>CM044319.1:21741250-26690000 GCA_024291935.2 Okapia johnstoni
GCTATCCAAACTGGGAGGGAGGAGGTGAAATTGTCATTATATGCAGATGATATGATACTATATATGGAAAATCCGAAAGACTCCACACAAAAAACTACTACTGATAAAGAAATTCAGGAAGGTGTGCAGGAGACAAGATTAACACACAAATCTGTTGCATTTCTTTACAATAGCCATGAAATACCAGAAAGGACGAGTTTAAAAAATCCCCTTTAAAATCATATCCAAAAAAATACTTAGGAATAAACCTGACCATGAAGGTGAATGACCTATGTTCTATGAACTATAAAATGTTGATAAAGGAAATTGAAGATGATTCAAATAAATGAAAAGATACACTATGCTCTTTTATTGGAAGAATGAATATTTTTAAATGGCTTACTCCTTGGAAGGAAAGTTATGACCAACCTAGATAGTATATTTAAAAGCAGAGACATTACTTTGCCAACAAAGGTCCGTCTAGTCAAGGCTATGGTTTTTCCAGTAGTCATGTATGGATGTGAGAGTTGGACTGTGAAGAAAGCTGAGCGCCGAAGAATTGATGCTTTTGAACAGCGGTGTTGGAGAAGACTCTTGAGAGTCCCTTGGACTGCAAGGAGATCCAACCAGTCCATCCTAAAGGAGATCAGTCCTGGGTGTTCATTGGAAGGACTGATGTTGAAGCTGAAACTCCAATACTTTGGCCACCTCATGTGAAGAGTTGACTCATTGGAAAAGACCCTAATGCTGGGAAGGATTGGGGGCAGGAGGAGAAGGGGATGACAGAGAGTGAGATGACTGGATGGCATCACCGACTCGATGGACATGGGTTTGGGTAAACTCTGGGAGTTGGTGATGGACAGGGAGGCCTGGCATGCTGCAATTCATGGGGTCGCAAAGAGTCAGACATGACTGGGCAACTGAACTGATACTACTAAAAGTGATCTACAGATTTAATGGAATCCCAGTCAAATTACCCATGACATTTTTCATGGAACTAGAACAAATAATCTTAACATTTATGTAGAACCATCAAAGGATCAGAATTACCAAAGCAATCCTGAGGAAAAGGAACAAACTAAGAAACATAACACTCCCAGACTTCAGACTATACTACAAAGTTCCAGTTGTCGAAACAGTATAGTATTAGCACAAACAGACATGTAGGTCAATGGAGAGATGTAGAGATGTATAGAATAGAGAACCCAGAAATAAACCCACACACCTACAGTCAACTGATCTTCACTGAAGGAGGTAAAAGTAAACAATGGAGGAAAAACAGTCTTTTCAGCAAGTGGTGTTGGGAAAGCTGGACAGCTGCATGTAAATCAATGAAGTGAGAACACTCCCTCACACCTACACAAAATAAACTCAAAATGACTTAAAGACTTAAATATAAAGAAGATCAATACAGGGAGAAGGGAGAAGCCCTTCTTTAAATGAAGCCTGTAAGCTGATCCTGGGGAGAAAGGAGAAAATCCTGGAATTGCTTAAGTGAGTGAACCTGGAAGACCAGGTATTCATGAATGTTGTGTCCTCACTTTTCCATCACTCAGGTTTCACTGAGGTGGAGTTTTCTCATTGACTCTTGAGCTTCTGCTAGTAGATTCTACCATCCAAATTGGAGAGTATTTTGTTTGATTTCTCCCAAGTATTTGTTTGATAGAAATGACAGCTATCCATACTACAAAACTGGGTGAGCTTCTCACTTCCATTTAATTATCCTCTGTGTCTACATCTCATAAGGCTCCAGGATGTGCATAAGCCAAAATCTAGGGATACGGAGTGGGCCTGGATACTTGGCAGGGTAATTATGGGGATGTTATACGTATTGAGAGTGTGAAAAGGCAGAACTGAACAACTATAAGATGCTTGAGCTGAGATGATGGTTAAGACACCTTATCATATATTATTATATGCATCTTCTTTTGTTGAAATAAAATTTAGTGATAACTCTTCTAATTTACTTCCAGAGTAGTATTCTCTTTAACTTTTTTGTTCAAACATCTTGTCAATAAAAATTTAACAGATGTTCTCAGTATACATATTTATTACCTTACATGTTATTTTGAGGAACTAATTATAAAAATAATATGTGAATTATTAAACACAAAATAAATTTTGTAACAACAAAGTATAAATAATTAGAAGTAGAAATCCTAATATTTGTGTACCACTAGGTGGGCACAGACTATTTTGGAGACAACAGCCCTGGAGTAAGGGCTCAAGAGAGGCAAGCCATCCATCTCACCAATCATCCAAGAAGGAACCTATCAAACTCTCTAACAGGCCTTATAGCTGAAGTCTTCACTTACCATGTAGGATAAAGATTATGGTGCCATCTAAATGCAAGCAGACAATCAGAGAGCATTTCTAGGAAGCTCTTAGTTATAAAGCAAAGCATATTCAAGGTTACCTACTATGTGCCCAGCATTGCACATTGTTCAGTGACGTTAAAAAAGACAATATTTGTTCAATCCAAGCCCAACCCTATGGAATAGGTATTATCATTCTCATTTTATAAATAAAACAAGTAGGTGCCCAGAGATTCTAATTCTGATGTATCTACTTCTGAAGCCTGCCTTTCTCTTCTCCTTGGCTGCTTAAAGACTCTGGCATGTCCATCTCTTCATGGACCAGACTTCTCAATTATCTTTCAAGGAAAGACCCAGTTTATGGAAACTTAACCAAACTTTTACATTGATTTGTAGAATTATTTTGGAGGAAGAACTTGTTGGGTTAGAGTAAATTATTACAATTTTTATTTATTGTATAAAAGTCATTGCAACAAGGGAAATAACAAAATGGAGTTTGAAAACACCAGTTGACACTACTATAATATAATCTATTGTATTTTTGCTCTGTTCATGTTTCCTTTCCATTTTTAACTGTGTATGTATTTGCTGCATACTTTTAATCATAGTTTAAATATAACATTGTTTTCTGATAATTTTTTTCACAAAAAAATTTTGTGAGGTGATATATAGTCCAGTAGCAACATGGAAATGTTTAACGGCTGCACTATATCCTATCAAATGTTACTGTTTTATTTAACATTTCACCAATTTTCAGGCACATTATTTCCAAATTGTTTTATAATACGTGATACTGTAAAGAACATTTTGTGCATTCAATAAACATAAATTTAATATCGTTGGAGTAATAACTAACAATAAAATCTATCATGTATTGAGTATTTACTATAAAGTGGGCACAGTTCTATGGAGTGGAATTTCAGGGCAAAAGGTGTGAACATTATTATTGTTCTTAACATGTGTTATTAAATTTTTGGAGGCAGTGTAAACTGATACTAAAACTTGGAAAAATGCAGGAGTTTACCACTTTCTTCGCTACTCTGCAAGCTTTAAAAATTATTATTGTGTTGAAGTAAAGCATTTTGTAACTTTAATGGTTGATATTAGAATTTCTCATAAAGAATAGATTTGCTTAGGAAAATACCTTGATAAGCCACTTCAGGGTATAGAAAGAAATTCTAAATTCATAGATTGGCAGAAGCCAAGATGACAAACTACCCTGAATTTGGAATAAATGGGAAATGGAGGTGAGGAACAGAGGAAAGAGAAGTGAGAGTAAGAGGAAAATTGAATATAACCTAGCAGGAGATTGAAATTCTAGTTGGGCAAATGACCGAGTGACTTTTGCAGCTAGAATATCTAAACTTGCATTTTGGTTTGTCTTGTGGCCATACAAATTGCCCCACATCCAAAATTTTCAGTCAAGTCTTTTACATATATAGATACCCATGGGAATAATTGGTTTGTGGGAAATTAAGGAAAGGAATTCCACATTTAGATCAACATAGTGTGAAATTGAATGTGGTGAGGTATTCTCTAATAGAACTAATTCAAAAATTTTAGGATCTTTAACTAGAGGTGACCATCAAGAGAATATAAAATTCCTAATAAATTCTCTGAAGATTTTGAGAGGTTTTGTATCTCCACAGAGCATAAAATAAAGGTTTGAATGTTCATATTTGGATCTCAAAAGGTATCTAGACTATAGTAGACATCTGGTTTGTATTTATTATTTCCTTACAATGGCTTCAAGTGGCCCTCTTCCATCTCAAACTTCTGCCGCAGTAATACACCTTTATATTAGTTATTGGCTATCAGTGGATTGTCAGGTCCAATGTATAAAAAAGGCTTTTGTTCACTTTTGTTATATCAAAGGAATCTTTATCATAACAATTTCTGAGCTATCATCACTGCATTTAATCATCATTAAACGAATGGTTAGGCTAGCACAATGTAAAGATTACTAGGGGGCTTGGTCAAATGTTGGAGGAGATGGTCAGCAAGAATAGATTTTTTTTTTACTGGAAATTCATATCCCATTTAACAAAAGGAACCAGTCTTGCTATTACAAAGTTTTTAAAAATGACAATTGACATTAGGCAATTTTTAACAGCTGTTTTATTAGAGATGTTTGTGATTGAATCTTTTCTAAGTTATAATGAACATACAATATTATGTTAGTTTTAGGTGTACAACATAGTGATTCAGTATTTTTATACATTATGAAGTGACTACCTCAGTAAGACCAGTTACCTTCCATCATCATACAGAATTGTTATGATATTATCGACTATATATTCTCTTGAAAATTACATCACCAAGACTCATTTTGTAGCTGGAAGTTGGTATCTTTTAATCTCCTTCACCTATTTCTTCTGTCTCCCACCTCCCTCTCTTCTGGCAACTACAATTTGTTCTGTGTATCTATGAGTCTATTTCTATTTTGTTTGTTTATTTTAGAGTCTAAATATAAGTGGGATCATATGGTATTTGATTTCTCTGTCTGACTTATTTCACTTAGCATGATACCCTCCAGGTCCATCCATGTTGCACAAAAGGCAAGATTTTATTATTTTTATGGCTGATCAATATTTCATTGTTTGTGTATTTATATATACATATATGTGTGTGTGTATATGTCTTTATCCATTTTCCACTGATGGACACTTAAGTTGCATCCATATCTTGGCTGTTGTTAATAATGCTGGAATGAACATTCTGTGTGCTTAGTCACTCAGTCGTGTCCAACTCTTTGTGGCCCCATGGACTGTAGCCCACCAGGCTCCTCTATCCGTGAGGATTCTACAGACAAGAATTCTGGGGTGGGTTGCCATGCCCTCCTCCAGGGTATCTTCCCAACCCAGGGACTGAACCCAGGACTCCCACAGGTGGATTCTTTACCATCTGAGCCACCAGGGAAGCAATGAACATAGGGGTATGCATATCTTTTTGAATTAATGTTTTTGTTTTCTTCAGATAAATACCCAGAAGTGCAATTGCTAGATTATATGGTAGTTTTATTTTTAGTTTTTTGAGGAAACTCCATATTGTTTTCCTTAGTGGCTGTACCAATTTACATTACCACCAACAGTTTACCCAGGTTATCTTTTCTCAACATTCTTGCCAGTATTTGTTATTGTAGACTTTCGGACAGTAGCCGTTCCGACAGTTGTGTGGTAGAATCTCATTGTGATTTTGATTTGCATTTCCCCCATGATTAGTGATGTGAATATCTTTTCATATGCCTGTTGGCCACCTGTATGTCTTTTTTGGCAAGTGTCTATTCACATATTCTGTCCATTTTTAAATCATATTTTAAAAAATATTGGATTGTGTGAGTTCTTTATATATTTTGGATATTAGTCCCTTATCAGAGATATCATTTACAAATATTTTCTCCCATTCGGTGGGTTGCCTTTTTGTTTAGTTTGGTTTCCTTTGCTTGCTAATTTGATATAGCTCCACTGGTTTATTTTTGTTTTTCTTTACCTTGCCTGAGGAGGCTTCCCAGCACACACACTCATTTGCTCAGTCTTTGAGACCCCATGGACTGTAGCTTGCCAGACTTCTCTGTCCATGGAGTTTTCCAGGGATGACTACTGCAGTGGTTGCCATTTCCTCCTCCCGGGGATCTTCCTGACCCAGGGATCAAACCCACATCTCTTGTGCCTCTTGCACTGCAGGCAGATTCTTTACCACTGTGCCACCTGGGAAGCCCTGTCTGAGGAGACATATCCCCCAAAATATTGCCAAGACTGATTCGAAGAGCATATGCCTATGTTTTCTTCTAGACGTTTTATGACTTCAGGTCTTTCATTTAAATCTTTAATCCATTTTTAGTTTAACTTTTGTGTACGCTGTAAGAAAGTTTTATTTATTATTTTTGCATATAGCTGTCCAGTTTTTTCAACACAACTTATTGAAGAGATTGAAACCCACTGTATATTATTGCCTCCTTTGTTATAAATAATTGACCACATGAGCATGGATTTATTTCTGGACTTTCTTTCTGTTCCATTTATCTGTATGTTTATTTTTGTGCCAATATCATATTATTTTGATTACAACTTTGTAATATAGTTTGAAATCAAGAATACCTTCAGCTTTGTTTTTCTTTTTCAAAATTGCTTTGGCTATTTAGGCTTTTTAATTTTTTATAATAATTTTAGAATTATTTGTTCTAGTTCTATGAAAAATGCCACTGGTATTTTGATAGGGATTGCATTGAATTTGTAGATTGCTTTGGGTAGTGTGGACATTATAAGAATACGGAGTTTTCCAATCCATGAGCATAATATTTATTTCCATTTATTTGTGTCTTTTCAATTTCTTTCTTCAGTGTCATATAGTTTTCAGAGTACAGGTCTTTCATCTCCTTGGTTAGATTTATTCCTGGGTATTTTATTCTTTTTGATGCAGTTGTAAATGGGATTATTCGCTTCATTTCTCTTTCTGATAATTCCTTATTAATGTGTAGAAATGCAACATATTTCTGTATATTAATTTTGTATCTTGAAACTTTATTTAGTTCATTTATCAGTTTTAATAGTTTTTTTGTAGACTATTTAGTTTTTCCTACATATAAAATATTATCTACAAATAGTGACAGTTTTACTTCTTTCTTTTCAATTTACATGCCTTTTATTTCTTTTTCTTGTATATTTGCTGTGGCTAGAGCTTTCAAAGCCATGTTGAATAAAAGTGGCAGGCATTTTTGTCTTGATCTTGATCAGCTTTTTATCATTGAGTATGATGGTACCTGTAGGTCTGTCAAATACAGTCTTTAATGTACTGAGGTATGTTTCCTCTGTACCTACTTTGGTTGAGAGGAAAGAGGTTTTTCTTTGTTGAGAGTTTTTAATTATAATTGAATGTTGAATTTTGTCAAATACTTTTCTGCATCCATTGAGATGACCGTAAGATTTTATCTTTTGTTTTGTTAATGTAGTGTGTCACGTTGATTAATTTAGGAATTTTAAACCATCCTTGTATCCCTGGAACGAAGCCCACTTGATCATGTTGTATTTTTTTTTAATTCATTGTTGAATTTGGTTTGCCAAGTTTTCTGTATATCTACATTGAGCAGGGATACTGGCCTATATATATATTTTTTTTTGCGGCATCTTTTTCTGGTTTTGGTATCTGGTTTTGCTGTTCTGATTGCATGATTTACACTAATTTATTATCCATTCTTCTGTATCATGTAATCTGCTATTGATTTACTTTAGTGAATTTTTAACTTGTTTTATCTTTCAGTTCTGATGGTTCTTTCTTTTATTTTCTAAATCTTTGTGCAAGTTCTCACTGAGTTCCTTCATTTTTTTTTTTTTGGCTTACAACAACAGAAATTTATTCTCTCATAGTTCTGGAAGACAGATTTCGAAATCAAGGTATTGGCAGGGTTGATTTCTTTGGAAGGCTCTCTGAGGAAAAAGGTATTCCCTGTCTTTCTCCTGATTTCTGGTGGCTGGCTACCTGGTAATCCTTGGCATTCCTTGGTTTATGGCACATCACTCCAGTCTCTGCTTCCATCTTCATATAATCTTCTTGGCTGTGTGTGTATCCCCCTCTTCTTTCTCTTGTGAGAGAAATTGGATTTAGAGCCCACTCTAAATCCTGGATAATCTCATCTCAAGATCTTTAATTTAAATACATTTCCAAAGATGTTGCGTCTAAATAATCTCACTTCACAGGTGTTAGGGATTAAACGACTTAAACATATCTTTTTGAGGTTATGATGCCTGGGTTCTTCCGCTCTTGAGTTTGGTGAATATCCTTATGACTGCTTTTTTGAGCTCTTTTCCATGTAAATTGCTTATTTCTGTTTCACTAGGTTTTTAGAATGTACTCCTCTGTCTCCTAATTTTGTTTGATTTTTGTTTTTGGTTTCTAGGAGAATTAGGTGAAACAGCTATCTCCCCTAGTTTTGAAGGAGTGGTCTTGTGTGGGAGCATCCCCTGTGTAGGCTGCTTGTGCCTGGAGGCTTTGGCAGGCTGGCTGGAGAGAGTCAGTGGGTTGGGTGCAGTGCCTGGTCCACTGTCCTGGGGCTGCGTTGGTGGGGAAGCTGGTGCATGAGTGGGTGTGGGCTGGGGGCTGTCCCTTGGGAGTACTGTGCTGAAGGCTGTATTGGTGGTATGGCTAGAGGTGATGTGGGTGCAGGCTGGAGGCAAGTCCTGGGGGAACTCAAACATTGGTGTTTACCAGTGCCTTTGACTTTGGCACCAGCAGTTCCCTCCCTGTTTGGCAGAAACATCAGTGTTGGTAAATGGATTTCCCATCTAGGTGCTGTTTAACTGCTGCTTTTCTTTTTTTTCTGGCTGTTTCCTAGGGCAGGAGGGTCTGTGCTAGGGTCTCTCAGCAACATCCTTCTCTACTGCAGTGTAGGGGATGGGGTTCCCATGGATACTATGTCTGTCCTGTTTCTATGTGGTCTTTCTATGTGCAGTAACTGCTCAGTCAGCCTTCAGGTCTTCTTTAGGAAGAGTTGCTCTAGATGTAGGTATAGATTCGGTGTGTCTGTGGGAGGCGATGAGCTCAGGGTCTTCCTTTACCACCTTGTGATTGTGTCTTGTTATGTCTACTAGCATGACAACTCTTGGAAGGAAGGTTCTGTGTTCTTCTTTTCTCCACTGTTGTCTTTAGCATAGCTTGAAGCATGTAGTCCATGTTAAGTATTTGTTGATTAAAGAAATGTGGATTCCCCCACCTTCACTCCCAAACACACATTATGTTCACTTCCCATTCTGATCTTTTTGTTTTCCTATTTTAAAAAATTTTATTTCCTTTGTATGTTCTCCTCTTTAATTATCAATATCATCTAATTTGCATTATTACATTACCCATGATGTATAATGCTGCTTGAACCATGAATTATTTTCCAGGTATGTTCTCTTCCTTAATGTTATAGTTATTTTCTCCAATATCTTAAAGTAACTAGTATAATGAAAATAGGTAGTGGGTATTTAATAAATGCTTCTTGGCTGACATACTCATTATTGACAGAAATTTGTTAGCACGAATTATGAATCAGTCAAGGCACATAATTGACAAAGTGTTCTTTTATTATTTATTAACAAACAAAAACATGAACATTTTGGGGGCAGTCTCCGGGCAATTTGGAAGAGCAGATGGAGTAATTTAACTCCTTTAGTTTGTTGGATTGCTGACAGGTACCACGTAGAGTCAGAGCAGTCACCTCCATCTGGCACACAGACGGGTGGTTACTGAGATGTTTAGCACAGCAAGATCATGTTAGAACAGATGCTACTGTGAAGATACAGGATTACGGTAGCAAAAATAGACTTTTCCCACTCATGGACCTTACTTAAAGGGCAAATTTTGAGCTGCAATTAATAAAAATAATGAGACTATTTTTAGGTAATGACTAGTTTTAAAATGTTAATCAGAGATATAAAATCCTGTATTTAGTAGCAGCAAAATGAATATGCTTTTCTCTATTCATTTGGTGCCCTGACTACTCAGCAGCATTTCGTGAAAAATCAGAGGGCACTTCGAAGTCAGCTACACAGAAAATACTCTCACATGTTCTGGATTAAATCCTTAGGCTTTATAGTCTCTGATTCTTCCCCGTAAACCTGACAGAAAACTCCTGTAGTAGATGCTATCCCTTTTCCATTTCTAAACGTTAGAAGCTTCCATTTTATTTGCTAGAGGCTCTATAACTATATCAATTATGGATAAAAGGGGAAATAGTGTTTTACAAAAATGAGAAGTATTACCAATCTCTGTCATCATGCAGAGCAATTTGTATCCCTGAAGGTATTCAGGGAAAGTCATTTAAGGAGACCCCCCATTGTCCTGAATTGCACAAATGTGCATGTTGAAAGGCCACATTTTCTGATGTGGCATTAAGGAGAATGACATTTTTAACTATCTGCTGCTGGAGCTGTGGAATAGATGACTTAGGAAAGTGGAGGTTCCTGTGCACCAAAAGATCTTTGTTGTCTATGCAAAACTTTTCCTTAATAAAATGGGTCTGTCAAGGCTGTCTGAACATGCAGGTGTGTCCTGTTTGAGATACTGGAATGAAAGGTATTCAGAAGAATAAAGAGTCACACACAGAATAATGATGCTTCCCTCCCCCAGTTTCCAGATGAGTTGGGAATGTAGCAATTAAATAAATCAATAAAGCTTGTACATTAGGCTATTTTTTTTAAGTGGGCATTTTCCTGGCAACAAATTTATGCAAAGAGTGAGAATGGAATCTGTGTGTTTTCAGTTGAGTGTATATGCTTGGTTGTTATTTAGCAGTGGGGTTGTGTAAAGGGATTTTCTTCAGAGGGATGCCCAAATCCATATTTGTAAAGGAATATGTATGGAAAGCAGTAGTTTCTTTGTTGGAGTAGAATGTTTTCTATTTTCTTTTAGTGACTGTATGACTGGGACAGTCGGGAAGAATGCAAGTAAACTAGGAGGGTGGTGGGCAACTCAAAGTTCTGGTCTGGCTGTGCTTGGGCTAGATAATTAGCCCCTCTGGATATTTTCTCATTGGATATGCAGGAGGCAGAGTAGGACTATTTCTACACATTGAAAATGTCACTCCAACTTTTTTGGATTTCATTGTTTCTTTTATGGCATCATCTGTCAGCTTATTTGCTTCTTTGAATGAAGCATCATCTTTTTTTCTCTGGCTGCTAATAAATTTTTTGACTTTGGTTTTCAGCAGTTGTACAGTGATGCACCTGGGTGTTCTTTTATCTGTATATATCCTGCTGGGGCTTGTAGAACATCTCAAATCTGTGGCTTGGTTTCTTTCATCAGTTTTGGAAAATCACTTTGTTAAATGTTGCTTCTCTATTTTTTTCTTTCCTTTTCCTTCCTAGGCTCCCATTACAGACGTGTGTGTAACCATATGTCTTTTATGCTCATGTCTACATTTTCTATTAATATTCGTTTCTCCATGTATCAGTTTGTATATTTTTTCTGACCTAAGGTTTCATGAATCTTCTCATCAGCTTTGTTTAATCTGTGGTTAGACCCACCAATTGTGCTCTTAATTTTACTTACTGAATATCCAGTTCTAAAATTTTCATTTGATTCCTTTTTTAAAAATAATTTTCATTTCTCTGCTGAAATTCTCCAAGTTGCCATCTAATATCTTGAAGGTATTACTCATAGTTTTAAAAAGTCATGTCTAATAGTGCCAGTAAACTTTCTGTGGACCTGTTTATACTGTTTATTATTCTTTAGATTTTGATCAAGTGCTTTTGTTTCTTGATAATATAGGATTCAGTGCCAGATATCATGTATGCAAAATTTGGTTCTGAATTTTTTTTTTTTTTCCAGAGAGGAGTTGCTTGTGTTTTAAACAGACAGTTAAGGTAAGGGGTGCCAGCTAAATCTAGTCAGAAATTGAGCTGATTTAGAGCCAGGTTTCACTACTTGTGAGTCTCATTCATTGCTGTCTGTCTGACTCGCTCCTCTTTGCAGGGGTTCACAACAGTCTTCAAGGGATCCTGACTGAAAGCCTTGGTGATTTGTCGAGATTCCTTTTCTTTAGTGTGCTCTGGACTCCAGTTTGTATCTTCCTTGGCCTCTTAGGATGTTTGGAAGTTCTATTTAGCTTCTCGTCCTCTCAGACACAGGCTTCTGCTTGACTTCTCAGCCTTTAAGACGCCACTGGTGAATCGGCAGATGCCTTCAGGGTGAAAGCAATACACTGACTCTTGAGTTAATTTTCTTGGTGTCCCTTTCCTTTACTGGACTCCACTTTCTCAGAGGCTCACGATTTTTGAAACTCTCTGATTCTTCAAACATTTATATTTTTAAAAATATCTTTTAAGTTTTCCATTTGTTCTCCGAAGGAAGATTTATCTGGCAAAGAACAAACAAAGAAAAACAAAAACAAAACTCTAATCTGCCTTTACAAGAAGCAGAAAATTTCTCTTAAGTGTTAAACTCTAAAATTCTGTATTTTTATGATTTTATTTTAAAAGGGTAAGTTATTCTTTCTTAGTAGTCAAGTCTGTAGAGGGTATAAGAAGTAAATAGTTGGATATTTAGATGCCCCATCTATTGTTCAATATGTTTCTTTGGTTCTAATTCATGGAATTGAAAGGCCAAGGATATGGAGTGACTGACAATTCCTTTTCCTATGGCACTGCATAGGCACGCTCTCTTGTGACTGCATGAACCAGTATGACATTTCTGTGTTTCTTTAATGAAAACAGGATTTTTCCATTTTTCATTCTGATGAGAAAAATCTTGAACTGGAATAATGATTTATAAGCTATTGATCTGAGATCATGATGAAACTCTGCTTTTTCAAAGTCTTCTGGGATATACCAAGACCAAATTATAGGTACCTCCATAAATAATTAGATACACAATATTTCCACAGCTGTGCAATACCAGATGGTTTTGCTTTCTTAGGCTTAAAGGAACTTCCTTCCTTAGCAGTTAAAAAGTCAACTGTGTCAGCTTCTATACACTCATCCTTCTTAAATGGGGCAGAGGAGGTCTGAGAGGCTCAGGTTTGAACTCCAAGATATTCTGACTTTTAGTGGAAGAGGATTCAATTAAGTATGTCACATGTTGCAGTCAAGAGGTTCTTCAGCCAGTGCAGCAAATGTTTTGGCTTTCAACTGAATTATTTAATTTGCAATAATGACACACTAAAAGACAGGTGGAAGAAGTGAAGCTGCATGCCCCACTGACCACAGGTTTTCTTTCTCAGCCGAGGATGTCCCTGCACATTAGCTGAAGAGTGCATACTTGGGTCTCTGATCAACCCTCAGGCTCATGTTTGGCTTGGCTCCTTTCTTTGCTTTTCTGATTTCACTACTGTAGTTTCATTTAAGGCTGAACACTTGATGTCATCTTTGTTTTTACTACAACCTAGTTAGTGTAAACATAATAGGGATAGTCTTACATAATGTTAAGAGACAAAAAGTGACCTATTTGAATAAAGTTACTTTGGATTTCACTGTAGGAATTTTTTCCTTTATGAGGAAGAAGGCAAAACTCTTCCTTCTTGATTAAGAATTAACCAATAACTTTTGAAGGATAAGGACTAAACACAGAAACAAAAACATCTTTATTTGTTATAAAGATCCTCCCTCCAGGGGATTTTCCCCGCCTAGGGATCTTACTCTCCTGCATTGGCTGGCAGGTTCTTTACCACTAATGCCACCTGGGAAGCCCACTTTTGCTGTGATTATTTTTGAAAAGTGTAAAGCATTGTTGTGTTTTTATGGTCAGCTTATAAATTTAAAGCTTTATATTCCTTATAAAAGTGATATTTGAATGGAGCTGGAGGAATCAAGCTTCCTGACATCAGGTTATGCTACAAAGCTACAGTCATCAAGACAGTATGGTACTAGCACAAAAACAGAAATATAGACCAATGGAACAAGATAGAAAGCCCGGAAATAAACCCATGCACTTATTTTTTACAAAGGAGGCAAGAATATATAGTGGGGTAGAGACAGCCTCTTCAATAAGTGGTGCTGGGAAAACTGGACAGCTACATGTAAAAGAATGAAATTAGAACACTTCCTAACACCATACACAAAGATAAACTCAAAATGGGTTAAAGACCTAAATATATGACCAGAAACTATAAAACTCTTAGAGGAAAACATAGGCAGGACACTCGATGACATAAATCAAAGCAAGATCCTCTATGACCCACCTCCTAGAGTGAGGGAAATAAAAACAAAAGTAAGCACATGGGACCTGATTAAACTTAAAAGCTTTCTCACAGCAAAGGAAACTATAAGCAAGGTGAAAAGACAACCCTCAGAATGGGAGAGAATAATAGCAAATGAAACAACTGACAAAGGATTAATTTCCAAAATATGTAAGCAGCTTGTACAAGTCAATACCAGAAAAACAAACAACCCAATTAAAAAGTGGAAAAAAATTCCCAGACATTTCTCCAAAGAAGACATACAGATGGCTAACAAACACATGAAAAGATGCTCAACATTGCTCATTATTAGAGAAATGCAAATAAAAACTACAATGAGATATCACCTCACACTGGTCATGATGGTCATCATCAAAAAGTCTACCAACAATAAGTGCTGGAAAGGGTGTGGGGAGAAGGGAACACTCTTGCACTGTTGGTGGGAATATAAATTGATACAGCCACTATGGAAGATGGTATGGAGATTTCTTAAAAAAACTAGGAATAAAACCGCTGTATGACCCAGCAATCCCACTCCTAGGCATATGCCCTGAGGAAACCAAAACTGAAAGAGGCACGTGTATCCCATTGTTCATTGCAGCACTATTTGCAATAGGTAGAACATGGAGGCAACCTAGATGTCCATCGACAGATGAATGGATAAAGAAGTTTGGTATATATACACAATGGAATATTACTCAGCCATAAAAAGGAATGTATTTGAGTCAGTTCTAATGAGGTGGATGAACCTAGAACCTATTATACAGAGTGAAGTAAGTCAGAAAGAGAAGGATAAATACCATATTCTAACACATATATACGGAATCTAGAAAAATGGTACTGAAGAATTTATTTACAGGGCAACAGTGGAGAATCAGACATAGAGAATAGACTTATGGGCATGGGGAGAGGGGAGGATAGGGTGAGATGTATGGAAAGAGTAACATATAAACTTACATTACCGTATGTAAAATAGATAGCCAACAGGAATTTGCTGTATGGCTCAGAAAACTCAAACAGGGGCTCTGTATCAACCTAGAGGGGTAGGATGGGAAGGAAGATGGGAGGGAGTTCCAAAAGGGATGGGATATATGTATACCTATGGCTGATTCATGTTGAGGTTTGACAGAAAACAGCAAAATTCTGTAAAGCAATTATCCTTCAATAAAAAATAAATAAAAAAGTGATATTTGTATTTTACAAATGTCTTGGTCCACATATATACATATAGAAATTTTCTATAACTTTATGTAAATAAGATCCTACCATAGTATAGTCTAGTACTTTTATTCAGCAATAAATTATGGATACCACTCCAAGTAACTAATTATAGATATTTATTATGAAGATATGCAAAGTAGAAGATGAATGTTTACTACCATTTAATAATCATATTATTTTTGGCAAATGTAGAAGTTTTTATAAGTTGTAAGTTGAATTGTGCCCTTCTGAAAGTTATATTGAAGTCCTGACATGTGAATGTGAAATTTGGAAATAGAATCTTTGAAGAAGGACTCAATTTAAGATGAAGTCATACTGGGTGGGTGGGCCCTAAATCCAATGATGGGGTTGTTTTCTTTTTCTCTTTTTTAAAGGAGAGAGATTTAGAGACACAGCCACACAGGGAAGGAGGCAGTGTGACTATGGAGGCAGACTGGAGTGATGCATCTACAAGCCAATGAATGTCAAGGATTGCCCACAGCTACCAGAAGCAAGGAAGAGGCAAGGAAGGATTCTTCCCAGAGCCCTTAGGAAGAACATGCCCCCACCAAAGCCACCTTGATTACACACTTCTAGCCTCCAGGACTCTAGGAGAATAAATTTCTGCTGGTTTAGCCAGTTTGTGGTAATTTGTTATAGGAGCCCTAGAAAAGTAATGCAATATGCTATTTTACTTTATTTTGCGTATTTCCCTATACATGGAAGTTAGGTATTATTTAGGTATCATCTGTTCCATGTTTCATGGGTTGGTGCTTCAACTCTGTAATTAAAGCAGCAAAATGCTGTGGTGTGTAAGAGAATATATGGGTTTCTCTGGTAGCTCAGTGGTAAAGAATCCGTCTGCCAGTGCAGGGGCCACAGGTTCAGTCCCTTGGTCAGCAAGATCCCCTAGAGAAGGAAATGGCAACCCAACCCAGTATTCTTGTCTGGAAAATTCCATGGACAGAGGATACAGGCGAACTATAGTCCATGGGGTCACAAAAGAAGTCAGACTAGACTTAGTGACTAAACAACAACAACAAGAAGGAATATAGAATTTAGGAGTTATTACATATTAGATATGATAAGCTTTGAAAGAGATCTTTATACAGTTGTAGTCTCTTCCATTCAGAGGGACACGGAAAACTCAGAGAGACTTTAGGGAAAGAAAAAAGGCAAATGGTCTGAAAAATAATGTAAGTTAGTCACAGTGTCTGATAGCCAAAAGGGACTATAGATATTATCCACCTGAGGGCTGACATGCTAACAGCAAAGTGCTCCCCCTTCCAGAGCAGACATTGCTCTTCAAACAGGATGCTGTTCAGCCCTAAGCCCAGACCTAGATGCATAATCCTCCTATTCAGTGCACCACAGTTCAGTTCAGTTCAGTCACTCAGTCGTGTCTGACTCTTTGCACTCCCATGGACTGCAGCACGCCAGGCTTCCCTGTCCATCACCAACTCCCAGAGTTTACTCAAATTCATGTCCATTCAGCCAGTGATGCCATCCAACCATCTTATCCTCTGTCATCCTCTTCTCCTCCCTCCTTCAATCTTTCCCAGCATTGGGGTCTTTCCCAATGAGTCAGTTCTTTGCATCAGGTGGCCAAAGGGTTGGAGTTTCAGCTTCAGCATCAGTCCTTCCAATGAATAATATTCAGGACTGATTTCTTTTCAGATGGACTGGTTTGATCTCCTTGCAGTCCAAGGGACTCTTCAAGAGTCTTCTCCAACACCACAGTTCAAAAGCATCAGTTCTTTGGTGCTCAGCTTTCTCTATAGTCCAACTCTCACATCCATACATGACTACTGGAAAAACCATAGCTTTGACTAGATGGACCTCTGTTGGCAAGGTAATGTCTCTGCTTTTTATTATGCTGTCTAGGTTGGTCATAGCTTTTCTTCCAAGGAGCAAGCGTCTTTTAATTTCATGGCTGTAGTCACCATCTGCAGTGATTTTGGAGCTCTCCAAAACAAAGTCTGTCACTGTTTCCATTGTTTCCCCATCTATTTGCCATGCAGTGATGGGACTGAATGCCATGATCTTAGTTTTCTGAATGTTGAGCTTTAAGCCAACTTTTCACTCTCCTCTTTCACTTTCATCAAGAAGCCCTTAATCAAATTCTAGCAAACAGAATCCAACATCATATTAAAAAGATCATACATCATGACCAAGTGGGCTTTATCCCAGGAATGCAAGGTTTCTTTAACATCTGCAAATCAATCAATGTAATTCACCACATTAACAAATTGAAAGATAAAAACAATATGATTATCTCAATAGATGCAGAAAAAGCCTTTGACAAAATTCAACATCCATTTATGATAAAAACTCTCCAGAAAGCAGGAATAGAAGGAACATACCTCAACATAATAAAAGCTATATATGACAAACCCACAGCAAACATTATCCTCAATGGTGAAAAACTGAAAGCATTTCCCCTAAAGTCAGGAACAAGGCAAGGATGCCCACTTTCACCACTACTATTCAACATAGTTTTGGAAGTTTTGGCCACAGCAATCAGAGCAGAAAAAGAAATAAAAGGAATCCAGATAGGAAAAGAAGAAGTAAAACTCTCACTGTTTGCAGATGACATGATCCTCTACATAGAAAACCCTAAAGATTCTACCAGAAAACTACTAGAGCTAATCAATGAATATAGTAAAGTGGCAGGATACAAAATTAACACACAGAAATCCCTTGCATTCCTATACACCAATAATGAGAAAACAGAAAGAGAAATTAAGGAAACAATACCATTCACCATTGCGACAAAAAGAATAAAATACTTAGGAATATTTCTACCTAAAGAAACAAAAGACTTATATATAGAAAACTATAAAACACTGATGAAAGAAATCAAAGAGGACACAAACAGATGGAGAAATATACCGTGTTCATGGATTGGAAGAATTAATATAGTGAAAATGAGTATACTACCCAAAGCAATCTATAGATTCAATGCAATCCCTATCAAGCTACCAATGATATTTTTCACAGAACTAGAACAAATCATTTCACAATTTGTATGGAAGTATAAGAAACCTCGAATAGCCAAAGCAATCTTGAGAAAGAAGAATGGAACTGGAGGAATCAACCTGCCTGACTTCAAGCTCTACTACAAAGCCACAGTCATCAAGACAGTGTGGTACTGGCACAAGGATAGAAATATAGATCAATGGAACAAAATAGAAAGCCCAGAGATAAACCCACGCACCTATGGGCACCTTATCTTCGACAAAGGAGGCAAGAGTATACAATGGAGAAAAGACAATCTCTTTAACAAGTGGTGCTGGGAAAACTGGTCAACCACTTGTAAAAGAATGAAACTAGAACACTTCCTAACACCATACACAAAAATAAACTCAAAATGGATTAAAGATCTAAATGTAAGACCAGAAACTATAAAACTCCTAGAGGAAAACATAGGCAAAACACTCTCCGACATAAATCACAGCAGGATCCTCCATGACCCACCCCCCAGAATATTGGAAATAAAAGCAAAAATAAACAAATGGGACCTAATTAAAATTAAAAGCTTTTGCACAACAAAGGAAACTAGGAGCAAGGTGAAAAGACAGCCTTCAGAATGGGAGAAAAGAATAGCAAACGAAGCAACAGACAAACAATTAATCTCAAAAATATACAAGCAACTCCTGCAGCTGAATTCCAGAAAAATAAACGACCCAATCAAAAAAATGGGCCAAAGAACTAAACAGACATTTCTCCAAAGAAGACATACAGATGGCTAACAAACACATGAAAAGATGCTCAACATCACTCATTATTAGAGAAATGCAAATCAAAACCACAATGAGGTACCATTACACACCAGTCAGAATGGCTGCTATCCAAAAGTCTACAAGCAATAAATGCTGGAGAGGGTGTGGAGAAAAGGGAACCCTCTTACACTGTTGGTGGGAATGCAAACTAATACAGCCACTATGGAGAACAGTGTGGAGATGCCTTAAAAAACTGGGAATAGAATTGCCATATGACCCAGCAATCCCACTGCTAGGCATACACACCGAGGAAACCAGAATTGAAAGAGACGCGTGTACCCCAATGTTCATCGCAGCACTGTTTACAATAGCCAGGACATGGAAGCAACCTAGATGTCCATCGGCAGACGAATGGATAAGGAAGCTGTGGTACATATACACAATGGAATATTACTCAGCCATTAAAATAATACATTTGAATCGGTTCTATTGAGATGGATGAAACTGGAGCCCATTATACAGAGTGAAGTGAGCCAGAAAGAAAAGCACCAATACAGTACACTAATGCACGTATATGGAATTTGAAAGATGGTAATGGTAACCCTATATGTGAGACAGAATAAGAGACACAGATGCATAGAACAGTCCTGTGGACTCTGAGGGAGAAGGTGAGGGTGGGACGTTCTGGGACAATAGCATTGAAACATGTATATTGTCATATGTGAAGCGGAACACCATTCCATGTTCTATGCATGGGACGGATGCTCAGGGATGGAGCGTTGGGATGACCCAGAGGGATGGGATGGGGAGGGAGGTGGGAGGAGGTTTCGGGAGGGGGAGAACATGTGAACCCATGGCTGATTCATGTCAATGTATGGCAAAAACTACTACAATATTGTAAAGTAATTAGCCCCCAACTAAAATAAATAAATAAATTTAAAAAAATAAAAAAATAAATAAATAAAAAGGAAAAAAAAAAAAGAAGCCCTTTAGTTCCTGTTCGCTTTCTTCTTCGCCATAAGGGTGGTATCATCTGCGTATCTGAGGTTATTGATATTTGTCCCAGCAATCTTGATTCCAGCTTGTGCTTCCTCCAGCCCAGTGTTTCTCATGATATACGCTGCCTATAAGTTAAATAAGCGGGGTGACAACATACAACCTTGACGTACTCCTTCCCCAATTTGGAACCAGTCTGTTGTTCCATGTCTAGTTCTAACTGTTGCTTCTTGACCTGCATACAGATTTCTCAAGAGGCAGGTCAGGTGGTCTAGTATTCCCATCTCTTTAAGAATTTTCCACAGTTTGTTGTGATCTACACAGTCAAATGCTTTGTCATCGTCAATAAAGTGGAATTAGATATTTTTCTGAAACTCTCTTGCTTTTTTGATGATCCAACAGATGTTGGCAATTTGATTTCTGGTTCATCTGCCTTTTCTAAATCTAGCTTGGACATCTGGAAGTTCTCAGTTCATGAGAACCCCATGAACAATTTGAAAAGGCACCACAGTTACAGCCAACCAATCAGAACTGGTCCCAGATAAAGCTGGTACACTCCTGGTGTCCAAGCCAATCTTTTTATTTACAGATGGAAACACAGGAGTCCAGGCAGAGAAAGGGAGTTGGATTCAGAGTAAATTAAGGGCTATTATTAATATCCAATCCCCAGTCTAATGTCTTTCTGTTTCACCACAGTGTCTCCTCCTCAGCAGTAAGCAAAAGATTAAAGTCTTTAAAAAAAAATTTTTTGTGTGTGGTGACAATATAGGGGGCACCAAAAGTTCTTTCAAAATCTAAAACAGATTCCATATGACTAGTTAATAGTATGTCCAGAGGTTCCATAGGCATGTTAAATTCTTTAGGACAAGAATTCAACGTAAGAGATTGGGTATAATTTTAGTGGGTAATGATTGTGGTGGCAGTCAGTGAAGGAAAGAAAAAGGGTAAACTTTATTACTAGAGGGGCACCGGCTATATTATTAGATTGGCCAAAAAGTTCTCTGTGGTTTTTCTGTAAGACGGTATGGAAAAACCCAAATGAACATTTTGGCCAATGAGATACTTTGGTTTTCCTATGCCACTAATCCACAGTATTTATTAAGTAAACATTGTGCTTCATGACAGGGGTATCAAGATGAGTAAAAGGATGACCTAAACCTCAAGGAGGCCAAGATGTAAATGATTAGTGGCACAATGATGAGATGAGTTTGGCAATGCATTTTTGGTGCTGGGACACCACTAATAGACATTACTTTTTTATTTATAGAATTAGAATAAAGTAAGGAAAATTGGAAGCTAATTAGAGGTCCTTGATCTTACCTCATAGTCAATGCAAAAATCCTCTTTACACTTTATCTCACAACAGATCAATTAGCCCATTTTCTCTTGACCTAATTGACTTAAAGTTAAAAATATATGTACCTCTTAGTTTCATCCTTTGCATGGAAGTTAATGGGATCTATTTCTAAAAGATATGACCCTGAAATTTTCCATCTGAAATCATTTAGTGATGTCCTATTTACTAAAATGAGACTTTGTAATAGCTTCCTTGGAGGCTGGAAGACAGTGGAGCTAAGCTTTCAAAATTCTGAGGTAATATATTTCAAACCTAGAATTCTGTATTTAGTCATATTAAAACTAAAGTGTGAAGACAAAATAAATATTTTCAGGAAGCTACTGAATGATGTGTTCCACCAATACAGGCAAGTAAATGGAAGAGAAATATATGGAATCCTAGGTCCTGGGGGACCTACCACAAGAAGTAGCACTGTGGTTTTTCAGGATGATAGTGAAGGAAAGCTGCCAGATAGGAGACGCAGAGGGTTCTAAGAGCAATGTCTCCAGAGAACAATTAAGAAAATGTATCCAACTGATATATTACCAGGTTTTGAAAACTACAATATAGAGAGGAATTGTATATATCTTGAGGATGGATGGGTGTGAATTAATAAGTACATATATAGTGAAGCAAATGAAAGAATGAAGCCATTATTAACTCAAAGGAAACCAAAATATTCTACAAGAAATTATATAACACATACCAAGAAATAAATCTCACATATATGGTCACATTATTTGTGGTGAGAATGTCAAGACCATTCAATGGGAAGAGGATAATTGGTGTTGGGAAAACTGGATATCCAAAAGCAGAAGAATGAAAGTGGATCCTTAATGCACATAAAAATATTAATGCAGAATGGATCAGTGTTCTCCATGAAGAGATAAAACTATGAAATTCTTTGATGGAAACATAGGGAAAAATCTTGATGATTTGGATTTGGCACTGATTTCTTGAATGTAGTGTCAAAAGCACAGGCAAAAATAGATAAACAGGACTACACCAAAATGAAAAACTTTGTGCATCAGGAGATACTACTAATAGAATGAAAAAGCAGCCTAAGGAATGGAGGAAATATTTGAAAACCATTGATCTTAAAAGGGATTAATGTTTAGAGTGTATAAAGGACTCCTACAACTCAACATAAAAAAAAAAACAAAACCTAGTTGAAAGGTAGGCAAAGACTTGAATAGACATTTTTCCAAAAGAAGATATATGAATGGCCAATGGGCACATGAAAATATGCTCAGCATCACAAATCATTCAGTTCAGTTCAGTTCAGTTCAGTCGCTCAGTCGTGTCTGACTCTTTGAGACCCCATGAACTGCAGCACTCCAGGCCTCCCTGCCCAAACCCATGTCCATCGAGTCGATGATGCCATCCAGCCATCTCATCCTCTGTCGTCCCGTTCTCCTCCTGCCCCCAATCTTTCCCAGCATCAGGGTCTTTTCCAATGAGTTAGCTCTTCGCCTCAGGTGGCCAAAGTATTGGAGTTTCAGCTTCAACATTAGTCCTTCCAATGAACACCCAGGACTGATCTCCTTTAGGATGGACTGGTTGGATCTCCTTGCAGTCCAAGGGACTCTCAAGAGTCTTCTCCAGCACCACAGCTCAAAAGCATCAATTTTTCAGCACTCAGTTTTCTTTACAGTGCAACTCTCACATCCATACATGACCACTGGAAAAACTATAACCTTGACGAGACAGACCTTTGTTGGCAAAGTAATGTCTTTGCTTTTTAATATGCTATCTAGGTTGGTCATAACTTTCCTTCCAAGGAGTAAGCACTTTTAATTTCATGGCTGCAGTCACCATCTGTAGTGATTTTGGAGCCCCAAAAAATAAAGTCAGCCACTGTTTCCACTGTTTCCCCATCTATCTTCTATGAAGTGATGGGACCAAATGCTATGATCTTAGTTTTCTGAATGTTAGTTTTAGGCCAACTTTTTCACTGTCCTCTTTCACTTTCATCAAGAGGCTCTTTAGTTCTTCTTCACTTTCTGCCATAAGGGTGGTGTCATCTGCATATCTGAGGTTATTGATATTTGTCCTAGCAATCTTGACTCCAGCTTGTGTTTCTTTCAGCCCAGCGTTTCTCATGATGTACTCTGCATATAAGTTAAATAAGCACAGTGACAATGTACAGCCTTGACGTACTCCTTTTCCTATTTGGAACCAGTCTGTTGTTCCATATCCAGTTCTAACTGTTGCTTCCCGAGCTGCATACAGGTTTCTCAAGAGGCAGGTCAGGTGGTCTGATATACCCATCTCTTTCAGGATTTTCCATAGTTTATTGTGATCCACACAGTTAAAGGCTTTGGCATAGTCAAGAAAGCAGAAATAGATGTTTTTCTGGAACTCTTGCTTTTTCGATGATCCAGCAGATGTTGGCAATTTGATCTCTTGTTCTTCTGCCTTTTCTAAAACCAGCTTGAACATCTGGAAGTTCGTGGTTCACGTATTGCTGAAGCCTGGCTTGGAGAATTTTAAGCGTTACTTTACCAGTGTGTGAGATGAGTGCAATTGTGCGGTAGTTTGAGCATTCTTTGGCATTGCCTTTCTTTGGGACTGGAATGAAAACTGACCTCTTCCAGTTCCTGTGGCCACTGCTGAGTTTTCCAAATTTGCTGGAATATTCAGTGCAGCACTTTCACAGCATCATTTTTCAGGATTTGAAATAGCTCAATTGGAATTCCATCATCTCCACTAGCTTTGTTCGTAGTGATGCTTTCTAAGGCCCACTTGACTTCACATTCCAGGATGTCTGGCTCTAGGTGAGTGATCACACCATCATGATTATCTGGGTCGTGAAGAACTTTTTTGTACAACTCTTCTGTGTATTCTTGCCACCTCTTTTTAATATCTTCTGCTTCTGTTAGGTCCCTACCATTTCTGTCCTTTATTGAGCCCGTCTTTGCATGAAAATTTCCCTTGGTATCTCTAATTTTCTTGAAAAGATCTCTAGTCTTTCTCATTCTATTGTTTTCCTCTATTTCTTTGCATTGATTGCTGAGGAAGGCTTTCTTATCTCTCCTTGCGATTCTTTGGAACTCTGCATTCAAATGGGTATATCTTTCCTTTTCTCCTTTGCTTTTCGCTTCCCGTCTTTTCACAGCTATTTGTGAGGCCTCCTCAGATAGCCATTTTGCTTTCTTGCATTTCTTTTTCTTGGGGATGGTCTTGATTTCTGTCTCCTGTACAATGTCACGAACCTCCATCCATAGTTCATCAGGCATTCTGTCTATCAGATCTAGTCCTTTAAATCTATTTCTCACTTCTACTGTAAAGTCATAAGGGATTTGATTTAAGTCATACCTGAATGGTCTAGTGGTTTTCTCCGCTTTCTTCAATTTCAGTCTGAATTTGGCAATAAGGAGTTCATGATCTGAGCCACAGTCAGCTCCCAGTCTTTTTTTTTCTGACTGTATAGAGCTTCTTTATCTTTGGCTGCAAAGAATATAATCAGTCTGATTTTGTTGTTGACCATCTGGTGATGTCCACGTGTAGAGTCTTCTCTTGTGTTGTTGGAAGAGGGTGTTTGCTATGACCAGTGCGTTCTCTTGGCAGAACTCTATTAGCCTTTGCCCTGCTTCATTCTGTACTCCAAGGCCAAATTTGCCTGTTATGCCAGGTGTTTCTTGACTTCCTACTTTTGCATTCCAGTCTCCTATAATGAAAAGGACATTTTTTTTGAGTGTTAGTTCTAGAAGGTCTTGTAGGTCTTCATAGAACTGTTCAACTTCAGCTTCTTCGGTGTTGCTGGTTGGGGCATAGACTGGAATTACCGTGATATTGAATGGTTTGCCTTGGAAATGAACAGAGATCATTCTGTCATTTTTGAGATTGCATCCAAGTACTGCATTTCGGACTCTTTTGTTGACTATGATGGCTACTCCATTTCTTCTAAGGGATTCCTGCCCACGGTAGTAGATATAATGATCATCTGAGTTAAATTCACCCATTCTAGTCCATCTTAGTTCACTTATTCCTAGAACGTCAATGAGGGAAATGCAAATTAAAACCATAATGAGGTATCACTTCATACATTTTGAAAAAGGAAAAAAAAATAACAAGTGTAAGTGCCAATTTGAAAAAGTGAAACTGTTGTGTTTTGTTGGTTGGAATATTAAATGGTGCAGCCACTGACACTAAACCATGTGAATCCATCTATTGAATTACCATTTGATCCATCTATTCCACTTCAGCATAAATACCCCAAAGAATTGAAATTAGAAACTCAAAGAAATATTTATACACATTTTGTTTGTCCACTCATCTGTGATAGACCCTTGGTTGCTCCTTCCTTTTGGCTATTGTGAATAATGCTACTATGAAACAGTGAGAGAGTTAATTCTTAGGAAGGTTGATAAGCAGTGGCACCCCACTCCAGTACTCTTGCCTGGAGAGTCCCATGGATGGAGGAACCTGGTGGGCTGCAGTCCATGGAGTCGCTAAGAGTTGGACACGACTGAGTGACTTCACTTTCACTTTTCCCTTTCATGCACTGGAGAAAGAAATGGCAACCCACTCCAATATTCTTGCCTGGAGAATCCCGGGGACGGCGGAGCCTGGTAGGCTGCTGTCTATGGGGTCGCACAGAGTCGGGCACGACTGAAGCGACTTAGCAGCAGCAGCAGGTTGATAGGGAGTCTAGGGCCCTCAAGGAGGAAGGGGTCCAGGGCCTTTGAGAAGGAGAAAGGGGTCCAGTGCTCTCAAGGAGGAGAAAAGGACAAACTTTTTTCTACATTGCTTTGTTTTCAGTTCAGTTGCTCAGTCGTGTCTGACTCTTTGCAACCCTGCGGACTGCAGCATGCCAGGCCTCCCTGTCCATCACGAATTCCCAGAGTTTACTCAAACTCATGTCCATTGAGTTGGTGATGCCATCCAACCATCTCATCCTCTGTCATCCCCTTCTCCTCCTGCCTTCAATCTTTCCCAGCATCTGGGTCTTTTCAGATGAGTCAGTTCTTCACATCAGGTGGCCAAAGAATTGGAGTTTCAGCTTCAGCACCAGTCCTTCCAATGAATATTGAGGGCTTATTTCCTTTAGGATGGACTGGTTGGATCTCCTTGCAGTCCAAGGGGCTCTCAAGAGTCTCTTCCAACACCATATTTCAAAAGCATCAATTCTTTCAAGCTCTGCTTTGTCTTAGTATAACAATGTTATCTTGCTCACTGAAGTGTTTCTCCTTAACAAGAACTTTCTGACTAATCTTGTTATCTTAAAACAAGATTATGTTGTGGAAGTGGGTCTGGTAAGACCTTGTTATTGTTAGTTCTAATCTTATTAATTTAAGATGTATGTTGTGGGAGTGGGTCTGGTAAAAGTATATAAGGCCTTGATAATACTATGGAGGAGGGCAAGCTCTGTCTCCCATCTGATATCTATGTCCGAAGCTTTCTGTGTCCCTTTTTATAGCTTGATAAAGCTATGCTACACAAAAGCTCTTGAGCGGTCAAGCCGGTCCCTTGTCCCGAAGCTAAATCTTCTTCGGATATCACAAATTCGACACTGGTCACCATAAGCTATCAACAGGACTGTACAAGTATATGAAAACATTTACAATACCAGAGTGGCCTCTTAGCCAAAAGAACAGTGTGATGATTTCTTAGTGTTTTCATTTCAGTGACTCAGTTTGGATATAGGTAAGTTCATTCTGGTAGGTTTTAAGTTCAAACCTATTGAATTTTTCTTTAGGAATTGTGACTTTCAAATCAAATTTCCTTTGTAAAACTATGTGTAGATTTAAAGCCCTCCCTTCATTTATGGACTGATATCTAAGACTGCTAACCCCTAAGTAAGACATCATTGCAGTAATCAAATCTGGAAAAATTTAAGTATCTTACGTATGTACCAAGTTCTCACCTGGCCCACACACTGAGTCATTTCTTTTCTATATATTACCTTTCTTATTTATCTCTTGGATTCTGCCTTTGAATGAAAAATAACCTTAAAAATAGCATTCACATTATAATATTATAAAGAACTTGTAACAACTCATTTTTTCCATCAGTGCACTAAATATAGAAATGACTATTAACTTCTTGCTGCCTTCATACCACATCTGAATAAGTATTTCAATTTGCCTTTCTCTTCATCTCACAGATTTTTAATTTTCTGTTTCATTTAAGGTCATTAAGGAATATTACTCAAAATGGGCAAAAAGGCTAGTGTTTAGTCATTTTTAATTTACTGTGACACACACTTTTGCTGATTTACTGAATGAACTAAGGTTATCATAATGCATGGTCTGTGTTCCTTGATGGTTCGGATTGCATTTCCATATGGATGCATTTTCCATTAGAAGTCCTCTTGGGCACATAGTGCCCCTATTAACTGAGTCATAGATTGTATAACCCTCAGGAGAACTTACTAACCTGATTTGGAAGTGCAGTGAGAGTTAGGATGAAAGACCAAGCCATAGCCAATCATTTAGGACTTCCCTGGGCAAAGGTCACTGGTTTTGTCTTTCTGCTAGTCTCCCAGACTACCATCCTGGTTAGCCAGTTTCCTCAGCAGCCTAGAGTCTACACCAGGTCATGCTGGGAAACCTGTATTCATGTAGTTCTATAGGTATATCCTGGGGAGCTCTGAAGCCCAGAGTGTGTTTAGGGTTGGGCATGAGCTTGAGACAGGAGGATGAACCACTAGAATGTCTGGAAGTGACATTGAAAGAAGAGGGAGGAGGTTCGTTTCATCTTACTTCACAAAGCTGCTTATGGAACCTGGGCCATGGGTCTCCAAAGCATCTTGTCTGTCATCTTCCCCTTCGCTTGCTCATGGGCAAGTTAGTGATAACTGGTTTATAGCTCAGACCCAGGGAAAGGCAGACACCACAGAACTGCTCTCTGCATACCAATTACCAACCCTTTTCCTCCTACTGTTTCTACCATGGAAACTGGGAAAGCTAAATATGCTTTAGCTAAATTAGCTAAAAAGCTAATTTCTTTGACTGTTAGGATACTAAGTGGAGAAGTTTTGGCCAATGAGACCTTAAAGGGAGCATCTCCTGAGGGGTGTTTGAAAAGTTGTGCTTTCCAGATAAAATGGATTAGAGGCGTTTGATTCAGACCTTTCTCTTTTGCTTTGTCTTGCTTGTGTGTGTGTGTTTTTGTGTATGACTTTGCGTGTGTGGCTATGTGTATATGACTGTGTAGATATGGCTGGAGGAGCATCAGTTTTCTGTGGTCGTAAATGTATGAGCTAACATACTAAGAATGGCAGCAGAGGTAGTAGTAAGAGTCTGAATCCTAATTATACCTTCAGGGTTCTACACTGTTACTGGACTTCCTACTGTTGTGCTTTTGTTACATGAGGAAAAAAAACAAAATAAAACAAGATGAACTTATGTTTAAGGTATTGTTACTTGGCCATTCAGCTCCTTGAAAAATAAATCCCTCCTAACTGACACACCAATAAACTCAATCCTTTTGGTGGTTTGTGTGAAACAGGGTTTCTGCCTTGGCACTGTTGACATTTTAGGCTGGATAATTCTTTGTTGTGAAGGACTTTTGTAGGATCCACTGTAGGATGTTTAGTAGCATCTTTGGCTTCTACCCACCAGGTGTCTACAGGACGCCCTCGATGTGACAACCAAAAATGTCTGTAGACATTGACCAATGTTTACTGGGGGCACAGATCAATCTCTGCTGTAGAATCAGAAGCACAGTGAAATGGGACTTACACAGATGCAAGGGGCAGTCTTTGAAATGCAGATCATCCACTTGGATCAGCCAGGATGAGTTAGTTCATGCTGCAGTAACAAAAGACTTGAATGTTTCAGTGATCTACAGCTACAAGGTTTATTGATTATCAGGTTCTACATCCTTAGTGGTTTTGGCTGAGGTTCTGTTCTGGACATTTTCAGTCTAGGACCTAGGACAATGGAGTAGCTTCTTTCTGAATGCTTGCAGATTCTCAGATAAAGGAAAAAGAGTCCATGGCAAAGCAAGGGCTATCTCTTAAGATTCTACTTGGAAAACCTGCATGCTGCTTCTACTAATGTTTCATTGACCAAATAAATCCCAGGGCCCTGCCTGATGGCAATATGGTAGAGAAATGCCATCTTTTCACAGGGAAAACTCTTCTTCATACAGGTTTTGAGAAAATAATACTATCAAATCACCTAAGAAAAATAGACCCTGGAAAGGGTGGTACTAATTAATGACAATTACTGTGCCCAGACCAGCTCTTAAGTCTATTTTCTTGCGTGATAGGCCTTCACAGAGCGAGGGGCCAGCACATGTCCTGAGCAGAAAAGGACAGAGTCAGAGCAAAGGGCAGAGTTTTGGAAAGCCCTAATAACCTCTGGGAAAAAATGTAGAGGATGAAAGTCCAAAAGAACATAGAAAGAGACTGGATTAATATGGTGGCTAAGTGCACAGACTTTGGAGTCAAACCTGTTTTCAAATCTAGAATTTACTGCTTTCCATCTCTCTGATCACAGGCAAGTGATTTAACCAAGTCTCCCTACATTTGTCTGTAAAATGAGATGTGTTTGTGTATATGTGTGTGTACAGAGTGGGGGTGGGGGAAGGAGAGAGAGAAGGGGTCTTCCTCTTCTTGTAAAGTGCTAATCCCATTTTTAAGGTGCCGTTCTCATGACCTAATCTGAGCCATAGTCACCTCCCAAGACCCTCCTCCTATCCATCACATTAGAGGTCAGGGCTTCAGTGTATGAATATTGAGGCGGCGGGGGGGAGGGGACACAAACATTCAGTTTATAACACAACCTCTAATCACTTCTCTTCAGGTTCGGCCCTGGAACTCAGGAGAGCAGAACTCTTTGAGGAGGCAAGGCTTTGGGTAGGAGGGAGGGAGGAAAAAGGGAGGATTAAATATTCAATAAATGTGAGCCTCTTCTCACCTCCTGCCGTTATTTTTCACTGCACCACAGGAAGACCCAGTTGATGGGTGAGCTAGATGTCACTGAAGGATTGGGGCCCCGTGAAAGGGAATTTACTCAGAAAGACATTAATACTGTCCAAGGCAAACATTCAAAGGGAAAGGTTCCAAAAAGTTAAAGACTTCATGGGTAGTCCTCTCAAAGGCACACCTGACCTCGGACGTACCTCTCTCTCTCTGAGAGCCTCTCTTTAAACCTCCAAGGGCAAATCTCCTCTAAGCCTGCAGGAAATCTCCCTGACCACAGGGGCTGTGCATGCTAGACCTGTTTCTCTTCCCAGCAAAGCCTTTCCCTGTATCTGAGGATTTGGGATGGAGTTAGGCTCCTCTGCCATAGCAGAAGGGTTTCTAACAACCCTTGATTTCCCAAGTCCTGCAGAAAATCTGCAAGTGAGGGATGCTGGGGAATTCTTTTATTCCAGGTCCTTTTAAAAGTCTACTCCAAGTGTAAGTCACAGAGATAAATTTTAGTTTCTGATTTTCCAGCAAGTAACTTTATTTATATGTGTACATGAACACGTACTGGTGCACATGAATGTACACACACACATATGCCACACACATATGCCATGGACAAATACTGATTCCCAGGGAAAGGTCAGTCTAAAGTCATAAGAGAATGAGAAAGTTTAGTCCCCTTCAACCCCAAGTAGTTATTAGCAGGATTCCTCTCTTATAGTGGACTTAGTATATTATTATGCAAAGTATGGTTAATTCCTTTTATTTATCTCTCTGATTTCAGGTAGTGCCCTTTGAAATAAATGGTGGGAAGGAAAAAAAGCAGGTGCATTTTAAACCCACATCCATATTAATGGCTGTTTTCTTCCCAAGCAAAACTGAAGATTGGGTCCATAAATGTCTTAGACAAAGTTATTTTCCTTTCTAGTCTTTGGCCCAAATGGAGGGAAACTGTGGATAGAGGTCTTTCTTAATATAGCATTATAATCATTTGTTATTATTATTAATATTATCAATTTTCTGCTCTACTGGTATTATTAGTTATCTGGCAGTAACTTATTGTTTGTATGTTCTTTCCTTCTTAGCTTAAATTTTTAAAATAACCATTTAATAAAGCTCTCAGAGATGGTGCAGATGTCAAAAAATATTGTCTGACTTTGCATGACAATATCTCATTTTACTCTCTAATTTAGTTTAATTCAAAACAGGACTAATGTCTGTGAAATAGCCAATACAGAGACCAGCTGCGAACCTAACTGGCGTTACTGGCTCCACTCAGATTAACATTTCAAAAATGACACCATATGGTGGAGAGCTTTAGATTTTATGACAAAGAAGCACAGTGAATGCTGGACATGACAAACCAGCACAGGTTACGTTGAGTTGCACACCCGTGCGAGAGGTGCATAAGGGAGAATGATTTAACCATCACCTGCTTCCTTAGCAAGTTCCAGGCACAAACTGTTTTTACACGGTTTTTAAGCAGACACTTTTGTCATTTTATGAGAGAGCTAGATGGCCTCCGATTTCAATGTGTTATTTTCAAATTATTATGGTTGTTGAAACCATCCTTCAGAGAGCTATAATTACATACCAGAGAAAGGTTTGGTTGAAAAATCCAGACACATGTTGATATTCATACATATGGCAAACCATTGAGAAGGTGCTCTGAGTTTTGCCAAATTTCCTTTAATTTTTATAGTCACATGAACTTGAAAGGTAAGTGTGACCTGTATGTTTCTAACTCATTTACTGTCTTTTACTGTGAGATCTTTCAAATGATGCTTGTTAAAAGCACAGTAGTATCCATAAAGGAGTTGTTTTCAACCCTTTTTCATAAACTCTTGAGGTATCCTCCTATCTCAAGCCCCTGATCGCTTTCTGATGCTAGGAGCCAGATAATCTTTTTTAAAAACTATATTGTATTATACCAAATAAGTGCATATCCAGATCTAGGTCTAGATCTATCTATATACTCAATGTCTATCTCCCTATTTCTATACCTATGCCTATATAATAAATATAGCAATACAGTTCCATGTAGCGTATAGGTGAAGTTCTGCAGGTGGTGAATCTTTAATTTGTTATAAAGTGATACTTGAATTAAGTTGATAAGATCTGTTTTTGCAGCTTTTTATCTTTTTGCAAGTATGATTTATTCCTGGAAAAAAACCTTAAAGGAATAAATCATTGTAATTCAAAAATGTAATTACCAATAATTTAAATGGGGAAAATTTAATGTTTTGTTTTAAATTTTTGTTTTTGAAATAATTATAGATTGACTGGAAGTCACTTCACAATGTATGTGATATTTCAGAATTGCACAGCTAAAATACCCCCACCCCCACTTACAATCTAGCCTATGCTCAGTCCCCTGAGAACCATTCCAAATTGTCCCATGCATCAGTTGTTTCTTCCTTTTTATTGGTAGGTACTATTCTATGGTAGCATGTGTCATAGTTGATTTAACCGTTTACCCATTGAAGGACATTTGTATTATTTCCTTTGTTATCTGTTATGAATAAAGCTGTTATGAACATTCATGTATAGGTTGTTGTGTGACATAGATGTTTGTTTCTATGGGATAAATGCCCAAGAGTGCAGTTGATGGGTCATATGGTAAGTGCGTGTGTAGTTTACAATTTTGTACGAAACTGCCAGATATTTTTTCAGAGTGGCTGTGTCATTTTACATTTCCACCAGCAATGCAAGAATGATAGTTTCTCTCAGTTCAGTTCGGCCATTCAGTTGTGTCTGACTCTTTGTGACCCCATGGACTGCAGCATGCCAGGCCTCCCTGCCCAACACCAACTCCTGGAGTTTACCCAAACTCATGTCCATTGAGTCGGTGATAGCATCCAACCATCTTGTCCTCTGTCATCCCCTTTTCCTCCTGCCTTCAATCCTTCCCAGCATCAGGGTCTTTTCAGATGAGTCAGCTCTTTGCATCAGGTGGCCAAAGTATTGGAGTTTCAGCTTCAACATCAGTCCTTCCAATGAACATTCAAGACTGATCTCCTTTAGGATGGACTGGTTGGATTTCCATGCAGTCCAAGGGACTCTCAAGAGTCTTCTCCAACACCACAGTTCAAAAACATCAATTCTTCAGCTTTCAGCTTTCTTTATAGTCCAACTCTCACATCCATACATGACTACTGGAAAAACCATAGCTTTGACTAGATGGACTTTTGTTGGCAAAGTAATGTCTCTGCTTTTTAATATGCTATCTAGGTTGGTCATAACTTTCCTTCCAAGGAGTAAGCATCTTTTAATTTCATGGCTGCAATCACCATCTTCAGTGATTTTGGAGCCTCCAAACGTAAAGTTAGCCACGTTTCCACTGTTTCCCCATCTATCTGCCATGAAGTGATGGCACCAGATGCCATGATCTTAGTTTTCCAAATGTTGAGTTTTAAGCCAACTGTTTCACTCTCCTCTTTAGCTTTCATCAATAGGCTCTTTAGTTCTTCACTTTCTTTCATAAGGGTGATGTCATCTGCATATCTGAGGTTATTGAAATTTCTCCTGGCAATCTTGATTCCAGCTTGTGCTTCATCCAATCCAGCCTTTCTCATGATGTACTCTGCATATAAGTTAAATAAGCACCGTGACAATATCCAGCCTTGATGTACTCCTTTTCCTATTTGGAACCAGTCTGTTGTTTCATGTCCAGTTCTAACTGTTGCTTCCTGACCTGCATACAGATTTCTCAAGAGGCAGGTCAGGTGGCCTGATATCCCCATCTCTTTCAGCGTTTTCCACAGTTTATTGTGATCCACACAGTCAAAGGCTTTGGTATTGTCAATAAAGCAGAAATAGATGTTTTTCTGGAACTCTCTTGCTTTTTCGATGATCCAGCGGATGTTGGCAATTTGATCTTTTTTCCTCTGCCTTTTCTAAAACCAGCTTGAACATCTGTAAGTTCACAGTTCATGTATTGTGGAAGCCTGACTTGGAGAATTTTGAGCATTACTTAACTATCGTGTGGGATGAGTGTAATTGTGTGGTAGTTAGAGCATTCTTTGGCATTGCTAGTTTCTCTGCACCTTTGCTAACATTTGATATTATCGTTAGCTTTTATTTTAACTTCTGATAGGTACTACTAATAGGTGTTACTAATAGGTTCTGATAGGTGTGTACTAGTATCTCACTTGGGTTTTAATTTGCATTTTACTGGTTTTTTATGATGCTAATGTATTTACCATTTGTATATCTTCAGTGAAATGTCTGTTAATGTGTTTTGCTTATTTTCTAATTGGATTTTTTAAAAAAAATTGTTAAGTTTTCAGAGTTATTTCTGTATTTTAGATACTAGCCCTTTGTCTTATAGCTATATATAGTTTACAAACATTTTCTCTTGGTCTGTAGCTTGTATTCTTATCCTCTTCACAGGGTCTTTTGCAGAGGAAACATTTTTAATTTTGAAGTCCAGTTTATCAATTTTTACTTTTATGAATTGCATTTTTTATGTCAAGTCTGAGAACTCTTTGCCTAGCTGTAGGTCCTGAAGATTTTCTACTGTTTTTTTTCTTAACGTTTTATAGCTTTACCTTTTATGCTTAAGTTCATGGTCCATTTTGTGTTAATCTTCATATGTTATGAAGTTTAGGTGTAGTTTCTCTTCCTTCTTTCCTCATTCCATCTTCTTCCCTACCCCCATCTCTCTTCCAGGATGTCCAATTGCTCCAGTACCATTTGTTGAAAATGGCAATCTTTTCTTCATTGAATTGCTTTTGCACCTTTGTAAAAAATCAGTTGGGCATTCTGCTTCTCTATTCTGTTGATCCATGTGCCTTTCCTTCCAGTGGTACCAGCTGTCTGGATTACTGTAGCTGGTAGTGAGGCTTAGTATGCAGTAGAGTGACTCTACCTATTTTGTTAACCTTTTTCAAAATTGTTTTAGCTATTTTATATTTTTGATCTTTCCATAAAGATTTTAGAATAAGCTGTTTATGTCTATAAAAAACCTTGCTGGGATTTTGATAGAAATTCTCCTAAATCTATATGGATCAATTTGGGGAGAGCTACTATCTTTACTATGTTGATTTTTCCAATGTATGGCACTTTTTTTTTTAGATTTTCTTTGATTTTTTAAAATCAGCATTTAATAATTTTCATCATTCAGATCCTTGTACATGTTTTGTTAGGTCATGTGTTTTTGAGCCCTCACATCAGCATTTACTTAGACTAAAAGCAACACAATATTCTATTAAATTAGGCACAATTATTTTATTGTTCTTAAAATAAGTTGTTTAATGGACCTGACAAGGTGTTTCTCTTCATTAATGAAAAAAAAAGTTGTTTACTTGCTCTTGATAAGCAATTTTTACCCCTTATAGTATACTTGGGACTACACTCAAAAGCAAAACATTCTAGTTCTGCTACTTAATAACTGTATAATCTTGAATAAGTTAATTAACTTGTGCTTCAGATTCCTCATCAGATAAATGGGAATACTAATAATGCCTACCTCTTAGAATGTGCCAGGATTGGCAAATTAATACTTGGAAAGTGCTTGGCGTAAGTCCCTCAACACATTGTCAAGGCTTAGAAAGTTACATATTATTGATAGCATTACTGTTACCAGATAATAGTGTCACTCAAACTTTCCTGCAAAACAAGCAAACATATAATAATGATCACAATTCAGAGACAACGGGAAGCAATGAAAACACATGAAGATGATGCCACATTTGCTAAACAATGTGACATGCGAAATAGCCTGAGACTATTTCTGCTGCTGTAAATGAGCAAAGCCAAAGTCTCCTGAGCGGAGAGTTGACTATAATACAAACTAACTACATGTACAAAGATGACAACATGTGGCTCAGGAGGTGAAGTAAATCCAAAATGGTCCTGTTAATGGGAAGAAATGCCTCAGAAGTCAAAGGAAGGAATACTATATGAAACGCCTCATAAATGTGAGTTCTCATAACCTGAACAGACACATCTCGGATTATAACTGTATTTATAGATCACTTCAGTTGGTACTTATAAAACAGATTTCAGGCTTTAAATGTCCCCTCCTCTGTCACTGTTACCTTTGAATTATGGTTCTCCAATATAATTATTAGCTCCCTTGGCAGTACTTACTAAGAAACATGTAGAATTCTAGGAACTTTGGGGGCTTTGTTGCTTCACTGATGTTGACGTGCCTACAAATGAATGCCCTCTCTTTTCTGTTGTCAAGTCCCAGCTAGAAGCCCTAGGTGATCTTTCTCCTCTCAATAGCACAGGCAGGACTTCTCCCAACCTTCAAACCCTGATTTATTTTTATTAAGTCTTCATTGTCACACTGACATAGCATCTACACAGCTTGAACAATAGCTTTCCTGAGCGTCTCCTGCATACTTTTATCTGTCAATTTATTTTCTCTTTAACACTCAAGAAAGATAAACATCCAATTCTCCATGGTCTGGTATCCCTCCTTAACATTCATTATAGCAAACCACGCCATGTCCTGCCAGAAGGGCTTAAATTGATTCCTGCCTGTGTGTCCCAGCTGGGGCTCCTGGCTTCTTGTCAGTCCTCAGGCCTAGAGATGAGCTGGATGTATTTTGAATGCAGCTGTAGACCTTTTTAAAGAGCATAAGCCCAAATGAGTTCATAATCCCTGGAATGCATGCTTTATGTAGGCTTTTCATTTGTTTTTGGAGAAATCCCAGAGCTGGCAATTTCAGATAGAGTTTCACTGGCCTCAACCCTGGTGCATCCAGGAAGGGATTTTTGTTTCTTTGTCTACTGGACTCTCTATTGCCTTTGTGACATTTTGGTTATATTTCTGCCTCGTATAGAACAAGAGAAAGGTACATATTCTGGGTGGAAAGGTTTTAGATTCTGAATGAATACACTTCACACATGCTGCTAGTAAAAGTTTGCTAAAATAGAAAATGTGATGGAAGATACTTCTATTTGGACACATGCTGCACTTAGGATGAACAGTAGGTTTGAGACACAGGGATGAATTTTAGTGGAACGAGCATGAGACATGAAATTATGAGAACATGAACAGTTTTGTTAATTCATAGAATACTGGAGAGCCTGTCCTTACATTCATTGTCACAACATTTATAACATATTTAATATATCAATAAAATAGACACTTTAAATCTCAGTAACTTGGTAAGGATCTAAAAGCATATTTTCAAAATAGTACAAAGAGCTCAAAAATGTAATTGATTTATAATTAAGTAGCAATTAAAACAACAACAAAATATGTGAATGATATTAATGATTATCTCATAAAATGCACTTCATGTTACTTTGGCAGGCATAAAAATTCTTTCTATATGAAATTCTAAACTTTCAGAATCCATTTCATATAATCTTGATTGTGGCTACTCAGAAGCTACAATATGGTTCATTTCCTCCTCTTTCCTTTCTCTATCAAAAAATAAAAGAATGTTTTTGGTGGTCCATTGGCTAAGACTCCTCATTCCCAATGCAGGAGGCCCAGGTTCAATCCCTGGTTAGGAAACTAGATTCCACAGGCCTCAGCTAAGTGTCTGAATGCCACAACTGAAAATCCCGGATGTTGCAATGAAGATAGAAGATAACTGTGTGCCACAAGTAAAATCCAGTGCAGCCAAATAAATAAGTAATTGTAAAAAATAAACAAAAAATGAGGAAAATGAGACTGCTTTTGAAAGCTTCACATTGAAGCTTAATATCTTGTGGATCTGAGCAGACTTGGACAGCGTGAACAAAGAGAACCACCTTCAGGCTGCTGAGACAGCTGTGATCCTACGGGGAAGGGCTGAGTACATCAGAATGGTTCTGGCCACCAGTGGAATTACAGAAGCAGAACTGGGGGCTGTGTGGGTGAGACCCATCCAACCTCATCAAGTGGAAGGGGAATCTCTAGTGCACTCAAGAACTGTGTTTCCTTTGAGAGGACTCACCCAGTAATAGATAAAGCCTTAATCTTCTTTTCTTGAGAGTTGTTTCTTATGATACCTTGTCCCTCAATTCTAACTCCATAATTTCCCAGCAACCTACAGATAACTTGGCATCCCTCATAAGTTGTTCATTTACAGGGAATGAATGTGGTGACCGTATGACTGTTCAGTTTCCTTGAGAGTTGTGTCCCTCATTGTAAATTGATGACTTGATATTCTACTTATAATTTGATTTTTCTCATTAATTAAATAGATACATATATTGATCACCTGCTATGTGCAAATCTTGCTTAGTGGGAAGGAAAGTGATACTTTGTAGATGTGAACAATTAAGTCTGCTTGAGAGCAGAATCTCTTATTGTGGGTTAGTAAATGGACTTTGTGCTGTGTGTGTATATATTCAAGTATCTGTGTGTTTGCTTAATCTTGTGAGTCTGTTCCTGTGAGACAGAGTCCCTCTTGTTGGGACCAGGATGGCACCTCAGGTTTCTGTGCCTGTAAATTGATTTCACCATAGTACCCCTTCCATTTTGAATTATCCAAACAACCTGCAAGAGAGCTGTGCCTTTATGTGCTCTTTGCAGTATAGTCAGTTCATTTCAATCGCTCAGTCGTGTCCAACTCATTGCGAACCCTTGGACCCCATGGACTATCACCAACTCCCAGAGCTTGCTCAAACTCATGTCCATCAAGTCGATGATGCCATCCAACTATCTCATTCTCTGTCATCCCCTTCTCCTCCTGCCTTCAATCTTTCCTAGCATCAGGGTCTTTTCCAGTGAGTCAGTTCTTTGCATCAGGTGGCCAAAGTATTGGAGTTTCAGCTTCAGCATCAGTTCTTCCAGTGAATATTCAGGACTGATCTCCTTGCTGTCCAAGGGACTCTCAAAAGTCTTCTCCAACAGCACAGATCAAAAGCATCAATTCTTTGGCACTCAGCTTTCTTTATAGTCCAACTCTCATATCCATACATGACTACTGGAAAAACCATAGCTTGAACTAGAAATACTTTTGTTGACAAAGTAATATCTCTGCTTATTAATATGCAATATAGTATCTGTAACTATTAGGAACTTTCAGCCAAAAAAGTAGTCCTTCTTTGATGCCTATGAGGACAAACTGACCTAAGGTAAGAATTGTTGAAGAAGTCTTTCTTCTCTGTTCAGCAGTCCTGGCCCACACCATCAGACATAGTGCTAGTGGACGGTTCACTTCTTTGAATGAAATACTCAAGTAGACCACTGGACAAGTGCCTAATCAAGGGGCAGGTGGCAGGTAGCAGGTAGCAGGTTAGGATTCTCTAGCAATTTTTTTTTCCAGGTCATGTTTACCTTAATATTGAAGGGGTGTTCATTTGTCATAAAATGACAAACTTTATCCTTCCCCCTAAAAAAATAGGAGTCTGTCCGAAGGAAAAGGAAATACAAGCCAAAATAAACATTAGGACCTAATTAAACTTAAAAGCTTTTGCACAGGAAAGGAAATCATTCAAAACAAAATCAGACAAAACTAAAAGACAGCCTACTGAATGGGAGAAAATATTTGCTAATGATATAACCAATAAAGGATTAATGTCCAAAATATCTAAACAACTTGTAAAACTCAGTATCAGAAAGACAGACAACATGATTAAAAAATGGACAGAAGGCCTCAATAGACATTTTCCAAAAACTACTTTCTAAAAAAGATGTATAGATGCGGAACAGGTATGTGGAAAGATACTCAACATCACTAATCATCAGAGGAATGCAAAATCAAAACTACAATAAGGTATCATCTCACATCTGTCAGAGTTTTGTCATTAAAAAGACCACAAATAACAAATGTTGGCAAGAATGTGTAAAAATGGAAACCTTCGTACACTGTTGGTGGGGATGTAAATTGGTGCAGCCACATAGGAAAAGAGTACAGAGACTCCTCAAAAAATAAAAATAGAACTATCATATGACCCAGCAATTCCACTCCTGGGCATTTATCTGAAGAAAACAAAACCACTAATTTAAAAAGAAACATGCACCCTAATGTTCATAGTAATGTTGTTTATGACAGACAAGATATGGAAGCAGCCTAAGTGTCCACTGACAGATGAATGGATGAAGAACATGTGGTACATATATTCAATGGAATATTACTCAGCCATGAAAGGAATGAAAATTTTGCTGTTTTCAACAACATGGATGAACCTAGAAGCTGTTATGCTTAGTGAAATAAGTCAGACAAAGACAAATACTGTATAATATCACTTGTATGTAGGATCTAAAAATAAAACAAAGGAATGATTATAACAAAAACAGAAACTGACCCATAGATAGAACAAACTAGTGTTTACCAGTGAGGAGATAGAAGAGGGTAGGGGCACGACAAGGATTAAGAGGTATAAACTGCTTTACATAAAATAAGTGAGCTACAAGGATATATTGCGCAGCACAGGAAATAAAGCTAATATTTTATAATAACTATAAATGGAGTATAATCTGTAAACATTTAAATTTCTACATTGTACACCTGAAACTAATATAATACATCAACTGTATCTCAATCAAAAAATTAAAAAAAAAAAGAGTTTCCTCAACAATCAAAAAATTAAAAAAAAAAAAGGAGTCAGTTTCCTCAGTAATAGCTTTGAGCCCTGCTGGCATGCCTGCTCCCTGCTCCCCTAACCTATATGATACCCCTCAAGTCTGCTCCAGGGAGAGGCTTTAGTCCAGTTTGAAAATCATTGTCCTAGATGGTCTCTGAAGTGCTTCTCACATATTACAGTCTGAAAATCTACTAACAGTATTGCTCCCCTTTAATTTTCTAGGTATTATGTCAGGTTGTGACTGCTCATCCACCCATCCATCCATACTTTCACCTTTTGTATGTGTATATGTATGTATGTACGTGTGTATGTATGTATGTATATTTCTGTCTATGATCAAGAAAATCATTCTGAACTTAGAATTCCTGGGTTTGTGGTCTCATTTACCACTTTACTGCCTGTGTGACTTAAAATAAGCTAATTAATTTCTCTGTGCCTTGGTCCTCAGCTATGGAAAGGTAGAGTGGGGCAATACTATTTAGTATCTATTTCCGGATGTTGCTGTTTTATATATGTAAGTGTGCTGAGCACAGTGTAAGAACTCAGTGTCAGCAAACATTAGCCATTATTGTAATCTAGGTAAACCTCTGATGTTTAAAATGAATTTTAAGAAATATATTTAAAGAGTGTAAGGCAGCTGGGTCCTTTGCCCTCCCTTGGGACAAAGTATGTCCCAGGTCCTCTTAGGAGCTGGAGTGTAAGACAGTTGAGTCAAGGAGCGGCTTTCAGAAAATTGGGCTGGGTCAGTGGTGCTCATAAGGCAGAGGCTGGGAGTTTAAGGCAGTTTAAGGCTCTTCTCTTAAAACTGCTGACCTCAGCGACAGAGTAAGACCCTGCTTAAAGTCAGGATAATGCAGTCTGAATATTGACATAACATATAGACCAGCTTTTACCCTTGTCAGACATTGCAGAGCTTCAAATCCTTTGAAAACCCACCATTTTGTCCTAAGAACTCAGGCAGTTTGGGTCAGATGCGCTCATGAATGTCAGTGCTTATTTGATCCTCTGTTTTTCTGGCCCAGGCTCACTTCCCTGGATTCTCAGCAGTTACTTGAGCATTGTGGGGCCTTCCACTGGGCACTGAGGCACTGCCACTGGCACAGCAGAGAGGGTGCCATTACTCTGCCCTGTCTGCTGGACATCACTCACCTTGGTGCACTGGAGCTGGTAAGGCAGGAAAGCAGTGCCATGTTTCTGTTGAAGAAGGAGCCAACACCTGTCTCCTCATTTCTCAGAGGCACCATCAGACGGGCCGGACCCTCCACTGGCCACGTTTGCCAGGGAGTCCTGAGGCTAGCACAAGAACCCCAGTACAAAGATTTCGAGCCCCCCTTTCTGCCACCTCAGCACCTTTTAACCTCTAAATTTGCCCAGATGCCACCTTGAGGAGTAGTGGAGAATGGGGAGAAATCTGAAAGACAGCATTTACTTACAAGCAATTGCTTAAATTGAAAGACTTAGATCTATGATGAATTGGTAAATTTCAGACACATGCTCTGGCCTTTTCTTTCATACCATGATTGCTCGTCTAAGTCCTTCTCTTCTGTTCTAAGGACTCAAGAGTATTTAGGACTACTGAGTAGTAGTAGGTTGTTCACAGAAGAAAGTTTAGAATGTGGGTGTAGCTGGGAAGTGTATTCAGGGCACTGAGTTTTTCTTTTTAGCCAAATACACATTGTGAGAAAAGCTGACTCTGCAGCAGTAGGTGGTTCTCCCCAGATTGCTGCCAGAAGCTTAGCTTGACTCTGAGTCAGCTTCCCACATACAGATTGGAGTTTCAGTTTTATAGAAAATATTTTCAAGAGAATGAGTTATGGATGCCGTAAGAAATACTAGAGCTATGACCATTCTTCTTGAAGCTCTCATGAAAAGAATTGAGTAGATGTTTATATGCAGTGTTTGTAAAGTCATTGTTCTGACAATTCATCTCTGGGGTCCCGTTGCAGAGAACCGGAAGTATTGTTGCAGAGTCTGTATGCTTGCCACTTTCTAACTGTGGCCAACTGCATCATTATTCCTAATGTCCTCTGGGGGAACCCTTGAAAGTGAAAGTCGCTCAGTCATGTCTGACTCTTTGTGACCCCATGGACTATATAGTCCATGGAATTCTCCAGGCCAGAATACTGGAGTGGGTAGCCTTTCCTTTCTCCAGGGGATCTTCCCAACCCAGGGATAGAATCCAGGTCTCTTGCATTTCAGGTGGATTCTTTATTGGCTGAGCCACAGGGAAGCCCAAGAATACTGGAGTAGGTAGCCTATCCCTTCTCCAGGGGATCTTCCTGACCCAGGAATCGAACCAGGGTCTCCTGCATTGCAGGCAGATTCTTTACCAACTGAGCTACCAGGGGAGCCTGGGGGAGCCCTTGGGTGACCTTTAATTCCCCTCCCCAACTTCATTCCCTGTGACTGGTCTGTTACTGACCTCAGTTATCATTCTTGAGAGTCTTTCCTGCCTCCATTTTAATGTACTTCCCATTTTACACCTCGACCATGGCTTCTTAGCTTTCTCACTGACTCTCTGTGATTCTCCTCTGAACCATCTGACAGGTTGTTGAGAATCTAACATCCCATTTTACTGTTCCACTCAAAATTAAAGTGACCTGCCCCAACCTCCTCTCCTGTTCCATCTTTGGGATTGCACTTGACAACCATCCATGAGCTGAACAGGGTTTAAACGCAGCATGTACTATCAAACTAATGTTCTTATTTGAAAGATTGAGAGGCTGGCAGTTTTCATAAAAAGCCCACACTAAGGCCCTCTATAGCCTTCATTCATTCTCTTGTATGATATGTGCCATTAAATCCGAGGCCAAGCCTAGCTTTTACGGTTACCTTCCAAGGGGGAGAATACCCACCATGACAAACACATTTGGTAGGCCAGGCTCTGTGTGAACTGTTTTTTGAGCCTCTCCATAGTATGCTTTTTCTTTCTGATACAAGTAGGACAGTGCTTTGGATAACAGCTCTTTGGAAAGATATAGTGAATAAACAGATACATTTTAAGGTGAAAACCTTTTCCACCTTATTTTCCATCTTCTGTAGTTAGTATTGGTAAAATAAATGAGAAATTATTAAAAATAAATTTTGAGGCTGAGTCCACATCTCACATATGGCCCCTGCCCACCATACCCCATCACCACAATCAGTGTGGTCTATCCACTGCTCTGGGTGAGCAGGCAGCATTTGTGATTCTTTGTTTTGGAGGATCTCTCCTGCTCTGCTATCTGCTAGCATCCCATATTCCATCTTGTCCTTGAAACCTTTCTTATATGACCACTACAGGCTTCACTGAGCTCTCTCTATTCTCTGAATTTTTACGAATGGTAAATTGAGTGGCACAGACTAAATACAATGGGGCTTTCATGCCTCGCTCCATATTAAAGATGTTCTGACTTCTCTACCCCCTTTTGCCTGGAAGAATGTCAGAGGATAATCACCCTCTCTTTCTGTATGCTTGTGTCATGGGTAGAGAGATCCATCCCCTCAGGTATCAACACTATTAATTCTATCAGGGACCTGACTATATCTCATGCTTACTTTGTAGCCTCACAATTTTCATGCTCTGCATGGGGTGGAAGCTCTATAAATACTTGCAGATTGACTAATAGGTTAATTCTAGGACATAGCCATGCTTAACCTGAAACCATCATGTGGAACATGCAATCAATTCCAGAATTATAGGGAGAAGTTAACTGACTTATCCTGGAGTACACATTTCAGGACAGAATATAAAGCTCATCTTCAGGTAGTAATAATTCTAGCTAAAATTTATGGAGTACTAATTAAGCACACATCCAGAGCTATTCTAGACATCTTTACCTGTGAGGTAGGTACAGTTATCATCCCTTTTTTATAGACAAGGAAGCTAAAGCACAGCTATTTATGGTAGAATCAGAATTTGAACCAATGAAACCTGGCTCTGTGCTCAAGTACCATAGGGAGGCCACTAAAGTCGTTGGAACATCATAGCTTAGAGCGATCAGACTAAAAAGGTCTCTAAGAAGTCTGCACAAGGTTTTGCTGATAGAATTGGCAATGACTAAGTCAAATGCTAATTTTTACATGTCCCACTTGTGAGAAAGACTGAACAGCACTCTTTTTAAGTGTTGAGAAGCACTTTTAGGATATAGACACATAACAGTCACAACAGTAGTGGCAGTTTCCAAATACAGGGACAATGTAAGATACAGTTTGTTTCTGTTTTTATTAATTAATGTATAAGACACAAGTTTTCTAAATATTACATTAGTTTCTTTGTGAAGACCCATATAGTAAGTACGTTAGGTTTTGTGGCCCACAGGGTCTCTGTCATCACTACTCAACCTGACCATTGCAGTGCAAAAGCAGCCACGAATGTTATATAAATGAATGGATGTGGCTCTGTTCCAGTAAAACCTTATTAACAAAAGTAGGCAGTGCCTTGGGTCTGGTCCATGGCCCTTATTTTCCTTACTCTTGGTTTGCATAAATAATTTCTGTCCTGTCAGGTTACCACTGAGTTTGTCCACATCTTTCAAATTATTCTTTCTGTACCTCTGTTAAGAACCACCTAATAATGGAACTGTTTTTTCATTTCTCTGGCAAGGCCTTTATTATTCTTCCCATCCATGGATTTTTAAAAGTGTTTTTCTGATACTAAATCAATTTAGGGCTCTAAATGCAACAGCCAGCTCAATGCTTTGTTCACTGCTTTACATTCATTGACTGTCAGGGACCCGAGGAAGGCACATTTTAGTTTCTTGTAATTGAGATGCTTCAGGTTTGTTTCCAACTTTTAGTTTCCAAATATTGGTGAGGGAGCAGTTAGATATAGTAGCAGACAGGGAATGGAAATGAAAGAAATAAGTGAAGTCAGAAAATGTAAAGAGAGGAAACAGATAAGGGAGCAGGAGACTCTGGATTATAAAGCAAATAAGTATGGCATTCTTAAGACACAGGCCTGGAAAGACCCTGATGCTGGGAAAGATAGAAGGCGAAGGGAAAAGGGGGTGGCAGAGAATGAGATGGTTAGATAGCGTCACTGACTCAATTGACATGAATTTGAGCAAACCCCAGGAGATAGTGGAGGACAGAGGAGCCTGGTTTGCTGCAGTCCATGGGATGCAAAGAGTCAGACATGACTTAGTGACTGAACAACAACGATAAGACTCAGGCTACTTTAGTATAGAGCAACTCATGAAAGACCATATATCCATATGACATCCCTGTCTAATAGATACACATAGACACACAAATATTGAACTAAGTAGGTGTTACTTAGAAGAGTGGAACCAACTACCATTAACTATTGTACAAAACCTATAGAACCAATGCAAGGATTTTCTCTTCAAATGCTGAAATTTTAGAATGAAAGTATATAAAGAAATTTTGATTTGTTTGTACTAAATAACTTTTTTTCTGAGTAGAAGTGGTAGAACATTGTTATTGATCCTGGACAGTTTCTGTAAATGAGACAGTGGTGGATTCTCATTTGATCCTTCTGTTTATGGAGATCAATATGAGAGATGCCATGTCCAGAAATTAGATTAAGCCTGAGGGAAAAAGAAGGGATCTTTTTGAATTGTTGACCAGGCCTTGGTGTCATCAGAAGATGGTGATTAAGGACAACTGGGGCAACTGGCTTAGTGGTATGAAAACACTTTGCTTTTCGTGCACTTGGTGTCTGAGTATGAGAATGAGTCCATTGGGAATCATACAGTCTGAGAATAAAGTTAGTGTATATTGTATTTAAGGAGGTATTTATTTTCCTTAATATGGATTAAGAGATTGTAATTTTCTGAAAATTCTCTGATAACATATGCTGAGAATAGCTGTGTGTGTGTGTGTGTTTGTGTGTGTTGATACAGTGCTTCTCTGCTGGAGAACCAGGGAGATGAGAGGGTGACCTGGGTTTGGGTGGCAGCAGACCTAAAAGATTGCAACTACTTCATTTCACCATCCAATGTGGTGTTAGTTGTAGCTGAATGGAGGTGTAGAACTTTACTATTGTGGGTCGTTTGTGGCTTGATGGTAAAGTAAAATACACTGTTGTGGTCAGGCAGTGGGTTTCTCCTAAAAGGGTGGGAATGGATCTGTGATTTAAAGGTTTGAATAAAGTTTGAAGAAAAAGAAAGACAGGGACTAATATGGATGTGTCCACGGGATTCATCTGAGAATGGCTTAACTTTTGTGTTTTGTTGCTGTGTTTTTTCCCATGAATTCTGGAAAAAAACCATATTTAAATAAAGGTTCTAAAGTTGTTTCCTCATGTTGGACTTGATTTTAATTACCCACAACTTGTTTGTAAAATGAATTTCCCCCGAATCTTGTAATGTGGGTGGTGCTTGGAATTAAGAGATGCAGTATTAAAAGGGTAACTCGTGGGAGCCTGCACAGCAGTGTGGGTCTGAGGACCCAGGGAAGTGGGGCGTGGGAGGCCTTGGTGGAGCTGAGACCCGCTGGTGTGTAGGAGAAGCCCTGGGGAGAAGCAGCTGCCAGCTGAATGGCGTGGAAGCCCATGCAAGATCCCAAAACAATCTGCGCAAGATGAAAACAAATACTGCTTTCAAAAATCAGAATCAACAGAAAGGTTCTGTGCTGATTCACTTGGCTCCTATGTCTTACTCCTACAGATTGCCTGAAAATAAAACATTTTAAGAACTCTGATACCGTGAGAAATTATCAGATGCATCTGGCTATAAACACACAAAATTTATTTTCTTGCATTAGACCTCTCATCTGTCTTCTGTATTTGCTAAAAACAAGCACTTAGGCAGTCTGTCTTCTACTACCTAGTGTGGCAATGTTATTTCCTAGTTAGTTTAGACTGTTGCTGCTGTTGGCATAACGGCATGCAATGACAATGTAAGTATTAGGTTTTCTCCTTTGTACTCAGATGGACAATTTAATGGCTTTGTTACTTGTTCTATTCTTATGCCTTCCATATATCTTTCTTCCATAACTTTTTGCCTGACTTAAAGGAAAAAGAGCCACTCTTGGGATATAGTACTTTGTTTCTAGGAATAGAACTGAGAAGGTGGGAATGGAGGTGGGAGCCCAAGAGCTTGATTAAACCCCTCAATTAATATTAATAAGCAAGTGTCACTGGCTTTAAAATCAGACACACTATAGGGCACTAGACTAGTTGCTTATTTTCCTTAGCCTCGGTTCTCTACCAATAAAAGAAGGTATAATAATAGAACCTTCTTGTTAGGATTGTTGTAAAAAATTATATGAAAAAGTGTATTAAAAACGTTAGGACAATGTTTGGGTCATGGTAAACACTGAATAAGTGCTCTTTATTCAATGAATATTTCTTGAATTAATATACAAATATTAAAGCTGATCAACATAACAATTTGAAAGATCCTATCACCATTTCCAATGGGAATAATTTGAATTCTGATTTCCTGTTTCTGATGCTAGATAAGAGAAGGGATAGCCTATCCTTTGCTCCCGATTAGCATCAATATGAGTAGATTTTATGTAAATGAGACATTTGCATTCATAGTGACTAGAAGAGTGAGTTCTAAATCATGGAGACTATTTGGCACCTCATTTTCTTGTATTTTAGTGTTGCACTAATGCCTGCAGCCAATGCACCTGGGTCGTCATGTTTGACTGAGCTGAAGTCATTAAACAAATATGTGAACTGTCTCTTTTTAGATTAATGACATATGCATCCACTCTTTACGTTTGGGGCAAATAATGAAAATTTCCTCTGCAGCAATGGGTAATTGTAATTTAAGTGAAATCTCACTGTTTAAATATACTTACTTTTCCAAATTGCCAGTTCACTAGTATCAGGGACAAATGGGAAAAGTTGCTGATGCTGGTGTGGCATGAGCTTTTCTTATCAGCATAACCATGTGATTAAATATGATTTAATCAGTAAATTATTTGCTTGATTTGTTGGGATATTTTCCTTGCCAGAATTGTCTTCTCCACTCTTCTCTCATTTATAATAATCATAACAGCAGCTATACTTATGGACTTGTTCTGTGCTACACATTGTTCTAAGACCTTTACGTGTTTTAACTAAATTTAATCTCACCATCCTTTTCATATGGCAGGTACTATTTAATCCTTCTTTCACAGGTGCATATATTAGAGCTCAGCAATGTAAAGCAATGTGTTTAAGGCCACTAAGTGACAGAGCTGAATTTGAAGCCAGGCAATTTGTTCCCCTCTCCATTTTGTTCAATCTCAAACTTTCTTAAAGGCTCAGCTTATTGTCACTTCCTCCCAATCTGTCTCCCTTGTTCAGTGCACCTCACCTCCATCAATTCCTATAGTGTTATTTTATTTCATTTATTTGTTATTTAAGGAACTCTCCTTATCATTGTTAATTAACTGATTCATATGTATCAGTTATGTGTGTCGGTTTATGTGTACCATCTGTCCTTGAAGATTTGAACTCCATGTATCATGTTCAGTAAACGTCAGGTATTGATGGGTGAAGAATACTCACCTTGACAATATCTCTCTACACAGGAAAAGTGCAATACAAGTTTCCCAACTATAAACTGAGGAATAGAATGGTCAAGGGATACATTCTTTTCACCTATTTGCAGATATATGAGACAGAAAACCAGTCTTAACTGGGAGAGAAACTAAACATTTAGGTTCTTGGATGCAGTTCTTTGTTGCCTATGTGTGAACAATCATCTTGAGTCCATATGTTCTGAGAGTTATTTTACCCTGGCCAACATTTTGCTATAGCTCTTTATTTATTAACATTAACAAGAATCACGGGACTAGACCCTCATGCCTCAGATGGAAAGTTTACACCTACTAAGAGAGTCCAGAGCAAGGCAATTAGCACTTACGTTTTTGAATTGTATGAATGGGAACCATCTGAGAATTAGAAAGCATGCCAAAGTGGCCTCACAATGGAAATGGAGCTTTCAGAAATGGCCAACTGGATGCTGTGACTGCATAATTGTTTTCAGAAACATTTCTCAGCCAGAACTTCTCAAAACCCAGATCACATGATGCATAACTGCTTGTTCTAGAGCTATCCTTATTCCTTCTGTGGGAGATGGGTTTCAAGATGGGAGATGGAATCTGTGGTTGGCATCTTGGAGTAGGTAAAATCACATATAGGCTTCTCTGGTGCCTCGGTGGTAAAGAATATGTCTGCCAATGCAGGAGATGCAGGTTCGATCCCTGGGTCAGAAAGATCCCCTGGAGGAGGCAGTGGCAACCCATTTCAGTATTCTTCCCTGGAGAATTCCATGGACAAAGAAACCTGGCGGGCTACAGTCCATGGCATCACAAAAGAGTCAGACAGTTTAGAGTGATTAAACAACAACAACGAAACCATATATGGCTGACTTCACCAACTGGAGAGCCAAGTATTTGGTGGGCTCACTTGACCAGGAGACCAAGAAATTCCCATTGTGAATCTCACTATTTATGGTCACCAGGAAAGAATTGGTATTCACAAGGCAGGTGATGAGGGAAGTTAGAGGATTCCCAGTAGAATTCCATTGTTGTTATATTTTAGTTTCCCCCAAACCGTTGGTGAGAATTATGGCTGCAGTGCTGTGCTAATGGACATCACTACAAGCTCAGTATTAGCTTAAAAATGCTTACAGGCAGAAGTAAACAACAAAGGAGCAGCTTCTTTGTTAATATGTACCTGGAAAACTGGTGTGATAAAGAAAGCAGCACACCAGAGCTGGCTGGATCTGAAGTGGGGAGGACGAGCTGTTCTTTGGATGAATCCAAAAGAGCTATTGATTTTGCAGTGTTTTTTTGGAAGTGCCTGTGTTGCTTTATGTTGTATTTCATTCATTCATAGTTGCTTCTGCTAATAAAGGTCCTCTGGTGGCACTAATTCTTTTCAGCGTAGTGAAGTCGTTTAGCAGTGAAATCCTTGGTGTATTCACTAACATGAAGTGCGATCTGTCCTTGCACCTGGTACACACTCAGCTTTCCAGAGTCAGTTGCTATTCATGCCTTTTGTTTAGTCACACAAGGGAACTAGAACAAGAAGTGTAGATTTTCACCTTGGCTTTTATGATGAACATTATAAGCTACACATCTCCTTCAAATGAGCTTGGCAGTCCTAGTTGTTAGGCAACAATGATTTGCAACTGGACATAAGGAAAAGGGACTTTAATTGCTAGTAATTAGTAGTTGACAGAGATTTTTGTTTTCTTTCCACTATAAATTAATCAATCCCCTGAGAAGAATGGGGAATAGGAAAGCAAGGTTTTCGCTTTATAATTCAAGCATTTCAAGTTTAGGGTCAGAGCAACGACTCATTCTTATTTTATTTTGAGGCTCACAAAGCTTTATGTCACCCTCTCATTTAAAATTTAATATTATTTTATCAAAGCGCTACATGTACATTGTTTAAAATGTCAAATCTTTTACAAAGCTCATAATGAAAAACATCTACCTACTCCACCCCTTCCTTCTTTGATTTCTAGTCTCCAGAGGCAACCTTTTTCAACTTTAAGCTGTTTCTTCTGCTGTTTCACTGACATATTTCTAAATAAGTTGTGTGCAACCTTATTTCTTAAATTTTTTTTCACTTTTTTTGGAAGGTAAAAATTTAGTGCTTTTAAAACCACTTCCCACATCCTCAGGGTACACCCCGCCTCTTCATCCTCTCTTATTATTGTGTGATCTCTTTTGATTACATCAGTTCAGTTCAGTTCAGTTGCTCAGTCGTGTCTGACTCTTTGCGACCCTATGAATTGCAGCACGCCAGGCCTCTCTGTCCATCACCAACTCCCGAAATCTACCCAAACCCATGTCCATCGAGTCAGTGATGCCATCCAACCATCTCATCTGTAGTCACCAATTACGCTGTTGGTACTATAGAAATATTATTCACAGCTGTGAAGCATGGCAAGCTATGGTAACTTTTTCTGTTTTTTTTACAAGCTTAGGTTTTCCTGGAGTATTGGCTTTCTCTGTCTAATTCTTTGTCTCTTCTTTTCTTTTATCTTTTCTTAAGACTCAGTGTAATTTAGCAAAAATGAGTAGTAACTCATTCTTGAATCATCTGCTAAAAGTGTAATTCTCCTCCCCCAAACATAGGAAAGTATTTGGTAATCTGTCATGTCCTTTTCTGTGGTGGTACGTGGAGAGCTGAAAGCACAGCATTCTGGGACGCTTTCTTCTGTTCTGATCTGGTCTGAGTACTTACAAGGCTTGGTACACCGCTGCCATCGCATGACTCCTCTTCCCAGCCCTTGGGAAGGTTTTCTTTGCCTTGCTTCTGTGATGGATCCCCTGTTTCCTGGATCTCTTTCTTGGTTTTCTCCAGTATTTTAGTTGAGGACGTTATTTGGGAACTTACATGTCTGCTTGTAATTTTGTTTTTTTATCACAAATGTTTTCTGGTTTGGCCAGGTTTAGATGTCTAAGATGGAAGTCAGGTTTCTGCAGAATATGTGAAAGCACTGCTCCTAATTTGGGGACTTCTAGTATTGCTCTTGAAAAATCTGATGTCTTAGTGATTCTTGATCCTTCGAATCTGAACTTTTTGTTTTTTTAATTCGTTCTGAAAATTATTGAATCTTTTCTTTTGCTCCTGGTGATCTGAACTTATTTTTTTTAACTTGATATGCCTTATAATTTTTTTTCCATTCCTTTTATTACACCTTTAATCTGGGAACTCCTGCCTTTTAATTTGAGGCAATTTTCTTGAAAAAAAAGTAAATAATTCCCTTCCGTTTTATCTATTTTATTTTCTTCTATTTATTTTCTTCTTATTATTCTGATGTTGTATCTTTTGGACTTATCCTAATCTTTTCCCTCTTATATTTCATCTATTTTTACTTTAGAAAGATTTACTTGCTTTTATCCTCAAATCCTTTTGTTGAAAATTCAATTTTTGTTATTGTCATTTTAATTTTCAAACACATTTTTTATTTTGCTTTCTTTTCTTGTTTCATGAATATACTGTCTTTCTTCTCTTTCTAAATATAGCCCTGTATTGTCTCTCTTTCTTTTAAGACAGTTTCCATTTGTTTGTTGCTTTGGTCTCTGCCTTTCACATTAGGAATCTTCCTCTAGTAGCTGGTGACACTGGACTGTCCACTTACTTTTACCACTTACCCAATAATGTTTGAAAATTTGAATAGTTTAGTGCAATTTCACCTTTTCTTGTCTTTTGAATGATTGTTGTCGTGTTGTGTAAATGTTTTATATACATGTAAAATCATGCAAAAACACTACAACCATTGTTTTGTATAGTCAGATTTGTTTGTTTTTATATTTATTTCAATCTTACCTTTCCTGGTGGTCTTCATTTCTTTCTTTATGTCTTTGCTTCTGGACTCATTTTCCTTTTGCCTAAAGAATTTCCTTTAGTATTTGTTTTAGTTCAGGTGTCCTGGTGATACATTCTCAGAGCTTTTGTTTCCTGGAAAAGTATTTATTAATGTTTCATCTTGACTTCTGAAGTGTATATTCACCTAGTAAAATATTGTAGGTTGGCAGTGATTATCTTTCACATTTTAAGATGTCATTTCATTGTCTTCTGTCTTCTGATATTTCTGTGGAGAAGGCAGCTCTCAGTTTTATTTTTGCTCCTTAGAAAATAATGCTACTTTTAAGATCTTTTTCCAGAAGTTTTACTATATGTGCCTAGGGAAGGCTTTCTTTTCACATATTGAATTGTACTTGGGGTTTATTATACTTCTTGAATTTGTAGGTTAATGTTTTTCATCAGTTTTAGAAATTCTCAGCCATTTGCCTTGAAAATAGTGCTTCTGTTTAATTCATTAAAAAAAAAAAGCACGTGTTCTTCCCTACCTGTCCCAGCTTTATTGAGTACAGTTGATATATAACTTTAAGGTACACAAAGTGATGATTTAATATACATTATATTGATATATATCTTTCATATTGCAACATGATTACCACAGGAAGTTGTTAACACATTTATCACCTCACATAGTTGCCTTTTTTAACTTTATTTGTTGTTGTGAGAACTATTAGGATTTATTCTGCTAGCACTGTTTCAACATGCAACACAGTGTTGTTAACCATAATCATCATGCTGTATTTATATTCTTAGAATTTATTCATCTTATAACTGGAAGTCTGTACTCTTTAACCACCTTTACCCATTTCTACCACTCCCTGCCACTGGCATCCACCAATCTACTCTCTGTTTCTGTAAATTCAGCTTCTTGGATTTCACATGTAAGTGAGATAATACCCTATTTGTATTTCTCTGTGTATACACCACATTTTCTCTTTTATCTATTGGCAGATCTTAGGTCTTGTTTTCATGTCCTGGCTGTTGTAAATAGTGCTGCAATGAACATGGAAGTGTAGATATCTCTTTGAGATGGTGTTTTATTTCCTCTTAATATATATCTATGAATAGAAGTGAAATAGCTGAATCATATGGCAGTTCTATTTTTAATTTTTCTGAGGAATCTCTGTACTGTTTCCATAGTGGCTGCACCAATTCGCATTCTCTACCAATAGTACACAAAAGTTCCCTTTTCTCCACATCCTGCCAGCACTTTTCCACGGTCTTTTTGACAATAACCATTCTAACAGTAGTGAGGTGATATCATCATGGTTTTGATTTGTATTGCCGTGATAATTAGTGATGTGGAGTACCTTTTTGTGTACCCGAGGGCCACGATTTAGAAAAATTTAGAAAAATTTTGTATCTCTCACTTGGCCTCTGAAACTCTGGTTACACGTATATTGCTTGACTATAACCTACATATTACAGAGATAGCTGCATGGCTGAACAAGGTGTGTGTGTGTATGATCTGGGGCATACTTTTTATAAAGACACGTACAAGTTTATACAGACCTACCCTTCTGTATTCTGCCTTACTTGATTCCCCACCTCAAGTCTTACCTTCCTGGTATCTTTAATTCCTGAGCTTTTCTGGGGTTCTGAAGTATCAGTTAGCTGCTCCTGGGCCTTACATTATGCTGACCTAACTCTGGGCTTACTTCTCTTTGCCAAGTCAGTTACTATTTATCCATCTGTTTCCCAGTGACAATTTTTTTGGTCCTTGGGTATTTTTTTAAAAATGCATCTTTTTATTGTTATTTTATTGGATTTTAGGAGGGCATAGAAATAATAAATTATTTAACCACAAATCCCACTGTTAATTTCTTTTCTACAAAATTGGCATTGTACTGTTATACTCCTTCTTACATAAATGGTGCTTGACTATCAGAGATGATATCGACCAAACTGTTAGTCAAAGTTAGAAGTGGAATGGGTGGGACACTTTTTCCCTTTAGTCTTATCTCTCATTTCTTGTATTTTACCATCTCTCACAAACTGCATTGTTGAAGCACTTGCTTTTCAATGAGACTCGAGGCATTGCCTGACTTTGCTTGAGAGTCTGCTTCAAGAAATACAGAGAGATTATATAATGAGGATATAACATTCTTCATAATAGAATTATTTCTTATTAAGATGTTTTATCCTGTTTCATAGGCCTACACAGTCATTTTTAAAAATAGACTTCTAGAGAATATGCTATAATGTGGTTTTCCAAGTATGTACATGTGTCCTGGGAGTATACAAAGGTTATTGGTGTAATGTGAGAGTCGACATTCAGAAATTAGTTCTTCATTTCAGTGAAACTGTTTGCCCTAAAAGACTCAGTTCACTTGTTCTATACACAAATAGTTGTTGAGTTCTTACTTTGTGCAGAGCTCTGTCTTAGGTGATAAGGATATAGCAGTGATTTTTTTCTCTTCCTTAAAAAAGTATTTTTTAAGTTCACGTATAGCTGATATACAATATTATATGTTACAGATGTACAGTATTTTGATTCACAATTTTACTTCATTTATAGTTATTACAAAATATTGATTATATTCCCTGTGTTGTACAATATATCCTTGTGACTTATTTTATACAGAGTATTTTGTACCTCTTAATCCCCTACCACTATATTGTCCCCACTTCCTCCTCCCACTGGTAACCACTATTTTGTTCTCTATATCTGAGTCTAGCAGTAATTTTTTAAAATCGTTTTTTAATTGAGATATAATTGACATAATATTATATTAGTTTCAGGTGTACAACATAATGATTTAATATTTGTATATAGTGTAAATGATCAACACAGTGAGTCTGGTTAACATCCATCACTACACATAGTTACAAAATGTATTTTGATCAGAATTTTGAATATCTACTCTCTTAGAACCTTTAAGTATAAAATCCAGTATTACTAACTGTAGATACCATATTGTTTGTAATATCTGTAGGACTTGTTTATTTTATGTCTGGAAGCTTGTACCTTTTGATTCCCTTCACTCATCTTGCACATTCCCTCCTCTACCACCTTTGGAAGCCAGAGTCTGTCCTCTGTATCTGAGTTGTTTTCCCTGCTTCACATGTAAGTGAGATCATATGGTATCTGTCTTTCTCTGTCTCACTTATTTCCTTTAGCATAATACCCTCAAGTTCCATTCATGTTGTTGCAAATGGCAAAATTTCCTTCTTTTTATGGCTAAATGATATAGATCTCACATTTTCTTTATCCACTCATCCATCGTTGGCAATATAGCAGTGCATTTATTTAACACAACCCTTCTCTTTGAAGAACCTTGCATTCTGCTGAAGGATATGGCAATAAGCAAATAAATATGTATTATAATATTAATATAATTATAATATAGTAATATGTATGTTTCATTAAGAAAAATAAAGTGGGCTAAACAAATAGAGAGCAGGGGGATACTATTTTAGACAGGATGGTCAGAGTAAACTTTTTGAGAAATGACTAAGTTCTGAACAAGCTGAAGGTGGACCCTGTATATATCCGGCAAGGAAAGTAGAAACAAAAATAAAGCCAGTCATCTAGGTGACTGGTTGACACTGTGCAAAATAACTTGGATGTTTAGATTTAGGAAAATCTCTCCTCACTTTGTTTTACTTGGTAATCCAGATCCCTGTCCATCTAGAATGAATCTTTAAAATGTATATAGTAAGTAGGCCAGTTATACTGAGATAATTGATATCATTTCAATTTGGGATGTATTTATTGTATCTAAATCCATTGAGGACTAGGATAGAATATTTATTTGTGGTAAGCCAAATTCAGGTTTTCCTTACCATTTCATCTATATGAAGATGTTTATTAGATTCACTAGGAACTATCTTCAGAGTTGCTTTTAGAAACATACTGTCTCTAGGGGTAAAGAATGGGTCAGTTTTCTGGATTTCTGTAAACCTGCAGAAGATACTGAAGTGCAGTCACAAAGAGCTTGTCATGCTGTCTTTCCTAGCTGTGCTGTGCTTACTTGCTCAGTCGTATCTGAATCTTTGCGACCCCATGGACTGTAGCCCTCCAGGTTCCTCTGTCCATGGGGATGCTCCAGGCAAAAATACTGGAGTGGGCTGCCATGCCCTCCTTCAGGGGATATTCCCAACCCAGAGATTGAACCCAGGTCTCCCGCATTGCAGGTGGATTCTTTACCGTATGAACCATGAAGCTCATGGAAATCCCTGTTCTCCTGGCCCAGCTGCTGCAGGAGTCAATGTACCAGGAGAAGCAGCTTCTCCTCCAGTGTTTGGGAGAGTGATCCTGCTCAGTGAGCTGTGTCTGCAAGATACTTGTCTTCTTTTCTGAAGTAAGGATAGAGGCAGGTAAGAGAGACCACTTTCCCAGCAGCTCTCCTGTTGTCCCTGATGTCTGGCAAGTATGTTTATGTCCCTGGCAATATCTGATGTCCCTGGCAAGTATGTTCAGCTTTCTCATTCTTTTTGAAGCCAAGCTATTTGCACTCCAAGGAAGTTGGGGTCCTCAAGAATGTCAAGGCTGATTGTGGTCTGAAATCCAATGTTTTCCTCACTATTCAAAAGCTCTGTCTTTGAGAGCTTATTTGCCAGTAAGTAAACTGTCTGGAAGGAAAGTTATGGCCAACCTAGATAGCATATTTAAAAGCAGAGACATTACTTTGCCAACAAAAGTCCGTCTAGTCAAGGCTATGGTTTTTCCAGTGGTCATGTATGGATGTGAGAGTTGGACGGTGAAGAAAGCTGAGCGCCGAAGAATTGATGCTTTTGAACTGTGGTGTTGGAGAAGACTCTTGAGAGTCCCTTGGACTGCAAGGAGATCCAATCAATCCATCCTAAAAGAGATCAGTCCTGGATGTTCATTGGAAGGACTGATGTTGAAGCTGAAACTCCAATACTTTGGCCACCTCATGCGAAGGGTTGACTCATTGGAAAAGACCCTAATGCTGGGTAGGATTGGGGGCAGGAGGAGAAGGGGACGACAGAGGATGAGATGGTTGGATGGCATCACCGACTCGATGGACATGGGTTTGGGTAGACTCCAGGAGTTGGTGATGGACAGAGAGGCCTGGCGTGCTGAAATTCATGGGGTCGCAAAGAGTCGGACACGACTGAGTGACTGAACTGAACTGAACTGAAACTGTCTGGGGGGCTTCCCAGGTGGTACTAGTGGTAAAGAACCTGCTGCCAATGCAGGAGACGTAAGAGACTCAGGTTCTTGGGTCAGGAAGATCCCTTAGAGGAGGGCATTTCAATTTACTCCAGTATTCTTGCCTGGAGAATCCCATGGACAGAGGAGCTGGTAAGCTACAGTCCATAGGGTCACAGAGTCAGACATGACTGAAGCAACTTAGCACACATGCATGCAAACTGTCTGGGAGAACTTGTAATGATAACCTGAAATATTATCAACTCTGTATTTAAAATTGTCCTGCTTTGAAAATGTGTTTGTTTTGGCTGTTGTTAAAATAAGTTAATGTAGCAAGTTGATACTTTTAAGTGAAACATTTTTTGTTTTATTTTTTTAAACTATGCAAATATTTTGGTAGCTCTGTAATTAATTATATTACAATACACTCAATTGATACTCAGGAAATAGTCATGAACAGAATATAAACATATTCAACGTGTTAACTAAAGTAGTTAGTTCTTCAAACATGAAAACATTGAAAATTTGTTTTAAAAATAGTTTAATGACTTATCCATATTTTACCTCTGTAAGTTTAGAATTTAATTAGTAAAGTATGTATTCATAAATTATGTTATATACATGGCTCAAGTTCTAAGTAAAGGAAACAAATATTCTCTGTGTAATATACTAACCAAAAAGACCATCCTGTAATCGCTGATAGTCTTTTTCCTGGGGGTCTACCCTATTTTATCAGTCCCCAAGAACTATTAATCAATCATGTGCTATATATTTTGGGCCATTTGCAGTAATGTATTTTATATGTAAAATCCACATGTAAAATATTAGTAGGCAGAACATAAGTATGGATTTTTGTATCAGTCAATTATGTGGCTCAAATTTGTCCTAAGGTTTAGTGTGTGTTTTTATCGAGTTAATTGGTTGCTTAAGGCTTAAACTCAATTTTGACCTAATTACTAGGTGTAGAACCATATAGAAGCTGCTGGGAACTTTAATTGCATTATTATTCTCTGGTATGACAAAGTCCCTCCCCTGTCCTAAAGAATGTTCTTTGCTCACTTGTATGTGTGTAGGGGATAACCTAGAATTCAGCCTCACAATCTTATGTGTAGAAGTTATGGGCTTTTCCCCGCATCAAGGATCATTGAGTTGCTGCTGATAACCCATGAAAACTCTGTCAAGTCTATATACGTGCATGCATTTGTGTGTGTGTGTGTGTGTGTGTGTGTGTGTGTGTTTATGCGTGTGCGCATGCGTGCCTGAACATGTGTGTTGTCTCCATTGGAAAGTCCAACAGCAAGTCTCAGGAGCATTGCGATCCTTTTCCTGAGATTCTCCTTTGTGTTTACTTTTTCCCATGTCAAATACACAGCTGATTATAATGGAGGTATGGCATGAATCTCAATGTTGTAACTTTGTTGTCCGCTTATAAGACCGAAGGGAAGGCTTATGGACTTTCTGCTTCAAGGTATAAATGCTCTCTCCTGATCCCTCCTCTCTGCTTTTTCTCCTTTAGTTTCAAAGCAGCCACTCATGTCCCTTGGTCAGGTGCCCATAGGACTCCTTTGGGAAACTTCAGTCTTTTCACTAGAGGAAGAAATAACCATCTCAACACATACCTTTGATTCTTTCTGGGGTCTTATATCCCCCAGGGCCTTATACTTGTCTGAGTGTTAGTGGAGACTCTCCTCTGCTCATCAACAGTAGCTGGGTTCAGATACCATGACTGAGAATGAATGTGGGTGCCCAGTTCTTACTTTGTCTACCCAGTAGTGTGAGCTGTGGCTTATTCCCTCACTGCTTTCCCTAAGAAAGAAGCACACTAGACTGAAGAGAGAATTATTTTTTCTAAAAACACATGGAATGCCTCCCTCGCCCCTGCCAATTATGTTTCCTGTTACATAATTTTGTGCCCCTCTAAAATAATCAGCCCCTACATTTCTGTGCAAATCAGCAATTTGTTTGGCATATCCCTGAATTGGTTCTCATATCCATGGATTATTTCTTCTCCATGGAATGTACATTTTATAAGGGCAGGGCTGTTAGTTTTGTTATCTGTTCTACTGCAGTCTCTGGAACAGTGCCTAGCACAAATAAGCATTTAATATGTATTTGTTGAATAAATGAATATTGTCAGAGTTACACACTACCTACAAACGTTTACTTTTTTGCCATAAAGAATTGGGATGTGTCTCTAGAGAATGTCAACTTGGATTAATTTCTATTTTATTATGAATTTTACCCAAATCTGAAAGTAGGGAAGTTTCTAATTCACCCTTCCTCCCCAACACTGATGCTCATCAGGGATGACTAAGGTAAAGGAAACTGAAGGATGGAGGATATACAGAATTTGTGCTCGTGAGGAGAAACTGATAAGTTTGTAGTGCTAAACCAAGGACTCTAGACTTGGACCTTCTTCAAACTGATGTGGCTTAAAGGGACTATAATTTGGGAGTTTGGTGTGTGGACATAAGATTTATCTCTTAAAGCTAAAAAATAAATTTAAAAGTAGGTATCAGGAGTAAACATTATACATGTAACTTTTTTCAAGTTAAAGTTTGCAGCACACTCAAGGATGTTAAACATCTAATTTTTTTTAGAATAAGCATGTTTTGAATAGAGTAGATAAGGAATAAAGCAGATAACAGCTCTGGCTTATAGAAAGTACAGCAAGGACCAGTCATGCTTTGCAGTAAGTGGCTTTCATGCTGGCTGTTTAAATTGTGTTGTGCTGGGGGAAGGCCAGAGGAAATGTGAATATGACACAAATAAAGAATGGAATGAATGCAGGATCCATTCTGCTAAAAATATCAGCACGGTGCTTCAAACTGAGAGGAGAAGAGAAGACTGGGTTAATTTTCTTTCTAGATAATAAATATTGTGGCATAAGGCAGTAAGAGAGGGAAAGTCATTGTGAAAGACTAAAAAGAAAATTGCTAAAAATCTCTAAGTCAGTAATTGATCTTAATGGAATTTAATTATTTTATTACCGTAATCAGTCACCTCTTATCTTGCCTTAGGTTCCACTCCACTTTGAGAGCTATTAGCTCCTATTACCTAGCTGTGGTCAGGAAGAAATTGCTTGATAACAAGTTTTAATTCTTGTTGCAGGGTAACTTTGGCAAACTCATTTGTCTGTGTTAATAATATTGGAAGAAAAATAGTTATAAAATGAGTTGGGGTGGGAGAGATGGGTAGATGTGTATATGACTGTTTATTTTTACTTCTAAGATCCAGTGTGAATTCTCTGAAGTCACAACTCATGTTGATTTATTTTGTATTCCAAGTGTCACCCATGTTGTTGTTGAGTCACTAAGTCACGTCTGACTCTTTGTGATACCATGGACTGTAGCATACCAGGCTCCCCTGCCCTTCACTATCTCCCGGAGTTTGCACAAATTCATGTCCACTAGGTTGGTGATGCTATCTAACCATCTCATCCTCTGCCACCCCCTTCTCCTTTTGCCTTCAATGTTTCCCAGCATCAGGGTCTTTTCCAATGAGTCAACTCTTTGCATCAGGTGGCCAAAGTATTGTAGTTTCAGCATCAGCCCTTGCAATGAATATTCAGGTCACCCTTGGTACCTGTTTTAAAGTAAGAACCTGATAAACACTTTTGGAATGTAATAAAAATAACTAATGTAGGGAGGAATAAATTGGGAGATTGGGATTGCCATATACACACTACTATATATAAAATAGAGAGCTAATAAGGACCTACTGTGTAGCACAGGGAACTCTACTCAGTACCCTGTAACAGCCTATATGGGAATAGAATCTAAAAAAAGAGTGGATGTATGTATACATATAACTGATTCACTTTGCTGTACACGTGAAACTAACAGCATTGTAAATCAACTGTACTCCAATAAAAATGCAAACATTAACTAATATGCATTTAATTCTTCATACTACTGTTATTTCTCAGACATGGAAATGATTTATCTACTGTCACAGGTCAAATAACTCTTGTAATTGATTCTTTATCCACAGATATAAATATATAAAAATATATAAATATATAAAAAACTTTGGGAAATTATTAAAAATTTTTTCTTTTTTGAAAAATTATTTAATGATACAATTTTAGACTTGAGAGAAGATGGTGTTAACATTGAGGATTTATTAATAATATTGTGATCATTTTATTCATAATTTCAGTATTCAACAAGTCTATGCAGTTTTTCCTAATTAATTGGATAATTCTGAACAGCCTGTTATTCCCTTCTCTATTTTTCTTGCAGAAGCTATATATTTGATTTTGTAATATAGCTTTTATTTTGACATATATTCAGACTCAGAAAGAGCTGCAAAAATAATACAGAGAATTTTCAGTGTATCCATCACCCAGCTTCCCCTCATGATAATATATAATTACAATGCATTGTCAAAATTGGGAAGTTGGTACAATATTATTCAAGTACAGAACTTACTTAGATCTCATCAGTTTTTAAGTGTACTCTTTGTGTGCATCATGTGTGTATGCATGCGTATGTGTGTGTGTGTAGTTCTATAAAGTTGTACCACATGTGTAGATCCTGTAGAACTAACACCACGATTAGGATACAGAACTGTCCCATCACCACGAAGAAACTCCTTGTGCTTTCCCATAAAAGTCACATCCTTCCTCCAAACCTAGCTCTTACAACTACTAATCTGTTCTCTACCACTATAATTTTGTCACTTAGAGATTGTTCTACAAAGGAAATCGTGTGATATATAACTCTTTGAGACTGATTTTTTTTTTAATTCGGTAAGATGTCCTTTAAATCTATCCAAGTTGTTGAATTAACAGTATTTTGTGCCTATTTATTGCTTGGTGGAATTCCACATATGTTTGATTTTTTATAACAAACCTTTAAACCCACATCCAAAGCATCTTATATGCTGAAACTAAGGGTCTCCCAGGAATTATGATCTTAGGGAATATTATGAAGGTTTCTAAAGCCAGAGAAAGATATGAGAAATCAACTTCTCCCTGCTCTTACAAACCAATACCGTTCAATCCAGCCCTCATTTGTTTTATTATTATTATTTGTTTTATGCTGTGACAGTTCAGGGTTTCCCAGTGCTTCCTTGGTGACTTGGGCACTGGTGATTTCTTTGGCTGTCCGTATTTCCTAAACTTCAATTCTTTCTAACTTGTTTTTCAGATCCCACTTTTAGCAGTAGCTCTCAGCTTGAATAGCCTAAGCTTCTCCTCCAAAGATTCAAGCAGCTTGGGAACATACGTTGACCCATGGGGCAGGCCTGCCAAGCCTCTGTGTGAATGACTGAAAATTCTCCTAGGAAAGAGTCAGGTTTATTAAGGCTCAGGGCCAAGGTCTACAGGAAAATGCACTTCTGAGAGCACCATTATCTATCAGTGAAAATTTCTAAGGGGGTTTCAAATAAAAGACTTTTGAAAAACTCAGTGAGCTCTTTCTCTTTAATCTTTGAGGGATGTAGAGTGCAGGACATAATGGCTATATGCCAGAAGCTCTACACTAGTAGGCAGTGGTGATTAGGGCAGCTTTGGCAACAGAGGTGAGTTCCCTGGTGTCAGTAGCAATGTCAGTCCAAGACAGGCATCTCCTCCGGGACGCTTGACCTTGTTACTGGGTTCCTTAGCATTGCCATCAGCACCTCTGTACTTTAGCAGCTTGGGCAGACCTCCACCAGCTTGGCAGAGCAGCAGTGCCTCCTGCAGTCACTGGCAACAAGGGCTGTACTTTCAGCATCAGTGATGAGAGGTAGTGTGTGTGTGTGTGTGTGTGTGTGTGTGTGTGTGTGTGTGTGCATGTGCTCAATCTTCAATCTCTGGAGGTATCCTCCTGCAGAACTATCAGACCTCTGAAACTATTTCCTATACTGATTTTGTAGAAGAAAAGTAAAGTTTGAGACTTGACCTGGCTAGGAAACTAAGAATTTTGAAATTCAAAGCTTCTACTGGGTCTTATTGTGGTAACAGATGAACATCAATAGAAAGATGCTTTTGTAGAGGGCTTGATTGTTACTCAGGTATGAAAATAATATTTTTCTGTGGTATGAATTATGTATACACAGAGCATTTTCTAAGAATGAAAATGAAAGGAATACAAAGGGCACATGCGCCTTCAAATAGTGTAAAATACTGATGTTGAGTAGCTGTGTAGAGGCGGATAGAGAAGTGTTTCTTTCCTTAGTGTTGTTTGAAACTCTGTTCTCCTAAGGATTACTTTATATCTGGGAGGTGTGTGTGTGTTTGTGTGTGTTCCTGTTGTTAAAAACAGAATTCAACTGAGTAAACTGTAAGATCTTATTGGCTTTATTGCATGATTCATGGATTGGGCAATGATCTATCTAGCAGATAGAAAGGAGCTCTGAGGAGCAACTCAAAAGGAATTATTGATTCTTTTATAAGCAGAAGCGAGCAGGAATAGGGAGGTTATACTTGGCAAAAAAGCAGATTGGATATGGTAAGGTCACTTTCTTTTAGTGGATGGCAGGACTCCACCAGGCAGATCACCCAGCCATTGCTGATCAGGAAATTCCTGATGGACTGGTTTGAGATTCTGTTTCTGGGAGAAATGAAACTGTAATTAAATTAGGTCTCTGCTTGATGACATGGGATTAACATAAGCAGCTCCACTTTGAGACTGTTGTCTTGTTGTTAACACTATATTTACTTATGAGATGAATTCATGAAGAATGAGAAGTCACCTCATTTTGATAGGGACACCTCAGAAAACACTATATTTGACTGTATTACTCAGAACTTGGGGGAATATATTTCCGTGGATGACCGAACTGGGCAATATTTTTGAGGTGAAGATGAATCTTACAGCTAGACAGGTGTTGGAGTTTCCCTAAAATGGGCAGATTTGTGTGGTTATGAATGCGGTTACCGGTGGAAATTAGCAAGTGGCTACTGGGAAAAGTGAGGTCATTGGAAGGATTTACTGCCATGTTGATCTGTGTATGTTGGTGCTGTCCCTCCTTTTATATTTGACCCACTTTAAATGCTACACATAATGTAGTGACAACTGTCATTACTCACAGCTCTGTAGTCTACAGTGACATTCCGCATAGTTCTTTCATTATCCTCTGCCATCCCCATGTCCTGCTGTTGTATCCAGCCTGAGATGCTCTGAGCTGTAAGACCCAGGTGATGTCTTATCCTCTGTTCTCACTGCTAAAAATACGAAGTTGAGTTTTTGACATGCTAAATTTGAAATTTCTATTGGACATTCAAGGGGTGGTATGAAGTAGGCTGTTTTGTCTGGAGTTTAGAGAACAGGTCTGAGCTGTTAAATTTGGTTGTTGTCAGCACAAACATGGAGACTAGATGGGATAGGCCAAGGAGTCAGTGTCCTGGGATGAGTTTGGGAAGAGAGGAAAGAGGAGGAACCAGCCAAGGAAATGAAAAAGGAGTGATTTAATGAGGATGGATGAGAGCTTGGAGAGTGTGGTCTCCTGGAGACAAGCAGAGTATGGTCGTTTGGACCATGGGAGATCATTTTTGACTGTGGTGAGAGCAGATTTAGTTGAAGGACATGGACAAAATTCTCTTTAGATTGGTTAGAATAGAGAATGGGAGCAGAATTGAAGGCCCTGGGAATAGATCAGAGAGCAAAGAAACAGGGTGGGACCTGGTGGAAGAAGTGGAGTCAACATAAGGTGTAGGTGTGACTTGGCAATGCATTTCAAGGGGAATAAAGTGAGACAGAGGTAGACAGAGAAGTGTTTCTTTCTTTGGTGTTGTTTGAAACTCTATTTTCCTAAGGATTACTATATACCTGGGAGGTGTGTGTGTGTGTGTGTTCCTACTGTTAAAAAATTCAGAGGAGACATTTTTAGCTAGTTTGTGTCTCCTAGTGTCCTACAACTTCTCTCTCATCATAATAAAAAAGAAAGAGATCTAGTCCCGATTTTTGTAGGCCCGAAGACAGTACCCCAGCCTTCACAGTGATCTTCTCAGTTGATCTGTGCAGTTTCTCTCCTCTGTTCCCAGCACTGGAAGCACACCTGGAATATTCAGAAGTCAGATTTAATAAGAAATCCTTCACATCAGCTCCTGACATGATTCCTGCTCTTCTCTGCCAACTCTGCTCTCTCTTTCTCTGTCTTTCTGGCTACTATCCACCTCCCTCCTTCCAGCTCAAAGAGTAGGACAGAGAGGGTGGCTCTCAGAAATCATCACTACCTCCCTCCATTCTATCCATGCTCATTCTGTCTTCGGGGGTGCCGAAGAAGACTCCAGCAGATTTGAAAGAACCTGAATGCCCTGTCCATGCAGTAGTCCATGAAAATAATACTCCTTCATTGCAGTACCCCACTAAAGTCATAACCCACTGTTACTCTAATGCTTAAGGAAAGAAAAAGTTAAGATTAAAAAGTCCTAAACTTTGTGGCATAATTATAAACAAACAGTATCCTGTAGTTCATTTTCAAAAGAGGTGAAGTATTGGTTGGGTAGCTAAATAGTAAATCAGGATTTTGGTGGTTGTTAAACGCCAACAGGCTTTTTAATCTGTCATAGCAGATCACATTTCTTCTGAAAAAGATGGTACAAATTAGTAACATACCTGCTCTTATCTCCGACAGCAATCTAAACCATGTAAAAGCACCTTTCTCTCTCTGCTCTCCCCATCCCATGGCGTCATTTTAACCTTGTGATGAAAATCAGGAACTCTTGCCTCTGTTTGCTCCTCTTTCAAGAAGCAAACTGTGATGTCAGCGTGTCACCAACATACTAGATATGTATCTTTAGAGGTTGCCATGGCAAATCTGGAACCAGAGCCTCCCTAATGAGCCAGAGCTATTGCCGCCTGACAGACTAAGCATTCTCAGACATTTCCTGTTAGACTGGTATTGGCTTTGGCTGTGAAAGCACTTGCTTTCATTTCTGGGGGTAGATTAGTATTGGGTGGGAGTCGGGGGTGAAGTCTTTTCTGATCATGAAGTGTCACTTAATCTGACAGAGGAATTTCTAGGTCTGGAAATGTATCAGGTACAACAGTACACTAAGAAAGTATGTTAAGTTAGACTCTAGATCCTGGCAACTCTATGATAAATCCCTCCATACCTCTCAGAAATAGGCATAGCAACTCTAAGATGAAAAAATGTTCATTTGTAATTGAGCTAAAAACAAAGAAGATTAAAAAGTGAATGGGAGAAGAGAAACTAAGTATCCTAGGATAAGAGAACAGTGCTCTGAAATTGCTTCTTGTTTTGGTTGATGAGTTTTGATAGTGAAGACCACACATGCAATCCTCCTCTAGTCACAAGTCAAACATTTTCACACATCAAGTATGGAAGACTCACCATGGTGATGGTTCCCAGTCACAGCAAAGTGTGAAGACGGCAAGCACTCTCCTCCATTACCATCTCATTTAACATAGTTTTCAATTATTCACACAGCTTAGAACTGGAAGTGATACCTTTTTCAGTTCTGCCAGAATTGATGTGAACGTCTTAAGGCTGAAGGGAATAATCGCTGCTTTAAATTGAGAAAACAATATGTGATTAATTTACTCTTTTCACCTAATTATAGTAACACAGTTAAACCCTTTGTGTGTTCAGAAATAAAACAAAGCAGCACAGAGGTTCAGGTTCAGGTGTAGAGAATCCATGGGGAAGTTTGTGAATGCTTATTGATGGGGATGATGAAATGGATAAAGCTATTAATTATTAAGTGACAGAACAGGAAACCCAGGAAGTTCTGGCCTTTTCTATATTTTGGGATCAGTTTCAGTGTTCTTGGAGTGTGGGAAACCTTGGACCAAGAAGAACTCCTAGAGAAGAAGGGACACATGTGTAGTGTGAAATAATAGAAAAATATGTGCATCTATTTATGTATCTCTGTCCATCTGCCTGTCTGTCTATCTCCCTCCCTCCCTCCCTCGTTCCCTTCCTATCTCTGCCCCTGATTCCTAGTGTAGGTGTGTGTACTCAGTCACTTGGTGGTGTCACACTCTTTTGCAACCCCATGGACTGCAGCCCATTAGGCTTGTCTGTCCATGGGATTTTCCCGGCAAGAGTATGGGAATGGGTTGCCATTTCCTCCTCCAGGGGATCTTCCCAACCTAGGGACTGAACCCGCATTTCCTGTGTCTCCTGCATTGGCACGTGGATTCTTCACCACTGAGCCACTTGCAAAACCTGGTGTAGCACTCCTATAACACTTGTCATTTCCAGGTTGATAGAAACACCTTTTGTTTTGATATTTGGTCTTTGACACGGTGGTTCCTGACACAGAACTCCTAATTCCCTTGAAATTTCCTGGGTAATAGGTACATCCTTTGTTCTAATGAGGTGACTCCGAATGGCTTTGTTTCACTCCTGGATGGAGGCTAATCACCAGGAAGTATAAACCATGATTAGAAGCTTGGAACATTCAGTCCCACCCGCATCATTCAGGAAGGGAAGAGGGCTAGAGACTGAGTTGATGATTGATCATGTCTATGTGTTGAAGCCTCCATATAGATCCTGAAAGTATGGAGTTTGATTAGCTTCTGGATTGTTGAGTCTGTGGAGGTACAGGGAGGGCAGCATGCTTCTGGTGAGGACATGGATGTTCTGCACCACTGCCTCCATACCTTGTGCTATGCACCTCTTCCTTCTGAATAGTCATGTGTATCTTCATCATATCCTTGTATGACAAGCCAGTAAATCTAAGTGTCTCCCTGAGTTCTGTGAGACAGTCTAGCAAAGTATCAAATCCAAAGAGGTGGTCATGGAATCCCCCACTTAACAGGCAGTGGATCAGAAGTACAGGTGACAGTCTGTGACCGGAGATTGGCATCTGCAGTGGAGGGTGGCAGTTTTGTGGGTGGGACTGAACCCTTAACCTGTGGGATTTGATGCTGTCTCCAGGTAGATTGTGTCAGAGTTGAATGACATTGTAGGATATCCAACTGGTGTTGCAGAGACTTGCTTGCCATGGGGAAAAACTCCCACTCATTTGGTGACCACAAGTGTCAGAAGTGAAGTGCTTTGTGTGAATAGTAAAGGAGAAGCACACAGGGGTGTAGTTTTCATAGAGAGGTAGTACCGACATGAGACAGACAGTTTCCTACAGAGCCGACCACTCTGCCTTGTTTCTGGCACATGGTGGTAGGAGGTCCAGTAAGCAGGCTTTCCTGGGTATTATAGAGACAACTCATCATTGTTGCTGCACATCTTTGTCTTGAATCCAGATGTGATTTGAGGGGCGTTTGCATGACAGGTTGGACTTCACTGTGCTCCTCTCAATAAGAACATAATACCTACCTCTGGCAGCCCTGTTGGGTAGCATTACTTTTTCTCCGCATCTCCTGAATAAGGTCTTCATTCATTGAGGATACAAGAAAAAGACATGGAGTCCTTGTTCTTCTCAGCAAGTGCAAACCCACATACGTCAGGAGGAGGTACTCCCAAGAACTGTAAGGAGTTCTTAGTTTCTTTACAGAATTGATTGATAGGCATTTGGACTGATTTCTTACTCTGTTTGGACCTGGACTGGGTAATTGTATGAAGGTTGTGGGTTAAGGGGTCAGTTTACACTCTTGGAACAGGGTAGAACAAGTGGGTTAGGACTAAATTGAACCCATGTTTTTGGATTTATAAGAAATGCTAAGCCCACCAGTTGAGTGAGACTGGGAAGGGAAAAGAGCTCTCAAGTGTTGTTGACATGCTGAGTCATGGGTCTCAGCATCTAGCAGGGTTTGGTCCTGGGATCTTCAGGCCTGTGGGCCCTGGGATGGCTTTGAGTTCTGGACTACTTCAATGATTTCAGTCATTCAGTGGCCTTCAGTGTCTGTTAGTGAGTGTTGATGAAGAAATCAGCCTCCATAATAGGCAAGTCGTCATGTAACATAACATCTTAGAGGAATAAAATTGTTAGAGCCCTGACATTTTATTGGAGAATTATGGACTCTTTTGGAAGAGCCTTTCAAGTAAAAGTTTGCTAACGTCAACTGTCGTACCCTTTTTCATGCTATATATTTCTCTTCCCTGATTATCATAAAATTCTCCCTTTCACATTCTTTGAGTGTTACAATTTATTTATGTAAGTGGGTCATAGACTGTGGCTATGAATAAGAGAAATTCTATAATTTTGCTGTGTTAAAGGAACTAGAATGGGAGGTTTTAGCAAATCAACCAGGGTCTTAGTTTAGATTCTGTGTTGTGGTTTTATTTTCCACAACAGCCCTAGGGGGTCCTCTAAAATGCATCCCATTTTAGAGAGTAAAAATTAATTTGAGTAAGAAGAGAAGTGAAAGGGAATCCATATGGTTTGCCTTTGTCAAGGAGGCAGACATTTTTGATACAATTCTTAGGGGAGTAAGAAAATTGTGATAGAATATAACAGCTCTCTAGTGGAAAGAGCACATTTCGTATATGATGAGGGTAGTTATACATTATATCTGTGGTAGTTTTTCCTTGAGTCAAGGTATCAGATCTGCTAAGGGAACTCTAGGAAAAGACCACTGTAATGGTTGAGGTAAGAAGGGAAAATTGGCTCAGGTTTTCCCAAGAAGTAGATCAGACAACAGAATTTTAACATCCACCAGGTATCTGTCAGATGGTGGCAATTTCCAGCAAAAACATAACAGGGACATATCAGTGACAGATTGAATCGGTTACCTAGAAATGAAAGGCTCCCTAGACCCTCGTTTCCTCTAGGATTCAGCTTTTGATTGCTTGCTTTGTCCTTTATATCTCTTTGCTTCACAATCTCATTGGTTCCTTTCTCTTCTCTTTCAAAACCTCAAACTTATCTTTTAAACTGATTTATTTCTGGGTTTATGGCTTAGGGAGCAGCTGAAACTGCCAGGAAAAATACAAAGAGCAAACCTGGGTATTTTGTTATTGTCAAACAGATGCTGTGGCAGGTGTTACTGGTATGATATTATAATCAAATAGGCACAAAAAAATGCAGAATTTTATTTCTCTGTCTTAGGACTTTCAACTTGCTGTTCATTCATGCAATTAAGGGCAAATTAATATTTAAGAAATTTGCCCACAGACTATGAGATAATGACATGTGACAAAACCCTTTATTTACTCCCATAATGCAGATTCATCTGGGAGGAATGATATTCACCTCTTAATTACGTCCTTGTTACATTACATTTCATGCTATAGTGAAACAGGAGCAGGTCTCTGTTCCCAAAGAGGAGGAACATTTAAGCATTCAAGCCAAGCTCAGTAGTCAAAGAGTGTCTGGTTTTGATAAATTCTCGTGTTTTGATTATAAGTACAATATTCAGTTTGTCTGCTTATACATTTGTCGTAGGTTTGGTGTAATAATTCTCTCTCTAAATTGCTCATATCTCAAGTAATCTTTTTGGCTTACGTTATGTTTTTATTCTTGAGGCCAATAATATACTTGTCAATTCTGTTTAATGGTTCTTTTGGCTAATTTTCAGAACCTTGGTTGTTCCTTTTTTTTAGTAAACTGTTGGTAGTGGAATTTAGTCTAATTCTTCTGCCCAGAGGAGAGGTTGTGGCAGGCCAAGGTTGTTTGGGCTGTTTAGATATCTGATCTATGAAGTGGACTGGGCAGGTATCTGGTCCATGATTTGAGCCTACCAGTGACTCTTCTTGATCTTCAAAAGAAGACATTGCATATATTGGTTTATTAAAGCAATACTATTTCCTGGAAAAGCTGAAAATTTTTCTTGATTTGGAAACTGATATAATTCCTAGTATGGATGAATCAGCTCATTCAGTGAGACTGCTAGTTAGAACATTTTGATGTTAATATGTACTCCCTTTTCATTTTATCCAGATTTATGTGTTTAAAAACATTTTTTAAGACTCACAGTAGTGATATTGTTAAAGATTAATTATTCTTATAATTTGCTTATTCTTATCCTTGCTCCTAAATGATATTCATGATTTCTCTGGGCCATCAGAAGTTGAATGTGCTTGAGGCCTATTAGTAATTTTCTTTCTCCTGACTTGCTTTAGGGCTGATGGAAATGCCCTGGTCAATGTGACCTCACAAGTCAAATTGGAGCTTTTTGAGGGGAACATTGAAATATCTTTGGTGGCTAGGCAGTTCAGTCACTTTTATTGGTCCATTGATCTAACTGGAAGAAAGCTGAGAGAAAACTTGATTCAACAGGCTGTTATAATGCCAGTACCATATTGTTTTAGTTATTGTAACCTTGTGATATATTTTGAACAATCAGTGTGATGACTCCAGTTTTTTTCTTCTTTGTTAATATTGCTTTGGCTACTCAGGGTCTTCCATGGTTCCATATGAATTTCAGGACTGCCTTCTCTAGTTCTGTGAAAATACCATTGGGATTTTTTTTGAATTTCATTGAATCTGTAGGTCACTTTGAATAGTATGACATTTTAACAATATTAAGTCTTCCAACACATGAGCACTGGATGTCTGTCCATTTATTTGTGTCTTTTTCCATGTTTTGTAGTTTTCATTGTACAAGTCTTTCACCTTAATTGTTTATTCCTAAGTGTTTTATTCTTTTGTTTCTATTATAAATGAAATGTTTTTTTATTTCCTCTTTGGATAGTTTATTTCTAGTATATAAAATGCAGCTGACTTTTGAATGTTGATTTTGTATCTTACAATTCTTTTTTGAATTTTTTTATTAGTACTAGCCATTTTATTTGGCATCTTTAGAGTTTTCTACATATAATATCATGTTATCTGCAAACAGAAATAAATTTACTTCTTCCTTTCCTATTTGAATATCTTTTATTTCTTTTATTTCCCTAATTGCTCTGGCTAGGACTTCAGTACTGCATTGAATCAGAGTAGCAAGAGTGGCCATCCTTTCCTTTGTTTCTGATCTTTTAGGGAAAGCTTTGCCATTGAGTGTGATGTTTGCTATGGACTTCTCATATTTGAGTTTTATACCTATAAGGATTTCTTTTATATATAAGTTATTGAGAGTTTTTATCCTGAAAGAATATTGGATAGAGAGACCAGAAATAAACTCATGTATATGTGGTCAACTAATCTTTGACAAGGGTACCAAGAATACGCAATGGGGAAAAGATGGTCTTTTCAGCAAATGATATTGGAAAAACTGGATATACACATGCAAAAGAATGAAATTGTACCCTTACCTTGCACCATATAAAAAAATCAACTCACAAAGGATTAAAAATTTAAATGTAAGACCTGAAACTGTAAGATTCCTGGAAGAAAACATAGTGGAGAAGCTTCATGACATTGGTCTTTGTACTGTTTTTTTGGATATAATACCAAAAGCACAGGCAACAAAAAACAAAAGTAGGCAAGTGGGATGACAGCAAATGAAAAAACTTCTACACAGCAAAGGAAATAGTCAACAGAGTGAAAAGACACCGATGGGAGAAAATACTTGTAAACCATATATTTGATAAAGGATTAATATTCAAAATATATAGTGAATTCCTACAACTTAATAGTAAAAAGCCAAATAACCCAATTAAAAAATGAGCAAAGGACTTAAATAGACATTTCTCTAAAGAAGGCATATAATAACCAACAAATATATAAAAGACACTCAACATACTAATTATTATAGGTAATGAAAATCAAAACCACAATGAGATATCATTTTATACTTTTCAGGATGGTTACTGTCAAAAAAAAAGCAGAAGATAGCAAGTATAGATGTGAAGAAATTGGAACCCTTGTGTACTGATGCTGGGAACGTAAAAATGTGCAACAATTACGGAAGACAGTATGGAAGTTCCTCAAAAAATTATAAAGAGAACTAGCATAAAATCCAGCAAGCCTGCTTCTGGATATATATCCAAAATAATTGAAGCTGGAATCTTGAAGAGCTATCTGCACTCCCATGTTCACTGCAGCATTATTCACAATAATCAAGATATGGAGATAACCTAGATATCTGTCAGTCTGAATGGATAAAGAAAATGTGGTGTATAGTTACACAATGGAATATTATTCACCCTTAAAAAAGAAGGAGATTCTGCTGTTTGTAATAACACGGATGGACATCATGGACTTTATGCTTAGTTAAATAAGCCAGTCACAGAGGACAAATACTGCATGATTCCATTTGTATGAGGTGTCTAAAATAGTCAAACTCATGGAGAGTGAGTCTGTATTAAGGGCCAGAGGGAGGGAATGGGTAGTTGCTGCTGAATGGGTATTGGTTTCAGTCATGTAAGATGATGGGTTTTAGAGATCCTCTGTATAACAATCTGTGTACTGTTAGGAGTACTGTGTTGTGCACTTCAAAGTTTGTTAAGAAGGCAGAGTTCATTTTGAGGGTTCTTATCACAATCAAGGAAAAGAAGTGGAAGCAGTCACATAGTGAGAAGGAGCGCAAGGCTTGTAGTCAAGGCAATGTTGATTCAAAGCCCAATTTGCCACTAATTAGCAATGTGACTTTGCCTTGCTGAGACCGAGTTTTCTGTTCAGTAGGATTAAGATCTAACAGAGTGTTTCACCAGAATTGAAAGAGACACGTGTACCCCAATGATCATCGCAGCACTGTTTACAATAGCCAGGACATGGAAGCAACCTAGATGTCCATCAGCAGATGAGTGGATAAGGAAGCTGTGGTACATATACACAATGGAATATTACTCAGCCATTAAAAAGAATACATTTGAATCAGTTCTATTGAGATGGATGAAACTGGTGCCCATTATACAGAGTGAAGTAAGCCAGAAAGAAAAACACCAATACAGTATACTAATGCATATATATAGAATTTGAAAGATGGTAACGATAACCCTATATGCGAGACAGAATAAGAGACACAGATGCATAGAACAGTCTTATGGACTCTGAAGGAGAAGGTGAGGGTGGGACATTCTGAGAGAATAGCATCGAAACATGTATATTATCATATGTGAAACAGAATGCCAGTCCAGGTTTGACGCATGAGACAAATGCTCAGGGCTGGGGCAATGGGATGACCCAGAGGGATGGGATGGGGAGGGAGGTGGGAGGGGGGTTCAGGATGGGGAACACATGTAAACCCATGGCTGATTCATGTCAATGTATGGCAAAAACCACTACAATATTGTAAAGTAATTAGCCCCCAACTAAAATAAATAAATTTATTAAATAAAAAAAAAAAAACCTCTTAACCACATGAAAGATTAAAAAAAAAAAAGATCTGACAGAGTGTTTCATAAAGGAGTAAGTGCAATAACAAGCAAAGCCTGTAGCCATCTTAATAAAGGGAGTTTTCTTCCTGTTCTCTTCCCGTTTCTCTGAGACTCAGTTTCCTCATTTGTAAAATGGAGACAAGAATTACTTCCCAAGGTTATTGTGAGAATTAAAGCGAATTTGGATTTATTCATGGTGATGGATAGTTACTAAAAAAAAATACGTCTTCAAAAAAAAAAAACTCACCCTTGTTTAACTCACTCTCTCACTTCCTACTTTATAGACAAAGTAAGACCTAGTAAGAGATTGTACAGTGGTAGCCTGGGTGTAGATACACTGGTCAGGGCTCATTTTACTGAATTTTTATTGACCATTCAGATATTCTAGATAACTTGGTTTGAGGAGTTGGAAAGTAAATTTTAAACCATGTGATGAACAGACCCGATATATTACTAGACTTACACAAAGTCGAGAAATATTTTGAGATTGTTCATTGGACATCTAGATTTATCAGAAGAAAAAAGTCAATGTGCTGTGACTACAAAATTTGATTTTAATTTAAAGGAATACCTTAAAGTGTGATTATTAAAAGGCTGCTTCACCTTGAATAAGACCATTTTCTTTGATTATCTTGTTTTTCTCTGAGTACTGTCAGTGTTAGCTAATATAACAATTTTGTCTTAGTGAATTCTTTCCTAGGTGTCTCTTTACCATGAAAAGCCAAATAATATTCTCACTCTATATGACACTGATACCAAAGTCAGATAAAAAGGGTTTCATTGCAAGGCTATGAAAGAGATAATTTTCTAAAATTGGAACATTATCTGTCATGTGTTACTACTCTATAATTATGACTATTATTCTCATTGGGGAAAAAAGAGATATTTCAGAAGGGGAAAGATTTTTATAAGAGGCTTTTAATATAAATGGGCAATTATATAAAAATACTGACTTTTATACTTAGATACTATGTTGGAGATACATTATATTATATTTGATGTAAATTTAGTAAATGATATGCATGTGAAAACTTAAAATATATGAATATTACTTCCTTAAAGACATGAATAGTCTGGCAAAATAGATTTTTGAGAAATGGATTCATGACTTTTATGCTTACAAAGGTTTTATTGTTCATAATGCATTATGGGTTTTTTTTTTTTTTGGGTGAAGAATGAATCATTTTCATTTGGCAATGATTCTGAATATTTTTGCAAGAGTGATTGTACTTTTTAAATAATTTGTGAGGCTCAACTGAATAAAGGGTGGTGATAAAAAGAAAAATTAGAACCATGATTCTTCTTTTTCTAAAAGAAGAAGACAATAGTATAAATTATGAAGTCTCAGTTTTGCTCTAAGTGATATATAGAAGGAGAGTTCTCAAGCAGATAGAAAGTTTGGACATGGAAGAAAATACTTTACTGTGTTTAAGATGTTTATATTGAATAGCTGTGAGGTACAAAATCTTCTCAGCATAATTCACTTTAAATGTCACTCTCAGCATGAGAAAATCTAGGATTAGTAGGCCAGAAGCTTATACAATTTTGGAAACTTTAAGAAATAGTAAAAGATTAAAAAATACATAATGAGAACCAAAGATGGTATTTATTTGGAATGAGAAGAGAAATTTTAAAAAATTATACATAAAAAACTGAGAAATACCACAAGTATAGCTATATTCAGAAAAACCTCATATTTTAAATGATAACTGCCTGACACATCTTTATAATACGCTTTTATTTACATTTTAGCTGATTAGTTTCTGATTGCTTTTTCATGTGGAATGATTTTGTAATATTTTCTGTGTAGGGGATGTGAAGATAATCCAGTGTTTCTTTTAACACGGTTGGTTAAAATTTGCTTGATAGTCTGATAGCTGGGATGCTTAAGTGTTATTACTGTTGTTTAGTTGCTCAGTCATGTTTGACTCTTTGCAACCCCATGGACTGTAGCCCACCAGGCTCCTCCCTCCCTGGGATTCCCAGGCAAGAATACTGGAGTGTGTTGCCATTTCTTTCTCCAGGGAATCTTCCTGACCCGGGGATCAAACTTGAGTCTCCTACACTGGCAGGTGGATTGTTTACTGCTAATCCCATGCTTAAGTATGACCATACATAAATGTATTGCTGTGTAGTACTGCTCCAAGACTGTACCTTTGAAACATATGTAGGACTGCCAACAAATTCAATTTCACATAATTCTCACAAAAAATATGGTTCATCTATATTTTTACATTCTGCATTATTTAGTTTTTCCCAATACACGAGAGCTTCTGTTTTGATGAGGATGGTAAATGAATCCTCTACTTAGAATTTTGCTCATATAATGACTGGAAAATTTTTCTACAGACTAGCTTTTGGTTCCATACAGTTCAAGACTTGCTTTATTCCTCTGTTGCCCACATACTTCTAAGTGCTGGGTGCTGTATGAACAGGCATATTTTAATATGACTTCTGGGTTGGGCCCCTATAGTTTGGCTCAGGAGGCAATACAGGTGTTTCTGGAAGTCTTTCCTAGAATAGGATAGCTAGGAATAACTTAAGTATATAAAGAAACAACTATGAGCTACCTAAATGTATCCCATTAACCCAAATTAAATGTTTCTCAATTCAACTTCCTCTTAGCTGGATCTGAAAAATGCCTGTAACCACTTGAGTGCCCACCAGGCTCCTCTGTCCATGGAATTCTCCAGGCAAGAATACTGGAGTGGGCTGCTCTGCTCTTCTTCAGGGGACCAGGGCTGCTGCCTAACAGAAATGCGAGGGGCCGTTGGTTGAACATTCGGTGACTCCTAATCACTCATTTTTTACCTTATTTTTTCCTCATGGCCTTCATGAGCCCTTCATGGTCCCGTCATGGCCCCTTCATGGCCCCTACTACCTTCATGTTCTTTTTCAAAGAATGTATGTATTTCTAAGTGGAAATCTTTCAGACTAAAGATTGAACAGAAACCCAAGTGATAAAATAGATACATGTAGACCTACCTTGATCAAAGCAGGGGCTGGGGCATAAAGCACTGGCTACTTGGCCTCCTCTTTCCCTTGTGGTAAATCCCTGAGTAAGCTTCCAGAAGCCCTCAGAGTTCCCACTGAACACAACTGGAAAGCGCTGCTATAGAACAATGATTCCTAGGTAAAGAATTGTAAAATCTGAGTTCTTATTTGCATTTCTACTGATAGACAAGAGCAAATCATTAATTGCTCTGAGCCTCAATTTTTGCATTTGTAAAAAGTTGTCAATAATATATTGCCTTGTTCAGCCTACATCAAAGTGAGGCTATGAGAATGAAATAGGTCATCAATGTGAAAACCCTTAGCCTTTCTAGTAAAATGATCCTTTAGATCATTGGCATCACAAAATCAAAATAGTAACAGCTTGAAAGAGTTCTCTCTGATACTTATGTCCTTGATAATATGCCAAGTATCAGGTAAGGGCCACCCACTCCCTGTTCGTAGTGACAAGGACACTGTGAGAATGAGTGTGACATTTTCCAACATGCCGTGGGATGTAAAACCCATGGCAGTGACATAAAGGATGATGACTAAACATAGCAAGAAAGGAATGTAAAGTCACAATGGCCTGTAGGCTCTCCTGGCACTGGCAAATCTCCTCTGGGGTTAGCAAAGTGAGGTGATATTGTTTATATGGTGTGACATGCAGAAATGAGATGTTTGGAGGTGACACATTGATCTCGTTTTCATTTAGTGCCCGAGTGTATCTGACTTGTAGAGTCCACACTGTAAAATGACAGGATATAAGAAGATTTAAAGGAAGGCAGAAGAAAACAGGACAGAGAAAAGTGAATACTGAATATTTGGGCTATTTAACTTGCAAAAAAAAACCCCTGAAGAGTGATTTGATAATGGGTTTTTAGGACACAAAGACATTTGTTATATAGGGAACAGTCTGTGACTGCTGCTGCTGCTGCTGCTAAGTCGCTTCAGTCGTGTCCAACTCTGTGTGACCCCATAGATGGCAGCCCACCAGGCTCCGCCGTCCCTGGGATTCTCCAGGCAAGAACAGTGGACTGGGTTGCCATTTCCTTCTCCAGCGCATGAAAGCGAAAAGTGAAAGTGAAGTCACTCAGTCGTGTCCGACTCTTCGCGACCCCAAGGACTGCAGCCCACCAGGCTCCTCCATCCATGGGATTTTCCAGGCAAGAGTACCGGTGTGACTAGATCTTCCCAAAGAATTCACAAGTTGCTTGGAACTCACAGACCTTGGCCTTCAGGGAGAATCCTATAAAATGGAAGAAGGAAGGCCATCAAGTCTGCCATCAAGTCCATTTGGTACCTAAATCATTTCAGAGAAATGAAATCTCACTCATTCTTAAAGAGACAGAATTGATCCTAGAGGGGATTAAAGATAGAATGACATGGAGGAACTGGATCTGAAGCCTAATCTTGAAGAAAAGCTGGTGATTGACACCAGGAAAGTTCAGAGCCAGGAAATGTGGAGAGGCAACTGCATAGCAGCTCTTAAGCCTTCAGAGATGACAGAACCTGCTTCAGTTACCTGAAGAGATTGGCCTCCACACAAGGTAGATAAGGACAAAAAAACCTCACAATAAGCAACTTTAATTGACATGTGGGATGGCCCTGGCAGACAGAGAAGCTCAACCTACATCAAGATAAGCTTGGCTTGTGATCAGCTGAAGGGCTTGTTGCAAATTATTAGGAACAATTTCCATACCAGAAAGCTATGAAAGAGAGGAAAAATACACAAAGCACAAAATCTCCCTTTGTGGGTTTATAGACTTTCCACACTGTTAATGCAAAGGATTCATCACGTTCTGTAGAGTTAGTCCACCTGAGACAAATGTGAGTCTATACTTCTGAAGGTCAATGTCCGATATCCTGTTCACCCAGGTCTCATGTACCAAGAGGCAGGATCAATTTCAGGTCTCTTGGGTCGTAGACAGATTTCCTGGATAGAATATTGCTGTCTGTCTTCATACACTACTGGACACAAACCTGACCACCTTTAGGTTTTCAGACTTATTTGAGGAGAAGAGAACATGGTCTAAAGAGTCAAAGGGGGTAAGAAATAAGATTTAGCAGGCATCACATGTTGTTGTATTTTCCATTCATTTTTCTTTGGGGAGAGATTTTAATTGTCATGTGTTCTAGTGAAAAAGAAGTTTTACAGACCCCCTCTAGTACATAAGACCGGAGAACATTTTTTATATCTACTTCCAACTATTAGACAGAAGTGTAAGCAGCTCTCCTGCTTTTTACAATGAACTGTTAGGGGTCTTTTAAAAACCACCAAGAGTTATGGTCACCGTGTCTTTACTTCTTTTATTCCTTACTATATGTGATGATAAGCCATTGCCTATAGAATGACCTAATGTGTACTTGTGTCTCAAGTCCATGTCTGTTAATTAATTGAGAAAACATTCTTCTTTACAGAGTGTTGTGTTGTCAATATACATCGCAGGTTAGCCTCAGAAAGTGTTGTTTGGTGTCCTGGAATTTGGTTCTGCTCTAAATCAAGACTTCAGTGTAAAAAGTTTAAATTTCCATAGGTGGCTTTGCATTAGTCAGAACTGAAATAGAGCCTGTTACTTATAAGAGGTTGTGAAGAGCAACTAATTCAAGACACCTGGGAGTTTTGCCCAACATAAATAAGATAGTTAATGGAAAAACTAGCACTGTGATATGTTAAATTTTCTTTGCATGTAATACATCAGGGTACCTTTGTCATCCCTATATCTGGATAATCCTAAATGGAACTCGACTCCGAAGAGTAGAATTGGGATGCACTTGAGTCTATGAACACTAGGTGGCGTCTGTTTCTTTGTGCACTTGATCAGTAGATGGACAGTGCTTCAGTTAGACTTGTGCATTGAGAAAGGAGTGGACAAAAATGTTTAATCTGCGATCTTTGTTCCTTTGTGGATTTGTGTGAGTTAAAATGGCACCTGTGACTCATAAACCAGGGTTAGTATTATAGGTGAGATGTAGCAAGTTCTTGGTAGGTACAAAGACTCCTTGTAAGGATAGCAGTATCTAAGAAATATTATTTACCTAACCTCAGCTTAGACATGACATATCTAGGGGATTCTAAAAGCTTATGACTTTATGAAGATAATGAAAAGGATTGGCTGAGAAGGAATGTACCTGTTTGATGGAATGAGAATTACTATACTATGTAAACTTGAATGATAACAAGTGAAGGTGTGGTGGAGGAAGGCATGGTAGCCCACTACAGTATTCTTGCATGGAGAATCCCTTGGACAGAGGAGCCTGGCAGTCCATAGGACTGCACAGAGTCGGACATGACTGAAGTGATTTAGCATACACATGCACGGAGGAATGGTATTAATTTCCAATGTTATATTGATAGATGTTGGTAAAACCGTGTAATCATTGTAGGTAAGGGCATTATTTCTCATCTAAACTAACCTGGTTTTCTTAAATTTTTTGATTCTAGGTTCACACCATGGAAGGATTAATGTTCTTCTTTTCCATGTTTAAGCTGATGATGTTTTATTCTTGTGTCAGGAACCTCTGCTGTCCTGCAAAACCTCCTATAAAATCCCTGATGGTTGTTAAGTCTCCCTGGAAGTTCTTTATTCTTCTGTCCTCAGTTCTGCAGCTGTGTCTTTACTCTGAGTAATGGTTTAGCAGGATCGTTCCCTCTCTTATTCAGCAATTTTAGTTTTGCCCCCCTTTTTGTGAAGCTTCTGCAACAACTGCAGATACAACCTGAAAACTGGTCTCCTATGTTATGGAAATGTGGATGTCAAGTCTGCTATCAAAAGGAGCATGACTATAGACGGATCCTGGAAAGCTGGGTGCAGGGGTATTACTGAAAAAATGAGCTCACTGCTGAGTCTAATGGATTCTTAGCCTTGCTTTGTTCCTGGGTTTTCTTCATGATCTTAATAACCAGCATGTGATGATATTACTTTAGAGGAGGATAAGAGGACTTTTCAAAATTATGATCAAAGTCAGTGTCAGAATCTCTTGTTATTGACCCCGTCATCTTTCTGCAATCAGAAACAGCTCCAGTATTTTACTCTCTAATAGTTTCATTCTGTTTGAGCACAACCTCAAGAATCTCTCTTCGCCCCCAAGCCGAAAGCTAAGGAGGATTGCTTAGGTTGCCAGTGTTGCTCAGGTGTGGTAGGAAGGCTGGTATCATGGTGATATTGGCAGAAGGGGCAAATTGGACTCAAAGATGGGCTCAATAAAGGACAGAAATGGTAGGGACCTAACAGAAGCAGACGATATTAAGAAGAGGTGGCAAGGATACACAGAAGAATTGTACAGAAAGGTTCTTTACAATCCAGACAATCACGATGGTGTGATCACTCACCTAGAGCCAGACATCCTGGAATGTGAAGTCAAGTGGGCCTTAGGAAGCATCACTACAAACAAAGCTAGTGGAGGTGATGGGATTCCAGTTGAGGTATTTCAAATCCTGAAAGATGACGCTGTGAAAGTGCTGCACTCAATATGTCAGCAAATATGGAAAACTCAGCAGTGGCCACAGGACTGGAAAAGGTCAGTTTTCATTCCAGTCCCAAAGAAAGGCAATGCCAAAGAATGCTCAAACTACCACACAATTGCACTCATCTCACACGCTAGTGGAGAAGGCAGTGGCACCCCACTCCAGTACTCTTGCCTGGAAAATCCCATGGATGGAGGAGCCTGGTAGGCTACAGTCCATGGGATCGCTAAGAGTCAGACACAACTGAGCGACTTCACTTTCACTTTTCCTGTTCATGCACTGGAGAAGGAAATGGCAACCCACTCCAGTATTCTTGCCTGGAGAATCCCAGGGATGGCAGAGCCAGGTGGGCTGCTGTCTGTGGGGTCGCACAGAGTTGGACACGACTGAAGTGACTTAGCAGCAGCAGCACATGCTAGTAAAGTAATGCTTAAGATTCTCCAAGCCAGGCTTCAGCAATACGTGAACCGTGAACTTCCAGATGCTCAAGCTGGTTTTAGAAAAGGCAGAGGAACCAGAGATCAAATTGCCAACATCTGATGGATCATCAAAAAAGCAAGAGAGTACCAGAAAAACATCTATTTCTGCTTTATTGACTATGCCAAAGCCTTTGACTGTGTGGATCACAATAAACTGTGGAAAATCCTGAAAGAGATGGGAATACCAGACCATATGACCTGTCTCTTGAGAAACCTGTATGCAGGTCAGAAAGCAACAGTTAGAACTGGACATGGAACAACAGACTGGTTCCAAATAGGAAAAAGAGTATGTCAAGGCTGTATATTGTCACCCTGCTTATTTAACTTATATGCAGAGTACATCATGAGAAACGCTGGGCTGGAAGAAGCACAAGCTGGAATCAAGATTGCCGGGAGAAATATCAATAACCTCAGATATGCAGATGACACCATCCTTATGGCAGAAGGTGAAGAAGAACTAAAGAGCCTCTTGATGAAAGTGAAAGAGGAGGGTGAAAAAGTTGGCTTAAAGCTCAGCATTCAGAAAACTAAGATCATGGCATCTGGTCCCATCACTTCATGGCAAATAGATGGGGAAACAGTGGAAACAGTGGCTGACTTTATTTTTCTGGGCTCCAAAATCACTGCTGATGGTGACTGCAGCCATGAAATGAAAAGACTCTTACTCCTTGGCAGGAAAGTTATGACCAACCTCGACAGCATATTAAAAAGCAGAGACATTACTTTGCCAACAAAAGTCCATCTAGTCAAGGCTATGGTTTTTCCAATAGTTGTGTATGGATGTGAGAGTTGGACTATAAAGAAAGCTGAGCGCCAAAGAATTGATGCTTTTGAACTGTGTTGTTGGAGAAGACTCTTGAGAGTCCCTTGGACTGCAAGAAGATCCAACCAGTCCATCCTAAAGGAGATCAGTTCTGGGTGTTTATTGAAAGGACTGATGTTGAAGCTGAAACTCCAATACTTTGGCCACCTGATGCAAAGAGCTGACTCATTGGAAAAGACCCTGATGCTGGGAAAGATTGAGAGCAGGAGGAGAAGGGGACAACAGAGGATGAGATGGCTGGATGGCATCATCGACTCGATGGACATGCATTTGGGTGGACTCAGGGAGTTGGCAATGGACAGGGAGGCCTGGCGTGCTGCGTTTCATGGGGTTGCAAAGAGTTGGACATGACTGAGAGACTGAACTGAACTGAACTGTATATGTATGATGGTTTGCACCTTGGATTGAGGATGGTATGTTTTAAAATGGAGAAATGCATGAGTGAACCTATGGTTGATTCACGTTGGTGTTTGGTAGAAACCAACATAGCACTGTAAAGCAATTATCCTTCAATTAAAAGTAAATTAGTTAAAAAAAATCCCTTAGAAATGGCGCTGAAAACACTAACAAATACAGTTGTCAAATATTGAGGTAGGAAATTTTAACATGCCAGCAATGTGAATTTCCACTAGTGGGTATCTTGTACACCTTAAAGAGTAAATCTTAAATACCAAAATGCTGCAAATTTTACAGAGAATTAACAGAAGAGATGAATAACTTCTATATAAGGAAAAATCTGCAAAGCCTTGACAAAATCCCAAATGCCAAATGTGTTTACAGTGCTCTGTAAGGGAAGGGAGAAGTATGAAGAAAACTTGTAAAACGGAGACGGGCAAACAAAGGCTTGCTAACATTCTTACTGCCATCATCAATCTTTTTCTCTAGGGCTGATAGTTGTATGTAAGACATGTACATTCATCTACCCACAAAATCCGTGCAGAGCATGGGACAGTGTATCTCTGTCCATGACTGCTTGCCACGCTGTGCTGGGGAAAATGAACTCCTGATATTGGGGAGAAACAGATTTTGCATGCCAATTAAGGTTCTTAGCTACTTTGTAAACAAACAAAAGGAGTCTATTGCTATTGGCAGCTTATAGAAGCAGAGAAAGTATTTTTGAAAAAAAAACATATTTAATGCATAAATATGCTAAAGCAGAGGTACCAATTGCAAGTTTGCAAACATTGAGAATGGCTTTTAATACTTACGCTAGGAGATGTAAAAGCACTGGAATTCTTAGAGTTTTTATTGTATGAAAAGGAAAAAGTGAGCAGATTTCGATATCAGCCAGTCAATGAAGAAAACCATACAATGCTGGGATAATCAAATCAGTGAAGGACTGAGAGGACCTTGAAAACATAGTAAAACCTGAACCTAAGCTCTTGCTGGTTATTTCTCATAAAGTCTCTTCCTTTTCCTTGAAGGGCATACTGTCTCTCCAGTTAACACATGAAGTTCACTTCCTTTGTGTGGCTGCACATCAGCCATTGCAGTGGCCAGAGAGGAAATATTGTTTAAAAATATTTTTTTAAATTTTGTGACACTGGTGGGAGCTCGGGAACTATGTTGAAAATTAAGTGCTGGGAGGTGGGGGCGGTCCCAAAGGAGATGCCTCTCTTGATTCTGCTTTTGGAAATTGCAGCTGATCAGTATGATGATGCTGCATTGCCAATATGTTTTCTGGATTCTGCGTGACATGTATTTCCTCAAAAAGATGAATGCTTCTAATAAAAATGAAAGAAGAACTGGTACAACCAGAATATCAGCCAAAGTACATTATTAGGGAGTCTTCAGAGTCTCCAGGGAGAAAATGCATTTAATAATAATTTAACAAATATTTATTCAACACCTACTGTATTGTGCATACAGTGACAAATAAGACAGAAGAGGCCATGGCTTGATGAGAGCTTATATTCTAGCAGAGAAAGATTGACAATAAATAAGTAAATACCTAAGTAATTTAAATGTTGTGTTAAGTGTTTTATTCCTCTTATAAGAGAGGAAAAGTATTTTTCCCTCTAACCATTCTGTTCTTGGCTGAGACCACCATAATAAAAAACAGATTAACAAGAGAAAAGCAAATAATTTAATAACTTGTGTATCTCACATATACTCAGGAGAGACCCAGGGAAATTGAGCCCCAGCCACCAATTTAAATACCATATTCAGCTAAAGAGAAAAGAGACCTGTTGAGGGAGGGCAGTTATGGGAGGTTTCCAAGAAAAGCACAGTAAATAAGGGTAAGGTTTGTCATATAAGGTTTAAGTGGGCACCTTCTCCACTGACAAGACTATCTTGTGATTTAGTCATCCTTGCATTCCTGGTACAGAGGAGACTCTTACAAATGGAAATTTCCTTTATAAATGTAACTTCCCCTTAAAAAATTTAACTTCTATCTTGTTTTCAGAGCTTCTATGCTGCTCTTTCTAAAAAATTATCAGCTCAAAAATAATCTGTATGCCAAGGAGGCATATTCTGGAATGTCTTACTCGTCTCTCCTTCACTTAGTGCCTTAAAACAGGTGTTCATTTTTTCTTTGATTTCAAGGGTTAGGAATGGGGCGGGTTTGGCTGGACAAGCATCTCTGATCCACATGGTATCAGCCGGGATGGCTGGGCATTGAGGGTTTACTTTCAAGATGGCTTCTGCACTCACATGACTAGTGTCTTGGTGATCCTGGCCTCTTTTTCTTGCTATGTGGGGTCTCATCATCGGACTTAGCATGAGTGACTCCACCTTTGACCCAGTCTGATTACTTTAACAGATTTCTCACAAAGCAGTTGTCATACTTTCAACATGGTGTCTGACTGCCAAAAATCACAAAATTAGAATAATTAAGGGTGATCCTGGCAGTGGCAAAATGTCATTTTTCATGTATTTGATTGGTCAAATCAATCTCAGTGCCCACCTAAATTCAAGAAGGTGTTGAGAAATAAATAGGTCTCTTAGTAGGTGAGTGGCAAAGTCACATAGAAGAAGAGCAGCTCTACCCATCTGTGGAAAATATAATAGGCTATATGCTTGAAGGAGATGAACCATAGGAGGGTGAGAGTGGTGGGAAAGATGGAAATGTTTTTAGTTAGGGTAGTAGCCATGAGAAAGAGAGGGAGACGAGCATTCCAGTTAGAGTGCAGTAGGTTCTAGTTTGACTAAACTTATATAGAAATGGTCAGTTTACATTCACATACATTCACATACATTCACATCACTTCATGGGAAATAGATGGGGAAACAGTGGAAACAGTGTCAGACTTTATTTTTGGGGGCTCCAAAATCACTGCTGATGGTGATTGCAGCCATGAAATTAAAAGACGTTTACTTGGAAGGAAGGTTATGGCCAACCTAGATAGCATATTTAAAAGCAGAGACATTACTTTGCCAACAAAAGTCTGTCTAGTCAAGGCTATGGTTTTTCCAGTGGTCATGTATGGATGTGAGAGTTGGACGGTGAAGAAAGCTGAGCGCCGCAGAATTGATGCTTTTGAGCTGTGGTGTTGGAGAAAACTCTTGAGAGTCCCTTGGACTGCAAGAAGATCCAATCAATCCGTCCTAAAGGAGATCAATCATGGGTGTTCATTGGAAGGACTGAGGTTGAAGCTGAAACTCCAATATTTTGGCCACCTCATGGGAAGAGTTGACTCATTGGAAAAGACCCTAATGCTGGGTAGGATTAGGGGCAGGAGGAGAAGGGGACGACAGAGGATGAGATGGTTGGATGGCATCACTGACTCAATGGAGATGGGTTTGGGTAAACTCCAGGAGTTGGTGATGGACAGAGAGGCCTGGCGTGCTGCAAGTCATGGGGTTGCAAAGAGTCGGACACGACTGAGTGACTGAACTGAACTGAACTGAACATTCACATAATGCTCCATAAACAGTATTGATACCAGAAGTTGGCAAGCTGAGACAGAAATTCAACTAGTCTTATTCATCCACCTTGCTGGACATTTGCTTCATTCAGCACATCCTTAGTCATTTGCATTCTTCATTCCTGTCTAGTTATTTGCTGAATGTTCAACGCTGAATGTTTAGATATGGTTGTAGTGCCAGGTTCCTCAATCTAATAAGCAAGTGCAGATATATCAAAATGGATATTGCCTGTGAATTCCATGTTCCAAGTAATCAGATCAGGGCTGTAGATGGTGGCACTGGGAGACAGAGCAGAGAACTCTTCAAAGCATTTTATGATAATGTCCATGACAATCAAGGAGTGTTTTGTTTCTTAATGTTTTTGCAGAATCATCATGGATTATTCACCACAACTTCTTAAAGGCTTCCCAAGAAGTCATGTACACCATTGGCAGGTTATGAGGTTGTGTTAAGTAACTCAGTGGTTAGAGAATTTGTTTGATTTTCCAACACCGGAATCCCTGCTAAATCACCAATCCTTGTTCCACATAATGCCTCCAAGTAAACAGTCCCCAGATGTGTAATTTAACATCTGTTGTATCAGTGGCTCTCATTTTTCTTTTCTTTGTTTCATAAGAATTCTAGTGGGCTTTTGAAGTGTATATTCAAATATTCTGATTCAGTAAGTTGGGAGGGAAGCTGGGCACCTGTATCTTCAAAACCCTCCAGATCATTGAGGAAAATGCTTAAAGGGTATACTACTCTGAATTAGTGGCTCTATGGTTGTCCATGGCCACAGTATTCAAAAAAATTGGGGGGCCATATAATACTCTGAGATCCAAGGTATGCTCAATATATTCAAAGAACATCATTGCATTTGGCTTTGATGCAATCCTGACTGGGGCTGAGTATTATCTCACTTTCATTTCTGAAGGACAACTTTACTGGGTGAAGTATTCTTGGTTCACAGGGTTTTGTGGATTTTTTTTTTTTTAGCGCTTTGAATATATCATACCACACTCTCTGGCCTGAAAGATTTCCGCTAGGAAATCCACTGATAGCCTTATGGAGGTTTTCTTGTACAAGAGATTTTTTTTCTTTTGCTGCTTTTAAAATTCTTCAAAGTAAGAATTTGATTTTATTTACTTATTTATTTTTATTTTTATTGGAGGCTAATTACTTTACAATATTGTGGTGGTTTTTGCTATACATTCACATGAATCAGCTGTGGGTGTACATATGTTCCCCATCCTGACCCTCCCTCCCACCTCCTTCCCCATCTTATCCCTCAGGGTCATCCCACTGCACCAGCCCTGAGCACCCTGTCTCATGCATTGAACCTGGACTGGCAATCTATTTCACATATGATAATATACACGTTTCAATGCTATTCTCACAAATCATCCCACCCTCACCTTCTCTCATAGAGTCCAACAGTCTGTTCTTTACATCTGTATCTCTTTTGCTGTCTCGCATGTAGGGTTATCGTTACCATCTTTCTAAATTCCATATATATGTGTTAAGATACTGTATTGGTGTTTTTCTTCTTGGCTTACTTTGCTCTGTATAATAGGCTCCAGTTTCATCCACCTCATTAGAACTGATTCAAATGCATTCTTTTTAATAGCTAAGTAATATTCCATTGTGTATATGTACCACAGCTTCCTTATCCATTCATATGGTGATGGACATCTAGGTTGCTTCCATGTCCTGGCTATTGTAAACAGTGCTGCGATGAGCATTGGGGTACACGTGTCTCTTTCAGTTCTGGTTTCCCGAGTGTTTATGCCCAGCAGTGGGATTGCTGGGTCATATGGCAGTTCTATTTCCAGTTTTTTAAGGAATCTCCATACTGTTCTCCATAGTGGCTGTACTAGTTTGCATTCCCACCAACAGTGTAAGAGGGTTCCTTTTTCTCCACACCCTCTCCAGCATTTATTGTTTGTTGACTTTTGGATAGTAGCCATTCTGACTGGTGTGAGATGGTACCTCATTGTGGTTTTGATTTGCATTTCTCTGATAGTGAGTGATGTTGAGCATCTTTTCATGTGTTTGTTAGCCATCTGTATGTCTTCTTTGGAGAAATGTCTGTTTAGTTCTTTGGCCCATGTTTTGATTGGGTCGCTTATTTTTCTGGAATTCAGCTGCAGGAGTTGCTTGTATATTTTTGAGATTAATTCTTTGTCAGTTGTTTCATTTGTTATTATTTTCTCCCATTCTGAAGGCTGTCTTTTCACCTTGCTTGTAGTTTCCTTTGTTGTGCAAAAGCTTTTAAATTTAATTAGGTCCCATTTGTTTATTTTTGCTTTTATTTCCATTACTCTGGGAGGTGGGTCATAGAGAATCCTGCTATGGTTTATGTCAGAGAGTGTTTTGCCTGTGTTTTCCTCTAGGAGTTTTATAGTTTCTGGTCTTACATTTAGATCTTTAATCAATTTTGAGTTTATTTTTGTGTATGGTGTTAGAAAGTGTTCTAGTTTCATTCTTTTACAAGTGGTTGACCAGTTTTCCCAGCACGACTTGTTAAAGAGATTGTCTTTTCTCCATTGTATATTCTTGCCTCCTTTGTCAAAGATAACATGTCCAGAGGTGTGTGGATTTATCCCTGGGCTTTCTATTTTGTTCCATTGATCTATGTTTCTACCTTTGTGCCAGTGCCATACTGTCTAGATGACAGTTGCTTGGTAGTATAGCCTGAAGTCAGGCAGGTTGATTCCTCCAGGTCTATTCTTCTTTCTCAAGATTGCTTTTGCCTATTCATTTTTTGTAATTCCATACAAATTGTGAAATTATTTGTTCTAATTCTCTGAAAAATGCCGATTGGTAGCTTGATAGGGATTGCATTGAATCTATAGATTGCTTTGGGTAGTATACTCATTTTCACTCTATTGAGTCTTCCGATCCATGAACATAGTATATTTCTCCATCTATTTGTGTCCTCTTTGATTTCTTTCATCAATGTTTTATAGTTTTATATATATAGGTCTTTTGTTTTTTTTTAGGTAGATGTATTCCTAAGTATTTTATTCTTTTCGTTACAATGGTGAATGGAATTGTTTCCTTAATTTCTTTTTCTCTTTTCTCATTGTTAGTGTATAGGAATGTAAGGGATTTCTGTATGTTAATTTTATATCCTGCAAGTTTACTGTATTCATTGATTAACTCTAGTAATTTTCTGGTGGAGTCTTTAGGGTTTTCTATGTAGAGGATCATGTCATCTGCAAACAGTGAGAGTTTTACTTCTTTTCCAATCTGGATTCCTTTTATTTCTTTTTCTGCTCTGATTGCTGTGGCCAAAACTTCCAAAACTATGTTGAATAGTAGTGGTGAGAGTGGGCACCCTTGCCTTGTTCCTGACTTTAGGTGAAATGCTTTCAGTTTTTCACCATTGAGGATAACGTTTGCTGTGGGTTTATCATATCTGGCCTTTATTATGTTGAGGTATGTTCCTTCTATGCCTGCTTTCTGGAGAGTTTTAATCATAAATGGATGTTGAATTTTGTCAAAGGCTTTCTCTGCATCTATTGAGATAATCATGCGATTTTTATCTTTTAATTTGTTAATGTGGTGTATCACATTGATTGATTTGCGAATTTTGAAGAATCCTTACATCCCTGGGATAAAGCCCACTTGGTAGTGATGTATGATCTTTTTAATATGTTGTTGGATTCTGTTTTCTAGGATTTTGTTAAGGATATTTGCATCTATGTTCATCAGTGATATTGGCCTATAGTTTTCTTTTTTTGTGGCATCTTTATCTGGTTTTGGTATTAGGGTGATGGTGGCTTCATAGAATGAGTTTGGAAGTTTACCTTCCTCTGCAATTTTCTGGAAGAGTTTGAGTAGGATAGGTGTTAGCTCTTCCCTAAATTTTTGGTAGAATTCAGCTGTGAAGCCATCTGGTCCTGGGCTTTTGTTTGCTGGAAGATTTCTGATTACAGTTTCGATTTCCGTGCTTGTGATGGGTCTGTTAAGGTCTTCTATTTCTTCCTGGTTCAGTTTTGGAAAGTTATACTTTTCTAAGAATTTGTCCATTTCTTCCAAGTTGTCCATTTTATTGGCATGTAATTGCTGATAGTAGTCTCTTATGATCTTTTGTATTTTTGTGTTGTCTGTTGTGATTCCTCCATTTTCATTTCTAATTTTGTTGATTTGATTTTCCTCCCTTTGTTTCTTGATGAGTCTGGCTAATGGTTTGTCTATTCTATTTATCTTCTTGAAGAACCAGCTTTTAGCTTTGTTGATTTTTGCTATGGTCTTTTTTGTTTCTTTTGCACTTATTTCTGCCTAATTTTTGTGATTTCTTTCCTTCTACTAACCCTGGGGTTCTTCATTTCTTCCTTTTCTAGTTGCTTTTAGGTGTAGAGTTAGGTTATTTATTTGATTTGTCTCCTGTTTCTTGAGGTAGGCTTGTATTGCTATGAACCTTCCCCTTAGCACTGCTTTTACTGAATCCCATAAGTTTTGGATTGTTGTGTTTTCATTTTCACTCATTTCTATGCATATTTGATTTCTTCTGTGATTTGTTGGTTATTCAGAAGTGTGTTGTTTAGCCTCCATATGTTTGTATTTTTAATAGTTTTTTTCCTGTAGTCGACATCTAATCTTACCACATTGTGATCAGAAAAGATGCTTGAGGTGATTTAATTTTTTTTGAATTTACCAAGGCTAGATTTATGGCCCAGGATGTGATCTCTCCTGGAGAAGGTTCCGTGTGCACTTGAGAAAAAGGAGAAATTCATTGTTTTGGGGTGAAATGTCCTATAGATATAAATTAAGTCTAACTGGTCCATTGTATCATTTAAAGTTTGTGTTTCCTTGCTAATTTTCTGTTTAGTTGATCTATCCATAGGTGTGAGTGGAGTATTAAAGTCTCCCACTATTATTGTGTTGCTGTTAATTTCCCCTTTCATATTTGTTAGCATCTACCTTACATATTGCAGTGCTCCTATATTGGCTGCATATATATTTATAATTGTTATATTTTCTTCCTGGATTGATCCTTTAATCATTATGTAGTGTCCTTCTTTGTCTCTTTTCACAGCCTTTATTTCAAAGTCTATTTCATCTGATATGAGTATTGCTACTCCTGCTTTCTTTTGGTTTCCATTTGCATGAAATATCTTTTTCCAGCCCTTCACTTTTGGTCAGTATGTGTCCCTAGGTTTGAGGTGGGTCTCCTGTAGACAGCATCTATATAGGGGTCTTGTTTTTGTATCCATTCATCCAGTCTTTGTCTTTTGGTTGGAGCATTCAACCCATTTACATTTAAGATAATTATTGATAAGTATGATCCCGTTACCATTTAGTTTGTTGTTTGGGGTTCGAGTTTATACACCTTTTCTGTGTTTCCTGTTTAGAGAAGATCCTTTAACATTTGTTGAAGAGCTGGTTTGGTGGTGCTGAATTCTCTCAGCTTTTGCTTGTCTGTAAAGCTTTTGATTTCTCCTTCATATTTGAGTGATATCCTTGCTGGGTACAGTAATGTGGGTTGTAGGTTTTTCTCTTTCATCACTTTAAGTATGTCCTGCCATTCCCTTCTGGCTTGAAGAGCTTCTATTGAAAGATTAGCTATTATCCTCATGGGGATCCCCTTGTGGGTTAATTGTTTTTTCCTTGCTGCTTTTAATATTTGTTGTTTGTGTTTTATCTTCATTAATTTTATTAATATGTGTCTTGGGGTGTTTCGCCTTGGGTTTATCCTGTTTGGGACTCTCTGAGTTTCTTGGACTTGGGTGACTATTTCCTCCCCCATTTTAGGGGAGTTTTCAACTATTATCTCCTCAAGTATTTTCTCATGGCCTTTCTTTTTGTCTTCTTCTTCTGGGGCTCCTATGATTCTAATGTTGGGGCATTTAACATTGTCCCAGAGGTCTCTGAGATTGTCCTCATTTCTTTTAATTCATTTTTCTTTTTTCCTCTATGCTTCATTTATTTGCACCATTCTATCTTCCACCTCACTTATCCTATCTTCTGCCTCAGTTATTCTACTGTTGGTTCCCTCCAGAGTGCTTTTGATCTCAGTTATTACATTATTTGTTATTGATTGTCTCTTTTTTATCTCTTCTAGGTCCTTGTTAAACTTTTTTGCATCTTCTAAATCCATCTGTAACTCCATTTTGTTTTCAAGATTTTGGATCATTTTTACTATCATTATTCTGAATTCTTTTTCAGTTAAACTCCCTATCTCCTCCTCTTTTGTTTGGTTTGGTGGGCTTTTATCATGTTCCTTTACCTGCTGAATATTTCTCTGACTTTTCATCTTGTTTAGGTTGCTGTGTTTGGGGTTGCCTTTCTGTATGCTGGAAGTTTGTGGTTCCTCTTTACTGTGGAGGTTCCTCCTTGTGGGTGTGGTTGGACAAGTGGCTTGTCAAGGTTTCCTGATTAGGGAAGCTTGTGTTGCTGTTCTGGTGGGTGGAGCTGGATCTCTTCCCTCTGGAGCTCAGTGAAGTGTCCAGTAGTGAGTTTTGAGGTGTCTGTGGGTTTGGTGTGACTTTTGGCTGCTTGTATTTTAATGCTCAGGGTTATGTCCCTGCATTGCTGGAGAATTAAAGTTAGAAACAAAACAAAATCGCAAAATTATAAAAACTATATATATGAAATTTGCTTTAAAAATAGGGTCTTTTTTTTCAAGGTAATAGTAGGTTTTAAAAATTAAAATTAAAGGAGTAATAAAGAACTTAAAAAAAATTAAAAAATGATAATAAAATATATCTAGGAATTTCTCTGGAGCTGTTGAGGGCAGTGTGTGGTCAGTTCAGTTTCAGATAATTCCTTGTTCCACCTTATACTTCTTCTTAAGGTCTATAGGTCCCTTCTAATGTAGCCAGTGCTAACTACAGGGTTTTAATGTGTTGCACCTGTCTCTTCCAAAGCCGTTCCCTCTTCTTTGTTTGTTTTGGCTTCCTCTGTTTGCAAGTCTCTTCCGTATCTAACTTCTGCCCTGACACAAGGGGCTGAAGGTGGTCATTTATTTAAGCTCACTTGTTCAACTGTGCTGCGGGGAGGGAGGAACACTGCAAGCAAATATCACTGGTGTGTGTGGGGAGTGCTCGCAGTGTCTGGGCTACACTGGGTTTGCCCACCCTCATGGCATGTGTGCTTTCTCGGTCTATACTGCTCAGGCTCCAGGTTGCTCTGCCAGGGAACTGTCTAAGGTGGGCCCTAGGTTGCGTGCACTTTCCAGATATACACCACTCATTTTCAGGTTCTCGGGTACTCCACAGAAGCACAGACTCAGTTGGGCCTTTGTTTTGTGCCCTTCCCAGATCCAAGCAGCTCAGGTGACCAAGTGCTTGGCGAGCACACTCTTCCCAGCTGGGCAGTGTGTCTTATCACCTCCCTGGTTCCGCTCGGTTTCCTGGGTGCACAGCAGGAGCACCATCTCGGGTGTGACGTGTGTCTCTTCTGGGGCGCTGATCTCTGACTGCGACCCTCCTGATGGATGTCAACTGTCCAGGAGCCCAGCAAGACTTGGTTAGCAACTGGGAGCCTGCTCACAGTTTGGTAGCTGATGCCATCTCTGGTGCTGAGTTTGCCCCTTTCCTTCTGGCTCTGGCTATCGCCCGCCTGCCTCCCTGCCTCTGGTGGGGAATGGGCCGGTCCACAGCCAGCTAGCTCTCCTCTGGTATTCCCTCAGTCGTTTGTTCTGTGAGAGGGCTGGCAGTGCCTTAGGTTAGAGCTTTTCATGGGAAAGTTCTCTCTCTCTCTCTTTCCTCTTTTTTTTTTCCTCTCTGGCTATCCCATGGTTTGGGTTGCTATCTCATGTTAGCGCCCTTAGATTGCCCTCAGGGCATTCAGGCCCGGTACTTACCGTAAGCAATGCAACCCGCGCCTCCCTGTTTAGCCCCTGCTTGCTGGTGGTGAAGATGAGCGTCTGGGCTGTTTCTCTGTTGGGAGTTGCCATTAGGCACATAATCTGTGGGTTTTATTTATTTATTTTTTCCTCCTGGTTATGTTGCCCTCAGAGATTCCAAAACTCCCCACAGATCTGCCGGTGAGAGAGTTTCCTGGTGTTTGGAAACTTCTCCTCTTTTAAGACTCCCTCCCCAGGACGAGTCTCCATCCCTAACTCTTGTCTCTCTTTTTATCTTTTATATTTTGTCCTACCTCCTTTCAAAGACAATGGGCTGCCTTTCTGGGTGCCTGGTGTCCTCTGCCAGCATTCAGAAGTTGTTTTGTGGTATCTGTTCAGCGTTCAAATGATCTTTCGATGAATTTGTGGGGGAGAAAGTGGTCTCCTTGTCCTATTCCTCTGCCATCTTAGGACCACCCCCTGTCTTTGATTTTACATAGCTTTATTATAATATGTCTTGGAGCACATTATTTTGGATTGAAATATTGGGGTGATCTATTAGCTCCTTGAACTAGGATGTCCAGATGTCCCCCCTAATTTGGGAAGTTTTTAGCCATTATTTCTTTAAATAAGCTTTCTTCCTCATTCTCCCTCTTTTCTCCTTCTAGCACACCAATTACTTGTAGTTTTTTAAAATAGTGTACCATGGCTTGTATAGGCTTTCTTTACTTTTTTTCATTCTTTTTCTCTGTTCTCCTCTGACTAGATAATTTAAAATTATTCCTGTATTATACTTTACAGTTTCTTTCCTCTGCTTGCTCTATTTTGCTGTTGACACTCTCAATTCCTTCTTTTTTTTTTTTTTAATTTCATTCATTGTATTCTTCAACTTCAGAATTTCTGTTTAGTTCTTTTTTTATAGTTTCTGTCTCTTTGATTCAAGGAATTAGATCTGGTAGACAGAGTGCCTGAAGAACTGTGGACAGAGGTTTGGAACATTGTACAAGAGATGGTGACCAAAACCATCCCAAAGAAAAAGAAATGCCAGAAGGCAAAGTGGTTGTCTGAGGAGGCCTTACAAATTGCCGAGAAAAGAAGAGAAGTGAAAAGCAAAGGAAAAAAGAGAAATATATACCCAAAGGAATCAGAGAAAAGCAAAAAGAGATAAGAAAGCCTTCTTAAGGGAACAATGCAAAGAAATAGAGAAAAACAATAGAATAGGAGAGACTGGAGATCTCTTCAAGAAAATCAGAGATAACAAGGGAATATTCTGTAGAAAGATGGGCACAATAAAGGACAGAAACAGCAAATACTTAACAGAAGCAGAAGAGATTAAGAAGAGGTAGCAAGAGTACACAGAACTATACAAAAAATGTATAATAACTCAGATAACCACGGTGGTGTGGTCACTCATCTAGAGCCAGACATCCTGAATTATGAAGTCAAGTGGGCCTTAAGAAGCATTACTGTGAACAAAGCTAGTGGAGGTGATGGAATTCCAGCTGAGCTATTTCAAATCCTACAAGATGATTCTGTGAAAGTGCCGCAGTCAATATGTCAACAAATTTGGAAAACTCAGCAGTGGCCACAGGACTGGAAAAGGTCAGTTTTCATTCCAATCCCAAAGAAAGACAGTGCCAAAGAATGTTCAAACTACCATATAATTGTGCTCATTCCAATATGCTTGCTAGCAAGATAATGCTCAAAATCCTTCGAGCTGGGCTTCAGTAGTACATGATCTGAGAACTTCTATATGTACAAGCTGGATTTAGAGAAGGCAGAGGAACCAGAGATGAAATTGCAAACATTCATTGGATCATAGAAAAAGCAAGGGAATTCCAGAGAAACATCCACTTCTGCTTCATTGACTCTGCTGAAGCCTTTGACTGTGTGGATCACAACAAACTGTGGAAAATTATTAAAAAGATAAGAATACCAGATCATTTTACCTGTCTCCTGAGAAACCTGTATGCAAGTCAAGAAGCAACAATTTGAACCGGACATGAAACAACAGACTGGTTCAAAATTGTCAAAGGAGTATGTCAAGGCTGTATATTGTTACCTTGCTTATTTAACTTCTATGCAGAGTACATCATGTGAAATGCTGAGCTGGATGAATCACAAGCTGGAATCAAGATTGCCAGGAGAAATATCAACAACCTCAGATATCAGGTGATAACCACTCTTAATGCCAGAAAGTGAAGAGGAACTAAAGAGATTCTTGATAAGGGGGAAAGAAGAGAGTGATAAAGCTGGCTTAAAACTCAACATTCAAAAAACCAAGATCACGGCATCCATTCCCATCGTTTCATGGTAATTAGGTGGGGAAAAAATGAAAGCAGTGACATATTTTCTTTTCTTGTGCTCCAAAACCACTGCAGATGGTCACTGCAGCCTTGAAATTAAAAAATGCTTGCTCCATGGAAGAAAAGCAATGACAAACCTAGACAGCATATTAAAAAGCAGAGACATCTCTTAACTGACAAAGGTCTGTACAGTCAAAGCTATGGTTTGAATGTAGCCATGTATGAATGTGAGAATTGGACCAACCATAAAGAATGCTGAAGAACTGATGCTTTTGAACTGTGGTGCTAGATAAGACTCTTGAGACTCCCTTGAACTACAAGGAGATAAAACCAGTCAATCCTAAGGGAAATCAACCTTGAATATTCATTGGAAGGACTGATGCTGAAGCTGAAGCCTCAATACTTTAGCTACCTGATGCACAGAATTAACTCATTGGAAAAGACCTTGATGCTTGGAAAAAGTGAAGGTAGGAGGAGAAGGGGACAACAGAAGATGAAATGGTTGGATGGAATCACCGACTCAATGGACATGAGTTTGAGCAAATTCCAGGTGATGGTGAAGGACAGGGAAGCCTGGTGTGCTGCAGTCCATGGGGTTGCAGAGTTGGACATGACTTAGCGACTGATCAACAAAAACAGTCTGTTATACTTCTCATTTTGTTCATGTATTATTTTCTTAATTTCTCTGAATTGTCTTTCTCTATTCCCTTGTAGCTCATTGAACTCCATTCAGAAAAGCTATTTTGAACTCTTTATCAGGGAAAATGCAGATTTTCATGTCTTTGGGATTGTCTTGTATAAAATGGCTGTGTTCCTTTGGTGATGTTATATTTCCTTGATTTTTCATGTTCCTTGAAGTCTTGTGTTGTTGTCTCCACATTTGAAGTAGCTATCATCTCCTTCAGCTTCACTGCCTGATTTTTGGAGAGAAAAACCTTCTATCAACATTTCTTAGGATTTAGAGGATAACTCAGACCCTCAGACCCTCTCTGTGGATATATCTGCTCTATACTTCTTGTTCTCTCTTGTGGCAGAACTCTTAAACTTGTGTGCTTTCTCCTAATTCTGCAAAGCGAGCCTGAATGTTGGCATCTTCTCTTTTCCTTTTCCTAGTGTGGTGCTGAATGCTCAAGTATGTGGTCTCTGCCCAGTCACAGATTTGGGCCAGCTTTGGGCAAGTTTTCTGTATGTGTTCACTAGTTATCTGTAAAAGCTCACACTACCTGCCTTTGGGATCACACACAGGGAGCCAGCTGTGAGGTGAAGGTATATGGGGCTGAGTGCGTGGAGTGCTAGGGTTCCTTATGGGTCACCTGGGTGGATGTCCAGGCACGGAGTCCCCAGTGGCTTGTGGGCAGGCCTCTTGATGGAGTCCACGATGCCATTAGTAGGCTCGTCCTGAGCCCTGGCTGCTGGTCTCCTAACTGCTGGTCTCCTAGCTGCTCATCACCGCATTCCCCAGTCACAACTCCCTACTCTGGATGTGGTGAGAGAGAATTAGGGATGTGGGGCAGCTTCCTGCAGAGCTGGGAAAGCTGGGTGCTCACTCCCACACCTAACTTTCTCTGGTGGGAGAAATCATGGGCTGAGAAGGGCTCTCGTGTGCTAGTCAGTGCTGTCTTGGGAGAGGGGTGATGCGGTTAAAGCCAAGCTCTTTTTCTTGCCCTCTTGCAGGGGTTCCAATCTGGGAGATTTTTGCTTCTACAGTGTGCTGAAACTTTCCCCCTAGATTTCTGCACTTCCACAGAGGCTCACTTGTCTGGTGGGGTTGTTTAAGTTATTGCTCTCCAGGGGTCCTCAGACCATGGCTGAGAGAGGCTGGTGGTGGCCTCTGGATACTTAGGGTCCACAGGGTCTGTTTGCTTATTCCCTGAGGCACACATGGACAAGATTCCTGGGACCTTGAATTTTGGGGTTGATAACAGAAACAAAGCCAAATGGGTTGTAGCCAAGTCACTGGGGATAGGGAGCTGTTTCTGGATCTATAGCCAGGATCCTGGTCAGTGAATCAGCCTCCTGCATGCAACCTGTTTTCTGAAAATGACTTTCCTCTCTCTTAGACTGCACGGGGTTTTCACAGTATCCTACTGGGATCCCACAACTCCCACAGGTCACTTTTATATGTAGATGAATGCCAAATTATTGTTGTCAAGGGATGTCTTATGTGGCAGCTTCTCAGATTTGGACTCTTTTTTGTGAGTTGCTCACAGTCTGGGAGGGAAGAAAGTGAAATTAAAAGCTCGGTACAAATGGTGCAAGAAATGTTAGATTAATGCAGGCTTGGGTACCAAGGGAGTCAAGGAGAAGGGGATACTCTCACAATAAATCATGCAGCCAACCTTGTCCATGGTTACTCTTTGCTTGACTTCTAGGCAGGCTTGAAACTCAGCTTAAATGGTTTCCAAATGCTTAATGAAATTTTCTTAGCAATGTTAGTCTCATATCTGTGCAAAGATGTACTAGAAATTCTTATTGCTTGCAAAAGTTATATTTCTCATAAATGATTGATGGCTTGCGATTACATTACTTGGTATAGATAGCTTTGATCTATTCATATTAACAGATAATTGTATGAGAGGTAATATTTTAAGGTACGTGAACTCTTTAACCTTAAATGTACACATGTACACAAACTTTTTGAAAAGTAGATTCAGATGGTAGAAAAGAAAGAGAGTCTGAAACCGTTGGATACTTTATTAATCAGATGAGTGTAAGGTTGTACAATAAAATAGGGATAAAGATAACCAAAGTAAAGGGGAAATACATAGAAAACTGTCCTAACTTACTTCACAATTTTTGCTCAAGGATCTCCCTCCTACTTCATATAAGCACAGGTAAGCATTGCTGCTTTAAGTTATTGTTGATGTAACCACAGAGGGGCCGGAGGTTTCAGCCAAAGCAAACAACATGGAAAACTCATTGACCCCTCGTGCTGTCAAGACCATGACATCCCTTTATTGTGTGACCTGAAACCTGTCTTCCTACCTTGTCTCCTTGTCCTTCTTGCCTCCCATTGATTCCTGACTTCGCTCCCTCTCAGTCTGGTATCTTAGAACATGGACAGTTCTGACTAAACCAAGGCTTATTTCTTGTGTTTTCTGTCATAAAATCCTCTGGTTGATACACCTGACTCCTGAAAAACTAGCAATGGTTCTAGTACCCCAGAGGTGAAACACATTCAGAATTCTGGTTTCTGGGATCATGATAATAATTAATCATCTGACTGAGGTCCTGTCTTATAATTCCTTTGAGACAGTCAGTGTTTCTCCAAGGTGGTTCATGGACCACCTGCAGCAGACATCAGCTGATGGGGTTTATTGAAACTGTAGATTACTGATCCTATTCCAAAACAGAACATCTAAGGGTGGACCCTGGGGATTGTTAGGTTTGCTGAAGTTTAAGAATCCGGGGAAAGCTACTACAGTACAATTCTGTAGGACTGAAGCATTTGAAAAGGATTGACTAACATATAAAAGAACCCCCCCCCCCCTTCAGAAAAGCAGGACACTCAAAAGGCACAAGGAGGAGGGGACGGGAAACAGCGATGCCCCAAGAGACTGTGAGGGTCTGTTGAAACAGAGCATCAGGCCTGCATCCAGTGGGCATCCACCAGGGATAGGGGAGACTTCATGAGACAGCAGACCAGGGCGGGGATCACACGTCACAGCTGCCATCTTAACAAGAGACAGTGTGCACATACATACCCACTAGGGGGAAGTGGCTGCTGATTCCACATCAGATCAATTTTCCACTCGATTCCATGGGTATTTACTGAGTGGTGGTGGTTGTGGTTTAGTCGCTAAGTCCTGTCCAACTTTTGTGACTCCATGGACCGTAGCCTGCCGTACAATTCTGTAGGACTGAAGCATTTGAAAAGGATTGACTAACATATAAAAGAACCCCCCCCCTTCAGAAAAGCAGGACACTCAAAAGGCACAAGGAGGAGGGGACGGGAAACAGCGATGCCCCAAGAGACTGTGAGGGTCTGTTGAAACAGAGCATCAGGCCTGCATCCAGTGGGCATCCACCAGGGATAGGGGAGACTTCATGAGACAGCAGACCAGGGCGGGGATCACACGTCACAGCTGCCATCTTAACAAGAGACAGTGTGCACATACATACCCACTAGGGGGAAGTGGCTGCTGATTATGGGCTTTCCCAGGCAAGAATACTTGAGTGGATTGCCATTTCCTTGTCCACTTACTGAGTACTTGCTGTGTGTTTATTATTGAACTATTTCTTTTCCATAGAAAAGGACCAGGGGTCCTGCCTTTGAGGAGCTTGTGATTTAACTGGGAAGCCTCTTGGAGAAGAGTCCAAGGAGGACAAGCAGTCAACTGCTAGGAGGGCATCAAATTTTGTGGCGTAAACAGTGAAGGGAGAAAGCCCGTATGATCTTTGTGTTTTCACAAATAGTGATTACTGCTGATTGTCACTGTGGACTCTGAGAGTTCAAAAAAGGTCACACCCATCTCTCTTGTCATGATCAGTGTCAGAAGCATCATCTTTTGCACAGTTCCACTGTGTTTTCTCCTGCAGGCCCTTGGGTATGGAGACTGCCAGGAACCCTGGCAGTGATGAAGCAGCCTCATGAAGTTTTCTTTGTCTGATGCTTTCTTTGCATTGTTGAAGGGCGCAAGCTGCCAGAATGAATTACAATTCCCTCTGGACTCCACTTGAATTGAGATCCTACTTGGTTAATTCATTTGTTGCTGTCCTTGTTCTCCCTCTTGCCATTGTCTTTGTCCATATGGTGCTGGGTTACAGCCTGGAATAATCAGAGATGGCAGCACCTGGCACATGGTAGAGCTCCATAAATACACATTATTATCCCTCTTATTGTTCTCATCGTTCCCTCCCCTGATGTGCAAAGTTATATAAGAACACAGAGACATGTTTCTTCTCATGGAATCCTAGGGTTCATGAGACAGTTCAAAGATTATGTAGTTTAATTTAATTAATATGATATTAGAATCCTCTCTGCTATATTCCTGACAAATATCCAACCAGGTGGTTCCATCAGTCCTGTTCTTTGCATCATGTTTGTGTCTTCCTGGTCGGCTCAGAACACTGCTTGGGAACGTGAGCAAGGTCCCGGGGAGGGTTCCCCCAGAATCCTCCACACCACAGAGGGCCTAGCAGCTTAGTTTATTCTCAGATGCAGAGCTGCCCATGGTTGTCATGTGGCTCCATCTCTAGGACCTAGCATTCAAACTGGAACTTGATTTTGTCAGTTTTGAAGCAAACTCTCATGTCCCTGTACACTTTTTTCTTCGGTGCTACAAGGAGCAGACCTTAGTACATTCCCCAAACATACTTCTTCTGCTTCAGGCTTTCAGACACACCCCATCTGGACTCTGTGTATGTTTATATTTGTGTGTGTGTGTGTGTTGAGGGGAATTTGTAGAAGCAGAAACTGAGGTCAAAAGCTCAGAGCAGTTGGCTTGTGGTCAGAATATCTAGATTTAATTTTCAACTCAGACTTGCTGGTGGCCTTGGGATGCTCATTGAGGTTCTCATCTCTAAAACAGAGATAATAATAATTATTATGCAATTTCTTCAGTGATGCAAAGAGATGGGGCTTAGAGCAATGCTTGTCTCTCATAAGGAGCTCATTTTAATCCCTCAAGAACTGAGGCTTTCCTAGATTTGGTTGAGGTAGCGAAGCTTGAGAGAGTCAATGTTGAGAATCACTGGCAAGAGAAATGCCTCCAATTGCTTCCACAAAGGTGGGGGGAGATTAACTCAAAATTAGCCCTCAATATCTTATTGTCTTAAATATCGTGATGGGAGGACTTAGACCAGACTTTAGAGATGGCGGTGTTCATTTCCTTTATCTCAGTCACGTGTGCAATCTGACTTAGATGCAAAGACCTGCCTGTCAGCCCTGTTGTCCTTCTACTGCAGGCGCTGCCCTCCCCGCCCCCTTAATCTGGTTGCTCGGAGGTATTTTTCTTGAGCCTGTCTGCCACCTTAAGTGCACAGTCTTGTTGGATGTGACAGATAAACATAATAACAAACAAAGCCACTTTCTGTTTCATATGTAGGCTTAGATCCTCTCAGCACAGAATGGGGGATTTCAAGGTAGGGAGAATGAGAGAGTCCACAGACTGCATTCTCAGCCCCATTCCCCCTCCTCACATCCCAAATACAAAGCTGCCAGTATCCATCACATCACATCACTCCCTTTCTCAACTCCTTGGCCCCTGGGGCCAGGATAAGGATTTGTGTTCATGTCAGAAGAGGCCAGGTTCAATGTGAATTCTTGCGTGTCCTGCTACTAATGACCTGCAGCTTTGCCCAGAGAGTTTCCCCAGTAGATTTCTCTGTTCCTCTGTAAAGAGAATCCCACCTGTTTGTCAATTCTACCTTGAACATACTACAGACAGAATTCTTGTTTTCTTAGATGGAGCAACGTTTGAAATATTGACATTAGTCAAGAGGAGAGCCGATGACCAGTCAAGACACCCTTTTAGTCCGTGGATGCTCTGCATTGGACAGTGGGGAGAAGCAATTACAGAGTTCAGATGCGTTAGGAAAGGTAATACTTGGGAAGGTTTTGTGTCCAAGAGTGAGGCCTCAGCAAAATTTCCTTTATGACAAGAGATAGAAATGAGCCCTTCTACTTATCTGACAGAATGATGGGGAAGAATGTGCTGTGCCTGGGGCAGCCTGGGCCAAGGAAGGTGGGTGAGCTTGGGACCCAGACAGATGAATTTAAATCTTGACCCTGCCATGTCATGAATTACTTCATACCTCTCAACCACAGAAACAATACCTATAAAATTGAGGGTGAGGGGCACAATGTAGGGATCTGAGATCAAATAAATATATAACAGAACTTTTCACAGTGCCTGGCTTATATGTGCCTTTACTCCCTCCTCTTCCTGTCCCTTGACTTACCTCATTTTGGCTTATCTTCCCTTGTCTTGCCTTTTCAAGTCATAGAAGTTTTCTTGGTGGTGAAGAGAGTCTTACATATTGCAGAAGAATTAGCCACCTTCATCCAGCTATTTGAAAGTTGATGAGAGACTTGTCTACTCAAAACTAACCCTCAGCCTCCCCTTCACTTCCCCAGCTTTGTCACAGTATCTAAAATATTCTATGAGTCACTTTTGGTGGGGTTGAGGGGGTGGTAAAGACACAGGAGGTTTCTGTTACACGAACGTTACGTGATGTTAAGCACTAAAAGTCTTTGACAACTAAGCATGGGCTAGCAGTTTCAAGAGGATGGGCACAAATGGGCCACATGAAAAGTTTGTTTAATGGAGGAGAGAAGAGAGAGAGGAAGCAGAGCTAAGTGCTGCCTGGGAGGAGAGGTATAGGAAGAAACAATTGAATTTCATAACCCCCCTGGACTTGTCAGTGATGGTGGGTGACGTGAAGTAATGAGGAAGGTGGAGCTAGGGCAGGAAACAAGTCAGTAGCATATGGAATTAAGGCCTCTACCATATATTTATAAGAGTTTATATCTTATGTGTTTTTATTGCTACATTTACTTCTTGGCTCCCAGAAATGTAAATAGAGATAAAGAGGCTGAAGGGCATCTTTTTCCTTCTTTTTTTTTTTTTTAGCATCAGAAGTTAACTGTTTGGCGTTGATTATTTGGTATGCACTTAATAGCACCATAGTGTCCAATTCAGCCCATTTGAATGAATAGTATTTCCCCAGGAGAACTTTATTCACTCTGGCTTGATGGCACTAGGAAATAATTTTAGCTTCTAGGCAATATATACTCCTTTCCCTCCCCACTCCATCTCGTTTATTGCTGTAAACACCAAGGCAAGGATTTAAGCACAGAACCCAGGGCTATTTTATCTTGCTCATCATTCGTATTTATACACACAAATAAACACCTCTTATCAAATTGTACCAAACGTAAAAAATGACAGTGAATAGCTACATGTTAATGTATTTACATATAATGTTGGCATACTCTAAAAACACAGGGTTTGGGTTGTTAATGAAGCATGATTGGGCTAAGAAATGTTAATAAGGTCTCCATACAGCTTTTTGTTAATATCTGAAAGTATTTCTGCATCTCATTTTCATTGGGAAAAGAGAGATGTAACAATTCAGGGTCTAATGGTCAAATGATTCTTCTGCTACTCAGATACTCTCATTAATGCAGCACGATTATACTGATGGATCTTTCCAATTTTGTCAGTTCCTTTCGTGTCATTTTTCCTTCAGCTGGTTAGTTTCTGGCTTTCATATCAGCTTTCCCACTCCAACTCCTCCCTCCCCCTAAAAAGCAGTTAACAGTGCTCACATTTCTGTTGCTAATCTTTGGTTTATTAGATCTTTTCTTATAATTGCATTTCAGGGGCTCTACTGAGCTGCAGGAATAGTTGGTGTATGTCAGGTATTATTGTAAGACTTGAGGATGGTAATCCTGGGCTTTACAAGGTAAGACAAATGTGTATTGGGGAAAAATAGATTGTTGATGGTGAGGCTTAGTAAGAAACATTTGTTTTCCTTCCAGCCTTGGTTGTTAAATTAAATTATGACTTTGAGGAACAGGGGCTCTAAATTCTTTCTTCCTGTCTTGAAAACATATTCAGCTCGGATTCTATGCTGGGTCCTTTCCCTTACTCTGTCAGTGGCTGGCACCCTGATGAAGACTGCTGTCAGCTTAAGATAAATCATATTTCAGACATATTTTTTTTCAAATTGGACAGCCAAAATTAGTGCATGGAATGTCAGTCTGTTGCCAGATCTGTCAATATAAAGTTTAGATCACAGTTAACTGGTGCCAGTTTAGTTAACTACCTGACAAAAAAGGCTCATAATATGCCATGAAGAATGATTTCACTCTTAAAATGATAAATGCTCAAAGCCAGCAGGGATCCTGAAGCCGACACTGGCCCTTTTAAAAAGGACTTGATAACATTATGGAATAATGGAAGGAAGGACATCTTGACCTGGAAATAGATGGAGGCTGAAAAATTCTATCTTTATTTTACACAACTTATGTACTCGTATAAAAAGCCCCCAAGCACCGTCAGTCTGAAGGTGTGCAGAGATTTGTCATGTGATAAAACAGCCTCTTGGTTAGTTCAGGCTGCTTCTATGGGCTGTGTTGATATTTCAAATTCCAGAAGGACAAAATGCAGGCTCAAGACGGTTTAGCAGTACATATATTTTGTTGTGCTTCCCTGGTGGCTCAGTCAGTAAAGAATCTGCCTGCAATGCAGGAGATGTGGGTTTGATCCCTGCGTTGGTAAGATCCCCCTGGAGAAGGAAATGGCAGCCGCCTCCATTATTCTTTCTTGGGAAATCCCGTGGACAGAGGAGCCTGGTGGGTTACAGTCCTAGGGGTTGCAAAGAGTAGGATATGACTGAGAGACTAACCACCACCACTACTATGTTTTGTTGTATTCTTTAGAGTAAGCTCATCTGTGTTAAAAAATAGAAGCTAAAGAAATAGTTCATACATAGTTTATTTCCTAGTTTTTCATGAATGCAAGGCAGATGTTTCTGGTCAGACTGTGGCTTTCCTCCATGTGACAGTTCAGGGATTCATGCTCTTTTCATCTTGCAGACGTACTGTCTTCCAGTCTAGACTCTTAGGTTTCAAACTTGAATGCATGTGTTTATCACCTGGGCAGCTTGTTAAATGAAGATTCTGTTTCAGGAGGCCTGGGATGGCACCTAAGAGTTTGTATCCTAGTAAGTGCCAAATGATGTCAATGCTGCTGATTCATGGACCAGACTCTGAGAAGCAAGGAATCATCAACTATGTCTGGCTGGCAAAAGAGATAAGAATGTGAAGCTTATGGGGGGTGGTTTCTGTGAGACAGGCTTGGAAATGACATTGTTAATATCTGCTCACATTTGATTGACCAGAACTCAGAAGATGGTTACACTCAACTTTTGGGAGGCTGGGAAATGTAGGTTAGCTGTATTTTCAGAAGGAAGAAGAAACATATCTTTGTGAGCTTCCAGAAGTCTTTGCCACATTAGGTAATTTCAGGTGCTAGAGCTCATTTATTTTTATACCCTCATGATAATCCTATACAAGAATTCCTCCTAGATTTTCTTTTTCCTTATGCTTTATTATGGGTTTCCCAGGTGGTGCTAGTGTAAAGAATCTATCTGCCAACACAGGAGACATAAGAGACGCTGGTTAGATCCCTGGGTTGGGAATGTCCCCTGGAAGACAGCATGGCAATCCATTCCAGTATTCTTGCCTGGAGAGTCTCATGGACAGAGAAGCCTGGTGGGCTACAGTCCATAGGGTTGCAAAGAGGAGGACATGACTGAGGTGACTTAGCACACACATTCAGTTCAGTTCACTTCAGTCACACAGTCGTGTCTGATCTTTGCAACCCCATGAATCGCAGCACGCCAGGCCTCCCTGTCCATTACCAACTCCTGGAGTCCACCCAAACCCATGTCCACTGAGTCGGTGATGCCATCCAGCCGTCTCATCCTCTGTCGTCCACTTCTCCTCCTGCCCTCAATCTTTCCCAGTGTCAGGGTCTTTTCAAATGAGTCAGCTCTTCACATCAAGTGACCAAAGTATTGAAGTTTCAGCTTCAGCTTAGCACACACATGCTTTTTTCTAATTAAGAAGTAGTAAATTTTAGACATTTTATAGGAGGGATTCTGAATAAAAAAAAAATATTTTGCCTCAGAAAAAAAAACATTGACAGTTTGCTCTCCTTCTCTGGGAATGATCATGGCTGGCACTTGTAAATAACTCAGTTTTGAAGAAGCTCAAAGTTTCATTTGAGCCTGGTTTCATCAATCTTGTGGGTTTGAAGTGGAATTGGGTCACCATTCCCACCTCTGGAGCACTTTAGTATGCAGAACAGATGTGGCCCCCGTGTGGCAGCCAGGGCAGCGGCGCTGCAGGGTGCTGTCGCCACCATCAACCCCCTCCTGGAGTCCTCCGTGATTTCTTCTGATGGCAGTGCCCATGGCTCTCCTGCTTCTCTGCTCTTCTTATGGTAGGATTTGCCTTATCCCTTAACTGAATAGAGTTTTCTCCTAGCTCTGTGCTCTTTGTTTGTGTTTATTCGGTGCATCTGTCCTTAAAGGATTCGAGATACATTTAGACTGTGTAACTCATTTTAAATAGCTTGGTGAAAAGTTAGCTGAACTCAGGCTCCAAGGACGATTTCAGACAAATGCGTATGTTATTGGAGCTGGTCTTCAAACAGACAGCAGGGAAATGTCTGGGGGTCTGTGCATGAGGCACTTACTTGATTTCACCTTGTGGTCACCAGGGCATAATTCATAATTATAGTGCCTAAGCCATAGGTGGGGAAAATGAAAACTTATTCCTACTGTTTTGTGCCAGACTGCAGGGGGAAAAAACCTAGAGCATTTTACAGGGTTTGCAATCATGTCTTTCCAACTTAGAAGTGGTCTGCATGACAAATAAGGCTATAGCAGTTGGTGGTTTTTCAATCCTAACGTATGTGTTGAGGTTATAAAGGCTGCCTTGGTAAAATGAATTTTTCTGTTGTTATTCCTGTTTTCTACTCCAAACACCTGGATGAAATCACTTGGTCAGCCTCCAAGAAACCTATAACAAAGAAAGTTTAATTTTTCATTAATATACTGGCAATTCCTTCTCTCTTCCCGAAAGACACATTCTGTTTTGTGGTATTTTTATACAACTGTGACCTTAGAATATGTGTTAAGAAGCTGGGGCAGAAATTTCAATGATGCAAAGTCTTCACCCTCAAGGTTCCCAACCCCAATCTTCCCAAAGTCTAGGCTTCTGCAATTCCAAATGTCAGTTTCTCTCTTTAATGGTGCCTTTCCTCACATGTTTGGGAAAAGGAGAGTTAATTTCAGTTTACCTTATGAGTCACCTGCTGTCTCTGCTTCTTCAAGGCCAGTTCTATTGAGTCAGTCCCAGTTCCACTGTTGTGCTCCATTTGCCTTGCTGCTGATTGCTGCCTTGGATTCTTGGACCACAGTCCTCTCAGAAAGTCCATCCCTCTGCATAAGCATCAGCAGAAGGTGATTTAAGCCAGACCATAGTTCCTTTTCCCTTCATGCTCATTAGTTTTTCACCCTCCCAAATGCATGTTGTATAGGTATACTCTGTTGTTGTTTAGTCACTAAGATGTGTCCGACTCTTTTGCAACCCCATAGATTGTAGTCTGCCAGGTCCTCTGTCCTTGGGATTCTCCAGGCAAGAATACTGGAGTGGGTTGCCATTTCCTTCTCCAGGGGATCTTTCCAACCCAGGTATTGAACCTGCATCTTCTGCACTGCAGGCAGATTCTTTACCAACTGGGCCACCTGGTAAGGCCTTATAGGTATATACAACCTGATTAATGTGTTGGGGAAACTAAAAGGAACTACATCATAGGAAGAGAAAAATTTTAATTCTGTGCTTCAAGTGAGAGTTTTTATCAACCAAGGGAAAAGCATACAGGCATTTAAATGCTTTATGGGTGTTGTCTCCATCATGTGCCCCAGTTCCTAGCTTGCTCCTTGACTTTGTGTCCACCTTCTTGTAAGGAAGAATGCCTCCTTCTTAAAAACTCTACAGGATGTATCTTGGCTTTCTGTTAGGCTCAGTGTTGCCTCAGATCACTTTCTCTTCCACATCTGGTAGCTGGACCTAGTAGTTCCCAGCACTCCCTAACCTTTGAGAGTTCAAGTCTTCAGTAACATCCAGTGGCTGAGATCTGAGCAGGCTTGGCTGGGAAGTCTAGGATGAGTCTTGGCAATCTCCATCCAATAGAAACATTGAGTGGATTTAGAAACATTGGGTGGATTTAGAAACGTCTGGGCTTCCCAGGTGAGCTAGTGGTAAAGAATCCACCTGTCAACTCAGGAGACCCACTCCATTATTCTTGCCTGGGAAATCTCATGTACAGAAGAGCCTGGCGGGCTACATACAGTCCATGGGAACACAAAGAGTCAGACATGAGTGAGTACCCATTTATACTATACAATACAGAAACTTCCAGTGTAGTTCCCCTCTAACATCCATGCCAGAGGGAAATGGGCAGTAAGAATTCTTCTTGGTCATCCAGTCAGTTGCTGTTGAATAGAATGAATACACATGTATATACATGTATTTACTCACTCCCCAGACAAATATTAATTCTAAAAAACAGTAGTGTTTGGGTCCATGGTAGTTCAGTTCAGTTCAGTCGCTCAGTCGTGTCTGACTCTTTGTGGCCCCATGAATCGCAGCACGCCAGGCCTCCCTGTCCATCACCAACTCCTGGAGTTTACCCAGACTCATGTCCATCGAGTCGGTGATGCCATCCAGCCATCTCATCCTCTGTCGTCCCCTTCTCCTCCTGCCAATCCTTCCCAGCATCAGGGTCTTTTCCAATGAGTCAACTCTTCGCATGAGGTGGCCAAAGTATTGGAGTTTCAGCTTCAACATCAGTCCTTCCAATGAACAAATATTAATTATCAAAAACAGTAGTGTTTGGGTCCGTGGTAAGCATGGAGCAAAACCTAATCTGCACAGATTCGTGAATTATGCCTGTCAGATTCAGGAGAGATTTCTCCCTGACCCTGGCTTTTTTTGTCTTCTGGGTCCAGCTTAGGCCCTTGAATCTCCTGCTTAAGAAATGCATGAGAAACTGAATCCTTTACATTGAAGCCTATACAGATACCCAGATGAAGGTTTGAAATGACCAGCTTTTGGTATGTAAAAATTGATCAAGTTTGTTGTCAGGATATTGCCACCTGACTCAGCTTTCTTTAGGTTTAAGGGAAGCATCATTCGGGTTGGAGTGGGGAACTGGGGAGGCAGTGTTACCTTTTCAGTGGCTTTGCTTTACTCCTCTGGTGTAGGGAAACAGCCATTGTGTGCTTGCGGAGTACTTGTAGACAGGGATTTGAAACATAAACATCAGCCTCATTTTCACTCTAATGGCATGAATACATTTTTTAAAATGTGCAAACAGTTGTTAAAAATCACTTTACTTAGAGAGAGACACTTATTAGCACCATTCAAGTTCCTAAACCAGGTTAATTTTATAATATAGCTATGTATTTAATATACATTTTTAATATTCTGGAGTGGGTATACTCCAGTATATACTGGTCTAATAACGACTTAGTTGTAAGCGTCATCAGTTTTGTGGGCCTACACTAAAAATAATACAATTCTATGAGTGTTGAGTTTCTTAAACATTGTATGTGTCTTTGAAGTAAGAGGAAGGAAAACTTGAACCCCAAGAATCCAACCACAAAAGTCATGGAATCTGACTTTTAGAAGTAAACTCTGAAATCATCTAGAAACCACAAATGAAACTGAGGGCCAGAAAGATTAGATGAAATGATTCTACTGCACAGGATTTAAAAACAATTATGGTGTGAAAAGAACAGCAGTGCAGCAACTATCTTTTTGCATTGCCAAAGCCTAAATCAGCCAGTTAAGGAGAGATGAAGGAAACAAAACAACGGTAGCAAAAATTTACTAGGTGAAACCTCATCCAGATTTGCGTGCTGCTAAGGGATGTGGACATAACAGAACCATATTCCAAACCATGTGAATCACAGAGGTGCTTCAGGGGCAATCTTAGGGGATGAAGAGATTGAGTGCTTAGCACTGGGCTCACTTTAATTACCACACCTGGATTTTTAACTGCTCTAATTATTAGGATTCTAAGATTTCATTTACACAGAATTTTACTATTTTAAAAAATGCTCAAAAACTTTGGTAATATAAATTTCCATCTATGAACCACAATTTATTTGACTTGCAAACGATGAATGTCTTTTTTATGCTCATTATTATGACTCCTCTTCTTGTTATTATTCTTGTTTTGTTCAACAATATTCTAAGTAATTAGGCTTATTGACTTCAGAAGATGATAAAGTATATTTTTTTCTATAAATATAGGTTATATTGCCAGGCATAGGCAAAATTCAAAACTCCTAATTAATTACCTCTTGATTCTACTTAAATATTTAAGACTGAATGGTTTAACTTCTTAATAAATCCATAGGTAATTTTCTTTTAGTCTTTTCATATTCTCTTTAGGTTCTAGACAGCATGGTTTTCCCCATCTTTTAAAATGAATTCTTATTAATAGAGGATGGGGGATACTTTGTAGACATGGGTCAAAATCTAGATGTCATAAATTGAGTATGAATGCAAAATCATAAGTTTGAAAAATAATCATTGAGCCCAATATTATTGGGATTCCTTATAGTTGACAAAGGATCTATTTGGATCCTTCAATACGTTTCCCTGCGGCTCAGCAATTATGAGTGATTTTTCTGTCATCATCCGTTGAAGACAGAGCCGTTTAAGAGGACTGGAAACCAGAGACAGGAGATAGTGTGGGAATTCATGCTCATGAAGACTGAGCTTTTAGTTTAATTTTTAGGTTTCAAGTTTTCATAATCATGCTCCTGGACTGGAGAAGACTACAAAGAAGAGGAAGGGAAGAGGAGGAGAAAGGGAGACATTGCTCAGTTGTTTTCATTGTGTCTGTGAATGCAGAACATCTGTTTTCTTATCTGTAAATCTTTTGTTAATAAAGGAAGAGTCTCAATATTTTAAAATTCCATGAGATCTAAAATTAGAACTTTCTAAACAGTGGTTATCAATGCCTTTTCAGCTTTAGAGGGAAAAATATATTTATCAAATGCCAAAATATCTGATAAGAGCTTTATATCTATTCCTAACGATTTTTGCGTAGCCTACTTAAATGATCAATTTTATCCAATAACTCAACACTGGGCTTGAAATGGGAAAATCTTAATGATTGGTTATCGATCCCAAGTCATTAGATTTTGATTGATTTTTTTGACCTAAGCACAATAATGTCCAATTAATACTACTTATGGTATTACTCATGGAAGTACTTTTGGAACGCCCTTAGAATTTGGGGTTTCACAGTTTTACTTGGTGTATGTTCATGAATCACACATTTTATTAAAATATTTCAACTTGTTCTCTTTTCAAAGGTAACTTTTGAGGGGGGGGTGGTGAGGGGTCAGGAGATTTCTTAATGCAAAATTTACCGTGGAAATCTTGAGGGACTTCACCTGATTGAAGATAGGATCCTCATTCTGACAGTTTAATGCATTTTACATTATGATGGTATTGCATGCTTCACAGTTCCTGAAAAATAGCTTACATTAGGTCTCAAAGTAGCTTCTTTTTCTCTCTGAATTTCCTGATTTTTTTTCTTTTTTTGCTCACATCAGGTCCCAGAGGGGACCCATTTGTAGAGTGGAGATAATTTTGCCACTTGGGAAGAATGCATGTGGTTCTCTGCCTTGAGTAATATTGGTTATTTAAGAAAGTGTCCCATTCTGAAAGTGTTTTGTCCAGCTGTGGGATAGCCTCAAAATTTAGCCCCTTGACTACATCCTGGTTCATGGCTCCTTATAGAAATCCTATGTGTAAGTGATTCTGCCATTTTCCTGATGTTGGGAGTAAGGACATGTATACTGACATGTCCTTTCAGTATGCCCATCTGTCTCTCCTGTTAACTTCCCCCTGGCACATGAAAGGACATATGTATGTATGATACGTACCTCATTTAGTGACCCCCACAAACAGTCTAAATTCTGACCTAGAATCCTCCATTAATTTGTTGTAAAATTTTAGATAAATAATTTGATACCTGAGTTTCAATGTCATTTTCCTATAACAGGAAAATCACAGTATCATTTATTAAGTTCTTGCTGCATATCTAAATTTATTTCAGTTCTTCAGCTCAGTAATATTTACCTGTGAAATAAGTATTACTAGTTCCATATTATTGCTAAGAAAGTAAGGCTCAGAGAAGGTAGGTGAATTGCCCACTGTCTTCTAGCTGGTGAAGGAACTTAGGTTACTTTTGAGCACAATTAATGTCTGACTTCAAAATTAATGCCCTCTCCACTATGCCATGCAGCTGCTAGAATATGCAACTGGTCTGCTGCATATTATGATGTAAGGTACATAGACTGTTCTGAGGGCTATAAGAAGAAAAAACAGTTTATTGTTTTTTAATTAATCGAAGTGTTGTTATTAGTAGTAATACTCTGACAGGACTAAACATCCAACATGCTTTGGTTTCAGCTTTTTTGAGCAGCACAGATAGTCTTGTCTGAGAGGCACTCTGTGTAATGTTACTAAATTTATTCAGAATTTTGGCAAATGTAGTAGGATTGAGAACAGCAGGCATTGATGTCTATGACTTTGGCTGATAACCTCTTCTGGAATGGGTTATGATAAAATGTTTTTAATCCAAGTCAGATTATCTGTTTGATAACTAGTGAGGAGAGATGGACATTGTCTGAGGAATTATTTTAAACTGATGGATAAATATTCCCAGGAAGTGAAAGAAATTCTAATTATGATGTAAAAAAAAAAAAAAAGCAGTGCAGTCACAATCTTTATGCACTGCCGAAGTCCTAAGTCAATTTAGGAGAGGTGAAGGTCAAACTGATAGTATTTTAAAGGTTATATTAGCATATGACAGAATTAGAATATTTGGCTGTTGATCATTTTAGCTGCTGTTCCAGATTCTGCATATTTCACATTTTATACCCAAGTACTAAATAAAAACGTGGAACATGAATTAAGTTTATTGTGATAACGTCTGATTTTTTTGACCTGTGATACCAAAGTCCATTGTAGTTTGCATGGATTGCTTCTGCAGCTGTCTGTGTCAGCACCCTGAAGAATTTGCACTAGTGTGATAAGAGGAGCCTGGAACATAGTTACCCAGCAGCTGCTCCCTCCCTTGCGATATTGGGTTGCTAGGCTCAAACCAGACTTCCTATTGGGGAAGGAGGAGTAAAGGGATAGGACTCAAAAAGATAGAACATTATTGCTAAGCTCAAGTTCTGCCTCCCTTGGGATATATTCCCTGTACCCACCCATCCCCACCCCTACCCCAGGCAGTGACAGTTCCTTCTTCTGACCTCCAAAGGTTCAAAGTATACATAACATGGAGACTAGCATGTTTTTATTTTGTATTTCTTATCCTTGTCTTCCCAATGAGATTTCATGTGCCATAGTGACCATTTCTCTCTTCAGTGCTTGTCACAGTGCTTTGTGCTGAGAGTACAAAAGGCATGTTTTAAAATCTTGATTGTTTAATTAGTTACATAGCACTTTTTTCTTTCATAAATCATGCTGGATCACATTTGGAGATGTATTTTCAATTCTGTAAGTGATTCCAGTAATCTACTTTTGGGAAAAGAAATTTCTTTGTAAAAACCTTGAGAGATGTAATTTATAACTTTAAAGTTCCCATCTTAAATCAAACTAAGCCAAACAATGATAGCTAGGAGATAAGAATGCAATTTATATTATTTGTGAATGAAGGGGTCTGAAAAAATTGAGTGCTCTTGAAAATAAATGATTATTAAATATTTTTAAAAGAAAGCTTATAAGATGGCAAAACTAACCTTGGCTTGAGGTAAGGAAAAAAGTCCAAGCAGTGGAGAAGTATTTTTTACAAAGGCAACACTTCCTCCCCACACCATATTCTTACCCCATGGGGTAAATTAAGTTTTATTTCCATCACCTTTATTCTTTGTCACACTTGCAGAGAGTCTTTGTAAATGTAATTGAGGTCACTAATCAGCTGACTTTAAGACAGGGAAAGTGCCCTGGATTATTCCAGGTGGGCCCAGTGTAACCACATGATCCGTTAAAAGCAGAGCTTCCTTCCATCTGTGGGCAGAAGAGAAGTCAGCTGGCTGGACAGTGGGGAATGTTATTGTTAAGGAGGACCACAGAGAGATCTCATGTTGTAAATAGCAGTTCCTGGCTATCAGCCAGTAAGGAAATGGGTGTCTCAGCCCTACAACTGTAAGGGACTGAGTCCAGCCAACAACTTGCAAGTGTAGTCATCCCAGAGTCTCCAGAAAATAACACAGGCCTGCCAACACCTTGATATCAGTCTTATGATGGTTTTAACCAGAGGAGCCCTCTGAGTCAGGCTGTAACTGGACTTTGACCTACAGAACTGTGAGGTGGCAAAATGGATGCTGTGTTAAGCTGTTAAATTTGTTAGGACAGTGATGAAAGAAGAATATACCCATGTCTGTTCCCAGGCAGTTAATAGTTTGATGTGATCTTTCAGACTATTGAATATATTGAAACATTTCTGACTGCAAGTCTTAGGAGTGCAATTCACTTTTATTATTGTTATGAAAAAACCTTGCCAAGCAAGCTAGACTTCTGCTGTGATAATACTGACTGTTCACACTTCCCAATTCACATGCTCAACTAGTCCCATCAATGAGAGTTTCTACTGTGTAAAATTTAAAACATCAGATGGGAACTTGCCTCATTTATAATCGTCTGCCTTGAAGGTCTCTGTACAGTTTATTCCTTCTTTTATATATGAATATATGGATTCATTTTACTACTATTCTGTATGTTTTCTGGCTTCTGTGGTGACAGAAACTTTGACTCAAGGCAATGAGCTTTTGATTAGGGACACGAGGACCAACGCAGGAGGGGCTCTTTCTGTTAAGGACTCTGGAAGCAAGGAGCAGTTTGAACCATCTTTCTGGTCAGGTTCAGGCTTTATTGGGGAATACCTAAGTAGATGACTAAAAATAGAGTTTTTTTCATAGTAGGGATGGGGAGAGACTAAAAATAAAGATGGGGAAGATCTTAAGCTTTGTTTTTCGCCTTCCCTTTTTAGAGTGTGCAGAGCCAGCTTCTGTGTGATATCTAGGCTGCATTTCTGTAGTCACTGAGCTAAAGTAGCTGTTGACCTGTTTGTTCACCCACCCGTGTGTTGCTACGGGGTTTTTCACTTCAGGTTAGCACCCAGTGATTGATGGCCTGGACTTTGGACTCTGTTTGACCTAATCACAGGAATAGCAGTAATGGAAATTTACCTAGTAAAAAGAGAGCTTCTTGAGCTGAGACTCAAAAAAATGTATTAAAATATCCCTCCATTTTATGGCATTTTAAACTTTGTGTTTTAGTCTTACAAATACATTAGGTCATAATAGATAGGCTAGGGTAGGAAGGCCTACTCCAAGGCTAATACCGACATGTCTGGGCCTGTCTGGTGAATAGTGAGGTATGTCTATTTGCATGAGAGCTGGGGAGACTTCAGGAAGAGAAGGACTCAAGAGTGATGGCTTTGACCCAGTAAGAAAGATTCTGAGTAGAGAGGGGGCCCCTTGATTTTGAAATAAATGCTGCCTGGTTGGCACTGAGGGCTCCTTTTCCTCAGGGGCAGTGCCTGGTGGAACAATGCAGCCACAGCCCTAGGCAGGGGCATGGTGCCATGTGGCAGTGTGGTAGTCTCTCTAGGAACTCCCAGAAGTGCTGAGGAAGAACGGAGACTTTAAGGGTTTGAAATGTTTACTCAATGAGTAGAGCAAAAGCTGGTGAAGTTTGAAATATCCATGTGACCTTGACCTGCAGGTTCATGAGACTAGGAAGACCATCCAGACTCCCAGCCTCCAGGATGGTCTCCAGTGGTTCCTGCTCCCAGTGTTTACACCTGCATGTGGTCTCCTCCCACGTTAAATACAGCTGGCCTGTGAAACCAACAGGGTGTTTTAGATATGATGGTGTGTGACTGCCCAAGGAATGCCATCAAGGACATTGTAGCTTCCACCTTTCATTTTCTCAGATCACTTGCTTTGAAAGGAGCAGCTTCCGTATTTTAAGGATGCTTGAGCAGCTCTATGGAGGGGCCTCTCTGTTAAGGGATTGAGGCTTCCTTCTATCAGCCAGGCAAGTAAGCTGTCCTGGGAGCAGATCTTGCCACCTAATCAAGCCTTCAGGTTACTGTAGTCCCAGCTGACATCCTGACTTCAACCTCAGGAGAGACCCTGGGTCAGAATTACTTAGCGGAGCATGTCCCAAATTCTCTTTTTTAACCACTAAGTTTCAGGTGCTCAGGTTGAGCAAGACAAAATTCCCCACCCATCCTCCAACCCATTTTAGAAGGAATTTATTTACTTCAAACCACTCTCAAATCCTTGATACACAGAAACTGTGAGATAATAAAGATTTGTTATTTTAAGCTACTACGGTTGGGTGTCATTTGTTATGTGACAACAGGCCCAGGCCCCCCCCCCCCACCATGTCTGTTATTATAGAGTATAAATCCCATTCTCCAATACATTCTCAAATATTAATTTTTGAAGACAGGATCTTTATCTCATTCATCTTTTTTCCTCCACAGTTCATAGTGCCTAATGTATTTTTTTAAAGAATTTTTTTTTGATGTGGACCATTTTTGAAGACTTTATTGAATTTGATACAATAGTATTTCTGTTTTATGCTTTGCTTTTTTTTTTTTTTTTTCTGAAAGACATGTTGACATCTTAACTCCTGACCAGGGATCAAACCAGAATCCCCTGCAATAGAAGGAGAAATCTTAACCACTGGACTGCCCAGGGAAGTCCCTAACATATTCTTCTCAATATAAAAAGTTTTAAAAGAAAAAGAAGTTGCCTTGGACAATTATCAAATTTCCCCATTCCTTTAAAATAGTATTTAAACTGAATTAAAATATTTCATGCTGATAATTACTGCTCTCAGAAACATCTTACTGTGTGTTAGTGAAACATCTTAGTCGTGTCTGACTCTTTGTGACCCCATGGGCTGTAGCCCATCAGGCTCCTCTGTCCATGGAATTCTCTGGGTAGAATAGTGGAATGGGTTATTATTCCCTTCTCCAGGGGATCTTCCCAACCTAGGGATGGAACTCAGGTCTCTTTCACTGCAAGCAGATTCTTTACCATCTGAGTCACTAGAGAAGTCTTATCTATGATATGTAAACATCTGTAGGAGTGGAACAGAGCTGGCGTAGATAGAAGTGAGAAGGAAAATCAGGACAGTGATTTTCCTTATGTCTCTCACTTGTTTCTAGTGCTCTTGTAGCTTCATTTATAGCTCCCTGGTAATGGAATCAAGATGACTGGGTTGTGTGGTTGTAGGGAACTACGATAGATAGCTGGCTGGCTGGCTAGATAGGTAGGTAGGTATATAGATATCCAGATAGAGAAGAAAGATCTTTTACTCACTGCCTTATCTAAGTTCTTTACCGGTACCACACTGGTAATGAGATGTATTGAGCTTTCTCCTTAAAAGTCATGTTAGTATTTATCTGTTTCTCAGTTGATATATTCATCTACCAGTTACATACTCATAACTTTGACAGCAGCTTTCTGAAACTGACATTTAATATGGTGGTGGTGGTGGTTTAGTTGATAAGTCATGCCTGACTCTTTTGTGACCCCATGGACTGTAGCTCACCAGTCTCCTCTGTTCATAGGGATTTCCCAGGCAAGAATACTGAAGTGGGTTGCCATTTCCTTCTCCAGGGGATCTTCCTGACCCAGGGATCGAACTCATGTCTCCTGCATTGCAGGTGGATTCTTTACTGCTGAGTCACCAGGGAAGGCTTATTAAATATGGGAGGTCTTTTAGAAATGTTTTTATATTGGAAGAATGAGATAGAGGGAGTACATGCTTCTAATTTCCCCCCCAAATATGGTCTGATATATGTTAAGTGTCACTAATGGACCCCAGTTCATTGTCATCATCATGAACATAATGATAATGATGATAATGATATGATAATAGCTATAATGATAATAGACATAATAGAAAGAATCCAAGCCTGGGACCTATGTATTCAGACATGTCTGGAATGTCTAGTGGCAGGGGGTGGGGAGTGAGTGAGTATCTATTTACATGAGAGATCTTGAGTCTCCAGGGAAGAACATACCCTGGAGAGAGACAAATGATTCAAAATGGTTCAAAGATGATGGGCCAAGAATAAGAACGAAGGTGACCTAGGATGCCACCTGGTATGTTATTCTCCAGCTGAGGTAGCCGCTATGTGGGAAGTAACTAATCCAAGAGGCCTGTGTGCCTTCATTCAGAGGGTCAGTGGATGTCCCAGGGAGGAGTGGGCTCAGGCGCTGGCAGTTCCTGCAGAAAGAGGAACTGGACTTCTCCTCAGGAAGCTTGTGGCAGGAGAGCAGGCACTGGCGGCCACTGCACAGATCCGGTGGGGATTAGCAGTGGCACAGGCACCTTTAGCTGGCATCCTCAGCAGGTATGGTGCCATCAGTGGGCATCAGCAGGGTAACGATGTCAAGGAAGCTCATGGTGTGAAGTGAGACCACTGCCTGGGGACTCCCAGACGATTTGTAAAGAATTTGAGGGGAAGTAGTAACTCTAAAGGACTTCCCAGGTGGCACTAGTGGTGAAGAACCTGCCTGCTTAAGAGATACAGGTTGGGAAGATCCCCTGGAGGAGGGCATGGCAACCCATTCCAGGATTTTTGCTTGGAGAATCCCATGGACAGAGGAGTCTGGCAGACTATAGTCCACGGGGTCATACAGAGTCGACTGAAGCAACTTAGCACCCATGCACAGTGACTCTAAAATTGGAGAGGGGTTCTAAAAATAGAGAAATGCTGGGTTTCTGATTCTTAGTGTGACCCTGTTTTTAATCAAATCAGGATAGACCTATCATGGGACGTCATTGTTAGAGAAATAATTGTCACTGTCTACTCTATCTCTGTATAGTCTCCATCCAGGAATGTCAAATTTGCTACTGAAAATGCGTTCATCTCAAAAGACTTCAGTAGTTAAAATAATCACAATACAAGTTACCTAGCTTCTCTGATAGCTCAGTTGGTAAAGAATCTGCCTGCAATGCAGGAGACCCTGGTTTAATTCCTGGGTCGGGAAGATCTGCTGGAGAAGGAATAGGCTACCCACTCAAGTATTTCCGGGCTTCCCTTGTGGCTCAGTTGGGGAAGAATCCACCTGCAATGTGGGAGACCTGGGTTCGATCCCTGGATTGGGACGATTCCCTGGAGAAGGGAAAGGCTACCCACTCCAGTATTCTGGCCTGGAGAATTCCATGGGGTCTCAATGAGTTGGAGACGACTGAGCGACTTTCACTTTCACTTTCACAAGTTATGCAGGTGAAAACATCAATCTGATATCTTATTTCCTGTCAACTCAATAAATATGTTTTAAACCTGATAATGTTTTAACGTTAATGTTTAATGTTAAATATTAAATTTTTAATGTTGTTCAGTCGCTAAGTTGTGTCTGACTCTTTGGAACCCCATGGACTATAGCATGCTAGGCCCTGTCTTTCACTATCTCCCAGAGTTTGCTCAGACTCATGTGCGTTGATCTGGTGATGCCATCCAACCATCTCATTCTCTGTCGTCCCCTTCTCTTGCCTTCAATCTTTCCCAGCATCAGGGTCTCTTCCAATGAGTCAGCTGTTTACATCAGGTGACCAAAGTATTGGAGCTTCAGCTTTAGCATCAGTCCTTCCAGTAAATATTCAGGGTTGATTTCCTTTAGGATTGACTAATTTGATCTCCTTGCAGCCCAAGGAACTCTCAGTATTACTCATTGTAATTGTGTAGGATAACGTATTTTTTTGTCCCTCGGCTTGGTGATGGCTCTCTGAGTCTCTTCCAAGCTCTTGGTTTCCAGATGAGAACTGATTAGATCTCCTGATATAATAACAACAACAGCAATAAAATCCTAACCTCAAAGTCTGAATCACACCCCTTCCTGGGTCAGTGACAATAAATATACTGTAAGAGTCCAAGTAAAAACAACTGCATTCACTTCTGCTTACCCATAGAGTAAGAGTGGGACTTGTGTGGTAGAGCCCGAGGAACCTTCCTGTTGCAGGTGTGGTTTCTCAGGTGACCACCAGCTGACTCTGTCAAGCAGCCTCCCCAAATCCATTGTGCTAATCTCTCTCATAGGTAGCCTTGGATTAGCAGGAGGTATCTGTGTACTCCAGTGGAGGTGACAGCATGGCTCTGGGTGTGGTGACATGAGGTTTCCAGGGTTTCCTGGCCACTCTAATGGAATAAATAAGAACATGGGCTTTACAACCAAACTTTTATGGCTCAAAATTGCAACCCTGCCATGTAAACACTATGTGACCTTGGGCAAATGGGCAAATCACTTATCAACTCTTTCCTTCAGTTTTCTCACCTTTAAAATCAAGATATTTATATTATCTCCCTCATAAGATTGTTATAGAAATTGAGTGGATTAATAAAATAAAGCTCTTAGAATGTCACTTGTTTCATTGTATGTAGCTAATTGTTAGTTTTATTACTATTTTAATCATTATTCCGTCTAGTCAAGGCTATGGTTTTTCCAGTGGTCATGTATGGATGTGAGTGGACTATAACGAAAGCTGAGCGCCAAAGAATTGATGCTTTTGAACTGTGGTGTTGGAGAAGACTCTTGAGAGTCCCTTGGACTGCAAGGAGATCCAACCAGTCCATACTAAAGAAGATCAGTCCTGAGTGTTCACTGAAGGACTGATGTTGAAGCTGAAACTCCAATCCTGTGGCCACCTGATGCGAAGAGCTGACTCATTTGAAAAGACCCTGATGCTGGGAAAGATTGAAGGCAGGAGGAGAAGGGGAGGACAGAGGATGATGAGATGGTTGGATGGCATCACTGACTCAATGGACATGAGTTTGAGTAAACTGCGGAAGTTGGTGATGGACAGGGAGGCCTGGCGTGCTGCGGTTCATGGGGTCACAAAGAGTCAGATACAACTGAGCAACTGAACTGAACTGAACCATTATTACTTGGCCAGCTTAGCCTGAGCTGGTATTGATGAATACTGTATCTCAGAAAGGTCATTGCAGCCCTTAGAGTTTTAACAATTTGTGAATATTTTCTTTGGGGCCTTCAATTAATGGGTTATGTCTAACAATTTCTAATTTCTGTGTCTTCTTGTTTTTTTTTTTTTGACTGTACTCTGTGACATGCAGAATCTTAGTTCCTCAACCAGGGATAGAACCCATGGCCTGCAGAGTCCTACCACTGGACCACCAAGGTATTCCCTCTGTGTCTCCTCTTTTCTTTCTGCAGTTTCCAAGAGAAAGATTAAAATTCCCTAACTCAGATCAAATGACCACTCTTAGCTTAAATAGCTTTGGACAGGATCATTGAATAGAGACACGAAAACTGGGCCCATCCTTGGTGGGCTGATCTCAAAAGTCATGGTGAACTGGTGGCTATCCCATCCTACCTGTTAAATTAGGCCCAGTAACAATTGCAAAGAATCTATTTCTGTGTGTCTGTGTGTTGTGTGTGCACACATGTGTGAATTGTTAAGCAAGACAGACAAGCATCTGTAACTGACATAATGTGTCATTTAACAAAACTGCTGGTTGCACTAAAACTAGCACAGTCTTTCCAAAGAGCAATTTCTTTTTTAAAAAGTTTATTTATTTACTCAAAGAGCAATTTCTTAATTCCTGACAATAATAACCTTATAATTTTGCCTAGATTTTGACCTAATCATTTTAATTCTAGAAATTTATTCTTAAGAAAGTAAAAGTTATTATAAGAGATTATTGTAAAGATACAGTTACAAAGATATCCATCAGAACACATTTACAATATAAACGTGGAAAGAGCATAGCTATTCAATTAGTATACGGTAATGGCTGAATAGGTGTTGGTAGAGCTATGGATATTTATTCTCAACAGTCAATGAAAATGTTGTAGAAGAACACTTAATAATATAAAATTTTGTTTGCACTATATTAAGTAAGAGGGCATGTTACAAAGTGATATAAGGCATGATTCCATTTTTGTAAGAAAAAGTAAAGGACATGCACAAAGAAATAAAATTTTAAGAAATGTAAGGAAGGGTTTAGTGACCATCTTGAAGTGGTGAGATGCAAGTAATTTGTATGTTCTTTTTTCTTATCAGAAGTTTCAATTTTCCCCCAATAACTATGTTTTTCCTTTTGTAATAAGGAAAAAATACAGAGAGTAATTTAATGTGAATCTGTGAGCCACCAGAATTGGTTAAAAGCTGTCTAGCAGCCTACACCAAGACATGAACGTTATCAGGTCCCTGTTTCACTGTGCCCATAAGAGGAAAACAAATCCAATTGCCTGGGGAGAAACACAGCTCTTTCCAGAACTAAGAGCTATGAAAAATTTTTTCTGTGGGTCTCTTTAAGGGGTTGTAGGTGGTATAAGAGACAATGTATTTATTTCACAGCATCCTGAGAGAAAATACAGTCCTGAGTTTTATGGGGCTCTTTTTCATATTGTTTCTCAACATATGCTGATGAGAGATAGTTAATGCACATCCATAAAGAACAGATTTATCTAGGAAACCAATATGATGCCATCCAATTACATAATTAATTTATCAGGCTTAATCTGGTGAAGATTTTTCAATAGCTAAAGGAATAGATGGATTGCGTATTCTTCAGTCTTCTACTGAGGAACAAAAATTCAAGGTTATTATCCCTGGCAAGTAACAAGGGTTTGCAATTTGATCTCATCTGTTACCTTGTGTAGCTTCTCTTTTGTCTGTTGGCTGAACAAAATAATCTGGCAAAAGGGACAACTGTCACCTCTTAATGAAAGTTAGGAGCCAAACAAGGAGACCTGCCTAACTGGAAACTCTGGGCAAAGCATGGTCAGGATAAGCCACAGAATATAAATCTTGAACTACTTTAGCTCGTACTCAAATAGGAAGACAAATCAGGCTCAAATATTTTCTTGTAGGACACTGACACAATACATGTGGCCCATATGGTTTTATAAGCAAGCACAACAAAATACCTCATTTGTTAAGACTAAACAGAACCAAATGATAACAGCTCTGTTAAGAATCCACAGAACATTGACATGAGCAATATAGGTTTCTTAGTGTATAGTTCAAGACAAAATGATTGTATATCTGGTTTAAAAGAAATGTGTGCTTAGGTAACTGAGTGAGTTGAATTACTTAATTTTGATTCAATTAGGTAAGAGAGGACATTTACCTAAAAGAGTTACTTTTTTTCAGAATGGCTTATTTATGGTTCTTCTTTTTGATATTAATTAGTTGCTATGGTAGCCATTAAAATCATCCCCAGTTCTTTATTGTGTTATCTTCAGTGAAGAGGACACATTCTCTCTGAGACCTGCTAGTAATTGTGGGGTATTTGCTGTAACCGTTAGGAAGATTATCATGTGGTATATTTTCCATCTCTCTATTTCTGCCATTCGAAAAACATATTTATATTATACTGGGAGTTCTGTGCTTTGTTCTGACTGAAAAGATAAACTCCTGATGTAGAAGGCTCTACGCTGTTTCCCATCTCCCAATCAGGTTTACACAAAGGCAGAAGTACAGTGCCTGCTAATTTTGCCCCTGGTCAAGGGAATGTAAGGAGAAGAATATGGCATCTTTTTTTGGCAGCAGGTTTTCTTGCACATATTCTCTATAGTTCTGTCCTCACTGCTTACCAACTAAGTACTGTGATTGTGCTTGTTGCAAAAATAAAAATGCTTGCACTGTTGATTGATTGAACTATGAACTACTGCAATGCTTGGAAAGTCAATGAATTTCTTCATGATAATTAAGGTTATAGTGCTTAAGTGTTACCAGGTGTATTAAAAATCCAGATGTTGGACGGGGCAGTCTGGCACAGGGCTGTCAGAGGCCCCTTGATCATCTGGGGAGTTACATATTTTCTGCCAGTTTCACTTAAAATTTTATTGATGAAAAGGGGGAGAGCTTGTAAGATATACATTTGAATTCGAATTTGGCAAATTATACTTGTTTAAAATATATAGGTGTAAGCCTCCTATTATATACTTCTTGTGACTGGCCTGGATTACTGCACCAGGCTTCCAGTTGGTCTATCTGTTTTCTACCCTGTTCTCTCTCTTTTTAAAACAATGTTCTTTTTTTTTTTCTTCCATAATTTTATTTATCCCTGCTTGCCCTGGGTCTTTGTTGCTGCATGACTTTCCTGTAGTGAAGTGAGCAGGGGCTACTCTCCAGTTGCTGTGTGCAGGCTTCTCATTGCAGTGGCTTCTCTTGTTGTGAGCAATGGGCTCTAGAGAGCACAGGCTTCAGAAGTTTTGGCTTGCAGGCTCAGTAGTTGCAGCTCATGGGCTCTAGAGCACAGGTTCAATAGCTGTGGCACAAGGGCTTAGTTGCTCTGCAGCATGTAGGATCTTCCCAGATCAGGGATCGAACCTGTGTCTTCTGCATTGGCAGGTAGATTCTTTACTACTGAGCCACCAGGGAAGCCCCTGCTCTGCTCCCTTGCAACCTAGTCTCTGCACTGAAGCCAGAACGATTATTTGAAAATGCAAATTTTGATTGTCTTTCAGTGGCTTGCCATTGTCCTCAGACTAATACCTGGATTTCCTCATGTGTAAAAGACCTGTTGTGACCTGGCTTCTGCCTATATCTCAGCCTCACCTCTGAGTTTGTTACCCCAGCCATCTTCATACTTCCCCTCTACCCAGTGATGCTTTGAAATTATAGGGCTGTTTCTCTCCTGGTGTTCTCATGACCTATTTCTCTACCCAGAGCAAGTAACCACTACCCAGCCAATTCTCCTGGCTAAATGCTTGCATATTAGTCTCCAGCAGGGTTCTCTGTACCTGAAGTCTCAGTTAGGAACCCTGACTGTGTCTCCTACACCAGCCCAAGAGCCTTCTGTCTTCTGTGGAACTATGGTCATTGGCTTTTCAGTGGTTCTTCATGCCTAGAAGTTTCTTGAGGACATGTGCCAAGTCAGTTTTGATTATGGTTATATTTCCAATACCTACTTCAGTGCTGGCATTTATTTGTGGCCAGTTCAATGGTTTGTTGGATGACTGGCAGAAAGCTGTCAGAAGCACAAATACAGGGCTGTTTCTGATCACGGAAATATCATGTAAGACACATATGGGTCAGGTGGTAGAGTGTAGAGTGGAATAGAGCAGCAGAGTGCTCTGGGAATTCAGAGGAGGGAAAAAGTACCACTGTGGGTATTTGAAAGGACTTCCAGGCAAAGGGAATTTTCAAATTGGGCTTTGGACAGCTTCAGTTATTTTGAATGGGGAGAAATGCATCTGAGGACATTGGAAATGAAAGTAAGGCAGACAGCTAGGGGAAGCCATGTTTGGAGAGAAATGGCATGTAGTTCATTCTGGCTGGAATTTAGAGTGAGTGAAGGGATTATTGGAGAATGTGCTGGCAAAGCAGATCTGGCCACATAGTCGAGGCCAAGAATGCTGGCTCACAAGGAACACTGACTGCATGCTGAGTGGATGACATTTATTTTTAAAGATTAACAGAGGAAGATAAAAGAATATGGTCTTTTTTCACTGTGTTGTGTCCTTCACTATTGCTTTTAGGGACATCAGTGTGGGTGCCATTCTTGTTTTGTTTTAACAGGAAGATTTTAATGATGTTTATGACAGAACTATTGGGCTTCCCAGGTTGTTCAGTGGTAAAGAATCTGCCTGCCAATGCAGGAGACACAGGTTCAATCCCTGGGTCAGAGGAGCTTGGCAGAGGAGCTTGGCAGGCTACAGTCCATGGGGTCACAAAGAGTCAGACACAACTTAGCGACTAAACGACAACAGCAAACTCTGGAACTGATGGAAAACATGAAGTTTTGTGTTTCTCCTGGAGTCCTGCCTTGTGTATCGCTGCCCCTTGGTGCATTTCAAATATCATCCACAATACTCTTTAGAACGAAGTGGGATATAAACAAATAAAATCCTTCAGATTATGTAATTATCGAATAATACAGGTGAACATAGCTAGAAAGCTTGTGCTACTAGTTTTCACAGTTAATCCTTGTCAATGGAGTTATAGCCATGGAGTGTGTCTCTCTTATTCCACCACAGCCAGCTTCTTACTAGAAATCTGCTATGAGTTTGAAACTCTTCATCTGAAGACAGATACAGGGTGGGAAGTTTGTATAACACCCAGAGAAAAGCAGTAAAAATGATTAATAGCTCAGTAACTAAGACCCCAGAGGGATGTTGTTTAAAGAAGTTGAGAATCTTAATCAATGGCAAAAGAGTGGCTTAAATATCTTGAATCACAGGGTAAGTGTTTTTATCTTCATTTTCACAGTGAATACATGGAGAAGTGAGCTTAACTTGTAGCAAGCAAATTCAAATTAGACCAAACAGGAAAAAAGACTCACAATATTAACACTGGTTTAACACAAATGCAGACTGAATTATTCATTTAGAATGGAGTAGTGGTTACTAGGAGCTGAGGACTGGAGGAAGTGGGGAGATGTTGGTCAAAGGATCCAAATTTCCAGTTGTAAGATGAATAAATTCTGGGGTCCTAATATAGAGCATTAGATTATAGTTAATAACACTGTATCATGCACCAAGAGTTGCTAAGTGAATAGAGCTAACTGTTCTCATCACAAAAAAGAAACAGTAATTCTGTGATGGGTTGAAGGTCTGTTGGTAATTGTTTTGCAATATATAAGTGTATCAAATCAACATGTTAAAGTTATGTATCAGTTATATCTCAATAAAGCTGGAGGGGAAAAAAAAAACAATAGAAGAGATGCCTGTCTGAGATGTTTTAGGCAAAGTAACGAAGAACCACATTTCCACTGATTCTTCTGTCCGGGTTTGTTGTTACTGTTGTTTAATAACATAAATCTCTGAAAGAGCTAGGTGTCACAATTTGAGTTCTCTGGAAGCAGATGCTGAGGTAGTTAGAAGAACGAAATATTTATTGGGGAGAGAACCTGTGAATGGGAGTGAGAAGCAGGAGTGGGCAGAGAGTGCTGTTAGTTTGTGTGCCAGCCTAGCAAAGTGTTTGCCAGCCAAGGGGGAGGTCAGAGCACAGCATGCCCAGTCGGGGGATGCTGCGCTGAGTGGAAACGGCAGACCTTTGTATCTCTGCTTTGTTCAGTCAGTGGCTGGAAGCTGCTGCAAGAAGAACATGCCCTTAGCTGCCATTGTCTGGCTCAGTCACTTGCCGGAGGCCACCCTACAGGTGGTGTGACATCAGCTGGAAGACCCAGGCAGCCTCTGATGGACTACCAGCTGGAGGCTGAGAGGGCGCTACATCCCTCACTGCTGGGCAGCGAGTCCTTTCTGAAAGGGGAATCGGAGTGCCGTATCTCTCTGAGTGCCACATGGTGAACAGCACACTTCTCTTTGATTGCAATTCAATAAATATTTTTTAAAAAGCCATCTTTCTGTATTAAAATGCAATCTACAAATTATTATTGAAATATTCACTTTTTTTTTTTTATGGAGAATTACATGAAGAAGCCAAATGCACCTAAGTATGAATTCTCAGGTTTACTTAATGAAAGACCACAGCCTAAGAATAACAGTGGGCATTCAAAATCAGATATTTTACCCACATTATTTATAACCTTCCAACACCCTTGCAAGATGGGGACTATGATTCAGCTTTTCAGTTGAAGAAGCTGTAAGTCACATTGTTTAAGAGATTTTTTTCTGTAACTTGTGACTATTAAATGGCAGAGCTGATATGTTAGGTTTTTATATTATTCTGAAGGTACTTTGCATTTTGCCGAGATGACTGATGCAAAAAATTACAATATGACTGCCTACTTTGTATTTTGTCAAAATAATTCTTATGTACTTTGGTCCAGATTCTGGGGATGTTTGATAGAATCTTTATTGTAGTAAAATAAAACATTATGGTTTTTGGCATACACTTAGCAGGGTAGAATTAAGTTTTGACTGGATTCTTTGTAACACTTGGGTAATTGTTTCCTGTATATGTGTGTATGTTAACTGACTACATTTGCTTGAGTTATGTCTCCTTTCCATAGGATCTTGGGGCTTAGAGATTCCCTTTTTTTTCTAGCTTTATATATCATTTACCTAATCTTTAAAAATGAGATAATGTCACAGTCAAAATATAAAGTTCAACCAGACTATGACATCAACTGTAAGGAATTTCTGAGTATAAAATCAATCCTCCTATCTCTAATTTTTTGGTATTTTATGCACAACAACATATGTTAAGCATCTCTGTAATATTCTCTTAATATTTTTAACTGATGAAATTGACTTCTTTCTTCTATCTAGAGGTCATTAGAACCAGCTGTGTGATCAAATACTTACTTCTAAGGCTAGAAAAGTGATACTACAACTTGTTTAGATCTTTACTGATGGGTAAATTCAGCACCAGGGCACTTCATCAACTCACACTTAATTCGTTCAGATTTCTTAAGAATTAGCCTCAAATCAGACTAAAATTTGTTTTATTAAATAAAGTAGCCATGTGAACAATTTGGAGGAATTGACTATTTATTTATCCCAAAGAAGTGTTTTTGAAGAACTTTACCATGTTACATTTCTTTGCTAATGATGCAACTGGATAGCTGCCATCTTTGTACTGAGGTGGAGACACCATCTGTGAGATAATAGAAAAATATATATTGGTCTCTGACACTGATTCTTGGCAGAGAGCTCCTAAAATCCTTATAGATTCCTAAATGATAAGAGTACAGGAGTATCTTTTGTTCTAATATTTGGTCTTTGATCTGGATTCCTAACACAGAGCTCCTAAATAATTTGGAATTTCCTAGGTGATAGGAATGTCTTTTGTTCTAGTGAGGTGATTCTTGGTGGGCTTCTGGATGGGGGCTTGTTACCAAAAAGACCACATCATAATCAGAAGCTCGGAATTTTCAGCCCCACTCTCCATTCTCCAGAGAGGGGAGAGGAGCTAGAAATGGAATTAGTAATTGATCATGTCTCTATGAGCAAACCTCCATAAAATCCCAGTTGTGTGTGGTTTGGAAAGCTTGGTGAACACATCCACATACTAAGAGGGAGACATACCCCAGCTCCATGGGGACAGAAGCTCCTGTGCTCAGGATCCTCCCAGACCTTGCCTTACGTATCTCTTCATCCGGCTATTCAAATATGCTAAGTTGCTTCAGTTGTGTCTTACTCTTTGCGACCCTATGAACTGTAGCCATGCACTCCTCTAGGGCATCTTCCCTACCCAGGGATTGAACATGAATTGCTTATGTCTCCTGCATTGGCAGGTGGGTTCTTTACCACTAGCGCCACCTGGGAAGCCCCTATTCATATATATCCTTTGTTATATGCCTTTATAAAATTATAATATATAGGAATATATATATTTAATATATAATAACATAATAATATATATTCATTAATAAAACTGGTAGGTGTAAGTGTTGCCTTGAGTTTTGTGAGCTATTCCAGCAAATAATGGAACCCAGTGAGGAGCAGGTAATGGGAACCTCTGATTTGTGGCTGTCAAACAAAAGTTGTAAGTAATCAGGGAAACTACACGATTGCGTCTGAAACTGGGGACAGTCTTGCAGAGCTGTGGGATCTGATAGTATCTCCAGGTAGACAGAGTCAGCATTGAGTTAAATTGTGGAACACCCAACTGGTGTCACAGAATTGCCTGGTGTGGGAAAAACTCCCACACTTCTAGTGTCAGAAACGTGAATGTGGTAGTCATATGAGAGTAAAGGAGAAACACAGGAGAAGGGTTGGGTTTTTTCCCAATTCACTATCACCTGTCCACTTTAATTCCATGTTATGGAGTTCTGATTTCTACAACTCTATTTGTCTCTGAAACAGTTTCCAAAAACCACTATAGTGTGTATGTGTGTATGACTGTATGTGCAGGCAGTCTAGTTCAGTCAGTTCAATTCAGTTGCTCAGTCGTGTCTGACTCTTTGTGACCCCATGGACCACAGCACGCCAGGCCTCCCTGTCCATCACCAACTCCCGCAGTTTACTCAGACTCATGTCCTTTGAGTCAGTGATGCCATCCAACCATCTCATCATCCTCTGTTGTCCCCTTCTCCTCCTGCCTTCAATCTTTCCCAGCATCAGGGTCTTTCAAATGAGTCAGCTCTTCGCATCAGGTGGCCACAGGATTGGAGTTTCAGCTTCAACATCAGTCCTTCCAGTGAACACTCAGGACTGATTTCCTTTAGGATGGACTGGCTGGATCTCCTTGCAGTCCAAGGGACTCTCAAGAGTCTTCTCCAACACCACAGTTCAAAAGCATCAATTATTCGGCGCTCAGCTTTCTTTATAGTCCAACTCTCATATCCATTTATGACTACTGGAAAAACCATAGCCTTGACTAGCTGGACCTTTGTTGGCAAAGTAATGTCTCTGCTTTTTAATATGCTGTCTAGGTTGGTCATAACTTTCCTTCCAAGGAGTAAGCATCTTTTAATTTCATGGCTGCAATTACCATCCGCAGTGATTTTGGAGCCCCGCAAAATAAAGTCAGCCACTCTTTCCACTGTTTCCCTATCTATTTGCCATGAAGTGATGGGACTGGATGCCATGATCTTAGTTTTCTGAATGTTGAGCTTTAAGCCAACTTTTCCACTCTCCTATTTCACTTTCATCAAGAGGCTCTTTAGTTCTTCTTCACTTTCTGCCATAAGGGTGGTGTCATCTGCATATCTGAGGTTATTGCTATTTGTCCCGGCAATCTTGATTCCAGCTTGTGCTTCATCCAGCCCAGGATTTCTCATGATGTACTCTTCATAGAAGTGAAATAAGCAGGGTGACAATATACAGCCTTGACCTACTCCTTTTCCTATTTGGAACCAGTCTGTTGTTCCATGTCCAGTTCTAACTGTTGCTTCCTGACCTGCATATAGATTTCTCAAGAGACAGGTCAGGTGGTCTGGTATTCCCATCTCTTTCAGAATTTTCCACAGTTTATTGTGATCCACACAGTCAAAGGCTTTGGCATAGTCAGTAAAGCAGAAATAGATGTTTTTCTGGAACTTTCTTGCTTTTTTGATGATCCAGTGGATGTTGGAAATTTGACCTCTGGTTCCTCTGCCTTTTCTAAAACCAGTTTGAACATCTGGAAGTTCATGGTTCGTGTTTCGCTGAAGCCTGGCTTGGAGAATTTTGAACATTACTCTGCTAGCGCGTGAGATGAGTGCAATTGTGTGGTAGTTTGAGCATTCTTTGGCGTTGCCTTTCTTTGGGATTGGAATGAAAACTGACCTTTTCCAGTCCTGTGGCCACTGCTGAGTTTTCCAAATTTGCTGGCATATTGAGTGCAGCACTTTCACAGCATCATCTTTTAGGGTTTGAAATAGCTCAACTGGAATTGTGTCACCTCTACTAGCTTTGTTCGTAGTGATGCTTCCTAAGGCCCACTTGACTTCACATTCCAGGATGCCTGGCTCTAGGTGAATGATCACACCTTCGTGATTATGTGGGTAACAACGATCTTTCTTGTACAGTTCTTCTGTGTATTGTTGCCACCTCTTCTTAATATCTCTGCTTCTGTTAAGTCCATACCTTTTCTGTCCTTTATTGAGCCCATCTTTGCATGAAATGTTCCCTTGGTATCTGATTTCCCCTCATCCTTAAGAACTAGAGATGAAGCCTGTATTATACTCTCTTGGTCCATTGACTACAGTTAACACATCCTGTCACCTTTTTATTTAGTTGAATATGGTCCCAATAAGATAAGGTACCCCTGGCACCTGTGAAAGTGAAAGTGTTAGTCCCTCAGTTGTGTCCAACTCTTTATGATTCCATGGACTGTAGCCCACCAGGGTCCTCTGTCCATGGAGTTCTCCAGGCAAGAATACTGGAGTAGGTTGCCATTCCCTTCTCCAGAAGATCTTCTTGACTCCGGGATTGAACGCAGGTTTTCCGCTTTGCAGTTGGATTCTTTACTATCTGAGCCATCAGGGAAGTCCTGGTACCTCTACTTGTGATCTTATTTGGAAACAGCATCTGGGCAGATGTGGTTAAATAAAAGATCTCTAGATGAGATGATCCTGGTTTTAGAGTGGGTGCTGAATCCTGTGACTCAGTTCAGTTCTAGCACCTTATAAAAGAAAGGAGAGGGGGCCTTGAGACACAGAGTGGGAGCTCAAGTGAAGATAGAGGTGGTGTTTGAAGTGACTGAAGAGGTGTGTCTCCAAACCAAGGACTGCGCACAGCTACCAAGAAGGTCAGAAGCTGCGTGAGAAGACATTTCTGTTGTTTTAAGCTACTGAATTTGTGGTATTTTGTTACATTAGCCCCAGAAAACTAGCATATGCTCTTACTCTCAGAACCCTGAGTTGTTCTTAGTTGAATATATTAGGTCAGATAGACCGTCAAGTATGAGGGTCAACACTTGCTTGTGAGGTCATCTCTCCACAGGGTGATCAGGGAAGGTCCTCACCACTTCCCAGCTAAATTTATTTCTATAGCACTCTTCAGCATATGGCATACTTCATGCCATATTTTTCTAATTTTTAAAAATTGAAGTAGAGTTGACTTATGTATTTTTCTAATTTTAAATGTTTATCGATGTCTTTCTCCTACTAGATGATAAACTCCTGAGAGCATGGATTTTCGCTTGTTTTATTCCTTGTTATCTAGACCAGTGATGTAATGAAATGACTAATTCAGGAGGATTATCAGTTGTCAGTTATCAATTTAGTGAAGGTTTATAATGAAACACTTGTATAACCCAAGAGTAACACTACACAGATGACTTTCAGGTTGTAAAGGGGAAAATACTGCTATTAAATAGAGAAATCAATTTATCACCACCCTAATTTAGCGGTTAATCTTAGTATCATCAATGATAGGCAACTAGATAGTACATTGTGTTTTCTTAGGTGATGTAAAATGAAGTTGGTAACATTACTTATGATACTGTCTAGCCATATGTGGTTAACTTAAATCCACAGAGCCTATCCTTATAGCTCTCTGTTATGAAGTAAGGAACAAGCTAAATTTCACCACAGAGAAGAAATCAGACAAATTCAGAAGGTGGTATATCCTGTAAGATGATAGTTCAGAGCCATTAAAATAAAGGGTTTATTCCAGATAAGAAGAGGCACAAGGAATAAAACAACTAGGTGCAGTGTATGGGCTTGATTTGTATAGATCAGTCTTAAATGGAATATTTGGTCCATGAATAGAATTTAAGTTCTGATGTAAGGTGAGATGAACATTTTTTGAAATAAAGATAGTGAATGTGAACTAGAAAAGTATAGGCATATTGAGAGTATTGTCTTATTTTGATAAAAAATACAATGTTTCACTGTTCAGTAATTATTTTTGTTTTATATAACAAGTCACCTCAGTTATATCTGACTCTTTGTGACCCAATGGACTGTAGCCCTCCAGGCTCCTCTGTCCATGGGGATTCTCCAGGCAAGAATACTGGAGTGGGTTGCCATGACCTCCTCCAGGGGATCTTCTCGACCCAGGAAGAGATGAACCCTCATCCCTTATGTCTCTTGCGTTGGCAGGCAGATTCTTTGCTGTTAGTGCCACCTGGGAAGCCCCAAGATAAATGGTTAAAAACAGTATGTATAGAATAATAGTAAAGGGAAATATACACATGCAGATTTTTTTTTTAATTAGGCACTTAGCTCATAGATTTTTTTGAATTATTGTTTCTGGGTGAAAGAAAGGAAAATTGCCTTTGGGGTACAAGTGAAAGAGGGGAGTGCTTCATGTTTCAAGGCATAAACCTGCCACCCACAAAAAGGTTAACTGTTACAATTAGTTTGAAGAGCTGTAGGCCCAGAGTAAGTTTTATAATTGCATGCCTTTAAATTCTCAAAATTTCTGGACCTAATTCAAATTGATCTTCCCCTAGTTGACCTAAATTAGTGAGTTATAGTAACTCATATCATAACTAGCCCCATTTGTTCATTATGTTTCAAAAAATCTGGAAATTCTCTTTTAATCTTTTTAAAATTTAAATGACTCTACCCTTAAAAGACAGAATCTCAATGATTTGACCTAGAGTCTTATACTCTCTAAATATTTTTTCTTCTTTTCCTTCCTGCCCACCCCTGCCATGTTTCCTTTCTTCCTTCCTTTTTATCCATCCCTCTCTCCCTCCTGCCTTCTTCCTCTTTTCTGTCTCTTTATTTACATCATCTACCAACACCATGGGCTTCCCAGGTGGCTCAGTTATAAAGAATCCAGCTGCAAAGTAGGAGATGCAGGTTCGATCCCTGGGTTGGGAAGATCCCTTGGAGAAAGAAATTGCAACCCACTTCCGTATTCTTGTCTGGGAAATCCCATGGATAGAGGAGCCTGGTGGGCTACAGTCCATGGGGTCACAAAAGGAGTTGAATATGACTTAGTGAGTAAACAACAACCAATACCATATTCATTTCAGAATTTTTTTTAAAGAAAAAATTCAAAGCTCCTGATTTGAAACCCCCTGATTTCATTCCTACTTGTCTCTCTTCAGAGAGAAGTGCTTCTAGTGTTTTTGTATGCATGCTTTTACACTGTTAAATAAGTATAAACAATCTTTCACTGTTCAGTAAAGCATAAATTTCCATAAGTTGTTTTGATAATATGTTTTTGCTTGTTTTTGAACTGTATATATTATACTGTACAAATGCTTTGCAACTCTCTTTTGTCAGTGTTATATTTGTGAGATTTATCCATGTTGCCATAAATAGCTAGATTTAATTTGTTCATTTTAGCTGCTAAAATAGTGTTACATTTTATGAATCTATCAAAATATATCCTTTTAAAATTTAAATATATTGGGCTATCTGTTGTTTTTTTTCCATAAACATAGCTGCAAGTAGCGTTTTTAAATTTCTTCTTATGTGCGTGTTAGAGAGTTTCTCTAAGGTATATACATATGAGCAGAATTACTAGGTATGAGGCAGTGTGCATCTTCACCTTTTCTAGACATGCCGAATCATGCTCTCAAGTGGTGGTTCCAGTTCTATCAACAGTAAATGAGAATTCCTGTTGTATTGTATCTGGCCAATAATAGATGTTTTCATACTCTAAAAATGTGCCAATTTGATAATTTTGAACTGATACCTCACTGTTTTATTTACTTCATTCCTAATAAGTTTAAAAATCTTTGCACATATTAAGTGACCAGTGGATTTCCTGTTTTGTGAGCTGCCCATTTTTCTGTTGGGTGATTGATTTCCATGCATTTTTTATATGTTCTGGGTGCTAATTCTGTGTTAGTTACATGTGTTGCAAATATTTTCTCCCAGTCTGTGACTTGCATTTTCACTATTTGTAATCGAATCTTGTTGTAAAAGAAGCTTATTTTTAATATAGTGTATCTAGTAATCTTTCATTATGTCATTTGCGCTTTTCTGTGTTTTGTTTAAGAATATACTTTAACATCATTTTGTCTCCTTTATTTTCTTCTAAAGGTTTAAAGGTTTGCTTTTCACATTTAGGTTTTTGATCTCCCTGGGTTATTTTTAGTATGTATACAGTATAAAGTAGGGAATCATATGGATATCCTATTTTCTGATCACCACTTGTCTATTAGCTCTTCCTTTTTCCATTGTAATTACACCTCTGTCATATATCAGATATCCACACATGCAATTGTACTCTAGTTTCACTGATCTACTGAGAGTACTCTGATTTATAAATGGGATCGATTTTCTGTATTATGCTAATTAGTTGTTACAATTATAGAGATACCAGCTTTTGTATAATGAGTTGCATTTGCCAATTTTTCTCAGTTCTTTCATTAAGGGTTTTCTTACTGACTTGAATCAACGAAGCCTAGATCCTTCTTTCAACTTCATTACTAACTAGTTCTGTGACCTTGGGAAAGTTACTCATGTCACTAACTTTCAGCATTCTCTTTGCAAAGAAGCAGGTCTTATTACCTAACTCACAAACTGGGGCTGTTGTGAAGGTTAAATAAGAAAATGAACGTAGATAGTGTAGAGACCCCCAAAATGTTAGTTCATTTAAAAAATTTTGTCATCTGAGAGTCTGAAAATTAGTAGATATGAAATAAGGGCTAACTAAATAAACATTTATACACACACACATACACACATACTCTGAAGACCCTTCTTGCCATTCAAAGTTTTAGGTTATACTAGGGAATTTCTCTCATTATGAAGTCACAAGTTTCATTTGTTTTCTCTTCTTGAATAAGAACATACTACCCCTTTTATTAAAGAAATCCAAAACATAAGCCTGGGGGAAACGATTCCAGGGGAGATAACCATTTGAAAACACTGAGTTATCTCTTGGTTTCAGGTAAGATACCTGTGCTTTACATGATTCATTGTAGATATGAAAGCTGTCAGAGAAAAAAATGGCCATTTCAATTATGTGACTTTAAAGTATTTTCCAAAAGAGCCATATCTGTCATCAGTTATGAAAGCTGACCAAATGCACATGATGACAGACAGACAGCTGGTTCTCATTCATATTAAGTTCCTCTCAAGCGAAAGGAATGTTAAGGCAATCTGGCCTCATATTATGTTGATTCCAAAGTAATTACATTTGTTATTTCCAGGCGATGCAGTAAATCAAGCCGTGGCAAGTAGGTGGATGTTTCACAGAAGTAATTTTGGAGACCATTAAATATGATCACGTGTTGCATTGAGCCCTCTTCTGCCTCAAGACAAATGAGGTTCTGTCCAGGTGTGGGGGAGGGGAGAGAATGAGAAGCAGACTTATTTCCTTTGAAAGATAGGAAAACATGTTTTTTTGCATGTTGAGGGAGAATTGACAAGAAACAAAGGAGTTTAGTTAAGGCATGTAGGGGTCAAAGGAATGGTCAAACTGCCCCGATGCTAGGAATTTGTTGTGTCTCTGTTCTCAGTCCAAGGGCTGCCAAGTCCAGATGCTTCCCAGGCAGTCGTGTACCTCCCCCAAACACACCTGCTATCCCAGCATTTCCTCTGCTGTGGAGTAAGCTGGCCCTTAATTAATGTCTACAGCACAAGGTTTATGACCCTTCTGATTTCATTATAGTTTGAAACTCTGTGAAGCTTCCTCCCATTCACATAAAGGCCAAATGCTTTTAGAATCCTTTAGTAAACCGATTGCCTAAAGGCTAACTTCAGGAAGGAATCTAATATAGACACTAAATAATCATTTTGTTGTCTCAAAGTCTCTGTTCAAAATGGACATAATTCTTCTTTTAACCTGTGATCTGACCTCCTCTTAATACCAGCTTCCTAAAGTGTTATCAGAATGCAAGAATCAAGAAAACCAAAGCTGAATTTGACTTTAAAAGGGACCCTTGCCTTAAACAGAGATTGTCGTAAGAGTAGAATTAAGACTCATTGACTGGAACATTTTTTCCTCTGGACATCAGAGATTTGTCAGTTGCTCAGAGCATTTTAAAGAATTGGGGAATAAAAATTCTGGAATGCTTTAGGGAACTGCCTGGAGGCCTTAGGAAAAGGTGACCTTTGGAAGACTTTCCCAGCTCTGCACAGTTCCTGGAGAGAGCACACAAACTGGTTCCATATGGAAGGCGGCAGGGGAGGGCATGGCTCCTGGTCATTAGGGGTAGGCTGGTTTCAGTTGCCGTGAAATAATGTCATCCAGTGGTGAAGATTTTTCATTTCATGTCTCTTCAGAGAAATTGGGCCCCTCTCATTGTTCCTGTAACATGGTTTAACCTGGCCAGTGTTTGTCAGTGGTTTAGCTTATAGCCTACAGAATTTCACTTGGGGAACCTGAAATCAGAAATGATATAAACACATGAGGTTGCATAGAGAGTAGGAGAGAAGGAGTGAGAATTATCAATCAAATGGAAATATATATATATATATATATATATATATATATATATATATATATATATATATAAAATTTCAGGGCTTCCCTGATGACTCGAATGGTCAAGAATGTGCCTGCAATGCAGGAGACCTGGGCTCAATCTCTGGGTCAGGAAAATCCCCTGGAGAAGCGAATGGCTACCCACTCTAGTATTCTTGCCTGGGAGATCCAATGGACAGAGGAGCCTGGCAGGCTACAGTCCCTGGGGTTGCCAAGAGTCGAGGACGACCGAGCAACTAACACCTTTTCACTTTTTCTTACATATATATGTGTGTCAGTTCAGTTCAGTTCAGTCGCTCAGTCGTGTCCGACTCCTTGCGACCCCATGAACCACAGCACGCCAGGCCTCCCTGTCCATCACCAACTCCTGGAGTCCACTATATATATATATTTTTTGCTTAGTTTTGTTTCTTTCCTCCAGATTCATTTGCTATATTTACACGTTATATTTAAAAAATGAGCCAGAAACAGCTTATTAAGGGAAGTGGGTTTTGTTTTCCTCATTTGGAAAACATTTGAAATTCCAAAACATTCACTACGTAACATGAGTTTTTAGAGCAAGTATGATTGATTATGTAAATGGAGAGGAAAATAAATATATAAATATCTATGTACAGTTCATGCATTGTATTATACATGTACATAAGACAAGGTATGCTTTGCCTTTGGCAGATCCAAAATAATGGATACTGTGAAATGTTCTGAGAAAAGCAGAATACAGGAGCCCACACAAAATGACATGACATGATGGTGACATCACATTTTTCTTAGTTTACTCATTTCTTTCCTTTACTTCATGTGAAGATGTCATAAACATCTCAGTCTACACTGAGAGTGCTAACATACTGCTCTGTGGAGCCCAGCAGTCCCAGCCATGCCTGAACTGGATCCCACATGCTTATTTCCCCCGTCTGGGGAACATCACACTCACTGTCTGCGGCAGGAGTCTGATCTGCTTGGGGTTGCGGATTCTCATGCTGGTTTCCCTACTAATCGCCTGTGTGAATTTGGAGACCTCACTTTACCTTTTAGCCCCTGGTCTCCATTTACTTGGCACAGAATAATTTGCAAAACATTTTAATTAATTAACTAATTAGGAGTGTGAGTTTGATCTTGGAGTCTTAAGACCCCTCCGCCCCATTCAACAATTTTTTGTTATCATTTTTGACTCAGAAAAAAACAACAGATTTTTAGTGTTTTGACTAACAAGATGGTACATCAACTGGCAAACTTAACCTTTTCTAGACATGCCAAGAAAGATGCGATTGAGTATTAGTATGAAATCCTGAAACTATTTGTTCCCACTGTGGGGTTTTGAACACAGGTAGTACTAACAAGCAATGACACCCCACTCCAGTACTCTTGCCTGGAAAAGCCCATGGACGGAGGAGCCTGGTAGGCTGCAGTCCATGGGGTCGCTAAGAGTCGGACACGACTGAGCGACTTCACTTTCACGCATTGGAGAAGGAAATGACAACCCACTCCAGTGCTCTTGCCTGGAGAATCCCAGGGACGGGGGAGCCTGGTGGGCTGCCATCTATGGGGTCACACAGAGTCGGACACGACTGAAGCGACTTAGCAGCAGCAGCAGTAATAACAAGAAGTCATTACACGTGGATGACTTTGTATACTGTTTCAAAATGATTTAAACAGTGCACCTCTTCCTCCAACAGATGTAACCTTCCTCCAAAGCATATGGCTTAGGGAGCACAGCACAAGTTATACTTCAGACCCATTCACCCCCTTATCTAAGCAACACTTTAGGGCACTGCTGTGCCATGCACTTCTAAAACCCTAGAGGTATCATGTGTATGACAATCCCAAGTCAAACCTAAACCTTACAATGTCTGGGAGGTGATCATATCACCTGTACCTATTAAACAGTGACTCCGTTTCTCCTTCCCCTCAGCCCATCAGTTCAGCTCAGTTCAGTTGCTCAGTCATGTCCATCTCTTTGAGACCCAATGCAATGCAGCACGCCAGGCTTCCCTGTCAATCACCAACTCCCGAAGCTTGCTCAGACTCATGTCTATTGAGTTGGTGATGCCATCCAACCGCTTCATCCTCTGTCGTCCCCTTCTCCTCCTGCCCTCAATCTTTCCCAGTATGAGGGTCTTTTCCAATGAGTCAGCTCTTCACATCAGGTGGCCAAAGTATTGGAGTTTCAGCTTCAACATCAGTCCTTCCAATGAACACCCAGGACTGATCTCCTTTAGGATGGACTGGTTGGATCTCCTTGCAGTCCAAGGGACTCTCAAGAGTCTTCTCCAACACCACAGTTCAAAAGCATCAATTCTTTGGTGCTCAGATTTCTTTATAGTCCAGCTCTCACATCCATACATGACTACTGGAAAAACCATAGCTTTGACTAGACAGACCTTTGTCAGCAAAGTAATGTCTCTACTTTTTAATATGCTGTCTAGGTTGGTCATAGCTTTTCTTCCAAGGAGCAAGCGTCTTTTAATTTCATGGTTGCAGTCACCATCTGCAGTGATTTTGGAGCCTAAGAAAATAAAGTCTGTCATGGTTTCCATTGTTTCCCCATCTATGTGCCAAGAAGTGATAGGACTGGATGCCATGATCTTCATTTTTTGAATGTTGAGTTTTAAGCCAACTTTTTCACTCTGCTCTTTCACTTTCATCAAGAGGCTCTTTAGTTCTTCTTCGCTTTCTGCCATAAGGGTCTGCCTCAGCCCATGGTAACCTTTATTCTACTTTATGTCTCTGTGAATTTTCCTACTCTAGCTACCTCATATAAATGAAAGTGTATGATATTTATCCTCTTGTGCTTGGTGTATTTCATTTGGCATTATATTTTCACAGTTCATCCATGTTGTAGCATGTTTCAGAATTTCATTTCTTCTTAGGGCTGAATATTCCACTGTATGGGTGTACACATTTGTTTATCTGTTCATTCATTTGGGTTGTTTCTGCCTTTTGATTGTTATGAATAATATTGCCATGAACATTGGCATTTAAGTATCTGTTTTAGTCTGTTTTCAGTTCTTTTGTGTATATACCTAGAATTAGAATTGCTGGATCATGTGGTAATCTTATGTTTAACTATTCCACAGTGACTGAACCATTTTATAAAACCACCAACAATGCATGAATGTTCTAATATCTGCATACCCTCACTAACATATTACTATTTTAAAAAATGTTATTTTTTTAAAAATAAAAAAGTTTTAAAACAAAAAATTATTATTTTTTAAAATAACAGTTAGCCTAATGGATGTGAGGTAGTATTTCATTGTAATTTTGATTTGCATTTTCCTAATGATTAATAGGGCTTCCCTGTGCCTCAGTCAGTAATGAATCTATGTGCAATGCAGGAAATCCAGGTTCGATCCCTGAGTTGGGAAGATCCTCTAGAGTAAGAAATGGCATCCCACTACAGTTTTCTTGCTTGGGAAATCCCACAGACAGAGGAGCCTGGTCTGTTACAGTCACAGGGTCACAAAGAGTCAGACATGACCTAGCAACTAAACCACCATCATCACCAATGATTAATGATGTTGAATATTTTTTCATGTGCTTACTGACTATTTTTATGTCTTCTTTGAAAAAATGTCCATTCAGGTCCTTTGCCCACGTTCATATTGTTTTTGTTGTGGTGGTGATTTATGGGAGTTTCTATATATTCTATATAATAATTCCTTATCATATTCATGATTGGCAAATATTCTGTTTTATGAGCTGCCTTTTCACTCTGTTGATAGTGTCCTTTGATGTGCAAAAGTTTTAAAATTTTGGTGAATCCCAGTTTATTTTTTCTTTTGTTGCTTATATGGCTAATTTTAGTATATGAACTAATGGTGATGTTCACCTCCCACATGTCCATTTGTCAGTTGATACAGAAGCTGTGTTGTAGGAAGTGGAATTCCACATCACGGGCAGTTGGAACTGGTGCCCTTGTGTGATTGATTTCTGCCAGTATACTGTAGTGCATTGTAATGCAGTGTCCTCTTACGTGGATTTTTGGGTCATATTTTTATGTTATTTATATATTTTCTTTCACTTGTGTATTTACTAAATTGACCTTTACAGTTATGGAGCAAATAGCTGATAAAATGTCTTGCATAGAAAGCTCAAATGCAAGGTAAAACTAATAAAAGATGAAGGTAAGAGCATGGTAGAGTTGTCACTTCTAGTAGGAGCTTTTTGTCAGTCACATTAAGAAAGTCTGACAAGAAGTCATTAAAAATCTTGAGTATCGATATAACTATTTTATTTATTTATTAAAAATATTTTATTTTTTTATTTGACTCTGGCAGTTCTTAGTTGCAGCACTCGGGATCTTCAGTCTTCATTGTGACTTTTAAGCTCTTAGTTGCGGCATGTGGGATATAGTTCCCTGACCAGGGGTCGAATCTGGGCCTCCTGTATTGGGAGTGTGAAGTCTTAGACATTGGACCACCAGGGAAGTTCCTCAACACAAGTATTTAAAAATGTGAATTTATCTCTACTATGTTTAACAACATATCGTACTCTAAGTATATATTAATATTATGTATTAGGATGTTATTAGTGGTAGTATAGAAATATGAAAACTTGCATGATGTTCATAAATATTATTTCATTGTTGGTCATATCATTTTAAATGCTTTTAAACATTATTGCATCAAGAACATGTTTTAAGAGTAGGTTGATATCACATACATATACAAATTTTTATTTATATAGCCAACACTTATTGGGGATGAATCCTCCAGTTGTTTTTTTGGTTTTTTTTTTTCGATAGGGTTATTTCAAAAAGTTCAGAGACCACTATGTTCCATAAAGAGAATTAATCTTACAGACACATTTATCTATCAGCATTGTTGCCTAGGAAACTGGCACACTTTTATGCCTAGAGTTTCTTCTCATTTTAAAACTATAACATTGACTTGACTCCGGTCTATTTGGCAAAAGTTCCCTGGTGGATCACTGAAAAGGCAACAAAAGATTAGCATGTTTGGCTTTATTATTTATGTGACAAGTGTGCTTTTTTGGCCCATGTTTGTACAGAGTTTGTGTGTATGTAGTTGAGTAATCCTTGGGACAAAACAGTTATCACCCCAGGAGACTGATTGGATGCCAGAAGAAAAATACCATAGCTGAGTTCAGTGATGAAAATCATTCTGGTTCTAAGTTGTGTTAATAAGGAAGATAATTTTCTCAACAGCAAAACTACGGCTAATCAGTCACACTGATTCTGGATTTCTTGCTGTGCCATTGTATCCATACTCTTATCCAAGCTATAGATTTGCTGGAGTTCTTGTTCACCCAGACAGTCTCCCACTTCTGACTCCTCTGTCCATTTCACTGCTCATTAACACATCTATCAAAGAGTAAGCCAGGACAGAGATGGGAATTTTATCTGGTGGTTTTATTCTCTTGTTGTTTACATTGGCATGAAATTTGGGGGTTATACGTGAATTTTCTTTATCCATGTGGATCTTCACTTCAGAGCTGTGAATAATCAACTGCCAATCAAGCCTACTTTCAAAACAACTGTCTTAAAACCAAGACAAGCTTTTCTGGTCATGCTTTAGGTGGTCACAGCTGTAAAGTCATTTATGAGAAAATCTGGCATTTTGATAATCATTTTGATAATCAACTTTTGCATTTCTTTGAAACTAGAATGGGAGCAAAGCCAGGCTAGGCACTGAAATTTTTTTCCACGTAGGACAGCCTGAAATTAATAGAGAATGAATCATGAAGTTAGAAGGGATCTGAAAGTGTACCATAACTTGCCTTCTTCAGGAAATTGTGGTTATCTGAAATCTAAAGTAAAAAGCTTTCTTTTCTAGAGAGAGTTAACTCTCTCCACACAAATTTCTCTACAAAATCCGAAGAGACTTCCTTTTAGATTGCTCCAGATGACCGTGTCTTCTTAACTGTTTCAAGTTTAGGGGAGCTTTCTGCATCTTCAACTGATCTTCAACTGGCTGATTTCCTCCCTTATCACATCCTTTCTTATCATATTCCCTTATTGCATCTCTGGCTCTCTCATTCTTTAGTCCCATGCAAACTGTTCTTTGGCTTTGCTGAATCTCTAAGTTTATGATCATTCCATTTTTCTGTTAGTCTGTGAGCCATCTTGGACTTCACATACTTTTCTGTTTAGTCAGGATCTTACCCCAGATTCTCTCTTAACAGTAGCTTCAATATCTCTGGTCCTTTTTCTGAGATTGTCCCCCAGTTCTCCCATGTTCAGTCCCTGACCAATTGAATAACCAGACCCTGCTATCAGAGGAAACTGTTCACTGACAGGCCCAAATAAGAGAGGGGTAATAGGCAACATAGCCTTTTGCATCCATGTCCCTGGAGACCCCTAGCACTTTCCTGATATCTTTGTCAAGTTGTGACATGGTCCCAAGATACAGCCTCAAAAAGTGTGGCATCCAGACTTTCATTTTCCACTCAGGAATGAATGTAGAAAGCTAGTTAGAGTATCACTCTCACCTTTTTAATAAAAAATATAGCCAGGCAAACTGCAAGTTCACTGCTTTTATTGAAATCAACAGAGAGCTCAGTTTTTAAGGCAACTGACTCATCTGAAATCTAAGAGTAGATATACTCCTGTTGGATGAAATGAGATCCTATCACTTGCTTACCTGGGACAGATATAGTCAGATGCTGGTGAGAGGCATTTAGCTGGACCCATCTCCCCTTTTTTACTTGATGAATTGTGGAACCATTCATTCTCCAGAGATTCAAGAAGGAAAAACAAATTATATTTATAAAAGGATACTTGACATTTGGTTCATCAAACTAAGGATACCTGGAATTATTTTAAAGACCTCACATTTTCTCAGCAGAAGGAATCATCTGTATGTGGGCCAGACCCTAGTCCAATTTCTTATTCAGCTCTTGACTTAAATTGAATAAGTCTTTATTGGAATAGGACTACTGGGCTCTGTGTCTCCTGGAATCAAATCTCCCCCAGAACCTAAATATTCTCAGTTAATGAGACCCCTTCTTGTTATTGCTTATAAAGTCACTAGTACTTTTCTGAGAGTTTATGAATGCAATTTATGTTAATGTGTATCTACCCAAAGAATAACCTAAGTAACTGTGTTTCTCATTGAAGTGCTCTTAACTCTTGTATTATAGTAAGAGTTTTATTCAGAAGGGTTGCTTCTGGTCATTAGAAATCTTAAGTTTTTTCTCATCTTTGATTTTATATAAACTGGTTGCTTGGTTATTTATGAGCTTGTTTATAGATGTTTTTTTCCACTGTTTGTATTTCTAATTAGGAAATGCATAAAATCAATTGTTAATGAAGTGTGAGTCAGTAAGATAACTCTTTGAGGGAGTGTAAATGTGAGATCTGGGGATTTTATGGAGAGATGACTCTCCTGCTGGTCTCCCAGAAAGCATCTGTTTTGCTTTGTGTTTCTCCTGGCCTTTCTGAAGCACAAAACCAAAGTGAAGGGGAATGGCAGGGGCTCAGAGTTAATCCTGAGCCCAAGGATTTCAAATCCTGTTCCCTAAGTTTAGGGAACAAACTTAAACGAATTGTTCCACCAGAGTGCAAACAGGTTTGGACCCATGACCTATACCTCATTATATTTAATATCAAGATCTAACCAACTGAGCTAGTAAGGAAGAAACCTGTCAGAGGAACATGACATCAAATCTAAAGCAATGCATGAAACCACATCCCCCCAGCTGATTCTACTGTCACCATTAACCAAAAGAATTTTGGAAACTATCTTTTTAGAAGAAGTTTCTGATAAATCTTCCATAGTTAGAAAATTCTTCAGGATTCAACAACATGGATTCAATGCTGTGACAGACTTCATAGGGAATGACAGTACTTTCCAGACTTAATGAGATAACTATTGGTATTTTCAAAACAAAAGGAAAAATTTCTTTTCTATCATGTGTCAAATGATAAAACGCCATAGGATATTGGAACAATTACCATCATTGTTTACTTCAAGAGGGAAAGTGAGAATTGACTTGACTTCCTATTGACTCATTCTGGGCATGTCAGAAATGTGTTATTCATTCATTCATGCGTTTGTTAAAGTTTTTATTTATTTATTTATTTATTTTTGGCAGTGCTGGGTCTTTGTTGCTGGGCATGAGCTTTCTCTGCTTGCAGCAAGCAGGGGCTACTCTCTAGTTGTGGTGCACAGCTTCTCATTGCAGTGGCTCCTCTAGTTGTGGAGCAAGGGCTCTAGGACGCAGAGCTTTCAGTATTTGTGGCACAGGGGCTCAGTAGTTGTGGCTAATGGGCTCATGGAAACAAGGCCTGGTTTCCATGGAGCCCGTATTATTGCAGAGGCACATAGACCATAAGCATGTAAGCAAATAAATGAGCAAGAATTGATCATTAAACAGTGTTAGCACATGATTTTTTTTTTGGCTTTGAAATTGTGCATTTGATTATTACCTGCTCTTCTTGTTAGTGCTATGAACTTATAAAGCTTTTTGGAGTTTTCTGAGTGTCAGGGTTTTTGGTCTGTAAAACGATGTGGTTTTGCTATATTAAATAGTACAACACAAGTGAAACACATGGCACGTAGCAGGTACTCAAGAAATATTAGTTCTCCCTTCCAGTGAAAAAGAATGATATGGTGTTTATCGCTCTTACAATAACCAGGTGTAACTTATTTTGACTGCTAGGTATAAAAAGTTTAGAAATTTTTTCTAAAAAATCTTTTAGAAAAAAGTTTAGTAAAGAATTTGAGCTATGGAACTTTGCAGAATGATTTGATTAAAATATGCACAATTCCCTTAAGAATATTGTTGGCTTTAGACATAAAGGTAGTTCCATTATAACCCTGCTTTCCAAGATAAAATGAGCATTTGCTAAATCATGTTTAACTTTCCACTAGTGATTTACGACACTCTTTATCCGAAGATATTTTTCTTCCAACTTTTCAGAGTCGAGGAACAGAGAAGACGATAGGTTAAGGGGAGAACTGCATATTTAACTTGAAACTTTTCATCTCTGTGCACTGATCTAAGCATTCCTTTCTCCAGGTAGAGGTTTGGCATTTGAAAAGCAAAGGGATCAAGTTTCTTGGCACTCTGTAGCCCGATCAAAATAAACCCCAGGAGCTGGGCCCAGCACTAGCCTTGGGAGATTAGAAGAATGCTGTGCATGTGGCAAGGGGTGTGGGAGAGGGGAGATGATTGCCCCCTAGGGAACTGCTTCCTGGAGGTTTCTGTGCTCCAGCCGGCTGTCTCTCTGTTAGTAACAAAAGACTTGCCTTCCTCAGCCCTAGGCATCTGGCTTCATCCCCAGATGTTCTCGAGGCCAGAGTAAAATACAGAAAAATATCTGGATGTTTGGATTTAATAATACTTGCTACTGTAATAATGATGATTATAGTAATAATAATCATGAGTGATTCTATTTATAAAATATTGTATGTTTAATAATTATCAGTAAGTTAGAAGTATAAAAAGCTTTATAAATTATAATTGGATTACATGAAATATTTATATAATAATAAGCATTTTTATTACATAAATAATAGTATTTTGGTGTGCTTACTAAGTACACACACCACCTCTTTGAAACTCCAACCAAAGTATTTTGATTCAAGTATTTCCTGAATATTTTCTGTACAATATTTCCCCATTGCACAGAAGAGAAAACTGAGACAAAGTTAAGCCAAGTGACTTTTCCCAAGTCATGTAACAGAATCTGGGATGTGAACTCAGGCAGTGAAACTCTGAAGTCCACTATGTTCAGCTTTGTTTTCTGTTATTGATCAAATGCTTTGAAAGAGCAACAACATATGGAATGTGAAGGATCAGCCATGTACTGTTGTGATCCATGATGCCAAAATGGCAATGTTTGCCTTCCTCAGAAAAAATACAGAGGATGTGCCTTCCCCTCTCCATTCTAGCTGATGCTGCAGGCTCAGACAAAGCTCTCATTTAATTAGCAAATACAGTAAATCAATTGAGTAAAAAGGAGGAAGCCTTTGTGATTTGTAGCGAGAATTTATAGCTTTTATTTATTGAAGTCAAAATAGCTGTGTTTCATTTTCTTTCCTTGATGTCAATTTATATTTTAGTCCTTGTTGTTTTTCCTTTTTCAAGGAAGTGACCATAGCTGTTTTTCTTATGTGCTCATGGACCTAAAACCCAGATGATTTCAAACATAACCTTCCCGACCTTAGGCTATTTTCTTGGCCAATCACTATGCTCAACTCTGAAGAAGTCTTTCAGGCTCATTTGCTACCAGACTCCGAGGTGAGAGCTTGCACCTTTTGGTTTTTGTTTACAAAAGTTGTTTTCATCCAAAATAATGCCCTGTGCTCCAGGAAAACTAAGTTGGGGGTTGCTATTCACTTCAAAGGACTCACACTAGGCTGGAATGTTCTTCTGAGGTCACAAGCAGTGGAAGAATTGTGAAAAGCTAATGTTGCAGGTCACTGACTTGGCAGCTGCTTTCAAAGATGTCACCTGAAGCAACACGTTTTAGTCCTATTTTTGTAAAAGCAGAACCATAAAGTCTCTTGACCACAAGGATTAGCTTCCCTCCGCCATGCTTTCTGGTTTTAATGTCATCTCTGGTAGATTTAATGAATTTCTGCACTTGTGAATCAAAAACTCTGAGAATTCAGAGCCCAAATTGACTTATTGGCTTAATATTTTGGAGTTGTCAGTTAATCCAGTGCTTTTCAACCAACCTCATTCAGCAGTATATCTGCAAATGTGTTTTAATGTGATATTAGTCTGGGAAATGAGACTAAAGGGTGGTGGAAAGAAAGACAAAGAGAAGTTTTCTTGAGTCCTACATTCTTGCCTCAACTTTTAGCTCAAAAGCTAAAACAATTCATTTATTCATCTAGCAAATGTTCTGAGCATTTACTGTGTCCTGAGTGTGATAAATGACTCTAGGGGGATATGAAGCTTTCTTTTGATACTTGAAAGATTTAATTTGGTTACAGGATTCAACTTTTTATCTATGTTTTCCAAGGGAAGAATTAAGAGCAATGGTTAGACATATAGAATGCAGACTTCAACTGAATTAGAGTAATTTAATAGTGAACACTCTACAAAATAGTGAGCTTCTTGTCACTGGTAGTAGTCAGAGGCCTGTCATTCAGAAGATGTTCTGCTTGGAAAAGTCACTGAGTTGATGCTAATTAAGCTTCCAATCTGGAAATGCCGCGGTTTTGTGACTTCAGTGTTTACTTTGAATGGTTCCCAATCTCCTTGAGAAGATCAAGACCTGAAGTCTGCACATCTTTACTGGCATCCCTCAAGGAGGAATTAAGGGCAATAAAATAGGTGTGAAGACCTCTGACTTTTACACCTAGCATGCTGTGTATTACCTCATTTTTGAACACTGCAGGCTGGTGGTGGCTTACTATAACAGAAATTCAAACCAAAGCCTTTTCTATTACAATAAAGAGAAGGTAATATGTTTTATTTTGAAGTATTAGTATTTTCAAATGTGCTGTAATTTACAAAGCTTTTCTCTAGCATCACTGCCTTAAACAATTCTTTTCTTTCTTAACAAGTTGAACCTGAAAGGTAATGATCTTTCCAAGTCATAAAAACCTCAGTTCCTCTGAATTAAAAATTTAAAAAGAAAAACACATGTGCTATTAGCACAGATCTAACTGTAGAGCATAATATATGTTTGTATTAAAGGCATACACATATCTGGGCATATTTGCAACAGATATAGGAATAGGCCTTGATGTTACTTCAAGTAGTTACTACAAGTTCCTTATATTAAAAAATCTTTCCTAATGACCGAGGGCCTTAGCTTTTAATCACTTTCAGTCTCACAGAACAATTAAGATGTATTTGATACATAAACTGAAAACCAGAGTTATGAGACTCATGAACATTTCCTGTGTTCATTATTTTTATATATTTTACTTTTCTTAATAACATTTATTTTTTCAAGTAATTCTTCTATGCCTTTCTGCTTTTTTATTAATAGATTTTAATTACTGATAATTGCAGAAGTAGTTAATTCCAGTTGATATTTTTTGAGCTGCTGTTATAAACAGACATTGTCTTAGTGACAGTTATCTAATCTTAAGAGAAACTCACACATTCTTCAGTAGCAGAACTCAATGCTTCTGAAAGCCAACAACTATGAACAACCCATAGGGAAAGGGGCATTTTACCTAGGCCCTGAGGTCTTAGTCATGATAACACAAGAAAGAATTTTCTCAAGCAAGGACTACATCAAAAAAATGGAAAACCAAACAAAAACCAAACAAAACCCTGGTGGCTCAGATGGTAAAGCGACTGTCTACAATGTGGGAGACCTTGGTTCAATCCCTGGGTGAGGAAGATTCCCTGGAGAAGGAAATGGCAACCCACTCCAGTACTCTTGACTCGAAAATCCCATGGATGGAGGAGCCTGGTGTCCATGGGATCACAAAGAGTCAGACACGACTGAGTGACTTCACTTTCACTTTCTTAAGCCTCAGGTGATTTTAAATGACAGGAGGAGGAAGCATAGCAAAGTTGATTTTAAAACACTTTAGACACATATATAAAGGCGACTCTTCTTTATGCACTCAGAACTTCTCGCTTAATGAGGTAACCATTATCTCCTTTGACCTATTTGAATTTTATTTATTTTTTACATAGGCTTCCACTTTGGGGAATTAACCTTCTGCTGCAGTTGTGGGAACACCATTCTCATTATACAAGTCAGACTGGGAAGGTTGCTGCTGCTGCTGCTGCTGCTGCTGCTAAGTCGCTTCAGTCGTGTCTGACTCTGTGCGACCCCATAGACGGCAGCCCACCAGGCTCTTCCATCCCTGGGATTCTCCAGGCGAGAACACTGGAGTGGGTTGCCATTTCGTCCTCCAATGCCTGCATGCATGCTAAGTTGCTTCAGTTGTGCCCGGTTCTGTGTGACCCCATAGATGGCAGCCCACCAGGATCCTCTGTCCACAGGATTCTCTAGGCAAGAATACTGGAGTGGGTTGCCATTTCCTTCTCCCCTGGAAAGGTTGAGGGGCATTAACTGTCATCCCCCAAGTAAAAATCCAAGTGCTCAAATAGAAGGTTTGGCAGCACTAACTAAACCCACATTAACTTGAAGAAAATTTGTGTGAGTCATTCACAGATAATTTCTGAATCATATGCAGAAGAATCTTTTTGGAAGAGGAATGTAGTGTGAATGGCAGTTTTGTCTCTCCCTCCTGATGTTAATAGTACTCCCACAGAAACAGTTTTACATTCCTCTGCACCCAAGGCATCCGAATGGATCTTCTTTCCTCACATGTGCATGTATACTTGGAAACAGTAAATTTTTCTGAAAAGGAGTTTCCCAGAGTTGCCCTGGCTACATCAAAAACCGTTTTTTTATTTTACAAAATTTATGAAATACTGATTTAGGCTTTATGAAAAAGGCAGAGCTTCTGTCCTCAAGAAACTTACAGTGTAGTTGTGTAGTTGTTGTTCAGTTGTTCAGTCATATCCGACTCTTTGTGACCCCATGGACTGCAGCACGCCAGGCTTACCTGTCCTTCACTATCTCCTGGAGTTTGCTCAAACTGATGCCCATTGAGTCGTTGATGCCATTCCAGCTATCTCATCCTCTGTCGCCCTCTTCTTCAAATTAACAATATTAATAGTTACATAGACGGATGATTGTGGTCAGACTTGGGAGAAAGCTCCCAGCTCCTGTGAATGCCTGTGAGCATTATCAGTGTTAATCCACAGATGCTTCTTTAATTGTTTCCTAATTACTCCATGAATTTCTAAAGGAGAGGAAGTGTGTTTTACAAGTCTTTATAGCCCCTATAGCTTTTAGTGCATGTCTGTTGGTTTGATATTTAAAATCTTAGAGAAATTACTTTCTCGTCTTTTTCAATTTTTTCTCTTTCTGTCCAAGTGTCTCAGAAATTCTTTAAGAGAGCATCTGGTTTTTCCCATACTGTGGCATAGTCCATCCATAGGTGACATACCAATTCCTTATTGTTAGTTGATGACATGGTATTATCTAATTAGAGACTCTTAGGAAGGAAATTGGAGAAGGCAATGGCACCCTACTCCAGTACTCTTGCCTGGAAAATCCCACAGACGGAGGAGCCTGGTGGGCTGCTGTCTATGGGGTCGCACAGAGTCGGACATGACTGAAGCGACTTAGCAGCAGCAGCAGCAGCAGGAAGGAAATTAGCATTGGATAGTTATTAATTCATCCCTTGTTCCAAAGCAGAAATGTGACATGTTTACACCTGTTACCTACTCTAAATAGGCTTGTGATATTTTGGTCATGTCTTCAATAAAGAGCTGCATATGAAGATGGTCCCAGAATTTGTTATTTACTGTTGGTAGAGCTAAAACAAGATCTTTGTCATGGCTGAATCCCAGGTAATCTCAGCCATTAAAGACTTGACCAGCATGACTGAACTGCCCTGGCAAAGCAATTCAAATCAGTAGTTTTTAGTGTTCAATGACAGTGAGCCCTTCCAGGAAAACCAAAAGCTATAAAGTGAGGAGAGAGGTGCTGAGGAGATAGGCTTAGAAACAAGATATAAACAATCTAGAACCAGGGACCAAGCATCTTCTTAAGCAATTACTGCATTTCCCCCTTCCCAGGTTTTCTAACCCCTTATTTTTATCCTTTTTCATAGCTATTTAGAAATGAATGACAATAAGTTCAGTGTCATGCTGTTTTTTTTTTTCTACTGTAGGATTTAGGAAACCAGAAGTTCAGAGTTAATTTTTAAACTTATAAAAGACTTATTATAGGTTAGGTAAACTTGTCTCCATGCTATTCTCAGGCAAGTGCCAGAATAGTATTTCCAGCCAATGGATATTTTATTCCTTTAAAAGAAATAAGTAAATAGATTGTGCAGAGCAGTCCTCTTGACTCTATTTTAATTTCTGACTGTGTATGGTCAACATTAACAGGACATAGGTTTGGGCCCATGTGGAAGAAATTTGTGCTATCAACATCTCTTGAAATACTGTAACTGTTGAATTACAGGCAATGAACCAATCATTGGTACATAAGTTGTTCTTGCCCAGGTGGTAGGTTCAAATTCCTGATTTATGAGTTAATATTCTGTCCTTCCACTTTATAGAAGGAAATGGTAGCTGTTTGAACAGTAAAAGCAAAAACAAAAACAACGAACTTAAAATATCATAGTATCTCCTGTTTTAGTGTCAATTGAGCAAAATTAAGCAATCCAATTTGGGTAAAATTATGCCCTGTGAATACCCCTGTTAATGAGGCAATACCAATAGACCATGAAGATGACTCTCAGTCACTGAAGAACGAGGGGGCTCAGGAGAGTGAGACAAAATCTTTCATCCTGCCCCCGAGTGGGGCACAAACTGCTGACCTCAGCTAAAGAGTAGTTTGTTCCCAGACATGAAGTGACAGAGTGGGAAGTGATACTGCGAGGTTGTCTATTTTAGAGCTCTATTCAGCGGCTTCTGATTCTAGCTATGATGGATCAGTTCTTACCAGACTTGTCTTTCTGATGATACTGAGCCAAAAAGCTGGATAAAAAAATGCAAGATAAATGAACAAACAGAAATATTTATGGCGTCACTGGAGAACAATTGAGACACCCAGGACTTGAAGGGCTGAGAACTCAGAGAAAGAAAATAGTTGAGATGAATCCTACATCCATTGCTGCTTTCACCCCTCAGGATATGGCACGCAGGTTGAAAAGAAAGCAGCACCTTTGAGTTCTTGCAGCTTCTCTGGGAAAAGGATACAAAAAAATTGGACCTTAGAGCTATAAGACAACTAGGACTAGAAAGGTCTTTGTGCTGAGGAGAGAATCTGCAGAGATGTGAATCCAGCATTCTGTGTGCAGTTTCCCCATGAGTTATTTGATTATTTGTAAGCTGAATGTTCACAGGATGAGATACACAGAAATCTAGCAGAATGCAGTTGCTAAGACACTAAAAAGCTAAACTGCAGATATTCTGGCAATCTGACGGTACTGAGGAGTAACTGGAATTCAGGCTTGCCAGGGAGAGCCCCTCATAAATACCTTAAACTTTTATTCGAGGCTCATAAAGGGCCATCATCTAGGAAAAAAGGCCAAAAAATGGAAAAAGAAAAAGTATCTGCCAACTCATTTTATGAGGGCAGTATAACCTTGAAATCAAAACCTAGCAAGGGAAATTTAAAGGGAAGGGAAATTTAAAATCAATTTCTTATATAAATATAGATTCAAGAATCTTACATAAAATATTAGCAAATCAAGCACATCATGACCAAATTTTTATTCTGGGAATGTGTGATTGATTTAATATTAAACACCAATCATCATAAGATATGACAGTAGAAGGATATGAGAAACCACATGATCATCTCAATAAATGCTGAAAAAGCATTTGATAAAATTCAACACTCATTCATGCTAAAATCTCTTAGGAACTAGATATAGAAAGAAATTTTCTTAAGCTATTAATGGATATCTCTTAAAAACTTACAGCTAACCACTTAATTTTTGTTGTTGTTTAGTTGCTACGTCGTGTCTGACTCTTTTGCCATCCCATGGACTGTAGTCCATCAGACTTCTCTGCCCATGGGATTTTCCAGGCAAGAATACCAGAGTAGGTTGCCATTTCCTTCTCAAGGGAATCTGCCTGACCCAGGAGTCGAACCCACGTCTCCTGCATTGCAGGTGGATTCTTTTACCGCTGAGCCGCCAGGAAATCCTGATGACTTAATGGGGAGATAGTAAATTCCTTCTCTCTCAAAGTTAGGAGTAAGACAGAGATGTTCAGTATCCTTGTTTCTATTCATTATTGTACAGGACTGCTTAGCCAGTGCAATAGAACAAAAAAACCAAAAGTCATAATAATTAGAAATTTTCGAAGTGTCATTTTTGGGAGATATATGATGTGATTGTGTACATATAATATCCAAAAGAAATATTCAAAAGAAACTTATCATGTCAATTAGCATGGTTGCTGAATAGAAGGTAAATATGAAAAACTATTGTTTTTCTATATAAAAACAATAAGCAAGCAGATATATTTATTTCAAAATAATATTCTTTACGATGGCATAAGACATTAAATACCTAGGAGTAAATCAATCAAATATTGAAAACCTATAATCAGAAAACTACAAAATATTATTTAGGTAAATGAGAGAATGCCAAAATAAAAGATATGCCATTTTGATGGATTTGGAATAAGCAATGTAAGGATGTCTGTTCTCTTTAAATTGATTTGTAGATTTAATGCAATCCCAACCAAAATTGCACCAGCATTTCTTTGATTGAAAATTGATAAGCTAACTCTAAAGATTTTCTGTCCAATCAAATGATCTAGATAGTCAAAACAATCTTGAAGAAGGTCAAAGTTGGAGGATTTATGTCAATAGATACTAGTACTTACCAAACAACTATAATTAAAGCAGTATGATTCTGGCACAGTGATAGACAAATAGATCATTGAGCAAGACAGCAAGTCCAGAAACACCTACACATGTACACTTGACTTGCAATGAAAATGCATTTTCAAGAAAAGCTTTTAAAAGATGAATTGAGCTAGATTAATTGAACTGGATTATCCATGTGGTAAAAAATGTACCTTAACTCCTATCTTATATACAAAGTTAATTTTAGATGGATTTAATAGCTTAATTAAATGTGGAATGCTTAAATGTAATATTCTTTAATGTGAAAAGTGAACTAAGGTTAAGGTTAGCATAGGACAAGATTACCATGACCATGAATTGAGCAAAGCCTTCTAGTTTTTAAATTTTATTTTTAAAAATTTTATTACTTTTTAAAGATTCTTTAAATTCTATTGTGCTTTACAATTTTAAAAAGTTTCACACATATAAGTTCATATAATCCCTTAACAACTCTGTTTTAAAATCTCCTACCCCTATATTGCCTCTCCCCCTTTTCTTCTCCCCACTGGTAACCACTGGTTTGTTCTCTATGTCTGTTAGTCTGCTTCTTTTTTGTTTTACTCACTAGTTTCTTGTATATTTTAGATTCCACATATAAATATCTTTGTCTTTCTCTTCCTGACTTATTTCACTTAGCATAATGAGCAAAGCTTTCTAAAAAGGACACTAAAAGCACTAACTATAAAGAAAAAGATTGATAAATTGGGTTTTGTTAAAAATTAAGACATTTTGTTCATTAAAATATACCATGAAGAGAGTTAAAACTCAAGTCAGAGAGGAGCAAAGATATTTCATATGGATGTAAAGAACTTGTATTAATAAATAATAATAAAATAAAGAAATATGAAGACAACCAAAATAAAATGGGCGAATGACCTCAGTAGGCACTTAGAGGAATATAAGCGAGTCATTCGTATGAAAGAGCACTGAAAAGAGAAATGCATGTTATATCCACGATAACATAATACTATTCACCTGCCAAAATGACCAAAATGAGGAAAAAAAGAATATATAACACCAGTTATTGGTAAGGATGTAGAACAATTGATACTCTCCCACCCTGCTGGGAAAATGTAAACTGGTGCAACTACTATAGAACACTATTTGAAATATCTACTAAAGCTAAAGATATACCTCATGTCATAAACATATATAACCAACAGAAGTGCATACAGATATATACTCATCAGTAGGGCTTCCCAGGTGGCACTAGTGGTAAAGAACCCACCTGCCAATGCCGGAGACATGGGAAACATGGGTTTGATCCCTGGGTCAGAAGATCCCCTGGAGGAGGCAATGGCCACCCACTCCAGTATTGTTGCCTGGAGAGTTCCATGGACAGAGGAGCCTGATGGGCTATAGTCCATAGGGTCGTAAAGAGTCGGACACGACTGAAGCCACTTAGCACGCACCCATGCATTCATCAGAAACATGTACAAAACATTTATATTAGGTTTCTATGTAAGAGTCCCTAACTGGAAATAACCCAAATGTCTATCAAATCCACAGTAAATTGTGATGTATTCTGTGATGGAATATTTTATAGCACCAAATAAAGATCAAACTATGGCAATCAGTCAAAATTTGGGTGCCTCTTACAGTTAAAATATTGAGCAGAAAAGCCAGACTCAAAAGAGTACATATTATAGGATAATATATGATTCAATTTTTATATAAAGTTTAATAACAAGCAAAAATAATCTTTGGTGACAGAAATCAGAATATCTGTTACTTTGGGAGGAATAATGGTTAAGGATGATTGATAGAGAGGGAGGCTTCCAGGATGCTGGTAATGCTCTCAGTCCTGATCTTGGTGACCAAAATGTGTTGAGCTGTGTGCTTACTGTTTATATATACAGAACTGTTTAATGTATGTATATTTCAATATAAAGTTTTACCAGAAAAAAAAAGCCCCATAAGCATCTTCAGTTGTAAATTAGAACCATTTCAAAACATTAGGTTTTTGAGCTTATTTTGAAAGAACATTTCCTAGTGATAAGTTTTCATGGTTAGCCAGTTGAAAGATTATACCTATTGTGTACCAGTTGTCAGATTATACAAGTTGTAAGATTATAGCTATTACTTGGAAAACAAGCCATAATTCTTGATGTCATCTTTCTTTCAGCCCTTCAATTTAAAAAGATCAAGCTAGTGATTTTATTTCTATTTATAATGCGAATCATCAGCAATATTTCTACAGGCCGCTCTAAACATAACGTTAGATTTGTCATTAGTTTTGATTCTCAGCAAACTTCATGGTGATTCTAACTGATAGTTGTAGCTTAAGAAAGTCTCTATTTTGGTAAGGAAGTGGGTCTGGCTTGGATTCAAGGAACTGAGTGAATTTATCTTGGCCCTGAGGCATCAAAAGCAGTTTCGTTGAGTTTGGCTGTGCGCATGTATGTTTGGCCTGCCATTATTCATTTTAGGTAATTGGGAAACAAAATCATACTTAATTTTCATTTTTCTTTGTAGATGGCTATTTTAATGACTGTAACCTTGGATTGAATCTTTGAAATAACATGATTAAAGGTTTGTAGGAAAAATATTAAATTCTTACAACCATGCCCATCATTACTAGCTAGTATGTCAATGTGCAATTCACAGGACTAAACATCCCAAGTCTTTAAACAAAAATTCATGTAGTTTGAGTGAGAAAGGGAGTTGAAAGTCATTGTCCTGTGAAAGAAGACTTGGAAAAGAGGGGGGAGGATTATAGAAGGTACTGTCTTCTTTTTCTTGGGGGCAAGGAATGGTTAGCTTTATGGCTTAAATAAATTTGTTAAACTATGGCATGTTTTATTTGATAAAAATAAAAATAATAAGGTCAATGGTAGAGCAAACAGATTGTGAGCAAATATTTTTGTGAGAACGGTGCAATACAGTCTCTTTGCTCATTGCTTGAGAGTATTTAATCTCTAAAAATGGATGACAAATCTTGAGTAAAAGAATAGCTGCTTTTCAGTAGTGCAAACATATATATTTTTAAAATATAAAACTATTTCCAAGGTGGAAAGTGCCATAGTAAAACAGTGATGTAACAAGTCATGCTAAATTAAGTAGGTATGTATATATACACACACACACAAACACAAAGACATGTGTAGTATCCTTATTTTTTCTTATTTATTGTTGCAAATTTTAATGCTACAGATTTCCTGTCTGTAAGGATCTTGTTCAACTTGGACCAATCTCCAGCCCCAGAGTCTGCAGTAGTTCAAAGCTTCCCTATGAATTAGCCCTTTACATCCTTCACAATACTTTATTTGTGTTTAAAGTTTATTCCCTTTTCTGTTTCCTTCCAAAAAGCCAATCATACCCCAGATTTCTGAGCTTCGAAACATCCTTGAAGAAAAGAGAAGTCATAATAAGTGCTATCATCATTCTCTACTTCTTTCCTGGTCTTCTGCCCTCTCACTGGCCCCACTGGCCAGCTGCCTTCTGCTCCTCATGGTGTGGGAGTCACTTTAAACGTGTCGCGCAGCCTCTCGAGACAGCTGCTTCTCTTGAAGGGTGGTGGGGTTGTGTGGTCCTTGCCAGCTTGGCTGGCCTTCTTAGCTTTCTTAAAGTTCTCGTACAGAAATGTTCTCTGTCTCTCTCTCTATATGTATGTATATATATACATGTATATGTATATATTATTTATTTAACCTCCAAGGTATAAGATTAAGTATTTCCTCACTCTATTACTGACACTTGATATCAACTTCCTTATTTTTTTTACCAATCTAAAAGGAAAAAATTTTGTATCTTGTTGGCTTAATGTAGGCTTTTTGATACCTAGTAAGGCTGAGCGTCTTCTAAAATTTATTTACTCTTTATTTATATTTCTTCGTCTGTGAATTGCTTCTTTACAACTTGCAATCATATTCCTATTGATTTTTTTCTTTTTCTTATATAAATATAGAAATAGGAACTTTATTGATTTTTGCCTATTGTATGTGTTGTATATTTATGTATTTTTCCTTTTATCGTTTAACTTTTGTTATAGCATTTTTTTTTCTTGAATAGAAGTTTTCAACTTTTAAGTAGTTTGGTTTTGGTAGTCTTTCCTTCTCTGTTTCTTGGCTTTCTTTCTGTATTCTTGCTAACCCCAGGGTGATGATAAAAGTTATACTATATTTAGTGCCACTAACCTTGGAATATATTTATTTATTCATATTTCTATGTTATAAAATAAGAATAATTTTTTTTCCAGACTCAGTGATTTTTATTGAATAGTCAGCCCCTCCCCTTTATTTGAAATGTCCTATGTATCCTCTATACCACCCTTAGTGGCAGAAAGTGAAGAGAAACTGAAGAGCCTTTTGATTAAAGTGAAAGAGGAGGTGAAAAAGCTGGCTTAAAACTAAACCATTCAAAAAACTAAGATCATGGCATCCGGTCCCACCACTTCCTGGCAAATAGATGGGGAAACAATGGAAACCATGACAGACTTTATTTTCTTGGGCTCCAAAATCACTGCAGATGCTGATTGCAGCCATGAAATTAAAAGACACTTGCTCCTTGGAAGAAAAGTTATGACCAACCTAGACAGCATATTAAAAAGCAGAGACATTACTTTTTGACAAAGGCCCATCTAGTCAAAGCTATGGTTTTTCCAGTGGTCATGTATGGATGTGAGAGTTGGACCATAAAGAAAGCTGAGTGCCAAAGAATTGATGCTTTTGAACTGTGGTGTTGGAGAAGACTCTTGAGAGTCCCTTGGACTGCGAGGAGATCAAACCAGTCAATCCTAAAGGAAATCAGGCCTGACTATTCATTGGAAGAACTGATGTTGAAGCTGAAGCTCCAGTATTTTGGCCACCTGACTCACCTGCTAAGAGCTGACTCATTTGAAAAGACCCTGATGCTGGGAAAGATTGAGGGCAGGAGGAGAAGGGGAACAAGAGAGGATGAGATGGTTGGATAGCATCACTGACTGTATGGACATGAGTTTGAACAGGCTGCAGGAGTTGATGATGGACAGGGAAGGCTGTCATGCTGCAGCCCATGGGTTCGCAGAGAGTTGGACATGACTTAGTGACTGAACTGAACTGTATCATGTATGAAATTACTACATGTGTGCATGGGTGTGTTTACATATATACATCTGTTTCTATACTTTGTATATAGTACCCTTTAGTCTCTCAAGATTTCACTGGAACTAGAGGAGAAATGGAAATCACCCAGAGATCCTGAACATATGAGAGACAGTAGTTAGGAGAGGCAAGATGTTTCAATGTAAATATTTTAATTATTTTTTAAGTCAAACTGTGTGAATGTGTTAAAAATTCGAAAAGTTAACGATATAATTTCCAAAGTCAATTAAAATTTCAGTATTGCTTTGGTTATTTTTTTCTGTCTCCTCAATATTTATTTTTTTAAATTTTATTGATTACTCACTTCAGAATTATTTCTTTAAAAATGCTTAAAAATTTTCTTTAAAAATTCTTTAAAAGTGTGCGTGTATGTGTCTGCGTGTATTGCAACATTGCATTGAAAAGTGGAGAGTTTTTTGCTATGGTCTCTTTTGTTTCTTTTGCATTTATTTCTGCCCTAATTTTTAAGATTTCTTTCCTTCTAATAACCCTGGGGTTCTTCATTTCTTCCTTCTCTAGTTGCTTTAGGTGTAGAGTTAGTTTATTTATTTGATTTTTTTTCTTATTTCTTGAGGTATGCCTGTATTGCTATGAACCTTCCCCTTAGCATTGCTTTTACCGTGTCCCATAGGTTTTGGGTTGTTGTGTTTTCATTTTCATTCGTTTCTATGCATATTTTGATTTCTTTTTTGATTTCTTCTGTGATTTGTTGGTTATTCAGAAGCGTGTTGTTTAGCCTCCATATGTTGGAATTTTTAATAGTTTTTTTCCTGTAATTGAGGTCTAATCTTACTGCATTGTGGTCAGAGAAGATGGCTGGGATGATTTCAATTTTTTGGAATTTACCAAGGCTAGATTTATGGCCCAGGATGTGATCTATCCTGGAGAAAGTTCCGTGTGCACTTGAGAAAAAGGTGAAATTGCTTGTTTTGGGGTGGAAAGTCCTGAAAATATCGATTAAATCTAATTTGTCTATAGTATCATTTAAAGTTTGTGTTTCCTTGTTAATTTTCTGTTTAGTTGATCTATCCATATGTGTGAGTGGAGTATTAAAGTCTCCCACTATTATTGTGTTATTGTTAATTTCCCCTTTCATACTTGTTAGTATTTGCCTTATATATTGTGGTGCTCCTATGTTGGGTGCATATATATTTATAATTGTTACATCTTCTTCTTGGATTGACCCTTTGATCATCATGTAGTGTCCTTGATAGCAAAAATCAACAAAACTAAAAGCTGGTTTTTCGAGAAAATAAACAAAATTGACAAGCCATTAGCCAGACTCATCAAGAAACAAAGGGAGAAGAATCAGATCAACAAAATTAGAAATGAAAATGGAGAGATCACAACAGACTACACAGAAATACAAAGGATCATAAGAGACTACTACCAATAGCTATATGCCAATAAAATGGACAATTTGGAAGAAATGGACAAATTCTTAGAAAAGTATAACTTTCCAAAATTGAACCAGGAAGAAATAGAAGATCTTAACAGACCCATCACAAGCACGGAAATCGAAACTGTAATCAGAAATCTTCCAGCAAACAAAAGCCCAGGACCAGACGGCTTCACAGCAGAATTCTACCAAAAATTTAGAGAAGAGCTAACACCTATCCTACTCAAACTCTTCCAGAGAATTGCAGAAGATGGTAAACTTCCAAACTCCTTCTATGAGGCCACCATCACCCTAATTCCAAAACCAGACAAAGATGTCACAAAAAAAGAAAACTACAGGCCAATATCACTGATGAACATAGATGCAAAAATCCTTAATAAAATTCTAGCAAACAGAATCCAACATCATATTAAAAAGATCATACATCACTACCAAGTGGGCTTTATCCCAGGAATGCAAGGTTTCTTTAACATCCGCAAATCAATCAATGTAATTCACCACATTAACAAATTGAAAGATAAGAACAATATGATTATCTCAATAGATGCAGAAAAAGCCTTTGACAAAATTCAACATCCATTTATGATAAAAACTCTCCAGAAAGCAGGAATAGAAGGAACATACCTCAACATAATAAAAGCTATATATGACAAACCCACAGCAAACATTATCCTCAATGGTGAAAAACTGAAAGCATTTCCCCTAAAGTCAGGAACAAGGCAAGGATGCCCACTTTCACCACTACTATTCAACATAGTTTTGGAAGTTTTGGCCACAGCAATCAGAGCGGAAAAAGAAATAAAAGGAATCCAGATAGGAAAAGAAGAAGTAAAACTCTCACTGTTTGCAGATGACATGATCCTCTACATAGAAAACCCTAAAGATTCTACCAGAAAACTACTAGAGCTAATCAATGAATATAGTAAAGTGGCAGGATACAAAATTAACACACAGAAATCCCTTGCATTCCTATACACCAATAATGAGAAAACAGAAAGAGAAATTAAGGAAACAATACCATTCACCATTGCAACAAAAAGAATAAAATACTTAGGAATATTTCTACCTAAAGAAACAAAAGACTTATATATAGAAAACTATAAAACACTGATGAAAGAAATCAAAGAGGACACAAACAGATGGAGAAATATACCGTGTTCATGGATTGGAAGAATTAATATAGTGAAAATGAGTATACTACCCAAAGCAATCTATAGATTCAATGCAATCCCTATCAAGCTACCAATGATATTTTTCACAGAACTAGAACAAATCATTTCACAATTTGTATGGAAGTATAAGAAACCTCGAATAGCCAAAGCAATCTTGAGAAAGAAGAATGGAACTGGAGGAATCAACCTGCCTGACTTCAAGCTCTACTACAAAGCCACAGTCATCAAGACAGTGTGGTACTGGCACAAGGATAGAAATATAGATCAATGGAACAAAATAGAAAGTCCAGAGATAAACCCACGCACCTATGGGCACCTTATCTTCAACAAAGGAGGCAAGAGTATACAATGGAGAAAAGACAATCTCTTTAACAAGTGGTGCTGGGAAAACTGGTCAACCACTTGTAAAAGAATGAAACTAGAACACTTCCTAACACCATACACAAAAATAAACTCAAAATGGATTAAAGATCTAAATGTAAGACCAGAAACTATAAAACTCCTAGAGGAAAACATAGGCAAAACACTCTCCGACATAAATCACAGCAGGATCCTCCATGACCCACCCCCCAGAATATTGGAAATAAAAGCAAAAATAAACAAATGGGACCTAATTAAAATTAAAAGCTTTTGCACAACAAAGGAAACTAGGAGCAAGGTGAAAAGACAGCCTTCAGAATGGGAGAAAAGAATAGCAAACGAAGCAACAGACAAACAATTAATCTCAAAAATATACAAGCAACTCCTGCAGCTCAATTCCAGAAAAATAAACGACCCAATCAAAACATGGGCCAAAGAACTAAACAGACATTTCTCCAAAGAAGACATACAGATGGCTAACAAACACATGAAAAGATGCTCAACATCACTCATTATTAGAGAAATGCAAATCAAAACCACAATGAGGTACCATTTCACACCAGTCAGAATGGCCGCTATCCAAAAGTCTACAAGCAATAAATGCTGGAGAGGGTGTGGAGAAAAGGGAACCCTCTTACACTGTTGGTGGGAATGCAAACTAGTACAGCCACTATGGAGTACAGTGTGGAGATTCCTTAAAAAACTGGGAATAGAACTGCCATATGACCCAGCAATCCCACTGCTAGGCATACACACCGAGGAAACCAGAATTGAAAGAGACGCGTGTACCCCAATGTTCATCGCAGCACTGTTTACAATAGCCAGGACATGGAAGCAACCTAGATGTCCATCGGCAGACGAATGGATAAGGAAGCAGTGGTACATATACACAATGGAATATTACTCAGCCATTAAAAAGAATACATTTGAATCGGTTCTATTGAGATGGATGAAACTGGAGCCCATTATACAGAGTGAAGTAAGCCAGAAAGAAAAGCACCAATACAGTATACTAATGCATGTATATGGAATTTGAAAGATGGTAATGGTAACCCTATATGTGAGACAGAATAAGAGACACAGATGCATAGAACAGTCCTGTGGACTCTGAGGGAGAAGGTGAGGGTGGGACGTTCTGGGACAATAGCATTGAAACATGTATATTGTCATATGTGAAGCGGAACACCATTCCATGTTCTATGCATGGGACGGATGCTCAGGGATGGAGCGTTGGGATGACCCAGAGGGATGGGAAGGGGAGGGAGGTGGGAGGAGGTTTCGGGAGGGGGAGAACATGTGAACCCATGGCTGATTCATGTCAATGTATGGCAAAAACTACTACAATATTGTAAAGTAATTAGCCCCCAACTAAAATAAATAAAAATAAAATAAATAAATAAATAAAAGAAAGAAAACAAACAAACAAACAAACAAAAAAGTGGAGAGTTAAGCACAACCACCAATTTCAAAAGTCGTTGTTTAGCTTTCAGTACAGTGGGGGAATTCCTTAAAAAAACTGGGAATAAACTGCCATAACCCAGAAACCCCACTGTAGGATACACACGAGGAAACCAAATTTGAAAGGCGCGTGTCCCCCAATGTTCATCGCAGCACTTTTTACAATAGCCAGGACATGGAAGCAACCTAGATCATATCGGCAGACGAATGGATAAGGAAGCAGGGGTTACATATACACAATGGAATATTACTCAGCCATTAAATGATGTTCATCCATTAGTAACTTTATAATTTTGGAAGGCCTGGAATATTCTTAGGATGATTTACTTGGCATAGTTAAGAAAAAGTGTTGCTAGAATTATTCACGATGGCTTTGGCTTTCCATATATGCTCTTTCATTTGCATATTGCCTCAAGGGAAATAGTATTTGACTGCACAGAGTCTGACCCAGATGACATGGGCCATCTGGAAGAAGAGTTTCACGAGTTAGTCACTCAGTGACTGAAATGGGAAGAAAAGCTGAAAGCCAGGGATAGACTTACTTTGAGTCTGTTACATGGAAATAACCCAGACTGAAGAATCTTTACAAATATGCAGTGAATCCTGCTATTAAAGAAATAATGTATTTTTTTAGTATCAGAATCACCTCTGGTTCTGCATGTAGTTTATAATATTCTATTTATAATATTTTGTATTTAATAACATTTTTATTTGGAAATAGAAAATTGTATAATTATTGCTACAAGTTCATACTACTTGTCTACCCTGCTGCCTATCATATAGTAAATATCAGTTTTAGACAATCAAATGATCTGAATTGTGGCTATTCATAGAAAATATTATTTATGAAACTAGAACTTACCTTTTCACTCTAATAAAATTTAAAGTGGAAAATGTGATTTTGAAGAAGAGTATGCTAATTATTACTAAATGTGATAATTTATTTTATATTTTCTTGATTTCAGTGATGTTTATTGAACATCCTCTCTATATACTACTAGTATATGGGTGTGACTTGAATTTCATTTTTAGAATTATTTGTCCAAATAAGAGCCTGCAAGTTTTTGGCTGTGATCTCTTTATGGCTGGTACATACTTACTATAAAAATCATTTCTATTTCACTTAACCAATATATATAGCTATTCTGTTGATAATGGACATTATAAACAATTAAAATTCTATTTTATAGGGTGAAAGCAAGTCTAAGACTATTCTAATTTTTTAGACACCTCTATTTGTGCAGTACTAGTATAGTGACAAAACTGTTAATACCAAATATTTGATATTGTTACTAACCCTTTTCCAATTCAGGTTTTTTTATTTGCCTGTTTCCTTATACTGAACACTACTTACTAGAACCATGAGTGTCTTCCTATTCTACTCCTTACCCTAAGTGAACCTGATCCTCTGGGGAGATTGGAAGAGCAGACCACTTTCCAGAGTGCACTCTGAGAGTGTGCTTCTTCTGCCTTTTTTCCGGACTCAGGTAGTGATGCTGAGGAGAGGACCAGATGGAGTAAATGTACAGCTACAAAATTTGTTACTCAACTGACTGGTCAGTAGTGATGGGAGAACCTCTATATCCATAGAACCCAGACACCCTCTCGAATTGTGCAGGCTCATGGTAACCCTTTGATACATAACTAGAATTATTTGTCAGTACCTCTTGATCTATGTTACAGAGCCCTCCTAAAACTCTTCCTGTCTTTTCTCCGAGGTAGAGATAACTAGACCCACTTGAGATTCTGCCTCTAATTATCATTTGCTTTATTTGCATGTGGGTTATTTACTTTTATTAGCATTGGTGGAGGTACCACGGCCAAGAACTCTGGGAGGAGAGCATGCATAATTCCGTCTCTGTTTTGAATCTTCTATTTAGTCAAACTCCAACTTTGGTTCATTCTACTTTTTGGAAATGTAGCTGGGTACAGTTTTCCTCATTGTTATTTTGTCTGTTTCTCCATAATTCTAGGTGAACTCCCTACCCACATTCCTCTGAAACCACTGTCCTCCCCCACTCTCTCTATGCTGCACCCTGACATCTCCCCTTCTTCCAGGGCTGTGTTCTGCCCCCTGAATGATGCCACCACTCAGCACCACCTCTTTAGCCCCAGATCTCTCAGAACTGTTAATCACCTTCAGAGTGCTCTCCTCTCCTTTCTTTGTTCTCTGCTTACCTATATCTTCCTAACACATAAATTTTCTTGAAATGCTTCTTTTATCATATCACTTTCCAAGGACCTAAATTGTTGTTACTCATCAAATGAAAACCAAATTCTTATGCATCAAGCCTTGAGTAACCAGTCTATTTAATGTTCCACAACCTCTCCCCATTCATCTATATCTTTAAAGTGAAGTTGCTCAGTTGTGTCCAACTCTGCGACCCCATGAACTGTAGCCTACCAGGCTCCTCCATCCATGGGATTTTCCAGGCAAGAGTACTGGAGTGGGTTGCCATTTTAAACCACCCTCTTATTTTTTATTGAGATAAGTCCCACATCTGTTCAAGTTTTAGCCTGCTCACATCTCTTGCATGAAATCTTCTTGCATAAGTCTTTATTCCATTGACTTTCCCATTTCAAGTCTAAAAGCATTGAGTCTGTAGCACATAGTTTAAAACCCTTTTAACTTTGTATGCTTATTTTATGTTGCATCTGTTAGAAAGTTCATTTGGCGACTTGTCAGAGACCTGAATATGTTTGAATATGAGAGGTGTTTCTTTTTTTCTTTCTTATGTGATGAAGACATCAGGAGGTAGGTTCACAGTTACCACTGTGGCTCCTTGTGGCTCCCCATTCTGCTGTCCCTCAGGTTTTATCCTCAACCTCATGATATAAAATGCTCAGTAGCTCCAGCAGAAAGAAGGAAGGACATAAATGGTCCGTCTACTTTAAAAAGTTTTCTGAAACACTGCCCAGTGAAAGGCTGCCATTTTTTGTGAGGGAACCTGGAAAATGTAATCTCAGAGATATTTGAATTACTCCCCTCCCCCGAATCTAAGAAGTCTATTAGGAGGGAGGAAGGAGAGGATGGCTGCTTTGGGGGCACCCCTCTGCCTCTGTGTTACATGCATAATGTGAGGCTTCCACATCCACCTCGCTCCAGATACACAGCCAGTGTCTGCTTTCCTTTCCTGAGCAGTGGTAAAATAAGTCAACTAGGCGTGTTCCACAAATCAGGATGCAGTCCTTAGGTCAGGAAGAGTATTTCCTATTAACTTTGTCTCATACTCTTTTCCCAGAAATATGTACAAAAAGAGATAAAACTTTTTTTAAAGATATAGGAGATAAAAATAAAATAATAAAGGTGAGACTTGTTCATTTAAGAACACTATGTTTTGTTCTGTTGAAAGAGTACAATTATATAGGTGTATCTGGATTTTGATGCTAAACTACTAGGTTATTACATTCAACAAATATCTAATAAATACTCCTCAGCATGGCACACAATTCTAGGTCTATGTAACACACATATTTTTTTTTTTTTGACATATGTCTTAAATTTTCAATCTTTTGAGGCAGTGGTTTGTTAACCCAAGTAGGCTGTCTGTATTCTTGTGAGAATTTAAATAAAGCATATGCATGATAAATATTTGCTATATTTCTGTTGATGTTGAGGTTGGCCATTAGGAGCATGTCTGCTTCCACTGAAGGGTGTTTTCCTACTTTTGTCAGACACAAAGCAAGCCTCCTTTTGTCTGCTGATCACAGCTCCAATTTTCCCAGCTGGATGAATTCACCAAGTTGAGAATCTGAGAGGCCTTAACATTAGCAGAATCTACAAAGCGCCAGAGGGGCACAAAACCTACAGAGAAAACGTTCGCTCTTCAGGCTTGGCACTGTGGTTGCTACAGCTACCAAGCTGCTGATTTCTCTGCTTTGTGTTCACGTGGGAAGAGAAGCTCTCAAGGTGACAGGGGCTTCATTATATAACTGACATTGCAATTCATTTGCTTTAATGTTTGCATTTTAATCTACCGTGCCTAGTCCTGAGGAGGGCTTTTCTTTGGGAATACTCGGTTAGGAGGGGGATGGGTAGACTAAATTTTATACAATCAGGAGGGTGAATAATGGAATGTAATTGTATTTTTTTCTCTCTGAACTTTATAACCATTCGTACATTGGCTTGAATCGATGTTGGGGGTGTTTTGCTGCATGTGTCACAAAGAGAACACAAGAACCATTGATTCATATATATATAAAAATATAAATACTATAAGCCAATATTAAAATAGCAATTAAGATGAAATCACATCAGACTGTCCTTGGTGAAGTTTAAGAAGTTATCCATGTATAAGTAACTGACAAATCATTCTGAAGGCTTACAATTCTTTACTTTTATGATCTTTAAGCACTGTCTCTAAAATATTAATTGCAGATGAATAGGTTGTGCATGAAACCAAATCATGTACAAAATGTAATTGACATATGATCTTCTCTAGGGAGGTTGCATAGAGACAGATATGTAAGAATGTGTTAACAGTGGGTTCACAATTTATATGTTTTCATTTCTTTTAATGGGTTTCCCTGGTGGCTCAGTGGTAAAGAATCCATCTGCCAATGCAGGAGATGAAGGTTCGATCCCTGGGTGAAGAAGATTCCCTGGAGAAGGACATGGCAATCCACTCCAGTATTCTTGCCTGGGAAATTCCATGGACAGAGGAGCCTTGTGGTTTACAGTTCATGGGGTGACAAAAGAGTTGGACATGACTTAGTGTCTGAACAACAACAATTTCTTTTCATAAATATGTGTTATCAGTGATAAAAAAAAGTCTCTAAAGTTCCTCCACATTCTTTTCCCCAGTTCAATTTTTGAAGAAATTTTGTGAATTTTATAATTTCTCTTTAACAGAATGGCATTATCAATAGAAAAACACTGCTTTTCCCCTTTGTTTTAGGTTAAGGAGAAGCTAAAGCACTGTTTCTGAAATTCAATTTTTCATTGTTGAAAGAAGGCATGCTTAACCACTATTTGCAGTTCTTTAAGTTCAGTTCAGTTCAGTTCAGTTCAGTTCAGTCACTCAGTCGTGTCCGACTCTGCGACCCCATGAATCACAGCACGCCAGGCCTCCCTGTCCATCACCAACTCTTGGAGTTTACCCAAACCCATGTCCATCGAGTCGGTGATGCCATCCAACCATCTCATGCTCTGTCGTCCCCTTCTCCTCCTGCCCCCAGTCCTTCCCAGCATCAGGGTCTTTTCCAATGGGTCAAATCTTCGCATGATGTGGCCAAAGTATTGGAGTTTCAGCTTCAACATCAGTCCTTCCAATGAACACCCAGGACTGATCTCCTTTAGGATGGACTGGTTGGATCTCCTTACAGTCCAAGGGGCTCTCAAGAGTCTTCTCCAACATCACAATTCAAAAGCATCAATTCTTCTGTGCTCAGCTTTCTTCACCATCCAACTCTCACATCCATACATGACAACTGGAAAAACCATAGCCTTGACTAGATGGACCTTTGTTGGCAGAGTAATGTCTCTGCTCTTAAATATGCTGTTGGTCATAATCTTCCTTCCAAGGAGTAAGCGTCTTTTAATTTCATGGCTGCAATCACCATCAGCAGTGATTTTGGAGCCCAAAAAAATAAAGTCTAACACTGTTTCCATTGTTTCCTCATCTATTTCCCATGAAGTGATGGGACCAGATGCCATGATATTAGTTTTCTGAACGTTGAGCTATAAGCCAGTTTTTTCACTCTCCTCTTTCACTTTCATCAAGAGGCTCTTTAGTTCTTCTTCACTTTCTGCCATAAGGGTGGTGTCATCTGCATATCTGAGGTTATTGATATTTGTCCCGGCAATCTTGATTCCAGCTTGTGTTTCTTCCAGCCCAGCATTTCTCATGATGTACTCTGCATGTAAGTTAGATAAGCAGGGTGACAATATACAGCCTTGACGTATTCCTTTTCCTATTTGGAACCAGTCTGTTGTTCTATGTCCAGTTCTAACTGTTGCTTCCTGATCTGCATACAGGTTTCTCAAGAGACAGGTCAGATGGTCTGGTATTCCCATCTCTTTCAGATTTTCCCACAGTTTATTGTGATCCACACAGTCAAAGGCTTTGGCATAGTTAATAAAGCATAAATAGATGTTTTTCTGGAACTCTCTTGCTTTATCAATGATCCAGCGGATACTGGCAATTTGATCTCTGGTTCCTCTGCCTTTTCTAAAACCAGCTTGAACTTCTGGAAGTTCACGGTTCACGTGTTGCTGAATCCTGGCTTGGAGAACTTTGAGCATTACTTTACTAGTGTGTGAGATGAGTGCAATTGTGCAGTAGTTTGAGCATTCTTTGGCATTGTCTTTCTTTGGGATTGGAATGAAAACTGACCTTTTCCAGTCCTGTGGCTAGAGTTTTTCATATTTGCTGGCATATTGAGTGCAGCACTTTGACAGCATCATCTTTCAGGATTTGAAATAGCTCAACTGGAATTCCATCACCTCCACTAGCTTTGTTCGTAGTGATGCTTTCTAAGGCCCACTTGACTTCACATTCCAGGATGTCTGGCTCTAGGTGAGTGATCACACCATCGTGATTATCTGGGTCGTGAAAATCTTTTTTGTACAGTTCTTTTGTGTATTCTTGCCACCTCTTCTTAATATCTTCTGTTTCTGTTAAGTCCATACCATTTCTGTCCTTTATCGAGCCCATCTTGGCATGAAATGTTCCCTTGGTATCTCTAATTTTCTTGAAGAGATCTCTAGTCTTTCCCATCCTGTTGTTTTCCTCTATTTCTTTGCATTGATTGCTGAGGAAGGATTTCTTATCTCTCCTTGCTATTCTTTGGAACTCTGCATCCAGATGAGAATATCTTTTCTTTTCTCCTTTGCTTTTCACTTCTTTTCCTTCCCAGCTATCTGTAAGGCCTCCTCAGACAGCCATTTTGCTTTTTTGCATTTCTTTTCCATGGGGATGGTCTTGATCCCTGTCTCCTGTACAATGTCACGAACCTCTGTCCATAGTTCATCAGGCACTCTGTCTATCAGATCTAGTCCCTTAAATCTATTTGTCACTTCCACTGTATACACATAAGGGATTTGATCTAGGTCATACCTGAATGGACTAGTGGTTTTCCCTACTTTCTTCAATTTAAGTCTGAATTTGGCAAAAAGCAGTTCATTATCTGAGCCACAGTCTGCTCCAAGTCTTGATTTTGCTGACTATATAGAGCTTCTCCATCTTTGTCTGCAAAGAATATAATCAATCTGATTTCTGTGTTGACCATCTGGTGATGTCCACGTGTAGAGTCTTCTCTCGTGTTGCTGGAAGAGGGTGTTTGCTATGACCAGTGCGTTCTCTTGGCAAAACTCTATTAGCCTTTGCCCTGCTTCATTCTGTACTCCAAGGCCAAATTTGCCTGTTACGCCAGGTGTTTCCTGACTTCTATTAGGCCTTCAGAGTGGGAAGGGAACAAGTTTTGGAGCATCTATTATGTTTTCTCTTACTTTGTGTACATTGTCTTGTGTAATATAGCACCATTAAATATCATTAATTTATTTTACAGATGAAGGTAGAAAGAGGATTTGCATATCCATAATCATTAAGTCTGCAGGTCAAGAAGCAAGAGTTAGAACTGGACATGGAACAATAGACTAGTTCCAAATTGGGAAAGGAATACATCAAGGCTGTATATTGTCACCCTGCTTATTTAACTTATATGCAGTGTACATCATGAGAAATGCTGGACTGGATGAAGCACAGGATGGAATCAGGATTGCTAGGAGAAATATCAATAACCTTAGATATGCCGATGACACCACCCTTATGGCAGAAAGTGAAGAACTAAAGAGTCTCTTGATGAAAGTGAAAGAAGAGAGTGAAAAAGTTGGTGTAAAGCTCAACATTCAGAAAACTAAGATCATGGCATCTGGTCCCCTCACTTCATGGCAAACAGATGGGCAAACAGTGGAGACAGTGACAGACTTTATTTTTTTGTGCTCAGAAATCACTATAGACGGTGACTGCAGCCATGAAATCAAAAGATGTTTGCTCCTTGGAAGAAAAGCTATGACCAGCCTAGACAGCATATTAAAAAGCAGAGACATTACTTTGCCAACAAAGATACATCTAGTCAAAGCTAGGGTTTTTCCAGTAGTCATGTATGGATATGAGAGTTGAATTATAAAGAAAGCTGAGCATCAAAGAATTGATGCTTTTGAACTGTGGTTTTGGAGAAGACTCTTGAGAACCCCTTGGACAGCAAGGAGATCGAACCAGTCCATCCTAAAGGAAATCAGTCCTGAATATTCATTGGAAGGACTGATGCTGAAGCTGAAACTCCAGTACTTTGGCCATCTGGTGCAAAGAACTGACTCATTTGAAAAGACCCAGATGCTGGGAAAGATTGAAGGTGGGAGGACTAGGGGACGACAGAGGATGAGATGGTTGGATGGCATCACTGACTCAATGGACATGAGTTAGAGTAAACTCTAGGAGTTGGTGATGGACAGGGAGGCCTGGTGTGCTGCAGTCCATGGGGTTGCAAAGAGTCGGGCACAACTGAGTGACTGAACTGAACTGAATCATTAAGTCAATAAATAAGAGAGACATAGTTGTCTTTCTAACAGAGACTTCAGTCTTTCTTATCCCAAAACACATGTTCTTTTCATCAACTTGAGAAGACATACTATTCCAAGATGACTTGAAATGTGGAGAGATTGTATGGTATAATTCCCCTCTGTTTTAGTTTTTAGCAATCATTAAATTACCTATAAGAACTTTAACATAAACATTATTAAATATGAATCTGTATTGTCCTGGATGCTGTTGTTTATCCCTAGCAACCATTGCCTCTATCTTTCCACAAAGATCTTCAGTTTTCTTTAGGGGATTCTTGTGGGTTCAGGGAAACTAAATTTGAATTTAGTTTAAATTTAAATCAGTGTATTTGCTTAAGACAATTTTAGTTGGGTTTTCTGTTACTTGCAACCAAAGCAAATGAATTGCTTTATGTATCATGCTATAAATTCCACTTCATTTTCCCTCAAACAGACACCCAAAGTAGCCTTGAAATAAACTCAAGCAACATAAGTTATAAGGTCTTGAAAGTGACTAGCTAGATCAGTATTGAAAACGGAAGCCACTCAATAGGCAAACTTAATAGACAAGTAGGTAGATGCCAAATGAGAACTATATAAGATCGCTATACTAGTAATAAGAGTCAGGTTAGTTTTTCAAGAATAATCATGAAGAGTTTACACTTTCCAAAATAATGCCTATTTAAAAATATATAAACATAGATTTCTGATGAGAAGGGTTAAGGGGAAGGCACAAGAGGTCATGAAGTGATGTTCTGAAAGACCTTGGCCAAATTACCATAAAGGGTCTAAAATCATTGGATTCTTTTTATGATCAATCATTAGATATTTTTTCTCCATTAAAAAAAAAAAACGGAAAGTAAGAAAGGAAGTGGAATATCCAACAATTGCTAAGTTGTTGGGAGAATTTCCCTTGGGAGAGTGAATACCTTGTTCTCAAATGTTGCTACTTGAGGGAAGGAAGCTTCCTGTTGAAATGGGGTTAAAAGGGAGCCTTAACTGTAGCCAAGTTTTCTATTCCAAGAGAGGTAATTACTAAGGTCGGAACACTTTCCCTCTATGAAACAGTCATCACCTTATGGGAAAAAATTTCTGTGTCTACTCCCAAAATGTGAGTGGACTTTTGAAAGCAATAAATTGTACATGTAGAGTTCTGAAATCAAGAACTGAATAGTATTATTACTCTTTGTTAGAATACCATGATAGTAAAACAGCAGTAACAAAAAGTTGAAATGCAGTCACTTTGAATAGCCTCATGTACTGAAATTAATTGTAATTAACTTTTTACTTTGTTTTATTTCTTATTAAAATAGTTTTGTTCCTACCTCTGTTGTCATCAGCCCCATTGTCTCTGTCACCAGCAGGTAATCATATTATTAACTGTTGAATATCTTCCCAGAATTTCTTCATGTAGAACCAAGGAAATGCACATATGTTTTGTTATTGTCTCTCTTTCTTCTGTAAAATGTAGCACACTGTAGACTGTTGTTTATTTTCTGCTATTTTCACCTAATGCTATCTCTTGGAGATCTTTCCTTTTCAGTAGTACGTCAAGAACTTCGTCATTTTCTCCTACATCTGCATAGTATTTCTCACAGCATGCATGACCAGTAATTTATTTAGCCAGCTCCCTATTGATGGAAAGCTGGATTATTTCCAGTCTTTTACTATTACTCTTAGTGCTTTTGATAACCTTCACATATTTCGCTTCATACATTTTCAGTGAATGAAAATAAAGCCAAGCCCTAAAAACAAGTCATCCTCAATTTTGGCAAGCTTCTGAACCTGAGGGTTCACTTGGGTTATTTTTACTACTTAAAGTTATGAACTTTTTTCTTCACTCTCCAACTCATTTAGCAAAGAAAAAGCAGCTTTTGTTTATAAATAAATACAAGCTACCTAGACATTTGAAAAGAAGGGACAATGTCTTATCTGTTTTCATAGGGCTATCCTAAGACTTCTGTAGAAATGTTGCTTCTAATAACAATGATGGGAAAAAGGGCCATTTCTGTAAGAGCCATGTAAATAAGCACATCAGAGCCCTGGAAAATCTTGGCTTCTTCATCTTGACCTCCATATTTAATCTTGATGATTTGTTTTCTGACTTGTACATTTCTTCTCTTATATTCCTTTTCCCTCCAGCTGCATCTGCAAAATGTTTGCTCTGTCACCAGTGCCCTTTTTATGCCATCCTATGTGCATTCTGTTGGTGATGTATCACTTTAAAATATCATGCTTGCTATAGAATACCTCCATCATTTTGGTGTTTGTTTTGGTTGTTGCTGTGGTTTTCTTGAGGAATTCTTTGGGTAAAATTACTTTAATGGAATTTGATTTTTAATCATTTATCCCAGCACTCCCCTCCCCAAGCACTCAATGGGAAGTTTGAAACATGGGTAAGATTTTGCTTGGGGTTTTGTTTCCTTTTTTTCCTCCTTCATTACAAACTGCCTGAATATGAATTAAATAAATGTTGTTAAATAGTATATTTTTATAGATTTGTGTCCTTACAAGAGACCAGTGTTTCCAACTCTGCCCACAGTCTAATCTCTGCATTTCCCTGTTTCTGACAACAGTGGTTTTCCTTGAGTCCCCTTTCGTGGCTTCAGTTGTTGGCATCATCACCAACTCTTCTCTTTGATTACACCTTTTAGACCATACTCTTTATTTGTCAGGCAGATCCCTGCATCATTGTTAGAATCCTACAGCCCATGCTTTCAGTTGCTTGGAAGAGAAAAGCATGAGTGGACACTGAGAGGTACAGTCTACTTTTCTCACTTTTAACAAAATTTATCTCTTTGCTTCATTCATTACCATCTTTGTTTTTTTTCCCCTTTGTGCCTATATTTTTGCTCCCTGGTGCATACGTCCGTGGGTCTCTGTTTAAGGAGTTTCTTCTGCTGCTGTTTTTATCTGCCTTTCAGAATTCTGGAAACAGAGTTCTCCAAAACATAAAAGACCTGTTAGTACAGCGGGAACAGTTGATTGGTTTAGTCTGTTTAATTATAGTTGAAGTTAAGTCAGCATTACTACAATCCTCTTTAAAAAAAAAAAAAAGCATTAATATTGCACTTGGTTTAGCATGATTCTAAATAATTCTCTAGTCCCTTGCTAGATGTTTCTTTTTTCCCCTTTTTTATTGTTTTTAAAAATTGAAGTATAGTTGATTTACAATGTTGTGTTAGTTTCAGGTATACAGCAAAATCATTCAGATGTGTGGGCTTCCCTGGTGGCTCAGATGGGAAAGAATCTGCCTGCAGTGCAGGAGATCCAGGTTCAATCCCTGAGTTGGGAAGACCCCTGTTTTTTTTTTTTATCCTTTATTATTATTTTTAAAAATTGAATTATAGTTGACTTACAATCTTGTGTTAGTGTTAGGTATATAGCAAAGTGGTTCAGGTATATGGGCTTCCCTAGTGACTCAGATGGGAAAGAATCTGCCTGCAGTGCAGGAGATGCAGGTTTGATCCCTGAGTTGAGAAGATCCCTGTTTTATTTCTCCTTTTTTATTATTTTTAAAATTGAAGTATAGTTGACTTACAATCTTGTGTTAGGTTTAGGTATGCAGCAAAGTGATTCAAATGTGTGGGCTTCCTTGGTAGCTCAGATGGGAAAGAATCTGCCTGCAGTGCAGGAGACCCAGGTTCGATCTCCGAGTTGGGAAAATCCCTGTCTTTTTTTTTCTCTCCTTTTTTATTATTTTTAAAAATTGAAGTATAGTTGACTTACAACCTTTTGTTAGGTTTAGGTATGCAGCAAAGTAATTCAAATGTGTGGACTTCCCTGGTAGCTCAGATGGGAAAGAATCTGCCTGCAGTGCAGGAGGCCCAGGTTCAATCCCTGAGTAGGGAAGGTCCCTGTTTTTTTTTTTTTTTTTTCTTCTCCTTTTTTAAATTATTTTTAAAAATTGAAGTACGATTGACTTCAGTTCAGTTCAGTTTAGTTGCTCAGTCGTGTCTGACTCTGCGACCCCATGGACTGCAGCACAACTTACAATGTTGTGTTAGTTTCAGGTCTACAGCAAAGTGATTCAGATATGTTGACTTCCCTGGTGACTCAGTTGGGAAAGAATCTGCCTGCAGTGCAGGAGACTTAGGTTTGACCCCTGGGCTGAGAAGATCCCTGTTTTTTTTCTCCTTTTTTGTTATTTTCAAAAACTGAAGTGTAGTTGATTTACAATGTTGTGTTAGTTTAGTGATTCAGATATATATATATATATATATATATATATATATATATATATATTCTTTTTAAGATTCTTTTTCCTTATATGTTATTACAAAAATATTGAGTATAGTTCCCTATGTGATATAGTAGTAGTTCCTTGTTTGTTATCTATTTTGTATATAGTAATGTGTAACATTAATCCCAAAGTTCTAATTCATCCCTCCTCCCTTCCCTTTTGGTAACTGTTTTGTATGCATTTGTTTTGTATATAAATTCATTTGTATCATTTTTTTTAGATTCTACATATAAGCGATATCATTTGATAGTTGTCTTTCTCTGTCTGGCTAACTTAGTATGATAAGCAATAGTAATCAAGAGGTCTGATTATGTAGTTGTGCAATTTTTCATAGATATTTATGTAATAGTCACAGAAATACAATCTCTCAAACATATAGAGACTGTATGTTTTTATAGGGCTGCAAAATATGACACCACTGGTTTATGAAATCAAACTTGTTTTCTGATGTAAGTGAGAAAAAACAAAAACATGATTTTTTCCAGTGGTTATGGTTACCTTACAATAATTAATCCTCCAAAATATTATTATCTGGGCAGTGGGATTTTGAAGAGAAGAACAAAGGACAGGAAAAACAGAAAATAGTCAGCAACAAAGAGAGAGGAAATTGTGTTTGACCAGATTGCAACAGTCAAACTGTCTTAAACTGCTGGCCTGCCTGATATTCTAAGACTGATTACTCCCTCCCCAGGGGGATATTATAAATAAGAATTTACTATCAAAATATTTTTTATTTGTCTGAAAACTAATTTGCCAAGCCTGGAGATCAGAGGTGTGGAGCAGATGGGGAAAGCAACCTGTTTCTCTGCCTTTAAGGAATCCGCTGTGGAGGAAACCCAGCAAGTGGGATGGAAATGTCACTTGAGCCCCGAAGCTCCTGTAAATATCACGAAAGAAGACAATAGCAGTCTCCTAGCCCACAGTTCCACAACGCCACTCTCTCTTCCAGCAGGTATTAAACATTCATGACTAATTTATAATGAGGGGCAGGAACGACTCCGGCAGGAGAGCTGCCTAGCCACATGGGTTGTGTTGGATTTTCAACAGCAGCACGTTTCATAAATTTCTTCCCTCCCTGTTCCTTTTATCTCTTTGAGAATCTTCAGCCCGAAGGTAATGAAACACTTCCTTTATCACTTGGTGTCATTGAAATATTTATCTGATTATTTGAATAAAAGATTATGGCACCAACAGTAACTCTATCCCTATGGATCCTCAGACTTCAAAAGGAAAAAGGAAGCTTAATGAATAAAATAAGACAAGATGTTTGGCCATCAACTTTACAAATAACAAAAACCACTGTGATCAGTTGCAGCCTGCTTACAGCATGTATCACGCACGATGCTAAACATGGGGCCCAAACCAAAACACTTGGCCTTTGAAGGAATCATTTATTTAGACAGCGATGGAATCATGTATTTAGACAGTGATAAGTTTAAAAGATTTTTTTTTTCTCTTTTCCCACATGTTTGAGCATTTGTAAATGCGTTCTTGCCATCTTGTTGACTCAAAGTGGAGTCACTGAAGATAACGTGGTTTCATTAAGGCAATTTTCTCAGGACACAATTTACTCCATCCTTGTGTCTTGGGTTTTATTACGTGATGTGAACAAAGCAAATAAAAGTCTAAATGTAGTTGACTCCTAATTTCCATCTGCCTGGCTGCAAGGAGGTTGTTCTTTTGCAGAAAAACCCTCACCAGGTGCTTCTTGGGTGCCTCCATGGTGGCTCAGTGGTAAAGAACCCACCTGCTAATGCAGGAGATGCAGGAGATATGGGTTCGATCCCCAGGTCAAGAAGATTCCCCTGGAGAAGGAAATAGCTACCCACTCCAGTATTCTTGCCTGGGAAATCCCGTGGACTGAGGAACCTGGCGGGCTACAGTCCATGGGGTCACAAAAGAGTTGGATCCAACTTAGCAACTGAACAACAACAAAGCACTTCTTAGAGGAAACACAGGTGACAACATGAATCCAAAAAGTTCACTCTTGCCCTCACTGATTGCCATGGGCGGGTCACCTGGAGACCTTGCCATCAAGTCTCAACAGAGCCTTAGACTCTGAGCTGACATCCTGTCCTGGTTGCCATAGCTGTTGTTCAGATACCATTGAACTGGCCAGTCAGCACCCAGTCTCAGAAATCCAGGGAGATGAGAAGAAGAACATTTGTTCTGTCTTCCCCTCACTGAGGCCTGAGGGCAGGGAAATGCCATCCCAGTGTTGGTTGAGCGCATAATCATTTCTGAGTTTAGTGAGATAATTGTCACAGTACATATACAGCCCCTGCCTTCTGCAGTGCACATGCGCCCAGGAGGGTAGAGTGGCGTGAACTCCCATCCAAGCTGTGGTAGGAGCATCTGTTACCCTCCACTAAGCTGTTACAGTTTGCTTCACTTAGCAGTTTCATCTTTCTTTCTCATGAGCCCTCTTTCAGGGATCCCCATTGCTCCTCCTTTAATATCTCTTCTTTTTCAGGGTCTTCTTAGACTGCTCTACAGGCCCTTAGCATCAGTTGTGCTTAGTTTTAAGTGTTTATTCTAGAAAGCTTTTGTCACAAGTGATTTTGTGACTATCAGTGGACACTGCAGAGAGGAGCATGGCCTTAGTCTGGTGGCCAGGAGAGTTCCTTCTAAGACCAATTCTACAGTGATTGGTTCTTACATTACTAACTATACAGAAAAGAGGATGACAGTTTTTGTCTTCCACAGAGCCTGTGTATCATAAAGGAAATATTTTTAAAATGCTATTATTTTAAAAATAATTTTATTTATTAATTTTTTATTTTAGGCTGTGCTAGGTCTTCATCCCTGGAGAAGGAAATGGCAACCAACTCCAGTATTCTTGGGAAATCCCATGGACAGGGAGCCTGATGGGCTATAGTCCATGGAATCGCAGTAGGTCGGACTCGACTTAATGACTAAACAACATCTTCATTGCTGTGTGGGCTTTTCTCTAGTTGGAGCACATGGCTTCTCATTGCAGTGGCTTCTCTTGTTGTAGAGCACAGGCTCTAGGAATGAGGGCTTCAGTTACTGCTGCATGTAGGCTCAGAGTTGCAGTTCCCAGGCTCTAGATGGAGAAGGAAATAGCAACCCACTCCAGCATTCTTGCCTTGAGAATTCCACAGACAGAGGAGCCTGGCAGGCTACAGTCCATGGGGTCACAAGAGTCGGACACAACTTAGAGACTAAACCAGTACCACCAGGCTCTAGAGCACAGGCTCAATATTTGTGGGGCATGGGCTTGGATGCTCTGCGGCATGTGGGATCTTCCCGGATCAGGGATTAAACTGCATTGACAGGTGGATTTTTACCACTGAGTCATCAGGGAAGCCTCTATTGGTTATTATTTTTAATAGACTTTATTTTTTATAGCAGTTTTAGAGTCACCACAAAATTGAAGAGAAGGTACGGAGATTTCTCGTCCACACCCACACATGCATAGCCTCTCTGTTATTGTCTTCTTCCACCAGAGCAGTACATTTGTTAAAACTGATGAATCCACACTGATACATCATAATCACCCAAAACACATAATTTTTATTAGGGCTCACTCATAAGTGTGCATTCTTTGGGTTTAGACAAATGTATCATGACATGTATACATGATTATCATACAGAATATTTTTATCAAGCTAAAAATCCTCTGTGCTCTACTAATTCATCCTTCCCTCCTCCTTAGTCCCCAGCAACCACTGATATTTTTATTGCCTCCATACTTTTGCCTTTTCCAGAATGTTATATCATTGGATTCATTCATTATGTAACCTTTTCAGAATGGCTTCTCTCATACTGAAATAGGCATTTAAAGTTCCTCCATGTCTTTTCATGGTTTAATAGCTTATTTCTTTTTAGTATTCCATTGTCTGGATGCGCCACAGTTTGTTTATCCATTCATCTTTCATAAAGGATATTTACAGTTATAAATAAATAAGTTAGGGTTAATTTGAGTGGAGTCACAGCAATCAACATAGATGTTACATGGCAGTGTTTCTCTATCCCTAGACTACTGCCCTGCATAATGTCCATCTTTTTGTTCTTTTCTTTCCTTGTTGGTGGTTGCATGAGGTGGTTATATAACCAACATGGTGTTGGTATGAATAGAATTGCATTCAATCTATTTTCAGCTTTTATTAACTTTCTTTTTCTAAGGTTGTTGCTACCCAGGTTACTCTGAGATGGACAATGACACATGCCTGTCTCAATGGACACATAGGTGTTCCTTTCACTCCTGTCTACTTTAGACTCACGGGAAGCGGGGAGATGGGGAAGAAGAAGGAAGAATGGGGAGGTCATCAATTGATTTTGGTCCATTTGATACTGCTAGAGAGATGAATATTCTCTGAATAGCAGGAGATGTGTGAGAATATTTGGGCTGCTGAGAAGATGAACAGACAGTAGAACCACTCCTAGAGGAATTCTGGTATGGTGAATGGTTTGGATCACTTTTCTGTCTTGGACAGAAACCTGAAGTGTTTCTCATTTAGCTGATGGTGTTTGTGACCTAAGTCAGTGATAACAGAAGCTGGGATGATGAGTTTCAGCTGTCAGACCTTCCACCTAGGAGAGGTTTCAGGACCCAGGCTGCTTCATGGGGCTATGTCACCAACCTTCTAGGCTGTGTGGCATTCTGATTGAGGTAGAAATCTTAGTATAAAGGTATTTTCCCTCTGAACCAAACCTTCACTTTAAGCTCTTAGCATTTTTAGCTGATTTATTTATTTATACTTATTCAAAGTGGATTTTGAGGGGTGGTAGGGCATTTATATTTTCTTTATACGGTATTTTGATTCATGAACATGCCTTTGCTCTTTATAATCTTCAGATAATAATACATACTTCTATTTAATATTTTCTTAGTGATCCTGAATCACGTGAAACCATTAGAAAGTATCATTCGTGGTTAAAGAGAGGGAGAAGTCTCTCAGGAATGGTCCTTACCCCAGAACAATTCTGTCCCACATTCCATTCATCCACCCTGCCTCCAATCGCAAATAGGATTTGAAATTTCACCCATTCATCTTGCTGCTTTGCTATTTAACCACTGTATGCACAATTATAGGTCTTCCCTCATAGCTGAGTTGGTAAAGAATTCACCTGCAATGCAGGAGACCCCGGTTCGATTCCTGGGTTGGGAAGATCCACTGGAGAAGGGATAAGCTACCCAGTCTAGTGCTCTTGGGCTTCCCTTGTGGCTCAGCTGGTAAAGAATCCGCCTGCAATGCAGGAGACCTGGGTTCCATCCCTGGGTTGGGAAGATCCCATGGAGAAGGGAAAGGCTACCCACTCTAGTATTCTGGTCTGGAGAATTCCATGGAATGGAGTCACAAAGAGTCGGACATGACTGAGTGACTTTCACTTTCACTTTCATGCACAATTATATGGGGATTATATTAACACTTTCTTAAGTAAAATTTCATGAAAGAATGGGAGGATAGGGGTTCTGATTAGCCAGTGGTCTCTTATGAAATGCCAAAATACACATTTTATGAATTTTTTTTTTTTACCTTGCTTGTATTTATGATAGTTTTACTCTACCCTGAAGGGTAGAATCAACCCTTTCCATGTTTTGTTTTTTTCTTAATTACATTTTTACAGACCTAAATACTAGTCACAGTTTCAAAACCAAACTTTATTGTTACATCTATCCACTAGGAGTTTCAATTAATAATCAGTCAAATGATCTATGGTACACGGGGCCTGGTTTTGCAGTATTGTCTTTCTTACGATGTGTGTATCGATCACTTTTGAGTAAACCATGAGCTTAGACCACTGGACCCCAAAAAGAGATCCCCAGCTCTAATCTTCTAAGTTAATAAGAACTTAGGATTTCCTTGCAGAAATTTTACTAAAAGTCTTAAAATCTTTTACTAATTTAAACTCATCCCTAGCTTGCCATATGGGATTTAGCTTCCTCAGTTTAGTTTCCCATCAACAAAGCTGGCTAAAAATATATAAACAGCCAGAATGCAGAATAAATTTATCATTTTACCCTTCTCCACTGCCATCCTATCTTGGCAACAAAAGGAAGGGAAAGAGAACATTGATATTTCCATAATGACAAAATAAATAATTTCACAACTTTGGCTTACCAGTATTGGGCATATAAAATTTGTTCAGTCATTAATCAAAGATGTATTGTGCACTAATCATGTGACAGTTTTTGTTCTAGGTGCTCAAAATAGAGTAGAGGTTTCATGAACTCTATAGCCTAGTAGAAGGGGGCAGAATACAATAAAATATGAATAATATGTTGTCAGAAGCCATGGATAAAAATAAAATAGGGTAAACGGCTTAGACTATAGATGGCAGGAATTACCAACTGACCCTCCAGTCTGATTATAGAAGCATGTAATGTCGTTGTCTAGGAGTTAACTCAGGACTAAGTGCTTTACATATGTCATTTTATTCCCACAACACTTACAGGAAACTACTATTATTAGGTCCATGTGAACGATGAACAGATTGGGGTGTAGAAGATTAAAAACTGACCTGAGGTTAACCAGCTATGGGACAGTCAGGATTGTCTGATAGGTGGCCCTGGGAACTCTTCTGGTGTTTTGTTTTAGTTTTCCCAATATGCTTGCCGGGCCTAGAAGCTTCTCTTTTCCCAAGCAAGGGAGGCAGTTTGTAAAACTCAATTTCCCACAAGACTGGCAACTTTAGGTATTAGGGAAGTGTGCAAATGGCATTTCCTAGCACTTCTCTAAACAGATGGCCTTGAACTCAGATTATTTAGACTTGAACCAACATGTTTATTCCCCAGTGTAAAGTAGCTCTCAGGTTTCTCTCATTCATAACTTTGCATAAGTTCATCTCTTGGAACATAACCCCATAAGTGCCCAACTACCCCCTTGCTTAAGCAGACTTCTCTGTAGAATGTTGCTAGAATGGGGACTGTGTGCACCCATGGATCCTTTTGCCTATCATTTCTAGGAAGCACCAAGTAGCATTCCCTAGTAAACATTTTGTAGGACAATAGCTGTTAAATAGAGAAACGTGAAATCAAACTCAGGTCTGGTGTGGCCCCAAAGCTCCTAACAGCTATGTTATAATACATAGCTTCTGCAACTCTTGCAGTTAAGTGAGATATAATATGAAACACTTTAGTGCCTGACAGAAAGTTCCCATAGTTTAAAAATAACCGTTAATTACTATTTTAGCTTCATATTATAACTTGTTCAGTTGACCGGTTGTGTCCGACTCTTTGGAGCCCCATGGACTGCAGCATGCCAGGCCTCCCTGTCCCTCACCGTCTCCTGGAGTTTGCCCAAGTTCAGGTCCATTGCATCATGATGCTATCCAGTCATCTTGTCCTCTGATGCCCTCTTCTCTTTCTGCCCTCAATCTTTCCCAGCATCTGGGACTTTTCCAATGAGTTGCTGTTTGCATCCGGTGACCAAAATACTAGAGTTTCAGCATCAGCATCAGTCCTTCCAGTGAGTATTTAGGATTGATTTCCCTAAAGATTGACTGGTTTGATCTCATTGCTGTCCAAAGTGAAAGTGAAGTCGCTCAGTCATGTCCGACTCTTTGCGACCCCATGGACTATAACCTACCAGGTTCCACTGTCCATGGGATTTTTCAGGCAAGAACACTGAAGTGGGTTGCCATTTCCTCCTTCAGGAGATCTTCCCGACCCAGGGATTGAACCCGGGTCTCCTACATTGTAGGCAGACGCTTTACCATCTGAGCCACCAGAGACTCTGACCCTTATATTATAACTACAAAATTGATTTTGCTAGATATTGTTTTAATACAAGTTAAATTTGTTAATAGAGTTGTGTGAAAAGTACCAACTTTTCTGCACCCTGTTTTTGGTATTTCCAGGATTTCTGAAGGGTGGCAAAGCAGTTTTTTCATAAAGTTAATTACCTGGGGAATCTGTGCAGGACTTTTGTGCAAGGAATAAATAGATTAAATTTGTGATCAATTTGTGATATTTGATGGGCTTGTGATCGTTTGTGATCATTTTGATGGACTTGTTGTCTTTGTGGAGTTCCTCTGGAAAAAGGATGAGCATGGGTTTTGCATGGCAAGTGGTCGGGGAGAAAGTGGTCTCTGTCCAGCGAAGTTGAGGGATAGCTGCGCTTTGACCAGACTGCAACTGCCTGGGGGACTCCCGCCTGGAGTCTGGATAAAGGGCACAGGGCTCTTGTTCCGTACAGTTGCTTGGCCAACTGGGGACGTTGGAGGCAGAGTTAACCAAGAAAGGAGAAAAGGAGAATAGGTGCAGCACCAAGTGGCTTCCAATCAGAGAGCAGTTTCCATGGGAGTCACTGCTGCTGATTCAGCAGTGAGACGTTTTAGCCACTTGAAAACTCAGCTTTTGAGAGTAGGAAAAGCAGATGGATCTGTCCTCAGACTGTGCCTTCAGTCACAAGGAAGCTTAAAACTAAAAAAAAAATAATAAACAGAAATCTCAGTTGCAAATTAATAAAGAGAAATCTCAGTTGAAAATTAAAAAACAGAAGTCTAAGTTGAATTGAGTGGGGCTACCAGCAGGGGGATTGGGGCTCTCATGCTCTGTGAAGATGGCAGAACCCAACAGGAAGAAGAAGGACTCCTCTTTCTTCCTGGCAACAATTCAGCCAATGAAAAGCCATTGACTCCGTTAACTGTAGCCCTCCCAACTTCCTCTTCCCCTTTATAAAAGAGTTCTCCTTGCCATTTTTGCTGGGAATTTGCATGTGACTCATGATGGTTGCAAATCAGGAATTCCAACTCATTATTGATTCCAAATAAACCCATTTTTGCTGAAGAAATACCAGCAGTCTATTTGTTTTAGCTTAACAAAACAAATCAATCTAATGAAAGCTATGAGAGGCTGTACAACATTGTGAATGTAGTTAATGCAACTGAATATGACATTCAAAATGGCTTAATTGGCAAATTTTATGTTTTATATATTTAACAAATATATGTAAAAATTGCATTAAATATTAAAAATTAACAGTGTAATATACCAAAAGCCACTAAAGTGTGCACTTGAAATGAGTGAACTATATGGTATGTGAACTATATCTTAATAAAACTCTTTTAAAAAGTTATGGAGAGCATTTTGTTTCTACAATTGTAAGTTTTCCTTTAGTTTTCTGAAAGGTATGTAACAGAGACTGTCCAGTAAACACCAAGAATTTGAAGTAATAGTAATCACATAAATCTTGAGATTGTAGGTAGCTATGCAGACACAGATAAATAATTCATTTTTAGTATTTTTGACAATGTAATCAGTTGAAGGAGGAGAAAAAGGATCAAAACACAGGGCTTGTGTGTTATGAAATTCTCATTTTCTTGTTCTTCAACAGCCAGTAACTGTGTGTTACTATGTACCCTGCCTAACAAAGCTGTGCTTATAAAAAAAAGTCTCATCAATACAGAATCTGACAGGATCAAACAATAGACTTTTGCTAATTAATATTTAGTGGGCCTGTGGATTTCTCTCAGCAGCTGGAGTGCTAAATAATAGTCAATTAGCAAATATATTAATTAACTCTAATTACACAGCACATGAGCTTCTCCAAGGATTTTTCTTTTATAGATTCATATGTGAATGTTCCACCACTCTTCTTCAATATACCAGGCAGCTAATTAATTGATAAGTAATAATTCTTTCTTCTCTCTAAAACATGTATTTAAGGATGAAATCCAGTTTAATGCTTGGTGACTTTTTAAAATGACAGTTAAGTATATAAGATGAACCCAGTGTCTGCTTTTTAAATAGACTTCTCTTAATCACTAGGAAGTTTTTCATTTCTGAGGAAGAGGGGAAGAACATTGTGAGTTTTGTATATTTGTGTAAGAGGTGTGTATGAAAAAAAGAGAGAAAGAAAGGAAGGAGGGAAGGGAAGAAGAAAAATGAACCAAAAAATGCAGGAGAGGTTGGTTCTTTGTGAGGAGTGAGGATGTACCCAGGTTGCTTTGTAGTATGCAAAATCATGAACTCCAGAAGCAAGGGTAATCAATATGTACCATGCAATTAACAGGAATCTTTTGAGCTTCGTGTGTCAGTTAAAGAAAACACTTCTGAACATTGTGTGGTGCCTGCCGCCAGGGACAGAGAATGCTCTGAGGAAAGAAATTAGCATAGCAGCTTTGCACATGGTCTGGCATGACTGGTTAGATCAAAGGCTGTGGATGGCAGCAGGCTGCTCTTGGGGAGCCAGGAGCCCTACCACCATTTCGGTGCCAGAGGATGCTGCTCAAGGCATTGGTGGAGAAACCCTCCAAGGGGACTTTGAAGGAACAAAGTTGTTTTTTTTTTTTCAAAGAAGATGATGGTCATGGGATTCAGTTCAAATGGACTGCTCATTTGAAGGGCTCTAAATCACCAAGCTTATATTAACTCTACATTCTCTGCTGTTAGCTTTTACTAAGACCCTTAAATGTTACCTAGATATAAAGGTTGTTTAGGGAAAATGTGTTAAAATTGATCCTTCAGATTGGACTTGTTTGATTATTTCAGTAAGGCTCAGAGGAGCTACCAGCTTTGAGCTAGCACACCATACAATTTGACTCTCCCTAGTGGCATTAGAGTTACCAAATTCTTGTTAAGAACACTGTAAGTAACCAGAGAGAAAAATGCAATATTGTGAAAGTGCACATTGGAAAATATCAAGCTTTATTTATCTGCTTATTGTATTGAGAGACAATGATTTTTATCCTTTTTGTGACTGAGAGGAAGTGCGTGCCTTAAAGACTGTGAATCTAGTCTTGTGAGCAGGACACACTTTGAATGACTAGCAAACAGTACTTTCAGATCTGATGGTCTGGGACCCTGTCTACTGGGTTTTTGGGGGGATTTGGGGGACCTAGTTGACAGCCATGGTTAGAGAAGGCCTTCAGGAAGCTCTGAGGCCATGGGTTTTGGTAGTGCTAAAAATGGAGCTGGGCCCCAGATCTGGGCAACGTGGAAAATGATGGTCTAGGGGTCTGGGTAAATTGTGGGTCTACAGTCAGAAAGCTGTTGGTCTCCTGTATTGGACAACTCTCTGCCTGCCTCTCATTCTCTCAGCCTTGCTCTTTACTCTAGCTGTTGCTGAGGCAACCAGCTGCAAGTAGGTGTGACTTGAGGGCTCCTGGCCTCAGCAGTATCACTGGCTAGCTCACATTGGGTTCAAGGGCATCTCTGTGACCTCATGGTACTTCTGTGGGCCCTAGGCAGCCTACACAAACCTGGTAGGCAGCCACTTCTGTCTCTAGGCCCTCACGGGGACTGAGGCTCGCTATCCAGTGTGGCGATAGCTTGGTCCTGCACCCTTGCGGTGGCTTTCCCACCTGCCCTGCTTCATTCTCCCTCACCTCCAACTCCTGTTCCCTGGGATTGCTACCTGCACTCAAGCCTAGGGTTTTGGGGGAATCTAGGCTGTAACAGATCCCCCCTAGGAGCCACATTGAAGCAATGGCTGAAAACATAGACAGGAGTGAGGAGTCGCGGAATGCAGACTTCCAGAGAAAAATAAATGGCAGGAAGATAGAAACCAGCCAAACAGTGGGTGTTGTGAAGCCGGTACTGTGGGCCTGAAGGAACGAAGGAATGCAGACGTCTAGGGTGGTCTCATGCAGTCCTTTCAGCCTCTAAGATAGAGAGCTGGTAGAGGCTGCTTGAGTGAGAGAAAAGCCTGTGGCTGGAAAATTCCACAGAGACATTATTTAGTCTATCCACCTGGCAGGGTATTTCCATTGCCAAAGGAAAGGGAAATGCAGTGTTTACCCTTGTAGCTTTAACCTGAGTGGGGGAAAAGCTTGGGTCAACAGAGAGGAAACCTAAAAACGAAAGAACACTTCTGCTTTTCTTCTTTATTCTCTCTGCACAAGAATAATTTCTGCACAAGTAGCACTGCAAGGAGGATGTGACTGCTGTTTCAATCCTGAGTTAGTATTCTCTTGCTGCCATAACATATCACCACAAACTCAGTGGCTTCAAACAACATGAGTTTATTATCTTATGGTTCTGTAGGTCACAAATCTAACATGGGTCTCACAGAGCTAAATCAAGGTTTCAGTAGAAACCTTTCTGGAAGCCCTATGGGAGAATTTGTTTGCTTGGCTTTTCCAGCTTCTAGGGGCCTCCTGCTCTCCTTAGCTCATGTTCTCTTTCCTCCATCTTCAGTTTCAGCAATGACAGGCTGAGTTCTTCTCACATTGTACCACTCACACCTCCTGTGCCTCCCTCTTCCATCTTTAAGGACCCTTGTAATCACATTGGGCCCACCTGGATAACTTCAGATTGTCTCCCTATTGTAAGGTCAGCTGATTAGCAACCTTAATTCTGCCAACAACCTTAATTCTCGTTTGCCATGTGACATAATACTTTAACTTACAAGTTCTGGGGAGTAGAATGTGGACGTACTTGGAGCAGTCATTATTCTGCCTACCACAGGTCCTTTCTGAAATTTAAGTTACAGGCTCAAAATTTTCACTACATAGAAAGTCCTCAACCTGGCACTGACAGGGTCTGATTTCTCCTTCAAGGTTCAACTCAAATATCTTCCATTTAAATTTTACCTTGAATTCAGACAGGTGGAAATAATTCTTCCCTTTATACTATCCCTGAAATACTGTATATGTTTGTTTAATTATAGCACTTAGACGCATACACACAGCACTTTATGTACTGAAACTTCACTCCTCTGTTAGTATCTTACAGACTAAGGGAAGAGAATTGTTATGCTGCTGCTGCTGCTAAGTCGCTTCAGTCGTGTCCGACTCTGTGCGACCCCATAGACGGCAGCTCACCAGGCTCCGCCGTCCCTAGGATTCTCCAGGCAAGAATACTGGAGTGGGTTGCCATTTCCTTCTCCAGTGCATGAAAGGGAAAAGCGAAAGTGAAATCGCTCAGTCGTGTCCGACTCTTCGCGACCCCATGGACTGTAGCCTACCAGGCTCCTCCATCCATGGGATTTTCCAGGCAAGAGTACTGGAGTGGGGTGCCATTGCCTTCTCCAGAGAATTGTTATAATTATGTTTATATCCCTAGTTCACAGGTGAAGAAGCATAGGATGGTCAACTTCCACAACTATTTTTTGAACTAAATGATGATGGAAATTCAAGGAAAGACTGTGTAAGGTATCTCATATTAACACTTGTTAAGTGGCACCCAGTGTACTGGGCGATGAACTGCAGTTCAACAGCAGATCACAGAGAAATTGAAATGGAGATGTTTATTCCTCACACAGCCTGGAGGAAGTACCCAGCACACCATGAGGGGCCGCATGGGGAGTTCAAGGCAAAGTGCAGACAGAGAGAGATAGGACCTGGGGCACATGCCTTTATTGGGGTCCACAAGTGAAGTGCTTTGGGATTCCTGTGCTAAGGCCAGATTGGTCAATTCAAACCAAGAGTGGGCTTTTGGTGAGCTCCTTGGAGGGGTCTTACCTAAAGGGTATATCAGGGGAAGTTTCTGGGAGGTTGGGGAGACTGTGATCACAAAGGCTATTGGGAAGATCATATCGGAACTTAACATTTGCTTTTGACTCTCTGGGCTGTTGTCTAGGGTATGGGCTTACATGAAGCGTAGTGTCAATTTAAGGACCTTGCAGGACATTTGGTCAAATAAAATGGCTGTCAAAGCAACAATAACATATAGTAGCTTAGCTAAACTCTTGACAGATCCTCATCTCCAGATCTAGAGCTTCTTTATGCAAAGAATGTATTTTTTCCATCTTCATATCCATTTAAATACTGAGTGCATTTGCCACTAGCTTATGGTAGAATGCAAGGAAATGTATTTGTTCTTTTAAGTTTCATATTTCTAATCTGTATAATGAAGATGCTGTTTCTCTAGATGTCTTTCAGTGTTCCTGCCATTTTAACATTCAGTGACTTGAATATTGAAACTAGTAGATATGAATTATATTTAAATCCAGTCAAGAAATATTGAATTTGTGTTTCACCTTTACATAAGAAAGTTTCCTCCAAACAACTCCTAGGACTAAATGTATCCTAATTTAACTGAGGATTCATGTAATTGCAGAAGGACTGTATATTTCTTATGTGAGCAATTAGTTATTGGCAGCCAGCCTTCCCACCCTCAGCTTAGGCTATTTCTCTGAACCAGCTTAGGCATGTGAGCAGCTGGTTCAAAGTAAGGAAATGTTCAGTGTGGTTGAGGGTCTTCACTGAAAGCTTCTCAGAGACTGCAGAGTCTTCCCACCTGGATAGAGGATGTGAAATGTGTGGATTGGCAGAGAAGATGGTGGAGATAGTCTCTGAACTCATGGCAGTAGTTCCCCTTCTTTCTTATTTCATCTGAAGAAAAGGGAGTTGGGATGGTAATATTTTTGCTGATAAGACATTTGAGTGACCACACTATGACATTTTCACTATAGACTGTAGTTGATGATACTTTTTCTATTTTCTATTTCTATTCCTGAGATGGGAAAGACAAACAGATGAAGGAAATCATCTAAAACTTAAAGAAACACCTATATGTGAAGGCAAATGATTCTGTTTTAATAAGATGACTCACTGAGATTATGAATCCTATCACAGAAAAGTTATGCCCATATTAGACACAGGATTTCATTGCTGTTTGCATCCATGTCACATGTAGATAAGCATGAAAGTTTTATAAGAGTTACTTAGTTCATCCTCAGTTATTTAAGAGAGCAGGGATAGGGGAGAAGGCAAGTCTTGTAAGGTTTCAATAATCAGGCTCAATTAAAACCAGAGATTTTTGAATAGCAGTTCATTCATTATATGATTATATGATATAATTATATTGTAGTATATATACAATTGTCTTAAGTTGCTGACCTCTTAATTTCAAATGCACTTTTTAAAATCCTGTGTTTGTACTCTCCTCCCCTCATGATTACTGTTTTTGATGTCATATGGTACAACTAATTGTTTTGTGTCTCCCTTAACTCTTTATTTTGGATATAGATGAGTTTACTACTTTTGTCTTTTAACCCCTCTACTGGCTTTATGTGTGGATGATTTTCTACCTTTACTGTATGTTTGCCTTTACCAATGAGCTTTTTCATTTTGTGATTTTCTTGTTTATAGTTGTGGCCTTTTCTTTTTCACCTAGAGAAGTTCCTTTAACATTTGTTGTAAGGCTGGATTGGTAGTGCTGAACTCTTAGCTTTTGCTTGTCTAGCACTTTTGGCTTCTCCATCAAATCTGAATGAGAGCTGGGTAGAGTATTCTTGGCTGTAGATTCTTGCCTTCGATCACTTTAAATACATCATACCACTCCCTTCTGGCTTGTAGTTTCTGCTGAAAATTCAGGTGGTAGTCTTACGGGAGTTGGTTTGTTTGTTATTTGTTGCTTTTCTCCTGCTGCTTTTAAAATTCTCTTTAAATTTTTGTCATTATAATTATAATGTGTCTTTGCATGCTCCTCTTTGGGGTAATCCTGTAAGGGAATCTCTGCACTTTCTGGAGTTGGGTGACTGTTTCCTTTCCCAGGTTAGGAAAATTTTCACCTATTATGTCTTTAAATATGTTCTCAGGCCCTTTCCCTCTCTCTCCTCCTTGTGGGACCACTGTAAAGTGAATATTAATATGTTTGATGTTGTCCCAGAGATCTCTTAAACTGTCCTCATTTCTTTTCATTCTTTTTTCTTCTTTATGGCAGTGATTTCTACTACTCTGTCTTCCGTCTCACTAATCTGTTCTTCTGTACCCTTTAGTTCACTATTGATTCCTTCTAGTGTATCTTTCATTGAAGGTACTGTGTTCTTCATCTCTCTTTGGTTGTTCTTTGTGTTTTCTAACTTTTTGTTAAAAACATCTAACTTCTCACTCTATGCATCCATTCTCCTCCTGCGTTGATTATCTCTATGATCATTACTCTAAACTCTTTCTCAGGTAGATTGCCTATGTCCACTTCATTTAGCTCTTCTTCTGTGTTTTCATATAAGTAATAGGTTAGTTACCTTTCTAGAGAAGGAAATGGCAACCCACTCCAGTATTCTTGCCTGGAGAAGCCCAGGGATGGAGGAGCCTGGTGGGCTGCTGTCTATGGGGTCACAGAGTCGGACGCGACTGAAGCGACTTAACAGCAGCAACAGCAGCAGTTACCTTTCTCAGCCTTAGAGAGGTGGCCTTCTGTGGGAGATGTCCTATGCATCCCAGTAGTGCACTCCCCTCTCATGACCCAAGTTATGTGCTCCCTAAGAGGGCTGCCTGGGTCCTTCCATTGTGACAGGTTAACTATGGGTGGGTGATCTGGTAAGCTTATTTGGCCCTTAGCCTAGTTTGTTGCCAGACCCTGACTTGTGTAGATGCTACAGCTTACTGAGTGGTGGGGCCTGGTCAGTACAGAAATTAGGAGTCTAACAGTGGAACAGTGCAGTGAACAGATTGGGAAGTGTTACTTCTTTAATGTTGTACATTTTTTATCACATCCTTCAGGGTATAATCCTGGACTAAAATAAGTGGAGTAAATAGCTGCTATAAATGTATTTTAAGGATTACCAAAATGTCCACTTTATGTTCTCAGTATAAAAATTCTTACCCTTTAGGCTGTTTATTAAAGCTTCTTGTAAGCTGAAATTTAGAAATGGAAAAGAAATAAAATTCCTTCTTAAGAAAAACTTTACATAAAATAAATTAGTTTAATAATTTATTTTTATTTAATAAGCAGTATACATCATTTACTATGTGTTAGGCACTGTTCTAAATGCTTTATAATATTATTTAATTAGCCTTATTATCTATTTTAACTCTAAGTGAATAATTCATAGAAATAGGAAAAGAATCATTGTGTGTATTAGGAATTAAGGGAAAAGTAATGGTATCTGTTGAGGAAATAAAAGGCCTAGTGGGTCAGTGAAATGGAAGGAGCTAAAATGAAACATGAAGAGGGAATCAGGATGAGGGGAAAATATCTAAAACACATTCCCATTTGCTTTATCAGGTTGGCCAAGAAGTCAACCTCTGGGTCTCTTTAGGTTGTAACCCACAGGCTAGAATAGAGAAGAAGGCACACAAACTGTTTTGCAACAGAGAAAGAAACCTGAAATGCATCTCAGCAAATCCCCAAGGTGTCTTTTAGTTTCTATAAAAAGAGACCCCTTGGTACCATGTTCAAACTTAACACTAGCAAAACACCCACATCAAGAGTGAGTTGTAAAATAGCAGAATGTCTAATGCATTCACCAACGTCATTATGAAAAATAATTAAATGGATTGTTGATCTCAGGGATTTCAAAAGAGAAGGAAATTCATGCCAGAGCCATCCATACATTTCCTGGAGAAAGGAAAAAAACAAACAAACTGAATAAAATTAGGGCTGCGCTACAATATGTGATCAACCAATTAGCGTACCTGAAAAGAACACAATTATGAGCCACAGCAAGGCAACACCACAATTCATTTGCCATGATTGATTTCTTAGATTCAATATTTCAATAATATCGATATGTGCTTTCATAGCTCTGAAATATGAAATTTGTAAAACTCTCTTTTGAATTAGATTATTGAAGAAATCATTTGTTTCAGGAGCAGAGTCACTACTGTGGTGACAATTTTTAGACATATTATGGGAAAGCAAAGTTATTTTTAATAGTTCATTTGGTAATTTATAGGTTTTAGGGCAATGAGTGAAGTTTAAGTATGAATCAATAAAAACAGAATTATCGTCTGACAGTTCAGCAGGGTACTGGGAAAAGATATATGTCAAGTTTGGAATACTAGGTCTTGGTTCTGGCTTTCCTCTTGTGTGACCTGGGTAAATTGTTTAGCTTTACTTAGTTTTCATAGCTATAAGATGAGATCGTTGGAGCAATAAAAAAATGATAATAATGAACATCTTCTCAGTACTTAGTGTTTGTCAGAGATATTCTAAGCATGTTATACACATTGAATACTTATGGCCTTAGCACGGCCCTGTGAGACAAGAGAATAGTCAGCCCCAGATTACAACTGAGAAATCAAGGCATAGTGAGGTCACCAGCCTGTGTCCAGCAGCGACAAGACTAGCATCTGGAAGGCAATCTGATTGCTGAGCCCAAGTAGCAGCCACTAGGCAGTACTAACTAACATGCTGTTGGAGCACAGAGCAAGCAGCCCCAAAATATGCCTCAATGGCACATTGATTATTTTGAATTAAAGATCCTTAAGAAACAACTGATGCAAGAGGACATTGATCCTCTTCTCTGTTTTCCTGAAAGTAGGGAAAAGAAGCCTCTCATGTGAAACATGCCCTTCCTGTACCAGAAGGTAGAAAGATACCCTTATCATTAGGGACGGCATTAAGGGCCGCGAAGTTTACTAAGTGTTTTTTACCTTAAAACTTTACTAAGTTGCTGCCTAAGCCCAAACTTTGAAGAAATTCTTTACCAGTTAAGCGTGCCAAACCTGTTTCTAACATTTCTCTCTCCTGTCAGTTCCTCTCAAATTTACTGGGGTTTTTTTTTGTTTCTTTTGGTATAAAAAATATAAATACTGCCTGCTTTGGCCACTTCTTAGGTCTCATTTCTGTGAGCCCGCTTTTGTTCAGGGAATTAAATTGGTTTCTTTTTCTTCAGTTAATCTGTCTTGTGTCAGTTTTACTACAAATTCAGCCACAGAACTCAAGGAGGGTTGATGGAGAAACTTCGCCCCTCTCTGACAAGACGAAGTCTTTTTAATGTCCTGTATAGCTTTGCAATCTCAAAAATGACAGCATGATCTCTGTTCATTTGCAAGACAAACCATTCAATATCACAGTAATCCAAGTCTATGCCCCAAACACTAATGCCGAAGAAGCTGAAGTTCTATGGTTCTATGGTGACCTACAAGACCTTCTAGAACTAATACCCAAAAAGGATATTCTTTTCATCATAGGGGACTTGGATGCAAAAGTAGGAAGTCAAGAGATACCTAGAATAACAGGCAAATATGGCCTTGGAGTACAAAATGAAGCAGGGCAAAGGCTAACAGAGTTTTGCCAAGAGAACGCACTGGTCATAGCAAACACTCTCTTCCAACAACACAAGAGACAGCTCTACACATGGACATCAACAGATGATCAATACTGAAATCAGATTGACTATATATTCTTTCAGCCAAAGATGGGGAAGATGGGGAGATACAGTCAGCAAAAACAAGACTGGCAGCTGACTGTGGCTCACATCATGAACTCCTTATTGCAAAATTCAGACTTATATTGAAGAAAGTAGGGAAAACTACTAGACCATTCAGGTAGGACCTAAATCAAATCCCTTACGATTATATAGTGAAAGTGACAAATAGATTCAAGGGGTTAGATCTGATAGACTGAGTGCCTGAAGAACTATGGACGGAGGTTCGTGACGTTGTACAAGAGGCAGTGATCAAGACCATCCCCAAGAAAAAGAAATGTCAAAAAGGCAAAATGGTTTTCTGAGGAGGCCTTACAAATAGCTGAGAAAAGAATAGAAGCGATAGGCAAAGGAGAAAAGGAAAGATATACTCATCTGAATGCAGAGTTCAAAAGAATAGCAAGGAGACATAAGAAAGCCTGCCTCAGTGATCAATGCAAAGAAATAGTGGATAATAATGTAATGGGAAAGACTAGAGATCTCTTCAAGAAAATTAGAGATACTAAAGGAACATTTTATGCAAAGATGGGCACAATAAAGGACAGAAACAGTATGGATCTAACAGAAGCAGAAGATATTTACAAGAGGTGGCAAGAATACATAGAAGAACTATACAGAAAAGATCTTAATGATCTATAACCACAATGGTGTGATCACTCACCTAGAGCCAGACATCCTGGAATGTGAAGTTAAGTGGGCCTTAAGAAGCATCACTATGAACAAAGTTAATGGAGGTGATGGACTTCCAGTTGAGCTATTTCAAATCCTAAAAGATGATGCTGTGAAAGTGATGCACTCAATATGCTAGCAAATCTGGAAAACTCAGCAGTGGCCACAGAACAGGAAAAGGCCAGTTTTCATTCCAATTCCAAAGAAAGGCAATACCAAAGAATGTTCAAGCTACCGCACAACTGCACTCATCTCACATGCTAGCAAAGTAATGCTCAAAATTCTCCAAGTCAGGCTTCAATGGTATGTGAACCATGAACTTCCAAATGTTCAAGCTGGATTTAGAAAAGGCAGAGGAACCAGAGATCAAATTTTCAACATCTGTTGGAACATCAAAAAATCAAGAGAGTTCCAGAAAAACATCTGTTTCTGCTTTCTTGACTATGCCAAAGCCTTTGACTGTGTGGATCACAACAAACTGTGGAAAATTCTTAAAGAGATGGGAATACCAGACCACCCAACCTGCCTCCCGAGAAATCTGTATGCAGGTCAAGAAGCAACAGTTAGAATTGGACATGGAACAACAGACTGGTTCCAAATTGGGAAAGGAGTACGTCAAGGCTGTATATTGTCACCCTGCTTATTTAACTTATATGCAGAGTACATCATGCGAAATGCGGGGCTGGATGAAGCACAAGCTGGAATCAAGAAGGCAGGGAGAAATATCAATAACCTCAGTTATGCAGATGACAATACCCTTATGTCAGGAAGCGAAGAGGAACTGAAGAGCCTCTTGATGAAGGTGAAAGAGGAAAGTGAAAAAGCTGGCTTAAAACTCAACATTCAAAAAGCTAAGATCATGGCATCTGGTCCCATCACTTCATGGCAAATAGATGGGGAAACAATGGAAACCATGACAGACTTTATTTTCTTGGGCTCCAAAAATCACTGCAGATGGTGCCTGTAGTCATGAAATTAAAAGATGCTTGCTCCTTGGAAGAAAGTTATGACCAACCTAGACAGCATATTAAAAAGCAGAGACATTACTTTGCTGACAAAGGTCCATATAGTCAAAGCTATGGTTTTTCCAGTAGTTGTGTATGGATAAGAGATTTGGACTATAAAGAAAGCTGAGTCCAGAAAAACTGATGCTTTTAAACTGTGGTGTTTGAAAGGACTCTTGAGAGTCCTTTGGACTGCAAGGAGATCCATCCAGTCAATCCTAAAGGAAATCAGTCCTGAATATTCATTGGAAGGACTGATGCTGAAGCTGAAGCTCCAATCCTTTGGCCACCTGATGTGAAGAACTGACTCATTGGAAAAGACCCTGATGCTGGACAAGATTGAAAGCAGGAAAAGGGGACAACAGTGGATGAGATGGTTGGATAGCATCACCGACTCAATGGACATGAGTTTGAGCATGCTCCGGGAGTTGGTGATGGACAAGGAAGCCTGGCGTGCTGCAGTCCATGGGTTGCAAAGAGTTGGATATGACTAAGTGACTCAACTGAACTGAACTGATAGCTTTGCAATTCTGATTCTGTAATTATCTTTCAAAGATACACTTTCTAGAGGAATTTGTTTTTAAATTCTTTATGAAGTAAGTGATATTTTCTGAAGGAGAGTAAGCAGAGTAATTTAATTAGAATGTGTCATTTTTTTTTCTCCACCAATGTCAATTGATGGAGAAGATAAGACATTTCCAGGCAGCTGATCTTGATTCTATGTGTGTAGATCGTGGGTGGTGGTGTTTGGGAAAGTAGGCGACATGTTTATGATTGGCAAAACTTCCCCAGTAATTTCAGAAAATGTTTTGGAATGCTGCAAAGATTATATAAAAATCCTTCAGTCTATACTCACTCCTATGTAAATAATTCACAGGGCTGATTTGGAATGCACCCTGTCCAATGACATTTTTGTAAACAGCAATCACTCTGAATCTGCTGTAGCAACTAATGCAATATTCACTAGAAGATTTTTGTTTAAACATTTTTCTGGGTAAAGATATCTCAGAGTTTCTCAAACTTTAGCTTGTATAAAGATCACCTAGAAATAGTTCTAAAAATAGCGATTTTGGATCATGTGTCTCTCTCCCAATTCTGCACCAGGAAATATAGATGATGGATTCCAGGAAATGTCATTCTTAACAAGTACACCTAAGTAGCCCTCCAAGATGACCATGGATGCCTCTGAGAGGTGTTCATTCAAAGGTTTTATGTGATTGGTCAGGTAGTCTAGTCACTTATCTATAAATTGTGCAGGTGTATCACCTTAAAGAGGTAGTGTCAACTCTAGTCAATTTATCTTTAAGATAAACATTTCCATTATAGAAGTGGTAGTGATAATTAGAATACATCTTGTTTTTATTATGCATCAGACATTTAACTTAAGTCCTTTAACCTTCAAAGTAACCCATCCAATAGGTAGGATTATTGTGTCCATTGTATAGAGGAGGAAACTGAAGATTGTGGAGGTTGTGGAAGATCATTGAGAGTAATTCTTATTCAATGTCACACAGCAAGTAAGTTCTGGAGTCACAGCTGGCAGATACCTACCTTATCTCATGTGCTTTGTTCCCCTCTACTTTCTTCCTCTTCTCTCCTTTCCTTCCTTTCCTTCCTTCCTTTACTCTCTCTCTCTTTCCTGTGAGAGATGATAAAATTTTCCTCAACTTTACTAGGGTCCCTTGTGGGGTCTGAAAATTAAACTCATAAAAACCAATTATAACAGGATAAAAGCATACACATTTATTTACTGTAACTGTTACATGACGTGGAAGTCTTTGTAAGGAAACAGAGACCCACAGAGACTGTTAGCCCTGAGTGTTTTGTGCTGGGTTTGATGAAGAGTGGGCAATTGTGGAGGAATGGGATAGGTTAAGGAATATGAGATAATTGCAGCAAACTGGGAAAGGCTTATCAAGGCCTGGCTGTTAGGATTCTTCTTGGCATCCCTTTGTCTTTGGAGATAAGGATGCATGTTTCTTCCAAATATTGGGAGGATACCTCTCCCAGGAGGGTTTTATGACCTGTTTCAGAGAAGAAGGATAAGGATGGTGAGGATGTCAGAATAACCTTCTGCGGCTCTTTTCTTAAATTTCTTTAGCTTAAGACATTCAGTATATCAAAGTGTCATATTTGGTAGTGTGCCCTGAATCCCATTACTTTTTTCTTTCTTTTGCCACCTAGTAATTGGTTTTTACTTTCCCATGTTCTGTATGCCACGTGGGCCATGCCTTAAACTTTACACAAGTGTTTACTACACAGCTTTGGCCTACCTTCATGAAGACAGAGCAAATTAGCTCCCCAGGGCAGATAGGAGCTAGCTTTCTGCCCAATGTCTCTTTCCTGCCATCTGTGTTATATCTACAATCATAAATGTCAGAGGTGGGCCTCAACAGACATTATACAGACGCCAAGGAAAGAGAAGAAAAAAAGGATTGTATCTTGATTTATGTGATAGCTTAAAAAAAATGCACCTAAAAGAAAGAGAGAAAGTATTCCATTTTTTTCTACCTTTCACTGAAAGAACCATAACATAAAAATGGAGCCATTTTCTCTGTTGTTTTAAAATTGACCATTTTGCACTAGAGTGATCATTGGAAAATGATTAAATAAATTATACATGGTAAATTATCAATCAGTAAGATGATTTTTTTCAAATAATTCAGCACATGAGAAAATAATTCTTCTATATTAGGTGAAAAAAAGAAGATGTGATAAAGTCAACATCTGAAAGGAAATAACTGAAGATTTCCTCTGACTTTCTTAGAGTTTGGATTGCAAGGGATTTTTATTTTATTTTTGGTGTTTCCCATATTTTCCAAGTTTTTTATTGGTATTTAGGTATTGTTTTTGTAATCAGAAAAAAAAATATTATAGTTTTTAATGGTATACTTTTCTGTTGACAGTGAGACAGGTACTATTTCACCTCCAAACCACTGCCTTTAAAGTAAAAATTGTTATTGAGCTTGCTTACAAATTAAACTGGGGTAAAGATTGGTAAATTCAAAAGCAGGACAAGCACACAATGGATAAGAAAATGGATGAGGTGGGGTGGGCAGCCAAGCAGGAACTGAAGAATTTCTAATCAATCATGTCCTTCCTAAAACTAGGAATTGTATGTTCTGTCTTGTCCACATTGCTGGTACCCAGCACGGGTGCTGAAAAAATGTGACTCAAATGAGTAGGGAATAAATAGCAGATTTGATCATGTGTAGGTGGACTGCCCGCACTTCTACTTCGGAGGACAAGACATATTACCATATCTCTTAGGAATCTTAAAAACTGTAAAATGCTTATAGAATTCTAACTGATCTGACCATGGCACATCATTTTTGGTTACTTGCTCAATTAAAAACTTCCCAGAATGATTTCCTCCACTTCTTGCCATATTTCTGAGCATCTTCCTCAGACATAAGATGGTAGAAACACAGGTAGAGAAAAGCAATATTAACAATAGTCTAGACCAAATAATTAGGGAGGAAGGGGAATTCTTTCACTGCCATGAATTATGCATTTAAGTGACTTTTTTGATCACTGACAGTTTGAATCATCTATATGAGTTAAGCACGCATCACTTTAGTGCAATTCACTTTGGGAGTTTCAGAAGGAAAACAAATTGCATTATTTCCAGTGTAAACATAAAACAGTAGATAGAAAACCAATAAATCACACCCATATAATTATAGCTGATCCAGAACACGAATACTAATCAGCCTGCAGCCACAAGCTTTCCCTAGAAAGGAAGATTGAGTTGGTGATGGGCATTGAATGGTGTTGCTCCAAGCCATTAGAAGGTTGAAGTGACATAGTCAATTTCATTGTCATATTAAAAGCAGAGCCTCCTAGCTAAGGACAGGCTTGATTGTTTAAGCATATCACCATGTGTCAAAATTCCTAATTGATTTCCTGCTCATTAAAGCTGTTATGCTTTTTCAAGGCCAGATTGCTGGCTGTGCATACTTGAGTGCTCATGACTAGCGGAACTTTCTTCAGACTATAGATATAAACTAACAAGCAGAACTTTCTTCAGACTATAGATATAAACTAACAAGTGAATTATAGAAAGCAGAATGTAAAGCTAGTACAAGTCATTTAGATGTATTTCTTAGTATAGTATTCTATGTAGGTCATATGTGGCAAGCAAGTATCTTATTCTAAATTCTAGTAAAGACAGTTTTAAACTAGAAATGCTCTTGAATATGACTAAATTTCAAGGCCCTTTTCTTCCTGTTATATTTTCCTCTCTGTTTAATCTTGCAACGGAATGAATTTCTTATTTTACAGTGTTGATATATTTTACACACATATGTACACACACATACGTTAAATCCCTTGTTAATTTGATTTTGAAAATAAAAAAATAAGTCTGACCATTATGTATGAATTTGCTCATTGATTGATGAAGATTATACAACTTAGAATATTAACTTTTTCAAGAAGACAAACTTTGTTTAAAAATATACAAATGTATTTAAAGAGAGAAGCTCAAAATTTATTTTGGTTGGAATTTTAGACATGTTTTCCCTTTACAATTCTTTTCTTTCCCTAAAAAGCAAACAGTGCTATTTAAACAGCAAATATTGTTGTTCCTCTAATTTTTTTTTTCATCATATGGTTAATGAACTTTAAGGGCTTTATGATGAGTGATTTTCGATTTGCTTTTGCTATTGCTATTTTTTTTTGTTTCTTCTTTGACCAACCAAACATGGCTCAAATGTTTGGTAGCAAAATACAGTTTCTTGAACTTGACCATTTGTATTCTCACAACTATAAGTTAGTTTTGACTTTGGGCTTTATCTGCAGAGTCATTGATTGAACTAAGACTTGAACACATCTGAAGATGTTCAGATTGAACACATCTGGAGACCTAGCTTTATATGATATAGATAGGAAATTTTTGCATCTTTCCAGATTTAGAGAACTATATGTGTATGTGTGTGTGTGTGTGTATCTTTGCTTCTTCATTAGTATTTTTGTGCTTTGCTAAATTTCCCTTATTCTAGTTAGCATCTGTTACCGTTATGAGTTGAAATGTGTCCCTCCCCCTGCAACAAGATATGTTGAAGTCCTATCCTCCAGTCCTCAGAAAGTGTCCTTACTTAGAAATAGGGTTGTTATGGATGTAATTAGTTAAGAAGTTGTCCTGAAGTGGGGCAAACCCCTAATCCAATATGATATAATAAGACAGCCATGTGAAGACAGAAGACCCAGGGAACACATGTGACGATGAAGGCAGAGAGTGTAGTTATACAGCTGCAAGCCCGGGAATGCTGATGATTGCTGGCAACCGTGAAGCTAGGAAGAGGCTAGGGAGGAGTCCTCCACAAGTTTCAGAGGGAGGCGACCCTGCTAACACGTTGATTTTGGACTTCTCAGGGTCCATAACTGTGAGAGAATAAATTTCTTTTGTTTTAAGTCGCCTGGACTCCTGTTCCAACAGCAGTCCAAATCCAATATTTGTAATCAATGCATATTCCAGCATTGGTTATAAATATTCCTTGACTTATTGTTTTATAAGAACTATTCCACAAGATTTCTCATTCTTTTTGTTCTAACCTGTTCAAAGCTTCTCTTTCCTTTCAGCCTGTGTCATATTATTTCGTTTCCCCTTACAGCTATGTATTACCCAGTTTAAATTCTTCTAGACACTGAAAAGCCATAAGGGATCAAATGATAATTGATCTAATGAAAGAGGCCTAGCTGGATGTCTTTAGAAAGACATTTATGGCTGAAAACTCTTAGGATTTCTAGTTTATTGTTTCGAATTTGTGACTTGAGAACCACTACTATGTGTCATTGAGTTCTTTAAACAAAAAATTATTTGGTTGTGTGGCATCTCAATTGAAGTATGTGGGATCTAGTTCCCTGACCAGGGATCAAACCTGCATTGGGAACACAGCGTCTTAAGCACTGGGCCACCAGGGAAATCCCTGCATTGTTGAGTTCTGATGTGGTCCTGACGTGGTGACAACAATGATGGAACTTAGGGTGGGTTAACCTCTCTAGGCAAGTGCCTTCCCCTTGACCACAGTGATTAATTTTGGACAGGATCTGACCAAATTGATTTACTCACAGCGAAGCTCAAGACTTTTATTCCATGTTCGAAGGAAGAAAATGAAGCCTAGATAAAAGTAGCCATTTTGGATCAGGAGCAAGACAGAGGGTGAGACAGATATCACGCAAGACAGAGCCTAGAGATGGAGTGACAAACCACTCCTTTGTGACATGCCTGGGTTACTGCATCAACTCTTGCTGGAAATCCAAAACGTTATGAATTTTTCCATTACTTTGAGGGAATTTATTCCTATATTGTTAAAGATCATTTGAGTTAGGAATTAACTTTTCTGACAAGTAAAATAAATCCTAATTGATGTAATATAAAAAAATCTGTATTTCTCAGATGTTCAGTTAATTGAATGAGGAAGCTGTTGCTTCCTTGAACTGGGACTCCCAAATATACATTTAAATGCTTATAATAAATTTTTCCCAGTGTGAAATATCTATGCATAAAACTTAGTCAAGTTTTTACTAGAAACAAGTAACACTTGAAGAAAAAAGAAGATTCCAGATAAAACTTTCATTTCTATTAGGAAAGAGAGCTCAGATAAGAGATCTGGCAATTAGCTTTTTAGTGTTCAACGTCCAAACCCACAACTGTTGACTATCTTGACTTCTGTGGGTATGCACACATTTCCAACATTTCACTGTTAAGTTATAGGGAAGAACTGGTGCAAAATTAACCTAGAGGCAACCATTTGTGGTTCCTACAATTACAAAGGGCATAAAACACATCGGTTTTATGAGAGTTACCGGATTCCTAGTGAGGAGAGCTGGGGGACTCAGTTAAGCAGGCGAGTTAAAGGAATGTGTAACTAGGGCTTTCTGAATTAAGTTTTTGAGAGTCCCAAAATTGTGGTTCTAATTCCTTGTCAGGAAAAGAATTCCCTCCCATTTCTTCTCCAGTGCAGAAATAAAGCGAGCCTTGGGATTGATAAAATTAATATGCTGTTGGTCTTACTTCTTAGACTTCAGAGTTCTGTGGCACCGGGGAGGCACCAAGGATGCTGATTGGCCCCCAAACCCCTGAGGGCTGTGACCCTAATGATGACAAGAGTGTCACACGGCAGAGGAGAGGTCTTCACTTTTGGCCCAGTTATTTTACTAATGTCGTTATGTGTACCTTACTTGCATGTGTGCATACTAAGTTGCTTGAGTCGTGTCCGACTCTTTGCGACCCTATGGACTGTAGCCCTCCAGGCTCCTCTGTCCATGGGATTCTCCAGGCAAGAATACTGGAGTGGGTTGCCAATCCAGGGGATTTTCCTAACCCAGGAATTGAACCCATGTCTCTTATGTCTCCTGCATTAACAGGTGAATTCTTTACCACTACTGCCACCTGGGAAGCCCATGTATACCTTAGGCAGCCAGTATGATAGGAACACTTACACCCCAAAGATTCCTTCAGAAACATTTCCCTGGCTCCAAGTGACTTCATTATACTATTCTGTTTCACTGTTTCTTTCTCATCCCTTCCCAGTTATTTAAATAAGACTAAGACCAAATCATAGGCTTTGGCTCCAGTTTGCTCCAAACTTCTCTTTTGTCTTTTCTTCTTCCCACAAAGCAAGTGTTTCCTAACTCTACTAGCAATATGCTTGCTAAAGTATTTTGCATTATATCTGCCCAGGCAATAATGACTCAGAAGCACAGCTCAGTGACTAAAGCATAGCACTTGTATGATAAATGTTATCTTCCCAAAGGGTGCTAGTGGTAAAGAACCCGCCTGCCAATGCAGAAGACATAAGAGATATGGGTTTGATCACTGGGTTTGGAAGATCTCCTGGAGGAGGAAATGGCAACCCACTCCAGTATTCTTGCCTGGGGAATCCCATAACAGAGGAGCCTGGCGGGCTACAGTCTATGGGTTCGCAAAGAGTCGGACACAACTGAAGTAACTTCTCACAGGACATAGTAACATCACTATTATTAATAATATTGTTATTATTTTTATATCAGCTTTTCATACATTTCAAATGTTACTTCAGGGTTAAAAGAATACATATCTAAACAATATCTCTGTTTCTTTATTGTATTCAACGAATGTTATTTATATTTGTGGGGCATATTCTAAATGCAGTTATGTATCACCGAATCAGGTCCAGGATTACATACATAGTAATCTAGATTTATACAGTTTTGGTTGGTTTCTTTGAAAAAGCTGATTCTCTTTTTGAATTATAGATAGGATTTAATAACTTTAGTGTGGGTTTGTTTTTTTTTTTCCAAACAAATTCACCAGTTTTATTAAGGGAAATTCACTAATGTGGTCCTTGTGGCAGCACCAACAAAAGGTGTTTATTATGAACTAGTGTCTTTGGTAGGCTTTGTGGGCTCAGCAGATGTTACCTTACACAAAACAATTCTACTGTGGTTTTATCCACTAGGATTTGTTTTCATTCTTATGCTAGTTCAATTTTTCGTTCAGACAAAGAAATTGGTTTTCCATGCAAATTTCCTGACTATTTCTCTTTCCTTTCATTTTTCAATTTCCATAATTTAGTCACATTATTTTCATTTGCCTCTGCTAGTTTTGATTGATATGTTTATTTTAAGTTAAAAAATAACCACCATTTACTCCCTGATCTTTACAATAAAACTCTACTTCCAGTATTTGTTTACAAAAATGTGTCTGTGGTTATAGTTTTCAGGTGATTTCTTTCCACTTTTATTGTTAAAGTAGGGGAAATTTATTGAAATTCTCAAAATTATCTGGCAATTCAGTCAGATGCTGCAGCTTATCTGAATGTATTTGGCAGTTGCCTGGACTGGCATCATTAGCTTCTATCTTCTCATCTGCTATAATTGCTGATTGATGATGAAGGCTCTAATTACAGATATGTGATGGTCCAGCCGGGCTATACTATGCCTAAGGCTGAGGGAGTGGTTCTCTCGCAGACACTCAATCTTCAGTCTGCAAATGATAAAATAGGATCTTTAGGGAATCTTAGCTTATTATTATCCTACCCTTTAAAATACCATCCCCTTGTGAATTTTCATACACATACACCAGGTGTCAAAATAATTGGTTCATTTACTTCACAATTCAACCAACCAATCGTGAAATGCCAAACATCAACAATAAAGGTAGAATTTTTAGGTAGATTTAGGTAGACTTAATTTAGTTAAGGTTTGGCTTCAATAACAAGGATATACATAATTAATAAAAGTTGACTAAATTTTATAGAAATCAACTTTATAAATGAGACATTTTGAACCATATTTTACATAAATGGAACAGAGAATGGGGATTAAACACTAAGCTTTGGGTAGGAAAATATTAAGAATTTGGGGAATAACTAAAACGATTTTCCTTGTGTTAGTACAAACATTAAAGTTGGGACAACCATATAGGTAAAACTGAATTATAATAATAGACTATTTTCCTGCACAGTTTGGCAGAACTCACCAGAATCATTGGAAAAAGGTTAGCTAAAAACACGTGCTGGCAGATGGTTACCTAAATGATAGTTTTTCTTAAAATAAAACTAATACTGCTGTATTTGGAAAAATATGGGAAACTTAATGGGTATAAAATGTCTTATTGTGATCAGTGAAAACACAGGAGACATACACTTAAGTAACCCATTTCAGTTGCTCATTAACCACTGAAATTTTAGCTAATACTGAGGAGGAAAATAAATACTGTTTTAATAGGGATAATTCATTTAATATATAATAAATAAATTATGAACTTATTTCAGGGAAACCATGTACCACGTTTATAATTTGAGTTAAGCCTTAACACGAAAACTCATCTATCAAGTGTCAGAGACCCTTAATAATTGCCACAATAAGTCATCATTTACTGTTCTGCCTACCATGTGTGAAACTCTGAAATAGAGACTGTAGCAATGCAAGGAACAGTAAGCCATTATCCCTTCCATGTTTTGGTCAAGTTGTAGAAATAGGCTTTCACACATGATAAGGTAATGAAACAAATCTAAGCAGCACGTGCTTCGTAGTGAGTAAATGGTAATGGTGACAAGTGTCATCAAAATGTCAAGGTTGGGGATGTAATTTTTCAGCTCAGCTGGTCTGAGAAAACTTCTAAGAGATTGATTGGCTTTGGACTGTGTTAAAAATGATAGGTAGAATAGATACTGTCTTGAAAAGGAAAAGAAAAGCTGAACTTAAGGCAGGCAATACAGGGATGAGATGAAGAAAAATGAGGAAGATAGAAAACATTTCAAGGTGTATTTTGGTAACCAGTTTGGCTTCCTGCCAGTTTTCTATCCCAAGAATGAAGAGATGAGGTCGGGAATGCAGATGGAGATCAGATTCTGGGGGATTTAACTGTAGATACAGGAGCCATTGAGTAGGGTAGCATTCATCCCCAAAACTGTCACCAAAGACACTTTCTCACCCCATCCTTTGTCTTTCTGTCACTCTATACTCTGAGGTCTTTGACTCTATACATAGTCTTGTCCTGTCTGTGCAGTGCTTCATGTTTCATACTTCTTGTTCCATGGCTATATATGCTTTGAAATTAGCAGTCAGATTTCATTTTGCTGCACATTTTTTTTTTCTGAACAAATCCAAAAGACCAGGTAAATTTTTATTATGAAGAATTTTCAGGGAACAGAACCTAGACTTAAATGTCAAAGATATTACTGAAGAAACACTGACAAGAGATTTTACCATATCTCCTCTTGTGCCCCAAACTGTTAACTTGAATTTCATGCATTTTTTTCCTTTCAAGATGACATCAGCTTATTAACAATTAACTTAGCTCTGATTCACTTCCAGTATCCACCATGAAGTCATTCATTTATTTATGCAAATTTATACACTTATGCTATATTGAGAACCATACCATGGAACCCAAAGAACAAGATAAAAACAAACTCCACTACAGATCTTGCTTTGAGAAATTGACTATGCAAATGGACGGTGGCCAGATTACATATAAAGATAGGATTGTGACCTGCTGCCTGCCCAGGAAACCAACCTCCTTATCTACAGTAAACAACCCAGAAAGCCAACTTGCTGTAAGTCAGACTTGCAGTAAGCCTGATTGCTATCTCTCATAACAATCCAAGAACCTAAACAATAACTTCTATAGAGATTGGTGCAAAATGGCCAGGACTTGATTAATAACCAACAGCTTCTCTAACTGTTGTCCCTGCTTCAAGCTTAGAATCACTTGAAGGGAGAGCACTGCCTTGACAGAGTCTTAGTAGTACCTCAGAGAGGGAGGGGCAATGTGGGGATATTACTGAACTTGTAGAAGACTGGTTTATGGTAGAACTTTCATGTCAGGGTGCTTGATTAGGATTGGAAAAAGGTCATGACAGAAAGGTTAGGATTACCAGGCATAGCAATGAGAATTGAGAAACAAGGAGTCTAGGTGTAAACCATCATTTGATGCTTTCTATGAAAGAGTTATTTGGTCTTTCAGAAAGTTCTTGGAATAAAGAACTATTATCTTCCAGGCAAGAGTTTCCTGGAATAGTTATGTTGATGAAAAGATTGAAATAGTGAAATCTGCTTAATGTAATAAGCTGTGTAGATGGTTTTGATTCTCATATCAGTAATTTCCTGAACAACACTGAGTGGAAGAATACTACTCAATATTCCCTAGAAACCTGCCCAAATTTAGCTAGAAATCTTTGCTGATGAGAGTTGGTACCCAGGCAGTCTGACAGCCGAATCTGTATTCTTAACCATTACTTATTGCTGCATCCAGACCCTACTCCTGCAAATTTAGTGCAAATGATAAAGCTAAATCTTGCCAGGTCACTTGCCTTTGTTCTGATTAGCTGTTTTGTAGAACCCAGGTCCAAACCTGAATTGTGACCCATGATCGGGAGCTCTAACAACATCCTTTCCATTGTCCAGGAGGTCTTTAAGGAGGCCAGCAATGGCATCTGGACCATTGGACCTTAGAACTTAATATTGAGTTCCATGTATCCAGGGGTCAAATGTTATTAACTTAGCCTCTGTACCAGGCAGAGTGGATGAGAGACAGCGGTGGCCCTGAGGCTGCAGAGACCCGCATATTTGGAAGGAGCAGAAAAATCAGAAGCAGGCACTTCTGCATGCAGGTGAAGTTTGAGAACAGGCTTAACAAAAAGTCAGTGAGGAGTTCTAAGCACTGGTAGTGAAGAATCTTATTGGTATCTGAATCAGTTAACAACCCAGGGAAGGAGCAGTATTTGCTCAGTGCACCAGTTGGACTCAGTTTTGTTTGCTCTTGAGCCCAGTGGCAGAAAAATATCCAAGCAGGTGGCTGAATCTTTTACTGAGACAGTAGCTGGAATTTATTATCTTATTGAGAATGGGGTAAAAACCTTCCTGTGTTATTCATGGACTACTTTTTATGATCCAAAGGAGCAGTCACTTAATGGCTAGAGTGAATGCAAATTAATAATAATAGATCAGACTCTCATCCCATGCAATCAAATAGATCTTATTCTCTATTGAGTTATGTGGCTTAAGAATCTCATCTAATCACAGTAATAAATAATGGGGTAATTTCCATGCCGACTGCTAGCAGTTTCGTTGCTTCTAACCAGGGTTTTATATCATTGTATTTCCACCTTTCAGAAACAATGACATTCTCAGACCTACTTTAAAAGTTTGCACTTTTTGCTTTTTACTGCTACAGTTTTTATGGGTTGTCTCAGAGCCTGGGGTTGAATTTTTAGGTTTCTGAGAGAAATGTGATCAAAACAATACTGTAAATGGAACTTGATCTGGCTATTAGGGAAGGTTGTGTATTTTTCTCCTAAAGATCTGGGAGCTTCAGGATTTGGGAAACTTTGAATACAAGTCTTCGTAAAAGTGATTTGTATGATGTTTGGGGAAGAATATATCAGTTTCAGTTCAGTTCAGTTCAGTCGCTCAGTCGTGTCCAACTCTTTGCGACCCCATGGACTGTAACTTATCAGGCTCCTCTGTCCATGAGATTTTCCAGGCAAGAGTACTGGAGTGGGTTGCCATTTCCTTCTCCAGGGGATCTTCCCGACCCAGGGATCGAACCTGGGACTCCTGCATTGCAGGCAGACACTTTACCGTCTGAGCCACCCTACCATACACGGAGTAAGAATACTTAACATGTCTTTCATATTCTCGAGAGTAGGGGAAATAACATGAAATAGACTTTCTTTTATGATAAATAATTCATTTTGTCGAAAGAATATTTACTATCATACTTCATTTCCATATCCTCAAAGTCTCATTTTAAGACTTAACAGTTACTAAATTACAAAAGAACATTTTGAAAAACACTCTGCTACATTCCTCCAGAATGTCTTCCTGGTGACAATACATATGGAGAGTAAGATACTAATTTTGGATCCAGACAGACGCTCTTTTGGTTCTCTGAGTGGCATTTTCCCAAACAAACTACTGAATCTTTCAGAAATGAAACCTGTGATGTCTAGCACAGGTTGTACAGAATACATATCAAAGAGTTCCAGTACTCGTTGTCAGATGGGTTCTGATATGTCTGGCTGATGGGAATTTGTGTATTTGTGAATTCAACTAAAGGAGTGTTGGGAAATATTTAAGCTCTTTTATTTTTATCCCTACTCGTGGTAAATAAATAAGCCTTTGTAAACGAGCAAATGTCATACATCTGAGAAGGATTTTGATGACAACTGCTAAAATCAGATTTGTTAAATTAGAAAACAATAAAATGTATGTACTTTAAATAATTTTTATAAAGGTACTCATAATCACTTCTTGTGAATAGTTTTTTTATTAGGATAGGAAAGTCCTATGGCCGAGGGACTTTGTTAAAAGAAGCTTGACATTCAAGTGTAAGTTGTCTTGTGTATAGCTCTGTGATTTATCCCGTCTCACTGACACTCCTAAATCCCCCTGTGAATCGTGAGAATGGTATCTAGTTATTTGTGTTGTGGATTGTGTGTATGTATGTACACACAATTGATTATATGTATGTATGGTGGAGCTAATCAAAGGACGGTAACTGTGGTAATCAAGAAATAGAAAAAAGCCTTATAATGGAGAACAAAACAAACCACAATAGAAGATGGAAACCTGAACCACATATGACATAGAGAATAGTATGACTCCATACATTTATAAAATTTGTGAATAAGACATTGACAGAGATTGGATTTTGAGTTAATCTTACTTATTTTTAAAGGGTGACTCCAGGTGATATTTTAGTTAAAATGAATTCAACAATATTTATTTATTTTAAAACTTTTTATTTTATATTGGGGTATACCTGATTACCAAAGTTGTGACAGTTTCAGATGAACAGCTAAGGGGTTCAGCTGTACTTATATACATGTGTCCATTCTCCCCCAAACTCCCCTCCCATCTGAGCTGCCACATAACACTGAGCAGCGTTCCATGTGCTATATAGTATGTCCTTGTTGGTTACACATTTTAAATATATCAGTATGTACGTGTCCATCCCAAACTCCCAGACTATCCCTTCCTTGTTCTCTAAGTCTGTAAGTCTCTCTATTTTGTAAGTTCATTTGTTTCATTTCTTTTTAGATTCCACGTATAAGGGATGTCATATGATATTTTTCCTTCTCTGACTTACTTCACTCAGTATGGCACTCTCTCTAAGTCCATCCGTGTTGCTACAAATGGCATTATTATGGCATTATTTCATTCTTTTTAATGGCTGAGTAATATTCCATTGTATATATGTAGCACATCTTCTATATCCATTCCTCTGTCGATGGACACTGAGGGTGCTTCCATGTCTTGGCTGTTGTAAACAGCCCTGCAATGAACATTGGGGTGCGTGGATCCTTTCGGATTGTGTTTTTTTTCTGGATAGGTGCCCAGGAGTGGGATTGCAGGGTCATATGGTAGCTCTGGTTTTAGGTTTTTAAGGAACCTCCATACTGTTCTCCATAATGGCTGTACCAATTTACATTCTCACCAACAATGTATGAGGGTTCCCTTCTCTCCCCACCCTCTCCAGCATTTATTGTTGGTGGAGTTTTTTGATGATAGCCATTCTGTCCTGTGTGAGGTGATATCTCATTGTAGTTTTGATTTGTATTTCTCTAATAATTAGAGATGTTGAACATCTTTTCATATGTCTCTTGGCCATCTGTATGTCTTCTTTGGAGAAATGTCTATTTAGGTCTTCTGCCCATTTTTTGATTGGGTTGTTTGTTTTGACACTGTTAAGCGTCATGAGCTGTTTGTGAATTTTGGAGACTAATCCCTTGCCAGTCACATTGTTTGCAAACATTTTCTCCCAATCTGTGGGTTATCTTTTGGTTTTGTTTATTGTTTCCTTTGCTGTGCAAAAGCTTTTGAGTTTAAGTAGGTCTCATTTGTTTATTTTTGTTATTATTTCTATTATCCTGGGAGATGGATCAAAAGAGATATTGCTGTGGTTTATGTCAGAGAGTGTTCTGCCTGTTTTCCTCTAGGAGTGTTGTAGTGTCTGGTCACATTTAGGTCTTTAATCCGTTTTGAGCTTATTTTTGTGTATGGTGCTAAAGAATGATGTAATTTCACTTTTAAATATGTAACTGCCTAGTTTTTCCAGCACCATTTAGAATTCAACAATGTTTATTAAGCACCCATGTGTCAGACAGGGTGTATCAATGAGCAAAAACCATGGTACCTGACCCATACCATACCCCTACTGTGGTGTGATCAGGGACCATGTCAAGGGCTTATGGGCATCATTGCATTTATATAACATTCACCTCTCAATGAAGACAGGAGACCCAGAGATTAAGTGACTTGCCCAAGGATACACAGCTAATAATTAGCACTACAAAGATCATACCCTTAAACTCTTCTTTTTATTTTTTTTACTGTGCTTTGCAGGGTCTTAATTCCCTGACTAGGTATTGAACTTGTGTCCCCTGCAGTGGAAACGTGGAGTCTTAATCACTGGACCACCAGGGAAGTCCCAAGTTGAATAAACTATTAACCCCACTTTATACATGAACTTTATACATGGCCCAGAGACACAGATGACTAATCTAAATTATGTTTACAGTAAATGGTAGAAGAAACTGTATCTCACATGTCTAGTTTCTCTGATGGTGCTTGTTCACTGTTCCATATTGCCTTTGAAAGTGAAATTTGCTCAGTCATGTCTGACTCTTTGTGACCTCATGGACTATAGAGTCTATGGAATTCTCCAGGCCAAAATACTGGAGTGGGTAGCTTTTTCCTTCTCCAGGGGATCTTCCCAACCCAGGGATCGAAACCAGATCTCCCGCATTGCAGGCGGATTCTTTATCAGCTGAGCCACCAGGGAAGTCCCATTGCCTTTACACCTACAAAACTAGATCTGTAACACCTACAAAACTAGATCTGTAACACCTACAAAACTAGATCTGTAATGCAATTTTTATACATTTCTGGTATTATAAAATACCATTTAATAGTTGAAATTGTGGAAATGGAATATAAGACTGTCTTCATTTGGTAGAATTAATATATCATGAGTGCAGAATAGCTATGATTTTAAAAAGTGAGTATTGAATAGTTACACTTGAACCTTTATTTTTAGGATAGGCTTAAGAATTTTCAAAATATACTGCTCACATTTGAATAAGGAATTATGTTATTATTGTTAATGTTTCTAAAACAATTTTTGCTTTTCAAATTTGAAATACTATTCTAATTATTCACACTAATTAGCTCATAAGGGAAAAAAACAGAGAAATCAAATGAATAAGTTATTTAGGTGTTAGTAACATACTAAATTATTAGGATGGTTGAGAGCATTCAAGAATAATTGCAATATGAAGATTTTAGGTAATTCTCTTTAAGTGATTCATAGTTTCCTTCTTCTTATTACTTCTGTTCCTTATACCCACAAGCTGAAAGTTAACAGAAAACAGGAACATTGTGTGTGTGTGTGTGTGTGTGTGTGTGTGTAGGCTCAGGATATTACATTTGTGTATCCAAGGATTGGTTATTTTATTCAGTTTATTTGGAATTCAAGAAAGCAGGAAACACATTTAACTCTTAAGCGTCATGGGAATAGGTCACATAACACAGTCAGAAACCTCTCATAACAAATTAAATATAGCCAGGTGTGAGGGAAAATAAATTCCATATGTTTAAAAATTATTGGAGCAGATAGAATTTCACTGGAAAATAGAAGTGAAATTTGAAGGTCCTTTCATTAAAGTTTATTAAACTGTAATATGTCTGATGGCCATTGGTTGTCGGAGAACAGGGTGAAGTTACTATTGTGGGTATTTGTTCAATTTACCTTGTACAAACTAGACCTATGACTTAACTTGCTCAAAATAAGCTTCCTTTATTTTATGAGTTAGAATATTTGCTGAGTCCTTATAAAATGTCTGGAGCCATACTGAATCTTTGGAAACTTCTTTATTCCGGAGAGATGGCAACGTGTCCACAATCTAAGATGGCAAATGAACTCTTACTCCAGCAAGGAAGAGCTTTTACAATAAGGCTGACCCTGCGTGAAGTTGTAGTCAAGCATGTTCCATGATAACCGCAAGCCTATGAGGTTCTGGTATTGTCCTGTTAGGTCAGATGGAGAGATGGAGAGATTGAACAATCCACCCAACTTTCGCTATCCTGTAAAGATTAGTATTTGAATTGAGATGTGCCTGGTTGCAAAGCATTTCTACTGAATCATGGTACCCCTCATTGGGGAGAATTACAAGGTAATGAAGAAAAAAGACAGAAAACAGTGAGAAGAATGCCTGTATAGAGAGTTGAGCAAGGCTATGAAGAGGTGGTAGAAGTGGAGATGTAGGAATAAACTTACTCGGCTCCTCCTGGGTCGGTTCTCCTTGCTCTTGTACCTCAGCCATCCTTCATCTACTGCCACGCCTGACCTCTAGTCCTGAAGTTGTGTTCCCAGATGGCGCCCTCTGTCATTTCTCCATCATCAGGGTCCTGATCACTCATTTTATTCCTTCTGTTATGGTGCTGTCTCTAACAGCCTCATGCTCAGTCCTGGTGGACCTTGACTTCCCATTATTAGGGCAGCTGCCTTCTCATAGGTTACAGTCACTTGCTTTTAAGACATTGATAGATTTATAGTGACTCTCTAAGTCACTATGTTGAGAATAATTTTTTTTCTCATTGGGAGGATTGATTGGTTGGTTGGTTGATTATGTCTGTGATTAGAGATGAAGGAAGAATGTAGGTAGGCATGTTATATATTTGCTATTTTTGTACAGGATAGACAGAACTTGGCTCTGCTTTCTGACCTATCCTCTGTGATTTAGTCACTAAGTCGTGTCCGACTCTTGATATCCCATGGACTGTAGCCCACCAGGCTCCTCTGTCCATGGGATTTCCCAGGCAAGAATACTGGAGTTGGTTGCCATTTCCTTCTTCAGGGGATCTTCCCAACCCAGGGATCAAACCCGTGTCTCCTGCATTGTAGGCAGATTCTTTACCCCTGAGCCACCAGGGAAGCCTGAATATTAGCTGATTAGGTGACTATCTTCTAGCTAATCTGATAAATTAAAATCCTGTATCTTAAATGCATAATGAGCAACCATGCACAAGCATTGTGTCTGCTCTTAGAGTTAGAGAGATGAATATACCATCCTCCTTGTCACACTAATTATCATTTTTAGACAGTTTTTGAAACATACTCATAGACTCTCTTTTGGTCATCTCAACAGGTGTGGTAGTCAGAATATGGTATATCATTATGCATGTGTATTCCAGATAAACTAATAGAAACTTCTGGCCAAGTGAGAGGAATACTGTGTCAGTTTGGGAGTGCTTTCAGAGGAGAACCCAAATCACAACGACTTAAGCAAATTAGGGAAGTCCTCAAGAATGCAGTGAATATTGAGGCTGTAGTTTCTGCCATTCTCCTGGCCTTTCCCTCATGGTGGCAAGATGGCTGCTGTGGCTTCAGGCATCTAGTCAGGTGAAGGTGAGAGCAACAACGGAAATGTGAAGGCACTTCTACCAGGAAAACAAACCCTTCTCTATAATCCCAGAAATTTTCTGTTCACTCTGGCTGAAACTGTATCACATGGTCACTTCTAGCTACAAGGGAGGTTAGATAATGTTTATTTGGCTGTACCCAATAAAATCGAGGCTATATTTACCATAGAAAAAGAAGAAAATATATTACATAGCCAGCTAGTAGCATCTGCCACAGATACATCTCCAAGGAAATAGATTGGTCATTTAGGGACTTGAGGTAGAAGTGGGAATGTATTACCATATAAAGAAACACACTTAAAACCTTGTTTTATAGTTGGCTATATCTATGTAGGGTGGTTAGTCCCATTTGGTTTCTAGTTTCCAAAGTACCAGGGTCCACTGCAGCTTTTTCCAACAGTTGTCTGTGGGTGCACATGTGTTTGAATATAGCAGTGTATTTCCATGCATTTTCTAAAATGCAATTTAACAGCCCAAAGATAATGAGAACCTTACATTGCAAATCACTTCTTTTTTACAGGATGTCTTTGGCACTAGCCGTGAAGTTAATGAATACTGTTGTTAGAACCATGCTCCAGTATGAAATATTTCCATGTCACTGAAGTGCAAGAATGCCTTGAAGCATAGCCCCTCAGGATATCAAGAAGTTTCCTGTTGATTTGCTTCTTGCTAAAGAAGGTATGTGATTCAGCATAAGAAATGAAAATCATTGCGTATAAACTTTTGGTACCAGGAACACATGTTGAAAACTGTCAGAGCTTAAATTCAGGAATTTAGGGTTTAGAAGACAATATACTTCTTATTCTTGTTTCATTCTGAAAAAGATTGCAATAACTTTCTGGGGAGATAAAATTACATCTTTTTTGATAATCCTGGGAAGAATGGAGGGTGAAGACCAAAGGAAAGAGAACAGAAAAGACAGTGACATTTATTCACTGTCTGTGTGCCAGTAACTGTGCTTGGGGTCTTGAATATATTAACTCACTAAATCCAAGAACAAGCCTACAAACAGGTATTTATATTCCAATTCTAGAAATAGGTAACCTGAACTGTAGAGAGGTTGGGTGAATTTCCCAGGATCGCATAGCTAGTGAGTTGAAAGAGCAGATCTTGCTTTTCCCCCACACTACCCTGTAGAACTGGTAAAATATCCTGAAAAACACTACATTAACTCTTAGTTTAAAAAATGTACTGGACACACCACCTACCAGTTCCCAAAATTTCTTTCCCAGCTCTGACCTGTTCCTGCTTCATTTCATTTTATTCTGCTTCAGTCTATATGGGGATAATAAGAATGCCTCTAAATGCCATCTTTAGAGATGAAACTAACAGGAATGGGAAGAAGGCATGGCTAGAATCAAGTCTATCCTGACCACCTCTCTTCTCTACCTTATTCCCAGTACAAGGGAACCAGTTCACAGACATATAACAACAGATTAGCTATTAGGATCATAAGTGTTTGCAATGCAAATGTACAAAATACAATTTTATCAATAGAATAATATTAAGATGCTGTTAAATCTGAACAAGCCAGTTGCTTCTCTTTTAATGTGACATTCTGGGCTTATACTAATTTGTCCAGAGTAGGCAAAGAACTCCTGAAGCTGGCTAAGCAGACTGCTCAGGAGCTGAAAGAATGACCCCAATGGTAAATCTAAACAAATCTCAGTTACCTAGGACTTTCCATGGGGCTTCCCAAGTGGCACTAGTGGTAAAGAATTCGCCTACAAATGCAGGAGACGTAAGAGATACGGGTTTAAAAATGAAGGGAAGATCCCCTGGAGAAGGAAATGGCAGCTCACTCCAGTATTCTTGCCTGGAGAATCCCATGGGCAGAGGAGCCTGGCAGGCTACAGTCCATGGGGTTGCACAGAGCTGGACATGAGTGAAATGACTTTCACATCTCAGTCCATGTTATGATCATACTGTGGGGATTTTCCAATCTAAGGTGAATTACTTGTGTATTGTAGCTCACGAGTTCTTACACAAGGTATGCTCCTGATTCAGAAGGGGCTCCTGAATGTGAGCGTGTATGTTTTAAATTTATTGAATGTTATTAATATGGGCTACATTAAAATGGATTGAGCAGTGAATGAAGGTTTGGTTTTCTGCAGCTTATTCCCTCTCAGAGAGTTCCTCAGGACAACCAGTTTGTAGGTAAATTAGGGTTAAGGTTAGTGATAGGGCCTTCCAGGCATCTGTTTTCTGTTTTTCATCCCACAATGTCAGAAGAATTGAGGTGAATGAGATTCCTTTCTGAAGCCAAGATGCTGGCTGATCATTGTTTCTCACCTCAAGCATTTGGTTGAAGTACCAGGGACTCAAAACTTTCACCCTTCAATTTGCCTCCTCTGGGTGTTCCACATAATGGTTGTGAGCATGGTTACTTTAATTAATTTATCTTCTAGACAGCTGATATATCTATCCACCCATAATTTCATTTTTAAAACAGAAATTGTCATTCCCTCTAGCTAATGGTAGTTGCAGCTGTTCCCTTTTGGTTACCCCTGGTTAACCCACCTGCATAACCGGTAAACTGTTATAATAGGCACACACAGACTGGATTTAGATAGGCATGATTTTGTCAGACAATGAAATAGATATCTCCCTTATTTTAAGAAGTTTTACATGGTAGTGAGTCTGTGCTTTCTCCTCCTCTCTCACCCTCTGTACCACCTCCAACACACCTTAGCCCAGTTGTTTTACATTAAAGCTGAGGTTCAAGGCCAGCCTGGTGGATGCGTGGTCTGTGAGGTCCTACTGGGTCCCCTGTTCAGAAGGGCTCCACACTCAGCTTAAGGCTCTATGGTTGCTGTCTTGAAACTCTCCATAATTTTTTGACAAGGGGCTCTGCATTTTAAGTTTGCACTAGGCCTCGCAAATTATGTAGCTGATCTTGCCTAGATTATCTGCTCTCTAATTGCCAAAAGCAAATGGTCGGAGAGAATGAGAACAGAAGGTGGCAATTTTATAATCCCAGAGACCAAACACTGTGATCAGATGCAGACACAAGAGACATGCTGAGTGTGAGCGGAGCAGGGGTGCAGGATGTGAAGTAGTTTTCCAACTTTCAAGTCACATTTTTGCATGAGGCTTAATTATAGGGTGTATAATGTGAATTCCTTGAGTAGAGAGGCTTGTAATCGTGTCATTTGAAAAATGCTTTCCAAAGTCCTATGCTGATGCTTTTTGAGTTCTTGGTTCTTTATTCCTGCTCCCACATAAGCTCACATAATCATAGGTGTATGGCAAACCTGTTGTACAATGGCCAGAGTAACTGGAAATCTGCGTTCCCAACACCTGAGGGTGAAACTGCCTCTTCTTTCTCCCAAGCGTCCTTCCTATCTGCCTACTTGCTGCACAACTAACATCCAGCTTACTATCAGGTGCCAGATTTTTTTATTTATTTGAAACTATAAACAGCAGTCTTGCTACTGCCATCTTTTGCAAAATATAGCCATGTCTAGTTTGGGGTGCATAATTTTCAACAGCAGGCATATCTTCCTCTTTTCCTTAAGTCGTATTACCTTTCCCTTGCTGCTGCTGCTGCTGCTGCTAAGTCGCTTCAGTCGTGTCCGACTCTGTGCGACCCCATAGACGGCAGCCCACCAGGCTCCCCTGTCCCTGGGATTCTTCAGGCAAGAACACTGGAGTGGGTTGCCATTTCCTTCTCCAGTGCATGAAAGTGAAAAGTGAAAGGGAAGTCGCTCAATCGTGTCCGACTCTTAGCAACCCCATGGACTGCAGCCTACCAGGCTCCTCTGTCCATGGGATTTTCCAGGCAAGAGTACCGGAGTGGGGTGCCATTGCCTTCTCCTTGATTGTATGTTAAATTCTGTCACTTTGTATTTCCTGAATTTGTCCCCTGCTGGTCCATAGCTTGTTTCCATTACCTTGCTTCAGTCCCTCAAAACTTCTCTCATGGGTAATCACTGTAACTGATCCTTAACTGGTGTCAAATTAGTCCCATATGAAACATACTCCTCACTGAAATCTATATACTATTGTTCACATGTATTATGTGCCATGTATTATTCTAGGAGCTGAGGATTCAAATGGAGGATTCCATAAGTCCAGAGAGAATCATTTATACAGTCCAAAACTTGAATGGTGCTCTCTGAAAATATTTTTGAGCCAAGATTTGTGGAAAAGACTGGTCCTGTATGCAAAGCAAGAGATTTCAGGAAAAGTAAATATTATGTTCCTTCTTTGGTTATGAACAATCTCAGCAAATAATTTCTGAAGAACAATTCCTTCTTCATTCGTATCAGTGTGTTAGTTTTGTCAGACAAACCTGCATATCTTCTGGTTTGAGGGATTTCCAGAAAATTTCCCTTATTGGAGACTGGGTACATGTATGTGTACGGCTGAGTCCCTTCGCTGTTCACCTATAACTATCACAGTATTGTTAATTGGCAATTAGTGAAAGTGTTAGTTGCTCAGTCGTATCCGACTCTTTGCGACCCCATGGATCATAACCCACCAGGCTCCTCTGTCCTGGGATTCTCCAGGCAAGAATACTGGAGTGGCTTGCCATTCCCTTCTCCAGGGGATCTTTCCAATCTAAGGATCAAATCCCAGTCTCCTGCATTGCAGGCAGATTCTTTACTGTCTGAGCTACCAGGGAAGCCCTGATTAACTATCCATCAATACAAAATAATAAGTCAAAAAAAAAAAAAAGAAAATCTCTCTTGTTGAAGATCCTTCTTCTCATGCTTATTTTCCTGCTCTTTGAATCAAATACACTTGTTGGTTTCCTCAACATGACAACTCAGAGCTTTTTTCTATTCAGTTCTTTGTGCTGATGTAAATAGGCCTAATAAATACATTAACTTTTTTTATTGTGGTAAAATATTTCACATAACACAGTATTTTCATCCTAACGACTTTTAAGGGTACAGCTTAGTGGCATTAAATACAGTCACATTGGTGTGCAGCCATCACTACCATCCATCTCCAGAACTCTTTCCATCTTGCAAGACTGAAATGCCATACCCATCAGACAATAATTCCCTGTTCCCTCCCTTTCCCAGGCCCCTGGCAGCCAACCTTCCAGTTCCTGTCTATATAAATTCAACTACTTTAGCTACATCATGTAAAAATAATGGTATCATACAATATTTTCCCTTTCGTGACTGGCTTATTTCACTTAGCCTAATGTCTTCAAGCTTCATCCATGTTATGGCATGTGTCAAAATTTCCTTACTTTTAGAAGCCAAATAATATTCTATTGTAGGCATACACCCACCATATTTTATTTACTCATTCATCTGTTGATAGACTCTTGGGTTGCTTTCACATTTTGACTGTTGTGAATAATGCTGGTATGAACATGGGCATTAAACTTTTTTGAGTTCTAATTTTCAATCCTGGGTATATATCCAGAAGTGGAATTGAGGATCAATGACGATTCTGTGTTTAACTCAGTAAGTCCATTTTAAAAGCTCATGATTTGTATTTTCCTCTCAGTTTTTTGTTCCCTGAACTCCATTTGTCATTCATAGTTCTAAGAGGGTATAGTGATAATGCTGGGGGCTATGGGGAGGAGAAGAGCATAGAGATTAGGGAGGAAGACAGGGAGACAAATGTTTCCTCACCCACTCCCTATTTCAGGCCATGATGCTAGGGTGAGGGTTTTTGGGAAAGATAGATTAAAGGGAAAGTTGAAAGCAGAGGGAAATTTGCTTCATTTCTCATTTGGGATTCACCTCAAAAGATAGTCTCAATACCACTATAGGCAGCCTTATCAAAGCAAAACTGGTAGATGCAGAAAGTAGCTAATGGCATTGATGGGTGAATTTGAGCAACAATGAGGTATGATTTATAGATTTGGGCATCCGCTGGCCATGTATCTGCTGGGTAGACTTTGTGGACAGGACAGGGAGTGGCTAAGATGAGACAGCCTGCAGGATGGAAAAGAATGTACCACATGCTGAGAGTGGATCATGATGGCAAGGAGAAGAGAAGAGAACAGATCAAGAAGAGAACAGACCTCAAATTCATCAGCTACAAATGCCAACATGACAATCTATTAATGACACAGCAGTCAAAGAATACAATCACTGGAGGTGATAGAAAGGAGAAGGAATAGGGAATACTGCTAAGGATCGAATTATCTGAAAGAAACAATTATAAACAAAATTATCATTAGTGAAGAAGGTTAGGTGTCCTTACAGTCTCAGAGGATAGTGAATGAGGAAGATCAGAGTGATTGTAAGAATATAGATTACTATACAGATTATCATGCTGACAAACCTATACCATGTAGATTTCCTTATTTTCAAATTAACTATGAGACTGGAGAATTGAAGGAAAGTAAATATGATAAACACATCTAATTATTATACCTGTTTTAGTATAACTTCGTAATTAATTCAATATTCTATTTTATTTGGGTGAGAAAAACCATTCTCTGCCATTTATCTTCCTATTATGCATTCATGTCTGAATCGGGCTTGTTGGATATGTAGGTCTCTTAGCAAGAGAGTGTTCATGGTTTAAATCTCTTCAACAGGACAGAGTATTTATTTATGTAGCAAATATTTCTTGGCCATCTGCTATGTTCTAAGTACTCATAAAAAATACTGAAGTATATCATGTACTTAAAGGCCATTTAATTCTTTCTCCCTTTTGATAGTTTCCCAATATACCAGTCTCTTCTGCCTCACTTATGAATAATTAAAGTGGTACATCATGACTAAGAAAGAAGATAAGAATAGGTCTAGTGCCCAAAGCTCATAACTACAGAAAGAACCACTATGTAAGGTGATCCTTCCTAAGTAGATTTCTTAGTTTTCAGAAAGTCATTTTGTTTTATCGTTAACGCAAAGTATGGAAACCTTTTCTGACGTTTTTCCTTGGGTTTTGTATTTATAGTTAAATCATAATCCTTGGGGTTTTGTATTTATAGTTAAAAAGTGAGGTGCGTGCATATGTGTGTCAGTGGTGAGGAAGGGGTTGTGTGAGTATGTTTGGAACAGGCTAAGAGCTGTGACCTTAATTTAGCAGTGGAGGAGTTTATAGAAGGAGATGGAATGACTAGGAGAAAGAAGAGATGTCTTGAAAATGTGGATCAAACTCATATACCTCTTGTGAACTACTAGACAGCCTATAGTTACCTTTCAGAAAAAATGGTAAATCAATGCCAAATGGTAAATTTGTCAATCAATGTAGTTCCTTCCCAGTTGCTTTAAATGCACCCAGGGATGTTCCTGGCTCTCCAGGGGTTAAGACTTCACCTTCCAGTGCAGGGGGTATGGGTTTGATCCCTGGTTGGAAAACTAAGAGCCCACATATCTCATGGCTAAAAAGTCAAAACATAAAACAGAAGCAATTTGGTAACAAATTCAATAAATACTTTAAAAAAATGGTCCACATAAAAAAAAAATCTTTAAAAAGAAATGCACTCCAAAAGAGTTCTGACCATCATATCACTTGTACCCTGTCAAAATGATAGCTTCACTTTTTACTTCAACTATACTTTCTACTACTATAACACAGTATTGTACCAAACATCCTCATATTCAGGTATTTCCATACTTTTCTGATGATCTTTCTTAGAATAGATTTTATAGGTAGGGCTCCTTGATGGAGGTTGTGTGCATGCTTAGTCGCTAGTAAATGAAAGTCACTCAGTCATGTCTGACTCTTTGCGATCCCATGAACTATATGGTCCAGTGGAATTCTCCAGGTCAGAACACTGGAGTGGGCAGCCTTTCTCTTCTCCAGGGGATCTTCCCAACCCAGTTCTCCTGCATTGCAGGCAGGTTCTTTACCAGCTGAGCCACAAGGGAAGCCCAAGAATACTGGAGTGGGTAGCCTATCCCTTCTCTAGCAGATCTTCCAGCCCCAGGAATCGAACTGGGGTCTCCTGCATTGCAGGCAGATTCTTTACCAACTGAACTATCAGGGAAGCCCAGTCACTAAGTCGTGTCCACCTCTTTGCGACCCCATGGACTGTACCCCGCCAGGCACCCTCTGTCCATGGGATTTTCCAGGCAAGAATACTGGGGTAGGTTGCCGTTTCCTTCTTCAGGGGATCTTCCCAACCCTGGGATCGAACCCATGCCTCCATCGTCTCCTGCATTGGCATGTGGATTCTTTACCACTGAGCCACTTAGGAAATCCAGGTGAATTGCATTCATTTGAAAAATATCGTCCTTCATTGTTGGACAAAACTATGCTCCCACTTATGTGAGAAAAACCCATTTCTCACCACACACCAGCCTATAAGATCACTTAAAAATAATCTTTACTGGTTTTCATTTGCATTTCTTTAATCACTAAAGAAGTTAATGTTTGTATGTGTTTTTTGGCTGCTAGTATTTTTACTCTTATAAACTGGTTTTAAAAAAATGTTCTGTTTTCCTCTTAGGTTTATAGTATCATCAAATAATAGCATGCTGAATGCATTTTTAAAAAATCTATCAAATCTTTTTTAACCTTGTAATGGCCCTCTGAAATGGCAAAGATAAATTTCATTGTTTTTTATTAGAAACAGAGAGAAGCTGAGAGCCTGCTTTCTCATAAAAACAAGCTAATGGTGGAAACAATCACAGAATCTCGATCTCATTTACTCCTTTTTGCTTCCCACTTTGTCCTGGTGCCTCTCAACCTGGTCTAGGTTAAATGTGCCCCCTTTAACTAAAACAGTAATTGAACATGAAGAGTATCCCATAAAACAAAGTAAGCTGACATGGGTGACTTCAAATGAAAAGTAGCCCAGTTCCTAGAGATGGAGTTTATTGGGCAGTTGTGAAGCATCAAAAGGGACAGGAAACTTAAAAAGAGAGGGAAGAAACCAACTCCTCCAAATACATCTGATGAACTAGGCATCTCCTTGGTCTGGGTTAACACCTGCACTTTGTAATATCATATGTCAGGTAGAATTCCAAAGCCAAAGAAACAGAGTTGAAGGAGGCCTAAGTCATAATTTGTGACCATGTCAAGCTGCAGTGGGAGAAACTATGTAAACCAGATGGGTTACTTAGAAAGCTTTTGAAGTCCTAATTTCTCAATAATATGAAATACCTGAGGTGTCCAAAGTTGTATATATATTTTGAAGAATTTGACACTTGCTTGGTGGAGGATGGTTCTAAACTGAACTGAATTCAGTCCCACTGAATTATATATAATAAATATATCTATTGTTGAAGCTAAAAGGAGAAAGAGAAGCAAACTAGAGAGACCGATGGCTTTGTTTACATTAAATAATTCAGTATTTAATACTAAGTTCTGAAAAAAATTCCATTTTCTAATTGTTCTTTAAAGATATTCTTATATTAAAATACAATAAATAGTCAGAGGAAGACCTTACTGTGTTTAAATTAGTTTAAATAAACTCAAAAGCCAAGCAATATTGTCACATTTTAGAATGACCATTTTATATATGTGCTAGTAATAAGGAAATTTCCTTTGGGAAAAAGGGAATAATGCCAGAAATAATTGTTAAATATAAAGTGATTTCAGGAAAGATTATTAACTCAGAATTGCCCAGCAGACATATATAAATACTGAGGAAGTCTGAATTCCATTGGGATTTTCATCACTTAGTCCATAGTGTTAGCAAAAAAATCTGAAATCTCCCTATTAGCCTTCAGAGTGGTGCTCAAAGGAAATGTAAACCAGATGAGGTCTGTTTCCTGAAACCCAGAGCCAAAGCTGCCGGTGAGGTCCCAGCTCAAGAGGAAAGGAGAACATACAGCCACACTCAGAGCGGTTGAAACTTACCACGTCCTGACACAGAGAGAAATGAGTGTTATTTATTCTGGCGACCACTTGGCTGATAGAAGATATAAGGTCACCCAGCTGGTTTTGAAACTTAATTTACTATCTTCTAGACTCACATTGTATTTATTTGAGAAGGAAGAGTAGCCAAAGGCTCTTATTTATTTTCCTGTGAACAAAGCTAGAAGAAGTTAAAGTGGATTTTTGAAGCATCTATTACCTGCTAAATGCACATTTCCCATTAGATTATGGGGTTGTGTTCCGGCCCCAAGTCATTTTGCTGGCAAGTCAGATTAGAGTGAAATTTATTACAGATGAAAGAAGGTGTCAATTTCCAATGTGGTTGCTCCTCTGAAGTGCTTACAAGGAGGAAGAAAAAAGGAATATGTGACATGAAGGGAAGAGATGATAGTTGTAATATTGTGCTTAAGAATGTGTCATTCTAACTAAGATCATTAAAAAAAAAATGTTTATTCATTGAGCCTTTACTGGGTGTCTACTCCATGCCAGGCACTGCTTTCTCTATACTGGGGAGGAAAAGATGAGTAGTGGACGCCAGCAAGTAGTGCTGCCAATCGAGTTGTGGAACCCTAAAAAATAAAAAGTTACATTACCTGTTTGAACAGGATGAACTTGGAGAATTAATATAATGAAGTATGAAAATGTGACCAGCAGTTTCTTTGAAGAAGCAGGCTTGGGAAATGGAAGATGAACTTGTATTTCTAAGGGCTGAGTTTTATCCCAAGGAAAGAGAGGAAAGTCCTTTTGTGTTCCAAAGATTTAAACTCTACAGAAATTGGCAACAAAATTTTAATTTTCACAGTAAAAGAAAACTGACAGGATGGATGGTGGTATAGTGGTGGGTGAATAAGGGGCTCCGGGGCTATCTCCCTTAACTGCAGAAACTGGTGCCTGAGTGCAATGCCCCATTCTCTGTGCCTCTGAGAGCTGAGGACAGGTATCTGTCTCAGCTAGAGGCAGACCCCACTCAGGAGTCTTTCTGGGTGTTGTCACTAAGTTGTTCAAATCGGGATGCCTGCACTACTGTCTGTGGGGGATGACAGAGTGGGGGGTGCAGGTCCTCATCCCTGCTAGTCTGGAGGAAGGGAGCCACAGGAGGACTTCAGGCCACTCAGGGTACTGTTGCTGGTCAAGACAGGGGCTGGGCAAACAAGACTAGCTTTAGGCCTAATCAACGGTGCAAGACCCCAGTGAGGCCCAGTTCATACTTGCAAGTCTTTTCCCTACCCACAACCATCCCAAGAAGAAGAGGACAATAGGGCTTCCTTGGTGGTTCAGTGGTAAAGAATCTGCCTGCCAATGCAGGAGACATGGGTTCAATCCCTGATCTGGGAAGATCCCACATGCTGCAGAGCAACTAAGCCCGGGCACCACAACTGTTGAGCCTGTGAACAAACTAGAGCCCAGGAGCTGCAACTACTGAAGACCACGTGCCCTAGAGCTCGTGCCCTGCAACTGGAGAGTAGCCCCCACTCGCTACTAGAGAAAGCCCACACAGCAAAGAAGGCACAGCACAGCCAAAGATAAACAAATATGTACTTACAAAGAAAAAAGAAGAGAGAACAACATAGTGTCAAAACTCAGAAAGACTCCTTGAGGTGTTGACCTCTAGCTTAGACAGGTATCAGACATGTTACATGACATTGTCCACACTTACATGTCAATGTGAAAATATTATTTTAGCAGAGTGATTTATTCAGATTTTAGTGTAGCTGGATATGAAAACTAATTATGATTGTGGTTGAGAACTGCAGAGTCCCCCTATGATTTCGTTGGAATTGATCCCATTGCCTTCTGTGACATTCAAGTAAAGTGATTTGTCCCATGGAAGGTTGTTGTGACTAATACCTGAGAGAGCCTCCCTGGTGTCATTTGGAGACTGTGTAGCAGAGACTTCTTGCAGAGTCATGTCACCTTCTACGCTACCTACTTGCCAAAGAGGCAGCAGTGAAACTAGGTCACCTGCCTCTAGGAAGACCTGGTCACTTTGCTCAGGGAAGCTGTCTTCCAGTTAAATGAGAAACATGCATAAGGGCAGTACAGGGCGGAACACAACTGGCCTAGGGTGAAGGATTTCCACTCCATCAGCCTAAGCCAGCTTTGTTTTAATGCAGCCACAGCCTTTTCAGCTGATTCTGTTTTATGGATGCACAATAACCAAGGTTGAAACTGAGGTTTAGTTGGCCATATTGTCACTTAACACATCAGTGCCTAAGCTGCTGAGTGTACATAAATAATGAGATCTGTGTTACTGCCTGATGTGGGGCAGATCTGCTAGAATGAGAGCTTTACAGTATGACCGCATTCCAGGGAATCAAATGGACTACTATTTCCATCTCTCATTGTATTAAGTGTAAATCCTGAGTTTATACACAAGATTTAAATTCTATTTTTAAAGCCTGTGTGCATTTGTATGTGACAGAGTATGTGTATATATCTGTGAAGAGTACATGGCTTTGCTAGTTTTGGGGTGATAGGCAAGAAGAACTATTTGGCAGAGTCCCTTTGTTTAAAATAGTAATAGGTAAGGACTATCCCTGGTGGCTCAGATGGTAGAGTCTGCCTGTAATACAGGAGACCTGGGTTCAATCACAGAGTCAGCAAGATTCCCTGGAGAAGGGAATGGCAACCCACTCCAGTTTTCTTGCCTGGAGAATTCCATGGACAGAGGAGCCTGGGGGCCTACAGTCCATGGATTCACAAAGAGTTGGACACACTGAATGACTAACAAGGACTATTCTCTTTCTGTAACAAAGTCTTTGAAGTAAAAGATTGCTCCTTTTTTGTAAAATGTTGAGCAGCCCTCAGCTCTTTTACTGTGCTCTTTCAATGGCAACCCACTCCAGTACTCTTGCCTGGAAAATCCCATGGACGGAGAAGCCTGGTAGGCTACAGTCCATGGGATCACAAAGAGTCGGACATGACTGAGTGACTTCACTTACTTTCTTTCACTTTCTTTGCAAGAAGCAGTTCTACTGTAGAACTTGTAACATTGAACAACATTTAACGAGTTATCAGCAAAAGAGAAAAGAACTTTGATTAAATTTCCTAAGCTTTTTAAGATTCCTGTGTTCTGTAGATTGTAATGGATGTTTACACTTCTGTTAATAAAATTTTATCAAGAAGATGATAGGTACCAATTAAAAGCAATCACAAAGCATGCTCTTTCCATAATCCCTGATGTAGAATCTTTAAATACTGGTTTGTAGAAGCATTAGCTAGCACAGAATATCTTCAGTCCTCAGCAACTTCTATAGCCTGTGGGATTTCCATCATGTCAATACAGGAGAGTAGAGGAAATATAAAATGATTTTTGGTGTTTGCTGAAGGGTGGAGAAACATCAGGTATGATTCAGGCTGCTAAAATAGTAGATACTTGTCTTAGTTGCAAAAGTCTAGACTGCAGTAACAAATAGATCTCCACATATAAAATGGCTTAGATCCAGTGAATTTTATTTATTATTCACCTAAACTCATAGGACATGTTTCTGGTAAGAGGTTAGCTCTCATCTAGATAGAGTCATTAGGACCCAGGCACCTTTTATCTTAGGGCTTTAGCTGTAGCATCTACCTTAAGATTCACTTCTTAAAAAGGTTAGCCTGAAAATGGTGCCCATCATTTCCGCTCATATTCCATTGACTGGAATCCAGTCACAGGAGCACACCTGACTCATGGGAAGCTGGGAAATATAACTGTGCTGAGAATCTAGAAGTATAAGGAAATAGGAGTTTGATGAATAGCTAGGCAATGCCCTAGTGTCTACATTTCCTGTAAGACAGTTTCTTTTGGAGAACGACTTTTGGAAAGGGCTTGCCCATGGTTCTGCTTTGGGATTGTTGTGTGTGAGGCTAGAGTCAGATGGATGTTTCAAGAAAAGGAAATAATGACAACCACTGCAAGTTTCCTGCACAGATCTTGATTCAGGTGCTCTCCTGCTGGCCCACCAAGCCTTTTTCATGGGCATGAAAACTGAGAACTAAGTTGCACTTCTGCTGGAGGCAGTTTACCTGTACTTTGAGCAGATCTATTTTGTTTGACAGTGTATTTTAAGAACGCATTTAATTAAAATTTACTCTGAAATTAAACAATTTAATTAAATAATATTCATTACTCTTTAATGATTAAATTATTTAATTTTTATTTAAAATAATTGTGAACATATGTATTTATTATATATGTGTACACATGTAATGTGTATATTTATATATACACATTATATTTATATAAATATATAATATAATATATATAAATTTATATATAATATATATTTATATATATTATATATACACATATATTTGTAATATATGAAGAGATTAAATTACTGTACTACACATACATTCTACTATATATAATATATATTTTTTATGTAGTTCAATGAGGTATAGAATAAAGTAAGGTCATAAATACCGTTCACAACTTACTTCAGTCAAATATTTGATAGATTATCCTACTTTTAAAGTCTTGGAAGATGTTTAAATCTACTTTGCAAAGTCATCCTAATGTTCAACAACATATACATTTTGATAATCTTTTCTTTCAGTGTGTGGGTCCTCTTTTAATGAGAGTTACACCCACATTTCTCTGAGTTCAGGAGGCATTTTCATGAGACCATTTGTATCAACTAGTTTGTCTGTGAAAGGGCCCCAGCTAAGAAAGTTCTGTGTGGGCATGGGGTTGGGTGGGAACAGTGAGGATGGCGAATAGGAGAGCTAACTCCTTGCCTGGCTCTCAAAACTACTGTCTGGGCTCCCTACAGCAGGGCAGAACACTGAGACACCGTGTTCAAAAGGCATGCTGGAGCTATGGAGCCATAGGTGACCACAGTAAGGAGGAAGAGCCTTCTATCCTCTCTGCCTCCCTACCGGGATGTGGTAGTGAAACATCCAGGCTGTGCAGTACTTCAAGGATGCTTTGAGGGTTGATGGCTCTGGAAGCCCTGGTAGAAATCATCCTTGGCCCAGATGTCTGTTTTATTTATTTATTTTTAAATTTTTATTGATTTTACTGTGTTATGTTAGTTTCAGATGTACAGCAAAATGAATCAGCTATACATATACATACATCCACTCATTTTTAGATTCTTTTCCTTCACATACCATTACAGAGCATTGAATAGAGTTCCCTGCCCTATACAGTAGGTCCTTATTAGTTGTCTATTTTATATATAATAGTGTGTATGTGCTCAGTCACTCAGTCATGTCCAACGCTTTGTGGCCACATGGATTGTAGCCTGCCGGGCTCCTCTGTCCATGGAATTTTTAAGGCAAAAATACTGGACCCAGGTTGCCCTTTCCTACTTCAGGGGATCTTCCTGACCCAAGGAACCCATACCTTCTATATCTCCTGCATTGGCAGGCAGATTCTTTACCACTAGTACCACCTGGGAAGCCCACTGGTGTGAATATGTCAGTCCCAATCTCCCAATTTATCCCTTCCCCTTTCCCTCCTCATGACCATAAGTTTGTTTTCTACATCCATGACTATTTATGTTTTGTAAATAAGTTCATTTGTACCCTTCTTTTGGATTCCAGAAGTCTGTTTTAAAATGTCCCTGGAGTTTTGTTTTTATTCGGTTATGGTGAGGCCAACAGGGTAGGAGTTGATTGCCACTGAAAAGATAGGTTGTTACTCACAGTTCCTGAGAGGAGGGAGTATACTACACGACACAGGGTTACACGCAGAAGCACTAGGGTTAGTGAGAGGCAGAAAGGAGAAAGGGGAAAAGCAGGTACAGAAGAAGCTATTATTTGGTTTTCACAGAAAAGGACGGGTGAGGTCAGGTAAACATCTGAGCAGGATTGGGACTGGATGGTCTGAATAATTTTGCTGGCATGTGGGCTATAAGAGTAGCCTCTAGTTGTCCAGTATCAGACTCTGGGGTGATTTAGGGAAGGGGGATAGTGCACTCAATATGCCAGCAAATTTGTAAAATTCAGCAGTGGCCACAGTGGCCACAGGACTGGAAACAGTTTTCATTCCAGTCCCAAAGAAGGGCAACGCCAAAGAATGTTCAAACTACTGTGCAATTGCACTCACTTCACATGTTAGCAAGGTAATGCTCAAAATCCTTTAAGCTAGGCTGCAGTAGTACATGAACCAAGAACTTCCAGATGTATAAGCTGGATTTAGAAAAGGCAGAGGAACAAGAGATCAAATGGACAATATCCGCTGGATCATAGAAAAAGCAAGGGAATTCCAGAAAAACATCTGCTTCATTGACTATGCTAAAGCCTTTGACTGTGTGGATCACAGCAAACTGTGGAAAATTCTTAAAGAGATGGGAATACTAGACCACCTTACCTGCCTCCTGAGAAACCTGTATGCAGGTCAAGAAGCAACAGTCCAGAACTACAGGAGTCTGATAAAAGGAGGTGTGTGTGGACATGGATTCTGTATTTGTTGGTTTGCATATGAAAGGTGTTCCCACTGGTAAGTTGTCTGCTCTCTCTGAAAGTGAAAGTGAAAGTTAGTCACACATCACTCTTTGGGATTCCATGGACTGTAACCTGCCCTGCTCCTCTGTCCATGGAATTCTTCAGGCAAGAGTACTGGAGTGGGTTGCCATTTCCTTCTCCAGGGGATCTTCCCAACCCAGGGATTGAACCCAGATCTCCTGCATTGCAGCAGATTCTTTACCACCAGAGAAGCCCTAACTCTCTCTAGGGAATAGCTAACTCTGGGAAGGGCAGTCTCTTCTAGTTCCACAAAGTTCCAAGGTGTCCAAACATTAGAAAAATATAGAAAATAAAAAATATGATTAATGCAACATCCAGTTTCTCATGGGAGGCATCTGTGGCCCTGAGGAGATGCTGCTTCAACTATATTTAGAGGCAGTGAATGTAATTATGAGTCTTCCCAAGAGAGTCTCAGAACTAGGTGTGCAATGCTTTGACTAGTTATAGGAAGTTTTATGTTGAGAGGAGGCATTCTCTTATAATATCTGAGTTATCACTCAGTGTGATTCCTTTGGTACAGGCAGGCTCAAGAGGCCTGTTTATACAGGTGACCAACACCCTTCTTGCAACCATTTGACTATTTTCTCTCTGGGTATAGACTTAATGGAGATGGAGAACTAGTTGCTAACATTTATTGTAGCATTTTGTACATCTGTAGACTGATTTGTCGGAGAAGGCAATAGCACCCTACTCCAGTACTCTTGCCTGGAAAATCCCATGGATGGAGGAGCCTGGTAGGCTACAGTCCATGGGGTCGCTAAGAGTCGGACGACTGAGCGACTTCACTTTCACTTTTCACTTTCACGCACTGGAGAAAGAAACGGCAACCCACTCCAGTATTCTTGCCTGGAGAATCCCAGGGACAGTGGAGCCTGGTGGGCTGCCGTCTATGGGGTCGCACAGAGTTGGACACGACTGAAGCGACTTAGCAGCAGCAGACTGATTTGTGCCTTAGATAGCTCTTTTTCAGGATGCTTAATCTTAACTTGCTTAGTCTTTTCTCTTGAGCTTTGTTTTCTTGAACTTTATAAAAATGTTATTGTTTCCCCTATTTACAGGGTAGTAAAAACAATGTTAAGGGCTGATAATGAAACTGCGTTTCAGGAGCGGCTGCTCTGGGAAGCCTACAGAGTTATTACGTGGAGTGAATTTAACGTAGCCTCCATATTTCTTGTAATATATACCCTACAGTGTCCTGTAGGCCTTCCCTGGGGGCTCAGTGGTAAAGAATCCACCTGCAATGCAGAAGATGCAGGAGACGTGGATTTGATCCCTGGGTTGGGAAGATTCCCTGGAGGAGGGCATGACAACACACTCCAGTATTCTTGCCTGGAGAATCCCATGGACAGAGGAGCCTGGCTGGCTATGGTCCATGTGATTTACAGAGTCAGACATGGCTGAAGTGACTGAGTACACACACACACACACATGCACACGAGCATCCTGTAGTTATCAGGGAAATGAGCACTAGTTTCTGGGTAAAACTCTGTGTTACTATAGTCTTTTAAATGAACTTGCTGGGAGTGGGTGGAGGAAGAGCTGGACTTTGAGAGTCAAACTGGAGCCTGTTATAAATTCCAGAGCTGAGGGGCCCAGGAAGGGCTTCTTCCGGGCTGTGGGGAGAATCCAAGCTCCTCTTATAGAACACAGATGCTCTATTGGAAGGAAGCAATTCAGATTAGAAGCTGGGCAGCATCCAGGGTCATGAACTTAGAGTTTAAAATATCTGTCTTTGACCCCAGCAGCCAGCTAAGATTTCCTGCTGACCCTAGAAATTCAAAGGATTCTTAAGTTGGCATAAAAATCTGCCTTCTCCTCACACTGCAGATGTCTGACTAAGAGTTTCCAGGCTTGGAAACAGGTAGCAAACGTTCTGTGGTTTTGCTGTTGTTAATAAAGGGCTGAGGTCAGCACCCTGAATAATAGAAATGGCCAAACTATACCTCCGAATAATACAACTTGAAAGGAACAAATATGAATTCACTATTAGATAAATGATGACAGTAAAGAAGGATTAAAAAAGTAGGAGCAGCTGTGTTATTGTTAAAGGGGAGAGGCAGCTGGAATCCATAGGATCCCAGTCTGGTCAGTGGCCCAGTAGACTAAATTTTTAAAACTGTTCAGTGTTAAATGTTAGGAAGTCCAAAACCCACAGAGCAGCTCTAGTGGAGGAAGACATTCATTTTCTTGCAATGAAAATACTTTCAACAAAATGTGAGGGTCCAAACTTGGAGATTATTTTTAAGAAAAAGTATCTGTTAAAGAATAATTATGTAAAGGGTATAGTCATAACTCATACGAATATGAAATAAACATATGCCAATGATTTTATTTAACTCATTAATTGAAGAATTCAATAAAATGTGACAAGCAGTTTGAAAGAAAGTTCAGAGAACCGCACAATATATACACACAGGTGTGTGCGTGCTCAGTCGTGTCTGACTCTTTCCAACCCTTTGGATTGTAGCCTGCCAGGCTCCTCTCTCCATGGGATTTTTAGGCAAGAATACTGGAGTGGGTTGCCATTTCCTCCACTAGGGGATCTTCCTGACCCAGGGATCAAACCCAAATTGCCAGCATTGCAGGCATATTCTTTATTCACTGAACCCTTGGGGAAGCCCACACATATATATACATATAAATAAGATATATATATATGTATATATATATACACATATAAATAAGATATATATATATACATAAATATATATACACACACACATATAAATAAGGAATACTGAATATGAATCTACAAATAAATGCTAAAGGGAGAGAGTGAAGGATGGGAAAGGAAATCAATTGTCATTCCACCTAGGGAGAAATAATTTGTAGATCTATGGACAAGAATCATTTGCACAGCTATTTATTTTCTATAAATAACAGAATTCTAAAATATCTCAAAAACAATGAAAGTTACAAACCCCAAGGATTCAGAAAAATCAAGAATTGAATGAGGCCTAGTTTTCCATGGAAGATATCTAATAATCTTGATGGTCTCTTTCAAAGTTCTTCACAGTTTATCTTGACATATGTGACTCTTGAAAATAATGCAGAAATATTACTGCAAGTCTTTTTAGTGTCAGGCTAGAGGAGTGGTTCTCAATTATGGTCCCTGAACCAGCAACAGAGGCATCACCTAACAGCTGTTAGAAATGTCAGTTCTAAGGGGCCTCCCCAGATCTACTGAATCAGAAACTGTGTGGGTGGGGGCGTAGCCATCTGGCTTAACACCCTCTGGGTGATTCTGATGCATTCCCAAGTTTCTGAAGTGCTGCTAGATGATCTAACTTTGCCCACCTTATTACTGATTAGAATCCAAAGTCCGTAAGTTAGATATTACCTTGTAGAAGATTGAAAAATTGCAAATGACTTTTCTTAGGCAAATGATTTCTGCCTTGTAGACAAAATAACCACAAAGTCTATGATTTCTGCATCTTTCTCTAGTAATCCTATTCTTTCTTTATTTCATTGCCTCTATATAGCAGTTTCCCCTATCTTTCAACTAGCTTTGTTATCCTGCTGGTTTTCTTATTAATGAAGTAAATACATTTTTGATAAGTGCTCCCTAATGATTGTTTGAGAATCATGTCTCTAGCTTCATGAAAGTTTTAGTTTGAAATAATGCAATACAAGTAGTTTGACTTTTTAAAGTGAATGCAATGCAATTGAGACAATTAAAGGGGTTCAGTCAGCATGTGGGACTGGACCTATGGGAACTTTTTTGGACAGTATTATTATATATCATAAGTCAGGCATTATGTTAAGCTTTTCAGAAAAATATGAGTTCTGTGAACATTATCCAGCTCTTTCCATGGTTTATCTCTGGATGGGTTTTCACACTGCTCATTTCTTTCTTCCTTACCCTACTTCCTACCCCTCTGGCTTGTCACCATGCCACCAAACACCAACTTCTGCTTCGTCTCCTTAGAGATCTATGCCAATCCTTATACCTACCAGTTGAGAATGTCAGTGATAAAAATGTATTAGGAACTAGAGAGAAAAAGCAAGTTGAATTTTTCTCACTAAATGGTAAAATAAAAAGTAAATGTTACTGGTTTTAAATTATGGTCTACTTGCAGCTTTACATAAATACCCAAAGGATGCTTATAAATTTTAACCTGCCTTTATGGGATTGGTGGGAAAAAAAATTAAGACAGAAGGAGGTTCTAAGAAGACTGTTAACTTTTCCAAAACGCTTAGGGTATGAATACACACTGTATTTAAGGCAACTTTCCAGGCTGGGAGAACATATCTGGGAGCTTGAAGGAACTCTTCTGCTATCCTTTCAAGAGAAGAGGACTTTCTACTAAATTATAGAAGTTTTCTATTTTCTCAGATGAAATTGGTCATTGAGGGGTTCAGCAGAAAGCTGTAGACATAGTTAAAGGGTAGAAGATTTGAACTGCTGTGGAAGGTTTTAAAGATGAGATCGGACTGAAAAGAACATAGAATTCAGAGGGTCATCTCTACAAATGTCTTTTTTTTTTTTTGGTGGCTGCAGTGTGCAACTTATAGGATCCCTAACCAGGGATTGAACTTGGACCCCCTGCAGTGAAAATGCCTAGTCCTAACCACTGGTCTGCCAGGGAATTCCCTACAAAGGTCTTTAAAAATGTTTGCATTACAAATGGAGTTCCCAACTCCATTGTAATGACAACCAAAAAATGATGAAACCTAATTACCCAACTGCAGTAGTGATGGTCAAAAAATTTCTTTGGCTTCATCTCCATTTATCTCATACTTTGTCTCCATAGGCCCTCTGCCCTGGTTCCATGTTTCTCACACCTGTAGACTCATTAAACAAGGTGTTGCTGCTGCTGCTGCTAAGTCACTTCAGTCGTGTCCGACTCTGTGCGACCCCATAGACGGCAGCCCACCAGGCTTCCCCGTCCCTGGGATTCTCCAGGCAAGAATACTGGAGTGGGTTGCCATTTCCTTCTCCAAGTGTTACGTGTATGCAATTTTGTTTGGCCTGCATGCTGTTTAAAACAATTAAATTTCAAGTATCTTTAAATCCATATTTTCTTGACTTACCTGACATACGAGTTTGTCATTCTCTCCTAACCAGTGGTGATTGCCTTTTCTGTTGCTGCTAAGTCGCTTCAGTCGTGTCCAACTCTGTGCGACCCCACAGACGGCAGCCCACCAGGCTCCTTCGTCTCTGGGATTCTCCAGGCAAGAATATTGGAGTGGGTTGCCATTTCCTTCTCCAGTGCATGAAAGTGAAAAGTGAAAGTGAAGTCGCTCAGTCTTTTCTGTTGAGATCTTCCCAAATATAGGTTCATAGTATCCTTTCTATACTAAATATAAGAAAAGTGTTCATTAAATAAATGTAGAGACATAATTAAACTCTTTCAAAAGGAAAAAGAGAGAAAATGTGCCAGAGACCTTATAAAAACCATAGATTTGAAATAGACAAAGAGGTCATGCAGTCCTCTGCAAACTTGAACCTTCCCAGGAATGTGAAATTATCTTGTATAATAATTCCCACATACATAACCCAAGGCTCTGGCAGATTAACTTGATTTACTCTATGTGATATCTTCCCTGGTGATAATAACACAGGCAGCATGACTCAGTGCACTGAATCCTTTCATCTCTGCGAACCATCCTATAATGTAAACCACAGTGGTTACTCCACTTCCCTCCGTCTCTGTGAGACCGCAACAGGCTATGTAAACAAGGAAAAAGCCCCCTTAGTGCATAACTCTCAACTGTAATGAACTTCAAAGACATTTGTGGTATTCCATTCACAAGTATTCCTAATTTGGGGCAGATGCACATACGCAAAATGACTCAGCCAGCTCTAAGTGATATTTCTATGGTGAAGATTTTCTGCTCTAGTACTGTTCTCTTCCTTCCCCCAGATGAAATTGGTTTAGAGAAGGCATCTTGGAGGTAGGGAGAGTAAGTGTTTGGCGGCAGTCTTCAGGCTGGCAGGCTTGCTTTGTGTGTGGCCTTGGGGAAAGTCTGCTTTGAATGAGAAAACTGACTATGGATTTCCATCACCCTAAAGAAAGAATGCTCAAGGAAAACCATCTGCATAAAAATTCCTTTGTCTGGAAATCAGAAGGGGAAGAATTTTCAGAGATGCCCATAGGATGCCTTTTGTCTCTTAAAATGCAGTAATGGTAACTGCATCTCTGTGCAGACTGAGCTCAATGTTCCTCTACAACACCCACAAGTTACAGAGTACAATATTTTCTTTCTTTATCTTGCTGTTGTTCAGTCACTCAGTCCTGTCTGACTCTTTCTGACCCGATGGACTGCAGCACACCAGGCTTCCCTGTCCTTCACCATCTCCTGGAGCTTGCTCAAACCTGTGTCCATTGAATCGGTGATGCCATCCAACCATCTTATCCTCTGCCACCCGTCTCCTCCTGCCTTCAATCTTTCCTAGCATCAGGATCTTTTCTAATGAGTCAGCTCTTTGCATCAGGTGACCAAAGTATTGGGGCTTAAGTTTCAGCATCAGTCCTTCTAATGAATATTCAGGATTGATTTCATTTAGGATGGACTGGTTAGATCTCCTTGCAGTCCAAGGGACTCTCAAGAGTCTTCTCCAGTACCACAGTTCAAAGCATCAATTCTTCAATTCTTCGGCCCTCAGCTTTCGTTATGGTCCAACTCTGACATCCATACATGAATACTGGAAAAGCGATACCTTTGACTAGATGGAACTTTGTTGATAAAGTGATGTCTCTGCTTTTTAATATGCTGTCTACGTTGGTTATAACTTTTCTTCCAAGGAGCAAGTGTCTTTTAATTTCGTGACTGCAGTCACCATCCTCAGTGATTTTGGAGGCCAAGAAAATAAAATCTGTCACTGTTTCCACGTTTTCTTCATCTATTTTCCATGAAGTGATGGGACCAGCTGCTATGATCTTTGTTTTTTGAATGTTGAGTTTTAAGCCGACTTTTTCACTTTCATCAGAGGCTCTTTAGTTCCTCTTTTCTTTCTGCCATTAGAGTGGTATCATCTGCATATCTGAGACTGTTGATATTTCTCCTGGCAATCTTGATTCCAGCTTGTGATTTATCCAGCCCAGCATTTCACACAATGTATTCTGCATGTAAGTTACATAAGCAAGGTGACAATATACAGGCTTGTTATACTGCTTTTCCAATTTGGAACCGGTCTGTTGTTCCATGTCTGGTTCTAACTGTTGCCTCTTTGAAGGAGGAAACAGAAAGAACAGGCTCCATCTTGAAAGCAGGACTCCATCTTGGGCTGGACTGTATACTTTGAACTATATGCCCAGTATCTGTGGAAACGACATACCAACTGGAAAACCAGACTCCATGATGGAAGAGCCCCAGGGCTCATACCTAGACTCTCCATTGCCTAAAAGAATACCCTAATTATATGTGTAACCGAATAGAATCATAAATTCTATTATGCTTATTGGGGTATGACCACAGGCCTATTGATAATTGTCCACGTTAACTACCTAGGCTTAAGGCATACGAATCACATTAACTTTGATTGTATCGTGGGTTTGAGCACATATACTTAGGGTATATAAGATTTTCACAAAAACTGGTCTGGGTCCTTGGCTAAGAGGAGACTCTGCCTTGGGCCTGCGGGTGTAATAAACTGCACTCCACTATCTGCATTGCCCTTCTGAGTGAGTTTGTTTCCCAGGATGCGTGGCTACAACATCTTGACCTGCATATAGGTTTCTCAAGAGGCAGGTCAGGTGGTCTGGTATTCCCATCTCTTTAAGAATTTTCCACAGTCGTTTGTGATCCACACAGTGAAAGGCTTTAGCATAGTCAATAAAGCAGATGTTTTTCTGGAATTCCCTTGCTTTTTCTATGATCCAGCGGATATTGTCAATTTGATCTCTGGTTCCTCTGCCTTTTCTAAATCCAGCTTGTACATCTGGAGGTTCTTGGTTCACATACTGTTGAAACCTAGCTTGAAGGATTTTGAGCATTACCTTACTAGCATGTGAAATGAGCACAATTATAAGGAAGTGTGATTACCAATTGTTCTGCCCTTTGGAACTGAGAGAAGGTCATGGTGGCTGGAGACTTGCCTACAAGAAATGTGGTGCAAAATGGCCTTCATTCCTGGGAGCCTCACAGGGCCCTGCTTGGCATCATGACCACACTTAAAAGAGGGAATTCCATAATGTGTCATATTGGAGAGAAGAGATCCTGGAGACCATCTTAGAATTCTGCTTCTACAACATGTAAATAATCTTAAAGTGTCCCATTTCCATAATATTTATTGCATATTATTGTGCAGTGTTTATTACACACCATTATTTCATAATGTTTTCTATGAACAGTACTCCTCCTCTACTGTTTACTACTACCTAGAAACAGTCACTTCAGCCTGTGTAGATTATTCTTCTGGCATTTACCTCTAAGTACACAAATAGTATAGGCTGATATGGCATATATGCAACTAGTGTACCTATATATATATTTTTTTGGATTTAAAAATTTTACTTATTAATTATTGACTTCCCACTTGGAGGATGAGGATCTTGTTCTCTTTTGCCACCCTGCCTTTCTCCACCACATGTGCATACTCTCTTCCTCTATTCTGCCTTTCTAATACAGTTATAACAAGTTTAAGTCAGTACTCAGAATCAGAGGGCTTCCCTTATAGCTCAATTGGTAAAGAAACCACTTGCAAAGCAGGAGACCCTGGTTCAATTCTTGGGTCAGGAAGCCCCCTAGAGAAGGGAATGGCTACCCACTCCAGTATTCTGGCCTGGAGAATTCCATAGTCTGTATAGACCATGGAGTTGCAAAGAGTCAGACATGACAGAGTGACTTTTTACTACTATTACTCAGAATTCAGAACATCATTATTATTCATAATTTTCCTTCATCTATACCTTTTTGTTTCCTTGGAGTTGATAAATATATTGTTTTTGTGTTTTTCTAGGGCCTACTTTTTAAAATATACTTAACACTCACTAATTTATTCCCAATGTAGGGTAGCAAAATTTGCCACCCCAAAATACCTCTTTAGGCATGTGTGTTATTTCAAGCTGAAAACAATCAAGGCCCAAAAGACTCAGGAAGAAACTCTGACCTTCCCTCTGCTTACCAAGAATGTAGATAGAGCATACATTTAAGAGAACTTTGGTAATGTTCAATATAGGTATAATACTTTGGAGGTTTTTTAAAAATGTATTTGCAAATTTTTGATATCCCTCTTATTGAGAGTATCATTCCCTGGTGGCTCACATGGTAAAGAATCCACCTGCAATGCAGGAGACACTGGAGATGCAGGTTCAATCCCTGAGCTGGGAAAATCTCCTGGAGAAGGAAGTGGTAACCCACTCCAGTATTCTTGCCTGGAAAACCCCATGGACGGAGGAGCCTGGCGGGCTCCTCCAGTCCAAAGGGTCACAAAGATTTGGACATGACTTACTTAGAAGACTTTCTGAGAAATGGGGTCTGTATCTCTCCCTGAATCCAGGCTGACCTAGTGACCAGTAAATCAACAGAAAACAGCAGAATTGTAGCTATATGATTTCTAAATCTAGAGTAGAAAAAGTCATGCTGCTTTGCGCTGGTTCTGTCATTTTGCTTCGGGAGCCATTAGCCACCATGTGAGAAAGTGGAGGCAGCCATGCTGGGAGGAAGCCCAGGCCACCATAGAGAAGCCCTGTGTAGGTGTTCAGCACCATAGTTCAGATTGAGGTCCCGGCTCACACCTGTTGTCAGCAGTCAGATATATGAGTGAAAATGGCTCCAAATGATTTCTTCTCCTGGTGCATGTCACCCCACCCCCAACCCTAGGCTTTGAACCTTCCTAGCTGAGACCCTCAGACATTGTAGAACAGAGAAAAAAATCATCTTCACGTTACCTTTCCCCGATTCTTGATCCACAGACTCCAGGAGCTTAGTGAGTATTTTAAGCAACAAGCTTTACAGTCATTTGCTATATAGTTATAGGTAACTAGCGCACCCCACTCCAGTACTCTTGCCTGGAAAATCCCATGGACGAGGGAGCCTGGTAGGCTGCAGTCACGGGATCACTGAGACTCGGACACGCCTGAGTGACTTCACTTTCACTTTTCACTTTCATTCACTTTCATGCATTGGAAAAGGAAATGGCAACCCACTCTGGTGTTCTTGCCTGGAGAATCCCAGGGACGGGGGAGCCTAGTGGGCTGCCGTCTATGGGGTCGCCCAGAGTCGGACATGACTGGAGCGACTTAGCAGCAGCAGCAGCAACAACTAGAACAGATACATTATTTCTATAAGAATTATTTAAGTTCATGGAAAAGTTTTATCTGTTGGATAATTGAAAACAACTAAAACGTAACTCAGTATAGTTTGAGAAATTCAGGATATTTAATTATTGAGTTGTAAATAGAAACAGACATTATTTTAAAACACAAACATTATTTAAAACCCTTAAAACTGAATGTTAAAAAAAGCTGAATGGTGTAATTTTCTAGATATAAACATTGAAAAACAAGACTTTAAAAACTTAGAAAAAATTAGAGTTTTGAAAATATTAATTAATAATTTGAAACTAAATATTGAAATAAAAAAAATAAAATTTCACATTGTTTTTTCTACATCCAGAGCTGCTGTCAAGGACATCAGAAAACATCAACATCAGTATTATAGCTTCAGGGTTGTATTTCATGTACATATAATCTGTACATAGATTCTTCTTACTTCTTTGAGAATATAAATGTTAGCTATTTTCCCTCAGGGTTGTTATTTTTTTCTGCATGTTTTTTGTTTTCTCCAAGTTAATGTGTTTGCCTATTTGGTCTTTGATTTTTATTATTTGAGACATTCATCATTTGTCTGATGACCTAAATTGATTGCCTACATTCAAGAACTGGGCATCAAGAAGTTAATTGGAGAAAAAAAAATGAAATAAATTGAAGCTCTTTGTCTAGACTGGGATTGTCAACCATGAGTTTTACTGAGAGTAATCTGATGGGGCATTTCTGTTTGTTTGTTTTGAACTCCACTGTTAGTATATTTCAGTTTAGACTCCTCAGAAAATAAAATTTCAGTTTTCTGCCTTTAAAATATTAGCTTGAATGCCAGCATTTTGGGAAGCACAGGAATATGCTGGATATCTCAACATTCAGTTGACAAACCTCTATTCAACCCCTTGTTTTCAGTAAAGTACAATGCACAAGAGATTCCTTGGCCAGAGATATCCTGTTTGGCCCTCTCCAGTCTTATTAATCTGAAGCCAAGTATAAGAATTTCATGTCTCTGTCGACTTCTGCCCAGTGGGCGTCACTCAGTAGAGTCTTTGGTCTTGAAAGAATTACTCCCTGCAGTGATTTAGTTATAAGCACTTAAATAAAAATGGTAAAAATGTCTCTTGTATGTTATGAGTCATAAATTCAAGAACATTCTACACCATATTCTCTGGATGTTAAGTAGAGAAGATTGATTCAAACACAGGTAAACAACTCAAATTGAAAAGCAATTTACATATCTTGAAAAAACACCACTTGTTACTAGCTAAAGTACCTATTGATTAGAAGTAAATACATCCCTTGTTGCTAGGATTTGAAACATATTCAATTTGTACCATTAAAGAGATTCTTATAGACTTCTGAATTTGACACCTACTAACATGCTATTTTGTATCACTAACATATGATTGGCTTCAAATGCCTGAACATAAGTATAACAAGGACATTTTTTCCTCTCCATTTCTTGTGCCAAGCTCTGAAGTCATATAAAATATCTTCCTGGAGAGTACTTTGATGGTGCTTTTATCATAATTGTGATTATTATCATCTATTCTCATCATTTGAGACCTTCCATTTTCTTGCCGTATGAAAGGAATAGCTTTAAGTCACATGGCTTTTTAAAAGAGAAGAAGTTGAAAAATAAGTTGAAATTTCCATCTGAACTGACCTTTGACTTAAATACAGCTACAGACTTTTTAGGGATTGTCAATCTTGGTGTGAGACAATATATGTTTTCCTTAATTCTTTTTCTTTGGAAAGTTGTTTCACGAAAAATAAGAATAATTAACAGGTCCCATGAAAAGATAAAAGGCCAGTTCTAATTACATCTCTGAGTTCATTGTGTTTATTGAAGTTGGGGAAGGACATTTGTAAAACTAGCATTTGTAAAAGCAATTGCAAAACTGGTTTGTGAATCAGCCAGTGTATCCAGTTCTCTTAATCCCACTGATAGAGATGATCTTTATTGCCAACATAAGCATTCCAAAATAAGGGTCCAGCATGATACCTGGTATAATTAAATATTAAATACTCTGTCAAAGTTTGAATCTTCTAATGTCATTAAGGTCAGTCAAGAGTGTTTTATATATTTGGAAAGTTTGAAAGCTCCTTTGGCAATTCTAGCATCTAATCTGTGAGTGAGTCTTCTAGGATTTGGATTATTAACTGAGGAATAATACTTACTTGAATCAAATGTTTAGCTCTCACTTACACGTGAGTGTTAAGGGAAATTCAGAAGCTGTTTAAAAGGTCTGATGAAATGTTTGAAAACAAATTGCTCCTGAAAAAGCATAGCTTTTCAATTTGTTGGTATCTCAAAATGTAGTTTATGGATTTATTCTGACATACAATTATATCTTATATTTTTTATTATGAAGTAATTCAAGTGTTCAAAAAATAATATAACAGATTTATATTATCAGATTTATACATCATAAGTTTACCATGAAGATTTGAAGCATATTTTGCATAATTTTTTCAGATCATTTGTTTTTAAATAAATAAGACTGAGAAAACTAAGCTAAAAAGCCCCACTATATTTTTATTGATCCTGAAATTTATGGAAATCATTCCATAACCATGTAAGTTAAAAAAAATTTTTTTTTACCACATTTAAAGTATTGTTTGGATATTTATTAAGTACTTAGCATTGCAGGCAGATTCTTTACCAGCTGAGTCACAAAGGAAGCCCAAGAGCACTGGAGTGGGTAGCCTATCCCTTCTCCAGCGGATCTTCTGATCCAGGAATTGAACTGGGATCTCCTGCATTGCAGGCGGATTCTTTACCAACTGAGCTATCAGGGAAGCTCTTTCATTTAAAATGTATATAAAAAGTACTACATGGTTCAGTTCTGTTCAGTCGCTCAGTCATGTTTATGTTTTTAAAGATGCATTCACACTTATAAATAGATCAGTAGACAGATAGAGCGTTTCTATTTTACTCCTTGCTGTTGAATAAAATTTTGTTGCAAAAATAGACCAAAGTTTATTGATCTGTGCTCTTAGTAATGGACAATTAAGTTGTATCTGATATTTTGCTATTACAAACAGTGCTGCAATTAATATTTGGCAATGTTTGGAGACATTTTTGATTGCCACATCTGGGAAGGGCATACTGATATTATCAGATGGGTAGAGACCATGTATGCTAAATTGCTTTAGTCCTGTCTGATTCTTTGTGACTCCATGGACTGTATCCCACCAGGCTCCTCTGTCCATGGGATTCTCCAGGCGAGAATACTGGAGTGGGTTGCCATGCCCTCCTCTAGGGGATCTTCTCAACCCAGGGATCTAACCTGTATCTCTTAACATCTCCTGCATTGGCTGACAGATATTCTTTACCACTGATTACACCTGGGAAGCGGTAGAGACCATGAATACTGCTAAGCATCTTATAAGGCGCAGGGCAACAAAGAATTATCTACTCTCAAATGTCAGTAGTGCCAAGTTTGAGAAACCCTGTTCTAGGATATGTAAATAGAAGAACTAAATAAAGAGATATGTTGTGATCATTGGATTCAGTAGCTTCTTTAGCTTATAAATTAACCTCTAAATTCAGTCTTATTCTAAATAATATTCACATAGGGTTTGACACAGAATTTGACAAGCATTTCCTGTAAGAATATTTTTAAGTCTTCCCAGGATGGTAAATGGATAAAGTACACTGCCAATGGCTCAGTTTTCCAAATATGGAAAATACAAGGGGAGTCCAGTGATCTTCTTCCAATAGCATGTGACTGATAAAGAATTTTCTATAGGCTGGATTTGGATGGCATCAATTGGCCCAGTTAGTGACATGCTTTTTTTTTCTATAATTATTTATCTGGACCTGGGCATAACACTTGCAGTCTTTTTAGCTTCTATAGGCTACAGTGCCTACCATTATCTTTCTACTCAGCTAGACTGGTGATAGGATTCATACATTCAGTTCAGTTCAGTTCAGTCGCTCAGTCGTGTCCGACTCTTTGCGACCCCATGAACCGCAGCGCGCCAGGCCTCCCTGTCCATCACCAACTCCCAGAGTCCACCCAAACCCATGTCCATTGAGTTGGTGATGCCATCCAACCATCTCATCCTCTGTCGTCCCCCTCTTCTCCTGCCCTCAATCTTTCCCAGCATCAGGGTCTTTTCCAGTGAGTCAGCTCTTTGCATCAAGTGGCCAAAGTATTGGAGTTTCAGCTTCAACATCAGTCCTTCCAATGAACACCCAGGACTGATCTCCTTTAGGATGGACTGGTTGGATCTCCTTGCAGTCCAAGGGACTCTCAAGAGTCTTCTCCAACACCACAGTTCAAAAGCATCAATTCTTCGGTGCTCAGCTTTCTTCACAGTCCAACTCTCACATCCATACATGACCACTGGAAAAACTATAGCCTTGACTAGATGGATCTTTGTTGGCAAAGTAATGTCTCTGCTTTTTAATACGCTGTCTAGGTTGGTCATAACTTTCCTCCCAAGGAGCAAGCGTCTTTTAATTTCATGGCTGCAATCACCATCTGCAGTGATTTTGGAGCCCCCAAAAATAAAGTCAGCCACCCTTTCCACTGTTTCCCCATCTATTTGCCATGAAGTGATGGGACTGGATGCCATGATCTTAGTTTTCTGAATGTTGAGCTTTAAGGCAACTTTTTCACTCTCCTCTTTCACTTTCATCAAGAGGCTCTTTAGTTCTTCTTCACTTTCTGACATAAGGGTGGTGTCATCTGCATATCTGAGGTTATTGATATTTCTCCCAGCAACCTTGATTCCAGCTTGTGCTTCCTCCAGCCCAGTATTTCTCATGATTTGCTCTGCATATAAGTTAAATAAGTAGGGTGACAATATATATAATAATGTATATTCATATATAGTAATGTATATTCATACATTAGGTAACTTCAACTCTTGGGAAAGTCAGTGATCCTCCCATGGGAATCCAGACTCTAGATAGCATTATTTCAGAAAGAAGCACACATCAGGATTTAATTTCTCAACTTTCCTAAACCATCCATATTTTCACTAGCTTTTGAAAATTTTGTACTTAATGTCAGAAATGGGTTTCTATTGTCAAATTATTGTAGCATGATGAATTACTAAAATGACTTCTCTCTGGTGAAATAAAATAATTCAAGTTTTTTTTTGTTTTTTTATGATTCAAGTTTAAATAACCCAGGTTTTCATTTTGGTTGTAAAGAACTGTCTCTCTCTCTCTGTCTCTTTATGCATAGAGTTCAGTATTCCTTTGTGAGTTATGAAGGACTTGGGCTTTGACTGCCTTTACTAGGGAGTTATAACCTTCCTCACAGAATCTTTGAGGTCTGATATACGCTGAAATTTTCTACTGTTTACCATTTCCCCAAGACCCTAATGAAATTAGCACTAGATCTTAATTATCATTATGACCTTGTTGACTAACAATGGTACCATAATGTATTTGGCCTGGAGTGGTCAATTCTGACAGCTTCATTATAGGCTTGGGAGATGTGGTGAGTTGTTAATGGTAGTCAGTTCTTCATTCTTCTCTTCAAGTTAAGTGATTCTATGAATAAATGGAGAGCTACAGTGCTCTCCCATGATAATGTGCTTTGACTTGTTTAGTTTTATATAATATATTAATTGTCTAGTTAATTACTCATTCATTTGACTAATAACTGAGCACCAATGTGGTTTAGGATCTTGCCTTGCCTGCATATGTGAGGCTCTCTCAGCCTGGGACTCTCTTCCACATAACTTTTTTTTAAACCAGTTGTCTCCTATTATAACTCCTGAATTAGGAGCCTATCCTAAGGGCTCCAGTATACTCTGTGCTCCTCTCAAAATAGCATTTGCCATGCTAAAACGTTATAGCTATCAGCAGTCTGGACTGAGATTACCTGAATCCAAATCCTTGTTCCATTCCTTACTATCTCTATGACCTACGGCAAGTTACATATTTTCCCTAAGTTTTAATTTTTTCTTTGTTTTTTAGGGTTTTAAAAATTGTTTGTTAATGATGTAATAGTATAATCATTATTATAAGCTGAATGAATAAAATGACCATCTAATTATCTAATGTGGTAGCATATAATGAGAGAAACAGAGGCTTTATTGAAAGAACATGAGTCTAAGATTCAGATCATTTGGCACTATTCCCAGGGATACCTTACTCCAGCTTCATGGCCTTGAATATAGTCCTGTAGCTCTCTGTGATTCAACTTTCAAGTATGCAGGTTGGTGGTTTTCAACTGAGGGTGATTTTATACCCCAGGGGATATTTTTCCCTGAGTTTTTATTTCTTTATCTATTAAATGGAGACAATAGCATACCTGTCTAATGGAGTTGTTTTTATAATTATATTTATTCATTCAGCAGCAAATTATTGAGTAACTTCTACATATCAGTCAACTATTCCTAATGCTGGGGATGAGTCAATGAACAGAAAAAAAAAAATCCCTGCCCTGCTTACATTTTAGTGGGAGACAAACAATAGATATATGGAGATATAGCATGATGGGGGGCGGTTCTTAAAAGTGTTTGAGAGTACTGTATTAGATAGGAAGAGACATTGAATAGAGCCAAATGAAGATGGAGAACAGTGAGAAAAAAGCACATTTTCTGGAGACTGGGATGGAATGGAGTGTGATAGAAAGATCAGTGTTGGTCATAAGATGCCCATTATTCATTCAGTTGGAGAAAATGAGTACCTAGTTCAGCATTGGGCAGAATTGTGTCCTCCCAAATTCATACGCTGAAGTCCTGACTCCAGTACCTTGGAATGTACTAGAATGACTATATTTGAGGATAGGGTCTTGAAAAGGTAATGTAAAATGGGTGGCTCCACATCCAATATAATTGATTTCTTATTGGAAAAGGAAATTAGAGCACAGAAGGAAGACCATGTAAAGACAGAGGGAACTGAGAAAAGACATCTTAAAAGAAATCAACCCTGCCAACACTTTGATCTCTAACTTCTAGCCTCCAGAGTGGTGACAAAATAAATTTCTGCTGTTTTAACCATCCAATCTGTGCTATTTTGTTATGGTAGCCCTAGCAAACTAACACAAATCAAATAACTGAGTGGGCAGCCTACCATTCAGGGGAGACAGATGAGCTGGAGTGATTGGCAGGTCAGTTCAGTTCAGCTGCTCAGTCATGTCCAACTCTTTGCAACCCCATGGACTGCAGCACACCAGACTTCCCTGTCCATTACCAACTCTGGGACCCTTTCCAAACTCAAGTCCATCGAATTGCTGATGCCATCCAACCATCTCATTCTCGGTCGTCCCCTTCCCTTCCTGCCTTCAATCTTTCCCAGAGTTAAGGTCTTTTCCAATGAGTCAGTTCTTCACATCAGGTGGAGCTTCAGCTTCAGCATCAGTCCTTCCAATGAATATTCAGGATTGATTTCCTTTAGGATGGACTGGTTTGATCTCCTTGCAGTCCAAGGGACTCTCAACAGTCTTCTCCAACAGCACAGTTCAAAAGCGTCAGTTCTTCAATTCTTTGATGCTCAGCTTTCTTTATGGTCCAACTCTCACATCCAAATATAACAACTGGAAAAACCATAGCTTTGACTAGACGGACCTTTGTTGGCAAAGTAATGTCTCTGCTTTTTAACACGCTATCTAGGTTTGTCATAGCTCTTCTTCCAAGGAGCAAGGGTCTTTTAATTTCGTGGTTGTGGTCATCATCTGCAGTGATTTTGGAACCCAAGAAAATAAAGTCTGTTACTGTTTCCATTGTTTCCGCATCTATTTGTCATGAAGTGATGGGACCTTATGTCATGATCTTCATTTTTTGAATGTTCAGTTTTAAGCTAGTTTTTTCACTCTCCTCTTTTTCTTTCCTCAAGAGGCTCTTTAGTTCCTCTTCACATTCTGCCATAAGGGTAGTGTCATCTGCGTATCTTAGGTTATTGATATTTCTCCCGGCAATCTTGATTCCAGCTTGTGCTTCATCCTGCCTGGCATTTTGCATGATGTACTCCGCATATAGGTTAAACAAGCAGGGTGACAGTATACAGCCTGGACATACTCCTTTCCTGATTTAGAACCAGTTCGTTGTTACATGTCCAGTTCTAACTGTTGCTTCTTGACCTGCAAATGGGTTCCTTAGGAGGCAGGTAAGGTGGTCTAGTATTCCCACCTCTTTAAGAATTTTCCGCAGTTTATCATGATCCATATAGTCCAAGGCTTTAAGCATAGTCAACGAAGCAGAAGTAGATGTTTTTCTGGAATTCTCTTGCTTTTTCGATGATCCAGTGGATGTTGGCAATTTCATCTCTGGTTCCTCTGCCTTTTCTAAAACCAGCTTGAACATCTGGAAGTTCTCAGTTCACATACTCTTGAAGCCTAGCTTGGAGAATTTTGAGCATTACTTTGCTAGCAAGCATATTGAAATGAGTGCAATTGTGTGTGGTAGATTGAACATTCTTTGGCATTGCCTTTCTTTGGGACTGGAATGAAAACTGACGTTTTCTAGTCCTGTGGCCACTGCTGAGTTTTATAATTTTGCTGGCATATTGAGTGCAGCACTTTCATAGCATCATTTTCTAGGATTTGAATTAGCTCAGCTGGAATTCCATCACCTCCACTAGCTTTGCTCATAGTGATGCTTCCTAAGGCCCACTTGACTTCAGACGCCAGGATGTCTGGTTCTAGGTGAGTGATCACGCCATCATTGTTATTTGAGTCATTAAGATCTTTTTTGTATAGTTCTTCTGTGTATTTTTCTGTGTATTATTTTCTGTGTATTTTTGCCATCTCTTCTTAATATCTTCTCCTTCTGTTAGGTCCATTCCTGTCCTTTGTTGTGCCCATCTTTGCATGAGATGTTCCCTTGCTGTCTCTAATTTTCCTTAAGAGATCTCTATCTCTCCCATTCTATTATTTTCCTCTATTTCTTTTCATTGATCACAAAGGAAGACTTTCTTATCTCTCCTTGCTATTCTTTGGAACTCTGCATTCAGATGGGTATATCTTTCTTTTTCTCCTTGGCCTTTCACTTCTCTTTTTTACTCAGCTATTTGTAAGGCCTCCTCAAACACTCATTTTTCCTTTTTTGCATTTCTTTTTCTTTGGGATGGTTTTGATCACTGCCTCCTGTACAATGTTATGAAACTCTGTCCATAGTTCTTTGGGCACTTTGTCTATCAGATCTAATCCCTTGGATCTATTTGTCACTTCCACTGTATAATTGTAAGGGATTTGATTTAGGTCATACCTTAATTGCATAGTGGTTTTCCCTACTTTCTTCAATTTCAGTCTGAATTTGGCAATAAGGAGTTCATGATCTGAGCTACAGTCAGCTCCTTGTCTTGTTTTTGATGACTATATAGACCTTCTCCATCTTCAACTGCAAAGAATGTGATCAGTCTGATTTCACTCTTGACCATCTGTTGATGTCCGTGTGTAGAGTCGTCTCTTGTGTTTTTGGAAGTGGTGTTTGCTATGACCAGTGTGTTCTCTTGGAAAAACTCTGTTAGCCTTTGTCCTGCTTCCTTTTGTACTCCAAGACTAAACTTGTCTGTTACTCTAGGTATATCTTGACTTCCTTCTTTTGCATTCCAGTCCCCTATGATGAAAAGGAAATCTTTTTTGGTGTTAGTTCTAGAAGGTCTTGTAGCTCATCATAGATCCGTTCAACTTCACCTTCTTTGGCATTAGTGGTTGGGGCATAGACTTGACTTGGATTCCCGTGATATTGAATGGTTTGCCTTGGAAATGAACAGAGATCATTCTGTCGTTTTTTAAATTGCACTCAAGTTCTGCATTTCGGACTCTTTTCTTGACTATGACAGCTACTCCATTTCTTCTAAGGGATTCTTGTACACAGTAGTAGATATAATGGTCATCTGAATTAAATTCACTCATTCCTGTCCATTTTAGTTCACTAATTCCTGAAATGTCAATATTAACTTTTGCCATCTCCTATTTGGCACTTCCAATTTACCTTGATTCATGGACCTAACATTCCAGGTTCCTATACAATATTGTTCTGTAAAGATAGTTCTCCATCTTTAAAATATCCATAACTCAACAAAATTTCCTATGTCCAACACAGCAGGGCACTTGAGATATCCACACATCTGTACATCTGAAGGTGTGTGAACTGGAACTTATAGACAGGTAGGATCTCAGGGAGTGGAGATGATGCCACAGTCCCAGCCTCTTGGCTGTGGAAGGTGTGCCTGCAGCCCCAAAGAACCTTCTGCTAGCAGGAATAGTAGCACATGTGACTGTGGTCTATGGGCCACTGTGATGCCTGTGACCATAGGGTTCTAGGGAGCAGTGGCTGTGAGGCCTGTGACCCTTCTCTGTCCAGCCATGGCAGCACTCCCAACTGTGATCCCCCTTGCCACAATGGTGGCCCCTGCAAGCCTGACCAGCTCAGATATGGCGAGGTACCCAGAAACTTGTTTCCTCTCCATCCCCCCCACCACTGTGGCAGCAGTACCTGCAACCCAAGTGATCCTCAATGTGGCAAAGGCACCCACAATCCAGTGCCCTTGGTGGTAATGCTGATGACAGCAGTGGCATCAGCTTTTCACTTATTTAGTACTTGTGAATGACTTCAGTGTATCTTTACTTAAATTGCCACAGACATATTATAATCTTGGAAGTATTAATTCAGTTACATAAAAAGGCAAAAATATTTAATTTTAACTTTTTCATCAAATCTCCTGATATTTAAGGCTGTGTATACAAAATATAACATTGGTTGGGAAGGGTAGGGTTACTTTGTTTACAGTGATGTGGATTCTGGGCAGTGGCAACTGGCCCAAATGGCTTGCAAATCCAAGGCTTTAGGCCAAAGCTCAGATAGGTCCTCATTAGAGGTGAGTACAACTTCACAATCACAGAGAAATTTCAGTTTGATCTACATTTAATTTCTGTCTCTATGGAAGGCTAACTTCCTTAGCTAAGTGGCTAAATGAACAACAGCTGGGATTAGGGGAGCGGGGCACATAGGATGTAACTTGAAGGGCTAATCTAACAAGGACAGTTATGTTCAGAGACGTTTCAGTGCACTCTAGGACTGCTAAAGAAACTGTCTCCATCCAAGCATGTTAGCATGGAAAGGCTAATCCACAATGCCCTAAGGAAGAGGGCTTTGCTCAGAAATGAGGCATTCAATTTTTGTAACTCTGCATGGAAATTCCTTTTAAAGTTGTGCATTTCACCAAATGCAGTAATTGCCTTGGGGTGTAATGGATTACAAAAGATGGGAGTAATCACAAAGAAAAAACATAAAGGAGAGAGAAATGCATAGAAACCTCATTGTTTCCAATGATCATCAAAAATAGGTCAGAAAACAAGTTCTGCTTTGATGTTTTTATTTTCAAGGAATTCTGTGGTAATGAAGTGTAACCTCAGCAAATGGAAACTAGATTCTGTAAAAGAGCGAGAGAACTTGCCAGAGGAAGAAGGAGGGATGAGTTGTTTTTATGAAATATTTGAATAGAATCTCAATTTTTTTAATTTCCTTAAAACTTTTTCTTTACTTTTCTCTCAGTTTGATTAATTCACTGAGCTGGATGTAGATAGGTGGGAAAGATTTTACGTGGAGATTATGCTAATATCTTCTTTGCAAAGTTAAGGGCGTTGTTATCATGCATGGTAGACAAAATGGAGAGGGCAGTGGTTAGAAGTACATGTTCTACGGATCTGGTTTTAATACAGACATACCTTACTATACTTTGCAGATACTGAGTTTTTTTTGTTTGCTTTTCATTTGTTTTTAACAAACTGAAGGTTCGTGGTACCTCTATGTCAAGCAAGTCATTTTTTTTTTTTTTGACACCATTTGCTTACTTCATGTCTCTGTGTCACATTTTGGTAATTTTCATAATGCATCGATCTTTTTCGTTGTTATTACATTTGATATGGTGATCTGTGATGAGTGATCTCTGTTGCTGCTGCTGCTGCTGCTAAGTCGCTTCAGTTGTGACCGACTCTGTGTGACACCATAGACGGCAGCCCACCAGGCTCCGCCGTCCCTGGGATTCTCCAGGCAAGAACACTGGAGTGGGTTGCCATTTCCTTCTCCAGTGCATGAAAGGGAAAAGTGAAAGTGAAGTCGCTCAGTCGTGTCCAACTCTTCACGACTCCATGGACTGCAGCCTACCAGGCTCCTCCGTCCATGGGAGTTTCCAGGCAAGAGTACTGGAGTGGGGTGCCATTGCCTTCTCCGATCTCTGATACTACTATTTTAGTAATTTTTATTCTATATTTTGTAATTAAGGTATATACATTGTTTTTTCTTTTAAACATAATGCTATTGTGTACTTAATAGACTACAGTATGTTGTAGTTGTACAGTCTCCCAGTCATGTCTGACTCTTGGCGACCCCATGGACTGCAGGATGCCAGGCCTCCCTGTCCCTCACCATCTCCTAGAGTTTGCCCAAGTTCATGTCCATTGCAATGGTGATGCCATCCAGCCATCTCATCCTCTGATGCCCTCTTCTCCTTCCGCCCTCAATCTTTCCCAGCATCAAGGTGTTTTTCAATGAGTCAGCTGTTCGCATCAGGTGACCAAAATACTAGAGCTTCAGCTTCAGCATCATTCCTTCCAATGAGAATCAGGGTTGATTTCCTTTAAGATTGACTGGTTTAATCTCCTTGCTGTCCAAGGGACTCTCAAGAGTCTTCTCCAGCACCACAGTTCAAAGGCATCAATTCTTTCATGCTCTGCCTTCTTTATAGTCCAGCTCTCACAACCATATGTGGCCACTGGGAAGACCATAGCCTTGACTATAAGGACCTTCGTCGACCAAGTGATGTCTCTGCTTTTCAATAAACTGTCCAGGTTTGTCATAGCTTTCCTGCTGAGAGGCAAATGTCTTCTGATTTTGTGGCTGCAGTCACCATCTGCAGTGATTTTAGAGCTCAAGAAGAGGAAATCTATCACAAACTACAGTATAGTATAAACATAATTTCTATATGCACTGGGAAACCAAAAAATTAGTGTGACTCACTTTATGTGATATCCACTTTATTGAAGTAGTCTGAAACTGAACCCAGAATATAGCCAAGGAGGCTGTATTAACCCTACCAGTGCAAGCTGTGTGATTTGTGTTAAGCCTCAAGTTTCCCATCTGTAAAGTGGGAGTGATTACAGTATCTTACACTATTGTCATGAGGATATAAGGAAGTAATGTATGTCAAGCTTCTGATACATTCTTGATGTATTTTGGGGGAGGGAAGGATGCTTTATTATCTTCTGAAATAATCATTAAGTCCACAGAAGAACCATTATGTGTATTAAATGGAGAAATTGTTTCCAGGTACTAGAAGATTAATTTTGTCACTGGATGAAGTTAGATATGTAGCCAGAAGTCATTGGTGAGTACTTACAGGAAGCTGAAGCTCCCAATCTCTTCTCTTATGTTTGACTTTCAGCTTTCCTTACCGATAAGAGCTCTAGTTGTCAACATTTCTGATTTTAAGATTTTGATAAATAGATATCCTAGGACCCAGTGGGATTCACATGAAGAAAAAAGTATTTCCCTCTACTCATCTTAGGTTCATTGACCGAGGCCTTGCAAATTAGACTGGCAAAGGACAGTTTAACAAGACAAAAGAAACAGGAGTTTGTGAATATGCTCATTGTGCATTCACATAGGCATACTAAGAGATAGGTAACTCAAAAGAGGAGATTGGAACGTGAGCTTGTGTAGCATCTTAGTGAAGAATAATAACTTTGTAGAGAAGTGATAAGATAAGGGAATAGGCCTTGAACTTCTATAAATGGCACATTATCAGAAGGCAAATATATGGGTCAATTAATGGAAAATAAGGGTAAGGCTTGTTTAAGTAGACTTTTGGTACCATCTTGTCTTTAGTAATAAGATTGTTTTTCCCTTCTTGGTATGGGAAGGGGTAGGGGTACCTTCACAAGAGGCATTTGTGTTCTGTTTATAAATAGATATGGAGAAGGCAGAGAGCTCCAGCCTGTCTCTACTTTTTCTGAGTTGCCTTCAGTTCAAAGTCACCCTGTGCCAGAATGGCATACTTTGAGGTGGCATATTTTGAACCCCTTTAGTTCACAAATAAGTATAAACTCATCTGCCATTCAGATGCCATAAGTTTAGTTACAATTCTAGGTTGAAAAGTCTTTCCATAATGCTGGTAAGACCCATTTGTTCTTTTGGATGATGTCCCTCACCAGCTGGCTCCCTTTTGTCAGCAGTGTGTGCAAATTTTTCTCCCTAAAGAAAGGTCCTTGGACCTTCCTGTGTTCTATTTTCCTGGGCTTTTCCCTTCTTAGTCTTTTAGCCACTGCCATTCTGGACTCCTTTTTCCTATTCTAACTACTTAACAAAATGAAAGACTCTGTGAAGCCATCCCCCTAAATATTGAAAATAAGCATTAAAATGTCTCAATGCAAAGGGAATTGATATGCATTTATAGCAGATAAATAGATAATGTGAGTAGAAACAGCACACAGTGAATTTAGAGCTCATTTCAAAAACTGGGTATACAGAAGCATGGATTTTTTCACTACATGCTCCCATTTGCTCAGTGGATTGAAGCATGTTCCCTCTAACACAGTTCTTGTATTGGTTTTCAATGTGTACTTTGGTCTTTTTAGAGACACATACATAATCCTTCTAAACAATAAAATGTCTGCCCAGACTGTGAAGCTCAGCATGTTTTAAGTGCTACTGAAATAACAAGACCGGGAGCTGACTATGGCTCAGATCATGAACTCCTTATTGCCAAATTCAGACTTAAATTGAAGAAAGTGGGGAAAACCACTAGACCATTCAGGTATGACCTAAATCAAATCCCATATGACTATATAGTGGAAGTGAGAAATAGACTTAAGGGACTAGATCTGATAGACAGAGTGCCTGATGAACTATGGACAGAGGTTCGTGACATTTTACAGGAGACAGGAATCAAGACCATCCACAAGAAAAAGAAATGCAGAAAAGCAAAATGGCTGTCTGAGGACACCTTACAAATAGCTGTGAAAAGAAGAGAAGCAAAAAGCAAAGGAGAAAAGAAAAGATATACCCATTTGTATGCAGAGTTCCAAAGAATAGAAAGGAGAGATAAAGCTTTCCTCAGAGATCAATGCAAAGAAATAGAGGAAAACAATAGAATGGAAAGACTAGAGATCTCTTCAAGAATATTAGAGATACCAAGGGAACATTTCATGCAAAGATGGGCTCAATAAAGGACAGAATTGGCATGGACCTAACAGAAGCAGAAGATATTAAGAAGAGATGGCGAGAATACACAGAAGAACTGTACAAAAAAGATCTTCACGACCCACATAATCACGATGGTGTGATCACTCACACTCACCTAGAGCCAGAGATCCTGGAATGTGAAATCATGTGGCCTTAGGAAGCATCACTATGAACAAAGCTAGTGGAGGTGATGGAATTCCAGTTGAGCTATTTCAAATCCTGAAAGATGATGCTGTGAAAGTGCTGCACTCAATACGTCAGCAAATTAGGAAAATTCAGCAATGGCCAGAGGACTAGAAAAAGGTCAGTTTTCATTCCAATCCCAAAGAAAGGAAATGCCAAAGAATGCTCAAACTACGGCACAATTGCACTCATCTCACACACTAGTAAAGTAACGCTCAAAATTCTCCAAGCCAGGCTTCAGCAATACGTGAACTGTGAACTTCCAGATGTTCAAGCTGGTTTTAGAAAAGGCAGAGGAACCAGAGATCAAATTGCCAACATCTGCTGGATCATCGAAAAAGCAAGAGAGTTCCAGAAAAACATCTACTTCTGTTTTATTGACTATGCCAAAGACTTAGACTGTGTGGATCACAATAAACTGTGGAAAATTCTGAAAGAGATGGGAATACCAGACCACCTGACCGCCTCTTGAGAAACTTGTATGGAGGTCAGGTACAACAGTTAGAACTGGACATGGAACAACAGACTGGTTCCAAATAGGAAAAGGAGTATGTCAAAGCTATATACTGTCACCCTGCTTATTTAACTTATATGCAGAGTACATCATGAGAAATGCTGGGCTGGAGGAAGCACATGCTGGAATCAAGATTTTTGGGAGAAATATCAATAACCTCAGATATGCAGATGACACCACCCTTATGGCAGAAAGTGAAAAAGAACTAAAGAGCTTCTTGATGAAAGTGAAAGAGGAGAGTGAAAAATTTGGCTTAACACTCAACATTCAGGAAACTAAGATCATGGCATCCAGTCCCATCACTTCATGGCAAATAGATGGGGAAACAGTGGAAAGGGTGGCTGACTTTATTTTTCAGGCTCCAAAATCACTGCAGATGGTGATTGCAGCCATGAAATTAATAGACGCTTACTCCTTGGAAGGAAAGTTATGACCAACCTGGACAGCATATTAAAAAGCAGAGACAGTACTTTGTCAACAAAGGTCCATCTAGTCAAGGCTATGGTTTTCCAGTAATCATATATGGATGTGAGAGTTGGACTATAAAGAAAGCTGAGCACAGAAGAATTGATGCTTTTGAACTGTGGTGTTGGAGAAGACTCTTGAGAGTCCCTTGGACTGCAAGGAGATCCAACCAGTCCATCCTAAAGGAGATCAGTCCTGGGTGTTCATTGGAAGGACTGATGTTGAAGCTGAAACTCCAATACTTTGGCCACCTGATGCAAAGAGCTGACTCATTTGAAAAGATCCTGATGCTTGGAAAGATTGAAGGCAGGAGGAGAATGGGACGACAGAGGATGAGATGGTTGGATGGCATCAACCACTCAATGGACGTGGGTCTGGGTGGACTCCGGGAGTTGGTGATGGACAGGGAGGCCTGGCGTGCTGCGGTTCATGGGGTCGCAAAGTCGGACACGACTGAGCGACTGAACCAAACTGAACTGAACTGAGGTATTATTACCAAAAATAACAAACAGATAACAATTAATTAACTAGCACAGATTATACAGATCTACTATTTAGTAAATTTGACCTCAGCATTTGAGTATTACTCTATTCTTGTAGTAGAATAATACAAAATAAAGTAATAACAAAAGCAGCTTACTAATTGTTTAGGGATATCAATTTTGATGTCATTATTGGTTTGGATATGGTGTCATTACTTCTAAATGGCATAGAGAAGTAGTATTAATTAAGTGTAGTATTAATTAAGTAGTATTAATTAAGTGTTCATTTGTTCAGTTCAGTTCAGTTCAGTCCCTCAGTCATATCCAACTCTTTGTGTTGGAGTTTCAACTTCAGCATCAGTCCTTTCAATGAATATTCAGGACTGATTTCCTTCAGCATGGACTGGTTGGATCTCCTTGCAGTCCAAGGGACTCTCAAGAGTCTTCTCCAACACCACAGTTCAAAAGCATCAGTTCTTCGGCACTCAGCTTTCTTCATAGTCCAGCTCTCACATCCATACATGACTACTGGAAAAACCCCAGCTTTGACTAGATGGACCTTTGTTGGCAAAGAAATGTCTATGCTTTTTAATATGCTGTCCAGGTTGGTCATAAATTTTCTTCCAAGGAGCAAGCATCTTTTAATTTCATGGCTGCAGTTACCATCTACAGCCATGTGGTCACCATGGCTGCAGTGATTTTGGAGCCCCCAAAAATAAAGTCTGCCACTGCTTCCACTGTTTCCTCATCTATTTGCCATGTAGTGATGGGACTGGATTCCATGATCTTAGTTTTCTGAATGTTGAGTGTTAAGCCAACTTTTTCACTCTCCTCTTTCAATTTCATCAAGAGGCTCTTTAGTTCTTTTTCACTTTCTGCCATAAGGGTAGTGTCATGTGCATATCTGAGGTTATTGATATTTCTCCCGACAATCTTGATTCCAGCTTTTGCTTCATCCAGTCCAGCATTTCGCATGATTCTCTCTGCATATAAGTTAAATAAGCAGGGTGACAGTATACAGCCTTGATGTACTCCTTTCCCTATTTGGAACCAGTCTGTTGTTCCATGTCCAGTTCTAACTGTTGCTTCCTGACCTGCATACAGGTTTCTCAAGAGGCAGGTCAGGTGTTCTGATATTCCCACCTATTTAAGAATTTTCCAGAGTTTGTTGTGGTCCACACAGTCAAAAGCTTTGATATAGTCAATAAAGCAGAAGTAGATGTTTTTCTGGAACTCTCTTGCTTTTTCAATGATCCAGCAGATATTGGCAATTTGATCTCTGGTTCCTATGCCTTTTCTAATTACAGCTTGAACATCTGAAGTTCTCGGTTCATGAACTGTTGAAGCCTGGCTGGGAGAATTTTGAGCATTACTTTACTAGTGCATGAGATGAGTGCAATTGTGCGGTAGTTTGAGCATATTTGGCATTGCCTTTCTTTGGGATGGGAATGAAAACTGACCTTTTCTAGTCCTGTAGCCACTGCTGAGTTTTCCAATTTTGCTGATGTATTGAGTGCAGCACTTTGACAGCATCATCTTTCAGGATTTGAAATAGCTCAACTGGAATTCCATCACCTCCACTAGCTTTGTTCGTAGTGATGCTTCCTAAGGCCCACTTGACTTCACAGTCCAGGATGTCTGGCTCTAGGTGAGTGATCATACCATCGTGATTATCTGGGTTGTGAAGATCTTTTTTATATAGTTCTTCTGTGTATTCTTGCCAACTCTTCTTAATATCTTCTGCTTCTGTTAGGTCCATACTGTTTCTGTCCTTTATTGAGCCCATCTTTGCATGAAATGTTCCCTTGGTATCTCTAATTTGTACATTGTATAAAAGATGGAAGCTGACTCACCACGTTCAACAAAAGTTGCTTCCTATTTTCAGTGTAAGGGAGAAAAAATAATTTTCCCTCAAAAGACCCTGATGCTAGGAAAGATTGAGGGCAGGAGGAGAAGAGGGTGACAGAGGATGGGATGTATAGCATTTTAACAGAAAATAATAATTTCTGGAGAAATAATAGGAAAGGATAGGAAAGCAGTTATAGTCTCCTAAGGGCAGAGACAAAGACATTTTTGTTGCCCTGTGACATGGTGGCTCTTAAGCCTCCATTTCTCTTTAGAGAAGATCGATAAAATGATGGTTGTTTCTAAGAACATAATGATAGCTTAAAAGGAAGAGAAAGAAATCTTATCATTTCAATTAATGAATTCATTTCTTAAACATTTTTTGAGCACCAAGTATTGCTCTAAGTTTTAAGATTATAAAAAAATACAAGAACTTTCTTCCCAAAGTGGTTAAAAATAAACAACTACACAGATAATCGAAAGACAATGTCATACTATAGCAAAGTTTGCTATAGTGTGGGATGCTGCTGGAACATAAGGGCAATGAGAAAGTCAGGGAATGCATCATGAAGAGGTGATGCTTATTTTCAGTTTTAAAGTATGACTGGGTATTTCAGAGGTGCAAACTGGGGAAAGCATTCAGGCCAGGCCAAGAAAATAACATGAGTGTAAATGTCGGGAGCTTTGTATTTTCATTGTGCTCACAGCACAGGAGTTAGTGGAAAAGAGCTCTAGTTATAGTCACCAAGATAGACAGGCATTAGCTCAGGAAGGGCATTGTATGCCAGGACTTTGAATTTTTTCCTGTAATCCAGTAGTAAGTCAAACCTTGTAATTGTACAATCACTTTTCTTTTGAAAAATATGAATATAGTCATAGGCATTCTGTTATATGTATCATTTATAAAAATCAGGAATATATTTAAATTTATAGTTTTATTATTGAGACTTCTGATAAATTTTGTCATCAATATTGGTAAATATCTAAGATAGTGTATCCTAATGTATGCGAACCTTGGCTGTGGAGTTAGGCAGGCTGTATGAGTTCAGGCAAACCACTTGCCCATGTAAAGCTTAGGTTTCCTTACCTGTAAAATAATCATAATAATACTAGAAAATATCAGAGAGTGTATTTGTAACAATTAAAATATATAATATATGAAGGCACAGAGTAAGTTCTTATTAAATCACACTTTCATCATTATTATTTGTAAAAAGATAATTTTTAAATAATTGCAAACTCATTACTCTCATACAAATATGAAATGAATGTCTTAAAGATTTTCTTTAACTCATTGACTAATTAAGGAAGCAGAAAGATGTTACACATTGTTCAAAGGGGAACTTAAGCAACATACATGTTCAGGCAACCAGGAATGCTATAATGAATTTACAAACAGATATAAAACTGGTGTATATTAATAGGTGAATAATCAATTGCATTTTCACTAGACACAAATCATTTGCATTTCTATAGACAAGGATCTTTGGAATTTCTATTAATTTTCTGTGATGGGAGCTGTAAAGTATTTCATAAAACAATGACATGTAGAGACGACTGGAAGAGTGTACTAGATGAAACATCTAACAGTCTTCCCCCCTCCACCAACTCAGTCGTTTATAATTTATCTTGATAGATTTACTTTGTCAGATATACAAGGCAGGTCAAAGTTTTCTGGCATTAGAGACTTACTTAAATGACAGGAATGTTAAGCCTAGGTTAGAACAGAGAATTTTGCCAGTGTATCTATTGGTCAGTACCGGTAGAAAGGGTCTACCTTGCTAGAGAGGATCATTTACAAAAAGCAAATTAGGACTGCTTGGCTGGGCTCCCTGTGTTATGTAGCAACTTCTTACCAGCTATCTGTTTTACACTTGGTGGTATATATTATAGCTGAATTGCATTGTTGTATGGCAGAAACCAGGACAACACTGGAGAGCAATTTTCCACCAATTAAAGAATAAAAAAAGGGAAAAAAAGTAAGGAAAACAAACAAACAAAGAAAAAGACTCTACCTGTAAAACCAGGCCAAATTTACAATCAACATGTCAAAGTTAACAGATAAATAATCCCTGACTAGGGCTAATTATTCTGGGAATCAAAACCTCAGGAATACTTGCAGACAATAGACAAAAATCTTGATTTAGCATTAACCATGTTTCAAGTATTGTGGTAGGTCCTTGTGGATGAGGGTTAGTTTCTTACCTAATTATATTTAAAGTTCTCCACTAGTAGAGTTTGAAATATTTCATAGACACCTCAAAATTGACAACCTCAGGCTATTTTCTGCACAGCTGCTATTGTTTCTTGTGGTCCCTATCTCAAAAAGTTATGTTTCAAGTTTCCAAGTCATAAAACTGGGATTGTCCCGAGTTCTCAATTATCTCCCATATTCAATTGATCATACAATGGAAAAATCTATTGATTGCTTTCCATTGAGTGTAGGCTGTACCTATTCTTTTGAGTCTTTATCACATTCTGCCTAATGTAAATTATAACCTCCTTGTAGCTATACTTACTTTCACACTCATGGGGCATCCACATTAGGCCAGAAGGAGCGTTCTAAGACCTAAGAGCTTTCTTAAAAGCTTCTGAAAGATTATAGTAGAGGTCCTCACATTCCTTGAAGTGGCAAATTCTGTCCAGATGAGATGCAGAGATTTCACCATAATTAATGGGCATTTATACTTTTTTAGTGGCCACGTGGCCACTAAAGTGGGGTGGCCTATATACATCCTAGTTTGCCTGAAATAGTCCTGATTTTTATTCACTGTTAATAGTGCCTTCTTCTATGCTTGATGATAAATTATGTGATACCTGAGTGCCACAGCCTTGTTAAAAAAGTTTGTGAGGATTTGTTGGTAAGAATAGCCTGGAGATGAATAAGCTAGAATTCTACTTTTCTTATCTAAGATTCTTAGATGAGTTTTATAAATTATAATTATTCTTATTTTAGAAAGATAATACAGTGCATATATTATGTATTATATAATAATCCGAGCAGGCTCTAGACTATACTCCTTAATCAAGTACATCGCTCTTTCTGTAAGGAATTGTTTGAATGTAGGAACTTTCTTCTTAAATGAGAAATATAAAGACTCTATATAGTTCAGCATAGGATTTGATGCTAAATGACTATGAAAAACATATTTGGTTTTCAGAGCTTTTGGATTTTGGAATAATAATTAAGGCATTGTAGGCCTGTACTTGGGCTTCCCTGGTGTCTCAGTTGGTAAAGAATCAACCTGCAATGCCGGAGACCTGGGTTCAACACCTGGGTTGGGAATATACCCTGGAGGAGGACATGGATACCCACTCCAGTATCCTGGCCTGGAAAATCTCCATGGACAAAGGAGCCTGGAGGGCTGTAGTCCATGGAGTCTCAAAGAGTTGAACATGACTGAGCAACTGAGCACAGCACAGCACAGGCCTATACTTGGGCTTCTCAGGTGGTGCTAGTGGTAAGGAACCTGCCTACCAATGCAGGAGATTTAAGAGACACAGGTTCAATACCTGGATCAGGAAGATTCTCTGGCGTAGGTCATGGCAACTCACTCTAGTATTCTTGCGAGAATCCCATGGACAGGTTGCAAAGAGTCAGACATGACTGAAGCGACTTAGCACGCATGCACAGGCCTGTACATAGTTGTGTGAAAATGTTCTTTATCCTCTCTGATCTTTGGTTTTCTAATCCATAAATTAGGAACAATAATTGCACTTGCCTAATAGAGTTGTTGTGAGGATAATATGAAATAATTATGTAGCTGAGCTTAGCAAAGGGCCTGGTACAAAATGCTTAATAAATAGTAGTTATTTTTATTCGCTGCATTCTGGGCTCACCTCATCCAAAGGTAAAAATCCCAAATCATGCCAAGGCATGCAGAGCAAGTTAAGAAAATGTGGTCTGTGGCAACAAAAAAACCTCTATTTTTTTTTTTCTAACTTAAATTCATTTCCTGCAGGATAGTTTACATCTCTCCACTGTATTATAAACAGAACTAAGCCTTCTCATTCCCCATTGTATCTCCAGGGCCTAGTACTCTTTCTGGCACACAATCATCACTTTAATAAATGAAGGTTCATGAGTGAATAAATGCCTATGAGATCCCTACACAATTATCACAAAGATATTCTGAGCGTAAGTGTATAGTTGTGAAAGTCGCTCAGTCATGTCCGACCCTGCAACCCCATGGACTGTAAAGTCCCTGGAATTCTCCAGGCAAGAATACTGGAGTGGGTAGCCTTTCCCTTCTCCAGGGGATCTTCCCAACCCAGGGACTGAACCCAGGTCTCATGCATTGTAGGCAGATTCTTTACCAGCTGAGCCACAAGGGATGCCCAAGAATACTGAAGTGGATAGCATATCCCTTCTCCAGTGGAGGTAGATAGTTGATCAAGTCCAAAATGTAACTAGCTAGGAACGTTATCCATAATAACACCAAGGAAATCCTAGCACACTCTTTCTTCCATTTTGATCATGTGAAATGTTTGCATCCATCCATTTGACTGCCCTGTTCCTCAACCAGGTATTATAGTGCTTGGGGCCCTGGCAGGTTCTGAAGAGCTTGCTCTTCTAAACCATCTCAAAAAACAAACAAACAAAAAAAACCAACCAGTGAGTGTACCAGAATTATGCTCAGTGATTACCTTTTAGCAGTTTTTAGGAGCTAAAATTAAGTGATTTTTTTTGAAGTCTTATTTTCTTTAATTTGCAAACAAATAAATTACTCTAACTTTTCTGTCAAGCCTGGAAAACACTTTTTAAATAAGTTGGTGAATTACATTTCATTCTCACTTGACAGTTTTTCATACAAATAGCTTAAAATCATCACAATAAAAACCATCACTCATACACATGTTTTTGTATTATCAATACAAATCTAAAGTGTAAGAGCAGAATTTGAAATAATTTATGCCCTTCTATGATTTGAGCAAATGGACTTAAATGCTTTTTTGGACTCTGCTCATTAGATGTGAGGATTTTGGATTTAGTAACCTAATAGGACTGAAAACTCCTTTGAGGAAGATATACCACAGGTTCTCAATCATTTATCCATTATTCTGAAAGTCAATAAGTTCTGAAAAATGTAAAAATTTTCCTTCTCAATTTGGTTGTGAAACTGGATGTGAACTTATTTTATGGCAAAACATGAAGTGAATGTAAGATTCTTCTGGTCTTTTTTAATCCTGCTAATGTGAATATTTGTATATTAAATGCAGAAATAATATGCTTAATCACAGATGCTCCCCAGAACTACTGAGTTGTTATTTAATATAACGTAAATAGGCAGCATTACCTCTACAAAATAAGGGGAATTTTGCATTTTAAAATACATCGATCTCCTCGGAAAAACTGTCAGGTTGTGGCTCCGTATTCCCATTAGCTTTATTTGGGGAGGTCTTCTCAAATTAAGAATTATATGCTGCAATTTCCAAACTAGTATTTATGACATGGGCTTGGTCTGAACAGACATTTAAGCTGGAGGTAGCTGCTCCTTCTAGGTCAGATTTTTTTTTTTTTGTAGTATTCTGTGTACTGAAGGGATATTGTATCTGTAGCCAAGTCTAGAAATCTATTCTATAAAAAATTTTGAAGCTGCCCAAATAAGAAGATAAAGCATGTGGTCAAAGTCATATCCCAAGTTTACTGGCTTCTGGGCTGAATTAACTCACATGACTCTGTATCCTGATATGTTTTTCTCTGTTATAAATAGAGCTTGCTAGCCCACGCCCTCATAAGAAAACCAACCCATCCATAATGATTCTGTCTTACTCTAGGCTTACCACTGTGGGCTTGCCAGGTGGTACTAGTGGTAAAGAACCCGCCTGCCAATGCAGGAGCCATGAGAGATGTGGGTTTGATTCCTGGGTTGGAAAGATGCCTTGGTGGAGGAAATGGCAACCCATTCCAATATTTTTGCCTGGAGAATCTCATGGACAGAGGAGCCTGCCCTCCTTTCCCCCTTGCCACACAATATGCACACCCAATACAGCAGTTTCTCTTCAGTGAGTGGTTCTCAAACTGAAGTCTATCAGAATCTCTGTAGGGTTGTAATAGCACAAGTTGCTGGGCTCACCCCCTGAAGTTTTTCATCCAGTCAGTCTAGATTGGGGTTGAAGAATTCAAATTGTTAACAAGAGCCCAGGCCAAGTTGACCCTGCTGGTCCAGAGACTATACTTTGAGGACAATTGCTGTGGTGAATATCACTTAACTTGTGCTGCACCGAACCTCAGGGCACAATTATAGAAAGGTAATGAGCATCGGAATCACCTGGGAGCTTGTTAAAATGCAGCTGCCCCACTGTTGATCCTTGACCTTGGTTGAACATTAGACTTGTCTGGGGAGATAGTGTGCTCAGAATCCAGCTGAGGCCCATTGGGTCAAAATCTCTGAGGCTGGAATGAGGAAGGATTTTTCTTTTTTAAAGCTTCTCTGGTGATCTTAATACCTTGGAGGGCTCATAACCACTGCAGATCTGATCTGAAAGCATGTGTTGGTGGTTGTGGGATATGCATTGAGGAACTTGTCCTAGGCAGTCCTCATGTACTTTGAGAAACAGTGCTCTCAGTCCAAGACCCAAACTTCCTCAAAGACTTATCACCTGCCCACCATGCCTCCAAGTGCACCCTCTCTCACATACAGTTCCAGGCTTTGTGCTTGCATTTCCCTTGCCTGAAAAGCTCACCTTCTCTGCTCACCAGGTTAGCTTTTTCATGTTCTTAGAAACTAGTCTCAGGGAGCCCGTTGCCCAGAAATCCTTATTGTCCCTTTTCTGTGCTTCATGGGACTTTCCTTTACCTTATGCTGATTACCCCATATAGTAAAATTTCTTTCCACTTTTCTGTAGATTTCTCCAATTTCCAGGCTAAACTTGGAAGGGAGAAATGATGATTTCAGCTTTTATTTCACTTACCTTTACTATATATAATTTTTCACAATGCAAAGTGCTCAATTAAATTAAATGGATTGATGTTAATTAAATTTTACAAATAGGGAAAAACCTGTTTTTATTACTTTGGTATAATGATATCTCTCCCTTTCTTTCTACCTCCCTCCCACCTCCTTCCCTCTTTCCCTCCATTTTTCCTTCCTTCTACCCCTCCTTCCCTCTTCTTTTAAAATATGAATCAACATAAGTCTGTCTTTTAAGATAGGATAAGACAACTTGCTGACATAAGAGAAATACTCTACATTAATGAATAAAATCACCAGTAGTGCACATAGTAATCATAAGAGAAGTCTCATATTTTTCTTCACTCAAGTGAGTTCTGCCTTTATGATATGCAGTCATTGTAAAATATCGTTTGGAAAAAACTATACTCAAATGCCAGAGAAGGCAATGGCACCCCACTCCAGTACTCCTGCCTGGAAAATCCCATGGACGGAGGAGCCTGGTAGGCTACAGTCCATGGGGTCGCTAAGAGTTGGACACGACTGAGCGACTTCCCTTTCACTTTTCCCTTTCATGCACTGGAGAAGGAAATGGCAACCCACTCCAGTATTCTTGCCTGGAGAATCCCAGGGACGGCGGAGCCTCGTGGGCTGCCGTCTATGGGGTTGCACAGAGTTGGACACGACTGAAGCGACTTAGCAGCAGCAGCAGCATACTCAAATGCCTGCTGCTTTAAATTTTTTTCACTTTAGTTGATCTGAATTTTTAGTTTGTATTTTCTGAGATAGTAACCATATGGTCAAACGCTTGTTTTGACTGTGAAATTCCTTAACACACCCCAAGGAGTGATCACAAAATACTGAAATGGCAGACAGGAACCTGTACTGATGTTGGGGGCCCCTTTGAAAATATGTGGAGCATCAAATACCTCAGGACAGATCCAGGCATTACCAGCCTTTGAAACAATTCCATATCATGGATTTCTACTTTATTATCTCACAGTGTGACTCTCTTACTTGGTAACATCATGCTACAACTCTACACAACAATAGTTTGTTACAGTAATGCACAAATCTTTGAACTTGGGATGGGGGAGATGGTGGGACATGTTTTGTTCTTTTCAATCTGGAATGTGTTCTGCAAACATCACAGTTTATACATTGTTTATCATGTATTTCTCATTCTCTTATAAAAGGCAAAGCTTTACCACAAATTATTTATAACCAATACCACCCTCTGTCTGGCTAGGAGGAAAAAAATGAATACCAAGGAAAAAGGAAAACAAATGTCTAGCTTGGTTGTAGGGATTTCTTTTATAACATATACTATATAAGCATATGTATGTTTCCTGCTTTATTGGACTTAAGCATTACCATATTACTATGTATGGTTTTATTGTCAAGCCAACACAGACAAATTGTTAGCTAGAACCTGTTGTCGATCTACACTCCTCTGGAAGACTGTATCACAGGCCATTATTCATTTTCATGTGAACAGATGTTCCCCTGTTTTGAGATTATAATGTAAGTTTTGGACTAGGTCTATGGTATTAATATTTGAGTGCAAAATTACCTCTAGACTCTGGGATAAAAAGTTTATACTCAAGAAGAATAATAGTTTTCCTAGAAATGTGGAATCAGTGAACATGGGCAAAACCCAAAAATCACTCTTTAAGACTTCATAACCAGGAAAGGTAGGAGATGCTCTGACCTCTTACCCCAAACAGTGTCACTTTCTGATCATTCTTAACAAAGTGTTTCTACCTCTGTCTTCAGTATGTGATTGGAGATATATGATTATTGGTATATATAATTGTGTTCCATTTATGGTAATGTAATATTTTAACAAAAATGGAGAATGGCAATAGATACTAACAATATTCATTCAATTAATTCTGTTTTTTTTCCTTTAGCTTATAAGGAAAAAAACCAATTAATTGATTTCTTTTGGGTCTTTAGTCTCTTGGAATATATCTTTTGAATTAGCCTAAGGATATAATTTTTACACAGAGGACAATGAATGAGGAGTCAGTGAAGATTTTTGGATAGGCAGGCAATATGATTGGAACTGACTTTTGGAAAATAAATCTGGTCCCATTTTGTAGGATAGTTTGGATCTGGGAGAGGCAGAGGATGGGAGGCTTGATTGGGAGGCTATTGTAATAATCTCAGCGAGAGACAGTGGAAGATCACATCAGGGCTGTGGCAATAGAAAGGAGGCAGGTGTAATTGTGTAGAGATAATTGCTGAAGCTGTACAAGTGGTAAAATGAATGTGGCAAGAGAGAAGGAAGTGCTGAAAGTGGCTTTGAAGGTTTGACTCTTACTGACTTCAAGGATCATGATAGTAATATAAAAAGCATTGGAGGATGTGAAGTTTCTTTTCAGAAACATAGGTTCAATTATGTTTCAAAACATAACCTGGATTTGTTTTAATCTTGTATGGCAAGACACCCAGAGATGGGGATGATTGTTATGAAGGAGAAACTTTTGTTCTCATAGATTTCTAGAGGTAGGAAGTATGGTGTGTCACTCAGCTGTGCTGTGCTCCGTTGTGTCCAACTCTTTGTGACCGCATGGACTGCAGCCCACCAGGCTCTACCGTCCATGGGATTTCCCAGGCAAGAATAATGGATTGGGTTGCCATTTCCTACTCTAGGGGATCTTCCTGACCCAAGGATCAAATCCATGTCTCCTGTGGGTTGCAGGCAGATTCTTTACCCACTGAGCTACCAGGGAAGCCCAATCAGATCTGTATGGTAAAAGACCAGGGTTGGTCTTGAGGAAAGAGCCTGGACAGAAGCCTCTATTGTAGTCCTTTAAGGAAAGGAATGGGAGAGGCAAGGTAAGCAGCTGAGTAGGCTAGGATTTGTTAGTTTGAATATAGTTAATTGTCTCTAGTTGTCTAGCACCTGTCCTTGGGATGATTTAGGGCATACATGCATGTGTGTGTTCTCAGTCACTAAGTAATGTCCAACTCTTTGCTACCCCATGGTCTGTAGTCCATCAGGCTCCTCTGGCCATGTGATTTAGGGCAGGAGATTAGTATCCCGGGCAGCCGGAGCCTGGTAAGAGACAGATTGGACTGAGGACCTGGAGTTGGTTGGTTTGCACATAAAAGGCATACTCACTGGTAAGTAGTTTGCTATCTCTTGAGATGAGTTAGCCCTGGGAGGGATAGTCTCTCTCAAATCAGCAAGGCTCCAGATGTCAAAGCATCATAAAATACAGAAAATTAAAAATGTGATGGATACCTAGGTACCAAGGTCATGTATCAAAGTAGAATTTCCTCAATCAAATTCTAGATACTGGAGGACCTGAGGAAAAGTGAGGATTCTAAAAATAGAGTTTGGAATTATCCATGGGAATGGAGCTCGTGTGGCTGGGTGACATTACCAGAGGAGAGAGAGCACGTGTGACGAGAGGAGGGAAGGTGATGGAGCGCAGAACTTGAAGACGCCTGCAGTGAGGAGGTGGGGGATGGACGGGGAGTGCGGTGAAACCTTGGAGGCCTCAGGGGTGACAGGAAAGCATGCAAAGGAAATGTTGTGGAACGAAAGGTAGCGGTTAAAGAAGGGGTCCCTCTAGAGAATGCATGTCTGTTGAATAAAAGAGTGGATGGATACTTCTCAGAAGAGTAGTTTACCAACTGAACCTGCCATAAATCACGTCTTCAATTCCATCCCTCTCTGTGTATATACTCCTTGTTGCTTATATCTATCAACTACTTCAAAATGGAAATGGTAATTAATTTCCTCGGGAAACCTTTTCCCAATTAACCTAATCTAAACTAAACAGTTATTTTGCATATTCTCAGTGCATAAATGATGTATTCAATGTGTATGAATTTAAAGTGTGCTTAATAAAATGCTGTTCTGTAAGCTTAGGTCGTGATATATACATACATTTTCTGTTCTCAAATATAGCAAGACATTGTACATGCTGAGCAAATATTAACAGGCATACATAAACTTTAAAATAAAAATAAATAAATAAACAATTACAGTATATTGTCATTTCAAGCATAGTGAGATTACTTGACAATTGTTTGAAAATTAATTCCATTTGTACAACAATAAAGTTGTAAATTCCTGTCATGAACTATAAAAAAAAATACTTCTGAATATGTAAACATCATAGATCAATATCAGAGACCCACTACCTCTGTGACCAATGGGGTAGAAATTTCTATCAGTGTCACAGTTTTGGGTCATATAAAACAGAATTTCATGAACCTAGTGACCTTCAAAATGTTGAAATGACACACTAAAGATAATGCATTATCAATACATTGCTAACACTTAGATTTTGTCCGTTGGAAAAAAGAAAGTGGCTATTTAATTACGAATGATGCTGTTTCTTCATTATGATCATTATTTGAATTTTACAAATTTGGTCCACTTATTCATTTCATTTTTATAAACTTCTAGCAAGTAAATTCGGAGAAGGCAATGACACCCCACTCCAGTACTCTTGCCTGGAAACTCCCATGGACGGAGGAGCCTGGCAGGCTACAGTCCATGGGGTCGCTAAGAGTCGGACACAACTGAGCGACTTCACTTTCACTTTTCCATTTCATGCACTGGAGAAGGAAATGGCAACCCACTCCAGTATTCTTGCCTGGAGAATCCTAGGGACGGTGGAGCCTGGTGGGCTGCCGTCTATGGGGTCGCACAGAGTCGGACACGACTGAAGCGACTTAGCAGCAGCAGCAGCAGCAGCAAGTAAATTATTTGATTGAGAGTTATTGTAAATTTAAAGCTGAATCTTCCATGGTGAGTTGACTTTACCAGAGCGAAGTTGTTTTTCAGAATGTAGATAGGATATAAATTAAACCAGGAAGACTTAGATCTCAGGCCTGCCTGTTACTAGCCATGGCAACCTACTTGTGTAAGTTGTAATTTAATCACATGAGAAAAGTAAACAAATAGATCTGCCCTTATAACATTATGGGATTGCTTTGAAGGCCAACAGGGGTATGATGTTGGTGCAAAATTTGAGCATTTCTTTAGTTGGTTTTTGTGTTTACTTTGAGCCCTCATTCTGTTCTACTGATAGGAAACTTTACCCTGGCTCTTTCTGGAGTTTCATGTCCTTGCTCCCCAAAGTTATGCTTGAGTTCTGGCATCTTATATGGCATTAAGACTAGGGATTTGCAGAGAGTAGGTGAGGGAGTTACTGGTTGGATGTCCACAGTCTTCAGTGATGGGACATCCTTTCTATTGGCCTGCGTGGCCTCTTCAGAGTCTGAAACTTCTCCGGCTTCCAGATTACATTTGGGGTGCTAAGATATTTTACAAATTTGCCAATAGCCCTGTCTGCCTATTCATGCCACCCTTTTTTCCCTTAGTTTTTGCTTACACACAAGTGCAGTGTCTGGAGTCCAGGCTGGGAAGCTCCTCTGCTTTCAGAGGCAATAGCTGCCCCCCCTTCAGTTCAAAACTCAGAAGTTACTTCCTTTTCTGGGGAAGGAACAGGGAAAGCTTCCTTGTCCTCAGTCCTCATTCTTCATTTTGTGGCAAAGAGCTGTTGTCTCTATGGAGTCCTCTCCAGCTTTGGGAATTATGGATATCTTCTCTTTTGCATCTTGTCACAAGACTCTCCAAAGACTATGAGTAAAAGGGCTATACTGATTAAGTGACAGGGAATAGGTATAAAAGTTCAAAAACAAAATCCAGAGGTATCTTAAAATACTGACAAACTGAAAATGTTATGGTCCTGGGACAGTATGTAGAGTGGACACAGACTAAATAGAAGACACTTTACCAGCCTTCTCAATAGGATCCTGAGAGGGAATTAAGTCCTCATGTCCTGAGACATCCTTTGAATGTAATAAATTACCTCATTCTCTTACACTCTCCTCAGATGGTAAAGAATCTGCCTGCAATGCAGGAGACACAGGTTTGATCCCTAGTTTGGGAGATCTCCTGGAGAAGGGAATGGCTACCCGCTCCAGTATTCTTGCCTGGAGAATCCCGTGGACAGAGGAGCCTGGCAGGCTGCAGTCCATGGGGTCGCAAAGAATAGGATATGACTGAGTGACTAACACTTTTGTTTTCTTTTTCTCCTTGGGGGAAATGAGAAAATAGTTACTTAACCCAGCTCCCAAGAAGACTAATTATCTCCCTGAATTTGTTGAGAAAGACCTACCAAACTGATAGCTATGCTGAAATTCAAGTGAGGAGACCCATCACTAAAAAGGCAGTACAAAAATTACAGCAAAAATGCGTGGATATCTATGCCAGAAATGAGAGGTCAAGGGAAGTGTCCTTAGGAGTAAGTGACAGGTGTGAGATTAAGAGGTGGGAGACCTGAACTCTTGTAGTTTTGTTGTTGTTCAGTTGCTAAGTCATGTAAGAGTCTTTGTAACCCCATGGACTGTAGTCCGCCAGACTCCTCCATCTATGGAATTCTCCAGGCAAGAATAGTGGAGTGAGTTGCCATTTCCTTCTCCAGGGGATCTTCCTGACCAAGGGCTTGAACCTGGGTCTCCCGCACTGCAGGCAGATTCTTTACCGTCTGAGCCACAGAAATTCAAATGAGATAAAGAGCCTAAGACAGTGTCTGGTATATAACAGATGATCAGTAATCCCTCCACAGTTAGATAAGTATACACACTATCTTAAAAAAAAAATTAAGAAACTGTGAAATGTTTCATCTTTTCCCCTTTTCTAACCTTTTGAGTAGTATTCAAATGATAGGAACTGGTTAAAAAGAGGGAAAAAGAAATGAGGTTATAGGATCCAAAACTCTCCTGTGAAATATAAAGAGCTATTTTGTGTTTCTTCCTATTTATTGAGTGGTGAATAGAGTCATTGTTTGACTACCTATTTTGTGGGATTAAATGGGATGTGTGGAGAATTGTTTTTCTTGGGGGTGTGTATGTCATGTGTGTCTAGTTTTATAAAGTGCTGATCCTGGTTGATACAGAATACCTTTAATTTTCTGTGACTCTGTGTTCTTCTAGAATCCTCTTGCATCCACATAGTCAGTAATAGAGTATCATTTAAATAATGTATCATGCTTAGAACATAAAAATGTGGTTAAGAGAAGCATTTTGGAGACTGACTTAAAGTACATTGACTTTGAAATAAATATACATCTGGTATAAAGAATAGATTTAACTAAACATACATACTGGTTTTACTAACAGATACCACTTCGGGAAGATCCGTGTTTTGGTTTTTAAAATACTCTGGTTTGAGTTACATTGTATTATAGCTTACATAATTCTGATTAGATGCTGGCTTAGAAATATGTGTTAGTCATAAAATTTTGGCTAGATTCACAACAGAAATCTGATAAGGTAAGGAACAAAGTGACTACTCACATGTTTAAAATCTTGGGGAAAACATACTGTGTATCACTTAACACTGAAATTGTTTCATGATGTTGAGGGGCAACAATGAAATTGCTTCATTAAGTTATAGAGGACAGCTAAGTTAAGAGTGACTAGACTCGGGCTTTGTTTCTTGAGCACATAACTGAGCTGAATAGTAATCTCCACCCACAGCTCTTTGAGCTGTGATTTCTAATAAAACAAAATGTAGAAAGCATTCATCTCACAAATATTTTTTGGACCTCTTTTGATGAAGTGAATGGAAATCCCTTAATTTAATAGATTTATAATATCTGTGTTGACAGATTAGAAAAACTCTTACTGTAGAAACTAATTAATATTATTTATTTGTTTGGCTGCACTGAGTCTTGGTTGTGACATGTAGGGTCTTCATCTTTGTTGAGGCATGTGGGTTCTTTAGTCACAGCATGTGAATTCTTAGTTGTGGCATTGGGATCTAGTTCCCTGACCCCTGGGGCTTCCCTGATAGCTCAGTTGGTAAAGAATCCACCTGCAATGCAGGAGACCTCAGTTCGATTCCTGGGTCAGGAAGATCCACTGGAGAAGGGATGGGCTACCTACTCCAGTATTCTTGAACTTCCTTAGTGGCTCAGCTGGTAAAGAATCTGCCTGCAATGCAGGAGACCTGGGTTCTATCCCTGGTTGAAAAGATCCCCTGGATAAGGAAAAGGCTACCCACTCCAGTATTCTGGCCTGGAGAATTCCTTTGGACTGTATAGTCCATGGGCTTGCAAAGAGTCGGACATGACTGAGTGACTTCCACTCACTCCCTGACCCCAGCATTGGTAGTGCAGAGTCTTAGCCACTGGTTCACCAAGGAAGTCCCTAAATTACTTTATATTGGGCATTTACTATTAGTAGTTAATAGATATCTGGATATTTGATTTGACCTGCTATACTGAAGCTAAGTAATTAATAAACTTATTGAATATCTATTATGTGTTCAGTTAATTCAAGGTAATATCCCAAATCATGAAATTATAAAAATTGCTTTTTTCCTAATGTCACTAATTTCAATGCTAAATTCATCTGTAAAATAATAAATGTAAGGTAGCTTGTTGGTTATTCAGAAATGTTTAGAATCATAAGAAGTGTGTTCTGTTTTCTTCTCTGCACTCTATAGTTTCTCCAGGGTGGTAAAGAGAGAGAAACTGGTATGGCTGATGTCCGGAGGTGAGGTATGTGTCTGTATGTAATAAGAGAAAAATGCCTTAGGTCATGTCTCATCACCAGCTTCCTGTTCCTCTTGAAGTGGTCTTCATTTCGGCTCCTCATCCCCAGCCAGCTTGACTTCTGGCCTTCCCCAGGGCCTATCCTCCCTTTGGTGGTGCGGTGGACTCTGGGGCTTTACCTATGCCTGAGTCCAGGTGTTTAGAGAAGGTGTGATTATGTGCATCTGTGGTGCTGGTGCTCTTCTTACCTTCCCTCTCCGAGGAATGAAGGAAATGTCATCTGTCTTCTTTTTACCTTTGACATCTTTGTGCATATAAGACATACTAGAGGGACAGATCTAGCTGGGCCTCTGTATGAGACACAGACCAATGGACTACACCAAGAGAGATGCTAAGTGGCACATCCCTGGTAGTTCAGTGGTTAAGACTCCATACTCCCAATGTAGGGGCCCTGGGTTCAATCCCTGGTCAGGGAACTAGATCCCACATGCTGCACCTAAGAGTTCTCATGGACCCTACACGCCACAGTGAAGATCAAAGATCCTGCGTGCCACAGCTAAGACCTGGCACAATCAAATATATAATAATGAGAATAAATATTTAATTAAAAAACAGAGATGTGAAAATGATGACATCATTAATGGTAACACAGGTTATTCCTGACTTTAGTCCCTCACACAATAAGACCAACCAGCAACTATTCATAAACAAGACACAATTGAGAAAATCCCTAAACCCAGGGGTTAGACTGAAGTACCTCCTGGATAGCAGAGATCAAGGAAGACTGCATTAGGAGAGTAAGAGGACTGTTATACTCCATCCACATTGCCCTTCCCCCAGGCTTCACAGAGCCACACCATGATGGCAAGCCTGAGCCTGCACTTTCTCCAGTGGGAAGAGAGACCCAAGGTGAACATCTTGCTCTCCCAGTGTTGTGTGATCTTGTATCATGGAGCTCACTGGGGGAGTCTGCAGGGCTTGACCACTGGGTATCAGAGAGGGAGAAGAGGGGTGGGGCTTACAGCAACCAGTACTCAGATCTTGGTGGACCACAGCCTGAGACCATATCCAAGCAGGAACGATTGCAGAGCCCAGCTGATAGCCTTGCCCAATTGCTAAGTCCAACCAATGGCACCACTCTGCTCGTAATGTAGCTTGAAACTTCCATGGACCAGAGATAATTGCAGAGCCAAGCTTGAGGCCCCACCTGACTTCATTCAGAGCACAGTCAACAGCCCTGAACAGTTAGGGAGTCACCAGCTGCCCTGTTTGAATGCATAGCCCAGCTAGTAGGCCTGCACTGCTGCAGAGCCCAGACAGTTGCTCACCATTTAATCTTACAGTACAGGCAGTGGTCCTGCCCAGCTAGAGATGCTGACAGCAAGCCCCACATGCCCATGGATGCTACTAGCTGACCTATCTAAAACCTTAAGTGAAGCTAACTAGTAAAGGTCTGTCCTAACTGACGAGAGCCTATAAAGTCTGAAAGAGGAACTGCTTTCTCAAATGTGCAGACCAATGCAAGGAATCAAGGACCATAAAGAATCAGGTAGCATGACAGTACCAAAGGAAATGAATAAAGCTTCTGATAACTGACCCTAAAGAAATAGACATCTATAAACTGTCTAGCAAAGAATTCAGAATAATCTTAAAGAAGTTTAGGGAACTATAAGAACACACCAAAAACTACACAAAATTAAGGAAACAATGCATGGACAAAGTGAGAAGTTCAACACAGAAATAAAAACCATACAAATAAATAAATAAAGATAAGGCCTAGAGCTGAAGAATACAATGACTGAACTGATGAATTCAAGACAGAGCTCCAGCAAAAGACTCAACCAAACGCAGAAAAGAAGCAATGAGCTGGAAGATAGTGTATGTGAAATTATACAGTCAGAGGGGGAAAAAGAATAAAAGATTTTAAAAAGTGAAGAAAACCTATACAACTGATGAGGTACCATCAAATGGAATAATATATTCACTGGGAATCTCAGAAAGGAATGAGTAAGTAACTGAAGTCTATTTAAAGTCTATTAAAAAAGTCTATTTAAAGCAACAATGGCTGAAAAAGACCCAAAATAGACCCCAAAAGAGCAACACCAAGACATATTGTAATTAAACTGTCAAAAGTCAAAGAGAAACTTTTGAAAGCAGCAAGCTAAAAGTGACTTGTCACATACAAGGGAACTCCCATAGGACTATTGGCGGATTTCTCAACAGAAATTTTGTAGGCTAGAGGACAGTGGGATGAGATATTCAAAATATTTTTTTAAAAAGTCAACCAAGAATACTAGCCTTCAGAAGCAAAGAATAGTTGAACACTTGCCCAAACAAATGAAAACTGAGGGAGTTCATCACTAGTCTTCCCTTATTAAAAAAAAAAAAATTGCTAAAGGGCATTCTTCATGTGGGAAATAAGCCATAAAAACATATGAATGTGTCAACCTGATTAAAAAAATGAGCAGAAGATATGAATAGACATTTTTCTAAATAAGAGATACAGATGCCAAAAGGCACATGAGACAATGTTCAACATCATTAATCATCTGAAAAATGCAAATTAAGACCACAATGAGATATCACCCCATATTTGTCAGAATGACTATTGTAAAAAAGACTCCAAATAACAAATGTTGGTGAGGATGTGGAGAAATGGGAACCCTAGTATACAGTTAGTGGGAATGTAAATTGATGCAGCCACTGTGGAAAAAGTATAGAAGTTTCTCAAAAAATGAAAACTAGAACTACTGTATAATCTAGCAATTCCACTCCAGGGTATTTATCCCCCACCAAAAAAAAAAAAAAAAACTCCACAAAAAAACCAAAAACACAGTTCAAAAAGATACATCTACCGCCAACGTTCCTAGCATCATTATTTACAATTCCAAGATATGCAAGCAACTTAAGTGTCCATTAACAGATGAATGGATAAAGAAGATATGGTAGGACTTCTAATACTATGTTAACTAAAAGTGCTAAGAGTGGGCATCCTTGTGTTGTTCCTGATCTTAGAGGAAATGCTCTAAGGTTTTCAAAATTGAGTATGATGTTAGCTCTAGTATTATCATATATACGCTTTATTGTGTTGTGGTATGTTCCATCTATAGGCTTCCTAGGTTTTAAGATTTTAAGGTGCTAGTGGTAAAGAACCTCCCTGCTAGTGGAGAAGATGTAAGAGACATGGATTCGATCCCTGGGTTGGGAAGATCCACTGGAGGAGAGCATGGCAACCCACTCCAGTGTTCTTGCCTGGAGAATCCCATGGACAGAGGAGCCTGGTGGACTATGGTCCATAAGGTTGCACAGAGTCAGACACAACTGAAGCGACTTAGCACACATATGTTCCACCTATAACTCTCTTTGTAGGGAGTTTTTACCTTAAATCGATGTTGAATTTTGTCAAAAGCATTTCCTGTATCTATTTAGATGATAGTATGATTTTTATTCTTCAGTTTGTTAATATGGTTTATTACATTGTTTGATTTGTGGGGGTAGTGGGCATGATAGGCCCAGATAGTCCTAGAGCTGTCGCCCACTGACTGATGTGTGAGACTGGTCCCAGGGCTAGTACCACCCACAGGTGTGCAGAGCCATGTCCCAGGTCTCTGGTTGCAGTGCCCCAGGAGTTCTGGGGCTGGCACCTGTGCAGTGGTGTGTGGGGCCAGGTCCTAGGCTCTCTGGTAAACAGGGCCAGTTCCTGGGGTGGTCGTGGGCTCAGGAGATTTTAAGGCAGCAGGCCTGCTGGTGGGTGGCATTGTGTCTCCTCCCTGCCTGTTGCTGGGCATGACGCATCCCAGGACTGGTGCTGACTGTCTGGTGGTTGGGGCTGGGTCCTGGGGCTAATAAGCTAGAGTTATTGTTGCTTTTCAGTCACTCAGTCACAGACCCCACAGACTGCAGCATACCAGGCTTCCCTGTCGTTCACTATCTCCTGGAGTTTGCTCAAACTCATGTCCATTGAGTTGATGCCATCCAACCATCTCATGCTCTGTTTCTCCCCTTCTGTGGTGGAGGTGATTTAGTTTCTAAGTCGTGTCTGTAGCCCACCAGGCTCCTCTGTTCATGGGATTTCCTGGGCAAGAATACTGGAGTGGGTTGCCATTTCCTTCTCCACGGGATCTTTCTGACCCTGGGATTGAACTTGGGTTTCTTGCACTATAGGCAGATTCTTTACTGACTGAGCCACCAGACTCAGTGCTGGCTTACACCAGCAATAAGCCAGAGGGTGGATTCCAAAATGGCACTTGCCAGCACCAGTGTCCTTGTGATAGAATGAAGTCCCCCAAATGGCTGCTGCCAGCATCTGTGTCCCCATTGTGAGTCCCAGTTGCTTCCTTCCTCTCCAGGAGGCTCTGCAAGTTCAGCAAATGGGTCTGACCCAGGCTCCTTTCACATTACTGCTTCTGCCCCAGGTGCTGGAGTGTGTGAGATTTTGTATGTGTCCTTCAAGAGTGGAGTCTCTATTTCCCACAGGCCACTGGCTTTCCCCAAATTAAGCCCCACTGGACTTCAATGCCAGATGTTCTGTGGGCTCATCTTCCAGGTGCGGGACCCCTGGGCTTGGGAGCCTGATGTGGGGCTCAAACCCCTCGCTCTTTGGAGAGAAGCTCTGCAATTGTAATTACCCTCCTTTTTTGTGTGTGGGCTACCTGGTGGTAGGGGTCTTGATGGTGCTGTGTGTCTGCCGCTACTACTCATCTTACGTTCCTTTATATTTTTACTTGTAGAAGATCTTCTAGTCTTCAGGTTGTTCTCATCAATGACTGCTTTGTAAACAGTGGTAATTTTGGTCTGCCCATGGGAGGAGGTGAGCTTAGGGTCTTCCTACTCTGCTGTCTTGGTCACTCCTCCATGGAATTCCATTTTAAGTCAGCCAAAGGTGAGCAGTTGGTCCTTTTTAAAGGAATTGTAATACACTTTCCAAACAAATTTCATTTTATTGTGATTCTGGCTGATAATTCTTTAAATTCTAATATTTGGGCAATGAATACATGATTTTATTTCCATGGCCCCTGAACAGAATCCAAAAAATTAATTTTGGCAACTAATCTGGAGGAGGATGAAGTAATATCCATTTTTCATTTCTCTTTGGATTTCTGACACAAGCTGGCCAATATTGAGAGAAAGCAGTTTGGAAAGAAGTAGCTGGGATGTTAACAGAAAGCAATATTATTGCTTTTTCCCTCCAAGTTTCCTCACATACAGTATCCCTGAAGGGAAGCCTACTGCTCATCTATTTTGACTATATGAGTGGCTCTGCCCTCTGGTATCAGAGTTCTTTTAGGCATAAAGCTCATCCTCATCAATTAAGATATTTAAGTGGATGTGGAAATTTATTCTCAATGTATCCAAAAGATACCACCTGAGCTCAATATTATACACATTCATTCTAGTGTGAAGCCTGATTCAGTATCTTAGTAAAATGGTCTGTAAACAGTCTGAAAAGCTGTCCAATGGTTAGATGTCAGGAAGATGAAAAAAGCATTACTTTATCATCTTTACCCAAATCTCATAGCAAAATGTTTGCCAAACTATAGGAATCTACCTAAATCCCCTTGGTGTGAAGAATTTTAGTCAGCACATTCCCAAGCCATTTGCATCCTAGGAAACAAATGTAGAGCACATGTTCTGAAACAAGTTTATGTGAGAGTAGTCCGGACCCCAGAGCCAAGAATCTGAATCTTGGCTGTAAACAACAGAAGGTTTAAAAATGTCTACTTACAGAAATATAACATTTGTCTTTAATATCTATGCTCTTTCCTTAAGACAATGGGAAGTCAGTCTCATGAATGAGAAGAGCATGGCATAGTGCAGTGCTAAGTCATGGCAGTTTGGTGGCATGTGTTCAACCATGTGACAGATTTTGTGAAACAGAAAATACAGTTGCATTTTCAACAGTAACTAAAGCCACGAGGCAGGGTTTTTGGCTTCATTCATGGCTTCAGGATCAAGCCAGTGGACGAAATACTTAAAAAAACAAAACAAAACAAGGTAAAAGAAAAGGCGTTCATATTGATGGAAATGTTAATTGTTTAATTAACCCCCCCCCAAAGAGAATGTTGACATTTATTTTGAATGACTTTACGTGTGATGTATCTTTAAAACTTTGTTGGAGTTGGTGAAGTTAGGATTAATTCTTGACAGATATGGTATTTTGTTTAGATGTTTGAGAAAACATGATGATGCAATATGAAATACCTTATTGTGTATATGTACTGAAACCACAAATAATCTCAATGTGGAGGTTCGTGGGTAAATGTAAAGTTTGACAAAGAAGAACTTTTTTTTCTGCTTTATTTTACTCTTAAAGAATGCTTTGGTAATCTTGTAGATAGAATGTCATCATGCTAATTCACAGTTGAATATTACTCGCTATTTTTCCGTTGTATGATTAGGCATGTTAGAATTTGTGGTTTACATAAACCAAAAAGACCTGGGTGTTAATTCTAGCTGAATCATTTACTACTTCTATGAAATTAGACAAGGCACTTGACCCAGAAGCCTCACTTTCTTCCTCTGTAAATGGGGATAACACTGCCACCTACTTGGGATTATAGTGGTGAAGATTAAGTTATTGATAGATACTGTGCTGAGCATTTAGCACTCAAGGAATATTGGTTATTGTTCTTCATGGTAAACACGATAAGACTGGTTAATTAAAAACAAAACAACTCAAACAGTGTGAATTGCTGAGTAAGAGTCATTGGCTCTGTCTTCACACTTAATGGAGAAAGAGAGGCATGGTCAAGATTAAATGTGAACAGAACTGACTTCTGGATTCTCTTTGCATCATACCACCGCACCCTGACCGCCTTCTTTCTTTCCTGCCAGTTCAAGTATCAGTAGTCCTAATTTACTCTCCTCCAAAATAGCTTAAAAGAAGCAAAACAAAAATATTGATAAAATAAGGGTGGGTCAAGAAAGAAGAGACAAACTTTGGCTCCCAGCTCTGGTGATGTCAGGTCCAACTAATTGTATTGTACAAATTCAATAGGATTTTTTAAAAATTTGAAATTATTATGTGAAAACGTATCATTTGGCTGTTTATTTTAAAATTGTTTGTGGCCCATTTAGCTGCTCACATTTTCGTGTTTGTTTCTGCATGGTAATGTTTTACCTTGCAATTCATAGTCAGTGTCATTTTTTATTTTCACATGGCATAAGAACTGATGGTTACTCTGACATTTGCTCAGTGTAAATGGCATAGTTTTCTGAGTAATAATACCTCGCGGATTAGGTAAAGCAATGTATTAGAAATATAGAAATGTGGATTATAATAAGAGGTACAATCACATCAAACTCTTTACTAATATTAATAACATTTTCTGAAAAGAAACACATTTTTCCTTCTTCACCTCTTTAATGATGAAGGGAGCTATTAAACAGATGACTAGATTCGCAAGTATGAAATGTTTTTATCTAAATTCTGCAATGAGAATGTTCTCCAGTATAAATTGGATTTTCAGATACCCTCATGGATAAGTGGAAAACAAAAGTGTGGTTTAAAGAATAATCCTCAAAGTTTAGATGCTGGTGATCTGGAAATCCCATAAGGATTAACTGTCTTGAAAGATTTATACCCTTTTCTCTTTTTGCTGAATGAAGTATATTGTGAACAAGCAACCTGTCTCTCAGAATTTTGTCACTTATGTTGCCAGCTGGTCCCAATCAATATACAGATGAAAATCCACAGCTAAAACCATCCACATGTTCATAAAAATGCAAGGCAGTTCTTAAACATTTATTAAGAACTGGCAATGGGTTAGGTGTTAAAGAAATGGCAGTGAGTATCTTAAGACTGTTGGTAATGCCAAAGTTTTCTTCACAGGAACAATACATAAGAATGCAAGCCCTAACGTAGTAGTTCAACTGTGACACAACCTTCAGCTGGAAGAAAGATGACAGTTGGATAATTCCTCTGTACTGAGTAGGACACAGGCCATTTGGTTTGCACAGAGGGCCTGCTTGAACCGATAATGCAGCTGTCAGAAAGCTTCTGGCTTTGCCCTGGTGTGAATTCCTGTATTGTGATAAAACTTGCACATATGACAACCTAGCTCTAGTGTTTTCTTTACTTGCGCTCTGGACTCACCTACTGTTCAACACGTGGCTAGCATTTCAACATAAGTAAGAAATCTCAGGGTATCAGTACTCTGTTGGCAATAAATGACTATCATTCCATGACCTTGAGGGTCCCTTCGTCTGTTTCTTCTTGAGATAAAAGAAGAAATTTCAATTCTCAAACTGTAGTGCAATAACTCAGTTGAGGTTAGGTGTTTGTAATCATTCTCTAATAAAGCTGACTCTGTGCAAAGTTTCATTTCTTCCTTCACATTAACTTTAAGCCAAATAAACATTTCTTAGAATACTAATCCATAAAACACACTAAAATGTGTTTTGATCATATCTTATTTTATTGGCTGTTATAAAAACCCGAAAGACTGATGGGCTTGAGAAAATTGCTAGATACTGAAATGCATAAAAATATACCAAAAGTCTAGCACTGTATATCTGTATGTCTAATAGTGCAATGCAGTTGATAAATCTAAATTATTGCTATTATTTGCCTTTTACTTTTCCTACGGGAGGAGAAATGGTCATCAAAAGAGTTGAAGAAACAGAAAAGATTAATTTCTTAAAAAATATATATGTTTTCCCATAGCACATTGATTAAGAACTTGATCTCTGGTGTCCAGCAGCCTAGAGATGAATCTCTGTTTCATCATGAAAGAGCCAAATGTCTTGGGCAGGCTGTTTATCTCCTCTAAGCCTTTGTTTCCTCAGTTGTTAAGATAATATAAACTCTCTGGTAGGAAGGCTTTAAGATAGCCCCAGTGATCCCCACCTCCCAGTATTCGTGTACTTGTGCAATTCTCTCCCCTTGAATGTCGACTGGGTTGAATGAATAGAATATGGCAAAAGTGGTAGAATGTCACTCACAAGGTTATGTCCAAGGTTGAAGATTCTCTCTTGGGAGTTTATTTAGTAATATCTCTGAGGCTTGTTGTAAGAAGTTGTATCAAAAGGCGCATATGGCCCAGGAGCTGATGTCTCTAGGAGATAGCTGGTGAAGACCTGAGGCCTGCCAAGATTCCTGAGGTACCCAGATAATCTGTGTCTGACTTCCTAACCCACAGAAACTGAGATAATAATGGCTACTGTTTTAAGCTGTCCACCTGGGGGTTAATTTATATACAGGTAACTAATGTTAATATAAAGTGGCTTCCAAGGTGGCTCAGTGGTAAAGAATTCGCCTACCAATGCAGGAGATGTGGATTCAATCCTTAGGTCAAGAAGATCCCCTGGAGAAGGAAATGGCAACACACTCCAGTACTCTGGCCTGGGAAATCCCATGGACAGAGGAACCTGGCGGGCTACAGTCCATGGGGTCACAAAAGAGTTGGACATGACTGGGCGACTAAACAACAACATCCAATATATACTAGGGTGATAATAATGATGAATAAGGGTGGTAATATTTGAACAGACCCTCACACACAGCACAATCACTGGGACAATCGTTATTACTGCCACTGAAAGGCGATTGCTATGGTCTGAATATGCTTGCTTCTCCCCAGAATTCACTTGTTGGGAACCGAATCCTCAAGGTAATGATATTTGGAAGTGGTGCCTTTAGGAGGTGATTAAGAACTCTATGATAGTGGGCCAACAGGGCTCCCTAGCCCAGCCTCCATGAGGAGTCTGCAACCCAAAAGAGGGCCCTCACCTGACCACTGTGGCACCCTGATATCAGAATTCCAGCCTCCAGGTCGATGAGAAATTTCACTTGCTTATAAGCTGCTCTGTCTGTGGGATTTAGTTGTAGCAGCCTGGACAGACTAAGATAGAAATGAAAACTTCTTGGTTTTACTGTTTTAAAACAGAAGAAAGCTAATTATGCAAAACATGTTAAATTATATATGTAGCTTCTCTTTCTCTGTTTCTAATGTCTCTTTTTAAGCCATGCTCTTTATGAGTCAAGTTTTCTTACATTTTCTTTTCTATAAGAGGGAAACATTCCTTCTGTGGTTAATCTCATATCATACTGTGATCAGATTATTCAGAACATCTCCCTACCCCAGAAAACATCTCAGTTCTGTTCAGTTCAGTTGCTCAGTCATGTCCAACTCTTTGCCACCCCATGGACTTCAGCACGCCAGGCTTCCCTGTCCATCACCAACTCCCTAAGTTTACTCAAACTCATGTCCTTTTAGTCAGTGATGCCATCCAACTATCTCATCCTCTGTCATCCCCTTTTCCTCTTGACTTCAATCTTTCCCAGTATCAGTCTTTTCAAATGAGTCAGTTCTTCACATCAGGTGGCCAAAGTATTTGAGTTTCAGCTTCAGCATCAGTCCTTCCAATGAATATTCAGGACTGATTTCCTTTAGGATTGACCAGTTTGATCTTCTTGCAGTCCAAGGGACTCTCAAGAGTCTTCTCCAACACCACAGTTCAAAAGCATCAATTCTTTAGCGCTCAGCTTTCTTTATGGTCCAACTATCACATCAGTACATGACTAATGGAAAAACATTAGCTTTGACTAGACGGACCTTTGTTGGCAAAGTAATGTCTCTGCTTTTTAATATGCTGTCTAGGTTGGTCACAGCTTTTCTTGCAAGGAGCAAGTATCTTTTAATTTCATGGCTGCAGTCACCATCTGCAGTGATTTTGGAGCCCAAGAAAGTAAAGTCTGTCACTGTTTCCATTGTTTCCCCATCTATTTGTCATGAAGTGATGTGATCAGATGCCATGATTTTAGTTTTCTGAATGTTGAGTTTTTCACTCAACTTTTTCACTCTTCTCTTTCACTTTCATCAAGAAGCTCTTTAGTTCTTCTTGGCTTTCTGCTGTTAAGAGTGGTGTCATCTGTGTATCTGAGGTTATCTTGATTCCAGCAATCTTGATTCCAGCTTGTGCTTCATCCAGCCCAGCATTTTGGATGATATACTCCGCACATAAGTTAAATAAGCAGGGCGACAATATACAGCCTTGACGTACACCTTTTCCGATTTGGAACCAGTCTGTTGTTCCATGTCCAGTTCTAACTGTTGCTTCTTGATCTGCATACAGATTTCTTAGGAGGCAGGTAAGGTGGTCTGGTATTCCCATCTCTTTAAGAATTAGAATACATCTAGTTATCTATATAATCCATAATGGCAAATCCACAGATACTGTACAATATTTCGAGTTACCCACATACTATTTTGAGTTTAACATCCTGGAGGAAAAAAAAGTTATTATTTTTTGGGTTTGTGATGCATAATTATGAAAACATATGCATTATATTCATTTTAAAATCTCTGTGTGTGCTAAAACATGGAAGCAACCTAGATGTCCATCGATAGATGAATGGATAAAGAAGTTGTGGTACATTTATACAAAGCAATATTACTCAACCATATAAAAGAATGCATTTGAATCAGTTCTAGTGAGGTGGATGAACCTAGAGCCTGTTATACAGAGTGAGGTAAGTCAGAAAGAGAAAAACAAATATTGTATGTTAGTGCATACATATGGAATCTAGAAAAATGGTACTGCTGAACCTGTTTGCAGGGTAGGAATAGAGACACAGACATAGAGAACAGACTTGTGGACACAATGAGGGAAGGAGAGGATAGAAGGAATTGAGAAAGTAACATTGAAATGTATACAGAAACATATATAAAGTAGATAGCTAATGGGAAGTTGCTACTGATACTCTGTGACAATGTGAAAGGGGTGGGTTGGGATGAGGGGGTGGGAGGGAGGTTCAAGAGGGAAAGGATTACATATACTTACAGCTGATTCATATTGTTGTATGGCAGAAACCAACACAACATTGTAAAGCAATTATCCTCCAATTAAAAATAAATTTTTAAAAATTTCTGTATGGGATCTTGTTACAGTGCTTATCTAAGTGTTTTTGAAATTTTGTCTGGAGACTTAGATTAATGAAAATGACTAGTAACTTTGTAGATTCCATTCATTTTTCGAGACAGCTCTTTTATAGAGAAAGTCCGACTTTCAGTAGACAGCAAGTTCTAGCAATTGAGAATTCTTATGGGGTTATTTAAGTATGTCCAACATCTCAAGGAGTAGGTCATGTTCCAAGATAGAAAAAGCATAGACAAGAATAATTTCCCTTGTCTTTCCCTATGCTTCATCCTGTACCCTTTCACGTAGATAGATGGAAAATATTACTTTTACATGAAGTGGAAAAAACTTGGTATAAGACCAGAATTTTTAAAACCCCCTCATACCCTTTAAAGTGCAACATCATTATTCAAGTGCCATAAAAGTCAAGGCGTGTGCCTGGGCTGTGGTTCAGCAAGCATTGTAGCCAACTTGTGGATTCCACACACATTAACAGTACAATTGGGTTCACTATTCAATAGGTCAGGGACTCTTCTTCCAGTAAGATTTTTATGCTTAACTGATGAAGACTGAAGGCAAGCCATTAGTGTACTTGACCTTTTCCAAGGAGGGGCAGAAACTACGAAGGACAGACTCTGGAGATGTCTGTCTGCCAAGTGCAAGCATATTGTTTAATTCAGTAGATTAGCTGTAACTAAATAATCCTTGAACATTCCAATTTGTTCTCACAGGTTTAGCTTAGTAGTTCCACATACACTACTTTACAAGAAGCCACTATGTTGCCTTTGGGTGTTTAGGTATTCAAATTTATGCTTGGAGAGGCTGTTCAGTGTAAAAGAAAGATACCACTTAACAGTTTCAGTTCTGCTTTTGGCCGTATCTTTCTGTGTGACTATAGGCAAATTTCTTAATCCTTCAGTCCCTCATTTTTCTTATCCATAAAATATCTTCCCTCTTTCATACGGTGTCATGGTGATCAGGTCTTGTCAGTGAGGAGGGGTACAAGTGTTTTTATAATGTCAGTAAGACTCTTTTGACTACAAGTTATAGACCTTTAAGTCAGATGAGTGTAGCAAAAATAAAAAAAAAAATAACAGATTTTTTTAAGGATATGAAACTTCTCACAGAAGTAAACACTAGATAGTATCTGTGGCTCAGTAACAACTGTATCCAGTTGTATCCAACTGTATTTTACTCTCTCATAGAGCGTCTTTGGGCTTCCCAGGTGGCGCTAGTGCAGGAGCCATAAAAAACATGGATTTGATCCTGGATTTGGAACATCCCCTGGGCAAGGCCTTGGCAACCCACTTCAGTATTCTTGCCTGGAGAACCCCATGGACAGAGGAGACTGGTCGACTGCAGTCTATAGGTTCTCAAAGAGTTGGACATGACTTAAGCGACTTCACTTGAACTCAGGGCATCCTTATTCTTCTGTTCCTTACCTTTGGTTTCATTGCTTGTGTTGTTTACAAGAAAGGCAAGAACAGCTAACTGCTCCTGAGTTTTAATGGCTTAGCATGAATCAGATGCCTACAAACCAATAGTGATGAGGGGCAGTAGATATGGTAATTGGGGAGAGGTAGGAGGTGGTGGTAGGAAGAGGATGCTGGGTAGATAACACTGTAGGACTGTAATTTATGGAGAGATTCACACCGACTATTCAAGTTGCAGAGAGGGGAAAGGAGATTAAAAATATTGAACGGTTAGAAGTACTGCCAAATCATTTGAAAGGCAGAGAGTACCAAAGCAGAAGTCTCCAGCCTTTTTGACACCAGGGACTAGTTTCACGGAAGACAATTTTTCCATGGACTGAGGTGGGAGGGATGGTTTGGGGATGATTCAAGAGCATTACATTTATTGTGCACTTTATTTCTATTGTTATTATATCTGCTCTACCTCAGATCATCAGAGATTGGGGACCCTGTACCAAAGCACTGATTCTTAGCCCTGACTGAATGTTTAATCACCTAGGAAACTTTTTAAAAATCTAAAGCAAAAGTCTTTGGTCTGCTGTCAACAGAATCGCCAGGGGACTTTTTTAAAATGTTTAGCCTTCTTGGATCTCTGCAGCCCTATCCAGTCAAGCTTTCTGGGTTGCATGGATGCGGGTGATGGTCCAGGACTTTGTAGTTAAGACAAGCTCCCTAATGGTTCTTTTGCATGTGGACATTTGTGAATCATTGTTCTAGATCAGTTATTCGCAAGGTATGATTCTCAGATCAACAGCTCCGATTTTACCTGGGAACTTACTAATAAAACAAATCCTAAAGTCTTACCTCAGACCTACTTAAATAGAATCTCTTGACATAGAGCCTACCAACCTGTGTTCCAAAGAGCCTTCCATGTATTTTTAATACCCGCTAAGGTGTGAGAACCGTTGCTCTAGACCATTTCAGTTTTTGTAAATTGAAAGATCTTCATAGTATGCTAATAATTCTTGCAACAGTTTCAGGCAGGTTTGGGATTTCTGCCAGAGTATACAGTTGAGATTGTTAGCAAAGCAAGATGAGGCTAATTACCTTCCAAGGGCAATTTTGTTGGGCTTCTAAGAGTTAGCACTGGAGGTGCTTTGGGTGAGGATATTGTTTGGTGATAATATATGGGTATTCAGAATATTTCAAATATGGATAAAACACCAGTTTTTGTTTGTTTTTAAACAAAAGTTCATGTGGAGATAGAGAATATGTAAACAAACTTCACAGGGTCTGGTCAGAGAACTAGTCACAGATGTATTAGCACCATGTGAGCAGCAGAGAGGAACAATTGGTATAGTTCAGCTGACAATATCTCAGACTTCATGAAACCTGTCATCAAGGTGGGATGTAAGAGATTTATTGGGGAAGAGGTAGAGAGATGTCTGTAAAGGATACAGAGAAGGATCAGGAGAAGGGGAGGATAGTCTTCAGACCATGAGGAAGGTCTGATCCCAGGAAAAGAGAAAGGGAAGGAAGGAGGAATGAGTAGGAAGAGTCTTGGGCTGAGACTTTTTCTGGAAAAATTTAGCCAGGCTAATGGGCAGTCCTTGAGCTAATGTCACTCCTTGGAGGAGTCCTGCATCTGATAGGAATGGTCGTCTGCATCAGTACTCCTGCCATGCTCAGTCGCTGTCTGGGCCCAGCCTGAAGGAGGCTTGGTGTCAGCACAAACATACTGATAGATTGAGAGAGGCAGCAGCCACGGCCAATAGTCAACAATGCTTCCACCAAGAAGACACCCAGGAGGTGAATTTTCATTGCTGCCACGCCAGACTTCAAGACAAACCTCTGAGGAGAGAGAAAAAGTATAAAAAATACCTCTGGCAAGGCACCAGAAGAAAAAGGCAAAGGCAATAAAGTAGTAATAAAATAAGTTCAACAATCAATTTTGGTTATGGTTGCAGAAGTGAAAGTGGGATTTCTAGAATTTTAATATTTGGTGGGTTCTTCAAGGAAGCTCCTCATGATGTATTCACAAAAATCAGTGAGTTAATGGTACTACACTTTAAATTTGACAGGTATTCGATATTTTCTAAACCTAGCTGTCCACAGAAAACATTAGGTTGCTAGTTAATAAATCAGATTAGTAGGCCTCTCTGTGACCTACTGAATTATCCTCTTCAGGAGCTAGAACTTAAGACTTTTTTCTCTGTTTGAGGACAAGTTTTAATGGTTGCAAAAGGGTAATATAATCAAGGGAAAACTTGAGGGAGAAAGGGAGAAAAGAATATGATGATAAAAATCAACAGCAACATACAAAGGAAAAATAGCAAATAGTCAAAGGTAAATGGAGGGAGGTGAAAGAAAGAGTTGGGTAGGGAGAGTATGCTTAAAGGAAATTTCAAGTTATGAAGTAAATGATCACACATATGAACAAATTATAATAAAGTAAAATTTTGTGATATAAAAACAGAAGAAAAAAAATCTGTGATACCAAAAACGTAGAAACTCAAAAGCTAAACCTTTTTTACTAAAATTTTTTAAAATTTTTAATTTGATTTTATTTTTTGGCCGCATCACATGACATGTGGGATCTTAGTTCCCTGACCAGGGATTGAAGCTATGTCCCCTGCATTGGGAGATCAGAGTCTTAAACACTGGACCACCATGGAAGTCCTTCAAAGACTAAACCTTTAATGACTCTCTGAATAAAGAGGGACTTAGTATAACATTGTATGTAAGTGGGTAATGTAAGGAGAAAAATCAGTTGTCTTGGAAACTCAGCTTCCTTTATGACAGTCAGAGAGGACTGAAGTCTATGAATGAAAGCTTTTGTTGTGAGAACAACTATGCAGATTTTTTTAAAGGTTTGTGGAACTTGAATAAACCAGTGCATGATCATCATCATGAATAGGTGAAGGGAAATTGGGTTTATAGAAATGAATGTCTATCCTTTAAAGAATTCATGGGAGCAGGGAAAACCCTAAAAGAATTTGGTGGCTTTCCTCTATACTAAAAAAATGGTTTTGAAATTTCATCAGTATCAGAAGACACATTTCTGGTCATGTCACATCCCAGATCCAGTGCTTTCAATGGCCCTCATGTGCTCAAGTCTGCCTTTGAGGTCCTCCATGTTATACCCCTTTCCTCCATGTCTAGTCTTATTTACATGACCTACCCCCACCAAACCTACAAAGGATTTGGAAATAGTAACACAACACTTTGTGTAACAATAGGCTAGAATTATTATCTGTGTGCTGCACTCAATATGCCAGCAAATTTGGAAAACTCAGCAGTGGCCACAGGACTGGAAAAGGTCAGTTTTCATTCCAATCCCAAAGAAAGACAATGCCAAAGAATGCTCAAACTACCTCACATTGCACTCATCTCATACGCTAGCAAAGTAATGATCAAAATTCTCCCAGCCAAGCTTCAACAGTTCATGAACTGCGAACTTCCAGATGTTTAAGCTGAATTTAGTAAAGGCAGAGGAACCAGAGATCAAATAGACAACATCCGTTGGATCATCGAAAAAGCAAGGGAGTTCCAAAAAAAATTCTACTTCTGCTTCATTGACTACACCAAGCCTTTGACTGTGTGGATTACAATAAACTGTGGAAAATTCTTAAAGAGATGGGAATACCAGATCACCTGACCTGCCTCCTGAGAAATCTTTATGCAGGTGAAGAAGCAACTGTTAGAACTGGACATGGAACAACAGACTGGTTCCAAATCGGGAAAGGAGTACATCAAGGCTGTATTTTGTTACTCTGCATATTTAACAGAGTATATTTAACATTTTGCAGAGTACATCATGCAAAATGCCAGGCTGGATGAAGGACAAGCTAGAATCAAGATTGCCAGGAGAAATACCAATAATCTCAGATATGCAGATGACACCACCCTTATGGCAGAAAATGGAGAACTAAAGAGCCTCTTGATGAAGTGAAAGAGGAGAGTGAAAAATTTGGCTTAAAACTCAACATTCAGAAAACTAAGATCATGGATCTGGTCCCATCACTTCATGGGAAATAGATGGGGAAACAATGGAAACAGTGACAGACTTTATTTTGGGGGGCTCTAAAATCACTGCAGATGGTGATTGCAGCCATGAAATTAAAAGACGCTTGCTCCTTAGAAGAAAAGCTATGACAAACTTAGACAACATATTAAAAAGCAGAGACATTACTTTGCAACAAAAGTCCATCTAGTCAAAGCTATGTTTTTTCCAGTTGTCCTGTATGGATGTGAGATTTGGACATAAAGAAAGCTGAGTGCCGAAGAATTGATGCTTTTGACCTGTGGTGTTGGATAAGAAACTCCAATACTTTGGCTGCCTGGTGCAAAGAACTGGCTCATTTGAAAAGACCCTGATGTTGGGAAAGATTGAAGGCAGGAGAAGAACGGGATGACAGAGGATGATATGGTTGGATGGCATCACTGAATCTGTGGACTTGAGTTTGAGTAAGCTCAGGGAGTTGGTGATGGACAGGGAAGCCTGGTGTGCTGCAGTCCATGCAGGCAAAGAGTCGGACACGACTGAGCAACTGAATGGAACTGATTATCTACTTGACAAAATTTTCACATGTGAGTTTCACTAGGATGAACTAGTCAGTTTGTCCATAAAATAAACAAAAGCACAACTATGCAGATGGTTATTGCAGCCATGAAATTAAAATATGCTTGCTCCTTGGAAGGAAAGCTACCTAGACAGTCTATTAAACAACAGACATCACTTTGCCTACAAAGGTTGGTATAGTCAAAGCTATAGTTTTTCCAGTAGTCGTGTACGCATGTGAGAGTTGGGCCGTAAAGAAGGCTGAGTACCAAAGAGTTGATACTTTCAAATTGTGGTGCTGGAGAAGACTCTTCAGAGTTCGTTGAACAGCAAGGAGATCAAACCTGTCAATCCTAAAGGAAATCAACCCTGAATATTCACTGGAAGGACTGATGCTAAAGTTGAAGCTCTAATACTTTGGCCACCAGGTAGGAAGAGCTGACTCATTGAAGGTGGGCAGAGAAGGGGGCGACAGAGGATGAGATGGTTGAATGGTATCACTGACTCAATGGCTGTGAGTTTGAGCAACTCTAGGAGATAGTGAAGGACAGGGAAGCCTGGCGTGCTGCAGTCCATGGAGTCTCAAAGAGTTGGATATGACTTAGCGACTGGATATGACTTAGCCACTGAACAATAACAGCATCTCTGTTACTTGTGCCTGAAAGTAATTTCATTTCACTTTGTCTATATATCTTTAAACCCCATAATACATTATTATTACTCTAACCAGCTAAATAATTATTTTAAATTTAAAAAGTCATTGCACATTTATTTCTGGGACTCTTCCTTCTTTTCTGAAGTTCCAAGCTTCCATCCAGAACAATTTCCCTTTATCTTTAAATTTCTTTAGTATTTTTTTAGTGCAGGTCTTCTGGTGACAGATTGGCTCAGATTTTACTCTGAAGTTCATCTGAAAATGTCTTTAGTTCACTTTCAGTTTCAAAGGATGTTTCTGCTAAACGTAGAGTCTTAGATTGATTTTTTCCCTAATAGAACTTTAAGGTATCAGTCTATTAGCTTCCAGTTTACATTATTTATGGTAATTTAGCTTTATTTCTTATGATTGTTGCTCTAAATGAAATGCGAACTTGTGATCTGACTTCTTTTGAGATTTTCAATTCACTTTTTGTTTGTAGGCATGTGGCCAGTATAGCTCTAGATATGGTTTTCCTAATATTTGTACTACTTTGGATTCTCTGAGTTTCTTGTATTTGTGGGCTGATATCTTTCACTGATTTTGAGAAAAACCTTAGCCATTATCTCTTCAAATAATTCTTCTGCTGGATTTTCTATTTTTTCTATCTATAATTCCAAATATACACATAATAGAATATTTGTTATGTCCCATATGTCACTAAAATTATTTTTTCATTCCTTTTTCAACTCTGTGGTTCTGTTTATATTATTTCTTTTGACCTGTGAGTTACCTAATTAGTTTTTTTGACTGAATCTAGGCTACTTTTCAGCCTGTTCAACAAATCTTTTATTCCAATATTGTATTTTTACTTCTAGAAGTTCCATTCGGTTCTTTTTAGAGTCTTCATTTCTCTGCTGAAATTATCTTTTTCTCTAAATTCTTTAAAATTTTGTCTTTTAATTTAACATCTTTATATGTTAATTTCTACATCTGGGTCATCTGTGATTTTGCTTCTATCAGCTTAAAAAATCTTTCATATTCTCCAGTTTCTTTGCATATAATTTTTCATTGTATTGTAGATACAGTGTTTAAAAGACCTATAGAGACTAGAATAAATCTTTTCCCCAAATGAGGGCTGCTTTTTCCTCTGTCATATATCTAGAAAGGGAATGATCCTTCTGATCCAGTCAGGAGTTGAGCTAGGTCTGAGATGATGTTGTACCTTTATTAAATTCAGTTCACTTCTTGTGTCAAATGTCTTGAGGCCAATATCTGTTATGTGTAATACAAGCAATTCTCTCTAATGAAACTTTGGAATCTATGGACGACTGGGACTACGAGAAGTTTTTGCTTTCTAGCCCAGCACTGAGCATCCTGAATCACCATGGACTTGTAGGAGAGAATCAATGGCAGTTGGACAAAGCTAGTTCTTCATTTGGGACTGCTCTAGATTCCAGTCCTTCAAGCAGGTTCATGTGACCAGTAAATGTTTACTGATTTCTCCTTATCTGAAGTACCAACACTCTCCTCCCCATGGCCTATGGCAGGCAAGATACTCTGCTTACCTGTACCCAGACTTGACACTTGTTCTTATTGATGAAAGTAGTAACTGACCTTAGAACAACCTCTAAGGGCTCATCCTTCTTTGGAATTCAGTTCTTTTGGTTTTCTTTGAGTACATAGCTTTCTGGTGGCTTAAAAATTAAATGTGTGTGTGTGTGTATACAAAAATTAAGTGTATGTGTGTGTGTGTGTGTGTTTATAAAACATATCCTGCTTAGTTACTTGGACATGTCCAACTCTCCATGGCCCTTTGTTAAAATCCAAATAAAGTAGGGAAATACTTTTTGAAATATTTTTAAATTAGGTATTTCAAAGAAGATATTTGCTAGAAGTATCAACTTTCAAGAGATTTTGCTTTAGTTGCGCTAGTCATCTTGACTAATCATTGAGGTTCCTATGCTACAATTTCAAATCTGTTCTCATGAAGAAAAAGAACTTAAACTGGACTCTAATTTCAAACATAACTAAAATCTATAAAATTAGAATTAAAAGGAAACAAATTTAGAGAAATAACAATAATATTTGGAATCACTACTAACTTTAGAAGTTTACTTAGAAAATATCTAAGCTTATTTAGAAAGTATCTTCTGATAAGTTTCTGCCTGTGTTCAAAACCTCTGGGTCCCAAACGCATTCCATTTTAATCTAATATAGGAGAATACATAAAAACCTCACCCTCTTCATGACCTAAACTAGTAGACCCAAGTAACAGCACTTAGGAGAAGATACATTTATTCCAGTATAGCTAATTTGGAAGATTTGGGAGCTACATCATAGTTTAAGTCTCTTAAAATTTTTATTTTCTTTTAAATGAAAATCCCAGTTAAATTGTAGTTTATGAGTTGTTCACAGCAAGATTATATAATAAACCCATTGAGTAGCAATCTGATTTCTCTGCAGAGCAAGAGACTGGGAAGTAACAGCACAGCTTGCAAAGTCCACTTTGTTCCTTTCTCATTATTTAATTATCTTCTGGACTTTAATCCTGTGGCCAGCAATTATTGTTCTTCTCTACATGAAACTGTTGATGGGCCAACCGGAAAAAACTTCCCACATTCCTGAATCTTGCCAAATTACAACAAAGCTGTCTCAGAGTAAGAACAGCTGGGAAACATGTTAATTCTTTGTAGAACAGAATGCTTGCTCCTCCTTCTGTTTATCACAATAGCAACTTTATTATTTCATATATTTTCTTGATTCCTATATACACAACTTGGTATAAAAACTCAAAGTGGAATCTTTTTCCACTTGGGGTTGACTCTTTCTTGGGATTGATGCACAAATAACTGGCGTATATAAAAACCTAAATAGAAAATCTTAGGACGATACACATAGGATTTGCTATAAAGTGCTAGAATGCATTGCCTAAAGGCGAGAGAAAAGAATTATTGAGTTAAGGAGTCAACAGTTAGGTGAATCCACTTAGCCTAAGGAAATGGTTATTTTCCATGCACTGTTTTTCCAGCTGGATTTCTATTCATTGATCACACTTGCCAGTATTTTAAACAAATTTAGATACTGAATCTGCAATGCAGGAGACCTGGGTTCAATCTCTGCTTTGGGAAGATTCCCTGGAGGAAGGCATGGCAACCCAGTCCAGTATTCTTGCCTGGAGAATCCCAATAAACAGAGGAGCCATGTGGGCTACAGTCCAGGGAGTCTCAAAGAGTCGGGCACAACTGAGTAACTAAGCACAGCACAGATACTGAGTTGAACTTCTAATGGATATTCAGTATATTCTAATGTTTATCACATGGCTGCCTATCCTTATTTTATGGTCTTCTTTATTAATGAAGAGGGAAGATGCCTGGAGGCAAGGAAAAGAAGATGTGATACTTTTGTGTATTAAACAACAACTTTATTTCCTACAAATTTCATGCTCTCATAATTAGGGTCATGTGGTTATAGGGAAGCTATGACTATGGCCTTGGAATTCCAATATACTCTTACTGTTTTTACTGTTTGTTTTTAAGACTGCTTCCCTAGTAGCTTAGTTGACAAAGAATCTTCCTGCAATTCAGGAGACCCGGGTTTGATCCCTGGGTTGGGAAGATCCCTTAGAGAAGGAAATGGCAACCCACTCCAGTACTCTTTCCTGGAGAATTCTGTGGACAGAGGAGACTGGCAGGCTACAGACGATGGGATCACAAAGAGTCTGACATGACTGTGTGACTAACTTTTTAAGACTGCAGATGGCACCCCAGAAAAGAGCTTAAAAAGAGAGCACAAAACTGTTTTCTGCCCCCCACCCCCCAGTTTGGAAACTAGAGTAAACTGTAATTCAGTATTTCATTTTTTTCCTAAGTGATATGTAGTCACTGTTTGTAATTACCATGAAATATATCTGTTAAGTTCTATAGTATAGCTGTGACATTTTCCAAAAGATTAATGTTTCATGAGAACAAAACTTAAAATGTGTTGCCTGATCAGTAGGGAATGAGAGATTGTACAATAAATTCAGAGGTGACCTCCTCTTATCTTCTAAATTATAGTTGGAATCAAAAGAATTTTTCTTCATCTTTTCTTTCTCTTCCTTCTTACTTTTAAAAACTTCTCAACAGGACAAGATGTCCTGGAAATAATAACCTAACTTTGCTGAGCACTTAGATGTCAAGCACTCAGAGCTTGAACAAACTCCAGGAGATCGTGAAGCAGACAGGAAGACTGGCTTGCTGCAATCCATGGGATCGCAAAGAGTCAGACATGACTTTGCAACTGAACAACAACAATGTACTTTAATTTATTAAATTTTTATGAAGCACCGTGAAGTGGAAACCATTGTTTTCTCTATTTTCCAACTGAGAAAACTGAGGCTCAGTGAATTGACCAAGAATTAAAACCTAGCCTAGCTGTCATAATCATGCTTTTAGACTTCCATGTAGGTGTTTTTCTTATTACATAGTTTTTGATATCCAGAATAATAAATAAGAAGGAAGTTTTGGAGATTCTTTCCCCTAATGCTCTGGAAGGTCAATGCAGGGCAGATTCATGGACATAAAAGCAACTAATAACTGGGGAGAATCCAGTTAGTCGTATAACAAGTAACTGGGGACTTACTGACTAACTTCATATTGTTTTCTTCTGCCAATCTCATCCTTTTAGTTAGAAAAATACCTCATTGGGAGTATTGGCCCAACAGGGAATCATTTATTCAGAAATTAGATGAATAAATGAAATGATTTTTAGAATAATAGATTTAATTAGAAATTGAGAACCAGGTCAATTGTAGAAATTGACAGCTAAGGGTAGGATTATGTTTTAAAAATCCTCATCTAAATGAAGGTTTCAGAAAGTAGCTTTAGATAACCAGACATGCTTTGATGATTGAGATTTAGAGATTCAAAACCTAGCTTCAGAAATCCACTTGATGTCACCAGGGAAAAAGCATTAAGCTATTTTGTGGGAGGCAGTTTGAGACATGTTGGCTTGGTCCTACTTGTCAACTTTACCACTGAACTTCTGTTTCAGTCAATTGAGAACATGTTCCATATGAAAATACTTTATAAACATCTTATCTTCTAAGACTAGAGTTGCTCTTAGGATATTTCACACATCCTAAAAAGACTGATGGAGTAGATGATAAATGTGTGCCTTGAGAACGTTGAGTTTTAATTTTAATTTCATTGAATCAGATTCAATTTAGTGAAACAACGTGGGCTGAAAATCATTCCAGTAAACTCCCAGATTTAGTGAACAGATAACCCTTCTAGTCAATAAAGCAGGTCTTAACTATAAATCTTGTGCTTGCAATAAGAGAACTATAGTAAATTCATGGGGCTCAGTAGCTATGGCAACTGCAGATTTCAGTCAATACCCTTTGATCTTCAACATTAGATAATCATGCCTGATTGCTGCACATAATTCTTTTCCCCAAAGAGGTCAATATGTTCTTGCTGAAATACTTCAAAGTATTCTGGTCCTTGGAAATGCCTAAGGGTTTTTGTATTAGTTACTCCCATCTTTCATCAGTAGTCTTACTTAAAAAGTTATGTGATGCCCACACAAACACACAAACATACACAGCCTACATAGGAAATGTAACTTGTTCATATGTACATGTTCTTTGCTAAGAGAATGACCATTGCTGAGTATTTATACATATAAATCCTATCTAACATATATATATAGACATATTTGTACTAGATATCTGTATATACTTGATATGGTTTATATAAATGCATCTAACTCCTGAAAATAAAAAACCAGGGAAAATATTCTAGTAGGTACTTTTCTAATAATGAAAGCACATTTTAAATAATGACCTCAAAATGATTGGAGACAATTCAAATACTACTGTCATTAATATTAAGATAGTAATAACACTCTTATTTGAATAAGTCTAATTAAAACAATGATAATTAATAGTGGGACAGTTTAAGAATGTGTCTCAATTTACTTATTACACATTTAATCTTTATCTAATTATTCAATGAACATCTTATTGAATTCTCATTTTATGTGAGGTATTTCTAAGCACTGAAGGGAGTAAAACAACAAATAAAATACAATGTCAGGAAACACACAATTCCTATTTAGGGGACAGTGAAAAGTAAGAGTGTTAGTTGAGTCCAACTCTGCAACCCCATGGACTGTAGCTCATCAGGCTCCTCTGTCCATGGAATTCTTCAGGCAAGAATACTGGAGTGGGTTGCCATTCCTTTATTCAGGGGATCTTCCCTGTCCAGGGACTGAACCCATGTCTCCTGCATTGCAGGCAAATCCTGTACTGACTGAGCCAGCAGGGATGCCTTGAATCATACAAAAATGTCACATACAAGAACAAACACACTAAAAACTGCAAATCAATGCTCTGGCTTCCCAGGAAGAAGGAGTGCCTTTTTGCAGGAGATATCAGAGAAGTAACATCTGATTTGGGGCCCAGAGAATATGGAGACTTTCAACAGTATGGGTGCAGGAGCAGGAATGATCTTGGTGGAGGGCTAGGGTACAGAAAGGCAGCAGGTGGGGAGCTCTATACACCTGCTGGGGCAAGGGTGCAACTTCCAGTGATGCAGAGTGGGCATCTCACAAGGGAATCCTGGCCAATCAAATCACCTAAGAACATTAGAAAAGAAAAGGCAAATACTAGACTTAGGAAACTGTAATGCCGTTGTGAAAATCAAAAGTAGAAATCTAACATGCCTGGGTTTTTTTTTTTTCAAAATTAGAATTCTAAAAATCTGTTTCTCATCTTAGAAACATTCTAATGCACACTATTGTAGAAAAACAAGAGTTTTACCTGTTCTTGGAAATAATTTTTAATACCAGTCCATCAGAATTCCAGTTCTTTTTTTTTAACAAGATAATATTTGAATTCAGACTTGAAGGAGGTAAGGAAGCAGTGTATGTGGGTATCTGGGGACAGAATATTCCAGGGGGCATTTCTCATGTTCAGTGATGCAAGGAAGCCAGGGTGGCTGGAGCAGAGAGTGTCAGAGAAGGGCAATAAGAGGTGAGGAGAAGGCAGGGCTAAAAGGCTCAGGAAGCCATTAGAAAGACTATTGGTTTTTACTCTGGAAGAGATGCCAAGTTGTTAGAGGATGTTGAAAACAGTGCCAGGAACTGGCTTGTGTCTTATCAGGCTCATTTCAGCTGCTGTGTTGACAAGTTGAGACCAGTTAGAATGCTCCTCTGCTAAGCCAGGTGAGAGATGGTGTGAATCAGGGCAGCAGTGGAGGTGGAGCTGAGATGTGCTTGCAGAAATTCTGGATATACCTTGAAGGAAGAGCTGCTTAGATTTACTTATCAACTAGACAAGAGATATGTTCAGTTCAGTTCAGTTGCTCAGTTGTGTCTGAATCTTTGTGACCCCATGGACTGCAGCACACCAGGCTTCCCTGTCCTTCACCATCTCCCACAGCTTGCTCAAACTTATGTCCATTGAGTTGATGATGCCATCCAACCCTCTCGTCCTCTGTCGTCCCCATTCTCCTCCTGCCCTCAATCTTTCCCAGCCTTGGTCTTTTCTAGTGAGTCAGCTCTTCTCATCAGGTGGTCAAAGTATTGGAGGTTCAGCTTCAGCATCATTCCTTCCAATGAATATTCAGGGTTGATGTCCCTTAGGATTGACTGGTATGATCTCCTGGCTATCCAAGGGACTCTCAAGAGTCTTCTCCAACACCACAGTTCAAAGGCATTAATTCTTCAGTGCTCAGCCTTCTTTATGGTCCAACTCTCACATCCATACATGACTGCTGGAAAAACCATAACTAACTGTATGGACCTTTGTCAGCAAAGTAATGTTTCTTCTTTTTAATATGCTGTCTAGGTTGGTCATAGCTTTTCTTCCAAGGAGCAAGTGTCTTTTAATTTCATTGCTCCAGTCTCCATGAGCAGTGATTTTGGAACCCAAGAAAATAAAGTCTGTCACAGTTTCCATTATTTCCCCATCTATTTGCCAGAAAGTGATGGGACTGGATGCTGTGATCTTACCTTTTTGAATGTGGAATTTTAAGCCTGCTTTTTCACACTCCTCTTTCATTTTCATCATGAGACTCTTTAATTACTTTTTGCTTTCTGTCCTGGGGGTGGTGTCATCTGCATATCTGAAGTTATTGATATTTCTCCTGGCAATCTTGATCCCAGCTTGTGCTTCATCCAGCCTTGGCATTTTGCATGATGTACTCTGCATATAAGTTAAATAAGCAGCATGACAGTATACAGCCTTGACATACTCTTTCCCAATTTTGAACCGGTCTATTGTTCCATGTCCAGTTCTACCTGTTGCTTCTTGACCTGCATACAGGTTTTTTGGGAGGCAAGTAAGGTGGTCTGGTATTCCCGTCTCTTTCAGAATTTTCCACTATTTGGTGTGATCCACACAGTCAAAAGCTTTAGTGTAGTCCCTGAAACAGAAGTAGATGTTTTTCTGGAATTCTCTTGCTTTTTCTGTGATCCAGTGGATGTTGGCAATTTGATCTCTGGTTCCTCTGCCTTTTCCAAATCCAGCTTGAACATCCGGAAGTTCTCGGTTCACATACTGTTGAAGCCTGGCTTGGAGGATTTTGAGCACTACCTTGCTAGCATATGAAATGAGTGCAATTGTGCAGTAGTTTGAACATTCTTTGGTATTGCTTTTTTGGGGATTGGAATGAAAACTGACCTTTTCAAAGTCCTGTGGCCACTGCTGAGTTTTCCAAATTTTCTGGCATTTTGAGTGCAGCACTTTCACAGCATCATCTTTTAGGATTTGAAGTAGCTCAAATGGCATTCCATCATCTCCACTTGTTTTGTTTGTAGTGATGCTTCCAAGGCCCACTTGATTTTCCACTCCAGGATGTCTGGCTCTAGGTAAGTGATCACACCATTGTGGTTATCTGGGTCATGAAGATCTTTTTTGTTTAGTTCTTCTGTGTATTCTTGCCAGCTTTTCTTAATATCTTATGCTTCTGTTAGGTCCATACCATTTCTGTCCTATATTGTGCCCAACTTTGCATGAAATATTCCGTTGGTTTCTCTAATTTTCTTGAAGACAGCTCTAGTCTTTCCCATTCTATTGTTTTCCTCTGTTTCTTTGCATTGTTCACTGAAGAAGACTTTCTTATCTCTCCTTGCTATTCTTTGGAACTCTGCATTCAGATGGGTATATCTTTCTTTTTCTCCTTTGCCTTTCCTGTAAAGAGCATCTAAGGGTAACACCAAGGTGTTTGGCCTGAGCAAACAAAGTAAGATATTGCAGTAACTGAGAAGCTCAGAAAAATTGATGCTTTTGACCTATGGTGTTGGACAAGACTCTTGAGAGTCCCTTGGACTGCAAGGAGCTCAAACTAGATCAAATCCTAAAGGAAATCAGTCCTGAATATTCATTGGAAGGAATGATTCTGAAGCTTCAGTACTTTGGCCACTTGATGCAAAGAACTGACTCATTGGAAAAGACCCTGATGCTGGGAAAGATTGGACGCAGGAGGAAAAGAGGATGACAGAGGATGAGATAATTGGATAGCGTCACTGACTTGATGGACATGAGTTTGAGCAAGTTCTGGGAGTTGGTGATGGACAGGGAAGCCCGGTGTGCTGCAGTCTGTGGGGTTGCAAAGAGTCGGACACAACTGAGTGGCTGAACTGAACTGAGAAACTCGAATGAGGAGGATTGTGGGTGGGGCATGTTAGCAGAGGAAACAAGAGGGTTCACTTTTGAGTATGTTAAGTCTGAGATACCTGTTAGTGGGGATGGCCAGAGAGCAGCTGGGCATATATGAGTGTTATGTCTGATCAGTCGGCTTAGCAAATGAATATTACTGGTGACTGTGACTAGAGTTTATCAAATAAAGTGGGGGGTTTGATTAGAGTAAACTTAACTGTTATAAAGTTTAAAAGTACCAGTTAAGTATCTGCCTAGTATGAAAGATGGGGAAAAACCCCAATATTAGGACTTTCTGATATGTACCCAGATTAGGAGGAGGACACATCCAACTATACACCCCATTGAAGCTTCCCTTCAGCTGGAGCACAGAATTTTAAAAGGCGCATCAGCTGCTGGAGTCAGTTCTGGGGTTGTAGGCAGCCTGAGAAATGATCCACCAGCTATTTTCTATGAGAAGGGGGAGGAATTGGTGTATTTAATAGACTGAGAAAGAGTGAGCGGGCTTTGCAATCTGGAGTCTGAATGGACTTTCACAAGGAGAAAGTCTTCTCCAGAGGGCACAACTAGAATGAAAGGAATGGAGGAGTAATAAGATGTAGATAATTTTTTAAAAAGAAATACAAAGTGGAGGCTTCACATGGCAGAAGCTGGGATATCTGGTGAATAAGCCAAACAGCAGTCCCTCTCCTGAGTTTTCAATTATATTGATTGATTAAGAAATGAGTTTAAGATACTTTCCCAACTGTATGAGAGAGATCCGTATCGTCCAAAACTAAGTTTCAAGCATATTTTTAAAAAGTTTTACTGACAGAAGTGGCTCTGTCAAAGATTGTAAGAAAAGACAAAAGAGGCCTTGAGAGAGAAGTCATTATAAAAATAGATCAAGTGTAGCCCAGGCTCAGTAATAGGGTTTGCCTTCTGGAAAGCAATGACAGTTCTAGTTATCTGGTGGTGGCTCATCTTGCATTTGTGAATGTGGGTGTGAATTGAAAGAACTATCCTGCTGTAACAAGTTTGGGTCCAGGCAGTATTGCCACAGGTTCACTGAGAAGCTGAGAATAAACACAGATGGGTTATTCTCTGTTAGCTGGACATATGTTTTCAGACTGAGGTTCCAGGAAAGGCATCCAGTTCCAATGGTGACAGTGATAGGACAGTGTTTGAGGCTGGAATAGAGTCTTGGTAGAAATGCCTGGAGTTACTATGGAAACATCTCAGGCAAGCTGGCTAGAGTGATGGGCAAGAACCACAGTCCATATGAGACTCAGGATTCCCAGGAATCTTCTGTGAAATCTGAAAATTTTGCAGTTGTGCAGGTGACAGTTTGGAACCATTGAGATTCTACTCTCAGTTATCAAAGAATTATATTTGCTCTTAAGTAGACAACCTTAAATGTAATGAGGCCACAATTGTAAATAATATTTAAGGAAAGACTGAACGTCTCTGTATGTCATCCTCACACTGGAAAGCCTGCATATGTGTATGGTTTGTAAATTGTAAAACGTACGCTGCAATGTAAAGATTCTACTATTGTTAACATATATTACTTGGGAATTCTCATTGCACAAATGAGTGATAAATTTCAGTCTCCTTTTTAACTCTGAAGAGTCTGTGAATTCATCAGAATAAAAAGTAGGACATTTTAACAAGTAAAAAATTGTCATGTATGCAGATTCCACGATAGGTTGTAGCTCAAGAATAAGCAGATTTAGTCTTTTAAAGCAGAAGGTCTGATCTGTCATGTCTGAAAGTGAAAGTGTTAGTCACTCAGTCATGTCTGACTCTCTATGACTGCATGGACTGTAGCCTACCAGGCTCCTCTGTTCATGAAATTCTCTAGGCAAGAATACTGGAGTAGGTAGCCATTCCCCTCTCCTTGGGCTTTTCCGACTCAGTGATCGAACCCAGGTCTCTTGCCTTGCAGGCGGATTCTTCACCATCTGAGCTACCTGGAAAGTGGTTAATAAATGATATTAAGGAAACTATGGGAAATGACTTTTTGATACAGTCTTAGGCTACAAAGATAAAGAACTGGGGAAATATGATTCAGATGAAGGGGAGAAATAGAATAAGGGAGAAATTCACATACTACTTGCCCATGAGTAGTTACACCATAGTCAAGGCCCTATGCCACCCCACCCAACATCTTGACCCCAGTTAGTAATGAGGTAAAGAATGCTTTGATAAAATTTGCAACAGGCAGATAGATGTGACTGTGTATAATTCAATGCACAGAAACTTATATTTGAATGTTAATATTCACGTTAAAACTTTGAAAAGAAAATACATTTAAGTAATTCAAATAGGCTTTAAAAGCTTTATTTATCTGATATTCAGCAAGGAAAACCTGATAACAAGGTAACTCTTGAAGCTGGGTGGGTTTTTATCAGGTAAGGAAATGGGGAATGTGTATCTTTGTGGTTTGGCCCAGGTAGCTGTTGTATCTTTAATTGCTGTGAAACTTGCAGCTGGAGATTGTTCTGGTTTTCTTGCTTGTGGCTTGGGATTGTTGGGGCCAGCCTGTCTGATGACGGTCAGAGCAGTGTTTTCCAGGAGCTGCTTTTGCAAGCCCTGTGGTTTGTCGGTTAGTCAAGGTTCAGAGGTAGGTGAGGTAGCCAAAAAGCAAAAGTATGGTAGGGAAGGGAGAGGAGAAAGGGGAGGAAAGGCCATGGTTGAAAGCAAAGGGGAAACAGAATCCTGTACCATATTTGTTTCAGTCTTTTTACAAGACACACTCTGATTTATGTTTTCTGTTAATGTTTAATAAGGAAGCACACATATGCAAGGTTATGTGTAGATTTCTTCATGATGAAATAAAACTCTACAGTGATCTTACTAAATATTTAGTTTAGATTTCTTGCTATTCTACTGAAAATGCTCTTATAGATTAAATGTCTTAAGGCTAATAAAAGGAATACCACAAATCAAAAAAATTGGTTTTCTTTTTTCCCTCACTCACTTTAAATGAAAACAATTTATTCTTTTCATGCTGGATTAAAATTCCCGATATATCACCTTCATCTTTTTAAAAAGATTTTAAAATCCAAGTTAATTGATTTCTCAAATATCTCCATTTACATGCATTCTCATGAGTTAAGATATGATTACAGCAAGTTCTTAGAAGTCATAACACTCTCTAAAAATGTATTTACCGAATTGTTATCTTTTAAAATGGAAATGTTTACTATTATTTGGCTGGTGGTCATGTGAATCTGGCTTACTTAGGTGAGGGGAGAGGATTGCAGAGGAAGCTGGCTGTAGCAATACAGGGAAAAAGCAGTTCAGTACTAGGAAAGGATGGTTAAAAGGCCCAGAAAGAGGAAGATCACCTGTAAAACTTTCTGTTTATTTTACGGATGGCCAACAGCTTGAGCTTTGTTACTATGCTGAGAAAAAACCCACAAATGCTATCCCTAAATCTCTCTAGCATTAACTCTATTGGGTTTGCCAAAAAGTTCATTCAGTTTTAAGTACAATGGCAATGGCAACCCACTCCAGTACTCTTGCCTGGAAAATCCCATGGACGGAGGAGCCTGGTAGGCTGCAGTCCATGGGGTCGCGAAGAGTCAGACCCAACGGAGCGACTTCCCTTTCACTTTTCACTTTCATGCATTGGAGAAGGAAATGGCAACCCACTCCAGTACTCTTGTCTGGAGAATCCCAGGGATGGTGGAGCCTGGTGGGCTGCCGTCTATGGGGTCGCACAGAGTCAGACACGACTGAAGCGACTTAGCAGCAGAAGCAAGACATATTTTTCAGTGTAGGAGAATCTGACGGACAGAGGAGCCTCGTGGGCTACAGCCGATGGGGTCACAAAGAATCAGACATGACCAAGCATCTGAGCATACAGCACACACACACATGTTATCACTATCCTAAACTCACATTTTGTTTTATCCTCTGCCTGTGAAGGTAAGCCAAAAGAGAGGGTTTGATTTGCATTTCCCTGTTCATATATGCTATCAGTTGAAGAATGTAAAAGATATGTGGGAACAGAGACGCAAAAGCGTCTGGGGCTTAGCCTTCAGGTACATTAATGACAGTAAGTCCTCCTTTACATGTTTGCTCTCCCCGGCCCTGGAGATAGCACCCATTTTTTTCTCGTTGTTTCACTGCTGGTGTCAACTTATTGCTGTGGCTTTCAGATACTGTGCTCAAATTAAATTGGATGATAGGTGTGTAATAGAAATGCTAACTTAAAAACAATTTGTAGTCACTTTTGCCTTACAGGTGGAGGGCTTTGGAATCATTCCTAACAACAAAGTAAATGTATACTGTTTCTTATCTCTTGTGGTGACTGGTTGGGAGAGAAAAATATTTAAGACAGATGTTCCCTGGGGTCACCATGCTCCTAAGCATCGGGATAAGGTTAGGTCAAACTCTGCAACTATGTTTTATGGCAAGCCCAATGCCCTCAGGATTTCTGCAGATGTATTTGTGTTAGTCACTTCTGACTTCAGTTTCCTGCTTTTGTTGAATTCTCATTGCTCTGAATCTTGAGGTTGCTTCCTTATCTCTGACCTGGCTTTGTGTCAAATGTGGGAGCATTTCCTGTTCCTTTATTCCATGTCTTCCTTACCCCCATACTGCTCACAAGAGGCAGCTGTGAATACAAGACATATACTGAGATTTTGGGTTAGCAAGCCAAGTGAAGGGCCATATACAATACAAATAACTTGAAATTGGATATTAGATTTCTCTGACCTTATAAAGTACTTCAGCTGTTCTTTTCCAAATCAGGTTTTAAACTCTGACTTCCCTCTGCCTTGCCCTCTCTTTATCTCACTTTCTGTCTGCAACATCATAAATAATTGTCTTATTTTAATATGCAGAACAACATAGCACTCTGCAACTTATTTTCTCTTGGTACATGTTCTGTGTACACTTGAAAAGCATGTATATTCTGTTGATGTTGAGTAGAATGCCTTATAGATGTCAATTAGATCAGGTTTGAGTCTTGCTCAAATCTTCCACGTCCACATTGTCTTTCTGTCTTGTTCTATCAATTATTGAAAGACGGATAGTGAAATGTCTGACTGCAATGTTGGATTTGTTTCTTTATGCAGTCCTATCAGTTCTTGCTTCATGTATTTTGAAACTCTGCTAGTAAATGTATAAATGTATAAGAGTCTTATGCCCTCTGATTAACTGACCCATTCATGAAATGACTTTCTTTAGCCTTGCTAATATTCTTTGCTTTGAAATTTGTCATCTCATATCAATGTGAACACCCCATCTTTCGAGTAATGTTAATTTGACATTTAAAATATCTGCTCACTTTTAATCTATTTGCATTTTTATATTTAAAAATGATTTATTATAGACAGTATATATTTAGATCTTGCATTTTTATCTAATATGACAATTTCTGCCTTTTAATTAAGGTGCTTAGATTAATCGCATTTAGTGTAAATGCTCATATGGTTGAGTCTAAATCTACCATCTTGTTATTCGTTTTTTATTTATGCTGTATGTTCTTCATTCCCTTGTCTCCGTTTTTCTGTCTTTTTTAGATTAACTGAGAATTTTTGGAAAATGATTTCATCTTCTTTGTTGGCTCATTAGTGATAGCTCTTTTTTTTTTAATTTTTAGCTGTTGCTTTTGGGTTTACAGTATACAATTTGGATTTATCATAGTCTGTTTGCAAATGACTTGTACCACTTTGCCATACCATTGTATATTTCTGTTTTTCCCTTCCTGGTGTATGTGCTATTGTTATCATATAATTCACTTTTGTCACCATCATACAATTAACTTATACATATATTATAAGCCCTACACATTGTTATTAATTTTGCTTAAATAATGATCTTTTAAAAAAGATTTAAATAATTAAAATTACATAAATATATATATGCCATATATATATACCCATATGTATATATCAGTTCAGTTCAGTTCAGTCACTCAGTCGTGTCCGACTCTTTGAGACCCCATGAATTGCAGCACGCCAAGCCTCCCTGTCCATCACCAACTCCCGGAGTCTACCCAGACCCATGTCCATCGAGTCAGTGATGCCATCCAACCATCTCATCCTCTGTCATCCCATTCTCCTCCTGCCCCCAATCTTACCCAGCATTAGGGTCTTTTCCAATAAGTTAACTCCTCTCATGAGGTGACCAAAGTATTGGAGTTTCAGCTTCAACATCAGTCCTTCCAATGAACACCCAGGATTGACCTCCTTTAGGATGGATTGATTGGATCTCCTTGCAGTCCAAGGGACTCTCAAGAGTCTTGTCCAACACCACAGTTCAAAAGCATCAATTCTGCGGGGCTCAGCTTTCTTCACCGTCCAACTCTCACATCCATACATGACCACTGGAAAAGCCATAGCCTTGACTAGACGGACTTTTGTTGGCAAAGTAATGTCTCTGCTTTTCAATATGCTATCTAGGTTGGCCATAACCTTCCTTCCAAGGAGTAGCATCTTTTAATTTCATGGCTGCAATCACCATCAGCAGTGAATTTGGAGCCCAAAAAAATAAAGTCAGACACTGTTTCCACTGTTTCCCCATCTATTTCCCATGAAGTGATGGGACCAGATGCCATGCACTTATTAATTCTGGTATTCTTTATTCTTTCTTGTAGATCCATTGTATCGCCACTTGATATAATTTTCCATATTCCTTTAGGACTTCCTTTAACATTTCTTATAGGTAGGGGCTGCTACTGATTAATTCTTTCAGCACCTTCATTAAGATTTTTTTTTCACAAGTATAGAATTCTTGGTTGACAAACTTTTCTTTAGTACTTTAAAATGTTGATTCACTGTTGTCTTGCTTTTATTGTTTCTGATGAGAAATTTGCTTTCATTCTCACTTTCTTCTGTGTATGATATGCCTTTATTCTCTGGCAGACTTTATCACTGAATTAATGATATCATTGACTCTAGTATACTTTGGGGCAATTTTCTCATGTTTGTTGTTCTTGGTATTTATTGAGCTTCTTGAGCTTATAATTTTCATTAAACTGGGAAACATTTTTGCCCTTCAGTGAATTTTCTTTCTTGATTTAGCATCTAGTTTTAATACCTCCTTAGGAATTAGCCTAACTTTTTTTGTAATGACATTATGAATTGTGTAAATAGCCAAATGCCCTTTTTTGGTTTAGAAACACATATTTGCCTAATTTTTCTCCCCCTTTTCTATATATGCTTAGGATTTGTCTGAATTATTTTCCTGCTCTAGGAAATTTGGAAACAAGCAAAGCTCTCCGTCCTTTACATCCCTTGCTTTGCCTATACAATCTGAATAGATGTTTTCTTGCCTTTTGCTGTGCCCCAGTGGTATGCACTACATGCTTTGCTCATATTGAAGACCTTATACTGTCATCATTTGATTTCTGTCTACATTTTGTAGTATCAATACATTTTAAAAAATAGACTGTTTTTTTAAAGAGTAGTTTTAGGTTCACAGCAAGCTGAGTGGAAAGTACAGAGAAGTTCTATATACTCCTTGCCCCTACACATGCACAAATTCCTCCACTATCAACTTCCTCCACTAGAGTGGTACACTTGTTATGATTCACAAATCTACATTAATACATTATCATCATCCTTTGTCCAGAGTTTACATGATGATTGTGAAAATTAATAAAGGGAAACCTTATTTAAAATGGAACCTGAAAGCCCTGAAGGGAGAGCTCTCATGCACTACCACTTGTTACCACCTGCAGCCTCCAAACAGAAAGAGAGGTACCTTCAGTTCAGTCGCTCAGTCATGTCCGACTCTTTGAGACCCCATGAACTGCAGCACGCCAGGCCTCTCTGTCCATCATCAGCTCCCGGAGTCCACGCAAACCCATGTCCATCGAGTCGGTGATACCATCCAACCATCTCATCCTCTGTCGTCCCCTTCTCCTCCTGCCCCTAATCCTACCCAGCATTAGGGTCTTTTCCAATGAGCTTAACCATCTCCAACAGGGAGAAGAAGAAAGATGGAGGAGAGCATGGCAACCTACTCCAGTATTCTTGCCTGGAGAATCCCCATGGACAGAGGAGCCTGGCAGGCTACAGCCCATGGGGTCGCAAAGAGTTGGACACGACTGAGTGACTAATGACAGCACAGCCCAGCATTCCAGCGAGAGAAAGGAAGGTTTTTCTCCTTGCCTAGCAACAGCCCCAGCCAATGAGAGAGTACCACCACTCAGCCACTGAGAAACTGTTACCACCCTAACTCATGCTTTCCTCCAATCAACTTTTATTCAAAGCAGCCGCTCCCAACTTTCTTCTTTTCTTATTTTGCCTATAAAGTAATGTTCCTCTCCAGTTGTTTGGGGGATTGGCCCATGATTTTGCCGTGGCTTGCATATTCTGAATTGAAATTTCTCTACTATCCCAAGTAAACCCATTTTGCTGGTAAAATAACTGCCTACTTTACTTGAACGGACTTCAGTGATAGCTCATGTGGTAAAGAATCTGCCTGCAAAGCAAGAAACAAAGGAGAGGCAAGTTTGATTTTGGGGCTGGGAATGTCCCCTGGAGGAGGAAATGGCAACCCACTCCAGTATTCTTGCGTGAAAAATCCAGTGGACAGAGTAGTCCAGTAGGCTCCAGTCCAAAGGGTTGCAAAGCATCAGAAATGACCGAGTGATTAAGCACAAGCACAATCCTTACTTGAACGGTTTGCAGAGTTCACTCTTGGTGTTTATACATTTCATGTGTCTTGTCAAATGCATAATGTCACATAGCCACCATTGCATGATTGGTGGAATAGTTTCACTGCCCTAAGAGTCATCTGTGCTCTGCCTGTTTGTCCTTCCTTCCTCCCTGGCAACCTTTTTTTTTTTTTTTTTGTCTCCATAGTTTTGCCTTTTCTAGAATCTTGTATTTTGGAATCATATATATGCATATAATTTGAAGCCTTTTAATTTCGATATCTTACTTAGTGATATGCATTTCAGGTTTCTCCATGCCTTTTTATGGATTCATAATTCATTTATTTTAAGTGTTGAAAACTATTCCATTGTCTGGATGAAACAGTTCATTTATCCATTTGCCTACTGAAGGACATTTCAGTTGCCTCAAAGTTTTGACAGTTATGACTAAAGATGCTATAAACCTCTATTTGCAGGCTTTTATATGTACTGGAGTTTTAAATTCATCTATGTAAATACCAAGGAGTGCAATTGCTGAATTATATATTAAGAATATGATGTGTTTTGTAAGAAACTGCCTAACAGTCTGAGATATTTTGCGTTCCTCTCAGCAATGAATGAGAGTTTCTGTTGCTTCACATGCTTGCCAACATTTAGTGTAGTCAGTGTTTTGGATTTCAGCCATTCTACTAGTTTTGTAGTGGTATTGTTTTAATTTGCATTTCCCAAATGTCATATAATGTTGAACACTTTTTCATATGTTTATTTTCCATCTGCATATCTTCTTTTGGTTCATGCCTTTTGCTCATTTTTAAATCAGATTGTTCATTTTCTTATTGTTGAGTTTTAAGAATTCTTTGTATGTATTAAATAAAAATCCTTTATCAGATGTATCTTCTGCAAATGTTTTCTACAAGTCTGTAGCTTGTTTTCTCATTCTCTTGACCTCGACTTTTGCAGGGCAGAACATTTTAATTTTAATGAAGTATTTCCTTCATGGATGACAACACAGTTTTTAAGAGAAGAATGTCATGTTCTTATTTATCTCTTGCTTCTGGAACAGTGACTGGTGCATTGTAAGCACTTAGTATTGAATGGATTAGTCCCCTGCCATGACTGCTCAAGTAATTCTCTTTTCAAAACAGGATCACCTACATTGTTATATTAATAAAAGAGCTTAATGGATTTAAAAGAAAAGAGTTAATAACAAGTGATTGACTATTTGCTTATCAAGCTGACCCAGCTCTCTGACTTTTGCTATCTCTTTCCTACATGAGTTACACTAGAATGCTTATTATGTTTACCGATCATCCCTGCTTCAGATACGAACTTTCTGTTATAAATGGGAAACCTCTAATCATCTTCTGATGTGATTGAATTCTGAGAATTTGTCTTTTGTTATTTAGAAATCACCTCATTTTCTTTAACTCAGAACTTGCACCTGCATATCAAACTTGCAGTGGTATGACATTATCTTATTAACTGAAATCTATTCTCTACCTCTTTATAATATTTTACTATAGGCATCAAAAATAACAAATCCTTGATAATCAGAAAAATGTTTATTATTTTAATAAAAGTAATGGTATTTACCTACTGTTTCATTTCTGAGTTAATCCCAGTTCAATTCAGTTCAGTCGCTCAATTGTGTGCGATCCCAAGGAATGCAGCACACCGGGCTTCCCTGTCCATCACCAACTACCAGAATCTACTCAAACTTATGTCCATTGAGTCTTTGATGCCATCTAACCATATCATCCTCTGTCGTCCCCTTCTCTCCCTCCTTCAATCATGCCCAGCATCAGAGTCTTTTCAGATGAGTCAATTCTTCGCATCAGGTGGTCAAAGTATTGAAGTTTCAGCTTCAGCATCAGTCCTTTCAATGAATATTCAGGACTGATTTCCTTCAGGATTGACTGGTTGTATCTCCTTGCAGTCCAAGGGACTCTCAAGAGTCTTCTCCAACACCACAGTTCAAAAGCATCAATTCTTTGGCGCTTAGCTTTCTTTATAGCCCAACTCTCACATCCATACATGATTACTGCAAAAACCATAGCCTTGACTACATGGACCTTTGTTGGCAAATTAATGTCTCTTTTTTTTAATATGCTGTCTAGGTTGGTCATAACTTTTCTTCCAAGGAGCAAGTGTCTTTTAATTTCATGGCTGCAGTCATCATCAGCAGTGATTTTGGAGCCCCCCCAAATAAAGTCTGCCACTGTTTCCATTGTGTCCCCATCTATTTGCCATGAAGTGATGGGACCAGATGCCATGATGGGACCAGATGCCATGATCTTAGTTTTCTGAATGCTGAGTTTTAAGCCAACTTTTCACTTTCCTCTTTCATCAAGAGGCTCTTTAGTTCTTCTTCACTTTCTGCCATAAGTGTGGTGTCATCTGCATATTTGAAGTTATTGATATTTCTATCAGCAATCTTGATTCTATCTTGTGCTTTATCCAGCCCAGCATTTCACATGATGTACTCTGCATATAAGTTAAATAAGCAGGGTGACAATATTACAGCCTTGACATACTCCTTTCCCGATTTGGAACTAGTCTGTTGTTCCATGTCCAGTTCTAAGTGTTGCTCCTTGACCTGCATACAGATTTCTCAGGAGGCAGGTCAGGTGGTCTGGTATTCCCATCTCATGAAGAATTTTCCAGAGTTTGTTGTGATCCACACAGTCAAAGGCTTTGGCATAGTCAAGAAAGCAGAAGTAGATGTTTTTCTGGAACTCTATTGCTTTTTCAATGATCCAACGGATATTGGCAATTTGATCTCTGGTTCCTCTGCCTTTTCTAAATCCAGTTTGAACATCTGGAAGTTCACGGTTCACGTATTGCTGAAGCCTGGCTTGGAGAATTTTGAGCATTACTTTGCTAACCTGTGAGATGAGTGCAATTGTGTGAGATGAGTAAATCCCCAAGCATGGTTAAATATGTTGTGATTGAATGCTAAAGCTGAGCATGAGTATTACATAGAGATAATAAAAATATTTTTCAAAACAAAAATGTCATAAGATTGGAGTTGTGAACACATTTATATAAGTGTCCCTCAAAACCTTAAACATTTATTTAGCAAATTGCTTTGAAAATAAAATGTATAATATGGGCATAACTCATTTAGTTATGCTTTACTTTATTGTGCTTTGCAGAAATTGTGTTTTACAAACTGAAGGTTTATGGCAGTCCTGCATTGAGTGAATCTATTGATGTCATTTTTTCCCAACAGCATTTTCTTACTTTATTTCTCAGTGTTGCATTTTGGTAATTCTCAGAATGTTTCAATCTTTTCATTTTTGTTATATTTGTAATGGTGATCTGTGATCAGCGATCTGTGTTGCTGTTGTAATTTTTTATTTTTTATTTTTAAAGTATGTACAATGCTTTTATAAACACAAGCTATTGCACACCTAACAGACTACAGAATAGTGTTAACATAATATTTACATGCACTAGAAAATCAAAAATATTGTGTGACTTGCTTTATTGGGATATTACTTTATTGTGGTGGTCTGGAACCAAACCCACAATATCTGTGAGGGGTGCTTGTATAAAATTAAATTTTTTAAGTTTAAGAAATTTCCTTAGAGTGCCAAAACCTATGGTTTTTGAACAAGTCATATGTCAATACTATTTATTTTGGACCCCCCTATTAATTAGAAATTTAAAAATACATAATAAGGGAGCATATTGCAGTAAAATTTTGTTTTTAAAGTCTTTTCTCAACATGAAATACAAATTGCAACCCACTTAAAGCTATAAAATTATATGATATATAATTGGTATTATAATAACAAGTAATTTCAATGTATGTATCCTGGAAATTCATTAGTCAGCAACATTAGCTTGTGTCTATTCTGTATTTCCATGAGGATATTTAATAATTCATACTTTCATTCTCTCATTTGAACTGACTTTCCTCTCAGCTAATTTGAATTTTTGAGACTAAATCATATTTAATGATTTCATTATGCAAATTTACCTTTATAGTATTATCCAAACATACTATTATTTATTAACACTAAAAGAATAAAGGATGTAGATGTGTATATTGTAAGTCATTTTTCTTCATTTATTCAGCACTTTCTACATGTTAGATAATGCAGAATGCAGCTGAGGGCACATGATATGATACAAAGACGAATTCAAATGTCTATTTATTTATTTCATTTCCTATGCTTTTTAATCAAAGTAGAGTTGGTTTACAATATTGCATTAGTTTCAGGTTTGAAGCATAACGATTCAGTATTTTTGCGGTTTGCACTCCATTAGAGATTGTTGCAAGATAACGGGTGTTATTCCCTGTGTTCTATAGTATATCCTTGTTGTTTGTCTGTTTTAAATACAGTAGCTTTTTGTCTGTTAATTCCACTCTCCTAATCTGTCCTTACCCTTGTCCTTCTCCTCTTCGGTGACCACGAGTGTGTTTCGATATCTGTGAGCCTGTTTTTATTTTACATTCCTTTGTATTATTTTCTAAATTCCACATATAAGTGATACCATATAGCATTTTTCTATCTCTGTCTGACATTTCACTGAGCACAGTATTCTCTGGGTCCATCCACATTGTTGCAAGTGGCAGTATTTCGTCCTTTTTTTATGACTAATATTCCACTGTATTTATGTACCACATCTTAATCCAGTTGTCTGTTGATGAACCCTTGGGTTGTTTTCATATCTTGACTATTGTAAACTGTGCTGCTATGAACATTGGGGTGCACGTATCTTTTTGAATTAGAGTTTTCACTTCTTCAGATATATACCCAGGAATGGGAAAGTCCTATTTTTTTTAACTTTTTCAGGAATCTCTATACTGTTTTCCATAGTGGCTGAAACAATTTACATTCCCACCAAGAGGACACAAGGGTTACATTTTCACCACATCCTCTCCAACATTTGTTACTTGTAAACTTTTCATATAGCCATTCTAACTGGCGTGAGGTGATACTTCACTGTGGTTTTGATTTGCATTTCTCTAAGGATTAGTGAAATTTGGCATCTTTTCATGTGTCTGTTGGCCATCTGTATGTCTTCTTTGGAGAAATGTCTGTTCAGCTCTGCCCATATTTTTGACTGACTTGTTTGTTTTTTTGATACTGAATTATATGAGTTATTTGCATATTTTGGATGTTAACCCTTGGTCTGTCACATCATTTGCAAATATTTTCTCCTCTTCTATAGGTTGTCTTTTTGTTTTGTTGATGGTTTCTTTGTTGTGCAAAAGCTTTTTAGTTTAATTAGGTCCCATTTGTTTAATATGCTTTCATTTCTTTTGCCTTTTGAGACTGATCCAAGGAAATAATTGCTATGATTTATGTGAAAGAGTATTCTATTTCCTCTTCTACGTATTTTATGGTTTCAGGTCTTACATTGGGTCTTTAAACTGTTTTGAGTTTATTTTTGAATATGGTGTGAGAGAGTGTTCTAATCTCATTGTTTAACCGGTAGCTATGCTATCAAATAAAATATTGCTAAATTCAGACTTAAACTGAAGAAAGTAGGGGACGATCATTCACATATGACCTAAATCAAATCCCTTGCAATTATACAGTGAAAGTGACAAATAGATTCAAGGGATTAGATCTGATAGACAGAGTGCCTGAAGAACTATGGATGGAAGTTCGTGACATTGTACAGGAGGCAGTGACCAAGACCATCCCCAAGAAAAAGAAATGCAAAAAGGCAAAATGGTTGTCTGAAGAGGCCTTACAAATAGCTGAGAAGAGAAGAAAAGTGAAAGGCAAAGGAGAAAAGGAAAGATATACCCATTTGAATGCAGAGTTCCAAAGAATAGCAAGGAGAGATAAGAAAGCCCTCCTCAGTGATCAATGCAAAGAAACTGAGGAAAACAATAGAATGGGAAGGACTAGAGATCTCAAGAAAATTAGAGATACCAAGGGAACATTTCATGCAAAGTTGGGAACAATAAAGGACAGAAATGGTATGACCTAACAGAAGCAGGAGATATTAAGAAGAGATGGCAAGAATACACAGAAGAACTATACAAAAAGATCTTCATGACCCAGATAACCACAATGGTGTGATCACTCACCCAGAGCCAGGCATTGTGGAATGAGAAGTCAAGTGGGCCTTAGGAAGCATCACTACAAATAAAGCTAGGGGAGGTGATGGAATTCCAATTGAGCTATTTCAAATCCTAAAAAAATGATGCTGTGAAAGTGCTTCACTCAATGTGCCAGTAAATTTGGAAAACTCAGCAGTGGCCACAGGACTTTGAAAAGGTCAGTTTTCATTCCAATCCCAAAGAAAGGCAATGCCAAAGAATGCTCAACCTACCACACAATTGCACTCATCTCACATGCTAGCAAAGTAATGCTCAAAATTCTCCAAGCCAGGCTTCAACAATATGTCAACTGTGAAATTTCGGATGTACAAGCTGAATTTAGAAAAGTCAGAGGAACCAGAGACCAAATTGCCAACAACCGTTGGATCATTGAAAAAGCAAGAGAATTCCAGAAAAGTATCTACTTCTGCTTTCTTGACTATGCCAAAGCCTTTGACTGTGTGGATCACAACAAACTCTGGAAAATTCTTCATGAGATGGGAATACCAGACCACCTTACCTGCCTCCTGAGAAATCTGTATGCAGGTCAAGAAGCAACAGTTAGAACTAGACATGGAGCAGCATACTGGTTCCAAATCAGGAAAGGAGTACATCAAGGCTGTATATTATCACCCTGCTTATTTAACTTATATGCAGCATACATCATACAAAATGATGGGCTAGATGAAGCACAAGCTGGAAGCAAGATTGCTGGGAGAAATATTAATAATCTCGGATATGCAGATGACACCACCCTTATGGCAGAAAGCTTAGAACTAAAGAGCCTGTTGATGAAAGTGAAAAAGTTGGCTTAAAATTCAGCATTCAGAAAACTAAGATCATGGCATCTGGTCCCATCACTTCATGGCAAATAGATGGGGACACAATGGAAACAATGACAGACTTTATTTTGGGGGGCTCCAAAATCACTGCAGATGATGACTGCAGCCATGAAATTAAAAGATTTTTGCTCCTTGGAAGAAAAGTTATGACCAACCTAGACAGCATATTAAAAAGAAGAGACATTACTTTGCTGACAAAGATCCATTAGTCAAAGTTTTTCTGGTTTTTCCAGTAGTCATGTATGGATGTGACAGTTGGACTGTAAAGAAAGCTGAATGCTGAAGAATTGATGCTTTTGAACTGTGGTGTTGGAGAAGACTCTTACGAGTCCTGTGAACTGCAAGGAGATCCAACCAGTCATTCCTAAAGGAAATCAGTCCTGAATATTCATTGGAAGGACTGATTCTGAAGCTTAAACTCCAATACTTTGGCCACCTGATGCAAAGAACAGACTCATTGGAAAAGACCCTGATTCTGGGAAGAATTGGGGGCAGGAGGAGAAGAGGACGACAGAGGATGAAATGGCTGGATGGCATCACCAACTTGATGGACGTGAGTTTGAGTAAGCTCTGGGGGTTGGTGATGGATAGGGAAGCCTGGCGTGTTGCAGTCCATGGGGTCACAAAAAGAGTCAGACACAACTGAGTGATTCAACTGAACTGAACTGATGCGATCAAGTGTCTGATATTTAGTCTCTGTCTTCAAGGGGCTAATAATCCAACAGGGGCTGGAACAATTCTACATTATGATACTAGGTGGAAATTAAGGAGTTCTACATGACACAAACAGGTAAACTTGCTATTAATTAACAAGAACTTTTTATTTGAAGTCATCCATAGTCCTTAGACAGATTCCTTCTCAAGAATGAGTTTTATTTTAAGGAAGAACTTTCATTACTTGAAAGATATTATATTTATTATTCATTGTACAGTGCAACTATCAGAGCTAATATAATAAAGCAAGTTGCTTACTCTGCACTAAATGGCCATAACTCGTCTACTTGGGGTTCTGATTTCTGTTTTCTAAAGCTTCATTTTTTTAAAAAAATTTCTGTTTATTTGTCATCACAGCTTTCTGCCATTAAAGTGCTTGTCTCAAAATGAGGATCTGTCTTCAGCTAGCTTATTATTTCTAATTTCCTTTTGAGTGGTAAATCAGTTAGCCAAGTTAGGGCTTTCTAAAATTGGAGTTAATGATATCTGATTACAACTTTTCAAGGAGTGAAATATATAAACTTTAGTAAATGTAGTTTTGGTAGTTAATATATAGTGAACTATTAATCATTTATTTGAATTTTTGATTTTATATCTAGCTTTATATATTATATATAAGACCAAAATTGTTGTTTTTCTGCTCAATATTTATAGTATGATCCTTGGAAATATCTTTCATGAAAACATAATCACACATTTATATGTCTGTTGCTTGACTTATTTTTTTTTAATTTCAGTGAACATGAACAATAATCTCAAATCATTGTATTGGTTCCAGCCAAAACTGGTATTAGTAGTTCCAAGTATGTTACTTAAATGTAACATGGAATATTATACCAGGTGTGTGCAGGCTAAAGATTAGCAGTAATATAGTTGAAAAATTCTCTCATTTCAAATTTATGAGGCTAAAAATGCTATATGGAATTATGCCAGTTTTTTTTTCCTTAAGCACATAATTGTATCTGCAATAATTAGTATAAAGTCTAAAACAAGAGCCATTTACTGCAGAGTTACTGTAAGTGCAGATGTTATTGTGAGGTTTATTGAATTGTCTGCATGCCTAAATGTCCATTTTAGAATTCTCGCACCTAATAACCAGAGTGGAATGTCTACCAGCTTTTGGTGTGCTGCTGTTGACCTTTTTTTTCTGATCATTTGAAAGTTCTTTGACTCCAAATTATAATATATGTAATAAATTTCTATCTATATTGTGAGATTCTCTACCCTACCCAACCATAAAATATTAGTGTCTCTCAGGGTTTGCTGCTGCTGCTGCTAAGTTGCTTCAGTCGTGTCCGACTCTGTGCTACCCCATAGACGGCAACCCACTAGGCTCTGCCATCCCTGGGATTCTCCAGGCAAGAGTACTGGAGTGGGCTGCCATTTCCTTCTCCAGTGCATGAAAGTGAAAAGTGAAACTGAAGTCGCTCAGTCGTGTCCAACTCTTCGCGACCCCATGGACTGCAGCCTACCAGATTCCTCTGTCCATGGGATTTTCCTAGATCATATTTAAATCATATCTGAATTCACTCCTATTAGGGCTTCCTTGATGGCTCAGATGGTAAAGAATCTGCCTGGAATGCAGGAGACCTGGGTTCGATCCCTGGGTTGGGGAGATCCCCTGGAGGAGGGCATGCAACCCACTCCAGTATTCTTGCCTGGAGACTCCCCATGGACAGAGGAGTCTGGTGGGTTACAGTCCATGTGGTCTGAAAGAGTCGGACATGACTGAGCGACTAAGCACAGCACAGCCAATTAATACTCTATTTCAATTATCATCCATTTGCTGAGGACTTAGGATTCTACGTCACCCTTTGGAATTTCAGACCACTACATAAATACCTTTTGGGCATTTATATATGTGTGTATCTCAAATTCAGTATATTAAAAAACTAAACTGATGTTCTCTCGCCATGTCTTGTCCTTACACTTGGTGTTCCAGTCAATTAGCAATCCCGATCCCAAACCTGGAATCATTCTTTACTGATTTTTCACATCATCCCACCAAATACCGACTCCTGATTACTAGACTTAGATAAGTATGTTTTCAAATCTATCTACTCTCCATTCCATCTGCCAAATCATTAGCGCAGGACAACAGTACTTTTTATTTGGTCTAGTCACATCTTTTTGTTCTCCCCATTTTCAGACTTTTGTTGTTTAGTTGCTAAGTTGTGTCTGACTCTTTGTGACCCCATCAACATACAAAAAATGCACATGTTTAAAGTGCACAATTTGATAAATTTTGATATATTTATTCACGTATGGTGATGACCACAATCAATAAAGTAAACAGAGCCATTGTTTACAAATGTTTCCTTGAGTCACTTTGTAAAGCTTTCCTTACATCCTATCTACATCACTAATACCCAGAGAAACACTAGTCTGGCTTATTTCACTGAAGATTACTTTACATTTTCTAGAGTTTTATATAAATGGAGTCATACACATTGCATGCTTTTCACTCTTTTAGATTTCTAATTTTAGGTGATACTGAAGTATAGGGTCCACTTTGAGGTGATTTTTATATATGGTGTGAGGTATGAATCAAGATTATTTTTTCTCTTTTCCAATTTGTTTTTAAATATATTGTTGTACAGTACTGTGTAAGTTTAAAGTGTACAGCATAGTGATTTCACTTACATCATTCAGTGATTGTCACAATCAGTTTAGTGAACATCCATCATCTCCAGAAATTTTTTTTTTTTTGCCTTGTGATGAGGATTCTTAGTATTTCCTCTAAAACTTGCATATGTAACATATAACAGTGCTAATTATATTTCTCATGATGTCCTTTACAACCCTAGTACTTATATATCTTATAACTGGTAGTTTGTATCTCTTGGCCACCTTCATCCAGTTACCCCTACCTCTGGAAACCACAAATCTGATCGCTTTTTTCTATGAGTTTGTTTGCTTTTTAAGTACAATTGACCTACAACACTGTTAGTTCCTGTTACACAACATAGTGATTTGATATTTATATACTTTTCAAAATAATCACTGCTGTAGACCTAGTTATGATGTTACCATGCAAAGATATTACATATTTCATGACTGTCTTCCTTCACTGTACATTTCATACTCATAATTCACTTATCTTGCAAATGAAAGTTTATACCTCTTCATCTTCCTCAACTCTTTCTCTCCTTCCTCCCTCCCCTCTTCTTTCTGACAACCTGTTATCTGTGTCTGTGACTCTATTTTTGTTGTTATATTTGTTCATTTGTTTTGTATTTTAGATTCCACATAGAAGTGATATCATACAGTATTTGTCTTTGTCTGACTTATTTCACTTAGCATAATGCCCGCTGTACATGCTAAGTTGCCTCAGTCGTGTCCAGCTCTTTGTGACCCCTATGGACTGTAGCCCACCAGGCTCCTCTGTCCATGGGATTCTCCAGGCAAGAATAATGGGGCAGGTTGCCATGCCCTTCTCCAGGGGATCTTCCCAACCAAGGGACTGAACCAGCATCTCTTATGTCTTCTACATTGACAATTTTTTTTTTTTTTTGCCATTAGTGCCATCTGGGAAGCCCATAACACTGCCTAGGTGCATTCATATTGTTGCAAATGGTCAGATTTTATTATTTTTTAATGGTTGAAAAATACTTTGTTTTACATATATGCCACATCTTCTTTATCCATTCATCTGTGGATGAGCACTTAGGTTACTTCCATATCTTAGCTATTGTCAATAATGCTGCAGTGAACTTTAGGGGTGCATATATCTTTTTAAATTAGTGTTTTTATTTTCTCAGATAAGTATCCAGGAGTGGAATTCATGGATAATGCAGTAGTTCTAATTTCAGTTTTTTGAGGAGTCTCTATACTGTTTTCCATAGAGACTGCACCAATTTACATCTCCACCAACAGTGCACAAGGGTGTCCTTTTCTTCATATCCTTGCCAACACCTGTTATTTTTGTCTTTTGGGTAACAGCCATTCTGACAGGTGTGAGGTAATACCTCATTGTGGTTTTCATTTGCATATCCCTGATGATTAGTGATCATATATAATTTTCTAGCACCTTTTACTTAAAAGACTCTTTTCTTTGTTTATCCTTTATCCTTTGGACCCTTCTCAAAAATCAATTTCTTTAGCATTATTTGTTGAAAAGACTATTCTTTCTCTGCTGAACTTTCTTTGTATCTTTCTTGAAAATTGTCCACATCTGTAGTTCTATTCCCTATTTTATTCTATCTTTAAATCAGTACCATACTGTGTTTATCACTGTAGCTTTATAAATAAGTTTTGAGGTCAGGTATTGTAGTTCTACAAATTTGTTTATTTTTTAAAAGTTGCTTTGGCTATGCTAAGTCCTTTGCTTTTCATTATGAGTTTCTTAATCAGTTTTTCAGTTTCTACAAAAAAAAAAATGTACTTGGAATTTTGATGAAATGTTATTGAATCTATAGATCTGTTATTCAGAAATTACCATCATAAGAATATCAAGTCTTCTGATTTATGAACACCATTTATCTTTCCATTTATTTAGGTATTTTTAAGCATCTCTCAGCATTGTTTTATAGTTCTCAATGTAAAAGTTTTACATTTCTTTTATTCTATTTATCCCAAAGTATTTTTATTTTTGGTATTTTATAAATTGTATTTTGAAAATTTTTAATTTCTTTTTTTTAGTGTATATAAGCACAGCAGGTTAAAAAAATTGATCTTGTATCATACAAACTGCTAAACTTGCTTATTCATTCTAGTAGGTTTTTTTGTAGGTCCCATAGGATTTGGGGCTATCCTGGGGCTCAGGTGGTGAAGAATCTGCCTGCAGTGTAGGAGACCTGGGTTTGAACCCTCAGTCAGTGTCAGGGAACGTTTAACAGGAAGCTCCCTGTGTGCTGTTTTTGATCTGTCATGAATCCTCTGTTCCTTATCAGTTCCTGACTTCAGGAGCAAGCAGAGCGGAAAGCCGCTCCCAGGACTGAGGAATGCGTGCATTTCCTCCATTTGCTTTTCCATATGGTGAAAGTGATTATTTACGACCCTCTTCCTTTTGATATGGATTGTCTTCTAGCTTTATGACTCCTGTTACTCCTTGTTTCCTTGGTAGTTTGCAAGTCTGGTCTTTTGATCTTTACCTTTGCTGAAAAAGCTACCTTGCAAAACAGTATATATACTCACACAATGTTGAATAAAGCACCCTTGTTCCATCAGAGCTTGGGTCTCCATGTCTTTCTTTCTCTCTCTTTCTATCTCTCTCTCTCTTTTTCTCCAGCTAATTCTCTGGAGCGTGGAAACCCGCCAAGCTCACTTTCTTGCCCGAGCTTGCAAGACTTCCTCGAGAGGGCCCTGTGTCAAGGGCTTTATTGGTTCTCTGTGTAAACCAAGGAATTTTAGCCTCTTTCTCTCTTTTACTTTCTTCTTGTTGACTCTGGACCACCAGGTTCTGGTCCATTAATGGACCCCAGCAGGTTAGGAAGATCCCCTGGCAAAGGGAATGACTACCCACTCCAGTGTCCATGCCTGGAGAATTCCATAGACTGAAGAGCCTGGAGGGCTACAGTCCATGGAGTTGCAAAGGGTTGGACACACCTGAGTGACTGACACTTTCATAGGCTTTTATACATAGGTGATCATGTCATTTTTGAATAAAAACAGATTGAATCGCTCCTTTCTAATCTGGATGCCCTTATTTCTGTTACTTATGTTATTATGGCTACAATTTCCAATAAAAAGTTGGGTAGAAGTAAGGAAAACAGACTTCCTTGTTTTGTTTCTAATCTTAATGAGGAAAATTTTAGCCATTCATCACTAATTATGATGTTATCTGTAGAATTTTAATAGATGCCCTTTATCAGATTGAGGAAGTTCTCTTCTATTACTAGTTTTAAAAAGTATTATTTTAACTAGTATTACAAAAGGTGTTGGATTTTGTCCATTGCTAGTGTTGCATCTACTGAGATGATCATATGTTTATTCTTTTTTGTTACTATAGTGAATTACATTGATTAATGTTTGAATATTAAATTAACCTACACTCAGACATGATGTGTTATTCTTTAAATATATTTTTATATTAGATTTTACAATATTTTGTTAAGATTTTTTTAATCTATGTTTGTGAGTAATATATGTTAGCAGGTATTTTTCTTTCCTATGTTTTTATCTGGTTTTAGTATCAGAGTAGTATTGACTTCATAGAATGGATTGGCAAAAGTTGTCTCCTCTTCAGTTGTCTGGTAGAGTTTCTACAGAATTGATACTACTTCTTCCTTCAATGTTTAGTGTATTTGGTAGAATTCCCCAGTGTAGCCTCTGGGCCTGGAGTTTCTCTGTAGGAAGATATTTGCTAATTTAATTTGTTTAAAGCTAAGGTCTTCCCTGTAGCTCAAATGGTGAAGAATCTGCCTGCAATGCAGGAGACCTGGGTTGACCCCTGGGTCAGTAAGATCCTCTGGAGAAGGGAATGGCAATCCACTCCAGTATTAATTTAATTTTCTTTTGTCTCTAATCTGTATTATTTCCTTCCTTCTGCTTGTAGTAGTCTAGTAGTAGTTTAGTCACTAAGTTGTGTCCGAATCTTGTGACCCCATGGACTGCAGCCTGCCAGGCTCCTCTGTCCATGGGATTCTCCAGGCAAGAATACTGGAGTGGATTGCCATTTCCTTCTCCAGGGGATCTTCCCTACCCTGGAATCGCACCCAGGTCTCCTGCATTTCAGACAGATTCTTTACCAACTGAGATACAAGGGAAACCTTCCTTCTGCTTGTAGCATTGCTCTTATTCTCTTCCATAGCTTTATTGAGGTATCGTTGTCAAATAAAAATTGGATATTTTTAAGATGTACAACCTAATAGTGTTTTGATATATGTATACACTGTGAAATTATCAAGTTAATTAATAATCCATCACCTCACATTTTTTTCCTTGTGGAAAGAATATTTAAGATCTACTCTCAGCAAATTTCGAGATACAGTGCAATATTATTAACTGTAGTCACCATGCTGTTCATTAGAGCTCTAGAACTTATTCATTCTACATAAGTAGAAATTTATACCCATTGCCTCCACACCCAGTCCTTTGACCAGCATTCTACTCTCTACATCCATGCATTCAACTTTTTTAGATTCCATATATAAGTGAAATTACAACATTAATCTTCTTTACTTTTCCTTTAAAAGTTTAGTTTTTTTTAATTTATTTATTTTTTAATTGAAGGATAATTGATTTACAGAACTTTGTTGTTTTCTGTCAAACATCAACATGAATCAGGTGTACATAAGTCCCCTCCCTCGTGAACCTCCCTCCCATCTCCTTCCCCATCCACCCTTCTGGGTTCTTACAGAGCCCCTGTTTGAGTTCCCTGAGACATACAGCCAATTCCCATTGGCTATCTGTTTTACGTATAGTAATATAAGTTTCCATGTTACTCTCTCCATACATCTCATCCTCTCCTCCCCTCTCCCTGTGTCCATAAGTCTGTTCTCTATGTCTGTTTCTCCATTGCTGCCTTGCAAATAAATTCATCAGTACCATCTTTCTAGATTCCATATACGTGTGTTAGTATTTGATATTTATCTTTCTCTTTCTGACTTACTTCATTCTGTATAATAGGCTCTAGGTTTATCTGCCTCATTAGAACTGACTCAGATGTGTTCCTTTTCATGACTGAGTGATATTCTATTGTGTATATGTACCACAACTTCTTTATCTTTTCATCTGTTGATGGACATCAGGGTTGCTTCCATGTTCCAGCTATTGTAAATAGTGTTGCAGAGAACATAGGGGTACATGTGTCTTTTTCAATTTTGGTTTCCTCAGAGACTATGCCAAAGAGTGGGATTGCTGGATCATGTGGTGGTTTTATTCCTAGTTTTTTAAGGAATCTGCATACCATCTTCCATAGTGGCTGTATCAATTTACATTCCCACCAACAGTGCAAGAGGGTTCCCTTTTCTTCACACCCTCTCCAGTGTTTATTGTTTGTAGACTTTTTGATGATGGCCATTCTGACCAGTGTAAGGTGATATCTCATTGTAGTTTAATTTTCATTTCTCTAATAATAAGTGATGTTGAGCATCTTTTCATATGTTTGTTAGCCATCTGTATGTCTTCTTTGGAGAAATGTCTGTTTAGGTCTTTTTTCCACATTTTTATTGGGTTGTTTGTTTTTCTGGTATTGAGTTGTATGAGCTGCTTGTATATTTTGGAAATTAATCTTTTGTCAGTTGTTTGATTTGCTATTATTTTCTCCCATTCTAAGGGTTGTCTTTTCACCTTGTTTAAGCATTAATCTTCTTAATTCCTCATGACTTATTTTTCCTTCTCTGGAATATGTAAGGATTTTTTTTTAATATTCTTGGCATTTTGAAATTTTAAAATAATGCAATTTGATGTGGACCTTTTACAGCTATTTTTCTGAGCATTCCTATAGAGCTTTCAGTCTAGAAATGCATGTTATTTAGTTCTAGGAAATGTTATACCTCCATTTAAATTGCTTTGTTTTCTGTGGTACTCATGTAATTCAAATATAGGATCCTCTGGATTTATCACCTTATTTTATTTTTCTCTTTTCGTCTTTTTTGATTGTGTGTATATTTTCATACTTGGGAGAGTTCTCCAGGTTCACCATTCAATACTTTTATTCTGTTTATTTCTCAGATTTTTTTTCTTATGTTCTCTTACTGTTTCATCCTTATAACCTTCTGTTCTTATTTCAAGGATGCAACATTTCTTAACTTCCCGAGAATATAAATTATGAATCTTGTTTTGAGTATTTTATGCTCTTATGCTTTATCTACTAATTCTGGTTCCTTTCTTCTTTCTTTCTTTTTTTTTTTTTTCTTTTTGATCTCTTCCTTTCTACTTTCTATGTAGGAGGCTTTTTTTCATACATGTGGATGTCTAATTTTCTTGACTGTCCATATTTAAGGTTTAGGAAACACAGATGAAAGCATCATTGTGTGTGTGTTTGCTTGTCATTTAGTTGGTTTTCTGGTAGGATGCCTAAAGGGAACTTCACCAGTTCATTGGAAGATTACAACTGCCAGTGTCTGCAGTTATTCTTTATTTTTATTTTTATGTATTTTTTCTTTAGGTTAGCTAATTTCTCTGGAGAAAAGCCTGTTCCCAGTATTCTGTGACTCAGAAAAGAGAGTTCTCACCATTCAGAATGTAGAATTTCAGTGAATTTTTCTGTTTTTTGAATGGCATCACATGCTCACCCTTTCCTAAATCTTGTGATTTTAGAGCTTTTCCACTTTCATTTCTCCACAAAATAAACATCCGGTTTTCTCTCAGGTTGGGAACTTTTCGCCTAGTTATGTGAGCTGATGAGGAGGCCTGGAATCTAATTACTCCTCCTGAAAGCTTTCAGCCGATTGTATGGTAAGCCACACTATTATTGCCCGCCCCCCCCCCACCCTAGACACATTGAATCTCTATTTCCGAGGCTAGTGTTCTCTGTGTGAACCAGTCTGGTACTCGGGTCACACGAAATGGAGCAAGATTCTATGGTCCTTGCCCCCCACCCCATGTCCTCAGCCTGCCTTTTGTCTGTGGAAAACTTTAGTCAAAGAATCAGTTTTATCAGAGAAGTGAGAAATGAGGGAACAAAGGAAAACAAAGGAGACTAAATAATAATAATAATGTAGCCATTAAGCATTGTCAAGGACCTTTAGTTCTTTTTCCAATGGCTATAGATAATTTTCTGAGCCATATCCTGTGAGCTGTCTTATAGATACTAAAACACCAGATGGAAGAAGTTAAATACATGATGACCAGACTGTACCCACTACATGAGCTGCCACAGTTCTGAGAATTGACCTCAAAGAAATGGAAACAAACCATTTCTTTGAGAAATGAAACTCTGGAACTGAAGACTATACCTGAAACAACCAAGATGCTGCTGCTCAGACCATTGATGACCAGTTTGAAAATGACTGTCAGAGATGACTGTGCTGTTTCTGCATGTAGCCCCCACGTCTTTCTATAAAAGCTCCTGTCCAGTGGTAGAGGTTGCCAGTGGTAGAGGTGGGGAGTCAGCCTTAGGACAGATGTCCACATCCGCTCGTCCCCCACTTGCCAGCATCTGAAATAAAGAAAACTTTCCTTTCCACCAACCTGGGCCAGTTTATTGACTTTTGGGTGGTGGTGAGCAGCCAGAATCTGCACTCTTTGGGTAACAACACATTTCCTTGAAGGTGTTTAAACTTCAGTTTTCTTTGCACTGCTAAGCAACTGTTCCATTGATTTACCACCATTCAAAAGTCTATTTTCTTTTCTTGTTTTGTTTCCTGTTGTTTTTTTTTTTTTTTTCTGGTCTTCTGGTTTTATACCATTTTTATTACATTATTCGTTTTTATAAATTTTAAAGAGAAGTCATATACGCATATGTCTGGACGTGTGTGTTCAAGAGGTGATCTCATGCGTAGATCTTTCATACTGCTGACATGGTGACCTTCCTTCAGTGGAACTCTGACAGAAAGCACATCGCTAACTGCTAGACATTACCATGGCCTGCCATTGGCTGCATTCAAATTCCTTCTCATGTCATTCGGGGTCCTTCGTGGAACTCTGAAAAAACCGACATCACTCACTGCTTAGACATTACCATGGCCTGTCGTCATCTGCATTCAAATTCCTCCTCATGTCATTCAGGGCCCTTCACGCTCTATTCTGTGCTCTCCTCTGTCGCTCCGTGCTTGTGAGCTGCCATGCTCAGGTTCTGATTGTATCAAAGCCCTTGAAGTTTCACTGAAGTGGCATTGTAAGGCTTTTGTTTTTAACATACTATTCCCTCTGCATAAATTCTTCTTACCCTGTGACACTCTGACTCAGGGGTAGATCATCAAAGAATGAATTGTAAGTGTGCTTCCTATGTACTTCCTCTATTTGGTATTAAAATTATTCAGGTTCGTGTCTTCACCCTGGCAAAACTTTAAGGACTTGTGGTAGAAGGCTAACTTTTCACTGATTTATTCCCTGATTTATTCTCGGTAGCTACTATAGTACCTGGCATACAGTCGCCAAATCTATAATTAAAAGTTGACTAACAGTTAAATTTATTTTTATTTCTATAACAGAATAAAAATGGTGAATGGATAGTGTTGACATTTTAAAAGTGTTCCATCTCTAGATGTAAAACAAATAATTCTTAGATTTCCTCAAACTTACACTCTAAGACTATCTACTGTAGCTGCTACTGCTAAGTCGCTTCAGTCGTGTCCGACTCTGTGCAACCCCATAAACGGCAGCCCACCAGGCTCCGCCATCCCTGGGATTCTCAAGGCAAGAACACTGGAGTGGGTTGTCGTTTCCTTCTCCAGTGCATGAAAGGGAAACGTGAAAGTGAAGTCGCTCAGTCGTCTGACTCTTCGCGACCCCATGGACTGTAGCCTACCAGGCTCCTCCGTCCATGGGATTCTCCAGGCAAGAGTACTAGAGTGGGTCGTCATTTCCTTCTCCAGAGGATCTTCCTGACCTAGGGATTGAACCCGGGTCTCCTGCATTGCAGGTGGATTCTTTACCACCTGAGCCACTCCTAAAACATCATCAGTTAATTAATAATATTATACTGAAAGATTTTCTACAATATGTTTTTAAACTAGTGCTTTTTGTAACATTTTCTTTTTCATTTTATCTACTACCCTCCTCAACTTGTTTTATATATTGCTGACAAATTATGAACTGGATCTCAGATAGTCTGTTCTGGTTCAAAGATCAAACTAATAACTTTGCAGTATACTTTTGATATATTACCTAACCTTAAAAAAAAAAAAAGACTCTAAAACTAGTCAAAAGTCAGAGAAAATGTTTGCAAGTCACGGTGGAACCATTCTTCACAAGTGCTTGAGGGAAAGTGAAGCAACAGCATCAGAAAGCAAAGTAAGGATTTACCCAGTGAAAGAACTTAATTATTTTTTGTGCACCTGCATGTGCTAAGTCGCTTCAGTCGTGTCTGACTCTTTGCCACCCTATGGACTGTAGCCTTCCAGGTTCCTCTGTCCATGGAATTCTCCAGTCAAGAATACTGGAGTGGGTTGCCATGCCCTCCTCCAGGGGATCTTCGCCACCAGGGATTGAATCCACGTCTCCTCAGTCTCCTGCATTGGCAGGCAGGTTCTTTACACTAGTGCCACCTGGGAAGCCTGATGACTTTTTGCTGCTTATTTATTTATTTACCCACTTACAAAGGATACAAATCCCAACAACCAAATAAATGGAGAGGTGCACTGAGCAAAATGTGGGAGTGGGAGGAATCATGGAGCTTCCATGCCCCTCTGGACACAACTCTCTCCTAGCACTTTAAATAACATGGTTATTGACTACTTTGGGGCTTCCCAGGTGGCTCAGTGGTAAAGAACCCACCTGCCAATGCAGGAGATGTGGATCTGATCCCTGGGTGGGAAAGATCCCCTGGAGGAGGAAATGACAACCTACTCCAGTATTCTTGCCTGGATAAGCCCATGGATAGAGGGGCCTGGCAGGCTACATTCCATGGGGTTGCAAAGAGTTGGGCACGACTGAGTGACTGAGCATGCATGCATTAGCATAAAGCTAACTCTTCTTTTTTTGCTTGAAGTCATTAAAACATAAAGTAAGACATTTTTAAAAAGTCAATCCTCAAGTGCTCTCTTTTTAGTTGTCCAGAATTAGATGTCAATGCTATGTTAGCATGCATCTATATTAATATGTTTCAAGAGATTAGTAGAAGATCAGAGAATGTAGACATTAACTCTATCATTTACTAATGTAACATGGCTAGAAAGTATGATTTAGTGTATTAAGAGGAAGAGGAGACATGGGGTGTAATTGGGGGCATGGAGTGGAGAGAAGGTGGAGGAAGGTACATCAAATTTTACTCTAATTGGCTTAGCTTTTAGAAGATTTAGGATAAAATCACCAAAGTGAGTGACAATCTTATAAAAGAGAACAAAAATTTTTAAGAGAAAAAGAAACAGGATGAAAGAGAGAGAGAGGAAGAAATGGGTCGGGGCGGGGAGAAATGCTTGTTTTTAAAACTGTGAATCATGTGGTCACTGTAATGGCATGGGAGGTCTCCCCCGGGGGCAGATCTGTGTGGCTCCTTCTGACAGCTTCAATAATGTCACAGGTAATTGCTAGCAACCATGAAATACCCTTTTCACCTTTTTGTGTGTGGAGCTCAGACTATTCAAAATGTCCAGGTTAATTAATATGAACTCTGCCTTTTAGGTGGAGAAGGAGGATGGTCCTAATTAACCTTGCCTGACTGATGAGCAAGTGTGGTCATAGAGGTTGGGACTTTTGCTCAAGGTCATTCTACAGCTCAGCTGCACAGACTGAATTGAACAAGGTCTCTTGACCCCCTCTATGCAGCCTTTCTTCCTCTTTCCCTCTCTCTCCCTTTCCTTCTGTTTCTCTGTCTCTCCTCTCTTTTATTCTGTTTTTCACTTTACTGTATGCAAAGCAAATCTATAAATACTGGGATACTTTTCAATCTTCAGGAGAGCCATTCATTTCATTTTCAGTGTTTGTTCGTCACAAAGATAGTTGAACAATCTTTTATTCCATGCTTTTCTTTTTTTCTGCTAGCTTGACTCAAGGTGAATAGTTTCCCTTGAAGCTGTTTAATTGGTCTTTTACACTGGATGAGGATGGGTGAAATTTTTCTTTAAAGCATTTCATGACTTTGTTTGCTCAGCTCTGGAATTTTAAAAAAGAAATCTCCTTTGCATCAACTTGCCATTGAGTCCCAAATCAGGCCCACTAGGGGACTGTCAGTGGCCAGCTTGTCTGGTTTTGATCACTGGGTTTGTCCACAGTGGCTGTTTGCTGTAACATTTCCAGAGGTAGAAAATTCTGAAGTTATATAGTTCTTTTTTAAAAAACTATATCATTATGATTTTTTTAATAATTTTATTTTATTTTTGGCTACACTGGGTCTTTGTTGCTGTGCATGGCCTTTCTCTAGTTGGTGAGTGGAGGCTATTCTGTAGTTGCAGTGCACAGGCTTCTCATTGCAGTGGCTTCTCTTGTTGTAGAGCATAAGCTCTAGTAGTTGTGGCACGTGGGCACAGTAGTTGTGGCTCGTGGACTCTAGAGCACAGGCTCAGTAGTTGTGGTGCATGGGCATAGTTGCCACATAGGTGCACCATGGCATGTGGGATCTTCCCAGGTCAGGAGTCAATCCGGTGTCTCCTACACTGGCCGGTGGATTCTTTACCGCTGAGCCACCAAGGAAGTCCTGAAGCGATTTAGTTCTGAAGCATAATTTCTTTCACACACAGAAGTGATACACACAGATGTGAATTTCTCCCTTTTTTGCCTCGATGGTCTCCATTTCTTTAGAGTTAAGAACTCATTTGGATGGATTCGTGCTGATTTTCTTTGGTGAATTATTACATTGTATAGTTGTGTTCTGTGTTTTATAACGTGTTTTGGGCCACATCGAAGAAAGAGGAGCCATCTGGAGTGTAACAGCTTAAACAAAAGGCAGCAGAGAATGTCAGAAGAAGTTAACCCAAAGGCAGCATTGAAAAACAGAGGTCAGGGCAGGGGGCAGGAAATGGAAGCACAGCTGAAGTAGGCATCAGTGGGACAGGCATTGGGTCACAGAATAATATTCTCTGGAGGAGAAAGATACTCTTAAGCCTTTGGAAAGAAATGCAATAAATATTTCACAAACCTGCCAAGAAAAGCAAGAGGTAGAGAAATTATCTATTATCCAGAGACTTCCATAGAGTTGTTTTCCTCCTACACCAGGAAAGGCAAACATCTTTTAACTTATCTTTATGACATTTTTTTGTTTGTTTGTTACAATGAAATTGGGCTGAAATAAGAAAGAACATGGACTGGCAAAAAGTTCACATAAATAAATAGTAGATGCCTATTTTCTGCCTGCAGTGCAGGAGACCCGGATTCGATCCCTGGGTCAGGAAGATACCCTGCTGAAGGAAATGGCTACCCACTCAGTATTCTTGCCTGCGAAATTCCACAGAGAGAGGAGCCTGGCAGACTACAGTCCATGAAATTGCAAAGAGTCAGACATGACTTAGTGACTAACACTTTCAATTTTCACACAGGTGAATGTGTGTAGTTTTTATTTTTCCTCCCTAGATGCGACCGAAGTAGCTGTAGAAATCGGATTTCTTCTTCTTGCTATTTGCAGCCCCAGATTTCCTACTTCTTTTTCTTCTTTGCACAGAGAATCATGCATTTCAAGCCAGAGAAAGGGCATGTAACCATGCCATTGGAGAACACTGGGCAAAGGTGGCTGGCATAATGGCAGCCTTCCCGAAGTGACACTTAAGCTGAATCTTAGCGAGTAAAAAGGGAGTTGACAAAGGTAAGTGCCCTAGGCAGAGAATTGCACAGGCATAGTTCCAGAGTGACTCGGAGCCTGCTGTTGGGGAATTGCCTATAGTTAGCATGCCTAGCCTGCGTTGTGTTATCCATCTATGAAGCTGAGGGTTGACAAAACCTAGCAGACTGCAAACATGTAGGGTTCAGAATGGTTGGGTTCCAAACTTGGCTTTGCTGCTTACTGGCTGTATAACTCTGGACAATTTACATGGCCTCTGGAAGCCTCAGTTTTCTAATCTATACAATGAGAATGATAATACTAATTCCTCCTGTCGCTCTCTATAAAATCATGCATTTAAAATGCTAAGAGCAGTGCCTGTCATATAAGGAATCAGTGTTAACTTTTATTTGATTGTAATTAATGTTGCAATTTTACTATTTGATTGTTCACCTCTAATCATGCATGCGTGTTTAGCTTTTAATGGTGATTATTGCTAAATTATCCAGTTATTGCTGCCTGATGGTGCTCCCAGCTCTCTTCTGTTGACTTCAGAGATTTCTCTACTATTCCAATAAGACTGATGTCCGCATTACATTTGTTACTTGTGGACTAATAAAAGAATATTATAGGCCTCACTTTGAAAAGGATTCACTGGCTGGAAAGTATAAAATAAAAGGCCTATAAAAGGCCTTTGTTAGTGTTTCTCAGCTGCAGTCCAATTAATTTAGCCAAAGAAGGGAGTCCTATTTTATGAATTGTGGCCCTCAGAGGTTGAGCTATTACTGAGTTTCCTTAACAGAGACATTTTTTCTTGGGGTGTTCAGTCATAATGCAGGGCTGGAATGAGCAAAGTAACCTGCTGTACAAGTCTGTACAGCTAAAAGATTAAGAAGCATCACCTCAAAAATGTTCCTGCCTGAGAACAAAAGAGTTAGTATTTTTCTCAATGCAAAAAAAAAAAAAAAAAGGATGTCACATTAAAAACAGAGTGGAGATAGCTTATAGCTGGCAATTCTAGATCCTCATGTGGTGCTACTGAAGAAATCACCATGTATACTGAGAGGGTTTGACCCCTGGATCAGAAAGATCCCCTGGAGAAGGAAATGACAACCCACTCTAGTAGTCTTGCCTGGGAAATCCCATGGACAGAGGAGCCTGGTGGGCTACATACAGTCCATGGGGTTGTAAAAGAGTCAGACATGACTTAGCAGTTAAACAACAACTGAGCTGCCAGGGGCTGCTCATGCTTTGCAAAATTAAAAAAAATATATTATTTGTTTCTGCCAGTGGGCGATATAGGAGAAAATTTCCTTAAAATCATACCACCATCTGTTTTAAACAAAGGTTATAATTGTAGTTCCTACACCTCAGGATTTGGGGGAAGATTAAATGATATGATACCTGCCGTGGGCTTTCCATAGTGCACAGAAGAGTGGAAGGACTTGACAAATGTCACTGGATGGACACTGATAGGAGGGTACAAGTGGCATAGTTTGGTGGTTAGAGAATGTATTTGTAGTTGTTGTTTAGTTGCTAAGTCATGTCTGACTCTTTGGACTGCAGCCCGAATACTGCAGTGGTTTCCAGGAGATCTTCTCCAGGAGATCTTCCCAACCCCAGGATCAGACCCATGTCTTCTGCATTGGTAGGTAGGTAGAGCCACCAGGGAAGCCCCATAGAGAAAATATAGCCTGGATTTGAAGTCCAGCTTATCACTGAGTGCTAAGTACCAGTGGCCAATTGCTTAACCTTTCTGTGCTGCTGTTTCTTTACCTGTTGAAGGTAGATAGGTATTGTTATCTGCCTTACAGGGGAGTTTGAGAAGTACATGAGTGAATACACACAAAGTATATGCAATAGTGATGGGCCCACAGTAAGGGCCAAACTAAATATGAGCACTTAGCAGCAGCAATTGTCATGCAAAACAATTTATATCTGTCTGAAAAGCACAGGATTAACCATACTTTTTCATTAAATTGACCTTTTAGATAATAATTTATGATAATTTACAGATTTGTCTTGCTGAAATTTGTTGTTTTGTCTATGGAGGACTCATAGATTCTATATTATTATTCTAATATTAACTAACTGTTCTGGCAAATATTACTGAACCACCTTCTGACCTACTTTTGGGACTTCAGAGGTATAATTTAGGGTTACATTTTTTCCAAGGAAACGGTTCAATAACTCTTTATTATCTCTTCCCCTCTGGGATCTTGGTGGTGTGGTAGAAGGCAATATTGATTATTTACTTACTGTTTTTACATTTTCTTCCATTTATGGGGAAACAGATGAATTGCTTGCAGGCAATACCAACCTTAGGAGCTAAGGGCACACTTAAGGGTTTTGTTTTTTTTTTTTTTTTTTTTTTTTTTTTGGCATTAAACTGGTCAAAAAACTAAGCAGGGCTTTGAGAAACATTTTTTCGAGGCAATTCTGCTACCCACTTTTCTCCCTTTACCTCCCCTCAAAAAATAAATAAAAATCTGTATCTAAACTCTACATTAAATCACCACAACATACAATTACAGAATGTCAAAAAGTGTGAAACAGTAGTTCTGTCTTTCTGGTAAACATAGAATTCTTGATGGACCTGGGGAGAGTTAGTTGAATCTGTCCATTGCTGGGGAATCTGCAGAGGAAAGAGGTCAGGAGAGATGATTGTGATAAAGAGCATTCCAGGCAGAGAGGCTCTCAGACTCCCATAGCAGAGAGAAGGGGGTGGTCATCCCCACATCAGAAGAGCAGTTGGAGCACTTTGATGACACTAGGTGTGGCATGAAGGAGCTAGAAGGTCTTAAATATGCAAAAAGGCCTGGGCACCCATCACCACACCTGGACATTTAGTCTCCAATTTGGATTTTCCCAGACATGCTGAAGATAGCCAGGGACTAGCCCATTTAACATAGTATAACTTAATAACATAAGAAGATTGGCATGTGGGCCTCTGACACTGAGTCATAAATAATCTTAATTCCAATCATTCATTCATTTGTGAATATTCACCGAGGGACTGCTATGAGTTGGGCACCATTGTTGATCCTAGATATAGAGTGGGAAGGAAAAGAGACAAGATTCCTGCCCTCATGGAGCTTACAGTCTAGTGGGGTAAGACAGATAATAAATATGCAACTGAATTAGTGGACCAGATAGTTTCAGAGGGTGATAAGGACCACAAAGGGGTACTTGATGTGAGGGACTGTAGCTGGGGAGTTGAAAATCCTTCATGAGCATTTTGGGGGAAGCAGCCATCCATCCATATGTAGATCTGGAAGCAGAATACTCTAGACTGAGGGATCAGCATATGTAAAGAACATGAGGCAAAAGTGAGCCAGTGTGGCTGGAGGGAGTGAAAGGAGGTGCCACACAAGAGGCAGGCAGGAGCAGGCCATTCAGGGTTGGGTGGGCCTTGGGGAGGGGTGCAGATTTTATTCTAAGTATGGTAAGAAGCCACTAGGGCTTTAAGCAGGAGCATGCCACCACACGATACACATCTTATGAAGTTCCCTCTGACTGCTGTGGGCAGAGGGGCAAGAGTGGAGGCTGTGCTCCCTGTTGCGAGGTGGTGCTCATTACGAGATGGTGATTTCCTGGGCGAGAGTGGTCTCAGTGGAGAGGGAGAGAATTAGATGGATTCGGGATCGATTTGGAGATAAACCCACAGGACTTGATCAGCTGGGAGGAAGAAGGAGAGAAGTCAGGGGAGATGTCTTGGTTTTCTGTAGAGTCCATGATGTTGACAGGTACTGAGGATAGATGACAGAGGAGAGTGGGAACAAAGAGCTTTTGGAGGGAAAAAAAAGAGTTCTATATTAGCCATGCCAAGTTTAAGATGTAAATAACAACCCAGTGTAGATGTCAAATTTGAAGTTGGGCAACTTCCCTGGTGGTCCAGTGGTTGTGACATTTTCTTCCAACGTGTGGGGTGTGGCTTTGTTCCCTGGTCAGGGAGCTAGGGTTCCCACATGCCTTGTGGCCAAAAAACGGAAGCATGAAACAGAAGCAATATTGTAATGGATTCACTAAAGACTTCAGAAATGGTCCTTATAAAAAATCTAAAAAACATTAACAAATTTGAAGTTGGATATTTGAACTTGAAACTCAGTGAAGAGGCCAGGGATAAGGATAGCAGTTTGGGAGGCATGGCTGAATAGTTGGTATTTAAAGCCAGGGAAGTGGGTGAAATCCCCTGAGGACCATAGGCTTTTGAACAAGCAATCTCTAAATCAAACCAAAACACGACTCCTGAAACATTTCATGTTCATCTCAGTCATTGTTTTACCTTAAGACTCTCAAACAAATACTCTTACAATACTAATGCTATTAAAATATATATTTTATTGGATATTTTTACATCCTCTGTTACTATCATTGGAACTCCTTCACTTCAAGTCTTGATTGGTTTCTCTGTCTCTAGTTTTGTGTCTGTATCTTTAGACTCTAGACAAAGGCAGTTGATGCTCCATAATTCCCTTAGGCCATGAGTGTCTTAATGAGGACTCAGAAGAAGCATCTAAAGAGTTACACAATAATTTATTTGAGCATGAGCAGGAAGTGCCATATTTAGACAATCCTCTCTCCACAGCATCATTATCTCAGAATGCTTCTGCTGACAGCCTTAGAGATAATAGCACTGAATATGTAAACAATGAAACAATACACATGGTAATGAGGGAGATTCAGAAAATACAGTATAATGAAAAAATAACAAGACAGCGATTCTAATATTGTAAATACACAAGTTTGTATTAGTGACATATTATCTCTGTAATGCCAAGCTGAAGTAATTTAGAAGCCAATGTAAAAACTGCTGATCAACATAAAAGCTGTCAATCCAGTGCCAGTTAATACATTTAGAGAATTAGACAGACTCTGAATAGTTAGGAGTGTATGTGAATCCGGAGTGAGCAGGTTGCTGTTAAGTATGGGAGTGCTGAAGCCACACAGCAATTGACATGAAGAATGGTTCTAGGCAGGAGCACACAGGAAATCAGAGGCAGAAAAATACCTTATCAAAACCCAATGACTTTTTGAATTATGATTTTCTCTGGGTATATGCCCAGTAGTGGGATTGCTGGGTCATATGATAGTTCTGTTTTTAGTTTTGTAAGGAATATCCACACTGTTCTCCATAGTGGCTGCATCAATTTACGTGCCCACCAACAGTGTAAGAGTGTTCCCTTTTCTCTGCACCCTCTCCAGCATTTATTGTTTGTAGATTTTTTGATGATAGCCATTATGACCCGAGTGAGATGATACCTTATTGTAGTTTTGATTTGTATTTCTCTAATAAAGAAAGCTGAGCACCAAAGAATTGATGCTTTTGAACTGTGGTGTTGGAGAAGACTCTTGAGAGTCCCTTGGACTGCAAGGAGATCCAACCAGTCCATCCTAAAGGAGATCAGTCCTGGGTGTTCATTGGAAGGACTGATGTTGAAGCTGAAACTCCAATCCTTTGGCCACCTGATGCAAAGAGCTGACTCATTTGAAAAGACCCTGATGCTGGGAAAGATTGAAGGTGGGAGGAGAAGGGGATGACAGAGAATGAGATGGTTGGATAGCATCACTGACTCAAGGGACATGAGTTTGGATAAGTTCTGGGAGTTAGTGATGGACAGGGAGGCCTGGAGTGCTGCAATTCATGGGGTCGCAAAGAGTAGGACATGACTGAGCGACTGAACTGAACTGAAGACATCTTTGACCATCTGTATGTCTTTGGAGAAATGTCTATTTAGGTCTTTAGCCCAGTTTTTTATTTGGTTGTTTGCTGTTTTGATATTAAACTGCATGAGCTATTTTCTATTTTTGGAGATTAATCCTTTGTCAATTGCTTCATTTGCAAATATCTTCTCCCATTCTGAGGGTTTTCTTTTCATCTTGCTTTGAAAACCGTAAATCAAAAAGATACATGCACCCCAGTGTTCATTGCAGTACTAATTACAATAACCCGGACATGGAAGCAACCTAAATTTCCATCAACAGAGGAATTAATAAAGAAGATGTGGTACATATATACAATGGAATATTACTCAGCCATAAAAAGGTATGAAATTATGGCATTCTCAGAGATGTGGATGGATCTAGAGACTGTCATACAGAGTGAAGTAAGTCAGAAAGAGAAAAACGAATATTGTATATTAACGCATAGATTGGAATCTAGTAAAATGGTAGAGATGATCTTATTTACAAAGCAGAATTAGAGACACAGACATAGAGAACAAGCATATGGATACTAAAGGGGAAGGGGACAGTGGGATGAATTGGGGGATTGGGACTGACATATATACATCACTATGTGTAAAATAGATAACTAATGAGAACCTACTGTATAGCATGGGGAACTCTGCTTGGTGCTCTGTGGTGACCTAAAAGGGAAATCTGTAAAAGAAGAGATATATGTATACATATGGGCTTCCCTGGTAGCTCAGCTGGTAAAGAATCTGCCTACAATTCAGGAGACCCCAGTTTGATCCCTTGGAGAAGGGATAGGCTACCCACTCCAGTATTCTTGGGCTTTCCTGGTGGCTCAGATGGTAAAGAATCTGCCTGCAATGTGGGAGACCTGGGTTCAATCCCTGAGTTGAGAAGATCCCCTGGAGGAGGGCATGCAACCCACTCCAGTATTCTTCCCTAGAGAACTACATGGACTATACTGTATAGTCCATGGGGTTGCAAAGAGTTGGACACAGCTGAGTGACTAAGATTTGGACACAGCACAGCACTATATTATATGTATAGTAATATATACTATATGCACAGCACAGTGTACTATATGTACACATATAGCTGATTCACTTTGCTATATAGCAGAAAGCGACACAGCAGTGTAAGGCAGCTATATTCCAAAAAAAAAGGGGGGGGGGATGACTTGGCTCTATATGCAATAAACGTACAAAAAATCATTGCAGTCACTTTGTTAGTAGGCTAAAATTGTGTATGTGTTAAGTTGCTTCAGTCTGTGTCTAACTCTTTGCAACCCTTTGGACTGCAGCCTGCCAGATTCCTCTTTCCATGGGATTCTCCAGGCAAAAATACTGGAGTGGGTTGCCATGCCCTCTTCCAGGGGATCTTCCCAACCCAGGGATCAAACTCGTGTCTCTTACCTCCTGCATTGGCAGGCAAGTTCTTTACCACTAGTGCCACCTGGGAAGCTGAAATCTGTGTCATAAAATAGGAAAGGACTTCCTTATTTTTCATCCTTACTCTTCAAACATGCTCCATTGGATCTCCTTTTCCCTACCCCTTATTTGCCTCACAGGCAAAATTCATACTTTTCTAGTATTGTAACAGTCATGTTTTAATTAATGAAGATTCATATTGGGTGCTGAAAGTTTTGGTGTTGTCTAAAATCAGAATTTCAATCTCGTGTTCATTCCACAGCTTCTCTTCTCCTGTTGGCTTAGGCCTGACCTCCCTAAGGCACATCTTGTTTTGTTTTCTTGTTTCCTACTTTTCACTTCAACCCTAGTTATCACACCTGGGTCTTCCAGGGTCAGCAGAAGAGAAGGTAGCCTAAAGAAAGTCTTGGCTTGCTTGGAGCTGTTGGAATTCAGCATTGCTGCTTTCTGGGACAGAGGTCCAGATGTTAGATCCTTCGTGGGACATGAAAGAATTTGAGAGTTTTAGGAGAGTCATTTCTATTTAAAATATATTTATTTCCGCTTAAAATTCTTGCAACAGAGTCTCTTTCTTTGTGTTAACAATGCACATATTACTCTTTCAAAATGCAGCAAAGTAAGATTACAGATAACAGGACAAAATTCTATCTTTCCCGTGTGTGTGTGTTCAGCTGCTAAGTTGTCTGACTCTTTGGGATGCCATGGGCTGTAGCTGGCCAGGCCCCACTGTCCATGGGATTCTCCAGGCAAGAATACTAGAATGGGTTGCCATGCCCTCCTCCAGGGGATCTTCCTGACCCAGGGATTGAACCCATGTCTCCTGCGTCTCCTGCATTGGCAGGTGTATTCTTTATCACTGACCGACCAGGGAAGCCTCCTGTCTTTCCTACCACTGTGTTAATTAAGTTTGTGTAGTCACTTAGTTGTGTCCCACTGTTTGTGATCCCATGAACTGTTAATTCTAGGCTCCTCTGTCCAGGCAAGAATACTGGAATGGTTGCTATTCCCTTCTCCAGGAGATCTTCCTGACCCAGGGATCAAAGCTAGGTCTCCTGCCTTGCAGGGAGTTTCTTTACTATCTGAGCCAGCAGGGAAGCCTATTAACTAAGTTTACTGTAGTGATATTTTTATAGTGTCCAGCACAGTGCCTGGCAAAAAATGGACACTTCAGCACATATTTATTGAGGAAACGAATAAATGAATCATTATATCCATTTGTGTGAATAAATAGCCTGAGGTGACCTATGTAACTTGATCTGGAAAGGACTACTTCAGGGGGAGGCTGAGCTAACATGTTCCTCTGAAACTAGAAGTAAATCAAAGGTCTGGAGTACTGGAAGTTGGGGAGAATATACAGGAGGGAGGTGTGAGCCTCCGAGGACAACTTTGCCAGTTTTGGATTGTTCTGCTAGTATTTGCCTCTGGCTATTCTGAACATGCAAATGTTGATCAACATATTTATTCTACCATGAGTAGAATAGTAGTTTGAGACCTTTGGTAAAATAGAACACTTCTAAAACAGTTGTGTTAATTTTCCTTCCAAACAAAAATTACATCTGGTTTCAGTCTTGATGGGGCTTCCCAGGTGGTGCTAGTGATAAAGAACCCTCCTGCCAATGCAGGGGATGTAAGAGATGTGGGCTCCATCCCTGGGTCGGGAAGATCCCCTGGAGGAAGGCGTGGCAATCCAGTATACTTGCCTGGAGAATCCCATGGACAAAGGAGCCTGGTGGGCTACAGTCCATAGGGTTGCACAGAGTTGGACAAGACTGAACCAACATAGCACGCCAGCATGCAAGCTCAGTCTTGATTTGAGGTGTTGGCATCTAGCCACCCAGCCATTTGGGAGTCACTCAGTAGAAACTCTGTGTATCATCATAGATGATAGTAGAACCCTTGGCTGAACATCCAGATACCACTTAGGATCATTTGGAAGCTTTTGTTTCATTTAGTACATGAGGCCCCTTGCTTTATACTTAAAACAAAGCACTGTATGTATTTTACCCTTTTTTTGGCTTTACCTGTATTCTGTCTTTCCATGTTATCATCCATCTTACAATTTCTTACAATGAGATTCTATGGATAACTGGAGTACACTGAAAATGCAATACTGTGAAAATTTCTAATAACCTAATGTTTTAACGAGGTTATCCAAGATTATTCTAACCAGTCAATGTTTAGACCAAATTTTTTAATGAGAATCATAAGAATTAAATCGATGTGTAGGAGCCATGCAGAGATACATAAGATTATTTTACTTTTGATACGTTCTTATTTACTTAAGCTATGTTCTGAAATTAGTGTTTAATTATGCTTAATAATTAATGTAAAAAATTTTTTTCACTGATATGTTTAGTTGTACCATGGGGAAGATTTTAATATCTGATCATAATGATAATTTAGTGATTAAAAAACTGAGTTAAATATTTCTGTGTTAAATATAAACATAGATTTAATTTTCTATTTCATGTCATGCCTCTTAAAGTTTATCAATGATATATTGGTATAATTTAATATTTTGCTAGCATAGACTTACCTTAGTCCATGTCTGCATTATCAGTTTTAAGTTATTCAAGTACAATAAAATAAACACATGTTCAATGTTGACTGTAACAAAAGCTTTTCTTTGAAAATGAGAAAGGGCTTTAATCTTTCTTAGGTGTCAGAATTGTCTTGTGGACATCCTTTATATTTGTATTTGCAAAGCACAAATGTGTTGGTAACAGACACTGCTGGATGCTATTACTACCTATTACTACAGTGAATGAAATACTGAACTAGTTGAAATATATCCAGAAAATTAATATTGTAATGTGCTGAGTTAAAAGAAAAATATTTTTAAACTTCTCAAAAAAAATATTTTTAAACTTGTCAGTTACCCTTGACAGCTACAAGGACTATTTGAATGAGATATAATACTATAGCTCTAAGTTACTAGATGTTTTACCATGCTGGCAAAAGGTAAAATATTAAAGGAGTATTTAATTTGTGTAGCTGTGGGTTAATGAGCGATTTCTAAGTAACAGATGTTTTTGTGGAGGGAAGAAAATCAAGGGAAGGAGGTGAAAATTTTAAAAAGCTGGGCAGGTAGCTTTTTCACCTGTGCTTGCCTCTTATTAGCTATGTGTACCTGGTAATTCTGGGGATTTCCCCAGTGGCGCAGTGGTAAAAATCCACCTGCAATGCAGTAGACACAAGGCATACAAGTTCTATCCTTGGATCAGGAAGATCCCCTGGAGGAGGGCATGGCAACCCAGTCCAGTATCCTTGCCTGGAGAACCCCGTGGACAGAGGGGCCTGGCTGGCTGCAGTCCACAGGGTTGCAAAGAGTCAGACATGACTGAAGCAACTGAGCACGCACGTGCATGCACCTGTAATTTATCATTCTCTCGTGCCTTAATTTCCACAACTTTAGAAAAGAGAAAACAATTCTTTCATTTCTGGAGACTAAGTAAAATAATGTATATATAGTAAGTTGCTTAATGCCTGCAGGCATACTTTTGACACAATAAATGGTAATTCCTTTCCTCCTTTTTTTAAAAAAAGGCTTTTAAAACATGAGACTGTCCAAATGGAATTCACAAAATTATAGAATTATAGAGATGTGTGGCTCACTTAGAAATTGCCTAATGCAATTCTTTTTAATTTTGAGATGCAAAATAGGATTTGGGAAACAGTAATGTTCTTCAAGACAAAAGAGAAAGCTGTTTTGATTTTTTAAGTTAATATTAAAAAGATCACTTCTAATATAATGCTTTAACAGTTCTGGAAAATGGCTATTTTACAAAATAAATAATTTTGGTATCCTTGCTGATAGTCATAGAATTCTAACGTGAGACTTGAGAGTTAGAAGAAGTCTATGAATTATTCAACTCTATTCTTGAGGCTCAGAAAGACAGGATGACTTGTTCAGTTTCACAATGGTACTTTATTTGGGGGAACATAAGCCCAGAGTAGTGAAGGTGGAAAGAGGAGAGGGAAATAACATAAAAGACAACAAACAATGAAATGCAGTCATTTTAATGTGTCAGTCATTACGTCCGCAAGTTACCTAGTGGGTATGTTTGCTTGGCATATAGGACTTTCCTGAAGATTTGCAAAGAACTGCACCTTGGAGTGATCCAAGATTAGAGGAAGAGGAGAAATTTATCTACTTAGTTTCATTTCATTCTCATTTCCCAATGGTGACATTTACTCTACAGGAAGCTCACACTCTTATATATCCAGGTAATTTATCTAGCAACTTGGTGTTCTTTCAACAAGCCAGATCCCTAAGATGTGGCTCTTCATCTAGTCATAAAGGAGCTATTAGACATGGGCAACATGCTGAGCAGGAAAAGGAAGAAATGAGGGCAGTCGAGGGAAAGAAAAACAAGATGTTTACCTAATACACATGCACTATCAGGTTGAATCCTTAAAACAGTCTCAGTATTTAGTATTATTGCTCATTGCTGTACCTAATGGCAGTCAGTACTTGTTGGTCCATCTAAATGATAAAATGAATGGATAAGTAAAACTGTTTCCTCTTTGCCAAATCAAGACACTTCCCATTACATTACAACCTCCAAAGTCAGGTGAAATCTTGCATTTGTATTTTGTCAAACTCTGACATGGCAGCTACAGAAGTGATTCAGTCACATTTACATGCCTGGTCCATTTGTCTTAAACATGTAGAACTTGAGTCTGAAGTTCAAATACCTTCAGGAACCAGTCACATAATGTAAATGAATAAATCAATATAAAGCAATAGACTGTGGACAGTACAAATGCCACCTAATGTCATTTAAATTTTAGCCAAATAAAACAGGTTTGAGGCCAAGGTAGGCTCTCACTAATCTGCTCTTCACTTTGCATTAATTTCTCCTCTTACTGATATTTTAGTACAAAAATCAGATGCCTATATACCAAACAGAAAGATCTTTGTTCTTATGATAAATAATTAATATCACATGCTATTAACACTGAATTAGTATATGCAATCTCCAAAATCTCCTTTTCTAAAATATTCCAAAGTCTTATTTAGGACATACACTGACATTCCTGATGAAACGTCTTTCCATTCTCACTGGACTTTGTCAGCACGGTCTTGGAGCTTGGGACTTAACATATTACCACTAAGAGGTGTTGGTATGCATATTAGGAATATGTAATGAATCTTAATAGCATTAACTTATTATCCCAGAATGCTCAGTCATACTCATGCAGGTTTGTGCTGGCATACACATGCTCATAATTAAGGAAGGGATATTTCTTTACTCTTGTATCTGGGCTTCTCTGATAAGTTGTTATGCAGCTGGCATTCAGTGCAAATTGAAGTTTGCTGACTTCTGATATCCGTACTTGCACTAATCAGCAGATTACTCATGTGGAGGCTGCCCATCTCTAATGCTATGCTGTCACATTTAGAATAAATAATAGAGTCTTGCTTTGAATTTATAAAATACTGAACTGCCTAGTCCAGACTCATAAAGTATAGCTTGGTGAATATGGTTTCCCTCTGTTAAAAAAAAAAAAATTACTGGACCTTGTAAAGTCTGGAAAATGAACACTATCATTTCATTATAACAGTGATTACTGCCGAACAAAATTTGTCATAAAGTGCTAATAGGAGCTAAAATACAGAAAAATTAATATAACGTGGTCCCTCTGGTCTGGACTAATGAAACCCTTTCTGAAAATGCTAAATATCCCCCATTAACAACTAGGGGATTAAGTTTAAAATATCTTTTCAGACTTATTTTAAGCTACTAAAGCGTTCATTATAAAAAGTGTCATTAACTCAGACTGATGACTTTAGTCGTATTCACTGATGATGAATGAAGAACTGTTGACAAGAAAGCAACAGGTTTCTGAATAAATGATGACACAGAGCAAAATTTTAGTAAATGCAATTGAAGAATTTTTTGGTGAAATTTTAAGTAAGCTGAGAGATCAAAACAGATTTCAGAATAAATACTAATAAAAATATGCACTACAAATTGGGTCAGAACAATGATAAACTCTAGACTTACTTTGTTGAAATAATCCTCATAATGGCTCAGCATGGAAATTTTTCTTCTTAGATGAGAAAACTGAGATTCGTAGATGCTGTTATTTACTCAGCTAATAAATGGTCAATTTATACTTTTATCTGCTGGACTCCCAAGTGTTTTCTTTATCACTATCCATAATCACTAGACTGTCTTGGTGGCAGGTTGAGAACAGGGTTAGGTGGACAGAGAAATGTGAAGCAAGGATCTTGAACACAATGTTTTTCAGACCACTGTTTACATGCTATAGCTTAATGCTAAATGAAAACACACTTTCAGATCTTAAAAAAAAAAAAAACTCTTGAGTTTTCAGTGAGCATCTTCTAAAACAATTTAGCTAAAACCAGAAAGTTGTTCAACACAAGTGAAGGCAGATGTTGAATTTACAATGCTGAGACACCTGTAAAACGTACATATGTACTAGCAGATGTCAACTTTATCCCTAAAAATCAGTTTCTTTTTTTTTTTTGGCAGTTCAATAACTTTATTGGACAATCAGCAGTTAGTTCTCATCCACATTAACTAAAGATTTTTGAAGGTAATGACGGGCTTCTAGGTAACCAACGTGGAGGGCTTGTTTGGGGAATCTTTGTCTTCACTACATTTTCTGCACAACTGCACACAGATCTGGTGTGGGACATTCCTTATTCCTGTGGCCCAGATGCATTTGCTGAACCTGGTGTTGATGCTCACATCCGGTCTTCCCATCTCCTCCATGGAAAATTTCCAAATTTCTTTGAGTGTCCAAGGGGCACACTTCTTGAAACCCACTCCATGGATGCACTTGTGAATATTGATAGTGAATTCTCTGGTCACCACCTCGTTGATGGTGAACCAGCGCTGCTGTTTCTCACTGCCCTTCTTTGCAGGAGCCATCCTGCAGGGCTGGGTTTCGAAGGGCAAGATATAGTTTTTAATCTTTTAGGAAAGAGATTCAGTTTCTATGAGTGGCCTTCTAATAAATTACTATCGTGTAGCAGCCATGTTTACTTTTAGTGTCTCCAACTACTAAGGGACAGTTCCTACTACTCTGGTTTCAATGCCGTTTAAATAGACAGTGTCACTCTAGATTATTAACACATTTATGCTGGTGATTATAAATTTAAATATACATGTGCCAGAATAAAGAAAAACAGGTACAGGTTTGTGAGAAAACTTATTTAGATGACACGTGGTCTTAATGCATTTGGGATCATCCTACTGAGTGAATTTTGAATAGTAAAAGAGAGAAATAAGTATTTTCTGAAATGTGTAATTTTCAATGCTGCATGTATTCAGATACCAAGGCAGGTGGTCATTACCAAAAACTGCCTTTAGCTTTGATAATGCAGGTCATCTTTGTGTCTTGGCTGTATTTGTTCTCTGTGCTCCATAACAAAATTACTGCGCACTCAGTGGTTTAAAACAACACCCATTTATTAGCTCAGGGTCTCTTGTGTCAGAAGCTCAGAATGGCAAAGCTGAGGGTTCTCACAAGGCCAAAATCAAGATATTGGGGGAACTGAATTCCTGTTTGGAGACTTGGGGAGTGGAAATCTCCTTCTAAGCTTATTTTGTTGGCACGATCAAGCTACCCATGACTATTTGGCCCGAAGTCCCCACCGCCTTGCTAGCTGTCAATTGAGGGCTGTTTCAGTTTCTAGAGGATGCCCTCGGTCCTTTGCATGTGGCTCCCTTTCAGCTTCAAGCCAGAAACCTTGTTTCAACTTCTCATCCCTGAAATCCACCTCACTTCCTCCTTTGCTACTCTCTATTCACAAGAGAAAACTCTGCTTTTAAAGGGATCATGTGATAAGGTTAGGTCTGCTTAGATAATTTGATGTTCTTTTTGATTGTGTGTGTGTGTGTGTGTCCTCAGTCATCTCCAACTCTTTGTGTCCCTGTGGACTGTAGCCCACGAGGCTCCTCTGTCCCTGGAGTTTTCCAGGCAAAATTATTGGGGTGGGTTGCCATTTCTTTCTCCAAGGAATCTTACCAACCCAGGGATTAACCAAAGTCAGTTTAGTGGTAATCTTAATCTGCAAAAATCCCTTTTGCCATTTTATTAGAGTTATTCAGGAATGAATAGGATATTGAATCCAAACATGGACCAAAGCCACTTGAAACTTTGGTCCACCCCCTACCCTATCTAGCTCAAATGCTATCAGGAGCCAAGTGGTCAGTTCTGAGCAGTGGTAGTGTAGAAGGGATCAGAAACAGTTAAACAATGGTGAACTCAATCTATTAACACTCTGCTCAGCCAAAATTCAACTTGACTTTTGGAAAAAAAAAAAAAAAACTAAACTAAATCATCATCTATGTGCTCTAATTGCCAAAGAGAGGAAAAGGCTTAAATTCTCTAGAAAATAAACAAAATACCCCCCCCCCCCCCGCCGCAATCATATCTTAAGCCTCTATTATTTCTTTATTCACACTGCTTGGAGTTCAGTCATAATATATGAAACATACAAAGAAGCAGAAACAAGTGACTTAAAATCAGAAGTAGTCAGTAAGAGCAGACCCACAGCAATTGGGAGTCCCAGAAGAAAAAGGAAGTCATGTAAAATACATTTCAATAAATAATGGTCTATTTGTTTCAAATTTAATTAAAAATATTGACCCACAGATATCAGAAGCTCATTAAATGCTTTTCATCGGGTGAGCACCTTACACCATACACACAGAGGCACATGACTATCAATCTGCTAAAATCCAAAACAATAGAGAAAAATACTGAAAGCAGCAAGAGAATAAGCACACATTACATATAGAGGAACAATGATATAAATTTTGCCTAATTTGTTGTCAGAAACAATGGAAGCCAGAAGATAATGGAATACCATTTCTGAAGCACTTAATGAAAAAGAATTGTCATGATAATTATGTGCATAGTTGAAATAATCATTCAAATATGAAGGCATGTTTTCAGATAAGCAGAAATTGAGAGACTTTTTGGCAATAGATGCACATAACAGACATGCTGAAAGAAGTTCTTTAGGCTAAAGGATCATGTAGATTCAGAAATTTGGATCTAGAGGAAGGAATAAAGAGTGGTGGAAATAGTAAATATATGGGTAAATAAAGAATAATTAAATTAACAAGCAATTAATTTAAAGCAAGAATAATTTCAATTAATTTGAGGTTATATAATTAATGTACAAATACTATATATGATGACAACAACAGCACAAACGGCAGGAAAGAGGTAAATTGAAGTGTATTATTACAAGTTTCTTACACTGTATGTGAAGGGTATAATAATAAGTAAAGTTTGATTATTATGAGTTAAGGAAGCATAGGGCCAGCATGCGAGTATCCATTAAAACATTAAGACACTGAAGTACAGATAAAGAACCAATAGAAGTGATAAAATCTATTAATAAAAAATTATCCAAAAGAAGTAAAAGAAACGAGGAAAAAGAAACAAGAACAGACAAGAAGTATAGAAAACAAATACAGTGGTAGTCTTAAGCACAATTTAAGGTATCATAATTAAGAATCAATAATTTAAAACTTAATATTATATTCTATGTAAATGATTTAAAAACTTAAAAGGCACAGATTATTAGGATTGAAAAAGGCAAAACCCAATCCTGTGCTGCCTACAAGGGATCACCTTAAGAGACAAGTAGTATCCTGTGAAATAAGTATCATACTGTGAAATAATCATGAATCATAAAATCACCAGTGAAATTAGAAAATATTTTAAACAAAAACCCAAAATATCAAAATATGTGAGATGCATTTACAGCAAAGATTTGAGGAAACTTTCTATCTTTAAATGCCTATATTACAAAAGAAGAAAAATTCAAATTACACAGGTAATAAGAAGAGTAAATTAAACCCAAATAAGTAGAAAAAAGGGCAAGACAATAAATGGGAAGTCAAGTAAAAAAAGGAGAAAAGAGAAAAATCAATAAATCTGAGTTAACTATTTGAATAGAATAATGAAATTGACAAATTCTTGCAAAGATGATGAGGAGCAAGAGAGTGAGGAAGAGGAAGGAGATGAATTAACAGTATCAGTAATGAGAAATCCTGTAAGAATGTAATGCTTAATAATGAAATATTGTGAATAACTTTATGCAATGCTTAAATTCCTTGAAAGCCTCAACTTACATAACTGACACACACACAAAAAGAAAATGCTAATAGCCCTACATTGTTAAAGAAATTGAATCTATAATTAAAAATTTGTCCCAAAGAGACCTCCAGGCTTAGATCCCTTCACAAGAATTCTTTCAAATATTTAAGGAAGAAATAATACAAATCTTACCCAAATTATCTCATAAACAATGGTAACAGGGGACACTTCTAACTTATATTATGAAACTAGCATACACTTGCTATCATAATCTTAATGACAAAGACACAACAAGTAAATAAAATTATAGACCAAAAATTGATTATATTTCTAGATGTGAAACATCATCATTCAAGAAAGCAACTTTTATTCACGGCAAGTAACGCTTCTGTGAAAGTCAACATTACTTGTCATTGCAGACAGCCATCTCGTAACGGTGAATTCAGCTCGGTGGAAAGTCTTGTCATCTTGGTCGATGGGTTGTCTCCTCCTAGACTGCTTTTGATGGGAAAATATGGCAAAAATTGAGTAGGCACTGGCAAGTTGAGCTTGTAGGAGTGTCATGGGTAAGGGTTCTGAATATCTTATTTGAGATAAGTTGAATATAAGGATTGTGGTAAAGGATACAATCTTTCTCATGTAACAAGGATTTGTTTTTGGACTGGGTTTATGTAAATGTTTATTGTTTGCTCACTATTACTAAAATACAGTAACACCCAAAATCAAAAAAGTAAACTCTCTGTGACGTATAGGAAAATTTTAAGGATTGCAAAAAAATTGAATTAAATGGATTCTAAGCATGTCCTTTCAAAAAAATAGAGCTTACTTTTTAGAGCAGTTTTTAAATTTTATATTGAAGTGTGGTTGATTTACAATATTGTGTTAATTTCAGGAGCACAGCAGTGTTCCAGTTATACATACATGTCTATGTTTTTCAGATTCTTTTCCCTTATAGGTTATTACAAAATATTGAGTATAGTTTCCTGTGCCATACAGTGGGTCCTTGTTAGTTAGAGCAGTTTTAAGTTCATAGTAAAATTGAACAGAAGGTGCAGAATGCCCATATAGACCCTGACTCCATACATATGTAGGCGCTCCTATTATCAAGATCCCTAACTAGAAGGGTACATTTGTTAAAAGTGATGAACTTACATTAACATACCATTGTCACCCAGAGTTCAGAGTTTACATTAGGACCCACTCTTCATGTGTTGTATATTTTATGGATTTGGATAAATGTACAATAACATGTATCCATCATTACAGTATCATAAAGAGTAGTTTTACTGCCCTAAAAAGCCTTTGTTCTCTGCCTGTTGTCTTCTAGGAGTTTTATAGTTTGATGTTTTACATTTAGGAGTGCTACTGTCAATGGTGTGTTTTAAATAATTCTACTCGTTCACTGCTGGGACTGGTATATGGGAAAGAAACTTGCTTTTGTGTATTTGTATCCTGCACCCTTGGTATAACTTCTTATTAGTTCCAGGAGGTTTATTGTTGTTGATTCTTTTGGATTTTCTACTTCGACAAGCATATCATGTGTGAGCAAAGACAGTTTTATTTCTTCCTTACCTGATCCATATACCTTTTATTTTATTTTCTTGTTATAGCTAGGACTTTCAATACAATATTAAAAGGGAGTGATGTGAGAGAACATCTTTGCCTTCATCCTCAGGTCTCAGACAGAGGGTTTCTAATAGATTCTCACTATTAAGTATAACATTAGCTGTAGGTTTTCTGCAAATATTCTTTATCAAGTTGAAGAAGTTTTTTTTTTTCTAATTTGCTGAGTGTTTTTTGTCATGACAGGGGTTAGATTTTTTCAAATGCTTTTTATACATTTATTGATATGATCATTTGATTTTTCTTCCTTGATATGAGGAATTAACATTAGTTGATTTTCAAACATGCTACCAACCTGCATACCTGGATAAATGCCACTTAGTCATGGTATATAATTCTTCTCATACATTGTTGGATTCAATTTGCTAATAATTTGTTGAAAAGTTTTACTACATCTATTTTCATGAAAGATATTGGTCTGTAGCTTTCTTTTTTTGTAATTTCTTTGTCTGGTTCTGATCACCTGATGAGAAGAACTGACTCATTTGAAAAGACCCTGATGCTGGGAAAGATTGAAGGCAGGAGGAGAAGGGGATGACAGAGGATGAGATGGTTGGATGGGATCACCGACTCAATGAACATGAGTTTGAGTAAACTCTGGGAGTTGGTGATGGACAGGGAAGCCTGTGGTGCTGCAGTCCATGGGATCAGAAAGAGTCGGACACGACTGAGCGACTGAACTGACTGACCTTGTCTGGTTTGGCATTAAGGTCATTCTAGCCTCATAAAATGAGTTAGGAAGTATCCCCTCTGCTTCTATCATATCAAAGAGATTGTATAGAATTGGTATAATTTCTAACTTAAATGTTCGGTAGAATTCACTTATGAATTCATTTTTGGCCTGGTGTTTTCTGTTTTAGAGGGTTATTATTGATTCAATTTATTTAACAGATATAGACCTGTCACGTTGTCTAATTCTTCTTGTGTGAGTTTTGGCAGACTGTGTTTTCTGAGGAATTGGCCCATTTCATGTAGGTTATCGCATTTTCTCTTTAGGTAATGGTCATTTGTGTGTCTAGTGCAGTGATACTTATGGTTAATTGTTGATAATCCTCAGTAACATCTTTGGGAGGTGGGTATCAGCAAATCAAACCTCCTATTCAGGAAAAATAGCTAGGAGAGTTTTCATAGACTGGGACTGCATATTATGATTATTTTGTAATCTCAGTAGATACTAATCTTACCATTAGGTATGCTCATTTATTAGAATTTTGAGTAAGTATCTTGGAAAGGCCAAGCTCTGTCTTAAGGTTCAGGGACTCTGGGTTAGGTACCACTGAGTTGGCATAACATATTAAACACAGGTTATTCACTTCAGGAAATTAGTGTTTTTACCTTTTGATCAAATATACATCCATGGTTTTCAAGCAAGCTTGTTGCAGCTTTCCATGGATCAAACTGTTGTATCTCGTGTTTAGTCTTTTCAAAAAAAAAAATTGTATCAACAAATGGAAATGTTCTAATTTCAGACTACTGTGTACTGTATAATTGGGTTTTTTGAGCCATGGGCCAAAATCCACACATTTGTAAGTGGAGGATTTTTCCCTGAAGGGAATAATTGTTAGCCTGGAATCAGGGAATAAAGACTTCCATGTTGGCCTTGCATTGAAGGGAGAAAAATCATTTACCTTCTCTTGAGGGTTTGGAAGCAGATTGGCCCAGATCTGAAGCCCTGAGATACCTAGAACATTTGTACTGATGGAAGGTGAGGGTACAGGTGACGGAAGTTGTCAGCTGCTCTTTAAGTCATGATATATACCATGCTGGAAACAAAGGGAGAACTGGCCGGGAAGAGTCTCTAGAATGATCTGAGTCTGACAGGAGTTTAGGCTAATTTCTCATCCTTGCACCTTTCATAAGGTCTTGTTGAAAAATATAGCCCAGGCTCTCCTATGCTGAGAGAGTGTTAGGAAAAGACTAGTTCATACTTGGAGAAATTGATAATAGTATTGCATCGTTTTCCATCCTTTTATCTACTTTCAATATTGCCCACTGGTTATGCCCAATAAGTAGCGTGGATCCCAGCAGAGAGCTCATGAGAGTCACCTGAGGCAAGGAGGTGGCAAGTTAAAAAGGCTGAATTGAAAAACCTGATGGACTTGTGAGAGGAGAGGCTGACAGCTGGGGCAAAATTCAAAGGGGAAAATTTCAGGCATAAATGTAGAGAAGACATGTGGCTTGTAATTTGTATTGTACATGCAAATACAAAAACCCAAAGACTATCAAAATGTACCATTGACACTCACAACACCATCACAGTGGTTTCTGCCTCATGAGTTGTTACCTGGATGGGTTGAGTTAGGACACGGGACATTTAACCTTTCCTGTTGTCTCACTTTTGCTATCATTGTCCTTCTTTTTCTAAAGTATTATAATTTAAGAAATATGATTCATCATTTTCTTTCCATCCCTAGTTATCAAATTAAAGATTTGTAGAGAGAAAAGAAACAAAAGAATTTAATTATTTATAACCAGTTTTTATTTCCTTTCTTCCTCCCTTCATCATCCCTTGTTCTCTCTCTTTCTCAGAAGAAAACTTAAGTTTATTAAACATCTGCCATATTCCTAGCACGCATTCACTAGGTGCTGACAACAGATTGCTGTAACATAGCATAACATAGTGCTTAAGGGCCTGTGCTAAATAGTCAGCTTGATTGAGTTGAAACCCAGGCTCCACCCTTATTAACCAGTGATAATTATGGTACAGATAATACTATATTTAAGTTTCTTTTGAGCAAACAGAAAGACTACACGACTCCTTACAGTTAGATGGTATCCTGTGAATAATTTTAGCCAATAGATTTTAGCAAGAATTGGAGGAGAAGGGGACAACAGAGGATGACATGGTTAGATGGCATCACCGACTCGATGGACATGGGTTTGGGTGGACTCCGGGAGTTGGTGATGGACAGGGAGGCCTGGCGTGCTGCAGTTCATGGGGTCGCAAAGAGTCAGACACAACAGAGCAACTGAACTGAACTGGACTGAACTGATATGTATCACTTCTGAGTTGGGGTAGTTGTGTATTTAGTTTGCCTTCCCCATGTTCTATACACCTCAACAATCTCTACCTGCTGGCTGAGTGACACTAGTGTGAAACTGAGTACAGCAAAGCAGAGCCCCAGGAAGGAGGGAGCCTGGATCCCTGCAAAGCACTTAGAAGAAAGTTGCGCAGGAGAGCTCCTTTAACCTTGGGTTAGAACTGGACTTTGTGTAAAGCCACTGAAGTTTTGAGATTATTTTACACCAGTTAACACTGATTACTCTAGTACATTACCTCTGGCAAATTACTTAACATCTAAGCATCAATTTCCTCATCAGTAAAATGAAGATAAAATTAACACTTCACAAAGAGTCATTACAGATATTAAATGGAGTAAAGCAGCAATTGTCTGAGTTACAGTAATTTTGTGAAACAGTAACTTTTATGTTCAATTTTACAAGTTAAGCCACCAAAGCATAGACATATTTGGTAGGTTGTGTCAGTTGTTGCTTATTTAAGCAAACAGAAATATTTTTATTTTATTGCTAGACATTTCAGTGGGTGAATCTGGCTGTCAGACATATCTGGATTCAGAGATTTAAACAATGTTATAGGAGTTCTCTATATTTCTTTTGATATACATCCTCAGCTCTGCTTTCTTTCTTTTGAAAGAAATTATGATTTCTTTCTAATTCTCATGTGCATTCTGGCTTAATAGCAAAAAATGGCCACCATCAACTTAGCAATTACATCCACCAGGGAGAGTCTTTTTTTGACCTGGCCCTTTTCACATTCCAAACCCTGGACCTGTCGCTGCCTTGCAGAGGATGGCTTACAGGTAATGTCCATTCTAGCCTTGAACCCAGTGACTGGCAGAGAAGATTAGAATGTGTATTTTACAGCTTCACCAAGACTGCATGCTATCAGGATGGGAGGACTTCTCAAAGGAAAAGGAAGACACTGTGACTCAGGGAAAGACTAGAGGCATAAGCAACAGATGACCACCATAAAAGCTGGCAGGGGCCTGTGTATCACAACAAGGATATCAATCCAGGATTGTGTGATTTTGAGAGCAAACTGCCACTAACAGACATTTTGGTTGGTGACAGACTAACTTGTAAATATCCTGAACTTGTCTCCGGTACTCATTGCAGTGTTAAACTTGAAAGGGCAGTACAAGACAGAGAGTTGAATTTTAGGTACTCAAACTGATGCTTTTCCTGAAAGGATGGCTGCTTTGTCCTAACTGTGCTCTAAAATTATAATTACAATGGTATTGATTTATTCATTGCCTCTTACTGTTTATGAAGTGAGGAATACAGATTATACATATTACTTTCCTAAGATTTCACATCATCTTTAAGTATAGAAGATTAGTTTAACACCTTTGGCATATATTCCAAGTAACAGAATATACTCTAATTAGATCTGCAAAAGCTGTTACCTTGATTACTAGATATACTACTTATCTTGTCTGTCATTGATCTTATAATTATAAGGGAGGATGTTGTTATTTTCAAATGATCTGGGCTAAATTCTGCCCTTGAGTTCAGGGGCTTTAATTGAGTCCCAGCCCAGTAGATGTTTACTGCTATTTTTGTGCACGCATAAATTAGCTGCATTTCTTTATCCTCAAGGCTTTAAAATTAAAATACTTTACAATCATACCAAATAGGCTCAAATCACCTAATCCCATCACCCTAACATAACAGTTTAATTTTAAATCCATAAAAGGTAAGATGAAGAATTATATTCAGTTTTTAATTAAATTAGCTTAATTTTAATCAGTAGATATTATCTGTAGGTTTTTCTTAATGTGTATCACAGTTTGCACAGTGTTTTACATTGTTGATTGAAAAGATAATGGTCTTTATTTTCACTTATATGGGATTTATAAAGAAGTGTATTTAACTCAGTTATGTCGTGTATTGCTTTCAGAACATATCACATATACAGTCCTTTTCTGTCAGAATAAACATATTTTACCATATTACCATACATCTTCAGGCTAGCAGATAAATGTTTTTCCTGTTTGTAACACTCACAAGCCTTAGGACTTCACATTATTAGATACAATACATGTCTTCCACCTCCTTTACAGAGCAGGTGTGGTGATGGGCGTTTAGAAGCCAGCAGCTGCAACAGCACACTATTCTTTAAATTCTTCAAACATCTCCTGTGCTCTACTTTCCTGGCCTGTTGACTTTTACCCAGATACTATCAACAAGGAACCTGTTTTCAGGAAGGCCTCATTGTTTAAGTAGGTTTTTTCCTTTTTACATTGAGCTAGAAATCTGATTTGTTCAACTTTGATAACTTTTGATAACTTTTCACTTAATGGACTTGATATGACCCCTTGGAATGACACAATACAACTCTAAGTCTTTTTTATGCTACATTGTTGATGAGAAACAGTCATAAAAGTGCTTGCTTGTATGAAGTAAAAACAATATCCTGAACAAGCTTGAGATGGAAGTTCAGTGGTTTGAAGCTCTGCCTCTGCCACATCCCCAACCCTCACCCCCAGTGGTTTTTAGCAGACCAATGAAGTTTTTTAGCCTCAGTTTACTTATCTAGAAATTAAAGGCAATAATATTAACTCTATCTTCTAAAGGTTTATTTTTTATCTTAAGTTTATGGTTATAAAATTTTCACACCCAAAATTTTACCCTCCAGAAGTGTCATTAATTAACTTTTGAAAAATATAAAGCCAAATACTTGATACATCTCAAAAAATTTTCATGTGCTTTGAAATCAATTCCCTCTACCAGCCTCCAAGCCAGGTTTCAACAGTATGTGAACCGTGAACTTCCAAATGTTCAAGCTGGATTTAGAAAAGGCAGAGGAACCAGAGAGCAAATTGCCTACATCTGTTGGATCATTGAAAAAGTGAGACAGTTCCAGAAAAACATCTACTTCTGCTTTATTGACTATGGCAAAGCCTTTGACTGTGTGGATCACAACAAACTGTGGAAAATTCTTCAAGAGATAGGAATACCAGACCACCTGACCTGCCTCCTGAGAAATCTGTACCCAGGTCAAGAAGCAACAGTTAGAACTGGACATGGAACAACAAACTGGTTCCAGATAGGAAAAGGAGTACGTCAAGGCTGTATTTTGTCACCCTGCTTATTTAACTAATAGGCAGAGTATGTCATGCGAAATGCTGGACTGATTGAAGCATAAGCTGGAATCAAGATTGCTGGGAGAAATATTAATAACCTTAGATATGCAGATGACACCACACTTATGGCAGAAAGTGAAGAAGAACTAAAGAGCCTCTTGATGAAAATGAAAGAGGAGAGTGAAAAACTTGGCTTAAAACTCAGCATTCAGAAAACTAAGATCATGGCATCTGGTCCCATCTCTTCATGGCAAATAGATGGGGAAACAATGGAAACAGTGACAGACTTTTTTTGGGGGGGCTCCTAAATCACTGCAGATAGTGATTGCAGCCATGAAATGAAAAGATATTTGCTCCTTGGAAGAAAAGTTATAACCAACCTGGACAGCATATTAAAAAGCAGAGACATTACTTTGCCAACAAAGGTCCATGTAGTCAAAGCTATGGTTTTTCCAGTAGTCACGTATGGATATGAGAGTTGGACTATAAAGAAAGCTGAGCACCAAAGAATTGATGGTTTTGAACTGTGGTGTTGGAGAAGACCCTTGAGAGTCCCCTGGACTGCAAGGAGATCCAACCAGTCCATCCTAAAGGAAATCAGTCCTGAATATTCATTGGAAGGACTGATGTTGAAGCTGAAACTCCAATCCTTGGCCACATGATGTGAAGAACTGGCTCATTTGAAAAGACTTTGATGCTGGGAAAGATTGAAGGGGGAGGAGAAGGGCACAACAGGATGAGATGGTTGCATGGCATCACCAACTCGATGGACATGAGTTTGAGTAAACTCTGGGAGTTGGTGATGGACATGGAAGCCTGGCATGCTACAGTCCACAGGGTCGCAAAGAGTCAGACATGACTGAGTGATTGAACTGAACTGAACCAACCTCCAGTCCCTGGCAATCACTTGTCTGATTTCTGTCTTTATAGTTTTGTCTTCTTCAGATTGCCATCTAAATGTAACCATAGAGTATGTAACCTTTGTATCTGGCTTCTGTCAGTGCAATGCTTAGAGATTCTTTTACACTGTTGCATGTACCTATAAATTGTTCCTTTTTATTGCAGAGTAGTATTCCATTATATCCATGTACTATAATTTGTTTACTGATTCACCACTTGATGGACTTTTGGGGTTGTTTACAGTTTGGGTGATAAATATTTGCATATAGGTTTTTGTAACTATATATATTATCATTTCTCTTGGTTAAATATCTAGAAGTGGAACTGCTGGGTTGTATGGCCAGTGAAATAAAGTGTCTAACTCCATTTTTGATGTTTGACCATAGATAACTTTAAGCCCCACCCCTCTCCCTTTCTTTTCTCACATCTGGGCAAGCCATAAAAAGCCCCAAATGTTCCCTCCCTTAATGCCAATGGACAAGTTCAAACTACTCTGTAACCTCCACTTTGGTCTTCATCACAATAAAGAACGAAGTCATGACTCCTTCAAACCATTTTGATCTGGCCTAGGAGCTTCCTTGCTCTCCCTAGAAAGCCTCATTATGTGAATAATAAACTTTTTCTTATTCTCTTGATGCATATGTGGCATCAATTGTCTTGACATCTGAACCAATTTTGAGAAGAGGGATTGATCCTGCCTTCAGCAAGACTACCATAAAATATTGAGCATGGGTTTAACTTTTAAATCCATGCTCATATATTTCCTATAAAATATATTTTATATGAAAATGTCAACTCTCTTCTAAAATAGCTCTACCATTTTGTATTTCTACCAGCAACTCACAAGGGTTCTAGTTATTCTGCAACTCTGCATCTTCACTAACACTTAGCATTTTCAGCCTTTATCATTTTAGTCATTCGGGTAAATACAATTTTTTAATTTGCATTTTCCTAATGATTAATGGTGTTGAACACTTTCCCCCATGTGCTTATTTGTAATCACTTGCAATTAGTATATTTTCTTTGGCTCAAAGTCTGTTCAAACCATTTGGCTACTTTTGGCTTGATTATTTCTTATTTTATTATTAGATTTTAAGAGATTTTTGCATATATATTTTGATATAAGTCCTTTATAAGATATTTTTTGTAAATATTTATTCCTATCTGTGGGTTTTTTCATTTTATTAATGTCTTGCAAAGAACAGAAGTTGGTTATTTTGTCAAAATACAGTTTACCAGTATTTTCTTATATGGTTTGTGCCTTTTGTGTCATATCTAAGAAATATTTACCTAATCCAGGTTTACTTTCTTCCTTTGATTTTTCCCAGAAATTTTAATTTTTAGCTGATTTTATATAGTTCAAGATAATGGAGTAAAGATTGAGATTCTGTTTGATATTGTTTCAGCTTTATAGATGGATATTCACTTGTCCAGTATTTATTGGAAAAAAAGTGTCTATTGCTTTTGAATTACCTCAACACCTTTGCTGAAAATCAGTTGGCCATGTATGTGTGGGTCTATTACCGGTCTCTGTTTTTCTCTATTGATACCATCCTTATGTCAGGCCCAAGTTGTCTGATATTTCAGTTTTATAGAAGTCTTGAAATCAGACAGAATGAACTCTCTAGTTTTCAAAATGGTTTTAGTTACTTTAGATTCTTTGCATTTCCATATGAATTTTGGGTTCAGTTTGCAAATTTCTTTAAAAAAAAGACTTCTGGGACTTTGCTTGGTATTACTTTGAATTTATAGATCAATTTGAATAGAATTGATATCATGACAATACTGAATTATTTGAATCTTGAACAGAGGACATCTGTCCCTTAAATTAGTTTTCTTACCTTACCTCTGAAAACTTTTATAACTTTCAAATGTATAATAGGTCCTGCACATGGTTTGTTAGATCTGCCCCTAAATGTTTCATATTTTTTCTTGTTTTAAATGTTACTGTTTGTGGCACTGTTTGTTTGATTTCAATTTCCAATTATTTATAGTAAGTATGTATGAATACAGCATGATATATTATATCATGCAACTGTAATGGACTCACAAATTGATTTGTGTAATTTTGGGGGGTAAATTCTTTGGGATTTTCTAAGTAGATAACCATGTTTTACTTCTGCTTTTCTAGTTTGAGTGATATCTATTTCTTTTTATTAACTTATTGAACAAGCTAGGACCTCCAAATAATGCTGACTAAAAGGGAAAGAGGAAATTCTTGCCTGGTTTTCTTGGTCTGAAGGGCGATTGATTTAGTCTTTCATCCTTAACTCTTATGTTAGCTGTGGGTTTTTCAAAATGCACCTTATCTGGGAAAAGAAGTTATTCCCATTAGTTCACTGAGAGATTTTTTTTTTTCATTTTTATCATAAATAGATACAGAATTTTATCGAATGCTTACTCTGCATTTATGGAAATAATCTGACTGTTTTACTTCTTTGATGTGTTGATATGGTGAACTACATTGATTATTTTCAAATGGTGAACCAACCTTTTGTTCCATGACATCCCACCTATTCATAATGTATTTTCCTAAAATACTGTTTGATTTGCTTTTATAATATTTTAAAAGAAGTTTTATACCTACAGCAGAGAAATATTGGTCCATGGTTTTCTTTCTTGCATTGTCTTTGTCTGGTTTTAGTGTCAGTGTGCTGAGGCCATCAAATGAGTTGGGACATCATCTCATCTTCTCTAGCTTCAAAAAGATTTTATGTAGATTGAGATTATTACTTTCTTACATATTTGATAGATTTCACTAGTTAAGTCATAATCATAGTATGTAGTTTTCTTTGTGGAAATTTTAAATTGTGAATTAAATTTAATAGCTAGAAGGCTTTTCAGATAAATTTTTTCTTGAATAGGCATCATCAGTTTGTATCTTTCGAAGATTTGGTTAATCACACCTAAGTTATCGATCTGTATACATAAATTTGCTTATAACTCACTTACTACCTTCTATTGTTTATAGAATTTCCATTAATGTCCCTTCTTTCAGTCCTGATATTGGTAATTTATGTATTTTTTTTCCCTTTTTTCCCCTTAATTAGTCTGGCTAGAGGCTAAAAACACCAATGTTTATAAAATAAAATTCAAATAGGAAAAATATGACAGGTATATGACAGATAAAGAGCTAAATTCCTTTACCTAGCAAAAAGTTCTTTCATATCGAGAAGTCCTTTAAGTGCAGTGGTGATCAGGGCAAATTTGATCTATACATACTTGGAATTTCCTATTTTTTGAGAGAGACAGATAAGAAAATAATTTTAGTGATAAATGTTATACAAATACAAATACAAAAAAAAATATGACTAAATCCTTTTCTGAGGATGTGCTAATTTTAATGTTCCTGCTTTGGGAAATAATAGAATAAGAGTGGTGTGGGAGTGAAGCATAACAAAAAGGGAAGTGACAATGGGAGCTGTTACCTATATAACCTCTCCTCTAATAATATAGAATCTAAATGGTGATTATTAAATACTGTCCTGGGGAGCATTAAAGGTACAGGCTCTGGAATCAGATTGATATTGACTAGAGCCCCAGTCTCTCCATGTATCAGCTAAGTTACTTTATAGACAATTTATTAAATGCCAATAATCTTTAGTTTCCTCATATGAAAAATGGTAATAATGCCCACCTCATAAAATTGTTACAAGGAATACATAAATATATCTTATTATATATACATATGTTCCCTGGAGGAGGACACGGAAACTCCCACTCAAGTATTCTCGCCTGGAGAATCCCATGAATAGAGGAGCCTATGGGCTACAGTCCATAGGGTCACAAAGAGTCAGACACAAGTGAAGTGAGTTAAGCATGCATGCACGCATATGTATATATATGTAGTTATTACTATGCTTGGCAAATGTTGTATCACTAATACCAGTAGTTGTTATAACTGACATTTATGTGTAAGGAGCTTTATACATATCACTCCATTAGATTTCTGGAACAATCCTAAGAGAAACACATTGTAATTGATAAATAAGTGGTAGGTTTGTAGATATATCGACTGGGTAGGAGGATAAAGGCAGTGTTCCCTATTACAAATGTCTGCTTTTACTTAGGGGGTCATAGCTTAAATTTTCGTATTGTGTTGTCTGTAAATTTAGGTCTTCAAGGCCTTTGCTCTCTCTAAGAATTATTCTACCTGTCACACTACTACAGGACTGCTAAGATGGGGATTACTGGCATTACTTACTCAAATAACATACCATTAAATGAGAACAATCATTGATTTTCCTGGACAAATAGACATAAGCATAATCCTATGTACACATGTATTCTGCATATACATATTAAATAGGTCAAGCCAAAATGTCAATTCAAGTCAATTCATGTGAGCTGAACTCCACTAAGTGCTGTGAGGTACATAGAAGAAATGTAAGTGCTGCTGATACTCTGTGCTGGCCAACGCAGCTCACATTTATTCTCAACTCTTTTTTTCCCTTCCCTGCTTCTAGTATAGGATCTGAAAAAAAGCGAAATACTCCATAGCTTTACAGCCTTCCTTGCGGATAGAAGAGACCGTGTGACACACTTCTGGCCAATGAGATATTACTAGTGGAGGCTTTCTGAGAATTTTTTTCCAGAAAAAAAGAAGAGAGACTGCTAGGATAGATCCATTTTCTTCTCTTCTGCCATGAACTTGAGACAATGGCAGTCATATTGCAACCATAAAGCTTCATGCATAAGAATGAAAGCCAGGATGTAAAACGAGAGAGGCTACATGAAATAGAAGACCTGATGTTAGTAAAAGCAGCTGAATTTGTAGGCCATCCAGCTTTTTCTCACTGGCTGTTTGGCTCCAGCATAATCTTATATTTTTCAACATCCTAGGGGGATGGACAATTCCCTACCTAGGAATCAAAATTCCTCTAACTTGCGGTCACAGAAGTATTCCTAGCATAGAGTAAGACACGGAACATAAGAAATCAAGGATTCTCATATTTCCCAAAAGCCCAGGCAGTGGCAATGATGGAAATAGAGATTGTGCAACATTTCCTCCAGAGGGGAAAAAGTCAACAGTAAGAAGAAATTATATTGAACAAAACTCGTGCTTTCAATCTAATTGGAAGACAGAAAATTTTTAAAGTCCAAACTGTCTCTAAATAGAAAAATATACATCTGAGCACAGTTAACTATCTCCTTACACTTCTGCACTCCTGCTGCCAGCCTTCATAGAGAACAAGTATAGTTGGCTATCATCAAAAAATCCACAAACAGCAAGTGCTGGAGAGGGTATGTAGAAAAGGGAACCCTCTTGGACTCCCGATGGGAATGTAAGTTGATACAGTCACTATGGAAGATAGTATGGGAATTCCTTAAAAAACTAGGAATAAAACCACTATACTACCCAGCAATACTACTTCTAGGCATATACTCTGAGGAAACCAAAACTGAAAAAAACACATGTATCCCAATGTTCATTGCAGCACTGTTTACAATAACTAGGACATGGAAACAACCTAGATACCCATCAACAGATGGATGGATAAAGAAGCCATAGTATATATATACAATGGAATACTACTCAGCCCTTAAAAGGAACACATTTGAGTCAGTTCTAATGAAGTGGATGAACCTGGAGCCTATTAAACAGAGTGAAGTAAGTCAGAGAAACAAATATCATATATTAAAGCATACATATGAAATCTAGAAAGATAGTACTGATGAATCTATTCACAGGGCAGTAATGGAGATGCAGACATAGAGAACAGACTTATGGGCAAGAGCAGGGGAGAGGATGAAATGAATGGAGTGAGTAGCATGGAAGCAGATACACTAACATATGTGAAAGAGATAGCCAGTGGAAATTTGCTGTATAACTTGGGGAACACAAACCTGGGGCCTGTAACAACCTAGAGAGGTTGGTAAGGGCGGGAGGTAGGCATATGTACATCTCTGGCTAATTCATGTTGATGTATGACAGAAATCAAACCAATATTTTAAAGCAATCATCAATAAATTAAAAATAAATATAATTTTTAAAAAGCTATATGGAAGAGACGAGATGGAAGCTTGCCCCAGGCTAAGATTGTTCTAAAGCCTTCACCACTAAGAGAAAGTTATCACCTAGGTTAAAAAATCATGCCATAGATCAAAGCACTGCTCACCGGGCAGGTACCTGACAGTGTCCCAGAAGGCGACCAAGCCTTCTTAGAAAAGAAATACTGCAGGGGAGAGAAGATGATATCATTGAGGTAAAAATACCTTTAGGAAAAAAGATAGCAAAGGTAAAATGCAAGGGAGGTAGGTAGATTTAGATGCTGCAAAGTAAAAGGAAAAACAAAAAAGGCAAAAACTTGATTGCCACACTTCACTTCTCCACTCGGTGCTCTCTCCAACCAAGGGCTTAACTCTCCCATTAAAAGAAAAAGACCTTAAATTTGTGCTTCATGATTTAAAATCCAACTATATGGTCTCTACATGAAACTCGTGATCCCTAAAGGCAAATATAAATAAATGAGAAAAAGATAAATAAGTACCAGCAAGTGGGAGGAATGCAGAGATATCGGTGTCAGAGAAGTAGAATCAAAATATACAGAAACTAGAGTGAGAAAGGATACATTTTAATGTTACAAGTACAATTCTCAATAAAAACGCTAAACTTCTGTAAACATAGTTATAAACATCAATGCACTTAAGAACAAAGAAATCACATTTATAAAGCCGATAGTAGAAGATGTGTAAAGTCACATAGAAAGAAACACACTAGTAATAGGAGAGTGTACACACAACTAAGTAGAAGACAGATCAAATAAACGAAAAATAAATAAGAATTTAGAAAATTAAATAATGCAATCAATGAGGCAAACTTTTTGGACATATATTGAACTTTGCATACTGGCAATAAAGAATGAACTTTCTTCTTGAGCACACATGATGAGATTTACAAACATTAATCATACAGTAATTAGAAAAGAAAAAACTCCAGAAAGTTCCATAAAGTAGAAATATTACAAAAATCATTCAATCACAGTGCAATAACCTACACACACTAATGCATTTTAAGAAATGTTTTCTTTTATTCAAAAATTTTAAAACTTTTGATAGAGTCAAAGTAGAAAGAAATACCAAAATTAAAGAATTTCTAAAAAGTAACAAAAAAAACCACTACATATTAGAATCTATATACTAGTAATCACTGAAATTTTTCTAGCCTTAAATACCTTTTCGGTGTACATTAAAGAACTGAGATAAATGAATTAATATCTGGGAACAGAAATCTAGAAAGAAATAATTAAACCAGATAAAAGTAAAGGCAAAAATAATAAAAAGTAGAAAATAATAAAATAAAGGGTAGTAAAACAAGAAATCTGATGAATAAATAATATCTTTGCTTATTTTTAGTTAAAAATATAGATAAACCCTTGGCTAACTTAATCAAGAAAAAGTGAGGATGCACAGATATACAAAGTAAGAAATAATTGGGAAATAACGATATAGAGGAAAGTTTAAAAAATCATGAGAATGTTTTGCTGGCCTTCTCACAAATAAGCTTAAAAATTCAATGAAGTGTATAATTTTAAAGAAGAAAAGTTTCTAAAATTAACCATATTAAAGAGAACCTGGGCATATACCTGGATAGAACCTGAGCACATACCCAGACAAAACTATGGTTCAAAATTCTGGGAAAGATTGAAGGCAGAAGGAGAATGAGATGACAGAGGATGAGAAGGTAGGATGGCATCACCGACTCAATGGACATGAGTTTTGGTAAACTCTGGGAGTTGGTGATGGACAGGGAGACCTGGCGTGCTGCAGTCCATGGGGTCACAAAGAGTCAGACACGACTGAGCGACTGAACTGAACTGATGGTTCAAAAAGATACATACACTTCTATGTTCATAGTAGCAATATTCACAATAGCCAAGACATGTGTTATGTGTGTAAGTCACTTCAATCTTGTCTGACTCTGTGCAACCCTATGGACTGTAGCTCACCAGGCTTCTGTGTCCATGAGATTCTCCAGGCAGGAATACCGAAGTGGATTGCCATGCCCACCTCCAGGGGATCTTCCCAACCCAGGGATCAAGCCAGTATCTTTTACGTCTTCTGCTTTAGCAAGCAGGTTCTTTACCAGTAGCACCAAGTGGGAAGCCAGGACATGGGGACAACCTAAATGTCTGTCAACAGATGAATGGATAGAGAAGTGTGGTACATGTATACAATGAAATATGACTCAGCCTAAAAAAGAATGAAATAATGCCATTTGCAGCAACATGGATACAACTAGAGATTATTATACTAAGTAAGTTGGGCTTCCCTGGTAGCTCAGCTGGTAAAGAATCCACCTGCAATGCAGGAGACCCCAGTTTAATTCCTGGGTCAGGAAATTCCCCTGAAGAAGGGATAGTCTGCCCACTCCAGTATTCTTGGGCTTTCCTGGTGGCTCAGACAATAAAGAATCCACCTGCAGTGCAGGAGCCCTGGGTTCAGTCCCTGGGTCGGGCAGATCCCCTGGAAGAGGGCATGACAATCCACTCCAGTATTTTTACCTGGAGACTCCCGATGGACAGAGGAGCCTGACGGGTTACAGTCCATGGTGTCACAAAGAGTTGGATGCAACTGAGGACTAAGGATGCACAAGTAAGTCAGAAAGAGAAAGATACCATATGATATCATTTATATGTGAAATCTAAAATATGGCACAAATGAACCTATCTACAAAACAGAAACAGACTCACAGACATAGAAAACAGACTTGCGGTTGCCAAGGGGCAGGCAGAGAAGATGAGGGATGGATTGAGAGTTTGGAGTTAGTAGATGCAAACTGTTACATTTAGAATGGGAAACAGCAAGGTCCTACTGTATAGCACAGGGAATTGTACCCAGTCTCCTGGGATAAACCATAATGGAAAAGGAAGAAAAAAGGAGATCAATTTTCCTAGAGAAAATTATCAAGGAATGAGCATGCAAAAAGCTACCAAGCCTGGATGATTTTACTATCATCCAGAAACTTCAAATATTTTTCCAGAGAATTAAAGATGAAGGAAGTTGTTCCAGTACTTATGAAGAAGGGAGAATATTGATGTAAAATCAGATGCTATTTAAAAATAAATTAGAGAATGCTATTATTTAAAAGTATGGAGGCAAAAGTTCCAAACAAAATATTAGTGAATGGATTTAACAACATGTTAAGAAAATAGTAAGCCATGATCAAGTGGGATTTCTTTCATAATTGCAAACGATTCAATATTAGAAGATCCATTAATATAATAAATCATATTGCTAGATATAAGGAAAAATCATACAATTATCTCCATAGAGGCTGAAAAAAAGTCTTAGGTAGAGTTCAATGCTTGTCTTTTTGGTAGGGGCATGGGTTAGCAGTGAAGAAACTAAACACATATTCTAGGATTAGGCAAATAAGAAAACATGCAGTGGATGATGGGAGCTAGGTTTTTTATTGACAGAGAAGGAAGTTACAGTACAGAAAGGATAGAATGAACTTTGTGAGGCTGGATAGTAGTTATAAGTATCAGTGTGAATTCATTGTTTTGAATAGATTCATTAGTGATTCTTAATTGAAAATAGTTTGCCCTCCAAAGGAAGTCTGTCCATGTCTTCAGATATTTGGTTTTTGAATCTGGGAGGTGAAGTACCGCATCCAGTGAGAGGCTCGGGGCACTGCTAAATATAGCAGGTGCAAAGCGCAGGACAGCACCCCCACCTTTCCCAGCAAAGAACTACCTGATCCACAGTATTAATATCGAGAATGCAGAGGATAAAAACTCTGAGATAGATAGATAGATATAGGCAGGTAAGGGAATATATCCTGATGTGCACGTGTGGCTGCATGTTTAAATCTATTTCTTAGCTCTTTGTGCTGAGAGTGCCTTAAAACAATGATCCATCCAGAGCCCAAATGTTACTTTCTAAATACTAACAGGAACCACAGCTCCTTAGTGAAGTGGCTGCTTCCTGGATAGGGCATTATAGGTTCATCTTGTGTGTGTGTGTGTGTGTGTGTGTGTGTGTATCAGAAAATAAGAAGATTCTCAAAGAAGAATAAACGTATGTCAAAAACATAGAGGGGCCAGCATGAAATGGTTCACTGAAGCCACATCTGGGATTATTTGGCCATCAAAATAAATAGTGAGAGTAAAGAATTACAACCCATTGAACAAACTAAGAGCTCGTGACTTCTGTATAGAAATATGTATATACATTCATACATAACACTTACCTAAATGGAAAAGAAAGAAAAGCTCTTCTTTACACTAGAAAGTCAACCAATAAACATGATAGAATTAGCAAAATCATCATTTGGAAATGTTCATAATAGTATTTTATTCACTCAGAAATCATCAGCTAGTGCTAATGCTAGGATATTTACATAGCCTCAAACTATGTCCCCATAAGATATTTATTAGTTAAAAGGGAAAAAAAGCATTAACTCTACAGCAAGTACCTGACAGTCACCACCTTAAACAAGTGAGCAAAAAAAAAACAAAAAACCCCACCAGCAGTGGGATAAATTGACATCATGTACCTCTTGATACGTTGCACTAAGAAAACTTTTCTATGATATTCCTGGCCCAACATGCATATGTTGAGTTGGATCATAAGAAAACATCAGACAAACCCAAAATGAGGGCCATTCTACAACATAATAAGATTGTACTCTCTGAAAAATTTGTGAATGAAAATGAAACCTTTCTGAGAAACTTTTTTAGATTAAAAGAGACTAAAGAGATATCACATCTGAATGTAAGAACTGAGATTTTCTTTTGCTCTAAATTGCATTGTTGGTATAATTGGTAAACTGAATGAAGTTTATAGGTTATCTAATAGTATCAGTGTTAATTTCCTGATATTAATGATTGTACTGTGATTCTGTAAGACAACTGTTTTAAGGTATGTACATTGAAATATTTAGGCATGAATACACCACCATCTGCAATTTACCCTTAAGCAGTTATAATGTACATATTAAGAGTTAGAGTGATAGAGCAAATATGGTAAAATATCAACATTTAGAAAATCTGGAGAAGGGTACGTGGAAATTCTAATTCCAGAAAGTATTCTTGTGATCTTTCTGTAAGCCTGAATTTATATCAAAAATGAACAAAGATAGAAGTCTTGTTTTTCAGTCTAAAAGAAACTAAAAAATGCTTCTTTTTTCTATGTGTGAAAATAGATAACAAATGAAATACTCATGCTTTCTAATGCATACTTATAAAGTGATAAAATTAATATATTGTCAATATCCAATTAATGCAAAGTAGCAATTTTAGAAATAATCTCCTTATGAAAGAATGTTCATGTTATGTCTTTGCCACTTTTAATGGCATCATTAAGGCCAGACTTTATTTATTGCTTAATATATTTTCTATCCTCTTGACTCAACACATTTATTGTTTCATTTTATTCCACACTTTTCAATGATAAGTATTGACATTGAGGCAAAATCTATGGGTTTTTCTTTGAAAACTCTGGACTGTATTTTGAAAAATATATCAATTTTAGCACCAAGGAGGCAAATGGATTGCTTGGTTGTTAAATAATCTTAATGAGATGTCAACAGCAGAAAAATATTCTCAATCCTCAGCAAGGTCTTCAGGTAATGAAACATTGATTTTTTTTTTTAAAACCTCTAAAGTCATTTTGCTTACTGTACAGGAATTAAATGAAAAATAGTTATTTGTTTCCCAGGGCAAAATCTATTTTCAGATAATCTAATAATTAAAATTATTTATAATTTTTCTGCCTTCATTAGCTACTTGTTTCATTTGTACTGTTGCTTTTGTTTTTGCACTGTTGATTTTTTGAGTAAATATCTTGGGTTCATTTTTGAAGCAAGTCTCAGACCAAGACTGACCTGAATTACATCGTTAGAGGGATTATACTTGTGGGGAAGCATCGGTATTTTAGCTAAAAAATGCTTTGTGAACCAATAAACATGATGTAAGAATTTATTGTCCTAACTTATTTTTATTCTTTCATTTATTTAAATAATCAGTGCAAATGAAATTACTTAGCCACTTGGGTCAAAGGTTTACAGTATTCGTAAGAATTATTCGGAATCCAAAGTCTCTGTTTATCCAATTCTTTAGTTCTACATTAAAACAGAGCAAAATTTTAAAAAATCTGTTATTAAGTTGAAAGAATAGTAGTTGTCCATCGGCTTCAAAATCATGTTAAATAAGAATTAACACTCTATTTTGGGGAAATAGCAATGTGATTCTGAGAGGTGCAGATTAGCCAAACTGGGGTATTTTCAGAATGTTATGGAAGCTCTACTCTCCAGATATAGAAACAATATCTAGGGTATTCAAACTTTGGAAATTACTACTTCAGAAAAGATGAGAAGCCATGTTTTTCTTAGCAAATACCATAAATGTAGACCATTTTCACCTATCCTGGTTTCCAAATGGAAGCATTTTTCTCTGCGTTTGAGGATGATTAAGCTTGTTTACTTAAGATAGAGTGCATTTTGGCCTTGTTTTGGACTCCAGGAGAAGTCACAAATGTGGTATTTTCAGCTAGTTTTGACAGTGAAAGCCCAATGGCTCAGTTAACTATTGAATAAGAAGCTACTTCAAAATTTAGTGGCTTTCCACAAGAATCATCTACTGGTAAACTCTTCTCATGGCAATAGAAAAGATACGAAAGAGCGACCAGAAGATGGCTTTTCTACTCAGATCCTGTTCAGCAATATAAGTCCCATGGTCCAGTCCAAGGTCAAGGGACAGACCTGCAGAATCACAAGACTGAAAGTATGGATACTGGGAGGGATGAAGAATTGGGTCCAATAATGCAACCTATACAAACATGAGGAAATATCTGATAGATTGTTTTAGAAACAGTTCCTATTCTGCACATTACTTCCTGTCAATGTTTTTTTGATGATGAAAATAGTGTTGGCTCACCAAGTTACAAATATATCACCTTAGGAGGCGGACTAGCCTCTATAGAAATCATGAAAGTCCTTTTCAGAACAATGGGGTATCAGACCATTAATAACTGATACTGATTTGATGGCTAAATTTTAGGAGAGATTCCATTTTTAATATTCTTCAGAAGAAAGAATCTTATAACCCCTTTGCAGCAAAGAATATCAAGAAGTAACGAATTGGCAGGAAAACAGTCAGTTCTATACTATAGAAGTGGTAGGATGCATGAGCTTCTAAGGAAGAACTCACACAGCTGGATTCTGGTGATAAGACTTGTCCTCCCTCTGTAACGATGGGACACAGGAACAGTCACTCCAAGCAAAACAGAAAGACAACTACAAAGTGTCATCACCCAGAGGGCAGTCATTCTGCTGGCTTGGATGTGGAGAAAGACCATTTTCAGGTTTAAGCATATTGCAAAAGATTTGTTTAAGAGTTGTAAACGTTTTGTTTTCTGTTTGATAAAACGTTGTAAGTGCCTGAGATGGTTTTTTGCATTTCTAGCAAATACTTCTAAATTCTTTTTATTGTGGAGATAGAAATATTGTTTTTATGCTTCAGTTGTCTGAATATGAACTGAATGCTTATAAGCTTATTATAGACACCCGAAGAGAGAGGGTTTACAGTGACAACACGTAAAGAATCTTAACAAAGGTGCTAACACAACGCAATGACAAACAGCATCCATTTCCAGCAGTGGTGCCGTAGTGATGGTGTGAGTTTACAGCATCTGACTGGTAACCGCCAGTATGTTATCTGTCAAATCTTAGTCACAGTTACAATTATTCAGAAGACATTGATTTTTCTCATGCTGACAGAAGCATTTATCACTTTTCACTCAAGATATATCTTATCTAAGCACATATTATATTCTGATTGTATTGGAAATCAAGATCCCTAGAACCTGAGATCTAGTCTACTCTTCCAGTATTTACCTATATAACCTGTGACAAGTCCAGCTTTCAGCTCCTCATCTATTTTAGGAGAGGGTGGAAAAGAGAAATTCTTATATTACTTCCAACTTGAATATTCACTAACACTACTGTGCTGGTTCAGTGTTCATGGGGCATTCCCACTTGACCCATCCAGGATGTGTTTCATAGATCCCAGTGCTGCTTCAAGTAATAGGTAAACCATGATAAAACCATGAGCCACAGATGGGTTATACTGTCATGAAAAAGCCCATGAAACCAATACTTCAAATATTTGAAAAATATGATATATATTTCTGTTTATGAGAAAAATACAAGGGAATTTTCTTATGGTCTTCGAACTAGTGTTTTAATAAATGCAAAACACCCTCTTCAGTGCTGATCAGAAAGGGAAAGGAAGAAGAATATGAAGATCAACTGAATCATTTTTTTTCTTATTTTGGTGGATGAGAAAGATAGCAGCTGTGTATTGGGACTTTGCTAAATTAGAGAAGAGTATCGTTTTAACTGGTGTTTAGGGCTGGCACATATGAGTATGCATAGAGTATGCACGTTGTATGCCAGACAGTCCAGAAGATGCAGTTCCCTCAGTCTCTGACATGAATGTCCTCACAGAGTTGTTCAGCCCAGAGCCTGTTTGACTGTGGAGTCCCTGCAGCACAATAGCTTAAATGGCATTTCTGTGTACATGACCTCACAAGAATCTACTGGGGTAGGATGAAAGCAGAGCCAGCTTCATGGGCATGTAACATGCAGTTGCAGAGGGTCTTGGGCTTACAAGGGCCCATATTGGTTTAATGCTCTGCTGTCACAATCTTTTTTTTTTTAATTAATTAATTAATTTTAATTGGAGGCTAATTACTTAACAATATTGCAGTGGTTTTTGCCATACATCGACATGAATCAGCCATGGGTGCACATGTGTTCCCCATCCAGAACCCCCCTCCCACCTCCCTCCCCATCCCATCCCCCAGGGTCATCCCAGTGCACCAGCCCTGAGCACCCTGTCTCATGCATCGAACCTGGACTGGCAATTTGCTTCACATATGATAATGTACACATTTCAACACTACCCTCTCAAATCATCCCACACTTGCCTGCTCCCAGAGTCCAAAAGACTGTTCTTTACATCTGTGTCTCTTTTGCTGTCTCACATAGGGTCATCATTACCATCTTTCTAAATTCCATATATATGTGTTAGTATACTGTATTGGTGTTTTTCTTTCTGACTTACTTCACACTGGCTCCAGTTTCATCCACCTCATTAGAACTGATTCAAATGCATTCTTTTTAATGGCTGAGTAATATTCCGTTATGTATATGTACCACAGCTTTCTTATCCATTCATCTACTGATGGGCATCTAGGTTGCTTCCATGTCCTAGCTATTGTAAACAGTGCTGCGATGAACATTGGGGTACATATGTCTCTTTCAGTTCTGGTTTCCTTGGTGTGTATGCCCAGCAGTGGGGCTGCTGGGTCGTTCTATTTCCAGTTTTTTAAGAAATCTCCACACTGTTCTCCATAGTGGCTGTACTAATTTTCATTCCCACCAACAGTGTAAAAGGGTTCCTTTTTCTCCACACCCTCTCCAGCATTTATTGTTACCATCTTGAAATTCTTAATTTTTAAGCAAGGAGCCCATCTTTTCATTTTTAACTTGGTATCAAACATTATGCAGCTAGTTCTGGATGGATGTGGGAGCAATTTTTTTTTAAAGACTATAATAGCAGAAATGTAAAGAGGAAGGAATAGTTGTTTTTCAACTTCTGATATCCAGAAGAGATTTTTAAAGCATTATTTATTTATTTATTTTTTGTCTGTGCTGGATCTTCATTGTTGTGCAGGCTTTTCTCTAGTTGTGGGCACAGGCTTTTCATTGCAATGACTTCTCTTGTTACAGTGGCTTGTGGACTTAGGGCACGTGGGCTTCAGCAGTTGCAGATCATGGGCTCTGGAGCACCAGCTCGATAGTTGTGGCATACAAGCTTAGTGCTCCACAGCATGTGGGATCTTCCTGAAACCAGGGATCGAACCCATGTCTCCTGCATTGGCAGGTAGACTCTCCACCACTGAGACACCAGGGAAGCCCCAAAAGAGCATTTTTACAGCAAGACTTGAAAGCCAGGATTTAAGACAGCAAACTAATTTTCTACTTTCTTTAGTATATCAAAGGCCAAGTTTGCAGGATTCAGACTATACAATTTCTCCATAAACATAGAGGAAATGATCTTTTCACATATGAGCAAATGTCTATTGTCAACATTTGCATTTATTTTATTTTTTTGCAGTGTAATCAGTAACATACTTGGGCTAGATAATACCTTGTGTTTACCTTTGGCATAAATTTACATAGACTGATGTTCTGCCACCTGCTTAGTTAAATTAATCCACAGATGTCAAACCAAATAGAAAAATTTTCCTATGTGATTGTTATTCATATTCAAAAAATATGAGTAACTATGTGTGTTTTACATGAAGTGTAAAATCCATTTCCCTGGTTGACTTGGACATTTTCCTTGATTATTATTATGTTTTTGATCAAAAATAACCTAAAAGTGAGGACACTTAAGTTGACCATATTGAATTGATATTGTATACTAACATGGCCAGCTCAAATAGTCATAATCCAAAATGGATTTTAAAGCTGGAATTATTCACTTTACTTACATTAAAGTGAATTACATTACACTTTACTTACATCATTAAAACTCACATGAAATGTGAATACTAAGAAATCTAAGAATAGTCAATAGTTGTCATAGTCCTAAAAAGGAGTTAGCTGTGATTATAATATTTGAATCTTTCCAGTTAGTAACTGAGTAGTATGTCTCTCATATTTGGAGGGAGAGAGGGGAGAGAGGGAAGGAGGGAGGGAGCAAGAACGGTGATAATTAGGTCAAGCAAGTTATTGACCCTAAACCTGTTGGTGACATGCCAGCCCTTGTGAACAAGATGATTTCTCAGCCTCTGCAGTATTGACATGCTGGCATGAGGATTGGACAGTTCTTTGTTGGGGGAGTATCCTCTGCATTGCAGGATGTTTGGCAGCATCCCTGTCTCTACCCACTGGATGCTAGTAGCATACCTCCTCTTCAAGTGTGGTGACCAGAAATGTCTCCAGATAGTGCCAAATCACTATCAGCTGATTGAACTGAGGAGATCCTGAGAGGGCCGGTCTGCCTAACACACAAAAGGAGGACAAGTGGTCCTCCTGGTTCCTCTTTCATAGACTGATACCTTGATAGTGTACTTGAATGTTGAAGAGGTAACCCAAAAAAAAGTGAATGTCTTCCCGTATGTTAGAACAGTTAAACTAGACTGCTTATCCCAGGGCCTTCCTCAGATATGTGCTTTTGTGTGTGGTTTTTGTTGGGGGAGCATAAAAAATTATTCCAAGCTGGAGGTAGCCCCGGTCTACCCATTCCTTCTTTATTTACATGAGAACAAGTAATACAGTAAATGACTATGGTCTCAAAGAGCACTGATCCACAAATGCACTGAGTTAACACCACAGCAACTTTTTTTCAGCTTCATTAGTGATTTTTTTAAAGGTCCATCCCCTAGTATGTTGGCCCTACCTACATCGCTATCCTTTCTTTGCAGAATGCTTGTTTCAGAATGTTTGGAAGGATTTGAGAACTCCCTAGACCTCAGGGTACCTGAGAACTTGGAGATATAGTTCCCCCAAAATGATTATTTTTTCCTAAGATTTAGAACAGCTACAGTCAACACTTAATTGTGCCTAATCACTTGGAAGATTTGAATTACTTGCCCCACTTTCATCCATTCCAGGTCTTCAATAATTAGTTTGCCTGTAGATGAGTAATAGATCATCCATTTTTAGGGCCTGTCGAGACGTAAGAGACCTGGATTTGATCCCTGGGTCAGGAAGATTCCCTGGAGAAGGGCATGGAAACCCACTCCAGTATTGTTGCCTGGAGAATCCCATGGACAGACGGAGTCTGGCAGGCTACAGTCTATTGGGTTGCAAAAAGTCGGACATGACTGAAGTGACTTAGCATGCATTATTTACTGTTGGTTCTATGCTTCTCTGACATTTGGAAAATATACTGACCAGCTCATTTAAAAAATCTTCCTGACCCATGGAGAGAAGAAAGCAGGCATAGTATAGATCCTTTTAAGCTTTAGCATAAGGTGGTGTTCCATAAAGATAACATTGTTCTGTGATTTAATCTGTGAGTGGGAAATGGTTTCATACCACTTCTGTTATGGGGGAAGAGTATATATCTTAAATTACCTATTTTGCTGTGAAGTATTTGTATAACTGCTTCCATCCTACAGAGAAAAATACTTTCCAAATAGATAATGCAGAGGAATGCACTGTAATTACTCAAATATTCCACGGCTATGTAATATGACTTGTTCCTAAGTTTTTGTTGCTTCTAATTTTATTTATTTTCTTTGTAATATAGATTATTTTAAAATAAAGTTTTAGTGTATATCTAGGGGCTTGGTTAACATATCCATTTCAAAACACAGAATAAGCTTCCTTGTGTGTTAAAAAGTACCTCTTCATTTTACATGTAAGGAACTGCAAACAGGGAAGTGGAGAGATTTACCTAAACTTGCAAGGTGAGCTTGGGCGCTTTCTGCGCCCTGTGGCAGGCTGGCAGTGTGTATGAATGCCTATTCTCTGTGTTCTGTGTCAGCACTTTGTCTGCTTTCTGGGAGCAGCGTGTGGGGAGGCTGTGTCCCTTTTCTCTCCCTCTCTGACGATAACACATTGAGGTATCCTTTAAATTTTATACTCTGTGTTTGATCCCTGCCTACAGTTAGGCTCACAGAACTGGATATCAGGAAGCTGAGAGACTGAAAGTAATTCAATGCGATGAAAGGATAACAACATTTTCATTTTGATAAGAAATGAAAACTATTACCCATCAATGCTTTGACTTAGTATCTTTAGGGTATGTTCAAAAAAAGAAAGAAGGAAACATTGCAAATTAGGAGTCTACATTTCCTTTTCTTATTCTGGCATTTGTTACCTATGTGGTCTTAGTAAGTCATTTATTCGGGACTTAATCTCCATTCTTCAGTCTTGTTTCCTCTGGAAAGAATCCTAAAACATCATGATCACCGTCAGCATGCCCATGACTAATAATCCTTAGTGCTGGTGGGACTATGGGAAAAAAGAGATTCTCACTCACTCTTGGTTGCACTATAAAAAACCTTCTTAGAAAATCATCTGGCAGGGCTAATTAAAATGTAAAGCATATATGTCTCCCTGACCAGCAGCTCCATTTTCAACTACTCATTTACTAGATATAGAAAATATTTAAGTGTTTAAAGACATATCTGTAAGAAATTTATCACATGATTTTTGGAAACCAAGAACTGCAGGCAATCTGAAGAATCATCAATAACAGGATAATGAAACAAATTGGGTAATTCATATCCTGATGTGCTACACACATTTTAAAAAGGACAGAGATCTATATGAATTGACTTAGATCTCCCTGATGCATTTATAAAGTTAAAAAAATTACAAAATGCAGTATACTATTACCTCATTTGATAATAAACCCTCATATTTATGTATATATATCTTATGCTTGTGATAAGCAAAGGAAACTATAGATTAATACATCTAAATTGGCAGTAGATAAATCAAAAAGAATACTGCTTTTCTCAAGATGTGTCTCTGTCCTGTTTGCATATGTACGAGAAGCATATTACTTTTAGTAAACAATATTTTTTCAACATTTTATTATGAAAAATTTTAAACATACAGCAAAGCTGAAATAATTTTGCAGTATGCAGCCATACATATATATTACTTGGATTCTAGTCCGTTAGCATTTTACTATACTTGCTTTATTATGCATCCATCCATTTATCCCTTTTTCTATCTATTCCTCATTCTTTATTTTTTCTTGATGCTTTTCAAACTAAATTTAATACTTCAGACCACTTTCTCCTACATACTCTACCTTTCAGAATAAATGACATTTTGATTGAAATCAAATATAGTACATTTTAAAGAAAGAGCTCTTATTGTGGCTTCACTCACTTGGGTTTCTTCTCCCTGCCCTCAACATAACAAATCTTCCAACATCTATAAAATTTAGGGTAGTTGGGTCCTGAGGTTTGAGGGCAGGATCTTAGAAATATTAGTGAAATTAATGTTCTTTCCTACATTTTTGGGGGATCTATAGACCAACATATCTCTTAGTAAATGCTTTTTGGAATTCAATGTAAATTGTCTGTACATCATGAAAATGTGAGCCAGAGATCCCCAAGGAGATTTCGGGCTTCTGGAGACATTGAAGGCATACTGCTCTGAGTTCGGTTGTCAAGAATAGAATCCACTCTACCTAAGCATGCAGGGAGTTATTACATGGTATTATATGATTTAGAGAATCACAGTCAGGGTGGGTATGGGGTGCTGAAGAAAAACTGTGTGGAGATTTCAGGAAGCATTTAAAATCCACACAGTGGAACTGGGCCAGGGGAGGTGCTGCCTCTACCATAATCAGAAACGTTATTTCAGAATCAGAATTTTCATCATGACTGCCTATTCCAGAATGATACCTCAGCCTTTTCCAGGAATCTGCCAAAGGAGGAAGCTACCTATAGAATCAGGAAATCATTGCTGTAGCTGTCCATTCCAGAACCAGGCTGCCTTTGCCATAATCTGTACAATCAACACAGAAAATTCTCACCCTGCTTGCCTCCTGAAATGAATCAGCAACCAAACTCTAAGATAATACCTGGAATCTCACCATAAGGAAATCTAGGAAATGTTTTATGAACACTATTAGTTGACTGAAATAATCAATTTTCTTCTTCTTGAGCACATGGCTACATTCTGTTTTTCAAACTCCCCTGAAGTTATATGTGGCTATATGTCAAAGTTCTTTCCTAGAAGATGCAAGTAGAGGTAATATATGCCTTAAGACAGTGGTCATGCCTCACCCCAATTTTTTCTCCTTATTGTTGGCTGGAATTTGACCCAGATTCAACCATGTGGATGATGATAGTGCCAGAGAATGTAGAGCTGTGTCACTGCCTTGAATTTCTGATGACTTTGTGAAGCAAAGTCCATTTAACCATTTTGGATGATTACATGAGTGAGGAGGAAAAAAACTTGAATCTTCGTTTCATCACTGGATTATTGTTTGGTCTTTTGGTTATAACAGTCTCACCCTACCTCTGTACCAAGAAATGTTGATTGGGTTTTGTAGAGCAAACCAATCCCTAGTGCCCTCCTGAACAGGGTTCCTCTCCCTTCAGAACACACTCTCCTCTTCTCTCCCTCATATCTCTCATTACTCAGAACACACACACACACACACACACACACACACACACACATACACATCATGTTTGTTGTTAGGACCTCATATGTCATAAATGTTTAATAAATATTTGGTTAATGAATAAATAAATGAAAACATCTTCACTTTTGAGGACTACTATGGGGACAGCTTATAATTTTGTCTTTGACATATTTCAGTGAAAGGTGTGCTTTTAAACCTTGGAAAGGATTTCAACATATTGTAATGGGTTGAGGGCATTCTATCAGCAGAGAAGTATGCTTGAAGCATGGCAGTATAACAGGGGTGAACATAGCGTGTGAGCTGGCTGTTGTACACGGTGGGACAGCTGAAAAGGGGTGTTTGGGTTGAGGTTGGATTCAGATTGGGCAAGTCCTTGAAAGCTCTCCTACGGCATTAGCAATTCTATTAGCCAAGAAAACATCAAAGGTTTGTTTTGTTTCTGTTTTTGATTTTTGCTCTCTCATTGTACTAACATGCTTGGATCTGCATTTTGCAGAATGAAGTGCTGGCAGTGTGGAGGAGGAGACCAGAGAGAGGAGGAGAGAGCCTGGGAGGGGAAAGGCCAGGTAAGGGACTGTTTGAGTTTCCCAGGAAAGAAAAATGGATATCTAACCTTGACAGAAGTCAAAGATACATTTGAGAGATATTTTGGAGATAACATTAAAAGAACTGAGTGACTTATTGGATGATAAGTAGAGAGAATCTCTAGTTTCTAGATTCAGTTGATAGTGCTATTGACTTAAGACAGGAAATGCCAAAGAGAAGTAAATTGTGTTTGGGGTAGTGAAGTAATAAAATTTGTTTTTCTAACTATTGCATTACATTTTAGGTCATGGAAATATTAAGGAGCTAGATGGTAATATGGGTCTGGAATTCAAGAGACAGATTAAGGCACTGGTGACTTGAACTTGGAAGTTATGAGCAAACTCTATGACATACTCTATTAGTATGTCCCAGGAAGTCATCTGTAAACACTTGCATCAGAGATCCTTGCTTCAGGATGGTTATAAAAATGAAGATTCTTGGGCCTTATTGCAAATATATTTAGTCAGATTCCCTGGAGGATGTGACCTGGAATCTGCTTTTCTAAAAATATTCATGATTATTCTAACGCATGAAAATTTTTGAGAGCAAATAAAGGTGGTAACTAAAGCATGATAGATAAGATTACCCAGGATAATGTATTGAGTAAAGAAGACAAATGGACAGGTTATGGACAAGAATGGTTCTGGAGTACAGAAACTGCAGAGTTTAAAAGCTGTTTGAAGAGGAGAAAAAATAAAAGATTCTTGAGAGTAGAGAAGTAGCTGTGAGAAAAGTTTTACGGAGGTGAGGTGATGATGGCTCCTGAGAGCTACATCAGGCTCTGTAAAGAAGCTGCCTAGAATGAGACAGAAAAAGAGGATACTGGCTTCATCAATTTGTTGGGCATCAGTGACCTGTGAGGCAGCAGTTTCAATAAACTGATGGGAGGGAATAACATGACTTCACTAAAGCATTGAAGGAACAAAGGATTCAGAGACAGACAATTTTGAGACTATTTTCCTTTTCTAAGGAAACAATACATATTGTTTAAAACTCCGTGTAATTTCTATTTCACATTTTCATTTTTCTAAGGAAGAGAAAATGTGATATTAGTTGGGGATTTCCCCCATACCTCTTTCTCCTAGAATGTGCAGCTTTCCACTTTGTGCTCAGGTGGGCCCAGGCAGATCATTGCTGAGATGTCTCTTGGCCCATCTTCAAGGCACCTTCCAACCTGACAGCTTTCTCTTTCCTCGTGGGTCATATTCAAGTGAGGGTGCCTGTGAGGCAGGTGTGGGCTGGTTTGTAGAGTTGTCCTTTACAGACATTTTATCTTGGAGTAAACCCTCTTTCTGGGATATACTCTTGAGTATCATATTCCCATCCTGCAGTTTTGTCGTGTACCAGGGCTATCATGTGACACCTGTCAGACACCAGTCCTGGGGTGCCTGCTTCTTCCCTTGAAAGCCTCTTCCTCCTCCCTAGATGACATTCCAAATATGTTATACATACAGTACACACACTATTTACTTAACTCTCTTAAGTAATGTCACAAGATCTTCACTATTACTGATAACATATTTAGCAAGTGTCACAGCTTGAACCTGAACTCCATTTGAGGCTTATGTGTGTGAGTGCAACTATGAGGAGGTGAGAGAGACCTGCATGCCTGGGGAAGGGCCAGGGTAAGGAGAAGAGCTCTTTGGAAGAGAAGGAAGTCCAAACATGATTTGTGGGGAGTATACAGGAATGATTCCAAGTGTGACTTGGTATCCATTGGATGGTACCTGGCCTAACTCTCATTGTAGTTCTGCCAAGTCCTAGGGTGAGGGGGTGTAACAAAAGAGATAATGTAAATTAAAAGAGTCATTTCTGTAAACTCCCTGTAAGACACTGACACGCATATTGTCAACTGCATTCGGAATTGCTGGTCCCTGTAGGAGAAACAGGAGTACAGGTGGTTACAGATTGGCTATAATAATGGCAATGATGTTAAAGACAGAGGCATCTTTTTGTTACTGTCTTCTGTCTTTGATAATCTGCAACCTTGCTACAGATATGGATACTCTTAAGCCTTGGACAATGGCAACCTTACAGCCTTTGGAAGGCAAGAGTGGGGAGTGCTGGCATAGATGCCGCTTTCTGCATCCTCAGAGGACTTAGGTACCCCTCCTGTAGGCTACAGGAGGAAAGGATAAACAAGATTGTATGCTGCATGACAGGCAGGAGGACTAGTCTTGGAGCAGTGAGCAACCAGGAGGAGAATTTTGGAGGGATCTTATAGGGGATAAAGCTCCCACGAAACAGGTCAGAAAGTGGTAATAGGGCTACTCTTCTGTATCAGCTACTAATTGGGCTTCCCTGGTGGCTCAAGACAGTAAAGAATCTGCCTGCAATGTGGGAGACCAGGGTTTGATTCCTGGGTCGGGAAGATCCCTTGGAGAAGGAGATGGCCAATCCCTCTTCAGTATTCTTGCCTGGAGAGTACTATGGACAGAGTAGCCTGGCAGGCTACAGTCCATGGGTTGCAAAGAGTTGGACACATCTGAGCAACTGAGCATGCATGCACATGGGGAACAAACAGATTAGTTTATTCATTAGTCTATTTTTTTAAAACTTATCTTGAATGGAATGAACAGAATAGATGAAATTGATGAAAAAAAAGTTTAGAGACTTAAAAAAACTTGGGCAAAATCCTATACACAGCTAATGAGTTGTGGGATCATTTGTCCACTCATGCTGCCATCTTCCCGTTTGGGACAGAGAAAAAGATGCCAGGGGAGAAAAAAGATTATAATTATCTAACAGTAATCAATGACAGTGTCTTGAATAAACTGAGAGAGAATAAGATTAAGAGGGTATTTGGAGGAATTAATTAAAGACATTTAGAAAATGGAATGTGAGAAAGTCAAGCAGAAGTGTTTCAGGCAAAAGATGATGAACATATGGAATCAGATAAGAAAGCTAGCTGAAGTTTCAGCATACAAAATAATTAAAGAAAGACATCTGGAATAGGAGAGAAATAAGAGAAGCTGAGGAAGTAAAAGGTAGGTTTGAGATAAACTAGATATGTTGGTAAGGCCAGCTGGTTTTTTTTTCTCTTTTGCTTAACATATATTATGTCTTTCTTAACCACAATCCCCAAAATATTGCACATTTCAACATGTTGTATTTGTTTCTGAATATATCTAGGAACTACATAAATTTATCTTCCAAAGCAAATGATTCAAAGATCTGCATGATTTGTTTTCGATGGCTAACTTAGCCTATGTCTAGCTTCCCACAGAAGTCTAGAATGTTTATCTCTGGTTACATATTTTGGGCCACAAAAATAACAACAGAAATGGCTATTTAACATGGTTTTCCATAGCAATAGGAAACAACATCCAGTAAAAGACTCCTACAAATGTCTTCCATCAGGCTCTTCTCCTCATGTTAAGACATGAAACAAAGCAATTATGATGATGAAGATAGAGGTGCATTATCCTTTTGTTTCTTGTTGAACTGGAGGTAATCATATCTATGAATGATGAGAATGTCTCATTTTACATGAATTCTTCTCATTTGTATTTGAAGTGTAACTTCAGCTGGTGGAATGTCTTTGGTCATTGCCTAAACTATGTGGTGATGCAGATGGCTGCTGATGTGGTGTGATGGGGGCAGGCACCAAAGAAAGTCCTACTCACCCTCAAATATTTTTCACTCTGACTGGCTGGATTTGGGTATCACTGAGTGCTGTCATTTCCCAAAGGACAAGAAAAACAGTGAATGAATAGATTTTGCGATAAAATAGATCATTTTGCCTTAAGAATGTATTGTTTACTCATGGGGAATTGGGGATATCAAATCTTGGTGAGGTTTTTTTCTTTTTTGCAATGAATTCAGATCTTTATATCATTAAAAAAAATTTTGTTGGAGTATAATTGCATTACAATGTTGGGTTCAGTTCAGTTCAGTTCAGTCGCTCAGTCCGACTCTTTGTGACCCCATGAACAGCAGCACGCCAGGCCTCTCTGTCCATCGTCAACTCCCGGAGTACACCCAAACCCATGTCCATCGAGTCGGTGATGCCATCCAACCATCTCATCCTCTGTCGTCCCCTTCTCCTCCTGCCCCCAATCCTACCCAGCATTAGGGTCTTTTCCAATGAGTCAACTCTTCGCATAAGGTGGCCAAAGTGTTGGAGTTTCAGCTTCAACATCAGCCCTTCCAATGAACACCCAGGATTGATCTCCTTTAGGATGGACTGGTTGGATCTTCTTGCAGTCCAAGGGACTCTCAAGAGTCTTCTCCAACACCACAGTTCCAAAGCATCAATTCTGCGGCACTCAGCTTTCTTCACCGTCCAACTCTCACATCCATACATGACCGCTGGAAAAACCATAGCCTTCACTAGACGGACTTTTGTTAGTTTCTACTATATAGCAGAGTGAATCAGCTATACATATACACATATACTCTCTTCTTTGGATTTCCTTCCCATTTAGATTACCACAGAGCATTGAGTAGAGTTCCCTGTGTTATACAGTAGGTTCTCACTTGTTATCTATTTTATACATAATATCAATAGTGTATATATGTCAATCCCAATCTCCCCATTCATCCCTCATGATGCCAAATCTTTGGATGGGAACATTGTGTAGCTAAATTGTTTCTGGCACAAAACAGAGCAATGATACAGAATTGCTCTGGCCAGAGAAACAGCCTCCCCACAAAAGGATCCGTGGTGCTGAGCTCTGTCGTTACCAAGGTTTACTGATAAACTATCTGTGGTACAGCTGGTCATGGCTCTGAGCAATCTGTCAATCTGTTGTCCTTGGGGCGGATTTTCAGGAAAAAGGATCTGCTCAGAGCGCCTTTTAATAAGGAGAGATGCCAGATTAGTTGTTCTTTAATCTCTGAAAGACCAGATATGTTGAGAGATCTGAGAGGGTTTCACATTCACACTATTAGAGTCATTGATTTATTCAGTAAATATTTATTGAACAATTACTAAGTGCCAGCATCTATGCTAGGTAATGGAAACATAAGGACAAATAAGGGGACATTCCAGTCTTTGGATATCTCAGAGTTTAATGGGAAAATGAGGACAATGCAAAACCCACCAAATAATAAAACAAACAAAAAATAATAAGGTCATCAGCAATTGTGTAGACTATCTATACAAAGTATTGGGGAACATGGAATAAAGGGTAACTAATTCTTCCTAGAAGTAATCAGGAAAGATTCAAATAAATTATATTTGAATTGAGTGAGTTTAATTTTTCAAAGGAGCCGAGAAGTATTCTAAGAAAGGGAGAAACAGCTTATTAAGATGGTAGTACTGCTATGGGCTGAATGTTTGTGTCATTCCCAAATTCATATGTAGAGATTCATGTCTTTGGGAGTTAATTAGGCCATGAAGGTAGAACCTTCATAATGTGACTACTGCTTTTATGAGAAAAGACACAAGGAAGCTTTCTCTGTTTCTCTCTCTGCCATGTTAAGACAAAACAAGAAGATGACCAACTACAAACCAGGAAATGCTCTCACATATACCAACTCTGTGAGTGCCTTAATCTTACACATTCTATTCTCCAGACCCATGAGAAATAAATATCTGTTGTATAAGCCGCTTGGTCTGTGATCTTTTTATAGCAATGCAAGCTGACTAAGTACTCACTAACTCATCAGAATAAATGTTATAAATCATAGTGATTAGCTGTCACTGAAAAAAAACTGAGAGATGGTCACCCTCAACAGATAAATTTCACTGGGCTGGAACATGAAGAATTTTCTAGGAGGAGGGATCCAGCATTAATGGAAGTCCCAAACATTGTGATGTCACTGGAAAAGCTGGTGGGTGAGCAACTGGCATGAAATAAAGGATGCTGATAGAAAGGGGAAGGCCAACAGGAATAAATTTTTCCTTCTTAATAATTTTACTTAGGATCAGCCCTAATCAATTTTATCCCACCAGAGCCCATGTATCCAAATCAAGATGACATTCAAAATATGGAAAATTTGAAATCAATGCCTATGACTCTAATAAAGAGCTGAACTCAGCTTGTACCATAGAGGGTGTCAAGATCTAACTCCAGGCCTTTTAAATTCTGTAAAGTGATGAGCTTTGAAAGCATACTGTGCCTGCTCCAGAATGGCAAGTAACTGTTATGAAAGTCAGAGCATACTCCTGTAACTCCAGGTTTGCCTAGTTTTTGAAGCCAAATATATATATACACACACATATATATATATATATTTAATTTTTGCTTCCTTGAGGTTTTTGAGTTGTATCTGCCTTATAGATGTAAAAAGTCACAATGAGGTCATAGAGATTTTGTCTTAGAAAAGCAGCACTGACTATGAACAAGCTCTCAGGGAAGGTCTAAACAGTAACACATTGTTAGGGTGTCATGAGGCATCGTAAAAATATGCCCCCAAGTCTCTACATTTTAAAAGTGACATTTTTCTGCTAAAAGCAATACTGTGTTTCTTAGAATCAACAGGATTGCTAGCAGCTTCCCTAAGATAATAGATAGGTGTGAGAATTTTTAATTAAAAAATTTTTAACATGAGAATTTGGCTAGGTATATGGAAAGTAAATGAAACTATAAAACAGTAGTGTCACTAGAGGTAAAGAGACTTGTCTGGTAGACAGCAATCCTTCTTGTTTGGAGAGACAGACAATCTATATCACAGAGTGTCTTACTTTCTGAACAATAGAATTTCTATTGGGTTGACCAAAAATTTGTTTGGGATTTTCCATAAGATCAAACGAATTTTTCTGTCAACCCAATAAATACCTTGAAATAAAGGGAAACTTTGACCTAGTTATCATGAAATCAATCTTAGTTTCTGGTGAAGGGATATCTCACTTTATTTAGGACTCTGAGAAGGAAAGAGTTTCCCTTGGACCTTAGAAGTTATACCATAAAGGCAAGGCACCATTCTCTAATCCTTGCAACAATCTCATTCTGTAAGAGAGGATACTGAGGTTCTGAGCGCTGAAATGACTTGGCAGAAGTGAACTTGAATCTACCTCTGTCTGCCTCTGTTGCTTTCTTACCACCATCCTGTGACATCCCTGTGAAGACTCTCCATTCTGTTTAAAACCTGACCTGGCCAGATGTTTTTCACGCAGAACCTGATGATCACTCAGGCCCAATTTTGAGGAGTTGGGAGACAGAACTTGAGGAGTGACAACCACCTTCTACTATGTGATTTAGAACTGTGACAGGTTCTTGAGACATATGTCAATATGCGATACATTTGAAATGCTTTACATATATTAGCTTGATTAATCTTCACCCAATCCTATGTGGTAGGCACTATTAGTATCATTCCCATTTTAAAGATTATTTGCCCAAGATCACACAACTACTCTTTGGTGAAGGTGGCATTTGAAACCAGGTAATCTGATTTCAAAGCATATACTTTCGCTATTAGGCAATACGTACATACATTCATAGAGGTAATGTGTTTCTGTTTCTTTCTCCTATAGATAGATGTCTAACCACTTCTCAGTAGTCCAGAGATTGGTTGTCTCTTTTATGGATTATAGCATTATTTCATTTTCCAATATTTTTTGTTTATCTCATGAAAATTTCATCAGAGTATATATTATTTAGGAACATTGGGAAAATTTAAGACCGTTCACTTAGCAAATAGCCAATGAGCACCAACTCTGTCCAAGACATTATTCTAGAAAATAACCAAAAAATAAAAAATATGATATCAGAATCTCGAAACTTGAGTTTATTATTATCTCAAGGGAAGATTAGATTAAGAGATAAAACAAGAGAAATGGCATAAAAATTATATATACAGTTTAGGGTGGATCGATTAAGTGATCACGCCCTTTTGCTGAGATGAGCAGAAGGGCTTCTAGGAGGTTTGATGTGTCAGAAGGTTTTGGGCAGCAGGGCTGACTGGCTGCTCTCTGCTGTAGCCACACTGTCACGCCCTCAGTTTTGCTTTCCTCCCTTTTAAAGTGCTTTGGTAATTCTGGGTGTTCAGAATGTCTTTTTTTTTGGTAATGATCAGAGTTGCAATTTTATATGAATCTATAATATTTGATTAATATCTGTCTTACCCACTGGTTTACAAACTCCTTAAGGGCAGGGTTTATGCTGCTTTTGCTCATGTTTGAATCTCCACTGTCTAGCCTGACACATAATAGGTAGTATTGAATAAACACTGGGTGAGACAGTGAAGCCAGGGTTTTAAATAGGGAGAGAAATCATGTGAAAAAAGGCAAGGTGGCAATACAATAAAGGGTTCACTAAAAGAAGAGTCAGCTTACAGGGAGCCAAAGCTGAGAAATATATTGAGACCATGCTAAGGAGGGCCTGGGATGCCAGAATGAAATGGCTGTATTAAGTTGGAAAGCTCTTGGAGAAAGACCATCAGAGTAGCAATATGAACATAACTGAAGGCTTAACCAGGGGTGGTGTAGAGGACAGATTAACAGGGAACATCAATAAGGCTCCTAGAAGGGTCTGTATCCAAAAGCATGTTCTTTCCTCCCACTATGTTTGTATTAGACAGGGTTCTCCAAGAAACAGAACAGGGGAGATGGATACACACACACACACACACACACACACACACACACACACACACACAATATGTTATATAGAAACACTGGGCTGGAAGAAGCACAAGCTGGAATCATGATTGCCAGGAGAAATATCAATAACCTCAGATATGCAGATGACACCACCCTTATGGCAGAAAGTGAAGAAGAACTAAAGAGCCTCTTGATGAAAGTGAAAGAAGAGAGTGAAAAAGTTGGCTTAAAATTCAACATTCAGAAAACTAAGATCATGGCATCCGGTCCCATCCCTTCATGGCAAATAGATGGGGAAACAGTGGCTGATTTTATTTTGGGGGGCTCCAGAATCACTGCAGATGGTGATTGCAGCCATGAAGTTAAAAGACGCTTACTCCTTGGAAGGAAAGTTATGACCAACCTAGACAGCATATTAAAAAGCAGAGACATTACTTTGCCAACAAAGGTCCATCTAGTTAAGGCTATGGTTTTTCCAGTAGTTATGTATGGATGTGAGAGTTGGACTATAAAGAAAGCTGAGCGCCAAAGAATTGATGCTTTTGGACTGTGGTGTTGGAGAAGACTCTTGACAGTCCCTTGGACTGCAAGGAGATCCAATCAATCCATCCTGAAAGAGATCAATCCTGGGTGTTCATTGGAAGGTCTGATGTTGAAGCTGAAACTCCAATACTTTGGCCACCTCATGCGAAGAGTTGACTCATTGGAAAAGGCCCTAATGCTGGGAAAGATTGAGGGCAGGAAGAGAAGGGGACGACAGAGGATGAGATGGTTGGATGGCATCACTGACTCAATGGACATGAGTTTGAGTAAACTCCGGGAGTTGGTAATGGACAGGGAGGCCGGGCATGCTGTGGTTCATGAGGTCGCAAAGAGTCAGACATGATTGAGCGACTGAACTGAACTGAACTGATGATATATAAACATAGATAGAACAATTGATAATGTCTTATGATGACTGGGTGACTGAACTGAACTGAACTATGAGGAACTGGCTAACATGTTTATATAGGCTGAGAAGTTTCACAGTGTGGTCTGAAAACTGGAGACTCAGGGAATCTGGTGGTGTGTTTCAGTCCAAGTCTAAAGACCTGAGAACTAGAGAAGTCAGTGATTTAAATCCCAGTGTGAGAGCTGAGATGAGACACACAGGAAGCACTTTCTTCCACCTTTTGTTCTATTTGAGCCCGCAGTGGATTGAATGATACCTACTGTACTGGGAAGGGTGGTCTACTTTACTGAGCCCTCTGATATAAATGCTAAACTCATCCTGAAACCCCCTTATAGACACATCCAGAAATAATATTTAATCTGGCAGGTCAAGATGAAAAGAGCCTCAGATTCTTCAGGCAGATAAGAAGATTGGAAGGCTTAGAAAGTATTGCTAAATTTGATCACAATAAAAGATACCTGTGTGGAGCAGAAACCAGACAGTAAAGGGTTAAGGAGTGGAAACCAAGGCCTCAGAGGCCATATATGCAGACAAATGTTCAAGAATTTTGACAGTGACAAAAAGAGGATGCTATGGTAATTGCCTGATGGGTCAACCCTATAGAGGGAAAGATTTTAGTATAGAGATGATCTGAACATATTGTAAGTAGAGGGGATGGGACTACAGAGATGAAAAAAAAATCAAAATATGCACTAAGGAAGAGAGAATTATTCATGAAGAATTGCTTTAGAATTGGTATTAAAGCAGTAGGATGAAGACCAATATTCATAATTAGGGTAGAGATGATTCTTCCTGAGTCAGAAGACATGAGATAAAATTGATGGAAGATGCTGAAAGAGTTTCCAGAGAAGAAAAGCAATATGAAAATGTTTGCACTGAGCTGTCCAATCTTATCAGTAACAATAAGAACCAAAACCATTTTTCATAATAAAAAGAAACACAGTCAACTCTATCAAATACAGATGGTTGAATGTTCATGTTAACCATGTCTTATTTTCTGTGTTCTGATACTTTAACATTAAGACCCTTGCTGACGCTGGAGGAACTGCTTTTTCCTGGGTCAGGGTTCGCTAATTTTTAGATGAACAACTTGCCAGTGAGTGTGCTTTTCAAATGCAACTCTGCCAAATCAGAGCCCACATCCTCAAGTACCTGCTCTCCTTTGGGTTCTAATACTCCAGGGTCATTATCCACCTGCCCTAATTACCTGAGGGGCAGATACCAGACAACTAGGAACAACTCCTGTGCCCCAGAGTCCATTGAAATTATTCAAACTAGCCAGTCCTAAAGCTGCTTACCTTGCCTCACCCATTGCTTGCTGTGGAAGCCATAGAAGAAGCTCTTACTCACATTTTGCCCCCTCCCTCTGCCTCCTGACTGATCCTAATGTTTCCCCATGTGGCCCCTCCATGGTGTACGCACCTCCTCCACTTGGGAACTGCGATCAACAAGCTATCTTTTCAGTGGCAATCATCTGTTGATCTGTTGGCTTACCGTACCTAAATAACAAAACCAATGAAAACAATACCTTATAATTATAGATCTTACACTAATACTTCATGCTTCATTCATAAAGCAGGTAGACTTAGAAAGCAGTTTGCAAAAGAGTAAGGAATAATTGTTCTTCAGTTTAAGTTTTAGGACTATTTTATACCATTATGGACATCTCCTTTGTGGATATTTATAGTTGTTAGAATAATCATAACTAATGTCAATTTATGATGAAACATAGACATGCATTTTTAAATATAAAAGTCAAGGCATGTGCCAAATTTGAAAATATCCACATAATCCATGAATCACAGTTCTGAGGTTTATAAAGAGAGGAGCCGGGCTCATAGTAATAAGGAAGCTGGATGTGACTGTCTGCCTTAAATAGGACATCATCTCCACAAATCCCCTCTGTGTACATCTCTGTGTATAGAGTCAGCAACTGAGTGACAAGGCTATCAGCAGGCCTCTCAAATGAGAGTAACATCTTTTCTGTCCACTTTCATTTGCTCTTAATTCAGGGCACCAATCCTATTTTGGAAGCAATCTTCATTTTGAGGAGCTCAAACACAAACTTGTTTCATGTTGATTCTGAGTAAGGGTCTAAGAATGTCACTTTTCTGTTGCATCTGACATTATCAACTAGTTCCCTTAAGAAGAAAGACCTGAACCAGCAGTGTAAGATGTAAGCACACATTAAGTAATGAGCTTTAGACTGAGCTGACCAACCCCATTACTTATTGTTCTGCAAATAATAATAACAGTGATGTGACCAAAAACTGTTTATACAATCAGCCTGTTATATTAAATTACGTGTATTCCCTGTCTCCCCTGAGTAGCTTTGTCATAATGAGTGGCGACTTTTATAAATTATATAATGACTAGTTACTTTTAGATATTGTAATAGTTACAAAAGGTTATCATCAAAGTTCTAATTGGAAGGTTGATGGTTCACAGGGTGACTAAGCTTCTAGCAAGATTACAGATTGAAGCTACGTTGGGTGAAACAGTGTCTGAACCTGCCACTTTATCTTCACTCTTGACTTTTATAATTCTGATTATTTTGATATTGCTTAATAGAGCTGCTATTTCACTTACCTGAACGTTCTAAAGGATGGATGCCACAAAGCAATTAATTTAGAACTCAAATGATTGAAAGAAGCATTGTCTTTTGTTTTCATTTTTTTAGTATTAATATCATGTTTTGATTGTTTATAAAAACACTCATCTCATCTACACAAAACCCAATAAATTTGAATAAAAGGAAAGTTTTACAAAGGCAACTGTGAAGGTATTTAATGCTGTAGTTGTAATGTTGAATCTTTACCATTAAGAAAAAAACAAACATTATTTACAAGTTTCTCCAATTGAACATATGTACCGAGTTAATAAGATTTCCTGTGTAACTCATAAAGCGAGTTTTAGAGAAGTGTTTTCTTAGGCTTCTGAAAAGGCTGTCATCTTAAACGTCCATTATTTCTTTGATTTTTGAAATCTCCTTCTTACTCTTGTAAGTATATGAAAACTACACAATTAAATTATATATTTAGTTTAAACTATATAGAGACTTGCAAGTAATATATAGTTCTATTAATAATGCAAATCTTTGTATATCACATATAATATAACGCAAGTCTTTTTCTTTAAGTTTTTTAAAAAAGTATTTATTTATTTAGCTGTGCCTGGTCTTAGTTGTGACACTCGAGATCTTCGATTTTCATTGCGGCGTGTCGGATCTTTAGTTGCAGCGTGCAAACTCTTACACGTGGCACATGGGATCTAGTTCCCTGACCAGGGATTGAATCCCGGGTCCCCTGCACTGGGAGCTCAGAGTCTTAGCCACCAGACCACCAAGGAAGCCCCTAAACTCTATTTTTTCAAAGTTGTCTGCTGTTTTTGAAAATTCTATAAAACCTCTGTGATGAAATTGTAGCTTTATTTACCCGGTAATGCCTTCTGCTCTTCTGAGCATGAAGACCCCATGGTCCTTGAGAGCGCTGCCATGTATTTTCATTAAGCATAATGTTTTAGTTAATATTCAGAAAGGACCTTAGTCATTCAAGAAAATCTAGATCATGAGCTAAATAATCAAAGCTTAATTTTATTAATACCTAGGTTGTTTAACTACCGAAGATGGTTTTTCCTTTGGTTCATTGATATATCAACCTCTAGAAATAAAAGAGTAAATATGCATAGCAAAAGTGGAATGTCCTTGGCATTTAAACTCATTTGTTATTCAGTCATTTGGATTTACCAAATAAATTTTAGCAAATAGGGGCAATAACACCAGGATGAGAATTTGGGTACCGTTGTTTATGGGCAGAAACAAAGAAAACCTTTAAGTAACAGACTAACACATTCATAGATTTCTTTTTCTGGAATAACACTATATTGGATAAGACAGAGTAGGGAGTCTCCATCCAGGTGGGAGGGTCACCGAAAGAGTGACATCCTCACCCTTTGGAAGTACCTTATTTCTCTCAAACCGTTTTGAGAATTGAAATAGGCAAGTGTACTTTTCCCTTTCAATAAGTGACACCCTAAATCAGGGGTCTGCACATTTCTTTCTGAAGTGGGCTGGATAGCAAATATGTTGCCACGACGCAGCTCTCCCACTGCAGAGGGAAAGCAACCAGAGACAATACGTAATGAAGTGTGTGACTCTCTTCCAATAAGACTTTACTTTTGAACTCTGAAATTTGAATATTAGTTTCATGTGCCACAAAATATAATACTTCTTTTGATTTTTCCTTCAACCATTTTAAAACAAAGCTATTCTTAGTTCACTGCTGTACAAATACAGAGTTCTGGATCTGACCCTTGGGCAGTAGTTTGTTGACCCCTGTCTTAAATAATAATCTTATTAAAAATCCCATATACATGTGTTTTTATATATTTACGCATTCTAACTTTTTTTTGCCAGAAAATTAAAACTTAAATTATACTTCTGTGTTCACTAAACACAATTCTTGTAAACATGTCCAACTCTCAGCCCAAATAAAGATTATAATCTTATCATGTCTGTGACAGAAGCCCAGACAAAGAGTTCCCCAAGTCCTGAGTTTCTCTATATTACGCCAAGCTTTCCTTAGTCTCATTTGCGATCTTTTCATTCACTGGAGACAATGTGGTACGTGGCCATAACCTCTTTACTCCTCCTTTCTTTGTTTCTGTATCCACTCTCTTTCCTTACTTACATCAATTTTAGGCTTCAAAGGACAAAAGGGATTTTATTTGCTACAACACAGCAAGAGAGAAAATGGCAGAGGGAAGGAAACTAATGAGGCTAGGAAGGCGAGAGAGGAAAGGAAAAGATGAAAGAGAGAAGCACAAAAAAGAGGTGGTTTTTCATAAGTCGGCAAAGGATGTGTAAGGAGAGGTGGAATACTGTTTCCAGCCCTTTCTTTGCCACTTCTCCTCCTCCTCTTCCTGTTTCTCCTGCTTCACCCCCAACTCATTCATTTGCCGTCAGGAGCGAGCTTGGCCCTGTGTCTTGCTTGCATGGACCTTCCTAATTCTCTCTGAACATCTTACCTGATTCTTTCACTCCTGCTGCTTCTTTTATTTACTTCTCAGCACTGACCTTGGGCTCATCATCTTGAATGTGTTGCTACAACTTGCCTTTCACCTCTCTCTGCTTCTAGCCTCTCCAGGTAACTACCCTCCAGGCCATACACCCTGGTCTCTGTGGATGTGACCAGGCTCTGCAGAGCAGCTTCAGGCTCTATTGAGTGCAGCCCTCCTGCTTCCTGGAGCATCATGGTGGCAGCGTGAATTGTCCCCTTGTGCATTTGCATTAAGAAATGATACAACTGGACTTGTATGTTTACACAGCAGATAATTATTCTGGCTCCTTTAATTTGTTTTTTAAATACTGAATTTAGCTTTTATCATTCTTTTCCGTATACTTGATGACTTGTCTGATATATTGGGGAACATGTGTACACTTGTGGTACACCACTGTAAAATTCGAATTCAAATTCATGGGTTTGGTTACGCTCATTTTTTCTAATAAATGAACTCACTAATGAAAAGCATTAAAATTATTTCATTGTAAAATTTTTAGGTGTCAGGTAACATTTCACTGTTGAGATTTCAGAGTATAGTATGAATAAATGAAAGTCAGAAATCGCCGACTTTTCCTGTATGCAACCACTGTAAGCATTCTGGTGTAAAAGTTTCCAGAGTTTTATAGAAACCTAAACATGGGTAGGTTATACAAGTGTATCAGAAGCAGAACCATTTGGAGATACACATAAAGGAAGGAATTTGACCTTTCCCAATTATGAAAGCTGGTTAAATACTCATTCCGTACGTTATTTTTGTATCTTGTGCTGGAGTTTGAAGACCTATCAAGCTCAATATAATCTCTGACCCTCAGTTTTCTCATTTGTTAAATAAAAATTATACTTACCTAGTAGAGTCTTTAAGTATTGAAATCAGTGTTAAGAAAAATAGTGTAGTAATATGCTTTATCATAGTTCTTCAGTTGCAGGAGGAACTCAATGTACTTCACCAATAATTATTATTAATAATTATGATTATTACATTTTTAGCACCAACACTTGCTAGCTATGTACAAAGTATATAGCTTTTCTGAGACTCAGGTTCTCACCTATAAAACAAAGCCATTAATACTTAATTCAAATTGCTTTGTGAGAATTACATGAGAAAGTAAATCCAAAAGCAAAGTCTTGCATAAAGAGAGAACTCACTGAAACTCTTTAATTCTCCTAATTCTAAGGCTGCTTTAGTTTCGTTAGCGGCCCTGCCATGTCATTATCTCGTCTTGAGCTTGTCATCATTTAAATCCTTGGAACTTCTTTTACCTGTGTGATGAAACATCTCTGCCATTCTACGCTCAAAATTTTTTGTTTATCCAGCTCAATACATGATTTGACATTTATCTTTGTTTTCTTTCAATGCAATAAATGTCTACTCTACATCTCAGAATGCCCAGAGTTTTTTCAAATGTGATTCTGGGTCCAGTAGATTATTTTTCCTTACCAATTCATCTAAGATATTAGGCTGAGCCTTGTAAAATTGCTGTTTTTGTAGGTCAAAATAGTCACACATGGGCAGCTGTATATGGTTCAGCCTAGTATTTATTACAAAGTTGAATAGAATAGAACCGAGGACATGATTGTGAACTAACTTTTTATTAGTAGTCTTGACCTTTTATGGGTCATGAATCTCTTTGAGAATCTAATAGAAGCTATTAAATTTTTTTCTGGAAACACACACACTTCTTAATACCATCATTTTATTGCATTGGATATTAATTTCCTTTATGGAGAGACATAATATAAAACACATTTTTAAAAAGGTTTTCTTATTCTCAACTTTAATGTGAAAATGTTTATTGCTTTAAAATCATAGTAATATAAATTGTGTATAAAACCAAAAGTGTAAACCTTAATCAAGTTCAACTTTAAATTTCAATGGGAAAGCAGCTATTTTCTGGCTTGGATAAGAAGTCAACATTGTGGAGTGAACTTACATGGCTCTGTGAAAATCATCTTTTGGCAATCAATTTTGAGTTTTCATTTCTGTGCCTACAAATACTAGAAACTCCTACTGATAAATGTCTGTTATACCAAAAAGAAAAAGAATCAGAACCCCCGCTTTGGGGTTTTGCTAGATGAGAATAGGCTTGTTTCAAGGACCACTGGAATTTCTGAGGTATTCAGGTAGAATTTATATCATACCACATCATATACTCTCAAGTCAAGGAGGTGAATTTTCATAAGTCCTGCCAGTCAGCACAGTAAGGATTATAACTGTATATTACTGAACATCTTATTTTCATGTCATCTGAGGAGAAGTAACCTTTCAAAAAATTCTGTGGTGTTCCCAAATGTTGGTAGATACTTGGTTTTCTTAAAAAAATGACAGAACTTTGTTACTTTTAATTTCAACTTACAGAACTACTTTCTCCAGCAAAAGAAAGTTTTCAGTTCATCTCTGATCTTCTGTTCCAGAGTCTCTGGTTGAAAGTTCTCATATATTTAAAGCAGTATCTCTAAGGCTGACTCAGAGACTTAATGGAAAGGTTGATGCAAAAGTAATTGCAGTTTTTGGATTGTTGAAATTTGCCATTTGATAAATGGAATACATTCTTAAATAAATTTAGTTATATTATACATCATTTTAACGCCCTTTTCTCACTTCATGTTTTTTTGCTAATGACTTGCTGTTTATTTTATGTTTATTTTAGACTAGGGAAATGACAAAACTTAAATTCAAGCGATTTACTTATTCAAGTTCAAAATGGGTTGTAAAACAGTGGAGACAACTAGCAACATCAACAACGCATTTGGCCCAGGAACTGCTAGTGACTGTACAGTGCAGTGGGGGTTCAAGAAGTTTTTCAAAGGAGATGAGAGGCTTGAAGATGAGGAGCGCAGTGGCTGGCCATCAGAAGTTGACAGTGATGAGTTGAGAGCAATCTTCGAAGCTGATCTTCTTACAGTTCACAAGAAGTTGCTGAAGAGCTCAGCGTTGACCATTCTACAATCGTTTACCATTTGAAGCAAATTGTAAAGGTGAAAAAGCTCAATAAGTGGGTGCCTCATGAGCTGATTGAAAATTTAAAAGAAAAAATTGTCGTTTTGGAGTGTCGCCTTCTCTTATTCTACACAACAACGAACAATTTCTTGATTGGATTGTGACGTGTGACAAAAAAGTGGATTTTACATGACACTGGCGATGATAAATTCAGTGGTTTTGCCTCATATGCCGTGTTCACTTCACCTCTTGCCAGCTGATTACCACTTCTTCGAGCATCTCGACAACATTTTGCAGGGAAAATTTTTCCACAACCACCAGGAGACAGAAAACACTTTCCAAGCATTCGTCAAATCCCGAATTTTTACGCTACCAGAATAAACAAAGTTGTTTCTTATTGGTAGCAATGTGTTGATTGTAATGGTTCCTATTTTGATTAATAAAGATGTATTTGAGCCTAGTTATGATGATTTAAAATACATGGTCTGAAACCACAATTATGTTTGCATCAACCTAATAATATTCCTGAATGGCTGAAAATATTGAGCCATTTTAGAATGGCATCCTCCATAACAAATGGTTCTGAGTGAATTTCTTCTGAGAAACCATTACATTTGGGGGGGGGGTTCCATCCAGAGCTAATCTGTCTTATATTAAAGTCGCTTTTGTTTATATCAAATGAAGGAACTCCATATTCTACTCCTCTATCTTGGAAAAACTTCTTGGCAAGATGGTTTAGGTCCTCAGTCATGATGAAGATGTCTTTCACAGCAGTCACCAGATGTTTCAGGCTGTTGATGCCTGCTCACATGAATGCATTTTCATATGCAACACTAGGCTCATAAGTATGGGTAAAATTGATCTCATCATTACCTTTTTTATCAACCTGCATGATAATTGTTGCCTGAAGATCCTTAAGGACAAGGATCCTGCAGAAGTGGCATTTCCCACAGAGAAAGAAGACCAGCATTACCTACTTTCTCAAGCCACAGGAATTGTATAATTATTATGTGGTTTATTATAGTACTTGAAAGATGAATAGTCATAAGCATGTTCCAAGTAAAACTCTCTAATTGATAAGACATAATCATATTTTATTATTAATAACAAGTTAATCTGCAAACACTTACATTAACTGTCTTAATGTTATTGTTATAAATCATCATGATTATTGGTTAAAATATGATAACTACAGCAACTTTGTTCAAAATTTAGCTTTCAAATCCCCCAAGTAAATGGCACTTAGCCAATCAATCCCCCAGTTGGCTAAACCTTCACCTAGAGATTTCTTCCATTCTACATTCATTTTTATTTATGATCCCAACTAACATTGTGGTTATATGTTTTGCTCCAAATTTTTTTTCCCATAGGCCATGGTAATCTTAATATGGTTATTATTTCCATCTGGTTTTTACCTTTGTTGAATATCTTCCATTGTAGAATTTATTCTCTTTCCTGTCTTCTTCCTCCTACAAGCTGAAGTATGTTGTTACTGCCCTTCCAACAATTTCAAAGGGAGCAGTGGTCAAGGCTTCTACCTGGCCAGCTGTCTATAGTACACTTTTTGTAAGACGCTCTGGATATGGATCTCAATTCTCAAGTTTAGAGATGTCCTCAGAAACAACATTTGATGTATAGCACTATTAATTATACCCACACTAGTAGAGATGTTTCCATTTAAAAATGATTCTCTCCCATTCTGCATTTTACCCATAATGCCTACTGCAAAGTGTCAGTGTTACATAAGATGGTATTCACTTATTGGTATTTAATTTGTAATGGTTTAAACTATTTACTTGGTGGGTAGCTTATGAAAATTACAAAAAACAAGTATCTTACATTCTGTTACTTCCTATCACCTATTCAATCATCTTTATACATCATTCTAATTGCTCATCATATTTCTTTTTTCTCTCTTTCCTGCAAATATGACTTTGAAGCTTTTGTAATCAAGTTAGTGATCTCCTGGAATCACAATTTCTTTAAACTTTTTGAAATGATCTTGGACCCTTTTCAGGGGCCAAATTCAATGATTGTAAAGAATATAATTTTCAAGTTTCAAGTCATGGAATATTTATTTCCCTTAAAGAAAATCTTGTTCAAAGCCCTTATATTTAATATATAAAATATATAAAAGTGAGAGTTTTCTAGCTGAAGAGTGCTGTGGGTGGGGATGGAAGATGTGGAGCCTTCTATTAATAATAATAATAATAATAACATAATAAACGACACTTCCGTGGCCCCAGATCCCCTGCAGAGGACAGCTTGACAACCAGTTTTGCAAGACATGTGCAAATTAATCAAAATCTTTTGTTTTTATGGCAGTTTCTTTCTTTCCTCTCTGGCTGTTTATTGAATACTCACCATTTACAAAACTTTGTGCTATGCGCTAGTAGCCTACTCTCGTTTCCAAAGTGTTATGTTTATATCGAAAGAGTACATGAAAACACAAACATCCTCGAAAATCACTAGGAATCTATTCTGGACAACTTTCAGTGGTTGCATTTTTCCAATATCAATAAGTACACACACAAACCAGTTTTTCATTTCTAAAGATTATGGATCTGAACCACTGAGCTGGGGGCTTGGCATGTAGTATAGTGGATGTGATTGCCACAGAAGAAAGCTCGGCTTCTTTTGCTGTATTTCCTTCAGTGACCCAGACCCCAAACGAGAGGACTTGGTGTGCCTTGCACACACATCTCCACACCTCTGCCCCTGTGTTCATGCTGCCTGCTCTACCCACTCTAAATGAGCTGCTGTAACTTCTGTCTCTTAAGTCTTTTCAGCCCAGTCTGCCCAGAATAATTGTGTCCTCTTCTGTGCCACAAACTGTACATCTCTTCTAAAACCACACATTAATCCTTTTATTGCAATTATTTTGATATATGTTACATCCGTCTTCCTACAAGATGGTGAATGCCCCCCAGGATGGGAGAATTTGTGGGAGATTTAAGGTCCAGGTTAGCAGATGGGGACAAGACCTGGCGAATTTGTACTACAATTGTTAATGGAACTTGCTGAAGAGGTCAAGAGATACTTGGGTTTCATTTATTTTACAAAAAAAAAAAAAAAAACCAAAACTTTTAAAAAAAAAATTATTTTTAATTGGAGGATAATTGCTTTACAGGTTTTTTTTGGTTTTTTTTTTTTTTTCTTTATCTTGTATTGGGGTATAGCCAATTAACAGTGTTGTGATAGTTTCAGGTGAACAGCAAAGGGACTCAGCTGTATATATACATATATCCATTCTCCCCCAAACTCTCTCCCATCTAGGCTGTCACATAACATTGAGCAGAGTTCCATGTGATATACAGTAGGTCCTGGTTAGTTATTCATTTTAAATATGGCAGTGTGTACATGTTGATCCCAGACTCCCTAACTAACCCTTCCCTACAGCAACCATAAGTTCATTCTCTTAAGTCTGTGGGTCTCTTTCTGTTAAAAAAAAAAAAGTTGTAAATGAAAAGATCCATTAAGGAGAGGGTACACATGACTGATAGAGTTGAATATATATGCTGTGTATACATTACATGTTTGTGTGCCTGTGTTTCTCCTCTTCTTGAGGAATAAAGAAGAGATTTTGCCAAAAGGGCAAAACTGGCTAATCAAAAATGAAAAATTCATAGAGAAGAGAAGGAGAATAGATTGTGTATTCAGAAGAAAGCAGATGATTCTTGTTTTCCAGTTTTAACTAAGACTGCCTACCTTGGTGAGATCTATTTCATATTAGCGCTTTGCCCAACTCTCTCTAAAAAAAATTACAGATTGGCAGGAAGGAAGAAAACATGCTTTGGCTGCAAAATTGAAAATAGTTGTTCTGAAACTATGAAAATAGTGAGACCATAGGGATGACTATAAGCAGATGTCTCTGGAAAAAGGTGTAAAACCCACAAAAATTCTAATTTCCTGCTATCATGAACACTCCCCTTTGGTTTTTGTAGAATGTCTGCTGTAGATGGCCAGGTGGACTTGGGGAAATGGCTAACGTGTACAGACTTTCCATTTCTCTAAGCACACATATTTGGGAGCTAGTGAATGTCTGGATCTTCTCTAAACCATCTTTCACTCAATAATTTTTTGGATCAAGTTGAGCCAGTGTCTGCAATCCACAGCCATGTAAGTTATTTCTGGCCCTGAAATTTTACTGAACTCTGTGAATCATTTCACATTTCATAGTGAAACATCAACTTATTATTACATTATTCTTCTCTTTGATCCAATCATTTTAGACACATTTGGAAGGGACGAACTCAAATCAGTGTTAGTCATGCTCTTAGGAGACCATTCTGACAAAATACAATCATAGAAGGATGTCTGAGCCAGCCAGTAAAACCATCTGGGCTTTCATGTTTTTAAGACTCGAATCTTTAGATTTGTGAATCATGCCAGTAAATTTCAAGCCAGTTGAACTGAACCTGGGAAAAAATGGCCTGTGTCTGGGTCACTTTTTCCTTCTTTTTTAAATTTATACTTTAAGCTACAAATACTTATGTTGGAATATTCTTCCCTAAAGTAACTCTTGTTTATAGCTATACTGTATTTGATATTAGCACAATTAAGGCTGATGTTATTTAAGCTTTGAAGGAATAAATGACGATATAAGTATGCACTAGTAATTTTTAGTGGTATTCTAATTCTAATGGTCAGAAGTCCTTCTTGGAGTTTATCTTGCTACTTGGGCATATAAGAGTTAAGACAGCAACTTTGGTACCCAGGTACTCAGTTTGAATTCAAGGTAGTATACAGAACCATAGATGAGAGGGTGTGGCCTTGCATCTTCAAGGAACCACCTTACTTTATGTACTTACTACTCAATAATAAGACACTTGTTGTTGTTTAGTCGCTCAGTCCTGTCCAACTCTTTGTGATCCCATGGACTGTAGCCCACCAGGCTCCTCTGTCCATGGGATTTCCCAGGCAAGAATCTTGGAGCAGGTTGCCATTTCCTTCTCTAGGGCAGCTTCTTGACCCAGGGATGGAACCCGTGTCTCCTGCATTGGCAGGTGAATTCTTTACCACTGAGCCATCAGGGAAGCCCAGGATATTATAGCAAGTATTATCAGATGCTTTCCAAACAGCCACTTTTCATTGTTTTTTGCTGATACTATCTCAGTTCTGCTGTGTTCCATCATTTACTCAGAAACGGCAAGGAGAGCTGACTTTATTCTGAGATCTCTGGGCAATACCATACTCATCCCTGAGGTCATTCCTCTTGACAGTGATTTGATCACCCCAGGCCTGGTATGCAGTCAGCCAGTGTTGTGGAAAATCAGACCACGGACTAAGAATTTAGAATTAGACCTTATTGTTTATTAAGAATTCATTGTCAGAAGGAGAAAAAGAAGTGTTAAACCAGCCAGTTATTGGATGCCCACAAAGCCCTACTTTTGTAAGACAGCAAAATTATAGACTTCCTTTTCTAGACTGGTACAAGCTAAGACCTCTGCTAAGAATTACCTTGTGGCCAATGTGGGGAAGATGCTTTGTGGTGCTCAGGAAGGAGAAAGCAGAAATTCATGGCAGGAAAAATGAGGGTAGAACTTGCAGTGATAATCAAGAAAACTTTCAAATAGTATTTAAATAATGTGATTATAAATGTGAAGGGGGTTACCATTGGTCCAGTAAGATGTTAAGATTATTTTGTTGAGATTTTAACTTTTGTCTCTCCAGCTATCAGCCTATAGTAATATCTGATTATGGGGAATCTGGTTTTTTTCATAGTAGGAATTTCTAGAAAATTCCAGTTTTGAATAGAAGCCAGAGAAGACATTTCTTTTCTCTTTTTTTTGCTATATGTTATTGTATCTGCATGGCATACTTGTGACCTGAGGTCAACTGGTTTTTGACAAAATAGGAATGCTAAAAATTAGAGAACTAAGAGAAAGATTTCTGGTTGTTGATGATGTCCTTGAGTGATGAATTAATCAGCCTTAGAGTCATTCTGCCTCAAGATAACCTGCTCTGTTGGGTAGTAAAAGTTCCTTAATTGCTTAAGCCACTATGAATAGAAATTTCTCTAATTTAAGTCAAAGACTTCCTAACCAATGCATTGTTTATTTTAAATTTTGTCTCTTTAATGGGAATAACAAGCCTTAGCATAATGCCTGGTATGTGGAAAATATGGATCAAATAACATTTTATCTATTCACTTTAATTGTAACTATACACTTTAACTTGGAGAAGGAAATGGAAACCCACTCCAATATTCTTGCCTGGAAAATCCCATGGATGGAAGAGCCTGGCGGGCTCTAGTACATGGGGTCATGAAGAGTTGGACACGACTGAGCAACTAACACTATACACTTTAACTATATACTTTAATTATAACTAAACTTTTCAATGGATAAATTATTTTCTGAAGGAGCAGGAAGGCCTGTAGAATTGTAGTAAAGAAACATTTACAGTGAGTCAATGCTTCCTTCATATTCGATAAATGATTCAAAGAATGTATTGTTTAGGATGTTAATATGCATAAACATTCAAGATTCCCAAGGTTCCAGTAGTAAATAATGGTTTAAACAAGTTTGTGGCAGAACTGCTCAGAGCCTAGACTATACTTACATATCCTTCAAATTTCCAAAAGGAAGTATATTAAGCTGCATTTCCCCTATTAAAAGTCAGAATATTTAATAAAAGTGCTACCATAGAAAGAAAAACTACTAGTTTTCTTTAGTGAGGAGAATAAAACATATCTAAAGGCTGTAGCGTCTGTACCCTTGAAGATTATTGAAATACATGTTTAGTGGTTCAGACAATAAAGAATCTGCCTGCAATGCAGGAAACCGGGTTTGATCCCTGGATTGGGAAGATCCCCTGGAGAAGAAAATGGCAACCCACTCCAGTATTCTTGCCTGGAGAGTTCCATGGACAGAGGAGCCTTGTAGGGTACAGTCCATGGGGTCACAAAGAGTCTGACATGACTGAGCAACTAACACTTCACTTCACATGTTAATAATAGCACCCTGTTTTTGTGCCCCAGTTTCTTCTTTGCTGTTATCTATTGGGACAGGAGGCTTTGGGAAAAAGTACACATGTCTGTTCATAATGCAGAGAGTGGGAAAAATCATCATGGCTTTTAGGAAACTCCAGTCTCAGGATGAAAGAGAAGAACTAGAAACTAACTGTTTATAACTTAATTGGAAATAGGACTTGGGAGAATTTTGTTTGGTTCTGGAATTTAATACTTCACATTTGTCCTTTTTGTTTGTTTACATTTTCTTGTGTTAAAGGATCTATTTTCTTGTGTTAAAGTCAGTGATGATGTAGATGCTGAAACACTGTGCTGGGATCTGCAGCCAGTTTTGAGAAAGGCAGAAATCAAGGGATAGGGAATGTGAGAGCAACTTTGAGGTGGACAGAGAACAGTAGAGAAGTAGGAAAAGAGACAGGCATTGCCCAAGGTGCTTCTCAGTAGAGCAGCTGTGTGGTTCCCGGGAGAGAAGGTGTGATGATATTTTTGGGCATATCAGTTATGATACAAGTGAGAATGAAAGGTGAACACTAGATACCCAAGAACACAAGAAGGACATAGAAGCTGTGCCCAGAGTGTTCTTCAAGAATTATCATGTACACCCTCTAGGTCCATCTATAGCTCTACAACTGACCCAGTTTTGTTCCTTTTTTATGGCTGAGTAATATTCCATTTATATGTACCACATCTTTTTTATCCATTCCTCTGTTGATGGACATAGCACAGGGACCTCTAATTAATGGACCATGGTTCTCTGAATGGAAAAGAAGTCCAAAAAGGGAGGGGATATATATATATATACATATAGTTGATTCATTTGCTGTACAGTAGAAACTAACACAAGATTGTAAAGCACATATACTTCAATAAAAATTAGTTTTAGAAAAAAAGAGTTATCATGGAGTGCTATAGGAGCCTGCATCATCAAGGAAAGGGCCTGTTAAGACAGAGTCCACCAAAACAAGTGGTGTGTCTGGTGGAGGACATTCTAAGAGGTTGGTGTCTCTAAGCATATGTGTGTGTGTGTTAGTTGCTCAGTCGTGTCCAACTCTTTGTGACCCCATGAACTGTAGCCCAGCAGGCTCCTCTCTTCAAGCAAGAATACTGGAGTGGGTAGCCATTCCCTTCTACAGGGGATCCTCCCAACCCAAATGGAACCTGGGTCTCCTGCATTGCACACAGATTCTTTGCCATCTGAGCCACCAGGGAAGCCTGTCTCCAAGCATTTCTGTTGCTAATAATTGTGTGACTGTGTCAGGGTTAATCTTCATCCTTTCTGGATCTTAGCTTCTTCATTTGTGAATGGACTGTTGTCAGGACCCCTTCCAACACCTAATAGTCTATGATACCCCTACTTGTCTTAAGACAGCAGTCAGCAAGGTGATTATGGGGGGGGGAGGACGAATGACTGTAGGAACACAATTACAAAAACTATCATGGAGACAGAAAGATATGTTTGTTCCTATTCAGACTAAGGTTGCACATTAATAATGGAAGCAAGGAATGATTTTGAGGCCGCTGTATGTTTGATGAAGCAATTTGGGGCTGTGCAAAGATACTTTGCTCTAGGGTAGAATTGCAAGTTACTACTTATTAGGGGGTTTTTAGCATTTTTTTTTGTTACAAGGCAACATTGGAATTTTAAGATGTCACTTCATTCACCTTCTGGTTCTTATCATAGGATAAAAAAGGTAGATATTGGTCAATTCTGGCAGAAAGGAAGAAAATCAATATAGGTGACTATCTTTGACAAATTATATAGCTTTAGATTATTGGGGTGTGGCAACTAGGAGTTGAGAGGATAGATGGAAGGAAGATTACCCTATTTGTCTACAAGAAGAAGAAAATATGGGTGTAGAGCAAACGTCTCTGCTGGTGCCTTTCTCTGGGATCTCCTCTGAAACTCCTCACTGAGGTTTCCTTAGAAATTTCTTTTCTCTATTTTTTTTCTTCTAAATAGTAGTAAGAACATTTAACATGAAATCTACCCTGTTAACAAATTTTTGGGTGAACAATTCTGTCCTGTTAACTATTGGCACAGTGTTTTCAATACATCTCTAGCACATACTTGCTTAACTGGAACTTTACAGCCATTGGTTACCAAATCTCAGGCTCCACCTCCCACTAGCTCCAGACTACCACACTTCTACTCTCTACTTCTTTGTGGGTTTTTGGTTTGTTTTTTTGTTCATTTGTGGCGGGGTGGGGGGGGGGAGGGAGTGTTAAACTTTTAATTTATTTTTGCTCCAATTCTTTCTTTCATGACATTTTCAGTAATGGGAGCCACTGTACTCATTTGGGGACCACGTTTAAGGCCACTTGCTGCCGAAAGGTTCCGGATTGAATCAGTTCCTTTAAAGCTTCTCCAAGTCCTCTAGGACCTTCCCAAAGCTCATCAGTGGCTCTTAGAGTTGTTTGTCCAACTTCCCTGCTGACCTTTTACCCACATTCTACCCTGAAGTTCAGTAAGCCCACTAGGGATCTTTGCAGCTAGCCGATTATCATTTCTGTGCTTTTTCTTAGATTTTCTCCAGGCCAAGAGTGCCTTACCCTTCATCACTACCTTACTTCTTATGCTATCTTCAGCTGTGCGTTGGCTCACAGGACAAGAGCTGACTGAATGCTGTCCACTGAGCTCAGAATAGACTGTGAACCCTCACTGACTGTATCTTGTTTATCTGGTGTGTGCTCTAGTGATCTGCCCTGAAAGTGTGTTCCGTGGAGAACAGCGTCTTTTCCTTTCCCTAGAGCACAGCTTAGGGCCAGGTGCTAGACAGGTGTACTGCAGGGGATGTGTTGGGAGCCGCGCTAGGCATTACTGACAAAATGGAGGCACGGCCCCAACCCCCTCTCCTCATCCCACAGGCACGGTCCCAGGATGAAGGAGTTAGGTCTTGTGATTCTCACTTGTCCTTTCCCTCCTTTGGTTGAGTTGGCTGGAAAGAATGTTAAGGTGCTTATTGTTCTTGCGAGGAGCATGAAAAAGCACAAAGCCCTCTGCAGTTATGCCCGAGAAATAATCCATAAAGTTACATTTGTTCAAGGATCTTTACAAAGAATGTTCCAGGATGAGCACATAGGCCTCAGCTTGAGGCCATGAGAAAGAATGTTATCTGAGACCTGCTTGTGAGGGAAATGTTTATGGCAAAAGAAGTTTGCTGAGTTTAGGGTTTAGGAATAATTAAGAATAGTTAGAAGCTAAAAGTTTAAGGAATGCATATTTTACTATAGCTTATAGAGACTAGGAATTTTAGAGATACTAATAGCTAGAAGCCTTTTCAGGAGATAATGAGCTTAGGATACTAGGGGCTAGCAGGATTTAGAAAGATAAGAAATAAACTGAGGAATGTGGTATGCAGCCCAGAGACAAACATGAGTTACAATGTAATCACAAGGACACTTAAGAGGGAACTCTGAAGGGCAACAATGATTTATGGAGACAGTAAATCCGGGTGAGGGGGAACTGAAGATGTCAAACCTCTGACCTAATGCTTTTGTAAAAGTATAAAAGAAAACCTGATGCTTAAAATAAACATGCAGTCCCGCACTTTGAGTCAGAGGCTGCATCATTCTCCGCCGACACCACTCATCCCTTCAGGCCGATTCCCTGGCTGCTGGAGCTGGACTCCGGCAGAGATGCTTGGGTGAAGGCTCAGTGCTGTTTTGTATTGCCTCACCCTTATGCCAATTACTATTCTGGTTCAAACACCGTATCCCACATTTAGCCTGGTAGCCCTTATTGATGGAAGCCAAGACTCATAGCCTATAAATGGACAGCACTTGATTCATAACTTTCATAATGAATGGTTAACAAATATTAGTTCTCTTTGAAAACTATCCCTCCCATTGTCCTTGTATTTTCAGCTTTACTGAAGTATAATTGACAAATTATTAGATATCTAAAGTATACAATGTGATGAATTATATATATCCATATACGTTGTGAAAGGATTCGCTACCCCCATCAAGTTCATTAACACATGGATCACCTCATACATATACCTTTCTATATTTACTTTTTTTTTTTTTTGGTAAGAATGTTTCAATTCTACTCTGTTAGCAAATTTTAGCTATCAGTAGTGTTATTAAATATAGTCACTATGTTATACATTAGATCCTCAGTCCTTATTCATATTATAACTTAAAGTTTGTGCCCCTTTACCAAAGGGTGCAACCTCTCCCTATTTCATCTGCCCTAAAACCCCTGGCAACCACTTCCCTACTCTGTTTTTATGAGTTCAATTTTTTAAAATTCCATATAAAAGTGATAACCATGCAGTATTTGTGTTCCCTTGATCTGGTTTATTTCCCCTAGCATAATGCCCTCCAGGTTTATTCATATTATTGCAAATGACAAGATTTCCTTCTTTTTAAAGACTGAACAATAAATATCCCATTGTCTATGCATGCCACATTTCCTTTATTCATTTATCTGTCAATGGGCACTTAGGTTGTTTCTATACCGTCACTGTTGTGAACAATGCTGCTATGAACATGGGAGTACAGATATCTTTTTGAGATCATGGTTTGAAATCATGGTTTTGTTAAATATCCATGGTTTTATATATATATATATCTCCTTTGTATATTTACCAAGGAGTGAGATTGTTGGATGATATGGTAGTTCTACTTTTCATTGTTTGAGAAACCTCATACTGTTTTCCACAGTGACTACACCAGGTTACATTCCCACCAACAATGCACAAGGGTTCCTTTTGAATTGCTTTTCATTGACACTCCTATCTCTTATCTTTTTTGATAGTAGACATACTAACAGGTATGAGTTGATGCCTCATTGTGATTTTGATTTGTATTTTCCCAGGTTATTAGTAATGTTGAGCACATTTTCATGTACCTGTTGATTGTTTGTATATCTTTTTTGGAAAAATGTCTGTTCAGGTCCTTTGCCCATTTTAAAATTGGGTTATTTGGTCATTTTGATACTGAGTTGTATGTGTTCCTTGTATATTTTGGATATTAACCTTATCCGACGTGTGGTTTGCAAATATCTTTCTTCCATTTCCTAGGCTGCCTTTTCATTTTATTGATGGCTTCCTTTGCTGTGCAGAAGCCTTTTAGTTTGATATAATTCTACTATTTTTTTTTTGCTTTTGTTGCCTTTGTATGTATTTTTATAGTCCTAGATACCTCATGTAAGTGAAATTAATGCTGTTGCACACTACACGATATCCTTCCTTATTAAGGCTGAATAAGTATGTTGTGTGTATATAACACATTTTCTTTATTCATTTTTCTCTTGATGGACATTAGTTTGTTTCCACATGCTGATTATTATGCATAATGCTGCACTGAACATTCATCTACTGGATGACAGGGATGAACCAGGGAGCCATACCTTCACTCTCCTGCCTGTCACACTGTTGCTCAAAGCCATTAGCATAAAGGGCATATCCTTTCTCATGGAGCTGCTAGTACAATTCCAATAGAGACCCTGATCTTGCTCCCTGTGTAATGTTTTGTTCTAAGTCCTTAATGCAAGTGAGAGTTTTAAAAAAATGACTTACTTCATGCTTTGTACTCTCAGCAACAACCTTCACCCCCAAGTTAAACAAATTTTTAAAAAGAACTATGTGATTGTCCAACCCCAGCCTCAGCTCAACCCATTTAATGAAATCCAGACTTTGTTTTGAACACCAACAAATGAGGTCTGGGGACCAACCAGCCAGAAGCTATAGATCTGATTCAAGAGACTGATTCTGAAGGGAACGTAACAGTTTGGACTGCTCTGTGAATGCTCTGGCTTCCTCTGCATCGAAGACTTGCTACAGTCAAGGCACAGAAAATACTTGGCCTAATGTGTTGCTGAATGTGTGAGCATTTAGTCTCTGCTAATATGACTTTAATTTAAGGGAAAGTTTTTAGCTTTGTTGGCCAAATGAATTAACTCAAGAACAGTCCAACTTCATATCATTCCAGGAGCAGCTAAGGTTGAAATTAGATGAATGGAAATTTCAGTTTAATTTAAGGGAGAACTTTCTAACACTAGAGCTTTGTGGAGATGGAATGGATATTGTTTCTTTTCCTCACTGGAGAACTTCCCATGGGCTCCTGGAGGACTGAGAACCAGAAGTTTGGGCTATATTCCCTAAGGGTGGACTTTACTAGTGACTCACAGATGTGGGAGTATGACAACAGCTTTGACTTGGGTGAAGACTAGTGGAGGCAGAATACACAGTCCATAGTTTCCTGAAAGATCAGGATGAAGGTAGCCTCTGGGAAACTTTGTCTGAGTTCACTCCCTTGCATGGCTTCCTTCTCTTTCCTGTGCTGCTTTCCCCACTCCTTTTCCTGTTCCCAGGCTGGCTTCCCCTGGAAGCACTTTGTTAATAAATCACTTAAACTGGAATCGTACTCACAGGTTTGCTTCTAGGTAGTCAACTGAGATAATCCATCTCCTAACAAACTTCAGGTCTGAGCACTGATAAATGGATTTCATGAGAAAACTTGAAGCCAAATACTTATGGACACATCTATCAGAAGATTAAAGAAAAAAAAAGACAGAAAGGAAAGAAAAGAAAGAAAATGTTTACGGTTCTACTCAGTGGGGTACAGACATGAAACATCATTTTTTTTTTTACCTAATCGCTGCTTTCAGCTGTGCTCTATCAAATCCCTTTTCTTTTCCCTCAGTAATGTTTTGGATAGTTGTCAATGCTCAGTCTAGTTGAAGAAATGAATCTCAAGCTTGATTTAAAATGCATCTCTTCTACCTCCAGGACAGGCTTCAGTTGGGATAGCGACTGCTTGGAGAGTGTGTATGCCATTGGATTCTTCTCAAATACATCTTGCACCATTTTCTACAAAACGTAGATCTTTCTGTGTTGATGGTATTAAGGAGGAGATTGAGAGAAAACAGTGAGCATCTCCAGACTTACGTAACTCCAAGTGTGGTCCTCATTCTATTGGTAGCCACCTCCTCTCTGACTAGCCATGACCAGGTGTTGGGGCTGTGACACCAGCCAGGTCATGCTGGCTCCTGTTGGCACAAGGGTGGGTTCCTTGCAATTCATTGCAAGGTTTCCAACTGCATAGCTCTCCATGGGTAAGCTGGCTTTCATGTTATCTCTTTTTCTGCTCCATTTCCTGTCCCCTAGAAGTATAGTGCACTCATTCCTACCCCTAGATCTCAGGTGGGATGTCAACATGCTGGTTATACACATGAGAATTTTATCCGTTTTTCCCCCGAATTCTCTTCTCTTGTTCACATAGTATAAATCAGAGTAAATCAGCAAGTTTACTAAGCAGACATCTAAATGTAAATGAGGATGCAGCATCCATTTTTGAAGGCACCTTACAGTCTCCATGAGAGATTGTCTTGGAGTCTCTATGCCCAGGCACCCCTCACACTTTAGAGAAAGTGTGAAATAATCTCTTCAGACTAATGTAGCATTCCCCATGAGGCCAAGACCAAGGATGCTGAAGACTCCCACTCTCCCTTTCCATACCAGAGTCTTTTAAATAGATAGATGATAGATAAATGATAATGGATAACTGAGTTTTAGTTGGTTATAAATGACTAATGATAGATAACTGCTACATAGATAGGTGATTAGCTTATAGATAATAGATAAATAGATGAATGTTGTTCTTATTTTTTAGTGGATAAATCGTATCTGACTCTTTTGCGACCCCATGGCCTATAGTCCGCCAAGTTCCTCTGTCCATGGGATTTCCCAGTGGGTTATCATTTCCTTCTCCAGTGGATCTTCCTGACCCAGGGATTGTATCTGCGTCTCCTGTGTTGCAGCTGGATTCTGTACAGCTGAGCCACCTGGGAATCCAAAAATATATGAATAAATAATGGAGAGATAGATAAACAATAGCTCAGCAATTAGATAAGTAATTGTGTAGATTTTGCTCCCTTTAGTGGGTCCCTGAAGAAGCTAGTCTGGCCTCTATTATTGGGGGCTCTTTTACTGAGAGTACTGAGCACATGTTGTTTTGTCCGTGTGCTATAGAGCACAACTGACAAGCCATGACCCACAATACAAATATGGTTTGTGGCCTGTTTTTGTATGGCTTGTGAGCTGTGAACAGTTTTTAAAGAGTTGTAAAAAAGTAAAGTATAAATGATAAAGCCTAAAATATTAACTAGTTCATTTATAGAAAAAGTTTATGAATCCCTCCTTTAGAGGCAATTTTAAGACAATAGGAAAAGTTCCTCTCAACATCCCACTACACATTTTTTCTGTTACGCCAAGTGAAGAAAAGAGGATTTACCATTTGATTTTTGTCCAACCCAAAAGATTAATTTTAATAGCTATTTACTAAGCACATATTGTGAAATCAGGATAGTGTTTGGTGACAAACTGTTACCCAAAATCATGTCCTAAAAGCTGACTTCCACTCAGGAATTTGAAATCTCAGGAGACCTTAAATCACAATGTAAAGCGTTAATAGAAAGCAGCCATGAGTAAGTTATTAAATCAGTGGCACTAATAGTAATTGCTGTGGGATTAGGATGATTACGAAGTCCATGAAGGTTGAAGTAACCAATAAGGAATAAGCCTTTCTGTAGACTTTAAGGCAGGCTTAGAGAGTTTTAAATCCAAAGAATTGGGGAACCAAGATTCAAATGCTTGTGGTTTCCTGGCACTTGGGAATGTTAGATAGTCAATGACCTATTCAAAGAGGATATCATTTATTTAAGAGTGTTTCAGTTCTATTAATAGAACAACTATAATGAAACAATGAACATTATTCTTATCGAGTTTTTTAAGTGATTACCAGAAATACTGCTCGAACCATGATTTGCTATGGTTCATGGTGTGATCATTTTAACTGTACAAACCATTCAGTGTTCTCTCAGGAGCCTGATCCCAAGGCTGCAGACAGGATCCTGAGGACCATAAAGGATAATCATAGAGTTCTCCAGTCTTCATATAATTTGGAAAATAGCAACTTTTTTACAATGTTGAACACTGGCAGTCTGTTAATCTGCACAATGAGGAAAAAAATGGCACGATAGCAATGCATCTATAGGATACTGGGGCTGAGTGGAGTCCATTTTCATCCTATGCTGGATAAAGTCAAGTCATATGGTCAACAAGTCATCTTTAATTCTTCTTAACTGGTGACCAGCTTCCATAGCTATTTATGTAACTTTTTTAGAGTTAAATGCCTACTAGTACATGTTTATCTAGCAAGGTGCTAGGAATGACCAGTATTTGTAGTCTGCCAATTGTGGGAACATGATGATTGACTTCTAAAGTGTTGGATGAAAAATAATTGTCAAATACTCCCCTGTACACTTTTATCACTGTACTTGTCAACAAACCAATTGGCTCATTATCTCACTGAGGTTCTTGAATCCTTGTGCTGGGATTGTTTCACCTCATACCTGATCCAGAGGTCATTTTAATAAACACTAATAGAATCACCCTTTATCATCTTAAAGCAGGTGCATGACTTGGCTAGTTTAAATATGCCAGTACTGTTGTCTTTGAAAGCAAGAGACAAGTTCCAGATTACTGGACCCACTCATCAGTGTGATTGTGTGTGTGTGTGTGGTATGTGATATCTGTATCTCTATCTAACTCTGCATCTGCATCAGTATCTCTACCTCTCTCTGCATCTGTGTTGAGAACTAGATAGATATTATTTCAATAACAGCTCCAGTAGTTTTTTTTTAGATTTTTTAAAAGCTTTTATAGTGTATAACTCCTTATGATAACTTGGGATAATTTTTTGTTTGACCAAATATGCATTTTTCTGGCAGGAAGGAGAGCATTTCAACCAGAACCAGGCTCTGGGAAACATGACCACATCTGTGTTTCATAATGATTTTTGAGCCTAGATTCCAGTTGTAGGGATTTTGTCTATTCTGCCAGGGTTATTACCATATTGACTTCTTGTAAAAAAACAAAAACTAAGAAAAGGGAAAGGAAAAACACTAGGCATGCTAAGAGACTAGCTTTCTTTATTTGCTTGGCTTTTAAAATACTCTTGTGAAACCTTGAATTGAACATCATCTTACTTGGTTTACAAGCAAACACAAATGGTTGAACCATCACATCCTGCTTGCACAGCTTCAAAAAAAGCAGAACATAAAACCCAGTGATTAGGATCAAAATGTGCCCCCCCACAAAACATGCCGCTTTGACATATTGATTATTTTGAGCTGAACACATTTAAGATACAATAGATGCAGGAGGGGCTCTCTGACCTCCTACTTTTACCTGAAAGCAAGTTGGTTATAAAATTTCTGACCTCCACTTTTTCTGTCTAAAAGCAGGTTTGTCATAAAATTTTCTGTGAGAAAGAAGTCCTCCCTGTACCAGAAAGAAAGAACATTTTTATCACCAGAAACTGGAATTTGACACTGAAATGGACTTGTCCAGAGAGCCCTACTGTCTCACAGTTTACTGCTCCTAGCCAAAGTCCCTTTATCTTGTCACATCTCCCCAGTTTATCATTACTTGTGTAAAAGGTGTATAAGCTTTTGGGCATAGAGATTTCTTCAGTTCATTTTCCTTCTGAGGTCTCTTGTATTCACAGAAAAATGTTAAATAAGTCTGTATACCTCTTTTCTGTTAACCTGTTTTATGTCAGTTTAATTCTTAGCCTAAAAGGATAGAAGAAAGTTTTTCCTCCCTTGCACTGAGAGCACTTTGAGAACATTTATTTGCTTAAAGCAGTGGATGAGGTAGGCATCCCGCTTTTATTGGCTGTTTACCGGATTCACAGCACTTAAGGAAAAACGAAAGCATGCTATACTTTCCAAAATATTGACATGATACATGTAGCTCTGAATAAGGGACTTACTTTCTTAATTTAGAACAGGTTTTCAATAGATTGCAGTCAAGAAAGCCTAATAGAATTAAATGTGTGAGTTTTTAAATCAGATAGACCTGGGATTAAATCTTATTTATACCATATATTTGCTTTTTGTCTTTAGGCAACCTATTTGACTTCACTGATCTTATTTCCTCCCTTGTAAAATTAAGATAATGATCCTACCAAGTGGGACTGTTTTATGTATTAAAGGAGGTAATACATGTAAAAATCTTAGGACATAGCAGATGCTCAATAGTATCTCCTTCCCACCCCCAGTACCAATTATTTGCCATGAATAGTAACCTAATCTGGAACCAGTGCTCAGAATACATCCTAGATTTTAACTAAGTCACTCAAATACACATGGGAATGCATACATATGAAAACAATTTATGCATCAACCATCCCATCCCTGTGCAAATAAAATTTTTTTCAAACTAACGTTAATAGCGGAAGGCTGCCATGTCATTTGGCTTTTCTTTTAAAGAGTCCTTCCTTTTTTGATAAGAAGGGTGAATTTTAACGTTTGAAGTAGGTGAAGCAAAGACTGTGAGTTAAGACCATACTTTGTTGAACTTCCTTTTACTCTTATGCCCGTTGGGATTGTTGTCTCAGGAAGAAGATAGCTCACAAATGTCACCAAATTTTGTTTCTTTCACCTAGAAATAGCAAGGAAATTCACAGAAGTGTCAGTATTAAAGCAAGCCAGTTTCCCCTCCCCCCACACAGGTTTGAGTGGTATTTGATGCAAATGTGGATTATAAGACTCCAGAGAAAGTTTGTGGGAAACAGAGAAGAGATCTGAAACCATAGCATCATGAAATATCTTCTAAGTACTTTTCAATCATGAAGGCCTTTCTTGATAAGTTTCTGGTGAATCCTGGTGTGAGAATGTATAAAGCAGATAATTGGAGGCTCCTCTATCTTCCACCTAAAGAGAGATTTACTGTAACACCCTGGGTCCTGAGGGGAGTGGGGGGAGTGATAATCCTTCTGCTTACAAACATAGTTCTGAAAAAGGGGGTTTACTTTTAAACATTGGTTTGAAATAATTTTAATTATGTAAATAATATAACTACATAATGGAAAATCTAGAAGGGAAAAAAAGTGACCATTAATCCCAGTACCTTAAAACAATTATGATAATAATGAGCTGAACATGGCAACATACATTACCATATGTAAAATAGATGGCCAATGGGAATTTGCTGTGTGCCTCAGGGAACTCAAACAGGGGCTTTGTAACAACCTAGAGGGGTGGGATGGGGAGGGACCTGGGAGAGAGGTTCAAGAGCGAGGGGACATATGTATACCTATGGCTGATTCATGTTGATGTTTGCCAGAAAACAACACAATGCTGTAAAGCAGTTATCTTTCAATTAAAAATAAGTAAAAAAATAATGAGTTGATGTGTTTATATAGTTGTAATCATAATATAAAGTCCTACTTCTTTTCTTTTAACACTCTTAATACTTTCCATCCTGAATATAGATTTTATAGTGATTGATTTAACACTAGCCTCATATTTCACTTGATATTTGTAACAGTTAACATAAATACTTTTCTACTTTTAGACATTTAAATTGTTTCCAAAGAAGTTGTTTCAGGGATTGTGGGAAATATGTCCAAATACCCAAGAGAAGGCAATGGCACCCCACTCCAGTACTCTTGCCTGGAAAATCCCATGGACAGAGGAGCCTGGTAGGCTACAGTCCATGGGGTCGCTAAGCGTCGGACACGACTGAGCGACTTCACTTTCACTTTTCCCTTTCATGCACTGGAGAAGGAAATGGCAACCCACTCCAGTATTCTTGCCTGGAGAATCCCAGGGACGGCAGAGCCTGGTGAGCTGCCGTCTATGGGGTCGCACAGAGTCGGACACGACTGAAGCGACTTAGCAGCAGCAGCAGCAGCAACCCAAGAGTATTTAAAACAAAAAAACGAAAACAACAATCGGAAAAAACAGACACTTTTTTAATGACAGAGGTGGAAGGGTCATCTAGATCAGCCACTTATCCAGAACCACCTCTTTGTCCCTCTGATCATCCCAACTCTGATTCAATACTTATATTACCATATTCAGGTTCAGCTGCTCGCTGCTCAACCACCTCACTCGAGACAACCATTGGTAGAAAGAAAAGTTGCTTCAATCAGTAAAGCTGGCAATCTGGGAAGAAAGCATGCTTGTGTCCTGAAAACCAACTCTGAAGGTTCTGCTCAGTCATGAAGGTTTTTAAAGGGAAAAGGGGAAGTAATCTCAGTTAATCATTGTGATAGAGGGTCAGACTCATAGTTATCTCCCACTGCATGCAGGCTTGTCAGCTTCTGTGAGGTCTTTCTTTAGATGCTATCTTGTTCACATCATTTGTTCACAAGATTACTGAAGAGAAGCTTGGGAAGAGTTCTGGTCATTTATTCTGGAAGAGCCTCCTGCAGAGAGCTCTTCCTTGCTAAAAGCTGCTTATACTTTCAGTGGGTGATGAGGATCAAGCCCAAAACACAGTTCTGAAGCAGAGGATCTAATGGCTTCCTGGAGCTCTCTTCCAAGTGGCATCTGTAACTACTCTTCCGCACGTGTACTTCTAAGGAACTGATGAGTTCTGCCAACTGTTTTAAGAAAACAAACTATTTTGGTTGTTGAGGTTTTTTTTTTTTTCATCCAAGGATAAGTTGCTTTCTCTTCATCAGCAGTTTCCATAGTGTATAGAACAGAAATCTCCAACTGGCAGCCCAGGGGCTAATTATGGCTGCAGAGCTGTTTGGTTTAGTCCAAACAGGGTTCCAATTATATGTTAAATTAGCTGCCAACTTTTAAAATTCAAGAGATTTAACATACAGACCTAGATTTTTTTTGTATCCTTTGAACAATTAGAGGATCTGGTAATACAGAACCTGTATTTTCACCCAAAACAGCCTGAACCTAACTAGTATCTGTGCCTAAAAGAAGGAACATATTTTTTCCCTTTACCTCTAGCCAACATCGTTTATTTAAATTATTTTCCTACCTCTGTGATATCTGAATTTGCAACTCTTCTGTGCTGAATATCTTTGGTCTCTGTGACTTTGTATCTGCACAAAGATAGAGATACAAGTAAGGAATAAGCAGCAGGGGCACAGATTCTTTCATTTAGGATACAAAGCTATTTAACATTCATAACAAGACTTAGTAAATGCAATAGTTCTGTGTGATCTTTACAAGCACAGAGCATAAAAGACATGTGCTAAAGGTAAAAGAGGGTAATACAAAATCACTACAAAGACAGTGAGTGACTCAGCCCTGAGCCAGAGAAAGTTCCTCATTCTACAGAGAGAAGGGGTTGATGGTCAAGATGGGTGTGTGTTTGTTTGTGTGCATATCTAAACTAGCACGCACACTAAATTAACATAGGGGGATTTGCTGAAGGATGCTCATTCTACAAAGGACTTAGCTCTTCTCAGTTATTCCTTTTATTTTATTTTTTGACATTTGGATTAATCTCCACTCAGGCATTCATCTGTAGGAAAAGAAAAAGCAAAATATCAACTGGTATCAAGTCACATATGGTGACAGAATTGGCATCTTAATGGAAATACAGGAACTGATGTGACAGTTTTATTCAGCTTTATTAAACTACTCCTAACAAAAGTGTAATCAAACACTGGATTTATTCAGAGTTCTAGCACATTCATTTTGGCTGCTGTGTATCATTTTAATACATACAAAGAATATATAAAATATTTTCCAATTTTTTTACAAATACAAATATTTCTGCATTGAATATTTTAACATTAGTATTTTTAATGCACCCTTTAAACCTAGGAGGGGAATTGCTGCTCACTCATAGGATTTATATCTTTGCCACATCACTAGATTTTTCCAAATTTTTTCCAATAAGGTATACCTATTTATGTCCAATTTTCCTTGATTCATGGACCTAGCATTCTAGGTTCCTATACAATACTGTTCTTTGTAGTGTCGGATTTTACTTTCATCACCAGTATCTGCTTTGGCTCAGCCGCTTCATTCATTCTGGGGCTATTGGTAATTCTCCTAGTCATAACAAATACCCTTTTTTAGCAACACAAGAGATGACTTTACACATGGACTCACCAAATGATCAACACCAAAATCAAATTGATTCCATTCTTTGTAGCTGAAGATGGAGAAGTTGTATACAGTCAGCAAAAACAAGACCTGGAGCTGACTGTGGCTCAGACCATCAGCTTCTCATAGCAAAATTCAGGCTTTAGCTAAAGAATATTGGAAAAAACACTAGGCCAGCCAGACATGACTTAACTCAAATCCCGGATGAATTTGCATTAGATTTAAGTGACTAGATCTAACAGTGTGCCTGAAGAATTGGAAAGAGGTCCGTAATATTGTACAGGAGGCAGCAACCAAAACCATCCCAAAGAAAAAGAAAAGCAAGAAGGCAAAGTAGTTATCTGAGGAGGCTTTATAAATAGCGGAAGAACGAAGAAAAGGAAAAAGCAAGGGAGAGAGGGAAAAGTACATCCAATTAAACAGAGTTCCAAAGACTAGCTGGAAGAGACAAGAAGGCCTTCTTCAATGAACAGTGCTTAACAATAGAAGAAAACAACAGAAGGAGAAGGACTAGAGAGCTCTTCAGGAGAACTGGGAACATCAAGGGAGCATTCCTTCCAAAGATGGGCACAATAAAGAATAAAAATTGTAGAGACCTAGTAGATGCTGAAGAGATGGATAAGAAATGGAAAGAATACACAGAAAAGCTGTATAAAAATCTTAATGAACTGGATTACTACAATGGTGTGGTTGTCACCCAGAGCCAGACATTCTGGAGAGCAAAGTCAAGTGGGCCTTAAGAAGCATTGCTGCTAATAAAGCCAGTGGATGCAATGAAATTACAGCAGAACTATTCAAATCCCTGAAGGAGGATGCCATCAAGGTGTTACATTTATTATGTCAGCAAATCTGGAAGACCCAGCAGTGGCCACAGGATGGAAAAGGTCAATCCTCATCTCAATTCCCAAGAAGGGTAGTACTAAAGAATATGCTAACCATTGGACAATTGCACTCATCTCCCATGCTAATAAGGTTATGCTTAAAATCTTGCATGCTAGGCTTCAGCATTATGAGAACCAAGAATTTCCAGATGTCCAAGCTGGGTTGAGAAATGGAAGAGGAACTGGAGATTAGATTTCCAACATTTACTGGATTATAAAGAAAGCAAGGGAATTTCAGAAAAAACATCTATCTCTGTTTCATCGCCTATGCCAAAGCCTTTGACTATGTGGATCATGACAAACTGTGGAAAGCTCTTAAGAGAGATGGGAATATCAGACCATCTTACTTGTCTCCTGAGAAACCTGTATGCAAGTCAAGAAGCAACAGTTAGAACCTTGTATGGAACTACTGATTGGTTCAAGATTGAGAAAGGAGTACAACAGGGCTGTCTGGTATCACCCTGTTTGTTTAAACAATACACTGAGCACATCATGAGAAATGCCAGGCTGGATGCATTATAAGCTGGAATCAAGATAGGCAGGAGAAACATCAACAATCTATGTGGATGATACCACTCTAATGGCAGAAAGAGAAGAGGAACTAAAGAGCCTCTTGATGAGGGTGAAGGAGGAGAGTGAAAGAGCAGGCTTAAGGCTAAATAATAAAAAGACTAAGATCATGATATCTGGCCCCATTACTGCATGGCAAATAGAAGGCGAGAAGGTGGAAATAGTGCCAGATTTCCTCTTCTTGGGCTCCAAATTCACTGCAGATAGTGACTGGAGCCATGAAATCAGAAGACGATTGCTTTTTGGAAGGAAAGGGATGACAAACCTAGACAGTATGTTGAAAATAAGAGACATTACCCTGCCACAAAGGTCCATATAGTCAAGGCTATGGTCTTCCCAGTGGTCACATACAGTTGTGAGATCTGGACCGTGAAGAAGACAGAATGCCAAAGAGCTGATGCCTTCTGAGTAGTGCTGGAGAAGTCTCCTGAAAGTCTCTTGGACAGCAAAGAGATCAAACCAGTCAATCTAAATGGAGATCAACCCTAAATATTCACTGGAAAGACTGATGCTGAAACTGAAGCTCCAGTATTTGGTCATCTGACAACTCATTGGGAAAGTCCCTGATGCTGGAAAAGATTGAGGGCAGAAGGAGAAGAAAATGTCAGAGGATGAGATGGCTGGATGGCATCACCAATGCGATGAACATGAACTTGGGCAAAGTCCAGGAGATGGTGAGGGACAGGGAGGCCTGGCGAGTTGCAGTCCATGGGGTTGCAAAGAGTCGAACACGACTGGGTGACTAAACAACATACCTATTTACACTCATACTAGTTTTGTAAGAGATTTGTTTTGCTATAATTTTGCAAATACTTAAAATATATATTTAATAAAGCTGAGGGATGTAAAGTGGTGTTTCAAAGTTGATTTTAATTTGCATGATTAGTAAAAGTTTAGCATCTTTTCTATGCTTTGAGTTTTCTTTTTGGATTGTTGTTTCAAATTTTTATGTTTCAAAATATTACCCAAATTTTTTTCTCCTGGAGTGTTAATTTGTATTTTTAAAGTCAAAATGGTAATATATCTTATGACAATCAACTGATTATATGCGTTGGCATAGTCTCCATTTCCTAGGTTACACCTTTTGAGAATGATTTCAAAAAAACAAAATTTAGAAATATATCTTTGATGCCCTGAACACATACAAAAGTTAACGGGTCTGGTTGCCAATTATGTTTTCTTAAAGTTATTGCTGAGTTCTCTTCATACATGCTAACACAACCCTGATTTTTTAAACTGGTCTGGGGCCATTAAAATATCTTTTGCCTAGTTTGCTATTGGAAATTTCTGAAAGAAAATTTCAGTTTAGACTGATTTATGTAACTATGTTAAATGCATCAAGAAATCTCTTGGATTTATCCCTGGTGGCTTACAAATTTTGCCCACATTATGCTTCTGTAAATTAATACCTCATTGGATTATACAGGGGACAGGTCTCTTTAAGTATTTGACATCTGCTTTCTATGTCAACTGTAGTTCTACAGCCTCTTCCTTGTGTTGTAAATCTGTTCTTATCAGATGAAAATTTATTTCTTTTCTTTTTTTTTTTACTTATATAAAACAGTGATTGCCATGACTTTACAAAGACATGTTTCTCAATGTATTCTGCATTTCAACAAAGCCACTCAGCTTCAAGTAGTCACGAATCACCTCAGCTTATTTCCCTGATACAAGTTTGAATGGCACAGACATAGTTCCTACTCAGTGTTGCTGCGTGTGCAGAGAGAGAGTGAGATAGTTTGGATAAATACACAAGTACAGAATTTAAGCTATTTTATTTCTTTATAGATACATTTTGAGACAGAGTATATGTACGAAGATCTTCTTGATAGTAGGAATTTGGTAAACATCAAGTGCTAGCATTTCCTTGATTTTTATGCTGCTGCTGCTGCTGCTGCTAAGTCGCTTCAGTCGTGTCTGACTCTGTGCAACCCCATAGATGGCAGCCCACCAGGCTCCGCTGTCCCTGGGATTCTCCAGGCAAGAGTACTGGAGTGGGGTGCCATTGCCGTCTCCGTGCAGACAATTGGAAGTCAATTCATAGTAAATAGGAATAAACACAGAGGACAAATTGAAAAGATTTTGAAGCAGATGTGATGGCGTGAGTCTATTCTGGAGACAAATCTAAAATATAAAATACACAGAAATCAGAATAGTTTGAAAAAAGAAAGCTGTGCCTAAAGTTACTCTTTGGAGTAAAACAAAAGACAGGAGACAAATAAATACAACTAACACCACCACAACATATCCTCAAAACACATAAAGGTTAATAATTGAGCCATAATCATGTTGCTGCCACAAACGTAGACAATGGCTTTCTGATCTAGTAGAACCTTGTCTAAAATCACTGTGGTAAATGATGAAGATGAAGTGTGAATGACAGGGAGCCATAAATCACAGTCAGTCTGAATGCTATTGAAAACAAAGAAAGAATTTTAAGATGAATTTCAAAAATGAGTCAAACTATCTGGCCCATGAAAGACAGACAAGTAGGAAGTGACTGTGCTTTGTATAGGCTATCTCAAAGGAATAGTTTTCAGTTAGGAATCTGCCATAATACAGTGATGTGGCTTAACAAAAGAGAAATGTTCAAGGGGTATCAGAGCATAAATTTGGGAATCTATCTGTTAACATTGACAGGAATATTTAACCATTGGAACAAAATTTAGAGCAAGTAATGGAGATATTATTCCTGAATCGATCCAGAAGTATGTATTTTTAAAACATCAGTAAGGGTCAGGAGAGCTGATCCTTGAGACCTTAGGAGGTCTTACCATCTGCAACTAATTTTATGAAACATTAAGCAGGTTTTAACCCGATTTCCTCCTATAAATTAAAAGCCTTTGCATTTTTTACTTTATTGTCTCTGTAAAGCTACCTACATTTGTATGATTCTATACATGGTCTTGGCTTCTCCTGTGGCTGAGAGGTAAAGAAGCTGCTGCAATGCAGGAGACATAGTTTCAATCCCTGGGTGAGAAAGATCCCCTGGAGGAAAGCATGGCAACCCACTCCACTATGCCTGGAGAATTCCATAGAGGAGCCTGGTGGACTATAGTTCATCGGATTGCAAAGAGTCAGACACAACTGTAGCGACTCAGCATGCATACATGCATACATGGTCTAATTCTCTTTGTCATGCTTCTAAGAGCAAGCAGTGAAAACAATCTCCATATGACTTCATAAGAGTTATTATCCTTGAACTTGGACATACAGTTCTCTGTATGAATCTGTGAATGAGTTTAAGTGTCTTCTGCATTTTCTGTCTGGTAACTGGTAGCACTTAGTACTAGTGGGACAACCCAGAGTTAATATAGATTCATAGGGAAGGTGAAGGAGAATGGTACCTTCCTTCCCTTCTAATGGTACCATCTTAGCTGCAACATTTATGTGAACTTTGTTTTCTGTTTTTGCAGTAGACCAAAGTTGGCTTTAACATTATGACAAGCTTTTTTTTAATTGGTGACTAGTTGACTAACAATGTGTACATTTCAGGTGTACAGCGAAGTGATTTAGTAATACATATACTTAATTCTTTTTTAGATTCTTTTCTCATATAGGTTATCATGGGATATTAAGTAGAGTTTCCTCTATACAGTAGGCCCTTGTCGGTTATCTGTCTTATATATAATAGTGTGTGAGTATTCATCCCAAGCTCATGATTTATCCCTCCCCCATAACATATTTTAAATGACCTATAATCCAATCACATTTATGCTTCAAAGAGGTGCACATGCTTATCATGTCTTCTTGCAAGTCCAAGCATGTGAGGCAAACACCCAGGGTGCTTCCTGCCCCAGTTTGAGAAGCACAAGAGTAAAGGACCTGGTTCTGCTCTGCAAGATCATTCATTTCATAAATCCTTAATGAGGACTGACTATGTGCCTGCCACTGGGTGAGGTTGGGAATATAGCAATGAACAATACGTAAGACTTAGAGTTTAGTACTAATCAGTTTATACCTATAAACATCTTACTAGTGTGTATATAACACTAGTACAAACAAGTCAATGAACATACTAAGTACTGGGAGGGCTGAGGGTTGGTTCAGATGGTGGAGGAGATCAGCAAGTAGAAATAGAAACTTGATGGCATATTGATGGAGAAGCTGCATGTGGGTGTCAGTTATTAATGGGGCTGAAACTGCAAGGCAATTACCTTTAGAGCTTTAAATTTCTCCAAGCATGAACCTCTCCTCTTGGACAGTGTTAGGGATTAAATTGGGTGCCCCTCAAATTCATGCTGAAGCCCTAACCCTCAATGTGATTATATTAGGGGACAGGGTCTTTAGGAAAGTAATGAAGTATAAATGAAGTCATGAAAGTGGGGCCCTAATCTGATAGGATTGACCTCCTTAGCAGAAGAGGAGGAGACACCAGAGATCTCTCCCTTTCCATGGAATCTCAGAGGAAAGGCCATGGGAGGACACGGTGAGAAGGCTGTTTTCTATAAACTAGAAGAGATACCTCACCAGAAACCAACCCTGGTACCTTAATCCTAGACTTCCAGTCTCCAGAACTGTGTGAAAATATAATTCTGTTAAGTCACATATCCTGTGATATTTTGTTATGGCCGTCTAACCTGACTAATATAGACAGCGGTCATGATATGATTCAGTCACTCAAAAGAAATTGACTGACTGTCACTTACTATGTGTCTAGGACTGTGACCAAAACAGAGAAAACCTCTGCATTTGTGGAGTTTACCACTCCACTGGAGAGAGAGAATATACAGAATGAAAATGAAAGTGCTAAGTCACTCAATCATGTCCGACTCTTTGCAACCCCATGGACTGTAGCCTGCCAGGCTCCCCTGTCCATGGAATTCTCCAGGCAAGCATAATAGAGTGGGTTGCCATTCTCTCCTCCAGGGAATCTTCCTGACTCAGGGATCAAACCCAGGTCTCCCACATTGTAGGCAGATTCTTTATAGTCTGAGCCACCAGGGAAGATAACATACAGAATGCATAAATATAATATGTAATACATATGTAGTGAATGGTGATAAATGATACGGAGAAAAATAAAGCAGAGAAAGCGGGATAAAGAGAACCAGAGGGCAGGAAGAAGATACTAGAGGGGTTTGGGAACAAGAAAAATAGAAGAAATATAATTTCTATTTTAACAATCTTTGTACATTTAGAATACAAACTTTATTTCTCTTTCACACACATTTCTGTTACTTATTCTAAGCATTACATGCCCGCAAGCAGCTCTTTAGTATTTCCTGGCAAAGATTTTTCTTCCATGCGTAGAAACTGGCTGTGACCTTGCTACATTTCTAAACATGTTCCTACTAGAGGAACATGTCCTTTCGTAAGGTAGGAGTAATTCCCTTGGATGATTGTTTAAAGAGAGGAAGAATTTTTCTCTGCTAAAAGCCCTGAGGCCTCCCTCTCCCCCACCAAGGCACACAATCACAGGACAGGACAATATAAACAAGCATTTTCACAGATAATATGAACAGATCATAATCTATCATTTATTTGTTGTACCTACCTAATCTGTTCCAGATAGCAGCTTATGATAAGAAAATTTTAAAATTAGCAGAAATTAAAATTATTAAGAGAAAAATAAACCACTGTATACTAATCACTCAGCTGGATGAGTTACTAAAGCATAGTAAATTTTTTTCTGAGACTCCTAGAAGTCAAAGGAAAAGGGGGTGAATTATAAGCTTATCCAGTTGGTGCTAGAAATAATGATATTTTTGAGTGCCTGTTATGTGTCACTTTTGTTATAATATAAACCTTATAGCTACCCCATGAGATTAATTCACCAGCCTCATTTAAATGGAGATTCATGAAAGGAAAATGCCTTTGCCAGATCAAGTGACTGGAAATCATAAAAGTATTTTGTCTACAGCCAAACCCTGCCTTTGTTCTTTGTAGAATCTAGGAGCTTAGTAATAAATTTTAACTTAGTAAAGTTGTTTCTGCAGATCTTCCCTTGGTATCATTGCCTGGGAGCAAAAGGCAAAGAAAAATTCGATATTCAATTATTGTAGTCTGTAGGCAATTATTTTCCTCTCCATGACCGACAACAGGTTGTAATCTTCTCAAAGGTTTCTTCTTTGTCAGGAAAGACAGTTAGTGAAGAACAGTGTTTTAAATATGGGTTTCTTCTTAAGTGCTTTCTACATTCTAATAGTAAAATCAACTAAATCCACCCTCTTTGTCATTTAGTTTATATTAGTTTCCTGGGGCTACTATAAGAAATTGTCACAAACTGGGTGGCTTAAAACAATAGGAATTTATTCTCTCTTAGTTCTGGAGGCCGGAAGTCCGAAATTAAGGTATCAGCAGGAACACATTTGCTGCTGAGGCTCTCAGGTAGATTCCATTCTTGGTCTCTTCCAGCTTCTGGTAGCTGTTGTCGTTCTTTTACTTGTAGCTACATCACACCAAGCTCTGCCTTTAGGATCACATTGCCTCCTCTCCTGTGTGTCTTTGACTGATTCCTCTCTGACTCTCTTATAAGGACACTTATAAAGGCATTTAGGGTCCACTTGGATAATCCAAGATAACTTCATCACATTTTTGCCATAAACTATAATACTCACTTTTTGCCATATAAGGTAATATTTATATGTTCAGGGATCAGGAAGTGAATATATCTTTAGGGTGTAGGTTTTTTTCAGTTGCCCACAATTTTCTTTCTGACTGCCAAAGATTCTCCTCTCTCCCACAAGCAGAATAAAGCCAGCCCATTCCAACATCTTCAAAAGTCTTAACTCATTTTAGTAATGGATCCATGGATCTTTGCTGGATAATCCCACCTCAGTTCTTGGCTTCCTTGAGATGATTGAGTAGATCCATGAGTCATGCACCTGATCTCTTTAGCTGAAGGATGTCCAGCTGTATCTTTAGACTTCTCTCCAGAGCATGCTTTCCTAAGAGTGAATCTCCTTATTCTGGCATTGTTTGTAATTTGGAAAGGCTGAGAACTTCTCAAATCATCAAATTCTGATTTCTTTTTGTTTAGCAGTTCTTTCTTTATCTCCTTCCTCTCATTTCATGATGAGCAACAGGAAGAAACTAGCCACACTTGCAGCACTTTTTTAGATGCCCAAGTTTTCTGTTTACAAATTCTGCTTTCTATACAACTGCTGGATGCTATTCTCTCTTATAAGGACATTTGTGATGGTATTTAGGGTTCACTTGGCTACAATCCAAGATAAGGTCCACTTTTCAGTATCTTAAACTTAATCACATCTTTTGCCTTTTTTCCCTTTATAAAGTAATATTCACAGGTTAGGGATTAGGAAGTGGATATATCTTGAGGGAGGAGGGCATATTTTCAGCCTACCATGACCTGAAGAATCATTACCCTTCAAAGGAAAAGGAGTTTTGGTAAGATTGTGCCACCAGAGATAAATTCAGTTCACCTGATCAGTCAGCTCTTGTTTAGAGGAGAGGTTTTGATTTTAAATCTGAAGTGTATTCTATACATATATCAATAGAATAGGAGAGAAAGGAAAGCATGATTATTATTTCATGATGAGGTTCATGTCTGTTTATGCAGGGAACATAAAAAGATTTGACTGTTGAGGGCTAGCATAAGAAAGTGAAGAGCTAGATGCAGAATGAGACAGACTGTTGCCATGGTGATACAATTAGTATTTCCTTTGACTTCTCTGAGAAACCTTGCAGCCAACTTTTCTGCATACAGATACTTAGCACAGTTTGAAATCCACTTCAGTTTCCTTTGTTCAAATAAAACTTATTCCCCTGCTCAGCAGAGAAGCAGACATTGAAGTTGTTTTGGTTAGTGAAGGTCTTCCTGCTGCTCATTTTCTTCCTTCCCCAACAGATAGAGAAATACCCACAACCATACACATGCAGGACTGCTAATAATCTATTTGCCTTTAGTCTTCCATTTCTTATAAGCCAGCAATTTTAAATCTTGGGTATATATTATATTATAATCATGCTAAGTTATTTAAGAATATATGGCAAATCAAAGCTTACAATCAGAGAATGTGTGTGTGTGTGTGTGTGTGTGTGTATATATATACACACATATATACATATTCAAGTGATTTGTGATTTTGGAATTATGGAAGGCTGAACTGTATGAAAATGCTTCATTAAGAAATATCCCATTAAAGTAGTTTTTTTCTAACTACTTTAGTTTACTGTAAACTGAGTCATTGGATATTAATGAGGCTTTCTCTGAGCCTTTATTACTAATCTGTGCCTATGCTGCTGGATGTGGTGTCTTGATGTTCTCTGGAAGGGTAATTGGGATCAACAAGAAAACTCTGGAGTGTGTCTCTCCTCTTCTGTAATATTTTTCCTTGGGTTCCCTTAATATATATAGCTGTTTTCAACTTGAATGGTAAAAAATGAATTTTTAATAAAGTTGTTTATTCTGTTGAAAGGTAATATACATACTTAAAACATTTTTAAAGAACATAAAAATGTATACACTGATAAATAACTACCTCCCTCCCTTCAGACTCTTGGTCTCTTAGGGACAAACATTATTAGTAAATTCCTTTTGCTTTTTTTTTTCTTAAAAAGTTTTCTGCTTTGAAAAGTTTATATATCTTTAAACACACACACCAAAAAATACAAATGAGAACATGTATTTGCAGTGCTCTGCATTTTGCTTTTTAAATTAAAAATATACCTTAGCACTCTCCCCAAATCAGCGCCTGTAGAGCTATACTTCATTCTTCTGTGGCTGCTTCTTATTCTATTCTGTGTATGTACAGAATAGTAGCTTAATTCTGTATTGGATGATGTTTTCCCTCTAGTTTTCTGGTTATTCCAAATCCTGAAACTGTGAACATCCATGTATGTCTTTGCGCACATGTGTGAGAAGCTATCCAAGTCAGGGGCCACTTATTTACCCAACTCCTATGGGAGTGTCATTCACACCACAGACTATGGGAATGGAATCCTCTGGAGTTGTGCAGTGTGTTGCCTGCAAGGCTGTTCTCAATGGCTATGAATAAGATACTTTCCTGAAATATGAAATGCTAGTTGCAAAGTCAGAACATCTAAAACATGAATGCATATTCATTTACAGTGTCATTAACCATATTTGAGATAGCCTGTTTTCTGGATGGCTTCTAAAACGTGCAACACACAATCCTACATAAATGGTCACTCCTGGAGTTGTGCAACAAGTGACCCTGATTTATCAAAGCTCGATAATCAGACTGATTTAAGTAGAACATTAAGTAAAAAATAGTATAGTTTTTTTAAATTTGCATTTGTGTAATTGCAAAAGTGTTTGAGTATATTTTAGATATTTATAACCTGTTAAGTATGTGTGTGTGTTCATACTATTTGCCTATTACACATCTTGATAATTACTGTATAGGTCAAGACTTTATTAAAGACTTAAAGATGAAAAATAATTTGTTTCAAATGTGCTGGATATAATTTTTCAGTTCTGTATCATTCTGTTGACCATGAAAAATTTAATATAGTTTGAGTTGTGGGTCTTTTATGTAAAGACCATTTCCATTATATTGCAAAAAAATACCCCATGTTTGCCTCTTAATCCTTTTTAACCTTTAAAGTAATTTAAAGAGTGGAGTCAATATTGATATCCAATTTTGTTTTCTTTTTTCTCCAGGTGGTTTATTATTTTCTGACACCATTTATTTAATAAGACATTTTTTTACTGACTAGAAGTGTACTTTTATTGTATGCTGAATCCCCATGTATATTTAAGTTGGTAACACCTTTGTAACTGAGCCAAAAGAAGAGCAAAGCTATACAAAATATGATGGAGGAAAAACAATGGATTCAGTTTGGGATGTGTTCATTTGAGTTTAGGACAAACATTTGGGTGAAGAGATCAATTCAGTATTTGAGACTTCTGTGTTTAGCCTCATTTTAAGTTAGGCCCTCATGGAAATTTAATTGCCGTTACAAAATATTGTTCAAGCCAGTTTGCCCCGGATATTTTGTCTTCAGTTTCATCGTGGTTTTCCCTTATGGCAGGGGCTTTTAGTCTTGACACTACCACAATTTAGAAAAATAAAATGGTTCTTATTCCAACTGATAAGTGGCAGATAATTCAATCCTAACTTTTGTACTTTGATTTTATGTAAAGAGACGGTGTATAAAAATGTGCCTTTTATGAATGGACTGTCCTGATACCTCAGTTATTAATAATATAACTTTGTTTAATTGTAAAATGGTTTCATTGTATGTAAATAAAGTCTTAACTTGTTCTAAACAACCATTTTAGGAGGAAGCTCCCTATGGAGAATCTGTTTAAGCAGTCATATTTTTTAAAACCATATTAGTTTTCAGAATGCAAAGGCTTACTTTTAACAATTTTTTTTATTACATTATCAACGGAGGTGGCCTTAGGAAAAAACATTGGGAATGTCACCTCAGCCGAGAAGCCTGTTAGAGAAAACATTCCCTGAAGAAACCAAAAAAGTTATTAACTGTCTACTTCTAATTTAACCTTGGATTGAGTGAGAACATTGGATGATTGCCATCCTCTGAAGCCTTATCGTTTTTAGTTAATGTTTAGCTAAATCTTCCTTTTGTATTTCCCTTGTCCATTATGAAATAAAATCTAATATCCAGCCAGTTCATTTCTAAATTCTAATTAGATTACCACCTGTCCTTATCACATTTACATGAGTCATTTTGGAATGGGTGTTACATATTGGGCCAATTTGTATGCAATATGATAATATGCAACCATCAAGATGTACAGTACTGATAGGTTATAAATCTCACTTCTCAATTTTTTCAGGCATCTAGATTTTATGAGTAAATTTTAGATTCACCCAGAAGGGATCTTAATGCTTAAAATTATTTGGACCTAAAGTATAATAGAATGAGATGGTATGAATTATGGACAAAACTCTCATTTGATGTCCAAAAGATGGGTCACTTGGCAAACTATTAGGTTATGATAAACTCAGAATGAAACTTGCTTAGGTCTTTTTTCAAGACAATGACAAAAGAAAACACTTTAAGCAGGAGAAATGGTTTTAGGGACTCAAAATTCTAAAAATAAGTGTAAAGTATTAAGTGTTTAAATTGGCATACATAGCCTTGGTCATAATCGGATTTATAGATTTGCGATTTATGCTGGGACTTCCTTCTTGGATATATTTTCAGTCAGTTCAGTTTAGTTGCTCAGTCGTGTCCGACTCTTTGCGACCCCATGAATCGCAGCACGCCAGGCCTCTCTGTCCGTCAACAACTCCCAGAGGTTACCAAAACTCATGTCCATCGAGTCAGTGATGCCATCCAACCATCTCATCCTCTGTCGTCCCCTTCTCCTCCTGCCCCCAATCCTACCCAGCCTCAGGGTCTTTTCCAATGAGTCAACTCTTCGCATGAGGTGGCCAAAGTATTGGAGTTTCAGCTTCAACATCAGCCCTTCCAATGAACACCCAGGACTGATCTCCTTTAGGATGGACTGGTTGGATCTCCTTGCAGTCCAAGGGACTCTCAAGAGTCTTCTCCAACACCACAGTTCAAAAGCATCAATTCTTCGGTGCTCAGCTTTCTTCACCATCCAACTCTCACATCCATACATGACCACTGGAAAAACCATAGCCTTGACTAGACGGAACTTTGTTGGCAAAGTAATGTCTCTGCTTTTAAATATGCTGTCAAGGTTGGCCATAACCTTCCTTCCAAGGAGTAAGCATCTTTTAATTTCATGGCTGCAGTCACCATCAGCAGTGAGTTTGGAGCCCCGCAAAATAAAGTCTGACACTGTTTCCACTGTTTCCCCATCTATTTCCCATGAAGTGATGGGACCAGATGCCATGATCTTAGTTTTATGAACGCTGAGTTTTAAGCCAACTTTTTCACTCTCCTCTTTCACTTTCATCAAGAGGCTCTTTAGTTCTTCTTCACTTTCTGCCATAAGGGTGGTGTCATCCACATATCTGAGGTTATTGATGTTTCTCCCGGAAATCTTGATTCCAGCTTGTGTTTCTTCCAGCCCAGTGTTTGTCATGATGTACTCTGCATATAAGTTAAATAAGCAGGGTGACAATATACAGCCTTGACGTACTCCTTTTCCTGTTTGGAACCAGTCTGTTGTTCCATGTCCAGTTCTAACTGTTGCTTCCTGACCTGCATACAGGTTTCTCAAGAGACAGGTCAGATGGTCTGGTATTCCCATCTCTTTCAGAATTTTCCACAGTTTCTTGTGATCCACACAGTCAAAGGCTTTGGCATAGTCAATAAAGCAGAAATAGATGTTTTTCTGGAACTCTCTTGCTTTTTCGATGATCCAGCGGATATTGGCAATTTGATCTTTAGTTCCTCTGCCTTTTCTAAAACAAGCTTGAACATCTGGAAGTTCACGGTTCACGTATTGCTGAAGCCTGGCTTGGAGAATTTTGAGCATTCCTTTACTAGCGTGTGAGATGAGTGCAGTTGTGTGGTAGTTTGAGCATTCTTTGGCATTGCCTTTCTTTGGAATTGGAATGAAAACTGACCTTTTCCAGTCCTGTGGCCACTGCTGAGTTTTCCACATTTATGCAGCCCCAAATAATGCTAACTGAACACCTACCCACTGACACATCAGCTCGGGGGTCTCTGTGAAAGTCTTTAAGAACAGTGTTAAATAAAGCAGTCTTGACTTGGGATGCTAGGCTTCAGCAGCAGCAGCCAACCGAGCAAATGGACCTGCATCCAATAGTGTACTTTTAGGTAGTTTCCAATCAAGAGGCTTTAACATCTCATGAAATCAGACGGCTCTCAGAGCAAACCGGGCCAAATGGATGAAACTCCAAACTTTCAAACACTATCAATGTCTAAAAATTGTGTTGGCTGAGATTCAAAACCCTCAAATTATCTTTTTTTTTTAATTAAAAAAATTTATTTATTTATTTATTTTGGCTGTGCAGGGCCTTTGTTGCTTTGCATGGGTTTTTCTCTAGTTGTGACAAGCAGGGACTACTCATCCTTGTGGCATGTGGGTTTCTCATTGTGGTGGGCTCTCTTGTTGCGGGGCACAGGTTCTTGACATACAAGCTTCAGTAGTTTCTGCTTCAGGGCTCTAGAGCATGGGCTCAATAGTTGTGGTGCATTGACTTAGTTGCTCCAAGGCATGTGAGATCTTTCTAGACCAGGGATCACATCCATGTTTGACTGGAAGGTAGATTCTTATCCACAATGACACCAGAGAGGTCCAAAACCCTCAAATTTTTCATGTGAACTATAACTGCTGTAGGTTCATGAGGAAGATCTAAAGATGGACATTGATCAGTACAATGCACACTTGCATTATTGAGCTTTGACTCTTGGTAAGTTGGACTAAGACACAGGAATTTCTTTTACTCATCTGATTGCAGGCCTGGACTGTAGCAGAATTGATACCACCTCAGAACTTTTTGCCATCTTGGAATTTTCTCCTCAACCCATGTGTTCAAGCTTTTTACCACTCTCATAGTGAGGAAAAGCCCAGAAAATCTAACCTGGGGGTTATAACTCAAGGAAACAAACCATTTTTATCTAATGTGTATTCACTGTTTAAAGAAACCAGTCCATCCCTAGGGCTTCTTGGAAAGTTTTTTTATTTTGTTTTGATTTTTTCTGCCAAGTAAATGTCAACTGCAAGGTTGGCTGTGATTACAGTTACACTAGGGAATCTGCAGGAGGCCTTGTGAGTCATTCCTCACTGTCCTTTGTAAGTCAGTTGCTACCTGCATGGTCAGAGTTCTCTCCCCTTTCCCTTAATTCCTTCTCATTTTTGGTGGAGGGAGTTGGGAGGTTGTTGGTAATGGCAGACTCTCCTGGCCAAGTTCTGAGAAACCCCTGTTAAGAATTCTACTTGAGGTAAAACAGGCCTGGGAACCAGAGAACAAGCCACACCAGAGGCTGTGAGTCCATTTTCATTAGACTTCTAAGAAGATACAACACAACCACACTCCCAGGGGCCTGTGACCAGAACCAGCTCTGGTTGAAGAACCAAAACTTTGAGACCAGAGCTCAGCTCAGAGTAACAGCTTGTTGAGAACAAGACACAGGATCCCGGGCAGTAGTTGTAGGTGATGTTGGGCATCTCTGGCTGATCTTTTACTTTCAGTGTGATGGGAGGACTTGTTTCAGGGCTCCATGACAATGCAGAGCAGACCTGCTATTGTCTGATGTGTATGAAGGTCAGGAGGAGTAAGGTAGGTTGTTTCAAAAGGATAATAATAATAACTACACTTATTTAGAGCTTTGCCGTTGTTGTTTTAGTTGCTAAGTTGTCCCACTTTTTTGCAACCCCATGGACTGCAGCTTGCCAGGCTTCCCTGTCCATGGAATTTCCCAGGCAAGAATACTGGAGTGGGTTGCCATTTCCTTCTTATTATGTGATAACTATTCTAAGAAATTTTTACATATCATACTTGATTGAATCTTCACAACAACGCTCTGAGACTGGTACTATCAGTGTCCCTCATTTGTGGATTCATCCAGAGGTATAAAGAGTATGTGACAGAGTAAGGATTCATTCTAAAGCCCTTAATGTGTGTTTTTAACCACTGCGCTGTACTGCTTCTCTTGCACTGCCGAGGTAGTAGACAGCAGTGATCACCCAGAGAATGGGTGTTCATGAGTTGATTTTGTGGTCAGTTGCAAGTGATTTTATCCGATGACTCTGGACAGGTTGAGTGAATAATATCTCTCAAAGCCTTCACTGCAAAGAAATGACTGCTAAGTTGTTAAAATGGGTCTGTCAGTCAGTTATAAAACGTTCTTTCAAGGTTAGTTAGCTCACACACATTGCCTTGTATACTCAATCAGATCCTTAGAGTCTGAACAGTTTCTATTTGCTGAACTGTTCATTAGAGCAGAGCATCTATGTGTCCTTCATTCATTTCCTCATTCAGTAACATGCACTGAGCATCACTTTATGCCAGGCTGTATCCAATTGCTAGGGATGAAAAAGGGAAAGATATGACCCTGCCCTTATGTAACTTAAAATTAGGCAAAGAGATGGGCCATTGAGCACTAGGATGATTTCTTTAAAGATGCGTGCACAAACCTTAGTGAGATCACCAAAGAAGTGACACAGTTAGCTGCTTGGGGAGTCAAGGAAGCTTTCTCAGAAGAGGTAGCTTTTGAACTGAGGCTTGAAGAATGAATGAATCTGTCAGGCCACAATCTAGGAGGACTAGTCCAGGGAGAGCATGTGTCAAGGCAGGGCGCCAGCCTTGAGCTTGGTCCATTCAGAGATCTCTAAGTAGTTCAATATTGCTGGCTTGCAAAGAGCAAGGCAGGAAATGACAGATGAGGCTTGACATTTCGGCAGTGGCCAGATCTTGAAGTTCTTTGTATGCCAAGTAAAGGCATTTACAGTTTACTTTGTAGACACTAGGGAAGCATTTTAAGGGCTTTAAGCCAGGGTTTCATGGTTAGATCTTTCATATCGGAACTCTGAGTTTGGCAGCAAGCGTAGAAGATGGATTGGAGGAAGCTGATAGGAGAGGCAGGGGGCCAGGAGGAGTGTGCAGCTGCCCTACTTTGGGGAGTTTCTTGGCATTGGGGATAGCAGTTGTCTTGAGCTTTCCCAATGGGTCTGGGTCAGACCTCATGGAATTGCAGAGTTCACTATTGTATGAGATCAGCAAGGAGGTACAAGGAAAGAGTGGAGACTCAGTTTCAGCCAAGGGTGTACAGGGTAACAGGCAGAGTTGGAATTTGAGCCCAACGTGTTTATAGTGTGCAAAGTCTTCTCAGCCATCCACTACATTTGGATGACAGCACTGTTAACCTCAAATGGAAAATTTCACTTTAGTAGCACTGCCATTTTCATCGTGATGCCATAGACTCTACTTAGAGGCCAAATCAATCCATAATTCAGTTATTTTTTTAACTTCAAGGAGTCACTTCCTTTGGATTGTGTCCAAGTGAGATTTAGAAATAAGATCTACTTTGCAGGGAATGTGTTTGTGTTGTGAATATTACTGTGAAATGTATTGTTACTTATTTCAGAGAATAATTGATCAGATTACCTGTAGTTTTGTAATATTTCTGTCATAGCGTCCTGCAGTTAGTTGACAGGAGGTTTATTCCTCTTCTCTCATAGAATATTTTTCATACACAACCACGCACAATATATCCACAGACATTCAAAAAGATATTCATATGTATAAAAGATTAAATGTTGTCTGTGGGTTTTTCTACATTCTCTGAAAGGCAAAACCTTGATTTGCTGAACTTTGGTCATAAATTAAAGTTCATCTTCTTCAATAAGTTTTTCAAAATACTTAAAACATAAGGCTTATTTTCATGCTGATTCCATTCCATTTACATTTGTGTTGTATGCAATTTATGTTGTATGTACTTCTACCAGAAAAGTCAGTATTAAAATAAGCACTACCAATGAATGCATGAGAAAGGTATTAGACTCTGGCTGATTTTTTTTAATATGTGTCATCCCATCAGTATTCTAACCTGATGTGACTAAGTCTAAATTGGGCCCCAACTCACGGTCACTTTAGAGGTGATACTAATAATTGGCAAATTTCTTCTAAGCAGTATGCGTTGTCTTGATGTTTTTGCTGTTGAGTTCTGTGTGTCTGTAGGCACATGCATGGGCCACATAAAAACTTCTGTGATCTAGACAACTGCCAGGCTCTATTTTCATGTTACTGATTGAACACTCAGGCATCTCGCTTAATAAAACAAGCCCATCTGCAATGAGGTGAGCAAAATGGAAAACATATAGGATGGCTGTGTGCCAGGAAGCTGATATGTACATTCCAGTAAGCTAATGACTCACATACGGTGTTGTGTTGACTGTCACGACTCATGAACCTCAATTGATATCACCTGGTACTGGGTTTTCCTGAATGTTCTATGTCATTTGTTGTCTTCAAAGCTAATTTGAATTTGTGGTAATTTTGCAATGTTATTATTTCAGAAGACTGAGGCATACATGTACAGCAGTGTAGGGTGGGAAGAATCATCTCTTTATTAGGTAACAGAAATAAAGTTATCCCGATGTATAGTGAGGCTTCCCTGGTGGCTCAGGGGTAAAGAAACCACCTGCAGTGGAGACACAGGAGATGCAGGTTCGATCCCTGGGTTGAGACGATCCCCTGGAGAAGGAAATGGCAACCCATTCCAGTATTCTTGCTTGGAGAATCCCATGGACAGAGGAGCCTGGCAGGCTACAGTTTAAGGGGTTGCAAAGAGTTAGACACAACTGAGCGATTGAGCACAAGGACAATGCTTGGTGACCACTGAAAGTGAAAATGTTAGCCGTCCAGTCATATCTGACTCTGTACGACCCAGTGGACTGTAGTCCACTAGGCTCCTCTGTCCATGAAATCCTCCAAGCGTTTCTGGAGTGGGTTGCCATTCCTTTTACCTGGGGATCTTCCCTATCCAAGGATCAAACCCTGGTCTCCTGCATTGCAGGCAGATTCTTTACCATCTGAGACTGCAGGGAAGCCCCCATAGTGACCATTAGAGAATTATAAGTAGGGATTTTGGAGCTTAACTGGCTGGAAAGTTCAGATTCCAGCTTGAACTGGAGCTATATGACCTTGAGCAAGTTGTTTAAGTTTTCTGTCCCTCAGTTTGCTTATCCATTAAAAAAAAAAAAAAAAAAAAAAGTAGAATAGATCCTTTCTAGTAGATTATGAGGGCCAGCTAAGAAATACATATAAAGTGTTTGACACATTGTTTAAATATTTAATAGCTATTTCCTCTGAATAATCAAGTCAACATTTTGATTATCCTTTGCCCCATCAATGAACACTGATGCTATTTAGTTCACCCAGGCTAATTAATTGTCTGGTTATCATACGTTATGAAGGTGGAAAAGCTCTGTTCCAAAGTGGGTTGCTTGAACTCACCGAGAGAGAGCATTTTCCCCACCCCTAACAAGCCCCAAAACCCTACCCAAAGCGATTCTACTCATTTGTGCTTATAACAGCCAGTGGATGCTAATGGAAATCATGTAAAATGTAAGCACGACATGAAAACCAGCTATTCTTACAGCTACTAGAAGTCCACGGTGATCCTGATGGAGGAGGGCGGGGAATTCAAGGCCTCTCTTGAAGCACCTTGTAAAAATGCAATTAACTGTTTTTTTATCTTTTAAAGTCATCATAAAATACATTTTTAAAATGTGAAAAAAGAACATATAAACACCAAATTAATTATTCCCAGAATAGAGATTTTTTTTTTTTCCAGAGCTGCAGGCAGATCTTGAGGAATTTATCTGTTCACTAAAGAATGCTTTTACATATGAACTAATTTCAGACAGACATAACTCAACTCAGATGACTGAAACAAAGTAAAAGTTTTCCTATGGCATAAAGTAAAGGGGGCTTAATTTTGTTTTCAGATTGCAACTGTGTTACAATTATTTTTCTATTCCTCATTTCACTTTCAGTGTTTTTCAGAGTTTGAATAGCTGTCCTAAAAGAAAGCTAAAACTCAAATTTTATGTGACAGTGCCAAGCAACTTCTTTATATGTGTTGTAAAAATGAAAACTGGTGCCTGAATATGTGCCCCTGATTAGAAGACTTATGCAAGAGTAAACTAGTGCTAGTGATTACGGAGATCCAACCAGTCCATCCTAGAGGAAATCGGTCCTGAATATTCACTGGAAGGACTGATGTTGAAGCTGAAACTCCAATGCCCTGGCCACCTGATGTGAAGAACTGACTCATTTGAAAAGACCCTGATGATTGAAAAGACCCTGAAAGATTGAAAAGACCCTGAAAGATTGAAGGTGGGAGGAGAAGGGGACGACAGAGGATGAGATGGCTGGATGGCATCACTGACTCAATGGACATGAGTTTGAGTAAACTCCAGGAGTTGGTGATGGACAGGGAGGCCTGGCGTGCTGCAATCCAGGTGGTCACAAAGAGTCAGACACGACTGAGCGACTGAACTAAACTGAGTGATTACAGACCCAAATGTGCTAGGTCTCCTTGGAGCCCACTCCCACTCCCCTGACCAGAGGTAACAACTATTAGCAACTGTTAATCCTATATTTATGTTCTACTTTCTCTGCTGCTTGAATTTGGTAATCTGTATCTAGCTGCAAAGTGTCCAGGTTTATTTTCATTAATGGAGTATGTACAAGTGAACAATCAGTTCAACTCTCTTATTATCTCTGCCATTCTGTGATTTTATCATCTTTTCACTCCTCATATTTTTGTGTTTTCTCTGTTTTGTTTTGTGTTTCTGCTGGATTAACATGTCAGGAATGTGTTTACTTCAGTGTCCTTTCCAAAACACACAATCTGGATGTGATCGATCTACTTTGGGGGATATTTTCTATTAGTAATAATAACAATGGTGTTCCAGACAGGTCTGAAGACTAAATGAGATATTATATATAATGACTTGCATGAAGTGAGCACTTAATGAAGGTTATCTCCTTTTATTATTAGCCTTAAGTCTGACTTTATTCATTCATTATAATTTCAACACTTTCAGCTAATACCATACTTTAGAGTTCATAAAGCCCTTTCACATATTTATTGTGCAATAGCCTTCCACTAAATGTTTGTGTGCCCCTCCCCCAAATTCATATGTTGAAACTCTAATCCCCACTGTGCCAATGTGATGGTATTTGGAGATAGGGCCTTTGGGTAGTAATTGAGTCATGAGGATGGAGCCCTCATGGTGGGATTAATGCTTTTATTAGAAGAGACACCAAAAAACTTGCTTCCTCTATCTCTCTTCCCAGTGTGAGAAAATGAGAAAATACAATGTTCCTATAAAACATCATTCTCTGCATTCAGCGTTTTCTAGGAAATCCTCAGGAAGACACAACACAAAGAGTGCATGAGGTAGAAAAACCAGGTTCATTCCAAACCTCAGGTGAAGGAAGCAATGAGGCTCATCATGAGGTCAGCAGGACTAAGCATCAAGGATCTGGGGGCATGTCAGCACAATGATTTCCTTAGGAACAACTCCTGTATTCTGTATTTGTTCTTCTGTCCTGCCTGTCTACACACACTCACTGGAAGTCCCCTTTCCTGAGCCAGAAGGAAATGCCCATATGTGCATTAATGTATGATATTTGTTTTTCTCTTTCTGACTTACTCTGTATGATAGACTCTCTGTCCATTCACATCTCTACAAATGACCCAATTTGTTTGCTTTTTATGGCCGCATGATATTCCACTGTATGTATGTACCACATCTTCTTTATCCATTTATCTGTTCCTGGACATTTAGGTTGCTTCCATGTCCTGGCTATTATGGTTGACATGTGTACATTACCATGTGCAAAATAGATAGCTAGTGAAAAGCTACCGTATAGCACAGGGAGCTTGGCTCAGTGCTCTGAGAAGACCTAGATGGGTGGGATGGGAGGAGGGAGGGAAGTCCAAGAAGGAGGGGATATATGTATACATTCAGCTGATTCACTTTGTTGTAGAGGGGAAATTATCACAACATTGTAAAACAATTATACTCCAATTAAAAAAAAAAAACAACTTGAGACAGAAAAAAAAGTACTTTTAAAAAATAAAGAGCAAGTGACAAATCAAGCAAGGAAAAGGAGAAAGAGGAAGAGAGTGGAGAAAGCAGAGAAGGTCTCTCAGAGAGTATCCCCAGACAGCACCCTTTGAGAAAGGAGTTATGATCCCATTTTATAGATGGAGAAGCTGGAGAAGGCAGCAAATGGGTCATCCACTCAGATCCACTAACTTAAAATCTCTTACTCATTGTACTAAGTCCTGCCTTTCTCCCCACAAAGTACAGTAGTATCTAAAATTCCAGATGAATCAGGGATCTTTCAACTTCCAGCTCTTACTATCACACAAAGAGAAAAAGGCTGTGTGGTTGATCCATGGCAGCTGTTTACATAACAAAAGGCTTTACCTAGGGAAAAAAGTTTCATTTAGTATCATCTTACAAGTAAAACTTTTAGTTTGTTGAACAACAAAACTGTGTGGTTAAATATGTTTAAGAGATTATCTACAAAGTGAAAAGATAAGCTTCGTGATTTATCTGTTTCCCTTTGCATTCATGTGAATATAATTTTTCTATATTTACTCTGTAACATTGTTCTTAATTGTGCATCAGGGAAATTGCAAACTCTAAGACTTCATCCCATGTGTAATTGAGGTCAGCCTCTGCAGAAAACTGGGACATCTCAATTATATAATCCTGCTTCAGTCCACACTAGTCTTATTATTTACAGTTTCAGTCTTACCCTATATAGCCCATTTCTAAAATAAGAAATATCATATGTACTTGTCTTATATGATTTGCTATTTTAATTAAAATGCTTGTACAGTATTGATACAAGTTAACATTGACAATTTCAAATAAAATATAAATTCCTAAATAAAGCAAGCCATACATCTTACATGAGACTATCTTTAGAAAACAACTATTTTGATCACATATTCTCTAGTAAGATGTTCACTTTTAGTTCAAATGGTCCAGGAGTCTGAGTATCTTTTATTTCCTGGAGGGATGTATATAGTTGAAATATGGCACAACCCAGTGAATGTCAGTGCATTAGATATAGGAAGAAGAACAATGAAGAAAAAGAAAATATATGAAAATAGACAGATGAATTTGGGAAGCTTACTTGCCTTAGGGGATAAGAACCATGAAATAGCTGCCAGCACCCTTGAAAATACTGCATTTGTGCCTCATTATCCCACCTAGATTTCCAGCCTGTCACATTCAATGAGGTCTCTGCAAGCAAAGATGCTAGAGCTGTCAGCATGATGTTCTATAATTTGGGATGGCTCCCACCCCCGCCATTTTGAAATGCTTCCTGGAAAGCAATGGAGGGAGCCTTGCTAGATATTCTTTCTAGCTCTATTTAATAAGCGTATTTTCAGACTTCAGTAAGAACAGCTCAGTGCTACTGATGTGCTGGGGCATCCAGTCATTCCTGGCACCATTAAAATAAAAAGGAAATAACTGAGGCCTCAGCGGGAGAATTGCATTTGATGCAGCTGGGAGGAACTAGTGTTATATATAGTGCCTTCAGGTTCACCACTCTACTCACATTTTCTGCATTCAGCCTGATCCATTTTCCCAGTTCTGTTTCTCAGATAGGATGCTGATTTGCCCATGCTGTGCCAGTTTTTGATTGCTGGGAGAGCCTTGCTAGAGAAAGCATGCATTGTCTAGAAGTGGGGCAGCAGCTGCCTTGGAGCATCTTGGAGTTCTTCATGAAATGTTCGGATTCTCTGTGGTCTCAGAGGGAGCAATGAGTTCCTCTTTCTCCTCACCAAGTGCTCATGGATGCAGGAGTACATGGAGCTGGTTTCCCTTGAGTCCCCCTGAGATTCCGTCCCAGCCTTGGCTTGACTGCAAAATCACTGACAAAGAGACCCAGACCATTCAGTAACATGTCCACTGAACCTTCCAGAAGCCTGTAGCGAAGTGAGGTCATTAGGAGAATAAAGTACTGTAATTCAACTCCTAAATGAATTGTTCAGTCGCTCAGTTGTGTCTGACTCTTTGTGATTCCCTGGACTGCAGCACGCCAGGCTTCCCTGTCCTTCACCATCTCTTGGAGCTAGCTCAAACCCATGTCCATTGAGTCGGTGATGCCATCCAACCATCTTGTCCTCTGTCGTCCCCTTCTCCTCCTGCTGTCTATGTTTCCCAGCACCATGGTCTTTTCCAATGAGTCAGCGCTTCACATCAGGTAGCCAAAGTATTGGAGCTTCAGTTTCAGCATCAGCCCTTCCAATGAATGTTCAGAGTTGGTTGATTTCTTTTAGTGTTGCCTGGCTTGATCTCCTTGCAGTCCAAGAGTCTTCTCCAGCACCACAGTTCAAAAGCATCAATTCTTCAGTGCTTAGCCTTCTTCATGGTCCAAATCTCACATCCATACATGATTACTGGAAAACCCATAGCTTTGACTATAAGGACCTTTATTGCAAAGTAATGTTTCTGCTTTTTAATATGCTGTCTAGGTTTGTCATAGCCTTTCTTAGAAAGAGCAAGAGTCTTTTAATTTCATGGCAGTGTCTTTTAATTTCATGTCACCTAAATGAATTACAAGGTGACGCTGATGGAACCATAAACTATGGCAATCAGTGAGACGCAGATCATTTAGAAAGTTTCTCTCCTAAAGAGAAAGAGGATGAATCACCCTCCTTCCTTCTTGTAATTTCCTCCTCAAACTTTTTGCATCCTTGGGAGGACAGCCACCTGCCACCTACCACCCACTTCCCCTCAAGGACCCTACAATTGGACTGTCTATTTTTAATGGCGTTAGAGGAACTATTTGTACATAGAGCTCATTTTCTCACCTTTTATTTTCACAGAGCTGATGTCTGTTTGGCATAGGAATAAATAGAGATTTGCATATTTAGAGCGATGCTGATGGGATCACAGAAGAAGGACAACAGAGAAAGGAGAGGGAAGACAAGAGAACCTCAATACAGCCCTCTCATCATGGCACCAAATACTCTGGGAACAGTATCTTCCTCTGCCTACACATTCTCTCACTTAGTGTGTACTTGTTTTCTTGCATCACACAGATGTTCAGATGCTCTCAGTGCCCTAAGTTCATGTACTTCCCTCACTATCCAAGAGTAATTATTTCTGTTTACGTTTTCCTCTCACTATCTCTTTTCTCATATTGTTAGGTTGTACTATTACATTCTGAGGGCTATGCACTCAGTATAGGCTGTTTTCTGGGAGTATTGTTCTCCCTGTTTGATCTCAGAGAAGTCTCTCACTTGCTCTCCTGCTCTCTCTCTCTCCCTTTCTCCTTCTAGTTTTGTACAAAGAGTCTGCAATCAGCTCCCAGTCCTTACTGTTGACACATCAAAGAAATATGACTTCAATTTTTCAAAGAAAATATGAATCATGCAGTGTTCCCCTCACAGACAGTACCCGCCTCTGTTAGCTAGCTGTACAATCTAAAATTCTGAGCTTCGTTTTATACACAAGCAATGGTCAGATTATTGGGTCCATAGAGAGCAGTGCAGAGCACCATGCTGCCAGGATATGAGCTCATCTTCCCCGAGAAACTAAGTGGGGTTGAGCTGGGTCAGTGTTTGGAGGCACACATTTCCGATGAAAACCAAGAGAATTCCAGGGAGGAACAATAATCCCTCCTTCTGAACCAGAGCCTCCTCTGGGATGAGAACACTTCAATTGAAAATTAAAAAGCAATGATAGGCTTATTATTGTCACATAAAAACCACTTAATTGAAAATAAATTCCCATTTTACATGATTATCCAACAAAAGAGACATCAACTAAATTGCATAGAAAAAAGGTTCACTCATAGTTCACTTTTGTGTGAATGACACAGAGAAAGTAAACAAGCGGAAATAAGATTTTTTTTCCAGATTAACAATTTCTCTGGTATGTGGTCAGAACAGTTTCAGCTTGTGTCTGTGTGTGTAACACTTTGAATGATGAACTGATTTTTCTAATGAATCTCCTGTCATTGCAAACCCTTGAATATCTTTCTGATTCACCCAGGGACCTACTTCCAAAGACTTACAGTAAAAATCAGGATACCTGTGAATCAAAATGAACTATTGTGGCAGGACCCAGGAATCAGAATATTTGATAAACCAGCATCCCACTATGTAGCTACTCAAAGGAAAGGGGATTTCTTGTGTGGTGATGATGAGATAGAGGAAGGAGATAGGGGATGGCAAAAAATTGAATAATTGAATAATCAAGAGCAACACACGAGCCTGAACACTGTTCTTACACCCTGCCCACTACAAGGTCCTGTAAATACCATCTGGATTCAGTTCTCTCGGTCTCTCATTACTCATTCCCGTGTCCCTTAAGGCTTGTTATCTGACTCACTGTGAGGAGGATGTATTCAAAGCTGAGAGAATTATTTCCCTTGAGTTGTGCAGGTGGGCGGGTAGATTTACAGTTGCAGGCATCCAAGAATGTATCAGTGACAGCAGAGTTCCTGCAGGTTCGTTTCAGCTGCCAAAGAAATGACTCTGCTGAATATCGATTCTGTTCTGCTTTAGGTGTTGCCCTTGGAGGCAGTCACCATCAACAACACATGCAGACTCATCCTCATGCATCCCACACCGCACCTGCACGTTGCTCTCAGATAACGGCAGGCAGCTACATTTTCCAGAATCAACTCTGGGCAGAAAACTGTTCTAGATTGTGTGTGTCCCCGTGGTGCAGGATAGAGAAGGAGTACACCAAAAATAGAGAAGGTGTTTTTATTTAATCTAGAGATATTCATAGCTTAATAAAAAACATAAAAATAAAGACCACTAGTAAATACAATAAAACAGGCAATGAAACATATGCATACACAACTGGACTGGTACAGTGAAGGCATAAAGCCCAGTAGCTTCAAATGAAGAGAAGGAAAAAGGAGAAGAAATTAAAGGGTGATGTGGAGCAGACAGTAGGTAGCATGGCAGACCTGGGATGAATCTCAAAGGAGAGGATGGAAAAGCTAATTTTTTTCCTAGTCTTTACAGGAGAGATATGCAGTTGGTGTATTTAAGGCAAATGGATGTCCTAGGTCAGCATGTCCAAACTCTGTTGTTTTTAAAATCCACGCAATGTTCAGAGGTATTTGTTGTATTCTTTTGAGAAATAAGTTCTGTTGAGAAATAAGAAAGCAAAAAAACAGAATTCCAACTTAGAGTCTTAGAGATTAAAAAGGGCACCATCATCTTATGGGTCCTGAAAATTGTTTTGGTGATACATCTTTTTGTTTTTAGTTTTATTCCCATATTTTTCAAACTTATTTCACTGAGACACTTGGGTCTGTGTGTGTGTCCTAGATGTATTACTCTAGGAATTTTCTGTGACATACAACTGAGACACAAATAGAATGGAATCATCAAAGAGGAGGAAGATGGAACTTTTATCTTTCTTTCTTGCTTGCTAGTAGAATCATGGAAATACTTTTTCATGAGGACTCAAGAGTTTTCAAGTTTCTAACTAATCACACTATAGTATGTGTGTGTATATATATATATATATATGTATACTTTAATATATATATCCTTAATATAGTGTCTGCATATATGTGTGTATATATATATATATATATCCTTTAATGAGTCAAGTGAATAGCATTGTTTGCTTTCAAGAATATTTAGGACTTGATTACATTTATCAAACAGTCTCCTATAACTTTTGAAATATATTTGCCACTCTGCAGTGAATCATCAAAGGGAAGGCAGTGGTAAAAGATGTTCTGTGTTGTCTAGAAGCATTTTACATTGAGGAGCATGAAATCAGGAGCATGAGGGGTCATGTTTTGAAGAATTCCTACAATTCAGTTACAGCAAAAGTCCTGATACTGTTTCTAATTCATTCACTTGGCATATCAAGAGAAAAGCAGTGGAAATTATTTTTGTTTATTTTGAATTAACATCAAATTAAATTACTTCCTTCTTGGTCACAGATTTAATAGTCTATGTTCAGTTGTCACTAGTCTAAATAGATGGAGAGAGATCCTGATATGAACTAGTTTAGAAATTGGAGACTGGAGACAAAAGCCGCGAGTGACATTTATCACTAGATTGTAAGAGGGACTTTTGTCTGTGTCATCAGGCATTTCTAAAATCCAGAGTACATAACATCCCATGCAAACAGAAGCAATTATTCTCATGAAGCAAGAGTAGGTTTTCTTAAGACTTTCAGATAACATTAACCTGGACTTTTTGGTTAGGTCTTTGATAGAATTCAGTGAAAAGGTGTCTATAAATGGAAAATTATATCAATGAGAGAGAACTAACTCTATGCTCATGATAATTAAGAATTAAGGAGAACTGGAATGACTAGACTCAATGTTCTCATGCTTTTAATTCTTTTTCAGAATTACTAAGCCAGCCTTTAGGACAATCAACACACTATACATGTATCTCCTTGTTCTGAGGTATTTTAATAAGTGGTAGGTAGGGGAGATTTTCTTTTGAAACCTCACAGTCAAAAGATTTACAAAAGGAACAAAATTTAACTCCCTAAAATGTGAAATGAAAACTTCTCTACTACCAAAATAGCCCATAAGGAACAAAAGCCCATGAAAAGACAAAAGAACATCCCAAGATATGTGCCTCAAATATCCTAATCAAGGGGCTAATAATACCCTAAATGCATAAATTGTTATTGTTTAGTCACTAAGTTGTGTCCAACTCCTTGCAACCCCATGGATTGTAGCCTGCCAGGCTCCTCTGTGCATGGGATTTCCCAGGCAAGAATACTGGGATGAGTTGTCATTTCCTTCTCCAGGGGATCTTCCTGACCCAGGGATCAAATCAGCATCTCCATGTCTCCTGCATTGCAGGCAGATTCTTTATTGCTGACCCACCAGGGAAACCCCCAGTTTATGAACAGTTCCCACAAAATAATAAAAAACAAAAAAATACAATTAAAAGGAGGGAGTAGGACCTTATAAGAAGTTCAGACAAAGAAACGGAAGTAGTTTATCAACACATAGAAAATGTTCTGCCATTCTGTGATCAGAGATACACAAACTAAATCAGCAGTGAGTTATCATGTTTACTTTATGAGACTGATGAAAGTCCGTAGAGTTTTTGAAGCTATAATAAAGCCAAGAGGAAAATAAACAGTTTTTAAGGCAATTTTTCAGCAGTCATAAATATATATAATGTATTAACCCTTTGAGTTAGCATTTCTATTCCTAGTAGTTAATTGTATCCAAACTTTCCTAAAAATGTGTTTAAATGTATTCAGAAATGCATAAGGATGGTACCCACAGCACTGTTTATAATAATGAAAATGCAGCATTACCTGTTAATAATGAAAAACTGGAAACAATCTTAATGCTTACCAGTCAAAAAATTACTGAATAAATTGTGACTTATTCATACAGTAAGAAGGCCAATTATCTATTAAAAGAATGAGATCTACAGATCTTAACAAAGGAACATGTTTATAGCATGTTGCTAAATGCAAAACACAAGTGACAAAACAGTCTACAAAATGTGACTTCACATTTTAGATAAAAACATGCGTGTATGTGAGTATACTTCTACTGCTAAATAATATCAGTTTCTTGTTTTCTTTTTCTATGCACATTTGGATTTTTAAACTTTTTGTAGAAAACATTTAAAAAATTATTTAAAAAACGTAAACAAAACCACCTCAAATGAAATAGTGACTGAAGGAATACCATATAATTATCCTTATTATGCTTTTTAATTTTTAATTAATTTTTATTGGATTATAGTTGCTTTATAATGTTGTGTTAGTTTCTGCTGTACAAAATGAATGAGCCACACATATACATATATCCTCTCCCTTTTGGACTTCCTTCCCATTCAGGTCACCACAGTGCATTAAGTACAATTTCCTGTGCTACACAATATGTTCTCATTAGTTACCTGTTTTATACTTAGTACCAGTAGTGTGCAGTGCTTGGTAGCTCAGTTGTGTCTGACTCTTTGCGACCCCATGGACTGTAGCCCGCCAAGCTCCTCTGTCCATGGGGATTCTCCAGGTAAGAATACTGGAGTGGGTTGCCATGCCCTCCTCCAGGGGATCTTCCCAACCCAGCAATCGAACCTAGATCTCCCGCATTGCAGGCAGATTCTTTACCGTCTGAGCCACCAGGGAAGCCCAAGAATACTGGAGTGTGTAGCCTATCCCTTCTCCAAGGGAACTTCCCAACCCAGGAATTGAGCCGGGGTCTCCTGCATTGCCGGCAGAGCTACCCGGGAAGACCATCAATAGTATATATGCCTTTTTAAAGTAGGTAGTTTCCCAAGTCAGGCAGTAAGTGACTCCAGCAGATCTAAAGAAAAATTAACCTTCAAACTTAGCTATCATTTTGCAGTCACTGTGCTCCATTGATAGTTCTCATCCTTCCTATGAATTTACTTCCTTGACCTTCAGACTAGTCTCCCTACTTTTACTGTTGACCCTCTGACCTACTTATTCTCAACACAGCAGTCTGAGTTGTCTTTATAAGATTTAAATGATACCCATGTCATAAGTGGGTGGTTGTGATATGGCCCCACTTCAGGGGCCTCCTCACATTTAAGATGAAACCCCAAATCCCTAGCCTAGCCCTTAAGGACCTATGTGTCTTGTCCTCGTCAATTTTCCAGCCCCTTCTAATGGTCTGGAAGATCCTCTGGAGAAGGGATAGGCTACCCACCCCAGTATTCTTGAGCTTCCCTTGTGGCTCAGCTGGTAAAGAATCCTGCAATGTGGGAGACCTGGGTTCAATCCCTGGTTGGGAAGATCCCCTGGAGAAGGGAAAGGCTACCCACTCCAGTGTTCTGGCCTGGAGAATTCCATGGACTGTATAGTCCACGGGGTCGCAAAGAGTCGGACATGACTGAGAGACTTTCACTTTTCCGTCACTTTTTCTAATGGCGTGCCACCCTGCCTCACTATGGGCCAGCCACTCTGGACCCTTTCATTTGTTAAAAGGCACTAAGTGCTTTCCTCTCACGAGGACTTCGCACATGCTCTTCACTTTCTTTAGAATGCCATTTTGCTGCCTCACAACCCACTCTGTTCCTCCCCCTTTCTTGGCTTAAGACACAGTCTTCCAGACTCAAGTCTTCCTCGGAGAGAATTTCCCTAGTCATCTTTACTAATTAAATCTCTATCAGTATCTCATATCATGAAAAGTACATACCGCATACTTTTTCTTCAGTTTTCTTGTCATAATTTATAATCATATTTTTGTGGTTCTTTGTTTACTGTTTTTTCCTCCAAGATTAATGCAAGCAGGAATTGCATACTTAAAACAAAAACAACCTATAAAATGCCTTTCTAGCAGGATATCTGGGAGGCTGACAAATATTTTTGAATGAATGAACAAATGAATTGATACTCCTAGTCCCCTTCTTGTTGATTCTTATTTTGGAGGGAGATGCTATAATAGGCCTTATTTATTTTCATTTTTTAATTGGAATATAATTGCTTTACAGTGCTGTATTAGTTTCTGCTCTGCAACGAAGGGAATCAGCTATATGTATACATTTATCTCCTCCCTCTTGGACCTCCCCCTACCCTGCCTCCCATCCCACCCCTCTGGGTCATCACAGAGCGTTGACCTGAGCTCCCAGTGCTATACAGCAGGTTCCCACTAGCTATCTATTCTACACATGTAGTGTATGTATGTCAAACCTAATCTCCTAATTCATCCCACCTGTTGCTTCCCTCCCTGTGTCCACGCATCTGTTCTGTACATCTTCATCTCTATTCTTGCCCTGGAACTAGGTTCATCTACATCATTTTTCCAGATTCCACATACATGTGTTAATGTATGTTTTTCCTTTTCTGACTTGCTTCATGTCAGAAGTAAATGCCACTATGAAAGATTCTAGTGTCCATCAACAGATAAATGGATAAAGATGTGGTACATATATACAATGGAATATTACTCAGCCACAAAAAGGATTCCTAGTTTTTAAAAAGCTCCTTTAGCCTACTTCTATGAGTGTGTCAAAATATTCTGAAGTAAACTAGAACACAAAACAAATCAACCATAATGCAAAAGTGTTTTAGTTAATGAACTGAATACTGTTATTATGGTTGTGTAGAAACCTCCCCAGATACCACTTACAAAAATAGACTCTGCTCTTTTCATATGCTTTCAACCTGTAGTAGAGTGGGTATTGTAACCTTGCTAATAAGCATTTGTGCTGTTAGAATCCCAATTACCAGGGGAGCCTAGCAACACCTTTAATTAAATTGTTCTATCTCAACTCACATATTATTTCTGGTAATCTAACCTCTCCTGTAAGAACATGTCATCTTGTCCTCCCCAGTTTCTCAGCTTCCTTTAATGGCATGCCTCCTTTCCACTTTTTAAAATAGGACCCCAGCCGATCTGTTCTACAGCCTCCAAGTTTGTAAATTTCCCTTTGAGGAAGGAAATGATAAGATGGAGAAATGTAAAAAAAAAAAAAAAAAAAATCCTACAAAAAATATCACTCATCTGGAAAAAAAAAAAAAAAATATCACTCATCTGGGAGGAGAAAGACAAACAGAAATCTAATTCTATGTTCATGAATCAAATGTTGCTTGTCTCTCTTAGATGAGTTTTGTGAAGGATCTCATTAGTGTGCAGGCTTTCTTTCCAAGCTCCCAAGTTACATTTGTCTTGCTCTCATTTATCATTTCCACTAGGAACATCTGCATCTACATTTGATACCAGCTCTGAATATATTTTACTCTAGGTATTGATTAAGTTTCTTTGAGTTGTATGCTTTTTTAAAAAGGTAAGAAAATGCAAAAGAAGTGTGGAGAGATTCTAAGACATCAGAGAAAACTTGAACGATGAAGCATTAAAAAGGATAGAGATAAAGCTATTCCAAATTCATAGGTTTTTTTCTCTAGAGTTCCAGAATGGACATGGGCCAGTTCCTTTATCCTTATTGTTTGTTGGTTGAAAGACTTAAGGCAGGATTCTGATTGCATAATTTGAGTTAGATGTCCACTTCAGTGTTCAGGCAGGTATTACCAGCCAGTCCCTCTTTTGTGAATGGAGGCAGAGAAGAGGTACTTGGAAGACACCTTAATGGATGCTCATCACATACAGCCTATGAATGCCTACTGAACACTTTCTATGGTGATTGATAATAGAGAAAGTCGCTTAGTCGTGTCTGACTCTTTGCAGCCCCATGGACTATACAGCCCATGGAATTCTCCAGGCCAGAATACTGGAGTGAGTAGCCATTCCCTTCTCCAGGGGATCTTCCCAACTCAGGGATCAAACCCAGGTCTCCCACATTGCAGCCGGATTTTTTACCACCTGAGTTACCAGGGAAGCCCTAGAAAATCTATAAATATAGATGGATAATTCACTGAAAGACTTCAAAAGAGCCTATTCTAATAACAGGATTCTAGAGGGACATACTTTGACTTTGTCTAAATACAGAGGATGTAGGAAACCAAGTCACACAGGAAGCCCTTATGTTTGGAGATAGAATGGTGACCTTTGAAAAATATGGCTTCACATTTCTCCAGTTTCCTGTTGGACTGAATAAAGAACATTTTTTAGTTCCCATGGTGTCTTCTTAGCTTTGACTGTCTTTCTCACTTCTCACTCATGCAAGTTCCCACCATCAGTTCTTTTTTCCCCATTGGTTTGTGTTTTTCTCCCCCATTATTTTATATGGCCCTTTCTTTATCACCTTATTCCCAAATTGGCAGCCAGGTCTTCCTACCTAGAGTTGCATCCTTAATTTCACTGTGCGTGTGCTACAAGAGGAGTCTTCCTTTAGGAGTACCCCTTTTGTCATGATGGCTGTCTCCTCAAAAACATTTCATCTTCTCTGTTTTCCTCCTTAATCAATTCTGATTTTCTCTGATGATCTGTTCAAGTCCTTTGATTGGCTGTTTCTCACTACAATTTGGTCTCTACTCTTTCTTAGTATGAATGCCTGGATATGTCCCTTTGGCCCCCATATTGGCCTCCTTCAACTGTATCCACCGTTTGATCACACTCCTGGCTCACTTTTGACCTTTTATTGACTGAGAATGCTATACTTCATCCTTTATGTTCACCAGTTGAAATTCAAATTATTATTCTAAAGTTCATCTCAAATCTTGACATACTCTTAGGTCTACCTCATGTCTACTATCCATCTCACTTTAAAAAATTATTTTCTTTTTGAATTTGTTATATATATAGCCTTATGAAGGAATATGCATATATGTGTGCTAAGTTACTTCACGTCATGTCCAACTCTTTGTAACCCCATGGACTATATAGCCCACCAGGGTCCTTTGTCCATGGGATTCTCTAGGCAAGAATACTGGAGTGAGTTGCCATGCCCTCCTCCAGGGAATCTTCCTGACTCAGGGATTCAACCCTTGTCTCTTGTATCTCCTACATTGGCAGGGGTGTTTTTTACCCCTAGTAGCACCTGGGAAGCCCATGAAAGAATACCCTGTTCTTCAATGCCTGCACACAGTTTGAAAATTTAACATATCACAATATAGAAGGATATGATACTTTTCTAGTCATTCACATTGTCAGCAAATATTTATTATCTGCCCCCTACATGCTTGCTACTATTCTAGACAATACAGGTACAGAGAGCAAGACAAGTAAAGACACATACTCTTATGGGACTTACTTCTGGTGGGAGAAGATAGTCTGTACTTGGACAAGGTGAGAAGTGATAGGAATTGACATAAGAGAAGTAGGTAGGGCCAGACTGGGAAGAAATTTGAAAACTATGAAGCTAGGAAAAATAGCATGATGATTTCTCTTCCTTCTCCTCATCCTCCTCTCCTCTCTGTCTCCTTCACTAAGCTAAACAGTATAGATTTTATGTTAAGTGCAATTGATGATCACTGATTTCTATGTGGAACAAGGATTGTAGGAAGGCAAGTTCAGTTCAGTTCAGTTCAGTTGCTCAGTCATGTCCGACTCTTTGCGACCCCATGAATCGCAGCACGCCAGGCCTCCCTGTCCATCACCAACTCCCAGAGGTTACCCAAACCCATGTCCATCGAGTCAGTGATGCCATCCAACCATCTCATCCTCTGTCGTCCCCTTCTCCTCCTGCCCCCAATCCTTCCCAGCATTAGGGTCTTTTCCAATGAGTCAACTCTTCGCATGAGGTGGCCAAAGTATTGGAGTTTCAGCTTCAACATCAGCCCTTCCAATGAACACCCAGGACTGATCTCCTTTAGGATGGACTGGTTGGATCTCCTTGCAGTCCAAGGGACTCTCAAGAGTCTTCTCCAACACCACAGTTCAAAAGCATCAATTCTGCGGGGCTCAGCTTTCTTCACCGTCCAACTCTCACATCCATACATGACCACTGGAAAAACCATAGCCTTGACTAGACGGAACTTTGTTGGCAAAGTAATGTCTCTGCTTTTAAATATGCTGTCTAGGTTGGTCATAACCTTCCTTCCAAGGAGTAAACATCTTTTAATTTCATGGCTGCAGTCACCATCAGCAGTGAGTTTGGAGCCCCGAAAAATAAAGTCTGACACTGTTTCCACTGTTTCCCCATCTATTTCCCATGAAGTGATGGGACCAGATGCCATGATCTTCAAGAGCAGGAGCAAAAGGGACACCCAGAAATCTAGCTATGAGATGATGGTGTCTTGGGCTGAGGTGATAGTAATGAAGTTGGAAGGATTGTTTTGTGTGTTAATCCATGACCTCTCCTACCATATTCAAAACAAACCACCACAGACAGATACCATATCTTAATCCAGGAGGTATTGCATAAGTAAAATAATGTAACAGATGGTCCATATATATCTGCTGGCAGAGTGGTTGGATTTAATGTTATCTTATTTGAAAAAGGATAATTTGTGAGGTAGAAGACTGCATTGACCATTCTTTTTGTTAAATATTTCCCTTCATTATTGTGATGGATACTTGACAATTTATTTGTTAGGTTTTACAGGCACAGTGATATTCAGTCAAAACAGAGCCAAGCTACTAAATTGAAACTTCCCTAAATTTTTAAAATTTTAGACGTGTCCTAAATGTGTCACAATAATTTAAGGACTTTTAATAAGAAAATCTCAAGGCAGTATAGGATAACTGAACATTTTTGTCTTCCTGCAAGTATGTTTCTTTTTAGCCCAATCTGTTTGCTTATATATATATATCTAAATACCATGGTAATGTTTCAAATAATTATATAGTCCCCGATGTATAGTTTTTGAGTAGGATGTGCCAGTGATTAAAAATCTGTGTATGGAACTAAAACTGCTGCTTACGAAGGTTGCTAAGTCTCAAGAATGTGCTTGGATGTGTAATTCATATTTCCTTTTATAACTGCAACTTGACTATTTGACATTTAACTTTTCCCAAGTAACTTAAAAGAAAATCAATGCTCACAAAAGAAAAGGCATACACATAAGAAAGTTGATCCAAAGATCTAAGTCATCTGCTGCTCAGAGATCAATGATATAATTGATAGAAAACCTGAGATAACATGTTCCTGTGCAGAATCTTTCTGAAAAAGTTACAGTCAAAAGAGAAAAAAATGAAATAGTAGATACAAAAGCACTTTGAAGAATTCAAAGAAGTATATACACATTTGGCGCTTTATCAGAACACGTCAATTCTTCATCCAGAACAGTTCTAAGCCCCTGGATGCTAAAGAAAAATTCATTTGGAATGGTCAATTAAATGTCAAGATCCATTTCACGACCCTGAACATCTACCTTGTTTCAATGTATAGAAGGAAGTCTCAATAGGAGGAGCATCCTTTAACATGCCTTAAATTCTACTTGAAAAGAAATATATTTCTAACCAAATGGTTCATTAACCAAACATTTTCCATGCCTGAATTGTGGTCCCATTGGAATAACAGTTTCACAGAGTTTTGAAGATGGATAGAGTGCTAGAGAGCATATGGTCTAATTCCCTCATTGTCACATAGTAGCAGAAAGCAGGCTGAGTTCCTGTGACAGAGAGAGGAGTGGACAATTGAAAGGGGATGCAGGTACTACATTTTCCCAACTCAAGTAAGCACTGTTTACTGCAGCAGGATTCAACCTCAGTCCTCCTGAAACTGAGGCCAGGACGCCTCACTCACAACCTGCTTGTTTGCTCACCCTCATATTATTGTATGTTATTAAAGCCATGTCATTAACTCAACTGTAGAGAGTCAAATAAACGTGTTTCAATGAATTTACTATGTTCCAGGGACCATTCCAAGCACTCTATACCTATTCAATTGTTTCATCATTACCACAACCTTATGAGGTACAGACCATTGTCATTTCTGTTTTACAGATGAGGAAACTGAGGTTTAGGGCTGTTTAGTTATTCATAAGAAGCTACTGAGTGGTAGAGTATAGATATGATTCCACACAATAGGGAGACTACATACTTGTTCATTATTTTGTTTAAGTAATTAACCAAAGTAATTTCCAAAGTAATTAACTAAAATTAAAATTAGTTAAGTAATGAACACTTATGAAGTCAAACAAATTATGTTCTTAAAAAACTGTATATAAAATTATAATGACTGGTTTTTTATTTAGAATAATAATAATTAATCTTTCAGTATTAGGAGTTCAAATATATCATCAAAGGGAAGTCTGAGAGATCCTTTGCTAATTTGGGGAGCATGTTTCTTGATTCAGATGGTCATGTGAATGACTGCATCTGGTTCAATCATGTCTCTATCCCTAGTTATCAACACAGTACTTGGAACATTGTAGGAGCTCAATAGTATCTGTTGATTGAATGAAAGATTGTAATGTCGGATGAACTATTGAATTATAAACAAGTTTTATGCCTAAAAATGCTAAAGATTGCTTTATTAAGCAACTCTGGTGATCTGGAATAATTCATGTAGTTTCCCCAAATATTGCCTAATTCCTAAAATATACTTTACATAATAAGCTTAAGCATTATAGATATTGTTAGATAAGTTTACAAATAATTTTGTAATAATAATTTTATTGTCTTTCTGTAATTACTACATGAGTTGAATTGAACTATTTAATTTGAAGCACCCAGAAATATGTATTATAAGAAAATGGAATTTTATGAATCACATTTGTACTATCAGTGTATTATTTTCTTAATAGAACAGTTTCCTACCTTTGAAAAATGAGCCAATTTAATATTGGCTGATCAAATTAATCCACAGATTGAGACTTTTTTTTGCCAAAGAAAATATAAACAAGATAATACTTTTTTGTAGTGTTTATTGAAATCCACAGTGGTAACATAGTGTTTAAATAAATATTTGCATGTTCAGGGTTTGTTCTGTGTTCTTTCCAGAATATTTAAAATTGAGTTACTGATTAAAAGAACCTTCACCAGGAATCAATTCAGAATCCTTGCAAATGATCTGGAGGAAAGTGAAAGTGAAAGTCACTCAGTCGTGTCCGACTCTTTGTGACCCCATGGACTATATAGTCCATGGGATTCTCCAGGCCAGAATACTGGAGTAAGTAGTATTTCCCTTCTCCAGGGGATCTTCCCAACCCAGGGATCGAACCCAGGTTTCTCGCATTGCAGGCAGATTCTTTACCAGCTGAGCCACAAGGGAAGAGCTCTGTTCACCTTCCCTTGATCCTTTTGATCAGAATTTGCTTCTCCTGTTTTTAGAAGATGCTTTTCTAGCTTCAAAGAAACACATGGTTTGGAATTTTTTTTAAAAAAAATTACATTTCATAACCATTTCTCTTCCTCCTCCACTATACAGAAAAGGTTTCCAGTGTTCCAGGGAAGGATCGGCCAGACAGTGGTGTAAATGTCAACCTAACCTGCCTGGAGGCCCTTCCAGGGGGACCTTGGTGCTGTTGACAAGTACATACTTCACAGACAACACCATTTTGCCTAGAAACTCCTGACCTGAGTATCACTGAGTTGTAACCTTACATAAATAGAAAAGGTGTGAACATCCTTCCTCTGATCAGCAACAGGGCACTTTGCGCAGAACCTCAGAGCTGGTAAAAGATGTCTGCTGGCCGGTTCATCACAGTGTCTGTGCGAACTCCATTAGCTATGCTGTGAGGAATGCCGCTTGCCCTTTGTGTTCTGTGAAGTAGAACAATAGGTCACTCTCCTCCGGAATAGCTACTTATTCCTTCAAAGTTCAGTCAAAGCCCACATTTTTCCCCTCTGAATAATGTATGAGCTTTGTCCACCAAGGGCTGCTCATCTAGTATGGTGAGAACTTCCAGCCTTCTTGACTGATGTCACTGAAAAAACCCACTGGTTCAAACAGGAAGGCATTGTCATCTGACTTTGTTTGGCGGAGGGTTGTGGTGAAAAGGTAGGAGTGCGAGAGCTCCAGAGGCATATGTGTAGGCATGCAGCACTCAGGAACGTGGACCTTTGAGACATCCCGTTTAATACCAATCACCTCACGGCTCATTCTAGATGGAAATATAGGCCCTGACCCCTCCATCCCCAGTGGTGACCAGATGTTCTATTGAGGTAGAACCTCCTCCATTTCCCCTTCTGCAATTCACAGCCTAGTCAGTGGTCAGCTCTGGAGCCTTGTCATTCCACGAAGTCAGTGGCACCCATGAGGAGGCCTGTGTATTGGTGTCCTAAGGCTGCCATAATAAATTTCCCCAAACCAAATGGGTCAACACAACAGAAATTTATTCTCTTACAGTTCTAGAAATTCTAAGTACAAAATCAAGGTGTTAGCAAAAGCCACGCTCCCTCTGAATCTTCTGGGGAAGACTTCTTCCTTGCCTCTTACAGCTTCTGGTGGGTCCTGGTGTTCTTTGGTTTGGGAAGCATAACTCCATTCTCTGCCTCCATCTGTACATCACCATCTTCCCTGTGTATCTGCACATACTTTCTTAAGAACATCAGTTATTGGATTTAGGATTTAGGGCGTATCTGAATCCCGAATGACCTCATCTTACTATACTGATTTCTAAATAAGGTCACCTTCTGAGTTCTAGGAGGACATATATTTTGGAGGAGTGCTATTCCACCCCATGTAACCTGTAAGATGCATAATTTATAGACCCCTCCCCTGACTCTTGTGTCCAGAAGTGTCTGAGAAGCATGGATAATGCCTGACCATTACTGAGGATGGGGGTGAGATGCTTCTAAGCGTTATATCCCACTTCTGCAGGCAGAAGGAAAAATCTATGCCTGCATGCCTGCATCTCTGGATAGAATGGTTTTCCCTCCAGATAAGTTGTCAAATCTACATCCTTCAGGGCCCTCTTCTCCTACCATCTTTTCCTTGAAGCTGTTTTCCCAGGGGGTGTTGTTGATATTTAACCCTATAGTTTGAGGGAGTTTCATGGATTTGGAACTTCTCAAGGTCATCAAAGGTCTACTGTCTCAAGATCTCCATGAAGGAGGGACACAGAGCCATTAGTGAAGAATCATAAATCACAAAGTTTGTAGAAACTTTAGGTGTTAGTCAATTAAACCTTTATGTAAAATGGTGCCTTAAATTTATTAGTTAGCACATCAAGCAAGAATGACCTAGAACCCAAGGTATTCACCCAAAGGAGGGTGTATGAAGGATGGAAAAGTCTGTTACAGAATAGGTGAGCCCCAAACAAGCCTCATGTGTTTTATAATTTTGCCTCAAATTATCCCTGAAGCTCACAGTGACCTTGTTTCATCATCTCAGTTTTCGTGTACCTAAAAATCAATGTGGGTGTTGTATCTATTCATTGTGTCATAGTTTGCCATACTTGCCCACTTGAACTTGTTAAGCCTTCTAAGAGTGGAGAAATGTCAGGGGGTGGAGTGGAGGTGAGGTCATCATGGTCTCTGCTTAGGTTCCAAAGAACACACTGGTCCTCTCATGTTTTGCAGAACAATTGGGGAAAAGCGGGAAAAATGTTCTCTAGGGGAGTGGCTCTGGATTTGAATGTTAGAAGAAAATTCCTCCAGCTTTTTTTTTTCTTTCCACTTTTTATTATTATTAATAATGCTGCTATGAACATTTGGGTACAGGTTTTCATGTGGACATATGTTTTCAGTTCTCTTCGTGTGAAATTGCCGAGTCCTATGGTAACTAGTTTAATATTTTTTTTTGAATCGAAGGATAATTGCTTTACAATGTCACATTAATTTCTGCCATACAACAGCATGAAAATCACCCATAAGTATGCATATATCCCCTCTCTCTTAAGCCTCCATCCCACCCACCCCTCTAGGTCATCACAAAGCACCGAGCTGAGCTCCCTGTGTTAGATAGCAGCTTTCCACTAGCTCTCTATTTTACACGTGGTAGCATGTATATTGTCAGTGCTACTCCCTCAATTTGTCCCACCTTCCCCTCCCCCCACTGTGTCCACACATCCATTCTCTAAGTCTGTGTCTCTATTCCTGCTCTGTAACTAGGTTCATCTGTACAATTTTTCTAAATTCCACATAAATGCATTTAATATACAATATTTGTTTTTATCTTTCTGACTTACTTCACTTCTGTATGACAGGTTCTAGTGTCCTTTGACAGAGGAATGGATAAAGAAACTGTGATACATATATACAAGGGAATATTGCTCAGTCATAACAAGGAATCAATTTGAGTCAGTTGAACTGAGATACACAAACCTAGAGCCTGTTACACAGAGCGAAGTCAGAAAGAGAAAAACAAATACCATGTATGAACACGTGCATATGGAATCTAGAAAAATGGCACTGACGAGTCTATTTGCAGGGCAGGAGTAGAGATGGAGACATAGAGAACGTACTTGTGGGCACAGTGGGGGAAGGAAAGGGTGGGATGAAAACTCCTCTAGCTTAATTACCTCTTTCTATTACCTTTATAGACTGATCAACATGTGATCTTTCCTGTTAGAATACTTTCAGTTGTAGCTAATGAAAGATCCAAGTAAAAGTGTCCTGTAAAACAGGGGGTTTATTACTTCCTATAAATAGAATTCTTGAGTATGGGCACTTTCTAAGGTTGTTTAATTTAGGAGCTTAATAATATCCAGGAGCTGGATGCTTTTGTCTTTCTTCTCTAACTTGGCCATGTTTTGCTAGTGGTTTTGATATGGCTGAGATAGATCCAGGTAGTACATGCAGCCATGAAGACCAACTTCATGAGCCTGCACTCAATACATCTCCTGAAGCTACAGGTTCAGAAGAATCTCGTCTGTGTGGGCTAATGCTCGATGGTCTCCATCTGGAAATTCTTAATGATTTTACTTTGAATTTCTGTTTGGTAAGTGAAGTTCAATAGAACAAAGGAATATGCACCAAGGGCTTGGAGCCTTAACTCATACACAGTCCTACTTCACAACCTGGACTGGGCAGGTTCTAGACCACCTGCTCCCTGACCCCTGCCCAACAACTACTGCCATCCTTTACCTCTAGCGGGGATCTAGAGGTGGGTGTGGGGAGGGTCAGGGTAATGTATGCTCTGCATGCTGAGTTGCAGGGCGAGTCTTCCAGATGCCTATGAGGGTCTCAAACCTAAATACCTAATACTACCCACCATGACAGGTGGAGAGAGAGATAGCTGAAGAAAGGAAGATCTTCACATTTTAAGTTTTCACTGGGTCCCACAATTTATATGGATTTCTGTAGTGGCCCAGAGGTAAAGAATCCACCTGCAATGCAGGAGATGCAGGAAACACAAGTTCAATCCCTGGGTCAGTAAGATCCCCTGCAGAAGGAAATGGTAACCCATTCCAGCATTCTTGCTGGGAAAGTCCCATGGACACAGGAGCCTGATGGGCTACAGTCTGTGGGATCACAAAGAGACAGACAAGACTGAGAGACTGCACATGTACATACATGCACACACACAAATTATATAACGTACTCTTATGCAGAGTTCCAGCAAAGGAAACAAAGTTTCTGTTGCATCTCTTCTCTCTATCAAGGAGTCTTTTTCAAATACTCCTGGTAGATTCTGTCTCTACATAGGCCAAATTTAGAGGCCATGTCCATGCTTTAGGCAATCACTGGCCAGAGATAGAGACTCTCCTGAATGGCATAGATCAATAGAGATTCACCTTTGGGCTGTAGATAATTTCTATCCCTGAACCCATGGCTGCTCCAGACATCAGAACAAAGTCAGAGATCTGCCAGCATGGAAATATGGGATGGAGGTGAAGTGGAAATTAGGATCAAGGTAAAAAGCCAATAGTGGCTGTCACACTCTTTTCTCTCTGATTCACCTTCATTTTCATTGCATTGTATCACCTAGAGAGGCCATAGGATCCTCAGAAATAATTGAAGCCAATGCTTTTCTAGTTATTTTAGCAGTGGGAACTAACTTTTCCTCAAATGGAATCACAACATCAGAAGGCAAGAAGAATAAAAGGAAGCTTCTTTAGTTGAAAAAGATGAATATTGTTTGGGTCCCAACCAATCAGTTCGGTTCAGTCACTCAGTCATGTCCGAATCTTTGCGGCCCCATGGACTACAGCATGCCAGGCCTCCCTGTCTATCACCAACTCCCAGAGCTTATTCAAATTTGTGTCCATTGAGTCAGTGATGCTATCCAACCATTTCATCCTCCGTCATCCCCTTCTCCTCCAGCCTTGACTCTTTCCCAGCATCAGAGTCTTTTCAAATGAGTCAGTTCTTTGCATCTGGTGGCCAAAGTATTGGAGTTTCAGCTTCAACATCAGTCTTTCCAATGAATATTCAGGACTGATTTCCTTTAGGATGGACTGGTTGGATCTTCTTGCAGTCCAAGGGACTCTCAAAAGTCTTCTCCAACACCACAGTTCAAAAGCATCAATTCTCCAGTGTTCAGCTTTCTTCGCCGTCCAACTCTCAACATCCATACATGACTACTGGAAAAACCTTAGCTTTGACTAGACGGACCTTTGTTGGCAAAGTAATGTCTCTGATTTTTAATACACTGTCTAGGTTGTTCATAACTTTTCTTCCAAGGAGCAAGGGTCGTTTAATTTCATGGCTGCAGTCACCATCTGCAGTAATTTTGGAGCCCCCAAAAAATAAAGTCTCTGACTGTTTCCGTTGTTTCCCCATCTATTTGCCATGACGTGATGGGACCAGATGCCATGATCTTAGTTTTCTGAATATTGAGTTTTAAGCCAACTTTTTCACTCTCCTTTAACTTTCAAGAGGCTCTGTAGTTCTTCTTCGCTTTCTGCCATAAGTGTGGTATCACCTGCATATCTGAGGTTATTGATATTTCTCCCGACAATTTTGATTCCAGCTTGTGCTTCACCCAGTCCAGCATTTTTCATGATGTACTCTGCATATAAGTTAAATAAGTAGGGTGACAATATACAACCTTGACGTATTCCTTTCATGATTTGGAACCACTCTGCTGTTCCATGTCCAGTTCTAACTGTTGCTGCTTGACCTGCATATAAATTTCTCAGGAGGCACGTCAGGTGATTTGGTATTCCCTTCTCTTGAAGAATTTTCCACAGTTTGTTGTGATCCACACAGTCAAAGGCTTTGGCATAGTCAATAAAGCAGAACTGGAAGTCTCTTACATTTTCAATAATCTAACAGATGTTGACAATTTGATCTTTGGCTCCTCTGCCTTTTCTAAAACCAGCTTGAGCATCTGGAAGTTCACAGTTCATGTACTGTTGAAGCCTGGCTTGGAGAATATTGAGCATTACTTTGCTAGTGTGTGAAATTAGTGCAATTATGTGGTAGTTTGAGCATTCTTTAGCATTGCCTTTCTTTGGGATTGGAATGAAAACTGACCTTTTCCAGTCCTGTGGCCACTGCTGAGTTTTCCAAATTTGCTGGCATATCGAGTGCAGCACTTTCACAGCATCATCTCTCAGGATTTGAAATAGCTTAACTGGAATTCCATCACCTCCACTAGCTTTGTTTGTAGTGATGCTTCCTAAGGCCTGCTTGACTTCGAATTCCAGGATGTCTGGCTCTAAGTGAGGGATCACACCATCGTGATTATCTGGGTCATGAAGATCTTTTTTGTATAGTTCTTCTGTGTATTCTTGCCACCTCTTCTTAATATCTTCTGCTTCGGTTAGGTCCATACCCAACCAATCAGGAAACCTAATTATCCCTAATGAAAGTCTATCAAACCAATCCAAGGGTATCTGCTTAAGTGTTGTGCTCTGAAAAATGTTTCTGTGCTATTTGACTTCATTTTTTTTTAAGTTCATATTTTAAAAAATATCCTCAGAGTTGATGTTTGGTAAGACACATGCACTGCAGCTTACTTAGTTTTCTAACTGGAGTGCAACATTTTTTTCCTCTTTCAAGACATATAAAGCAAACTAACCCATCAGAAGTGATATGAAAAACAATTAGTGTTTTTACAGTTTAATCCTTGCTTTTATCTAAGACTTAGCATCTTACAAAACCTTCTGATGTTTTGACTCCTATACTTAATTTCTAAAACACCAAAAGTACATTAAAGTCCCTAAGTGCTTGGGATTAGATGACTGGCCTGACTGGCAGAATGTTACTGGACAAGAAACTGAGTTGGAACTTAACTTGTTTTCTTTCCACATCAAACTCTCAGCTGCTGGGCAGGGAGATATTACATTTTTCTTTTATTGTTGTCCCAGAGGATTTTTATGCCAGTCATTCAGTACCAACTACTCAGGTACACTCCCACAGAGGTCCAAATACAACCAGCTGAGAATATCCAGAGAGGAGAGCCAAGCCTGGCTGTACACTTGGGCTTAAGAGAAAATACTTGGTGACCTGGAAGGGCCTCAACAGAGACTGTCCTGACCCCTCCACATTCTGTTCACCACTCCAACATGGAACAAATTCATACACCACCAGCTTCATCCCAAAAATACACACTGGAATCCACAACCTGCCCTCCTGTTTCCATTCAGTTAGAGACTGTGTTGGTTGCTTCCCAGGAATTCTGAAAATGAAGAGCAGAGTCTGAGGTTTTCACCACTAAGTCTCCATCAGGATTAACACAGCTGCCTGAGAAAGAGAGGGGGCTCAGATGGGTAAAACTCTTGCCACACATTTCACTGAATGGAGGAGAGGGAAGCACCAACTGCTCACGCACACTGTAGCATCTTTCCAGCCTTTCTATGATTCTCAGAATTGGGCTGTAGTTCAGCTAGGCCTGGGGCACAGAGGCTGGAGATATTTTTACACAGACTCCCAGGATTTCTTAGCTTTGCTCTAATCTTAGGTCAATGGCAGCAACTAGCCGAGGCCAGTTACCTAGGAGGAGTGTGCCGAGGCAAGCAATAGGTTAATGATAATAAAAAAGAAAAGAAAATCCAAACCTTCAAAATACTCTAATGTTTGAAATATCTTCATTTTAAGAACAGGATGGAAAGCAAGAATTGTACTTGGACCTGACATTTCTAGGCTGTCAAGCTGGTTCCATTATTTTGAATGGTATCAAATTATGGTGGAGATACATGACTTATCTAAAGTCATAGAGTAACAACACAGGAGCACACTTGTGAAAGTGCTTAGTAGACTAGGAAGATGATTTTCTTATTCGGTCCAAACTCCTCATTTCCAGAGTCAAACTGAAACTCAGAGAGGTTGAGTGACTTGCCCTGAGTCAAGTGACTGCAGTCCCCTGCTCTCAGTCCAGTTGCTATGAAGCACATGGCCCAGAGCAGATTCTTCTTGCATTAGTAACTTTGCCAAATACATTACTGTGCATGGAATATAAGTAGTTACTATCTGTCTGGAAACCAACATCATTAACTACATTAGGTCATGGATGGGAACTCTTTGAAATGGACATTTTCCTGTAACTTGGATCATTCAGGTGTTTTTGAAACTCAGATTTGCATAAACACACAAAAAGTGTACTATGCATCTTCTGTGTCCAGTCAGAATCAGCTGACGTTTTCTTCTAAGACCAGAGGGACCAGAGTAGCCACAAACTGGTGATGAACAGATGACCCAGAGCTTGGGGAAGCTTGTGAGTGTTGCCTGTAAAAACTAGGCACATGTCATCATCCTTCCCAGGCACTCTGGGCTGAGCCAGTGTCATGGAAGAGTCATGGTTATCTTGGCCCCCAGCCATCAGTTGTGGGGTGACAAGTCTAGGAAGTAACCATACCTTGAGCAGAGAGAATGAGTGACAGAGAAACTAAAGTCTGGTGCTATTTCTTTGTTAACATTGAGGAAAATAATATTAGGGCAGTGGGGAACAATTTCTAATCAAGAAAGGGGACTATGCGATGGAGGAGTACATCTTTGATATTTGTAATATTTAAAAAATATGAGGTCATTTGGCTCCCAGTTTTGCTGTTACCTGGTATAAACGTGTATAAGTTGAATGCAAGCATCTTTTTGACTTGCTAAATCTTGGCCATGACATGCAATTGAATCAGTCCTGCCAGCCATGGGGTTTTACTACCAAGCAGTCAGCACACCTTTTTCACTGAAGGGTCAGACAGTGACTATTTCAGACTTCGGGGCTGTATGGTTTCAGCACTATTAAACCTTGCCATTGTAGTATGAAAATAGTGATGGTCAATTTGTAAAGAAATGGGCACTGCTGTGTTCATGGGGCCATAGTTTTATCAGTCTCTATTCTAATAGTTCTGAAATTTCTGGAGTTACTATAGAGAGGGCAGGTCTTAATGCGGTCTGGGAAGTGTTTAACCTGGAAGAGAACCACAGAAGGGTGGAAGAAGAGGGTTGAGTTTTATACTCATCCTAGCCATCTTTAGGTGTCTGGAGAGGGGGAGATTTGGAAAGTCCTGGTCGTATTAATGGTTCACTGAGGATCCAGTAGAAATGTTCCAGTTACCCTGTGTGAGTTGGTTAAATGGATTCTCTCACCACAATTTGCAAGTTCTTTTCACTAAAGATAGTAGATGTCATTTGAAGGAGTTTCATCTACTAATTCAATCCTGCTGCCATCTTGAAAAACACTGAACCGCCTTTGACATGGTTTTATAGATGCCAATGAACATATGTTTTGAGCATATACCTCAGAGTGTGGTTAAATGTAATTTTGGCCAGTGCAGTGTAACTTTCAGGCATAGAGACAAATGGCCTGAATGACGAGCTCCTGCTCTGTGTGTGTGTGTGTTTGCATGTGTGTGCGCATGTGTGTAACAGAAAACAATACCATCTGACTAAAGGGCAGGCTTGGTGCCAGATGCCGTTCTGGCTGAGACAGGCACACAAGTGAACAACCTAACTTGAGCCTCCAATTTCTCCTCCCCTAAGAATTTATGAAAAGACAGAAAGGGCTGTTTAGCATCAGAGAATGGGACGCAGTGCTGACATGCATGTTTCCCAGTGTCCGGATTGAAGCAGTTGCAGCCCAGTGTCAGTGACCGTTCTGCTCCTGCCAAGCGCCAGTGCGTCCCAGAACTCAGAGGAGGAAACTCTGTGGGACTTTCAGGATGCGGGGACTGGACAGGAAGAGGAGAAAACCGTTCATTACAGAACCCTAGGAGACATCTTCTGGAGGCCGAAGCTCTCTGAGCTGCGCCAGTGGCACAGGGAGAGCCCACGTCCATCAGTGATAAACTTACCCAGTTTTCCTCTTAAAACTTAGGAAAAATAAATGAGGTAATGGAGAAGACGACTTTGATCTGTGCTGCAGAAGAAGAGCCCCAAAACTCAGGTACCCCAGTTTTCCACTTCTTCCAAATATTTGCCTATATAGCACAAAGTGAATTGTTCATCAGGTAACAGTATTTTTACATTACATATACATTATAGAACCTTTCAAACATACCAGAATATACAAAATATAAAAACTCCTCTATATCCACTATGCAAATCTATTGAGTACTAACGTATCTACCATACTAGTGTCATTTTTTAAAAGAAATATTATGTTCTTATTTGCTCAGTCGTGTCCGACTCTTTGTGACCCCATGGACTGTAGCCCACCAGGCTCCTCTGTCCATGGGATTTCCCAGGCAAGAATACTGGAGTGGGTTGCCATTTCCTTCTCCAGGGGATCTTCCTCACCCAGGGACTGAACCCTGGTCTCCTGCATTGCAGGCAGATTCTTTACCATCTGAGCTACAAGGGAAGCCCAAATAAATATTACAGACACAATTAAAGCCCTGCATAACACTCTTTCTCTCTTTTCTCCTGCTGTGTTCACCGTGGTTAACTCCAGTAATTCCTAGAGTTTGGTATGTATCCTTTTGTACTATTATGCATACATAGTATATATTAGTAATCTGTAGGCATATTTGGTATGTTTTCACTTTTTATGAAAATCGTATCATGATATCTATTTTCAACCTACTTTTCTGCACATTATGTTTTAAGAAAATTTTCATGTTGGTACATAGAACCCTAATTCATGTATTTCAATTGTTGTATAGTATTCTGTTTTGTATACACAATTAAACTGGAAAATGGACATTCATTCAATATTGAAAAAAAAATTTGAGCATCCCCTGTGCTTCGTATTGTTTTACATTCTGAGAATGTAGAAGTGAATAAAATAGACACAGTTGTACTACCCTCATGGAATTTCCATCTAGTAGTGGAGATTGCCAGGAGAAATATGAACAACCTAAAGCATCTGCCTGGAATGTGGGAGACCCGGGTTTGATCGCTGGGTCAGGAAGATCCCCTGGAGAAGGAAATGGCAACCCAGTATTCTTGCCTGGAAAATTCCATGGATGGAGGATCCTGGTGGGCTACAGTCCATGGGGTCACAGAGTTGGGCACAACTAAGTGACTTCACTTTCTTTCTTTCTAAGAGGAGAGTGAAAAAGCTGGTTTAACACTCAATATTCAGAAAACACCAGATCCATCCCAGAACATGCTGGACTTGTAAAAATTTCACCAAATCTGTTTGCCTTTGCATTTTCCTAGTTATTGGTCACTTGGAAAATGTTTTCATATATTTGTTGGCCAGTAAGTTTTCCTCCTCTGTGATTCACATCCTTTCCTCATTTTCCTCATTCATTCTTCTTATTCATCTATTGAACTACTTTTTTTCATCAGTACTGATCTTTTGGCAGTCGTATGCAGGTATCATATCCCAGTCTGTTGCTTGTCTTCTAACTTTATTGGTACTTTTTGTTCTACAGACATTAGATAAAAATAGACATTTTAAGACGTGGCAATATTTTCCCTTACAGTTCACACATTTTTGTCTTAAGACTCCTATTTTGAGGCCATATAGTATCGTGGTTTCCTATATTTTTTAAAATTTATGTATTTTTAATTCAAGGATAATTGCTTTACAGTATTGCATTGGTTTCTGCCAAGCATGAACATGAATCAGCCGTAAGTATACGTATGTCTCCTCCCTCTTGAACCTCCCTCCCACCTCCCTCCCTATCCTACCCCTCTAGGTTGTTGCAGAGCCCCAGTTTGAGTTCCTTGAGTCATACAGCAAATTCCCACTGGCTATCTATTTTACATACGGTAATGTGTGTTTCCATGTTACTCTCTCCATGCATCCCACCCTTTCCTTCCTCTCCCCCTCCACCATGTCCGAAAGTCTGTTCTCTATGTCTGTGCCTATTATACAAAGTGAAGGAAGTCAGAAAGAGGAAAAACAAGTATCATATACTAATGCATATATATGGAATCTAGAAAGATGGTACTGATGAAATTATTTGCAGGGCAACAATGGAATTTCCTGTATTTTTAAATACAACTTTTCCTGTTCGCATGGCAGTCTTAACTTTGCCTGGTGTTGATTTCCTTGAAACCACATTAGTGAGTTTTATTTTATTTTATCGTTATTTAAATTTTACTGTAACTATATATCCATGTACTGAATGGTCCTTCAGGCCACTGGCCTACAGACACCTTCATAAACACACCATCCTTCCTTTTGCAATACATACTTCTGTACTGAAGAAGGGGGTTGAGAGCGATATTTACACGTCACTGTGAGGGTCCCTGATGGCCTGTGAGTGGGCTCTGGAGCTGCCCAGCACAACTGTAGGGGGAAATTCGAGAGTCTATCCTTGTGCATTTATGACTTGTGGCAATTAAACTTCGGAGAAAACTTTTTGACTGAAGACCTATTTAAAACTATGTGAATTAGTCATGCCGAGGCTCATGTGCTATTATCTTGAGCTCCAGCCTTCAGAATAAATCACAGCCAAGGCACAGACCAGAGCCAACCATCAAATTTCAAATATCCTAGGATTGAGAAATGTAACTAGTTGACCTACAGTAAACACACTTTATCACTTAGGGGTATTTTGCTCTGTTTCCTGCAAACTGATAGACATGTGCATTATAAACCTCATACATTATTAAAGCAGTTTGTTTTCTAAAATAATAATAATAATAATAATAACTTGGCAGAGTAATATTGGAATTAAACCAAAAATTCAACTTTCTGGACTTTAGAATGGCACAGATCCAGATCAAGATTCAAGAAAAAAAATAACAACTCTCAGCTATTTTAATTAAGAACCAAAACAATCAGCAGTTTGAAGAAAAACTTCACAAATAGCCTTATGGTAGAGATTTCTGTTAATGGAAATACCATGGAAATGCTAACAAAGAAAAAAAGAATGGAATCTACCCTTTATTGGACATTTAGTATCGGTTAGTCATCATATAAAGCACTCCTACATATGCTGTGCCATTTAAAACTTACCACAGCCTTTAAAACATTATTAAAATTCCCATTTCAAGGGTGAGAAACTGAGATTTAAACACCTTGATAAACTTGTCCAAGATGCAGAGTTGGTAAATCATAGGTCAGGAATTCTGACTCAGATCTGCATTGACCAACGTCTTTGCTCATCCATTTTCTACCATGGCTTCTGGTTCTAGCACTTGGATGTGTTGGCTCTAAGAAGAATCGTTCAAAGATCATATTAATTTGAGGGCCAGGGGTCAAGCTATAGCTCAAGACTGAATGTGTATGACACCCTCAAGGATGTCCTAAGTCTGCTCTGGAATACACCCAACCAATGGCTGACCCCAGCACCACCCAGCCTCTGACATCCACACAGTTGTTACCCAGAATTGTGGGATCCTGTTATTGGGTGATCTCTAAAATGCATCAGTGAGATCCACTCCACACTACAAATCCCGTGATCCCTCCAAAATCTCTAAGACCGGATATACACTGAGATGTAGGATGTTTGGATTTTAGAGAGATAATACACTATGCCATCAATCATTGCAGAACACCTACAGGTAGGAGGCAGAAACTCATAACCTTGTAATTATATTGACATTTCTGCTGTGAAACAATGGCTATTCAGACTAAGAAAAAACAAGATAATAAGTGGACCTGTCAGTTCAGGTAAGACTTCATTGCTAAATGAGTTAGAAATACTTTTGGGTTTAGAGCTTTGGGGATTTCAGAATTGCAGATAATAGACTGTGCACCCATTTAAAAAAAAAACAACTGAATGCTTCTGGAAATCTGTAGTTATTATTTGCTGGGGAGCAGAAGAGTCAGTATGACTTGAACTCTGAATAGTTCAGTACTTTGCTATTGACAGAACTGTTTTCACACATTATTTCATCTTAGAGCAACAATCTAAGAGATTTTTGTTCCATTTTATTGACAAGGCTGCTCAAGCTCAGAGAGCTTGAGAAACTTGCAGATCACTTAGCCAGGAAATAGTAAGACTACACTTACATTCTTTGACCTCTATAGGAGATTTGCTAAAATCTACAGATCCTATTTCCAATTTTACCCTTTCCTACCGTAGGACCTTGTAAGCCACTTGAGTAGGAAAAACTCCTCCTGTGTTTCTCCTTTACTCTCACACAACTACCACACTCACAGCATCTGTGATATCAGATGTGTGAGGGGTTTTTCTCACACCAATCAATTCTGTGACACCATCTGGGCTTCCCACAGTTTCACTCAAATACGGACACTTTCCATCTAGAGAGAGTGTCATATCCCACAGGTTAAGGGCTTAGTCTTATAAGACTGCACCCCCACTCATCCACTTCAGATGTCAATCATAAATCTAGGTTGTTACCTGTGTTTCTGACCAACTGGCCATAAATCTGAGGTTCCCATAATCCCCTTTGTGGTAGTGGTGGTGGTTTAGTCACTAAGTCATGTCTGACACTCGTGACCCCATGGACTGTAGCCTGCCAGGATCCTCTGTCCATGGGATTCTCCAGGCAGGAATACTGGAGTGGGTTGCCATTTCCTTCTCCAGGGGATCTTCCAGAGCCAGGGATTGAACCCGGGTCTCCTGCATTGTAGGCAGATTCTTTACCAACTGAGCTATGAGGGAAAACCAATCCCTTTCATCGGTTCTTTTAAATTCCTAGAGCATCTCATAGAACTCAAGAGCAGTTACTGTTTACCACTTTGTTATAAAAGGATATGATAGGGACTTCCCTGCTGGTCCAGTGGCTAAAACGCTGTGCTGTTAATGCAGAGGGCCCAGGTTAGGAGCCCTGATCAGGGAACTAGATCCCACATGCCACAACTGAAGATCCTGTGGGCTGCAACTAAGACCTGGTGCAGCCTAATTAGTTAATTATTTTTTAAAAGTATATGATAAAGGATACAGCTGAACATCCAGATGGAAAAGATGCTTAGGGCAAGGTACATATGGAAAAGAACATGGAACTCCCATGCCTTCTCTGATAGCACCACTCTCACACTCCTCTACTTGTTCTCCAGCCCTAGAAAATTTCCAACCCCCATACTTTGGGGATTTTTAAGGAGGGTCATCATGTAGTCATGCTGTTGCTTCTAAGTCACTTCAGTCGTGTCTGACTCTGTGCGACCCCATGGACAGCAGCCCACCAGGCTCTTCTGTCCACAGGATTCTCTAGGCAAGAATACTGGAGTAGGTTGCCGTGTCCTTCTCTCATGTAGTCATGATAGATCAATTAACTCCATTTCCAGCCCCTCTCAATTAGAGGTTGGGGGATGAGACTGAAAATTACAAACTAAGCGTGACTTTGTGACCAGCCCCCATCAAAAGCTATCCAGTGGACATGTCAGTTCAGTTCAGTCGCTCAGTCATGTCTGACCCTTTGCGACCCCATGGACTGCAGCACGCCAGGCTTACCTGTCCAACACCAACTCCTAGAGCTTGCTCAAACTCATGTCCGCTGAGTCAGTGATGCCATCCCACCATCTCATCCTCAGTTGTCCCCTTCTCCTCCTGCCTTCAATCTTTCCCAGCATCAGTCTTTTCCAATGAGTTAGTTCTTTGCATCTGGTGGCCAAAGTATTGGAGTTTCAGCTTCAACATCAGTCCTTCCAATGAATATTCAGGACTCATTTCCTTTAGGATGTATTGGTTTGATCTCTTTGCAGTCCAAGGGACTCCCAAGAGTCTTCTCCAACACCATGGTTCAAAAGCATCAATTCTTCGGTGCTCAGCTTTCTTTATAGTCCAACTCTCACATCCATACATGACTACTGGAAAAACCATAGCTTTGACTAGACAAGCCTTTGTCAGAAAGGTAATATCTCTGCTTTTTAACATGCTGTCTAGGTTGTCATAGCTTTTCTTCCAAGGAGCAAGGGTCTTATGGCTTCAGTCACCATCTATAGTGATTTTGAAGCCCAAGAAAATGAAACCTGTCACAGTTTCCATTGTTTCCCCATCTACTTGCCATGAAGTGATGGGACCGGATGCCATGATCTTAGTTTTTTGAATGTTGAATTTTAAACCAGCTTTTTCACTCTCTTCTTTCACTTTCGTCAAGAGGCTCTTCATTTCCTCTTCACTTTTTGCCATAAGGGTGGTGTCATCTGTGTATTTGAGGTTATTGATATTTCTCTCAGCAATCTTGATTCCAGCTTGTGCTTCATCCAGTCCAGCATTTCGCATGATGTACCCTGCATATAAGTTAAATAAGCAAGCTGACAATATACAGCCTTGACATACTCCTTTCCCAATTTGGAACCAGTCTGTTGTTCCATGTCACATGCATACAAATTTCTCAGGAGGCAGGTAAGGTGGTTTGGTATTCCCATCTCTTGAAGAATTTTCCAGTTTGTTGTGATCTACCCAGTCAAAGTCTTTGGCATAATCAATAAAGCAGATGTTTTTCTGGAATTTTCTTGCTTTTTCTATGATCCAATGGACATGTACATATTCACACTGCTGTATTTAAAATGGGTAACTCACAAGAACCTACTGTATAGCACAGGGAACTCTGCTCAATGTTATGTGGCAGCCTGGATGGGATGGGAGTTTGGGGGAGAATGGATACATGTATATGTATGGCTGAGTCCCTTCTCTGTTCACCTGAAACTATCATAACATTGTTTGTTAATTGGCTATACCCCAGTACAAAATAAAAAGTTTTAAAAAAAAAAAAAAGCCATCCAGGAGCCTACCCAAAGTCACCTCTTTAGAACAAGAGACACTCCTGTCCCCAAGGAAATTTCAAGGGATCTAGGAGCTCGGAGTCAGGAACCAGATCAGAAACCCAATGTTGAACTAAAGAAGCTCTTAGTGCTCTTATCACTTCAGAAATTACAAGGGTTTTAGAAGCTCTGTGCCAGGAACAGGGACAGAGACTAATATAAATACATTTGTCTATCATCTCATGCCATTCAACCTTGTGAAACTTTGGTTTCCTTGTCTATAACCTGGGAACAAATATCTTTTGTGCCTAATTCAAAAGATTTTAGTGAGAAGCAGATTATAGTGTGCTATGCAAATGTAAGATCTTATTATTACTGTACACCTGCATCTGTTTGGCTCAAAACCTGCATGCGGCTTTGTCGGTACAGGGAGTGTTGTCTGTGACTCCCTGGGGAGCTCATCAGAACTTGCAGGATGGCCAGAAGGGGACCTGCCCTCTCCTGCTGAGCCTAAACCCATGGACACAGATGCACAGCTCTCATTTTTAAAATTTTCAGCTGATTTCTGAGCACATTCCATTCTCATGATGTACAGATTTTAAAGGGCATCTGCCTTCATGCATGCTGGAAGAAATAAATTGGACCTCACAATATGTAATTCAGGTAATAAAAATATATATATTACATGTTTATGGTACATTTCTGTGTAAAACAGAAATACATATTTGGATGGAGGTTACCTTTCTTTTCTTTTCAGTCTTCAGGACATAACTATAAAAGCATCAGCGCCAAAATCTGCTTCATGGATAAAATCTTTAAAAGTGTGTCCAGAAAAATATAATAAAGAACATTATTATGCCGAGGATTCACTTGAAATACAGACCAAACCAATTGCCTCTTACCTAGTTTCATAGTTTATGACTTGCACCATAACATCACAGGATAAACTGGGCAATGCTCCATTTTCTCAACATTGGCGTGATGGAAATGTTATACTACATTTGTCATTTACTTCCTTCTAATTTTACACACATACCAAGTCCTACATAAATAAATATCAATTAAATAGTTTATATACATGTATATCTATTGCACATATACATGTATATATGTACATATCTGTACATGTGTCTGATATATACACACATTCTACCAGTGGATTCAATAAATATATATTACCTCATGTGAATTAGCTATTTATATGAGGCACTGGGTATAGAAAGTGAATATAACCTAGTCCCTAACCCCTAGCAGATGGACATTCATGGAAATGAATGATTTGATTAATGTAGTATGAGAATATTAAATTTTATTTTGCAGTTTTATTGACGGTTCATTGAAATTCCATAGGAGAATAAATTCATCTCCACAATTAGATGTCAATCTCCTAGAATCTAGGACTATAGAGATACTACTTTGTATGTGTATTTGAACATATAAGATATTGCTTTGTACATAGTAAATGCTTAATTTATATTTACTGATCAATATTGTTTGATTTTAAAAATCTATTTTAAGATAATGAAAGGTGTCATTTAGAAGAAGTAACCAAATTTTGATTTTCTTGCTACAGTGATTTCTATATAGAACCAAACCAAATTAATGTTTTTAAAATCCAGATTGTGCAGACATTGTGTTGTCTTTTCATTTGTTAATAGCTCCTCAAATTCCAGAAAGTAACAGTTAGCACTGAATCACTTAGATAAAAGTATAAATAAAGAGAAAGAAAAGAAATGAATTAAAACTACATTTGTGATTTTAAAGTGATTTGTTCATTTCTTTGCTAGCACTCTCACATTACAAGCCAGTCTTTTTGTTTTTAGAACCGGATATAAGAAGTCATATTTCTATTGCTTTTTGAAATTCTGATAGAAGATAATATGGGAGCAGAGCTTGAAATTCTTTTTAAAATATGAATGAAGAGTTGTCTGTGAATTTTAGCAGACCTTGGGTAACTGAAATTTTAGCAAGCCTTGGCTGTGATGCCTGAGACAGAGGCCAGAAATGTGCCCTAGATGAAATGACAAGGAGAGAAATTCTTCTCGAAGGTACTCAGTCAGTGGCCTTGACTTTTCTTAGCATCAAGTGCTGGTAGAGTTGTGTTTAAGTACAGAGAGTTGTCACCGTTAATTTCTGTTTATGAGACATTCCGAAGATATTGTAGTATAAAAATAATAAACCAACATTGTTATTTTCAGGTATGTGAGCTGTAAAGCTGACACTTTAGCCTTCTGGCTATTTTTCAAGACATTACCTAATACATTACCTCATAATGATGACTAGAGGAAAACATTTTCAAAAGCACAGGCATAAAGTGCTTCGATAAAGCCCACTCTTGTTTTTTTAGCAAAACCTAGACATGAATCCCTCCTATAAAGGAGTTAAGAGACGCAGAATATCTCTGCCCATGCTTAACAGCATCATTCATGGCCTTCAAGACTCTCAATTTTATTTTGGGACAGAAATCCTAACAGGTAGACTATGTGACCAAATTCTGCCTCAGGGAAGAAGGAGCCTACTGAGAGGCTGTGGTCAACAGAACACTGTCACCTCTTTCTCTTTCTGTGGTAGGAGAATGATCGGCCCAGAAAGCCTGGCTCTTGCAACAGTGCCTCTCAGGGGGCCAGTCCCCTGGAGAGGTTTGGGACATACAGGCACAGCAGGGTAACAGTGGCCTTCAAAGATGTACTGGGAATCCACAGTAAGGCTGCATTCTGATGCTTCTGCCAGAACCCAAGATAAAAAAAGTTAACTGCCAACTGCTGGTCATGAGGCTCATTTTCTGTTTGTTGTCAGAGAGGAAAGACTCAATCCTCCTCATACAAGGACACTTAGAGCAACATCGTAATTGGCTCAGTTCTCTCCTTTGTTTGTTCATCTTCTCTTTTTTCCTTACCCATTTTTTGTCATGTACCCCACATCTCTGCCCCTGCCATTTTTTATGCAGAGTTTATGAAAGATCGTCCAAGATGGTGGTTCTCAAAGCTGGCTGTACATTAGAATCACTTGAGGACCCTTGAAGGGAATACCAGTATTTGGACCTCACTGCCTAGCATTTCTGATGCAGATGATGCAGGTATCAGTGCATTCAAAATATTTACCAGGTGATTCTAATGTACAGCCTAAGTTGACAACCATTGATCTAAGGAGTTAAGGCTTTTGTGGGTAAGTAACAAGTAGCTAGTAATGTTTCTGGATATGGGAGTGTATGAGAAAGATAAATCTGGTGAAATTATGCAGAGTATATTAGAAAAGGGAGAAACTAGCGGTGGACATCAGGGCTTTATCCATTCTATCAGCATTCGAAAGGGGATCTTTCCTGGTGGCCGCATTCCCACTGCAGGTGAAATGATGCCACTCAAAATCTGTTCAAACCACATGAAATATTTTGTTTAAATGTCATTTTAAAATGTCATCTTCTGTGGGAAAAGATATCATACTCTCAGGATGCACTTCTGTCAAGGAGGATTTGTAATTGATGATAATTTGCACCAGTAGATAAGAAAAAATACCTGGTCTATGAATTCCTGAATTAACTTTCTTTCAAACTAAAGAGAAATGCAGATACCTTCAAACCTGTTCTCCTGTTCTTACGTTAGTTGGTGAAGTTCTCCCTCAGAGAGTCTGACTAGAGGCCAGTGAGGCTTGAGTCAATCAGTGTGGAGATGTGGGATGTAGAGAATAAAGCCATCCATTCACTGGGGTCTTTGAGACCACCACTCTGCAAAGATAATCTGAATAAAAGAGAGAAATTGAGGAAAGTTGGTTTTAGAGCACATTCATGGTGCTGAGGCGGCTCAGCAATAAAGAATGCACCTCCAATTCAGGAGACACAGGAGACGCAGGGTTAATCCCTGGGTTGGGAAGATCCCCTGGAGAGGGAAATGGCAACCTACAGCACTATTCTTGCCTGGAGAATCCCATGGACAGAGGAGCCAGGAGGGCTACAGTCCATAGGGTTGCAAAGAGGTTACAAATGACTGAAGCGACTGAGCACGCACACACGCTGCTGATATGGAAATGCAATTACATGTTCACGTTACTCTCTTCTGCAAAGTGAAAGAAGGCAGAGAAAACTGATTCCAATTTGAAAGCTAAATGCTAGAAAGGTATAATAGTTCATTTAATCATAACTCATTCTTTTAAAAATTCAAGTAGAATAAAATTAAACATTTAAAAGGAAACAATTAAGTGTCATTTAATGCATTCACAATATTATGCAATCACTATCTCTTATTCTAAAACCATTTAGTCACAGTAAACATTGATTTACTATTTTTTTTTTTTGGTTCTGCTGGGTTTTCATGACAGGGCATGGGCTTTCTCTAGTTGCTGCACGTGGGGGGTACACTCCAGTCGTAGCTCCAAGTCTAGAGCTCAGGCTCAGTAGTTGGCACATGGGCTTTGTTGCCCCATGGCATGTGCGATCTTAGTTCCCGGACTAGGTATCAAACCTGCGATGCAAGGCAGATTCTTGATCACTGGACCACCAGGGAAGTTCCCATTAATTCATTCTTAAATTATTTATTTATTGCTCTACATACAAACCCTGTTGCACCAGGTACAATAACTATAAGGAAAAATGAAACATGGTTTATGGCCATAAGAAGCAAATGTTTAGTAGGGATCTTGGCCATTTTCCTCTTAAAATATAAGAAAATATATAATAAATTCTATTTTTAGAAAAACCAAAACATGACACCAACTAAGGGAAAGCTGACTTCTGACTTGTGAATCCCAGTAGGATGGGTGTGATAATCTTTGCCAAGGAGGCAGTGTTTGAGACAGGCTTCAGATGATGGGCAGAAGAACAGGCAGAAGGAGGCAGTGTGATTCCGTTAGCAGGAATAGCATGAGCGAAGGGAAGAAAGAGGAGGCATAAAAAATACCTAGAGAATGTGGTGTACCTCCACCTGGACTGGACCACTGGAGCAGAAGTTCAGTCTGGAGAAGTAGGTTGAACCAATATTGTTTGTAGAGATCTCCAAATAACTAACTAAGGACTTTGGGTTCTATATTCTAAGCAATGAATAGCTACTGAATAATTTTTAAGCAGGAAGAAATACAGACAATGAGTATTTTTGGAAGATACACCTGATGACTGGGTACAGGATGGATTTGAGAGAGGGAAATGATCTCTTTAGTGAGTATTTTTAGTGATACAAAGGATCTGGTCTGTCAGTGTGTAAGCTGTTTCCAAGGCCCCAACAGCAAGCTGGGGGAAGGGGCATTAAGGAGGAGGGCTCAGGGTACCTCAACCACCCAGCTCTGCTTCTGGTGTCTTACTACCTTGGTTGCCTCATCTTAGAGACCCTGTCTAAATACTGGGCCAGCCTTATTGGTAGATCATAGCTGGGGAGTTACTAGTTGTTCTTCAATGAGAACTCCTCTGGTGAGTCTGGTCCAGGGAAACATAGGCTGTATGGACTAGGCCTGCTTTATGTTGAGGCAAGTCAAGCTATTGCTAGTGATGGTTATTTTTACATCCAACTGATGTATTAAAGGCAATTTTCCTCTTTAGCAGAAGTTTGTGGTCAGGTGTGCAAAGAATCTTTTAGACTATGAAGTAATGTAGATTTGTTCCACTGCTCACATTATTCTCATTTAGCAAGAATTTATTGAGCGCTTACTGTGTGTTAGGTCCTATCTCAGACTCCCTCAAAGGGCTCTCATGGTTCTGAGAGATAGCATCAAGTCTATAACCTGCTTATCACTTCCTAACCAAAAGATGACAGGTACATGACATATTTGCCTCTGCCCTGCTCCCATCTCACATCTACCACATGGTCATGGCACATCCATCTTCCCGCTCAGCATGGTCACAGCGCTCACCTCAGCCCAGAGCTGTAAGCAGCCTGCACAAACACTGCCTAGATAGGACCTATGGGACATTGCTTTTTGTCACCTACTCATGGGCCTGCCTTGAAACAAGTAATCTTTTCTTATTTCTGGTGTTAAAATGCCTAATCCAGAGCAATACCACTTTATACTGTCATTCAATTTAAAATTTCTCCCATGTTTGGGACTCCTGTAAGCTAGGAAACTTGCAGTACAAAAGAAAGATGTACTCAGTCTTCTCTTTAGTACATACTCAATGTTTATCTCCTCTTTTCTAGGGTTAGTTAAAATGTATAGCATCAGAAAAGCCTAATGTGTCAGATCAGTCTTATGTGACTGGACAATTTCACTGGAGACCTATGGGGTATCCAAATATACCCCTAAATACCTGGGTGTTTTTTGACTCCTCCTCCCACCTGCTGGCAGCCCTTAAGCTCTTCCTAGTCCATCTTTCTCCTTAGGTCTCCTCACCCCTCCCTGCAGAGTCCTCTCAAGGACAGCCTCCCAAAGGTTGATGTCTGAACAACAAGCACAGTTTTTTTCTTGCCCTTCCAAACTGTGGAAGTATAGGTTTGTCTCAACTCAAACCTGTCCCTTCCCTCTGCCACCAAACAGGACACATTCCACATACAGCCTTGTGCGTTGACATTTTCTGGGGATGAGTCAGATTTCAGTCCTCACATCTTCTAGGTGTTCAGAAGTCAAGTTCTCTCCTCCTGAAGCCACCTTCACTTGCATTGAAGTGAGGGGGAGTTGCCCCTCATGTCTTTCATGAGTGGAGAAGAATGAATGTCTAGCAGCTCTCCCATTAAAGAAATCTTATTATCAATCTCTTTAACCCCCAGATGAAAACTTTGCCTTATCTTCTATTGCAGTGGGTGATGGACTCATCTTGGCAGAATAAGTATCATAACCTCCAAGTGTATCCTTCATAGTTGGTCTAGCAGGTTTTAGGCTGTTGCATTTTTCTCTCTGAAAAGCCAAGACAACAGGATAAGTCAAAAGTAATGTCCAATTACATGCCTGACTTTGTGTGTGTGTGTGTGTGTGTGTGTGTGTGTGTGTGTGAATTAAATATCAATCAAAGTTTGCAAACTACATGTCCACACTTCCATATCTGAAACTTCTTGGGGCACATAACTTTCAGAACTCACAGCTTTTCAGATTTTAGAAAAGCAGTATGATGCATGTATCATGGATCATGTCACAACCCTAATAGGATTGGTGGCAGCACTCCATAATCAAATTCAGCAAAATGTGCACATAGTCACCCAAAGTAGAGTAACTAATGATGATAAATAGCCTCTTGTTAGTTCTGGGAAAATCTGGCCACCAAATGACTTGGTACCTAAATGAAGTAAGTGGCAGTAGGAGACACGTTCTGATTCTCCCTTCCTCCTATCTCCAGCCACCCACCAATGACTTCCATTGGCCATTAACCAGCAGGCAAGGGAGCCTGAGAAATCCAACCTGTCAGTGAGCCTCCCTAGGTGCAGAGCAGAGGAGAGAAGGGCCAGAAAAGCAGGTGAGGCAAGCAAGTCTGGGAAGACAAACTTATCTTATTCACTTAGGCCTCCCCTTTCAGGAGTCCTTGATTTTATTGTCCATCACTCTGCACTTTCTGTCGCTAACATCTCTTCTCAGCTAACTCTACATAAAACCAGCACTGAATTGAAAAACAGATAGGGGTCTGCCATTATCTCTTACTGTATCAGAAGTTCCCACAACGAGACAGTGCTTTTGGAAAGTGCATAAAATAATTTTATATCCTAAGAAAAGCCAGAGAGAGGGAGTGTATGCATACATATAGCTGATTCACTTTGCTATATAGCAGAAACTGATACAACACTGTAAAGCAACTATCTGTGCTTAGCCGCTCAGTCCTGTCTGACTCTTTGCAACCCTATGGACTGTAGCCCACCAGACTCCTCTGTCCATGGAATTTTTCAGGCAAGAATACTGGAGTGGATTGCCATTTCCTCCTCCAGGGGATAGCCCCCACCCAGGTATCAAACTCTCATCTCCAGTGTCTCCTGCATTGCAGACAGATTCTTTATCCACTGAGCCATCGGAGAAGTGGTCCAACAAAAATTTTTAAAAAGAAAAAAAGCCAGAGAGTTGAATCTGTATGGATCAAGTGTATCTGTTTTCTAAAAATTTGACTCAATGAAAGCTATTTAAGTTGGTGATTTAAATAGTATTGGGGAAAAAGTATAAAGATCTCGCTAAGCACTTGGTTAAATCTTCTTTATATGACAAAGACAAAAAAATCACTAATAAATGCATATTTATAACATCCCTCCCCCCATGGAAGAGGTCATGGTGGTTCTTGGCTTTCTGCTGTTCTAATCTGGTGTGAAAGACAGATGTACAAGTGACAGAGCTGAAAGAGTGAAACTTATTTCCACAAGAAGTCACATATCCTTTCATTACAAAGAGTAATTGCTCTTCTTTTCTGGGTGTAAATGTGTGTGAGGGAGGGTAGGTGGAGGAGAGACAGAGGGAAAACTGGAGAGGGAAGAGCCAACATCAGTTCATCTAGGGGACAGAAAGATTGAACGTGTGTGGAGAAAACTACTCAGGGCATCAATTCTGCCATGAGCACTTCTGGGAAAGAGAATTTTTAGGAAGTTGTGTTATGTCTTGTGAATGCAGACCTCTTTGCTGCCTCTTCACCAGACTTCATTTTAAATTGCTTTTCAGTATCTTTCTGGATGTTTCATTTGTGTATGACACATGCTGAGATGGGTCACAGAGAGGCCCAGTTTTGAGTTATATTTTTATAACATCTTTTTAAAGTGCTCTCTAATGCTTCCATTTAACTCTATTAGAGAATTCTTCTTTTGAGTTTTAAATGAGTAAAAAAATAAAAATAAAAATAAAAACTTATCAGTTTTTTTCTCAGCTAACCCAGGTTCTGTAGGAATCCTGGTGATTCCAACAGATTCCAATTCTATCTATGTAGACAGAACCAAAGCAAAATGCCTTAGCAGAAGAAAAGTGGTCCTTGAGTAATGAACTTGGAAACTGAAACCTCCAATGTTACAACATGAAATCTCCCAACAAAAATAATTTTGTTTTTTAGTTTGTGAACATTCTGCATTCCTACCCCAGAAACAGACATGCTGAAGTTTTTTAAGCCATTCCCAGGGATGCAATTTTGTAAAATTTCCTCATTGTTTGTGACGAAGTGTGTGAATGATTCTGGCATCCGCGCCCATTCATTTCACATGCCCTTCTCTTCAGGTCTGTTTGGTCCCAGACCTCAGCGAGGGGGCACTTCGCCTTGGCCCACCTCTGCATTACTCACCACACTGCCTCTGTGACACGTGTGTCTGTGGTCTGTGTGAGTGTCTAGCATATCCTCTTGTTTTTCAGCAGTTTCAAAATGTGGCTGTTAGTTTCTCATCTCTTTCTCAATTCTCTTTGTTTATAGGAAAGTATTTCTGGTTATTTTCTGGACTTTGACTGCTGGCTGATGGGCTGATAGATTCTGCTGGCAAATTTGAACAGTTTTCTGTGTTTACATCTGTTCCTTCTCTGGGCACTGGTTGTTGGCAGGCTGCAGACTTCCTTCTCTTTAGCCGAGTCTCTATTTTTTAAAACAATACAACCTCTACCATTTGCCCTGAAGTAACTATCACCTTTTCCCAGATGCTCACATGATGACAGAAGTGGGATAGGGATCTCTTTCTGCTGGAGTTTATCTTCCCAGTGTATGTAAGGCTTTCCCCCTTTCTCTAGAGTGGTTTGAAATCTCTCTATCATTGGTTTCATTATTTTGAACCAGTTCTTTGTCTTGGATTATTCTTGTTCTTGTCATTGTCTCATCATGAGACCCTGTCAGTTTAGCTGCACTTACGATTCTCTTTTTGTCATTGTACTTTAAAAGAATTAGTTGTAAATGGACTTCTAAGGGTATGATGGGCTATATCTTGCTGTGTGTTGGCACTTAAGACTTTTCAGCTAAAAAAATTATAAAAATCTGAGGTGGCTGACAAATAGTACTGAGTAAAAGGTATTTGCCAGCTACCAACAGGCATATTATTTAAAGATGAAATATTGTCCATGGATGAACAATGTAGAATCTTAATAATTCTCTACTTTTCAGTTATCAGGTGTGGGGAACCTATGCAACTTGGAAGCCAGCAAGATTGTCAGGTTGGAATGCTTAACTTCAAGAGGCAGTGTTGCAGAAAGTATGTGACCTGTAGAGCAGACACACTTGGATTCATATTCTACCATTTCATAGCTCTCAGGTTTCACCTCTCCATGAGATGATTTTTTTAAAAGTGAATAATATTTACTGAGTAAGATTATAGTTGTGATACATTTGTACATAAGAAGTGCCCAAAATATAGTAAGTACCCCCCCATTTTTATTACTGATTTCTCTGAAAATACCTTCAGTCTGCCTCACCCAAGTTAATCTCACTGGCATGATTAATTATTATACTCAAATTTCATAAACCACATTTGGCTTTAATGAAACAATATGCATGTCCATCTGGAAAGTAAGTTAAAAAAATAAATTCTATAGAATGAATAATAGTCCCTGGGGAGAAGCATAGCACTTGGCAGACTGAGAATTTTTAGGTACAGGACAGAAATTTTGTCTGGAGGTAAACAGTCAATACCTACTTTTTCATTAAAAATGCCAGGTGAAACAATAATGTGTTCAGAGTCTATATATTTCCAAAGGTTCATTTCTATAACTCCTCCACAGTAAACTTGATTGTACTCAATTTCTGTCCCTGGAAAACCAACCCAGCTCTGGGATATGATCAGACTAAAGGAATATTCCACCAGCTGACTCAACTCTCAAAAGCCTGCTAAGATGCATCACAAATGAGTTTTTAAGAATTTGGTTTTTTTGTGAAGAAAAGAACCATTTCACTGGAAACATAATCATTCTTGTTTTTCTAGATTAAAAACAAATTTTATTGAAAGATGGTAACGATGACCCTATATGCGAGACAGCAAAAGAGACACAGATGTAAAGAACAGTCTTTCGGACTCTGTGGGGGAAGGCGAGGGTGGGATAATGTGAGAGAATAGCACTGAAACATGTATATTATCATATGTGAAACACATCGCCAGTCCAGGTTCGATGCATGAGACAGGGCGCTCAGGGCTGGTGCACTGGGATGACCCTGAGGGATGGGTTGGGAAGGGAGGTGGGAGGGGGTTCAGGATGGGGAACACATGTACACCCATGGCTGATTCATGTCAATGTATGGCAAAACCCACTACAGTATTGTAAAGTAATTAGCCTCCAATTAAAATAAATTAATTAAAAAAATTAAAAAATAAAAACCAATTTTAAAAGATTTAAATAGGATAGAGGGTCTTTCAATTTGGCAGTGGAGCAAATCTTTTAGAATGTCTTTAGGAATTCCTATAGAGCAAATGTTTCCATATCAGCATTGGTCTGTCCCCAGTAGACTAGAGAAAAATGTTGGAGGTAAAAAGGGGTTCTGTGAAAATAATGGAAAAAATTAAGTTTTGTGAATTATAATGAAGATATTAATGAATAGTTCAATTTTGAGGCAATTCTATTATTTTAAAATTTTACATTTTACAATTAAATGCAAAGCATGTATAAAAAGTTACCATACTTTTGAAAAAGCTGGTTTAACTACTTAACAAAAAATGTATTTTGCACATTTAAGATATATTTTTTTAAACCAAATAATCTTTTGACACTTCATTTTGTATGAGGTTAGAGTGGAGCATTATTTTTTCATTGTTACATCTACCAAGAACATGGGTTCTTTTCTGAGTACCTTCCCTATTCACTCTGGGTTAGTACTTTAAACCACTTCACCAACATTTTAATAAGTCATATTTAAGTCACATGACAAAAGCTTCTAATGAATCTACAGCCCAGTGTCTTAAAATGATCTGAATTTTGTTACTGTGAGGTTTCTAATGAAAAGTAGAACTTTTCCACTTAACAGAATTAATTTTTAGACTTAAAAAGCCTTTTCAAGTCTCCCAAAAGCCAAAGATAGATTCATCCTTGGTTAGAATAAATGGAAATGAGATTGCTTAAGAAATGTGGGGGAAGACTGAGGCTGAAAGCAGGGAGACATTTGGCCCTGTGAACCCAAGAACTTCCTGGTGGCTTCCCTGGTGACTCAGATGGTAAAGAATCTGCCTGCAATGCAGGAGATCCAGGTTTGATCCCTTGGTTGGAAAGATCCCCTGGAGAAGGGAATGGCTATCCGCTCCAGTATTCTTACCTGGGAAATCACAGGGGCGGAGGCACCTGATGGGCTGCCGTGCATGGGGTCAGTGTACGGTGTAACACAGAGACACCCAAGAACAGCCTAGCCGCATCAGGGATCATCTTCTCTGACATTTACTACACGTTTCCTCCAGAAGGTGGTGCTTGTCAGTCACTCCTGGCTGGTTGTGAGGGAGGACTAAAATATATCTTGCCTCTTAAAAATGTTCCCCTCACCAAAAGAAGCCAGTGTATACAAAAGCATTGTTGGTGTGGCAGCAGACATCATGCTTAAGCATATCCACAACTCCCACGTAAAAGGCACTGGAGGAGCTTGTGTTGGAGGATTGGCCGGGGAGATACGAGTCCCTCAGCATTACAAAAGAGAAAGTTCATGATGTCGTAAAATTCTAAACTGAACAAGTCTAACTAAAGACCAGCTGTCCTAAGAGTTCTTAGCAAAGCCCTGTTTTGAGTTTGAAGTTATTATATTATTGAAGTTGTTTGCAAGTTTCCTATGTGTATTTATAGGGGGGAGTTGATAAATTTCATTATATTTTCAAAGGTGTCCAAAAAGAAATAAGATTAAGGAACACTTATTTTAGGAAGGAGGAAGCTGATTCACAGCATGGCTAAGCAACCTTCTCATGTTCCAGAATCCTTGTGGCAGAGACGTAGAATCCTGTTTTCCTGAGGGATGGTGCAACTACGTAAAATTCTAACAAAATTTCTTCACTTATAAGAAAGAGGTTTTTACAATGCTGGGATATTCTGTATCACATCATAATAACTCTGAGGCTGATTAAAGAGTCAAAGTTATTAGCATTATGCTAATCATTTAAAAAGTGCTTATTTGACCAAATGTTTCCGTTTTGATTGATTATGTTGGCATTATCCAGACATAGCCCAAATAACAGCACACTCCCGTGACTATAATCTTGTAAATATTCTGGCATTTCCCCCATTACCAATAAAACTATTCAGCACAAGTATGCAGCATAAAAGGGAGAAAAATGGGAAACATATGTTTGAGTTCTCCATGTGAAATCTATAGCCATTAAGGGAATGACTTGCATTATGTGGCCTAATCGTGTAGCTAGCAACCATAGGATGCAGCAAATAGAAGGGGCAATGTTGGGAGAGAGATTTATAAAGGAGACAGAATTACAATTCTTTCTAAACCAAAACAATCCAGAGACAAAACTAATGTGAAAACATTTATATAGGACAAAATCTTGTACTCCTATCATATGATGTGGTTTAGGGTAAACTAATAAAAAAGCAAATATTCTGAGAAAAACTACAACCTAATAATCATTACAAAGTCACTAATAAGGTAGCCCAAACCCAAAAGGAAAAGACAGCAGACATCAACAGCAAAATAACACCTAAAATCCCACATAAATATCAGAGGATAATAATTACTAACTTGAGTAGGGCTCACTTCCTTTCCACAACTCTCTTTGAGTGCCTTGCTTCTCCTACCACCAAGAAAGGTTAGAAGTCAATTTTTCATGAGAAAATAGAGTAAAAAGAAGCTGAGTTTCCCATGGTGGCTGCATGGGGCAGGAAGCTGGAGTGAGGCTTCTATAACAGTCCAGGCTTCATGCTGTGATTAGAGGCAGGGAGGTTCAAGATGTCAAGGGAAGATGGCAGGGAGAGGAGAATGCTGTGGGGTAGAAGGAAAGACTCTGGGGGTGAAGTGGAAGATGGGAGAAGATGAGAAGGTTTCATAGCATTGGAAGCCCTGACAATCTTGAAAGAAACAGAGTTCAGTTCAGTTCAGTTCAGTCGCTCAGTCGTGTCCGACTCTTTGCGACCCCATGAACTGCAGCACGCCAGGCCTCCCTGTCCATCACCAACTCCCGGAGTCTACCCAAACCCATGTCCATCGAGTCGGTGATGCCATCCAACCATCTCATCAGTAATTCCAGTTTGGGGGATGTATCCCTCAATGTGACATTGTTGAGGGGGAGATAAGGCCAGAAAGCCATCAAGACTTTATGAAGACTTACACAAGCAAAAGTAAAAAAGGTAATATTGCCTAAAAACAGTGCCCAGGTAGCATTTGTATTTATGACACAGATACACCAAGCGTGACCTAATTTTCACAATGGGACACTTTCAGTGGAGTGGGTATATTTATCATTGCACTTATCACAAAAAATAGGTGTTCAGCACACAGTGGAATCACATCATATTGTTTGTAATGAGGATTGGGGCTGGAAGAAAGTGAAAGGTGGAAGACAAAGGTTAAATATACCACCGCCTAAAACTTGCATCAAGGTCAATTGCAAGTTTCAGTGCCTGGTAATACCAGGAAGTGAGCTGAGTAAGTAAATCCTTTCCATATTTGGGATGGCTGCTATCAACATTAGTCAACTCGGAAAACAAACTGGCCTTATTCTTCATGCTTGTGAAGGTGTGGAGCACAACAGGTTACAGTGCATCTCCGGCCGTGGGGAACAGGTTCAATCCTGCCATCAGGAAGCAAAGTCTTCAGATGTCCCTTCCCCCCTCCTCCCAGGTCCCACAAGTCTTTGTTTTAGTGACTTGCTTGCAGGAGGGCGCTTTGAATCAGGGCTGCTGCTGCTGCTAAGTCACTTCAGTCGTGTCCGACTCTGTGCGACCCCATAGACAGCAGCCCACCAGGCTCCCCCATCCCTGGGATTCTCCAGGCAAGAATACTGGAGTGGGTTGCCATTTCCTTCTCCAATGCATGAAAGTGAAAAGTGAAAGTGAAGTCGCTCAGAATCAGGGATTGCCGCATAAAACCTTCAGGTTGGGATTCAGTGGAGACGGCTAAGAAGGAAGAAATTTATTGGAGAATATATTGGAGTATATCAGCTTGTTGTTTAGTGAAAGAGGTCTCTGAGCTTTTGTGGTCAACTGTCCAGAAAATATCCTCTCTGTGGGGGCATTTCATGCCTAATTGTTATTAATAGAAATAGGTTTTAATTACTTGCCACTTTTCCATAGCTCCATTAAGCCATATCGTATGCTGGGCAGTGGGCATCATTTACTCACTGCTCACAGGCCAGTGCCTGCCAGACTCAGGTTAAATTCCATGAGGTTTGCTTTATGTGTGATGTTTTGATTGTGATCAATATTCTGGAATTCGAGCCAAATCACAAAGCCATTTTACTACTTGGAGATTAAGTTGATGATCACAGTTCCTAGACACCAGATACCATTTTTTTCTCCTTGAAATTTACAGGAGGGGGATCCCAATGTAAGGCAAATTTTATCCCTTCATAAATCCCATGAGGAATATATCTGGGGTATGGTATTTCACAGTATGATTTGTGAGTAATTTGCCCTAGAACATCACTCAGTATCCTCCAGTTTGCGTGTGTGCATGCTCAGTGGTTCAATCATGTCCAACTCTATGCAGCCCCATGGACTGTAGCCCACCAGGCTCCTCTGTCCACAAGATTCTCCGGGCAAGAATACTGCAGTGGCTTGGCATTTCCTCTTCCATGGGATTTTCCCTACCCAGGGATTGAACGTGCATCTCCTGCATTGGCAGGCAGATTCTTTACCACTGAGCTGCCTGGGAAGCCCATCCTCTAGTTTAGATGAACAGAAATCCCAGTCTGCCTTGTATATGGATATTTCCTCTTCAGTATTTCAAGAATTCCCCTAGGATGCCGACATGTATGCAAAGGGAAAGCCTTGTGTGCTGCCAACTGCCCATGCAATGTGACTCCCACACACCTTGAGGTTGAAGAACATGGTAGCCAATTCTATAGACCAGCTGCAACAGAGCGAATCCCACCCACCTCCTCTTGACTGTTGTCAGCAAACTCAAGACCTGCTGAGCATCTAAGGACCCAGACAAAAGAGCCCTAATCCTGGGACTCGATCAGCTGTATCAGTGGGTATCATTCATATCAGAAGCAGGACTGCTTGGGTCTGAAACGCACGGTACAATCATTTCCATTAGGGCAAGTCTTTACCCAGCAGCCCAGAGATTTCAAGACTTGAAATTTCATCCAAGGGTATCTTGTTCCAAGATAGCCTCTGCTCTCCTCTGTATTCACAGAAGCTCTTCCCAACTAATGGGGATAAGACTAGGGCAGGCCCTGGTGTTCAGTTACTTAGCATATGGGTCAGAATACTGACCCCATTTTTTTTCTTAGCAACTGAAAAAGTTTATCTCTGGTACTCCTGCTGCCCTTCCTAGCCATTGGGCACTGGTAAAGACCATCCTGCCAGGCCACAGGAGCTTTGAAAATTGAGTAGAAAGTTAAGCTTTGTGCCAGTTCGCCAGCGCCCTTTCTAGTCATCAGAGAAGTTCATATATCAATAGTTGTTTTATTATCTCCCTGCCGCAAAAAAAAAAAAAAAAAATCACTGAATACTCCACTACCCTAAGTAGAACATAGTGGCAAAGTCTGAACATTAGAATTAGGAAGCCCTGGATTAACATATGAACTTCATTCTAGATATGCATCCTTGAGGGAGTTAGTGAGCCTCTTTAACTTGTTTCCTTTTCTGCACACTGAAAAGAATAAAGAACATAATAATCTTCTGGGGTGGTTAGTGTGATTCAAATTAGTGATAGAGTTTAGGGCAGTATTTGACGCAGTAAGTACACAACAAAGGGTAACTCTTATGAATATCAGTTGTAGTGTCTAAAAAAACACCTGCAGTAAGTTGAAGGTGTGGTGCACCCAGGGGCAGATGAGGCTTATGGACGTGTCCTACTACAGGGGGACGCCTCTGTCCTGCCCTCTTGAGCAACAGAGTCTCAACCACAATTGGCAGGTGGGGTCCTCTGGTTCCAGATACCTATCTGTAATAATGCCAGACATGCGCCTTAAATGAGGACTTTATGAAGATAACAAAGTTATTAACTGAAAATGACTGGACCCACCCAAAGGAATGAAAATTATGTGAAGGTCACTACACAGTTAACTCAAACACAGTAAGACACCATAAGCATTGTTCTATGATAGTGATGGTTAGTTTCCTTTTACTATAAAAGCTTTAGAATTGATTTGCTTTTCAATGATTATTTTATGTTTATTTTTCCTTTTTCTTGAAATGTTTCAGAACGTTAAAAATTCTTACGTTATAAAACAAATGTTCATTGTTTAAAAAACTCAAATATGTAATTCTCAAGATAATAAAAAGCTATATCCTTAGTCGCTCAGTTGTGTCCAACTCTTTGTGACCCTATGGACTGTAGACTGCCAGGCTTCTCTGTCCATGGAATTCTCCAGGCCACAATACTGGAGTGGGTAGCCTTTCCCTTCTCCGGGGGATCTTTCCAACCCAGGGATCATACCCAGGTCTCCCACATTGCAGGCATATTCTTTACCACCTGAGCCAAATAAAAAGCTAAATTTAATAAATTCAAAAGGATGAATTGTCAGTCCTTATGAACTTTCCCTCCTACTCTTTAACTAATCTCAATCCAGAGCAGCAAACTCTATAAAGAGTGTGGTGTATGCACCCCAATACACTTTGTATCTATATACTGACATGCATAGGTATGGATCTATGCACTTTTTTCTTTGCAGAAGCAATCCTACACTACACATGCTGTCCTATGACTTGCTCTTTCCCTTTGCAATTATATTTGGGGCAGCTTTCCACATCAGCACGTATAAATTTTCCTGATTTTTAACTATTGTACAATTTAGATTGAACTTACTTGCTTAAAAGACTTAAAGCAATGTATCTTACTATCTTTATTTATGAGCAAGGCTGTGAAATTTTAATAATGTTTTTGGTGACTTGCACTTCTTACCACGTGGTCTGCATTCTGATATCCTTTCTCCATCATCCTAAGGGTGATTTGTCTTCTTGTTATTAATTTATTGGAAGTTTTTGCTTATTAAAGTAACTCTTTAAGAGTCATTTTGTGGCAACTATATTTCTCCAGGCTATTATATTATTGTTTTACTTTATACTGTTTTGTGCTAAATGTAAAGATTTGTAAATTTTAGTAGTCAAACTTATCTAAGTTTTACTTATTTATCAGTTATTTCTTCAGTTCAGTTTAGTCGCTCAGTCGTGTCTGACTCTTTGTGACCCCATGGACCACAGCACACCAGGCCTCCCTGTCCATCACTAACTCCCAGAGCTTACTCAAACTAATGTCCCTTGAGTCGGTGATGCTATCCAACCATCTCAACCTGTCGTCCCTTCTCCTCCCATCTTCAATCTTTCCCAGAATGAAGCTCTTTTCAAATGAGTCAGCTCTTTGCATCAGGTGGCCAAAGGATTGGAGTTTCAGCTTCAAGATTGGTCCTTCCAGTGAACACTCAGGACTGATCCTCTTTAGGATGGACTGGTTGGATCTCCTTGTAGTCCAAGGGACTCTCAAGAGTCTTCTCCAACACCACAGTTCAGAAGCATCAAATCTTCGGCACTTAGCTTTCTTTATAGTCCAACTCTCACATCCATACATGACTACCGAAAAAACCATAGCTCTGACTAGACAGATCTTTGTCGGCAAAGTAATGTCTCTGCTTTTTAATATGCTGTCTAGGCTGGTCATAACTTTTCTTCCAAGGAGCAAGCCTCTTTTAATTTTGTGGCTGAAGTCACCATCTGCATTGATTTTGGAGCCCAAAATAATAAAGTCTGCCAGTGTTTCCACCGTTTCCCCATCTATTTGCCATGAAGTGATGGGACTGGATGCCATGATCTTAGTTTTCTGAATGTTGAGTTTTAAGCCAACTTTTTCACTCTCCTCTTTCACTTTCATCAAAAGGCTCTTTAGTTCTTCACTTTCTGCCATAAGGGCAGTGCCATCTGCATATCTGAGGTTATTGATATTTCTCCTGGCAATCTTGATTCCAGCTTGTGCTTCATCCAGCCCAGCATTTCTCATGATGTACTCTGCACATAAGGTAAATAAGCAGAGTGACAATATGCAGCCTTGATGTACTCCTTTTCCTATTTGGAACCAGTCTGTTGTTCCATGTCCAGTTCTAACTGTTGCTTCTTGATCTGCATATAGATTTCTCAGGAGGCAGGTCAGGTGGTCTGGTATTCTCATCACTTTCAGAATTTTCCACAGTTTATTGTGATCCACACAGTCAAAGGCTTTGGCATAGTCAATAAAGCAGAAGTAGACGTTTTTTCTGGAACTCTTGCTTTTTCAATGATCCACCGAATGTTGGCAATTTGATCTCTCTTTCCTCTGCCTTTTCTAAGTCCAGCTTGAACATCTGGAATTTCACGGTTCATGTATTGCTGAAGCTTGGCTTGGAGAATTTTGAGTTTACTAGCATGTGAGATGAGTGCGATTGTGTGGTAGTTTGAGCATTCTTTGGCATTGCCTTTCTTTGGGATTGGAATGAAAACTGACATTTTCCAGTCCTGAGGCCACTGCTGAGTTTTCCAAATTTGCTGACATTTTGAGTGCAGCACTTTCACAGCATCATCTTTCAGGATTTGAAATAGCTCAACTGGAATTCCATCACCTCCACTAGCTTGTTCTTAGTGATGCTTCTTAAGGCCCACTTGACTTCACATTCTAGGATGTCTAGCTCTAGGTGAGTGATCACACCATTGTGATCATCTGGGTTGTGAAGATCTTTTTTGTACAGCTCTTCTGTGTATTCTTGCCACCTCTTCTTAATATCTTCTGCTTCTGTTAGGTCCGTACCATCTGTCCTTTATTGTGCCCATCTTTGCATGAAATGTTCCCGTGGTATCTCTAATTTTCTTGAAGAGATCTCTAGCTTTTCCCATTTTATTGTTTTCCTCTATTTCTTTGCACTGATCGCTGAGGAAGTCTTTCTTATCCTCTTTGCTATTCCTTGGAACTCTACATTCAAATGGGTATATTTTTCCTTTTCTTCTTTGCTTTTCACTTCTCTTCTTTGCACAGCTATTTATAAGCCCTCCTCAGACAGCCATTTTGCTTTTTTGCATTTCTTTTTCTTGGGGATAACCTTGATCCCTGTTTTACTTCTTAACTTATTTCTTGCCATGCAAAGAAATATCTTTCAGAGTTCAAGATAACCAAAACAGAGTTAATTTTTCCCTAGATATTTTACACTTTTAGAACATGTTCAGATTTTTAATATGTCTGGAATTTGTTATGAAGTAAGAAGCAAATATTACATTTTGTTCAAATGCCTAAACATTTGAACCATTATTTATTAAATAGTGAATCTCTTCCCAACTGTTTTGAAAATCCATTTTAACATATAGGAAAATTTCCATTTTTTTATGAATATATTTCTGAGTGTTCCATTCTCTTTCATGGATCTGCCTGTCTATTCCTCTTCATTAATTTAGTCTTTCTAATAAATTTATTTATTTATTTATTTATTTATTTTCTTTTTTTTTTTTTCTAATAAATTTAAACTAAGATCATGGCATCTGGTCCCATCACTTCATGGGAAATAGATGGGGAAACAGTGGAAACAGTGTCAGACTTTATTTTTGGGAGCTCCAAAATCACTGCTGATGGTGATTGCAGCCATAAAATTAAAAGACACTTACTCCTTGGAAGGAAGGTTATGGCCAACTTAGACAGCATATTTAAAAGCAGAGACATTACTTTGCCAACAAAGGTCCATCTAGTCAAGGCTATGGTTTTTCCAGTGGTCAGGTATGGATGTGAGAGTTGGACAGTGAAGAAAGCTGAGCCCCGCAGAATTGATGCTTTTGAACTGTGGTGTTGGAGAAGACTTTTGAGAGTCCCTTGGACTGCAAGGAGATCCAATCAGTCCATCCTAAAGGAGATCAGTCCTGGGTGTTCATTGGAAGGCTGAAACTCCAATATTTTGGCCACCTCATGCGAAGAGTTGACTCATTGGAAAAGACCCTAATGCTGAGTAGGATTGGGGGCAGGAGGAGAAGGGGACGACAGAGGATGAGATGGTTGGATGGCATCCCCAACTCGATGGACATGGGTTTGGGTAGACTCTGGGAGTTGGCGATGGATTGCAATTCATGGGGTCGCAAAGAGTCGGACACGACTGAGCGACTGAACTGAACTGAATAAATTTAAAATTATTTTTCGTAAAAATAATTCAGTTTTAAACAAAGATTACAAATAATTTCAGAGGATGAGATGGTTGGATGGCATCACCGACTTGATGGACATGAGTTTGAGTAAGCTCCGGGAGTTGGTGATGGACCGGGAAGCCTGGCGTTCTGCAGTCCATGGGGTTGCAAAGAGTCGGACGCCACTGAGCAACTGAACTGAACTGAATTGACAAATAGTTTCAACATTCTTTTAAAGTGAATTTGAATCTTTATAATATTGAGTGATTTTTTTTCTGAAAAGCAAGTATATGCTTTTCTATTTGTTCAAGCCTTATATTATGTGTCAGTAAAATATAAATATTTCCTTTCATATATATCCTGTGCATTTCTTGTTGATTTTGTGACATTTTAACATTTTGATAACAGTTCAAATGGCATCTTATTTGAATTTTATTTCTTATTTTTATAAAGGATACATTTATTGTGTCAATTTTTTAACTGCCACCTTGAGTGACTTCTTCTCTTTTCTCTAATGTTTTCTAATGACTCTTTCAAGTAAAAATCATGCTATTTGATATGATGAACTAAACCTAGGTGATAGATATATAGGTATTTGCTATACATCTTTCAAATTTTCTGTATATTTGAACATTTTTTTGTGTGTTTGACATTTTTCATAATGGAATGGGGGGGGTGAAATTATTTTATCTCCCTGCACTCTCCTAAGCTCTGAATATTTTTCTATAACCCACCCACAATTATGTAGCTACATGAGATATGTTTCTCAGATCTCATTTGGCAAAATACTTATTATCATGCTCCTTACCTTTTCTATTGCATACATTTTCTTATTCCTTATATCTTTAAATCCTCACCAGAATTAATCAGAATGGTGACTAATTAACTCAATGACTAGGGCTTATTTTATTATTTCCTATATTGAGGAATTTTATATAGAAAACAATCATTGTGATTTTAACTGATTTTAGCATAATTCATTATTTGTACTGTTAATTGTAATTATCATTTGTAAGCACGCCCTGCACAAACTTCCTGCCCTAAGGAGCATAACAAAGCTCACATTTAATTATTATCTTGAATTTTCATGGTATTCCAGGTAACAACAAAAGCTATGAGAGCCTAGAAATAATTAAAGTATGTAATTAATATTATCAGTTTAATGTTACTATACACAGTCTCCAATCAGCCAAATAAATTATTACCAAAATTCCAACATTATTAAAACTTACTAACATCTGTTGGGACAATTTGGCAGTAACCTCAAGTCATGAAGCCTTATCATTCACATGCCATTAATTTTATTGTTTTTATGCTTCAATGTTCAAATAGAATAAAATGATTAACTCTGGTTGATGTTTTATATGAGAATTAGTACACAAATGCCTACTTTATAAACCAGTTGATTTATTCTACCACATTTTCCTGAGAAGTTTGCAGAGCACGTACTTTGTTCTAGGTTATATTTTTGTTAAACCCAAGCACATGGACTTACATGATGAACTTCTTAAGAAATTAAATGATCACATGTACATATACTCTCTATCACTACTGACAATTTTAGATATACTGATTTCCTTGATATGCTACTAAGCCTTTTTTAATAGCATAATGAGCTTGCACTTCTCATTAGTACAGGACAAAAACATGTTCTTCCTTTTTCATTTGTACCTCCTCAAACAGTACAGAGTTTGCTTTGTTTATAAAGAATTCTCAATAAATTACTGTCTAAATAACAGAGCTTCTAAGAAGAAGCTTCTAAGAAGAGCTTCTAAGCTCTTCTAAGCTCTTCTAAGAACAGCTTCTAAGAAGAGTGTGTGTGTGTGTGTGTGTGTGTGTGTGTGTGTGTGTGTATTAGTCACTCAGTCATGTTGGACTCTCCGTGACCCCGTGGACTGCAGCCCGCCAGGCTCCCCTGTTCTTAGAATTCTCCAGGCAAGAATACTGAAGTAGGAGAGTAGACTGTCTTATTATAAACATTTCATGCCTTTTTAGCTGTGGTCATGAAGACCCTGATGCTGGCAAAGATTGAGGGCAAGAAGAGAAGAGGGTGACAGAGGATGAGATGGTTGGATGGCATCACCAACTCCATGGACATAAGTTTGAGCAAACTCTGGGAGATAGTGAAGGACAAAGAAGCTTGGTGTGCTGCAGTCCCTGGGGTCGCAAAGAGTCAGACATGACTTAGCGACTGAACAACAACAAGAACATTTAGAGACTAGGATGGAATTTTGCTCCTGCTGCTGCTAAGTCACTTCAGTCGTCTCCGACTCTGTGTGACCCCATAGACGGCAGCCCACCAGGCTCCCCCGTCCCTGGGATTCTCCAGGCAAGAACACTGGAGTAGGTTGCCATTTCCTTCTCCAAGACATGAAAGTGAAAAGTGAAAGTGAAGTTGTTCAGTCATGACCGACTCTTAGTGACCCCATGGACTGCAGCCCACCAGGCTCCTCTGTCCATTGGATTTTCCAGGCAAGAGGACTGGAGTAGGGTGCCATTGCCTTCTCCAAGGACGGAATTCTAATAACACCCTATTTGTTTTTTGAACATCTGCCACATGCAAACTTATGGACAGAGCAAACAAATGCCACATTGGGTCCAACTGGGTCCACTTCATTCCTGATCCTGTGGCTTTCCCAGTGGCTCGTAAAAAATCCACCTGCAATACAAGAGAAACAGGAGAAGCTGGCTTGATCCCTGGGCCAGGAAGATCCCCTGGAGAAGAAAATGGTAACCCACTCCTGTATTCTTGACTGAAAAATCCCATGACAGAGGAGCCTGGGGGGCTACAGTCCATGGGGTCGCACAGAGGGGGCACGACTGTACAACCCAGCACATGCTGGGTTACATGTGCTGGTTTGCATGCTGGTTTACACATGTGCTGGTTACATGCTGGTTTACACATCACTGATCCTGCCCATGCCCAAGAACTTTGCTTTTTCACTGCACTAGCCTCACAGCATAGCATAGGTTCTGAAATAGTATAGCTATTCAATCATTACTTAAGTGAACAAATATTAACAATAATGACCCTAAGAAAGGTTGTTTTTAAATTGTAATAAACACAGTGAAGAATATGATTTAAACCACCCCCAGTGGTGCATCACCCACTCATAAAATTATCTGAATCCTGAATCCTCCTTCCTGAGGTACAGATACTCCTGTTGATGCTCTCAAATGCAGGAGGAAAGCCAGGAACCTACACCTTAAGAAACACTGCAAACTAGAAAAGTAATGTCTGTCCAATTTTCATACAGTCTTATGGTTTCTTCCCACTACATAATTGGTCTTTTCCAATTTTTTATTTACCATTGCATTCCATTTTGGAACTCACTCCTCCTGACAATATCTGCATTAGGTGCTTTTTCATCATTGACTGTAGAGTCTTCTCTAACTTCTACCTTTGCTTTGCAGAATCATCTGACAGTTTTAGCTGCATCTCTGAGATTGGTTTCCTCTTTGGTCATGGAGGCCAACATGAAAGCCAGCCTCTTAGCTAGTACTTAAAAGTTGTGAGCCATGCCAGTTCAAGGCTGTGGGTTATTCTGTGCTTAGTTTGTGTGCTTAGTCGCTCAGTCATGTCCAACTCTTTGCTTAGCCCACCAGGCTGTCCATGGAGATTCTCCAGGCAAGAATACTGGAGTGGGTTGCCATTTCTGCCTCCAGGGGATCTTCCCAATCCAGGGATTGAACTCAGGTCTTCCACCTTGCAGGCAGATTCTTTACCATCTGAGCCACCGGGGAAGCTGGTTGTTCTAGAGTCCTGGAATTTAGTTTCAGCATCCTTCTAGCTCAGAATTTTTATAAAAATAGATTTCTAAACTATTTTCACACCCTATTAATTATACAGTCGTCATGTACAGATGTGAAAGTTGGACCATAAAGAAGGCTGAGCACCAAATAATCGATGCTTTCAAACTGTGGTGCTGGAGAAGACTCTTGAGAATCCTTTGAACATGAAGGAGATCAAACCAGTCAATCCCAAAGGAAATCAACCCTGGATATTCATTGGAAGGACTAATGCTGAAACTTGAGCTCCAATACTTTGGCCACCTGATGTGAACAGCCAACTCACTGGAAAAGACCCTGATGCTAGGAAAGATTGAGATCAGGACGAGAAGGGGAAAATAGAGGACAAGATGGTTGGATGGCATCATCGTCTCAATGAGTTTGAGTTTGAGTTTGATAAAGCTCCGGGAGATGGTGAAGGACAGGGAAGCCTGGCATGCTGCAGTCCATGGGGTTGCAAAGAGTCAGACATAGCTGAATGGCTAAACAACAACAGCAAGCAATTAATTATCCCAACACTTATTTGTCAATTACCTCTAAATGAAGTACTCATTCCTAAACTCCATGCATTATTCTATTCCAAGATACTGAGTCATTTTACAGGAAATGTACAGTGTTTTCTGATGATACCCAACATTTTCCTAATCTTTTTGGTTTCAGCAGCCCAGTGAGCTATCTTAAATAGCCTGAGAGATTTTTTTCCTGGCACATTAGTATTTGGAAAGAAACCCTTTTCCTTCAGAGTTTTTGAGAGTATTTCTTGGTTTGGGACCAGCTTTTGTCAACTCTTGAGATGTTTAAGTTATTGCAGTTATTTATAAGAAGGAATCTGATCATAGATATTAGGTAAGTGTCCCACATAGGATGGCAGAATTTTCCCCATCTAGTCTGCTAGCATGCCTATAGAAAAATGAAAAATATCTACGTTTTCCTATTTCCTATTTCTCTTATACTATGGTAAGTCATTTTAAAATGAGATTGATACTTCGTGACTTTGTGTTTATTTTATAATATTCTGTTTATATATTATGATTTTTGGATAAATCACTTGACCACCATAGGCTATTTGGGAAATACATTAAAACGTGTAGGATCTATGATTAATTGCCTATCCTACAGCAGTTCTCCTCATCCTCCTTGGCAACATAACCTTGACTTTTTCCCAGTGGCTACATGCCTAGATCCCAGGGATGAATCATAATTGCTCTGTGACACATGCAGTAATCTTATGTCCAGGGAAGGACATGTGACTCCATTTGAGCCAATGTGATATAGGGGCTGACAGGCTTTAGGGAAATATTTGCTTCTCTGATGAAAATAGAGGACTGTGTAAGAGGGGCTGCATATTGCCTTTCTTCATGCTTTGAACATTGTCATCTGAAAATATGGCACTAAAACAGCTGCAGCCAACTTGCTTTGTGAGGAACAGGCCAACAGAATCCAGAAACACTGATCTGAGCACTTACATGATTGAGCTGCTCAACCAACCACTTGAATCACAGATCTCCAGACACCTGTGATGATGAAATATTACTATTTAGGCCATATCAGTTGTAGATCATGTTTCCTTCAGTCAAAATAATTATATCTAAACCAAAATGTAGGAAAAAAGTTCTTAAATATCCACATTGTTGTTGTTCAGTTGCTAAGTCATGAGTGACTCTTTGTGATCCCATGGAATGCAGAACACTAGGCTTCCCTGTCATTCACTATCACCTGGAGTTTTCTCAAACTCATGTCCATTGAGTCATTGATGCCATCCAACCATCTCACCCTCTGTCATCCCCTTCTCCTCCTGCCCTCAATCTTTCCCAGCATTAGGGTCTTTTCCAATGAGTTGTCTCTTCACATCAGGTGGCCAAAATATTGAAGTTTCAGTTTCAGCATCAGTCCTTCCAAGGAATATTCGGGGTTGACCAGATAATATTAAAACTATATTTACTGTTTTTCCTTTCACTTTCCTGTATATATACAAATATATTTAATCCTATTTTCATAAAACTGGGATCATACTGATATTAAATTTTGTATTCTGATTTTTGGACTTCCCTCGTGACTCAACAGTAAAGACTCCTCCCTCCAATTCAGGAGATGAGGGTTTGATCCCTGGGTCAGGAAGATCCTCTGGATGAGGAAATGGCAGCCCACTCCAGTGTTTTCGCCTGGGAACGCCAGTGTTCTCGTCTGGGAAATACCATGGACAGAGGAGCCTATCAGACTGCAGCCCAAGGGGTCACACAGAGTCGGATATAACTTGGTGACCAAGTAACACATTCTGCCTTTTACTTATCATTATATTATGTTTTAGAATGCTATGGAATAACTTCTAAAATTATGATTTATAATATGAATTGCCATAATTAATTTACATAGTTCTGGACAGAACATCCTTTCTTATTTTGCGTAATATTTGAGACAGAAATTTTTGTTGCCTGGAAGTCATTGTGTTGCTTTCAGGGTAAATAATAGATACAGAGTAGTTATTAGAAGAAAAACAAATTAAGGAAAATTAAAATATACTTCTCCTTTAGAAACTAATAGTTACATGGGGAAATCATATAAAAGACAACTTAAGAGGTGTGACATTTCCAAAATATAGCTGTAGTATAGCTTTACAGGTCCAAAGAAAAGAAAGCTGGAGTTAACTTTTGAGTATGGGACTAGTAATTGTTTAAAAGTTCATTTCCTCCAAGGAATGATCGATACAGACACTCTGCCATTCTAGCTACAGGGTCTAAAGTTTTCAACTCTGTTTATGGGACAGATGGGCCACATAAAGAGCTCCTCATGGTATGTGTGGGACATTAAGTTCCTTACCTTTTCTGAAATTGTGACCAAGAGAACATTCAACACTAGCTGAAACTTTTCCAAAAATTTCTGGCACATTTCCTCTCCTATAAATCAGGGGAAAAAGAAGTAATAGAGGGGGAAAATTCTCTAGCTCATAGGCCTCACACACTCAGGTCCCCAAGCTCTTGCCATCAGCATTTAAGAGCAACATCAGGTAGATGCTGCAACCAGACTGCTTTGGGTTAACGCCTTATTTTATAGGCAGAATGGCTGAAAATTAGAACATTTGTTCTATGCCTGACTCTTTTCTACTTGGTTTGCACGTACTGACTTATTAATGTGCACAGTTACTCACCGGGGCATGTCCCATTATAATCTCCATTTTACAGATGATGATGTGGAGGTACATACAGGTGGAGCTCAAGGTGGCACACCTGGTAAAGAATGAAGCTGGGACAAAGATTCCCATATATTTGGTTCATGGCATCCTTAGTATCTCAGAATTTTTTTTTTTAACATCGCCCCGAAGCAACCAGAAGAAATCTTTTCATTTGAGTAGTTGTGTCCAAACAACTTGATTTTATGCCCTAACAACCTACTACCCATTTTAAAATTTTTAAATGGGAAGATAATTGCTTTACGATGTTGTTGGGTTTTGCTGTACAACAGCATGAATCAGCTCAAGTATATATATGTATGTATGTATGTATATATATATACACACACACACATATACCCTCCTTCTAGAGCGTCCCTCCCACCACCCCTGCCCCATCCCACCCCTCCAGGGAGCTGAGCTCCCTGTGTTATACAGCTGCTTCCTGCTAGCTATCTGTTTTACATATGGTAGTGTATTTATGTCAGGGCTACTCTCTCAATTCATCCCACCCTCTCCTTCATCCGCCCCCCCCGCCTCTGTGTCCACATGTCCATCCATTCTCTATGCCTGCATCTCTATTTCTGTCCTGCAAATAGGTTCATCTGTACCATTTTTCTAGGTTCCATATATATGCGTTAATATTTGTTTTTCTCTTTCTGACTTACTTCATTCTGCATAACAGACTTCTAGGCTCATCCACCTCGCTACAACCTACTAGCCATTTTTTAAAAGAATGCAAATATGGTGAAAGATAAGCTATTTTAGTTCATTCTTACGCAGACACAGTTGCTTGCTAATGTGATGTGGGTATTATATGGCATCTTCAATCTCAGAATCAGGTTAGATGTCACTACCCTCACTTCCGATTCACATTGATTATGTTGCCACAATTCCTTTTTATTATAGCACCTGCCAAAACCTCAGCTTTATAATAATAAGCTATCATTGAAAGGAATGTAGCACAATCTAATGTTTAAACTATGAACTGCCTCGATCTAGCAGTTCTCATGGTGTTAACAGATGTCAATTATGACCGTGTTTCCCTCTGAAATTGAAAATACCCAGTATAACCCTTGTAAGTTTCCTGTGTGACCCTGGGACACCTCAGTGAGGTATGGGATCTGTGGTTTGAGGCAGCGTTGCCACTTGGACTCAGAACCTAGTAGAGGAATAAAATGTTATCACTTTTAATTAAAAAAAAAAATGCCTGTTGAAAAATTGCATTCAAAACTGCTAGTTTGATTATTCAGAGCTTTATAAATATTTGAGAGATTCTTTTGCTTGACTTAGTGCTCCTTTGAGATAAGTGTTACAAATCAATGGAATGGAACGAAGATGAAGCTATTTTGAGTCTCAGCCATTTGGGGTTTCTTCAGTAGAAAAATGTGGGGCTAGACTAATTTCTAAAATTCTTTCTAAACTTTGATCTCTGAAATTTATACACTCAGACCTTTTCTTTCAATATGTTGAGAGTAGCATTGCTTTTTCACATGCAGATTTCCTCCCTCAGTTCCTGTAAGAATTGAGTCGTAGACCATGATATAGTAAACAGTGCATGCGTGCTAAGTCACTTCAGTTGTGTCTGACTTTTTGTGACCCTACGAACTGTAGCCTGCCAGGTTCCTCTGTCCATGGATTCTCCAGGCAAGAATACTGGAGTGGGTTGCCATGCCCTCCTCCAGGGCATCTTCCAGACCCAGGGATCAAACCCATATTTCTTAAATCTCCTGCATTGGCAGGTGGGTTCTTTACCACTAGTGCCACCTGGGAAGCTAGATCAAAGTTGACACACCTCCTGGATTCTACTCGGAGTTCCTCCATATACCATCTGTAAAACTTTGGGCAAATCACTTTTCCTTTCTGTGCCTTATTCATTTAATCTACAAAATAAGGACAACAGTGCCCATCTTATCAAATTATGGTAGGGTTAAAACAGTGTCTGTCATAGTGCTCTTAACATTATAAAGCACCATATGGATCTATTATGATGCACGAGTTTATATTCTAGGAGTCTTAAAACTCTGTCTAGATTAGTGCCACCAGTGGGCTATGGTACTAATTACACGTATTTTAAAAGGAAAAATTATTTTTAAGATTCCTTAATTTGTAATCTGTATGCCAATACCAAACCACAATTCTACCCATCTGTGATCATTTCAAAGCTAGGTAGATTAAATATTTTTAAGGCAATATATCTTCAACCTGGCTTCATTCATCTTGGTGTCTGATCATTTTGATGTTGGCCAGCAAATTTTTGAAGCTTCTAAACAAAAATAGGCATATATCATATTACTCCAAACACTCATCATATGTTCTTAAAAGTTAAGTCTCATTCAAGTTATCTTCCCTAACCATCTACTGCTGTCCCCTCCCCCTGCCCCACAAAATTGAACACAAGACTTTGTTGGTATATTATGTACAGATTCCCCTTAGAAAAAGAATCATAGAGGTCATACAGTAACATTTTGATGTTTTGGGGAATAAAGCAGCATTGGAAAATATTCTCTTGTGATTTAGTCAGTCGTTGAGAATGTGGTTAAAGATGTCATTTACTACATTACAGCTTCCTCTTTATCTTAATGGAAATATCTGTTCTTGGTACGAAGAATGTTATACTTCTGTAAAGCTTTTTTAAACATTTTTCTCTTTTTATCTACTAGTTCAAAGATGAGTTTAGCAAGTGCAAAGTGTGTTTTTGGTCTTCATTTTACACGCTAACATAGCTACTGATTCTAATTAAGACCTTGCCCCTTACTTCCCCTTTGCCTCATTTTTTTCTTGCCAATATTCATTTTATTTTGCCTTGTATAGTTGATGTGTTGCTTTAAAATATGCCAAACCCTTCATAGAACACAGCATGGAATAAAAGTTATTTATCACATATTTTAAAAAAATATTCAAACAAATGAAAATACACCCTGCCTGATTATCACTCCAGGTCTTGACAAAACTGAATAGCACATCTAAGGGGGAATAAATACCTCAACTTTGTCTTTTCCTTGCCTTCTGATCTCCTACCAGCAGTCAAACCCAACAGGAAGATGGAGGGCAAGGAACCCATTATTGCAGCCCATATGACTGGCCTCTATCAGGGGCAGAGAACAGAGTGGAAAACGGTGGTGAGTGGCTCTGTAGGTGAAAATGGAAGACCTCCAGCAGATTTAGCAGTGGTTAGTAATGGAAACAAATGGTACAGAAGTAGAAGATTCTGTACACTGGAGGAAATAATGTGGCATCAGCTGTTCCTATGGGTCAGTGTTTCAAAAAAGCAGTTTTCAAGAAATCCATGATCAGCTGATAATATAGAATCTAAGATGATACAGAAAACACTGAATATATATAATCTCACCATATAAAATAAAATTTAAAACCACAGCATATTCTCAAGACCAAAAGTGTTAAAAATAGGAATTGTGTATATGTTTTGCCCATCCCTAACTGTACACAAATTAAATAGAAAGTTTGGTGTTGAAATTCAGAAATTTTGTGTATTCCTTATTGTCCTGTCACAGCCAATACTCCAAGAAATAATTGCTGAAATAACAAGACAAAGATGAAATACATGTGGGTCGTAAAAATGAGCACATAAAACATTAGGAGACTAATTTCAGAAGTTTGCTTGTGGACTTTTGGGAAGAGTCTTGAAGACAGATACTTTTCTTAGACAAAAGTGAAAATGAGTCTAAAAAAAAGATTAAAACATTTGGAATAATATTTAAAATTTTTTTTCTATCCCCTATTCAACAACGCTCCTCACCATCAAACCTGAATATGTTGTTAGAATTATTACTTTCTCTCAGCCTGGTTTCTTAGCTTTAGTTTAGAGATGAAGCAAATACATTTTTTCCCCCAAAGCAAAAACAAAGAAAGAAAAGAAAGAAAGAAAGAAATGAAAAGATTAAAAAAAAGACACAGGATACTTTGAAAAAATAGGATGAGTTTAAGTGATTAGACAGCTTGAATTGAATGTACTCAGCAAAATAGCCCCTTGCCGTTATGTCACTGAAATATTTACCATTGTCACTTGCTTTAATAATTACTGTGCATCTTTGTGGATTTTAAATTTGTTTTGCCACTTACGTCTGTTTGTATTCTCTAGCTTATTTAGATCTAAAGGTTTATCAGTGAGGTTGATAATAAATTTTGCTTGATTTGAAAAATTAGACTGTTGTTCTTTCCATCAGCCTCTTTGTGAATTAAATCAGATTTCAAATGCTACTTAATAGCAACTATGTCTACTGAGTACTGACTTTAATTAATTCTCTGTCTTTGACTCTGAAAAGCAATCAACAGCTAAGCCAAAATTTAACCTCTTTGGGGGTGTTGGCTGCTTGAAATGCAGTCTTTTTCCTGGTATATCTTCAAATCTCTGTTAATATAATACCCTAAACCCATCCCTTGTTCTTACAGTTAGAACAAAGTTGTGAGGGTGGCAGTTTTTTGTTTTTTTTTTAAAGGGTTCTCCATCTTGAGTGCATCAAGTTGCTGAAATTCTTGATCTAAAACTCAGGCATTTTAGAAACATTAGTTAATTCCTATCTCTTAACAAAACAGTACTCGTAATTTTCTGATAAATTTCAAAGCATGTCTACCAAATCATTTGCTTCATTCCTGAGAAGCTTCAGTTTCTGAAATGAGCTTTCAGTGCTTCCTGATAAAATAACAGCTTTGTTGGACATGCCACCGGATACTTATACGTTAGCCTTCAACCGGATTGTCTTACGTCCCAGAAGAAGTGTGTATGGGAACAAAAAAAATGGAGGTGACTCCAAGGGTCATGGGAAATTTCCCTGGAATACAGAGCAATGTGAGATATGTCTAAGGAAAATATTTAGTTTCATAATTTGGGAATAAGATTTCATTTAGCACTTTGGGAAGCACATGTGTTTAAATCAGTAGGCAGTAAGCTCAGGAAAACTGTAGTGAAGGGCTTGAGCTTTCTGTCATGTCACTGTGAGCTCGAATGGCTGCTAGGCTCACAGACCACTGAAGCACCATGGACCACAGAAACACACCCTTTTTGTTTCCTAGGTGTTGCATTTAAGGGTCTTGGGGTTGTTTTTGCTGGGTTATGCTGTGCTATACCCAGAATTGGTAGCATCATTACCTTAGTTCTCCATTTTCTTTAGGCTTACAGGACTCTGGGCTGAAAGGGCACTTTGAGGCTGTTTTGTCCAACCCACCATCTGGTGCTGAGTCTGTGCACCCCTCCACTCCTTGCATTTCCCAGTCCTCCTAGCACGTAGCAGGTGTTGAGGGAAACACATTAAATGAGCTATAAATTTCTATGTCATTTGCTTGCCTTGGACTTGTCAGTTACTAATAGGTCCCAGTTCTCTGTGAGCCAGGAAAAGGGGAACCTAGAGGGATTACCTAGCAATAATAATTAGGGAACACTTTTTCCAATCTCTGTAGGCTTTGTTTCCCCTCCAGTTTTTGCCCTTCCTAAAGGCTAATTTCTGGTGTTCCCACTGAGTCAATTGCCAAAACAAAACAAGGTTAGAACCCTGCAGGATCATCATAACCCAGGTCATCTGATGGGCAAGGGCAGATTCTACTGCCCAAGTCCTAGCGTGATAGTACAAACCCTGGCCACCACTGTATGCTTCATTTTTGATAGGATGTTTCTAAAGAGTGATTTACTGTGATTTTGGAAATGAGCTGATGCTTTGATTATCTTGGTAGAACTCAAAATATAACCTTTGGGGGCACATGTCTTTTTTAGAACCACATTAATACTATTAGATGGGCTTCCCAGGTGGCTCATTGGTAAAGAATATGCCTGACAAGCAGGAGACACAGGTTCAATCCCTAGGTCAGGAAGATCCCCTGGAGAAGGAAATAGCAACTTACTCCAGTATTTTTGCCTGGGAAATCCCATGGGCAGAAGGAGCCTGGCAGGTTACAGTGCATGGGGTCACAAAAGTGTCAGATATGACTTACCAACTAAGCAATGACGATATGTGGGACACATGTACACCCATGGCTGATTCATGTCAAGGTATGGCAAAAACCACCACAATATTGTAAAGCAATAAGCCTCCAATTAAAATAAATAAATTTTAAAAAGAGAGATACTATCACTGTATTTGACATAGTTCACAATCGGAGGCAGAATTGCAGAACAGTTTAAAGTCAGAACTGTAGACAATGATACATGGGTTTGAATGCTGCTTCCACTTCTTGTTGGCTACACTGTATGACCTTAGGCAAATTGCTTAAACTTCTTCATTTATTAAATGAGAATAATAAAAAGAACATGTAAAGTACCATGGACAGTGCAAGCCCATAATAAATATGAAATAAATATGAGTTATTATTGTTGCTGGTTTTGGATAAACTATAATGGGGAAGCCACTCTTGACCAGTGCCAGGCAGGTGGTAATAAGTACAGCCCAGGAAGAGCTCTTGACATTTTCTGTACATGTTATACATGCTGCACCCAGTTCATGGAATTGTCACACGAGAACACCCACTCTACCTTTAGGCGAGTCTGCTGTGCTTTACTCTCATAGTGGATGACAATGAATTGTATCTTTGAAGAGATCTAGGAAAGGATATTCCACAACTGCCTCTTATGACAAGCAGATTCTAGCAGCAAGAATTTTATCTCACATATTAAACTAAATCCTTTGTGTTACAGTTTGGACCAATTTACTTAATCTGTTCTTGGTGAATGGGAAAAGCCCCTGCTCACTAGATTCTCTAAACAGTGAGTGAGGATGAGTGGAGATGGGTGGGGAGAGGCAGGAAATGAGAACTTCCAATTTGAGGTAGGAGATCATTATTCTGGATCCAAGTCTGTTCCAACCAGCAGAGTGAACCTGAGGAAATCGTCAGTTTTCTCACCTATAGGTGATCTCTCACATTTATTTTATCTCTATCTTCATCTAGCTGTGACCTTCTAATAAGCATCTTGATATGTGAATATTGCTTTGAAATTGCTTTCAAAAGATAGCACAAGTAAATTGTTTACTACAGTGCCTGGCTTTTAGTAGGAATGCGATATGTTTTTAGTCACTATTCTTCCTTCTTCCCCCCTTTTCCCTCCCTTAGCATTAAGAGAAACCTCATCATTGGAGAGTAGTTTCTGTGATGATAGTCTATGGTAATTCTTCTTAGATCACTCACATATTTGACTTAAAAACGCTTTAACAATAAACACTGAAATCTCAATAATGGCCGATATCCTCCATTAAACAAAAACAGTGGGCAAACAGGAAATAATGGTGCCAATTATCCCTTGCCCTCATGATGGGGGTGGTCCTTAGGGGTACACAGGTTTTTGATTGTGTTAAAGATTTCTTATTCTAGAACTGCATCATGGCTGATGTTGAACCCCCACTTTGAGTTGTTTCGGTCATTCCTTCGGGAAAAATTTAAAATAATTTAGTTTGGTTTTAAAATGTATACAGATTCAATAGCAGCCCCACACCCACCTATAGAAGACTTCAGTTTACTTTCATACACTCTGCATTTAGTTTATTTTTATTTAAAAATTGTTTATCCCTCACTGCAGATGTTTGTATTACCAAGATGTTCCTACTAGAGAAGATTGGTGTGATCCCTTAGACAAAAAGATGTTTCTCCTAGCCAAGTACTTACATAGCTATAGTCACAGCTAACTCCTAAAACAGCTCTGTGATCTGGATACCGTTCATCCCATTTAACAGAGATGACACCTAAAGGTTCAGAAGCTATGCATTTAGTTTTTAATTTTCAGAATAAAGCTAGTTTGTCCCAACTCATCTGGCTTACTGATTACATTAAGAGAGAGAGTTTGTGTATGCGTGTGTCTGTGTTGAGAACAGTGAGAGCATGGACTTACCTTGAATGAGCTCAAGTATTTTTAATAACATGAACTACCAAAATATTTCTCCAGATTTTGCTGATTGGTACAAAACTGTGTCTGACTCACTCTCACCATTTGCACATCAAACGTGAGAATATCCAGAAGTGGAAACATAATACTTCGCAAAAGAATGTCTCCGGTACAAAGCAAAACACATGCCTTACCTTTCCAAAGCAAATAGAGCAACTAAGGTTAATTAATTACAATCAGAACTTGAAGGAAATTGCTCAGGGTGAATGTTTCTCAAACTTGACCACACATTGAAATTACCTGAGAGTTTTACAAAATACTGATGCCTGGGTCCTGCTTCCTAATATTCTGATTGATGCTGTCTGGAGTGCGACCTGGGCTTTAAGATTTTTAAAGACTCTCCAGAAGAGTCTAACATGTAGCCAAATTTGAGAACCACTATTCTACATCTGTGCATCTCAGAGTTAGTTTATCAAAAATCTTCTGTGAGTGGGGAGGCAGCTTTAAAGGTAGATTCCTTAATGACAAGTCAGTTGCTTCTGAGTTGTGAACATAAATATTTCTCTCTTGAGATTACCGTATTATAGAAAAAGATTGAAGATGTGGTGGGGAAATTATGTTTCCATTAAAGAACCCATCATAGCAAAGGAGTAAGGGAAATAGAAGTTGATGTTGCTCTTATGTGATATGTTCAGAGATAGGCAGACGCATGGCTACAGAGTGGTTCCACTGATCACAGGGACCCCCCTCCCATCTTGCTGCCCTTCTGTCTTTAATAACGCTATTCCTCATGTTTGTCCAAAACAGTGGCTCAAACTTCACTCAACACAGCAGGAAAGGGGAAGAAACAAAGAATGAACTATTTAATGGCATGTCCTAGAAGTAGAATAGATGATGCCACTTACATCCCTTTAATTCAGTAGTTCTTACTTAACTGGGTTTAACTGGGTATGGTTTTGCCCTTCAAGTGATATTTAACAAAGTCTCAGGACATTTTTTGGTTGTCACAACTTTGATAGGGCTGCTGCTGCTGCTGCTAAGTCGCTTCAGTCGTGTCTGACTCTGTGCGACCCCATAGACGGCAGCTCACCAGGCTCTGCCGTCCCTGGGATTCTCCAGGCAAGAATACTGGAGTGGGTTGCCATTTCCTTCTCCAATGCATGAAAGGGAAAAGTGAAAGTGAAGTCGCTCAGTCGTGTCCGACTCTTAGTGACCCCATGGACTGTAGCCTACCAGGCTCCTCTGTCCATGGGATTTTCCAGGCAAGAGTACTGGAGTGGAGTGCCATTGCCTTCTCCGTTTGATAGGGCACAGGTGCCCTATTGATACGTGCATGCTCAGTTGTGGCTGACTCTTTGCGACCTAGCGGACTGTAGCTTGCCAGGCTCCTCTGTCCATGGAATTTTCCAGGCAAGAATACTAGAGCATGTTGCCATTTCCTACTCCAGGGGATATTCCCAACCCAGGGACTGAATCCATGTCTCTTGCATCTCCTGCATTGGCAGGCGGATTCTTTACCATTGCATCACTTGGGAATCCTGGAGGTACAGGACTACTGGTATCTAGTGGGTAGAGGTCAAGGATGCCACTTAACTTTGCACAGTGTCCAGGAGAGCCCCCACAGCAAAGAACTATCTGGCCCAAATTGTCAATAGAATTGATATTGAGAAACCCCACAAGCGTAGACATAAGTTGATCTTATGGCTATACCTAGCTATAGGAAGGTAGGAAACTGTAACCTATAATCAGAGAGGATGTCCATCTATTAACAAATCAGGGATTCTGTTACTTAAAAAGGCAGAATGTACATGGCCAGGGCATCTATTTCTCTGCATTATATTGTCCCGTAACTTTCACCTCTGGCCAAAGAGGTTTGAGAGTTGAAGTCTTTTCCCTCATATCTCATCCATCATGCAGCCATGATGCAAACTCATGCCCACCATTAATGGGCCAATTTTTGAAGCAAAATCAGCCATTTTCATAAATAGAAATGCAACTTTAATGAAGGCTTTTCTGGCTACTGTTCCTGAGAAGCTGGGGTTATACTATAATGACTTAATGTCTCATGAATATGTAAGAAGAGCCTGCTGGGCATTTACTACATCAGTGGTGGGTTACAAGAAGAGTTTCCAGGATATAATGTGCACTTTGCATTTTTTTTCTTTCCTCCTCTCTCCCCTTGGATAGAAATATCTCTTGAGGTAAAGCAGGGTTACCATCGATATCTACCTCCTCTGGTCTCTTCCAGGGCTTAATATATACAGAGATAATAAAATAAAGCTAGACCTTCAAGTATATCCAATCCACCTCTCTGTTTAAAGGATGAGAAAAGCAGGCCCTGGAGACTGAGCTTCTGATCCTAGCACTTCTCCCAAGTAAATGTGTGATTTTAGGTGAATTCCTTGCCATTTCTCAGCTCTTGTCCCATCTCTAAAATGAAAGAATTGGAGTAGATAATGTCTTAGGTCCCTCCTAAATTTTTTTCAAAATTGAAGTATAGTTGATTTACAATATTGTGTCAGTTTCAGGTGTACAGCAAAGTGATACAGTGTATATGTGTGTATGTATGTTTTTTTCAGATTCTTTTTCATTATAGGTTATTACAAGATACTAAATATAGTTCCCTGTGCTATAAAGTAAAACCTTGTTGTTTATCTATTTTATATATGGTAGTATGTGTCTGTTAATCCCATACTCTTCTAATTTATCCTTCACTCCCTTCTCCTTTGGTAACCATAAGTATGTTTTCTATGTTTGTCTATTTATGTTTGTAAATAAGTTCATTTGTATTGTGTTTTAGATTGCACATAAAAGAGATAGCATATAATAGTTGTCTTTGTCTGAGTTATTAATCTCTAGTTCCATCTATGTTGCTGCAAATAGCATCATTTCATTCTTCTTTATGGATGAGTAATATTCCATTGTTTATATGTACCACATCCTCTGTTGCCTCCATGTTTGGGCTATTGTAAACAGTGCTGCAATGAACATTGGGATGCATGTATCTTTGCATGTATCTTTTTGACTTGGAGTTTTCATCTTTTCTGGAAATATGCCCAGGAGTGAGATTGCTGGATCATAAGGTAACTCTATGTTTAGTATCTTAGGGAACTTCTATGCTTTTCTCCAGGGTGGCTGCACCAGTTTCTAAGTTACAGAGAAGACTGGTTTTCTGGAATATTTTTTTCTGTACTTGATATCTTGTGAATGTTGGCTATGAACACAGCCATGTTGTACAATGACGACATTGTACAGACTGCCTTTACTCCACACCCTCTCCAGCATTTATTATTTGTAGACTTTTCAACAATGGCCTTTCTAACTGGAGTGAGTTGATAACTCACTGTAGTTTTGATTTGCATTTCTCTAGTATTAGTGATGTTGAGCACCTTTTCAACCCTCCTAACATTTAAATTATTTGGTACCATGAAACTCTGATCTGAGAATTTCACTTAGACTTATAGAATGTGGAGTGAAGGTGCTGAGGCTGCTTTCCAAAGTTGAGCCTCCTTGTGGATTTTGAACTTTTGCTCTTGTTCTCAGGTTTATGCTTGTGCTTGTGTAGACATTTTAGTCGTGTCTGACTCTGCGACGCCACGGACTGTAGCCCACCAGTCTCCTCTGTCTGTGAAATTCTCCTGGCAAGAATATTGGAGTGGATTGCCATGCCCTCTTCCAGAGGATCTTCCTGACCCAGGGATTGAAACTGCATGTCCTGCGTCTCCTGCACTACAGGCAGATTCTTGGCCACTAAGCCACTGGGAAAGTCCTCTTGGGTTTATACTGGCTGTCAATTAGCATGATGGAAACGCAAACATCCTGAGAGGCTAGACGTTCTATGGTGACCAGGTTTTGTTAAACAGTGCTAAAACTGGAGCATTCTAAAGATCTTTTTCAATTCTGTTTCAACTCATTTCAATTCTAGGATAGTAACAATTCACAGATAATGAATGAAATCTGAACTTTGGAAGAAAAATCAATGAAATTCTATCTATAAAGCAATTATTCCTAAAGTCTATGTCTTTTTATAATGACTTATTACATAATTCAAATAAACTTTTTTAATAACAAAGCAAAGTATAATATCTGATTTGGATTTATTGTGGTTTAGAAAAATTAAAGAATATCAAGACAGCATGCAGAAGATCACCATTAAGTTTTCCTCAGGTGGGGAAAAGTTTCCACATGGTTAACTTCTTTCATCTGATTAACACGCTTTAAGTGCAGCAAGTTTCATCTCCTAGGCAGGATGGCCTCACAAAACAAATGCTCTTCTTTAGAAAGTTACAGAGAAGGCTTAGTTTCTGGAGTATTTTTTTTCTGGACTTGATATCTTGTGAATGTTGGCTGCGAACACAGCCATGTTGGGGCAATGACAACACTGTCCAGACTGCCTTCTCTCCTCAACTATGCATCTTGCTCCCAAGAGATAGGGGAGAGGACTCCCACTGCAGATGGACTGTTCCAGCAACTGGTGCTGCCGTTCAAATGTGACAGTGTAGCAGATGTGGAGCAAGTTGCCTTGGAGTTTCTATAACGTGTTGTTACTTCCCCCAATTGCTCTGTTTTCTGAGGACAAGCCATGGGTCATGCCTTAACCTCCTCTGGAGGTGAAGCTGCCTAAAATAACTAATTTGAAATCCTGCTGGTTTATATGTATTGGGCTTGTTTTACAATATAGAATCCAGGTAATTCTGGCTTTAATTGCATCACAATCTCAGTGTTCATGGAATGTTTTCAAACATGTCATGTTTTACTTCTCAAAATACTGCTATATTTGTTTTTTTTAATCCCCTAGACTTTAACCTTTAAAACAAGCTGACAAAAATGAGAATAAATAGGAGTATTTTTTAACAGGTAGATAAAAATAGGCCCTAGTTCATATCAGAGAGTTTTGGTAAAGTTAGTAAATTTTTAAAGAGCTCTCAGTATATCCAAATATTTTGAAAAGTGAGTTCTTTGGAAGTTGCCATAGCAGCAGGTATTTGAGGCTAGAAATATCTTTGAGATTATATGTTCTGTCGGTGTTGAAATTGTCTTATTATAGAAAATGTCACAGACTTTCAGTTCGACATTACTAAGTAACAGTCACGGCAGGTAAGAAAAATCTAAGGAAAGTTGTAGGGAAGGGAGGTATTCCCAATACTTCCTTATTTAACTTAGCCGTCCTAGGCAATTTAAAAAGGATGAAATGTGACCTCATGCACATTTCTTTCACTCAGAATAACTTCATTTTTTTTGATAATGATATTCAACACATATCAATAACCAGGTGTAGATATCTGCCAAAGATGCAGATTGTCTTTTACATAATATGTCCAATTTCGCTCGGCTAGTTTTGTAAACAGAAGATGATTACTTATTCAACAGAGATCAGACAAAGTGAAATAGCAGAAATGTTAGCTGTTACCTCTACGGTGACATCCAGGGGGTCTCCTTCAGGGTTGATTAACTTCACATAGAAATCTAAAACAATTATGACTACACATGCTGAAGAATGAAATGTTCCCATCAGGCAATGATTACAACCAGCGTAGAGAAAAATTTCAGCCAGGCAATCAGAAATCACCAATTATGCAGAGTATCTGCAAGAGATGATGTTAGCTCATAGAAGTGCTGAAATGAATAACTGGATAAGATTTTTAAAGGAAGCAGATGGGCCCATTTTGGCTCCTGACAGTTGACTTGCACAAACTATATGCACAGATTCAAACAGATCATGACCCGTGGTAACAGCCAACTTACAATGTCACGTTCATTGTTATCTACATTCATTTGCAAAATGCTCTCCAACCTCCAATCGCAGTGATGAAAAACAAAGCATAGCAATGATTGAACAAATTGATTCTATTTCTTTTATACTTTGGCTGCCCGAATACCCTTATTTTTTCCAAAAGCATGAATTTCTAATTTACATATCAATGAGCCACACAGCAACTATTTGTTTGCCTGAGTGCTTTACAGATGCATGTTGTTCTACCTCAATGGTACCCATTTTGTGTTTCCATCTTTAGGGTTTATCCTGTTGGTCCTTCTTACTGAAAAAGCTCAATGGCTTTCTGCCAGCCCAGGGATTCAAGTTCGCAGATTTGGGGAAAGTTCTATAACACTGGAGCAAGAAGGGACTTTAGCTTTACATGGCTCACATTTCCAAGTTTGAGATGTGAGATAGCTGAAGAATGTAGAATAAAATTCCTTGCCCATGTAACACAACTAAGTAGTGGCAAGGCCAAAACAAGAACTCAGGTGTTCGTTTCCATTATTTATTGTTGATTAACAAAGCGCTCCAAAATGTAGGGGCATAAAACCACAATGATATGTTCCCTGTGATTTTGTGAGTTGACTGGGGGTTTTCTGTTTGCATCTGAGCTCAGTTGCATGTTTGCATTTAGCTGGAGGATCATGTGAACAGAAAGGAACAAGATCTTTCTTCACTTGGCTAACAGTTGAAGCTGCTGTGTCAGCTGGGGCCCTTGGACTCTCTTCTCTGTGGCCGCATGTCCTCAGGGGATCTGAAACAGTTTTCTTACATGGTGGTCGCAATCCTCCAAGAAAGCAGAAGCAAAAGTTGCAAGTCCTCCTAATATAGGCCCAGAAATGGTAGTGTCACTCCTGTCCTATTCTGTTGTTCATAATAGTGAGACCAGATAAAAGGAGAGATGTATTCACTTCCTAATGAGAGGAACAACCAAGTCATGTTGCAAAGGACCATGGAAGCAATCGCCAGAGCCATCCTAGAAAATGCTCTTCCACATCCGTGTAGCAGTTTCAGTAGGTAAGCCCAGCATTTCTGTGTCAGCTCAGTCCCTTTGTCATTCGCATCACTGCTGCTTTCACAGTGAATGGGTGTATCCTCATCTGTCCATAAACAGTTGGCTAGTATTTATCCTGCAGAGAAAACTTCCTCATCATGATCCTTTAGTTTTAAAGTGAAAACTTTAAAACCATCCAGTAAAAACAACTAGCTTCTCTTTTAAAATTAACTTGATTTGAAACCTAATACATTTTACAAAGTAGTAAAACCTTGAGAAATCCTTTTTCTGCTTTTAAGCAGAATCCTTAAAGTTTGATTAGTTTCCAACTGAAAGCTGTCGGGCTGAGCAAGAAGCTTATGTTCACAGTTTATGAGGGATGCCATTTGGAAACCTGAAAGTGGCAGATGTGATGGCCAACAGTGGAGGGTGGTGGTAAGGCTGGGGGCCGGGGGTCTCCAGCTGCTTTCTTGATGGTCTCTTTGTCAAAGTCTCTCTTCTAAGGAACGTGACTCCTTGCAAGTGGCTGTAGGTCTTAGGGTAAATATTTCATTAGTCATGATGGGTTTGAAAACTTAAAGCTGTGAAGGACACACTGGAATCTCTGTGATTTATGATAAAGCTGAAGGAAACTTGATCATTCCAGTCCTGCCATATGTAGCTGTGTGGAATGTGCAAATGAATTGAACTAGCAAACTCCACAGATTTTATTTCATGATTAAAAAAAAAAAAGCCTTAAGTCAGATCAGCTAACAGGCAATTTGAAACAGGGACTTAGCAAGGCAGCTGTTTTAGATGAAATTCCTTCCAAATGCTTCTCTCTCCCTTCCCCCTTCCACATATATATATATATATATATATATATATATATATATATATATATATAGTGTGTGTGTGTGTGTGTGTGTGTGCAAATTTCTTTTTTATATATATTTTTTGGAAGTTTCTCTTCCAGATTGTCTTGGTTCTGCATATCAGTGATTAAATAATGAAAACCTAGAATAGTCCTGTAGTTTCATATGTTACTCTTCTATCAGTTTTCTCTTAGAGGACAGACAATATGTCTTAGTTATCCTAGCATGTCCACTGAATCTTATGCCCCACCCACATTAATTCTTTGTATAACACATATAAAGTATTTAGCGCATAAGTTCAGTAAAATGAACAAATATGCTTTTTAGTATATCATTAGATTTAATTATAACACCTCTCTAGAAAGTCAGAAGAAAGAGATTTTTTCTTCTGCAAAATGGGACATTAAATGACTTCAAGAAATTAAGCGACTTGTGAAACTTTATATAGCAGTTATGTGGCTAAACCAGTTAGAACTCAAATCCCCTGACTTGTAGCTCTGTTATTTTTTATTATACCATGTTGATATTCTGTAACAGGTATTTAATAAATATTCACTGGATGAGTGAATGAATGAACAAATGAACAAAACTTCTTGTTAATTATCTTTGTTACTGAACATTACAGATTCATGAACAGGGCATATTTTATAATCTAAAATTCAGATCGGTGCATCCCTGTTCTAGAACATAGTGATTCTTTAATTCTGATCCTTAGTGACTCATGAGCAGATCAGACTGGCCAAAGAGGAACTAAGTGATTCACAGGCACTAGGTAAGTCATTTGAACAAGACTAGTCCATGTTGATAGGTGCTGAGAGGTGCCCAGACTCAGTGAGCTGAATTTTCTGCTCTCTATAGCATAGATCCATAATCCGTTATCCAAAATTCTTGGGCAAAAGTTTAAAATAGTTAATATTTTAGAAAGAAAATGCAATGCATATTCTTAAATATATGTAAATAAATATAGACATGAAGTAGCACCACATAACAGATATCCTAATATTTCTGTTGTGAAATATTGTTTCTTCATAGAATAAAGTCTGTTAATAGGCTCGCATCAGATTTTGACACTCAATGAGCTTAGAGCCAAACTTACCAAAATATATGCAGTGTCTGAGTTTTCAATTTTGGCACACTGGATAAGAGTTTGTGGACTTGAATTTTAGTGAATAGGCAGGTCCTATATAAATAGACTTTCTTTTGAGAAAAGGAAGACTTTGAGTGGCAAACATTTGTAAAGCAAACACAGCAGTCTTCTCTCTGTCAACAGGGGAAAAAGCAAGATTTCTTTTCTAAGTGGAAGAGGTTGCTGTTGTTTAGTCGCTAAGTCTTGTCCAAGTCTTGTGCCTCTGTGGACTCTAGCCCTCCAGGCTCCTTTATCCATGCGATTTCTCAGGCAAGAATACTGGGGTGGGTTGCCATTTCCTTCTCCAGAAGATCTTTCTGACCCAGGGATCAAACCCACAACTCCTGCATTGCAAGCGAATTCTTTACCACGTAGCCACCCGGGAAGAACAGATGGAAAAGATACCTGTATGGTATTCATTTCTCCACTAAGTCCCTATCAAAAAATCCTAAGCAGTATTTTGGGTAGGAGAATACCCATGTTAAAGCCTTTTAATGCTCATTTGAGGAAGCTCTGCAAGTAACAGGTGTTTCCAGAGAAATCTACGTTTTATTTTTATAGCATGTCAACCAAATATCTTACCTGACACACCTCAAGTGAATAAACACAATTTTGAGCTAAGTTTTTCTCCATCTCTGAGCTCAGTAATCAAAGGCCCTATTAATAACCGTTGCTTTCCTGACCCAAAGCTGTCATATTCCCTCAAGAGAGACCCAATGGAGAAAAGGATCAATGTAGAAGCAGTATAAATGCTGTAAGATCCTATAGTATTCATCAATTCAATTCCCACCCTGAAGATGGGAGTGTGGATGAGAGGCTTTAAAATAACTACTCCTCACAAATCCTACCTCTTGAAATCAGAACCCAGATTTCCTCCATGTCATTTTTGAAGTTGAAAGAGAGTTATTTTCTTAAATTACATTTTATTTTTCTGGGAACATCTGCCCTGCTGGTTTCATCTTGTGTGTAAATGAGCTACAATAGCAACGATTTCTTTCATCCTTTTCACTGATCTGGAATCAAAGTTAACCAGAGAGCCTCTTGAGAAAATGTGTGGTAGAAAGAACTGTGGATGCCACAAAACTGTGAGTCCTACATTGCTGTAGGTCAACCCAGAATCTTAGCAAAATATATTATCTCCAACCACCAAAACGTCTCTGCATAAATCGCTTATGTAAGAATGTTCTCCATGATATGTGCAGCTTCAGATAAAAGTGAGCATTTTAAAAAAATCAGTGTTTTTCAAAGAATTGAGCCTGGAGTGGTTATGAAAGCAAATTGGATGGAGTGATGACATTAATAAGAAATCAGATAAAGAACAAAATGGCTATTTATGTTTCTATTTGTCTGAGATCTCAGGCTATGGGAGTTACCAAAATGAGATTAACTCACATGGGAAGGGAAAAAAACCTATCAGTTATCTATTGCACCCCTAGCTTGAGCCAAGTACTAAATTTGTGCATGTGTATGTACACGTGAGTGCTCCTGTTCCTCTTTTTATTGTTACAATAATCATATTGTGTGTACATGCTAAGTCACTTCAGTCGTGTCTGACTCTGTGACCTCAAGAACCATAGCCCAGGAGGCTCCTCTGTCCATGGGATTCTCCAGGCAAGAAAAATGGAGTCGGTTGCCATGCCCTCCTTCAGGAGATCTTCCCTATCCAGGGATCAAACCCATGTCTCTTAGTCTCCTGCATTGGCAGGAGGGTTCTTTACTACTAGCACCACTGGGAAACTCCATAATCTACTAATTCATCTTCCTCATTTCCATCCCTCTCTATACCTAGCTGCTACGGTGATTGGTTTACAAATGAAAATCAGATCATATTGCTCGCCTATATGAAACCTTTCAGTGGCTTCCCATCTCACTTTGGAAATAAAAAGTTTTTTTTTTCCAAAGAGTTAACGCTTTATTCTGCAGAGGATAATGAACTGTGAAAGGGTTTAATCCCCAAAGTGTCACTGTTAGGTATATACAAAATTCTTAACTTATACACAAGGCCCCATGTGAACTGGCTTGGGTCTATCTTTGAAGCATCACCAGGTGCCACCTATTCCTCTATTCACCATGCTTTCAATATACTGGCCTTCTTCCAGCTCTTTGAACATCTGTCTTTTTTGTGTCCAGGCCTTTGTGCATGCTGTCTAAAACACCTTTATTCCAACTTTCTGACCTTCAGATTTCAACTTAAATGTCAAGCCTTCAGGGAAATTTCCCCGGGTTTCATAGACTTGATTTCTCATACTTTCTCATAAAACCTGTATTTTTCTTTGACATTGTTTCCTTCTATTTTTAGTTATATGATTCGTGGTGTGATTGTGAATTCATTGTTTTCCCCACAAACTTCTAAGGTCTTTTAGACATGGAATTATGTCTGCTTATTCCTTACTATATTCCCAGTGACTAGCAAATCTCCTGGAACATATAAACCATCCAATGACTACTTTAATAAAAGAGGTAGATGCCACTTTTATCACATGTACCTTCTCTTATGGAAGATTTGCTCACTAGTTAAGTGAGTCACTTGTCCTGTGCTGGGTGGACAGGTTCTCTGAGAGGCAGAATGAGCAGACATCTCTAATCAGTTGAGGTGAGAGCAGCATACTCAAGAAATGGAAAAAGGCCTAGCTGAGGAGTGAGTGCATGCAGTTCTCCTCCAATCTCTCTCCTTAACCGGTCAGTGGTTTTTCATAGATTATCTGTATGTTTATCACACTTCTCTGTAGAATGTGCTAATCATATCACTTCCACCTCTTTATAGAATTGTGTCAGAAGTAAGGCAATGAAGGTTGCTAGAAACATGCTATATAATTTAACTGTCCAGTAAATGTCTTATTTAATGTCATGTTCTTATATATGCTTCTAATCTAAATCAAGCCGTACTGAAAGGAAAAGGATCTAGCTTTCCAAATGAACCTCCAAAATTATAAGAGAATTGTGATGAATAAATAACAGAAATCCTTGGATTATATTTTAGCTCTCTAAAACATAGAAGACAACATTAATCTGAAATTTATGGATCTGAAAAGTGTTTCTTATTAGAAAAAAATAGCTATACCTGAGTAATGATGTAGAAGTAGGCTATATTGAATAAATTACCATATGCCTCAGTAATAACTGCTTTGGACAAGACAGTTCTAATTGACAAAAGCAGATGTCGACAATAAAAAATGATACTGGCTAGTTAACTTAGAAGCAGGTTTGATGCCCTTCCAGATTCGACAAAAATCTTACACCAAAGTAAGGGTATCCAATAGTTTAAGGGATAGGAAAGAAGGAAGAAAATGGAAACAGTTACTAATTCTTTGCTTTTTAAAGACTTGATGTCTTTATTTTGGAGTCAGAGAAAGATTGGGATGCAGGTCATTTCAGATTGAACATTTTTGTTCAGTGCCTATTCAACCATAGTTCAGTGCTAATTCATGAGAGAGAAAGAGTGAGTTTGGATGTGTGTGTGTGTGTGTGTGTGTGTGTGTGTGTGTGTGTGTGAGTGTGTTTTAAGAGGATGGTATGGTACTTCAAACAGTTTTGCAGCCGCCAGCAGCTGTTCCTGATTTCTTTCAATAATCCGTGACAAAAATATTGAGTGTATAATAATGTAAACAGCCAAACAATGAAATGAAAACAGGAAGAAGAAATCATTTACTCTAACTCCTTCCATTTATTTGAATACGCTGAGTGGGCTGAGATGTTGAAATAACTGTTACTCTTTACGAGACTGTCAACAGTGATGGCACCAGTCTTTGTATGTGTGTGTGCATGTGTGTGTGTGCAATTCATTTATCCATTTTTGGGTTGAAGAATGAGAACTCAGTATGGTTACTTTTGTTTCTAGGCGATCTTTCGGTCTTGCTCATTTGTCCTTTCTTCCTTCTCCTTTGTGTAACTCTCTGATTCTTTTATTATGTAACTCAGCCAGACCTTGGGGAACCACTTCAGATGAAAAGTATATAGATGAGTTAAAATACATAGTATCTTAATAGCTAGTACCAGAATTCCCATAAATTAGGAACTCTTTGTCAGGAAAAATAGTCATTGGTGCCACCTGCTTACACACTTTGCTTTGAACAGGCTGGCCTTCCTTGAACAGGCTGCTTTCTTTCTTGCTTGAAGACTTTTACATGCGCCATTTGGGACTAAAAGGTGAGGCTATGAGGGCAGGAGGTAGCATGGGAAAAGAAAGATAGGTACAGATGGTTACATTAACAAATGAGTAGAGAACTGTGCACTTAAAATTCGTATTTTCATTTCCTGTGCAGTAATTTGCAACTTCCCAGGTGGTGGTGGGGTAAGACCTTGCCTGCCAGTTCAAGAGACTAAGATATGTGGGTTTGATCCCTGTGTTGAGAAGATCTCCTGGAGGAGGGCATGGCAACCCACTCGCAGTATTCTTGCCTGGAGAATCCCATGGACAGAGGAGCCTGGCTGGCTATAGTCCATGGGGTCATAAAGAGTCGGACAGGACTGAAGCCACTTAGCGTGCACGCACGTGCATTAATTTCGAAGGACTGCTGTAACAACCACAAATTAGGAAGTCTAAAACAACATGAATTTATTCTTTAACAGTTCTGGAGACCAGAGGTCTGAAATGCTGGTGTCAACAGGTCCACACTCCCTCTGAGGTCTTGCCTCTTCCAGCTCCTATTGACTCCAGGATTCCTTAGCTTGTGGACACATCACTCCAGTCTCACTGCTTTCTTCTCCTTTTCATGTCTCCTTGTCTTGTCTCTTTTATAAAGACACTTGTCTGGATTTAGAGCCTATCTGAATAATCCAGGGTAATCTCATCTTAAAATCTTTAACTTAATCACATCTGCAAAGACCCTTATTCCAAATAAGGTAATATTTACAAATTTCAAGACTTCCCAGGTGGCTCAGTGATAAAGAATCTGCCTGCCAATGCAGGAGACGTAGGAGATGCAGGAGATGCGGGTTCAATCCCTGGGTTGGGAAGGTTCCTTGGAGTAGGAAATGGTAACCCCCTCTGGTATTCTTGCCTGGGAATTCCATGGATAGAGGAGACTGGGGGACTACGGTCCATGGGGTTGCAAAGAGTTGGACACGACTGAGAACTTACTACAAACTCCAAGGACTAGGACTTTATAACTTTAGGTTGCCATCATTGCATTAACCTCATTAAGCTCACTGGAGAGTGTTGAAAGAGGTCGTATCTAAACTCTTTGGTCGTGCTCGTATTGGAATTTTGGGTTTGTGTAGTTTTACAGTCTTAATTTTTTCATAATTAGTTTAGCTAATATATTGAAACTTTATACCCTTTTTAAAGAAACAACCCATGGGTTTAGTTATTCATTTTACAACTTACGCAATTATTCTAATATACATTTTTGTATGTGTCTTATTAGTTAATTATTTCTGCTTTCATTTGGCTTGTTTTGGGTTTTTTCCTAGCTTTTTTATTTGGATGGAGAAGGAAATGGCAACCCACTCCAGCATTCTTGCCTGGAGCGTTCCATGGGTGGAGGAGCCTGGCGGGCCCCAGCCCGCGGGGTTGCAAAGAGTTGGACATGACTGAGCAACTAACACTTTTTATTTGGATGTTTGATTTATCTATTTATCTTCTTCCTGACCTAAGATTTTAGTGGTAGGTATTTTCTTCTAACAACCGCTTTAACTAAATTCATAGTTCTAATACATACTTGAACCGTTGACTCAAAAGTTTTTTTAAAGGAGATCTTTTGATTTAAAGATGAAACTATTTTTTATCTGTTTTGTAATTTCTACATTAATTTCAGTACTGTTACGTAGTTTTCAGAGACTATTGCCTCTGTTATTATCTGCTTTTATGAATTAATCATATTTTCTTTGTGGCCAAATTTTTGACTGCTTGTTGAGCACCCCGGAAATATGTTCTGTGTTCAGTGTTGAAAATCAAGTAGAGTTATCTTGTTAATTATGTTTTTCAGGTCTTCTATGTCCTTGTTTTTTTAAACTTGATCCATCTCGAATGATAGTAAATCAGAGTCTGTTTCTCCTATTGTGATTCTTTTTATTTTTCTTTGGAGTTCCTGTACTATTTTCTTTACAATTATTAATGCTAGATTATTTGATACATGGATATTCATAACTTCTCAATATCATAGATTTCATCTCTTATCTAAGTTGACCATAATTCTAATACCAGTGCTTTTTCCCTAAACTTATTCTTTCTAATAGTAAGATTATGATGCCTGTTTTTTAACCTGTCTTCATTTGCTTCATGTGCATTTCTCCCTATTTTAATTTTCAACCTTTCTGAGTCATTTGAAGTATCTATTATATAGAACGTGTAATTGAGTTTTGGCTTTGTAACTCTAATAAAAGATGTTTTTTTTAATAGGCACATCTATCCATTAATGTATTATTATTATGAAAATGATGTTTGATCTTCTTGTTGTTCAGCTGCTCAGTTGTGTCCGACTGTTTGCAACCTCATGAACTGAAGTATGCCAGGCTTTCCTGTCCTTCACCACTTCCCAGCTTGCTCAAACTCATGTCCATTGAGTCCGTGATGCCATCCAACCATCTCATCCTCTGTCGTCCCCTTCCCCTCCTGCCTTCAATCTTTCCCAGCATCAGGGTCTTTTCCAATGAGTTGCCTCTTTGCATCGGGTGGCCAGTTTTGGAGCTTCAGTTTCAGCATCAGTGCTTCCAATGAATATTTAGGGTTGGTTTCCTGTAGGATTGATTGGTTTGATCTCCATGCAGTCCAGGGGACCCTCAAGAGTCCTCTCTAGCACCACAGTTCAAAAGCATCAGTTCTTTGGTCAACCTTCTTTATGATCTTAGTTTGATCTTACATTTGTGTAATATTTGATGTTGTCATCTCTGCTTTTATTCTTACTTTGCATGATTTTCTATAAAGTTTATTTTATATTTCCATTGCTATGTATATCTTTATTTTTGAAATTTGAAAGGTTTTCACATTTGTTCTGTATGATTGCCAGTATATAGCTTTATACAATGTCCTTGATCCTCTATTCCTTTTGAAACTCTCTGTAAATTCCTTCCTGTGAACAGTGACAGAATAGGTATTGTTCTGTTTCCTATCTCCTTCTGGCACCATCCAATTTTTGGATGACTTGTTCAGCTGCTAAGTTGTGTCTGACTCTTTGCAACCCCACGTACTGCAGCACATCAGGTTTCCCTGCCCGTCACTGTTTCCTGGAGTTTGCTCAAATTTATGTCCAGACTATGTGTCTTTAAATATTCTTCATCTTTTGTAACTTAACCATGCAGACTTAAATAATTGTGCTCACCCACACTGCATGTGTTGAAGGTTGTCCCTGGGAGCTTTTCCAGCAAACCCCCTCCACCCAGCTTCTTTTTAGGCTGAGTAGGTTTCCTTGAGTTTTGATGAAGGCTCTGAGGCAGAAGATCAAAAGCCTGTACCCACCTGTCCACACAACTGCACCGGAGTTCAAGGTGAATCCAAGGATATGACTTGAGCACCAAAAGCACCTGTTCTAGCATTTCCAGAAGAGTGGGTGTTAATTCCTGCAGCATCAGTTAGGCATTGATAGCATGCCTGAGCCTCAGGTTGCATCACCTTGTGGCACCAGTAAGTGTGGGAAAGGCTGTGAAAAAGGCTGATAGGTTCACACAGTCTAGCTTTCAGGCTTATCTTCTCTTTTGTGTTCTGAGCAACAACTACTGTTGTTGCTATTCTTGTTCCCATGAGAACAAACACAGGCCATGTGACCTAAAAACCAGCACCGTAGTGCCTGATGAGCAGGCTGTCTTTGAGACAGACGCTAAAACTAAATCTTATCTAAGAAACATAGGGTCAAACACTATTATATTTGTGGTGATCAAAGGAGTTGGTTAATTATGGGCTCACAAATCCGGCTTTAAAAAAATCGTTAAAAAGTAGATTTCCCTGTGCTTTTTCCTGGCCTGAAATACATGAGATGAAACATCAATTTCTTAGATTGCTTAGATAGATCTCTTATTCTAATTTGCAGTTATTAAGCTCATGGGCCCTTGGATATCACATCCTAGATTAAAATTCTGCCTACACCATATACGACCATGTGGCCTTGGGCAAATTACTGAATGTTTCTGTGACTCAGTTTCTTCCTCTGTTTAATAGAAGCATTAAGGGCTACCTACTTCATAGGGCTGACAAGTAAATTGAATAAAATGATACATGTAAAGTGTTTGAGAGCAGTGTCTGCCCCATAGTAAACACTATACAAGTATTATCTCTTATCATTATTATCACCATTGTATCCCCCAGCTTGAGAACCCCTCTCTGTGTGTGTCTGCAATGCTTTCTAAAACTGCTTACTTACAATCACTTGTACATTGCCTCTCTTACCTACTAGACTGTAGTTTCCATGAGAACAGGGACCCTATCCCAGCTCCTGGTAGCAAGAATGGAACATATATGTGTATGCTTAATCACTCAGTCGTGTCCAACTGTCTGAGACCCTATGGACTGTAGTCAGCCAGGCTCCTCTGTCCATGGATTCTGCAGGCAAAAATACTGGAGTGGGTTACCATTTCCTACTCCAGCCAGGGTGGAACATAGTATGGCTCAATAAACAACTTTGTTGCATAAGTGAATGAATGAATCAATGAATCATCCAATCAGTACTGCTCATCTAGATCCCTTTACATGCCAATTTTCTGAAGTAAAGCATATATTTTGAACTCACTCACTCATTACAGAGAAGCTTAATTTCTGGTTAAGCTTTGAACATATCTTTTCAAATTATATTGACCCGTTAGTGGAGAGATGTGAATCAGAGAGATAGATCAATGCAACTTATAACTCTCCTCTTTTCCCTAACCGCCAAATATTCATTGACCTAGATCACCCAGATGCCCTGTTTTTTTCCATTGATTTATTCAGATGTAATGACCATTCAAGGGCTTTCCAGGTGGCACTGTGGTAAAGAATCTGCCTGCCAATGCAGGAGACACAAGAGACACAGGTTCAATCCCTGGGTCAGGAAGATTCCCTGGAGAAGGAAATGGCTCCAGTATTCTTACCTGGAAAATCTCATGGACAGAGGACTACAGTCCATGAAGTCACAAAAATTTGGACACAACTCAACACACACAATGACCATTCAAGGAAAATTTGGAGAGTCTTAGTTCTGTTCCCCATCCCCATCCTCCTCCTACTCTCTTAGAAACTGGTCACCAATAAATTGGCTGATATATATATATGTATATATATACACACACATATATATATGTATACATATACACACATATATATATGTGTGTGTATATATATATATATATATACACATATACACATATATATATACGTGTATATATATATATATGTATATATATGTATATATATATCTCCACATATCAAACTTCTCTGATATAGATAACTATTTATTTTAGGTATCTCCTACTCTTTTTCCAATTTTTCCAAAGCCAGAATGGGTAAACTTCAAAATGAATTTGGAGACATTGACCCAAAGGGTTTTGATTTCCAGGAAATTGAGATGATTTAAGAGTGCAAACACTGTGATGGGATTATCCTTTTGTAGAGGTTTAGGGTCTGCTCCAAGTACACTGAAACACTCGGCATTCAGCTAACACATTAAGGTTAACACTCATGGGCCGCGTGCCTGCTACCACTGTGAAAAGGGGCAAGAGTGGACGGATAATCACATTTAGCAAACCCTAGTCGTGCCAAGTGCATCTTCTCACTTAATCCTCACAACTATCCTATGACTCCTAAATGATAGATGGGAAGAAACAGAGTCAGAGAATGGAAGCTGCTTGTTCGGAGTCTAGAGAGAAAGCAACAGCCGACCTTTGACCATTCTTTCCACTGTCATCGGCTCCTCCCTATCCTCTTATCCTACTTAGTAAAATATACAATGCTCTTCTCTTAACCAAGCTCACATAGTTATGACTTTCATTATAATTTCTATTCAGAAGAATCATGTCTCTTATTTCTGGCCTCTCTGTTGAGCTTAAGACTTGCATTCCCACCCCCTAACTGGACATCCAATAAATGTGTGCCCAGGTTTGGACATGTTGATTTTAAGATTCTAGTCCAACACCCATTTGTAGACTTTTAATCCATCTCTGAATTTGTTTGTTTATCTTTCAGTGAATGTCAAGCTAATACTTCTAGGTCAACAAGCCCAGTCTTGTTTTTCTTCCCTAGACTGATGAATATTATCACTCATCCACCCAAACTTAAAGCCTCACAATTATCTTTGTCTTTCTTTTTCCCTAAACACCCACATCTATTAGGTCACTAAATTTTGTGCTTCTATTCAGCCATCTCAAGCCCCCTTTTTGTCGATTCTTTGTTTCAGTTCAGTTCAGTTGCTCAGTCGTGTCCGACTCTGAGACCCCATGGACTGCAGCATGCCAGGCCTCCCTGTCCATCGTCAACTCCCGGAGTTTACTCAAACTTATGTCTATTGAGTCAGTGACGTCATCCAACCATCTCATCCTCTGTTGTCCCCTTCTCCTCCTGCCTTCAATCTTTCCCAGCATCAGGGTCTTTTCAAATGAGTCAGTTCTTCACATCAAGTGGCCAAAGTATTGGAGTTTCAGCTTCAGCATCGGTCCTTCCAATGAATATTCAGGACTGATTTCCTTTAGGATGGACTGGTTGGATCTCCTTGCAGTCCAAGGGACTCTCAAGAGTCTTCTCCAACACCACAGTTCAAAAGCATCAATTCTTTGGTGCTCACCTTTCTTTATAGTCCAACTCTAACATCCATACATGACCACTGGAAAAACTAAAGCCTTGACTAGATGGGCCTTTGTTGGCAAAGTAATAGCTCTGCTTTTTAGTATGCTGTCTAGGTTGGTCATAACTTTTCTTCCAAGGAGCAAGTCTTAGTTTATCCTTACCTTTTGCTTGACCTTGACTCCTTATAGTCCTCATCTATCTATGTCTTTCTGCAAGTTCATTAACAGTGACACCAGAGTTATTTTTCTAATTCACAGATCCGATCTTTTTTCTCATTTACCCCAGAACTTCTAGTTTCACTCCATTACCTATGGAATAGCAGTACAAATCCTGAGCAGGCGTTTTAGGCTCTTCAGGGAATCAGCTCAGCTTACCTTTCTCATCCGTCCTAACCTCAATTCACTACACTAGAGCTGTGCCAGACTAAGCCAGCAGCCCTGATTCTCTGCTTTTTTGCCTTTGCCAGTTATGTGCTCTTACGTTTGGGATAGCCTGCATTCCTGCTCCATCACACTCATCCCAAATCTATAATACCCCAACCCTCTCCCAGTCAGAAAGCATAGCAAAATATAACTTTACATTTAAATGGAGAGCAATTTTTTTAAAGTAAAAATTCAGTTCTTCAGTCACACTAGAAATGTTTCAAGGACTCCATAGCCCCATGTGGCTTGTGGTTGCTATAATATATAGCCTGGATATAGAACATTCCATCATCACAGAGAGTTATTTTCAACAGTACTAGTCCTTTCCTTTCCTCTCTGTAGGATGTACTTGATAGTACATTCTCCCTTAAGGGAAACTTCTGTTTCTCTTTTGGCATTTTTGGTCTTTATTTTCACTTGCTTCTGCAAATGTCAGTTCTGGTGTTTGGGCTATGTCAGGATGAATAAGTAGGACATGATTTTCCTAATACCTTTTATAAACTGGCTTGATCTTTTCCATGTCCTCAAGATTTCTTTCAATTCAGTTACTTCTCAGTTGAAGTCATGAAAAAATGACTCCCTTGCATATGGTATTTCCCTTAAGTGCAAATCAACTACACATCATTGTTGTGAAACTATATGGCTCCCACTTTGCTTATTCTGGCTTAGTTATCAGCATAAGCCTATAAAAGTAAAATTTTACCCACAAATGGAAGTAATAGCGAAGAGACTTAAGAGCAATTTGGTCCACTTAGGAAGGAGGGAAGAAGAGGAACAAAAACTTTTGCTTTACCACCCTTTTCACTTACACACACACACACACACACACACATTTACTTCTTAAAATGAAGATATTAGAGTCCACATAAAAGCTCCAAAATACTTTACTGTTAAAGTCTCTTGTCAGTTGCATTCTGGATAAACATTTTCTTTTTTTAATTGAAGTATAGTTGATTTATAGTGTTGTGCCAATCTCTGCTGTATAGCAAAGTTACCCAGTTATACACATCTATACATTTTCTTTTGATATTCTTTTAACATTCTCTATTAGTTACCTTAATGTATAGAAAACCTGAACTTGTTTTCAGAACAATGAAGTAATCACTGCTATCTCTGTACCACATCTATGTTCTATTCTATTCATAGTTCAAATATTATTGCCACATATTGTGTTTGTTTATAGAGTCATCTTTGCATATTCATTTCCCTGATCTTACTGTGATTACTGAAGGCAGGAGAGCCCACTCATCTTTCTACCTCTAGCATATGGTACAATTCTTGGCAAATATTAGAAGGGCTAATATATCTGATCCGTTCCTCAAGTCTTGAGTAGTCCTACCTTCCATATCCCCAGCCACACACCTCATCCACCTTCACCAGCTCTCCTTCATTGCAAAGTTTCAAGATAAAAAGATTTCTAGGAGCAATATTAATCAACTTTCCTTCCAGCGGTGGGCAACTCTCTCCTGTGCCAAATATACTTACTTCCAACTTTGTACCTCCTTGTTCAACAAGCCAGTAAAGGGCAGGGGAGAAACCATCACAATATTGTAATTATTCTCCAACTGAAAATAAAATTAAAAGAAATCTAGACTCCTGAGGGTTTCCATGGGCATCTTCTTGCTGGGCATTGACTGGAGTAAAATTGGATTAGACTCTCACATTGTTTATATGCCAGATAATAACACAGAACTCTCCTAAACTCCACGTGGATAACTAAACAGGTTAATGTTTCAGGTCTAGCCTAAAACTAAATTAAGACTTCCAAAAGATTTTTCTTCTTAGGATTCTTTTCCTGATACACAAGACTTTGATTAAACCACAGTTTTTAACTGATTACAGCTTCTGAAAACTCAGAAGCTCCAAAGATTCATTATATTGTTAATAATGATGTGTTAGGCCAGTGAGTTATTACTCAGAGGAGTGGGACAAGCTCAGATCCTGTTTCCAGCAGCCCACCCCACCCATCATGAGACCACCCCACCCACCATGAGTCCACCACACCCATCATGAGACCACCCCACCTGTCATGAGTCCACCCTGGTATGGCTGGTCTCAAATTGAGAAAAATCCTGAGGACAGAATTAATTCATTTAGTTTTGAGATCAGAGTACAAAAGCTATGGAAAGAACTTCACATTTTCCTCCAGAAAGGAAAGAACTATATCCTGCTCAGTCTCCAATCAAGCTTTTTATGACATATGGAACGACTGGGTTCCTTTTTTCCACAGAGGCCAGCTTTCATTAATCAAGTTTCTCAACTCCTATAGAAGAAAGCCTGACACATAACTTAAACAAATGGTTAAACTAAAAATATGATGTGGTTTTTATTTAGTTAAATGATTTAATGGCATAAGCTGGAATTTTAGGACCATATTTATTTTTCAGTCTTCTTTATTGTCAGAATTAAATCTATAACATGGTCAAACTGACCACACAAAATTGCTCATTAAAAGGACCCCCCAAAAAGAAAAACAAAGAATGGGAGGGAAATCAATTAAACTGCCAACATAAAGACAGCTATTGATGATAGGAAGCTCCAGAAAGTTTGTATATCGTATGGAGATTGTTCTCCAAAGCTTCCTTTTAAAAGGAGAATATTGATCTTTTAATTTTGGACAAAAGCAAATATATTTTCCCCAGGCCTACCCTGTGTATTCTAAAGTTATCTGATTTTTTTAATACTCTTTCCTTGGCCTGTTAACATAGCCTATCTCGGTAACTCATAAATAATACACAAAACTGTGTTGCAAATGTCTGCTGAGACCAAGCCAGTGCTTCCCTGTATTAGCTTTGTTCTCTTTGTTCTTATTTGTTTGTGACTGCCCTTCCTTCTTTCATCTTTACAACATCATATAAAAGGAAAAAAAAATAATACAGCTACAGCAGAGGATTGAGGATAGGGAAGAAGATTTAAATCTCAGCAAAAGGCATGTGGGCCATGCATTTTGATTATGCCCAAGTCTAGTCTCCCTGCACAGTTGGTTTAGGGTGTAATTTGATCACACACAATTTTAGCAAGCAAGACACTCTGTCTCTGCAGTTTGGACACAGGGAGGATGGTCACACCATGATGCCAAGGAAAAGCATTACATGGCTTTGATGCTGATTCATATATTTAAATCTAAATTGGCATTCTTAAAGCTCTGGCTATATTCTGTACAGAACACACTGGAAGTTCAGTGCCTAGTGGGAAGTGCCTGACAGGCCACTAAAGGATTGACATTGGGAGCATACATGATGAATCATTAAGCGATTGTGAATGGCCGATAAGCATTCTGACTTGAGAGTCCATTTTCCTTTTAAGCAGCATCAATGCTGATCATGGTTGGTCAAGATTATGTTTTTACACATTTGGCGTCTGTCTTAAACCACAGCATATAAACGCTCCAGACAATGTACACTTAAAACTGACAGTTACACAGAGTTTGCAGAGGGAGAGTAGCGATTGTGCAACTAGATTAGAGAAGCAGGCCACATTCCAAAGAATTCACATTTGCTCAACATCTGGGATAGTTTAAAGCTCATAGAAAATGGGAATGGATGTTGACAAAGGTAGAATAATAGACATCAAGTTCAAAGATAACACAAATAAACCCATATAACCAGTGACATTTTATATGAAGAAAGGCCTTTAACTAGAATACTGAGAGGCAAGTCTGCACACCCCTTTGGGAGTCTAGACATTTGGGAGGAAGGAAACTAACCACATGTTCCAAACCCTTCTTTCTCACACTGATTGAATCTGGCTGCAATGGCTCAGCCTCTGCCTTAAACAGAACAACTCTCATTTCCACCTCTTCTTCCTCCACTGCTTCATAAGTTTCAGAGTCTGTAGTTTGGGTCAGGGAATTTATGGACAACATTTGAGCCATGCACAAAACCCAGAAATTGTCTATTTCTCCCCAAACCTTGGCTCAGTATTTCCTTCATTTAGAGGCTCCCAGTTTTTCCCAGGCTATCAACCTTCAGGTACTTGAACCAAACATCTGTAGGGGAGATGGTTGACCTCAACCAGTGAAGCCTCTCAGGACTTAAAACTGAGTACCTTTGAAGGTAAGGGCTTCTCTCGAGTTTCTAAAACCTTTGTTGACTTCTCCATAGGAATCTAAAACTAACTTCTAGCGAAATGAAGATGCAGGACATCTTTTGCTTTTTCTTTCCTTTCCAGATATTTGGACAGTTAGTGATACTTGATTGTTTGAAGATGTCTATTCTTAGGCCAGTCCGAAGCCATGTCTCTATGGTCACCTTTATCTAAGGGTCAAAAATTGAGTTTGGGTCTTGAGAAAGGAAAGCAGTTATATGCACACATCACAAAGGGAGCATAAGAACCTACTACTGTTTGTTTATTTAATTACATTGAAATAAAATAGAATGACATTTTTAAGTGAGAGTTGGAAATCCACCTACACCACCAAGTATTCCAAGAATCTTCCAGGACCGTGTCTACTGAGAAGATAGCAGCATCAACAAATAAGAAGAAAAAGATTGAGTTTCCCTGGTGGCTCAGTGGTAAAGAATCTGCCTGCCAGTGCAGGAGACATGGATTCGATCCCTCCTCTGGGAAGATGCCACATGCATCAGAGCAACTAAGGCACTGTGCCACAACTGCTAAGCCTGTGCTCTTGAGCCCAAGAACTGCAACTACTGAAGTCCATGCCCTAGAGCCTATGCTCTGCAACACGAGAAGCCTGTGCACCGCAACTAGACAGTAGGTCCCATTCTCTGCAACCAGAGAAAAGCATGTGCAGCAGTGAAGACCCATCACAGCCATAAATAAATAAATAAAATTATTTTTTAATAAAAGAAGAAGAAAAAGACCACCTCAGCGAGCCAGACACTCTGAATTTGGACAGGGGTTTGGGGTGCTGAGGGATGTCTCGGTCAATAAGGAAATTTTGTAAGATAGCAGTTACTTCCTAAAATTAACTCTGAAATATTGAGTATGGATCCCAAACACATAGCTTTCTGTAATCAAACGTAAATGTGTATGGTATTGGTTTCTTCAGGATCATAGTTGGAGCTTCATGGTTCATGAGTTCATTATGCCCTGTTGAACAATATCATTAGTGTAGACATACAGAGAAAAACAAGAACAGATTCTATTTATGAGTCTGTATTCATTGATGACTCTGAATTCATAGAGAGGATGTTTGACCAATATCTGGCATCACAGAACCTTTTTTACCCTCCACCTGGGACCCATGCTGTCTGGGGCCAAAGTCAGGCTCTACCACTACTAGTACTAGTAGTCTAGTGTGTGACTGTGTTTGTCAGAATTCTCCAAAGAAACAGAGTCAGTAGGGTGTATATACATATATATATATAGAGAGAGAGAGAGAGAGAGAGATTTATTTTAAAGTATTAGCTCATAAGATCACAAGATTTTAGAGGCTTGGTGAGTCAAAATCTGATAAGGGAGGCTGGCAAACTGTGGACTCAAGAAAGAGTTACAGTTCAAGTCCAAAGGCAGGCTGCTGGTGAGCCGGGAAAATCCTGTGTTGCGGATGAAGTCTGAAGGTGGTCTGCTAGCAGCCTGAGACTTCTGAGAGATCAGCTTCTGCTCCCATCAGACCTTCAACTGATTGGATGGTGCCCACCATAATGGAGGGCAATCTGCATTGCTCAAAGTCCATTATTTAAATATGGATCTCATCCAAAAACACCCTCACAGAAACATCCAGAATAATATTGGACCACAGTAGTGATATAAGTTGACATAAAATAAACCAGCACGGTGACCTTGGGCAAGTTACTTAACCTCTTTGTGCCTCAGTATGGTTGTCTATAAAATAAAATAAAGTATGGGTACATATTTTGTAGGATGATTGTGAGGATTAAATGGGCTCATTTTTAAGTGAGGTGCTTAGAACAGTTTCACATAGTAAACACTTTAGTACAGATCACTGCAATAGAATGGAACTTTTGAGATATCAAGTCCACTCTGAGATCAGAGAAGTGTAATGACTTGTCCAAAATTGCAGAGTGAGTTGACATCAGAGATGAGATTAGAATTCTAATGTCCTAAATACCGGTCTGGTGACTACTGTAGAAAGCTTTGCTGCTGTTTCCCTTGACTGGGAGAGTATAGCAACAGTATTTCACGTGAACTGCATTATTACTAACCTTTAAAATCCCTTAGTTTTTGAGATTAAAAAAAAAAGTACTTAGTAATCACTATTGCAGAAATGTATGTTTGGTTATTTATATCTACAGATTATTGAGGAAAATATACCTTTCTTGTGCACTCAATGATTCTTTAAACCTAGATTCCTTTATGCTTCTGCAGCTCCATATTACTTATTCAATTCTCTTGAGACAAACTGAGCTAATACTAACACCTTATATTTCCACAGACCCCACCCTTAAAGGTTCAGTGAGAATCAAGGTCAGCTAATTGGGAAGACTAGGATAGTGTGAGTTGTTTCATTTTTATCTTTTTGAAGAATTATATTTCTCTGCATTCTGAGCCTGCTGAGAAGATCTATCTCTGCAGAGCTTTGTCTTCCATCTCATCCAAAGTTACTTTATCTGAAATTCTAAATCAATGTTTCTTAGAATGATTACTGCCAAGATCGCCTGGATTATAATTACCCACAGAACTTGATTAAAAATATAGGTAATTGGTCAGTACTATAGAACCACTTAATTTGAATGACTAGCAGTGGGATCCAGGAAAATGCACCTTTTACAAATTCCTTACGTTGATTCTTCTGTCACAAAAGCTTGGGAATTGCTGCTCTATATTATTATGATCTTGCTAGTAAACCCTGCATCATGGAATTTTAGAGCTATAATGATGTCCTTTGAAGTTTTTAGGCTCATCCATCTCCACTTGTTTAATTATATTGCATTATACCCTCCTTCTAGCTGAAAACGGTTTGGTTCTTCTGCATTAATGAAGTGTAGCTGTAACTTACATAGTATTTCCTGCTTTGAGCTGCTGGGTTAGTAACTGTTGTTAGCTCTGCCTCATAGAAGCTCCAGGAAAGGTATTTCTTGTTTTAATGCTGATCGTTAATGTTCACAGTTTATTACATTTAGAGCCAATTTTTAATTATCTACTAAATAAGTTTCTATTTTCAAAGCACATTAAATCTCAGCTGTATTCTGAAGTCAGTCACATTTTAAAGAAAATATTTAGTAAAGTACTTGAATTATGTAGAACTATACCTGTGGATGTTGCTACTGATTATATGTCAAGGAAAAAAATCATTGTATCCGAAGGTGAAAATACACAGAACCTATTGGACTTAGTCCCTAACTTATACTTGAGCAGTTAGCATTGACAATACTGAGAGCAAAAACAATTTTAACTTGGCAAATGCTTATTACATGGCAGGGACATATGCTAAATTCATTTATGCATTACTTTATTTAATCTTCCAGCAACTCTGTAAATTAAAGTTTTAAAATTTATCTCCATTTTAGAGGAGAAACTAGAACTTAGAGAGGTCATGTCTCTTTTCCATAATCACACAGATTGTCAGAGCAAGAGTAAAAATCTGAACACAGGTCAGTCTGAATTGTAAAACCCATGCTTTAACCCTGCCTTGTGGTAGACCAACTTCCTGTTTCTGTTCTTTTCCATCTGATACTATTCATAAAGGAGACGCCAGACTAAAGAGTAAATGAAATTTGACTGTTGAGAATAGTATCACTCTCAAGAGGTCTTTGACATGCTACTATTCTAAATTGAAAGCTCACCATTATGGTTATACTGTGGGAAGTATGGTGGTACCACCTAGGATCCAGATGAACTGAGCTTTAGAATAAGCTCTATTACTCACCAACTATGTGTACTGATGCACGTCTGCTAATTTCTTTGAATTCCATTGGGGCCATTGATCATACATCAATCAAGGGGGCTAGAATCTCATCACTTCAGGCTGTAATATACTGTGACTCCTTATATTTTCATAGAGCTTTTAAAACTAGCAGAGATTATCTGGTCAACAATCATTTGGTTGTAGGGAACAGATATCCACTCCAGCTTGTTGAGGTTAAGGAAATTTATTATAAGTAAAACAGTTCATCTCTTAGAAACAAAGTTTAAGGAATATAAACAGACTTTATAAGAACTGAAAAGTCATCATTTGTCTCCTGTCTCCTTTTTTTCTGCTTGGGGCCAGGCCATCTCCATTTCTAAACTGCTTTTCTCCATCTCTATTGATTGACTTCCTTTCCTTGTTTTCTTTTGGCCAATCAGAGTTTGGCAGAGTGGCAGCACTCAACACTGACTCACTCCAGTTTCTGAGCGTAAATTTCAAATTTCCGGATGAGAGCATCTAACTTGCAGAGTGTGGGTAACAGGTCTACTATTGATTGAATTATCTGGGCCAAACTAATAGGATGGGATTATTCCATATTTGATGTGATTCATGATCCCTGGGTTGGGAAGATCCCCTGGAGAAGAGAAAGGCTACACAGTCCAGTATTCTGGCCTGAAGAATTCCATGGACTGTATAATCCACGGGGTTGCAAAGAGTCAGGCACGACTGAACAACTTTCACTTTCACTATTCAATGAAATTATTTTAATCATTTATGGAGAGAATATACAGCCTTTGTGAGAAATTGAGACTGAATCTCTATTGGACAGCATGGATATAACGATGTAGGATTTTCAACTACATTTTTGAGTTATTTTCCCTCATCCTAATTCTGTAGCATTTGACCCTCTTCTCTTTCTTTCTCAGGGCCCTCCAGTTACCCTACATCCCTGTCTTTTCAGCCCTCCAGATTTCTTCCCTTCTTCTGTTCTTAAAATTTCTTATTTCTTTGAGCTTTGAGGTGCTGCAGGCAGGTTTTCAAGGTAAAAGCAAAACAAATCTAATCATGCAATTCCTACCTAGAGTTAAAATAAACACATTGTCATTATTTACGGAGTGATTCAGTTCAGTTCAGTCGCTCAGTCGTGTCCGACTCTTTGCGACCCCATGAATTGCAGCATGCCAGGCCTCTCTGTCCATCACCAACTCCTGGAGTCTACCCAAACCCATGTCCATCGAGTCGGTGATGCCATCCAACCATCTCATCCTCTGTCGTCCCCTTCTCCTCCCGCCCCCAATCCTACCCAGCATTAGGGTCTTTTCCAATGAGTCAACCCTTCGCATGAGGTGGCCAAAGTATTGATTATTATGTGCCAGATATAGTGCTAAGACCTTCAATATGTGATTTTATTTACCACTCACTGTAGACTAGCAGGCTTTCCCTGCTAGTGAATCAGATGGTAAAGAATTCTCCTGCAGTGCAGGAGATGTGGATTTGATCCCTGGGTTGGGAAGAGCCCCTGGAGAATGGCAACCCACTCCAGTATTCTTGCCTGCAGGATCCCAGGGACAGAGGAGCTTGGCAGACTATAGTTCATGGGGTCACAAAGAGTCGTACATGACTGAAGCAACTTAGCATGCACATAGAATAACAAAATAAACGTTATTTAGTCTCTGATGTGAGAAAATTGAGGTTCTCTATAGTTAAAGAATGTGTGTGAGCTCACACTGCTGGTAAATATAAGAACAGGGATCCAAATTCAGCCTCCCGAGCCTGAACTATGCCTGCGGCTGCTGTGGCCACCACAAGCTAGTCAAGGGTATGCTGCAGCCACATCATGTTGACTCAAAAGAGCCTAGTGTTAACAATGAGAAAACATAAAGAGAAATTAAGGAAACAATCCCATTCACCATTGCAACAAAAAGAATAAAATGCTCAGGAATAAATTTATCTAAAAGACATATAGAAAACTATAAAACACTGATGAAAGAAATCAAAGATGACACAAATAGAAGGAGAAAGAGACCATGTTCATGGATTGGAAGAGTCAATATAGTAAAAATGAGTATACTACCGAAAGCAATCTATAGATTCAATGCAATCCCTACCAAGCTACAAATGGCATTTTTCACAGAACTAGAACAAATAATTTAACAATTTGTATGGAAACACAAAAAACCAAGAATAGCCAAAACAATCTTGAGAAAAAAGAATGGAACTGGAGGAATTAACCTGCCTGATTTCAGACTATACTACAAAGCTATAGTCATCAAGACAATATGGTACTGACACAAAGACAGAAATATAGATCAATGGAACAAAATAGAAAGCCCAGAAATAAATCCACGCACCTATGGACACCTTATCTTTGACAAAGAAGGCAAAAATATACAATGGAGAAAAGACAATCTCTTTAACAAGTGGTTCTGGGGAAACTGGTCAACCACCTGTAAAAGAATGAAATGAACACTTTCTAACACCATACACAAAAATAAACTCAAAATGGATTAAAGACCTAAATGTAAGACCAGAAACTATAAAACTCCTAGAGGAAAACATAGGCAGAACACTCTCTGACATAAATCACAGCAAGATCCTCTATGACCCACCACCCAGAGTAATGGAAATAAAAGCAAAAATATACAAATGGGACCTAATTAAATTTAAAAGTTTTTGCACAATGAAGGAAACCATAAGCAAAGTGAAAAGGCAGCTTTCAGAATGGGAGAAAATAATAGCAAACAAAGCAACTGACAAGGAATTAATCTCAAAAATATACAAGCAGTTCATTCAGCTCAATACCAAAAAAATAAACGACCCAAACAAAAAACGGGCCAAAGAACTAAACAGACATTTCTCCAAAGAAGACATACAGATGGCTAACAAACACATGAAAAGATGCTCAACATCACTCATTATCAGAGAAATGCAAATCAAAACCACGATGAGGTACCATCTCACTCAGGTCAGAATGGCTGCTATCAAAAAATCTACAAACAATAAATGCTGGAGAGGGTGTGGAGAAAAGGGAACCCTCTTACACTGCTGGTGGGAATGCAAACTGGTACAGCCACTATGGAGAACAGTGTGGAGACTCCTTAAAAAACTGGAAATAGACCTGCCATATGACCCAGCAATCCCACTGCTGGGCATACACAACAAGGAAACCAGAATTGAGAGACCTGTGTACCCCAATTTCATCACAGCACTGTTTACAATAGCTAGGACATGGAAGCAACCTAGATGTCCATCGGCAGATGAATGGATAAGGAAGCTGTGGTACATATACACAATGGAATATTCAATCAGTTCAGTTCAGTTGCTCAGTCGTGTCTAACTCTTTGTGACCCCATGAATCGCAGCACACCAGGCTTCGCTATCCATCACCAACTCCTGGAGTCTATCCAAACCCATGTCCATCGAGTCGGTGATGCCATCCAGCCATCTCATCCTCTGTTGTCCCCTTCTCATCCTGCCCCCAATCCTCCCCAGCATCAGGGTCTTTTCCAAAGAGTCAACTCTTCGCGTGAGGTGGCCAAAGTATTGGAGTTTCAGCTTCAACATCAGTCCTTCCGATGAACACCCAGGACTGATCTCTTTTAGGATGGACTGGTTGGATCTCCTTGCAGTCCAAGGGACTCTCAAGAGTCTTCTCCAACACCACAGCTCGAAAGCATCAATTCTTCAGTGCTCAGCTTTCTTCCCAGTCCAACTCTCACATCCATACATGACTACTGGAAAAACCATAGCCTTGACTAGACAGACCGTTCTTGGCAAAGGCAAAGTAATGTCTCTGCTTTTTAATATGCTATCTAGGTTGGTCATCACCTTCCTTCCAAGGAGTAAGCGTCTTTTAATTTCATGGCTGAAATCACCATCTTCAGTGATTTTGGAGCCCCCCAAAATAAAAGTCTGACACTATTTCCACTGTTTCCCCATCTATTTCCCATGAAGTGATGGGACCAAATGCCATGATCTTAGTTTTCTGAATGTTGAGCTTTAAGCCAACTTTTTCACTCTCCTCTTTCACTTTCATCAAGAGGCTCTTTAGTTCTTCTTCACTTTCTGCCATAAGGGTGGTGTCATCTGCATATATGATGTTATTGATATTTCTCCCCGCAATCATAATTCCAGCTTGTGTTTCTTCCAGCCCAGCGTTTGTCATGATGTACTCTGCATAAAAGTTAAATAAGCAGGGTGACGATATACAGCCTTGATGTACTACTTTTCCTATTTGGAACCAGTCTGTTGTTCCATATCCAGTTCTAACTGTTGCTTCCTGACCTGCATACAGGTTTCTCAAGAGGCAGGTCAGGTGGTCTGGTATTCCCATCTCTTTCAGAATTTTCCAAAGTTTCTTGTGATCCACACAGTCAAAGGCTTTGGCATAGTCAATAAAGAAGAAATAGATGTTTTTCTGGAACTCTCTTGCTTTTTTGATGATCCAGTGGATGTTGGCAATTTGATCTCTGGTTCCTCTGCCTTTTCTAAAACCAGCTTGAACATCTGGAAGTTCACGGTTCACGTATTGCTGAAGCCTGGCTTGCAGAATTTTGAGCATTACTTTACTAGCGTGTGAGATGAGTGCAACTGTGTGGTAGTTTGAGCATTCTTTGGCATTGCCTTTCTTTGGAATTGGGATGAAAACTGACCTTTTCCATTCCTGTGGCCACTGCTGAGTTTGGTTTGGGGTGGTGGCCAAGAGGAGCTACCCCACGTCTAAGGTCAGGAGAGGCGACCCTGAGGAGATACCCCTGGTCCAAGGTAAGGAGCAGTGGCTGCGCTTTACTGGAACAGCCGTGAAGAGATACCCCACATCCAAGGTAACAGACACCCAAGTAAGACAGTAGGTGTTGCAAGAGGGCATCAGAGGGTAGACAGCCTGAAACCATAATCACAGAAAACTAGCCAATCTGATCACACGGACCACAGCCTTGTCTAACTCAATGAAACTAAGCCATGCCATGTGGGGCCACCCAAGATGGACGGGTCATGGTGGAGAGGTCTGACAGAATGTGGTCCACTGGAGAAGGGAATGGCAAACCACTTCAGTATTCTTGCCTTGAGAACCCCATGAACAGTATAAAAAGGCAAAATGGAATATTACTCAGCTATTAAAAAGAACACATTCAAGTCAGTTCTAATGAGGTGGAACTGGAGCCTATTTTACAGAGTGAAGTAAGTCAGAAAGAAAAACACCAATACAGTATATTAATGCAAATATATGGAATTTATAAAGATGGTAACAATGATGCGAGACAGCAAAAGAGACATAGATATAAATAACTAAAGAACAGACCCTGTGGGAGAAGGCAAGGGTGGGATGATTTGAGTAAATAGCATTGAAACATGTATATCACCATATGTGAAATAGATGAACAGTCAAGTCTGATGCATGAAACAGGGCACTCAAAGCCGGTGCACTGGGACAGCCCAGAGGGATGGGATGGGGAGGGAGGTGGGAGGGGTTCGGGATGGGGGGAGCACAACATAGCTGACAGTGCCTGAAAACACCCTTTTAGGAAAGGGAGTCCTTCACCTAACCAGCTTTACAACAAATGCTAAAGGATCTTCTCTAAGCAACAAACACAAGAGAAGGAAAAGACCTACACAAAATAAACCCAAAACAATTAAGAAAATGGTAAGAGAATCACACATATCAATAATTACCTTAAATGTAAATGGACTAAATGCACAAACCAAAAGACATAGAGTGGGTGAGCAGATGAAAACACGTGGGTGTACACACTTTGACTTACCACATCACTATGTCTAACCCCCCAAATTGTGTGTAATTATTTTATATTGTTAGGTTAATCATGTTTCCATTATGGCTTGTGATTATAATGATCTTTTATTTTTTGTCTTGGTATTGATGGTGAAACATGTAGTAAGTCTTCTGCTATTGTGATTTTTGCTTAAGGCAAAAAAAGAGCCTAGTGTTAAGTTTTCAAGAATTTCAAGAGCTGGTTATTAAACAGCCATTGTGAAACTTTAAATTATATAAACTTACAATTAAAATAAGTTAAACTATTATTGTTCAGTCGTTCGGTCGTGTCCAACTCTCTGCGACCCCGTGGACTGCAGCATGCCAGACTTCCCTGTCCTTCACTATCTCCTAGAGTTTGCTCAAATTCATGTCCATTGGTTCGATGATGCCATCTAATCATCTCATCCTCTGTTTCCCCCTTCTCCTCCTGCCCTCAATCTTTCCCATTAAATTAAAGAACAGCAAAATAAATAATCAAAACTCATCACTTTCTGATTTTTCACTAGTATGTAAGCACTTTATACCTATTATATGTGTATGATGGAAATGCTATATAATTGCTGTGCACATTCCTTCTCAACTCTGGTCTGTAATCAGACATTGTCAGGGAATTTACATCACAGAAACCGGCAAAAATCCCCATCGAACTGCATTCACATTTTTTTAAAAAATGAAAAAGCAGACAGCTGTCTGGCCTAAACAAAACCCGTCTGATAGCTGACTTTGACCTTTGGGCCCCCGTTTTTGACCTCTGCTTTAAAGAAATGCATCTCTAATGGATGAATCCCAAGCTCTCTCTCCAGAGCACTCTCTTGAGAGGAGGAATCCAACACAGCTGCACATCTGGCCAATCACGACTACCTTTGGGAACTCCCAATAGCTTGTTGTTCAGAAAAAAAAAACAGAAGGAATCAAGTTAGCCTGAACCAATGGCTGCCTGTTGCCTAAACTGAGGACTTTTCGAGGGCCAGCTGAGGTTTCCTGTTCTGCACAGCCAGGTATTTTTATTGGCAGATGTAGAGCCGCCACGGTCTCTGCAGGGATCTGGCTTGGATCCTTGACTACACCAGTGAGCAGGGAATAGCTGACCCAGAGACTAAATTAAGCACAGCGGCACTTCTTATGCACACTGACTTTGCATCTGTTTTAAACTTTGTTTATTCATTAGTTCTTCTCTTTAGGTTGGTGGGAAGCCAAAGAGAAAAGGGTCTTGCAGCTGGAGAAGATAAATCTATGATGCGGTATGTGGGTGGTCATTTGATGTCGCTTTCTGGGCTGGAACGATGCTGGTTTCTTGTGTTGTCTGTGGAAGTACCAATTATCCTTCTCTCTTTGACTGAAGTAGTTATTTTTGGTAAAAAGCTATTAAGTCTTTTGACTAAGAACTAAGAACATTTTGGGTACCCTGTGGCTGGCTGGCTATGTTTAGATCACTTGGACAAATCTCTCAGCCTTTCCACTTGTCTTTTGTTAAACTGAGAATAGTAGAATGACAGTAACTAAGATAATGGAAGCAAAAACACTTAACAATCTTTTTGAAATTCTAAAATATCATTTCAATTCTTCAAATTCTTCTATAACAACTACCCCAATTGCCACTAATTTATTTTGTGCTTTGGACACTGCTTCATATCCATATGTATCCCAAATTTTAGTGCAGGAACTATACTCTTAGTTTCCAAAATGTACTTGTGTTCTGATTTTCTCTCCCAGTCCAATTACAATATATTGTTTGAAGTTGTGAATCTTTGGAGTGTTTCCCTTCCATGGATTTCTAAAAAGTTTCTTCCCTTCTTCACCTTGCATATTAGTTTAATCAGCAAATAGAATGTACCAAATAGTTTATATAATTTCATTATAAGATCAGTATGATTTGCTGTGAAGAAGACTTTGAAGAAATCTTTAAGTTCCAACTGCAAAAGTTTACATAAATATATAATTATGCTTCTCCCCCCAAATCTGTTTATAATCAGTCAAGTAACAAGACAGATTATACATATAAATGAGAATAATCTCTCCTCACCATTCTCTTAACCAACTCTCTCAAATAACTTCAGCTCTCCATTCACTCAAGTATATTGTCATAGCATGCTGGCTTCTCCCAGCCCTCAGCAACCCTCAAGAGCACCCATAGTTGAGTGCTATGTTGCTGAAACACATTTATTCCAAATGTATCGATGGTGCTTGTTATTAAAATCACATAATTAGATCAATGAAATATAAGATGGGGACTTTTTGTATTGACTGCTCTATAAAGACTTAAATATGAGTGGCTAGAAACAATCACTAACAGATTAAGTATTGCAAAAGAATTTAAAATGTTGGGGGCAAATGACAGAAATTTAGGGAGATTTTGCACTCATGCTACTCGGGAAATCCTTGCTCTACATTTAAAAAGCAAAACAAAATTGGGAATAATCTAGGTTGCATTATGGATATGTTATATGCAAGAAAGATGCTATAAAATTCCTATTATCAGAATTTTAATTGAAGTACAGTTGATTTACAGTGATGTGTTAGTTTCAGGTGTACAGCAAAATGATTCAGATATAGATATATATAATATATATCTTTTTCAGATTCTTTTGCAGTATAAGTTATTATAAGATATTGAATATAGTTCCCTGTGCTATACAGTATGCCCTTATTACCTTTCCCCTTTGGTAACCGTAAGTTTGTTTTCTATGTCTGTGAGTCTGTCTTTGTTTTGTTATTCAGTTTATTTGTCCCATTTTTTTTTTAGATTCAATATGTAAATGATATCATGCTTTCTGTCTGATTTACTTCACTTACTATGATAATGTCTTGTTGTTGTCATTGTTTAGTCTCTGAGTCATGTCCAACTCTTTCACAACTTTAGCATTCCAGGCTCCTCTGTCCATGAGATTTCCCAGGCAAAAATACTAGAGTGGGTTGCCATTTTCTTCTCCAGGGGATCTTCCCAACCCAGAATCAAACCTGCATCTCCTGAATTGGCAGGTAGATTCTTTACCACTGAGCCACAAGGGAAGCCCTACTATATTGCAAATTTGGAAAAAGAAGAAATTTGTTGGTTCTGAAATAGTTGGGAAATTGACCTAAAATGGCTGGTATGATCTTATCACTCTAAAGGAGCAAAGCAACATTCTTAGATCAAGAGCAAACATACAAGTGATAGGAGAATGTAAAATTCAGAACATGAAGGGCAAAAATCTGTGGAGAAGAATAAAGAGAGGAGAAGAGAAGATTGGGATGAAACTTTTGGAAGGCTCTCAGAGGAGCGACAGAATCTGGTTTTAGGTAGTAGGCAACATTGAGCCTCTGACTAATTTCGTTCAGAACAGTGAAATTCTAAGAGAAATATTTTAAGGAGATTTTTCTGGTAACAGTGCCCTGGGTGAAATGAATCCCCTATGGCAAATATAGTTTTTTTAGGGGGGTGCAAGCTCAGATAACTGGTATTATTTGCCTGGAGCACTGTGATGAGGACCACAAGGCTGAGGCTGGCCTCAGTGGGAAGAGTGTAGTTTCCTATTAGTGATGCCTGACACAAGCAAGGGGAAGGAGGGTGCAGCATCTGGGCCATACATTTGTTTGCCATGGGTCAGATTAAGGATAAAGATAGTGGAAGTAGTTATGCCACTGCAAAAACATGAAAAATAATAAAGGAAGGAATGAAAGATATTTTGAAAATAAATACTAATTTAGTTGTGTAGGTTAAATTATCTTATACGTGTAATTTTAAATTTCTTTTTTGGGGTCAAGTGAGATGTTTGCCTAATTATTAATTAAGGAGATCATTAGAATATAGTCATAAAGAGTAGAAGATTTAGAGTAAGACAGAGTTTTGTTAAAAACCTAGACCTGCCATTTGCTAGTAAATAATTTGAGATAAACTTTCTGAACTCTTTGAAAATAATTAACTTGCTCATAGGGATCCAAACTATTAACATTATTGCAAGTATTTAAAGGAGTAACATACTACCCATCACAGAGTGCCCAGGAAGTGATATTCATTATGTTTAGAGCTTGACCAAGGAAAATCTGGCTTCAAAAATATTTTACTATTTTCTGTCTCATTAAGTATTGCCTTAAAAATAAAAATCCATAAAATTATTGCTCTACTAGTTGAGATTTTTCTGACTCCTTAGCACCAAAGTAAACTGAACTGACTCTGGTTAAAAAAAAAAAAAATAGTATCCATATTTCCAGGTCTTTGGAAAAGAGACACCAATATTTGTTTTCTCTACAAGAAACTAGAAATTATAAAATCCCTTTCTGTCTAGACCACTGTTTGCTTACCATTCACGGAAATAATCAAAGGCTTCGTGAACGAGGGATTATCACAGCTATGAAGACATGGTCTGAACTGCAGGGTACTGGTGCACCCATATATAGACATTACAATATATTTCTCCTTCTATCTCTGTCCAGTGGGCACTGATTTCTTGGCAATGCATATGATAACACTGGGCATCCATTTTCAGAATTTCGTGACTTGTTTGTGAGAAGTTGGGATGTTCATTTGCAATTAGGTTTTGGCAAACTCTTGGCAGAGAATGTCTTTATAAAAAAAAGTACAGAGCTCTTCATTTGGCAGAACTCTTTAATGTGTAGGTTTGCATTTCCTGTCTTCTGGTTTCCTTAAAAAAAATAATGTTGTAGAAACACACACATACCCATTCATTAAGCACTTTGAAGCAGCAGTTTGTGATATTCCCAAACAAAACAATGTTTTACCAACATGGTTGATTGTCTCAAACAAAGTCTCCTTTCTATGGAATTCTACCAACTGACATTTGAGACTAAAAAGCCAAAAAGGCAGATTATGGCTAGCTATATAGTTCATTACTTGTGGCAGAGAAAGACTTGAACCAATTTTAATCCCAGAGAAATATCATGAATCATCAATTTATTATATCCAGATCTCTATACACTGCGTGGAGAGACACATTCAGAACTTGAATATCTTAGAACTGATTTCTTTTTAAATCCTATCACTTCCCTACAAACTTTTTCTTTGAATTTACTCAGAAATGGTAAACTTTTATTTGCAGTATAAAACTAATAAAACTGTGATATAATAAACATAATATTATTTACAGCAATGACTTGAATCATTATGATCTCTATCTCTATTACTGTTAATTATTGAAACACAGCTAATTCTAAGTCTGCATGTGTTTAAAAAGTAATGTTAAAAAAATCTGACATTTGAAACGCTGTTACATGAAATTAAACATCAGTCAACTGGCGTAAAAAAAGATGTCCATTCACAGAGCGAAAATTTGAGAAACTTTCTTCCTTTACAATGTGAGCTGAAGGAAACTCCAACAGCGAATCCTCCATCCTAAATCCTCTGCCCCCAGCTTTTCAAAGGGCACAGAAATTGAACTCAGCAAAGATGCCCTGTCAAAATGATTTAAACAGAGGAAAAAAAGTTGCTAGAGGGCTGGAGGGGAATTCATACTCCAGATCAAGAAAACATTTTTAAGTGGTCTTCACTGGTGGCCTGTGTTGAGACATGTAACAGCTCAGACTGCTGTTTTTCCAAGAGGTTAAATTTCAACAAGAGGAAACAACAGCAAACCGGCTGCCAATTTACTCAACAATGTCACAACTGGCGGGGGGTCTGTTCAAAGTAAAACGACTGATTTACAAATTCCTGGACCTAATGTACTCTTAAACATTAACACTTAGAAAACACCAATACAGTATACTAATGCACATATATGGAATTTGAAAGATGGTAACGGTAACCCTATATGCGAGACAGAATAAGAGACACAGATACATAGAACAGTCTTGTGGACTCTGAGGAAGAAGGTGAAGGTGGGATGTTCTGGGACAATAGCATTGAAACATGTATATTATCATATGTGAAGCGGAACACCATTCCATGTTCTATGCATGAGACAAATGCTCAGGGCTGGGGCATTGGGATGACCCAGAGGGATGGGATGGGGAGGGAGGTGGGAGGAAGGTTCAGGATGGGGAACACATGTAAACCCATGGCTGATTCATGTCAATGTATGGCAAAAACTACTACAATATTGTAAAGTAATTAGCCCCCAACTAAAATAAATAAATTTATTAAAAAAAAAAAGAAAGAAAACTGAGTGCTTGAGGGTCACATTTATGACTCCTGGGTTGACACAGCCAGGTCCAAGCACACTGGCCTTCATGATAACTCTTTGCCCTATAATTCAGCCTCACGGCGGGAAGCCACTATTATCTCAACCTTCAATGCCTGGACAGACCCTGTGCCAAGAGACACAGACTGGAGTTAACATTCCATCCTTTTAAGGAATAAGTTAGAGGGGAATGCTTACATCACAATTCCAAAATATTAATCCTAGCAGGTAGAATATTACATTTCCCTTTTCCCTGTCTTGGGAAGGCAAGCTGACTAGACCATTGTTCATTTTCCCTCAGATCCTTTCCCCAAATGGATCACTGCTATCTGGCAGTGGAAACAACAGAGAAACTACCTTAGCATGTTGAAAATAAAGGGTGGGGAAGAAGTCACTGAACAGGACTCCTTGAAAGAATGAAGATGTGTTTTGCAGAAGGAGGAACACAGAAACAGAGAAATGAGTGTCAACAGCTAGTAATTCTAAAAACTTAGAGCTGCAACTGGCTTTAAATATCCTGTACACCCCAGCAAGGCTTCTTTCCAGAAAGGATAAATTTCCCCAGCTTACTTAGCTGTGAGCATGGTTAAAGAGTCCAGTAACAAAATAAGTTTAAGGTAGGTTTGATGAAGGTTTCAGCACTGCATATATGGAACCATTAAATGTATATTTATCAAAAGGAAAAACAATAACACTGAAATGTATACTACTTTAACTAGAAAAATAAGTTCTCATATAAAAAATATTTTTTACATACATATATAGACAAACATCTAGAAAACATAAAGCATTGCACTAAAATCTGTATGACTATAAATTGTACTGGATACATTCATTTTATATATTTATGTGTTAATTCACCTATCTATCTATTTATCTAGTTGCCCTTGGAAAAAGAAAAGCCGTAAGAACAATGTATTAGGAGGAGTGATAGTGTTAATTGTAATTATAGCCTGGAGCTTCTATGACGTCAATGAATATGTGATTTAACTGATAAAGAATCCAAAGTAACGCTCATAAAGATGTTCTTGGAATTTGCGAGAGGAATGGAGAACACAGTGGAACTTCAGCAGAGTTAGAAAATATAAAGAATGAATCAGAGCTGGAAAATAAAATAACTAAAATGAAAAATACACTAGAAGAAATCAACGACAGATGAGATGATACAGAAAAATGGATCAGTGATCTGGAAAACAGAGGTTTTTTAGACATATCTCCTCAAGCAAGGGAAACAAAAGTAAAATAAGCAAATGGGACTATAGCAAGCTTTTGCATATCTAAGAACACTATCAACAAAACAAAAAGACCACCTACTGAATGAGAGAATGTATTTGCAAATGATATATCTGACAAAGAGTTAATATCCAATATATGCAAAAACCTTATACAACTCAACATAAATAAACAACCCATTTTAAAAAACGGACAAAGGATCTGAATAGATATTTTTCCAAAGAAGATATACTGATGACCAACAGCACATGAAAAGATGGTCAATATCAGTAATTACCAGGGAAATACAAATGAAAACCACAATAAGATACCACCTTATACCTGTCAGAATGGCTGTTGTCAAAACGAGCAGAAATAACACATATTGGCAAGGATATAGAGAAAAGAGAACCCTCATACATTGCTTTGGGAATGCAAATTAGTTCAGCCACTATGAAAAACAGTGTACAAGTTCTTCAAAAAATCAAAAATTGAGCTATCATATGATCTAGCAGCTCCATTCTTAGGCATTTATTTAAAGAAAATAAAAACACTAATTTGAAAAGATGTATATACTCTAATGTTCATTGCAATATTGCTTACAATAGCCAATATACGGAAGCAACATAAATGTCCATTGATAGATAAATAGATAAAGATGTGGTGTATACACACACACACACACACACACACACACACACACACACACACACACATAAAAAAGAACAAACTCCTGCCAAATATGACAACACGGATGGACGTGGGGGTATTAAGTGAAATAAGTCAGACAGAGAAAGACAAGTACCATATGATTTTGCTTATGTGTGGAATCTAAAGAAAAAGAAACAAACATAACAAAACAGAGACAGACACAGAGAACACACATGTGGTTGCCAGAGAGAGGGTTACGAGAAGTGAAATAGGTGAAGGGGATTGAAAGGTACAAACTTCCAGTTATAAAATAAGCAGTCAGAAGGATGTAATACACAGCATGGAGAATATACTCAGTAATATTGTAATAACTTTGTATGAGAACAGAGGGTTACTAGACATCATGATGATCATTTCTAACATATAAAAGTATCATATCACTATGTTGTACACATGAAACTAATAAAATATAATGTCATGTATATGTCAATATTTAAATAAAGAAAAGGCTTCAAGAAAGATGGTTTAAGTTTTAAACACTTGCATTCACCAACAATAATCAAATCACAGTGGCTCTAAAACTAAGCTTTGGGTTACTCCTTGTATATTGTTTATTAAATTTAGTCAAATACCACCTCATGTATCATTTATTTAAAGAATCTTTACTTTCAGTTTGTTGGTTGCATTAAGAACTCAGAAAATATTTAGAAATGCTGGTTTACACTGAAAAGATAAATATGATACACTTTGTTCTTTACCACTGTTTAGCATTGTAGACCTTACCAATAAGTAACAATGTGTTGTGTTAGTTAGTTCAACAAAAACAGTAATGTTCAAAAGATAGGGCATGGGGATTTGTTTGTTTGTTTCTTTTAACAAATATCCTTGGTAATTCTCATGCACACCAAAAATAGAAACCTGCTGGCTTAAGAGGTGGAATTTCTGTTGTTTGCAGGTTGCTCCTATAAGTTTCTTTTCTCATCTTCCTCCCCCCCAACCCCAACTCTCTCATTCTTTTCTTAAAGAAGCTGCCTTCATTCTGCACTAAGTGGTCTGAGTCCAACAGTCCCTGCTATAATCCATAGCTAAGTAGAACAAAGATGGAGCCCTGAGCCAATATGGGCCCATGAGTCACTCTCTGGTAAAATGTAGTTCAAACTCAAAGACTGGTCCACCTCTGTTGGGAACTGAGAAGCAGTAAAAAGCGAGTATATTCACTTGATTAAAGACTAATTTTCTAGTCCCAAAGGTAGAATTAAAATATGTATGGTGATAGATAGATGATAGCTAGCTAGTCAGTTTTCATTCCAATCCTAAAGAAAGGCAATGCCAAAGAATGCTCAAACTACCGCACAATTGCACTCATCTCACACACTAGTAAAGTAATGCTCAAAATTCTCCAAGCCAGGCTTCAGCAATACGTGAACTGTGAACTTCCAGATGTTCAAGCTGGTTTTAGAAAAGGCAGAGGAACCACAAATTGCCAACATCTGATGGATCATCGAAAAAGCAAGAGAGTACCAGAAAAACATCTACTACTGCTTTCTTGACTATGCCAAAGCCTTTGACTGTGTGGATCACAATAAACTGTGGAAAATTCTGAAAGAGATGGGAATACCAGACCACCTGACCTGCCTCTTGAGAAACCTGCATGCAGGTCAGGAAGCAACAGTTAGAACTGGACATGGAACAACAGACTGGTTCCAAATAGGAAAAGGAGTACGTCAAGGCTGTATACTGTCACCCTGCTTATTTAACTTATATGTAGAGTACATCATGAGAAACGCTGGGCTGGATGAAGCACAAGCTGGAATCAAGATTGCTGGGAGAAATATCAATAACCTCAGATATGCAGATAATACCACTCTTATGAAAGAAAGTGAAGAAGAACTAAAGAGCCTCTTGATGAAAGTGAAAGAGGACAGTGAAAAAGTTGGCTTAAAGCTCAACATTCAGAAAACTAAGGTCATGGCATCCGGTCCCATCACTTCATGGCAAATAGATGGGGAAACAGTGGAAACAGTGTCAGACTTTATTTTGGGGGGCTCCAAGATCACTGAAGATGGTGATTGCAGCAATGCAATTAAAAGACACTTGCTCCTTGGAAGGAAAGTTATGACCAACCTGGACAGCATATTAAAAAACAGAGACACTGCTTTGCCAACAAAGGTCCATCTAGTCAAGGCTATGGTTTTTCCAGTGGTCATATATGGATGTGAGAGTTGGACTATAAAGAAAGCTGAGCGCTGAAGAATTGATGCTTTTGAACTGTGGTGTTGGAGAGTCCCTTGGACTGCAAGGAGATCCAACCAGTCCATCCTAAAGGAGATCAGTCCTGGGTGTTCATTGGAAGGACTGATGTTGAAGCTGAGACTCCAATACTTTGGCCACCTCATGCGAAGAGCTGACTCATTGGAAAAAACTCTGACACTGGGCAAGATTGAAGGTGGGAGGAGAAGGGGATGGCGGAGGATGAGATGGCTAGATGGCATCACCAACTCAATGGACATGGGTTTGGGTGGACTCAGGGAGTTGGTGATGGACAGGGAGGCCTGGCGTGCTGCAGTTCATGGGGTCGCAAAGAGTCAGACATGACTGAGCAACTGAACTGAACTGAGATAGACGGATAGATGATAGATAGGCATCTCTTGTGTCTCCTGCATGGGCAGGCAGATCCTTTACCACTGTGCCTCCTGGGAAGCCCCACAGCTGCAACATACACAGAGATACAAATGATTTTACAAGAAAGCAAACTCACATAGTATGAATAAAGCAAAAATAAATTTAAGACCACTTCCCATGCTCTCAAAGGTAAAAGGGGAGAATTGCCAGATAAATAAGAATAAAGACTCTCGCATCGTATCTTGCCAGGCAGAGTATAAGTGAGTGAAATTCTCTCAGTCGTGTCTGACTCTTTGCGACCCCATGGACTGTAGCCCATCAGGCTCCTCTGTCCATGGAATTCTCCAGGCAAGAATACTGGAGTGGATAGCCATTCCCTTCTCCAGGAGATGTTCCCAACCCAGGGATCGAACCCAGGTCTCCCACACTGCAGTCAAATTCTTTACTGTCTGAGCCACCAGGAAAATGGTCTGCTGTAGGGGAGGGGCCTTAAACCAACGATGCTTCAATTGCTGCCACTTCCTCTATTGATATTCTTGCTGCTCCAACCCTATCAATGATGGGGAGAGTGAGAATTCAGAGAGCCTCTATTTAGTACCTTCTACCTGGCAGGAACTGGTGTCAGCATTTCGTATACATCAAGGCAGTAATTTCTCACAATAACCCCATGATGTTAGCATTGTTGTCAACATTCTACAGATAAAGACTTGGAGGTGGTCAGAGAAGTAAAGAAAGTAGCTCCAAAATTGCTAAAATTATAACTAATTCTGTCTGGCTCAGTGTCTGTGTTTTTAACTATGGGTATAACAAAACAGAAGGGGTGACTAGAGTAAGGAATATAGCTAAGAAAAAGTTGTGAATGCATATGACAACATTTATACAGTTTAACTTTGCCTTGGGCTCTCTTTGATAGGAGATTAATTATTTTTCAACATTTATAACTTATAACAATATGTACTACATAAACCATGGGAAGTCCATCTTATTATATATGGATGCAGGCAGCATCACATTTACCTAAATCCATTTTCTCTAGCTCAGGTTTCCAGTACCTCCCTGTAAATAGTCATGAGAAGATGCAGTTTTAAAGAATTTTTGCTTTCAAGAATGCCCATGCTAATAGTGTGTAGATAAGTACTGAAATGAGTAAGAGGAATTTAATTTTTAAAAAGCTTAGGAAGGATAAAATTTGTTTAAGATGTTAGGTGTATGTGGTTTGTGATTTTTTAAAAAATCCACATAAACTTCCTATATCATCATTTTAACCGGGAGATGCTACCTCTTTAAGCAAGTTTCATGGAAGCACCTATTAACAGGGAAAACTCCAGTTGAAGACATGTAGCTCTATATAGTGGGGCATTTCTCTAATGTAACAATTTGAAAGTTCATCCTGCCTCTTCTGCGTAGAGGGTTAGGGTGCTCTTTTAACTTACCTCTTCTGCTGCTCCTGCTGCTGCTAAGGTGCTTCAGTCGTGTCTGACTCTGTGCGACCCCATAGACGGCAGCCCACCAGGCTCCCGCATCCCTGGGATTCTCCAGGTAAGAACACTGGAGTGGGTTGCCATTTCCTTCTCCAATGCATGAAAGTGAAAAGTGAAAGTAAAGTCACTCAGTCATGTCCAACTCATACCGACCCCATGGACTGTAGCCTACCAGGCTCCTCCATCCATGGGATTTTCCAGGCAAGAGTACTGGAGTGGGGTGCCATTGCCTTCTCCGTACCTCTCCTAACACATTGATTAAAAATAAGCTGTTTGATAAATACACTACGAAGTGGAAATCTCATGCATGAAGTCCTTCTAGGAATGAAAATAAAAGAGCTCTTATCACAAAAATGCTTAGTAGAAAGAAAAAGTTTATTAAGTCATATTTTGTATTTTTTAAAAACTTGATTGTTAATAGCACAGCCAAATCCACAACATTATAAAATATAAGAGTTTCAAGTTTTTTTCCCCAAACTTTTAATTAGAAAATGAATGAATGAACTAAAATTTTAAAATTCTTTTGACAGTTTAACACCTAGGCATTTGACCTGCTTGGTCAGAAAATAGTCTATTTTGCAGTAATATGAAATCATCAGATGGTCTGTGCTCTTTATCATTTTTTTTTCCATTTTATTTTTTCCTTCTGAGATTCCAGATATTTGGGGGAGTTTTGTTTGTTTTGTCTTTTGCTACACTATGCAGCATGCAAGATCTTAGTTCCCTGAGCAGGAATTGAACACTGGACCAGGGATCAAACCTATGCCCCCTGCAGTGGAAGTGTAGAGTCTTCACCACTGGACTACCAGGGAAGTTCCATTTTTTGGTTTTTAAAAATTTTTTTTTATTGAATTATAGTTAATCTACAATGTTGTGTTAGTTTCAAGTGTACAGCCAAGTGATTCAGTCATACATATATGTGTTTTTTCAGATTCTTTTCCATTGTAGGTTATTGTAGGATGTTGAGTATGGAATTTGGTATTTATCATTGCTATACCTTTATTTCTTCCTCATCCAGCCTTATACACTGGCTAAAATCCTTTTAACATGTTTATCTTAATATGATTAATTTTATTTTGTAACAAGTAAAAGGAGTGAATTTTGGTTAAATATGAATGATTTTTCATGGTGAATGATATATTATGGTAGCTTTGCTAATAGATGTTCAAAAATTCAAAATAGTTTTATTTTGGAGACATTTTCTTATGCTAAAGATGCTTGTCCTAATATACTACTTAGTTATTCTCTTGATCAAATTTGCAATTTTAGCATTTATTCAATGCTTAAAATAACACAAAGATTTTTTTTTCACACAAAGGTTTTTAAGAAGGAAATTGGAAACTACTCCTTATTTCTGAGATGTGGTGACCAATATAAAAAAGAAAAATTAGTTACCTAGGGTTAGACATATTCAGAAACATATTCAGAAAACATATTCAGAAAAAAACATATTCAGAAAATAAACATATTCAGAAAACATATTCAGAAAAAAAACATATTCAGAAAACATATTCAGAAAAAAAAAATTTAAATAAAAGACCTATAAGTTATTTAGTGACAGATAGGAATAGAGAGCAAGAAATTAATGCTGAAATTTAACTGACTATTAACATTTTTAATGGTAACATAGATTAATATAACTTTTTGGTTTTCTTTATTAATAATAACACTCCTCCAGAAGTTTTATAAAAGGGCTTGTTGTGGTTGTTTAGTTGCCAAGTCGTGTCCAACTCTTTTGTGACCCTCCAGGCTCCTCTGTCCATGGGATTTCCCAGGCAAGAATACTAGAGTGAGTTTCCATTTCCTTCTCCAGGGTATCTTCCCTACCCAGGGATCGAACCTGAGTCTCTTGCATCTCTTGCGTTGGCAGGCAGATTCTTTACCACTGAGCCACCAGGGAATGTCAGTGTAATTAAGACCCCAAATTAGTTAATTTTGATTTAAACTAAAGGGAGATTATCTGGAGTGTGTTTTACTTAATCAATCGAGTCCATTCAAAGAAAGTTTGGAGGTCAGAAATGTCCCCTCCTGCTGGGGTCTTGGAGAAGCAGGCTACCCCGAACTCTACAGCTATGAGAAAGTGGATTCTGACAGCAACCACAGGAGCCTGAAAGAGGACCTTAGCTTTAGATGAAATTACAGCCCTGGCAACACCATAATTATAGCCTTGAGGGACCCTGAAGTCTTCAAAAACTGAAGTCATGATTTTCAGTGTTTTTAAAATGTCTAAACGGTTCAAATAATGGTGTTGAAATGTTGGAAAAGTGATGGAATTTGGCCTAAGTTTTCCACCTTAATTGCTTTTCTTTCATGTTGTTTGCTTTATATGACATATGTTAGTTGCTCAGTCATGTCCGACTCTTTGCAGTCCCGTGGACTATAGCCTGCCAGGCTCCTCTGTCCATGGAATTTTTCAGGCAAAAATGCTGGAGGATCCCTTCTCCAGAGAATCTTCCTGACTCATGCTTCAAACCCAGGTCTCCTGCATTGCAGGCAGATTCTTTACCATCTGAACCAGCAAGAAAGCTCTGTTTGCTTTATACATTTAATTTTTTACCAGAATAATACATGTCTATGATCTAAGAAAACAGCCAGCTATAGATATTATCCTTTAATTTGCTACTGTGAAAGTTAAAAATTTAGCTTTATCAATCTGCTCTATTCCTCACCCCCAAATAAAAGCAGATGCAGTTACCTTTTATCTTCACTACTCTTTTCAGTTAAAGTAAAATTGTTATTATAATGGAAATTGTTGTTGTTTAGTCATTGAATTGTGTCTGACTTTTTTGTAACCCCATGAACGGAGACGTTGGCAGGCTACAGCTGGACATGACTTAGGGAGTAAACAACAACTCATACCATGACTGTTTTCAAGCTACCGGTAGTTTAATAATGGCTTATAAGAGTCCTGAGTATTTAACAATTGTCTCTTGACACCAGGCAAAGCTGGCTCCAGCCCAGAACTGTTTATGCCTTTTTAAAAAATTTTCTTGTCATTTTAGTCGGACTTTGGGACAAGGTTGAGATAAAGTTAGAAATTCACCCACCATATTTAATGGGAAGTCTTAATCCCTTACTTAGCTAGTTTGTATAGATATAAACACAGTGACTAGAAAAAAATATTCACATGAGGTGAAATAAATATAAGAAATGAAAATTATCTGGAATATATGCGTACGGTGGTGCTGCAAACAATGATGGATTTGTTTTTTCCTCATTCACCTTCCCTGCCCTAACCTTTAAGTTAACAGGATTTCTTCCCTCTTACTCTTTCTCTCCCTTGCATATGTGTAAACACATCTATTAAAATAACTACAAGATTGAAAAGAAGCAAAATAAAGTTTGCTTCCTTTGAACACAAGCTCAAACTAAAAAAGCTTCACTTAGAAGGATGTATTTTTAAATGGTGAGATGTCCTAACACCAACTCATAAAGCATTATCACTAATCTGTGTCTTGGAGGTGTGGTACAAATAAACTTATATATTAAAATAATATTTGCTTTCACATTTGTCACTCCTCAGTTACTCAGAGAACTAAATCAGAGAGGATATCTAACTTGTAAAAATTATCTTATCCTTTCTAATTGGACTGTAGAATATTTATCACCAGCTCCATTTCTAAGAAATCTTAAGGCAAGGCCTGAAGGCCACAGGAAACTGTGACTACTAGTTGGTGAAGCTCCCTCATGTAAAACAAGGATTTTCCCCAGATGACATCACTGAATTAATATCTGCAACATGTGATACACAATGTGGAAACATTAAGAATCATGGCACAGAGGTTAATGCTAAATGGCAAACAACACAGTGAGCGAATTAAACTCATACTTCTTTTACTGAGACAAGGTTTGTCAAACACCCACAAAATTCACGAACAGGTTCTGAAAGAATTGCACTCCCCAAATTTAGAATGGAAGCAGCCTTAGATGTTGCCTTTTTACAGCATTCAATTATAGATAAAGAAACTGAGGACCAAAGTGGTGAAGCCAGTGGTTAAATGGGAACTGAGAGAGACTCAGTATTTCTACCTCACATCTGGAAATCTCATGACTAAAGATTCCTGTCACCCCAAAAATCTCCCCCAGGATCAGGAGAAAATGAAACTAAGAAATGTACATTTCACACACATCTTAATTGGAAAAAATACTTCTAGTTTCAAAGGCTTGTCCCATTAAAATACCAGCATAGTTTTTTGCAGTGTTCTACTTGTGTGAAATAATTACAAATCTTGGTTTTGAGGATCATAAACTTATTTTTGTTTTGACCGTGACTTCTGTTATTGTACATCACGAGCCTTTGCATGAGTAATATGAGTGAGGAGTGTTGCCTTTGGCTGTTTTATGTCCTATGTCTAAAATGCAGACAATGTGACCAAAAAAAAAAAAAAAGTTCTGAAAACTCAGCAATGCTGAAAGAAAACAAAAGGAATTGTGATCTTGGTAACTGCTGTCTGTTTCTTGTAAAAATATTCCCAACTTTTAAAAAATTTTATTTTCTCCTCTATGTAGTATTTCAGAAAATATGCTTTGGTTTATTTTGTGTGATGTCATATTACATGAAACAGTCTTAAAATGTAGCTATTCATGAGCAATTTCATGACAGAAGTGACAAAATGTACACATGGCTAGAGTTAACTTTTGAAATTTAGGAAAAAAAAATGATCTAGGTAATAAACACAAAAAAATTCCATTAAGTTAAAAAAATATCCCCAAGGTGTTCATAGTATAGGTGAGCTTTGATGGATAATTACTTAGTTCTCTGATCTTTCAGGTAGGTCCTGATCATTCCAACATTGTTGGCAGGAAAAGATCCAAATTTTACTTTCAGTGAATTATCTTTTGAGTGAATGACTATAAGTAGAGCTCTGCAATCAAAAGCAGAGATTATCCAGTATGAACTTCAACAGTGATTATCTACATGCCTTGGGTAGCATCTCTGTTTCTTTAGAGAGCTGCCCTCCCAGGAAGTTGAGGCCCATCATTCCTCTTGTTTCACCATCAGTTGCCAATGGATGGCCTTATGGAGGTTTAATATCCTTTTAAAATTTTGTCAGATTTCCTTCCAGTGACTTATGTACTTGATGACTTAAAATTTTCTTGGTGTCTTATGATTGTCATTGAGTGTGTATGAGAAGTTTTTTGTCCTTATAAGGCCCTGATGAAGGAGGAGGAGAATCTTATAGGCCAAGGAGAAGATGACAAGGTGATGGATGCCAGGCAAGAGGATTAAAAATATTTCTTTGTGATCTAAGGAAGCCTGTGTAATAAAGCAATGAAAAAAATATTTTAGGATTCCTATTCTATTAAAAATAGTACAAAGGGACTCTAAGAATATAGAATTAAAGGTATGTCCAGCATCCTTTGCCATATTGTCTGTCGCAATTCTAAGTAGTTCTTTGAGTGCTCAGCCACTCAGTCATATCTAACTCTTTGTGACTCCATGGAATGTAGCCCACCAGGCTCCTCTGTCCATGGGCTTATCCAGGAAAGAATACCGGAGTAGGTTGCCATTTCCTACTCCCGGGATCTTACCGACCCAGGAATCAGACCTGCGTCTCCTGCATCTCCTGCATTGCAGGCAGATGCCTTACCACTAAGCCCTCTGGGAAGCCTAAGTAGTTCTTTAGGGATGACTATAAAAGCCAAGAGATAAATAAGCACATGTGGGCTCCTACACATCATTCACTGTCACTACTGCAGGAATTCTAGATAAATAACAATTAGATTTTTAGAAAAATATGATGTACTGGAAGACTATTTATTCCTTGGTAATTGCTTTTAGGTGAACTTCTTGTAAAGTCTTATAGGTGTTTTAATTAAGATCATTATACCCAAGAATTTGGGACTTCCCTAATGGCTCAGATGGTAAAGAATTTGCCTGCAATGTAGGAGGCCCAGGTTCAATCCCTGGGTCAGGAAGATCCACTGGAGAAGGGCGTGGCAACTCACTCCAGTATTCTTGCTTGCAGAATCCCTTGGACAGAGGAGCCTGATGGGCTATGGACAGAGGAGCCCATGGACAGCCCATGTCATGAGCCCATGGACAGAGCCCTAGCGGGCTATGGACAGAGGAAGCCTGGCAGGCTATGGACAGAGGAGCCCATGGACAGAGGAGCCCGTGGGGTCACAAAGCATCAGACATGACTGAGCAACTAACACTTTAACTTTACCCAGGAATTTACTTGCATCCATGCTGGCCTCATTTTTTCTAAGTAGCACGTGTACCACTATCTTCTGGGGAGCATTTTATTTCACTAAAGCAGGGCTTACTTCTTTTCTGTTGCTCTTTTGTCATGTTTGATCCATTGGCCCATTATAGATCTTACCCTACAGATGTTTAGATCTGAATTCACCTTTATGGTTTCCTGTTCCTGAAAAGTCACATGATGGGTTGAGAGTTCCTTAAAAACCTGTGTATGTAACTTCTTTCTCCTTTAATCTGACCGATTTCCTTTTATTTCCCACCCCACCCTGCAGAGAAAAACAATTAAAAAAGTCCTACAGTTTGCATATTGTTGTTTTTGTTCGGCAGATTGTGTTAAGGTGGGACAACTTCTGGTTTTCTTGATGTCTTATGATTGTCAGTGGGCAGGTACAGTTCAGCTGTCATTGAAAAGCTCTCATTGGGAGAAAGGAAAGCTAACAAACTTTGAGGAAGAGGATAAAGTAATTAGCATTTGGCTGGAGATTCAGAGCTGATTGTGTTCCGCTGGCTATTGGTCAAGAAGGCTTGTTCCGGGGCGTAAAGAACAATCCAGACAGATTGCTTGTTGTTTTTGTTTGTTTGTCTGTTTGTGTTTTTATGTAGCTACAAACTATAATGATCCCACAATATAAATAGATGATAAGTATTAGGGCTGAAGAAAAGCAACACAATTGATAATATCCAACCTAGCACAGTTGTACAAATTCCATGAGCCAGTGACACATGAACATCCATAAAGGGGGTGGCTTTCCTCTGTCATTTCTCAGCCTGATTCTTGAGCCTGGGAGTGTTTTACTGTCCAGAGAGACAAAATATGTTTAAACAGTGCTGTGATTCACTCTTCAGAACCAATGGTGTGGAGTGGACTAAAAAACAAGGCAGAACGAAAGCAGAAGCGGTCAATATTGCTGTCATTGAATCATTTCCTGTCGAGGATGATCAGCCTAATGTAACCAAGTGTTTAGGGGTCAGTAGATCAGATAACATGGACTCTCTGGTGCATTTTTCCATTTTAATTACATTGTTGGCCATATGGTGAGACACGTTTGAGTAGCACTCTCACTTCTATGCATAAAGATAAGAAATAATTTATAAAATTTTAAGGGAGACAAAAAAAATGTACTAAAATTTTCTCTCCAGAAAGAGGAAAATTTCAGCCTACAAAAATTTTATTAGCTGACACAGGACAAGCTTTTCTTTTATAGCTACACTACCCTAAGCCTGATAATTGTTTCATGAATTATTACACAAAGCTCATTGGATTATTTTTCTCCTATCCATGCAATGCACCTCCTTCTGAATCTATTCATTATTTTATAGGATATATATACATATATCCTATAAAATAATGAATACATATATCTACACACACACAAATGCATATATACCTTACACTCAGTCTACATACACACACACAAACACATATGTACCCTCCACTTAGTCTTTATGAATAAAAATATTTCAAAAAGCTGAACTGCATTTTATAATTAAATATTTCAAGTAAGATATTTTAAGCTATTTCAACTTGAATCTCTTTTGTAAAATGTGCATAACATCTACCTTGCAAAGGTATTGTAGGATTGTAATGTATATAAAGCACACAGCCCAATAATACCTGACATATGGTAGATGCTAAGTAATTCACAGTTATTATTATTATATTATTGAAATGTTTTTTAACAAGCAAATAAGCCACATCATATAGAACACTTTATTCAAAACTGGGCTATGACCATTTATAGCTCAGGATATCAATTTGGTGTGTTTTGACCAGGATTGAAAGAAAAAGATAAAAATATAAGGAAAAATACCTGTGTACATTAGCATGCACTGATAAGTAATGTTTTGCAAAATTATTGCTTCTACTACATATAGTGTATGTATTAGTGTTGTTGTTTAGTCACTAAGTCGTGACCAACTCTTTGCGACCCTATAGACTGTAGCCCTCAGGCTCCTCTGTCCATGGAATTTTCCAGGCAAGAATACTGGAGTGGGTTGTCATTTCCTTCTCCAGGGGATCTTCCTGAGCCAGGGGCCTAACCCAGGTCTCCTGCTTGGCAGGTAGATTCTCTACCACTGAGCCACCAGGGAAGCTTATGTATTAGTGTATGTGGGTGCATTTGTGCTAGGTTGAGATTTCTGTGGATCATAGTTAAAAATCTTTTAAGAGCCATTGATAGAGAATTGGGTGAAGAAGTGGCAGGCTTGAAAAATGGGTCCAGAATCTCACAGTATCATATAACCCTTCCAGCTCTGCCCTTTTTATGAGACTGGGAAACCAGGCCATTCTAAGACCAAGAGTCTGTCCCCCTGCAGGTATTTCTAGGACTGACCACCAGGGAGGACTGGAAGAAAATCACCTGGGATGCAGTGCTCTAGGTGGTGCCAAAGCTCAGGACCCAGGAATTCCCTGGCCATACATGTGCCCACATGCCCAAGAGTTTTTGGTAAGGGAGACCTGATTGCCTGGTGCTTTTAGAGATCCTGCAATTGATATGATTGCCATGCAACACTGGGATTTACCTGCCAGGCTCCTTTGCCAGGATTTGTACATGTTGCCAGTGATGCTTGAGTGAAGAAAGATCTAGATCTGTGGGTGAGGAGCAGTGTTATATTCTGCTCTCACCTGCACTGCAAGGACTGTGGTGCCAGCCCCATGATGGAGCCAAAGCAACAACCAGGCCCTCTCCATACTTTCTGGGTGCGAAAAGAATGAGACAGCTGTTTTGTAAATTCCAAAACCACGTTAGAAAATCAGAAATCTTACAGTGTTCTAGGAAAAAATGTAGAATTTCTGAGCAAAGAAAGGGATTCATGCCTGACACTGCAAAAAATAAAAAAGTCATAGTTATCTTTATTTTTTTTTCATAGTTATCTTTAGTATCATTTAGTATCATTCAAGTTAAGTATCAAATGGTACTTAACAAAAGAGAAGTATTCACACAAGTGAAGAATTTGCACATAGAGGCTTCTACTGGAGTGTGGAAACAGCTCCTCCTGTTCCTTGTGGTCAGCAAGGCACTCTGGACATCAGGAGCTCCAGGAAGCTTGGTCAGAGGAGCTAGTACATGGAAGGAGGCAACTGGTTCACCAGGATCACAGAGGCAATGACGTGGGAGATTCCAAGTCCCATTTGGCTTCAGTTCAATGTTAAGTCCACAAGAGCAATTCCTGGAGGTCTAGAGCCAGCCCTGGGCACAGTGCTGAAGTGCAAAATATTTGGACATTATGGGAGACTTTGGTCAGGAGGCCCCAGGTATTGAATCACTTCCCCTGATTACATGGTCCCCCCCACCCCAGTTGTACCCATGAACCACTTCAGGCTTGAGGACCACTCACCAGTGTGGTGCCGCCCTACCTTTGGTCTGTTTTCTGAATAGTTCTCTCCTTCTGTCACCTCTGGAACACTTCAGTGTCCTCCTCGGACACTAGACAGTGTCTAGGAGGAAATGGCAAAAGAGAAGGGGATGAATTTGGGTTTCATGAAGATTTGCAGAATATGTATCATCATCCTGCAAGGAGGAAATCTCCTACAGTTGTCCAGTGAAAAGCTGGTTTCAGAAACCCTGGAATCTCTCCTACACGGGCAATAGGTAATTGAGAGTAGAGCAGAGATGAAAGGAAAACCACGAACAATGCCACCATCCTCACAATGGAGGGAGAACGTGTCCAAGTCTCCTCTCTCATTCCTTTCCAAAGACTCAAGTGTGCACACCTGCATCCATCTTTCAGGAAAGTTATTATATGTGTTTTCTAAGTTTAAAAAGGTATGTAACCTTATACATGTGAATGATATCCATGCAAATGCATCATAAAATGTGATAAGACAATGCATTATTGGGATATAAACGCTCTATTTCCAAAAACATGCTACAAGATGTTTTATGCACACACACATACACACACAGAGATGCATGCATGCATGCACGAATGCATTGTATCTACTCCCCAGCCACTAGTAAGAGATTTTCCAAGTCACCTGTTGGGAATCCTGTATTATTTAGGGTGATATTTGTAAGACTTCAACTGGATGCCTTTTGAGTAACTCCACAATTGAATTTTTAGCACAGACCAGTCATTCCAGGAGTTGCTGTGCTTTTCCAGAATAGACTTAGACATTTTTGAATGGGAAAGCAATTCAACTTCTTGTAGATGATGTATATTAAATTTTCCTGTTATTTACCTTTTTGTGTCTTTTTAAGATATATTTCATATTCCAAATCTAGAGACTTTTTGTCAGAAATTTTCCTTGTAACCTCTTTAAAAATCTACACATTTACAGGTAAATGTAATCCATGTGTTTCTGGTTTATTCTCACCTTCTTCATCAAAATGTTACCCTCTACAAAGTATCTGATCACCAAAAAGCTATATGAGATTTTTTTAAAGGCTTTTTTTTCTTAGTAAAGGGAAACCACATTTGATCAATAACATAGTTATAAAGTCAGTTACATGAGGATTTATGAATATATTTTGTTTTACTATTTAACTTTAATAACTTAGGCCAGGGGTATTTGGAAACTCACCAATCACTGTCAGAAAACTGCACATTATTGGTTTTTTTATTTTCTTCACAAGCTAAAACTCTATTTTTTTGTTTATAAGATGTACTTTATCTTCTCGTTACGTGACTTTTTCCCTTAATTTGGTTCCTAGATCTGCACTTAGAATTCATTGCAGATAACTATGTAATATAACTCTCTTACTTCTCACTACATCTGCACACAAATACTTTATAAAAAGTCTGTAAATCTGTAAACCCAAACACACAATTATCATACAAAGTTATTAGACACATAATACAAGGCAATAACTCTCTCTAGATGACGAGCTCCCTAAAAGGAGGAGGAACATCTTCCCCATTGTGGTATCTGAATGCAGTAGGCCTTCAATAAATATTCACTGGGGCTTCCCAGGTGGCTCATTGGTAAAGAATCCACCTGTCAATGAAGGAAACACAGGTTCAATCCCTGGTCCAGGAAGATCCATACGCCTCAGAGCAAATTAGCCCAGGCACCACAACTATGGAGCCTATGTTCTAGAGCACCGGAACTGCAGCTACTGAGCCCATGTGCCACAACAGTGGAAGCCTGTGGACTTTAGAGCCTGTGCTCTGCAACAAGAGAAGCCACCGCAATGAGAAACCTGTTCTAGAAAGCAGCCCCCGCTTGCTGCAACTAGAGAAAAGCCCACGTGGAGCAAGGAAGACCCAGCACAGTCAAAAATAAACAGAAGTAAAATTATAAAGAAAGACGTTTAAGTAAAGAAATATTTAATATTTAAAATAAATATTTGTTAACCAAAGAAAATGTGATTTAAAAATAACAGTAAGAAATATAGTTACAGAAAGGGTCTGTGGATTTAGACCAGGGAGGGATGTCATCTGAGCAGGAGGAATATGTCAACAGGATACAATAGTACACCAACCCCTACTTTAATCCAGCTTCAAATGGTTTAAAGGTACAGGGCTGAGGGCACGAGGGACTCGGGAATGTTCTCAATCACACAGCTGTTCCAGCCGGGCCCTTCCCAGCACGTCCTTTTGTTGGGAAGAGGTGCTGGGGGCTAGAGTCAGTTACAGGGCTGTAAATTCATTTATAGTGCTTCAGAAATAACCATATTTCAGTTTTTTTATGTAGAATTTTAAATATAATGTGTATAATGAAACATAACACTATAATGCAAATACATGTGGTGTATATGTTCAGCTATATATACTTTTCATCATACATATAAATTTGTGTAAGTAACATATATATACATATTTATATGTTACCTAAATTACATGTTATCTACATAGAGATTTACATTATAAAGGAATACAGTGGAGGCCACCATCATTGTAGTTGATTGATTTCTTTTACATCAAACATTACTGGCCCCAAAAATATTATTTTTTCACAGACTCTTCAAGGAAGCTGGCGATGCTCTCTGATGTCTGAGGCTTGTTCACACTCTTAACTGTATGTGAATTATCAAAGAATAAAACATGAAATTCCCTCTGGACATTTAGGAAATATGACCTCTCCCTAATTGATCTAATCAAATTTCTAGAATCACAAAAGGATAAAGAAAACTTGTTTGAAGTCTCCATTCCCCACCAAAGATTTTCAGTGGATTATTTTTTCAAGCTGCAAAGACTATGAAATGGAGCTCCAAATGGATTCTAAGCCCCAACAGCACTTTCCCACATACTACACATTCCTGACTTCCGAGCAAAAAGTCATAGATCAGAGTTTCAGGCCCACAAATTCCAAGCTTACAAATTCCACAAAACCCCCATTCACCTTTGTGCAAAAATGTTGATTCGTAACATAGCCATTATGAAGGATATTTAGATGTGTAAGCAATTATTCAGTTACAAACACCTCATTTACAAATAACCCACACTTGGAACCATTGCAGTCTTCCCTCTTCAACATCCTTTTTTTCCCTCATGCTAAAGACTATGGTGATTCTGCCAAAATAAACACAAAGGACCACCCCCCCACCCCGCCACACACACATGCACCAGCAACGGCAATAAACAAGCAACCAGAGCTGTGAGAAAGTTGCAGAGTATGAAACTGGAGAAAAGCAGGAACTGATACACTTTGCTGTGGGGCAAGACATCAAAATGCAAATCACAGAAGAATTAAAAATGCTATTAGTCATTCCAACTTTAGTGGATATTAGTTTAATCGGAGCTGCTGCCATTCTCATTCAAATCACTTCCTCTCTCTTTTAGTCTTTCTCATTTCCCACTCCTACAAGAGCTTTTACAGGAAAGGTAGAGACCAGCAAAAAGTTGTGGTGCAGGTGGGAATAGGGGTGAGTAAATCACTGTCAGGTGAGATGTAGGGGTGAGTAAGGAAAGCACAACATGATTTGCGAGACAGTTGCAAATAATAAAAAATAAAATGTGGAAGACTACCTCAAATGACCTTTATATATTTTAGAATTTTGACAAAGCCACAGCTGGTAGCAGAAACTGCCTTCATTGCCTGTCTTCTTCCTTCCTTCATTGTTCCACAGCCACTGGCTCCCAGAGAGCAATTCTACACAGTCCTTTCACCGCACTCATAGGACCCCATCCAACACCACATCTTGGTGACTGACACCTCCAGGGATGGTTAATGGGTTTCTGTGTCATATAACCTCAGAGGTGCTTTCTGGAATAGAACCAATTTATGAGTTAAAGACTTCCTATAATAAGCCCACAATAGTTTTCAACGTGATAACAGAAGCAGGCTTCTTTATTGAGCCAGAAAAAGGAGATGGAACCTTTACATTTGTCCCTTGCTGGACATCTGTGATATGCCTGCCATACATGGAGCCAAGTGCTGGGAAGCACACAAGGGTGGATCAGTTATTTTCTCTGTCCTCAGAGTAATTAAAGTCTTGCTGGGAAGATGAATGTGTAGGTTAATGACAATTGCATGTTTAACGGTTTTATGGACATTGTTGCATTATGGTATGAGTGGTGCAAAGAAGCAGGGTCAGTTAAAAATTTGTGGGGTGGAGGAACTATTTCTAATATTCAATGTTCACAGGCAGAGAGGGTTCATAGAGTCCAGTGTAATGGCAGTAAGTGACTTGTGGGAGCGGAAGACAGTGTAGTAGCAAGGAAAGCAATCTTCCCTTCCTGGCTATGTTTAGGGTCCTAGACTGGATTATATATGGCTTCCCTGGTAGCTCAAATGGTGAAGAATCTGCCTGTAATGCAGGGGACCTGTGTTCAATCCCCGGGTCGAGAAGATGCCCTGTAAAAGGGAATGGTTACCTACTCCAGTGTTCTTGCCTGGGAAATCCCATAGACAGAGGAGCCCGGCAGGCTACAGTCCATGGGACTGCAGAGTCAGACACGACTGAGCGACTAACATATGATACATAGATATTTATACATATAACTGGTCAAGGTATGATGGAAAGGGAAAAGCCAGAGAAGAAAATAATCTAATATCTACTGATACATTGAAAGAAGACTTTTTAAAAAAATATTTATTTATGTATTGTTTTTGGCTAGGTCTTCACTGCTGCGTACGGGCTTTCTCTTGTTGCGGTGAGTTGTGGTGGGGGGTGTGTTACTCTCTATTGCGATACACAGGTTCCTCATTGCGGTAGCTTCTCTTGTTGCAGAGCACAGGCTCTAGGGTACGTGGGCTTCAGAAGCTGCAGCCCAGAGGGCTGCAGAGGTTGTGAGCATGAATTTAGTTGCTCCACAGCATGTGGGATCTTCCTGGACCAGGGATTGAACCCATGTCGCCTGAATTGGCAGGCAGATTCTTAACCACTGGACCAGCAGGGAAGTCCCAAAGAAGGCTTTTTAAAAATTAATTTTGCTTGATTTTTATGGGGGTGTGAAGGAGTAATTTATAGAGAAATATAATTTATATCATATATATAAATATATTATAAATATTATAATTATATTATAAATATAAGGTGAAGAATGATATAGAAGCAATTATTCAAAGGATCGTAGCCAGCAAAGAAAACACAAAATGATTTCTGATAAAATGTTCAGATAAGTAAATAAAAATAAGTAAATGAAATTAAAAAATAAGTAAATAAAATAGTTTAGTTGCATGATCGTGCCATGTACTCTTCTCTGATACTCTCTTCCTTTCAAATGAATTAAAAGTCATTAAAGAAAGCTAATTTAGTAATTTCTAGAATATTTTTAATATGTATTTATGTTTATTTTGCTTTTCTAAGAAAAAAGTGATCTAAAATGATGATTTCCACAAGAGAAGAAAAGGACAACACGAATCACATTCACAATCATAATCATTGAACTAACACATATAACTGTATGTAGCCACTTTAAGATGTGAATGTTGAAGGTAATGTTGAATTAAAATTAATCGAAGAAGCACACTGCATCATACACAACACCTAGACATCATCAGAGGCTAAAAGAATGCCTTGGAATATTTTCTTCTCTCAAGAATAAAAATTAAGTAGTTCCAAATTCACTTTATATAGTGCAAGACATCAATAATATGTCCATAATGTATCTGTGACGAAAATTTCATTTGAGGGTTCCTGGGCACATGCAACTATTTAAATATGATTTCAGAAAAATTCCGCTGTCACAATGCTATTCCCCAGCAGTGGTGGCAGTACCAGTAACCAGGCAGATACTGGCTTTTCTGGTTCTGAAGACAGCAAAGAATGTTGACAGAAAGCACCACCCCATGATTCATGTGTCAGAACAAGGCTTAAATCACTCTTTAGTAGAAGCATTTCCAAGGTTATTCCTTCCCACAAGCTTTGTATGTAAGATATTCTGCTATCCCCATGGTTACCAAAAGGGGAGAAAAAAGCCACTATACTTCAGATTTCAACTGCTTTGCTGTTGAATCTCAAGCACACAGTGACTTTCACCTCAGCAATGTCTTCTGGATTGTTTCAGTTTTTTCACTGGATCCTGGATATGACTTGTCTTTTAAAACGATGAAAAAATATCACAAACAAACAGCAACGGCATGTATCCTTATACACACGTAATAATAAAAGCTAGATTTTTGCATCTAGCTACATTGTTTAAATTATTTGAGGAGCTGGGCAGCAGCGAAATCACCCCCAAAAAAGATGACTTGAGAAAAAATAATAAGAGCAAATGAATGATTTCTTGAGTTGGGTCGTTGGAACCAGCAAACCATGTGAATGGTCCCCATCAACTCCAGTAAAAAGGACTATTTTTAGCTTTGGGGTTAATGGGAAATATTAAGCTCCAAGAGGGAAAAGCATCTAGGTTATATGTTTCATTGGTTATAGCAATTCTTTTTTCTCAAAGAAAGCACTGAAAAGTACAGCAAACAAAGCAAAACCAAAAGACTGACAATGCCATCAATATCCCTCGTCCTTGCTTATCTGGGCTTCCCTGATAGCTCGGTTGGTAAAGAATCTGCCTGCAATGCAGGAAGACCTGGGTTCAATCCCTGGGAAGATTCCCTGGAGAAGGAAAAGGCTACCCACTCCAGTATTCTGGCCCAGAGAATTGCATGGACTGTATAGTCCACGGGGTTACAGAGTTGGACACGACTGAGTGACTTTCACTTTCACTGCTTATCTAAATGAATCTGTGTCTCTTTAGTGTTAGAGTCAGCTGAGGTGTCATTATCCTCTAGAGGTCTCATTATCCTATGAGATGGATGTTTTCAGCAGAGTTATGTCCTATTCCGGCCAGGAAGCAACAACAGAACAGAATCAACACAGGAAATTCAGGGCTTTTATTGTGTTCTCAGTATGTGTACTAGTCACTGTGTAAGATTCAAAGATGAATGTAATTGAATCCTTGTTCCCAGTGGACAATACAGGTTAATAGAGAAGCGAAACAGTTTATTCTACCCTTTATTGTCATTTAATTTCCTCTTTGGTGATTGCACAGGGAAATGAAGTAAGAGTTTGAAGGAGGAGGAGTTAATATCTATTTGAAAAAAAAACAGAAATTGCCTTCTAGAAGCTGACCTTGAAGGTGTAGGAAGGGCAGGATTTGAATAGGTGGCAAGCAAAGGGGAGCTGATTATGAAGAGATCAGAGCACCAGTAAAGGCATGTAAGTGGGCATTGGGTCATAATGAGTTTAGAGCTGGTGTTTCAGAGGATATAGACTGCAGGTCAGAGAAAAGTAGCAGATAAATGAGTAGGGTCATTCCACTGAGGGTCTGAAATGCTAGTTTAATAATGCATTTTGATCTGTGGATAATTGAAAGTCATTAAATGTATTTCTAAAGAGTAGTAATTGAGCTTCCTAAAATGCAGCCCTGACCATGTTATGTCTCAAATACAAGAAGCATTGTATAGAGTGAGTGCAAAGTAGAGGTTTAAGAGGAGGCTGAGTCCTTGGGCTTCAGATGGACCACTGTGCTAAAACTATCATCTCTTTACTCTTCAGTAGGGCTGCCCTGCACTATTCCTTTTCTCAACCTCCCACCCCACCCCCAGCCAGCACTCCTGTGCAAGGCTTGCAGGCCAGCCCCGCTCCAGCATTAATCCTTATTCCATTAGGAATATTTCATAAACAGTGTGTTTCCCGCGCAGCAGCTCTGTATCCCTGAGTATTTAGAAAAAAGAACCAGGAAACAGTCAGCCTGAGATTGGGGGGAGTGCTTTCTTGTTAGTACAGTGGCTAACTCCACAGGAATGTTACCTACCTTTTATTTTTGGACCACTTCCTTCTTCATGAAGGCTCAACCTCTGGCCCAGACAACTCTGTGTAAATTCCTGGTGCTTCTTAATGTTGGCAGGATGCACGTGAAATGAACCCCAGCTGAGAGAATGCTGTGGCAGGTTGTGTGTGGGAGACCATCACAGGCATCACAGATAAGCTAAAGGCTAAAGAGGTAATAGTGATATGTCAGTCCTATGTCAATGAGACAGAAAATATGAAGAGTGCCCCTTTTAATGGGGACAGTAATCACCTCTAAATGGTAAAGATTGTCTCTTGGGGAGTAAAAGCATCTAACTTGTGTTACATATTAAACACAGAGATAGATACAGTACATAAACAGATATCTGGTATATCTATGGTGGCTCAGCTGCTAAAGAATCCTCCTGTAATGCGGGAGACCTGGGTTCAATCCCTGGTTGGGAAGATTCCCTAGAGAAGGAAAAGGCTACCCACTCCAGTATTCTGGCCTGGAGAATTCCATGAAGTATATAGGCCATAGGTTCGCAAAGAGTCAGAGACAACTGAGCGACTCTCACTATGGTATTAAATTGTCATGGGGAATATTTTATTAACTTACTAACTTATTGGGGGAAACATGCCTTAAAAGTCTGCTTAGAAGACCAATGACTTAAAAAAAAAGAAGACCAATGACTTACAGAAACAAGTTGAAACATTGTCATGGGGGCATAGGAGCCTCAACCTTTTCTCTGTGTGTTCACAGGGAGAGTGGAGAGATAGTGAGAGAAATCTGTGAGAAATCCCTACCTTGACAAGGCAGAGCTGTCTGAATACTTAGCACTCACTCTGACAAGGCTGAGGTAGGTATTCAGAGAGTTGATGGCAAAATTCGACATTCCTAGGTCTTGCCAGGCTGCAGAGAGAGCTTGCTGAGTGGCTGTTGGGGCAGAAGCAAGCTCTCCCCCTGAAGAGTATACCTTTCTTTTTTTTCTTTTTAGATTTATTTTTTAATTGGAGGATAATTACTTTACAATATTGTGTTGGTTTCTGCCATATACCAACATTAATCAGCCATCAGTTCAGTTCAGTTCAGTTGCTCAGTTTTGTCCGACTCCTTGCGAATGCATGAACCGCAGCACGCCAGGCCTCTCTGTCCATCACCAACTCCCAGAGTTCACCCAAACTCATGTCCATTGAGTCGGTGATGCCATCCAACCATCTCACCCTCTGTTGTCCCCTTCTCCTCCTGCCCTCAATCTTTCCCAGAATCAGGCTCTTTTCAAATGAGTCAGCTCTTCACATCAGGTGGCCAAAGTATTGGAGTCTCAGCTTCAACATCACTCCTTCCAATGAACACCCAGGACTGATCTCCTTTAGGGTGGACTGGTTGGATCTCCTTGCAGTCGAAGGGACTCTCAAGAATCTTCTCCAACACTACAGTTCAAAAGCATCAATTCTTCAGTGCTCAACTTTCTTTATAGTCCAACTCTCACATCCATACATGACTACTGGAAAAACTATAGCAATGTCTCTGCTTTTTAATATGCTGTCCAGGTTGGTCATAACTTTCCTCCCAAGGAGTAAGCGTCTTTTAATTTCATGGCTGCAGTCACCATCTGCAGTGATTTTGGAGGCCCAAAAATAAAGTCAGCCACTGCTTCCACTGTTTCCCCATCTATTTCCCATGAAGTGATGGGACCAGATGCCATGATCTTAGTTTTCTGAATGTTGAGCTGTAAGCCAACTTTTTCACTCTCCTCTTTCACTTTCATCAAGAGGCTCTTTAGTTCTTCTTCACTTTCTTTCAAAAGAGTGGTGTCATCTGTGTATCTGAGGTTATTGATATTTCTCCCAGCAATCTTGATTTCAGCTTGTGTTTCTTCCAGCCCAGCGTTTCTCATGATGTACGATGCATATAAGTTAAATAAGCAGGGTGACAATATACAGCAGGGTACTCCTTTTCCTATTTGGAACCAGTCTGTTGTTTCATGTCCAGGTCTAACGGTTGCTTCCTGACCTGCATACAGGTTTCTCAAGAGGCAGGTCAGGTGGTCTGGTATTCCCATCTCTTTCAGAATTTTCCACAGTTTATTGTGATCCACACAGTCAAAGGCTTTGGCATAGTCAATAAAGCAGAAGTAGATGTTTTTCTGGAACTCTCTTGCTTTTCGATGATCCAAGAGATGGTGGCCATTTGATCTCTGGTTCCTCTGCCTTTTCTAAAACCAGCTTGAACATCTGGAAGTTCACGGTTCACATATTGCTGAAGCCTGGCTTGGAGAATTTTGAGCATTACTTTACTAGTATGTGAGATGAGTGCTATTGTGCAGTAGTTTGAACATTCTTTGGCATTGCCTTTCTTTGGGTTGGAATGAAAACTGACCTTTTCCAGTCCTATGGCCACTGCTGAGTTTTCCAAATTTGCTGGTGTATTGAGTGCAGCACTTTCCCAGCATCATCTTTCAGGATTTGAAATAGCTCAAGTGGAATTCCATCACCTCCACTAGCTTTGTTCATAGTGATGCTTCCTAAGGCCCTGCTGCTGCTGCTGCTAAGTCACTTCAGTCGTGTCCGACTCTGTGCGACCCCATAGACGGCAGCCCACCAGGCTCCGCCGTCCCTAGGATTCTCCAGGCAAGAACACTGGAGTGGGTTGCCAGTTCCTTCTCCAGCGCATGAAAGGGAAAAGCGAAAGTGAAGTCGCTTGGTCGTGTCCGACTCTTAGCGACCCCATGGACTGTAGCCTACCAGGCTCCTCCGTCCATGGGATTTTCCAGGCAAGAGTACTGGAGTGGGGTCCACTTCACTTCAAATTCCAGGATGTCTGGCTCTAGGTGAGTGATCACACCATCGTGGTTATCTGGGTCATGAAGATCTTTTTTGTACAGTTCTTCTGTGTATTCTTGCCACCTCTTCTTAATATCTTCTGCTTCTGTTAGGTCCATACCATTCTGCATAGGTATACATATGTCACCTCCCTCTGGAACTTCCCTCCCACCTCCCACCCATCCCACCCCTCTAGATTGTCACAGAGACTTGTGGACACTGGTAGAAGGAGAGGGTGGAACGAATTGAGAGAGTAACATTGAAACATATACATTACCATATGTAAAATAGATTGCCAGTGGGAATTTGCTGTTTAACACAAGGAACTCAAACCAGGAGTGTACCTTTAACTTGAAAATGGGGGTTTTCCAGGGCCTGCACTATAGCTCAGGCTTGTAAGAACATGGCTGGGCATCCCACTGTTGCTCCACTCTTGGGACTGATGTGCATGAAAAGCTTAGCCTTAAATGCTGGCTCTCCAAAACCTGCAAGCTTCTGCCTTCTCAGGAGATAGGGAGATACTCTGAAGGAAGTGCTTCAGCTACACTGGACTTCTTTAAGCTAGTGGACTGGAATGGAAGGACTCCTTGGTAACCAAATTCTGGCCTAGAGTGATGACATCTTCTCTTCTTTGTGACTGAGGGACAAACAGATGCAGAGAACCAGCGGAGGTCTGGGGCCATCCATGACATCAGACAGGAAGTCTTCTGTGTTTCTATTAGAGTTTCTATGTAATTGTTTTGTCCACCCACAAACAGCTGGAGTCTTGCCCGGTATCTGAGACTTGGAAGGGTCTGGGAAACTGAACAGAACCATTGGAGGAGGAGGAAAGAGGTGGCCCTGCAAGCAAGGCATACAGTGTGAAGGAAGGTATAGGAGAGCGGAAGAGGGGAGCGTATGAGCATTAGACTCCAGTAAAGGAAGGTAGCAGCAGGTTAGCAAGACCGTTTTAGCTCAGGAGAAAGAAAAGATGAAGAAAATTGTTCTGAAGACTAATTGGCTAGATATGTAATTTTCTCTAATTATGTTGTATGAGAAAATTATGCATATTTATACTTGCCAAGACTGTGTATCTCATCCAAACATGCAAACACATGTATCTGTCATCTTATTATACATGTGTGGGATATTTGGGCATATAATTTTCCAATTTGATAATGATTTAATGAAGTTCTTCTTGCAAGGTACCTTCCTTTGAATTCCTTTTTTTGTTCCTGTATGTCAAGCAGAAAGTGAGAGGAGACTTCCAAAAATGGAAATGCATCAAGGGAGGCAATAAAAACTTGATGAGGCTGTCACCCTTTAGATCTTTAAGGGATTTCTCATGAAGGGTGAATAACACTCAATATAATTACTTGCTAAAGGATTAGGATATATTCTTTTAATTATAAGTTTATACAGGTAAATGTTTATGGGCTTGCATGGACAAGCCTCCAGAGAGGTAAAGAAGTTTTATGTCTCGTGGCAGGAGAAACAGGTCCACAAAAGGAAGTAATATTATTATCTCACGTCATTTACCGTGGAATCAGCTTTGGAATTTATGTTCATGCCATTTATGGTTAAAAAAGAAGACTCAATTTGCATGTCTAATATGTGCTTAGGTTCATATCCAGTTAAAGCCAACAAAACTCACACACCCATGTCATTCTGACAAGACTGAGGTGCAGATGAAGCTAAGAATTCTCTAAGTTGTTAATGCCAGTATTATATTGAATGCCTGCAAACCGTAGTAGATGGACAGAGGTTTTTACTGTATTAAATCAAGGGAGAAAACATCTCAATTTTCCGTACTTTTAATGTGTTTTAAACCTAAATGGTCCATGCCATATTTACTACTTTTGTAAAACAGAATTCAGCCCAATGTGTTTCAGAAGGGAAAAGTTTCCCAGGAGGGAACCTTTTAATTACATACAGGAGTACGAATACGGCATGGAGAAAAAGAATTCTTAGTCATAAATCAAACATGCCCCATTGAAACTGCATGCTTAAAAAATAGCTTCCATCTTTATAAGAAAAAAATCACTATATTCAAATACCGCAAGCTATTGTCCCAACTCCCTCCATCCATCCCACTTAGTGGGGAAGAGCCCACCTGTCATCAATGCATTTCTCTCCACAATTCTTTGTACCTTTGTAAAAGGCACTTCTGAAAGCCAAGCTCATCCCTGAGAGTACAGAGGCTCCAGCGTTAGCGTGTTGATTCTTCCCTCCAAGCATATATGAATCCAGGATTGAGACTTCTGTGCATGAGCTGTGTCTTACAGCTTGTGTTTCCAAATATGCTTTTATTTGGTTAGTTGGTTGTCCTGAGTTCATGACTCTGCTCTATATAACATAAGTGGAAGAATGCCATAGCGTCATTCCTAAATTCAGATTCTAAATGAATATTTAGGCATAACAAAACTGAAAAACGTGAGACAAGCGTGCTTGGTCCAGGCTCAATGAATGCACTCTGTCATTTCCTTTCAAACATTCCTAAAAATTTTTTTGCAATTAAGACCCTTTGTTCACAACAATTCCTCCAACCTGTTTTATTTTATGAAAGAGCACAGGTTAAAAGAGGTAAGCGCCAAGACTTGTTTTCTTGCTGAGTTTTCTCTCTTGTTGTTTCAAGAATTTGAGGTAGTTTTGTTGTTTTCTCTTTTCAAAATCTACATAATACAAACTTTTTTCCAATTGCAGGATTTGGCTTTGATGTCATGTAATGAGCCATTCCTTAGGAAGTACAAAGTAGAAATAACATGAATAGTTAGGCTGCAATTATTAAGTCATCTTTCACCATAAAACCCAACATATGGTGAAATGAAAGTCATCTCTTCTCTATGCAGTGAGAGAAATTAAGGTCTTAAAAAAAACAAAAAAGATCCTCCCACATGTGAAATTGTGGTATTTGTGGCTTTAAGTGATCACTCATTTCTCAAGAAAAAAAAAATTTTTTTTTGATGAAAAAAACAATTTTCCAGATAGAAATATATACATGAGTAAGGATTTCTTTTCTAGAAAATTTTAGTTTTGAAATTATATCATCAGTAGCTATTGGCTTTCTTTTAATTGGTCATATATTTGCCCCTCCCTAAAGAAAAACAAATGGGCTTCCCAGGTAGTACTAGTGGTAAAGAACCTGCCTGCAGTGCAGGAGACATAGGAGAGGCCAGTTTGATCCCTGGGTCAGGAAGATCTCCTGGAAGAGGACATGGCAGCCCACTCCAGTATTCTTGCCTGGAGAATCCCATGGACAGAGGAGCCTGGAGGGCTACAAGTCCATAGGGTTGGATAGAGTTGAATATGACTGAAGTGACTTAGCAAAGAAAAACAAACTGTATGAGCTGTTGTTTTTCACAGTATTCTACCTTAATTGGAATAGCTTAAGAAACAAAGTTAAAGTCAGATTTGCCTTGAAATAGTATGTGCTTTTTTAAGCCCTGGGTCACTATGGCCACCACAAATACAAAGTTAGAAGATCATGAATCATACATGAATGAATGCCAAATATTTTTTCTCCATCTGAGGAGATATGTCAAAGGATAATAGTAGCTTATAAAGTACACCATATGCCCTGTGTAAACCTAGTAATATGTTAAAATATTTAATTGTGAAAAAAAAAATCACCAGAAGGTAAAAAAAAAAAGCTAATTTCTGCTATTCCAAAAAACTAAAGTAAAAAAGTCAAAATAGGATACCATAAAAAAAAAAAAAGGCAGACATTTCATTTGATCTAAAGAAATGGAACAAACCTACAAATGTGGAAGAATTTCAACTTTTGCAAATGTAAGAAGGATTGCAAGTGTTGTTGAGAAAGAATTTTTGGCATGCCAAATATAAGCAGGGCTTTTCGCCCCATCTTGTGACTTGTTCATCACTCATTCAAAAGCTATTCACTGTTTAACTTCACTGAAAATCCAAGAGGGCTTTACATTGATCTGTACAGTGAAAACCCAATCACCAAAGCTTATTACAATCTAATTTTTATGATGCTGCTGCATCTTTCAGGGTTTTTAATTCAAGGAGATATAGCAAAATACACTCTGGAGAAATTACCCTGCCATATTAGCCCCTATTAATAATGACAACCCTTTAGTTGGCTGATCTGGTGACCCATAACATATTCTCTACAATATAATCTTTTAAATGAACAACTTCCAAATATTGACACCACCATTAATAATAATGCTTGTAGGATAAAAGAAAACCTTGCAACACTGAGTTCAGATAACCTGGTTATACTTCAATTTCCCTCACTTTTCCTTACCTTTTATGTAGATAATGCCTAAAAACATATTTCCTAAATTCTAAGCCAGTTTTTAAAGTCAGTGAATCAAATTGCTCAAACTCACACAGTCATTTAATGGTCAGTAACAACTTCTGAAACCTATTTCTTCATCTGTAAAATTAGAAGACTGACTTGATTGATCTTAAAAATCCTTTCCAGATTTACAGTTCTTGCTCTAACAGCAAAAGAAAAACAGAAAATCTTCAAACAAAGTTGGACGGGAAGTTAATATTTGTAATGTCACACGGAGAGATTAGCTCAGCAATTTCCATTAATAGGAGTCATATGGTGAAGTTCCCCAGAGCTATTTGGAAACAAATCTCTGATTGCTTAGAACTATAGGTAGAGCCAAGTTACCTTGACTTTTTGTTGTTATTATTAAAAAATTCAAGATATTCAGGGGTTATGCTCTTTCTTAGGGTGGAGTACCAGAGATACATTGAAGATTATGTTTGAAATTATGTTTTTCAGATGAATATTGAAGAAGGACTGAACTGAGTAGGAGATGGGATGGAGAAGGATCAGAAATGCTGTAAAGGTCACCTAACTGGGCTATGAATTGGCATGTGAAAAGTATTTCAATACCTCATGGTTCTTGTTGGTTCCTTTCAATGTATTTAACACCCAAACTGATGAAAGAGGTATTGAGGTGTTATGAGCAGTTGCATTAATTATTTTACCTTGAGTTTTGTCATGGGATAGCTGATGCAAGACTAGCCAAATGCCAAAGTCGAAGGGGATTGCAGGGAGCGGGGTGCTATCAAAGCAAGTTTTCAAAGACTGAAAAGAAGCATTCTAACATGTTTCCTCCATTAAAAGTGGGAATGTTTGGATGGAGGGTGTGGGGAGAAAGTGTCAATTTTCCTCTAACATGTGTTTATAAATTGCTCCTAGAAATTAATGCTGGGTGGTTCATATATCTATAAATATGAAGGATTTCAGATTATTAAAAATAGGACTCGAAATATTAGAATGAATGCTTAAAAAAGGAAGTAGTTTTATGTTTCATCTTCATATGACTTATTCTTGAATTGTTCTTTAAAAATACTTAAATGATTTAATGCTGATAAGACACACAAATTTTGAAGAATTTATTTATTAAAATTTTTGATAATAAAAATGTAAAATCTACTAAAAAGTTGAAAATTATATTTAATTCATATACTGTTAGTATATATAATGGGGCTTCCCTGGTGACTCAGACGGTAAAGCATTTGCCTGCAATGTGGGAGACTCGGGTTTGATCCCTGGGTCAGGAAGATCCCCTGGAGAAGGAAATGGCAACCCACTCCAGTACTCTTGCCTGGAAAATTCCATGGATGGAGTAGCCTGGTGGGCTACAGTCCACGGGGTCGCAAAGAGTCAGACACAACTGAGCAACTTCACTTTCTTTCACTTTAGTATATAATAAGAATTCAACTGTCAAGGCAAACTAATGTGTGTAAAAAAGAATTCATAGAAATAACAAACTAACTCTATGAGTTCTTCTCTGATAGTCCATAGGTAGTTTTAAATATTCTCTTTCCCCTGTCTCCAACAAATATTAAAAAAAAAAAAAAAAAAACGAAAAACCTATTACAGTAGAATTGTTTATTAATAGGTCTATCTGCTCCTTGTACCAGATGATCTTTGTAGTTAAAGGTTGTCTTTCTACCTTAGTGTCATCTGTGATTATTTGGCCCAGTGGCCATTCAATAAGAGTTTACTCAGTAGTTTGGTACTGTTTTATTTTTAATCTAGACAAAAAGAAGCTCAAACACATACATGATCTTTACCCAACTCTTTAATGCCCTAGATGGTAGCATTGGGACATTTATGAATAAGAAACTTAAATGACAACAAATGACAGTTTGGGAAAAAAAATACTTGCATCATATATAATCAGGGAAATATTCCTAAGAGACAAAGAACACAAAATAACAAGAGAAACACAAACAGCTAAGTAGGAAGATAATAATAATGTAAATGTATGAATAAAAATACACAAGGCTAATAAACATATGAAAAGAAGATCAGCTCCACTAGTTATCAGAAAGTCAGATTAAAGCAATAATGAGCTATCGTGTTTGCCTGTTTCATGAAGCATAGTTTTTAAAGGTTACTAGTGTCAGTGGTTGGTAAAAATGTGGGGAAATGGCCTCACATATTTTTAGCGGGAGTGTAAAACAGTACAGCCCACTTGAGGGAAGGGAGTGTTCAATTTCGAATCTAGTAAAATTTAAAACACGTGTGTTCTTTGAACCAGCAATTTCACAATTTGGAATTTATCTTAGAAAAATACTGGTACAAAGAAGCACATGTCTGAATGTTTCTGGCAGCATTTGTTGTATTAGGGAAAAATTGAAAGCAATCTAAGTATCTATTAATAAGGTGCAGGTTAAATAAATTGTGTCTTGTCCATCTGCAGAAATCTCTATAGTCATAAAAAAACTAAGTGTATTAACAAGGAAGTACATCTGTGACAGTGTGTGTGAAAAGCAAGTTGTGAAAACATATATACAGTATGAACTTTTTTTGGTAAAATATATAATCACGATAAAAACTATGCATACTAGAGTTTGAGAAGATGCACAGTGCTAATGGTTAATGACCAGTGGGCATTGTATTTCTACATACTTTTGCACTGACTGATATTGCAACTGGATAATTTTTTTAAGCACATGTTTTTAAACTGTGAAATGCGGAAGGAGGACTTTTTGTGTTTAGGGTAAAATTTGTGATATTTACATACACTTCTTTATCTTAAGTATTTCTAGTGAATATAACACATGAGTATGCTTTGAAAATCAAATAATACAGGAAGGCTTTATGTATCAGTTTGGATAGTTTTGACTGTAAGTAACAAAAGCCTTGAATCAACTGACTGAAAAAATAAGGTGAGTATTATCTGACATTACAGTACGTCAGAGGGAGGTTAGTCTTCAAGGTTAATCCAGTTGCTCACAGGTGTCATGAAGAACCTGTGTTCTTTCCAATTCATCTCATACTCAGATTCACCTCACTTAAGACTTCACTGGCCCTCAGTGTCTCACCCAGATAAGGCAACATCATCAGGAAGAGAATCTAGCATATGTCCTTATAGTTCCCTCTAAGGAGTGAGGGGCACTTTTCTCAAAAACGCCCCCTCCTGCCCCCGAGGAGCCTTGCTTTCCCTTTCCACTGGGCAGATACCCAGCAAAGGAAATGTGATTATCCTTGGAGTTTAGGTAGAACTGAGTACAAATAAAATCAGGGTTGTCTCAGGAAGAAAAAAGCAGCAAATATATTTGGGATAGCCAACCAACGATGTCAATTACAGTGTAGCATGAAAAGGATTAACCCTAGCTCCATCACTCATCCTTCTCTAGTCTCTCTCCTAGAAGCTATTTTTTTTTAAGCTAATTTTTTTTCTTTTTTAAGATTTTTTTTTGGTATGTGGATCATTTTTTAAAGTCTTTATTGAATTTATTGCAATATTGCTTCTGTTTTGTGTTTTAGTGTTTTGGCCATGAGGCATGTGGGATCTTAGCCCCCTAAGCAGGGATTGAACCTGCATCCCCTGTGTTGGGAGATGAAGTCTTAACCACTGGACCACCACAGCAGTTCCCTAGAGACCACTTTCAACACCTTTATTCTTTGGGTAATTATTCCTGTATCTTTAAATAATATACTGCTATATCTTTAGTTATGAATTTTAGAGTTTATCTATGGAATTTAACAACACATTATTTATATTCTCCACCACTAATGCAGTCTTCTAACAAACATAATGATGTTATTATTTTTACTTCCTTGAAACATAACCTTTGTAATTCTAAGAAAAAAAAAGGGTACACAATTTGCTTGAGCTCATGCTTTTCTTTTTTCTTGGTCCATTTCCTCATTTTGCTGATGAATATCTTCAAAAACTCCTGAGAAAGTTTGGGAGGTTGAGTCTCTGAAGAGTTTATTCTGACACCATGTTTATTTGATAGGCTGGCTTGTAAATCACATTTCCAGCTTCAAAGGTTTGTTTTGTGGTTGTTTAGCCTTCAGAGTGGCAGTTGAAAATATGGACGCAAGTTATTCTCTTGATTTTGAACATGAAATATGTATATGCATACACATGTATTTTCTCTGGAAGCTTTAAAGATTTCTCTTTATCGTCAATGTTCTGAAATTTCACAAGAATATCGCTGATTATGTGTTTTTCATTCATTTTGTATAGATGTTATTGAGCCCTTTCAATCTGAAAGTCCATGTTCTGCTATAAGAAATGTTCTTCTGTTACTTTTTAAAAAATAATATTTATTTATTTACTTTATTTTTGGCTGTGCTGGGTCTTCGTTTCTGTGGCTTTGGCACAGGCTACTGGCAAGGCTTTGGCAAGCGGGGGCTACTTACTCTTTGTTGCTGTGCACGGATTTCTCATTGTGATGGCTTCTCTTACTGCGGAGCACAGGCTCTGTGTGCGCAGACTTCAAGAGTTGTGACTTACGGGCTCTAGAACTTGGGCTCAGTAGTTGTGGCCCATGAGCTTAGTTGCTCCACGGCACGTGGAATCTTCCTGGATCAGGGATTGAACCCATGCCCCCTAAAATTGGCAGGCAGATTCTTATCCACTGCTCCACAGGGAAGTCCCTTCTGTTACTTTTTTGATAATATGTCTTCTTAACTAAGTTTACTTTTCTTTCTTTTTGAAACATTATTTAGACAATACATTTGCTAGTTGGGTTGTTTTTTAAGAAATCTTTTCACATATTTTCCTTCTTGTAGTGTTTTGATTTTATTTTTTGAAATAATTTACTTATGTTTTCCTATAAACACTTTTTATTTGTGTTTATTTTTTCTGATTCCAGGAGCTCTTTTACCCCCTTTGTCCTTTTTTCATATTGTTTTACCTTTTCATGGATGTAATATGCTTGAGTCTACCTAAGGATGCCATGTAGAGAATTTTTCATTTTCCTTAGTTTCCTGAATTCTCTTATTTTTCTCTAAAGTTAAGTTTTTTCTTTACTTCTTTCTCTTTCATTTTGCAGGCTTTCTACAAATGCCTCTTTCTCAGTTGCCTTATCATATTCATGAAAAAGGCAACATACAAATTTACTCTGAGCTTGAGTATAAAGATAGGAATCCTCAACAACCAGTGTTCTCCCAGGGGGAGCTGGCAGGCAAGGGACTCTCAGAGTTTGATGCCCCTAAATGGTAGCATGCAGAGAGGCTTCTGGTTTGGACTGTCAACTGCTACCCCATCAGCCCTAATTTCTACCACTTACTTCAGCTTCTTTAGGGAAGAGTGCTTTGGTTCCAGTGGTCATGGTGGCAAGGACAGTGGTGGTAGGTAGATAACTTGATGCCAGACATTCTGTTAATGGAGATCAACTGGATATGCTCAGAATTTAATTTCTCTGTTATTAGTCCCACAACCTTTCTTTACCTTCAGTAGTATCTGCCATTCCCAAGTCCTAATCCTTTTCAGGGTCATAAGTCCCTCCACATGAACTCGTGGCTGTATGTCCACTTACCAGCTTCATCAACCACCAGCTCTTCATCCCACGTTTGTCTCCCCCAAATCTGAAAATCTCATCTGTAGATGCTCACCTTCTTGCCACTTCCCAGCCACTATTTTCTTATTGTTACAAGATTTTATCATCCTTGAGTTCTGTTCAGTTGCTCAGTCATGTCCGACTCTTTGCGACCCCATGGACTGCAGCATGCCAGGCCTCCCTGTCCATCATCGACTCCTGGAGTTTACCAAAACTCATGTCTATTGATTCAGTGATGCCACCCAAACATCTCATCCTCTGTCGTCCCTTTCTCCTCCCACCTTCAATCTTTCCCAGCATCAGGGTCTTTTCAAATGAGTCAGTTCTTCGCATCAGGTGGCCAAAGTATTGGCGTTTCAGCTTAAGCAGCAGTCCTTCCAATGAATATTCAGGACTGATTTCCTTTAGGACTGAGTGGTTTGATCTCCTTGCAGTCCAAGGGATTCTCAGGTGTCCTCTCCAACACCACAGTTCAAAAGCATCAGTTCTTCGGTGCTCAGCTTTCTTTATGGTCCAAATCTCACATCCATACATGACTACTGGAAAAACCATAGCCTTGACTATATGGACCTTTGTTGGCAAAGTAATGTCTCTTCTTTTTAATATGCTGTCTAGGTTGGTAATAGCTTTTCTTCCAAGGAGCAAATGTCTTTTAATTTCATGGCTGTAGTCACCATCTGCAGTGATTTTGGAGCCTCCCAAAATATAGTCTCTTACTGTTTCCATTATTTCCTCATCTGTTTGACATGAAGTGATGGGACCAGATGCCATGATCTTAGTTTTCTAAATGTCAAGTTTAAGCCAACTTTTTTGCTCTCCTCTTTCACTTTCATCAAGAGGCTCTTTAGTGGAAAAATAACTCCAGAAAGAATGAAGGGATGGAGTGAAAGGAAAAACAGCACCCAGTTGTGGATGTGACGGGTGATGGAAGTAAAGTCTGATGCTGTAAAGAGCAATATTGCATAGGAAACTGGAATGTTAGGTCCATGAATCAAGGCAAATTGGAAGTGGTCACACAGCAGATGGCAAGAGTGAACCTCAACATTTTAGGAATCAGGGAACTAAAATGAGCTGGCGTGGGTGAATTTAACTCAGATGACCATTATATCTACTTCTATGGGCAAGAATCCCTTAGAAGAAATGGAGTAGCCATCATAGTCAACAAAAGAGTCCAAAATGCAGTACTTGGATGCAATCTCAAAAACAACAGAATGATCTCTGTTCATTTCCAAGGCAAACCATTCAGTATCACAGTAATCCAAGTCTATGCCCCGACCAGTAATGCTGAAGAAGCTGAAGTTGAATGGTTCTTTGAAGACCTACAAGACCTTTTAGAACTATCACCCCAAAAAGATGTCCTTTTTATTATAAGGGACTGGAATGCAAAAATAGAAAGTCAAGAAATACCTGGAGTAACAGGCAAATTTGGCCTTGGAGTACAGAACGAAGCAGATCAAAGGCTAACAGAGTTTTGCCAAGGGAACACACTGGTCATAGTAAAAACCCTCTTCCAACAACAAAGAGAAGACTCTACACATGGACATCACCAGATGGTCAATACCAAAATCAGATTGATTATATTCTTTGCAGCCAAAGATGGAGAAGCACTATACAGTCAGCAAAAACAAGACCGGGAGCTGACTGTGGCTCAGATCATGAACTCCTTATTGCCAAATTCAGACTTAAATTGAAGAAAGTGGGGAAAACCACTAGACCTTTCAGGTATGACCTAAATCAAATCCCCTACAATTATACAGTGGAAGTGAAAAATAGATTTAAGGGACTAGACCTGATAGACAGAGTGCCTGAAGAACTATGAACGGAGGTTCATGACATTGTATAGGAGGCAGGGATCAAGACCATCCCCAAGAAAAAAAATTCAAAAAGGCAAAATGGTTGTTTGAGGAGGCCTTACAAATAGCTGTGAAAAGACGAAAGCGAAAAGCAAAGGAGAAAGGGAAAGATATACCCATTTGAATGCAGAGTTCCAAAGAATAGCAAGGAGAGATAAGAAAGACTTCCTCAGTGATCAGTGCAGAGAAAGAGAGGAAAACAACAGAATGGGAAAGACTAGAGATCTCTTCATGAAAATTGGAGATACCAAGGGAACATTTCATGCAAAGATGGGCACAATAAAGGACAGAAATGGAATGGACCTAACAGAAGCAGGAGATATTAAGAAAAGGTGGCAAGAATACACAGAAGAACTATACAAAAAAGATCTTCATGACCCAGATAATCACAATGGTGTGGTCACTCACCTAGAGCCAGACATCTTGGAATGCGAAGTCAAGTGGGCCTTAGGAAGCATCACTATAAACAAAACAAGTGGAGGTGATGGAATTCAGTTGAGCTATTTCAAATCCTGAAAGATGATGCTATGAAAGTGCTGCACTCAATATGCCAGCAAATATGGAAAACTCAGCAGTGGCCACAGGACTGGAAAAGGTCAGTTTTAATTCCAATCCCAAAGAAAGGAAATGCCAAAGAATGCTCAAACTACCACACAATTGCACTCATCTCACATGCTAGCAAAATAATGCTCAAAATTCTCCAAGCCAGGCTTCAACAGTACATGAACTGTGAACTTCTAGATGTTCAAGCTGGATTTAGAAAAGGCAGAGGAACCAGAGATCAAATGGCCAACATCTCTTGGATCATCGAAAAAGCAAGAGAATTCCAGAAAAACATCTATTTCTGCTTTATTGACTATGCCAAAGCCTTTGACTATGTGGATCACCACAAACTGTGGAAAATTCTGAAAGAGATGGGAATACCAGACCACCTGACCAGCGTCCTGAGAAATATGTATGCAGGTCAGGAAGCAACAGTTATAACTGGACATGGAACAACAGACTGGTTCCAAATTGTGAAAGGAGTACATCAAGGCTGTATATTGTCACCCTGCTTATTTAACTTATATGCCGAGTACATATGCAAAATGCTGGGCTGGATGAAGCACAAGCTGGAATCAAGACTGCTGGGAGAAATATCAATAACCTCAGATATGCAGATGGCACCGCCCCTCTGGCAGAAAGTTAAGAAGAACTAAAGAGCCAACCACCACCTACACAACCATATTGAGAGATCACAGCTTTCAAGATGTTCTTTCAGTCACTGGCATATATAGGATGTATGATGGTATCGTGTAAAGAGCTCTTGGCTGGAAGAGTCAAAAATAGTCTTATTTCTCCATATTAATAAACCACACCACCATGGATTTTTATTTCCTTACCTGTAAAGTGTCAGAGGTTATGCCATTTCCAGTTCTTTTCAACTTAATGGCTGGTGTTTCTATAAACCTAAGACTATGTCACCAAATGGTATCATTTGAGACTTAATCAACATTACTGTAAATGTGTTTTCTGAGCATGCTGCTGTGGACTTGCAATGCTCTGCCCTTAGTGGGATGGGCTTCATCAAGAATTTTCCTAGGGCACCAAATTAAGTCTAATAATACTTAATAGCGAGGACTCTTACCTAATTGGGACAGTCATGCTCACTTAACTGAGATGCCTCTAGGTGATTGTGTGTTGTATCTACAGAACTGGAGGTGACGGGAGACTGGTGATGCTTTGGGCTTCTTCAAATCATTCTGTTAGTGCCAAGTCAGCAGAGCAGGGTAGAGAAAGCAAACTCTTCTCCAGAAGAATCATGTCTGCTCTGTGGGAAGAATCAATTCTCCCAGGAAGATTACCCATCAGTTCTCCAGTAAAAATCAATTAGTAAAGGGCACTCTGACTTGATAGGCTGGACTGGTGTGTTGAGTGCTCGAGATAGGTGTGTACCACAGCAGATAGTTTCTGCCAGAGAGAGTCTTATAATCTACATTACAAGACAAACCCACATAAAGATGGGAGGCAGGAGGGAATCTGAGACTGAGTTAAAGAGAAGGCTTGAAACGTACACAAACAGGCACACACGCCTATCAATCAAATTTTTAAAAAGGCATGAGATTGTAGATTCTTCTTTACAATCTTCATAACCATAACAGAAATGCTGAATTTAGCACCCAGTTGGGTTTAACCATCAGTCGTCTCTGTCTTTAAATTGAATGACGTCTCTGTTTCTTTGGCTTAAGGTTTGTTGCCATTGTATCATAAAAATCTTGATTTTTTTTCAATATAGTTCATTTTAACTCCTCCACTTGGCCTATAAGACAATATTTTCCCTATAAATAGCAGTTGGGGACATTTTATAATGTAGAACTTCATTATTATAAGACCTAAAAGAAAGCATGTTTAAAGTTTTCTTGTGTTTTTGGACACATGGACCTAGGAATTGTGAACTGATTTCCTTCTGTGGAGATTTTGACTTTCTTTGATATGTATTGATACTGTGTAATAGTGAACATGTCCTAGGACAATCTTAATACTCCCTGAGTGTTGAATAGTCCACACATACCATTTGTTCCTAATCCAAATAATCCCAAATCACATGTCTCATATAATCACTGCAGTTGCCTACAGCAGACTCACACTGATAACTTTTTTTTTCAGAGGGGTGGAGCCTTTAGATAATTCATTTAACAAAGTTAAAAGTGTCAGTTTAATTATTGCTTTTCAGCAGTTTACATTACATTTGGGCTCAGTAACATCGTTGAGATTTCTTCCACCCAAAGCAGGAATGCTCCATGCCCTTGACTTAACCTCTTCTGAACTAGGTGCTCACCTACACTGTTATTAGCAAAAGTAGTTTACAACTCACTGCTCATGTGGGAAGTTACTTCTCTCTACCTGTCTCACTGAGACACTGAGGCTGGGGCAAGAGACAAGTGGAAGTTAAGCAAACTAACATGCTGAAGTCAGGTGGATTTCAACACCCCAAAGACACCGGAGTGACTCTCTAGCAAGGACAAGATTTTATTTAGGACTCTTCTTTCCTTTCCTTTGGTGCCTCCTCACCCTCATGTCTGATCTGTACTGAGCAGTGAATTGACATCTTTCACTACAATGGAACTCGATAATTTTGGATATATTAATAAAAATAAAATATTTACTATCTTTCAAGAATCTGTGATTTTGATTTAAAATTTTTAATTATTTTGCCCTTGTTGTAAAATCTTAAGTTTATGAGACAATGCATGCTTGTTTCATAGTAATTTAAAATACTTTATGTGACACTGGAAGGTTGTCTCTATTTGGAAAGCAGAACAATTATGCCAGCAGACACTCAATCAATGACAAATGTCATTTATTAGATAACTGCTAGAATACATTTTGTAAATTAACCCATATAATACTTTATCAGTATTCTGGTCTATCTGATGATTGTTAAACATGCCAACAACTTCAAGTGTTAAATAATTTGCTTCAGTCCAGAGTTGATATCTTTCTCTTTGTGGCTATATATTATTACATTATTTATTCTTCTAAATAAGGTCATCTTATGACTCAAAGAATTCCTAGAAATCTCTAACTCACTTTGAAACTCAGATTTATTGGATTAATTTATAAGGTCAAAGTTCTTCCACTGCTTCACAGGCACAAGAATTTCTTCAGCTATAGGTTCGGGTTACACCTTAAATGCAGAAGAGTTCTACATTTATTTTTGGACTTAAAAAAAAAACCTGGATAGGAGCAAGAAGGATTGTGGATGAGTTACTGGGGAAAGAAAAGTTTAGCGAGAGTCAGAAGGCTGGTCAAGGTTGCAGAAGTGCCTCAGCTACTTATTTGTTTGTGATTCTCTTTAGACTTCAGTTTCATGAGTTTTACAGTGGAAGTGCTATACTGAGTCTCTCTGGCCATATGTGTGTGTTAGTCACTCAGTTGTGTCTGAATCTTTGTGACCCCATGGACTGTAGCCTGACAGGCTCCTTCATCCATGGAATTCTGCAGGCAAGAATACTGGAGTAGATAGCCATTCCTTCTCAGGGGATCTTCCCAGGAGATCTTCCTGACCCAGGGATCAAACCCAGGATTCCTGCATTGCAGGCAGATTCTTTACCGTCTGAGCCACCAGAGAAGCTCTGGCCATATAATAGGATGTTAATGCCTTTTGATCTCCACGTAGATTTCCTTAAGACTCTATAAAACTATGGCGATCTTCTGAATCCAACAACTGGTGATGTAACAAGGTCATTTTCAGATTTATGAAATATCAAAAGTCTACCAAAGTCAAGCAGATATACAAAAGTACTTTACCTTTAAAAAATCTAGCAAAGGTTAAAAAAACAAATCACATTTAAATAATTGCCTTTTTCATTAAAAAGAAATTTAATTTCTTTAAGAAATTAAGACAATGCTAGTAAATCTTCATATTTATTCTCTACTTCAGACTACATTGTGCCCCCTAAATTCACATGTTGAATCCTAACCCCCAATGTGACTGTATTTGGAGATAGACTCTTAGGGAGGTAACTAAATTTAAATGAGGTCACAAAGTTGGGTCCCTAGTCTGCTAGAACTGAGGAGCTTATAGGAAGAGGAAGAACTCTCTCTCTCTCTCTGCCTGTCTCTTTTTTTTTCTCTCTCTCTGTCTCCATGCACACAGAGGAGGCCATGTAAGGACACAGCAAGAAGATGACCATCTACAAACTAGAAAGAAAGATCTCACCAGAAATGGAACCCATTCAAACCTTGATCTTGGACTTTCTAGCCTCCAGAGCTATGAGAAAATTAATTTTTATAGTTTAAGACATGTAGTCTTTTTTTATGGCAGCCCAAGCTAACTAAGACATTCTCCATACTTATTCAAAGTACAGAGAAATGAATAAAATATGCCATAGAGGTCCACAGGAGTCCTCAAAATAGTCCTGTAGTGCTATTCTTTGCAAACACTTGACTATCTGGAAATCATGGCATCTAATGCTAAGAAAACCCCACTCTATCGGGTTGCAAAAGGGAAGGTCTGACCCTGGTATCACCCTAGGTAATATTCAGGCAATGTATACCACAGGCTTCCCAGGTGGCGCTAGTGGTAAAGAATCCGCCTGTCAATTCAGGAGACAAAAGAGACGCGGATTTGATCCCTGGTGTCAGGAGGATACCCTGGAGAAGGAGATGGCAGCCCATTCCAGTATTCTTGCCCAGAGAATTCCTCAGAAGAGAAGCCTGCTGGGCTACAGACCATAGGGTCACAAAGAGTCAGACATAACTGAATGAGTTAGCACAACACAATGTATACCACATGTGTAATTTTAAACTAAACAATGGCAAAGTCTATCTATTTATAGACACTCAAGATGATCTCTTAAGATTCATTCTGTCCAAGACAGAGAAGGGTACAGGTGTTCTCTCCAGGGTGGAGAATACTGTGAGGTATCCCGTGGGGCTGCAATATCATCACTACCAGCTTTCTTGGATTTGTAGGGGTTGTTCTGCCTTCTCTCAGAGTGAATAAGTTGAGGGACAAGTGAAAAATAATATTAATAATACAGAAGTCAGAGATGAATGTTACTAGAATCTAAAGAATGTACTTGAGACACCACCCACAAGCACAGAGAAGCTGAAGTTTAATTGACTTACCCACAGAGCTCATTCTCAGGAAGTAAATGAAGTCCAGAGGAGGATTATTTGAGAATTTCTTGTTGACCAGAGCTAAATTATTTGTCTGTAAGTGGCAAGAGGATGGGGGCTTCCCAGGTGGCTCAGTGGTAAAGAATCCACTTGCCAGTGCAGGAGACGTGGGTTCGATCCCTGGGTTGGGAAGATCCCCTGGAGGGGGACATGGCAATGAAGCCAGCTCTCTCCAATTCCACTGTTCAATCTCTTACCCAGTCCACTACACATAACTCCTCTCTCTGTAGAGAATATGATTGGGCCTAAATAATGTATGCCACAGATTCCACAGGATAGCAAAATATATTATAATATCTGATAATGGGTGCATATTACTCAATGGAAAAACAGCATGAAATATGAGATATTTATAAAAACACCGAAACCATTCCAAATTACTGGGTGTTATAGAGTAATTGTTTTTCTTCCTTTGTAAATTATCTGGGATGAGGACAAGTCAAATGATCTCCACATGTGTTCTAGAGAAGTAAATAAACTTATTTACTTTCCTTGACTGGTTCTCATTTTGTTATCTCTTATAGAGGTGCATTCTTTAAAGAAAAATAATGATTTGGCTGTGTGGCCATTGTCAAAATCACTTGTAAACACTCTTCCATAATGGAAAAGAATCAACCTTGAAATAAACTAAAACAGCTATTTTTTTCTTGACTGAAAGTACTGCCTAAGACAGAATTTTAATTTACTTTCAACTATCAAAGATATTGTTTTAATTGTAGCACAGAAGAGCAAAGTAACAACAAAAATCAATCTCTGAATTTCTCAGAGGATCATTAAGATTGTTCCAAGTCTATATGTCTGAAATTATATAATATGGATTTTAATGTTATTTGAACTTTCCATTTAAAAGGCATTGGCTCTATAAGCAAAACCCACCACAGATAATGACTTTTAATTGTAGTTTTTCACATGGTTTATAGTATCCATTCAAACCTCGTGATGAATGGATATCTGGGTTTTTATTTCCCCAGGAAGCTAGTAGCGAATTACACTATTGAACAGTTCGTAACTTAACATTTTTAACTTTGACATAGTATTCATGAAGAAGAATTTCATTTGCTGCTGACAAGTAGCGTCATACTCTCCAACAGGTCTTGTGAATACATTTTGGTCAGCCAAGGGCATGCTTAGGTAAACTGCCTCACCTAACACCCTTGCGGTTTACAGTAAAAGATAAAAGTTGCGCGCTTACAGTAAAGGCTCTGCAGGGAGGTGGCTCATTCTGGAAATGGTACTGGATGATACTAAGAACAAGAATGTGTCATTGGTTTCAAGTTGTATTTCTCTTTCTTGGAGTAAGATCTTGCAAGAGAATAATAAAGAGGCACAAAGTAAGGGCAAATAAAAATGATCTACTATGGAAGTTTAGGGATCTTAAATAAGATCCTCCCATCTGTAGAGGTGACCATTCTAGATAGGTGAAACATATCCTAATTTTTTAAAAGTCAAACCTCTGGGGAAGAAATATTGTGAGTTACCATACTAATAAGTAATGGTTCTTGCTATGTGTTTCCTAAATTCCTTCCATAGTACTTCATTGTACATGTCCTTTCCTTTAGTCATCCATGGAAATGAAGCCCCTGGTTAGAGGAGATCAAGAGTGTCTGGTCATCATTTTTTAAATAAGAAATTTTCACAGGCTTACGATAGGTATCGTATCTAAACATTTTCTTCTTTATAATGAATAATCTCACTTCCTTGCATCTTTCCTCATCTCCTCTGATTTCAAAACCCCGTGTTCATTTGTGAGCTAGAAGAAGGAATAGACAAAGGATTAAAAGTTAGGGCTCTAGTTACAGTGCTGCTACGTATGCCATTGGGTGAAGCACTTCAACCTTTCTGAGTTTCATCATTAATAAAGTGTGAAGTTTGGACAGATTTATCTCTGAGTCTAGCTCTAAAACCAAAGTTCTGATACTTCCCATAAATCGAGCTAGTTCTTCCAGGTTAATTAGGGAATTTAGAACTGGACACAGCATGCTGATGTTAAGTATAGAAGTTAGGTCACCACTGTGCTTGCTTTATTATTATTTCTGAATCCTAGTCTCACAATAATATTTGTAATTTGTTGGACTTCAGTGGTAAAAGAATCATGTGATTATTCATGTTAACCTCAAGACTTTTTCCTGCTAATCTTGTTCATCCTTATTAACTTTGAAAATATGTTTAGCTACGTTTTTAAGGGTATCAGCTGAAAATTTACCTAAATAACACTCATTTTGTTTGCTACTGATTATTCCTCCAACATATTATTTCATTATTATAACCTTGGCAACCATGGACTGGCTAACCTTTCCACCTGACAGTGCATCATTTGCTCCCTTAATTATATTTCTCACAAATCACTAAGGAAAATATTTAGCAGTATCAGAGCTGGTGCTGGTCCCAGACAATTGCCACCAGTACTGACTCTGATCCTCTGATAAGTTCTTTCCGCATAGTAACCATAAGTTGTGTGACTCATCCTGAGCCTATGTTCCCAACTGACTTATTTTCCTCTTCCTGTTTATTTGATTATGTTTAGCATGTATACATTCTATTGATATACTTCCTTTGACAGGAAAGCAGTCCAAGTTGATAAGATGAATCCTAGGAACCTGCTTAGGTAATATATGACAAAAAGAAACTTAGCATGGCAGGAAAATGAAAAAATAAAAGCAGCCCCAAAATCGTAGCCCAATTGAACTGTATCATTTACTATATTAAATGTAAATGGGATAAGATATCCAGGTAAAAACGGAATTATCAGGATAGAAAATAATACAAACCCAACTGTATGCTGCCAATATAAAGCACACTTTAAATATAGAGTCATAAATAGTTTAAAAATAAAAAGATAAGGGGAAAAAACCACTGTCCAGACACTACTCAAAAGAAAGCTAGTTTGACTGTATTTATGTCAAAATAGGCTTCAAATAAGAAGTATTACCCAAGATAAAGAAGGATATTTTATAATAATAAAAACTGAATTTGTAAAAAATATTAATATGACAATTTTGAATATAATACAGCTAATAACAAAGCTTCAAAGTAAATGAAACAGAAATTGACAGAAATATATAGGGAAATAGATAATCACAATCATCATGGGAAACTTTAACAGCCAACTGTCTGCAATTGATAAATAAATATTTAAAAAGTCAATAGCAATATATAAGATTTGAATGGCACTGAAAACAAGCTACCTAATAGACTTTTCTAGAATACCACATCTGACAGATGCAGAATATACATTCTCTTCAAGCATATGTGGAACATTAAACACAAAGACAATATGCAGTCTATTAAAGACTTTCAATATATTTAAAATGATTGAAATCAGAGTGTTTTACCTCACCCCAACAGAATTATATTAGAAATCAATAACAAAAAGATATCAATAAATTCCTCCAAATATTTGGAAATTAGGCAATATTTCTAAATGATTCACCAGCCAAAGAAGAAGTCACAAGAAAATTTAGAAAATATTTTGAATGGAACAATAAAAATATACAACACATTGAAATTTGTAAGTTGCAGCTAAAAGTGCTTAAAAGGAAGGTCATAACTTTAAATACTTATATTAGAAAAACAAAAAAATCTCTAAAATTGATTATCTACCCTTCTACCTAAAATTATAGAAAAACAAATTAAGCCCCAAGTAAGCGAAAGAAAAGACATAATAAAAGTAAGAGCAGAAATCAATGAAATGAATCTCAAATAATAATAAAATTAACATTTGGAAGAATTGAATATTGGTTCTTTCAAAAAAATTAATACAATTGAAACCTCTATCAAAATTAATCAAAAACAAAAGATAGGGAAAAAAAAATACCAAAATCAGGAATGAAAGAAGGGCTAGCCCCATAGATCTTATAGACATTAGAAGAATAATAAGAAAACACTATGAACAGTCTGTGCCAACAATGTCAACTATATAGATGAAGTAGACAAATTCCTTGAAAAACGTTATTTCCAAAATGGATACAAGAAGAAATATATAACCTGAATAAGAGTATCTGTGTTATAGAAATTAAATTTGTAGCCCTACATTGGGAGCCAAGTGCTATGGCTGATAGAAGGCGAGCAAAGGGGATGTGGTTCTTCCCACTAATCTAAAACACAATCTGAGTCATAGGCCACGCACTGTAAAGCTGTTCAAGATCTCAGACATCATCTAGGTCAGCACTCTAATTTTACAGGTGGAGAAATTGACATCCAGAGAGGTTAAATATTTGCCCATGATCACCAAGCTTGTTAGCGGTAATCAAAAATATCCATATTCCTAACACTATGTGAAATCATTATATGGGCATATCTCTCACACTTACAGTTACCCACTGTTTTCAAAGTCCAAAAGTGAGTGGCCCATCAGCGCATACATTCTTCAATCTCCCGCAGTCCCTTTAAGACTTCATCTGATAGATACTCGAACCAGCTTCAGAATAGAAGGGAAAGAGTGCGTAACTGTGCCCAAGTCCATGAGGGCTGGCTCACGACTGAGAAAGAGTTCTATGACAAGGAACTGCGTTTCAGTCATTTCTCCATGGAGGTTTTAAGACCAGAGCGAGGAATGCAATGCATCACTGAATTGAACCATGAGGTGAACACAACCTTTCATTTGCATTGAGTTTAAACATAGTAATTTCACTGGGCTTTAAAAAAAAAAAAAAAAAACAATGTGAAGGTCATTTATATTTTCAAGATGTAAGCAAAATTTTACCCTCCAAAATATAACCTCATTGTTTTTACTCCTGTGTAATTTTAGAAAACCTAGAGACCATGTTTTTCTCCCAGATTTCTTTTGAAGACTGGGTCCACCATCTAATGATCTGTTTATATTTTAATGCAAACTGACTTTCCTCATGGTAGTAAACAGTGTCATAGGACTGAGTGTGTGGGAATAGTGGATATCGGGGGCCTGGAATTACCCAAATCATTGACCCTCAGAAGGACTTCCTCTCTTATCCTTGCACCAGACATTTTGGACTATTACAGAACACGATTTTCTTGTTTCCAGAGTTTCCCTTGTCATTCACCTTGATGTGTTTCAGAGTCTTGCGAGAATTTCTGTCAGCACCAGTCAGTTTAGGAAGCCTCAGGAGGTCATACAGTCCATGGACGGCTCAGTAGGTGAGCTCCAGAGAACTGAAAAGTCTGCTGATTCTCTTTCCTCCAAATCTTTTGACCTGACTTCTCAGGCCCTCTGACTGAGAAGTGTAGGCCAGGTAGCACTCCCTAAGACTGCTGAAAATACAAACAGAGAACTCAGCAGGGAAGATGGGGAGTAACACTGTGAATTGGGTGTATGTATATGGAAGGCATCATTTCCGGAAAGTTTCCAGGATATATTAATTGGGAAACAGCTAGTCAGCTTTTTGGGAAAATGAATCAAAGTTGAATGCCTTCCATTGTAAGTTATAATAAATAAGCCTCTCTTTAGGATGCCAATACTAGCCTTTCTTTCTAGTTCTTGTTTTTTAATAAAAATAAATACATTCATATTTTCCCTAATTTTCTTCTTTTCTCATCATGCCAAGATTTATGATATACTTTGAAATTTGGTTTCAAACGTCTGTTTTAATTATATATGAACCACCATAAGTGCCCTGGTTCCAGTGTGTTAAGAGACTTTAGCAACCTTGTCTAATATGAATCTAGACATCTATGTAGGACTTGATGATAAGTGGGACTCCTGAGAACAGTCGTTGGATTGATTCCATAGCATCACTGTGACAGTGTGGAAGCACCATGGGACATTTTCAGAAGCAGCATGGAGGCTACAAGCCAGAACAAAGTGCACTGGCATAAATCCTCAGTAAATATTTATTAAGATCAATGGCTACATACAATGTGCTGATGGTAGCCTTTTGCTCTCAGTTATAATTAAGATGAATTACATTATTGATGTATTAGGACCTCCTCTTTGCCTTTAAAGCACAAGACAGGACTTTTTTTTCCCCAAGACAACTTACATATCTTGCTAGTTACCAGACACTGCACCAGTGCTTGCTCATAATGCTTGCTCATTCTTTTAACCTATAGCCAGTCTGTAGTGGTTTGGTGTGGAGAAGGCAATGGCACCCCACTCCAGTACTCTTGCCTGGAAAATCCCATGGACGGAGGAGCCTGGTGGGCTGCCGTCTATGGGGTTGCACAGAGTCGGACACGACTGAAGCGACTTAGCAGCAGCAGCAGCAGTGGTTTGGTGACAATGATGTGACCTACAGAGAAGTCTTGGATAAGTGCCAGGATCAGATAGTGGTGAATCATTTGACCTCTACTTGTGTGGACGGTTTGAAGGTGCTAATAGTCAGTTCATAATCACATTCAACAGCTCTCAATGAGTAGTAGCCAGCATTGGTAAAAAGCAGTGCTCTTAGAGAGGATTCCTTGAAGGTCAGAGAGAAGGAGGACCCAGAGGACCCTCAAAACTAGAAGATACTGATAGAAGGCAAGATTCTTGTTGGCCAGGGGTAAAGGAATAATCTTCTTCTCCCTTATATATGTTTTCAAAAATTGGTGGTTGCAAGACTTTATCTGAACCTTCATTGTCTTAGATATTCTTGAATACTATTTTGGGTGTGTTTTCCAGAATGCTCTCTTCCCTCAAAGTGATTTCCTTCAAAGGAAAGAATAAGATTTGGGGTTTTAACTTACACCTTGGAAGTAAAGAATATTTAACTGAAAGCGTCTTTTAGGAAAAGAACATAAGACATATTGAATAATTCAATGAAAGCAAATGAAATAATTTTGCTCTATGTCTGCAACAAAAAGGAAGAGAGAACTTATACTGTCATATTTTTTACAGTCTTTAACAGTCATAAACTCTTTGATAAGTACTGTGTGCTGCATGCTGTGAGGTCACTTGAGTCATGTCTCTTTGTGACCCCTTGGACTGTAGCCCATCAGGCTCCTCTGTCCATGGGATTTCCAAGGCAAGAATACTGGAGTGGGTTGCCATTTTCTACTACAAGGGATCTTCCTGACCCAGGGATCAAACCCATGTCTCCTGTGGACTCTTTACCACTGAGTTTATGATCTGAGGTACTAAGGAAACATCTCTCATCCCTAAAAACCTGGTCTGGAGTGGTGATCCTCAAATTCTGGGTCTAGAATCACTAGTGATCCCTTATAATCTTTGTTCATGGATCATGCATGATTCAAGTTCTATTGTAACCCCATCTAAAGCACTCAACTTTTAAATATGTATTACAGGCTGAGTAACAGACCCAGACATCTTTTTATAGGTTTGTCATCAAAATTGTTGCAATTCAACTACTAGTTCTAGGCACAGAAAACATCTGTGGACTTAATTTGTTGACTGGTTGGTTTTATTTACCAAAATAGTAACCCACTGCCCAAACATAAATTGAGAGCTTCTGGTCAGCAAACTGAGGTTATTTAACTTGAAAATATACTCTCTGTCTTTGTCTTTGTCTAAGTTAATGACTCCTTTCAAGTTGCTCTAGCCAATTATTTCCCATTTCCTCATTTTGAGCTCAGAAATAATAAAAGAGTGGTTACTAAGTGTTTTGTTTATAAGTTTGATCTAACAACAACTGCCTTTTCAGTAAACAAACACTAACCTCAATGAAGTTTTCACATTTCCTTTGTTAAAGTATTTCAACAAAAGGGACAAGAATGTCCACAAAGGATTTTTCCAGAAATTTGATAGGACATCTGTGACTCCATCTTTTTAGTCTTGGATTAAAATATTGAATGCCCCTTGACCATGGGCATAACCATAAGGAACTCAGCTCTGTGTATCTCATTATATTGGCAACGAAGCTCTGATCGTGTTTGAAAAATGGCCTGATTACTGTTCAGTAATAATCTTTGCTTTTCTTCGACTTCTCCTGGAACACTGAAAATGGTGTATATTTTGAATACACTATATGTTTTTCAAAGACAACCATTTATAAAGAACTCATTCTTTTAAAGATTTTTCTTAGGGAAGTTCCTTAAATAGTTTTCATATTGCACTGACAAGCTGATATAGAGTATATTTGCATGTTTAGTAGTATCAATGAGTCTTATCATCCTGTGTTGATTCTTTGAATGTTAATCTTTTGTTCTAGCCCCAGGAGATCCTGAATTATAAAAGAAATGTCATCAAGAATCAATGACACTGAAGCTTGGAAGGGGCAGTTGGAAAGAGCTATATGTGCCCTATGATATACAGAACCAAAATTGTGTGACCTGGGTTTCTAAAGAACGCAACAAATTCTTTGTCAAATTCTTTTCTGTAAACAGAGAAAAGGATGATCAGTTGGGCAATGACTTATTCCACATTTACACAGCTGTGTCATTTCCTGTCGGTTAAAGGGTGAGGGCTAAGTCCACAGCAGCAGTAAATCATATTAGCAGTCAGCATTAATGAGGAAAAGCAGGACCAAATTCTGCAACCTGGGCCAGAGTACCCTTACCAAACACAGCTTATTGCAATGCCTTTGACTGGACAATCAGCCATCATTTTGAAATAAAAGATTCCTCTCCAAGAGGATAAATTCTTCCCGAACAACAAGTTCAATCCATTGACTTTTTATCAACCTTCTTTCCTCAATTCCTCTTTCTCAAAAAAAAAAAAAAAGATAATAATAATTGCCTTCTATTTGGTTGATGTTACATAAGACTAGCTGAGTGACCATCTCCAGAAAGGGACAGCTGTGAAAGTGGCACCCTTCAGTACAGAACAGGTCACAATTTTTACACCCTGCTATTATTTTATATTAAATTTCATGTATTTGAAGCTACTTCATGTCCACCATCGTTCAAAATTCTCAAACAGAATGCCTATGACTCATACTTGTATTTTCTGACATAACGTCTCTGAAGACATCCTGAACGTTTTCTTGTTCTTACGTCACCTCTCGACTCTTGACAATGCCTGTAAGAGACCGGGGCTTCCTCCTTAGGACACACTTGCTCCTTCAAACACTTCTTCTGGCGTCTTTGGAAAGGCAGCCAACCATGAATAAACAATTAGGATTATGCCTTTACAATATTCCACTGTGAGCTCAGATCTCCATAAATACACTGAACCTGAATAGGGAAGCAGAGGGGTTGCCTGACGCATTTCTAAAGAAGAATGTTCAAAAGTAGAGAGCACGTGATTTTCTCAGCAGCCTTCTTGCGGGACTTAAAGGAGGCAGATAATATCATTGCCTTGTAGGGATGAAACTAAGGAAAAGAATTCAGTGTTTGCTCCAGGTCAGACAGTGCATTTGTTTAGCCGGGGCTAAAAGCCAGTGTCCTGACTTGTAGTCCAGTGCTCATAGAAAGAACACAGAGCTATTGCTGTTTATCAGGTCTACGCCATCCCAAGATGGCTATTCTCTCTCAATTAGCCCTCTCTCCAGGCCTGGAATCAACCCTTTTTGTGTTAGATGGGATGTAGTATGACAGGGGCTGCTTCTGTGTAATATGTAAAGAGTTCACCAGAGAGGAAAGAATTCTTAAGTTCAAACTTCTTAGGGCAACTGAATGCACATGATGTATTGAGTATCAACCAATCCATATTGAAACGTTTGCTATTTTTTCTCTTCTCTTGAACTTAGGGGTTAATTAGAGAAAGGAGAGAGTAATAGGAAACAAGAAGAATAACAAAAGACAGGACATTAGGTAATGCATGATTCCCTAGGTGGGGCTGCATGTCTTCCCAAGGAGTGCTTTCCTTAGGGAAAACGTTTCATTGCAGTATCAAATTTTAGTCTTTTCTAGGACTTTAGGTGGCGCTAGTGGTGAAGAACCTGCCTGTCAATGCAAGAAACATAATGAGATGCAGCTTCAATCCCTGGGTCAGGAAGATCCCCTGGAGAAGGGCATGGCAACACACTCCAGTATTCTTGCCTGGGAATTCCCAGGGACAGAGGAGCCTGGTAGGCTGCAGTCCATAGAGCTGGACTGCATGTCTGCCGAGTTGGACTGCATGTCCGCCGAGTTGGACATGACTGAAGTGACTTACCACACGAAGGACTTTAGGTTTCATTTAGATCTGAAAATCTCATTGAAGATAAGAAGTTTCATCAAAGTTTCATAGTTAGTGGAAGGAGAGGTGAAAATTTAGAACTGGAGCCATTCATTCATTCATTCAAATAATCAAGTCATTACCCCGCTTCATACTCTCCTGTGTCTGACTATCTGTTTCCCTTAGGATGAAATCCAAATTCTATGATCCTGTCTATTTTCTTCCTCCTTCAATGGGCCCACTGACTCCAGCCTTCCTTCTGTTCCTTCCACCTGCCCAGTTCTTTCCCTGCATGTAACTTTTTCACTCTCTGTCCCCTTGTTTTCAAATGGACCTCCTCATGGCTGATTCGTTCTCACCATTGACGACTTAGGCTCATTGAGAGGTGTTGCCAGTCCTCTGGGTTTGATTCCCACCTTCCTATGCTTCATCACACCATCCTGTTTTGTCTTCATAGAGCTTAGTGCACTCATTCTTATTTGGGTACTTGCTTACTTCTTTATTGTCTATCCTTTGTCTGGCATATGTATGTGTAAGAGCAGCAGGCAGGCTGGCTTGTTTCCCTTTATATCTACAGTCCCTAGAACAGTATTTGGTATATTGTTACTGTCGTTCACGTGCTAAGTCATGTTCGACTCCTTTTGCGACCCCATGGACAGTAGCCCACCAGGATCCTCTGTCCATGGGATTTCCCAGGCAAGAATACTGAAATGGGTTGCTATTTCCTTCTCTAGAGGATCTTCCTGACCCAGGGATTGAACCCGTGTCTCCTGCATTGGCAGGTAGATTCCACTGAGCCACCAGGGAAGCTCAGTGGCATACAGCAGGTGCTTAATAAATATCTGTTGAACTAAATGCTAAGTGGATTTTTTAAAAAATATTGAGTATCTACTACACACTGAATAGTAGAGACTCAAAGTTAAGGCAAGGAAAGAATTCTTACCCTAAAGAAATTTGAAGTCTGGTGACTTCAGGCAGTTGGGTTTCTATTCAATTACACAGCCATTAAATTTCATTTGGCAACTGGCAGATTCCTAGAAATTTAGGTCACCTGATTTCCAAAATTGGTCTATGATTCCAGATTATTCATTAAAGTGATTAGGTCTCTCATTTGCCTGGGCTAGATCCTATTTACAGCTATTGTTCTGACCATCAATGGTACCTCCTTTTGCTCTCAAAATTTTCCCAGCATATATGATGAATTACACGGTCATCTTACTGTCAGCCAAATACTAATAATTCATAACTTATTGTTAGTTAGAGAAGTTTAACTACATAAACTTCATCAGTTCAGAAATGTGGAAGATCAAATCATATCTCCAGAAAGAAGCAACTTCCTAAGTTAAAACTCTGAGAAAAAAAGGTGGGGGGTGAATCTATTCTCTTAGCACTGGTTAGTGAGTTCATTAAAAAGGCCAGAATTTCCCAAGATATGTTCAACAATTCTGAGAAGTGCAAATAAGAGTTTGCACTTTGATAAATTTGGGGAATGTTGGGTTAAACTCTGTTAGGCAGGCTACCTTTCTATAGAGCCTCTTACTGTTGTAATATATCAAAGTGCATGGTATATCTTCAAGGGGTGATACAGGCATAGTGTCTCCATCCCTCACTGGGACATAAGACCCTTTTTGTGAAGACCCTTTCTGCAGAGCAGACTTTGGCTAGTGCTGCTTTAGGAACCTGAGCAGGGCCAGCAATCCCCTTTTCTGTGGGTCAGTTCTCTGTATGTACGAACACAGCCTTACACACCGAGTCTGAGTTAGTCTTCCTTTGGGGAGCTCCAGTTTTCTTTGCTCTGAAAGGAAGGAGAGACAATCCTTAGATCCCTGAGGCTTCGTGGTCCTAGGGTTGATACTTACATCTGTGCTTTTAACCATCTTTCATTGTGCCTTTTCACTCCCCATACTGAATTTTCTGGTTTTTCACCTTATCTTCTCATTTACAAATCTAGAAATGTCCATCGGGAAACCTATACTTTTTTTTGGCAATGTCCTTAGTACAATTTAATAGCTAAAACCTCTGCAAATTTTTTCGGTTGTAACAACATGGATGGACTTGGAGGATATTGTACTAAGTGAAGTAAGTCAGAGAGAAAGACAAATGTTGTATGATATCACTTATATGTGAAACCTAAAAAATAAACTGGTGAATATAACAAAAGAAACAGACTCAAAGATATAGAGAACAAACTAGAGGTTACCAGTGGGGAGAGGGGAGGGGGAGGAGCAAGATAGGGTTAAGGGATTAAGAGATACGAACGACTATGTATAAACTGAATAAGCTACAAGAATACATTGTACAGCACAGGGAATATAGCCAATATTTTATAATAACTATAAATGGTGCATAATCTTCAAAAATTGTGAATCTTTATGTTGTACACCTGAAATTTATGTGATATTCTACATCAGCTACACCTCAATTTAAAAACTGTAAAAATAGGTGAAACCTTATGATCACTTGGAGCACAGGAAATGAAGATGCGTAAAGAAGGACTTTTAGAGGGAAGAGAGAACAAATATATGGCCATTTTTAGTCCTCTCTGAGACTTTCAGGTGGGGGGGGTGGATGTTGAGGCAGTGGAAAAGGAGTGGTGGTTTGTACCTGCATTTTTCAGCTAGGCATATTTGCATTTTCCGGGTCAGTCAACGGTGCTTTGATTTTAGGGAAAGGAAGACTATTGATAAAGGAATTAAAAGGCAGGGTCAGAATCCTTCCTATCCCCTCTTCTCACTGAAACAGGGGCAATGGCTGACTGCATGCTTAGGTCCCTAGTGTAGTAGGATTGAGTTTTCCAATGGCTTTTGTTACTCAGTTATGATCATCTTCCACTTTTTTTTTTCTTCTACTCACAAACCTCCCCTCCCCTCTCTTCCAAACCTTTCCCTCTCCTCCTGAGTCACTGAAACAGGTTTCCAAAGCCAGTCTATTGCTGTGACCCGAGCAAGCCAGTTCCGGCATCTGAAACAACCTGGCTTAGCTATTGTTCCATGGCCTAAATACCTGATGCAAAACATTTCCTATGAAAATACAAGCACTTAACCCTTCCCCACCCAAGATTGGCTTTCAGTGTTTTATAACGATGTTTTGGGTAAGAAATGTTTTTGCTTTCATAAATGCTCACGAGGCTTCCGTAGAGCAGCCCCCATGAAAACGTTTATCCAGAAATTCCAATAAAAATCAATATGCCCAGACAATGCCGTTCCCCACTTCCTCTTGGACTTACACAGTCCCAACCTTCAGCACAGCGTCATTGGGGTCCTCACGTCGTCGCCGAGCCCACCACCCTTGCGATTTATTTTTATATCTGCTTTTTATAGAGAAAGAAATATATATATATATATTTTCCTCTTAAGTGAAAATTCCTGTTTCAAGAGAAAATAAGACAAGATGACTTGGGGAAGCGCCGTGTGGAGTCAGGCATAAAACTTATTGCGGGGAAAAGGGATCCCCATCTCGAGGTGGGTTTCTCCTGGCTTTCACCCTTCACCCGTTTCTCTTCTCTTTTTTTCCAGCAGTCTTTCTCACCGCTTATTACTTTCGCCCCGGTTAGTTGCCGGGAAAGGAAAAGTGGGGTGGAAGCGTGGAGGGGTTGGGATGCGCTTGCACATTCTCCTGTTAGCTTCTGAAACTTGTTCGGTCATGTGTGCAGAATCCGGGGTTGGGAGATTCTGATCCTCCAATCTTGGAGGATCCGGGTGGGGCGAGAGGGAAGTTAGGGCTTTCGGAAAGGATGTGCGTGTTTAGTGTGAGATGTCGTGCGTGTGGATTTGGGGGGGGTCTTCGTTTTTTAATGAGAGAGTAAAGAGACGATTTTCAGAGGGTGTTCTGCGGCTGTCGTGCATTTTAAGATAACCTCTTTGCCCTCTTTACTTCTTCTGTCCATTTTATCCAGAATTACGTCCCTACAGTGTTTGAGAATTACACGGCCAGTTTTGAAATCGACACACAAAGAATAGAGTTGAGCCTATGGGACACTTCGGGTAAGAGAGTCATCGGACCGCGTGGCGCTCGGGCGGGTTTCCAGGCGTTCAGGGGGTGCGCAAAGGTTCTCGGGGCCCTGCGTTTCTGGCACGCTCTCGGCACCCGCCAGCGCCCGTTCTGCGTTCCTCCGTTAACTTTGCTTCTTACGAGGGATTCCCTGCTGGATGAAAATTTTGCCCCTTCTGAATGGGGGTGGGGGGACGACATTGGGTCGGGCAATAGCTGTGGGAAGACAAGGAAGCTCTGTGCCCGAAGGGTGACCCCGGGGTGTAGAATGCTTGTAGCCGGGTGTCCGAGGAGCGGTTGGCCCCCGGAGCTGTGCCCGAGTCCTCTCGGGGTGGCCAGGGTAGCCAAATGTTAGGGGGGGCTGTGTGCACCTTGTCGGTATCAACTGGCTCTAGGATGCGAGCGCCCCTCCAGGATCTAACCTGCTGCTTAGCTGGTAGGCTGGGAGCACCGAGAGGGTGGTGGGAGGTGGGAGAAAACCCTCAAAGCCACGCAGTTACGTGCGGATTCCGCGCTTGCGGAGAGAGTAGGGGGCGCGCAGGCATCCGCGGCGCTCGTGACGCCTACTGCCAGGAATGCGCCGGCGGCGCGGGCAGCACCCGGCGGGGGTCCCCTGGCCTCCTCTCCTAGCTGCCGGCCGCCCGCGCCGCCTCGGTGCCGACCGGCAGATCTGAGCTCCCCCGCCCCCGTGATCACTTGGTGTCCTCCGGCCCACGCCATTCCCTCCTAACCCATTGCATCACCCCCCTCCAGAGTGCGAGGCCACGGGCTGCCATATTCGCCTTTGACTTTCCCATCCAGTTGAATTATTGGCACAGTGAATTCTTTTCAAGTGTCTGGGGTTCAAGGCTGGGTTATCGCCTTCCCACGCACTCACGCACCACCCTGGCGCGCAGCTGTAGGGAGGACCGGTTACACCACGAAGGGGAAGGCTTCCCCGCACGGATGTTAGGGGTTCGGTCTGGGGAAGGCTCGGTGGGGGCGGGAACATCACCTAGACTCTCCGGCTGGAACCCGGGCACCCGCCGACCCTGCTGCGGTGTCTGGTGGCGTAGGAGTGCCGTTTCCAGGAAGGGTGTAGCCTCTGGAGGAGGAGGAGGAGACAACGGGAAGGCCCCTGAGCTTAGGTCTAGGAGTTTAGCAGGGAGCTGGGCTGCTGCGGGTGAATCGAGCCAAATCCTGGGTGAAACTGGCGAGGAGGAGCGCGCAAGTGCCAGCACGCAGGCTTTGCTGTCGGGCGGAGAAGGCCCGAGAGGTGGACCTGCGCTCAGCTGGGAGGGGCCTCGCGTAGATGCTTGTGGGCTGTGCGAGCTTCCCACCGCCCCCGGCTGTAACCTCTGGAGCCCCGGAGGGACGGAGGCGATTAGAGAGCACAAGGAAGAGGCCAGACTGACAGGGTCGCCAGAGGCAGTCCCTGCACAAAGGCAAGTGAGAAGTCTCGCGTGAGCGCCTCTCACGGTTGTTGCCAGGTGCTCCGAAGGCTGCAGTAAGATGGGCTGATTTTGTTTCTCCCTGGAGAGTCGGGCTCTTTCTGGAGCCTCGCCAAGGGTAGCAGAACCAAGACCTCACCGGATTTTATGCTGAGGATTGCACACACTATCAAAACTATAGGGAAGGTGGTGATAGACGAAATGCTTGTTTCAGTCATTTCCATCGTCAGATTTGTACACAGCCTAGTTCTTGATGGGCTCCAATTACCAGATATATCATGGTATTTGTTATGCCTTGTGGGCAGGACAGCTGGTATGGTACCAATAATTAACACCAACACTCACCCCCTTCTCCCAGTCTGTTTGGACCTAATGCAGGATAAGAGTGGTTTAGACATGGGGGTCTGTGAGTCTGATTCGGTTATTGATACAAGAGCTATGTTTAGATTTTAAGCTACTTCTTACACAGATATCTGGGTACGGATTCTCTCCTCCCATGAGTCTCATTTCATCATCTGAAAAAAAGGATATAGAAGCAAATAACGTGCAGGATCATTCCTAGCTGTAGACTTCTTGGCTTTGGGTCACCAGACAGGCAAATCTTTTTGTTTCACTGATGTTGGTTGGCTTCAGCTCTTAGTCCCAGTGGATCTGGCGTCTCACGTTCTAGTTTTCCCCACCTATGAAGCCAGCCAGATTCTGAACAGACCCACTGCTTCCTGGTGGATTTAGAAAGGAGACTCATTTGGGCAGGGAGGGGGCATGGGTAACCTTAAAGGGATGTTGGGTTGTTTACCCCTCCCTTGTCTCAAGCTTCAAGAGTCACAGGACCACCAAAGGAGATTTTAAATTAGGAGCCCAAAGGGCTAAATTGACTTTTTTTTTAAGAGAAAAAAGGCACATGTTTTTCAAAGGCTAGGAAATAAACAGAATGTAGGCAGTTTGTAGTAGGAGGCTATGCTTCACATGTGCAGATAAATACCACTTCAGATAGTCTCAAATATTTAATCCAAACTCTACCATTTGTTGTCTCTGCACACATAGCATCATACCTTGCACACAGTAGTCACCCAATAAAATGTGTTGAATGAACAAATGAATAATCATATGCATCGTTTCCAAGGAGATGAGATTCCCTGACATTTGTCATCACAGAATTACCTGTGCACAAAGAATGGCAACTTTAAAAACACTGCCTTTCATCAGATTAAAGATAATTACCTGAAATGAAGTCTGTTGTAAAATAATCACTGTATTTTTATTTAATGAAACAAAACATACGTGTTTTTAACTAAAATGTGAAGGTTTGAAAAACCTGTGATTAAGAAAATATCACACTGAAAATTTATCCAGTAATGAAATCTTAGGGCAAGTTTAGATTAAGATTTATATATAAGGGGAAAAAGGCATAAGGGAATTGTTTAGAATCCCATTATGTTGTTTGTGAGGTGAAGTGTGAGTTAATTAATAGTCATGAAACACTATTTGAATTCTAAGAATAGACTACTTCCACCAAAAATGGTTTATCATTCATGAGTGAAATAAATGTAACAAGAGCCATTTCATCAGCAGCTAATCATTAACACTTTTTTGTTTCATCTCAAGCTTTTCATGGCACATTTCTGAACAGGATGATTTTTTTTTTTTTGACAAACATTTGACATTTTCTTTGCCCACTAAGACATTTGTTTAGTTCAGGTTGTGAAAATAAGTGTGTATGTCTGATGCCTCTTGCCACATTTATTTTTTCGAACTACTCTCAATTTAACTCTGGAGAAAAGTTTTCCCTTTCTAGAACTTTATGAAAGTTAGAGGGAAAAGGAGGCAAGTAACTTCTCTTACATAGGGAGAGTGATGGCATGAACTTTGTTCTTTCAATGGCATTCACATCCTGCTTAGCCTCCTACCAGATATTAGGAGACTCTCTCCCCTTTCTTTCTGCATCTACTATGTGCAGGCCCTCTCTGGGGCCTGAGAGATAATAGTCTCAATTCAAATATTGTCCTACCTGTTGACGGTCATACACCCAGGTAGGGCAGAGAGTTGGGAGAAGGACTTTCTCCCCACTTAGTTTGGCCCATATGCAACCTGTGATGGGCCAATTTTTTCAGATTCTTGAACCCAAGTGCCCTTTTCATCTGGTTGCTGTGGATTTCCCTTGTCAGGCATCCCTAATGTTGATAGATCCCCTGGATCCTCCTCAGGTAGAAAATGCTTCTAGCTGCCCCCAGCGCACACACCAATTAAAGCAACCACAGGTGGCAGTTTGCCAGTTGGTGTCTTATGGCTGCTTAAAGTTATTTCACTCCCTGTAAAAGGAAACATAATTTGAAAAGATACATGCACTCCAGTGTTCATGGCAACACTGTTTACAGTAGCCAGGACATGGAAGCAACCTAAATGTCCATAGACAGAGGAGTAGATAAAGGGGATGTGCTACAATGTACAATGACATTTTACTAAACAATAAAAAAGAACAAAATGCCATTTGCAGCAACACAGATAGACCTAAGAGACTGTCATGCTGAGTGAATGAAGTAAGTCAGACAGAGAAAGACAAATATCATATGACATTACTTATATGTGGAATCTAAACAAATGATACAAATGAATTTATTTATAAAATGGAAATAGAGTCACAGATGTAGAAAAACTTAGTTACCGGGGGTAGGGAGGGTGGGCAGGATAAATGGGGAGATTGGGATTGACCTATAATGCTACTATAAATAAAATAGGTAATCAACAAGGACCTACTCTATAGCACAAGGAACTCTACTCAATACTCGACTGCTGCTGCTGGTGCTGCTAAGTCGCTTCAGTCGTGTCCAACTCTGTGTGACCCCATAGATGGCAGCCCACCAGGCTCCTCCGTCCATGAGATTTTCCAGGCAGGAGTACTGGAGTGGGTTGCCATTGCCTTCTCCGACTCAATACTCGGTAATGGCCTATATGGGAAAGAAATCTAAAAAAGAGTGGATATACCTGTGAAGTGAAGTGTTAGCACTCAGTTATGTCCAACTGTTTGCGACCCCATGGACTATAGCCAACTAGGCTCCTCTGTTCATGGAATTCTCCAGGCAAGAATGCTGGAGTGGGTTGCCATTCCCTTCTCCAGGGGATCTTCCTGACCCAGGGATTGAACCTCAGTCTCCTGCATTGCAGACAGATTCTTTACTGTCTGAGCCACCGGGGAAGCCCTGGGTATATGTGTAACTGATTCACTTTGCTGTACACTTGAAACTAACACATTATCAATCACTATACTCCACACACTATTATCACTATTAACACTATTATCAATCACACTATACTCAAAAAAAATTGTAAAAAGAAAAACCCAGGAAGCAAAGCCTTCTTATAAATAAAACAGCACTGTGAATCCTCCTCTTAAAGGGGGGGATTTTAAAGGTAGTCTTCAGACATAGGTCTATGATTTCTTTATTTTAATGAGAAATATTCACTTTTTATTGATGATAAGACAAGCATTTTCATTAAAAGTTGCAGAAATGCTCCTATTGGTTTTTAAATCCGCTCAGTGAGTTTCTGTAAAACAGTGGGTAATGGTTTCAACATTTTGATGTGATGAGACCAAAGTAGTCTTGTGCTTCAGATTCTTGGCCACATTTGCCAAGCATAGAAGCAATTTGTAGCATGAAGCCAGTGCCTACTAATAATAGAAATCCACCATTTAAGGATCACCATATCTTTTCCTAAGTGATTTGATTGCAGTGTAATTTCAGGACATGTGATGTAGGGAGTAATAATCATTCATTTCAGCTTTTAACCAGGGCAAGGTAATGCACATTTTATCTAAGGCATATTATTAGCTTTTAAAATACTCAATTTAGCTGCTAATATTCCCCCACAATAACTCCTATACGCTTTTTTGAATCCTGTCCTGATACAAGGTTCTTTCAGGCCATGAGTGCTAAGTTAACACTTCCTGTACTAGTTTTTAGCAGTATTAACAGGAAAGGTACTATTCTTTAACTTTTATACTTAAAGGAAAAGGGAAGAGAGGAAACTCTTGATTACTCATGACCTGACTTTGAGGACAAATTCCTCTACATCCATAAATCTATATTGTTACATTTGTAGATTATGCATCAGGTTTGAAGAATGGTCTCAGTGATAAACACTTTTGAAATATTTCTTAACTGGGATGGGAATGTCAGCAGTGTAATCAGAATATAATTAATCCAGAAAAGCAGCATCAAAAGGGTCACTGGTCCCTTTTTTGCCATTTAATAGGCAAATTAACACATCAGTATTTATAAAAATAATTGAAACCAGTAAACATTTTTTAGAGCTTTTTATGTGCCTAAACTCTGCTAAATGCTGTGGGAGCTGGAAGAGGGTGGTGCAAAACCTGGCTAGCACAGTGCCCTGAGTACTCACAGTCTAGTACTTGTTCGTAAGAGGGTGAGCCAGGAGGTTCTAAAGCTGGACTCACTTAACAAGAAGATCCAAAGAAGAGCTGAAGACTGCAGTGTCAGCCCAGGGCCTCTGACTTGTGACTCATTGTAGCCCACCACAGTTTCTTCATCTCTAACAAGTTGACTCAGTTCTTAAATCTGTAATATCCCTGCCTCTTGAAAACTTATTATGCTTATTATGTTAAATGGCTATCAAGGAAACCAAGATTCTGAAAGTTGAAGAATTTTAACTTCAGTTAACCTTCTTAGAGAAAGGAAGAAAGGAAGAGTTTGCACAGAAGCCAAAGAAGTGTGGGTGCTTGTGTTGTGAATCAAAGAGCAAAATTGCACAAAACTAGTTAGATCATAAGGTAGTAATGAGTTCTAGGAGCTTAGAATTTCAAAGCCAGGTTTGACTCTTAACTTGAATTTTTTCCTGAAACTCTGTAAGAGATGTGAGTTAGGATGGTGATATCTGATAAAAAATACCTTAAACTATATTTGGAGAACTGTCTCTATGCAATGATTTCTGTTTAAACTACAGATCAAAAAAAGGAAAAATATATAAATTCCCTTTCAAAGTTTATATCTGTGTCTAAATCTGTTTTCTTGCTAAGGTACACATTTTTGGTGAGATTGGTCATTCTGATGCCACCTGTAATAACCAGATGTTTCCTCATTAATCCAGTTCTTTTGCATGTAGATATAACACCAAGGACCAATAGTTGTTCCAGTTAGCTCATGGTGCCTGGGGGGCTGTGCCAAATGAATTGCTTGTGTCACCACCCTTTTCTGATGCCCTTTAAATGTCAGCTACTATATGTTGGCAGCCTTACTTAGAGACCCTCTTGAGAAAACAGGAATTTTAGTGGCACGAAGGTAAGCTGCCTCAGAAGTCCAACCAGGAGTTGTACACGTTGGCTTTGAAAAACAAGCCTGATGACATAGTGTGTGGCACAGCAGCTTCACTCATAGGTTGTTACTGAATAATAATGTAACATTTTTAGATGTATACCTATCTGCTCTTCTCCCTAAAGCTCTGTGACTTGCTATAGTTCCACTTTAAGTAAACTATTTTGATTCTTATATTTTTAAAGTATCTCAGTAAGATTGGGATTTTAACCCTAAACCTTTATTTAAAGCTGAAAAATAGCAGTCTTATTTCTACCTCTTTGACTTTCCATACAGCTACATATCTACATTGTTCCCCCAAACTGAAAATATTGATTCTATTTTTATAGCAATAGAGAAATGCCCCCCAAATTTTCATAAAATCTGTTTATAATTTCTGTTGATCTGAACCTATAGAAGAAACAAAATATCCTTCCTGGGAATACTTGCATGTTTGTGGGCATGATGCTTGTAGTACAAACTGCTTGGAATAAAAGAGTTCAACAGTCTTACACTGAGCCAGTCCATAGGTTCTGCCTGGACTTGATTCACATTCCTGAGATGTTGCTGATTGGAGCTTTTACTCTAAGTGGAGATGGCATGAGGAAATAGAATCTTACAATAACTGGGCAGGTCATCCGCATGGTAGCTGCTGTTGGGTACAGATATTCTCTTAGTCACCAAAAAATACCAAAAGCGAATGTGTTTCCTCTGCCCAAAATATGCAGTATTCCTGATTTTATTGTTCTAGGTAGGAATTTCTTATGGGGGAAAGTGAAGTTTCTCAATTTAAGGTTCAAGTATTAATAAAAAAACTTGTATTAATGAAATATTCAACTAGATGAATTTTCAGTTCTCAAGCTCCTATAAAGCTTCCCAGTGTTTGAACTGGTTTTGCAAAAGGTTCCACAAAGCCTCCCTTTTGGGCATTAATCTTCAAACATATACATTTAATTATGTACATATATGGTATGTTCTATCTTTGTGAAGAGATGACTTAAGCAGACAGGTATGTATCTGCAAAAGTAGTTTCTGGGTGAGGCACTTTGTGACTATTCTTGGGCTGGAAAGACTGCTCTCGCCCAGAATTAATGATCTTGAAGACAAGGATGGGTAGACCTGAAGATTCAGAAGCCTTTTAGAACTTTGCTGATGTTTGCCAAACTGCCGAAACTCAGGGAACCTCACAGGGCTCTGTTGCAGTCTTCGCCCCACAAAGCTTGGTCCTTGCGAGGTTTGGGGACACACATTTTGTGTATGTAGTGTCCTAGTTTCTTTACAGTGTGGAATTTTCTGAAAGTTTCCCTTTGATGATCTGACGCTTAAATAGAAAGGACCTTGGCGTAGTGCTGGGTACTTAAAGTTACACCAAGTATAGGAGAAATGCTGCATCAGAACTACCGTGTGCATGAAGCCTACTTCACATGGTGAGAAGGTTTTATTCACAAGCAAAGTTCGGTGCCTAGACTAACTGAAATGGTTAAAGACGAAAGTGAAAGTGTTAGTCACTCAGTCCTTTCTGACTCTTTATGACCCCATGGGCTGTAACCCACCAGGTTACTCCTCTGTCCATGAAATCCTCCAGGCAAGAACACTGGAGTGGGTTGCCATTCCCTCCTCCAGGGGATCTTCCCGATCCAGGGATTGAACCCTGGTCTCCTGCATTGCAGGCAGATTCTTTACCATCTAAGCCACCAGGGAAGCCCTGAAGTTCAGTACTTTTCTACATAATACAAAATCATTCACTGTTCTTTCTTGCCCTGTGTTTAGTTCTACAGTTACCTTGAAAGTTTTTCACATGCATCTTTATTTAAAATAAAGAATCTGTAGAAGTTAATATTTTCCTGTTTGGCTTAACAGAATGCTTTAAGACATCTCTGATGGGATGGAGGAGGAGGGGCAGCTACTGTTCCTGTCTCATCGGCTTACTCCCTGCTTCTTTCTCTGGGGTCACTTCTGCCTCCCTCTATTGCTTCTCACTTCACAGGGGCATTCCTGGAATTCCTCTTCATTGTTTTTTTTGGCTGGTGAGTTATCCCACTCATGCCTGTGATGACACCGTGCACTCTTAAGCTTGGCTTTTCCTCCTTGCTTTGTGCAGTAGTTTGGATTTATAGGCAAGAATTCCAGGTGCTTAAATACAGAGCAAGAACATGCAAGTTGAACTGGCTATTTTCTTTTCCCCTGAAGGTTCTGCTTAGCTGATGAATTGTTAGATTCTTCCTGGCAGGACAGATTTGTTTTTTTTTTTTTTTTTTTAATCTATATCAGTTTTCCTTTTTACTCTGAAAAAAAGCAGACCATAGATTTTTCTATTCAAAAAAAGTTTTAACCTTGCCTTATCAAGACTTACAATAAATAAGTGATCTTGTTATTTTTAATGACAAATTATTCTTGTGGTTAGTGGTTAAGCAAATTATGCTTATAACTAATAAATGTGGAGATCAGTTTTATTACTACCTTTGGATACTCTGGTTGATCTAAAAGCACTGTTCATTAGCAAAAGTAATAGGACAGATCAAAGTGTCATTCCTAATTAGATCTTGTTAAAGCTCTTAAAAAGGACTTCTGAACCTCAACAAGCAAGGTGGTTTATTTCTCATGAACCTTAACCTATATATTTTTTACATGTGTGTTTTCATTCAAAATATGAAATCAAATAAAAACAAAAGCAGAATCAAACCTCCATAAGAATGTGGTTTAAGTTGCAGACTTCATTTATTTTAAAGTCAGGCCAATGTCTACATTTTTTAGATATTTGGGTACAGCCACTAAGTGCAGGGGGCTTCTTCCCAGGTGGCTCAGTGGTAAAGAATTTGCCTGCCAAAGCAGGAGACAGGGGTTCGATCCTGGAGTCGAGAAGTTTCCCTGGAGAAGGAGATGGCAACCCACTCCAGTGTTCTCGCCTAGGAAATCCCATGGACAGAGGAGTCTGGCGGGCTACAGTTCATGGAGTCAGAAGAGTCGGACACAATTGAGCGGCTAAACAACCACACTAAGCCCTGGAGGCTGCTTCCTTGATTCTAGGAAGCCTGTGTCTCCAGCAGTGAAGGAGGCCTGAAGACAGGCCTGAAGACGTCCCCTCTGTGGCCTTAAAATGGGAGGGAGAGGGAAACCCAGTACACAAAAAGGAGAGCAGGGTAGTCTCTGCAGACATGTGGTGGCTTCGAAGTTAAAACCATTCCTCTGGATTTTCTCTGTAGTTTGAATTTTACTTACTCTGTTTTAGTACCTTTGTAATTCTCCAACTGTCTTTCCTTAATTTGTGTTTGGGAAAGGTGATTTTCACTGTTTTGTAACACAGTCTTAGATCAGAGATTAGGAGTGTTTACTTGCTTTCATCTTAGTCAAAGTTTGTGTCCTCCAAAGTTCAGGTGAGCTGGAGATGGGAAAGTAACCACAGAGTTTTCTTCCCAGTGGGAGTGAGTTCCAGGAAAGGAGATTTCTGAAGCCTAATTAGGCTTCTGACAGTCTGAATTGTTGCAACGCTGGGACTTTCTGGATTTGGGGTCAGGTCGTCTCCTGCTAACTTTGGCAGAGCAGAGGAAATCCTCGTGTATATGTCTGATATTTGAATTCCCACTCTAGGATCTGGAATTTTCTGATGCCATGTTTGGAAAAAGAGATCCCCCAATGTTTACAGCAGAAACTGTGCCCAGGTTAGACTTCGGACTCGGAAACAGAAGCTGCGATTGAGAAAGTCTGAACTTCACAGAGCAAATATGGAAATCCCAGTGCGTCTGTGTAGAGTGATAAGCCATCTCGTTTCTGAGTCCTCTCAAAATTGTTGAAGTTGATGAAGTCTTTTTGTGAATTTTTCTCTTAACCTCAGATTTTTTTTTCCTTGAGTGGCTGAAAACGCAGCAGCTGCAGTGTGTCATTTTCAGAAACATCCTTATTCTAATAAGTCTTACTGTTTAAAATGGCCTGATTGCTTTTTTTTTTTTTTCTAAGCTGTAAAGCCTTTAAACTTTGGGAAAATACCTTTCTGTTGTCAGTCTCTGCTTCGTCAGGGTCCTGATTCCAGATGTGGGCAAGGAACTGCTGCAGCTCAGGACTGATTCTGGCTTTAGTTGGTCTGTATTTATTCACACTTTCCTTCCTTAGACCTAGAACATTTCCCTTCTTCTTGGCTTGGTAGACACACCTGGCTTGAAATTGTCACTGCTGGTGAAAAGGCCACAGCATTCCTGGGGTTAACCAGTGGGTACTGGGCACCCACCATATCCTGTGGAAAGAGAATGGTGCACCCTAACCACACATAGTAACTTTGACATCGCAGGAGCAGCCTCCTGAAAATTTTTGTTTTGGTAGAAATTTAAAAGACTATTTGAAATGCCTCTTTAGTCTTTCTCTTTCCTTGTCTTTGACTTTTGAAGTTTTGATTTATCAGGGGACAACATGTCATGTTTTTCTGCTAGGAATGGAAAGTGATGTCAAAATGAAATTGGATTTCAAAAAGACTGGTAGCTTAGAGATTTTTTCCTCTATCCTGGAGTCAATTATATATATATAATGACTTTCCTGTTGTGCTTGTTCAATGTCAGTATACCGAAATGACTTTTCAAAAATAAATAAATAGCATGACAAACTGTTATTTGATTTTATAATTGGCCTCATCCAATCGCGCATCCTTTGGGGTTCTTAAAAGAACAGAAGAAATGTCCTATATGATTAGAAGGAGGTTCTGTGGTTAAATTAATTGGCTGGTAACTTGAAGCTTTAGGATTTAAGTTAGGCTGGATTTAACTCAGTCTCATATCTTAGGTGTTACTCCCAGAGATGGAACTGTGTAAAAAAGCCACAGAATTCAGTATGGCATATATTACATTCTTTCGCTGTAACAGGAAGAGTCTGTATAGGGTTTGGGGATAAGTTTAAGTAAGCATGCTCAAAGGTCATGGCTCATTGGAACTTGGAGGCAGGGTGGTACGAGATGAGGTTCACGATGGTTCTCTGTGCATAGCTGAACCTACTCTTTTATTCTCTCCCTCAGCCTCCATTGTACTTACAGAATTTGGCGCTCTTTCCCAAGAAGTAGCTCCAGTTATGGTGTTTCCTACCACTCAGCCTGCAATAGCCCAGCTGTGTGTGTGTGTGCTCAGTGCCTAAGTCGTGTCCAACTCTTTGTGACCCCATGAACTGCAGTCCACCAGGCTCCTCTATCCATGGGATTTTTTCCAGGCAAGAATACTGGAGTAGATTGTCTTTTCCCACTCCGGGGGATCTGCCAATCTCCTGCACCCCTGCAGGCAGATTCTTTACCACTGAGCCACCTAGGAAGCCCTTAGCCCAGCCATAACCATAGTTAAGACTTTTTGACCTCTTACTAAGTGCGGGCACTGCCCAGGTTCACTTAATCCAAGGTAGGTACTGTCGTCATCTTCATTTCATGAGTGAAGAATTGAAGGAGCAGCGACCTGAAGCTGCCTGCCCCTCCCCTGCAGTGGTAGAGGTGGATTTACACTTCAGGACATTGGGTTCCAGATGCTCTGTCCTTGACCCAGGTGCCTTTCGGGCTCTACTCTTTGACCTAAAGATCCTGGCTCCTGCCCTTGAATTTAAGTCAAACAGTGAGGCTTCCTTGCCTTGTTGTAGAAAGAAATATAGTACTATTACAGATGGTAAAGAATCCACCTGCAATGCAGGAGACCTGGGTTCAATCCCTGGGTCAGGAAGCTCTCCTGGAGGAGAAAATGGCAACCCACTCCAGTAATTGTTGCCTGGGGAAATCGCATGGACAGAGGAGCCTGGTGGGCTACAGTCCATGGGGTGGCAAGGAGTCGGACACGAATGAGTGACAGAGCATGCATGACTGTTACACAAAAACTCGAATGAAGGTTTTGGCCAGCCTAACACTACTGGACTTTTGTTTGCTTTCTTTTCCGAGAATTAGAGGCAATGGGAGCCATGTGACCCTCCAAAGATTTAGCTCAAAAGGGCAAAGTTCATGCATGACTGGCAAAGGGGATTTTCATCTGACAACTTGTGTATCTTTGTTTCTTCTCAGGTTCTCCTTACTATGACAACGTCCGGCCCCTCTCCTACCCAGACTCGGATGCTGTGCTGATTTGCTTTGACATCAGTAGACCAGAGACTCTGGACAGTGTCCTAAAAAAGGTAAGTGCCAGGGAGTGATGACACAGATCAATACTGGCTACATATAAAGTAGAAACATTTGGTTGACTGGGAGCTCAAACACTCCAGTTAATACCTTGCTGTATGTTCTGTAATTAAAACACTGAAAAGGACACTCTCACATTATAAAAGGGTTTCCACTCATATGTGACCTAAGTTTTGATGATGAACCTGCTTAACATTTGATCTCATTTTAAGAAACAAAATACCTTTTTAAGAACCTCTGTGTTATACTTTAGGTAGCAATGGTGCAGCTAAAAATAACGATAGTCTGTTACTGTTCAGTGTGTCTTCCTTCTTTTCTTCCTTCTTTCATTAACCTGTAGACTGTGCTTACTTCTCAGCTTTATATTTGACTTCGATTCAGGGCTTCAAATGAATGCAGTCATAGCTGTTTGTGTTTAAAAAAAAAAACACCTATATTTCAGTAATGATGTTATTTATTAGAAACAGAAATATAATGAATAGGGGAGAAATAGGGCTGTTTCCAGGCAATAGACCAGGTGACTTGTAATCGGGGTGTTGTCATACACTAGTAAACACAGTGGTTGTATACAGGTTGTAAGTGATATCGCATGGCTAGTGTCTGGAGACAAAGGTAAGGGAGGTTTTGTCCATGGCAAGGGGACCCTAGGAAACTCTGTGTGGAACCCAGGGAAGGTCAGGAGGAAGGGACCCTGTTGCAGGTGGTCTCTGGTCCTGGTGAGGCCAGGAGAGGGAGGAGACAACCTAAGACTGAGCCCCAGGATAGCTAGAGAAGGCACATGCCTGTCCAAGGGCCAGCATGGGGCAACCTCTAGTTGACTCTTCAGTCCTGGCCTGAATGCCGTGACATTTCAGAATCAAACCTTTCTAAAGCTCCCTTCTCCATGCACTCGGGCTTCATCTGAGGATGTGCTTGAGAGCACGGCAGTGTCCTTGTATTTTGCATGTTTTTACTGGTTTGTTTTTCCCTATTATGTTTGACTACTGGCCTTGTGTGTCGTGATGAAATTAGGATCTAAGGTGAATCAACCCCTCCCCCCAGCCCCGTCTCTTTACTAAACATGACAAACACAGTTCAATGAAATACTAATTTCTTAAAAGATGAAAGCCTCTTTTTAGCTTTTTAACTCGTTTCAGTATTGAGGAATGTTTGTATCTTAAAACAAGCGATGTGACTGTCAGATTCCAGCAGGAATACACCTTTCCTGCCTGTGATGCTTGTGAACAATTGCTAGATGTGAGGCCAGAGTCATCACACAGCTGAAGCATGACAGAGCAGCTTGTCTCGTGCTTGTCTGCAGATCAAAGAGGCTGCTTATTTACTGGAGTGCTTACTTGATGTAGGATCAGGTTATGCATAATTTATGGTGGAAAACCCTGCTTCTGTTTTATTTTGCTTTTGTCTGCTAAGACCAAATGAGGAGTGACTTGACCTTAGAGATATTAATGAATGTATTTTACGTTTGTGTGAAGGTTAAGGCTCATGATAATCCCTGCTATGGGTTGTCTAGTTAATTGAATCCTTTAAGTCCTTGAATATCAAAGGGGTTAGAGTGACTTAGAGCTAGAGAGATCTTATTCTTTTTTTTTTTCCAATTCACCTTCTAGTTCATACTCCAGGGCTGTCTAACACATGGTAGATGCCTCTAAATAATACTGGGGGAAAAGGGAGGAAGGAGAGGAAAAGGGAGAAAGGAGGGAGGAAGTAAAAGTGAAATGAAAGTCACTCAGTCATATCCAACTCTTTGCGACCCCATGGACTGTAGCCCACCAGGGTCCTCCGTCCATGGAGTTGTTCAGACAAGAATAGAGTGGGTTGCCATTCCCTGGACTTTTATGCAAAGTAGGTATTACTCCCTTCAGTACCCTGGTTGTACTTTGGACTAGAGTTTATTGCCCACACCTCTGGATCCAGAGGTGTCCTCTAGAGATCTTTTAAATTACTCATGCAAGATGTTCCTTTAATGTAGTATTATAGACATGACTTCATCGCCCTCTTCTCTTGTGAATTCCTTTCTGGAAGACACAGCTACATTATAATCATCTCTGTAACCACCACAGAATTTAAAGCACTGAACACGTATTTGTGAGTGTGGGCAGGGAGAGTCAGGCAGAGATTCCTGACGTCAGCACCTCTGATCACTCCTCTTCAATGTCAGAGCTCTCCTATGAACTGTCTGAGCTCCTGACTTCCATCCTGATGGTCATATCCAGCTTAGGGAAATGAAACCACAAAAAGTCATCCATTCTTTCTTCTAAGAGGACAACTGGAATTCCCTGGAAGTTCTAAGAGTTCTTGTTGGGCCATGAAACAACTGGCTGGGGTAGACTAAATTAATAACTTACATAGCATAAAACTAACTCAAGGGCATGTGAGCTATAGGACCAGATGCCTCTCTGATAACCCAAGAGATGGGCCTTTGCAAATGTCATGGTCTTTGTTGATTCAACCACTCCAATGGAAGCTCCTTAAAGGCAAGAGATTCTGCTGTATTAACTCTAATCTCCAGTCTCTGAAATCTCAGTAGAGATTTCAATGCAGGGTAACTGCTCTGTCTTTCTAGGTGGGGTCAGTGAATGTTTATCTCTGCTTGTGTTGACTCTTCCCATGCTGGGAAGTACCAGCTGAACATATCCAAGGACATAGTGACTTGTTAGAATATATAATTTTTCTTAAGTCATGTTTATCTTTCAGAGATGCCTCTATAACTAAGAAATTGCCTTAGCTACTTTCTGATAACACCCAACATGTCTCTTACAGTAGTAATGAGTCACAGAGAAAGAGAACAGATAATAACGTGCTTAGTCACTTCAGTCATGTCCAACTCTGTACAGCCCCATGGGCCATAACTCATCCAGGCTCCTCTGTCCATGAGATTTTCCAACAAGAGTACTAGAGGAGGTGGCCATGCCCTCCTTCAGGGGATATTCCTGACCCAAGGATTGAACCCATGTCGCCTGTATTTCAGGCAGATTCTTTACCTGACGAGCCACTGGGGAAGCTCCATAGATAATAATATGGTTCCCTAATGGATCCATGGGCTTCCCAGGTGGCACTAGTGGTGAAGAGCCCGCCTGCCAATAAAGGCGACATAAGATACTTGGGTTCAATCCCTGGGTCGGAAAAAATCCTCTGGAAGAAAGCACGGCAACCCACTCCAGTATTCTTGCCTGGAGAATCTCCTGGCTCCTCTGCCACCAGGACAGGAACCTGGTGGGCTATAGTCCAAAGGGACGCAAAGAGTCAGACACGACTAAAGTGACTTAGCACACACACAATGGATCCATAGTTAAAAGCAGTAACACTTAATATCTACTCGGGAGATAAATGCAAGTTTGCTCCTTCATCTGAAGTGACACTCTCTTTCAAATGTCCCTTCTGAGTCCTATTTCCAGTGCCTGCCAGCAGGGAAACTGTTTTCCATTGTATGGATGCCAGCACTCTGTTAATTCTTCATCTTCTTTTTTTCCCCCCATAGTGGAAAGGTGAAATCCAGGAGTTCTGCCCCAACACCAAAATGCTCTTGGTTGGCTGCAAATCCGATCTTCGGACAGATGTCAGTACATTAGTAGAGCTCTCGAATCACAGGCAGACACCGGTGTCCTATGACCAGGTATGTATATAGTCAGTGTGCACATGTGGATTTTAAAGAGTGACAGAAATGAAACATCACTTGTAATAAATAAACTAAAAAATAGCTACTTTTCTACAGGGTCAACCAAGGGTCACCACCGAATGCAAGTCCCTCTCCTGAGATGGAGAATGAGCACCCTGTGTCCAGACTGTGCCCATCTGTGAACAGAGATGAAAGGGGCTGGTGTGTCTGTGCCTCTGGCTTCACAGCCAACCTCCAGGCCCCTTCCTGGCAGTCCACTGCTCAGATTAATGTAAAAACTGCCCAGTGAGCCTCAAAGTGATCCAGGACAAGGTTGGGCCAAAAGTATGGTGATATTTTCATTCTGAGTTTCTCAGAAAGCTTTCCAACATTGATTGAGCAGTTGACTATATAAGAATTCATATGTGTATATGTATACATAAGGCAAATTTGAGAGAAAATCCTTTAAAACGTTCTGTCATTCAGCAGAAGAATCATGTGATACTTGATTACTTGAGGGCAGAAACAGTGGCTCATATTCAACCCTTTGTATTTCTCTGCAACTCTCACTGGGTTTAAAGTTAAATAGATTTAACAGAGAATGTGGTCAAAATCAGTAATACTCTTAAAGAGAGTTAATCTTATTTTACACTCAGCAACATAATCAAATACTACAAAAGGCCATTGTCAGTAAAATAGAGCACCCCCAAAAAACCGTCTTTTAGAGTTTCATCATTCCTGCAGGCATTTCCCGCAAGTATTTAGGAAGGAGGAGGATTAGTTTCAGAAGTTCTCTTAAAACCAAATTCTCTTACAACCAAATTCTAAAGAGAGTTCATGTTGAAATAGCTACAATTCTATTTATTCATTGTTTGACCAATCATACTGTGGTCTTCTTTGTCCTTCATTCCAGTTAACACAACTCTGGCTATTTAAATAAGTTATTTTGATGTAGACATGCTTCTTCTTGGGTCCCCTTGTTGTCTGGTCCACATTTAAAAGTTACATATTTTATGTCTCCTAAATTAAAGATGTATAACTGTATTATTCCTTTCCTCAATTTGTTTTGGCCCTTAATCATGTAAGTTTCAAAACTGATTCTAAATTCTCTTATGGCTGCTTTTTGTACAGCCTATTAGCCTTGAGTGCCATTTGCTCAGTTGCTCAGTCATGTCTGACTCCTTGTGACCCTATGGACTGTAGCCCACCAGGCTCCTCTGTCCGTGAAATTTTCCAGGCAAGAATACTGGAGTGTGCTGCTGTTTCCTACTCCACGAGTGCCATTTACACTCAAGAAAAGAAAAGTTGAGTGCCTCATGAGGTGCTGAAATAGGCTGCAAGAGCCAGATGACTCTACCAGAGCTGTGTGAAAAATGCAGCATTTACAACCATGATCTTTAGCTTTTTCAGTCTTTTCCAGCAGTAAGATTCTCTGGGTAATTCTATACTCTGCTGTAACTTGGAAGACCTAAGTGTCTAGTTATCCTAGGTTGCAGTTGGTAGTGAAGATAAATCATCTCCTAAGACTCCTACTTCCTGGCAACACCCCATACTAACTACTTGATGATTGGGCTGTTTATTGATAACCCAGTGTCATTAGACCAGCCTTTAGCACCTCTGGGAAGTCAAGCAGTGCCTACTGAGTGATGACAATTGAACATCTTAAGACTGGTCCTTGACTGCAAATATTTATGAAATAATAAAGAAGGCAGTTCAAATGTTAAGAAACATTTTTTGTCAATACTTAGAAAATTCAATTAAATATTAGAAACATGTTGGGATGCATTATAATTTTAAGGTGTTGGAATATACTTTCTAACTTTCCCCAGAGACTTATTGCTCATCACAATCCCTTTTGCTTCACAGGGAGCAAATATGGCCAAACAGATTGGAGCAGCTACTTACATTGAATGCTCAGCTTTACAGTCAGAAAATAGCGTCAGAGACATTTTTCACGTGGCCACCTTGGCATGTGTAAACAAGACAAATAAAAACGTTAAGCGGAATAAATCGCAGAGGGCGACAAAGCGGATTTCACATATGCCCAGCAGACCAGAACTCTCAGCAGTGGCTACGGACTTACGAAAAGACAAAGCCAAGAGTTGTACTGTGATGTGAATCTCCGGTTATTTTTTATGAGGACGAGGAGATTTAGTGTAAAAACCACCACCAACAAAACAGGAAGGTGAAGTCTGAACAAAGTGCACAGCCAAAGTCACGTGTTCTGGAGGCTTAGGAGGCATTTGGAAGGATTGTTCATCTTTTTGGAATCCTGTCCTTAGATTTGGCATGTAAAAAAAGTGGTGGGAAGTGAGTTCATTGAAAAGTTTTGAAATGTGACTTCAAAAATATGCCAAAAAACAGAGATTCAGATGGGCTAGAGGTTGAAGAAGAGGAGTGCAAGTACCTCCAAGAAGAAAAATCACGCTCTGAATGGTGCTTGCGTTTTTGTTTTCTTTGTTACAATCTATTCACGGATCTCTACTTTGATTTAATTTTTAAGTGTTTTAATCTCCTTTACAAAAAAGTATATATTAATATACCATCCTCATTGGGGAACTGGCACTGTGACCTTAGCGTTTAGTTTTCTAGAGGATGTGATCTAATTTTCTCCTAGCTCATCATTAAAATGGAAATTGTATCAGGACCCATGGGATACCCAGAGGAAAAGTTGGTGAGGCTTTGAAATCTTGCTGTCCTGAAGATAGCTGAGCGAGATGGTTCTCAAGAAAGGCTTTTGCAGTGTTGCGAGGTGTGCAGACCAGCATTACAAAGATCGAATAGGTCAACTAGAAGAAAATGTCAATTTTTATTCAGTCTGATGGTTCTGTTCATCCTTGTGATTGTCATTAAAAAGTGGTAAATTGCCTAATGTGATATTTTTGTGTGCTGTTTAGAAAAGAGGGTGTGTGATTTTTTTTTTTTTTGCCATCGTTGATAAAAATGCAAAGTCAAATAAAAGGTGTCTTGGTATGATGTCATAGAATGATCCAAGGGGGAAAAATGTAGGTACCATTGATATTTTCACCTGAAGAGATAACGAATGAAGGCTAGTAGCAGAAAGCACAGTTTGTGAGTTAAGTTGTCTGGATGTAAGAGACCAAAAGTACAAAGCAAAAGGCCTATTTTGGGATGAAGCTCCAAAGTTGGCAACATTTGATTATCAGTTGGCTTATTTCAATATCTTTCAATGAACATGATAAGAATGGCCCTCTGTTCCAAGCTTTTGAGAATCCTTAGAAAAATTATATAATATCAGTCCTACACTATCCTATGGCATTTCTAGAGAGTGATTGCTAAACCTCACTTAATCAGATTCTGCCAAGGCCCGTGTTCCATACTTGATCACTATTGTTACATAAAATAATCAGCCTTTAAAATAGTTTACAGATGTTTTTTGACCAGTTGCTTTTAGAGCTTCTTTCAGAGAAGAAACCAGATCTGACCTTTTTATTGTTGGCGCTTGTTGAAAACGAGCTTTCTTTCCAATGATAAAGCTTCATTTTTGAAGTGTTGAAGCTGTGCTCCCATTCAGTTGTGGCAGGAGAGGAGATTAAGGTAATTACAACACTCAGTCTGTGTCTTACAAGCACTTTGTTTTGTCTCTGCAAGAAAATACCATTCCAGTCATTTTCCCCAAGAAATACAGACATTTTACCAACATGATATGCTCTGATTAATGCAGCATTATGCTTTGGGCAGTATTACGAAATAGCTGGCAAGTGCTTTCTGTATTTAAATATTGTAAAAAGAAAGTAAGTTATAACTGTTATAAAGCAGAACTTTCCTTGCAGTTTTTTAAATGTTGAAGTCACTTTGTATGTTTGTTTGGTCAATGTTTCTGCAGTATTTATTAAAACATACTTTTTTTTTGTTTCTTCAAATAAAAAAGTAACCATGTCTTTGTCAAAATGTGAGCTGCCTTTCATTACCTATTTCCTCATTTAGCTGTTTATTTTCCTTTAATAGAGTTGATTACAGAATCTGGCCTCACATTTCCTGGATGGGTAGGCCTTGGAATGATTTGCTTCTTGGCAGAAGTTGGAATTTCTTGGGGGAAGATACATCTGTGTATATAAGTTTTTCATGATGATTTCAAGTCTCAAGAAGGAAGTGGAGTGTAATTAGAATGAGTAATTTGATCATAAACAGAAAGAGTCACCATACTGCCTAGGATTAATTCATAGAAAATGTGGGGATTTCCTTCAACCCTTCAGTAATAACAGTATGATGCAGTCTCAGGTCCCAGGTTAATTCTGGTAATAGGGCTAGTTTGCTTCTGTGGCCTCTGTAGCCCCAGCCTTAATTCCTAATCCAGCATCCACCTTGCAAGGTGTACTCTTGTTCACAGAGGCCCGTTGTGCAGATGACCCAGGACTCAGCTATTGCAATAATTTAAGAAAACAGCAAAAAAAAAAAAAAAAAAAAAAGGCCTTATTTATGGTAGCAGCATCTCTAAATAACAGAACAGCACAATTCAGGCTTCCTCAGTGACCTGAAAGTGGTAACATCAGCATGAAAAAGCTTAGGATCAAGAGAGACTTGTTGGCCCATGAACCCAGTCTGTTAGCTGAGACTCTTCCATGCAAGTTTTACAAAAATGTCCGGAGATACTCCATGTGGGTATCTCACAGCTATTTAGGAAAATTCAGCTATTTCTATACACAGTTAAGTCACTTCTTATAAAAACTACATCCTTGTGGCTTTTTTTTTTAATTGGAATATAATTTATTTATAATGTATTAAGTTTCTGCTGTACAATGAATCAGCTATGTGTATACATATATCCCCTGCTTCTTGGGCCTCTCTCCCCCCATCCACCCCGCCACCCCCCCCCTGCCAGGTCAACAAAGAGCACCGAGCTGAGCTCCCTCCCTGTGTTATACAGCATTTCCCACTAGCTAGCTATTTTACACATGGTAGTGTATATATGCCAGTCCTAATCTCCCAGTTGGTGCCACTCTCCCCTTCCTCCCCTGTGTCCACATGTCCCTTCTCTACATCTGTCTCTATTCCTGCCCTGCAAATAGGTTCATCTGTACCATTCTTCTAGATTCCACATATATGCATTAATATTAAAATATTTGTTTTTCTCTTTCTGACTTCACTCTATATGACAGACTCTAGGTCCATCCACATCTCTATAAAAGGCTTTAGAAACCTGAGATGTAGTGACTTGCTTGAGAATAATTCTCAGAAACACAAAGCAGAGAAAACCAAGGACCTAGCAAGCACGACCGAACAAATGGAAGAGCATTGACATTACGGGATAGTCTCATAAAAATTTTTTAAAACGCCCAGAATTACCAAAAATATCTGTAACTCATTCTTGTCAGCATGTAGTAAAGGGAATAAAAAGACTTTCCTAATCCTTGGTGTTGAGTAACTGCTTCGGCATAACATCTAAATTGGGCTTGCAAGAAACTCGTTTCTCAACAATGACTGACACAAGAGAAAAAACCCAACAGTTGAGTTTCTGCTGACCTTGGCAGTATTTTATGGGTTGTACAGTAATGTTTCCCTCTGGTGAATTGTTCTTTTCCAGTGGCTTTACTTTGTTCAACAGAAAAGAAAAAAGTTGGTCTTCAGCCCTAGGCATGTATGCTTTCCTTTTCTCCTCTGACTTTTTGCTTCAGCAAACATTTATTCTAAGCATTCTGTGAACATTCCTTTCTATTGATTAATGATCATGATTAATGCCTCTTTAAATGCTAAAAGGTGATTTTCAAACTCTGAGTAAGACTTTGTGTCTCACTTCTATTAATCTTTCCCAGGAATAGGAGTAGTTGCTTAGAAGAGTCTCACCTTGTAGGGAATGTGCCTTAAATGCACATTCAACTCATCCTTAAGACTCCTGAAACTTTTAACGTTCCATGTCCTTTTTGATGGGCTGTTTTGACATTAGCATTCTGTTCTAAATCTAGCTTTTATTTTTGTCCTTCCATCAAACACATATTTACTGACTGCCTACTATGTGCCTGCCACTTTACTAGGCTTGACACATAATTATTTCCAAAACAAAATGTCTGTCCTAGGGAATTTATAATTGATTTGAGAGAGACAGTCATGAATAAACCACAATGCACCATGTCCAGATGTGACCTCTGTGGACATTAACTGAGTCATGGATACTGGCTGATGGAAAACATTCCTATATGTAGCCAGGTACCAATGCAATACGCTGAAGAATTGGTGCCTTCGAATTGCAGTGCTGCAGAAGACTCTTGAGAGTCCCTTGGAGACTCCCAAGGAGCTCAAACCAGTCAATCCTAAAGGAAATCAATCCTGAATATTCTTTGGAAGGACTGATGCTGAAGCTGAAGCTCCAATACTTTGGCCACCTGATGTGAAGAACCGACTCATTGGAAAAGACCCTGATGCTGGAAAAGACTGAAGGCAAAAGGAGAAGGGGCAGCAGAGGGTGAGATGGTTAGATAGCATCACCGACTCAATGGACATGAGGTTAAGCAAACTCTGGGAGATAGTGAAGGAGAGGGAAGCCTGGCGTGCTTCAGTCTGTGGGGTTGCAAAGAGTCAGACACAACTCAGACTGAAGAAAAACCACCACCAATGCAATAATGACATATTACGCCATACTTAGAATGCTATGGTATGATGGTAAAAAAGAAGTTTGCAAGTGCATCCTAATGGCTGATATCCATAAACGGTGACTATGGAAGGGCAGTATGAGTGTGAATGATGGTTGCCAGTCATCAACATCCTATTTGTATAAGGACTTTAGATTTTTGTGCTAGGTTAGAAGTCCAGTAGGGGACTACATTACTACATAATCCATGGTTAGTTGAATCCAAGGATATGGAACCATGGATATGGAGGAAACGTTCATGTCCAGAGCTATGTTGGCTCTGAGTTGCATTTGAATTTTCAACTGTACTAAGGATGGGAGCGCCAACCTCCACATTGTTCAAAGGTCAACTGTATTATAGTATTAATACAATATATAATACTATGATTATTATTTTAAAATCCTCCAGTTTTCTAGTCTTCCACATGAATGGTGTAGATGTGGAAGACGTGACAAATTGCTGGCGAGAGGAGACTTCTTCATTCCTTAGGTTCCCCCAGAGGGGCAGCTTATTAAAAACTTTAGGTTCCCTTCAGCTCTGGGCACAAAGTTCTTCCCTCTTTTGTTACTGCTTGTTCCTGTTCTTAGCTATGTAATTTCCCTTTCTGCTTTTGCTGCACGTAATATCCATGAATATGACTCTTCCTATAGAACCATAGCATAATAAAAAATAAGTAGATGTAAGCAAACATAAGGTAAAGTGGTGGACTGAATAATGGCTCCCCAAGCAAGTCTGCCTCCTAAGCTCCAGTAACTGTGAATGGTACCTTATTTGGTACTTCAGGTGTTTACTTACCAAAAGGACTTCAGGCTTTGCAGGTGGCTCAGGAGTAAAGAATCCACCTGCAGGAGGCACAGGAGAGGTGGGTTTAGATTGCTGGGTCGAGAAGATCCCCTGGACTAGGAAATGGCAACCCACTCCAATAATCTTACCTGGAAAATCCCACGAACAGAGAAGCCTGGTGCGCTACAGTCCAGAGCGTCACGGAGTCATACACGACTGAGCATACAGCACACATGCACTCATGCACACAAAGGGACTTTGCATTTGTGATCAGTTAAAGATCTTGAGATGGGGAGATTATTCTAGATTATCCAGTTGTACCCCCATGTAATCACATATACTTGTAAGAGGGACACAGGAGGAATCAGAGTCAGACAGTAGCAACATGGCAAGACACTCAACAGAGGGACAGAGAGATCTGAAGATTCTGAGCCTATGGCCTTGAAGACAGAGAAAGGGGGCATTAGCCAGAGGATGTAGTTGGCTTCTGGAAGCTGGAAAGACCAAGGAAAGGAATTCTTCCCTGGAGTCTCCAGAAGGAATGCAGCCCTGAAGACCTATTGTAGATGTCTCACCTTAAGAACTATAAAAAAATAAATCTATATTGTTTTAAGCCACTAAGTCTGCAGTAATTTGTTATAGAAGCAATTGGAAACTGATACAGGCATGTTAACTAAAATCGTCCTCTTCCTTCACCCCTCACATTTGACTCCTTAATTTTTTAAATTGATTTTTCTCAGTAGTTGCAGGACTCGGGCTCTCTGTTAATAGTTGTGACATGGACTTATGGAATCTTAGTTCCCCAACCAGGGATCAAACTCAAGTCTCATGCATTGGAAGGTGGATACTTAACCAATGGACCACTGGGAAGTCCCACAATTGACTCCTTTAAATGATGAGGCCACGACCTTTGCTCGTTGAGTTGCTACTACAGACCCAAATTACTCCTTTTAGGAATTGCCTACCTGCCATTCCTAGTGAGTGTTAAAAATCTCCCCTCTCTCTTCACTTGGTATCTCCCAATGTTCCTGGACCAGCGTCTCACCCCACTGGCCTCTTATGTGGACCGTCTTAGCAAACAGTCCCTCCACTATCCTTGGAGCTCCTTTTGGGTAGATGATATTTATAGCCTGATCCTGGAAGACATGAAGGTGTCTTATGAGGTGAAATAGTCAACATCTGGGATAAAATAAATCTACAAAAATTTTCAATCAGTTTTCCCACAAAATTTTTTTGTGGGAAATTGGAGAAGTCAAAGGCCAAGCTCCAGATTCAAACAGTGAAGATGAAGTTTAACCTGAACACATGTAGATAGCTAAAGTGTCATGAGGCAGTGAATGATTAGGAGCAGACGAAAAATTGGGGCTGGTTGGGAAGCACTGTGGCTCGAGGAGTTTTAGAAGTTTTCTTAGAAGTATAGAAATTTTATAGAGAAAAGGGATATCAAAAGTTAGCTATTTAGATGTTTCTTAATTTTTTTTTTTTTGTATTTATTCCCTTCCCCTGCTCCACCCCACCCCCGCCCCGCCAGGAGTCTGTTTTAACACTTTTCAAAAAAAAAAAAAAAGATTTTTGGTCACATTGCACAGCATGCAAGATCCTAGTTTCCCAACCAGGAATTGAACCTATGCCTTCTGCATTGGAAGGCAAAGTCTTAACCTCTGGACTGCCCAGCAAATACCTCTTACTTTATTTATTTATTTATTTTATTTTAACCTTTTTTTAGAAGCTATTTTTCTCGAAAAAACTTGATGAAAGCTATCAACACTTTTGCTCAAAAAAATGCACAGGTGTACACATCCATATAAGGAAGGCATGGCATTGCACTTCAGTATTCTTGCCTGGGAAATGCTGTGGACAGAGGAGCCTGGAAGGCTATAGTCCATAGGGCCACGCAGAGTCGAACATGACTGAAGTGACTTAGCATGCACACATCCATACAACCATAACACATCACACACAAATCTCAGGAAGCTTACGGGCTTGCTGTGGTAGTCATCCATGAATCTGTGTGCTCCAGCTTAACATTTCCTGTGTTCAGCTCCTGTGGACTACACACCAGAGACTGGAAACCCAGCTGCACTCAGGGACTTGTTTGAGGTCTCTAGAAGGAGGCTGATGGCAGAGACGAGTGGGCCTCCTGAGTGCTGTTCTCCCAGACCTTCATGGGTGAGCAGAATATTGCATGAGGAGGACTAGTTACTGTGAATCTCTCATTTGATGGAACTGGAGAAGTTGGTTTCTTACAAATCCTAATGTGGCACCACTGGCCACATCAGAACTTTTCCCAGGGTGAAACATTATACAATGGAGATCATTGTATAATGGACGCCCTTTGCTTTTGTGGAGCCAGCCACTGATGTAGTCAGCAAATACTTTTTCAGTATTCTCCATGAGTCAGACACTGAGTTCTTTGCTGGGCATAGAGAAGGATGAATTAGACCTTGTCCTTGTGAATGCCAGTCCAATGGGTGAGAAAGACAAAGATAAATACAACCACAATTCAGAGTGATAAGTAACATTGGGGAAGTATAAACAGTCTTCTCTCTCTGTTGTTATTACTGTTATTGAAGTCCTCTGCTCACATCCTAAATCACAAAGACAGATTCTGAGAAGCATTTGACAAAAAAGAAGAGATCGCATCGCAAACTGTTACTATTTTTTCCCTCTGTAACTGGATGGAGAACAATGACAAGTCCAATTCTGTCGGTGAAAGCCACGTGTCTCATTCTCCTCCAAAGGCAAATTGTTTTTTTCCCCAAGATTAAAAGGGAGAAGTCTCCAATGTTCTCTTGATCTCATGTGTAGAAGCTGGAGGGTATTACTTTTTTTTAATATCAATATTAAAAGGAGTGACACATTTTCTTTTTTTTTTTAATTTTATTGAAATATAACTGACTTACAACGTTTTAGGTCTATAGTAAGGTGATTCAGTAATACACATATGTTATTTTTGAAATTATTCTCAATCAGAGGTTATTATAAGATATTGGCTATAGTTCCCTGTGCTATACAATAAACCTTTGTTGCTTGTTGCACATCTATTTTTTTTTAATTAGAAATCTAGCATTCTATTCATACTGAGTCACACAAGTAGAATCAAAATGCCATAAATTTTTTCAGTTCAATTCAGTCTCTCAGTCATGTCATACTCTTTGCAACCCCATGGACTGCAGCATGCCAGGCCTCCCTGTCCATCACCAACTCCTGGAGTTTACTCAAACTCATGTCCATTGAGTTGGTGATGCCATCTAACCATCTCATCCTCTGTCGTCCCCTTCTCCTCCTGCCTTCAATCTTTCCCAGCATCAGGGTCTTTTCTAATGAGTCAGCTCTTCTCATCAAGTGGCCAAAGTATTGGAGTTTCAGCTTCAGCATCAGTCCTTCCAATGAATATTCAGGACAGATTTCCTTTAGGATGGACTGGCTTGATATCTTGCTGTCCAAGGGAGTCTCTCAAGTGTCTTCTCCAACACCACAGTTCAAAAGCATCAATTCTTCATTGCTCAGCTTTCTTTATAGTCCAATTCTCACATCCATACAGGACTACTGAAAAAACCATAGCTTTGACTAGATGGACCTTTGTTGGCAAAGTAATGTCTCTGCTTTTTAATAAGCTGTCTAGGTTGCTCATAACTTTTCTTCCAAGGAGCAAGCGTCTTTTAATTTCATGGCTGCAATCACCATCTGCAGTGATTTTAGAACCCCCAAAAATAAAGTCAGCCACTGTTTCCCCTTCTATTTGCCATGAAGTGACAGGGCCAGATGCCATGATCTTAGTTTTCTGAATGTTGAGCTTTAAGCCAACTTTTCCACTCTCCTCTTTCACTTTCATCAAAAGGCTTTTTAGTTCTTCTTCACTTTCTGCCATAACGGTGGTGTCATCTGCATATCTGAGGTTATTGATATTTCTCCCAACAATCTTGATTCCAGCTTGTGCTTCATCCAGTCCAGCATTTCTCATGATGTACTCTGCATATAAGTTAAATAAGCAGGGTGACAATATACAGCCTTGACATACTCCTTTCCCAATTTGGAACCAGTCTGTTGTTCCATGTCCAGTTGTAACTGTTGCTTCTTGACCTGCACACATATATCTCAGGAGGCAGGTCAGGTTGTCTCGTATTCCTATCTCTTGAAGAATCTTCTACAGTTTGTTGTGATCCACACAGTCAAAGGCTTTGGCATAGTCAATAAAGCAGAAGTAGATGTTTTTCTGGAATTCTCTTGCTTTTTCAATGATCCAATGGATGTTGGCAATTTGATCTCATAAATTTTTTATTTAGGCAAAAAAATTCATAAATTTTATTATATATTATACATATATATGTTTTATATATATTTATACAAAAGCTTTCTACTATTCTTGATAAAGGCTTGAGAAAGAACATTAAAAAACAGAAAAGATGGAGAAATTGAAAAACATAAGCTAAATGAAATGGGAACACTGAATATGAAATAGAAAAAGTGAAACAAACTAGATAAAAGATCATCATATAGGAGTCACATGTTTTCTTAATAAAGACATAAGTTCTACAGTGTGTGTGTCTAGATAAGACGGGATACTGATACATACAGTAGGACCAATTAACTTCAGGAGCAAAAGAGCAATAACAGCTGAGCTGTCTGAAAGCACAGAATTCAGCAATTCAAATCTAGTCTTTGAGTCCATAATAAGGGATAATAAAATTGCCATCTTTCCTTCTCATACCAAGCCATTTTTCTGTGTGAAACTCCCAAAATGCTCACCCCAGGGCCTGTTAAACCCACCTTAGGCAGGAGTTACTCATTCTCTCCACAGTTTTAAATGGAAGATGATGGAAAATACCTATAACGTTGACTTTTTTTTTGGGCCTTGCCACACAGCTTGCAGAATCTTAGTTCCTCCACCAGAGGTTGAACACACACCCTATGCAGTGAAAGTGCAGTCCCAACCACTGGACTTCCAGAGAATTCCCCTATAATGTTGACTTAATTTGGAAATAGGTGACTGGAGGAAAAGAAATAGGTTACCTCTATGCTTAAAGATCACAGAGAAGGAAATGGCAACACCTTCCAGTATTCTAGTCCGGGAAATCCCACGGTCAGAGCACCGTGGTGGGCCATACTTCCATGGAGTCACAAAAGAGTCAGACACAACTTAACAACTGAACAACAACAATAACAATGTTAAAGAATCATCTAGATTTATTGAAGTAAATTTTCCAGCTGCATGGTTCAGAATGTGGTTGGCAAAGGAAGATCCAAAAATGAAGCTTATCCAAAAATGAAACTGTTAACCAAAAGGACCAAAACTTGTCAGGTGGCCCTTTCCTATCATGGTTCCTTCTGTCATATTGTGATGTCCTGCCAAGGTGGGAAGAAAATGGTTTCTGGATAGAATGTTGCCAATTTCCTTGGCATCTCTTGACATCACGCAAGAGAAAAGTTGGGTTGGATTTCCAGTTCCCTAATGACACAAAACAGGTTGAGAGAAGGTAGAGAAATAATAGTTTGTGAGAGACCACAGGCAGAGTAGTAAATAGTAAGTTTCTAGAGAGTAGACCCCAGATCTCTGCTTTTTTTTTTTTATGTGTTAACCCCCTTTAAGGGTTACCCACAACTAGATGGTGATAAAATCTTTTAGATGATAATTTAAATATGAGTCTATTCTAATAAAATCCCCTTTCCCTCTAAAATTATCAATGGTGTTGTTTCTCATAAAACTGGGATAGGAGAAAGAATCATTTTAATTCATTTTTTTTTACATTATACCTAGGTAAATGGAGATCAAAGGAAGTGATAAGAATGGCTGGATAGAATTCAATGACTGCTACCCTCCCTAGTGAGACACAGAAGTAAGCCTGAAACTGTGGCTAAATCAATGACTCTCACAGTCCATGGACCAGTTGACCCCTCACACGGACCCTTCAAGCAGGTCTTAATCTGATCCCAAAGCATTTAGGCAATCATTCTACAAGGAAATTATTTATACATATATAAGATGGGGCTTCCCAGGTGGTGCTAGTGGTAAAAAACACACCTGCCAAGGCAGGAGATGTAAGAGATGTGGATTTGATCCCTGGATTGGGAAGATCTCCTGGAGGAAGGCACAGCAACACACTCCAGTATACTTGCCTGGAGAATCCCCATGGACAGAGGAGCTTGACGGGCTACAGTCGATAGGGTTGCAAAGAATCGGACATGACTGAAGGAACTTAGCACACACGCACACATATAAAATATAAACTTTTTTCCTCTCAAATAAAATGGTAAATTTTTAATGTATAATCTTTTTCATTCTTTAGTTTCCATGAAAATTAGGAAAAAAGAGAAAAGCACGCCACTGTTACACTCTCAGAACTTCTGCCAGAAAGACTCTTCTCTCTTTCCATGACTGGCAACTGTTGTCTGACAAACACATTCTTACCTTTCAAATCTCAACTCTGATATTACTGATAGAGATATATTCCCACCGACATCACAAGTTGGGTTAGATGTTCCTATTATCTGGATTTATGATACTTCCTATATCACAGAATATATCACAGTCTAAGGAGGCCATATCTGTCTTATTCATCATTATAACCAAACATTTGGGCTGATTTATGGCACACAGTAGGCTTTCAATGAACATGTGTTTATTGAATGGACCACAAAGTTACTAATTCCATATTTTCCCTGTCCATTTTTAACCCACCTGAGGAGAAAGGAAAAGAGAAAACAAGGGCTATGCTAGTCTGAAGCTAAGAGATTAAAACTCAGCTAGAACATGTGCTGAGTTAAACATAGAGCTGGAGAGGGAAAGACGGAAACAATAAAAATAGAATATGGAACATAATTAACTGTATTTGATAAAATAAAAGAATCTAGGACATTTTTAATATGACCCCAAGTGAATACATGAAAAAAGTAAGCAATTACATTTAAGAAAATATATTCAGTCTTGGAGTGGGAGGTAATAACAAGTAAGAAAGTCTTCAGGAAACCTGAATCTCACTTGGTATGGCATTTTCAGAGGGACTTAATTTAAAGTGTGATGCTGGAATCAGATCTCTCAAACAAAAGAGGGAGTAGAAGGGCCCAAAGTAGACCTTGTTATAAAACAAACCTAAGAAAAATAAGAATGTTCTAAATGCAAAAAGGAACCCCATTACTGCTTTCAAGGAATCTATGTCATTTCAGGATAAGAAAATAAGGTAATAATGCTTGCTTTCCAAAGACAGTTCGTGGAATTCAGCTTTGTTTTTCTGCTATCGTTAAACAACTGTAAGAGCGTGTTGTCAACATTTTTCATTTTTGTTTAGGAAATGAATAATAGAAGCTAACAGAAAATATAATTAGAATACACTTTGCTTCAAAGAAGAATTTGCTAATGGGAAACAGTATCAGGAAGGACGTTGAGGGAAGTACTGAATTCTTGGAACAAGCTTCTACTTTTGTGAAGGGGAGGTGATGAAGACTTCCCATAGCAAGATCCCCTCTAGCCCTCAGCGTTATAATACATGGCATCATGAGCTCAGAGTATGCACCTCAGTGTCATAGATACTCACAGAGACTCAGGTTCAAATCCCGGCTCATCCACCTCTGTATTGCTAGATATAAATGAAGCTCAATTCTCTCTCCTAAGAGATGGATATAATAATACCTAAACATAGGTTTGCCAAGAACATTTTAACTTTATTCCTTCCTTACTTCTTTCTTTCCTTCCTTCCTCCTTTCTTTCTCTCTCTCCTTTTTTTTTTATTGTGAAAAGAACACTCATGATGAGATCTATTTCTTAGCATATTTTAAAGTCTGTGATGTAGTATTGTTGACCAGAGATACAATGTTGTACAACAGGTCTCTATATCTTATTCACCTACTTCTCTTAGGTCTTTGCATGATTAACACTATTTCAGGAAAGCTCTTCTTAACCCTGTCAACAATGTCACTTTCCTAATGAAACACTCTCATGGCACCATGGGCCCCTCCTTCTTATCACTCATCACAGCTATAAACTTACATTTTTGTCTATAATTCTTTTTATACATAATTCTTTGATTAACTTGTGTTCTTACCTAGTCCAGTACCTGAAACCTAATAGATGCTCAATAAAGTTAAGTTGCTGAATGAATAATTAAAAGAATGAATAGCTGACTCTTGAACAACATGGATTTTAACTATGTAGATCCACTTATTTTTTTTTTTTTTTTTTCTATCTGTCTCCTGTTTCTTTCTTTTTTTTTTTTTAATTTTAGTTGGGGGCTAATTACTTTACAATATTGTAGTAGTTTTTGCCATACATCGACATGAATCAGCCATGGATTCACATGTGCTCCCCCTCCCAAACCCTCCTCCCACCTCCCTCCCACTCCCATCCCTCAGTGTCATCCCAACGCTCCATCCCTGAGCATCCGTCCCATGCATAGAACATGGAATGGTGTTCTGCATCACATATGACAATATACATGTTTCAATGTTATTGTCCCAGAACGTCCAACCCTCACCTTCTCCCTCAGAGTCCACAGGACTGTTCTATGCATCTGTGTCTCTTATTCTGTCTCACATATAGGGTTACCATTACCATCTTTCATATTCCATATACATGCATTAGTATACTGTATTGGTGCTTTTCTTTCTGGCTCACTTCACTCTGTATAATGGGCTCCAGTTTCATCCATCTCAATAGAACGGATTCAAATGTATTCTTTTTAATGGCTGAGTAATATTCCATTGTGTATATGTACCACAGCTTCCTTATCCATTCGTCTGCCGATGGACATCTAGGTTGCTTCCATGTCCTGGCTATTGTAAACAGTGCTGCGATGAACATTGGGGTACACGCGTCTCTTTCAATTCTGGTTTCCTCGGTGTATATGCCTAGCAGTGGGATTGCTGGGTCATATGGCAGTTCTATTCCCAGTTTGTAGATCCACTTATATGCAGTTTTGTTTTTCGATAAATTTGTGCTATTCCTACAAGGTCTGCAGTTGATTGAATCTACAGATCCAGAAGCAAGAATGGGAGGGTCAACTGTCAACTTGTTGAGGACTTTTGACTGAGCAGGTGGGCACCCCTAATGTGACCCCAAATCCCCGAGGTATTCAAGGGTCAACTGTGTACATGCAAGAATAAAGATTAACAGACAAGTAATGGCACATGCTTAGCTCAATGTCTGGCCTTTGGGGTGATGCCATATCCTTTGCTATTAAAATTATTACATTTTCCCCGTGGGAAATATTATCAGGATTTTTTTGCTTTCTTCAAAATGCAGGTAACTTCTATAGCTGCTAACAAGCTAGTCCAGGAGACATTTTGGAATGTTTAGGAGCTAGGAGACTTCCTAGTGTGGTTTCTTCTGTGTTTGCTCCTCCAAAAGAAGTATCTTTCTTCATCCTCCAATCCCTGCCCATAACCCCGTCAGCCCTGCAGATGAACATGCCTCAAACAAGTCTTTCCGAAACCACAGGGACCACATCCTTGAGTAACAGATAATTACACAGTAGTGACTTTTTTTCTGGCTCACTTATCTATTATTTTTTCATCCTCCTTGCTTTTTTCTCACTGTCTCATAGGTCTTGTTCTTTTCACCTCAGGCAGCTGCTTGTGTTTCTGTGTGTTGCTTACCATCCTGGTGGCATTCTCACAGCGCCCCAGTGTACTCCTGAAACTGGGTGAAGATTATAAGCTCTTTTTTTTTTTTTATGGTTAAAGACATTAAAAGTTTTTAAAAATAAAAGTGGAACCAGCTTCTTGAGAACACAGTTCTCTAAATCTGAATTCCTTTTTGTGTGTATGTGTGCACTCAGTCCTGTCTCTTTGTGACCCCATGGACTGTAGCCTGTCAGGCTCCTCTGCCCATGAAATTTTCCAGGCAAAAATATTGGAGTGGGTTGCCTTTTCCTGCTCAATGGGATCTTCCCAACCCAGGGACTGAACCCGCATCTCCCGTGTCTCCCGCATTGCAGGCAGATTCTTATCTGCTGAGCCATCAGGACTTCATTTTGTCGTGTGAATGCTTGTAATAAAGATCCCTCAACTGTAAGATCCCTGAGCCTAGGTGCCATATCCCAGTGCCTAACATAGTGTCCAGTGTAAAATGAATGTGCTGTGCTGTGCTCCGTCATGTTCAAATCTTTGCGACCCCATGTATGGAAGCCCACCAGGCTCCAGGGAAGAGATATTGAATTCTCCAGGCAAGAATACTGGAGTGGGCTGCCATGCCCTCCTCCAGGAGATCTTCCCAACCCAGAGATCGAACCCAGGTCTCCCACGTTACAGGTGGATTCTTTACCATCTGAACCGTATTTGTTCAATAAACAATGAAAAAAACTATTATACACTAAAAACATGGGCTTTCTTTATCAAGAAATATATTTTAGCAGTGAAATACACGGATGGATTTAAAAGTGGACACACTTAATGCTCTATAAGAATTAGAATCATTGAATTGTAATATAGGATAAGATAGTATATTAAAGATGGAAGAGAATTCTGAATCTCTTCATCATGACCAGAGTAAAGAGTAGCACATTTCTTCCAAAAATATAAGCTATTTATGTTGCATTTGGCATGGGGTTTAAATTGTTATTGAAATTATTAAAAACCATTACTAAAATTAAAGACTAGAGTGCTGGCTGATATTGCCTGATGGATAAGGACTGTGAGTATTCTCTGAATTTCTTCTTGGTATCTTTGATAAACATTCACTAAGTATTGATTTAATGGTTGATTGAACTAATAACAGAGGAATTTCCCTGTGTTGATTTACCCACTGTTTTCTCTCCTATCTCCTTGATCCTTCTTATGAACAACCTGGTTTGGTGGAAATCATTAGCTGACATGTCCCCTTTAAGGGAGTGGTTCTACTAGGGCTTGTTAGAGAGTCAAACCAAATCTTCCGGTAACGTCAATATTTGCTCACACGTCAATATAAAATACACTGAGGAAAGTCCTGACTTTTCTTCTTTTCAGAAGAAAAGTATAAAACTGTATAAAACTAAACAGTGAAATTAACCCAGGTGTAACATTCCCATAAAACTTAGGTTCTCTTCTCTGTAAACTGGTAGGAGTGTCTCTTGTGTTCGGTGATTCTGAGAGAATTCCTTTGTGTTAACAACATATGGTCTTTTTAAATCTCCCTGTTGTAGAGGAGTTTGACCAAACCTAGCATCTGCCTTAAAAACTAACCTTAGATCAGAGTTTGCTTTTTTTTCCCCACTAGATGTCATTCAGTTTTAGAAGACCTAGTTAGGCAGCTATCCTAAGAGATAATTTTGAAAATTGATGGTAATCAGCTTAAGATTTAAAGTGCCTGAGGACAGTACTTTGGAGAAAATAAGATTGAGCTCTTATTCGACTGCTGCTTCTGTGATGATTGCAATATAGGTGAACTTTTAAGACGCAGAAATCCTAGCCACAAAGCTTGTTCTGTAGATATCTGCTTTTGAAATAAATTAATTTCATAAGGAATCTATAAATGTATTCTTAGTTTTCTAAAATAAGGCATAGGAAATCAGGTCCTCTAGAACACCAGCTACATGCCCATCTTCTCTTCCACCCACACTCACCCAGGACTGTAGCTTTGCCTTTTTTCCCATCTTACTTTGCTCATTCACCACTCTTAATACCCATATCCTTCACATTTTATTACCTTTATTTACCCATTCAATCTTGGCACTTGGCAGTGAATCAGGAGCCAGATGACAGAACTGTTTACTCTTGGTACAAAGGTCCTGTAGAAAATACCCACACAATTATCCCCTAAGTCTCCTCCTCACCAGCACCATTAACATCATCATCATCAAGACACCACTTAACTCCCCCCCCACCCCGGCTCCACCTCCGCCCCCCCCACCCAGATCCCCTTTTATGTTTTCTTTTCCCTAGAAGAGCTTTCCTTAATTTTTCCCAGATGCAAAGATTAAAATTAAAATAAAACATAGGAAAAGAAAAATAGAACTAGCTTATGGAAGTTCATTCTCTAAATCTAATTTCCTTTGTGAGGCCTTTAAAAATTGTATTTGTTTTTTCATGAATATCTTGCCATATTCCAAGAAGGATTAGGGGTGACTCAGGAGATGCATTTAAAACATGATAACAAATAAATACACTGAAAAAACATGAAGAAAGGAAAATAAATTGGATCAAGACCTATATCACACAGATCTGAAATTGTTTTAGAATAAACCTTTATTTTGGCCTTGATTTTCCTAGTAAATCAAAAATAGAGGGAAGCCTTCCTTCAAATAATTTAGGCTGCAAAGGCTATTTGAATAAAGTGATACAGCTTTAGGGGCAGCCCTAATTTCAAATAGAATGACGTTTAGTAAATATCTTTATACTTGAGAGGAAAGAAATTCAAAATTCCTTAGATATTTGTTTAAAATTTCATAAAATTTCCAAGGAGCTTTACTGATTGGTGGCTCAGTGGTAAAGAATCCACCTGCAAGTGCAGGAAACACCAGGGAAGTGGGTTTGATCCCTGGGTCAAGAAGATGCCCTGGAGGAGGGCACAGCAACCCACTCCAATATTCTTGCTGGGAGGATCTCGTGGATAGAGGAGCCTGGTGGGCTGCAGTCCAAAAGCGACTGAGCATGCACGTACGAAAATTTTCCAGAATTTCTTCTCTGCCAAAAGGTCTTTTTAAATGAACAAAATTACACTGAACATGTTGATTATCATCTAAGCAACCTTTTAAGAGTAACACGTAGCTGGAACTGTGTGTCACGTAAGCTATGGTTTCTGCCCTCGAGGATGTCATAGTCCAATTGGGAACGCAGGTGTGTACACATATTTCTAACAGAGCAAGAGCATCCTAATGGAAGGATATACAGAGTTGCTCAGTGTGGTGGATACCTGCTGGATTGTAAAAATCTCAGAGACGGGGGTTCCAGTCCTGAATCACCCACTTCTCCATGGCTAGATGTAGCTGAGATTCCGTTCTCTTTCCTAAGACATGGTTATTATAATACCTATAACACAGGTTTGTGTTGAACATCTTAACTTCTTTTAGCTCTCAGCATAATTAGCCCCATCCCAGGAAAGCTCTTCTTAACCCTTCCAACCTGTCACTTTCATTTTCCCCATCAGACACTTTCATAGTACTATGTATTCCCTCCTTTTTAGCACATATCACACTGTAACCTTATGTTTACAACTGTGATCCTTTATATAATGTGTGTCCCAGGTACTAGCTCAGTTTCTGGAACTAGTAGATGCCTGATGAATGAACACTTGAATAAATGAATGAATATATCCATAAATAGTAACCTAGCAGATACTTAGCTCAGTGTCTGACCTCTTGGGTGATGCCATATTCCTGGCTAGGAAACTTCTCCCACTGTTCCCAGCAGAATATATCATTATCAATAGTTCTTCAGCTGTGTGTCTAGAAATTCACTAGATAGGGTTATGACTATAACCTAGACTAATTTTCATTCCACTCTGTATCTTGTTATGCTGATAAAGTTAAGAGTTCCATTGCTTTCCACTGGTAAAGAAATGAATTTATTTATTTTTATTGGATTATAGTTGTTTTACAATGTTGTGCTAGTTTCTGCTGCACAGCAAAGTCAATCAGCCACACATACACATTTATCTCCTCTTCCTTGGATTTCTTTCCTATTTAGGTCACCACAGAACATTGAGTAGAGTTCCTTTTGCTACACAATCAGTTCTCATTAGTTACCTATTTTGTGTGAGCCTGTGTGCTCAGTCATGACCGACTCTTTGTGATCCCATGGACTATAGCCCGCCAGGCTCCTCTGTCTATAGAATTTTCCAGACAAGAAATACTGGAGTGAGTTGCTGTTTCCTTCTCCAGGGAATCTTCCCAACTGAGGGATTCCCTTGAGTTTCCTGCATGGGCAAGCGGACTCTTTACCACTTGTGCCACCTGGCATAGTGAAAAGTGAAAATTAGTTACCTATTTCAGGGAAAAGAATTTAAACTCCTGGTATTAGGAAAAAATTATCAGAAAAAACTTTCAAATATTGTAACTTGTATCATAGTTAATGTTTAACATTTACTTCCAAGATCTAAGTTACAGTAGCAAAAAGAGCCTTTTTCTTTTAGATCTTCTAACACAGTGATGAATAAACTAATCTGTATATTCCCCGTATGAATATGTGCTCAGTTTCTCAGGGGTGTGTGCTCAGTTGCTCAGACATGTCCAACTCTTTGCAACCCTGTGCACTATAGCCCACCAGGTCTTGCGTACATGGGATTATCCCAGCAAGAATACTGGAGTGGGTTGCCATTTCCTGCTCCAAGGGATCTTCCCCACCCAGGGATTGAACCTGAGTCTCTGTGTCCCTTGCATTGGCAGGTGGAATCTTTACCACTGAGCCACCTGGGAAACCCCCTTATTCCCCATATGTTGAATTCAGTTAAGTTCACTTCAGTTGCTCAGTGATGTCCAAATCTTTGTGACCCCATGAACCACAGCATGCCAGGCCTCCCTGTCCATCACTAACTCCCTAAGTCCACCCAAACCCATGTCCATCGAGTCGGTGATGCCATCCAGCCATCTCATCCTCTATCGTCCCCTTCTCCTCCTGCCCTCAATCCTTGCCAGCATCAGGGTCTTTTACAATGAGTCATCTCTTCGCATCAGGTGGCCAAAGTATTAGAGTTTCAGTTTCAACCATCAGTCCTTCCAATGAACACCCAGGACTGATCTTTAGGATGGACTGGTTGGATCTCCTTGCAGTCCTAGGGACTCTCAAGAGTCTTCTCCAACACCACAGTTCAAAAGCATCAATTCTTTGGCCCTCAGCTTTCTTTATAGTCCAACTCTCACACCCATACAAGACCACTGGAAAAACCATAGCCTTGACTAGACAGAACTTTGTTGGCAAAGTAATGTCTCTGCTTTTTAATATGCTATCTAGGTTTGTCATAACTTTCCTTCCAAGGAGTAAGCATCTTTTAATTTCATGGCTGCAACCACCATCTGCAGTGATATTGGAGCCCAGAAAAATAAAGTCAGCCACTGTTTCCCCATCTATCTGCCATGAAGTGATGGGACCGGATGCCATGACCTTAGTTTTCTGAGTGTTGAGCTTTAAGCCAACTTTTTCACTCTCCTATTTCACTTTCATCAAGAGGCTCTTTAGTTCTTCTTCACTTTCTGCCATAAGGGTGGTGTCATCTGCATATCTGAGGTTATTGATATTTCTCCTGGCAATCTTGATTCCAGCTTGTGCTTCTTCCAGCCCAGCGTTTCTCATGATGTACTCTGCATAGAAGTTAAATAAGCAGGGTGACAATATACAGCCTTGATGTACTCCTTTTCCTATTTGGAACCAGTCTGTTGTGCCATGTCCAGTTCTAACTGTTGCTTCCTGACCTGCATACAGGTTTCTCAAGAGGCAGGTCAGGTGGTCTGATATTCCCATCTCTTTCAGAATTTTCCACAGTTTATTATAATCCACACAATCAAAGGTTTTGACATAGTCAATAAAGCAGAAATAGATGTTTTTCTGGAACTCTCTTGCTTTTTCGATAATCCATCGGATGTTGGCAATTTGATCTCTGGTTCCTCTGCCTTTTCTAAAACCTTGAACATCTGGAAGTTTGCGGTTCATGTATTGCTGAAGCTGGCCCCAAATAGGAATATGTGTCTGATGAAAGCAGTTTTAATTTCAGGGTGACAGAGGAAACATCCAGGCATATAATACAAAAATCCTCTTCATTCTTTGCCCTCATAAATAATTATCTAATTAATGTCTGACCTAACCTGTAAGTTTGATGAGTGGTCACTGATTTTTCTTTCCTGGCATAGTATATGTACTCAGCAAATATTTATTTAACAAAAGGATGTATGAATGAATGATTAAATAAATGAAAATGGATATATAACCTCAAGCAATGCTCTCTTACATTTAGGGGGGGAAGCTTATCTGACCAACAGGATCTCAGCATTACCCATTCATTTTTTGAAAAACCTCACCTTCAGTCACTAGTTTGAATTTTGTAAGCTATTACACTTGGTTGTTACCTGGTGTCAATGTTTTACCACACAAAAGACCAAGAATACACTTACAGAAAACACTATTGGGAATACATCTTATTACAATGAAAGAGTATAGGGCATCTCAACAAGAAAATGTTAGGAGTGACTTGTAAGATCTGAGCTTATATCAGGTGACTTGAGGAAGAACGCAAGGAGGAGAGAGCTCACCCTGGATGGAGTGCTGTCAGAATACGGGATTAATTCTATGGTTGAATATCTTAATGAATTTTAAGTAGAAAAAAAAGAAGAGAGGGATACTAAATCTGTCATTGGTAAATAAGCAATAATCATTCATATTATCCGGGCAAGGAGATAGTTGATATTTTGTGACATTGATCATGCTCGTGTTTTGTCATATTCAGACATTATTACAGAGTAGTCTTGTTTTGGCCTAGATCTATCATGGTCCCAGAGTACCCTGGTCTGATGCTGATGTTCTATGAAATTATTGGTGTTTATTAGGAGAACACCAAGACCTCGCTGTGAATTCTGGGCCAGCTGCCACGTGTTAGGGACTTCTCACTGGAAAAGTGACATAAAAACCTGTTGCCATCTATTTGATTTAGGTTGAATTGATTTCTTAGTTTCCTTCGCAGAGACTAGTAATTAAAAATTAGTCAGAAATGGGTTGCTTTCACAAGGTAGGAGAAGGGGTAAATTTTGAAACAGGAAGAAAGCAGAAAGGAATGTCTCATTAGAGCAAACTTTGGGGGTGGGGGATTTAAAGACACACGAAACATAAGAAGAAAAATAAATCAGAAACTTTACTCTGTGTTTCGAATTCTTGAGATTGAATTTTAGAAACAGGATTTTGCAAAACGATACCAAAGAAAAAGTTGGAATTTAACTTGTTCACAAAGTTGTGCAACACCGTTACTGAAATACGTAAGAAAGCAGTGTACATGGCAATAAGGGACCGAATTTCCTACACAGAATGCTGTGGGCAGTCCTAGCTCTTGGGTGAAATTCCACTTTTATTTTAAAATATCACTTTAAAGATACTTGGGCTTCTCTGATAGCTCAGACAGTAAAGAATCTGCCTACAATGCAGGAGGTCTGGGTTTGATCCCCGGGTTGGGAAGACCCCCTGGAGAAGGGCACAGCAACCCACTGCAGTATTCTTGCCTGGAGAATTCCAGGGACAGAAGAGCCTGGCGGGCTGTAGTGCGTGGGGTCACAAAGAGTCAGATATTCCTGAGCGACTAACACTTTCCCTTTCTTTAAAGGTCCTTCCATTTCTGCCATTCTTATTGCTCTCTGATAGGTAAATAATGAGTACCGCTAAAAACAGACCTTTATTCTTAGATATTAAAATGCTCAAGATTTTAGGTATTTAAGCACATTTAACATCTTTCTTTGTAGGAGATCAATCAAGCAACCGAAAGATTATATCTCTGTTCTTCACATAGTTTTTTATCATCCATCATATCCTGTCAGTGATTTTAGCTGTTTTTGGCTGGTTCCCAGGACCTTTTACAGGCTTTCATCTTTAGAAACTCAATTGCTTCCTGTATGGGTAAACTCCGGAACATAAAACCTGCCCTTCCACTCATTTGGAGGTGAAACTTATGGCAGAGCTTATGCATGCCTTTTTGCTGAAGACATGATTATCCTTCTAGCTTCTCATACATAAAAGTTCCTGACTCTTCCATCATCTTCACCAAAGGGCATATTGCCATGTTAGAGCTCTGAGTACACCATTAGTTTCATTTTAGTCTCTGAAGTTTCTTCATTTACATGTGTGGTCCTCTCCTTTCCACAATTTTAGCACAGTATTTATATTTTTCACTTGAGGGAAAACATACACATATATACCCACATTTGAGGTGTACTACTGAGGTTGATTCTTTGCAAAGACACAAGAAGCATACCATTAAAACAAAGCACTGCTCAGAGATGTCCCTGAGCTTTCATCAGCACAGCCATAACCAAGCGGAGATTCGTTCATCTTCTGCTTAATTAAAACATTCCTCAGTTCGGTTCTCCATATTAGACTACAGTAATTAGACAATGGCAACATCTTTGCTTCACTGCATGTTAGATAGACCTGCCAGATTTAAGACAAACATACTGTTCCTTCCTAAACTTCTCCTATCACCAATTTGTTTTGGTAGAACACTAAGTATGCCTGTTTAGAGTTGAGATAATTATCACATAACTTAAACAAAATGCCACCATAGAAATAATTTACATCCCTGTTGTTTTGGACCTGTGTAATTCACAGTCAATCAATTCTACGACTCATTTAAATTGCTGACTCTGTTTAAAATATGACTGTGCTGATAGTGCAAGACAGTAGTTTGGTGCAGTAAAGGGTAACTGAATAGCTGAACAGTTTCTTTGACAGCAATTTTTATTAACTCCCAGTAATTTAAATCACAATTCATATTGCAAATGTGTACATATAGAAGGTACATGACATTTAAAAGTTAGATTTAGAAAAATCAGACATGAACTGATGTGAATACCTTGGTGAACAAACTATTATTTATGGAACAAACTAATATTTATTTAACATTGCTCCCAATTGCTTCTGGGATTTTTTTAACTATGTAATTAATAGTTTTTGTTGGAATTTCTTATAAGCAAAAACAACTTTGTGTATGTTGTGTTAGTCACAAAAACAACATTGTGTTAGTCACTCAGTCATGTCCAACTCATTGCAACCCCATGGTCTGTCGCCTGCCAGGCTCCTCTGTCCATGGAATTCTCCAGGTAAGAATACTTCAGTGGGGAGCCATTCCCTTCTCCAGGGGATCTTCTGGACCCAGGGATAGAACCCAGGTCTCCGGCATCACAGGCAGATTCTTTACCATTTGAACCACCAGGAAAGCCCAAAAATAATGTTAGAAACTGCAAAATAAAAATATGGATTAAAAATATATAGATAATACCAACAGTAGAAGTTGGAACCCATTTTTCATCTATTTTTCTTTCCTAATAATCATTCTGCATAAGCTTGTGCAAACTGAAGGGGATAAAAGCAGAAAAGAATTCTTACTTGTTCAACTGTTTACAAGGCCAGTATAATCTTTGCCTTTGTAATTTCTTCTGAAAAGTCTGGGGTTCCCTTAAGCAGTGTTAGACTGAAACCATCGGGTAGGATTTGAAGCTTGGTTCCAGATTGTCTGGAGATACGGTTCACCCACAGTGCACGTGGGTCACGTATGTTCATTCCTCTGTCAATACAGTACACACATCCTACCCAGTACTTCTCTTTTTTAGGATAAAACATTTCCAGAGTTCCAAATTGTAATGTTGACTTTCATAAACTTGGTTTTTCAGCTTCTACCTAAAAAGTCTAGGAATTACTCTGAAATCCATTTAAGTAAAAGCAATTCTACAGTGTCCAGAAATTATTGGTTGGATACACAACATACTGGTGGTCCAGCTTATTCCAAGAAAATCTAAAGATTACTTTCAAATGTCTCAATAGTGTTTCATAGAGTATCTGGAAGACAAAGAAGAAACTGAAAACTGAAAACATCAAAAACCATAGGACAAATGACTCACTGCTAAGATCTTAGATAATTGGCATTAATTATAAAGGAATCAGACCAAGGGGAACCCTTCTCAGGGTGCAAGTCACAGCAACAATGCAAACAGTTACATGGTATTCACTGTAGGCCTGGGATGGTTCTGAGACTTTCCTGTTTCTAGTCACTTAATCTTCAAAACAATCCTGTAAGTTTTGTTACTATTATTTTTCCTGTTTTTCAGTTGAGGGAAACAGAAACACAGAGAAGTTAAGTGACTCACATAAGGTTAGTACACGGTGAAGCTGACAGCTAGACCAAGGACATCTATACTCTTCATTAAGATAACATGCTACTTCTTGGTATATCACAGTTTTGTTTTACACAAAAGGGGTCACCTAATAAAAGTACATAAATACTTCACAGCTCTCCTAATATACCTCTTATACTTTACTTTAGAGCATGTAATAATGAAGAACTGGGTTATTCTTCACTATCTATCCCTGGGTGCGTCTCCATGGCAGATCATCCTGTCAGCATCTTTCTATGTGTATACAAATTACATACAACCCAGGAATAGCTGAGAAGAAAGAGCAGGGAGGTATAGGCTTGTTATACTGTGACACCTCAGTCCAGGAGAAGTAGAGAAAGAAAACTGGAGCCTGAGAGACACAGTGGGGGGGGGGGGTGTGCAGGGGGAGACTGCTGAAAAGAGAAGGCAATAGTAACAAGAAGATTTAGAATAAGATCTTGTCTTTGAAAATGATTGTCTGTCGCCCTAAGGGGAAAATGTCTATAAACATCTGCATCCTAACAAAATAGCAAGGGAAAATATGTATTCTACTAAGCAAGGACTGACAATTATTAAAAAGAAAACAGGTTGAGATTAAAAAAAAATAAAATCTAAGTAAAGTTTAAAAGAAACTGAAGGGGACTTCCCTGGTGGTCCAGTAGTTGAGAATCCGCCTGCCAATGCAGGGGACACGGGTTGGATTCCTGGTCCAGGAAGACACCTCATGCCGCAGGACAATTAATCCAACGTGCAGTAACTGCTGAGTCCATACTTTAGAGCCTGTGCTCAAAAAGAGAAGCTCATCGTAGCTAGAGAAAGCCTGCAACGCAGCAACAAAGACCCAGCACAGCCAAAAACAAACTAATTAATCTAAAATATAAATAAAATAAACTTCTTCTTTATAAAAAAAACTGAATAAGTAATCAATACAAGTATACTAAATATATACATGGTAGAGTAATATCTCATTATCCCTGATACCTCCACATCAGTGAAAGCATTCAAGAGCCACTCTCCGTAGATAAAACTAAGAAACCTGCCTAGATGAAGAGGAGGACAAAAAAATTAAGAAAATTAGAGAAAAATTTCTAAGGAGAAAACATTCCTGTTCAGTTCAGTTCATTTGCTCAGTCATGCCCAACTCTTTGCGACCTCATGAATTGCAGCATGCCAGGCCTCCCTGTCCATCACCAACTCCTGGAGTCTACCCAAACCCAGGTCCATCGAGTCGGTGATGCCATCCAACCATCTCATCCTCTGTTGTCCCCTTCTCCTCCTGCCCCCAATCCTACCCAGCATTAGGGTCGTTTCCAATGAGTCAACTCTTCGCATGAGGTGGCCAGAGTATTGGAGTTTCAGCTTCAACATCAGTCCTTCTAATGAACACCCAGGATTGATCTCCTTTAGGATGGATTGATTGGATCTCCTTGCAGTCCAAGGGACTTTCAAGAGTCTTCTCCAACACCACAGTTCAAAAGCATCAATTCTTTGGCCCTCAGCTTTCGTCACCGTCCAACTCTCACATCCATACATGACCACTGGAAAAACCATAGCCTTGACTAGACAGACTTTTGTTGGCAAAGTAATGTCTCTGATTTTCAATATGCTATCTAGGTTGGCCATAACCTTCCTTCCAAGGAGTAAGCATCTTTTAATTTCATGGCTGTAATCACCATCAGCAGTGATTATGGAGCCCCAAAAAATAAAGTCTGACACTGTTTCCACTGTTTCCCCATCTATTTGCCATGAAGTGATGGGACCAGATGCCATGATATTAGTTTTCTGAACGTTGAGCTTTAAGCCAACTTTTTCACTCTCCTCTTTCACCTTCATCAAGAGGCGCTTTAGTTCCTCTTCACTTTCTGCCATAAGGGTGGTGTCATCTGCATATCTGAGGTTATTGATATTTCTCCCGGCAATCTTGATTCCAGCTTGTGTTTCTTCCAGCCCAGTGCTTCTCATGATGTACTCTGCATAGAAGTTAAATAAGCAGGGTGACAATATACAGCCTTGATGTACTCCTTTTCTTATTTGGAACCAGTCTGTTGTTCCATGTCCAGTTCTAACTGTTGGTTCCTGACCTACATACAGATTTCTCAAGAGACAGGTCAGGTGGTCTGGTATTCCCATCTCTTTCAGAATTTTCCACAGTTTGTGATCCACACAGTCAAAGGCTTTGGCACAGCCAATAAAGAATAAATAGATGTTTTTCTGGAACTTTCTTGCTTTTTCGATGATCCATCGGATGTTGGCAATTTGATCTCTGGTTCCTCTGCCTTTTCTAAAACCAGCTTGAACATCTGGAAGTTCACGGTTCATGTATTGCTGAAGCCTGGCTTGGAGAATTTTGAGCATTACTTTACTAGCATGTGAGATGAGTGCAATTGTGTGGTAGTTTGAGCATTCTTTGGCATTGCCTTTCTTTGGAATTGGGATGAAAACTGACCTTTTCCAGTCCTGTGGCCACTGCTGAGTTTTCCAAATTTGCTGGCATATCGAGTGCAGCACTTTCACAGCATCATCTTTCAGGATTTGAAATAGCTCAACTGGAATTCCATCACCTCCACTAGCTTTGTAATGATGCTTTCTAAGGCGCACTTGACTTCACATTCCAGGATGTCTGGCTCTAGGTGAGTGATCACACCATCGTGATTATCTGGGTTGTGAAGATCTTTTTTGTATTGTTCTTCTGTGTATTCTTGCCACCTCTTCTTAATATCTTCTGCTTCTGTTACGTCCATACCATTTCTGTGGGGAATGATTAACATTCCTGTGGGGAATGATTAAGTACAAAATCAAGTAGACGGAGGGTTAAAGAAGGAACTGTGAGCAACGGTTTGGGTAGGGTTGAAAGTGAAAGCCACTTAGTCGTGTCTGGCTCTTTGCGACTCCATGGACTATGCAGTCCTTGGAATTCTCCAGGCCAGAATACTGGAATGGGTAGCCATTTCTTCTCCAAGGGATCAAACCCAGGTGTCCTGCATTGCAGGCAGATTCTTTACCAACTGAGCCACCAGGGAAACCAACAAATACTGATGAAGCTTCTGCAACTAGCAATAATGAGGACCAGTTACCACCCCTAGGTCAGAAGGGGTGAGGGAGCAGCAAGCAATGAACCCTGGAGAAGGCAGAAAAAGAAGGTCTGCAGAAGTTGTGATCAGAGCTAGATTCAGCCTTGACCCAGTGGGGAACAAGCTAAAGAAATAAATATCCAACTTTCCCTTCCCCCTGATCTTCTGAAGATATTGCCCACTGGCCAGTGACAACTGGAAGGTAGAGGGTCAGGAAAATCAGTTATACAATATAAAGGTCAGGTTCCCAGAGCACAGAACATAGCGGAAAAGATGGAGACAATCTGTGGGACAAATGGAAAATATCCAACACAGTGAACTATGTAGAAGGGGAAGGGCAGAAAACTAGTGTATGTGTGCTGTGCTTAGTCGCTCAGTCGTGTTCAGCTCTTTACGACCCCATGGACTGTAGCCCACCAGGCTCCTCTGTCCACGGGATTTTCCAGGCAAGAATACTGGAATGGGTAGCCATTCCCTTCTCCAGGGGATCTTCTCGACCCAGGGATCAAACCCATGTGTCCTGCATTGCAAATTCTTTACCATCGGAGCCACTGGAGAAGCCCAGCATATGTGAAATTGTGTGTTTAAAAAAAAAAGGAATAGGAAAAACAATGAAAAAAATCATAAAGGAAAGTTTTCCTTAGGAAGCTGTGCATTGAATGGGATCACCGTGCTCTAGATAATGAAAACGATTTATGTCTAAATGTATCTTGGCTGCAGTAAAAAATAAAACCATATAGAGTTCAAGGAAGAGAGTTTACTACAAAAGAAAGAAAAATAAGCCAGTTTCAATATGCATAATAGAATGCCAAAGCAACAACAGTAATAATAATAACAGACCTAAAAGGTTTTGAAAGGAAACAATTTTAAGTCAAGAATTTCACACTGTGTCAAATTTTCCTTTATTGTGTAAAGAAATCAGAAATGCACAGATATAAGTAGGCACAGAAAATGTAGTATCTATGTATCTTTCTTAAAAAACATTTCTTAGAAATATACCACGAGAGAAAAAATAAAATGAGTAGCTAAGAGATCATGTTATAAACTGGAGCTGGTTGTCAAAATTAAAGCATTAAACACACACACAAACACACACACACACAAAACACATCTATAAGTTTAGCTACAAAGCAAAATATAAATGTCAAAATATTATCAAAATATGTAAAGGAATTGTAAGGTAGATGTTAATACCATAACAATAATGATACGGATTCCAAATCTAAAAATGCTATTATGTATTCCAAATCTAACCTTGTATAAGCAAATAGGAAAAAAGAATAGAAACACTGCTAAATTTCTAATCTCACATATGAGAATATGTTCTTCACTCTGACATTAAATAATAGTAGGAATTATAATAATAATACCACCACCTTTTACTGAATACTTACTCTATGTCAGGAATTGCTCTGAACTATTTACACGAATCAATTCATTTCAAATCTGAAATAACTCTATTAGGTGTGTGCTATTAATATCCTCATTTTACAGATGAGAGGACTGAGGTCAGGTAACTTGCCCAGTGTAAATCAACTGGGTTTTAAGTCTGCCTTTTTAATCACTATCTTACTATGCATGTTCAACATTAAGAAATTGATTGAATAAATCAAGAAACAAAACATCTGAAAATAAAATACCTGTCCTTTTACTGTTATAAAAGTATATGTGTTGATGTGAAGATATTTATTTTTAAGCACATATACAAATACTTACTTTATTACTACATAGTAGAATCTGCTTTTGCCTTCACAGCATACTTGTCAAAGTGTTGTCTTTGGTGCCAAATGATTGCAGCGGATAATCCATGTCTCAGTCCTCGGCCTTTCAGTACGAGCTCCAACAAATCCCCTCTTTGAAGTCATATGGCATTGAGCACTCTGTCATTTGTGATTGGAGGAACCTTAATTTTTATTTTTTTAAGTTTCAAACTACATATCATTTTTTAAACACAAACACATATATGCATATATACATAGTGATTAATGTCAGTGGTTGTTATTCATCATTATTAATAACAGTTATATTTGGATAGCAGGATTGAATGACTTTTAAAATCTGTATTTCTAATGTTTTCCTTGACAGCTATGTTGTTATTGTATAATAAAGGAAAAATAAATTCTTGAAACAAGATGATTATGTTTAGATATCACCTCTCTTAAACAAATTTTTTATACTTCTTGCAAATCGGGCAGTTTTTCTCTCATGAAAGTACATATACTACTGAATGGATGATGCCAGCATTCACGAAAAATAAGTGACAGTCTGGAGGTTTCCGACCATGCATCTCTTCAGAGAGATGGCAAGAAGAAGAAGCTGCAAGTTAAACTAGATTTCTTCTTAAGATGAATGTCTTGCCAGTTTCAATACATGAATGAAGGATAATTTCTCTAAATTTTATAACATGGAAAGTCACAAGATTATTTTATTAGGAAAAATTATTTAAACTACTCATTACTATTTAAGCACAATTGCCTAGGGAAAAAAATGTACTGATGCTTCTATTCCATGTCCAGATTGGCCAACCTGGTCTCTGGTCAAATAAGAAAAAGAAAGGAGTTAATTGGTTTTTTGTTGTTAGAAAATATTTATTATATTTCTATATTTCACTGTATTTTTCAATATAACAAAAATCAAATATATTAAAAATAATAGTCAATGAACATCTACTAAGTACCAAGTGCTTTACATACATTATTCCAACTCTTTAAGTTAGGATTCAGGTAGGGACACTGAAGCTCAAAGGGAAATACATATATGCATTCAATCCATATAGTTGTTCAATCCTCCTATCCAAATATAACTGCTACTAGCAATGATTTATAGCAACCATTGACTTTAGACACTATGTATATATGCATGTGGGCTTCCTAGGTGGCTCAGTGGTAAAGAGTCCGCCTGCCAATACAGGAGATGCAGGTTAGATCCCTGGGTCCAGAAGACACCCTGGAGTAGGAATGGCAACCCATTTCAGTATTCTTACCTGGAAAATTCCATGGTCAGAGGAGCCTGGTGGGCTACAGTCCATGGGGTCACAGAGTTGGACAAGACTGAACAAGCACGCATGTATACTTATATGTATTTGTTTTTTTGCATTTATGTATTTGTGTGAATTTACATATCTAATATATTGTGATGTTGGTATTTGAACTCAAACCTGTTTAATTCTCAAGCAGCTTCAGGTCTGCACTATTCTGCCTCTTAGTAGGAGCTTATGTTTTGCATTTGAAAAATGCTGGTATGTGTTTTTTAGTTATGAGATCGAGAGAGAAATGACTGAAGTTAGTTGAATAATTTTTGAAACTCTTTCCTTTAACGCAGGTAGACCTCAAACTCCCTTGCCATAAGCAGGGATCACAGGCTGAGGAAACAGGTTGGCTTCCTCCAAATTTTACTTCATCATCTCTAGGTGATCACAAAAAATCAGAAGAACATGATAGGCATGCTGCTACACTGAAGTTGTATGAACAATAATAATGTTTGCTATATAAAGAGTAAAATTAGAGACTTCTGATTTTTAATTAGGTCTTACATTTCCTCTTATGTTCTAGAAAATGAAAAAAAGAACATTTCTCCTCTCATATCAAGGTAATCTTATTTACTTTCATTTTAAATCGAAATACTAAAAACCTATAAGAAAAGGTTAGAAAGTTAACTTTCTCTAGTTCGTTCTCTAAGTTAATTTTCTGTAATTTTAGATTGCCTTTAGCATATACTAAATAAATACTAAAATCTCTAAGTAAATGACCAGTAAATGTCATTTGCACATTAAACTCAAAATTGGGGCAAAGTCGTTAAGATAGAGTGATGAGAGAGGCAGGGTCATGAAAATTTGATATTTATGAAAGACAGACCAAGAAGAGGTGGGTCAGAGCACCCATCTCAACAAATGTAATTTTAGAAAGATGCCATAATTAAATTGAGGAGCGAGAGTCTAGAATCTAAAGTGATGCCTATATTAAAAAGTAAATAAGCAAACCCAAAAAACACAAACAGAAAGACTATACCAGAGGCTAAGGTTAGATAATATCATTGTTTATTTGCTTTGTTTTTTAACAAAAGGACTTTGCTCTTCTGGTAAAGGGATTATTTAGTTTGGATGCTAGGCTGAGGATGTTTCTTTTCTGAGGAGTCAAGTTTCTCTTTCCAGATGGTTTCTCCTCCCTCAACTCAAAAAAAAATTGCTTTTATGGTTATTGATTTTGATTAATGGATACTGTTATGGGAAACCATTTTCTCTCCCTTAAAGAACACAGACCCCTGTGATAAGGACAAAGTTTAGGTTTAAAACGTTTGTCCATCATTAACCAATTGGACTGAGGAGGACTATGCCTAGTTCTTTGCATGATTTGAGAGGATCTAGCCTCAGTAGTAGAATTTTCATGGTTAAATTCTTTTAATTTTTTTTTATTATGTGGCTAGAATACAATGGCTAATGAAGGAAAAGCTCTTGATTGGGGGCCTAATTTCGATTCAGCCATATAATTAATGTTCCCGGGGTCAAGCTCTCGCCTAGTGGATGGATGCCCCATGGGCTTCCAATGGCTGAATGGAGGCAACTGAGCAGGGGGAAGTCATCTTTGCAAGCCCAGCTGGGCTTCCCCAGTTACCCCTGCCTGGCTCAGCCAACTCCATTGGATCCCTAAGCCCTGCTGGTTATCTGTTATCAAGCAGAGCCAGAGGAAATTGATGGAGACGGTGCCAATATCAGTGCCCCTGAGGCTTTTCCCCCTTTGCCAACCTTAGCTATAAAGAAACTGGTCTCATTCTCTGTTAAAGCTATTTATTTTTTTCCCTCCCTCAGGCCAGTCCTACATAATGCTTCTTCCAGGGTCTGAAAGCTGTGTCTTTCACCAATGTTTCTCTCAGAACATTCATTTACAGAATCAGAGAAGAGCTCCCCTGGGTATCCTGTTATCTTGCCAGTTCTGACCTGAAATACAGCTGGAAAATGCAGGCAGCTCTGTAAATAACAAACCTGACCTTCATTACTTAGCACATCCTGGAATGCTTCTTTTTCAAAATGACTCTAAGAAAATCAAGAGATAGTGTTCACTTCCTGCCCACTTCTTTTCTGGGTACCTGTATTTAAATCCCCGCTGGCTATGTGTAAATGATATTTATGGTTTCTATTTTCCCCCTGGTGATTATATTTTATAACTGGTGGTTCCTCTCTTGAATAAGTTACTCATTCCTTTGTTTAATCTGTATTTGTGTATTCAAGCAATTCATTCATTCATTCAATACTTACCTTATTATTTACTTATCTAATTCATGCTTCATGTGCCAAATGATGAAGTTTCTGTATGGAACCACACAGAGATGGTCCCTTTTCTTATGGACAGAGTCGTGGAGCAGATAATAAATAAAGAAATGTGCTGTGTGGTATTAGGAAAAAAGCACACAATGTTTTAAAACAGGACAGCCATTTAGATAGGGGAATCTGCAGAAGTGATATACAAGGTGACACGCTGGGGGCTGGGACACTGCTCTCCACACGTCATGTCTGTGAAGACTAATAGGAGGGAATAATGGGAACTGGACTGCAGGCAAGAGATGAGTTAGGAAGCTGATGCTCAAATCTGCAGAGAAAAGATAGCTTGCCTAATGATACAGCTAGGACTTTGGAAGGAACTTATGGTATTCTTGTCTCATTTCATCAACATAGAGAAATAGCAAATAAGTTTTCATTTGGAAGAATTATTTTATTTCACAATAGTTGAAATTTCTGATTAGTTTTTAAAACAAGAGTAGGCAATAGAGTGAAATATACTATAGATGAAAAAGAGGTTATATTCCAATCATCCACCAACTCTTCCCTTACCAGTCCTCTGTTAGCAGTGAGAGTTACCCAGCCCCACTTCCGTCCTTGTGTGCATATATGTGTATATATGTGAATGTATATGTGTTATTACATAACGTATTACATAAAAGAAATTAATACTATTTATATTATCAAAAAATTATTTTTTACTTAATATAGATGTCTTTCCATATTAGCACAGATAGATAAACCTTATTTTTAAGGCTTGAATAATGTTGCATAAGATATAAATGAAAGTACATAATACGTTAGTCATAGTATTTCTGTTGCTTTTTATAGCTTTGATTTCTGTTGTTTTTGTTGATTAGTTGCTAAGTTGTGTCCAACACTTTGTGACCCCATGAACTGCAGCATGCTAGGCTTCCCTGTTCTTCACTATCTCCTGGAGTTTGCTCAAACTCAAGTTCATTGAGTCAGTGAATCCATCCAACCATCTCATCCTCTGCTGCCCTCTTTTCTTCCTGCCCTCAATCTTTGCCAGCATCAGGGTCTTTTCCAATGAGTCAGCTCTTTGCATCAGGTGGCCAAAGTATTGAAGCCTCTTTAGCTTCAGCATCAGTCCTTCCAATGAATATTCAGGGCTGATTTCCTTTAGGATTCACTGGTTTGATCTCCTTGCTATCTAAGGGACTCTCAACAGTCTCCTCCAGCACCACAATTCAAAAGGACCAATTCTTCAGTGCTCAGCCTTCTTTACGGTCCAACGTTCACATCTGTACATAACTACTGGAAAAACCATGGCTTTGATTGTACGGACCTTTGTTGGCAAAATGATGTCTCTGCTTTTCAGTACACTGTCTAAGTTTGTCATAGCTTTTTTTCCAAGGAGCAAACATCTTTTAATTTCATTGCTAAAGTTACCATCTGCGGTGATTTTGGAGCCCAAGAAAAGAAAATCTGTCATTGTTAACACTTTTCCCCCTTCTATTTGCTATGAAGTGATGGGACTGGATGCCATGATCTTAGTTTTTTGAATGTTGAATTTTAAGCCAGCCTTTTCACGCTCTTCTTTCACCCTCATCAAGAGGTTTTTTACTTCCTCTTCACTTTCTGCTTTTAGGGTGTCGTCATCTGCATGTCTGAGGTTGGCAGTCTTGATTTTGGCTTGTGATTCATTCAACCTGGCATTTTGCATGATGTACTCCGCATAGAAGTTAAATAAGCAGGGTGACAATATACAGCCTTGACATACTCCTTTCCCAATTTTGAACCAGTCCATTGTTTCATGTCTAATTCTAACTGTTGCTTCTTGACCTGCATACAGGTTTCTCAAGAGATAGGTAAGGTGGTCTGCTATTCCCATCTCTTTAGGAATTTTCCACAGTTTGTTGTGATCCACACAGTCGAAGGCTTTAGCATAGTCGATGAAGCAGAAGTAGATGTTTTTATGGAATTCCCTTGCTTTCTCTATGATCCAACAAATTTTGGCAATTTGATCTCTAGTTCCTCTGCTTTTTCTAAATATAGTTTTTACATCTGGAATTTCTCAGTTCACATACTGCTGAAGCCTAGCTTGAAGGATTTTGAGCATTAGCTTGCTTGCATATGAAATGAGCACAATTGTATGGTAATTTGAACATTCTTTGGCATTGCTCTTCTTTGGGATTAAAATGAAAACTGACCTTTTCTAGCCGTGTGGCCACTGCTGAGTTTTCCAAATTTGCTGACATATTGAGTGCAGCCCTTTAATAGCATCATCTTTTACAATTTGAAGTAGCTCAGCTGGAATTCCATCACCTCCACTAGCTTTGTTGATAGTAGTGTTACCTAAGACCCACTTGACTCCACACTCCAGGATGTCTATGTGAGTGACCATAGCATCGTGATTATCCGGGTCTTTAAGACCTTTTTTGTATAGTTCTTCTGTGTATTCTTAGCACCTCTTCCTAATCTTTTCTGTTAGGTCCATAACATTTTTGTCGTTTATTGTGCCCATCTGGCATGAAATATTCCCTTCATATCTCCAATTTTCTTGAAAAGATCTGTAGAGATGACCTGGGGGGCTCATCTTCAGATGTCATGTATTTTTGCTTTTTCATAGTGTTCATGGGGTTTTCTAGACAAGAATACTGGAGTTGGTTGCCATTCCTTCCTCCAGTGGACTACACTATCAGAACTCTCCAGTAGGACCTGTCCATCTTAGGTGGCCCTGCATGGCATGGCTCATAGCTTCACTGAGTTATACAAACCCCTTTGCCATGACAAGGCTGTGATCCGTGAAGGGGTTTCATTTTTACACTTAGTTTTTTAATTCATTCAAAAATTACCTTGGTATATTGTTTGAAGTGAGATCACAATTTATTTTTTCCCCCAAAGTGTTGTTTGTTGAATAATTCGTCCTTTCCTTACCATCATCATGTACCAAATTCTCTCATAGACATGTCTTTTGGGAATCTATTTTCTATTCCAATGATTTATTTATCTATGGGTTTCCCAGATGGTGCAGTGGTAAAGAATTGCGTGCCAGTGTAGGAAATGTAAGAGATGTGGGTTCAATCCCCGGGTCTGGAAGACTCCTTGGAGGAGGAAATGGCAACCCACTCCAGTATTCTTGCCTGGAGAATCCCATGGACAGAGGAGCCTGACAGGCTACAGTCCTGGGGGTTGCAAAGAGTCGGACACAACCGAGCACAGCAGCATTTCTCTATTATTCTGGCTGCACCACACTGTTTTATTAAAGTTGCATGGTATTTTGATATCTTATAAGTAAGAGCCCAAGAGTGGTGGTTAGGATTGTAGTCACTGAAATCAGACCAAATATGACTCCAAACTCTGGAGAATAATAATCTATTTACTCTCAATGCTGTTTATGATCAGTGCATTCTGACATCAGTAGGATACCATTTTCAGTATACTGTACTTCAGATTATGGTTAAAAATTGATTTGGTGTTGACTTTCAGTGAGAGATGTGTATTAACCAATTTAGTTTAAAAAATGGAATTCTTTAAAACACCACTTTAAAAATTATCTTCTTTCTTATAAATAATTAACTTGGACACAGTGGTGGCTTCAATAAAGTTATGAATAAAAATACCTTTGGGAACTTGGTAACTGTCTCCTTCCACTGTGAACCAGCTCAAGTCCTGGGGTATAAAATGCAAATATTGAGGTGTGTTTTATAGCTGGCATCTTAGGCTGTGAGCAGCTCTTGAAGAAAGGAGGAGAGGACTGGGAATAAAACGTGTAGTTTTGAATCCTATATGAACAGCAATACCTGCGGTAACTGATAATGAAGTCCAGAATGCAGAGTCCTTAGGAGAAATTGAAGCTGGCCCTGTGGATCCTTTGAATCAGTCAGTTGGAAAAATGCCATGAGAAAAACCTCTTGAATAAGCTAAAAGAAAATAATTACAAATATTAATATTATGTTGCTGGAATTATGTTAGCAGGCAAAATATGGTAAAACTTAAAGTCACAGACTCTGATTCTGCAAGGGGAGTCTGATCGATGGGCTGTGTAGGGAGATAAAATATACGAAGGCTTGATTTGAACTCATAAGGAAGTTGGCGCCAATTAACTGAAAAGCCAGATCTAGTTTGTGTTTTAGGGCAATTTGAATTGTGAAGTCCAAGAGAAGGATTTTAAGAGTAAAACACTGGAACCACAAAATGTTCCTACTAGTTCAGCAATATACTGTTCAACAAGCAAAATGGCCATTTATCCTAAAAATAGTAGGCACTCATTATCATATACTACCCAATTTATCAGACATTGAATCTCTTTTAATGATACCTAGGGCCAACTTAATGCACGCAGCTAGAAAAAAAAAAGTCTTATTGAGGTATCACAGACATCAATTTCCCCTCACTGTTCCCTCTCCCTCCCTCGTGCTCTCTCCCTGTCTCTCTCTCTCCTCCAAACACACACACAAACAGACACACACACCCCCAGTGCACTGAGAGAGAGCTGTCAATCTTGGCAGGGTTAACCAGAGCCATAAGTAAGCATGGACCTGGTTACTCTCTCTTTCTCCTTTCCTTTAATCATACGGCCAATCCTATTAAAATCTTCCTCTCCCAAGCTTTCCTTAGCTGTTTTCCCCCACCATTCCTGCTGGCCCCATCCTTGTCTAGGCCTTGATGATAGCAACAGTGGACTAATTATTTTCTTCTATCAGCCTTCCTTCTACCAGTCCATCAGCTTCTCCCAGAACATATTTATCTTCTTGCATTGCAATCATCACCCCATCTCAAAATCTTGAATGGCCCCTATTTTCTGTAGAACAAAGACCGAACTCTTTATCATGGCCTTTCACAACCTGTTTCTAAACTACCAGTCTCATTACTGTACATAAAGTACAACACAGTGAAGCAAACTCTCTACTCATGGCTCCCCACAGTCTCCCTGCCCACTCTTCCCTTCCTGTTTCCACTGTTTTTTTCATTTCCTTTGAAAAAAAAAAAATCTAAATGCTTTCCCTCAAGGTCCAATTTACAGTCTTTCTCTTTTCACGACCTTCCTTAACTTCTCCAAGTCAACAACCACTCTTTCCTCTGAAATGTTTTAATAAGCCTAAGTTGAGTTGCTGGGTAATACTAATTTTGGAGATTTTTAGAATATTGGGAAGTAGAAGGTGGGTGAAGAATATGGCCTTTAGTATTGCAAGTGGTTTTCTATCTCTAGAGGTAGAGATTCTGATTAGCTTTTGTGGAAGATTGTTTTGGGGAGTAGTAATCATTAATTTTAATCAAATATTTGGACATATGGTAGGATAGAATCTTGCTCTTTTGAAGCTAGGTGTGGGTACATGATTGACTTTGGCCAATGAATAGAGAAGTTAAGTGATGTGTGATACTTCTGGTTGTAAGCATTGAGTCAGTGTGTGATTTTCTGAATTTTTTCCCTCTGCCTTATAGGATGATATAAAGAAGAGCCCAGCAAATCACCAAGTCACCTCTCCTGGGTGAATCAGAGTCCATCAAAGACTCACAACGACCTTGAGCTCACCCATGATTAGTAGATAGCAGGAATAAGAAATTAATCTTGATTTTTAAGTCATTAAGATTTAGGGGTTGTTCCTGTATATCCTGAATATGCTGCATATATTCTAGCCTATCCTGAACAACACATTAAGAAAATCTTCAAAAAGCACCTCTAACTTCACAAATAAAGGAGGTACCCTTCCAGTTTAGGGGTTACTCTCTGAAAGCATAATTTGCTTAAATGCAGGTTTAAATTACCGAGAGGTGAGCTGAGAGTTTATATCACAAAATCAAGAGTGAAGAATCCTAGTGCCAGCTCTTAAGAGTCATTTCAGGACTCCAGAAATGCAGGGCAATGCTTGGAAGATCTACTAAGCAGAGGAGCATGCATATTCTTGGGAAGAGTGGGACATCTCTCATTTCCACAGCAATTGGAGCTGCTTTAGCTCACAGAGAGGGGACTTATGGAGCATCCACAAGACTGATTGTTCCCTGAGGAGAGCCAGCAGCAGGATAACAAACAAGTTCTTTGGAAGACCATTGACACTGGCAGAAGGAACTGTAGTCACAGAGAAAGATCACACCAGTTAATTATTCACTGAGGGCAAATGACTCCAGCAGACAGACTTTTGTGAGCACAAAAGAAGTAACCCTTGTGGAGTCCCAGCAATAATTAGAGGATATTATGGAGCTAAGAGTTTGAGTCAATGTCATTTGGACCATAAAATAAAGTTGACTTCATTTATTACCGGATAAGCTGAGTTAAGTTATGTTAATGCGATTATTATTTGAAAAGTTTGTCTATCATTCTTATTAGTTGGTTTATAATGATGGATTTTCATTTCATATTAAAATCTCATCTTCACAAATGCATTGCTTCTTGAAGACAAGAACAATTTTTAAATTCAGTGGGCACGTAATAGGGGATTGTTAATATTGTTGTGAAGTTGTGGAAGAAGTTTATTTTGAACAAAAAGAATCATTTTATTTTCACTCTGGGTAGAATTTAATGTACTCTGGCAAACTGAGAATCTGAATTTCAACAGTAGAGAAAAACTTAGAGATAATTTTGTCCAGTGTCTTCAAAATGGGCTTGGAAGAGCCTTTCCTGTAATTTCAACAGGACATCAGATGCCTTAAACTTTTTCATACAAGCGACTCCACTTTTATCTGTTCTGTTAGTGGTTTCTATAGGCAAGTTCATTTGAAAAATGAGTCTGCTGTTAATGTAAGACTGACCTAGGCCTTTGACTAAATTGATATAGTTCAACTACTTTATTTTATACAAGTTCAACACATGTTAAATGTTTTGTCCAAGGACATGGTAAAAGCAAAGAAATCAGGTCTCCTGGTAGCCAATCTGGTGTAGTTAACCAGTTATTCTTATTGATTTGTATTCTTTATTTTTTAAATGCATTGCTTAATTATTCTGCAGTTTCAAGTGTTTATCAACAGAGGAATGGATAAAGAAGATGTGGTACCTATATACAATGGAATACTACTCAGTGTATAAAACAGTAATGAAATAATGCTATTTCCAGCAACATGGATGGACCTAGAGATTGTCACACTGAGTGAAGTAAGTCAAACAGAGAAAGACATATGTGATATGCTATCACTTATATGTGGAACCATTTTATATACTTCTGCTTTAACCAGACACTTAAAAAACCTCAGAGATGAATGAAGTACAGTAATGAGGAAAAAAGGATCTTGGTGTAGTTGGAAAAGTCCCTAGTCTTAGAATCCTACCTTAGATTTGGCAGGAATCTGATTTGTCCTTCATGTGATGTGCCTGTCCCCTTCACAGGACCACTGCTACTGATGGGAAGTTCTGCATAAGTGGGGCGACTGGAGAAAACCAACCTCTCATCTTTGAATCATAGAGACTGTTCTCTAGTTTAGTTTTTCATTGAATTCGAGTTTTTTTATTGAAATATAGTTGATTTACATTTTTGTGTTAATTTCAGTTATACATCAAAGTGATTCAGTTATATTTTTTCAAGTTATTTTCCATTATAGGTTATTACAAGATATTGAATATTGTTTCCTGTGCTCTACAGTAAATCTTTGGTGCTTCATTGAACTTAATATCAGTAAAACAGTCTAACCATTCTCTTGAGAACGCATTGTGCCAGTGGACATACTTGTGTTTAGCTTGACTTTGAGGGAATTAGTTACTATATTTCACAATTCAAGTGTGATGCTAAGTAGAAGCTTCCCCTTTGATACAGGAAATGAGCCCTTCAGCTTTCCACAGTCCCCACCGCCCTATATCGCTGGGCCTGATAACCTCTCTGAACACAGGCATTCAAGATGGGCTCCATGTGCCATGCTGTAAATATACCATGTTGCCATGTTTGCCATTGAGACCCCATGGATTTGTTATGCAAATGTTCAGACTTTTCCTAAATGAGTGTATTAAGGACCTGAAGAATGGCACTTGCCTCTTTCAAATTCCAGTTTTGTGGTTCATTAGGAATGAAAGGGAGAAAAATGGGTCAGTGAAACAAAAAAGGAGAGAGAAGCGTGTGAACGGTGAGGTGGAGCAGCAGTATGAATAAAAGGAAGCCATGGAAATGTATGCACACAGGAAGCAACCCAAAATGGGAATGATTTTTGTAGTGGGGAGACAGTTATTTCCACTATCTGGGAGACAGAGTCAGACACAGCAATCTCACTTGTGAAGCAGAGGACAGTCGTTGTGTGGGCTCGAAGTGGACTGTCCAGCTTTGGAGTCAGGTCCAGATATGGAGATCTGCTCGGCTGGTGGCGGCAACTCCAAATGCAGATGGACGCTGCCTCTGTCAAGCCAGCTCTCACCTTATGGCAGCTCTCTGGGATGCAGTCTGGAAACACCATATGGGATATAGCCTTCCCCACATAATCCCACAAAAACTGTCTTACAGTCACACATTATGAATATTTCATTTTTCTTCACAAATCCACTTCCAAGGTGTGGAACATTCCTTTTCTTTTTTCTTTGCTTTCCTGGTCCTTGGTTTAAATGATTTTCACTTAGTTAAATTGAATGCTTCCTTATCCAATTTAGGATGTTAGTAGAGGGTTGAAAATTATTTACTATCATGGAAATTAATAGGAATCTGCTGAACTTTCTTACTATGCGCAGAACAACTGAGTAGACCCTTTTACAAGAAGCAATTGGTTTGACTTTCTTTCTCTCTTTCCTTTTTTTTTTTTTTTGGCCAGAATTGGATAGATTTTTAAAAGCAGAGTTGGCTAAATTAATTTGGTGCTTTGGTTCCCTGGAAATGTGGCCTCTCTCTGACCCAGCTTAAAGGGATAATCTTCAAAGCTTCTTTCTTTTTCTATGGTTTAATTTTAAAATATTAACCATCAGTCATTTTAGTTCATATATTGTTTTGAAATCCAGCTTTGTGGCTATGGCTTTGTCTCTTGATATTAGAAGAATCATTTCATCCTCCTAGAGTTACTGATAGCAGCTGGCTGACAGGACAGAGCGTGCTACAGACTGTGCCGAAGAGGGAGGGGAAAATACTATATCTAATTAAAGCAGCGGGGAACGTTTTTAGCAAGGCAAATTGTAATCCTTTATCTGGAAACGGGCCAGGGCATTAGGGTTAACAACGCTGCTTGTGAAAAATAGTCATAAAAAATATAGACCCACCCTAGTTTTATAGATCACAAGTGTCTGGGATGTCCAGGTTGACACTTCATTTTAAAAGCCTTCTTATAGTCAGTATCCCTAATACCTGCCGAACAACATGACAGAAATTTAGCAGTTAGGGAAAGAAGGTGTCAGCTTCAAAAGTGCTCGTGGATCTTATTTGTCCTGGATTTTAGCAAAAATTCGAACTATAATCTCGGGCGGGGGTGCGGGGGGGGGGGTCAATTGTGCTTTTAAAGAAACAAGGGCATAAAACAGTTAAAAACTAAGTTTCTTTTGAATGGATCCTTCCTTTCTGGGGCAGAGTCCCAGGAATCAACCCTAACTGCATCACCTTCTAGCTGTGTGATACCCAGTGAGACAGTTGGCTCACCTCACCCTCAGTTTCTTTCTTTGGAAAATGAGGGCAACAATATTCACTGGCTTCCTTCAAATCATAGTGAGGATCAGATCAAATACCATCAACCCTTGAAAGCACGTGATAAACAGAGCAGCTTGCAAACTTTGCTGCTGTTGTTATGGTATTAGTGCCTGCAGGTCTGTGCTATGGAGCAACATCGTAAAGCCTTAGTTGGAAGGCTTATCTCTGAATTGGCAGGCACGTTTTTTAAGAGTAGATTTAATCTATCAACCAAACCTTCCGGTTTAATTCATTGCCTGGACCCAGACCCAGTGTCTAGGTGTTTTTTTAGTTATACTTTGAATTGTATCTGAATCAAATAAGACACCCTATGGGGCAGATGGGGACTCAACAGGTTGAGGCAGCTGTTAACAGACAAGCCACATAAACTCACAGAGGAAACTTTGGGGAGAGGATGTCAAAATTCAAATATTTAGGAATAGAGTTTCAAAGTATAACTAAGGCTAGAGTAAGAAAGTTCAAAATGCAGCCTCTAAAATTTGAGCAAAATAATAAAAACAAAACAGGGACTAGGATTTTCATGTTTAGAAATGCCTAATATGCTGCCAGTTCGAGTTGTGTCATGGTTAGCATCGGTTCCCTCCCAGAACTACCGTCTTGTTTCTAAGGAGGCAAATTCTAGCTACAGGATACTTCTTGGAATAAAAAATAGAAAAAAATAGCAAAAGCACTGACTATATCTATACTCATACCTATTTCTAACTATATTATTGTTTTAATAAGAATACCTACCAAATGTAAAAAATGTACTTAGTTGTGTTCCTAATCTTTACATTTTAGAACTTTTCAGATACTGATTTTGAGTTTCAGACCAAAAAAAAAAAAGAAGCCTCTTCACTTTCATCCAAATTTCTTTTGCCATTGCAAAGATTTTGATCCAAATGCCTATTTGTTATTTGGAAACAATCATCTACACAAGAGTTAGGATGGAAGGGATGCTTGGTCTGCTTATTTGTTGCTGTTGTTAAATTAATATGTTGTGTACAGAGAGAAATAAAGGAAAAAAATTCAGAAATGAAATGTTGGACAGTTAAATTCAAATAGTTTATCAAGAAAAGTGTTTTTCTTTAGTGATTAGATGGTGACCTGCAGCCCGCATGAGTCATTTCAACAAAATTCACAGCCCAGATGTGAGAGGCAGGTAAAGGCTTGGGCTGAGCCTGCCAAATACTGTACAAGTTTGCACGTTTTCCCCTTTGTGCCTGTTCTCTGCTCTGCAACTAAAGTCGACCTCGCTGCCTTGATTCTGAATCGTCCTTCACAAGCACACCTGGAAAGCTCAGGTCTTCTTTAGGGCAATGTCATTGTTTTACTGTCTCCAGCAAACTCTGGGACAGAAGGCTCATCTGGTCTCAGTGTCATTCATGTGCAAAGTAGAAACTGAACTGAACACATTATCTCCAAGCTGAAATTGGTTTCTCCAACAGTACCAGCCTCTTGAAGGGGTGGCACGCACTTGAAGGTTGGTTATTAGTTCCAAATGCTGCAGAAGCATCTGCTCTCGACTAGCTAGAAATCATGTTTAATAACAAGAAAATCTACTCCAGCCAAATCTCTGTTGGGAGGGCTCGCACATGAACAAAAGGCCCCCACTTCCCCTGATTTCCATAACAGATGTAGTATCTGATGCATGACAGCTCAGCGCAGCCCTGCACCATTATTCCCCTACATATCCATCTGCAAGAAACTGTGCTTTCATTTTATTAATTGCTCTGGTGGACTGCACGTTATTTTTTGTTGCCCAGAGAGTATTCTGTTTGTGCTTCATGCTACACTGGTCACAATAATAGTTACTTTTCTTAATGTTAAAGGTTATTAGTCTTCTTCTTTCACTTTGCTATGCATCTTCCATACCCAATAAACTATTAATGTCTCCCTGGGGGGTTGACAGTTTCACTTAAGTTGTGTTGGTCTGGGGTTCCCATCCCTGGTGCTGCTTCTTTGTCTTCTTATCCAGCATTCCTGGGACAAGCCAAATATGGGGGAAAGTCATTAGCAGGGTCCTAAAGACTGAATGCAGTTCCTAGCGCTTTGAAAAAAATTGCATAACAGAGTATTCATTTTGACATTTTTGAGTCAACAATCACTTCAAAATCACACACACACAACCACAGATAAAAATATTTGCTGCTTTAGAAAGACAAATGCTGTTAATTTGTAATTAGACCAAGGTCAATTTTCTCCTACTGGTGAAGCTTTAGGTGAATGGTGAAGTTTGCTTCTTGATCCCATCAGCGGGCTGGCTATAACACAGCCAGCCACCATCCCCTGTCACTTTATTAGAGGCTGCATCACAGAAGTTACTGTACTGATAGCACTAAATGGGGTATGAGAGGGTAGGGCGCAGGGTGGGGGGTTGATAAAGTGCTTAGAGGGGGAAAGAATAATGAAAAGATAGAATATAGTAAGCAGAAGAACCACAAGTATAAAATAATAATAATAATAAATAATCACATTTCATTTATTCAGTAGAATGTTGATTTATTTTTTAAAGTAAAATAGGATGTACATGTGAATTTTCATCCTTAAAAGACTGTTTAGAATTTAAAACATCATAAATTGAAAAAAAGACATTGAATTTACTACTGAATCCAAAATCACATGAGTGCAGCTATTGTTCAGGTTTTATCAAAAAAAGGAAAAAAAGATATAGCACATCAAGGGTAAAGTCACAACAACAAATATGTATGAATCTGCCCAGTCAAGCTCATTTAAATATAATTTGCATGTTTGTGTAACTAGTCATGTAGAATTTAGACACGGAGCAGCAGAATAAATGAGCTCTCCCTATTACCAAAATTTCCTGAGTAGAGTATCAAAACATCAGAGCAACACTGAAATCTTGCAACTGGTATAGCAAAAGTGAAAGATTACACACAGAGAAAGAAACTTATGCTTCTATTAACTATCCCTTCTATGGCGTGTAATGTTCCTGCCTACTGACTCTACAAAAAAGAAAGAAAGAAATTAAAAATAAAACAAAAACAGCAGCAAAAGCTGCAACATATTTACTTGTAAGTGTCATGTCACTGGAAATCTTTCAAGATCTTTCTTTCTTTCTGGACCTGGCACATGTCCACTTATAAACTCATTCACAATTTTTTAAATGTAAATATAACAATCCTTCTAATCATCTATGTTATAAGCTAATGCTTTGATCTAAGACTTCTTTTTTGCATAGGGTTGTATTTTCAGAAACTGTCACAAACAAGTCTGCACAGCTGAATCAGTAACATACGAGAGTGTGCTGTGACTATATACTACTATTTAGCTTCTCCTTTTGTATCTTTTAGAAGACTGATCCCCCAAATACTAATACCAAGAAAGAGCATGTTTAATATATTTTGCCAAATATTATTTAATGGGAAAAAAATAAATTATTTTTTAAAATATTTTATTTGTATTTTTATATATTGCAATGGATAAAAAGAGGAAGAAGGAAACAATTCATAGCTAATAAAAGAGAATCTAATCAGTGTTCAGAGTCTGTCCCTGACCTCACCCCAGTCCATTTCTCAGCCTACCTTCATACGGAGGAGGGAAATTTCTCCCTCAGTCCCGTCCCTGTGACCGAAGTCTCAGCTGGCAGCCATGAGAACTAACCAGAATAGCCCCTTTTGAGATTTTGCATCTTGAAGTCTATGATGGTTGCATGGGCCTCTGTTATTTTCCTTTTGCTTCCCATCCCAACTTTACCCACCCTACATAATTGGGCTAATCCTCAGTGAGAATTAAGACCCGAAAGAGACTTTGTAGAAACTCCATTCAATCCCTGCGTTTCACAGATGAGGAAAAGAAGAGTCAAAGCATTGACTACGTAAATTACTTAAGAACCATATGAGTTTGGGATTCTCTTTCTGGATTACAAAAAAGCTTATGATCATCTAATTGACAGAATAATAAATGTGCTACTACATATGTGTAAGCTTTTGAAAAACATTCAACACACTCATACAGTCTGTGATAGTAGTCTTACCACTCCAAACTCTCAAAGAGGCTTGGTAAGCATTCTTATCTCAACTGGCCATGATAAGGATAAAGGAAATGTTCTGGGTCAATTAGCAGAAATTCAGGCAAAATGGAAGGGTGAGAAAGAGGTGGGGAGAAGTCTGTTTAAACATCCACTGGAGACACTTCCTGTCTCCCTACTACATGCCAGGCATCACAGCTCAGAAGATGAAAGACACAGTCTGTTCTTCAGAGGTTGGTGGTCTGGCTGGGGAGGGAGATGTGAAAGGCAGTGTTCACAACAGAGTCATACAGGATGCTGCGGGGGCAGAGCAAACACGTATCTGAGAATCACACCAAATTTGACAGAGAAAGACCATGTCTCACTAGGTTCTGAAAAGCGAGCTTGGGTTTGAGTTCATCAGTTAGATGGGAGTGAGTACATCCATCATTAGGACATCGCCTACGGAGGTGAATATCAGGATGAGGGGTTTCTTGGGATGTTTTTAGCAATGCCCTTTGACTCCTCCCTGCTCTACTCTTCAATATTAATTTTCATTATAAACAATGAAGAGTTATCAGGAACTGCCTAGTAACATGTACATAAGAAGTGCAGTTATACTCCTATGTATAAAACAGATAACTAATGAGAACCTACTGTATAGCACAGGGAAATCTGCTCAGTGCTCTGTGGAGACCTAAATGGAAAAGAAATCTAAAAAAGAGGGGACATATGTATATATATAGCTGATTCACTTTGCTGTACAGCAGAAATGAACACAACATTGTAAAGCAACAGTACTCCAATTAAAATTAACTTTAAAAAAACTGAAAAAAACTATAGCTAGAACAAAGCAATAAAATAGACTTAATAAGTTAGAAGATAATAGAAGAACAAAACCAGTACAATAATATTTTTTAAATGGAATTATTTGTTCAAAAACCCATGCCAGCAGTTAAGGTCCAAGTGTACCTTACCAGGAAGAATGATCCATAATACCACTAACATGTCATTAAGCTTGGGTTATTTAAGCCACCGTCCCTGATTCATCTTTTTTAATTTTCTCCCTCTCTTGAACACAGTGTGTAAATTTGTGGCTGAAGGTGATCTATGTCTTGTTACAAAAAGATAAATGAATGATACTTGAATGACAGATAGCTGTGGACCCAGCAGCCATGCTTTGCTCCAGGAGGGAGAAGAGGTGAATGAAGAAAGACTCTGCAGCCTTCTGCAAAAGCTACAGAAAAAGAATGAGTTTGCAATGTAAATATAGATGCACAGGGAAGACTTTTCTGCCCCTCTTTTTTTTAATTTTATTTTTAAATTTTTGTCTGTACTAGGTCTTCCTTGTTGTATGGGCTACTCTCTAGTTGCAGTTCACAAGCTTCTCATTTCCATTGCATCTCTTGGTGCAGAGAAATGGACTCTAGGGCATAGGGGCTTCAGTATTTGCACCTTGTGGGCTCAGTAGTTGCAGACCCCAGAGCTCAGGTTCAGTAGTTGTGGCTCATGGGCTTAGTTGCACCTTGGCATATGGAATCTCCTCAGATCAGAGATTGAACCCATGTCTCCTGGGTCGGCAGGAGGATTCTTTACCACTTGAGCCACTCATGAAGCCCTGCTGCTGCTCTGCTGCTGCTGCTAAGTCGCTTCAGTCATGTCTGACTCTGTGCGACCGCATAGATGGCAGCCCACCAGGCTCCTCTGTCCACAGGATTCTCTAGGCAAGAATACTGGAGTGGGTTGCTGTTTCCTTCTCCAAGGAAGCCCTGCTTCTCTTTCTAAAGTAACACAAGCTCCTCCTGAATCCACACACACTTTACCCTTAGCACTGGAAAATCCTGGCTCAGTCATTTTCTGCCACCTTTCAAAGGTGGAGTTAAGACAAGCTCACTTCCTCTGTTGCTGCTGCTGCTGCTGCTGCTAAGTCGCTTCAGTTGTGTCCGACTCTGTGTGACCCCATGGACTGCAGCCCACCAGGCTCCTCCATCCATGGGATTTTCCAGGCAAGAGTACTGGAGTGGGGTGCCATTGCCTTCTCCGACTTCTGTTAGGTTCCCCCAAACTCACAAAGATCTTTGGAATGAGAATGAAAACTGCATCTCATTAAGTGAGTAGAAGGCGGTTCAAACAGAGTCAGAGGAAGGAAACTGGGGCAAGTGCTTCATAAATTAATATTATGAAAGGAGGAAATTTCCCTGTGCCCCTGCTGATCAGCATTCTTGATTTGCATAGAAAATCCAGTGGCAAAGCCTTTTAAATTTGAGCAGCACTGTTTCCTCTCTAGGTCATTTCTTACTAGAAAAGAAGGCGGGAAAAACCTGGGGGCCATTTTGGGGTGCCTAGAGGTGGGGTGTACTTGAAAAGGAAACCTAAAAGAGCTTAATTCTATTCATCACACCCTTTCATTGTCCTTGAAATGGAGGCACAGTGCTTCTGCCAATGCCAGGCTGAGGGAGCTGGCAGAGGGACTCAGCGCTGCAAGGCAGTTGAGGCCTTTCAGTGGTGACAGTTTTCTCCCAGTGTGTCCGGGTAGGAGTTTGAGTTGACAGACAGCAAAGGGCGGGGAGGAGGGAGGTTGGACAAACAAGTTGAACAACAATCACCCTTCTCTCCATAAGGGCACCTTGGCTAGAGGACAAAGGGAGCACAACCACTCTGGAAAAGAGGCCCCATCCTCCTGCCTTGGGGTGTCTTTAGTGAATACAAAACTCAAGCACAAGGCACCCAGCACTATCTCCCTGTAGGTCAGCTCTTTGGGGGCCTTAGGAAAGGAGAAACTCCCTGCAAACAGGTCAGGGGGCAGGAAGAAAGCCTTCGTGGGAGCTTGTTAAAACACTATAAAGATGGGACTTCCTTGGTGGTCCAGTGGCTAAGAATCTGCCTTGTAATTCAGAGGATGCGGGTTCATTCCCTGATTGGGGAACTAAGATTCCACATGCCCCTGAGAGCCCATGTGCTGCAACTACTGAGCCTGTGAGCCACAACTAGAGAGCCTATACACCTCATGATGCAATGAAGATCCCATATCACAGCCAAATAAATGAAGGATTTAAAAAAAAAAAAACATGACAAGGATGAGAACTTATTTTGCAAACTGTGAGACTATAAAAGCTATCTTTTCCCCCCACCCACATGGTGCCTGGTCTCCAGATGGTGTGCCAACGAGCCATGTTGAAAGCAAATAGAAGAATGGGTGCTGGTATTTGAGGTATGATCCAATGTCTGGACCAACTGATCTCCTATCTCAAGCTGTATGGTGCTCCGTTGCAGCTGATTCGGAATTCTCCACCCTCTTGAAAGAGCTGAGTGGCTGTTGGAATTTGGCAACTAAAGGGGATGAAAACTATTTCCATTTGAGCTTTTGCTGTCACATGCCTGGAGCCATCCAGTGACATGTGGAGTGTCAGACATGAGTGATGCCCACTATGAAGTCTCACAATAGAGTTTTACATGATCTTCCATAAACACGTCTCTGAGGCATGGGTGGGGTCATTAAGCAGAGCCTGTGAAAGTCAGGAAGTTAGTCTGACAAAGTCAACACATGTATTTCTTCTTTGCTTTGCCTTCTGTCAGCATATGTTTATATGTTATGACAGAGAAAGGACCACAGTGATTCTCCTGCCTTGAATGTTATTCTAGCAACAATCCCAAATAAAAACATGACTCTGGGTATGGCTAGTGAATGGGTCTCCAGAGAAATGTGAAGGCTCATTTTATAGGCAAATTAACAAACAAGTTGGTTTGTCTGGAAAAAAAAAAAGGATGCTGTAAAACCTGAGTGGTTGAGTATGGTCCCCCAAATGGAAGGCCCACACGTCCTACGGTCCCAAGCAACTTGATAACTATTCCAGATTGTTCCTTTGTGAAATCCCTCCATGGGAGGAATATATGGTGTTTGAAATAAAGATGGCTTGGCTCCACAGAGAACACAGAGAGGAAGCTTTGGGCCATAGTGTGTGGTTACTGATGGGCTTCGGCTGTGACCTCTGGACACAACTTCTATTCAATTGTGTGGTCCTAAACAGACTCCCACAACCCGAAACACCAGAACCCACACATCCTCTTCTGCTGCCAGAAAAACATTCTCTCACCCCAGTTCACTTGTAAATTTCTTCTCATCACAAACACTTCCCCACCTCAGCACCCCGACAGCTGGCTATAGTGGTGACACCTCGTAATTACAGTTATCCAGAAAAAAGTAATGGAAAATCTGGTGATAAATTGCTTGAATTCTGTGAAATTACTGTCACCAGTATATCCAAAGCTTCTGCGCGAGAGAGAACTTGCAGGTGTGCAGGTGCTTCAAGACTATTTTTTCTGTTTTTTTTTTTTTTTAAAATGCAATTTCTGTAATCCAGGTTGGGTTGCAATTCTATGCTAGGAAATTTACATTCACTCAAGCAGCACTGAAGACATGATAGGAGGGTTAACACTGTAATCAGCTAAATGTGAACAATCATAGTGGTGGATTACTGTGAGAAATTATGAGTTGTAGGAAGCTCTACCCGTTGATTATCAACAGAACATTTCTCCTTAAAGATGCTTGATGTATGTAAAGACAATTAAGAATGGTATTAGTTTAGTTAATGATATGATAATTTGAAAGATAACAGTTTAAAACAAAACAAACAAAAATCTGTGGGCAATACATTTTAAATCCAAGTTACCTCAGGAAGAATCACACTTTGGGGAATTTTTTACTATTTGTTGCTTCTGTCCTCCAGTAAACCTAATTAAGCATTTGGTGCTATGGATCTTTCAGAATGTCTACATGCGAACACCTTTGTCTGCACCTATCCTGTCTGTGCTGTGTGATTAGTCCCTCAGTTGTGTCCAACTCTTTTCAACCCCATGAACTATAGCCCACCAGGCTCCTCTGTCCATAGAATTTTTCAGGCAAGAGTGCTGGAGTGGGTTGCCAATTCCTTTTCTAGGAGATAGTCTTCACCGGAGATCAAGCCCACGTCACCTGTGTCTCCTGCATTGCAGGTGGATTTTTTACCTACTGAGCCATTGGGGAAGCCTCCTATCTTTTCTGCTATGGATGGAGTGTTTATGTCCCCCTAAAATTTGTATGTTGAAACCCAGTGCGTAATGTGATGTTATTGGGAGGTGGGGAGGTGACTATGTCATGAGGATGGAGCTCTCATGAATGGAATTAAAGTCCTTATAGAAGAGGCAGGAGGAAGCTCCCTTGCCCTTTCTGCTCTGTGAGGTCAAAGGGGAAAGACAGCTGTCTATAAGGAAATAAGCCCTCTCCAGACATTTCCCAGCCTCCAGAACTGTGAGAAATAAATGTGTGTTGTTTATAAGCCACTCAGTTTATGATATTTCCCTTATAGCAGCCTGACTAGACTAAGATACCACCACAGCACCGTTTCTCCCTCAACCACCATTCTTTGTCTCTCTGGGAGCCATCCTATCTAACATGACTGAGGGTATTTTGTTGACTCAAGCTGATTCTGTTGGAACATCGAGTCCTTTTTTTTTTATTTGTTTATCTATTTATTTATTTTTGCCGGTGCTGGGTCTTTACTGCTGCACGTGAGCTTTCTCTAGTTGCATCAAGTGGAGGCTACTCTCTAGTTTCGAACTGAGAGTTTTTCATTTCAGTTGCTCCTCTTGTTGCCGACCACGGGCTCTAGCGCACAGTTTCGGTAGTTGTGGTGCCTGAGCTTAGCTGTCCCACGGCATGTGGGATCTTCCCAGACCAGGGATCGAAACTGTGTCCCCTGCATTGTCAGGCAGATTGCCAACCACTAAACCACCAGGGAAGTCCCAAGCATCGAGTCTACCTGACCGCAAGGCCCCTACTCCTACTGAGCCATCCAGGTATTGCCTGGCTTCTTAAACTTGGAACCACAATACATTTGAGTCAGACTCCATTGATTGCTAACTTTGTGGGATTAAGCTCTAAAGCTCTAAAGTTCCTTGCCAGGTGGTGGGGAGGTGGACAGCTGTGAGAGGAAAAGAGCAGCTCGTTGCACAGAGAGGCAAAGATGCCAAACAGACTGTCCCTTCCTCCCCCTGCCTTAGACCACAGGTGCCACGTCAAGCAAATAAAAATACAGGATGGGCAAAAGCAACACATAACATGCAAGGGAACTCCCATGAGGTTATCAGCTGTTTTCTCCGCAGAAATTCTGCAGGCCAGAAAGGAGTGGCATGATACATTTGAAGTGTTGAAAGGGAAGAACCCACAGACAAGATTACCCAGTAAGTCTCTCGTTCAGATTCAATAGAGAAATCAAAATCCTTACAGACAAGCAAATGCTGAGAGAATTCAGCAACACCACACCAGCTTTGCCACAAATGCTAAAGGAACCTAGTGGGGAAGGGTGTAGGGATGGGATAGATTGGGAGTTTAGGGTTGACATGTACACACTGCTATATTTAAAATAGATAACCAGCAAGGACTGACAGTAAATTAATCACCAAGAAGAATGAAAAGAAAAAATACTATTTATTATTTGAAATTCCAATAAATCTGTTTGCTATATAAAAATAAAACTGCAGGATGCTCACTTAAGTTTGAATATCAGTTAGACAACGAATGCGATATTTATCCTTTTCCTTTACTATGGATATTCCTCCACCTTGGTACCTGACAGCCAACTGGAGTGGTGACACTTCATCACTGGACCTCAAGATTCAGACTTAACTGGCATTCTGTGTTTGCTCTGACACACTTGTTCTAGATATAATTCCCAGGTGACTCAGATGGTAAAGAATCTGGCTGCAATGGAGGAGACACAGGTTCAATCGCTGATTTAGGAAGATTCCCTGGAGGAGGAAATGGCTACCCACTCCAGTATTCTTGCCTGGAGAATTCCATGGAAAAAGGAACCTGGTGGACTATGGTACATGGAGTTGCAAAGAGTCAGACATGACTGAGCGGCTGAGCCTGAGCACACGCACTCCAGGTAAATTGCCCCCTTGTTGTTCCTTGGTATTCTAGACACTCTCTTGCTTTAGGACTAGGCGTGGCGTGTTCTGTCCACCTGGGCTGTCCTTCCTCCACATCCCCACCTGGCTAACTCCTTCATCCCCTTCAAGTATTTACTCCACTTTTCAGCATTTTCTCCTCGATGAGGGGCACGCTGACCTAAATTTCACACTGACCACCTCCATCCTTACCCTGGTCTAAATTTTCTTTTCCCACAGCACCTATCACCTGAGCATATTCTATGCCTTAGTTATCCATTATGGCTAAATTTATTGTCTCCCTCACCTCAAATGTAAGCTTCATGATGGCAAGGAACTGGCACATCCCAGACACCAAAGTGCCTGATGCAGAGTTGGTGCTCAGCAAATGACAGAGAATTTGCTGTTTCAGATTTACATTATTTAAACTTTTCCAGCTTATAGCTGCCATGCGTGCATGCTGAGTCGCTTCAGCTGTGTCCAGCTCTGTGTGACCCTATGGACTGTAGCCCCCCAGGCTTCTCTAGGCAAAAATATTGGACTGAGTTTCCATGCCCTCCTCCAGGGGATCCTCTTATAACTGCCATTTTGCTTCAATTCATTCACATTCCAGGTTTTTGTGCAACTGAGTCCTGGCTTATATGAAAACTTCCAGTAGCTGAGGAGAGTCAGCACCTTCTCCCTCAGGCTCCACATTTGTTCATTTATTCATTCAAATACACATGTGTTAAGGGGTCCTGTGCTTTCGACGGTATGCCAGGCACTGGGGGTGAACGGAAGCATTAGACCCAGACCTTGCTCCTAAAGCATTCACAATTTACAGTGAGACTTTGAGCAAATTCATTATGGTCTGTGGGCTTCCATTTCCTCAACCGTAAACTGGAGGTGCTCACTTTATGATTATTTTCTGCAGATAAAGTGAGATGAGAGAGGACTGTGCCTGGCCTGTATTCAATAAACAGCAGCTACTGTTGCTAATACGACTAGAACAAGCAGAGCTGTCCTACTTGCCGCTCGTATATTCTACAATGTGAGCAGTGCTTTTGGAGCTGTGAGGGGAAAACATTGCCTGGCCACGTACAGCAATCTGAGGTAGAGAAGAGGCTTGCTCAAAGATATACTGTGATAGATACAATAATAAAAATATGCACACAAGAGAAGACAGAAGAAGGAAGTGATTGATTCCTAGGAATACAGAAGGACAAATGGTTTTTCAAGCAGAAACACATGGGCATCAAAGTCAAGAGGCAGATGGGGAGTCTCATATTTCTGGAATAATAGTGGATGGTAGTCAGTGGAGAAAATAGTCAATATCTAAGTTGTGTGGGGAGGGGCTTAAGAAGAATATCTTATGTTGTAGAAGAGTTTGGGACTTGGTCGTTGGGACACTGGTGACAGAGACACCATCAGACTTGTGTTTTCAAGGGTGGGTGTGCAAGAGCATGTACAGAGGCAGAGGCTGCTGCAGGAAGGTGGGTGGTTAGGAGGCTATTAGAAGGCTGTTGGAACAAACACTGAAGGTGGGCCTGATCAGGTTTCATGAGTGGAGAATTGCCTGATGCTACCTGTTTGTTCTCTTTATTTATTTGACTGTGTCAGGTCTTAGTTTAAGGCCCGTGGGACTAGTTCTCTGATCAGGGATTGAATCCAGGGCCCCTGCATTGGAAGCACAGTCTTAGCCACTGGACCACTAAGGAAGTTCCTGTTTGTTCTCTTCTGATATGCTTCGACTTTTGAAAAAACCTCTCAAAGTGTCTGCATTGAGCCTCACTCACTCTCTCCTCTGATGAAGATGGATTGAGCTGACCACACTGCAACACTTTCTGAGCTCCACTGCAGTCATAGTTGGTAGTCTCCTTCTTGCCAAGAGGGGCTGTGAGTGAATTTTAACCTCTTGGCATAAACTGAAATGAGAGGGTCTTTAAACTGAGAGCATAAACTCCCCACACCACCTTCCCTCATTCTTCTGATTGAACAGCTCACTTTTGGGTTATGATTCTGGAGACTAAATAAAGCTCTTTGCATATAATTTTCTTCTTCCCTTTCCCTCCTTTTTTGGGATCACATGTAAACATTAAAATAGAAGTTTTCTTCAGGGCAAAAGCTATCCTACCAGAGAATCAGCTACTGTATAACCATTTCAAAGACAACACTGAAGGCTGAAAGGCAGAGAATTTTTTATTTGGTTTTGCTCTTCCCAGAATAAAGGCAGGTTAGACCACAGCTTTGTTTTACTTTTGAACAAAAGTTTTGGTCTAAGTTTTGCAAAGAAAACGCTGTTCCCTCAAAATGGTTAGAAAACAATTTACAGATGTTAATCGGGAAAATGCTCTGTGCTCAGTCACTCAGTCTTTGTGGCCCCATAGACTCCTCTGTCCATGGAATTCTCTGAGCAAGAATACTGCAGTGGGTAGCCATTCCCTTGTTAATCTTTGCTTTCTTGGATGAAGCGAAAGCTAAGTCGCTTCAGTCGTGTCCGACTCTGTGCGACCCCATAGATGGCAGCCCACCAGGCTCCCCCGTCCCTGCGATTCTCCAGGCAAGAACACTGGAGGGGGTTGCCATTTCCTTCTCCAATGCACGAAAGTGAAAAGTGAAAGTGAAGTCGTTCAGTCCTGTTCAACTCCTAGCGACCCCATGGACTGCAGCCTACCAGGCTCCTCCATCCATGGGATTTTCCAGGCAAGAGTACTGGAGTGGGTTGCCATTGCCTTCTCCAGTAAGTGGGAAACTATTTTTCCAGCTCTCCTAAAATATAAAACAAACAAAACAAAAAGATAACAAAACAGCAGAAACAAACATTTCTTGGCAGATATGCACTTCTAAGTTTTGTTTGAATAACTTCTGTGTTTTTTTGTAAGTAACAAGTTCTTACTTCAGGTTTAGAGCAGTCTTAGGTAACTTGAGACTGAACACTTTAAGGATACGCATAATAGAAGGAAACATTTGAAGCCTTTGTTTACTTATCAAAACCACATTCTGTAGAAGAATTTAGAGCCAGAGCATGAATGCAATTTTTTGCAATTCCCTCAAGAGAAACTGGAGGATTATTTCAGTGAGATGGGAAATCATATTGAACTATGTGTCAAAAAAGACTGCAGTGAGGTTGAAACTTAAAATTATCATCTACAGTTGCCTAAATTTCAAAATTTAGAGGAAATGAAAATTTGAAAGTGGATGTAAAACTCCTCAGACAAAGAAATGAATAGTCATTTATTTAAGAAGTACTCAATGTGTCAGATAAACTTTTCTGGGCTCTGCAGGAACTGGGATAAATTGAAGAGGTGCCTGACCCCAAAGTGCTTAAACTTAAGTGAACTTTTAGCATGGATGCAAATTAGGATTTGGGGGAAAGAAGAAAGAAAGCTAGTATATCTTGGTTCGTACAATGATTTAGGCAATGGTTGCTTTCTTTCAATTATCCTGCCTTTTCATGTCTCACAATTGCCCCATGGAGTAGACGTGGAAGGGTCTGTATTTTTACAGATGAACAAGTTATTAAAATAACACAGGGTTTGGGACTCCCCACGGTCCAGTGGTTAAGACTCCATGCTTCCACTGCAGGGGGCCTGAGTTCGATTCCTGGTCAGGGAACTAAGAGCCTTGCCGTGAGGTCAAAAAGTAAAAAAGTAATAATAATAAAAATAAAGTAAAACAGGACTTGCTCACATAAAAATGTCATCAACTTACATCTAGAATGTTAAATTTATTTTAGTGGTTTAATTTTTTAAAAAAACAGACAAAGAGTTGTATCTTCTGGGGAAACGCTTTCCAAATTCTTTCTGATATAATATACATGGGAAATGATAGTATTTGGGCCGCATCAGGGGTGAATAGAGGAGGCTTCTCTCAGCCAGAAAGAACAAACCTCCTCCATCCTTCTCCTCTGCCTGCCAAGGCTGATGGAATCAAAATCTTGAGAAGCCTGCATCTCATATGGAGATGGTATGTTAGCTGGCTCTGTCTAAAGCACTTAATCGGTTAGCAGAGGTAAAGAGCCAGGAGAAAGATTGTGTTCCTCCCTGCTTCAATTCCTTCAGCCTGCTCCTACCCCTAGATCCTCACTAAAAAGCTAATGTCTCTCCCTATTTGCATAATGTAAGAGTCTAAGTAAAGATGAGATAAATATTGTTCACATGCAATAGAAATAAATCTACCCACTAAACAAATAAAATAATCCAAAGACAATTTGTAATGGCCAAAAAGATTCTTTATCAGGAATGTGCTTATAGGTAAACAAAACTGTTGTTTCCAAATCCTAATTTTAAAAATTGAGATGAAAGTACTGTGTCTTAGGTTTCCTGTCCTCTGCTCTTTTCTTGCATATATTAAAATAAAGGCAAAAATCTAAACAAATTTTAATATGTATTTTTCAGGAGTGAAATCTGCCTGGAGAGTAGAAAAGAAATGCTTTCAACTGTGTAAGGTCTTCACCAGCAAGGTGTCAATGTTACTTTTAATTATAACTTTCAACATTCTTCCTCTTGTATCCTCCATCTTATTGGTTGCATAGTGTGGATTTAATATGCTAAATCTTTTATTTTTTAAGTTTTTTTTTTTTTTTTTTGGTGTGGACCATTTTTTAAATAAAGTCTTTATTGAATTGGTTACAATGTGCTTTTGTTTTATGTTTTGGTTTTTGGTCATGAGGCATGTAGGATCTTAGCTCCCTCGCCACTGGAAGGCAAAGTCTTAACTGCTGAACCTCTAGCGAAGTCCCTAATATGCTAAATCTTGTCTCCTGGAGCTGCCTTACTGCTTTTGTCATTCCAAGGTAGGATTTCATACACTTACACAAATTTATGTGTCATTTATATATCAATAAACTTGAAGGGAAAAAAGGCCAGAAATAAACTTTGTGAAAACTTTGGTAAAATATTTAAACATGTGTCCCTGAAAGTAAGCTCTGGACATTAAGAAAATTAATATATGACGAATATCACACTTTCTAATGATTTTAATAAAAAATTGATTATATTTAGATAAGTAGAATTTCACCAAAATTGGTACATTTTGCATGTTGAATCTGTGACATTATGCATTCATAGACACTGTTAGATATTTTGGTTAAAAAAATGAGCATCAGTTTTTATTATAACCCTTCACTAAAATGATTTCCACCAGGATGAATATAGCTATGTGTATCATTTATATGCTGATTAATGTTATCACGTGGGATGATGGAAAGAACTGGATCTATGTTGCATCCTGACCCTGGCTCTTGGTGACTTAACTACCCTTAGCCTCAGTTGCCTTATCTGTAAAATGGGAACTTACTTTAGAAATTATACAGTGTAGTAATTAGCATGCTGTAGCTGTTCAGTAAATGTTGCTTTTCACCAACTGGTAGTTTCAAGTCCTTGGGCTCAGAGAAGCAGAGGAAATTAGAGCTCCCCCTTGGGTGCTGAATGTGACACCTGGGTGCCTGGGGCTAATCTCTGTAGAAGCTCTTCTCTCAGGAATTTGACACAAGCTGCATCAGCTCATTATTTCAGGCAGCTAGTTCTATATCATTCTTAGTCCCGAATTTGTTCTTGTTAACATTTTGTAGTTTGGGGCCTGATTGAGGGTTTTCCAACACATGCTCACCATGCATTTTGCAGTTTGGCAAAATCTATGAAATATATTCTTCTCAACCCATGACAATTTCCTCTATCAAAGATTTGGCCTGAGGTGTTTGAGTCTCCTGACTATCAGATACTTACAAGTCAGACAATGGGAGGGGAGCTTACACACACTGAAATTTTATTCAACCCAGTGGTAAAATAGCTCAGTGAAAACAAATAAACAAAAACCATTCTCTAGACTTGTTTGACCAACAAATAACCCAGAGTTGCTGAATTCAGAATCATTTTTGGTAGTTTAGATAAAACAAAGGTGGTATTAGGGCTAGATGGAATATTTTAGTAACAATCTTCCCTAATTAGAGCAAAATTCCTGCTTAGAGAGCTGTCGAGAGCCTGAGATTTCGAGGTTTTTGCCTTTGTTTCATTCTTAATTTCAGAGTTGGGTTCTCTCCCAGATATTTAATCACTTACTCCTTGGTTTAGTCAGAATTAGTTAAATTCTGCTGTGGTAATAAGTAATCCCATCGTAGACGGTTAACGACACAGAAGTTTATCATTCATGCTGTGTGGTTCACGTTGGTCAGTTAGAGCTCTGCTGGAGTTCCTAGGCAAGCCAGGTAGATAGAGGCTGCACCACCCGTAGCTCTTGAATCTGAAACATGGGACCTCCTTAGTCCTGATGATAGGGGAAGAGGGAAAAATTAGAAAATTGGCTACGCCTCAGACTGGGAGTATTAATGAACCACATCCGTCCATATTTGATTAGGTAAAATTGAGAATAGTAGAGAAGCAAATTGAATACTTGGTGAATATTACTGTATCTCTTATTTCTCTCACTTTGGTAATTTTTAAATTAGTGCTCTAAGATTCAGTATTTATTTCCAATATAGGTAATGAACCTATATTTTCCCTTAAATTCATCAACATTTGTAATTAAAACAATTAAATTTACTCTTTCCTCAAAGATACTGGGGACTTCCTGGTGGCTCAGATGGTAAAGCGTCTGCCTCAATGCGGGAGACCTGGCTTCAATCCCTGGGTCGGGAAGATCTCCTGGAGAAGGAAATGGCAACCCACTCCAGTATTCTTGCCTGGAAAATCCCTTGGACAGAAGAGCCTGGTAGGCTATGGTCCATGGGGTCGCAGAGTCGGACACGACTGAGCGACTTCACTTTCACTTTCACTTTCAAAGATTCTGGGCTTTCCCATCAACTCTGCTTTATAACACAATCCAGTTTTCTGAGATTTCCATTTAATAAGAGTTTGTGTTTTTTTTCCCCAATTTATGTATTTATTTTAGTTGGGTCTTCACTGTGCATGTGGGATCTAATTCTCTGACCAGGGATCAAACCCAGGCCCCCTGCATTGGGAGATCAGTGTCTTACCCACTAGACCACCAAGGAAGTCCCTCCATTTAATGTTTTGACTCATATTTATCTATTACTAACTTATACATTGGCTTATCTGAAAAAATACATTTTTCGTTTATGTAGCAACAAATGCACTGGCAGCCTGATTATATGGTTCACATTATATGTGAAAGTGCTGTCACAAACTCCCAAATCCCAAAAGCTTCTTTTTAAGCAAGAGTCTAATCATTTTTCCCCCATCCACTACCTTCAGCAAGAGAGAGGTGGGAAACACTTCTTCCTCTATATCCAATGTGTTTTGCACTCTCAAAGGAAATCACAGATAATATACGTTTTATATGTTTCCAGTTGTTGGTGAACCTGAAGGAGTAACACAGAACTAAGAAAGCTGTCCTTATGTAAACCATCTTTATGAAATGACAGCACTTAGCAAACAAGAGTTCGCAGTGACCAAGTCCCAGATACACACTCATAGCATCATCAGCATGACAATGGATTTTAGCAGTGGGCATGAAAGAATGTGAGTGACTAGTTGCGTGTGTATGTGTGTGTGCGTGCGCATTTTAGAGAGACACCAGGGATTGATTGATATTCAGGGAACTTTGTGAATTCATGTCAGATTACTTGTAGTACTGAAATTCCCAAATTCAATCTATTGCCAAGTTTTATTAGTTCTCTCTTTGGACTCATTCTTTTTGAGCTTTCTTCTTTTTTCCCCCTCCTCCTTCTACTTTTTAAAAAAATTATTAATTAATAAATCAGTTTTGGGGGGTGTTGCACTAAACCTTCGTAGTTACTCTCAGCCTTTCTCATTTTAGTGGCTTTTCTTGTTGCAGAGCACAGGTTCTAGGAACGTGGGCTTTGGTCGTCACAGCACTGAAGGCTCAGCAATTGCGGGTCTCGGGCTGGAGAGCACAGGCTCAGTAGTTGTAGCACATGGGCTTTGTTGTCCAAGGCATGTGGAATCTTCCCAGACCAGGGATTGAATCTATGTCCCTTGCATTGGTAAGTGGATTCCTCTCCACTGTACCACCAGGCAAGTCCTCCTTCTACTTTACTTGTAAGTTTTGTTTCATTGCCTTCTGAAGTGAGTTCAGTTGGTGGGATGGCAGTGCATCTATATGTGACCTGATGACGCTTATCTCTAGTTTGAACATCACACAACTAGATAGGATGGGAAGGAGTCATTGGCCTCTGCTGGCCTCTTCTAGGGGTTGTGGTGAAGAAGTTTTGACATTTTTAATTATGCCTCTATGACAGATACTGCAAATTGACTCCTAATATCCATCTCTCCTTTCTCCCATAATCACAGAACAGACACATTGTAGCTGGTAACCTGGCCAACTATCTCCCTCACAGCTAGATCAAGCCACAGATGTTGGCCAGTGAGATATAAGAAATGGCATGTTCAGACTTTTGAGCAGTTCATGGAAAGAAACAGTGGTTATGTATGTTTGCTCCTTACTCCACAATGCTGGCTGGAATTCAGAGGTGCCGCTTTGAGTCGGAGTTTTTATCTTGGACCTTTAGATAAATGTCACAAGCTAAAGATGAAATGGGAAACAGCATGAAAGGAGGAGTCTGGGTTCTTTATGACTTCTGGACAGTGGCCTATCAGCCTTAGCCCACCATCTTCAGGCTCTGCGTGTGTTTATGTGTGTGTGTGTGTGTCTGTGTGCATGTTCATGCATGCGTGTATCACAGAAATATATTTCTACCTTACTTAAGCCAATTTTAAACAATTAATTAATTAAGGCTGCTTTGGGTCTTAATTGTAGCACATAGGATCTTCAATCTTCACTGAGGCATGTGGGATCTTTCAGCTGGGGTCTAGTTTCCTGACCAGGGATCAAACCCAGGCCTCCTGCATTGGGAGCACGGGGTCTTAGCCACTGGACCACCAGAAAAGTCCTTCCAAATCTTTTTTTTGGTTTGCGGGACCTTAGTTCCCCAACCAGGGATTGAACCCTGGCCCTTGGCAGTGAAAGCGTAGAGTCCTAACCATTGGACCGCCAGAGAATTCCCAAGCCAATTTAATATTACTTTTTGGTCACTCCTGGTAAACTCAAACCTAACACATTCAACAAATAAAGGCATTGATGGTCTTAACAAACATGAGCCTTCATTCTTACTCCTCTTTGTCTACGTTGAAACCCTGAAGCTTTGAAACATGTTAGGGAGCAGGTTGACTCTGGTATTTGATGGCTCCATGCTCTCTCACTCAACACATTTGTGTAACTAATAGCTGTTTCCAGGATTCAGTGCACTGGTTTCCTCTTCTCCCTTAAACCCCTCCTTGGCTTATCTGCCAGCTGCTCATCCTGGGAAAGACAGCCAGTCTCCCTCCAGCTTGGCAGTTGTGAGCCAGACTCATTCTTCGAACACAGCTGGGAGAAGTCAGGATTGGGGCTCCTGCCCAGGAAGGGCAGTGGGGAGCAGTGGCTCTACAATGCTGACCTCTTCAGTGTTCCCTCTGCAGTCACACTTAGCCAGGCTCCCATCACCTTATTTCCCAATTGTGGGCCCAGCCTCCAGTTTTCTGGTCCACACTGCAGAAGGCTCACAGACTCATCAAGGGTGAACACAGGGTAAGCAAACTATAGGTTCTTATTGGTTGATTGGTGTTCATCTGCTTTTCCAGGAAGGTCCATTACAGCAGCTTTGGAAGAAAAGACAGCTGCCCCCCAAATGGTCCTGGTCAGTCCACCCTTTGTTCTGTCAATCAGCCCTTCTCTCTGTCACCAGACAGGGTTTTGCCTCCACTACTGCTGCCAGCCTAACATTTCTAGACTATCTATCTAGGATTTATTAATAGAAAGTGGATGCATATGCTTCGTCTTGTGTATCCAACAAAAGGAGTGAGTAAATTGCAGCAGCAAGACAAAAATCCAGTTTTTAAACTCCAATAAAATTGTCTAGGCTTAAATTTGAGAAGGAGAACACTGGTGCTCACAACTCGCAAGCAACGGGCCTTGCTTGCTCATTTCTTGGCATGGCAACATAGCTAGGCTCAGTCTTCTGGAGCAGTCAAAAGAATCTAGCCTCTGAGTCAGATAGGTTCCTGTTTGTATCACTGACTATCTGTGTGATTTGGGGCATTTTTTTTTTTTTTACCTTCTTTAATCTCATTGTTCTTTCTTTGTCAAACAGAAATATTGACATATCTATTTTTAGGCATGTTATGAAGATTAGGACTAACGCACAGGAGATGAAGTGACTGGCACATGTTAGGAGTTCAATATACATTAGACATTTATCTCAATTCAGTTGACATCTATTGATTCCTTGCCATGTTCAAGGACCTATGTTGAGTGTTGGTCAGCCATTGAGTTGACAAGCCTCAGGTGTGATGTTCTACTGAGTACAGCCAGCCTCTTCCTTCTCTCTTGTCCTCATCTCTCCACTTGACTGAACATGTTGGTGGGTGCTAGCCACAAGCTTCTTCTGATGAGAGCTGGGTCAGGTCAGGGCAGTCAAATTTTTTTTTTCCACATGTTTTTGCAACGGGCCTAGTTTCCAAAGTGAATATCTGGACACATTCTATAAAATGGTCTCCAGGAAAAAAAAAAAAAACCGACAACAAATACTTGCAGCTTTGCTCTGGGTTTTTCATTGAAACAGATGAATCCATGATGCATGAAAAGACTGTCAGGCTGGCTGAAGGAGGCTGAATGCTGGGATAAAGCTGGGCGTCTGTTACTCCACGCCCCAATGTGAGGTCTGTTCTCCTGGGTGAAGCAAGGCTTGGCCAGACAAGCAGTACCATTGTAAAGTTCTGACAATAGACAAGCAAGAGGACTTGGCAGGGATGGAAAAATCCCCACCCCCTTTGAGTTTTAAAGGAATGGGAGCTGGGGTCCAAAGCCTGCCTTATTAGAGAGAGACAAATCACCCAAACCAATCTTTATTATGAATGCCAAGCTATTGAATTTCCTTGGCTCTGTAAAGCCTATTGATTTTGTGACAGTCAAAGATAAGTTATGCTCATGAAAGCTTTTATTTTTTTTTCTCCTCCTTTTCCCTTCACAACATATTTTTTCAGACATATTGGCATTGGGAATTGTAAGGAAGACTGTTATTGGTTTCTTTCAATTTAAGAGTAGGTCAGGGCTCAAGTGAGGCTATGGACCATTTTTACAGTGGTTTCCAGTACAGAATAGATGAGGTAGGAACCACCAGAGCTGGGGTCGCTCTGTTATGTTATTTCAATCTCCAGCAGGAATGCTCCCGGCATCCCAGTCATTTCTGGAATTCTGACATTAGCCATGATCCACTAACTTACTCTTTGTCCTGTCTCTACTACATCGCTCTCCTCTGATTGACCTCTGTTCCCTTCTCACCAAGCCATACCATAACGTCAGTCAACCAAGACTTGAAAGGCAGAACTTGAGAGAAATGCTGCAGTGCAGGATGCTGTGGTATGTGTATACAAGAGGGTATTCTGCATAAATAAAAGGTAAAGGTTTCTTAAGTGGTAGGTATTTATTTTTAAACGTACAAATACAATTCCACATCTTACAAAGATAGTAGATCCTCTCTTGATAATTTACTCAGAATTCTATCATGTAAAAAATATTTTGGCAATGCATAGACTTATGTAAAAGAAAGGCAAGGTGGCTCCTATAGCTAGTGAATTTTAAAGAAAATTGTGACAAATGTATCCAGACAATAGCATATATGATGGTTCAGATACCATTTTAATTCACAGAAGATACAATCTATATATACTCAATATTTCTAAATGTTCAAATATTGGTGGTGTGGTTTAGTTGTGTCCGGCTCTTGTGACCCCATCGACTGTAGCCCACCAGGCTTCTCTGTCCATAGTATTCCCCAGGCAAGAATACTGGAGTAGGTTGCCATTCCCTTCTCTAGGGGATATTTCCCACACAGGAATCAAACCTGGTCTCCTGCATTGCAGGCAGATTCTTTACCGACTGAGCTATGAGGGACAGTGGTGTTCAAATATCGAATAAACATTAATGAAAAGTCCTTTAATATATTCAGTGGACTCTAAGGCCTGATTACTACTCAGCAACTCATTCATTCAACAAATAGATGTTGAATACCAACGATGTGCCAAGCACACAATAAGAATATTGTGGATTAACCTCTCTCTGTTTTTAATTATAATGAGCCTAATTCTGTAATTTATTGACTAGAAAACCCATATTTGGATGAACCAGGGAAAGATGGAGGTGAGAATTGCCGTCACATATTCTTTTCTCTTCTTCTCCTTCTTCCCTTAGAGAGAAGACCCTCTGTTTCCATGGAGTAGAAAGCTAGAGAAGATATTTTGGAAGGGCTCATAAAACTAATTCTTTCTGTTTCTGTTCCTCACAATCAACATGTGTGGAGTGGCTTTCCCCAGAGTTGATAGTCAAAAACATTTTTTCCCCATCCCAATTAAGAAGCCTCTCATGGGAAAAAAGGTAGAGAGCTATCCCAACGGGCAACCACATATGTATTTTCAACAAAGTATACAATCCACTTGACAATAGACTATGTATAAGAAGGAAGGAAGGCTTTGCCCCCTTCATGAAAGTAAAATCTTTTTTTATGCATTCAGATTAATTGAAGTGTGCATGCCCTGTTGTAGAGTTATCAGAAAATTCCACCATTTAAAGATATTTTCTTTAGCAACAGGTCAGAAGCTCAAAGAAACACATTATTTAGGGGTCAGACATTGCTCTTTCAGGAATCCTCTTTCAAAACATGTATCTTCTGGGATTTTCCTGGTGGTCCGGTGGTTGGGGGTCTGCATTTCCACTGAAGAGACCAAGGTTCAATTCCTGGTCAGGGAACTAAGGCCCTGCATGTCACATGGTCTGGCCAATAAATAAATAAGCCATTTCAAAATATACACGTTCTGAATGGAATGCCAGTGGTCTGGAGATTTGGTATGGAAGAGAGGGGAACATTCTACAACTTGGACATTAGCTGGGAGGGTTGGCACAGAAGAGGGGCTGTAATAAGAAGGTCTAGGTAGCCAACTTCTAGATCAGACAGCAGGAGCTAATGAAATAAACCAGAGAGGGAGAGAAGGACATAGAAAGAAAGCTTCTCTACGATTTCGTATAGTGACTCTAGACTCTAATCATTACTGCCCTCAACCCCATCCTTCCAAAGCGTGGCATTATAAAAGAGAATTTCAAAGAAAAGTTTCTAACATTTACACTCATTTCACTTAATTAGGTTTATATTTTAACTGTGTGTAGAAAGGATTCCCACAATTTCTGCTTCATGTACAATTATTTTCTGGTAGTCTTAGATCTTAGATTTATAGTCTAAGAGACTTATAGTCTCTCTAGACAAAAAATAGAGAGAAAAGAAAACATTTGAAAATCAGACAGATTAGAGTTAAATTTCTGATCCAATACTTGCCAGTCCTTGGGCAAATTACTTGACCTCTCAAAGTCTCAAATGTCTTACCTACAAAGTCAGCTCTACATTCTGTCTCTTAAATCTACTGCAGTAAAGTGAATTAAAAAGTAAAAAAGTCGTCGACAGAGGGTGAGGGCTTGGGAAAAAGTTGACAATCTCCTACCTTCAGTAAAGACAATACTTACCAGCCCCTTGTTATGGGGTTGCTCATACCAACTTCAGCATCCTTATCCCACTGACTTTTGGCTTGGCTTGACCATGGACTTGCTTGAAACAGTAGAATGTTAGTGGAGTGATACAGTCTAGCAGGGACTTTTAGAGCATCATGTGATTCTGCTCACCCCCTGGAGATTCTCCCCTCCATCAAAAAAAGCAAACCCCAGTTAGAGCCTCCCAAACAAGAAGGCACGTGAAGTCCATTCAAACCTAGCTGAGTCCAGCAGAGCCCAACAGATTCAGGGACAATCTTCAGATTCAAGGGCAGGAAATGCATGTTTTGGGACTTCCCTGGTGGTCCAGAGGCTGAGACTCACCCTCTCAATGCAGGCGGTCCAGGTTTGATCCCTGGTCTGGGAGCTAGACCCCACATGCTGCAACCAAAGATCCTACACAGCCAAATAAATAAATGTTTTAAAAAAAGAAAGAAATACATAGTTTGCTGTTAAAAACAACTGAGGTCTCAATCTTGTTTATTGCTACAACAAAAGCTGAGTGATTTGGTCAAAGACATCTTCCCTGGTGGCTCAGATGGTAAAAAATCTACCTGCAATGCAGGAGACCTGGGTTCAATCCCTGGGTCGGGAACATCCCCTGGAGAATGGCAACCCACTCCAGTATTCTTGCCTGGAAAATTCCATGGACAGAGAAGCCTGGCAGGCTACAGTCCATGGAGTCCCAAAGAGTCGGACATGACTGAGCAACTAACACTTTCACATTTACACGGTGTTCAAAAAGTGTCTGTGCGCTGCCAGCCCCAGCCCAGCCCCCCACCTTTCTCTTTAAAAAGTTTTTGTTCAGGTTAAATGTGAAAATGTAAATAAATCCTGAAACCAGTAACTGACATCACTATTTGTTTCTCCTTCCTTCTTATCCTCTGCTTAGTTTTTTAAAATTGGTCTCATAATTTCTCTGGTACTTATTTGGGATTTAGATATTAAATAGGTGGAGCCATAAGTTAGATTTTCAACCATCATCATGGTTCCTCTAACTATCTTAGGATCAAGTAATTGGATCAATTTTACTCCCTAGACTTTATCCTACTGAGGCCCTGGTGCCAGTTTAGAAGTTTCAGCATTAGATTAGTGGTTAAATGCCCCAAACTCTGGTCCAGAAGCAACAGATAGGAGCCTTGGGCTTGCCAGTCCCCAAATATTTAGCTGTGCTCCATAGAAACAAGAAGGAGATGGAAATAAAAGACCAAGCCCCAAAGGAGGGGCATTGTTCAGTGAGTACACTGCCTAAATGGACTTCATTCTTAAACCAGTCTTTGTCACGTTTACCTCAATCAAGCCCCACAGTTGGCTACAAAGAGAATCTGGGATATACTGGATCATTGTATAGATTGCAATATAAGAGGTCATATTAAATCCATAATCTGGAAGTAAGCTTTGTGAGCAGACCCCAGAGGGGTCAATGAAAGGGATCCACATACTATACAATTCTCAGACATGTCTATAGAGGGTTAAAAATCCAAAGCTCAGAGTTGGAAGAAAGCCAGGTTGGGAGCTAAAGAGACCTAATTGGATGGAAATTAGAGCAAAGGCTCAGACATGGGAAGCTCAGATAAATTTTCCCTGATGGCTCTCCTCTTAGCTGCTCTCACGGTTTTATAGAGGCTACCTGTCTGTAGGGGACTTTAACCCCAGTGCCCCAAAAGTGACATTTAGCTTCTGACATCCTCCTATAGTTGGAGGATGTGGGGTGGTGAACCCGTAAGACCATAGAGTCAGTTTGTCTTTCCAGAACTCAATGAAAGAGTAGGATGTGAGAAAGGCAAGACAAAAAGGGCCTTGTCACAGGCCTGCCCTCTCATATGCGAGCATTTTTGGGGGTACATCCAATATTCATAAATTGATGCTGTCTATCCAGTACAGAATCAAAGAGGCTTCAAAAATTACCTCAAATGTGAAAGAATTCAGGAAGCTAATAGTGTTTACTTTCATTCCATTCTCTAACTTTTGGGGAGAAAAAAAACCTTAGGTTGAGTTGAGGAAAAAATATACTTCACTTTTTTTCATATAAAGGTGTCCATAACATGAGAAAAAATCCTTTGGGAAATGAAAGTTTAATGAGAGAGACGGGTAAAGTCTCATGTGAGATGTAGGAAGCTTCCGTAGGTGAAGGAACTTTAAGAGAGACATGCCATATGAATAATGCAATAGCTAGACTTTGCCATTTCTTTCTGCAGATTTACATTTCTGAAAACAAAGGGTCAAAGTACATGGGAAAAGCATCTGAAGCCCCAGAAACCACTAAGCCGGCGGAACCAGCCTCCACAATATATTTGCAAGCTGCCTTCCCAGCTTAATTCCTCTTACACACTCTCTGGGCTACAACAAACTCCACCCCAGGAGGCCTCCTGCAAATGTCCTGAGCTTTCCCTCCCCCTCCTGCACTCCAGCTTAGCCCGCCCCTGCCATACATCTTCCATGCAGAAGATCACAAGATGCCTCCTCCTCCACTGAGCCTCCTTCGGCTGCAAGTGACATCTTTCCGCCTAAATTTCACGGCATTTTGTATCTCTCTCTTGATGCTTAGAGTTTCTGCTTTTTATAATTATTATATACCATATCACTTATACTAGACTATAAAACCCCGAGGGCAAGGATTGTACCCAGTATCATCTCTGTGTATCAAAGGGACAAAGAAAATGCTCAAATCAACATATAGGGACTTCCCTGGTGGCCCAGTGGTTAAGAATCCACCTTTGCCAGTGAAGGGAACGTGTGTCCCATCCCTGGTCCAGGAAGATTCCATATGGAGCAACTAAGCCCTTGTGCCACCACTACTGAGCCCTCACTCTAGAGCCCCAGCTCCGCATAAGAGCAGCCCCTGCATTGAGAAGCCTGTGCACCGCAACTAGAGAGGAGCCCCCACTCGCTGCAACTAGAGAAAACCCTCACACAGCAACAAAGACCCAGTGCAGCCAAAAGTAAACAACAGCAACACAAAAATCAACAGGTACACACTGCTGTATTTAAAATGGATAACCAACAAGGACCTACTGTATAGCACAGGGAACTCTGATCAATGTTACATCGCAGCCGGGATGGGAGGGGAGCTTGGGGGAGAATGGATACGTGTGTGTATACAGCTGAGTCCCTTTGTTGTCCACCTGAAACTATCACAACATTGTTAATTGGCTATGTGCTCCTGCTTAGGTGCTTCAGTCGTGTCTGACTCTTTGTGACCCTATGGACTATAGCCTGCCAGGCTCCGCTATCCACGGGATTCTCCAGGCAAGAACACTGGAGTGGGTTGCCATGCCCTCTTCCAGGGGATCTTCCGGAACCAGGGATCCAACCAGTGTCTGCTGCATTGCAGGCAGATTCTTGACTGCCGAGCCACTGGGGAAGCCCAATTGGCTACACTCTAATATAAAATAAAAAGGTAAAAAAAAATAAAATAAAGTTTCTTAAAAAAGAAGATGCTCAGGCAATTAGTATACTGATAGAAGTAATGAGAGGAAAAAACAACCAAGTATCAGCTTTTTAAAAATGTTCATCACTACCTTTTGTTCAAATTTTTATGAATAGTTCTAGAAAAAGTGTTGAGGCACAAGATTTAAAAGAGTCAACTATTTCTAGAGGGCTTACTGCAACTGATAATGTCCTGCTCAAATATCCAGAGAGAACCACTTTCAAATGTGTTTTCCCTCTCTTTTTCTATTACCTCTATATCTCTCAATGCATGATTATTATCCTTCCTCTGATATTTTTACTCTTTGGCCTTATCTATTGATTTCCTACTTTAAGATAAGAGTTTATTTTTCTCGCATCATTCCAGTCTGTCATTCATGCCAACTTCTTGAGAACAGCCTCTAATACAGTTAAATCTTAATTTGGTTAGAGTAATAGTGGTAGTTATGATACGTGTAGTGTACCCTTAAAATTCTCCAAGCCAGGCTTCAGCAATACGTGAACCGTGAACTTCCAGATGTTCCAGCTGGTTTTAGAAAAGGCAGAGGAACCAGAGATCAAATTGCCAACATCTGCTGGATCATTGAAAAAGCAAGAGAGTTTCAGAAAAACATCTATTTCTGCTTTCTCGAGTATGCCAAAGCCTTTGACTGTGTGGATCACAACAAATTGTGGCAAATTCTGAAAGAGATGGGAATACCAGACCACCTGACCTGCCTCTTGAGAAACCTGTATGCAGGTCAGGAAGCAACAGTTAGAACTGGACATGGAACAACAGACTGGTTCCAAATAGGAAAAGGAGTAGGCCAAGGCTGTATATTGTCACCCTGCTTATTTAACTTCTATGCAGAGTACATCATGAGAAACGCTGGGCTGGAAGAAGCACAAGCTGAAATCAAGATTGCCGAGAGAAATATCAATAACCTCAGATATGCAGATGACACCACCGTTATGGCAGAAAGCGAAGAAGAACTAAAGAGCCTCTTGATGAAAGTGAAAGAGGAGAGTGAAAAAGTTGGCTTAAAGCTCAACGTTCAGAAAACTAAGATCATGGCATCTGGTCCCATCACTTCATGGGAAATAGATGGGGAAACAGTGGAAGCAGTGTCAGACTTGATTTTTTTGGGCTCCAAAATCACTGCTGATGGTGATTGGAGCCATGAAATTAAAAGACGCTTACTCCTTGGAAGGCAGGTTATGACCAACCTAGATAGCATATTTAAAAGCAGAGACATTACTTTGCCAACAAAGGTCCATCTAGTCAAGGCTATGGTTTTTCCAGTGGTCATGTATGGATGTGAGAGTTGGACGGTGAAGAAAGCTGAGCTCTGAAGAATTGATGCTTTTGAACTGTGGTGTTGGAGAAGACTCTTGAGAGTCCCTTGAATTGCAAGAAGATCCAACCAGTCCATCCTAAAGGAAATCAGTCCTGGGTGTTCATTAGAAGGACTGATGTTGAAGCTGAAACTCCAATACTTTGGCCACCTCATGCGAAGAGTTGACTCATTGGAAAAGACCCTAATGCTGGGAAGGATTGAGGGCAGGAGGAGAAGAGGACGACAGAGGATGAGATGGCTGGATGGCATCACTGACTCAATGGGCATGGGTTTGGGTAGACTCCGAGAGTTGGTAATGGACAGGGAGGCCTGGCATGCTGCAATTCATGGGGTCGCAGAGTCAGACGCGACTGAGCGACTGAACTGAACTGAACTGAACTGAACTGAGTGTACCCTGGTTAACTTTCTTTAAAAAAAAAAAAAAAATCACTGGAGTTAATAACTGTCCTTCCCTTAGTCTTCTGTAAACTCATGAGTAATGAAACCCCAAAGTCTCACTCAAATGTTTAAATTCCCTCTCAGTATTTTCAGACATTGTCAAATGTCCAATCAATTTTCTCTTACTGAATAAATATCTCTTGATGATTCCTGGACTGGTGTCTCCTACTACACAGTGGTCCTGTGGGAATTCCCTGCACTATCATCACTGGAATCCCCTGGCTTGAGTTGGAACTCATTTTTTATCTTCCTTGATTTAATGGGAATAAACTTTCAGAAAGCTTCCTAGGAAACAAGCAGAGAAAATAAATTTCTTAAGATCTGGAAGCTCTGGGAATTTCCTGCTGGTCCAGTGGCTAGGACTCTGCACTTTCGCTGCCGAGGGCATGGGTTCAGTCCCTGGTCCGGGAACTAGAATCCCATAAGCCTTGCATTGTGGCCCAAAAAACACAAAAACTGGAAGCTCTGAAAATATCTTTGTTCTAGCTTCAGGCTTGACAAATAGTTCGGCTTTGTAAAGAATTCCAGCTGTAAAGAATATTTAGTCAGAATTTTGTTCCATTGCCTTCAAACACCTACAATTATTGTCGAGAAGTCCAGAGCATTCTAATGCTCGAACTAATTCCTATGTGAACATTCCTTTTCTCTCTGGAAATGTGTGCGGTCTTTACTTTTACAGTGGTCATAAATTTCACAGTGATATACCTGGACACAAATATGGGATTGTGCATTGAGCTGGATACTAAGTACAAAGTTTAATAGTAAGTATTTAAAAAAAAGATTTTTCAGAAAATCTTAGTGCTCTCGCTCCTGGGTGGGTGGAGTGGGCAGCCAGAGGGCAGGGTTCAGTCCCTGTCTGGAAACTGCAAACCATGTGGCATGCCCCACCCGCACAATGTATATCCAATTATTTTCTAAGCCACTTAGAATTTGTTTATTATTACAGAGTTGCTTTGAAATGTAAACAACTGAAATTTGTATTTACATACTTTTTTTTTTGACAGGAAATGCTGTGGGTCCTTATGTGTTTTTAGAAGCTGAAAGTAAATGGTAGAGATGTGTAATCATGATATAATTACCTGTCTGAAAGCTTGAAACCTTGAACCCTGTTGAAATGCCAGGAATTTAACATCAGAGCTGGATCCTGTGACAGGAGCAGCTGAGGGACCATAGCAGGAAGGAGCTCAAACAAGTCAAACAAAATAATCAAAGATCTAAAGACTTGAGGTTGTTTGTGTCCATTCTTATAAATTCACATCTAAGTCTTGACAAGACAGAATGTGGCAGATTGCTTAGCACCAGCAAATATATAGGATACAATTTGTCTATAAGAAAAATGCTCCAAGGCCATTTTTCACTGGTGCAAGGGAAGGAAGGGGAGAGGCCTCCACAAATATGAGATTTAACATTTATGCAGGACTATCATAATTTCTCCAACATAAATCAACATAAAGGGAGAGAAAGAAGAATGTTGTACTGCTTTGTAAGGAAAAAAACCCTATAAATTAGAGAATATGGAATTATAATTACAGAATGTTCTGATTAAATCACTTATAAAATGCAGTATATGGTAAAGGTCACAAAACCTTAACCGGTGATATAATTCAGATCTGTCAAGACACCTCCAATTATTCCCCTGGGAAATTAGTCTGTCGGTTATAGAGCCACTGCCACTGATCTGAGCAGGCCAGATTGGGACTTGGAACTGGCCATTTGGGAGCAGGGAGAAGACCTTAGGATATGGGTGAACATCCTTGCCCTCTTTGATCAAATCTTCTTCCACAATTGCTATCAATCACTGATTTCTTCCTTTTCTCAGGTCCCTCCCTTCCCTTCTGGACAAAGTGAAATTTTTGTCTCTGAAATAAATATTTCCACCACTTCTATTTTTCTACCTGTATTTCCTTCTTCATTTTCTTCATGGCTGATTCAAACTGGCTTTCCTGGAGGCAAAAATTTCTAGTCCAGCTGCCTTAGGGAAAAAATAAAAGCCCAAAAGACACAGATTTTACATGCTTTGAAATGATACATAAGAAAACAATATTAAAAGAGGGTGGGAAAGGCTGAGCTGCTGGAAGGAGAGGCATTGTATATAATCGTACATGTTAATTGTTTTTACTGAGATTATTTTAGTCCTCTGAGAAAAAGAACTATATCAAATCGTTCCTTGTACAGTTTTCCTGATCAGCGTGTCATCTCCCTGTCCCACACACGAGCCTGATTATAAACACATGTGTGTTACATCAGACAGGGATGATAGAAGGAAACAATTCTGTATTATTTATCATGACATTGATATCTTTATAAAAATGTGCATTTCATGTTAAAAAAAGGTTTGGAAATGGAAAAGTATATACAGGAGTATATACAGAATATACAAGTATATATACAAGAATATAAAAGAATATGCAAGAATATAAAAGTATATACAGAATAAAAAAAGTTGTGTTTTATCACAGATTTACTTCAAATAATAAAAGAATTCAGTTGTGTGTGTGTTTACCCATGAATATGAAACAATAGTATAAATGTCTAAATACTGAATATTGCAAAGCATTTATTTTTATATTATTAAATATTGTTCAAGAACCTGATCTTTACTGTCATTATTTGGACATATCATAAATTCTTTAAGCAATTGTTTGTTTTTTGGATATTATCGTATTTCTGAAATTCTGTTTATAAGTTGCAGTATTTTGGAGTTTCATTACATTAATCTTCATATTTTTCTCTGATTGTTTTCTTTGGATAAATCCAAGGAGCGGAAATATTGAGGTCAAAGGACATGATTGCCTCTGGCATTTTATATATATATATGTATATATATATATATAGCCAAACTACACTTCAGAAAGGTTGTATCAGCTTTCACTAAAGTGTGAGTGTGCTTTTATAACAAGCATCCTTTCCAGTCCGTTACCATTATTTTTTTAATACTGCTTTTTGGAAAACTGGTTAGTAGTTTCTAGAAAAGTTAAACATACACATATGACTAAGCCATTCCTGCTTTAGTTTAAACTTTGATTGCAAATAAGGTTGAAGTTTTTAAAACAGTGCTTATATTTTTTTTGTGAATTACAAGAGCTCTTTATAGATAAGAACATCAACCCTTCAAAAGTATTTATCTAGTTAGCTACTTATTTGGGCTGCATCAGGTCTTAGTTGCAGCCTGCGGTGTCTTCGTTTGGACACACGGGCTCTCTAGTTGTGGCCCACTGGCTCCAGGGCACACGGACTTCAGTAAGTGTGGCATATTAACCCTTTATTGACTTCTAACAGTTATATTGAAACACAATGCACACACAATAAACCACACATATGAAAGTATACTTTTGATCTATGAAAGTATGACCATAATCATGGTAATGAACATATCATATTCATTAGCCCCAAAGTTTCCTTGTGTCTCTTTGTAAAACTCCTCTCCTTCTACCCTACTCTGCCACTGTCACATCCCAAGGCAACTGTTAATTTCATTTTTGTCACTATTATTTTTCATTAAAAAAAAACTATACTATATAATATGTACTCTTTTTTTCTTGATCTGGCTTCTTTCATTAATGATGATTATTTAGAGATTTATCTATGTTCTGTCATATATCAATAGTTTATTTGATTGTCGTTTTAGTATTGCATTGAATAGATATAAAGCAATTTGTTTGGCCATTCACCTAGTGGTGGCAATTTGGGTTGTTTCCAGTTTTGAGCGATTACAAGTACAGCTTTTCCAAATACTGCTATACACAGTTTTTTATGAACACATGCCTTCATTTCTCTTGCATAAACATCTCAGAGTGGGTTGACTGGATCACATGATAATACATATGTTTAACTTCTCTAGAAACTATCGACCTGTTTTCCAAAGAGGTCGTACCACTTAATATTCTTGTCAACTACAAATTGGCACTTACCAAGAGCACTGCCAATGACTGAACATCAGGGCATTGCCATCTGCCTCTAGTGAGATTGAACCCCAAGCTGCTATAGCTGTTGACCTTCAACAACCCCTGAGGGATCAGGGTGGAGTGAGGGACTCTCTGCTCCAGGGAATCTGGTGGGACAGGTCTTTAGATAATTGGATGTTTTTAGGAACAGATTTTATGATCTCAATCCTTGCATCTCCTCATATCTAGAGAAACACTAAATCCCTTCATGGTGCCATCAGACCCTCATGACTAACAAAAAACCTTTTGTAAATTGAGTGCTTCATGGTATTGAACTCCCCCTTCACCAAAACCTTATATCTTGACTTTCCCTGACTGCTGCTTTGGAGCAGTCTCTTAGAGCTATCTGAGATGCTGCTTCCCGGGCTGCAGTCCTCATTTTGCCCCAAATATAACTTTACTCACAACTCTCAAGTTGTACATCTTTTTCTAGTCGACATTTTCAACAACTAAATCTGAGTTCCATTTGCTCTACATACTCTCTAACACTTGGTATAGTAAGTCGTTTACTTTTTACCCATTCTGATTAAGTGTGGCATGGTATTTTACTGGAAATTTAATTTGTATTTGCCTAATGACTAATAGGGTTTCCTTGGTGGCTCAGAGTGTAAAGAATATGCCTGCAATTCAGGAGACCTGGATTCAATCCCTGGGTCTCTGGGTTCAATCCCTGGGTCCAGAAAATCCCCTGGAGAAGGAAATGGCAACCCACTCCAGTATTCTTGCCTGGGAAATCCCATAGACAGAGGAGGCTGGCTGGCTACAGTCCCTGGGGTCGCAAAGAGTCCGACACGACTGAAGCAACTTAGCACACATATTGGAAAGAAAGAAAACTTTTATTCAAAGTTTTAGTCACAGTTGATATGATTGCCAGTATAGAATATCAGATGGAATCTTTAAAAGCTAATAGAAGAAGGGAGTTTATCATGGATGGAGGATAAATTGCACACATAAATCAAATATATATACTATATATATATATATATATATATAATAAAATTCTATATACTATCCACAAGCAATAGGAAATTGAAATTAAAATACAATTTAAAAGAACATAGAAATTTTGATTTAAAGATAAAAGAATATAAAAATTATGAAATATGTTGGGATAAATTTGAAAAAAGAACAAGACTGAGACATTGAAAATCATAAATAATTGCTAAATAAAAATTTAAAAGACATAAATAGTGATATACCATGTTCAAAGGACCGAATACTCAATATTTTAAGATGGCCCTTCTTCTGGAAATGATTTATAGATTCAGTGATATTCCAGTCAAAATCCCAGCAAGCATTTTGTAAAATTAACAAACCGATTCTGATACTCATATGGCAATGCAGAAGCCCTAGAATAGTCAAAGAAACTTTGAAAGGGAAGAATGAAGTTGGAAAACTAACGGTACTTGATTTTAAGACTTATTGATACACTAATTAAAACAGTGTGGAATTGGTGTAAAATAGTAGACCCATCGGAGAAGGCAATGGCACCCCACTCCAGTACTCTTGCCTGGAAAATCCCATGGACGGAGGAGCCTGGTAGGCTATAGTGAACCCACGTCTCCTGAATCTCTTGCATTGGCAGGCGGATTTTTTTTACCACTAGTGGGAACTTAGAGATAAGTTTTAACCCGTCCTGAGAAAATTGAATATGTTGGCAGGTGACCGAACCAGTGCATAGCAATCAGGAATTGGGAACTATAGGAGGGTAGAAATAACAGAACGAATATGCATCTAAGATGCCAAATTCCCCAGCCTGCTCACTTTTCTAATAACATTCCAGTGACACTGCATATAGCCATGGTCACCTCAAAATTCAAAGCCCAGCCCTCCTACGAAGAGTAGGATCACTGCCCAAATCATCATCCTTAAATACTGAAGACAATCAATCTATGGTCTTTGTATACCTGTTCTCGGTTCATAGTTTTTGTTGGAAACTTACTGCCTTTTGGAAGAATGACGCATTTGTCTTTCTCTCCCTTCTCTCCTTTTCTCATAGTAAACATCAATACTGATCTATTAAATGTTTTAATGTTTTGTGGAATGTAAACTGATGTTCAGTGTTTTAATGTTTTGTGGAATGTGGCTTTCACTTTCATTCTCACATGCCTACGGAGAGGGGGTATATGGAAACTTTTGAAAGGATAACTTCTGAGATGTCAAAATTAGGACGAGAAGCCTCACTATATTACACAGGTGAACATCCTCCCAAGGGTCCCGAGGGTGTCCTCACTCGAGTCAGCTATCAAACCTTGAGAAAGTTATTTGAGTAATGAACAAAATTAATAAAATCAATAATGATTGATTCAGAGAAACCAATTTATCCTGGGTACAAGCACAATCAAAAATAGTGGTCTTCAAATTTGTTGAAGTACCTTCTAAAATAAGTGTGGGGAAAAAACACACACACAAAAACCATCACATATTTTAGGTAGAAATATAATTTTTACCTAAAAATTTAGAGTTAGTTGCTCAGTCATGTCCGACTCTTTGTGTCTCCATGGACTGTCGCCTGCCAGGTTCCTCTGTCAATGGACTTTTCCAGGCAGGAATACTGAAGCAGGTTGCCATTCCCTTCTCCAGGGGCTCTTTCTGACCCTGGGATTGATACCGGGTCTCCTGCTTTGCAGGCAGATTCTTTAATTTTTGAGCCACAAGAGAAAGCCCACTTAAATACTTAAATTTCAGTAGCTGCAAACCATCTAATTTGTGTCATACTGTGAACAAAGACATTTTAAAAGAAAAATATTAGTTACCTTTTAAAATGTATATAGTCAAAATGCCTTACTGAGTTGATATCCACTCTCATCTGTTTTAGAACTGTACAGTGACTTTTGCTTTAACAGTACGAAATCATACATTGTCTTATTTTCCCTTGACCAAATATTTCCATTTTATTTTTTACAGTATCCCATTGTAATATATTTATATTTAAAAAATTTTTATTCATAATCTTACCTTATTGTATGCCACAACAAAATATTGATATATTGAAATTTTATTTTTTGTAACCACAGGCCATAGTTTAAACATTTTTCTAGATCTAGTTATTATTACAATTAGTTTTTATACACAACTGTAAACAAAATACATACATTAAAATATTGAACAGATTAATAATCAATAAACAGATCAAAAAACACAAAGGAAAAAAGAATTTTTGAAAGATATCCCTTAAAAGAAGGAGTGGGTCTCATTTTTTAATTGGTTCTTGGATTCATGAATAAACATTACTTAAATCAGAGTAAGATAGAGTTCAGCCTTAAAACTATTCCTATTTTGCTTAAATAAACATAAGCATTAAGGAACCTTATATACCGAAATGGACTTCCCTGATGGCTCAGTGGGTAAAGGATCCTCTGTTCAGTGCTGATTCTCCCTTGAGCTGGCCCGCTGTTCTAACAGCATCTCCCACCCACTCTGATAAACTTTATTCTTCTCTCATTCTGCATCGTGTCTGTAAATCCTTTTCCAACCCACACCCAGACCACAACAGACTCCTGAGTACCTCAGAAAAAGTTTTTCTGTATCCCTAAACTTACACATGTCTCAATTTGAATATTGCTTATTTAGACCAGAAACTCTTAAATGTGATCCTGTCCTGGCGTTATTTGGGAATTTGTTAGAAATACACCTCACCCTAGAATCCCACACTGATACCTTTTCAACCAACTCAGGTGTGTTCCTATCTGTAATTGAGTAAACACTAGAATACTTTGCGCCTCAGATAAACAGCTTGCAGAAAAGAGCCCAAAGAATTTAACCTTTTCTAGATTGGCTGTTCTGCTTCCTCTTTCAAATGAAGAGAACTTCACTTACTGTGTATGTGTGTTACCACCAAATGCCTTGGAGTGCAGGATTATTTGGGATAAAGCTGACAAAGAGACAGAGGACTTAAAGCTATACTATTGCATTTTCTGATGATGTATCTATCTTCTGCACAAACCTTTACATCTCCAAAGGCAGGGGCGTAGTCTTATTTACACAACAAGGGCACAAAGGTGTTTGTTGTATTGATTTGAAATAGTGCTATTTAAATATAATGGGAGGAGTGATGTGTTTGGTGTCTTAACAGCTATCAGTGATTTTTGTGCCCTAAGGTCAATTTTGCCAAGACCTTGGAAGGGAACTCAATGCCAGAACAAACTGACTGTGATAAGAAAATGGAAACTGAGGCAGTACAATAAGGAGGAATTGCTATCAATCACTCAGGACCTCAGAGGACACCAGCTTCTGAAAAGACTTCAGCATTTTAAGTTCATGGGTTTCTTTTTTTAAAAATATGTAATAATGAAGTATTTGGCTAGTTCAGATCTTAATAGCAGTACTTGGGATCTTCACTCTTCCTTGTGGCTCTCAGAATCTTTTAGTTGCAGCCTGTGAGATCTAGTTCCCTGAGCAGGGATTGAACCCTGGCCCCCTGCACTGGGAGCACAGAATCTTAGCCACTGGACCACCAGGAAAGTCCCTGTCCATGTGTTTCTTAATTCATTTAATATATGCTTGACTAGCCTATTTGGATGAGCTCTACTTTCTGAGGTTTTTGTTGTATGAGCAAGAGTGATTTATATTTTTTTCATGTAGAATTATGATACTGGTCTTGAAAGAGTTTATTATAACCCTTGCCCAAGATCATACAATAAAATCTCAGTTTTAAGCTGGAGTAGGCTTCCTGTTAGGTGCTTTATTGGCTCTAGCACCTTGCTGTAAGATTTTCTGGAAGAAATTCCTACTTTAGTAGGGGGAAATTCAACAGACTGCAATGTTGGATTCCAGTGTCAGCACCATCATGCAATATTTTAGGTGTTGGGTAGATAATTTTATGTCACTAAGTCTTGCTAAAAACCTCATTTGACTCTAAAATTTTATGAAGTCTGTCACCTTCAAGATATTTCTTGGATGAAATTGAAGCTCAAAAATTTACGATATTTGTGATTTGCTTATTGCTTCTATTATCTTCAATGCCTTCACCTACTTTGCTCTATTTGACTTAGCTAATAAATATTTAAGAGGTTTCCCAGGTGGCTCAGTGGTAAAGAATCCTCCTGTCAATATAGGAGACGCAGGTTCGATCCCTGGTTTGGGTAGATCCAATGGAGTAGAAATTGACAATCCACTTTAGTATTCTTGCCTGGAAAATTCCATGGACAGAGAGCCTGGTAGGCTACAGTCCATGAAGTTGCAGAGTCAGACAACTGAGCATGCATGCAAGAAACCTTTTATTGTTCTGCCTGGGGGTTCATAGAAGCTTTAAAGGGTGTTGTAGAGTTTGGATTTTGAATAGGCAAAGGGAAACAAATTCTAATAAGATAGCTTTGCCTTATTTCATATAAAAAACAAAATTAAAATTCATGTTCTTTTTTATTGAACAAAAGGGGCTTCCCAGGTAGCACAGTGGTAAAGAATCCACCTGCAAATGCAGGAGATAGAGGAATTGGCAACCCACTCCAGTATTGCCTGGAAAATTCCCTGGACAGAGGCGCCTGGCAGGCTGCAGTCCATGTGGTCACAAAGAGTTGGACACTACTGAGCCCTCACACACACTGAACAAAAATAATAGGTAGAGTCAAAAACTGCTAAGACGTACGTATATATGAAAAGCCTTTACTTTTCTCAGAGACTTTCCTTCCTCACACAGAACATACTCCACCCCTGTAGTCCTCAGTGCCAAGCTAGGATGATCTGATTGTGGGCACAGCAGCTCCTGTTGCGAGTTCCTCTCCTGTCTTCTTGAACACTTTCTTGATCACAAAGAAAGGATATTTGATCATTGAGAAATTCACTTCCAACTCTGCCATTCACATAATTTTTTTTTTTTTTAAGACATGCTATGGGAAGTTGAGGGGGAAAACAAAATCCTCTTCCCATGGGGGTGAGGTAAGGTTCTGGAGTTCTTTAGAAATGGTTTTATCAGAGGTCTAATAACTCCTTTGAAGGACCAAGTCGCTGCATTTTTTTTTTTTTTTGTCATTGTGTTCCCATTTATGCTATTTTCTGTGGTAATTTACTTGTCAGAAAGATCACAGGAAACTAGCAATTTACTTTGTGCACAAAGCATTGTGTGGCTGTGGCTGCCTTTTCTCATAGGACTGTAATCTTTCATTTGTCTAAATGGAACGATGGATGAGTAGATATCACTGCTTGGCATGCCCAGGGGGCTATTCGTCCATGCCTCTGTGCCTTCATGGCACAGCTCTTCTGATTGAGACACCCCTAGGAAAGGGAGCTGCAGGACCTGAGAGAAAGACTCTTAAGTGAGGATCGCCAAGATGGGTTGATAACCCCTGGAAACCAATCCATACAACTGGAAATGTTTACCTTGCTCAGTATATCTTAGTCTCTTTATACAACAAAAGAGTTAAATAAAAGTCCTTGCTTGGCTTATGCAAAAAAGTTGATAAGCATACTAAACGTTTCACAGTTGGCCATGTAAAATAAGATAAAATATGCATTGCCTGTGGTTGACCCCTCTCCCTTTCCCAGCCAAAGGCAAACAAGACACAGCATCTGTTAATTACTATTGGGTTTTGTTCATAAAGATGTTTCAATTACCTCCTCTACACACACTATGCTTCCTAAGCCCAAACTCCATGCTGAATGAATATAAACAGGATTAACAACTTCGTAATTTTCCCAGGCTTCATTCTTATCCACTCGTTTTTACGTGACAGGAACCAAAATGAAAAGTGTTTAAAGTTTAATAAAGAGGTTTCACTGGAGATAATTATAGAGATGTTCAGAGACTTTAGAACCCTCTTCATTATCAGAAATAGTTTGGAGATTTTATTTCAACTTTGTACAACTTATAGTATGAGTACCAGGGCCCAACAACTCTGTTATCTGGGGTGGGAGGAAATGCTGGGGTCAAGGTTACATGTATGCAGATATTAAGCCCTCAGTGTCATCATCTCAAGCAACCAGGAACAAAAAGTAAAGTTCTTCATCTGGTAGATGTGGGTCCACCAAAAATCCTACATCAAAGATCATATTTAAAGTTGAAATTTTGAAAGCTTTCTAGCAGTTTGAAAAGTGAAATTTTCGTCAAGCAGAACTCATTCACTCCCTTCTAACCACACACTTCCTTTCTGGGAGGCAAGTTCAACAAGGATCTATGAAACATCTATATTGTGTTTAAATATTAAGGGTCCAAAGATGAATAAGACATGTCTCTTGCCCTGGGAGAGCTGATGTATTATTGGATAAGCCAGGCAGATTCAAAATGACTATAATACATTGCGATAAGTGATACTAGCAATGCAAACGAAGTACTGTGAGGAAAAACCCCCTCATAATATACGTTGTACAGACTTTTTCATATGTATAAAAAGATAGCAATTTTTCTATAGAAAATTTGGGAAATAATATTTGTGTCTAGTGGCAATCCTGAAATCAATCCTGAATATTCATTTGCAGGACTGATGCTGAACTGAAACTCCAATACTTTGGCGACCTGATGCAAAGAACTAACTCATTGGAAAAGACCCTGATGCTGGGAAAGATTGAAGGCAGGAGGAGAAGGGAACAACAGAAGATGAGATGATTAGATAGCACCACTGACTCAATGGACGTGAGTTTGAGCAAACTCTGGGAGATAGTGGAAGACAGAGGAGCCTGATGTGTTGCAGTCCATGGGGTAGCAAAGAATCCAACACTACTTAGCAACTGAACAACAGCAACAAAGTGGCAACTAATTGTGTCTAGTTCACAAAGTTTCTGAGTGAAAAAATAAGTCATTCATTCATGCATTTCAAACATAATGAAGGACAGGGAAGCCTAGAGTGCTTCAGTCCATGGCGTCACAAAGAATTGGACACAACTGAGCAACTGAACAACAACACCACTGGGTCTTTCTCTTTGCCAGAAATGTGCTAGGTCCTCGGGCTACCAAGACAACTTTGAATTGGCTCCTGTTGCCAAGGAGCTGTGTACTGGATATCAGAGTATAGATTAAAAGACCTTGAGTGGTATGTAGGTGTTCAAATATTTTTCTGTAAGCAAAAGGAGACGTGAAGATCTGGTCACTTTTGTTTTCCAACAGGAGAATAAATATTCCGATAAGATCGTTGGAAAGTGGTTGGGTTGGAGTGGGGAAAGGCTGAGTCAGAGAAGCAACGACATTTGCTCAGAAGATAAGGGCTCAAACTAGGGTAGATAAATTAGATCTGGAGGCAAGAAATTTAAAAGATAAAGTAAAAAGGAAATAGGGCATAGGACATACATAATTCAAGAAATTTTAACTGCAGTTAAGAAAAATTGACTCTCTCTGCTATATTTAAAATGGATAATCAACAAGGACTGTACAACACACAGAACTCTGCTCAATGTTATGTGGCAGACTGGATGAGAGAGTAGGTGGGGTTTGGGGGAGAATGGATGCATGTATCTGTATGGCTGAGTTCCTTCAGTGTTTACCTGAAACTATCACAGCATTGTTAATTGGCTATACCCCAGCACAAAATAAAAAGTTAAAAAAAAAAAATCTAAGAATAAATCAGACAAACCAAAAAAAAAAAAGAAAAGAAAAACTGACTCTGGTTATGTATGAAGAAAGGATTTTATTAGAAGGATTTAATATGACTGGTCTGGAGAATCAGTGTGAGGCTTGAGAATCAGATTTAGAAAATGTGCAGCATAGGAGCGTCTGGACAGTTAGGAGCAGGGAGGATTTCTATTATCTTAGAGTAAAGATGAGTCCTAAATGCAATGGCATTGCGGCTGCTACTTGGCACAACTCCCTCTAAAGCTGCTACCCTGGGTCTGTATTCTGTTCCAACTCTGTTAAACCTATCTGGACTCAGAATTCTGGATGCCAAGCCTGAGGCTCCAGGGAGAGGAGAGGGGCATATGTGCCAATAATTCTGGTGTATTCTTTCCACCTGGAAAGGGAGCTTTGAACATTGAATAGTCTCCTGATGACAGCTGTTGACTCCAAGGGTGTTAAACCTTTGTCATCAAGACTCCAGAGGATCTGAATTTATTGAGAGGGTGAACGATGATGATGTCATGACAAAAGGACACACATCCTGAAGAAATGCTATAGCGCTGATGTACTTGGTGCTCAGTCATGTCCGACTCTGTGTGACCCCAAGGACTGTAGCCCGCTAGGCTCCTTTGTCCATGGGATTCTCCAGGCAAGAATGCTGGAGTGGGCTGCCATTTCCTCCTCCATGGGATCTTCCTGACCCAGGGATGGAAACTGCATCTCTTGCATCTCCTGCTTTGGCAGGCGGATTCTTCATGGCTTGAGCCATCAGAGAAGCCAATAAAATCAGAGGTGACACCACCCATCAGGTCACCCTGCACACAAGAGCTGGCACACAGGCTGAATTGGGCTCCAGGTGGAGGTCTAAAGGCCCAGAACCCTATAAGCATCCAAAGGCCCAAAGTCCTCAGCGGCGGACACCAAAGCAGGCACGACCACAGGACACACACCCAGAAGGAATGCTATAGTGAGTCAGGAGCAGATTAAATTTGAGAGAACTAAGTAAAAGCCCTGAAGTCAGAGATTGTGGTTTCTAGATAACAGGACAGAGGTCAGAGCTAAATATAAAGATGTGACTTCCTTTTTCCGGCAATATTATGCTCTGACCACTACTATCTGCCCAGAACACAGAACCACCTGGGAGAATTCTCCTCATCCCTAGTGTTGCTACTATTATTTCTGTCTCCTGAGTGTTTCTGTATTGCGTTCCATTCCCTGGTCTTTCAAAATGGTATTTTATCCCACAGTTTGGGAGGAAGTTAATCTTTAGTTGCCCAATCTCAACACTGATAACTCAGAGGAAAGAATGTGCTAAGAGTGTTCTTGTATACACCCTACACTCAGACACCACTGTCTCTTCATAAAGTAAATTAATCACTTTTGGGTGTCTTCACCAGTGATTCCACACATAGTTAAGAGACCAGTGGACATAAGCTAAGTATTTTTAAGTAAGAGATCTCCCAACTCCTGAGTGCTTGCCATCTGATGGACTGAAAGGAGACAGAAGAGGCGAGAAGAGGCATTCACGTCTACAGTCTCCTTTGAAACTCCCCACCATTCATCTTACCAGCTCACCCACCTCTGAAGCCCGGGGTGCCACATTCCTGCTGCCTGATACATCTCTGAGTGAGGACTTCTCAGGTGGCCAAGTGGGCTTAGCACGCATAGTACGATACAGCCACTGATGCCTCTGGACAGATATTTCAGTCTGGGATTATAGAGAGACTCAGGGTGGGTGGGCTTCCTGGATGGCTCAGTGGTAAAGAATCCACCTGCCAATGCAGGAGACTCGGGAGATTTGGGTTCGATCCCTGGGTCAAGAAGATTCCCTGGAGAAAGAATGGCAACCCATTCCAGTATTCTTGTCTGGAAAATCCCATAGACAGAGGAGCCTGGTGGGCTGTTGTCCATGGGGTCACAGACAAGACTGAGTGAGTATGCAAGGCGGGGCAGGTGGGGACAGAAAAGGGGCAAAATAGAAGTGCCTTTGGGTCCTTTTTCCACATTTAATCAGAGCAACTCTGATTTTACCTTTTTTTTTTGTAAATTGTTGTTGTTTTTCAGTTACCAAGTCCAACTCTTTGCGACACCATGTACTACAGCACGCCAGGCTACCCTGACCTTCATTATCTCCTGGAGTTTGTTCAAACTCATGTCCATTGATGATGCCATCCAACCATCTCATCCTCTGTGGTCCCCTTCTCCTCAGTCTTTCCCAGCATCAGGGTCTTTTTCAACGAGTCAGCTCTTTGCATTTGGTGGCCAAAGTATTGGAGCTTCAGCCTCAGCATCAGTCCCTCCGGTGAATATTTAGGATTGATTTCCTTTTATATTGACTGGTTTGATCTCCAAGGGACTCTCAAGAGTCTTCTCTAGCACCACAGTTCGAAAGCATCAATTCTTCAGCATCAATTCTATCATTCTTTATAGTCCAGCTCTCACATCTGTACATGACTGCTGGAAAAACCATAGCTTTGATTATATGCATCTTTGCTGGCAAAGTGATGGCCCTGCTTTTTAATATGCTGTCTAGGTTTGTCATAGCTTTTCCTTCAAGAAGCACATGTCTTTTAGTTTCATGGCTGCATCAACTTTTACATAAGATTTCCTTTAAGCACACAGTTCTGATATTAAAAAGAAGCTCACAAATCATTGCTTTTTAATTGGCAGTTCTCAAAACTTTTTTGATTTCAGGACACTTTTACACTTTTAACAATTGCTGAGAACCTCAAAGGGGATTTATTTATATGGATTTTATCTACAAATATATATACCACATTTGAAATTAATGCAAAAATTTTAAAATATTTATTATATATATTTTAAAAGAACAATAATAAACTCATTACATGATAACATAAATACCATATTTTTGTGAAAAATAACTTTTTTTTTAAATTATTTGATCACACAGAGCAGTATGTGGGATCTTATTTCTCTGAATAGGAGTTGAACCTGTGTCCCCTGCATTGGAAGCACAGAGTCTTAATCACTGGACAGCCAGTGATATCTAAAAATAACAATTTTTTCCAAAGTAATGAATGAGAAGAAAGGAGTATTTTACACTTTTTGCAAATTTCCTCATTGTCTGGCTTAGTAGAAGGCAGATGGAGTCTGTTATGATATGTTGTTTTGGTAGAAGTGTATAAAAAAAAAATCAGATCTCAAAGAGATATATAATTGGAAGGAGAAGGATTCTTTTAACAGATTTTCTAGATAATTGTGGCTATTCTTCTTTGACACTAGACCAAAATTCGACAGTTAACAGTTTCTTAAAAGTTAATTGTAATGTGAAATCAAAACCCGTATCAATAAACATTTTGAACTCTATAACATTAAAATATATTTTTCTACCTGACACTTTGTATGGTTTTTTATCCATGAACAACTTGATAGCATCATGCATTGGTCATGTGGAAAATATTGGCTAACTATGGAATTATGTTACTTTTGAGATTGATACACTTCATTTTACAATCTCAAAAATTCTATCCAATTACATTACCACAGATTCCATCAGAAACATCTCTAAATATTGGAAGCTGTTAAACTCAGAGTGGTGGATTACAAGTTTTCAAAATTCTAATGTTTGCTTGAAAGCTTCATTTTATTCTTGTTAACAAATACCATCAGCTATTTTCCTTTAAGTGATAGGCTCATTTTACTTTCAAAAAATGTCTGCAAAATATCTATTTCTGAATAACCAGTTTGTCTGTTAGTCATTCTTTCAAGTTAAAGTATGTTTCATGGAAAAAGTATCTAGTTCAGCTTGCAACTGAAACTAACACACCAGTGCTTTTCCTTAGGGCAACCAACACACTTTTGTAAGCAGCTCAGAAGTGACTTATGTGGACTTATCATTTCATCACACAGGCTATTAAAAAGACACGTACTCAAAGGTAGAGATTAATAAAATGAACGCATATTTTATGTTTCTTCAAGGACATTCTTAGGTGAAATTGGGCAAGCAGGGTTTTTTTTTTAATGAGTGCCTGACATTGAAGTATATAATAACTACTGGTGGCACTGCCTTGACTCCTACTAGTGAAGTGAAAGTCGCTCAGTCATGTCCAACTCTTTGTGACCCCACGGACTATACAGTCCATGGAATTCTCTAGGCCAGAATACTGGAGTGGCTGGCCTTTCCCTTCTCCAGAGGCTCTTCCCAACCCAGGAATCAAACTGGAGTCTGCTGCATTGCTGGTGGATTCTTTACCAGCTGAGCTACCAGGGAAGCCCGATTCCTACTAGGGCATCAGCAATTTTACTCACATGAGTTTTTAATTTTTTTAATTTATTTTATTTTTCTCCCATGAGAATGCCATTTATGCCTGAACTTGCCAGAATCATCACCAAGGATTTACTGAGGGGTTCATAAGGGAATGAGGAGGCTCAAACTGATTGAGGGGCCTTTCAGGAGTTAAAGGAAGGAGAATGTGCTTTTTTAGCAATAATGAAAATGTCACTAGAGTAAAAAAGATAAAAAACATTTTAGCATTATTATGAAAACACACACACATATATCTATAAATATGTATGTACATTTTATGCACATATACATATATGTGTGTACATATACACAGATATATTGCTTTGCAGTATTTGTGTCACAGGTTTTTGATTAATAGGTGAAAAAATTATTTAGAACTTGTGAAAAGTGAAGAATTGACAATTCCATTTATTCTTGGTAAAGCTGTCAGCTTTCTTTGGCTTCTGAGACTAAACTGGTGAAGTAAGTTTCTCCACTGAATGCTTTCCTGGACAAATGGACTGTGTGTGTGTGACCTGCAGGTCTGGAGGCATCCTTGTTTAGCTTCTAACTCACCCGTGGGGCAGATAACACTGCAGGAGTCCTTAATGGAAGTTAAGGACTGTGCATCTCCTTTGCCAGGTGCTCCTCCACATCTGCATGCCTTATGGGGGTCACTGATGGAAGAATTGATGCTTTTGAACTGTGGTGTTGGAGAAGACTCTCAAGAGTCCCTTGGACAGCAAGGAGATCAAACCAGTCAATCTTAAAGGAAATCAACCTTGAATAGTCACCAGAAGAATGTATGATGAAGTTGAAGCTCCAATACGCTGGCCACATGATGCGAAGAACTGACTCATTGGAAAAGACCCTAATGCTGGGAAAGATTGGGGGCAGGAAGAGAAGGGGACAACAGAGGATGAGACGGTTGGATGGCTTCACTGGCTAGATGGACATGAGTTTGAGGAAGCTCTGGGAGTTGGTGATAGATAGGGAAGTGCTGCAGTCCATGGGGTCACAAAGAGCCATACGTGACTGAGTGACTGAACTGAACTAAACTGATGGTCTACACAGGGAACTTACTACTTCCTCTGTGTAACAGGGCTAATTCTGTTCATTTCTAACCCTCAGTGAAACTGTTTTGAAACCTCCTCTTGACAGGTACTAAGTAAAGAAATTATTTCACTTAATTGCTTTATTGATTGAATTGAGTAATTGATTGTATGGTCTCTACTTACATCACTCTTTCTTTGAAAGTCGAACCTGTATCTCCCATGTCTGTGTTGCAGGCGGATTCTTGATGATGAGCCATCGGGGAAGCCTTAACTTGGATTGATTCTCAGTACCTGCTGGACAACAACATGCTTTGATTGGCTTGAGTGAGCATACCAAAGTATCTAAAACTCATCTCTTACCACCAATCATAAAAGAATACTGAGTTTAAATTTCTGCTTTAAATCTAGTATTTGGAAAGAAAATGGAAAAAATCAACCCCTGCCATGGTATTTCCTGAAGATGACCTTGTCAGAGTTCTGATCATTACCACGGCAGCTGAGGTCAAAGAGTAAATTCCACTTGTGCAATTTGACACCCTGGCTTGCTCTGGGGTTTGTGCAATGCTGAAGCCCCAGTGGCCAAGTTTTCACAGGCTTTGAGGAAAGCTGCCTGCTTGCATAACATTCAGGTGCCCCCTGCTTTTTGAATATGCACAACTTCCCTTCGTTCATGCAGATTTGGTAATTGTCTATTTAATCACCTATTTGCATGCACAATTACTCAGTTTGGGCACATACACACAACATTTGCATATGTAAATCTTGACTGGGGCTCCAACAAAATGACTGCACCTGCAAACTGCAGCCTGGCCCATTTATAAACCCTCAGGGGGGATTTGCCTTGTCCCAAGAGGGAGAGGGAGACCAAATGGGCTTGAGGTCCTAATATTGAGCATTAATTGTGTGTATAATGAAATTGACTCTATTTTAAGCCTAAAAAGACAAAAGTTAGAAAGTATATTGATTATTCTCTAATAAGTGGAAAATATAAAAAATTTTAATGGGAAAATAAAGGAAGAAAATCAGAATAAAAAGCATTGAAAGAAAGAAAAACAGTACAGAGTTGAACCTTCTCCTCAAACTCTCTGTCAATATAACATTTGTTACTGTTGATATTTAAAAGAATAGAATTTTAAAAAAACAGGAGGCCACAGGCTGAAATTGAGGTAATAACCATCATTGATGGAAAATGGAGCAAGTGACACAAAAGCAGGGCTTCATGAAGATCTCTTTTTTCTCCCACTGATAATAAAATTGCCTGAAGGCCTGATGGGTGAGATTACTTTCTGTTCACAGAAAAGTTCAACTCAGCTATCTGGGGCTTTTTCAGTGACCTTTAACTGTCAACATAGATGCCCAAGAAAATGTTGGGAAAATGAACATGTGTGCAGAGAACAGAAGAAACATAAGGTTTTCACACATAGGAACTTATGGCCACTCTGAAAACAGTTTTTTGGGTTTAGTTGGTCTCATTTGAAAGGTTGTTTAAAATTCAGATTATTAGGCCATCCCAAAGACTAATTCAGTAAATGTGGGACTGGGGCCAAGAATCTGCATTTTATATAAGACTCAAGGGGATTCTGATATATGAGTCTGAAACACTGATTACTATGACTTTCCAGGAAACTAATGTGTGTGGGTGTGTGTGTGTGTATTCTCACCCCCCCCAACTCCCACCAGCCCCCCACCTACCCCCAGTCTTCCATCTCCCCCGACCCCCCACCCCACTCTCACTCCAAACAAACAGAAAGCTCTTCCTGATTCTAAAAATCCAATTCCTTGACTGCTGGGTAATAAACTTAAATGGCCGCAGTTGATTTTCAGTTTGTTTTGTAACAGCAGCCATGTTTAGCTCAGTATTGCTATTAACAGCACCCAAAGAGGGGCATGCAAAACTGTCCCAAACTGCACCTCCTTTTTTAGAGGCCAGGGAACCAAGAGGCCCTAGTTCAGCCACATCTCTCCCTGGAACAAGTGCAAGTCACAATGCCAGGCTGAAAGCTAAGTAGAAACATTCTCAGGTCCTGATGGTTTATCATTTGTTATTGTGTTTTTTGTTAATATATTCATGTATCTTTTCCAGTGGTTCTCTATGTACAATTTTTCTAACAAGTCAAGCATATATGTATCAATCCTGCCATTACTACCTGCTATTTTTCACTTTCATTTCCAATATCATTAAAAAACCTTTCGACGTAGTTTTGTCTGTATAATATCCCATCTGATGAAAGTATTGTAACTTATTTTATTACCCCCTATTTTAAATTTTAAACATAGACATTGTTTCCGCTTAAAATGTAAATGACCCTATGATGAACATAATTTATACACATTTTAAAATTTGCTTTAAAAATATTTATTTATTTATTTATGGCTACAGGAGGCTATTGAGGAGGCTACAGGAGGATCTTGAATTTTTTTTGGAATGGTTGCCCTAAGATCACCCTTCCTTTATCTCTTTTCATTTAAGTATATTTGATTCAATATTTATTTAAGATAGGTTGTTGAAAGAAACTGATACAGAGAGAATAGTATTACTAGTTGGTTTTGAGTACAGGAATAGTTATGCAATAAATAAATAAATTTCATTGGTGAATTTTGTTTCCAAGAAAAGAGTATTTTATTTTGATTCTTTTTTCTTTTTTTTTTTTGACCACACTACTTGTGGGATTTTAGTTCTTCAACCAGGGATCAAACCCGAGGTCCCCAGTGGTGTCAGCGTGGAGCCCTAATCACAGGATTTCTGGGGAATTCCCTGATTTATTTTTTGAAGGTGATGTGTTTTAAAGGGTCTGATTTGTTACAGTGGCTATGATAACCAGGAAACATCATTTTTCAAAATGCCTCTAATGGGAAGAATCTCAAAAGAGAAGGACAGCTAGATGTTGATTATATTTGATGGAGACTTCTACACAAGTTAGCTGAATTAGATGGACTTAGAGATTATCATATTAAGTGAAGTAAGTTAGAAAGAGAAAGACAATGCCTTATGATATCATTTATATATGGAATCAAAAATATGACAAAGTAAACTTATTTACAAAACAACAACAGACTCACCGATGCAGAGAATACTCTTGTCGCCGAGGAGGAGGAGGGGTGGGGGAGGGATGGATTGGGAGTTTGGTATCAGCAGATGAAAAAAAAAGGTGAAACAGTTTCTACAGAAGGGATGAAAATAAGTCCTACCCAATTATCTCATTTAATGTTCACCTGCAAGATAGGTATTATTGTCTCCATGTTGCAAATGAAGACACTTTTCTAAGGCTTAGAGAAGTTAGGACTTGTGCCCAAAGTTACACAACTAAGAATTGATAGAAGCAGAATTTGAACTCTGGTCCTTCTCACCCAATTCTGAACATTGCCCTGGCTGCATGCAAGCAAGCAGAAAAATTGACATCTTCATCCATCCTCTCTCCTGTGACTGTTCTCCCAGAGGAAGGGCTGGCCATTAGTTCCCCTTTCTACCACTGACCTTGAAAACCATCTATCTCTTCCAGTAATTACTTGGATGAAAATGGTGAACCCAGCTGCTTCCCTGGTGATTCTTTAGCTCAGTCTCATAAAAGCTGCCTTTGTAAAAGCTGCTGCTTGTCTCTTTCTTTTACTTGATAATTCCCAAGGGCAAGATTACCTACTGCCAGCTGCTCCTCTCTACATGCAAAGGGATTGAGCAAAATCAAATGCTGATTAAAATCTACACATTGTCTTTCCCATTGCCCTCCAGTGAACACCAGGAAAAATCACTGGAGTCATAAGACATTGGCTTCAACGTTTTTCAGTAATCCCCAACAGGATTATTAAGCTGATAAAAGCAAGAAACAACAGAATAGTTTCCTCTAATCCACATGGAGATTGTATCCAGTGTTTTGCTCCATTCTTCCTCCATCCAGGGGTTTTTAATTTAAAACTTAGCCGTCATAGATGCACTCATGAGTGTCTTTCCAAGTCAGGCTGCCTATTAGTAACACTTAATCAGGAAGGCTGCCCCTCCTGGGATATCAAGAGAGTTTTAGGATCTCTTGTTTATTATATGCAAATTGAAAGTTCCCTGCCTAGGTACATCTTTTACTAATTAATTGTTGGTAATAGCCATGTATTAGAAATGCTGTGCAAACACCTCTCATTTTTCAATAGTTGCGAAGGGTATGTATGTCTTCTTGTTCACTCTAAAGAATAACAGGAAAGCATTTTTAAGGAGTGCTTAATTTTTCCTAAGAGATACTTGTGTTGAGAATTAATCTCTGTATTATAATAAGATGTTAAAACAAGGAACTTCCTGACTTTATATCTACAGACATGACCACATGATAACTGTTATATATCAAATTTGCAGAACAGTATATGCAGAATTTTTGAAGGCCATTGTGGAGGACCAGTCCCATGGCTCTTAGAATCTTACAAGACCAAGAATATTTCAAAAAAGAATCAGAGAGTAGAGAGAAATGTTGCAACCACTTTAGAAAGCAATTTGGCAGTATCTTCATAAGTTAAATATAAATTTACCGTATGTTCCAACAATTCCACTCTTCAGAATCTTTCAATTAAAGTATATGTCCACACAAAAACTTGTATATAAATGTTGATAGCAATATTATTTATAATAACCAAATACTGTCAACAACCAAACTGTCCAATAAACAGACAGTAGTATACCCATCCAAAAAAGATGTCCTTTTCATTATAGGGGACTGGAATGCAAAAGTAGGAAGTCAAGAAATACCTGGAGTAACAGGCAAATTTGGCCTTGGAGTTCAGAATGAAGCAGGACAAAGGCTAATAGAGTTTTGCCAAGAGAACGCACTGGTCGTAGAAAACACACCTGTTCCAACAATACAAGAGAAGACTCTACACATGGACATCACCAGATGGTCAAAACTGAAATCAGATTGATTATATTCCTTGCAGCCAAAGACGGAGAAGCTCTATAGAGTGAGCAAAAACAAGACCAAGTGCTGACTGGGACTCAGATCATGAACTCCTTATTGACAAATTCAGACCTAAATTGAAGAAAGTAGGGAAAACCACTAGACCATTCAGGTTTGATCTAAATCAAATCCCTTATGATTATACAGTAGAAGTGAGAAATAGATTCAAGGGATTAGATCTGATAGAGTGCCTGAAGAACTATGGATGGAGGTTCGTGACATTGCATAGGAGGCAGGGATCAAGACCATCCCCAAGAAAAAGAAATTCAAAAAGGCAAAATGGTTGTCTGAGGAGGGCTTACAAATAGCTGTGCAAAGAAGAGAAGAGAAAGACAAAGGAGAAGAGGCAAGATATACCCATTTAAATGCAGAGTTCCAAAGAATAACAAGGAGAGATAAGAAAGGTTTCCTCAGTGATCAATACAAAGAGGAAAACAATAGAATGGAAAATACTAGAGATCACTTCAAGGAAATTAGAGATACCAACGGAACATTTCATGCAAAGATGGGCTCGATAAAGGACGGAAATGGTATGGACCTAACAGAAGCAGAAGATATTAAGAAGAGGAGACAAGAATACACAGAAGAACTGTACAAAAAAGATCTTCATGACCCAGATAATCATGATGGTGTGATCACTCACCTAGAGCCAGACATCCTGGAATGCGAAGTCAAGTGGGCCTTAGGAAGCATCACTACAAACAAAGCTAGTGGAGGTGATGGAATTCCAATTGAGCTATTTCAAATCTTAAAAGATGATGCTGTGAAAGTGCTACACTCAATATGCCAGCAAATTTGGAAAACTCAGCAGTGGCCACAGGACTGGAAAAGGCCAGTTTTCATTCCAATCCCAAAGAAAGGCAATGCCAAATAAAGCTCAAACTACTGTACAATTGCACTCATCTTACACGCTAGTAGGAGAAGGAAATGGCAGCCCACTCCAGTATTCTTGCCTGGAGAATCCCATGGACAGAGTAGCCTGGTGGGCTGCTGTCCATGGGATCGCACAGAGTCGGACACAACTGAAGTGACTTAGCAGCAGCAGCACACGCTAGTAAAGTAATGCTCAATATTCTCCAAGCCAGGCTTCAATAGTACATGAACTGTGAACTTCCAGATGTTCAAGCTGGATTTAGAAAAGGCAGAGGAACCAGGGGTCAAATAGCCAACATCCGTTGGATCATCGAAAAAGCAAGAGAATTCCAGAAAAACATCTACTTCTGCTTTATCAAGTATGCCAAAGCCTTTGACTGTGTGGATCACAACAAATTGTGGAAAATTCTGAAAGAGATGGGAATACCAGGCCACCTGATCTGCCTCCTGAGAAATCTGTATGTAGATCAAGAAGCAACAGTTAGAACTGGACATGGAACAACAGACTTGTTCCAAATCGGGAAAGGAGTACGTCAAGGCTGTATATTGTCACCCTGCTTGTTTAACTTCTATGCAGAGTACATCATGAGAAACGCTGGACTGGAAGAAGCACAAGCTGGAATCAAGATTGCCGGGAGAAATATCAATAACCTCAGATAAGCAGATGACACCATCGTTATGGCAGATAGTAAAGAAGAACTAAAGAGCCTCTTGACAAAAGTGAAAGAGGAGAGTGAAAAAGTTGACTTAAGTCTCAACATTCAGAAAACTAAAATAATGGCATCTGGACCCATCACTTCATGGGAAATAGATGGGGAAACAGTGGAAACAGTGAGAGACTTTATTTTGGGGGCTCCCAAATCACTGCAGTTGGTGACTGCAGCCATGAAATAAAAAGACGCTTACTCCTTGGAAGAAAAGTTATGACCAACCTAGACAGCATATTAAAAAACAGAGACATTACTTTGCTGACAAAGGTCCGTCTAGTCAAAGATATGGTTTTTCGAATAGTCATGTATGGATGTGAGAGTTGGACTATAAAGAAAGCTGAGCAATGAAGAATTGATGCTTTTGAACTGTGGTGTTGGAGAAGACTCTTTAGAGTCCCTTGAACTGCACAGAGACCCACCCAGTCCATCCTAAAGGAAATCAGTCCTAAACATTCATTGGAAGGATTGATGTTGAAGCTGAAACTCCAATACTTTCGCCACCTAATATGAAGAACTGACTCATTTGAAATGACCCTGATGCTGGGAAAGATTGAAGGTGGGAGGAGAAGGGCATGACAGAGGATGAGATGGTTGGATGGCATCACGGACTCAATGGATGTGAGTTTGAGTAAACTCCGGGAGTTGGTGATAGACAGATGGACAGGGAGGCCTGGCGTGCTGCAGTCCATGGAGTCATAAAAAGTCGGACATGACTGAGCGACCGAACTGAACTGAACTGAGTATACCCATATAATGAAATACTATTTGGAAACAACAGAACAAAATAGTGAAACACACTACAACATGGGTTCACCTCAAAATTATTATTCTAACTGAAATATATAAAATACCACATAAAGTATAATTTCATTGATATGAAATATGGGCTTCCCACATGGCACAGTGCTAAAGAATCCACCTGCCAATGCAGGAGACACAAGAGACTCAGGTTCAATCCCTGGTTCAGGAAGATCCCCTGGAGGAGGAAATGACACCTCACTCCAGTATTTTTGCCTGGAAAATTCCATGGACAGTGGAACCTGGTAGGCAATAGTCCATGGGGTTTTAAAGAGTCAGAAATGACTGAGCAACTGAGTACACACGCATGCATATTGATATGAAATATCCAGAAAAGGCAAATCTATAGAGATAAAAAGTAGCTTAGGGATTGCATGGATGGACCTAGGTGGAAGAACCGGTGCTGATTGAAAAAGTTCATTTTTGGAGTGATGAAAATACCCTATTGTAACATTTTATTATAATATAGAGATTGATTCTTAGTACAAATACTCTTGGGAAAAATTACACACTCTTCAAAAATGATTTCCTGTGATTCTTTAGAATGAGCAAGAAGACATACTCAAAAACTACTGGAAAACAAGGTGTATTTGCACAGTATTTCTAATATATGGCTATTGCCAACAATTAATTAGTGAAGGAGGTACCTATGCAGATTATTTTCAATTTGTATATAATGAAACAAGAGGTCCTAAGAGTTCTAAAATTGGACTGAAGCAATAGTTGCTCAACTCTGTAAACATACGAAAAATCACTGAACTTGAAGTGGGAGAATGTGATGGTATGTAAATTGCACCTTAATAAAATTGCTTTAAGAAATGGAGAAAGAGATTTTCAGTAGATCTTCATTGTCCAAAATGATAACCACTAGCCACATATAGCTAGTCCAAATTGACATGAGCTTTAATTGCAAAATACACACTAGATTTCAAAGATTAGGTATGGGGAAAAAAGATTATAAATTGGCCCATTAGTAAATTTTATATATTGGTTACATGTTAAAATGATAATGTTTGGGATATAGGGAGTTAAATGAAATATACTGTTACCATCTTTTTTAGAAAATGACAATGATGGGCATGGTTCACATTGCATTTCTACTGACAGTGCTGCTGTGGAGAGAACTCTTGGCCCCATACCCATGTCCCCTGGAAGGAGAAGAGAGCCTGCTGCAGTCTGATACCAAACCTACTGAAGGGTTCTTCAAGTGGAACTTTACTTAGTTGATAGGTGTTCAGTGTAGTCAAGGGGATGGTGAGACATGGCCTGAGCAAGTGCAAGTCGCTCAGTTGTGTCCTACTCTTTGCGACCCCATGGACGGTACAGTCCATGGAATTCTCCAGGCCAGAATACTGGAGTGAGTAGCGTTCCCCTTCTCCAGGGGATCTTCCCAACCCAGGGATCAAACCCAGGTCTTCCACATTGCAGGCAAATTCTTTACCAGTTGAGCCACAAAGGAAAGCAGCAGGCTGAACAGATATACTGATGTGGATCAGCCAGCCTGTCAGAGGCAACAAGTGTCCTCATCTGTCTGGCTTCCAGATGTGGATCATGCTCAAAAAGGAACCAGTTTGAATCTGGCAAGAGCACCCCTCAAAGCCAAATCTAAGTGAGGTGGACCCTCAGCAAAGCAAGAGCCGAGGGCAGGTTGAGAGAAACTCAGTTCAGTTCAATCACTCAGTCGTGTCCAACTATTTGCAACCCCGTGGACTGCAGCATGTCAGCCTTCCCTGTCCATCACCAGCTCCTGAAGCTTGCTCAAACTCATGTCCATCGAGTCGGTGATGCCATCCAACCATCTCATCCTCTGTCATCCCTTTCTCCTCCTGCCTTCAGTATTTCTCAGCATCAGGGTTTGGGTTTTTTTCTAACGAATCAGCTCTTTGCATCTAGTAACCGAAGAGTTGGAGCTTCAGCTTCAGCATCAGTCCTTGCAGTGAATATTCAGGACTGATTTCCTTTAGAATTGACTGGTTTGAGAGAAACTAATGGAAGAAAATGCTCATTTCCTGTCATGAAAATTGGAAGACAAATACAAAAGACTTCGATTCTGATTCTGACTCAGAGTTTGCTTATTCACTATACTGATAGGCTGCTGCAGGACAGAATTCCAGGAGGTACTGTTTACGGCTTGGGGCTTCCCAGGTGGCACTAGTGGTAAAGAACCCACTTGCCAATGCAGGAGACATAAGAGACGCAGGTTCGATCCCAGGGTTGGGAAGATACGCTAGAGAAGGGCATGGCAGCCCACTCCAGTATTCTTGCCTGGAGAATCCCATGGACAGAGGAACCTGGTGGGCTACTGTCTAAGCAGTCGCACAGAGTTGTATACCACTGAAGCAACTTAGCTCACATTCATGGCTTAGCCTAGATGAGAGGTGCTGGGATGTCCAGAAGGCCAAAGAACCCACACAGGTGCACAGCAGATTCTAAGCATGTGGCATCCCAGAGAAGGTGAAGCCAGCTTGCAAAGTCACCAGATAAAATAAGAATTTTCTCATCCCTGTGCTACTCCTCTCTCTCACGGAGGAGTCAGACTTTGTCCTACAATGGAATAAGGTGAGAAGGGGATGAAGGAAGAGAGAAGCCGGCTTGTTTGTTTTCCTCATCTCAGACTTCCCTGAGCTGGGAGTGGGCACAAGGTCTGATATTGAATCAATTTCTGGCCATTGATGAATATACTGGTCAAGATGCTAATTTCTGATTTAAGAACTCGTTTATGATTTAAAGAGGCCATATGATTGTAATTTAGTTAAAAGTCAGGAAAAGAGTCATGGGTCTGCCTGAGTTTTCACCCAGGGGCAATAAAATGTCAATAAATCTTAAGTGACAGTGATAGAATGGCTGAGTTCTGATTATAAGTCAAGTTGCGATTGTTCAACATAATGACTGCACTGTAATGACCTCTCTCTTCAAAGGCAAGGCTGTCACAGTGCAGAATTCCTGAGAATGGCATTTCCTGGAGTTTATAGGGCAGAACCTGTGCTCCCTGTGGAGTCCCATGAGGGTGGGTGTGGTGGGGAGTCAGGCCAACCAGACCTGTGTTTTCGGTAAATGATGAAAAAAATATAAAAAGTGCTAAGTCTAAGGTTCAGTCTCAGAGTAATTCTAATTCCCAACCACGTGCTTTGTTTTCTACAAGAGGGTAAAGGGTCAAATTCAGCACATCTTAAAAATCATTACCTTTTGTGAAATAGGATCCCTTGTTCAAAGGCCTGTGGGGTTTACAATGACTCCTAAAATCAACAATGCCATCGCTATGATCAATAATGCGATCAGTGCCTCATTGATTGTTACTAAGTGAGTGTCAGAGACCAAGCAAATGAAACACACCCGACATACATCTGAATCCCATGCTCTTCGGTGCTACGGTTCGGTGCTCCCAATAGACACTGCTTAAGTGAAATTTGGTATGAAGTGTTAGGCCTAGGAGATTAACCAAATTAGCTATGGGCATTATCTAATATTTATAATCAAACTAGTTATCTAACATTCACCATCAAACTGAAAATATAGATATTTCTTATTTTTAATGTTATAACAGTAAGTTATTACACACCAAAGTCATGCTTATTTCTGAAGATTCTTTTAGGGACCTCATATGATAAAAATATGATAAATCAATAGAATACTGTATTATTAAATTTCTAATGAGAGTGCACATGCTCAGTCATGTCTGACTGTTTGTGATCCCGTGAGCTGTAGCCCACTAGGCTCCTCTGTCCATGGAATTTCCCAGGCAAGAATCCTGGAGTGAGTTGCCGTTTCCTTCATGGCCCAGGGATTGAACTTGCATCACCTGTATTTGCAAGTGGATTCTTTACCACTGAGCTACCTGGGAAGCTAGCTCCTCACATAACTTTAGATTTTCATGCCTGTGTTCTCTTAATTGACAGCTCAGCTCTGTTTTTTATCTTGCAAATTGTATCTGATTTTCCTTTTGAGTGCTGGCCAGACTCTACCTTGTTCACATGCAATGCCTGAGTGAGTTTATCAAGAAGATAAGAGTCTCTGGATGATAGCACAGTGGTCATGCCTCAGATGGCAAGTTTATGTGTTAATATTCTGATCACTCAAAGAAGCAAATGAGACATAACACACAGAATGCAAACTAGAATTACAGCCAGCCTCCCAGAAGGCCATGCTCGGCCAACCACCTTCCACATCCATTTCCCCAAGTGGCCAAAGGCAGGAGTTAGTTTCTGTTGACGACTCTATCCCAATTCCCCATCAGGGTCTTTGCATGTGTCCCTGTCACTGGATATTTCCTGTGCATGGCTGCAGCCCTTTTATCTTTTAGTGAATGTCGCTTAGTTGTGTCTGATTCTTTGCGACCCCATGGGCTATACAGTCCATGGTATTCTCCAGGCCAGAATACTGGAGTGGGTAGCCGTTCCCTTCTCCAGGGGATCTTCCCAACCCAGGGATAGAACCCAGCTCTCCCGAATTGCAGGCAGATTCTTTACCAGTTGAGCCACAAGGGAAGTCCTTTTATCTTTTAAATCTCAACTGAAATGCCATCTTATACCACCCAATTAAGTTCTTCTATTGCTGATTGCTTTCTATCTTAGCCTTTCTTTTTTATTTTATAGCACTAATCACATTTTGAAATTATTGTATTCACTTTGTTTTTATTCCTTCTCTTTCTAACATATGATCATGAAGGCAGGAACTCAGCTATCTTGTTCACAATTTTATCTCCAGAGCTGACTTTAGTCCCTGATTTATAGTTATAAATCAATAAATGTTTGTTAGATGAATAGATGGATAAATGAAAAATATCTGTTGACATCTGGATGATAAAATTTAGGCTTATTTGGTCAGACAGTTCAGAGGCAATGTAACATAGAGATTAAGAACACGAGACCTGTGACTATGGTTTTGCTGGTCACTAGCTTTGTGGCCTTAGACGTCTTACATTCTTTTGAGCCTTAGATTCCTCAGTTGTAACATAGTAACCAACTCACTGAGTTGTTGGGATAACAGATGAACAATGCATGGGCAACATTTAGCAAGGTCTGACTCCTAGTTGTTAATCAAGGAGTCTTATCTATTTTTATTTAAGATCTCCAAAGGAGGATATTCCAAAGTCATTCCAGGTAAAGTAACAATATATAAGTCCTCTTTGGAATGCTCTGCTGAGCACTTTCACAGCTTCTTTGGCCTTTTCCTGTGCCTGAGCACTCCTCACCTAAAGATGTGGCCCATCACCTTCAACAAAGCCATCTGATAAATTTGTTAGAAATATAGACCACAGCTGCACTCCTTATCTACTGGATTAGAGTGGAGCCCAGGAACTTGCATTGTCATAAACTCCCATGGTAAGTTTACCTGATAAAATCCAGGACCCTAAGTTAAATTTGAATTTCACAGAATCCAGATGGCTAACAAATTATACTTGGTGTATCTGAGATTCAAACTTAACATAATTCGTATTTTTATTTGCTTATTTGGCACCCTATCCTAGGGAGAATCCTTTACACAATAGTTCAAGAACCACTGGATTTTGAACTTCTGGTAGGAATTCAATGAGTGAATTAGAAACAGCTCATGTGTTCATAAATTTAGAGCAGTGTTTCTGAGCCACTGGCATCATCTGGGGTGGTTTAAAAATTATTAGGTCCCACCTCCAGAGGTTTTGATTTAATTGGTCTGAGGTGCACCTCAGGTACTGGGCATTTTTTAAAACTCCCGAGGTGATTCAATGTGCAATCAAAGCTGAGAAACGGGACTGGAAGAGAGAGGGAGATGAAGACACAGCTGAAATTCTGATTATGAACAGGTGGCATTAAGACTGGAACATAACATTACACTGTCTGAACATCAACACAGAAATTGTTAAGGCATTTTAATAATTAAAGCCCTCAGTTTGTGGTCAGTGCTTTTCAATTTTTTTTGTGTGTGGTGGGGTTGGGAGACAATATTGAGGTTATTAGTGAGGGGAGGATAATGAGGAGGTGAGATAGAGGCTGGATATCAGAATCTCCTAGGAATTTTGTCCCAGTACTCATGCCTGTGGGATTCCTTGGTGGCTCAGATGGTAAAGAATCTGCCTGCAATGCAGGAGACCCGGGTTCGATCCTTGGTCTGGGAAGATCCTCTGGAGAAGGAAATGGTGACCCACTCCAGTATTCTTGCCTGGAAAAACCCCATGGACAGAGGAGCCTGGCGGGCTACAGTCCATGGGATTGCAAAGAGGTGGACAAAACTTAGTGACTAAACAACAACACTCAAGCTGGTAATCTAGTCCAGCCCTTATCCAAGGAATTCTAAGTATTTCTCTCTCTATCCCTGATTCCTAAGTAGGAAGTCAGAGAACTGTAATTCCAGTTAACAGCTGATTCAAGCTGAACTAGAAGGGGAGAAAAACTTGAAAGTAGCTTAGGACAATCAAGAAGGGGAAAAAGAAAGTAAGCAAATATTTAAAATAAACAGAATCTGCACATAGGATAAATGGCCACAAAATAATTAATATTGAGAAACATATTTTTGTGTGCAAGTCCCTCACTTTCACTTTCGTGTCTGACTCTTTTCGACCTCATGAAACTATACAATCCATGAAATTCTCCAGGCCAGAATACTGGAGTGGGTAGCCTTTCTCTTCTCCAGGGGATCTTCCCAATCCAGGGATAGATTTTGTTTGCCTTTGGTCAAATCGAGTGGAAAGAAATAAATAATAAGTAATTAGTAGAAAGAAATATGTAAAACTAATAAGCAGTTAGTAGGCTCTAAGCAAACTTTTCTTGTGTAAAACGGCACTTAGATCAATGGTAGCATGCGCTGGGTGGATCACCTTGTTCTTTAGCTAATTGAAGCTTAAAGGTATCAGTGCTATGTCTCTGCCATTTACCTGGGGATAGCTTCCTGGGGAGAAGGTGTAAGGATTTAGAAAAATTAAAAATCTTCTTTGGAACTGTCCTGGCAGCTTTCAAATCTTTCTCAGGCATGGAATCTTTTAAGCAAATTCCTTTGAGTAAAGAAATCTGCTCTTTTTTTTTTGCATGAAGTATAATTTTCTCATTAATTTTTACTCCTCTTTATTTGCTTTGTATCATGCAAAGGACTAGGTAGCAAATAAATGGCTGGACTGATTATGCAGGGATTGGACCAAAGAGAGCATAGAAATATTTCAGAGGCTATCAGTAGACTTACTATGAGCTCCAGGGCTGCCAGAGGACCAGCCAAGTGACAAGGGTCACTCATATAAGTGCTTGGGAGGCCTCTAGAGAATGCCATCACCACTGAACCTCCACTCAGTTCTAGCTAATTATTGCTACCATGACAATAATACATTTTAAAACACTTTAGCAGAAGCTTATTGTTGACCCTGATCTTTAAAAATCACCTGAGGACCTTTAAAAATATACTGATGTCTGAGCGATACCTGGGCATTAAATCAGAATCTCAAGGGGGGGTGATTGGCATTGGAATTTTTTTTTAAAAGTTCTCCAGGTGATTCTAATGCACAGCTAGGGTAAAGAACTGCTAGCCTAGACAACGTGGTAAATTGTGTGTGGTAATATTAAATTACAGATCAGATGTAGCAGGTAATATGAACTGTAGGTAATTTATACTGCAATGGTACTGGCCAATATTATACCAAAAAAGTCACACTGCAGAAGTGACTACTATAAGTGCTTCTGTCAGACCAATGTCAGAAGTTTAGTTAATGAACATATTAAATGCCAGAGCTTTCAAATTTTTTATTTTTAAAATTTATTATTTATTTATCTGTTTACTTATTTATTTTTGGTCATACCACATAGCATAGGGGGATCTTAGTTCCCCAACCAGGGATAGAATCCACTCCCCTTGCAGTGAAAGTCCTAACCACTAGACTACTAGGGAATTCCTCTCAGAGCTTTTTTTGTCAGCGACTTGTTCATTATCATAAAAGATCTCAGAAATGGGCTCTTTTGGTAGAATTCAGAATATTTTAGAGACACTTCTCAAACCTGTATATGAATCTAGTGACACCTATAAAGATGGTACACAAAGCCTGATCCCCACATCCTGCCATTGGATCAGAGCATTGAAGTCTACCAATGCTGACACTGGGGGTAGTAGAATCCTGCCTCTAGAATCTTCTGGGGGTGAATATTTTGTCAAAGCACCTAAAATGATCAAGAGCTTGGTAGAGCCTCATCAACCTCACAGAATAGTTAACTTGCCAGCAGATGTTTATTCAATAAATACTAAAGTGGTGCCAGATGTTGGTTTGAGACTTACTGAGAAGCTGGGAAGAGTAGCTAACTGCCATCTTCCTGAAAGTTTTTGCTGCTACTGTTTACCAATCAGGAGAACCCAAGAGTATATCTTACTCAACTGGTTTGAGTCAGTTTTGCAATAGTCATTAAAGAACAATATGACCCAGTGCTGTCAAATTCTCTGATTTATTTTTTTAAGATAGAAATAAAAATTTTATGTGAAAATTTTAAATGTTACAACTAAATTTAAGTTTGTAAGGAAAAAAAAAACAAGCAAAAACTCTTGAGTAGAACCAACACTTTCTCTCTGGGCCAGATTGGACCTGCAGACCATAAGTTCGTGCTCCATGGCCTTGGCCATGTATGAAGCCCTATGGTTAAACCTTGGATTCAGGCTTAGCAATCTGAAAACTCAGGGGTCAGTCTAGCCAGGAAGATGAAAATTGGTGATGGAGGCCAGAGTAAAATGATCGCAGAAATTTAGGAGGTGAGAAAACAAGATAGTGATGCTAGTGGACAGAAATATTGGCAGGAGACTGCTTCCCAGCACCACATCCACTTTATCCAGAGATGCAGCAGTTCTCAAAGGCACAGTGAGAAGCAAGTTTATGAAAATGCCAGGACCTTCTATGGAGTAGGCAAGAGGAGAAGGGTTACAACTGGGGAGAGATTGATTGGCTTATTGACTTCATCAGTATTGCATTGAGCATCTGCTGTGTACATAGCCTGAAGAAGGAAATGACAACGCATTCCAGTATTGGAGTGGCAATCCACCCCATATTCTTGCCTGGAAAATTTCACAGACTTAGGAGCCTAGTGGGCTTTAGTCCATGGGGTCACAAAGAGTCAAACACAACTGAGTGACTGAGCATGCATGTACACAGTCTCGGATTAAGACCTGGAACTGGGGAGATATTTGGTGTCCAGGAAAAACACTCCCGTGTTTCCCTTTACTCATATAAAATTCTTCTGACACCAGTTATTCTGGCTTTTTTGTTATTTTTTCCCCCTACACCAAGCAATTCTCAGAGATACTAGCTGAGCGTCCTATAATTCATTTCAATTCTGACCCTAGCTACCTGGAGTTAGTGTCAGATTCCATAAGCTAAGGGCTCAGTCCTATGTGACTGTACCCGTTCAGACATCAAGCAAGTCCCAGGTTGTCACATGCACTTCTAATCTATATATTAGATTTCCCATGACCCCTTCCTTGGATTTAATCATTTGCTGGAACATCCCATAGAAATCAGGTAAGCACTTACTTTTACCAGTTGATTATAAAGGATGTGTAAAAGATGCAGATGAACAGCCAGATGAAGAAATGCACAGGGTATGGTATACCAGAAGGGGCATGGAGCTGCTGTGCCATCTTTGCGTACCACTCTCCTCACACCCTCACGTAATCACCAACCTGGAAGATCTTCAAATCCTACACATTAGGGATTTTTATGAAGGTTTCTTCACATAGGTGTGATCAATCATTAACTCAGTCTCCAGTCCTCTTCCCAGAGGATGGGGAATGGGGTGGAAACCACCAAGTTTCTAATCATACCTTGTTCTTTCTGGTGACCAGTTCCCATCATGAAGCCATGTAGGAGCCAATCAAGAGTCCCTTCATTAGAACAAAAGACACTCCTATCACCCAGGAAATTCCAAGGGATTTAGGAGGTCTGTGTCAGAAACCAGGTCAAGGACCAAATATTAGAACAAAAGATGTTCCTAGTGTTCTTGTAACTTAAGAAATTATGAGGATTTGAGGAGTTCTATGCCAGGCGTTCTCTCTCTCTCTCTCTCTCTCTCTATATATATATATATATATACATATATATATATATACATATATATAGATAGATTGTATATATATGTGTGTATATATATATATTAGTACACGGTTGGAGATCTTGAATTTCCAGCCAAGATTAGGCATATAGCAGACCTCTGAGCAAGTCAAGAGAGGTTCTCAGAGACCCTGAGATCACACAGTAGAGCACAAGCCCAAGCTAGGGAAGGCTCCTGGGAGCTCTGGGGACCTGCACACTTGGGGGGACTCCTGGCCACCATCTGGAGATGCTCCTTTCTGTTTAACTTCAAAGGTGGATCCCACATCAAGGTCATATGTAGGTGTCACCAGAGGTCCGTGTCCTCAAGAGACATGGGATTTAGCGAAGGTGACAGGCAAATACAAAGCATGCTGCAGAGGTAACACAGAATGCAATGGAGACAGGAAATGCTGTGTGTAATGTGACAGTCTAAGTCAGTCAGCTAAAATAAAAATGAACAGTTTGAGTGATTTATTTAGATGTTGAGATATGTTCTGTGTGTGAACTCAGACTCAACTCATGCAAATGGGGGAAATTTATCATAATGGGGGCCAAGAAAGCAGGCTTATTTGGATGAGGAAATAGACATTTCCTATTTCTTTTTTTTAAATTGAAAAGTAATACATAAAGGTGATAAACTATCCAACCTGTTCTAAAAGAAAGGCAACAAAACTTTAGTTTTCCTTCTATCTTAGACTATCTATATTGAGAAGGAGAACATTAAATCTCACCTTAAACTATGGTCTGAGACAGAGAGCTGTGAGGAGTCCAAAGTACATAGGAAGTGTTATCACCATTTAGACCACACTACAACTGTCCTACCACAATACCTGGAATAACAGGCAAATTTGGCCTTGGAATACAGAATGAAGCAGGACAAAGGCTAATAGAATTTTGCCAAGAGAGTGCACTGGTCATAACAAACACCATCTTCCAACAACATAAGAGAAGACTCTATACGTGGACATCAACAGATGATTAATACAGAAATCAGATTGATTATGTTCATTGCAGCCAAAGATGGAGAAGCTCTATAGAGTCAACAAAAACAAGACCGAGAGCTGACTGTGACTCAGATTATGAACTCCTAATTGCCAAATTCAGACTTAAATTGAAGAAAGTGGGGAAAAACACTAGACCATTCAGTTTTGATCTAAATCAAATCCCTTATGATTATACAGTAGAAGTGAGATATAGATTCAAGGGATTAGATCTGATAGACAGAGTGCCTCAAGAACTATGGATGGAGGTTCATGACATTGTATACGAGGCAGGGATCAAGACCATCCCCAAGAAAAAGAAATGCAAAAAGGCAAAATAGTTGTCTGGGGAGGCCTTACAAAGAGCTGAAAAAAGAAGAGAAGCTAAAGGCAAAGGAGAAAAGGAAAGATATACCCATTTGAATGCAGAGTTCCAAAGAATAGCAAGGAGAGATAAGAAAGCCTTCTTCCATGATCAATGCAAAGAAATAGAGGAAAACAATAGAATGGAAAAGACTAGAGATCTCTTCAAGAAAATTAGAGATACCAACAGAATATTTCATGCAAAGATGGGCTCAATAAAGGACAGAAATGGTATGGACCTAACAGAAGCAGAAGATATTAAGAAGAGGTGGCAAGAATACACAGAAGAACTATACAAAAAAAGGTCTTCATGACCCAAATAATCAAGATGGTGTGATCACTCACCTAGAGCCAGACATCCTAGAATGTGAAGTCAAGTGGGTCTTAGGAAGCATCACTACGAACAAAGCTAGTGGAGGTGATGGAATTCCAGCTGAGCTATTTCAGATCCTAAAAGATGATGCTGTGAAAGTGCTGCACTCAATATGCCAGCAAATTTGGAAAACTCAGCAATGGCCACAGGACTGGAAAGGTCAGTTTTCATTCCAATCCCAAAGAAAGGCAATGCCAAAGAATACTCAAACTACTGCACAATTGCACTCATCTCACATGCTAGTAAAGTAATGCACAAAATTCTCCAAGCCAGGCTTCAATAGTATGTTAACAGTGAACTTCCAGATGTTCAAGCTGGATTTAGAAAAGGCAGAGGAACCAGAGCTCAAATTGCCAACATCTGTTGGATCATTAAAAAAGCAAGAGAATTCCAGAAAAACATCTATTTCTGCTTTATCAAGTATGCCAAAGCCTTTGACTGTGTGGATCACAACAAACTGTGGAAAATTCTGAAAGAGATGGGAATACCAGACCACCTAACCTGCCTCCTGAGAAATCTGTATGCAGGTCAAGAAGCAACAGTTAGAACTGGACATGGAACAACAGACTGGTTCCAAATCGGGAGAGGATTACTTCAAGGCTGTACATTGTCACCCTGCTTATTTAACTTATATGCAGAGTACATCATGAGAAATGTTGGACTGGATGAAGCACAAGCTGGAACCAAGACTGCCGGGAGAAATATCAATAACCTCAGATATGCAGATGACAACACCCTTATGAGAGAAAGGGAAGAAAAACTAAAAAACCTCTTGATGAAAGTGAAAGAGGAGAGTGAAAAATGTGGCTTAAGACTCAACATTCAGAAAACTAAGATCATGGCATCTGGTCCCATCACTTCATGTCAAATAGATGGGGAAACAATGGAAACAGTGAGAGACTTTATTTTTGGGGGGGTCCAAAATCACTGCAGATGGTGACTGCAGCCATAAAATTAAAAGACACTTGCTCCTTGGAAGAAAAGCTATGACAAATCTAGACAGCATATTAAAAACCAGAGACATTACTTTGCCGACAAAAGTCCGTGTAGTCAAAGCTACTATGGTTTTTCCAGTAGTCATTTATGGATGTGAGAGTTGGACTATAAAGAAAGCTGAGCACTCGAGAATTGATGCTTTTGAACTGTGGTGTTGGAGAAGACTCTTGAGAGTCCCTTGGGCTGGAAGGCGATTCAACTAGTCCATCCTAAAGGAAATCAGTCTTGAATATTCATTGGAAGGACTGATGCTGAAGCTGAAAGTCCAACACTTTGTCCACCTGACGAGAAGACCTAACTCATTTGAAAAGACCTGATGCTGGGAAAGATTGAAGGCAGGAAGAGAAGGGGATGACAGAGGATGAGGTGATTGGATGGCATCGCCGACTCGATGGATTTGAGTTTGGGTAAGCTCTGGGAGTCGGTGACGGACAAGGAAGTCTGGCATGCTGCCGTCCATGGGGTTGAAAAGAGCCAGACACGACTGAGCAACTGAACTGAACTGAACCACTGTGCTAGGTGAAGGAATAGGTTGCATAGGATGTTGAAGCTGGAAAGAAGCCTAGATGTTTTCTCTAGCAAACTTCATTTTACAAGTGACAAAATCAAAGCCCAGAGAGTTAATCAGCTCACAAGATCCCTCCGCAGAGTACTGCTATGTTCTATCTAAACTCCTTCCGCTCTTAACACTCAACTGTCACAAAGTAGTGTTGGGTACAGGATACTGGTACAGTTAAAAAGAAAGTGGATCATGCAGTATGGTCCATATTTTGCTATAATACTGGGGGAAGCTTGTTAATTTCTAATAAAAGAGTGTATACTATCAAAACTCAAGGGACTTCTCTGGTGGTCCAGTGGTTGAGAATCCACCTTCCAGTGCAGGGTACACAAGTTTGACCCTGGTCGGGGAACTAAGATCTCACATGCTGTAGGGCAACTAAGCTCACGCATCACAACTAGAGAAGCACATGAGCCACAACTCGCAACTAAGATCTGGCTCAACCAAAAAGAGAACGAAAGAAAGAAAGTAAAATAACTGAAGAAAAATTAACCAAAAAAAAATCAAAGTTAGACTTTTTTTTTTTTTAACAAATAAATGACTAAGGATACAAAGAACATCAAATATATACTCAGTGCAGAAAAGACTGAAAAGATATTTAACAATATTAAACTTATCTAATTTCAAGTGTTAAGAGTTAAATTCAATTCAAAGACTATTTTTAAAGCATCTTTTCTTACTCTGTATTGTATTAGATAATGTGGGGGATAGAAAAAAGTCTAAAACACATTCCCATCATGCAGGCATCAGTTCAGTTCAGTTGCACAGTCGTGTCTGACTCTTTGCAACCCCATGGACTTTAGCATGCCAGCCCTCCCTGTCCATCACCAACTCCTGGAGTTTACTCAAACTCATGTCCATCGAGTCGGTGATACCATCCAACTATCTCATCCTCTGTCATGCCCTTCTCCTCCCATCTTCAATCTTTCCCAGCATCAGGGTCTTTTCAAATGAGTCAGTTCTTCATATCAGGTGGCCAAAATATTGGAGTTTCAGCTTCAGCATCAGTCCTTCCAATGAATATTCAAAATTAATATCCTTTAGGATGGACTAGTTGGATCTCCTTCCAGTCCAAGGGACTCTCAAGAGTCTTCTCCAACACCACAGTTCAAAAGCATCAATTCTTGAGTGCTCAGCTTTCTTTATAGTCCAACTCTCACATCCATACATGACTACTGGAAAAACCATAGCTTTGACTAGACAGACCTTTGTTGACAAAGTAATGTCTCTGGTTTTTAATATGCTGTGTAGATTTGTCATAGCTTTTCTTCCAAGAAGCAAGTGTCTTTTAATTTCATGGCTGTAGTCACCATCTGCAGTGATTTTGGAGCCCCCAAAAATAAACTCTCTCACTGTTTCCCCACCTATTTGCCATGAAGTGATGGGACCAGATGCCATGATCTTAGTTTTCTGAACGTTGAGCTTTAAGCCAACTTTTTCACTCTCCTCTTTCACTTTCATCAAGAGGTTTTTTAGTTCTTCTTCACTTTCTGCCATAAGGGTGGTGTCATCTGCATATTTGAAGTTATTGATATTTCTCCCGGCAATCTTTGTTCCAGCTTGTGCTTCATCCAGTCCAGCATTTCTCATGATGTACTCTGCATATAAGTTAAATAAGCAGGGTGACAATATACAGCCTTGACGTCATCCTTTCCCGATTTGGAACCAGTCTGTTGTTCTTGCAAGCGTATTGAGCACCAATGTGCTGACCTCAACTACCTAATGAAGACATTATATTTACAGAGGAAAGAACAGAAACTCTGAGGGTTTATGAGGGTTTTTCCAAGTTTGTGTCTGATAAGCAGCAAAAATAAGGGCTCCAATACATATTTTTAAGTTTAATTCCACGTCAGAGTTATCTTTGGTGATAGTATTTTAAACAACAGTTTTTAAAAGCATGCAAAGCAGAACATGATAAACACCAAAGAGAGTGACATGGTGCCTTTTGTAGGAAGTTCTTGTAATTGAGTGTGTAAAAGTGTAGGCTTTGGAAACTGAGATTGAATCACGTGTATGATCTTGCCCTGATTACACTCCCTAGGATGCTGCTGCTGCTGCTGCTAAGTCGCTTCAGTTGTGTCCGACTCTGTGCGACACCATAGACGGAAGCCCACCAGGCTCCGCCGCCCCTGGGATTCTCCAGGCAAGAGTACTGGAGTGGGTTGCCATTTCCTTCTCCAGTGCATGAAAGGGAAAAGTGAAAGTGAAGTCGCTCAGTCGTTTCCAACTCTTAGCAACCCCTTGGACTGTAGCCTATCAGGCTCCTCCGTCCATGGGATTTTCCAGGCAAGAGTACTGGAGTGGGGTGCCAGTGCCTAGGATGCTAGTTAGGGAATATTTATACTTATCTCACAAAGTTGTTTTGAAGATTAAACTAAGTGAGATAGGCATGTAAGAACTTTATGGTTGTCAACAATATAAATGCTTGAGAGATAGTAACTAAAAGTGATAAAGCAAATATGGGAAATCATTGAAGCTTTCTTGTAGGAGCTGGTAGCATCACACTTTTTTTCTGATACAATCTCCCATTCTTTGTGACTTTCAACAAGTGTGGCATATACACAGCTCTTCTATGTTCTTTAGCAGTAAGAATGCATGGAAAAAATTTCCATTTCTCTCAAGTCATCGACTCAAATGCAGTTCCTGTTATAAGTATGAAAGATGGAAATAGGGTAAGAAATAGCCAAGGGCTAGGTGATAGAGATATTGACAACTATGTTCTAGCATTCTCTGAGAGCTTGGCTGTGCCTTCCCTGGGCTGCACTGGCATAGACCAAGGGATCAGGCATGTTACTTTGGCTGGTGGCCAGATCACCCTTGGGCTTTAGGGTGACAGACACTGTGACAGCCTTGCTGCCCTAATAGAAAAACTGCTTTCCTTTTCTCCTTTTCCTCTCTGCTTCTCCCATCCCCTTCCCTTCCTTCTCCCTCCCTGACTCTTTCTTCCCCTCCTCTGACTCTTCCTCCTCCACCTCCTCCTCCTCCTCCTCCTCTTAGTCTCCAAAGAAGAATCCATTTTTAGAGACTAGAAAAAAATAGCTCTCCATCTTGTAAACTTTTGTCTTCTATATATTTAACAACCTAGACCAGTTCTACCCAGAATAGAAGGAAGCAAAGAAGGAAAAATGCATTGATGTGCCAGCAGACTTGGAATAAAAACAAACTTCTCATGCTCAGATCTATATGAGCTAACTTCATTGTCAGGGTCACTATGGTAATTGAAGGAGGCTGTTGTCCTGGAAGATACTTTTGCCCTTGGAGTCCACAGGTAGAAATCCCAGGTGGCTGACATCTTTACCTAGTTTGCTGATTTTCACCTGAAATACCGGGGGCATATTTTTATCTTAAAGCCCAGACACCAGTAGTAGCTGTAGAGCCCTTATAAACTATTGGGGTCACATACACAGTTTCCAAAGGGACATGATGATGACAATCGGATTGTGTGAGGATTTCCTGACACTAGGCACTGACCAAATTCAAGTGCTCCACTAGCTGACTCTGCTGTTTTTGTGACTCAGTAAGAGACATGCCCACAGGAAAGAGACCATAGGCACATGTGTTATACCATGAGAAATGAAGCAAAAAAATCGCTGCAACATCCATTCTGGTGATTATCACACCTCAGGATGTTTCCCGGTATGTTAAACAGCATCACAACATTCCCTGTACAAGTCTGTATTGAGAATAAATACATATCATCTAACACTTGAGGGGGGCTGACTAGAGAAAAAAAAATGTCGTAAAAGAACAAAAAACAGTGTTACAGTGCTAAGGTAGTTAAGGATTGTTCAACTGGATGTGTGATTAGACCAATGCTATGGCCACTGATGGATGTTTCTTGATACCTGCTTTTTGTTTTCTGGCCTTCATGATAGCCAGCCACCATGCACTGGCTGTCTGTCTGCTCTGTCTGGCTTCACTGGCCAGTGGGTGAGCCTTGGAAGGTGTGAAAGTCTTCGAAAATCCCTTTCTGTTCCTGGTCCTTCCCATACTCCTTTACATGGCTTATGTTTTAGCCACAAACGACTCTCCTGTTTAGACTCAAAATGATCCATCAGGACACTGTGCTGTTAACAAGGAGGACTCCGAGGTAAGATGGCTTAGGCTGGACTCTCAGCTGTGCCTTCCTCACACTTGAAATCTTGGGAGAGTGACCTGGCTTTTTGGGACCTGAATTTTCAAACCCTGTATAAATAAATGTACCCACATCATTACTGTAATTGTTCAAAAATCAAAAGAAATTAATACACAAAAGTGCCTAGAACAGCATCTGGCCATAGTAAGTCCTCAGAAATTGCAATCTAGTGTTATTCCAGAGTTTTGTGGCTTTGTTATTTTCTCTGCCCTAAATGCCTTTAGCTTAATTGTTCTTTCTTCTCTTTCCCTGTTCAGATATCTAACCCTAATCTCCTTTCTGACAAAACCCCATGGCTTGCCTAAGCCAGGCTGACCTTTTTCTCCCGTGCATCTCTGTGCCACTCACCTTGAATTTTCCTTTTGTATTGTTATTGTCTGTTTTGCCTAGCTGTAAGCTTCTTAAGGACACAGTCATTGTGTCTTCTTCATGTTTGTTTTTCCCATGGAAGGTTTCAATCAATGCTTGTTAAATGAATAGATGAATAAACTAATCAACCAATCAGATATTGTTTGTTGTTATTGTTGTTTAGTTGCTAGGTCATGTCTGACTCTTTGTGACCCCATGGACTTCACCACTCCAGGCTTCCCTGTCCTTCACTATCTCCTGGAGTTTGCTCAGATTCATGTCCATTAAGTCAGTGATGCTATCTAACCATCTCATACTCTGCCTCCCTTTTCTTTTGCCTTCAATCTTTCTCAGCATCAGAGTCTTTTCCAATGAGTCAGCTCTTCGCATCCAGTAGCCAAAGTATTGGAGCTTCAGGTTCAACATCAGTCCTTTCAATGAATAGTCAGGGTTGATTTCCTTTGGGATTCACTGGTTGATCTCCTTGCTGTCCAAGGAACTCTCAATAGTCTTCTCCAGTAATTCAAAAGCCTCAATTCTTCGGTACTCATCCTTCTTTATGGCCCAACTCCACATTTGTACATGACTACTGAAAAAAAACATAGTTTTGACTATATTTACATATATACACATGTATATATATATTATCTACTATATACAAAATTATAGAATTGGTGACACTTGGAAAAGATGGGAAGAAAAGCTTACTGTGTTCATTTATTATGAAAGGAATGATGAATTTAGTACCTTTTACAAACTGCCACATGAAATGATTTTCTGTATTTTGACTCAATTCACTTGCCATGTCTATACCAGGCCTAAAGCTAAATCTCTACAGTGCTAGATAGAGTGGATATTTGTAATTCATTAGTCAGTGTGATTATTGTGAGGAAATCCAGATAGGGTAGACTCTACTGTATCTTTTTAGAGGGTATGTGTCATCCATTTAGCCTCTCTGTGACCACTTCAATTCCTAGATCAAGTTCCAAATCTGTCCTTCCTCTTTCCACATCCACAGATGACTCACCCCATTGTGAAAAGACCCTATTCACAGGAGGCTCCACAGATGAACTTTCAAGGGGCTCACATACTATTACAGCTGCATACACACTGAGTTGGCCACGGTCTGCAGGATATTGACCCAAAACAATCCCCAAGGACAACGCAACCAGAAGAAAATCCCTTCCCCTATGAGTAGAATTAGAAGTCAGACTTTCTGGAAAAATCATGGCACTTTTCCATGACTTTTCTTCTTATCAGTGAGTCTGCCATGGCACCAAAGTTTTTCTTCCCTCTTGTGGATTTCTCTTTTTTTCCCCATTTTCCCCTAAGGAACATTCTAGCATTTTATTGATGGGACATTGGGCAGAGATTCAGGACATCTGGGTTCCAGTCTCTGTCCTATCACTGATGGAGGCATCTCACTTCATGGATCTGGGCCTCGGCTTGATAGAAAATAGTTTCCCTTTTTCCACCATTAATACAGAACAGTTTGTTCTTAAAGCCTCATAATAAAATAAATACTCTGTTAATCCAAAAAAAATTTGTCCCCTTTGGAATATGATCACTGAAATCCCTATGCCTTACATGCATCTGGTTTTCAGTTATGTTAAAAGTACATCCTTTCTTCCACACAGGAAAATAAAGTTGAGCCAAATGATGTCTCCAAGAGCTAACAATTGTCTTGGACTAGTTGTTCTCCTTTTTTCTTTATCTAGTTGCTTATATCTAGAAGGTAAAGATTACAGTTCTAACACATCCTTTCTACAAAACTATCAGGTGTAGTATTTGTTTCTTAAGAGCATGATACAGATTTTATAATAATAGTGATTGTTAGAGAATATTATATCAACCCAGATGAAATAAAACCATCTTGCCACACCCGATACATCTATTAATAAGAAGACAGATTTTAATAGTAAAAATACAACTTTAACTTTATTGGCTCATTTTGGTGACTTGGAAGACTTTTACTGTAAGTAATAATAGGGGACTTCCTTGGTGGTGCAGTGGATAAAATCTGCCTGCCAATTCAGGGGACACAGGTTCCATTCTTGATCCAGGAAGATTCCACCTGCTGAGGGGCAAGTGAGCTGGTGCACCATAGCTGCTGAAGCACGAGAACCTAGAGCCTGTGCTCTACAATAAGAGGAGCCACAAGCAATGAGAAGCTTGGGCACCACATCAAAGAGTAGTCCCTGCTGGCTGCAACTAGAGAAAGCCTACACAAAGCATTGAAGACCCAGCACAGAAAAAAAAAAAAAAATGAAAACCATTAAAAAAATAGAGTAAGAACAGGATGCAACGACTAGGGTTGTTATATTCAAACTACACTGTAACATTAAATTTTTAGTGTAATTTACATATACTGCACATAAAACCATTATATATAACTATTATTAATTAATCCTAATCTGCAAAATTTACCAAAAATTGTTCTAATTTTATTAAATGTGCTACCATTATTCATACTAAATAATTATATATTTCCATCATTGAGATTCATTTTATGCAAACAAATGGATTCTTTTCAAGTTAATGAATCATGAACTCATTAAAGAATATATTACTAGAATTAACATTCCTTTCATTAATTACAATTTTAATATGGCCTCTACTAGAATTTATAATGGAGAGAGAGTGTATTTAAAATAAAACACAGCCCCTTATTCTTGACTAATGATGAGTTATGTGTTGAATTTGCTGAATTCTTCCTTCACCAGCCAAGAAAGTGAGGAGAAAACAGGCATTTGACATAATCTTTGGGCCATTGTCCCAGACCAAGTATCCAAAATTAATGCGGATAAGGAGGATATATATGGGGTATAAATTTCCCATTTTCTATGGACACAAGATGTGCAGGTCTCAAAAGGATACCTCACGAAAATGGGAGTGTTGGTAGCTGAGCTTTCCCAGGATCCTCTAGGGCAGTTCCTCAATGGGATAATGTAAACATTTGGGGAAGAAATATGCTTGATTATGTGGGCTCTTGGGACCTATAGACCATTTAGCATCTATGACCTTTTCTAGTGAAATGACAATCTTCCCTTCCCTCAGCCATTACTGTTTCACTGATTCACCAATTTAAACTGCCTCAGTCATTTCCAAACATCTCTACCACTTAACTCTCTGTAACCAGATAGGATTCTGCACAATGCCTGGCCTTTGGGCAGAATGTCTACTCACTCTTTGCCTTTATTCTCTTAAAAAATAAAATAAAATCCAGGTAACTGCTAGGGTACTTAGTGAAATGACAGGTTTTCCATCAAGTTGCCAGTCCTTCTAGCCATATGCCATATTCTGGAGTGGGATTTTCATGAAAAATGAAGGGCAGCCTTACTTTTCCCTGAACATGAGTATATTTTAGTGTTAAGTGTGTCATATGCAGAAAAGAGACACAGATGCATAGAACAGTTTTATGGACTCTGCAGGAGAAGGTGAGGGTGGGATGATCTGAGAGAATAGCACTGAAACATGTATATTATCATATGTGAAACAGAACGCCAGTCCAGGTTCAATGCATGAGACAAATGCTCAGGGCTGGTGCACTGGGATGACCCACAGGGATGGGATGGGGAGGGAGGTGGGAGGGGGGTTCAGGATGGGGAACACATGTAAACCCATGGCTGATTCATATCGATGTATGGCAAAAACCACTACAATATTGTAAAGTAATTAGCCTCCAACTAAAATAAATAAATTAATTTAAAAAAAAAGGAAAAAAAAAATAAATATGTGTCTCACAGGACAGAACACATAGGTACCACTTACAGTAGTTTCATTCAACCATCTGTTAACTGTGGCTATTTAATTTAAAATTAATTAAAGTTAACTCTAATTAAAATAATAAAAAATTCAGTTAGTCACACAAAAAAATTAAGTCTGTCATATGTTGTGTGCCTCACTCTCTTCTTCAGACTGTTCTCTCAGCATCGGAACATTAAGCATCTTTGAAAGCATGTAAAGTGATGTCATAACAAATGACTACAAACTTGGTGGCTTGAAGAAACACAAAATTATTCCCTCACAGTTCCGGAGGGCAAAGTCTGAAACCAAAGTATTGGCAGGGCCATGCTCCTCTGAAGACTCTGGGAGAAAATCTAGTCCCTGCCACTCTCCCAGCTTCTTGTGGTGGCTGACAATCCTTGGTGTTCCTCGGCTTGCAACTGCCTTTCTAGATCTACCGCCATTTTCTTTTTCTGTTTGGACTTTGTTGAACTTTGTTGCAGTTGCCTGGCCTCTTCGTTGCAGCACACAGGCTTTTCTCCAGTTGCGGCACACGGGGGCTTCTCTAGTTACAGCTCATGGGCTTCTCTTATTGTGGAGTGCTGGCTCTAGGGCATGAGGGCTCAGTAGTTGCAGCATATGGGTTTAGTTGCCTATGGCTTGTGAGATCTTAGTTTCCTCACCAGGGATCGAACATGTATCCCCTGCTTTGGAAGACAGATTGTTAACCACTGGACCGCCAGGGAAGTACCTCTACTTCCATCTTCACATGGCCTTTTTCTCTGAGTCTGAGTGTGTCAAATCTCTTTTTTCTCTTATAAAGTCATCAGATTTAGAGCTAATCCTAAATTCAGGATGACCTTATTCAAGATTCCTAATTTGATTATATCTGCAAAGACCTCTTTTCCAAAAAGGTTCTGGTTTCAGATACCAAGGCTTAGCACTTGGAAATAACTTTTGGGGGCCAATCTCAAAAGGTATTCCCTTGAATCCCCTACAAGGAATGAGTTGGAAAGTAGAGTAGAGAACTCAGAAGGACAGGTAGCAAATGCTGAGGAGACAGCTTGTGTATTTCCTCAGGTGACCTAAGTCATCAGGACCACATTTACCTTTAAGCTGGGCTTCCAAGTTGGTGTCCTAGATCTTCTTTGTATAATACGATTTTCTGCACAAAGCGAGGAAAGAAAACGTCAGTAAAGAATGTTTTCTGGTTGCAGATAGCTTGAGATACAGGGCTTCCCAGATAGAGTTTGTAGTAAAGAAGGCAGGAGACATAAAATTCTGTGAGTTCGATCCCTGGATTGGGAAGATCCTCTGGGGAAGGGTATGGCAACCCACTCCAGTATTCTTGTGTAGAGAATTCCACAGACAGAGGAGACTGGCGTGTTACAGTTCATAGGATCACAAAGGGTAGGACACAATTGAAGTGATTTGACATGCATACAGCATGAGATACAAATATAGTGGCTAAACAAAAAGGAGGTTATTATTCCTCATATATCAGAACCTGGAAGTAACTATTATTGATGGTTCAATGGCCTAAATTTGTCAGGGCATCTCTATAAATTTCTTCACATCTGTCACTTCACAAGATCGCTGGCTCAGCTCTGGGTTACAAATACGTATTCAATATAGCTCTAGATATCTTTTATCCAAAAAGACATAGTTTTCCCTTGAGTCCCTGACAGACAGCCATTTGCATTTCCCTGGCCAGAGCTATGTCCATGAGCCTCTAACTGCAGCCAACACAAGGAGTGGGGGTATTGAACTTTTCCAGGCTCTAGAGTGAAGGACACAGGGAAGAAGGGAGTAAGGTTGCCTGCCAGTTATGCTGATGAACAGAACTGCCAAAGGGAGAGAGGATTCTTCCATTATTCTTACAATACATCTTTTCAAACACCAAGATCAGAGAAACAGAGTATGAAACACAAAGGACTAGTAGAATAGAATTCCAATGCTAGTTTTGCCATTATTAATCTTTTAATAGGTGATACCTGACTGGGAACCAGACACTAAGCGAGGTAAAGTCTAATGTCATCTCTAACTCTGAAAGTCAATGATTCTATTAATCCTTCATCAAGAAAGTATTTCTTTTTGACTCTTATAATTCCAATGGTAACTTTGCTACATCTAAAGGCACAGATCACCACTGATGGAATCAGAAGGAACTAGGGAGATAATGTAGTTTGCAACTCACTTATTCCATGAAATATAGTTATACTGGTGGTAGAAGAAATTTTTAATCTTTCTATTTTCAAAAAATTATTTATTTGTTTGTGTTTGGCTGTGTTGGGTCTTCATTGCTGTGTGGGCTTTTCTCTAGTTGCGGTGAGCAGGGGCAAATCTCTAGTTGCAGTGTGCAGGCTTCTCATTGTGGTGGCTTCTCTTGTTAGGGAGCACAGACTCTAGGGTGCGTGGGCTTCAGAAGCTGCTGTTCCTTGGCTCTAGAGCTCAGGCTCAATAGTTGTGGTGAATGGGCTTAACTGCTCCATGGTATGTGGGATCTCCCTGGACCAGGAATGGAACCCATGTCTCCTGAATTGACAGGTGGACTCTTTACCACTGAGCCACCAGGGAAGCTCCAAACCTTTCTGTTTTATTCTTTACTTATACATTTGGTTTTTAATCAAGGTGTGTCAACTTTCTTCAGAATACAGCCAAGATATAGAATGGCTGCAATCATTAAGAGGTTTGTTTTGTAGTAATTGCAAAATTAGAGGAGAGTCTAGCAATTTCTGAAGTGGTATTTTTTGAGGTTGTCAGATAAGCTTCTGCCTGCTTTTTATGGGAGGTGGGGTTGCTCTTGTTTTCTTGGCAATGCTGTGCAGCCTGTGGGATCTTAGTTTCCCTACCTGGGGCCACGGCAGTGAAAGTATAGAGTCCTACTACTGGACCTCCAGGGAATTCCCCATGAACCTCTGCCTTTTTTGAAGCCGGAGGTGCTGCCCTTCCTCTGGGCATCCCTGAGTTATTTGCATCCTTCTCTCCTTGCTGGGCCCTGCTGAGTAAGACTTTCTTTTTCTTGGGTAAGAGAAGTCCTCACTCTATGATTTCCTCAAAGTACTGACTCATGAGGTGGCTCTGATGAGGCTGTATAATTTTCCATAAAAGTACATGAGCTCAATCAGGCAGGAAATGAGGCCCTCAAATTAAATCAAACACTGTGGCAGCATCTCTGTCTGCTTTTCCAAAACTCCATGAGAGACATGGCTTCATTTCACATGGTATGAAAAATCAATAAGCAAGGAGTAGTTTCACTCATTTAAGGGCAGCATGACTAAAATTTGCTGTGGAGAGCCCACAGATGGAATTCTGACAGTCATTAGATCTTTGACAATTTAAGACGTGCACAAGTAGGTGATATATATATGTATGTGTGTGTGTATATATATATATATATATATATAGTGCTGGAATTGTGCTTAAAATACTTTTTTTTTTAACTTGACATGCAAACATAAAATATTTGACTTCTATGTAGTAAATGGGAGAAAATGAAAGTGAAAGTTGCTCAGTTGTATCTGACTCTTTGCGACCCCATGGACTATATAGCACATGGAATTCTCGAGGCCAGAATACTGGAGTATTCTGTTAGCCGTTCCCTTCTCCAGGAGATCTTCCCATGGAAGGGATCGAACCCATGTCTTCCACATTGCAGGCAGATTCTTTACCAGCTGAGCCACAAGGGAAGCCAAAATATCAGTTTAATTAGAAAAGTCCAGTAGGCAAGGTCTACTGCAGTATGGAAGAGTAACATGGTGAGCTACATATAATCCTACCTAATCCATTCTTGGCTTTACCCCATCCCTCCAAGTCCACTCTCATCCTGACTATTAAATGTATTGCTTCAGCTCTCAGTACCTTGCCTTCAACCAAGGGCAATAAAAGATGATGTGACTGGACACTCCTTCAAACCGTTTGTGTCCAGAGTGTGGGTGAGTAGCACCAGGCTTCCTGGTAAGAGGCTTAAGGAAGTGTTGTTCAAACTCATTTGGTCAGATAAAGGAAAACAACCCAAAATGTATTTAATTTTTATTAAGGAGAAAGATATCCCCATCACATCTATAACTTTTATCATAAGTAGTTTTAAAGAATATAATTCTTGAAGTAGTTCCAAGGAATACAATTTCTGACATATTGATAACATTGACAACAATGAGATGATTGCTTCAGTCTTTTAAATGTATTTAGTGGAATTTAGATAACTTAATAATTTGTTACTTATGATCACGTATTTTTAAAATGCAGGATCATGCTACTCTTAATGGTATGAAATTTTATATTGTTCTTTTTTATGTGAACTCATATTTCTGTTTCACTTTTTCATATTTTTATGCTTGAAAGTAATTAATCATGTTATACCTATTTAAAAAGAATATGTTTATACATTTAAGTGTAAATTTTTAAAATTTTCTGTGGCCATAGATTCTCACTGTTTAAAATAATCTGAACTAAGATAATTATTATTAGTATACAATTGTCTCAAGTAGCATAAAATCATTAAAATTTGATTATTTACTAAGCATGAAAAGCAAAGTTGTAGTGGAGCTGTATTTCTTAAAAATATAAATAGAGCTTTTAATAAATTAGTTCATAAATCCATAAGCAAATATTATATGTTGTTAGAATTAAACAGGATCCAGCCTTAAGGTGATGGCTATTTTTTGTTTTGGTGGTTGTACGCACTAAGAAAACTTGCTTGTACAAGTAGATGAGAATGGAAGGAGTTTTATTATAAAAATGTCACTGAATGCCTTTAACGTTTTCTGAGTTACATAACTTCACAGATGGCCATCATAGAAAAGTTATTTCTAAGGATCTGTTCTTTTGATAGCTGAATTAGACCTTCCTTCAATTTTGTTGATAGTAATGATTTGGAAACCACATGACTCACAAAGGAATTTGTTAGCCACTAGTAGAGTTATTCACTTTCTCAAAATTGGTCCAATATTTCAACTTAGTCTTTGAGTTGTTGCCCTGGTGATTTTTACTCCCCAGAGGAAGGGCCAGGGTAAGATTCAGGGAGCCAAAGCCACACGGGGCTTGGAGCGCCAATGGCTCGTCTTCCCTGTGCTATCTTCATCCAACCACACAGGCAAGAAATTGTACCAAAAAGGTGATAGTCCTGTTTGCACAAGATGGACTTAGGTTTGTATTCAGATCTGGGTACTATACATTGACAGTCTGGAACAATCTGAATCATAAATAACATGAAAAACAGGTCTTTGGAGAAATTAGTTTAAAAACTATTCTGGGAATTCCCTGGTGGTACAGAGGTTAGAATTCAATGCTTTCACCGCCAGAGGCCGGGTTTGATCCCTAGTCAGGGAACTAAGATCCCAGAAGCTACTTGGAGTGGCAAAAAAAAAAAAAAGAAAAGAAAAGAAAAGAGAAAAAATACCAAACTACTTTGTCAGGAACAGAAATGGCATGGTAAGAAACTATTTGTCTATCCACAAATCAGAGAAATATTAAAATTGTTCAGTGTTCTGCCATAGAACAAAGCTAGGATCAATGAACCCATCAACAGGAGAAACTTTTGACAACTGTGTGTGTGTCTGTTCAGTTGTATCTGACTTTTTGTAGCCCATCAGACTTCTCTGTTCATGGAATTTTCCAGGCAAGAATACTGTAGTGGGTTTCCGTTTCCTCCTCCACAGGATCTTCCCGATCCAGGGATCAAACCCACGTCTCTTGCATCACCTGTATTGGCACGTGGATTCTTTACCACTAACCCCACCAACTATCACTGCCCAGCAATGCATTGAGTAGCCATTTTCTTCTCCACCCCCTTGACCACTGGCAATTATCAAGCAAAGACTATATTGTTTTCCCCAGGGGTGCTGTACAGAAATGTTTCCATCATGCAGTGAAGTGGCTCAAATGACCTGTAAGGACCATCTGCTTTTTAGATTCTAAGCACTTTAGCCAAAAGAAAACAGAAACTCTTAGCAGCAGAAGTAAAGCAGAAGCTCCCTTGAAATAGTAATATGCTATCTGTTCATAAGTTGTGGTGCTAGTTACCTAGCCTAGTGGAACATAATCTGAACTCTTTTTTGGACAGTGTCAAAGATTTGCATGAATTAACAACACTCCTCTGTCTAATCCCCTTTGTGGCCAAGGGCACGCAATTCTGGGACCTCTGGGTTTGGAACTACAGTTTGTGGCTAAGGCATCGAACCAAACTAGGCAGCCCACTTGGGGATCAAAGCAAGAAACTTGGCTGTACTCAATCAGTTCTCTGACCAAGTTAGCTAATCACATATTCTTCCCTTACAGTTAATCTCAACTGGGGGTTGGGAGCTGAGAGCTTCATTTAAATGCTACACTTCATGCTAAGATCCACAGAAGCCAAACAGGTAGTTATCTAGGTAGGCATTTGAGTGACAATCAATTCTGAAAGGCTCCAGTGGTTCTGGGTCATCTTAAAAAAAATTTCACTGGGCTGCCATTTGCCCACTTGTGGTTTATGTCTCCAGGTATTATAATTAATATATTCATCTGTTCTGCATTTTAAAATGTATAACATGCTTTCATGTGCAGTGATTTTACTTAATCTCATCAAATTTGCTGCTTGATCAGGCTTTGTTTCTGTGCATCACACAGTTATATCTTCCCCAAACCAAAGTCTCCAAATGATAAGTGGATAATTCAGCCAAATTGTCTTATTTCAAGATTCATGTACAACACTTATGATTGTGTATAAATTTTAATATAAGCAAATATTTAACTTGAAATATTTTACTTCAATTTTTAATTTACATGAATTTTTCTTTAATGTAGAAATTTAACTTTTACAAAATAATATGTGTTCATTCAAAAAATCAGCTCTACTGAAGTTTATGAAAGCCCTTCTCCTCTCTGCACTCCTATAATTCCGCTCCTCAGAAATAAGAATGATTAACTGCAATTAATCCTTAAAGACTCCTTGTTGTTGTTGTTGTTTAGTCACTAAGTTGTGTCTGACGCTTTGTGACCTCAGGGACTGTAGCCTGCCAAGATCCTCTGTCCATGGGATTTTCCAGGCAAGAAGACTGGAGCGGGTTGCCATTTCCTTCTGCATAAAGACCCCTTAAATAAGTATACAAACATAGTTTCTGTATTACATGTTGGAATACAGCATCCATTTTTATGTTTAAGTAGTCACTTTTGTCAAAATGATCAGTTTACAGAATGCATGAGTGCTAAATCATGTTCGACTCTTTGTGATCCCATGGACTGTAGCCCACCAGGCTCCTTTGTCCGTGAGATTCTCCAGGCAGGAATACTGGGGTGAGTTGCCATGCATTCCTCCAGGGGATCTTCCCAACCCAGGGATCAAACCCCAGTTTCCTGCATTGCAGGTGGATTCTTTACCATTGAGCCATCGGGGAAACCCCATATTTATAGAGTAAGAGTCAAATTGTTCTCCAGAACTTGTTGAGGAATCAGTAGTCCCCAAACACTACTCTTGTTCTTATTTCCTGAGGCAATGACTTCAAAATGTTAGCTATTTATTTTGGTATTTACAGTTATATTTCCTGGTAGTATGGTTATATCGCTATTTTTCTTTTCAGTTTAGACATTATTTACTGGCACCACCTCACCTTACCCAACACACAAACCACTTTACCTTATTCCCATCTTACAGATACACTTTATAGAGTATTTTGTGTAGATCAATATTCAGTATTTACATTAATATGAGTGTGCATTAGCTATTCACATCTGAGCAAAGTGGGAATCTATGATTAGCTTTCCTTTCTTGCAACTCTTTTTGTTACCCTAAGCTTAATAAGGACTTCCCTGGTGTCTCAGATGGTAAAGAATCTGCCTGCAATGCAGGAGACCCGGGTTCTACCCCTGGGTTGGGAAGATCCCCTGGAGAAGGGAATGTCAACCCACTCCAGTTTTCTTGCCTGGAAAACCACATGGACAGAGGAACCTGGTGGGCTACAGTCCATGGGGTCGCAAAGAGTTGGACACAACTGAGTGACTAACACACACATTAACTTAACAATTTTTTTAAAACTTATTTGCTTGCTTATTTTTCAGTGGACTTGTCACTAAGGTGTCCATAAACTTTCCTAAACCAGTGTAAATCTAAACTCAATATGTTTGAAGATAGACATTTTCCTTTCCTTCTTAAAGGAAACTCTTTGATAAATATGTTAAGGGAATATATCTTTTAAAAGGGAATATTCCTTTTAAAAGGAAACTTGAGTCAATCTATTCTGACATTTCTCATTTATACATAAACCTATCATTCATACAGTATATATGTTTTATATTAGTCATTATTTGGATTGAATATTATACCAAACTATGACTACATTTTATTCATCCTTTTCTGATGAGTATTTCTTACTGTTTTGCATATGACCAGTTTTCAATAAAATTTCCATGTAGATACAAAATAAAACATGTCTCAAGGGTCAGTGACAATTAGCAAAGTTATTTTTGCTATAATATAATAAAAAAATACGATAATTTTCCTTGACTCTGTGCTTTCCACACATCTCAACAACAACAAAACACCTGTAGGTAACAATCTTCTAAAACTTGTGAAACACATTTGTATTCTGCGAAGCTCTTTGGGAAAGCTCTTGGTGAGTTGGAAGTGTTAGAAATTGAAATGATAGTGATCCTAACAGAAAGAATTCTCACTCATCTATCTCAAGCAGGTACTTACAAGTGGTTGAAATCTGCTTTCTTTCTCTCACTTCCCACCTCCTCATGCCCTCTTTGATCTATATCTAGCAAACCCAGTGTACAAATAATATATATTTTTTCTGGACCATGCTTTTTCTCTTTCCAACCCCTTTCATTTCCTCTTCTGTAATAACCAGTTCCTATTGTTGCTTTGACTTGCTTTGTAAACTACCTCCAATTTGACAGTGTTCCTGACCTGTAGAGCTGGAGTGGCCTGAGGAAAGAATGAAATTCCCTGCTATCACAGCATTCAAGCCCAGCAACCCTAACCCCCTGAAGTAGGATCTGTCTCTGGTGTGCACATTATAATGAGATGGGGTGACTAGAGGACTCCATAAAGTGCTATTTTTTTTTTTTTACTATGAACCACAGGTGAATTTCAACAATTGTCAGAGTAAGGTTAACTATTGTGTGTGCCCCTAGCCACCAGCTATGCACCTGGGTTTTTCAAATGTGCAAATGATCTATTTACATGATAGATGAAATAATGACAATGAGAAAACAGTTAGAAGGTTTCACACGCATCTTGACAGTAGTCTATTTCATTTCATTTCACAAACACTTTTTAGATATTCTTCGGTTGCTGTTATCTACAAATGTAGATAAGTTCTTTGATTCAAGCTCTCTTTTCCATTCTTTTAGTGTTTCACACAACCTGGATGGAATAGCAAAAGATTAATCACATCTGGTTGTGGGGGTGTATTGACTTACAGCCCAATTTCATATTCTCTCCCCAAGATACACCCTTGAGCTCTACTCCAGGACTGCTTTCAGCATATGTAATGTGGTTAAAAGGTTTGGGTTTCTAGGATCTATTTATATAAGAGTATGATTAAGTATTTGTGTAATGCAGGCTACATCATGGTCCTTGTTTAAAAGGACTTCATGACAAAATTTTAACCAGGCATTTCAACAACCCAAAGTGATAAATGCTCAGATTTTCATTAACAGCCGAGGGGAATCATCTCTATAAATTATGAGACTCTAAGCTCTCAGTCTTTTTGACTAAAGTTATATATATAGTGTCTTGTATAATACTTGTTTGGTGGTCAATAATTATTTGTTGAATGAATGAGTCATTGTAATCAATTTAGTATTAGTCAATGTCAGTGTGAATTTATCAATTGCCTTTTCTGTTGGAGTACTAAACTGCATAGATTCCTAAATACCAAATCAAGGGATACATCTTAACTCTTTTTTAAAAAAATTTTTATTTATAAATTATTTATTTATGGCTGCACTGAGTCTTAGTTGCTATGCTTGGGCTTCTCATTGTGGAGGCTTCTTATGTTTCAGAGCATAAACTCTAGGGCTCATGGGCTTTAGTAGCTGTGGCTCATGGGCCTACTTGCCATGTGTCATGTGGAATCTTCCTAGACCAAGGATCGAACCCAGGTCCCCTGCATTGGCAGGTGTGTTCTCAACCACTGAACCACCAGGGAAGTCCCACACCTTAACTCTTAATGGTTTGCTCTGCTGCATTTCATTTATTAATTACTCCTTTGTTGTTGTTGTTCATTCACTCGGTCGTGTCCTACTCTTAGTGACCCCATGGACTGCAGCATGCCAGGCTTCCCTGTCCTTCACCATGTCCCAGAACTTGCTCAAATTCATGTCCATTGAGCTGGTGATGCCATCCAACCATCTCATCCTCTGTCATCCCCTTCTCTTCCTGTCTTTAATCTTTCCCAGTATCAGGGTCTTTTCCAATGAGTTGGCTCTTCACATCAGGTGGCCAAAATTACTCCTTTGTCCTCAGTGATTTACTGAGCGATTCAGTGATAAATTATTCCTTTATCCTCAGTTATTTCACTCTCTTCATGGTCTTGTTCTCTATCAGCAACCAATTTCTGTTGTCTTGCTGGTCTTCTTCGTGGGAGGCACTTCTTTTACTCACTGGGTAAACATCAGTGTTCAGTGTTTCTAATAGCACCTGCTCTTCCCACACTAAATTTTTCCCTGGGGACATCCCACTCAAGATCATTATCAGTTATGGATTGCATGTGGCACATAAGAGAATGAGAAAGAGAGGTTGCAGGAGACAGGAGTTTCTTTTTCTTCCATATGACAGGAAGGTCAACCTGAGAAGGTACGGTGGCTCAAGGACATGAGGGCTGATGTCTGGCTGTCCGTTAAGTTTCTCTCATGGTCATTCACAATACAGCTTTTGCATCTCCAACAGTATTCAGGCATCAGGAGAACAGAAAAAGAACAAGAGGTAGTAGAGTCTGTCACCCTTCTTAGGAGTATTTAAGCAATCTCCACTAGATAACATGAGCTTCCTTTTCATCAGCCAAAACCCTGTCACAAAGCTACACTCTTCTATAAAAACACTGGGAAATAAAGTTTATTTCTTTTAAAATTTATTTATTTATAATTCATTTACTTTTGGCTGTGTTGAGTCTTTGGCTGCTGTGTGAGGGCTTTCTCTAGCTGCAGAGAGCAGGGGATACTCTCTAGTTGTGGTGCATGGGCTTCTCATTGCAATGACTCCTCTTCTTGTGGAGCACAGGTTCTTGGCATGCGGGCTCAGTAGTTATGGTACAGGAGCTTAATTGCTCCATGGCATGCGGAATGTTCCTGGACCAGGAATCAAATCTGTGTCCCCTGCATTGACAGGTGGATCCTTATCCATTGAGCCACTAGGGAAGTCCTGTTTTATTTTTAAAATCAGAGTTCTGTTTGTAAGGGAGAAGATCGCTAACAAGATTTATATTCTGATAACTCTTGAATTATTGCTTTAACTCTGACCTCTACTCTGGATTTATTTATCCAGATGCTTATTAGACATCTTGTTTTGTCACTGGTGTATGTGCGTGCTTAGCCACTCAGTCATGTCTGACTATTTGCCACCCCATGGATTGCAGCCTGCCAGTCTCCTCTGTCCATGGGGATTCTCCAGGCAAGAATACTGGAGTGGGTTGCCACTCCCTCCTCCAGGGCTCAGTGGTGTCCAACTCTTTGTGACTTCATGGACTGTAGCCTTCCAGGGTCCTCTGTCCATGGGATTTCCTAGGCAAGAATATTGGAGTGGGTTGCCATTTCCTTCTCCAAGGGATCTTCCCAACCCAGGGATCCAAACTGCATCTCCTCCTTGTCAGGCAGATTCTTTACCACTAAGCTACCTGGGAAGCCCCCACTGGACATCTACACCAGCACAAAAAGTCACAATGGCTCTCAAATGCAACATGTCTAAATCCCTAAACTTTGTTAGCATAGTCAAGTGGCTTTCCTTTCCTCACCATTCCAGCTGCATTCACTGAGTCAACCACATTTTTTAAAAAATATCTATTGTATAGGCAGCATGCTAGGAGCTGGCTTTACAGATATGAACTAGACATGTGCTGCATACTAAGTCATATCAGTCATAACCAACTCTTTGCGACCCTATGGACTGTAGCTCGCCAGGCTCCTCTGTCCATGGGATTCTCCAGGCATGAATACTGGAGTGGGTTGCTATGCCCTTCTCCAGGGGATCTTCCCTTCCCAGGGATCTAACCCATATCTCTTCAGTCTCCTGTATTAACAGGTGAATTCTTTATCACTAGCGCCACCCATGGGGAAGTCCCATGAATGAGACGTATTGTCTGCTTAAAGGGATCTAGATCTGGGATTGGAGGGAGTGGGGTTACCCAGAGGGCTTCCCTGGTAGCTCAGCTGGTAAAGAATCTGCCTGCAATGTAGGAGACCTCGGTTTGATTCCTGAGTTGGGAAGATCTCCTGGAGAAGGGAAAGGCTACCCACTCCAGTATTCTGGCCTGGAGAATTCCATGGACTGTGTAGTCCATGGGGTCACAAAGAGTCAGGCACGACTGAGTGATTTCACTTTACTTTCAAAGAGATCTAGAAGCTGCCTAAAGGACTTCACAAGAGGATGATGTTAGGTGCTGCTCAGATCCCTCTTCAGGGATATCCTTCCTTCTCTTAGCTGCTAGGTGGATGCTTGCTTTTCCAGAATTGCTCTCAACTAAAGGCTTCATTGCCCATGGTCAAGCACACTTCCCAGGAGAAGCTGATTGAAGAATGAGAGTGAAACCGCTGCTCTCTTGCCTTAAGGTAGGACCAATATGAACACTCTCAGCTCTGGAGCTGACAATGGGGTCAGCTGAGGCTTATGGGCTGACTGCATCACAATTCCATTGCTCTGTCTGTTCAGTTTTACTTCATTCAGTCAAAAGAGGGATTCCCCCGGGGACTTCCTGAAGGCAATTTTTTATATAAGAGTATGTTTGCCAGAGAATCTGATATGTAATAGGATACCAGGAGGGGAACTAGGAAACAGAAACTAAAAATGGCATTTTTGAGTGGGGTGAGGAGCAATGTTATGCCATCACTTAGGTAGTCAGTGCACTAATGGTAGCCCTGGCATGCTGTGTTGGTCCTACTGGTACAACTTTCATAGTTTCTGAGCTAGAATGGGATCCTGGTGGCAGGAATGCACTTGGCTTTGAAGCAGTTTGGGGAAATGGTTATTTTAAAAATTGAACTAGAGGTTTGTTGCTGGGGGTAACTGATGAACTATAGAAAGACAATACCAGGATGAGGATGATGAATCAACAATTTAAGGTGAAGTATAAAGGCCAGAGGTGCCTCCCTGGTGGCTCAGTGGTAAAGATAGGAAACTTGGTTTTGACCCCTGGGTCTGGAAGATCCCCTAGAGGAGGGCATGGCAACCCACTCCAGTACTCTTGCCTAGAAAATCCCATGGACAGAGAAGACTGGAAGGCTGCAGTCCATAGGGTCACACAGAGTTGGACATGATTGAAGTGACTAAGCAGCAGCAGCATGAAGGCCAGAGGTTCTTTTCGGGAAATAAAGACATTCTCACCTGCAACCAGAGGGCAGAGAAGAATGAAGATCAGACCCATAACTGAACTTAAGAGTAGCAGATCTTGTATGTGCATGTGCTCAGACGTGTCCGATTCTTTGCGACCCCGTGGACTGCAGCCTGCCAGTCTCCTCTGTCCGTGGGGATTCTCCAGGCAAGAATACTGGAGTGTGGGTTGCTGTGCCCTCCTCCAGGGCTCAGTGGTGTCCAACTCTTTGTGACTTCATGGACTCTAGCCCACCAGGCTCCTCTGTCCATAAGACTTTCCAGGCAAGAATACTGGAGTGGGTTGCCATTTCCTCCTCCAGGGGATCTTCCAGATCCAGGGATCGAACCACATCTCTTGTGCCTCCTGTATTGGCAGGCAGATTCTTTACCACTGTCCCACCTGGGAAGCCCCAGCAGAATCTTAGAAAAAGTTAAATTCTCAGTTTCAGCAATTCAGCTGTACCAAGTTCAGGGTGTTAATTGGAAAGGACTGGGATTCTGGGCTTCCTTTTTGGTCCAGAAGTTAAGAATCTACCTTACAATGCAAGGAACACTGGTTCAATCCCTGTCTAGGAAGATTCCACATGTAGCAGGGCAGCTAAGCCCATGCGCTCCAACTACTGAGCCTGCGTTCAAGAGCCTGAGAGCTGAAGCCGAGCCCTTGCACTGCAACTACTGAAGCTCAAGTGCCTAGAGCCTGTGCTCTGCAACAAGAGAAGCCGGCGCAATGAGAAGCCTGAGTAGCCCCCGTCATCACAACTAGAGAGAGCTCATGTGCAGCAATAAAGAAGCACCACAGTCAAAAAAGAAAATAATAAAACTAACAAGTAAATCTTCACACAAAAAGAGCGGGACCCTGAAACTGGGGTGGGAACATCCAGGTCAATGTATTAAAAAAAAAGCCTTGCATCCTAGATTCCTCTGTATCTGTTAGTTCCACAGAAGTGGTCCATGACTCCCTGGGAAAGCCTAACTCTCCCTCCTCTTTGCTTATAGATGATGATGAGGGTTCTGCTTGCAAGACAATATGACCTCCCTTCAGGTTGTATGCCCACCTCTCTTCCTGGACAGAGAAGAATAACTGTGGCTAAGTCAGGCATAATATAGTGAGGAAACCCTGAGTCTGCTAAGACAGGAGATGGACTACACCACAGAGAAGCTACAGAATCTAGCTAGAGCTGTGCATAAGGGACTGAAGATGCTGATCAAGGAGGGCGGAGCATAACATTATAAAAGAAAAACTCAATATAGCACTAAGCTGTGATATAGGACTTTATATCCTGTCAAGGACCCCAATGTGGACATAGGCTGACTCTTGGGAGCTGGGAGAGAGTGGTGGTCCATGCTCAGTGCAGTATAAATACCAAGACTGCCATGACTGACAGTCAAAGAGGGTATTAAAAAGCTCAGAAAAGTGGACTGCTAGTAGATAAGTCTAGATATCCCAATAGCCAAATCTGTTCTGGGAGTTGGCCTAGAGGATGTTCCACTTACCAAAGTGATAAAAATACACTAGGGAGAGTGTCCCCAGAATAGTGAAATGCTCAGTGATGGCTACTCTCTATTGGCTTGGACTGACTGTAAGGAGGTGCTCTTACAGAGCTGGGCTTCCTAATAGCAATGAAGATGATGGGAACCCAGAGATACGAGCTAGGGATAGTGCTTAGCTAGAAGCCAGGTGGGCCCAACTTCATAATGAGCAGCGAGGTTGGAGATGCAGCCAAGAGAGCTTGACCTGTCAAGAGCTATGGGGATGGTTAATGGAACATAGCATCCTCAGAGGCAAGATTGAAGGTCAGCCAACTAGGGTATTGCTCAATCAAAGTACTGAAAGAGACTGAGGATGAATATCAGAAGGCTGAAGGAAACTGCTGCCCCAAATAGTCATGATTGCTTTCCCAGTTTATAGGCTGGGTCTCTAGTAGGAAGGATGCTGCTTCTGATCCACATGTCTATGAGCTGTTACACAAAAGATGAAGTATTTCCTATGAGCATGTACACTTCAAACTCAAACCCACACATCACAAATCATGATCCAAAAGCAGCTCTCAATATCAGACTTTACCTCCTGTATTCTTACAGAATTTTTTTTTAAATGAAGCATAAAAAGAAGAAAAAATATATTGAATAGGGTCTGTAACTTCAGAGTGAGATATACTGTAAACCTTGCATTTCACTTTTTTTTCCCCCATTGTAACTTAGATTGGATTAGAGATTTCCAAAACTGACCTTGCCAAAAGAACTTCAAGTTTGATCAGCTGAAGAGTAAGTGTTCTTGTTGTCATTCAGTCACTGAGTCGTGTCCAACCCTTTGTGATCCCATGGACTGTAGCACACCAGGCTCCCCTGTCCTCCACCTGCTTCTGGAATTTGCTCAAACTCATGTCCATTGAGTCGGTGATGTCATCCAATCATCTCATCCTCTGTCACCCCTTTCTCCTCCTGCCCTCAATCTTTCCCAGCATCAGGGTCTTCTCTAATGAGTTGGCTCTTTGCATCAAGTGGCCTCAGTATTGGAGCTTCAAGATCAATCCTTTCCATGAATATTCAAGACAATAGGCAACAAGTGGTGCTGGGGTAGAAGGATGAGGGGGAAGGGAAAGGAAGATAACATTCTTCGAGTTGAGCTCTTTGGGATACCTGACAACATTTATTTATACCATGGGCTGAATCATCAATTAATTGATTCAATACTCAAGTACCTACTGTGGGCCAGGCACTCTCTAGGCCTTGAGAAGTCAAAGCTGAATAGGGTGCCATCTATGCTCTCCCGTAACTTCTATCAAAAACCAGGCCAGTAAATCAAAGATTACATTATTTTAGTGTGACGTTGAATTTATCAAAAGGATACAGGAGAGGATACAGGAGACAGTGGTTGAGTAGTCTTGTTATATCTGTGGCCTTTTAAAATCATTTTCCTTTCTGTATTGAAGGAATATATCAGCAACTACCTCGGAGGATGATTTCCGAAGATTCAATGAAATAAAGCGCAAAAAGTACTTAGCAGAGTGCCTAGTGCATTGTCAGTGTTCTGTTAATGTTTGCTACCATTGTTGTTACTATGAGCAAGTTAAGAAATACTTTGAAAAAATTTTATTATCCAGTTTTTTAATTTTTTAATGACTTGGACTCTAGCTTCTAGGCATTAATTAGGAAACAAAAGTGCCTAAAGCTACAATACCTTTGATTTACAAATAAGACTCTCAGTCTTCTACAGGAAAGACGTTTTTTACTTTTTGTTTTAATGGAAAAATAAAAACCTTCTCTTTATCTCTATACAACTTTTTCCCATCCATTAACTGAGTTATTCACCCCTTCACTCGTGCTCATGAAGTCAAAGTGCACCTCAATGAGTGCCTGCTCTCCTCTGAGCAATGTGCTAAGTGTAGGAGACACCAGGGTGAAAAGCAGTCCTTGTCCTCAAAACACACTAACTCTTTTCACTCAACCACAGCCCCATGGGTTATAGATTGTTGTTGTTGTTTTTTAGTCACTAAGTTGTGTCCGACTCTTTGTGATCCCACGGACTGTGGCCTGCCTGGCTCCTCTGTCCATGGTATTTCCCAGGCAAGAATACTGGAGTAGGTTGCCATTGCCCTTTCCAAGATATCTTCCCCACCCAGGGATCGAACCCATGGCTCTTGTTGCGTCTCCTGCATTGCAGGTGGTTTCTTTACTGCTGAGCCACTGAGGAAACCCTTCATTATAGATTATTAGGTTCTTTTTTCAAACAGATGAATCTTCAGGTCAGAAAGGCTAATTCATTTGTTCAATTATGGCCAGAGAGTGGCAGGGCCAGACTAGGGGCCAAGTCCTTTGATTGACGATGAAGCCTGTGCTTTTTTTCTATGCAAGACTGGATGGTGTTCCAGGTAGAAGGAATGATCAATCTTCTTGTGACTAAGCAGACTTCTAATAATAATAAGTACAACAAAAGGAGCAATATCTTTGCTTATAGATATAATCTGAAGTCTGAGACGTGATGTTTAACCAGGTCAAAGCGGCCCCCCTACCCACACTGGCACCAAGAGAGACTTTTGTAGGAGAACGTTTGGAGCTGCTGTTGGCACAACAGCTGGAGACAGTAACCAGGACAATTGTTCTGGTCTCTTTAATGTAAAAAGTATGAAGTTGGAAGAGAACAGTTATCTTAATAAACCATGAGTTTATAAATAGCTGTTGGATGCAGACTACATATTGAGAAGAAACTAAAAATAAAGGAGAACTCAGGTGTCAAATGGGAGCGATATACTCAAGTTTGCCAGTGCTGTCTAAAGTACCCTGAAGGCTGAATCCAAGGGAACATCAACACCACCGGTGCCCAGAGAAGAACTGAGCAATGAAGCTCTAAGACCAGACAATTTGGATGGGCCTTATGGAAACAGAATGATCTCTATTCGTTTCCAAGGCAAACCATTCAATATCACGGTAATCCAAGCCTTTGCCCTGACCAGTAACACTGAAGAAGCTGAACTTGAATGGTTCTATGAAGACCTACAAGACCTTTTAGAACTAACACCCAAAAAAGATGTCCTTTTCATTATAGGGGACTGGAATGCAAAAGTAGGAAGTCAGGAAACACCTGGCATAACAGGCAAATTTGGGCTTGGAGTACAGAATGAAGCAGGGCAAAGGCTAATAGAGTTTTGCCAAGAGAACACACTGGGCATAGAAAACACCCTCTTCCAACAACACAAGAGAAGACTCTACACATGGACATCACCAGATGGTCAACACTGAAATCAGATTGATTATATTCTTTGCAGCCAAAGATGGAGAAACTCTATACAGTCAGCAAAAACAAGACCGGGAGCAGACCGTGGCTCAGATCATGAACTCCTTATTGCCAAATTCAGACTTAAATTGAAGAAAGTAGGGAAAACCACTAGACTATTCAGGTATGACCTAAATCAAATCCCTTATGATTATACAGTGGAAGTGACAAATAGATTTAAGGGACTAGATCTGATAGACAGAGTGCCTGATGAACCACGGAGAGAGGTTCTTGACATTGTACAGGAGACAGGGATCAAGACCATCCCCATGGAAAAGAAATGCAAAAAACCAAAATGGCTGTCTGAGGAGGCCTTACAAATAGCTGGGAAAAGAAGAGAAGCAAAAAGCAAAGGAGAAAAGGAAAGATATTCCCATCTGAATGTAGAGTTCCAAAGAATAGCAAGGAGAGATAAATAAGCCTTCCTCAGAGATCAATGCAAAGAAATAGAGGAAAACAATAGAATGGGAAAGACTAGAGATCTCTTCAAGAAAATTAGAGATACCAAGGGAACATTTCATGCAAAGATGGGCTCGATAAAGGACAGAAATGGTATGGACCTAACAGAAGCAGAAGATATTAAGAAGAGGTGGAAAGAATACACAGAAGAACTGTACAAAAAAGATCTTCACGACCCAGATAATCATGATGGTGTGATCACTCACCTAGAGCCAGACATCCTAGAATGTGAAGTCAAGTGGGCCTTAGAAAGGATCACTACTAACAAAGCTAGTGGAGGTGATGGAATTCCAGTTGAGCTATTTCAAATTCTGAAAGATGATGCTGTGAAAGTGCTGCACTCAATATGCCAGCAAACCTGGAAAACTCAGCAGTGGCCACAGGACTGGAAAAGTTCAGTTTTCATTCCAGTCCCAAAGAAAGGCAATGCCAAAGAATGCTCAGACTACCACACAATTGCACTCATCTCACACACTAGTAAAGTAATGCTCAAAACTCTCCAAGCCAGGCTTCAGCAATACGTGAACTGTGAACTTCCAGATGTTCAAGCTGGTTTTAGAAAAGGCAGAGGAACCAGAGATCAAATTGCCAACATCCGATGGATCATCGAAAAAGCAAGAGAGTACCAGAAAAACATCTATTTCTGCTTTATTGACTATGCCAAAGCCTTTGACTGTGTGGATCACAATAAACTGTGGAAAATTCGGAAAGAGATGGGAATACCAGACCATCTGACCTGTCTCTTGAGAAACCTGTATGCAGGTCAGGAAGCAACTGTTAGAACGGGACATGGAAAAACAGACTGGTTCCAAATAAGAAAAGGAGTATGTCAAGGCTGTATATTGTCACCCTGCTTATTTAACTTCTATGCAGAGTACATCATGAGAAATGCTGGGCTGGAAGAAACACAAGCTGGAATCAAGATTGCTGGGAGAAATATCAATAACCTCAGATAAGCAGATGACACCACCCTTATGGCAGAAAGTGAAGAAGAACTAAAGCGCCTCTTGATGAAAGTGAAAGAGGAGAGTGAAAAAGTTGGCTTAAAGCTCAACGTTCAGAAAACTAAGATCATGGCATCTGGTCCCATCACTTCATGGGAAATAGATGGGGAAACAGTGGAAACAGTGTCAGACTTTATTTTGGGGGGCTCCAAAATCACTGCAGATGGTGATTGCAGCCATGAAATTAAAAGACGCTTACTCCTTGGAAGGAAGGTTATGGCCAACCTAGACAGCATATTTAAAAGCAGAGACATTACTTTGCCAACAAAAGTCCATCTAGTCAAGGCTATGGTTTTTCCAGTGGTCATGTATGGATGTGAGAGTTGGACGGTGAAGAAAGCTGAGTGCCGAAGAATTGATGCTTATGAATTGTGGTGTTGGAGAAGACTTTGAGAGTCCCTTGGACTGCAAGGAGATCCAACCAGTCCATCCTAAAGGAGATCAGTCCTGGGTGTTCATTGGAAGGACTGATGTTGAAGCTGAAACTCCAATACTTTGGCCACATCATGCAAAGAGTTGACTCATTGGGAAAGACCCTAATGCTGGGAAGGATTGGGGGCAGGTGGAGAAGGGGATGACAGAGGATGAGATGGTTGGATGGCATCACCGAGTCGATGGACATGGGTTTGGGTAAACTCTGGGAGTTGGTGATGGACAGGGAGGCCTGGCATGCTGCGATTCATGGGGTTGCAAAGAGTCGGACACGACTGAGCGACTGAACTGAACTATGGAAACCTTAACTATCAAAGAAACAACTAGTAAGGAACAAAACTCATTTACAGTATTAGATTATATAAACTTTGGGAGTTTTGTTTCAAAGATTAAAAAAGAACCTCTCCTGACGTTTACTGTAGCTACTAAAATTGACTGCCTCTATCTTTCCAGGGACCAGAGAAGGTTACTGTAATGAATCTGCACTAAAAATAAGGCACACACACGTGTATATGCATGACCTCTGTCAAATATTTTTGTGATTAATAAATACACTGGAGACTGAAATTCAAAATCCGTGAGGTTTTAGTCCTTAGTCCTGCTTCCGGATTGAAATTCAAAATCCATGAGGTTTTAGTCCTTAGTCCTGCTTCCTGAAAATGCTTAAAATACTTTTCGATTTTCATTTGACATACTTCCCCTTCCATCTGTTTGGAAATGACAGAGAACAGAGAATGGCACAATTTCCAGGGAAAGGGTTTCAGGTTTCAGACTGACCATGAAAACAACCAGTGACATGAATTTCACTTCCCTTGAGTTTTTAAAGGAGGGTGGGGTGGGGGCCAGGATGTGAGTGATGCACAGGATGGGAAGGCCATCAGAGAAAGTAATAGGGATGCATACACTTTCTTTCTAGACAGCCCTAGATGAAGAGCCTGCCATCTGATTGATGAGATCAATGCAGGTAACTTAACTGAGTAATTCATTCTCTGAATGATTTCTTTAAACAAGAAGCCTTAATTATCTGTTGTGGCTGACTCTACAGACTAAATTAACCAAATAACCACAAGCTTTGCCTTTCTTTTTCTGTCTCGGGTAGATAATCATTTTAAGAATCATTGAAAGCTGCTGTACTAATTAGAGGATGGTTTGAAAAGACCTTAAAAATAACTAACCCCAGAAGCAAATGCAGCAGAAGATGTGAGTAAAGATGTTTCCATTCAATCCCTTTGCAGAACTGTGCCCAGTTCTCCCAGAAAAAGTGTTTACTTAGCTTGATTTAAATAGAGATTAGGGAGTGAGCAGATGGAGCTTATTTGAGGTTGGCGGGCTTGCTGGTTGGACTGAGTGGATGGAGACTGGGTGGGGAGACAGCAGGGAGGAGGGTTGGAAGGAGGAAAGCAGGATATTCCAAGCAGGGTGGCTGTTTCCAAAAATCTTTCACTCCTATAAAATACTGGAACCTGGAAGTGGATCTGAACTTGGATTTCAGGAAACCAAAATTGTAAAACATGTTTGGCCTGGCTCTATTACGTAAGCCAAAAGAGTATCAGAGCTAGAGATCTAGGTTCAGAAAATCCCCTAAACCAGATTGGGCTACTTTTGATTTATGTGGGAAATTCACCTGATGATGGTCTCAACCTTCAGCCCTCACCATCCTCTCAAATTTATCAGTCAGTGATTCTAAGAAGAAAAAAGAAAATTCATATTCTGGAGCATAGATGGTTAGATGAACCCTGTCCAAAAGACTTTTCCATTCTGTAACTCTCTCAGACGCAGCAGCCACAACTCACATGTGACAACTGAACACTTGAAATGAGTATGAGAGTTGTTTTTTTCTTTCCTGTGGTCAGATAAAAATTTAGTAAATTAGAAAAAAAATGAGGATAGATTTATTTTTTAATAGTAAATCTACCTTCTAATGATGGGCTTCCCTGGTGGCTCAGATGGTAAAGAAACCACCTGCAGTACAGGAGACCTGGGTTCAATCCCTGGGATGGGAAGATCCCCTGGAGGAGGGCATGGCAACCCACTCCAGTATTCTTGCCTGGAGAACCCCATGGACAGAGGATCCTGGAGGGCTACAGTCCTGTCAATGGGGTCCCAAAGAGTCAGACACGACTGAGCGACTAAGCACATGCACACACACACCTTCCAACAATACCCAGTGCAATAGGAAGGAAAATCTAGAAACTAGTATTTCTCAATATGGGCTTTCTATTAGGGCTTGATGAGTACAGATGTAGTAAAAGGCAGAAAACAAGTGAATGATAAACACTGAGTAATGCAGAATTCAGAGACTGGGTCTATTGGTTGCTTTGGTTCAGTAAGTTAAAAAAAAAAATCAGGGATCCCAAATCTGTTTCAAAGAGTCAAACTGGTCAGGAATAAAGTCTAAGACAAGTGATAACTACATAGATAGATTCTGAACTCTAAAAACTCCTCTGTTTTCTGCTGGTTCCTATTTCTTCAGTCATCAAATCCTAGTAGTAATCTCTTATTGAAAAATATCAGTTTTTAGACTTTCCCATTGTACTGGGTGCCTCTGGGAGATAGATTTACTAATATTTTTTCTTCTAGCCAGAAATACATACTTTCATCTTTACTTACATTATATTTTACATGGAAAAAAGAAAAAAAAAATATATATATACCGCAAAAGTTCATATGCTGCATTCATTAGCCACATATGGGTACTGATGATTGAATTGGGCGATGCAGATATTGAACATTTTTATCATCACAGAAAGTTGCACCATACAGCAGTGGTCAGAGTATATCATGGAAATGAATTTTTTTCTACCTAGGATTACCAACTGGAGTGTGAGAATAAGGGGGGATTTAATCTTGGAAGATTTATAAACTGAATTCTCAACATAAGTAAACACTAGCTTGATTTTGTATGTTTTAAGAAAGAAATATAAAATAGTTCAACTGTATTTCAAATTAAAAAGAATGTATACAGATTCTTACAAAATCAGGACTTCAGTTCACATTATGGCTAATTAAATACTGAGAAACGGAATTCAGGAGAGAAGTATATACCTGTGTATAAAGGAGGGGCAGTGGGAGCTTTAAGAAGTCAACTATTCAAAGTTTAAGGGTTTATCATTTGTAGGCTTTCTGTGGGAACCGATGAGGACTAAGTCTTTCTGAAGGTGTCAGGAAGAGAAGGGGCAGAAAGGAAAAGAAGCAGAACTGGGCTATTGGGGTGTAGATCTCGATTGTGAATAAATTATTAGCTATTTTCCCCTCTCTTTGAAATTCAAAATGCATAGGCCAAACTCTCTAAGGATGCAGGCATGCCTTCCCTGGAGAACTTTAATCTCAGGACTTCAGTGACTCAAGCCAGAGAAATGTAATCTCCCGGAGCACTTGCTGCAAGAGAATGAAAGAAAGGGGAGCCCTTGATCTGTTATGTAACTGATGTCTGTCGAGGGATTTTGAGAGACCAATGTGAACTGTGATATGGAAATATCTCATAGATTTCAGATACTCCTCAGAGAACACAGGACCACAATACAGTGAATAGATTACACCGTGCCATTAACAGAATCTCACCCGCTGTAAAACATGCTGGTTTGCCCCCACATTGTTTCCATTTTCATAATCTCTTCAGAATTCCAATGTGAGTAGTTATCCAACTGGTTTGTAGAATACATGGAGGCAAACATATTTGATATCTGGGACACAGAGTGACTGTAGAAAATTCACTCCAGACAAGCACAGCTATGGAAATGTCAGTCATCCCAGTTACGATTGTGAGTGATCCAGCCAGCCAGCTGGACACTCCCCTGAGCCCTGGGATCCCCAGTAACACTACATGCTATCCACTGGGGTTTGAGAGGTGGGCATTAAGTAAATTATAGGCAAATGGACAAAAAGCACTTGAAGATATGGAGTAGAAAAAGAAGCAAAATTATTTTTTCATTTTTTTGTCCACACCATGTAGCATACAGTATATTGATTCCCCAGACTGGGGATTGAACCTATGCCTCCTGCATTGGAAGTGCAGAATCTTAACCTCTGGACTGCCAGGGAACAAACTTATGGTTGCCAGGGGGGAGGATGGGGGGAGGGATAGTGAGGGAGTTTGGGATCAACAAACTGTTGATCCCAAACAGTTATATTTAAAATGGATAATCACCAACAAGGTAGTGTACTGTATAGCACAGGAAATTCTGCTCAGTGTTATGTGGCAGCTTCGATGGGAGGGGAGTTTTGGAGAGATGGATACATGTATACGTATAGCTGAGTCCCTTTGCTGTCCACCTGAAACTATCACAACATTGTTAATCAGTTACATTCCAATACAAAATTAAAAGTTTTAAAAAATTTATTAATTTTTAAAAAGAAAAACAAAAGAGAAAAGAAATGAGAGGAAAGAAAGAAAAGAGGGAGAGAAAAAGAGAGAGACAGAGATAGAAAATATAAGTGATGGAGAGAAATGAGATGTCCCCTGAAGTCATTTTGAGTGCCACTCAATGAAGCCATGCTTGCTTTATATGTTTGTACACAGTTATTTGTCCAAGAGGCATGTACTGAGTATTTATGATGCCAAGCCCCTAAGGGGGTGCGGAGACTTGTCAAATGAACCAGAAAGTGTACCACTGAGGATGGCCCAAGAATCATCTCTTTATGATTTCAGCACTGAATTATATTAGAGAGTCAAAGAAATGCACCGAGTTAACAGTTAAAATAAAAATCTCAGTGGAAGAACAGTAATAAAATGGTCCTTTTGAAATACTTTAAGCCTAGTATCTCTCTTCACTCATTTCTAATTCCATCTTGAAATCTCTTCTGGCTTTTCTCACAAATTCCTAACAATCTTTCCACACTTTATATCAATTACTACTTTGACAGACTGTAATAGAGAAGTCAATCTGGCCTGCCTTTAGTGGCTTGCTGCTTTGTTATTAATCTTTTTTTTCTTATTACACATACTATACTTCAATTTAAAGAGAACCAGAAAAACACAAGTGCACCATTGCCCAATTAGACTCGGGCCTGAAGCTGAAGATCATAGTCTATTTTCATTTTTTACCTGTATTTGGGAATGAGGCAATGACCGTCCATTTCTGACTGTGATTGGGAAAAAATTTTTTTCTCAGTTTAAAAGCAAAATTGTATCCTGAGAAGGAAAAGAAAAACAAATAAATAAAAACAGATTTAGAAAGCCCATGTGCAAGAGGGGCAAAGTGGAAAACTACAGAAAACAAAACATAATGTAAATCATAAAATAAAACCCCTTGATTGCCACGCAAAAACCTGCTCACAGATAATTATATCAGCTTTATTTGTAACTGCCAAGAGCTGGAAACAACCAGGATGTTCTTCAGTAGATGAATAAATAAATAAACTGTGTTTACATCTAGATAATGGAATATTACTCAACACTGGGGAGTAAAGGTCTATCAAGCCATGAAAAGACATGGAGAAATCTTAAAATGCATATCACTAAGTTAATCAAGCCAGTCTGAAAAGATGTATACTGTATGATTCCAACTATAGGACATTCTGGAGAAGACAAAACTATGGATGTGGTAAAAAGAGCAGTGGTTGGCAGGGTTAGTAGGGGTGGGGAGAGATGAACAGGCAGAGCACACAGGATTTGGGGGACAGTGAAGCTAGTCTGTGTGCTATTCTAATGATGGATATTATTATCATTGTATATTTGCTCAAACCCATAAAACGCAGAACTCCAAGAATGAATCCAAAAGTACACTATGGTCTGTGGGTGATTATGACATGCCATTGGGAGATGCTGATAATGGGGAAGGCTATGCAGGAGTGGGGCAGGCTATATGGGAAATCTCTACGCCTTCCCCTCAATAGTGCTTCAAACCTAAAACTGCTATAAAAAAAAGTCTTAATAAAACCCCAAACCCTGTCACTAAGTCAATAAAGTTAATTGATTAAAAACAAACAATGATTCTGTTTTAACCAAGTCTACCTAATCCTAAAACATCTAGAACCTAGTGCCCTAAAAATGGTCCCACTATTCAAGTGGTTCCTGTAGATGACCCACTTTGGCCCTCCACCTTCCGCCACAGATACACACAGAAGTGGGCCCCACCAGTAGGTATTTCTTGGCAATTTCCTTGTAATAACTTTTCCTTCTTTGCCAGGGCTTGGGAGCCTTACCTTTGGCATCTGAGGGCAGAGTCTGATTCACCACACTCTCAGCAGCTGGGAGATGGCTTCATTGCTACTGTAAAATCTTCTTAGAACACAGCCTCCTAATCTCAGCAGGCTTCACAGAGTCTGCCACATTTCTCTCTGTGCTCATCACTTCAGGTGATGTGACCCTTCCAGAAGAAGCACCTGTAGATGGCTCCAGCCCAGGCTCACTGGCTCTTCTGTACTTACCTGGGCTCCTGCATTAAGCTGTCCCGGGTTAGGTTTACTAAGGTCCTTGCTTTGCCAATCCAGCATTTGATCCTGGGCCGCTTTACTGATGAAAATGGATGTGCTAAAGAACACTGTGGAAGGAGCCTCATTACTGTCCCTGTCTGCTCTCCTCCAAAGACATAGCTTTTGCTCTTGATTCACAGCCACCCAAACCCATTATGATGGATGCAGCAAACACAGAAGGACAATAGACTCAACTCTGGACCTATATTCTTTTTTAGCATTTTTCCTCTGGACACCAACCTCAGACTGGCAGGCAGTTTCTGAGTTTCAAAATCAGATGAGCATTCAGGCACTTGAATGAGAACAATATGGTGAAAGTTTTAAAGGACTTCAAGAAGAGGCTTATATGGTTAATATTTGAATTGATATAAACATGATGGTTAGAGGAAAGAAAGTGAGTTTCTCATTGTATTACAAAATGGGAAATCAGGAAGGGAAGAACTAATAAATATTGTTAAAGTAATTAAGGCAGGAAGCCATAAGACTGTGGCCATAATGCCTTGGCAGCTGAGTAAACCAGAGAAATCTAAGCCAGAGTCAATTTTGGTAAATGCCTCAAGGTTAAGAAGTCGAAACTTGAGAACAACCAATCACAAACAGACAACCAGTCTTTCCCAAATAAAGCAATTGCTTAAGCTATAGTCAAGCCTATAATTTCTTGCATTACTTCTGTGTCTGCTCCCTTTGCTTCTTCCAGTAGAGTGCCCTTATCACTTGCAGTTTGGTATTGCCAAGTTTCAGTCTGTGTGCTGTGCTTAGTTGTTCAGTCGTGTCTGACTTGTCATGGTGTCACAAAGTTCCAATCTATACTGAGTTCAGTTCAGTAGCTCAGTTGTGTCCGACTCTTGGCAACTCCACGGACTGCAGCACACCAGGCTTCCCTCAGTTCAGTTCAGTCGCTTAGCATGTCTAACTCTTTACAACCCCATGGATTACAGCATGCCAGGCTTCTCTGTCCATCACCAACTCCTGGAGCCTACTCACACTCATGTCCATTGAGTCGGTGATGCCATCCAACCATCTCATCTTCTGTCATCCCCTTCTCCTCCTGCCTTCAATCTTTCCCAGCATCAGGGTCTTTTCAAATGAGTCAGTTCTTTGAATCAGGTGGCCAAAGTATTGGAACTTCAGCTTCAGCATCAGTCCTTCCAATGAATATTCAGGGCTGATTTCCTTTAGGATTGACTGATTTGATCTCCTTGCAGTCCCAGGGACTCTCAAGAGTCTTCTCCAATACCACAGTTCAAAATCATCAATTCTTCAGCTCCCAGTTTTCTTTATAGTCCATCTCTCACATCCACACATGACTGCTCGAAAAACCATAGCTTTGACTAGACAGACCGTTTTAGGCAAAGTAATGTCTCTGCTTTTTAATATGCTATCTAGATTTGTCATAGCTTTTCTTCCAAGGAGCAAGCGTCTTTTAATTTCATGTTTACAGTCACCATCTGCAGTGATTTTGGAGCCCAAGAAAATAAAGTCTCTCGCTGTTTCCATTGTTTCCCCATCTATTTGCCATGAAGTGATGGGACCGGATGCCATGATCTTAGTTTTTTGAATGTTGAGTTTTAAACCAGCTTTTTCACTCTCCTTTTCATTTTCTGCCATAAGGGTGGTGTCATCTGCATATCTGAGGTTATTGATATTTCTCCCGGCAATCTTGATTCCAGCTTTTGCTTCATCTGGCCCGGTATTTCTCATGATGTATTCTGTATACAAATTAAATAAGCAGGATGACAATATACAGCCTTGATGTACTCCTTTCCTGATTTGGAACCAGTCCAGTGTTCTGTGTCTGATTCTAACTACTGCTTCTTGACCTGTATACAGGTTTCTCAGGATGCAGGTAAGGTAGTCTGGTATTTCCCGACTCTTCAGAATTTTCCACAATTTGTTGTGATCTACATAGTCAAAAGTTTTAGTGTAGTCAATGAAGCAGGAGTAGATGTTTTTCTGGAATTCTCTTGCTTTTTCAATGATCCAATGGTTATTGGCAATTTGATCTCTGGTTACTCTGCCTTTTCTAAATCCGGTTTGTACTTCTGAAAGTTCTCTGTTCATGTACTGTTGAAGGCTCACTTGGAGAATTTTGAGCATTACTTTGCTAGCATTTGAAATGAGTGCAACTGTGCAGTATTGCTTTTCTTTGGGATCGGAATGACAACTGACCTTTTCCAGTCCTGTGGCCACTGCTGAGTTTTCCAAACTTGCTGGCGTATTGAGTGCAGTGCTTTCACAACATCATCTTTTAGGATTTGAAATAGCTCAGCTGGAATTCCATCACCTCCACTAGCTTTATTCCTAGTGATGCTTCCTAAGACCCACTTGACTTTTTACTCCAAGATATCTGGCTTTAGGTGAGTGCTCACACCATTGTCGTTGTCTGGGTCATTAAGGTCTTTTTTGTATAGGTCTTCTGTGTATTCTTGCCACCTCTTTTTAATATCTTCTGCTTCTTTTAGGTCCATACTGTTTCTGTCCTTTATTGTGCCCATCTTTGCATGAAATGTTCCCTTGATATCTCTAATTTTCTTGAAGAGATCTCTAGTCTTGCCCATTCTATTGTTTTCCTCTATTTCTTTGCATTATTCACTTAGGATGGCTTTCTTATATCTCCTTGTTATTCTTTGGAACTCTGCATTCAGATGGGTATATCTTTCCTTTTCTCCCTTGCCTTTCACTTCTCTTCTTTTCTCAGCTATTTGTAACTCCTCCTCAGACAACCATTTTTCCTTTTTGCCTTTCTTTTTCTTGGGGATGATTTTGATCACCTCTTCCTGTACAATGTCATGGACCTCTATCCATAGTTCTTCAGGAACTCAGTCTATCAGATCTAATCCCTTGAATCCCCTTGAATCTATTTGTCACTTCCATGGTATGCATCAGCTATATGTATACATATATCCCCTGCCTCTTGAAACTCCCCCTATGGCCCCCACCCCACCCTTCTAGGTCACCACAGAGCACCAAGCTGAGCTCTCTGTGCTCCATGGCAGCTTCCCACTAGCTAATTTATTCATGGTAGTGCACATATGTCAATCCCAATATCCCAATTCATCTCACACCCTTACTGTATCCACACACCCATTCTCTAGTCTGTGTCTGCATACCTGTTCTGCAAATAAGTTCATCTGTGCCATTTTTCTAGATTTCACATATATGTGCTATAATTCAAAAAGACACATGCATCTTGATGTTCATTGCAGCACTATTTACAACATCCAGGACATAGAAGCAACCTAAATGTCCATCAACAGAAGAATGAATAAAGAAGATGTGGTACATATATATAATGGAATATTACTCAGCCATAAAAGGGAATGAAATTGGGTCATTTGTAGAGACATGAATGGACCTAGAGTCTGTCATACAGAATGAAGTTAGTTTCCTTAAAGCTCCCTTTCTTCTGACAGACAACTATCATTCAAAGATACCAATGATCTCAACACTGACTTTTCTTTTCCCCCTTTTCACTTATTTTCTATGAATTTCTGTACTCAGATTTAACACTCTTAGCCTGGGCCTTAGAATCAACAGATCTCATCTGGACAGTTCCACCACTTATGAAGTGTATGACTGTGAGTGAATTGTTGAAATTTATCCTGTTTTCTCCAAGCATGCTTTATAGGGTAACTGGCAGAATTCAGTAAGTTCATGCACGTGAAAGTGTGTGATCACTGCATGATTATACCCGGAGCCTTGCCAGGCCTGGTGGCAGCCTCCTCACCCTTTTGTAACATTCTCACCATGTCTTCCCATTGTGCTACAGAATCTGGGTTTTCCTCCTTCTTTAAGCGCTACCCCCAAGATCTTTTCATGAATGCTCTTCTTCTTTTTACCTCCAGATATAGGTGAACACCAAGGTGGCTTTCTCAGTGCCTCCTCACCCATGCCAACAGCTTCAGGGGCTCCCTCAGATGCATGGGTCCCACCTGTACAACTTCACCCTGAGGATTACTCTCAAGCTCTCAACCACTTTTTCCCCTGCCTACTTGATATGTTTCTGTGAATGTCCAAACCTCACCTCAAGTTCCACTCCATACTTCTAAAACTCTGCATTCTTGTTACACAATGCTTTCACCCCTTGGATCATCAAGAACCATAGATTTGCCTACACCAGCCTTATTACTTAGAGAAACATCTCTACTGGCTTACATCACATTTAATTGTCACACCTTCATTCATGAGATGGTCATATGAAGAAAAAGTCTACAAATAACAAATTTTGGCTAGAATGTGGAGAAAAGAGAACCCTTGTACACTATTGGTGGGAATGTAAATTGATACAGTCACTATGGAAAACAATATGGGGGTCTTCAAAAATTAAAACTAGAACTACTGTATGATCTAGCAATTTCACTCCTGCGTATACATCTGGGAAAAAACAAAAGCAGTCATTCAAAAAGATACATGCACCCCAATATTCACAGTAAATCCGGCCCCTGCACCCCAAACACCAAACTAAACCTTGGAGACAGAGTTTTGGGTGAAGTTGAAAAGAATAGCTTTTTTGCTTTGCCAGGCAAAGAGGGCCACAGTGGGCTAACATCCTCAAAACTGTGTCCAGACCCAAAGAGGGTAGTGAGGAGTTTTACAGTAATGTTTCAAAAAGGCATGATCAGCTTGTGGACAATCTTCTGATTGGCTGGTGGTGAGGTAGGTGGGAGTCAGCATCAGCCTTCTGGTTCTGACTGGTCTGGGGCATCCGTGCTTGTGAGCAGCATGCAGGTAACCTTTCCCCCCTGGTGTGGGTTTCAGTATCTGACAAACATCTCAAAGATATTGTCATGTATATCCCATGAGAGGAAACCAGGACTCTGTCCCAGGGCTGCATCATTTTTTCTTGATTGCTTCTCCCTTGCCTCTGCATCCACTCCCTCCCCTGATTAGCAAGCATTTGAACCTGCTTGTTGTAACTCAGGGAAGGCCAAGGAGCCTGAATAAAGCCTATTTCTTGTAATAAAGAAATTAGGGGGAGGGGCACACAGGCTTCTGTGCCCAGAAACCCCAAAGGGTCCTTCTTGTTTTCAGTAACAGCACTATTTACAATAACTATGATATAGAAGCAGCTCAAATGTCCACCAACAGATGAATGGATAAAGAAGGTGTGAGATATATATATATATATACATACAGTGGAATATTACTCAGACATAAAAAGAATGAAATTTTGCCCTTTGCAACAATACAGAAGGACCCAGGGAACATTATACTTAATGAAATAAGTCAGACAGATAAAGACAAATGTATGATATCACTTATATGTGGAAATTAAAAAATAAAACACAAGAATGTATATAGCAAAACAGAAATAGACTCACAGATAGAGAAAATAAATGCGTGGTTTACCAGTTGGGAGAGGATAGGGGGAGGGGCAAGATAAAACTTTGGGACTAAGAGATACAAACTACAATATAGAAAATAGATAAGCAACAGGCAGGGATATACTGTACAGCACAGGGAATTATAGCCATTACTTTGTAATAGCTTTCAATGGAGTATAATCTACAAAAACACTGAATCACTAGGATGTACACCTGAAACTAGCATAATGCTGTAAATCAACTAAGCTTCAATAAAAAAAATAGAAAATAAGAATAAAGAAATATTATTTCTTGTGATGTTCTGCATTAAATTTCTTTTTTACAATGATGTTTATAATTTATAAAATTGGAGGAAAGAATTTATAGCTTGAAAATAAAGAATATAACCTAATCATTCACACATATATGCTATCGTAAAGTTAGGACATACCTAAAAGGCAGACCAGAATAATCATGCATAGAAGCACATTCAAAAACAGCGTCTAAACCTAAACATATGAAGCCACAAAGGGGTCACCACAGAAAAAATAAATGCTGTAAGTTTGCAAGACATAACAGAGAGATAGGAAACAGAGACATACTAATTCAATTAATATATGGCATCAGCAGGGCAATGACATTTGTGAACATCCCATGTGTGTGTGCTAAGTCGCTTCAGTACTGTCTGACTCTTTGTGACCCCATGGACTATAGCCCACCAGGCTCCTCTGTCCATGGGATTCTCCAGGCAAGAATACTGGAGTGGGTTGCCATGCTCTCCTCCAGGGGAGCTTCGCAACCCAGGGATCAAACATGCATCTCTTATGTCTCCTGCACTGGCAGGTGGATTCTTTACTACTGAGCCACTTGGGAAGGTATGGCTGTTTGCATCATTTTGTAAGCGCAGACCGTCTCCTGATGATCAGCTCATTGCCTCTAGCACAGCCTGGGCCTCTTGTGAAAGGCAAACACAGATGCAGCCTAGAGCTGCTGGGTCGTAGAAGCTTATGGGCCAAAATTTCTGCAGTCTGTAGCCAAAGCAGAACACAGTCCATTGGCACAACTGAAGGCACAATTTAAAAGCATGTGTAAGTGCCAGCATTTACAGGGATTTAAAAAAAGACATTTGTAGAGAACAAAATACCATTTTTAAACTCGGTTTTGTTGGGCCTTAATTAAAGAGGCTTTTCCCCCCTTTTCTACCACTTGGGCTGTGGGATTGCAGCCTCTCCTGGCTTGGCGAAGGATTTCATTGGTTCTCAGGCTAATTAGGAAGGACTCACACTGTTCCCCAGCCTCCTGAAAGGCCAGAACAAAGGCTGCTGCTGGTAGATTGCAGTTCTGCCTCAATTGCAGAGGCTCAGGAGTAAAAGAAAAAGAAAAGCTTTTGAATAGAAAAGCCTTTTGATGCTGTGAAAGAAATTAAGAAGTAAAACAGAGGCCGAGGCGCTGCTGCACACAGCTCTCCACACAGACTCATTGTGTGTAGGAACAAGGTCAACAAAAGCTTGTCTGATACCGAACACCTTACACTAAAGAGGCATCTATTAGCGCCCGCTTCCCGGGCTCTCCTGCTTCGAAGCACTTTCCCAATCAGACCGTCTGGTGCCGCGATAAACACAGATAAATGGGAGCAGCATCACGCTTTCATGGAAACAATTAATGCATGATTTCCTTGTTGATTGTTTGCAAATATAGCGCAAACAATTGTATTTTCTTCTTTGGATCAAACGAAAATAAAGCTGCTCAGAAAAAAAGAAAAAAATCACCATCATTATACTAGCATCTCATTGTTCCACCCAAATTTCACCACCTCTCTCTCTCCATATTTTAAAATGATTGCAGTTTAACCAAATAATGTGAGGAAAAATGCACATTTTTTTCCTCTGTAGAAAAATGGAAATCTTAAATGTTGATGAATATTTTTTTAATTGCATGGATCAATTAGTTGCAAGTAACTGAAGTTAAACATGCCCATTTGTTCTAAAACATGCAGTCTTTCCTCACAGGGCTTCCAATGGAAGTCCTTTGCCTATTCTATGATTTTGAAAATTGGGTGTCTCTTTTTTTCAGACCTCTAGTTCCAAACGGCACCCCACTCCAGTACTCTTGCCTGGGAAACCCCATGGACGGAGGAGCCTGGTAGGCTGCAGCCCATGGGGTCGCGAAGAGTCAGACACGACTGAGCGACTTCACTTTCACTTTTCACTTCCATGCACTGGAGGAGGAAATGGCAACCCACTCCAGTATTCTTGCCTGGAGAATCCCAGGGACGGAGGAGCCTGGTGGGCTGCTGTCTATGGGGTCGCACAGAGTCGGACACGACTGTTGAGACTTAGCAGCAGCAGTTCCAAACAATGATAATTATCCTTTATTGAGCCATTATATGCCACCTACCATGCTAAGTACTCCACAGGCATTATCTCATTTAACTTCCAAAAATCTATGACTTAAGCCCTATTATTACCTGCAGTTTACAGATGAGGAAGCCAAGGCTCTGAGAGGCTTAAAGTAAGAAGAAAGATACAGCTATTGGGGTACGGCAGTGATTTGAAATCATGGCTTTCTACCTTCAGAACCTAAACTTTCAACACTGAGCTATTATGGTGGAATTTTAATTTTTTTTTATTGAAATATAGTTGATTTATGTTTCAGATGTACAGCAAAATGATCCAGTTATATATATTTGTATATATATATTCATATATTATTCTTTTTCATATTCTTTTCCATTATAGTTTATTACAAGATATTGAGCATAGTTCCCTGTGTTATACGGTAGGTTCTTATTGTGTATCTATTTTACATATAGTAGTGTGTATCTACTATTCCCAAATTCTCAATTTATCCCTCCCTTCCTTCCCTCTTTGGTAACCACAAGTTTGTTTTCTCTGATTGGAGATTATTTCTGTTTTGTATATAAGTTCATGTGTCATTTTTTTTTTTTTAGATTCCACATATAAGTGGAATCATAATACATTTGTCTTTCTCTGCCTGACTTCATTTAGTATGATAATCTCTAGGTCCATCCACATTCCTGCAAGTGGCATTATTTCATTCTTTTTAAAGGTTGAGCAATATTCCACTGTATAGATACAACATATCTTCTTTATCCATTCATCTGTCAATGGAGATTTAGGTTGCTTCTATGTCATTGGGTATTTAAATAGTGCTGCTATCCAGGAATTTTAATATTAATGTGTGAGTAATAATATAGAATTACACAATCAGAAATTATGTAACCCACACTCCTCAATTTGCTGATAAGAACTTCAGAGAAGTAGGAGAATTTGTTTATGCTCACCTAGCTGATTTGGTGAATTACAGTTTCCTAATTTCACAGAGCTTCTGCATGGGGATGTTCTGTAACTACAGCGTGAATGAGGATCACAGGGAGTATCTATTCTAGCAGATACTCCCCACCACCACAGTTTCTCATTCAGCTGGTGTAGATAGAGTCCCAGCATTTGCTTTTCTAACAAGTTCTCAGATGAGCTGATGTGGCTGGTCTGGAAACCACACTTAAAGAACCACCGTCCTAGCCTCACACTGCTTCTCACTTAACTATGAAGTGAAAAGACTGATATAGAGAATGAATAGACTTAAGCACCAAAATAGTTGTAATTTTAGTCAATTCAACTAAATGAGTCTCAGAGATGCCATCTTGCATTTTGCATCCTTTTTATCCATTTAATGGTCACATGAGAAAATCTGGGAAATGCTAAAACAAGGCAATCATTTATGGCAATGTTACTTTCAGTGCAAATATGTACTGGAGATTCTTCCTAAGATCTTTGGACTCATTTTCCTTTTTAAAAGGTAACTGCAAACTCTTCAAGGTTTCCTGCATATGACTTGAGTTCCTTTCACAGTTCCCCTAAGTCATTTTTAATACAGAGATTTGGATAATACAGCGGTATAATTTATCTTTCCAAGGGCCAAGTACCACCTCACTTCTGTGCCAATGACTCAGCATTGAAATGTAATTTAATAAGATGATTATGATCTGGTACACTCATTTCTTTTCTCGGGAAAATTGAAATATCTATCAGCCAGAGTGTGTTTTTCTTATCCTCTTCCCCCAAATAATTTTCACCTATCCAAGTCACAATCTGTGATTGCTCAACCTGTAAAACAATACTTAAACCTGTTCATTATCTGAGAAGGAAATGAATAACCTTGAAGGAAACTTGAATAAGTCCTGCTCTGTCCTACAAAACTTTTCATGTGGGTCATATCCCAGGCCTATTTCATCAGAAGGCCAATGACCAGGCACCATCCCCCTTCATTTGCTGGTCATCAGCCTGTATAGGGCTTCCCTGGGGGCTCAGATGGTGAAGTATCTGTCTGCAATGAGGGAGACTTGGGTTCCGTCGTTGAGTCGGGAAGATCCCCTGGAGAAGGGAATGGCTACACACTCTAGTTTTCTTGCCTGGAGAATTCCATGGACAGAGGAGCCTGGCAGGCTACAGTCCATGGGGTCGCAAAGAGTTGGACACAGGTGAGTGACTAACACTTTCACTTTTACTTAAGCCTGTATGTGGAAGTCAATTGAGATTTTCATTGTGCCAAACAGGTGGCCCTACTACAGTTAATGACAGTTACCGTTTTTTATCATGTTATTTTGGGATCTACTTGCTGCAAAAGTGACAGGTTAAATAGGAAGAAACAGTACTTCTTTAAAGTGGGTAGAAGTAAGTGGTCTTCTGAGGAAGTCTGGAAAGTATTTAAATGGGAAAAAATAATTATGAACTGGTGGCAAGTGAACTTGTTTCCTTCTTAAATATGACAATTCTCAGACAGTCTTCAAAGCAGCCTTCTTCCCTTTGAGTTGAAGCCATTTCCAGGCAATGAGACTATTATAGTGCATGCTTGGAAAGATTCCAGTGGCTTCAAGGGGAATTTAAGGCTCCCACAGCTAGTGTGATACATTAATACAGTAACAAGACACGAACAGGAAGCGCTGTTAGCAATAACAATTATAATATAGCAAATGGACTTGGAGTGGTAGAGATAGCCTGTAATTTAACATTTGCCCTTGCAAATGGAGAGTTTTAGTATCTGATATTAACTGGTTTCCTAGCAATGATAGCAGGAAGCAACCAGTGAGATGAATGTGAGGGCAGAAATAGAATATTGCAGAGCAGGGGCAGAAAGTGGAGGACCCTGGACAGGACCAAAGAGATGTTACGCTGGTGGGGAATGATTGACAGTTGACTCTGACAGCACCATCAGAGATCTTGTTTGTGGGTTGGTAGTTTTAAAAATATGGTTCTGAAAGGCGATTCTACAAATGCAACCAGGGTTGATCTAGAACGATACAGCTAATAGAGCTGCAAATAATTTGTATTTTTATGGGTCTTAGGTAATTCTTGGTAAGCTTGCAGTTTATTTCAAAGTCCCATGTTACATTTAGCCTACTAAACTTTTGATTACCTTTGTGTAATCCCAAAATTAGGAAATGCAGGACTCAGAGAAACTCAACCAATATTTAGAGTAATGATTGATATTTGGCTTAGGTAATTTAGATATCATTTATATTTATGTCAGAAGTGATCATATCATTCACTAAAGTTTTTCCAGCATTTAAATGCTTACAATAAGTTCTTGCAAAGTTATGAAAAAAGTAAATTGATCATTGAACTTTCCTATATTTCCCGTATTAATGTTCTTTCGTCTTTTTCTTCTCTGCCTTCTCTAAGCTGTGACTTGGCTGCTAAATTTTTTACGAATTGGGGGCTCACTCTTTTCTGCACACACTAGTTCTTGTGAGTGTTAATTGGTGCTCAAAGAACAAAAAGCCTCATGGTCAAGAAAACCTGGGAAATGCTGAATACCAAATCCTATCCTTGGAAAGTCACAATACTCCATTAGCATATTAAAGGCTCTGAAAGGTCCTGCAGTAAAAAAGAAGCCTCTCTAATTTTGCTGAACAGTTAAACAAACCTATATGAGCCTGGCTAGACACTTTTGCTGCCACATCTCTTAACATATCCCAGAAAAAAATGTCCTCAGCCCCAATCTGGGAAGTATAAGTGTTAGCAAAATTTCAAGTTACAACCTTCTCTGAACTGCTTACATTTTAACAGGAGACTTTGTAAAACCTTCTTTATGCAAAGGATGTGATAAATAGTGAAGTCATTACATGCCTGTTCATGAAGATGAATTTTCAAAAAATACAGAGAAATTTATGAAATCATGAGACAGCAGCCACTGTTTAATACTGATTCCAAGATAACGTGACCCATGTATTCCCAAACCAGGCAACAAGCAACCTAGAACACACACACACACACACAAACATACACACACAGCACCAATGATACCTAATTTGATGTTGACTCTTATTTCCATTTATCCTGAGTGTTTCCTCAGGATGCTGTGGGTTTAGAGACAAACAGAGCTCCATTTCAAATCCTGGCTGTGCTACTTACCACTTGACTGACTTTGGGCAATAGAATGAACTGTTTTCTCATCTATGAAATTAAATATTTACCTAAGAATTGTTACATGGATTCAGAGGGATAATGGGAACAAAGTACCTAGCATATAATAGGTACTCAATAAATTACAATTTCCCCCACATCCCTGATTCTCTCGCTCCACATTTTGGAGTCAGTCGAGGCCCTGAGAATGACAGCATTCTTCTCACTTACTAATGATAAACTGCTGTTACACTGAATAAATTGTAATAAAATTAATGTTCCTGTCTATCACCCATTGTGAGCTCTGAGAAGCAGCTTCTGTGTTTAATTCACCAGGCCAGGTCTTCAGCATATTAGGAGCCCAGTATGCTTGTTAAATAAATTAATAATCTCAAAAAAAAACCTGTCCTTTATCTTTCAGTCTACTTTTTCTTACTACTAAAGATGGCTAGTCAAAGCTACTTTGACTCGATGTTAACTCTCTCTTTGAATCATGTTTCTCCTCTGAAATAACACACACATCAAAATATCAGTTTAATACACATAAATTAGTTGCTCATTGCACTGTGATATTAGTTAACTTAGAAATTGCATTATAGATTTCTAAATTAAAGAGATTGCCTGGCTGTCACTCACATCACATACAATGAACGCCAGCATCAGGCATCACCTTTTTCCAACTTTGCCAGACTGAAGGTCATTATCAATTGCTGTTTAATCAGCCAAGTCATGCATATAGACAAAGGTTAACTGAGCATGGACCAATCTGACTTCCTTTGTCATTGCAAGACAATTTGCGGCTTAATAAAGCTGCTCTGATTGCACTTCACAACACCTGCTTTAAAATCCAGCCTCATTAATAGCACAGTAATGAGTTAGGGGTCTTCTGGCAAGGGCATGATCAAAGACAGATGATTTGCTTTCTGATTAAATGACCTAAATAACATACAACCCAGCTCCCCAGTTTCCTTTAGGGAAAGTCTTTCTGGGAAAAGTTATGAAAGCTGTTGGCATCTTCAGATAATGATTACTTAAAAAAAAAAAAAAAAGAAAGAATTCTCCATTGGCTTTCACTGTGATGCGGAACCACAGTGAACAATAAATGAAATTGAGCCAAACCATGTTCTTGACCTTTGAGCTCACACTTTAAAACACAGAATAGACACTGAACAAAAAAGCAGAGACATATAAAACTCATAAAACAGAAAGGGAATTTTTGGAAACTTTATGAAGGCAGTATATTAATAAAAAGACCATTTTTTAGAAGCAACTACGTTACCAAAATAATAAAAGTGATTTGATACTTTTGTGTACGATAGAGTTTTGGAGTTTAGTGTTAACTTACTACATGATATCAGGCAAGTCATTTGTTTCTTCTGAATGGCCATGTGTTCTGATCTAATACAACCACTAATTGAACTTCAAACATTGGAAATCTTGCACTTTTCTTTTTGCGTTTCTGTTCTTATTCTATCTGTACTTAGAAATGTCAACTAGTTTGCCTGCCTGCCCAGGAAAGGAGAAAGCTTGCTATAACCTCTGCTACAAAGGCCAGTGAGGGAATAGAATCTGTTATCAGAACTTGACCAAGAGCAGCCAATCTAAAGTCCTGCCAATGACCAAAGCTTTTGGTTATCAGCTGGCCAATCCTAAGTCTTCTCAGGAATGGAAGAAAACTGGAAGTTCAGAGCCTATAATAAAGAGGTTGGGAGAGAAGCTGAAGTAGACACACACATACACGAGAATAGACATGTTTTAGCTGAGCCACATTGAAGAAGGAGCATAAGAACAAATCTCCATTAGATTTTTGGGAGGATTAAAATAAACGGAAGTATAAGACTTCCCTGGCAGTCCAGTGGTTAAGACTCTGAACTCTCAATGCAGGGGGCACAGGTTAGATCACTGGTTGGGTAACTAAGATTTCTCTTACTGCACAGCTTGACCCACCACCCCCAAGTGAAAATGTAGTTGATATACAACGTTATGTTAGTTTCAGGCGTACAACATAGTGACTCAATACATAAGACTGAACATTTGTAGGGAGCAAAACTTAAATTCCTTTCACCATCTTCACATCACTAACAAGAGTATAAAGTAAGAACTTAGTCAATATTTAATAGTTGATGGTACAGAGAGCTTCTGTGTGAGATGTTATTCTAAACTTCATCCTTAAAAAGAAATCACTTCAATGATCAAGAAGGTGTTGACAGAATAAGAGACACAGATGCATAGAACAGTCCTGTGGACTCTGAGGAAGAAGGTGAGGGTGGGACGTTCTGGGACAATAGCATTGAAACATGTATATTGTCATATGTGAAGCGGAACACCATTCCACGTTCTATGCATGGGACGGATGCTCAGGGCTGGAGCATTGGGATGGCCCGGAGGGATGGGATGGGGAAGGAGGTGGGAAGAGGGTTCGGGAGGGGGAGCACATGTGAACCCATGGCTGATTCATGTCAATGTATGGCAAAAACTACTACAATATTGTAAAGTAATTAGCCCCCAACTAAAATAAATAAATTTATTATAAAAAAAAAGATGTTGCTTAAACAAGTTTTAAATATAGGTATATCAATAGTTAAAATTTTCTTCTGAAAAAAATCCTCCAATTAGTTTTCCTGTTTTTTAAGATGATTCTAAAAAGATGTGTGGGTGAGACAGTGAATGGGAGACAGATGATGATGTTCTGGTCCAGCCCTGTGGCTTTCTCAGGAGGGGACAAATTGAAATCTCTATGAAACTTGATATCCTCATCAGTCAAAAGGGAATAATATGCCTTCCGTCACATCCACTAAGTGGCTTTCAGGAGCAAAGGAGAAAATGAGCTTCCATAGTGCTTATTTATTTCCAGTATTCTATTGTAGTTCACATTTCACAATGTATTAGAGGAAGTGGATTGTACAGGCTTTCAAGAACCAATGTTTAAATGTTGAAGGGTTTAGTGAGCTGGTTGTTATAGGGTAACATTATTAAATATTAAATTATGTAACTTACAATTAAATTATATTAAAAATATAATTTAATAATTTTGTTGCTTAAATAGTCAAAACTCATACTCCCTAATTATTTTACTATATATTGTTATTACCTGTGCTCTTGAGGTATTTATGTGTGTTATCATTGGATGGTAGAAATACTGTATAATAGTGTGCATTTTCATATGTCTTACAAGCTTTGCATTCAGTGATTCATGTTGTTAGCTTGAAATTGGCTGTGATGAAAATGTTTACACCATGAAAATCAGCAAATGCTATAAATTAGAGATTTTTGTTCAGATAGCCAGTTTTAAAATATTTATAATGCACTGTGTGTATTTCACCCACTTGGGTATTAAAGTTTGGAGAAAAGAGCTGATTCTGAGCCTCTTTATCTGTCTCACATTGTGGGGTACCATGTTTAATCTAGTGCCTATCAGAATCCACTAGGGAGTTTTAAAAAAGAAAAAAATAATCCATTGTCTGGAGAGCTCCTCTCCTAGATTTTGACTTAGTTGGTTTGGCGATATTCTAGGATTTTTTTTTTTTTAAGATTCCTCTTGAATCTGTTGTATATCAGATTGAAAACTGCTGGCCTCAGTGTCTCCTTGAAACTAATAGGCATTGAACAAATGATTGTTGAACAAAAAAACTGATGTGTTAACTTTAAAAATCTATAATGTACTGTCTGTAAGATAATGTAAGAAACTTCTCCTTTAAAATTAGTTTGCTGTAGTTCTCAAATGCTTGCCTAATTTCCTATGTAATGGAACCTATGGAGACAAACACCTTTTCACTGGAAACCTTTTAAATTTTCTACCATGAATATGTACAAGCCATTCAGAGCACATATATAGTGTTCATGATTTAGGCCATAACAATTGTTAGTGATCAAATTAATTTTTTAAAATATGGCTTTATAATTTCTCAATCTGATTTTTGAAAATTGCCTAAATTAACCTTTTTAGAGTGAAGAATTTGAAGCAATTTTTCTTTTTCTGCAGTTAAAGTGAAAGTCACTCAGTCATGTCTGACTCTTTGTGAGTCCATGGACTATACAGTCCATGAAATCCTCTAGGCCACAGTACTGGAGTGGGTAGCCTTTCCCTTCTCCAGGGGATCTTCCCAACCCAGGGACAGAACCCAGGCCTCCCGCATTGCAGGCAGATTCTTTACCAGCTGAGCCACAAGGGCAGTTAGCTGAAGCTCAAGTATAGGACTATAGGAAATTGTCAACTGCAGATGACAAACCATAGTAAATTATTTTTTAAGTCCCTAGTTTGGAGGAAAGCAGTCTGATTAAGAAAATATAAGAATTACTTTGACATGAAAGCGAAAGTTGCTCAGTCGTGTCTGACTGTTAACTGTTTTCAACCCCGTGCACTATATAGACCACCAGGCTCCTCTGTCCATGGAATTCTCCAGGCAAGAATACTGGAGTGAGTTGCCATTTCCTTCTCCAGGGGATCTTCCTGACCCAGGGATCAAACTGCATTGCAGGCAGATTCTTCACCATCTGAGCCACCAGGGAAGCCTACTGGCTAAATCTTTCCTTAAAAGCAGTGAGAGAATGCTAGTATCAATAATTTTAGATTTGAATATATGGGCATATCCAAACATTTGAGGACAATGATGATGTAAAATATTACTGGCCAAGGTACTTTACAATGTTATTTTTAACATATCTTATGAGATTTTACAAAGTTACATACAAGAGGAGTTATTTAATAGTAACTATATAAGTTCCATGAAATTAATCATGCTAAAACTCTGATTCTAATCTTCAGTCATATTATACCAAATGGAAGCACTGCATTCATAAATTCATTTCCTAATCTAAAATGTGGGTATAAGAACAGTACCAATCTCAAATAGTTTTTATGAGGATTATCCTTGTTAATATATATAAAATACATAGAATAATGCCTTGCATGATATGTGTTCAAAACATATTTGCTAACATTTATTTTATGGAGGCATACAATAAAGCTGAGTCCCAGAAAGGCTAAATGAATAGACCCACAGTCACACGGGTTGTTAATTAAAAAACCAGATATATTGAACACATAACTCTTTAATAATCACATAATTAAAAACTCTTCAACAAACTCAATTATTACCATCCTAAGAAATGACCAAAGCTTAATTTTTCCAAGTAATTTTTACTTAAATCATTTTTTACCATTTCAAAATCCAGTATCCTCAAATGATCTGCATGTTTTATTTTAGTACTAAATTATGATTAACATAAATTATGTCAAGATTCAATTATACTATAGGCTTTTCAAAATCAATTTAGAAATATAGTAGTTCTCTATTTTCCCATGGAAATTGAATTATTTAATTTTAAGTTTGTTAATGAACTAGAATTAACTGATTAATGTACATAGAAAAAAGTTCTTTAATAAATGAAATTTAATGTTTAGTATAACTGGAATCTATTGAAACTATACCGAAAAAATATACCAATTTATCACTGTCAATTAGGTCTAATGAAAGATAGAACATTAACAAAATTATAAAATCCCTTTAAATTTATAACAGTTGTTTTAAAAAGTCCATTAAAAGCACGATGCTCGGGAGTTCCACTTATAGTAACAGAGATTACTTAACCTGGAAAAATAACCTGAAATAGAAACTAGAAAAACTACAAGGGAAAAAAGAAAAAGAATGTGTCAAAATCAAGAAGAAAGAAATCCAGAGAGGGTGCCAACATCTGAGGTGATTTTACACTCAGAGTGTTCATTCCATTCTTAAAGAAGTGGCTGAAAGTTGAGAACCTGAACAGAGTTTTCGAGGTACATAACACTGGGGGTGGTAAGAAAAGAAATAGTGGGATTCAAGGCTGATCATTAGGGGTTTGAATGGGGGAAATTCCGGCAGTCTATAGACATTTTTAGTTGTCACAAATGGAAGGAGGCACACTACTGGCATCTAGGGGTTAGAGGTCAGGGGTGCTGGTAAACATTCTGTAAGGACCAAGATTGCCCACCTACAAAAGAATTACCTGGCCCAAAATAGCAACAAGGTTGAGAAACACTGTCCTAGGCTCTAAAGGTTTGGATTAACTAGATACAGATCAGCCATTATAAGAACATAAGTCTTGTTTTGAATTATCTCAATTCCTAATTGAAATAAAGTAGCATCACATTACTAGCAGTCCTAGCTTACTCACTTATCAGAGACAGAAGTAAAACCTCTCTAGAACAAGAGTCAGCAAACTATAGACCTTGAGCCCAATGCAGCCCACTGTTTGTTTTTTAAATAAAGATTTATTGGAACACAGCCAGACTCAATCATTCATTTATGTATTGTCAATGGCTGCTTTTACACTACAATGGCAAAGCTGAGGAATTGTACAAAGATCACATGACTTACAAAGTCAATAATATTTACTACATAGTCTTTAAAGGAAAAGCTTGCCAGTTTCACAGCTGGATACAAGATGCAGATTCTTAAATTATCTGTATAATTTTTCATAGACAGTATGCAGCACTCAAAAAAACAAAAAAAACCCAGGTATCCAGAAAACAACACAATCTATCAATAAAACAAAGAATCAATCAACAGATGTTAGAATGATAAGATAAAAAATTTAAAATAATTGCACTATATCAGACACAATTAAGTCAGGAAAACAGACCCAACACTAAGAATTTTGTCAAAGAGAATGAAAAACAAAGATTTATTTAAGTGACTACTGGGGAAAAAGGAAGTAAAAAGGGACCTCTGCAGTCATGCTGTAATGATGCCTGGAGATGGGCTTTTCACCATAAACAATGGAAACTAGAAGACAATGGAATGATATCTTCAAAGCAATGAAAGCAAGTAACTACCAACTCAATTCTACTATTAGTGGAAATATCAGTGGGAAAAAATGAGGTCGGGATGAAGACGTTTTCAGACAAATATAAATGGAAAGGATTCAGCAGCAGCAGATACACATGGAGGCAAACAATTCAGGATATCTTCAGGCAGAGAAACACTAATCTTGGATGTTGGTTTAGATATGCAAGAAGGGATAAAGTGCAATGGGAAGGTCATAATATCGTAAGGCATATTGAATGTATAAAGCAATAATAATAATTTGTTGAGAAGTTCGAGAAAAGAAAACAAAAATTCATGAAAGCAATATTGTAAAATATGGGGAGATAGCAAATGGTTTAAGTGTTCAAAGGCGCTTACACTGACAGGGATTTGGTAAAAATACTAAATTATTCAGAAGTTGAGACATTATGGATATGTTACAAATTTTAGGGTAACTGCTGAAGGAGTACCATGTAGTAGCAAAATTACCAATAATTAAAAAGTTAGTAGAGGGGGCAAGTTGAATAATTCTTAAAACTTGAGTTAAAAAAATAATCCAGAAGGGTCAGAAATGAGGGAAAAAAACAACACAGATTGAGACATAGTCAGAGACATAAAAATAATAATATAAATTTAAACTCAAGTATATCACTGATTATATTAATTATGAGCAAGCTAAATACCTTGAAAGATGTTCAGTTTTGATAGAAACAAAGCCTAATTGTACCCAGCTTACAAGAGACATATTTCACCTATGGGAATACAAAATGGATGAAAGTTCAGGAAAATAACATAAACTAAAACTAGATTATTATTAGACAAAGTAAAATTAAGCCCACGTATCATGTTTATACTGTAAAGGTCATTGTACTCAAACTTATTTTAGGATTCAGAGCAAACCAAACAAACTCTGAACAAAATTTGTGATTTAACCACCTGACACTAAACTGTAAGATAAGTGTAAGATGAAAAAGACAATGAAGAGAAAAATTCATCCTACAAGATGTTCTGGAAGATATTCGATGTAGAAATTATGTTAAGAGTAGAAAAATGTTAAGAGTGGTATAAAGACACAAAAAAACCACTTAAACAGATGGGAGTTCAGAAACAGACTTGTGAACATATGGGTGTGTCATTTATGACGGAGATGACACAACCCAGCAGCAAGGAAACGATAGTCTTGTCGATGAACAATACTCAGTCTACTGACCATCCAGTTGGAAAAATTAAAATTGACCTCTACTCACATCTGAATATAAAAGGCAAAACAATAAAGCATTCAGAAGATATAAATAGAAGAGAACTTCATGTCCTTGAAGTAGAAGAAGATATTCTAGACAGTACATACAAATAGAAATCATAAAGAAAATATTGATAAAATGTAATACATTAAGATCAAGACCTTCTCTTCATCAGAAGACACCATTAAGAGTAAAAACGGAAGTCACAGAGTTGGAGGATGTATTTGCAAAGATGGTAATACAGACAAAAGGACTGTGAGCTACACACACCCACACCCATGCTCCCACAAATCAATAGGAAAAATAGAGCTAATTCAATAGACACGTGAGCAAGAAAACTGAACAAAAATTTTATAAAATACATAATCAAATGGCCTGCAAACATTTGAAAGAGTATTCAACCTCAGTCTTCTGGGAAATTCAAATTAAAACCATCTCAAGACAACATTATACACCTTCCAGAGTGATGAAAATTTAAAAGACTGTAAATAAAAAGTTATTATTAAATAAAGAGCAATGAGTTGTCTCATCCATTGCTAACTGCAAAGTAATACCATCACTTGGAAAACATTTCAGCATTTTCTGTGAAAGTTGACCCAGCTGTTTTATTCCAAAGTATGTAGCCAAAAGAAATTCATGCATACTTGCATGTAAGCACATGTACAAGAATATTCACGACAGCAGCATTTGAAATAGTTCCTCAAAAGGAGACAACAGAAATACCCTGTCAACATCAGGATGAATATATTTTTTTATTCCTTCAATTGAAAACTACAAAGCAATGAAAATTTAACAGAGAACAATTCAGGGCAATATGAATATCAATCAAAAGAAGCCAGACACACACAAATATATATCTTATGATTCAATTTCTATGAACTTCAAAAACAGACAAAGCTAATTTATGGTGTTAGAAGTGAGAATAAGGACTATTCTTGGAAGGAGAGTGGAGGATGCTTTGGAATGACCTGCGAGTTTCTTTTGGGATGCTGGCAATACTGTGTGCTGGCAATGCTGTTTTAACAATGGGCATGGTTACATGGGCATGTTTACTTTGTAATGGACTATTTAGCTATGCCCTTATGATTTCTCTTTCCTAAATGTATGCATACATTTAGGAAATGTAAATGTATTATGTAAACATAATTTTTAAATTAAACATAATCCTATATGTATTATGCAAACATAATTTTTAAATTAAATGAACAAATTTTAAATTAACAACAATAATTGCAAATGTTAAAACCCTTATTCTAAATAACTCTCATTAACAAAGAGGCATATAAATCAGATATTACAAACTATGTGCTGATCAAGGAAGTTAAGAATACATCAAAATCTAAGAAGACAGGTAAAACCTTATTTAGAGGACTGTACTATTCAGCAGATTCTAACCCACCAGGCTTCTCTGGCCATGGGATTCTCCAGGCAAGAATACTGGAGTGGGTTGCCATGCCCTTTTCCAAGGGATATTCCAGACCCAGAGATCAAATCCACATCTCCTACAGCTCCTGCATTGGCAGGTGGGTTCTTTACTACTAGTGTCACCTAGGAAGCCCTGTTTTTCAACTTGGGCTGCCATAACAAAATACCATAGACCGGGTGTCTTAAACAATGGAAATTTATTTCTCACAGTTCTAGAGACTGGTAAAACCAAAACCAAAGTGCTGGATTTCCAGAGAGAGCTCTCTTCCTGGCTTACAGATGGCCTCACACGGCCAAGAAAGAGCTCTGGGTCTCTTCCTCAACTTAGGGCTTCAGATCTATCAGATTAGTGTCTTACCTTTATGACTTCATTGTATCTTTTTTTATCTTCTTTCAGGCTCTATCTCTAAATCCTGTCACATTTGGGCTTCAACCTGTAAATTTTGAGAAGATAAAAGCATTAAGTTTGTAATGGGAATGTTCACAGCATTATATTATATTTTAATTAAAGAAAAAATATATAAGTTTTCTAAGTTGTTTGAATTGGTAAATTTAATAAACTAACAGACAACCACCAAATAAACTAAAAGAAAGTAAGTGGAGAAAATTCATACACTGAACAGTAGTCAACAAATCTGAATACAAATATTCCTTCAAATTAATTAAGAACTGAAGTGAATTAATCAATAAATCTTAGTAAGAGCTTTCAAATAGCAATGTTTTCAGAAACCTGCAAGCACTACCATCACCTTGGGAATGAGTCTGAAAAGATGGGCTATTTGTCAACTGGTTACTAATGAACCTATCATGCAATTCCTATTTTGGAATAATTACTATATTAGGTTGGCCACATGGTGATATGATTGATTCTTGGACATTGGCCATTCAGACAATTAAAAAATAAAAATACCCCAAATGAAGACAATCATGGTTGCTTCAAAGAAGTCACTTAAGCTATGTCATTACTCTTGCCAACTTAGCCAAGGGATTTGTGAAAGGCAGAGAAGACTCACTGGTTACAGTGTTATAGAGAATGAATCAGCCAAGTCACATAAAATGAAATAAAAATAAGAGGCTATGTGCACTTGTTTCCCTTGGGTCAGAACCTGAATCATTTCCTCTGTCGGTGTGTCTGTGTGTTTAGTGATGTCTTATCTGTGTATGTTAAGCAATGGCTTCACTTAGGAGAGTGAGATGATGGTACCTTTATATCCTGGAAGGCACTGGTTGTCCTTCCACTTGAAACTAAAATTTTGTTGAGGTAGAAAGCCAATCTCAAAGTATCTTTTTATCCTGCCTTTTTTATGTATATAAGAGTGTCACTCTGTCAATCTCTGCTTTGCCAAATCCCTTGTACTTTCAGTCATGGATTTTTGTTAAATGGCCATTTAACTTGGGCATTTCACCAAAGGACTGAAACTTCTGGGCTCTGAGTCAACTGATTGAAAATATGATTATGACTTCAGCTACACTATATAAACAGATTTCTGTGAAACTGGCAACTAATCATCTCTTAGAAAAATGAATCTTACTTGATCAAGAAAAAAATCACGTTTTCATATGCTCTTATAAACACACATGTGAACAAACAAAGAAGCAAACTACTCACGGAGTATCTGCAGCCCCGTTTCATTATAATATATATGGCTTCCCAGGTGGCTCCGTGGTAAAGAATCTGCCTGCCAATGCAGAAGACACAGGAGATGCCGATTCAATCCCTGGGTGAGGAAGATACCCTGGAGGAGGAAATGACAACCTACTACAGTGTTTCTGTCCACAAAATCCCATGGGCAGAGGAGCCTGGTGGGCTACAGTCCATGGGGTAGTACAGAGTTGGACACGACTGAGTGACTGAGCATGCATACCTTATAAAAGCATTCAAGGGACTGAGATCTCTAAGTTAATTATGACTAAGATATTATGTCAAAAATTAAGGGGCCAATTATAAAAGCTTCTGAGATTTCCTCTTACAACCAAGCAGAAGACACAGCCAAGGATTTAGCTTCACTTGTTTTACCTTACACTACATATCAGCATTTTCTTAAGTACATTTTACAGTTTTAGAGTTACTCATGTAATCAAACGTAAATGCAGTATTCTGTATTAGTAAGTTCTAATACACTAGTAATTAACTTCAGTTTGAGCATAAATTATTATTCAAATTATTTGTTGAAAAAATGCTTATAAAGAAAAAAGAGGTTTTAGAGTTCTCTAATCCACAAGATAACTCCAGGATCTGTTTCTTCTACCTGCTGCTTTTTCTTCTATTCCTATGGAATAAATTTAAATTGAGTTCATATTTTTAACAAGACCTAGAATCAATGTCTATAGACTGAGATCCAGATGGAGAAAAATCATTAGGTCAAATGTCATAATCTCATTATTTGTAGTCCTGATTCTAGCAATTTTTAAATGTATAAACAAGCTTGACTGTGCCTTTATAATTATGGTAGAATTAGAAATAGCAGAGAAACTTACTGGGGTCCATTCTCTGCTGCTTATGAAATAGCCGCACTGAGAAGGACATTTCCAAATTTCTACCAGTTGAGGGGAAGTTCCTGTTTGACGCATAAGGTAAACGGAGTCTATTAAATGTGAAGGCCATATATTAAACACTGTTGCCCTCACTAATCACACTCTTTCAGAATCTGAGTTTACAGCGTGTCAAGTTTCTGGTTGATGTACCATGGTCAGCGAAAAGAACATTGCTATGAACGCAATCACTTTGTGGATTAAGCCTTTTTTCTAAGTAAACGGAATTGAATCCGTTTACTTAGGACTAAAAAACGTAGTCCTTGTTAAATGTTCTACTGACTGAGCTCAATTCTCTTCTTTGGCTCAGGCATGTTATCTTTCAGAATGCAGAGGGGAGAGAATTCTTCGTCCTGGTCGCTCTTAAACTTATTGTCTGTAATACCTCATACTATATTTTAGGGGTCAGGTGCAAAGTAAATCGATCAGGTGCCAATACAGATAGGAGCCTGGGAAGCTGGTTTAGTTTCTGCTTCCATAGCAAAACGGAAGCCTGGTACAGAGGTGAAAAAGCAAACATCAGTTGTAAGCACATGGAGGATGCTGCACTCTTCTTGCACAAGACATCCATAAAGCAACCTCTTACCCAGGAGGTTGGTGGTGGTGGTTTAGTCGCTAAATCGTGTCTGACTCCTGTGAGTCCATGGGCTGTAGCCTCCCAGGATCCTGTCCATGGGATTTTCCAGGCAAGAATACTGGAGTGGATTGCCATTTCCTTCTCCAGGGAAACTTCCCGACCCAGGAATCAAACCCGGGTCTCCTGCATTGCAGCAGATTCTTTACTGACTGAGCTATGAGGGAGGAGGAGGTTAACCCAGGAGGTTAGCATGCTGTAAAGGTGGCTCTTGTCTTTCTGTTACTAATTATATTACCTGTGCCTCTAGAAGCACTTGTTCTCACTCCTTCAGGGTCTCTAGATGTTGCTGAGATCTTTTAGGTAAGTCTTCGTGCTTGATCTAACATACAGTAGAAGGGAATGTGTGGCTGGGAAAATCTGCTCTCTAAAATGACATTAATAATAACAGTTTGCTGTTCAGTCACTCCGTCATGTCTGATTCTTTGTGATCCCATGTGCTGCAGCACGCCCAGCTTCCCTGTCCTTCATTATCTCCCGGAGTTCACTCACACTCATGTCCACTGAGTTGATGATACCATTCAACCATCTCATGCTTTATCACCCCCTTCTCCTCCCTCCTTCAATCTTTCCTGTCATCAGGGGCTTTTCCAGTGAGTCAGCTCTTTGTATCAAGTGGCCAAAGTATTGGAGCCTCAGCTTCAACCATCGGTCTTTCCAATGAATATTCAGGAATGATTTCCTTTAGGATTGACTGGTTTGATCTCCTTTCTGTCCAAGGGACTCTCAAGAGTCTTCTCCAGCACCTCAGTTCAAAAGCATCAGTTCTTCAGTGCTCAGCATTCTTTACGGTTCAACCCTCACATCCATACATGACTACTGGAAAAACCATAGCTTTGACTATATGGACCTTTGTTGGCAAATAATAACAATAATTGGATGATAATAAAGCAGAGCTAAATGAGCCTCAACTGGATTGATATTTGCAGAACTGATAGGCATTCTTCTATGTCTACAACTATTGGCTGATACATACAAGGAATTTATATTTTGTGGCTTAAGGAAGAGTTTTGTGGATAGCAGTGCAAGAAATCCTAGGAAACAGAAGAGAGGGGAGCCATGGTGAGAGACTACTTAGGATAACATCTATGACCCTGCTGGCCTCTGGACTGAATATGGACTTGTTATAGAAAGAGGGTTTGGGCACAGGCTGAAGATGTGGTATGCATAAAAGACTTTGCCAGACTGTACTGGCATGAAACAGTACAGCTCAAGGCTTGAAGAGAAAATCTAAAACAGTGTTAGAAGGATCATTTGAGATGGACATTTATTATTTGTTTCTGTCCAGCCTCACTTTGACCCTCTGGTAAAGGCATCTCAAAGAGCTTCTTGTTCTCCACTCAGAATCTGTGGAAGTTGAGTGGAGCTGATTCCAAGCCCTAAGTGCGGGAAAGGACATATGATTAAAATCTGTACCTCTTGGTCATATTGATTCATTAACATGCTAACCAAGTCAGGTGAATGGGACAAATTTATGTCTTTTGTTGGGATAAGAAGGGTAAAGAAAATCATTATTCACTTATTTTTTTAAAAGGCATGCATCTTAGATGATTTAATCCTGAAAACTATAGGGCCCATCATATAGAAAAGGCCTATCTGAGAGCAAAGTCTACAGAGAGGAAAGCAGGGGTCAGGATGCAAATAGCAAAGTCCTACTGGGACTTGGAGTCCTTGAGCCCATTGTTTTCTGAAAACCAAACACCCTGATGACTTCTGTTACATTGGCTCATACAGTCTTTTTTAGATGAGCAAGTCTGTGCTGGGTTTCTCTAGTTGTGAAGAAGTTCAGGACATTCTACCCTAAAGTATGGCCTCTTGGCATATAAAGTATCTTAATCTGAAGAAATTTTTAAAAAATAGTTACTTCTTCACCATTTATTACCCCCTCAGCCCAAACTTCTTTGTCCTGTCAATTCTTTACAAATTTATTATTCCTTTGTCTTCAAGCATAAAAGTTTCTTGTTCTGGTTACTTAAAATTTTCATTCAAGTGGAAATTCGATAAAATTTGGGCGCTTTTCTCCTGTGAATCGGTTTTTGACATTTTTAGACCTGGCCAGGGACCCTAAGAATCCGCCTGCAATGTGGGAGACCTGGGTTCTATCCCTGGGTTGGGAAGATCCCCTGGAGAAGGGAAAGGCTACCCACTCCAGTATTATGGCCTGGAGAATTCCATGGACTGTACAGTCCATGGGGTCTAAAAGAGCCAAACTTGACTGAGTAAATTTCACTTTTCAGAGACCCTAAAAGGGTTGAGGAAAACTTTTTCTTCCTCTATAGTTGTAAGCCCAAAGTCCTGACTACCACCCCATTCTTCCTGTCTCTCACTTCACCCCACATTGCACTTCTGGCATCCAGAGGTCTTAGAAAGGTACCCTTGGAGGCTGGTCTTGATGCAGTAAGGTCATGTTCCCTTGGAAATCACTGGCAGCAGGAGCAGCAGTGAGAGAGGTTGATGAGATGGAAGAACATGCTTGGGCTTGTTTCTCAGCTCAGGTTCAATGTTATTGTCCTGGGGACTTCTAGAAATAATTGAGGGAGATATTAAGAGAGGATAGTAAGAATGTGTCCAGCAAGGGTAACTCAGGCATTAATTAATATGAATGAGAACTCACTTGGTTCACAGGTTCTAAACCCTGGGGCAAGAGGTCACAATATAATGACACTGTTATTGAGAACCTTCTATGTAGCAGGAGCTTTACATGCTACCCCTAATCCTACCAACCCCTATTCCAGTATTTTTATTCTCAGTGAGGTTAAGGGAGTTGTCTAAGATCACACAACTAGTAAATAACAGAGACTGAGTTTAATCCAAAGTTCATCTTTTTTTTTTCAGGTTCAATCTCTTCCATTCTGTTTCACTGTCTCCCTACAGCTCTGCAGAAATCTGGTCCCAAAATCCAATCAGGGAATGAAAGTTTTTTTCTACCCGCCAGGAGGTAGAATTTGGTATGGCATTAAAAAAATGATATGCATGTATGTATGCATGCATGTATGTATATATGTATATATTTACTGTGGGATCTTTTTAGTTGTAGCATGTGGGCTGTGGCTCCCTGACCAGGGATCAAACATGGGCCCTCTGCATTGAGAACTCAGAGTCTTAGCCACTGGACCACCAGGGAAGTCCCTGGTATGGCATTTACTTTTATTTTTTAAAACTTTTTATTTTAAATTGGAATATAGCCGATTAACAATGCTGTGACAGCTTTGGATGGACAGCAAAGACCCTCAGCTGGTATGGCATTTGTTAACAAGTCCAGCAGAAGCACTTACTAAATGTTTTCTTATGATGAAGGAAAAAACCAACACTTAGGACAGCAGGGAAGCAAGAGACAAGTTTAATCTCTTGAATCTTGTTAAGAAAGTTTTGTAGAAAACACAAGTTATATTAATGGCTATTTAATATTTGAAAATCAACATAGAACTTTCAAAAATGGGAAATGTTTCCTTTCACAGGATGAAGATTGCCCTGCTGTTTTTACTGATATTTCAAACTTCTCTCTCCTCTTTCCACCTCCTTCTATCTTTCCTTCTTTTTTTCTCTCTCTCTCAGAATATATATATATATATGAACTGAAAATAAATAGATGTGGATTGTGCATTCCTCCATTGTGTCCCTTCATTTCTCTCCTACAGAAGAGAAAATAACTTACCTCAGGATTTAAAGTCATCTCTTTTTCATAGAAGGTAGGAGCCTATCTGATGTTTGATGCTTCGTATATCACCCTGTATGACAGTGACAGCTAAATTCACTCCAGATGTTATTATGGAGTAAAAAGAAGTACTAATGGGCTTTAGTGCTATTTATTCAGGTAGCCTTGCCTCTCTTGAAGTTATACTCAAGAATGCTAAATAAAATAACCCAAGGAGATCATGACTTGAATGGGATGAATACACATAGCTTCCCTCAAGGAAGCTTTACCTCATAACTAGGACTTTTGAAAATTACCTAAGAATACCAGAAGTTAAGAAAAAAAAAATTTAGTCGAGCTGATGCTTTAAAAAAATTTCTGATGGATAATTAGAACAAAAGTCCTGGGCTGATACAGAAAGAACCTCAAGATTGACATTACTTCTATTGTCACTCAGACACCATCTCTTAAAAAGAATCAAACTAATGTTCAAGGAAATAAATGGTAGGACTAGGAGGGGTCCCCGTGCATGTGTGCAGGTCCCTTCCAAGGCTCTTCGAGGATCTTTAGCACTTAGTCCTGTGTTTGATTATATTTGCAAATTCCGAGCACCTCAAAACTATACGGAAGCTTCAAGTCCCACAAATTCTGGGTCTGTCCCTATGAGAAAGGCATTTCTGGAGTGACACTAACATGGTGTGTCCCCACTCTCTGGGCAGAGGCACCGCCCTAGTGGGGTGACCAAGTCTCCTACCATCAGTGCAGCGACCTCTTGGCCTCAGTTTCTTCATCTCTGAAATGGGAGTGTTAAGGAAAATAATGTGTATGTGCCCTTTGGGTTCTAGGTGATTTGAGGTGCACTCTTTCATATCTTTTGTGAGCTAAAAGTAGTGCAAATAAAGACAAGAAGCAAGGAAAATAGATCTTTCACAGGCTTTCAATCTTCACTCCCTTTCTACCTCAATCTGTAAAGTTAATGACAACAGTTAGGATATATATTTTATATATAGGACATATATTTTATAATACTCTTTATAAATAGTTCCAATTGCTAAAACTAAATAAGTATTTTGACACACATTTAATTCTATAAAACTTCTAAGAGAATTATATATGCACATTTTTTCTAGTTGATACAAAGGCAGTTTAATATGACATCCCACAGGAGCAGAGTGAACTTGAAAATGTCAGCTTTGTTAATGACAAATTTTGAAACAATTCCATTGACTGCAGGGTGACATCAGTCAACTCAGAAAGGACAAAAAGTGGGTCTGCTGGGCTGCGGTTTACTTTCAAGCATTTCAGTTATCCAAACACTAGTGACACTGTGTTCTCCAAGATTCTCTGAATAGTTATGTCATAAACAGAGCTGGATCAAATGTACATAAAAAAGAAAAAATATTAGCAAGTTCACCACGTAGTGTATGTGTGGGTTAGTCTCTCAGTCGTGTCTGACTCTTTGCAACCCCACGAACTGTAGCCCATCAGGCTCCTCTATCCATGGGATTCTCCAGGCAGGAATACTGGAGTGGATTGCCATTCCCTTCTCCAGGGGATCTTCCCAACCCAGGGATTGAACCCAGGTCTCCTGCATTGCAGACAGATCCTTTACCATCTGAGCTACATGGAAGATCTCACCACATAGGCTCAAAGATAAAAATTCTTGTCCATAGAATTCGTTTTTCCAAGAAGTTTCACAAGTAATTCTAACTAAACCTCTGAGGAAAAGTTCTCTCATGCTGTTAAATATTTTAGTGCATAGAAAGTAAAAGAGAGTACACAGGATATTTTTATGAATCTAATGAAACATTGGTTTTAAACAAAACTAAAAGAGCACAATAAAACGGGTCCATACACTAATCTCACTTACAAATGCATAGGCCAAAAATGTAAATAAAATGTCAGAAAACAGAACACACTTGAAATGAATGATATATAAGAGAAGATTCATAACAGGAATATAAGAGCAATGCAATGTTAGTATATCTAGTAATAGTTTATCACCTTACCAAGTCAACAGAGAAGGATATCATGTACATAGATTCTAAACAAACCTTTAATAAAATTTGACTTTCATTATTGTGTTTTAAAACAAAACCTTCATAAAATATGACTATAATGGCTTCTATGGTCACTTCCTTAGAAGTTTACAGACCAAAACCAAATGTCTGAATGGTAAAATACTAGGCAAAGTGCAACAGAGGTAAAGGTGTTCACTATTCCTACTTTTATCAAAACTTGTTCTTGGGGGGAATCCCCTGGAGGTCCAGTGGATAAGGCTCCACACTTCATTGCAGGGGGGACAGTTTCGATTCCTATTCAGGGAACTAAGAGTAAGCAAGCTGTATGACGCAGCCAAAAAAAAAAAAGTTCTGGGAATACTAGTCAATACAATTCAAAAAGAGAAAAAAAAAGTAGTAGTATAAACAAATTAGATAGAATACTTAGAAAGTAAAGAGAAGCAATCAAAAACTATGACATGCAATAAAACATTAAGTGCATTGACTATTACAAATTTAATAAAGACTTAGTCATAATTTTTATGCATAATAAAAATAATCAATACAAAAATTTAATGGTGAGAAATTATTCTGTTCAAAATAGCACCCAAAACTAATAAATACATATAGGAAATAAACAACAAATAAGCATGATCTAAAGAAAAGACAGTAACAGCAGTTATGAAACCTATAAAAATTCGAATAAGTAGAACAACATTGCTTGGCTAGCTTATCTTTTTTATGTTATTGTAAATATACTAGTTATTTCTAAAATAATATATGTGTTTAATAGGTTCCTTATTTTTTTACCAGATTTTTTTTTGCATTCAGGAAAAGATGAGTAAGTTTCATTACTAGAAAAATCTCACAAAAACATTTTTTAATTCAAAAATATTTATATTAAAATATTTTTTAATAACTAAGGGGAATAGATCTATCAAAATTAAAACATATTATAAAGTTAGAACCATTAAAATACTTTGTATTGATCAATGAACGGGCTAAGAGATTAATAAAACAAAATGGAGACCACAAAACATGTAAGAATTTAATGTAATCTAGGAAACATTTCCAATATGTGAAGGAAAAAATGGGTTATTTAATAAATAGTTCACCATATGGGGAAAAAATTGTATTCTCTCTTTATTTCTTGATCAAAAATCGAGTCACAAAAATCAAAGAGTTGAGCATGTGTAAGTGATTCATAAAAATAATAGAAAAACAGAATAATTTTGTAAAATACGTAATTTTAGAGTAGAAGAAGCATTTTATAAAGCTATCAGAAACTACAAGCAATAATAGTATAGATTGGAAGAGTTAAACATATTTTGAATATTAGTTTTCTTAATCTTTATTAAAAATTCATTAAATAATAATTTTAAAAGACTAACAACCATGCTCTGTTTCTGTAGGAGGGCTATCTACATAAATTATATGGAATTCTTCGGAATGGGAGATGTGTTTCTCCATGTTTTGTCATTTATTTATAGCAGAATTGACCCATAGACAATTCTATAACTTGGGGTACAATCCAAAGCTATTTTTTAAATTAATTTATTTCAGTTTTGGCCATTTGCTTAAATAGATATTTTTCTGCCCAAATGGCTTTTAAGTAGATGAAGAAAGGGGCAACCACATTCATAGTTAAGAAAATACAAAGTAAAATAACAAATGCAATTTAATTTTTCACCTGTCACATTGTCAAAGATTAAAGTATCAGATAGTTTTTGAGTTGATAAGACAGTTGGGAAATAGAAACCTGCATTGTAGCTCTAAGTGAAATTTTTATCATCTCATTGAAAGACAATTTGTTAATATTTATTAAATTAAAATGTACACATCTTTTGTCCTAGAAATTTTACTTTTAAAAATGTATTCCAAAACACACTTGCACATATTTGCAAGCATGTATAAGGATATTTGTTGCATCATTTTTAACTAAAAATAAACTAGCTAAAAAGAAAAAGCCAACCAAACAAAAAAAAGGAAAATGATCTTTCAATTTAAATATATAAAGTAAATAACTTATAGATTATCCATGTAATGGAATATAATGTATGATTAAATAAATGAGGTAGATTTATATATACTGATTTAAGTAATTACCAAGGAGAAAAAAAAAAGATGCAGAACAATGTATACACCTCAAATGTATTAAAAAAGAAAAATGATTTTATGTACTATACATAAACACACACATATATACATGCAAAAGAAATTGATTGCCTCAAGGAAAGTTACTTGAGAAACTAAAACGGAGGTTCAGGGTTGGACAGTATAATTTTTGCTGAATTTCATTCTGTATGTTTGAAAGTTTTGAAGTGTTCGTGAATTATTTATACAATTAAAAAGTGAAGTAACAAAAACAAAAGCCAAATAACAGATGAATTATCGTTAGTTATTTAGAACTTTTGTTACTGATCCGCAAGTAATAAGAGAATTATTTAAGTTGTCTGCACACGGCACGAGTTTTGCATTTTCAGTGCATATCCAGGCTCACTTATTTAGGTTGGCTTGGTCAGGTCAGAGTCTCAGAAGACTGCATAAGTGAACAAATTACTATTCTTCAAAACAAATGCTAAATATAGATACATGAATTCATACTGTCTGAGAAGAATGACTGCTTGATATTCAAACCCCTAGTTATTTCCTTTACAGTGGCAACTGTACTGAATTAAATTATGCTTCCCCCGCCCAAAAGATATGTTGAATTTCTAACTCTTGGGTCCTGTGAATGTGACCTAATTTAGAAATAGGGTCTTTGCAGATGTAATCAAGTGAAGATGAGGTCATTAGAGTGGGTCCTAACCCAATGATTGGTGCCCTTGTAAGGAAAGAGAAATCTGGACACAGACATACACAAAAGGAAGACGGTCACGTGAGGATTGAGACAGAGCTTGGAGTTAGGCCACCACAAACCAGGGTGTGTAGAGCATTGCTGGCAACCACAAGAAGCTGAAAGAGACAGGAAGGATTCTTCCCGGGAGCCTCCAGAGGGAGCAAAGCCCTGGCGACACCTTGATTTCAGACTTCTAACCTCCAGAGCTGTGAGAGAATACATTTCAGTTGTTGTAAGCCATCTAGTTTGAAGTAATTTGTTATGGCAGCCTTTGGAAACTAATACAGAAACCTTTACATTTCTCTCTTCTTTGCCCTCTCTTCTAATACGTGCATATAAACTGAAACAGTCATACACATTTCTTCTCAATAATTCCTCCTCTGTTTTCACCCTGATGTGCTCTTGGGTAAAATGTGATAAAGTGAATCATCCCTGAGCAGACGTTATGTCTTTATAAACAGTATTCTTACTGTATCCAATGAAAACAAAAAAAATAAAATTTGCCTATATGTGATAAAAAATTTGTAAAACAATGGTAACCTTTAAAAAATAAAAATTATTTCAAATATCATAAGGACAGAAATGAAATAAAAACATTAATATACAAAGGGTTTTAACAAATCATCATGTATATATCTGGCTTATAAAATATAACAATATTCATGATTTTGACCTAAATTAAAGTGATAAATTTATTAAAGCATAGCTAACATTTTTTTTCTTTTCTTACAATCGAGGAGCACCACTCAAGAATAATTAGGATGATTTCAGATCTCAAAATAATTCCATGTGGGGTAGTTGAGTTGGTGCTTTTTCTTAGATAAATTTTCTAGCCACATGTAAATATAAAAATCATTTCATTGTCCTTAGTCAGTGATGAAATAATTTTCCAGTGGGGATATTCCATTAGCAAAAAAAGTGACAGGCAACTCAAATCTCAGTGCTACTACTGACTAGAGCTGTGTGACTCTGGACAAGTTACTGATAACCTTTTGATCATCATTTTCGTCATTTGTAAAACACTGCTAATAGCTACTTATTTTGTGTACATTAACTCACCTTATTCATCCACTGTATTATTTTTGATAACCTTACAATAGAAAATTCACCTATCTTCTCAAAGATATAACTAACTGCTTCATAAAACACAAAAATTCCCTTATAGTCATTTTTGGAGAGAAACCTTTACATACATTTTTTTCTTTTCCATTTAAACTGTTTTACTTGAACCTTGCTGTTACAAAACCTTCCTTTATTAACAGAGTCAAAATCAGCTAAATTCCTTTTTGAGAATAAGAACAACATAATCAAGTTTTAAAGATCTTGTTTCAAGTTACTCTAGAATAGAGCACAGAATATACAGATATAAATGACATCAGACCATGGAGACAAAGGGGACAAATGACTGCAGCTCTCAGATCCCTACAACTGTTTACTTGAATCAGCTACTTGGAAGGCCACTCCAAATGAAACAGTCCTGCTTCCTGTGCCTGAAGTAGCAAGTAGAATATTATGGGGGGTGGGCAAGGGGAGTGAGGAGGGTACAGGGCAATGGGCAAACAAATCCTGGACAAACAGATCCACAAAAACAAGGAAGATCTGGCATCTTGCGTATATTAGGCCATGTACATAGTGGGTGCACAATAATTAATGGTTGTCTCAACAGCATTTCAAAACCAACTTTAAAGAGGATATGTTTTATTTTTCACCATATTTCAAATATTAACTGCGAGCTTGATTGGTTCACGATGGAACAGAGAGCTGCTTCAAATCAACCAGGCACTGCTCATTGGAGATTTGCACTAGTGATTAAAATCATTCACTCCCTATTCAGAAGCAGATGCTAAGAAACATTTCAGTGCTTCTGGTAGATTCCTGAAACAGGGAACTCAAAAGGGATCTGGAGCAGAATGGTCGCTGATAATACCTCTTAAAAAAACAAACAAGAAAAAGAAAGATGAAGGGAGGGAGAGAGAAGTAGGGGAGAGAGTGAGGAAGAAAGAAGGAAGGAAGGGACGGTGGGAGGGAGAGAGAAAGAAGGGAAGGAAGGAATAAAGAGAAAGAAGGAAAAATAAAGAAAAAGACCAAATTTTCAATACTCCTTGAATTTTGGTAATAATTGTAAGTCAAACATATTTTGAAAGATTGGACTATCAAGGCCATTTTAAATACCTACCACAACACAATTCAATGAGCTATTGAGTCACTGCTCCATCTGAAGAACCTAGAAGTTTCCCTCTGTTTCTTCCCCAAATAAGAACCTTCTGCATCCACTCCAGGGACAGATTTCATTTCACTCCTCCTGTTTCATACACACTTAGCTCACAAATCCCACATGCACGTGTAGGGAGGAATTAGAAGGAAGACAGGGTGAAGTATTTTATGACCCTCCCATGGACGCACTTTTACATACCCCAGCCCATTGGAAACACATGCTGGCCAGCTGCTCTGGGCTCTTGCCCCCAGGGTCAGTGTTAACATACATCTCAGGAACTCAGTGTGGACCTGCAGCAGTTGTAAACATGTGGAAATGGCCCAGAAGCAGAGAAGGGTTCAGACCCTCACCCTCCCGCACACAAAGCAAAGTTTGGTACCTAAGAAACTCAAAAGAACTCCCCAAAGGTGTACTGCTCTTCTTACATCATCACAGTTCCCCACTCGGGCTTGGAAAAGCCTCATTTGCTCTAGTTTTGGGCTACAGCTTCCATTTCCCTCCAGGAAGCAACTCAGCACATCTTAAATTTTGTTTCCGCGTTTCCTTGGCTGGTTTTGGGATTCCAGATGTAGAGAAGTAGGGTGGGAGTTGGGGGTGAGGGCAGGGAGGAGGAGGAAGGTCCTTTTCTGCAGAGGACAGGAATACTGTTTGGAGTTGTGGCCAGGACTGAAGGGGTGCCACACACTGCTTCCGGACATATTTTTTTCTTTCATTCTCTCCTGTGAGTTGCCCTGGGAACATGGACCAATAAGCTCTAGCAGAAAAGCCAATAATATTGGAAGGAGGGGAGGAGCAAGAGAAGAGCATTGAGCACCTTAAGCACATGAATTTTTCCACTTTGATGTATTTATTAGGTTATTTTTGAGAAGGGATCAATTCCTCTTCTTATGTGAATTTATCTCCATGGATATAAAAAAGAATCAGTAAGAACTTGGTAGCTCAGCCTGAACGGCCTGGCAGCTTAGAGTTATTCTGTGTCTATGCCCATTTCTGTGCCTTCCACTGTCATTTTGTCTCTGTATGTGCTTCCTTCTGTGCAACTTATTTTAGAACCATGTCCCTTTCCTTGGGCCCTGGTCTGAGTATCCAGTCTGAGCTGATGCTGCAGGTCCTACCCTGTTTGTGCTTGACCCTCAAGATCTAGAACCCCTAAGCATAGACCAGTGGCCAAAACCCAACTTTGGCACTGAAAGAACTTTAGGCAAGAAGGAGGGACCATCCACATGACAGATTCTAAGTATTTGTGTCTATATTCCCATTGCAGCAGCTGCAACTGAGGTAAGTCAATTTTGGCCTGACCAGTTGTCTTTTTCCTAGGAATACTAATAGCTGGATCCACTCCCCTTAGACTTTATTTTGTTCCACTTTCTGTTTTGTCTCCGAACCCAGAATTTTGGATACCTAGACCTGCATCTGCTGTTACTATTCAAAATGCAGTTCCTCACCCAAATAACTGTTTTGTACTAGTGGACCTGATATCTTTTTTTTCCCTAAAATGTTTTTCTATAAGTAATTAAAACAAAACAAAACAAAAAAACACTTCAAAAAGTGTTTGAAGAAAAAGCACTGGGATGAAAATACTATTTCTTAAAGATTTCACCAAGATTTATAGACCCCAAAGAGTTTATCCACGAAAGCATGGACCTTATAAATTGTATTTAGCAAATCAATTTTGGGAATGGTTACATCTGTTTCTGGGGAAAAAAGTGAGAAACAGATGTGGAAGCAAGAGTGAAACTGAGACAGGAAGCTTGTCAAATGTGAAAACTGAGCAAGAGATCTGAACCCAGAAATCAGAGCAACAAAAGGGAGATAAATTCAGAGGAGCTGTTGATAAAGCCATGCAGTCATCTGAGAGTTGCATTTAGTCCAAAGAGATAAGAATGTTGTCAATGGACATGATTTTAGCAGATGCTAAGCAGATCTGATTAAAGTCTTTTAAGTTCATCATGAATGAGTAATAAAAGAGAAAATTTAATTTGGGGCCCTAAAGACAGATGTTTTACATAAGGAAATGTGTTATATTAGCACAGCCTCCAAAGGTTCATCTTCCTGGTAGTCATTGCCCAAAGAAAACTTGAAGATAGCCTTTCTCCACAGAAAGATGAGGAGTAATTTGTCTCCCAGGGATACTTCTGCATGATTCCAGAACTTGGTCAGATGTTTGTGGAAGGACTTTCTGAAGCTGACATGTAAGAAAACACACAGGAAAGAAGCAATTCTGTGGACAAATGAGTCACATGTGTCTCCACTGAGTCACATGAAGTCTCAGGCGTCTATCCAAGTTCAGTATCCCCACGGACCACTCTGAAGCTTTCTCCTGTGTTTTTCTCGGAGATTCATGGAAAGCTGTCAGAATTATTGATTATATAAAGCTTTCTCTAGTGTCTGATATCATGGAAGAGGCGGCACTTCCTTGCATGCTCCAGGAGAAGAGAGAAAAAGAAGCAGAGACAGTGAACATTACTTTATTTTCTGTTTTAATTCTATTCTCACAAATGAACATGAGCACTGTTAGAGCTATTTTCCTTTGGATATTTTGTTAGCAAATCCTTATCTCTGCCTGCGGAGAAAAAGTGTGCCAGGTTCACTTTTATGTAGAAATGTGCAACATGTCCTAAAATAAGTCAAACATGACGGCCTTGAACAATGAAGAGGAGCAAAATGTGCTCACAAAAATATAACCGCAGATCTAGAATCTGAGAACTCACTTTTTCTTTTTTTGGAGTTTAGCTGCTTTACAATGTTGTGTTAGTTCCCAGTGTATGGCTAAGTGAATCAGCTATATGTATACATATATCCTGTCTTTGTCACCACAGGGTATTGAGTAGATTTCCCTGTTCCATATAGTAGGTTCTCATTGTTATTGTTCAGTTATTGTCATGTCCGATGTTTCTGACTCTTTGCCACCTCACAGAGTGCAGCACGCCAGGCTTCCCCATCCTTCACTGTCACCCAGAGTTTGCTCAAATTCATGTTCATTGAGTCAGTGATGCTATCTAACCATCTAATCCTCTGCTGCCCCCTTCTTAGACAGTATGAAAAGGTTCTCATTAATTACCAGGTTAATACATAGTAGTGTATATATGTTGATTGGGATGGAGAGCTCACTTTATGATTTAAATTTTGCCTCTGGAGCAAGAAGATACCCTATTTGGAGGAAGGCGATGTCAACTGCAGGAAATCCTGGGAATGCAGATATACTTTGGGCTGATCTTTGTTCCTAAACTCAAGGACATTTCTTTTAAAATTATTAGGGCAAACAGATTTTTAAAAATTTAATGAAATGTGAAATAAAAGCAATGTGTAGAAACAATATGATCAAACGAAATTATTCTGATTTTAAAAAATAAGATGTAACGAAATATTTCTTCAAATCATATCAAAAGTAGTAATTCATTAAAAGGAAGTAATAAATTTGAAATGAAGAATTCAAAAAGGCCTTAGGTTGCTCGATAATTCCATTAGTGATGAGGAAGGAGCCATATGAATATGTCTTAAAAAGTTTCAAATTTTAGATTTGATGAAAAGACATCAGCAAAGATAACATAAGCTCACTAACCATGAAAACAAGGACACTGGTGACAAGCTAGTCAATGAATATTATCAGTTCAAAAAGTGTTTAATCACTTCACAAAAAAATTTGAAATGCTGTGATATCTTTCAACTCCTCTATGAGTGAAACTGAGTAGATTTTCCCAAATTTGGCAACAATCTGAAAAACTTATATAGCATTAAAAATCTAGTCCTGAAGCTGAAATTTTTCTAAGCTATTGACGGAAAAGAAAATATGTTAAAGAAAAATGGAATTATCTGATTATTTTTTTAGGAAATAAGATTGAATTGTTCCCTGGTGCTTTCTTTTATTAGGTCCAGCAGTCCTGTTCATTTAGCCTCAGAAAAAGAAAGAGCACCTAGACACGGTCAGACACACCCCAACAAAGGCCAAGACAGCCGTTTACATGAAATAACAGAATACCATCTCAGCCTGCAGCCCCTGCCTTTGCATCTGTTTCCTTAGGCACGAAGTCTTTCCATCTCCATGGCTAAAGACTGGCTACAGTGATGCCTCCTGGAAAGAAGAAGATATCTAACCTAGAAATAATCCTATTTCAACCACAGAATGAAAATGTTCCTTCTCCAGCTTTAATAATTTAAAATTCTCTAACTTCCCTCCACCTCAAGCAAAGGGAAAACAAAAACGAAAAAAAACTCCTGGTGGCTTTCAAATACTAGTTTGTCCCTGGTTCGCGTTCCACCTATTTTAATGAATATCAATACAAGTAAACATTTCAGCCTGAACTCAGGAGTTTGTTGGCAAAGACTCTTCAGATTTCATGTTCACTGCACTCTCGGCTAAATTTTGGCTGGGTCTGCATGACTCCATGGAAGGCTTATTTCTGTCGTAGTCAGACGTTTTGCATTTACCCAATAACTGACAAATATCTGAGTCCACAGGAACAAAGCAGGACTTACAGGGGAGAGCTGTCCAAAAACAAAACCCCTTTGAGTCACCTCAGCTGGGTCTGTGGCTCATTTTACAGGGAGCATTTGCCCTTGGGAAAAATCCACCGTGTGTAGAGATGTTGTGTCCCTTGGCTTTACTTTGCTTTATATATTGAAGGAAGTGCAAGATGCCCAGGGTTTACTGGGGGATGTTAGGTTCATTTTAGATATTTGCATAAACCTTGAAATTTTATTTTACATGAACTGAAAAATAAACACTTTAAAATTTATTTACTTTGAATTTTTAATAGGACAAGTATCAGTGAATAAGGGGCTTCCCTGGTGGCTCAGTGGTAAAGAATTCACCTGCCAATGCAGCAGACACAGGAGACATGGGTTCAATTACTGCGTCGGGAAGATTCCCCTGAAGTAGGAAGTGGCAACCCTCTAAAGTATTCTTGGCTGGAAAATTTCATGGACAGAGGAGCCTGGTGGGATTGCAAAGAGTCAGATGTGACTGAGCATGCATGCCAAGTATCATTGAATACACCTACACAAACAAAAATTTTTTGCCTTCCTCACTAATTCATTAAATGTAAAGGGTCTTGGGAACTCCCTGGTTCCTAGCGGTTAGGATTTGGGTCTTTCACTGCTGTGGCCCAGATTCAATCTCTGGTTGAAAAAATGAGATCCCAAAAGTCACGTGCATCTTCTAGTTAATTAAATGAAGACTTTTAAAAAGGGCCTCTTCAATGAAGCTTCAGTATGATGCTATAAAATCATTGTGATCCTTTTGTCTTTCCCAGTTTTACATAATTATTCATAGCAGTAGTAAATCCAGAATTTGAATCCAGGCAATCTGGCTTTAGAGTGCAGGCTTTTAGCCACTAAATCATTTTATTTGTAGAGAAACATGTAAATGTCAAGAATGCAAGCATCAAACTGAAATATAAATTGCTGCTTTCTTGGAAAACATAGAGCAAACAAAAAGGTAAGATTTAAAAAAATGAAAGTTCTTGCCCATGCACCCAACCTTACTGTGGATCAGATGGGTCAATTAGGACTGCTTAATTTTTAAATCCCTGGAATTTTCTTAATTTTATTAAGCAAACTCATGAATAAAACTCTAACTGGTGACCCAAACCCTCAAAAAGAAAGTACTTATGTTACCAATCAAGTTTTTTTTGCAGAAGAAGAAGTAGGGTTCTCAGAAATGTTAAAAGATAGTGGAGGGTCTTGGTAGAAAGCACTTTCTCCAACCAGGGAGCTTGCTTTCATAACAGTGTAGCATAGATGTTAACTGGAGAGGTTGTATTCATTTGAAGGAGTGAGAAAGCTCTCGACCTATTTTGTGAGGCTGTCCTGTGTAACTGCGATAGATGGGGGCAGACTGGTGCACAGCCTAATCCTTCTTGACCTCTTTGGCGTTAAGCTTACAACCTAAAACGGAAGAATCCATTGCACTTAATATGTGTTAACATCTGAACATACAGGTCACTAAGTTGCTTGTCTTTTAAATGGAATTAACATATGGAAAATCATGGGTCATGAAATTGTGTCCTCTTTCACAAAGACAAGGCCAGAGCATTTGACACTGAAACTTCTCCTCAGATGAGTGAATTCCATGAACCCCCTTCCTCCCAGGAGGTAGTCAAAGAAGCAAAGACTTCCTGAAATCTGTACATTCTCAAGGTTATTGAGCTTTGCAAAGCAGCAAAAGAGATCCAGGATGTTATCAACTTAGTCATCAAAATAAAAACAATAAATTTAGAGTGCTGAATGTGCTAGAATGGGTGTGGAAATCAAAGAAACACTGTAGACCGAATAACAGAAACAAACGCGTTCCAGTATTTACAGAATGATGACAGTGGCATTTTCAGCTGAATGAGGAGTGTTGGGGTTGTTACTACTTTCTTGAAAAGAAGTTAATACTTTCTTGAAAAAAAAGTTTTATCTTCACCTCAAAACGAATAATAACATAAATGGGTTAGAGCTCTAAATTTATAAACAATATTTAAGTGAATATTTATATTCTTAGGATTGAGGGGCTTTTCTAGGCATGAATTCTAAAATGTAACTGTAAAGCAAATGCGTGATGTGATTCACTTTATTACAGAGAGAAAGGAGAGGAAGGAAAGAAAGGGAGGGACGGAGGGGAACACTTAAACCAAACTGAGAAAAATACTGATGTATTTTGTATTCTAGCACAGTTATGACAACATTACTCTTATTAACAAGTGCTATAAAGAGATGATTCACAAAAGAAATGAAAATGACCAGTGGATACATGAATACAGCTTCAATCTCATTAGCAGCCAAAGAAATGCAAACTGAAATAATGAGATGCCAATTTTTTTCTTTTAGATTGGCAGATATTTATTTTAATTTTAAATACATAATCTGAAATTTTGGAGAGTATAAAGAAAAGTCCATGCCTTTATGCTGCTGAGAGGCATATAAAATTGCATGGGCATTCTATAGGGAAATGTATCCATATGTATATAGAGCCTTTAAAAAGAACCTACCCTTTAAGTGAACAAATTCACTTTCAGGATTTCAACCTACGAAAATTAACTAATATGCTTACAAAGTGAAGAAAAATCTTTTATCTTAAATAATCTTTCAATAGGGGAATTGGTTAAATGAATTATAATACAAAAGCATAACAGAAGACATTGTCACGTATAAAAATTATAGCAAAGTTGTCTATTTTTATCATTTGAATTGATATTCAAAACATTCTTTTATGTAGATAAAGAAGTTCAAAATGGTACATATGTTATGATTGTAATTTTGGAAAAAATATATGTAGAAGTCAAAAAAACACGACTCTAAAATGTTAATAATGATTATTTTCGAGGAACTTTTAGTGATTATTTTCTTTTGACCTAAAAATCATTTTATACTTTTTCTTCAGTGACTATGAACGACTTCTATCTCAAAACACTTTAAAGACAAAGTACAGCTCCAATAGTAATTTTTAAAAATAAACTTTGTTTTAAAGAAGTTTCAGATTTACAAAAAATTGTGAAGATAATCTGGTCAGTTTCCATATACCTCACACCCATTCCCTGCGTGGTCAAGGATTAAAACAACAGCAAAAACACTCTCCTTGACCACCTGTCTAAGATAGTATTTGTTGGGTTTCTCCACTGTTATCGTCTTGATTCCCCTTTCTGTGGTCTTTGCAAGGAAATCATTAAGCACAACCCACCCTGGAGCGGGGGAACTGTGTTAACTTCTGTGAGTGTAGAACACCTGTGTAAATGACGTGTTCCTCTGAATGGAAGATTTGTGCTTTCATTTTTTGTCATTTATTTATGTCAGTATTGACTAGAAAATCATTCTATCCTTTGGGTTATAAGCCAAAACACTTTTTTTCTTTTTTGCTCAACTTATTTCAATTTTGTCAGCTGGGAGGTTTTTCAGTTGGCGCTTGGTCCTCTTGACATACTACCATCGTGTGTGTGTGTGTGTGTGTGTGTGTGTGTGTGTGTGTGTGTGTGTGAGCACTTTCCTACTTTCTGACACAGCAGAGTGCTCTGGGCTCCTTTGCATTTCTTACTCCAGTTCTATAATTGCCATTTCTGTAAGGAACCTGGTCTTTCTTATAGAGAATTGATATTAGAAACCATGGAAGCCCCAGGTGTGCTTGTTGCTATTGGTGTATTATTGTAAGTCATCTCCTTTGACAGAGCAAGGAAATGCATGAGTGTGGTAATTCCTGTAAGTACACAAATCTGTATCTCCTTATGTAACCATGTGTATCTATTTTAAGCTAAGCATAAATTCATAGGATGGTTACCAAATCTAACCATTACCACTGCATGAATTACTTTAGCCTCCTCCACTTACTATAACCTCCCACTACAACCGTGAGACCCCCATCCCCAACTCCAGTCACCCACAATCCAATTTCTATGAGAAACAATTTTATCAACTTCAACACTTACATACTGTTCTTTTGGCCTTTATTCTAACAGACTCTACCCATTTCCAGAGTTACTTAGATCAGCATCTTTTTCTTCTTTTAAGAATTTTTTTATTTCTTTGTTTTTGTCTGTGCTGAGTCTTTGTTGCTGTTCGGGCTCTCCTCTAATTGTGGTAAGTGGGGGTTACTCTCCAGTTGTGGTGCTCACACTTTTCACTGTGGTGGCTTCTCTCTCTGTGGAGCATGGACTCTAGAGCACTCGGTCTTCAGTAGCTGTGAAGTGTGGACCCAGTAGTTACAGTTTCCAGGCTCTAGAGCACAGGCTGAATAGTTGTGGTGCATGGGCTTAGTTGTTCTGCAGCAAGTGGAATCTTCAGATCAAGGATTGAACCCATGTCTCCTGCATTGGCAGGTGGATTCTTTACCACCGAGTCACCAGCGAAGCCTAGCATCTTTTTCTTTCTCTGCCTTCAGTTCAGTTCAATTCAGTCACTCAGTTGTATCCGACTCTTTGCAACCCCATGGACTGCAACATGACAGGCTTCCCTGCCCATACCCAACTCCGGAGCTTGCTCAAACTCATTTCCATTGAGTCAGTGATGCCATCCAACCATCTCATCCTCTGTCATCCCCTTCTCCTCCTGCCTTCAATCTTCCCCAACATCAGGGTCTTTTCTAATGAGTCAGTTCTTAACATCAAGTGGCCAAAGTATTGGATATTCAGCTCCAGCATCAGTCCTTCCAATGAATATTCAGGGCTATTTCTTTTAGGATTGACTGGTTAGATCTCCTTGTAGTCCAAGGGACTCTCAAGAGTCTTCTCCAACACAGTTCAAAAGCATCAATTCTTTGCCATCAGCTTTCTTTATGGTCCAACTCTCACATCCATACATGACTACTGGAAAAACCATAGCTTTGATTAGACGGACCTTTGTAGGCAAAGGAAGGTCTGTGCTTTATAATATACTGTCTAGGTTGGTCATAGTTTTTCTTCCAAGGAGCAAGCCTCTTTCAATTTCATAGCTGCAGTCACCATCTGCAGTGATTTTCGAGCCCAAGAAAATAAAGTCTGTCACCATTTCCATTGTTTCCCTATCTATTTCCATTGTTTCCCCATCTATCTGCCATGAAGTGATGGGACCAGATGCCACGATCTTAGTTTTTTCAATGTTGAGTTTTAAGCCAACTTTTTCACTCTCCTCTTTCACCTTCATCAAGAGGCTCTTTAATTCCTCTTTGCTTTCTGCCATAAGGGTAATGTCATCTGCAAATCTGAGATTATTGATACTACCCCTGCAATCTTGATTCCAGCTTGTGCTTCATCCAGTCCCACATTTCACGTAGTGTACTCTGTATATAAGTTAAATAAGCAGGGTGGTGATATACAGCGTTGACGTACTACTTTCTGCCTTCAATGACTGTAATTAATATCTTTGTAATGCAGTTAGATTTATCTTTTACAAGCTGCATTCCACTCTGGGATTTTTCAGCCTCCTAAATTATTTTTTTATTTGCATACATTAAGGCTCACTTGATTTACTATGAAATCTGAGTTTTGATGAATGCCACAAGTGATTTATTACCATCTTTATACTTTTGCATTTTCCAAGGCTACTCAAATTATCTGTTTCCTCTTGTATGAGTTTTGACCAAAGAATTGACCATTTCATCTAAGTAATTTGATGTACTTAAAGCTACAAATTTCCCACTTTTCACTGATTTTTCTTTATTCCACAAATTCTGATAACCTGTATCTTCACTTCTATTTAATTAAAAACATTTAAAAATGTATCTTGAGATTTACTTTTTGATCCATCTGTTATTTAACTGTGTGTTTTGAGGACTTCCATGGTGGTCCAGTGGCTAAGACTCTGCTCTCAGAGCAGGGGGCCTATAGGTTTGATCCCTGGTTGGGGAACTAGATCCCATACGCTGCAACCAAGAATTCTGCATGCTGCAATGAAGAAGATCCTGTGTGCCACAACTAAGACTTGGTGCAGACAAATAAGTAAGTAAATATTTAAAACTGTGTTTTTAAATTTCCAAACATTTTGGAGTTTTCCAGTTATCTTTCTGTTATTGATTTCTATTTTAGTTCCATTTTTATGGTTTCTATTCTTTTGAACTTGCTAAGCTGTATTTTATGGACCAAAGTGTAGTCCTGGCAAATGATTTAAGTGAATTTAAGGAAAATGTTTATTATGACTCTGTTGGATGGAGTATTCCATAAATGTTAATTATATCAAATTGGTTGATAGTGCTTTTCAGGCCAACTATGTTATTATTGATTTTCTGCCTGTTCGCCATATCAGTTACTGACAGAGGGGGGATTTAAGGCTCTAACTATAACAGCAGATTTGTCTATTTCTCCATTCAGTTCTGCAAGTTTCTGCTTCATTTATCCTGATGTTCCCTGCTACATTTATATACATTTAGAATTGTTATGTCTTTTTGGACATTATTACTATGTAATGTTTCCTTATCATTATGTAATTTTCCTTCTTATCCCTAAAAATGTTCCTTGTTCTGAAGCCAGTTTTGTCTGGAATTAGCATAGCTACTTCAGATTCCTTTTAGTTATTGTTCATATGGTATATATTTATTCATTCCTATCTGAGTCATAGGGCTCCCCAGGTGGCACTAGCGGTTAAGAACCTGCCTGCCAATGCAGGAGACATGAGAGACACAGGTTCGATTCCTGGATTGGGAAGATCCCCTGGATGAGGGCATGGCAACTCACTCCAGTATTCTTGCCTGGAGAATTGCATGGACAGAGAAGCCTGGCAGGCTATGGTCTGTAGAGTCACAGTGAGTTGGACACAACTGAAGTGACTTAGCAAGCACTCACGCATCTGAGTCATATCTATTCCTTTCTTTGCCTTTATTTCCCTGTGATTTGAAAGAAAGATTTCTTTCTTCTTGAAGAATAAGTGTAGGGTTGAATCTCTTGCTCAGCTTGCCTGGGAGTCCATTCTCTTGCTTTTGCTGAAAAAAAAAATCAATATAATGGTTCTCACTTCAGAGTTGTAGTAAACATTAGGTCGGAGGGAAAAGGAAGTAGAGAGTATGCCTGCATTTGCTCACTCCACAAAGGCCTGTGTTGCTGGAGTTCCATATTCAGACACTAATGAGTCTTTGAGATTGAATAGTTTTGGCTCTGATTACCCTTTCCTTTGTGTCTGTCCAGAAAGACAGTTGGAAAGCTTGCCAACAACCACCACCACCACTCCAAAACTGGCATTTCTTTTGTACCCATCACCTGTGGTCTTCCATGCCACAATCTCTGGAAAAAAGCACAGAAATAAGTATTATTTTTAGGCACGTAAGAATTTGCCTTTAAAAAAGCCATTTATTAATACTCTTGGTCTTATTTAGTCCAATAAGATGGGAGGTTTTTGTTTTCTTTTTGTTTATTTCCTTTCTCTCCTTCCTTCCATTTTCTTCCTTTAATATCAGAATGATTCAGATAATTGTGAAGTCAGTTCTTTTAATTATACCATTATTTCACTTTTCTTTTTTGGTGAAACTTGCAAAACAATGAGCTAATTAATATCAAATTTGTGGGATAATCAAGAAGAAGAATATAATTCTATCACAATATTTTCCATAGTGGGATTGCCTAAAATGTGAACAGATATTTAAAACAAACACATCTATTTCTGTTCCTTCACTTTCCTCTGTTGTTACATTATAACATTTTTAAAAGAAATGTGCAATTCCTGACATTTTCAAGAGATGACCTAGCCTTCAGGTGTTGCTGTGGAGTCTCCATTCCACTCATACTATTGTACAAATATCCTGTGAGGTGAATGTTGCATATTTCTCACATTTTGGTTACTGCTTTTAACAAAAGTGTCCATAATGAGGAAATCTGGATGTTCTCTTGCAATTTCTGTGTGCGTGTGTGTATGACAGGGAAGGAAATTAGAGGTTAGATATCCCTGCCTTGAATACTTACTCTAATGAAGTTACAACTGTGTATGTTTGGCACACATGGGAAGTATTCATGCTGAATAAGAGGCTATACAAATTATAGTTTTGCATAAATGAATAATTTCATATATGTTGATAATTCATGCACTGTCAAGTGATCCAAAGAACACTGATGCTTTCCAATTTTTTTTTTCTCCCCTTGCTTAGAGGGACATGATTAGACCCTTTTGTTTATAGGAGAGGAGAATAAAACAAATGCCCCTCCTCACACACTACCCACAGCTTGACAGACTGTAAAGCTGACCTTCAGTGTGTGCCTGCTCATGTGTCTCAGCAGACCAGCACAACACCTGCTAGTTCTTCTCCTTGTAAGAAGACTGGGAAATGTTACCAGATGAAAGCCTATTCTATTAAATGTGGTCTTTAGCTAATTCCATCAGATAGCATTATGGTGTGTTATTGTTCATGGTTCTGTTAGGGAACCATTGCCTGAAACCACCCACCCTAACCAGGTGGGATAATAACCACTGGCAGTTACTTCACAAGAGGTTCTGGAAAGGAACATGGAATTGACAAGTTACTGCCAGCTGGAAGAAATCAGTTCAGTTCAGTTCAGTCGCTCAGTCGTGTCCGACTCTTTGCGACCCCATGAACTGCAGCACGCCAGGCCTCTCTGTCCATCGCCAACTCCCGGAGTCTACCCAAACCCATGTCCATCGAATCGGTGATGCCATCCAACCATCTCATCCTCTGTCGTCCCCTTCTCCTCCCGCCCCTAATCCTACCCAGCATTAGGGTCTTTTCCAATGAGTCAACTCTTTGCATGAGGTGGCCAAAGTATTGGAGTTTCAGCTTCAACATCAGTTCTTCCAATGAACACCCAGGATTGATCTCTTTTAGGATGGATTGATTGGATCTCCCTGTAGTCCAAGGGACTCTCAAGAGTCTTCTCCAACACCACAGTTCAAAAACTTCAATTCTACAGCGCTCAGCTTTCTTCACCGTCCAACTCTCACATCCATACATGACCACTGGAAAAACCATAGCCTTGACTAGACGGGCTTTTGTTGGCAAAGTAATGTCTCTGCTTTTAAATATGCTATCTAGGTTGGCCATAACCTTCCTTCCAAGGAGTGAGCGTCTTTTAATTTCATGGCTGCAATCACCATCTGCAGTGATTTTGGAGCCCAAAAAATAAAGTCTGACACTGTTTCCACTATTTCCCCATCTATTTCTCATTGCCAATATCCGCTGGATCATTGAAAAAGCAAGAGAGTTCCAGAAAAACATCTATTTCTGCTTTATTGACTATGCCAAAGCCTTTGACTGTGTGGATCACAATAAACTGTGGAAAATTCTGAAAGAGATGGGAATACCAGACCATCTGACCTGTCTCTTGAGAAACCTGTATGCAGGTCAGGAAGCAACAGTTAGAACTGGACATGGCACAACAGACTGGTTCCAAATAGGAAAAGGAGTACGTCTAGGCTGTATATTGTCACCCTGCTTATTTAACTTCTATGCAGAGTACATCATGAGAAACGCTGGGCTGGAAGAAACACAAGCTGGAATCAAGATTGCTGGGAGCAATATCAATAACCTCAGATATGTGGATGACACCACCCTTATGGCAGAAAGTGAAGAAGAACTAAAGAGCCTCTTGATGAAGGTGAAAGAGGAGAGTGAAAAAGTTGGCTTAAAACTCAACGTTCGGAAAACTAAGATCATGGCATCTCTTGCCTTGAGAACCCCATGAACAGTATGAAAAGGCAAAAAGATAGGACACTGAAGGATGAACTCCCCAGGTCAGTATGTGCCCAATATGCTAATGGAGATCAGTGGAGAAATAACTCCAGAAAGAATGATGGATGGAGCCAAAGCAAAAACGATACCCAACTGTGGATGTGACTGGTGATAGACGTAAAGTCCGATGCTGTAAAGAGCAATATTGCATAGGAACCTGGAATGTTAGGTCCATGAATCAAGGCAAATTGGAAGTGGTCAAACAGGAGATGGCAAGAGTGAACGTCGACATTCTAGGAATCAGCGAACTAAGATGGACTGGAATGGGTGAATTTAACTCAGATGACCATTATATCTACTACTGTAGGCAAGAATCCCTTAGAAGAAATGGAGTAGCCATCATGGTCAACAAAAGAGTCCAAAAGGCAGTACTTGGATGCAATCTCAAAAACGATAGAATGATCTCTGTTCATTTCCAAGGCAAACAATTCAATATCACAGTAATCCAAGTCTATGCCCCGACCAATAATGCCAAAGAAGCTGAAGTTGAACGGTTCTATGAAGACCTACAAGACCTTCTAGAACGAACACCCAAAAAAGATGTCCTTTTCATTATAGGGGACTGGAATGCAAAAGTAGGAAGTCAAGAAACACCTGGCGTAACAGGCAAGTTTGGCCTTGGAGTACAGAATGAAGTAGGGCAAAGACTAATAGAGTTTTGCCATGAGAACGCTCTGGTAATAGCAAACACCCTATCCCAACAACACAAGAGAAGACTCTACACGTGGACATCACTAGATGGTCAACACCGAAATCAGATTGATTATATTCTTTGCAACCAAAGATGGAGAAGCTCTATACAGTCAGCAAAAACAAGACCGGGAGCAGACTGTGGCTCAGCTCATGAACTGCTTATTGCCAAATTCAGACTTAAATTGAAGAAAGTAGGGAAAACCACTAGTCCATTCAGGTATGCCCTAGATCAAATCCCTTATGAGTATACAGTGGAAGTGACAAATAGATTGAAGGGACTAGACCTGATAGACAGAGTGCCTGATGAACTATGGAAGAATTCAGGAAGGGCCAAAAACAGGAAGGAGTCCAGCCCATAATATGGGCTCCCAGAAAACTTTGTGCTGGAATCCTTCTTGTCTGAGAGATGCACATGCCACCAGGAAGTATCCCGAGTCAGACCAATATGGCACAAGCAGGATGATTGACCAGAGACCAATTTATGGTAACCCTATTAGCATAAACCTGAGACTGCAAGTCACATGGCAGAGCTGTTCTCCTGAGAAGAAAGTTCATAGATATGACAAAAAATGGAAATAAAACGTTATACATCATCACAAAACACTGTTATTCAGTTTTAGCTCATTTTTGAGGGCACTAAGAAATGGAATATTGGCTGTTGGCCAGTCTTCATTTTTGTGAGCAGTGTCCGCTGAGGACACCTAAAAATACGTGGAAGTGACTTTACAGAGATCTAGAAGTCTCACATTAGTAAAGACAGTAATGATTGAATTACTGTTGTGAATCTGAGTTCATTTATTCCTACAGAAGGGTGAACACTGAGAAAAGGTAGATTATACTTTTGTGTGTGAGCTGCTTCTAATCATATCCTCTAATTTCAGTGCCACCTTCAATGTTCCCCACAGGCTGAGGGATAGCAACCTGTGTGCACATGTTTAAATAAGGTTACTTCTTAGCCCTGATATATATAAGCTGGAAACATGATAATGGAAAATTTTAAAAATGAATCAAAGAAAGGAAGCACAAAAGATTAGGGAAGATAAGTGATCTATTTATAAAACAATGTATTTTCCTTAAGCTGATCTATGTGATTTGGACTAGCCTATGATATTTTAGAATCATGGTCACTATTTTTAATATAAATTGTGTCCTGACAAGCAAGACAGCAGAGCTTTTGAAGAAGAATTTAAGCATCATTTGCAAATTCCTTGACCCTATAAGAATTAATAAGCTAATTAATCAATTAGCTAATAGCTACCATGTATCTTTCAAGAGCCCTGTTCTGCTCTTGCATATTCCATTAAGAGATCATACTGGTTTCTCCCTTGATTTCATTTTTGTCTTTCAGCTCTGTAATAATGTTCATGAGACATCTATGCACAACCTGTCCAGATATGATTGAACATCTGGTTTCAATGTTTTGCATTTTTTTTCCAACTTAAAAATTAAAGGCAAATTCCTGAGGATGGAAATACTGCGAAATGGTTACAAAAATAACTAGCCCCCAAGGGGCAAATTTTTAAAATCATACTTTTAATTAGGGGCCCAATCATTCATAGCCTCTGTCTAGCAGTCCACTAGTAAGTATTATTTTTACAACCTGATTAAATACATGACTCTCATGAATGAGTCTAATTCTTCCTCAGATTTCAAGTGAGAGGGGACTGAAGGTCATTCTCATAGTTGAAAATAGCTTCCACTTGCCCAACTTCTTGTATTGGACTATGTTGCTACAGTGAGAGAAGGGACCAGTAACATATTAACAGCAAACCTTTTCTCATATCCCTGGAAATCAAGACAACCCACCAGCTCTCTGCACCCAACATGAAATTTGGCTTAAAAATTGAAATAAGAATCACTGAGGCAAATTCGTTCCCTCCCATCTGAACAGTCCTATAATTAACAAGGAGAAGAGAGATAAATACATATTCTCCCAGTTCAGCCCCCAAATATAGGCTTTTCTCACAATTGGTTTGCTTGTGTAACTGCCAGACCACAATCTAAGAAGGGCTTCCATCCTGCCATGGAATAGTTTCATGTATTTAAATCCATTTTCCCATAAATAACACTTCATTTTACCAGATTCGCTCCTTGTACCCTTTCCACTGTGAATCACAGAATTGGATTTAAATATGTTTCAAGGTTTATCTTGGTGCATTTCTTATTCACAAAGCCGAAGGGCACGTAAGAGGCAAAACAGAGCACTTCGGCTGAATCTCCACAACAAAAATGCATAAAGGTTTATTGCAGCAACCGACTAAATAACATGGGCCAAAGACTCAAACTTTAAGTGCTAATTTCAAGTGCTTTAACATATTTTTCCCGCACTAACAATTAACACTTATTTCAGTATATCCTTCCCTGCTTTAAACATATGAATGGGCGTGCCTGTTCCTTTTCAACTGGCAGCTGTAACGCCAATTTAAAAATCTAACAAGTGTTTCCAATACCACTTCCAGTCTTACCATTACCAGCTGGATCTTGAACTGGAGCTTGTGCCAAATGTTTAATTTAAATAAGGATGTCTATCGAATCTGGAGTGTTTGAACTTGGAGTGTGCATTCTCCTTTCTTATGAAAAGTCCTAAGGTCTGGGGTCCCAGCTCTTTTTGTGAAACTGCTATCTGAAAGGTGCAGTGAGATGAGATATTTGAACAGCACCCTGTCCATCATGCTGTGTGGACTCATACTCTCAGTCCTGCACCGGCATCTCTTACAGCCTACTGCTGTGCCTTTCCAGCCCAATAATATTTATTTAAGTGTTGGAACTGAATGAACAATTGAGGCTTGGAGACCAGTTCTATTGCAATTAAACAACCAGTGAAAGATTTCAGCAAAGGGAAAGGAAATATAAAGGGTGACAATTATTTTACAAAGAAAAAAGCATTAATGAAAGACAGGCTTGCTTTTCAGATGATACTTTTTTCCAAACCCATTTGTAAACTACCTTTTCTTTTAACAGTTCTTAGACTGTATTGTCTACTACTGTTGAAACCTGCAGATTTTTCAAGTTGATAGAAGTCACTTCACAGTGGAATAGTATTTGACTTATATATTTTTACAATATAATAATATATTTATTTATATATTATTACTAATAATTTATTTATTATTATTTATAATAATCTATATTTCATAGTTTTTATACTATAATTTTACCTTTTTATAAAATATACTTTATAATTTTATACTGTAATATCTCCAATATTTAAGATCTGAGAAAGTTAGGATGCTTTCTTTGATTTTTTTACCTAAAAATCTATTGGAAGAGAAGGAAAATGTTGACTCTGATAGTTGGAGATTTTGATGGTGAATGAAAAGGCTAAGTCTAGCTCTGGAATCAGACTGTGTGGCCTGAAGCCTGTTTCTGTCACAGGCACTGTCTGTGTGACTCAGAACAAGTCACAACATTCCCCTTTGCTTCATGTGTAACATGCGTACCTACCACTAAGTGTATGTAAAGACTGAAAGAGTGATACATTAAAATCTTAAGTATGGCATTTAGTATTTGCTAAGTGCTTAATGTGTGTCTGTGTTTAGTTGCTAAGTCCTGTCTGACCTTTTGTGACCCCCATGAACTGTAGCCAGCCAGGCTCCTTTGTCCATGAGATGTCCCAGGCAAGAATACTGTAGTGGGTTGCCATTTTCCTTCTCCAGGGGATCTTCCTGACCCAGGGATTGAAACTGCACCTCCTGCATTGCAGGTGTTGCAGGCAGATTTTTTTTTACTACTGAACCACCAGGGAAGCCCAAATGCTTAATAAATACTAGCTATTGCTCTCATTATGTCAAGTTATGAAATGTGATGATTCTTCCACCTTGAGAGTAAACCATGCTGAACTGATCTAACCTGTAGGACTTGATATATCTAGAGATGAAGGAAGGCAATAGAAACAAATGGGTAGTCAAAATACCAAGTATTATAAACTAGAATGCATCTTGGGCACCAAAGTAAAAAAGCTCATTTAAGCATATATCATGATAATTAAGCTTAGTGTATCCTTTCACTAAAAGTTCATTGACCTTTAGGCAAAGATGTAGGCATCTTAGCTTTAAATATGTGGATGGGGGCATACATAGAAAAATATAGAAGGAAGGCAGACTGGAAGTTTCCCAGTGTATTAATGCTGAATTTTATTTTCTATATAAAGGCATAGCAATAGATCACCAGATCTTATGGAAGCAATAAAATCCTTTTGTGTATAATAATTCAGTGATGCAGCCATTAGCTCCATCTATCCTGAACCAAACTGATTTTGGGCATGAGATTTCAGAAGAATTACTGAACCATTAAGAAACTAGAGACTATCAATACACAGTCAATTAAGTTGTAAGGGTGATGAAGACTATCCTCTTGTCTCCATTTTTTACTACTAACTACTCTTTTGTAGCTTTCTTCACTATTTCCTGTCTCCTCTTTATTTCTTTATTTTCAAGTCTTCCAGGAAGTTCCCAACCCTCATATGTCTATCAATTCTATTTCAGTAATTTAATCCACACTCACAGCTTCATTAGCAATAACTGCTCTCCTAAAATCTAGATATGAATTGACAATTGTCTGATAGGTCCAGACCTTTCTTATGGAGTAATGGCATTTTATCTTTATCATGACTAATATCCAAATCCACTAGCTTCCCTGGCAAACCAGAGCCTTTGTCTAAATTTCCTGTTTCTGCAAATGGCGTAGGCTTTTTGCCTTAGGAACTAACTATAACATTTGATTTTTAATTTCTCTACCCTTTCCCCATCCAATCCATTGTCAAACCTATAGAATTTTTCACAATATCTTCTCCCATCTCCTCTTTTCCATTTAAATGTCATCATTCTAATGGATACATTAGTCTTTATGGATACATTTGTAATAGCTTTGCCTCCTGGACAAACTGCAAATGAGAGAGCTGATAAGACATCTGATTCAATTTTGGTCTTCTCTTAATCTGTTCCCTTGTTCCCAATCTTATTATCAAACTCATACTCTTGAGGCAGTTACAGGAACTGCCACAGTCATGGTGGTTAAAATTCTGCCCTTTCTTTGCTTAAAATCTTTTATAACTTATTGCTTATCTTAGAAGTCCTAAATATATTGCACATCATATACATGATACTGCAAGTTTACTCTAGTAACAAATTTCCATGTGTTATTAAAGGAATGAAGTGATAAATTCTTCCCTTTCTTCCCCACTCAGGAAAACATAGCAAAATGCAATTCAAGGATGGGAAGGATGGAACTGCCTGTGAACCCTCTCCTAGAAAAATAACAATTTAACTGATGAAAGTTTTTCAGAAAATAAGTAAAGGCATATAGCAAATACAGAAACATTCATTCAAGAAAATCTACTAACCCTCAATTAGAACAGCAAGAATTTGTAGCATATGAGCTATAACCCAAACCATGCAGAAAAATAGGAGTAGAAGAGAATTACTTCAACTTAATAAAGCACATCTTCAAGAATCATACAGGTAACAAACATCACGTACAATGTGAATGCGTCAATGCTTTCCTCTAAAATCAGAAACAAGACAAGGATATTCATTTATACCCTTCTTATTCAACATAATACTAAAATTCTGGCAAACACATCAAGATAAGAAAAGGACATAAACGGCTTATGGATCAGATTTAGCAAATCTCAAAGTATGCGTGCATGTGTATATATAACTTCTATGTGTATATACATGTGCGTGTATATATGTGTGTGTGTATCTTCTAAAACCATGTATATATACCTCCTCCAACTAATAAATTAGTTGAGCAATGTCTCAGGATATATGACTAACATACAAAAATCAATTATATTTCTATATATTAGCAATGAGTTTACAAGCACCAACATTAAAAATACAGTTAGTAACTCAGAAGGAGAAAAACAAATATATTTGTGTATTAACACATACATGTGGAATCTAGAAAAATGGTATAGATGATCTTGTCTGCAAAGAAGAAATAGAGACACAGACGTAGAGAACAAATATATGAATACCAAAGTGGAAGGGAAGATGAGTGGAAGATTAGGATTGACATATATTCACTATTGATATTATTTATAGAATAGATAACTAATATGAATCATGGTATAGCACAGGGAACTCTATTTAATACACTGTGGTGACCTAAATGAAAAGGCAAGTCCAAAAGGGAGGGGATATATGTGTATATGCTTCACTGGTGGCTCAGCTGTAAGAAATCTGCCTGCAATGCATGAGACACAGCAGATGTAGGTTTGATCCCTGGGTCAGGAGGATCCCCTGGAGGAGGCCATGGAAACTCACTCCAGTATATTTGCCTGGAGAGTCCCATGGACAGAGGAGCCTGGCTGGCTATAGTCCATAGGGTTGCAAAGAGTCGGACACTACTGAAGAGACTGAGCATGCATGCACATAGCTGATTCATTTTGCTGTACAGTAGAAACTAACACAGCATTGTAAAGCAACGGTACACCAATAAAGTTAATTTTTAAAAAATTTGTGTAAAAATAAATATAAGAGTTTTGGGAAAAAATGAAATTAAACAATACACTGTAATTTACAGTCATTCAAAAAATAATGGAATACTTAAGTGCAAACATAACAATACATGTACAGATATTGAAGCTGAAAACTGCAAAATGCTGATGAAAGAAATCAAAGATCTAAATAGATTTCATCTGACCATGTTCATGCTTGTATTCATGGTCTAGAAAAACTCAACCAAATGCTGGCAAAGGATGCAGAGAAACTTGGTTATTCATACATTACTTATGGGAATGTAAAATGGAATAGTCCCTCTGAAGAATATTGCAGTTTTTAAAAAAACCAAACTTGCAGCTACCTATGAGTCAGCAATTCCACTCCTTGCCTTTTATCTCAGACAAATGAAATTTTATGGTCACACAAAAACTTGTACATGAGTGTTTATAACAGCTTTACTCATAATAGCTCCACATTGGCGACAACCTGAAACTCTTTTAAGTGGGTCAATGATTAAAGTGTGGTATATTTCTACCATAGAATTGTATATACCAATAAAAAGAAATAGACTACAGTATACAACAACCTGAATTGTTCTTCAGAGAATTATGATGGGTGAAAAAAAAAGCCAATCCCAAAAGATTATGTACTGTATGATACCATTCCCATAACATCCTTGAAATGATAGTTATTGGAATGGAGAACAGATTTGTGTTTGCCAGGGTTGTTAAGAAAGAGTCATGGGTGGGAGGGAAGTGGGTGTGGGTGCAATAGGACACCATGAGGGATCCTTGTGGTGATAGAAATGTTCTATTTGACTGTTAATATCAATGTCCTAGTTGAGACATCACATTGTAGTTTTGAGAGATGTTACCATGGGCTGAACCTGGGTAAATGAAACATAGGATCTCTGTATTATCTCCTACAGCTGCATGTGAATCTATGATTATTTCAGAATGAGAAGCCTATTATTTTTATTATTTATTTTGGCCCCACTGGGTCTTAGCTGTGGCATTCAGGGGCTTGTCTCTAGTTGCAGCATGGGGCCTTCTTGTTGTGGGGCATGGGCTTCGCTTGTTGTGGAGCACGGGGGTCTAGAGTGTAAGGATTTCACTAGTTGTGCTGTTGGGACTCTCTAGTTGTGGGACACAGGTTTAGTTGCCCCAAGGCATGTGCGATCCTAGTTTCCCAACCAGGGATTGAACCTGTGTCCCCTGCATTCTTAAACACGACTACCAGGGAAGTCTCAGAATGAGAAGTGTATTAAAAAATATTTCACCTAATCCAGGTAGGGCTTTCCTGGTGGCTCAGACAGTAAAGAATCTGCCTGCTGTGTGGGAGACCTGGGTTTGATCCCTGGGTCAGGAAGACCCCCTAGAGAAGGAAACAGCAATCCGCTCCACTATTCTTGCCTGGAGAATTTCATGGACAGAGGAGCATGGCAGGCTACAGTCCACGTGATCGCAGTCGGACAAGACTAACACTTAATCCAGGTACGTAACCAGGGGCCTGTAAACCATGAATAAAATTATAACTTTCATTGGTTGGGAATTGTAATCATTAAAACTGAGAAAGAATTGAAAAAAAGAACTGGCAGTTGAAATGAAAATGAATAAAATGTCTTATAGTCAAAGATAAAGTAGCACAACTTTTGTTTTTCTTTGTTACTTGCTTGCTGTATGTGCATGTGTGTTTGTATGTATGATCTCATGTGTATGTTTGAGTGCGCTGTATGAATTTCTTCCAACAACAACAACAAAATAATTAAGGAATAGCGGAGAAGAAATACAAAGTTAGAAAATGAGCTTGAAATTGTCACCTCTTGTCTTGAAGACTGAGGCTGTCATTCTTTCAGCAGCTAGGAATGCAGGTTGTTGATTGCTCCCAGCTGTGTCCCCTTATTGGGCATTCTCTTTGGCCTAAGGAAGATGCTTCTTCCAAGGTTATGCATGGGTAAGCCCACATCCAGTAACTAGCTGATGCCTGGATTCAGGACAACTCTGAGATGGTAGCCCAGCATGAAGTCTCCATCTTTTTCCAGGGAATCCAATCTCAGACAATTGATTCCAGGTCTGCTCCAAGAAAGCCAAGTGTAAAATGGGCTCTGAGGTCTCCATCACCTACCAGCTGGCTGACAATAAAAACTCCATCATTGATAGCCCTTTGCCTTCTATCATGATGCAATTGTAAGCTGGAATGTGATACTGATGGAAGGAAATGGACTGAATGGTCCAATATCTAAGGTATTTATGAGGTAGAGAAGCACCAATTGTATGTATTAAGGAATTAAATTACAGTGCTGGGTGCTATCAATTAATTGGAGAAAGATAATGACAGGTTGAGAATGATTAATCAAAATTTAAGCAAAAGTGTGAAAGACCAAAGGCCTCTTGGGCAGCATAGACAGCATATCCTCTTGTAGCCAAAGGATAGAAAATGATTATGAAAAGCTTCAGTATTTAATTGTTTAGATAGTATGTAGAACTCTAAAGAAGTCTGTCTTTTCAAACCCAAGCATTACTATAAGTCAAGTCCTGATTAGGAAGGAATAGAATTCTGAGACTTGAACTGGGAAAATCTGAGTTTGATACACTCCAAAATAATGAAATCTTATTTCTCTGGGCACTTAAAGGCTCCTAGTTAGAACTGACCTATTCTTTCTTCTTATAGATTGGCAAGGGATGTGTGTGTTCAGTCACTCAGTCATGTCTGCCTCTTTGTGGCCCCTTGGACTATAGGCCACTAGGCTCCTCTGTCCATGGAATTTTCAAGGCAAGAATACTGGAGCAGGTTGCCATTTCCTACTCCAGGGGATCTTCCCAGCCCAGGGATCAGACTCAAGACTCTTGCATCTCCTGTATTGGCAGGCAGATTCTTTACCACTGTGCCACCTGGGAAGCCTGGCGAAGAGGGTATCAACATGCTTCAGGAACTTGGTTATGGCATTCTCCACAGTCATATTCCAGGACTGACTATTGGAGGTGCTGTTATAGGCCTGGGTTCTCTAGTAGCATTGAGATGATTGAAACACAAATAACTGAGGACAGCTGGTTCCATCTAATACTTAACTATCAGAAGATAAGTGTCACAATTATAATAAATGGCAAGTTCACAAAGTATGGAGATGGTTCATAAAACATTGTGCTTCAAGTGGCAAAACAGATGGGTCACCAACAAGGATGTTGTTTAAACAATCTGTAATTGTTTAGTCAGTTGGAATCAAAGATGAATGATCAGGAGGCTGAGCCCAGTCTCCCCAAGAAAAAGTCACAGACCCCTTGCTTAGGTTCCAGACCTTAGCCAATTATAATATCTGAACTCCATTGAGAGAGAGAGGCTCAGTATAAATGAAGAAGGATCTTGTATGTCAGGGTAAGTGTAGATGAAAAGGATTTCCCAGTTTGTACAAAGGAACTTATAGCTATTTACTCCAATAACCACTTACTGGGAAAGGGAATTATTCAAACATTTTGAAGACAGCTGAACTCAGGACTCAAGTAGACACTGATATTCAAGAAAGTACAGTATCATTCTGGCCCCTCTGTTAGAGTGGGATCCTGAAGCAGCCAGATAATAAATGGAGTCCTGGCACCAGATTTATAAAGAGTAAACCTACTTGGTCCATAGAATTACCTGGTAGACATTTCCTTTCTTCCAAAGTGCTTAATTAGAAGTAACATTCTGATGGGCCTTCCCTGGTGATTCAGTGGCTAAGAATCTGCCTTGCTGTGTAGGGGATGTGGATTTGATCCCTGGTCAGGGAACTAAGATCCCACATGCCTCAGGGCAACTAAGCCTGTGTGCTGCAACTACAGCACTGATACAACTAAGACAACTAAGACCTGACACATCCGAGAGTGAAATAAAATAAATATTTTTAAAAAAGAAATTACATATTGGTAATGGCAAAACTCGTATGTTGGCCTGTAAGTTGAAGAGCTATTATAGTGTGGAAGACTAAGTAGAAGTCCTGAAACTAACCCCATTCCAACCAAGATATCAAATCCAAAAAAATATTTTATCCCAAGGACATGACAAAGATGAATGCCACCTATAAAATATCTAAAGAATGCAGACATGATGGGCACCATAATTCCTTGATATAATCCACCATTCTGGCCTCTACAGAAACCAGTTGGGTCCTGGAGATCACTATGGACACTTAGACAAATAGCAGCCCCATTTAAAGCTGATGTGCCAGATGTGGAACCATTGCTAAAACAGAGTAAAATGGCTTTAGGAGCATTATATGTGATCTTTGACTTAGTAAATACATTCTTCCATCCATATGAGCAGAGGATTAGAAGCAATTTATAGGAACATATCTAGACATAATATTATAATGTCATTTTGGTCCACACCATTTCAATCACCCAAAATGGGCATGAAATGACAGGCACCTGGAGGCCTAGATAAGATCCATGATACTCCAGTAGGAGATAATCCCTAATATTCAGTAAAGATTTTAAGAGTCTGGGACATGCTAGAATATTCTGTCCAAAGTAAAGGACTATGTAATGCATCTTACAACACACAATAAAAAGAAAAACCACGCAACACAATGACATAACACAGTCTCTGTGGTTGGGAACACTGCTGTGACCTACTTAGAGAGTGACAGGAAGAATGTCCAGAATTCAGTGGGTAGTAGACACAGAGAGAGAAAGGCTCTGCCTCTGGGTTGTAAACAGTCCTATCACTTGTTTCCTATAAACAGGCAGGTGTTCATATGAGATAACATGCTGTGTGAGGTTTATGGCAAGCAACCCGAAGGTTCTGGAAGAAGGCCATGCAAAGAGGTTGGCTTTTGCCAGATTCACCAAGTCATAAAAAGTGGGCCCTGCAGCATTTCAAGATAGAAATGGTGCATCCATGATTAACATGAGCAGGACCAAAAGGCTTATGTAAGTTGTATGAGCAGGTGGTACAGCCCCAAGTCATCCACCTCCATTGCACTGGCTCTTCACCATCAGATGCTCCAATCATACAAAAAGTCCCATAGGAGTAGTTGACAGAGAAGGAAAGTGGTGGAGTTTGGTTTAAAGATGGTTCAACTCAGTGTGTGCTAGCTGAAAATGAACTGCTTCTAACCTGCAGTGCCTCTTAAGGATGACCTTGAAAGAGTAGTGAGAGAAATCCTCATGACAAACAGCTTTCAGTGGGGGATTTTCCTGACTTTATATGGAAAAAGAAGTGGCCCAAGGTAAGAAAATATATGGCTTATTGGCTGAGGTCCTTGAAGAAGAAAGATTGGAAGACTGGAGACAAGCAGGTATTGGGTAGGATCATTTAGATGGACTTATGGGAGTTGGCATGAAGTGTGAGTATCTTTAGAGCTCTTATTAACATCTGCCCAAAAGCATCCACCAAAGAAGGGGCCCTGAACCACAAAGTAAACTGTCTCTACCCTCTGCCTGGCACAGTGAGCTCGTGAATGGAGTAGCCACAGTAGCAGACATGGAGGCTGCACAGAAGGCCAATGGCATGAACTCACTCAGTAGAGCTCACATAGGCTTTGCTTCTATCTAATGTTCAACTTGTCAGCAACAGAGGCCACTGCTAAACCTTGGTCATGGTACCATCCATCAAGAACAATCAGCTACTTGGTGGCAGGTTGATGACACTGAACTCCTTTCACTCTGCCAGAAGGCAGCAATTTATCTTTACTGAGATGATCACATATTTGCCCTTCCTGCCCACAAGAGCTTAGCCAGCACCATTATCTGAGGGCTTGGAGATTGTTTGAGCTACCCACATAGGTTCTCATATAATATTGCCTCAAAAGAAAAGACCCACAAAGCAGTAAAGAGGTACAGAAGTGGACACTGACTATGCAATTCACTGGTCCCATCATAGGCTGCATCACTCAGAAGTTGCCAGCGTTATTAAAGTATAAAAATATCTTTTGAAGATGCTCCTAAAATTCCAATTTGAAGATAATACTTTGAATGGCATAATGTCTTTCAGGACAGGATTTTTACCCCAAATCAGTGATGATTTTATGATTCTGGGCCCCTAACAGGTAGAAAATATGAGTCTGGGAAACTAGAGCCACAAGTGTGAGAGAGCCTGCTTGCCATCATTCCCTTCTACCCATGTGAGGGTTGGTGTTTCCTGCCCTAAATCCTTAATCTCCTGTGGATCTAGAGTTCCTCATTCCCAGGTGGGAAATGCTTCCGTCATGCCGTACTTTTACTACAAGGGAGAAATCACAATTAGGTGAATGTTTCAATATCTTTAAATGACTGCTCAAGGCTACTTTATCCATTAATGAAACTATCTGATTCTCCCTCCAGGTCCCCAAATGTAAAATAACCATTAACCATAGTGAATATTGGGCTTCCCTGGTGAGTCAGATGGTAAAGACTCTGCCTGCAATGTGGAAGACCTAGGTTTGATCCCTAGGTTGGGAAGAAGCCCTGGAGGAGGGCATCGCTACCTACTCCAGTATTCTTGCCTGCAGAATCCCCATGGACAGAGGGGCCTGGTGGGCTGTTGTCCACAGGGTCGCAAAGAGTTGGACACTACTGAGCCAGTAAGCACACTGAGAATATTATTGAGAAAAATTCTGAAAAATTATTCACTTTAGAACCCAATTTCTAGGAAAGTTCCTAGCATATCATAGATTCTCAGTGCTTGATGAATGAATGGATAAATGAATGACTCATTGGCAGCAAACATGAAGCAACTGAAATACACAATAATAGAATTGTGTGATGTAGTCTTTTGGAAGCTTGAACTTGTACTAGAACTAAAAAGCATGAGTTGCTACTTCATGATTATGAAAAATAGTTACTTCAGTAATAAAAGCCAGTGTTACAACAGAACTTTTAGCTGAAAAATGCTGAATCCATTAAATGTCCTCATATTATGTCATAAAAAAATAAAGAAATGAGATAGATGTTAAGGGTATAGCTGTAATAAATTCACATTTGATGATATTATATGATGTAAGGACAAAAAAAAGTAGAAACCCTCATAACATGCTAGGTATGAGACCATCACTTGGACTTTAGTCAATACACAGTTCTTGATTTAAAAATTGTGAAGTGTGTATTTTTTTTTTTTTTTGGTAGTACTTCAGTCAAGTTTTACCATTTTTTTCCTTCTAAAAGATAATGTAAAGTAAATATTTACTATGACTATCAAGATCTTTAACTGACATTCTAAATCTTGCTCATTTCTGGTAGAAAAAAATAAAAAGGTAAAATTTTTATTTATAAAAATTTATTCCACTATGTGTGAAGACATTCTACTACACTGTCTATTAGTGTTTACTTATTTCTTTAATAAATATTGAAGTAGCATTTACTAAATACCAAGCAATATTCTAAGCACTTTGCCAAGATGAATTCATGTAATTCTCATAGCATTTGGTGGTTATTATCTCCACTTCACAGAGAGAGAACTGGAAATGCAGAGAGATGGCGTGCCCAAGGTCAAAAGGCAGTAAGTGGGGCTGGGATTTGAACTTAGACAGTCTCCTGAGACCACGCTCTTTAAGACCACGTTGTGTTTCCTCTCTAAGTATTTGATCCCAGGGTAAACAGGAACGAATCATACAAATAATGAAGTGGTCGATAACTTCCTGTTGTTATCCCTCCTAAGCATCCATCATTTTAACTAGTTCTGTCAATGAGTTCAATAGGAAGTCCACTTCTAGTCTATGGATGAATATATACCTGCTGGCAGGAAGACAGAAGGCATTGGGGGAAGGAGAGAGAGAGAAGAAAATTAGGAACTCCTCTGCACTGTACATTTCTCGACCCAAATGCATACCACATTCTTAACAGAAAATAGCAAGAAATACCCCCGTTCACCGAGCATATACATACCTGGTACTGTGCTCACCCTTTAGATTCACGTTCATTATCTCTTTAGTCTCACAGAAATTCTGCAGGGTAAGGGCTACTCTTCCTCCTATTTGATAAACAAGACAACTGGGGGCTGTGAGAGCATAAGCAACTCCCTGTAGTCACCGAGGTGTGTGTAACTTCAAAGCTATGTCTGCTCAGGGTGGCTGCCACCTACACCACTGAGAAAACTGATCCAACGGATGTGCTTTTTGTAACTGTCTCTTTGTGGCTCAGCTCAACTTTTGTTGGAGTCATGCTTTGGTTTTGGTTTCCCTTTTGCTCTGTGGCTTTGGCACATTCCCTAAACATGCCCTATTTATTCTATCCATATGGCCATTTTTATTTGATGACACACAATTTGCTATCTTAGAAGATGGCTCATGTTTGTTTTTTCACTTTACTCTAACATATCAGAGCTCTGATAGCCACTGCTTTGTCGTCCAAGTCAGGGAATAATCCAGGAGCCTTGGGGAAAACAGATTCTCACCATCGGCCTCTATGGCTTTGGCTACTTCCTACATGATGAGAATATAGGGCTGGATTTGATAATGCAGAGCTTTCTGTGTGTTCTCTCATTGTTTATGCCACATCTGCCTCTCAGAATTTGTGTCATTGAATCTTTGTAATTACAGCCATTGGATAATTCCCTCCCTTTTGCAAGACATCCCCAACTGTATGAGTCATCAGAGAAAAACAACCTTACATCCTTGGGGCACCATCAGGCGGCAAGGTCCACGGTTCATTTAGACGTGGTTATCAGCCACGTCCAAAGACATGGCTTCTGTTCCCACTCACTGGACTGAATGTGAGACTTAAGTAGCTCTCTAACTGAAAAGCCACAAATGATAGGAATACCTTCGTCAACATGAAAACCAGAATTTGGACCCAGAACCTTGCTTTAAGACGTTTACAGAATAATCCACGAAGCTGTCCCTCCAAAGGAGGGGCGGGAGTGAACCAGGGGAAATCTTCCTGTACTTTCTCATCCTCCAACCTGGGCAAAGAAGTAACTCCCTACCACCTAGTGAAATGAAGAAGTGTTGTAAGGCAAATATCTGATTTAATATGTGAAAAGAATTCTAGAAAGAGTGAAAATTAAACGGAAGAGTACCCTAAAGGTGGCAAAAGTTCTGTGTTTTTAGCTCCTCCTATTTCTCTGTAGCTCCTTCATCACGTTGCTGCCTACTTACCAGGCCTGGAAAAGGTGGGCCTGGAGGGAGGGCTTCACTTTGCCAGCAGACAGCCCCCTCTGATATTTCTAGTACTATATTACAAAAGGGAAAGGACCTTGTGTGTTATGGTTTTCTTTCCTGACTCACGCTATGGGTGTTTAGTGACTGAAGAGAAAGTCACTCAGTCGTGTCCGACTCACTGCGACCCCATGGACTATATAGTCCATGGGATTCTCCAGACCAAAATACTGGAGTGGGTAGCCTTTCTCTTCTTCAAGGGATCCTCCCAAACCAGGGATCGAACCCAGGTCTCCCACATTGCAGGCGGATTCTTTACCAGCTGAGCCACAAGGGAAGCCCAGGTGTAGTAGGAGATATTATAAATGAGGTTTTATTCAACTTTTTTTTTTTTCTAGAAAAATATGAGTTCCCATTTGTACCCCTAGCACTGTGCTAAAGCAAAGATTGCAAAACAAACAGGGACCCAAAGAAATGGGAAAGGAGAAAAATGTTATATATTTTCTGAAATATACAGAGAGAATGTTTTCCTTATTGCTACCATGGGAGCCACGTTTGCTTCCTTTCCTCTAAGATGGGTAGGCTGACTCTCCCTGTGATTTGAGATCACATAGAGACGATCTGTCTGTGAATGTCCATCCTTCACTTCCACTCTGTTGTGAGTCCACAAGGTTAGGGCATTGCCTCTAGAAAGTCATAGTGAAAATTCAACCTAGGAGGACTCACAGACTAATCCCTTCACTTCCATTCATATGGATAATTTCTTGATTTTCCAAAGCAGAATCCTCTCAAAAATAAAGTCTATGGTAGAACTCTAGAATTAAAAAATAAAGAGGAATTGAGTGGCTCTGTTTGCAAAGGAAAGGTAGGACCGGAGCTTTCTTAGCTACTCTGAAGAAATACTTTCCAGCAGTGACCCCAAGACCCATCTATGAGATGTTACACCCCTGTGGAACATTCTTTGAAAAGCATTCAATTGTTGATCAGATTTTAAAAAGGATACCTGAGCCCTGTGGGGATGCAACCTAACTGGTTATCTTGTGGTGAGGTGAAAAGTCAGCTATGAAGGAAGGAAGGGAGGGCAGTGGGTGCCACAGTGGGGTAACAAATTCAACCATCAAAGCAAGTGTTAGCAGTGGAACTTCACTCAATTAATGTCATAGGGGTCTTTTAAGTGTTTCCACCTCTTAATGTCACATCCAAGTTTTGGACAAAGGTCTCTGGCCTATACATGATCATCTTCTCAGGGTTCCAGGTAGTTTTTTTTGATGTGCTGTGCTTGGAAAAACTGAGAAAGCAACTCAAAGAACCTACACACAGGGTAGTGGATTATAGATCAATTTGAATGTGAGTTTATTCCACTATCAAGATGTATATACCTCACACAGAGAGAAGCAGAAAAATCAAGAGAGAGATAAGACTTTAGGTCATACCCAGACAACTTTATGATTGAGATAAGAATAAAGCCTTAGCAAGAGTACCCAAAACCTTAAGCAACTCACAGCATAAACTTGACATTTAAAGACCAAAATCTTTATTGGTTCAGTAAAGGATATCAGTAAATATTTAAATTACTAGTAAATGAAAACAGTAAACTTTTTTTTTTTCAAAATTGGTTTGGCTATCCTTGTTTAGAGCTGATAAAAAAAAAAAAAGCTTCCTTGTGATCATCTTGTTTTAAGCAAGAATTATTTTTCATGGTTAAAAAGCAAAACCTCTTTTAACTGAGGTGGTGTTGACAAGAGCTGCTCCAAGCAATTTTGTATAATAGAATTTCACAGTAAAAAATTAACTACAAACCACTGACCTGGCCCATTGTCTTTCTCAATACTACAATTTTGCTGCTGAAAAAGAGGGTTTGCTATTCAAGAATGCAAAAGTGGGATTTAAGAATCAAGCCTTTTCATCTCTCATGGGATATTGTCCTTTATCAGAGCATTCTTGGTGGATAAATATGTAAATTATTATGCAAAGCAGGATGGAGTAATTCAAATTGACAGTTGTCCTATTTAAAAAAAATTAAAATATGGAAGGCTTGACAACAAAAGAAGTTCTTGTGAAGATCAACATTATTTGGTATCATTTTCATATGTTTTTCAAGCAGATGAATTCTTCTTGCTTTACTTTCTGTTTTGAAATTTGTTTTCTCTACCACTGTATTTGATAAAAATAGTTTAAATGGTTTATTTAAATTTTAGTTGATATATATATCATAGAAAATACAGAGTGTTTTCTTCACTACTCTCCTAACAACTGTAAATCTGCTGTATTGGATTTTTAATAAAGAGCATTTTCAGCTAGCAATTATTTACAAAAGAATTAATTGCTGTATCTGAGTGAGCATACCATTACAGTTTGCTGTTGAGCTGCCACCAAGTCAGCTTTTTTTTTTCCCCCTTGCATTCATGCACTGCCTTTCCTGCCATGACACCAGGTAAGGTAACCAACTGTGTTCATACCCCCAACAAACCTTTCAATTAGGCTCTGGATCCTTTGCCTCATAATTTCTCTTGGTCTTTGCTCTTTCATCATTCCCTTTTTCCTTTGGTATCATTTCTTTCTCCTTATTTTTTGGATCATTCCCACCATCATGAGTCTAACATCACTCAGCTCAAAACAAAACACTGTCTCAGCTCCAAAGCATTACCACACTTCTCCATTTCCCTCCACTGCCAGACTCCTAGCTATAAAGTTCTATATACGGTTGCTATTTCTACTTTACCCCCCATCCTCTCTTCCATCCAATCCAAATCGAGCCTCCAGTGTCATGGCTCAATTTATTAAGATCTCCAAGGACCCACATCTTGCTAAAGCTGTTGGTTAATTTTTGTCTTCCTCTTATCTGATTTGTTAGCAGCTCTTGATATTTTCTTCTTCAACAGGTTCTTCTCTAGGTTTAGAGGAAGATTTGTTTTCCTTCAACTTTAGGGTCTTTCCAAGCTGTCTAAATACTGCTATCCCCAGACATCTCCTCTATAACTGCAATTACTCTTTAAGAGACTTAATCTAGTATCATGGTTTTGAAAATGATCTCTATAATTCTCAAATGAATATTTCTAACCCTGACTTCTTTGATGAATTACAGAATCATACTTAACTGTCTACCTGACATCATCAGTTGGAAGCCCAGTAGTCAGCAGAAATTTAAAACAGAGCCAATAGCCAGTGTTTCCTCATCTCTAACACAAACCCTAGAGTCCTCAGCATACCAAGCCTTCAGCTTTTAAGTATATGGTAATACTAACCATCTAGCTACAAGGGTCAAGATCCTATCTTTAATTTGTCAGTTTCTTTCCATGCCACACCTAGCTCACCAGTGTAACTTGTTGCTCCAAGGACAGTATTTATCTTGAATTTGATCTCTGCTGCTATAACCAGAGTCAAAAATATCATCTCTAATCTGGCCATCTGTAACAGGGGTTCCATGACCACAGTCTTTCCACCTCATTGTAATCAGAATAATATTTTATCTATTTGTTTACCGTGCATCATCTGGCACTTGCTTACCTCTCAATGAAGCTGAAAGCTGAAACTCCAATACTTTGGCCACCTGATGCAAAGAACAGACTCATTAGAAAAGACCCTGATGCTGGGAAAGATTGAAGGCAGGAGGTGAAGGGGAAGACAGAGGATGAGATGGTTGGATGGCATCACCGACTCAATCGACATGAGTTTGAGTAAACTCTGGGAGTTGGTGATGGACAGGGAAGCCTGGTGTGCTGCACTCCATGGGGTCGCAAAGAGTCAGACATGATTGAGCAGCTGAACTGAACTGAACTACCTCTCAAGCGTATCCCACTGTACTCTCTCCCATGTCTGTTACTCTTCAGCTATAGCAGCTTGGAATATTTATTCCCCAACACACAACTGCCACTTTCCCATTTTCGGGTATCAAATTAAATTTTAGCTTCTCAGACCAAAATTTCCCAGACCAGGTGGCTAAATAGGGCCTTCTGCAGGCCCCTCATTTTCCACCCAGTTTCTCTCTTTCATATTATTTTATTTTATTTGTGGCACTTAACATTACTATTGGGTACAGTTTTCAATATTTCCTTTCTTTCACTTTTCCGTTATCTGTCTCCTCACCTATGAATACAAGTTTTTGAAGCAGAAACTTTGTTTCATTTTTTTTAAATCTAGACTAGTTTCCAGCATGTAGAATGTACTTATACAATGCAAAAAATACATGGTAACAGATATTGACTGACTTAACAAGTCAACAGGAATTTCACCTCTGTGGTTGTGTCTTTTGTATCTGAATAAAATCTACAAAGGTTTGCTAAGCCAAAGATGGTAGTTAGATTCTGTGTGTGTGTGTGTGTGTGTGTGTAATTCTAAGCAGAGCTAGAGAGAAGTGGCTTTAAGCACAATCTTAAAAATCAATATTAAATTGTACTAATATATGTGAGATCTTGAGATGATGTTTCTCTATACAATAAATGAAGGTGAACTCAATAGATGAATGGAAAAAAAGGAACAGGTCTTACTAAATTTAAGAGATATTGGATGCAGTAATTGTGTTAGTCACGTCCGACTCTTTGCAACTTTATGGACCGTAGCCCATCACACTTCACTGTCCATGGAGTTTTCCAGGCAAGAATACTGGAGTGGGTTGCCATTCCCTTCTCTATGGATTCAGTAAATAACAACTCAATAACGTACATTCTTGGTGTTTATGTCATGTGAGCCTGGGTCCTGTGGCAGACACTGAATGAATATATAATTGACTGGTAGGTGAGCTCCTAGTGAGCAGATTGCCTTTATATCTCTTATTCTTACTCTTCTTCAAGTACATAGTTTCTACAAAATGTCTACAAAATGTTTCTGATTTGCATTGTCACTGACAGAGAATTCACTGGGTACAGTTGGTGTCAAGAAATATATCCTATTGCTATAAGATAAGCCATTATTACTCAAGCTATATTACAAGAACACAGTACCCTGAGAGAATTCACAGAACAATACCTACTACCTACCAAGAATGGCCATAGAAAAATGATGGCACTTGTTTAGCCTCTTATAAAATGCAATTATAAAACTAACAGTGCCTCTATTATTAATGGGTGAGGAAAAATATATATATATATATGAGTGGGGGTGTGTGTGTTTATGCATAGTTTTTTTTTAAAAATCAGGATAGCTCTTTTATATATAGCACTATTGATTTGGAGACAAACCTCAAGAGAGGTTTACTATCTCTGAAGAAGAAAAGAATTTTAGGAGGTAAAAGATGGGTTTTCAGTGCTTCTTGAACCAGTTTTCAGGGATGAAATTGGATTCATTTATTCACATTATGTTGAGACATCTCTTTCTCAAAGGTTTCTCTTTGTGCTTATTTCTTTTTCTCCCTCTTTTGTCCAATATTGCTGACTAATCCTGCCATTTTCTGAGAATCAGTTTTTAATTGCAGAAAGCAGGAACATTCAAAAGAAATGTGGGCAAGGGCTCCATCATACAAGGATTTTGCAGAGCATTTAAGCTCACATGGTTCTCTTCCATGAGTGTGACAGCAAAGCCCATGTGTGGACTGCAGAGCTGAGTTAGGATCCATTATGCCTGGTGATTCGAATAAATACTAACAATCATAAAATGGTGGCTATTTTAATTTTCTCCTCTTTTCCCATATGGATAAAGTGAGGTGTATCCAGTGTGGGGACAGGCTATGAAGGATGCCAGAATTAGCTTCTGGGCAAGCCAATACCACCTACTTTTTAAATAGAAATGTCAACCTGTTAGTCGCCTTCCTGTTAAGCCTTTTGTTGTAAATGAACAAGTAACAGAAGTGTGTGTTGTGTGGGCTAGAGGTCTTCCAGGTGCTCTGCGGGACATAAAGGTGGCAGAAAACAAAATTCTATCTCACGAGTTCAGTTTGGAGGGTGGGAGGCAGGTGGAGAAGACGTACATACTTAAACAATCAGAATGAATATTTATGAATCATTTTAGATTTTGAAAACATTTCTACATGTTATTTTATGAAAACATTAAGAACACAAAACATTATCCAATTAAAAGCTAAACTCTATGATACAGGCAGCATATTTTAAAATGATCAGAGAGGCAGAGAATGAACTGAGATTGAGAATAAATGGAAAATGAAATAGTTGGGGGATATGGGGCTTAAGCATTGTAGTCAGGAATGTAGTCAGCATTCAAAGCTGAGAGAAAGGTATGTTGCCTCAAGGCAGGTGCAGGGTAAAATTAGGACATCACATGATGCTAAGCAGGGCTGCCAATGGTGAAAAGTGACTTAGAAGATCTCTCAACTCTGAAGGTGAAGAAAGCTTGGGATCAACACTGAATTCGATAGTGATGATTAAATAGCATGCAATTGTACAGAAAAATCTATGCCAGTTTTGTTACTCAAAATACTGCTTGCATTTTTTGTTGAAATATTTATTTTTCCCCCCAAAATGTTGGCATCTGAATATCTTGTATGTCTTAAAATGGAAGACATCTGAGAATTGAGAAGTATGCAATATTTGTTCATTTGAAATAACTAATCCAAATTCCTGCTTTTTCATTTTTGCACAGTGAAGCATCCGCCAGATACTGAATGATATGTTTGGCCTTTTCGATATTATTTATTGTTCTTGAAAAGAACACCATATACTCTAAAGGTGAATGTTTGCAGTAATATGGCCCCGTTGGGAGAGAAGTCACACTTACTCTGGTTACCTGATGTGTGTATCTGAATTTAGGGACAATCCCAAGGGACCCAGAGGGTCAGATTCATACCCAGATTTGGACTTTGGTTGTCTTTCAACAGCAACCATGGTTTACTGGGGTGGCTCTGTGTGTGTGTTGGTAGCTCAGTCTTGCCCAACTCTTGGCAACCAAGATCAAGTCCATGGCGACCTCATGGACTGTAGCCCACAAGGCTCCTCTGTCCATGGGATTCTCCAGGGAAGAATATTGGAGTGTGTGGCCATTCCTTTCTTCAGGGGATCATCCCAACCCAGGGATCGAGCCTGGCTCTCCCAGATTGCAGGCAGATTCTTTACCATCTAAGCCACCAGAACTATATTTTCCACATTAACTGAAGCCACCAACTCATCGCTTAAGTTATCATATTTGAAAAAGGTGACATTGTATTTGCCACATTAAAATATTTGTTTCCAAACTAAGCTGCAAACATCTGAAAACAAACCATTATATGTTTTTACCATAATGTGCAGTAACAGAAAAATGCAGTCTCAACTGCCTGGTTAATAAAAAACATATAGTGAGTCTCCTGGTGAAAACAGGGGATTGGGTTATTCCTCAAAGGATCTGGGAAATATTTGTGAACTAGACTTTATCCATTTAAATTTAGAGTGGACTGTTTTGAATTTGGTTTAGCATGGGAGGAATTCCTAAGCAGAAATTTGGCATTCCTAAGAAAAGTGGAGAACAAATCAAAGTTAGGTGTATTCTGCCCGTGGTAGGCAGTATAGTTACTTATTTCTCTTTTGTTGTAAATAAGCCATGGTTCTGTTTGTCTTTACCTGCTGTTTTTGTGCTATAATGAGTAGTAATTCTGAGGATATGCAGCTGAAATCAGGCCCACAAGACACCTGGCACACCATACAACAGGAAATTGATCAGTTATGCGTGTTTCCTCATTTAATTCCACAACAAAATTAGCAACTAGCACCCACATTTTTCAGCTTCCTTGGTGACTCAGGTGGTAAAGGATCTGCCTGCAATGCAGGAGACCTGGGTTCATTCCCTGGATTGGGAAGATCCCCTGGAGAAGGAAATGGCCACCCACCCCAATATTCTTGCCTGGAAAATCCCATGGACAGAGGAGCCTGGCAGGCTACAGTCCATTGGGCATGAGGAGTCAGACACAACTGAGAGAGCCATTTTACAGAGAGGATGCTAAGGCTCAGGAGCTAAAATATCTTGCTTTTGGTGATGTGACCAGTGAGTGGCAGAACTGAGGTTCAAGTACAGTTTTCTCCAGTGCCAAGACTCACAGACTTCAGAGAATAGATTTGAAAGTGTATGGGATCCACTTTGAGAAAACCTGTGTTATTATATGCATCTTTATTGTATCATAGTAAAATATTTATTTTTCTATTTCTGCCTGTAAATTCCTAGGTCCTTGAGGGTGAAGCGACTTAGCAGCAGCAGCCTGTAAATTCCTAGATCCTTGAGGGATAAGTATTCTGGTTCTTTGTCTGTACCTCTAGAGTTCAGTATAGCATTATTGATTTAACACATTAAAGGGGTCTAGCAGAGAGTTCCTCTATATTGCCCTGGAAAGTGATTCATTACCCCGTTCCAAGCAGATGAAAAAACAACTGAGATATAACAAATAAACAGAACACAAAGTAATTGAAAGTCAATGACCCAAAGTCTATAAGACAAGAGGGTGTTGTATGGCAGAGAAATGTGTAGTCTTCCTAGAGACACCAGTCAAATGCTTCTTTGACTGTCTGAGCCTTGAGTGGATCTTCTCTCTGGGAGGAAGCTACACGGTGATAAGTAACTCCCCCAATCCCTCCTCACTCTTCTCTCCACTCTCTCAAGCACACTTCCTGACAGATAAAGAACACTGAGTAATGTTTCTTAACTGAATATAATAATGAAACAGATGACACTCCACCAGTAAGTTAACCGCATGGGACTGGAACCTGGCATCTCAGAGCAGAGCCTAGGGATCACACACCCTGGACTGTCACAGACTAGGGTGCAGACTGGAGTAACGCTGGGTCATTCTGGAGTCCTCGTGGGTGGACCACCTGGGTCAGTATAGCAGCCTTCAGCAGAGGCCCTGGTCTGGCCTGGGGGGTCAACACAAATGTCCCAACATGCCTACCCAATAGGCACAATGTCAAAGTCAGGTCACTGGAAATTCTTTCATGAGGAAGGCTTTAGGATGTCTAGGAACTTAGGCTATTTTCTGGGTTTGGGGTAGAGTTCTGAGAGGTGTGATATACTCTAGGAGACGGCTCAGGTCTTTTGTTTTGTGGTTGCTTCCAGCATTACAATTAAGAAGGGAGACTTTTAGAATTACAAAAAGTAAATTCTACCACGTGAAAAATTCTATTGTTTGCCTCCAGTGACATTACAGAAATGAAATCAACTCCCTTTCCCTGCTTAGAGTTCCACACATGAGGCTAGATGAATGTGACAGATATTGTAATTTGAATACAATTGTTCACTTAGCAACCTCCCTGGAAACCTGTCTCCTGCAACTTGGCTTTTTGAGTAGAACTCTTGAGATGTCCTCTAAAAGAACAAAGCCCAACAAGGTTTGAAAACAGGAAATTATAATAGTCTCATCAAACCAGTCCTCTCAAAACTCCCCTTCTGCCCGGCCCTGTTGTCCCAGGCTCAGAATCCTGCTTCAACAAAGTCGGAATCCAGCTTACCTGTGCAGAAGGAGGTGTGCTGATGCTCCAAACTCTGTATTCTGGAAATATGGAAAGTATGCACACTTTGTCCATTTTTCATTCTTAAATCTGTGTGTTGTATACAGGAGAACCATTATTTCTTCCTACGGAATTAACTGTCCTCTTCATTTTGCGTTTATCAGAGCTTCTTGACAGATATCACAGAGAGCTCCAGAAAAAAAAAAAAACAGTCATTGTAAGTATTATTCTTTTGTCTTCATGAGAATACTCTTGGGTTTGATTTGCTTAATCCTTTGCCTAAATAGAAAACAAAGCTATGAGTGAATGCTAAGTTGCTTCAGTCTTGTCCACCTATGTGCAATCCTATGGGCTGTAGCTCACCAGACTCCTCTGTCCATGGAATTCTCCAAGCAAGAATACTGGAGTAGGTTGCCATGCTTTCCTCCAGGGGATCTTCCGGACCCAGAGATCGAACCCGCCTCTCTTACTTCTACCTGCATTGGCAGGTGGGTTCTTTACAACTGGGGTCACCTGGGGAGCCCCAGAAAACAAGATTACTTTCTCAAAACTCTTCCTTTTCAGATGGCCTCAGATATGCAGATGACACCACCCTTATGGCAGAAAGTGAAGAGAAACTAAAAAGCCTCTTGATGAAAGCGAAAGAGGAGAGTGAAAAAGTTGGCTTAAAGCTCAACATTCAGAAAACTAGGATCAGGCATCTGGTCCCACCACTTTATGGGAAATAGATGGGGAAACAGTGGAAACAGTGTCAGACTTTATTTTGGGGGCTCCAAAATCACTGCAGATGGTGATTGCAGCCATGAAATTAAAAGACACTTATTCCTTGGAAGGAAAGTTATGACAAACCTAGACAGCATATTAAAAAGCAGAGTTGACTCATTGGAAAAGACCCTGATGCTGGGAAGGATTGGGGGTAGGAGGAGAAGGGGACGACAGAAGATAAGATGGTTGGATGGCATCATCGACTCAATGGACATGAGTTTGGGTAAACTCCGGGAGTTGGTGATGGACAGGGAGGCCTGACGTGATGAGATTCATGGGGTCGCAAAGAGTCGGACACGACTGAGCAACTGAACTGAACTGAACTGAGGAATACCAAAGAGGGTGTGGCTGAGGTGTGACCAAATGAGGAGGGCTAAGCTCAGCCCAAGGTCTTTGAGTTTTGCGGGTGCTGAGGCTGGACATACTCCCTGGAAACTTGGAGGAAAGTCCTTCAGTCATTCCCAAAGACTTTCTCACCTAAAGGGTTTGTAGCTTCTGTTAAAGCAATTTATGTGCATACAATAAGCTGTCCTTTTCGTGGAGAATTTCAGAAGCTTGATTACTTTTCATAATCTGAAAAAGGTTAAATACATTGGGGATCTTGTGTCCTCAACTCGCCTTGATTTGTGTTTGAAGAATATATGGGGTTAAGTGACAGATAAAACCGATTCCTGCTTCCCTGTAAGATGGTCTCGGTCTTCATGCCTGTGAAGCTTTCCACGTGTACTACACATTCTTTCCCAGTCCCCTCTGGTCTCTAGACACTAGGAAGGCACAGTTGCTATTTCACACATCTTTATCTTGGAAAGTTTCAAATCAGAGCTTAGGGTGTAATGCAAATAAAGACCTAAACAGTATTAAGGAAAGCAATTTGACACTTTATGAATTTCATCTCCTCCAAGCCAGCTCATAGAGAGATTATGTACAGAGAGGAACAGGTTACTGCTTGCATAACTGATTGAAAATTGGTGCTAATTGGCTTGAGGTTTAAATGAGGGAGCTCTGTCAGACAGCTGGCCCAGTCGAGGGTTCTGTATCTGAAAGCACTACATGGAAATAGAATTTATCTCTATGTGATGATGTTTATTCTCTGAAAATTAGGTTAAAATGGAAGACATCATTTCCCTCATCCTCAATTAAAACAAATAGCTCACGTTTAACTCAACTGTAGCATCCGTGGGCCTTGGGGATAAATTTCCTCTATTTTACAAGTAAGCCACTGCCTGCATTTTCCTGTGACAAGAGGCCTAGAGGATCAGAGTATTTCAGAAAAGGTTAAAAGAAATTGTACCACATCCAGGAAGGCTAATTTTCATGCATCAAGCTTCTTTGAGCTGAATTTGTGTAATGAGTGCACTGGAAATTGAAAGACGAGATTAAAGTGCTGTTTGTCGTGTACAGAGATTTCAGAAATGCTTATCAGCTCTGCGCAGCTGAACACAGCCCAGATTAAAACCCGATCTGACAGAAAGGGAGGCTGACTGCAAATGCCGGGCTTTACATCCATGCTAATTAGAAAGTGCATATTAAACATGAGGCTGACGAGGAGAGCAGCTGCAAAGGTCTTTATCTATATTAAGAGACTGTCCACCTACATAATAAGAGTAATTACCGATGAGAGAATTCTCAAAAAGAAATTGCATTTAATGACACATCATACAATTTCTCCTTATTTCAAAAGTCTAGTACATCATCCCCCAAGAAGGTGTGACTTTATTTTCTCTCTGGAACTATGTGACAGATGAGATTTTGAAGACAAGATCCATTCACTTATATTTCTACTAAGGCAAGCTCCTTACTTGCAGAACTGCCAGTGTGGAAACTCTATGGAGTCCCCAATCCTTGTTTCTAATGAACCAACAAGGAAAACAACTAAAATTTTCCAACCTACAGGAATTACTTGAGAGAGATGGCACCTAAGAGCGCTTTTATTGGACAGTTGTCAATATCACTAGAACTGGATTCCATTACGTTTTTAATTTTAAACTTAGTTTTATTTATTTATTATTTTTGGTTGTGCTGGGTCTTCATTGCTGTGTGGGCTACTCTCTAGTTGTGGTGCATGGGTTTTTCATTGTGGTGGCTTCTCTTGTTGTGGAGCATGGGCTCTAGGATTTTGGGGCTTCAGTAGTTGTGGCTCGTGGGCTTAGTTGTTCCATGGAAGGTGGGATCCTTCTGGATCAGGGATCAAACCCATGTCCCTTACATTGGCAGGCAGACTCCTTACCACTAAGCCACCAGGGAAGTCCCTCTATTAATTTTTTTTTTAACTTCCTATCAAAACTGGTAACATTAGAGCTGTGATTTGGGTACAATAGTATTGAAGGGCTACAAGAAATTCCCTTGGAGTCTCTTTGCTTCTTTTAAAAAGAAAACAACCTCCTGTGGTCCTTGAGAAGTAAAAGTAATACTCTGAATGAAAGCATCTAGCATGCACTGGGCACTCCACAGTCATTTCATTTCCATCATCCTTTCTCTTCTTCCTTCCTTCATCTCTTCCTTCCTTTCATTTTTCTTCATATTTTTAGGTTGATATAAACCTAAGTTATCCAACTGTTACTCAGCCTGAATGTTTCTTTCTGATAATTCATTTTCAAAATAAAATAGACGCATTTTTTTCTTTCTTGTAGTAGTTGTTTCCTGAAAACCTAGACACATAATAAATAACCAAAATCTAATAAATGATCATTGCTGTTTAATCGCTCAGTCATGTCCCACTCTTTTGCCACCCAATGGACTGTAGTCCACCATGCTCCTCTGTCCATGGGATTTCTTAGGCAAGAATACTGTAGTGGGTTGCCATTTCCTTTCTCCAGTGACTCTTCCCCATCCAAGGATCGAACTTGCATCACCTGCATTGCAGGAGGATTCTTTACTACTGAGGCACCTGGGGAATCCCAAGTGATCATTGTGAGCTATTAAAAAGAGCACCCAAGAAATTCAGCCTGTTGGGGAAGGCAGAGTGAGAAATCAAAGGTCATAAAAACTACGTAAATGTGCTATTGAAAGACATGCTATTTTGCCTTTATTATTGTTAATATGATTCAATTGAATTCTTCAAGATTTCAGATGGAAATTCTAAATATCTAACAGCCGTTTAGATTTTTAGAAGCCATTTAACACCTGGCTTCCCAGGTAGCGCTAGTGGTAAAGAACCTGCCTGCCAATGCAGGTAGAAGTAAGAGACGTAGATTCAATCCCTGGGTCTGGAAGATCCCCTGGAGGAGGACATGGCAACCCACACCAGTATTCTTGTATGAGGAATCCCATGGACAGATGAGCCTTGCAGGCTATGGTCCATGGGGTTGCACAGAGTCGGACACGGCTGAAGTAACTTAGCATGCATGCAACAGCCATTTAATCTCTGTTGCAAGGCTCTACAAAATATTATGAAATATAATGAGCATGCAAAAAAAGTTTATAAAAGCATATGTATCATTTGCCAATAGTTGTAAGACAAATACTGATGCAACCTCACCCAGGATAAGAAATGGAGTTTAGTGACACCTATGAAACCAGATCTTTCATATGTGCATCTTTCCATGAGTCCCTTTCTCTTTTCAAGAGTCACCCTCTCAAAACTGAATGATAATCTTTTCCTTGCTTTGATAAGGCTCTTTTGTACAGCCAAATGTACTCTTTCATCCCATAAGCTAAACCAATTTATTTCCTGTTTTCACCTGTAATTAATGGAAATAATTAATTATTTGTTTAATTATTAAATACTAATAAAAATAATAATAAAAAAAAGAGAGATCTCTTTTCTTGAGGCCTCTTGACATCAGTTCCTGTGTTAACTGTGTTAGTCTCTCAGTCATGTCCGACTCTTTGTGATCCCATGGACCGTATCCCTCCATACTCCTCTGTCCATGGGGTTTTCCAGGCAAGGATACTGGAGTGGGTTGCCATTTCCTTCTCCAGGAGATCTTTCCAACCCAGGGTCTCCTGCATTGCAGGCAGATTCTCTACCGTCTGAGCCACCTGGAAGCCCTTATGTTAGTCAGATGGGGCTGCTTAAAAAATCACCACAGACTGGGGTTGGGGAGCAGTGGAAGAGCTGAAACACCAGGGATTTATTTCATATAGTTCTGAAGGCTGAGAAGTCCAACATCGAGGTCCTAGAAGATTCTGTGGTGGGTGACGAACCCCTTCCTCACTCTCTGAGGGTCTTCTTACTATTGTATCCTCATGTAGTGGAGAGCAGAGAGGAAGACCTGGTGTCTCTTCTTTTTATTTTATTAATCCCATCATGAGGGCTCCACCCCATGACCTTGTCTTACTAATTATTTCCCGAAGACTTCAGCTCCAAATCCATAACACCGAAAATTAGGATTCCAATATGTGAATTTGGGAGGACATAAACATTTGGTCCACAATAGTCACTTTAGCTTTTCCCTTGATGGCAATAAGGGTCAATATTTCCAGACTGGACTTTGCTGCATTCTTGGATGGATTTAATAATATCTTAAATAAGATCCCAGCAAAAGGGGAAACAGAAACATTGGAGGGTCTTTCTTGTCTACTAATGTCTGAGATTCCTGTCTCTCATCTCCTCGCTCTAAAAAAAGAGACAAAATAATTCCAACACAAGTGAAGAGAAACTAAAGAGTCTAAAAGGTGAATTAAGAGTGAAAGAGGAGAGTGAAAAAGCTGGCTTAAAACTCAGTATTCAAAAAACTAAGATCATGGCATCCGGTCCCATCACTTCATGGCAAATAGAAGGGGAAAACGTGGAAACAGTGATAGATTTTGTTTTCTTGGGCTCCAAAATCACTGTGGACAGTGACTGCAGACATGAAATTAAAAGACACTTGCTCCTTGGAAGGAAAGCTATGACAAACCTAGACAGTGTATTAAAAAGCAGAGACATCATTTTGCCAACAAAGTTCTGCATAGTCAAAGTTATGGTTTCTGCAGTAGTCACATACAGATGTGAGAGTTGGACCACAAAGAAGGCTGAGAGCTGAAGAATTAATGCTTTTGAACTGTGGTGCCAGAGAAGACTCTTGAGAATCCCTTGGACTGCAAGGAGATCAAACGAGTCAATCCTAAAGGAAATCAGTCCTGAATATTCATTGGAAGGACTGATGCTGAAGCTGAAGTTCCAGTACTTTGGCCAGCTGATGCAAAGAGCCAACTCTTTGGAAAAGACCTTGATGCTCAGAAAGATTGAGGGCAGGAGAAGAGGGTGACAGAAGATGAGATGGTTGGATGGCATCACTGAGTCAATGAACATGAATTTAAACAAACTCTGGGAGATAGGGAAGGACACACTGAAGCCTGGTATGCTGCAGTCCATGGGGTCACAAGGAGTCGGACACAACTGAGTGACTGAACAACAACAGCTCCACCACACCACAAAAGGAGTGTGCTAGGAGACAAGGAAATCTGGCTCAGGAATATTGCTAGGAATCTCTGGAAGGTCTCTAGCCTTTGGAGGACCCTTTATTCCTAAGGCAGCTTCATACAGAAATGTTTGGAAAGAAAGTCATAGTACAGCTCAACATTATTCAAAAAAGCGATCCTGTACTTAATGATGATAAGGGAAATGATAAGAGTGAATGTTATTCATTTCGTTGAGCCTAAGGAGAGGTTGTGAATCTGAGCGAGTGGACACAGCCCTGCTACCCTCACTTTCCTGCTGATCTTATCACTGGGGCCTGGGCATCACAGGCCGTGGCTACCAGAACACCACTTCCTACAGACTGAAGAGAAGATAACATCATTGTTTGGCAACAAGAGGCCAAACAGAAGCTTGGAGAAGGCATGGTGAGGGTGGTGGTCCACAGGAAGGACCTTCACCTGAGCACTTGCCTCAGGAGAATGACCTACCTTCCCTGTTCCAGTAGGAGTGAACGTTGCCCTTACCCAGGTCCTCAGAGGTCCTCTCAGTCACCCCCTAGGGACCAGGTTTGTTTTCCACACCTACTATAGATGGGTCTCCCCATTTTTAATCCAACACACCCAGTGATTAGAAACACTAACAACTTCCTGCCACGCCTGCCCCATGTGAGGGCCCTGGAGAAGCCTCATGCAGTTACCTCACCTCTCCTTCCTGTTTAAAATTTAAAATTTATTACATTTTATTATTTAATAAAAATATTGTTAAATAGTAAGAAAAAAAATAGATGTTGTGAAGTCTTTTTCAGGAGGTAGTGACCCAACACTCAGCTGGTTTGACCCGAGTGACCTGGGATTCTAATCACTAAATGGCTTTGTGATTTTGGACAAGTTTCCATCTATAAAAGGAGCAGGTTAACTAGATGATCTATAAGATACCATCAAGCCCCCTAATTCTCTTCTATTTGTAAATAGTGGATATCAGGATCCCATATTAGAGATTTTGTTTTTATATGAATTTCATATTCAATATTTATGTGAGGGATAAAAAAACATAATAAAAAGAGTGATCAAGATTATTTTTCATAAGAATGGAAACGTCAGGAATAATTAAATCACAGTGACCAAACAAAAAGCAAACAAGCAAGCAAACAAAAAACCCTTTGTATATATCTATACCTGCATTTTTGTTGTGTATGGATTATTTGTGTTAGTTACTCAAACATGTCCAACTCTTTGTGACCCCATGGACTGAAGTCCATCAGACTCCTCTGTCCACGGGATTCTCCAGGCAAAAATACTGGAGTGAATTGCCATTCCCTTCTCCAGGGGATCCTCCTGACCCAGGGATTGAACACAGGTCTCCTGCACTGCAGGCAAGTTCTTTACCATCTGAGCCATCAGGAAACCCAGGGATTATTTAGGTAGTCCTAAATATTTCAGAGTTGTAAATTGATGCAGAACTGGGAATAAACATTTTTTGAGCAAATGTTTCATACCAGGAATGTGCTCAGAGCATTCTTCTTGACAGTAAGACTGTAAAGATAATGGCATTCCCTCTAGAGACCAAGAAACTCAAGCATGGCAAGTTGAAACAAATTGCCTTGTGATCCACAGTGCCAAGACCCAACCTCAGCATCTTTGATATCACCTAGAATTGTGATAGAATTGCAAATGCTCAGACCTCACTCAGACCTACTGAGAGAGAGAGAGAGACTCCAGCTGGGTGGCCCAGAGATGAGGTTTAACAAGCTCACCAACTATAAAGCTTCAGAACTTCTGATCAAGTGAGTTAAAAAACAAGGAATCAGTCCCAGTCCTGATATCCAAACCTGAACTCTTTCCATCACCTACAACTATTACAGAATTCCAACTTGCCTGAATCATTTCTGATTGCTTTTCTTCAACTTGTTTCAGATGTATTTTCCAGGCAGGGAATATTACAATCACATCTTTACCAAGTCAACTAAAGACAAGTGAGAGAGTTAAAGCAGGGCAATTTCAAGTTTGAGAGACAAAAGGAAAAGTGAGAATTTTCGAGAAGATTCATGACAATAACTTCTCTCTAATTATATTATATAGATATAATACATAATACAACATTTTGCCTCGGTACATTAGAGGCAAAAACGAACAGACTTGATAATCTATGAGGTCCTCATCATCCTGAGTTTTCTGATTTGATTTTGGAGGTGGTTCACCACTCTTTATAAATTTATAATAGCAGGTTTTATTCAAGAAATGGATTTGATGGACACGGGCAGCGGGGAGGAAGGAGAGGGTAAGACAAACGGAGTGAGTAGCATGGAAGCATATACACTACCATATGTAAAATAGAGAGCCAATGGGAATTTGCTTTATGACTCAAGGAACTCAAATCAGGGCTCTATGACAACTTAAAGGGATGGGAAAGGGTGGGTCGTGGGAGGGAGGTTCAAGAGGGAAAGGACATATGTACACCTATGGCTAATTCATCTTGATATATGGCAGAAATCAAACCAATATTGTAAAGCAATTACCCTTCAATTAAAAATAAATAATTTTTAAAAAGTAAAACAATGCAGTCATTTAAAAATATCATCTATAAAATTAAAACAAGACCAGATTTGACTTATTTTACTAACTTTCCCACCTCCAGTCCCCTGTCAATGTTTAGCTTTAGATGCTTAACAATATTTACTGAACAAACAAAGTTACACTCTACAATTAGTTTTGAATTTTATATCTGTTGATATAAACTTAGTCTAATTACGAGATTAAAGTCATGAGGAAGTTTGTAATAACTTTGCCACACAATGGTATGTGCAAACAAGGAAATTGTGACCCAAAGCTTCAGTTCTTACTAGGGTGAAGAAAATAATTTACTTTTCCCTCCTCTCCTGCTTTTAGAATATAAGTCGGTGTGTTTTGTACATTATTGTCTTTTTCCTAGGCAACAAATCGTTTGGAGAGAACATCTAATATTGACCAAATCCATCAGTCCCATAGATGCCACATCTAGAAGCTGTAGAGAGAAGAGTAGTGTGATGAGGTTCTAAGTCTTGTGTGTTTATACTACAGCTGCATACAATGAAGATTTCCTCATTGCCTTGAGGTGTCACAAAATTCCCACTGCCTTTGCAAGAACCAAAGTCCAGGGGCGTGTAGGCTACAAGTGTAGATCATGTTCACATTTTCAGAAATCATGAAATTTGCTATTTTTCTTACATGCATTTCTTCATAAGGTGAAACATTTAAAATTCTGAGCTGCCTGACATCATCTTTTATTTACTGAAATATGTTACTTGACTTGCAAGTGTCATTTAGATTAATGCATACTCTCAGTCTTGAGACTGAGTTCACCAACCGCTATGTTTCTTTTCTGTTCTTGGTTGGTTATCAAGAATATTAGTAGAATACGGGCATTTGGATTTAAAGAGGACATCTCATTACATGATAAGTAAATTTATACAGAATGTATAAATTACTGATTTGTAATTCAAAGTTTGCAGACTTAGATTGCTGCAAGATATTTATACCAATCATATGCTTCCTCTGTTCAGCACAGCAAATAATATTTTCATTATTCAAGCTTTTTTGTTTCTTGTACTATGTATATGTGAAATTTGTTTTAGAGAGTTTAACAAGATATTCATTAAATAGAAATTGCAAGTAAACTAAGACATAATAAGCCAGTATCTTTATGGATTATAATGAAAATTGCCCCCAAACATTTAGCTTTGGCTGATTGGCTTATTCGGTAGACAGACATAGGCTCGAATCCCAGTTTAACCACTTACCAGCTATTGAGTTTAAGTTATTCAATCTCTGAACCCCACTCTTTGACTCTGATAAAGTGGAGATGTAAATAAAACCTATGCATGCATAGCATTTGTGAGGGAATTAATTTAGACAATCCATGCAATTCACTAGCCCAGTGCTCACAAATAGTTAGAACTCAATAAATGATAGTCATTATTCTTACTAGTTTACATATAGTGTGGAATAAGTCAGCATTAGAACAATAAAACATTGTTCTAATATTTTCCTTAATTTCCAATAAATTCCTAGCACAATAATTTCCAATAAACTCCTAGCACAAATTAAAAATAATCCCAGGAATATCAATCAGAACGGCCCTTAAAAGAAATCCCTCTAACTGATTCTGCAGTTCCATGGTTTCTGTCTACCAAGAGCTAATCCTCAAATAAGAGAACCCCAAAGAAGAATTATTGTTGTTTCTGGACTGCTGTTGTTTCTTTAAGTAAAGAAACACTTTAAAAAAGAACACAGTAACTGAAGGTTTCTGGCTGTGAGGAATTCCTTCCCTGGTTAAAAAGGTCTCTGACTGTTTGCAAAAGGAGTTGTTAGATATTGTTTGTGTAGCGTAAATCAAAAGGAGTTGGGAGGAAGTCCATAGGTTAATGAGAATACTAGGCAGGCTTATGATGTGAAGTGGAAAATATACTTTCCTTCTCTGTTCTAAATTTTCCAACAGCTTTTTTGTAAAAAAGTAGCTTAGGTAGACAAGGAGTCTGAAAAGAGGCAGATGAGCAGAAAAAAATCTTATCTTGGATTTTCCAAGAAGCTTCCCTTGCACTATTGAAATTATTATTTCTTGGTGAGGCCAATTTAATGCATCATTGCTTCTAATTGTGTGCTTAACATACACTCCTTTCTACATTTAGCCTGGGATGTAAATAAATGTTAGCATTCACATATTCATATATCTAATTAATTTCCACCAAAAAATTCATTACACCGCATGAACTTATCTTCATTAACTGTAATGGAACCCTTTAAAAATGAAATGTTTCCTGAAATATTGTATGTTGGGAAATGGTAATACAGCAGATTTTAAAATATAATAAAAAGCATAGTGTCCCTCACTATGTCCCCACATTTTTTTAAAGAGCTGAATGGTGACATTTCATTCTAATTTTTTTCTATTAGCTTTATATAATTTTTTTAAACCATATCTTATTGGTTACTCATTAGAAGATGAGGAGCTTAAATAGAACCCAGGAATGTATTAGAATCATAAGAGTACATATAATTTAGGATTTATTTAAGACGAAACCATAATATTGAACTTGTACATCTCCTTTGGATAGAGAACTAAACTCTATTTGACAAAGGCTCCATTAAATTGTGGATGCGGAGAATATACAACACAATGAAAATGGTGCAACTGAATGCTATAGCCCAGCCAGGAGGAAGGGGAGTGTCTTCAAATTCAGGCTTCTCCCAAACATTATAGAAGTTGTTCTTTAAAAAAGTTTAATTCTTAATTAAAATTTGAAAGATTTTCACTGAAGGTAACTTATGTAGTGGATCTTAAATTGTTTCCTTTCTTAAGTCATGGTCATCTTTTTCTGTCAAAATTCAAATTTTCTGCTGAACACAGAGTTTAGAAAAATCTCGATATTCCTTAAGCATCATCTTTAAGTCTTTTATCAAACATTTATTTAAAAAATCATTTTATATTATTTTGTACTTTTTATATTAAAGTATTTCATGTCTATTAGATTTCATTAAGTTCAATACAGAGTCAAGCACTGAGAAAGAGAAGTAAAAGAACCAACATCTTTCACTGTCAGTGTTTATGTATGGGGAAATAAAATACACCGCTTCCTAGATAATTCTAGACCATTTGTAATCCAGGTAGACAGTGCAAAATAATCCTGTTTGCTCTGTAGAAATTGAAAACATGCTTCTTTGTTTACCAGAAGTACATGAGGTCCCATGTTCGGCACTGCCCTAGTACAATATTGAGCACATTACAGTCCTCACATGCCAAAGACTGGCTACTCCTTGCAGGCTGATCAGTTGACAGAAGGATTAAAGATCATAGTGCACACGACTGGCCTATGATAAGTTGTTAAATGTTTGTGTTCACGTATTCATTTCATAAATCTTCATGGTCCAGCAAGTTTTCCCTGAGAAAGAGGGAATTGAAGAGAGATTTGAAGATTGAGTAGGATCAAACCTGGGTCTCCTGCACTGCAGCCAGATTCTTTACTGTCTGAGCCACCAGGGAGATCACCAAGAGAAAACCTCAATTCATAAAAGAATGTGAGGAGAACTCCCATTTGTTGTGGCTTTTCCCTTTTTTTATTTTTAAATTTGTTAAATGAAATAGCATAAATACAGTCCCCAGAACAGTACCTGGCCCGTAGCAGGTACCTTTTCTCTGACAACCTGTATTTATCTGGGTTCCTTAGAATTACCTCCTTAAGTGGTTCCACTGCCAACTCAAATTGTTTTGGAAAAACATAACAACTGTACAGTGACAGGGATCAGCAAACTTCAGGCTTAAGTTAAACAAATTACTATTATAAAAATTGGAGAGTGAAGATACGGTTTATATTGCTTTATTCAGTGTCAAAAAACAGTCAGTATTCAGCCTGTGGAGAGTCAATACATTATCTTTTTATTCGCCAAGCAATTAAGTTTTCTAGTATTTTCAGTAATACACTTTCGCTTGTTGGTGTATGAAAGCCCAATTTACGCAATAAAAGATATTTTCAGAATTACATAAATATGAATTGTAACTTTTTTAAAGCTTGGCTGTAAAACAAGTTTATACTTTACACATGCACTAACAGCTTTAAAAATAATTTTAGGAGACAATTTTTATTACAGTAACAGCAGCAATGACTTTCAAAAGATATTTGAGGCTCTTCCCGGCTCGGAGGGGAGCTTGGGGAAGAATGGATACCTGTGTATGTATGGCTGAGTCCCTGTGACATTAACCTGAAACTATCACAACATTGTTAATTGATTATGCCCCAATGCAAAATAAAAAGCTTAAAACAATAAATAAAACCAATAGAGGAACATAGAATTTAAAAATATAGACATATATGTGTGTATATATATATATATATATATTTGAGGCTCTTTATGTAATAGGCCATGGCCAAATGGAAAGAAGGATGCCTTCAAGGCTAACCAGGCATGTGAACAATAGTAAATCAAAAACTGTCGGTCCCAAGGAAAGTGTTGTCAAAGTCTGAAGTAAATTTTGTATAACTCTCATGGTAATCTTAGCACATCAAAGGCTGCCAACTTGCTATTAAATGCATTATCTTGACAAAGTTGTCAGCAGCATCAGCCTTACAAGCAACTTACTAGAAATGCAAATACTCAGACCACACCTCTGAGCAATTCTGGTCTGAGGTCCAACAAATTGTGTATTAATAGACATTCCAGGTTCTCACATTTGAGAACCACTGGTCTGGGAGAAAGTGTTCTTCAGAAACCATATCATCTGCCAGTCAAGTTCCACATTACTGAAATAGTTTTCAGTGTTAGGGCAGATAATGAGGAAAAAGATATAATCCAAAACTGTTCTTCTCCTCTTGCCTATTAGAAACCCTTTCCAAAACAGCCAACATGACTCAAGGAAATCTGATGGGTCCCTGCTGCAGAGGTGGACCATGACTAGGCTAAGTCAATTATGGCAAGCCCAACCTGCTCACCTGGGATATCATTAAGGGAGAGTGCAGATCTGAATCTATCTGGGCCAGTGAAATACATAAAGGATGGTTTAGGTTTTGTGGTGAGGGATTTTATTATTCTTAAGAGCTAAAGGAGACTATTTCTTCCACTGCATGTAAACATCATGCTACCGGCAGGCTCTCATGAACTTTAGGACAACCAGCCAGATGAAGTGGATTTACCATGGGTTGTGCAGAATGGAAAGTCAGAAAGGATTTGACTTCTTGATGACACTGAATCAGCCCACGATGAAGCCTACCCTGTGTCTGTCTTTTCTGTTATATACGCCCTTTCAGTTCAGTTCAGTTCAGTCGCTCAGTCGTGTCCGACTCTTTGCGACCCCATGAACTGCAGCACGCCAGGCCTCACTGTCCATCACCAACTCCCGGAGTCCACCCAAACCCATGTCCATCGAGTTGGTGATGCCATCCAGCCATCTCATCCTCTGTCGTCCCCTTCTCCTCCTGCCCTCAATCCTTCCCAGCATTAGGGTCTTTTCCAATGAGTCAACTCTTCGCATGAGGTGGCCAAAATATTGGAGTTTCAGCTTTAACATCAGTCCTTCCAATGAACATCCAGGACTGATCTCCTTTAGGATGGACTGATTGGATCTCCTTGCAGTCTAAGGGACTCTCAAGAGTCTTCTCCAACACCACAGTTCAAAAGCATCAATTCTGCAGCGCTCAGCTTTCTTCACTGTCCAACTCTCACATCCATACATGACCACTGGAAAAACCATAGCCTTGACTAGACGGACTTTTGTTGGCAAAGTAATGTCTCTGCTTTTTAATATGCTATCTAGGTTGGCCATAACCTTCCTTCCAAGGAGTAAGCGTCTTTTAATTTCATGGCTGCAGTCACCATCTGCAGTGATTTTGGAGCCCCCCAAAATAAAGTCTGACACTGTTTCCACTGTTTCCCCATCTATTTGCCATGAAGTGATGGGACCAGATGACATGATCTTAGTTTTCTGAACGTTGAGCGTTAAGCCAACTTTTTCACTCTCCTCTTTCACTTTCATCAAGAAGCTCTTTAGTTCTTCACTTTCTGCCATAAGGGTGGTGTCATCTGCATATCTGAGGTTATTGATATTTCTCCCGGCAATCTTGATTCCAGCTTGTGTTTCTTCCAGCCCAGCGTTTCTCAGGATGTACTCTGCATAGAAGTTAAATAAGCAGGGTGACAATATACAGCCTTGATGTACTCCTTTTCCTATTTGGAACCAGTCTGTTGTGCCATGTCCAGTTTTAACTGTTGCTTCCTGACCTGCATACAGGTTTCTCAAGAGACAGGTCAGATGGTCTGGTATTCCCATCTCTTTCAGAATTTTCCACAGTTTCTTGTGATCCACACAGTCAAAGGCTTGGCATAGTCAATAAAACAGAAATAGATGTTTTTCTGGAACTCTCTTGCTTTTTCGATGATCCAGCGGATATTGGCAATTTGATCTCTGGTTCCTCTGCCTTTTCTAAAACCAGCTTGAACATCTGGAAGTTCATGGTTTACGTATTGCTGAAGCCTGGCTTGGAGAATTTTGAGCATTCCTTTACCAGCGTGTGAGATGAGTGCAATTGTGCGGTAGTTTGAGCATTCTTTGGCATTGCTTTTCTTTGGGATTGGGATGAAAACTGACCTTTTCCAGTCCTGTGGCCACTGCTGAGTTTCCCAAATTTGCTGGCATATCGAATGCAGCACTTTCACAGCATCATCTTTCAGAATTTGAAATAGCTCAACTGGAATTCCATCACCTCCACTAGCTCTGTTCGTAGTGATGCTTTCTAAGGCCCCCTTGACCTCACATTCCAGGATGTCTGGCTCTAGGTGAGTGATCACACCATAGTGATTATCTGGGTCGTGAAGGTCTTTTTTGTACAGTTCTTCTGTGTATTCTTGCCACCTCTTCTTAATATCTTCTGCTTCTGTTAGGTCCATACCATTTCTGTCCTTTATTGAGCCCATCTTTGCATGAAATGTTCCCTTGGTATATGCCCTTTAAATAAGCTAAAAACATTACCTGTAACTAAAAGTACCCTAACTTTTGTAGGATGCCAAATAAACTATGAGCCATCCTGAGGCAGGGATCTTGGCCTTAATCAGCTTAGTATCCTGAGGGCCCAGTTTGATGCCTGGTAGATAGAGACCACTTAATAGATTTTTGTTGAATGAATGAAAAACTAAATGCATTTACATTTTATAAGTATATTCTACAAATCAGAGCATCCAAAGAGGTAGAACTGCAATGCAAGTACCTTAAAAATTGTTTTCTTCAGAATGATGTCATCCTGTGCAGTTTTTCAACCTGATTGACATAGTGAGAAATATTTTCATTAGGGACAGAAAGAATCTCTAATTACACTTTTTAAAAAAAATTTACTTTAATATTTTAAAACTGCTCTTGAATATGAAACATAACTGCTGCTTTTAATGATTGAGCATGTATTCCTAAATCTATAGATTAAAAACATGAACAAGTCCCTGTTTCATTACTCACTTTTATTTTGTCTTTATAGTGTTGGCAGATGCTCTTAATTGCTCATGAGCATGAGTGGGAAGTGGTTATAAACTTCAGATTTAATAAGAACACCAGAGGAGGGTGAAATATTGATAGATCAAACCACTCTATCATTTAGAGGGATTTTCTGGCTTCAGTCTTTATTTCCTCTCCCCACATCTGTAAAATCTCCTAACAAAAGTGATCTCTGCCTTTGTGCCCTTGTGTGATTTAGGTTTTTCTCAAGACTGAACAGACTTCAGCTTTCCCCAGTGAGACCACTATGAGGTCACACAGAGGCAAGACTAAGGCTGAGACCTGTCTCCCCATCTCCTGAGAACCAGACACTCTGCACACTGAGGTGGCACAGATGACTCTGGCACATACATATGAGGCACCTGAAATACCACAGCTATGATTTTCAGGCACTTTTGCCCCCCTGTTAGTGTTCAAGATGCTACGTTTTTCCCATTTGATCAGACATACTTCTGATTCTTCCTAAGCTGGAATTTCAACTCTGTTTCCAGCTACAAATGGCAAATGCTATCATGTTAGTACTTTCACTCCTCACTTCTCCTGAATCACATGTAATTTTAACAACACTAAGTAGAAAAATGATTCCTTCAATGCATTTGGCATCATCAACAATTGTTTTTTGTCTTAAATTAGACTAATCAGTAAATAAAGCAAACCATAGTACTTGAGAATGATGGCGCATGACAGTTGGTGGGGGTGTGACCCCAGTATCTTGAGCTCTCTTTCCTATTTAGGCCTGCCTGTTGTCCCCTTCTGTTGGGAGCATCCCAAGAGCATTTCCTTCATGTTCCTTCCTGGCATTTAAACTCAAGCATATTAGGATACAAATGTCTAAAAGTTCACCTGGCCTCTTTGGGAATTTGTATTTTAAGAAGGGACAAATCTCTTTCTCTGGAACTTCTAGCATCTGCAAGCAAGGAGAGGTGTTCATGAAGGACGGTGGTGGCAGTATTCCTCTTGGCTCTGATTTCACCCACTGCCAGGATATCCTTTGGGATGACACCCCTGACTACAAGCAAAATTAAAAGATTCAATATCAGTGAAGAGAGGGTCAAATTTTTTGTCTCTGGATCATGAAAAAATAGGATGGTGGCTTTATTTCTGCAGGTGCTATTAAACTTATTGTTAGCCATAGGAAAGCAAAATCACGTTCTGTCCATTGCAAATACAACTGTCCTGTAAGCAAGCAAGTGCTTTCTTGCTCACAGATTGATCTGGAAATTAGTCAAAACAGGTTAATATTCCTCCACAGGCCCTCTAAATGGAATTATTTACCTTGGATGGTTATGTGAAGAGTTGTCACCTTGGGTTGATCAGAGGGGCTTCTAATCCCCTCCACACCCCACTCCTCCATAACACATGAGGGCTCACTCATGGACACCAACAGCCTTGTTCTCTGTGTTACACCTGGACCACAAAATATGTAAGACTATAGATTCCCCCAGTAAATCCAGTGCTCTGATAACATATCAACAGCACTGTGGGCTTGTTAGCCTTTAGCCAATTAAGGCAATTAGTGTTATTTAATATGAAATGTTCTCCAATACACACACTGGCAAGAATATTGAAAAATACAAGCCTCAAGAATTCTGATTTATCTTCCCGTTGCCAGAGCCAGCTGCTGAGTGCCAAACAGCACTGTGTGTGCTCCTGGCATAACTTTATTAATAATCCTGGCAAACAAAGAATCCTTCAACAAATAGCAGTCACTTTTTGATTATATTGTGCCACAGATAATAATTGCTTCAAATTGAGTGTATTTGCTTATGCATAATGAAAAAAAAAAAGATCCCATAACAGCTTGATTATGAAAACTAATGGCATGTTGGAAAGCTACCAAGAATTCCCTCAAATTGGACATTTTAATTGTTTTACCTCAGTTGCTGACCCAGGCCAAATTCATTTAAAACAAATTTTGCATAACAAAATCTCTGTAAAACAAGGGGATTTCCAACCTACTGGCAATGATTCATTTAGAGTTAATGAATGTGAAAATGTTTTTAAAAGCTTCATAAAATATACTATTATTATTATTGGAATAAGACTGAATTCAGCAGAATTCCAGTATACAGAAAAATTTAAATTGCCGCTCTTGCAGGTCTGGGAAAGGAGATTTGACCTGAACTGTACATTAGAAATCCAAATTGTGCAGGCTAGATCTTTGCATGTTCTACAATTATTTCTATTTAAAAATGGATTGTGCTTTTTCACAACAATGTGGAAGTTGCTTTGATTATTGGTTAACATAATGGCTACCATTTATAGAGCAATTACTGCATTTCAGACACTGGGCTAAATAGTTTACAAGCATTATCCAGTTTAATATTCACAACAGCCCTATTGGGTAGATATTCTTGTCTCATCTTGCACTTAGTAGGTTACAGGACGGATATTCGTTGCATTAATAGAGAAATTAGGTAACAGTCTCCACATTCACAGGTAGAAAATCATCATTTAGGCTTCAGGGGTGATTTCCAGTAGCTGTTCTCTTAGATCCTTTATTGATGCTTCTTTCCTGTTTTTAGGAGTGATGCTCTGAAGTTCCCAAATTCTGAGTCCCCAGACAAGGTTATGTGTAACCACAGTAGGAATTCCTCTAGGTAATATTATTTAGGAGTCCAAGCAATGTGACACCAATCAGTTATGGCACCAATTTGTTGTCCCCAGAGCTCCAGGTGAGGCTGCTGACACCACCAAGGACTGGGTGGTTGAGGAAGTCAAGTTGGCAGGACATAGTTTGAATTCAGCCAAGGACTGAACAGTCTTGCCCAAACTATTTTCCTGTTGAACATTCCACTTAGTCGGTAACTGACTCTTCAATATTAGTGACGGGTTGACGCACATTATTAATATGGTCATGGCCAGTGCTAGGCAACATTTTGACGTGGATTAATTTCCCCATGGCATCCTCTCTACATCCTTTCAGTATCCCGTTCCGTCTTTACCTGCTCCAAGTGTCTCCTCCCTCCAGTCCATTACTTAACCAGCTCACCTTTATTAAAAATGAAATTAAGATGGTTATTTTATGGTTTTAGCCAGGGGACCCTTCTCCAAATGCAATTTTAGTTGGAAGTACAAAAAGGAACCAGTCTAATCTTCTCTCAAGGGTGTGGGGCTAAAGGTCCAGAATCACATTAACTCAATGACACTTACACCTGAGTGAGGAATCTCTAGATCTTATCCCAGGGTCCACTTCATTTCAAAAATTTCTCAGATAACTACAATGACTTAATTGATCTCCTCTCTGATTTCCTCTCTGTTAACAGCTGGCAACTGTCCAAGTTGTATCCCTCTTTGTTTTTCACATACAGATTAATTTCTCAGCTTAGTTAAATTGTAAACTCCACCATGGCGGGGACCTCACTTTACAAGTCTTTTGTGATTTTCATTTAAACAGAAGATCCCATCTACTGTAGCTGATTAACCAGAAGTGGACTTTGGAAACAATTCTTGTCAAGTTAAAGCAAAACAGAAAGAAAAAATAAGGCAGGAGGTATTCAGTTTTACGAAATCCCCTGCTTTCTTTCACACCTCCAGCTTTAGGTGACAGTTAGAACACTGGTTAGTAGTCAGAGAACCAGAGTTCAACCAGCCTCAATTTACTGTGTGACTGTGGTCACTTTTATTTACCTCTCTGTGCTTCAGTGTCCTAATCTGTTAAAGGAGATAAGGGCCTCATCAGCTATTTTGTGAGGATTTAGCAATATTTTGTAGAGAAAGCACATGGTAGACCCACAGTAACTTTCAGCCTCATTCTACTTTCCTTTGTGTTTTGAATCCTTTGGAACATTTGACCTAGTTAACCAGTCCACAAATTCCTAGCTATATGTTAATTGGGTTAAGAAAACTTCTTGTTACCAATACTGCTTTGCAGGCACCTCTTCTGAGATTTAAACTCCCCTATTACCCTGTCCTGGATATAAATCTTACAGACTTCACTATTCTGTGTAGCTGATTCATTCTGAGATTTGACTTATGCATGGGCGATGATTTGGGCTCAAAGGAGGGTGCTGGAAGAGCAGGCAAGGAACAGAGTCTCGTTTATATCTCTTCACCCAGGCACCCTTCCTGCCTCCCATCTCCCACTTCCTCCACAGAGATGGCTGGCTTTGATTTTTGCCTCCATTTGTTTAGTTCTAAAAATGTAAAAAGAAAACATTAGCCATTAGGGAAGGATTTCAACATGGTTTTGTAGACAAGTGCTTCTCAGACTTTCATATACTTAGCAAACTCCTGGCATCTTGTTAGTGACAGATTTCAAGTCAGTAGGGGGAAGGCTGGGGCCCAAGAATCTGCATTTGTCCCAAGTGCCTGGGAGATGTGGTTGCTGCTGACCCATGGCCCACACTTGGAGGAGCTAACCTCTAGATGATTGCATCAGGGTAATGGAAGCTAGTCATAAGAAACACAGGCAGGAGTATAACTACAGAGGAAAAATGAAGCAAAAACTTGGTCTCAAAATTCAGTTGGTGATGTCACATGTGCATCATGGGAATAGAGAGAATGCACGTCTTCATTTATGTATTTGACATTTTTTCACCCTCTCTTTGCTTAAACACCAGTCTTAGATACTCACTTTTGATCTCACTTCCCACTGGGAAAAGCTCTACTCTCCTTTATATTCCACACCCCTGCCCCCGCACACCCTGCTCCCACTATGGCTCAGTGGTGAAGAATCTGCTTGTAGTGCAGGAGACACAGGAGATGTGGGTTTGATCTCCGGGTTGAGAAGATCCCCTGGAAGAGGGCATGGCAACCTACTCCAGTATAGTCCATGGGATTGCGAAGAGTCAGATATGACTGACGTGACTGAGTAGGGTATGAGCACATATACATATGTATATTTCCTGGAAAACAAATAACCTGGAGCAAGCATGTATTTTAGAAGATTTTTAAATTTATCTTCCATTTCCACACAGTCCAATAACAAATATATGAAAACTGCTGTGAAGGTTGGTGTAACATGGAATTACCAGCCCTGATCTGGAGTCAGGACTGTCTAAACCCTGGCTCCAGCACTCGTTAGCCTTGGGCTGGTTATCTAACATTTCTGTATGTCAGAATGAGGCTTACCATAGTTTTTATCTTGGGAAAGTTATGAGGATAGATTGAATTACTATAAGCAAAGGGCTTAGAACAATGCCTCACACACAGGATACACTGTACAAGTATAAGGTATTATGTAAGCACATTTATGTAATTCTTCACATTATGGAATAGTTTCAACTTTAAGAAATGATCATATGCCTATGTGATCTGTGTGTGATGCAAATCAGCATTTTGGGTGTCAGTCAACCATTTTGCCATCAAACCTGTTCCTTTATTTGAATGCGTACTTGTGATTTTACTCAATGTTACTTTAATAGTATCAACCAAATTTTTAATTTTTTTCTTTTGATAATAAATGTATCTATGAGATAGTCATTTTTGTATACTCTAAGACAAATTGTATCTCATAAATTCTTGGTGGAGAAAATCAATGCATTAAAATCAACACATTAAAGAGTATTCTAAGGTCAAATAACTTGAAAGGCATAGACTATAGTAGTTGAGTATGGATGGGCTTTGCACTCCTTATATGTACAAGACTTGGTTCTATCATCTCTAAGCTGTGTTACCTTGACCAAGTAACTTTATTTTCATTTCCAAAATGTAAATTCAACTCATATTATTATCTTGTGATATTGTGATGAGGTATTTTTTGTGGTTTAGTCGCTAAGTCATACCTAAATCTTAGTGACCCCTTGGAGTGCAGCACACCAGGCCTCCTTGTCCTTCACTATCCCCCAAAGTTTGCTCAAATTCATGCCCATTGAGTCGGTGATACCATCCAACCATCTCATCCTCTGTCGTCCCCTTCTCCTCCTGCCCTCAATCTTTCCCAGTATCAGGGTCTTTTCCAATGAGTCAACTCTTCACATCAGGTGGCCAAAGTATTGGAGCTTCAGCTTCAGCGTCAGTCCTTCCAATGAATATTCAGGGTTGATTTCCTTGGATTGACTGGTTTGACCTCCTTGCAGTGATTAGGGATAAGTGAGATAACACAAATTAAGTCCTCAGCACAGTGCCAGTTCAATAGTAATTTCCCAATGAATGAAATGATAATAGCAACAATAATAAATTCACTTGGGGATGGTGAGACTAGGGAATGAACAGAACTAGAGGCAGTGTAAACACATTTAATATAAATTTTAACATGTCCAGTGTCAAGAGAAAAAGTCACATATGTTTCCCCACAGTCATCTTTGTGCCTCTTTTCAGTCTTTAAAGGTAGGATAATCAGTTAACCCATCTTGCCCAACACAGTCCCATCTCTTGCCTGTTGTCCTCACATCATTGCTAAGAGCACAGCCTTTGACTCCCCAAAAGTGTACCAGTTAGGACAACAAATTTCATGGTCACCTGCCTAAAGAACTCTCTCATGCGACCCTCTGCCCCATTAAGATGCAAGGTTTTCAGATGATGAAAAAAAAAAATGACTATTTCTCCCAAGTATTACAAACCTCCAATTTCCCCGAAAACAGAATTGAAATTCCAAAAATGTATTTTTCTTGTGACAAACCTCAATGTATCTTCTCTGTCTCTGTCCCCAAGATGGACATTTGAGATTGTTTGATTTCTCTGACATGAAGATTGCTGGGAGGTGGGGAATTAAGCATGAGGAGAAGCAAGATCGTGTTGGAGAGAATCTGTGGTAGAAAACGTAGGTGGGGCCAGGAAGCAGCATCACAGGGCAGAGGATGGACTAAAAATAAGGGGAGGGAAATGCTCCAGCAGCGCATCCATTTTCTGACATTGATTTTCATTTTTACCTCCTGTTTCTCCTCCCAATATAATGATTAGTACACAGTGCAGCCTGTGTGGTTGTACAAAATGCAGACGGCAGCCAGGCAGCCTCAGTTCATGTTCAGGCTCCAAGTGCATAACTTTGAGCAAGTCGCTTCACTTCTCTGAGCCTCATTTTCTCCCTGTGGTAAAATGGGGCTCATCACCTACCTCATGGGATTGATACCAAGATTAAATAAGGTAATATGTATAAAGTTCTTTCTCAGAACAGTGCCCAATGCTTAGTAAATTCTTTTGTGCTAATTGCTGTTTTATTTCAGGGCTATGGTCATAATGATAGAGTCAATCTATGATTCATTCTGATTCTACTTTAGATCAAATTCATCAATCCATCTTCTATAGCAATAGCGTCATTCTTTTCAGATTCATTCTACTGAATCTTTTTTTTAACGTTAATGTGTTTACGTTAATATGAATTTTCATCTTTCCATGTTTACTTTCAAACGTGATTAACAATAGCTCAAAAATAAAAACAATATGCCCAAGAAAAGTAAAAGATGAGCCCTGGATTTAATTGTAAGAAAAATCAAAGTAGCCAGTGGTAATAAAAACCCTTTAATGGATTCTATTGTTTAAAGGGAGTGGTATTTTGATCACTACTATAGAAAGACATTCAATTACTATCATAGACTGTTTTAGTGTAATATGTTATATACACATTTTTGTGGGCAGAATAAGAAATGAAATAGACTATTTAAAAGAAATGAGATGGTTTACAGAAAAACAAACAACCCAATCAAAAAGTGGGAAAAAGACCTTAACAGACATTTCTCCAAAGAAGAAAAGCAGATGGCTAACAAGCACATGAAAAGATGCTTAACATCGCACATTATTAGAGCAATGCAAATCAAAACCACAATGAGATATCACTTCACACGGGTCAGAATGGCCCTCATCAAAAAGTCTACAAACAATAAATGCAGGAGAGGGTGTGGAGAAAAGGCAATGCTTTTGCACTGTTGGTGGGAATGTAAATTGATACAGCCACTATGGGAGATGGCATGGAGATTCCTTAAAAAACTAGGAATAAAACCACCATATGACCCAGCAATTCCACTCCTAGGCATATATCCTAAGGAAACCAAAATTGAAAGAGACACATATATCTCATTGTTCATTGCAGCACTATTTACAATAGGTAGAATATGGAAGCAACCATCGACAGATGAATGGATAAAAAAGTTGTGGTACATATACACAACGGAATATTCAGTTCAGTCGCTCAGTTGTGTCTGACTCTTCGTGAACCCATGAACTTCAGCATGCCAGGCCACCCTGTCCATCACCAACTCCTGGAGTCTACCCAAACTCATGTCCATTGAGTCGGTGATGCCATCCAACCATCTCATCCTCTGTCATCCCCTTCTTCTTCTGCCCTCAATCTTTCCCAGCATCAGGATCTTTTCCAATGAGTCAGCTCTTCGCATCAGGTGGCCAAAGTATTGGAGTTTCAGCTTCAACATCGGTCCTTCCAATGAACACCCAGGACTGATCTCCTTTAGGATGGACTGGTTGGATCTCAAGAGTCTTCTCCACAGTTGAAAAGCATCAATTCTTTGGCACTCATCTTTCCTTATAGTCCAACTCTCACATCCATACATGACCACTGGAAAAACCATAGCCTTGACAAGATGGACCTTTGTTAACAAAATAATGTCTCTGCTTTTCAATATGCTGTCTAGGTTGGTCATAACTTTCCTTCCAAGGAGTAAGCGTCTTTTAATTTCATGGCTGCAATCACCATCTGCAGTGATTTTGGAGCCCCCCCAAATAAAGTCAGCCACTGTTTCCACTGTTTCCCCATCTATTTGCCATGAAGTGATGGGACTGGATGCCATGTTGAGCTTTAAGCCAACTTTTTCACTCTCCTCTTTCACTTTCATCAAGAGGCTCTTTAGTTCTTCTTCGCTTTCTGCCATAAGGGTGGTGTCATCTGCATATCTGAGGTTATTGATATTTCTCCCGGCAATCTTGATTCCAGCTTGTGCTTCCTCCAGTCCAGCGTTTCTCATGATGTACTTTGCATATAAGTTAAATAAGCAAGGTGACAATATACAGCCCTGATGTACTGCTTTTCCTATTTGGAACCAGTCTGTTGTTCCATGTCCAATTCTAACTGTTGCTTGCTGAACTGCATACAGGTTTCTCAAGAGGCAGGTCAGGTGGTTTGGTATTCCCATCTCTTGAAGAATCTTACACAGTTTATTGTGATCCACACAGTCAAAGGCTCTGGCATAGTCAATAAAGCAGAAATAGATGTTTTTCTGGAACTTGTTTGCTTTTTCGATGATCTGACGGATGTTGGCAATTTGATCTCTGGGTCCTCTGCCTTTTCTAAAACCAGCTTGAACATCTGGAATTTCACAGTTCACATATTGCTGAAGCCTGGCTTGGAGAATTTTGAGCATTACTTTACCAGCATGTGAGATGAGGGCAATTGTGTGGTAGTTTGAGCATTCTTTGGCACTGCCTTTCTTTTATATTGGAATGAAAACTGACCTTTTCCAGTCCTGTGGCCACTGCTGAGTTTTCCAAATTTGCTGACATATTGAGTACAGCACTTGCACAAATTACTCAGCCATAAAAAGGAACGCATTTGAGTCAGTTCTAATGAGGTGGATGAACCTAGAACCTATTATACAGAGTGAAGTGAGTCAGAAAGAGAAAGATAAATACCTTATTCTAATGCATATATATGGAATCTAGAAAAGTAGTACTGAAGAATTTATTTACAGGGCAACAATGGAGAAACAGACGTAGAGAATAGACTTATGGACATGGGGAGAGGGGAGAAGAGGGTGAGATGCATGGAAAGAGTAACATGGAAACTTACATTACCATATGTAAAATAGATAGCCAACGGGGAATTTGCTGTATGGCTCAGGAAACTCAAACAGGGGCTCTGTATCAACCTAGAGGGGTGGAGTGAGGAGAGAGATGGGAGGGAGTTTCAAAAGGGAGGGGATATATGTATACCTATGGCTGATTCATGTTGAGGTTTGACAGAAAACAGCAAAATTCTGTAAAGCAATTATCCTTCAATAAAAAATAAATTAATTAAAAAAAAACAAAAGAAATGAGATGCTTTAGAAATAACCTCATGTCATGGATAGAATAATGTCCCCTTTTCCCAAGGAGAACAGTATGAGGAAATAATTGTTTTAAAAAGTAAGATTCAAACAAGACATCTGATTTAAATTGTGCAAAGCACCATTAGCACCACCGACATAAATCAGAGGTAAAAGACTTGCTGGGTCAGTCATGTGTCCTTTTAACCAGGTACCATGGAGACAGGCACCATAGAAACAGGTAAATCTTACGTTTTCCTTTTTTTAAGCTCTTGAACTTATGATGCAGTTGTTTTAGCTTTGTTCATATATATAGATCTATAGGGAGACTATGAGACAATCATTCAGATAATTCAAAAATTTAAAGGCATACTTATTTTTCTCTTAAGAGAGAATATGAATTTTAACTCAGTTTAATGGCAATTGTCTCAGTTACGCAAATAAACTGGAAAAAAGATGCTGGCAGATGTTAAAATCAGGTCGTTTCTGTTGATTAGTCTTTAGGGACTCCTATGATGGAGGATATTCAAAATGAATAAACCACAGTAATTAATATGCCCATTCCCTCCTTAAGGCCTTATCTAATTTAGAAAGTGACTCTAAAACATTAAAAAAGCCCCCTTTTCTCCTGCAGAAATATAAGATGGCAATTATTGAATACAGAAAAGAAAATATAAGATCAAAAGTGCCTCCTAAATAATCGAGAAGGATGAAAGAAAATTTAATGTGTCCATAATGTTAAGTACTGAGTTCAGTTTCTTGAAAAGTGGCAGTCCACAGGTCATGCTTGTCTAACCACCTGGAAGTTTAGTTGGCTAATATATCTGATTCCCAAAGTGTTTGTCACAAAGAGGAGTTGTTTTGTATTTCCTCAGGTTTCCCATTTGGCTAGCTTTTTATCTTACTCTGGACTACAATCATATCAAAGCAGTTCTGAGATTCCTTCTGATTCTACTTTTTGATCAAATTAATCAATGGATTCATCTACGCTCTAAACAATGTGTGCCTGGTCCTCCTGGAACTCTCCTGACTGTGCTGTCAGGGAGTGATTGAGTCTGAAGAGTCTGAAGGTTAGCATCCAAAGAATTCCTAGAATCCTTTCACACCACAGCTGCTGCCTACATCCCAAGGAGGAGTTCTTTGTACAATCGGTTTAAGTTCTTCCTGGCAGAGGTCTGTTGAGAAGTAGCAATTTACTTTAAGGACTATGACCTTGGTTTTGTTAACCTGCCGTCTATGGGGTCACACAGAGTCGGACACGACTGACGTGACTTAGCAGCAGGAGCAGTATATACATAACCTGAATACCCCTTAGTCTTATAAGCATGAGAGTTCTTATGAAGGTATAGTAACATTAATAGAGTTAATATAGTTAACAATAGAGTCCAAATTATGATGGGTTCTATCCCCTATTCCCGGCCCTTAATTTTCCCAGCTGTTGTATCTCAGAGTCCTCTCAGTGTGTTTCTTTGTAAGAAGATATCAGGAAATACTTCTTTATACAAGGCTTTAGTCGTGTCGTGATTTATCCTTATTACAGAAAAGCAATGCACTGAGACAGTAGCCATTGCTCTGAAGCAAGTTGGCCAAGGGTCACTGCATCCTTTCCTTTAAAAATACCTGCTTTGTTTGCACTGAAGGGAAAAAAATAACTCTGCTTGGAGGTCCTTTGTTCAGAAAGCCTGCTTGCTTGATATATGTCCTCTAATCTATTTAGGGAGGGACGTGTTCTTTGTTTAAGATCTAATGGGATTTCCCCTGGGTGAAGTTTAATGGGATTAGGCAACAGAAGGTTGTGAGAAGATTTCATCAACATCTTTCAATCTCTGCCCCAGAAAAGGTTCTAAAAAGGATAAAGATGTATCCTCCTTTTGCTATAAACACTCAATTGAGTGTCCCTACAGATGACCAGCTACAGGTTATGGATCAAATCCATCTTTGTCCGCTCCCATCATCAAACAAGCTATTCCAGGTCAGAGTGACAGGACCACTTGAACCAATAAAACTACTTTCTTGGAAAAAACAACCAAGCAAAACAAAAAAACTTAAAAGAAAGCAGTGTAAGGAATATTTTCAGAGTGTTGAATCTGATAGGAAAACAAAGTACATGAAATCGTTCAATCCACTTCTATCTCTTCTTATTGCAGTGAAATATTTGTCTCTATGAGATTTAGGTAAGAGAAATGATCAATCGTTGAAGAATGAATCTTTCCTAATTTTCCAAGAAAAAGTTGTCTATTTGTGTTCTTCTTGCTGGTGAATTACTAAAGTTACTGTTTATTGCCTTTTCCAGTTATTTATCTCTAGGACAATCTTCACGTCAGTGATCTCTAGTTTGACAGAGAAAAGAATGAAATTGGTTTTTGTCACTACTGCCTCTGAAACTCAACAAAATGAACAAAGAGGACAAAAAATAGAGAATAAAAGAAAGAGACTCTGTCTCCAATAAAGGTGGGAAATGCCTTCAACCACGTACCACAATTATAAGGCTAGCTGACAGATCCAACAGGACAATCCTAAGGGCAGACTCATACCCTGTAGACTTGCGACAATGTCTCAGCCGTGGCGGACATTGTAGGTTGTCCACTTGATAGACATTCTTTATATACACTACCTCCCTCTTCATGCCTCTGCCCCTGGCCTTATTCTTTGTCAATAGATCTTGGATTTGTGTGTGTATGGGGTCATCATGAATTTCAGATGTTAATTATGGTTAGTCTTGGGCCATCGACATAATTCGTCTTTGTCACTGAGTTGAGATTGAGAAGTGACACACGTCTAGAAAATGGGTGTGACAGGGCTCTCCTGGAAGACTTTTGCTCACCTTAAAAAGGAGCACAGATAGGTGAATCCCTTTGCTGCCTCTGAATACTACTATCTGCATGTGATTCCTGGAAATATAGCAATGGTCTGAAGACCTTAAAAGGCGTCAGCCTGAAGGGAAAGTGAACAAGTCAAATTTGGCAGTAGGAAAAGATGCAGTGGATCTGAGCCCACTGAGAACCACCCTGCAAATGTCCACCTGATGATTCTTCATTACATATGCAATGTATGTCATGGTCATTTAACCTCTCTTACCTGCAGCTAAAGGAGGTAAAGGAGAAAAGGAAAGATATTCCCATCTGAATGCAGAGTTCCAAAGAATAGCAAGGAGAGATAAGAAAGCCTTCCTCAGCGATCAATGCAAAGAAATAGAGGAAAACAACAGATTGGGAAAAACTAGAGATCTCTTCAAGAAAATTAGAGATACCAAAGGAACATTTCATGCAAAGATAGGCTCAATAAAGGACAGAAATGGTATGGACCTAACAGAAGCAGAAGATATTAAGAAGAGGTGGCAAGAATACACAGAAAAACTGTACAAAAAAGATCTTCACGACCCAGATAATCACAATGGTGTGATCACTCACCTAGAGCCAGACATCCTGGAATGTGAAGTCAAGTGGGCCTTAGAAAGCATCACTACGAACAAAGCTAGTGGAGGTGATGGAATTCCAGTTGAGCTATTTCAAATTCTCAAAGGTGATGCTGTGAAAGTGCTGCACTCGATATGCCAGCAAATTTGGAAAACTCAGCAGTGGCCACAGGACTGGAAAAGGTCAGTTTTCCTTCCAATATCAAAGAAAGGCAATGCCAAAGAACGCTCAAACTACCGCACAATTGCCCTCATCTCACACGCTGGTAAAGGAATGTTCAAAATTCTCCAAGCCAGGCTTCAACAATATGTGAACCGTGAACTTCCAGATATTCAAGCTGGTTTTAGAAAAGGCAGAGAAACCAGAGATCAAATTGCCAATATCTGCTGGATCATTGAAAAAGCAAGTGAGTTCCAGAAAAATATCTATTTCTGCTTTATTCACTATGCCAAGCCTTTGACTGTGTGGATAACAAGAAACTATGGAAAATTCTGAAAGAGATGGGAATACCAGACCATCTGACCTGTCTCTTGAGAAACCTGTATGCAGGTCAGGAAGCAACAGTTAGAACTGGACATGGCACAACAGACTGGTTCCAAATAGGAAAAGGAGTACGTCAAGGCTGTATATTGTCACCCTGCTTATTTAACTTCTATGCAGAGTACATCATGAGAAATGCTGGGCTGGAAGAAACGCAAACTGGAATCAAGATTGCCGGGAGAAATATAAATAACCTCAGATATGCGGATGACACCACCCTTATGGCAGAAAGTGAAGAAGAACTAAAGAGCCTCTTGATGAAAGTGAAAGAGGAGATTGAAAAAGTTGGCTTAAAGCTCAACGTTCAGAAAACTAAGATCATGGCATCTGGTCCCATCACTTCATGGGAAATAGATAGGGAAACAGTGGAAACAGTGTCAGACTTTATTTTGGGGGGCTCTAAAATCACTGCAGATGGTGACTGCAGCCATGAAATTAAAAGACGCTTACTCCTTGGAAGGAAGGTTATGGCCAATCTAGATAGCATATTGAAAAGCAGAGACATTACTTTGCCAACAAAAGTCCGTCTAGTCAAGGCTATGGTTTTTCCAGCAGCCATGTATGGATGTGAGAGTTGGATGGTGAAGAAAGCTGAACACCGCAGAATTGATGCTTTTGAACTGTGGTGTTGGAGAAGACTCTTGAGAGTCCCTTGGACTGCAAGGAGATCCAATTAATCCATCCTAAAAGAGATCAATCCTGGGTGTTCATTGGAAGGACTGATGTTGAAGCTGAAACTCCAATACTTTGGCCACCTGATGCGAAGAGTTGACTCATTGGAAAAGACCCTAATGCTGGGTAGGATTGGGGGCAGGAGGAGAAGGGGACGGCAGAGGATGAGGTGGTTGGATGGCATCACCGACTCGATGGACATGGGTTTGGGTAGACTCCGGGAGTTGGTGATGGACAGGGAGGCCTGGCATGCTGCGATTCATGGGGTCGCAAAGAATTGGATATGACTGAGCGACTGAACTAAACTGAACCTGCAGCTAAAGTCATCCTGAGGTATGTAATAATTCAAGAGGTATTTATTCAGTAAGATTTACTGAATCTTGGTTAAAAAAATACCTCTGATGGACCCATCGCTCCTTTATTATAATGACAAGGTGTGGGGGCTGAGGCCAATCTATGAAAGCATCCCTCAGCTTTGGTCCATCAGAGGGGGATGTTGTGGGAAAGGGCTGAGCATAAGTAATCTATTCAGATCCATCATTAACAATAGGCAAATGTAGAGACTTAGTTTTAGATCAGAATTTAAATGTTTGAAGCTTTGAAAATGCAGAAATGATAATATATCTCAATGTGGACCATTTTTAGAGTTTACTGAATTATTTTATGTTTTGGTTTGTTGGGCACAAGGCAAGTGGAATCTTAGCTCCCCGACCCTTGAACCCATGCCCCCTGCATTGGAAGGCAAAGTCTTAACCACTGGACCACCAGGGAAATCCATGTTAACAAACTTTTTAAGGTGGAGAATGGTGGAAAAAATGTAATTGGACTAAATTTCCAGCCTTACATATTAGAGAGTTGATTAATATAGATTAAAGCAGACAAATCAAGAAATAGATCTTGGAATTTCCCTGGTGGTCCAGTGGTTGAGACTTCACCTTCCAAGGCAGGGGGTGTGGGTTCAATTCTTGGTCAGGGAGCTAAGATTCCCCCGTGCCATGCGGACAAACAAAGAAACAAAATAAAACAGAAGCAGTGTTGTAACAAATTCAATAAAGACTTAAAAAAAAAAAGAAGTAGAAATAGATCTTTAAATACATTGTTTCAAGATATAAGGAGATCCATAAGAAAAATTTAAATTAAGAACAGAATAACTAAAATAAAGAAACATAGTGGAGGAGGAAAGAGGAATAAAATATGAGTGTTTGAGTTTACTCAAGGAGAAAGTCAATATGAACTCTCTAAAACTGAAAGAGACAGAGACAGAGAGAGAGAAATTAAGATTATTGTTAAAATATATAAACATCGTCTTCAAGATCTAAAAGTGGAGTACATACCTTCTAAGCCATTGGTGGGAAACATACCCAAAGCAAAACATTTATGGGTCACAGATTTTTAAAAATAGATAATTTAGAAAACAATGACAACAAATCATATAAAAACTAAGAACAAATATACCTATCATGCCAATAAATGCAAATAAGATGAACTGAGCCATTAAAAGAACAAGACTCCCAGATTGGAGAGAACCCTAAGACCTCAGGGCACTAGAGAAGTGCTGCCCAGGTGTAAATGGGGAAGATAGCCTTTCCATTCCCAGTTTTAAGCTGCACTTTTTCATTTATTCTCCAAAGTTTCACTGCTTTTGCTTAGAAAGTTTTTGCTCACAGAGTCTCTCATGAAAGCATTTTCTTCAGCTTAAGGCTCTACGTTTTCTGTTGAGAATCAAGACTATTTCAAGCTGGTTTAGAGATGCCATGTCATCTTTTTCAATTGCTTTGAGTTTCCTAATTTTTTTCCTGACACCAATTCAAAATTTTCGTTCCCTTTTTTCACACCCTCAAAGAAAATCCAGGCACACATCAAGCTGTAAGCTATCAAATGCCCATCTTATTCAAGAACATAAAGACTTTGTTTTTAAAATGGAGCAGTTGGGATACTCTGTCACACTAGTATCATAACTCCTTTGAGTTAATTTATCACCAATGCAGTAGGCAATGAACTAGTAAGTCATGAAAATGGTGCAGGCTGCATGTTATAAGCTATGAGATTTACAGTTAGGTTAAAAAACAACAAACATATTCCATGAGTATAGAAATGAATGTCACTGCATTCATATGGACACATCAGCTTCAGTGTCTCAACAGAATGAGTGGGCAAAATTCATTAAAGTAACACACACTTCTAAAGAGTAAAGCAGTTGGAATGGTTATGAGAAATATTTGTTAATAAAGGCTTGTGCATGCAAAGTCGCTTCAGTTGTGTCTGACTCTTTGCGACCCTATGGACCATAGTCTGCCAGGCTCTACTGTCCATGGGATTCTCCAGGCAAGAGTGCTGGAGTGGGTTGCCATGCCCTCCTCCAGAGGATCAACCCAGGGATTGAACCTGTATCTTTTATGTCTCCTACATTGGCAGGCAGGTTCTTTACCACTAGCACCACCTAGGAAGCTTAAATAAAAGTTTGGTGTATATATTTTTTCAAATTGGAAAACCACAGATGGGCAGGTCAAATTCCATTCCAGCTTTGAAAGAGTGGTTCTCCACCTCAGTGAGGACATCTGGGTGAGGCAATCAGATGCCGGATATGTTGCAATTCCTTGGCAATAATAGTTAAAGTATAGACATTCGAGAATGATTTACTGAACAAAAACCAGAACAGGTTCAAGGTTATCTATGTAACATCACTCTTCTTACATTTTGATATGCCTTACTGAGCTTAAATAAAAGGGATTTAGGTATAGCTACTCCTTAGAGAATCCCAAATAAATCTGTATGTACCCATGGGCATGTGTATAAACCATCGGTTTGAATAGTGATGCTTGGGAAACAACCTAAAAGAACAATTTGAAAGGCACTGAAACCAAATGAGAGAGGAGTATCAGAGGGATCAGCTAAGACACTGCTCCAAGAATGCTTGGATTTCCCTAGAAAATCTAAAGTAGCTATGAATATTTTTTAAAGAAAATAAACACCTGGGAAAATTACCGGGAACAACTTGTAAATCCTCTTCCTTCGTTTATCCAAGTAACTGAGCTGGCCCACCCCAAGAGGCATAAAATCTGTGGAATTTGCATCCCCTAGGAGGTGGAATACAAACCCTGAGTAAGCTAAGACTGCAGTCTTTTGTAACAAACTATAATTTTATTGATTTTCATCTGTTACCCAAGTCTTGTTAAGAGAAATGAGAGGTCTGCCAAAGCAAATAGAAAGACGCGTAGACTGCCATCTGAGTTTTATGTTATGTAGGTTACGCCTATTGATGGAATTTGAAATTGGAGGTTGCCAGGAAGCCAAAAGGAAAGTTCAGAATGATATATGCTCTCAGAGAACAAACAGTACTCCTTTTTCTAATTTCTACTTTTTTGCCCCATGGAACTTTATCCATCTTTTGGTAATAAAAGACAACACATGATTCATTTATCAATGCAAATAATTTTAGTATTGTGGGTAATGGCTAAATATGATCTGTCTTTGACATAAGCTTTTTTCCCCTATGAATTCCTGTGAAATAGTTGAGGTTTTATTATACTAAAGTTTTTCTTAGTGAAATAGCTGAGGTTTTATTATACTAAAGTTTTCCTTTTAAGATATATAGAAAACAGTTAAGACTTTTTAAAGTTAAAATCATTTAGCATTTCATTGAAAGAAGCTAAATTTCTATGAAGGATAAAAACTGAATCATTTGCTTTTTATTAGTTTTTAGTATTCCATGGAAGATTAGAATTCACAGTATTGGAAGTCTCTATAAACCAATCTTAACTGGTGATCACCAGCTTCTCTATCTCCCTCTACTCCTTTTATTCATGCATTTACAATTCAATATAAATCATATTTTTCATAAAATGTCTCAGGTATTTTAAAACATTGATTCCCTCGATATTTTATTCCCTAGTCTAAATCTCTAGAGCCCCGAAACTCTCCTCTATTTTTACAAACCTGGACATTGCTTTACAGAGAAATAGTTTGCCTTAACAAATGTCTACTTGAAACAATGTACATGAAAATGCTGTAAGAAATGGTCCTATATAAGTGATATATATTTATTGACTTTCACTCTCTAACTCTAATAGAGAGTTTAACTCTCTAATAGAGAGTTAGAGAGTTAATATGGTGCTTACCATATAGATGGTAATAGAGAGGATAAGGTTATTTTAGCAATAAAAATAGAAGCTCCATAAGTTTGTTGAGAAAGTATTTTGTTCCTAACGCTTGCTGGGAATGCAAAGATGAAAAGGCACAATCTCTGTCATCAAAGTGCTTAGAGATAAATGTGACAAGGCCCCATCAACAGACAATTGCAATGGCCTAAATCTATGTCAAGGTCTTCAGTCCTACAAGATCACAGAGAGGCCCCATACCAAACAAGGAATCAGAAGTGCAGCTCTGAAGGCACAATGCCTTATTTTGAGTTTTGAATGCTAGTTATAAAGCATCAGACAGAAGAACTGGGGTAGACAGGGTGCTCCAGGAAAAGAGGAAGAACCATGAGCAAGGCCTCCAGGCCAAAACCAGTGTGTCTTGTGGGGAACCCTCAGCAGTTCTGGGTTGCTGAACAGAATCATGGAAGGGAATTGGGATGGGAGATGACACTGAAAATGAAGGAAGAGCTTAAAGAGTGGCAAAGAGCTTGCACTTTATTTTGTAGAGGAGAATGAGCTATGAAAGAGTTTAATCCTGAAAGAGTCACCATTAGATTTGTATCCTCAAGTTTATTAGACAAGACCCTTAACTATCTGGAGTTTTGGTTTTCTTATCTATAAAGTTTGTCAGGAGAAAGGTGGAGTAGATAATTTCTAAGAGCTTTCTGGTTTGAAGATTTGGGAAATGAGTTCAAACAAGAAAAAACTTACACTTTTATAGTTGGCCATAAAAGTTAAAACCAGAGAGAGCTTTACGTTGTTACATTCTTATATAGGATCATAATTCCATGGGCCCGCCATCTCCTCAGTAGGAAACTCTGTTTAAACCAAGTGGGCTTCCAGGGCTCTATGTATGTGTGTGTGTGATGGGGAGGGGAATTGGGGGTGGAGAGAAGGGGAGGGGTGAGAGTGAAGCCTGTTTACTGTTGAGAGTGAAGTCATATATGTTAGGAATTCTAAAGGAAATTCAAGGAAAATTACTTCTAATGGTAAAAGATTTGATAATCCGTGAGTACTGCTATCATCATTGGCACAGGAAAAAATGGCTAGAGATGTTCTTAAATGCATTTTTTATGTACTGTCTTTGCTTCCAGAATATTTTTCCTGTTTGAATGGTCAGAAAATAATCACCTTTCTCTGTTGAATTTATGTGCCGATCAACATTCTTGGATTGTTTCTCCTTTCTTCTGCTGCTGCTTGACAAGGTGAAGAACTGTCATAAGTATTCATCTTCAAATATACCTTTGTCCTTCAGGGCAAGTTTTCAACGAAGTCTTGAAAGTCATGCTTCAACCAAGACTCCTATACCTTAACGGATGTATGTTCAAAAACACCAAAGAGGGGGCTTCCCTGGTGGCTCAGTGGTAAAGAATCCATCTGCCAATTCAGGAGACATGAGTTTCATCCCTGATCGGGGAAGATCCCACAGGCTGCGGAGCAATTAAGCCCATGAACCACAACTACTGAGCCTGCTTGCTGCATCTACTGAAGCCCATGCATTTTAGAACCCTCATACCACAACTAGAGAGCATCCCTGCTTGCTACAACTAGAGAAAACTCTGTGTAGCAGTGAAGACCCAATACAGCCAAAAATAAATAAATAAATGAAAAATTATTAAAAAAACAAAAACACACCAAAGAATTACTCTCTCTCTCTCTCTCTCTCTCACACACATACACACACACACACACACACACACACACTTACTTCCCCAAGCACACTATGGACTTGCCCTCCCCACTCATAGCATCTGACCTTGTTTTAAAGTATAATGTAGTGGTTTATAATGTTGATAATGAATGCCTTGAGATATCAGTTGGTGTTCTTTATAAACAAATCAAAATGATTTAAAATCAGGTGTGAATTGTCTGGCCTCTTGAGATCTTCCCTGTAGCTGAGATGGTAAAGAATCTGCCTGCAATGCAGGAGACTTGGGTTCGATCCCTGGGTCAAGAAGATCCTCTGGAGAAGGGAATGGCAATCCACTCCAGTATTCTTGGCTGGAGAATCCCATAGATAGAGGAGCCTGACGGGCTACAGTTCGTGGGGTCGCAAAGAGTCAGATACGACTTAGCAACTAACCCACACAAACCTGCACATTTTGTCCCTTTGTTTAGTATCTATTTTGTGAAAATTTTTGGTGAGTTTACTGGAAGTTAGTTGAAACTGTCTACTCTTATCCTATGTTGACCTATGTAATACTAGTTGAAATGGCTTATGTATATACTTTGAAGGAAAATGCCACTTTTGCTGAAATTGGCAATAAAAGCACTCATTCCCTATTTTCTCTCTATCTATTTGAACATATTCCTGTGCACAAATATCTATGATGGATTTAATAGAAACATAAGCCATATATGTGCCCATATCATTGAAACATTATGCATCTGCCTATTATCTATGGCTCATCATTTTATCTATAGAACCAGACCTGAAAACCAGAGTGCTCAAGATTGAAGAACCTGTTTAGATGTACTTTTGTGATGGAGGCACTGTGATGTCCAGAAATCACAATGGAAGAAAGAATACGATGCTGTTTAATCCTTGCCCAGATTGTGTTCTCCAGTATTTCAGTTTCAGTACACACATAGCCTATCTGTTTGCATCAGAACAATGGCTGTCTGGTTACAAACTCAGTCTACAAATTATCAGTTATCCTGGGTCTGCCTTTGATCCATAGCCTTCCATTTCAGACATTCTGCACATTAGGTGCCAAGTAATATCAATCATTCTATTTTTGCTGTGTCCCTGGTAAGAGATGGCATTTGTTTTCCTGATTCAGGAGATAAGTCAGACATGATTGGGGGAAAAAAATGTGAAAAAAACTAAGCCTTGTTGAAAATTTTTTGAACTGAAAATGTAACATGTTAAATGTCTTTTATTAAGTGGAATTATAGAAAAATTTTATTTGAAATTAAAAAGCATGACCAAAAATAATAATCAAAAAGAAATGTGAATTTTACTGTAAAGTCAAGTGTGTCATTTTGTATAAGTAGCTGAATTAATTGCCAGATTGTTTCCTCAGGTAGGCTGACTCCATTGCTCTTGCTCTCATGAAGACTGCCTTTGTTCCAGCAGTATCAGGTTTATTCCACAGATCTCTTCAGGCAGGAAACAGGTTTCCATTAAGAAGTTAAATACTGCTTTTCCCATTTTCATACATAAATTGAAATCTGCAAATAGCTTCAATGGTTTATTCTTTTTCTTTCCCAGAAACCAATTTTTTTTTTCCAATAGATACTGAGCCCAACAACTGCTCCCATAGCCTGTTCTAATCTGGAAATTATTCATAAGCAATCTGGGTTAAACCAAATCATTTCCTCAAACTAAAAGCTCAAACAGTATGCCTGTGTATGTATGTGATGATAGCTTTTGAACTTGTGACACTAGAATTCAACTTCTGACATGCAGAAACAGTATCTGAAAGCATCATTTAAATGTCTCTAAGGCTTGTGTGGCTTTTGACTGGCCCCTGAACACAAGCCATCAGCCCTTCCCAAGCAGAGTGTACCACAAACAACCTACCTACAGAGAAGAAACCTAAAGTAGGGCCACAGGAGAGCTATAAAAGATGTGTCCCAACCCCGACAAAGCCACAAATTTAAAGACTCTAAAATTCCCAACTGAATGAAATGTGAATAAAAAGCTGCTTTTTCAAAACTGGACCAAATTGGACATGAGTGGAGACAGAATTCCTGGCAAAGCTAGCTAAAACATCAGCCAAACTGCAAAGCAAGGAGAAGTAGATGTCATCTCTTAATGGGTGGTGTGGAGTGCTTCTCCTGGGAAAGGAAATGATGGAGGCCATCTTTGGAGATTGTCTACCACCAGGGGCACACAAAGCATCCAGTTCTATTTACCAAAACTTGAGGAATCGCTCCTTATATACTGGTGGTTCCTCATTATTGTGCCTTTCACCCTCTTCTCACTTTCTCCAATGAACTGAACTATTACTAAATATTATTAAATATCTGCTAGACACATCCACCAGGAAAAACCTGTGGTATGCACCCAAAATATATGCAGTCTTTTCCTCCTCCTCCATTAGCTCTCCATCTTATTTAATAATATTGCTTTCTACCTGATCACTAAAGCCAATATCTAGAATTTATCCCTCTTTCCTTCAAAACTCCTTTTAAGTCTGCTGCTGCTGCTGCTGCAAAGTCGCTTCAATCGTGTCCGATTCTGTGCGACCCCATAGACGGCAGCCCACCAGGCTCCCCCGTCCCTGGGATTCTCCAGGCAAGAACACTGGAGTGGGTTGCCATTTCTGTCTCCAATGCATGAAAGTGAGAAGTGAAAGTGAAGTCGTTCAGTCGTGTCCGACCCTTAGCGACCCCATGGCGTGCAGCCTACCAGTCTCCTCCGTCCGTGGGATTTTCCAGGCAGGAGTACTTGGAGTGGGGTGCCATTGCCTTCTCCCTTTTAAGTTTAAGTGCTGCTATTTCTAACTTTTCATAGTCAAAACTATGGTTTTTCCAGTAGTCATGTATAGATGTGAGAGCTGGACTATAAAGAAGGCTGAGTGTCAAAGAATTGATTCCTTCGAATTGTGGTGCTGGATAAGACTCTTGTGAATCCCTTGGACTACATGGAGAGCAAACCAGTCAATTCTTAAGGAAATCAACCCTGAATATTCACTGGAAGGACTGATGCTGAAGCTGAAACTCCAATACTTTGGCCACCTGATGCGAAGAGCCGACTCACTGGAAAAGACCCTGATCTGAGAAAGACTGAAGGCAGAAGGAGAAAAGGGTGGCAGAGGATGAGATGGTTAGATAGCATCACCAACTCAATTGACATGAACCTGAGCAAACTCCAGGAGATAGTGAAGGACAGGGGAGCCTGGCCTGTTGCAGTCCACAGAATGGCAAAGAGTCAGACACGACTTAACAATGGAACAACAGCATTACCTTATCTGAGCTAGAGAAGGAGCTACTGATTGTCTTACAATTATAAATGCGACTCCAATCACATTATTGCCCTCTTTAAACATTGCAAGCAGTTTTCCCTTGCCAAACTCCAAAAAACCCTATGACTTTCTATGGCCAATGAGCTTGCCCATAACTTTCTGGACAAGCCAGTCTTGACAAGACTTGACAGCTTGTCTCAACCAAAGTCCTTCTTTCCTCACTCATGACCTACATTTAAGTCATACAAAATGACTTATTGGCTAAACTTCCTCTGTAGTGTGGTCCTTGTTAAAGCACCTTCCATTGGTGCACTGGTTCCTGTTGGTTCTTGGGTTCCAGATCTCAGTTCAAATAGCACATGGACACCTGGATTTCAATCCTATCTTACTACATACAACTGGGTACTCTTGAAGGAGATATTTAACTTTTCATATTCTTACAATCAGTTCAGTTCAATTCAGTCACTCAGTCGTGTCCGACTCTGCAACTCCATGGAATGCAGCACGTCAGGCCTCCCTGTCCATCACCAGCTCCCGGAGCTTGCTCACACTCATGTCCATCAAGTCAGAGATTCCATCCAATCATCTCATCTTCTGTCATCCCCTTCTCCTCCTGCCGTCAATCTTTCCCAGCATCAGGGTCTTTTCCAAGGAGTCAGTTCTTTTTCAAGGAGTCAGTTCTGGCCAAAATATTAGAGTTTCAGTTTCAGCACCAGTCCTTCCCGAATGAACATTCAGGAATGATTTCCTTTAGGATTGACCGGTTTGATCTCCTTGATGTCCAAGGGACTCAAGAGTCTTCTTCAACACCACGGTTCAAAAGCATCAATTCTTTGGCACTCAGCTTTCTTCACAGTCCAACTCTCACATCCATACATGACTACTGGAAAAACCATAGCTTTGACTAAATGGACCTTTGTTGGTAAAGTAATGTCTCTGCTTTTTACTTTGCTGTCTAGGTTGGTCATAGCTTTTCTTCCAAGAAGTAAGCATCTTTTAATTTCATGGCTGCAGTCACCATTTACAGTGATTTTGGAGCCCCAGAAAATAAAGTCTGTCATTGTTTCCATTGCTTCCCCGTCTATTTGCCATGAAGTGATGGGACTGGATGCCATGATCTTAGTTTTCTGAATGTTGAGCTTTAAGCCAGCTTTTTCACTTTCCTCTTTCACTTTCATGAAGAGACTCTTTAGTTCTTCTTTGCTTTCTGCCATAAGGGTGGTATCATCTGCTATCTGAAGTTATTGATATTTCCCCAGCAATTTTGATTTCAGCTTGTGCTTCCTCCAGCCCAGCGTTTCTCATGATGTACTCTGCATAGAAGTTAAATAAGCAGGGTGAAAATATACAGCCTTGACGTACTCCTTTCCCAATTTGGAACCAGTCTGTTGTTCCATGGCTGTTTCTAACTGTTGCTTCTTGACCTGCATACAGATTTCTCAGGAGGCAGGTGAGGTGGTCTGGTATTCCCATCTCTTGAAGAAATTTCCACAGTTTGTTGTGACCTACACAGTCAAAGATTTTGGTAATCAATAAATAAAGCAGAAGTAGATGTTTTTCTGGAACTCTTTGGCTTTTTTGATGATCCAGCAGATGTTGACAATTTGATCTCTGGTTCCTCTGGTTTTCTAAATCCAACTTGAACATCTGGAAGTTCTCAGTTCATGTACTGTTGAAGTCTGGCTTGGAGAATTTTGAGCATTACTTTACTAGCATGTGAGATGAGTGAAGTTGTGTGGTAGTTTGAACATTCTTTGGCATTGCCTTTCTTTGGGATTGGAATGAAATCTGACCTTTTCCAGTCCTGTGGCCACTGCTGAGCCTTCCAAATTTGCTGGCATATTGAGTGCAACACCTTAACAGCATCATCTTTTAGGATTTGAAATAGCTCAACTGGAATTCCATCACCTCCACTAGCTTTGTTTGTAGTAGTGCTTCCTAAGCCCACTTGACAATCCTCACTCATAAAACAGTCATAACACAAAACCTACTTTGAGAATTGTTGTGAACATTAAGTGAGGTGATAGTTCTAAAATGCGTTTACAATGACTGATAGTAATATGCACTAATAAATATAATATTATTATAATAGTATGTACAAACATATGCACAGGGATTTTATTCAACTACCAACAGAAGAAAATGTTTCTGGTGGGAATCACATGTACGCGGTTGAAAGCCAAGTTGGATGGACGTGCGGCACTTGTTTATGTCATGGGGCAGTGAGAGGAAACAGCTCATCAGTTATCCTTCTGAGCTATAGAGAAACCAGACTGATGCCTATGGCTCTTTGGCCCTTATTCATTATTCTCTCTAGTGGATGAAATGGAGCATGATAGTAGCTTTAGGGGCCAAAGAGCACAGCCAAGTATGTATTTTCCACTTGGACACTGAAATCAATCAGAAAAACTAGAAGACTGACTTTAGGCATTAGAGAAATTCCAGGGTGGGGAGTAGTACTCAGTATGTTATGTAAGACAGGCTCACTGTCTTATAGAAAAATGATATATTTTTCTCCAAGTTTTCTTCTCTTACTTCCAACTCATGTCTAGCATTTCTGACCAAAATATAACAGCTGCCCTAGTTCGTACCCATTTGTTTATTGCTGAAACTGATACTGGTGCTTACCATGGGTGGTATGTGCTATTAAAATCAGTTTGTTCCAGATACATTTTATTGTTTTTGGTGTGTTTATTGGCCAATTGCTTTATGACCATTTTTTTTTAGTATTCTTTATGACAACCATCTGTAGCTAAAATGAATTTGAAGTTTTCCAATCCAAATACACCCATGTGACTATCAAGTAAGGAACACAGGATTTTATTTTATGCTGACTATTCAGGCAATCATACCTAAAGTAAAACTCTAAATTATAAAGTTTACAACTTTAATATTTAAATAAAAACATCCTATTAATCTAATTTTTTTCTTACATAAACATATGTTGGCAGTATTCAAAGCTTTCCAGAAAATTACTTCCAGTTCCTGGCTTTATCTTTACATGATATTTTTATATAGCTTAATGGATTCAAAATGTATACATGCAATAGATAAGGTGCTTAAAAAATCGATACCTATGCTAAGTTTATAGAAACTTGGATATTTCCAAGGCATATGGAATTCTAGACAATATTTATTTTCAAAACAGAAGAGTATTAAGAAAAGAGTAAGATAAACAGTATTATGTGAATTCATGTTTAGAAGATTTGAAATCTTGAGAATTTAAGATCACAGTGGCAAAGTAAAATTGGATAGTTAAATAGTTACAAATATGCTATTATAGAGCTGTAAAATATTGGCATGTGTGATCGGAACAATTTCAAATTGAGGTTATGCTATCTTCTCCATCTTTGCCTTTTCCATAATGAAGCAAATCTCTTTTCAGAATTATTCAAAGCACAAATGCAGAAAAATCAGAAAATATTGTGAGGTCATTCTTGACCAATAGACTCAGAGGCATTACTAAACTCATAATAAAAAATGATTTGTAGTTTCAAATAGTGAATCATTGTGTAGGATTTCTAATAAGACAGCCTAGGTTTTAACTCACTTGCTATTCATTCAGTAAGAAACATTGGACATATTACTTAACCTTTTAAGTCACAGTTTTCTAATTTCTAAAGTGATGGAAAATAAGAAGTGCTTTGCAGTACACTGGGATAATGTAAAATGGGTATGCATTTTGTTGGCCCAAAAGTTTGTCTGGAAATATCTTACAGAAAAACCAAAATGAACTTTTGGGCCAACTCAATATATGGCACAGAATAAGTGCCTACAGAAGTTAATGATGTATTTTATTAATAGTTTGAACTTTAATATTTTAATATATATAATACAGTTTGCAAATTTTATATGATTAAGCGTTAAATATTCAAAGACATACATTTATGTCTTTATATTTAAAATGAGTTTTTTGTCAGCAGTACATATATGTATCTTTATTCAATCTGACAATCTTTATATTTAAACTGGTATATATTAGACCATTCACAGTTAAGGTGACTATCAATATTGCATTAAAAATCTAACTTCTTGCTAGCTATTTTTGTTTGTTCCATCTGTAGTGTACTTCATTTCTTTCTTTCTTGGATAAGTATTTTTATGGTGATATTTCATCTCTTGACTCACTATTTATACCTCTGTTTGAAAATTCTAGTAATTACCCTGGGATTTACAACATACATTTCAGATTAATCTGAATCTACCTTCAAACAATGTTATACTACTTTATAAGTGGCGTGAGGCCTTTACAACAGTGTATTAATTCCTCCCACCTATTCTTCGTGCTATGTTTTCACTTGCTTTACTTTTATATGTGCCATGTATGTTACCAGCCTTTTATCTTTCAGCACATTTACAAATAAGGAACAACTTTCATCTCATTTTCATTCATTCCAGTTCCCTTTCTCCTCGTTTTTTTGGGTGTAGATCCAAGTTTCCAACTGACCTCATTTTTCTTCTGCCTTTAGTATTTCTTATTTCCTTTAGTATTTTCTTATAAAGTATGTCAGGCAATGAATTCTCTCAATTGTTTTAGAATGTTTGTTTTTTTCTCTTTCTCTTATACTAGATGTATTGTAAAATTCTGGGTTTACGTTTCTCCCTATTACTTTAAATATGTCACTACATTTACTTTCTGCTTAAATAGTTTCTGATGAGAAGTCTGTTTTAATTATTATGCTTGTTCCTCTGTAGAGAAGTTTTCCTTTTCTGGCTAACTTCAGTATTTTCTCTCTCATTTTCAGAAATTTGAATACTGTATGCCTATGTATGTATATCTGTGTGTTTGATGTTTATCCTGCTTGGTGTTATGTGAGCTTCTTGGATCTGTGATTTCATGTCTGTTACTAATTTTACTAATGGTAAAATTCTGTGCCATTATTTTAAAAAATATTTCTTCTTTTCCATTTTTGCCCTCTTCTCCATGAGTATATGTTACACTGCTTGAAATTGTCCCACTCTATTTATTGGGTGCTTTATTCTTTTTTATTCATTGTTTGTTTTCTCTGTTTTTCAGTTTGGTTAATTTTCACTCACCTGTCATCAAATTCACAGATTCTTTCCTTGGCTGTGTCGAGTCTTCTGAGCATATTGGAGGTCTTTAAAGCTGTTACTGATTATTTTACTTTCAGTATTTTGATTTGACTCTTCCTTATAGTTTCCGTCTCTCTGCTTAATTCCTTATTTCATATTTCATGTCATCCTCTTTGTTCTATTAGAGTCAGTAACATATTGATCAAAATTAGTTAAAATTCTGTAGTTCCAACATCTGTGTCATAGCCAATCTGATCCTGATACTTCAACTAGTCTGTGAGTGTGTGTGTATGTGTGTATGTTTGCCTTTTCACCTACCTTAGAATTTTTGTTGTTGTTGAAAGTCAGACAACTTGTGTAGGGCTAAAGATCCTGGGGTGAATATTTTTTATAGTAGGAGATGAGCACCCATTTTCTTGAGCTAGACCTTAAGTATGGGGTTTGTGTTAACCTGTGCAGAGTTTGGGAGAAGGCAATGGCACCCCACTCCAGTACTCCTGCCTGGAAAATCCCATGGACGGAGGAGCCTGGTAGGCTGCAGTCCATGGGGTCGCCAAGAGTCGGACACGACTGAGAGACTTCACTTTCACTTTTCACTTTCATGCATTGGAGAAGGACATGGCAACCCACTGCAGTGTTCTTGCCTAGAGAATCCCAGGGACGGGGGAGCCTGGTGGGCTGCCGTCTATGGGGTTGCACAGAGTCAGACACGACTGAAGCAACTTAGCAGCAGCAGCAGCAGTGCAGAGTTTGGAGTTTGTCATTCTTATGGTTACTCTAAGTGTACTCCAGGCTTAAAATTCCTCTAGTGACACCTGTGTTTACAGTGTAGGCCGATCTGCTAGAGGTTCTTTTAATGTTTGTTCCCTCCTTGGATTTTCATCCTCCCTTTGCACTGTTGCCTATGAGGATCAATCTCCTGAGGGTCTCCCAAAATATCCCACTGCTATTTTACTCGAAGCTTGCTAGCCTGGTTGTGGAGTGAGGAGAGCATGCCATGGTGCTATGATTCAGTCTTAGTCTCAGGCAGGGCTGGGAGACAGCCTTCACAAGCATTCTGGTCTGGGAGATGGCCTTCACAAGCATTCTGTCCACCCGGCTGCAGAGCAGGACCTTGCAGGTATTTCTCCCCATGTGTTCAGTCATATCTGGCTCTTTGTGACCCATGGACTGCAGCCTGCCAGGCTCCTCTGTCCAGGGGATTCCCCAGGCAAGAATACTGGAGTGGGTTACCTTTTCCTCCTCCAGGGATCTTCCTCACCCAGGGATTGAACCCAAGTCTCTTGCGTCTCCTGCATTGGCAGGCAAGTTCTTTATCGCTAGCACCACTGGGGAAGGCTTTCTCCCCAAAGGGAAAATATAAATACTCATATGGTATGGCTCGTAGAGGAAGCACATTTCTTCTTCTCTGTGCCCTTCCCCAAATGCAGTGGATTTCCATCAGTACCCTAAGCTGTTTTCCCTGCAGATTAAGCCTTCATCCTACAATGGAGATACAGGAGATGGGTTTGAGCAGTGGCTGCTGTTCCCTTTCTCTGTGGGCACCATGAAAAAAGCTTTCTCAGGATTCTTCAAAGTCTTTCCTATGAGTACAGCTGCAAGAATGTGCAAACACCTCTATATCTGCCACACCCAGGAGCTTTACACTCTCACACTAGCCTACTCAGCCTCCAGCAATTTCCGAAAACATTTTAGCTGTGTCTTCTTGCAGTCTTATGTGGAATCTGGCAGAATCTGCCACAGGTAAGTAATGTTCAGGTGCTATTTATCCCTAAAGGCATCTGTCTCGCTGGATATTTGAGTTTACTTGTTTGCCCAGAAACCTCAATTCTATGATGGGTCCAGCTTTTTTCTTGTTGTAAGAGTGGGAATAATATTTTTTTTATAGCTTTCTACATCTCCAAGCTGAAACCAGAACTCTTTTAATCATTAACTTAGTAACAACATTGAGGCAAATATGTGAAAGTTTATTCTATAAAGTAGGTATTATTATAATATCTTAATCAAAAGCAGATTAATTTGAATATAATAAAGAAGTCAGTTATTATAGGAACAATGAAGACATATCAAGACATTTGGGAATTTTTTTCAGTTGCATCAGAGAAAAGTAAATTTAGCTTTTGAATATCTCTAAAACTATACTGGAATTTGTTGCCTTTGGGAATTTTGTATATGATTGTTAAAAATTAAGATAAAGATAAGACTTCTTTTGTGATCATTCCAACTATCAAAAAAGTACAATGTGATTCAATGTATCCTTACCTGAATCAAGGAGAGTCTTCTTTCTGTCTCATATTGGACAGAATAATTTGGACTGCAGGTAGTAGAGAATCCCAACTTGAATCATAGGAAATGGAATGTCTGGAGATAGTGATTCTAAGGTTGGTGAATTCAGAGTCTCCACCAAGACATCTCTGGCCTGGCAACTTCTGCACAAAATCATTGCCAATGACTCAGGACAGCCAAGCAAGAACAGACAGGAAGGCCAGGCACTGAAATATGCATCACTCAGCAACATCAGCCCAGGAAGGCACATGTTCCCACTATAGAGACAGTGAAGATGGTCATTTCCAGTCTCAACACACGTCATTCAGATCAAGTGTGGCTGTTTGGCAACTCCCCTTCTGCATCAATTCTGATGATAACACTGGCTTATTATGAACCAGTGTTATTCTAAGTACTTTATAAGCAATAGCTCATGTAATCTGCACAATAATCCTATGAGACAAGTACTATTATTATAGAGATTTTTTTTTCTTTTGCTCACACCACACAGCATGAAGGATCTTAGCTCCCTTACCAGGGATCTAACCCATGCCCCCTGCAGTGGAAATGCAGAGTCTTAAGCACTGGACCACCAGGGACTCCTAAGGAAGGTACTATTATACTCCCCATCTTCAATGGGGAAAGTAAAGTTCAGTGATGCTGAGTTACTTGCTTATGGTCACAAAACCAGAAAGAGATGAATGTGGGATTTAAATATGACTCTCTAATCCATACCCTTATGTAATGTGTCATCCTGCCTTGAACATTTTCTCTCTTTGATATCTCTGATTATTTCTTTGATCTTTCTCTGTTTCATTCACTGGTTCTTTTTTTTTTTTTCTTCCTTGCTCCGAAAAGAAGAACTCCTCCCAATATTCTGCTTTTTTCTTCCTCTGTGGACACTTGTGCTCCCAAGGCTTAATTAAACTACCACAGCACCACCATGGTGATCAGTGATGAACTGGTATGCTGTCCAATCCTTCCACAGCTATTTCACACCTTCTTCTCCACTCTCAATCCTCCAGCACACCCCCTTCCATCTCCCATTCTGCTGATGCACTGCTTCTTATCCCATTATCCTCCACAATGAAAAACTCCACAAGGGATTTTCCATGTGCTCCCATCACTAAGTCCACCACTCTCTTTTTTTCCTGTTTCACTGGTTGCTTCTTCTTAATGTCTTTTGTCGGTTTCTTCATTCTTCACAATTCTAAATATCAGCTTCTTGTGCTCAGGCCTGGAAACTCTCCCTCTATTCCTTGATGATGTTTACATCAATTTTTCATTGCAGACTTTCCCTCAGAACTCTTGTATATTACTCATCTCCCTGGTGTATCTATCAGAGGCACCTCAAATCACATGCCCCCAAATGAATCCTGGTTTACCCACAAAAACTGCTTTCTTTCCCAACTCTATAAAAGGCAAATATATCATTTCAGGACTCAGATTCCGAAACCATGGTGTTGACCTTGATTCTTCTAAAAACTCTACATTCAATTCAAGATTTGTTTACCTCTACCTTCAAAATACATCCAGCATCCAAGCCACTAACACTTCTTATCTTGAATTTTGTAATGACTTTTTTACATCAAAGAAGATCCTTCTTTACTATTAATAGAACCTATCTTTTAGCTAGCATATACCCGCTCCAGTATTCTTGGGCTTCCCTTGAGGCTCAGCTGGTAAAGAATCTGCCTGCAATGCGGGAGACCTGGGTTCAATCCCTGGGTAGGGAAGATCTCCTGGCTTCTTTTATCTGGAGTGGGAAAAGGCTACCCACTCCAGTATTTTGGCCTGGAAAATTCCATGGACTGTATAGACGATGGGGTCACAAAGAGTCAGACACAACTGAGCGACTTTCACTTTCACTTTTTCACTTGGCCTCCATGAATAAAAACTGCACTAGCCAGACTTCCTTGAATCTAAGCAAAGCCACATAACTGGGCTCTGACCAGTAGAATGTAAGCATAAGAATTACTGGAACTTTGAAGAAATGCACCTAAAAGGAGAAACCATGGCTTGGTTCTACTCTTTCCCCTAGCTGGGATGTCCTCAGTTCTGCCCTTGTTATCTGAATGTGGATGAAATAAAACAATCTCTAGCGCCAGTCTTGGAAGATTGGAATTGTATTAAGGGAGCTTAAAGGTTTCCTTACTAAAAAGTGTTGTTGTTTTTTTTTCATTCCATCCACTCATGAGGAAGGTATATAAGAACCTCAAAACATATCTCTGTGATTTGCGTTATTAAGATTTATTTTATTCACTCCAGTTTGTCTATATTAGATATCACAATTAAAACTGATTTAAGATCACATTTGAGCATGAAAAAAAGGTGAGTATCTCTTAACCTATGAAAAAGGGAGAAAGGAAAAGGAGAAAGGGCATTTATTAAATATCAGGAAATGAGCTATGGTCTTTTTCCCTCATGTTATCAAGATTAATCCTTCCAACAACCTTGGTTTGCAGAATTATTACCTGCCTTTTATGAAGAGATATTCAAGGCTCAGAGAGGTCTCTTCCATATGGTACTGAAGTGGCAAGGCTAGGTTTGACCTTAGTGCTTGAGTGTGTATTTGTTGATTTTAGTAATAGATTACTAGAACATAGATTATGTTGGATTAGCTCTAATGCCACATGTGGCCTTGTCCAGTAAAAACAGAAGAAGCAGTCTTTCCCAATTAATGTGCCATGACTTTTCAGTGATGGACTCATGGAATGTAGAGAGCTAGGGCAAGGCCTAGAACATAAAGGATGCTCAAGAAACACTAATTCCCTGCTCAACTCCCTCCTTTCCCCTCTAAGGAAGATTCTGTAAGAAGGAATTTGGGAATATTTGATTATAAAGATTTGGACACTTGAAATATTTGAGTGTTTGAAACATTCAAAATAAATAATTATATATAGGGCAAGCCCTAGAAATGATTCCTTCAGTAGTTGTGTTTATGATTAGTGTTTGATCTAAGTGTGTTTTTGCTTACTGGTTTGCACTGCAAGCTTGAGGGACAAATTATCAAAGGCTTAGATGGCTGGGGCTCCTGTCTGGAGAGATGCTCTGAGGAGAGGGGGGCACTAGAAGGGTGTCTGAGGTTGGCTGATGTGAGCATCCGCAGCAGAGGGATGAGTCCACTGCCACTGGTTTCCAGAGCCCCCTAAGACTGTGTGGGGGCAGTAACAGGAAGGAGTCTTCCCATGTCTTTTCAGGGAAGGAGTTTATTTGAGGACATTTTAAAGACATGTTTTGTGCTCCAGACACTTCTTTTCATCAGAGCAGGAGAGTATATTGCAGTGATTTATAGTCGCATGAGACCAACATGGATGTGAAAGAGGTTTCAACTTAGGCACAAGGTTAGTTTCAAAGACTAATCAGTCTATTTTCCTTTCTTTCCTTTTTTTTTGCACAGAAGCTGGTAAGCTAGGACGTATGTGTGAATAACTTCATAGATGAATTTTTTTGTATTTGGTTTACTTGGGTTGGTATGATACATTATATTTAAGTTCCTCAAACACTGTGGATCCCCCTAATGTGTATGAATGACTAAGGCTTTGTAAATTAAGGGATGTTTCCCTGGTGACTCAGATGGTAAAGAATCCTCCTGCCTTGCAAGAGATCTGGGTTTCATCCCTGGGTCAGGAAGATCCCCTGGAGAAGGGAATGGCTACCCTTTCCAGTATTCTTGCCTTGAGAATTCCACGGGCAGAGGAGCCTGATGGGTTACAGTACATGGTGTCACAAAGAGTTGGACACAACTAAGTGACTAACACTTTCACTTTATGTGAATAAAGTTATTTGATGGGGTCAAAGGAAAAAAAAGGGGGTCATAGTTTTCAGATAAAAGTGCTTAATATGGCTCATCTACTGGTGGAAAGCCCAGAGTGGTACCATTGTACATTTCTGTATGGACAGCAAACTGCCAAGAAAGCCCACATCTTTTGTCTGTCTTGTTGTTGCTGTTGAGTCATTAAGTTGTGTCCAACTGTTTGGTCACCCCATGTTCTGCAGCCCACCAATTTCCTCTTGCCAGGATTCTCCAGGCAAGAATACTGGAGTGGGTTGTCATTTCCTTCTCCAGGGGCCTTAGCCACAAATTATTAGCCCAGATAGCGTACAGCATACACTGAAGGGCTGTCTGTTTGTAAACAGCCGCGGTGAGGCTTTAATGTGTGCACTGCTATGTGTGACCTTCCAAGTTCCAAGGTGTGAGCTCAGCTGTGTTTCATTCATAATAAAACTCACTTACAATTCAAATTTCATCAATCTTCCCAGACTTTTAAAGGAAAGCAACAAAATCAAATTTCTATTTCTCATTTCAACTATCTATATGGAATTTTTAATGATGAACAGGATGATTCCATTTGGCAGCACTTAGAAGATATAGGGGCCATACTTGGAAAATATTCATTAACATTCAACAGTTTGAGAATCCTTAGTGCCTAATTATCAAAGTAAGTTTACCACAGACACAATTCATCCAACTGGCTGGAACACAAGAAGAAATTAAATGATGCCAAGGCCTGTTTGTCCCCAAAGTCTTCCTTCCATATTTATTTATCACATTTATAAGGTAGGAGTTCACGGTGATTGGCAAAAACAACCCCACAAAACCACAATAGTGGGTTGACATTCTCTGTTCCATTGGGAGCCCAATTAAAATGAAAAAGGCTCTGCATCTTCATATATCACATACTATAAGTTGTAAATACTCTCCTGCTATTTGAGGACAGCAGGATAACTGGTTTCATAACCAGCCCACCATCAATCTAATGGGTATTTATCACAGGAAAATGTGACAGGCAGTGGAGAACAAATCAATGAGTCTCTGCAGTGTTATTATCATTCACTCTGCCTAGAAACACTGCTGCGTCATTGCTCTGCTCCTTCCCCAGATCAGGGAGTTGTCCGAGCCTCAATTGTCACTGATGCTGATTTCACTGGCTGGAGATGCGGACTACTTTGGCCCTTCTCCTTGGGAGGTCAGCCAGGGGTCACAAGGAGAAGCATGTCCTGTTTACCCAGAGAGGACCTCTCCTTCTGCCCCTCGGCATGATCACTGTCATCATTACCTACTTGGAGAGACCTGTGTACCACTGGCAAGGAGGATTCCGGTCAGTTTCATCACCTTCTTGTATTTTCAGCTCTAAGAACATCCATAAGATCTGCCTTTCAGCAACTCTTGTTGCTGAGTGAGGAATGGAGAGAGCGTCTTAGAAACTGTGATAAAAATGTTCTCCGGATCTGAAAAGAATCCTGAGAAGCCTTGCTGACAAGGCTGGCAACAAAGGTTAGCAATGTGATATAGCCACAGTGGACCCTGGGGTGCAAGCAACAGCTTTTTTCTTACTACTACCGTTTTTCCTTTCAAAATCTACTTTTTTCCTTTTTATATTTTCATGTAAGTTGGTCTTCTTTTTGTATTTCTGATTTATATTTTCGATTTTTGTATTTCATACTGGGGTAAATCTGTTCCCCAATTTTCTCAGTGTCTATCACAGCTCCTGGTAGATGTTCAAGGAACATCAACTGGTTATGATTTACTGCCTAGAGAGCCGATGAATGAAACATGGATTTTTTTGTTAAAACAAAATGCTTTTCTGAGCTTTAACCAAAAGCCAAGGTTGTTAAAAAGGTATCAGCCACTTGACTCAATAGAAGATCTGAGGCTGATCTCCTTGCTGTTTAATATGAGAATAGTCTCACAATTTCAACTTCTGAGACTTGACATTTACCAGAGCAATTGCCAGCATCACTGTGGACTTGCATTCATTCTGCCTTCTAGCTGGCAAGCCTTTTGATTTATACAGCACTGAAAGTCAATGGTAAGGCTTACATTCTTCCTATCCCACTTTCAAACTCTTGGCAGATCTTATTTTCAAAGTGGTCTGATGGAATGAGGACAGGGCTGCTGAAACTGCCTGATTTCCCAGCATGAGTCGTGTTTAAATCTTAACCACATATTAGTTAACATGCCATATGTTGCCAAAGGATGCAGCCAAACCTTTCTCAGTCTTGCTCAGGAAAGTAAGGTACTTAACACAATGCCATCCCTAGTCACCTCTGTCTTTAATAGGTGGTCCCACTACAGTAATTTATTTTGGGTTATAGATCCCATGAGTTTACACATACATCTAATTTTGATGTGAGAACAACTTGGACTACTGTTTCAGCAGAATTGTTTTTAAAAACACTAAAGATTTATGTAATAATCTTAGATGAAGTATCATGTAATTTAGAGCAAAATCGCTTGAACAATACATACAAAAAAGAATAGGAAAAAAAGAAAAGACTGATCAAGAAACCCATTGGCAAATTGGACCCACTATGGATGGAGAAGACTCTTGCGAGTCCCTTGGACACCAAGGAGATCAAATCAGTCAATTGTAAAGGAAATCAACCCTGAATATTCATTGGAAGGACTGCTGCTGAAGCTCCAATCCTTTGGCTACCTGATGTGAACAGCCGACTCATTGGAATAAGACCCTGATACTGGGAAAGATTGAGGGCAAGAGAAGGGGATGACAAAGGATGAGATGGTTGGATGGCATCACAACTCAATGGACACGAGTTTGAGCAAACTCTGGGAGATAGTGAAGGACAGGGGAGCCTGGAGTGCTGCAGTCCATGGAGTCACAAAAAGTCAGACATGACTTAGCAACTGAACAAAAGGCTATAACTGAAAGGGTTTATTTGTGTAATAGAGCCTATTTCTGTCCTAATGCAAGCCTGCTACATCCAGACATCAAATTTATTCTTATTGATCTTCATCTTCAATTTTAAAAGCATCTCTTAAAAAGCTGCTTGCACAGCCAAGAAAATAACATCTAAAAAAAGTACCTTTGAACATTAGCATTGGGCCAGGTTGACTGATGTCTCTGAGTCATCACCTTACTTTAAGTACCATATGCAACTATATTTTCTGGAATCCAAAATAGCAGAGTAAGCAGGTATATTGTGAACAGAGATAGAGGTAGATGGAGAAAGTGAGAAAGAGAGTGAGAGAGAGACTGAGAATGAAAGAACAATGACCCAAAGGGCTATGTGTCTGCAGCAAGGTAGAACATTAAGCAAATTCATTAATTACACCTTCCTACTTCAAATGAGCAAGCTAATTATTTGTTTATCTGAATCAATATTGCCCCCAGCTATAGACAATAATAAACATCAACAAAGGCAATTGTGTTTGCCAGGACATGAATGTATTTAAATTTCAAAGTTTATATTTATCCCACCACAGAGAAAAGTTCAGACAATATATTTATGTGAAACATCAATACATAAAGCATAATAATTGACATATAACTTTATAAAAGAAGTAAATACTTCAAAAAAATTTTTTGTTCTTCCCACCTATCAAGCAGTTCAGTGAAATGTATGCATCTGTTTTAGGTTATCAGGCTAATTTACGTCACCATCAAGATGTAATGTTAATGTATATCAACACATACATATATATATATATATATATATATATATATATATATATATAATGTCCTATTTATAGTAAATTATCATACATGTATGTATAGATAATATCAATAGTGAATATTTATTAAACATTTACTAGGTGCCCAGCACTTGTAACTGGTATATTATGCATGAATAATTATGGAATAATCAAAAGACTTATTTTGTTTTATTCTTTCTGGTGTCTCACTATCCTTTTTAAACTTTGATGAAATTAATATTTAAATCAGCACACTTCATGTAAAGGAGATCGTCTTCTGTGATGTGAATGGGCCTCAACCAATCAGTTGAAGGCCTTAAAAAAACAAGACTGACCTCCTTTGAGCGAGAAGGAATTCTGCTTGCAGACTGCCTCTAGACTCTTCCAACTGCAACTCCTTCCTGGAGGTCTAGCCTGCCAACCAACTCTGCTTGCAGATTTTAGACTTGCCAGGCCCCACAGCTGTGTAAGCCAATTCCTTAAAACAAATGTCTTGATAGATGGATATCTTAATCTTATCTCTATTATCTCTCACCACACACACATACATCCTATTGGTTCTGTTTCTCTGAAATACCCATGCAACCAGCTGGCGGCTTGCTAGCCAGCTCCTGACCATTTGAGGCCAGAGATATAGTTAACGGAGTGGTAAGAGATGGCAAGGAAGTGTCTTCCTTGAACAGATCTCTGTACTACCTGACAAATGCTAAAAAAAAAAAAAGCTGGCATTTCTTTCTGCAACACTTTTTTGACTCTTCCCAAATCTCACTGAAGAAGCTTGGATGGATCCACCCTCTTGCAATAAACATGAACCAACTTATGCCTCTTTGTATTAGGTGGTCACGTGTGGTTCTTTTCACAGCCTCTAACACACTGGCATTCCTTTCCAGCTCTAGATCCTGGGGCGCTCCACCCCTCTCAGGCAACTCTGTCTGACAGGACTAGTACTAGGTAACTTTCTCTCTTCTGGGTGGTCTCCATCTGGTCAGTGGAGAATGTTGATGCATCCTTTGTCCTTACAAATAATGGCTTTGCAGCTGCCCTAACCCGGCAGCTCGGTCCTTTGTCTGCCACCCAGGCACTTAGCTGATCTCTGTCTCCGCCCTCAGAATGAATGGAGCAGGAGTCAAGTCTGGTTTCACAACGTTCGACGGCCCCAGACAAGGTACATCAAAGTCTTAAAGTGGTCCTATTGAAGCCCTTTCTCACTTCAAAGTTAAAAAACAGTGGGTTAAAGGATAATAAAACACATACCTGAACCTCCAACCCCAAAAGGAATCATAGGGGGTCACAACAGCTCTGGCTGTCTCCAAAGAAAGTCCTTCATAAATGGTTACCCCTTTGCTCCTCTCTTTACTTTTGATAGTTTGAAAGAGGGTGGGAGTTCAAGAGTTGTGTAGCCAATTCATTGTGCTTCTCTTTGTAATTTCTGAATTCAGCCTCACAGTCTCCTTGACATCAATACCCGTCGCCCAGATGCCTCAGTGAAAGCAGACGTGAGGAGGCGCATTTGAATTTCTTGTTATATTCTTTTTTAAAAAATATATTCTGTTTTGAGCACTAAAATGGAATTGCCTCACTTCATTATGCACCAAACCACGGGAGAAGTACTTTATTATTCCCATTTCACATATGATGAAAGTAAGCCAGACATATTAAGTAACCTGCCCTGGGTCACCTGGTTAGAGTAAGAGCTGAGTTGCCAGACCTGGCGGATCTGATTTTGATTCAAAGTCCTAGCCACTGCAACATAATGCCAGTCACTGAATATTTACTTGGCACTATTCCAAAATGCAAAGTCTACATCATGATTGGTGAGTTTTCCATTAGATTAACTTCCTTTCAGGAGAATAAAAATGCCTATTTCTGACTTTTGGAAATAGAGCAATGCTCCATAAGAACTGGGCACTAGGATTTCTTATGTAAGAATCTATTTAGCATCAACTAGGAACTCACGGCTGAGCTGTGATCAATTTGGAGGACAATGAAAGAAGCATAAATGAGATAGTAAACCAGTAGCCTGGATTGGTAAAGGGAAACATGATTTTACTTGGAGCTCATCCATTTTAATTTCTCTATTAAGTAAGCTGGTCTATGAAAGGGGAAACGAGTGGGAAGATGGCATAGGAAGTCATGGTATACTGCATGATTCCCAAGGGCTGGGGAGGCTCCCTTCCACCAAAGATATATTCTCCACTGGCTTCTGGGTGATTAATATCCCCCAGCCAGAGAGACTCTTGCTTTAAGCTATCTTGGCTTAAGACTATGTTGTGCATTAAAATGTAATGCCTCTGGGAGAATGAACACTTCACTAACTTTTTTACCCTTTTATCTGTAAGTATTCTTTAGCTTCATTATAGCAAGCAAGTGGGGCTTCCCAGATAGTGCTCGTGATAAAGAATCTGCCTGCCAATGCAGAGACACAAGAGACCCAGGTTTGATCCCTTGGTCGGGAAGATCCCCTGGAGGAGGGTATGATAACCTACTCCAGTATACTTGCCTGGAGAATCCCATGGACAGAGAAGCCTGGCAGGCTAGAGTCCATAGGGTTGCAAAGAATTGGACATGACTGAAGCAACTTAGCACACATGCAGAAAGCAACCGAAGAGAAGGAAAAGGAGGAAAACTCAATATAAAGTAGAGAGAAAAGAAAACTGCCTCAAAGGCCACATCTGCCCATGAGATAGTTTGAGGAATGTATAGATCACCTATTTCCAGGCTGGAGGGGCTTTGGATCACTGACTGGGCCACAGTGCAGGGGATTTGACTCTAAGGGGTGCACCAAGCACTGCTGTAGCCAAATCAGTAACCCTCGGCCCTATTTGTGAGGGAGGAAAAGCTGGGATATTACAAGTTGACTGACGTTCAGGTGGATTGTTTTGGGAAAGCCAAAAGAAAGACATTCACTGGGGCTTTTTAAGTTAACCATAGTGTCCAGGAGAGTAATAGAGAAGGCATGAAAATTTCTCTGGGCAATAAAATAACAGATTTTTATTTTATCCTGATGTCAAAGACAGGGCAGATGGGAATCTGAGTGCTTTGGTGGGGGAACCTGAGATGGAAAAGGGAGGAGACTGTTGAAGGAGGAGCGTCAGACATGAGAGAAATTCTTGCTTAGAAGAGAGCAGATCCCAGCAAAATGGAGTCAGGCTAGACCCTGAGAAAAGACAGAGAGAGGGAGGAGAAAGAGGATTTGGTAAGGAATGCTGGACAAATGACAGAACAGAGATACATGCTATTCGATTTTCAACTGCCTTCTTGGCTGTGTTGTGATTGCACCCTTCTATTAGTCCCAAATCTTGAATGAAAGTTGTTTGCACAACAGTAGTGTCCTAGGAATATTTAACAAAGGAAGAAGAATGTATGTCCATGGGGTGATGGATTTAGATAGAAGGACCACAGCTATGAAGGCAAGGTGGAGAGTAGGAAGAGAAGAATGAGTTAGAAGGAAGAGCATTCTTCCCAGGAACATAGTATGAGGGGCTGGACATACTGCAGATACCTAAGATGAGGACCTGGGAATTTTTCTGGGCTATCAAAGGAAAAGATACCATGGACTGAAAAACATGGAGTTATTCAGGTGACCTGTATGAATCATATTTTTCAAATGTATGCAAGTGCAATTGCACTTAATTACATGAACTGTGGTATTGGAGAAGACTCTTGAGAGTCCCTTGGACTGCAAGGAGATCCAACCAGCCCATCCTAAAGAAAGATCAGTCCTGGGTGTTCATTGGAAGGACTGATGTTGAAGCTGAAACTCCAATACTTTGGCCACCTCATGTGAAGAGTTGACTCATTGGAGAAGACCCTGATGCTGGGGAGGATTGGGGGCAGGAGGAGAAGGGGACGACAGAGGATGAGATGGTTGGATGGCATCACCGACTCGATGGACATGGGTTTGGATAAACTCTGGGAGTTAGTGATGGACAGGGAGGCCTGGCGTGTTGCAATTTATGGGGTCGCAAAGAGTTGGACATGACTGAGCGACTGAACTGACTGACTGACATAAATATGCATGCACATGTAAACACGTAAAGCAGTATAAATATATAAATGTAAATACATATGTATAATGTGATAACACACACAGAGAGACACACACATATATATATAATTACTTAAGTCATAGGAATTTTAATGATTGGAGCTTCCCAGTTGGCGCTAGTGGTAAAGAACCCACCTGCCAATACAGGAGACATAAGAGACCCGGTTTTGATCCCTGGGTTGGGAAGATCCCCTGGAGAAGGGCATGGCAAGTCACTGCAGTATTCTTGCCTGCAGAATCCCATGGATAGAGGAGCTTGACGGGATACAGTCCATAGGGTGGCAAAGAGTCTGACACAACTGAATCTACTTAGCACAAATAGCACATAAAACATTACTAAATTCATAGGAGTTTTGATGATTACATATTTTTCTGAATCATGGGTGCTACAATCATGTAGGTGATAGCAACAATGATTAATATTTAAAAGGAATACACTTGAAAAGGATGGAAGGGAAAGATTGCAAAATCTCCTTCAAAGTTTTCAATACACCTCCAAGAAGTCTACCCAGATGAAGCAGATATAAAACCTGTAGGAAGGTATGTTTTTCCCTTGAATGGGATGGCTTCTCGCACACTGACTTGCTATGACCATGTTTCTTTCCAGCACTTGTGTTTTGAGAACCATTGCATTTCACTCCCTCACCCCTACAGTGCTTCCAAGCTTGACATTATGAAAGAATTAAACCTGAGACAAGAAAAATGTATTAATCCACTTCTCTTGCGTTTGTTCTGCTTTTAGTTTTAATACATGCATTTTCTTACGTAAATAGGGTATTTGACTATGATTGTCATTTATTAACTTTTCCCCTCAATTACAACTATCCAAGGTCAGGGTCCCTAAGGAAGCAGCTGAGGGAACATACATGGTGCACATGTGCCGAATTGTTCTGCAGGCTGGGAAATTAACTAAAAATGAGTAACATGCTCTCAATTTAAACCTGGCAGGGGGGATTGTATTTTCATCCCCAGATTGGAATCAGATTGCTTCTGCTGGGGCTGCTCCAGCTTTTGGCATAGCCTATTAACAAGGCCAACTTGGCTCCTCACAGTACAATAACAGCACAGGGGTTGTGTGAGAGCTCTGTGCAGTTGAGCTGGGAAGGCAGAAATGAAATTCAGCTAATGGGAGAGCATGGGATCGCGATTTTATCACCAAACAAACGAGCATCAACAACCTTAAATACAGCCAGCACTATCAGTTCTCAATGCCCAGTTTTCACAATGACCACACTCCCGAAGCATCTGTGATAATTCCTGGACACTTACTGGGTACATTTTGTTTCTTAAAAAAAAAAAATTCCTTTTCCACATGATTAAAGGAATCCGTAACAGCACATTATTAAGTGGCCTGTGATGTTTCTACTTCTTATTTCAAGATATGATTTCTCTATTTGCCTGGTCTTGTATTACTAGAGAGTAAGAGATGAGAGATAGGCAGAAAGATAAAAGGGGCATGGGACGCATCAGAGATCGCATCATTTAACACCTTTTTAAAGAATGTCAATGCATTTTAAAAGTACATTTTCCTAAGTAGGATCTGAAGCTCCTTGAGGGGAGGTTTAAACGTTGCTTGTTTGTTTTATATTCATGGATCATAGTAATTCTCAGCTATGTCCAGTAATTCTCTGTCTTGGCTACAGACATGAAACACGTGGAGCACCGTTCATCAGCAGTGTTCAGGCCCCACTGCAGACCAATTAAGTCAGCATCTCTCAGGGGTGAGGCACAGACACCAATCATTTCTGAAAGCTCTAGGTGATTCCGGTGGGCAGGCAGCAACCGCTAGCTTATTGCCTTTCCTAGAATAGGTGTCACTTGCTATTTTAAGGAACTACTGAATAGTTTTAATCACCACACACTTGTCTATAATAAATTATCATTAACCTATTCCATAGAAAATTGGATAAGGTTTTTGTTAAAAACGAGGGAAAAGCCACTAAACTCTTTGTACCTATATTTCATCCCCTCAGGTTCCTGAGATAACAGCAAATTAAAATCCCGTGAGATGCCTTTAGAGGAGCGAGCTAAGATGGCGGCGGAATAGCACCGGGAGACCACTCTCTTCCCCACAAATTCACTGAAAGAACATCTGAATGCTGAGCAAACTTCACAAAACAACTTCTGAACTCTGGCAGAGGACATCAGGCATCCAGAAAAACAGCCCATTGTCTTCGAAAGGAGGTAGGACAAAATATAAAAGATAAAAAGAGAGATAAAATCCCGTGAGATGCCTTTAGATAAATGACATGTTCCTGCACTTCTACCATATATATATATATAAAAGAAAGAGGCATAAAAAGAAAATTAAAGAGCGCTCTGTGAATAGGGCACTTCTTGGACAGAGTGGTCAGAATATGATTCAAAGAACATTTTGCCATGATCAAAATTATAAAAATATAGTTCAAAGGGATATTAGTTTAAACTAGTTGAAACCAATTTTTTTATGTGTATATGATACTGTCTTTGGCATGAAGTGTAAGGCAACATTCCTGCTTTTTACTTGTTGATGAACTTCTAGAGTGACTGGCCTTATTGTCTTCTGAAATGTGGAAATAGAGATACTCAAGCTGACTGTGAGCAGCAAATAACATAATGGAGGAAAATCTAATTTGTAGGTTGAACACAACATTGCAGTCTGTAGTAGTTTTCCTATTATTTACTCTGAGAACCTGAAATTTCATATGCAAGTGAATATTTCTTAGAAACAATGTACACATAATTGTTCATTGTAATTTTATTAAGCAATTACTAAGTATTTGACTTCTTGTTGAGTTCTTTATATGATCTCATTAAACCAGTGCTGCAACCCATTGAATAAGGTACAACTATCCCCATCTTACAGATTTGAGAACTGAGGTTTATCAGTTCTGAGTCTTCCAGCAATTCCAAGTGAAGATATCCCTCAAATCTGAAAATATTTAAAATTCTTTCTGCAGACTTTGGTCTAAGAATCCATACTGATTTGCTTCTGCTTACTTCCTTGGATATTTTCATATCAGATGCAACTTCATTTGTCTACAGATGTACAATCAGAACCCTGAGAAAGGAATGTGAATGCTCCTTGGACTACTAGTGTCATCCATTTCAGGCTTGCTGGATTCTAGCTCAAGATGACAGTCATTCTCTCCTGGCCTTTCCTTAAACTCCACCAGATTCTTAAAAATGAACTAATAGCTTCGTTTTTATATATTGATTATATGATACATGTGCTGTTTCAATTTAAAAGATAAACTCTAAATATAGGGCTTCCTAATTTTTCAAAAGGTTTGTACTGAGATTCTAATTCATTCTCTTCTTGTATTTCATTTTAGATGCAAGTATGGCAATGACAGAAAGATTATGTTACATGATGAGGGTGTGTGCAATTGTCCTATGGAAGTAACTCTCAGGAGGCCTGGAGAGAGAAGGAGGTGATCTGAAGGCTGTTTTGACAGACATATCCATCAGGCAGCCAGACCCATGTTAGAGCACTACCAAAATATGCATAGACAGAGCATAACATGTAATTCAATGGATAATAACCAAACACTTTAGGCACTGTGTGTTCTTTTCTTTACATTGCCGTCTTTGCCTTGTCTCTATCCCCCAGATTCTAATGGTCTTCACAAAGCTTTACCATTCTACAAAACCGATAACTCAGATAAGCCTGTGTCTTAGAGTGTAGGAAAGAATCAACCGTGGAAAGTAAGAGAAATACATCCAAATTGATGCTGACTGGGACCTTAGTTTGGGCTTCATTTAAGCTTCTGTTTTATGTCTATTGCTTTATCAAAACATTTAAGAGATGCAATGTTTGCTATTCAACTCCCAAACGGAAGTATCAGTACCAGGAATTGTTTCAGTAGATTTCAGACATCCTCTGTGTGGAAGATACCATGAAAAAGAGCTTGTGTAAGTTTGCAAAGGCTTTGAGGACAGGAATGAGGATAAAATGCTGATATTTGTTCAGTCTTTTCATATATCCTCACAAGGGCCTGGGGGATTTCTTGGCAGAAGCAGTATTGTAAATGGTTGATTTATTGGCGTCAAAGGCAGCAATATGAAAAAAGTGAGGTCTCTGCAATATGAAATAGCCAGGGTCTCTACACACTCTCTCCAGCATGAAGTCCAAACAGAGATATGATTATATCTGTTTATCTGAAATGTTTTACCAAGTAATTCACGGCTTTGAGTGTGTAAAGAACTGGGGTTGGCTAAGAGAGCATAAGTATTTGGGTAGGGGGATGAAATATCAACCATAAGGAAGATAAACAGAGGACTTTGCTAAGAGCACAAACCACCACGAGGAATATCAATTTCGTGTTTTGATTGTGCCATGAGTAAAGGCGTTACAAAGGACAAAATCCTCAGAGAAACTGTGATTAGTTTAAATGTTTTTTGTATTCTGCATAGCCAGGTGTCTCTCAGCACATGTCTCCACAGCCGGAGTTTGAGATGTTTGCATCAGATCAGTTTAGTACCACCAAGTCTCCTGTACAGGTATGCTGATATCAATAAGTTTGCTGCAAAACTCCATTAAAAGTCACTGCATTATACTGTTATATTTAAAACAGAAAATCAATCAGGACCTACTGTAGCACACAGGGAACTCTGCTCAATATTCTGTAATAACCTTAATGGGAAAAGAATTTGAAAAATAATAGCTACATGTGTATGAACTGGAACATTTTATGCTTTTAAAGCATCAATGGAGATTCTTTTACGTTTCCCTGGTGGCTCAGAAAGTAAAGAATCTGCCTGCAGTACAGGAGACCAGGTTAGATCCCTGAGTCAGGAAGATTCCCCTAGAGAAGGAAATGGCAACCCACTCCAGTATTCTTGCCTGAAGAATTCCTTGGACAGAGGAGCTACAGTCCATGGTGTTGCAAAGAGTTGGATATGACTGAGCAACTAACACACAGATTCTTCTCTTTTTTATCTTTACTCTTCCCCCCAAAATTCATTTTTAAAAATATTAAAAATATTTTACATATACGAGTATAGTGAATAAGGAAACGGCAACACACTCCAGTACTCTTGCCTGGAAAATCCCATGGACAGAGGAGCCTGGTAGACTACAGTCCATGGGGTCAAAAAGAGTTGGACATGACTGAGAGACTTCACTTTCACTTTCATAGTGAATAAAGTTATAGAAAATAAAACAAAGGTATAGAAAATAAAAATATAAATATCCAGGAAATCACCATACAGCTTAATGAAAAGAAATGTCACCAATGCATTATAGCTCCCCCACGCTCTCCAGTATATCACTTTGCTATACACCTGAAACTAATGCAACATTGTTCATCAATTAAACTTCAGTATATTGATAAAAGACGCTTACTTCTTGGAAGGAAAGTTATGACCAACCTAGACAGCATATTTAAAAGCAGAGACATTACTTTGCCAACCAAGGTCCATCTAGTCAAGGCTATGGTTTTTCCAGTGGTCATATATGGATGTGAGAGTTGGACGGTAAAGAAAGCTGAGCGCCGAAGAATTGATGCTTTTGAACTGTGGTGTTGGAGAAGACTCTTGAGAGTCCCTTGGACTACAAGGAGATTCAACCAGTCCATCCTAAAGGAGATCAGTCCTGGGTGTTCATTGGAAGGACTGATGTTGAAGCTGAAACTCCAATACTCTGGCCACCTCATGCAAAGAGTTGACTCATTGGAAAAGACCCTAATGCTGGGGAGGATTAGGGGCAGGAGGAGAAGGGGACGACAGAGGATGAGATGGTTGGATGGCATCACTGACTCGATGGACATGGGTTTGGGTAAACTCCGGGAGTTGGTGATGGACAGCGAGGCCTGGCGTGCTTTGATTCATGGGGTCGCAAAGAGTTGGACACGACTGAGCAACTGAACTGAACTGAACTGATATTGATAAAATAAAATTTTTTAGAAAGTCACCGCTTTAGGATGGAGAAAACCCAGTTTCCAATTCCAACCCTGTCATTTACCAAAGTTGAGACTTTGGACTAGTCTTTTAACTTCTTTGCAGCTTAAGAATCTCATGAGTAAAACAGAAGAAGTAATATCTTCTCACAGGTGAGGCTCCAAGGAGACTGCATGGAAAGCCCTTCGAAATGGCAAAGTGCAGCGCATCAGCTGGCCTCCCTCATACATACATACCTATCTGCATCTCCACCCAGCCTCTGCCACCACTTAGCAGCCTCCAGGGAGCTCGTCTATGGCAAAGCTAAATACCACATTCCCACACAGCCTGACCTCGAGGCAACAATTAAGATCTGTTGAGCTTTTTCATCATATTCCCTTTCTTTTTCAGAATCTTAGGTTTTAGTAGGAAATGCTTTGACTAAGACTTTAGCTGACAGACTAGAAATTAGAGCAGGAAAGAGAATGTGAAAGAACTATATGAAAACATACAAATTTATTCAAGGGGAACTGGAACATTTTATGCTCTTAAAACATCTATAGATTCTTTTCTTTTTATTCTTTACTCTGTTCCAAAAAAATAGTTTTTAAAAATATTTAAACTATTTTATATATAAGAGAGTAAGAAGTACAGGGGAGCCTGGCATGCTGCAGTCCATGCGGTCCAAAGAGTTGGACATGACTGAGCAATGGAACAACAAATAATGAATAAAGGTACAGAAAATAAAATATAAACATTTGTGAAACAACCACAGAGCTAAATAAAAAGAAACATCACCAAGTGTTTATAGCTCCCCTCATCATAGCCACTTGCTTTGCCTATTAGAGTTAACTTCTATCCTAAATTTCATAGTAATCACTTTCTTGCTCTGCCTTATAGCTTTATTACCTAAAGATGCATCTCCAAATAATAGAATTTCATTTTGAGGACTATTTTCAGGATTTTCTATAGATGGGCTCATGCTAAGTGTACATTCTTGTCTTGGTTTTTTTGGTTCAACATTATGTTTAAAAAATTCATTCAGTTTGTTGCATGTAGCTATAGTTCGTGAATATTCACTGTAGGATAACATGCTGTTTATAAGTATGCAGGGCATTTCATTTTTGTCATCCTGTTGATGGGCATTTGGATTTTTTTTTCCAGCTTGTGGCTATTAGGAACAATAATGTTTTTTAAAAGTTCCTGCATTTGTCCTCATGTGCAAAAGTTCCTGCATTTGTCCTCATGTGCAACAGTTTCTCTGCATTGCAGAGGTTATGCTCAAAGGATGTGCACATCTTCAACTTTACAAGGTAACAGCAGATTCCAAAAAGAGGGGATATATGTAGACATGTAGCTAATTCACTTTGCTGGACAGTAAAACTAACATAACATTCTAAAGCAACTATACTCCAATAAAGTTTTTTAAAAGGACTATACCAGATTATTTTCCAAAAGAGTGGTAGCCATTGGTAATCTTACCAGCCTTTCTCTTTTTTCTACATGATGTTGCTTAAACTTTCACTTTTACCTTCCAATGGACTAATGAAAAACTCTTGACTCTAATTTCAGAGTCAAGTTTTTCTGACATAGCTCATAACTTTGGAGCATGGTTTATCTAAAGTATTGTTGGCGATTTTGATGGAGTTACAGGATTGGCCCATGTATTACTTTCCTGGGGCTGCCATAACAAATTAGCACAGACTTGGTGGATCCAACCAGTTAATCCTAAAGGAAATCGATCCTGAATATTCATTGGAAGGACTGATGCTGAAGGTGAAACTCCAATACTTTGGCCACCTGATAGGAAGAACTGACTCACTGGAAAAGACCCTGATGCTGGGAAAGACTGAAGGCTGGAGGAGATGGGGACGACAGAGGATGAAATGATTGGATGGTATCACTGACTCACTGGATGTGAGTTTGAGTGAGCTCCAGGAGTTGGTGATGGACAGGGAAGCCTGGCGTGCTGTAGTCCATGGGGTTGCAAAGAGTCAGACATGACTAAGTGACTGAACTCAACTGGTGGCTGAAAACAACAGGAATCTATTCTTTCACAGTTCTGGTGGCCAGAAGGCCAAACCAGAGCAATGCTCCCTCTGAAGACACTTGAGGAAAATCTTTCCTCATTTCTTCCTAGCTGCTGCTGTCTCCCGGAAATCCTTGACCTTCTTTGAGTTGTAGCTGTATAACTCCAGTCTCTGTCTTTGTCTTTGCATGGCTCTTTTTCTGTGTTTACTCTTATAAAGATACCAATTATTCAATTTAGGACTCTAAATCCAGGATGACTTCATCTTGAGATCCTTAACTAATTACATCTGCAAAGATGCTCTTTTCAGATAAAATCACATTCCCAGATATTGGCAGTAAGGACTTTGATATATCTTTTTGTAGGACACAATTCAAACCACTATGGACTGCAATGAGGAAAGGAAAGAGGAGAGGAGAAGGAAAATTATTAGTCTGTGAAATGGTTACTTACATGCCATATAATTTTTGATTGCTTCAGATGTTAACATTTCCCACAAGAGAGTGGTTTAAGAGCCGCCCACTCAAAATAACACACCTGCTTTTACACACCTGCTTTATATATATGTATACATATATATATCCTCTGATCCTATTGGGTTCCTTTCACAGAGGGGCAAGCAGTTGAAAGAACTAGGTCATGGTTCTGGAGAGGTCAAATAGAGTATGTGTGCCCCATCTTTGCACCCGAGTCCTCTATTGGACCACATGATCTAGATAACAGAAGGAGAACTCTGAAGCTGTCCATAAAAGAACATGTTTCCAAGACTCTGACTTTGTGTAAGTTGGATTCCTAGTTTTGGTGCCATAACAAATTTGTAAAGGTGAAAACTCATCTTGTCTATACAAGATTTTCCTTCCATTAAAAACCCTGGTCTGCATTCTTTTATGACTTGGCAGGGCTGAGCTTAGTGTTAGAGGGAAGAGTATCTCACAGTTACAGGAGCTGAGCCTAAAGTTCCACTGGCCAACTCAACTCTGCCCTTCCCCAGCCACAATGCCTGCATTCCACCTTCAAAGAGAGTGCTCACTCTGGGTTCTACTACTGAGTATAAGAGAATGCCCTGTTGAAATTCAAATGTTTCAAATGACGTGGGGGTGGAAATGGATGAGGCCATTAAACAATTTTCAGACATCACTATCTGAGACATTAGGTTAACATAAAATAATTTACCTGGCACAGTTTTAAGGTGGTAAGCTCAGTACCCATCGCTTTACTGAAGATGGAGAGCATAGGGAGGAGGTAAGGAAGGCTTGAATCAGAGCTTGCAACTTGATCAGATAACATCTTCTATCAGGAAGATAAACCTTTGAACAGGAAGATGAACACTAGAACCTTTGAAGATGGCAGAGTCAGAGCTCTTAAGTTGCCCAACTCTCATAATTAGGACCCAGGGTATCTCTCCCTTGAGTGTCTTCCTGATATGTATCAGCTAGCTCTAAAGCTTGGCTTTTATCCTTTACTCCAACTCTAGTGTATTTTTCTTTCAATTCTTGGTGTCCTCTCCAAAACAACAGGTATGTGATCCTTGAAAATAATTTTGTTGCAGTATAATTTATGTACAATAAAGTGCATACATATAATACATAAAATTACTTGAACTTTGATATGTCAATACACCCAAGAAACATCACTGCAATTAAGATACAGAATATTTTTATCACCCCTCTCTGCCAAAATATCCTCTCACCCCTTTAAAAAGCCGTTTACCCCCTGCCTTTGTCACCAGGCAACTAATGAAAAAAATCTATTTTTTTCTCATTATTAGTTTGCATTGTCTAAATTTTATACAAGTGGAAAAATAAATAATGTATTCTTATTTCTTTCAATCAACACATTATTTTGAGATTCCTCTATTTCGTTGCATAAATCAGTAGCTTGATCTTTGTTATTGGTGGGTAGTATTTCATTGTATGGGCATATCCTAGTTTTTCTATTCTTCTGCTTGATAGATGTCTGGGGAGTCCCTCCCTGGTATTTTTGCATCGTGAAAAATACTGTTTTGAACATTTGTATATAAGTTACTGTATGGCTATATTTTCTTTTATTTCTCTTGGGCAAATACTTAGGAGTAGCTGTATGTCTAACTTTATAGGAAGCTCCTAAATATTTTTTCAATTTGATATTATCATTTTATATTTCCAACAAAACAGTATGAAAATTCCAATTGCTTCATATTCTCAGTGACATTTGATTTTTTTCAGTCCTATTAATTCCAGCTATTTCAGTGAATATATAATGGAATCTCATTACAATTTTAGTTTTTGTGTCCTTCATGACAACATGTTGAACACATGTTCACACAATTCCCTGGTGGCTCAGATGGCAAAGCCTCTATGTGCAATGTGGGAGACCTGCATTAAATCCCTGAGTCGGAAAGATCCCCTGGAGAAGGAAATGGCAACCCACTCCAGTACTCTTGCCTAGAAAATTCCATGGGTGGAGGAAGCTGGTGGGCTACAGTCCATGCGGTTGCGAAGAGTCGGACATGACCGAGCGACTTCACTTTCTTTCACTATGAAAATAAAAGGCAAACCACAAAATGGAAGAAAATATTTCTAATATGTAGCTCTGACATAAGACTTTATTCAGAATACATCAAGACGTATCACAACTCAATAGTAAGACAAAGAACGCAGTTAATAAATGAGCAAAAGGTTTGAAAATACCGGCTAGAAAAGAACATGACAGCCCATAAGAAAGAAAAGAAAGTGGAGTCGCTCAGTCGTGTCCAACTCTTTGTGAGCCCATGGACTGTAGCCCACCAGGCTCCTCCATGCATGGAATTTTCTAGGCAAGAGTACTGGAGTGGGTTGCCATTTCCTTCTCCAGGGGACCTTCCTGACCCAGGGATGGAATGCAGGTCTCCTGCATTGCACGTAGAGGCTTTACTGTCTGAGCCACCAGGGAATCAATATTCATAGCAATGTCTTTCAAAAGAGAAAATATTTTTAATTTGATTAAATAAAATTTATGAATTGTTTAAACTTATGGTTTGAACATTCTGGCTTTCTGTGTCATGTCTAAAAATTTTTGCCTATCCCAAGGCGGAGCCTGGTGGGCTGCTGTCTATGGGGTCGCACAGAGTCGGACACGACTGAAGCAAGTTAGCAGCAGCAGCATCCCAGGGGTACAAAGATTTTTAGTCTTATGTGTTTTTTAAAGCAATTTTATAGTTAAGTTTTACCTTTAGTTCTGTGATCTATTTTAATTTTTTTTTCTATGCTATGATGTAAAAGATCTTTTTTTTTCATATAGATATCTGGATTTCTTCACTACCAAAATATATTATTTGTAACTATTTCCGTGTATAACTATGTGTGTCTATATTAAGTTAAGCAGGAGTTCATACTAATGTCTCCAACTCTAATCCATTTCCACATGGATTATTAGCCTAGGTATTGTCTGTTTTGGATTTTAGCACTTGTAGTGTATGTATCGTGGTTGTTGGCAAGTTTTAACTAGCAATCCAATTTGTTTAATAGCTATAAAGCTATTCAGAATTTATTTTTCTTTTTTGTACTATTTTGGAAAAATTTTTTTAAAGTGATGCTACCTTGGGGTAAAAACCTTCATCTGTCTGGAAATGTGCCCTGACTTTATTCTGATGCTAAATGCTCTTTATAACTGTCACAACTATTATCACAGCTAAATGTTAATACCTAATTATGTATTTTCTAGTATAATTCACATTTATTTGCATAAAATAGAATACTTAGTGAACACGGCCACCAGATTTATTTTATGTACTTTGGTATACTCTTATACACACACACACACTCACATATATATATATGTATACTTTACTTTTTTAAAGTGTTTAACTAAAGACATGTCAATCACCCCTAGATGTGCACTGATATAAGCAGAAGAATCACATGAAAAGGATGACTAGAAAATCCATTGCTATTTTACAATAGAGGTATTTATTGAGATGCACATCAGTGGTCTAATCTTTATATACTTCTCTTAAAAATGTTTCTTTTAATTTCTCTTTGAATCTGGCAGGCTTTGTTTATATAACTGGTAGAGGAATTCAGTTCTGATTCTCAACATGCAAGAAAACAAGTGAGGAGGATATGCATATTTTAATGAAATAGTTGATAGCATTTTTTTTAATGCAGAGAAGTACAAAGAAGAAAACAAGATTTGGACTACAATTTCCTTGCTCAGATAACCTTGTGAGAATTTTTATCAGATGAAATTAATAATGTATTTTGTTAGAAAATCTAAAAAGATATAATATGAAAAATAATTTTTTTTCTCTTGCCCCAAATCTCAGTTCTCAAGATGCCTCCAAAATGTAACTGATTTATGGTTTTTTATATATATTAGAGTGAGGAGGGCATTCCATATAATTGCATCTCTCTCTCCCCTCTATTTATTTTCTTACTTTATAGCAAAAGGATCATACCAGATGCACTATGCCATCCTTCACTTTTTTCACTTACATTATGAGATCTTTCCATTTAATTTCATACAAATCTAACTCCGTCTTTTCAATGATTTTACATTGCTTTATTTGGCCACCTCATGCGAAGAGTTGACTCACTGGAAAAGACCCTGATGCTGGGAGAGATTGGGGGCAGAAGGAGAAGGGGATGACAGAGGATGAGATGGCTGGATGGCATCACCGACTCGATGGACATGGGTTTGGGTAGACTCCGGGAGTTGGTGATGGACAGGGAGGCCTGGCGTGCTGCAGTTCATGGGGTCGCAAAGAGTCAAACACGACTGAGCGACTGAACTGAACTGATTAGGTCAGCTTCCTATAATTTGCCTAACCCCCACTGATGGACTCTAACTGTATCCAGTTTTAGTCTTTTACAAACAGCGCTCCAATGAAAATCCATATGAGTGAAGATATGGTCACCCTACCCCCTCACACACATATTTACACATATACACATTAATATATACTTTTTCAAGTATATCCAGGGAAATTCTTATTTATTTATTTATAGCCATGCCCTGCAGCTTACAAGATTTTAGTTCCCCAACCATGGATTGAAGCCCAGGCCACAGCAGTGAAAGCACCAAATACTAACTACTAGACCACCAGGGAACTCCCCAGGGAAATTCTTAGCTCTAATTTTTTTTTTATCTGGGTGTGTGTATATGCAGTAGAATTGTTGGCTTTAAAAGCACATGTGTCTTACGTTGATAGGTATTGGCAAATTTTCCTGTAGTAAAATTATACACTATTATTATCTCATCTACAATTTATAGAAGCCCATATTTCCCAGATCTTTGACAGCACAAGGTAGCATCAAATGTTTAATTTTTGCTTTTCTGAGAAAATGAAACATGAAATCTCATTAATGTTTAAATTACATTTTCACTAAGAAATGAGACAAACATCTTTTTCATGCTAACTGGCTTTTTGTATTGTCTTCTGTAAATTGCCTGTTCATATCCTTTCTCAGCTTTTTCTACTGGGTTATAAGTCATGTTTCTACTGGTTGACTTGAATGTTATTTATAAATAGGGAAATATAGCCTTTAATTGCCCTTTGATGTGGCAAATATATTTGCTCTTGCTCACTTGAGGTTGTGGTTTTTGTACAGAGGTTTTAATTTTTCTGCTATATAACATCTCAGGAAAAAAAAAAAAACCTACTATTTTTGTAACCATATACCTTCCAAAGAGTATTTTCATTTATTTTCTTTAAAGTTACATCTCATTATTCAGGTAAAGATTCTGCTTCCTTTCAAAGATGGCTGAGTATTCTTTTATCAGAAGAAGAGGGAAGAAGAGAAAGCACCTTCTCCTGCCCAGGTACAGAATGCCCAGTAGAAAGCTGAGCCCAGAGGGTTTGGTTCCCTCCCCGTGGTCAGATGAAGCACTGTTTATTTCCCTGCTTCTCAATTAATGTGGGGCAAAAGAAGCCTGAAATAACTACTAAGAAAAAGAAAGAGCATTTTTGTTTTGGCTTCAGATATAAGCTTACCCCTAATATGACACAAAATATACTTTAAAATTCTCAATTTTAAACTCAACACTTTTTATCTTGGGTACATGTGTTCCAAGCACAGGTCACTCTCTCTGTGATTTTTCTCCATTTAAATGAGCTTTAGTTTGGGGAGTTTTTATTTAAATGACACATTTACCTCTGCCATTTGACAAAATCTGAAGAAATTATAGAGAGCAAGTTTGTCTTATGAACTCCTTGGTGAAGAAATAACAGGCATCTCTGTTAAGATTCCCAGATTTTATTTGCTTCCTCTTGGCCATAGTTGTGATGGAAGACTGCCAGAAATCTCTGAGATTTTAATAGAAATTCAGAAGCTAACGAAGTTAAGATTTTGAACTAACTTGATCGTAGGAAGGGAAAATCATCGTTTCTCACAAGACAGCGGAGAGATCCGCTGAGTACAGAGATGCCTTCCGAGCTAACCACCTCTTGGCTGTGCACTTCCATTGCAGGTTTGTTGGAAAGTCCTTAGTGCCCTGGCAGAGCTTCCAGTCTTTTCCTTATGAGCCGCCTTGTTGGCTTGGGCTTCTGTGTCATGAAGCACCAACAGTTGTTTGGCCAGGCTCCCTCCCTAGCTTGGAGCCTAGGGAAGGGCTCTCCACAAGCCTCCTGTTTAGCTAGAGGAGTCCATCTGCACTTACGACTTCCTAGTGCTCTGCAAAATCTGCAGCTTACCTCAGGTGAGCAGTCCATTGAATCGTCTCAGGTAGCTTCATAGCTTCATTCTTCCTCTTACAAGTCCTCAGAACTCAGTGGAACAGAAATTAGAGGCAGTTTTTTTTTTTTTTCATTTATTTACTCATCTGTTTTTTTTTCTCCTTTTTATAATTAAATTTATTAATTTTTAATTGAAGGATAATTGCTTTACAATATTGTGTTGGTTTCTGCCAAACATCAATATGAATCAGCTATAGGTATACATATATCCCCTCCTTCATGAACCTCCCTCCCCATCCTACCCTCTCTAGGATGTTATAGAGTCCCAGTTTGAGTTCCCTGGGTCATACAGCAAATTTCCTTGGCTATCTATTTTACATATGGTAATGTATATATTTCCATGCTACTTTCTCCATACATCTCACCCTCTCCTTCCTCCCCTTCCCACCCCCACCCCCACCATTCCATAAGACTGCTTTCTATGTCTGTTTCTCCATTGCTGCCCTGCAAATAGGTTCATCCGGAGTCTACAAAGATGGTACTGATGAACCTTTTTGCAGGCAGCTCTTCTGTATGAGCTTTGTGTGACTCAGAAATGGTGGTGAGTTTTGTAGTCCTTAGTGTCTCCATCTGGGCTGATTCTGAGACCCTGGAATAATTTCCAAGAAAAATATTCCTTTGGACTCCTTCCCATATCTCATCTGACTTAGTCCCTGAGGCTTCCAGGGACCCCAGGCTTGCCTGGACTAAGTCCCTGCCCCAGTGTTCTGCTTCCCAAGCCATGTCCAGAGTTTCCTGTGTCCATCACAGCCTCCCTCCTTCTTTCCATCATAAATGATTACCAAACCTCCTTATTCTTTTTTTTTTTTAATTGAGTTGGTATTGATTTGATATTGAAAATGTCCTCTTTCTCCCCTGGCTTTGCTTCCATGAGGTGTGCCCTTTTATTTGAAGCTAGGGAAGAGTAGAGAATGTGCTTGTGACCCTAAACACACCCATAACTCGCTCCTTTTCAGTGTCTGATGACTCAGCAGAACAGGAAGGAGCATTGTGGAAGGCACAGTGAGATCCCCAGCCGTCATCCTGTGGAAACTAGAAGAGACAGGACCTGGAACACTGGATGGTCAGCTCCACTTGGACAGGGTTTATCCACTCTGTTCACTGCTCTGTCCGCAGCTCCTGGAACAAGGTGTAGGAGTGAGAGGGCTCAGGGAATACTAGCTGAATGCATGAAGGAAGGAGGATTTGTTTTTTGCTTCCTTGCCTACCAAATATCCAGGCCTCCCTATACCCCAGCTTCACTCATGCCTGGGGCCTATTTTTCTAATCCCAGAGCGTAAAGGGCTGCTGATTTCCTGGGCATTCTATAAATTCTGGTGGTAGTGTATCCTAGTAGTTAATTGTGCTCACCTTGCAGGTTTATTTCAAAGATGCATGTGTTGATACATATTAAGTGCTTAGAACAATGCCTGATACATACTACTTTCTCAGTAAATGTTACTTTTGTGTGTGTGTGTGCTGGGTCTTCATTGCTACACAGGCTTTTCTCTAGTTGCAGCGAGTGGGGGCCACTCGCTAGTTGCAGTGTGCATGCTTCTCATTGCAATGGCTTCACTTGTTGCTGAGCATGAGGTCTAGGGTGCTTGGGCTTAAGTAGTTGCAAATCGAGGGCTCTAGAGCACAGGCTCAGTAGTTGTGGCGCACAGGCTTAGTTGCTCTGCGGCGTGTGGGATCTTCCGGAACCAGGGATCAAACCCACGTCCCCTGCTTTGGCAGGCAAATTCTTTACCACTGAGCCACCAGGGAAGCCCAAATGTTAGTTTTTTAAACTGTTATTATTAATTCAGTGTTTATGTGTTTTGTATTAAGACAATGTTTTTAGAAAAGTTGAGGTTCAGAGTGAAATTGAGGAAAAGATACAGAGATTTCCCATATACTTTCTGCATAATCTCCCCCAGGATCAACACCCTCCCATCTGAGCAGGACATTTGTCATGACTGATGAACCTATATTGACACATCATAACCACCCAAAGTTCATACTTTACATTACAGTTTACTCTTAGTTTTGTTAACTATTGTTTTTGAAAAGCCAATTATTAATAAAAATTCCATTTGAAATTATTGCTTGAGTATTTGTAATTCCAAAATTGGAAAAGGGTATTTTTGAACTGATTGGCTTCCAAATCAGGGAAAAGGATAAATGAGTATGCTTTAGTTACCTATTTACATCATCACACATCTCTCCAAAATGTAATGACTTAAAATAACAATAATCATATATTATCTCTGGCAGTTTCTGTGGGTTAGGGGGTGATGTGTGGATTGGTTGTGGCTCAAGGTCTCACAGAGGTTGCAGTTAGGTACTGGCTTATGTTGGGGCTGTTGGCAAGAGTATCCATCCACTGTGGCCTTTCCATGCAACCTGGGCTTCCTGATAAAGTGGTGACTGAGTACCAAAGGCAGCAGAGAGAGGGGGAGGGAGGAAGAGAGAGAGAGAGGGAGACAGGAAGGGAAGGAAGAGACAGAAAGGGAGGGAAAGAGAGACGTAAAGTATGTGTTGCCTTTTTACAACTGAACCCCAGAAGTCAAGCGGAACCTTTTCTACTACGTTTTATCAAAGAATTTACAAAGATCCCTTCAAGTTCAAAAAGAGAAAACAAAAAGTCCATATCCTGCTGGAGGTATGCTAACAATTCATCATAAGAAAAACATGTGGAACGAGATGTAAATACATATTGATGCCACAACTTACAGACAATACAATCTGCCAGAAGATGTGACTCCAGTTGTAGTGTGCAGGCACACACACATGAACACACACAAAAGGACCCACACGCCCCGACTATAAAAGGTTGGGCCTAACTGGGGCTCATCAACTTAGATTTTAATTAGCAATGGATTCTGGGGATCTTTCTGAAATGTTTGCCTATGGGGATGAGAACTGCTCTGTGCAACCGCTTACAAAGCATTCATCGAATTGCCGTCTGACACCCACTTGAAGGGTGTTTAAAGAAAAAAGAAGTCTAGGAGTCAAAATTGAAAGTGCAAATTGCAGATGCTTTCCTTCTAGAGTGATGGGCCTATAAATACCAAGGCTGTTTCTGTTAAACAACAAATGGAAATGCTCCCGAATCAATGAGAGGTGTTAGCACCAGGGAAAAACAGCATCTTAAATCTTTACGCTAACAATTAAATCAGACATTTTTGACACTTTATCCGAGACACTCCTGGCAGTACTTTATTCTTCATGGCATGATTCGAAAACTCACAGTAGGTGACAAGCAGATTTTGGAGGATCATCAGTTCGGCTTTTTTATCACTCTCCCCAAACATAATTCAGTATATTTTGTTCAAGCCAGTTTCATGTGTTTTGAGCAAAGGCAACTGGTAAAAATGAATGGGTTTCCAGAAATGTATGCCATGACCTCACGGAGCTGAAGGATTGATCTGCTCAATAACAGCTGAATATTAACACAATTAGAAAAGAAGTGATTTATCTGTAAGGCCCCAAGGACATTCAGTTACAGTCCTGTGGATCATGAGAAAGCTCTGTCTGGAAGAACACACAGTCCTAGAGATTACTCACCTCACCATATGTTGTTCTTATTCAATTAGAGGAAAAAAAATTTTTTTCCTGTGATCATTGTAACTGGGCTGTTTTTTTTTTTTTTATAAGATATCCAAAATGGAAACAATATAACTTCAGAATTTTAAGAATCCCATTTCTCTTCAGCGTTGGAAATGTTTTAGTTTGAGCCTGCTGTATTAAAAAGTCCTAGCTTGAGACTCAGAGTGTTGGTAAGTATTGCTCTGCCATAACTGGACAGATGTGGGTTACTGGAGATATTCACACCAGGAGCAGCCACCATTCACAGCTTCCAAGAGGCACTGCTGCTGGTTCCTGAGCAAGGCAGCTGACAGTAGGGGGAGCTGAATGGGCAGAGGCTGTGTGTGGTAGCACTTAGAGTGCAGGCTGGAGCATCCAGACTTCCTCACCAATTAGCTATGCAATTATGGTGGATTCCTATACCCTTCCAAGTCTCCAGTTGTAACATTAATAAAATGGGGATGACCTATCATATGGTGAGGACCTGGCAGTATCAGGTCAGAGACGGTAAGTGGTAGCAATTAGTGTTTCTGATGGTCTCTGGTCCTAGCACCCATCTGTAGTTACTCAAAGAGATTACAAAGAGTTACAGTGAGGGCTTGAGCCAATTACAGAAGTCCTGCAAAGTAACCTTGCCAGGAATCTGAGAGTGTGGCCTGGGGAAACATAGACCATGGTGTAAATCCTGCCAGGCGTATAAATAAACTTAGCCTCCAGAGTACCTTCCAGGTGACTGCCCTTCTTCCAATCTATGAAAGATGCACGCAGGTTCATCTTTGGGATCTTAGGGGGACAAGAGCAGATCGTAGTGCAGAACTGTGCTCGCTGTCAGGGTCAAGCATGTGCTCTGTGACTTTAATGGTACACTTTCCAGAAAGTATCATTCACTCCTGTGGGATCCTAAGAGCAGATGAAAAGGGGGAAGGTCTTGGTGGCTTCATATACCATCTAGATGAGACAAAGGGAAGGGCAAGTCCCAGACCCATATCCACTGTTCCCCACACTCTCCTCTTTGCCATCTCATTGTAGCTCTGACTTGTTTGGGGAAGGCAGCAGTAAGAGAAGCACACCAGAACCTTTCTATGTCCACAGCAATAGACTGGGAAGCAGGAGAAACATTCTCAGCCCTAAGTCTTATCTCTCCATCCTTTTTCTCCACGCAGCCATCAGAATGGAAGCTCTAAATCTTCCAGTTTCAGCCCTAATGTAAAAGCCAACTTTGTTGCTTGCTGATCTTCCAGGATTCCTGGTTTTCTCTTTGCTTTGGATGCTTTTTTTCTTTTGTGATGGCTTAGAAGATCTTTTGATTTCAAATTATCCAGAATTTTTGTTGACTTCATCAGCAAATGTATTAAAGACAGACAAAAGAGAAATCCCCTGTATTTACAGTCAATCAGGACGTGAGCATTCACACATCTTGGAGAATGCAGTCCTTGAGATGAAATCTAACTATCACTGAGTCATGGAGCACCTGCTGTCACAGTTGTCCATGCCGTTTGGGTTAATAACCTCCTTGTTTGGCATTCTTCTCCAAGACTTGGAAAGAATGAGGCTATTTTCATACTTTCCTTAAACAGGGAACAAGGGGTCAGATACAAGTACATGATGGGAGGTGCCTGGAAAAAGACTGAGAAAACAACTTGCTAATCAGATGATCTTTGAATGACTCAAAACAGGCCATGAACTAATGCAATGGAATGGTGCAAACCAAGGTGAAACAGAGCTTGGAAATGCTGCATCCTCCTCATGTCCTCTTGAACAATGCATTCACTTTGGGCCACCCAATTTTTCCATGTGTTAAGCATTACTGTCACATGTATTTATCAGATTGCATTGTACCACTCTTAGCCCCTTGTGCAAATGCTAATTCCACAGGCTTACAGCTAGACTTTCTAATAAAGAACTTCTGAACAGTTACTGTTTTTTCAATCTCTAAATGGTTTCCTTTATTTCCCAGCAATTTATGGTGCTGCAAAAATCTCTAGTATCAGCCAAAAAAAAATTTTTTTTTCTTTTTGGCTTCACTGAGTTTTTGCTGTGGGAGTGGGCTTAGTTGCCCCTCAGCATGTGGGATCTAAGTTCTCCAACCAGGGATGGAACCCACGTTCTCTGCACTGGAGGCAGATTCTTAACTATTGGACTTCCAGGGAAGTCCCATAGTCAGAATTTACTGAGCATAGGGTTTAAGAACACAGGTTGGGCCTCAGATCTGTGTCGAAATTCATACTCATTTAAGAGCTGTGTAGCTTTAGTTAAAAAGCAAAGCATACTTTGACTATGTATTGCATGCTAAGTTACTTCAGTGGTATCCGACTCTTTGCAACCCTATGGACCATAGCCCGCCAGGCTCCTCTGTCTATGGGATTCTCCAGGCAAAAATATTGAATGGGAATAATTATGGTGTAATATTAGATTTTCAGGATGTTAAATGAAATAATGTATATAAAATGTTTAGCGCATAACTTAATACATAACAGGTCTTTGGTAAACAAAGAATCTTTCTATTATACATCACTTTTCTTTTTAATTACATTGCTATAACAGTCTATAAAATGCTGATATTTTTACCTTGACTATTCTTTACCAGCCTTGAGTGCAAAGGGATCTCTCTTTTTCCCATGGAATTTAGGACAGCACTTTTTTTAGGATAGGTATCAGGAACTAGGTGATACCACTTCAGAGGAACAAAGCTTTCATCTTTCTCATTCTCTTCTGCAACTCTGATCCCACCTCAGTGTTCAGGGTAGTCACTCAATACATATACCTGTTGAATGAATGAATGAATTATAGAGGGTCAAAAAATATGAATGGAGTGTGACATTAGACATAAGAAAATAGAAAATCTAGGATGATGGTTTTACTATGAGTGACTAAACTCCATTCCAAAAATAAATTCACATTTCTTTTGAGGATTTTTCACAATAATATTAATTTGGCATAACAATTACCACTTTTTATAATTTAAAATACCAAATATATACTACTTAGAATAGAGAAAATACTTCCTTCTAGTAATCAATATTCACTCACTTCTCATTTGAATTATTCTTTGCAATGTTCTTTGTTGACAAAATTCTAAGTGTCCAGTTTTCAATTTTAATCTATATAGTAGTAAATATTTATGATACCCTGAAATGGACAAATGAATGTAATAGAAATCTTTTTTTACTATTCTAATAATATGAAATATTAGTTCTAGATTGAGACAGCAAAGATATTTTATAATATGACTTCTATTTACATTTCTAAATTCTGTTTTTTGCCTTCTAGGAGTCAGTTTTCCAGGACTATAAATTATTATTTTCTATCATGAACTAGATTCATTATCCATATGAGCAAAATTCTATCATCACAAAATCTAACATTGTTTAAATGTTAAAAGCTAGTGGAGGAAATATCAAGACATGAGTCAGTTGTAGTTAGTCAATTGTTCAATGGGGAACAATCTTAAATAAGCAAAAAATAGCCATGAAATGACAGAATAGGTTATAGATGCATCTCATTTCCTCTCTGTGTGGGGAACCACCAAAGGAAGTCTTTAATACAATGGAACATAACATTTTTTTTTCAATTCATGAAAACAGTAAGCAATGGGGCTTGAAAATTAAAATGAATACTGGAAAATCCTGGTTTGCTTTTCCTGTGTTCCAACTGTGAAGTGCTAGAGAATTTAAGGTGTGTCCAAGAAAGCTTTAACATGTGGGATGAGACTGCAAAGTGGTCTTGTTTATTGAGCATGAACTATGTGTCAGATAGCCTACATTTCACAAGGTGATTGCACAATTTACTGTAAGAGCTGAGGTCAGTTTTATTACACTTTGTACCCCTACACGTAGCCTAGAACATGACTTATAAAAATACTTGTGTACTAAATATTTGTGTATCTCCAGTATCTTAGTTCCAACTGGGACAGTGAAGACATGGCCACAGATTTAGAGCAAGTTCAATTAACAGAGAGAAGGACCAAGGTTCTCTCAGGTGATCCACTCTCCCTTGCTTTTCAGTAGAAATTAAAGTAAGTTATGACACAGACAAACTTACAAGTTTCTTCTCTTGTCTTCTTGCAAAACATGAATTATGTCCCCGAGATTAATGTCTAGAGAAAAACTTGCTATCGAGCTAGTTGTTTTCATTGGCTCCAAATAACAATACTGAACATTTATATATGAAGCGCCTACTTATTTAACATTGTTTTAAGTACTTGACAAGATTTAACTCATTTACTCTGAAGAGAAACATTATTATTAGAAAGATCTCATTATTGCTCTTATTTTATAGATCACAAAACCAAGGCACAGAGAAGCACCTGAGTTTGCGGAGGACTACACAGTTAGGAGGGGCTTTCCAGGTGGCGTTGGTAAAGAACCTGCCTGCCAAAGCAGGAGATGTAGGAGACCTGGGTTCAATCCCTGGGTCAGGAAGATCCACTGGAGGAGGGCATGGCAACCTACCCCAGTTTTCTTGCCTGAAGAATCCCATGGATAGAGGAGCCAGCAGGCTAGTCTGTAGGGTCGCAAAGAGCTGGACACAACTGAAGGGACTTAGTACAGTGCACTGTTAGGAAGGGGCTGAGTCTGGATTCAAGCTCCAGGAGTCTGATTTTCAGCTCTCTTCTCAGCCCTTCTTCCACAGCACTGATTTCTGTGCAGCTGCTAAACGTCAGTGTGTTCATCTTTCTCCCCCCAATAAGCTGAACCTGGATCCTTTGGCTGCTTTTAGTTTCAAGCTCCCTTGGACCTCCAATAGCTATTTAGAATACAAATGCTGAATATTTCCTTACTGGCACTTAACACTGCGACCCCTCCTTCATGCTTCGCATTGAGTAGCCACATTGTTGCGCCCTTGTTCTCTAAGAGAGTCTGGACTGGCTCTTCAAAACCGTGCACAAGATGCGGCTATGCGTGTGAAATGGCAGCCATGTTTGCGCTGTAGGTCCATATGGCCCTTGTGTCTTTTCCTGTTGCATTTCTGCCCTCCAGTCTTTCTGTATTTTCTATCAGTAGCTCTTGGATGGCTCCCCTGGGTGTCTTGGCCAGCCTTGGTGCCTAATAAATCAAACTTGCTTTTGACAGATCATTTGTATAATTTATTAGGATATAGGAGTTTCAAAAATGCTTTGGTATCTCTAGTGACTTGGTATAAACTGGATAGTGATGGGCCAGAAAATGATTCTCCCAGTCCCACAGAAATCACTCCGAGGCTCACACCATAATTAAGGTGGAGGCAGCTTACATGTTTTGTTTGACTCTCATGCAGTTTGCCGTTCTGAAATAGTTGTAAGAAGCTCCAGATCTGAAGGGTGCTCTATTCAATGGGTGGCAGATCTCATTCTAAACAGATTTCTTCATGGAGCAAATTCCTAGCAGGGCTTATATTTCTTAACTACTCTATAGTAAACGTTATCCCATAATGGTTGCATTTGCACGTCAGCAGTAAAAGTTGTGTGTGTACGTATAAACACAAAAGTACATATTTACTTTTATATTTGTTTTCATTGTATCATCTAAGATTCACTCATCTTGAAAGGATCACTGATACGGAGAAATATATAATCAGAACATTAAATAATAATTTTAATTTCAAAGGAAATGCCTGATTATTTGATTCATTCATATGGTCATTTAAAAAATTTAATTATCTGGATGATTTCAATTCCTCACGTTACAACTCCAAGCTTAGAAAAAGAAGGTGTGAATTTGGGAGATATGGCCAATGATTGATAACCAGCAGATATTCAACTAACAAAGTAGACGTGGTGACTTACCATTTCCTTTAGGTCTTTAAAATTTTTATGCTTAATTTGAATGTTTCTTTCTGATTATTTTTTCCCCCCAAATTTTGGAAAGCATGGGTGTCATGATGTTTGGTCTATATGTTATGAACCACTTCAAAATCATACAAACAGCTGCACTGTGGTTTTGTGAAAGGTTTTGGAGAATAATAAAATCTAGGCCAATCATAATTTTAAAAAATGGTCCTTATGTGTATTTTCTCTGCTGAAGAATTTCAGCAATGCTACATACAGTGAAGGCCCTGTAGGGCTTCTGGTTACCATCAGACCTTTGGAATTTCAATAGAAACCAGAAACAGTCTGTGTAGAAAACTTCTTAATACTTTATGAATATTAAGTTTAACTTTCTACAATTTTTTTTCAGAAGGTGTGGTTTATTATTTCCTATCTGACTGTCCTTAGAATGCAGCAGTACAATTCTAAAAATGAAAAGAGTCCATCATGTTTCTCCCAGGTCTCCCCTCCAAGTTCAGGTTGCACAAATACAGCTGCCCATGTGCCACGTCGACATGAGTGCCTCACAGGGGTCTCAGCACCCTTGATTCTTCCCCCAACTCCCAGTGAAACCTGTCCTATCTGGGCCTCTGCAGCTGAGAAAAGGACACTGCTATCCCCAAGGCTCCCCAGCCAGAAACCTTACATAAATATATGTATTCAAGTAGAGTCTACAGAGTGTAAAAAGCATAAAATGTATGCATGTGTTTGAAGCATGCAGTTCAAGAAATCTCTACTTATGAATACAGTGAATTTGTAAGATACCAGAAGGCTCCTTTGTGAGCCTCTGGGAGTCATTGATTCATCCTGCTCTGTATCTAAACCTTCATCACATACTGTAGCCAACCAGACTCTTCTGTCCATTTTATTCTCCAGGCAAGGATACTGAAGTTGGTAGCCATTCCCTTCTCCAGGGAATCTTCCCAACCCAGGGATCGAACCTGGGTCTCCTGCATCCCAGGTGAATTATTTACTGTCTGAGCCACCAGGGAAGCCCTAAACCTTCATCAAGTCCTGGCTATTCTTCCTCCATAATTTTTCGAGTCATTTCCCTTTTCTCCATCTCCACTGTTCTCACCACGATCACCAATCACCTCTCTCTCTCTCTTTAGTAGCTAAGTCGTGTCCGACTCTTGTGACCCCATGGGCTGTAACTTGCCAGGCTCCACTGTCCATGGGATTCTCCAGGCAAGAATACTGGAGTGTGTTGCAATCGCCTTCTCCAGGGGATCTTCCCGACCCAGCAATCGAACCTGGGTCTCCTGCATTGCAGGCAGATTCTTTACCGACTGAGCTATGAGGAAATCCCCCACCCATCACCTGGATGACTCCAATAACTCATCTCCCCGCCTCCATTTTTGCCGGTTCCTTATCTCTTCAGAGTGATCTTTAAGAAACCATGATACTGATCACTACAGTCCCCTTCTTCATGACCTTCCCTTTATATTTGGAATAAAACAGAAACTCTTTATTGAGGCTTACAGTGAATGCCCTTAAAAAGTGGTCCTTTTGTAACTCTTCCAATCTCTGCTTCACTGTAACCCAGGTATCCTCACTTCCCACCCCTCTCCCCTGGCCAGCCCACATCCCTATCCTTCATACCTCACCCCACCATTTCTTTAAAAGACCTTAAGGCCTTTTGCACAGACTGCTCACTTTGGGGGTAAATGCTTTTCCTCTTCTTCCCTCCTCCCTCCTGCCCCACACTCACTCACTTGCATGCCTGTACAGTTCTCTTTATTTAGCCGGTTCTTTCTAACCCTTCATTCTCAGATTAAATACCTCCTGGTCATAAGGTTTTTTCCTGTACCCAATTTCAAAGGCAGCTCCCCAGTTACTCTCAGAGAGCCATGTCTTTTCCTTTACAGCAGTTTGCAATTTATATATGGAAAAGTTGCTTCTAGATGTTTATTGCCCAACTCCTCTGCTATGAGGCTCCACTAGGGAAGGGCCAAGGATGTTATTTCATTCCTTCCTACCTGTCAGCTACCAATGCACCTGGCATGCAATAAGTACTTGGTAAATAATTGCTGAATGAGTAAGTAAATCAGCAAATGTGTACTCATCTCTGAGAATCATGCAAAACCTGAGAGGAAACAGAGGCTAGGTGGGCAGCCCCTCTGAGGAGAAGCTAAATCTGAGAAAGAGGTTTTTTTCCCCCCCTCTCAATTAAATGCATTTCAGAAACAGATCCTGGGAGATCCCCTGTTTTTCTGAGCCAAGTTTTCATGAGCCAAGTATCATATAAGAAATGTCTTCCTAGGACATCTCTGGAGAAGAATTCAGCTGGAAAAAGTTAGTTTCTCTCCTGGTTGACTCATGTCCTTTGACGCCTCAACCCATCTTGTTCCATAGAATCTGGGACCAACTGAGGAAAGATTTTTGCAGACATCACACTAGTTCATTTCTATAATTCCTATAGAATCAGTAGATGATCCAAAGCCTGGAACACAGGACAAGCTCAGCACAAAGGATAAGATGGGGTGGGGAGGCTTAAAGGAGAGATGGTAGGAAATATTTTTGGAAGGAGTATGATGTTGGGTTCTATAAGCAGTGATTTTTTATTTTGAATTTTATTTTATTTTTGCATTGCAATTCACACGGGATAGTCTCAAGCTAGTAAAATTTTGTAAATATCTAACCTGGTGTTTATTGTGCTTTGGAAAACTCAGGGCAGATGTTGAGTCAATATTTAGTGCCTAGCCATGTAAGGCAGAATGGCAGCCTGGAGCAGGGTTTTGATGTGGAGAGAGGAATCCGGCAAAGATGTTTAGAGCGGCAGATCAGAGAAAGAACTGACAAATCACTACCTGATGGATTTGTTTAACGTGTCACTATTAGGAGCTGGAGAAATGCAAGGCAAAGAAAGCTGACATCCCAGGGCTGTAGAGAATGGGGTACATTCCATGTCAGTCGGTATTAAAAAGATGAGTGATCCCTGAAGCCTACAGAACATTGGGACATTTGGGTGATTCTCTTTGGATCACATGACTTAAATTCTCTCACTCAGACATTCCTACTGAAGAGTAGATCTCAACTTAGAAAAATCCACTGCGTTTGGGGCTGAAAGTTTCTTCTTTGAAAGAGTGAAAAATATGGCTGAATTAGCTGGACCACCAGTTGAGTACACTTTGAAGACTGAACGAGCTCAATTTTCTTTCCTCAAAATGCTTAACATGACTTGTCAACTTCGTCATTGTTGTTCAGTCACTAAGTTGTGTCCAACTCTTTGCAACCGCATAGACTGCAGCACACCAGGTCTCCCTGTCCTTCATCGTCTCCTGGAGTTTGCCTAAACTCATGTTCATTGAGTCAGTGATGCCATCCAACTTCTGTCATCCCCTTCCCCTGCCTTCAGTCTTTCCCAGCATCAGAGTCTTTTCCAATGAGTCAGCTCTTCACATCAGGTGGTCAAAGTATTGGAGCTTCAGCTTCAGCATCAGTCCTTCCAGTGAATATTCAGGCTTGATTTCCTTTAGGATTGACTGGTTTTGTCTCCTTGTTGTCCAAGGGACTCTCAAGTCTTCTCCAGCACCACAGTTAGAAAGCAACAATTCTTTGGTGCTGAACCTTTTGTGTGGTCCAGCTCTCACATCTGTATCTGTCAGCTAAAGAAATGGGAAGTGTAAAGGGTGTGCAGGCGGACAGTGTAGGGAAAGGTCACTTTGGCCCTGGTGCTCTGTCAGAGTGTATGAGAGTGACAGGGCTGGGGCTTTTAGGAATCAGAGCTACAAAAAGGGACTGGATGTTTAGGGTGTGAAGTCGGGAAAGATGACCAGAGAATGAGAGGTGAGGTACTGCCAAAAAGAAATCCTGCTGACTTTGTAATTTTGCTTTTCTTATATTCAATCATTTTAAAAATAAGCCAGTGATGTAATTGGATGCAGTTGTTAAAACAGCCCAAATAAAGTCAGGCCCACCACATGTGAATGTTTCAGAGGAGTGAGAGAGAAAGAGAAGATGAGAAATATGTGACAGGACTCTCCATATCGTGGGTAGAGCCTGCTCTGCAGGTCTCAGTTGAATTCTGAACAATAAGGATGGAGTTGTTTCCCTGGCTCTGTTAGATAACTAACCCAAATCGCCTGTTTATTTCATGAAATATTATGCCTTTATCTAAGAGGAAATACTTTAAACATTTCTTTCCAAGTAGAGATGCCTATATGTGTTATTTTTGGTTGGACTATGAGCTTGGTGAAAACAGAACCTACCTCTATTTTCATGACTTGGAACAGTGGGCAATGTTCTTCAGGGATCAGGGGCTCACTATGTGCCAGGCCCCATGCTAAGAACTCTTCCTGCATACGTCATGTCATCCTCACTACAGTCCTTTGAAGTGGGTACCAAAGAAGAAGAAAGAGATGCTCTGAGAGGCTGGGACTTTGCCAAACCTATCAGAGTCCTCACTCCTAGGAAGGGGTCAGCCAGAAGTTGGATAGGTCTGTAGCCCAGGCACTACCTACTAGGCATTACCTCATCAGCAATAGCAGCTATCACTACTATCATGTACCATGGGTAGACAGTAAAATGATCAAGAGAACAAGAGTGACTTTAGTGTTGGAAATACTAATCAAGAGGACTGTCATTCATTCGAAGTCAAATGTGGTCAATTCCAATTACAATATCTGACTGTGGTGTGATGGGAAAGTGACCTAAGCCTGAAGTCATCACTTAGGGTACTAGCCCTGGCTCCTGCGGTGAGTCCTCACACAAGTGATTCAGGCTTCCTGGGCCCAAGTTTCTACCTCATCTGTGATATACAGGAATTAGATGATTTTATAAATAATAGAGCTTTTTCAGCTCTAACATTCCAAGAGTCTACAAGTCTTATGAGAATATGAGCCCCTCCCTTCTGTAGCACATGGAATTAATTTGCAATATGTACTGTGATAAAGTCCGATAGAGCCTGCCCGATGATGTAGCCCAGTGTAGGTCTTGTAAATGGACTTGGGCCAAAGAAAAAGAAAAATGTACCAGCTGGCCACTTGGCAGCAATGAAGGACTTGCAAAAAAAGGTGGACAAGAAAACATTTTTCTACCGTTGCTCTAACACATTTCCCTTTGATGTCTTTTCTCTCACAGATTGTCTCAAGGTACAAGCCTCCGGGATTTCTAGATGGAATGTGCATCCTGGGTAGCTATGGTTCTCCCAGTGACCAGTCCTCCATTAGCAAGTCCCACAGCCGGGAACATTTGCCAAGAAGTGTGAAGTGCAATTTATATGTGCCTGTGTTTATTTTTTACAAATATCTTTATACATTTTGAGCTAGGAGGCCTGATTCTCTCATGGATAGGGTTGCTGGGTAAAATACAGAATGTCAAGTTGAATTTGAATTTCCAATAAAATAAGAATAATGTAAATGTCCCCCAAATTACATGAAACAGATTCTTTGTTTGTCTAAAATTTGAATTTAACAGGGTAACCCATATTTTTGTTTTCTTAATATGACAACCCTACTCTAAGAAGGAAAGATATTGTATCTAGCTTTTTGGGTGGGATTTAGTTCAGAGGTATTACAGACTGGAACATCAACAGTTTGGACTTGGATTTATTATTTTGCCCATTTTAAGACACTGGTATGAAATATCTGCTATGCTATCAATGCATTTTCAGTAGATCTAATTGTGTTTAAACTTCTCAAGGTTATAAGTCTCTCCTCTTTAAGGGAAAAACATCCCCCCACACAATGTGAAAGTCATTCATAAAATCAAAGAGATCCTAACCATTGATATGAGAACTTCTGAAGGAGGGAGCATATTTTGGCCCACATCTGTGGCTGTGTTCTTTGAACTAATTGGGAAATATTTTATGCTGGCAAGCTTTAATGGAGAAATATGTTTCCCCTTTAGGGTGATTTGTTTAATTGGCTGTAGAAGTGCTTTTTCTCTGCTTCAGGAAGCTTTTTCCATTTGCTAATGGTAAGCTTCCCCTCCTTCCCCGAACCCCAAAAGCCAAAGCTACCCTGAGCTCACTGAATTCTGTTCAGAATCTTGTGGTAAAGCCAGACAATGTCTCAGATCTGAATTCAACTTTACATGACGCATTTTGCTTTTCTTGGCTGCAGTGACCTTCTCTAGATAATGTGTTAGAAGGGATCATCTCTGAGCTTCCCCAGTCTACTGTTTACAAGTCCAAAGCGGAGATGAACCTGAGGAGCAGGAAGAAGGCAAACTAAGAAAGCAAAAAATATGGTTTCATTTTGAAGCCCACCTTCCTCAGACTCTTTGGCTATGATGAGACAAAGAATTTTTTGTACGTTTACCTCAGTCAATGATAAACAGCTCCTGAATTCCAAAAGATTTAACATTTTGTAATGAAAGCATAAAATCCAGCTATAACATTAGAGAATCCAAAGAGAATTTTCATCTACATTGTCCTAAATATCTAGGGGTTTGAATGCATCTGAATGTTTCAGTAAAGTGTTCAGGTTGATGCTTACCAAAAAAAAGGTGAAATCCATGATGTCACACAGATGAACAGAGAATCGAGTTCAGGTAAGTCTATTAAATATGGAGAAGCAGACAATAGGTGAGGTCAGAAAGTAAATGAGTCATCATGACTCATATTTTCACATCATTACAGAGACAATGCATATGGAAGGGCTGTGTATGATCTGTTCTCAGATCAGATTAATTTCTAGTCTATGACCTTCTTTACTCTTCACACCATAGATAGGATAGTGATGTCATAACAAGATAATGTAGAAAAACAGGTGAAAATAAACAATGACATCCTTCCTTTGCTTAACGTCAAACCTCAGAGCAAAGAGGTGTGAGTCTCATTACTTCCTTTCAGAGGGTGAAATCAAGGTTATTTCATTGTATTTTCTATACATCTATGTTGGTGAGAAAAGTGTTTAGGTTTCAAACCCAAAGGCAGATGGTTAATGTCATTGCAGAATAATTAAAAGCATATAATACTTCCTAGAAATAAAGATTCTATATTGCTACATTTATAGCAATGATTTGTAGCTCATGTTTCATCTAAAAAAGAAAATTTATTTATTTGCTTAAAAGTATCACTGTTTTGCAGAAATTTGATGATATTTAAAATGTGAACTGTTTTGGAAATTAATCCTTTGTCAATAGCATCATTTATAAATATTTTCTCCCTGTCCATAGGTTGCCTTTTCATTGTTTATTGTTTCTTTTGCTGTGCAAAGGCTTTACAGTTTAATTAGGTCCCATTTGTTTATTTTTGTTTTTATTTCCATTACTCTAGGAGATGAATCCAAAAAAATAATCTTGCTGTGATTTATATCAAAGAATATTCTGCCTATGTTTTCCTTTGGGAGTTTTATAGTATCCAGTCTTACATTTAGATCTTTAATTCATTTTTGTTTATTTTAACATACAGTATTACAGAATGTTCTTATTTCATTCTTTCACAACAGCTCTCCAGTTTTCCCAGCACCACTTACTGAACAGACTGATTTTTCTTCTTTGTATGTTCTTGCCTCCTTAAAATATAAAAATATCTCTATCAAAAAACAAAAAAACAAAAACAACTCAATCGAAAAATGGGTAGAAGATCTAAATAGACGTTTCACCAAAGAAGACATATAGATGGCCAACAGGCACAGGAAAAGATGCTCATCATTACTATTAGAGAAATGTAAGTCAAAACTACAATGAGGTATCACCTCACACCAGTCCGAATGGCTGTCATTAAAAAGTCTACAAACGGTTAAGTGCTGGAGAGGATACAGAGAAAAAGGAACTCTCCTACGTTGTTTGTGGGAATGTAAGTTGGTGCAGCCACTATGGAGAACAATATGGAGGTCTTTAAGAAACTAAGAATAGCGTTACCATATGATCTAGCAATCCCATTCCTGGGCATATATCTGGAGAAAACTAATTCTGTAAAGTACATACACCCTGATGTTCACCGCAGCATCATTTGCAATAGCCAAGACATAGAAGCAACCTAAATGTTCATCAACAAATAAATGGATAAAGAAGATGTGGTGTCAGGGGAGAGAGAAACTAGGAGTTTGGGATGAATATATACACACTACTAGAAACAAAACAGATAAACAAGGACCTACTATATAGTGCAGAGAACTATATTCAGTATCTTATAATAACCTATAGTGGAAAAGAATCTGAAAGAGAATATATATATATATATATATATATATATATATATATACACACACACAACTGAATCACTTTGCTGTACACCTCAAATTAACACAGTATTGAAAATAAACTATACTTCAATTAAAAATGGTTAAAAAGACTGAACACAGATTACCATAAAATGCAACAGTACTGAGAAGTTTGAAATACTTTGAGAATTACCAGAATGTGACACAAAGACACAAAGTGAGCAAATGCTGTTGAAAGATGGCACCATTGACTTGCTCAATGCAGGGTTACCACAAACCTTCCATTTATACAAAAACTGCAGTATCCATAAAGCACAATAAAGAGAGGTGCAATAAAATGATAAAGTAAATAAAATCAAACATGAACTGCTAGCACAATAACACAAAATAGGGACAGTGTTCTAAAAGGCACAGTTTTCATAATTCTTGTAGAATCAATGACAATTTCAAAAGATTTTTTACTTTAATGTTTACATTATAATAAAGATGAAGTAGAATGCCACATTTTTTTTATATTAGCTTCCTATTGAATGTCTTTGGGTTTTACAAGTATATATGCATGGCTGGTGTAGCTAATAAAATATAACTGTTTTGATAAATAAAACATTGCTGAAAATTAAATAAGTAGAAACTAAATATTTTTTAATGTTAGTGTTAATATTTCACACAAAAAAGATAGCCCGAACCAGCAAGAAATTATAAGGATTGTTTTATTTCTGTCCTGTTTTGTGTTAGTTACTCAGCCATGGCTGACTCTGAGACCCCATGGACTGTAGCTCCCCAGGCTCCTCTGTTCATGGAATTCTCCAGGCAAGAATACTGGAGTGGGTAGACATTCCCTTCTCCAAAATTAGATGCTTTGTCTCCTGTAAAAAACATTCTTGTGAGAACCAGAAAAAAAAGCTGTGGCCCAGAACATTCAAATGTGGCTCTCTGCTCCTTCATTCCAATAATTTCAGTAACTCACATAATGAAGATACACACCACTCTCTTCTCATCTTGCTAATCCCCAGGCCTTAGAAGTCTGCCATACTGACATTCATAAGTCCTAGCTTTGTATGCAGTTTGATCTTGTTCTGGCTTCAAGCTGTGAGGAGCATGTTAAATATCCTGGAGGCACCAGCTCTTGTTTCTCTGGAAGCCCAGGGCAGAATTCAAGGCAAGCCTCTTGTCATGCATCATGCTTTTTCACTCTTCCTGTCCCCCAGAAAAAATCAGAAATTTGTAACAAGATGATACTCTCTATGGGAACAGCATTGGCCTGTTCCAACAAATTCCCTTCTCCTTTCTCCAGACATTAGCTTCCTCTGTGTTTATTAGGCTCCGGTGGTGGGTCCCTTCCAATTTATTTACAATCCATTAAGAAGGCAAACATTTGGAAGCAAATCCAATGGAAATATTAGAAGGACTCATGGTTTTAATTGAGACATATTGACTTAGTCTTTGCAAACTCAAGGCATGCCTTTTGGGACTTTTTCCCTTTTCCCTGAGGACTCTATCTAAACTACATACACACAGTCAATAAAGAAAATGGGAATTTATGTACAACCTTACCACTAGAGAAAACAACTATTGAAATACAGCTATATTTCCCACATATAATACAGTAACTTTAAAATATAATCACTCTATAGATTCCATTTTGTATCCAGTTTGCTTTCTTCTGCAAACACAGGTAAGCCATGGCATAGGTGAACTAGCACATAGTTAGTTATGTTAGGAACTTTAAAACATTGGTTTTTCTCCCTAGGAAGATGATTTCTTGTATATGAGAAGTCCTCTAAAGGCCTTTCAGATGTGTTACCCAATTTAGATGCACAGCGGATCAGGAAACATACTTTATTGTCATCTTCATCTCACAGATGAGGAACTGACTCCTAGAAAATTTGTGTGACCAGTCCAAGACGAAAGGGATCCGAACTACAGCCCAAGAGTATCCACTCCTCCACTGTAAGTGGTGCTAGAGCCAATCAAACGAAGTGTAGGCTAAGCACACCTGAAGGCAGAAAATGAACCAAGGACCATTCCCCAATCTCATGCTTCATGTTTCTGTTAATGGTGCCTTCTAGGATCCAAATCTGAGTGTCATCTTTCAGGCAACCTTCTCCCTTATCTCCAAAATTAAATATTAAACTGCCAGTAAAAGTAGCTCTTTGCTGACCATAGAAAAACTATAAATTCCATGACCTGAAGCCAAGGCTATTTGAAATCTGGACACTACCTCTATCCCCAAATCTACCCAATAAACACACAGTGCAAGGCTTTCTCAGAGTAGGGATGGTGATCTCTTTACAAAAATTCATTTGTAATGATGATTAAAAGACAGGTTCCTGGAGGTACACCCTACAATCTTCAGCCTTAAATAGTTGAGGCTTCATGAGTATGAGAACCTCAGCGACACTCCAGGCAAACTGAACTGTTCTCTTTCTGAGTATATTGCCCGCATTCCCCACTGCTGAGCATTTTTCCGATTGTTCCTTCACTAGAGAAAACTCCTTCCTTCACTTTCTACATGCTCAGACCCTGCTCACCCTTCAAGTTCAGCTCTACGAACTGTACTTTCTCGTGGTCTCTCCCATCTCTAGGCATCGCACTTAGTCCTCATTAAAGGAACCAACCTTGTTCTCTTACTGTACTTCAAAAACCGCACTTGTCAGAATAACTCTGTCACATATTCTTTATATTAGTTATGAAACTTTTCTGTCTGGAGGAATTATGCAGACTCTATTTATGCTCAAGATGCTTTGTTTGCTCACAGTTGATCACTGTCTCTGAGTACAAAGACATTCATTTGAAGTTCGCCAAATTTACTGGCTACCCAAGGGTAGATTTTTCCCGAGGAATTAATGGCTTGTACACTTCTCAGAAAGTTCCCATGGATAATTTAAGAAAGAGATACAGAAATTATCAAGGTAATCCCAAGACTGCGCCCCTTCTGTCAGACTAACTGGGAGGTGTTTTGTGAAGCAGGTGCACCAAGGCTGTACTAACATTTTCATGTCAGCTTTTGTGGGCAGCAGGGGAAGTGGCAAATGGCATATAAAGGAGATGGTGTGGCTTAGAGCAAGCATCACATTTCAGATTTCTATAGAAGTCAGACATACAATACAAGTGAAGGAAGATGGTCAGGTTAAGGCGCTACATTGCTTTAATCATCTGGCCTTAGCATCACACTCAGACTGGCACAGAGCAGAGACGTGGTAAAGGGAGAATGCACGGCCCACGCAAAGACTCAGAGCAGTTCCAGCTGACTGGCACCACGTGGAAAGGCAGGCTCAGTGTTGCCAAATAGTTGAAGTTTTCAAGAAAAACCATACAGAGGTTTTTAGGGGTTGTTCTCTCATTTTTTTTTTTTAAACATGGATAACAAATTCACATTTAAAATACTGGGTAAGCCTGTAGGCCAAATATATCTAGAAGCAGTTTATCTCCTACAGTACAAGTTTAATTGTGACATACACCAGGATTCCACTATTTTCTCTTCCTCTGAATCCTAAATCCATATATAAGAGTCACCACCCTCTTATAGAAAGTCTGAGTGGAAGGTAGTAATGATTTCAATAGAGTTCTCATTCCAGTCTGAAAAGAGAAAGACAACTCTGGAAGGCCCCAGAATTGACTATTCTAGACAGTTTGAATTGGACATGCTGTCAGTGGTCTCTGACTCCTGGCTCAGAGTCCCTGAGAGGGAGACGCAGGGTGTGGCAGAGTCAGGTTGGTTTGTCTCTCAACAGACCAGGGTGGGGACATTGCTCTGGCAGAGTGCACCGCACAGTGGGTGTGAGTAATTAAGGAACTGAATGCGGCTTCCAAATCCAGAAGTACAAGTTCAGGAAACTAGCTCACACCAGGCCGGGATGACCTTCAGAGGCGGCCTTGACACCTTCTAGCTTCAAGCTGCGACCTTATTGGACCGTGACTGTATTCTGTAGCTTTGATGATAAAATGACAGTTAACAACTGGAGCATTGTCCATATTTCATTTTATAATTTGATGGACACACTTATAAACATTGCTTATCACTGGAAGTGATGTGCAGACTAGTAAGTTGGATACATTTTTGGAAGGAGGTGCTCTGTGGCCCTTTTTAAGCCCTGGGAATCCCAATAAATGAGAAAGAAGGAACTGGTTTCAGCTTGTTTGATGTCTGTAGTTAGGGTCATTGTAGAAGGTCCAGTTCTCCTAAGGGTTATCACCTCCGTGCCTCTGTGGCCACAGGTGGAGACAGCTGTAATTTGCCCGAGGTCAGTCAAATCTGAGTCCTCAGTGACAGTGGTAATAAACGATGAGTACATTGAATGCAGCTTCCCTGGTGGCTCATATGGGAAAGAATCCACCTGCAATGCAGGAGACCTGGCTTCAATCCCTGGGTCAGGAAGATCCCATGGAGAAGGGAATGGCAACCCACTCCAGTATTCTTGCTGGGAAAACTCCATGGACAGAGGAGCCTGGAGGGCTACAATCCATGGGGTCACAAAGAGTCAGACACTATTGCATGCAAGCACAGTGAGTGCAGTTAAATTGGTGTGTGGTTGTCCTTTCCTAAGGGAGACCCTTCATCTACAACACCTGGCTCCTCAAGACACAGGTCACTGAAGTTCAGGGGTCCCTTGAATGGCAATTTTTTGAAGGTTCACAAATATTTTAACAGCACTTTCTGTTGTTTAGACATATGCAAATTTTTTGAACATTATTATTTATCAGTAACATGAATTCAAAGCAACTGTGCAGTTAGTTTATTTTATAAAAACTTTAATAAAAATCTTAAATAACATTTTTAATAAAAGGAGAGAAAAAATTTGTTTAATAAAATTTATTTGAAATTTTATTTGTAATCTCATCAGGACATTTTGAGAACCAGTTTCACGTTTTTTTGGTTCTGTTCTCTGCAGAGCATCCAATGATGCAACAGCATGGACTGGCTGAGCAGAGGTCATACATAGGACTTGGAATGTCAGTGTAGCTGAAACAACCACAGTCTGCTCCTCTCACCTTTGCTTGGTAGCATTTAAGGCCCTGGCATCAAGGTGGCCAAATTTGTTTGTGTTCTCTGTCCCATCGGTGGCCTTGCCATGTTCTTCACAGAGGGCAGAAAAGAGAAAGCTCCTATTCCTCTGGGCACTTCGGGGTGCAGGGCTCAGAGCCCACCTTTCACTGTGGGTGTGAGGCAGGCTTCAAAGACTCGTCATCGTTAAGAAATGTCCTCCCTCCTGGGAGGGAGACTGAGAAACTATGAGGATGTGTGAACAACAGCTCTTCGCTGACCCCGGGGACTCAGGCACGGGCACCCAGCAAAACAGGCACCACAAGAGTTTCAGTGCCAAGCTTGCTGTTCCCAGATATTGTCCAAATGCCCGGCTGCTGAGGTGAGCAGTGGCCAAATAGATTCCAGAAACCTCATGGGAACAGCATCTGTTGCTGCTGCTTCTCTGTGGCTCATTCAAAGCCCTGATACATAAAAGGGATATAAAAAGACAACCTTGAACCACAGAGTGAGGTATTTGTCTTGGGCCTGAGATAACCATTCAGGCCACATATGTTTTTGTTTTGTCCCCCCCCCCCCCTTGGATCTGTGTGGAAAGCACTCAGCTCTGACACGGCAGTCTCTCCCTCCTTCATCAAATATTCTTGAACACCTCATGTCCCAGGAATGCTGGCATGTGGCCAGATGAGCCTGGGGCTATTTCAGTGGCTACTGCTCATTACTAACTGCTTAGACAGTGGACCTTCAAACAATCCATTCTGACCACAGCCCTAGACTGCTCAGAGCAACCAAGGTAAACACAGCAGACTGGAGATTAAGCCTGGGCTAGTGATTTTCCACAAAACTCCACAGAAGAATGACAGGGACCTCCATGGCGGACTAGGCAGGGAGACAGAATTCTGGAACCCCCTGCTACTGCAGCTGTTGTTTGGTCATTAAGTCGTGTCCAACTTTTTATGACCCCGTGGACTGTAGCCCGCCAGGCTCCTCTGTCCATAGAGTTCCCCCGGCAAGAATACTGGAGTGGGTTGCCATTTCCTATCTAGGGGATCTTCCCAACCCAGGGATCAAACCTGGGTCTCCTGCTTGGCAGGCAGATTCTTTACTACTGAGCTACCAGGGAAGCCCTCTGGAACCCCCACATCCACACTAATTATGATCACTTAAGATACTTGGTTTTCTTCCATTCTGTGAGTCACTTCTCTCCAACTGACTTCAACCCTTTGCCCTGATTAGATACTTTATCCACTTATACCAGGATTATAACAACTCTGTAAATCTGTCATCAGTGCAGGAAACTGTGGAATGGATAGTGCCGTTCACGTTTGTTTAGGAGGCTTAGGGGCATGTGCAACCCTCTTACAAGGGAGACATCCATCGACCTTGAGTCAGAGGAAAGGAACAGAGGGCCCTTGGCCGAGGTGAGAATGAAGATCATTTATATGTGAGGCCAAGAGACCCCACCTCACCCCTGCTCCACAGTGCTAACCGTGCCAACGACCAAGGAGAGATTTGATGACAATCTGGTGTTTCAGCAGTGTCCCTGGTTGGAAGCCATCCAGAGAGACAACTGTTCTGACACTTTGAGTCAAGTCCTGGATTATACCTATCTAGTACAACACTTCAAAGTTCTGCTCCAGCTACATTTCCTCGGTGAAAACAACCCCGCTAACATTACCATTTGCTGACTTTCCCCACACCAGATCTGTGTTGCCAAACACCCACAAGTTCACACTGCTTCAGCTTTTCCTTTACTCGGCATTTTTATTATCAGGTTTCAATGTAGACTTCTTAACGAACTGCCATATTGTTTCTCACAGATATCAGACAATGAACAGAAGTTCTCTCTCTTTCTTTTGTTCCTCTTTCTACGAAAAATGTATAGTGGATATCCAAGAAGCATGAATTGTTAGAATAATTCATGCTCGACCCATTAATTTAGGGGAAGTGATATAGAGATAATCTGGTTTTTGCCACTTATTGACTAAATTCATGTGCCTATTTGAAAATACTGGAAAGCTTTTCTGTAAGTGACGATATAGTCATCAGAGAGAGTATTTACTTAAAAGATTCTTTGTGATTGTGCTTTGTTGATTGTAGCTTGCTTAGAAATATTCACTAGTCTTCAGTGGTATGCATGTGTGTTTATGCGTGTATGTGTGTGTGTTTGCTTCTTATACTACTACTCTCTAAGAGTTTCTTATCAGTGTAAAGTCTTAGAATTGTTTCTATTGTTTTCGAGGGTTAGACCAATGCATCCTTTTACTTCATTTATGTTTAAATCTTGTTTGCAGTAAACTGAACATAAAAACGTTGTCATTCTTGAAATAACAGCAACAGTTTTTCATGGCTTTGACTTTCTCCCATAGGATGGCTAGGACATCCCAACAGAGGAACACTGTCACGACCTTTAATGTTTCTCTTTAACAGTGTGGGAGGAATTTCAAAGAATGATATGCCAAGTAATTCCCCCTGAGAACTCTGAACTCATGAGTTTTGCAATCTTTCAAGTTAGGTGACCCTATTTTGTTGAACACAAAATAATCTTATACTTATTTATAGCAAAAAAAAAAAATCCTATGTAAGAAATGTGACTGGGGACTTAATCTTCAGTCTATAACTGAGAGAAGCAAACTTTAATGTGGGTTTCGTGGTTCAATTGTCTCCTCCACTACTTCAAAATGTTTGCAGTCATATAGGGTTAAGATAATGGCCATCAGACCATTCCATTCTTCACAATTCTGGTCAGAGATAAATGAGAATACGCTTCCCTACTGTGCAAACATCCTTTTTATTAATACTGAGTGAACAAGAATGTAAGCACATTTGGCTGCAGAGAAAACTAACAGAATTGAAAATGTAGAATATTAACTCTCAGAGTCTAAGATCGGGCTTTCAAAGGACAAGTGAATAAAAAGAAAAATATTTACAGAAGCAGCATCGGAGCTGAAATGAAAATGGATCAGCATATTAAAACTGAAGTGTGACACCAAAGTGTTCCACTGGCATGTCCAAGTGGCCAGGGCACGGTTTGCCCACATAGGAACAGTTACATTGCCTCAGAACTGAAGACAGTTCTCACTGTCTCCAAGGTACAGCATTTAATTTGACTCATGCTCTTCATCTGAATTTACAAGATTCTTTGTTTATGCAAACAATTTGGCAAAGAACCCCTACAGTGTCTAGTCACACATATAATATTCTTGTATATTGTTACTTACTTCTTAGATTGCTTTATTTCATATGTACATATGACATGTCTTCCTGTTTAGAGCCTAAATGATTTGAGGTCAAGGACTGTGCATATTCATTCCCAAAGGACACATCCCAGTTGCTTTCACATAGTGGGTACCAAGGGATTTCCCTGGTGGTCCTGCAGTTAAGACTTCATGCTTCCACTGCAGGGGGCATGAGCTCCACCCCTGGTTGGGAAACTAAGATCCCGCATGCCGCCCGGTGAGGCCAGAAACAAACAAACAAACAAACATAAATGAGCACCAGTACGACCACAATGCAAACTCCAAGTGCATTGTTCACATTATGTTGGTGATGCTCCTGGGTGTTGTGTGATCCAGGGATAAGCACACAGGGGATATTTGTCGATTTGATGCAACTGGGGAAGTCTGGGGCAATGAAAAAAAATTCTTTTGTTTCTGTGATCTGGGGTAAAGGAAAGTCCCTGAACCTTAGTTAAACTCAGTGCTGTTGCTTTGAATACGTGCTCTTTGAATTCTAAAATATAGAGAAAAATCATACTAGATTCTATTTCTGAGTGCAAAGTAGTCTCCATATTTGCATTCTGGTACTAACTGAAGACATGAATGAGGATCTCTGCCAACCACTCAGACAAAGAAACAGAAACCTTAAGAGGGTTGCTCAAAGTTAGAAAAGCCTTTTTCACGGAGCGAAGTTTATGTGGCCAGCTTCAACATTACTGAGTTGGCCTCCCTGCCCTAATGATCAGCTTGTGTCTAGTGAGAATTAGATTTAATACAGATTCAGTTGGGCTTCCTGGGTAGCTCAGCTGGTAAAGAATCTGCCTGCAATGCAGGAGACCCTGGTTCAATTCCTGGGTTGTGAAGTTCCCCCGGAGAAGGGATAGGCTGCCCACTCCAGTATTCTTGGGCTTCCCTGGTGGCTCAGAGAGTAAAGAATCTGCCTGCAATGCAGGAGACCTGGGTTCGATCCCTGGGTTGGGAAGATCCTGGAGGAGAGCATGGCAACTCACTCCAGTATTCTTGCCTGGAGAATCCCCATGGACTGCAGCCTGCCAGGCTCCTCTGTCCATGGGTATGCAAAGAGTAGCACATGACTGAGCAACTAAGCACAGCACAGCACAGACTCAATGGAATAAATACTGCATCTGGGCAGAGAAGAAAGCTCAGAGGTTTCTAAATAGGGGGATTAGTCCGTCTTTCCTTCCACTGTTCTTTGGAGATTTCGAAGTCTATTTCTTTGGTAGGAAATGAGATGCTTTCCTCTATGGATCCCCAAAATGTAAAGTGCCTATTAAATAATACTACAAATGTTCTCTGAACAGACAGCACATGTTAAAACTGCAAAATGGACACCTGTAACCATGGATTTCTGTGATCAAATCATTAATGACCAATGGCTTTCTAGGAAAAAAGCAGTATGTTCAAAGTTGACTTTATAATTAAGGGAAGGTACTATAATCCAGAAAGGTGAGAGGGAAAAGGGACCATTTGGTAGAGAAAGGCCCTGATTCTTGATTTTGCAGAGTGCTAATGTTGGCTCAGTTTGACTGCACAAGGTTGGACAGAGACCAGTACTGTAGCACTGCTGATTGGCTTTGAAGAGAAGTTTCTGAAAAGAAATGAATATGTAGAAATAAATGGAAACCTCGACAAAACTTGATTATAATAAATCAGCTGTCTGGACTTGAAAACAAAATTCTACCTGATCATTCTCTTTGTTTCCTTTGTTCCTTTCCCCCTTTCTGCTTTCTCTCTCATCTCTTTTTCCCCTTTATGTAATATGCTTCTGTGACAATAATATTTTCATCTTCAAATACAGCGTTTTCAAGAAAATGTGGAATTTTAAAAATACAATAAGCTGATTTGCAATCGGTGAATGCACACCAGTATGGAAGGAACGGCTTTGAATTGTGCTGACATTCCACTGATGTGAACGGATACATGCAGGAGCTGGGGTCTTTGTAGACTCTGGCAGGACAAGGATAAGTAACAAAATAAAGAAAGACTCTCCATGAACAGTGTGATCTGCAAAGATGAGACAGAGATCCTGGGATGTGAGTGGCTGTGAAATATCCCTAATGAACTCTCTCACTCCGTTTCCTCTGAGCTCCCTTCCAGAGCACAGAAGACTACAAAGCAAGCCATCACGCTTGAAAGTGCGGCTACTAGGAAGAAGAAAGACAAAAGTCTGAAGTTGAAGAGAGGTTCTGAATTAGTGATAAGCCGATGCATCCCAAATGCAGCGGTTTCCTTCCGTTCCTGGGGAAAGTGTTTTATTAAACACACCATACTCCTTTGCAGTGTCCTTCATTAACTCTCTTTTGCACTAATATGGTTACTGGAAACAAGCAGATGAGTTTTCTGTTTATCCACGTACTATGTAAACAGCTTCTACAGGCAGGTGAGACAAACAGTAGGGTCATATCTGAAGAGTTTTGTTATATTTATATTGAATCTGACAAAAAACACTCACTGGCTACATTCAGGGACTGTAGAAGCTATTTACTAAAGATGTGAGCTGGAGGGAACCTGGGGCCAGAATATACTAGGTGTGAATATGGTTTTATCGGTTTATTCTCCCATTATTCACCCTTCCACCTCTCTTCCAAATTTATTTGGTTTCCTCTCTAGAGGTTCTTGCACAAAGATAACGTAATTATTTAATTGGATCAGTTCAAGGTGAAAAGGCTTAGATTGACAATTTAGATTCATGTAACAAAAAATGAAAAAAAGAAATAAACTGCCACCACTACCACCACCACAACAACCAAACTGGGAACTTCACTGGTTTTACCATCTTTGGATAGTTGTGTCCAAGGTACTTGGGGAGAGGGTTTTTCAAATATAAATTTTAAGCTTGAAGAATGATTGATTTGGATCAGCTTTCATGGAGCAGCACATGCATTGTGCCAGGCACTCCCACACAAAGAGCTCCTCTCTGGGCAGAGAACAGCTCCAGAACCGGGACCAGGGGTGAACTACTCATTCCAGAGAACACACAGTTGCCAGTGTTCCTGCCTTTTAGAAATCAAGTGTCTGATGGTGGAAAATTAACAAAAATCACAGGCACAATGCACTTTATTTTTACAGCACACACGTGCACATGCACACACACAATAATTTAGAAAATGAATTTTTCTTGATAAATGAATACCTTATTAAAATTTTGCCAATTCTCAATAAATTAAACACTGTAGAGCCTCAACATCGAATTCTACAAAACCACTGAAAATAATTTTGTCTCTCTCTTTGATGACTCTTAAGTCCTGTGACAGCTTTGTAACATTTATTAGCTGTGGGAGCTGGGATACTTTCTCATCGGAGAAATGGAAATAATCATAGTATTTGCCTCATCTCTACACTGTAAGCATTAAGCAGAATTACTGGCTTAGCACCATGCCTAGCACAACATAAGCAGTCAAAACATGCTAGTTCTTGTTAACGTAATCTTATAATCTCTTTCATGAATAATCTAGTGGTCAGAAGTAAAACAACATTAACTTTTTTCTTTGCTTTTAAAAACCTTTGATCTTGTAATAATTTAAGACTTACCAAGAATTTGCCTAGCTATTATCATGTCTCCGGACATCCTTTCTCCTGTTAACTCTTACATAATTGTGGGGCATTTGTCAAAACTAAGAAGTCAACACTGATACATTACTCCTAACTAAACTCCAGCCTTTACTTAGATTATGCCAGTTTTACCGCAAATGCCCCTTTTCCTGTTCCAAGATTGCACCCCCACCAACAGACACCCCCTCACAGTACATTGTCATGTCTCCTTGGTCTCCTCTTCCCTGTGAGTTTCTCAGTCCTTCCTTATTTTTCATGACTTTGACAGTCTGGATAATACTGGTCTTCTGAAGACCATTCATCTTGTACAAAGCCCCTTAATTTGGCTTTGTCTTGTAGTTTTTCCCATGATTAGGCCAGGGTCATGGGTTTAGGGAAGAATTCTGCAGCAGAGAGGTGCCCTTCTCATCAGGTCCTATCAGAAGGTCCATGATAGTTCAAAAGGGAGGGGAAATATGTATACCTATGGCTGATTTATGTTGAGGTTTAACAGAAAACAACAAAATTCTGTAAAGAAATTATCCTTCAATTAAAAAAAAAATTTTTTTTTAAAAAGGAAGGTCCATGATATCAGTATGATGTAGCTGGTGTCATTAACATTGACCTCTTCATTAAGGTAGTGCCTTTTGGTTTCTCCACAGCAAAGTTACTATTGTTTCCTTTTCATTGCTGTCTTCTTAGGAAGGAGGTAAGTCCAGCCCAAATTTAAGGGGAGGAAAGTTAAGCTCCACCCTCCTGGAGCTTTTGTTTCATTTTGTTTTGGAGCAATAATCTTTACGATTCTCTTCTAACAAAGATTTGTCCTTTTCTTGCCGTTTATGTATTTATTTATTTGATAATTTATATCAGTATATAAATATTTTATAAATAAATATATATATACATTATATTTTATACTTGCTTTTTATATTTGGGGTTATAATATAATACTACATTATTCATTTGCTCAAATTGCTCCAGTTTGGAAAAGAATGTTAATGCATGCAACAATTGCAGCAAGCTCTAAGGATATCTTTTGTAGCATGATTTTAATAATTGCAATAATTGAATCTGACTGGAAAGAAATATTGAGCAAAATTTCATAAAAGAAACTTCTTGTAAGTATGCGTCCAAAAAGCTGCACAAATAGGAACAGATCTGTGGTGGAGGAGTATTTCACGGTGATGGTTAGGTACATTAATGAAGGTAACAAAAAGTATGGTACTTTATGCGTGGGAATGCTGATTCTGCTTGGCTGCATCTAACCACCTTGGAAAACGACTCTGTGTCAACTGATTACAAGCTTGTGTTTTTGTCTCTACTGCTTTGGAGGTGACATCTGTCTAAGTGGATCAGAAATAATTCTGAAACACAAACAGTACCTAAAGCAAATTTTGATTTTACTATCATTCATTGTGACCTAGTGATATTTGGTAATGCTTTATTCATAAGGACAATGAAGACACTGAACTAGAGCTTACAGTCCAACGTGTGAATCATTAAGCATAGTGAGCTAATCACGTGTGGAAAATAGGTCTTGTAAACAACATTGATGCTTTGTTTTTTATGAGAGAGAAAAAGAAATATAGACAGTTGGATGTTTATTGGCAGTAAAAATTACATTAAATATTACCAGAGGGAGGTAAAAATTCTAAAATAGGCTTAATTTCCAAGCAAACTATAATGTAACATTAAGTTTCATGTGTACTGTATATACAAAATTTTAGAACTATTCCGTATAGAGAGCTCACCTTCCTTCTCTTTTATTTCACATGTCCCTTGCTATTTTTTTTTCTTATGGCCACACCACATGGCATATGGGATCTTAATTCCCCAAACAGGGATTGAAACTGTGCCCCCCTGCATTGGAAGCATGGAGTCTTAGTTTTAATGCAGTCGCGTTTTGAAAACCACTGGAAAGTTTCTTAAAGTATTAGTCCTCTGTAATAATTGAATGGATAAAACATACAATCATCACAGAGTAAGGTGTAATTGGAAGTGTCTCTTGTATAACTAGCAAAACTCCAGCTGATATCAAAGTTACATTAACAACGTATCGTATTTAGCAGACACAGTATAAAAAAAAACAAATCTTGAATATATAACACATTCTTACACACTAATAAAATTATGTAACACTAATATAAAAAGAACAAAAGTGATACACAGAGAATTCACAAAAGAAATAAAAGTGTCTAACAAACATCAAAATATATTAAGCCTCAGAAAAGATGACTCAACAAAAGAGACACTTGAGAACAACGTGTGTACCGAAAATAACCAAACACAAACAAACCCAAACCCCCAACGAATGTGTGCCTTATTCCTGCATTATTCTAGTGTGCCGAGAACGTTCTTGCCTTAAAGGTGTTTACGCATACTACACCTTATCAGGAAAGCGCTCTCTCTCTTCCTCTCTCTCTCTCTCTCTCTCTCAACCTTTCTCTCTCACATTGCCTGGCCCCTACTCGTCATTTAGGAGTCACCCCTCTCTTTCTCATGTTTCCTAGGCTTACTCTTGTATAGTTCACTTCTCTTACTCTCTATTAAAACACTCTGTTCTTGATCTTGGTGGCATTTCCCACACTTGTACGAACTTATGTAATATTAGCCTCCTTCTAATAGACCTTAATCTCTTTGGGGCAACGGTCTCGTTTAATGTTCACCACTACACACAAAACACTGTTGGCAAAGAAAGAGATTTTCCTTTTCCCTTCTAGCTTCTCCTGACTGGCCTAATAGTTAAAACTGACATGAGACATTAAGAGGATGAAAAAAAATCCACCAAATTTAATTACATACATATGGGGAACCTGGACCAACATGCGAGGTTCCAAAGAGAGTCAGGCAAAGTGAGGTATACATGTCTTTCTGGGCTAAGGAAAAGAGGGCATTGGTCTGGGACTTCAAAGGGAAGGAAGGTAAATCATAGGAAGATGGAAAAAAAAGCAAATGTTTGGTAAATAAATGTTTGCTGGGCCATGTAGAAACAATGGGACCTAGGAATTTTAACAGATCTAACTAGGTTCCTCCCCATCTACCACTCTGAGTCCATATTACACTATAAATATTTCTGCTGATTGTTCTTTCCTGGAATAGCTGCCTATTTAAATTATTCTAGGCAGTTAAGAGAGAGGTGAAAAGAAAACCTTCCCGAGTCTTTCGTTTCTTCCTCACATGCCAGACAATCAAGTTTTGAGATGGCAAATTTTTCTTCCCTACAACACTGAACATAGGGCCTGGCCTTGTGTATTTATTGATAAATACATGTGTTAATGAGATAACACTAAGCAAAATATGCCTTTTGGTGCTGAAAATAATCTTGTCCTTGAGATTTTAGAACAGAATCGAAATACTTTGCTGGAGCAAACACTGAAAACTTCGAATTGTTTATACTAGTAGAACTACTTATAACGTGTGACTTTTACAAGGTGTTTTATAGTTTTAAAGTAATCTTCTATGGGCAAATTCAACATGCTCCAAGTTTCTCTAAAAAGTTTCTTCATTTCAGGAAACTGAATGAGATTTCAAGAGGTTAAATGAATTAGCTGAACATCTAAGTCCTTGGGAAAGCAGTGCGGAACTGAGCACTGCCTTCAGCACCTGGCTGATTGACTGAATGGGATGAGGCATCATGCTGTCATCCCAGAGCATACAGGCCTCGAGTTCATTTTCTTTCTAGTCTGTGGTTTTAGTTTTATCCCTAAAGACAGGGACACACTGTATAAGTTCATGCTGATAGTCACTTGAAGCAATAATTTTCCTAAATTCTATGTGATCACACCTCCGTCCATGGTCTCAGAGTATGGCCTAATTGTTGCAGTTGGAAACCAGTTTACTCTATCATAGCCATATGTTTGCATATATACTGGGTTTCACAAACTTATCCTTTTAAGAAATAGCATTTTTCCCTCTTTGCTTTAAATTTACCAGAGCCTCTTCTCACGCAGCCCATGTAAAGTCCTATCTCATCCTTCCGTGAAAATGCCCCTTGCCTATTACTGTGTGGAGCTGCCAGTATCTGGCACCCCTCAGATGTCAAACAGGTTCCCTGAACACGGATTACTCCCGCGTGGCTCCGCCCCGCGTAAGGCTCCAGCCCAAATGACGCGGGCAGGTAGAACTCGGTTATTTCCATGCTGTGGAGAAGCTGGAGCCTCACGTGCGTGCAGCACTGAACTCTCCGCTCTGAGATCCTTCATCTCCCTTGTCAACAACAGGGCAAGATCACCACTTCCCCTCGCAGCCTCTGCCCCCTGCACACACTTCCTTCCAGCTGTAGGAGACCTTCTTCTTTTCTAGTATTTTCTCAGAGGTACATCCTCTCCCAATCTCCCCCCGGGACACACAGAACATCCCTTTAATGGACTTAGGTAATTAGAAACGGCAAGAAGAAATACATCTACTTCTGCATCCTGCCCTAGAAAAATCCCCAAAGCAATGAAGTAATAGGGATTTAGTGCGCTCTGTGAGGTAGGGGAAGAAGAAAATGTCAGGAGCACAAACGTGCTATTTTTAACATTAACAGCCTACTATATGGATTTATTTCCCCAACGACAGTGTTGGCATCTTGACAGTAGTGAAGAATCCCTTCTGAATTTTGATATTACGATGCATAGTCACTGACGTAATAGGTTCTTACAAGGAGTGGAAGGAAAAATTGAAGGAACAGAGGGAGGGAAGGATCCTGCTGCTGCTAAGTCGCGCCAGTCGTGTCCGACTCTGTGCAGCCCCATAGACGGCAGCCCACCAGGCTCCCCCGTCCCTGGGATTCTCCAGGCAAGAACACTGGAGTGGGTTGCCATTTCCTTCTCCAATGCATGAAAGGGAAAATGAAAGTGAAGTCGCTCAGTCGTGTCCGACTCTTAGCGACGCCATGGACTGCAGCCTACCAGGCTCCTCCATCCATGGGATTTTCCAGGCAAGAGTACTGGAGTGGGGTGCCATTGCCTACTCCGATAAATACATATATAAGTAACTAAAACAGAGTGTGAAGACTTGCTCTACAAGGTCCCAGGAATCTGCCACATGCACAGCCTGCCTAAAAAAGACCATTCCAAGGCACATATACTTTGGCCAACATGACTACCAACCTCTAGTCCCAGACTGTTCTGGAGGGTACGCTTGACCTGAGGCATTTAGCCAGCAAGCTGAGATGTGGCCTTTTGTGAAAAGATGAGCTGAGCTAACGTTGTGCATTGACTGGATATGATTGCAACTCCACTTATTTATGACAAGGACAAAAAAAAATTGTCTTTAGAAATAAAGCAGTATTGATACAATAATGGAATTGTGTCAGGCTGACGTCTTTCATCTGTTGTCCTTGATGAGCACTTAGCACCTCAGCCACTGGGGGCCCTGCTGGGGGCTCATGGATAAGAACACATGGAGAAGCAACTCTGGCAAGGGGATGTTTGGACTTAAATGCTGTGAGTTTGCCAGGAATATTCCTGAGTCTCAGTCAGGATAAAGCTATCTTCTGCTGATCTAGTTCTCCAAAGATCTTGAAACACTTGCTCCTGCCATGGCTAAGGTGACTCTTTGGTGGGCAATGGTGTTAAATTGTGCAGCAGTCTCAGAAGGAGAAGGGACATTTGCTTCTCATAGGCTGTGTCATAACCCATGCAATGGTTCCCTGAAATTACAGCCCTTGGAGCCGTCTAGCCTGTCCACTGCTCTGGCAGCTTTTGGTTGGCAAAGCCATCTCTTTCTAGAAACCAAAAATCATAGAAAAGCTACACCTCAACTGGATTTGGACTTTATTTCTGTCATTATTCCTTGCCTAGACAAATAGGATAATTACTCTGTTACAGGTTTGGAAAATGTTATTTATTTCTTGGCTTATTAAGAATCATTATCCTGTTTGCTATTAGCTTGTGAAATCATTTCAGTGAATTTGTGTTAAATAAACTATTGGCAAAGAAAATATCAGTCTCTGAACGTAATGTGCTACCCATCAGAACAAAATATCTAATCAGATTCTCTCTCAGAAGGGAAGCAGCTATCAAAGGGAGGTGAGGATGAGATACCATTATAACAGCCTGGACAGTTCTTAGGGATCAGATAGAAATTGAAGTCATGTTGAGCAGGAACCAGAGGCTCTGGTATAGACCAAAAATTGACTCCATGAAGAATGAGGAAGTATTTCGATAGAGAAGAGAGAAAAAAGCTGAGAAACCACTAGATATAGGGATTTTTTTGAGCGATCTGGTGAATGAGAGAGAGACAGAGAAATAATGTGATTCAGGAAAATGCAGGAATTTGCAGGGCTGTCTCATTTGACCGTTCTCCCGTCCTATGTGTGTCCTTACTATCCACTCTCTTACTAACTTGCGTGGGGTTTTCTATTCCTTTAGCAGAAGATCCTGACAAAACAAGAGCAATAAGAGAGCAAAAGGAGTCAAGTTAAGAAATTTCCTGCTCCTCCTCAGACAGGGGGGGCACAATCCTTAGCCAGGGGTTCTCAGTGCTGGCTGACCCTCAAGGTTACTTGTGCAATTTTAAAACACACTTCAAAATGTACTGAGGCTGGGAAGTTCTGGTAAGTTTAAAACCAGCAGCTCCAAGGTGAAGGAAGTCCAGACAGTCACAGTTTTTACAGTGTTGAGGGTGATTCTCAGGCATAGCCAGAGGGGAGAAGATTACAATCATTACATCTTTGTGTATGAAGGCAGTCCTGAGCATCATTAGCCTTTACAAAAGCCTCCACTTTTTCCTTTATTTTGTGTGCTTGGAAAACTTACAGTCCCTGACTCTTTAAAAGATGTATCATGATGTGAATTGTTTTGGTGTTAATCACGTAATTAGTTATCTATACAAACCAACTTAAGTGCTCAGACACTCAGTCGTGTTCGTGTTTGACTCTGCAACCCTTTGGACTGTAGCCCGACAGGCTCCTCTGTCCATGAGATTTTTCAGGCAAGAATACTGGAGAGGGTTGCCACTTTCTTCTCCAGGGGATCTTCCTGACCTAGGGATTGAACTTGTGTCTCCTGTGTTTCCTGCGCTGTAGGCAGATTCTTTACCAATGTGAATAGTTATGTATACAACCAATCCTCTGCTTTATTCAGTATCCCCTTCTACTTCATCATTTATTTTTAAATTTATTGACTATCTACTATATTCCAGAAATGGAGTTTTCAGCCTGGCCTGGGAGAGGATGACCCATATACATATGTAATTATAAGTCTAAAAAGTAGGTGGTTTACATCAGAAGAATAAAGACATAAAGTTAATTGTACTAGTTGCAAAGTAATGTCTGGTGAAACAGCTGATTTCAAGATTTCTTGATTTATTCAGAAGGTTCTCAATTTCTAATTCTCTTTCTAAATTCTCTGCTCTTCTATGAGCTTCTGCTCTCTGACTTCAGCACTGGTGGAGTGATTATATATGAAATATTTCCCCTTCAGATACTTTCCAAATGTTTCTCTGATCAAAATATTTAACCATAGTCACTGTAATTAAATAACAAAGTAAATACATGCATTTTCATTTGTACCTAGTTCAAAAGGGGAGCATAGGTAAAAAATATCATACTTAAGTGATAGGATGTCCCTGAAAACAAGTAATAGTCATATCAAATTGTAATTCAATTTAGTAAATATTATCTGACTGCTGGGAAATCAGGAAACATATTGTAGCAACAGAGCAGCATGTCGCCTACAATAACCTTTTTATTTATTTAACCCAGCTCATTAATAAAGATCTTCTTTTTGTTTTCCTGATGTACAACTACTCCAAAACCACAAGCTCACATTTTGACAGCTAATTTTGCAGGATATAATTTTCCTGCTTAACCCAAGAGGAAAAAGAGACGGATGGTTGAGATTAATCATTTGTAAAATTATAATTCTGTCACAGATAATAATTTGCAAGATCTTTTCCTTTTCTGAAGTCCCCAGAATGCACCATAAATTGTCACACTTTGTAACCGAATGTGTAACACATTAGGGGAGTCCTAATAAAGCCAGTCTGCTAGAAAAACAAACCAATTGCCTTATAATTGGCATGTTCCCCACGTGACTATTCTCCTGTGAAGGAACACTGTGCCTTGGGTAAAGAAGGGTTTAAAAATGATTATTCAAGAGGTGGTTATCGCCATCTCTTATTACCATTTGAGCTGTAATATATGGTATTTTCTTTACTTCAAGTAAGCCTGTTAGAAGATACCATGTGTACCCAGAAGGTGAATTGGTCCCTTGTGGAAAAGTGAGCAAATTCAGAAATTTTTAATTATTTTCAATTAAAAAAGATATCAGCATAGCCATATAAAAATACTGAGTTTTTCAGAATGGCTATGTTAGTCCAGGGTCTACAAGGCTTACCCTTTTACTGGCAGATCTCTCTGTAAACTTTGCTTTGTTTACTAAATCCACTTGATAGGCATTTAATACTGTTCCAACAACAAAGGCAAAGGAACTTCAAGGATTTTATATGAGGCTGGCAGACAGTACATTGACTGTACGAGACTCTATGGGAGGGGTGGGGGACAGAGCAGGGCTCTTTGTAGTTTCATGACCCACATTTAGCTAAATTGATTAGGGCTGAAGTTAAGGAGATCAGGGTCATAGGTTTAATGCCTGGGTGGGCCAGAAAGCTTTGCTCAGTTCACATCTGCAGACTATACTGAAATCCCATCAGTCACAAGAATACATGGCCGAAGGGGTGCACGGTGGAGAGGGTTTGAATGCAACAGAACACTCCCATCTCTAATTCTTCTTTGAAAATAGCACCCAAAGACCTGTTCTGCCAAGAGTTGACCACTTCTCACCAGCCCTACAGCCTCCATTTGGGTTTGACCCACCACTATCTTTGCCAAGATTATTGATGTAGCTTCCAACTCCTCTCCCTACTACAAGCCCTGCCTCCTTTAGATTATTCTCAACAAAGATGCAGAGCAATCTTGTTATAATGAAAGTCATAATACATCACTCTTACGCTCAAAACCCTTTGATAGTTTTCTTTCTAACCCCAAGTAGGAGCTGAAGCCCTTGCAATGCCAATGAGACCCTAGATAATTTGCCACCTCATCCCCTCAGTCTTTACTCAAACAAATGGAAACCCTCTCCTCCCAAGCCCTCTGCAATGTCTGGCATATGCTCTACAATAAACTTGGGCTTCCCTGGTGGCTCAGATGGTAAAGAATCTGCCTGCAACACAGGAGACCCAGATTCAACCCCTGAGTTAGGAAGATCCCCTAGAGAAGAGAATGGCTATCCATTCCACAATAAACAATTTGTGTGGGAAAAACTGTTTACCAGAAGATACTGTTTTTTGATTCTGCACCTGAAGAAAGGTGGGCAAATGCCTGGCTTCCTTCTTAAAAACTGGAAAAAAGAGAAACAAACCCTAAATTGATCCCATATTTGTTTCTTTGACAACAATGAAAGCAAAAGACAAATTAATATCTCAAATATCTCAGTAAATAAAATTATCCCACTACATGTTAAAAAGTAATCTCCTGATTGCCTCAAAGAAAGAAAATATTTTCCTAAATTTTTTGTAAGTGCCTAGTCTCAGGAAGACACTGGTGTAGAGTGTAATGCAATTTAAAACAGGAGATCTGCTTTGATCCTCGATACTCAATGTCAGTTCAGGGAAGACAGAAATATACAGGACCAGAACTAGGATTCCTACAGTTTGTAGAAGAGAATTATACAAATCTTTCCTGAGTATGTTCTGGCAAACTTAATGAAGGAAGTCACAATACAGAACTAGTTTTAGTAATTACCTGTCTAATAAAAAAATAATGATTTACATTTACAGACTCATACAAGACCTCATTTGAGTATGTGGTACACAAAAGTCATTCATTCATGCATTTAAAAAACATTTAATGAGCACCTACTATTATAAAGGAGGCACTATTCTAGGTGATGATGGTAGACCAACGAACAAAGTTGGGAAAAGCACTGTCTTCATGGGGTTTATATTCTGGCAGGAGGAATCTATAAAAAACATAGTACATACTTTATATACTATATTACAGGCTCGAAAGTGCTACGGATTAAAGGAAAAGTGGACTTGAACAAGGGAAATCAGGAATGCTGTGAGCACCGATGGCATGGTGGGGCAGGGTATGTAGCTGCGTGTGACGTATGTTACAGGACAGCAAGAACATCACTGTCTCCACTTACAATATCTTGGAAGTAAATGACTTCCCCAGGGATAGCTGACGATTACCTAGCAGGTACAGTTCTGAAGTCTAGCTTAAAAAAAAAATCCTTTAACTTTTTTTTTTTGTCTATACCTTGCTGCCTTTTTATATAATGAAATAGCATTGTTTTGATCAGAAAGTCCCTTAAATCATATTTAATGCCTTACTTTAAAGGCATGGTTTCATCCCAAGCACCCAGGGCCAGACCTACATCCATATGCTAGGGTTTCATCTCTGTCCATCCATGATTTTCCTACATGCCTCTACCCCGTTGTGCCTGCAAGAGAAGCAGATATTAGTGGAGAGGCAAGCCACCATGTTCTGTTGAGACCTAGAGATTATCAGCTCAGTTTCTCTGGCCATGTAGCTTATATACATTTTTTAGACAACAAAATGACAAGTAGTATGATGAACAACTCTATAGCAATATTTTATTAAGGTGTCATATTTCAAAAAGGGTCTCCAGAATTTCTCATTTACTCTGAATGTCTACATTTCTTGTAGAAAAGGTTGTGACTTCCCTTAGAAAATGTGTATTCAAAGGTTCTTTCAAATTAAAATGAGGCAGTGAAATGAAAAAAAAATCAGACAATGAGAAAGAAAGAGGGATTAGCAGCTACTAGGACACCTATACTGGCTGACTTTCTCAAAAGGAAATACAGTACAAAGACAGCCCACCCAAGACAAGGAAATTAAACATGACTTAGTGATGGTAACCGAATCTGTGGCAAAAGCCCAAGTACCATTTATTTTCTAATTTAGGCTAATGTCTCAGAACATTTTGATTTTTACTTGGATATAAGTAAGAGGAAGTTGAAAAACCGCCTGGTGTATGGTTCAGTCTTGATCTTCTATGATATGCAAAACTGATTTGACTTTACCCTTTGGATGACTATTATCCTGTAACTCTTTACTTCTCCCTGTTGCTTTGATGTGTCTCTTCTGTCATAAGGATACCCTTGTATCTTGACAATCGGTGATGGTCCTTAACATCTGGATTGCTTAGACATCTGCCTGAGACCATGCACCACTCACAAGACCACTGGACCACTTCCATCACAAACCCTCCTGTAGCCCTGCTCAGCATAAATTGATGCACAGAACTAGAAACTCACCCTGGGTTGGAGAGTCATGAGACAAGGGAATCAGATGTTGGTTCTGATGAAAAAATTAACAACCTCTGCTTCTGCTGTCTACATCTTCATTGTCTGGACTTTCTGGAAGTCTGTGTTTCTAAACTGACAAATGAAGCTATGATCACATAATCAAAACAACTGGGGGAAAACTGGAAAACTCAATCAGCCAGGTGTTTTGCCTACACAGTCTCTAAGGCCAGTCTGATTAGTTGTTTTCATTATGCTATTTTCTTTTAGAATAATTGTTTTTTCCTATTATGTACAGTAATGTATATTCGTTGTGGGAAATATACACACTACATGAAAGTATAGCTGTGGATGTTTGTTTTAAATTCCGACTATCTATACTATTAATATTTTCATATATCTCTTACAAGTCTTTAAGAAAACTTACATATCTGTATGTGTGTGTGTTTTATGCATTTATGCTCTTACCTAGTATTTTGCAATCGATTTCTCTTACCTAAAACTAAATCACGATTATTTTCCTAGGTTATTGAATAGTACCTTCCAGCATGGTCTAATTATTGAATAGCACTATAATTTTCTTTAACCAGTCCCCTTTTGTTGGGCAACTAAATTGCTTCTAGTTTTCAAAGTTATGAAAACATAGAATACTAATAAAAAATCCTGAACAATCATTTTGTACAGATATTAGATTACTAGTAATGATTATAATATGAATGATTTTTGCTGAATAATATTGGTGCACTGACAACTAATTGAACGAAAGGGTCCAAGCAAATCTGCTAAATGATTACTTGTGTATTTTTAGTCCAGTAGGACAAAAATCCAAAAGAATAATATTATCTTAAAATTCTATACTGACATAGTCAATGGCGTGCTTTTACATACTTAACTCATTTTGATAGCAATACTCATATCATCCCTCTGAGTTTATTATGAGCAAAGGAAGAGGACCACCACTTGGTTCTGTGCTAGTCTTTGCATATGTTCTCTTATTATGGTGTGGTTTAAACAGGTATCTTAGACTTGATTAGTATATTAATACTACTTAAGCTATCAAATGTACACTGATTAGAGGCATTTTTTGAGGCAGGAGTGTTTGAAGCTCTGTCTTCTACTGAACCTAAGTTTGAAAAGAGATGTGTCATTAATTCAGGGAATCTCCCTGAGAGTTCTTGTTTTGGAAGTTAACTACTTCTAAAGAAACATATATATTTATTAGCTGCATGGACATTTCTTCAGTTTTCTACAAAGAAATCAGATTTTGTGTTTGGCCCAATCAACTAAATACCTTTGGATTCTATACAAGTCACTGTTTATGCCAATGTTCTCTTGGCTGTATCACCCAAATCAAGAGGAGTTTCTTCAGGTTGCTGCCCTTACCAAGATGTGGTGCCATGGGACTTCTGAAAGGTCTCTAGAGGTCCAGTGAAACTCAGTTTCTAGAATAGCATCTAGAATATCATAACTACCAGAAGTTTCTTGAGTCCTAGTTGAACCATCATTCAGAGAGGATACCGAATCACAAGGCCTTCATCTTTTCCTGATTTGCTTCCCATAACCCCATTACTGATAAAAGCTATTACTTTCCAAGGCTGAAGTTTAAAACATCACTTTCCAAGAATCACCTTGGCCTTCTGCCATTCTGCACTACTTAGAACCTAGAATGCAAGACATTTCTCTTTGGCAGAAATAAGTTAGTTTGTATCATATCTGAACCCCTTCTGCAGAAGTCTGGAGGAAATTGAGTCTGTTTTGCAATTGTTAGTGGAAAGGCTTGCACATGGAGATCAATCACAGACATCTGATATCTGTTTCCATAGAACAAGCCATATACTTGAACACTATCTCTTCGTAGAGACTAGATTGTTCAGGTCTATAGTTCATTTTGGAAGAGATCAACTGCTTCATTGATTACAGAAGGTAATCATTGGATTGGAACAAATGCTAAATATAATTTGTCTATGTACATCCTAAACCAGCATCAGAAAAATAGTGCAAAAGCAGGGTAAAAGTGTATGTTCATCGATACCTAATTTTACACCAAGCATTTGTATTAACACAGCAGAATATTCCATATCATTCACTGGTATTTTGAGTGGTGAAGCTCTCAAAGTAACTGCTTTTTTTGTACTTTAAATCTAGGTTATTTTATTGCATAGAAAAAGAAAAAATATTTTGAAACCCCCGGGGTTGAGAAATATAAAACATGTTTAGTAGAAAGATAGTTTAGGTTTCCTTTAAAGTTGCCGCATAAATCTAAATTTCTCTTCAGTAATTAAAGTATACCCTAGTTGCTTGAGGCCATCCAACTTGAATAAACATTAGAAACCGTGATCATTTCCCGTGGAAAGAATCATCTTCACCCTAGTGTGGGAAAATTGAGGGAATCCATGAGGATTTGGTCTAGTACCACAACACACTCATGCTTTGACACCTACTGACACTAGGCACTGGGCCATCCCACAAGCCCCCCTTGCTCAGAGAAGTGGAGATAACAACTGGGTACTGTAACCGCAGACATGATGAATCTTACAATAAGTCAGCAGCGATATTCAACTTGAGTCATGGCTTTCAATGCACAGGTTCATGCAGGAGGAAACAGAGTACCGGCTAGAAAATGAACATGCAAGACCAAAAATGTGTTTTCAGATTGCAGGATAATATGTGCAACATCCCATCTCCAACAAGGAGTGAGTTCTGCTAGAAACTCACATTGCCCAGTTGCTACCTTTAGAAGTTACCAGTTCACTTGCTTTTTTTTTTTTTTTTTTTAGCAGTTATGCTCCATCTGTACCTCTTAGCTTGTTAGCACATCTGTGTGCAAACCAACGGTTCCAGTTGGTTTGTTATACTCATTTAACCTGGGGGTCCTACAATTCTATTGCTTGTATTTGTTGTTAAAAACAAAACAAAACCCCAAATCAAACTAAAAACTGGCATTGCTTTAAGGGAAACTTGCTGTCATATCAGACCACTGATATATGAACACAATACAAGACTACATAGTTTTAGCATTAGGTTTAGTGGTTACATGTGTGCATTTTAATTAAACCAACTGGTGTTCTCTCAGGCCCTGCTGCTGCTGCTGCTAAGGTGCTTCGGTCGTGTCAATCTCTGTGCAACCCCATAGACAGCAGCCCACCAGGCTCCCCCGTCCCTGGGATTCTCCAGGCAAGAACACTGGAGTGGATTGCCATTTCCTTCTCCAATGCATGAAAGTGAAAAGTGAAAGTGAAGTCGTTCAGTCGTGTCCAACTCTTCACGACCTCCATAGGTCTGTAGGTCTCCTCCGTCCATAGGATTTTTCCAAGCAAGAGTACTTGAGTGGGTTGCCATTGCCTTCTGCGTCTCTCAGGTCCTAGAAGAGCCTATAAAGCTAGGAAGCCCACATTTACTACATTCTCACAGGAAAGGAAAATAGCATACCTCTGAAGTGTATATTGTATTTTGGTTTGATGCTTATTACTGCCAGGATTGTCATCATTGGTTCTATAACCTGAGGTGAACTGGTACACATTTTAGTTCATGGATAGTTTTAACTTGAAAAAAGTAAACAATCTGATCAATACTATTTAAGAAACTAATGCAAGAAGGAAAGACCATATATCTGGAAATTAATTAAACTCATTAACAAAGCAGGGGCTTCCTTGGTGGATCAGTGGTAAAGAATCTGCCTGACTAAGCAGGAGACATGGGTTGGACCCTTGATTCAGGAAGATCCCACGTACCACGGAGCAACAAAGTCCACGTGCCACAACTATTGAGCCTGTGCTCTAGAGCCCGGGAGCCACAACCACTGAGTCCATTGCTGCAGCTACCGAACCCCGCATGCCCTAGAGCCTGTTCCCCACAAGAGAAGCCACCGCAATGAGAAGCCCACAGACTGCAACTGGAGAGTAGCCCCTGCTCACTGCAACTAGAGAAAGACTGCGCAAGCAACCAAGACCCAGAGCAGCCAATAAATAAACTAACTAAAACATTTTTTAAAATCACAAAGCAATATCTGTTAGTAACTGGAATAACCCTCCTAAATGGTGGTTTCTGAGTTGATGACCTCAGTAAATTTATGCCTAGGAAATTAAAGCTTTGTTACGATGTAGATGAACCAGCCTCAAATCCAAGTGTATTTAAACCTTAAAAGCACTGCATCCATCTATTCTCCATCAGTAGAAATGTTTTAAGTAGGTTATATAAAGGACAGAGAATGAAAGGATGAGATATTCATCAAAATGTTTACATCTTGCTCTGTCACGAAGACTGTTACACACTGATATTTTGTCATACTTCCAATGGAAAAGATGGGAAGTCTCCATCTCAGGGCCCCATATAAGAATTGAGATGAGATTGGATGTCATCACTATCAATCACTCAAGGTATAAGAGAGGGAGGTGGGTCATCTAGACTCCAGTGAAATGAAACCAGAAGGTACCTGTGTCATCTTTGTCAGCCCCTTTACTGCTTTAACTTTTGGATATAATTCAAAGAAAGAAAGTTCCCATCAGAGGGATGGCTGGAAATCCAATGTGAGAAATATGCGAATAATAATATCTAATATTATCAAGAGAAGAAACTAAAAGAACTTGTAGAAAATCCTTTTTGTTACATATTGGATGCTTAAAGTTTTCTCTCAAGGCTTATAAAATCAGCAATTAATTAAGAAAGGACCTAGAAAAGAGAAGGGACTCTCCCCTAATCTTTAGCCAGGAATGCTCCATAAACACTCCCCAGCAGTCTGGCAAGGTAGAATTATAGCACCATCATTTCACATATAAGAAAACTGAGGCCAAGAAAGATCAGACATCTCTTTTAATATCACCATACAGGAAAGCAGTAAAATGGGAAACCTTATCTGCTAGCTCTGTCAATGCTTTTTCAAATAGCAGAGTGAGAATGATGAGATAACCATGGAAGATGTGAAAGTAAAGAATGTATATTGAGTTAGTTTAAAAAAAAAATCGATGATTTGAAAACCGTAGAATGACTTAAATGTCACTGCTCTAAACCCCAACCCTCCTGAAGTCATTTGTCTCTTCAAAACAGAAGTGAGATATATTTAGACCAGAGAGAAAGCTCCTAGGGTTATTTCCCTACACTACAGTAAACTAAGGTGGTGACACTTCCTGAGTATAAGGGTGTACAATGGTAAATTCCTTTTGGAATTGCTGAAATAAATATGGAGTTACTCAGTTTTCTGAATTTGGACTTGTTTGGGTTCCAAGAGCCAAGTTCTTTCTGACTGTGCAAACATGTGAGGTTTCGGTAAGCCATGAAACTTTTAACACTGATGCTCACAAAAGTCTGCACACATTTGGAATCTTTTTTGGAGTCAACCTTAGGAGTATTTTTGAAGCCAGACAACATAGTTACCTTCATTTTTTAGTCAACCACACCCGATTATTGAACAACAAAAATGTTATTAGTCATACCGCAAATCCTCTGTACAGCCCAAAGTGGTTTCGATTTATACATAGCAAAAACTTGGGACACTTTCAAAGGACAAATATCTGACACCTTATGCATATTCAAAATAATATCCCAATGTGTAGGAAGACAGTTTCTAAAAAAGAACTCCAACAATTAGAGAGCAATGTCAGTATAATGTTAATAGTGGCCTGCAAGGTGACTGCTTTAAATGACTTCACTCATTTGGATGCTTGGCTCCAGAAATGTTTATATAATCAATTTAAGAATCCATCTCATGGGTTTGGGAGGGGGAGCACATGTGAATCCATGGCTGATTCATGTCGATGTATGGCAAAAACTACTACAATATTGTAAAGTAATTAGCCCCCAACTAAAATAAAAAAAAAATAATAAAAAAAAAAAAAAAAAAAAAAAAGAATCCATCTCATAGTAAAGATAATGACAATGTATCATTAATTTCAATAGTAATGTTACATTTTTAGTATATGTTATTGACTTCTATGATTTTTCTTTCTAATTGAAATATATCTTGTGGTAAAGGACCCAGATCTCATGTGTAAAGCCTGAAGAATTTTAGCACATGTATTAATATGTTCTTTGTAATGAACATCAAGGTCAAGACATAGAGCATTTCAAGCACCTGACAAAGCTCCCTAGGTTCCCCATTCCAGGCTGACTAACCAGACTTCTAAGTGCAATAGATAAATTTAGTTTACTTTTGAACTTCATATAAATGGAATTACAAAATTGTACTCTTTTGTATTGGATTTCTTTCATTTAATTTCATGTCCGGAGAGGCACCCATGGTCTTGTGTGTAACACTACTTAGTTCTTTTTCTTGCTGTGAATATTACACTCTACGGTTAGACCACAATGAATTGACCCATTCCACTGCTGGTAGAAGTTTGGATTATTTATGTTGGGGCAGTTATGGATAAAGCTGGAATGAGCACTCTGATATACGCCTCTGGCTGGAGCTAAGTCCTCATTTCCATTTGGTATGTTGCCAGGAGACAAATTGCTGTGTCATACCCATTTTAACTTTCATAGGCACTGCCAGAAATATTTTCAAAGTGTTTATACTAATTTACACTCTGGTGTTTGTTAAATGACATAAAAGGAAAAACCATTGAAGCAGTTGACTTTCCTGTATTCAGCAGTATTTCTTTACATGAGCAGTTCTTTTTTTGAAGGAAAGCTTAGAGATATTAAAACAAAATCACTGCCATATTATTTTCCTCTTTGCTTTCCTGGACTATTTCTAACCCACTGAATTTGTAAACTCTCTGTCTTCTTTCTTGCTATGTTCTCCAGAGACACAAGGTGATTCCTTTATAGTGCTTTACTGTTGATTTGTGGGTCTTGTATTTGCACTTGGAGTGAACTGCTGGCAAGAGAGTGGGCCATGCTCTCTTCTCTCACCTACTACCTGTGTGGATAAGACTCTGATCAGCCTCAGAGGCAGAAGGCCATGACTTGCTCTGTGTGTGAGCAGACATGAGACCCAGGGAGGTTTGACAATGGTGGTATGATGTCTTCAACAGCATCTCATAAAACTCAGAGAAATACAGTGACAAATTCAATTCCAACTTCCATGCTCACCACTGCCTGAGCGTCCGTATTGTCATCATTCAAGATTTCACCATTAACTTGCCCAGATAATTATCTTTTGGTAAGGCCAACGTTCTAATTCTAGTCAAGAAAACAAAATATTACTGGCAGTTCTTCCCAGCTGTATGCTTTAGTGATTCCAGATGTGCAAATCAAAGAGATGTTGGCAACAGTGCACTGTCTTTAAAAAAAAAAAGGAAATGAAATGTGCAGATTATTTGCTAAACATTTCAAAGACCCTAGAAATCCAGCTGACACCAAAATCAATATTTGCGTTTTAATCTAAATCAATAGTTGCTTTTTAATCTTTGCTTAATTTGACCTAATACAGCCTGTACCAAAGATAAAAGCCATTTGAAGTTGAATTATTTTCCCTCCATTATTACTTTTGTCCCTACTACTTTTTTGTAAAACATTTTGGAGGAAGCAGATATTTGATTTAAATTGTTCATTTTCAAAATAAATATCTTTCTTTTCTGGGAACACAGATCAGGAATCCTGTATTAGGAGTTCTGTTTATATTATCTTATTATGTATGGCTTAACAGTTCTTTATTTTTCTTGTAACTTAATAAAACTGGAGCAAAACAATTGGTACTAATTTGTACTAATTTCACATGTGTGTACTGGATATAACTCTTGAATAACAATATAAAGCTATAATAATTAATATGACATATTAATATATTAATTATAATATTAACATGACATAGTTTAATTTTTTTTACCTCATTATAAAATTATAAAAACAGTAGTAATAAAATAGCAGCTCATGTTAAATCAAAACAGTAGCCCATGTTAGTTTACGCTTTGGCTCTCTTATCTTTTCACCCAACTAAAACATGAGAATAGGAAATTTAAGAGGAAATACACGGCCACTGTGTAGGCTAAATTGACATATCAACAGTCATAACATCCTGTGCTTCTTTAAATGTCTTATTTTTTTTCCCCCAGTTTTACTGAGATATAATTGACATAACTCACTGTATAAATTTAAGATGTACAGCATAATGTTTTGACTTACATTGTGAAATATTTACCATGATAATTTTAGTTTAGCGTCTTCCTGTGTTTCTTAAAAATTATTTCAAACTCCCACTTAGGGCCTATTTACTTTCAATTTATGTACAATACTAACCAACTATGCACAGCCATCAGCTTTCAAACCCATGGTAGAAGTGAAACAGTTTGGTGAGAGTTTGAAATAGTGCCACAAAAAAGCATATGGCGATAAGAAATGGTAGCTAATAGCAAGAAAGTAATAGTTACACAAAGTATAAAAACAATAGCAGTTATCATTAATACTGAAGAAGCATGGCTGCTACAGTCATTTTGTTTAGGGAAAACAGTTTACTTGCCCCAGGTACGTCCTTTTGCCTTTTACTCTAGTTAGTGGTGCATGCTGGCTGCAGGTAAGGGTAACCTGAAAACCCCTGCTCGGGTAGCATCACAAGGATCCCCTTTTGCCCTAAGGCTTCTCTGGTGCTGCAACCTGACACCAAAAGGAGCTCATTTGTCATCACTGTGCAAGCAAGTCTGGATTTATCACTTCTGGAGACCCACTGGACTGTAACCATTGAGCCTGCATGCCACAAATACTGAAGCCCACGCCTAAGAGCTTATGTTCTGCAACAAAATAAGTCACTGCAATGAGAAGCCTGCATAATGCAACTAAAGTAGCCCCCTCACACTGCAACTAGAGAAAAGCCCATGCAGCAACAAAGACCTAGCACAGCTAAAAATAAATAAATATATATATATATATATATATTTAAATTTAAAAAAAGAAAAGAAGATATGGATCTAGCAGGAGAAATTAAGAAAACAGGGAAACTGAGAACACTAAATTAAAACTGGTTTTCATCTAGACCAGTAGTTTGCAGATTATATTCCAGGAGCTCGGAAATCATATAATTGTCCTTCAGAGTATATCATGGGGTTAGAGGCAGTTGATACAGACAGGCAGCAGTTTGGGCCCACTTTTTTGCTTTAATAGCATGTTTACTTTCTCTTCTAAATGTAGAGGTTCTATCTAAAACTACATTTGAAAAAAGAATTTACTACTATAAAAATAAAATTTGTGAACCGTAATGGGAAAGTTTTACATATACCATAGCGATATATCAAAATACTGGGATTCTCCATGCTTTGGAGGTAATTCACAAATTATTTCTTTGAAGTACCAACAATTTCTACTCCAAAAATAAGCTATTATCCTGTACCTGGCTAACAGGATCTCTGCCATTACAAGATAACATCAGAATCAGATGGGCTATAATATTATAATAATGTTCTTAAATATTAATATAAATGCACATTTCTTTGGAGTAATGCTATGCCCAGGTTCAGGTATGGGCCTGGTTTTTTATGACTGTGGGAGTGAAAAGGTTCAGACAAGTAATATTTAAAGTTAGCATAACATTCCCACCTGCCCTTTGCTGCCTGCAGTAAGAAGTGTCTTGCAGAGTTATGCCTGTGTCACTGAACTATGCTATACAGATGGGGTTTGATTGGCCTGTAGGCGTAAAGTGCTCAGAAAACACTTCAACAAGTGGAGACAGGAAGGTCTTTGACGTTGAGGGTGGTTTTTGAGGGCAGTGCACTGCAGAATGTGTTTGAGCGTCAAGGTTAGAGCTTAGTAATAGGGAAGACTCTACAAAATGGAAACTCATTTCTCTAAGCCACAGAGCAGCCTAACAAATCCATCTGGAGGCTGAGCTCTTTGAATGGCCTTAGAGCTGTTAGAAGACAGACTCTAATGTCATATTGAGTTGTATCAGGCTTCAGGCTCATTTATTCTTTGGAAACATTATAAGAGTCATAGCTCAAGAGCAAAAACAAGCAAAGTCTTCAGATTTTATTCATGCTGGATTTTTTTTTTCCCCAAGGTCATCTTTCTTACATTTCTTTCCTTTCTTCCTCTTTAAGTTACAGCTTTTCTCTAAACTAGGTGAGTCCCTGTTGGACAATTTGTCCTCTAGTAAGATCAATTCATCTTCCACTGACCTCTGCAGTCCATTATGCCACTTTTAAAAGTTCCCCAAGTTAAAAATTTTCAATATCTGCTGATATGTTATGTTATTAAATGAAACCTTCAGCTATTTAAAAATTTTTTCTTCTGCTTAAAACAGGAGCATAAACAGCAACAACGAAAATCCCATCCCTCCTCTTTGACAGTGAATCCCCCTCTCAGTTGCTGAGGAAAATACAGCGAAGCCAAGCACAGAGTATCTGTCCTCCACATCCTGTCCCTGCCTCCACGCTCCAGGGTGTCATGTAGATTGGAGTCATCAAGAACTGGAGGTAGGAAATCCTAACAGGTGAGGAGAAATTAATTTGGACTACTAAAATTTACTCCCCAAAATGAAAAAAAAAAAAAGCTGAAAGAGAAAAGGCTATATCAATAAGAAGTATGTCATAAGTAGTGTGAATAAGGAGAGAGGCAGGAAGCAGTTGTCACCTTAGATGAGTGAGCTAGGGAGGCAGAGGATGAAGGAGTAAGAAAAGAGGAAAATTCCACCAGGGCACGGGAGTCCAGGCTGAAGAAGTGGTGCCCTTTCTCTGGATCCATGTTCCCTAATCCCCATGCCAGTGCTTCTCAAATTCTGCATTTTGTTAAAATGCAGATCTGATTCCATGGGCCTGAAGTGGAGCCTCCAATTCTGCATTTCTAACTCATTCCCAACTTGATTCCTCAAGGCTAGGGACCAAATGTGGAGTTACGAGTTTAAACAACCACTATTCCTCAGAGTGTCTGGAAATAAACACACACACCTACAGTCAATTAACCTTCAACAAAGGAGGCAAGAATACACAATGGGAAAAACACCGTCTCTTCAGCAAGTAGTGATGGGAACATTGGACAGCCACATGTAAACCAACAGAAGTTAGGACACACCCTCACACCATACACAAAAATAAACTCAAAATATCTTAAACACTTACATATAAGACACAACACCATAAAACTCCTAGAAGAGAATAAAGGCAAAATATTCTCTGACATAAGTCATACCACTGTTTTCTTAGGTCACTCTCCTGAGGCAATAAACAAAAGCCAAAATAAACAAATGGGACCTAATCAAACTTACAAGCTTTTGTACTGCAAAGGAAACCATAAATAAAATGAAAAGACAGCCTACAGACTGGGAGGAAGTATTTGCAAATGATACCACTGACAAGGGCCTAATTTTCAAAATGTACAAACAGCTCATACTACTCAACAACAAAAAAACAAACAGCCCAATCAACGAATGGGCAGACCTAAACAAACATTTCTTCAAAGAAGAGACACAGATGACCAACAGGCACATGAAAAGATGTTCAACGTCACTAATTATTCAGCTCAGTTCAGTCGCTCAGTCATGTCTGACTCTTTGCGACCCCATGAACCGCAGCACGCCAGGACTCCCTGTCCATCACCAACTCCTGGAGTCTACCCAAACTCATGTCCATCGAGTCGGTGATGCCATCCAGTCATCTCATCCTCTGTCGTCCCCTTGTCCTCCTGCCCTCAATCCTTCCCAGCATCAGGGTCCTTTCCAATGAGTCAGCTCTTTGCATGAGGTGGCCTAAGTACTGGAGTTTCAGCTTCAACATCAGTCCTTCCAATGAACACCCAGCACTGATCTCCTTTAGGATGGACTGGTTGGATCTCCTTGCAGTCCAAGGGACTCTCAAGAGTCTTTTCCAACACCATAGTTCAAAAGCATTAATTATTAGAGAAATGGAAATCATAACTACAACAAGGTGCCATCTCATACTGGTCAGAATGACCATCATTTAAAAATCAGCAAATAACAAATGCTGGAGAGCATGTGGAAAAAAGGGAAACTCCTACTATGTTGGTGGGAATGTAAATTGGTGCAGCCACTATGGAAAACAGTATGGAGATTCCTCAAATAAAAATAAAATTATAATTGCCATATGATCCAGGAGTTCAACTTCTGGGAATATACTTGGATAAAACTATCATTCAAAAAGATAAATGCATCCCTATGTTCACAGCAGCACTATTCACAATAGCCAAGACATGGAAACAACTTAAATGTCCATTGAGAGATGAATGAATAAAGAAGATATGATACGTATGTCCAATGGAATACCACTAGCCATAAAAAGAATTAAATAATGCCATTTGCAACAACATGGATGTAACTAGAGATTATTATACTCAGTGAAGTAAATCAGAAAGATAAAAACAAATACCATACGACATCACTTATACATGGAATCTAAAATATGATACAAATGAACCTATCAGGTGGCGCTAGTGATAAAGAACCAGTCTGCCAATTCAGGAGACACAAGAGACGCGGGTTTGATCCCTGGGTCGGGAAGATTCCCCGGAGAAGAAAATGGCAACCCACTCCAGCATTCTTGCCTGGTAAACACCATGGACAGAGGAGCCTGGTAGGCTACAGTCCATGGGGTTTGCAAAGAGTCGGACATGACTGAAGTGACTTCAGTTCAGTTCAGTCACTCAGTTCAGTCACTCATGTCCAACTCTTTGAAGACTCCATGGTCTGCAGCACACCAGGCTTCCCTGTCCATCACCAGCTCCCAGAGCTTGCTCAAACTCATGTCCAGCGAGTCAGTGATGCCATCAGCCATCTCATCCTCTATCGTCCCCTTCTCCTCCTGCCTTCAATCTTTCCCAGGATCAGGGTTTTTTCAAATGAGTCAGTTATTTGCATCAGGTGGCCAGAGTATCAGAGCTTCAGCTTCAGCATCAGTCCTTCTAATGAATATTCAGGACTGATATCCTTTAGGATTGACTGGTTGGAGCTTCTTGCAGTTCAAGGGACTCTCAAGAGTCTTCTCCAACACCACAGTTCAAAAGCATCAATTCTTTGGTGCTCAGCTTTCTTTACGGTCCAACTCTCACACCCATACATGACTACTGGAAAAACCATAGCTTTGACTAGAGGGACGTTTGTCGGCAAAGTAATGTCTCTGCTTTTTAATATGCCATGTAGGTTGGTCATAACTTTTCTTCAAGGAGCAAGCGTCTTTTAATTCCAGGGCTGCAGTCACCATCTGCAGTGATTTTGAAGCCCCCAAAATTAAAGTCTGCCACTGTTTCCACTGTTTCTCCATCTATTCGCCATGAAGTGATGCGACCGGATGCCACGATCTTAGTTTTTTGAATGTTGAGTTTTAAGCCAGCTTTTTCACTCTCCTCTTTCACTTTCATCAAGAGGCTCTTCAGTTCCTCGTCACTTTCTGCCATAAGGGTGGTATCATCTGCATATCTGAGGCTATTGATATTTCTCCCAGCAGTCTTACTATGAAGCAGAAGCAGACTCACAGATAGAGTACACACTTGTGGTTGCCAATGGGGTGAGGGAGTGGGGAGGAATGGATTGGGAGTCTGGAATTTGTAAATGCAAACTGTTATATATAGAATGGATAAATAACAAGATCTTATTGTATAGTACAAGGAATTATATTCAATATCTTGTGACTTACCATAATGGAACAGAGTATGAAACAGAATATATATATGTATACATTCTTTTTCAATGTGCATATGTGTATAACTGAATCACTTTGCTGTACAGCAGAAATTAACACATTGTAAATCAACTTCAGAAAAATAAATTAAAAACAAACATACCACCCCCCCCCACAAAAAAAAAAACAACCATTGTTCCTAATCTCTTGAATGTCTCTCCAGAGGCAATCACTGGACATATCATAACATACACAAGTTTTTTGGTTTTTTTTCATACACAAGTTTTTAAGAAGACATAATACTTTACTGTGTCAGCCAGCATTCACCAGAGAAACAGAACCCACAGAACGAGTCACTTTATATCTAGGGGTGTGGGGGAGGGTGAGATTTTTAAGAAATTGGTTCATCCAGTTGTGGGAATTGGCAAATCTGAAATTTATAGAGCAAGCTGGAAATTATATTACTGTCTTAAAGAAGAGTTTCTTCTATAGGACAGCACAGTTTTACTCTTAAAGGCTTTGATTGATTAGATAAGACCCACCTACATTATCAAGGGTGATGTATTTTATTTAAAGTTAACTAATTATAATTATTAATTCTATCTGCAAGTATCTTCAGAGCAATAACGAGGTTAGTGTTTGAACAAGCAACTTGCGGGCCATGATCTGGCCAGGTTGACATATAACATTAGCTTTCACACATACTATATAATTTTCAGCAGATTTGTTTTTCCCTCCCTTAAAATGTCTTGGAAATCATTCATTAATAGCAACATTGTATTCTATGAATGTATTATAATCATACAAGTAGTCTTTTATTTTTGAAATTTTACTCTTCGCTGTTACAAAAATGCTGCTGTGAACATTTTAGAAAAAAATGTCTAACTATAAATATGAATATATCTGCAATATAAGTACTTAGGTCTAAAAATACTAGTCAAGGGGTGTGTAAAGTTATAATTTTCATAGAAATCAACCAATTATTTTTGACAAATAAACTTTGTTGATTAATATCTTTAGTAAAAATGGGTAAGAATTTGTTTTCACACATTCTCAATGACATTATACTACAAAATATTTTCAGCTTTACCATTCAGGTACATGAAAATGTTCCTTCAAGTTTTATTTTGTGGATGATCACTATTTTTATGTTTTGAAGTTATTTGCAATTTCATTTTTTCTGTTTCTCCTGCCCATATTTCTGGAGTCATTAGTATTTTTTATTATTGATTTATTAGAATTCAATATATCTTATGACTATTAGCCATTTTGTGTATATATATATATATATATATAGTATTGTATATATACATACATATTATATATGTGTTATATATTATATATATATATACACACATATATATACACAATGCAAATTTTTTTTCCCGGTGTGTTGTCTGTCTTTTAACTTCGTTTGTGTTATTTTTAGCTATGCAAATATTTTCATTTCAATGCACATCTATTTGTCTTTAATTTTATGGCATCTGTATTTTGTGTCCAAACTTTCACTCCAAGAAAATATAAAATATTTTTCCTATATTTTCTTCCATACTTGTATGGTGTCTCATTTTGTCCTAGATCTTTGACCATTTTATTTATTCTGGTGTAAAGAGTGTAATAGAGATAAACTCTTCATTCTCATTCTTCTGGCTAGTCAGTTGTTCAAAATCCATTTGTTTGATAATCTACTTTTTATCACATATTAAATTCCACTATGTATTCACTCTATTTATAAAATATCTATCCTTGAAAATCTATTATATAAATATTTATGACTCTTTCTACAATATGTCTAATACTCCTAATAGAGCTAGTGCCCCTCAGAATTCTTATACTTTGAAACTTTTCTAGCTAGTCTTGTAATTTAAATCAGTGTATCCATCATCAAAAATTATTGTTGGGACTTAGAGAATGAAATTATGGTTGCCAGGGAGAAGGATGGGAAGAAAGAATAGTTAGGGAGTTTAGGATGGACATGTAGACACTGCTGTATTTTAAACGGATAACAAACAAGGACCTAATGTATAGCACAGGGAACTCTGCTCAATGTTATGTGGCAACCTGGATGGGAGGCGAGTTTGGGGGAGAATGGATACAGGTGTATGTATGGCTGAATCCCTTAGCTGTTCACCTGAAACCATTGCAGCATTGTTAATCACATTGTTAATGAGCTTTACCCCAATACAAAATAAAAAGTTAAAAAAATTATTGTGCATATTTTGATTGACACTGAGTTAAAGTTATGAATAAATTTTTTTTTTTTTTTTTTTAAATTTTTTTTATTATTTTAGTTGGGGGCTAATTACTTTACAATATTGTAGTAGTTTTTGCCATACATCGACATGAATCAGCCATGGATTCACATGTGCTCCCCCTCCCAAACCCTCCTCCCACCTCCCTCCCCCTCCCATCCCTCTCTGTCATCCCAACGCTCCATCCCTGAGCATCCGTCCCATGCATAGAACATGGAATGGTGTTCTGCTTCACATATGACAATATACATGTTTCAATGTTATTGTCCCAGAACGTCCAACCCTCACCTTCTCCCTCAGAGTCCACAGGACTGTTCTATGCATCTGTGTCTCTTATTCTGTCTCACATATAGGGTTACCATTACCATCTTTCAAATTCCATATACATGCATTAGTATACTGTATTGGTGCTTTTCTTTCTGGCTCACTTCACTCTGTATAATGGGCTCCAGTTTCATCCATCTCAATAGAACGGATTCAAATGTATTCTTTTTAATGGCTGAGTAATATTCCATTGTGTATATGTACCACAGCTTCCTTATCCATTCGTATGCCGATGGACATCTAGGTTGCTTCCATGTCCTGGCTATTGTAAACAGTGTTGCGATGAACATTGGGGTACACGCGTCTCTTTCAATTCTGGTTTCCTCGGTGTATATGCCTAGCAGTGGGATTGCTGGGTCATATGGCAGTTCTATTCCCAGTTTTTTAAGGAATCTCCACACTGTTCTCCATAGTGGCTGTACTAGTTTGCATTCCCACCAACAGTGTAAGAGGGTTCCCTTTTCTCCACACCCTCTCCAGCATTTATTGCTTGTAGACTTTTGGATAGCGGCCATTCTGACTGGTGTGTAATGGTACCTCATTGTGGTTTTGATTTGCATTTCTCTAATAATGAGTGATGTTGAGCATCTTTTCATGTGTTTGTTAGCCATCTGTATGTCTTCTTTGGAGAAATGTCTGTTTAGTTCTTTGGCCCATTTTTTGATTGGGTCGTTTATTTTTCTGGAATTCAGCTGCAGGAGTTGCTTGTATATTTTTGAGATTAATTGTTTGTCTGTTGCTTCGTTTGCTATTATTTTCTCCCATTCTGAAGGCTGTCTTTTCACCTTGCTTATAGTTTCCTTTGTTGTGCAAAAGCTTTTAATTTTGATTAGGTCCCATTTGTTTATTTTTGCTTTTATTTCCAATATTCTGGGGGGGTGGGTCATGGAGGATCCTGCTGTGATTTATGTCGGAGAGTGTTTTGCCTATGTTTTCCTCTAGGAGTTTTATAGTTTCTGGTCTTACATTTAGATCTTTAATCCATTTTGAGTTTATTTTTGTGTATGGTGTTAGGAAGTGTTCTAGTTTCATTCTTTTACAAGTGGTTGACCAGTTTTCCCAGCACCACTTGTTAAAGAGATTGTCTTTTCTCCATTGTATACTCTTGCCTCCTTTGTCGAAGATACGGTGAGTTATGAATAAATTAAGGGAGAATGTGTATTTCATGTTTTCTCAACAGGGATAATTACTACTTAAGGAACAAAATCTAGTTTTTGGAGGTTAAAAAATTTACCTTTTTTTAAAAAAAACTTACTCTTTTTCTGTATAAAACACAGATAAATGTATAGTATATAAACAGATATTTAGTGTATCTGTGATATTAAAATTTAATTGGAGAGGGAGATTAAGAAAAAATACACCCAAAAAAGTTCCTTTGGAGGTAATATTATAAATACAGTTGAGAAACACTGTTCTAGCTATACAAAGCTGAGTCTTCTTAGCTAAGAACAGGTCGAATCTTAAGCCTTTTAGGTTCAATGTGGAATTTAAAAACTTTCTTCAAATATATCTGGGCATTTATTTCCAGGTGGTTTATCTTGACTTAAAATTTAATTTGAGGACAATCTTGTCAGAATTTCTAATTGCAATAGTGATATGGTTATTTTTTTTCTCATTCTCTAGCATTAATATAATCCAGAAATAATGAAAATTTAGCATCACTTTCTAATCTTTATACTTCTTATTATTCTATTTGCTTTAATATGTTCATTCTGTATGTGCTTAACTGATGCAGAAAACCGTCTCAGGAACAATAAAGAAATGTATAAAATACTTAAAAAATAATATACATTATATATTATATGCACTATATATATTTAGTACATATAAATATACTGTATATATAAATATTCAGTGAATATTAATATATGCCACAGGCACCCTGAAGTGTTTTTGCTTTACTTTATTTGAAGCATTGAACTCTGAGTTCAGAGGCCATTCTCCTTTTCAGAGACAAAGATAGACTCCCAACATTCACAAGGGTTATATCCAAGATACCTGCAAATTTCCAAATCTGCAAACAATTCTATTATTTCCCTTAAGAAAAGCACATGCAACAACAATGAGACAACAAAACTGTGGTACCAAGATGGGGACACAGGGCATTCAACTATGTATTTCAACAAAAATGACAAATGATTGTGTTCCATGACGCAAATCAGCAAACAGTAGGAACAGTGGTTGTCAGATCCAAGGATCTCCTATGTATTAGAATCTTCTTGCGATGCGACAGAACAAGGCATGAGGTTATTTCTGAAGTAGGTCCATTGGTTTAGGCTTAAGAGGGAATTTATTCTTGTGAATGAGCATCCGAAAGTAACTAATCACATCCACATTCCCGGGTAACATTGTTCCCAGCAAGCAGCCTAGGGGCAGCATTTAATTGAGACTCTAGTGTATTGGGTTTCCCAGGTGGCTCAGATGGTAAAGAACCTGCCTGCAATGCAGGAGACCTGGGTTCAATCCCTGGGTTGGGAAGATCCCCTGAAGAAGGGCATGGCAACCCACTCCAGTACTCATTCTTGCCTGGAGAATTCCATAGACAGAGGAGCCTGGTGGGCTACAGTCCATGAGCTCGCAAAGAGTCAAACACGACTGAGCGACTAGCACTAACGCATGATTATAAGGTGGAAAGGAAGTAAAACACTAAATAGATTCACTTTGTAAAACTTCTCAGAGTAAAACCTTTGACTTGATGCCAAACACCCAGATGAAAACTGAAGAAAAACAGAGACAACTCTCCAGATGTCTTCCTTTAGTAAATACATAGGGATCACTCTTCTTATTCTTTCTTTTTGGGGGAATAACTCAAGCAGCATAAGAAAACAAGAACCAGAGGACACACTAGGGCCATTAAAGGGAATGCTAACCTCCTACAAGAAAACAGCACACATGGCAGTGAATGACCAGGACAGCATGCGGTGATCACCCAAACCCGCAAATTCCTCACCCGTCTCGGCATCTGTGATTTCACCCATTTAACTCATAAAACCTGTATTTCCTCCTACTGCGAACAGATTGGACTTTCCAGCTTCTTCACTTTGAACCAGTGGGACATGAGCAGACACCATTCACGCAGGAACTTGGAATGGCTTGTGTAGTTAGTTAGAAGACTTACCCATTGCAGTCATGCTGCACCATGAGAGAAGACACCCGGGTAGCCCACTAGTCCAGGGAAGATGAGAACCTTGCAGAGTAAATCTGGCCCCAACTTAAAGCCACACCCAGCCTCAATCAGCCTCAATATGCCAGCAAATTTGGAAAACTCAGCAGTGGCCACAGGACTGGTAAAGGTCAGTTTTCATTCCAGTCTCAAAGAAAGGCAATGCCAAAGAATGCTCAAACTACCACACAATTGCACTCATCTCACACGCTAGTAAAGTAATGCTCAAAATTCTCCAAGCCAGGCTTCAAGAATACATGAACTGTGAACTGCCAGATGTTCAAGATGATTTTAGAAAAGGCAGAGGAACCAGAGATCAAATTGCAAACATCCGCTGGATCATTGAAAAAGCAAGAGTTCCAGAAAAAACATCTACTTCTGCTTTATTGACTACCTTAGCATGAATCCAAAACAGACTGAACATGAGTAGATGTCTACAACACAATGTTTCATGTAGACCTCATTATGTTCATAGTGATGCTATTGGCTAAGAATACCTGATGCACACAGCCAGGGCACCTAGAGATCTTTCTCCAACCAGAGCCAGTGCTGTACCTGGACTGGCCCCTGTGGTTCTTATTACAACTGCAAGATGCACCTCAGCAACAACCATAAAGGAATTTTGGAAAAACAAGTTTTATAACTCACTGAGGATACATGGTGAGGTCTTAGAGAGAGAGAGAGAAGGAGGATCTTGGACTCTGCCTTTATTGGGCTGAGAGTGGCATGCCTAGGGTTTTGTGGGTTCACTCTTTATTGAAGAATTTAAAACAGAAGAGCAGAAATTAAGGTGCAGGAAGAGAAAATGTAGTCACTCAAGCAATCAATTATATAGGATATATAAAAGGGGAACTTCATGGGTGGAGCAGCCTAGTTCCTTGTCTAGTTGTTTAGATAGGAGCTGTGTCATACAGCTGGCAATAAGTTTATTTGAGATGCATGTCTTTGAAATGGATGCCTTGGTAATCAAAGGCTCAAGTCATGTCTGACTCTTTGCAACCATACAGATTATAATCTGCTAGTCTCCTCTGTCCATGGCCTTTTCCAGGCAAGAATACTAGAGTGGGTTTCCATTTCCTTCTCCAGGGGATATTCCTGACTCAGGGATCAAACCTGCATCTTCTGCATTGCAGGCATATTCTTTACCGCTGAGCCACCTGGGAAGCCTAATAGGTGTAGTAAAAATGCTAATTTGGACCTGAGCAGTTTTTAAAGACTCTCTAGGGCAGTGACTGGAGAAGGCGATGGCACCCCACTTCAGTACACTTGCCTGGAAAATCCCATGGACGGAGGAGCCTGGTAGGCTGCAGTCCATGGGGTCGCAAAGAGTCGGACATGACTGAGTGACTTCACTTTCCCTTTTCACTTTCATGCATTGGAGAAGGAAATGGCAACCCACTCCAGTGTTCTTGCCCGGAGAATCCCAGGGACAGGGAGCCTGGTGGGCTGCCATCTATGGGGTTGCACAGAGTCAGACACGACTGATTGACTTAGCAGCAGCAGCAGCAGCAGGGCAGTGAGTCCCCATCATGGCTACACATCAGAATCACCTGGGAGCTTTCAAAAATCCAGGTCCCATCCCAGGAATGTGTAAGCGGAGATGCAGACATCAATATTTTTAAACTCCCCAGGTGACTGCAACAGGCAGCCAAGTAAGTTTGTCAATCACTGGCTTTATAAGCTCAATGATGAGTTAATTTTATTTATTTATTTATTTTTTTTGCCACACCACGTGGCATGCAGGATCTTAGTTCCCTGACCAGGGATTGAACCTGTGCCCCTTCAGGGGAAGTGAGGAGTCTTAACTACCCTCAATGACGAGTTAAGAGCCTGGACACTCTGATATATATTTGGTCTTAAACAAGACTGCACTTCTGCTGTTGTGAAAGAGCCCTTAGCAACACAGCAGTCCTCAGCACCCCTATCATAGTGGAAGGGGCATCAGCTGTGCTTCTTTAAGTAATTCAGACTCAAATTCAGACCATTTCCCTCAGGAGATTACTAGGATAAAGATGCTTGAACACATGTTTCCATTATCGCCTAAGAGCCAGACTAATTCTGTACCACTTTAAATTCTTTTCCTGGTTAGCATTCATCCTAGCCAAGCAGAAGTGGTGGTCTGCATTTCATATGAAGTATGTCAGACAAGGACACAATGTCAAAGCCAGATTAAAAACGAGATGCAGGTTCAGAGTCAGAGCATGTGCGCTTACACATATGGCCTCTCCTGTTAGGGTGCTTCCATCTGCTGAGTCATCTAAAGCCACCCCTTCTTTGACCATTTTGGGTATCCAATCTTTCTGCAAACAATTCTGGCTTCTGTGCGGCAAGCAGGCTGCCATTGGAGGGCTTTGGGGAAAGGTATGGTAAAGGAGCATCAGCACCAGCTCTTCCTGGACAGTGGACCCTTTGCTTCTAAGAGGGTTCCACTTTTCTAGATCTAGTCATGTCCTAGCCCTTTGGCTCTGTTTGGGGTGAAACAATGGTTCTGGGTGTTGTTTGAGGTCAAGATTTTCTTCTCTGCACTGCTGTATGACATGCAGTTTTGGTCTATTATCTCTGGAAAACAGTTCAGTATCTTAGAAACAGAATAGGGCCAGCGTGGGGCTGGTTCTATGGTTACATAAATAAGCTTCTGGTTCATTTTTGGGGAGAGGCTGTTTAGTGCAATGCTTAAAAGCACTGACTGGAGATCCAGGCCTTTGAATCCATTTCCTCATCTGTCCAATGAAGGTACTTAATTATATTTATTTTTTAATGTAGGTTTATATGAGTAATAGATGAAAAGAATTTAGAACAATATCTACACATAGTAAGAGTTATAGAACTTTTAGATCTTATTATTTATGTGCTCTTTTATTCATGTAATCATTTATTATTATTATTTTTTGGCTACAGGGTTTAGAAAGCCCTACTATGTGTCAGACACTATGTTGGGTTCTGGTATTGCAATGGGAATAAGATAATATGATCCCTACAAATTTCAGGGAAAAAGAGAAAGATAGTCATGTAAAAATTATCTAGTATCATTAGGAGTTTAATAATCACTCTAATTCTATCCCTCGGGGGCCAGAGAAGGAGCAGCTGGGAAGTATTAAACCTCTTTACTATGGGTTATCAATGAGAACAAATTTCTCCTTGTCTTAGCATTTACTTACACATCTGATAATGTACAATAGTTTACTCTCCAAAATGACTGTCCTCCTAAATTCTGGTCTAGGACAATGAAACAAAATAGATTTGTTCTCTTTAAATGATATATGTGTCCAGCCATACCCTTTATCTGTCGGGCCTTGGGCAAATCACTAGCTTCTTCGTCGATATTTTCCACTGTAAGATGGAAATAATGCCACCTACTTTGCAAAGTTGTTGCAGGATGAAATACATATGTAGAACACCTAGAGCTCCTTTTATATTTGTGGCTTCCATGAATCTGAAGTAACCATCCTGAGTCATTCCAAATGAAGCCCTGAGAAGTGTCTCCCCATGCAGCTGCAGAGAAAATGTTCTCTCCTCAGAAGTTCTCAGATCCAGTCCTATATTTTGGAGGGATCTCTTTTCCTCCTCTTTTCTTCTTCTTTTGTTGTCTCTGATATTTTCTCACCTTATTCATACAGGGATCTCCAGATTAAGAAAGGCACAGGTTTATCTGTGCATAGCATGGAGCTTGATTCAACTCCCTGTCTCCTAGGGTTTACAGGATGACTACAGCAATCGATTCTCCCCTCATTTACATCAATTCATTGTCATAAACTAATAAAAATTAAACTTTTTAAAGACAGTCAGGAATTGTTTCTTAAAGTGGACTTATATACAGATCATCATGACTGATGGGATCTTTTACCCATACTGAAACATGAACATTTCTAACCTTCCTCCTATTTCTAAAGCTTGTTTTCCTTTGCCAGGCTCTTATCTAACCTACATAATCCAAGGAAAAAGGAAGCTTGACAGCAGGCAAGTTCAGCATCTATCATGGTATTCCCACTGGTATCAAATAGATTTGGAAAATTTAGGATCAAATACAAATGAACACTTTTTAAAAATCACTGTAGCGCATTATCAAGTGAAAGGACAACCCATGGAAAGAGAAAGTATCTGCAAGTCATATATCTGATATGAGTCTAGTAGCTATAAAATATAAAACAAACTTTTACAACTCAAAAATAAAAAGACAAATAATCCAATTTAAAAATGAGGAAAGAATTTGAATAAGCATTTCTCAGAAGAAGATATATAAATAGCCAATAAGGACATGAAAGAATGCTCAACATCATTAGCCTTCAGGGAAATGCAAATCAAAGCCACACTGAGATTCAACTTTACAGCTATCAGGATGAATTGAAGATAACAAGTGTTGCTGAGAATGTAGAGAAATTGGAACCCTCTCAAACACTGCTGATGGGAACGTAAAATGGTACAGCTGCTACAGAGAACAGTTTAACAGTTCCTCAGAAAGATAAGCATAATTACTATTTCACCCCAAAATTCCATTCTTACATATATACCCAACAGAATTAGAACATATATTTACACACAAAAATGTACACAAACATACATATCAATATTATTCATAATAGACAAAAATGGAAGGAACTGAAATTATGAATGGGTAAATAGAATGTGATATATCCATAAGTAAATTACTATTCACCCATCAAGAAGGAATGAAGTACCAATACGTACCACAACATAGGTGAATTTTGAAAACATAATGCTAAGTGAAAAAATTCATACATACAAAAATCACATATGATTCTTTTGCATGAAATTTCCAGAATAGCCATATCTGTGGAAATGGAAAGCAGATTAGTAGTTGCCAGAAACTAGGAGGACAGGGTGAATTGGAAGGGATTGATAAAGCATACAGTTTTTTGGGGGGATGATGAAAATATTCTGGAATTAGATAGTGGTGATGATTATACAACGTAGTGAACTATTCTAAAAACCACTGAATTGTAATTCTTTAAAGTAGTCATTTTATGGTATGTGAATTATATCTCAATTTTTAAAAAACTATAGGACTTTTCTAAGGGTTTCTTTGGCTAATTTTAATTCTAAAATTTGTATATAACTGCTGCTGCTGCTGCTGCTAAGTCACGTCAGTCGTGTCCGACTCTGTGAGACCCCATAGATGGCAGCCCACCAGGCTCCCATGCCTAGGATTCTCCAGGCAAGAATACTGGAGCAGGTTGCCATTTCCTTCTCCACTGCATGAAAGTGAAAAGTGGAAGTGAAGTCGCTCAGTCGTGTCTGACTCTTCGCGACCCCATGGACTGTAGCCTACCAGGCTCCTTGTCCACGAGGTTTTCCAGGCAAGAGTACTGGAGTGGGTTGCCATTGCCTTCTCCATATATAACTGCAAAGACCCCTAATAATTAAAGTGATTTTGGAAAAAAAGACAGGGGCTTCCCTGATGGCTCAGATGGTAAAAAGAATTTGCCTGCAATGTAGGAGACCCAGATTCGATCCCTGGGTTGGGAAGATCCCCTGGAGAAGGAAATGGTAACCCACTCCAGTATTCTTGCCTGGAGAATTCCATGGCAGAGGAGCCTGGTGGGCTACAGTTCATGGGGTCACAAATAGTTGGACATGACTGAGCAACTAACACTTTCACTTGAAAAAGAAGCTGGAGGCATCACATTCCTTGATTTAAAACTACACTGCAAAACTATAGTAATCAAAACAGTAGGACAGTGGCATTAGAAACAGATGCACAAACTAATGGAATAGAATAGACAGTCCAGAAATAAACCCAGGCACATATGGTCAATTAATTTTTGACAAAGGAGTCAAGAATATACAACATGGAAAGGGCAGTATCTTCAATAAATGGTGTTGGAAAATTGAACAGCCACAAATAAAAGAATAAAACTGGATCACTATCTTGCATCATACACAAAAATTAACTCAAAATGATTAAAGATTTGAATGTAAGACCTAAAACCACAAAACTCCTAGAAGAAAACATTAGGAATAAGATCCTCGACATTGGTCTTAGCTATGATGTTTTGGATTTGATACCGAAAGCAAAGGTGTCAAAAGCAAAAGTATACAAGTGGGGCTACATCAAATTAAAAAGCTTTTGCACAACAAAGGAAACCATCAACAAAATGAAAAGGTAACCTATAGAATGGGAGAAAGTATTTGTAAACCATATACTCCATAAGGGGTTAATATCCAAAATACACAAGGAACTTGTACAACTCGATAGCAAAGCAAACAAAAAATCCAATTTTAAAATGGACGAAGGACCTAAATAGATATTTTTCCAAAGAAGACATTCAAATAGCCAACAGGTACATGAAAAGGTGCCCAGCATCATTTACCATAAGAAAAATGCAAATTAAAACGACAAGGAGATATTATCTCAAATGATATCAAAAAGATAAGAGATAACAAGTGTTGGCAAGGATGTGGAGAAAAAAGAACAACTTTGCACTGTTTGTGGGAGTGCATATTGGAGAAGCCAATATGGAAAACAGTGTGGAGAAAACAGAACTACCATATGACCTAACAAGCCCCACTTCTGGGTATATATTCAAGGAAAATGAAAACGGGATATTGAAGAGATATCTGCATCCCTGTGTTTATTGCAGAATTAATCACAATAGTCAAGACAGAGTGTCCATCAACAGGAGTAAGTGTAAGTGTAATGTAAGTGTCCATCAACAGAAGAATGGAAAGAAGCAATGGCATATCTATACAACAGAATATCATTCAACCATGAGAAAAAACATCATGCCATTTTAGAGAACATGGTTGGACCTTAGGGACAGTATGCTGACTGCAATTTCAGATACAGGAAGACAAGTGTGAAAACTCTCACTTTTGTGTGGAATCTAAAAAAGCCAAAAATAGAAACAGAGACCAGAATGGTGTAACCAGGTGTTGGTGGTGGGAGAAAAGGGGAAATGTTGGTTGAAGAGTGCAAACTTCCAGCAATAAGATGAATAATTTCTGGAAGTCTAATGTACAGCATAGTGACTATAGTTAATACTATTACACTGTATACTTGAAAGTTGTAAGACAGTAAATCTTTTTTTTTTTTTTGTAGTGGTTTTTGCCATACATTGACATGAATCAGCCATGGGTTCACATGTGTTCCCCATCCTGAACCCCCCTCCCACCTCCCTCCCCATCCCATCCCTCTGGGTCATCCCATTGCCCCAGCCCTGAGCATTTGTCTCATGCATCGAACATGGAATGGTGTTCTGTTTCACATATGATAATATACATGTTTCAACGCTATTGTCCCAGAATGTCCCACCCTCACCTTCTCCCCCAGAGTCCATAAGACTGTTCTATGCATCTGTGTCTCTTATTCTGTCTCGCATATAGGGTTACTGTTACCACCTTTCAAATTCCATATATATGCATTAGTATACTGTATTGGTGTTTTCTTTCTGGCTTACTTCACTCTGTATAATGGGCTCCAGTTTCATCCATCTCAATAGAACCGATTCAAATGTATTTTTTTTAATGGCTGAGTGATATTCCATTGTGTACATGTACCACAGCTTCCGTATCCATTCGTATGCCGGTGGACATCTAGGTTGCTTCCATGTCCTGGCTATTGTAAACAGTGCTGCGATGAACATTGGGGTACACGCATCTCTTTCAATTCTGGTTTCCTCGGTGTGTATGCCCAGCAGTGGGATTGCTGGGTCATATGGCAGTTCTATTCCCAGTTTTTTAAGGAATCTCCACACTGTTCTCCATAGTGGCTGTACTAGTTTGCATTCCCACCAACAGTGTAAGAGGGTTCCCTTTTCTCCACATCCTCTCCAGCATTTATTGTTTGTAGACTTTTGGATAGCAGCCATTCTGACTGGTGTGAGATGGTACCTCATTGTGGTTTTGATTTGCATTTCTCTGATACTGAGTGATGTTGAGCATCTTTTCATGTGTTTGTTAGCCATCTGTATGTCTTCTTTGGAGAAATGTCTGTTTAGTTCTTTGGCCCATTTTTTGATTGGGTCGTTTATTTTTCTGGAATTCAGCTGCAGGAGTTGCTTGTATATTTTTGAGATTAATTGTTTGTCCGTTGCTTCGTTTGCTATTATTTTCTCCCATTCTGAAGGCTGTCTTTTCACCTTGCTCCTAGTTTCCTTTGTTGTGCAAAAGCTTTTAATTTTAATTAGGTCCCATTTGTTTATTTTTGCTTTTATTTCCAATATTCTGGGAGGTGGGTCATGGAGGATCCTGCTGTGGTTTATGTCGGAGAGTGTTTTGCCTATGTTTTCCTCTAGGAGTTTTATAGTTTCTGGTCTTACGTTTAGATCTTTAATCCATTTTGAGTTTATTTTTGTGTATGGTGTTAGAAAGTGTTCTAGTTTCATTCTTTTCCAAGTGGTTGACCAGTTTTCCCAGCACCACTTGTTAAAGAGATTGTCTTTTCTCCATTGTATACTCTTGCCTCCTTTGTCGAAGATAAGGTGTCCACAGGTGCGTGGGTTTATCTCTGGGCTTTCTATTTTGTTCCATTGATCTATATTTCTATCTTTGTGCCAGTACCATAATGTCTTGATGACTGTGGCTTTGTAGTAGAGCCTGAAGTCAGGCAGGTTGATTCCTCCAGTTCCATTCTTCTTTCTCAAGATTGCTTTGGCTATTCGAGGTTTCTTATATGTCCATACAAATTGTGAAATGATTTGTTCTAGTTCTGTGAAAAATACCATTGGTAGTTTGATAGGTATTGCATTGAATCTATAGATTGCTTTGGTTAGTATACTCATTTTCACTATATTAATTCTTCCAATCCATGAACACGGTATATTTCTCCAACTGTGTCCTCTTTGATTTCTTTCATCAGTGTTTTATAGTTTTCTATATATAAGTCTTTTGTTTCTTTAGGTAGATATATTCTTAAGTATTTCATTCTTTTTGTTGCAATGGTGAATGGTATTGTTTCCTAAACTGTTAAAAATTCCAACATATGGAGGCTAAACAACACGCTTCTGAATAACCAACAAATCACAGAAGAAATCAAAAAAGAAATCAAAATATGCATAGAAACGAATGAAAATGAAAACACAACAACCCAAAACCTATGGGACACGGTAAAAGCAATGCTAAGGGGAAGGTTCATAGCAATACAGGCATACCTCAAGAAACAAGAAAAAAAAATCAAATAAGTAAACTAACCCTACACCTAAAGCAACTAGAGAAGGAAGAAATGAAGAACCCCAGGGTTAGTAGAAGGGAAGAAATCTTAAAAACTGGGGCAGAAATAAATGCAAAAGAAACAAAAGAGACCATAGCAAAAATCAACAAAACTAAAAACTGGTTTTTCAAGAAGATAAACAAAATTTACAAGCCATTAGCCAGACTCATCAAGAAACAAAGGGAGAAGAATCAGATTAACAAAATTAGAAATGAAAATGGAGAGATCACAACAGACTACACAGAAATACAAAGGATCATAACAGACTACTACCAACAGCTATATGCCATAAAATGGACAACTTGGAAGAAATGGACAAATTCTTAGAAAAGCATAACTTTCCAAAACTGAACCAGGAAGAAATAGAAGATCTTAACAGACCCATCGCAAGCACAGAAATCGAAACTGTAATCAGAAATCTTCCAGCAAACAAAAGCCCAGGACCAGACGGCTTCACAGCTGAATTCTACCAAAAATTTCTAGAGAAGAGCTAACACCTGTCCTACTCAAACTCTTCCAGAAAATTGCAGAAGATGGTAAACTTCCAAACTCATTCTATGAGGCCACCATCACCCTAATTCCAAAACCAGACAAAGATGCCACAAAAAAAGAAAACTACAGGCCAATACCACTGATGAACATGATGCAAAAATCCTTAATAAAATTCTAGCAAACAGAATCCAACATCATATTAAAAAGATCGTACATCATGACCAAGTGGGCTTTATCCCAGGAATGCAAGGTTTCTTTAACATCTGCAAATCAATCAATGTAATACACCACATTAACAAATTGAAAGATAAAAACCATATGATTATCTCAATAGATGCAGAAAAAGCCTTTGACAAAGTTCAACATCCATTTATGATAAAAACCCTCCAGAAAGCAGGAATAGAAGGAACATACCTCAACATAATAAAAGCTATATATGACAAACCCACAGCAAACATTATCCTCAATGGTGAAAAATTGAAAACATTTCCCCTAAAGTCAGGAACAAGGCAAGGATGCCCACTTTCACCACTACTATTCAACATAGTTTTGGAAGTTTTGGCCACAGCAATCAGAGCGGAAAAAGAAATAAAAGGAATACAGATAGGAAAAGAAGAAGTAAAACTCGCACTGTTTGCAGATGACATGATCCTCTACATAGAAAACCCTAAAGATTCTACCAGAAAATTACTAGAGTTAATCAATGAATATAGTAAAGTTGCAGGATATAAAATTAACACACAGAAATCCCTTGCATTCCTATACTCCAATAATGAGAAAACAGAAAGAGAAATTAAGGAGACAGTAAATCTTAAATGCTTATTATGTGATATGATATGCAAATGTTAGCTATGATGGTAATCATTTTGCAGTATATAAGTGCATCGAATCAAATCATTGTACACCTTAAACTTACACAATGTTGTATGTTAATTATATCTCAATAGAGCTGGAGGGGACAAAGGAAAATAACAAGTGTTGGTGAGAGATTGAAACCCTCATACATTGCTATTGGGAGTGCTAATTGTTCAGCTGATGTGGAAGTTTAGTGGTTCCTCAGAAGGTTAGACACAGAACTATCATATGACCCAGCAATTCCACCCCTAGGTATATTCCTGAGAGAAGTGAAAGCATGTTCATATAAAAACTTGTGCATAAATGTTCACAGCAGCATTATTCATAATAGCCCCAAAGTAGAAACAGTTAAATACGCATGAAGTGATAATAGATAAACAAAATGTGGTAAGTCCATACAATGAAATATTATTCAGCCATTACGAGGAATGCAGTACTGTTAGATACTACAACATGGGTTAACCTGAAAAACAGGCTCAGTCAAGGATTATGATCCCATTTACATAAAATGTCCAGAATAAGCAAACCTAAAGAGATAGAAAGTAGGTAACAGTTGCCGGGGATGGAGGGAAGGAGGGAATTTGGACTAAATGATAGGAGTTATGGGATTTCTTTTGGGGGGATGACTGAAATGTTCTGAAATTAGATAGTGGTGATGGTTACACAGGGTTTCCCAGGTGGCTCAGTGGGTAAAGAATCCACCTGCAATGCAGGAGCCACAGGAGACGCAGGTTTGATCCCTGGGTGAGGAAGATCTCCTGGAGCAGGAAATGGCAACCCAACCCAGTATTCCTGCCTGGGAAATTTCACGGACAGAGGAGCCTAGAGGGCTACAGTCCATGGGATTGCAAAGAATTGGACACAACTGAGCACAACACTTGTATGCAGTCTTCTTAAACTCACTGTTTATTTTTTCCTCTAAAATAGCAGAATACTCTTATCTCTATATTAAAGACTTGAAATTTTTAATGTGTATGAGTATGTGGGTTTGAGATTGTGTGTCCTAGGAGATAAGAGAAAATGCAAAAGAAAGAAAAAGCATATTGTTAAGAATATTTGCCCTAAATTTCAGTTGGTAAAATTATTGTTCCTTTGAGCCCCAGAATATGTTTATAAAAATTAAATTAAATTAAACAATAAAATGATGACTTTATAGAATGTGAAGTCTATCTCATTTTTTTTAAACACTGTAAGAGCTCACCCGTTTTTGTTTTGTATTTGTTTTTTTTTTTTGTAAATATGAACGTAAGGGTATCCAGCACTTTGAGTACATGGTTTGGCTTAAATATTTCACCATGGTTGATTCTAGGTCATTACCATTTCCCCAATTCACTTTGTCTCCGCTGACAGTATTCTCCCTCATTATATGTTAAGCGTTTATTGCCCCGCATCTAATTGCTCCTAGTGCAAGGAATGGGACTTCAAAAAACTCTCTTAAAAATGAGATAATATTCTGGAAAGCGAGCACAAGGTAACCAAGATGACTAATTTAATATGACAGGTGAAGCTTAAAATATGTACAGGGTTCATAATACAGCTAAGGCTCTAATGCACAAAGCATGACATTTTAAGTCTATTAAGTCATTCCAACAAGATTAGTCTTTGGGTTAGGTGTATTACTCTGGAGACTATTTTCACAATGTCATGGGGACACTTATGCCAATATATTTTCTTGGTAATGATACATATGGGTGCCTATACCACACTAGCCAAAACGGCCCTAAGAAAAACCTGATGTGTTTTAAATCATACATATAAAAAAAGAAATCTGACTCATGCTTCCTTTTTCTCTAAATGATAAAATAAATAAATCCGCTGAGATTAAGGAAACAGCCTGAAACCAACAGACTTTCTTGCATTCTCAATATCTGTGATAACTTTGCAGAATACACCATAAAACGTTGAATGATAGAAATGAACAAAGAGTTGAAGGGGAGGAAATGGAGCAGGAGGAGGGTGATGAAGGGAGGGAAGGGAGAGGGGAAGAGGAAGCAGCAGCAGCAACAGAATCAATGAAGTATTTTCTTCAGGGACTCTATTGGGAGCAAAGGTATATGAAGAACACAGATATTTGTGGACAAATGTCACTTCTAATTGTGAATGACTAATTAGTTTGTTTTCTACTTGCAAATAGCCATACTGATTTTCTTTTTTTTGCGTGTTTAGATGCTAAACATATTTTATACCAGAAAAAAAGATTTTTTTTTTTTGGTGGTGTGGAAAGCAAAGCCAGATATCATGTGAACCAGATGTATTCTTTTGGATGGAGTACAAGAAAACCTGTGAAGATTAACAGTAAATCTTTTTCTGTGCTCATAAACTGCTGAAAAAAATTGGCATAAAATGTGTTACTGCTAAATAAGTTATGTATGCATATCTTACTGGCTACAAAGGAGTGAATGACCAAGGTAGTGTTTGCTCTTTAGAAGAGGCTTAAGCAGAGCCAAAGGTACATTTCACATCCCACAGCATGCCTTCCATCTCCCTTATTATGCAAATTACTCCCTGATAGAAACCTAGCTGCTTCAGGTGGAACTTTCACCCTTATAGGACATTCTCTGGTCAAGCCTTACACGACCTCTGTCACAATGCCTCTCTAAGTGCACATTCAGAAAATAATCTTATACAATAAGCACATGTTTAAATGTTTTGAACTATGTTATCTTTGTTATTAATGGTCAACCTTTTACATCTCTATTTCCTGCTTCTGCAACTAGACTTCCTTGAGATCAGCATTTGTATTTTATGTGCCTCTCTACAGGTGCACAGATTCAAGGAATATGTGTGCACTAAACTAAAAAATATCCTTCAATTTAGGAGAATTTTTCTCCCAGAGAAAATTACTGTGAAAGTGTTGGATGACTTCATTACTTATTTATCAATTATTCATATAATGGCACCTACACAACAGGTGCCAGCCACTAGTGTGTGGAATACTGATAGAATCTTTGTAGCAATGTAATTCTGATAAATTCTATTACTGTCTTTTTCCATTTTAGGGGTGAGGAAACTGAGGCACACAGAACATTACTGCTGACAGATAACAAATAGCAGATACAGAAACCAGACCCAGGCAGTCTGGCTTTAGAATCTGTGCTCATTTCAGCCACTATACTCTGCTGCCTTGGATGGTCATCCTCTGTTGACTGCTTTCTTTTCACTTCATAGTAGTTTTGGTTACTATCAATAACATATCATACATATTCTTATCTAGAATATTGATTGTGAGGTGTCTTGGACTAGGTAGCTTATTTCACATTCAATATGGAATGCATTTGCAAAAGCATTCCAAATACTGTCTTGCCACCTCTCTTATCAACTTCTTGCTAATAATTGCCACTGTGTCTTTGATGTGCCCCACTATTACAGTATAACTTAAAACAATGCCATCCTGTTCTTTTTCAAAATTATTGTTTAGCCATTGAGAATAAACAGTTCTATTCTGGTTTCTTCTCTTCTAATCTGTTCTGGCTATGTGTACAGTGTTGGTACCTTTTAATGGAAAATAGAATACCAAGAACTTCTATCTTGGCATTGCTTTCAGGCCCCATAAAAACAGATCTGCCAAACACTCTTCTGGTGCTTCCTTATAGCTGAGATGGGAAATCATCATCGTATCCTCAATCTGCTCCCAGAAGCTACTCAGCAGATCCAGCCAAGCTGTCTTGAAAGAGGAGTTCACCCTGAGAACCTGCATCTGTTAAAAGCAATCTTTTAAAGTCTCCTTTATGCTAATAAATAAGGGTCCATTGTAAAGACATCTGCGCTTGAAGCAAAGGAACGGTATTCTATGTGAATATTGCCATCCCATTCTCCTCGGCCGTCCACCAGCTACAGGATGCCTTTCTCCATCTCTAAGTGCCAGAGCATCCGTATTAATATAATGCGAGTAGATCTGATGTGAGCCAGGGAAGAAAGGGGCCAGGGGATGAGAGAGCTTTTGTGGAGGAAACCTTTTAGTGTGTGCCCCCTGCGGAGGGTGGAAGAGAGAAATGATCAAAGGGCTCACAAGAGGCCAAGTCTCCTCTAAGAGGACAGATAAAGGACAAAGGTTGTTATATTAAAATATCTAAGGAACTCTCCATGCAGTGTGGAGAAACGGAATGCTAGCACAATGCTTCATTTATGCCAGCCAGCCTACTTTGTTCAGCAGTGTTACATATGCATTTAGGGCCAAGCAGTCATTCAGGCCATCAGCCCGTAATCTATGTGGAAGAATCTCAGAATGCATGTGACCCGCTAGGCCATGCAAGCCCTGTTTTGGGTGGCAGTTTAACCAGACTTACCTTAAATAAAGGCTGGTGTAACACTATTCAGAAAGCTCATGTTGCTTAAAATTGCTAATGGCAATTTATCTCCTTAACTTCAAACCTCTGTCCTCTACGTTGCGAGCCCATGGCATAAAGTTGAGAAGAGACATGGGAACACATACAATTCACTCTACAAAGACTGAACAAAAACTGCGGCTGGTAAAGGGATACCTCAGACTATGCTCTTAGGAAGTTTCTCTCACCATCTAGTAAAGATAAGAAGTATAACCAGGTAACCCTAACATAACATCAAAAACTATGTGTTAAAGAAGGATCCGCTCCCAGGGTATTATGGACAAATAGAGAAGGATCCTGCAGCTCAATCAGGGTGGGCTTCCTGGAGGAGCCAAAGTCTATGACTTTATGGTTAGTGGGTATGTCCTTATCATGGATTCCCTGCCTGGTGAAATTATGTTATGAATAAATTTGACATAATATCTAGCCCTTAATATCTCACCTGCTTTTCTAGTCCTGCCATCAGCATATCTCCCCTTTCACCAAACCTGGTTGCAACAATCCATCAAAACTTCAGTTATAAAAGAATACATTTCAATCCCACTGGATACCAATTTTCAAATTAAGAATACTCTGGCCAGCTCTAGCTCTGTTCCTCCCATACTCAGTGTTTTCTCTGTCTAGTTATCCTGCTGCACTTTTGTATTTATATTTATTTCTCTTTGTAAGAACTTTTCTTTCTCCTATCTCACCTTATCCTCCACCCCACTCAACTCCACCACAAACAGACACACCATGCACCCACATCACACCTGAGTGACTATACCTAGAACAAGTTCTACTCATACATGATTTTAAAAACAAAGAGGCAACCTAGTTAAAGGGGAGAATCAATAATATTATTTTAGTTTCTGGGAAAATCAGTTCTGGACACAAAATTATAGTTGCATTTAATTTCAATTTCCAAATATATTTGGCTATCATGTATTTATTAAAACCCCCAAACTACGGTCTCCACTGTTGTTCCTGGTGAAATGAAGAGGCTGAACCAAGACAGAAATCAGAGAAAAATTGTACCAGTACAGGAAATAAATAACAGGTGTAGTTTATGATTCCCAAAATCAATGTCCAGGCACTGTTCTAAGTCTCTTATGTATATTAAGATATTTAATCCTCACAATTGCCTGATGAGAGAAGTACTATAATTATCACCCTCACTTTACAGATGATAAAATGGAGGCATGGAAAGTTAAGAAAATTTACTTGAGGTTATAAAGGTGGAGAAGGAAATGGCAACCCACTCCAGCACTCTTGCCTGGAAAACTCCACGGACGGAGGAGCCTGGTAGGCTGCAGTCCATGGGGTCGCAAAGAGTCGGACACGACTGAGCGACTTCACTCTCTCACTCGTAAAGGTGAGGAATTGGCAGAGGGAGGCCTTGAAGTCATGGGGGCTGACTCTGGAGTCTGAGCACAGGAGCGCCCACCACACACTCGGCACAACAAGCTGTCTGGGGTCATTAACAGAGCTTCACACACAGCTTGTCCTACGGGGACGGGAGCCCTGGCTCAGGGAGGAAACCTGGATCAACAGGCAGAGCAAGGGCTTGAGCTCCATTTTCAAGCATCTCTGAGACTCTTATCAAAGTCTTTCTCTTTGTCTGCAACTGCCTTGTTACTTTTTACTTTATTTTGCTTATACTATTTAAAAGGTTACTGTTGAGCTTTGACACACACAACACTGTAAAATCAACTGTATAGTCAGGAAAAAAGAAAGGACACACACCAAGAAACCCTGAAGCTCAAAAGGGGAAGGGATTTGCTATGATTGAGGACTTAACACTAGGAACCTTGAATCACCTACATTTTTACTTAAACATCCTGACCTGCTTTCCTAAAAATCTGCTTTGAAACTCAGAGAGCCAAAATAAAACTTACGTATATCACCCTACCTTATAGTTTTCATAAAATTTAAAGAGGTTTTTGTTACTATCTTCCTCAAAGTTAGACATACTTATTTCTCAAGAGAATTTATTCTATTTTTGGACATATCAAACAATTAAAAAGTTTATCTCAATACTGAATAAACTCTAATGTAGCATGCAGAACAGCAACTGGCTTACTTTGAAAGCTTAATGGATGTTAGTTTTATTATTATTATTAATTATAGGCAGTTTTGATTCAATGCATCATATAACTACAACTCTATAAGTATTTAGAAAAGTTTTTTAAAAGAGTGTGATTCCTAATGTCTTGATTGTTCACACATCCTTACACTAGGAAGCTTTTGTAGCAGAAGGAAAATAATCTGAACAACACATAGAAGAAGTTAATTTCTGCTGGGTGGCAGATGCTGCAATAAAGTACTTTATAATTAATTTTATATTAATTAAATTAATATCAAAATCTAGTCACTTATAAACTGTGCATCTGGGCAAATATGTTTCTCGAGTATAATGTTGCCAATATGCCAGTGACGGTCACATAATACGGCCTTAGCTAGACCAAAGCACCTCCTCCTCAATTCAGAGGGGACAGAGTAGGAATCACATTCATTGTAGCCACTGGAATCCTGAATCAGGAACCAGAGTCACAGAGAGCATAAGATCTCCTGGGTTTGCTGAGAAGAAAAGAGGAGACTTTTTGCAAAGGAATTTTGCATCCTTCACAAAAAGAAGCTACATGAAGACAGAAGAACGCTTGCTGACTGAAGTACAAACATGGTGCCATTGTTTGATGATCCAACAGAAATAACCCAGGAGTCTGAATTATTTATCACCAGCCCCTTTCTGTCCCTTGATGCAGTGATAGTATTGTTAGATTGGTTGCTAGAGAATCAGGCAAACAAGCAGATATTCTCAAAACTAGTCTGGAAAATACTAATTTCGGTTTGGGGAAAGACTTTTTAAATGGCTGTCAAGAATGCGTTTGAAGTGGAACGAAACGAATTGAATAGAGCTTCAATTTTCACAGTTTCCTATCAGGAAAAGGAAAACAAAAGAAAACATTGTTTTCTAGAAAGCATTATTTCATTGTAATTATAATGAGTGATTCTGGCCATTTATATTTTCCTGCCTGGGGCCACCTTTTGTCACAGAATTTTTGCATATTAAGCAGGGGGAAAAGCTAATCTTAATAACTGCACAAAAGCATACATTTTTGATAGGATAGAGGCATTCACATTTAGAGTTTACCATGTATTAAAAACATATTTAACCTTTACATCTAGTCCTTTTTTCCTCATGGAAAATGACCTAGTGCCTTATATTTCCCTTTACTTTCTAAATCTAACTGCAAAGCTGTCTGTGTGACATAGACACAAAGAAGCATAGATAGCCACTAAAAGTAGTGGCTTTTGAGATGGCCTGCACTTCTATAATAAAACTGGAATGTTGCTGAACCAGAAATGCCACAAATCAGTTTTCACCATTTGGAGTCTTTCATTGATTTCTTTTATCATTTGCTGTTACTGATAGTAACAAATACCACTTATCAGGCACTTACTCTGGGTCAGACACAAAGCTCGAATCTTGTCATTCCTTTTATATTTATGATAGTCTGCAAGATGGCCATTATTCACCTCTACTTAACAGTTGAGGAAAATAAAGCTCAGAGAGGTTAAGGAATCAGCATAAAGCATACAACATATGAACTCTGAGGCTGGGATCCCCATGCCCATTGTGGTGCTTCCACATCCTGCACCCATTGTGCTCCAACCCACTGCCTCTTCTGTTCACCACCTGCCTGTCTTGTCCGTGATGTTCCGTCTATGATGATGCGAATGTTCTAAACCTGCATCTTCCAGTGCTTTAGGTGAATGTGGCTACTGGGCACTTGAAATGTGGATACAGTGTGACTGAGGAAACCAAGTTTTATTTTTATTTAATTTAAAAAGCCATATGTGGCTAGTTGATACTGTACTAGGCAGTGTAACTCTAAAATAAACAAGGCAGAACTGTGATACCTACTCTAGTGTACTTAACATAGATGACACTTGGACTGAACAGTTTTTGATGGGCATCTTCCTACTTTCATTCTTTTCCAATGAAAGTCTTGCATCACTGGTGGTGGGCATCATGGAGAGAACCATTATGCCTTGAGGGAGTGATATTGCATGAAACTGCCCTCCCACCTCCACCCCTACTCCCTCACTGAAGCCCCAAGTCTGCAAGTAGATCTGGTCGCCCTCCATTAGTATTCATGCCCACTGTCCACATCTGTTTCCCATTCTTTTCTCCTATCCATTAACAAACTATGCACCCATAAAATTAAATGTCCTGCTCACTCACACCATTAGTCTTCCAGATGGTAAGGGCAAGACACTTAAGAACTTCCTCTAGAAAAAATTACACTTTTCCTCTTTGAAACATTGTTAATTGTTGTCTGCTATAACCAGCTTCACAGCCTTAGAACTTCATAATGAGAGTGATAACTATTTCTCAGTGCTGACTCTGAGTCTAGCATCCATCTCATTTAATCATCACCAGGGCCCCATGAGGTGAATGTAATATATCCCCCATTTTACAAATGAAGAGCTTGTCTGGTTCACCTCAAACTCCTTAACTCTTTCCACTGCTTTACCCTGTCATTAGCTTTCAAGCTTGTCATTTCCTGCTACTTCTGCTACATATTCATCTTGGTTTTGGGACATATTCATCTCACATAAAGAGAAGCAATTAGACAAATGTTGATACAATAAAGGCTTGGAAAAGGCCTTTGTAGAATCCTAGTTTTCTCCAGATCAATGTTTGCAGAACAAGAAAATGTGTAGAAGTTAAAACCCAATGGAACTTATTTGACTTAAAAGTGAAATCTGATTACAGCTAAAGATAAACTGCTGAGACCACATCTATGACAATAAAATTAGATTAATGGAAAGATGAGATTTGATTAACTATTTAGGATCATCCATCAAGATTTCAGTGTGTTAAATTCAATTCTATTAGGTAAGGGAAAAAAATACCAGCTGGTGTAAAGTTATGCTTTTAATATGCATCCTTGTAGTACACTGTTTGGTGAGCACTCTAGGCTGAACCTAAAGGTCAAGAAAAATGCCCTCTCAAAAGACCTGAAACAGCAATGGAGAAAACAGAAATATTTCACCACCCCACAGCACAGTTCTTAGACTTATCTATCTGAAGCTGTTAATGGAAAAGCATACTTGCATTTGAATAGGCTTCTAGGATTTCCAAGCTCTTTTACAGAGAACCATGTTATCAGGAAAAAGTACCTCAGTCTTCTATTTCTTCTACTTCTTCTATGTCTTCATGAAAAATCAAAGGATGGAAGCAATTAGTCTCAGGATTTTGTTAAGTGCTAGTAGATCTAAGGATGCTTTTCTCCATCTAATGGTTTATCTACAGAATGTTATTTAATGTGAAGTGTGTGTGTTTGTGTGTGTGTGTGCAATATAGTTTTTATTCTGACTTGGTCTAACTCTAATTCTCACCATCATGCCTCCTAAAACTGGACATATTTGTTGTCATAGACAGGATCTACATTTACAAAATTTAAAAGCAGATAATAGATATTCTATTTGATTATATTCACTTTTTTCAAACAACATTCTTAGCATGGGTTTGAAATTATATCAACTGTTTCTAAATCCCTTATATTACAGATCCAAGGTATAGATCTATTTCCTTGACCCTGATTTCCTGAATAGGGCTAGAAGGGTCTTTCTAAGCATCACTGCCATATTTTCTTCTTGGCACCTATGACTTTGTACCAACTAATCATATTTTTCCCATGAACCTGTATTGAAATACATGGCTGCAGCTATTCATTGCTCTGTACTGTTCTTCAAATGTAAAAGTTCCATCTCTGGGAGCGCTCAGAGTCTGTCCAGGGACCCATTGCAAATGAAGATAAATTGACACCGTGCCTGGGAAGCTCGGGTCAGAAATGCAATTTTCAGGAAGATGGTGACTAGCCTCCAAAAGTATTCATGTCAATGAAACATGACAGGTGTCACCAGGAACAGAGATCCCAGGCAAAGGGAAATTAGAGCCTCTCATGTCCCTACTCATCTGTGGTTTCCTAATTGCAGTTGTTGGCATTAATTGATGCTGGTGCCATTTTTGATCATGTGAGGCTGTCTTGAGTGCCTTGCATTTCCAAAGGGCTTGACATCCTGAGAGCCACAGCACGTTTGGATCAAATCTGCTTTCAACATGCCATGTTCAAGAATCTTCTTCCCGAAGGCCATTAGTGAAAATGACCTGGCAAAATCATTGCCCCTTGAAATTGCACTTGCTGCTGAGGAAGCCATTCATGGCTTATCTTTCCGATAGCTGTAAGAGTTGCAGGGAGTGTAATAGTTCATCAGTGTGGCTGTGCAGTTGGATAATCAGACTTGTATTTCAGATAATTGTCTTCTCTCCCAAATGTGTGTTCTCCTTAGGTGTGCTCCAGAGGGCAGTTGCATTTAAAAAACATTTTTTTAAAATTGGTTTGAATAAGACAAAAGTAATTTTGAGTCGCAAACAAAATTTCTTCTTTAAGGGCAGAGCAACTTTCTGGTTTTAGATCCAGCATAAAAGTTTGTCATAAAGGAAATAAAGGAAGCCCATATAGCTTTTCCTATTGACCTTAGATGGGGCCGAGCAAGGGAATTGAATCCTCAAGTGCCATTTTGTTTTTCAGGAAACAGTAAATGCAGATCTGATGAAACACGCTGCTCCATTAGCCATGGGTAACCTCCTGTTCGGTCTATTGAAGACTTAAATTCACAGGACTGGAGGCAGTGAATTGTTTACTTTGTGCCAAGAGCTGGAGGATTAACATTGTTTCAGCATTGAAAGCTTCATGATATAAATAAAAAACTGGGTCCAGCTTTATAATGACATGCTCATTGGCTCAGCATTTCCAATCTGTTGTTTTCCATTTAAGATAATAAAGAACAATAGATACATCCATCATCAACAATGAAATCAATACCAATGTCTTTTTATCATCATCATCACTATTATATTATTATCAGCATCATTATATAAAATATTACATATCCTTTACACATTTCATTTAGCCTAATAAGAAGTACATATTTGCTTTTTTGATACACTGAATACAAACACAACATATGTCACTTTAAACTTTTGAGATTCAATTGTGTAAAGAGCCATGTTAAGACAACAATTTTAAAATACTTCATGTTAGAATGATTAGGTTATCTTAACAAATCTGCTCTTTGGGGACAAAGTTTGTTTCATGAATCTCTCTTATATATAAAGTCTCTCAATGTCTTTTAAATACCTACGAGGTAATTTAAGGAAAATGGTCCCATCTTTGGCTACCTAAATGCATTTGCGTTTAGGGCCTTGATTTTTCTGCAAGCTTTCAGGTTATTTTTCTGATCTCTCCTTCTCCCCACAAGTGGTTATCTTTGTGGCTTGCCTCTACCTCCCCTTCCTCCAGGAACTGAGCTAGAATTCACAAACTCCCTCCACTAAGAGGTTTCCAGAAGACAAGGGAAGAGCTGAATGGCACATGTGAAACAAATTGTTACAAGGAATTTTACAGTTACTCTTGATTGTGGAAAACAAGGCCTCCATAAACATGCATTGGAGAAGGAAATGGCAACCCACTCCAGTGTTCTTGCCTGGAGAATCCCAAGGATGGCAGAGCCTGGTGGGCTGCCATCTATGGGGTCGCACAGAGTCAGACACGACTGACGCGACTTAGCAGCAGCAGCAGACTTCTTAAAGCTTAATACAGAGGTGATGAAAAAACTTAGGATTTTATGTCTCTACAAATTGTTTCCATTGTCCTCTTTGCCTTTCCCTAAGTGCTATTGCTACCAGGCAAAAATACAGAATAACAAAGTATTTAAGGAATACAACTGCTTCACAATGGAACAGGAAGAGAAAAATCCTTTCGGAAGCAAATAGCATCCCAGAAACAACCTCAATACTCAACTCTGTGGAGAGAAATGAGCTTTCTGATAAGGCAGCAAGTGCACACCTGGATCCACCAGCTGGACACTCCAAACACTTTTTGAATAAAGGGGGCCCACACTCCCCAATATCCTTAGGTATTGCTTATCTTATTTATACAACATGTACCTCTGTGGCATTTGACATTTGAAAACACACATACAAAAATGAATTATAAAATGGTGAGGTAAAATATTAATATATATAGAAACCCTAGTATTTTACTCAACTAAATCCATCACCTTGTGCATACTTTGGGCTATCTGTACCCTATATATTTTGGAACATTGATTCCTAAATCTTGTCATGCATGGAGCCAACTTTAACCTTGCATATTTCATCTTGTGGTTTTGCCTTTTTAGTCTCCAGGCAATGCTTGAAGTACAATGATTGCTGGCAGTGGAGATGATTTTTTAATTTCTTCCAGTGGTTTGGTAGCACACGCCTAGCCACAAATCTTTCACTCTCTCCTTGTGATATTAAGGCTATACATGGTAACTTAAGAAACACATAATTTTCTCTCTTGAAAAAAGAAATAAAATCAAATTTGTCTGTATAGAATGCAAGGACTCTGCCCCTTGCAGTCTGGAAGAAACTTTAGGTGAACTATCACAATGGATCTCAGAGACGGTTTCATTTTCCACCCCATAACAGGACAGAAACCCTGTCATGAGATTTCCATGAGTCTTCAGTGTAAGAACCCCAAGCAGCCAGCATAATGTATGAGGGAGTCTGGAGAAATAAATGGAACCCATAGCTGACTTCAACACACCCAGGTAAAGGTGAGCACAGTAACAGAGAACGGGATATACTTAATATTGTGGCTGGCCAAGCTCTAGAACAGCAAAAACTAAAATTTGTCATGATAGGAATCAGAACAGTGACTGTTGATAGGAGTGCTGGCTTAGAAGAGGTACTGAGGAACTTTCTTGGGTGACAGAAACATTTTATTTCTTGGTGTTACTTCAGCTCAGAGCATGAGGGACTGAAACATACAGGACCAGAGCCAAAGGGCAGATTCTGAAGATTCATTAGGCAAAAAGAAAACGTTGTCCTTTAAGTTAAAAGAGATCAGAGATAAAACTTTGTGCCTAGGGTTAGTTTGACACAAAAACAATCTTCCAAAGGCAGGATCAAGATGGTATATTATAAGATCCTGAGCTCACCTTCTCAGACAAACACACCAAATTTACAACTACAGATGGACCAACTATCTCTGAAAATTACCTGAGGATGAGCAGAACAGATTTCCTACAACTAAAGGTATAAAGAAAAGGCCACATTGAGATGAGAAAAGAGGCAGAGACACAGTGTAGTCAGAACCCCCTTCACCACAGCAGGAGGGCTATCACAACCTCAGAGGTCCCCCCAGAGGAGAAAGCGGACTGGGTCCTATATCAGGCACCCACCCCAGGGGCCTGTTCCAGGATGAGTCCTCATAATATCGGGCTTTGAAAACAAGCAGGACTTCCATCTGGGAGTGCCAGAGGGATGTGGGAAACTGAGTTCCCACTCTTGAAGGGCTCATGCACAAACTTACTTTCCCCAAGTCTCAGTGAAGACACAGCAGTTTGAAAAGTGCGTGGATCAGGTGTGTGCCAGGGACGAGGTGGAACTTTCTCCAGGTACATGAGCACTGGCGGGCACCGTTCTTTTATCTCTCCTTGCACCTATTTATCCTGGTGCCGGCAGTGCCATTTCGATCACTCTCCATCAACCTAGCTAACAGCATGCATTCTGTCTCTGCAATTCCCTGAGGACCAGTCCAGCCCAACACATCAGCCCTGACCAGCCCCTCCAAAGGGACCCTACCCTACCCCATCTGGCAGGCTACCTTGGCCAGCAGAGATGCCCCCTCAAAGCAGCTCTTCCTCTGGAATCCAGCCTTGCAGCAGCTGTGATTGGACCTCTCTGTCAGCCTCGACAAGGCTAACCCCACACACAAGAACCCCCATAGCACTCACCGCCCAAACACAACAGCAGGTGTGTGCAGCTCACACAGAGGATATCCTGGGACACTTAGCTCTGGTGAGCCAGAGGACCATGCCACTGAGCCCCACAGGATGCCATTTACATAAGTCCACTCTTTCAAAACTGGGAGACATATCTGACATATCTAATGAATAGACGCAAACACAGAAATATTAATATCACACTCTTGGCTTCAGACTGTACTACAAAGCTACAGTAACCAAGCCAGTATGGTCTTGGTATAAAAACAGACACATAGATCAATGAAACAGTATAGAAAGTCCAGAAATAAACCCCCACACATATGCTTAATTATTCTACAACAAAGGAGGCAAGAATATACAACGGGGTAAATGCAGCCTCTTCAATAAGTCATGTTGGGAAAGCTGGAGAGCTACATCACTAATGATCAGGGAAATGCAAATCAAAGCTATAGTGAGATTAAACATCAAACCACTTAGAATGGCTATTATCAAAAAGATAAGAAATAACAAGTGTTGTTGAGACTGTAGAGAAAAAGGAGCCCTCATGCACTCTTAGTAGAAATGTAAATTGATGCAGTCACTACAGAAGACAGTATGGAGGTTCCTCAAAAATTAAAAACAGAACTATCAAATGATCCAGTGAGACCACTTCTGGGTATTTATCCAAAGAAAACAAAAACACTAATTTGAAAAGATAAGGCCGCAAGTGCACATGTCAGCCTGCTCCTCTGACATACACTCACCTTCTGTTCAGAAACCATCTAGATGCCTAAACCATTTTGTTCCCAAGAGACAAATTGAATGTTTACCCACAGTCCTTTACATTTCTTGGAGTTGTTCTTGTTATTATAATCATGAAAGTTATTAAATGTGAATAAAATATATAAAACATGAGTGTGAAAACAAGTTTTTGTTCTCTTGAAAACCATATCAATTACAATCAATCCAGGTAAATAACTTAGATACTGTAGAACATTTCATGCAAAGATAGGTACACTAAAGGACAGAAATGGTATGAACCTAACAGAATCAGAAGATATTAAGAAGAGGTGGCAAGAAAACACACAAGAACTGTCCATAAAAGATCTTAATGACCCAGATAACCATGATAACCCAGATAACCATAATCCCTCACCTAAAGTCAGACATCCTGGAGTGCAAAGTCAACTGGGGCTTAGCATCACTATGAACAAACTTAGTGGAGGTGATGGAATTCCAGCTGAGCTATTTCAAATCCTAAAAGATGATGCTGTGAAAGTGCTGCACTCAATATGTCAGCAAATTTGGAAAACTCAGCAGTGGCCACAGGAATGGAAAAGGTCAGTTTTCATGGCAATCCCAAAGAAAGGCAATGTCAAAGAATGTTCCACTACCACACAATTGAACTTATCTTACACACTAGCAAAGTAATGCTCAAAATTCTCCAAGCCAGGCCTCAATAGTATGTGAACCGAGAACTTCCAGATGTTCAAATTGGATTTAGAAAAGGCAGAGGAACCAGACATCAAATTGCCAATATCCACTGGATCATAGAAAAAGCAAGAATTCCAGAAAAACATCTATTTCTGCTTCATTGACTAGGCTAAATCCTTTGACTGAGGGATCACAACAAACTGTGGAAAATTCTTAAAGAGATGAGAATATCAGAGATCACCTTACCGGCCTCCTGAGAAATCTGTATGCAAGTCAAGAAGCAATAGCTAGAACCGGACATGGAATAATAGACTGGTTCCAAATTGGGAAAGGAGTATGTTAAGGCTGTATATTGTTACTCTGCTTATTAATTTATATGCAGAGTACATCATGCAAAATTCTGGACTGGATGAAGCACAAGCTGGAATCAATATTGCTGGGAGAAATATCAATAACCTCAGATATGCAGATGATACCACTGTAATGGCAAAAAGCAAAGAGGGACTAAAGAGCCTCTCGATGAAAGTGAAAGAGGAAAGTGAAAAAGCTGGCTTAAAACTCAACATTCAAAAAACGAAGATCATGGTATCCTGTCCCATCACTTCATGGCAAATAGATGGGGAAACAATGGAAACAGTGACAGACTTTATTTTCTTGAACTCCAAAATCACTGCAGATGGTTATTGCAGCCACGAAATTAAAAGACACTTGCTCCTTGGAATAAAAGCTATGATCAACCTAGACAGCATATTATAAAGCAGAGATATTACTTTACTGACAAAGTTCATTCTAGTCAAAGTTATGGCCTTTCCAGTAGTCATGTATGGATGTGAGAGTTGGATCATACAGAAAGCTGACTGCCAAAGAACTGATGCTTTTGAACTGTGGTATTGGAGAAGACTCTTGAGAGTCCCTTGGACTGCAAGGAGATCAAACCAGTCAATCCTACAGGAAATCAGTTCTGAATATTCATTGGAAGGACTGATGCTGAAGCTGAAACTCCAATACTTTGGCCACCTCATGCGAAGAGTTGACTCATTGGAAAAGACCCTGATTCTGGGAAAGATTGAAGGCAGGAGGAGAAGGGGACAACATAGGATGAGATGGTTAGATGCCATCACTGACTCGATGGACGTGAATTCAAGCAACCTCTGGGAGTTGGTGATGGACAGAGAAGCCTGGTGTGCTGTAGTCCATGATGTCACAAAGAGTCAGACACTACTGAGGGACTGACCTGACTGACTGATGAGTCAGTAAGAAAGCTAATAAAAATTGGTGAGTTAATTAGGCATTATACACATCAGGATACTAATATGGAAAGGTACTCAACCTCCTTAATTATCATGGAAATATGAATTCAAACCACAACTTCATGCCACTGCATGTACACCTGAATGGCTAAAATAAAAATGACTGACGATGCCTCATGCTACTAACGGTGGATAGAGTAGTTATAACTCTTATACACCATGGGAATATGAAGGAACGCAACCACCGTGGGGAATTTTCACCATTACAAATGATGAAAATTGTATACATCGTGATCCAGCAATTTGACTTCTAAGTATCTACTCATGACAAAGGGACAAAGGCACGGTTTCCCCAAAGATATGTACTGAAATGTAGGTAGTAGCACTACAATAACAGCAAAAAATAAGTAGTGATCCAAATACCTATTATTAGTAGAATGAAACTGTGGTTTAGCTCTATAATGGAATGCTTCAGAGAAATTAAAAACAGACAACTACATTTATATTACAACCTAGATGAGTCTCACAAATACAAATTTAAGGGGAAGAGGTGAAACATGAAAGAATATGTTCTATATGATTCCATTTAAAGGAAAGCCAAAAACATAAAAATGATCTATGGTGATTGAAATCAGAATAATTATTTGGGAAGGATGGTGGGTAAGTGAGGGGTAGAAGAGGGGCTTTGGTGATATTAGTAATGCTATATTTCTTGATCTAGGCAGCAGTTACAAAGCTGTGTTCACTTCAGGAAAATGTATCAAAAAATTTATACTTATATTTATGTTGAGCTTATTTTCTCCAACTACTCAATTTTTAGAACTTAGTAAAAAAGAATTATTTTCAAATAAGGAAAATGAAAAATCAGCCAGTAAAAGATTGGGCAGAAAATATAACCTAGACTTGGCTGCAATACTCAGATTATCGAGCAAGTGTCTTCATTTTCTTACTCCACTTTAAAATCGATGTAACTGAAAAGATCGGATTATGAGTAAGTTTTGTGTAAAAAAAAAAAAAAAAGCAATACATGAAACCAATCCAAACACAAAGAAAAGACTATGGCCCTACCTCAGAACATTTTCAAATTCATAAGGACATATAAAATTTACATTAATATAAAATAATTAAATGGTTCAAAGTAGCTATGCTTGCATCTATTTATGCCTCTATCTCTCTCTCTCACACACACACACACAACATATTGACAAATCAACTACCACATTCAAATGTAGAGCATAAAAGCTTTTCCTGTATTGACAAACAGAAATCTACATCCTTAAAGCTTTCAGAAACTCTGACTCTGTGGGTCCCTCTCCAACTGGACACTAAACACCTCCCTCAATTCAATTGTTCTAATAAAAGGGGAGTAGGTCTTTACCTTTGACCTGGAAGATTATTAGGTATCCTGGCCAACTCAGTGCCTTGGTACCTTCCTTTCCTTCCACTGACATCCGACAGCTTTCTTAAGATGATAATCTGTCCCTTGGAAATATATCCACCAAAAAGTTTATAATAATCTAAGACTTCATTGATAAGCATGAGCCACAATAAAATTCCCAACAACATACTTTGCAGTGAAAAGTGCCAAATTACCAAAATGCAAAAATAAAGTTTAATTTTGTGCAAATATATGCTTGGTCTGCAAGGCTATATGTTTGATCGGCAATATAGTTGGGTTACTGTGTTTTTTAAGTTGAAAAAAATCCATAAAGAACATGTACACCCATGGTGGATTCAGGTCAATGTATGGCAAAACAAATTAAAAAAATAATAATAATATAAATAAATAAATAAAAAAGAACTTAAAAAAAAAAAAGAAATTGGTTTTCTTCCTCATCAACCCTACCTATAGACAGTCCTGTGTCTCATGGAAAGCTTTCTTGGAAGTTCTATGAATGGTTTCTAATTGCTTGCTCTCTCCTTCTCTCTATTGCTCTTAATTCTGCCTCCCCCACACTTGTAATCTCTTCTTCTGCAGCTGTTCTCTCCTGCGCAATACAAACATGTGGCAGAGAACCTTGTCCTCATTTTCCCCGAAATACTTTTTATTTCATTTTTGCTTTAATTTTTTGGCCCTGCTGCATGGCATGCAGGATCCTAGTTCCCCCATCAGGGATCAAATCCATGCCCCTGGCATAGAAAGTGGAGTCTTAACCATTGGACCACCAGGGAAATCCCCCCCAAATACTTTTTAAAACCTGTTGTTTATAATAAATACTCAGCTCCTGATCTTAAGGCATTCCTAACTCAGAGTATTTCTCACTGGCCAGGTTTTTCCTCCTAAGTCTTTGATTCGCCAGCCATGAGATTCCTCCTCCATGTCCCCAAAATGACCTCAAACTGTTGACCCCAAATTGAACAGTTCAGAAGTGTTCATTTCCCTAATAGAGAAGTGTCACTTTCTCTTTCTTCACCTCTCTTCCCCAACTCACCCCAGCTCTACCCAGAGAGGCTTCTTTAAGTAAATGTATTCATTATTAATGTCTTCTTAAGCTGATCATTTATTTTCTGGAGGGAAATTCTGTGAACAGCTCTTAATGTTATACTTTTAATCAAATGAAAAATACAAGATCACCATTATTCCTGTCATTGCTCGACAGGCTGGCTTTCGCGCGTGTCCTTTGGCGCATCCACCCAGCGCCCAGGCTTCTCAGGCCGCCTTCCTTTCCTCCTTCTCTTCCAGCATAGTCTGCTCTCTCAGCGACCTCCTCCTGCCCCTCCTCCTCCTTCCCTTTCCCTTTCTCCACCCTCTCTCTGTCTAGGGAAGGCCTGACATTTTTGTTCATTAGCCTAGCTGTTTAGTGGCAGGATGAGAAACTGGCCCTGAAAATAGGATTTGCATATCTCCCAGACAAAGGTTAAAAGTGCTCTCCTACCTGGAGGTCTCTGTCTGTCTCCAAGCTTTACCATGATTGCTAGTGCCTGTGTGGGGAAAACAGGAGAGAGAAATGTACCCCTTTCAAATTCCAAACTCTGACAGTACTGCTGTTTAATGGCAGCAATGCATCAAAATAATGAATAATCTAAATTCTAGAAACCTAGATATGAAAATAGACTTTGCCAAATAGGAAACCATATTTAACTCCAGCTTTCAGATTCAGATTATTCAAAAGAGCATATCAGCTAATAATAGTCTTGAGCATCATCAGTTCATCTGGAGACAGCGTGGTTTGGGGAAAGCACATTAATGGAATGTCTATGGAAATCCTGTAGGGCCAGCTGGTCCCAGGAGACTTCCAAGCCTTTCAATTATTTCCTCTGGGGTTAAGGCTATATCACCACCATGAATTCGCCTCTGAGCAGTGAGTCTTTGTATCACACTGGTAACTCATTGCCATTTTGGTTCTTACTGGGGATTCAGAAACTGTCTTCCATCAGCCTTTTCATCAGTCTCAGTTACAGTTTTGCTGTTTTGCAATTATATGCTATTATCTGTACAGCATCTCGTCCCATCTTCTGAACTGACTTCCAAGCCCCATAGTGAAAGGTATGTGCTATTTTCTGTGCTACTGAAATGCCTGGTTTACTCCCTCCCAGGTCCTTTAAAATCAAGGTCTAAAGCAGGGAGGGATGGTATCCATTGCTCAGAAAACCACCAACTACCTTCACCGATAACCAATTACAGTGTTAAAAGCTAAATCTTGTAAGCTTCCCCTCCTGCCCCACAGGGATAAAGAAAGAGTCTGGTGTTTAGAAACAAAGCGATCACTTAAAATGTAACAAGGCACATTCTCAAACTAATACCATGACTCACCCTACACATGCAGTATTGATATTTCAGATTATATTTAATTGAACTGAGGTTGCAGTTTATTTTCCAAATGCAAACATGTGTTTAATTAGAGCAAAATGTGCATCTCTATAACACTGAATTTTAAGTACCAGGTTCTAAAGTTTATTGATTGATGATTATTGTGGGGAAACATGAGCTCTTATGCATAAATCTTTTGACAGGAGCTGTCTGTCAAAAATAATGATCCTTTTAAAACTCATGAATAAATAATGATGCAGGTCCACTTTACATAAAAATACATACTCATTTACACTCTGTCCACTGAAATGAAATATGGTTATTTAAAATAATGACTCTGAGATGGGTGAGTAATGAAACATTATTAATTTAATACACATGGTATTTTATACTCACTCTCAAATTACATGCATCTATTTTCAATATTAACACATTAGGCTATTTCTTTTTTTAAAGACCTCTAACAAAACGTCTGGTACTGAAAATCCTTTCACGGATGAGATTGTGAATTTTAATTTTGCCATGCTGGGGTCTCATTTTGGTCACAAGCCGGAAAGTAATAACTGGGCTGTCACTGTGGTGATGTTTTATTGTCTGCCCTGACTTGGAACATCCAGAAGGAACCACCTCTTTTCCTCCCAAAGGAAAAAGCGTGACGAGTTGAGAAGGAGAGCCAGAACACCATTTGCTTTTCTTCATCCTTTCCCATCTGGAATTCAATTCTGTGAATATGTTTTTCTCTGGTCTTTTCTTCCTTTATCCCACCCTGATTTTCTGTTTGCTGGGAAAGAGTTGGGGGATGATCCTGAAATTGGGTGCTTCTCTGAGCACTTTTATAGGAATTCAGGGACAGAGGCAGGAAATTAGAGAAAATTATTTTCCACTTTTCCTTTTAGATATGTAGAGTCACTCTTCTGCTTCACCCTCAGATTTTTCAGTTTCATACTCCTGCCACTTGCTTTTTTTCTCTAGTAATGACCCAACATCAGAAATGGTGATATTGGGAAAGAGGGTCTGGTTAGGTTTGGAAAGCGGCAGGATGTAGAAGAGGATGACAGAGGATGAGATGATTGGATGGCATCACCAACTCAACGGACATGAGTTTGAGTAGGCTCCGGGAGTTGGTGATGGACAGGGAAGCCTGGCGTGCTGCAGTCCACGAGGTCGCAAAGAGTCCGACACGACTGAGTGAACTGAACTGAGGATGTGGAAAGATAGGAAAAAGAACCATTGCTCTGTTTCCTTTTTCTCCATTTTTTCAAGACATGCTGTCTACTACCTTAGAATTTCCAGTTGGTTTTTAAAAGCCTAGGTTTTTAAATATGAGAAACGCTAATGGAAGTTTTTGTCACCATTTTACACGAAGTTGAACCACAACAAAATGATGTGCATTGTGTACAAATACACAGAGGCATTCCTACTTCCAAGCAAATAAACTCTTTGCCAGAAAACAAGTATACAGTAAATAGTACCATGTTCAGACTGATACTAAGCACTGTTTCTTGATTCCATTGTCCTGTGTTACCAACCACATGCCGTTTTCCATACAGGAAATTGTCTGTGAGTACAAAAGAAAAAAACTGTTTCACATTATTTTTTGGTTGTGCTGGGTTGTCATTGTTGTGTGCAGGCTTTCCCTACTTGTGGTGAGCAGGAGGGGCTCTTCTTTTTGGTGCGCAGCTTCTCTTTGTTGCTGAGCACGGGCTCTTGCTGTTGCTGCTGCTGCTGCTAAGTCGCTTCAGTCGTGTCCGACTCTGTGCGACCCCATAGAGGGCAAGCCCACCAGGCTCCGCCTTTCCTGGGATTCTCCAGGCAAGAACACTGGAGTGGGTTGCCATTTCCTTCTCCAGTGCATGAAAGGGAAAAGTGAAAGTGAAGTTGCTCAGTCGTGTCCAACTCTTAGCGACCCCATGGACTGTAGCCTACCAGGCTCCTCCGTCCATGGGATTTTCCAGGCAAGAGTACTGGAGCCTTCAGTAAATGCAGCAGGCAGGCTCGGTAGTCATGGTGTATGGGTTTAGTTGTTCCAAGGGATGTGAAATCTTCCCGGACCAGAGATTGAACCCATATCCCCTGCATTGGCAGGTGGATTCTTATCCATTGTACCACCAGGGAAGTCACTATTCCAAGTTTTAAATCTGCTGTTTAAGTAACTCAACCAGTGTTGTTCAGCATATAAAAGGTTCCCACACTTGAAAGACAATGTTTTGACATTTTTTTTTTTTCAAATTGAAATCACCTGGATTAAAGAATTTTGTGAAACCCTTGAGATAGTTTTAGAATCCCCTGTCATGTTGCAGGAGAAAACTTGTGAGTACTGAGGTTAGCATGGGGTCTTCAAAGACACATAGCCAAGTGAAACTAATTTTAAATCTTTGTCTAAAGGTTAACTTTCTTAAAATAGATTTGAAAAATGTCACCTTAAATGCTTTTCAAATCAGTGTTTCATACAAAAGAGTGATTCAAAGGGATGCATAAAAACATACATCTATAAATTGCATGTTTATATATGCCTCTTATGTAATTATAAAATGTAAATTTAGACACAGTATCAAGAAAGTGTTAGCTCTCACTAGCATATATATATATATATATATAAATTGTCTTCACAGGAGACCCCTGAGATGAAAATTGAGATTATATTGTTTCATTGTGTGTCCTTTTTACTTTATACAACTAGATTGGCTCTTTTCCTTCATGCTATCTGACTGCCAACTGTGTACTCAAGTTACTTTTTTCTACACTACAGATTTTCGCTCAGAGTCATGTCTGACTCTTTGCGATCCCATGGACTGTAGCCTGCCAGGCTCCTCTGTCCATGGGATTTTCCCAGGCAAGAAACTGGAGTGGGTTGCCATTTCCTTCTCTAGGGGATCTTCCCAACCCAGAGATCAAACCCAGGTCTCCCACATTGCCGGCAGACTCCTTACCATCTGAGCCACCAGGGAAGTCATTTATAGGCCTTAACCAAGGTATTATTCTAAACTTGTGCTATTAGATTTAAATAAAAGACACTTAAATGCATTCTATTTTGTAGTATAATGCTTGTCTAATTAACAAGTCAATATGTAATAAATGTTGCAGTTTGTGCTAAGTGCAACACTGAACTGGGCCAGATAAAAAGAAATTGCATTCAGACTTCCCTGGTGGCGCAATGGATAAGAACCTGCCTGCCAATGCAGAGGATATGGTTTTGATCCCTGGTCCTGGAAGATTCCACATGCTATGGAACAACTAAGCCCATTCGCTACAACTACCGAGCTCGCATGCTGCAACTACTGAAGCCTGATCGCCTAGAGCCTGTGCTCTGCAACAAGAGAAGCCACCACAGTGAGAAAAGTAGTCCACACTACCACAACAAAGAGTAGTCCTCACTCCTTGCAACTAGAGAAAGCCCAGGCATAGTAACAAAGACCCAGGTCAGTAAAAAAAAAAAAAAAAAAAATTGATAATAATAATAAATAAATAAAATTAAAAAAATAAATAATCACAAACTTAAGATAAAAAAAGATAATCACAAATCTATTAAAGAATATTGCAGGATATCACATTCACCAGTGCTCCCCAAACAGGTCATAGAAACACCAGGCAAATAGGACATCATTGATTCAGACATTTCTCTTTAGAATTTTAAGAATTTCTAAATACTCATGCCAAGTAGGGCTCTTTTATCTCTGTAAATAAATCTGTTCTAATTTATACCTTAGAGTGATCAATTCTGTTCCTGACTTTAGGTTGTCTCCAAAATAATACATTATTAATATTAGGATTTTTGAAGCAATGGGAGCATGAAAGTAAAACTGACAAGTTTTACGCCAAGACCAAGTGGGACCATTGAACTGGCAAGTAATGGCCAAGGGTGTAACTGACATCATCCCTGATTTTAGAGAAAGCATATTTAATCTTTGATGCAAAATCTGTGACTTTAGCCTTCTGGAGTCAATTTACTAATTTTTTGTTTGCTTTCTCAGCCATTTGCGCTGCCATATTGGTCATAATACTCATTCATGCAAAGATGAGAATTAATTACCAAGGACAAAGGTTCATAATGATAACTTAGCCTTTTAAAAATTGACAAATTAGGGAAAATTAATTCCATGGAGGCATAGAAGAAATCAAAATAAAATGATCACTTTTCAAAACAATAATTTATCTACATTTGGTCTGCATGTGAGAATAAACAGACAAAATCTGACATTTGGGCTACTTGTTTCATGTATTAATAGATTATTTAGGTAGTTAATTTTATTGTTTTTGTACCTTTGTGTCGTTGGTTATTCATATAGTTGAAATACCATTTTAGATGAAAACATGTTTTAAAGACTTTCTAATGAAAGAAAATCTTTCTAAGAGAAAAAGTTTTAAAATTAGCTTTGGTCCAGAAATCAAGAGCTGTGGCTTCTTGTACTCCTTGTTTTGTCATTTGTGTGACAAGTCATTGTCACGTCCTGGGAGTCATTTAAAAGTAAATAACCATAAAACAAAAAGTTTAACGAAAGAATTCATGTATATGTACTCACTGCTATATTTAGAATGAACAACCAACGAGGACCTGCTGTATAGCACATGGAACTTTACTCAGCGTTATGTGGCAGCCTGCATGGGAGGGGAGTTTGGGGGAGGATGGACACATGTGTATGTACGGCTGAGTCCCTTTGCTGTTCACCCGAAACTAGCACAACATTGTTAATCGGTTATACTTCAGTACAAAATATAAAGTTCAAATATTGTGTGCCTTTACACACATGAGGTACAAAGGCAACGCCATTAGAAGGACAGCAGCTGTCTCTGGGAGAGTGTAGTGATGGGAAGGGAGGAGAATGGTGAGTTTGGTCGCTAGAAGTGATTTTTCAAATTTTGTCTGCGGTTTTCTTTCTTTTGTTTGTTTAATCTGGACGCTGGTTACAGGGTGTGTTTAGGTGTTTTTAATGCAGTAAGCTATGGGTGCTTTTTTTCCTTTAATCTTTTTTTTATTGAATTATACTGGATTTACCATTGTATTAGTTTCAGCTGTATAGCAAAGTGATCCAGTTATATATACATATACATCTATTTGTTTTCAGATTCTTTTCCCTTATAGGTTATTACAAAATATTGAGTATATTTCCCCATGCTGTACAGTAGGTCCTTGTTGGTTGTCTACTTTATATATAGTTGTGTGTGTGGATATTAATCCCAATCTCCTAATTTATTCCAATATGCCTTTGATATGACACTTTTCTGTATGAATATTATATTTCAGACGAGATCGGGCGCGTTCAGGGTGGTATGGCCGTAGACTGAATATTATATTTCATTCAAAAGGAAAAATTTAAAGGAAGTTGAAATAATTTTTTGTCTGTTTCTAAAGAAACATGGCTGATTCATGTCGATGTATGGCAAAAACTACTACAATATTGTAAAGTAATTAGCCCCCAACTAAAATAAAAAAAAATAAAAATTAAAAAAAAAAAAAAAAAAAAAAAATAAAGTTCTACTAGTCTGTGAAAACTGCCTTTTTATGACAGGATACCCATCACAAATCAAGTACTTTTAGGTGACTCAGGGACATCATTTTGGACACTGAGGAATGCGCAGTAACAGATTTCTATTGCTCTTTGCATCTCCTGCTTCCTCCTCTGCGCTCACTCTTGTGACTATCATTGAGTGTGACTCCCAGTAGCCTTCGCATCCTTACTTCTTATTTACTCCTAACCTCATGCAGGTTGGGCAAGAAACAGATAATCAAGCGCTAAGCTCTCAGTAAAGATCTCAATACCTGCTTTCCGAAAGCTTAAGGCTGCTGAATATCGAATCTTTAGATAAGGGAGGCAGTTATATACCTCACCTCAAAAAACCTTAACCTCAGGAATCCCTTCAAATGTTTACAGTGGCCTTCACAAGAAGAGGTGTTATTTTAGCCGGATCCTCAGAAGTTTTGTAGCTGTTTTTTAGTCTCTTTATGTCCAAGAGTTTTCAAAAACAACTTTGTTACCAACTCAGATATTCTCTCACAGAACATTTGCTCACAAGACTATTCTTTTTTTTTAAGCTCATATGTATCTCCCTGTAATTTCTACACAAATGGAAGTCCTGAGATTTTCAAATGGACAAACAATTAGGTCTACTTTGGTGATTCTTTCTTTTTTTTTAATTGGGGGATAATTGTTTTACAATGTTGTGGTAGTCTCTGGCATATCTCAACTGGAATCAGTCATAATTTTATATATATATATATCTCCTCCCTCTTCAGCCTCCCTCCTCCTCCCATCCAACCCCTCAAGGTCATCACAGAGTGTGAGGCTGGGCTCCCTGTGTTATATAGCAGCTTCCTGCTACTTATCTATCTTACACATGGTAGTGTATATATTTCGGTGCTAATCTCTCAATTCGTCCTACCCTCTCCTTCCCCTGCTGTGTCCACAAGTCCGTTCTTTGTGTATTTGTTTCCATTTCTTCTCTGTAAATAGGTGCATCTGTACTATTTTTCTAGATTCCATGTATATGTGTTAATATATGATATTTGTTTTTCTCTTTCATATTTCACTCTGTATAACAGGCTCTAGGTCCATCCACCTCACTACAAATGACTCAAATTCATTCCTTTTTATGGCTGAGTAATATTCAATTGTATATATGTACCATATTTTCTTTATCCATTCATCTATTTATGGATATCTAGGTTACTTCTATATCCTGGTTATTGTAACTAGTGCTGCAATCAACATTTGCATACATATGTCTTTATGAATTGCGGTTTTCTCAGAGTATATGCCCAGTAGTGAAATTCCTGGGTCATATGGTAGTTTTATTCCTAGTTTGTTAAGGAATCTCCATACTGTTCTCCAAAGTGACTGTATCAATTTACATTCCCTATACTGGTGGTTCTTAACTTCTGCTTTGTGGCGAAGACCAGAGTGATCTAAAGAGCTTTGTGCAAAACAGATGTTCACGCACCCTCTTGGGAGGTTCTGATTCAGTCAACCTGAACAGGCTGAAGCAATGGTATTTTTGCACTCTTAACAGATGATGTGGATGTACAGTTAGGTTTGAGAAATATGCCTACACCTTCTATATCACAGCCCTTCCCTTCCACACATGGGGACATGGTCATCTGTGCACTGTCCTTTCCAAGCCACACAGCTCTGGTTTTTTCAACTGTTCTTGGATAGGCCTTGGTTTGTACATTTCTCATCACTTAGATCATCACCCTGAACATAACTTTCATAATGTGCTTTTTAAATGTGGCAACCAAGCATTGAACTCCAAGCTTAAGATTTGGTCCCGCTAGAGTGGAATTGACTTGTTCTCTCCCTTTGTTTAGATTCTGGGCTTCACTTGTTTCAGTCTAATGATATGCTTGCTTGAGTCACATTATAATGCTGTCTGATACTGACATTATAACCAGTTGTAAGACATAGGACTTTTAACCTGATTTTTCCTTCATTCCTTTCTGCCTCTCTGCCTCCCAGCATTTCCTCTCTCTTTCATCAGTAACATTTGAGTGTTACTTGGGGTTCGGCCCTGAGGATTAAGAAAGAATCAAGACAGACACAGTTCCATAGGACTTTTAACCTGATTTTTCCTTCATTCCTTTCTGCCTCTCTGCCTCCTAGCATTTCCTCTCTCTTTCATCGGTAACATTTGAGTGTTACTTGGGGTTCGGCCCTGAGGATTAAGAAAGAATCAAGACAGACACAGTTCCTGCCTTGCCAGAGTCAGGATTCAGATAAACAAAATGGCAATTATGTCTTGGACTAGTTGTCACCTCTGCTGTGCTGGTGAAACTGATTTATGAGCACCTCAAACTTGAGCCAGAAAGGATAAAGGGCTGTTGACAGAACTCTTGAGGGAGTCTGTCATCTTGCTCACATGGAGGGCCAGGATCTCTCTTGAGTGAGTCAGGTAGATTCTGGCATCTGTATTTAACAACACCTGGAAGGGCTCTTTAAGTCCAAACTTTATGGGCACAGCCAGAACATTTGACAAGAATGATGGGACTGGGATTGTGTAGTAAGAACGATAAACATTTTATCACATAGTCTCACATTCTCCAGTCATGATTGCCAGGCTGGTAGGGGTAACCATCTCAGTTCTGGTTCCTCTGAATCCCCTTTTCTTTATCCCCCGATGACCATAATGAGGGGTCTGGACCATGATTGATTCAGGATATATTACTGTTCTCAGCGAGCCATTATTTTGCTTACAGAATGTTTTTGCAGTGCCTAGCCTTGTATCCTTCTCAGACTCCGGTTGCCTGTCTTGCCATGTGGTAGGAAGAGCTGTGGGCTGCTGCTGTTTGGTTTTCAGTCCTGAAGGCTGTGTGTGTGTGTTCTGTGTATTCCCTTTGCTGACCCTCTCTGAGCGTTAACTGTTCTATGTGTTCCTGCGACTGAGGGAGCGTTTTCAATTCCCTTGGAATGCAAGAGCCTCTTGGTCATCAGTGACCCAAAGCCAGACCAACTCACAGTGCCCTCTCGGGCACCTCCTGACACACTTCTTGGCAGCAGTAGCCCTGAAACCTTCTCTGCCTATGCCTGGCAACCGATGTTTGGTGTGTGATGCCTACACTGTCCCTGGAACGTGTCCTCTTCTAGGCTAGGACTACAATTACAAGTCTGTCAAGACTATTTTGTATCTTGATTCTATCATCTAGCTCAGTTTTCTGCTTCTGAAAATGTCATAACCATGGCTCCATAACGCGGGCAGTTTTGGATAGAGAACTGAGAACACAACCAGATACCTCTAAGTGGATATCCATGTTCTATTTTGTTATGGCCATTCAGCCAGTTCTCAGATTTTCGCTGGAGCTTTATGCTGTGAACATAACATGTCATAAAATGTAAAATACATACTGAAAATTACCGCGAACAAAAACATACAGTTTAATATGCTACCACAAAGTAAACTGTGTAATTTCTTCTCACATCAAGAATAGAAACTTCTCTCCCAGACACTACCCAATTGTTATCCTTTTCTCCTACTCTAGAGTGGTTACCACTGTCCTGATTTTTCTTACAGGCTACCACCACCAGGGCACTGCATGGACAGAAGATTGATACACACTCCAGTATTTCTGTGAACAAAGCCTACTTACTTGTCCTGGAGCTTCAGCCTGAGAGGCAGGTTTCAGGTCTGTCATGTGTCCAGAGGCTGCAGTAATGCTCTCAGGGAATGCAGACTGGGGATCACCATCTTTGTGCTCTTCTTCAGCCTCACTACTGAGGACCCAGAGAGTAGCTCTATGGTACTTTGCAGAAAGGAGCTTATACACTCACTTGGAGACCTGATTTTTACAACAGTTGCCCAGAGGATACCTCAAGATCATCTGGTCTAGAGGCCAGCAGGTATTATGATTGTGGTCCTATAGGACTGTATACATTTGCATACATTAAAAGCTGCTGCCTGAGGCTCAATGACCCACCTTGTGGAATAATGGAAATAAAAATAAAAATAAACAAGCAGGACCTAATTAAACTTAAAAAGCTTTTGCACAGCAAAGGAAACTATAAACAAGGTGAAAAGACAATTCTCAGGATGGGAGAAAATAATAGCAAATGAAACAACTGACAAAGGATTAATCTACAAAATATACAAGCAACTCATACAACTTAATACCGGAAAAACAAACAACTCAATCAAAAAGCGGGCAAAAGACCTAAACAGACCTTTCTCCAAAGAAGACATACAGATGGCTAATAAACACATGAAAAGATGCTCAACATCACCCATTATTATAGAAATGCAAATTAAAACTACAATGAGATATCATCTCACTCTGGTCAGAAAGACCATCATCAAAAAATCCACAAACAACAAGTGCTAGAGAGGGTTGGAGAAAGGGAACACTTCTGTATTGCCGGTGAGAACATAAGTTGATACAGCCACTATGGAAGATGGTATGGAGATTCCTTAAAAAACTAGGAATAAAGCCCCCATAGAACCCAGCAATACCACTTCCAGGTTATACTCTGAGGAAACCAAAACTGAAAAAAACATATACCCCAATGTTCACTGCAGCACAGTTTACAATAGATAGGATATGAAAGCAACCTAGATGTCCATCGACAGATGAATGCATAAAGAAGCTGTGGTACATATATACAATGGAACACTACTCAGCCATGAAAAGGAACACACTTCAATCAGTTCTAATGAGGTGGATGAACCTAGAATACAGAGTGAAGTAAGTCAGAAAGAGAAAAACAAATATCATATATTAATGCATATGTATGGAATCTAGAAAGATGGTACTGATGAACCTGTTTGCAGGGCAGTAATGGAGACACAGACATAGAGAACAGACTTATGGACAAGGGTGTGGGGAAGGAAGAAGAGGGTGAGATGAACAGAGGGAAGAGCATGAAAGCATATACACTACCATGGGTAAAACAGATAGCTGATAGAAATTTGCTGTATGACTCAGGGAACTCAAAACTGGGACTCTATAACCACCTAGAGGGATGGGAAAGGGTGGCAGGTGGGAGGGAGGGTCAAGAGGGAGGGGACATATGTACACCTATGGCTAATTCATGTTGATTTATGACAGATACCAAACCAATATAGTATAGCAATTATCCTTCAATTGAAAATAAATAGATTTTAAAAAGTCTACAAATAACATATGTTGGAGAAGGTGTGGAAAAAAGTTTACCCTTGTGCACGGTTAAGGGGAATGTACATTGGTACAGCCACTATGCAAAACAGTATGGAGGTTTTTCAAAAAACTAAAAGCAGAACTACCATGTGATCTAGCAATTCGACTTCTGGGTATTTATAATTTTAATTATTTATTTACTTTTGGCTGTACTGGGTCTTCATTGCTATGTGGGCTTGTCTCTAGTTGTGGTAAGTAGGGCTACTCTCCAGTTGCACAGGCTTCTCATTGAGGTAGCCTTCCTTGTTGCAGAGCACAGATTCTAGGGTGCATGGACTTCAGTAGTTGCAGTACATGGACTCAGTAGTTTCAGCTCCCAGGCTCTAGAGGCAGATTCTTTACCACTGAGCCACCAGGGAAGCCTGACTTCCGGGCATTTAACCAAAGAAAATGAAAATACTAATTTGAAAAGATAGGTGTATATTGTTCATTAAGCATTATTTACAGTGGCCAAGATATGAAAACAACCTAACTATCCACTTATGGATAAATGGATAAAGAAGATGCAGTATATATATAATCAAATACTACGCAGCCATAACAATGAGTGAAATCTTGCCATTGGAGACATTAATGGACCTTGGGGATATTATGTTAAGTGAAATAAGTCAGACACAGAAAGACAATTGTAGGATTTCACTTATATGGGGAATCTAAAAAGCAAAACAAATGAACAGATGAAACAAATAAAACAAAACCTATAGAGAACAGAATGGGATTTCCAGGTCGGGCGCTAGTGGTAAAGAGCCCGCCTGCCAGTTCAGGAGACATTAAGAGATGCAGGCTCAGTCCTTGGGTAGAGAAGATCCCCTGGAGGAGGGCATGGCAACCCACTCCAGTATTCTTGCCTAGAGAATCCCTTGGACAGAGGAGCCTGGCAGGCTACAGTCCATAGGGTCACAAAGAGTCGGAAACGACTGAAGTGACTTACCTTGCACACACACACACAGAACAGAATGGGGTTTGCCAGAGGGGATGGGAGTTGAAGGGTGTTCCACATGGGTGAAAGTGGTTAGGTGGTGCAAACTTTCAATTATGAAGTGAACTTTTATAACTTTAAAGTCTCTATAAAAGTTCGTTCATGTAGCTTGTAAGGCACGCTAACATTTTTTGTATGGCAAACAAGTTTCAACCCATAGTAGAATGGCAGCTTCTCCCACTCGTGTGTAGAGCACAGACCTTCATGCAGCTTGGGGGATGGTATATACAGCATGCTGACTATATTTTATAATATTGTAGCATATATTTGAAAGAAGCCAAGAGAGTACATCTTAAAAATTCTTATCAAAAGAAAAAATTGTAGTTTTCTACGGGGACTGACATTGTTGTTGTTGTTCAGTCACTCAGTCATGTCCAACTCTTTGTGACCCTATGGACTGCAGCACGCCAGACTTCCCTGTCCTTCACCATCTCCCAGAGTTTGCTCCAACTCATGTCCATTGAATCGATGATGCCATCCAACCATCTCATCCTCTGGTGTCCCCTTCTCCTCCTGCCTTCAATCTTTCCCAGCATCAAGGGTATTTTCCAACCTGGGTCTCCTGCATTGCAGGCAGATTCTTTACCATCTGAGCCACTAGGGAAGCCCCTTGGAAAAGACTGACAGTAAACTAGACTTAGCGGGGATCCTTTCCCAGTGTATATACATACCAAATCATTATGTCAGACAACTAAAATTTATAAAAGGCCGTATGCTAATTATACCTCAATTAAAAACTAACAAAAAATAAACAAGGAAGTAAATAAGTTCTTAAATGGTTTTAAAAAAGATTTCATTCCATGTCCTTCATGTATATAGCATTTTTATTGAGTGGTCAACTGTCAATCAAATTTTCTCTCTTTAAAAGTTTTGCTTTGGCTTTACTACTTTTATGACTTAATCACTGCTTTTGATTTTTAGCAGACTTGTTTTGATCTGCACATGCAGTTTTGTTTTTTTTTTTTTTTTAAGTAGTTTATCTCGCTTTGAAGTTTAACAGATTTCTTAATGTATCCCATCAACTTGGGGAAGTTACTATTCATTGTTTCTTCAATTGCTACTTCTATTCTATTTTCTCTCTTCTCTCTCATGGGGCTTTAATACACATATATTACATCTTCTCACTATACCTCTATGTCTCATACTCACTACAGGTACCCCTGTTTTGCAAAAGTTTGCTTTATACTCCTTTGCTTTGGGGAAAGTCCTGTATTAGAACCTGTTTTCATTAACCAAAAGAACTCTGAAGAGGATTTTCAGCTTTTACCAAAAAAGTTAATTGCTTCTTCATTTTACACCATTCTGGCATATGAAAGTTCTAGTAGGAACACTCTATTTTCAGATATTAGTGAACCTTGTATTTTATTTTCCATCTTTTTACCACTATGTGCTTCAGTTTAGAATGTTTTTCTCTCTCTAATTTCTGCTTCACTAATTCTACAGCTGAGTCTAATCTATTATTGACCTCATTTATTTAAACTTTTCTCATTATTATATTTTTCAGTGTTACAATTATAATCAGGTTTTCTTTTATAGTTTCCAATCTCTGTTGAAGTTTTAATTTGTCTTTTATATCTCTTAATATAGTAAGAATAATTGTTTCAGAGTCAGTATCTGATGGCTTCATTATCTGAAGCCCCTGCGATTCCGTGGTTCTGCTTCTGTTTGTTGCTTCCACTGGTGTCTATTCATGTTGACTTGTCTCCTTTTATGCCTGGTTACTTTGATATGTTGCCTTTAATTTTACCAGTAAAAATTGTTTGCAGAAATAATTTGAGGCCAGAATGATATATTCCATCTCGCTAGGAATAAAATTTCAGGCTCTGAAGTGATTCAAAACTGTACTATAGTCCTCAACGCAATCTGTTTACTTGCAATTTATCTTATTCCTAGAGTCTCACCATGCATGAGTCTAACTATATGCAAAAGGTTTTCATCAAGGCTCCCAAATGTGAGAATTCTAATTCCTATCTCACTAGCTCAGTGAGACAGTCAAAAGCACCATTAAATTCTTTTTTTTCCCCAACTTTGACATATAGTTGACATATTGTGCATGTTAAAGACATACAATGATCACCATTATAGCATTAGTTACCACCTGCATCCAGTCACATAGTTACCATTTCTTTTTTTGTGGTAAGAACATTCTAGATCTACTTTCTCAGCAACTTTCAAGTATATAATACAATATTTATTGACTATAATCGCCATGCTGTACACTAGATTCTTAGAATTTATTCATCTTAAAACTGGCTGTTTATACCCCTGGCCATGGTCTCCTCTATTCCCCATCTTCCAGTCCCTGGTAACCACCATTCTAGTCTCAGATTGTATTGAATTTGTTTTTTTTAATATTTCAAATGTAAGTGATATCATACAGTATTTGTCATTCTCTGTCTGATTTATTTCATTTATCATTACACCCTTAAAGTCCATCCACATTGTCACAAAAGAGTCCCAGCTCCTCCCAATGAAATCACCAAGTGTGCCTAGTAGGAAAAACAACCCCAAAATTCTGGCTTCATTTCCATGGGCATCAGTTTCCTGCCAGATCTTATCCCAGTAATTCTTTCCTATTTTGTTAATGCCCAATGTCATCAAAGAGATTTAAAAAATACTCTATTCAACTTTACAAGTAGTCTTTAGCAAGGGTGTTGGTTGAATTAGCTACTCTATTATTACCAGAAGTAGAAACCTTCCAATTTATTTGGTTTTTCTTAGACATAACTACAGTCATCCATAGGTATTCTTGGAGACTGGTTCCAGGACTTGCCGTAGATACCAAAATCTGAATATGCTCAGATTTTATACTGAGCATAGGCACTGAGTACTGTCCAAGAAGTTTATGAAAATGGAAGAGATACAGCAAATGAAGGCACTTTGAACATTGCAAACCTGTGTACTACATAAGCCAATATTTTATAATAGTGAACAAAGATATAATAGAACTCTTTTAATAGGACATTTTCACCAATATTTAAATGTTACCAGCAGCTTCTGTGAAATGATTTAGTATTATTTCTTCAATTCTCAGTGTATATCTCTTTCTAAGTCCACTTCATTCTTATTCTAAAACAAAGTAAAATACACAGAAACTCTTGCTATCCATATTCATCTCTTTAGGAAATACATCAATGGTTACATATCACCTGTTTAGTATTTTATTTTATACTGAATAAAGAAAATAATACAAAACAAACAAGCATACTCTCAGTTCTACTCTATTTTCAGTTTTGTTTAATAGACTTGAAGTTAAATGATACCAATTCAATCGTGATTAGCCACCCAAGATGAGACGTATGTCTTTGACATTTTTATGTGATTGAATTTTAATCTTTTGTCATTTTAATTTAATATATTGATTAGGAAATGATTTCATTTTCCCTACAGTATTTTAATGTAATATTTGTGAGTTTATTCATATGAACATTACTTTTTTCTGTTAGTCTATTCATATGAATATTATTTCCTCTGTACATTTTTTGTTGATAGGGAAATAACATTTGATGCGAAAATTTGACAAGAAAATAGGCATATGCAATTGAAGTTTTATAACCAAAGTAAAAATGGAGAGAAAGCAAGTAAAACACATCAAAGTTTTGTTAGTCTCTAAATTTTGAAGTAGGTATAAAGGTGCCACTAAAATACAAAAAAATCACTACTGATTGGATAGGACATTACCACTTGTGGAGTCGATCAAAGGTGTGTGGCAAGTTTAGAACCAGTTCCTTAGAAGGAGACGTACAGAAAACAATCTTTTTTTTTTTTTTTGAGTTTGTTTAAAGAGGCTCATCATAGTAGTTTTAGAATATCACCGTTTTTGCAAATAAAAGTTCTATGTGTGCATTTATATTTATATTCATATATTTCTCCCAAATCTACTCATTGCAACAGCCAAGGCTGTCATTTTGGTTCAAGTATTATTTTTTTCAATGATTTCTTTGCCAGTTTTCCTCCTGAAAATTTTCCTTAAAAAAAAAAAAAACAACCCACAACAGATGTATTCTGAGTAATCAAATTTCCTACTTAATGTCTAGAGTAGCTTCTTATAATTGAACAGAATTATTCCAACATCTACAGTATTTGGCAATGTTTTGTCCAACATGTTTAGGGAAACTTGCCCAATGCTTGCAATTATAGTACTTTTTTAGATCTCTATTGAAATTCTTGGTTAACTTATCAAATAGAAGTGTGAATATGACTTTGGTTTAGTAGAAAAACAAACTCTTGTTAAAATTAATTCTAAAGAGCACTCCTGCTGAAGTAGTTTGTATTTGATCCCATATAGAAGTCCTTAACATGAGCAATCATTACAAAAGAGTCTGGCAGTTAATGTAAAATTCAAGGGCTTCCCTTATGGCTAAGCTGGTAAAGAATCTGCCTGCAATGTGGGAGACTTGGGATCGATCCCTGAGTTGGGAAGGTCCCCTGAAGAAGGGAAAGGCTACCCACTCCAGTATTCTGGCTTGGAGAATTCCATGGACTGCGTAGTCCATGGGATTGCAAAGAGTAGGACACGGCTGAGCAACTTTCACTTTCAAGTGATCATTAATAATTGTGGATACCACAAAGGAGAGGGAATCTATTTTACTATTTATTTTTAATAGTCAGAAATTGCACTGCATTTTTAAATTTACTTTATTTATTTGGTTGTGCTGTGTCTTCACCGTGGCATGCAGGATCTTTAGAGCAGCATGTGGGATTTTTTTTTTTTTTTAGTTGATGCCTGTGGGATCTAGTTTCCTGATCAGGGATTGAACTGGGGTCCCCTGCATTGGCAGCTTGGAATCTTCACCACTGGACCACTTGGGAAGTCCCAATCTATCTTACTTTTTAAAACATTACCTTTCTGATTGGAAAGGAACTCCATCAACATTAAGAGGTACATATTCACTGGGAAAAGATGAGATATGCAGCAAAACCACTGGAGGTTCTGGTTTCCATTCTGTCATGTTCATATTCCATATTTTGGGACATACAATAACTCTTTAAACATTTATTTCCTTATCGACAAACCAAAAAGGTTAAAATTAGTCAGATTTTAAGGTAGCTTAGCTATTTCTCAGTGGCAAAAAGAGACGAGGTATTAGGAAAGGTATAGTGTGACTAGTCAGTGTTGGTCGCTCAGTATCTGACTCTTTGTGACCCCATGGACTGTAATCTGCCAGGATCCTCTGTCCATGGAATTCTCCAGGCAAGAATACTGTAGTGGGTAGGCATTCCCTTCTCCAGGGGATCTTCTCAACCCAGGGCTAGAGCCCAAGTCTTCTGCATTACATGCATGCATGCATGCTAAGTTGCTTCAGTCCTGTCTGACTCTGTGCAACCATACGGACAGCAGCCCACCAGGCTCCTCCGTCCACAGGAATCTCTAAGCAAGAATACTGGAGTGGGTTGCCATTTCCTTCTCCAAGCAGATTCTTTACCATCTGAGTCACCAGGGAAGCCCAGGAAAGGTATAAAGGCATATCAAAGCCTTTCCTCTCATTAACGTTGAGCAGTTGAAGTCCCCGCTCTTTGTTGGCTGTGTAAACCAGCAATCTAAAAGGCTTTTGATGACAAAAATGGCTGAAAGCCACATGCTTGTGGAGCCAAATATGCCCTTAGGAGAAACATTTGACTTTTTTATTTAAGATAAATGGTTAAGTTGAAAAGGAATAGGCTAAACAAGAATTTTAAATGTTAAGCATTGGCACAAGTTCAAAATATTTAAGAATCAGAGAGAATGGCATTTCCTTTGAAATATTCTCTAGAGCTATTTATGTTTTAAACACGCTATTGTGCAATATTGAGTAATATTTAAGTTTAACTGATAGTATAAGGAAATTCATTTTTGTAAAGGATCTTGTTTTACTTCTCTCCTTCCTTTTACCAGCCAAACTTCTTTTAAGTGCCGCTTATATGTATTGCTGCCATTTCCTCATCTCCTACACTTTGTCCCTTGCCATTGGATTTTATTACCACTACTTCACTGAGCCTCCAGTCACAGTATGATCTGATTTCTCTGCATTACTGAATGCTCTCTCTTTGAAGTGCTCCCATATCTTAGTTCCTGTCTTCATCACCTCAGATTTTTCTTCCACTTTTCTGATCTGTCCTTTTCAGCCTCTTTTTTTTTTTTTTTTTTTAAAGTAAAATGGTTTATTAATGTTTGTAGTGCACATCACCCTGGAGAAAACTGAGTAAGAAATAACTCAAAATGGTACTCAAAATTCCAGCTTTTATAGCCTGTTCAACAGAAGACAATGAAGCTGTAGGTAAATGACAGGACAAAGAAGATTGGTTCTAGGCTTCCAAGGTGGGCGAGTGATGAGAGAGTAAATATATGGGAGGGAATTAATAGAATAAGGTTTGTCTGAAGATTTCTCTGGTGCCACCTCTGGACTAATAAGAATGTCTTCTTCCCTCCTGAACAGCGAGGGTACTTTTCACATGGGAGTTTATCTTCCCTGGGGTCAACCTATTGCTGCAGATATACAGTTTGGCTTCCCAGTCGGGAACACTTCCTCTGTCCACCCTGTAAAAATCTATTCTCTGAATCACACTGATAGGATGAACTCCATTTATTTCCAAGGGTCTGTGCTGAGGATTGCCAGTTCTACAAATTTTCACAGATTCGCCTCCTGAATTCGAGATGCTTCTATCCAATAGCCCTCTGGATATTTCCATTTGGATTTCCAACTAGTGCTTGAAACACAACATTCCCACCATGGAATTCATCCACTTTCTCCCTGATCGGAGTCATCTTCCCATGAGCCAACCAGGAACTCAGGTTTCAGACCCACCACAGTCACTCTTCATCTAAGGAGTAGATAGTTCTGTACTATATGCTTCGAAAAATCTTTTACTCCTTTCTGTTACCACTGCCATCATTGCCTCCATCAGCTCTCACATTGACTGCTGTTAACTGTCTCCTAACTCACTCACCTACCACTGTTCTGCTCTCTCTATCTGAGGCATTGAAAAATGCTTAAAACACAAAAATAATATTGTCTTCTTTCCTAAAACTCTTCAGTGCCTTCCCATTACTCTTAGAATAATGTCCGAATTCACTGAGTAATTTCCTGAATGGTCTGCTTTGGACCCTGTCTTCCTCTCTAGCCTCATCACTCACCATTTTTCCCTCCCTTGTGATTATGTTCACCACACTGAATGACTCTCATTTCCTGGACTTGCCTGCTCCCTGTAGCTCAGCACCTTTAAAAGAATGGTTTCTCTTCCTAGGACTGCCATTTCATCCCTCTCATGTTTGGCTATTACAGACTCCTTACATCTCTAATCTTTATGTCTCTTATCAACTGTACGTTGGCATATATAGACTTAACTGCTAAGAGAGAAGGGCCATTCAGCCCAAGCAAGGCCTAAACTGGGGTCATATAGAACATGGCAAGCTGGGCTTTTATATAATGACATTGTTGATGATGATAATGATGGCCATAGTAAAATAAATGTTATCACAGCCCCAAACCCTGGACACAAATTATTGTTTCAAACCTAGCAATCAGCAACACTCAGAATACATGATTTTCAGAATGTAATACTCATACCATGAGACTCATTATCCTAATCAAATCACAAATATTCAGAAGCATTTAAAAAATCAAGTTTGTGGATTCCTTTCAGCACATTCAGCTGCTGATTCCCCTCTGTGCTACTTATTTCAGTGGCCAGAAGCTATGAAAAGAAATTAAAGGAAATGAAATTCATAACTTCTAACCTTGCTTAAGGCAGTTCTAGTATTTTTAAAATGATTATGTTGAGGGTGGGCAAGGATAACACAATCAATAAATGAGTTTTGGTGACATTCTAAGGAATTCAATTATGTTCTTCTTGGCCCCTATAAGGCTGACTAATCATAATTAAGTTATAAGTTAAATTTTCCTCTGTGTACAGGGAACCCTGACTCACAAAACCAAATATAAATACACAATATGAGTGCTTTTCCTATGAAACCTAGCATCCGCTCTAAAAAATAACATATAAATTTTTGCTGTCTCTCACATTCTTATTTACAATGGAGATTGCAGAGCTTCCCTGGTGGCTCAGACAGTAAAGAATCTGTCTGCAATGTAGGAGACCTGGGTTTAATCCCTGGGTCAAGAAGATCCCTTGGAGGAGTGCATGGCAACCCACTCCAGTACTGTTGCCTGGAGAACTCCATGGACAGAGGAGCCTAGCAGGCTAATAGTCCATGGGTCGCAAAGAATTGGACACAACTAAGTGACTAACACTTTCACTTTTCAGTATTTTATATGAAGATTTTGCCATTATGAATACCAAATGGAACACCGTCTTGCTATGTGAAAGAAAACATATAGGCAAGTTCTCGGTATTTTTAAAAAAGGCAAGTCCATCCCAGAAAAGCATAATCTCGTTCCTTAAGTATGCCTGTATAGGGAGTGGTCCAAATATTACATAATATTAGCATATTAGCACATTACAAACAAAACTCTTTTGATTTACTATATGCATCAAAATCTTGATGAGATTTATCTGAGTCATATCAGCTTGAAATCAGGATCAAGTCCTTGCCTTACGTTTTTTGCCTAAATTATATAATAGTACACAGATGCTTCAACAAAACTCATGAAAAGGCAAACCATTGCAATATGAGCTGAATATTTTTTCCTGGGAAACTAGTGTTAAGATACTCACACGCAACCTCTTAGAGAAGCCACTTGATGTATACATCTCCCTTCCTCCATAGCATCCTTATCCTAACTCTAGAACAACATGAGCTAAAAGCTAAAAATAAATGCAGCCCTAAAAAATGCTTTAGAACTTGGCTCTCAGTTTCTCATTTCTGCAACTTGGAACTAGTATGGCTAAGCCTTTGGGTTATGAACTACCATAAGAGAATGATAATTACTTGTTATTTTAAAGCGCCAGATTTACTGACTGAACAACAACACATTCTTATATATACAACTTTCAAAAGACCTCTGATTACATTCATAATTGAGTTAACATACAAGACTGAAAATTGATTTCTGAGGGATAACATTAAATAAGATTTCTTAGAGACTGCAGTTTAATTCTCCTCCCCTATAATACTACCATCATTAACTTCAATTCAGTATAATAACAAAAAAGTGCATCGTATGTGTTCTGGGTAAAAAAGTCATCTCTCACTGTCTAAATGCAAGACCATGCCTTTTATGTTAGAATTCTTGTTCTGTCAACCACTCTCAGATTTACTAGAATGCTAAGAAGATTCCAGGAAATCTGATATTTTGACGCAGCATTTAAGTAAAAATGTGCCATTAGTATTCATCTTCTTAGCTATTTGGAACCATTTATCTTACTAAGACATTTCAGGTCATTTATATATGTATTTTTAAAATGTTCCTTGTAACAGAGAATGGTGTGTGCTTGTCACAGATGGGGTAAGTACCTCGGGACAGAGTTAGGAGGAAGACTTTCTAGAGAACTTTTGTATGTCTGATATTTGAACAATGTTCATATTATCGATGTAAAAGAAATATTAGACAGCTTTTAAAAGTGCGACACAATTTCTCTGATACAAGTTACACATGTGTTCTTGAGGGAGAAAATCATTGCCAGTCAAAATTTGTTAGGAATTCAATCTATTTCCCCTCTCCTATAAGACCTATAAATAAAGACCATAAAAGTGGTTCATGTGGTGTCAAAATTAAAGATGTTTGCTTCAGATTAAAATTTGTAGTTTGATTGGGACATGAAAATTACTCTATGACCTTGAACCTAGAATCCCAGGAAGTGGTGAGGATTACTGTGCATAATCCATGAGAGAGATAAAAGGATTGTGGTCCTCCTCCAGGACACATTCCAGTGTGCTTGCCCAACCCTCTGGCCTTTCACAGGTGATCTGCATTATCACTCCAGGGCCTGGAAGCCATAGAGAAGAGTAATATATACAGGAAATGGTTGTAAAGAGATAAGAAAAAAGTGGGAACAAAGGAAAATTGAGGCCCCTGTTCATCATTATCATTTAGGGAAGGAAAAAGAAGAGAAACATGGAAAATATTAACAGAGTCTACAAGAGAGGCTTACCAACTCCTGATTGAAAATTCTTTTGTGTCTTTAGTGAACACTACTAGAGAGGTTGTTTGAGAATTCCTGGACCTCTCATTAGGTAATTAACCTATGCAAGTTTGTGCTAAGTTGCTTCAGTCATATCCAACTCTGTGTGACACAATGGACAGTAGCCCACCAGGTTCCTCTGTCCATGGGGATTCTCCAGGCAAGAATACTGGAGTGGGTAGCCATGCACTTCTCTAGGGAATCTTCCCCACAAAGGGATTGAACCTGCGTCTCTTATGTCTTCTGCATTGGCAGGAGAGTTCTTTATCACTAGTGCCACCTGGGAAGCCCATATGCAAGTTTGGATGACCAAACCAAATATACATGACCTTTCCATGTGGATTGGGCTTTTGGAGAAGAGATACAATGACTTTTGTCTGACAAGCCTGGACTAAGGGTTTAAGAGCAGGTACCCGGACCAAATTCGGTTCTACCATTATTAGGTGTATGACCTTGGACACAGTAGATAACCTCCTGGAGCCTCAGCTTCCTCTTCTGTAAAATGGGATAAGAGTAGTATGTACCCAGAGAGTAGTGTGAACCTGGTGCCTATAATCCTTTGACTCGGCTGAAAATTCTCTTTAATGATCTCACTGAGTGCTCCCAGGTGGAGAACGTGGTATATTTATATCCCTGTGGTATATTTATATAAATTTCAGATTATAGGTGATCACACAAGCCATGAGAAAGGGGCACTACCTAAGGTTGGTTTTTATTCTGACTTAAAAAACAAATATCTTGGAAATTAAATTGTTTTCTTTGCTGGATTTTGAGCATTAAACCGACTCTTTGCGACCCCACAGAAAATACAGTCCATGGAATTCTCCAGGCCAGAATACTGGAGTGAGTAGCCATTTCCTTCCCCAGGGGATCTTCCCAACCCATGGATTGAACCCAGGTCTCCCACATTATAGGCAGATTCTTTACCAGCTGAGCCACAGGGGAAGCCCAGGAATACTGGTGTGGGTAGCCTATCCCTTCTCCAGCAGATCTTACTGACCTAGGAATTGAACCAGGATCTCCTGCATTCTAGGTGGATTCTTTACCAACTGAGCTATCAGGGAAGCTTATTAAATAAAATAATATTTGTAAAGTACTTTAGGAACAGTGACTGGCACATAGTAAGTGTTATATCAGTGTTTGTTAAAGGAAAATACATGTGAGTAAAACAGTAGAAGTTCGCTTAAGTAAATTTGACTCAGTTACTTAATGTCCAGTTGCCTCTGAAAGCATTAGTTGAAGCCTGAGGACTCAGAAATGTTCATGATTAATATCTATACTGTTGTCTAAACCTGATTCTACCAGTTGAATTCTTTGCTTATAAAGACTTGGTTGGGCTTATTCCCAGACCAAAGGAGAAAAGGAAGGATATACCCATTTGAATGCAAAGTTCCAAAGAATAGCAAGGAGAGATAAGAAAGCCTTCCTCTGTGATCAGTGCAAAGAAACAAAGGAAAACAATAGAATGGGAAAGACTAGAGATCTCTTCAAGAAAATTAGAGCTACCAAGGGAGCATTTCATGCAAAGATGGGCTCAATAAAGGACAGAAATGGTAGGGACCTAACAGAAGCAGAAGAGATTAAGAAGAGGTGGCAAGAACACACAGAAGCAACTATACAAAAAATATCTTCATGACCCAGATAATCACGATGGTGTGATCACTCACCTAGAGCCAGACATCCTGGAATGCGAAGTCAAGTGGGCCTTATGAAGCATCACTATGAACAAAGCTAGTGGAGGTGATGAAATTCCAGCTGAGCTATTTCAAATCCTAAAAGACAATGCTGTGAAAGTGCTGTCCTCAATATGCCAGCAAAATTGGACAACTCAGCAGTGGCCACAGGACTGGAAAAGGTCAGTTTTCATCCCAATCCCAAAGAAAGGCAATGCCAAAGAATGCTCAAACTACTGCACAATTGCACTCATCTCACACGCTAGTAAAGTAATGCTCAAAATTCTCCAACCAGGCTTCAACAATACATGAACTGTGAACTTCCAGATGTTCAAACTGGTTTTAGAAAAGGCAGAGGAACCAGAGATCGAATTGCAAACATCCGTTGGGTCATCAAAAAAGCAAGAGAGTTCCAGAAAGACATATATTTGCTTTACTATGCCAAAGCCTTTGATTGTGTGGATCACCACAAACTGTGGAAAATTTTTAAAGAGATGGGGATACCAGACCACCCGACCTTCCTCTTGAGAAATCTGTATGCCGATCAGGAAGCAACAGGTAGAACTGGACATGGAACAACAAATTGGTTCCAAATAGGAAAATGAGTACATCAAGGCTGTATATTGTCACCCTGCTTATTTAACGTATATGCAGAGTACATCATGAGAAACACTGGGCTGGATGAAGCACAAGCTGGAATCAAGATTGCTGAGAGAAATATCAATAACCTCAGATATGCAGATGACACCACCCTTATGGCAGAAAGTGAAGAAGAACTAAAGAGCCTCTTGATGAAAGTGAAAGAGGAAAGTGAAAAAGTTGGCTTAAAGCTCAACATTCAGAAAACTAAGATCATGGCATCCGGTCCCATCACTTCATGGCAAATAGATGGGCAAACAGTGGAAACAGTGACATACTTTATTTTGGGGGGCTCCCAAGTCACTGCAGATGGTGACTGCAGCCATGAAATTAAAAGATGCTTACTCCTTGGAAGAAAAGTTATGACTAACCTAGACAGCATATTAAAAAGCAGAGATATTACTTTGCCAACAAAGGTCCATCTAGTCAAAGCTATGGTTTTTCTAGTAGTCATATATGGATGTGAGAGTTGGAGTATAAAGAAAGCTGAGTGCTGAAGAATTGGTGCTTTTAAACTGTGGTGTTGGAGAAGACTCTTGAGAGTCCCTTGGACTGCAAGGAGATCCAACCAGTCCATCCTAAAGGAAATCAGTCCTGAATATTCATTGGAAGGACTGATGGTGAAGCTGAAACTCCAATATTTTGGCCACCTAATGTGAAAAGCTGACTCATTTGAAAAGATCCTGATGCTGGGAAAGATTAAAGATGGGAGGAGAAGGGGAGGACAGAGTATGAGATGATTGGATGGCATCACTGACTAAATGGACATGAGTTTGAGCAAACTCCGGGAGTTGGTGATGGACAGGGAGGCCTAGTGTGCTGCAGTCCATGGGGTCACAAAGAGTCAGGCATGACTGAGTGACTGAACTGATACTGATTCCCAGAGCAATTTATGACAGTAATTTTTACTTTTTTAATTAAAAAATTGAGTTTTTGAGTAAACATACTAAATATGCAAAAAAGAGTGTTGTGTGAAAATTAGGTTGAAGGCTTTGGAGAAATTTAATAAAGAGATGGTGTTTTAAAAACTGCTCTTGAACTTGGTGTTTTTGAAGTAACTGAACAGACAGAAAAAAATCATAGAAATCTGGAATGAGTTTATATTGAAAATTGTTTTTCAAATGCCCTTAAATTTGGAGACTAGTTAATAGAAACTGAAAGTGGAAACTGTAGACAATGTGCTGTGGGTGTGGTTTGTACAAGAAAGACAACATAGGATGTCCAAGGGAAGGGTCCAGATGCAATAGCAAAGCTTGATTCCAGCCAAAAAAGAGAAAACATGAATTCATGTGAATTTATATATTTTAAGCTAAGAGAAAACATATTTAGTTATTATGGATCATTGTTTGACTATTCTCTAAACAAATCAAATTTTCAATGTCAGATGAGGATTTCTACCACAATTAAGACTATTAATTTTAGAAACCTGGCCTAGGTTTGAATCTAGTTTCTGCCCCTTACTAGCTTTGGGAACTTGGGAAAATATTTTGCTTAACTTCTTTAGAAGCCAGTGTCCCCATCTCTTAACAATGAAGGATCAACAGTGTCTATGAGGTTTGGCACATAAAATTAAAAGACCCTTTCTCCTTGGAGGAAAAGCTATGACAAACCTAGACAGCATATTAAAAAGCAGAGACATCACTTTGCTGACAAAGGTCTATATAGTCAAAGCTATGGTTTTTCCAGTATTCATGTACGGATGTGAGAGTTGGACCATAAAGAAAGCAGAATGCCAAAGAACTGATGCTTTGAATTGTGGTGCTGGAGAAGACTCTTGAGAGTCCTTTGGACAGCAAGGAGAGCAAAACAGTCAATCCTAAAGGAAATCAACCCTGAATATTCATTGGAAGAACTGGTGCTGGAGCTCCAATACTTTGGCCACTTGATACGAAAAGCCGACTCTTTGGAGAAGCCCCTGATGCTGGGAAAGATAGAAGACAAAAAGACAAAGTGGTAGTGGAGGATTAGATGGTGAGATCGCATCCCTGAGTCAATGGACGTGAATTTGAGCAAACCCCAGGAGACGGTGAAGGACGGAGAAGCCTGGCATGCTGCAGTCCATGAGATCACAAAGAGTTGGACATAACTGAGCAACCGAACAGCAACAGCATGAGGTTTGAAGGAGGACCCAGTGCGCTGTCACATGGAAAAGAAGTACTCAGCACAGTGCACAGCCTGTGGTTAAACTATGTGCACTACTGATATCATGCTTTCCTGCACTCTATTCATCCCCTAACTTAGTTCCTACACACAGTTTTCACAGGATAAAAGTTTACTATCTCTTTAAGTCATGATGATGATTAAACAATTCAACAAATAATTATTGAGCATACTATTTATGAGACACTAAAATAAGATGCTGAGAACACAGGTCTGAATTAAGATTTACCTCTCTGCTTTAAGATTTAGCCCTCTGAGAAGATGTTTCATTAGCCAGAAGTTGCTTTAGAATTTGCAATGAACCTAACCATTAGTGATTTTGTCTTGTGGCCAAACACTAAATAGAAAAAGAAAATTTTGATACTGATGATGATGGGTAAGGATCTAGCTATTAGTGTTTTGGGAAATATTTATTTATTTATCACGGCATATCTGAGAGGAGGAAAGCAAGTCATGTTGGGTGATAAAAACATAAAATGTAATATAAAAATGAAATATACTTTTAGGAGAGCACAGAGAAGGAACAGAAATGAGAGCAAATGCATGTAAAGATGTGTCATGTTTCTAAATGCTTCTAGCTACTTTGCCCATATATAAATCTAGAGAGCCTGCCCATAGAAAAATCAGACATATCAAGTAGGATAAGCTCCTAAGACTGATGAAGGTGTGTGTTGTGGGTATGAGCATGGATTTCCAGTAAGACCAAATTGGAATCCTAACTCTGCCACTTATTAGCTGTTGGACACTGGGAACTAAACCTACTTACTAAACCTATTTAAGTGTTAATTTTCTCATCTGTAAGATAGAGTTAAGACTAACTACCTATGTGGGTTGTTGAGAAGATTCCAAGAGAAAATATGTCTGAGTTGTCTAGAGTGACTTGCACAGGATCACTTCAGAAGGCAGCTGTTGTTGTGACATGCAGGAATCAACACTGTCCTCAGGCTGCATGGCAGACTGCCCCAAAGGGTCCCCTAGACCACATGCAGGACACATGCTTCTTGAAAACCCCTGACATAGACTTTCATGGTGTTTGTTGCATAGCTCAGTGAATGCTCCAACATTCACCCACTGAATCAGCCTCCTACAGGGCAGCTGCTTTTTTTTCCCCTACCTGTTCTATGTTTTAGTCAGAGCATGTATGTACAGTGCTCAAGAGCTGAACTTGTTCAAAGTCATCCACCCTGTATTTCTAAAGAAAGTTTCTTGATGCTTTTGTTTGTTTGTTGGGTTTGTTTTATTTGTGGGATGCAGTGGGACTCCTGATGCTTGACTGCAAGTTTCTTTAGACTTTGTGTCTACTGCTCTCCAAAACAAACCCAATTTTACACAGACCTTTTCATAACAGCCTGCTTCTCTGAATATCTCCTAAGTAATTAAATACAATATTTTATAAATATTAAAAAATTTTGGCTTTAAGTTCTTTCTCTGTGGATTAGTAATCTATCTAAATCTCAACTCTAGATACCTTGTTCTACCAACAAAGTTGATGTCCGATAGGTATTTGTTGATTGATTGATTTTGCTGAGTGATTGAACTCCAAGGCCTCTTACAGTGTCTTATGCACAGCTGTGTAAACTCTGTTGAATGAAACTGAAGCTTGTCACATTCCAGCAGTAATAAGGAATGAGTTAGCCAAGTACCTCTTCTCTGACATGTCATCCATCAAACAGCCTTAATATCTTTCTGGCCTAAAAGAAGTTTCAGGGGAATAAGAACACTACGGCAAAAACCAAAATCACTTACTCCAAGGGTTAAACAATAAAAGTACCCAATGTATGTGTCTATTGATAAGGGGAAGAGAGAGAGAGGAGATCACTTTCAAACTGCAAGTGAAAATTAGACACAGTTTTGTGAAGTTCCCATGGTTTCAGTTTCATCAGTGTATAATTGCAAACCAACAATGCTAGGAGGCTGATGGCGTTACGTTAGATCCTCGATATGCTCCTGAGTTTAACAAGCAACCTTACACCATTAGACAGACATGCTGGGAGAAGGAGAAATGGCTCCACAGCAGCTAGTGTGGGGCAACTTGAACTGCCTTTGCTCCAATCCATGACAACAGATCCATCTTGGGAGAAAAACTGAACATTACATTTCATCCTATTAATCTTTGTTTGACATGATCCAAAAAATATTTTTTAAGAAATTAGCTTGCATTTTAGAGTTCTCAGAAAGTCTGTTGGTTTTCATTTCTGATTTAGAGATGATTACATAATAAATTGATTGATTGACTTTCCCTACCTTTCCCTATCCTAAATACTTTCCAATTTAGGTTGAAACTCATTCCTTGCACCTACCTCAGACAGAAAGAAACAGAATTGACATTATACATACACTCTCCAATATCCAAATAAGATGAAGTGACAGAGGAAGATACACACAAACTCATTGTGGAGTTTGCTGAAGTGCTATTTCCTGCAGAGATATTTGTGTGTGTGTGTCAGGGGGCAGGGGGACGGTTCCCCAAAGGCTCTTATGTTCTCTGTCCAATTTTCTAACTTTCCCACTGCTTCCTTCAATTTGTGTCCAGCCAAAGCCTTCAAACTGCTCTGTCGCTTATCTAAAGGGAGAAATTAATTTGCAAAGGAAAGGAAAGAGGTTAGAGACAGAAGAGAGAAAGAAGCTATGTCCTACAGCTGCCAAATGCCACATTTTCACAGAAGCTGTCCAGGACCAAGAAAAGGTCCTACTGACATCAACGAAGAGGGGAACCCCATTCCCTGTGGTTGTCAAAGACCTAAGGCCTTGCTTTATGGAAATTACACCCGGGATAATTTTTCGTGGCTCGGAATGTGACATGGAGGAGGAACATATCTTTGAGGTTAGAAAGCACTCCTCTTCCTACTCTCTCAAGCTCAACTCAGCACAAAGGAAAAAGGTGACATTTTGGACGTCAATTCACACTCTGGTGCCTGTGTTCCTCACATCTTACAAGTATTTAATTCACAGTGAACTCTACCCCCCATGACCTTCAGGGAAGCACAGAGTTATTTCCAGTTTATCCATTTCTATCTCCCTGTCCTGCAGTCCATTGGGGAACAGATCTGAGAACCAGGCATCTTGGCTGGTAATCCAAAGACTTAACTGGGAAAATATTTCAGCTCTAAAACTAAGGTTTAAAGATTTGTACTTCTCTTTAGTGGATGGTAATTGAAGTAAGTACACAACAGAAGTGAAGGAGATTCTTCCTTCAAACATACACACATCCCAAATGAAGCAGAGCATCTAGCCTTTTTCCTTATTCCCCTCTGAATTTCCAGCTTTCTTACATGCTTTCCTTATTAATCATGCATTACTTTCAAAGACTCTTATTGGAGTTTGCTTAATGAACTAGACATTCTAACAATATTCAGCTGACAGCTCCTACATGCTGTAGCTAAAGAGATTATTGTCATGAGAACAAGATAAAACTATGTTAAGGTGTCATAGTTTCGTATGGAAATTCCCTTACATGTCTTTAATATTTTGAGGATAATTAATTATTACAGGATAATATAAGCAATGGAAAAATGAAAGTTCTGATTTCAGAGGTATTAATCTTATTATACCCTTAAATATTCTCATATGCTTTATAGCACGTGTCTTGATTTGGGGTTACGAAATTGTTTGCCATGCTCCGAGCTTACATTTCATGTACTGATACAAGGAACATTAAGACATATTGTTTACAAACTTAAATTCGCATAAATTAAACATGTGTTTTTATGGGCAGCCAGAAGCAGTTAGGAACAAGATGGATGCTGACTAGTATCCAGGACTCACTCTGCATTTGACAGTCCTCCACTCAGAGTCCACATGTGTCTCCATCTCAAGTTTCAAACACTTTTCCTCCAGCCAATTCAAGAACTACCTAAACTAACAACAAATAAGTCACTAATTTTGAAATATGCCTTTAAGGCGTAGCTCTGCTATGACAAGTTGGGTGATACTGAATCACCACTTAACCTTGCTAGTCCTCAGTTATTACATCTGCAAAATGAAGGTGCTGTAATATGTAATTTTTCAGGAAATGTCCAAGCTCTACAATTCTGTGTGTCATATTGGTGCTTCAGCTACTTATGATTGTCTGTTCCCATTACCTTTTTGCAAGAATTTTATACTTTGCAAGGAATAAATTTTACATAGGCCTGACTAATCATAACTGGTAAAGAGTTCTGTAAAAACGTGGCTATAGACTAAGCACGTTATTTTTCAAATAAGAGTTTTGCCTAACAAATTAAGACTTCCATTACAAGAACTATTACACTGATCTTAGAGAAAACTCAGTGAGGGCCAGATACCCTCATTGTATTGATCCAGACATATATTGAATTTCAGTGTCCCTGCTTCAATTTAAAAGGATGCAGAAACACACCTGGCAAATGCATCATTACTTTACATGGTCCTTACACTGAGTCCTTTTTTCTAATTTTTTTTTTAACTAATACTACCAAAGTAACAAAGTTTGCTTTTAGAATTCTTCCCATTTCTAACACCAATAATTCTATGGCTCTGCAAAGGGTAATTGAAACTTCAAAACTACAGTCACACTGAGACTTAATCTCTTGCTAGATTATTTTGTCAAAACAAAAACCATCAGGACATGCACTGGGGCACAATTGATGCCTGGGACTATATTAATTCATGCTGTTGGCAATAGGAAACAGCTCTTGTTGGTGAGTGGCTATTGCTTGCATACCTGTAATGCAAACACATCATCAGTGCTTTATTACTGGTCTCAGAAGAAGGACTTTTCCTTTTTTTCTAAGTCAAATAGTAAGACATACAGTGCCATATTAAAATTTAAAAAGAGTGGTAGCTGGTGGAAGATTATTTTAAGACTATGTATTTGGAAGTAAAAGGTCTTGGAAGTAAAAGATCAGTCCCAAGAGCAGTGCTTAGGGCTTAGCATTCTTTTCAGAGTATAGCAGTAGATGTTCACTCCACGTTTCTAATTACTTAACTCAGGCTCCCCGAGTCCTCTGAGGGAAAGATTGTCAAGGAGCAGAGAAACAGCAAAGGCAACCAGGCATGCATTAAAAAATCATTACTTCCTTGAGCTGAGCTCAGTTTCTCTTAGGTCTGAGTGATGTGGCTGTGTACAGAAGGAAACAGATGCAGGTACAGGTATACGAATGTCTCAAGTGTGTTATTCTTTTACACATTTATAAGAGCTCTTTACTTAAGAACAACTTTGTTGGCACATTACAATCCACAGAGAATGTGGCTGCGTATAAAATCTGTCACATTAAATCCTGGGAACCAGAAGATAACGCTTGTTAATTTCCTGGAGTGACTTTTCCAAAAACCTTCCTGAGAAATTAAACTTCCCAAAGCCGATCCTCTTCCTCCCATGTCAGTGAGAGGATAGCTGATTAGGAAATGTCATCCTAACACAATGTGAAGAAAGTCTTAGGCTGACTTTACCTGAAATCTACAAGCAGGTGAAACCTTGTTTGTTAATTTCATCACATGCAGTGGTGCTTATCATGTGATGATATGCAAGAGGTTCCCTCTTCTCCTTTCCCTTAATTTTTCATTTGAATCCATAAAAATTGGATAGAAATATAAACCATGCTGTTTAAAAATATTTGTGACTAAAAACTGTTAGAATAACCAGCACTTCCACTGCCTGAACTGTCAGTAATGTAGAGCTCTGCTGAATTCTGGACTGTTTTAATCAAAGTCCAACTATTTTTCTTTTTTTTTTTTTTCTCCCTTTGGCCACGCCTCACAACATGTGGAACTTCCCTGATCAGGCATCAAACCCTGCCCCCTGCAGTGGAAGCACAGAGTTTTAACAACTGGACCACCAGGGAAGCCCCCAACCACCTTTTCAAAATCCAAGAATATAAAGTGATTAGACATGCTTCTCATTTTGTCTTGGAAATTTAAGTACTAAGGGGACTGCTAGCTATTCATATGCCAAGTCAACTTGCTAGGATTTTTATCAAGTATCCATATGATTTTCTCAGATGAAAGAGTGGTCTCTAATTTGGACATCAGCTTGTACTGCACAATTTGGGTCAAGTAAACATACCTAACCCTGTGTTATCATCTGTAAGATAAGGATAATAATATTTACTTTTAAGTTATTGTGAGTAGAAAACAGTTCACATTAAATAAAAGTGAGTGATCTTCCCTTACACTGAATCATTCCTTTGAGCTGAGGCTGTCACTTAAAGATATATCACATCATCTCAAAGATGAAATGTAATGTTAGTTAGTATATCAGTCATGGTCCAGTCAGGAAAGCATAAGTGCTCTGAAAATTTCAAACAGAGGTGAACTAAATACAAAAAAAATTGGTTGCAAAAATTTTGGCTGAGTAGTAGAGTGGAGGGGAGAACAGGGGCACTTTACAGAGTCCAGAAATAATGCATTTATTGCTGAGGCTGCCACCAATGCGCTGGAGCCCGTGGTCATCTGTCCTCCCCACTGCTGTCCCCTGCTGGTCTCAAATCCATCAAGGCTGCTGGAGGTCATGGTCACCCACAGTTCACCGGTACTGGAACCAGAAGCAGAAAGACTGCCCTCTTGGCTGTCCTTGTATTTTCACTGAAATGCTTTCTATTGGCAAAACTGAACAGAATCCTGTCAGAAAAAGAGTTTGGGGAACACATTTTTTAGGCATCCAGACCCTGAAATGCAGGGGAGAGCGCAAAAGGGAAGGGGAACAGACCGAACATGAGCAGACATTTATCCAGAAGAATAACTATTCATGCTAGTTACCATTCTAGCACGAGGAAGCAAGCAGTGATTCTGGTTCAAAAAGATGAACTGTGTTTATCTCTCCCCCTAAATCTCAAAAAATGTCATGAAAGACATAAAGGAACTGAAAATGAGAAAGGGATCTGTGATGTGAACTCTATGTGTCAACTTGACTGGGCCACAAGGTGCTCCGATATTTAGTTCAACATTATTCTGGGTGTGTCTGTGAGTACATTTTGGAGTGAGGTTAACATGTGAATTGGTATACCAAGTAAAGAAGATGATCCTTCCTGATAAGAGGTAGCCGCTCTTCCAATTCACTGAAGGCCAACATAACAAAAGACTAAGAGAGAATTCTCTCTTTGCCTGTTTCCAAGCTGAGTCGCTGGTCTCCTCTTGCCTTTGGACTTGCACTGGCACTCACACCATTGCTTCTCCTGGTTTTCAGACCTCTGGATCCAAGCTGGAGCTTGCATCATTGGTTCTTCTGGGTCTCTAGATTGCTGACTATAGAGCTGAGCACTTCTCAACCTCCAAAATCCTGTGAGTCAATTCCTCATAAAAAATGAATAGAGGGGTATAGGGCTTCCCTGGTGGCTCAGACAGTAAAGAATCCGCCTGCAATGTAGGAGACCCAGGTTCAATCCCTAGGTCAGGAAGACCCCCTGGAGGAGGGCAAGGCAACCCACTCCAGTATTCTTAACTGGAGAATCTCACGGACAGAGGAGCCTGATGGGCTGCAATCCATGGGGTCGCAAAGAATCAGACACGACTGAGCCACTAACACTTTCACTTCTCACTTTCAGAGAGGTATGGGTTAGATAGAGATATCTTATTGGTTCTGTTTCTCTGGAGAGTTTAGACTAATATAAGATTCACGAATAGAATAGAAATGTTGATAAGCTTCTAGAAGAAAGTAGATAGAATCATACTGATGAGTAGACCCCAACAGAGAATACTGTCTTCTAACGATCCGCAGGAGTTGGTGGCACTGGGAGGGACAGCTACCTTCCTGGCAGGTGCCCAGCAGGTCCAGCTGACGCTGAAGCCAGAAAGAAGGAAGGGCTGTAATCAAGGGACTTGCTAATGAGCATCTGTGGAATAGGTCAGGTAAACTGTTCTTCCTCTCTTGTATGAAAAAACCAGAAATGTGTGCAAGAAAAATATGGCTCAAATATGAAGCTAAATAAAACTTAACATGACTTTTGTGCCAATTATAGAGTACAGAGAAAGAAACTCCATTTGACTTTGAGATGGTGAACATCAAGAACTTAATAATATAGAATTATATTTCTTTCTCTGTTAGCATAATCATACTACTTGGTTTTGGCAATGCAAATATATTGTAAATATTGCTTATTGTTTTTTAATCAATTAAAAGTAGATAACATTACAGTTATAGAGAAGAATGCAAGAAATAAATTTTGGCAATGGGAAATCAAAGGTACAACCATCGAAGGTTGGGAGGGAGAAATGGAGGAGGAGAAGTAGAAGACACTCATGCATTTATTCCTCATCTAAGACAGTGTGAAGTCAATGGATTCTGTCTAAGGGGATGGATCAAGAGACATTTACATGTATTGCTTAAAAGTTGTAGTCAATCCCTAGAAGAAAGGGAAAAAAATTAGCAACAGATCAAGAATGAAAGAGATGGAAAAAGGACTTGATTCTTCATATTTCATATTTGAGAGTAAATAGATAATTATCTAAAATTGACAAATTAACAAATCAAGTTTCAAATATGTAATTTAGTGTTGTGCCTATAACCATAAAAAACAAGATCAGAAAGTAAAAAATCATTGCCTCTTATGAATAAGGCTAAATGGTTAGTGGAAGGAGGAGATGTTTTTGTCTTCATTTTAATATTTTTGAACTATTTGATTTTCATTCACATGTATTATAACTTTATAATAAATCAATATAGGAGAAATGCTCCTGTTGGTGAAGAGGGTACAGTGAGAGGCAGGCATATACAAGCCTCAGTTCCAAGCTTAGTTACAGTGATTTTATGAATGTCAAACAGCTACAAATGTAAGTTGAAGAGAGAGATAAATGCTACTGTCTGATCCAACAGAATCAACAGTATATATGTTACCAGGGGCACCATATCTTAGCCATCATGTGAGTGAAACCTTTCTTAAGAGTCAGCTGTCAAACCAGCAAGGAGTTTGCAGGCTGATTTAATCTTTTTTCCTTTTCTCCCCAACTTTAATTATAACATTTAAACTCAAAGAGAATTATTGGCAAAGCAAACATAAAACTTTCTTAACAGGATGTACTCCCCAGTTCCCTGTAGAAAAAAATTATCATAAGAAAAAAATAAATAAAACACGATGCCTGACATGGTCATATGGTTAAGAAACAAGTCACTTTGGTTTTGCATCAAAGAATAAATCAAGTTGGCGGCACTTTTCTCACTTCTGGTTGAGTGTACATAATTTGGAGGAAGTTTCCTTATATTTTGTATGCGTGTGTGTGCTCAGTGGCTCAGTCGTGTTCAACTTTTTGTGACCCCATGGTCTATAGCCCACCAGGCCCCTCTGAGCATGGAATTTTCCAGGAAAGAATACTGGGGTGGGTTGCCATTTCCTTCTCCAGGGGATCTTCCCAATGCAGGGATTGAACCTTCATCTCCTGGGTCTCCTGCATTGGCAGGTGGATTATTTACTGTGCCACCTGAGAAGCCCTATATCTTGTATAAGTCTCCATTAAAGAAGGTTTTTTGAAATGAAGTTGTAACTTCTGTTGCATCATGAGAAGTCAGCTCTGAGTGCACACTAAAGATTTCTGGCATTTGGACCATTCCGTAGAAGCTTACAACTGTAGCTCACGTTCTTAAAGCAGAATAGTGTCAGTTGGCATCCATTTGTCAAATAACTCACAGAAAAGTGTGAGCAATCTCATTTGGGCCAGAACTGCCATGAGGCCCAAAAGTCAGTATCAGAACATTTGGGCTAAAATAACAAGTTAAATTATCTTTTTGGATATCTTTCTATTCCCATAGTCTTCATTTCCTTTAGTTAAATTTTAGCAAATTTTTGACAGTTTAGTTTGTCTAGATTGTTCACAATCCTCATTTGTAAAAATATTCCCCAGTCTTTTCTTTAAAATAAGAGCCCATTATTTCCAAACAATATCACCAAGTTACATCTCACCGGATGCATAAGGACTGTAGTGTGTAGCTTTCCAACTAAGACTCAGAGCCCAGAGCTCTTATTTGGAGTGGGTCCTACTTGTTGCAAGTTCTCACACAAGTTTCCAACCCCATCAAGAGAACTAACATGGTCAGAAAATCCTTGGAAATTCATACATCCTTTTGAAAAACAAAGTCTCTCTGTTTAAAAATGAAACAAGCCAAAACAGCCTATGCTAGCCCATAAGCAAAATAATTTCAGTGCCTGTGTGGAGAATCTCCAACTTCTAAACTACTTGGTGTTCCCACATGGTCAAGATTAATGTCATTCCATGCTGACTGGCTCTTCCTGTCCCCAGGAAGTAGATTCAGAAACATGGTTGGATGGAGAAATTTCCCAGCGTATCACAGTTACCAGACCAGCTGTGCAAGGTCATTTTTACACAGATAGAGTTGAATCTTACAGATTTCTGACAGGCTTAATTATTGTACCTATCTTGTGAGCTCTGGGATCCGGGCCAAATTATGGAAAATATGGGAAGTTTTCTAGACAGCGGATAAGGATGCTCTTGTGTATCATAAAGAACACCGGTTGGGGACTTACAGTTCCAGCTCCACATCAGCACAAACAGAGGCCTTGGGCCTTTGTTGTTTATCAAAACATATACAGCAACAACAATTAACCACAATGCTTAGAGAATTGGGGGTTTGGGTTTCCATTTAATTTAATTTTCTGGTTGACTTGGGATTAAACAAACAAACATTTTTTTTTCTATTTAAGCCTTTGGAAAGGGGAAGGAAGGAAATAACATTTTATTGACTATTGTGTCAAATATAATACTAACTTTTAAAAAGTATGTTATTTATCTTCACTATAAGCCTATAAAGTATGTATTATTATTTAAAAAAAAAAACTAATTTGAGGAAAAAGTCTCAGAAAGGCTTAGTTGCTGAAATCACAAAACTAGTGCTCAAAAATAAAAAATTAAAACATAAGTTGGTCTGCTTCCAAAAGACCATGTCTGCTTCATCTTTTGACATGATGAAATTCTATTTCTTTGTATGTGTAGCTTTAACATAATTAGCTTATTTCAATTTTTCTTATATCAATATTTCTTGTCTTCTATTAAATACTAATCTTTGGGCTTGCTATTAAAGATAGTAAGATGAATTCTATGTAGTAATGCCTTCAAGACACTTTGAGCAGCATAGGCATTACTTAGTAATAAATATTTAGAATACAGAATGTTTATTTCTGTGAAACAGTCATTTTCACGTCATTACGGGGAAAAGAGAGCAGGAACTACCTCTAAGAGCTACAGGTGGAAGGATGGCATCGAAAAACTTCAGAGGGAAGGCAATTTGGGCTTATTGGTAAGAAAGGTACACCAAGTGGGGAAGAGCATGTGCAGTGGTAAAGAGCCATGAAAGCACATATGTGAGGCTCTGCAATTGTCTTAGCACAGTTAGAATGGGGACAATCATGGGACCCTGATGAAAAGTGAGCCTGGAAAGGCAAGGGTGGAGCCACAGTACATATGTAATAGTGTGTGGTCTGAGTTCTACTGTGTGGGTGATAGAAACTGAAAGAAAGCAAAATGACATCAGATCTACATTTTAAATAAAATGTTGGCTTCCCTGATGGCTCAGATGGTGAGGATGGTAAAAGAATCTGCTTGCAATGCAGGAGACCCAGGTTCAATCCCTGGGTTGGGAAGATCCCCTGGAGAAGGGGATGGCTACCCATTCCAGTGTTCTTGCCTGGAGAATCTCACGGACAGAGGAGTGTGGTGGGAACAGTCCATGGGGCCGCAAAGAGTTGGACATGACTGAGCAACTACAGAACGGAGGGCCATCATTTAAAGTCATTTAGAAGATCCCAGAAACTTGGTGAAGGATTACCAGTTGAAGAGAGGAGAGGCTTCCTGTTTAATGAGGACTCGCACAGCTCCAGGATCATCCGCAGGAGCCCAGGTGCCTCTGGGAATACCACAGATGTACAAGACAGGACCGGATGGAATCTCACTGCCTCCCAGGCATACTCAAGAAGTTAAATATTAAAAATCTGTTATCGAGTCATGGACTTGGTATTTGCTTTTCTAATAAAAGAGATGAATGGAAATACTGTTTGAGTGTTTCGTTAACAAACGTTTAAAGCACATTTCAAAAGATCATTTGCTGTTGTTTCTCCTGACGCTGCCATCCAAATCCCCTACAAGAGAGGATCCTAGTCTTGATCTGCAAAGCGATCCTAATAGGAGGAGGGTGAGTGCCCATACCAGGGACTCTAGGGAGAAGGCTACAGAAGCTTGCTACAAGCTTTATATTTCATTGAAGTCATTTTTATTTAGGTCATGCACAACATATATTCTGATCCATAATATGTTCATTTTGAAAAATTTAAAGTACTATTGTAAATGTCTTCACTTTTGTCCAAAGTTCTGCAATAAATCAGAAATGCCAGGAAAACATACTAAATTCATGAGATAAATTCTTGTTTCTTGCCTGGCATAGCCCACTGTACTTGGAGACTCAGGCACTACCCTCTTTTTTTTAGCCAAAGGCAAGTACCTCATTAATTTAGGAAATTAACAAATGGATCCTCACTTCTTATACCTCGATAGGAAGTGGATACCGTTTCCCAAACTTTCTTCACAAGAATCATCTTAGCTGTTAAAAAGAAAAGTCAGATTCCCAGGATTCATCCATGGAGACTGTTTTAATTTAATGTGTGCATAGAACTAACATTAAAAAATGAACATAAGTGATTCTGTTGGTGTTTTGCAGTCCCCACAACGAGATGCTCAGTCTTAGTGAAACTCTACACTATGGGAAGCACCACATGGATTACAGTCCCTATTATGTTCCACTGCATTGTCTAGCACACTAAGCCTGAAGCTGTCTTAGCTCCATATCCCTATAACACGAGATACAACAAAAATTGACCCCCAGGTAAAGGAGCCAGCATTTTCTCAACCCACGGGCTATAGGTATTAATGAATTCAGAGCCACTGAACAATGGAACTATAGTATATTATGAAAGCAAAATTTCCTATATGAAAGAATATTTTAAAGCATGTAAAAATATAAGTACGTTATCAAATAGCACTGAAGCAAAAAAAAAAAAAAAAGGGCAAAGACAATAAAAAAGAAAGCCAATCTAAAAATAAGTGGTTATGGGAAATCTTCCAAAATCTGTTAAGCTGAGCCTTCCATGATTGTTTCAATCATGTCAGGAGTGGGAAGGAAACTAACAGTTCTTGAACGCCCACTGTCTATCAGACAGAACCAGTAATGAGGTATGAGTACTTTCCCACTCTTTCCAAAGAGAAGACAAAGGCTTATTGAGTGAAGTTAAATGGTAAAGTTCAACAAAAGCATATTGGAATGAGTTCAAACTTATTCTGTATTAGGGGTTCTCTGGAAGCACTGATACCTGTTCGTATTGCAGAACTTGGGCGAGATTTATTTCCTTAGGGGCTGTCCGTTCTCATCCCTTTGCTGCAGCTTGGGACTCTAAAGATGAAGTCACCTCATCTACAGAGGACAAAGGTGAGACGACAGACACCTGAGGGAAGTCATTTGTCACTGGAGATGCCAACAAGGCCTCAAAAAAGAAGAACATGATGCTACTTTCCCAGTTCGGTTGCATTACCTAAACTAGCCCAGGCACCATCCTGCACCATCTCACCCCTAGGCCCAGTGTCTGCACTCTGTTTTAAGAGCCAGAGATGCCAACACATCCCTCCAGCCCAAGCATGCCAGGGAAGTGTCTCTGGTTCTAGGGGAAGATCACTGACTGAAGAGTTATCAGGACCCCAGCCAGCTTTCAAAATGGAACAAAAGAATCAATGGAGCATGCTTTTTCATTCCAGATTGTCAATCCCATTAGAATGAGCTGAAATGAAACTGAAAGAAAAGACCTAAATACCGCCTTGTCTACAACAACAAACTTGGACACAGAAGGTCTTCAAGAGAGCGTTTAGCCCAGTGCCACTCCGGTTTTCTGGGCACCATGCTAAGTCCCATGAAGAGAAAAATCCCAAGAACAGCAGGCAGAGGGTGCATCTTCCAAAGAACTTGCAATTTCAGGGCTTTTATTCTAAGCGAACTTCTCGGCCCCAAAGGGCTTTACTAAAATGGCAAGTTGGGACATGCCCTGGTAATACCTAATTGGTGACACCCAAATGCCTTCACTTCTTGTGTTGGAAATAAAATCTTGCTGTTACATGACTAAGAAGCCTTGCAGCTCAGGGATACACCTGGGGTACAAGTCATGCAAGCTGTGTGCCATATAATAAAACTAACAAGCAGAACTGCAGTGTTCACAGGCTTCCTTCTCAGGCGCTCTTGCTGCTGGCAAGGTACTCTTTGATGTTAAGTCATTCCCGGTTCTTCTACCCCAGAAAAACAACGTGGTGGCCATCCTTTAAGTGGCTGGTCTTAGTCCCCTCACTTAATAACACCAGCTGCCTGTCATTGAGGTGGGAAACTTCTTCAGGGAAATGGGGAACTGGCTGTTCCACACTAGCACTTTATGGTTCTTCAAAATCAATTACAGACTGAACCCAAAAGTACAGTTTTCTCTGTTTCTGATATGCTTTGCTGGATTCTGCTGAACTAAGTGGAAACATTTCAGTACTGGAATTTCAGAGGAATGAAGAAAAATGAAACATACTAGTCATTCACTCTAACATAAGGAGGAACTTTCAGAAACTACAATGAGGTTTCATGCACCTCTAACCCCAGGGACCTTTAGAGACTCAGCAGTAGTTTGATACAAATAGGAAACAGGGGCCCCAGGTTCTAGCTCTAGCAATGTGACCATGGACAAGCCAGTGTCCACCCTTCTGAAATAAAGCTGAGGAATAAGCTACCCCAAATATATTTTTTGATAAAATTTCCAAGATTCTGGAGGAACATTGTGTGTTGAGGGAATCAAGAATAGGGAGCAAATAACAATATCTTTTATGCAAGCACACTGCTGCACTGAAGCCTCTCAAGAGCTGTGTGAGGCAGGTTTCAGTGTCCCCATTTTACAGATGAAGAAACAGAGACTTGGAACATTGAGGAGGCGGCCCAAGGTCACATTTATTAGTAGCAGAGCAGAGGTTCAAACCCATGTCGGTTTGAGTAGTACACAATTGTAAGACATAGGGTGTTTAAAAGTTTTTAAGAGCGTTAAGTATACAAATACCCATAATACAGATAATAATAGAATAAAATATTGTAGCAATTCAAAAGAAATCATGATTGCATCTGAGTTGGACCTTCTGATTAGAAGACTCAGAATGCTTTATGGAAAAAGTATCAATTGAGATAACAGTTATATGATGGGCAAGATTTGAGAGGCAGAGATGATAGAAAGCTTCAGTTGGGGTAAATGGCATAAGTAAAGGCCTGCACTAAGGAAACTTGGTGAGGTATTATTTGCCTGGAAAATAGGAAACACATTGGGAAGAGTAGGCAAATACCTGGACAGGTAGTTTGGGATGTTGTTACAAAGTATATACAAATAGTTATCAACTTAACTAGGTAGATGATAGAATTCCACAGAAGGAAAGGATACAATCATGAGGAGATGTGGTCCAGCAGCAATGTGTATGGTAGGTCTGCGTGGGAAAGAAACTATAAACAGAAAAATTAATAATCTATTAAAAGAAGTCATGATGTCTTGAATCAGATAGTCTCAGTGTTAGCAGGAAGAAATTGTGTATAACTGGAAAGACAGTGCAGTTAGAAGCTGGAGAACCATATATCTGACTGGATGTGAACTCAGAGAGAAGAGGACTTCAAAGAGGGAAAAACTTTCAATTCCATCAAAGGAAATAAGGACAAAAATGAGAGTGGTTGCAGGGAAAATGCATTTGGACTTGATAAATTCAACATGCCAGCACAACTAGGCTCAGATGGCTACTGGGTAGGCCACTGAGTATCACAAAATCCCAGAATTTTCATCTAAGAGAGTTCTTAGAAATCAGTCTGTAAACTCCCTCATTTTCTGGGCAAGAAGACTGAGGTCTAGAGTAATTTTCCCCAAAGGACAAAGCTTATAATCTAGGAAATCTGTTGCTGGAGACGTAAGGAGTGAACATTCAAGGTTGATGGGTCAAATAAATTTCCAGACTGAGCAAGAACTGCAAAATGAAGCTATATGACAGCTTTCCATTTGCCAGTCAGTGTGGAAGTGTGTAAATGCTGGTCATTGGCAACATGGTGCGCCTGCTGTGTGCTAAGTACCCCACTAAATACTGTGCAACGCTTCAAAAGACAGGAACAATACAGACACCATGTGCCTGGGGAAGCTCAGGGCTCTAATTGGGAGGGCAGGCCAACTTTGAGAGAGCAGCCCTCACTGAGGGATTCCAACCCAGTGTGCAAACAGAGACTGGAAGCCCTTGGGATTAATCAAGGAAGAATTGCTCTGAGTATTTTTAATCTAAAACTCAGACAAAAGGAGAGAATTTATTATGTCCTAAGAACAAAACAGAGATTTATAATCGTGTAAATTCTACCAAGGATCTTGCTGTCACAAGTTGAAAGTGACTAGCTTTCTTCCTTCAGGGTGGTTAGATTCTGTTTCCTAAATTTACATTTAGGAAAGTTGGTAGTATTAAATACGCACTGGGAATACCTACAGATTTTCAAACTAAAAAACAGGAATCAGTACAATAAATATCATATATTATCTTTGATCCTTAGGCTTTAGGGGCTACTAAATGATTTTAAGAAGGAATTGCATTTTCAAAATAGAAAAAGGTATGTTAATTATAATTACACTTTATAAATATCAATACCTATATATATGTTATTTTAAAATAAATTTTAAATGTATTACATTGGGAGATTTGGCTGTGATACATGGTTGGTTGAAATATATATTTACTATTGAAAAGTCTTAAATCACAAATGAAAACTATTATGAGTAATGTAGTAGTAGAGGCACCCTGGGAAGATCTGGGACAATTCCTAGAATAACATTCAACTTCTCCATCTAGTCTCCTCCGACTCACGTCATATTCTAAAGGACTAAAGAAGACAAGATAGATTAAAAAAAATTCTCAGCTCTGGCCTTGTAGGAACTCTTCCTGCCTGTTGGTGATTATTTTGACCTATTTATATGCAAACGAAGAAGGGCCCTGTCCACTTTGATTTGGAAATCATGCTTTGACAGCTGGGATTTTGCCTTCTTTATCAGGCAGTAAATTCTTATTCCCAAGATTTCAGCAAGTAGATGGAACTCGCCTCCTCCCCAAGGCATCCCCTCAAAGGTCCACATCGAAGGCACAAGGGAAAATGCCTCATGCAGCATCACTGCTGTTAGGCAGTGTGTGGGAAGCCAAGTTTTCTCTCAGGGACAAAGCTTTTCAAGGCGCCCACGTTTTAAGAGACACACAGATGGTGCTACTTAAGACCTGAATAGGGCATTCTTTGCATTCCACAATGCATTTCTTTCAGAAGCAGCACTTCCAATCCTGCAGGTTATCAGAATGTCAAATGTGTTTTGGGCCAGAAACACCTACACAAACTCTCACACAAAAAGAAGAACACACACAGCACAGTTTTTTGATCAAATACATTTTAAGGCAATTTTCTTTTTTTCTGATACTAATGACATCTTCTGAATTGGGGAAGAAAAAAAAACCCACCTCACAAAGGTTAGTGTCAAAATATCAAGGTAGGCCTGCCCATTAGTGGATCTCCACCATGAAACGCCTTTATCCTCTTGCAGAGAGATTCGTGGCTACAGAATAACATGCAACATCTCCAAGGTCACCCAGAGGAAAAACCAAGAGAATGATTTTTTTTTTTTCTACAGGCATAAGAGAAATTGACATATACCCCCAAAGCAACCAATTCAGTTTGTGGAGAGGTAACAAAGAATGCAGCAGTTGGAGTTTAGCTGTAGAACATGGCTACTGTTCCCCCTATGTTCAGCATATTAATGAGTGGCTCACATATTTGAAAATATTGATAAAAAAAAAAAACATGTTTTTAAAACACTTTGTATTATAATTTTATTTATTTATTTATTTAAATAGAAAATGATTTTGAAGCCAGTAAACTGGAATTTAAATTCTGGCTTAGGCATGTACCTGATAACAGGATAACATGTGTGAACATCAGATTCCTCACTGAAGTATTCATATCTGCAGGACTTGTCAAACAAATAACATATGCCATATTCAAAAACTGGGGAAAGAAAGTGATCTAATGGAAAGAAGGTAGCTCTCAGAATCAGCTGAGAGTGTGGAGTCACATGTTTGGAAAAGAAAGCAAGGGAGACTGAGTGTGTGAGGACACACGTGGAGCCAGGGGACTGTCTGGTTAGAACCCTATCGGGTAGACCCCTGAGCACAGGTCTCTAGATGACTGCCCACCTGTCCTTGTTTCTTTGAAGATGCTTGGTATACAAGCCAAATTCCTGCCAGAGGCCTCTGACTGGTCACACGTTAGATCACATACCTCAGGCCAGCTTCAGGAGTTGAGAGAGAGGAAACATCTGATCTTCTTGGCTACCTCCAGCCTTCCAGTGAGAATCACAAAAGGAGAATTTCTGAAACACATACACAATATATCCTTTCTGTAGAATTGTGTAAAGGACAAGATTACAAAATACATCTAAATTTCACATTACATTGCTGAGCCCAACCTGTTTTAATAGGAAGGGAAGAAAAAAAGTATTGATTGAGTTCTGGCTATGTTGTAAGAAAAAATACTTAGAAGACCAGTTGAAGGCAATGATATATACATATACAATTATACATAACTTATTTGCACATAAAATATAATTACATATGTATCATGACATAAACCTGGAGTCTGCTAGTTGGATGGGATTAATGTTTTTCCTACTTCATTGGCAAAAAAGTGGTCAACATAATACTAGTTATCATGGAGAAAGGTTAGGATGCTCAAGTGTAGAAAAGACATGAACAGAAGTTGAGAAGGAGAGCTAAGTGTGGAACACAATAGGAAACTGAAAAAGGTTGAGGTACCATGAAATAGAAAGGGAGTGGGTGTAAGTTCCTTGCAGGATATGGAATCTGTAAGTGCTTACTTAGGTGCACAAATTTCAAATGCAGAAGGGAAATGGTGGGGGACAAGGGAGGAACAGAGTCCTGGCCTCATGAGGACCATGGGCACTTAAGAAGGGATCGCTGGAAGGTGCTGAAGAGCTCATGAACCGGATGCCTGGGTGTGTTTGTGGGCAGGGGGAAACTATAGTAATTTAGTAAGGCCAAAGACCAGCAAAAGCCAAAGAACATGACAGGAGATTCTCAAATGGACATCTTGTAATGAGGGTCAAAACCAGAGAAGGCAATCAGAAAGTGCCCACTTAGAAGCTTATCAGGGAACGTTCACTCATTGTAAGTTTGGTAGAGATGATTCAGAGCAATGTGCTGCCTGAGACTCAGATGTTAGAACCAGGGACCATGAGGCATATTCGGGAATCAGATAAGCTCTTATACATTTACAAGGATTATTGGTATTTTTTAAATTTATGCCTGATTCATTTTATAGGGAAAAAAATCAGAAAAATATGGGACACGTTTTCAACTTTTTATTTTGAAATAGTATCAACGTTATGAAGAGTTGAAAGAGTAGTTCAAAGAATTCTTGTATAACTTCACTTGAATTCATCAACTGTACTATTTTGTTGCATTTGTTTCACTTCTCTCTCATCTTTTTTCCTGAACCATTTCAGAACAAGTTGTATCTATCATAAGGATTTCTAATAGTATTTCAACAAATACTTCCTTTTACCTGAAAAAGCTTCTCAATCCCTTTCTTTTTTTCTTTTATAATACTTTTCTGCACTTTGATGACATCAGATCTTCTCAATTTGGCTTTATCAAATGCTACTCATGATTAGACTCAGTTTGTGCATCTTTGGCAGGAACATGATGTAAGTGATGTTTTGTCTTCAGAAAATCACACCAGGAGGCACATGTTGGATCTGTCCCATTATTGGTGATATGAACTTTGATGGCTTGGTTGGATTAGTGTCTATCATAATGAAGTTATTTACTTTTTCTCTTATCAGTAGGTGTTTTCTATGGAGATACTGTGGGATTATGCTAATATCCTGTTTCCTGTCAAATTTTCACCTACTAGTTTTAGCACCCATTAATGAGTCTTGCTGGTTTTAGAAAAGACAGAGGAACCAGAGAGCAAATTGCCAACATCCGCTGGATCATCGAAAAAGCGAGAGTTCCAGATAAACATTTATTTCTGCTTTATTGACTATGCCAAAGCCTTTGACTGTGTGGATCGCAATGAACTGAGGAAAATCCGGAAAGAGATGGGAATACCAGACCACCTGAACTGCCTCCTGAGAAACCTGTATGCAGGTCAGGAAGCAACAGTGAGAACTGGACATGGAACAACAGACTGGTTCCAAATAGGAAAAGGAGTATGTCAAGGCTGTATATTGTCACCCTGCTTATTTAACTTATATGCAGAGTACATCATGAGAAATGCTAGACTGGATGAAGCACAAGCTGGAATCAAGATTGCTGGGAGAAATATCAATAGCCTCAGATATGCAGATGACACCACCCTTATGACAGAAAGTGAAGAAGAACTAAAGAGCCTCTTAACGAAAGTGAAAGAGGAGAGTGAAAAAGCTGGCTTAAAGCTCAACATTCAGAAAACTAAGATCATGGCATCCAGTTCCATCACTTCATGGCAAATAGATGGGGAAACAGTGGAAAGAGTGGCTGACTTTATTTTTTGGGGCTCCAAAATCACTGCAGATGGTGATTGCAGCCATGAAATTAAAAGATGCTTACTTCTTGGAAGGAAAGTTATGACCAATCTAGACAGCATATTAAAAAGCAGAAACATTACGTTGTCAACAAAGTTCTGTCTAATCAAGGCTATGGTTTTCCAGTAGTCATGTATGGATGTGAGAGTTGGACTATATAGAAAGCTGAGTGCCGAAGAATTGGTGCTTTTGAACTGTGGCGTTGGAGAAGACCCTTGAGAGTCCCTTGGACTGCAAGGAGATCCAACCAGTCCATCCTAAAGGAGATCAGTCCTGGGTATTCATTGGAAGGACTGATGTTGAAGCTGAAACTCCAATACTTTGGCCACCTGATGAGAAGAGCTGACTCATTTGAAAAGACTCTGATGCTGGGAAAGGTTGAGGGCAGGAGGAGACGGGGATGACAGAAGATGAGATGGCTGGATGGCATCACCGACTCAATGGACATGAGTTTGGGTAAACTCTGGGAGTTGGTAATGGACAGGGAGGCCTGGCATGCTGCTGTTCATGTGGTTGCAAAGAATCGGACATGACTGAGCAACTGAACTGAACTGAATGAGTCTTCACTGAATCATTATTACTACAATGTGTGTGAAATATTGATTTCCTACCTCCATTATTCCTTTTTCATTTATTATAATTAATGCATATTGAAATGAAGAACTGTCCTTTGCTGTTCATTTATGTATATATGTGCTTATCTTTGTACATGTTATATGAAGATATACTTGTTTCTTTGAAGAATAACTAGATTAATTATGGAAACTTGCCATGTTTTAAATTAACTGACTAAAACAAGACAGATCTAGGGTGCAATCAGGGGATAATAAATGACTGGTAAGACTGAAGCCAGGAGCACTAGCAGTATCCGTCTGCCTGCATCCCTTTCCCAGGGAAAAGGCGCCTCTGTGTGTTTGGTTGCCATATGGTGGCCACGCAGAGAGCTCTAAGCAGAATTTCAGTGTGGGTCACACCATACCTAATGGCTCCAGGTGCAGCAAAGAGAAGCCCACGCACAGAAATCCAGAAGCAATAGTATATGTACATCATTAGGTGATAAAGTAACATACTCCTAGAGCTGAGGGTCTTCAGGTCCTGGATGTACCACAGTCAGCACCTGTGCTCAGTCATGAGGCAGATCTAGGGCCTTCTTGATTGCCAGAGAAATGATTGAGAACAGAAAGATGCCAATTTAAAGAAAAGAAAAACTGAGGTAAAACACAGGAAAAACAGCATCTTGACAATCGTCAAAGGTAAAAACAAATGGAAGCAAATGAATAATTCATTTTTAAAAATTAACAAGCAGAGAAGAGAAAAAAAAAAATGAAGCACAAAGTAAGCAATCTTGAAACAGATGCTAACAGAGACCAAGGAGTGAATTCAAAATAATCCACTGGGGCAATCAGAAGTCCACAGGCAGTTTCCTCCTATCAGGAGTCTTAAGGAAATAACTGAGAAGCCAGCATCAGTAGAAGAGCAGGAGGAGAGCTACATGACCTGCCAATGAGTGCCGGATGCTTCCACAATGAATGGTAATCAGGACATACTTGAAGATTTTTTAAAAATGTATTTCAGTATAATATACATACAACAAAGCGTCCACATCATAAATTCATTGCTCAGTGAATTTGAACAACCGAGCACATCTGTATAACCAGCCCTAAAACCAAGAAACAGAGTATTACTTGCACCCTAACAGCCCTTCCTGGGCCCTTTCAATTACTACCTCCTTTCTTGCTAACAGTAACACACTGAAGCATGAGTGAGTTTGCCTTTGTATGTACTTTATATAAATAGAATCGCCAAGTACGCACTCTTGTGTTTCACTTCTTTTGTTCAACATTAAGTTTGTGAGATTCATCCACACCGCTTGTGTCAATGTAATTTCTTATTCTCAGTTCTGTGTAATATTCTATTGTGTGAATATACCACAATTTGTTTGCCCATTCTAACACTGATGGCCATTTGGGTAATTTCCAGCTTGAAGTAGTATAAGTCTACTATGAACACTGTAGTACATGTCTTTTGGTGATTATGTGTACATCTCTGCTTACTCTCGACCTAAAAGTGGAATTATTAGGCCATAGCTATGCTATAGTAGATAGTGACAAATGAGAAAAACAAATTTTTATTCCTACCAGGCCCATGAATTTTTAAAATACAGAGGTTAAAGATAACGGTTATGAATTAAGCTGCTTTCTTGAAAATGAAGAAAAATGGCATTAGGGAGTAGCATTAATTTATGTGGAAGGTAAAACTCACAGATTTTTAAATTTGTATCTATTTGTACCTCCATACAAAGTCTGGTAGAAAAAATATAGGTCCAAGAAATGTTTGCTGTTTGTAAACTGCTTTTTAAAAAAATCTTGTGATTTTACAGCATATCACTTAAATTTCTTAATTAATACACAAATACACACACAGATTGAAAAAGAGAAAAGCTGAGGTTTAACAAAGTTAACCAACTTGACCATGATTAAAAGAAGTAAAAAACTGGGAAATCAAATCTATTAGGACTCTTCATCAAAACCTTGCAGGTCAGTAATGACACAGTACTTGGCACACTGTCTTCTAGAAGAATTCGTTATTGAATTATGATCAAATGACTTTGCTCCATTTGTATCACATGATATTAAAGTAGCAGTTAATTCTAGGAAATCAGGAAAATTGCACAAAAGAAACATCTGGAGATTTTCTCTTCCAGCTGCATAGTGTGAAACAGTGGCTGTCAGCAACTTATATTCACTGACCACCTACTCTGTTCCCTAAATCATAACTGAATGTTCTGAATAACAGGATGAGATCTTACGGCACTTTCCAAACCTGAAACAGTAACATGGTAACCAACTCTTTTACAACTTAGCTGTGAAAATAAACCATAACCACCAGAAAGGCCAAATGAAAGTGCAAGAGTGGAAAATAAACAAATTATCAAACAAAATGAGAATGTAGAGAATTCCACATGAGACAGAGAGCAAATTCCTCGAGGTTCCGGGAGGGTGAGACCTCTGTGGGTGGCATGCATGGGAAAGGACTTACAAAGGACATAAAACTGGAATTGGGGCTTGAAGGGAGGATGGGAAGTGGGTGAGTCTGTAAAAGACTGGGAAGACCTTTCAGCTGCAGTGACACTGTGACGGACAGCGGGGAGGCAGAGACACACGCAGCTGTTCAAAGCACCTTGAGGAAGACTGGTTTGGCTTGAGTGAAGGCCAGCCTTCAGCAACGATTGCATAATCCAAAGCCAGGCAAAGATGACAGGCCCTGGAATGTGTGGCATTTTCCTGACTGTCAGGGTTGATGGCCCAGGCAAGCCCAGGTTTCTGTGAGTATTAGAACTAGGGCAGCATGGCTGGCTCAACCACGCCTTCCACTTTTGAAAACTACAGCTTCAAATGTGAAAGTTCATCCTAGCTGTTGGAAGGCTGCCATCAGGGCTGGGTCACCCAGATCTGTCAAGTGGCAGACATGCAGTCAGCCTCCTGACCACATGCAGCTCCGGGAGCCAGGCGTGTCACTGAGGGCAGAGTGTGTAGTCGGCTGTCACAAGCACGAGTTGTAGATGTAAAAACGGAAAGAGAGATTCATCTGCAAAGATACTCCATATGGGAGACCAGCCCAAGGATGGTATAATAACCTTTAAGTGGATTAAGAGGTGTCATGAAGATGTGGAGGAAGAACCATTCCAAGTAGGTGGGGTGGGGAGGCTGAGCTGGAGGGGAAAAGCAGGGGATGCACAAAACATCTGGGGGCAGAGACCTACCACGTGGGCAAAGCCTGATTATTCACTTTGGAAAGAAAGTCTCTTGAGCATTTAACAAAAGGTCCATTTCAAAGTTTAACCTTACAAAAAGATTTTTCCATTTGCAATTAAAAGGAAAAAACACAATATCCTTTATTTGCAAAAACTTCTTAGAGTGGATGTTGTTCTCAATTGCTAAAGTTGGGTAACTCTATGTTCTTGCATTGGTTAAACAAGACAATATTTCTCCATATTATAATAGGTTTCTTACATACAGACAGAGGTTACTTTTAAAACAAAGTCTTTTGGGGGAGGTAAAAAGGACTTAAAATGTAAATAAGGAGGGGAACAATAACCACAGGATATTTGCTATACTGAACAAACACATGAGAACAGACAAAACAAACCTCCCTGAGACCATCACATGAAGATACTAAGTTTTAGTTTTGTGGATTTGTTGGTGGTTCCTTAATAACAGTATATGAAGCATGACTTGCAGAAAGTTAAAGTTTCTCCTTTATTTGGGCAAAGTGCTTTAAAATTACTATGGGGAATTTAAATCTTAATATTGCCAAGTATGGGCTTCCCTTGTGGCTCAGCTGGTAAAGAATCCGTCTGCAATGCGGGATACCTTGGTTCGATCCCTGGGTTGGGAAGATCCCCTGGAGAAGGGAAAGGCTACCCACTCCAGTATTCTGGTCTGAATTGCATGGACTATATAGTCCATGGGGTCGCAAAGAGTTGGACACGAGTGACTTTCATTTTCACTTTCATTGCTAAGTTTAACCCAAACTTCTCAGACTTCTACAGCCTATGGCTAAAAGCAGGGTCCCACTCATCACCCCATGTGAATAACTGGGGCTGGTCTTAGAGCCCACTCCTCCCAATCTCTTCATGCTCTGTCCCCAGGGTATCTCCCACAAGATCACAGGGAAAAATCCACACACTGTAGATGCTTGCTACCTCAAGTTTTCTTGAGCGGCCACTTCAAACGTGCCAACATCTACATGAAAAAAAATCTTTCCTGCCTGCATGCAGTCTTCCTGGGCCCCTGAGGCCTATAAAACCATCAGGATGCCAAATTGTACTGGCTTCCCTTGAGCTTTCATAGTGATCAAGGTGAAATGAAAGAACGCCATTCTCCCCAGCTCTGGACCTCTAGTTTGTACTGTTTGAAATCCAAATTTCATAAAGTCTTTGGTGGAAAAAGTTCTGTGCCTCTGTATGTAGAAAGCACAAATATTAGTTTTGCGGACTCAAGCAGGAGAGGAATATGAAGTTCTCCATTTCCTGTATGTACCCTAGGGACCTGCACTCAAAACTTACTCCCAACAACACCACTTCCCCACTGTGTACACCAATTCATGCTGGAGGTTTGCAGATCATCAGTTTTGCATTCACAGACAGAATTTCTTTCCCAGTTTAGGTTTAGCCAAAATATCTCTGCTACTTGAGAATGCACGTATCTTAGTATCTAAGCCTTAACTGTTTTCCAAGTATGCCAGAAGCCCATCCAGGGACCTGGTGACAGAACCTTCACAAGGTCTAGGACAGCAGTTTGGGAGCTCTGTCCTCCGAACAGCCTTGAGAATGACTCGGGAAACCTGGCTCTCACATCGAATCACTGATCCTTTTGTATCTTGGGCAATGTGCCTAAAGAGTCGATCTTTTTAATGCTGGTAGACTATTTTCAGGCTGCTCCCAGTACTAAAATTCTTTCATTCTGTTAGTCTAGAAGCTTTTTATAAAGCTCTGCCCATTCTTTAACACTTTTCTGCAGGGGATCAAAACGCTTTCACCATAAAGAGTTAAAAACAGAGTGGTACAAAGATAAAGCATCGATAAACAGAAACCTTGCCAAGCACAAAGCTAGTGAAATGGCTGGTATCTAAGGGACAATCACTTTTTTAAACATGAATAGCAAGGTCCTGCCAGAAATTCAGCATCTGCATTTTTGTGGTCTCCTTGCTCATAGATTATTATCTTTGGATGCTCCTTGGGTGGGTGGTCCCTTGTGCTTAATGGACACTGTTGATTCTGCAGTAGGGCTTGACTTAAAGTAACGACAGGTTTGGTATTTTCTAGCACTTATTGCAGATTTCCTTTCCTAAACACCTCTCTGTTTTACTCAAGCTCCAAAAGGAAGCTTGGAGTCCTACTGGTAAATCTCCTCCCTTTTTACCAGGAAATTATTGGTTAGCCATTTGGAGAGAATTAAAGCAAAATAGCAAATGGCTTTAAAGGCACCAGGGTACTTACCTTATGCCTTGTTCTCTTAGTTTCAAAGAGCAGACAAGTTCTGAACTTTCTCTTGACCACAGAGGGATTTTAGATACTGATCTGAGTGAACTAAGATCAGTTTCCAGTCTCCTAAAATGTTAAAGCAGACCAAGCTTGGCTGCAGAACAAAATCACCATAAACTTTTTTTCATCCTACATGTATTCTTAAGGTATCAGATAACTGAACTGTGTATAAGAGGTGGTTGCCTCTGTCTAAAACAGGGGTTTGCAAACTGCAGCCCAAACTGGCCCAAATTGAGGCTGCCATCCGTTTTTGTAAAGTTTTATTGGAATACAGCTATGCTCATTGGTCTGGAAAGTGTCTACAGCTAATTTCACACTCAACCAGAATTGAATAGTCTTTTTTTTTGTTATAAATTTATTTATTTTAGTTGGGGGCTAATTACTTTACAATATTTTAGTGGTTTTTGTCATATATCGACATGAATCAGCCCTGGGTTTACAGGTGTTCCCCATCCTGAACCCATCCCACCTCCCTCCCCATCCCATCCCTCTGGGTCATCCCATTGCCCCAGTCCTGAGCATTTGTCTCGTGCATTGAACCTGGAATGGTGTTCTGTTTCACATATGATAATATACATGTTTTGATGCTATTCTCTCAGAACGTCCCACCCTCACCTTCTCCCACAGAGTCCATAAGACTGTTCTGTGCATCTATGTCTCTTATTCTGTCTCGCATATAGGGTTATCGTTACCATCTATCAAATTCCATATATATGCATTAGTATACTGTACTGGTGTTTTTCTTTCTGGCTTACTTCACTCTGTATAATGGGCTCCAGTTTCATCCATCTCAATAGAACTGATTCAAATGTATTCTTTTTAATGGCTGAGTAATATTCCATTGTGTATATGTACCACAGCTTCCTTATCCATTCGTCTGCTGATGGACATCTAGGTTGCTTCCATGTCCTGGCTATTATAAACAGTGCGGGGATGAACATTGGGGTACACGTGTCTCTTTCAACAGAAATGAATAGTCTTGACAGAGGCTATATGTCACACAAATGATTGGGCTTCCCTGGTGACTCAGCAGTAAAGAATCTGCCCACAAGGCAGAGCACACAGGTTCGATCCTTGGGTAGGATGATCCCCTGGAGAAGGAAATGGCAATCCTCTCTAGTATTCTTGCCTGGGAAATCCCATGGACAGAGGAGCCTGGAGGCCTGAACTGGAGGGGTATAGTTCATAGAGTCACAAAGAGTTAGACTCAACTTAGCGACTAAACAACAACATTTGTCACACGAAGTCTAAAATACTTACTGCAAGTTCCTTTAGAGAAAAGGTTTGCAGACCCCTGTTTAAAACAATTCCATTTGGGGGTTACCGAAACCTCTCAGGCTACAGTTTTGAGAACTCTAACCTCACAACAGCAGTTAGTTATGTTTACTGTACTTAGAACAGTGTCACCCAAGTTGAGTTTCCTGAAATACCTGAAAGACATACAGAATGTTATTAGATATAACAAAAGAGAAGAAGAGCTGTGGTCCAAAAAAAAAAAAAAAAAAAAAAGGCAAATGTGAGACTAAGTCAAGTGAAACAGATTTCTTTTTAGTAGCTCTTTTAAGGTCATTTAATGTGATAATATATGTGGCAAGTCTTAAAAAATGGATTAGATGATACAGAATTTCTAAAGTCACTTGGCCTTAGCAAACCTTCTTTTCCGTGGGGCATCTCATAGAGTTAATGTTCAAGAACATACTGTGGGAAAAATAACTTATTCAGAGCTGTCGACTCAGATAATACTGTATCAGATCATACACCACTCGTGTGTCTTCAAGAATGCTTAACTTTAAGAAGAATGAGTAGGCTGACAGAAGAAACATACATACCACAGATTACACAAATTACTCTGGGTTCCCATAAAATTTAACTCTTTCAGTAGCAGTGAGCTCCTCACTTAGGATGCAGTAGAGACAATGTTCTGTTGATGACATCATTATGGTGACAGAGCAGGAAAGAACTCCCTGCACAAAATTTTCACTCAATGCAGCAAAATTCTCAGGCCCTTGCTTCACCTCTAAAATCTTAGAAAAGCAAAAAGTCTATGGAACAAGTGTTCACATCTGAGTCCCCAGTGAATTCCGGCCAGCTTACTTCTGAGCAGCCAGCACTTAGTATGGGAAGGTTCTGTGGGCGTCAAGAGGTCTCGGGAAGCTGTATGTGTCCTTTGGGGGACATTGCGAGAAACAATGGAAAAGTTCCTGAATATCGGGAAATGTTTTTTCAAGATCAAGAGATGTATTGGTATGTGGGAGAGATTCCAAAGGAACTCTATTGCCTGAAACATTTCAGATTTGACTGCTAGCTACCAGTGCCAATTTTGCAGAATGGCGATTTCAGTACAGTGGCACACAATGTCCTAGGCTGCAGAAGCAATGCAGGACCAGTGAAACTGTGATTTTGTTTTCAAAAGCAGGATCCTTTTTCCTTTTTTAAAAAAAATAACAAACAGACTTCAAAAATTTCTACTGACATTGTCACCTATATGCCTAACTAAGGATATTCTTGATCATAAGCCAGGTATTTGTTCATGGCAGTCAAGAGGGACTTGGAAATCAAAACAGTTACTCTACAGTCCAAGGATTTGGCAGCTTAAGAGTGACCTCCACTTCAGAGAGTGCGAGAAATCTGCCTGCTTGTTTTCAGAAAGAGAGTTTTCATCTGGCTGATGGATCTGCAGTCCTCTTGGTCAGAGAAGGAAAGCCATCCTTATTCAGCACAGAGGAAGAAGCAGAGCAGTGACATGGCAAGGCAGATCACAACTGATCTGAAATTGTAAGATTTCCCAGCACCGCACTTATAAACATTCAAAAACATGCACAGGAACCAGGTCCCACTCAGATCCTTGGCCTAAAGTCTTTATCATGGTGCTTATTGTACAATCATCTCCAGCAGGATGCTACAAGGAGTCTTCCCGACACCACGAGCCTTTCCAGAATCAATAAACTCTGTAACTCAGGGCTTCAAAAACCAACCAAACGGATTATTTGGGAAGAACCAAAATGATGACATCAGTAAGTGATTCTCAGCCAGATCCACAATTGATATTATAGTACTGATGACCTCTAATTTTTGAGTTTGAAGTAGACCACACTATTGACAGCACACTTGTTCACTCCTTAATCCTAATGCTAACCTACAAAGTAAGGGTGATGAAACTTATTTTACACAAGAGGAAACAGAGGCTCAGAGACTGGTAGTTCTGCCTTAGGACATGTGAGATTCAAATCCAATTTGTCTGCTCTGAGACCTAAATTCTGTCGCCTGTGTTTCATGTACTACATCTCACTTAGGTACAAGATCCTCCCCACTAAGAACACCCTATTGTTCAGAAGCTCACAATCAAATACTTGCTGAATAGAACATTCATTTAGCAAATACTTACCAAAGGCCTTTTCTATGTCAGGTGATGTGCCTGGTGTTGGGGATATAGTATTGAACAGAGTGCTAAACATCCCTGGAGCCTTTGACAGTGGGGACAGACAGATGCTTAAAAATAAGTTATTATTACATTATATTACATTACATTACATTACATTACATTACATTATATTACATTATGGACATGGAACAACAAACTGGCTCCAAACTGGGAAAGGAGTACATCAAGACTGTATATTGTCACCTTGCTTATTTAACTTATATACAGAGTACATCATGCGAAATGCTGGGCTGGATGAAACACAAGCTGGAAACTAGATTGCCGTGAGAAATATCAATAACCTCAGACATGCAGATGATACCACCCTTATGGCAGAAAGTGAAGAAGAACTAAAGAGTCTCTTGATGAAAGTGAAAGAGGAGAGTGAAAAATCTGGCTTAAAACTCAACATTCAAAAAAACTAAGATCATGGCATGTGGTCTCATCATTTCATGGCAAATAGATGGGAAAACAGTGGAAACAGAGAGAGACTTTAATATTGGGGGCTCCAAAATCACTGCAGATGGTGACTACAGCCATTAAATTAAAAGACGCTTGCTCCTTGGAAGAAAAGTAATGACCAATCTAGATAGCATATTAAAAAGCAGAGACATTATTTTGCCAACAAAGTTCCATCTAGTCAAAGCTATGGTTTTTCCAGTAGTCATGTATGGATGTGAGAGTTGAACTATAAAGTTGAGCACCGAAGAATTGATGCTTTTGAACTGTGGTGTTGGAGAAGACTCTTGAAAGTCCCTTGAACTGCAAGGAGCTCCAACCAGTCAATCCTGAAGGAAATCACTCCTGAATATTCACTAGAAGGACTGCTGCTGAAGCTGAAACTCCAATACTTTGGCCACCTGATGGGAAGAACTGACTCATTGGAAAAGACCCTGATGCTGGGAAAGATTGAGGGCAGGAGGAGAAGGGGACCACAGAGGATGAGATGGCTGGGTGGCATCACCAAATCGATGGACATGAGTTTGAATAAGCTCCAGGAGTTGGTGACGGACAGGGAAGCCTGGTGTGCTGCAGTCCATGGGGTCGCAAAGAGTCAGACACAACTGAGCGGCTGAATTGAACTGAATGTTACACTGCATTATATATTATATTATATTATATTATATTATATTATATTATATCATATGTTAGAAGGTACAAAGTGCTGTGGAGGAAATAAGCCAGGGATGAGGCACTGGGGATGCTAAAAGGATATAGTGTCAATAAAGTAGTCAGGGAAGGCCTGGAGAAGCTGTCATTTGGGCAAAGATATGTAGGAGGCAAGGAAACCAGCACTGGGAATATTCAGGGGAAGTGGAAACGGCAAGAGCAAAAGCCCTGAGATAGTTCAGTTCAGTTCAGTCACTCACTCGTGTCTGACTGTTTGTGACCCCGTGAAATGCAGCACACTAGGCCTCCCTGTCCGTCACCAACTCCCGGAGTTTACTCAAACTCATGCCCACTGAGTCGGTGATGCCATCCAGCCATCTCATCCTCTGTCGTCCCCTTCTCCTCCTGCCTTCAATCTTTCCCAGCATCAGGGTCTTTTCAAAGGAGTCATTTCTTCGCATCAGGTGGCCAAAGTATTGGAGTTTCAGCTTCACCATCAGTCCTTCCAATGAACACCCAGGATTGATCTCCTTTAGGATGGACTGGTTAGATATCCTTGCAGTCCAAGGAATTCTCAAGAGTTTTCTCCAATACCATAGTTCAAAAGCACCAATTCTTCAGTGCTCAGCTTTCTTTATAGTCCAACTCTCACATCCATACAAGACTACTGGAAAAACCATAGCCTTGACTAGATGGACCTTTGTTGGCAAAGTAATATCTCTGCTTTTTAATATACTCTCTAGGTTGGTCATAACTTTTATTCTAAGGAGTAAGTGTCTTTTAATTTCATGGCTGCAGTCACCATCTGCAGTGTTTTTGGAGCCCATAAAAATAAAGTCTGACACTGTTTCCACTGTTTCCCCATCTATTTGCCATGAAGTGATGGGACCAGATGCCATGATCTTAGTTTTCTGAATGTTGAGTTTTAAGCCAGCTTTTTCACTCTCCTCTTTCACTTTCATCAAGAGGCTCTTTAGTTCTTCTTCACCTTCTGCCATAAGGGTGGTATCATCTGCATGTCTGATGTTATTGATATTTCTCCTGGCAAACTTGATTCCAGCTTGTGCTTCATTCAGTCTAGCATTTCTCATGATTTACTCTGCATATAAGTTAAATAAGCAGGGTGACAATATGCAGCCTTGACATATTTCTTTCCCTATTTGGAACCAGTTTGTTGTTCCATGTTGCTAACTGTTGCTTCCTGGTCTGCATACAGATTTCTTAAGAGGCAGGTCAGGTGGTCTGGTATTCCCATCTCTTTAAGAATTTCCAGTTTGTGGTGATCCACACAGTCAAAGCCTTTGGCATAGTCAATAAAGCAAAAATAGATGTTTTTCTGGAACTCTCTTGCTTTTTCAATAATCCAACAGATGTTGGCAATTTGACCTCTGAGATAGGAGCAGGTTAACATATTTGATACAGAACAAGGATGGCCAAGTGGCTGGAGATGAGAAAGAGTTGGGGCCAAAGTGACAAGAAAGGTAGTCCGTTTTCCTTTCAGCTGCCCTGGATCTGTCCTTGACTCCATTCTCTTTGGCCACTTTTCTCGTCAACAAAGGTAAGTAAACATCCACTCTTCTAGGCTATCCTGTCTATCCACTAGCAATATAGTTAATATTTTACCCTTTCTCATGTAATTTTTCTTTTAGTTTTGTTTTTCTGCCACAGTTCCACCAATCAGTGGACATCTTGAGCTGTACGTCTGGCATTATGACAGCCCACATACAAAAAATTCCCAAAATTTTATCATTGATTTCTCTCTCTTTCTCATCTCTTTCTGGTAACTCTTAGGACACAGTCATCTGACTTCTTCTATCTGTGTAAGGCGTTCCGTATCCAAATTTTGTAGCAAGTCCTTGCCTTTTTCAAGAAGAGATTAATTTTTCCTGGTTTTCCTTTGGTGAGACCCCTTCTCCTCAATACATATCAGTGCTTTCTTTTCTCCTTTTTACTTTCAGAAAGCAGTGAGATGTAGGAAGAGGGGCTCTATAAAACAAGAAAACTAGTCTCTTAACGAAGGCATGGGACTTCTCCAGAATTTAAGTACCAAATACCTCTGCTAAACTTTACCCACCTCAGAATCCCATAGTTTCTTTTTTATTTAACCTTCTAAATTTCAGCTGATTACTACTTTTATAGTTATGATCTGACAGTCAAACACAAGCTTCTGAAATTAGCACATGAAACAAATAATCATTTCCTTTGGTAGCAGAAGTTGTCCTTGACCTGCCCATCCCCTCCAGAACATCCAGCTCACTTCCAAATGCCCACATCTGCATCTCTGTGCCTGAGGGCATCCTCTCCTGGAAATGCAGAAGCATCACTCACAGGCAGGCACAGGGCAGGCAGGAGTCACCAGAGAATTCACTACCCCAAAGGTAGCCCCTACCAGGACTCTGAGCAGTTGGTGTATAAACACTTCAGCTCCATTGCCTCTCAGTAGAGTTGAATTGAAGTATGGCTTTTGCCAGCATTTCCCTGCAGGATTAAACTCCATTTGCTCGCTGTGGTAGATGGATTGGTTAATACCTCACCCTTTATTGGCCTCTTCCTTTCCAGACATCAATTCCTCACTCCCTTATGGCATTTCCCATACCTTCCAAATTACTTGTACTTGATTTTTTTTTTTTTGCTGATAAGTGAACATTTAAAAAAATCTTTAAATTTTAAACTGGAGCATAGTTGACTAAAAATGTTGTGTTAATTTCAGGTGTACAGAAAAGTGATTCAGTTATACAAGCAGTGTTATTTATTCTTTTTCAAATTCCTTTCCCATTTAAGCTATTACAGAGTATTGAGCAGAGTTTCCTGTGCTATACAGTAGGTTCTTATTGGTTACCCATTTTAATACAGCAGTGTGTACATGTCCATCTCAAATTCCCAGTCTTTCCCCACCTCACCCTTCCCCTCTGATAACCGTAAGTACATTCTGACTTACGGGTGAAGTTAGACTTATGGGGTGAAGTCTGACTTGCACTTGAATTCTCATCTCAGGTTTTGCTCTGAAGAAATCCAAACTAAGCCATCTTCGTATTAATATTTAGATTATACAAAGTCATATATTTCTTGAATGAAGACACTTTCCATTTGTTGGAGGAAGTAACTCCTCGTTTTCATTATCTAAGATATTTGTGCCCTAAATTAATAACTGAAGTGAAAAAAAAGCTGAAGTTAGTCGCACAGTCCTGTCTGACTCTTAGCCCAAATAAGTAACTGAAATTACAATAAAACAATGACACTTGAATCTAGGTACGACACATCTGCTTAGGACATGCTGGTCAGAATTTATGTATTTAGAATGTGTGCTCTTAAATAGGCTGCAAAATAGAGAATTTTTAAAAAAAACCTGAATGATCACAGCAGAAAGACAAAGCATTTGTGAGAGAGAATGATTTGGAACAGATCAACCTGGGTGTCTTTCCTGGATCCACAACTTTTCAGATCAGTCATTCTGGGTGAATTACCTAATTTTCTGAGCAACTTGGAAAAAACTACATTTTCTTAGTCAACGATTAACTCAGAAAATATAAGTGAAGTACTTAACATAGGCCTTGTATAGTAAGTGCTCAATAAACTTAGATTTCCTGAAAAGTTAGGCAGGTATCACCCAGGCAGACAAAAATTTCCAAGTCATTTACATACCACAACTACAACTTTCCTGGTGTCACATGAGTAGCCAGTGATGCTTACTGTGGCTACTCTGGCACTGGATGTGCTGGAAGTAATTCACATTCCTTATGACAGTACAGTACTGAATCTTCATTGGAAGGACTGATGCTGAACCTGAAGCTCCAATACTTGGGTACCTGATGTGAAGAGCTGACTCATTGGAAAAGACCCTGATGCTGGGGAAGACTGAAGGCAATAGAAGAGGGCAGAAGAGGATGAGATGGTTAGATAGCATCAGTGACTCAATGGACATGAATCTGAGCAAACTCCAGGAGATGGTGAAAGACAGGGAAGCCTGGCATACTGCAATCCATGGGGTGGCAAAGAGTCGAACAGGACTTAGTGACTAAACAACAATAATGGCAGTACAGAAGTGCCTTAGCTAAGGCAAAACATTTTATTTTTCAAAAAGTAATTTACAGCTATGTTTCTCTGGTTACATCATTCATTCCCTACTTTGAATTCAACCAAGATCTTTGAAACAGGCCAATATTTGTAGGTATTTTGTCTTGGACTGGAGGACATGGCTTCAGTTGGAAATGGACTGAGATCAATTAGCAAGTAGTCTTTAATGCCTACATTCTGCAGAAGTTGACTGGATCCTGTTATGTAGTCCTCCTTCACGGGGGACTTTAATCTTTCTACCCACAGTCTCATTTCTGAGTTCTTTGTTCCCTTTTTAATTTACTTCTATAGACAATTCTAGTATTTGGAAGGAAAAAAATTCAAAAGGGATTGATATACTTAAAATCAACCAGGATTATGTGATGACTGAGGTCATTTAGTACAATCAAAATTTTGATCTGGTTTTAGTTTTGAGCTTGAAAATGCCAGATACCAAAACTATAAGTTGCTTAGGAACAGACTGGATGAGAAAACATGCCACTTATTTCTCAGATGCTTTCTGTGAGTATTAAACCTTAGACATTGAAATTATGTGGAGCCTTCATGTTGGAAATTACTCTTAGAAAGTATCATGATAAGGGGCCTTGGCTGAGTTATTTATACACTTGTGTTTTTTGGAAGTAACCATTATTGGTTCTGGCATTCTTTGGGGAGGGGACTGGGCTTAGTTTTCTTTTCGTTCGGCTATCATTAGCATGAGGGGGCATGCCCAGCACACAAGGGTCTGCATGCTGGGGTGCCTCTGGCCACATCACCCACCCTAACAATGAGTCACTTCCTTTATTCTTCAAGAAGAGCCAGGGTAACAAGACATGCTTGCTTCTTCTCACTTGTACTGTCTTGAAAACCCTCTTCTAAGATACATTTTATTCTTAGACATTCACAACTAAATACATTCAGCCCTCTGACTCTCAGCTAGAATTCTTCCTAACGACCCTCAACGTTCCGTGAATGTATTAGTTTGCTAGGGTTGTTGTAACAAAATACCACAGATTGGGGGATTTAAATAATAGGAATTTATATTCTCATGGTTCTGGAGGTTGGAAGGCTAAGATCAAGGTTTCAGAGGGCTGGTTTCATTCTGAGCCCTCTTTCCTTGGCTTCTAGATGGCAGCCTTCTCACTATGTCCTTACAGGGATAAAGACCCTGTAATTTTAAAAAAAATTGTGTGTGTGCATGTGCCCCTGGTTTCTCTTTATATGTCCTAACCTCTTCTTATAAGGACACTAATCAGAGAGGATTAGGGCTGACTCTCATGGCCTCATTTTAACTTAATTAGCCATTTGAAAATGCCCTATTGCTAAATGCAGTTCTGAGATACTGGGGTAAGGCTTCATATGAATTTTAAGGGGACACAATTCGGCCTATAATAAAAACATTTTTATATAATTGGCTCTGTTAGTTGCTGCTGCAACTCAAAAGCTACATTTCTCTGAAAATTAGTGGCAAAAACAAAAAGAAGAAAAGAAAAAAATTAGTAGTTGTTACTTATATATTTATACTTATTTATTATTTTAAAAAAATTTAACGTGGCTTTCACTTAGAAAGTCCTGCTTTTTATGAACACTGCAGCACATATAGAGCAGGCTGTACTGCAATCAGTGTGCAGGTCCTACCTGGAGTCATTGGAATTCTCACACTTATCTCAGCTACGTCCAGAACTCAAGGGCTGCTGCTTGCAACTGGAAGGATTTTAAGATGATTGTTCTATTTTAGTGTTTACTTGTAAGGGAAATGCTGAAGTTTTTTTTAAAAGAAACTCATTAACTCCCTTGGAGACCAAACCTCTCATCTTTGGCTGGTTTCTCTTAGAACTGGCCTCAGTAGAAGAGTCAGCACAGGAAACTGAGATGAAATGTGTTGCACTCTTCTGAAAAAAGGAAATCAGTGAATCCTTGTACATTTAAGCTTCGTTAAAAATACATGAACAAGTCAGATGACTGACTGACATGGTTGAAAATTTGCTTAATGGGTTACGTTCTATTATTTTCAGTAAAGAGATTTCCCAATTTCTCAAATCTATTTTCCTACAAAGTATTTTTTACTGAATTCCTTGTACAGCTATTAGGTCAAGTTTATCTATGGTTATCTGTAGGTTGAGTCATTCATCCAACAACCTTGGGCTGCTTTACAAACTCTAAAAATGATGGGTCTAATTCCCAAGTGGTACAGTGGTAAAGAATCTGCCTGACAGTGCAGGAGACCCAGGAGATGCAGGTTCGATCCTTGGGTCGAGAAGATCCCCTGCAGTAGCAATTGGCAGCCCACTCCAATATTCTTGCTTGGAAAATTCCACAGACAGAGGAGCCTGTTATAGTCCTGCTACAGTTTGTTGGGTCTCTAAGAGTTGAACACAACTGAGTGACTGAGCTCACACACACACAGCTGTTGGAAGGAGTTTCTGGAAAAAACTAGAAGAGTCTCAGACGCTAGAAATGTGCTATAAGTTTTAAGGATACTGTCCATATATCATTTTAACATAAATTTTATTAAAATTCACAATTTGAATTCTGAGCAAAATTGAACTTAATTTGTAAATGTAAAAGTGAATTATTTTGCTTGAAATAACCTCAATTTACAATTTTCAGATCACAGGAAGAGAACTTTCTATTTTTAGAAGTTAAGTCAATATAAATTTAAGCCAATGTTCACTTAAGCCAATGTAAAGCATTTAAATCTTTTTATAAAAAGGTAATATATTATTGTTGAATGGAAACACTACAGAAAGGTATAAAGTAATAAATAACTAGTCTCTTTTTCTTGTTGCCTTCCTCACCACAATTCCAACTTAAATCGTCTCAATTTCCTGCTCCAGAGGAAATCACTGGTAATGATTTCTATTAGGCTCCAACAGAAATGTCCTATGCATGTATATTTGTTAAGAAAATGGAATCCTACTCTGTATAGAGTGCTATGACTTGATTTATAAACACACATAAATATATTTATACATGCTTGTAACTCTATATTGCATAAATCCCTATATGTGTCAAATGATATTCGCATTTAAAATTTTTGGAACCAGCACTAAATTGTCCTCTATAAAGCATTACACACCTATTAGAATGGCTAAAATCCAAAAACTCCTGGCTGGTGAGAATGCAGAGCCACAGGAATTCTAATTCATTTCTGGAGGGAATGCAAAATGGTACAGCCATTTTGGAAAATAATTTGGCAGTTTCTTATAAAACAAAATATAGTTTTACCATGTGATATGATTACCTTCCTAGGCATTTAACAAAAGTAATCTGAAAACTTACAAATTTATGGTCACAAAAAAGCCTGCATGTGAATGTTTATAACATCTTTGATTTTTCATTCACCAAAACCAGAAGCAACCAAGACATCTTTTAATAGATGAATGAATAAACTGTGGTACAAAAGATAAAAGTAAATGAGTTAACAAGACCAGAAAGACATGGATAAATCTTCAATGCATATTTCTAAGTAAAAGAAGCCAATCTGAAATCATACATACAATCTGAAATGATTCCAACTATATGACATTCTGGAAAAGGTAAAACTTTGAAAACATATAAACGTACAAAGAATACAGAAGAATTACAAATCATTTATATCAAAAAGGTGGAACATAAAAACATTTTAAGTGTGAGCTACCCAAAGTGACTTTTTTCCAAAAAGGACAGTATGGGAATGGAGTGAAAAAGAGTGACTTTACAGTGGAGTAATGTTGACAGGTCAACATTGACAGTGACAAGCTATGTTCCTAGCATTGTACATACCCTTGATATGATGTGTTGAAATGGCACTTTACCTCTGTAGTCTTCCTCCTAACACCAGTCTGATCATAAGAGAAACATCAGAGAAATTCCCTTTGAGGAACATTTTACAAAATATCTGACTTTTGGCCCATCTGTTAATACTAGCCTCTGTTAACTGCAACTCCTCTGTAAATCTAAAACTGTTGGTAAGGAAATAAAAAGCATAATTTTGTAAATGTGTTACATATGTTTATATTGCTGCCTAAATTATAAACATTTAGGAAAGTTTCTATTTTCCCAGATCTCTTACAACACTGTCATTATTTTTTTGTCTCTGCCAACTTTATAAAATTTTTATTTCATTGACTACTTTTTAAGCCTTTAAATCCAAATGAAATTGAGCAACATGTAATTTTTTGGTCATGTTTAGTTATTTAAAAAAATTTTTTTTAATTTCATTTTTTTAGCCCTTTTCTCCATCTTGTTGATATTTTCTTCTTTCTTCTTAGTTTGCGGATACTCCTTGCATATCAAGGAGATTATTCTGTTACATATACTAAAAAAACAACTATTTTCCTTCATGTAACATTTGTCTTCTGACAATACCATGATGATTTATGAGGACTTGACTTACACCACTTTTCCTTCTCTCTCCTACCCTACCAATCCTCCCAATTGACTTTTACCACTATTAGTTCAAAATTCACTAACTTTATGACTTAAAATAATTTACTAGTTCCTTTATTCTCTGCCTTATCAATATGGACAGTAGATTTTGACTTTGTAAGATAAAAATTTCATTATCCACATTATTTCTTTCAGCTCACCTACTGTTTCAATTAAAATTATATTATATGTATTTACCCATTTATCTTCTATAATCATGGCTAAATTTTAAATTCATAAATCTGTTTACATTTTTATGACTATATAAATATTGTTTTCTGAAGAGCTGTGAATCACTATGATTTCACTGTCTTTCTTATATTTTGAGTTTCTAATTGATGGACTTCCTATAGTGATTTTCCAGTTTGCTTTCCCTTCTTTTGTGTGCTTGCTTTTTCTTTTGCATAAATTCACAAAAAGTGTATCTTTAAATTCAACCAAATTTCTGAGAGGAAAGAGTTGAGCAGCTGGACTAAAAGCATTTCCTCCCTTTCCAGTGGGATATGCCTACTCCAAGAAAAGAAAGCCAATGATCTGGCCTGAGGCCTGTCCACTGGACCTATATGCAAGTAGACTAGTGAGATTTGCTAGGAGAAAAATACCTAACCTACAGGATGTCCCTTTGTAAGATATCTCTGGCCAAAGTATTACCTGTAGCAAATAAACACAGGATCTAAAAATTTTGAAAGATGGATCCTTGGAGAATGTCATATAAATGAATCAACTCTCTGGAGTATAGAATGAAGATATTTCATAACCTCAACATTCTTTGCTATGTGAATAAGCCCACAAAACTCATTTAGAGACTCCATCTATTATTCTGGGCCAGATGTATGTGCGTAATGTCACATGGAAGGACCCAGGAAACCATGTGGGATATTTCATTCTTCTATTTCATTTAGAGCGTGCATGATTACCCATATCCTTAAATTTTTTAGTAAAACTTGATACTAGCTAAAATCTCTGATTTGTGTGAGTTTGATTGAAAATCTAATTTCTGTGTTAGCTCAATATCCATCCACTGAAATCTTCCAAATATTCTTTGTCTATAAATCCCCTCCCCTTCATTCATCACTGCCTTGTAATGGCAAGGGGGCTTGTGTTACTCAATGAGGCCATGAGCCATGCCATGCAGAGCCACCCAAGGTGGATGGGTCACAGTGGAGAATTCTGAAAAAACACAATTTGCTGGACAAGGGAATGGCAAACCACCCCAGTATACTTGCCGTGAGCTGTATAAAAAGGAAAAAAGATATGACACTGAAAGATGAGTCCCCCAGGTCAGAAGGTGTCCAATATGCTACTGGGAAAGAGCAGAGAACAACTACTAATAGTTTCAGAAAGAATGAAGAGGCTGGGTCAAAGCAGACACAACGCTCAGTTGTGAATGTGTCTGGTGATGAAAGCAAAATCTGACGCTGCAATAAACAGTATTGCATAGGAACCTGGAATTTTAGGTCTGTGAATCAAGGTAAATTGGACATGGTCAAGCAGGAGATGGCAAGAGAAAATATCAACATGTTAGGAATCAGTGAACTAAAATGGATGGGAATGGGTGACTTTAACTCAGATGACCATTATATCTACTACTGTGGGCAAGAATCCCATAGAAGAAATGGAGTAGCCCTCATAATCAACAAAAGAGTGCAAAATGCAGTACTTGGGGTGCAACCTCAAAAATGACAATATGATCTTGGTTCGTTTCCAAGGCAAACCATTCAACATCACAATAATTTAAGTATATGCCCCAACCACTGATTCCAAATAAGCTGAAGTTGATCAGTTCTATGAAGATCTGGAAGGTCTCTTAGAACTAACATCAAAAAAAAAAAAAAAGATGATTCCAATCCTATTCATTAGAATACAAAAGTAGGAAGTCATAGGGGATTAGAATACAAAAGTAGGAAGTCAAGAGATACCTGGAATAAAGCAGTCAGAAAAAACAAGTTTGGCTCTTGGCTTCTCATAGAAAAACTCAAAAACTTAAGAAGCAGGGAAAAGCAGAAGAGATCAAGAAGAGATGGAAAGAATATACAGAAGAACTGTACAAAAAAGATCTTAATGACCCAGCTAACCACGATGGTATGGTCACTCACCCAGAGCCAGACATTCTGGGGTGTGAAGTCAAGTGGGCCTTGATCAAACCAGTCAGTCTTAAAGGAAATCAACCCTGAATACTCATTGAAAGGATTGATGCTGAAGCTAAAGCTCCAATACTTTGGCCACCTGGTGTGAACCACCAACTCACTGGAAAAGACCCTGATGCTGGGAAAGATTGAAGGCAGAAGGAGAAGAGGGCAACAGAGGATGAAATGGTCAGATGGCATTATCAATGCAATGGACATGAACTTGGGCAAACTCAGGGAGATGGTGGTAAACAGGGATTCTTGGCATGCTGCTGTCCATGGGGTCACAAATAGTTGGACACAACTTGGCGACTGAACAACAACGTAAATCCCCTCGCCCATATGTTAATTTCCTTTCCAGATGTTTCTGTCCTACTATAAAACATAACAAACTTATTCCTTTCCTGCCGTAAAGAAACAGGCTAATTAACCAAAAGATGAATCTCTGTAGCATTAATTTAGTGAGTAACCAGATTTTTCAAGTTTACCAATATCTAATTCACCTTATTTTCAAAAGCATTTCAAAATATTATTTTCATTGACTGTACTGAATAAATATTATGTTCACCTCTTGAATATTCAAGAATAATCTATATAATTTAACATATATTTATTATGAGAAAGAATATACCAGAATTCAAGAGAGGATTAGAGCACTTAATGTTGATTAATTTTCAATAAGTCAAATATTACTTAATAATAATGCTATAACATTCATGTATATCTTTTTTGGCTATCTTTTTGCCTTTTCATACTGTTCATGGGGTTCTCAAGGCAAGAATACTGAAGTGGTTTGCCATTCCCTTCTCCATTGGACCACGTTCTGTCAGACCTCTCCACCATGACCCGTCCGTCTTGGGTGGCCCCACACAGCATGGCTTAGTTTCATTGAATTAGACAAGTTGTACTCTGTGCGATCAGATTGGCTAGTTGTCTGTGATTGTGGTTTCAGTCTGTCATTGGAAGGACTGATGCTGAAGCTGAAACTCCAATACTTTGGCCACCTGATGTGAAGAGCTGATTGGAAAAGACCCTGATGCCGGGAAATATTGAGGGCAGGAGGAGAAGGGGATGACAGAGGATGAGATGGTTGGATGGCATCACCGACTCAATGGACATGGGTTTAGGTGGACTCTGGGAGTTGGTGATGGACAGGGAGGCCTGGCATGCTGCGGTTCATGGGGTCGCAAAGAGTCAGACACGACTGAGTGACTGAACTGAACTGAATTCACGTATATAATCATACAGAGAAAATATTAATATTTATCAAAATAAGTTATTAAGAAATTGGAATATTTGGTCAATTCAGTGAATTTTAAAGATTGATCCCTCAGTGAAGTAGTTTTTAAGAAATTGATACTTAGCAAAAAAGCCTCTAGGTATATTGATTGGCTACAATTCTGGACATTTGCTTTGCCCTGAGTTTAATAATAATATTGTGAAGTCTCATGGTGAAATGCCATTTCCTATTAATGAGCGTGTATTTGGCACTTGGGAATTTTAGAAATAAATGCAACTAAACAGAAAGAGACTTGCAGACTTAGAGAACAAACTTGTAGTTGCCAAGGGGAGGGATGGAGGGAAAGGATAGTTAAGGATGGACACGTACACATCTCTATATTTTAAATGGATAGCCAACAAGGACCTATTGTATAGCACAGGGAACTCTGATCAATATTATGCGGCAGCCTGGATGGGAGGGGAGTTTGGGGGAGAAGGGATAATGTATATGTATGGCTGAGTCCCCTCGTTGTTCATCTGAAACTATCACAACATTTTTAATCAGCTATACTTCAATACAAAATAAAAAATTTAAAAATCAGAAAAAAATAAAAATAATACAAATTTGAACTCCAAAAAAAAAAAAAAAGAAAGAAACCCAAAAGGGACTCGGTTTCATGCAAAGAAAAAAAAAATGCAACTGCTAAAAATTCATACCATATAGTGATTTACCTTTAAAGCTTTATCTAGAAGTTTGCAAATAATTATCATTTCCAATATTATAGAATTTAACTGTATAATTCATATTCTACAACTTAAAACTTATATATTCGAACATTTTTTAATTCTCAATTTGAAATATTCATGGGCGCATTACATTCAACAGCTCATTTGAACCTGCAACAATTCTACCATAAAGGATAGCTATTAATTATTCTTAGGTTAAAAATGAGAAAATTGATATTAGTAAATCTGGGTGATTTGCCCTAAGCTCTTATAGTCACTGACTGCAGCAGTAGATATCATCCTGGGTCTCCTGCATCTGTCTAATTTTCTGGAGAATGTCTCATGATTCATGTGCCCTTTCATTATTTATTCTAAATAACACTATTACACTAAGACATTTGATGTAATTTATTTTAATAAAAATTTTCTAATTTTTATTATTGTGGAAATACTATGCATATACAAATTCTCTAAAACTTATATGTATAAATAACAATAAACTCATGTCTTCAAAACAGAACTTTAGAAAAATATGTATACTCTTCTACTGCATTCCCTTCATTTCCCCTAAACAATTACCTTCATTTCCCCTAATCAATACTCTGACTTTGCATTAAGAATTCTTATTTTTAAATTATATTTTACCATTATTTAGTATGACTATTTTCCAAGTTTATATGCAAATATTCACACTGTGAGTATTCTATGGTGGTGGTGGTTTAGACGTTAAGTCTTATATGACTCTTTTGAGACCTCATGGACTATAGAGTGCCAGGCTCCTAGTCCATGAGATTTCCCAGCTAAGAATACTGGAATGGGTTGCCATTTCCTTCTCCAATTCTTCTATGATCTGCTTTTCATGTAAGTACCAGCTTTTGAGATTTGCCCATGTTAATAATTGTGGCTTATTCCTTTTCAATACCAGTTTTCTTTGAAATATCTTATTTTGTGTTTATATCTTTTTACTGTAACTCAGTTGTTTCCACTTTGGAATTTTAAAAAAATTATCTGTTTGCTTTTCTACTATGAACGGTGAAGATTCTTATCCATCTGGTGGGGAGCACATGTATAAGAGTTTCTCTGAAATTTCTAGAGTGACATTTGGAGAATATGCTCAGAGTTCTTACAAAGACCATATAAAATAACAACCGCATTTATGAACGTAACTAAATTAATCCTTACATTAGGTACATATGAACAGGAACTGGATGAGAAGAAGAAGCATTCATGCTTAAACAACTGTTTCATCTGACTTTTCTGCACTAATCAATACTAATTGATGATAACAAGAATGAATATGACATTGATAGAGAGATAGTGTACATATATTAATGAATGCATGCAAGTCCTTTTTTATGAGTATTTATGCTTCATCCTTTCTTCATGAGGAAGATTTTTTGCGATTTCTTGAAATTTTTCTAATATCCTAAAATCATTGAAAAGAAAACCTACATTCCAAATTTTACTTTTAATAACAAAAACGTGAGCAAAAACTTTTCTACTAACAAATGTATATTTTTGGTTAATTTCTATAGAGTAGAATGATAGGAAATTGTTCTTTCAAGACAATTAAAAATTAAAGCTTGTGGCTATTTCTGCAATGGAAAAGTAATGACCAGTATGAATACATCCCACTTGAGAAAAAGAATAATTTTCAAATTTCATTTTATTTCTGATATAATCTCTGGTCCATCAATTATATACTTATATGTTTCTTGGTTCAAATAATTTCTATAATTGAAAGAAAAAGATCCAAATATATATTTTGTTTGCAGAATTGTCTTTTACCATGGTGAGTTTTGGTATTGTAATATTCTAGTACCAATAGTCCTTTTCAACAGATTGGTGTGTGATATAAATCTGAAGTTCACATACAATTGTTCCAAACAAAATAATGCAGCAAACTCATGACAACTGGCACTCTGGACGTTATAAAAAACCCACACGTATGCTATGAGATGTTCAAGGGCAGGTAAATCCCATGAAGAAGCACAAATACTCATAACAAAGGACCTGCATACATGCATTAATATATACACACTAACTCTCTAGAAAAATTCAGTTCAGCTCAGTTCAGTAGCTCAGTCGTATCTGACTCTTTGCGACCCCATGAACCGCAGCACGCCAGGCCTCCCTGTCCATCATCAACCCCCAGAGTCCACCCAAACCCATGTCCATTGAGTCGGTGATGCCATCCAACCATCTCATCCTCTGTCGTCCCTTCTCCTCCTGCCCCCAATCCTTCCCAGCATCAGGGTCTTTTCCAATGAGTCAACTCTTCGCATGAGGTGGCCAAAGTATTGGAGTTTCAGCTTCAACATCAGTCCTTCCAATGAACACCCAGGATCGATCTCCTTTAGGATGCACTGGTTGGATCTCCTTGCAGTCCAAGGGACTCCTATGACTTGCTAAAAATATATGTTATCTGTAATACTTCTTTGGTGGCTTCCCTGTTGTCTCAGCAGTTAAGAATCTGCCTGCAGTGTAGGAGGTGCGGGTTTGATCCCTTGGTCAGGAAGATCCCCTGGAGAAGGAAATGGCAACCCACTCCAGGATTCTTGCCTGGGAGACCCATAAACAGAGGAGCCTGGTGGGCTACAGTGCATGGGGTCACATTCATCGAGTCAGACAGGACTTAGTGACTAAACAACAACAACAATACTTCTTTATAAAAAGATATTATTTATGCATTCTAATGTTTTTTAAGAGTGCAACCTGACAAGAATAATCATCTTTGATATCTTAGCAGTTTAGTGAAGACTCTAGTGGAACAACACTTTGTCTGCCTTTCTGTCCAGAGAAATGTAATTTATAACACATAAATAATTCATGCCATCTTATGGGCATCTTTCAGTAATTATTATATATAGGGAATTGTGTATGAGATCCAATTCTTAACTCCAAGGAACTTAAAACAAGATGGGGAAATGAGTCATATACACATAAAACAGATTAAAATATAACAAATAATAAATCTAACAGATCAAACATATCCCTTTGAAGTGATTTCTTTAAAAACTGGAAATACAGAAAGTAAACTTGGACTTGAGTTGAAGTATTCAAAATTCTCACCATTGTAGATTTCTCACCCTTATAATAGGTTTATATTTCAAAAACAGCAGGTGGAAAGATAGAAAGATTTGCCAGAGTAAGCTCCCCAAACAGTATACAGATTACTTATTGCCACAGATAATTATAATTCTGCTCTTCCTCTATCAGGACTACTGCTGCTCGGAGGGTAAGATTTGGAAAACCTAAAGAAGAATACTTTTAGGAATGTAGAAGACCTCAGGCTTCACACATAGAAGTAGGAAGGCCATTAAAATCTGCTGGAAGTCAGTATTTGTCTATAATAAATGGCACCCCACTCCAGTACTCTTGCCTGGAAAATCCCATGGATGGAGGAGCCTGGTGGGCTGCAGTCCATGGGGTCGCTAAGAGTTGGACACGACTGAGCGACTTCACTTTCATGCATTGGAGAAAGAAATGGCAACCCACTCCAGTGTTCTTGCCTGGAGAATCCCAGGGACGGCGGAGCCTGGTGGGCTGCCATCTATGGGGTCGCACAGAGTCGGACACGACTGAGGTGACTTAGCAGTAGCAGCAAGCTATACTACTAATTTCTGGAGTAGGCAAATAATCAGCTCACTATTCTTTTGAACATCTCCAATCTAAAGGAATAGGGGTGGTTTGGCAAAATGATAACTGGATTAGGAGGCAAAAGGCAAACATTTTGTTCCTTTAATTATAGGAATAACTGGCTCTATGATACGTGTATCTTAGTTGCTTTGTCAGTTAAATTGAAATTAAAATATCTATCCACTATTGTAGTTGTGAATGTTAAGGAAAGTTTTGTGAATATACATGCTTGATATAAAGCCTGAATCAAAATGTGTACCCAGTAATTATTCTAAAATATATACTGATCATGTGTGAAGACTCTTTAATATATAAACAGGTATTTCCTTTGACATAGAAAGTCTGCTTCTGGGGATATTTTCTAAGAATAATCCTAAAAAGAGGAAAAAAGTGTATTTACAAATATGTTTATTGAAGTCATATTTCTATTAACAAAAATTGGAAACAACCACAAGACCCCAAAGAGAGAAATTATAAAATTAGTGCGTTCAGTTGATATATTATACAACCTTTAAAAATTATCTTTTTTAAATTTATTTTTTTATTGAAGGATAATTGCTTTACAGAATTTTGTTGTTTTCTGTCAAACCTCAACATGAATCAGCCATAGGTATACATATACCCCTCCCTTTTGAACTTCCTTCCCATCTCCCTTCCCATCCCACCCCTCTCGGTTGATACAGAGCTGATATTTACAAAAAAAAAAAAAAAACTTTACAAAGTACTTATTATAATACTATAATATTGACTTATTATTATGCTATAGCATATTAAGAAAAATCAGTATTAAAAGTCAGATATATAACATGACCATAAATACATCAACCCGATGAAGAGTATGTGTCAAAAGAACAAAAACAACACTAGTGTCTGGGGATGAATACTTCAAAGTGTAGTAGGAATTGGTTCTGTGTGGAGAGGTTACAGATAATTTTTATTTTACTTGTCTATACTTTCCAAATGCTCTATTCCAATTATTAATTACTTTAATAATGAAAGAAGACATGTTATCATTTTAGGTGTGTGTTTTATCTTCCCAACAAACTGATGTTTCTTGAGGGCAAGAATTGTGTGATTTACCCCTTTGAATCATAAAGTACCATTATGCCTAAATTAAGTGCCCACTAAAATTTTTTCAAGTGGCCAATGACTGATAGCTTTTTGCCCTCTTCATTTCAGTTCTTTCTAGGACATCACATGGAGAAAAAAAAATGTGACTCAATCTATTTTGTTTCTAAATCACATTCAAAAGATTCCATACACATACCAAATTATGAAATTATAAACTAGGCTGTTATAAACTGTCTTGAAAGGGAAATTTTTTTTTAAAAAAGAGTCAGTTTGTTTCAGTTGTGTGAATAATGCAGGATGTGTAAGATCTGGCATCGACTCATACTCTGATAGCACAGACCCCCAAGAGACAACCATTTCTTGTCTTTTTCTCACTTAAGAGAAGAAATATTATTTGCTTTTACTGAGTAACTAAAAGATGAGGTGAAAAAGAGTCGGTGGAGTACTGCCACTGAAAACTCTGTCTAACACTGTGGTTGATAGTAATAAATGGTCTCAGGGCCTCCTATACTGGGTCCCATCTGTTAAAATGGCACACTGCCTAACTGCCAGATGGTGTACTAGCTTCACAGGGACCAAGGCGTTAAAAAGATGGCTTTAGAAGACATTGGTAATACCATCCCCTTGGGTCTCCCACCTCAGTTACTACTTACCCATGTTGGCGCTCCTGTCACCTCACACCACTCACATAATTTCTAGAAATAAGTGGTTCCAAACACTTACTAAGTCACTTCCTTCAGCTGTCTACTGGTTTCTGATCTTAAAAGGTTGAAAAAGAATACTAAAGTGGGGTAAAGAGAGTTTGAGAGTATTCAAACACTTGAAGTTGCCAGTATACATAACAAGTGCCTAAGGACCACTAAAATCCTATGATGTGTCAAACTCCATTAAGTAAGGGTAGAATGTGTAGGAACTGCTTGTGAAATGTAACCAGTCTCAAAAAGAAGAGAGAAGCACTGCTACACAGGAGGACCAGTTTCTTTTACACTCACCCAAAAGAAAAAAAAAAATGTGGCTCTAGTGACTCAAAAATCAAAACAAAACTTTTCTCAATGGAAGAAAAATTCATTTATTAGTAGTTTAAATATTCCTCAAAACTTGTTCTAAATAAACAAGAATGAGCATAGATTCTGTCAGAGGGTAATTTTTAAAAAACTAAAGATATCTTTTATAAAACAGATGTATCACTGAATGTTAACTCACTAATTATGTGACCAGCAGGATGACAAAGTTGGTTCAAAGAATACTCAAGAAACTAGTTATAAAGACATTATAAAATACGAACATTGATTGTCTAAGTAAGATACAAAGATTGTTAAAGTCCAGTGGGGACAATAAGACAACAACCTCTTTGATGTTTTACGGGAAATGTTTTATGTTTTATGGGTGATGTTTTCTGGGAAAAAAATCTCCAAGTAACATGCAGCTTCAGAGTTACAGCCTCTCAGTTCAGTTCAGTCGCTCAGTCGTGTCAGACTCTTCGCGACCCCGTGAACCTCAGCATGCCAGGCTTCTCTGTCCATCACCAACTCCCGGAGTTTACCCAAACTCATGTCCATTGAGTCGGTGATGCCATACAACCATCTCATCCTCTGTCGTCCCCTTCTCCTCCTGCCTTCAATCTTTCCCGGCATCAGGGTCTTTTCCAATGAGTCAGCTCTTCACATCAGGTGCCCAAAGTATTGGAGTTTCAGCTTCAACATCAGTCCTTCCAATGAACACCCAGGGCTGATCTCCTTTAGGATGGACTGGTTGGATCTCCTTGCAGTCCAAGGGACTCTCAAGAGTTTTCTCCAACACCACAGTTCAAAAGCATTAATTCTTCAGCCCTCAGCTTTTTTTATAGTCCAACTCTCACATCCATACATGACCACTGGAAAAACCACAGCCTTGACTAGACGGACCTTTGTTGGCAAAGTAACGTCTCTGCTTTTTAATATGCTGTCTAGGTTGGTCATAACTTTCCTTCAGCCTCTAAGAAAAGCAAATAATCCAAGGGTGGACCTGTTGACAAAATACCTAAGTATGTCACTGAAAAAATATACTGTACTATTCTTTTTGTCTTATTTCTAAGATTAGGATAATTTTTCGTAATTCCACTGGATACATTGGAATAGAATCTTAGGGGGAGGGAAGCAATTGTGAAGAATTATGGGAATTTTATTCAGCTATGGTAGAGATGGGTGGGTTCCCACTTCCCTGTGTGGCAGTCAGTTTTCTCCTAGGCAATTAAACTTCTTTGTGTGTGGCATTCTGCCCCATGACATCCACAATCACGAAGAAGATGACTTGTATTTCATTCTGAATCCTTTCACCCTAGGATCTTCAGTGACTTACTCTTATGGCAAATATTTATCTATCTTAATCCCACATATTATATCAAGCTAATATAAGCATTTTATTAGGTAATTTGTGTAGAAACAAAATATTTCATCATAAAATAGGAATTTGGGACATTCAGCATACACTCCTCTTTTTCTGTCACCTGCTCCACTCTAAGATCAAATGGGTTTGGAAGGGATCTTAAGCACTGTGGCTATTACACGGGATTCATGCCTATGTAAAATCTGTCCTTCATCTCTTGAACATGTGTGTGTACATATGTATACACATATATGTGTGAACATACATATGTATACACACATATACAAATACATACTAAAACATACACATACATAATTGTATATTTATATATATTAAATATACACACAAAATTGTATATTTACTGACTTAGATAGCAATTCTAAGATTTTGGCTTCTCATGTTTACATGAGTTAAATCACTTATTCATTACGTCGGGTGCTATTTTCTCAGGTAATATTCTTTTCACACAGGCATCAGGTTTGATGCTGGGCATATAACTTTGAAAATAAATGAAGACAGTAAGCCTCCCCCTTGGAGCTTAAAGTCTTGTGGGAAAGACATTGAAAAACAAATTTATCACCTATCTATCATCTATCTGCCTATCAATCCATAATCTATTGATCTATATTATGAAAATGAAATGCAGGGTACCATGAGAACACAAATCAGGGAAAATAAACTTCTCAAAACCAAACAGTCTTCCCTGAAGCAAACAGAAGAAAGTTAAGAAGTGAGGAATAAGTAAAGTGTATACAGGATCTCATGGATTAAATTTGAAATAACACTGGAAATAATTAAATGCAGTTTTATATCAGAAAGCCAAAGGCTCTGTCTTCCATTGTGCTCAAGAGGACAGTGATCCCTGTGTATCTTTGCTTTCTACCGTAAGTGATGGGCGACCCAACTCAAAATTGTTAAAGAAAAAGAGGAATTTATTGCTTCATGTAATGGAAGAGTGCTTTCAGATATTGCTTACTCTAGAGTTCAAATAATTTCTCTCTCAATTTTTAGGCTTTGTGCATTCACCATTGGTTCCATTATCTATGCCCACATGGTTGCAAGATTGCAGCCTGAACCCCCTGGGGTAATAATCTTCCAGATTTGAATCCAACAAACATGATCATTCACCATCAGAAGAACAGCTCAGGTCATTTACCAAATCATGAAATAGTATTGCAAAACACTAGAAAATAAAAAACATGATATTTATGCCCAATCACAACACTATACTATTAATCTTGCTTTTTATGGGTGCATATCCTTTGATTGCTTCTACAATGACAATTCTGTAATATTTTCTACAGAGAATATAGAAAACTAATTCAATGGTTTCTCTAGCACAATTGATACATTTTTATTATTGATAGATTTAAAATGTATCTTGCTTATATGCTTTATTTTTAATATTATGCTATTTTTTAGGGTTGTTGTCAAATATGTGGAAACTCTTGAAACTATGCCTATCTTACTTACAACCAGCAATTGGCCCTTATTGTTAGTTTCCAAATTCCATCCTGACAACTTTCTGGGCTACTTTTGCTACTTCTGTTTTAGCCTGGATTTCTCCAAGTACAGAGGCTGAGCCAAAGTCTTGTATGTAGGTCCTTAAGGTAGAAAGTGATCAAAGAGAGCAAGACTGAGAAAGGGGTAGGGAAAGGATAGTATGCCAATTGTACTGGACACCACTGCAAGGGGCAATCACAGCATTGGGAAGCATTATTAGATAAATCTCTGAATTATCTTTTGAGAGAAGAAAAGGGGAACACATTCATACACTTTGGATTCCATCTTCCACCAGTCAAGGGTGACCTTTGGGCATTAACGTCCTATTGCACATGCTTGCTCACCAGGTGAATTCCCACAGGGGTCCCGCATCAGTGTGTTAAGAGAAGCTCTGGGGTGGAAAGTGATCGGTAGCACACTGTGTAGGTCCAAGAGAGTTTTTGTCAGGTTATGCCGGTGCAAAGCTGGTCAAAGTAGGTGCAGAAGAGCAATGGCTGTTGAAGCAGCAATGGCTGAAGTCAAAGTAAGGTTGAGAAGATCTTCATAGAAATACACACATACGATTTTCTTTTGTGGAAAAAAATACTTAGCCTGGAGTTCATAAAATCCCAATTTTGGAATATTAAAAGGCAGACAATGTATATAGATACCTATATTTAAATATATACATATTCCAGGAACATTTTTCATCCATTGAAAACCAATCATAATGAAATAAAATGTTTTTTCCCTATCTCTCTTGGATGCATTTTCTGTATTACTACTGCTTGTCACATATGAGGAAAATAAGGCCCTATCTTACTCCACATAATAGCATCTTAAATAAATCATTAAATTAAAAAAACACAAAGCTTTTCAAGGAAAAAAAATAAATTCTGCATAGAATCTAGCTATTTCCAGACCTATATTTTTATAGGTCTTCTTACAGCAGTATTTCACTGAAAATTCCAGTTCTCTAAACTGCAAATGTTCATAAAATACTCTAAATACTTCTCTTTTGTGTGTCTCTTCTGTCTTCTAAATTTAAGATAAAGAAAATTCAATCATCCCCACTGGGTTAAAGACTTTTCTTAGACCTAAATGGGCAATAAATTCCTAGTTGGAGAAGGTGATTTCCTGTCCTTGACTTATTTCTCAGCTGTTATAATCATTTGTAAAACAGATTAAGAAACACCTTTGACATTCTCCTGTGGCTTTGAGATTACTATGTAGCTATTCATCCTCCACACAGAAATCAAATAAATGAATTACTAGTATTTAACAAAAAGAAAGAAATCTTCATGTGAGAAAAGCTGGGAAATAGCTGAAGAGAGCAGCAGGCTGTAATCAAGTTAGTAAATAATAATGCAAACCACAGTGCAATGGAAGTGAAAAGGAGCACAAATAGGTTGGCCTGATGAGATTTCATAAAAATTTTGGCACTAAACAACTGGGAAATTTTCTTGCCTATTCATATCAGCTAAAACTTTTCTTATTAAGAAGAACATGTATAAAATGGAAACTTTCTTTAGAGGGTTCAAATAGGTTTATTTGTTATACAGTTTTTTGCTTCACCCTGCGTAAAAGCATTAATTATTTTAGGACACCAGGGAACCAGGTAAACTTACCTAGTTTATCTTTATAAGTTTTTATGTACAAAGTAAGTAGTGAACTTAGAACTTCTTAAAAGTCACAGATTTTTTTCTCAGTCTTGTCAGAAATATAAGTTAAAATATTTTTTCTCTCAAAAACTATTTTAATTACACAATTAATTTATGTTAATTTGAAAAATTGGGAAAAACATATTAGAAAAAATACTATTTGCCTATAACTTTAACACCCAGAGAGAATCACTCAATGTTTGATAGTCTTCCAAACAGATTTAAGGTATATACATGAACATAACACACACACACACACACACACACACACACACACACACATGTGTGCTGAATGTATGCTCAGTTGTTAGGTCGTGTTGGACTCTTTGTGACCCCATGGACTATAGCTCACCAGGCTCTTCTGCCCAGGGGATTTCCCAGGCAAGAATACCAGAGTGGGTTGCCATCTCCTTCTCTAGGGAATCTTCCCAATCCAGGGCGTGAATCCACATCTCCTGCTCGGCAGGTGGATTCTTTACCACTGAGCCACCCGGGAAGCCCAAAACACACACACACACATATAAATCTCAAAACAGATCACGTTAAAGTTCCTGTTCTATACTCTGCATATATGCTCCAAAAATCCTTTTGAATCAGTAAACAACCTATACATTTACTATGTGTATAAACTGTGTATAAGTATACCATATAGATATACATACACATATGTCTATCTATGTATACACTATTTTCAAATTTAAAAGTTGAAAACTAGAAATCTACATTAATATTTCTGGATTAAAAAAAAAGCAGTGATCTTATCCTTAAAGTAAAAATGATTCATTCTCATTAAAAAATTCTTTCCAAGCAAAACTAAAAGGACCAAAGAAAAAAAATTAATTCCATGACCTGAAAACAACCATTGTTAACTTTGGAAAATCCAACTAAATATTTTTTTAGGACTATATTAAGGCTGAGCACCAAAGAATTGTTGCTTTCAAACTGTGGTGCTGGAGAAGACTCTTGAGAGTCCCTTGGACTGCAAGGAGATCAAACCAGTCCATCCTAAAGAAAATCAACTCTGAATATTCATTGGAAGAACTGATGCTGAAGCTGAAGCTCCAATACTTTGGCGATCTGATGCAAAGAACTGACTCACTGGAAAAGACCCTGATTCTGAGAAAGACTGAAGGCAGGAGGAGGAGGGGGTGACAGAGGATGAGATAGTTGGATGGTATTGACTCAACGGGATGTGAGTTTGAGCAAACTCCAGGACATAGTGAAGGACAGGGAAGCCTGGTATGCTGCAGTCCATGGGGTTGCAAAGAGTCAGACTTAGCAACTGAATGAGAACAAAACAGGACTAGCAGGAACTTTATGGGGAGCAGGGCAACTGGTAGGGCTGAGCAGATAGCGTGATCAGGGAAGTTTAACAGGAAGTGTTTTGTTTCTTTAAGCGATCAGCTGATTCTCAGAATGATCTGTTAAAGGGGATGTTTTGCCCCATATGTTATACATGTTGACAAATTAGACTAGCTAGCTAGAAGAAATGGATAAATTTCTAGAAACATGCAGCTTTCAAAGACAGAATCAGGAAAAAACAGAAAATCTAATCAGACAGATCACAAGTGATGAGACTGTAATAGTATTTATCTTCTATGTTTTCAATGCATTTTTATTTTCTTCTTTCAACCAGTTCATTTTACATAGTTTTCTGTTATGTATTTTCTTACCAGAACCATTTGACTGGGTCTTTAAGCTCTTTTCTAAAACACAATCACACACACACAAACAAACACACACACACAGGAATACTATTAAGCAGTAAAAAAAAAAAAAAGGAAATCCTGCAATTTGCAACAAAATAGATGGACCATGAGGACATTATGGTAAGTGAAGTAAATCAAACAGAGAAAGATAAATACTATATGATCTCACTTACAAGTAGAATCTAAAAAACAACAAAGCAATCTCATAAAAAGAGAGATCAGATTTGTGGTTACCAGATGTGTGTGGGGGGGTTGAAGTGGTAATAAAACACAAGCTTCTAGTTATAAGATAAATAAGTACTGGGGGTGTCATGTAAAACACGATGACATTAACATGACAGTTAACACTGCTTTATAGTATATTGAAAATTGCTAAGAGAGTAAATCCTAAGACTTCTCTTTACAAGGAAGAAAAGCATTTTTAGATCTATGTGAGACGATTGATGCTAACTAAACTTATCATGGTAATTACTTCACAATATATAGAAGTCAAGTCATTATGCCTTAAACTTATACAGTGCTGTATATCAATCACAGCTCGATAAAACAATGAAAACAGGAACTAGCTTGGATAAAGTGATGAATAGAGAATATTAACGAAAGTATCAACTTTATCCACCTTTTAAATATAAAGACTTGCATGGAAATGGATAATCTTGTTCAGGTTAGTGTTTAATAAACACATATTTTAAGGCAAATGTTCTACAGAGATTGCTATTTTACTCTCCAAAATATAATCTTTAATTCTTAAAAGCAAACCAAAAAAGCAATCACACTGCCTATAATTTGTTGAGAATAGTGAGAACTATTTCTTTGAACCCTTCTCTTTCTTTGGTAAGCTCCTCTATTCTCTTTGAAACGTGTTTGCACTTTTATTTCGTTCTTTCCCTTTTGGTTTTTGTTTTGCTTTGGGCACACAGTGCAGCATGCAGGATCTTAGCTCCCCAACCAGGGATTGAACCTGTACCCTCTGCAGTGGAAGTGCAGAATCCTAACCACTGGACTGCCAAATAATTCCCTATTCTTCCCTTATTTAAAACAATTTTGCTTCATTTCCTGTGGTTTCTTTAAGCTGGGAAGAATTGGCAAAAAAAAAAAATGATTTATGAAGAAATTTTCTCCTGCAGCTACCTTTCCCTTGCTATCATGCCGCACGAACTAGGTTCCTCTGTGATATCTCCTTATTCTTCAAGACTTATTCTTGACCCCAAATTTTCTCATTCTATGCTATGCTTTTGATTATTGTGACTCTCTTTTTTCAGGAAACCATGTAGTCCAACCCAAGACCTTAAAAGTATGTATAAGTTCTTAGCACTCTTATCAGTTTTGGTTTCTGTATTGTCACTGACGAGACAGGGTCAAAAAAACATGATTTAGGGTTTGGCCATTTTCTTGTTTCAGTGAAGACTGAATCTTTTTTTTTTATATAGCTTTTGTTTATTTTGTTCCTTTTCTAGTTGTTCTTAGGTGAAGGAGAGGTGCTGTGGAGGGACTGATGGTTATTCACCAATCAATCTCTTCTTCCTGGGAGGACAGCTAGACGACATTTCTTATACTCCCTTGTATTTAAGTGAGGTCACGTAACTGAGTTCTAGACAGTAAGATGTAAGAGAGATTGAGGGTCACCAGATGCAGGATTGGACTAGAAAACCTCCCACACATCATTCTCCAGCCTCTTTCCTATTCTGCAGCAATGTGGAAGCTGTGTTTTGAGGACAGTGGAGCCAAACAATGGAAGAAAACTGAGTCCCTGCCTCATTTCTTGTAGGGAGGCTGCCTCACGGACCAGGACTGTCCACTTTGTTTATGTGACTCTAAAGTGCATTGCTGTTTTGTTAAACCACTGAGGCATGAGGATTTATGGAGCAGGTAGAATTACCTTAACAACACAGGACTAGAGTAAAAGTGAAAAAGAAAAAACTCTCCAAGTTATTCTTAAGAACAGAAGCAGTATTTTTAAATAATGTATTTCACCTATGAGAAACAAGAAGATGCAACCAGGTATTGCAAACTCAAAAGCACACAGAGCTAAGGTAGATAATGTAACAGAGTAGAAAAGGCAGAAGATGTGAAAACATCAATTATGACACACATAGTAAAGATTTCTATGTTTTAATTAAACTTATATAACCATGCAAGATAATTCAACCATGGACTTTATTAGATTATATTTCAGGTTAATTTTTTTACAGAAATTGAAAATGATTTCTAATTATTAAATGTTTCTTTATTCATTGTCATTACATTGATTTTTAACTGGAAACCTTATTCATATTCTTCTGTACCAAGATACTCATTTAGATCTAACATTCAAATTATGATGGGCAGTAAATAATTCATTCTTGGAAATGTTAGCTGAGAATATTTATTTTTATTCTGCTTTATAACGTAAAACAGCTGTTCACAAAGATACATATTTTGAACATGGAAAGAATCCATGAATGGTCCTTTTTACATTTTGAATAATTACTCCCAAGATATTTCAGAACCTGGTATTTTAACAGATTTACTTTTTAGTACCAGTTTGCCATTCAGTTCAGCAATTTCTAGTTGTACTCTTTATTCATATTATCAGTGTTGATTAAGAAAGGAAATTAATCAATTTTACTTCATTTTCATAAGGTCTGCAACTATATAGCCTTTTTTGAAATTCAATTTTCATCTTCACAATGTCAGAAATGTAACTCAGCAAACTCATTTCATGCAACTGATTATAGCATAGGAAAATGGGCCAGATTTTTTTTCTTGCCAAATAAATTTTCCAAAGACAAGTGTAGTGGGCTCAATGATGGCTCCAAAGATATGGCATCCTGCTCCCTGGAAGCTGTGAATACTACCCTTTTCATAAAAGGTGTTAAGGATCTTGAGATGGGAAGATTATTTTGGATTAACTGTGCTATGCTTAGTCGCTCAGTTGTGTCTGACTCTTTGAGACCCCATGGACTGTAATCCGCCAGGCTCTTCTGTCGAGGGGTTTTCCCAGGCAGGATTATTAGAGTGGGTTGCCATTTTGTTCTCCAGAGGATCTTCCCCACCCAGGTATCAAACCTGCATCTCCTGTGTTTCTGGCATTGCAGGCAGATTCTTTACCCACTGAGCCATTGGGGAAGCCCTTGGATCAACTGGATAAACCCTAAGTGCCATCACAAGTGTCCCTGTAAGAGAGAGACAGAGGGAGATTAAACATACAAAAGTGGAGGGGGCAATGTGACCACGGAAGCAGAGACTAGAGAGAACTGAAGACTTCTGGGAAACACCAGAGGCTAGAAGAAGTGAGGAACAAATTCTTGCCTGAAGCCTCCTGAGGGGACATGGCCCTCCTGACACCCTGATCTAAGCCAGCAGAACTGATTTGGGAATTCTGATCTCCAGAAATGTGAGACAGTAAATCTCCTTGTTTTATGAATCCAAGTTTGTGGTAATTTGTTACAGCACACCCAGGAAACTAATACAATACACTTTCACTGGAAATGAAGGAGAAAATCAAATCAGAAACATTTATAATTAATAGGAATTCCCTTGTATAGAAATAGTCAAATTTTGTTGGGTTATTTAAATCTAAAAATAAAATTTTGATCTATTCTTTTATTGAAGGACAGAGGCAAGAATTTTTTTGGAAGACATGAACAAATAAATTTTTTTCAGTGGCTTAAAAAATGCCTTCACCCACTCCATTGACCCAACTTTGAGGTAGTACAGCAATATGCCTTACTGTGCATCCACTTTAAGGATGGATCAAGACACAGAGTTAATTCAGTTTACAATGTTTATGTATCCTATTTTCAACTTTTTAGCACAAACCTACACCAGTAAATAATGCAATTTTGAAATTGAAGTTTCTTGTTTCTATCAAGTGTGCAACTTTGAATATAAGTTTTCTAACAAGTCCAAGGTCAACTTCAGCCATCTCACAAATATTCTTTGCATATAAGCTTATTGATTTTGCTAAGACAACATTAAAGTTTTTCAGTATACAAAAAAGTCATTTTGTGAAATTCTACCTGTCACAGCCTGATGTCTAAATTTCTTGATCCTATCAAAATTTTCATCAAAATTGTTGATCTAACTAACTCAGTGGTATTTTTAATCTTTGTTTTCATCAGCTACAGTAGAAAAATGCCCCAAATAGTTATTTTCTTTATTTTTTTCCTATATTTTCTAAACCATAGCTTAAACATTCTAAGCTAATGTTTTAGTTATATTTACAAATGTGAATGCTTATTCCTGTTGGAAAATATAATTCTTACCGTATCCAGTGGACTTAAAAAAAACATGCCATTGTGAAAAGCTTTTAATTTGGGGGTGATTTTATGATCCAAAACATTTCAGAGATAAATCCTCTGACATGTTGACATGTTAACACCATTTTTAAGTTAAAAGATTTCTTTATTAAAGTTTTAATTTGCTTTTTTCTGGTTTCTTACCTAGTTCTCTTTATAGATTATTTTCTAAAGATGATTTAAATTATACTCTTTCAGCACAGATAGGTTTTGTTTGCATATGATGCATGAAGAAACAGTCTTCATATCCAAAGGAAAAAAATATACACTGTAATATTTTTCTTAAACAACCAGTTCTCTCACTCTTTCATCTCCTCACCTTTTGATGCAAATATGTATCTAGAATAGGCATCAAGAATATTTTATTTCCTATTTAACACTAGCAAAAGAAAAAAAAAACATGAGTATAATGATAAAATACAACTGAAACTTAGTGTCAGGGAAGGGTGGGTTTTGTAGTAAACTGGACTAAAATGTTCCATATAAAGGAAAGGTCACAGCCTGCTGTTGCAAGCAGGATCTGAGATATATTGTTGCCAGATCTCTCATTTCAAAATAAGCTGGAATTCAGGATTTCTAATAAATCTCCTAATTCTCCATGTTGGCAACTAAATTAAAACTTAAGACCTATGACTCAAGAGGGGAAAAAACTAAGAGAAAAGTGGTGAGAAATATATAAAATAGGATGAGACAAAAATAAATTAGTCAAGAAAAAAATGCAAAGACATAAAAATGCAATTCAAGAATCTAAATAACTTTTGGATGCAGTAAATAATAGTAATGTCATCCAGAAATACTAAGCAGTGAACAAAATAATTTTGAAAATTTTTCCTAGCATGCAGAATAAAAAGTGAAGCACATGACTAGTAAAAAAGATGATCAATACGCAGAATAGAGTTAAAGATTTAAACTAACAGTTATGGTCTTTGAACTTTGAACAACAAAAAAGCTAATTGAAAATAAATTATAAACAAAGACAAAACCAAAGAAATTTCCAATTTGATACATCTCTTGGGTATCATGGTAGATTATTTCACAAAAAAATGTCTTCAACTATCCATCTATTTGAAATTTACATACTTTGCCACTCCTCTCATCAGGAGGTGGATTCCATTTCTCCACCCCTGAATCTGAGATATCCCTGTAACTTACTTTGACCAACAGAATGTTGTGTGACAATATGGCAGGCCTTAGGAGGCTTTGTGAACTTCTATTCTCTTTCCTGATACTCCATCATCGCCATGTGAAAAATCCCAAGCTAACCTACTGAATAATGTGCATCAGAGGAAAATCATCCTACCTGAAGCCAACTCTCAGTGAACCTGCTAGATGATCTCCATTACATGAGCAGTTCTAAAGAAAACAGCCAGGCCTATCTCCTAGCATTAGAAATACCCAGCTGACCCACAGATGTCAGAACAAAAGTTAAATGCTTATTGCTTTATGTCTTTAAACAATGAAGTGGTTTGTTAACAGAGCAATAGCCCACTGATATAGGCTGTACAAGGTAGACCGATCACATCCCAGGAACAATGAATAGAAATACAATTACAACTAGATGAAAGCATAAACCATGTAAAGAAAAATATTCCGTAAACAACCAGAAGGTAAGAAGAGGATGAGCATGAAGAAGGAAGAGGAGAAGGAAGCAGTGGAGAGGAGAAAATATGCTACACTAGTCATAAAACTAGATGGCCTTCTATTTCTCTTTTGAAAAATTAAATGCCAAAACAAATTCAAGATAAAATGTGCAAAGTTAGGAAAAAATATACTTAACCAAATCTGTGCATTCAGATGACAGAAAAAGAGTTTATATATATAAAGATACAGGAATACTTTCTATGGGGTGGGTAAAGTTACTGAAAATGTATTTTTGAGGTGAGAAATTGCAAGTAATGCACTAATAGTTTTAAAGACTACTATTTTATTAATTTAAAGTATCTCTTTATGTCCCTCAAAAATAAGAAAATAAATAACATTATTTTTATTAATGGATTACTTCTCTGCCAAGTACTATCTTTGTACTTTACATACAAAATCTAATGCTTAAAATATCCCTAAAAACTAAAATTAAATCCTAATTTAGTAAGAACATCAATAATGGGAAAGTCATGGCATAAAACAATTAGCAATCAGTATAGGCAATACCTTAAAAGTAACTTATGATCAAACAATTATTGTAATTTTGGGGCCCAGTTGTAACATTAACGTTAAAGACTGCTGTTTAATAGGAAGATGTGGAATGTAGTATGTCACAATGTTCTTAACCCGAAAGTCTACAGGATATATTAAAAATACTGGGAAAATAAAGTGTAGAAAGAATAATGATATGCTATGTTCCACATCTCATGCACTTCTCCTTAATCTGATAGAGAAATATTTATTTTAAAATTCATGATTAATTAAAAACATAATACATATTTTTAAAGTTACTGGAAATCAGCAAAGAAAAAATCCATATGGCAAAAGTCAGAAAACAAAATGACAATAAAATATAAACAAAACACAAGAAAACAGATGGCAAAAGTAAAGCTAAGCGTATCATATGTTAGTAAACATAGATGGTTTATATTCCTCCATAAAAGTGAAAGGTTTTCTAATTGCCTTAAAAATATTTAACCCATAGCTGGGAGATGTCTTAAAAACTAAATAGAAATTTTGAATATAAGAGCACATGGGAAATTTATTAGACAAATATTACTATAAATATAGTCACAATATTAAGTTCAAGGTGAAAGCTTTTATATGTATAATATAAAAGATTTAAAAAACCCATAAAGTCATAAACATTTATACAATAAATGTCAGAAGATCTAAATATATGAAGGAAAAACTAGAACTATAACAAAAATTGATATCAGAATAATTTTATAAGAGATTTAGTGCCTCTTATGCCTGGGAAAGCTATCATGGGGATTTACATTCTGCTGAAAGTAAAGCAGTTTGGGAGCAGGTATTTAGAAAAAATCCAGAGAAATAACAAGAATTTTCTAAAGGTTGAAAACTAATTATTGGAGGAGTTTATGGGCAACGTTCTCTTATACATAGGTTTACAGAATGCCTTGTTAAAAGGCAAGGAGAGATTCTAAATCCTAGGAGTGATTTAGTAAAGAAGGAGATGTAAACTGGGATGGCTGTTGTTTCAACTCATCTAACTATAGTGGAGGTTCTAGAGCAGAAAGGGGAAAGCTGGTGGATCTCAACACCCTACTCAGCAGATAATTAAGAAACCAAAGAAACCAAGAGAGATACAAGAAGGCTGAAAGAGAGGTTACTAGTGGTATGAGCAGTGGCTTGATGGTGGGGAACTATGGTCTGGATCCCAGCACAGAATGGGCAAGGGAGAGCATTCTGGTTGCATCCATTTCTCTACCCAGGCTAGGCCCACAATACTGCCTCAAAATCCAAAGTCCAAGATTATTATCCATCTATTTGACTCTGGATAGGAAAGCAACAGCAGCAGCCAAGAGTGATAAGTGGCATAACTGAGGGGGGACAGTGGCATAACTGAGGGGAAGTGGGGAGACATAAGCAAGGAGTCCTAATTGTCTGGTGGGCTTCTGAATAATCCTACCTCTTGGTTATCAGAAGCAGTAGATTCCATAAGAGTAGGGCTGATGGATGAAAGAGTACTGGTGACAATCTTGGGTGGCAGGAGAGAAGTGGAGAGTGGAGGTGGACAGAGGAGGAATAAGCAGTGATCTTGAGGTGCTCACTCGCCACACACATTCAGAATTTTTTTCTTTTAAAGAGCATCGAGCAAGACTTGGACTTTTGCTCTTTTTTCCTCCTTCCTCAAAGAAATATTACCACTCAACATACTTGTGAAGCCAGGGGACAATGAGGAGAAAAAGCCACATTACAAATAGAAAGAATTACACAAGGAAATTAACTAATGGAATGAACAGAACAGATATTCAGAATGAGATATTGGAAACATGGCGTCAGAACTAGCAGTTTTTGATAGGCTCCTATTCGAGATATTAGAACAAAATGTATCATTACTGAAATAGAGACCTCAGCAGATGGGTTGAATAGATTATAAAACATTGGAAAATCAGTTATAAGCTGGGCATGTAAGTTGAAGAACTTTCCCAGAATATATCAACAAGGAATAAAATAATGATATATATGTATATATAAATTATAAATTTAAAAAGCCAAAAAAAATAATGAGCCAGAATTCCCTAGAATTAAAGAAAAATATATCAGACCTCTGGCTGAATAAATGCTAAAAAGTATTCCAAAAGGATAAATAAGAATAAATAGTTTAAATTAAAGTTTAATATCTCAACTAAACATATTATAGTGATATTAAAACATAAAACAAAGAGAACATGCTGAATGTTTCTGAGAGAAAAAGAGAATCACCTAAAAATGAAAAAGAATCTGACTAATGTTAGACTTTTCAACAGCATTGCTAGACACATGAAGATAGTGAGCAGTATCTTTCTGAGAAGCCCAATAGGAATTATCTAAATTATTCTTTCATTTTATTTTTTCAATAGTCGATCCATCTCCACATTCCCTCCACTTGGAAATTCCAAACTCCCTCCTCTACTGTAATGGGCTACCTATTGCTGCACTATGTCACAACCCACCCATGTATGCCTTATATGGCAGTTTAAATGGTATTTTCAAACTTCACATCTGAGCTTGTGTGTGTGTGCTCAGTAGCTCAGTCACGCTCAGCTCTTTGTGGCCCCATAGACTGTATCCCGCCAGGCTCCTCTGCCCGTGGAATTCTCCAGGCAAGTATACTGGAGAGGGTATCCATTCCTTTCTCCAGGGGATCTCCCCAATCCAGGGATTGAACCCAGGTCTCCTGTATTGCAGGCAGTCTCTTTACCATCTGAGCCACAAGGTAACCCTCACTTGATCTTGTTAACTTTCTAATTAAAATGCATAATGTTGGGGAAAACATCTAAAATCCCAGCATGTCTTAAGGCACTGTCTGGCCTAATCAAGCACTCTGAACACTGGCTGATAAGAGAATTCCTGGGGAGCTTTGTACCACTGCATGGGCCCTGCTTAGGTGGTTCTTCTCCAAGGATCTGGGGCTGCCCCCAGCTCACCAAGTGACTCTGAAGGCAGACATTCAGAAGCCCTGATCTTGCCCTTATGGCCTCTCCAGCTCCACCCCTTCTCTGTGCCCTTTCAGTATTACTGCTGCACAGCTCTCCTTCTGTGCCTTGGACATGCCACGCTCCTTCTTGCTTTAGGCTTTATACAGGTTGTGCCTCCATCCCGGACCATCCTGGAACACTGCCATACCCTTTTACCAGGGTCACTCCTGCTCTGCCTTCAGATCTCAATCATCACTACCTCAGGGTACCCCTTTTCCATCTTTTAAGTCTCTTCTCTATGTCAGAAAGACTGATAGCAAGAGACATAGCTCCTCAATAGCACTTATGACATTGCTGTTGTTGTTGTTTAGTTGCTAAGTTGTAGCTGACTCTTTTGCAACCCCATGGACTGTGGCCTTCCAGGCTCCTCTGTCCATGGGATTTTCCAGGAAAGAATACTGGAGTCAGTTGCCATTTCCTTCTCCAGGAGATCTTCCTGACCCAGGGATCAAACCTGAGTCTCCTGCTTGGCAGGCAGATTCTTTGCTACAAAGCCATCTGGGAAGTCCAACTTTTGACACTGATTACAATTTACTTATTTGCATGTGTCTTTCATAAAATTCTCTTTCTCTATATTGTGAGTTTCACAGGATTAAGGAACATGTCACTTTCAGTTAGAATTACATAGTTTTCAACTAATACAGCACTGGCTAACATTTGTTGAATGAACAAGTGAATGAATGAATGACACCTGCAAACCTAAAACTAGTAAACATCTTAAATTCACATATGCCTTGGTAGCAAGTCATATACAGATGTATTATAATATTTTGCTCATATATGATTGTAAAAGTGTGGTAAATCTAGTGGGTAGATGAGCTAATGAATGACATGAGGCTATATTTTGAGTAGCACAAATATCATTTCAGTGCTATTGAAAAATTATACAGTTATTTTCACATATTTGTTTAAAACAATAAACTTTTTCCTCTTCCAAAGAAAAATCATGATTGCAAACCTAATAATCTGTGAACTCAAAGCTAGAAAAATACCTATAACAGAAAATATTTTCATCTTATTGAGACCCTTTCTTAGTTTTTTCCCTACTATAATTTTTCTAAAATTGCTTTGATACAAAATGTCACTTTATGATCATTTCTAAAAGAAAGCTTATTCATTTGGAAAAGGAGAGTTAAGTGAACTATCTATTCATGAAGTGTTTTCAAGGGATAAGTAAAAAATAAAGAATACAGTTTATCAAAATGAATCATTAACTTTTTGAAATCCAGAAGATACTACTGACTCTTCTGGGTATGAAGCAAGTAATTCTCAGAAAATCCTCATCATACATGGAACTAATATTTTTCTTGCAAAAGAACGTCTGTGCTGTAAAGAGCTAAACATTATTGGGCCAAAGGGCTCACAGTAATCTATATATGTATTTATCCATATATAAAATTGTGCTATGCTTGCTTTTTTATTTGATTTGTAATGAAAATGAATAATTTTATGTACTCATTACTAAGCAGTTTCTTTTTACTCAACTTTTTTTTCTAATTATTAATGCATACTCATGTAATTTTAACAAAAATGGGACAGTATAAAGTTTGTGGGGTTTTATGTTTTGTTTTATTTTTTACTGAGCAGTCTTCTCTTTTTTAACCTCTGTCCCTTTCTCTCTCCTCTTTTTCTTCTCTACCCTGGGCTGCCATGCATGGTTGTACAAATTGCTAACTGCAAACATCAGATCACATTGAGAGCTCTACGCTATTGCTCCATGACAATATTACCACACGCTTGGCAACCTAAAATGATACAAATTTATTATTTCATGGTTCCCATGGGTCAGGAATCAAGGTGTGGCTTAGTTGGACCCTCTGCTTAGGGTCTCACAAGCCTATAACCTAGTGTCATCTAGGGCTGCAGCATCATCTAGAGACTTGATTGGGGGATCATCTGCTTCCCTGATTGCACAGTTGTTGGCAGCATTCAGTTCTTTAGGGCTGGAGGTTTGAGAGCTTCAGTTGTTTGTGGCTGTTGGCCAAAGGCCATCCTCAGCAACTCACATGCAGTACTTGTCATGTGGGTTTCCACTATAAGGCTACTTGCTTCCTTCAATCTAGAGATTCTAGAAAGATGGGCACTACAATCTTAACATAATCACATACATTTAATCACCTTTGCTGTGTTACATTATATTATAGAAGCAAATCTCAGATTCCTCCTACATATAACAGATCAAAGAAGGGCATGAATACTAGAAAATGAGAATCATAGAGGGTATTTAAAACTCTGTCCACCACAATTTATATAAATGATGCCCCTGGAATTATACAGTGTATAATCTGTGTGGCCATATGTAGCTGTCCACTCCATCAGTATTGGCATCCCTTCACTGCCACCGGGCAACTCATGGTAAGAATCTGGTGTGTATCTTTCTCTACTTTTTCCTTGCTTACATAATAATGCATATATATGTAAGAGAAATTTTTGTTAAGGCTTGTTTTACAAATAGAGGTTATATTATGCAGCCTTTTCTCTATTGCTTTTCTCACTTAGTAATATTTCATAGAAAACATTCCAAGTCAATTGATACAGGTCTACTATATTTTTTAATGACTGTACAATATTATACTAGATATAATAATTTATCTAATATTCCACTGCTGGAGAATACTCAGATGTTTTATTTTTTTTCCTTCCCTCAAGTGAACATAAAATATATATTGCATATTTATTGCATGTACATATATATATAACCTATATTCATATGTATCTACCTATAAGAATCTATGTTCTTATAGATGATTTCTGTCATCCTGAGAGATGGAGTCTCAGGACTGGGTTGCTGAACTAAAGGGTACGTGTATTATAATTTAATAGACTGGGCCAAGTTTCTTCCAAATTGGCTTTAACAGTCCACACTGTCATAAACAATGCATGAAAATACCATCTCTTAACATCCTCCATGACAATAGGCATCTTTCTTTGCGAACCCATGGACTACATAGCCCACCAGGCTCCTCTGTCCATGGAATTCTCTAGACAAGAATATTGGAGTAGATTGCCATTTCCTTCTTCAGGGAATCTTCCCAACCCAGGGACTGAACCATTTCCTGTGTCTCTTGCCTTACAGGTGGATTCTTTACCATTTGAGCCACCAGAGAATCTCTTATTTTAAAAATTATTACCAGTCTAATAGATGCAAAGTATAGTTCATTATTAGTTTAATTTGCATTGTCCAGGATACTCTGACTTGGAAAATCTTATAAATGTTCTTTCATTTATTGAAGATATGTGTATTAAATGTCTACTATATTCCTACACACTGCTCTGCAACAGGAATACAGTACATCATTATATATTTTGCTCAAGTTTTGTTCCAATGAGGGTTATATACATTCCTAATTATAATAAGTTATCAATGCAGGTTACAGTACTACCGAAAACATTCAGCATCTTTTAGAAGTTCATATAGGAAAGATAATCATCCATATTTTGTGATGAAAATAAACTTTATTACTTCCAACATTTAAAAGACTTTAGGTGGAGTTGAAGGTTGTCAGTTATTTGAATCTAGTAATGTTTAAAACTCTAAGAGACATAAATTATGTTTCAGTGGTGGAAATGGGGTGGGGCAATATTCCCTTATATAGAGGTCATATTCCAAGTCATGTAAGTAAAGTTTTTGGAAACAGGTGCCAGAATTGAAAAGAAGAAGAAAGAAAGAAAAGAAAGGTGTGAAGTTTTGTGCTATGGCAGTCAGGGAAAACATAGAAATACCTCTTAAGGATCTTGAATATAAGCTTTGTGGAATGTTTAAAATAACAGTGGGTATAAGAAGAGTACGCAGAATAAGCTGAATGAGACAAAGGGACTCATATGCTCAGACGTTCAGTAGTGGCCAACTCTTAGCAGCCCCCATGGACTGTAGCCCACCAGACTCCTCTGTCCATGGAATCTTCCAGGCAAGACTATTGAAGTGGGTTGCCATTTCCTACTCCAAAGGATCTTCCTGATCCAGGGATCGAACCTGCATCTCTTGCATCTCCTGCACTGGCAGGTGGATTCTTTACCACTAGCACCACCTGGGAAGCCAGATGAAGGGACTTAGACAACCAACAAATTGGAAAACAACATCACTATCAAGTGGAGAAGGGCATGACCTTCTCCAGTGTTCTTGCCTGGACAGTCCAATGGACAGAGGAGCCTGGGGAGGCTTCAGTCCATGGGGTTGCAAAGATTCGGACACAACTGAGAGACTGAGCATCACTATCAAGATTAGAAGTGAATGAGACTGAGTAACAGATTAGGGAAGAAGAGAGAGGGATGAATTGGGGAAATAACATTGATTTATACACATCACCGTGTGTAAAATAGATAGCTAGAGGGAAGCTGCAATATAGCACAGCGAGCTCAGCTCAGGGCTCTGTGATGACCTAGAGGGATTGGATGGGGAATGGGGTGGGAGGGAGGCTCAAGATGGGAGAAATATATGTCTACCTATAGCTGATTCATGATGTTGTATCACAGAAACTACATAACATAATAAAATTTTGAAAATTCAAAAAAAATTAGAACACACACAAAGAAGTGAACGAGGTCGAGTCAGTCTAAGATGGTGAAGCGCCTCTGTTCCAAATGCAGGAGCACAAGAAGCAGGGCCTCCCCAGACCCTGAGTCTGCCAGCCCCTGGACTGCAGACGTCTTAGACTCCAGAGCTGTGAGAAATAAACGTTTGCCTTTAAACCACACAGTCTATGGTAGTTTGTTATAGCAGTCCAAAGAGACGAAGACGCTAGGTCAGGAAAAACGTAAGAATAGCAACAATTGCTTCTCCAATATCTTCCATGGGTAACGGTGCAGGACCATCTCCCTGAGAGACGTGTCCTAGAGGAGAGTGCCCTTGAGGCTTGAAACTCCTTAGATCCTACCTTTTGCAACTTTACTTGTTGAAAGCATATTATCAGTTTAATTAGCTAATGTCACAAATAGTTAATTAATTCACTTTCTTAGAAACAAAAGAACTTTTTTTTTTTTAAGTCCTGCTTTGTCTCATAGAGGAGAGTAACGTAAATAAGCCATGTTAGAGAAGGCTGAAAAGTTGGGGATGCCCTGACTTGCCTTGGAACATGATAGTGAAACTTAGAGCAACTTTCCTTTCTATACTCCAGTACGGAATTGCCAAGTTAAATACTATGTGGCTATAAAATATTTCAAGCAATTAAACAAATAAGGCTGGTATCTCACATGAGACTTGGAACGTGAATACTATGGTTTTGGAAGAAACGTCCAAACTATACTGAGGACACAAAGCTCAAAAGCACATTTAGAAAGAAAGTAAACATTCACGAATAAAAGCTAAGTAATCATTTCTTGAAACTCAGGTCAAGAAATCTATGTTAAACAGGAGAATATAAAACAGGCATGTGCTATGTATCAGACTTCATTCCTCCTGGTTAAGATTGGTGCAAATCTCAAACTTTACTGAAACTTAAGCAGTTTTATTTTCAGCCCTGAAAAGATACTGGATGGAGTCAATAGAGGCAATAATACTTCTATACCATAGCATTTTCATTTTTGTGTGCAATAGGTATAAATCACTTGAATGTTTCTAAATAAGTAAAGAGAAAAAAAAATCACAAAACAATCATGTAAACATATTTAAAGTACTTTGTGTTCTTTGTGAGTCTGACAGATGTGACCGACCTGACTAGGGAAGGCAGGAAAACCCCACCTTTTTTGAGTTCTTATACATCTGTGCTTAGGAACTTTTTCTGAGTTCTTACACCTATTCACCTATGACACTAAAAAAAGATATCACAGTATTCTGATAGAACCTGAAAAAATGAACTTTTACGGAACCTATCTTAATTTGCAAGTTAATCTGATTCTGTGGGCTAGCTGTGTACTAATTCACTGAACATATATCAAGTGCCTACTTTGTGCCACATATGTTCAAGGCATTGAGGACTATCACGAAGTACACGCATTCACCAAATTGTAAAAATGAAAGTCTGAAACCACCAAGTGCTGTGAGAATGTGGAATGGTGGAATTCACATGCATTGCTGGAAGAAATGTAAACCGGCAAACAGTTTAGTGCAGTCCAGCCTCTTTATGCATAGAGTCTGTATTTGTGAACTTACCTACTCACTAAATTTATTTGCAGCCTCCAAATCAACACTCATAGTGCTTTTGCAGTCATGTGTAGATGTGCACAGGACTGAAAACTATGAGTTGTCTGAGCACATGTTCCCAGCTCACATTGAACAGGGTCACACTCTGCCTTCTTGTTTCAGCTCCTCTCACTGTAAACAAGTATCCTTTTTGCAATCTATTTAATGCCATGTTTTTCACATTTTTGTGCCTTTTTTGGGTGATTTTGCTGTTTAACATGGCGCTTAAAGATAGTGCTGAAGTCCTGTCCGCTGTTTCTAAGTGCAAACAGGCTGTGATGGGTCTTATGGGGAAAATATGTATGTTAGATAAGCCTGCTGCTGGCCATGAGTTAAATATGAATGAATCAACTGTATATATTAAATAAGGTGTCTTTAAACAGAAACATATAAAATAGGACAATATATTTGTCGGTTGATAAAAATGTTGTGACCAGAGGCTCATAGGAACCTAACCCTGTTTCTCCTAGGAGCAGTGGTTCAGTATACCTCGATTCAGTGTTTGCAATGACTTTACAGAACACAATTAACACAAATAAGTATCTGCTTATTTCCTTCATCCTATACATAGAACCATCTCATTGGCAATGGCTATGTCTGCAAGAGAAGCAAAGCTGCCCATTCCCTTAATTATAACAAGATATCACTCTCTGAAGAGACTGTGTGCTACTTGCCGGTATTTTCCACAAAGTCAGCCCCTCGCAGTTTGAAAATTCACAGACATTCTGACAATCAGCCTTAATTTTTGAAGGAGAGGGAGGCAGCATTAACTTGAGATCAGACAAAAAAGGGGAGTGAAAGGCCCATGGGGCTTCACAGACTATCAGGACTAACAAGCTCTGTGGCTTAATTCAGACCAGTGAAGAAATGCTCCTGTTTCTATTCCCTAGCTTCCTTTGCTTCTGCACCTCACTGGAGCTCAAAGTCCAAGTCTCCATAGCACCATTCTCTGTAATACCATTCCATGACTCTGACTTTCCACATTCAAAATTAAGGAGGTGGGACTTGGAAGGAGAGGCAGTGAGATACTTTAATGATCAGATGGAACCTGAGCATAAAAACAAAAAACCCATTGCCAAGTTGAAAATAATAATAGCAGCTAATATATTGATTTTTCCTGTGTGCCCAGTACTATGCTTAACATCTTACATTGGCTGCTTTATTTAATCTTCATACTAACTCCAAGAGACAGATACTAACAGTATCCATATTTTACAGGTGAGGAAAATGAAGTTTAAGTGAATGTTCAAGGTCACATAACTAGGAGTATGTCAAGGCTGTATATTGTCACCCTGTTTATTTAACTTACATGCAGAGTACATTATGCTCATGCAAAATGCTGGACTGGATGAAACACAAGCTGGAATCAAGATTCCCGGCAGAAATATCAACAACCTCAGATATGCAGATGATACCACCCTTATGGCAGAGAGTGAAGAGGAACTAAAGAGCCTCTTGATGAAGGTGAAAGAGTAGAGTAAAAAAACTGGCGTAAAACTTAACATTGAAAGATAATGGCATTGGTCCCATCACTTTATAGCAGATAGGGAAACAATGGAAACAGTGACTGACTTTATTTTCTTGAGCTCCAAAATCACTGCAGATGGTGACTGCAGCCATGAGATTAAAAGACGCTTGCTCCTTGGAAGAAAAGCTATGATGAACCTAGACAGTGTATTTAAAAGCATAGACATTACTTTGCTGACAAAGGTCCGTAGAGTCAAAGCTATGGTTTTTCCAGTAGTCATGTATGGATGTGAGAGCTGGACTATAAAGAAAGCTGAGCACTGAAGAATTGATGCTTTTAAACTGTGGTGTTGGGGAAGACTCTTGAGAGTCCCTTGGACAGCAAGGAGATCCAACCAGTCAATTCTAAAGGAAATCAATTCTGAATATTCATTGGAAGGACTGATGCTGTAGCTGAAACTCCAATACTTTGGCCACCTGATATGAAGAGTCAATTCATTAGGAAAGATCCTGATGCTGGGAAAGATTGAAGGGAGGAGAAGAAGGAGACGACAGAGAACAAGATGGTTGGGTGGCATTACCGACTCAATGGACATGAGTTTGAGCAAGCTCTGGGAGATGGTGAAGGACAGGGAAGCCTGATGTGCTGCAGTCCATGGGGTTGCAAACAGTCGAACAGGTTGGAGCAACTGAACAACAACAACTGGGAAGTGGTAGGACTTGGATATGGATCAGGTAAGTCTAGTTTCAAAGTGTTCTCTTAAATCATTCCCGTTTACTTCCTCCCATGGGATTAAACATTTCCTAGTCAAACCTAAGACTTGAAACTCCCTTAACAGAAATTCAAATCTGAGGCTCAAGATAGCAGAGCTGAGCAAAGCAAAAAAAAAAAAAAAAGCAAAAAACAGAACTCAGCTACTTTCCTGTTTCTTCTCATCACATGGATGTGGACTTTTTTTTTTCTTTTTTGAGGGGTATCTAAGTTAATTTTTAAATTATAAAAAGAACCTGGAATTATTTTTCTCATTTTCAGAATCCCATCAAATGAGAACTACATGAACCACATTTCTATCCCCCAACTTGGAAACAATTTGACATGCAGGCAACTGCAAGGATAGGTGGGGAAAGCTAGTGTCTTTCTAAAATTGCATTTGTTGATCATAAGCCCAAGATCATAGAAAGAAGTAAGCCTCTCACTGATCACTTGTGGAGAAGGTGGCTTGCACTTCTGTTTTCTTTGGCCATGACTCCTTGGAGCAGCTCAGTGTTCACACTGGTCACATTTCAGTGTGGACACTGGTTTATACTTCTTCCTCTTTGGGAGACTTTGGGACAGTCTCACCCATATGCCTAGCAGGAACCTCTACTGATCTGAACAGCTTGACCATACAGGTGGCCACATACCCATCCTCTTGCATGCCTGTCTCTGAAAGAACAGGGATCCCATCATGGTCCAAGGCTAAGCATACTTGAGAGTAAGTGGGTGCATTGTTGGTCTTTCACAAAAGAATAGGCTAGGAAGACTTAAGTAATTTGAAGTACACTATCAACTTATATGTAATAAAATTACTTTTTTATTGCTCAGGACATTGTTCTATAACATATACTCCTGTCCACAAGCTCGTGATTTCTGATAATGTGTAGTACTAAACATATGCACACATATACATACCATATAGATTCATAGCAACTAATTTACTAAAACCTCTGTTTGCAGGAATAAATAATTTCTTAATGATTTCTTTGTTCAACTAGATGTTGGAAACAGATGGGACTCATTGGCCACCAGACATTTGCCTCTTCCAGGTGAGATATTATCAAGATATTTATAAACCACTCTTTTCAAGGGACTCTGATAAGGCCATTTGTAGCATGTTGGATGTTTTGAGAGTAAGATAAGTGGAAAAGAGTTAATGAAACACAAATGGAAACTGTAGCTTCCAGATGGAAATAGGTTGAACAACTGTATTTTTATCTGAGTTGAGTTTAGGGGGTGCTGGAATCTTGCCACTACTGATCAGGAAGCCAGGCACGCCAGCTAAACCAGAAGGGCTCTATACCAGCACCTCTAGGGTGTCTTCATGAAAATGACCGAGTGTCTGTTGATAGTGACTCACGCCAAGCGTTGAACTGAGAGCTGTGTGCATTTTACAATGGCTAGAAGGAGACACACTGGCACCTTAGACAGACGAACATGCTGCTGCAACTTCAGACAGATCTTTTAAAAGTGTTCGTTCAATTATTTTATTCAGAGTCAAATCATGAGGGAAGAGCTAAGAAGGAAAACCCACTGGTGCTACCTTCTCTGTTATCCTGGTGATTTATTTTGGGCTCTAACTTTACATACTTCATTTCCCAAAACTAGTGAAGAACATTTTTAGAGTATTTATTACTATGGGGGCATGCTCATTGGGGTGTCTCACCTACACACATGAGCTCCAAGGGGCTTAATTACAGAAGTTTCTCTAGAGTTGAGTGGCCTTTCTAGAAACTGTGCTCACATACAATTACCTGATCTCCTTCCCTTGTGAGATCTCTGACCAGCATTCTGTCTTAACATGCAGTCATGTAATTCAACCATCAGGACTGAAAACACTGTTCAGTGCATTGCTGACCTCCACTTGCTCCTCGGTGGAAAAGAGGACTAGGTTATGTGACAGCATCCATACCCCATACTACCTTGTTTCCCTTGTTGCTTATTCTCTTCTGTGAGACCTATAGGTCTGCAGTTTTTCATTTGGTGATGGGGTTTTTTTTTCACATTTCAGGTCCCTGGAGATAATATTTACATAGTCCTCAATCTTTGCATCTGCAAGTGCTCAAAACTCACTATAAGTGCTCTCTTTTGGAAGGTGTCATTTCTTTCCATTGTGCTTATACAAAACATGGGCTTCCTGGATTTTTTGGTTGATCTTAGGGAAACTGTTGGTCATTTTACTTGGTCTAGCAGGCATTTCTCTTAATTTCTTTTTTTCCACCAGCTACACTCTCTATCCTCTGTGTAGCTGATGGAAGCAGTCCTTGGAATCCCTTTGTTTTCTTTCTTGATGTTAAGCTTGATCTGTGCCATTATGTATCATCAGTAAGCATCATTATTCTCTGCTGCTGTTGCTGCTGCTGCTAAGTCGCTTCAGTCGTGTCCGACTCTTTGCAACCCCATAGACGGCAGCCCACCAGGCTCCCCTGTCCCTGGGACTCTCCAGGCAAGAACACTGGAGTGGGTTGCCATTTCCTTCTCATTATGCTCTACTAGCTAATTAATAGCACACTGATGCTACTATGTAATTATACTCGATACTGTTTTGCTACACATAACCACATACCTATAAACGGTTTACCCTTAGCCAACTTTCTGTGAACACAGTGGCAAAAAGTTTCAGTTGAGAGGAAAGTCATGACTTTTTTTTTTTTTTCAGATTTTGAATCTATAATTGCAACAGATATTCTTGAAACAGACAAAACATGGATTTTGAAAATTCTTCATACTAATTATTCTTTGCTATATGTTCCAAACTTTCAGTAAATTCCATTGGCTATTAGAGAGCTACATTGGTATTTAATATTTATGAAAAGCATATAAAGGCAGATGACTGATTCCCTAAGCCGTAAAGTATGACTCTGAATTTGAGGTCGCTGCAGACTATCCTTTACAAAGTTGAGAGAAATTGGAATTGACTAAAGTTTGGCTGACAGCCCCCATGCTGGGGAGTTCTGATGGGTTGTAGATCACAGCTGATTATTGACAAGGGGCTTTTGGTCACTTCAGATCATTTCTGAGGCTTTCTTCCTTTTACAGAACAGCTCAGCAAAGCACTAGGTCATGTAAACTAATGTGTTCTGTAGACTCCAATGCCTTTAAACTGGGAGCTATGATGGAACAAGAAAGAATAAAGAGAAGCACAGAGACTCCTATTTACTGAGTTCCTATTTGCTGTGTTAGACTTGAATGAAGTCTTTAATAATTATTATAGAAAATTTCTCCTCAATTAGTTTGAATTTCAAGAGTAATTAGTTTAAGCCAAAGAGATTCATGTAGTTTTTAACCAATGAAGAAACTTTTCCCAACAAAGCTATTATCCCAAACTTTGTGAATAACCGTGGCTTTGCTATACCAAATTAATAGTTTTCAAAGGAATTGATGTGCTAATTTCAATTTCACTGTCAATCCTATCTGTTATTGCTTCAATCCTGAATTAATGAGGCAAGTTAGAGCTGGAAAATGTCACATCATCTGAGGGCACTGTTCTTTTCTAAGGTCGTATAAAATGAAAGAGTACTTTGGTCATAATTCAACAATCCATCCCATTTTACAGAGTCGTAACACGTTAGAGCTGGAAAGTTTATAAAATATCATCAAATCTAGATTTATAAGTAAAGAAACTGAGGTCCCAAGAGGTAAAGTGATTCACTCAAGTTTTTGTAGCCATTGTTCCTCATCCATTGCTTCTAGCTTTACAAGGTCTAGACTTAACCTTTCATTCATCTGGATGCTACGTTCTGCTACTCTTCACAGGTAGATTTAGGGACTCCTCAACTTTCCATTGCTCCTGCTGGTTTAGGAACCCCTGAGACCATGTCTGTCTTACCTCCCTGTCTAGATCATGAATTCTTTCTAGGCCACAGACCATAGCTTAACTGTCTTTACATCTGCCCATGGTGTCTTATACACAGCACATATCTAATAGATTTTTTTTTCATTTACTTTTTTTTAAATTAGTTTATTTTCTATTTTTTAACTTTACAATATTGTATTTGTTTTGCTATACATTGACATGAATCCACCATGGGTGTACATGTTTTCCCCTTCCAGAACGCCCCTTCCACCTCCCTCCCCATCCCATCCCTCCGGGTCATCCGGTGCGCCAGCCCCGAGCACCCTGTAACATGCATTGAACCTAATAGATTTTATTGTTTTAAGATCCAGAGAGAGACAAACTAGAGAGTTTTATCAGGCCCTTAGAAAGAAAACAAATCTAGAGAAGCTGTGAACCATAGAGGAAACTTAAATCATTACTGCTTTGTAACTAGGCAGAGAAAACCTTTGCTTTTGCTTTGCATGCACAGTACGTTTTCCCAGGAGTTGAAGAGAAAAAGCAGCAGTAATCTAAGCTTCTGCCTCACCCAGTGATGGCCCCACAAAACAAGCTACCAGTCAGGGGGACACCGATCCATAAAAACCCCTGTCCAGTCAATTTTGCCTGGTGGTTTGGAAATGTGCCCATCTTCCAAGGAGCTAATACATTTGGAAAATAAATGGCACTGCTCTCCCTCTGGGTTCACTCCAAGTTTTTCCCACTTCGTCCAACAAATCAGCACATGGCCTCACTCAGAGTAATCTCACTTTAAAAGATGAGGTTTCTAAAAGTTAGTGCAAACAGGAGAGACATTTTACCTAGTTTGCAAAACCATAACCCTGATGTATACAATCTTCAAATGGAAAGGTCCTATTGAGAGAAGACCAGTTCACTCAGAGAAGAAGACACTCCATCGTTATCCTCATCTCAAAGCTACTTTAACAAAAATTCTGACAGTAATGCACAAATGAGGAAAAGTCAAAAGAAAAACATCCTGTTGTTGCACAGCTAATGGAAATGTGTAAGATCAGAGAATAAACAAATTGCTCTATATTTGGAACTTATCAGACATTGTTAATCATTTGTTAAAAATTGTCTGTGTCAGGAAAATCCAAAATATTCTCTTTGGCTATGCCTTCCTTCCTTTTTCTCTCTATATTGGTCTTCACAAAAAATTTTGTTTCTCTGTATCTATTAAGATAGCCCCGTGGCATGATCTAGAAACCTAAATGTGTTTCTCATAAATCATTATGAACTTTTGTCTTCCAAACAAGGAACTGCATTTGCCACAAATAAACAAACAATTCCCAGAAGATTAAAGGTCAGGGCAGAATTCAGAAAAGTTGCACAATGTTACTGCACATTTTAAGCACAGGAGGAAAGTTCTTCGAACTTATACATTTCACGGGACAAGTAGAATTTTAAATTTTTTGTTTCAAATTAAAGCTTTGTAACCACAGTTAATCTATGACATAGAACAGAAGGTGAAGTTTTAAAAAACAGAATTAAGAAATTTTCATCTGATGACATTTTGATTCAACAAATATGGGGGAAAAAACCTTAAGAGTAAATATTTTAAGATGGAAACAATATACTTGGCTCAAATACATTTTTAAGTTTAATGCAAGAAAACTTTGCATTCCAAATCTGTTGCACCAACTGGCATAGAGTTTACTTAAGAGATAGTTTTGATTCTGAGTAGCAGTTCTACTCTGGGTTTTCCCGGAAGCACTGTTCAGCATCTCCCTTACATTCCAAATAACTACAGATGCTGTTATTCACATTTAAATTGGCAAATGTTTTCTATCCTAGAGGATTTCATGAAAATGCTTTGATTTTTTTTTTAACAGAAATTTGTGCATTAGGAAAGCATGGTTGTATTAAGAATAATTGGAATGAATCTAAGTCTTTAAATACCTGCACTTAAAAATTAATGTAAATTCTCATAAAGAATTGACCCTATGCTACAGAACGTTTTTACATAAATGCTGGCAAAGATGAGTTGCATACAAAATTCACTTTTTTTCATGAAGCAAGAGGAAATTCCTTGTTGTGCATAGCTAATAATCAATATTCTAGAAATGTGAACAAAATTTAAACTACATTTTTTTAAAAAGCTGTGGTATTTTAAGGCTTCTCTTTATTAAATTCTTTCATGGTACAGTTAAGGCATCACCTTGAAAAATTAAATCATCAATAATACTGTCTACACTGAATAAGTTTCCAGAAAATTACTGAATTTATTCCTTCAGTGTCAGCTTTTCCTTCTCTACAAACTATTCAGCTATAAATCTGTATTGAGGGCTTCTGGGTTGTAAAATGCTAAGTCTTCCCTACATTTTCAAATGAATAAAATGATAATCACCTTGTCTAAGCACTTACAACTTCTCAATATACAGTTCCTGAATCTATGTGTACAGCATCCTGCATCCCATTTGGAGATTCTATAAATAAGACACATAGGCCTCGGCAGGATTATTGAGGGTCCCTGAGCTTGGGACTCTCCCAGAATTAGGTCAAATGCCACTAGACTCTAGCAAGTTTGTGTACTAATGGGTCTTTGGAGAACATTAAAATTCCAGCAGGAAGAAGGCTATATTCATTTTAGTTTTAAAGATTTTCCCTCCCCCATCCTGCTTTATTTGAATGAGTGGAGTTGCATAGGAGCCCATCACAAACATGAAATTGGCTTTTGGTGGATTGTTTGCTACCTTAGGAAGTGCAGAGAAAAAAAATATGACCAAAAACAAGGATGATAATGCTGTTAATGAACTCAATTTTGTATAACTGAGTAGCAGTTTCCTCATGGGGGTGTTCAGAGTTGACCTCAAAGGAAAAGTTGGCTGTCTTCCTTGTAGACTGGTGCACCCTGACCAAGGTGAGATATTCAAAAGACTTAATTGGTGGCTACTGTAGATGTTGCTGTGGATTTTAAACAAGGTAGTAATGTCAAGTTGTATCAACTAGTACTGGGTTGTTAGTTCCATTTTTTGCTTTATTTATCAAAATGAAAATAGTTTTTTTTTTAATTATTAAAGTAATCCATGCTGCCTGAAAAGAATTCAATTTAAATAAGAAACAAAAAAATTACTTATAATCTCAATACCAAAAATAGGCATTAATAACAGCACTATTTTTTGTGTGTATACATGGTCACACATAGTTAGAAAAAAATAGGACAGAACTGTGCATACTGCTTTGTAATCTAATAATTTTTCATTAAACTAGTAATATAGTATAGTCTTTCTGTAATATATATCATATATTATAAATAATTTTTAATATATCAGTATAATCAATCATTTGTGTGTGTGCTTAGCTGCTCAGTCATCCCTGACTCTTTGCGACCCCATGGACTGTAGCCTACTAGACCTCTCTGTCCATGGGGATTCTCCAGGCAAGAATAGTGGAGTAGGTTGCCATGCCCTCCTCCAGGAGATCTTCCCAACCCAGGGATCAAACCCAGGTCTCCCCATTGCAGGCAGATTCTTTACCATCTGAGCCACCAGGGAAGCCCAAATTAATCATTTACATATTAATAATTTAATTACTGTTATAACAATGCTTATATATTAGCAATATTAATATGTTGAATTATATACAATATATAATAAATAATATAATGAACATACCATAATTTATTCAATCTGCCAGTGATTTGTATTTGTTATTTCTAATTTTTAATTACACAAACCTGCAATGAACATTCTGGTGTGATTTACTTTGCATACTAATCCTATTATTTCTCTAGAAGAAAGTCCTAGGAGTGGAATTCTTGGGTCAAATGGTATGCACATTTTCAAGACTTCTGATAAATGTTGCCAAACTGTCTTTCAGAAAAGTTGCAATCATTTTTACTCCCATCAGCAGTTTAGAAGAATGCTTATTTTCTGTTTCCTCTTGTTATCTGGCAATGTAGTTAGTTATCCTCATATTTTAAAAGCAGTGCCAGTTTAATAAAGAAAATTCAAAGTTCATTTTTGCCTTAATTTGTATTTCTTTGGTTATTATTTAGATTGGATATCATTTCATATCTTATTTCTTCCTTATTGATTATTCGTGTCATTTACCTTTTGGGTAGTTCATTCTCTCATTCCTTTGTCAGAGTGTTAACTGTCAATGACGTGACCTTTGTGTGCCATGTAAGTCACAATGGTCTTTTTCCCAGTTTGCCCTTTGTCTTTGACCTTGACTTCTTTTACATAATATTTTGTAAGCTGCTTCTAAATCATGCGATAGATAGATGGGTGGAAATACACAAGATCTCAGAATTAGCATATAGCAGAACAGGTCCAATCTTGAATTCACGTCTTTTTTTTTTTTGCAATGTCAGTGCTCTGTATTTCTCAAGTTCTGATTGTCTTGAATTTGGCCTGTTTAGTACATATTACCCACAAATACACTGCTTCCTAGGTGGCGCTAGTGCTAAAGAATCTGCCTTCCAATGCAGGAGACACAAGAGATGCAGGTTCAATCCCTGGGTTGGGAAGATCCCCTGAGAGGAGGAAAAGGGCAACCACTCCAGTATTCTTGCCTAAAAAAATTTCATGGACAGAGGAGCCTGGCAGGCTACAGGCAAACAGTCAGACACAACTGAGAGACTAAACACACACACCCACAAATACAGAACTAGCATTTGAAAATTGACTGTCTTACTATCTAAGGACACTCTTCTTCTCCTCCATACTTCTTTGGAGTTCTGGATCATGATAAACAATATACTTGCTCTGTACACTCCACAAGACCAAAACCACACCAGCTGAAGCTGGCTACTTTCATCATCACACAGTGGGAAGCATTCCCCTTTCTGTGCACAGCAGCACTGAGTCCTGTAATAACATCCACGGGAAGGCACAGTTCCCAACTTCAGGGATCTCTTAATCCAGGTAACACATTTGTCAATACATCTATATGCACAGAGACAGAAAATAAACCCTGGAATTCAAGCAATTGCTCTTGTACATATCCACTCAATAAATATTTCCATAAGACTTTTATTTTGTGATGATAGTAAGTTAATATTTGCTGTATGTCAGACATTCTCCCGAGTGCTTTGTGTTTGTTACTCATTGAATCCTCACAGAGACTCTATGCTATAGGTACTATTACAATCTTCCTTTAAATGGGGGAAATTCTGAGGTGCAGAAAGGTTAAGTAACTTGCCCAAGATTGTACACTTTATAAGTGGAGGAAACAAAAGGACTCACCTCAGGTTGTCTGGTTCCGGAAGCTGGGCTGCCTCTTAGCCCCCTGTTCCTGTACAGCATAAAGTAATGGGCAGAGAATTAAATACACAGGCCCCCATACTGACTGCAGAGAAATAATCCATTCAGCCTGGATTTTGGAAGTGAGAGATTCAGAAAATCTCTTCTAGAGAAGGGGTGCCAAAATAAATGAATGGAGAAATATGGACTTTATAATCAAGATGCAACTTTTTAATGCTGAAAACTCAATACATGAAAATAAAATTTATAAATGTAGCTTGTTTTTCTAAGTCTTCCAGCATCCTGGCATTAAATGTCCTTTAATGCCCCAAAGCAAATAATTCAAGCCCTTATCTCACATGCTGTGGGAAGATCAGGGCCTCCACGTTGTTGGAAGGATTTCCGAGGAACTTGCATTCTGATTACCACTTGTTCCAAATTTCTTCTCCTGACTCATGTTCCTCAACTGCTGTCCTTGTTTCCCTCTGTTTCCCCTGTCCTTCCTCTGACCTTTCCTAAAGGACCTCTGCACAAGCCTACTGTACATAGTCACCTTTTACTGAAGGCTGAGTATAGTATAAGTGAGGGGGAAGGAAGGAAACTTTAAATTATGTTTTAGACATCACGATCCTAGTATTCCATAGCTACACAGTCTGGAGTTTTTCATAAGCCATTTGTCTCCCTGAGTTCTAACTACTGCCAAAGTACAAGTCTTCTATTCTCTACAGAGACACTTCTCCTGTTTCTTACCACTTTCCTGGCACCCACACCCAAGTGGCTGGCATTCAATATCCAAGTTCTTGTTACCACAAGCTAAGAAGAAAGCTGGTTCTTTGTTCCCTGTTCCATACAATCTTCTGCAAGCCTCACTAGACATGGTGGAGGGAGAATGTGCTTATCTCAAAACCACTGGAATTTTTCTCCATCAGAAGACTTTATTCCTCTCCTAACAATGTCATCTTTTAGAAGTAACTGCCATCTCTAAAAATAATGTTTTGTCTCTCACACAAATGCTATGAGAATATCAGTTCAGTTCAGTCGCTCAGTCATGTGCAACTCTGTGTGACCCCATGGACTGCAGCATGCTAGGTTTCCTTGTTCTTCACCAACTCCTGGAGCCTACTCACACTCATGTTCATCGAGTCAGTGATGCCATCCAACCATCTCATCCTCTGTCATCCTCTTCTCCTCCCACCTTCGATCTGTCCCAGCATCAGGGTCTTTTCCAATGAATCAGTTCTTTGCATCAGGTGGCCAAAGTATTGGTGTTTCAGCTTCAGCATCAGTCCTTCCAATGAATACTCAGGACTGATTTCCTTTAGGATTGACTGGTTGGAGCTCCATGCAGTCCAAGGTACTCTCAAGAGTCTTCTCCAACACTACAGTTCAAAAGCATCAATTTTTCGGTGCTCAACATTCTTTATAGTCCAACTCTCATATCCATACATGACTACTGGAAAAACCATAGCTTTGAATAGATGGACTTTGTTGGCAAAGTAATGTCTCTGCTTTTTAATATGCCATCTAGGCTGGTCATTGCTTTTTTCAAGGAGCAAGCATTTTTTAATTGCATGGCTGCAGTCACTATCTGCAGTGATTTTGGAGCCCCAAAAAATAAAGCCTCTCACTGTTTCCATTGTTTCCCAATCTATTTGCCATGAAGTGATGGAACTGGATGCCATGATCTTAGGTTACTGAATGGTGAGTTTTAAGCCAACTGTTTCACTCTCCTCTTTTTTTTTTTCACTCTCCTCTTTACTTTCATCAAGAGGCTCTTTAGTTCTTCTTTGCTTTCTGCCATAAGGGCGGTGTCATCTGCATATCTGAGGTTACTGATGTTTCTCCAGGCAATCTTGATCCCAGTTTGTGCTTCTTCCAGCCTGGCATTGCGCATGATGTACTCTGCATATTAGTTAAATAAGCAGGGTGACAATATACAGCCTTGACGTACTCCTTTCCCTATTTGAAACCAGTCTGTTGTTTCATGTCCAGTCCTAATTGCTTGCTTCTTGATTTGCATACAGAATTCTCAGGAGGCAGGTCAGGTGGTCTGGTATTTCCATCTCTTTAAGAATTTTCCACAGTTTGTTGTGATCCACAGAGTCAAAGGCTTTGGCACAGTCAATGAGGCAAAAGTAGGTGTTTTTCTGGAACTCTCTTGCTTTTTCAATGACACAGCAGATGTTGGCAAGTTGATCTCTGGTTCTTCTGCCTTTTCTAAATCCAGCTTGAACATCTGGAAGTTCACAGTTCATGTACTATTGAAGCCTGGCTTGGAGAATTTTGAGCATTACTTTGCTAGCCTGTGAGATGAGGGCAATTGTGTGGTAGTTTGAACATTCTTTGGCATCACCTTTCTTTGGAATGAAAACTGACCTTTTCTAGTCCTGTGGCCACTGCTGAGTTTTCCAGATTTGCTGGCATATTGAGTGAAGCACTTTCACAGCATCATCTTTTAGGATTTGAAATAGCTCAACTGGAATTTCATCACCTCCACTAGCTTTGTTCGTAGTGATGCTTCCTAAGGCCCACTTGACTTTGCATTCCAGGATGTCTGACTCTAGGTGCCAACAGTAGTAGATATAATGGTCATCTAAGTTAAATTCACCCATCCAGTCCATTTTAGTTCACTGATTCCTAAAATGTCAATGTTCTCTCTTGCCATCTCCTGTTTGACCACTTCCAATTTGCCTTGATTCCTGGACCAAACATTCCAGGTTCCTATGCAATATTGCTCCTTACAGCATTGGACTTTACTTCCGTCACCCATCACATCCACAACTAGGTGTTGTATTCAAATTATAGAAATAACATTTCTCATCACAGGATTTATTTATTAAGTAATATTTCTACTGTCTTTAGCTGTTTATAGAGCATCTGAAGCATGAAGAAAAGATACACCTTGCACTGGGATGTCAATCTGGGAAGAAGATGGAAACTTCCTGGATGTAATTGAATGCAAAGAACAAGATTCTGCAAGTCTTTCCTCTGTCCATGACAAAAATCTGTAAATTGGTGGTTTGGAGCTCAGGCTATATTTTTATCAAATAAATAGTAGTTAGTGCTCAGATTATCCCAGAAAGACCTATTTAACCCCCGCTGTGACTGAAAAATGGTAGCAATTACACTGGCCTGAATTTGGGATGCTAGGTGTAGGAGACTGCGTCCCTAGGGTGAAGCTGATACATATTAAAAGCATCCAGTTATCTGTCTGTTTGTTTTACTTTGGTTCCCTTAGGGGAAGCAGCAACCCTTTGGACAATAGAGACAGTTGTTTCAGAGTGTAATTCTTGTTTAGATGTTTCAGGAGCATGTCCGTTGCCTAAATTAAAGTATACCTTTTCCCTAGCAATGGCGAAAGCTAAAATATTTTAATAAATTATTTCAATGTAACATTGAATTATGATTATTTCCCATCTACCTCCCTATATTTATGGTACACAGCATAACCTACACACAATGTAAGCATCATGAGGTAAAAAGAGCAGAGTCCTGGACTGTAAATCAAGAATCCTTCATTTCGCCTAGATGTGCCCATGATGAAGAAGCTATAAAGCAAAGACGATAACATTAGATGTTTCTTAAGGTTTCCTTTGGCCCCAAAGTCCCTTACTACTTGATCAGTCTATTCACAGCCCAAACATGGTCAAGGTGCACTGGCAGATCCCCCTTTTAAACTGACTTACTCATTCTCCCAGCTGCAGGGAATGTTCCCAACAAAACCCCACCCCGGAATGGCGCTCTGCCGAAGAAACGTGCCTCTCCCTGGGGCATCCTAATTCTAATGACTGGTCAGTACAAAGGTATAAAGTCAGAGCTCCTGTCCATGAGCAGTCCTAAAGGCCTGCCTAGCTCCAAAGCTTGTAGTGGGACGAGTGAGGATTTCCTTGCAATTGGACTTCTGCCAAATACTGCTGCCTTTACTTCCTCACAGAGGTTGTTGCTAAACAACAAGGAATCAAATGAGTGCAAGTCTCCCTCACTGAGTCTGTTTCCCCAGGAACTCAAGTTGAGACGGTTGGTGCCAGGAGTGGTTCAAAGAAGCAAAACCTAAAACTAGACTTTAAAAGTGGACCCCACCGCTATACATGTGTGTGGGTGCTAAGTCGCTTCAATCATGTCCAACTCTGCAACCCTATGGACCTTAGCCCACCAGGCTCCTCTGTCCAAGGTATTCTCCAGGCAAGAATACTAAAGTGAGTTGCCATGCCCTCCTCCAGGAGATCTTCCCTCCATCAGGGATCGAATCCGGATCTCTTATGTCTCCTGCATTGGCAGGTGGATTTTCTACCATTAGCACCACCTGGGAAGCCCCCACTACACATGAGGAGTATTTAAAGTTATTCCATGGCATGCTATAGCAGTACAATTGTTACAACTTTTGCTGGTGGTCAACAGAGATGCAGTAGCACCTTTGGAAGGGGGGGGGTGCCACCTGGGTGCAATACCACAGATGTTAAAAAGTTTAAGGAAAGCAGTAATTATGAGGACAATGAAATTATTAATACCCTACTGAATGCCATCTACTCACTGGAAAGAGACAAAGAAAGTCTGATCATGATTAATCACCAATTTAAGGCCAAGTGTGAAAATCAAAGAGCCTGCTGGCAACATGATGATTCTGATCTCTAGGAGGGCAGAATAAGCTAAGCCTTTGGCCAGAACTTAATTATAAAGGTACTGGAGCACTAGGGAAAGTTGAATTCTCATTTCCAGTCAGTGGTAGGCCAAGGTCAGGGCAATGGTTAGGAAAGGATGGGGCTTTGAGACTACAGTAGAACTATATGAATCCATGAACTCAAGAAACTTGAAATCTTCAAGTCTCCTGAACCCTCTAGACCTGTAAACAGGACTTGCTTCTCTCTTTGCAAAGCTAGTCTTCCCCTTTTACTGAAGACAATACAAATGCCTTTGCCTAGGAAGACTACACATGCTGCCCCTCACCCAAATTAGGATTCACCCTACCTTCTCTCCTGTCACCAGACCAATAACTTGGGTCGTGTCATGATATGAACCAACCTGGGGACCTGCTGGGCCTGCAAAAGGAGAAAACGGATAATATGTTGAAGGAACCACAGGATCTGGTCAATATGTGCCAGTAGCAGCTGGATCTGTATGGGGCTGGGAGTCTGTATGGGACTGGACCTTGAAGGTGTTGGGTCAGTATGAGGGAGGGGTTCAGGACACAGAGATGGATAAGGGAGGGCTTATCATTAAGGGGACACTCTCATGAACTACGGGTTTTAACATCCTAACAAGAACTCCAGAAAATCAGAATAACATGCTGCTGCTACAATAGCTCTTAGAAACTTGGAGAAAGTGACGGCCCACTCTAAGGAAAGGAGGAATTTCAGGACTACGGCTGTGGGTGGTAGAACAAATGGAGCAAATGGGCACATCAAGTGTAAGATCTGAATGCCAATAACCTGGTCATACTCCATCAGAGGTTTGGGAGGACACGTCATTTACCAAAGGGGTAGGAAATGTGTCTGTAAGAAGAATACAAGCATCCAGATTATGAAGCCTCTTCCCTACAGATGTTAAAAGGTTTAAAGAAAGCAGTAGTTATGAGGACAATGAAATATGTAACATCCTACTGAATGCCATCTATGCACTGGAAAGAGACAAAGAAAGTCTGATCATGATTAATCACCAGTTTAAGGCCAAGTGTGAAAATCAAAGAGCCATCACATTTTTCTATATGGTTTTTTTGTGTCCTCAGCCTAAAGCTACCCCAGGAGTTAACCTTTGACTCAGGCTTCTACAGGTGTGAGCATGCTTCCCTCCTTCTTTCTTCTGAAAAACAGCCAATAAGAATTTAAAAAATCACACCTAGGACAATAAGCCCACAGTAACAAATCAACACTTGGTTTATTGGAGATGGAAGTTAGCTGGACTTAGTACGTAAGGAAGGGATCGTGAAACAGAGAGATTCAGAGACGGAGTTTAACAACAGAGGCTAAAAGAGTTCCAGTGTGTATTTCAGTGAATTTCGCTACTGAATCTCATTAAACCTTCATCACTAACATCCCATAACAGGTGTGCCTGTAGAGTCTAAATTTAATATCTGCCAAAGAGTAATTCTGAAAGGTTGAATGTGGAGTAAATATTTCCTTTTGAGGTAGTGAGAGGCATGGTTCAAAGGGGAAGGAGATTGAAAGAGGATTACGAGAGTTTGAGGACAGTGAGGTGAGGGGATAAAAGGGAATGACTTAAAAGACTCTTCCAGTGAGCGTGGTTTCATGCAACCAAGAGAAAAAGGAGGTTAAATGGATTAAGGTGCAGTTCACAGGTTTGATCATACCCCACTGTGAAGCCAGGTATTTCTGACACCTAATTACTCTTGAGTTCTCTTTTCTGAGAGCCACTGCTTGAGAAGGCATGCAAGTGGAAAAGCCATCAATGGGCTGCAACCAGATCACTGGGAACTTAAGTAACTGCTGACTGTTTAACTGCTACTCAGCCCTGTCATCCAGCTGTTTTCAGGAGACAGCTATGCCCTCTGGCCCTATAAAACGCCCTCTTTTCCCCAGTCTGAAGTGCAAAGGTCAACCAGCACTCTGAGTGTCGCCATCCACTTCACTATTTCACCTCTTTCTCCTCTGTCCTCGTTGTAAGCACACGAGAAGGAAAATCTCTTGGATACCTGCCCTCTGGAGACCTTCCATGCTACTGTGCAGTGTGCTCAGCCGCTTCAGTCGTGTCCAACTCTGCGACCCCATGGACTGTAGCCAGCCAGGCTCCTCTGTTCATGGGATTCTCTAGGCAAGAACACTGGACCGGGTTGCTATAGCCTCCTCCAGGAGATCTTCCTGACTCGGGGATCAAACCCACATCTCCTGCGTCTCCTGCATTGCAGGAGGGATTCTTTACCACTAAACCACCTAGGAAGCCCTCCATGCTATTCCTTAGTGATAAATGGGAAAGGGGGAAACATTTGGTTGGTAATTGTAAGCCACTGCCAAGCCTTGCCTAATGGGACATTCCATAAACCAAGTGTTTTCTAGATTAAGGCAGCCTCAGCAAACAGAATATGACTGATAAACCATAACCAAGAAGTTTCTCATGAAGAGCTTGCAGCTCTCTGTAGGATTCCATTTCATTAATCACTTGCTGAACACGAGTTGTTTCAGCCATGAGACAAGTGCAAGGTATATAAAGAAAAGGGAAGCACAGAACCAGTATTTTCAGTCTGGAAAAGAACTGGAGAGACAGTGTATGTGAGGTTTAGAGATTCAAGATCTGGATAAAGTTGACCAGAGTTCAATTTGCTGCTTTATCATTTACCTGCTTTAGAACCTGTGTATAATTCCTTAATTGTTTGGATTCTCAATTTCCCAATCTGTTAAATGGGGATAAAGCTCCCATATTTTTTAAAAAGAATTAAACAGGGCAAAATAAAGAGCTAGCACTGTCTTTGGTATGTCAAAAGCACCCAACAAATGCCAGCTACTAATACAATAGCTATTCAGGATGAGGGTAGATAAGTGTTGACTGAGACAATGGCAAAGGCATTCTAATCAAATGTGCTAAAATACCCAACACCAAAGCCATCTGGGTTAAAGTCACAGGATGTTGTTCTTACTCAGAATCAGTTTCCTATATTCTGATGTTCTCTATGTATTTTCACTTCTGTCACTGGTTGAGATTTCAGCAAGTGCAAAGAAGCAGAGAATAAGTAAAATATCCACAAGTTCTGCATCCACCTTGGATACCAGCATGCCCTGTGTACCTGCAGGTGGGAGGTGTGAGTTTAGGAAATCATGGGGGAATGACTGACAAGGAAGAGATCCAACAAAGGAGTAGAACACATGAGTCCTCCCCTTGACCAAATTTTAATCTTATTCCAAACTGTAAACTAGGTTTATATTAAAAGGAAAACAAATAAATATGTTACCCTCTAAGGGATAAAAATAGTTTTTCTTTAACAGTTACCTTCTCTGTGAACCCTTTGTTTTAACTTAAAGTAAAAACAACTTGTCAGTGTTTGGGTTTATACTGGTAGGAGGATTTCTCCCAACACTCTGAAAGTCTACTACATTTTAAGTAGGCCATTGCCTCTTCTGGTCTTCCCTGGGGCTCAGTGGTAAAGAATCCACCTGCAATGCAGGAGACATGGGTTCAATCACTGGTTCAGGAGATTTCCTGGAGAAAGAAATGGCAAGCCGCTCCAGTATTCTTGCCTGGGAAATCCCATGGACAGAGAAGCCTGGTGGGCTACAGTCCATAGAGTCACAGTCAGTCACGACTTACTGACCAAAAAACAATATTGCCTCTTTTACCTACATGCTATTGCACTGCTGTTTATAAGTCCAAATATTCCAAATTATCATATATGAAGAAATTATGAGTGTGTTTATTTCTTGAAAAATTTGAAGGCTAGTGGGAATAATGAAATAATGCCAAAACCACAGTTCTATGATGTCAGCAGTCAGTGAATATTTTATTAGTTGTTCACAGTGTACATGATGCTTATATTAGATATACTTTGACAAAGATGAATTGTAACAGAAAAATCTAGTACAATCCAATCCAGATAACATACTCCACCAGGAACATATTACTATAAAGGGTAATTTAACCCTGGAAGATTCAGATGCATAGAAGTGGTTTTTTTATTAAAAGGTTCAGGTCTAGATTTATAATTAAAATTATAACTGTCTTAACAGTAATAGGAATGCTTTTTTTTAAGGCTTCAAAGCATATGCTGGAAAATGATTATTTGATTCAGCAGTTGCTTAAGACAGTCAACTAAGATGTATGCCTTGAAAAAGAGCCCCATGTCCAGACCATAACCTTTAAGAGATGAGAGGAATAATCTGAACCTGTAACAGCACCGACTGCTGTGCTCAGAAGTATAAATATTCCTGTCTTTGACTGGCATTTAGCATTATAAAAGAAGAATGATGTCCTCTATTACAGCAAGGAAAGAATCATCAATTCAGTTTACACGAAGATTTTCTAGGTCCTTGCATCAATCATTTCATAAAATTATTGATTAAAAGAAATAGAAAAGGAGTGAAATGGCATAAATAATAGAAAAACACTGAAAACCTGCACACACTCAGTGTTTTGAGCTTATGATGCAGATCTAAATTCAAATTTAACCTTCAAACACAAATGTCAGGGAATGTGTTATCACTTTACTGAACATCCAAGGTCTATCAGTTACTTCCATCTACTTAGTATAAATTAGACATGCATTATAGAAAACACAAAAACCTGGGATTCAGAAACAGGTTTTCCTTTTTATTTGCATGTTAAATTTACCTGTATTTTTAAGAGGACATAGTATAAGTAAGCAGTTTGAAGAATTCTCAAAGTGAAAATACAAAATGGATCCATGAAGAATAAAATATTATCACTCCTTCCTCCACCAGAAGCTTCCTGTAAGCCCCTTCTGAGTCAGTAATTTTTCCTCCTTCTTCAAAAGTAACAGTGGCTTATTTCTAACACCAGTGATTAATTTTGCCACTCTGTGAACTTTATATATGCTGAATTATACTATACATGTGATTGTGTGTCTGGCTTCTATTGTTCAACAATAGAGTATGAAAAGCATCCATTTTATATATGTTTGTAGTTTGTTTTCATTGCTGAAAAGTAATGTTATACATTACTTATAAAAGTAATTTATAAATGCACAAAGATATTAATCATTCTACTATTAAAGGGCATTCAGATAGTTTGGAGATAATACAAATAACTTTGCAATGGATATTCTTGTACATGTTTCTGATACACTTATACAAACATTCTATAGAAGACATTCCAAAAAGAAAAATGCTGAATTATGGGGTATGAGCATATTTACTATTTAGTAAATTATGACAAATAGTCTTCCCAAGTAGGTGTAACAAATTACATTCCTATCAGCAATAAATGAGAGTTCTAATTGCTCCACCTCTTCACCAACACTTGATAAGGTCAGTCTGTTTAATTTTTAGACATTCTTATGGGTATGTGTTTACCAAACCACAGAGGTTTAAATATGTGTGTCCTTGATGACTAATGAAGTTGGGGACTTTTACATATACTTATTGACCATGCTATATGTTACATCCCCAGAACTTACTTATTTTATAACTGGAAATTTATACCCTTTGACCAACATCTTCCCATTTCCCCAGCTCTCCCCATGCCCTGGCAACCATCATTTTATTCTTTGTTTCTATGAAATTCAGCTTTTTTAAGATTCCACATATAAGAGAGAGCATAGAGTATTTGTCTTTCTCTGTCTGAATCTGTTGAAAGGATCATATGGTTTCTATCCTTCATTCTTTCAATGTGGTATATCATGCTTATTGGGCTTCCCTGGTAGCTCAGCTGGTAAAGACTCCACCTGCAATTCAGGAGACCCTGGTTCGATTCCTGGATCAGGAAGATCCCCTGGAGAAGGGATAAGCTACCCACTTCAGTATTCTTGGGCTTCCCTGGTGGCTCAGACAGTAAAGAATCCACCTGCAATGTGGGAGGCCTGGGTTAGGACCCTGGGTTGGGAAGATCCCCTGGATAAGGCATGGCAAACAACTCCAGTATTTTTGCCTGGAGAACCCCCAAGGACAGAGGAGCTTGGTGGGCCACAGTCCATGGGGTTGCAAAGAGTCAGCCATGACTCAGCAACTAAGCACACATACATCATGTTTATTGATTTATGTGTGTTGAGCCATCTTTGCATCTTAGGGATAAATCCCATTTGATTATGGTGTATGATTCTTTTAATATGCTGTTGAATTCAATTTGATGGTATTTTGCCAATAATTTTTGCATCTATATTCACTAGGGATATTGGTCTGTAGTTTTCTTGTAGTGTCTTTATCTGACTTTGGTATCAGAGTAATTCTGGCCTCATAAAATGAGTTTGGAAATGTTCTTCTTTATTCAATTTCTTGGAAGATTTTGAGAAGAATTAACATTAATTCTTCTTTAAATATCTGGTATACTCTACCAGTGAAATCATTTGGTCCTGGGCATTTCTTCTTTGGGAGATTTTTGATCTCCTTAATTATTATTGGTCTGTCTAGATTTCCTATTTCTTCATAACTCAGTCTTGATAAGTGATATATTTCTAGTAATTTATTCATTTCTTCTAGGCTATCCAATTTGTTGGACTTTGACTATATCATCCAAATCCCTCCTGGCCTGCAAGGTTTCTGCAGAGAAACAAACTGATAGCCTTACAGTTTTCCCTTATTTGTGATGAGAGAATTCATTTGCTGCTTTCAGTATTCTCTTTGTTTTTGACTTTTTAACACTTTGGCTATAGTGTGTCTTACACTTATGTTCTTTGAGTTGATCTTGCCTGGGGTCCTTTGAGCTTCCTGTATATGGATGTTGGTATCTCTCCCAAGATTTGGGAAAGTTTCAGCTATTATTTTTTTAAAATATATTTTATTGACTTCATGGCATCCCAAAGTTCACATAGGTTTTTTGGCTTTCTCTTTTTCATTCTTTTTCTTTTTGTTCCTCTAACTGGCTAATTTTAAATGATCTCTGAGTTTGCTGCTTCTTTCTACTACATGATCAAGTCTGTTGTTAAATCTGTCTATTGACTTTTTCTGATTTTTCATTGTATTCTTCAGCTCAAGGATTTCTGTTTGGTTCTTTTTTTTATGGTTTCTATTTTTTTTCACTAAACTTCTCATTTTGTTCATGTGTTGCTTTCCTGATTTCATTCTGTTGTCTATCCGTGTTCTCTTACATTACATTTAGTTTCTTTAAAATAATTATTTTTAAATCTTTGTCATGCAAATCATAGATCTCCATTTCTTTAGTTACTGGAATTTTATTAGTTTCCTTTGGTGGTATCATGGTATCATATTTGCCTGATTCTTTACGATCCACATAGTTTTGCACAGGTGTCTGTGCATTTGAAGGAGCAAACTTCCAATCTTTTTAGACTGCTTTCAGAAGGTAAAGACCTTCTGTCAGTTGTCTAGGCTGATGGGATTATCTCTGGAATTGAAGTCATACTGTTTTGGAGTCAGTTATGAGACTGAGCTTCCCTGGTGGTTCAGACGGTAAAGCGTCTGCCTACAACGCGGGAGATCCGGGTTCAATCCCTGGGTCGGGAAGATCTCCTGGAGAAGGAAATGGCAACCCACTCCAGTATTCTTGCCTGGAAAATCCCATGGACGGAGGAACCTGGTAGGCTACAGTCCATGGGATCGCAAAGAGTCGGACACGACTGAGCGACTTCACTTTCTTTCACTTTCACTTTCACTCTCTTTCACTATGAGGCTGTCTCCAGGTCTGCAGTGAGTTCTGCTGTTGGTGGGCTTGTTACCAGGCATCCAGGCAGGCATGGATTCTGTCTCATCCCTGGGCGGAGGAAACTGCCTCCAGTACTTTGTTCTGTAGGGTGGCACTGGAACAAGAGTCTGCTTCAGTGTCCAAAGATGAGTCCTCAGATGGTGGGCCTAACCTTATTACCAGGTATACAGATGAGTGTGGATCTAGCCAGGTCCCTGGGAATGTTCCTGGCTGATCACTGGATGGGTCCCTGAGTGGGTAGGACTGGCCATGGACTGTGGCTGAAAGCCTCAGGACTGTTTCAGGTTCCACAGCCAAGCTTGAGGTCTGCAGACTTGGTTCTGGAGGCAGAGATGGGCATGTCTCCCTCCAGTGGGCTGGGCTGGCTAGACTACTCTTGATTGCAACTCAAGAAACTGAAGTCAAATGTCTTTAAAGGACACTTTAAGGATTTCCTGGGTCTTATTTAGGAGCATCTCCTTCCAGGTTTCCCTGCTAGCAAGACTGCTGGCTGACTGTGAGTAGGACTGTAACCAAATTAAGAACCCTTTCATAACCTACAGTCTGACCAAGTTTGGCGGGCTTACGTTTAGGGACACCTGGACTGCAGCTAAAAGAGGCTGGAGAAGGTTCACAGACCACTTTAGGGTCTGCAGCTGGGACTAAGTCTATATGTCTGTTATTGATTCATTGGTAGGCTTGACTCCTCCCAGGTCCCCAAGCATATAACGAGGATAACAGGACCAAGGCCAAATGGAGCTGCAGGCAAATTCTCAGGTACAGAGCTATCTTCAGGTCTGTAGTGGGACCAGTCACCTGGGTATGAGACTGCCTTCTTGAAATGGCTCCCCTCAGTGTTAGACTAAATCAGAATTTAAAAATCTCCCACCTGGATTCCATGGGCTTTCATACCCCATGGCTCAGGGGTAAAGAACCTGCCTGCCAATGCAGGAGATGCGAGTTCAATCCCTGGGTAGGGAAGATGCCCTGGAGAAGGAAATGGCAACCCACTCTAGTATTCTTGCTTGGGAAATCCCATGGACAGAGGAGTCTAGCGGGCTATAGTTCATGGGGTAGCAAAAGAGTCGGACAGGACTTTGTGACTAAACAACAACCTGGATGCCGTACTTCTTTGTGGATGGAAATCCTGGAAACTATGTTGGCTGAAATCTCTGTGCTTTCATAAAAGCCTATGGTGATCTTAAAAATCTGCTACAAGGCAGCGTGAACCCTATATTTAGGGATTGAGGGAGCTGAAGTAATATTATTTGTTTCTCAGATAAGGGAATTAAGCCATGCACAAGACAAATTATAGCCAACATAAACCTATATTTGTCTCAAATCTCTATACATTTTACATGAAAGTTGTTTTTTTTTAGCACAATTTATCAGGGAAATTTCCAGATTTGCTGAATTTTGGAAGTCACTGCCTTTGGCAACACTTGCTTCAAGTGCTCTTTAATTAATATTTCATAAGATGATGTACATATATCCTGTTGATTAAAATCATTGAATTTCTTCTTTATATTCTTGGACCACTGCCAAAAACAATAATTACTAAATTTAATAAGCCACATATCAGACTTGTAGTAACTGGTAGAACAAGTTGAGATCCTATACAACGTGACTTGGATAGAACAGATTACAGTGGGTTGTTCCCTCTTCTCCATTTAAGAAATAGAAACTATAAACAGAAGATCCATAGGACAATAGCATATATAGAGGTAGGAGTCAGTATGAAGACTTAACTCAAGGAACTAAATAACACAAGTGCAACTGAAACACAGGAGCATCAGAGGTAGTAGAGTTGAATGAAGTTGCAGAGGTGAGCTTGAGTCAGAGCATGCAGTCTTGAGAGAAAGTCATGATAATTGTAGCTTTCTACTAAGGGCAATGTGAAGTAAAAAAAGAAACTTAAGTCAAGCAGTGGCATAAGAACTGCATTTTTAAATGGTCTCTAATACATTAGAGGGAAGTGAGAAGACAGAGTAGATTTCTAGGGGGTCTAAGAGAAAGATGATGAGTAGTGGTACAAAACGGAAAGAAGACAATGGGCCCTGAGAAATATAAGGGCACATCACCCTCCTTCCAGACCATATCCCAGGTATATACACCATGGTCTAGCAGAATACAGCCACTGGCTTTCATTCATCAGCTGAATACCCATGAAAAGTCTGGGATCACTCCTCATGATTATTAGCTCTAAATAGGACTTGCCAGTTCAGGTTCATAGACTGTGTAGTATACTGTTTTGGGTTGATTTCGAAAGAGGCAGCAGACGAACTGCTTGTGATAAGTCATGATGTGTGCACTTTGCCTTCTAAAGATGGCGTGTGGGTAGGCAGTGGGAGGAATGTTCACTGCCAGCAGGACACAGGTGCAAGGGGAAAGGCTCACCCACTCCCTGTGGGCCACTGACTTAAAAACTTAAAACACCTGCCAAATCTGTAGCCTTAACCAGGCTAGCTGAGCAGCCGTTTCTCCCACCTCATGAAAAGACTGTTACAATCAATAAATAAACAGATTTAATCAGTCAAAACTTGCTTATAGGCAATCCCATGAAACGCACTATGTCCTTAGAAGGAATCCATTAACCTTTTTAAATGCAGTTCCAATAGCTCAACACAAAGCCCAGTGCAATTATCCTCTGAAAAGATAATCATAAGAAGGAACAGCAAGGGTTATCTCATGATAGAGACCATCAGAGTCTTTATAGGCAAGAGGAGAGAGTATAGGCACAAATGTTGTGTGCATTATGCTTAAGACAATATAATTTCCTTCAAGGCCTGAATTGGGCTGGAAAACTACAACCTGCAAGCTAAGCTCAGTCCACCATCGATTTTTTTGAGTAAAGTTTGACTGGAACACAGTTATGTTCATTTATTTATGTGTTGTTTCTGGCAATTTTCAAGCTACTATGTCAAAGATAAACAGATGCAACAGACTGCATGGCCAACAAAGTCTAAAATATTTATCATCTGGCCCTTTAGAGAGAAGTATGCTGACTCTGGTCTAACTCTAAACAGAGCTTAAGAGAATAGTAGTCTTCTTTTGGGTTTCCCAGATGACTTAGTGGTAAAGAATCTGCCTGCCAACATGAGAGATACAGGAGACATGGGTTCAATTCCTGAGCTGGGAAGATCCCCTGGAGGAGGAAATGGCAACTCTCTCCAGTATTCTTGCCCAGAGACTCAGGCTCCCATGGACAGAGAAGCCCGGCAGGCAGCAGTCTCTGGGTTTCCAAGAGTTGGACACAACTGAGCACACACACACACAGGCTTCTTTTAGTCAACTTTTATACCAAGTTCTTGATGGTCATGCCTATGGGTATCACTCATAGGGAAACTTTTTCATCTGGATTCCTTCCATTGGACACTAGTTAAGAGATGGTTGAAATGGAATCATTGATTCTTCTTGAAGTCCAAAAATGTTGTTCTTACCGTAAGTATTTTTGTGTGCTTAAATAGCACAGGTTTTCATTTTAAAAGATAGCTTGTGAAATCATGCCTTTTGAAATAAGAAATTGAGAAAATTGCTTTTTAAAAATTCCCAAAAAAAGGCTTCTTTAAATCAACACTTGATAAAACAAAACTCTCAAATTTTCAGGCTTCATTCAACTGTCCCTGGTTCCCTTAAATTCACAGTCCACCAACAGAAAATATGCTAAATAGTAAGAAACCTGTAGTGGATGGTACTATTTCAAATGACTTTATAACACCTGTTTAACATGAAAAACTCAGTGGCAACTACTCTATTTATTGCCACAGGCAAACTGTAATTCCATTCCTACTCAAATGTCCTGTGTAAAAACAGTCATATAGGCTCCTTACTAAGAAACTGATACCCAACAGCTTGATTTATATTCTAGCTCATTAACCCAGCAAGCATCCTGAAACAAGTCAAATTAAATGTCTTTGGTGTTGGCGCACAGTAAGTTGGTGTGAATTTAATTTGACTCCTGACATTATCTACCTGAGTAGTTTAAGGTGAGAGTTTGGAATCAGTATAATTGAAGGCTGGCAGGACTCTTAAGAGTTCTGTGACAGTAGCCACACAGCTAGTATTTAGCAGACTTCATGAGAGAATCCAGGAGTCCTATTTTTGACTAAAACACTGGAAAACATTTAAAAGCTTGACAAGACCAAGATGGGATACAAGAGGCAAAACTCTCACTGATGGTGGGAGTGTGAACTGGCATATCATTCTGAACCACAATTTGGCATTGTTGTGTAAACTAAATATGTGCATATCCTAACACCCAGCAAGTTTACTTCTAGGTATGTACTGTAAGGAAACTCTTGTATTTGAACAACGAGTTATAATAAAAAATGTTCAGTGCAACGCTGTGACCAAAAAAAAAAAGGAAAAAATAGCTCAAATGTTTGTCAATGGGAATAAGTGGATAAATAGATTGTAATACATTCATGCACTGGCATACTATGTAGCACAAAAATTGAATGAATTAAAACTACAGTCTGGAAGAATCTGAAAAGCACAATGTTGAATGAAAAAAGCAAATCCAAGAGGAATATGCATAGTGTGAGAGTTAACTTTTTGTGCCAACTTGGCTAGGCCATAGCACCCAGTTTTGGGTCAAACACCAGAGATGATGTTGCCATGAATGAATGGTATTAATACTTAGATGGTATTAATATTTAAGTCAGTAGACTTTGAGAAAAGCCCATAATATGGGTGGGCTTCATTCAATCAGTTGAAGGCCTTGTGAGAAAAGCCTGAGATACCCCAGGGAAGAAAGAACTGCCTCCACACTGACTCTGGACTTGAGCTTTAACATCAGCTCTTCTCTAGGCGTGCAGCCTGTCACCCTGTCCAAGATGTCAGACTTGTCGAGTTCAACGATCACAGGAGCCAATTCCTTAAAATAAAATAACTTGAATGTATGCTGGTAGTAGAATATATTGATAGTAGTAGCTGATTGTACATATGCATATTATGTACTATTCTGTGAATACTGATTGGAATGAATAAAATTATATTATACCCACTTGTTGGACTAGATGGCCATAATATATTTTTAGTGATAAAACCAAATTTCAGAGTAATCTGTTCAGGTAGATTCCATGTTTGTTTTTAAACACACACACACAGAGTGTACACCTGTTTGCATATGGTTGAATAAACACTGAAATATCTGAAAATAAAGATGCAAACAATTAACACTTATTAGCTCAATGTGGAATAAAGAGAGTTGAGGATAGTAGCTTTCATTTATATATACTTTTTTGTTTAACCTTGAAAAACAATCAAGTATTACTGTCATAAAATAAGGCAAATTCAGTTAGAAAAATGAACTCAAAGTTCTCATTGAGCATCTAAGGTCTTTGCATAGTTGATCACTAATTATATACAAACTTTTATTATAATCTTTCTTTTTAATAATTAACCCTAAATCTGAAGATCTGCTTTCAAGCGGATCTACCAATTTTTGCTCTCCATCTGAGCCTGACATTGAGTCTTTGCTTTACATTTCTCCAAAGCCTCTTTTTCTCCCTTATCTATTTCTCAACATATGCAAGAAAGAGCTAATGTGAAAAAGAAAAATGTGTTTAAATTTTTGCCTGTCATTTATCTGATTATTTTTATTTTTGTTTCTCTCGATAGTTCCCTAAGAAAACGTGCAGATGAAACGAAATACAGATGTGATAAGGTTTCAATGCCAGGAGGTTATTTAAAAATTTTTACTTGCTTTTATATATATTTTAACGGATTATAGTAAACATCCATCTCTTTTACTGTTGCCTCGTAGTTTGAGCTGGGTGTCACTTTATTTTGATAAAGTAACTATAATTACTCTCAAAGGAATGATATCTCTTCCAATATACAAGATTAGTATAAATATTATTAAGAACAAGATTACACGATTATACACACAAGAATAAGAGACTGGCTAATCCTCTCTGTGACAACTGCTTTGAATTACTTTCAAAGAGTAGATATAAATAGTAGACCTATTCCTGTTGATTCATTCACACTTTCTTGCTAATTTTCCCTCGGAATTTAAAATCAGTATTAAGCAAAATAATATCCACATCTAGCCACTTCTGATAATCTCACACTTTGGTGGTTCTTTGGTTTTGAATTCTATGACTTAGACAAACACCTCAGGTATGAGGATGCTTCTTCTAATTTTATACATATGCTGTATTTGAAGAGCACTCTGTTGCCAAGATATCTGTGATTGTTGGCAAATGGTCCTCTTTTTAATCACCTTGCCCACACCAGGTGCAGATCTCATTTATGACTCCATCTCTATGTGCAACTCAGAACCAGTTGTGGTTACTTATTTACAGCGACAGTGATTTCATGTATGACCTATGTGCCTCTTGAGATCAGGAATTTAGCCATGGTAAGTGTGTTAAAGAAGCCAAACTATACACTGCTAGTCTGAGTCCAGAACGAAGGTCCTTCTCATATGACCCCAAACTATATATTCAATTCACCAAGGCATTTCGGGCTGGTAACACTAACAAGTGAATTCCAGGTTAGTCTCACATTCCTCTCTGCAAATACTTTTCCAAACTTCTTTACACTTCTCAAACTGCAAATCTACTCATCTTTCTACTTCCTCCCCCAAAGTCACCTTACTTTAAATTCACAGAGAATAGAGTCCATGAGGCAGGAACTCCCCCTGCTTCCCAACCACAGACTTACATGTGCACATTTCTCCTCCTTCCTCTGATTAATCAAAGGGCAATCCTTTCAGCTAAACTCTAAATTCCCTCTCCTCAGGAATTTTGCAGTATTAATGATCCCTTCAAATCATTTACCTTCTATTTTTCTCTATGAATCAGTCGCATGAAAAAGTAATATTACTCAGGTATCTCCTCTCTCAAAAAAATAAATAAAAATAAAATAAAACCACACATTTAATCATGTCCCTAATTCCCACCTTTCCAACAGCGAGACACTTGTCATAATCATCAGAAAAATACTGAAAACATAAATAATAACTAAACTCATCAAAAAATGAACACTCATGAACTCACTACCAGGTGAAGGACTAAACTCTGCCAGTTCCCAGGAGACCCTCTCTGAATTCATCCCCTTTCCCTATCCTTACTCTCTTTCCTCTGCCCAAACGTGACCTCTACCATGACTTAAAATATTGTAGAGGTTTTTTAAGTTTATCATACAAATACCTTTATTATTATTATTTCTCAACATTACATTTTAAAATGCATTGATGTTGATGTATTGATTCATTTATTTTCATTGCTTATAATTTTTGAGGTATGAATGAGTTCAGTGATTTTTAACAAAATAAATAGTCAGGTATCCATCACCACACACAAAATATAGAACATTTCCAACACCCTGAAAAGCTTTCTCATGTCCCTTTATAGCCAATTCCCCCCTCTACCCACAGACCTGAGCAAACATTGATCTGCTGCCATTATAATTTTGTCTTTTCTAGAATTTTACAGAAACAAAATCATATAATATATTGTCTTTTATGTATGCCTTATTTCACCTAGCATAATGCTCTTTATATTCATCCAACACTGTCAGTGCCAAAGAATGCTCAAACTACTACACAATTGCACTCATCTCACATGCTAGTAAAGTAATGCTCAAAATTCTCCAAGCCAGGCTCCAGCAATACATGAACCGTGAACTTCCAGATATTCAAGCTGGTTTTAGAAAAGGCAGAGGAACCAGAGATTAAATTGCCAATATCCGCTGGATCATCGAAAAAGCAAGAGAGTTCCAGAAAAACATCTATTTCTGCTTTATTGGCTATGCCAAAGCCTTTGACTGTGTGGATCACAATAAACTGTGGAAAATTCTGAAAGAGATAGGAATACCAGACCACCTGACCTGCCTCTTGAGAAACCTGTATGCAGGTCAAGAAGCAACAGTTAGAACTGGACATGGAACAACAGACTGGTTCCAAATAGGAAAAGGAGTACGTCAAGGCTGTATATTGTCACCCTGCTTATTTAACTTCTCTGCAGAGTACATCATGAGAAACGCTGGGCTGGAGGAAGCACAAGCTGGAATCAAGATTGTGGGGAGAAATATCAATAACCTCAGATATGCACAAGAACCACCTTATGGCAAAAAGTGAAGAACTAAAGAGCCTCTTGATGAAAGTGAAAGAGGAGAGTGAAAAAGTTGGCTTAAAGCTCAACATTCAGAAAACTAAGATCATGGCATCTGGTCCCATCACTTCATGGCAAATAGATGGGGAAACTGTGGAAACAGTGTCAGACTTTATTTTTTTGGGCTCCAGAATCACTGCTGATGGTGATTGCAGCCATGAAATTAAAAGACGCTTACTCCTTGGAAGGAAGGTTGTGGCCAACTTAGATAGCATATTTAAAAGCAGAGACATTACTTTGCCAACAAAAGTCCGTCTAGTTAAGGCTATGGTTTTTCCAGTGGTCAAGTATGGATGTGAGAGTTGGACGGTGAAGAAAGCTGAGCGCCGAAGAATTGATGCTTTTGAACTGTGGTGTTGGAGAAGACTCTTGAGAGTCCCTTGGACTGCAAGGAGATCCAATCAATCCATCCTAAAAGAGATCAATCCTGGGTGTTCACTGGAAGGTCTGATGTTGAAGCTGAAACTCCAATACTTTGGCCACCTCATGCGAAGGGTTGACTCATTGGAAAAGACCCTAATGCTGGGTAGGATTGGGGGCGGGAGGAGAAGGGGATGACAGAGCATGAGATGGTTGGATGGCATCACCGACTCGATGGACATGGGTTTGGGTAGACTCTGGGAGTTGGTGATGGACAGAGAGGCCTGGCGTGCTGCAATTCATGGGGTCGCAAAGAGTCAGACACGACTGAGCGACTGAACTGAACTGAACTGGGAGTTGGTGATGGACAGGGAGGCCTGGCGTGCTGCGGTTCATGGGGTCGCAAAGAGTTGGACATGGCTGAGTGACTGAACTGAACTGAACACTGTCACATATGCTGGTAGTTTGCTCCTTTTAATCTCTAAGTTCTATTTCATTGTAGGAATATATTTGTAATCTATTTATCTATTGAGCAGTTCTTGTACAATATTCACTGTAATTTTAATTTGCATTTTCCTTATTATTGACAGGATTGTTTAACAGTCATTTATCTATCTTCTAAGTGCTTGTCCAAGATTCTGGCCCAACATTCTATTAGTCAGAAATTCTTATTCATTTGAAGGAGTTCTTTACATATTCTGAATATAAGATCTTTGTTATCATTTTGATTGCCTTGCTTTTTCATTTCTTAATGGTATGTTTTGATGAACAGAAATCATCATTTTTTTGAAGTCAAATATATTGATTATTTCCCTTTTGGTTGATATGTTTGTATCCTGTTTAAAATATCTTTTCCTATCCCAAGAACATTAAAATGTGTTCCTTTGTTATCCTACACAAGATGCATTAGTTTGTGTTTCATATTTAGGTCTTTATGAACTTGAAATTGAAGCCATGAAATTAAAAGATGCTTACTCCTTGGAAGGAAGGTTATGACCAACCTAGATAGCATATTGAAAAGCAGAGACATTACTCTGCCAACAAAGGTCCGTCTAGTCAAGGCTATGGTTTTTCCAGTAGTCATGTACGAATGTGAGAGTTGCACAGTGAAGAAAGCTGAGCGCCGAAGAATTGATGCTTTTGAACTGTGGTGTTGGAGAAGACTCTTGAGAATCCTTTGGACTGCAAGGAGATCCAACCAGTCCATCCTAAAGGAGATCAGTCCTGGGTGTTCATTGGAAGGACTGATGTTGAAGTGGAAACTCCAATACTTTGGCCACCTCATGCAAAGAGTTGACTCATTGGAAAAGACCCTGATGCTGAGAAGGATTGGGGGCAGGAGAAGAAGGGGATGACAGAGGATGAGATGGTTGGATGGCATCACTGACTGGATGGACATGGGTTTGGGTGGACTCAGGGAGTTGGTGATGGACAGGGAGGCCTGGCATGCTGCGATTCATGGGGTCGCAAAGAGTCGGACACGACTGAGCGACTGAACTGAACTGAACCTGAAATTAATTTCTGTGTACAGTGTGAAATAGGGGTTAACTATTTTTCCTTTTTCTCTTTATATTTGTGTATTTATTTGGAAAAATATGTAGATAAACTAATATCGCTTTTTGAAAAGCTTATCCTTCCCCAGCAGCCTATACATCACACATCATAAATTAGGTGTCCATATATACATTGTTCTTTCTGAACTTCATGCTGAATCTTCTTATACATAAACATTATGTGTCCTTCCATCTTGTAAGTTTCCTTAAGTTTCTCTCAATAATATATAAATATACATATGCACATATGTGTGGGGAATCTATTATATTAATTTGAATATAATAATTATGAATATAATAAAACTCATATAATTGCATAGTAATTCATATTAATTAATCTTTCATAAGTTAAAATTACTAGGTAACTGAGTTTACTATTGAAAAGGTATTTAATTTCTTTTGGAGTTTCTTGCTGTTATATGGAAATAATTCATTTTTATACATTGACTTTTATACATCAACCTTGCTAACTAAATTCATGTTATCATTCCAATAATTCATGTGTAGATATTTTGGCTTTCCTAATTATGCAGCCAGATCAAACACAAATAACAGTATGCTTAACTTATGCTCTAAATACTATATACTTTATCTCTTTTTATTAGCTTATTATATTGCCAATACTTCGTTGAATAGAAGTTGTATGCCCATCTGAGAGAAAGCTTGCAACATTTCACCATTAAGTATGTTTGCTTTAAGTATTTTGTAAACATTATTTATTAGACTAATGGATTTTTTTTTCTATTCTTGATACAGTAAAGAATTAGTCATTTTGAACCATAAATGGATGCTGAATTCTATCAAATGTTATGTTGGAGTGTCTACTGAGATGAATATATATCATTTCTCTTCTTTATTGTGTTAATTTGATGGATAGCAATGACTGACTCTTGAATATTAAATCACCCTTGCATTACTGGAATAAGTCTAAATTGCTTGTGATATATTACACTTTTCATATGCTGCAGGATTTGCTTCATGAGTCAGACTGCCTTATTTTTGTTCTTTTCTCTAATATCTTTGTTAGGTTTTGGAACCAGGGTTATGTTAGCTTCATAATATAAATTGGGAAGACATTCTTTTTCTATGAAAAAGTCTGTATAAGATTGATATTATTTCTCCCTGAAATATTTGGTAGAACTCATGAGTGAAGCCAACTAAACCTATAACTTCCTTTGGGGGTGTAATTTTAATTACAAAACGAATATATTTAATGGTTAACAACAGTTCAATCAGTTATTTCCTCTTGATTAAACTTTGGTTAAGTTTTTTTTTTTCCCCTAGAAATTTCTACATTTCATCTGAAGTTTGCTCATAATACTCCCTTACCGTAGTTTTAATGTTTATAGGATTTATAGTAACGCCCCCACTTATGTCTGTTATTGTTCATTTTTGCCTTCTTTCATTTGTCTTCCTCAATAGCATGAGGCATTTACAATTTTATAACCTTTTAAAAGAACAATATTTTCAGTTTTCTCAATGGTAGTTTTGTTCTGTATTTTATTAGTTTCTTGTTTTATCTATTTTTCCCTTCATCTTGCTCTCTTTTGATTAAATTTGCTATTGTCTCTCTATAGTCTTGTTCCAAATATTTGAGGAGAAAAGTAAAGATATACCCATCAAAAGTAGAGTTCCAAAGAATAGCAAAGAGAGATAAGAAAGCCTTTTTAAGTGAACAATGCAAAGAAATAGAGGAAAACAATAGAATGGGAAAGACTAGAGATCTCTTCAAGAAAATTAGAGATACCAAGGGAATATTTCATGCAAAGATGGTTACAATAAAGTATAGAAGGGGTATGAACTTAACAGAAGCAGAAAATATTAGAAAGAGGTGGCAAGAATATACAGAAGAACTATACAAAAAAGATTTTAATGATTCAGATAACCATGATGGTGTTATCCCTCACCTAGAGCCAGACATCCTGGAGTATGAAGTCAGGTGGCCCTTAGGAAGCATCACTACAAACAAAGCTAGTGGAGGTGATGGAATTCCACCTGAGCTATTTCAAATCCTAAAAGATGATGCTGTGAAAGTGCTTCACTCAATATGCCAGCAAATCTGGAAAACTCAGCACTGGCCACGGACTGGAAAAAGGTCAGTTTTCATTCCAATCCCAAAGAAGAGCAATGCCAAAGAATGTTCAAACTACCACACAATTGCACTCATCTCACATGCTAGCAAAGTAGTGCTCAAAATTCTCCAAGCCAGGCTTCAACAGTAAGTGAAATGAGAACTTCCAGATGTTCAAGCTGGATTTAGAAAAGGCAGAGGAGCCACAGATCAAATTGCCAACATTCATTGGATCATTGAAAAACTAAGAGAGTTCCAGGAAAACACCTACTTCTGCTTCATTGACGATGCCAAAGCCTTTGACTGTGTGGATCACAACAAACTGTGGAAAATTCTGAAAGAGATGGGAATACCAGACCATCTCACCTGACTCCTGAGAAACCTGTATGCAGGTCAAGAAGCAACAGTTAGAACAGAACATGGAATAACAGACTGGTTCCAAATTGGGAAAGGAGTATATCAAGGCTGCATACTGTCACCCTGCTTATTTAACTTATATGCAGAGTACATCATGTGGAATGCCAGGATGGATGAAGCACAGTCTAGAGTCAGGATTGCTGGGAGAAGTATCATCAACCTCAGCTATGCAGATGATACCACTCTAATGGCAGAAAGTAAGAGAAACTAAAGAGCCTGTTGATGAGGGTGAAAGAGGAGAGTGAAAAAGCTGGCTTAAAACTCAACATTCAAGAAACTAAGATCATGATCCTGGCATCCAGTACCATCACTTTATGTCAAACAGTGGGGAAACAATGGCAACAGTGACAGACTATTTTCTTGGGCTCCAAAATCACTGCAGATGGTGACTGCAGACATGAAATTAAAAGACCCTTGCTCCTTGGAAGAAAAGCTATGACCAATCTAGACAGCATTTTAAATAGCAGAGACATTACTTTGCCAACAAAGGTCCATCTAGTCCAAGCTATGGTTTTTCCAGCAGACATGTATGGATGTGAGAGTTGGAACATAAAGAATGCTGAATGCTGAAGAATTAATCTTTTTGAGCTGTGGTGTTGGAAAAAACTCTTGAGTCCCTTCGACTGCAAGCAGATTAAACTAGTCAATCGTAAAGGAAATCAATCCTGAATATTCATTGGCAGGACTGATGCTGAAACTGAAGCTCGAATACTTTGGCCACCTGATGCTAGAAGTCAACTTATCAGAAAAGATCCTGATGCTGGGAAAGATTGAAGGCAGGAGGAGAAGGAGACGACAGAAGATGAGTTGGTTGGATAGCATAACTGACTCAACGGACATGAGTTTAAGCAAGCTCTGCGAGATGGTGAAGAACAGAGAAACTATCATGCTGCAGTCCATGGGGTTGCAAAGAGTTGGACAAGATTGAGCTACTGAACAACAACAACAAATATTTCAAAGTGCTATATATTTAAAACTTGCAAGTTACAAATAGTTATTGACTGAAATATGCTACTTAGGAAAATTTTATCTTTAAAATAATAATATTGGGTTGGCCAAAACATTCATTTGGGTTTTCTTTAATTTTACAGAACCAAATATTTTAGAATATATAAATCTGTCAGTTTTATATGACTGAAATTTAGTAAAATATAAAGATGCCTAAATTAAAATATCATTGCATATGTTTGGGTATGTGTTGGAGTGAGAGTGTTTGAATAGATAAAAAATAAAATAAGGTCTATATCATAATTGTTATAGACTTCCCTGGTGGTTCAGATGGTAAAGCATCTGCCTACAATGCAGGAGACCCGGGTTCAATCCCTGGGTTGGGAAGATCTCCTGGAGAAGGAAATGGCAACCCACTCCAGTATTCTTGCCTGGGAAATCCCATGGACAGAGGAGACTGTTAGGCTCAAGTCCATGGGGTCACAAAGAGTCGGACACGACTGAGCAACTTCAGCATCAGCATAATTATTTTACATTTTCCAGAAAAATTAATTTTTACTTCTTTTCAGTACAATCATTAATTATATTGATATAATTAAGAACTTTACATTTATTTTCTACTCACAAATTAAAAGTTTTTATTGAAATATTATAGTTCTTAGGTGATTTTAAATTAATTTCAATTTGGAGAATTACTCTACTGAGACTAAGGCAACTGGAATTATTAATTGTCAAGTTTAACCAAGAATTTTATATACATATACATATATGTGTGTATATATATCATCTTGGAGTATTGCAATGGAGTTATATTCAACAGTTACTATTGTAGCAAAAAACATTAAATGTCATAATGTAAACATTATCACATAATTTTCAGAGTAAACTCAAGCTTCTTCCATCTTTTGCCCTATCCAGGCTTTCACCAGATTGGATGATGCTCAGCCACATTGGGGAAGGTCACCTACTTTACTCAATCCACCAATTCAAATGGTAATCTCTTGCTGAAACATTCTTACAGACAAACCCAGAAACAATGTTTAACTAGCTATCTGGGCATCCCACAGCCCAATCAAGTTGACACACAAAATTAAGGATCATACTCTCATTGCACACATTCCTGGGGAACAGTTGCTCAAACACCCTGCCTCACTATTCAAGAAATTGAAGCATTCTCTAAGTCAATTAGGCTTCCTGTTTTGACCCTTTCAATCTTGATTTGTAGGATGCAAATTGTACATGGGGAGGTGTGGAGAGTGGGCCTGATTCACCCAGGCAATGATATTTGGAAATGACTTTCCAGGGATCAGTTCATATTATTTACATGAATACTTACAGTCATTTACTTCATGTTGTCCTAATAATGGTTTTTGTTGCTTGAAATAAAAAACAAACCACCAAACAGTAACAACAGTACTTATTCACAAATTAAGACTATTATTCAACGTACAGTGTTCCTTTAAATTGTCAGACTACATCAAACAAAAAGAATCTGTTTAACAATGACATAAGTTGAAAACTCCTCTACCACATCACCGTTTAGTGGACATGAATTTGAGCAAACTCTGAGAAACAGTGCAGGACAGAGGAGCCTGGAGTGCTGTAGTCCATGGGGACACAAAGAATCAGACACGACTTAGCGACTGAACAACAACAGCTGCATCTTTATTTCCTTTTCTGGCAAGAACAAAAAGGTGAGGCCTCAAACTTAGAATTTACCACAAACAATAGTATATACTGCTAGAATTTAATGGAATTGCTATTATATATCCTTTTATACTTCTTTCTGTCTATATCAGGTATTAATGGTTCTCCATTTACGATATGTCAAATAAAATTGCTTTAAAGAAATTCAAATAAAAAGATTAAATAAAAAGACTGAGCAGTTTGAAGGGTGATATGGAAAAAATCAAGGACATGTTTTGAGAGTGACTGAAGCATCACTACTAACAAAGCTGATGGAGGTGATGGAATTCCAGTTGAGCTATTTCAAATCCTCAAAGATGATGCTGTGAAGGTGCTTCACTCAATACGCAAGCAAATTTGGAAAACTCAGCAGTGGCCGCAGGACTGGAAAAGGTCAGTTTTCACCCCAATCCCAAAGAAAGGCAATGCCAAAGAATGCTCAAACTACCACACAGTTTCACTCATCTCACACGCTAGTAAAGTAATGCTTAAAATTCTCCAAGCCAGGCTTCAGCAATACGTGAACCATGAACTTCCAGATGTTCCAGCTGGTTTTAGAAAAGGCAGAGGAACGAGAGATCAAATTGCCAACATCCGCTGGATCATCGAAAAAGCAAGAGAGTTCCAGAAAAACATCTATTTCTGCTTTATTGACTATGCCAAAGCCTTTGACTGTGTGGATCACAATAAACTGTGGAAAATTCTGAAAGAGATGGGAATACCAGACCATCTGACCTGCTTCTTGAGAAACCTGTATGCAGGTCAAGAAGCAACAGTTAGAAACGGACATGGAACAACAGATTGGTTCCAAATAGGTAAAGGAGTACATCAAGACTGTATATTGTCACCCTGCTTATTTAACTTCTCTGCAGAGTACATCATGAGAAACGCTGGGCTGGAGGAAGCACAAGCTGGAATCAAGATTGCGGGGAGAAATATCAATAACCTCAGATATGCACATGAACCACCCTTATGGCAAAAAGTGAAGAATTAAAGAGCCTCTTGATGAAAGTGGAAGAGGAGAGTGAAAAAGTTGGCTTAAAGCTCAACGTTCAGAAAACTAAGATCATGGCATCCGGTCCCATCACTTCATGGCAAATAGATAGGGAAACCATGGAAACAGTGTCAGACTTTATTTTTCTGGGCTCCAAAATCACTGCAGATGGTGACTGCAGCCATGAAATTAAAGGACGCTTACTCCTTGGAAGGAAAGTTATCACCAACCTAGATAGCATATTAAAAAGCAGAGACATTACTTTGCCAACAAAAGTCCATCTAGTCAAGGCTATGATTTTTCCAGTGGTCATATGTGGATGTGAGAGTTGGACTGTGAAGAAAGCTGAGCACCGAAGAATTGATGCTTTTGAACTGTGGTGTTGGAGAAGACTCTTGAGAGTCCCTTGGACTGCAAGGAGATCCAACCAGTCCATCCTAAAGGAGATCAGTCCTGGGTGTTCATTGGAAGGACTGATGTTGAAACGGAAACTCCAATACTTTGGCCACCTCATGCGAAGAGTTGACTCATTGGAAAAGACCCTGATGCTGGGAAGGATTAGGGGCAGGAGGAGAAGGGGATGACAGAGGATGAGATGGCTGGATGGCATCACTGACTCGATGGACGTGAGTTTGGGTAAACTCCAGGAGTTGATGATGGACAGAGAGGCCTGGCGTGCTGTGATTCATGCCGTCGCAAAGAGTCGGACATGACTGAGCAACTGAACTGAACTGAACTGAACTGAAGTTGGGAAACACAGCCCAACTAAAGGGATCTGGGCAACGGCCAGTTCAGTGGTTAGTTTAACCTACTCTTTATCATACTCCTATGACTAACTCTCCCTACTTTCCAAATTTCCCTTCAAAAAACCTCAGCTTCTTTTATTAAAGCTTGTGCCTTACTTTCATAAATTGCTTTCCTGATTTATCTGCTTTGGAGTTCTGTTTGACTTTGTCTAAGTTCTACGCATATCAAAGGCTGACTCTGTATATAACATAGCAAATTCTGCTATAGAATTGTTAAAAGCCCAGACCCTTCAAAAGTCACCCACAAAAAGCAGACCCTTCTAAGGCAGTTTATTTTTAACGTATAAATTAGTCAGAGAAAAAATGATTTTAAGTGTTTTTGTGTGCACAAGGCCACCCTGCAATGCTAGATGAATCCCATTGTCCAGAAATAGCTTAGCTGCATCCTGGTCATTGTGAAACTCTCAAGCTTCATTTTAAGACAGGCACTAGGCTTTGAATGCACAGAAATTTTTGAAATGCAAGTGACTGCAGCCTTTATTTTTCCCAGTTAGAAAAAGTTCTTCTGAAAGTGGCTCTTCTTTCTATCCCTTGTATACAGTTTCTCCACATTCCTTCTACTCCCTCCCCACATTTTTTTTCTATGTTTTTTATTGGATCTTAAGTTCCTTATAGTCCTTCTGTTTTTCATTTGTGGTGATGAAATCAATAATTAGACTAGGATGTGAATCCAAATAAAGCTGTCTTCTTTTTAAAACTGAGAATAAAACCAACACTTTGTTTTCATACCTATTCCTCAGCAGTCTTTAATTGCATTTCATCAGTGAAATTTTATCAGAATATTTAATGCTGATAACATGGCCAATCTTATTTTCAAAGTCAGGGCTTTTCATCTGGGCTGTGCTTGGCACTGCACTCTGCCTGATTTGGATTTTATATAATCGATTTGGCTTCAACTGACACTGAGAGGCAAAGAAAAACAGCAATCAGCCTGCCATGAATTTGCCATGGGACCACATGCTGCTGCAGAAACAACCATATAAATGTGCTGAAGGCAGACAAATTCACAGCAGGCAGATTACAGTATGGTCCCCATGCACTATGGGCTTCCCAAGGAAAGGAAGCCTGAAGCAGGAGCATAGAATGAGGAAGGTGCCAGAGAGGAGTATGTGCATTCTTCCTGAGATAATCCTCTTAAAAAAGCAGGACCCACTGGCCTTGTATCACCAAAGGAAGGAAGGCAGTGTGACAAGGGAAACACAGTCCTGAGCTAGGAGGCATGAAGACTGGATCTGAGACCAAGTTCTGCCACTGAATACATTGTGTGGTTTAGAGTAAGGCAGGCAACACCCCTGAACCTTGGTTTCCTTTTCTTCAAATGGGAATAACAACTATGGCCATGAATAATTCTTAGCATGTCGTGAAGATCAAATATAAAAATGTTTATGAGAATTGCCTTATGAAATATAAAACTTAACAAGAATATAAAATGGTCTAATTAATCATATCTTACAGTTATTATTAGTAACAATATTAACAGTAAACACCTTGCTCCTGAGTTGAGAAGTAGCAGTTAGTATTTAAGCAGTAGAAGTGTAAAGATAAATTTATATGGCATTTAAATCTCAGAGGATCTTTTTGCACTTTTGTTTTCAAATAGGGTTTCTTCATGATGGATCATTATTTGAGAGTTTCTCAGGGGAAAAAAAAATATTATCCACGGGAAAGATTGCCCAGGAGTAAGCTGATTTTAACATGCAAAATGGCTGTTTTTATGTATGGTATAAAGACTCTTTAGTTCCTTTTCTAGATGTTCACTGAATATTCCTCTTCCAGAGATCCATTTACTTTCTGCATTTTAATAACAGTGCAGTTTTCTGAACAGTTTTACGATACCAGGAGTGTTAAGTACAAAGTCAATAGAGGCACTTATGAAATCTAGACATGGATACTAATAAAACAGGAGAATAAACAAGCAAGCTTAAAACAATAGGATATATACTATTCCCCGAAGGTTGTTGAACACTTAGTCCATAGGGCAGGTACAAAAAGAACCAGACAATAAAAGAAAAGAAAAGAAAAGAAAATCATCTGTATAGAATACACTAGGTTAGAGTGTTAGGAAACAGTCATGACATGAACCACAATAATGCAGTACCGGTTTTTAAGTTACTTAAAAATTAAGTTGATGTTCAACTCTTATAACATGGTGTGTGTGTGTGTGTGTGTAAGAGAGAGAGACAGAGAGAGAGAAATGGTTGTATTCCATCTTTAGTGAGGCATGAATTTTTGCTTGTTTTTTTATGTCAGTCATAGTAATATTATGGTCTGGCTAATTTTAAAACACCAGAAAAAGTGCAAGTGCTAGTTTCTGAGCCGTGTCCGACTGTTTGCAACCCCATGGACTGTAGCCAACCAGACTCCTCTGTCCATGGAGTTCTCCAGGCAAGAATACTGGAGTGGGTAGCCATTCCCTTCTCCAGGGGATCTTTCTGACCCAGGGATCAAACCCGGGTCTCCTGCATTGCAGGCAGATTCTTTAAAACAGATAAATACCCAAAAGAACAGATCTCTAAAACCATATGATTATTCATAAGCAGTATTTGCTTCAACTATTTTTATATAATAATACAGTTATACCACTTTTCTGTAGTTACTGAGTCCATCCTTTCACAGTCAAATTTTCTGTATCTTAATGTTTTCAAAATACCCCTTGTAAACAAGTTTTGGCTTAAAAAAACAAAAATCTAGTCAGGCAATTTTTGTTTTATAATTGGAGCATTTAATCTACTTAATTTAATATAATTATTGATAAATGTGTATAGTTTTTTAACTTTACACTTTGAAATAATTATAGATTCATAAGATGTTGTAAAGATAGTACAGAAAGGATTCTTGTACACTTCATTCAGTTTATACCTTATATAATTAAACTATGATATCCAAACCAGGAACTTTACACTGGTGCAATGTGTGTACACAATATATAGTTTTATCACCTGTATAGGTTTATGTAACCAGTTGCAAACAAAACAAAACTGTCCCATCACCACAAAGGTTTCCTTCTTGCTACTTCTTTACAGTCACAGCCACCCTAAACCATGGCAAACACTAATTTACTTTCCATCTTTATGAATTTGTCACTTTGAGAATGTCATATAAGTGGAATCATGTAGTGTGTAACCCTTCTGAGATCTTTTTTCAACAAGCACTAATCCCCTTGATTCATGCAAATTATTACATGTATCAATAGTTTCTTCTTTTATTGCTGAGTAGGACTCCATGGTATGAATGTACCAAGTTTGTTTAACCACTTACCTATCAAAGGATATTTTGATTTTACCCAGTTTTTGGCTATCACAAACGAAATTGCTATGCACAATCATATGTAGATTTTTGTGTGGAAATATGCTTTCATTTCTCTGAGACAAACACCCAGCAATGCAATTGATAACAGGTATGGTACATGCATGCTTAATTTTTTAAAAACTGCCAAACAATCTCTCAAAGTGGCTGAAATATATTACATTCTCATGTATGATATCTGTTTCTCAACATACTTGCCAGCATTTGATGCTGTCATTTTTTTAATTTTTGCAATTCTAATAGGTATGTAGTGATGTCTCATCTTCATCCTTATTTGCACGTTCCTAATGTCCAGTCATGTTGAACATCTTTTCATATGCTTACTTGCTATTCATATATCCTCTTGGTGAAAACGCCTTTTCATATCTTTTGCCCATTTTCTAATTGGATTGTTTTACAGTTGAGTTTCCAGAGTTCTCCTGTATTCTAGATGAGTTCTTTGTAAGATACATGGTTTGCAAATATTTCTTCCCAGTCAGTAGCTTGTCTTTTCATCCTCTTCATGTTGTCTTTTGCACAGCAAAAGTTTTTAATTGTGATAAAAGGTAACTGATTTTTGCCTTTTTTCTTTTATGGATCTTTAGGTGTCATGTCTAAGAACTCTTCCCAAGGCCCTGTCTTCTAAATATTTTATCCTATGTTAACTTCTACCCTCTTTATCATTTTTTAATTAGTTTATTTATCTATTTTTTAACTTTACAATATTGTATTGGTTTTGCCATATGTTGACATGAATCCACCATAGGTGTACATGTTTTCCCCTTCCAGAGCCCCCCCTCCCACCTCACTCCCCATCCCATCTCTCCTGGTCATCCCGGTGCACCAGCCCCGAGCACCAGCCCCGAGCACCTTGTATCATGCTTTGAACCTGGACTGGCAATTCATTTCACATATGATAATTTACATGCTTCAGTGGCATTCTCCCATCTCATCCCACCCCCACCTCTCCCATAGAGTCCATAACACTGTTCTATATATCTGTGTCTCTTTTGATGTCTCGCATACAGGCTTATCTTTACTGATTTACTAAATTCCATATATATGTGTTAGTATACTGTATTGATGTTTTTCTTTCTGGCTTACTTCACTTTGTATAATAGGCTCCAGTTTCATCCACCTCATTAGAACTGATTCAAATATATTCTTTTTAATGGCTGAGTAATATTCCATTGTGTATATGTACCACAGCTTCCTTATCCATTCATCTGCTGATGGGCATCTAGGCTGCTTCAATGTCCTGGCTATTATAAACAGAGCTGCGATGAACATTGGGGTACATGTGTCTCTTTTAAGTCTGGTTTCCTCGGTGTGTATGCCCAGCAGTGGGATTGCTGGGTCATATGGCAGTTCTATTTCCAGTTTTTTAAGGAATCTCCACACTGTTCTCCATAGTAGCTGTACTAGTTTGCATTCCCACCAACAGTGTAAGAGGGTTCCCTTTTCTCCACACCCTCTCCAGCATTTATTGCTTGTATACACTTTTGGATAGTAGCCATTGACAGGCGTGAAATGGTACCTCATTGTGGTTTTGATTTGCATTTCTCTGATACTGAGTGATGTTGAGCATCTTTTCATGTGTTTGTTAGCCATCTGTATGTCTTCTTTGGAGAAATGTCTGTTTAGTTCTTTGGCCCACTTTTTGATTAGGTCGTTTATTTTTCTGGAATTGAGCTGCAGGAGTTGCTTGTATATTTTTGAGATTGTTTGTCCATTGCTTCGTTTGCTATTATTTTCTCCCATTCTGAAGGCTGTCTTTTCACCTTGCTTATAGTTTCCTTTGTTGTGCAAAAGCTTTTAAGTTTAATTAGGTCCCATTTGTTTATTTTTGCTTTTATTTCCAATATTCTGGAAGGTGGGTCATAAAGGATCCTGCTGTGGTTTATGTCAGAGAGTGTTTTGCCTATATTTTCCTCTAGAAGTTTTATAGTTTCTGGTCTTTCATTTAGATCTTTAATCCATATGTTTACATTTAAATCTGCGATCAATCAGGTTAATTTTTGTATAAGGTTTAGGTTCATATTTATTGGGGTGGGGGTGAATGTATATCCAATTGATTTAGCACCATTTGTTAAAAAAAAATAGGCTTCAACACTTGAATTGCTTCTGTGTCTTTGTTAAACATCAATTGCCTATATTTGTGGGGGTTCTAGGTTCTCTCTTCTGTTTAATTGATCTAAATATCAGCCGTATGCCAATACCAGACAGTCTTGATTATTCTAGCTATATAGTAAGTCTTGAAATCAGGTGGACTAATTTCTCTCACTTTATTCTTTATCAAAATTGTTTTAGTTATTCAACTTTACCTTTCCAAGTAAAATTTGAATCTACTGTATTACTTGCTTCTTACTATTTATCCTACGTGTTCCATGTCTTTGCTTGGTTTTATTTAGTTATTTACTTGCTTCTTTTCTTCTTCTTGGATTCTTTTCTATTACTTTACCACCTCTCTCCATTAGCTTGGAAGTTATATGTTTTTTTACTTCTTTTTCAGTGCTTACCCTAGAGACTTAGAAAATGCATTAATTGGTGTTTTACCCTCTCCTTAGACAATGTGAGACTCTTAAAATACTTTATTTCATTCTCTCAGTTTATATGACATTGTTATAATTTAATTCTTTCTCTATATATTAAACGACATAAAAGTTTATTATTTTTACACAGAAAACACTAATTTATTGAATGATATATTTACCATTTTTGTTTCTCTTGGGAGTATCTCCAAGCTTCCACATGGAGTCATTTTTCTTCGGTCTCAAGAAGAATACTCACTAATATTTCTTTCATTGTGGATCTGCTGGTGGAAAAGTATTTTTACTTTTGCTTAACTAAAAATGTTTTCACTTCACTTTAATTTTCTAAGCATAGTTTCTACAAGGTTGGTAGTTTATTTATTGGTTGGTAGTTGTTTTTATTTTTTTTCAATCAGATATCAAGACTTTGAAGGTTCTGTTATATGCTCTCAGCACTATTGTTTATCCTTTATGTTTACTTTGCTTTCTCACAACTGACAAGAATCTTGCCCTCACTTGATTTAAAGTTTGTTTGCCTTTTCTAATCAATAATTTTATTATTATGTAAAAAGATAATCCTTCTTTGTATTTATGCTGCCCAGGATTTTCAGGGCTATGTAACATCTTTTTCATCTGTTTTCAAAAGTTCTCAGCTATTCTCTTTTCAAATACTGTTCTTGTCCTGTTTTCTCTCTCCTTTTCTTTTGAAATTTCAATTACATATTTTTCATTTTCTTATTGCTTCTTCTCTTATTCTCTTTTCTGTTTATTCCATTCCATTAGTCTCTCCATGAGTTATTCTGTATAATTTATTCTGACCTATATTCCATCTCACCAATTCCTCCTTTTGTTGCATCTAATCTGCAAATAAACCCATTCATTAAGTTCCTAATTTGAGTTATTGTATTTTGAAACTTAGAACTTCAATATGATTACTTTTTAAAGTTCCTATTTTTTTTTCCTGCCAGAATCCTCAGTCTTCTCTCTCTTTTCGCCTTGAACAATAAAAAGGATAGTTATTTTTTTTAATTTCTTTATTTTAATTGGAGGCCAATTACTTTACAATATTGTAGTGGTTTTTGCCATACACTGACGTGAATCAGCCATGGGTATACATATGTTCCCCATCCTGAACCCCCGTCCCTCCTCCCTCCCCATCCCATCCCTCTGGGTCATCCCATTGCCTCAGCCCTGACCACCCTGTCTCATGCATCGAACCTGGACTGGCGATCTGTTTCACATATGATAATACACATGTTTCAATGCTATTCTCATAAATCATCCCATCCTCGCCTTCTCCCACAGAGTCCAAAAGACTGTTCTATGCATCTGTGTCTCTTTTGCTATCTCGCATATAGGGTTATCGTTACCATCTTTCTAAATTCCATATATATGCATTAGTATACTATATTGGTGTTTTTCTTTCTGACATACTTCACTCTCTATAATGGGCTCCAGTTTCATCCACCTCATTAGAACTGATTCAAATGTGTTCTTTTTAATGGATGAGTAATATTCCATTGTGTATATGTATCACAGCTTTCTTATCCATTCGTCTGCTGATGGACATTAGGTTGCTTCCATGTCCTGGCTATTATAAACAGTGCTGCGAAGAACACTGGGGTACATGTGTCTCTTTCAATTCTGGTTAAGGATAGTTATTTTAAATATCTATATCCGATAACATCAATATCTGGAACCCTGAAGATCTATTTCTATTATTTGATATTTTCATTCACTCCTATTAAGGTTATCTTGTCTCTGCATATGTATTGATACTTTTTACTATGTACAAGACATTTTATTTGTACTATCGTTTGTACAAATAAATTGAGGATTAGGATGGTGTTATCTTCTATCAGAAAGTATTTGTGTTCACTTGTCCATTGCCTGTTATCACCAGAATTCTGGGATCACGCTCAAAGGATCTTAAAATGAGCTGCAGTTCCTCTGAGAACCTGTTTATATTTAGTTTACCCTTTCTCCTAGGGTGCAGCCCTTTGGGCTTCCAAATAAGCAAGATCCATCACAATCTGCCCCTCAATAGATCTTGGACTCTTTGTACTTTGAGCCCTTTAAACCAAATGTGCCATTCAGCCTCTTAGTTGCCCATGTGAACCATCAAAAATGGCCATAAACACTGGTTTCTATTCTCCACACATTCTTGTTCTTACCTATTTTTACCCCTATATCCAGTGGGCTCATTGTCTACTTCCCTCTTAGAACTTCTAAGGTGCTGACCTTTCTCTCTGCACCAGTTATGATTCACACTCTTCCCTCTCTTTATGCTGCTTATGGATGTTAAGGGGGAGGGGTCTCAACTTTTCTTGCCTCATATTTCTATGAGGAACTTCCTCCTCTTTTTCCCTGGGCCTCTCTCCTGAGTCCTTTCCCACACTTCCCTCTGGGAGGATGAGCGAATCAGTGGGATGTGAGTTTGGGAGAAGCCTCCTGTGGGCTGTGCTCCCTTACCGAGCTGGCTGACTATACAGAGAGGGCATTGTATTTTGCTCTCAACCATGTGGGCTGTCCTCATCCCTGCAAAAGGAATTCCAGCAGTTTTGAGTGCTAGATTAAATCCATTATGGAAAGTAAAGAAAATATTAAATGTCCATTTGGCCACACAGTAAATTGTATTCTCTGATGCAACTTTTATACATAAAAATTATTATTTTGGTCTCTTTTTTTGTTTGGCTTCTATTTTCTTTTTCAATAGGTTCCAATATCAGCAGGGGGAAAAAAGGAGTGTTATTTATTGATTCCTTAAAAGCCTCTTAATGGCTATTCACCAAAAATCTCTCTCTTCTAACTCATTTTTCAGTGGAAGATCTGCATCCTGATCTCCATCAGTGTGTGTCATCACCCCAGGGTCATGCCTGCAGCTTGAAGCATGATACTGAGACATCTAGCCATATGCTTTTCCCCTCCCATTGCCATATTCTGTTCACAATCTGAGATTAATGACATGCTTAGAGTCACAGCAAACTGAAAACAATGAATGTGAAGGTATTTCCGCAGAGACACAGAGACTAGCAACATAAAATGGAACAAAAGCAACCTGACAACCTGTGTGTCCTGCCCACAGCTATAATGTCAAAGTTTACCTTCTCTGAACAAAGTAACCAAATTATTAACTATAAATGACTTTTTTTTAACAGTACGTGGGTTTTTTAAAATAAAGTAGCACACAGCCACCAATAAGACCTGATGTCATTAAAGCCGAGGGACGTGTTTCCCCAACCCAGCCTGAACAATATGATCAGTAGTGTGGACTTGGTCTTTAAACCTGCAAACTGTGTTTATATAGACATAACCACAGGTGCAATTCCATTTATCTTAAAACTTTTCATAAGCTTTAATTTCTACCACCCACCCCCAACTTTTTTTGCAAACTTCTGCTTGTTTGCAACTATTTCTGGGCCATAGCAGCACTCCAACAGAGTGCTTTGGCAACAGCCTCTATTGTGGTCAACAGCTCTGTCTGCAGCTGGGATTTCTTAAAAGGAGTAGCATTTGCCTTATAGTGCTCCAGCAGCAAACAAGGAAAACTTCCATGGGAATCAGATGGTCACAGAGCTTCACCCCTCTCTCTCCTTCCCTTCCTCCATGTAATCAGAGAAGTCAAAGCCACTCATACACATTTCAGCAAGCACGTTACTCACAGCATGGCTAATACATAGATACGATCCCAACCACTAGGCCCTGAAACAGACTGTGAGAAACTCCACTGATTAAAGTGACTGCAGGACTAATAACCTGGGTGTTTTGAGCTGGAAGACTTGTTACAGGTTAAAACTATATCTCCCTGAAGTAGAGACATGCTTCAGGGCTGTCATCTATGTATATGCATGATTGGTGGGGAGTGGTTCAGCTGCAGAATTTGCCCAAAGACGACAAAGACATGGAATAAATAAACACCTATCATTGCCTTAACTATAGTCAATGAAACAAAGCAAAACCAACCAAAAATGAAAACATAAATTTTGTCAAAGCAGTAATTTCTGAATTAGGAGTCAGAGATAAGTAAGCAAAGAAGAACTAAAGAGCCTCTTGATGGAAGTGAAAGAGGAGCATGAAAAAGTTGGCTTAAAATTAAACATTCAAAACATGAAGATCATGGCATCTGTTCTCATCACTTCGTGGCAAATAGATGGGGAAATAATGGAAACAGTGACAGGCTTTATTTTCTTGGGCTCCAAAATCACTGCAGATGATGTCTGCAGCCACAAAATTAAAAGATGCTTGCTCCTTGGAAGAAAAGCTATGACAAATCTAGACAGCATATTAAAAAGCAGAGACATTACTTCGCTGACAAAGGTCCATCTAGTCAAAGCTACAGTGTTTCCAGTAGTCATGTGTGGATGTGAGAGGTGGACTATAAGAAAGCTGAGCACAGAAGAATTGATGCTTTTGAACTGTGGTGTTGGAGAAGACTCTTCAGAGTCCCTTGGACTGCAAGGAGATCAAATCAGTCAACCCTAAAGGAAATCAATCATGGATATTCCTTGGAAGGACTGATGCTGAAGCTGAAACTCCAACACTTTGGCCACCTGATGTGAAGAACGGACTCATTGGAAAAGACCCTGATGCTGGGAAAGATTGAAGGCAGGAGGAGAAGGGGACGACAGAGGATGAGATGTTTGAATGGCATCACCGACTCGATGGGCATGAGTTTGAGCAAGCTCCGGGAGTTGGTGATGGACAGGGAAGCCTGGCATGTTGTGGTCCACAGGGTTGCAAAGAGTTGGACACAGCTGAGTGACTGAACTGAACTGAATGTATGTAAGAAAACAGAGGTGATGAGACTTACAAGGTAAAAGTCACAATGAGCTTTCTAAAATGTGAAATCTTGTCTGGCTAATCCAGGTTGAACAAAGTCACAATAAGAAATCAACCTCAATATCAAAAGAATGCTGTATGAGTTAAGAAAATGAGATTATGGGGAAAAAATAGATGACTGACTAAAATTTAATGTAACATCTCAAGATGTTTCCATCTTCTAATAACCTTCTAACACTAAAACAACCAAAGATGCTTCACTGAGTCAACATAAGTTTAAATAATTATCACATTGGAATCAGAAAAATGGAAAAGTCTGTGAAAATGGTGAAAACGTGGGCCATGGGCTTTTTGTTTCTTCTTCAAAAAAACTATTCTTTTATTAAGGATATTTTTACGTGAATCTAAAATACTTTTTGCAGTGTCAACCTCTCACTGAAAACATCTGTTTTCACTTTGAGGAACTGGGGACATTACCACCACTAGTGTACTCCAGTGAAGGTCAAACACTTCTACATTAGATGAGCCACAGTTTTTAAAACTCACTTTAGGCAAAAGGGCATTTCTTAGAAGAAACACATGCTGTTAGTTCTGACAAAGGGCTGTTTGTGAGGCTGCCTCCTGTCTGAATTGCCCCATAGTAAGACAGATGCTGGAAAGGGAAGTTCAAGAACCATTCTAATCCAGATCCACTTTTGGTTACTTCCTCTGCTTGCTTCCAGCACAGCTGCACAGAATAAAACAAAAAGAGGAAATGGGGACACCCAGACTGAATATTATTGCCTTCAGCAAAACCCTTTAGAAAACCCCCTCAGGAACTTATGACATCACAGAGATGTGTCATCTTCCATATGGAACTTTACTCCAAAAGCAGGATTTATGCAATTTCTTAGTGAAGACACTTGGTGAAATACAGCTAGCATGAAAGGCATTAACCTAAGAAAAAGGCAGCACTCAGGCAAAGTCCTTTCAAGAGTTAAAATGTTATTAACCAATTTTTCTTTTAACCAACCAAATAAACAATGGCAAGACAGGGTAAGTTGACAACTACAATCCCTTAACCTGTTCAAAGACTTCATTCCCATGGATATACTGAAAGGTACATTTAGTTTATCTCCTATTGTTGAGAAAGAAATATAACCTCATACTGAATACCACTCTGAATATGACAGTGCTCCAGGCAATCAGGCCTTGAAGCCTAGAAAAATTTATTAAGTACACAGTGCTATGGAAACAATTGCAGCCCTGCAACTGTGTCCCGGGGGTGTTACTGCTATGGTTGTAATTAGTCTCAGGGAGGTGATAAGATCTTGAGTTTCTAGAAACTATAGAAAGGATACTTCTAAGAGATAAGAGAAAAATGGTGCAGAGGATGCTATGAGGCCACGAGAAAGTTAACTTTCCTGGGTCTCAACTTTCCGTTCTGAAAATGTGGTGAACCCAATTAATGACATGGTGACCTCTCCTCCAATCTGTAGAAAAATTTGCAGCAATGATTCCAGAACTAAGTGTGCACTTCTGTAGGATGAAGGCTTAGGTGGTCATACTTCAGCTGTCTGGTTTGCTTAAGACAGTCAAAGGTTATGCAAGCTGTCTTAATATAATTATTTTTAAAATGCCTCCTTACACTTTTTAAAATGCCCCACTTTGGATGACAAATTATCTAATAGCTGTAGTAATAATAACTGTACTATAGGTTTTAATTTTTTCCCTAAAAATCATTAGGAATTATGAACATGTCTGGTTTTTCCTAAATTCACTGATTAGGGAAAAGATTGGAGTTGGGAGTTGGATTGGAAAACTTTAAAAATATCCTTAAAAAAAGTTTCTTTTTTGTAATTTTCAATCTTTTAACATAAATCAAAGATTCATATAGTCTTTTAAAAATAATGTTCAGGTTTCATTTACTTTGATTTAAGTTTATAGAATCCCAGTGGGGGCTCTCTCTTTTTTCAAAGACTATTCTTATTGCACTCCTCCACTGAAAGCTTCCTTGTTTAGGGAATTGAGCAAAATACATACATCATTTTACCATCTGTAGGGTTGATAGCATTTAATTAGGAAAGCCATGAGTACCAAAGGACATTTTCAAAGTGGCACCTCAGGTAAAAGACCCCCTTCCCCACCTCTGCTGCAACTAATGGTTCTGCAACTCATTTTATGCTCATTGCATTACAGAATTTCCCCTAGAGAATACTAAATTCAAATCGGATGAACAGATGCTCACAAATCAAGGTACTCCATGTATATACCTACAGCAATCATGAAGTAGTAGGTAGAAAGGAAACAGACAAAGGAAGAAACACATGAGAAACAGAAAACATTTATTTCTTGTCTCTCTTTCCCCTTTTCTCTTCTCATCTTCTTGGTCCTCTCATCTCCCCTCGGCCATTACTGCTGCCCATCACTATATTATTTTTCCTATAATCTCTCAGTTGCCAGAGACAGAGAGCTCTGCTCTCTGGCAGACAATCACAATTGAGTTAGTGAGGGACATGTGTTTTTAGATGCCAAAAGTCAATCTCTTTCTCTCTTCCTCTCTTCACAGTCACAGAACTTGCTCTCAGTAGTCTGAGAAACAGAGCTCGTAAATATCAAACATTGCTTTTTCAGGCTATGGTTCAGCTAACAGAGAAATCGGCTTTATCTCTGGATAGAAGTGTTTCCTTTACAACACTGGTCCCCAGTTCCTTGCCCTTTGGACTTTTTCTCTCCAGATCAAAGGCTTTGACCCAGGCTTGTTAGCCGAGGACCATTTAGGCTCATCTTCACCCAAATCCTAGGTCCCAACCACTGATTCCCAATCTTGACCCCAGTGAAAATGTGCTCACCTGTTTCTGCATCCCACCAAGCATCTAATTTCCTCCCAGGAACAGGAAATAAGCTATCTAGGTTGATGTGCCTGATAAGGACATTTAAACCTTATCTACATTTATATTTTGATTAATAAAAAACCTTCCTTTCACAGGAGTTAGTCCTTCTTAAGTGAGAAATACTGCAAATATCTCAAGCAAATACACCTTTGAAAAGTTTCCATCTCTCTATATATTAGAGTTGGTGTCACTATCTCATGAAAAACAGTCACAGTTCACCAATAAACACTCTAACGAATGCCTTTTTTTTTTTTTTGGCACACTATATTTCCTTCCATTCTCATTTCCCAGTTGAATTATAAAAGATTTACTTGTTTTTATAAAACAAAATGATTTGTCTGTCATCTTTGTTATGAAGCCTATAGAGAAATTATAAAAACCCATGTTTGTCCTCCATCATTCTTCACATTACACTATTTTATTCGTTAAGCAATACTTTAAAACATCCTAGATTTACTTTTTCTACTCCGGTTACAGCAGCTAAGCATTTGTCTCAAGAGAGCCATTCCTCAGCTGCCTTATCTGTTTCTGAGAACCTTACTAGTAGATTCGACTGTGTGGCCACATGAGGTAAGGTCATTCAAGCTCATCTTGTCAAACTTGTCATGACCCTGAGCTCTCACATCACAGAATTTCCTTTCGTGCATTCTTAGCAATTCCACACAACAGGGGATTTTAGCATCTGCTATGCAACATCATTGTCTCTAAATTGAGTGGGTGTTTCGACATAATTTCCAGCATTGGAAAATTGTGGAGCATAATAATAAACAGACAAAGAAAACAGTGGCTCACCTCACTTATTCTACCTCAAAGTGGAAAATTCATAGCAAAAGGAAATAAAATCTTTTCTACCCATGGTAGGGGGTTGGTGACAGGAGTGTGTGAGACGGCATAAAAGCCACATTTCCTCTAGCCATTCAGAAAACATCTTTGTTTACCACTGCAGTGTTGCCAAGGCAACAGCAACTACTCATGACATCACATCGAGATGGATATCACAGATACAATAGCACTGCTGTTTAAATGTTACACTGATTCTTGTCCTTCTCTGTCTTTCCCATTCCCTAAAGGAAAGGCAGAAGGATCACCAGTAGCCAAAGACTACAATAAAGAGGAAAACCAGATTGTTGCCTATATTCAGCTACATGTGTATTTGTATATATATTTCTTTTCAGATCAATAGTGAAGAATCAATTGTGCTTTGAGATTAACAGTCAAAGTTCCTCACCTGCCATGACTTTCTGAAAAATCTCAAGAAGGAAATAGTGGATTCTGTTGTCGATGATACTAAAGAAGAAAGGGAAACATCCTGATCCTTTTCTGGATCACCTCAAACCATCAGGTCATACCTTTGTACAGTTTAGTTTAGTTCAGTCACTCAGTTATGTCAGACTCTTTGCGACCTGATGGACTGCAGCACGCCAGACTTCCCTGTCCATCACCAACTCCCGGAGCTTGCTCAAACTCATGCCCATCGAGTCAGTGATGCCATTCAAACATCTCATCTTCTGTCATCCCCTTCTCCTCCTGCCTTCAATCTTTCCCAGCATCAGGGTCTTTTCCAATGAGTCAGTTCTTCACATCAGTGTTGGAGTTTCAGCTTCAGCATCAGTCCTTCCAAGGAATATCCATGATTGATTTCCTTTAGGGTTGACTGATTTGATCTCCTTGCAGTCCAAGGGACTCTGAAGTCTTCTCCAACACCACAGTTCAAAAGCATCAATTCTTCTGTGCTCAGCTTTCTTATAGTCCACCTCTCACATCCATACATGACTACTGGAAAAACCATAGCTTTGACTAGATGGACCTTTGTCAGTGAAGTAATGTCTCTGCTTTTTAATATGCTGTCTAGGTTTGTCATAGCTTTTCTTCCAAGGAGCAAGCGTCTTTTAATTTCGTGGCTGCAGTCATCATCTGCAGTGATTTTGGAGCCCAAGAAAATAAATCCTGTCACTGTTTCCACTGTTTCCCCATCTATTTGCTATGAAGAGATGGGACCAGATGCCATGAAGTGATGGGACCGGATGCCATGATCTTAGATTTTTGAATGTTGAGTTTTAAGCCAGCTGTTTGACTCTCCTCTTTCACCTTCATCAAGAGGCTCTTTAGTTCCTCTTCGCTCTCTGCCAAAAGGGGTGGTGTCATCTGCATATCTGAGGTTATTGATATTTCTCCTATCACGCAATCTTGATTCCAGCTTGTGCTTCATTCAGCCCAGCGTTTCTCATGATGTACTCTGCATATAAATTAAATAAGCAGGATGACAATATGCAGCCTTGATGTACTCCTTTCTCAATTTTGAACCAGTCTATTGTTCCATGTCCTGTTCTAACTGTTGCTTCTTGACCTGCATACAGGTTTCTCACGAGGCAGGTGAGATGGTCTGATAGTCCCATCTCTTGAAGAATCCTCCACAATTTCTTGTGATCCACACAGTCAAAGGCTTTGGCATAATCAATGAAGCAGAAATAGATGTTTTTCTGGAATTCTCTTGGTTTTTCTATGATCCAACAAATGTTTCCAATTTGATCTCTGGTTCCTCTGCCTTTTCTAAATACAGCTTGAACATCTGGAAGTTCTCAGTTCACTTACTGTTGAAACCTGGCTAGGAGCATTTTGAGCATTACTTTGCTAGCATGTGAAATGAATACAATTGTGCAGGAGTTTAAACATTCCTTGGCACTGCCCTTCTTTGGGATTGGAATGAAAACTGACCTTTTCCAGTACTGTGGTCACTGCTGAGTTTTCCAAATTTGCTGGCGTATTGAGTGAAGCACTTCCACAGCATCATCTTTTAGGATCTGAAATAGCTCAACTGGAATTCCATCACCTCCACTAGCTTTGTTCATAGTGATGCTTCCTAAGGGCCACTTGACTTCATACTCCAGGATGTCTGGCTCTAGGTGAGGGATCACACCATCATGGTTATCTGAATCATTAAAATCTTTTTTGTATAGTTCTTCTGTGTATTCTTGCCACTTCTTCTTAATATCATCTGCTTCTGGTAGGTCCATACCATTTCTGTCCTTTATTGTACCCATGTTTGCATGAAATGGTCCCTTGGTATTTCTCATTTTCTTGAAGAGATCTCTAGTCTTTCCCATTCTATTGTCTTCCTCTATTTCTTTGCATTGATCAGTTAGGAATGTTTTATCTCTCCTCACTTTTCTTTGGAACTCTGCATTTAGATGAGTATATCTTTTCTTTACTTCTTTAAGAATATAAGTCCATTAGCATTGAAACATTTCAATCAAGTGTTCCTTTAGTTTATTTATTGATGGGTGACCATGTGCAAGCATCAATAAATAAATGTAGGTGCTGTGGATGTGGAAGCCTGGCTGGTACGTGGAGATCAGATTTAGGGAATCATGGACAGAAGCAGGGATACCAGTTTGTAGGCTATTACAATAACAGCTTTTGCAAAAGGTAACCGTGAACTAGGAGAATAAGTAAGGTGGTGTGTTAGTTGAATTTAGATATATTTCTTTTAGAACTCAAAGAATATCCTTACGGATGGGATGTGGAATGTAAGAAAAAGAAAAGTCAAGGGAATTTCCGGACAATTTAGTGGTTAGGACTCCCTGCTTCCACTGCAGGAGGCACAGTTTACATCCCTGCTCAGGGAACTAAGATCCCACACGCTGTATGGTACAGCCAAAGAAAAAAGAAAGAAAGAATTTCATTTAAAAATAACTTTTTAAAAAAGAATTTCATTAAAAAAAGATTTTTTAAAAAGGTCAAAGATGACCTTAGGATTGTATTTGTATTTTAGCCCGAAAAACTAGAAGAGTGAAGTTCTCTTGCATATTGCAGGGAAAGACTAAGGGAGAATAGACTTGGAAAAGGAAAGAAGACAAGTGTGTTTTGTGGGCATGATAATTTTGAGATGAGTATTCTATTTCAAAGTGGAGGTGTGTAAGTATTCCAAGTGGATAACTTAAGTGGCATCCCACGGAGGGATCAGAACTGGAAAAGTCATCAGCTTATAAATAGAATCTTACAGCATCAGACTGGGACTCAAAGGTCTAATTTTAGCTGGCATCTCTTGAATCTCTACTGTGTGCCAGCAACTGTTCTGAGTGCCTTGCATGCGTTGATTCATTCAACTCTAACAGCAATTCAATCCAATCAGGCAAATAAATACTTTTATTATCATTATTTATAAATAAACTGAGAGCAAAGAGAGACTACATAATGTGTCCCAAGCTGCATTGTTAGTAAATGTCAAAGCAGAATTTGAACCCCAGCAGTCTGAATCCACAATCTTGCTACTAACCATTATGCTACTCAAATATGTGATATGATCCTGCTGAAAAGAATCTTACAACTTAAAGAAATAAAAGTAGCACACATGAAAAAACACTAAAGATTAATTAGGTACTAACCTATTTTGTCATTGACTATGAGGCAAAGGAGTTGAGAATATGTGTGAACTTCCAAGGCAATAGAACACAACAGTAATTAGCTGCTTCATTATGATTAAATTACACAATGGCGATCTGAAAGAATTTTGCAGGTTCCACAGACATCCAGTTTATAGTCATAGATTAGCTTAGTCATGGGTATTAACAAGCTTGTAATAGCTAATCATTTAGATATTGTGTACACCTTGTCATACTGCCTAACACTTTTGTAAAATTTCACTGTTATTTAAGTCTTTTGTGATCACCCTTCATAAATAGCAGTGAAGAGTGCTACTTAAAGGTTCATTGTATTAACCCCTTGTCTTCTAAATAGACACTTGTAGGCTATGTTCACTTCATTCTACATAATAAGTGAGAACTTAGGAGCTTCGCAGGAATTTCAATTAACTCAACAGATATTTATGGAGCACCAAATTGAGACTGGTAATGTACTTAGCCCTGTGAGAATATCTTTGCCCCAAGATTTTGCAAGATTTGTACCAAATTGTGCTGATTAATTTCTTTCCTTTGAATATAAAGCAGGGGTCTCTAAATTTCTGATGAGAAAACACTTCTATTTTTCTTATGCAAAGATGGCTAACTTCTAGACATCTGCTGTTTAATATTGCCTTTGTGAACAGTGCTGGAAGTTTGTATTGTGAGAATAGACTCCCTAGAAACATTTTCTAGCTCAAAGAATTATTTGAACAGAGTAGTGTCTACAGTAGCAATGAATGTTTCTTTTGTGTTCTAGGTCAGTGTTTAACATGGTCCATGGATCAATCCAGCCCATCACTTGTTGTTGCATGGCCCACAAGCTGAAATTGGTTTTTCCATGTCTAAATAGTTGAAAAAATAGGAAGAAGAAGAATATTTCATGTGTAGGGAAATTATATGAAATTCACATTTCAATATCCAAAAATAAAGTTTTATTGGAGCATGCTCATCCATTTATTTACACGTTGCCTATGGCTACTTTTGTACTATTCAGCAGTAGAGTTGAGTATTCATGACAGAGATCATATGTCTTGCAGATGCTGGTCCTTTACAGAAAAAGTTTGCTAACCTCTGCTCTATATACTTGAAGAAAGAGTCAGAACATAATTTGGAATATAAAACAATCATTCATTATTGTATTAATACTTCTATCCTTGAAGATCATAACCCTATGTAGCAAAACCTAGTCAAAAGTACGAGGACCATCTTTATCAATGAGCTAGAAAACAGAACAACATTGAAACAAACCAACAAATCATCATATAGAAAAATTAATTTGATGCACTTCTGAGAGATGGCTTCCCCGGTAGCTCAGACAGTAAAGGATCCACCTACAATGCGGGAGACCTGGGTTCGATCCCTGGGTTGGGAAGATCCCCTGGAGAAGGGAATGGCAACCCACTCCAGTATTCTAGCCTGGAGAATTCCATGGACAGAGAAGCCTGGCAAGCTACAGTCCATGGGATTGCAAAGAGTCAAACATGACTGAGCGACTTTCACTTCACTTCTGTGAGAGAGCCAAATCAGAATTACCATGGCTGCTTTTTAATGACTCTTTACACATCTATTAAGAAGGCTCATTTCTAAAAATTTCCAGATGGAAAATTCCAGGGCTGGACACATATATTCGTATTGGACATTTTCTTTCTGTAGAAGAATGTGGAGAAGAAGGCTTTATGGTCTAAGGACAGAGCCCTTGGACTTAAAACAAAAGTAAGATGATTATTTTACAATTACATTAGGCTTTGACTCATCAAAATATTTTAAGATTTAACTATCTCATCATACACACAACTAAAGTTGGCAAATTAATTATAATTATCTTTTAGTTTGTTTGAAATGAGGAAACTGAGGCCCACAGCATCACTGTTGTATAATTTTTTAAAAGCCATTGAAATTAGAGTCAAAATCCCTGATCTTCTTCCCACTCAAGACTCCAAGCAACAGTGTCCCTTATCTGGAAACAGATGTGGAAATCCCTGACCAAGCTAATCTCACTGGCATGTTTGTTGTAAGATCAAATTTTATATGTATATATATGAACACACTCTGAAAACTCTGTAACATACTTTATAAAACGAAGTAGAAATCAAAGAGAAGAGAAGAAAGTAATTTGCTTAGCTCAGGTAACTCTTGGATAACTGGGGGTATTCACCTGCCTTCTAGTCTGTGTTCATCCCATTAGCCAAGGTTAATGGAGATGAAAATAAAAGTCATTCGCTACAGGAACCGATACTTTTGGTCATCAAATGTTTTAAGCTTAGTCAGGACGAATTTCACACAAGAAAGACCTTTGCTTCACAACTGCATTGCTCTCATCTCTTTCCTCTAGTAAGTAGAAAAACAAAAGCTTTATACCCACTGTAACAAATGCCAGCAATTCAAGATTTCTTTTTACAGCACATACATATGCTAATATCATGAGTGTTAACACCACAGTGTTCCAGATGCCACTCAATCTATGTATTATTTAATAAATTGCAAGTGTACTTTACTGAATAATATAATTGATAAAATCACCTTATCTTTGGACTTCAGTGAATTGTTTGTGTGATGGTATTGTTCTTCATTACATGCCTGAATGCACTCATTAAGTTCAGAGTGAACAATAAGCCTAAAAAAGCACAAAGATGGTGCACCTGAACCAGCAGGAAGTCTACATTTCAACCACCCCAGAATCTGGCAGGTCTAATCCCTGGGCAGGAGCATGTTCCAAGCATTGTATCTACATTTCATACTCAGGAGGTGATTTAGCTTTTTGGTTTTCAAAAAGTGAGGAGAGCTGAATATCCTTAATTATAAACATAAACCTAAGATGGGAAGGGTCTTAAATTCATCTATTTTTCAAGTTATTAACACATTTTACCTGTGTTGTTGAAATGCCTAAGCTCATTTTCAAATTCATTTTCCCTCAAGCTGTGCATACACTTGCCTTAAAATAGCACCACATTCCTGGGAACTTCTGAGGCTCTTTCATTCTCTCCTTGCTATCTGATAGTAAAGGATGTACCCAGCTAGTCTGACAAAGGCTCTGCACAAGGGCTGTGCAGCTTCATCCCTGTTGGAAAGAATTTCTGAGACAGATTTGGCTGATGTAAAGGGTTTATTTTTCTGGGTTCCCAAGTTTTAAACAAAATCCATTCACTAATTCATTTACCAAATACATATTAAGCACTGGAATATTCCAGGCTCTGGGGATAAAAAGAGACAAATAGAATAGAATAGACGAAGTCTCTACTCCCCTGATTATTACATTAGTGGGAGTAGAAGGGGAAAGAGAAACAATAAACAGAGCATCTAGTATAATAGGTTTCATTATAATGAAATATAATATGTGTAGTATAATATGGTATGATAAAGTGCTAGGGTGAAAACATGATGTGATAAGAGAGCAGGGTAGTAGGTGGAGCTGGAAATACTATGCTACATAGAGTGCTCTAGTCAGCATTAATAATGTTCCCCAGTACTGCTGGTTGCCCTCTTTTTCCAGGAACACTAGAAAGCTACACTTGCTCACATTTCAAAAATTGACTATATGACTTACTTTGGCCATGAAATATGAATAGAAATGACATGCCACTGTCAGGCTGAAGAACTGGGGAGCCAGTGTGCAGTTCTCTGAGGTGTTCCCCCTGCTGTGTCTGTGCTTTAAGTCTCACGTTGAATAGAGGCATTACAACTTCTAGTTTCTAGTCTCATATCTAAGAACTTTGGAAGCCACCAGTCCTTTCCACACACACACAAAAAAAAGTTGGAAAAAATGAAAAAGCAGCAACTTTTCTTAGATCTGACAGAGAATTCAGGTCATGGGACAAAATAATTGCCCCCTAAATTGGAGAGACAAACAGGTGGATACAGAGAATCATAACTTATGGGAATAAAAACCTGCAAGTACAAACATCCACAGGAACCAGTATTAGGATCATCTTCTCAGTCATGTCTTACTCTTTGCAACCCCATGGACTATACAGCCTGCCAGTCTTCTCCATGCACGGAATTATCCAGGCAAGAATACTGGAGTAGGCTGAGAAAACCTAAGTAGTAATTGATGGAATTGCTCAATATGAACAAACGCAAAAGCCCAGGTTTAACCTTAGGAGGATGGCCCCTACACCCTAGTGAGGTGTACCTCTAGAAGCCCTACCAGGTTCTCAGCGAAAATCACAGAAAAATTCCCTGATGCTTCCAGCAGGGGAGGAGGGAAAAGTAACTATTTTGAAATAAACCCAGAGTACTCCGTTTTTATTAGCAAGGCATGCCCTCAAGAGAAGCTATTTAACTAACAGTTTAATTATTAGTAAAAACTATTTTAACTCATAGTTAATCAACTTGAGTTTATCAGAACCTAACTGATCTGGAATAAAGGAAATGCCCAATTCCAGCTCCCTCTAGCCTTTCTGCCTAAACTAATGGTGATGGGGATTGAAAAGCACTAGTGAAGGTCACAGCCCAAGGGCACAGGCACAGACTCATAAAAACCTGGAAGTCAAAGTATGGAACTATAGAATGCTTTTTCTTCCCCGGAACCTTACCACGATATCAATAGGGTCCCTGTGTAATAGGTAGATAGTATGGAAAGAACTACAGGCCTCAGAACATATTTAAGAAAAAGTCCCCAGGGAAACCCAAAGACAACAGGAGAGACAAAAACAAGGGCAACAGAGGAAATTTTAGCTTCTGACACCAACAGCTAGAGCAAACAATAAAGACAGTCTAGCACACAGCTAGAGCAAACAATAGACAATCCAGCTTTTAAACAGATAAACACAAAACTCACAGTAAAAGCCTGTTTACCTCAGTACCTTTTACCTAGTTCATCATGTCTGCTTTACAAGAGAAAATCATAAGGCATACTAAAAGACAAAAAATATATATAGTTTGAAGAGACAAAGGAAGCATCAGAACAGAAACAGACATGGCAGAGATGTTCGAATATTAGACCAGAGTTTAAAGCAGCTATTATTAATATGTTAAAGGAATTGTGGTGCTGGAGAAGACTCTCTTGAGAGTCCTTTGGACAGCAAGCAGATCAAACCAGTCAATCCTAAAGGAAATCAACCCTGAATATTCACTGGGAGGACTGACAATGAAGCTGAAGCTCCAATACTTTGGCCACCTGATGTGAAGAGTCAACTCTTTGGAAAAGACCCTAAAGCTGGGAATGATTGAAGTCAAAAGGAGAAGAGGGCGGTAGAGGATGAGATGGTTAGACAGCATTACCGACTCAATGGTTATGAATCTGAGCAAACTTCAGGAGACAGTGAAGGACAGGAAAGCCTGGCATGCTGCAGTTCATGGGGTTGAAAAGATCAGACACGACTTAGTGACTGAACAACAATGAGGGAAGTATAACACAAAAAGTGTACAATATGCAAGAACAGATGCATAATATAAGCAGAGAGATGGAAGGAAATAAATGCTAGAAATCCCATCCTATTTACAAATCCTGCTCATATTCAAGAGCTTATTCTTCCAAATAATCATACAGAGTGTACACATGAGGAGGGAAGAATTTGGGGGGCCAGCTCCGGATTCTGCCTACCACAGGGAGCAATTTGATGATGATTTGAAGCAGAGAAGGGAAAAGGACACTATCTGACTTATGTTTTACTTTTTTTCTTTTTTTTCAAACGTTAAACTTTTTATTTTGTATTGGGGTATAGCTGATTAACAATGTTGTGATAATTTCAGGTTAGCAAATGAGATGATAATATGCATGCCTGCGTGTTAAGTCACTTCAGTCGTGACCGGCTCTTCGCAATGCTATGGACTGTAGCCCACCAGGCTTCTATGTCCATGAGAGTCTCTAGGAAAGAATACTGAAGCCCCCTCGGGTGGTGCAGCCAGAAGGGCCGAAGCTGAGGCGGCGGGGGCTGAGAAGGCAGCGGTGGTGGCGGCGGCGACGACTGTGGCTCTGGAGGCCGCAGTCCCGGTCCTGGCTTTGGCCCCATCCCCACCATGGTGACGCTTACTGAGGTGCTGGTGCTCCTGGCCACCCTCCTGGCCACCCTCCTGGCCACGGCCTTGGGGTACTTTGTCAGCACTGACACGCATGCAGAGGAGTGCTTCCTCGAGCGGGTCACCTCGGGCACTAAGATGGGCCTCATCTTCCAGGTGGCCGAGGGCGGCTTCCTGGACATCGACGTGGAGATTACAGGGCCTGATAATAATGTAATTTATAAAGGAGACCGGGAGTCCAGTGGGAAATACACATTTGCTGCTTACATGGACAGAACATACAAGTTTTGTTTTAGCAATAGGATGTCCACCATGACTCCCAAAGATAGTGATGTTCACCACTGATATCAGGGAAGCCCCCAAAGGACAAGACATGGAAACAGAAGCTCATAAGAACAAGCTAGAAGAAATGATTAATGAGCTGGCAGTGGAGATGACAGCCGTGAAGCATGAACAGGAATACGTGGAAGTTCAAGAGAGATACACGGAGCAATCAGTGACAACACAAACAGCAGAGTGGTCCTTTGGTCCTTCTTTGAAGTGCCCGTTCTAGTTACCATGACGTTGGGACAGATCTACTACCCGAAGAGAGTCTTTGAAGTCTGAAGGGTTGTTTAAAAGCCTTTTCCCTATAATCCCAAATTCATAATTCACTGTTTACCAAACTTCTCGGTCATAATAATGTCATTAGTTTCTATGTTTTTAGTTTCTGAACTGTATCTTCACAGCTTTCGTTTCTTTGTGATTAATAGATATTGGGGGAAAACACTCTTTTAGGAAAGCTATAGTGAAAATACTTGCAAGTTTAAGGTGACTGCATTTTACCCTAGGACAACTGTTGCATGCCAATTTGTGTGCATGTGTGTGTCCAAACACTTCAAAACTGAGTCAAAAGATGTAAATTTAAAATGGGTTGTGTACCTGATCTGCCCCAGGTTCAGTAAATAAACAGTTCTTTTTAAAAACAACAACAACAGAAAAAAGAATATTGGAGTGGGTTGCTATGCCCTCTTCCAGCGGTTCTTTTTGACCCAAGGATAAAATCCACATCTCTTATGTCTCCTGTGTTGGCAGGAGTGTCCTTTACCACTCGTGCCACTTGGGAAGCCCACTAAATAGTCAATTCAACAATATATGCTCTAATTTTAACATAATGTCAAATAAAGACTGTATTTGTATAATATTTTAATGCTAAAATTTCACCATTTCAACTGTCTAGCCCAATAACCCCACTGGGCTATGACTATTTCCATCTAAAAGATAAAGTCTGAGGAGCAAAACTCAAAGATTGTACATCCCCACATGCCCAGCTTATTTTCACAAGCACATACCCAAGTCTCCTTTCTCCTTTACAGTGGGAACCACAGAGACTTTAAACTTTTTCATAGGGGATATAGAGGGAGGATGTTGTCATGGGCTGGTTTCAAAGAAAACAAAACAAAAGTGTGATATTACCAAGTGAAAACCCCCTTGCCTCCTTTTCCCATGAAAATACCATGGAGATAGGAAGATCTGGGAGTTTGGTGCCAAACAGCTTATACCTATCAATAGAGTAAACAACCTGATGGATCCTAAAGTAGTTTGCTCATTTCATCCATAATTGTCCAAATATTTGACCATTTTTTTCCTTACACCTATTAAAATTCCATATATTATGGGAAATTCTTCAAATTATTTATTTCCATTATGCTTTTGCTGGGCAATTTTTATGTGCCATGCTCTTAGGTACTTGTTTAGGTAGTGTAGACTATAGCTAGAGCTAAAAACAGCTGGAACCATTTCTGGAGTTGAGGAATTCCTTTAATTCTGAACAGCTACAAGAGAAATTATCTGTCTAGGAAGGAGAAAATGGAGCCTAATAAAGCTAAAAAACAAACACAAATATGTCTACCCAGAATGAAAGGACGATTTCCATTGGGAAAATGCTCCCATAACTGGAAATTAGCCTTCTCTTTTTGACAGCTAACTACTCTACTTCAAAAAATTTTCTTTAAGATTACTGGAATAATTATGGCTACTGCATCCTTCTGTAGGGAAATGGCTCATGGAGAGATAAAGACCGAGAGTAAGCAGGCTGACATAGTCCTATCTAATTAAAACCTGTCATCTAATTAAACACATTCTCAGCGATAGGAGGGTCTCAAGCTAGTTTTCTGATAGGGAATGGTGTTCCAAATCATGAGTCACACAATCAAATGTTCTCACTAAGCACTACCAATTAGCCTATATTTAGGCACAATTTCTCTTTGTATGGAAACAAGGACACCAATTTTTCTATATGCAAATTAAATAGAACACTATTCCTCTTACATAGGGTGTCCCCTGAAAAATATGTTATTCCCTTTTCTTGTTGAATACATCCTGGTGATCTTTGCAATATGTGAACATCAAATTATAAATCTAGGCAATAAAGATCTATTTTTCCATGCTTTCTCCTTTTTGCCATTGTAAGAATGACTTCATTCTAAGACAATACCATGCGGCTCAAATTTTTAAACTTCCAAGTCCTGAAAACAACTGTGCTTCAATTTTGGCTTGTCCCACTGCAGCAGTCAAATCAAGTTAAAAATGTATGTATGTATAAGCGGCTTTGACATCAAGATATCATTTGACTGTTAAACATTCATAGCACTGTGTTTTCTAAGCACTCCCTATGTATCCACATATAAGGCACCAAGATTCAAACTCTGTTGAAAACAAACATTCTGAAATCATTTTCTGCCCCCGGCATTACTCCCATTATAACCTCCACTTCCCCCAAGGTTAATATGGGCTACTCCAAAGTGCAAGGCCAGCTGCTGTCCCTCTCATTGCCCCTCTCTTAATTACGTGGTATCCTAGGCCCGCTTAGCTTGTCCAAGTGTTTGCTAAATTTTCTTTGCTGCAAGTGGCGCTAGCTACAAAGCTCTACCAAAAAGTACATAGGGGAACTAAAATGAAAACTTTTTTCCAAATTCCAAAGCAATTATTCCTTCTTTGTGACTAAACAAAAGGCTACGATGTTAGTTACACAAATTTTCCACTTGAGAAAGTGAAATTGAGCTTTTAACCTCCACTTGCCTGAGGGCCTAACTTTGTAACCAGTCTGCTCCCATTGATGCTATGTTGCCTAGAAACAAATCAATCATATATGTTTGCATGTGTGCAAGAGGGAGACGGTCCTTACTGCTGAATGCCAGCACTCCTGACTTTCCAGGAAAATGGCTGTATTCTCTGGTTCCATCAGAATCACGTTCATGTAAAAATCTCAAACGTCTCCCCTTGTCAGAAAATGAGCTTATTACACCTCTCTCAGTGTTTCTCTCCTTTAGCAAGTAGAAAATCTCAAAAGAAACCTTTTGGCTATATCCAAATCCCAATTTGCCTCATTCATATTTTTGTCCATCAATACAAGGTGATGAAACTGAACTCTAGAACGTATATTGCATAAGGCCACATTTTAGTTTATGTGTCTGTGCTGTCTTTTCTTTTCTTTATCCTACAAGTCAATGTCCTTCCTCTTAGAAAGGAAAATCAAGCAAAGCTTAGCATAACACCTTTAATGACTGAACTGAACTGAACTGAACTGAAACCTACCCTACAAGGTGATTATGCAATGCCTTCTCCTATATAAACAAAAACAACAGTAAATATGTATCTATCTATCTAGACAGATAGATAAATACAGATATCAATATATATATGATTTACCCAGAGTTTACCTTAGATCTTTATCTATTATTTGGCTACATAGGCAAGAACTCTTGTTATTAAAATATCTAAATTGTCTACTTTTATTGATAAGAATATTAAGTGATTGGCCTAAAATCCCATAACAGAGTAAGAATAAAGCAGGATTGGAAAGTAATTTTTACCATAGTTTATGTAATATTTATTTTGCTGATCAATCTCACTTGTCAGGAGTTAATCAAGTACCCACCATAAGAGCAAATAAAGAACTGAATATGAAAAAGTCACCTTAATTTAGAAAAAATGGTCATAGAAATTTAGCTATTATTTTGGTGATGAACACACACACAGATATGACAGATTGATAAGTAGATAGAGACAAACAGATAAAAGCATAAATTATATGATTGCTATAACATGGTATAATTAATTTCCTGGCTCTTTAGGAGATAAGATCCATTAGACAGAGAGAAGGCCTACTAGAAGCTGAGGAACTTAGCAGAAACTCGCTTTCAGCCCCAAGATGATTCTCTAAACTTCCACAATAGACTGCATGGTTTGCTTTGCAACAGTTCACTAAGCAGCACAAGTAATAAAGACAGAACCAGTGGTCAAATCACAAGTGACAATAAGATGCTGTATCATTTCAAAGCAAATTTGTAGTGTTTTTAACATTTTTCCAGTCACAGTTCTTGGTTTAATCTCTTGAATTCAGACACATCATGTTGACAATTCCACAAACCTTGTTCAGGTAGTAGATAATCTTACTGAACAGCAGATATTTTGTTTTCTGCATTTGATCTTCTAGTTTAATGAAGTGGGACATATTATCTGGGTGATGTCAAGTCTGTGAAATATAAGGTGATATTTTTCTATTTAATGGTAAATGAAGTGGCATTAGTGTGATTGTTTACCTGCAACTTTTCCCCCTCCAAACAAGATTACTGGCTTGCTTACTCAAGGGTGGTAATGCTGTTTTAAAGACATCCTGATCAAGATTATATACAAGGAGAACTGACCTTCAGCAAAGCATCAGAGCAGGCTCTGCACAGAAGACACACAAACAAGCGTTCCACTGGAGAAGTTTGGGAAAATGATACTACTTGTTCCCATTTTTTGGTATCCACAGATTTTTCCCTGTAACTATGCTGTACTCTCCTCCTTTGACCAATCCATTACACATGGAGGCTTGGAATGGACTTGTTACCTCTGATCTTGTCCCTTGTCTTTAGTATTTCCATTGACTAGCCTGATGGTCCCAGAAGGAACATCAAAGTCATGAAACAAAGCTAGTTTGCCAGTACATTAATGAGCTGCTGGTATGCTGGCAACTAAGTGGACCTAGCTCAACCCCCTAAACATGAGTAAGTACAGTAAGATCACTAGAGATGTCTGGCCTATCCCTCTTGATTCCAAAAACATGAAGAACAGATGGTTATTGTTGTATGTCACTCTGTGGTTATTTATTACATAGCACTGATTGTGGCAAGAGTTGAATGATCCACATGTGTATCTCTCAGTCTCTTCATATCCTCTAACAATTTATATCCTGGGCCCCACTCTGAGAGATCTTATAGTCAAACAAGAAAAAGGAATGTTATTCAGCAGTGGCCATGTTCCCAGCATTGTGGGAAGATACACAGGAAAAACAATGCATGGTCCATGTCTTCAAGGAGTTTACAATGTCACTGAGAAACAAAATTCACACACTCACAACAAGAGATAATTATTATCAGTGTACCTTGACTAGGGACTTATATCAGTTTCGTTGTACACCTTTCAAAATGTGCATGTTTTGGTTCCAGGCAGGATTCCCTGACTCTAAAAACTCTTAGGGTTTGGGCCCAGAGATATATATTATGGAAAAGCTCCCCAGGGAATCCAAATGCCCTCCCCTGAGTAAGAAACAATGTTAAAGGTTAAATAAAAACAAATGCTGTATTTGTTCATAAGAGCCACAGGATGCAGGAGAAAGATGAGGTCTGCAGAGACTGGAGTTGTCACAAAAGGCTTAAAAAGGTGGAGTCTGAACAACATCTTAAAGGATCACGGGATTTGGAGAAATAGTTCAGTTCAGTTCAGTCGCTCAGTCGTGTCCAACTCTTTGCAACCCCATGGACTGCAGCACGCCAGGCCTCCCTGTCCATCACCAACTCCCGGAGTTTACTCAAACTCATGTCCATTGAGTCGGTGATGCCATCAAACCACCTTACCCTCTGTCGTCCCCTTCTCCTCCTGCCTTCAATCTTTCCCAGCATCAGGGTCTTTTCCAATGAGTCATTTCTTCGCATCAGGTGGCCAAAGGATTGGAGTTTCAGTTTCAACATCAGTCCTTCCAATGAATATTAAGGACTGATTTCCTTTAGGATGGACTGGTTGGATCTCCTTGCAGTCCAAGGGACTCTCAAGAGTCTTCTCCAACACCACAGTTCAAAAGCATCAGTTCTTGGGCTCTCAGCTTTCTTTAGAGTCCACCTCACACATCCATACATGACTACTGGAAAAACCATAGCCTTGACTAAATGGACCTTTGTTGGCAAAGTAATGTCTCTGATTTTTAATATGCTGTCTAGGTTGGTCATAACTTTCTTCCAAGGAGTAAGTGTCTTTTAATTTCATGGCTGCAATCACCATGCAGTGATTTTGGAGCCCAAAAAAAAGTCTGACACTGTTTCCACTGTTTCCCCATCTATTTGCCATGAAGTAATGGGACCAGATGCCATGATCTTAGTTTTCTGAATGTTGAGCTTTAAGCCAACTTTTTCACTCTCCTCTTTCACTTTCATCAAGAGGCTCTTTAGTTCTTCTTCACTTTCTGCCATAAGGGTGGTGTCATCTGCATACCTGAGGTTATTGATATTTCTCTCCACAATCTTGATTCAAGTTTGTGCTTCATCCAGCCAGGCACGATGTACTCTGCATATAAGTTAAATAAGCAGGGTGACAATATACAGCCTTGATGTACTCCTTTTCCTATTTGGAACCAGTCTATCCCCTGTCCAGTTCTAACCGTTGCTTCCTGACCTGCACACAGATTTCTCAAGAGGGGGGTCAGGTGGGGTCTGGTATTCCCATCTCTTTCAGAAAGAGGGGTGCAAATCCAAGCAGAGAGAATGTTATGCACTCTAGAATGGAGATAGAAATTAATATACCCTAGAAAGAACAGGGACTGATTGAGTGACCAAGGACTTCTTTAGTATTTGCCATGTGCCAAGTGCTAGTCTGAGTTCTTTATAAATATGAACAGTTATAGCAACATTATGAGACAGATACTATCATCATTCTCTTTGCATAGTACAATCTGATTACAATAGAAGAATTTCAATACTCTCTAGCAAAGGATCTTGCATTGGATTAGTATTCAATAGAAAAAGTCTAAATGTCAAGAATAACTTTTCTTTGTAAAGAAATCTATAGTTACCAAAGTTGCTATCCACTACCTTTAAATTAGACATTAATTTTTTTTTTCTTGAGTGTCTATGGGTTGCAAAAAGGAAGATGGAAAAAAGGTAAGAAGGAAAGAGAATAAAACCACTTTATTCTATCAACTGTGGTTGGAATTTTGCTTTAATATAATATTAGTAAACTAGTTTGATTCTAATAAAATACATCTGTCTTCTGGGAGAATGTATTCATGCTTTATTCAATGTTTAATGGCATGAGGGGATAGTCTTCTCTTAGTTAGTGGGAACAATCCAGGGATTCTATTTAGAACCAAATTCCTAAGCCGGTTATGACAGTTATCTAAAGAGAGAACTGCTGCATGTGTTCCAAAGCTTTGCACTGAATTTCATGACATTCACCCCCAGTTCAATGTTAATCAACAGAATTTTACCAAAACTCTACATATTACAAATATTCTATAAGAGTTACTTTTCTTCCTAATGTAGTAATGAGTATTTTTCCTCTATAAATAAACTCTCAAAATCATTCTAACTCCCTACTTTCCATTCTGAAAATCTCCAGACATGAATAGGTACTTAATGCTCTGCTACACCATATTAAGAAGTTTGCAAACTCAGACAGGTTTTATATATTTCTCTATTTTTCCACAGCATGTTCTAACTCCAGTCTCTTTGGGGGTGTAGGTTTGAACCCCACTGCTGCCAAAGTCAGCTTTGCCTACTCTTTGACTAAATAACTGAGGTTACTTTGAATAAGTAACGCGTTCCCAAAAAGGATTTGAGGCAGTTTATAATAAAGGCACAGGACCATTAGAACAAAAGACAATAAAATGTATCTAAATCAAGAGGTAAATATGGTGGTTAAAGAACAAAAAGATAGAAGGTTTGAAAATTATAAATTAAATGTTTTCTGTGTGCAATGAAAAATTTTCCCCCAGCCATTTCCTTTCTGAGTCTGTATAGTTAGTGACTATCTCTTATAAAGTATTTAAATACAAATTTCAGAACAATGTTAAATGAGAGTATATTGGTGGAGCTAGGGGCTTTGGGCAGTCAGAGAAGCAGATCTGTTCTTGATAGTACTGGTGTTCTAGGCTTGCCTGGGCTAAAGTCTATCACATGTGCTTCCATCATGTACACTGGACAAATACAAGTCACAAATTCAACCCCCTCCCTGAGGAACACTTAAGTTTATAAGCAAATTCCATTTCTTTTTCTTCTTCTCAAGAAGGTTTATAATATTATATAATATATAATAATTAACAAGATTATTATAAAAATAACCTTGAATCCTTTCTAATTAACTTTAAAAATTAAATAATTCACATTTTTAGGTATTTTATTTTAGTAAAATAATTAGTTGCAGCAGAGCTAACAACTAATCAAAGATTTATATTATAATGTAACATATGGAATACTTCTGGCTTAAGCTAATTGCATGAACCATATAATTGTCAGAATTGTCACCTCACTTTGAACACACAGACATAATATCTTTGCTTTTTAACCATCATCCTAAAAAATATACTAGAATGAACAATATATTATACACCAATGATCATGGTCACATGTACTCTAAACAGTAACATCATCTGGAAATGGAATAAAAATATGGTTGCCATGCTCTACAAGCTATCAAATGTTGTCTCTCATTTGAGACCTGAAGCAAATTAGTCATATTAATTATACAACTAAAAAGTTCCATATTTATTAGTAAGAATATCCACACTGAATGGGTGCAAAGTCATTGACTGTATCTTCTTAAAAGCTATGAAGTGAATTTTTAAAAAGCAAGCTGATATACCTTTGCAAGACTCATGATTATGAGTCTTCAGTAAATTCTAAGTTCTACAAGGCCATGAAAGGAGTTTAGCTAATATTGCAACTGAGCACCTTAAGCATCAGAACCAATACAGTCACTGACATAAGTTAAGTCTTTTGTAAGTAAATTAACATTATTGTAGGGCCCAACATTAAACAAAGTCTGCACCTGTCTAAAAAATGCTATCAAAGTAAATCAGAAACAGTGATGGTGCATGGATCAATACTAGCATATTTGCTCAAATCCTCAAAATATCTTGACTGCATGACCTGCTAAGAGTTACTCCAATGTTTTCCTTTTCTAACAGAAAGCATGACATTAAAAAGATGGTTCCCATTAGTTTGTATTCATTACAGTGAAAAGTTTCAGTTCCATGAAAGTAGAAATATGTTTATTTCACTCACTTTTCTCATAAATACCTGTATCTGGTCCTTACAAGATGCTCAATGAATATCTGTTGAATTAATGATTAAATAAATGAATAAATTCCATCCTTATTCTAATTTGAATGTCTCAGGTGTCTAAAGATTATTATAAATTGCTGATTTTGATCATTTTAAATTAGAATACAAGATTTAAAGTCAAGTCCAGTCTAATCGGAGATCATGAAAAACAATGAATACAAAATGCCTATCTCACTTCTGGCATGATTTTTTTTTTTTTTTTACTTTTTTATAGTTGATATGTTTATTTCTAGTCTTTCCTTTGCACATACACTTTGCATGTACACATATGGGATCTTGCAATCTAAACTGTTCAGCAACTTGATTTCTCACTTAACACTATTATGTGTGTCTCCACTCCCTAGATCCTTTTTAAATTTTTTTATTGAAATATACTTGATTTACAGTATTGTGTGGAATGATTTTTCCCACCATCCAGTATACATAGTGGGGACAGTTAGATCTTCCAATTGTGGAGGAGAGTGTTTTCCATTTGCTGGATCTTGGGATATATATCTTTTCAGTCTCCCTCTCAAGAGTTTATTCCTTGTACCATGAAGAGCTTACAGATGCCAATATTATAAAAACAAGTTTAATAATTTCCATGGGGGGACATCTCTTTTGGCAATTTACAATAGAGGCTTAATAATCCATGAGACTTGGCTAACCAAACTTTCCTGGAAACAGTCATCAGATATAATAGAAAACTGACTTATTCCTGCCAGTTCCATTCCTTTCCAGGAATAAACTCAAAAGTAACTTTTAAGTAAAGGTTCCCCAGTGGTATCCACTAACAACTAATCTAATTCTCCTTCATAAAAAGTGGAGAAATATCAGTCCCATAATCTTTTAAGAAGTTGAATATAGAACCAGAATCATAAAAAACATACCAGTTCTTAAAACATGCCCAAATCCTAAGCTTCTGTACTTTTTCCTTCCATCCTAATAGTCACCTGATTTCTATTCAAATATCTGGTAGGGAACTATAGCCAAACATCTCTTTAGTGTTTTTTTTTCCTTACTAATTATTCTAATTAAAACACCAATGTGACAGCAGCAAAATAGGTCTACAAACAATGCTGTTACATGGACAGGGTTTCAAAGCACTAAAATGTGTTTAATCCAAGGATTTGCATGCAGTCCCCCTTCCATCTGCTGCAAAAAAATGAATCCTCTAGTTGGAAGTGACTCTGATAGAATAAATATCATTTGAGGCTCTGCCAGTAGTGCAAACAATTACCAATTCTATCATGTGCTCTTCTTCCTCCTTTCTCTCCAACCATGAAAGAAACTAAGATAGAAAGCAGGAAACATCCAACTGGGCTCCCTGTGAGGACACCTCTCTTTCTACAATCAGACTAACAGAAACAGGCTCTGGCTACTGGGACATCAAACATGAAAAGACTGCTGTTGTGCAGAAAATAAATAAGCAGACATCAAAGATTTGTAGAAAATTTGACTAAGAAACTTTCTCAGTCTTGCCACAGAGCAGACACTGAACTACTGAAATGTGTTGTAGCTAGAATTAAATACACAGACTTATTTTGCCTCTGAATTCTGTTATATTGATACATACCCATCAATTTGGACACTGTGATGAAAAATTAACAAAACAATGACCCTTGCATGAACCTAGTCTTTGAATCAGAAACCTCATTCATATAAGAATTTCAAAGTATTTTTGTATTCAAGATACACATTTTGTATTCAAGTGAAATTTTAAATTCCTTAAAGAATTGAGAAGCAAATAAATGCCTAATCAAAAATAATTTTGGTCTGGTGAAATATCAAGGCAAATTGCTTCCTTGCCCAAGGACATCACACTATAATTACTACATAACAAGAGTGTGAGGGGGGAAAAACAATAACTGTGCCTCATTCTTTCAACCATTCATTTAAGTCTGAAGATATTATCAGTGGGTGACTGAACTTCAAAAATGCAGAAAAATACTCAACAATATTGGACTTGTACAGCTTAGTTTCCAATAAAAGACACTTGGATAAAAATATATTAAATACTTAAAACTGTAAAATCATTCCATGGAAAAGAAAAATCCACTCAGAAAATGAAGAACTTGAATAATTTATGTAATTTGGCCAAACATTACATTATTGCTCCAATTTCCACTTTGCTGGGGCTAATCTCTCCTGCCAGATTCTGTTGTCTCCCTCCATAGCTGTCATCATCACTCTCAAGTCTCTTGATCTTATCTAATAGAGCAAGTAGAAAATATATTATACTATGTTCCTGGAAGCCTACAAGACCTTGAAGAATGGTATATTTCAGAGAAGAGACTGTTGAAAAAGGTGTCTTCATCCTAATTCTAACCTTGATTATCGAATTGTTACTAAAAATGACATTCATGATTTTCCCCCTACATTCTTTATTTACCTGTTACAAGTCACCAGCCACCTGGTATATAAGTCTAGTATCAACCAGAAAACAGAGGCAATTAAGATAAGTGATCATAGCCCCCAGTTCTAATTAACCTGCCAATGTCACAAAGTCCAAATGCCAAATTGCCCCTTGGAAAACTCCATAGAAATTTCAAAAGATTGAGTAGCTCAAGAGTCCTCTCTCTAGCCAATGTCTGTTTTTTTTTTTCTAATCAGCCAACCTTTTAATGACACAAGGGTGGTCACCAGTAAATCTCAGATTGTAATTATTCACCAGCACTTCATAAGCCCTGGTTACTCCTTTCATACCATCAGATTCTTTGAAGTTTTGTGAGGGTCCATTTTTAATTTAGATGAAAGATTTCACTCTGTAGGTTTCTGAAATACACTGAAGAGAAGGACGGGTTCATTTACTCCTAGAGCCATTCCTCACTCACTTCTTTCTTTTGCAGGTGGTATTTAAATCACAGTATATTTAGCTCTAAAGCAAGAGCAGGAAAAGAAATCTCACCTGCTTCTATGGCTGTAATTCAGAATCTGACTCATTTGAGTACCAACAGTACAGAGTAGTAGATTCTAGTATCAATCAGAGCCAACAACAACAAAATCAATCACACTAAGAAGACTCAAAATATGAACCCAAAGAAGTCAACTAGGCTCTGAGCAAAAAGGACATCCCATAAAGCAGAGAAGGTGACCTTCAGCCAACATCAATAGCACATCAACAAACAAGGGAGGTCCTAAGGGACATTGTTAAGATTAGCTGAGTGCTAAAATAGAATTTTTTGTTTCAATATGGGCAGTTTTCTAACTTCTCTGAACCTTGACACTGAATCTGCAACAGTTTCCCACTGGCAATTCAGGCTTTGGGCCTCAGCTTACACATAACTTCACATAACTTCTTTAATAAAATCTTCCCCCTCCCTCCAAACTTGATTAGATCTTATGTTATATGTTGCTATACTATTCTTGACTTCTTCATAATGTTCATTACAATTGAAATTATTTATAAAATTATCTGCTTAATTACTAGCTCTTCTGTTGTATTTAACATTTCAGAAGGTAGGACAAGGTCTAGTTTGCTCCCTGACATACAGATGTCCAATATTTATTTATTTAATAATCAGCATTTGGAGACAGTATCAAGACTTACATACGTAAAAACCTAGAATATTAGGCCTAGATCAGACTTTAAGTTGCAGCTGGTCCAACCTCTATTGCAGTGTGGGAATCCTCTCTCAAAGTGCATACTGATGATCAATCTGGTTTCTCCTTAAACAATTCGATGAAGGTCAGTAAGTAATATGTGAGACATGGTATTCTACCACTTACTACTTACTAGAAATCACTCCTCAAGTGCTTCCTAAATTTTCCATTTGTCATTTCCAGTCTCAGAAGTAATTCAGAATAAAATCCATTCCTTTCTTTACACAAGAGTGCTTTAAATGTGGCAAAATAGCAAAAATGTGTTCCAATCAGTCTTCCTTCTTCCAGGCATAACCATGGTTCTTCTAAATATTCCTCATACTATCTGATTTTGATTCTCTTCACAGTTCTTTTTCCTTTATACAGCTTGTGCACCAATTTGACCAGATCCCACAACACTCCAAATGTGGTATGACCCAGGCAAAGAACAATGAAATCATTGTCTTCCTTGATCTGGACCTTATAATTTTATTAGTGCAGCTTAATTTTTGCATTGCTAGTGATATCCTACTAACAATACTTTTAAAAAATGAATTTTACTCAGCTCTTTACCAACTGAGCTATCAGGGAAGCCCTCTACTCAGCTCAGCACTGGCTTAATAAAACTGTGATATCTGTTAGTAAATTTAAGAGTTACTTTTCTTTGCCATATGTGTCAGTATTGTATTAAATTCCCATTGCCTTGGGGAAGATTTATTATATAAGAATATGTGGAAGTGTCTTAAGGCCTATCTCATAACAAGCATATATATATATATATATACTTCTCTTTTTGCTTTCTTTGCCTCAAGACTCCACCATATAAAACCAGGTCTTTCTGTGACACTTGATAATCACTCCAAATTGTTGAATCCTAAAGAACTGCCATGGTCTGCAAAAGGCAGCAACTGTTTTCATTTCAGTGGTGACACATTTTCTAGGCTTTTGAAAACCAAGTTGCGTCAAGTCTCTGAGTCATCAGTGTCTATGGCTCCTATAACTACAGGAAGCCTGGCGGTATCTCTGCCTTTCCACTCAACAAGAATCCTTCACACAAACCTACTGCTGCTTCCCATAAAGGCCATAGGGCTGTGAGCACAAAGAAACTGCCATATTCATGGTTCACTTCCTGTTTCTTATCCACTTTCAAATTACACTATGTTAATTGCTCCAGAAAAATATTGGGCTAAGCAAAAAGTTCCGTCAAAGTTTTTCCATAAGATGTTATGCAAAAACCTGAATGACATTTTTGGCCAACCCAATATATTATCTTTCCTCTAACTGATTAAATGTCCATGTCTGTATACTTGCAAGTACTCTGATGCTTTTTTTAAAAAAAAAACTGGATTCATATGGCTTTATATTATTATTTATTTTAAAGTGTTCTAGGATAGAAATTATTTTCTATCAGGATTTTTGCACAGTGCTCTACTCTTTTCTAGGCTTCAATGTTTCTGTTGAAAAAAAAAATGCTAATAATTGAATTATGTGATATTGTCATGTAGGTAGAATAGGAAAAAGGAGTCCAGAATGGCAGTGGCTAAAAGACAAAGAAGGGAAAAGCCCATGAAAATAGAACAAAGGAAGGTCTGAGGACTGGAGTGAGGACCTCAGGTAAAATAACAGCCCTCCTGGCTAGCCAGTTTACAGAGGTCAGGCTCAGGGAGAGGAGAGAAAGACGTAAAAAGAGGAGCCAAAACTGAGCAGGGGGCTTCTCTTCTCATCTTTTGGGTCGGCCCGTCCTCACACCTGGAGGATGTATTTTCCTTTGCTTGCCGATAAAACTGAGCCATAACACTTCTCCATCTGTCACTTCAAATTTTTGCTGTGGTGAGACATAACCAAGGACATTATAAACTCCCCAGACACAATCATTCATGTTCAAGTAATGCTCCCTTGTGAATGTACCCTGTTCTTGTTTCAAATGCAGTACCTTATCTTACCGAGAACTTTACTTGTAGCTCTTTTGTATTTTAAGTTGTATTCTCTTTCTTTTATCAGACTTGTTTTCTCTGAGTCTCCATTTCCTACTTGTTCCTCTAGGTCTTTGCCTTCCACATTGAAGATTTTCAATGTTTGGCTTCCCATGGCCAGCAATTTATATTTAAGAGTAATAGCCTAAAACTCTGGAAAAAAAAAAAAAAGCTGTGGATTGATGGCTTTTACCATGAGTGGTAAAGTGAAGACCATGCTATTTCACTTGAGAAGACCTAATGAGAGTTTTGTAAATCTCTTGTTTTGAACCAGTCTTTTGAGCCCAGAAACGGAACTCCCTACATTACTTCTATTGATAAATTGTGCTGCCATCAGCATTCTGAGAGCCAAAAAGGAAAAAAGAGCTGGAAGAATCCCAGTGCAGAATACAGACTTTCACTCAATCTTGTTCCCTATGTAGGGCCACACCCTGTGCTTAGTTTTGCTTGCTCTCCCTGAGTTAAGAGTCTCCCTACATAAAATCTGCCAAAAACAAAAACTTCATTTCCTCTGCTGAATGCGACTTGGGATTTAGCCTGGTCCTTAAATAGATCTTTCCACCAATCTTCATGATTTTGGCCTCATCTCCTAAACCCAATGTAGACGTATCTGGTACCTCAAGCCCCTAAACACTGGGATTTTGTAGGTAAACTGGTTGTCCTGGTTTTGTATCTCCTCAATAAATTCCTCCTTTTCATGTCTAGTTAATAAAATACTTACCCAGCTTTCCATTTTCCAAATGAATACTTTTTCCATATAAATGTTTCATATAGAGTCGGACATATTTTACTAAAAAATTAGCTGTTCATCTAAAATTCAAATTTAAACTGGGTATCTTATATTTTATCCAGTAACCAAGAATGGTGGAAAGAAGAGTAAATAAGTGTTAGGAGTCCTGAATTTCCCCCCTCACACTATGGAGAATCAAGAGATGGTATCTGAATTTGATAGGACAGAAAATTTTTAAAATAATATTTAGATTTTCAAAAGTAGCTAATAAAGTTAAAATACAGAACTATTTTAGCTGGAGAGGGAATAGGTTGTGAGAACTAGTGTGAATAAAATCTTCAGCTAGTATAGCAGAAAAATGCTAATCTCTAAAGTTGGGAAATAAGAAAGGAAGTCAAACATTAAGGCAACCACCAAAAGACCTAAAAGCAGGAACGATTGAACATGGTTGTCCCTAGGCTCAGGGAAGGTGGCTGCAATGACACATGGAGAAGAATATGGGTTTTCAACATTAGTCTTGTAGTACCTTTTGCTTTCTAATGCATGTTTTACTTAAATTTAAAAATTCAATTTGTTTTAAGAAATACCTAAAGTGTATATGTATACTTCTAATAGAGATGCCTATAATAAATATCTACAGCATTGACTTATGAACACTTTTACATACGTCTTAAATTGTGAAAAGTCAGAGTCAGAATAGCTTAAGTTTCAAAGAAAGAAGTCTATTGGAGAAATTAGATTTTTTCTTTTCCTAGTAAGAAGAGACCTTTTCTTTCCCTAGGGAAAATGTTGAATATGAAAGCAAAATGCCCAGCAGGTGATAATAATCTTGCTTTCATGAAAGAGCAGTCAAGGAAAACACATTCATTTGTCTACTTCCAAAGTTTGCTGCAGTTACTGTCAGATATCTGAGCACTGTTCCCATTTTTAATAATGATTAAATAAGTAATTGTTTCATTAGTCTTAATCTTGGGGTTTACTATAATCTAGGTTTCATGAGTAAGCATACTAATTTGTCTGATTAATTTCCATCTAGCACTAATTTTAGTTAATAAGAGTGATAAAGGCAATACACAGAAAAGATAACATTTATGTAACTACTAACTAAAGTTATGAATATAAAATATGCAATTTCCAAAATAGAGAAGGATGAAAAATAATAGAGGGGCATAGATCTAATACATTTGCATAGCAACATTTAACAAAGTTGATGTATAATGTCTGGTCAGTGAATCCACTTTGAGTCAAACTGGTTGACCTCACACACACAAAATGCTGTTGTAACCTTCATGTTCAATACTACAGGGTCTCTGATTGGGTTTCTCTGGTAATAAAATAAAATTACTCTATACATTCGATCCCTGGGTTGGGAAGATCCCCTGGGGAAGGGAACGGCTACCCACTCTAGTATGCCGGCCTGGAGAACTCCATGGACTATATAGTCCATTGGGTTGCAAAGAGTCGGACAGGACTGTGCAACTTTCACTTGCCCTATACATCATGATCTTACAAATAATTGACACTTCCTAGAGATAAAAGCTTATTTTTATGGTCATCTAAATCTATGGTGGGGCTTCCTAGGTGGCGCTAGTGGCAAAGAATCTGCCTGAAAATGGAGGAGACATAAAAAACCCACGTTTGATCCCTGGGTCAGGAAGGTCCCCTGGAGGAGGGCATGGCAACTCACTCCAGTACTCTTGCCTGGAAAATCCTATGGACAGGGGAGCCTGGTGGGCTATAGTCTATAGGGTCACAGAGTCAGACACGACTGAAGCGACTGAGCTCAAATCTATGGTGAAAGTCATGTCTACAGAATATTGCAGCCAATTACCACAGAGTACACATAAAGTCCACCCTAGTTCCATGCTGAATGCTTACTCTTCTCCGTTGTATTTACAAAAGTACACCTCACTGAAAAAAAAGGAAATGATAGCAGTGCTGAACCTACAACAAAAGTCAAGATTTGCATGAATTATTTATGTTTAAGGTTATTTTCTACTTAAGATGCATAACACACTTTACCTTATTTTACAACAGAAAGAGAAATTATGGCTCAATTTACTAAAATAATTATAATCATAATCACATCTGCTCTTGAAGACTGTCAAATATCTCCAGAGTGCACTGCATACATTTCCTTTACTACAATCCCCCTTTTATGAGTTAATTAAACAATTTCACAGTATTATTGTAAAACTATTCTGTGTGGCATACTGTTTGTACAGAACATTCCCTTTAATAGCTCTATTCTTCAAACAGATGTTCATTTAAAAATTTTTACAGATTTTATTGGAAGTACAATTAGTGCATTTATCCTACTATGTTGTCACCTTTCTTTGGATTTTGAAGCAGATCTATGTCTCTTATGGAAAACCCGATGTGATCAGCAGTTTTTAAAGGGAGGGACAAAAAACACCCTTTAGCAAATGTCTAGGGTCAGTGAACAAGGGTAGCAGAGCAAATTACCCCCAAATGATGGCTATTCAAAGTTACCTTGGTATTATAGAACAAAGTCGTGAAGAACTTCTCTCAAAGGCATGGAAAAATAAAAATACATGATGGCACACTTCTCCAGTCTACTCATTTTGTTTTTATGAATTTTTACTTAGGCCCCCAAGCAGACTGAATTCATTATAAACCAGAGTGAAAAGGACAGATTAAAGAAAAAGAAATGGATGCAAGACCTCTGTAAATTTATCAAAAGACAACTAAATCAGTAATTCCTTAAGACTTATTTTCCTAAGAAAGTGACACTGCACAGTGTTACGAATTGGCTTATCTTACCTAAGGGCTTCCCTGATAGCTCAGTTGGTAAAGAATCTACCCGTAATGCAGGAGAGCCCTGCATTCAGTTCCTGGGTCAGGAAGATCTGCTGGAGAAGGGATAGGCTACCCACTTCAGTATTCTTGGCCTTCCCTTGGCTCAGGTGGTAAAGAATCCACCTGCAGTGTGGGAGATCTGGGTTCAATCCCTGGGTTGGGAGGATCCCCTGGAGAAGGGAAAGGCTACCCACTCCAGCATTAAGAGTCAGACACGATTAAGCGACTTGCAGTTTCAATTTCACTTTCATCTTACCTAAATATTTTAAAGGAAAGAGATGTCATCTACCATGTATTCTGAGGAGAAAATTTCCTTCCTTGCTTGACTCAAATCTAGTTTTACTGGGTTTGAGTTCTCTGGCCAGGTTTGCTTTATGCAATTTTCTCAGTGAATGTCTCCTCTCTCTCTTAACTGTTGCAAACAGTCAACTGTGTTCACCAGGGTAGATGCTGCATCTGATGTGAAAAAGGACTATTTTGTTTTCCTTCTGAGAGCAATCTTGCTGCATCAAGTCAGAATCACACTCTCTTCACAGTAGTTTAAATAAACATTGGCACAGAAACATATTTTACCCTTTCTTTTGAACTATGGATTAATGAATTATGAACATCTATTTACCACCTTAAAAGTATAATGTGAATTCACTTAGGTGGAAATATAGTGTCAAGTAAAATAAGAGATCATTATATTTTCAGAGCTCTTCTTCTGTCTCTTTCTTTTTTTTTTTTTTAACAAGAATTTGGTCCTACTGGAATAAATAAGAAAACCTGGAAAGTTGAGGCATCACTAGGAATTTAAAATATGCTCACAAAATGAGCACCTCATGTTTAGGTTAAAAATGTGCAAAATATTAATTACTGGAAAGTTTTAGAATTGCTCCCTAATATCCCAGTCTCCTCAGCAAATAAAGCAGAGTTTAAGTAATGAGTTTTTAATTGTTTCTTTATCTAGACCTAAGATCTCTATTAGAGACAGAACAACAAAAACAAAGATCTCTAAACAGGAATGGTCTCTAGGAGCATTATTTTAAATCTTATGAGGTGCCATTTTGGGAAAGTAGAGTGGAATGATTAAGATCTGTGGGTACAGTGGGAGGGCATTTCTCACTGCCATGTAAATTTGGGCACTGAGCGATAATGGAATATAATGTATATGACACGCTGCCGGAAGTGATGTACTCCAGTCTTTGCCAAGGGAGTCCATGTAGGCACTGTTTAGAATGACTGCAATTTGAAAGCCACCTCAAATGTTCATATAAAGGTGTGTTTTAAAGTGGATTTTAGTATAGCTATGTAATAAAATGCTCTTTGTACATGAAAATGATGATATATTTTTACTTAGCGGCATTGAAGAATGATTACAATGTAAATCCTTAAGAGGAAAAAATAAGTTTAGAAAAACCCATATGCATATCATGAACTCAGATCTATTTACACCCTGGTGGCTCAGATGGTAAAGAATCTGCCTGCAATGCAGGAGACCCAAGTTCAATCTCTGGATCAGTAAAAACCCCTGGAGAAAGGAATGGCAACCCACTCCATTCTTCTTGCCTGGAGAATTCCATGGCCAGAGGAGCCTGGAGGGCTACAGTCCATGAGGTTGCAAAGAGTTGGACACAACTGAGTAACTAACACTTATGAACACCTGTTGTCCATACTAAGCAACTTTGTTCTCATCTAATCTTTCCCCTTACTTTCTACCAAACAAGATTTGTTTGATACTACAGTGGTCACAAAGGGAATCTGCAGCCATATGCATAGACAGGAACACTGAGCTTGTAGGTCAAGTATCAGGCTACATTATTACATTGTTAGTGTGTGTGTGTTTCATCTGAAATCCTTTTTGAAATATAAACATTCATCCAGAAGGATTCAGTAAACATAACTGAATATGGTGATGAATTTGCACCACTGGACCTATCTAAGTAACTATCACCCACATCAAAAAAGAAAATTTCCAACCTCATTCCTGCTGCCTCTCAGTCATTTCTACTTTCATTCAAGCTTAACCACTATCTGATTTAGAATATTTTTTCTTGCATCTTTTGCTCAATACTATTTTTTGTGACATTCATCTGTGTTTTTGTATATAGTTCATTTATCTTTACAGATATATAATGTTTCACTTTATAAACATACCACCGTTTATATACCCATCCTCCTATTAATGGACATGTGGGTTGTTTCTAGTATGTAATTTTTAAAAATAGTGCTGCTGTGAACATAATTGTGACACAGATTGGTCTCTCAAAGTTAACCAACTCTTAAATGACTACAATAAGTCCCATTAAAAATTGTATATATATATGTGTGTGTGTATGTGTGTGTGTCATGGATTTATGGATGATATGGATATATAATCTGTATTATTTCTCCTAATTTTAAGGGGCATTCACATCTGTTTGGTTACTAATTTTTCTTTTTTGTAGTGTCCTGATCAGAGTTTGGTATTAAAGTTGTTCTGGCTTCATATGTTAAGAAATCTTCCTCTCCTATACTCTAGAGTCCTTTTGTACAAGCTCATTCTTATTATAAATATTAATAAGTATTTATGAGGAAGTCATTTTGTCTTGAAGTTTTCTTGTGGGAAGTTTTAGTAACAACATATTCAACTTCTTCAAAACACATATGGTCATTTAGACTGCATCACTTCAGGTAAGTTGTTTTTCATTAGATTTTTCCATTTATTCTACATGGTAGACGCCTAAAGTTTTCTCAGTATTGCCTTTCTAAATGTTTTAGTGTCTATATTACCAACCGTCTTTCTAGTCTCTAACATTGGTAATATTTTTTTCTATGGGTCAGTTTTGTTAAAGATTTACTGCTTTTATTAGTACTTTCAATAAATCAAATTTGGTTTGCTGATTTTTCTCTATTTTAAATTTGTTTCCTTTTTCATTGATTTCTGATCTTATTTTTAGCATTTCCTTTTTTTCCTTTCTTTGGTTTAGATTTGCACTTTCCTGTGTTCTTCAGATGGAAGTTTGCATAATTCTTTTTCAGCCTTACTTCAAATACAAATATAAATACTGCTTTTCTTTTTATGTAATTTGTGTTTATGTTGGATTTGGGCTAGTAAATTTTAACTACAAAAAAATAAGAATGATATTAACATTAGGTGCCATAATAGCTGATTTTGCATTAAGTTGTACAACAAATGTTTACTGAATGTCTACTACACGCCAGGAGATAGGGACACAGCGGTGAATGACCCACATAGTGATACCACATCCTCATGGAGCTTATATTAATGGGGGGAAAGCAGATAATAGTCACATAAACAAATATTTATTATTTTCCAGCTATTGTTAAATGGTTGTGACTTTCAAAACTAAAAAGGATCAGGACAAACAGTAGGATGACAAAAGAAAAAAAAAGTAATACTGTTAAGTATGTTAGAAGACAGGCATTATCATCTTACATAGAAGACAATTAAGTCACAAAGACCACGTGAACAAGTTTATAACCAACAGATGGATGGAGTCTCCAAATATCATACTTTTTTCCACTTTATCAAGACTTTTTTCAGAGAGCCAGGCACTCTCTTAAGGGGTTCACTTCTCCATTTATTTTAGGCACATATAGTCTAGGACTCAAAGATAGTTATAAACAGCAGATAACAGCAGGTATTTCCAATGAAGGTATTAATAATTCAACTGGTCTTTTGGTAATGAGGCTAACATTCAAGGTTTGATTTGCAGAACCAAATGATTATTACTGGAGGACATTCAGAGATTGTTTTATTTGATCCTATTATTTATAGATTGATCACAAGCAGGATAGAAGACAAATGTGTAAATGGTTAGTGTAAAGCTACAAGAGAAACAAAGGGAACACAATGTATATGCCTTAGAAAGCAACTGTATCTTTGCAGAAAAACTCACAGTATATAAATGAGCATTTCTCTCAGCCTCAAAATTGAAAATGCTGTTATCAGACATCCCTTTTCCTCCTTTCTTAAATGGTTACTTACTTCAAGTTCCTTTTTATGCATTCCATAAGTCAAGTCTCACAAATAAACAAAAGACACTGTATGAGCTCCATCTACAAACAAGCGCCAAGCAGGAATTTCAGCTGCTCTGTTGTTTGTTTCCCTTTGCTTCACTGCTCCCGGCTGACCCAAAGCCAGCCAGCCCCGCTTTGCCTTCAGCAGAAGAGACTGAACAAAGAAATCCCAGGACCCAAACTGTTCAAAAGATTTTCTGCATGTACTTCAGGGCCAGTGAATTTTCAAAAGCTGTGTTTTTGGCTTTTAAAACTAAGAAGGGCCGGGATGAACACCAAACTGGATACCGTAGGGTTGCAAGAGAATGACAGTGACTGAAGAGAGAAACCTCCTCCAGAAAGGCTCTGAAATGAGGAGAGGAAGACCTCCACCATAAGGAACATTTGCTGAAGGAAAAGTCAGATTTGGTGCTTGAAGGGTACACAACATGTATCACCTCTGTCAGATTCCGATTCCAGAGGTAACTAACCTAATCTGACAAATCACACCAATGGCCACAATCCCAGTTTCTGCTCTGACCGTTTTAGTTTCTGTTTGGTGAGTGTTGTTTAAAAACCATCAGCCTGACAGAACTGTGCCTAATTAACACTCCCCTAATGCCCCAGCAAACAGCAAACCTGCTGTGGGGGAAAAAATGCATTCACACATCCTTATCAAATTAAGGCCCCTAAAACACTCCTAATTAGCTAAAATCAATTGATGTGACAGCAAAATGAATGTGTTTATACTGTCAGCTAAAGGTACAGTCAGAGGAGTGTCTAACATATAAAGAAGCTGCTGGAGTCTTAAAGCAGTTAATAAAGGTTTGGGGCTGAGTGGATTTTATCAGTGACAGGCAGAATCTGATGAAGATTTACCTCAGAAGCAGTAGACATCTTAGGGCATTGGAGTACTTCTAATTATGATTATTCATTAAAACTGAGTGGGAGAAATATATAGTTAATCAATAATGATCATGTAGACCTTGGTGCTTATTTGCAACCACACATACAAATGCACACATACTTCCAAACAAAAGATGTGCTTCAGACTGTCATTAGCAGGCTCTGTATGAGTTAGCTACATTTTCTATGAAGCTTCCATGGGTCATGACTCTTTAGCAAACTTTTCTTTTTTCCTCTTTTAGGATTATGCTCAGTTGAGAACTTGAGACAAAAAAGTGGTACTTGCCAAATAACTCAGGTTGGAGGTCCATGAATTAATTACCTGGTTTCCATTTCCCTCCAGTACTCTTATTTTGATTCCAAGAACACTGGGCAAGTTACAACTGTCTTACTGATAACATAATGGATTATTAAGAGAAAAATGCCCACTTTGTGACAATCAGTTAAATTCAGTTTAAAAGAACAACAATTATACATACCATGACCTCCTTCAATTCTTGAACAAGTATCTTTCTTTTGTAATCGGTTTTTGGCCAAGCTATACAACAAAGATCAGCAGCTCCTCTAATTACAGCTGACTCTGGCTGAAATCATCTTCTGCAAAGATTCCATCTGATTTCTCTCCATGTCAGTGGACACAATGGGTACCATGGGCTTCCATGTGTGGATGGTGCGTTTGTTTACTTAGTGAAGTGTCTGGAGGCCTCTACTGGTGTTTAGGAAAACATCAACTGACATAGAACAGTAATCTGAAGAGGATTCTAAGCAGATGAACCACCTTTACATGTCACATATTTAAAACTTCATTTCTATATTTTTAGCACTCTTTCATTACTGTAAACACTGGTAAGCTGATTGTCATTTCCCACCATCACCTTTTCCAAGTGCACTGTGTGACTACATACCCTGTTTTCTCCTCTCTCTGGCAAATGCCATCTTGTCCTGCCCACCCTGGCTGCACTAACTTATCTGCCTGAAGATTACTTTTTCACCCTCTGTCAATTTATATCATGTCTGAACTCCCTGTTCTCTGGATATCAGGGCAGATTTTCCATCAAGCCAGCTGTTTGTCTTTTTTTGTTTTTTTTTTTCAAAAGCAAAACAACTTCTTCATAAATTAATGATATTCACATAAGATGGGGGTAAAAAAATCAGGTTCTGTTTTCATATCTGTTGTACATCCAGTCTGGTAAAATGACAAATACATAAAAAACACAGCGAGAAGCTGCCAGAAAAGTGATTATAAAATTATTTCTAAAACATATAGGAAGAAAGGAGAAGATTATCATTAATTGTGACTAGGCTATGTGTCATCCTCTTTTAGGAATTTCCTCAAATATACCAATAATAAGAACATTTTCTTTCCACATTCAACAGCTTATGAAGTTATGAATACGTAACCAAAGTATTCTTCCACCAATGAAAGGAGAGCACAGAAAAGGGGAAAAACTGAATCAAATAACACAAGCAGTGATCTTAATCACTATAAAGGACCTATATATTTCAAAATTGAACCCCGACAATTTGAAATATAGGCAAGGGAGATAATTCTATAGGTTAAATTGCCACATGTCTTATGTCTAGTTCTCTAAACAACAGAGCCTGATAGTAATATTTTTCTGGAAGTTATTTTTTTAAGGGAATACTCCTGGGAGTGACCAGCAGAAGAGACAGAAGTAAGATGAAAAGACAGAGATGCTAAACAAGGGATTGACTTCTGGTACACCCAGCCTCATTCTGATTTGGTAAGATCATACCAGGCTGCTATCTCCCACCTGGAGGCAAGACAGTGGGTATCTGGTACCTCTACCATTCATGAAATGGCTATGGAACCCACAGGCCCTTCTGGATAAGGTGGCTCCAGGTGCCCAAAGGTTTTCAAGACTGAGTCATTGTCATCAGCAACCACAGCAGCCTTCAAAGGGCTCCCCAAAGTACTGAGAGAGACATCCATAGAGTCTGCTACACTATGCAATGCTTTTGCAACACTTATTGAGAATCAGTGTTCAGTCTTATATTAAACAGAGTTTTGTGACTGCCTGGTAAACCTAAAGGCTAATCAGATCTTTTAGGGAATGAAGACATTAAAGGCAGGCAGAACAAGTCTCTCCAAAATGTGTCAGCTTTGGCACATGGACTATTTTGAGCTGAAGACAATCAAGACCCAGCAGATTTAGGAAAAACTTTTACCTCTCCCGTAATTGCCTAAAAGGTGGCCTGGTCCAGGAAGAGAACTATCGCCGGAAATAATTACAAAGACTATGGGCTAGGTGTGGTCATCTGTGCGGAGTTGGGGAAGCTCAGCTGGGCCTGGAGATCAGATTCCTTTCCGTGTCCATTTCTCTGCATGACAGGGCTACCGTTTACTCACCAAACATTTGCTCTTCCCATTTCCCTGTCTTCCTCTTCTTTGAAGTCCCAGATCCCTGCTCCTTCTCCTGAACTCAGAGCAACATATAAGCTTCAATCTCCTGACTGACTGTGGGTCACATATTCTTATGAGAACCCAGTATGTGCATAACTAAATTTGTTTTCCTCCTGTTAATCTGTCCTATGTTAATCTGATTATTAGGATAGCCAAAGAATAAAGGGTAGAGGAAAAAATTTTTTCCTTCCTCTACAATATGCCATGGAGATAAATTATAATTATCTTGACAATTTCACCAATATATCTACAATTCCATTTTTCTATAAGATGACGAGTAACAAAGACTATCTTTCTCATAAGAAATAACAGTAGGGTTTTCTTTTAACAAAGAATATAAAGCAGAACCTTCTTTAAGTATAAAAAATAAAAAATTCTATCCATTAATGTTAGCTATACAGCTATACTTTTAGCCAAGAAAGGGATTTTTAAGTTGTAGCTATTTGGGGCAGCTTTTACTCTTTCGTAAAGATTTCAGAATATTCTAATTCTAATCTAATTTTACTGTCTTTACATGTCAAAAACTGAAAATATTATTTTTTATGGAAATTTAAGGTTTATAGCATTCATGGAATTTTAATTTGGTGCAAAAAGAAAGCTGAGATTTCACTTCTATCACTAATGCTCTGATAAGCAGATCTGCTAACTCACGGAAGTAGAAAAATGATATTCATTTCATAGTCATTTATTTATCTGCCATGATTGAACATGTATCACTTTAGACAATGCTGTAAAGGGTTTACGAATATACCCTCACAGTGTCTTAAATGCTGCATGAATCTGCACTCTTCTGAGCATGATGTCCACCTCTGTAGACCATTCTTCTACTAAACAGACACTAGACTATCCTGACTGTAGTTCATGACAAGATCATGGGCTGTCATGGATGTCTATAGCATTCATAGTGGGTTCAAGAACACCTAGAATTCAGAACATACTCTGTTATCAACTAGCTGTGTGATCTTGACTATGACACTTAATTCCTCCCAGGTGGAATTTCATTCATCCTCTTTTTTAAAAAAAAAAAAAAAGTTATATATGGATAACATCCAGAGTATTGCAAAGATTAAAGTGTATATCTGATAAAATAGTACATATAACACCTTATCTTCCACTCAAACACCATGAAAAGACAGAAAATCCACTTTACAAAGATCCAAAAATAATTTGAAAACAAAGAGTTTAATTGGTAAGCCCCAAGTTCTGAACAACTCTTAAAAAACAGAAAGTTCTTAGAGTTATCTTGAAAATCCAGTCTGAGGGAATACCAAGGGTTAGCAGATGGAAGGGACAGGGAAGGTCCTGAGGAAAAGTTTCTCCTCTTGGCTTTACTATTAAAAATTTGAGGGCTTCCCTGGTCGTTCAGTGGCAAAGCATCGGCCTGCCAATGTGGGAGATGGTCCAGGAAGATCCCACATGCCTCAGGGCAACTAAGCCTTTGCGCCACAACTACAGATCCCATACTTTAGAGTCTGGGAATCACAATTACTGAGCCTATGCACCAACCCAACTCCACAACTAGAGAAAAGCCCGAGCAGCAGTGAAGACTGAGCTCAGCCAAAAATAAATACAATTATTAAAAAAAATTTTTTTTTTTAATCTTGAGAAGGGTCATAGAGTGCAAAGTGTCAGTAGTAGCTTATTTTGTAAAAATGCTCCCATTCAGGTTATACTGTCACTTAACTTTGCACAAGAGCATCTGAGATCCTACTAAACATCTGACACATTTCAAGATGTAGAATGGAGATAGAAAACACAGTGCTTGAGACATGGAAACATTTCAAATAAGGCTGTTTCAGAAAAGAGTAGCACTGAAAATATTAATACAATTAAAATTACCTAAAAATTTAAAAGTTTGCATTAATTTTTTTAGAAGCAAAGGAAAACAATTTTAAAATTTGAAATGCATGGAAGATTCATGTTCTATTTATCAGAGAATCTAATAACAATTTCTTAAATATTAGTTTGTAGTGATTACCTGGTTTAAATACCAAATTTAAGGTGTTATTGCATTCAGGGAATAAGGGACTTCATTGTGTGAAAATTGTCCAAGAGAAAGAGATGGCAGAGTCTCCTTGTGGTACCAGAGCCAGGGTCAAAGACATTATTTGCATTCTTTTGTTCTTCAAACCCCATATTTCTTCAAATAATAGGGACTTACTTCCTCTTTTTCCAATCCCCTTAGAGAAACTAACCATTTAATAATCATCCTTTGTAAAAAGCTTTCACTTGTAGGAAGAGGCAAATTAATTACTGCCACTTTTCATAACTGGTTCACAAAAGTTTAGGAAAGTTCAACCAGCAGAGGCAAAAAAGGAACAGGCTTAAGTATGTATCATGTTTGTATTCTTCATGATCACTAAAGTTTTCCAATGGGGGGAAAATCTTTTAAAATTGGTGTGGGAATAATAAAAGATTTTCTGTAAAAGTTTTCGTTTTTATACTCAATGAAGGCTGAGCACAGAAGAACTGAAGCTTTTGAAGTGTGGTGCTGGAAAAGAATCTAGAGAGTCCCTGGACAGCAAGGAGATCAAACCAGTCAATCCTAAAGGAAATCAAACCTGAATATTCATTGGAAGGACTGATGCTGAAGCTGAAGTTCCAATACTTTGGCCACCGGATGCAAACTGACTTACTGGGAAAGACCCTGACTCGGGAAAGATTGAGGGCAAGAGGAGAAGGGGGTGGCAGAGGATGAGATGCTTAGATAACATCACTGACTCAGTGGACATGAATTTGAGCAAACTTTGGGAGATAGTGAAAGACAGGGAAGCTTAGTGTGCTGCAGTTCACAGCATCTCCAAGTTGGACACGACTTAACTACTGAACAACAAAAAAGGAAAAGAATCTGGAAAAGAACAGATATATACATATGTATAACTGAATCACTTTGCTATACGTCTGAAAGTAACACAACATTGTAAATCAACTATACTTCAATAAAAAAAAAATTTAGTCTTGTCTAATTTCAAGTTTTTTATTTAAATGAACTACTTGAATATTCATCCTTAAAGATCTGATCACAGTTTAATGCTGTAACATTTAATTACCTTCATTTTTGGGCCACTATAAATCAAAAGATTGTAATTCAAATGTATACTAATTTATTCTTGACCTTGAAGTTAATTACTACCATCGGAGGCTTTAATTATTGTTGGCAAAGTGGGAATATATCAAAAGAAGACTTGCTGAAACAAGAAATAGAAATGAGGTTTGTGGGCACTGAGAAGGTCTAGAAAAGTTGGTAAATGTATAGCAAAGTAATACTAAGGAAAACCTGACAAAGAAATAATAAGAAAAAATAAACTGTAGACCAATATCCCTAATGAAAATGCATACAAAAATTCTAAATAAAATTTTAGCAAGTTTAATCCAATAAATATAAAAAGTGTAATTCATTATGACTAAGTGCGATTTGGGCTAGATATACAAAGTTAATTTAACAGGCAAAAATCAATCAAAGTAATAATAAACTAAGAAAAAACATACTATCATTTCACAAATGTATGAAAAACACTTGACAAAATTCAACACACATGACTAATAAAAAATTCCCAACAAACAATAAATACAAAGGAACTTCCTAAACCTGACATAGAACATTTATGAAAAATCAGCAGCTAACATCTTATTTGGAGCTTCCTTGATGGCTCAGCAGTAAAGAATAGTCTGCAATGCAGGAGACGCGGGTTCAGTCCCTGGGTCAGGAAGATCCCCTGAAGGAGGGCATGGCAACTCAATCCAGTATTCTTGCCTGAAGAATCCCATGGACAGAGGAACCTGGCAGGCTACAGTCCATAGGGTTACAAAGAGTTGGGCATTACTGTAAGCAACTTAGCATGCATGCATGCAACATCTTATTTAGTCTGAGATTATGACTCATGAAAGAAAAAGGAAATGATAACTTGGATCTCACAAAATTTTAAAACGAAGGCTCTTCAAAAGATATAGTTGGTTACTTTCAGTATTGCCCAAAATGAATTAACCTCTTTCTTTCTGATCCAATCTCTTATCATCCACATAACATGAAAGACACCTCTACATGGTCTCTGAAAGGTGGGAAGAAAAAGGCAGATTGTAGAGGTTCCCTGGGATTTGAGATTGGCTACCTGCATTTCTCACTGCCTTCTGTATATCTCAGAAAGGGCCCTGCAGAAGCCTCCAACCCAGAACTGCTAACAGGTACAGACCCTCCACTACACACACAAATTTTTCAAGAAAAGCCTATTCCTCCTAGTCAAAATACCAGAAAAAGATGGTGTAACAGAACAAAAATGTTTGGCAATATCTACCCTGCTCAAACCAAGCACACCAAAGGAAAATCCACTCCCCACCGCACCACACACACACACACACACACACACACACACACACACACACACACACACACCACAGTTTCAGTTAGACCAAGAGGGGAGCTGATCTTTATTCCCCATATCCTCGACTACTTCACTTCCCTCACCCCAACACAGGGACATCAGACAATGGTAGTTCAATCTCCCCACACAGTAGAGCCAGCAGGGCCAAACACGGGGAGATTCTTCCAACTCTCCCTGGGTAAAACAGGCAAAATTTCTGATTCTCCTGCCAGATTGATGCCTGCATGGCTTTGTGGGGAGTTGATATTCACCTCTTGCCCAACAAAAGCAGAGGGTGCTTTGACTGCCCTGCCCAGGTGGTATCAGTGATGTCTAGATTTATTGGGAAGTGAGTCTCATCATCACTCTGCTTCACATCCCCACTCCAGTGTCAATGGGTCCAACAGAGAACTGACATCAAGAGGTGGAAAGAAGTGATGGGGAGAAGGTAAAACTAGTCCCCTGGTGTCAGCTTGTGTCTCTCAGAGGAAAACCTCACTCTGAGCTAATGCCCCACCTGCACTGGTAAGGTGTCGGGGGGCCCAATGAAACTGCACTTCCACCCCACCCATCTGTCACAAAGCACTGTGAATCAGTGTCCCACATTTGCACAGTGCTAAACTGAATATATACACCAACTCAGCCCTTTTGCTACACCTCAATGGAAGAATGCATACCAAAAAAGATGAAATAGAATTCAGAGTTTTATAATATAATATCCAAAATATCCAGGATACTCAAATGTCACTCACTCCACTGAGAACCAGAACAATCACAACCAGAATGAGAAAAGACAACCAACAGATGCCAACATGAGATGAATCAGATGTTGGAATTATCTGGTAACTATTTTAAAGCCACCAAGATAAAAATACTTCAAAAATCATTAAGGAATTCTTCTGAAACAAATGAAAAAAAAAAGACAATATCTTAACAACAACAAATAAAGATGTTATTAAAAAAGAACCAAATGAAAATTTTAGAACTATAAAATATAGTAACTGAATTTTTTTTTTTATCTTGCTGGATTCACTCAACAGTAGAGTGCAGATGACAGATACAGAATCAATAAACTTGAGGACAGAACAATAAAAATTACCAAACTTAAATGTAAATTAGTACAGCGACTATGAAGAACACTATGGAGGCTCCTAAATAAACTAAAAACACAGCTACCATATGACCCTGCAATCCCACTCCTGGGCATATATCCAGAGAAAAACATGATCCTAAAGGATCCATGCACCCCAATGTTCATTGCAGGACTGTTTGCAAAAGCCAAGACATGGAAGCACCCTCAATGTCCATCAACAGAAGAATGGATCAAGAAGATGTGGTACATATATACAATGGAATATTACTCAGCCATTAAAAAGAATGAAATAATGCCATTTGCAGCAACAAGGATGGATCTAGAGATTGTCACACTGAGTGAAGTAAGTCAGATAGAGAAAGAGAGATATTGTATGACATCTCTTATATGTGGAATCTAAATAGAAATGATACAAATGAGCTTCTTATAAAACAGAAAGAGTAAAAATTCTAACACCATTTGACGGGGTGCTTGATATATAGAGAAAACCTTTTAAAAATTCTTTAAAAAGTAGGGAAGTAAATGGAAGTAACATTTCTACACTTCACTTTAAGTGGTAAAACACTGACACATGTTGACTATTTTAAGTTATGTATATACATTACAATACCTAGAGAATCTACTAAAAAAGCTACACAATATGTTATACTTTAAAATACTACAAGTGAAGCACTTAGGAAAGCAATAAAAGAGAAATAAGAGACAGAAGAAACAAAGATAGAACAAAGACATTGAAAGAAAGAAAGCAGATACAAAAATATGCCTACAATATGAGTCAATTTATATGAATCACAGAATATACATATTTAAGATATTTTCTGGATTCCCAGCAAATTTTGGGAATATAGGCTCAGGCCTTTCACGGCTCAGGCCATGAAGAGTCAGCCTGTAATGCGGGAGACCCGGGTTCGATCCCTGGGTCGGGAAGATTCCCCTGGAGAAGGAAATGGCAACCCACTTCATTCTTGCCTGGAAAATCACATGGATGGAGGAGTCTGGCAAGCTCTGGTCTATGGGGTCGCAAAGAGTTGGACACGACTGAGGGATTTCACTTTCTTTCTTTGCTTCTAAGGTATTTTCTTAAGACTAAGAAAAACTCATCTATTGTGATAGTTATCAGAATACTGGTTACATTTGTGGGGAGAGCACTGTATGGACTAGAAAGGGCTAAGAGAGACCCTTCCTGGGTAAATAGAATGTTCTATAAATTCATCTGAGTACAGTTTGTGTGTGTGTGTGTGTGTGTGTGTGTGTGTGTGTAAATTCATTGAGGCATAGACTTAAGCTTCATCCACCTTACTTAATGTAGGGTGTAATACAGTAAAAATATAACAAATTTAAAAGATGCAAAAATTTTAAAAGTTAAATAACTTGCCACAGCTTGTACCTTATCAAGAGATAGAAACCACAGTGATTTAAACAGGAAAGTTTAATAGGAAGGATATTTACACTATAAAAGAATCACTATAAAATATAATAAAATATTAAAAGGTCTAGGACTGAGGAACATTATGCAAGGAAAGACAGTCTTAAAAGAGGACCATCTCCCTAGGGTTGAGATTCTCCCCAAGGATGGGTTTTAATGACATCATTAGAGAAGGTATAGCTAAACCCACTGGATGGCAGAGAAGTGGTTTGCCAGGCTAGAGTTGGTTTGCTGTCCTGAGCAAGCAGGAAGCACCCCTCTGGAGCCCAGGCAGGTACATGAGACACAGCTGGTGGCCAGCATGTGGGTATAAGGTACAGTGGAGCACCTGTGAGGTAGGTGGTCTGTGGCATGAGGTGTCCCTGATGGGAAGCCCGCAGAAGACAAAGAGGGTAGTGTGTGAGCCACAATAATTGTGGTACTAGGGTGGACAAGAGGACTGTATAGCAAGATACCCATATTGAGAAGACTATGTGAAGGTGGCCACTGGCCACACTGGGGCTACACTGAGAGACCACCCAGGAGCCATGTGCATTCTGAACACATGGCCAAACAGACAACCACTGGATGTCCTCACACCCACACCAGTGACCCCTGTGCTACAGCATGGAAACAGGGGACCCCATTCTCCTGCCAACATCTTCTGTCACCCCCTACTAAGAGTCCTTAACCTCATGCTCACTCTAAAGCAGAAACAGTTAAACGAGCTCCATCTGTCACTATAGAGCAAATACTGAAAAGTGAATTTGGAGCTGAGAGGCAATAAACTGATAACTGACACAATATATATCACAAAAATAAATGAAATCTAGAATGAAAAAAGTAAATGAGATAATGCATGTAAAGCACTTGGCACCAGGCCAAGCACAGTGTATACACTGCATAAACTCTTATTATTATTAATGTTGCTCTGATGGTTATGACAATTTAATTTCAAATATATGTCAATTTGGGAAACAGGATAGAAGTAAACCAACAACAAAAAGTTTTCCTTTCATCCTTTGTATTGTGTATCATTAACTGTTAAAGTAACGAATACCCATTTTAAAAATTTTAAATTAGGTAGAAATGTATTGAGTGGAAAATACAGAATCTTTTACATTCCATCATCAATCCTTTGGAGTAAGATGGTGGAGCAGAAGGACATGAGCTCATCTTCTCCTGCAAGAACTCCAAAATTACAACTCGCTGCTGAACAACTGTCGACTAGAGAATGTTGGATCCCACCAAAAAAAGATACCCCACATCCAAAGGCAAAGGAGAAGCTCCAGCAAGATGGTAGGAGGGGCGGAATCACATTCAGAATCAAACCCCATACCCACCAGAGATGCTCAAAGGGCTCAACAAAACCTTGTGTGCACCAGGACCCAGAGACCCTACAGAGACTGAGTCAGACCTGTGTTTGAGTCTGCTGCAGAGGTATGGGTCAGCAGTGGCCTGCCACAGGGGCAGGGGCTCTGGGTGCAGCTACCTGGTCACACAGCTTGTGGCATAAGCCCTCTTGGAGATCACCATTAACTCCACCATAGAGCCGCCAAGCAGACAACCCAAAAACTGCATAACAATTACACCAAAGAAATTCTTGCACTGTTAAGAAAGTTCTAGGACCCACAATAGATTTCCCAACCAGGGAATCTGGCAAAGGGACTGAAAACCCCCAGGAAATTTGACTTTGGAGGCCAGTGGGATTTGATTATAGAATTAACACAGGACTAGGGAAACAGACTCTTGGAGGGCACAAACAAAACCTTGTGTGCACCAGGACCCAGAAGAAAGGAGCAGTTACCCCTAGAAGAGATTGGCCCAGATTTGCCTGTGAGTGTCCAGGAGTCTCCAGTGGAGGCATGTGCCACTGGTGGCTTGCTGCAGGTTGGGGGCACTGAGTGTAGCAGTACATGCATGGGATCTTTTGAAGGAGGTCACCATTATCTTCATTACCTCCACCATAGTTTGGTCTCAGGTCAAACAATAGGGAGGGAACAGAGCCCCGCCCATCAACAGAAAACTGGATTAAAGATTTACTGAGCATGGCCCCGCCCATCAGAACAACACCCAGTTTCCCCCACAGTCAGTCTCTCCCATCAGGAAGCTTCCATAAACCTCTTATCCTTATCCATCAGAGGGAAGACAGAATGAAAACCACAATCACAGAAAACTAATCAAACTGATCACATGGACCACAGGCTTGTCTAACCCAATGAAACTATGAGCCATGCTGTGTAGGGCCAACCAAGACGAATGGGTCATGCTGAAGAGTTCTGACAAAACGTGGTCTACTGGAGAAGGGAAAGGCAAACCACTTCAGGATTCTTGCCCTGAGATCCCCATGAACACTATGAAAAGGCAAAAAGATATGACACTGAAACATGAACTCACCAGGTTGGTAGGTGTCCAATATGCTACTTGAGAAGAGTGGAGAAATAACTCCAGAAAGAATGAAGAGATGGAGCCAAAGCTAAAACAATGCCTAGTTGTGGATATGACTGGGGATGGAAGTAAAGCCCAATTCTGTAAAGAGAAACATTGCATAGGAACCTGGAATGTTAGGTCCATGAATCAAGGTATTAGAAGTGGTCAAACAGGAGATGACAAGACTGAACATTGACATTTTAGGAATCAGTGTACTAAAATGGACTGGAATGGGCAAATTATATCTACATAATGGGACCATTATATCTACTACTGTGGGCAAGAATCCCTTAGAACAAATGGAGTAATCTTCCTAGTCAATAAAAGAGTCTGAAATGCACTACTTGGGTGCAATCTCAAAATTGACAGAATGATCTCTATTCATTTCCAAGGCAAACCATTCAATATTACAGTAATCCAAGTCTATGCCCCAACCAGTAATGCTGAAGAAGCTGAAATTGAATGCTTTTATGAATACCTAGAAGACCTTCAAGAACTGACACTCAAAAAAGATGTCCTTTTCATTATAGGGGACTGGAATGCAAAAGTAGGAAGTCAAGAGATACCTGGAATAACAGGCAAATTTGGTCTTGGAGTACAAAATTAAGGAGGGCAAAGTCTAACAGAGTTTTGCCAAGAGAACACGCTGGTCATAGCAAACACCCTCTTCCAACAACACAAGAGAAAACTCTACACATGGACATCACCAGATGGTCCATACTAAAATCAGACTGATTATATCCTTTGCAACCAAAGATGGAGAAGCTCTATACAGTCAGCAAAAACAAGACCGGGAGCTGACTGTGGCTCAGAGCATGAACTCCTTATTGCCAAATTCTGACTTATATTGCAGAAAGTAGGGAAAACCACTAGACCATTCAGGTTTGACCTAAATCAAATCCCTTATGATTATACAGTGGAAGTGACAAATAGATTCAAGGGATTAGACCTGAGAGACAGAGTGCCTCAGGAACTATTGATGGAGGTTCGTGACATTGTATAAGAGGCAGGGATCAAGACAACCCCCAAGAAAAAGAAATGCAAAAAAGCAAAATGCTTGTCTGAGGAGGCCTTACAAATAGCTGAGAAAAGAAGAGAAGCTAAAGGCAAAGGAGAAAAGGAAAGATATACCCATTTGAATGCAGAGTTCCAAAGAATAGCAAGGAGAGATAAGAAAGCCTTTCTCAGTGATCAATACAAAGAAATAGAGGAAAACAACAGAATGGGAAAGACTAGAGATCTCTTCAAGAAAATTAGAGACAGCAAGGGAACATTTCATGCAAAGATGGGTACAATAGAGGACAGAAATGGCATGGATCTAACAGAAGCAGAAGATATTAAGAAAAGGTGGCAAGAATACACAGAGGAACTATACAAAAAAGATCTTCATGATCCAGAAAACCCCAGTGGTGTGCTCACTCACCTGGACATTCTGGAATGCAAAGTCAAATTAGTATTAGGAAGCATCACTACGAACAAAACTAGTGGACGTGATGGCATTCCAGCTGAGCTATTTGAATTCCTAAAAGATGATGCTGAGAAAATGCTACACTCAATATGCCAGCAAGTCTGGAAAACTCAGCAGTGGCCATAGGACTGGAAAAGGTCAGTTTTCATTGCAATGCCAAAGATGGGCAATGCCAAAGAATGTTCCAACTACAGCATGATTGCACTCATCTCACACGCTAGCAAAGTAATGCTCAAAATCTCCAAGTCAGGCTTCACCAGTACATGAACCATGAACTTCCAGATGTTCAAACTGGATTTAGAAAAGGCAGAGGAACCAGAGATCAAAATGCCAACATCCACTGGATCATCAAAAAAGCAAGAGAACTCCAGAAAAACATCTACTTCTGCTTTATTGATTACACCAAAGCCTTTAACTGTGTAGATCATAACAAACTATGGAAAATTCTGTAAGAGATGGGAATATCAGACCACCTGACCTGCCTCCTGAGAAATCTGTATGCAGGTCAAGAAGCAACAGTTAGAACTGAACATGGAATAAAAGACTGTTTCCAAATTTGGAAAGGAGTACGTCAAGGCTGTATATTGTCATCCTGCTTATTTAACTTATATGCAGAGTACACCATGGTCATGCAAAATGCCGGGCTGGATGAAGTACAAGCTAGTATCAAGATTGCCGGGAGAAATATCAATAACTTCAGACACACAGATGACACCACCCTTATGGCAGAAAGTGAAGAGGGACTAAAGAGCCTCTTGATGAAAGTGAAAGAGGAGAGTGAAAAAGTTGGCTTAAAACTCAACATTCAAAAAACTAAGATCATGGCATCCAGTCCCATCACTCCATGGCACATAGATGGAGAAACAATGGAAACAGTGACAGATTTTATTTTCTTGGGCTCCAAAATCACTGCTGATGGTGACTTCAGTCATGAAATTAAAAGACGCTTTCTCCTTGGAATAAAAGTTATGACCAAACTAGATAGCATATTAAAAAGCAGAGACATTACTTTGCCAACAAAGGTCCATCTAGTCAAAGCTATGGTTTTTCCAGTAGTCATGTACGGATGTGAGAGTTGGACTATAAAGAAGCTGAGCACCAAAGAATTGATGCTTTTGAACTGCGGTGTTGGAGAAGACTCTTGAGAGTCCCTTGGACTGCAAGGAGATCAAACCAGTCCATCCTAAAGGAAATCAGTCCTGAATATTCATTGGAAAGACTGATGCTGAAGCTGAAGCTCCAATACTTTGGCCACCTGATGTGAAGAACTGACTCACTGGAAAAGACCCTGATGCTGGGAAAGATTGAAGGCAGGAGGAGAAAGGGATGACAGGATGAGATGGTTGGATGGTATCACTGATTCAATGGACATGAGTTTGAGCAAGCTCCAGGAGTTGTTGATGGATAGGGATGCCTGGCGCGCTGCGGTCCATGGGGTCGAAAAGAGCTGGATATGACTGAGCGACTGAACTGAGCTGAACTGATCGATCCTTCTCCCCTTCCCAGAGGTAACCATAGCTAACAATCTTTTGTGTTGTATATTTAAGTTACACTAATTATTAACAATACTTAACACTTTATAATACTAACACATATTAGGCACTGCTCTAAGTTTGTTGTGAATATAGTTTTATGTAAGCCTCCCAACCACCCTACATTGTTGGTTTTATTATTATTCTTCCTTAATAAATGAAGAAATTGAATCACTGACATTTAAACAAAGACTAAGGACAAAGGCTTCCCAGGGGCTCAGTGGTAAAGAATCCACTGGCCAATGCAGGAGACACAGGAGACTTGGGTTCCATCCCTGGGTAGGGAAAATGCCCTGAAGGAGGAAATAGCAACCCACTTCAGTATTCTTGCCTGGGAAATTCCATGGAGGAGCATGGTGGGCTACAGTCCAAGGGGTTGCAAAGAGTCGGACATGACTAAGCACACATACACACACACACAAGACAAAGGGACATGAGAAGCATAAGAATATTTCAACACTAAGGAGAGTAGGTTAAAAGGCTGTGAGAAGGCGGCAACTGAGAAAAGACTTGAAGAGGTGATGGATTTAGCTGAGTGCATAAAATTAGGAAAGAGGGTTCCAGGCAGAGGGAACAGCCAGAGTTCAGGACCCAAGCATACATGTGATATCTGGGAAAGTCTCAGAGAGCAGAGCAGCTAGAACTGAGACAGGAGAGTGGTCCTTGCGCAGATGCCAGTCCATGAATTGGTCTGCAAAAACCTTAGTGAAAACATTGGGGGGCAGTATTCAGAAACTTCTACAGCAGCTTGACAGGTGAATTTTAGGTCCGCTGAGTCAAATAATACAAAATTAGGGCTTGCATTTTTATATCTATTTTTCATATTTTTAAATTTTACTTTTTGATAATTTTTTTTTCCATTTTACAAGTTTTGGTCCATGATGGATTCAAAGTTTCATTTGTTTTTATTGGTTGCTTGATGGGCTTTTTTTAATGATATTTCACCACAGATAGTCTTGTGATAGTTGAGGATACTGTTAAGATACAAATTTTTATTCAGAAGATATGGAGCAGGGTCTGAGATTCTAATAAGAAATTCTTATTTCTTATTAGAAATTATTATTTCTAATAAGCTCTCAGGTTTTGCTGATGCTTCCAGTCCAAGGAGTAGCAGATACAGGAATTACTCTAGGGCAGGTTTGAGAATAGACAGTAGGAGAGTTAAGGGAGAAACAGGGAAACTCAGGCAAGAGATGATGGAGCTTTAGAGTAGCAACCATGGTGGTGGTAAGAAGAGGTCAGATTGTAAGTTTCTCTCTGAAAAGTAGAGCCTAAAGGATTTCCGGATGCATATAGGATGTGGAGTGTGAGAAGGGGTTAGAAGACAGGGATAACTATAAGGCTTGTGGCATAAAAAAAGGAAGGAACTGGGTAACGCAGAGTGGAGGGGCTGACAACAGAGTCTAGGCTGGTAACTTTCATCACAGCCACTTTCTAGAAATGGTCCACAGTGGTGGAAAATACTTAGAAGACAGATTTACCTTCTGGGTCCTTCTCTCTACAAAAACAAACACAGTAAGCTATGACATGACAACTACTGTTTCAATTCCCCCAATCAACAACAGCAGCAGCAACAATAAGGGGCTTGAAAAATCACTAAAATCAAAGACGTAAGGACAAAACAAATGCTGCAATTGAATGAGACACAGTGACCTGTTAACTAGGCTGCTTAATCAGAAAGGCAAGTAGACCAAATAATCCTGGCCTGAATCATCTGAGTCTCTCAGGTCTCATCAGTTTTCTCTGCAAAGGAGATGGTTAATTAGATTTTACAGTAAAAGATATGAATGAATCAACACTGTATTGAAACCTTATTAATGAATAATGTGGTCTGATTGCATGACATATGCTGTGCCAGGTGTGTTTGTGTGTGTGTGTGTGTGTGTGTGTGTGTGTGTGTGTGTGTGTGGTTTATGAGTTGCTAGGAAAAATGATGCCTGGAATGTCACACACTATTAACAAAGGTGACCTCTGGGGAAAAGGAGTGAGGTTGACAGTCAGAAGAGGATGGGATAGGAAGGTAGGAATGGCATCCTCTTTCTGAGATTCACCTTTGATTTATTTGAATTGTTCTATAACATACTTGGAGAAGGCAATGGCACCCCACTCCAGTACTCTTGCCTGGAAAATCCTCTGGATAGAGGAGCCTGGTAGGCTGCAGTTCATGGGGTCACTGAGTCAGACACGACTGAGCGACTTCACTTGCACTTTTCACTCTCATGTATTGGAGAAGGAAATGGCAACCCACTCCAGTGTTCTTGCCTGGAGAATCCCAGGAATGGCAGAGCCTGGTGGGCTGCCGTCTATGGGGTCGCACAGAGTCGGACACGACTGAAGCGACTTAGCAGCAGCAGCATAACATACTACTTCTATAAGTTACTGGACAAGATAAAGAAGTGAAAATACTTGTCAGTCTCTCTGCCTTCCTACCTCAACTTAAGAAAAATATAACAGAGGGATGGGATGGGGAGGGAGGTGGTAGGGGCTTCTGGATGGGGAACACATGTACACCCACGGCAGATTCATGTCAGTGTATAGCAAAACCAATACAATATTGTAAAGTACATAAATAAATAAATAGATAAATGAAATGGACAACATTAAAAAGAAAAAGAAAAATATAACAAGAACTTCTCAGTAAATCTAACAATTTCCTAAAACATTTTGCTTACAGATATCCCTACAGGAATTTCCTTGAGCAATACACTGCTGAACAGATTAAACCATTAAAATGCTTGCAAATATATGCAATGTGTCCCTCTTTTCTTCACCTTATCTTTATCTCTATCAGACATCAACTCCCAAAATAATGAATACAAAAAGGCAAAAGGAACTTGAGGTTAAAATGGTACCAAGATTTCTTCACACAGCAAAAATAAAGAAGCTGAATTCATTTATGAACAACTGTTAAGTCATTCTGTTGTAATATTTTTACCAAACTCAACCTATACTTTACTGTAATAAATCTTTGTGCTGTATCACCAAATATTCTCTCTAACTACCAAGTTTTTAAAGCTTCTCAATATTCTCTCTCTCTTCTAGGGTACCTCTAAGGAGCATGCCTCACAATTTGCCCCATGGATTCAGGAAAGACCTTTACTTGGCTAAGATCAAAGCAGTGTGAACTAAGTAGTTTGATTCTCGTAGCTATCTGATTGCAAGCTGCATGTATAATCCTGCACTTTATAAATATAATGATCTTATAATAGACCTGCTGAGCGTAAGTGGGCAGCTTAATGCACATGGCCTGTGAATCTTCATATTAATTGATTTTGCTCCCAAACTGTGTGCAGTGGAAAGAACCAGATGGAGGTTAGAATCTTAGCTCTACAGCTTACTGGGAGGACTTCAACAGTCACTTAACCTCTTTGACTGTCAGTTTTCTTATCTATAAACTGAGGATTAAAATATTTACCTCACAAAGTTGCCTTTGAGGCTTAGTGACATATAAAGAAACTTGTGAAACTTCTTACTCAATGCCAAGCACATAATAAGCCCTTGGTAAATGCTTATTAATTTTAAACTGTGATCCAGGAAGGAAATGTCTGTGAGACAACAGATTGTACTTTTGAGACTGCAAACAAGACAAACACTGGCCTTCCATGTAGGAAGAGTAGAGCTGGCAACTACTTTGGTAGAGTGGGATGTGGGAAAGATTTTATGCTGCCTCTTAGCCTCCTTAAGAAATGTCGTCTTTAGTTTGGCTCAACCAATGTGTCCCCTGGTAAAGGTGAGTTATTAACTAGGTAACAAGTGAACAGAAGCTAGGTTTTTCTCCATAACGAATCCATTCCACTTGCTGTAGCCCAGTTGAACTAAGAGTTGTGGTAGGCAAAGGGCAGGAAAAGGCACTGGGCACGGAAGGACAAAGTGGAAAGCAACTGAAAAAGCACTGGGCAAAGAAGGACACCCTTGAAAGCAACCAAAGCCAGGGGAAGAGAAACAAAAACGGAAATTTGGGCTCATTTATCAGCCCCACTTAAGGACAAGCTGTGTCTATATTGTAACACCTGTAAGTCTGCATGCCGGGAATTCCACATGCAAAGAGGCCTGTTGGGGGTTTGAGGCATTCCGGCTCTGGCTCTCAGCCCTGCAAAGTCTGATAAAGTGCACCTGGCAAAGTACGAGTTCTAGTGAAGGTACAGGCAGGTGTGCTGTGCTTAAACACTCTCCTGGAAATTTGCACTGAATTTGCCAAACTTCATCAGTTTGCATATTGGAACTGCTTTACCTTGCATAACCTTGATTCAAAAATGATAATTAATAGGCCTGGTTCTGCATTGAAAAGAGAGGAAAAAAAGGTTGAGAGAATAAACTCTGTCTTAAAGGAAGGATTAACTCTTTCCTGGAACTAGATTTCCTGCCAGGCAGCAGCAGTGAATCATGTAAATACGATCCAAATAGCATAGCATGGATGCACACTTAGCTTTTACCATATGATTTTTACCTTAGGTTCTCCTTGAGGTAACTTTGATATCATTAAATATCAAAAATCAAGGTAAGGGAAAGCTTACTCATAATCTGTTTATGTGGCACTAACTAGACACCAAGAATTGAAATAATAACTGCTGGATTTGGAGTATTTATTATCTACTTGGGGATTTGGCATAAATATCAGTGATAACAAAATAAGGATAATGCTGCTTATTAGTGTTGTCATGAAATTTTGATAGATAATGTTCGTAAGAGCTCCTAGGACATTCCCCCACAGATTATCAATTTTGTTTATTTTATGGCTAGAGTCAGGACTCATGTAATAGTTTAGATGGATGATATGGTTCACTAACAATCAAATGATGTTCAAGTTCAGTGTATTTGCCAAAAGCAATGGGCTTCCAAGGTGGCACAGTGGTAAAGAACCTGTCTGCCGATGCAGGAGACACAACAGAAGTGGGTTTGATCCCTGACTCAGGAAGATCCCCTGGAGAAGGAAATGGCAACACACTCCAGTATTCTTGCCTGGAAAATCCTATGGACAGAGGAGCCTGGCGGGCTACAGTCCGGGGTGGGGTCACAAAAAGTAGGATGCAACTGAACATAAACACACACCAACAGCAATATATAAATATTTTGGAAGAGCTGATGAGGAAAAGGGAATGGGAGTGTCTGCTCTTAGTAGACAGAAAATGTGTGTCACAGGTCAATGCAGACTTCCATACCTACAAAGTATACTACAACTTTACTTAGTAGTAATGGCAACTTCACTTGCCATTAGTTAATAGGTGGAGAGATGACTCCCAATTCAGGTAACAAGACACATATTTATTTCACTTGTAGAACACAGAACAAGGTACAGTCAAAATAAACACATTAGATGTCCGCTTTCAGTCAAAATGAAATAACAAGGATTGGCTTTATATGCCAGCCTAAAACAAACAAGAAACAAAATATATAAACAATGGTTTTCAGACATTGGACCTCAGGATGCACAATGTGATTGTCTCTGTGAAGGGGGAAATAAAAGAAGTAGCCCTATAAATACCCTAACATACTGCCTGAAAAGAGTTTCCAGGCTGCAGTGGAGGCAGAGGAGACCCAAATAGTCACCCTTAGTTGAGAGGACAACATTGGGAGTCCAGAGAGACCAAGACACTGTAATTCACAGAGAAGGGTACTGGAAAAGAAAAAGTTACAGAGACCTAGCTCCAGACATCTGGAGAGGGTTCCTCTTAAGTCTTGAACTAAATACTGATCAGTGCATGTATATAAGGAAAGTACCTATGGCCAGGGAGAGAAGCACCCAGAAGGAGCAGGAGGGAAATCGCTGAAGTACACCCAGGGATTGGACTTGGTTGCATTCCAGTTTATGGTCCCACCAGTCAGAATAGGAAAATTTTGTAATCCGTGGTAAAGAACTCAGAAGGGTTTTGTCTCAGTGTTTGCACAAAATTAGATTAAAGGCTACCTCTGTTTTACCTAACAAAGATTAAAAGCAAGAATCAGTGCCTTGGAAGGATCAAATGCTTCTCAACAATTTATCTGTGTCCTAGAATGAAATTCAAGGTTATTTGTAGCAATACAGAAAGATCTAGTTCCCGAAAGGAAACACAATGTGTGACTTCCTGGAAAATATTATTAGGCATGAAAAAGAAGCAAGAAAATAGCACCACAATGAGGAAAAAGACCAGTCAATCGAAACTGATGAGGGAATAACACAAATGACAGAATTTGTAGTTAAAGTGAAAGCCGCTCAGTCATGTCTGACTCTGTGACTCCGTGGACTGTATAGTCTATGAAATTCTCCAGGCCAGAATATTAGAGTGGGCAGCCGTTCCCTTCTCCAGGGGATCTTCCCGACCCAGGGATTGAAGCCAGTTCTCCCACATTGCAGGCAGATTCTTTACCAGCTGAGCCACCAGAAAAGTCACCAGGAAAATCATTAAAGATCAGATATTTATTTTAAGTGCATTCCATATATTCAAGAAAGCAGAGGAAAGCTTGAGATTATGGAAACATGGAAAATATTTTTTAAAACAGATCCAAATTGAACTTCTACAGATAAAAATTGCACATAATTTATTGTTAAAATATCACACACTTAGGTAGTAAGGCACAAGTAGTGAACTGGAGGAACACATTACTATTGCTTTCTGGCTCATTTAAGTGTACATTTGCAGGTTCACTTTTCCATGACTTTCTCAGATTTCTCCTGGTACTGTTGAATGCTCCGAGGAAATCATTTAACTTTTTTTGAGTCTCACTTTCTTCACTTATAAAATGGTAATAACACTGATCAAACAAAACACTGTGACAGTCAGAAATAATCCACATAAGTTGTTGATCAGTAGTATTAACAAAGATGTGTTTGTTGCTTCCTTTGCTTTTACATTAAACTCATAAGCAAAAATAAAGTAAAACATGGAAACTAGAAGGAATCAAAAATTGTCATTTGTGTACTTTGAAAGACGTAAAACTATCTTTACAGTGGCATTTAAATTTTTATTGTAAATCATGATATATTCATGGAAAAGAATACAAAAATAAACGTATCACTCAATAAATTTTCATAAATTAAACACTAATGTACATACTATTCTGGCCAAAGAAATAGGAAATTGTAGGCACCACGGAAAAGTTTCCCTAATGGTCCCTATGGTCTTGTCTTTATTCTTTCATCTTCCTCAAAAGTAATCACTATCTAACTATCATTATCTGTTAGAATCACTGATTTCTAACATTATAATTTAATTTTGCCTGTATCTGTTACATAAATGGAATCTTACAATGTATATTCTTTTATAACTGGTATTTTTCCATCAACACTGTTGAGGAAATGCATGCTTTACTTTGAGAAGTGCAAGCCTAAGGCAGTATGAATGTGGAAAAAGGAAAATGAGGCAAGAAAATATATAAGAAATGAAATATGTTACCATATTTCATCAAGCTACCGAGAAACAGAATAGGCTGCTCCGCAGCTGAGTTAACTTTCTGGCATTATACCTTCTGTACAGGAGCTGTGAGAATGAATCACACCTAGAACCGTTCAACGGAAGAAAGACAGAGGGGGAATTTACCTTCTTAGATACTTTCCATTTCTTACTGTGCTAAGTTTTATTCATGAGCAACTAATTCTCCAGCACTAGTAAACCGTATTATCTGACCCTTTGATGGTCACTCAGGAAACCAGATAATGCCTAGGGATACAATATGTCGGACCTGAAGCTAAGGATTGATGTTTTTAATTAGTTTTAGAAACTTCCCAGACATTACTTCAGTATTGCTTCTACACTACTCTCTATTTCTAGAATTCTGATGGCATGCATGTGAGATCCTCCTAGTGTCTGCTCTATGTCTTTGCCCGTCTCTTCTCTTTCACACATTCTTTTGTTTCTCTGGGCCTCGTTTTAGATATTTTATTCTGGCTTATCCTCCAGTTACTATTTTTTTTTCTTCAGCTGAATCTAATCTGCTTTTACTCGCACATGTTGAGTTCTCAATTTCAAACACTTTATCTTCCAATTTTACAATTCTTAAAATTCTTAGAATTGTAAGAGTTACTAGGCTCTCCCCAAATCCACAATCTGGTCTTCGATCTCCTTGAAAGGATAGTTACTTTAGTCACTATGTCTGACTGCTCGATTATTTGAGGCCATGAGGGTCTTTTCCTGTTGTCTATTTTTTTTCATTGTCTTATCATTTCATATGACTTGTAGTTTTAATTGAGGGTTGTGTATTGCATACAAAAATTGTAAAAACTCTAGTCCTATTAAGATGCCAATATACAGCAGACAGCAACCTATAAGCTGCTTAAAAATAAAACCTGGAGAGCAAATTAGAAAAAAAGAACTCACAAAACCAGTACACACTTATGAGGAAAACAAAACCATAGGCTCACTGAATGAACAGTTACTCCAGTACATTTTGTTTAATGCATCAGAGTAACATCCCTCCATTCAACTGCTCCCTGGTAAGGTCTCTTGAAAGCCCCCTTTCTTGTATGCCTTGGGCAGCTCTGTGCCAGCCTGTGCTCTTTTAACTAGACATTCTCCTCCAAATTCAGGTCCCCATAACTAAAATTACAGGGGAATTTACAGCACTATATTCCTCTTCTCATGTGGTGGGAGGGAAAGAGTTTCTTCACTCCCTTTCAAAAGATGATTTAAAGTCTTTCAAGACTTCATGCCTTTTATTGGACAATTTATGGAAAGTTTTGAAGAGGTTCAGTGAATTCCATTAAATGAAACTTAAATCCAAAAGAATTCCTTCCCCCTAAAGGAGTTCCATAATATTTATTTGATTCTCACATCAATTAGCCTATGAGTCACTACTTTTAAGAGGCAGTTTGGTTAGATATCTTATTTGGCCTTAATTTAATATCTTAACAGTAGGCTGTTGAGCTCAGTAATTACTACCTCAGTGGGATATACTTCTCCTTTGACTGCTCTAAATCGTTCACAATAAGCAGGGTTGAAGGTCTGCATGCTGCTATATCTACTGGTCTTAGATTCTCAGGCTTCATATTACTGAAGGTTTGAATACTTTCCAAGAACACTGTTGTATTTGAGGTCCGAATTACTGAGTAAGAAGGCATTTTGGGGTGATATTGACAATAGTCAGAACCTAAATAAAAGAATTCAAGTGACTGGAAAAGCACAAAGGAACTAGATGAAGAAAACCCCCAAGTTTGAGAAAGGTTGGAATGTCACTATAATCTGGAGAGCAAGTATATCATTCATCCTGATTCTTGGAATTAAGTCATTTCTTATGTGAACTATATGCTGATCTCACATATTTCACAGGTGAAGGTAAAATCAAGGCATGCTTAAAATGTGTGACTTGACTGTGTTAAAGCTGGTTTTTCTTGGCCCTTTTCCTAGTATCTTCAGTGCTGAGGCTAATGATTAAGGGAACACAGGGTGAGGGGGCAGGGAATAAGAGCTTGTAAAAGGAACTAAAGCTGAAAACAGCACAGAAAAAGAGGAGAAAAGCTCCCAGTGAAAAACGTTAAAATCTTCAAGGAAGTACTGAACACCCTCCACATGCCTACATCCTCTCAGGCATGACATTACCAACCATGTCACAGAGGAGAGAGAAGTGTAAAAAAGGAGTAGAAACAACCCCCAAATATGTAGCCACTCCCTCGGGTCCTGGGTAAGTGACATAACACAGTAACTACCAAGCAAACTGCATGCTGCCACATTTCCAACACCTAAAGGATAATATCACATCATCTTCAGAGATAGAGAAGAAAATTTAAATAACGAAACAAGGAAGCTGTAACTATATCATGTATAACTCCTGTTGCTTTTCTTTGAAGTATTTCCTCCACATATAAAATTTATGTAACCGTCAGTGGGGAAAATGCAACAGCAGAAGAACTCATCAACAAATTGTTCATAGTGTTATAGATTTATTCATAATATCTCCAAATCAGAAAAATCCTATACTTCATCAAGTAAATGGATAAACACATCATATAGTGCATTCACATAATGGAATACTATGTAACAAAAAAAAGAGAGGAGGGAAGCATAAGCCATAGATTTGTACCATGATATGTATGAATCTTAAAATTGGTACATGGGGTGAAATAAGCCAGACAAAAGAGTGCAAACGAGCTATCATTTATATAAAATTGTAGGAAAGGGAAAAAAACCCACATCTATACTGAGACAAAGAGATCAACGGCTGCCTGGGACTAGAGATTGTGGAGACCAGGGTGGCTATTAACTGAAAAATTACAAATTTGTGGGGAGGCTTATAGAGATGTAATATATATATACACACAGTGGTGGTGGCTGTAAAAGTGTATGTGTGTTGCGTGCTACATCACTTCAGTCGTGTCCAGCTCTGCGTGACCCCATGCATTGTAGCCCACCAGGCTCCTCTGTCCATGGGATTCTCCAGGCAAGAATACTAGAGTGGGTTGCCAGGTTGTCCTTCTCCAATAAAAGTGTATACATTTGTTAAAACTCATTGAACTTCACATTTCAAAAAGGTATGAAAGTATATCTCAATAAAGTTGCTTTTATATTCAATTCAGATAAAACAAGCCTAAAACTTGAGTGTTCTCTTTGAAATCTACTGACATACCAATAAGAATAATTTTAAAAATGCAGATCTAGTAAAATATTGGTTGTGTAAAGCTACTGGGATGTTGTTTTACATGGATTTTTTACTCCAAAGGTAAGGGAGAAATACCTTCTCCCTGCCAGACTCTACATGGATGAACAGTTCTTCCAAAAGGTAAGGAACAATAGATTCAGAACTCAAAGGAATAGTTATCAGAGACTGCCCTTCATTTTCTACTAAAGATATTATTAAGAAATAATCAGATATTCACTCATTAGTTTCTCAGCCTTCTTCTAAGAAGGTCTCTTCCTCAAACTATTGAAAATACTAGGCAACACTGAACACCAGCCCCACTTCCCATCTTAAAGGGGTGAACCAAACAGGTGTATCCAGACAGCTCTACAGACATTCATATATATATACATATATATATAACATCTCTATAACACATTCATTCCTCTCACAAGGCTATAGCTTCTTTTGTTAGCAAAGGATAATTCCCAGCAATGACATTCAAATGTAAAATTTTTCTTCACCAACTGGGACTTTGGGAGGTAAATTTCTCCTGTTATCTAATAAAGATACTACCAAGTGGTAAGTATGAAAAAATTATCTCCATCTAGCACAAAATATAAAGACTGCAATAAATCTCATTCTTTCATCACTCCTCTAGTTTAAACTTAAATAAATTACCCGGCAAGAATAGAACAGAGTAGGCCTTGCTGTACTGTGCTATTCCTTGTGGTCAGAGTTAAAGAGTACTAATATTAACCGAGTGCTTACTATACACCAATCAGGGTTCCACATACTCTATATCCACTAATATCTTTTATATGCACAACCATAAGAAATTCTATTTCAGTCATTATTTTGTACAAGTTGAAAGTGGGATACAAAGAGGTGAAGTAAAATAACTTACCTGAAGCTTTACAATGTCTAATGGAGGGATTCAAAATTAGGTAGTCTGTCTTTTGTTTCCACATTTTTAACCACCACATGATACACTGCATTGTAATTTGTCAAACAGACAAGGCTGCTATCTGCCATTCAAGGGTGTCCACGTTCCTGCCATCTGTCTTTTTTTTTCTTTGTTTTTGCAGAATATGTGCACCCCTAACTCAAGGTGCATGGTGCTCAGAAGCATAGTGATAACATATGAGTCTTCCAGGGCAGAAAGCTCACTGTCAATAAAAATCCCCAGACATAGTTCTGAAGGGGCCATTTTTCTTTTACTGCTACCAAAGAGGTTCCAAAGAAAGACATTCTAGATGATATAGTTATTTCTCTTTCTTTCCTTATAATCATAAATAAAAAGCTAAGGTGTGCAGATCCAATAGTGTGCTAAGTGTAACACTTTCATACTCTATTATAACATTTATTGCCTATTTTAGATGAAGAAATAAGTTTTGGAAGGCAAAAGAAGCTGTTCAGTATCTACTAAGTGGTAGAGCTCAGGTTTAAAACAATTTCTGTCTGATTCCAAAGCCCACACCTCTAGTCATTAATCTGTAAAGGTGTAACAACATAAGGTAATTCACTTCACAGAGAACTGTGACCCTATACGGGGATGACTCTAGGAGAATTTTAGGAGGAGGAGAGCAAAAGTGCTGGCACATATTGCCATTTTTCCTACTTCAAAGAGCAAAAATCTCTGAGGTAATTATGAACTGTCTCTTTTTTTTTAACAAATCCTAGATGACTAGGTTATTTAGAAAATGCTAGGATTAGGTACCTATTCCAGAACTTTCCCTACCTGAAAAGCAAGCACAAACAAATACCTGAGAATCCATACTTGAGCAATCCATACTTGAGAATATTTAGACAAAAGGATTTTTAAGCAGAAATATATAGCATTCTGCCCTCATATGCTCTCCACTGTCACTTATAAGATGCTAGAATATTTTTTATAAATATTAAATGAAAAAAGAATATAATTTTATTTCACAATAAATACTGTCCAAGAAGGTTTTTGTTGCCAGATTGCTTTATTTCCCTCATGATGTCTGATATATATCAAGAAAAATGCTATTTTACTTAAAGAGTATTACACATTTAAATAATAGAATTAAGTGAACAAATATTTATTATGAGCACATCCTAATGACTTGTGCATTTAAAAGAAAAATATTTTATCAATGGATATGAATGTAAAATATGGAGCATTTGATCCTAGAAAAATTTTGGCTTTGAGGTAACTAAGATAGTTTATACCTTCAAAAATCTTTACATAGCCTTCATGACACAGCAAAGTTTTTTTATCTTCCATTTCTGGCACTCTGTGATAAAATCATTTAAACTTTGAGTCAATAACTATTTCACAGAGGAAAAAAAGAATCAAACAAACAGTCTAAAGAAGCAACTTAGAACACCAATGTGCACACACAACAAAGTCTCAAAAAATTCCTGCCCTTTCTGGTAAAAAGACCAGGAAATGCCTAGCAATACAGAAAATGTTTATGCAATAATTACCTTACTCAAACTAAAGACTACAAGAAAACCTAATCCCAACCCCAACCCACCAACACAGGATAACTGGGAGCCTAGATTTTCACCTCATGTGGCTACAACTAGGAGTGACTCCAACTCCCACTGTTCTGATTCTGAGAAGGCCAAGTGCTAAGCAAGGCCCTTCATTCCCATCAACTGGTAACAAGTTCCCTTCCACTTGTGGTGTCAGTAGAAACCAAGTGAGGTAGAAGACCTGCACTTCCCCCATACCAATCAGTAATAAGGTACACCTCTCACTGGGCTGGTGTCAAAGGAGGCCTAGTCGAGAATCAGGAATTCTACTACCACTTACTGTAATGAGGCCAGCCCTCTCTCTGGTGTCACCCATTGCTCTATGGTGTCAGTGTCAATGGAGACCAACAGTAAGCAGTAATAACGGATCTTTGCCCTCCCCAGCCAGCGTGACGTCATGAAAACCTAGTATGGAGTCAGAACTTCCAACCCTGTCCTGAAGAATCCTTCCCCTGCCAGAGTGTCAAGAGAGGTTAGATGGGGAATTGGACTTCCACTCCCACTTGACAGTAATGAGGTGGCACCCCTCTTTCCCCACCAGCCCAGTGTTAAATGCGGTCAGCTAAAGCACACATTTAACTAAGATCCAGAGTCTCACAACATAATACTCAAAACATACAGGTATACTTAAAAATCATCTGGCATAATCAGAACCAGAAAAACCCAATTTGAATGAGAAACGGCAATCAACAGACACCAACACCAAGATGACATAGATGCTGGAATTATCTCACTAGGATTGTAAAGCAGCCATCATAAATATGCTTCAATAAGCAATTACAAACATGCTTGAAACAAATGAAAAAATATAATACCTTAGAAAAGAAATAGAAGACATTAAGAAGAATCAGTAACTAAACTAAAAAAAAAAGCACTAGATGAGCTCAGTAGCAGAATGGAAATGACAAAGAAAAGAATCGGTGAGCTTAAAAATAAAACAACAGAAGTTCCCCAATCTGAACAGCAGAGAGAAATGGACTGAAACAACAAGTGATCAAAACTTTAAAAAGTATAGAGGCGAGGAAGACAGTAGTAGTTGCCAGGGGTTAGGAATGGATGGGAAGTAGGGGTGTGACTATAAAGAGGTAACATGAGGAAGATCTTAGAAGTGATAGGATACTTCTGTATCTTTATTGCATTGGTGGTTCCATGGATCTATGTGTGTGATAAGATGTCACAGAACTACACACACATCACTATCAGTTTACTAAATTTAATACTTTTCATTAGATACTGTTCCTATTTATTTTTTCAGTAAAAAAAATTTCACAAGTGTAGTGGCCTTAAGCAATGAAATTTATTATCACACAGTTCTGGGTCACAAGTCTAGGCACAGTGTGGCTCAGCTGATTTTTTACTACTGGTTTCATGGAGCCAAAATCATGGTGCTGGCAGGTTGCATTCCTTCGAGAGGTTTTGGGTTAACTCCACTTTCAAGCTCATTCAGGTTACTGGCAGAATTCAGTTCCTTGTGGTTGTAAGATGAAAACCTCTGCTTCCCTACTGGGTATTGGCAGGGGTCATTATTAATTTCCAGAGGTTACCTGTATTCCTTGGCTCATGGACTCCTTTCTTCATCGTCAAATCTAGCAGTTGCAGGTCAAGTGCTTCTCACTCTCCAAATCTCTCTGACCTTTCTCTCTGCTTTCATTTATCCTCTGTTTTTTTCTTTCCACTACATCTGACTTCAATTGGAGAAATTTTCTCTGCATTCAAGGGCTCAAGTAATTAGATTATGTCAAACTGGACAATCCAGGATAAATGTCCCTATTTTAAGATCCATAAACTTATGGCATCAGTATATTTTCTTAACAGCAGTACCTGGGTTAGTGTGCAAATAATCAGGAGATGGGAATCTTGAGGAGACACTGCTAAAATTCTGCTTATCACAATTATGCAAAATATAACCATGGGAGAAACTGGATAAAGGTTACATGGAATCTCTATACTATTTTGGCAACTTCTTGTGAATTTATAATTATTTCAGAATAAAAAGTTTTTAAAATACATAGAAGAAAAGTAAAAGCAAAATAAATATATTTTCTATCAAAAAATATTTTCCACTACCAGAGGACCTGCAGTAAAAGAAATACTAGGGAAGGTCCTTAAAGTAGGAAAATTTTTATCTCAACTGGAGATATGGAATTGCAGGAAACAAAGACACCGAAAAGGGTAAATATGTGAGGAAAATCTAAGTTAATATTAATTTTATAATACAGTAAAAATTACAGGCTAAGTTTAAAATGTACATAGGATTGAAATGCACATCAAAAATAGCATAAAGAGAAGGAAGGACTTAAATGGAGTTCAAGTGTTTTAATATATTTACATTGTTGGAAGTTTAAAATGATTAAACTGCAGGTGACACTAGAAAAGTTAAGGATGTATATTATAGTCTCTAGTGTAACCACTAAATGGATGATGAAAGATTGTGTTAACAAGCCAATAGACACAAAGAAGTGGGAATATAAAAGATTCTGTCACATTCACCCAAAAGATAACTAGAAAGGAGAAACCAGCAATGAATATTAGGTGGGACAAAGAGAAGATTCAAATACATCAACAAATACACTAAAAGTAAGCAGACTACATATTCTAATTAAAAGGCAAAGACTATAAGGACAGTTAACAAAAAACTACACGCTGCTTAGAAGGAACACATTTAATGTAAGGAGACAAATAGAAAGTAAAGGATGGAAAAAAAAAAAAACACATAAAGCTACCCTTCCACAAAAAAGACACCGTAATATAGCTATGTTAAAATCACAAAAATGAGGCTAAAGAAAATTGATAGAGACATTTTATGATGTTGAAAGTGCCAATCTTCTCAGAAGATATAATTCTTAACATGTATGCACTAATAGCATAACAAAATATGTGAAGTAAAAACTGGCCGAATTAATAAAATTTGGGAAATTCACAAGTGTGGTTAGAAATTTTATTAAGCATTTCTCAGTAATTGTTAAAATAGGTTAAAATAAATCAGGAAGGATATAAAAGATTTGAATTAGCACAACTAATAAACTTTATCTAATTCACACATGTATAATAACATTTAAGAACATTCACTTTAATGTCCACAGAACATTTTTAAAAAATTGTACATATAAACCATGCAGCTAGTCTTAAACTGCAAAAGACTGAAATCATACAATGTTCTCTTATTACAGTGGAATTAAGACTGAAATCTATAACAACATTAAAAATTAACTAGAAGATGGTTAAATGTTTGAAAACTAAGTAATACATTTGTAAAGAACCCAAAAAAAGGGTCAAAAAAAGCAATTCCAATGAAAATTAGAAAATGTTTGGAAGTGAAAAAATAACTGAAATATGGTATATCAAAATTCACAGAGTACAGCAAATATTTGTGCTTGAAGGAAAATTTATAGCTTTATTTGTACATATTAGGGGAAAATTTTAGGCTAAAAATCCAGTAACATTTCTGGAGAAGTTAGAAATAGAAGAGTAAATGTTATCCTGCCTTTTTTTTATTTGCAAATGTTTTAAATCCTTGAGTTTTCAAGCTAGAGCTTTCTAAATCCATATACTCTTTGAAGAGACACTGTTGTTGTTGGATTTAGAATGATAGATCCTCTAGGAGGAATTCACCATTAGTCAGTTTAGAGGGTTTAATCAAAACCCCTAATTTGTATTTGAAATTGTTGCTGCCATATTGTGAACCTGAAAACAGCATCTATATCTTAAAGGAGATTTAATGTTGGCTGTATTTTTTTTTAGATTGGAATGCTATTGTAAGTATTAATACGTGTTTTTAAAGCTCTTATAAATCTGTAGATGAAAAGAGCAATATAAATGCAAAAGCTTGGTTTTTCAAACCATATACAATGTTCAGAATAAAAGAAAGAAGAGAAAAATTGAAATGTGAACTGAACCACAAAATTGGAGTGTTTACTTTCCTCTCTTCATTTTTAAAACAAGCAAGGCTCAGAGGAATAAAAGATAAGGGTAGCTACAGAATTGGTTTTCCAACTCATGAATAGTAGTTCTAAAAATAAGCTAACTGGCTGAAGAAAGACATAGGAAGCTCTCAAATAAAACAAGTAACTAGTATTTTTCAACTTGATAATAATGAGAAAGTAGGTATCAAACTTAACCAAACTTTTGAGTGGATTTCTTATTATTCATTCACAAACTCATTCATTCAACCATACGTAAATCCAAGAGATACTTGTTAACTCTGGCAGGCACTGTGATAGTGCAGGAGATATAATGGTGAGCAGAGAAACATGCTTTCTTTCCGCTTGATGATTACAGTTGAGTAGGAGAGAATGGCATTAAAACAGTCAAGTAAATAAATACAGACTGAGATTCTCTCTTATGATAGAGAGGCACAGGGTGTTTTGTGAGATTAACAGGACATCTAGTGTAGGGGGTATGAGAAAGCTTGCGCTAGAAGGTCTTATGTGAGCATCAGTTTGTAAAATAGAGGTTGGTTAATTAGGTCAAAGAGAGAAGTGAAGGGGAAGAGCCTTCTGGGCAGAAGAAATAACATAAACAAAGGCTTCTGGTTGGTGTAAGGAACTGAATCAGGGCCAGTGTGGCCAAACAAAGAACATGAGGGGAGAGTATGAAAAGGGGAAGCTGAACAGAGAGTGAAGAAGGTGGGATGGAGGTGTGGAGATCAGCAGAAACCTGATTCCTGGAGCCTCAAAGGCCATCTTAAAGGTTTTTTCTATCTCTTAATAGCAAAGCAAAACTGGGAATGGTTTTGCTTTCTTCAGATCAGCCAGGGCTTTAGCTTCCAAGGGGAGGCAACGTCCTCCAAACATTGCTACTAGCTCCAACCTACCATCTTCTCACGTAAATGATGCAGAGGATCCCCAGTGATCTCCTGGAACAGGGGAAGTTCAGTTCAGTTCAGTTCAGTCGCTCAGTCATTTCCGACTCTTTGTGACCCCATGAATCACAGCACGCCAGGCCTCCCTGTCCACCACCAACTCCCGGAGTCTACCCAAACCCATGTCCATCGAGTTGGTGATGCCATCCAACCATCTCATCCTCTGTCTTCCCCTTCTCCTCCTGCCCCTAATCCTTCCCAGCATTAGGGTCTTTTCCAATGAGTCAACTCTTCGCATCAGGTGGCCAAAGTATTGGAATTTCAGCTTCAACATCAGTCTTTCCAATGAACACCCAGGACTTATCTCCTTTAGGATGGATTGATTGGATCTTCTTGCAGTCCAAGGGACTCTCAAGAGTCTTCTCCAACACCACAGTTCAAAAGTATCAATTCTTCGGTGCTCAGCTTTCTTCATCATCCAACTCTCACATCTATACATGACCACTGGAAAAACCATAGCCTTGACTAGACGGACCTTTGTTGGCAAAGTAATGTTTCTGCTTTTAAATATGCTATCTAGGTTGGTCATAACCTTCCTTCCAAGGAGTAAGTGTCTTTTAATTTCATGGCTGCAATCACCATCAGCAGTGATTTTGGAGCCCAAAAAATAAAGTCTGACACTGTTTCCACTGTTTCCCCATCTATTTGCCATGAAGTAATGGGACCAGATGCCATGATCTTAGTTTTCTGAATGTTGAGCTTTAAGCCAACTTTTTCACTCTCCTCTTTCACTTTCATCAAGAGGCTCTTTAGTTCTTCTTCACTTTCTGCCATAAGTGTGGTATCATCTATATATCTGAGGTTATTGACATTTCTCCCGGCAATCTTGATTCCAGCTTGTGCTTCCTCCAGCCCAGCATTTCTCATGATGTGCTCTGCATATAAGTTAAATAAGCAGGGTGACAATATACAGCCTTGACGTACTCCTTTTCCTATTTGGAACCAGTCTGTTGTTCTATGTCCAGTTCTAACTGTTGCTTCCTAACCTGCATACAGGTTTCTCAAGAGACAGATCAGATGATCTGGTATTTCCATCTCTTTTAGAATTTTCCACAGTTTATTGTGATCCACACAGTCAAAGGCTTTGGCATAGTTAATAAAGCAGAAATCACCTGTTAAAAAATACTGGACTAAACATATCATTTCCTTGCTAAAAGCTGTTACTTCCCTTTTCCAAATCTACTTTTAATGATTCCTGCTTCTGCCAACCCAATATATGTACTGTTGCCCACACAAATCTTTCCTACTTTCTTCCACTTTTAGTCATGTTGCTCTTTGCTTCATGAATGTTATATGCAGCTTTAACATAAACTGCAACCATCTTACACAACAAGCTTGAAGTTGCATCTCCCTTTTCTTTAGGACATTCCCACCCACAGTCAGGTCCTTCTGGCCTGCTTTGCACACTCACTGAGCACACCCCATAACCAAAGGAAACTCTCAGGAAATTTGCAGAGCTGGAAGTGAGAAGCCACCAATGTGAGTTGGAAAACTATGTTCCTATAGGATGTGGTAGGAGTACTTTCAGCAGCTGCCACACCAATTTCATGCCTTTGCTGTTGCACGTATTTCTACTCTTAATTTCTTACTTTCAATTTTTATATTTTAAAAAGTTTACCCAGAGATTTTGCCTCTCCACAAGGACTTTCCTAATTGTACCAACATAATGTGGTCTGTTCAGGCTGGAAGTTTCTGTGGTTCTTATTGTGCATCATATTACAGTCTGCTTTGGATTATATTTATTTACATGTTGATTTTAATGATTGACTCTTGAAATTTGTGATCCCCATGTTTCTTTTTTTCTTTTCTGCAGGGCTTAACACAATACTTTGCCCATAGTAAGTGCTCAATAAATACTGGTTGGATTAAATTGTGTTCCACATTGAAAATGACTAAGCACAAAATGTACTTATGTTCTCCACCATGCAAGTGTTATATTCAGCCTCTTGGGAAATGTTTGCTGGACCATCTCTTCTCCTTCTTTAATGAATTTTGATCTTACATCGAATTTAAATGCCTTAGAGATACAAAAGACAAATATATCCTCATGTAATTTAAATGACAATCAGCAGGCTATTTTTTGCTTATTAATATACAGAATGCTGGTGGTCACAGCAGGTAACTAATAAGACTCTGTCAATGTCCTGGTAATTCTCTGCCTGATTGCTCCCAGTCTGGGAGGCTGCATAATCACAGAAACAACAAGTGATTTGATCAGGACCAGAAGAGTTCATCAATTGTCCTCAAGTGAGCTGGATGTTGGCATTGGATGAGCTAAGGGTGATATCTCAGGGGAGCCCCTCGGGAAGAAATCAACATTAAGATTTCAAAATATTATAGAGAGGAACTACAGGAAGCTTCTATGAAATGCAACCCTAGGAGTACTTGATGTCATGGAAGGAGACTTGATGCGATTAGTCATCACATCAGACTCTATTAATTGGGACTCCAGCCAAAGGCATTTAAAAAGGTTTGAGGATCCTAACACCAGCCATTTGATTGCTTTGGCTCAGCCAAAAGCAAATGACTCAGCCATTTGATTGCTTTGGCTTCCATGTTTCTCAACAGTTTTCTAAACAGTGTGAACTATATATTAACCAATTGTTAACAAAAATATTCTCCAAACAAAAGGGAAATCATTGTTTCCATTACAGGATAGGGAAATATGCAGGTGACAAGGCCTTAGTAGTGATTAAAGGTCATATTACTTTTGACAATGATTTTTATTACATAAAAATGCTGCATATATGCTGCACTTGACAGCACTTCACTTGACAGCACTTTTAGATAAGGAACATTCACACAATTAGGTAATCTACCTTGTGGGTTGAATATTCCCAAACGTTAGGATACATGCTTTCCTTGCTCTGAGCCATTGCCATTCCTGTTTGGTTCTTTGGAGTCAATTTTACTTTTAATTTAAAACCTTTCAGTAGCCAGGTTTCTCCCCTTCCTTATACATTATGCTCACTGATTTATGACATCTGGAGAAGAAGCAGAGGAGTTCAAGGAAAGCAAAAGGGTACAGCAAAGTTCATACCTAACTGATACTGCTGTGTTGATTTGGCATAAGAGCTTTCTGAACTTGGTAAGTGCTGAAAACTAATTTGTCCTTTATGAAGCACCTTTATGAGTTCTTTGTAGTCCCCAATCTCTGAGGATCTTCAACATGCTATTCCTTCCCTAAAGACTGACATATTCCTACCCTTTTACAGACTTTAAGAATACAGCAATACCATTAGCTTCTCTTGGCCAAAGTCCATTTGTTCTTCTAGATGGTCTTCTGAGTTAAGACTCCTTTTGCAAAAAGGCCAGGAAAAACTCACACATTCTCCCAACTTAGTCTGTAAGTACAATTATTTTCCAAAGGGTAGACACAGAAGGCAGTTTCTCATTTTACATATTTCTCACAGAAAGCAGAGCCCAGTCCACAGTGTCTCCACCAAAATACATTAAGCTTTTCGAACAATTTCCTTTGACCAAGGGCTTGCAGTTACCCATTACCCACTGAACTATAGCTTGACAAGTCTTTGGTCACACTTCTCTCTTCCCTGTATGTCCCTAAACTCTGGCTTAGTTTGAGCGAGCACTTAAGTACATGCCCTTTAAAAGATCATTCTGAGAATCAGCTGATCATTTAGAGAAATATTTCCTGTTAAACTTCCCTGATCATGCTTTCTTCTCACCTCTACCAGTTACCCTGCTCCCCGTAGAGTTCCTGCTAGTCCTGTTTTGTTGTTGTTGTTCAGTCACTAAATCGTGTCTGACTCATTGCGACTCCATGGACTGAGGGTTCCCTGTCCTTTACTATCTCCCAGAGTTTGCTCAAACTCACATCCATTAACTTTGGTGATGCCATCCAACCACCTCATTCTCTCTTAACTCCTTCTCCTCCTGCCCTCAATCTTTCCCAGCATCAGGGTCTTTTCCACTGAGTCAGCCTTTCCCATCAGGTGGCTAAAGTATTGGAGCTTCAACTTCAGCATCAGTCTTTCCAATGAAAGGTTGAATATTGATCGATTGGTTTGATTTTCTTGCACCCAAGGGACTCTCGAGAGTCTTCTCCAGCACCACAGTTTGAAAGCATCAGTTCTTTGGTGCTCAGCCTTCTTTATGGTCCAACTCTCATATCCAGTATGTGACTACTGGAAAAACCACAGTTTGACTATAAGGACCTTTGTCAGCAAAGCAATGTCTCTGCTTTTTAGCACACTGTCTAGGTTTCTCTTGGCTTTTCTTACAAGAATCAAGCGTCTTTTAATTTCATGGCTGCAGTCAATGTCTGCAGTGATTTTGGAGCCAAAGAAAAGAAAATCTGTCACTGTTCCTACTTTTTCCCCATCTATTTGCCATGAAGTGATGGGGCTGGATGCCATGATCTTTGTTCTTTGAACGTTGAGTTTTAAGTCAGCTTTTTCATTCTCCTCTTTCACCTTCACCAAGAGGCTCTTCAGTTCCTCTTCACTCTCTGCCAATCTGTATGCTGCTGCTGCTGCTGCTGCTGCTGCTGCTAAGTCACTTTAGCCATGTCCAACTCTGTGACACCCCATAGACGGCAGCCCACCAGGGTCCCCGATCCCTGGGATTCTCCAGGCAAGAACACTGGAGTGGGTTGCCATTTCTTTCTCCAATGCATGCAAGTGAAAAGTGAAAGTGAAGTCGCTCAGTCGTGTCCGACTCTACCAGGCTCCTCCGTCCATGGGATTTTCCAGGCAAGAGTACTGGAGTGGGTTGCCATTGCCTTCTCCGGCCAATCTGTATATCTGAAATTACTGATATTTCTCCCTGCAGTCTTGATTCCAGCTTGTGATTCATCCAGACCAGCATTTCACATGATGTACTCTGCACATAAATTAAATAAGCAGGTGACAATATACAGTCTTAAAGTATTCCTTTCCCAATTTTGAACCAGTCCCTTATCCATGTCCAGTTCTAACTGTTGCTTCTTGATCTGCATACAGGTTTCTCAGGAGACAGGTAAGGTGGTCTGGTATTCCCATCTCTTTAAGAATTTTCCAGTTTGTTGTGATCCATACAGTTAAAGGCTTTTGAGTAGTCAATGAAACAGAAGTAGATTTTTTTTGTTGTTTTTCTTTCTCAATGATCCAGTGGATTTTGGCAACTTGATCTTTGGTTCCTTTGCCTTTTCAAAATCCAGATTGTACATTTGGAAGTTCTCAGTACACATACTGGAGTTTGCTCAAACTCAAGTCCATTTAGTCGGTGATACCATCCAACCATCTCATTCTCTGTACCCTCTTATCCTCCTATCCTCAATCTTTCCCAACATCAAGGTTTTTTCCAATGAATCAGCTCTTCACATAAGGTGGCCAAAGTATTGGGGCTTCAGCTTCAGCATTAGTTCTTCCAATGAATGTTCAGGGTTGATTTCCTTTACGATTGACTGGTTTGATCTCCTTGCAGTTCAAGGGACTCTCAAGAGTCTTCTCCAGCACCACAGTTCAAAAGCTTCAATTCTTGGGTGCTCAGCCTTCTTTATGGTCCAACTCTCACATCCATACATGATTGCTGGAAAAATCAAAGCACCACCTGGGAAGCCCAATATGTAGGGTGCATCACTTCTTTTAAAGGAAGGACTTGATATGTATTTTTGGCTTAATACATTGAAACCAAATTATGATTTTACAACTGTGAGTTTTCCAGTTATAGGACAGTGCACGGGGCAAACGTTGGAAGTAAAAAACTATTTGAGAAAAAAAAGTGTGATTTTTTTTTTTAATTAAATCTTTGAAAAGTACTAAGCATAGGAATGCAAATTTCCCCATCATGTCTGATAGCACAGACTATTATATTAAGGAGAACATTTTTAGCTAAGTAATGTATACCCATTTTGTAATGTCCTTTTCAAGACTAAAATATCCCACCTAGTTAGGCAAACGGCAGGTTATACAGAGTCCTAAACTCCAGGGTGAGAAGTCTGTATTTTATTCCCAGTGAGGTGGAAAGTTTTGGATGATTTCCAACAGGGAATCCTCATAATTTACACTTTTAAAAGCTCCCTTTTGGCTGTTAGGGTGGAGAAAGAATGCTAGAAGGACAAGAGTAGCAGTTAGGAATACAGTCTAGATAAAAGATGATGGCTATTTGGACACAGTGCAGCTACCAAGCAACTCAGAATGAATCTTTCAGGGGCCAAGGCTGAAGAAACTGTCAAGTCATGCAAAGGGCAGTTCCCACCTAAAATCACCTAGAGTACGTCCTTAAGTAGGGTGCGTGTTTTTTGTTTTCTCTCACCTTTTTTGCTTTCACAGGGCACATATTCACCCATCTTCACCACATATTACCCTCAACTTCTGCCCTTGCTGTGGTCACCTTAGACTTCTTTCTCTCTTCAACAATTTTAATCTTGGCAACTGAGAAGACATAAGCTTTGGGTATCAAGTATGCAAAAACTTCAGGTATAAAACACAATCACTCTTTTAACTTCAGAGAAATTAGGCTAAAAACACTATCACTTGGTGGTCATTGCACTGTTTGATATCTACCCTTCCTGGGCTCAAAGTCCAGATCCAGTAATAATTAACTATGATCTCGGACAAGTTGCTGAAATCCTCTGTGCCTCAATTGCCTTATATGTAAAACAGGAATACTAACAATACCATATCTCACATGATTGTTACAAAGATTACATGAGTTGACATTTACAAAGTGCTTAGAACTCTACCTAACACATAATACATGCTACTTGGGTGTTTGCTATTATCATAATTACTTGCCTTTTACAGCTGCATGAGAAATAGATAAATAATGCCTGAAAAGCACTCAGCACAGGGGCTCACACATATAAAGTGAGCATCCAATGAATGCTCAACTATTATTACTTTGCTCAAATATGACACAAACCTTAGCAATGATCCATTGTTTATTTACTTATTTTTTGCCTCTCTTGCTGTTTCTAATTTCTTTTTCAGCCCCTATGAAGTCATCTATGCTTGTGCCTGTGTCTGCGATGAGTATATTTAACGTTGGAGCCAAGACAAAAGATACTGGAAAAGAGGCAGAAGACACAGGCTCATTTTCCATTTTTTCTGCTTTATTAAAAAAGTAAATAAAAGTGCTTCTCCTAAGAATTAGGTACCACATTTTTGAGACTCCAGCTGAGGTAAATTGGATGAATAGTTCATTAATTTTGGTACTCTTACATGAAATGAAAGCAGTTTTGGAAAGTGCACCTTTGTCTGAGTTAATTAGTAAATGAGAACATTGGGACTTCAGTGCATTTTTTTGCTTCAGCAATTCCTGTAATTATTTTTTTAGGCTCATGTTCCATATAAACTGTATTACAAAGATACTTTTAATATCCATTTTGTGACACAGGAATATTAGTAGTGTTCAAGATACATCGGGGTTCGGGGGACAGTATAGGGGTTGTGTTGCTTAAAGAAAAGAAAGAAACTAAAGAGAAAGGGATTGAGGAAAAGAGATGAGGCTGTCAAAACAAGAAAGGACACAGTGAAGAGAGAACAGAACCAAAAGGAGGCACCCTTAAGGGCCTGTTCCATTTTGACATCTGACTCCCTGGATCCAAACCTCGTTTTTATCATCTTAATGTTTATACTGTTAGTGACATCCTTGACTTCTGTAACTTCTGCATGCCTCCTAAGGAATCTCTCCCATTATTGGAGTTTTTCACAGATCTTTGAAAGTATCTGGCAGCAAGATTATGTTACATGACAGCAAACAAATGCTTAGTCATGCAATGATGGGTACAGATGCTGGGTGCTGCCTGAATCCGTGCAGAGTACATTATTTTTCCCTTCCTTTTGGTTTCAACCAATTTATTAGAATAAAATTGGCATCAGATACCCAGATTAACATGTATACTGCCTCCTTTATTTGGCTGAAAAAAAAAAATTAGAGAATCCCTTCTGCTCACATCCCCATATTGTCTGCTGCTCCAGGTTCAACTGTAGTGTGATATACAATCTACCTGGATGAGGGTAAGAGTCATTCTTGTGAGCAGTGTAGAGATGACTGTGCAAAATTACGAGAAGGTCAAGAAGAATCTTGGAAAGCACCCAAAGAAGATAGAGTTTTATAAAACTATATAAGGTCATTGAATCAAAAGTAGTTTCCCTGTTCCAGGACTATCTGGCTAGTTTGGCAATTAAGGTTTAGACAGTAACAAAATCTGCATCAGATAATTTACATAATCATTTTATCCATTCTTTGCTACCATGTTATAAAGTAAGTATCAAAAGCCCTATTTTACAGATTGGAAACTGGTTCAGAGGAGTAAAATAACCAGCCTAAGCGGATGCTGCATGTTGGTGTATTTATAAAATTAAATGCTCAAGACAAGTTTGAGTCTAAGATTATCCCTGTACCCATCTTTCTTATGAGTGTGATCAGCAAAGTGATTCCTGGTCTTAAGCACAGGCTGCAGAGAACTAGAACATATGATTTTTAGGTAGTATTACTCAGGCCAGTGGAATGTAACACAGAGAAAATGACATCACAGATGTTCCTGTGTGTCACACACACTGGCTATTTAAGTGTTTGTAACAGAATCCTACTCCAATAGGATTTTAGATGCACATGGCAAAAGAAATCTAATCTTGCCTGGGCCCCAGAACTCCCTGGCAGCTGAGGATGCAGGGGTTCTCCCCTAAGATCCTGGTGATGGACACTCTGCCCTGTCCCAGGATCCTTGAGGATCCTAAAGCAAAGGTTGCTCTTGATTCCAAGAGTCTCCATATCCTATATCTGACCACCCTAGATGGTAAAAAGTGCTCTCTCACCAATCAATGTATCAGCCAATCTCATACACACACACACATACACACAAACACACATACATCTCTCCTTCACATCTCTCTTAAGATTTCTTTGCTTCCTAATGTGTGCTGTGCTTAGTCAGTCAGTCATGTCCAACTCTTTGCAGCCCCATGGACTGTAGCCCACCAGGCTCCTCTGTACTTGGGGATTTTCCAGGTAAGAATACTGGAATGGGTTGCCGTGCCCTCCTCCAGGGGATCTTCCCAACCCAGGGATTGAACCCAGGTCTCCAGGTAGGTGGATTTTTTACCATCTGAGCCACCAGGGAAGCCCTTCCTAATAGATTCTCTCAAGAGACTCCGTGGAAGCTGGGATGGCTCCAGATCCATAGAACTATGCAGAGACATTTTTGATTATCACAATGGCACATGGGCACTTCTGACCTTTACTCTCATTTACTTCTGGCATAAGGATCAGAGATGCTAAATGTCCTCCAGTCTGTACAAACCCAAAACACTCTCCCTGAGCAACAGTCCCTCTGAAGGAGCCCTGCACCCACATCTCCTTATCTTCTCTTCTTCCCACTTTTTTAATCAGTGCCCCATCCCCACCCAACAGCTCATTCCAGCAAGAGCCTTACGGAAGAGGAGGAGAAATGAATTAACTCATCACCCAAGAAGATAACCTACTGTTCTTGGTTCTGACCTCTTCCAACCCAGGTTCTCCAGTTTCTTGGTTCACAGATAAATTTGCTTTTTGCTCAGCTTGCTGAATACTCTCTATTGGCAGCTACTCAGAAGGCCCCCATTTGAAAATTCCAGCCCGTGGGGTTGACTTTTGCTGCCAAAAACAGCAGCTGTTGAAGTCAGCTACATATTGCTGGGTCATCCATAAGGGTTTTGCCTTTTTTTCCAATATGGAAAACATGTGTTCTGCCAAAGTCATGCCTACCCCCAGCGTGGGAGCTGACAGGATTCCATTTGTTTCTAGCATAGGGAGAACTGACCCCTATAAGTTACATTCTTCAATAGTGGCCAAGCCTAGAGAAATCTGGCATCACCCCCAAATCTTTGTCTTTCCAGACTCCTGTAAGCTAGATGAGAGGAAGGGGGAAGGAAGGAGAGCAATCAGGAAAAACTTCTCAGACTCTGACTTGAGCCCTTGGGTGGATGTGATGCTCCTTAGTAAGATGTGGAAAACTGCCTGGGAAAAATCTGGAGAGAGGAACATCAGGGGTTCAGTATTGACCTTGTTAAGTTTGAGAGGCCTGTTAGACTTACTTAAATGGAGATGTTAAGATGGCAGTATGGTCCATGAGTTAGATTCCAGGGAGTGGCCAAGATTGAGATATACATTCGGGAGAGATACACAGTTTTAAGTCTGTGGACTGAAGATAATCTAAAGAGAGTAAAAATACAGAAAGAAACAAAAAGACATCTCAGTCTCAGGACTAGGTAGCTGCAAGGTCTAGAACCAATGAGTATGAAATCATTACCAGGTTCTGAGTCTGGCAAATATTACTAACAGACTGTCTAGTTATGATGTCTAGTTTATGGCATTAACTACTGGAGTGTCAGTTTTACATATCCCATTGCTATTTCACAACCTTGAAGTAAAGAGTGAGATGTATATGATGCTGAGGTTATGATTTTTAGTTTCTTCCTTGTCCTTTCTATATTGTTCAAATTCTCTACAATGAATGTGCAACAATTCTACTATGAGAAAAACACAATAAATATTTTAAACAGTAACAGCTTATATGTGGTGCACAGTGCACTGTAGTCAGTGATCATAAATTCATGCAAATTCCACCACATTATCAGGTGAACACCAGTGTAAGGGTGGGCATTCCTCCTGTAATTTTAAATGAATTATGTATATAAACATTCATGATTTTAATGATCTAGAATAATGATGCCTTGGTAAAAGTGGTAAGACCAAGATGTCAGCATGATACTCTGGACATAATACAAGCACATTTATTGAACAGGCAAAAGGTTACAGCTAAAAGTCACCCTACATGAGTCTATTAGCTTGAGGAGTTCACAGGCGTGCTCCTTACATTTCTCTGTATCTTTTCCAACTCTCCAAATGCAGAGGGATAGCAAAAATGTAATCAGGGAAATAATTCTTGGCCACAACTCACATTCCAAAGGAAAAAATAACAACAACAAAATACCCAAGCAAAACCATCAAACCACATCCTGGTAAAAACTTTTCATGTGCCGCGAAGGCATCATCTGGTCCCCATCATCACCAGCTGTGACTTGTACACCCGGAAAAGGCCAGACTGTAGCAAGAGGAGCTAAAATGAAAGGCCTGTGACAAGGCTTTGAAGCTGAGTGTGTTAAGCAGCATTTGTAACTAAGGTGGCAACTAGAGGATTAAAGAAGGAACAGGAAGGGTCAGCCTAAGATGCAGTCGCTAGAGCCTGTTAATAAAGATAGGAGGAGTCTTTCCAGATCCAAGTAGGAATGTCAGTTTTCAGATCTATAACAAGAATTTTCTATTTTTCATTCAGTCGATGTGAATTAACAGCCCATTTGGAGCAGTGTACATGCGGGTGCTCAGGGGGATGGGACAGCAAAACTGAAGGACTTTATACCAAGTTGGAAAGAAATGACTAAATACTCTGAAACTGATATCAGCAAACTTAACCCTAATACCAGTTTATCACTGCTATGTCCTGGAGTCCAGTCCATAGAATCACAACTCCTAAGGATGTAAATGTGTGATCAGATAAGTTAATCAACATAAGCTTCTTACAGCAGAAACTTACATGCAGAGACTTACATGCTATAAGTCTCCCAGAGGGGTATAACGGAACTGACATTTCACTCAGTTCTTTATTTATGAAAACTCTTACCCAGAGCATACTAGAAGAGTTATGTTCCAAAAAACACACTTGATAAATCCTTCTGAGCAGACATTAGGGTCACATAGGATTGATCAAGAAGAATTTTGTGGAAGTTGAAGCAGAGTTTCTAAACAGAGAGGTAAATAATTCGATGGAGAAATAAGAAGATATGTTAGACTGAAGGACCATACAATGGTTCAAAAATTAAATGTGTTTCTGAGGATGAGAACAAGCTATGTCCATGAAAGAGACATGGATTCCAAACCAGGTGTGGCTGAGACAGCTTTCTGTAAGAACTGCACTGTTGCTGTTTAGTCATTGAGTTCATGTCTGACTCTTTGCAACCCCATGGACTGTAGCCCACAAGTCTCCTCTGTCCATGGGATTTCCCAGGCAAGAATACTGGAATGGGTTGCCATTTCCTTCTCCAGGAGATCTTCCCAACCCAGGGATCAAACCGCCTCTTCTGCATTGCACAAATCCTAACAAATTAAGTAACTGGAAAAAGTCAACCAGCACTTTGAATTATAAAGAGGCCAATGAGAAATGGTGGGTGCATGCTGAAGAATCTACTAATCTTATAGATAACATATCACAGAAGATAACTCCTAATTTTAATAATTTTAAATTATTGTTTTGAATAATTCAAGAGTTGTCACAAATTTATAGTGATCTACATATTTCATAGCTAGTATATATTTAACTAGTTTTTATCAATTTGTCTCTTTTATAAGTTATATTTGTCTCTTGGAAGGCTGTATGCTTTATAAGACAAATTCACAGTACTATTTAATGCATTTGTTCTTTCTAGAATTCAGAATTATCAACCTGAAGGCAGAAATCCTGCCAGTTATAATCCTATTCTCACAAGACATCATCAAAACGCTGATTCATACTTGACTAAATAAGCCACATATTAATTACTCTTTTCAGTGTCAGAGTATTCATTATATATTGCTTTTTCCAAGGGAGGGAAAGATAAGGAGATGTTGATGCTTCCAGGGCATTTCATTAAAATGCACAGTGCAGCAAAAATAAGTTACGTTTGCCCTTTAAATGAATTATGTAGAACAAATCTGTGGAAGTAATAGTGAAACTAAAGGCTTCATCATTTGGAGCCAAAAGGATATTTTTAGTCTCCTCTCTTAAATGCTTTCAGTGGCTCAAATCTATATAAGCTATGCTATAGTTTCTCCAGTCTATACCTCATGTGGAACTATTGTCTATGCCTCTGATTCCTCAGTACGTATCTCCTCTCACTTGTATGGTAGGTTTTAATAAAGTCTGAGGCTACAGAGTGAACCTGACATAGCAGAAACTCATCCTGGACTTGGTCTCTGCATCCCTGCCATGTTTCAGGTCTGCCAGAGCAAGTCTTTTGTAAGAATGCAAATCATGCTCCATCTAGTTAAATAGTGCTGCATCTAGTTAAATAGTACAGCAGTTAAATAGTGCCCCTTTTAGTTAAATAGTACAGCAGTGCTGTGTGGGCTTCTCTTGTGGCTCAGTTGGTAAAGAATTTGCCTGCAATGCAGGAGACCTGGGTTCGATCCTGGATTGAGAAGATCCCCTAAAGAAGAGCAAGGCTACCCACTCCAGTATTCTGGCCTGCAGAATTCCATGGACTGTATAGTCCATGGGGTCACAAAGAGTCGGACACAACTGAGCGACTTTCACACAGCATCCAGCTCATCAGAAGCACTAAAATGGTAGACATTAGGCTGAGGATGGTTATAATTATGACAAGACTGCGGGTGAAAATGAAAATGAAGCTGATACTGTTTCTTTCTGGAGAACTAGAGAGACAGTACTCACCAAAGTTTCTCACCTTAATGTCAAGAATCCCTTGGAACCAGAACTCAAGCCACACTCCCTTGGAGGGTTTAGGCACAAATGGGTATAGTGATATAATTTGATGGCCCAACAGTTTTCTGGATGGAGGATGAAAAGTCTACTTGTAGGAAGCTTATGCTAAGGGAAAGGGTGAAGATGAGCTGATCCTGTTACAAACGCTTAGTTATCAAAATGGAGGAGGTATCCTGGGTATATCCTGGCAAACACATTTCAGACATGTCCCTGATCCAGCCTTCTGGATACATGTATACGTCCAAGAAAGCAAGATGGAGCTATAAGTGCTAGTTAATTACTTATACTAATTTGTATAATACATCTGTTGTGATCCTACCCTACCAGAACATTAGGCAAAGGGGTGAAAAGTACATCATCTCCCTTACCTTTTGCTGCTGCTGCTGCTGCTAAGTCGTTTCAGTCGTGTCTGACTCTGTGCGACCCCATAGACGGCAGCCCACCAGGCTCCCCCATCCCTGGGATTCTCCAGGCAAGAACACTGGAGTGGGTTGCCATTTCCTTCTTCAATGCATGAAAGGGAAAAGTGAAAGTGAAGTCGCTCAGTCGTGTCCGACTCTTAGCGACCCCATGGACTGCAGCCTACCAGGCTCCTCCGTCCATGGGATTTTCCAGGCGAGAGTACTGGAGTGGGGTGCCATTGCCTTCTTCTCCTACCCCTCCGCATTCTCCTGACACCAAACTGGTAGATTTGGTGTAATGGAGCCTCACGTGTTCTTGGCGAATCAGCCCACCAGCTAACTGTGCAGAGCAGAGCACAGGGAGGGACTGGAATGGCCAGTGAAGGAGTGTGGAGAAAGGGGATCCCCAAGGATAGGCGAGGACATGCAGAACTGTGTCAGGGAGGCATCATAGACAGAACAGCAATTGGAGGACAAAACTGCCCAGTGTTACTGGGTGTGACCAGGGTGAAACTGCTGGGAGCCCATTTAAGACACCCCACAGAGAGTCCTGGAAATACTAGGGGGTGGGCAGGCAGGGAGCTGAAAATCCTCTGTCAACAGATGAGGAAGGCCAGCAAAACTAGTGAAATTTTAGCTTTTGCTATGAATGTGACCTCAAGGTTTTATCCTAGCTGATGAGTCCTGGGAGAAATATGTGGCGTGTGTGAATCTGAGAGGTCCCCTTGCTCATTTCCTAACACAGAACAGAGGTCTGTTAACTGCCATTCTAGGAGAATCAGTGTAAGGACTCAAAATAGCTGGTCAAATATACCAAATTTCTTGTTTTCTTTCATTTTTCAAACATAGGAAAGCATGGGAGTGGGGTGATCATTTTGGGCCAGAAAACAAGATGAGAGAAGAGAAGCAGGGAGGGAGAGAGGCAGCCTGGGAGTCAATGAGCACCCATCTTGCATTAGGTTCCTGGCTGGATTTCATTCATGGCCATTGTTTCAGCTGATGGTCCAACAAACAAACACACAGAACTGAATCAAGTGTTATTATCAACATTTTACAGCAAATAACCAGCTGGGTTGCAGGGGATAAAGTAACTTGTCCAAGATCACATAACTTCTAAGTGTTAGAGTAAAAATTTGAATCAAGGTCAATATGACATCAAAGTCCAGACCTGCACCCCCAACTATGAGCAAGGCAGCTTGCTAGGAAAGACATTAAAATTTCTATTTCTTTTGGACTTAATGCTTGTCAGGAGGGCCATGCTAGTCCAGATCAAGTAGTGACCCACCACACATGGTTTACAAAATATTCAAGGAAGAGGGACTGAAGATGGCAGTGGGACTCATCCATTAGCTTTTACTGAATTATAATGTGCTGCTGTTTATGGGGCCCAGATAAGTCACTTATATCATGATGGCACAATGGGTTCTAACTCAAAGTCAGGCCAAAAAAAATTATCAAGCCTATTTGAGGTATTGATATCTAACACCGTAAACATTGCCTTAGTGTATGTTACATATTTTCATGTGAAACAAAATGATTTTGTCATTGATGAATATACAGTTTTAAAATATTGTATGTTAATACATCGTTATCTCACTTTTAAACTTTTCTCTTTTGGAATAAACAGACATGATACATCAATTCAATAGTATGTATATACAATTTATAAACAAATAAATTTATTTTTATTGAGGATCCATGTTCAAAAGGCCCAGTAGGCTATGTTATCAAAAAAAGGTTTTGTTTGGTGCTTTGAATATATATGAATATATACAGTATATAAAAAGTTTTTGAAAAAATTTTTAAAGAATAAATACAAAAATAAGTACCAAACAAATATGAGGTAAATGCCATAGAGTAAGGAGTGTTTGGGGAACAGAATAAGGGAGATGCCTTAATTTTGTAAGATTGAAGCCATCAGAGGGTGACCATACATTTTCTTTAGCCTTGGCATATGCTTGTTATCCCAACATTTCTTCCAGATGTTGGGCACCCCTTTTACTCTCAAAGTGATCTGGTTTGGATTATAAATTTTGTAGTCACCTTAACTATACAGAGAACTTTAAAATTCTTCAACTTCTTCATCTTACCCTATTTCTCTCACTTGCTCGCCTTTCTACCTTTGACTCAATTAAAAGATTTTTCTCTTATTTTCTGGCCAGCCTTATTTTCTGTATCCAATGGAGGCTACGCCAAGTTTATGTTATGACCTCCCTTCCTGGCTAAATACATTTTAGGTGCGAGTTCACTGGTTAAGAGTAGGCATTTTCACTGCTATGGGCCCAGGTTCGATTTCTAGTCAGGGAATTAAGATCCCACAAGCCACACAGCATGATCAAAAAATATCTTAGGTGCCTTCCTCCCCCACTTATAAACATATTTAAGTCTTATAAAAATCTAAAACAAAAAACATAGAGACCAATTTCTCTTTGCATATTTTTTCCTATTTTATTTTGAAAATTCCCTAAAGGAAGTTCTTACTTGCTACATCTATTTCCTTCTACACCCAACACACTACAGTCATTGTTTTTTTTTACAGCTTCCCAATGACAATGCCATTTCATACCATGTTCTCTACTTTCATTTGCAAAAAGTTAATGAGAGCTTCATTAGAGGTTTGAGCAGGGATCTCAGCTCTTTAACCAACGAATGGTCCTCCTTTATCTACTTTACCTCAGCCAAGAGGAATGAATTGGTGACCTTCACACGGCCACAACCACATCAGCCTCCCATCCAAAGGCATTTTCTTAGCTTCTCTTCCTCTGTATCTTTACAGAAATGTTTGGAATTATTGATCAGATTTGCAGCTCAGAAGTTTCTATTATTTCAGTATATTTCAGGACACTGGGCTGTATAGTATAAATGCTATGGAATTTGAAGTAAAAAAAATCCATGAATTCTGGTTCTGTCCCAAAATACTGCTCAATGACCTCACCCAAGTCATTAGCTTCTCTGAACCTGATTTCATTGTCTATCAAATGGAATTGATGAAACCTCATCGCAGGCTGATTATCACTAAGAGTTGTGTTCAGTCGCTCAGTTGTGTCCAACTCTTTGCAACCCCGTGGACTATAGCTCACCAGGCTCCTCTGTCCATGGAATTCTCCAGGCAGGAATACTGGAGTAGGTTGCCTTTTCCTACTCCAGAGGATCTTCCTGATCCAGGAATCAAACCTGCAGCTCTTGCATTGGCAGGCAGATTCTTGACCACTGAGCCACCTGGGAAGCCCAATCACTAAGAGTTAAGAGTTACTAAAGACTATGTTCTCATGTTTGTTTTTGTTTGTTTGTTTTTTGCGGTTAAAGTTTTCAACTGCCTTAAATGGCACAATTCACTGAGTGGCCTGTGCTTTAATCAACACTAACTTGCAACTGAATCAAAAGCATTGTAAGAGTCAATGGTGACACAGTGTGTACTCTCCACATACTCGAGTCTAGAGTCTTTAGGGCAATGACACCATCTGTTCCTATGAGAACTCAAGACAAATAAATACACTGAGAAACTTCTGGGTAGTGCCCAAGCTCTGAAATAGTTTATGCTGAACATTTTTTTTTTCTAATTCCACTTATATAATATGTAAACAAAAGGAAGAATAGTATGAAAGAATGTAAGGGAAGAGTGTAACAGAAAAATTCTGGAGCTACCACGAACCGCTTGATGAAGGAGCTCGAGTCCAGCCTGAAAAGGGTTACACTGACCTCCAGCCTGAGAAGGGTTACACTGACCCTCCCCCGGAGCCCCAGGCAAGAGATCTTCAATGGCTGGAGGGGGAGGGGGTCTGAAGAACCCTCAGGGATCGAATCAGAGTCCACTATAAACGCCTGCCCAGCTGATGGCACTTGGGCACCCCACACAGAAGCGCACACTGGTAAACAATGCTCCTCTTCCTTCTCACCTCCAGCATGACCCAGCCTCCATAGGAATATGGAGCAGGAAGAATAGAAGTGTTTTGAAAAATAGCTGAACACATTACCATTCCTCACAGATTTTCCACCTGCAACCTACACAATCCCAAATCGGAGAAAGAAGAGTCACCCCAACTTAAAGTCAAGTTGGGAGTTTTGATAATTATTTGATAATTATTATAGTTACTTATCTGAGGGTTGTGTTTTATGTCTGGTCACCAAGAGTCACCAGAAAAATCAAGGGACTGCTTAAGTTTTCACTCAAGGGGAAGGACTGTCTCAGGAAAAATATAAATAGAGTCAACAAGAGGCAAAAATAAAATTGCATAACTGGTTCATCAACTTCAGTCATTCCTCTCACTGAGACATCAGTCGGGTCGTAGGCTGTCTCCCAGGTGGCAGGAATGAAAAGAAAGTGAAAGTGAAGTCATTCAGTCGTGTCTGACTCTTTATGACCCTGTGGACTGTAGCCTATCAGGCTCCTCCCTCCATGGGATTCTCCAGGCAAGAATACTGGAATGGGTTGCCATTTCCTTCTCCAGGGGATCTTCCTGACCCAGGGATCAAACCCGGGTCTCCCTCATTCCAGGCAGATGCTTTAACCTCTGAGCCACCAGGGAAGCGGCAGGTGCACACCTTAAATAAAATGCTGACATGGCAAAGCCTTAGACTTGAGGAGCCCACTGCAATGGTCAAAACTATAAGCCAAGGCATGGCAGAAGAATCGTGGTCTGCCATGTTGACTGGAATTTAAAGTGTAACAGGTGCAAGAATTGAAAGTAAGGTCAGGACAGGAATTCTAGGAGAAGGGGCAAAGAAAAAGGATTTTACAATTGGCTTTAAAGACTTAAGACTACCAAGAGGCCCCACATTTACACTGCCTTCCAGAAGCCTTTGGTGCATAAGCCAAACCTCTGCCTTGACACTGCCAAGCACACATTTGTTGATAAGCAGCATTGAAATCAGCTAGAGAGAGAAAAGAACTCTTTCTTCAGTTATGGTCTCAGAAGTTAAATTTTTTATCACAACTTGGTTCTTTAAAGTGCAGGAGAAAAAGTTACTGAAAAGTTTCCATCCTCTGATAAAATACCAGGCAACTATCGACATGGAGTTAGCCTCCATCTCAGAGTCACTGTATGCAAGTCTTCATATTTGCAACACAGGGAATGAGTCATAGTTATGCAATTATTTCTAGTTTTCAAAAAATCAGAACTTACTTGGGACAGAAGACCACTTAGCCTACCCTAAAAAGCCATTTTTAAACACCATTGTTTTGATCATTTCTCCTAAATGTTGACTTTTTAAAAATCTTTGATTTTTAAAATTCAGTCTAGCTTGATTATCCTCATAGTTGATTCCACTTAAAAATTCACCTTAAATTGTGGTTGAACATTTCTATTTGGGAGAGACTGTACTAATGGCTTTACATGCACTAGCTCATGAACTCTCATAACTGTCCTATGGGAGTGGTATATCTGCATACAGGATGATCCTCCAACAGGGACAGAAGACCCTCAGCATCCACTATACTGCACAGCCCCATGGAAAAGACTGAAATGTGAAGTGTGGGAGGTCGTGGGGCAGAGTCCAGCAGGGCTCAGCTGCTCCCGCAGAGAAGCCCAGCAGCTCCCAACATCCTAGTTCTGGAAGACGGTGTGTGTGGTCAGAGCAGCTGTGAAGCACCCAGATGGTCCCTTTGTGCTGGCACCAAGGCCCTGAAGAAAGTGTTAGCAATATCCTTCCTGTCCTCCCTGCTGTTAAGACAAACACTTGGGTTTCTTTGCTGAGGTCTTTTCCTTCCTTCACATCCTAGTATTCCAGAGTTCAGGCTGACCTCTTTTATAGTTGGTCATTCTGCAACACTTAAAAAAATTCCTGAGCTTAAATAAAGTGTACTTAATGCAGTAAGCATGACCCTTTCAAAACATGTGATGACTTAAGCTTTCTTTCATTAACTGTTATGGATTGAATTATGTCCCCCCAAAAGATATGTTAACGTTCTCATCCCTAGTACCTTAGAGTGTGACTTTATTTAGAAAGAGCATCTTTATAGAGGTAACCAATCTAATATGAGGACTTGAGGGTGGATTCTGATCCAGTATGATTGATATCCCAACAAAAAGGGAAAATTTGGACACAGATAATATAATCAAGCAGTACCTTATGGGACCTTCCCGGAACAGACCCCTCCCCCCACATCCTCTGCCTGCTTCTTCTTTGTAGAAACACTGTAGTCTCCCAGGTCTCCCCTGAGTCACCAAAAGTCTGGCTTAAGAATTAATGAGTGAAAGGATGTGAAAATGTAGTAACAAAAATAGCAGTTGGGCCAGGAGAACTGGGAAGAATTTAAACAGTAAATCAGCCGTATGGCAGTCACAGAATCTTTGATTCCTTCTTGAAGTACCTAGATAACATGATCTGATATACATCTCTTGAATTATTTTACAGATGCTAAAACTCCCATCAAATAGGAGTTAACTATTTAATAATCCTGAGCAAGTAGCCCCCAGACCTACTGGAACCTAACAATTGATAATGTTAACACCTGTGACATCATCCTGTTATTTCACCATCAACCAATCAGAGAACTGTGTGTGAGCTGATCACACACTCTTTCCCTCAACTTGGCTTTAAAAAAGCTTTCCTGAAACCCTCAGGAAATTTGGGTCTTTTGAGCATGAAAGTGAAAGTCGCTCAGTCGTGTCTGACTCTTTGCAACTCCAAGGACTATCCAGTCCATGGAATTCTCCAGGCCAGAATACTGGAGTGGGTAGCCTTTCCCTTCTCCAGGGGATCTTTTCAACCCAGGGATCAAACCCAGGTCTCCTGCATGACAGGTGGATTCTTTACCAGCTGAGTCACAAGGGAGGCCTAAGAATACTGTAGTTGAGTAGCCTGTCCCTTCTCCCGCAGATCTTCCTGACCCAGGAATTAAACCGGGGTCTCCTGCATTGCAGATGGATTCTTTACCAACTGAGCTATCAGGGAAGCATGCGCCCCCTTATTTCTCCTTGCTCTCAGACACCTTGATTTCAGGCTTCTAGCTTCCAGAACTGTAAAACAATGTTTCTGTTGCTTTAAGCCACTTGCTTTGTGTTACTTTGTTAAGGCAGCCCTAACAAACTAACAGGTTGCTTTCTGGTTTTCCTGTTTTCCTTTCTTCCCCCCATTATTATGGTAAGTTTGACTAGCTGAAGCTAAATGGCTGTTCTGATTTTCTCTTTTATTAAATTATCTATTCTCGGCCTCAGAGACGGAATTTATTCTTAGTTCCATTGCTGCTGCAAATGAAGCTGGAAAAAAAAGAAGAGATCCACTCTCAAAGGAGATCCTCACTTTATGTTGTAAGAGCTAAGGAAGTTTAGTGATAAGATCCATAGTCTGGCTCCTACACTGCCTTGACATTGCAGCTTTAGCACAAAGGGCATTTCTCCCTCCCCTACCCTCCAAATGAATGAGAGTTTAAATGACAAAAGACTTATCATTATTTGCCTGACAGCTCAGCTTCCGCCAGTACCATCTTGCATCTGCAGATGTGCTTGTCACTAATCCAGAGGATAGCTGGGGATATCTATAGACTTCAGGGGTGCTTCCAGCAGCAGTAAGATCCAACTCCACATTGTAAGCCATATGGCCTTAGGCAAGCCCGTGTTCCCAGCTACACACAAATCTAAATGAATTCTTGATGTGGAGCCCTCGTCCCATCCTTTCTCAGAACACTGGTGAAAATATGAAATCTTCTGTGGGGTAGAGGATGAAACCAATCTTACAGCCTTTAATTATAGCGCTGTTTTAAAAAATTTTCCGATTAATATCTTCTTCTAAGTCAAAATATTTATTACAAAACCTATCTCATAGGATGCTCTGAAATCATTCATGTGTTCATCTGTTTATTTATTACTACATAAAATAAATAGCAACCATTTATCAAGAGCTTACTGTGTGCCAGGCACTGTGCTAAGTGCTTTACTTTATCATTTTTACACCTAGGAACCACATAAGGTACATACTATTATTACCTCATTTAATAGACAATGACATTTACCTGGCTCAATGGTCCATACCCAAGTTCATAGGGTCAATACTTAAAACCAAATTTCTGACTTCAGAGTCCACTACTCAGCTATTGAGCAGTGCTAATGAGTGCTCAACTATTGTGCTAAAAGGGCTTCCCTGGTGGCTCACTGGTAAAGAATCCTCCTGCCAAGGTAGGAGACAAAGGAGACAGATCTTCCCCTGGGTTGGGAAGATCCCCTGGAGAAGGAAATGGCAACCCACTTCAGTATTCTTGCCTGGCAATCTCATGGTCAGAGGAGCCTGGCCGGCTTAGCAACTAAACAACAACAACAATTGTGCTAAAAACAGGGAAGAATAAGATTTTTCTTTTAATGGCTATATTCCTTGTGGTCAAGGAGCTGACAGTTCAGGGAACAAAAATGATATATAAGCATCTCAAAATCAGTGAGTCTGATGATGCCCATGGGCTTCTCACTTGGCTCAGTGGTAAAGATTTTACCAATCTCAGTGGTAAAGGAGGAGACGTGGGTTTGATCCCTGGGTCAGGAGGATCCCCTGCGTTCAACTCTTTGCAACTCCATGGACTGTAGCCTGCCAGGCTCCTCTGTCCATGGAATTTTCAGGCAAGAATACTGGAGTGGGTTGCCATTTCTTCCTCCAGAGGATCTCCCTGACCCAGGGATCAAATCCACGTCTCCTGTGTCTACTGCATTTGCAGGCAGATTCTTTACCACTGAGCCACCTGGGGAGCCCTTATGCTGATATAGCTCACATCAAAATCTCTTAATACACAATGATGTCAAGGACTCTCTCTATATGGTATTTGATTAACAAAAGGATCTTCAGAAGGAATATTCCAAATGATGACAGGAAATAAGATAAATAAAACACACATAATATGCTGACTTGAAACTCAGATTGAAAGAATTTAATCTTGACAAACTTGAGAAGCAGTCATAACATTGTAGAGATGGTATGGCATAACTGCCTCCTCTTGCCTAGTTGAAGCCTCATGAAGAGGACGGCCCTCTCGTGCCTTCCTCTGTCTCAGGCAGATTCCAAATCCCCCTCCAGAGTCCCCTTGTCTACTGCAGCCCAAAAGAGCATGAGTTCCCAGTACTTAAGTTTTATTCAATTCTTGGCTTGTCTTTGGCCTGATTTCCTCAAGCTCCCCAAGGCTAAGGGTTACTGCTAAGTGCTGCCTTATCTAATTATCAGTCGTACATAACCTCGTGGCATTCTGTAGCTGAAACAGAGCTTGGCGATTATTCCCTTGAACCTGCTCATTACTTTGACACCCCTCGGCATTTATGCAATTAGTTTGCTCAGTTTAATTTGTATTTATACAGTTGATGATTTGGTAGTATACTTAAGAATTTTTTCTCTATGCATTTTCTCTCTCAACTAGACTACACAATCCTCAAGGCCAGGGGATGCATGAGTACAAAGGATCTTAAGTTTTACTGTTCCCTCCTATGGTTTTCAAGCCATGAGTGCTCAATAAAAGTTTTTAAGTGGAGAATCCAATATATTAAAAGTAGGACAAATACAGAAAGTAAAATCAGAAGTCCTTTTTCTTCATTTAATGAAGCAGTCCACTTAATTCTCAAAGCTTTCCTAAACTAATTAGAGAAAACTTTAAAACTGTGTTTGGACTCTGGTTATTCTATCGGACAGTCTTAAATTATATCAATTCATATTAAACATCTATATTTATGATAGATGTTTACTGGTTACTGTTTAAACAGTACTGGTTACTGTTTATCTGGTTACTGATAAAAGAAATCCACTCATAATTAAATAAGAAAAAACAAGATGGAAATCACCATGAGACTGCAAGGACAAAAAGTAAGCTATACTTCAGGACAACACCTCTGACACCTTCAGAAAGGCCTTCTATCCCTCCTCTCTGCTCCAGTTTATACACATCCTTTATTCATCTCCAGCTCAATCTCTCTCCTTCAGATAACCACAAGCGAAAAGTAAGGTGGCCAGAAGACACCTAGCTCACATGTTGTAAGTGCAGTCACGCCAAAAAGACTAAATTTTTAAATTTCAAATTTCCTAAGGGAAGGACTCTAATAGACCTAACCTGAGTCTTCTACCAACCTCTGGACCATGGCTAGAGAAAGACAATCATGTCAAATCTTGATTATTTCCATTCTAATGAGAAGAGAAGTTGATAAGCTTTCTGGGGGTGGGATGGGACGAGATCAAACCTAGACAGGCAAAAAAAAAAAAAAAAAAAAATCAGTGGGAATCTACTATAATTTCTATAGCCAAACACTCAGTTACTTGGGTTCTCTAAATTCTGACTCAGAGAATTAAGTCCCAATACTTATCTCTTACACACAGAAGTGCTCAAACATTCATTATTATAATTATTTAGGAGAAGTAACTATTCAGTAAACATGTGCAAGCCATAATGATGCTTGCTCCTTGGAAGAAAAGCTATGGCCAACCTAGACAGCATATTAAAAAGCAGAGACATTACTTTGCCAACAAAGGTCCATCTAGTCAAAGCTATGGTTTTTCCAATATGGATTTGAGTCATGTATGAATGTATGGATTTGAGAGTTGGACTAGAAAGAAAGCTGAGCACTGAAGAATTGATGCTTTTGAACTGTGGTGTTGGAGAAGACTCTTGAGAGTCTCTTGGACTGCAAGGAGATCCAACCAGTCAATCCTAAAGGAAATCAGTCCTGAATATTCATTGGAAGGACTGAGGTTGAAGCTGAAATTCCAATACTTTGGCCACCTGATGCGAAGAACTGACTCATTGGAAAAGTCCCTGACACCGGGAAAGATTGAAGGTGGAAGGAGAAGGAGACAACAGAGGATGAGATGGTTGGATGGCATCACCAACTCTATGGACATGAGTTTGAGTAAGCTCCAGGAGCTGGTGATGGACAGGGAAGTCTGGTGTGCTGCAGTCCAAGGGGTCACAAAGAGTCGGACACGACTGAGAAACTGAACTGAACTGAACTATTCAGTAAACATGGACAAGCCATAATGAATGATCAGAAGTTTTATCTTTAACTTAGCCCTCAATATTTTATTCATTTATTTAAATGTCTCCAATTCCTACTCCTAATTCAATTTGTCTTTTTTTTTTCTTTTGAAACCAGTTGATTGCTTAATGGATAATTTAACTCTTATAGAACCATAAAGTCTAGTCCAGGGAAAATTACTAAATTCTCCAGAGAATTAGAGAATTCCAGTGGTGAAAATACAGTCAGAGAAAAAGATTTATAGACTGCTCTCACATTATAACATATAGAAACTATTGTGATATTTTCAAGTCCCCACGAGCCAAGAGTTGTGTAAGAGCCCAATAGAAATATTCCAGCAACCTAATGACAAATTCCAGGCAAATTATAGGATTTTTTTTTTTTACCTCATCTAACATATTTAAATAATAAATTCCACAAAGTAGCACAGACAGAAAACAATAAGTACACAAGAGCCAATGTTCTTTGAGTGTGGAAAATTCTATAATGAGAAATAAACTATTCTGTGTGAGACCAAGACAACATACAGGGGCAGGAAACTGCTAAATGTAACTCAGTGAGTGTTCTGCAGCAAGCTATTCATGGTAAACAGTGTGAACAAAACCTCTGGGTTCCAAATCTCCCTTCCTGACAGAGACTTGTATCTATCTGCCCATTCATTATTTGGAGCAGGGATGACAGACTGTGGGACCCTCAAATCATGCATAATATAAAGAGACTGACTTCCCTCAGGCTTCCAGATTGTCAGGCAAAGCCATCCAGGGCACGTTGGCATTAAAATCCAAACAGTCACTGAACAATAAAATATGTTACTATTGGATCCAGTCCAGGCGAGTCAAGGTCTCATTATACAGGCCCTCGGGGCTGAGAAGAGGCAGGAGAACAATGACGGAAATGCGGTTGCCATGGTGTCTCTGCTGCATCCCCTCCATTCACAGGGGTAGGACTGAGTCTCTTTGAATCAATTTGGTGGCAAACATCTTCTGCTTACCTTTCACAGAACTCGGATCAACTGTGAACGTGCCTGCATCTTGCACTGATCATTATAACTCTATACTCTTCAGGTATCCTAAGTGATCGTTTTGCAATTCTGGAACAGAATTGGCTTCTTGCAGCTGAGAGCGCAAAGCAATTTTACCATGATGTATAGGTAATTTTGACATATGAGACTAGGAGAGAGAAGTGAGCATAATCAGGAGCACAGAGCCATCAGCCACTGGGAGGAGGAAGATCAGGGTTTTCCTCCTAACTCTGTTACCAAATTATAGGTCAACCTTCAGAAAACTCCTCAGCTAGCTGAGATCTTAGTTTCTTCAGTTTATCTAAGATATTGATTAAAAGATGCACAGTTATTTAATTTATGACCAAGAAATAAACACCAGAGCCATTTATAACTATAATACACCATGGAGTATAAAATGATTCATGACTGCAGAGATATTAAAATATGAAAAATACATTTTAGAATCAGTAATAAAACAGTATAATTGATGGGTGTCATAAAACAGATATTTCTGAAAGAAGCCCTCCCTGGTTGCTTGCTTTTTTAAAGAAATGACTATTGGAATGGTTGGCATCCTTTCTTTTTGCAGTTGCCCTGAAGCAAATGAAAACAGCTGTAGAAAAGAGAGGAGCAGGGCTTTTAAGGAAAATGCACTTGTCTGTAGTTGTAAAGTGACTCTCAGCCATTTCAAAGTTAAATTCCCGGTCCATTCGAAACAAAACCCAAAGTCAGGATTCTGTGAGTGGTCAACTCTCATTCCCTGTTTACCAACCAGCTTAGTCATCATCCTCATCTACCAGACTCTCTTCACTTCCAGCTTGTTGATTAGTTATCTCTTCTTTCTATCTCCCTCCCTTTTCTTTTTCTTCCTCTCATCCATCCATATTCATTAAGCACCTGCTCTGTGCTTAATAAATAGCCAGGTCCTATGCTACGTGCTCAGATACAACAGTGAATAAGAGAGGCACAGTCTGAGCCCTCTTCAAGAAACACACCCATCTAGAGTGGGAGACAGTCATGGGAAAAGCAGTTGCAATGCAGTGTAACAGGAGCACAGGCAGGACTCAGAAGATCGACATCCAAGCTGAGACCTGAAGCGCAGCGAAGAGCAGGCCCATTCATTCAATCAACTCCCTCACACAAGAGAACTGCACGCTCCAGCTAACGAATTCTAGTTCACTAGGATAACTCAAGAACGTGTGACCTGCATCCTCTGTTTTCTCTGGCAATCTAACCTTGTTTCGCACTCCTCTCCAGGTTACCTAGCCAGTCAGCAGCCTCACTTCCCTGTGCCCTACACCTTCACTTCACTCTCTCAGTTGCCTAATGGGCTCTCTTCCATAGTCTCCCACCCAGTTACACGTACAACTTACACAGCGCCTGTTAGGCAACTCTGCACAGCTTTCTCAGGAGAAAACTGAGATGCAGACAGGTTGAGCAGCTAGCATGAGGTTATACAGCTGGTAAGTAGCCAAGCAGAATTCAAACCAGGCCCAACTGCTCCCCAAACCCCTCCTCTTTCCACTATACCCCACTGGCACAGTACAGCCACAGGTCTTCTTTATTTCAAGGCCAAGCTCAACTCTGCCATGTCCATGAGATTTTCCTCTGATAGTTGCAGCCCATGCAGACCTTACTTTCCCTAGTCTTTCTGTGTTTATTCTCTGAAATTTGTTAGAGACTGTGACACTGTTTTTAAATGAGCAAAATATTGTCCACAAAACTGTAAACAATTTATGGGAAGAAAGTGTCTTTTATGATATCTTTGGGATCCGGGATTATCAATGATATCATTTATATCAATAGTTGACATTCTCTAATGACAATGGGCTTTTCTCTTTTATATACATAGGTTAGAAGACTAGGATATTAGCTGTTTGAGAGGACTCCTTAGGTGGGTTCCAGGTGAAGGACACTTCTGGTGATTTGGGGCTGTAGAAGAAGCTCTGAGAGACAGCGGCCCGGCTGCTTTTACTCTTAATTCCACTTTCCCTCCAGGCAGTGTCATGAACTTAGTGAGCACTCGCTGTAACTGGGAAATGAAAAAAAACATAAACTCTGAGCTCTGAACTCCCTCCCTATGCAGTCAGACCAGAAAAGTATCCCTCTCTGAATGCAAATGAAACACAATTGAGGATGAGAAATTAGATTTTTCTACTGAAATTTCTTGGGACATGAATTCTCAAGTGGATAAGAGTTGACATGAATTACTGTTTTTATTCTCCCCCTTACCTAAGTCACTTCCAGGGTGTTCACGAAGCACTCAAGAGAAGTGCATTCACCCCACCAGGCTGCCAATTGATCATTTAGTACATTATTACATAACTTATTACCAGAAAGAGGCAAAAGCACAGAGCAGAACTTGCTTCCTTATCATTATTTGCCTGACATTTATAGTACTTTTCTCCGGGCTCTGTGCAGAGAATATTTAACAAGCCACATTAACTTCCAGGCATCTAGGACTGTACAGTTGAAAACAAAGGAAGCAGAAGAAAGAATAGTCACAGTAAAAGGTGGGATAAGGGAATATCTCCAACAGGGTAAGAAAAACAGACAAAAGTAAAATCAAATCCCAGAGAAGATGGAAGAGTGTGTTCTAGCTACCTGGGAGTCATGGTACCATAAAGACCACAAAACAAAACTGCTGAGAGAGTTCCACTTGCCCTTTAGGCCAGTGATCAATTTGCTGAATTGAATAAGGGACTTCAGGGCCTAGGAAATAAGAGCAGAAAGCATTTCCAATTTGCATGCATGTGCTGAGCTGAAGGCAGAGTAAACAAGAGGAACTCTTTATGTGGACTCCAAGTAAAGTCTATTGTCTAGTTATGTGGACACAGAAACCACCTAGGATAGAGTGCACAAATAACTGCAACTCTCTTTTTCACTCAGAGAGTAAAAACAAGGACCCAGAGTGACATCATACCCTTAGCTCCCCAGGAATTTTACTTTAAAGATATCAGCCTGTGTCAGTTTTACTAGGATAGGCTTTTCTCTAGAATGCTTATTTTCAGCATTTTAATTACCATTTCACATATAGATAACTACACACACATATCATATGACTTTGCATTGGATATGAAGACCTAGTTCAGAGGTTGCACATTTTTCACTGATCACATTTTCCTACATATTCTGGATGTGTCTCAAATACTATCTTAACTTCCACTATCCCTCAAACACCTAATGATGGCCACGTAAAGTCGGCATCAGTTCATAAAGGTCTCTCTAATCACATGCAATTCTCATTACCAGGATATACTCTTTCCAAGAAAATGTCAAGAGAAAAGAGACAACCTGAAGAGATTTGGCAAAACTTCCCTGGGTATTTATAAGAGATAAATGTTTCCTTTACTTCATTAATTCACATCTTTTGGCATAGAGAATGTGCATTACCCTTGAAGCTATCACCAGCCTCAAAAAACCTTGGAAAATTTGTGAAAAAGCGTAATGACTCACGCTATAAATGGCAAAGTTTCCCCAGCTGGCATCTACAACTTGCTAGAGCCATTGCTTTCCAGATGAAAATTAAGCTGGAAGATAAAATGGGAAAACATCACAAAATGCTTTGTAATCTCCAGATAAATTTGAGAGCAGCTTAATTTCCATTTGTCTAGGATTTAAAATGTTTACCATAAAGCTTTCCTCTGGGAATGGGAAATCAGGCTTGCATGATAAATATTAATAACAGATATTTTATCTCAAAAGATGGTTGCATGTTATCCATTTTTTTAACCATCCATATATCCCCCTTCAACAAATGCATGTCGAATATTTATTATGCGCTCTTCATATTTTAGAAGATATAAACAAGAGCAAGTCATGCAACATCCACAAGAAACCTACAGTCTTCTTTAGGCAGAGAAGACATATATTAAAAAATGGTAATGATCAAAGACAAATAACTTTTAGTAACAAATATATACCTCTCTACTCAACTTTTTTCTTAGCTATATTCAGAGACAGTTTAGGCACAAATGTCATCTCTGGGTTCATGAATTCAAGTCATTAGGGTGAATCCACTAGTATTCATTTTTAGAGTAATCTATTATTTACTATTTTTGCATGTCAGTTTATTGAAATGGAGACAAGAATGTACAAAGCACATTCATGGAACCATGAGTTGCTAGTTTCATCTGTAGCATGGGCAATATGTAGAGAGCTTTAGAAGAATAAGTCTGAAAGGTGTGGTGTATCCACACTGCAAAGCACCTTAAAGGCAAGGTTCTGGCTAAGTTTAATTCAGTAGGCAACAGCTGATACTGAAAGTTTTTAAACAGGGCGAAAGCTTGAAAAATAACCTGTCATTATGAAATTTATCCATACATGTATAAATTATGAAAATGAGAACTGAAAATCAGAGCAACTAGTTAGGAAGGTATTGTATTCTTCATCACTGGTGATGAAAGAATGAACTAAAATAACAATAAAGAGGAAAAAAGTTTAGCTTTGATCACCTTTAGTTTGAGTTTGAATCAATGAATCATCTTTCAGGTGAAAATATGCAGCAAACAACTGAAAATGCAGGTCTAAGGTCATTGCTATGATTTAGGGTTTGGAGGTATTTTCCAAGAAGTGTTATTTTAATTCAAGTGACCAGATGGCAATCACTTAGAGAAAGCCTATTGCTAGGGAGAGAAATGATAACTAAGAAGAAGGAGATCTTTATTTAGAAAGCAGGAAGAGGACCAAAGGGCAAGTCTTAAAAGTAGTAATAAAGAACCAGAGATGCATAGAAACACTTGGCATCACAAAGTTCAACTGCAGTTTTGAGGTGTGTGTCTTAGTTTAATTGTGCTGCTGTAGTAAAATACTATAGAATAGGTGGCTTAAACAACAAACATTTCTTTCTCACAGTTCTAGAGGCTGGAAGTCTAAGATCAGGGTACTGTAATGGATGGATTCTTGGTGAGACCTTTCTTCCTACTTTGCAGATGGCTGCCTTCTTGTTGTATTCTCACTTGATGGAAGGAGAGATCATCTTTATCATGTCTCTTGTTTTGAGGGCACTAATCTCATTCATGAGGGCTCCATCCTCATCACCTAATTACTTCCCAAAAGTTCCATGTCCAAATACCATTGCACTGGGATTGTGGCTTCAATATTTGAATTTTGGAAGCGCACATTCAGCACATCTCAACGTGGATGGCCAAGATGTCTCATACTGCAGAAAGAGTCAAGAAGCTAAGAACTAAGACTTGGTCTTCTGAGGTAGAGACTACGAGATGTTGGTGACCAATAAGAGAATAGTTTGAGCATAGTTGAGGTTGCAAGCCAGATTCCAAGAACTGTGTGATAGGTACAGACTATTTGTCAGCAAAGAAAAGTAAAGAGGTGGTATCAGGGTCAAAGGGTCTTGCAGGGGAGGAGGTGTTTGTTATTTTGACTGCTTGTTTTTTCAGTTTTTTTTTTTTTTTTTTACTTAATGGCCTTGAACATGTTTGTCAAATGGAGGGAGATGTCCAGAGATGCCTCTGAAGAAAACATTGAAGCATAAAGGGAATAACCAGCAGAGCAAGATCCCAGGGGAAGCAGGAGGCCATGAGATCTAGGAGAATAGTGACGAAGGAGAAGGATGCCTCTTTCCTGAGATTTGAAAGCGAGAGTGAAAAATGGGTGAAGATGCTGAGAAATACTCAAGAGAAGTTTCCCTCACTCACTGTAGTCAAGTAGACTCAAGATACCTCTAGAGTCAGAGAATGAAGGCCAGCTTGGAGAATGTGCAGAAAGTTGAGACAGTTTAGAAGCAGGACTCAGCAGTATGTGAGAGGGAACTAAAGAGAGAAGGCAAAAGTACTGTCCATAAGTGTGGCAGCTTCATTGCAGAAGAGCTAATGCATTTCATTTAAAACTCTGGGATCAGTTTTGTGATTTACTTTGACCAGTAACCTGTGAACAAGAAGTAAAAAAACCCAAAGTGACAAGGCAGGACTATTAGGTAGGCAGGCTACTGTTTCCCAGTGTTCTTTGTAGCTGGTGGGAATGGCACGAGGTCTGTGGGTCATGAAGATCAAGCATGAGTGTGTCTGGAATTCTTAGCTCTAAGGTTCACTCTGGACAGGGAGGCCCCTGAGACCCAAAGCACAAAAACTGGTGACCAGACACTGTTTCTGAAACATGATATTGGCGGAGGTAAGCGCACACAGAGTCAAATCTGTACTTCAGCCTTCTTAGAAATATGGCTCATAGGCATAGGAAAACTCCTTATTCCTTCTGAGGTAGACCAGTCTGTGCATCCAAACTCATCCAGGGAAGCACTGCTGCACCCATCCTCTAACATGACTCAGAAGGAATAGCTAGTTGGCTTCTGAATTGGCCCAGGAGAAGATTCTATACTAAACATTGATCTTTGTTCCACCAACACAGCTCAGGCACAAATTCTAACTGTGTAGTTACTTCAGAGACAAAGCTACAGAGGACACTGAGTAACAGCAGAAAAGGCTAGTGAGTAACTCTTTTAAAGTGTCTAGGAACACACTGTGACCAGGATTTTTGATGTTACAGGAAAGTTCCCCTATTCTCTCTGTACATGTGATCCAGAGCATTTTGTGTAATATTCCTCTAAGTATGAGGACCTTGGTGCATACTTCAATTAGATAAAGGTTCCCCCAATAAAGAAATATCTTGTTTCATTAGTCTGGAATTCATTCAGTTGCCAATAACATTTTGATTTTCAGCTGAACAAACAATGAATTCAAGAGATTATTTATATGTATGGTACACTTGAAAGAAGTCTTTTAGGACACAAGAGCCAAAGGTGTTTACTCTAACATTAAAAAGATAATATAACTCAGTTGAATTAGCCCATCTGGGGGATACATTTTTTCCCAAGGGAAACTACAAAATTGTTCTTCACAAGCAGACATCATTGTCCTGACACAATTAGACGTTGGGGAGTAGATACAGTGTTAATGTATTTATCACTCTGAAGTACAAATTCCTTCTAATAAATCCAATTACCCACTTAGATAACTTACAAAATGCCCTTTTTAAGGCAAATAATCTGTCATCAAAAAAGTTATTGCATGCAAAGAATGCTATAAGAAAGAATGAAATTACAACAAATTTTCATCTCCCCCGCTCTTTCCCTCAGGGCTCTTGGAGGTGGGGGGCAGGCCCTCCTGCCCCTAAAGATGGTTGCCTTCCAAAGGCAGCCCTCAGGGCATGGCATGGATTAGAGGCTATAGCAGAAATTGTACAAACAACACAAGAGTCAGTGGGCTCCATTCTGCTCTGCAGGCATGAATTTGGACTGATCCAGAGGCCAGAGGAGGTAGTTAAGGCCCAGACCTGCTGATGATATGTTTCTGATTATAAGAATTCTGGAGAAGGAAAATTGCCTGAAAATACTTCAAACGATAAACCAATAGCAACTTACTGGGTCTGAAGGGGGACTGACTACATATCAGACTTTCACAATCTGACTGATCAATCACAGGTCTCCAATAAGGACTATTCAGTCCAACTTCCCACCTTGGCCCATACTGTCCTGTCCATCAAAAGCAGCTCTTTCCTGACTCAGGCTCACTTTCAATTCTCAGCTCAGAGCTCGGCACTTACCTAGTGCCTCCCTTGTCAACTCCAGCTCTCTACCCTCTCTTTCCCTCCGAAGTCTCTATCACCCACTGTCTGCCACTCACATGTCTCTTGGCTTCCCAGGTGGCACTAGTGCTAAAGACCCCGCCTGCCAACGCAGGAGACATGAGAGATGGCTTTGAGCCCTGGATCAGGAAAATCCCCTAAAGGAGGGCATGACAATCCACTCCAGTAGTCTTGCCTGGAGAATCCTATGGACAGAGGAGCCTGGCAGGCTACACACAGTCCAGGGTTGCAAAGAGTGAGACACAACTAAAGCAATTTAGCACACACGCACAATGTATCTCTTATTGATCCCACAAGGCACTCTAATGTCAGTTTTCATAGGTATATCTTGATAGCTTAATTGCACTGTGGCTGTTCAGCATCACAGACTTTGGCTTCACCAACAGGGATGCCGAATGCTACCTCTGGAGTCACTGAGTAGAGAACTGAAACTCTCCTGGGTTAAGAGCAGCATGGTGTAAACACCCACTGTCCAATAAGTAACCTCTTTGGTACATGGGTGAATCAAGCCAACCTCAGACACAGTGTGGTGTGAAAAGGGACAGCAGAAAAGCAGGAGAGAAGCTCCATGAGCCACTGCCCTTCCGTAAATGTTTGAATTTTGTTACCCTTTGAGGAATGAATAAAGCTCAGTTCTGAACACAGCAGAACTTGGAAGGGCAGGTATTTGCTGGAGGCATCCATGAGGTCAGACATGAAGGCCTGAGTGTACCTGAGGTCACCTCTGAACATGACTCATACTTGCCAAAGGTTTGCTTCATCTCAGCCTTACTGTCATGGTGCTGCCATAACAAAAAAGAAGCATGGAGAACTGGCCTGACCACAAAAGTACGGTGACCAGGCCTGTTGCTGGATTGATGACTCTGAGAAATAGAGTATAGAGAGGTGTGATCCAATAAGAATTTTCTTACTAGAAACAGGGTAAATTTTTAAGAGCTGATGTGATATATGCATGGCAGGTTCCTCTGCATTGACCATTCTTCAGGGACAACTAAGGAGACCATCCACTCACTCATGTCCTTATTCACATACACCCTCTACCTTGCTTATGGGCTGGTTCCAAGCAAACTGACCTCAATCAAGCTCTGGTCATCATCCACAACAAACTTTGAAGCTGTATTCCTGATTTTCATCCAGCTCAAGTGGACATGCCCACTCCTGAGACCAGATAAGCTTACTTCTTCTGACCCTCCATGGCCTTCAGCCTTAATTCTGGAGATCTGGTCATCTTGCTTTCAATCACCAGGTACTGCCAATGACCAGGGAAACTCAAACCCAGAAAAGACAAGACATGAGTCTGAACAGCACCAAATTTTATTCCAAGACTCCAAATCCTTCCAATGTGATCTTGCTTTAAGCTATCTGACCATGTGTTTGGGGAGTACCTAAAAATTTCTAATACAACAAAGCTACCAGAACTCTTGCAAAACAGAAATCCTTTAAAAACTGGGGAAACATGCCTTTTATCTCAGTTTGCAACAAGACATCAAACACAAGTCAGCACCATTCTCTTAGGTATTCCTACTTGGATTTTATTTTTAATGAGATATTTGGTATCAAAACATACTTTAAAAGTCTAATACCCCATATCCGCAATTACTATTTTGAAAGGCAAAGCTCTTTCACTCAAAAATATAAAAACTTCAGACCTCACATGGCATTAACCAGCTCTTCAAAGTTTGCTAAAAATGACTGCTAAGAGCTTTTTAATGTAATATTTTGAATTCTCTATTGACCTGAAAACAGCAGAGAATTTATGCCCCTCATCTCCTGAGGACTGACAGGGCTCTCAATCAGCAAGAATGAAAGGGGGAAACCAGCACTCCACACCCCATAAGCTTTACAAATGAACCTATTTCTTGTCCAGTGGGATTTCTTTTGTCTACCCTGTACAAGCCCTAAAATAAAGCCCTGTCCAGCTGTCTATGTTTGTTCTATGTGTAAGACCCCATCTAGCCCTCCTCCAGTCACTCCCCTCCTCACAAAGCAAGAAAGCCCTCTTCATACCAACCCTATACTTCTGGAAAATGTTCCAGGCACTCAGGACTCCAGAATAGTCCCTGTCTAACCAGCCCAAGCCTTTTTCTATGGCCATAAGATACAGCCCTGCCTTGAGAATCACCCGGTGAGACAAGCACAATTAGAAGAACTGGTCTAGAAGATTTATTTAAAAACCATCCCTTCTCATCGTCATAAATTCAGTGAAATGATAGAGGTTGGGAGGACCCTGGAGACCTGTGATTTCATCCCCTCACTGTATAGCCAAGCCCTGTGGCAAGCAGCGGAAACCTGGCCTCAGTTGAAATCTTGGCTACAAAGGTTCAAAACTCTTGCAGAAACCGTTGTGGCAAATTGTGTTTTGAAGTTCTGAATTCAGGTAATGCTAGAAGGTGATAGAGTACATATACCATAAAACATCACACCACCAGTGAGGTCAGCACCCCATAATCAAATATAGTGATATCTCTTCAAGAGACTTTGATATTCTACTTTTATGGGCTCAATGTGTCGCCTCCAAATTCATATGTTGAAGTCCTAACCCCCAGTACCTCAGAATATGACTGTGTTTGGAGGTAAGAGTCTTTAGAAAGATAATTAACTGAAAATGTGGTCATTAGGGTGGGTTCTAATCCAATATGACTGTTGTCCCTATAGGAAGAGGAAATTGGGACACAGAAAGGCACAAAGGGAGGACCATGTGAAGACAGAGAAAACACAGCCAACTGCTGGCCAAGGAGAGACATCTCAGAAGAAACCAACCCTTCCCACACCTTCATCTTAGACTTCTAGCCTTCAGAACTGTGAGGGAAAAGTTTTCTGTTGTTAAAGCCTATGGTACCTTGTTACCACAGTTATGGCAGTCCTGGCAAACTAATGCACTCACTAAGTAAGGATGGTCAATAACCTTATGTGAGTTAAGGTCAGGTTCTACTCCCAAATCAGTTATGAAAAACCTTCCTATATTTTCAGAGCTTTTTTTGGCTTTCAGAAAAGAACAGAGTATGAGGCTGGCTGTTTGTGAGTCTGGGGACAAGCTGTCTAGCCCAGACAAGAGTCTGGAAGTCACACACCTTTCTAAGAGCGCACATAGCAAAGGGCGTCCCTTCCATGTCCTGAAAGCTTCTTCACAGCCTGGCTGTCCATGTTTCCAAGCTGCCCTTTGAACAGGCTTTAGATAAATATGATTCTTGCCAATGAAACAACTCCTGTTACACAAGGTCCCCCTGCAAGTAAATCCTGAATTAGCCTCTCACCAGGTCCTCCTAAGTTGGCTAAATGCTTCAGATTCTTTGAATTCTGTGGCCTTATTACCACTTCCATTTTAGCACTATTGGGAAGCAGACATCCTTTCTCTCTCTGTTATACCAACATTTTGGTTTGATTTCTACACTGAATCAAAAGAAAGGGGATCACCTCAGAGCTTCTGACAGGTAATAAGCACATATGTCTGTATGTAAGAGAAAAATAAACCATTTGAAAATAGCTTTATTTAACAACTAGCTGTCCTTCCCCCACTTTTCCAAATCCTTGATCAGGGCAAGCAGCCAGTTGCTAAATTTGACAGTTTATTATTTAGCAGTAAAAACAAGCTCAGTTACTAAGCTCTTTAAAGAAACATGAAGTACCATTTTTATTCCAGAATTCCTTTTTTAGCCCTCACTGGCTTTGTTTCTTGAGTTTCTCAATTTTTCCTCAACTCAATCACCCTGCCTTAAAATTATATCTTGCAAGGTCCTCACCAAGTCATAGAAAACTTTGAAAGACCAGCTTATTTCCTATTACACAGCTATATAACAAGAATAATAATAACAGTAATGATGATAATAACCGGAATAGAAGTTAGCCATTAAGCTTCCCCAAACCAGACAATATTATAACATGTGCATATAATCCATTTAATGATCAGAAGTCTGCTGCTACTGTTATTATCGTCCCATTTTATGGGTGAAGAAACTGGGAAATAGAAAAGTAAAATAAATTGTCCAAGGTCATATTCTAGTGAGTGAGAGAACCAAGACTTGAACCCAAGCATTCTGACTATTCTTAGCCAATATCCCTGCACCTATCCAGTTATTCACTTGTTCCATAGGCAAACATGGATAGCCTTATACATAATCTCTATGAGCAAAATTAATTTCAGTATATACACAATGTCCCTTTTTTGAAGATTTCATTTGTCTAGAGAATTTTTAGTTCAGTTCAGTTCACTTCAGTTGCTCAGTCATGTCCAACTCTTTGCACCCCATGGACTGCAGTACACCAAGCTTCCCTGTTCATCGCCAACTCCTGGAACTTACTCAAACTCATGTCCATCAAGTTGGTGATGCCATCCAACCATCTTATCCTGTAGTCCCCTTCTCCTCCTGCCTTCAAACGTTCCCAGCATCAGGGTCTTTTCAAATGAGACAGTTCTTCGCATCAGGTGGCCAAAGTATTGGAGTTTCAGCTTCAGCATCAGTCCTTCCAATGAACATTCAGGACTGAAATCCTTTAGGATGGACTGGTTGGATCTCCTTGCAGTCCAAGGGACTCTCAAGAGTCTTCTCTAACACCAGAGTTCAAAGACAATTCTTCGGCGCTCAGCTTTCCTTCTAGTCCAACTCACAAATTCATACATGACTACTGGAAAAACCAAAGCTTTGACTAGACAGACCTTTGCTGGCAAAGTACTGGCTCTGTTTTTTAATACACCATCTAGGTTGGTCATAACTTTTCTTCCAAGAAGCAAGCGCCTTTTAATTTCTTGGCTGCAGTCACCATCTACAGTGATTTTGGAGCCCAAAACAATAAAGTCTTTCAATGTTTCCATTTTTTCCCCATCTATTTGCCATGAAGTGATGGGACCAGATGCCATGATCTTAGTTTACTGAATGTTGAGCTTTAAGCCAACTTTTTCACTCTTCTCTTTCACTTTCATCAAGAGGCTCTTTAGTTCTTCTTTGCTTTCTGCCGTAAGGGTGGTGTCATCTGCATATCTGAGGTTACTGATATTTCTCCTGGCAATCTTGATTCCAGCTTGTGCTTCATCCAGTCCAGCATTTTTCATGATGTACTCTGCATATAAGTTAAATAAGTAGGGTGACAATATACAGTCTTTATGTACTCTTTTCCCAATTTGGAATCAGTCTGTTGTTCCATGTCCAGTTCTAACTGTTGCTTCTTGACCTGCATACAGATTTCTCAGGAGGCAGGTCAGGTGGTCTGGTATTCCCATCTCTTTCAGAATTTTCCACAGTTTGTTGTGATCCACACAGTCAAAGGCTTTGGTGTATTCAATAAAGAAGAAGCAGATGTTTTTCTGGAACTCTCTTGCTTTTTTGATGATCCAACGGATGTTGGCAATTTGATCTCTGGTTCCTCTGCCTTTTCTAAATCCAGCTTGAACATCTGAAGGTTAATGGTTCACATACTGTTGAAGCCTGGCTTGGAGAATTTTGAGCATTATTTTGCTAGCTTGTGAGATGAGTACAATTGTGCAGTAGTTTGAGCATTCTTTGCCATTGCCTTTCTTTGGATATTGGAATGAAAACTGACCTTTTCCAGTCCTGTGACCACTGTTGAGTTTTCCAGATTTGCTGGCATATTGAGTGCAGCACTTTAACAGCATCATCTTTTAGAATTTGAAATAGCTCAACTGGAATTCCATTACCTGCACTAGCTTTGTTCATAGTGATGCTCCCTAAGGCCCCCTTGACTTCACATTCCAGGATGTCTGGCTCTAGGTGAGTGATCACACCATTGTGATTATCTGGGTCATGAAGATTTTTTTGTATAGTTCTTCTGTGTATTCTTGCCACCTCTTTTCAATATCTTCTGCTTCTGTTAGGTCCATACCATTTCTGTCCTTTATCAAGCCCATCTTTGCATGAAATATTCCTTTGGTATCTCTAATTTTCTTGAAGAGATCTCTAGTCTTTCCCATTCTGTCGTTTTCCTCTATTTCTTTGCACTGATCGCTGAGGAAGGCTTTATCTCTCCTTGTTGTTCTTTGAAACTCTGCATTCAAATGGGTATATCTTTCCTTTTCTCCTTTGCCTTTAGCTTCTCTACTTTTCACAGCTATTTGTAAGGCCTCCTCAGACAACCACTTTGCCTTTCTGCATTTTCTTTTTCTTGAGAATTTTTAGACAAAATTCGAGGGAAGGTACAGAGATTTCACACATATTCCCTGTATCCATACATGTGTAGTCTCCCCTATTTACCACCCTCACTCACCAGAATGGTACATTGTTTACCAAGGTTGAACCTACATTGACATAACATGATCACTAGTTTATATCTTGACCTACTCTTGGTGTTGTACATTCTATACACTATACAAATGCATAATGTCATGTATCTACCACTATAATTTATACAGAGTATTTTCACAGCTCTAAAAATCCTCTGTGCCCTTCCTCTTCATCTCCCTCCTCCCCTGCCCCTGGCTACCACTGATCTTTTTTTTTTTTAATTTTCTCCATTGTTTTGATTTTCCAGAATGTCATATATTTTGAATCATACAGTATGTAGCCTTTTTCAGACTTGCCTCTTTTATGTAATAATTTACATATGGTCTCAAAGAGTTGGACATCACTGAGGGACTGAGCACACGCATTTAAGATTCTTCCACATCTTTTCAGGACTTGATAGTTCAGTTCTTTTTAGTGCTGAATAACGTTCCATTGCCTGGGTGTACCACAGCTTATTTATACATCTACCAACTGAAGGATACCTGGGTTGCTTCAGAAGTTTATCAACTATGAGCAAAGTTTCTGCAAACATTTGTGTGCAGTTTCTGTGTGGACATAAGTTTTTAATTCCTTTTGGCAAATACCAAGAAGCCTAAATGCTGGATTGTATGGCAAAAGTGTGTTTAATTTTATAGGAAACCATCAAATTGTCTTCCAAAGTGGTTGTATCATTTTGCATTCCCACCAGCAATATGTGAGAGCTTCTATTGCTTCACATCCTCATTAGCATTTGATACTGTCAGTATTTCAGATTTTGGCCATTCTGATTAGTATATAATGACAGTTCATTCTTGTTTTAATTGCCATTTACCTAAAGGCATATGATGTGGAAGATCTCTTCATATGCTCATTTGCCATCTGTGTATCTTTTTTGGTGAGGTGTTTGTTAAGGTCTTTGGCCCATTCTTTGAACAGGTTGTTTGTTTTCTTATTGTTGAGTCCCATTTTGCGTATAGGGTAAATTGTGTTACTAGTATGGTTATTAGAAAGAGCATTGGACTGAAAAATTAAACAAGGTTCTCATTCCATTGACTTATAACTTTGGAAAATCATTTATAGACACAAAAGAAATTAAACAAGCATAAAGTCAGAAAAATTAAGGGCACAGTTGTGAAATGGAGAGAGACTGTTAAAGAGGAGAACCCAAAATTTGCTGAGCATGGACTACAAGTCAGAAATCTGTTACAGTACATAATCTCAATGCAAATCCTCTACGGTCTGTATGACGGGCTGAAAAATGGCCCACGAATATGTCTGTCCATTTCCTAATCCCTGGAAAGCTCTGAATGTAATCTTGTTTGGAAAAAAATGATCTTTGTAGATATAACTAAGTTAAGGATCTCCACATGAGGAGACCATCCTAGATTATGTGGCTGGGCCAAATCCAATGGTAACTGTCCTTATAAGAGACACACAGAAGATGCACATAGAAGAGGAACTAGATCCTATATGCAACACAGCATAGCCAAATTTTAATTACAATGAAATACACATAATAAAATATAATTAAACCTTTTTAATGATTCTGAAGAATCATGAGGCTCCTCAGTCTTCATTATGAATATTAATTATTACTGCATTGTCAAAGCAATAAAAAGATTTCTATTTGGAGCTGAAGAAACTAACAGTTATGGAGTGCTTACCATGTATTAGATCGGAGAAGGCAATGGCACTCCACTCCAGCACTCTCGCCTGGAAAATCCCATGGACGGAGGAGCCTCGTTGGCTGCAGTCCATGGGGTCGCTAAGAGTCAGACACGACTGAGCGACTTCACTTTCACTTTTCACTTTCATGCATTGGAGAAGGAAATGGCAACCGACTCCAGTGTTCTTGCCTGGAGAATCCCAGGGACGGGGAGCCTGGTGGGCTGCCGTCTATGGGGTCGCACAGGGTTGACACAACTACAGCAACTTACCAGCAGCAGCAGCACCAGGTATTAGATATAGTATCAGTGCTTTCATAAGCATTAGCTGATACCAGTCAACTTCTAATTCTTTTTCGTTTAACTCTACATGTGGTCAACAAGATAACAACCCAAATAAGCAAGGCACTTTCTGATAGCATTGGTATTATTCTATAATAAAACTGAAGAGTCTGCTATTCAAGCATCAATAGACATACAATTATAACAGTTCTGGGAAAGATATTATTTAGGCACTTCATCCAATACATCTGGGGATGTGGCAAGTAATGAGTCAAGCCTCCTCTTCTAAAATGGACACATTTCCATTTGCACATTGATAAAAACGTTTTTATGGCATTTAGACCTTCTCAAATATTCCCACTCTAATCAGTACTGACACAATGAAATTAGCCTAGGGGTTTCTCTTCACATGCATCCTTTGAAACATTTGTCTAAGCTGTATTTCTTTCCTTACGACGTTGACATTTAAACAAAGAAAAAGCAAGCATGTAAACAAGCAAAATATTTTAATGGACCTGTTCAAGAAAGCTTTACAGTGAAATCTGAAAAGTACAAGGGGAAAAAAAGTTCAGATTAATTAAAACCAAGCACTGTAGAAGAAAAGAAAGGTCACTAAAAGAAAAATTAATCATGGACAAGGAAGCTAATGATTCTCTGGAGGAAACAATTGGGAAGAGGATCCAGAGTAACACATACAACATCCGATTCCCATAAATCTATATATATAGTATGAGGCATGAAAAAATGGAATGCACAGGTTGATGCCAGGAGGAAATATAGCACTGCATTGTATTAACATTAGCATTTTTAAAATAAAGGTAGAACTTAACAGTTTCCAAGGGAGAAGACTGGGGAAGAAGAAAGTTAGGGATCTACATGTACACCCTGGTATATTTAAAATGGATAAAAATCAAATAGGGGTAGATCATGAAATCAAGACACAGTACTTCCCCATAAATTCTGAGGGGTGAATGTTTTTACCTTAGTGGCAATAGAAGGGTACATCTGGTTCAAGGAAACACACCAGATGAGAAGGAGAAAGATCATTGCCCATGTTAGAAAGCATATGCTATAACAATTACATTCTAACCGTATAATTAAATGAATGTTAATGTTAATATGTTGTCATTAAGTTAAAAAAAAATCTTATTCTTGAGAGATGTATTCTGAACTACTTAGGTGTGAAGTGTTAGAATGTCTGCAAAGTATTTCAAATGGTTCATTAAAAGCGACTATCCACAGAGCACTGGGTTTGAGCTCCCTGCATCATAAGTAAATTCTCACAGGCTAATCTATTTCTATTATCCTCCAATAAAAAATAAATTAAAAAACAAAAAACAAGCAAAAAAGTCCGTAAAAAACTGATATCCAAGGAAGAGAAAAAGATTTAAATGTGGACAGTTGTTGAATATAGATATAGGTATTCGTATAATGCATGTTCATTACACACATCTTTCAACTTTTTTGTAGGTTTAAATTTTTTTGAAATAAAAATTGGACAGAGAAAAGAAAACATTCATCTGAACTTACAACTCGAAACCCTAAAGACAATTTCCAGCTCATAAACTTGTTTTGTTTGACCAATACAGTGTTTTCAGTTTTGTTTTAATGAATAAATACCATTTTAAGAACTAGGAGCTTCCATATAAAAATCTGGACTTCTGGGTTATTTTAAAATATAGGATTATCTGCCTGCCTTTCCTCATGGTAACAGCCAGCTGAAGGGGGTTCACTGTTGTCCACTGGGCATGATCACACCCCACTGTCCCCACCAAACCTGCTTCCCTCACTTCCAGTACTTTACTGGCCCCCATACAGAGGTTGAGTTTGTTACCCCTCAGAACACAGCATAAACCTGATGAGAAAAGGAAAGGTGAAGACTACTGGTAAAACTAAAAGGAAAGTTGAATCCCAAAGGGCTGCGTGGAAAAGTGCAGCCAAACAGAAATGAAGGACTGTTTCCTAATTCCCACTGTCAGACTAGAAGACAGGCAAAACAAAGCAATGGTGGGACTTTGGTTCCCATTTGTAGTTATCAGGTCTTGTTATGTGTACATTTATGGACATGCTTTCCATCACCATAGTTGTCACATTGCTTGTATCACATCAGTGTGTTTGTCTTCTCCGGTAAACTGGGATTTTTTTTGAAAGTAGTCTTATTTGTGTCTTCACTTCTCCCAGGAAGCCATGACATCTGGTAAGAGCTCTAGAAAGTTTTATAGGATGAGTGAAGGAATAAATGAATGAATGAAGTGGGTGCTATGTAAGCAGTGAAGAAGAGGCAGTAATAATTCAGCTTAAAAGAGATAGGTAGAGATGACAATCCCTGAGGCAAATCTCCAAGATGAATCATAACAGTAACTAATATGTACTATTTGAGAACTAACTGTTCTTGAGCATTACTCTCAACATTTTACATATCATTTAATCTTTGTAACAATCTACAAGACAGACACTACTATTATCTCCTTGTGACAGAAGAGGACACTAAGACAAAGGTGTTAAGTGACTTCTGTAATACTCTAAATGCAGGTATTACAGTTTGGCTTCAGGATCTGCCCTTTAACCACTGAGCATGGATAATTTGTCAGCTCTCTCCGATGTGCTCTACATATTATCTCATTTAATTCTCACAGCCATGGAAGTTGTGGATGACATTCCAGTCAAAGGATAACATTAAGCAAATTTATGGAGGTGGGGGACAAAAAAAGCAGGTCCGGGGAGTTACAAACTGTTCAGTGTTCTGAATGAGACAAGCCCAAGACAGGTAAGATCATCCATGAGGCTGGATAACATCCTGGAAGGAAATATGAAAGCTATTTGACTGTGTCCTGTCCAGAGGGGAACAACTGAGGGGTTTTCAGTAGAAGAGTGAAAGAGTCAGACTTCATTTCAGATAAGTGAAATGCATTTCCGATATCAGTCTATCATGATATATAGAGGACCAGTTAGGAAATCACTGTGGTGCGCCACGTGGGAAATGATAAAGGCTGACGCTATAGCAGTCATAACAGGGGACAGATGGAAAACTTCAATAGCCAGTTTTGCAACTGATTGGATGGAAGAGATCATGAAAAGGAATGAACTGAGGATGAATTTTTCAGCCTGGGGACCAGGTGATGAATGGAAAAGCCACCAGCTACAAGGAGTCCCAGGGAAAACAAAGAGAGCCAGCACAGGCTCCGTAAGCACACACCAACCACTCATTTTATTTCTTCTTTGATAAAGCTGATAAGTGATACATGAAGAATATCCCAGATATGGCCTGTCTGGATTTTTACAAACTCTCAAAGTCTCTTTGTGAGTCCTTAAATACACCAACACACTACCTTCCCAGGGTCCTTATGCAGAAAATGCTTCCCGGAGAGATTCAGAACCAGCCGGTTCCTCATTTCATTCATTTCTTTCCTTAGAAGTTTTCCCTGACGGTCCTATATGAAAGAGCACTTTCATACCATCCCTGCTTTATTATTCCAATTACCTTGCTTGATTTTTCTTATTTAATAAACATATTAACTTCTTATCTCCCTGCTCCTAGAATAAAACCCCATGAATGCAGTGATTTGTTTTTTCTCCTTGCTGTAGCCCTAGGGCCTAGCATAGTGCCTGGCACTTAGTAGATTTTTAATAAATTGTTATTGAATGAATTAATAAAAGAATGAATGGAATCCTTATAAATAAAGTTGTACATGTGAATAAAGAGATAGCACAGGATTCACACTAACATGAGCAGAGGTTCCCCCACAGAAATAACTAGCCTCTGTCCTTTCCTGACCCTGTACTAATCAATATTTCTATAGCAACAGCTTATATCCAAGCAAGAAGCCATGCCATTTCAACTTCCTTACATCATAACTTAGAGGAATAATGACCGAATTCTTTTTAAAGATCTTGAATGATAAAACAAGAGGAAAGTAAATACAAATAATCTACATTTAGGGACCATAAATTTAGGGAACCAACTGGACAATGGTATGTGGAAAAGGTATGAGAGATTGCAGATTTGAGTATTTTCACTGCTTACCTCATGTACCAACTACATCATTTAAATATGTATTAGAGTCTTCCTGGGTGCCAAATACCATGCTAGACAGACACAGATGCATAAAATATGGTCCCTACTTTTGAGAAACTTAAAGTATATCTACAAACATAGTGGTGGATAAATTTTATATAATGTACAAATTTCTGAACTTTTAGCAAAAAAAAGGCAAATATTGGAGATGGAGAAAGAGGTAATTACTTCAGTCCAAGGAGAGATGATGATGCCTGAGCATGGTCTTAAAGCACATGCCCATACTGAGCAGGTAAAGAAAGGTGAGAAGTGGCATTCCAGGCAGAGGGAAGAGAAGGAGTAAAGACAGGAACATAACATATCCTAGCAAAACACTGTTTCTAGAGCAGTCTGGGTGGTCTCCCGGCAATACAAGTGGTAAAAACAACCAACGCTGCCCTGCTCCCCAGCAGCCCCCCCACTGCAATTCTCCTTCTTTGCTCACCCTCTGGGGCCCTCATCTCCTCTATCTCTTGTTCACCAGTTGCAAGATTTGGGTTCAGGACTTGGGAAACAATAAGGTTCCCCTTATGCCTTTGCACCAAATTATCAGAGGTTTCAATGGTGTTTTGGCAAAAAGGCAAGCTAATAATAAAGTTCTCTGTTCTGTTTTCCTATATGTTTATCTCCACAGATTCCAAACACAGGGGGAGAACTGATTGGATCTGGGTATTCCCCAGTCTCCAAGCCTATGTCTACCTAATGGTACCTCAATCCTGCCATTACTTTCAACACAAATATCTCAATGGTAATTGTGTAAAAGAGGGAGAAAACATACTACAATGCTTTTACAGGCAAAAAGACATTTGAGTTTTTATAGGCAGGTAAAATTTACTAACATATGAAGCAAAACTTCCCATAAGTCACAAATTTTATTCCAAAAATGACTGTTCTAAAAATGGCTTCCAGATACCAGAAATGCTAAAACAGATGTTAGAGAACAAAAGCCAACAGAGCACCTGGTTAATAGTTGGGAGGAAAATATTAGCTGTCACTTTGCCAGGAATTAGCTTTGTGAATCATACCATGTCTAGTGTTTGGTGGCCCTGTACTCAATGGCCACCAAGAACCTTTGGCTCTGTTGCATTGCTATGCATCTAAGGTGTGCCTGACACACAGCTCAGTCAGACTTTGAACTGTTCATAACTAGAGCATGTTTTTTGCTTATTTGTTATTTTTAAATGCCAGACTCCTAAATAATTCTACCCTCAAACCATTGTCCCCTTGATGACTTTTCTTTTGTTTGTTCACTTGTTTGTTGCTGGGAGCTAAAGACCTAGAGCTGCCTGTGGCCCTCCCATATCTGTATTCTTTAAAAAGGAAAAAAACAAACAATTTTTAAAGAGTATTTCCTGTAGTTTCCTCTAATTCTGGGTGGTAGACCGAGTTTCAATGGTTTTAATTTTGCCTTTAACATTCAAATGCTTTATAATCCAGGAATGAACATCAACTGGCAAACATTTTGTTTTCCCTATGTGGCTAGAGACCAAAATCTATGTATTTTATATGCTGATAATGTTATGCCTCAGATATATTTACAGTATTCATTTCATCAAACACAGGACTCTCATTTCCAGAATTTTTTTTAATTCCATGTGTTTCTTCAGAAGACAGGAATAAACAATCTTGTAATACATGATGGTTCAATACAGTTAAAAGAGCTCTAGGCTATTTATAGCAATTAGACCATAAAGAGGGAAACAAACCATATGTACATTTATTATGTCCATAAAATGTAACATACGGAAATGAACTCTGACAGCGATGGTGGAACTATTTGCATGTCACATGTCAGCATATACCATAGGAATTAATGAATAGGACTTGTCACAATGCTTTCTTTTTGGATCTGGAAGGGTCAAACTGCCATAATAAATATCAGTTGTGGCTAACACTGAACAGCATCGGCATCTTAGGGACAGAGAGGAATGTTCTCTGATCTCACCTTCCTTAGTCTTCAGCTCCTTCACGATAATTCCCAGGGGATGCAGAGGGTTGCATCACACTCAAGCCTTGTTCCACACTCCAAGACACTAGAAAAATCTTCTGCTTTGAAGTCTCTTGTGTCAACGGAAGCAAACTCTATGCCTGAGGACTGAGGTCTCAGCTATTATGTCAATGGCAGAAACATCAGTTAGTTGCAGCTTCTGCTTCACCTGGCAGAGTGGTGCCTGAGCCCAGGGCCCTGCCTGGTGAGGGAAGAAGCTTTGCTTCTGTGCCTGTATAGCAAACTGTGCAGACAGCACCGTACCAGGTGCCAGGAAAGAAGAAAGAGAGGCAGTCAGAGAATCAGAAGATGTGGCCCACCCCCTGAGGAAGTAACAACGCAACTGAGATGAAACATGCACACATAAAATAATTACAGCATAACCAAAATTTTGTTATTTATAATCTCTCACTGAATTTGAAGAAGGTTAGAAGCCGATATGCCAGCAAATTTGGAAAACTCAGCAGTGGCCACAGGACTGGAAAAGGTCAGTTTTCGTTCCAATCCCAAAGAAAGGCAATGCCAAAGAATGCTCAAACTACCGCACAATTGCACTCATCTCACATGCTAGTAAAGTGATGCTCAAAATTCTCCAAGCCAGGCTTCAGCAATAGGTGAAGCGTGAACTTCCAGATGTTCAAGCTGATTTTAGAAAAGGCAGAGGAACCAGAGATCAAATTGCCAATATCCGCTGGATCATCGAAAAAGCAAGAGAGTTCCAGAAAAACATCTATTTCTGCTTTATTGACTATGCCAAAGCCTTTGACTGTGTGGATCACAATAAACTGTGGAAAATCCTGAAAGAGATGGGAATACCAGACCATCTGACCTGTCTCTTGAGAAACCTGTATGCAGGTCAGGAAGCAACAGTTAGAACTGGACATGGAACAACAGACTGGTTCCAAATAGGAAAAGGAGTACGTCAAGGCTGTATATTGTCACCCTGCTTATTTAACTTCTATGCAGAGTACATCATGAGAAATGCTGGGCTGGAAGAAACACAAGCTGGAATCAAGATTGCTGAGAGAAATATCAATAACCTCAGATATGCAGATGACACCACCCTGGCAGAAAGTGAAGAAGAACTAAAGAGCCTCTTGATGAAAGTGAAAGAGGAGAGTGAAAAAGTTGGCTTAAAGCTCAAGGTTCAGAAAACTAAGATCATGGCATCTGGTCCCATCACTTCATGGCAAATAGATGGGGAAACAGTGGAAACAGTGTCAGACTTTATTTTTTTGGGCTCCAGAATCACTGCTGATGGTGACTGCAGCCATGAAATTAAAAGACGCTTACTCCTTGGAAGGAAGGTTATGGCCAACCTAGATAGCATATTTAAAAGCAGAGACATTACTTTGCCAACAAAAGTCCATCTAGTCAAGGCTATGGTTTTTCCAGTGGTCATGTATGGATGTGAGTGTTGGACGGTAAAGAAGGCTAAGCGCTAAAGAATTGATGCTTTTGAACTGTGGTGTTGGAGAAGACTCTTGAGAATCCCTTGGACTGCAAGGAGATCCAATCAATCCATCCTAAAAGAGATCAATCCTGGGTGTTCATTGGAAGGTCTGATGTTGAAGCTGAAACTCCAATACTTTGGCCACCTCATGCAAAGGGTTGACTCATTGGAAAAGACCCTGATGTTGGGTAGGATTGGGGGCGGGAGGAGAAGGGGACGACAGAGGATGAGATGGTTGGATGGCATCACTGACTCGATGGACATGGGTTTGGGTAGACTCCGGGAGTTGGTGATGGACAGAGAGGCCTGGCGTGCTGCAATTCATGGGGTCGCAAAGAGTCGGACACGACTGAGCGACTGAACTGAACTGAACTGAGAAGCTGATAAACACTGAGTGCAGTAAAATCCTGACTCATAATAATGGCTTTTGTTTAGCATTAAGGAGTGGGTGGGAACATTCAAAGGAGATCAATGGTGCTTCATGAGAAGGGAAGATGGGGAAGCAGCAGGGAAAAACTCCCAGCGGATGCAGGGGTGGGAGGTTAGAACCAGTAAAGCTCTCATAACGGAGGGGAGCACTTCTGGAGAAGGTACCTACTGCCTCCAGGCTGAGGAGGGAAACAGATAAATGGAGGGGAGGAGGCGGAGGAGTTGAAAGATGCTCTCTAAACATGTGATGTAAAACTGTCCTTCTTCTTCCCTATGTGACTGCTGGTATAATCTTCATTTCTCAGACATACACTGTGCAGTATACTTCATTTGACAGCATTACAAAGCCTTGCTAATTCCTTCTTCACTGAAGTCTTGAGTGAGAAAGAAGCTGATGCTATTCATGTAGATATGCTATTTAGTCTATAATGGAAATAGCACAAAGCAATAAGCTAAACAGGTGTTCAAATTCTACCTGCCCATAGGGGTCCCATTCAAACGACAACCTAATCCAAGAAGCCTCACCTTAAAATAGATTCTCTTTCCTCTGAGCTTCTTTATTGTTCCATCTGTGCCTTTTTGCGGTAGTTATTACTACTACTTGTGGTACTCACTAATACTACTATGTGTAACCTTTCCTTCTAAATACTACACACTTCTTGAAGACATGATGTATCTGAAGCATCTTTTCAACTTCACATTGCCTACTACTGTGCTTGGATGTAGTAAATATCTGCTGTATGAATAAGTAAGTTTATGAATGCTGAAATAATATAGTATGTATGATGTTTATACACAGTGAAGGAACTTTGTGTAAACGGGTAAACAATCTGGAGAGGAACTGGTCAGGTAAGGCATTGAGGCAGAGGTAACTTTTGAGCTGCTTCATAGACAAAATGGTGGACCTGGATCAATGAGGATCATGAACAGCATTCTAGGAGAGAAGGACAGTATTACTAGAAAAAGCACTGACCACCGTGATCCAAGGATGTAGCTATGTATTTATAGTAATCTCCACTTTTCTCCCCCTGAGAGGGAAAAAGGAAGCTCTAGTCCTCTTGGGTTAAAGCAAAATACTGTGGGACAAGGATAAGGAATAATAAAATTTACTAATTTGCCCTGGAAAAAAACACACACACATACATTCATAACCTTCTTATGATAGCAGTGAAACGTACACTGAAAACATAAGTCACAGATGTTACTAAGCAAATTCCAAGAGAACTATATGATGTCCTTTCAAAAGAACAACATCCATTCCTCATGTTTAGTTATTCCATTAATAGCTGGCAGAAACCTAGGACATTTACAGCAGCAAAACCAGAAGTTGCTCAAGGTGAACCAATGATCTGCTGCACTAGACCAGTTTGTTAGAAATCCACTCAATTATATATTCAGTGTTCAATTACTCAAATATTTATTGAATCCCAAATGTATGTAAAGCACTTGCTAAGCAATCTGGATCATACATATAAATTTAAGACAAGATCCTTGTCCTCAGAGAGATTACAGTCTAGTTTGAAAGATTGGAATTGCATGATCGAAAACAAATCATAAATCAAAAATAAAATTTCTTAAATCATGAATAAGGATTGATGTAATGCCTGTTACATATGAATAAAAGTAAACCACTTAGAAAGGACTTTCATAGTGAGCTAAAGCACTTCATGGAAATGGTAGCCTTTAGTCCAGGACTTAAAGGAGGATGTGGCTGCATGGAGTTTTAGAAAGGACATTACAGATCAACAGCAACACATTAATAGAAATAATGTGGCTATATAATAGAATATATAATAGAATATATAATAGAAATAACAGGGCTATATAATTTATTTCTGGAGCACTAAATATTCAAAATTTCAGACTCATTGCAGTGGAAGGTAAATACAGAGAACAGAAAACAAAACAGGAGCAATGGGTTGGAAAAGATTGTATAAGGAGTTTTTTTGCTAGTCCCAAGGCCTTTGAACACACAAGACTTTCAACAGCTTGGGCAGTAACAGAGATTTTCCCATGACTGGAATTTACCTGAGTTATTAAAAACAGCTGCTTGGTTTCTCTTGGGTAAATTTCCAATTTATTACCTTGAAGTATGGATTGTTTTCATTTTTTAAAAAAATCAAGACCATACAACATTAGATATCATTATATATTCCTTGAAGATTTCGATATTATCTTTTAGATATTCAAACACAAGGAACTCCAATTTTGCCATACCAAGCTAATTTATTCTGTAAACAGTTAACATAATCCTATAGCATTTTAGCAGCGAAACCAGAACCTCTGAAGTCAATAAATGAGGGCTCAAGTATCAGCCATAATTTACATTTCCAGATTATAGTCACAGTAATGAAACTCTTTAGTATTATTAAAATGCATTTTGTACAGTGTATTTATTACTTGGCATTTCTTATTTATGACTCATAGAAAGGCGAACCTAAGTGAAATAAAACACAAACTATACTTTCACTAAAATAATGAGATACTATTCATTCTCTTATGCAAATACAATTTTATTAGGTTTTAAATGGTTGTGTTGGTTGGATTCTTGGGAGCAATGCTTTTCACTTTCCCTATCTCAGAGGCCTTTCTTAAGCAAACTAATTTAGCATAAAGAAAACACTGTATATAGGTCTTGGAGCTAAACTATATTATTTAAAACACCTGGTAGGTAAAGGTTTTTCTGACGTGAAAGCACAAGGAGCAAATAATGCAAGCTTTTCTAACAGAATTACTAACGACCAAACTAGGGCTAGCCGACTTGGTCTGACATTGTCTTAATAATTAAAAACCATCCTCACTTAAGTCAGAATGAAGGCCTAGAGAAACGAAACATAACCATCCAGCCACATCACCCAATTATTACCATTTCCCACTTACAAAAGATAGCAGAACCTCCATTATGAGTTTTTTACTCAGAAAACTGTTCTCATTCAAACTAGAGCAAATCACAAAACATGCCTTCTTTAAAGTGCTTCATTTTGTGATGGCCTGGCCTTCTCAATAGGACAAAAGTGACCTTCCTTTCAGAGTCTCTGATTCAGTCATTCTTCTCCAGTGAGTGTTTCCTCCAGCCACACCATCTTGGGATGGAAGAGGACCAATGTGATCACTTTATTCAGCCCTATTTCATTATTTCTCTTACTGATAAGACCTCAGAGTATACAAAACTTCCCTATATCACTGTCAAGTCCTCGTTCTTTCAGAAAATCCCCTAGGGCCCCTGCTAGGAAAAGCAGCATCCTTTGTGGTATGGCTGATCTGAAGCCTCTGCCAGTTCGTATGGCTTCACTGTGCCAGAATCACTTCCACAGAAGTGTGGAAGGCCCTGGAGTCTATCTGTTGAGATTTACACCTTCACCCCACCATTACCAGCACTGGGATGGTCATAGTCACATTTTTAAAATGTCTTTGTACTTTTAAAACATCTCTGTACTTCAATTTCTCATCTGAAAAATAGATATAAACATAATGTTTACCTCAAATGATTGTCATGACAGATAACTGCCGGAGACCTGCTCCAGCTGGTCAGGGTTCCCTTAGGATGGACGGCGTCGGCGATACGAATGAATAAGCACAGCGAGTCTTAGCGTTTTCCAACTGTCTTCTGCTTTTTTGTTTTTTCTAGCAGCTTTTATATTTTTAGTGGTATATAGAAACAAATGTGAAGCATAGAATCATACCAATTCAGCTTAAGGGACATACCAACTTAGCTTAAGTCACATACCGACTTAGCTTAGTGGGTACATCTTAATGGGCCTATCAAGTTAGCTCAATGGGCCAGCAGCTTCGACCCTCATCGAAGCCATTTGCATGTCTTAAGTTACAAAAAGCCTCATTTTGATTACATCATCTTCTGGCCTGGCGGCCTGCTAACTCCTTGTGACTTTCCATTGATAAAGGTTGATCAATTAGAACACTTTTGTGTCGAGCACATCAGGGAAGAATTCCTCAACAGGAAGTTTTAAGGTAAAACCTGTTTTTGGTAATTTACTCTATGCCTTGAGCTTAACAGAAAAGAATGTAGTTCCATAAAGTCAAAGAACAGTAAGCTGAAATTCAGCTCTAAGTAAGAATCATCAGTTAAATCAACAATTGTCTTATTATTTATATTAAAACTAAACTTCTATTTATATAAATCCCTAACTATTATGCTTTCATTATATAGGCTAAATATGTTAAGAGTAAAAGCATAGTGAGTAAATATAGATTAAGTAACAGTTTCATAAAGCAATATTTCTTATATTTCCTAACAAGCCCTTTTTTCCTGCGAAGGGTTTTGTGCCCATAGGGGCTTTCTATGCGGAGGCTCTTAATGCTGTTTTATTACTAGGGAGCAGTTATGTACATTAGCTCCAAAGGCACAGGTACATTTATTAAACAAACTAATATGTTAGCAAAAGGAATTTAGATCAGCATACTTTATATCCCAGATAACTTTATTTAGGGTGCTACCGTTCAGGGGCCTTGTTGATTTGATGTTTCAGAATGATCTGTTTTAGAAGGGAATCAGGAAAGGCCTTTTGCCTAAATCACAGAAAATAAGAAGAGGTTTATTATAGCAAGCGTCAGAAAGAGAGATCTTATTTTTAAGGTGAGCGCTGAGGCAGCCTCTCGAGACTCCCCGAGGCCTGAGTTGCTCTGCTCGTCAGTCCTTCTCCTCATGCCTCTGTCATGAGTGGGGATCTCGTGAGCTGGCTCCCGGCAGATAATTCATATGGAGCTGTGATAAATAAAAACTATTAACATCATTGTTTGTTATGGCCTCCAGTCAGGCATCATCCATGAAGCTGAGTCAGGGAGCAATCTGATTACTTGACTCAGTAACTTTACTCAAAATTTTCCTTCCCTGACAGTCACCACCTCTGGACTAAACTTGGGCTCCATGTTTAGAGCCCAGTGCTGGAATTTCCCAGCATTCCCTCTTTCAACAGGAGGATAAACTCTTTCTGTTTATTGAGAGAACCCTGGTGTACCCTCCCAGCCAGCTTTGCTGGCATGCTTACTTGGCTCAGACTCTCACACCGGAACTCTCAATATGCTGATTGAAGCCAAAACTACTTAGGAAAGACTTCTGAAAAATAGTGTCAGGTCACATGCACACAGTAATTGAGAGCACTGAATAGTTAATAGCCTGCACTCTTGGGTCCAGCGGCAGGCTCACCACTGTCAGCAGGAATCTTGCACAAGTCACTTAACTTTTCAGTTTCTCCATCCTCATATGTGGATAATGGTAATAACTATACCAATTTCATAGGGTTGACATGACTATAAAAGATGTTAATATGTACAGTGCTTAGAATAATACCTAGCAAGTATCTTTAGAGCTCAATATAGAATGTTAACTCTGGTCATCTGTTATCTTTGTTATAAAACATGATCATGCAGAACCTTGTAAGGTTAAGTCTGGCTTTGAATCCCAGCCATCCCACTTCCAAACTCGATAAACTTGGATGATGATGAGGATGAAAACTAACATTTACTGAATTACATGTTGTTGTTCAGTTGTTAAGTCATGTCCAACTCTTTGAAATCCCATGGACTACAGCATGCCAGGTTCCTCTGTCCTCCACTACCTCCCAGAGTTTGCTCAAATTCATGTCCATTGAGTCAGTGATGCTATCTAAACCACCTCATCCTCTGCCACTCCATTCTCTTTTTGCCTTCAATTTTTCCCAGCTTCAGGGTATTTTCCAGTGAGTCAACTCTTTGCATCAGGTGGTCAAAGTATTACAGCTTCAGCATCAGTCCTTCCAATGAATATTCAGGATTAATTTCCTTTAGGGCTGACTGGTTTGATCTCCTTACTGCCCAAGGGACTCCCAAGCATCTTCTCCAGCACCACAGTTTGAAAGCATCAATTCTTTGGTGCTCAGCCTTCTTTATGGTCCAAATCCCACATCCGTACACGACTACTGGAAAAACCAAAGCTTTGACTATACGAACTTTTGTTGGCAAAATGATATCTCTGCTTTTTAATATGCTGTCTAGGTTGTCATAGCTTTCCTTCCAAGAAGCAAGTGTCTTTTAATTTCATGGCTGCAGTCATCATCCACAGTGATTCTGGAGCTCAAGAAAAGAAAATCTGTCACTGTTTCCACTTTTCCCCTACCTATTTGCCATGACATTATGGGACTGGATGCCATGATCTTAGTGTTTTGAATACTGAGTTTCAAGCCAGCATTTACAAATAGCTGAGGGAAGAAGAGAAGCAAAAGGCAAGGGAAAGGGAAAGATAAATCCAACTGAATTGCACACCTGCCAGTTTATGTATGTTATCTCATTTGTATTTCACTAAAATGCTATAAGGTAAGTATTTTTATTATACCCACTTTCCAGATGAGCAAAGTTCTAAAGGAGTTTATAATCACCAAAAGATACAGAGCTGGCAAGTAGAAGAACGTCCTCATTCTGCTATTACCCTATCCCCTTAACCACTAGACCACATTCCCTCTCCATGTTACATAATACCCACCTTGCAGGGTGTTAAAGAGGATCAAAAATAACCTAAGTGGTCAAGAACAGCAGCAGTTATAATCGAAGTGCCAACCTTAATGTACTCCATGGGAAGCATAAGATATTTCTGTGAAGAGTGAGTGCCTGAGGCTTGAGGGGTTAAAGTGCTGAGAGCACACCACAGTTCTCAAGGAGAGAACACTCAGAGCTGGGCAGGCTCCTTAGAGACTTGCATTGGGGGCAGGCCTGAAGCAGCAGTCTCCGTGATGAAAAGATCTGCCTCATGCTTCTAAAGCAAGAAGTGCATCCACGGGCCCTGTAAACACCATCCAAAACGTCTTTTTCACACTCAGTATGGTTTGCTGACACCACTCCGAAGTGGTGTAACACAGACTCCAATGCGCTCTGGGGAAAACATCCTCTCCTTGGGACACACCCCTGCAGTATTTGCCGTGTTTGGTTTCAACATTGTTTAAAACACACCGCGTGCATACGGGCTCAGTAGTGTCTGACTCTTTGCCACCCCATGGACTGTAGATTCTTTACCACTGTGCCACTTGGGAAGCCCTTGAAAGACATCAGCGGCCCTAAGATGGGTGGAGACCACATGAGTGCACTGTGGAGGGCCAAAAAGCCATGTAGCAGGATTCTGGGGAAAACATGCCTTGAATCAAAAATGCACAATCCTTCTGAAACTTCTTGCTCGAGAGTTTATAAAGGGAATGGATCCAGCCCTCCTTGTTTATAACAAGGAAAGCTCTATAGTGCCAGGGGCATAGATGGACAATTTTGTTTTGCTGCAAGTGTGTGGACTATAAACAAATGAGATTTTAGAGGCTTTATAAAAGTGGGGAAATGGAAAGAAAAACAGTATATGGAAAATGTAAAAGGTCGGACAGGAGAAATGATACTGGGGAGAGGGAACAAAAAAATCTAAAGGCAAGTTTAAAGTTTTGCTTGTAATCTGACAGTCTCATCTCCCCATGAAACACTATAGTAATATTTACCATTATTTTTGGTATGAACTTTTTATTTTCAGAAAGGTATGGGCACAGGGAAAGTCTGTGACCAACTTCCATTCAGCCCAGAGGTTGCTCAAGGAGACCTAGCAGTTACGAGTCACTCAAAGTTCCTTGGCTGAATATTTTTGTGAAAAAGAGGTGGGGGTGAGAGAGGGGAGAGACATCCAGTGCATGCCTAGTAAGGTGAACTGACCCACACATCTAGCAAATTCCCTTTGATGGATATCTGGAAGACAGCAGGGCTTCTCCTGCAAAATCTTGTTCCAGGTTACTTACTGCATGTACATAGAAAGCAAATTTCAGACCAAACTCAGCAACACTTCCTAACAATTATTACCAAGTGGCTTGTTGTTGCTAAGTCGCTAACTAAGTCGCTAAGTTGTGTCTGACTCCTTTGTGACCCCAGAGACTGTAGCCCTCCAGGCTCCTCTGTCCATGGGATTTCCCAGGCAGGAAAACTGGAGTAGGTTGCCACTTCCTCTGCCAGGGAATCTTCCCAACCCAGGGATCAAACATGAGTCTCCTGCTTTGGCAGGCAGATTTCTTTACCACTGAGAACCACCTGGGAAGCCCTTACCAAGTGGCTACAGAAAACACTGGAAACATGTCCCTGGAAGCTTGGTCCTATGGCTCCATGCAACTCACACCCACCAAAGAAAGAGCCACTTAAGGCAAGTGGTGACACAATCACCCAGAAGCAGAATTCAGCTGAGCTTCTGTTTGGATCAAGTGCATCAGGTTTGAACAGAAGACACAGAAAAAGAATCGTAGCAGGGTGCCTCTAATTTTGCAGCAAGGGTGGAGGTGTCAGGGGCCTGTAAAATATTTCTAACTAACCCACATATCTGGCACATTGCAGCAGCAGCAACCCACATATCTGGCACATTGCACATTTCATCAATGAAATAAAATTTCCAGCCGTTCTTAACCTGCTCATATAGACTGAGAGAGCAGTAGTTGAAGGTTTATACCCATGGCCTTCAGAAAGTGAAGTCCTGATTAGTCTTTCAAATACTAACTGAGCAGCATTCTGATGTGTACTCTGGATTAAGTTACTTCAAATATTAACTAGGCATGAATTAAAACTAATTTAGACTCACTCACTCTCACATATTATGGTCCATGCTAGAGTATTTTAAAGCTAAATCACCACCACTGTAATAGCCCACTGTCTTTGGTTCTGCAGCTAGTAAATAGCCCAGCTGAAACAGAAGCTTCATATAGCCCAAGGCAAACATTTCTATCACTAAAAGGAGTTTATGGTCCAGTAAGAGAAACTGACATGCATACAGATAAAACAAAGGAATGAGAGAAACCAGCCTTACAAAGTTCAAAGAGTAAAACTGGTGTTTATGTTGCTTTAAAATCCCAGCCTGCTTTGCAGTGAATAAGACACCTGGCTATTCGTTTAGAAAAAAATTTCCGATTCTTCGTCACATGATCCTCTAATGTAAATTCCAAACTGTTGGCAATATGCACGAAAACGTAAAATGTACAAGTTCATTAATCCAGCATAGTCCCTTTTCAACATTTGCTTTAATGAGATAATCACATATAAGAAATATATCTATGTACAAAGATGCCCACCACATCAGTATGTCAGCAAAAAATCGGAAACAGCTACAAGTCATCAATAAGGAATTGATTTAGCCAGTTAGTGTAACTGACTACAATGGACAACCAAGCATCCATCAAGCATATTGATGTACATCACTGCTGACATGGAAAGATGATCATAGTATGTTTTTGAATGTTTATTAAGGCCAGTGGAGCAAAGAACAATTTAGTCTGATAATCTGAATATAAAATTGGTAGGCATGTACACATACCATGTAAAAGTTTACCTAATTATTAAGAATGACTTTCTCTGAATGATGGAATTCACAGTGAATTTTTTCTTCCTTTTGCTTTTGTAAATTGTTTGAATGTTTATGATGAGTTTATTTTTATAAGAGTCACCAAGAGATATTATAGGCATGGCTGATAATATGGATTATTACTCTGGGTTTACATTCTTTAAAACATAAATCAGTTCATGCCTTTCACCTGCTCCCAACACTTTAATAGCCTCCAACCAAATTTGCAATAAAACACAAATCTTTGTAAGGCCTAGCCCATGCCTGCCTTTCCAGCATTATCCTTCATCATTCATCGCACTCCCATCCCTAGATCTTTACCCTGCAGGCACAATGGCCATCACTCAACTCCTTCAGCACACTAGCCTCGTTTCCCAGCCCACGGTAACAGCCCATGCTACTCCTTCTGTTGGGAAGACATAGTGACCCCCTCCACCTACCCAGTACTCTTGCCTGGAAAATCCGATGGACGGAGGAGCCTGGTAGGCAGCGGTCCATGGGGTCGTGAAGAGTCAGACATGACTGAGCGACTTCACTTTCACTTTTCACTTTCATGCATTGGAGAAGGAAATGGCAACCCACTCCAGTGTTCTTGCCTGGAGAATCCCAGGGACGGAGGAGCCTGGTGGGCTGCCGTCTATGGGGTCGCACAGAGTCGGACACGACTGAAGCGACTTAGCAGCAGCAGCAGCAGCAGCAGCCACCTACCCAGCTCTTCCTTATAATCCAACATCAAGAGACTGTCAATCCCTCAAGCAGGCCCTTCCTGACCTACAATCTAAATTCAATCTCCATTATACCTTCTAGAAATGAGTACTCTTCCACCTCAGCATGTATCACCAGACATGATTACACAGATATTAATGTATTTCTTTAAAGTCAGATTTCTTATTGAGCAATTAGCTTAAGGTAGGACCTCCAGGTGTGATCACTCTACCCTACTACCTGCCCAGGATCTGACACTTAGTAGAGACTCAATATAACTCTATTCAGTGGATAAACAAGCTGAAGAACAGGGTGAGTGGAACATGTGATTTTACATTTTGAAACAAAAATAATACCTAGCATCTCTTATAGACTTTATAAGAAAAGTAGTCTGCCCCCTTTTTATTATTTACTCCTGATAAAATCCTATACAGTAGGTTATCATTATCCATGATTTGTAAAAAGATTAGAAGCTATTAAGTGATAAAACATAAATAAGAAAGTTTTTAATAGTACACAAATAATAAAAAAATGTTGATGCAGTTCTTAAAACCAAGTATTCAGCTCTAAATCCAGGCCCTACAGCCTTCAGGAAGCTGGTTGAAAATGGATAGCCCCACCTGAATCTGAGGGTAAGAGAGTGCCAGATGGAGAGACAAGTTTTATATTCAGATCCACTAGCAGAGTTTATGATAGACGACTTTCCTGACTACATTTTCAGATGACTAACCAGCTAAGCAGAAAGTCTACATATTGGAGCATTTGAGAAAAAGCTCTACAATCTTTGACAAATGTTTTTAACTTACAGATAAAAGTTCATAATTTGGAATTTGGTCATCCACCTGGCAGACATTAAACATCAATAAATAAAAATTATATGTTCTATTTCTGGGTCTTAGCCCATGGAAACTGCTCACACATGCAAAACACACATATACACACGTACTTCACATACCTACCATCACACACTGTAGAAACATAACAACTATTTTTCTGTGAATTATCTCCTAAAGAACCATGGATAATAATCATCTACTAAGAAGAATAGCTACAGCAAACAATTCCTAAAAAGCATCTCAAGTAATACAATTTTCTAACTAAGCTTAAAATCATGTAATGGTGCCTCCAATAAAAGAGAAATCACTCAAGAAGTCAAGGAGTAGTTGATTCTGCTAAGGAAAAGTTAAGAACACAAAGAATAACAAGCCACCTGTTTGCCCCCTTCCATTTTTTCTCTCTTATGTCCCAGTTGTTGTTGCTGCTGATAATAGACAGTCTGAGAAAAATTCAATTTTAGAGGCCCAGAAATATTGGACAAATATATGTTTTAATATTATATGTTTGAACAAGAATAGCAATTATATTTATTCCAAATAACATTTAGTCTCTTCATTCTCACAGGGTTTTACTCTGAATTTTACTTTAGATTTCAAAAAGAGCTGCTCTTCACAAGTAAGAAATTGGGGAATCCTTTCTGGCAAGACAAAAATTCCAGTGGAGAAGTTTTATCACTTAATTTATGACAGAAGTAGTTGTAAGTTGGCAATCATTATATTATTTCAGTATGAAAAAAATTTATCATGTGATTGATTTTTCCCCAAATACCTAAGAAATAGCTAAGAAATTGAAATATTTCACTAGAAACATCTTTCAAACACCCACGTGCTGAATTTTCCATTTCTATCACTTAAATAAATGGGGTGTGTGTGTGTTGTGTGTGTGTGTGTATACCAATATACCCAAAACATAATAAAAGTGAGCTGCAACTCTAGAAGCTACAGAAAGAAATTATTCCTCTGGAGATGAGATGTATCTCAAAAATAAGTCAATTAATACCAGACATAATCTTATCCCTTTAATACTCCACAGACAGTTTATCTCATTCCTTATGGACTGGCATCTACTCATAAATGATATTTCCCATATGTCAGAGAGGAAAGCTCATGATGAAATATTAATAGACTAGAGTTTCAATCATTTCTGGCTTCTTTTCTGGAAAAAAGGGAGGTCAGCATCATGATGAGGTTATTTGTGCAGAAGCCTTCTTTTTTCTAAGGTTTGGTTATCTTGTTTGAGCTCAGTGTCAGCTGTGAACATCAGCAAAGTTTAAAGTTACTGAAATATTAATATTCAATATTTTTGTATTTCATGGTGATTACAACTGTACACAGGGAAAGATCAAACACCCTTGGAATTATTTTTCTTCTAAAAGAATTGCTGTAAATTTAGATTTTCTTTTGGTCCTGGAGAGAACATTCTCTAGCAATCTCCATAGATTTCAATTTTGCCCCCAGGCTGCTGGGCCTCCAGGGAGATCAAATAGCCTCAAATGAGACCTGTAGCTCTTCGACTAATTTTGAACTCAAGATTACAGCTGCCACAATTCCCACCTCCCACCCCGTCAGCCCTGGGGAGCCAGGACACATTCAGGAAGAGTCTGTGAGAAATGGCAATCTTCCTCTACGGCACAGTTACATAAGGATGCCTTCGCATATCTGTGTGCCTCTAAAAATAAAAGGCACCAAATACTTGACCCACTAGGACATTCCCAAACCTGTGTTTCTAACTGGCCTAATATAGCCATTCCTATTCTGATGGTGAAATTAGTAAAAAGTAGTATAATCACAGTCTGTTAAAAAAGTACTGAGTCCCCTCTCATGTTGGGGCATCCTTGAGAAGGTCTCACCTAAGGAGATTGTGGCTGGCTGTGGCTGCTTGTGGCTGGTTGTGTTTGGAGCAGATTCAGCCACATGAGGTTTCTGACAGCCTGTGCTAGGGTGAGAGGCCAATCAGCCCATTCCCAGACAGACTTTGTTCTCACCAGCTGTCTGCCAAAACCTCTACGAGGCTGTTCCAGTAATTCAAGTTACTCACCTCTCGAGTCAGTTCTGTTGGAGGAGTGGCCCAAGTTGCAAAATAGATAATATTTTTTTATATCTTCGTGTTAAAAGTATGAAAGGAATGGAATAAAAGGACTTTCATTTAAAAGCACTTATCAAGGGTTATAAAATGATAGAACTGGCTCAAACCCAACTCTGAATAAAGACAACTCTCCAATTCCACTAACTGTCTCTAAGGAATGACAATCATCCACTAGATACTCTGAAAATTATTGTACTTGATGGATAAAGACATATGAATTAACTAAAAAATAATTATGAGACATAACAAAGACAGATTTGAAGGGAAACTCAATAAACATTCTTTATGTGGCCTTGTATGACCCAGAAGTACTGCAAAATTGCATCTGGATATTTTGAAATGACACATTAATTAGCATATATGTCTTCACCACTAAACTGGTAACTTGATGAAGTCGGGGACTATGACTATCTGGCTCACCACCATACTACCAGTGTCTAGCAAAGTGGCACACAGGGGGCACTCAATAAATATTTGTTGAATAAATAAGTGAATGACTCTATGGTATAAAGAAACTTGGTATTCATAATAATAAGCACTGTATGGATGTAAATATCAGTATCTCTTACACTGCTTTTAGCATCAAACCTATTTTATTTCTTTGTATTTATCTGAAAATCATTACATATTGTGGCAGAGAATTTTCTTCTTCTGGCCCCACCACCAGACTACATTTCTCAGTGCCCCTCCCTCCCCATCCCACCCCACCCCTCCATAGTTAGATAGCATCACCAGTCTGAGTTCCAGCCAATGAAATACAAGTAGAAGTGACATGTACCACCTCAAGGGCAATACAGTTGAGACTGGATAAGTTTTCTCCACCTTCTTTTACTTCCCCTACATGTGTAGCTGAATACAAAGGAAAACAAAGTCCTAGAAGACAGTAGAGCCACTTAAGAGAAGGAGTTTGATTTCCTGAGTGACCATATGGACCAGAGCCCTACATTCATCTCTATCAAACTATGAAACAAAACAAAGATCAACTTCTATTATATATTTTATATATATTATACAGTTACTAGTCTATATTAACAATGCATGCATGGATTAGAAAGAGAATGCTATTATTTATTAGGATGGTACATTCTCCCAAATATTATTTTAGAAAATTAATGCACTTTAGTATAAAACAGAAAACAGAATAGTATTAGTAAGCAATCTTGGAAAAGATGAAATCCAAGTATCTTTCCTCCTTGGCATTTGTACCTATTCTATCTTCATTCTATTTTTATAAACTAAGTAAAGGGAATAAAATATTCTGGGAAATGGAAGTATGGACAATGTGACAGTCTCAAATTCTCTGACTACAGATTCATACCATTGAGTTTTCTCATTATCTTCTAAGGCAAAATAGAATTCCTTTCCTTAAAAGTTTTTTTCACACCACTACATTCATATACCTGCCTTCATATTGATAGTTATCTATTGAAATAATCTTTTTTTCTTCCAGGGTTTGGCAAATTTTTAATCAGCCCAAAGTACCATTGGTGGCTCATGTGCCACTATCAAATTCTAAGCACCATGCAAAATATTTCAATTGTAAGTGTGTTTATCCCCAAATCATTACCTATCTGTTTTTCCATCATTATAGGTTGATGATATAGGAAAGAAAATCAACATAAAATTTTGAAAATCTTTAGGCTGGGAAAGATTTAGCTTGGCTCAGGCATAGATACACCTATGTTCTCTTAGCCGCTTGGAATTATTCTTACAAGGTAATCACCCGTCTCCCTTTTCCTATAGCAAATCAGATCTATACTTCAGAAGTCTCAAACATCAGTCTGAAGGTCCCATACAAAAAATTATCTCCCACATACAAGACCCTAAGGAAATTAAAAAAGAGAAATAAAGTTTATTTGGTTTGGGCCTATAGTTGATTTAAGTATAATCATCTAATCTCATTTTATTCTGCCCATGTGGCCAAGTATGTATTATCACAGGAGTTGTATGCTACTATTTAAAATAAATCCTTAAATATCTTAAACAAAACATTGACAAATAGTGGACCCCTTCTGTTAATGAAGTGATTATTATAGGTTAAAGTTATACTTGCGATTTAGAAAAGTCTGGAAGATAAAATAAATGTAAAACTTAAATGGAAACAGAGTTGGCATAAATGTCAAAATAATTAAACATCAACTTAAGAAATATAACTCAAGTTGAGAATATTCTTAGATACTACTCTCATATTTTGCTGATAACTCAGTAGAACCAAATTCCTACCATTTTTGGGCAAAACAAAACATTACCTGATAGACTAGCAAAATAAGCACAATGTCTTCTCCCTAAATAAACCTTCCTATTTCAATCTCCATACAAAGTGTGCTTTGCTATGGACCAGTGACCTTAAAAGGAAGCAATATCTGACTAGTATTCCATTGCTGTTTCATTTCATGGATAAATCACTCCAAGAATGGCATGAATATGTACAGAATTCCTGGCATGCTACTTGCCGTACACACTTTTAAAACTTTTGGAAGACTGGACCTAGAAGGCATATAAAATGCTCTGAGAGCAGTGTCCTATTTGCTGTGGACTAGAATTAACTCAAAATTTGATTATTATTTAGACACCATGGGAATTATGGTTAGTAGAAACTGGCTATAGACATTACCATATCCCCTGGGAGTACAAACCATCCCCACTCCACTTCCTGCCCACCCACACCCATCTTAAAAATATTCATGAGGATAAATCCCTCAGCCACTTACCCACATGAGGTTTTAGTTCCCTCCTATCAAGAATCTCTCAGTTATAGGGACTACTGCATCTTCATCATTGGAGTCCTACAGGCTGTTTTTTTTTTTTTTTAATTAGTTTATTTTCTATTTTTTAACTTTACAATATTGTATTTGTTTTGCCATACACTGACATGAATCCACCATGGGTGTACATGTTTTCCCCTTTCCATAACCCCCCTCCCACCTCCCTCCCCATCCCATCCCTCCGGGTCATCCCGGTGCACCAGCCCCGAGCACCCTGTATCATGCACTGCACCTGGACTGGCGATTCGTTTCACATATGATAATTTACATGCTTCCATGCCATTCTCCCATATCCTCCCGCCCTCGCCCTCTCCCATAGAGCCCATACTTGAAATTGTTGTTGTTGTTGTTTAGTTGCTCAGTAGTTTCTGACTCTCTATGACCCCATGGACTGTAGCCCGCCAGGCTTCTCTGTCCATGAGATTTCCCAGGCAAAAATACTGGAGTGGGTCGCCATTTCCTTCTCCAGGGGATCTTCCTGACTCAGGCATTGAACCCACATCTCCTGCATTGGCAGGTGGATTCTTTTACCTGAGCCACCAGGGAATCCCCTTTACTTGAGGTAGAAAAAGTCAAACAAATTCCTAGAGTATCAAGGCTACAGAAGTCTTTGCATATGTTTGGTTATTTGTTTGGTATTGTTTTTCCTAAAAACTTAACAGGAACCTACCTATTCAGCTAGTCCTTATGTTGTGGTGTCACATCTGCACATGGAGTATGAGGGAGGTTTCTTTCTTTCTTTTTTTTTTAGTCTAATTCTGCTGGTGCACGAAGGGACTGCAGGAGTAAGACAGTAACGGGCTACTCTGAGTCCCCACCTGCTATGCCAGCACCCATGTTGGTCCACTTCCCATGAAGGAAACTATCCCATGAGTTCTACTGCTTCTCAGATCCAATCCTGACCCGAGGAGAGGAGACTTGAGCAACTCCAGGCCTACATTCCACATTTCCGTCCAGAACGTTTTAAAATATACTTAGGAATAAGTTAGTCCTTGTTTTAAAATATACTACTGAAACAGACGTTCATGACATGTTAAGTGAACAAAGCACATCACAAAATAACATGTAACATATGATCCCATTAGTTTGCTAGGCTGCTGTAAGCAAGCACCACAAACAGAGTAGTGAAACAGAAATGTATTGTCTCATTGCTCTGGAGGCTGGAAGTCCAAGACCAAGGTGTTGGCGGGATTGGTTCCTTCCAAGAACTGTGTGAGAGAGGCCTCTTCCCTAGCTTCTGGTTCTTTCCTGGAAATCTTAGGTTTCCTCAGCTTGTGGGAGCATCACCCTACTCCGCCTTCACCATCACATAGCCTTCTCCCTGTATGTACGGTTCTGTGTTCAAAGTTCCCCTTTTATGAGGACACCAGTCAGACTGGATTAGGGTTCTCTCTTAAGACCTCATCTTAACTAATTACATCTGCAATGACCCTATTTCCAAATAGGGTCACATTCTGAGGTATGGTGGGTTAGGACTTCAACATATGGATTTTGAAGGGATACAATTCAACCCATTACAGCCAATGAAAATGAAAAGATTCTATTTATGTATATAGTCATATGAGCACAGAGAAACGGATGGAAAGATACACAGGATATGCAAACTGTTAAGTTCCATTAACCAGCTGGAGGATTATCTGGGGTTAAGGATTAGTTATTATTTTATTATACTTTTAATATTACATCAACTGTCAGAGTAGGCAATAATTTTGTAATTAAAAATCCATTACAGATTAAATGAAAACTTAATAAAACATATTGCTGGAAAGCAGAAATTTTCTCAAATTATTGCATTTCTCCTCTTTCTTTTAACCCATTTCTATAAAGTCTTAAGGTAATCATTCTCTCTAAGAACCTAGGATGCAGAAGTCATATATTGATGAGAAGAGGGAAAATCTGGATGATAACAAAGCCACTTGGTAGAAAAGTGGGGACAAAAGCTAAATATGAGCGATATGAGAAAGATGTTCGCAGTAACAGACTGACAACTGAAAATCATTCGTCTGAAGGAAGAGGAGAGAAAAATATAGAAAGCATCCATGCATGAAAAAAGGAGTGGCTATCAAGACTGCTGTATGGAAACAGAGATCTGTTACCACGTTGGATGAGTTGGGGATAGAAAATGAAGCAGAGAACGAGAACTTCAAGATAAAAAATTAAAAGACCTGATCATGATGTGCTTTCCGGAACATGAAAGGTACCTACAGGAGTCAGAATAATGTCCCCCACCAAAGACATGCACTCCCTAATCACTCAAAACCTATGAATGTTACCTTTGTGACAAAGGGATCTTTTAAGTATCATTAAGGGTACCAAACCTTGAGGCAGAGAGAACAACCTGGCTTATCTGGGTGGTTTCAATCTAATCTCATTAGTACTCATAAACAGAGAAATTTTCTACACTAATGTAGAGATGAAACAGAAGAAGGAAGAGAGATTCCAAGCAGGGAAAGAACTCAACCCACCACTGCTGGCTCTGAAGACAGAGAAAGGGAGCCAAGAGCCAGGAAATATGGGTGGCCTCTGGAGGCTGGGAACGGCCCTCACCTGACAGCCAACAGGACAAAGGGTTTCACGCCCACAACCACAAGGGACTGAACTCTCAATAACGTGAATGAGCGGAAAACAGATCCACCTATAGAATCTCCACAAAGAAAGAAGGCTGTGAACACAGTGATTTTAGCCTGGGGAAAACGGTGTTGAACTTCTGAGCTTTAGCAACACAGGATAATACATTCGAGTTGTTTAAGGCCATTAAGTTTTTGGTAATTTGCTATGGGAGCAATGGCAAACTAATAAGTAAGAATTATAGGATATATAATTATAAATATTTAAATGATGACTTTTGAGTGTTCCCTCTATTCAAAGCACTGGGTACATTATGAACATTCAGCTCTTATCACTGATTCTCCTCTGTAGGTTGTGTAGTCCAACTGTCTTTTTTTTTTTTTTAATATCAGTGAATTAAAGACAGGGAAACAAAAACATCTGCTCTCTGAAATCACAGGGTTTTGATCTGGCACTACTGCAACTTACTCAAAGTCTCACAATTGATAGGTGGCACAGCCAATATTCAAGATCTTAGAGCAATCTCTGTGACAAAAAAGTGCTATTATTCTAGCAGTGGGGATAGACATCCCTGCCTTATTCCCATCTCTGCTCCTGCTTTCAAGGAGTTAATGCTTGGAGTCTGTCATGCTATGAGCAGTGGTGGTGGTGGTGGTTTAGTCGCTAAGTCATGTCCGATTCTTTGCAACCCCATGGACTATAGCCCGACAGGCTCCACTGTCCATGGCATTCTCCAGGCAAGAATAATGGAGTGGGTTGCCATTTCCTTCTCCAGGGGATCTTCCCAACAAAGGGACCGAACCTTGCATTGCAGGCAGATTCCTTACCTACTGAGTCACCAGGGAAGCCTACCATCGAGATGGAGTCTGCCCCCTGAAAGGCTAGAGGACATTCTAACTGAAGGTTAATTAAAACAGAAATTTTAGGCCAAATATTAAAGCAGTGCTGAGATACCCTAGGTCAGATTCCTCTCCCCAGAGACTCCTTCCTCTGAGTCCGTGGAGCATTTTCCCTCTAGCTCTTACCACCTTCCTGCCTGCTAGCTTGTGTTAGAGCTGCTTATGCACATGCCCAATCTCTGAGTGTGGTTATGATTTACTGAGCAATACTCTGTACCAGACATGCAACTAGATAATTTACCTCCATTATCTCATTTAATCCCCATTAACATCTATGTGATGTGTACTATAATTATTGACAATTTTGTATACAAAGAGTCTGAAGTCAAAGAGATCTTGCAACATACTCAAGGCCTCACAATTAATAAGTGGCACAGCCAATATTCAAGACCTGCTGTTTGTCTCCCAAGCCTGTACTCTTAACATACAACAAAGCTTTTCAAGGATGAAATGAAAAAATAAAAAGTTTATTCACTGGCTTATTCACTGAATCCCTGGGGCACAGCAAAGAATAAATATTTGCAGAGTGGAAGAAAAGGGGCCATGAGTGGGAAAATATCGGAAAAAAAATTCTGACTAATGAAGGACACAATCTCCTTAAAATATAGCTCACCATCTCTCCAAAATACTAAATTTGAATAATTAGAGGTAAATATTCCTGTATTTACCTCCTATTTATGGGAACTACATAGTATATATTTATATTAATACATTCTAATTTTCATTTTTTATTACCAGTGTACCAATCCGAAAAGCAAAACTGGAATACGATTACTAAAATGGCTAGGAGAAAGTGCACAGCCTGAAGTGCTTGTTGGCCAGTCTCCTCTTATAACCCCACAGCTGTAGCTGTGAAGCCCCATAACCACTGCAGTCTGATCACAAGGGGACCAGGTTGCCATGGCCTGTAGATGTGATTAAGCATACACACATCCTACAAAGGTAGATGCTGATGCTTCAGGTAAAGGCATCATTGAATCCACAAGACATTTTGTTCTAACTACACATGTTCAGCATCTCTACTCTCTGCTCGATTATGAATTCCATGAAAGTAGAAACAATATTGATTTGGTTCGTGGCTTCATCCCCAGTGCTTGGCCCAGGGCAAAGGCTCAATAACCGTTTACGGAATGAATCCATAAATGAGGGAATATCTCTAGACCAGCGTCTAGTGGATTAATTAGCAAGACAACAGAGCAGTGATTACATATGTTAGTTTCTGACTGGATTCTAACAATGGAACATATAATTTCCTACAATGATACTGTACCAGTTTTGACTAAAAGGTAACGAAAATCCAAGTAAAAGTCAGGAAATTTTTTATCTGATGTCACAATAGACTAGGAAGTTAGAGTAGTTAAGGAGCTGGTTATTTGGCTCTTCAGCAACAGCTTCAGGTATTGGCTTCTGTTTGTGTCCTCCACAGTCTCCAACATGCTGCCTGGTCCTCTGGCTACCTCCTCTCGTAACGACAGGACATTAGAAGATTCAGCATCACCTCCTTACCCAGCTTCAACCAGAGACAATAAGTAACTGAACTTTCCTTTGTATCTATTCTAAGGATAAAAAAAAAGAATCTTTCAAGTCCTGCCAATGGAAGTACACTCACAGGTTGAAATTACATTGCACATCTCATTCTGAAGCTTATCATCATGGAGGTGGCTGGACTTACCATGACAGAATTAGACTTACCAAGATTTACTCCTTGAGGACTGGAGAGGGCTGACTCTCCTACTGGCCATGGCCATCTGGCTGCTAAACCAAACACATTTACTGTAGCAAGGAAGCAGTAAAGGAAGTGGCTATTGAATGAATACATTGCTACAAGAGTTTCAGCTTTGAACAAGAAAAAGTCTAGATGGCCCTCTTTGGGCAGACCTCTAATTGCCAAGTCAATTCTCCAAACCTTCCTTTGCTGTTCTAAAGGTCAGCAGCCATGTTTCTGGCCAATAGCCTCTTTTCTCTGGCATAAATTTTGTCCTCAACAGAATTAGGAAACTGATTTTCACTACTCTCGGCTCCTTCCCTTTTTAAAAAATCAAATTCCAATCTTCCTTGGGGCTCCATATTCCTGACTGTTTAAGATCCGGTCCTGAATTCTGACTAATCATATATTTTGATGGGTAAAATTACCAAAACAAATCTGGGTGATCCAAGAAACCTGTTGCAATGGGCTGAATGCTTATGTCATCCCAAAATTCTTATGTTGAAATCCTTACCCACAAAGCAATGGTATGAGGTACGAGACAGAGCACTCATGAAAGAAATGAGTGCCCTTATAAAAGAAACCCCAGAGAGATCCTTCTCCCTCTCCCATATGATGTTACATTAAAAAGACAACCATCTAAATTAGAAGCAGGCCTTGGCCAGACGCCAAATCTGCCAGAGCCTTGATCTTGGACATCCCAGTGCCAGAAATGTGAGAAATAAATTTCTGTTGTTTATAACTTATGTAGTCTGTGGTTTTTGTTGTAGTGGTCAGAATGGACTAAAACATCGTTCTAGAAATGTACTGAATTCTAAACTACCTCAACAGAGCAGGGCTTGGGGGTAGTATTAAGAGAGTCAATCTTGTGTGACATGCCCCCTGCAACTGGTATAAATAGCACTGTTCTTTACCCAGACTATGCCCTCTGAAAGATCATCTTACCCTTTATTTTTGAGATCTGGTATCTTCACCTTTGAGTAGATTATATGTCAAACTATGCTAGTAAAGTAATGCTCAAAATTCTCCAAGCCAAGCTTCAATATGTAAACCATGAACTTCCAGATGTTCAAGCTGGTTTTAGAAAAGGCAGAGGAACCAGAGATCAAATTGCCAACATCCATTGGATCATCAAAGAAGCAAGAGAGTTCCAGAAAAACATCTATTCCTGCTTTATTGACTATGCCAAAGCCTTTGACTGTGTGGATCACAACAAACTGTGGAAAATTCTGAAAGAGATAGAAATACCAGACAGTATACCTGACCTACCTCTTGAGAAATCTGTATGCAGATCAGGAAGCAACAGTTAGAACTGGACATGGAACAACAGACTGGTTCCAAATAGGAAAAGGAGTATGTCAAGGCTGTATATTGTCACCCTGCTTATTTAACTTATATGCAGAGTACATCATGAGAAACGCTGGGCTGGAGGAAGCACAAGCTGGAATCAAGATTGCCAGGAGAAATATCAATAACCTCAGATATGCAGATGGCACCACCCTTATGGCAGAAAGCGAAGAAGAACTAAACAGCCTCTTGATGAAAGTGAAAGAGGAGAGTGAAAAAGTTGGCTTAAAGCTCAACATTCAGAAAACTAAGATCATGGCATCCGGTCCCATCACTTCAAGGCAAATATATGGGGAAATAATGGAAACAGTGAGAGACTTTATTTTGGGGGGCTCCAAAATCACTGCTGATGGTGAGTGCAGCCATGAAATTAAAAGACACTTGCTCCTTGGAAGAAAAGCTATGACCAACCTACACAGTATATTAAAAAGCAGAGACATTACTTTACCAACAATGGTCCATCTAGTCAAGGCTATGGTTTTTCCAGTAGTCATAAATGGATGTGAGAGTTGGACTATAAAGAAAGCTGAGTGCAGAAGAACTGATGCTTTTGAACTGTGGTGTTGGAGAAGACTCTTGAGAGTCCCTTGGACTGCAAGGAGATCCAACCAGTCCATCCTAAAGGAAATCAGTCCTGAATATTCATTGGAAGGACTGATGTTGAAGCTGAAACTCCAATACTTTGGCCACCTGATATGAAGAACTGACATTTGAAAAGACCCTGATGCTGGGAAAGATTGAGGGTGGGAGGAGAAGGGGACGACAGGGATGAGATGGTTGGATGACATCACAGACTCAATGGACATGAGTTTGAGTAAACTCTGGGAGTTGGTGATGGACAGGGAGGCCTGGCGTGCTGCAGTCCATGGGGTCTCAAGGAGTCAGACACAAGTGAGCAACTGAACTGACTAACTGACCCTTTATTTTTGAGATCTGATATCTTCACTTTTGAGTAGATTATATGTCCCCAAAGTTTGAAAATCTGAACCAAAGTATGAAGTCTGCCATTCTCATTTAGCAGCAGGTACAGCAGTGGTAAAGAACCTGCCTGCCAATGAAGGAGATGCTAGAGATGCAGGTTTGATCCCTGGATTGGGAAGATCCCCTAGAGGAGGGCATGGCAACCCACTCCAGTATTCTTGCCTGGAGAATTCCATGGATAGAGGAGGCTGGTGGGCTACAGTCCATAGTATCTCAAAGAGTCACACACGACTGAAGCGACTGAGCACAACACACCAATAACAGCAGCTGAACATATGAACTGTGAAAGATCCCTCAAAGATATCAAGTAAGACTTTCACTTCTTCAGACCTAATTGAATTTGGATTTCTAGGTATGTTCCCTGCCACAAGGCAGGGAAACAATGATTTCCATGCCACTCTTCAAATTATACACAAAGAGGAAGAGTAGATTAAGAAATTTATGCCAAAAATATAAAGTAAGAATAATAAAAGTAGCAGAGAGAGAGAGAGCAAAAAGTGTGTGTGTGCTCAGACTCTCACAGGCTGAATTAAATGTGGCTGCGGGTTGCAGAGACGCCTTTGGGACAGGCAAACAGGCTGTCAGTCCCAATTACCTCGCTGGGCCTCATTCTGTTACTCCAGGCCCTCTGCTGTCTGGCACTGGAGCTCTGCATCAGCCAAGATCCTAGCCAGCTGAAGAAGATTGAGAGGCAGGCCTTGCACTTGAGCCTGGGAGCTGTCACTCTGTTTCTCTTTAGACTTGTGACAGGATATGCCTTTCCAACGGGCTGTCAGTTTGATTCCTGACTTGCCAAAGCAGCTGTGTGCACAGAGGTCTTTAAAAAATCATAGAAGAGCACCTGATCTAGTCCAACAACTGATGACAAAAAACTGCTGTTGCTTTAGGAAAAAAAGAGAGAGAAGCATAAAAACAATTAACTGGCAAAATTAACTTACTTTGTGACCAATAACTGTGGTGCAAAAAAGAAAACAAAGCAGTTGCTGTGGAAATTCACACATTAATACTACAAATGATCCATGCAGAAATGAACTTGAAATTAATTCTATTGGCTGAGTTAATGTGTTGAAAAAGCACACTGAGTTGGTAGGTTCCTTAGGCTTCCATTACATTAAACAATATTGAAAGAAAAAAAAAAAGCTCTAACTGGTACCAACTCATCCTGTGAGCTGCAAAGCCAAGAATGTTTTGTTGCCCATGATATTTTCCCCAGGGTTAATATCCTTCTTACTTCAATTGTTGCTACTGCTGCTAAGTCGCGTCAGTCGTGTCTGACTCTGTGCGACCCCACAGATGGCAGCCCACCAGGCTCCCCTGTCCCTGGGATTCTCCAGGAAAGAACACTGGAGTGGGTTGCCATTTCCTTCTCCAACTTCAATTAGAGAGACATTTAAAAGATCAACTCTTGGATTAGCACCTGAACATATTATTTTTTTACTGTTTTAATGTCAGGGACAGGGATCAAAGAATTTACTTCACTATAACTATAAAGTTTTTTAAACTCTGAAAGGAAAGAGAAAAATTCCCCACAGGGGTGAGATGAACGTATGGCTACAAATTCAACATAGTTCGATATCACCATTGCCTTGTTCTGCTGACCCACACACCAAAAGAGTTGTTTTTCCAGTCTCCTCTCCCAAAATGGACATCAGGACTCCTACTCCTCAGCACTAACAAATTCTCCATCCTGCAACACAGAGCAGTCTGAAAATGCAGAGAGAAGCACATGTCCTTCCATAAGAAATGAACAGAAGTCTATGAAATATGGGGATTCCCAGCCGGCGCTAGCGGTAAAAAACCCACCTGACAACACAGGAGACATAAGAGACCCGGGTTCAATCCCTGGGTCTGGAAGATTCCCTGGAGGAGAGCATGGCAATCCTCTCCAGTACTCTTGCCTGAAGAATCCCATGGACAGAGGAGCTGGCAGGCTACAGTTCGTGGGGTAACAAAGAGTTCGACATGACTGAAGGAACTTAGCATGCAAGCACGCACTGTGCAATATGTCTGGCTTCAAGTGTCAGGTAAGGAAGAGTGAGATTGGAAACTCTGCAGCCTCAGGAGTCTCCAGATGAAGTTGTCTGGATTGCCAGCATCGTGGCACCCAGAAACCAACAACCTGATTTGAGATCTGTAGTCTGCTTTGGCTTCTTGCAACGGCTACCATTACAACTATCTGTATCCTTTCCGTGTGACTTTGAGCTCATTATAATTAGCCTCTCTTTGACTCAGTTTCCTCATCTGTAAAATGAGGACAAGTAATAATATTTACATCAAAGGACTGCTGTGAAGATTAAATGAGTTAATTTTTACACAGCATGTATAACAGAGCAATGGAAGCACTATGTGAATACTAGCCTCTATTTTTAATCCAGTAACATATAACTAGCTTCATCTTCTCTTTCTTTAGCATTATTTACTTCCTATTGCAAATGATGAAGAAATTCTTATCATTCTATTTCCTTGCAACTGCCCTATTTTCCCTTTGATCTTAGTTATTACATTCTTTACACCTTTAAATAAGACATTTTTATAGTACTATGTAATATACTCACATCTATTAGTTGATTTATCAGTTTTAAACAATACACATTGACTTCTGATACAAAAGAAACTCGGAAAACATGTATGCGATAATTTGAGACTCACTGGGCGCACTCACTGTGAACTGGACTTGAGTCAACACTCCATTTATCATCCAATGTCCATATGGTCCCACTTTGAGAGAGGTTCCACAGTGGCATTCTGGGTCCTCTAGAGACTAGCATTGCCTCAGAGCTGATATTCAATAATCTCAATGATTTGTGTGTCTCTGTTTATCATATGCTTGTTTATCCTGTTAAAGATGGGAGTTTTCTTCGGAGAAAGACACAGTTCTCACAATTGCTATTTGTTCTAGGTATCTATGGCTGTATAACAAACAATCCATAAATTAAGAAGCTTAAAAGAACACATTATTATCATCACATTTCTATAACTGAATGGGCTGCAGTGGGTAGTTCTTTCTTAGAGTCTCTCACGCTTTGTAGTCAGATAGAATTAGGGCTGCTGCTGCTGCTGCTGCTGCTGCTAAGTCGCTTCAGTCGTGTCCGACTCTGTGCGACCCCATAGACGGCAGCCCACCAGGCTCCCCTGTCCCTGGGATTCTCCAGGCAAGAACACTGGAGTGGGTTGCCATTTCCTTCTCCAATGCATGAAAGTGAAAAGTGAAAGTGAAGTCGTTCAGTCATGTCTGACTCTTTGCGACCCCATGGACTGCAGCCTACCCGGCTCCTCCATCCATGGGATTTTCCAGGCAAGAGTATCTGAGTTAGCTGACACTTTTATGGGCTTACCTGGTGGCTCAGCTGGAGACATCTAAAAGTTTGACTGGGCTGGACATCCATGATGGCTTTTCATTCAACAGGCCTAGCACCTTGGTGTTCCTTGATCTTTTCTCTGTGTTTTTTAGGTTTCATAGCATGGTGGTTTCACATTTCTCACCCCTTCACTAGCTTCCAAGAAGCCAAAAAGAAACTGCTAGGACAATTAAAAGGTACACCGGGAACTGGCCCAAGGATACTTCTACCATATCTTATTGGTTAAAGCATTCACAGAACTCATCCAGGTTCAAGGAGCCAATAAATAAGCTCTACTTCTTGATGGGGAAATATCCCCTCTATGGGGGAGGTCATACTGCAGAGGGCATGTGGATTGGGAGATCTGCCACCCTGAAATGTTTGTAGTATCAAGACTCTCCTTCCCTCCAAGGGCTCAGGGTTTCTGAACTTCCTCAGGAATATGAATGGACAGAGGCTATGACTCTTTTGGAGGCTAATGTCAACCCTCTGCTCACCATATCTTAAAAGGTTTTTTTAATCCTACAAAGGGGTTCTTAGAGGATTGCTGTATCTAACAATAATAAAACAGACAATCCTTTGGCAAAATTAATTAAGAATGAAGAAAAAAGACATACCAATGTTAGGAATAAAAAGAGAGGAAAATGACACAAAAGCTTTCTCAAATCAAAAAGGAGGTACAATGAAAAACATCCTGCCAATAAAATGGAAAACACAGACAAAATGGAAAATTAACTAGAAAACTACATAACTTACTATGGCAAACTCAATAATAGAAAAACTTAATAATTTTGTAACCATATAACAAATAGAATTAATACTTTAAAATCTCCATTATTATCTCCTCCAAAACCTTACTATAGTAGTTTTATAGGCAAGTTTTACCACAACTTCAAGGAACATATAATTCTAATATTATGCAAACTGTTCCAAAGAAATAGAAAAATATAAGCAAAGTTCCCAACTCAATACTATAAAGCTAGAAACCTTGATATCAACAATGTATAAGATAATTCATAAAAGGAAAATCATGGACAAATCTCATTTTTAATACAGATGTAAAAATCCTAAATGGAGTGTTAGAAGACAGTGTCAACAATATCATGAAAAGTAATATATCATGACTAAGCATTGTTCCAGGAATACACAGATTATTAAAATTTTTAGAATTGTACGAATATAATTTTCACATTAACAGATTAAAAGAGAAAAACCATATGATCCTCTCAAAAGGTACAGCGAAGCATTCAATAAAATCTAAACAACCTCCTAGCAAACTCAGTATAGAGGAAGATTCCTCAGTCTAAGGGGTACTTACTGCAAATCAGCAGCACACACACACACTTAATAGAGCATTCTCCTTACAATTAGGAAACAGATGAGCATTATCTCTATCACCACCCTTTCTCCACATCTCTAGGTCCCCTGGCCTATTAAGAGAAAAAGGAAAGGAATAAAGAGAAGGAAGGAAGTAATAAAGGAAGGGAAGAAGGACAAAAGGGGGGAAGCGGGGTTGCGGGGGGGGAGGGAGGGAGGAAGTGTATTAAATTGCAACAGAAGAAAAAACTGCCACTACTCACGGAAAATATAACTGTCAGCATAGAAAAAAGACAGTTAACTAGAATAACAAAATTTAGCAAAACAAAGATCAACATAAAAAAATTTCTATAATCATGTAGAACCTAAAATGTGTATAACTTCTATGTAACTCCTGTAAAGAAAATCTCACAGATACGCAGAAGGGACACCTATAAAGGGTATTCACAGTTCTGTCTATCAGTAGAAGAATAAACTATGACAGTCATATAATCAAATACTATAGAGCAATAAAATCAATGAACTAGGGCCATATGTATCAACACAGGTAAATCTAAAAACACAGTGTGGCATGAAAAAAAGCAAGTTAGAAAAGAGTAGAGGTATGAACTTTAGCAAGTTAATTAGTCTGTCTGTAACTCAGTTTCCTTGCTCCTAAATACAGATAACAGCACCCACATTCTAAGGTTACTGTGTATAATATGCTCTAGGACTGTGCCTGAAAGACAGTAATCACTTAATAATAAGTGTTCACCATGATGATGAAGATCATGATAATGCACATACTTTTTAAACATAAAAACTATCTTATATATTGTTTATGGATGATACATAGTAAAATTATAAAATGGAAATGGCACAATAATAAGTTAATGCTGGAAAAAGGAGGGAGGAAAAAGAAGTGAAGTACACATATCTATAGTTGTATGTATTTGTCAAGAAGACAGATTTGAAGTAAACATAGCAAAAAGGTAACATATTTAAATCTAGGTGGTAGAGGTATCTGTAGCTTTGTTATATCATTTTCTTTATTTCTGATATATCTGAAATATTTTATTAAAAATTCTAAGAAGAGAACTGAAACAAGATATCTCAAGATGTTAACAGCAACACATTGCGGTTATGGGATAGTGAATGTTCTTTGTTTCTTAAGTAGAGTTTTCTATATTTTCCAAATTTTCTACAATAAGAATATATTTCTTTTATAATTAGACAAAAAATAATTTAAAGCAAAAATAAAATCCTTTTAATATTGAAATCAAGGTCTGCTACACCTAAATTATTCTTCATTTAGATGTCCTCTATTCAAAACCAAATCTCTGTATGTTAAAAACTGCATAACTTTAATAAGTAGAACATTTTATTTGATTTATTGCATCAAAATGTATATCTACAAAATAAGCATCCTTTCCTCATTCACAAATAATTTATGGATCTTTTTCACCATCTTTATTGTAGTAAAATGTCATTCCCTATAAATTTCACATTCCTGATACTATGGGGAAAAGGTACTAAGGATCTCTGGATATACTCCTTAGAAAACCCACATAATGACACCATCAGAGATCTTCCCTAACCTCTTCTATTTGATGTTTCAAATCTAAAAGTGCATCTAATTCTGAAAACAGAACTGATCTTCAGAGACCTTGTAATTTATCTTTTACCATGATTACAATTTCTAATCTAACCAGCAGCAGTTCAAATTGAACTCTGATCCAAATGATCAATAGCCGTGCGCAACCCATTAGATGTGCGAATATTAAATCGTCTTTGGATAAGGGTTGTCCAAATGAAAAGCATATAATTATCATCTATTAACATATATTGAAGCAAATAACACAAAAAATGCAAAATATGTCATACAACCTTTCAGAATTCCAGCGACTATGATGCTAAGGTTAGATCTTTTATTTTACATACAGATTTGTACCAAATTATGATTTATGCCTTTAAGTGTTTGTTATTAAAAATGCTAGCCTTAAGACACAAAATGGATAATTTGTGAATAAAGAACATTTAATTTCTGATTCCATCCTTCTTCCTCTGTCTGTGCTTTCTTAACACAGAAGTTTTCCTACCTACTTGTAAGAAGTAGCCATGGTCAGTGAGCAAAAGGATAATTAAATGGGTTTGATAAAAAAATAATTCCAAATATCTAGCTTACCTTTCATATTTTACTTTGCATGTAAAAAACCTATATAGTTATAAAAGCATAAAATTATACAAAGAATAGAACTTAAAGAAAAATGAGTCATATCTCCTATCTTGAGTATCAGAGAGAATGGCAATAAAATTTTCTAAACATCCCATGGTAGCTTCTTCCAATATTTAACAATGCAAATGTTGGAAACTTTTCTTTATGAAAACCTAAATCCCTAGTGTTCAAAGGTAAACCTAGAAAAGTAACTTTTTATGGCATATTTCCCAGTCTCCCGTGCAGTTAGCTGAAGGTTCTGTGACTGTATCCAAGACAGTAGGATGTAAGAAAGATGATATAAACTCCTTCTAGATCTGTCCTTCAAAAACATCTCATGTGAGAATGGATGTCAGCTGCAACTACTGTGGTCATCATCTCACAATATGTGTAAATCAAACCATCACGCTGTTTGCCTTAAACATATAGTGATGTATGTCAATTTTTTTCAATAAAACTGCAAAAAAATTCCCAGGCATCTCCCCATTGCTGTGGTAATGTTCCAAATGCTGTAGCTGTGAGAAGCGGAATTATCACCCAGGGCCAAATCTAAACTTCTAGTAAGCCTCTGAGGTTTCTGGGGATAGCTTGAAACTACATCATAGGCTAGCCTATTCAGGTTCAGACACTTACTGACTGTCATTTTTGGTTTGATTATGATGAGAAAAAACTTCCAGCATTCACTCCCATTTAACCTCTCCCACTAACAACCCCTGGCCCTTCTATTCATTCAACAGTTCTGTAATTCAGCATCCGCATCCTATTCTCGTGGTCCCTAGATTTTTTTTCTCCCTCCATACTTAAGCAGGTTTAGCCATGGTCCTTTCTCATTTGTCTCTGTTTTCTCTGAACCCTAAACTTTAGCTCTGAAACCTCATTCTTGCTTTTGGGTCAGAAGCGAGGTTGGGCAAGCTGTGCTTAGTTGCCTGTGCATCTCCAGGTGAGGAGGGAATAAATTCCTTTTTCCTCACCCTCTTGCCATCACGCCGTGGAATACGGAAGCCTTCTTGTGAGACAGAGTATGCAACAGTTTTTAACCTAGGCAGGACCTGAATGTCAGACAAGTTAGGTCTTTTGCTTCAGCAGATTTCAGCCGTGCTGGAGAGAGGAGCATGAAGCTCTCTTTTCTGGTCTTCTTGGGGGTAGGAGTAAGGCTGCTATCTAACACCACTGCCTTTACTTCTCTTACAATTGCTTCATTGGTGAAAGTATTTCCAAGAAAGCCTATTCAAAATACACAGAAATTGAAATAATATCCCCCTTCCAGTCCCTGTTTTACTCCTTTTACCTTTCTGAGTGATTGCTTGATGGGATTTCTTCCATTGTCTTTGCATTAGGGCTCCTTTCTTTTTTTTTTTTAATCTTTTCACACAGGAACCATTTCAACAGACCTGCCATGTAGAACTAGAGTCTTTCAAGCAAGATAAAGATTAACCTGACCTTTCTTACATCAATTAATCAATATTGTTACACCACAGATTTACCTTTTAACCTTGCTGTTTCCACAGTGCAATATCAAAGCATGATTTGTGAGCTTGCTCCACTTTATATACGGTTAAGAACAATCCTCTGTCTGTGTGCTTTGATAAAGTGTCAGAGCATAACGCAACACAAGAGGCTTTTATTGTCTTCACCAGGAATGGCTTTGTAAATCTAAAATGGGAGCAGCAATACCAGCAAAGCTGGTTGATTGAAATTAACTACTGGCCTCTGTTCGCAGATTCATGATGCTGGAAAGACCATTGTCAGGGAATGCTCTCAAGGGTGGAATCATTTGATCTGAATTTCAGATAAGAATATATGTCTGTTGCCAGTATCTATACCCTCCCCCCCCTATCGCTGAAGCTTATCCCCAAGAAAAACAAGAAGGGCTTGCTCCACTCTGTTCTGACCTAAAATTGCCACTTTCCTCTCTAGTTTAGCCTGTTTCATAGGTGAAGAATTTAGAGAAGGCAAGGATGCTGAAGTATCTCAGAATATAATCAAGCCCTTTCATTGAATCCACTTCATGGCAGAGAACATTACTGCTGCTATGTTCTCTGTGAGATTCTGTAGACATAAAGACTTCCCACCAGACCATAACAATGTGCTTAAGTGCCTGTCTCATCAAAGAATTGTAGAATCTCTTTTTGCATATCATCCATCCCTTTGTTTTACATAGATGAAACTGAATCCCAGAAAATGACACATTTTAACCCAGGTTTCACAGGTATTTACCAGTAGACTCAGACCTTACAAACCAACAGAGTTTCTCTCCTAAATGTCAAGCTGTCACATTAGTTCTTTAGAAAGCATTCAAATGTATGATGATGTTTGCACACTTACCACTTGCTCAGAAGCCAATAATAAAACATCCTGTGGAGGCTGCACATTTCCTTGGGGTTTGCTTGGCAGTGCTCCATTTTCACCTGGCCATCTAGGCGTACCATCTTAAATCAGAAGAAAATCCGTATTATAGTTCTGCCATTTACTAGCTCTGTGACCTATGTTAAGATATTTAACCTCTCTGTGTCTTACTGATCTCTTGGATAAAATAAAATACCTCACAGGGCTGTCTGGAGGGTTGAAAGGATTAATACCTATAAAGCACTAAAAACAGTATCTGGCACATAATAAGCACCATATAAACATGAATGTCTTGGTCGCTTTAGTCATGTCCAACTCTTTGTGACCCAATGGACTGTAGCCCACCAGACTCCTCTGTCCATGGGGTTATCCCAGCAAGAATACTGGAGCGGGTTGCCATTTCCTTTTCCAGAGGATCTTCCCAACCCAGGGACTGAACCCGAGTCTCCTGTGGCTCATGTAAATATAGGCTTATATTATTCCTCCCACTCCTTTCTCAGATTATTCAGTAAATCTGGGGCATGACTCTACAGTTTTGTGATACTTTGTTCCTTCATAAATTCTATGTGTTTTATAATTCTTGACTCCATCATAGTGAATGTACTGTAGAGTTCTTGCAGTTCATTTTGACCACAAATAGGGGGCATTGGAAAGAAGTGCCTTTATATATATACATATACATATACATATACATATACATATACATATACATATACATACATGTATATATATGGGGAAAAACCCACTAACATCTATCAATGCACTCACATTCTGATTCTTTTTGGGTAATTCATAGACTTTAGCTACCTCATTTCCAGAATATGGTACCAAAGATTGTTGACTGAATTTCACTGTGCTTTCAACCTTTAAAGTATGAGAAGCACTGTGGAATGTCAATATCCAGTACCCTGTGAGCAGTGCACAAAGTAAACTTTATTATAGATTCTATGATGTGCCCAATAGAGAACAGTTGAGTTTTCTATTAATAACAGAGCAGTACCTTTCTCTTGAACCTGGTCTGACCAATCATTAAAATGTATCTGGTTTCAGTTCAGTTCAGTTCAGTCGCTCAGTCGTGTCCGACTCTTTGCAACCCCATGAACCGCAGCACGCCAGGCCTCCCTGTCCGTCACCAACTCCCTGAGTCCACCCAAACCCATGTCCATCGAGTCGGTGATGCCATCCAGCCATCTCATCCTCTGTCGTCCCCTTCTCCTCCTGCCCCCAATATCTGGTTTAGTCAAGGAATGATCTTAGATCATGTGAGATTCCCAGCTGTAGTCACAGGTTTGAGCTGAGTATCCTTGCTTCCTCACATTAGCTAAATGAAAGTTCCTATTCCAAAGAAGTCTCTTTAAACAACGTGTCTCTTAATAAATAAAGTGTCGATGATTCAAGTAGAAATTAATTTTTGGTATGAAATTTGAAATTATATGATGCTTTAAATAATATGGAGGAAGGGTAAAATTAAGTGGAAATACCATGTTTAAGCAAAAACAAGCTTAAACTTGCTCAGTTTACAAATTAAGGGTGATTGTTTAAGAACCCTAAAGACATTACCCTCTTAGTGGGTGAGGTGTGTGTGTGTAAATGGTATAATCCAATTGCACAGCATAATCATTTGCCAAACTGAACTAGAGTATATGAAAAGACAATACTACTCCTGTGCTTTTATTCACATGGGGAAATATAAGAATTTTGTTCAAAACAAAGCAGTAGCTCTGTTTTGTTTAGCAATTTATTTTTCTTTTCTATTGAATGGAGACACACATCATGAAAGGTCAAACTATCAATTCTGTTTAACATTTCCCCAAAACAAACCTATCAAGCATATTTTGCATGCCTGTATGCATGCTCAATCGTGTTCAACTCTGCAAACCCATGACTGTAGCTTGCCAGGCTCCTCTGTCCATGGAATTTCCCAGGCGAAAATACTGGAGTGGGTTACCCATTTCCTACTCCAGGGGATCTTCCCAACCCAGGGATCAAACCCACATCTCCTGCATTGGCAGGTGAATGTTTTACTACTGAGCTATCTGGGAAGCCCATATTTTGCACAGCTTAACCTCCTTTACCACTGAGGCTTAAGGAGATATCGGTATTATACCCCTGGCCACTTTGGCATTGACCACAGCAGGACAAAGACTGAAGGAGACTGAAGTCCCACCTGGACACAAAAGTCAGGTGATGCTAAGGTTTAGCTTCCATAACCTTCTTTCCTCTCTTTTGAGATTCTGCCTAGGGGAGGGTTTGTCATTCTCAGGACAAGGTTACATTAGCAAATGAGCTCTGAGAACAATGAGCTTGAGGTTTAAAATAAAATTCAAGGATGTTCTTAATAAGGTTATATACTGTTAATCCATGGTTTTCTGCCAAGTAGTGTCTCAAATGCCTCTTTAGGGATTTATTCTACTTTAGAAGGATGGTGTATATAAATATTTAAGTATATGGAGACTTTGTCTTTGACCTAATGAAGTTTACAATTTGTTTAGATAGTAGCCTTAGAAATGTGATTATTATAGAATGGACAGACACTGGAATGCAAAAAAAGGCAATAAAGTCACATTTTTTTGTCTAATGGAGTTCTCAAAGATTAAAAGGCATGATAACCATTAGTGTGAGCATGTAGAAATGGGCATTCTCATACATTGCTGGAAGGAGTATAAATTGGTCCTTTCTCTAAGGGAGGGAATCTGGCAACACACATTAAGAGTCAGAGAAGTGTATAAACACCAACCCATATGTTCCACTTCTAGAGAATTATCCTAAGGATGTAATTGGCCAAGAGCACAGAAATGTATATTCAAGAGTCTACAGTTTATAAAAGTAGAAAATTAGAGAAAAAAAAGAAGTATCCAGTAACAAGGATTATTTTAATCATGTACTTTTATACAGTGAAATGCTATGTAACTGATAGCATGATTATGGAGATGTACGTTTGTCAATTTCAAAAGATATTTTTGAATGATCATTAAGTAAAAACAGCCCATTATAATTCAAACTGTATTGTGATACAGCTATGAGATGAAAAGATAGTATATGGATAGATATAAATTGAAGACATGTACTAAAATGTTTCCTGTTGTCTTTGAATACTGAGTATTCAGACAATTTTATTATTTATTTATGTTTCCTTTTATCTCTACATTCAATATGCATTAGTTGAGTATAAGAAATAAAGATTGGGATATACTTTTGATGGGAATTAATGGTATTTGGAGATATAGTGATGTCTTATTTATTTCAATTTACTGGGATTAAAATATTATTTCATTCCATTTGATATGTTATCATTAGGAACATTTAAGAAAAACTCTCTCCCTTGAACATGGCAGAACTATAGAAAGACGGAAAGGAGGTGGAGAGAAGAGAAGAGGTAGGGAGGAGGGAATGATTGAATTTAATGCAAAAGGTTCTTTTTCAAGCTGGAAACTGTCAGATCTAAGTTGAACTACTGGCTATTACCCTTCGAGTAGTTTAAACCTGTAAAGACCACTTTAGTTCCTTAAGTTTCAATATCTGTATCTGTAAATTGAGAGTCATAATAATATTCACAGGACTGTGATGAGGATTAGTAAGAGGCATAAGTCAAAATGTCTTGCTCAAAAACGTGATGTGATGAATGTGATGAATACCTACAGTGAGCAGGTAATATATAATGGACACAGAGTTATGCACTTTAGTACATTAGTACATACGTAATAATATGTCACAACAACCCTATCACACAGGCATCTTGTCTCCATTTTGCAAATGAGGAAATAGAGTTGTAAGGAATTTCAGAAGCCTCCTCAAAGCCAGAGAGCTGCAAAGAGACAGATGGAGATTGACATGAAATTGTCCAAAATGGAAGCTCCATATTAGACAGTGATAAACTAGGACCTCAGTCCCCCCAACCCTTCCTCTCTCCTTCCTCTACTCCCCCACTCCCTCTCTTCAATAAAGAGAAAAGCAGATCATTTAAACTCAAACAATGCTGAGTTGTTCAAATTCACATAAAACTCATTTCACTCTACAAGCTAGTCTTGAAAACATTCAAGCCCAGAGGAAAGATAGCTGAAAGACATGCTGTTTCTTATATATTCCTTATAAACTTCCCTTTCTGAAGTTAATTTTTTATGTTTTATTTTTCATTGCAAATTGAATCTGATCCTGATACCCAAGTACCTACTGCATTACCCTACAAATATTCTCAAATACAGCCACAAAGGATAACATTCTGGTTTTTCTTGTGTTGTTCTCTTTTACAACTCAGCCTGTGTTTTTTTAAAGTGGAAGACTTTTTTTCATCTCCAATCTGTTCAGAAATAATGATACCTCTAGAATATAGAAATCTGAACTCCAAAATAACATGATTTAAACTAAAAGATTTGATTCAAATCCAAAATATTCTGTGTATAGTCTATCAATCTCTTCATTATATTCAATATGTAAATAAGGAAGGATATGCATAATCATAATTCAGTGTTTCAAAAAGGTTGTTAGAAATCAGACAAATGACCAAGCACAATAACAACTAGCATGTGCCATGAAATATGGCTATGACATTACTGTGGTAGTATATTAGGATCAAAGCCATTGCATAAGAACTGTAAGAATTCATCAGGTCAACAGTTCTTCCTAGTCCACAAACCCCACCATGACATGAACAATGGCAATGTGCATAATTATAAAGAAAATCAATCAAAATCCTTTAGGATTCTTTGTATTTAGTTACTTCTGATATGTAGGCTTCTGGAGAAGTATGTTCTATTTTTCTGCTACTTTACTCATGTTCTTTATGCCATCTATAAACCCCATCCTACAGTCCCTTACAATTTCCTCATGCCAGAATTATTATCTTTGATGTGGCATTTCTTTCTGAACCTATCCTATTGTGTCATGAACCAGATTTCTTCCTCCTCTGCACTCATGTAGCAACTTGTATCTTATGTTACTTGCATTCTACTTACCCAATAGGTCTACAACCCCTTAGAGGGAAATTTGCGGACTTTTGGAAAGCAATTCCATAGCATGGACCAAATATGACACAGCATGTCCAGCAAGCAGTGAGGAGCTCAATAGGTCACAACTAGCCTTGTTAATAATGCAGTCTTCATTGTATATTTAGAAGGTTGTGTTTGCACCCAATGGAAGAAAGGAATCTGTACGCAAATAAAAGGAAAAGTCATCTTAACCCCCAAAACCAGAATCTCCTGCATGAGGAGAAAAGGCATCTTCGATATGCTCAGAGGCCTGGAATCCAGAGTCAATCACTTCTTCCAAACTAATCACTTGAAAAGAGATTATCTGAGCTGAGCACGAGGAGGCCATGAATACCCTTAGCTCATACAACTTCATACAACAAAATAAACATGAGGAAAAGAGCTCTGTAAGTACCAAGATTAAGTCTCTCAACAATTGGCAAATCACTAATAACAGGCCTTTTGTTCCTTCTGCAAGCGGTCAAAAGTAATGAATAATAGAATGTTATGCCAAGTCAACTAACAGCCAGTTCACGTGAGATCATTTAAAACAGGAGAAAATGATGCTTGAAAAGGTCCCTGATGAGATTTTGCTTTTTCCTAAGAGACTTCAGATAGCACTCTGCTGCAGCAATTTAAAAACCACTTTCCAAAATTGGGCACCCTCATTATCATGCATTATATTTGCACTCTCCACTTAGGTTGCTTTGAAATAGAATGACACCCAGTTGTGTTTTTTTTACATTAAATGCACCTTCTCTCACATTTGATCTCTCCTTTTGTGACAGTCATTTTATTTCACAGCAACTACATTTCTTTGTCTCTATTTCACTGACTGTGTAGTTTTCAAATGATGCAGACACGGCCATTTTGGCTGTTGTGGACAGAGAGAAACTGGAAGCTTGCCTGCCAGACCAGCTTCACTCAACTAGTGCCAAAGTGAGTCAATTGGGGGTTTTGGGTTGGGTCATTTCCATCCAGGGTAAAAGAGACATACTGGAGAGTAAAGTCGGACACACTGAGCAAATTTCACTTTTACTACAAGACATCAAAAAAGTGTGTGATACATCTTATGACCATTTATATGAAATTATTAAAGCAAAATTATTACAGCAAGGGACCAGTTTCACCTGGAAAACCTCATTCTTCAATGATGTGTCACCATACTTTCGTTGTCTTACATATTTAAGATAAATCAGGAGAATTCTGAAATGCTAAGGGAAGTGATTAGCCTAAGACATTCTTGAGGAGAAATGGAGTTTAAGGTCCTCAAATTAGAAAAGTGAAATCCTAAGAGTCCCCTTCAGGTGGCTGTGAAGAGGGCATTAAGATGTCATTCATAGGTCTCCGAATTGCTAGTCACCCTATCTTCCCTTTGGAAGACAGGCACCTGGGAGATCACTGAAGCATGAGCCCTCCACTCTTGGTCAGGAGTTGGGGATCCTGACCAGGAGATGGGGATCCACCATCACTGCAGTGGAACTCTGGACCAGAGAAATCAACAGGAAGCAAACCAGGGCCCCAAGAGAAAGTCCTGCTTTCTCCACTAGTTACTGCAGGAAAGAGGCAATTCCAGAGTTAATTTACTAATTCATCCAGGTATTAGATAATGGATGAGAACTTCCCTGGTGGTGCAGTGAGTTAAGAATCTGCCTATCATGCAGGAGACATGGGTTTAATTCCCCTGTCTGGAAAGATTCCACATGCCATGGAGCAGCTAAGCCCGTGTGCCACAACTACAGAGCGCACATTCTACAAATATGAGTCCCACAAATATGAGGCTGTGTTCCTCAACAAGAGAGGCCACCACAATGAGAAGCCCACATACTGTAACTGGAGAGTAGCCTCTGCTCATCACAACTAGAGAAAGCCTTCACAGAAGCAACAAAGACCCAACGCAGCCCCAAAATAATAATGTGTGCTCTGTTGCTCAGTCATGTCTGACTCTTTGCAACGCCATGGACTGTAGCCCCCCAGGCTCCTCTGTCCATGGAATTTCGCAGGCAAGAATAGTGGAGTGGGTTGCCATTTCCTTCTCCAGGGAATTTCCCTGACCTAGGGATCAATCTCAGGTCTCCTGCATTGCAGGTAGATTCTTTACCATCTGAGCCCCCACAGAAGCCCAATAATAATAATAAATAAATAAAACTAAATTGGACAAAAAAAGAACATGGATCTCATACCATTCTCAAGTAAGAAGGAGAAAACGAGAGAAACTAACAATGATCTATTGAGCGTATACCATAATGACACTTACAATAATGGTTTTGACTATTCCTAGGGACTTGACATGGTACTTTAAATCCATTCTCTAAATACATTCTCTAAATACCTGATGAACTATGGATGGAGGTTCGTGACATTGTACAGGAGACAGGAATCAAGACCATCCCCAAGAAAAAGAAATGCAAGAAAGCAAAATGGCTGTCTGAGGAGGCCGTACAAACAGCTGTGAAAAGACGGGAAGTGAAAAGCAAAGGAGAAAAGGAAAGATATTCCCATTTGAATGCAGAGTTCCAAAGAATAGCAAGGAGAGATTGATCACCTTTCTCAGCAATCAATGCAAAGAAATAGAAGAAAACAATAGAATGGGAAAGACTAGAGATCTTTTCAAGAAAATTAAAGATACCAAGGGAACATTTCATGCAAAGATGGGCTCAATAAAGGACAGAAATGGTAGGGACCTAACAGAAGCAGAAGATATTAAGAAGAGGTGGCAAGAATACATAGAAGAATTGTACAAAAAAGTTCTTCATGACCCAGGCAATCACGATGGTGTGATCACTCACCTAGAGCCAGACATCCTGGAATGTGAAGTCAAGTGGGCCTTAGGAAGCATCACTACGAACAAAGCTAGTGGAGGTGATGGAGTTCCAGTTGAGCTATTTCAAAACCTAAAAGATGATGCTCTGAAAGTGCTGCATTCAATATGCCAACAGATATGGAAAACTCAGCAGTGGCCACAGGACTGGAAAAGGCCAGTTTTCATTCCAATCCCAAAGAAAGGCAATGCCAAAGAATGCCCAAACTACTGCACAATTGCACTCATCTCACACTCTAGTAAAGTAAGAGAGTTGGACTCTAAAGCAAGCTGAGCGCCGAAGAATTGATGCTTTTGAACTGTGGTGTTGGAGAAGACTCTTGAGAGTCCCTTGGAGTGCAAGGAGATCCAACCAGTCCATCCTAAAGGAGATCAGTCCTAGGTGTTCATTGGAAGGACTGATGTTGAAGCTGAAACTCCAATACTTTGGCCAACTCATGCGAAGAGCTGACTCATTGGAAAAGACCGTGATGCTGGGAAAGATTGAGGGCAGGAGGAGAAGGGGACGATAGGATGAGATGGCTGGATGGCATCACCGACTTGATGGACATGGGTTTGGGTGGACTTAGGGAGTTAGTGATGGACAGGAAGGCCTGGCGTGCTGCGATTCATGGGGTCGCAAAGAGTTGGACACGAACTGAGCGACTGAACTGAACTGAACTGAAACTATTACTATGGGATTTCCCTGGTGGCTCAGATGGTAAAGTGTCTGCCTACAATGTGGGAGACCCGGGTTAGATCCCTGGGTCGGGAAGATGCTCTGAAGAAGGAAATGGCAATCCACTCCAGTACTCTTACCTGAAAAATCCCATGGACAGAGGAGCCTGGTAGGCTAGAGTCCATGTGGGTCACAAAGAGTTGGACATGACTCAGCAACTTCACTTCTTCAAACTATTACTAAAGGAAAGGCAGGGTTAGGTGTCTTTGAGCCTCTGGACACAACATCTTCACCAACCAATCAATACATAACCTTGTTTTTTGTGTGTTTCTGTTTAAAGACACCTTATTTAATACATATTGTTGATTCATTAGCAATGAAGTCACAGCCTGAGCACTATAACTCATGTCGGAATGAAGCTTATCTGCAGATATATTTTCTTCATAAGACACAGCACAGCCTTCTTGCTTATGGGAACTCTAGACAACACTTTAGGGGTCCTTTCAAACAGGAAAAATCACCCGTGGAAAGCACAAAAATGTGGCACCAAACAGACTGTGGGAAAGACACGTTAATAGTTTGAGCACTGAAAGGCGGCAGCAGAGCATTGCCCTGATGAACCTTAGCTGGGAGTGTATGTTGGGCAACTTCAAATCTGTGCTGCTCTGTGCATGCTTGCTAACAACTGCAAAAGCATTGTGAGTATTGATTTGGGGGTTACAATATTTTTACTGAGTAGGCAAACCCACATATACAGAATACATAAATCATTAAAGTGGATGGACCACATGAATGTAAGATTTCATATAATTCCATAAGATATATGGACTGCACCCAGTCTAACCACCATCTTTTTTCCAAATGCTTGATCTAGAACAACTCACTGTATACATCAGTTCTAGAATCCTGAATATTGGGAGAACACTTGAGCATGAAAACAAGCTATAGTTTTGAGTAATAAAGAAAATGTCAACAAGATTCCTAAAACAAGTGATCCATGAATACACATTAATAAAATTGATTTTAAAAAATAAAAAGAACAAATAAACTTTATTCATCTGAAAGTTCAGGGAATGTATGATGCTTGCTTGTTACTGTATTAACTTTTAAAAGCACAAACATTATCTTCTGTTAGTTTTTGCTCAATGCTTAAAAAAGATACTTCTGTGCTCTAAGACGGAGAAGGCAATGGCACCCCACTCCAGTACTCTTGCCTGGGAAACCCCATGGATGGAGAAGCCTGGTAGGCTGCAGCCCATGGGGTCGCAAAGAGCCGGACACGACTGAGCGACTTCACTTTCACGCACTGGAGGAGGAAATGGCAACCCACTCCAGTATTCTTGCCTGGAGAATCCCAGGGACAGGGGGCCTGGTGGGCTGCCGTCTATGGGGTCGCACAGAGTCGGACACGACTGACGCGACTTAGCAGCAGCAGCAGTGCTCTAAGAAAATGTTCACAAATAATCCCCAAGTGTAACATCTTTACTTAGAAAAACTGAACTAGGTTTTGATTAATAGTGAATTTTGGTGAACTGAGCAAGCAGAAACACTAACTGTCTTTAACCTCGATCTCCCAAACAATGCATTATTATACACCAGTCAGTCGCACTCTCAACCCAAACAAGTTTGCCACTGTAAGTTCCAGAAACCAGACCATGAGCACATTCTGACAAAGGACCATGGATAAAGCAAAAATGAAAGCACTCACCCCATGGGTCTCCATTTCTACAGATATAGGAATAGAGCAAGAGAGAGTGCTAACATAGGTAACCAATTCATTTGTCTCGGAACATATTTCTCTCTTTTTCTCCCCATCCCCCTTCTCTCCAGTCAAGTGTTTAATTGTACACACACACACACACACACACACACACACACACACACAGGCACATTACTCAAGCAGAAGTGTGAAGCTCTCTGTCACCAATTTAACCTTCTGAAATCCTATGTATCTTTGATTTCTAGCTCTCTCTGCAAAGCCTCTTTTATCCCTTAGTAATGCATAAGGAAAGTTATGACCAACCTAGATAGCACATTTAAAAGCAGAGACATTACTTTGCCAACAAAGGTCCGTCTAGTCAAGGCTATGGTTTTTCCAGTAGTCATGTATAGATGTGAGAGTTGGACGGTGAAGAAAGCTGAGTGCTGAAGAATTGAAGCTTTTGAACTGTGTTGTTGGAGAAGACTCTTGAGAGTCCCTTGGACTGCAAGGAGATTCAACCAGTCCATCCTAAAGGAGATCAGTCCTGGGTGTTCATTGGAAGGACTGATGTTGAAGCTGAAACTCCAATACTTTGGCCACCTCATGCGAAGAGTTGACTCATTGGAAAAGACCCTGATGCTGGGAAGGATTGGGGGCAGGAGGAGAAGGGGACGATAGGATGAGATGGCTGGATGGCATCACCGACTTGATGGACATGGGTTTGGGTAGACTTAGGGAGTTAGTGATGGACAGGGAGGCCTGGCATGCTGCGATTCATGGGGTCGCAAACAGTCGGACATGACTGAGTGACTAAATTGAACTGAACTGAATGTGTAATTTTTCCCTACTTTGACCATTTCAGTCTCCACATTATTGACCTTATTTTGTAAATATTTTCTGCTTACTTTACACCAAATACAGAATGGCAAGACCAAGGAGAACAAGGCAAAATGCCTCATGCATACTGATATATCCCAGAGGCCTGTTATATCTCACTGCTGTATCTTAACTGCTAGCATAATGCTAATCACTGACAAAGCAATCAATAAGTATATTTTGGATGAATGACAACAAATGAACAAGAATGAGTCAACTGCACGGTACGGTTATTCAGAAAGCATAAACATGGCCAATTATAAAGACCAAAAGTTCCAGTATGGTATAATTTGACTGCATTTACAGCATTCTAGACTTATGTTTATAGTCAAGTTTCAGTTGATGTGACCCTGAATTCATTCACTCATCATGCATTCAACCAATATGTACTGAGCACCCGGTCAGGGTAAGGCTCTATGCTAGGAGTTACGATACAAGAATCAACAAAAACAGATATCAGGGCCCCCGCTTAAAATGTGGAGATGAACATAAAAACAGGCTTCAACTAGTGAGTGTTAATGCATTCAAAGCTATGTTCTCTGGACTATTCAAGAAACATTTGGAGAAAACAGCCAGGAAATAAGAATCATGAAATAAAGTTATTTCACACTGGCTTTCTCTGAAGCCTGATCTGTAAGAAAGACATTGTCATACAGTACACGTGGGAAGGGGAGTGAGAACACCCCATCTGAGAAACCTGTGCCATTCTTTCAGCCCCAGTGCTGTTTATCTTGAAAATGAACCGCTCCTGGCCTTGCTCCAAGGCAAGCAATCCAATGATTCATTGAGGTTTTATTCTTTTGGGATCAGTTTTAAGCAGCAATGGCAAACAGGCTGTCCCAATAAAAACATGTCTTAAGGAAAGAAAGTCCCATATTTTTCTCCTAATAGACAGACGTCTCATAAATTTTGGAGTTAAGAAATTCCTCTATTCAAGTGGCATGGCCTAGATTTCTAATAAACATGATGTCTGAGATGGAAAAGGCTAAAAATCTTCCTAAATCTAGATTTGAATTTAAGTTTAAAACATAATTTTGGAGTGAGCAGAGAATGCATTAATATCCCCATATTAAAGGAGACTGAGATAAATCAGGACAAATGATGATTCCAACTTTATTATTCTTCCTCCAGTGAGAATTTTCACAACCCTTCTTTGTCCTTATGCCCTTTCCATGCAAACTGAATTGATTGCTTAAGCTATAGAGTGAGACTCAAATGAATGGGCTGTCACAATGCAGGCTTCAAAAAATTAACAAATTGGATAGATATTGAATCTTTGTACAGCAAGATAAAACAGGTAGAACATCAGATATTGCTTCTTATAGTAAAAAGGGGAGAAAAAATAAGAGTATTACCTCTTACTCTAAACCAAAGAGCCAGTCCAAACAATTCCATTTTATGGCAAAATGTCATCCCTTTATAAAAAAACAATAATAAAATATACAAAATCTTATTTGATATAGTATACAACAATTTTTTAAAGAAATTTCATTCCCTTATATGACATTAAAATATTTTACCTCAACTAGATGACTTACATTTTTTAAGATTAAATTCCTTGCTATATTTACATTCTAAACCTAAATAAAAGATAGGTGAAATAAAAATTTGTTGATTATTTATTTACTATTGTAAAATATAACCTATTTACATATTAAAGATCAATATCCCTGACTTTAATCACTTGAAATGTGAATCTATAAAAATATTTAGTTCAGACAGTCCTTTTGGGATAAATATCAACCTATTTTTACTCATATTGATAAAATATATTCTGCTTACATGATAGTATATATAAAGCTATCATAACTGTATACATATTATGTAGCTACTATGAGAAATATTAGATAAGATATAAGTATTACTGGTAACTTTCAAGAACACAAAATATTACTATACATAAAACAATGAATCCCAGAGTCAAATATAAAACATTCTAGTAGGTTTCAACTTATCTCAAATGCTATCCTAATAGTCTCCAACCAAGATTATATATTTAACTTAAAGAAAAATATAAACCCAGATGACAAAATACTTTTGACAAAAAAAAAAAGAAAGAAAAAAAATCTCCAAAATCAAGGTAGGTGTTAAAATGATCAAAAGAAAGCCAAGAATCTCAAACATACTTGGACCTTCTATCATTCATTACTATAGAGGGCAGAACCAAAAAAATGGGCTTGATTGAAATAGAAGTCATTTATGACTTCATTTATGACTGTGAGGTTCACTAAACTCACTAAAAGTTAGGTATTTGAGAAGGAAGGGTTTTGCTAGAGAAAGTTCAAAATTGGGTAATATCTCACTGGTATGTACCAACTTACATGTGACTCTCCTTGCAGGATAGGAAATTGATGAGAGAGTCATTCAGGTTTCCTTTTAACTCTGAAAGTATATGGTAACATATTCTTTAAGATTACACAGAATGGTTGATCATTCAGCTCATTCCAGAATGGATATACACCAGAAGTGGAAAACAAATGCATTGAATTTCACTTCTAAAATTTCCTTGATATTTACTATGCAAATTACTTTTTAAAGTTTTCCAGATATTATCTTTTCTACCAATTTGCTTATATAAAGAGAGGGAAACCTGCTATCCAGATCTGAGGATTTACTTTCACCATTTCATAGCCCACTTTTGGAATAATGAAGATAATCTACTACTTTGTGTGGCTACTATATACTCAAAGATTCTAACTCCTTTTAGTGACATTTTTAAAAGTCATGTTTAATGCAATGAGACCCTATTCTCTTATATTTTTGCTGCCATCTCTACTGTCATATAAATTGGTCATCTAATGATACTCAAACTAGGTTTTGCTTGAATGGATCACACTTTAGGGATGGATCATAGGAAAGATTATTGCTCACTACCTAATGTTTGTTCTTAGTAACATTCACTAATATTCATACTTCCTCTGTAAACCTTGTTCCATTTTTTGACATATAATTTATTTTGATAAAATACAGAAACTGTCTCAATGATTCATGTTACTCGTTACTTTAATAAATTATTCAACATAGAAATAACAAAACCTCTATGAAGTATAATCTAAATTGTGCTAAACACACCAAAATTAATAAATAGTTCACCTTTGAATTTTATTGTATTTATGCAATTGCTGCTAATTAGAGAAATGCCATTGTTCAGACTACAGATTTCTGTCACTATAAAAACCCATAAGAATTCTATATAAAACTGTTCCTAACTTTAGATCCAGTGGCTGCTTTCCTCAATCTAACAATAATGAAGACTAAATTAGTATTTCAATAAAATGGAAACGGGTTGCTGAAGATACAAACTTCAGTGGAGCTACCAATAAATATGAAAACTGTTTCCAAATTTTTAAGCACTTATTTAAATCCTTTTAGAATAACTCTGGCTTTACTTTGGTGATTATTTAAAGGCAGATGATAGGAATTCAATTTAGATAAGATTATACATTCCAAAGAGAAGAAAACATATCAGCTCTGAGCGCTATTTCAGACTGGGACCATAAAGAGAAACAAATGATCCATGATCAAATCATTCGGCCATCATTATTTTGCACAGACCATCTTAAATTTGCTTGGGCTGTAACATCTTCCGCTGCTACCAGGCAGAAGCTAAACTTGAGCCTCATACAATTTAACAGAAGTCAACTAGAAGCAGCTGAAACCTCTAGGGTCTCTGGGACCAAAACACAGGCAAAAATGAAACCAAGATTTATCTAACCATGGCCAACAACATACAAACAACCTGTAATTCCGTGACTAAGAATCTACCCAAGGAATGATCACCCTCTCCAGAAGGTTTGGGTGTCACTGACTGAAGGAAAAAAAAAAAAGCATCATTTCATTATTTCCCTTGTTTAGCTTTTGTTTGTTTTTCCTCTGTCATGGAGGCAGCAAAAACAAATTATCTGGGGGAGCCAATTTGGCTGGCATAGCAGCTGCACCAGTAGGACACATCATGGTGCATGATGAGGTTGCCAAATGTTCATTGTTTAAATATGGCCCAATTTACTAGAGTCCAAGTTATAATTAGGTTTCTTCTTTGAATTTTAAAAGGAAAAAAGTGAAGACACAAACTCTTAATACATATAATTAAGACTAGCAGCCTTAACCTAACAGGTTTTTAGAGACACTCTTACTGTCACTCTAAATACAGGTTTCCTGCTGAGAGCATAATTACAGTTTTTGTTGCACTTCATACTGTCTACCTCCTAGAGAGTTTACACTGTTTGTTATTAAAAGAAGACCTTGTCATATTGTGAGCACCTCTGCATATAATGCCTCTTATTGTTGCTGCTTACCTTTTATCTACTCTTCTGGTGTGAAGAGGGGAGAAAATGGCTAATGAACTAGAGACTTGGTAAATTTTAACAAGTTGGAGTTAATATGGTGTTTTTTCCCCTCTCTTCCCATCAAAAGGAGAGCTGTCTCCTCAATTCGACACCCTTGCATTCTGAACCCATAGCTGCCTTTCTTTATTAGACCTATAAACCAAGTTGGAATGAAAAGCAAACCCACAGAATCCTAACTACCTAAGCTAGGAGGGTGGGAAATTCCATTTCAAATTAAACAGCACAGTTTTAATCCATTAAACCTTTAGACTACATTTATATTTAACACCAAGGTGGTAGCCAAATCTTTTCTACTGATTGACAGCAAGTGCTTTGAGCAGATCTTGGGTAGCAAAGTGCATTCAGTTTTCAAAGAGATTCTATAAAACCATAGTGCTTTTATTTATTTTTTTTTTTTTTAAAAAAAGAATTTGACCTCCAGGAGACATTTATTGGTGCTCTGATAACTACTTACTTCCAGACATTTAAACAATGGCAGCAAATGGATTTCTTCTTCCACATAGTTACCATCCTCGTATTAAAGATACTATGCAGTATTGGCAGTTTTATAAAACTGCTTTGCATGTCTCACCAGGCTGCGACATCTCATTATGTGTTATAACCTGCTCTGAGAAGTCTGCATCAAAAAAGACTACTTTGCAAGGTGGGATTATTTTTCACTATCATTCTTAAATCTGTTAAAGCTATAATCTATCTAAGAGTGAAACACATAGTTGTTCAAAAAAACTCTAAAGCTTAAAAAGAAAAAATTCACAAATAAGAATATTGGATTACACAGGATTTGTTAACTTTACTTTCTCCAAGGTGCATTCAGCTATAATCATTCACTTGGGAGAAATAAAGTATTTCCAATGATGATCACATATAGCTAAATTTGAGTGTTTTTTAATATCCTGAAGCAAGAACTTGATTATGCTTTTCAACCAGCAATGTTCCCTTTCTTTATGCCAGAAAGGTAAATTTCAACATTTTACTGTATAAAATAATTTAGTGGGATGGTAATGTAAACTGTGAAAGATAAGAATGGAAAAATCAAAGAGTAGTTGAAAAATGGAAAGTACACTAATATATAGTGATTAAAAAAGAGTTCCAAGACACAGTGATAAGTAAAACAAAGAAAATAGCAGAATAATATAGTCAGTAAAATTTTAATAGCACTCAAACCCATGCTATTTACACAAGTACAGCTTTATATAGATACAGATATAGATATAGATACATATGTAAAAGAAGGCCTGAAAGGATACACATTGTATTGGTAACACTGGTTAACTCTGGTAGAGAGAGTGAGACTAACAGGCTAGATTCCTTTGCTATTGCTACTGTAATGAAATACCACAAACATAATGGCTTAAAAAACAGGTGAATTTATTATCTTACAGTTCTAGAGGTCAGAAATTCAAAATCCATCTCAGTAGACTAAAGTCAAGGCGCTGGAAGGGCTGATTCCTTCTGGGGGCTCTGGGGAAGACTCTATTTCCTTGCCTTTTTCAGCTTCTAGAGGCCACCTGCATTCCTTGACTTGTGGCACCTTCCTTGAATAAATCCAGTCTCTTGCTTCCATCATCACATCTACTATTAACTTTTTCCTCCTGCCTCCCTCCCATAAGGACTCCTGTCATTAGCTTGGGCCCATCTGGACAGCCCAAGATTATCTCCCCATCCCAAGGTTTTCAATCAAGTTCCTTTAACCACGAAATGAGACTATCCACAGAACCCAGGATCAGAACACAGACATCTCTGGGGAAGCCATTATTTAGCCCACCACAAAGACTAAAAGGACTTCAGTCTTTTGAACAGGGTTTAAATTGTACAATTAAAATCCATTTATGTATCAATTATATAATTTACATAACTTAAAGACGAGAAAGATAATTTCATTTCTCACTTTTAAAAATGTTTGAGGTAGTTAGAAAAGAAACAAATAATCACGCCTCCTCTACATATTTAGTTCTCTTTTATTTTTTCTTGCCCCTCCAAACTCCTATTCTTTCCCCTTCTAAACACTTTATTTCCTGGTTCTGTGTCTATATTACAAGATTCATAATCACATTTAATATCCTCTCCTTGAAAATATTACCCAATCTGAATGGTGGGACGATCAGGCTAAGTATAACTGCTGCTGCTGCTGCTACTATAGGATAAAGAATATGTCATTAATGCATTAAAAAATGTCAACTGAGCCCCAACCGAAAGGAAATATGCAAAGAACTAGGGATACAGATATTAAAAGCCCTACCTCTTGGAGAGTTTACTATCTGGTGAGAAAGACAGATTTGCAAACAAACACAATATCATATGAGGTAGCATTATAGAAGAATGAACAATGGGCTACAGAAACCTGGCAGAGAGAGAAATTAGTTCTCCGTGAAGTGCCAAGTGATGATGGGAAGGAGAAAGTGGTTAGAGAAAAATTAGTGGAGGAAGGTCCATCTGACCTGGACCCCTCTGTCTCCACATTTTCCACTATGACCTGGACTGTCAGCCTTCAGCTCTGCTGAAGGCTCACACATCTCTATAACTCAGGTCAATGTGGCATGTCTGCTGATGTTCAACTAACCTACATTCCACATCCTCTCCACTTAGATCTCAGAAACTCAGTGTTTTAGAAACACTTAACTCCAGCAGTCACCCTATCCACACTGCCCCACTGAGTATAGTGGGTGACAGAGGAGCCTGCCAGGGAACTGACTGCCAGATTCCTAATCAAGACTCCCTTATACCCTTAGGCTTCCTCTTATTTATCTGCATGGTTCAAATGGTAGAGGGAAAAAAAAAGTTTGGACATCTGCCTTCTACTACTCTCTGTCTCACTCCTTGTCTCTCCCCATCTTTCCATTATAACTGCCTTCCATACTGGGCAGCAAGGACTCCGGCCAAGCTTTAATAGGCTATAATCTCCTCCAGACTTTCAGAGAAACTGTATCATATGTCTTCTTGTCTTGGCCTTAATATGCTAAAATTTTAGACAACTTCTAAGGCTGGCTTTAAGCCTACTGACTGGCTAAACACATGAAGTACTAGCTCCTTCCTGCTCTGTCTCTGCTGTTAAGTTTCCCGTATCCTTCTGAGGCAACAGGCTGTAAGGCAAATGATTTACTGGATGATGGATGACTCATGCAACCCATTCCAACTACCATCTAACAACATTAACTGTTCAAAAACTAAAATCTATATTTCCCAGACTCCCTTGTAGCCAGGGTTCTGGGTGAGATCTAGGTTCTGCCCATCGATGCAAGGGCACACACTTTGTTTCACATTGAGCTCTATGGAAAGAGAGGTCAAGTGCAAGGCTGGTAGGAACCATGGCAATGAAAGCATGTTCTGGAGCTGGCAGTTGATGAAGTAGCTCTCTGATTTGGCAATTTGTTGATGCTAAATTACCAGAAGTGGTAAAGTTCTGAAGCAGGCAGCTAGGCTGGTGGGGAGCTTCCTAACCAAGAAGGGGTACAGCTCTCAGCAGCCTAGGGCTTTTGAAATCACTCCTGGAAGCAGATTCACCCTTCCCAACAATTCTTTAAGCTATCTTCACACTTAACGATTTGTCCTTATAGTAGGTAGACTAGATTCTATTTTTATGCAATTAAGACTCCTGATTAGTATGTGTGTGTGAATGGGGGGAGAAGGTTCAAATGCTTTAATATTGGAAAACATTGCCCCCAATCAAGCTAATTTAAGAGCCTAATGGGAGCCCAACACATACTGGGTGACTGATACTGCACTCGGGGTAAGGTAATGAATAAAAAATCATTCTTCAAGCACAGTGTAATTTCATTTTTTTGGCTTTTTCTTCTACTGACTCTATTCAAATTTTACAGACTTTGTACTTAAAGTCTCCATGCAGGGCCTCCTCACTTTATTACTCTTAGCTTGTTTTGGGGGGTTTTGGGAGATGAAGGGGTTGGGGAACAATTCTGAGGGAATGGTTCATAAGACCTTTATTAGAGAGAGGTAGAGAGTCTTTCAGTGCTCTTCAATCTAGCCTTTACAGGAGACTCCATTTAGCTTCTTGTTTCTCTTCTGCATGACTCAGAATGTTAGGTGATGAAATGCTAGTGACTGGTATCCACAAACTTCCACCACTCAAAGTTGGAACTCACCTTAAAGGTTTTTCATGTCAAGCCCCTATTTTGTTGATAAATATACTTATGTCCAAGATAATAGAACCAATAAACGGAAGAGCCCAGAAGAAAACTCATATTTGCAGGCACTGTTATTTTTACCGCACCAGCTAAAGACCTGGATGAATGAATTTAAGAAACTAGTTCTAGTCAGTGGATTGAACTCTCTAGATGTCCATCCAGTTCACTTTACTCTGTTATAGATTCCATTTGATCCCTGTAAGTACTTGATTTTGTGAGTCGATTTAAAAGATTCTGACAAAAATATTTTAGTGAACAAAAAGTCCTTTGGTAAATCAAATTACTTACTCTCTATATTTAAATTTTGTTGTTTGATATAGAATCCACCTAGGATGGGGCTTAGAACAAAGCAGAAATGGTGTAAAATATTTTAACATAATCTTGTATCTTTATCTATTACCAGCTTATAGTTTTAAATGTACTTCATTTGCTCTTATGGATAGATCATTGCAAGAGCTCTCCAGAACTAAGAAGCTTTTCTTACTGAACCAGGCAGGTAATGCCCTCAACTGGTAGAACTTGCCTTGTCTTCCATCTGGAACAGCATCACCAGTTTTGTCATCCCCAAAGGTACCATTCTGACACATCTCATTAATTTTTACAGGGTCCTGACCTATAAGAATAAATGGTCTATGCTTCAATGTCTAAGTATGCATATAAAGAGAAAAGAGTTTAACTTAAGTGCTATATATGTAATCTTGGGTCTAAGAAAAAAAATATGCTGAAAAGATATAAATTTCTTGAGGAGATTATTTATTAAGCTTCCAAGCAGATACAGTGGAGCATAAAACACTCCAAATCTATTCAGAAGAAAAGTATAAAACACTACCAAGCATTATCGATAGTTTAAGCCTAATGTCATTATTCTAGCCCCTTCATGCTAGTGTATTCTTAGTTTATTTTAACTATACCTATCTGTGGATGGAAACCAAAAAAAATAAAAAAGCACTTAAATAGTTCACAATCCTCTCCCCAGTGAGAACATTAAATCCTAAAATTCCAAAAGTCAGAATGCAATAAAGTTGGTTCTGTGGCCATAATTAAATAACTGTTCATGAGAGAAAAGTATAACCAAACCACAATGACTCATATTAAAAACAGATACCAAAATTGAAAAAGAAAATGCATATATATCCACAAATCAGAACCTTGCTCCAAAATATTAAGCATTTTTTCCAAATAATCTCTTTTAACAAACTCTAACAATTAAGCAAATCAATCTGCATGCAATACCTATACTCTTCTAGAATGTTCATTCTGGGGGTGAGTCAACAGAAAAGTGAAATAATAAAAGTTAAAATTTATTGAGTTTTTCCTAAATGCTAAGTGCTTTATATGAGTTATCTAACTTCATCCTCATAAGAACTATTATCATAACCATTTTGCTGATGATAGCAAAAAGGCTTGGGATATTTAAGTGAACCCTCCAAGTCTATGCAGATAATAAACTATGGACCCAGTCTTTCTTCTCCAGAGCCCAGGCTCAGAAATACTATCCTTGACTGCCACCATTGGGACAAGCTTCATTCTATAGGATTCTTCCAGAACAATAGCTATTTTAAGAAACATTCTGGTTTGGGGATTATAAGATTTATCAGAAAAGATCTAACAAAGTTTGAGTATTTTTGTATAGAAAAGCTTCCATTGGGCATAAAAATTCTTACAATTTGCTTTCACTAAAGAAGGCACATAATAGTAGGCCTACAGGGATAGATGTTAGAAGGAGAACTATAGGAAGGTGAGACGTTATTCATATACCCAAAATACTATTTATTAACCTCCAGGAAAACAAAGCTAGAAAGACAAAGCAGAATTTTTTCCCTTCTAAAATTGTATTTAAGTGATCCATTTCTATATTTTACTTTAAAATAATGGACCAATAATCATCAGCAAACATAGACTGTATTTCAGTCTAGCTAGACATGTCCTCGGATGGGTAAAATTGACATAAAACAGGACAAAAGTCACAAAAGCATGTTGAATTATAAAACAACTACCTCCATATCAACTGGTATGTCAGTAGAATAAATATCTAATCACAGTAGTCTTCTTTGGCTTCCAAAGATAGGAATACAGAAGTGAAGTAAATGAAGAAGTGGTGGTGAGAATTAGACAATAGGCTTGTCAGAGCCACCAGCCCTTCATCAGGCTTCATAAAGTTCATGACATTGCCAGCCTGAAACCTGCCCCAGTGCAAGAAACTGGTCTGACCAGAAAATAACTGGGAGACTAGTTAGATCAGAATCCTTTCCTGAAATTCTCCTCTTGATTCCTATTGCAGAGATTCCCACCATAAAAATGGATAAAACAAAGTAAAAATAGTCTCTAATTCAATTTTGCCTCAAATGATAATTGATTCAAAAGATTAGTCTGTCAGTTGAGTATAATTAAGTGTCCACTGTAATAAGAAGCAGCTTGGTGTCAGAAAGGAAAGGATATAGACTGCAGAATGAAAGTCAAGTTCAAATCTTGTTGTGACTTCTAGGTAAATATGTTTATTTATTTAAGTAATAAACTATCTGGGTTTCAGTTTGTATACCTGCAAAATAGTAAGAACGTCACAGTCTGTGAAAGATTAAATGAGAAAATGTATGTAACAAAATGGAGTACAGTCCAAGGGACACATTAGACTCCTCTGTAAACACAAGCTCATATTACTCATTGGTATCTAGTGCGCAGCAGGATACTAGCAGTGTGGAGGAGCTAATACATGAATAAGACGTGGTTCTTGCCCTTAAAGAGCTTACCAGGTAGATTAAGAAACAAACCAGATATGAGAAAACAACTATTGATAAGCATAGTAGAATCTGGAATAGGACCAGATGGTTGTGGGGTAGAATAGTTGAAGAAGGTTAATGATGGGTGAAGATGCTGACTGGGCCCAGAAGGCTGAGGAAGAATAAGGATGTGAGAACTTAGTACTTGGCCTCCATCTTCAAATAAATAAAGGAACCGTGTTTGACACAAAGGAATTCTACACATGATGTTCTGAACTTTTGCTGTTCAAAGTATGGTTCACAGACCAACTGCATGGCACTTCAGAGTTTGCTCGATATGTAGAATCTGGGATCCCACCCTGGACCTACTAAACCAAAATCTATATTTTACCAAGATCCTGGGGATGATTTGTGGTTACATTCAAGTTTAAAAAACACAGCTGTAAATCACAAGTAGATCTCCAAAACAAGGAGAGATGTTTTATGTTTTATACTTAGGAAAGCACCGGGGTTCTAAGCTTCTTTTGAGATGATAAAAGCGAAAGTGTTAGTCGCTCAGTTGCGGTCTGCCTCTTTCAACCCCTTTGAGATGACAAATATTCTGGAATGTCCTCATTTATAAAATGGAGATGTAATACTTGCTCCTCAGGACTGTTAGGAGGATTAAAATAAACATATATAAAACCTATGCTTTCTAATCCCAAAAGGGAAAAACTGTTTTTTCATCTCTGTATCCTTTACCCTTAGCATAATTGTTCTATACATATTCCATATTCAGTAACATTATGTTAAATAAATGAATTAATGGGTCAGTCAAGAGGCTTTCAGACACTATCAAGTACACTTTGGAGTGAATAACTATGAGACAATGGGTGAGATCTGTAGACTAAGCTAGGTGCAACAGGGAAGCACTTTTCAGATTAAAACGTGCAGACTCATTTAGTCACAAGATTTTTCACTGTTAAAGAATTAAGAATGGTAATACAATGGTGAAACTTAAAGTGAAAATGTATTTTGTCATAGGAAATTAGATTTATCACTCATAATGACCTCACTAACCTTATGCTAGTTTAATACCAAGTGTTCTGTGGAGATTCTGTTATTAGTTACAACACTAGTTTTCTCTTGACAGACTCAAATTATGTAATAAGTTACTGAGTTCATCTAAAGATTCAAGCCCCTAGTTCAAAGCCTCTTTCTTCCATACCCTCAAGAAGCATACAGTCAAGTGAGATTAGAGACATATATGATTAGCAATTAGAATAAAGAAAAGGTCTCAATGTAGGTTGTTCTAGAATGACAGTGGCAGTAACAAAGGAACTGCCCTGTCCGCCTGCTGAAGGGCTTCAGAAGGAAGGGACTGAGCTAAGACCTGAAGGATAAGCAGTGACGAGGGGACTAATGGAGGCCGGGTACCACATGGAAGAGGAGAGAAAGGAGCCAGGTCAGGGAGCCACCAAGTAGCTCAGTATTTCTGAAGTATAAAAAGGGAAGGTAGCAGGAATAAAACAAAAGAAGACTGGGACAACATCATGATGGCTTTTCATGCCACACACAAATTTTACTTTTGAGTCATTTGAGTAGGAAGTTAATATGATCATGCTTTCATTTGGGATTAGCCAGTTTGGCAGAAGTGAGTCTGATGGATTGGGAGAGAGTAGAGTCAGGGGCACATGAAATGCGACTAGAGATTGGCAGATAAGTATAGAAACTAACACATTAGTTGATACGGTAGCTTGAACTAAGGCCATGATAGAATGGAGAAAAGAGAATGAAACAAATACGAAGAGGAAGAATTAATTGAATTTGTAAACTGACTAAAACTGATGGTTTTCTAACATCAAGAAAACTGAATTCATTTTCAGTTTTAGCATGTATACTTAAGGTCCTGTAAGAAACAAATTTTGTAATATAAGATAAAACTGGCGAGTGTGAACTTAGGCATAAGGTTGTACAGTGATGCCACCCACTAAGATAAGGAATACAGGGTAAGGAATGACATAGAATGTTGGGGTTTGATGCAATGATTTTCAGAATTGGCTATGCACTAGATCAACCTTGAGAGTTTTTCAAAAACAGTGATCCTGTCTTCACATTCAAAACGTATTTGTCTAGAGTGGGAAAATACCATCCTAGTACAATATACCATATGCCTCTTGTTGATTCTCAACCCTGGCTGCACATCAGAACTTCTGGAGCTTTTGAAAAAGACCATGCCTTAGTCTCATTTCTCAGAGACTCTGATAAATTTATCTGAGGCCCTGACATGAGGTGTTTTTAAAAGCTCGGGTGATTCTAACATGAATCCAGAGTTCAAAACTGTCAATTCTCCAAAGCAGAGAGATTCTATATTTTCCCCACTTAAAAAAAACAAAAAAACCTTCTCCTAAACCCACCCTTAACTATAACCATGTCTTTTATCTAACTTAGACTATGGAAGTCTGTTATAGTCTCCATCATCTTTCCCCTTCTTCTTCCTCTCTTCTATCCCTTGGATTTTGATCAAGAAATATCTATCATCTTAGTCTCACCACCATCCTCATTTGGCTACTGAAGATAAAGATAATAAAACCAACTCCCCTTCTCTAGTGGACCTTTTCTTTCATATCACAACCATGTGAACTCTCTCTCACCTTGAAAATAAAAATGAAAAACAACCTCCCCCAAAGTTTGTTAACTTCTGAGACAATTCTCCATTATTTTCCTTCCCTTAAAAGCCAAGCTTCTTTGATAATAAGGTCTCCTTAGGACCAGGACTGGTATAGGAATTCCTGACTATCTCCAATAACCAGAAAATCAGGAAAATCTGAAGAGAAATATTCTGCTCCAGAAACTGCTCAGGCCCCAGAATAAGGATCCTCTATTTTGTACCAAGCAGAATCAGAGGGGGAAATCCACCTTTTTTTTTTGTATAAAAGGAAAGACTTTCGTATATTACATAAGGACAAAGAATTGGTCTGAAAAGTATATAAACTCTTGTAGTATAAAACTATAAAAGATAGGAAAGCAAGTTTTAGGCATTTTCACAATACTCATAACTGTATTATTTGGTAAAACTTGTTGTAATAGCTCTGGCACAAAATACATATAGTCCTAACAACACTGTAGGTCAACTATACTTCAATAAAACTTTAAAATACATAGTCTGTGCTTGTAAATTTGGTTCAACAATAGCTATGCACAATTGAAAGAGTAAATAAGAACTGAATTACTAGCAACTGTATAAAATGACTTTAGAATGAATTTACTAATAAGGAAAGTAATTACATAACAAATTTCAGTAGTTTCTGGGGACAAAATGACACACTTATAAATATCCAAATAGGTAAAAATGACAATCGTATTGGTTAAAGTAAATAAGAGTAACTCCAAGGACTGGAGTAAGGATCTCACAAAAATGTCCACTCATCTCTCTTGAAAGAGGTAGCAGTGTCTCTCCTTTACTAGCCTTGAATGCTAAATCAACCGACTTAAACGAAGAAAGATACAAGACTGAGAATGTTTTAGTGACATACTCTGCCCTACCTCACACTGGCACCTAGGGGGGTTTCCAGATCTTACTCTCTTTCCCACCACCATTGTCACCGTCATTTTCAACACATGCACAGGCAATTTCATTTCCAGCAAGTAGAGCTCAAGTTGTGTATCCAAGAGTATGGATGAGCAAGTAAATCTCTGAGTGAAGAATGAAGCTGCTGCTAAGTTGCTTCAGTCGTGTGTGATTCTGTGAGACCCCACAGACGGCAGCCCACCAGGCTCTGCCGTCCCTGGGATTCTCCAGGCAAGAACACTGGAGTGGGTTGCTATTTCCTCCTTCAATGCATGAAAGTGAAAAGTGAAAGTGAAGTTGCTCAGTTGTGTCCGACTCTTAGCGACCCCATGGACTGTAGCCTACCAGGCTCCTCCATCCATGGGATTTTCCAGGCAAGAGTACTAGAGTGGGGTGCCATTGCCTTCTCCAGAGAACGAAGAGAATAATACTAACTCTTTTATCTCTCCCTTGGAAAGCTGAGTGGGAAAGCTAAGAGGAAGATGTAAGAAGAATAAGGAGAGTGGCTTAGTTGGCTCTATGCTAGTCTGAGGGAAGAATTCCTTGAGGCTCCTGCATGGTCTAATCCAGGTTACCAGGATAAAGAAGCAGATAGATTTGGCTAAGCAGCAAGATTTGGGCATTTTCCTGGAGCAGATCTGAATATACTACCTTGAAATCAAACGATTGTAATGATTTATTTTCAAGGTTTATATATGTAAGGCCTTGTACATCTAAGTTCTCAAGTAACAATTACCACAACCTCTTGAAGGCCACAACTGAACACACACAGACCTGAAGGCCAACATAATTCTTTGCTTATTAACTGCTCAATAGTCATTTGCTAAAATGAAATTTTATGGCCTTAGTTTGCTTGGTATGCCATGATTAGTAAAGCCTGTTTTAAAAATTTGTGGAAATAAATGAAAATACCCTTTGAAAAACTGAATACTGTATAAATGCAAGATATCCCCCTACTATTAACTGGAATATGATCCTATAACAGTCCTACTGTATGTACATCCCACCAGGCAGTATGCTTGTTAATTCACCAAGCTTCATTAAGAATCTAACAGATGGACAATGTAAAAAAAATTGACATTGGAAGATCTTGGTCTTTGCCCTTTGGCATCCTGCCCTCAGACCCACAGTATGGCCCTGATGTCCATCTCTCCAAGAGATGACAGGAAATGCTTGTGTGGTCAAATTGGTTCTGCCATTGGTCTCATTCCAACCAAAGCTCATTAGTTTAACTTTTCCCTTTAGACTTGTGGGTTAGAGTTTTATTTGTTGCATAATAGAAGGTACTAGCAGCTTATATTTTTCTTTACCCCTTGACAACGAATCAGCAACATATCCATCACATTTTCCTTATTAAATGGTAGTTCGCTGTATGTCCTTAGAATTAGTTCATTCTAAACATTAATTTCTCTAATTATAATAACATACTAGCTAAGATAAAATAAAAATGAACTAATGTTCTAGCTTCAACTCTAAAAATCTAGACCTTCACTATCCAATATGGTACCCTCTAGACAAATGGCTGTTGAAATATGACCAGTCTGAATATGAGACCAATATGACTTGAAATATGATCAGTCTGAATATGAGACGTGCTGTAAGTGTAAACTGCACATCAGATTTCAAAAGTTTTAGTACAAAAGGAGAATCTTTTGAATCTCAGTAATTTTTAAAATTATTAAGTGCTGAAATGCTAACATTTTTATTATGCTGAATAAAATAAAACATAATCTGAAAATCAATGCCAACTGTTACCTTTCATTTTTTAGTGTGATAACTAGAAAATTTTAAATTATATTGGTGGCTTACTTCCACTGGACAGCTTTGATCTAGATGCTCAAAGAAACTTTCTAGAGATTTCCATTCCCAGTGATTCTGAATGGTCTTGTTAATTTAATTAATTTGAATTCACTCTTTCTTACAGACTTGTTTAAAATTGTTTATTATCTGACTCTACAGCTGACAAGAATATAAAAGGTAAATTAAGTAAAACTAATTAACGATCATCAATGATGTTTAAATGGTACTGACCTTGACCTCCCAAGAGCTTGGGAAGTCCTTTAAACACCTGTATTAATAGCTTTGTGTCACGTCAAGTGATACCAAGTTCTGAACCATAAATATTCTAATGCTGTTCTTGCCTAGAGGTGACTTCCTTGACCTATAGCTCCACTAACCACAATAAACAGAAGTGACACGTAACAGTCCATGCACTGACTCATGTGTTGTGCAAATGTCACAGCCCTTTTCCCCTCAAAACATCTTGAAATAAAAGAAATCAGAAAAGTATATTTGTTCCTAGTACTTGTGATTTATTCTCAAACTCAGCTTTCAGTATGTATGTACTGTAATGTATGCATGATGTAAAACCACCTATTCAGACATCAGAGGTATCTTAAAAATGAATGACCACTGTATATGTGGCCTATAAATTTTTCTTAAAGAAACCAAGAGATATAAAAAGAGATGAAAAAGTCTAACATAAAAAAAAAAATACTAACTACCACTGCGTCACTAGTTTCACCACCGAATAGAAAAGCAAGAATCATAAGAAAACATCTCAACCATGAGAAAATAGCAACATCCTTTTGATCTCGAACATATCCGAACAGCAAGGGCTTTATCAAATATTGTTACTGAAACGCAACACGTGCCCAATGCACAGTGAGGTCAAACAATACCAAAATCCGGGAGTGTGGAACAAACAAAGGTTTACTGGGGGCCATGCAAAGAGGTGGGTGGCTCAGGCCTTTAAAAACCCCTAACTGAAAGCTTTCAGCAAAGCTCTTTTATAGGAAAGATGAGGGAGAGGTACAGGTAGTTGTTGTGACTTTTTAGTGTCAGATCCTTTGTTGTTGAAGTCAGATCTCAGGGTCCTGTAAACTCCACCAAATGTTATTCTCTGTTCTGACAAGAAAGGGCCAGGTCCCAATGCTCAACTGTCACCCTCGGAGGTCCAGTGCCAGCTAAGGGGAGGCAGACCTCAGGTGGAGGAATTCTCAGGGCCAGATCCCCAGATTCTTCCAGCTGTTGTCCCTGAGTGAGTCAGGTGCCCAGGACCCTACTGGCCCTCAGATTCCTCAGGCTACCAGGGACCAGGCCCCACAGACTGTGACCCAGGCAGATGGCCACTGCCATTAGATCACAGAGGCAGGGATATGGAAGAAGTTCACCTCCACCTCAAGCCCTCAGCCCAGTGGCCTGGGAGAGTTCTGAAACCCTGCAGGACACAGCCCCCAGCCTGTTCTCTGGGTCCCCCCAATTCACCCACTGGCCCATGGCCAGGTGAGCTGGTGGGCCCCTGGGAGAAGGCCAGGATTCACCTCTTACCTCACTCTCCACCTGAGGACCACCATGCTGATGGCCCTTGAATGGGCCCACTAACAGCTGCTCACTGACAGTTGTTTGCTTGGGGAAGGGGCCCACTGCAGCACCAACCAATGCTGTGCAGGACCACTAACCAGTGCCATCACTTCAAGGCAAACAGATGGGAAAACAATGGAAACAGTGACAGACTACTTTGGGGGGCTCCAAAATCACTGCAGATGGTGACTGCAGCCATGAAATTTAAAAATGCTCACTCCTTGGAAGAAAACTTATGACCAATGTAGACAGCATATTAAAAAGCAGAGACATTACCTTGCCAACAAAGGTCCCTCTAGTCAAAGCTATGGTTTTTCCAGTAGTCATGTATGGATGTGAGAGTTGGACTGTAAAGAAAGCTGAGCATGAAGAATTGATGCTTTTGAACTGTGGTGTTGGAGAAGACTCTTGAGAGTCCCTTGGACTGCAAGGAGATCCAACCAGTCCATCCTGAAGGAAATCAGTCCTGAATATTCACTGGAATGACTGATGCTGAAGCTAAAACTTCAATACTTTGGCCACCTGATGCGAAGAACTGACTCTTTTGAAAAGACCCTGATGCTGGGATTGATTGAAGGCAGGAGGAGAAGCGGACAGAAGATGAGATGGTTGGATGGCATCACCAACTCGATGGACATGAGTTTGAGTAGGCTCCAGGAGTTGGTGGTGGACAAGGAAGCCTGGCGCGCTGCAGTCCATGGGGTCGCAAAGAGTCAGACATGACTGAGTGATTGAACTGAACTGAACTGACAGTTGCTCTCTTGGGGGAGGGGCCCACTGCAGCGCCAACCAATGGCTGAGCAGAACCATTAGTGGTCTCGGTAAACATTGCCTAGTAACAGCAGTAAGGAGTAATACTGAGCACCAACAGCTGTGTACTAAGGGCTGCCCCAGGCTCAGTTCTATTACAGTATGACTGAGTCCAAAGGAAGTACAGGTCTAAGATGAGCCATTTGTGTCAAGAAATAGAAGGCTGTGGAATAACAGAGCATGAGAGAGAGAAAGGGAGAGGAAGCTGATAAAAAAAAGAATAGCTGCAGTAGGAAAACTGTCCTGTGTAATTTTTCTACCCTTCACTAAGGAAGTGTACTCTATAGCTGCGATAGGAGGCTCAAAAAGAAGAAACTTACTTTTCTTCACTACTTAATCTTTAAAGATACCCAGATTTTTAAAAAACTCACAAAGAAGGAAATGAAGAGATAACTAAATATGGCTCAACATTTACGTACAGAAGCATTTAGTATTATTCTTAGTCCATTTTTAAGGTTCCTATTTTCCAGATAGATAAGTCAAAGCATTGAATTTAGTCGACTTGACAAAATTAAAAATAGACTGCAGAAATAAATTAATTTCCAATTAATTTTTTTAAACTAATTTCTCAGGCAGTTCTTTCTCCCCACATCCTGACTGTAAAACTGCTGTTCTTAGGACAATATGAACGGCTTTTAAGACATCTAACATGAAGGAAACATTACAGAGTTCACTGTGTAGATGGTACCTGAATCAAGTTCAACTTTTAAGACATAGTACCACAGAATCACGCTAAACTCGTTCCCCAAACTGTGACTATTAAATAATAATGATACAACCTTTAAAACATTTTATAAAATGTATTCAACCACATACTTTTTAAAAATCAAAAGGGATATATCATAGACATTTTCTCTTAGTACTTTTTTTTTTAATCTAGGTAGTTTGCTACTCTATCAACGTGCCATAGTTTCCTCAACCACCACATCAGTGGCTTTTATTTAGGTTATAAACAATTTTTCATTACTATAAACAATACTATAGTACTATTCTTTGGCTTATCTTATCTGCAACTTATATAAGGATTTCAGATGAATAAATTCATAGAGGTGGGATTTCTGAGTTGGAAATTATTATATTTGGGGAGCTTTTTGCAGAGATTGGGCCAATTAACATTCTCACCAGAAATAAATAAGAGGGCCCATTTCCCCATACTCTCACCAATTATCTAGAAAATGGGAAGCTTAAAAATGAACTAAGGATAATACTAAATATTTCTGTACCAAAAAGTGTTTCAATCACATCTGACAGGAAAGGAAGAAAATATCTTGATTTTGAGTTCATTTGGATTTTTTTGACAAATCAAAGTTGAGAGTCATCTTTTCCTAAGTTTACCTTTTATTCTCCACCTTCTTGTTTAATTGATCTTTCCTGATGCCATTTGTTAAAAAAGAGGATAGCAATAATAAAAATTCTCTGTCTTGAGGCTTATAGGGTATATTTGAAAATATTCATCAGACTCTAGAAATTGACAAATATAATTCAGCACTGAATATATTATGAATTCCTGCATTTTTCTAACATCTTTGGTTTAGCCTTTCATCAAGGCAGAAATCAGTCTTATTCTATATAATGTTCCCTAGGAGTAAGAAACATTTTAATGTGACCTGTAGTCAACAAAAATTCAAAACTTTCAATATTATCCAATTTAAAATTTTGACTTACTATATGATTTTCTCTTCAAACAATTTCTGTCTTTCATGAACATAGATTCAAACCCAAAGAGAGATTAGTATTATAAATTTATACTTCAAAGGGACACAAACAAAAAAACAAGAGAAGTGCTTCAAGACTGCTATGGAAATTGACATTCCTACCGTGCATCTTAAGGACAACATGTGAGAGCTTTAGTAAAGCCTTTGAAGTTTTAAAATGCATCAAATTAAAAAACCACATCCATTAAAAAAAAAAAAAAAAAGGAACTCTTCTGACGTTAATTCTGTCAACATCTCTTGGGGGAAAAAGATGGCTTTTTTTAAGATATAAACACAGTTGGGGATAGAGATATTTTCTTTATACAGACTATCTAGAAATCTCACTGTTGGATATTAATGTTAAGATAAAAGTAAAAGCAGATTTCTGCCAGTGGACATAACAGGAGACTGAGCTACAAAGAGAAAACTTTCCAATTACTAAAAACTGTAGTGCTTACAGAGTATCAAGTCTTGAGGATTTGAAGGCAACTTTAAAAGATTGCTAGTTCAACCACTTATCCACCTAAACACTTAAATCTTCTCCATGGGAGAGTGGTCAAATGTTCATTCACTCAGTGTTTAAATACATGCAATTATAGAGAATGTATTACCTACTGGTGCAGCCCAACTAACCTCTGGGAAGTCAGGATGATTAGTAAGTACTTCTTAGTATGTCCTTCTGAAATCTGTTTTCTTATCCTTAATATTTAATGATCCTACTTGCTGTTGTTGTTTAATTGCTCAGTCATGTCCAACTCTTTTGTGACCTTATAGACTGTAGCTCACCTGGTTCCTCTGTCCATGAAATTTCCCAGGCAAGAATACTGGAGTGGGTTGCCATTTTCTTTTCCAGGGGATATTCCCAATCCAGAGACTGAAACTGCGTCTCCTGCATTGGCAGGTAAGTTCTTTACAATGAGCTACCAGGGAAGCCCAACTCTACTTACAAAGTGGCATTAAAGGGGAACTCTTGGCTGGCTAACTCCACATGCATTCCCAACTCCCTCTTCCTTTCACTTTCCACCACCAGTTGAGTTCAGTCACTCAATTGTGTCCAACTCTTTGTAACTCCATGGGCTGCAGCACACCAGGCTTCCCTGTCCATCACCAACTCCCGGAGCTTGCTCAAACTCATGTCCACTGAGTTCACCTTCCACAATACAGGTGAAAAAACTATAATACTCACTTTTTCTGGTCTTCATTGAAGCTAACGATTACCAGTTGAACTCAGCTATAGCTAATGAGACATAAGTTTACTTGGGGGTTCTGGAAACACTTTTTTCATCCGTTCCCACTTCTTTCTGCCCTGAGCATAAACTTAATAAGCCATAATTGCTACTTGCAACCAGGAATCACAAACATTGGCCCTCATACTCCCGTACCACTGAACACCAGCAGCAACCTACCTTCAATGCTGACGGATTTTAACTCAGGGTTTTTGATGCTTACACCTAAGACAATTCTATTTAGCACACATACCATATGGTCATACCGAAAAGTCAAATATTTACTCCACTTGATGACACCCTGTATATTAACAGAGAGAAAATATTTAGTTAACTGGTTAAGCCCAGCCAGACTGGATATACTTTCACCTTCAATTGTTGACAATCTAGAATGTATTTTAATATTATAATAATTTAAAACTACTAGTTAGAATACAGCTAAAAGTAAGAGAATTTAGTAAATGGAAATTAGAGACATTTGAATTCTGATAGACGACCACTGTAAGCAATTTATTCATTGTTCCTGGTCAATTCCTTCTCTTCTCTACCTTCTCTTTCTATTCTTACCTTACCTTACCTCCAAGTTCACACTAAATTAAGATTTCTAAACTCTGGAAAATCCTGATAGAATGATCCAATTTGCTTTCTCTCTCTCTCTTTTTTTTTTTCAACTGTATCAGGAATGTTAGTTTTCCACAAATTACTTGCAGCCATAGCTTAATCCTAAAAAGGAGGACTGAATTTCAGCTTTCCCAAGATCATCAAATTTGAGCCTCGAGTTGCAATGTGATTTAGAGATACTGATCTGCTATAATCTTTTTAGACTAACAGCAAAATGCCCCAGAAGAAATATGTCTCAAATTTGACCCATTTTTCTAGCTTTATTCAATGCATATTACCAATAATGCTATAAAATAATTAATGTAAGTAGTCTCTTGCAAGAATTAGAAAATGTCCCCCATAATTCACACCCAACTCAATCCTTTATAAGAAAGACTATAATTGTATTATAAAATTTTGATTTTATCAATTCCATTTCTGAATCAGTCACAGGATTGATCATTTATCTCCCATCAACTTCAAAGAAAATTTCTAAGGATGACAGTACAGCAGTTAAGAGAATAAACTTTGGCAAAAGTAAGACCTTACTCTTGAATTTGAATCAGTGCCTTATGAACTGATTGATGTGGGGCAAATTACTTAACCCCACTTATACTCATCATCAGTAGAAAGAGAATAATTAAACCTATCTCAAGAGATTCAGGTTCAATCTCTGGGTCAGGAAGATCTCCTGGAGGGGGAAAATGGCAACCCACCCCAATATTCTTACCTGGAGAATTCCATAGAGGAGACTGACGGGCTACAGTCCATGGGGTCACAAAGAGTTGGACACGACTCAGCAACTGGGTGCACACATATCTCATAGGTTTATTATGGAGATAAATTTAAGATGTGTGTATGGGGGTGTATATCCCACACGTATACATGGTTTAGCATCATCACTAGAACATAAGTGTTCAATAAATGGTTTGCTGTTACTATTCCTTAAAAAATTATTGGTATCTTTTGGTAGACCTCAATCACACTACTCTTTTTTGCTATCCTCATTTTTCAACATTCTTTCTTTGGATTTGGTGGAATGATTCAAAATCATGGAATATTTAGCATGAGTATATATTATTTCTGTATTAATATAGCTTCATTTTTAAAAATCTCTGAACCATTGCCCATCCTTCCAGAGAAATAGAATCTACATGGTTTTAGCAAGAGGTTTTAAAAAGACAGAGATAGTAAACAGGCAGAGATAGAGCACCTTAACGTTTACAGGTATGCTTAATTTGTGTTCTCCCAGGAAAATACACTGAATCAAGGATTTAAGTACAAATTGCTTTTTTGAGAAATGCTGGGAATAATACTATGAAAGTAAGAAAGGGGGACAAAGAAGGATGTCTTATCAATCCAACTACCACTGGAGGTGACTTGAGCTGTATCTCACTGAGGAAACTCTAGGAGCCAGTGCAAAATATACACTTTCAAATTATGGCACTTTGAAGGGGCAAGGGAGCTAAGGTATTTACCCCCAACTTTACGCCAGGTTTCCCTGTCTTCCACAAACTCCACGAGATGGTGAAGGACAGGGAAGCCTGGCGTACTCCATTGGGTCACAAAGAGTTGGACACAACTGAACAGCAACCTGAGATCATCAGCTGAGGACTGCTCCCAGGGGTTGTTTATTCCCTGGCACTTCTGTCCTCTTCATCATGGATTACAGGCATAGCAGCGTTCTATAGTGCTGGGGAGAAAGAAACCAGACAGCAAAATGCAAACCCTGGGAGACAGAAGACAGGAGGAGCCCACTGAATGATCAGAAGGACAGGAGGAAGGGGGCGCTGATGGTGTGTGCTTTGGGGCACCAAGCACCAAAACCAGAGGAACAAAAGCTAACACCTAGTCACACCTTGCAACAGGATAAATCCCATGAGTAAAAACTCTACATGAAAGGAGTCTGAGAAGAGGAAGCAAAAGGACTTTTTTGCAGGACAGTAATGCTAGCAACACAAAAGAAAGTTGGACTTTTGGCTTTATGGGCGTAGTATACATCTCAGTCCAAACGATTTTATTTTGGTGCATTCCTACCAAGAAACTCATGGTGCTGTAAGTCCTTTTCTTAGCTATATGGGCATAACTGGGCCTCTAGGTACGTGTCTTTTATTTGGCTGGCTATTGTATACAGCAGTGGTCCCCAACCCGTTTTAGCAGCAGGGACCAGTTTCATGGAAGACAATTTTTCCATGGATGGGGGTGGGGGTGGTTGGGATGGTCTGGGGATGATTCAAGCACACTTTTCTGTTATTTCACTGGATATATAATGAAACAATTATATAATGCAGAATCTGACAGGAGGCAGAGCTCAGGTGGTAATAAGAGTGATGGGCAGCAGGGGTAAACACAGATGAAGCTTCACTCACTAGCCAGGTACCCACCTCCTACTGTGCAGCCCAGTTCCTAATATGCCACAGACCAATACTGGTGGGTGGCCCAGGGATTGGGGACCCCTGATATAGAGCATATAGTACTTCCCAAAGCACTTTCAGCCAAACTTTCCAGAGTCTTGAAAGAGGAAGCCATTTTGGAACGCCCCTTGAAAAGCAATCCTCCTTCTCTGAGGGAAATCCCAATAGTTCTAACCTCCACAAGTCCTTTGGTGAAACTTGGCTCACTGGCATGGCATTTTCTGCATCTTCCTGGTCTGCTACACAGAATGTGTTGGGTGCTGTCCTGCTTTATAGTGGAAACCCTGAGAGAGACCTGGGGCCATGAGGGCTGAGGTCCAGAGTCAAGGTGGAAGCTGACTTAAACTTGTGAGAAAGCCTGCAACACCTTCCCTCTCATCTCCTTACTTCCTCCGCAAACATGTTTTAAGCACCTACTTTCTCCTCACATCTTTGGCAGAGTTTCAGTGGCTACTAAGCAAGCCAGGAGCTGAAACCCCTCTTAGAAGATCTGTCAATCAGCTCATCTGTGCTAAGGTGGTCCAAGCGCTAGATTAGATTCTCACATCTGGATTGCAATTCATTTTCCAGTGTCTGAATGCCACAATCTATCTCCGACCTACTCCTGCTCCATTCCTGACCAGCTTATCATGGGGATGGGTACTGGTGAAACCTCAGTGGGGTCCTTCTCAGACACAAGGGATGTTATTATCATTAGAGGAACTTGTGAAACATTTGCAAAGAGCTATTCAACAGCTTTTGTTGGGCTTCTTGGAAGTATGATTATACTTAGGGAATTTTAAGAACTTATTAGGACATTTTCATGTAAGAATTATGCTTTGCTTTATATAGAAAACTTTTCCTTAGGAGTCATAATAATGATTCCACTAACCTTCCATTTTTTATAACCCTTGTAAATGTGATATGTTGGAACAAAAGTATCTCTGTAGGGGGCAATTCTCACTTTTAAAAAATGACTGCTGATCATTGTGAAGTTATCCTTACAGTTAAGTGTAAAATAGAAACATGTTTAAAAGGCTATGTGAAATTAACCTGGGGGCATGCTGAAAAGAAAATCAATTAACCAATATGTTCTAGATCCTTCCCTAAACCATATGATTTCTTTATTTTTTTATAGTGGGTCTTTTCATCAGAAAACTAGATTTATGAATGAATACCTTTTAGAAATATAACTGAATCTTTATCTCTTTGGGGTATCATTATCCCTGAAATATGATGATAAAGCTGAGAATGGTTTCACCAACAGAAACTCAATTCTACATTGTCCATACTAATGAAGGAAGACACTGCATGAGTTTTTGAGCACACAAACAACATGAAAAAATAATATATAGGAATTTCCAAATGAAGACATGGAAACAAGGTAAAGAGGAAGAGAGGGAAATAAGTTAGGATGCTCAACTTTGCCTTCATTATGTCAAGGAAACTAGTGCTACTTTAACAAGGCAAAGACAGTCCCTTCTCAGGGCCTTGTTTGACTCACACTGCTTTCTAGATTTACACTGTTAGTGTAAATGGGAAATTCCAAATAGGTAGAATACAGCAAACTTTTTTAAAAATACATTTCAGCAAGCCTTTACTTTCCACTTTACCATAACTTCCTAAACTCCCTCTTATTCATAACCCTGCCCCGATTTAATCCTTCATGTATTCAGTCTGGTCTCTACAGACCTGTGATTTGGAACTCCCATCCAACATTTCCTCCACCCAACCAAACCATTTTATTTGCTATCCCAGAAAACTATTCACTCCATAATTCCACTCTCAAATAGCTTCTCACATTTTCTCTTTATTCAAATCCCATAAAATCCATTCACATGACAACCTCTTCATGAAGAAGCTATCATATTTATTACTTATAAGCAGGAGTGCACTGGTAAATATTTACTAATTGGCTCTCCCTAGAAGAGAGGGAGACACTTGATTTATAGTGTTTGCCAATTTCTGTGGGGTAAGTTCTCCTACAATGACCAATTTCAAAACTTGGAGCTGGAAACGTACCCACAATTGGCTCTTGAGAGCTGACAAGGGCTGGCTCCAGCACATTCATTTATTTAATCAGATTAGCTGGCCAAATCTGTACCACTTTGCAACAGTGAGGCAAGGTATTGTAGTTTCTTTTTAAGAGAGGTGAGAAACTGTTGTAGAAGCAGCACTGAGCAGAAACACAACTGGGTTTTGGCTCTGAGCTTCCCAGGTGGCACTAGTGGTAAAGAATCTGCCTGCCAATGCAGGAGACTGAGACACAGGTTCAATCCCTGGGTGGGAAAGATCCCCAGAAGGAGGGCATGACACTGCACTCCAGTACTCTTGCCTGGAGAACCCTATGGACAGAGGGGCCTGGCAGGCTGCAGTCCATAGGGTCACAAAGATCGGACACAGCTGAAGGGACTTAGCACACAGGCACACACAGGTTCTGGCTCTAGCTCTGCCATTATTTAACTAGATGATACTAAAGGCACTTAACCACCCTGGGTCTCCGTTTTCTTATCTATAAAATAACAAGCACACACTAAATAAACGCCTCCCACCAACAGGTCTATGATTCTATTCAATCCTTCATATGATCGTGTCTTTTATCACTTACCTCAATTGAAATAACTTGAGAACAAGCTATATCATAACATATATCTTCAATCCACCAAGCACAATGCCTTGGCTTTAACTGGTGCTTCATAAATAGTTTAAGAATAACTGATTTTCTTAGGTAACACTGGCGGTAGCCTAGGTATGTCATAGATAATGGAAAAAAAATGAGTTATGAGAAGTACTGGCACAAGGAAACAAGAATCAGGTGATTAATTTGAGGAATAATTTTTTCTATGAATATATATATTTTCCAGGCTGGCAATGGATGGATGGGAAGTGCCATATTTAGTTGCCCACCATGTCTACTCCTTCCTTCCCCTTTAGGGGCCACCTGAAACAAGCACCAAGCTGTCCTCATTTGACAGTGCCTCTTAGTGGAAAATTCCACTCTAAAACTCTAAGTAAAAAATCCAAGAGACATAGGTTAGATCATTGGGTTGGGAATATCCCGGAGAAGGGAATGTCAACCCACTCCAGTACTCTTGCCTGGAAAATCCCATGGACAGAGAAGCCTGGTGGGCTAAAGTTCATGGGATTGCAAAAGAGTCAGTTACAACTTAGCGACTAAACATCAACAACAACTGTCATATATCTCTGCCAGATTTATCTCAGAGAAAATAGTATCTTTTTGTCAATTTCTTTCCATTTATCTCATATTACTTGTGAGCATAAAGAACTTGAACAATGGATGATTAGAGCACTATTATTAATACCTACAGCAAAGTATATGTATTAAAGTAAAATCAACATTCAACAAAATGATAAATGGGATCATTCTATTATAAACTTTGTCCAAGACTCCAAAGTTATTATATAATAATGAGATAAGAAGAACCCAGTGCAGAACTGCTAAGACTGCCGAATCACTTCTGTCAGCATCTCCAACCAATAAAAATCTTTGAGTTGGAAGAATTGGAGAAAAATCCTTTGCTGAGTTATATACATGGTTGCTCCAGGGAAGAAAGACAACTTCTTTGCTTTAAGTCAAGTGAGAGTAAATTCAAGGGGATTCTTGGAGAGTTTGACAAGCATCTCTCAGAGTTAAAGGGAGTTTAAGTGTTGGCATAAGAAGGTGTGGCTAGACTGGCCTGAAGAAGCAATGAAGAGAGAAAGAGAAGACCCAGGTTTTCCGTAGACTAGATGTGGGCCACACAAGAAGGGGCAAACCAATAGCCATCTTGAAAACACTGCCTAGAACAACCAGGTGAGTCAAGAGATGGGAAGTCACCAGAAGTCTAGGAACAGAGGTCACAGTGTCAAAATCACATGCCTCAGGCACCACTTAACTCACTGGAATTAGCTGCAGTTGAGAGTTCCAGAGGGGGAATCACCCTAAAATACTCCATGAAAGAGTCAGCTCTGAATATCTGGGAAGCCAAGTCTGAATCCATCAGTAAGATCTCTCCTAATCCAGTTCTGGAGGGGCCAGAAACTGCACACACACACACACACTCTCTCTCTCTCTCTCCCCCCCACCATCTCCCTCCTTTTTTCTCCGCTTCCAGTTCTTGGTTAGGTCCTTGCTTGGGGTGAGAGAAAATTTAAAGAGGTCAAGAAATTCATATTATTAGATTATAATAAACTGTACTCTTTGAAGTTTTAGAGTTACTGCAAGACTAGTACTTATCAGACAGTAACTTAAAAAGTTAGAGTTCTGCTCAAAATTTCATCCAAGAACTGAAGGAAAAGCTATCCAACAGAATGTGTAAAAGAAACAGTGAGAAAAAAAAAATAATGCTGCTTTAGGTGGTTTCTTTCTAGTAAGTCCACTATTTTAATATAAAAGTGGCAGACTTAACAGAAAAAAAAGGAGCCTCCAACTCTTAAGCTCTTGAATGTTTCCAAAGCCACTCTACACCTGGAGGCACTGGTTTGCCTGCTTCTAACCAAGCTATAAACACCTGCTTTCCAAGAAAAGCAAAAGCTTCTCAAGTGTTTTGTTCCTCTATCCTGTCTAATTACTAGTGTTAAAACTGTGTTTTTCCTACTGCTTTTAATTGCAAGTATACAATGTATTTCTAATCCCCTATAAGCGGGCTAGTGCTAGGATTTCAAACACTATAACATTCCTTTAAAGTACAAAATCAATGGCTGGTACCCAACCCGTTTGGAGACTGTTTTCCTGCAATATGTGCATACTCCAGCAGGGACTGTCCATGTAAGAGTAAAATTAAAATCTTTATTGAAAACAATAACCTCTATGTAGAACGTCTATATGGCTCTCAAGTCTCTCAAAGGATGAGGAAGTTTTCTCTGAAGGTCTGGCATTGGAATAAGAGAAACTCAATATCCTTTCTGTATTAATTTGTCCCGGTGTGTATAGTCACATACTCTGCATAGAATGGCACAAGTAGAGACTTACAGGCTGACTGTCTCTTGGGCTCCCTTCATACCACAAGTTGACAGAGTTAATAAAGATATACTCTAAGAATTATGAACCTGCCCATTATTTTTCTGGGAATAGCAGCCAAAGCCAATAGCAAAAAAATGACCCAATGCTGCCAGGATGGCAAGCATTCTTGACTACATTTCATGCCAATTATTTCTTCTCACATGACAAGTAGGAATTAATTCCCAATCCCTGACCTATATTTCACATATTTGGGTTTCAGACCAAAAGAAACACTTTCTATCATAAAAATGCTACAACAGTCTGCCACACAATGAGGAACCCCTGCGGGCTCCCAGCCAACAAGTTTGGATTGAGTCCGCAAAACTTTTCTAGGGTAGAAAGGTGAGTTAGGGGAAAAAAAGGATAACTGTCCTCCCTTTTTGAGAGGACTTATTTATCGCAGTATCCTCCACATTCAGGGTTGGAGAATGAAATGATGGAAATAGTAACCCAATATCTACTTATCTCCATGATATCTCAAGCATCAGCAGACCTTAGCTGCTTCCCCTCCTTCAAGTACATACTAATCATTTAAGTAAAACCTCTGAAAAAAGATCTCATGTCTGCCTAAAATATTCCAAAGAAACAGAATTGGAACAGAGAAAACTCCAGACAAAAACCTCATAGAGTGTGGCTTCTGTGAATGAGTTATCTTGGCCAAAGGCACTTACCATAGCTGAGCAAGGATTTGAGCTTGATGGTAAATGCCCACTAACTGGTTCCCCGGGAGCCTTAAAAAGTAATATCCTAAAGAGCCCAGCATCTTCCCAGGGGCAGCTTTTTCAAGGGAAGAGTCTAATTCTGAGAAGATTCCCAGCATGTTAAACTGAAGGAAATGCAATGAAGATACAGTCCTAACCCTCTAAAGCAGACCCCAAATGCAAAAAATCAGATCACAAATCATTCTCAGATTATGGCCAAGTTCTAGATGGACATCAAGACCCAAAAAGATTAGTTTAATTCTCCAGGGTAAAAAGTCAAGACATAGGGTTTTAAATGAAATCATTTTTGCCTCACAACCATATGAAGTACTTAAATAGTAAGTCAGTGTCAAACTCCATTGTTTCAAACTTCAAAATCTTTCCTAGGCCTAATGAGAGAAGCCTGAGGGATGGGACAGGAGGCATGTTGTATTTTTATTCAAAGTAAATATTCAGTATCTTTCTGTACTCCCTTGATTTGATTATTCATTCATTCGGAAATACATACTGAATAATTCTTTTATTCCAGGTGCTATGCAAATTATTAAGGTTGGACTTGGGAACAAGATAAACTCCTATCTTCATGAAAAAGCAGAAGAGAGAGGACAGTTGTATTTTGCACAATTTTTAACCAAAGTCCAGGGCCTGCCCTCTGACGTATTTGGTTGACCAACCTTTGTAAAAAACAAGACTTCTCAATTGGCTCTGCTACTAACCTAATGTGGAATCTAAAACAAGTCATAAATACTTCTGGCCTTCAATTTGCCATCTGTAAAATGGAGACAATGGCACCTGTTTTAACACTCACTATATACGGAGTTAAGACATCAAGATTTATAAAGCACTACATAAATAAATCATTTAATTACAAACACTAGAAAACACCTGTAGTGAAAATAGTTGTTAAGAGTTAGCATTCTACTTGCTAACCAAATTCAAGTCTAACAATAAATACCTGCTGTCTGAAATGAGAGCCAAAACAGAGAAGTGGTGATTGTAAAACATTTTCACTCTGCATCTTGAGGAACATATGATACTGAATTCTGCACAAGGTTAGAAGCTAGAACATACTGTTTTGCAGTTTTATTTGAATTAATCACAAACTATGTAAGAAAAAGAAACACATATTTTTCATCTAATACCTTTTGGAATTAAAGAAAAGTAAGAGAAGTATGACAAATAGGATTTTTATACACGAATATGATTTTCTTTAGTGTCTTTTTTTCTTTCCCACTCTCTACCCTTCCTCTTCACCAAAGGAAAGGAGCCAAGAATTGTGAGCAGGAGATTTTTACATTCTCCCATAATTCAAATATATTTTTTGTGACTGAAAAGGGGGCAGGTACATCTTAAGCTTTGATCCAGAATGATCACTTTCAGCTTCAGAGAGGAGGATAAAAGGCAAATAACTATACAATAGACAATGGTAGTCACACAGAGAAAATTTTTTCTACATCTAATGCATAAATGAGCCTGAATATTCTGAGTAGCTTTACTCTCTATATGGGCTTCCCAGGTGGTTCAGTGGTAAAGAACCCGCCTGACAATGCAAGAGACATGGGTTCGATCCTTGGTCTGGGAAAATCCCCTGGAGAGGTAAATGGCAAACCACTCTAGTATTCTTGCCTGGAAAAACCCCATGGACAGAGGAGCCTGGCAAGATACAGTCCATAGGGTTGCAAACAGTCAGACATGACTTAGCGACTGAACAACAACAACTGTTAGGTAGAAAATATATTTTTAACAGAGGGTATATGCAAAAAATAACACAGATGGGTCTACTGGGTTCCTTACAGCAGCAAGTGGTTCTTATTTTTAGACAAAGAGGATAATGAGTTTAAACCCATTGTCAAGGCAAACACACAAACCTGCCTCTGTGGGAGGAGTCAGTTACTGAATGTGTAAGCACAAGAAGCATGGGGAACTCAAGGCAGATCATCAAGATCAGCTGCTCTGTCTGTGGGTCCAGATATACACATAGGAATGCTGCGAGCCTTTAGCAAACACACAACTTTCCTGCCTACCTTTGGTGTGGTGGGGCCGACTTCACCCAAGAGCATACTTCCCATCAAGCAGAAGGTTAACTTGATATGGTGTGACTGATCACCTAGTTATTATAGGCATGGCAGGGTAGCTTCAATGAGTAAACATTCTAACACACTCTCCTTTCAGGAAAACATAGACAAGGTAGTGAGGGCAAGTCCCTTATAAGCTTAAATACTTAATAATTTCATGGGGTAAACGTTTAACACCAGCTCCTTGCTGGCAGTAGTAAGAGAAGGGCAGAAAGAGCCCCTGAGAAGCAGTGGGAAAACCACATACCAAAAAAAAAAAAAAATCAGAAATTTGCCCATTTGTTGTTATTATTCAGTTGCTAAGCTGTGTCCAATTTTTTGCAACCCCATGGACTACAGCACACCAGGCTTCTCTGTCCTTGACTATCTCCCAGAGTTTGCTCATGTCCACCGAGTCAATGATGCTATCTAACCATCTCACCCTCTGACGCCCTCTTCTCCTCTGGCCTTCAATCTTTCCCAGAATTTGCCCATCATAGAATGCAATTCTACACACTGGCAGAAAAGCTACAGAGGAATAAGTTTTCAGTAAAGATTTTCAAAAATTAATAGTATCGCTATGAAGACACCATAGAAACACAAGAAGGAGGAAAACATATAACAGTTGGACCATCACCAACTCATAGAAAATGTCTTATAGAAACATCAGCATAAAGAGAAAATACGTCTTAACCAAAACCATCTGATGGCTGAACTCTAGCTGCCTTGTAAACAGGATCTTTGTCTTTATTTTTCTCCCAGCAGCTGACTGCAATTTTGGTAGTTTAAATGAGCTGGAATTTTTCTACAGATGAAACCTATGTATTTGATGTTTGCATTTTTGAAATCTTTCTTTAGCCATGTAAGGCTCTGGTGGACACACACATGCATGCACATGCACACACTAAACATTGATATATACTTCCCATATCCAGATCTTCAGAGTGGGAACATAGTCTCTGATAATATAAAGTATAATCCTTCTTAAGGACAATTTGGGAGGGGGCAGTTATAAATATGGCAAAAGTTTGCGAAAATATATTTTTAGTTGGTATTTCAGCTAGACAACAAGGAAGTTAAGTTTGATTTACCTGCACTAGATTTTAAATCTGTTGAATTCACCAGTTTACCCTGAGCCCGGAAGACTGCATGACATATAGTAGGCACTGAGAACATTTTTGTTAAATGAACAGTTATCAGCAAACCCACTGTCTAATTGAAGTTTTTCCTTAATCATTTGTATTTGTTGTTGTTGTTCAGTCTTTAAAATTGTGTTCGACTCTTTGTGACACCACGAACTATAGCCCGCCAGGCTCCTCTGTCTGTGGTATTTTTTAGGCAAGAATACTGGAATGGGTTGCCGTTTCCTTCTCCAGGGGATCTTCCCAATCCAGGGATCAAACTGGAGTTTCCTGCCTTGGCAGGCGATTCTTTACTGCTCAGCCACCAGGGAAGCCCAATCATTTGTATAAACTAAAATACTTCCTGTTGTAATACTGTTAGTTGTGAGCTAATATAGAAAGAGCACTTAGATTTCATAAGTGTTAGGATTTCACACCCTTCTCTTCCGCAGCAGCAGCCAGGCCTCAGTCAATAATTGCATAGCGATATTTCAAGTCCTCATGAATTAAGCTAACAAATAAAAGCAGCAGGATAAGAAGAAAATTTATTAAGTATTATTTGAAGAATACTTAAAGGATTGCCTGAAAGTAATTTTCTTTCACCATTTTACCACTGATGTGATCTGAAATTGCCATTATCAATGTACTTATCGGGCTCAAAGCACTCAAATGCTCTGGTAAGACACAAGTGTGTCACAGACATAACCTGAATCTTCTCACACCTTAAATGAAGTTCTATTTAAAAGAATAATTTAAATGTTCCTGGCCTGTATATCCACTTGTGATAGACAGGCCCTCAGGTCTTCGGCAACTCTCTCATTGCTCTCACCCACTGGCTGAAAACTCCTTTCCAATGTTTCTGGGTCCTCAGAGGTCCTCTCAGACCTCTTCCTAAAGAGTCCTACTCCCCCGGCTCCTGCAGTGACCTTGGCTGGGTTCACCCTCATTCCTGCAAGTACCTCAGTCCCTAACAGAGTCACCCAGAAACCAGATCTGTGCCAGGGATGGTATCACAGCAAAGAACCTCGCACTTCCATTTTGATCCCAGGAGACTTCTACAGACTTCTTTATTCCTCTCTAATTTCTCTTCAAATCTTAGTTACACTGCCTGTCCTCTCCACACAGCTCACATATGCTTCCAGCAGGCCTAGAGGACAGCTCCAGGTGACCAGATCCATGGCGCACTTTGACCAGCCCATCCTGACAGCCAAGGCTCTTTGCCAAGAACCCATCCAGCCTATCTCCTTCTCCCAAGACATTCCTCAGTGTTCATGCAAACGCGCTCCTGGCAAGCACAAGACAAGCATTGCCAGACAAGCCTGAATTTCAATCTCACTTGAGACCACATCCACACGTGAAAAAAAGTAATAAATATTAAAACAATAACATCAATAAACATCTTCATGAAAAGTTAGATTGCTTTTTCCCATCTTTATTGAGATGTAACTGACAAATAGAAATTATACATATATATATATTTAATGTGATGATTTGATACACATAAACACTGTGAGATGATTACCACAATCAAGCTAATTAACACATTCACATCCTCACATAACTTCTAATGTGTGTGTGTGTGTGTGTGTGTGTGTGTGTGTGTGTGTATGTATGTATGTATGCGGGTATGGTGAGAACACTTAACATCTACTCTCAATTTCAATTGTGCAATACAGTATCATTAATTATAGTCACCATGCTATATATTAGATCCCCAGAACTTACTCATCTTACAACTGAAAGGTTGTTATAAGATGACCATTTGACCAACATCTTCCCATTCCCCCCGCCCTCTGGCAACCACCATTCTAGTCTCTGCTTCTGTAAGTTGGATTTTTTTTTTATTCCATATATAAGTGAGATGATACAGTATTTATCACTCTGTGTCTGACTTATTTTCACTAAGCATAATGTCCTCCAGATTCTGAGACCAGCTTACCCTGCAACAGATAGCAGATCTATGAAATACAGGACAAATAAGATTTGATGAAAGGGGCAAAAGGTAAAGAGACACAAAGGCTCAAAATTTGAGAAGCTGGGGGTCCTGCTGAGAGAGGGAAAGTCCCAGGAGTGGGGTGTCTTTGGAGCCAGTGACCATGGGTAGCCTGAGGATATCGGGGACACCTAGGTGCAAGGAGCTAAAATGGGAATGGAGGAACACTAGAGATAAACAGTATCAGGTCTCAGAGTTCCTGAGAGTCAGTCTTAGAAACAAATCTTTTCCAGTGAAATTACATGCAAACATTTATTTCACATATTTTTTTTATCACTTTTCCTTGTAACTGGCATGGTTCCATTTCTGTACCCAGTCATAACATGAGTCTACATGACACCAACATCCAGCCAATTCAGCCATAATCAAAACTCCAGTTAACCAGCCAGCTGCTTTCTATACATGATGCCAAGCAATCAACTGGACTAACTTCTTGCCTGGAATAATGGACAAGACCAGATGTTTTGGCATTACATAAATGTTAAGTGCCAATTGGAAACAAGAGTGTTAGCTGTCATTTTACATAAAATCTTAAAATGATCCACCTTGTACTTTTCTCATGACTAGGACACAAACCTAACAAAGATCTAAGATATTCATATACAAACACATGTACATACACAGGCTGAAAATGCTAAGGAGAGAGCATGTGTGTTACAGAACAAGTCAGAGGAATGGGGGGAGTCAATTATTCCACACAATCTCAATTTTCAAACCCTTATTAAATGGGCCCATTTCCTGCCACTTTGTGCTCTTCCCTGTCCTGCTCCGCTCTCCATCTCAGGGTTCCACTTTTCCAGGAATGGGTTTTTTGTTTTGTTTCATTTTGCTATTGAGTTGTAGGAGTTCCTTACGCATTTTGGAAATTAACCCCTAACTTGATATACGGTTTGCAAATATTTTCTTCCATCCCACAAGCTGCCTTTTCACTCTGTTGATTGTATCCTTTGCTGTGCAAAAACTTCTTAGACTTTTGTAGTTCCATTTGTCTATTTTCTGCTTTTGTTCCCTGTGTTTTTGGCATCATGTCCAAACAAATCATTGCCAAAGCCAATGTCATGCATCTTTCCCCTTGCATTGCCTTTTAGTTTTACAGGTTCAGGTCTTACTTTCAAATATTTAATTCATTTTGAGTTTATTTTTATATATGGTGTAAGATAAGTCCAATTTCATCCTTTTTCATGTGAATATCCAATTTTGTCAATATCATGTGTAGAAGAGACTATCCTTTCCTCACTGTATATACTTGGCACCCTTGTCGAAAATTAGTTGAACATAGATGCATGGATTTATTTCTGGGCTCTCTACTCTGTTCCACTGATCTATATGTCTGTCTTTATGGGAGTACCATGCTGTGTTTAATTACTGAAACTTGGTATTATATTTTGAGATTCAGGAAGTGTGATGCCTCCAGCTTTGTTCTTCTTCCTCAAGATTGATTTGGCTATTCTGGGTCCTAAGTGATTCCATATGGATCTTAAAATTGTTTTTCATATATATGCAAAAAATGTCATTCAGACTGATAGAATTTGCATTAAATCTGTACATTGCTTTGCAAAGCATGAACATTTTAACAATACTAAGGCCTCCAAAGCATGCTCACGGGATGTCTTTCTATTTGTGTCTTTTTTAATTTCTTTCATCAGTGTTTTATAGTAGTGAGTGTATGTCTTTCACCTCCCTAATTAAGTTTATCCCTAAGTATTTTATTCCTCTTTGTTGCTATTGCAAAGGGACTATTTTCCTAATTTCCTTTTCAAGCAGTTTGCTGTTAGTGTATAGAAATGCAACTTCTTTTTATATTTTGTTTATTTTGTTTCTTGACACTTTATTGAATGTGTCTATCAGTTCTACTAGTTTCTCTAACGCAGTCTTTAGAATTTTATATATATATGATCATGTCACTTACAAACAGGGACAATTTAATTTGTTCCTTTCTGATTTTGATGTTGTTATCTTTCAGTCATTAGGTCATGTCCAACTCTTTGTGACGCCATGGTCTGTAGCCTACCAGGTTCCCCTGTCCATGGGATTTCCCAGGCAAGAACACTGAAGTGGGTTGCCATTTCCTTCTCCAGGGGATCTTCCTGACCAAAGATCAAACCCACATCCCCTGCATTGGCAGGTGGCTTCTTTACCACTGAGCCATCACCTTTCTGACTTAGATGCTGTTTATTTTTCTTACCTGATTGCCCTTGCTATGACTTCCAGCACTCTGTTGAATAGAAGTGGTGAAAGTGGGCACCCTTGCTTTGTTCATAGTTTCAAGGGAAAAACTTCCAGCTATTAACTATTGAATGCCATGTTACCTGTGGGCTTTTCATATATGGCCTTTTTTATGATGAGGTGATTTTCTTCTATTCCTTGTTTGTTGAGAGTTGTTTGTTTTTTTAATCATGAAGAGGTGTTGAACTTGATCAAACATTTTCTGCATCTATTGAGGTAATCATGTGACTTTTACCTTTTATTCTGTTTGCACAGTATTTCACATTAACTGACTTTAGTAAGTTGAAATACTCTTCCATCCCAGAAATAAATTCCACTTGATCATGAGGTTTGAGCTTTTAATTTGCTTTTGAATTCATTTAGGTAGTATTTAGTTGAGGATTTTTTCTATATTCATTAGAAGTATAGGTCTGTAGTTTTTTAATGATGTCTTTATCTGACTTTGGTAGCAGAGTAATGCTGGTCTCATAAAGTAATTATTCCCTTCCTTTCAATTTCTCGAAGAGTTTTAAAAGGCATAAATTCTTCTTCAAATGTGTGGTAGAATTCACCAGTGAAGCCACCAAGTCCTAAGCTTTTCTTGGTTGGGAGGTTTTTGACTATTGATTCAATCTCCATACTCATCATTGATCTGTTCAGACTTCTGTTTCTTCATGATTCAGTCTTGGTAAGATGTATGTTTCTGGGAACTTTATCTATTTCTTCTAGGTTGTTCAGTTTGTTGGTGTTCACAGTAGTCTCTTCAGATTTTTTTTATTTCTGTGGCATCAGTTGTAATGTATCTTCTTTAATTTCCAATTTCACTTGAGTCTTCTCTCTTTTTTCCTTAGTCTCTAAATTATCAATTTTGTTTTTCTTTAAAAAGACTCTTATTTTCAATAATTTTATATTGCTTTTCTATTCTGTATTCTATTTATTTTTGCTTAAGTCTTTATCATTTCCTTCTTTCTGCTAATTTCGGGATTAGTTATTTTTTTGCTAATTCCTTGATATGTAAAGTAGTTAATTTGAGATCTTCCTTTTTTAATGTAAGCATTTATTATTAATAACTTCCCTTAGTACTGATTTTGCCACATCCCATAGGCTTTGGTGTGCTGTATTTTCATCAGTCTCAAGGGTATTTTCTAATTTCCCTTTTGATTTTTTCCTTTGACCCATTGGTGGTGGTTCAGGAATATGTTGTTTAATTTCCATTTATTTGTGGATTTTCCAGTTTTTATCTGTTATTGATTTCTAGTTTTATTCCACTGTGGTCAGAAAGGTATTTAATATGATTTTAATCTTCTTAAATTCATTAAGACCTGTCTTGTAACCTAATGTAAGATATCCTGGAGAATGTTCCATGTATGCTTAAGGAAAATGTATATTCTGCTGCCGCTGGATAAAAATGTTCTCCAAGCGTTGATCAGTTCCATTTGGTTTACACTGTTATTCAAATCTGCTGTTTCATTGCTGCCTTGACTTTATTTGTCTATCTGCATTCTCTTGCATATCATTAAGCTTCTTTAAGATGATTATTTTTAATTCTTTGTCAGATAATTTATAGATTTCCATTTCTTTGGAACTGGTTATTGGAGTTTTAGTATTTCCTTTGGTGGTGTCATGTTTGCCTGATTCTTATGATCCATGTAGCTTAGTGTTGGTATCTATGCATTTGAAGGAGCAAACCCTCTTCCAGTCTTTATAGACTGATTTTAGCAGATAAAGACCTTCTTCTGTTGGGTCCCTGGGCTGATTGTATTGCCCCTAGAATTGCAGTTCAGTGGGGCTGGAGCCAGGTCACATCACTGCTGCTAGTTCCACAGTGGGGTCACTGTTGTCAGACCTATTATCCAGGGACTCAGGTGGAATGGGTCCTGTTTGGTTTCTGAGTGTACAAGACTGTTCATAGGACCATGTCATCAGGGTTAGCACTAGGACAAGGGTCCACATCAGGGTCTGCAGCTGGATCCCCAGGCTTGCTACAAGGTGCATGGACAACTATACTTCAATTAAAAAAACTTTTGTACATCAAAAGACACTATCAAGAATAGGAAAAGACAACCCCAGAAGTGAAAGAAAACTGCACATTATACATCTTACACGAGATTTATATCCACAACATAAGAAGAACTCTTGCAAAAAAAAAAAAAAGAAGAAGAACTCTTGCAACTTAACAATAGAAAGATAAAATAATGTGATGGGCAAAGGAATTGAATAAACATTTTTCCAAAGAAGATATAAAATGGCAAATAAGCACATAAAAAGATGCTTGACATGATTATTCATTACAGAAATGTATGTCAAACCATAATTAGGTACCTCTTCACAGATACTAGGATGGCTATAATAGAAAAGACAGACAATAACAAGTATTGGTAAAGATATGGATAAATTTGAACCCTCATACACATAGATTTAGACACATAAAATGCTGCAGCTACTCTAGAAAATAGTTAGGCAGTTCCTCAAAAAGTCAAACATAGACTTAGCCCCTGATTCAGCAATTCCACTTATACTCCCAAGAGAAACCAAAATATTCAAAACTCTCACATGAATGCTTATAGCAGCACTATTCATAATAGCCAAAATGTGCAAACAACACAGAAGTCTATCAACTGATGAAGGGATGCAGTGGTTGTTGTTCAGTCATCCAGTTGTGTCTGACTCTTTGTGACCCCATGGACTGCAGCATGCCAAGACTCCCTGTCCCTCACCACCTCCCCAAGTTTGCCCAAGTTTCTGTTCACTGCATCAGTGATGCCGTCTGGTCATCTCAACCTCTGATGCCTTCTTCTCTTTCTGCCCTCAATCTTTTCCAGCATGAGGGATTTTTCCAATGAGTCATCTGTTCGCATCAGATGAGCAAAATACTGGAGCTTCAGTTTCAGTATCAGTCCTTCCAATGAATATTCAGGATTGTGGTATATCCATACAATGGAATATTATTCAGTTATAAAAAGAAATAAATACTAATACATACTACAACATCAATGACCCTGAAAATATTAAGCTAGGTGAAAGAAGGCAGACACAAAATGACTACATTATATGATTAATTTACTTGAAGTGTCCAGAATAGGCAAACTTGTAAATATAAAAAGTAAATTGATAGTTTCCAGGGGTTGTATGGAAGAAGTAGTGGAAAGTGACTGCTAACAGTAGGTGGTTTGTTTTCAGGGTGATGATAATGTTCTAAAATTAGTGATGGTTGCACAATTTTGTGTACATCTAACACTGAATTTTGCAGTTTGGGGGATGAACTTCATGGTATGTGGATTATAGCTCAATAAAAATGCTATCAAATTTTTTTAAAGCCCGCACAAAAGCTTTTAAATTTAATTAGGTCCCATTTGTTTACAAAAATATCAAAAACTTTATTTGGCACATAAGCTTCTCAAGAAGCTACTATAAGATTCACTCCTCTAATAAAAGAGAGCGAACTAAAAAAAAAGAAACATAGGAAACAGGGATATAATATAAGCAAGAGGAGGCCCGTGAAGGAAAATCCCAGAATGACACTATGTATAGAGCCAGAGAGCAATTGGGATAAGACTGGAGCAAGTAAAAGCAATAAATCAGGAGAGATTTATTCAAAAAGATAAATGTGATAGAACCCTAAAAGGCCTGAAAGTTTTGAGATGATATTTTCAAAATCAGGGAAGAGTTTGGTCTAAGTTAAGAGATAAAATCATAGAAAAATAAAAGAATAAAAACAAAAAAACCTGACTTCAGGGAAATCAAAATGTTGTTTGGAAAAAGAAAAGTGATCATGGTACACTACTTGGCTCATCCATGAGTAATAAATAACATACTCATAAAAATATAAAGGTATAAATATATCTTGATTACTGGCCTAATCAGTCATGTTAGGGGGCAAGCAGGACCAGAAAAGGACTAAAGTATGGTCAAAGTAAGTAGCTGAAAAGCATTAATCCTCATCCTTCAGAGTGGTAAGTCAAAACATAATGCTAAAATATTTTCCACTTAAAGTCTCTTTCCCTTGACTTTGTAAGTACTCATACTTTCTTTGTGTTCCTATAGTTGGGACACAATGTTGACCATATTAAAGATGCTAAGGAAAATATTTTATGGTAAATAATTACCTGATTGTTTATTTGAAGAGGGACTATATACCAGTGCTAAAATGTTTGATATTAACTTTATGTAAAAGCTTCCTCAGAAGTAGTTCTAGAGTGAATAAAATATACTTTGAAAGTAGATGTTAAAATTTAGAACTACCTTTTTCAATTCTGCTTATGGTATTCTCTTCACAAAAGAATTACAATATAATATATAAGAAAACATAAGCTTTAAATATAATTAAAAGATTGTATCATCTGACCATGTTTTCTGGTGGATAGTCAAAAAAAGAAAAAGAAACAATTCAGTATGAAAGCTACTGAAAATCTCACTATTCTTTCTATTTACAAACATTTGTTTGTATCAAACACATTTGCATCTTCACCATATCCCAGAATCCAACACTTTAAGACCATGGTAAGACTGTAGGAGCATACCCATACACTAGAATTCTGAGTGCAATGGCTATCTGAATCATTCCTGTTTCTCTATCATCAAATCCTTTGAAAACCCTTAGGTGTTATCTCTCACTGCCCTCCATAGCTTTCTAACTTTCTTCCCTTACAAATAAAAAGTCTCCAGAGATGTGAATGATAAGGTACAAGCCTAACCAAAGGAAGACTGATTACTTTTTTGACATTCTGTAAAAAGAGCAATTGCATCTCCAGCAGCTCAAAAGCTTTATTTATTCATTTTTAAAATAAACCTGTTTATTGGATCATTTGACTTTAACAACTCCTTTGATTTAGAGAGGCAGATTCATTATAATTGGTATATAGAAATTCATGTCAAAGAGAAATATATTAAGAATCATGGTTAAAAATTGCAATTGGCCAATATAAAAATTTTTTTCTATTAATCCTAAGATTTTTCTTTTGCAGAACATTTTAACTATTATTTAACACTAACTTATTGTGACTGGGGATTTGAACCATTTTTTCATGATAGCAAAAGCTGCCACAGAACAGAAAAATCCTCCCAATATACCATTTCATATAACATTGGGAAACCATAACAACTTCTGAAGAAGCAAAGAATTTACATATTATTTCCTGGAAAAATATCTCAAGATGAATAATAATAGAAAGCAGTTTTATTTGAAAATTCAAGACACTTTAAAAGATAAATAAAAGGAAATGGTAAGATTATAATCCTTTACGGAGCTTTAAGCTATCACATTCACATGTATGTACATTTACATCATTTTTAATGGTATTAATATGCTCACAAAAATGTAGTACTCTTTTTAAGGGAGATTTAGATACTAAGTTTTGCACTGAATCAAGCTAAAACAATATACCAAGGTAAAATTCTAAGAGAAGCTGTTTTTAAGCAAGTAGAATTGAAAGGCAATAAAGTATTCATCTATTAGGAAGTTAAACATAAAAAATCTTCTAATGTGACGTCAGAAGACTAAAGATGCTTTTCATTTACCTATACCAGTGGACACATTATTAAGGAAGTTGGTATATTAGATATACTTTCTGACCCTTCCTGCCAACTGTCTGCCAGAGAGAAAGTAATGAATGAGCTTTTTGGACCTCAGTTATTCCATCTAAAATAAGGAAAGCAATGCATTTTAAAATTCTAAGACATTGTAGAGATTGTAGAAGAAAAGGACCCCACATTTCATATTTTTCAACCATAGCTGATGTACAGTTTAAAGAACAACCTAATTCAGAGGATCTTTGTGATTCTTTTATTTATCATTGCTCGAGAATTACTGAACTACTCATATATGTGCTGCTCTGGTCATTAATTTGCTGGCTATTCTCTTCTATCATAAATTCTGGGGTATTCATTGGTCTTTAATAGCAGTATGTCAACAAATAAGAATCATCTTCCAACTCCATCAGTATAGACACAAACACTTTGTCTTCAAGACAAAATGGAGATTAAAAAAGGATGGATTCACCACAACAATCACCCTCTGTGTTAAAAACTAATTAAAAAATCAGATAAAATATAGGAAACAAAGACTTACAAGCATTAGAGAAGAGGCAGTATAAGATTGTGACCTGAGAGGAAGAAAACATGCAATGGAACTTCAACTTTCACCAGCGTACTTCTTGGATGCAGTTTTAAGGCAACAACCCAGAGTCAAGCAGTCTTCCTGAGCTGAAGACGCAGAGATCAGACTTCAGGTAAACCAAGAAAGTTAGAACTTGTGGAACATAATACTTCAGAGAAAGTAGCTGCAAACAAAAGAAGTCCAGAGATCTGCAGTGGGGTCCACTTGAGACTTTGGCTACCCATCTGTGCATGCATCTGAAGAAAAGGGTCACAGTTAGAGAAACAACCACAAGAAAGGAGGAGTCAGAAAAACCCCTGTGAGTCATACAGAAACAGTTCATCTCCCCTTAAGCCCAATGGAACACACACACACACACACACACAGCACAAACACACACACACACACACACACACACACACACAGCACCAAGTAGAATTCTCAGAAGGGTACTGCATGTCAAGGCACAAAGTAATCAAATTGCTAGAAAACAAATGATAAAAAGAAAATCTTAAAATTGTGCAGGAAAAATAAGACACTCTGTGACACATTACCTACAGGGCTTTAAAGAAAAGAATAACACCAGACTCTGAAGCCAAATACATTGGAAGAAGGAAAATAAAAAAAAACACTGTATACCTATAGTTCTTTATCAAGGGAAAATAGCTTTCAAAAACAATGAATAAATATGTATTTTAAATGAATCAAAGTGAAAGGATTCATCACCAATAGAGCAACACTCCAAAAATGGTAAAGAAAGCTTTGTAGGCATACCTAAAATAACACAAAATAGGAAGTTAAAACTTCACAAAAGATAGAATAAAGCCAGAAATGATAAATATGCAGAGGAATGTAAAAGAAAAAATTCTTACTTTTAAACTATCTGAAAAATATAATTGACTAAGGGTCATAAGAGACTACTACAAGCAACTATACATCAATAAAATGGACAACCTGGAAGAAATGGTCAAATTCTTAGAAAAGTACAACATTCTAAGACTGAACCAGGAAGAAACAAAAAACATGAACAGACCAATCCCAAGCACTGAAATCAAAACTGTGATTACAAATCTTCCAACAAGCAAAAGCCCAGGGCCAGATGGCTTCACAGGTAAATTCTACCAAAAATAGAATGAGCTAACACTTATCCTGCTCAAATTCTTCCAGAAAATTGCAGAGAGTGGAAAACTCCCAAACTCATTGTATGAGGCCACCATCACCCTGATACCAAAATCAGATAAAGAACTACAAAAAAAGAAAACTACAGGCCAATATCACTAATGAACATAGATGCAAAAATCTTCAACAAAATTCTAGCAAACAGAATCCAACAACACATTAAAAGGATTGTACTTCATGATTAAGTGGGCTTTATCCCAGGCATGCAATATACACAATCAATATATGCAAATCAATCAATGTAATACATCGTACTAACACTGAAAGTTAAACCATATGATCATCTCAATAGACACAGCAAAAGCTTTTAATAAAATTCAACACCCATTTATAATAAAAAAAAAAAAGCTCACCAGAAAGTAGGTATAGATGGAACCTACCTCAACATAATAAAGTCCATATATGACAAAAGTACAGCAAATGTTATTCTCAGTGGTGAAAAACTGAAAGCATTTCTTCTAAGATCAGGAACAAGACACAGGTGCCCAATCTCACCTCTACTATTCAACATAGCTTTGGAAGTCCTAGCCACAGAAGTCAGAGAAGAAAAAGAAATAAAAGGAATCCAGATTGGAAAAGAAGTAAAACGCTCACTCATACATAGAAAACCCTAAAGATACTATCAGAAAATTACCAGAGCTAATCAATGAATTTAGTAAAGTCACAGAATATAAAATTAATACACAGAAACCCCTTGCATTCCTATACACTAACAATGAAAAATCAGAAAGAGAAATTAAGGAAATATATTTCATTCACCACTGAAACAAAACGAATAAAATACCTACCTAAAGAGACAAAAGACTGGTATGCAGAAAACTACAAGACAATGATGAAGGAAATAAAAGACAACACAAACTGATGGAGAGATAGACCATGTTCTTGGATTGGAAGCATCAATATTGTGAAAATGACTATACTACCCAAAGCAATAAACAAATTCAATGCAATCTCTATCAAACTACCAATTTTTCACAGAACTAGAATAGAAAATTTCACAATTTGTATGGAAACACAAAAGATCCTGAATAGCCAAAGCAATCTTGAGGAAGAAGAATTGAGCTGGAGGAATCAACCCTCCTGACTTCAGACTATACTACAAAGCTACAGTCATTGAGACAGTATGGTATTGGCACAAAAGCAGAAATGTAGACCAATGGAACAAGATAGAAAGCCCAGAAATAAACCTATGCACCTATGGGCACCTTATCTTAGACAAAGGAGGCAACAATATGCTATGGAGAAAAAATGGTCTCTTCAATAAGTGGTGCTGGGAAAGCTGGATAGCTACCATGCAAAAGAATGAAATTAGAACACTTCCTAACACCATACACAAAAATTAACTGAAAATGGATTAAAGAATTAAATGTAAGGCCAGAAACTGTAAAGATCTTAGAGGAAAATATAGGCAGTACATTCTTTGACATAAATCACAGCAAGATCGTCTTTGACCCACCTCCTAGAGTAATGGAAATAAAAACAAAAATATACAAGTGGGACCTGATTAAACTTAAAAGCTTTAGTGCAGCAAAGGAAGCTATAAACAAAGTGAAAAGACAACTCTCAGAATGGGAGAAAGTAACTGCAAATGAAGCAACTGACAAAGGATTACCTTCCAATATACATAAGCAGTTCATACAGCTCAGTATCAGAAAAACAAGAAGCCCAGTCAAAAAATGGGCATAAACAGATATTTCTGCAAGGAAGACATACAGATTGGCCAATAAACACATGGAAAGATGCTCAACATTGCTGATTATTCGAGAAATGCAAATCAAAACTACAATGAGGTATCACCTCACACCAATCATAATGGTCATCATCAAAAAAACTACAAACACTAAATGCTGGAGAGGATGTGGAGAAAGGGAGCCCTACTTCACTGTTGGTAGGAAAACAAATCGATACAGCCACTATGGAGAATAGTATGGAGATTCCTTAACAAACTAGAAATAAAACTACAATATGATCCAGCAATCCCACTACTGGGCATACACCTTGACAAAACCACAATTCAAAAAGACACATGTACCCCAATGTTCATTGAAGCACTATTTACAAAAGACAGGACATGGAAGCAACCTAGATATTCACTGACAGATGAATGGACAAAGAAGATGCAGTACATATACATATATACAAAGGAATACTATTCAGCCACACAAAGGAATTAATTTGAGTTAGCTATAGCAAGGTAGATAAACCTAGAGCCTATTACACAGTGAAGTTAAGTCAGAAGAAGAAAAATAAATAGCATATATTAATGCATATATATGTAATCCAGAAAAATATTACTGATGAACCTATTAACAGGGAAGAAATGGAGACGTAGACATAGAGAATGGACTTGTGGACACAGTGGGGGAAGGAGAGAGTAGGACAAATTGAGACAGTAACATTGACATATAAACACTACCATGTGTAAAAATAGGTAACTAGTAGGAAACCACTGTATAACACAAGGAGTTCCGCCTGGTGCTCTGTGATGACCTAGAAGGGTGGGATGGGAGGGGGAAAGGAGGGAGGGAGGGAGGAAGTATATATATATATATATATATATATATATATATATATATAAAAACTATGATTGACTCACATTGTTGTATGGCAGAAACCAACACAAATTGTAAAACAATTATCCTTCAATTTAAAAATTTTTTAAAAAATAATATTGTTACAAACATGAAATAATTATATAAAATATATATATGTATATAATTGGCTGCTTAAAAGCACAACTGATAACATTATACTTCGGGATTTACCCAATTGTGGAAGTGAAATATATGACAACAATAGCACAAAGGATAAAGAGAGAGAGGTATGCTGCTGCCAGGTTCTTACGCTACACGTGAAAAGGTACGATATCATTTGAAAGCGGGCTGTGAGAAGTTGAAGGTACATATTGTTAACCCAAAAGAGACTAATAAAAAACAAAACAAAGAGGTATAATCCAACAATGTAAATAAAGTGTAATTACAAAAAATAGTCAATTAATCTCAATAAAAGGAAGGCAAAAGAAAACATGAACAAAGAACACGTGGGGCAAATAGAAAATAAACAGCATGATGGCAAATTCAAATGCAACCATAGGAATAACGACTACAGTTTAAGCCTCCAGTTAAAAAGCAGAGATTGCCACATTGACCCCCCACAAATGACTGCAAAATTCTTTAAATAAAAGGCATAGATAGCTTAAAAGCAAAAAGGATGGACAAACATATAACATGCTAGTACTAATCCAAAGGAAATTTGAGTGATAATATTAATATGAGACAAAGTATACTTCAGAACAGAAAATATTATCATGAATAAAGAAGGACATTTCACAATGAGAGAGGGGTTAATTCATCAAGAGGCTATAACAATCCTAAATGTGTACATAACTACTAACAGAATTTCAAAATACAAAATGTAAATCTGAAAGGTGACAAAAAAATCTTAGTTATAGTTGGAGACTGACATCTCTCAGAAACGAATAGAATAAAGATTCAGAAAGTCTGAAGAACACAGAAAATTCGAACAAGGTTCGACTTGACCTAAAAAATAAATAAATAAATTAAACACTATATTCAACAACAGGCTTCCCAGTGGTAAGGAGTCCACCTGCCGATGAGGGAGGCGCAAGAGACACGGGTGCAATCCCTGGGTCGGGAAGATCCCCTGGAGTAGGAAATGGCACCCCACTCCAGTACTCTTGCCTGGGAAATCCCATGGGCAGAGAAGCCTGGCAGGCTGCAGTCCAGGGAGTGGCAAAGAGTCAGACATGACTGAGCATACACACACACACACACACACACACACACACACACACACACACACACTCTCTCTCTCTCTCTCTCAACAACAGCAGAAAGCACAAACTTTCCAAGCACATGCTGCATATTCTCCAAATTAGATCCTATTCGGGGGTCATAAAGTGTCTCAATAAAGTTAGGAGAATTGAAAAGATATAGAGTATGTCCCATGTCTATCAGAGTTAAACTAGAAATTGATAGGTGCTATATTATGGGAAATCCCCAACTATTTGAAAATCAAACAACACACTTCACGAATAAAGTAGAAAGGAAAAACAGAAAAAAATTTAACCAAATAATTAAAGCAATCAAAATTTATGGAATGCAGCTGAAGCAGAGTTTCGAGGAGAAAATATAGCGAATGCTAATATTAGAAAAGAAAGGTCTCAAATCAATTATTTAAGTTTCTACTGTAAAAAAAAAAAAACTAGAAAAATAATGGAAAATTAAACCCAAAGTAAGTGGGGAAAGTAATAAAGAGCAGAAATCAATGGTATTGAAAACAGAAAAACTGTACAAAAACAATGAAGCCAAAAACTATTACTAGGAGAAGAGTCAATGAAATCGATTAATCTCTAGTCAGACTAATCAGGAAAAGAAAAAAGACACAAACTACCAATAATTAGAATGAAAAGGGGGCACAATTACATTTTCTAAGAGATTAAAATGCAGATGCCTGTCCCTGAAAGTTTATAATCTAGGTGATAAGACAAGCTCTATGTACATAAAACAAGGATCAATCGTACATCAATAGCAATAATAAATAACAACAAACAATCGCTTATTCAATGCCAGGAAAAGTTCTAAGTACATTAAATATATTGAATCATTCAATCATCACAATCCTAACAGGTAGACACCAGTATTAATCCTATACTACAGATTTTAACCTGATGCATTTGATCAATAGAGATATGATGAAGGTAAATAAAATAATTGAGTACTTTAAAAAGAGGAGAAGAAAACAGGATTGTAGTGGCCTTGGGAATTTCTTATGGAGGAGATAAGGCTTGAACTAGCTCTTGTAAGGTCTACGCTGATGATTACCAAGTTTTTCACTATAGATATCACAATCTAACATTATCAGAGAGTTAGTATTTCAGCAGAGCAGTATAAATCAATTCTTCAGCTGTTTCAATGGACGTTTATTGAACACCTACTATGTTTCACGCTTTGGGATCACAGAAATGGATAAAAGAAGGACATCTGTTGAGTATGTATATTCAATATATGCCATACTGCTAGATGTCATTGGGTTGTAGTCCTCACGTTGCAAAAGCTTGTAATCTAGTTAGCTCTGTGTGTGTGTGTGTGTGTGTGTGTGTGTGAGTGTGCATGTGTACATATGTGCATATGTAAACCAATCAGAAAGTAACTAAGCCTAGGTTACAATCATGAGCTACCTTGAGTATTATTATATGGTGCAGTTTCCTACAGTTTCCTGCTTTTGCAGCAGATTAGTGTGAATTACTCAGAGATACGTCTTAAAGGAGATGCCTTGGAGCTGAATACTGAAAAGCAGGGAGACAGGGCATACCAGCATGTATTAACAGGGTGAGAAAGGCTCAGATGAAAACAAGCATAATCTGCTTAGCTAACAGTAGGTAATGTTAGAAGACAGCTGAAGATAAAACTGACCATGTAAAAAGGGCAAAAGGGATACAAACTGGGGCATGAAAATTAACTTAAATCGCAAATTTTTGTTGAGAATATAGGCTTAGTAAATTTCATCCCCAAATTCTAATTAAATCATTCTGTTTTACTTAGGCAGGAAAAGGGGCATAAATACAAGAGGAAATTCCCAAAACAATGGAGAAAAGGTTTCAATGATCATTTGATATGCATGTGATTTTCTTGAAACTCAAGAAATATCAACACAAACTAAAACAGAGAAAAAAATTTACCTGATCCAAGATTCTATACATTTTTCTAAAGACAAAAGCTTCTTCAAGCAATGAGCAAGCATGCATCACTGATGCCACCCAACATCATCAAACTGTAAAGAAAACAGGAACTTTATGCTGGAGTAGGATAATCACTGATATTCACATGGGCTGGTGAAGGGCCTGCTCTACTCAAATGACAGGGTACTGGGCTTTCAGCATGTCTAGGGGATATTCCCACTGCAACTGGTCAGCAGATTAACAAATGTTCTTAGTGACAGGAACACGCAGTCCAGGAGTACAGCCTTACCCCTCGTTGGTGACTCGGATCATCTAGTGCAATGTCGCGCTCCTCTCTGGCTCCCTCTAATGGCCCCAAATACCAAGTAAACAACTTCACCATGTAAACTCATCTCACAACTCCTCCCCCACTAATTCAGCATCTCTTCCACAGATTCCAAAATCCTCATGTTGCTATATATCGCCACCTAGCGTCCAGAGGCTGATATTAACATTGTTATTTAGTCGCTGTGCTGTGCTGTGCTTAGTTGCTCAGTCATGACCAATTCATTGGAAAAGACCCCCATGCCAGGAAAAACTGAAAGCAAAAGAAGAGGGTGACAGAGGATAAGATGGTTGGATGGCATCATCAACTCAATGTACATGAGTTTGAGCAAACTCCAGCAGATAGTGAAGGACAAGGAAGCCTGGCATGCTGCAGTTCACAGGGTCGCCAAGAGTTAGCCACAACTTAGTGACTGAACAAAGTCGTTTCCAACTCTTTTGTGACCCCATGGACTGTAGCCCACCAAGCTCCTCTGTCCACAGCTAAGCCCAAAGGTGCCATTTTTCTGCAGTTACCTTCCCAGGGTTTCCTGTTATGTTTGGCTGTTCAGTACATCAGGAATCCTAGGGTGATTCCTCATTCTACCCCAGGATACACCCATGAAAGTGTAATTTTGGATTTATTTTATTGAGTTAAACCCCATTTTGTATATTATCCTCAAGTACTTTGAAACTGCAAATAATTCCTCAGGATAACTCTTTCTCAACACTTAGCATATACCTCACTTCCCCCTTTCCCTCTTATGCTTCTCCTTCATTGGGCCATGGACTCTCTCTATCTAGTCTACACATTTTAATAGCATCATTTGCTGCATGATTATAATTGGCAAGAGAGGGCTGTATCAGAAATGCATCAGGATTGTTTGTAACACCAACATCTGAGTGGCTTTCATTTTGGCGATCCAGGCTTTCCCTCCTTCTAGTCCCACAACCACACAGTAGGAGAAAGAGATATTAATGAACAATTAAAAATCAAAAGAGTAACAGACTATCACAGAAATGAAAAATAATTTCAAGGATTAATTAAGAGGCCCTGTTTCCCTCCAAGCAGTCTTTAGAGTATAAGCCCAAGCAAGCCATTTCTAGACAGGAAATATAAACATTTTGAAGATGTGAGCTTTCAGTTAGCAATAACTCTCTGAAACCATTTTTAGACTTACATTTTTTTGAACCAGACTTTTTCCATATCAGGCAAAATAGAAGGTTCAGGTGTAGAAATATAAACATGGAACAACGTCCTTAGTTTGCCTTTGAGTTAAATTTGCCAGACTGCCATGCAATATCTAAGTCCTACTTATACTAACAAATTATGCACTGTTTATCTGAAACACAAATGTAACCGAGAGTCCTATATTTTATCAGTCAACCCTATATGAAGTATACTAAAAGATCTAGTTGGGGAAAATAACTAGGCTCTTAGCAGAACCAGAGTCATTTTTATGGAAAAGGTACTTTGGTGGGGGGTTCAAAAACTAATACCAAAGCAGAGGCCCAATGTTGTAAGCATTCAAATAATATTTTGCATTTATTTAATACTTAAAAATTTATAAAACATTTCATAAAGTTTGTATTACCTGGGTCTTCCTCATGACAGCCCTTATGTGGGCATTTTTATGCCTGTTTCAAGGCTCACAGATGTTAAGTCATCATCATGCTGATCCATACAGACTTTATGAAGAAGACAGAACTTGAATCCAAGTCCCTGAGTATGGTGCAGTGTTCACAAATAAAGACCATGTTCACATGAACAGCACACAAGCCTTTCAATCCCTAAGCTGCAGATAAAAATTAAATATCTGGCAAACCTAGCATAAAATTAACATTGTAACATAAGGTCAGGAAAAGGAAAACATATTCTAAATGAGTCACTGAGCTACCTTATATACTTTGTGGACTCCAGTTTGGCTTTTTAAACCACATACACTCACTTTGCTTCCCCAAGTACAAAGAGACATTATTCTTCAGATGTACTTTTATTCACATGTACCCCAAATTTCTAAATCTCCAACCACTTCTCTTTGTAAGCCATTCATATGTCCTAGAGGTCTTTAATAAAATCACAGGAAAATCCAACTCTGTTTAACTTACAGTTCATTTTCCCTAGGCCTATACACTGAAAATTTAGATGTTCTTGTAATAATTCATTTAGCGGTTAATGATCAGGGCTGTTTTTAAATTGTAGAGTAGTGGCACCTAGTGTTCACAATATGTATTGCACTTCTCCCCAGCACAGTTTTTATCTTTTACATGTGGTTCTCAAATTCCAGTGTTCATAAAAAACAAAAGTTCCCTGAAGGGTTAAAACATAGTTTCCTTAGCCTCTTATAGATTCTGATTCTATATATATATATGGGGTATGTACATTATGCAAGGCCCAATGCTACCATCTCTTTTCTACCTCTTGGTGAATCTCATTCAAGAGAACTTTATTGTACATATGAATCACTATGGATCTTGTTAAAACACAGATCCCGTGGCAACAATTTTGGGTTGCAGCCAGATAGTCTGCCTTTTTAACAAGCTCCCAGGTAGCATTATACCCTCATTTCAAATCGAAGCATTCTACTTTCTCTATGTAGCTAGATCACCATAGCCTGAATCCTAAGTTTACAAAATGTGACTTATGGATGCTTCTCACTCAGTGTTTAATCAGATTTTGCTTAAATCTTCTCACTCCTATTCTCTGCTCTGACTTTATGCTTTAAGTCCTAAAATACAGCCACCATCACCTCAAAAAGAAGTCAGTTCAGTTCAGTCGCTCAGTCGTGTCTGACTCTTTGCGACCCCATGAATTGCAGCACGCCAGGTCTCTCTGTTCATCACCAACTCCCGGAGTTTACCCAAACCCATGTCGAGTCAGTGGTGCCATCCCACCATCTCATCCTCTGTCGTCCCCTTCTCCTCCTGCCCCCAATCCTACCCAGCATTAGGGTCTTTTCCAATGAGTCAAATCTTTGCATGAGGCTCAGAACAAAACAGTCCCACATAAATCCATGCCTGTCCCTTTCTAGACCAAACCATTTCCTGGTACCAAATAGAGAGGAGGGCCTAGGCAGCAGCATCATCCCTGATAAGCCTGTGCACATATATGGGAACCACAGCTCCCTACCACATTATCATCTCCCTATGAGGATGGAATACAAAGATGATGACAAATGATGATGACAAACAATGATGATGAGGAAGATGCTATCAGCTAACATTTACTGCACACTTGCTAAGTGCCAGCCACTGTGCTAACTCTTTACCGGGACTGTACATATGTATGTATCATACAATCTCACATCTTCACATGGACTATCTTTACATGGATTATCTCATATATATCATATACGTCTGTGAAGTAGATAATATTGTCTCCATTGTAATGATGAGGAGAGAGACAGAGAAGAGCACATAGGCAATTTTTATATTTAATATCACAAAGTCCAGTAACAGCATGTATAAATCACATTCAAGCTAAAAAACAAAATATTAAATTGAGGTCCCTTCCTCCTTTATGTCCCAGAGACAAATAACATTCATTCTGTAACATTTCTCTATAACATCCACATATCACCACCTAGCAATGGATAGCTGGAACATACAAGGGGTTTCCAGGAAAATCTTGAGTTTTTAGAAATGGCCAAAACTATGCCTGTCTTAATGTATCAAACACTAAAGAGCTATTGCAGCAGATACAGGCAACTTAAAAATATGTGTTCTCAATAGTTGCGTTCTATAACCAAATCAAAGAATAAAAAACAAGTGTTCATACATTTTTTCTTTTAATCATACCATTTTTTAATTTATATAATTATCCTTTTTTACTTGTTATTTTCTTGCAACCAGCTTTTTAAAAAAATAACACAGAATATTGTCTCTAAACTTCTAATGTGCTTTAGATATGCGTGGCTGAGCAGAAAATATTCCCTCTTGTCTCTTTGCTTTTATAATCCTATTGCTTTTACAGAAAGAGTTAGCTGCAATACAACGGTCTTTCCAAGTTGAGCACACAGTGATGACTATATATTCCTCAGTGTGCTTAAGTATGTATCCTTTGTTATTAAGAATTAGTGTTTTCAAGAATAAAAAGGAATCCATGTAAATTAAAAAAAAAAAAAGCCGTGTTTATCAGAAAGTATTAATGCAGGCAGCTGTGAGAAAGAGAGATGAGAAAGAAAACCCCAAGGATTACATATAGGCCTCTGGATAATCTCATAATCTGGTACTTCGATCAATCGTTATAGTTGTATGAAGGCCCTGCTTTGTCTCTGAAGAATAAGAACAATCCAAGAGAGAGAGAAAGGAAGAAAGCAAATAGATAAGGGAAAACGGGGATAACAGTTGAGAGACATACTCACCTCTCGTTCTTCTTCTCCTTTGTTTTACTGTCATGGAAGACACAAGATTTTGGAGCCAGACAAATCCAAGTTTGAACTCATATTCATCACTGCATGTAGCTGTGTGGCATCAGGCAGTTTACTTAGCCTCTCGGAGTCACAGTTTCTTCGTTTATGCTATGGAGACACTACTACTCCCTCAGACCAGTTGTTGGGTAGACAAACGCTCTTATAGGACGGAGCCTGGAAACAAAACAGAAAGAGGCTGTTACTTTCAGTTATTATTGTTGAGTCACTAAGTTGTGTCCAACTCTTCTGTGACCCCATGGACTGTAGCCCACCAGGCTCCCCTGTCCATGGGATTTCCCAGGCAGGAATACTTGGGTTTGACATATGGGTAGCAGTTAAAGCAATAGGAACTCCTTAACCTGGAGTTCAACAATGGGCTTTAAAAGAAGAAATTAAAGTGCAAATGGGTGGGGTGCCATTTCCTTCTCCAGGGGACATTCCCAACCTAGGGATTTATCCCAAGTCTCCTGCATGGCAGGCAGATTTTTTACCACCGGGGTATGCTGGCTATGGGGCTTCCCTGGTGGCTCAGAAATAAAGAATCTGCCTGCCATAGAGGAGACAATGCAAGAGATGCTGGTTTGATCTCTGGGTCTGGAAGATTTCCTGGAGGAAGGCATGGCAACCCACTCCAATATTCTTGCCCGGATAATCAGAGAAGGCTGGCAGGCTACAATCCACAGGGTCAGAAAGAGTCGGACACAACTGAAGCAGCTTAGCACACACGCATGCTGGCTATCAATGACCACCACTTCTTCATCTGTTCAACTTGCAACAAATTATTGATCATTTCTCTATGTCAGGAATACAGTGAACTCTCAGGACTACAGTGAACAAACAGGAAAAGTCTCTTCCCTCAAGAGATTGTGTTTCATCCTTTGAATACCAGGTTATCAAAATTCCATTCCCCTCACCCACTACTCCACTGAAACTCCTCTGGCAAAGTCACCATTGCCTTAGTTATCAAATACAATGGATTGGTTTTGGCCCTCAACAACACTTTTTTATAGCATGTAATATAATTGAGCAATTATATTCTTCATGCCTAGAATACTCTCTCTTGATTTCCTTTTACCCTCTAACTGAAAATTTTCAGTCTCCATTACTAGTTTTTTTTTCCCTTCTACTACCCCTTTAGTTAATATAACCTAATCTTCTGACTTTTGCCCTCTCTCTTTTACACGCTACACTAGTAGTTTTTGATCTTCTCATTCATTAACTTTAAGAATCTGAAGAAGCTACGTGCTGACTTCCCAGGGGGTGGGAATGGATCTGCTTACAAATATACAAAAATTTGCATAGATTTTCAGGAGTTTCACAGACCTTCTTCTTTTAAAGCCCATTGTTGAACTCCAGGTTAAGGAGTTCCTATTGCTTTAACTGCTACCCATATGTCAATGACTCTCTAATCTCTGTCTCCCACATAAACCACTTTCCTGAGCAACAGGCCTACTGTCCAATAACTTACTAACAACTACATATGAATGCCCCTCGGGCATCTTAGAATTCAAGATATCCCAAGCCAAATTCATTATCCTTCTCCTAAAACCTATCTTCTTCCTAGGAGACAACACCTATGGGAAAGAAAACACTATTTTTAAAACTAACAGACTGAGATTTAAATCCAGCCCTAGAAGCTTCAGAAATATACGTAAGCCATTTGCACTTTAATTTCTTCATATTTAACATGAGGGTAATAGTATGTCCATTTGCTGGATTGTTATGAGAATTAAAGAATGGAAAAATCCCTATACAAGTGCCACCACATACCATACTTTCCACAAATTAATATTCCTGGATTTCCAGTCTCAGCAAAAGCAACTCTAGTCATCAAGTATCCTAAGTCAAAAATGTAGGAATCATCTTCAATGTGTCCTTTTCCTTGTCTGCAACTAATGGACAGCTATACAGTACTGATTTCTCAACTTTCCCACTGCCCTTAATTCAGGTTGTCATGTTCTTTCTCACGGGCACAGCAATAGTCTCTTAACCACTTGCTCCAGGTCCAATTCCACATTCTTCCAACCTATCCTACATACTGAAGCCCAGGGATCTTCCCAAGTCACGTATCTGATGATGCCATGATGACTAAAATTTGCCCAGTATTCCGTTGCTTCCAGGATTACATCTACCTTAATAGTTCACTGAAGACTGACTATGATCTGGCCCCTGTCTACCTCCAACTCAATCATTTGATTATTTGTGGATATCCTCAACTGCCCACAGAGTTTTGGATTCTGTATCTCCGTCCACACTGCTTCCTTTGACTGAATGTCCTCACCCCTGTAATGTTTTTTCTTGGCATTCAGACAAACAACTACTCATCTTTCAAAATGCTGATCAAGCATCACCTACACTATGAAGTTATTCCTGACAGCCTCCTGCTGTACCGCTGTTCACTCCCACCTCTATCTGACAGGTGATTTTCTATCCTGGCAAAGGTGAATAACATATGGCTCCCAGTATCAAAAAGCTTATAATCATCATTCAACCAAAAATCTTGTTATATAACCTGGACTAGTAAGCTGACTTGAAGGTGAAATTATCAGGAATGAAAAAAGAATGAGTTGTAAGTAACTCAAATACTCAGCTCACTGGTTTTTCTCATAAGCCTCTGAGACTCCCAAGGCGTGAGCGTGAGCGTGTGTGTGTGTGTGTGTGTGTGTGTGTGTGTGTGTGTGTGTGTGTGTGTGTGCGCATGCGCGCAGCGCTATATGTGTTAGCTACATATTAACTGATTTAATATTCATGAACTATTATTACATTATTCCCATTTTAGCAGAGAGGAAACTAAAAGCATAAAGAGACTAACTTGTCCAACATGGTCCATAAAAAATATCAGTATGAGTCAAGTGTGGACTTCAGTTAACTTTTTAAAATACAAATGACAAATTAAAATGATATACTCTTCAGTTCTAATGGAGGTGGATGAACATATTATACAGAGCCTATCATACAGAGTGAAGTCAGAAAGAGAAAAACAAATATCATATACTAATGCAGATATATGGAATCTAGAAAGATGGTACTGATGAAATTATTTGCAGGACAGCAGTGGAGACACAGACATAGAGAACAGACTTATGGACAGGACTCAGGGGAGGCCGGGAGGAAAGAGAGGGTGGGATGGCTCAAGACAGTAACATGGAAACATATATTACCATATGTAAAATAGATAGCCAATGGGAATTTGCTATATGACTCAGGAAACTCAAACCTTGGCTTTGTAACAACCTAGAGAGGTGGGATGGGGAGGCAGGTGGGAGGGAGGTTCAAGAAGGAGGGGACATCGGTATACCTGTGGCTGATTCATGTTGATGTTTGGCAGAAACCAACACAATACTGTAAAACAATTATCCTTCAATTAAATTTCTAAACGGAGAAGGCAATGGCACCCCACTCCAGTGCTCTTGCCTGGGAAACCCCATGGACGGAGGAGCCTGGTAGGCTGCAGTCCATGGGGTCGCGAAGAGTCGGACACGACTGAACGACTTCCCTTTCACTTTTCACTTTCATGCACTGAAGGAGGAAATGGCAACCCACTCCAGTATTCTTGCCTGGAGAATCCCAGGGGCGGGGGAGCCTGGTGGGCTGCCGTCTCTGGGGTCGCTCAGAGTCGGACACGACTGACGCGACTTAGCAGCAGCAGCAAATTTCTAAAAGTGATATACTCCTTATAAATAAGTCGTGAGATATATATTTATTGCGCCTATTAAAAGTCTGGCACATAAAGAAAAAAAGTGCTCTATTCTCAAGAACAGTTACTCTCGAAATTTTTTTTTTTAAATAGATACAAAGAACAGAAAACTGTACCTCCTTTGAGCAATAAAGTCTTGGGGCAAGGGGAGGCTTTCAAATACATCGGTGAGTCAATGATCGAAATTAAACGAGTACCGAACGCCAGCTCTGGAGCCTTGATCTCCATCTCACATATCATTATCCACACCTCACCTTTCCTCCTGCTACGTGGAGGCGACGGACTATCCAATGAAAGGGCGGTGCTACGCGGGCCTCCCGTGCGCGTGCGCAGCATCGGCTCGAGGATCATTCCTATCCATGCGCTCGAGAGCAACTTCTTCAGTCTGGTCACTGCTAGCGTCAGCGCTACACCTTCTGCCGTCGAGCCGCCATTTTGAAGACGGGAAGAGTACGGGTCTGGGACCGCTGGAGACGGCTGTGGCGGCGACAACTGGTACGGACGGTTTCCGCCCGCGTTAGCCCCTCCGATTTGCCCATCTTCTGGCCACAGCTCTCGGTGTTGCCCTTATACTCACAGGGCCCCTGTCGCTGTCCCTGGCCGTACTGTCACTCTGTCGTTAGGATTTTTTTCGCTTCCTCAACCTTCATCTTTGCTGGAACCTTTGTTTACAGCTTGTTTAGAACCCTGATCGGTGTTAAAATACCTACTTGGAGCCTCAGGACTCCATCCTGGTAGACGGCCCCTCTTTCCTCACCCGGATCTAGTCGGAGTTGTCTTCCGCAGACACACCGGGCGAGCTGAGAGCTGCAAGGCCTCCTGTGGGCAGCGACTTGTCCCCTGTGGGGGCAGGGGGCGAATTCCGGTCTCCTGGGGTCCGGGGACAGCTTGGACTTTGGTCCTGTCGCGGAGGAAGGGACACCCAGTAGGCGATGGTGGACATTACCCGAGTGATCTGTTGTTAGAGCTTAACCCGTCACCGGCCTGTTTTGTTTTGTCCTTTCCCAGGAATAACTTTGCAAAAGGGAAGAAAATTTTCGTCTGCCCTTTCCGCCAGAAATGGCCAATGTGAGTAAATTAGCCTCTTAAGAAGCAGTACAGTAATAAATTATTTTGGGAACTCGTTAAGAAATGGAGGGAGGGGTTTAATTACAATGGCATTGATGGCATAATGTTTCTTGTACTTAGTGAATCAAGGGAAACAAGAGATGTGGAATTAGGTCAATATGCCTTGAAGGTAGTTTGAACACAAACATATTTCTCAATACTTTTATTTATTTATGCAAATTCCTTTTGAGAGATAAATTCAGTGCCAGCATCCTTTCAGTAATTTTAAAAGGCATTATTTTTGTAAATACTTAGAATCTGTTTTTAAGCTGGTTTCTGTTTGGTTAGGTAAACTGAAGGTTTTGTAGCAGTTTTAGTATCGGAAGTAACCTTTCAAATACTACAAAATGAGAGCAAGAGAGATTATTCTCATAGGCCACAGGTATTGATTCACGGTAACTGTCCAGTGATTACTTAAACGCATCGTGCCATAGGGGTCATAAAACATACATGAAAACTATTACAGTAAGAGTAGAAACTAATTTTGAAAGTTACACAGAGGTACAATACAGATTCAAAGCTTTGTGGAGAGAGAAAAGTGGGGGTTTGGGTTCACTTAATCAGGGAAGCATTTGAATTTTAAAAGATAGGTGAGATTATCTAAATCTCACCCAGAACAGGTATATTCAAAGACACCTGCCCCCTTTCAGAAATCAAGAAGTCATTTCTGTCTTCCTGAATGTAAATGTGAAAGAGATGAGTGGGAAATAAGGTTGGAAAGTGGATTTGGGATCAAGTAACAAGAGTCTTGGGGCTTCCCAGGTGGCTCAGTGGTACAGAATCCATCTGCCAAGCGAAACTCGGGTTCCATCCCTGGGTCAGGAAGATCCCCTGGAGTAAGAAATGGCAACCCACTCAAGTATTCTTGCTTGGGAAATCCCATGGACAGAGGAACCTGGTGGGCTACAGTCCATGGGGTCACAAAGAGTCGGATGTGACTTAGCAACTAAGCCACCAGCAAAGAGTTTTGAATGATAGAGTTGGTAACTCGGACTTTATTCTTTAAATTTTGGTGATTTAATTAGAGTTGTGTGTTAGGAAAACTAATATGGTAACAGTTAGCCAGGATAGTATTCCTGTAGTTGAATATGATACATTAAGTAGTAATCTGATGTTGAGACTGTAGGGCCAGGGGAGGATGCTTAAATTTTCAGGTGGACAGAATGCTCTGGAGACAGGCCTTGCATTTTGGGAGACATCTGGAGGAGGTTCAGTTTATCTGGATCTTGAACAAAGAGTTGGAATTTGTCCGGCCTAAGAGGAGAAGGAAAAGGGCAATTTAGTGGAAGAAATCTTACGGCAGTATGAAAGACAGAAATATGGGAATGTTGGGTAGGTATTTTTATGTGACTGAAAAGTGGAGTAAGAGAAGGGAAGATAAAATTAGTAAGAAATTCTGTCAGAGAGGTAGAAAGACCAGTCAAAGAACACACAGGTTGGATTTCAGAATACTATATGAAAGGGAAAAAGAATGATTCCAAAGTATCAAATGACTAGACTGTTTCAGCCTCCAGGTAACTAGTCTTCATACCACCTCTCTAATCCCACTCCTTTCTCTCCACTACCCTTAGTTGTACATTCCTTAAAACATCCTTTATTTTTATCAGTTTACTCTCTTCCTTCCTGCCTACAGGTTAAAATTCTGATTTATTATCTTGTTGTAATAGGCCCTTTGCTGTCTTGTGTCACAAAGTATAAAGCCTTTTATAGTTGCTCATAAGTTAAATTTCAAGCCTGTTCTTTACTGCATTACTTTATATCCACCTTCAGTGAACCTGTCACTCTTTGAAAATGACCTCCATATCTTTCTTCCTGAAGGGCACTCATTGAAATGAGTGCCTAAATTTCTATTTCTTCACAACCCAGTATATCCTCCATGAAACTTTTCCTATGACCTCAGTTCAGTTCAGTTCAGTTCAGTCGCTCAGTCGTGTCCGACTCTTTGCGACCCCATGAATCGCAGCATGCCAGGCCTCCCTGTCCATCACCAGCTCCCGGAGTCTACCCAAACCCGTGTCCATCGAGTCGGTGATGCCATCTAGCCATCTCATCCTCTGTCGTCCCCTTCTCCTCCTGCCCCCAATCCTTCCCAGCATTAGGGTCTTTTCCAATGAGTCAACTCTTCTCATGAGGTGGCCAAAGTATTGGAGTTTCAGCTTCAACATCAGTCCTTCCAATGAACACCCAGGACTGATCTCCTTTAGGATGGACTGTGACCAATGAACACCCAGGACTGATCTCCTTTAGGATGGACTGTGACCTCAAGGATCTCTTAATTGTTCAAATCTTTTAATAGAATTTCACAGATGATATGATATTTGTTCTTACGCATTTTCCACTAATCGAAGAGTCAGCAGTGTTTTTAACTATAAAGGGCCAGGTAGCAAATATTTTCGGCTTTGTAGGCCGGAGTCTCTGAAATAACTCTGCAATTATGACATGAAAGTAGCCATAGACAATACATAAATGGGTGTGGCAGTGTTACGATAGAACTGGATTCACCAGAACAGACAGAAGACTATAGTCCGCTATAGGTTGCCAACCCCTGCATTAAATTATTCTGACTCAGCTATTTTGATTAAAGGTTATACATGAAAGATGTTCACACATTCATATTGTAACTGACCTGAGTCTAGGAAATGAACGTAGGAGCAGAAAATGTATCATAAAGATGTGTGCTAAACTGGAGGAAAGAAAGATAGCATAGGAGATGATCAGTACAATCTAATAGCAGTAAAAGAATATTTAGAAAGTAAGGAGGATTTTTTTTTGTAGGAGAGGTTTTGAAAGTTCTTTATTTTGAGAATTGAAGAATCTTACTAGCTGTGCCACTTTTTTAGTGTTGCTGCTGAATAGGGCAACTTTTCAAGGTTCCTGTTCTTTCTGTATGGCACTCTTGATTCTGGCCTTGCTAGGAAAGCCATATATTTTTACCCAAATAATTCAGTACTTGTGTTTTTGATTTTTTTTAATATTTGTGTTTATTTTTAAAATTATAAATATGTGTGATGCTCATTCTGTGGCAGGTGCTTAATAACAGTAGAATCAATGTTGGTTTTAAAAGATACATTGCAATGTGAGGATTTGCCCGAGATTGTGTTAGTATAACATTTATATCCAGAATAATTTTGGTTTTTTGTGTCATTCTTAGGTGCTCTGTAACAGAGCCAGACTGGTTTCCTATCTCCCAGGATTTTGCTCTTTAGTTAAAAGGGTTGTCAATCCCAGAGCCTTTTCAACTGCAGGATCTTCAGGTTCTGATGAGTCTCATGTGGCCACTGCACCTCCAGATATCTGTAAGTAAAACTTATTTTTGCTTTACTTAACAATTGTTTCATAACATTTGTTTCCTGTAATATTTCTTCTTAAAGTTTTACTGATCTTCTAAAGTTGAGTTTATCCCTTTGAAAGTAAAATCAGAGCTCTGCCTAAATATTTATGCCAGGAAGTTATAATACTTCAAAAAAGAATGAATGCTCCTGCTGCTGCTGCTAAGTCACTTCAGTTGTGTCCGACTCTTCGCGACCCCATGGACTGCAGCCTACCAGGCTCCTCCATCTGTGGGATTTTCCAGGCAAGAGTAGTGGAGTAGGGTGCCATCGCCTTCTCCAAAAGAATGAATATTGGTTTCTAAAACTTACTTTCTTGAACTTTCCTTTTTTCTAATCTATATTCAGACACACACAGTCTTCCCTGAAACAAATCTTCTTTTGATCCTATTAAAGTATGTTACTACTTCTTGCCACTCTTTGCTGAATTTCCTAAATGTAGCCATCACTTTTTACTAATGAGTGTTTATTAAATTAGTCTGCTTTTTCTTATCCACTTTGCACACCACTCTATCACATTAATCATTCTAAAATACTGTAAAGCATTTTTCTGTCATAAGCCTCAATTATCTCCCATTGCTTTCAGTAGCCATTCCTAAACTATCCACAAACTATGAATCATTGTTCAAGGTCTAAAAAAAAATTTTTTTTTTATTCTGTAATTAGTTAACTTTGAGAAATGCTTTATGCCAAAGTCCTATCTTAGAGGTTTATAAAGCACACTAAAATATTAAGGGAGGGCCCTTAGAAACCTTACCTAATGTACTCTGAAGGGATTGCCCATGGAATCCTTTTTTCATTCAGTGCGTTACTTACAGTGTAATGTCAGTTTACTTGGGCATGCAAAGCCTCCCCTAGTTTTCTTGCCTCAGTTTTCTAACTCCATCTCTGATTATTCCTCACTTTTCTTGATCTGAAGGCTAAACATATATCTATCATAAATGAAAGGTCTGTCACTCAGAATAGTTAAGGGTTTGCATTGTGAATATACAGCTTGGCCTCCCTGTCCATGGGTTCTGCATCCTCAGATTCAACCAATCAGAGATTGAAAATATTTGAGGGGGTGGGGAATTCCAGAAAGTTCCAAATAGCAAAACTTGAATTTGTCATGTGCCAGCAATTATTTACGTATCATTTACTTTGTGTTCGATATTATAGGTAATCTGGAGATGATTTAAAGTATACAGGAGGATGTACATAGGTTACATATATGCACACACAGTTCTTGAACAGCATGGGTTTGAGCTGTGCATATCTGTTTTATACACAAGATTTTATCAATAATAACTAACTACGCTACTACACAGTTCTCAGTTTCTTGACTCTCAGGATGTGGAAATGACTATACAGAGAACTGACTATAAATTATACTCAGATTTTTGACTGCAGGTTTTGAAAAACTAACTCTTGAGTTGCTCAAAGGTCAGTTGAACTATACCCTTTTTATATAAGGACTTGAGCATATGCAGATTTTGATATCCATGAGGGTCCAGGAAGCATTGCCCTGTGAATACCTAGGGAGAACTATATAAAGAATTTTTGTAGATCAATAGGAAAAAAACAACCCAGTAGAAAACCAAACAAAAATTTCAAAACTGAGTTTCAACAGGCTATTTCTGTAAGAGAAAACCTAAATGACCAGTAAACATTTGAAAATATGCTCAAATCCAGTATTAATATTGAATATTTATTTGAAGACACAGATCTGAATAATCTACAAAAACCCATGTTGTTCAGAACTGCTGGTAAGTTTTAGTTTGTGAACTGACTCCAGTCAGTCATTGGTGGCTGTCTAGAGCCTTATCACTCAGTGTGATCTGCAGACCAGTATAGCATGGCATGATATAGCATCAGCATCATCTGGGACTGGTTAGAAATGAATTTTGAGCCCCACTCCAGATATGGTAAATCAGAATCTGCATTTTGAGAAGTTCTCAGATGATTGTTAAATACTTAATAGTTTGAGATGTGCTGGGCTAGAGTGTTTGGGTTGAGAATTATGTGACAGAGTCTGGGTTCAGCAGGGAAAAGTTCCATAATTAATAGGTAATGTCTGTCATAGGTATGGAAGAGAGATATGGGCGTCACATAGGGGCAGCCATATTGACATGACCATTTTTAGTCACTTAGTTGTGACAGAATATTTATAAACACTTTTATTGCCAACTAAAGTCTGCAGCCATCCCTTCCTTTCTCTAAACAAAATTCCTAGTCTGAGTATTTCTTCATTTGATTTTCTAAGTTACTTTTTTTTGGATCTTTTAGAATTTTTCACGTTAGGATTTTTTTTAATTTTATAGGAATAAAGTAATGTGGTGTATTATTCTGTAAGTATTTAATCCATAGTCACGCATGTGACTGGTAAACAGGGCATTATGTCACATTGGTTGGTATAAAATTTTTTCCATTCCATTAATGTTTTGTGCCACCAGGTAACAGCAGTTGAATGCCCCTCCCCAAGGGTTCCCTGGTGGCTCAGATGGTAAAGAATCTGCCTGCAGTGTGGGAGGGCCAGGTTCAATCCCTGGGTCAGAAGATACCCTAGAGAAGGAACTGGCAACCCACTCCAGTGTTCCTGCCTGGAGAATCCCATGAACAGGGAAGCCTAGCGGACTACAGTCCATGGGGTCACAAAGAATCGAACACGACTGAGCGATTAACATACACACACACCCCAAGGGTAACCACTATTAAGTCTGGTATCTTTACTTTCAATTTTTTTTTTTTCTGTATTTAAAGCAGTATTATAAGCATGTAAAATAAATGTCACATATACTGTTCTTGGACTTAGCTTTTTCTTTTAATGTCATTTATCCTGTGAACTTCATTCACTATCTGTAAAGATTTACTAATGATTGTTAAGAATTGCATAGTATGGAAGTTCCCTGATGGTCTAGTGGTTAGGATTCCAGGCTTTCACTGCCATGGTCTGGGTTCAGTTCCTTGTTGAGGAACAGAGATTCCACAAGCCACACAGCGAAGCCAGAAAAAAAAGAATTACATAGTATGGATTACAGTACTTTATTGAATCCATCCCCTAATAAGGGAATTACCTATGAGTTGGCAGCTGGTTGCTTCAACTAGTGTTTTGGGAATAACATGAAACCAACTAACTTATATTCAACCAGTAAAGCAAACTTCAAAGATCTATTGTTTAGGTGAAAAAAAAAAAAAAAAAAAACCTTATTGGAAGAACAACATTCTTTCACATTCTTTCAGTCTACCAATGCACTTAAGTAGTAAGGAGAAAATGGTTCGTTTTGTTGTTCCTCTTCAGGCTCTCGAACAGTTTGGCCTGATGAAACTATGGGACCATTTGGACCTCAGGATCAGAGATTCCAGCTTCCTGGGAACATAGGTTTTGACTGTCACCTCAATGGGACCGCATCACAGAAGAAAAGCCAGGTTCATAAAACTTTACCTGATGTTCTAGCAGAACCTTTATCAAGTGAAAGACATGAGTTTGTTATGGCACAATATGTGAATGAATTTCAGGTATGTTGTTAATATCACTTATTCTGTTTTATAATTATTAAAGCTGCATTTCTGATAACTATGAGCATGTTACTTTCATTGAAAAAGTAAAAAAAACAATCTAAGTCCAGTATATACAGAAAAAACATACATAGTTGTCCTATACATAGTATTTGCTATATAATTTTTCACATTGCAGTCTCTTAAGTCATTCTTCAAAATATATTGTTTAATATTTATTGTAAATATAAATAACTTAATTTCTGTAACTGGAAATTTAGATTTTCTTTTTTTCACTTTTACAAACAGTAATTATAATTTATATATGGACCAAATTCCAACTAGTTTTATATTCCTCTAGCCATTTGGAAACTTAAAATTTTGAGAGCTCTAAAATTCTTCAGATATAGTAAACTAAAAAGTAGGATTTTTAAATAGGTTTTGTAAAAACAGTTCCTGAGAGGTTTTTTATGAGTTTTGTAAAACTGGTATTGCATATGAATTCTTTAAATGAATTGTAAAACTAGTGTTGCATCATTGCTCACTCAAATGGGAAGTACATGCATTTCAGAGTTTGTCACACCCCTGATCCTTATCATTTTTCATATTTCTATGTAGTTTCAGGTGAAGATTTTGATGAAAACCATATTATTGAAACAAATAACCCCTCACAATTATGGGTTATATCAGTAACCTAACACTGGGATACAGTTGACCTCCCCTTTTTATCTCAGATAATTCCTTCTCAGTCTTCTTGGCTCCTCCTCTGTCCACCAGTTATATGATATTTCCCAAATGTCTGTTGTTCATTTTCTCCTTTGACTTGCTCCCTCGTCACTTAAGTCCTCAGCTTTCTCCATAGGCTATGTCTTCATATTTCCTAACTTACTGTTTCTGTTTCTGACATTTCTGGTTCTGTATTACTTGCCAAATATCTTTATCTGGATGTCTCAGAAGTACCAAAAGTAGGACTAGTACACATCTAGTACTGAATGAGTCCTTTTTTTCTCTCAAAACTTGTCTTTATCCCCAAGTTGTCAGTAGTATAAGTAACTTAGTCATCCTCCCACTATCCCAAAAATAAAGATTACAGTGACAACCTTGACTCCTCTTTTCATCATTCCTCCATAAATAGTGACAATTACATTGCTTTCATCTCTGAAAGTAGCCCTTAAATTTGTGTCACTTTAGTTCTCAGTAATACTATTAGAGTTCAGCGCCTCCTTATCTTACCTCAGTTTTTAGAGGCATTATAGTAGGATGGACTGTAGAGAGAGGATAAAGCTGTATACAGAGATTAACCAGTTTTTATTGATAATTTTGTGACCTTGAGAAAGTTACTTCACCTTTCTGAGACTTTTGTTTCTTTATATGTAAAATAGGGATAATTTATTAATATTATTTAATAATTTTAAAGTAAAAGTCAAAATTTTGTTATGTGGCATAAATGGATTTCCATAGTTTTGATCCTTTTCTCACCTTACCTCCCATGATTTCCTGCTCCTTCTGGATTCTAATCATAGCATACTTTTCATTTTTTAAAAATTACAGCGTTCTCTTTGACCATTGCATGCCTTTGCACTATTATTTCTTGCTAGACTGTTTTTTTTCCTCCAGGATTCTTAACCTGTATTCTGTCCATTCTTTTATCTGTCAGACACATACATTAATTAACATGTAACTCATAATTGGATTGCATTTGTTTGTTCATGCTATTTTTCTTCTACTAACCCTTATATACCTAAGCTTGAAGACTGGATTTTTACCATTGTAGTGTCTGCTGCTGTTACAATGGCTGATGTATAACAGGCAGCCAGTAAATTTTAGTTGAATAAAAGCCTCTAGGCTTTTCCTGTTGGAGAGATTATATATTTAATCACGTTGCTTTGTAAGTTAGTGTTATTATGCCCATTTTACAGAACAAAGAAAGGATAATTAGATATAACAAAATATCAGAAGAGGTGACATTATAAGATACAATCATGGCATTTTTAAGTTTTTTAACCAACTTCTATTAAGTCTATAATATCAGTAGATATATATTCCTTTTTTCTAATTCAACATTTTTTTAAAATTCTCAAATTACCTTCATTATAGAGAAAAGTTTGAGTATGTAAGAATACACTGATCATTACCTGATCACCAGCTAGATTAGGATTATTGAAAAAGCTTTCTAGGACAAACAGGTTTATAACAGGGAGGATATTTTATTTGAACTCCAGATTTTGTTTATCTGTATTTCTTATTCCCCTTAGGGTAATGATGCACCTGTTGAACAAGAAATTAACAGTGCAGAAACTTACTTTGAAAGTGCCAAAGTAGAGTGTGCAATCCAAACATGTCCAGAGTTGCTGCGAAGAGGTATGTTGTGCTTTATTCATTTTTACACTAGTGTTTGTCGGATTATGTCACTAATTTAAATATATTAAAAAATATACTCCTTAGGAATTATAATATAACTGAATATTTTAACATGTCTCGCTGGAAATGATGATTGCCTGGCCAAGAAAAAGACTAGCAAATGTCCCCTGACATCTGACCTCATGCTGCCATTAGATAGGATTAGTAGAATTTTTAGTAACTTTTTCCCTAAAGTCATCCTACTCCCAGGTGATTACTGAGAAAAATCTTAATAATAAACTTTTTTTAATTCCAAGACTAACAACATGTAACCCAACTTACTCTTTGGAATTGTTGGCAGTATATTTTTGGTTCATCCAAAAAGAGCAGAAGTAAACCAAAACTAAATTCATTTCATCCTTTTAAAATATAATATGCATTTATAAACCTAACTTGGTACCATAATGATTTGACTTAATCATCATTTTTCTAAAGTATTTTATGCACTGTTTCTTTTTTCAAAAAAACAAATAATTTTTTCCTGGAATTTTATTCTTATTTATAGATTTTGAATCACTGTTTCCAGAAGTAGCCACCAACAAACTAATGATTCTGACTGTAACACAGAAAACTAAGAATGATATGACTGTTTGGAGTGAGGAGGTAGAAAATGAAAGAGAAGTGCTCTTAGAAAAGGTAATTCTTTCAGCTGCCGACAGTTTAGTTTTATAATCTTATTTAAACACCAGTGAACATTGTTTTAAAATGATGGCTGTCTTTTCTTACCATTATTAGTTCTTTCCTAATGTATGTCAGTATTTTAAAAAATGTACATGTTTTCTGAAAATAAAAATGCCAGGGTTTTTTTTAGTATCTTTGAAAAATTTATATTCTGTCCAGTACTTCCTCGTTTTTTTTTTTTTTCAAGTTATGTCTGTCTTAGGAAGTTTGGAAATCCAGTAAACAACAAAAATGTAAAATTAACTCTTCATACCCATCCCTCTCTCCTCTCTTATCCTGTTCTCTCCCTCCATGTCTCTTTCTGTCTCTTAAGCATGTCAAGTAAAAAGTGAAAATTACCTAATCCTTCTTCATAGTATAAACAATAACAGTGTACAGTATAATAATAATAGTTGTACATACCCACATTTTTCCCATCCTTTGCTTTTAACTAGAAAATATGTTTTGACACCTTTCCTTCACGTTACGCATAGATTATATTTCGTTCTTTGTAAAATCTCTATAATATTAGATTACACGGGCAAACCATAAATTTTTTTAATTATTAAAAAAAATTTTTAGTCTTTTGTAAGTTGAAAATCAAACGTTTGCTTTTACAGGCAGTGAATATATTTGTACATTTATTTTTATGCACATACTTACATATTCCTAAATAGGGAATTGCTAAATCAAAGGGTATATTTATTTTAAGTTATAATATATACTGCCAATTTGCCCACCAAAAAGATCATCCTAGTATATAGGCTGTTACTCTTACCCTGGTTATTAGCATTATATTTCATTTTTATCAACCTGAGAAATAAGTGGTAACTTAAAGTCTCATATTTAGAAATTATATGAGTTTGATTCCTTTGTATGTATGACAAGTTAAGATTAGCTCACCTAACTACAGTTGAAAAAATTCTCTTTACTTATTTACATGCAGAATAATATCGGGAGCTTTTTAATGTTTTCTTTAAGGTTAGATGTATGGTTCTCACAACTTATAAAAATATTGTTTACATACTTAGCAAAGTATTTTATGATAATGACTTCACACTTAAATGTCCCAAATATAGCTTTGCTAATAAATTCCAGGTAGTAATTAACAGTCAGGAGCAAGTTATATGCTAGTTAACAAAGAAGTAACAGAGAGGCATAAGACATTGTCTCTGATTTTTAGAAGATGTGAATTTGATGAGTTGAAATTTAAACAGACAATAACTCAGTAAACATTTTCTGTTTATCTGTTAAGACCAGGAGTAGTTTATCATCACTGTCATTTAGATGTTGGAGAATTTGCTCTCACATGTACATTGCATTGTAAGTCCTACTTTTTGGTTCGTCTAAGATTCTGAGCCTCATTTGATACTGACCCCGGTATAGATATAACTCCAGTTTTCTATAACCAATTTCCAGGTTTTGAAATGGCACTATACTTTTTCATGTGATTTTTAATTTTATAGTGACTAAAACTGTTTTATTTTTTATGGAAAAGAAAACATCTCTTTCTACGTCAGATATGTTAGTGATTATTTTAGGATCACATGTAACTTGACTGTCCAAGTAGGTCTTTTATCTTTTATGGTTTAAACCTATTGTAGTTTTTCCAGCAGATGTCAGTGTTTCCTATTGATGAGCAGAATAAGATAAATATTTAAACTGGTTCCTTTTGTGATCATTTGGCATTCTTAATCTTTGCAAACATTTAAATACATTGTTTTGTTCACCTTGTAGTTTTTGTGTATGTCTTATTAAATTGATACATAATTTTAATGACTTTTCTATACCATATTCAGTTTTCCTGTTTTTTAAGAATTGCGAGGATTAATGAAATACAGCAATAAGCGCAAATATTATGTAGATAACCTAAAGAATACAGTGTCTTTAGATTTGTTTCATTAATTTCCAAGAAAGTTTAGGCATACCTTGGAGATAGTGCTGGTTCGGCTCCATCACAATAAAGCAAATATGGCAATAAAGTGAGTCACATGGATATTTTGGTTTTCCAGTGCATATAAAAGTTATGTTTATGTTATACTGTAGTCTATTAAATGTGTGATAGCATTATATCTTAAAAAATGCATACCATGTACATGGTCTATAATATTTATACACTACATAGAAAAATAGAGAAGTGTATAGGGAAAAGTAAGTATGCTGTCCAGCCCAGTACCCGATCTATCCATTTATCTTATTTTCATGTGCCTTGTCAGAAATAGTTCATGACTATGTGACTGGATAGGTGTATTTTTGAAGGACATACAAACAAGTACCTGTTTTTAAACAACTTCCATTCAAATTAATGAATGGTTCAGATCTTTTTATTATGAATATTTTGCTTTCCCTTTCTTATTTTGAAATCTCCTTAATATAAAATAGCAACTACAGTTTATAATCCTTGACAAATTTGAGAGTTAATAGCACAAAAGTGATTAGAAATAGTTCCTAAAACAAATAATTTAGAAGAAAAAAAGTGTACAATTTAGACTTTAAAAAAATGAAAGTGTTATATTAACCATTAATCATTTGGACTGGTGAAAATAATCTTTAGACTATAACTCCTAATTTGTCATTAGTTTTAATTTTTTATTAATCTTGTGTTCTCTGAGGCAAAAGATATTTATTTTAAAAATTTATTGAAAAATAAAACAGTCTGTAAACAGTGTAGTGCTATCTTGAGCATAGTATTTGTGTCTTTTTCTATGCAGTTCATCACCGGTGCTAAGGAAATTTGCTATGCCCTTCGAGCTGAAGGCTATTGGGCTGACTTCATTGACCCATCATCTGGTTTGGCAGTGAGTAATTAAATGCATTTTGAAAGCCAGATTATGTAGTTTGAAGTAGGAATTATTTTGTTATAATTATAGCCTGGGTAAAAGTAAATCATTTAGGACTTCTTGAAAACCTCACAACTTTATGCACAGAAGTACCAAGAATCAATTGAATTCACAACTTTGAGGGATCTCTGTCACTCCTGGTTAAAGTTCTCCATCACTTTAAATTTTTTTTATTAAAAATAATTTCAAAATTTATTTTTTCCATCCTTACTAATAGACATTATTTGAATTACACTGAATTAGTGTGCTTACTGTTAGTTAAAAATTAGCATTCAGTAGTTTCATTAAGGAAGAAAGAATTATTTTTAGAATTAAGAAAATTTGGATGGTAAAGAAATATTTAGAAAAGTGACTTTTTGGAAATTAACATTTATAAAGCTAAGCTTTAAGAAAAATAATGAGCCACTAATGTCACATTTTCAATTCTGTGTATGTCTTTCAGTTACAAATAGTAATAAATTTTATTTTAATCTTAAGATAGAAATATATACTGTTTCTTCTCGAAGTTAAGATTTAGTGAGTACTAGAAATGAAAAACTTACCCTGGGCTATATTTTCTTATCTTAAAAATTACAAAGGTGAAACGTAGATGATTGCCTAAGACTTATTTCATCTCTAAAGGTCATGTGAAGTTATACATTTGGTTCTAGATAACATGCAGTCTGCTAGATCATTCATTTCCACAATACACAAGTATTGAGGGGAGAGGAGGTTTTAGGGCAGTTAGGTGTTGCGTGTGACCCTTTTATTTCTTATTTGACCTTTTAAATATTTGCAGTATTTATACAGATCTATGTTCATGTTTACATAAAAATGATTACTCATTATCTTTCTTGTTAATAAAACTATGACTTCATTTTTTATTTCTTCCAGTTTTTTGGACCATATACAAACAACACTCTTTTTGAGACAGATGAACGCTATCGACATTTAGGATTCTCTGTTGATGATCTTGGCTGCTGTAAAGTGATTCGTCACAGTCTCTGGGGTACCCATGTGGTTGTAGGAAGTATCTTCACTAATGCTACACCAGACAGCCATATTATGAAGAAATTAAGTGGAAACTAGCAGTAGTGTCGATTAATTTGATCTTCTGCTTGTCTGTAACATTTGGAATGATCCACAAGCATTGTCAAAGGCTTTTGTTTTTAAAATTTATTCCCTTGTAGGTATTTATTTCAACATTATGGATTTACAATATTGGCAAGTGGTTTATAATTTTTTAATTTTAAATTCTCATATTATCATTAAATACATGTTGAGCACATCCACATTGTACAGAATGTGATAATTAACATGTAACCAGGGTATGATCTCATATTGTTATTTCTCCCCTTAATTGGAAGAACCTCACTTTTAATTATACCTATCCAAAAATAAATCATACATTTGGCTATGATCATGTGTTTTTTTTATTGCAGTCTTTTTAAAATACAGTTCTTAAAGTTTTTTTCTTTTTTTAAATAAATGCAGTTGAGAATTCTGGATTCATTATAGATTCAACTTTTTTAAATTTCTTTATTCATTATTACTTGTCAAGTGTCCTGGTACTAGTTTGAGTGTTACTTTGAAATGTATGTACAGAAAAAGAAGAATAAGGATAATACTACATCTTTACATATAAAAGAATTTGAATCCCAACTTTATATAATAGTAAAAAGTAATTCTTAACTCCTTGGTTGAGACAGATAAGTGTTTTATTCTCAGACAAAACTATGAGTCAGCTACTAAGTCTATTTCTCTAATTTTAACAACAGATAGAAACTGCAATAGTTTACAGAAATGCCTCATGGGGGACAGAACTTGTTTTTACAACATTTTAAACTCAGAATTATCTTTGATTTGTCTTTTGTCAATAGTAATAGAGATAAATCTCAGGAGAACAAGTAACTTCTGCCAAATGAATTATTTGAAATGGATTTTTCTGTATTTTTTTAATTAAATGCCTGTATTTTAAATGAATACATGGAGATGACCAACTTTAGTTTATAACTTCATTTAAAATTCTTTGCTTAATTAACATGTAGCCTGATAATGAGTATTGCTTAGGATTCACAGAGTAAGACCTACAATGTTCTCATTCGTTATGAAGAAGATAAAGTAGTGACTCCCATAGTATAATATAGTATAAATGCTCAATAAATTTTCATCTATGTAAGGAGGACCTAGATCAACACAGAACATTATTGGCACCTCAGAGGCTCATCCTGTTCCCTTTCAGGCACTTCCTCCCCTTACTTACCCCTCCTATAAGCAACCACTATTGATTTCCTACAATATAAGTTGGTTTTCTGTTTTGATGCTTAATATATATATGAAATCATATATACCACGTTCTCTCTGGCTTCCTTCACTCAGCAATGTGAGATTCCTCATTACTGTGCATAATTATAGATTGCATGTTTGCATAGCATTTGTGTTCTCAGTGAATTGGGACAGTTTTGCCCCCAGGGGAAATTTGGCAATGTTGAGATAGTTCTTGATTGTTACAGCTTGCAGTGGGTGAGTGCTATAGGCATCCAGTAGGTACAGGCCATAGATGTTACTAAATACCCTGCAATGCTAAGGACATCTCCCACAAAAAGAATTATTTGGTCCACTGCCTTTCACCACTCATTTCTAGTGTGCATATTGCTTATTCAGGCATTTCTGACCTTGCACCACTCTTTGAGCCATGTTCCTTCAAATTTCACCCTCTGCTTTAACAGTTTTGAAATGCTGTCTACTGGTTGAAAAAGCATACTTCCTCCCGATCGATGGCTATGGCTGTGTACTGGATCATATCAGGGGTAGGGTAAAGAGTGGTGGGGCTCCTTTTCTCATCTTGATTTGTAACAGGATTTGCAAAAACAAAACTTTTAAGAAGCAGTAACTGCCAGTTAAAATTTTTATTTTCCTTGAAATGTTTTAAGCAGATTTAGGTTTGGGATATATAATACAAGGGATTCTTACTAATCCTAGTAGAAGTTTAGCTTTTATGTACTGCAGTAAGAAAATATTGCAGGTATCAGTTTCATCACATTCGTTTGATTAGGACCCCATAAAGGAAGAATTGGTAAAATTTATTGTCTTAAACAGAAGTTCGCTACCTTTTAAAGTAAGACTGAGCCATTGAAACTGATTTTAGACCTATCACTGAAAATATGTTTTTGTTGTAAAGTTTGAATTTTGACAAGAATTTATAGAAGATAAATGCTGAAAGGGGTCTTTCAGATCACCTGACCCACCTCCATCATTTTATAATAGAATGAAAAACAGGAACATGCATCAGATTACACAAGCTAGTGTTAAGACCCAGTGCTGGAATTTGGCTGTGACTTACATACATACATATGTAGAGAAAGACTTCATACTCACTATCAAGAAGTTTATTGAGCGATTAAAAATATCAAAGAGTTGCAGAATTTAACGTCAGGTTAACTAATACTGCTGCCACATTTCATAGATAAACTTCTGAGTTCACTCCCTTGAACTCTGGATGCTCTGAATTTCTTTGAAAATTTACTGAAATGTATCTAAAAATTCAATTACAGATCTTACACTTCACAGTAGTTCTCTAACTTCAGGTTTAAAACTCATTTCTTGGGCTTCTGTCACTTGTACCATCAATATAATCCTTACATTTGAACAAAGTTCTGCTTTTAGTTTCAGACTCTATTTCCTCTTCTTAGTACTGATTCTCTTGTTGTTCCAAAGCAGAATTTATCTACCTCAGCACTGTTGACATTTTGAACCAGATAATTGTTTGTCCTGGGAGATGTTCATGTGTGTTATAGGATGTGCAGCAGCATCCTTGGCCTCCATCCTCTAGATGCCAGTAGCAACTCCTGGTCATGACAAAAATATCTCTAAAAGTGGCCAAGTTTCCCCTAAGGAGCCAAATGTTTATCTGAAAAAAATTTAACCAATGTGTCCTTTATTTTATGTGACAGTATCCTATCCGCAGTTGAGACCCACTGATTGAGTATACCTTCTAACTCAGCAGTCCTCAACTTCAGCTGTATGTTTGAATCAGGTGGGAGCGTGTTTAAACACACTGATGATTTGACCCCCACACTCACAGATTGTTCTGTTAGTGTGGAGAGGCTTAGGCTTCATCATTTTTTAAAAGTTTCCCAGATGATTCAGATGTACAGTCAAGATTCAAACCATAAGTCTGTTTTGAAAACAATAGAGATTAAAGAAGCATTTAAAGAAGTAACAGCAGGATATGATCATGGATTTAATGCATTAAGAAGATACAGGAAACAAAAAATGAAGTCTCTAATGTTCTGCATTAAGAGTGACCTGGTTGGGTTCAAATTCAAGAATTCTTCCTCTACTAAGGCTTTGCTAACTGCTCCGTCCCTTCTTTCCTTTCCCTTTGTTGAGCTCTTGGTTTATACCATGCCATTTTGGATTTACTACTTGTACACAGCTCTTTTATATTTTTTGTTGTCTTCTTCCCATACCTGAAAAGTAGGCATCTAGTTCCCTAATAAACACCACACTAAAAATGCAGTAATAATCATTCTCATCTCATAACTACCCAGGATATTTTAAACTTTTTTATAAGTATTCTTTTCCCTCCTTTTTTTTGTGTCAGTGGGATATATGAGAGCCGTAATTTAGTTATTCAGAAGATTCAAATTCAGGCTTTGAGCATTTGCCTTCTGATAATATTATTGGAAGCTATAATCACTTAAAACAATGTTGCTACTATAAAGCTACAGTAATTAAGACAAAGTGATATTGACACAAGGATGAACAAACCAATGAAGAGGAAAAAAAGTCCAAGAAATTTACCTGCATGTTAGTGGTTACTTGATTTATGACAAAGGTGACACTGCAGTACAGTAAGAAAAGAATGATCTTTTAAGTATATATTGCTGGATCAATTGGATATTATATAGGAAAAGAATGTATTTTTTGCTTTTACCATACACTATACAAAAATTACTTTCCAAATGAGTTGCAAATCTAAATGTGAAAGATTAGACAAAATTTTGGGGGAAAAGAGATCTTTGTCACTTTGGAGTAGGTAAGGAGTTTTTTAAAAACGGGACACAACACTGACCATACAAGGGAAGAAAACATTATATTAGGATTAAGAACTTTTCAGTTCATCAAAAGACATCACAAAGGAGAAGGCAATCAACAGAATTAAAGATATGTGTGTATATATATATATATATATATATATATATATATGTATATCTTCATCAATCCAGATATATATATCTTATATATATATATATATATCTATATATATATATCTTCATCAATCCAGATAAATATCTAAAAAGGGACTTGTTTCCAAAATATATATAAAGAACATGTAAAATCATCAAAAAACCCAACAGAAAAAAGACAAACATCTACAAAGAAAGCTATCCAAGTGACTAATAAACATGAAAAGGTGCTCTGCTTCATTAATCCTCAGAAATGCAAATTAAATCCACAACATCACATCACTGCAGGTCCTCAGAATGGCTAAAATTAAGATACCAAGTCGCAAAGATGTAGTGTAATTACAACTTATTATTGATGGAAAATGTAATATAAACACTTAGGAAAACTTTTTGGTTCTAAAGCTTAACTTAGCTTATCTGGGACCTAGCAATTCCTCTCTGAGATATAGATCCAATAGAAATGCATACATCTGTTCACCAAAAGACATACTCATGGAAGTCTATACCAGCGCCATATATAATGACCAGAAGTAGGACATTGCTCAAATGCCCAGTAGCACTGAAAGGGATATATCTATTGTGGGGTACTTACAAAGTGAGATGCTATATAATAATGAAAATGAATGGTTTATGACTACTTGCAACAAAGTGATGACACTAATAAGGATGAAAGAATCCAGACACCAAACTGTGTCCTGTATAATTCCACTAATAGGAAGTATAAAAGCAACACTGCTGCTAGAAGTCAGAGTGATGCCCTCCCTTGTAAGGGGAAGCATAGTGACTGAAAGGAAGGAAAAGGAGACTTCTGGGGTATTGGTGATGTTCTTTTTTTTTTTTAATTTGAGTACAGATTGTATGGGTGGTTTAATTGTACAAATTCATACAGATATGTGCACTTTTTTGTATGCATATTTTACTTCAAAAGTTTTTTAAAAATACTACCAAATCCACTCAGAAGATACTAGTTAAACCTGTTTCAAAGATAACTGATACCATAAAAAGACCCTGAAAATTGAATCTACTCTTAAAGAAGGAATTACAATTTATAGTTAACCCAGAGAAACTCTGAAACAAAATTATGGCTTTTCTTTTTAAATATTTAGGTATAATTTCAACTGTACATTAATTTCTAGATTAAATGGAGAACCAAGTTTTCAAGCATTTCACTTTCCTTACACCTTTATATTAGACATTTTATACTTTTTATAACATGGTCAATTTTGCCAAAAGCCTAAAGAGTTTTCCAAGAATGTCTTAATCCTTGAATAGTTAATCATTCTCTTTTAGAGTTCCTAACATTCCGTCAACCTTGTAGATGATCTCTCTTTAATTATTAATTGATATAACAGTTGTTTCATATTTGATTATTTCATTAAATGTTTCATTTTTGTCATACAATTTTACTGTATTTACATGAAATGCCATAGTCATTAAATTTGCTTTTTTAAAATGAAAACATACAGATAAGGTCACGATGCTATATTCTGCTTTGATCTTATTGTCCTATATAAAAAGAGGCTCTAATTGCTTTAACCTTGTTTTGTGTAAGATTATATTTAAGTTACAACTTCTTGCCCATTCTAGTCTAAAGGAATAATATTCTTGTATTTTAAGTAAACAGCAATTTAATGATACAAAAATAGGCACTGAGCTTTTTAAACACTGTTTTGTACTTACAGTCTAGGCCATTCTGCTGTAAATTGAATTTTCAGTAGTCTTTGAATAGTAAAAAGCCATGCTTATTATAAACTTCATGCAAAAGTTCCTGCCAAAGGTTGAGTTTTGTTACTGGAAGAATGCTTCAGCACAGTGTACTACTGAACACAGATGTTCAGTAATACACACTGTAAAATAAACACTAACCAATTTAATGATGGTTCAGAACAGTAATTCAGATTTCATGGAATCAAATTGGAACTTTGTGTCCATTTTCACTGAAAAACCTTGGACAGAGAGATCTTCCAATTAGTTTCATATTAATTCAATCTGTTCTGCAATTTCTGTGCAATAGGGGCAGTGTACTTAATAAACATACTGCCTACCTCCCAAATATTGCATGGTACTTACTTATACTAAAAAGTTACTTGCTTTTTTTTTCTTTTGAAAATCGAATTTACCTGAGTCCTCTATTTTATTCTATGTGAATGACAACACTGCTATCAACACTATTTATTTTTAATGGTGAGACTAGAGGAATTTTAATAGAATTACAAACTAAATTTTTTAAACATACATACTCTTATAGAAAGAGAGTACAAGCTTTGAGCACCCCGGAGAATCAGCACTTGCAGGGTTAAACCTCCATGACTTTTTATCATTTTTCAATTTCAGGTTTTTACCTTTGAACGTTCATGGTGCTGTTCACTGACTGCTTATTTCTCCTATTCATTTTAAAACTGTGACTAAGTTAGATCCTTAATACTGGAATCAATGATATTTTGTGGAAGAATTTTATTCTCCACAGTCCTGTTTAATAATAGAAGGCTTGAGATCCATTCGCAATTTGCTTACATAGTATGTGACTCCATTTATCCTTAGTTAAAGTTATTTAAAATAATACAAATTCCGTCTCTAATGTCACACAATCTTAATTGTAAATTACTGGGTTTAGAGCAGTTCAAACTAAGTTAAATCACCAGTAGGTTCAAAAGAAAGACTTAGTTCTGGTACTGAGTAAACAAGCTGGGAAAGAAAAGGGGAAACCATATTTATTGCAGTGTAACTCTGTTATAGTAATAATGATTTATCCTGTATTAAGCCTGGGTGCATTAAAATACCTTTGCAGAGTCAAGGGGTCACTCATGGGAGGTAAATTAACTCGACTGGGACACTGAAGTACGAATTAGTGACCTGGAAGAGGCAATTAATCTCAAATGGATGAGCACTTGGCTTTTAGATTTATTCTCCATTTATAATTCCCTTGTCACTCAGCTGGTAAAGAATCTGCCTGCAATGTGGGAGACCTGGGTTTGATCCCTGGGTTGGGAAGATCCCCTGGAGAAGGGAAAGGCTACCCACTCCGGTATTCTGGCCTTGAGAATTTCATGGATTGTATAGTCCATGGGGTCGCAAAGAGTCAGACATGACTGAGCAACTTTCACTCACATAATTCCCTTAGAGTGAAATGTAGATCAACACACAGTGTATTAACACTTTTATGCAAGTAAGCCCAAAACTCTACACTGATTCAAGACAATTATGTCTCCAAGTGGCAAAAATTTGTTTTAGCATATTGGGAAAAAACTGAAAGTTGGTCAAGGAATCTACGATGGTGATACAGCTAGTATTAAAATTGAGACTATAGGAAGTTTTATGGATTTTGTTTTGGAAGTTTTGTTTATAGCAGTTGACACAGGTTCTGGCAAGCAAATTAGAATGTGGCAATAAAGTAAAAAGACGAGATACACTCAGAACTCCTGCTTCTCAGACTAATCCTGTTTTCCATTTTAAAATTAAAATTTGTTTTCACTGGCAAGTTAAAGACTGTAGAATATAGCCACTTTTCTGACATTAGGATTATTATGAAGGGTAACTGAGAAAGCACTGAAGTTAATACATTTCATGTTAGATGTAAAAATCAATTTCATTACAGTCATTTCTGATAGTAGATCTCTATTGTTGGTCCTCGATGATGTGATTCACAACAGCAGAAGAAGCTATTGGATGTCCAGGGTTGCCTTTAGCTGTTGGCCTTTCCACTGTGCTCTTGTGTTTCATAGTGCAGAGTGAGCTAACGTAATAATGAGTGTCCTTTTACGTAGATACTTACATGCACATACACGCATCTTGTGGACAAAACAACTTCTAAGAGCAAAATAGCTATATATGTGATGTATGCTTATCTAATTTAAAATGTTACATTAAAATGTATCCACAATGTGAATATCCCACATGGGTAAGAACCCTGATTTTGTCCCTGAGACTTCACCAACATTATTCAACCCTCTGCTGATAGACATTTAAAATGATAGGCTTGCAGTGATGCAATTTGGACAATAGGTGTCTCCATCTGATTACCTCAATTCAGTTCAGTTCAGTCACTCAGTCGTGTCCGACTCTTTGCGACCCCATGAATCGCAGCACGCCAGACCTCCTTGTCCAGCACCAACTCCCAGAGTCCAACCAAACCCATGTCCATCGAGTCAATGATGCCATCCAGCCATCTCATCCTCTGTCGCCCCCAATCCTTCCCAGCATCAGGGTCTTTTCCAATGAGTCAACTCTTCGCATGAGGTGGCCAAAGTATTGGAGTTTCAGCTTCAACATCAGTCCTTCCAATGAACACCCAGGACTGATCTCCTTTAGGATGGACTTGTTGGATCTTCTTGCGTCCAAGGGACTCGCAAGAGTCTTCTCCAACACCACAGTTCAAAAGCATCAATTCTTCGGCGCTCAGCTTTGTTCACCGTCCAATTCTCACATCCATACATGACTAACAGGAAAACCATAGCCCTGACTAGATGGACCTTTGTTGACAAAGTAATGTCTCTGCTTTTTAATATGGTATCTAGGTTGGTCATAACCTTCCTTCCAAGGAGTAAGTGTCTTTTAATTTCATGGCTGCAATCACCATCTGCAGTGATTTTGGAGCCCCAAAAATAAAGTCTAACACTGTTTCCACTGTTTCCCCATCTATTTCCTATGAAGTGATGGAACCAGATGCCATGATCTTAGTTTTCTGAATGTTAAGCTTTAAGCCAACTTTTTCACTCTCCTCTTTCACTTTCATCAAGAGGCTCTTTAGTTTTTCTTTGCTTTCTGCCATAAGGGTGGTATCATCTGCATATCTGAGTTTATTGATATTTCTCCCGGCAATCTTGATTCCAGCTTGTGCTTCCTCCAGCCCAGTGTTTCTCATGATGTACTCTGCATATAAGTTAAATAAGCAGAGTGAAAAGCCTTGACGTACTCCTTTGCCTATTTGGAACCAGTCTGTTGATCCATGTCCAGTTTTAACTGTTGCTTCCTGACCTGCATACAGGTTTCTCAAGAGACAGGTCATATGGTCTGGTTACCTAGAATTCCTCAAATTTGCGACTTCTAGTTTTGCAAAGCACTCGGGATTTCTGATATTGCAAAGAATATCTTACCTTATCAATTCTGCCAGTTTGAAATTTAAACTGTTTTGTTTGGAATGAAGGATTCCTGTATGTTGTTAATGACTTCTCTTCTTGGCCTTTTTTGTTTTCCTAATGCTATTACCCACATGCCATTGTTTGGTCTGTGAAGCTAATTATATTATCTTTAAAACAGAAATTGAATCTCCAGTGCTGTTAGTCAAATCACCAAACAGTTATATACATCATTTTTCTCCTTTTTAAGTTGTGAGTTCCTATAAAAGTATCAGTGTGTCACAATGCACGTAGTGGCTAGAATCAGAAAAGAAGGCTGGGGAGGGCTCCTCGCTACTGATACATAAAGGAAGGGGCAGCAATGAGGCTTGGTGTCAGGCGGTCGATTTATACTCACCAGCATGGCAAACCAAGAAACCCTGCGGTAGTCAGGGAATGCTGAATTTAGCCAAAAGCTCTGATATGGTCTCAGATTTCATATTAATTTCCATTTGTTAAGCAATGATTTGATATCTCCTGTCTCTTAATAAAAGAGACTTTGTCTCTGAAATATTGTGAAAGCAAAAAATTTACAAGGGTAAACTATTAGGCTTTGGAAATATAGTAATGTATTATAGTATTAGGATCATTAAAAATATATAATACTGTAAAATACAGAAAAAAGTATGAAAAAATGAGCCTATTGAACTTTTTATGTTATTATGCAGTATTTGGAACAGAGTATCAAAATCTGAAATGACTTTTGAATCATAAAAGAAAATTCAAAATTTATAATTATTTTAATATTAAGAATTTATACTCTAGTTCTTTGAAAAGTAAGGTATGTGGGAATAAACACTTTCATTGAACATTAAGGTCATGGAAAGTGAGTAACACAACCTTACATAAATAGTTTATTTATAGCTATACAGGGAAAAAAAGAAAAAGGCAGAGAAATATTGATGTGTTTGGGATATATTGGAACCATCTATCCTACCCTTTATTTTTTAGATGAGAAAACTCAGATCTTTAGAGTCTTAAGTGATTTGCCAAAGGTCACATTAAAATCCAGATTTCTTGAGCCTTTAGTCTTTGGAACTACTTCTGTAACTGGCAGTTTCTGATAATTCAGCTAGGTAGTTTTGAAATTACTATTTTAGTTTCTATGATCAAAAGAATATTCAAATGTAACAGAATTTTATGACATCAGTTTGCATTACATGAGTATCTATTTGTAATCTTAATTAGGAACCGGCCCCATTCTCAAAGAGTAAACTGTAAGTTGCTCACAGTATTCTTGCTTTATTTGAGCAGTTCTGCTTAATTTATCGTATCAGAGATGCTAGGAATGGTAAGAAGTTCTGTCTACCATTGATGCTAGAAGTAGCTGGGAAAGACCAATATCTCGGATATAATAAAATACTATATTTGCTCAGTAATGTTTATATTTTATAACCATACATCTATGGCTATAAGCAAGTAAACTTGATCGTTGAAATTCCTTATTCAACAATGTTATAAATCTGAAACTCCTGTTCTTTCCACTGACATTTTTTTTTCTTGAGCATGCAAGATTTCTTAGGAGAGTAACTCACATTATAGTGGAATGAGCAAGGGAGACAGAGAGGGCTGTTAATTTAATCTTGAACAGTGATTTCAAGCAGTCACTTATACATGAGATGTATTTATTAAAATACTTAGGTTACAGCAAGCAAGTCCTTTGCTAGTTACTTCGGTCATTATTTGTGTCACTATATAAATATGAAAATAATTGAGTAGTTTTAAAATTTTATAATTCACTGAATATTTCAAAAAAAACCCATACCTTTTCTTTGCTTTTTACTTAATCATCCTCCCCCATACATGTGCACTCTGGATTAGTAAACTTTGACTTTTTATTCTGACGCCCTTTATGTCTGCTCCAGTTCATAGTGCTTATGGCATGTCTAGAGTCTTCGGAGGAGACAAAATTTGAGCTGACCCAAGAGTGCAGGTAGGATTTGAAGAGTGAGAAGAGGATATTCAGGCCCCACAAATGTTGTGTGAAGAAGAGCACATAGCACTGAGTGGACTGGTTTGCTTGTAGCTTCTTTGACATGCAAGGCAGAGAGATGAGGTTAAAAAAATAGGTTGGGGCTGGATTGAAAGGATTTTCTGTCCCAGAGTAAGGAATTTGCATTATATGCTGTAGCATTAAACACAAAGTTTTTTGAGTAGGAGAATAATTATGTTAAATCAACACAAAAAGATAGATCTGGTGGGATAGGGCATGAATTGTAGGAGAGAAGTAACCAGCAACAGGAAGACTACTATTATGATTGAGAAAACCTAAATAAAGATGATGGCTTTTGAAAATGGGATAAATATTCCAAAAGAAGTACCAAAAGCAGTTGGAGGCTAACTGCTCCCTTGACCTTGCTCTCACCTTGTCCCCACATGTAGCACCCCAAACAAAGACTGTCGTTTTCAGCCTGGAGGATGGAGAATAAGAGTAGTAATAATCACCAACATTTCCATGGTGTTTACTATGTGCCCAGCACTTGTCTAAGTGCTTTAAAACATAATAATTCATTTAATCTTCTTAACAACTCCATGAAATAAATGTTATTTCTACTGAACAGATGGGAAACTTGAAGCAGTGGAAAGAGAGCTTAGATGATATATTCAGACACACAGATAATGAGTGACAGCCAGGTCTGGAACATAAGCAATCAGGCCCTACAGCCTAATGCCTGTCCTGAAGGTCTCATTAATAAGTACTAGTTTGTGGGTTACAACCAGTTCTCAAATTTAGGTACAGTAAGCCGAAATGGTGGTGAATATCCAAATGGGAATATCTAGCAGGTACTTGGAGGTGGGAATATAGCATTCAGAGAACAGTCAGTTTTGAAGATACAGAATTGAATGCTGTGTGTCCCTCACTCAACTAACTTGAATATTGAAAACACTCTATTACTGAATTTGAGATTAGAATTTAACCCACTGACTTCCCATAGTCCAGGGGAGGTTATGTGGCTGGATGTGGGATCAAGACAAAGATTTTCAGCCTCATTGGGAATAATGCTGACAGACTTCCTCACCAGAGCTTTCAGAAACAATGTTCTACTTGTCTTTTATTTTCTCATGTTTGATAGCAATTTGATATTTGACCACGTATCATTTTCATTTCTACTTGTTTCTAGGAAATCACCCAGAGTTTGGTGGTTCAGACAGTAAAGAATCTGCCTGCAATGCAGGAGAACCGGGTTCAATACCTGGGTTGGTAGAATGGCAACCCACTCCAGTATTCTTGCCTGGAGAATTCCACGGACAAAGGAGCCTGGAGGTACAGTACATGGGGTCGCAAAGAGTTGGACACGATTGAGCAACCAACACTTTCACTGGGAAATCAAGAGGCTTGTAATATTTTCATGCTCATTTTAAAAATTCCAACCAGGTTTGGGCTACTGAAATTCTCAGCATTACAACATGCCATGAAATATCATTGAGTTCAGATATCCAGACACTTATTAGGAAATCAAAGAGCTTTATACAATCATTGCTCTTAAGTAATAGGCTTTGGAAGACACCTGAGTTAGGATTTGGATCTTAGTTCTGCTATTTAGAAGTTTTCCAACCTTGGACAAGTTACTTTCTGTCTCTGATAACATTCATCTAATGGGAAGATTGTGTGGTTTAGGAGAAATGATGTATTTAAGTCATTTGTTACCATTCCCTAAGGAAAAGGTCAGCAAATTTCAGCTGCTATTATTATCTAATCGCTGTGTGCAAATTTTGTGAACATCTAAACAATAAAAATTACCCCCCAAATGAATTTCCCTAGAAGTATAAAGCCACTTCAAAAGGAGGTGTGCTTGGCAGAACACTTTGGTACTTAATCTAACCACAACTTTGGAGAAGGAAAAATAAAACCATCACAAACAATTCATAACATCCAAAGCAAATAAAAGGACTCCTCCCACCAGCTGTTAATACACAGATAGTGTGTTAACTTAGGTAATCATAGAATTCACTGCTTTAGATTTAATCAGTCGTTACATGCCCAGGGAAATCGGTCAGAAACTTTTTATTGGCATTTTAAATCATTTTCCTTTAGTTAGATGAGCAGTACCTCAAAACCCAACACACAAACACCAGATCCAACAGAATTCTGTTTCAAAAATTTAGATACATACATATATACACTGTGAGAAAAAAATAGAGATGCTTAAATTGTCAATATTTATAATGATGGATGCTGTATATTTGCAGAGCCAAGTTTTTAAAAGTTCTACCTTGGCAGAAAAAGTTTCCTATGCAAATATTTTTCTAAGTCATTATAAAGTTCAAACCATATGATAATTCTATTTATAAGTCAGTAAGGCATTAGAATTAGCAATTTTTTTACACAGACATTAATCTGTTGAAATTTACATAAGTATCTTATTTAATATTCACAAAAACAGTATGGGGTAAGTGATGGTATCTCCAATTCATGAGGAAGAAATTGAAACTCAGAAAAAAATAAGAAATATTTAGAGTCACAAAACTTTTAAGTAATGGACTAGGATCCCAGCCTCAGGACTTGTTTATATGAAAGTCCCAATTTTTCACACTGGATTACCTTGTGAAAATAATTGGTCAAGCTTCTCACTTTTGGAACTAGCTATTGAATATTTTACTGGAAGGAAGGGCTCTTAATTATGCTCAAGTGATTTAAATATCATTTAAAGTGATTTTGAAAAGTGATTATTTTTAGGTACTTAGAAGTCATAAACAGAAAGACTTGATGGTACAAGATTATATGGCAGGTGGTTCAGAGTATGTTCTACTACCTTTGGAAACTAAAAGTTCAAGAAGTTTTTGAGTTCTGGTTTTAGAAAAAGAGTACTATTTTTAGACTGACCAATAAAACTTAGATGAAATTAAAACTCTTAATATTGCAATTCCCATAATGACTCATGAATAAAGTAGAATATCTTTACTCATATATAATTCATATTTTATTCAATATAAGCACCTGCTTGTAAGGTTTGGTGAAGAATATTATAAATACCTTAACAAGAATTTTTCTATTTATAAAATGGTCATAGGGATGAATTAGAAAACAATATTCTAAAAGTAGTCTTAATAGGTATAAATGACCATGGTTGTCCTCAATAAAAAAGATTATAGACCTTTACGTGCGTGCTCAGCTGCTTTAGTCATGCCCAACTCATTGTGATACTATGGATTGTAGCTTGCCATGCTCCTCTGTCCATGGGATTCTCCAGGCAAAAATACTGGAGTGGGTTGCCATGCCCTCTTCCAGGGGACCTTCCCAACCCACATATGCATATGCCTACACATATGCAAACATGCAAACCTGTTTAATAAAATAGGTTTGTTTTATTAAAATATTTAATTAATATTCTGATGCCTAAATTACTACCATATTTTTTCTTAATTGTTATAATTCTATCTATATTTTTATGATAGCTAGTATTCAAACTAGAAATATAAAGTTTGGAAGCAAAAACTCTGTTGTTCTTAATTAGATATTCATTGCTAAATTGAGGACATATGTTTCAGGGATTCTTAACCTTTTTTCATCCTATGGGTCACTTTTTAAAATAATGATTTTAAACATTTCAAATACAAATACTATTAAAAGCTGTTATTTTGAAATACATTTATAAAAATGTTTTTTAACTTGTGATAGAATACATGTGCTTTTATTAATGCTTTAAATTACGAGATTTAGCAGCAGGTCTAATAGATACGGTAATTTTGAATTAGTGATGACTATAAATAGTATTATGAGGTATTTGCAGCAACTATAATGTGATAGGAAAAGATCTGTGTTTTGTATCTGTGACAAGAGGGCTTCTAATAACACTTAATTTGTTACCTATATTCATAATGAAAAGACATGCTAAATTTCAGTTGAATATTACTGAAAATAAAAATATTATTTTTCTAACTAAATTTATTCTACACATGGATCCCACATTAAGAAAGCCTGTAATTATCCTGGTTTTTTTTTTTTTAAGGTTTGTATCAGCAATTATTACTTACTGATATTTCATGCTTTGGGGGTCCTATGATAATACTTAGAGAATTTAAAGTAGACTAAACTGCTATAGGGGTTTCCCTGGTGGATCAGTGGTAAAGAATTCACTTGCCAAGCAGGAGACCTGGGTTTGATTCCTGGGTCAGAAAGACTCCCTGGAGAAGAAAATGGCAACCCGCTCCAGTATTCTTGCTTGGGAAATCCCATGGACAGGGGGCTACCATCCATGAGGTTGCAAAATAGTCAAATGCAACTTGGCAACTAAAAAAACAACATTACAAACAGCTATGAAAAATTGAGCTAATATGTATTTTGGAGTCTAACACAATGGAAGTCTTATTTCTCAGTCATATAACACTAAGTCAGAGGGCCTTGATGTTGTCTAAATTCTGCTGATCGAAGGGGAAGAGTGGGGAGGGAGCCTGCCAGCTTCCTAAACAGCTTTGGCCCAGAGGTGGCACACATCACCATTGCCCACTTTCCCTTGGCAAGAATTAGTCACGTGGCCCCATCTGGGCACCATTTCCTAGTAACAGCGCTGTACAGTGGAATGGGAAACTCAAAATGTGGGGTGGACGATTAGCTGAATAGACCACAATCGTGTTTCTACTTAGAGCTTCTGTACTATATGCTTTGGGACAGTTTTCCTATTATTTTACCATTCTTCACATTCCTGAGGGGAATCCTACTCAGTTTCAGTAGGATTGTGTTTCTAAATCGTTGAGCAGAGTGGGAGGAAAAGCAAATAAACCAACAAACCGACAGCTCTCGCTCTGTGAAAGGAAGCACCTAAGCCGCGAACCTTGTCGTTGCCGTCATTGTTGAGTCGCTCAGTCGTGTCCGACTCTTTGCGACCCCATGGAGTGTAGCCCGCCCGACTCCTCTGTCCCTGGGATTTCCCAGGCAAGAATACTGGATGGGTTGCCATTTCCTTCACCAGGGGATCTTCCCAACCCAGGAATCAAACCCTTGTCTTCTGCTCTGCAGGCAGATTCTTTACTACTGAGCCACCAGGGAAGCCCTCAGCTGCAAAGCTAGGAGTCATCTTTGAAGCGTCTTTCTCTTTCCTCCTCAAAGGTAATCTGCTAGTGACTGCTTCCTACTTATTTTACATCCTAAACACCACTTACATCCAGGACTGCCCCTGCCACCACCTCACTTAAGAGCCTCATAAATCCTGCAGCAGCCTCCTGAATGGACCTTCTGCCTGCAGTTTTGCCTCTCTCCCAAGGCCATTTGGTCTTCCCTCATAGCTAAGTTGGTAAAGAATCCGCCTGCAACGCGGGAGACCTGTGTTCGATCCCTGGGTTGGGAAGATCCCCTGGAGAAGGGAAAGGCTGCCCATTCTAGTATTCTGGCCTGCAGAATTCCATGGACTGTGTAGTCCATGGGGTCACAAAGAGTCGGACACGACTGAGTAACTTTCACTTCACTTCAAGGCCATTTTACCAATATTCTCCAACTTTTAAGATTTTATACCACTGTGAATGAAAAAGTTGAACACACACATCAATACATGCACATTGATTTATTTATAAGATGTCTACTTATTCTGTCACCATTGTGGGTGTCATACAATGACATGATGTGGAAAGATTACAACAAATATAAACAGAATTTCTAAAATTATCTTCCCCGTGCCATGGACTATTTGGTATATCAGTCTGCATCTGTCAGGCTAAGGGACACTACAACAATTACAGGCCTAAGGGATTTAACATGAGAATTTTCAACTTACTTGAAAGAAGGAGAAGCAAGAAAGTGAAGGTTGGTCTGCAAGGGCAGGTAGGTGAAGGATTGGAGAAGTCAACACGTCAACTTGAAGCAGAAAATCTGGAGTTCGCAGAAGTCTGAGAAGCAATAGGTCTGATCACAGAAGAGGACCAGGAAATGGGAACTCCTGGGGAGGTCCCTGGAAACACTGTGGGACCATCCCTGTGACTTCTGCAGCTTTCGAGTGTAATGGCTTGTGCTTCACCTTGACCTGTTAAATCGCCACAGCTTACTCTCATCAGAAACTAATGCATAACTACTGAGAAGGCAATTAAAGGGATATCCATTTCACAGCCTTAGGAGAGACTAGACATGTGGTGCCAGTTTACAACAACTAAGCCAACTCAGAAACTAAAACTGTAGTCTGGATTCACAATGATTTTTCTAAAATGCACCCAATTTTGTCTTACTCACAATTTTTCTATTGCTTTCTTTTGCCTCCAGGTGGTAGTAGGTTTAGCCCTGCAAACTTCTATTTGCATACTTATATAGGAGCATAAAGAGGTCAAATATAATTCTTATTTTTAGCCTTGGATGAGCAGTGGGAGAGTGTTGAAACCTCTATTCCCTCATAACCCTGTACAGAGCCCCTTAGCAGAGGAACTCCAGCACTCCACAGAACCTCCTTAAAAAACCAACACCCTAAATGGTGACATCCATTCTATCCTCCAGAATTATAATAAACTTGTATTGTTTTGAGCCACCAGGTTTGTAGTAGTTTGTTACAACAACAATAGGAAAAGAATACACCTCCCTCCCAACCAAAAAACTATTTAATAAAAGAAAAAACTTGAAAGTTATTCTGATAAAGAAATATATCAACAAAATAAATCAACACGGCATGTATGACAGTCACTTCAGGGACCGTCCGAAATCTTCATTTATTAAAAAGAAGGCAAGATAATTCAGACACTTAGATACTTTATGAAGCACTTGCTTTCATCTTCCTGGTCTCAGAAGACGTATTTGTTTGAACATAATAAATTGCTACAGCATACAATTGTATTAATGCATTACTGACATGTATTTTTTGTTGTTCTCTAGCAATATTAGAAATGATTCCTACTAACCCATCCTGGCTGTAGAAACAAGTAACTTCAGGAACTATGAAAATAATGAAATTAAAGGGACCATTTACAAGCATTTAGTCATTCCCTTCAATTTAGAGATAGATAACTGAGTCCCAGAAAGAAAGTGACATGTCCCAAGTTACATAGTTTTTAGTAGAATGGGAAGTAAAATACAACTCCCACTGTAGTCTGGGCCAATGTCACTGGCAGATGGAGCAAGGGGGAGCTGGGGAGGACATGGGACTCCCTAGTCCTATGCTAGGGACCCTACCCAAGCTTAGGACTTTGGATTTAATCCAAGTGCAAGAGGAAACCATAAGCCAGATGTATATTCTTAAATGCTTAAATTTAACATAATATGAATACATCAATTCACAAATACATAGTAGCATGAATATATAAATTCAGTCTTGTGGAAATACAAGAGTGAAAGTAAAGAGACCAGTTGTAAGATCTTCACAGGAATTGAGGAAAGAGATGACAGTGACTTGGACAAGGGTGACAGCGAGGTGGAATCATAATCAGTAGAACTTGCTGATAGGTTGATGTGTGGGTAAAAAGAGGAGAGGAATCAAAGGTTATTTGATTTTGGTTTAATGGTTCCATAAGCTGCAATGGAAAAATTCAAGGTGGAAAAAAGCAGAGTTCTATTGTATCCTCTTAAGTTCAACCGATCAATTAAAAATCAATAACCCTTTTTTTTTTTCCTGATTCAGTCCTTAAGTATTCACTTATGTGTGAAGCACTGTGCTAGGAACAATGAGGGTTTGAACTGCACCAGTCCACTTATTAGTGGATTTTTTTGAATAGTAGATACCTCATATATGGAAGGCTAACTATAAGTTATACTTGTATTTTCAACTTCGCTCCCATATTGTTCAAGGGTCACAACTGTATAGCCCCTCTTCTTATGTAGCTTATAACTAAGGGAAGGGATAACTGGGGGAGGTGTTGAATAACAGGTGTTCAAAGACACGTCTGTGAGGGAAGGCAGGATAGGATTTTTTGTGAGAGGATTACTAATAAAGTACTACAAGAGTGTGAGATTATTTCTTACTGGACTAAGGGAGGGAAAAAGGTATAATGGATGAAGTATTATTTGACATAAATCTTTTAGGAGTGAGGGATGATGATCTGGAGAGAAGAAATTATGCTCTCCAAGACAAAGCAGTGGGGAAATTCAAAGCATGTCCAAAGACAAGAATAGAAATTTGGTTTTGATTGAGTGATTGATTCAGTCACTCAACATTTATTTTTTGAAAACAGTATAGGCCAGGTAGTATGTTACCAGCAGGTGATTCAAAGATGTTTGAAATACACTACTTTCCTTCATGAGGTTTAGTGCCTGATAAGTGGTGAATAAATGCAATGGACGCATGGGGAAGAGATATGAAAACAAATATTTACACATATTTTTTATTCATTCAGTACACATTTCTTGAGTACCTACTATGTGCATTGTTCTAGCACTTTCACATTGTTCTGGGACTTATATCCAAGTGCAAATAGATGTGCTCATGGAAGTCCTAGAAAAGGACTAGTAAAATTCATATTTTTAAATGAATTTTTATGGGAGTATAGTTGATTTACAATGTTGTGTTAGTTTCTGCTGTACAGGAAAGTGAATCAGTTATATATAAACATACAAATGAACTTATTTACAAAACAGAAATAGAGTCATAGATGTAGAAAACAAATTTATGGTTACCCATGGGGAAAGGGAAGAAGGGATAAATTGGGAGATTGGGATTGACATATACATACTACTATATATTAACATAAAATAGATAACTAATAAGAACCTACTGTATAGCACGGGGAACTCTACACAATATCTTGTAATATAGGAAAAGAATCTAAAAAAAAAGTCCACATGGTTTTAATCAGGGATGTGATTGGAATTGCTAAGGAAAGACTTTATAAATAAGTCAACTTTTACACTAGAGTAGTTGTAATTCAGACCAAATTATTAGGAAAGGACCACACTATGGAGGGCATTGGAAGTCACTGAGGGATTTTTGACCACAATATGGTCAAAAGTGACAAAATTGAAGGTTTATTTTAATTAAAGAGCTTTATCTTATTAATTTGATCCAGATAGAACTAAAATAAGGAGAACGGGGGAAAGGAGAAGTTTCAAAAGACCCAGCAGTTCCACTCGTAGAAATATAATCAAAAAAATAGGCAAGCATGTTCAAGATTCATACTGAAGTATGGCAAAAACCATGACAATATTGTAAAGTAATTATTCTCCAACTAAAAATAAACTAAAATTAAAAAAAAAAGAAAAGCATGTCCACACAAAAATCTATACAGAAATATTTACAGCAGCTTCATTCATTACAGCCTAAATTGGAAAAATTCAAATATATGTCACCTGATGAATGGATAAAGAAATACGCTATATCTGTATAATGGAATATTAATCAGCTGTAAAAAGGAATAAAACACTAGTTCATGCTACAACATGAATGAACCTTGAAACCATTATGTGAAATGAAAGAACCCAGACATAAAAAGGTGTATGTTGTATGAGTCTACATATTTTAAGTGTCTAGAATAGCTAATTTCACAGAGACAGTCAATTAATGGTTTTCAGGGAAGGGGAAAGGGAATGGTGGAGTGTCTATTAATGGGTTTAAGGTTTCTTTTGCAGGTCACGAAATTGTTGTAAAATCAGATAGAAGTGAAGACTGCCCAACTCTGTGAATATACTATAACCCCACTGAATTACACGTTTTAAAAGGCTAGCTATTTACATTTTTATATTATATTGGAGCATAGTTGATTAACAATATTGTGTCAGTTTCAGGTGTACACTAAAGTGATTCAGTTTATACATACACGTGTATCTATCCTTTTTTGAATTCTTTTCCCATTTAGGTTATTATAGAATATTGAGCAGAGTTCCTTGTGCTATATCCAGTAGGTCCTTGTTGGTTATCTGTTTTAAATATAGTAGCATAAACATGTCAATCCCAAACTCCCAATCTATCCCTCCCCCACACCAAAAGGGTAGCTTTTATGGTATGTGAATTATATCTCAATAAAGATATTATTTTAAAAATCGAGTGACTCTAAGACTGTTAATACCATTATCAGAATATAGAGGACATGAAAAGGAGCAGATCTTGGGAGAAGATGAGCTTGGGACATAGTGAAATTAAAACATTTATAAAACATTTAGCTGTTTTATAAATATTCATTATTCTAAGAGCTCATTCACAACTTTAAAAGCGGTGTATTGGGGTACTGTCTACTCAGAAATGACTGTTGGAAACCTTGGAGTGGTTAAGTGCTCTGAGTGAGAAAAGAAGGGAGGTCAAGTCCAAGATAAAATCTTGAGAAACGTTATGGGAAAGCAGCAAGGAAGATAACAGAATTCCAGGAAGAAAAACTATTTGGAAAAAATCCGAAGAAAGAAGGAGGCTGAAACAATGTGAACAGCTGGAATAGGAGGCCAACATGGCAGAGCGCAGAAGTAAATGAGGGGAAAGCCAAGACTGGAGGCATTTTTAGAGGTGAGTTTGTATAAACCTTGTAGACAGGGTTGAGGATGCATGATCCTTAAGCTAGAGAACAATATGAAACTCATAAACAGGAAAAGTCGGGATTAGATTTGTATTTTTAAAAGATCACTCTAGCTGTAGTGTGAGGAGTGATTTGGAGATGGTTCAATCAAAATAACACTGGTGGGAGATGAAAACTTGGACTAGGATAGTGATCATATAGGTGGAGACTTAAGAGAGATTTCAGAGATGAAATGATAAGTGGGTGATGATTGAAAATGGATGGTTGGTGAGGAATGAATGTGGCTGGTGAGGGAGAGGCAGATGTCGAGGAATATGCCTTGTTTTCTGGCTTACTTTTATTGGATGGTGATGCCTTTGAATGGACTAGAAAAGAAACCCATTGTGAGGGAATTAATGGTGTTTGTCAAAATCCAACCAGAGCTATCAAGAAGAAAGTTGTATGAACAAGACTGCTGCCTAATAGGTAGCTCTGAGCTGAAGATAATAACCTGGGAGTCATTATCATGTTGACAGTCGTTGAAGTCAGGGAGTGAATGAAGTTGACTAGAAAGAGAATAAGAAGCCAACAGAATCAGTCTGAAACTATCGACTAATGACCACAATGAACTTGACGAACACCAACATTTAGTGCTCATATTGAGTTGATTGAGCCACTGTAAGAGAAGGAGAGAGAGAAGGACTGGTTGGAAAAAGAAGGAACACCAGGATAATCCTCTATCATGAACACCAAGGAAAGAGAGTGTTTCAAAGAGAAAGGGGTAATCAGCAAGGATAGATGATTTAGATGTTGCTGAGAGATCAGTAAGGATAAAAACTAAAAAATGTTGGTTGTGAAAATTTGATATAATTCCACAGTAGATGGATGACATTACAAAACCCAAGTCTGGACACAACCTTTGAATGAGGAGGTGTGACCGATGCTGACTGTTGTTAAATGTGGCCTATGACTGTTCAAAGGAGTTCCTGGTGATTAGGGAACTGAGACTTGGTGGCCTTCCAAGTGGCTTCAGTAATCAGACATGATGCAACCATGAGGAGGTGTTTGAGAGGTGCAGTTTTCAAACCCATATTCCCCTGGGTCCTCCCTCTCCAGAACCTCCGTCCAGAGAAGCCCAGGTGTGTGGAAACAAATGGGGGAATTCCCCATCATTTTTGGTAGTCCCTGAAATCAAATCAGGAAAACACTCACATTTGAGTTACCAAATCTTTCAGTAACACAAAAATGTGTGTATTTCTCAAATAATAAGTGTATCCTTCCCTCTCTCACACATCGCAGTCCCACCTCCAGACCGTATGAGCTCATGTTCCAACTCCTGTTTGCTGAAGATATACCTGGTCAGTTTTGAAGCAGGAGCGGGCAGGTGGTTATCCAATGAGCTGTATAGCAGCACTGACGATGTAAATTACAGCATTGTCCAATCATTTTTGTAAAATTTTCATAATCCAATAATGACTTCAGTATTGATGGTTATCAGTGAGGTAGGATGGCAATTTTCTGTTATTTAAGGTAATTCAATCCAAGCAGAACATAAACATTATAAAAATTTATACTTTCAACTAGATCTATTTTACATGCGTTTGAAAGCTAGCTGTATTTAATCACTTTTTATTACATAAGCTAATGATGTGAATAATGTTGTTGACTTTTTATTCATCTCTTAATGGGTAGTTTCAGAGCTAAACCACCTTAAGTGCCCTCCTACGGGGCTGCTAAATGATAAGATCAAAATCGTATAGGAAGATGACAAATCGTTCATCAAGAACCACAACCCTAAGTAACAGGGAAGATAAATGGAGCTGAAAGGTCTTTATAGAATCTCTTGCAATTGCTCAAGAAATAGTAAAGTATATTTCTGTTTGACTGCATTCAGCTTAAAAGTATACAGTGGATAAAATCTAAGCTATCTCACTAAACTTGTTTTTCCAATTAGTATAACTAACAAAGTTTGACTTCTAGGTTGTATGTGCTTTTCAAATTAATGTGCAGTCAGACCTTACTTTTTCAGGGGCTATAATTTGCTTATCATATTTTTGGATGATATAGGCCCTCTGCTTCTTTTCCTCTTTTACTTCTCTCCCTTTGTTGTTGTTGACTATTTTCAAGATATGTCATCCCTTGTTAGTAATTCTACTTGGCAAGGGAGCAGAGAAAGGAGCTGCAACATAATTCCATTCATTTCACCTCTTTGCTAGCAGCAATGGTAGAAGATTTATTACAGGAAGAAGTTGAAAGTATTGGCTGAAATAGAGTTCAAGGAATATGGTATATTTCAATTACTTGCATTCTCTCTCTGTTCTTTAGACAAACAAGCCAGTCTTGGACATGCAGTCAGCTGTTCAAGTCTGATTATCTCAAGTGCAGGGTGTCCACATACCCTGCTTCCCCCTGCACCTGCTCTGTCTCCCCAACTTTGTTAGCAGCCCTATGTGTTACTAACTCCACCTGAAGAGAAACAGCACAAGGAAAGCCTAGCTGCACATTGCACTCACGTCATCTAAGAAGAGTAAGAAGTTGCAGCCTTGGAAACACAGTCCTTAGTGTTGGCTTAGAACCACCTGGGGATCTTGTTAAACTGCAGATACTCAGTAGGTCTGGATTGTAGCCTGAGGTTCTGCATTTTGTTCTTTTTTTTTTTTTCTTTTACAGAGGACAACTTTATTGATTATTTATTAATGATGTATCTATAACTGATTCTATTTTTAGTGCTACACAATTAAAAGAGGAAACTTGTAACATTTAGAAATTTAGAAATCATTGAGATAGTCAAGGCATGTATCATAAGGGTTCGCTAAGTTCAATAACAAATGGTGACATGAATGGGGTCACATGTCTTCCACAATAGAGTCAATTTTTAAACCCATACACTAAAAAGAAAAATTACCAGTATTATCATGATTATTGTTATATTATTATTTGTGTTCAGTTCAGTTCAGTTCAGTCGCTCAGTCGTGTCCGACTCTTTGTGACCCCATGAACTGCAGCACTCCAGGCCTCCCTGTCCATCACCAACTCCCGGAGTCTACCCAAACTCATGTCCATAGAGATGGTGATGCCATCCAGCCATCTCATCCTCTGTCATCCCCTTCTCCTCCTGCCCCCCAATCCTTCCCAGCATCAGGATCTTTTCCAATGAGTCAGCTCTTCGCATGAGGTGGCCAAAGTATTGCAGCTTCAGTTTCAACATCAGTCCTTCCAATGAACACCCAGGACCGATCTCCTTTAGGATTATTTGTGTTAGTGCCATATAATATTGTTGAGATGCAGAAGTGATAAGCAAAGAACTTGTAGCTAAGATAACAAGGCCTTAAATTTGTTAACTTTCTCTTTGGCTTCCTCCCTGTCTAAGTAGAAAGATGTATTCTACTAAAGCTTCTGAAAAGCCGAAACTTGATAAATCCTCTTTGAAAACGCTGAGGTTCTGAATTTCTAATAAGCTCCCATAAAAACTCTGTTGCTGCTTGTCTAGGGACCCACACATTTTGAGTAGAAAAAGCTTAGAAACCCTGTGGTAGACCTTAATAAGCAATAACTAAGAACTTATTCTACTTTATATAGAGTTTGGGGTATACATAATAAAACAAAGATCTTCTAGGGTATGCTGCTGCTGCTGCTAAGTCGCTTCAGTCGTGTCCGACTCTGTGCGACCATAGATGGCAGCCCACCAGGCTCTCCCGTCCCTGGGATTCTCCAAGCAAGAACACTGGAGTGGATTGCCATTTCCTTCTCCGATGCATGAAAGTGAAAGTGAAGTCGCTCAGTCGTGTCCGACTCTTAACGACCTCATGGACTGCAGCCTACCAGGCTCCTCCGTCCATGGGATTTTCCAGGCAAGAGTCCTGGAGTGGGGTGCCATTGCCTTCTCCCTTCTAGGGTATATTTTTGTTTAAATACAGAAAGAGATATTTGTTCAACTGCTCAGGCGTGTCCAACTCTTTGCGACCCCATGGACTGCACCAGGCTTCCCTGTCCCTCACCATCTTCCGAAGCTTGCGCAAGCTCATCTCAATTGAGTCGGTGATGCCATCCAACAATCTCATCCTCTGTCATCCCCTTCCCCTCATGCCTTCAATCTTTCCCAGCATCAGGGTCTTTTCTAATGAGTTGGCTCTTCGCATTAGGGGGCCAAAGTATGGGAGTTTCAGCATCAGTCTTTCCAGTGAATATTCTGGGTTGAGAAAGAGATATATTTTGCTATAAATCAGTGTTTCAAACATGGTTCCTTTTTTTTAAAGGAATTTATTGTGATCAGAACACTTAACATGAGATCTCTCTTAACACATGTGTAAGTATATAATCCAGTATTGCTAACTATAGGCACAATGTTGTAAAGCCTATCTCCAGAATTCTTTTATCTAGCTTAACTAAAACTTCCACCTGTTGATTAGTAACTCCCCACTTTTCCCTCACCAAGGCCCTGGAAACCACCATGCCACTCTGCTTCTGAGTTTGACTATTTTAGCTACATTATATAAGTGGAATCATGCAGTATTTGTCTTTTCTGACTGGCTTATTTCATTTAGCATAATATCCTCAGGGTTTGTCCATGTTGTCACATATTGCAGAATTTCCTTTTTTTTTTTTTAAAAAAAAGGCTGACTAGTATTTCATTGTGTGTTTATATTACTCCTAGCTTCATCTATGGGAAGGAAGGTGTTGGCACATGCATCTAACACCCCTGCTTTTCCAAGGGGGCTCCCCAGAGGACTAACTTCTGTCTTGCCAGTACTGGAGCTCTGATGGGTGCAGCACAGTCTAGTTGCCTGGGAAAAAGGAGATGGCAGCTTGAGCTAGTAGGTGACTTAGCCCAGAGCAAGCGGATGAAAAGGTTTAGCTCTCTGCTTCCCCTTGGGAGGTAAAGAGTGAAATCAAACATGTTTTCTTAAAAGCAGTAAACCTCCTTTCCCAAAAGAAATATTTAATAAAACTATACTATGTAAAACAGTAAAGTGGTTGCATGAAGGGCAGATCCCCTAAAACCTACCCACTCAGCCCTCCTTTCAGTTTCCCTCAGCCAGAAACATCTCAGTGGAGCTGTAGTTTCCAAAGGGCATACATACAAAACCATTGCTTTAGGCTCTAGTTTATATCTCTTGGCCAGTGCCACACAGTAGTGTTCATTCATTCATTCAACACATATTTATTGAATGCCTACTGTGTGCCAGGCATATGGTGGGGTTTTACATTCTAATGGGAAAGACAAACAATAAACAGCAAACAAAATGAATAAATAAGTTACATAATATATTAGAAGGAGATACGTGCTACAGAAGAAAGTGGAGAGCAAGGTAAGATGTATGAGGATCCTGGTGTAGGCTGGGGCAGGTACAGCTGTAAATAGGGTGATCAGAGAGGGTCTCATGCATGTGTGTGTTCAGTCAGGTCTGACTCTCTGCCACCCCATGGACTGTAACCTTCCAGGCTCCTCTGTCCATGGGATTTCCCAGGCAAGAATACTGGAGTGGGTTGCCATTTCCTACTCCAGGGGATCTTCCCGGCCCAGAGATTGAACCTGAATCTCCTGCATTGGCAGGTGGGTTCTTTACCACTAGCGCCCCCTGGGAAGCAGAGAGGGCCTCAAGAAGAGGCAAAGACTTGACGGTGACCCAATGCTACAAGGATGGTGTCATGAACTCACAGTAAAAGATTTGTTCTGAGACCCACGCTATGTGAGGTTGACTTGTCTAAAGGCAATCCGTGATGGGTAGTTTATCCTGCAGGTCCCTTAGCCCGGCCAGCATTGCTCAGATCACAGGGAGGCACGAAGCCACACACTGTTTTACACTCTGCCGTCTTGCAGAGATCCGTCAAGATTTTGGAGTCAGTATCAATTATTCACTTATTCATTTCTCAAACATGTTTTAATCATTCACCTTGTTAGGGACCCTGTACCAGGTGCCAGGGTATAGATGCCAGAGGGGCATGTGCATGAAATAGCAATCCCCAAATGGTGTGCTAAGTGCAAGATAAAGCTATGCACCTGGATAATGAGAACTCAAGAGCATCAACCCAGGTCTGGGGTTAACCCGGACATGAAGGATGAGCAGGACTTCAGTGATGATGGCCCGCCTCCCTCTCAATAAACCCACTTGCTAAATAATGGCCCTCCACAAGTCTGAAACCCTTTATAAATATCAGGTTTTGATCCATGGATTTTTTTCTTTAAATCATTGCTAATTGAAGTAAATTGTTACCTTCAAATATTCTTGGACTCTGCATTAGTGAGATGCTTTTCTTCATTTATAGAGTAATTTATTTTGCTATACATTCATTGTTCATGACACTTCATCATGCTGAAATGCATTTTCTTGATTGTCTGTGGAGTTACCCTGGGGTAATAAATGTGTTGCTACATTTTGTAGACTGAATAATATCCTGCGTGAACAAGCAATAGAGAGAGGGCAGACAGAGGGGTGGGAGGGGAAAAGACACACAGGTGCACAAAGAGAAAGGCGGAAAACACGCAGAAATAACCCCCAGAGTGGGGAGAGGAAAAGCACATTTATCCACATGACATAGCATCCAAGTGATGCTTCTGTTCAAGTGATACAGCTTTGCTCATGCCAGGAAGACCCAGGGGTCGGCCTGCTGGCGGTCACTGTTGACACCTTTGTTCTGAGACAAGGTGCTCTAAAGAGGAACTTGAATGCATCACACAATCTCCCAACACCAGGGATTTGCGCATTGTGGGGACCAGACTTTTCAACTGAGAGATCAAAGAGGAGATATCCGAACGGAAACTGGATTTGAAAGGATGTCGCCAGAGCTGTACAGAGGCAGGCTGATTCCTTTATCCTCCCAGTCCTGCCCTGGCCCTTCCAGGATGCCATGCAGACCTCCCTTGGCTGTGATCCTTTGGCACCAGGTGTGTGGGCTCCTGGGAGGCTCATGTGCATTTTTCTGCTTGTAAGAAACAGTCACACGTTGTCCCAAGGGACCAGCTCTCTGGCACAAAAGCTTGGTGTGATTGGGGACGGGGGGATTCCTGGAGCCTTCTGTTTCCCTTTTATCCGCCTCCTTCCTTTCTTCCCCACTCAGCTCTCTCCTACAGAAAGACTCGGCAACCAAAAGTAGCTTGTGCACTTACTCTCAACCTTCTGAACATTAATCAATCGCCACCCCACCTCCACCCCGCAGGCTGGGGAATTTCCATCACCATTATTCCTGGGACTGTCTTGTGACACAGATGGGCACACAGGCATTTCCTGACTGGCCCCACCCCTTCGTTATCATAGATGTCTTTTTAGCTTGGAGGTCATCAATCACAGGACTCTCCCTTGCATCTCTGAGCAGGCAGCCCAAGCCAGGAATGCTGAGAGAAGCAGTCGCTGGTTTTTAAGTCCAGATTTACTTTAAATGCTTGCTTTTATAAAGGAACAAGCAGAGTGGATACAGGGGCCACTTGTTGGGGTCATACTCTTTCTGATGGTGACCTCAAGGGACAATTTTCAGAAAGGCACACTTTGGAGAATTTTCCCCAGCTTAATTACATTTTAGCAGCAGTCTCAAAAGATAACCCTCCAACACCCCATTGCTTCCCTTAACCATTTTTTTGTTTGTTTAGATGCTAAATCCTGTCTGACTTTTTTGGGACCCCATGGACTGTAGCCTGCCAGGCTCCTCTACCTGTGGGATTTTCCAGGCAAGAATACTGGAGAGGGTTGCCATTTCCTCTTCCACGGGATCTTCCCAACTCAGGGATCGAACCCATGTCTCCTGCATTGCAGGCAGATTCTTCACCACTGAGCCACTGGGGAATTAGTGCTATATTATCCATGGATTTATTTATACTCATTTTCACTAATTTTTTCATGTTCTGCTGCTTAAGGAAAGAGGTTTACTATTATGTAAAGCACTTCCTTTTTTTGTGAGTGTGCTAAATTTATCTCTTTAATCCCTGCTTCTAGTATTTGGTTAACAGATCTGTGTTCCATACCTTACAAGAATTGATTCATGTATGCATTTATTTAATAAATATTTATTGAGCACTTTCTCATAATGACTAAAAAGTTCTACTTTCTTTTGTTGTAGTTTACCTTCACATACATATTCTAGACGATTTTTCTCCTTGCTTATCTACTGGTTCTTACCTGTACATCCCAGGTAGCATAGTCTTTTTCACTGATTGGCAGCCAGCACCTGCCACTGGTATGTGCTTAGTCACTTGGTCGTGTCCAACTCTTGAGACCCCATAGACTGTAGCCTGCCAGGCTCCTCTGTCCATGGAATTCTCCAGGCAAAAATACTGGAGTGGGTTACCATTTCCTTCTCCACTGGTATAGACTTCTATATTTTGATGCAAAGATAAGGTAATTCTGTATGTTTCATTTCCACTGCTCATGCTAACAAGGGCCCATATGTTCTTGGTCTTTCATTGCAACCATACTTGTTACTTAATAGTCTCACTATTTGTTGTTGGAATTGTTCCAAATTAATGCCTGTGTGTTTAGGTCTATCTGTAACACTCCTTCAGATACTTTTCCCCCAGTGCCACCACCTTCCCCTTACTCAAACTGAAAGTGTTAGTCGCTCAGTCTTGTCCAACTCTTTGCAACCCCCCACCAGGTTCCTCTGTCCATGGGATTTTCCAGGCAAGAATACTGGAGTGGTTTGCATTCCCTTCTCCCAGGGATCTTCCTGACCCAGGGATTGAACTGAAGTCTCCTGCATTGCAGGCAGATTCTTTACCATCTGAACCACCACTCAAATTGGAATGCATTTCACATTTTACAAATCTTGTGCAAAGCCTAGAAAGAGCTCACTGATTAGCATCTTACTGTCTGTAAGGTTTCATCCTATTCTGCCATCTAAGTTCAGATCAACTAAAAAAGCTCCTAAATCTTATAGTTCTTTACTCACCTAGTAAGTATCACATCAAACAAAAATTTAACCTGGACCAATAATTTTTCAGCCCCATCAATGAGTTATGATCATAGAGAACAAAGAGAGCTATGTCATCATTAAGCCCACAAATAATTCACCAGCCTCACTGAAGCCCTTAAATAAAAGATTTCTCACTATTGAACATTCTCTTTCTTACATTTTTCACCTTCTTTGCCCCTATCCTTTATCTTTCTATTAAAACCATTGATTAAAAGTAGAGATGTAAATAGCTACCCAGATGTAAGCCAAATCCTTGATAAGCAAAGCAGCTGAAGGTAACAATTTTTTTTTTTTGGATGGTTTGAGTGTGAAAGGAGACTGCTAACTGGCCACCAAAATCCATTTTCCCCCTTTACTGGGGGAACACACCTCAACTTCTTTTACAGCATCCCTTCTTGTTCAGAAGAGCCGCCTGTATGTGCTCTAGCTAACTTCCTGTAGTGAGCAATTGCATATTTGGTCTGCTTCTTCCTTCAACTCAGTCTAAGCTGACATGTAAGAGGAATTTTCTCCCTTAGAGTCAAGTCTCTCTCAGCCAACAGGGATGATTTTCCTAATCTAATAAACAGATGTCCCGACTGCCGAGTCATGAGGAGAATTCTTGGAGAGAAAGGATATAGCTATTTACTATTGCCAGCCTTCCGAGTCAGAGAGTGAAAGATACAGCAAAGAGTTTGATGTGGATGCTAGTGGCTAAATCTCCTGTGGATATTTCCTTGTATCTAATTCGTTAATTTTTTTTTTCCCCTCACAAGGCTGTTTCTGTCATGGTTTCTACGATCTATACAGCTTCTGCTAAAGGATAAACACCCAGAAAGTCAAGGCTGAAATTCTGTGAGTTTTGATAAATAAACAGAGTCGTGTAACCACCATCACAATGTTCAAGATATAGAACATTTTTGTGTCTCCAAAAATGTTCCCCTTAGTCTTTGTAACCAGCTCACCCTGAATCCTCAGCCTCTTGTAGCCACTAATCTGTTTTCTCTAGACTCTCATATAAATGGAAACACAGAGCACATACATATGTTTTTTGGGGTGTGGTTTCTTTCATTAAGATAGAGCAAGTAAATTTCACTCACCCTGTTGCAAGTATTGGCAATCCATTCCTTTTTTTTTATTGCTGAATCATATCCCATTATATTGGTGTATCCATTCCCCAGTGAGGGACATTTGGGTTGTTTTCAGTTTTGGGCTACTATGAATAAAACCACCATAAACATCCATGTGGCTTCCCGGGTGGCTCAGTGGTAAAGAATCTACCTGCCTAAACCAGGAGACACGAGTTCAATACCTGGGTCAGAAAAACCCCCTGGAGAAGGAAATAGCAATCCACTCTAGTATTCTTGCCTGGGAAATCCCATGGACAGAGGAGCCTGGAGGACTACAATCCATGGAGTAGAAAAAGAGTCAGACACGACTTAGCTACTAAACAACAACAAACATTCATGTGAGTATTTTTTGTGAGCAGAGGTTTCATATCCCTTGGGTAAATAAAGAGTGGGATTGCTGGGTTGTGTGGGAAGTGTGTATTTAACTTTACAAGAAATTGTCAAAATATTTTACAATTTGACTATTCCATTTTATACTTCCACCAGAATTCTAGCATTCTAAATAATATATCCATTTTAATACAGAGTGCCATGAATTATTTTTCAACCTCTTCTAGAACATCATATACCGGAAGACTTTGAAGATATTGAGGATTCAGTTCCAGACCACTGTGATAAAACAAACATTGTAATAAAATGTTACACGAATTTTTTGCTTTCCCACTACATACAAAAGTACATTGAACCTATGCTACAGTCTATTTAATGTGCAATAGCATTATGTCTGGAAAAAACAGTGTACACTCCTTAATTAAAAATACTTTATTGCTAGAAAATGTTACCCATCATCTGAGCCTTTTGCAAGTAGTAGGAGTAACATCAAAGATCACTGTAACCATAAGAGGTAAAACAATTTAAAAGTTTGAAATATCGCAAGAATTATTTAAGTGTCTCAGAGACACAAAATGAGCAAAGGCTGTTAGAAAAATGGCACCAAAAGACTTTTTTGACCCAGGGTTACCACAAACCTTTAATGTGTAAAAAATGCAATATTTGCAAAGCACAATAAAGCAAAGTGAATTGCAAATGGAATCACTTGTCTGGCTTCTTTTGCTTAGCAGAATGTATGCAAATTCATCCACGTCAGTACATGTACCAGCAGTTATTTCTAATTTTTTTACTGCTGGGTAGTATTCCATTGTACGGCTAGATCTCTTCTGTTTATGCATTCAGCTGTTAATGGGCATTTGGATTGTTTCCAGTTTGGGTCTATCATGAGTAAAGCTGCTACGAATATTCTTGTACTATCTTTTTATGGACATACGCTAACCTTCTCTTGGGTACTTATGAATGAAATTGCAGAGTAGGAGTATTTAACTTTATTAGAAACTCCTGTATCGATTTTATATTCTTTTTCTTAAAGAAAATCCTTGAAATGGTGTAAGCTTCAGATCCAATAAAGCTGAATGTGTCCTGCAAACAAGATTTCAATCAAGAGGCCAAAGTCACAACAAATCCTCTTCCAGGGAGTGAAGTCAGGATGCACATGGTGGCTCTAAGAGTCATCACTCCCTCTATCAGAGCATTGTCCTGGCAGCCACAGTCAGCTCTCTACGTAGCACAGAAGGTCAGACCTGGGTGGGCAGCTTGGAACACGGGCCCTCGAGTCAGCACATTTGTATGTCCTGAGGGAAGACACAATTGCTCGGATAACTAGGCCCTTGATTGCTCTTAGCTAACTCTCTTAGCTAATCGGATATGGCAAGAAATAGACCTTTGTTTGGGGCTATGATTTATCTGGATCATGGTGCTGGTTCTCCTACTTGATGGGCATTGATAGAGATGCCTGACAAGGCATTAAGATGTTATTTGTGACCCAAGTTCATTCAACTGCCAGGAAATCCAGTGCCCTTCTGTCCATGGCGGTGCAGGAGGCACTCAGCAAGGAGCTGGGTTGAAGGGCCCACCTGCCACCTATGCTGGCGAACCTACCCCCTTTCACCTCAACTAGAGGCTCCGTGCACCTGCTAGACACCAAACACTTCCCTATTCCTAACTGAGTGCGTGCTCAGTTGCTCAGTTGTGTATGACTCTTTGTGGCCTCATGGACTATAGCCTGCCAGACTCCTCTACTCATGGAATTTTCCAGGAAAGGATACTGGACTGGGGTGCTATTTCCTCCTCCAGGGGATCCTCCCAACCCAGGGATGGAACCTGCGTCTCTCGTGTCTCCTGCATTGGCAGGTGGATTCTTTACCATTAGTGCCACCTGGAAAGACCCGCATCCCTAGCCATGGTCTAACCCACAGCTCAGCTTGTTTCCCAGGTTTTCTGGATCATGTTGCAAGCAGTTTATTTCAGAAAATGACCCAGTGATGAAAGACGTGGAGTTCACCCCTGGTTATTCTACCCACTTCGCACAAAGAGAATGCTCCCCCAAGCTGCACTCCGAAGAGCACGGCTCTCAGGCCCTAAGACCTTATTATAATGGTCTGATTAACCCGCCAGGGGCTCGCATGGGTTTTAGCCAGTGCAGATTTACCTGGGCACTAGTCTTTCAGCTAATCCTATCAAAGGCTGTAGGCTGGGGAGTGGGATGAGATGACAAATCCAAACATATTTACACAGATGTCTTGTTTAGCCCTGCACGCAGCCAGGACTGCGTTTGCATCTTGTAACAGAATCACAATGCTCACAGGCCAACTCTCCTAGAAACCTAAAACCAGGATATTGAGTGAGAGAAAAAAATGGGAGAGAAAGAAAATGGATGGAGATTAAGATTAAAAAAAAGAAAAGAAGCTCCAGGGGAAGCGGCTTCCGGCAGCAAACAGCTGAGAGCAGCACGTTTGTGTTCAGCCTACGTGGTTATTTTCTGATTAGATGGGTTTGTCTGTCTAATCAGATTTTCTGCTTCCCCATTATCCATCTTTTTAGGCTGTTTCTACATGTGCAGCTTCGGGTTCCCATCTAGCAGTCCCAAGATGATTCAAAGTAATGACCAACAAAGGCACTTTCTGTGGGATGGTATTTATTAGGTTTATTCCAAGTCAGGCCTCTCTGACTCCACCTAAGTAAAAGGATAAATATTCCTTTTCTTGCTTTTAAGTCTCATGAGGAGTCTAGTTTTCATACAAATCTAATAATGAAAATGGGCTTCCCTGGTGGCTCAGTGGTAAAGAATCCGCCTGCCAATGCAGAAGACGTGGGTTCGATCCCTGGGTGGGGAAGATCCCTTGGAAGAGGAAATAGCACTCTACTTCCGTATTCTTGCCTGGGAAATTCCATTGACAGAGAGAGCTGTTGGGCTGCAATCCACGGGGTCACGAAAGAGTCAGACACAACTCAACAATTAAGCAACAACAACAAATAATGAAAATAGCTTCTCAATTAATCAGAGAAGATCCTCTGGGTAGAACCTGCTCTCTTAGGATTCCCTCAACAAATCAATGTTAGTCGAGACCTACTAAGTGCCAAGCACCAGGTAGGCAGTGGGGGTGTAGAGTGATGGGCAGAATGCACACAGTGTGCAACTATTAGTGTTCATAGTCTGGGACATACAGGAGGACAGGGTTTTCTTTCACAGCAAAGAGCATGAATGGAAGAGGGACGGGTAATTTTTTGTACTGTCCTTGCTCTGTCAGTGGCAGAGTAACATGAGGAAAAATGTTTGTTTTTTTTTTCCTAACAGCCAAGCAAGTATTCCCACCTGCCCAGCACATAGAACAAAATATCCTTATGAAGTATTTATGTAAGCAGCTTTTGAAGAAAATTAAAATGACCAAAGGTCTTCCTACAATCTTTCTGTACTTTTAAACTTGACAATTTGAGACCATAAGAATGACGGGAACAATCTGTAAAAATAGTACTTTAAAGAAAATGTATTAAAGTCTCAGATAACTACATTACATGTCATACACAAAGTAATCTTATTTCAGATTCTGTGATGAGCAAAAATGGCTATTTAGCAGAAAAGGCAAATGCTGCCCTATGGCTAAGAAGAATTGAGCTCCACGTCGAATGTGAGAAGAAAATTCAACTTCTCTTTAAATGCCATCTACTGATGGTTTCCAGTAAGCCTTTAGCTATTTTGCAATCACACATTGCACAAGGAATTTTGACAATCAAGGGTATGTTAAAGTGTTCGGAGATCTTTCTGAGACGGATGATCTCAAACATCTCTTACTTGCTACAAAAGGCAGTTATTACTAAGTCAAAATTTCTCGTGATTTGAAAATCCTGTTTACTTGTGAGTTCTTGTTTCAGAATCTAGCCTTCAGGCACAGAAATTTGCCTTAGGTCTAGCATTTATGATGGTGGAGACCATGTTTGTTTAAAGTCGAATAGAAATGGGGCCAGTAGAGATGGCCAAGTGGGAGTCAGCCTTCTGGGGACCGGCAAGTTACCCGTGTAGAGCAAGTGTGAATCCTGTAAGAGAAGGAGGGGAGGGCCCTGAAGCTAGCTTTCTGTTCCAGAATTTACACAGCACAAGAGTTCAGAGCACTGTGCAAACTGATACAAAGTGAGCCCCAGTGTCCTAGTGCACAGAAATGGGAACTGGAGGTGGGAGAGGAGGTAAGAGTTGGGATGCAAGGAAGACTGGGCCCTAGATGCACCCGTGTTGACTAAATCCTGCTCTCAACGCTTATCTTTTGGCCTCCGTGGCACTCAAAGTGGCCTTCCAACCCATGCTTTCTCTTTTTTTAAGGTATTTTTTCTAAAAATTGTGGTGAGATATGCGTGCGTGGGTGCTCAGTTGCTTCAGTCATATCTGACTCTTTGCTACCCCATGGACTGTAGCCCACCAGGCTCCTCTGTCCATGGGATTCTCCAGGCAAGAATGCTGGAGTGGGTTGCCATGCCCTCCTCCAGGGAATCTGCCTAACCCAGGGATGGAACCCGCGTCTCCTGCAGCTCCTGCATAGCAGATGATTTCTTTACCACTGAGCCACTGGGGAAGTCCATAACATCAAATTTAGCATACTAATCATTTTAAATGTCCAGTTCAGTGGCACTAGACACATTCATATTGTGCAACCACTCACTTCCAGAACTCTTTCCATCTTGCAAAACTGAAACTTTGTACCATTAAACAATAGCTCCTCATTCCTCCTCCAGGATTATAACTTTTTAAAAAGTTTAAGTGTAGTTGATTTACAATGTTGTGTTGGTTTCAGGTGTACAGCAAAGTGATTAAGATATATGTGTGTGTGTATAAATATATATATTCCTTTTCAGATTCTTTTCCTTATAGGTTATTATAAAATATTGAGTATAGTTCCCTGTGCTATACAGTAAATACGTTAATCCCAAACTCCTAATTTATTCCTCCACCCACCGCTTTGGTAATCCAGTTTGTTTTCTGTCTGTGGTCAGCCCTGATTTCTTAATTCTCATTCTTTCTGAATGCTATCTCAGGTTCTCCTGTCTCGGGTTCTCCACCTGCTCCAGCACCCTCAAACTTTCCACAGCACCCCCACTGCACAGCCCTCCACCCTTCCTCAGCTACTTCCTGTATCTCCATTCGGTTGTAAACAGTCTCCCATGTGATCACACTTTTCTCCATGTGTACCTTATACTAAAATCTGCCTTCCCCTCTAATCCCCATCAACACTGGGAAATGTCTCTGCTTCTCCTTTTCTCTCATCTCCAAGTCCGGAGCTGGGCTCAGAAAATTCCTTACACCCACCTCCGGATCATCATCCCACTGCCTTTCCTCCTCAGCTGCCTCCTTTGATGGCTCCACCAACTACCTAGGAGATTGTCTCAGCAGTCTCTCCCCTGAGCCCCCAGATTCCCACCATGCTCAGTGAGGTCAGCTTAGGAATTAAAACTGCCAAATGCAAACTACTTGTCACATGCTTAAACCCCTAGCCCAAGACCCCAAAGAAGGATGAGCCTGTACTTGAGCACCTGGCAGTAGGAAACACTGCTTCCAGTTTCAAATAACACTGCTGCTGCTGCTGCTAAGTCGCTTCAGTTGTGTCCAACTCTGTGCAACCCCATAGATGGCAGCCCACCAGGCTCCCCTGTCCATGGGATTCTCCAGGCAAGAATAATAGAGTAGGTTGCCATTTCCCTCTCCAATGCATGCACATGCTAAGTCGCTTCAGTCATGTCCGACTCTGTGCGACCCTATGGACAGCAGCCCACCACACTCCTCTATCCACAGGATTCTCTAGGCAAGAATATTGGAGTGGGTTGCCATTTCCTTCTCCATAAACAACACTAGCTGTGTGAATACTTTTTAATAAGCTGAAGTCCGTATTCCTGTAATTAATATTACCAGTTCTTGTTTTGCCTTTTGAAGTTCTACAAAAGAAGTCAAATTGCTTATCCATATGACAGCTCTTGGACCATTTAGCAACTTTTATCATCTTCTTGCTAAGTCAGCTCCACTCCAGGTTAACCAGCTTCAGGGCCTTTTCATTTTCTGCCATAACACATTTTGGTGTTCCTTCTCCCATTTCAGGGCTTCCTTGATAGGTCAGTTGGTAAAGAATCCGCCTGCAATGCAGGAGACCCTGGTTCGATTCCTAAGTCAGGTAGATCCACTGGAGAAGGGATAGGCTACCCATTCCAGTATTCTTGGGCTTCCCTTGTGGCTCAGCTGGTAAAGAATCCACCTGCAATGCGGGAGACCTGGGTTCGATTCCTGGGTTGAGAAGATACCCTGGAGAAGAGAAAAGCTACCTACTCCAGTATTCTGGCCTAGAGAATTCCATGAACTGTATAGCCTATGGGGTCACAAAGAGTCAGACATGACTGAGTGCCTTTTACTTCACTTTCACTCTCCCGTTTCATGGCCCTCTCCATGAAAGTTCTTCAGGCTTTGCAAGTGGTACACCAAACTGTACACATTGATCTAGGTGTGATGTGATTAGTGGAATGATCCTTCCCAACCCCCAAGAGGCAGTCTTTCCATGAACACAGCCTAGGACCTCATTAAATTATTTTAATGATTGTGATGCTGATACTGATGATGGTGGTTGAGGTAGTGGTCGTGGTGATCATAGTGATGGTTTCAGGGATCATGTAATACTGTTGATTCATCACAGTCAACTAATTAAACCTAGAAACTTATTTTACTGGTGCTAAGTCACATCTTAACCTTCTTTTTCGCATGCTGTTGACCTTTTGGATCAAGATCAAAACTACTGAGCTTTATCTTAGTATATCTGTGCCATTGTTTCAACCTAATGAAGATCTTTTTCGATTCTGATTTTGTTAGTATTTGTTTGCCATTCTTCCCAGCTCCAGGTCACCTGCAGATTAATGAATGTGTCTTCTATATCTTTATCCAAGTTTTTTTTTTTTATTAAATAGGAATACAACAGTGTTAAAGTTAGAGACTTATGAAAAGACACTAAAGAGTGTCCTTCAGAGTAACATCTATCTGTTAATTAACATCTTTTGAATACAATTGTTCAATTCATCTATTTAAATGTACCTCATTTTTCTTCTGTTTTGTCCCCAGGCCTATCTTGAAACTTGGCTGCTCTATATGTATCACATTTTTCACTTGTGTCAATTTAGTAACCATGACAACCTGAAAAAAAAATCATTTGACATTACCTCTTCAATGGTTTAATCACCAGATTCCTCCCGTGTATAAGTTCTCCCTTGTTGTTAAGTCATGTCTAACTATTTGCAACCCCATGGACTGTACGCCTCCAGGCTCCTCTGTCCATGGAATTCTTCAGGCCAGAATACTGGAGTGAGTTGCCATGTCTTTCTCCAGAGGATCTTCCCAACCCAGGGAGTGAACCCTCATCTCCTCCATTGCAGGCGCATTCTTCACCATTGAGCCAACAGGGAAGCCTATAAGCTCTCCCTACCATCCTGTTAATAAGTAACCCTAGAATCTTACAATCATGATATTTCCAAGAAAGTGTAGGGAGGAAAATGCCTCATCCTCTTCATTTTGAGAACCAGTATCCCACTTGCCCATCACCAGCCTTTCAACATTTCTCCTTCTCGCCATAATTTCCTCACTGGAGACACAATCCATTTCTGACAATCTCAGGATTCAGTGAAACTTTGTGAAATGAATCTTAGCTTCCCTCATGTTAGGGTTATTTGTGTAACACCTTACTCCCTCCACCCCTACCCTCAAGATCGTCAAACTTGAGTATGAACTCCTTGGCAACAAGGGACGGATCTTATTTTTCCTGTTGTCCCTGCTGTGCCTTGCACTGTATATTTGAAGGTTTGAATTGAACTGAATCACACAAAGGAAGAAAATTAGTTTGATCTATGCAGTCTCAAAATAATTTTCTTGGTCAAATCGGATTCTTTTCATCTACCTTAACATCTAATTTGTGCATAGCTGAATTAGTCTTGCAGTTAATCTGATGTGGTTTTCCGTCTACTGAAGACAGTAAATTCATTTTCCTGATCTGGTGATTTTTAATCATATAGTCACAGCCCACTCACACAGAAAAATAAAACAGCAGATTAAATAGCAAACTAATAGCAGAATGATGAATGGAATTATCCCTAAACACAAAGGCTTTTACATGTAATCTATAGTTTTTGCCAAGTCGTCTGTTCAGTTTTGATCCAACCCCCTTTTGTTAAAGTGACAATAATAGTCGCAAATTTCTGAGTGCTCCCTAGGGGTGAGGCGGCTAACTGAGACAGATTACCGTGATGGTTAAGCATGTGCGGCTTGGTTTGAGTCCCGGACATGTTGTTCTTGTTTAGTCACTAAATCGTGTCCAAATCTTTGCAGCCCCGTGGACTGTAGCACACCAGGCTCCTCTGTCCATGGGATTTTCCAAACAAGAATACTGGAGTGGGTTGCCATTTCCTTCTCCAGGGGACCTTCCTGATCCAGGGATCAGACCTGCATCTCCTGTGTTGTACCCAGTACTATTTGTGTGACTTTAAGCCAATTACTTCAACTGTAGAACAAAGTGTAATAAATGTTAGTTATACCATCATTATTTAAATGCATTATTTCATTTAATCCTCACAACAACCTTGTGAGCCACTATTATTTTCTCTTACTTTTCAGATTTGCTAGGTACTAGCTGCTGAATGATGTAGGATTCATAGAAATGGTCATGTCAGAATCAGTCATGGTCTTGCCCCCAAAGACTTCACAATTAAGTAAAGAGGGCTGAATTTTGAATAATTAACTGTAATCAAAGAGCAGAATCATACATTTGCTATAGCAACATGAATGCAAAATGTGTGCAAGCACAGAGGGTTTAATAGCTAACTTTATATAAAAGAGATTCTGCCCTTGGGTGTCTCTTCAACCCCCTTTTTACCTCTCTCCACCTTGCTAACTCTGCCACACTGGTTTTCTTTCATTCCTTGAACAAATCAGGCTCTTTCCTATGACAGGGTCTTTGAAGCTACTCTTTCCTCTACCTGGATGCTCTTTCCTCTACCTCACCTGACTACTCTCATAGGACTATCTCATCCTTTGAATCTCACCTTAAATGCCCATGCCCACTTAAGATATCCTCTCCCTTCATTCATATCCTTTATCAGTCCTTCACTGGATTCCTTCATATACTTATATATTTATACTTCATAACTTTTCAGATATTTTATTTCCATACTTGTTTTTATCAGTTTCTGCCTTTGATAAAGAAGAGCCCCCTTGGGAATCATCTTTTACCTCTACACCATTGCATTCCCAGTACCTAACAAGAGTAAATATTCTTTAAATATTTGTTGAGAGAATTGATGACTATAATGTTGGATGACTTAGGTAGGATTTCAAAAGCTAAACTTCATTTCTCCTCACTCCCCAAAACAAATTTTAAAGCTATACAGAAAAAAGTAGGCTTTCATTAGACAGATAATCAAATCTGATCACAATAGATTCTTTATCTTCCAACATCAAAATTGAGTGTGTATATTGAACTGAATAACCAGGTCATTGTTTCCTTTTCTGTATTACTTGTTATCTAAATGGTCACATTTCCTTGTGTTTACAAAGTTCCTTTTGTTTTTTCATTGTTTCAGTTCCTATTTTGCAGGTATCTCATCTCGGAGTTGTTATGATGTTTAGTAAATTCCCACATGCAGATAACATTATCTTCCAAGAATCAGGGAATTTCCTTCTCGTGGAATTAGTGGCTACAGAACTGACTTAATGGTGAAGCTGGGAACCCTCTTCTGACAGTTACATGCCCCCTCCACCCCTTCAACAGTTCAATACCATTGGGGAGGAAAGAGAAAGGCAGACAGCAAGAGGATGAAAGCTCCCAGCTTGTTTCTGCCAAGACACATCAGTTTCAGGTCATGTTTCTGCAGCGCACGTGTCATAGAGTGAGCATAAGCTGTCAGCATGGAGAACAGAGAAGTTCCTTTGACAGATTCCATGTCTGCATTCCAAACCCATTACAACAGGAGAACTTGTTCCCCTCCAATGAGCTGCCCCCTCCCTCAACTGGACCCCCAGCTGCAGAAAGGCATCCATGGCTGGAGAGCCATGTCTTAAGGCCTGGAACAGCTGCATCTGTAATTGTCCTATGTATTTACAGGGCAGAGCTGCTATATTCATAGCCGGGGGTAGGGGTGAGGAGGGGCAAGCAGGCAGAAACACAGCCTGTCTCTGCAGAAGGGGCTGCCTGTCATTTCACATTCTCACCAAATATGTTCCATTCATATCTAGAATCATAAAAATGTGAGCTTCAGATTTAACTTTCTTTTAGTGTAAACCTCACACTTCCAAAAGCAGCTTTCAAGAAATGACTAAACAAACACCATAATGAAAATTATAAACTCTGCCTAATTACTCATTTCCTTTGTGTTCTAGTTTCCAGATATAAGAGGGCTGGGGAGGAAGGCAAAAAAATATTCATTGACCGGGGCTACGCATTTTAAAATAATGGGAGAGAAGAAGTTCCATTTGACAACAGAATGTGATTTGAAGACAACCCCTGCCCCCATTGCATTTCTCTCCCAACTTTCCACTAAATCTCATAAAACCCAGAAATATATGTAAACTTTTTACACTGGCTAGAGCTAGTACTAATAGTCAAGCTATTGCCAGAATCTAGGAGGAATTTCCATGAACTACAAGGATGGTGGAATTGGATTGAGAAACACATTCTGTGGTCTTCTAATTCTTCATCTCTAGAAATAGAGCAAATCTGAACAACCTTCTACCACCCTCCCTGTTGTCCCTGGCCCAGCAGGTAAAAGCTGAATCACCCAGAGATACGGGGAACTGTCTCTGTACCACGCAGGTGGTGGAGAGAAACGGGGTTGGGGTGGACTGGTGATGTTGATGGCAGGATATGAATGTGTGAAGGCAATAAGAGCACTGCATGCTGGGAGAGGTACATTTTTACCTATTTTGGATGTTCTGAGTGTCAGAGCATCTTGCCACAGTCCAGTAGAGCTGCACTGGATGAAAATGTGTGGGGTATGAGGAACTGGTCTTGGAGCTATGCATAAAATCCTTGAAGAGCAAAATCATTCATTCATTCAGCCAGTGTTTACTGAGTACCTACTATATGCCAGACACTAGTCTTGGCACTGGGTAAACAATTGGCTTTCAAGGAGCTTACTTGCAAAGTTGGAAATAAAATAAATAAAAAAACAAATGTTGTTACTCAACAGCAAGTTCTATGAAGAAAGTTATATCTGAATAAGAAGGTAGAGATGGGAGTGTAGGAAGGCCTGAGGAGGAAGTCCTCCTGAGGACTTGAAAGTGAGATAGGAAGCCAGTGTAAAGGTTAGGGGAGAGCTTTCTTGAGATCAACAAAATTAAAAATGCACTTTCCTTTCTACAGCACAGATTCTCATTGCATTTTAACTCAGTGGAGAAATTAGGATGTTTCATAGTACAAAGAACATTTATTAAGATGGGTGATATCATAGCACCACCATCGACTGCTGGGGGGTAAACTCCAGTCAGTCTGGAGAATTTGTTAATGACAGGACTGGATAAGCTATTGTTGCCAGCCTGATCAGATGTCTGCCTACCTTTATAAATAAAGTTTCTTTGGAACACATTAGGCCCATAAAGCCTAAAATGTTTATTATCTAGCTCTTTACAGGAAATGTATACTGAATCTTATTATAAAAGATAAGGAAAAAATTTAAGGAATAATGGACCTGAAGACAAGAGCTGGAAGCTAGGTTCCAAGTGGAGGTGCTGGCCTGAAGGAGGAACAGAGACAGTTTCCATGTGTCACTGGGGTAAGGGCAAGTAGGATATACAAACATGGGACATTAGCAAATCTGGAGATGGTTTACCAGGTCGTTCTCCTCTGATTATTTCTATTTCTTCCATGAAGAAAAGAAGCGAAGTCATCCACATGGAGTGTGGAGAGGAGAGAGTGCTGGATCTGCAGATATGAGAAAAGAATTAAAAAAACACATAGGGAGCAGAGGTTAGAAGGGACACATCCAATCATTTAACAGAGTGTATCTGCATAGTTCTTCCCTCATTTGAGAATTTGCAAATTAAAAAGAATTTGCAAATTAAGTAAAATTAACATGGGACTTTCAAACAATCACTGAGGATCAGGAGAAAAGAAATATCCTCACCAAGACTTCAAAAAGGAAATAGTTACAAACTGATGATTTATTATAAGAGATAATAATTTCTAGCAAAATTTAAAACATGTTTTCAATGGCCAAGCAACTGCATTTTCAGGTAAGTATCTTAGTGAAATGTGTAAACATAAACATAATACATAAATAAATAATACATAATACATAAATACATAAATAAACCTCATACAAAGGCTTTTATTGCAGTCCTTCTAGTAAGAGCCAAAAATTGAAGCCAACCTATATGTTCACAGCAGTGGTATAGCCAAAATAACTTTGGTATATTTACATGATGGACTTCATTCATACAAAAGTGACCTTGAAAACACAATGTTGAGAAATATTCAAGTTGCAGAAGATTATTTATATCCAGTCAACCATTTACATAAAATTTACACACTCATAAAACAATGTGTTGTTTATTAATCTATATTTAGAAAACATAAAAACAAGGACTGGGATCACAAAATTCATGACAGCAGCTAACTGTGAAGAGAGGAATAAAGAGAAATTGTGTTGAGGGAGAGCTTTATAGAAGACTTTAACTTTATGATAATAGTTTATTTCTTAAAGAATCAGATAAAATGTGACATAATATTAATATTTGTTAATTATAGGTAGGCAGGTGCATGGGCATCTTATTATTTTTTGGAAAAATTTTTGGTTAAATTATTTTTCAAAATAAAAATGAAATATGAAAATGTATAAGTTTTTTTTGAAAACACTAAAACTGTGACAGGGCCCAGTCACCCATAAGCTCACCACCGGCAGTCCAGTGGTTAGGATCTTGCACTCTCACTTCTGGGGGCCCCGGTTCAATAGGTAGTTGGGTAACTAAGATCCCAAATGCTACTCAAAACCCTAGCACTGATGGTAGGTGGGCGGGGAGGCACATCGGCCCTTCACCACTTCACTCCATCTCCTCGGGATCTGCAGCTGGAAGCCCCATCACCTATCTCCACCTCACCTTTCATTTCTCAGCTTACACATCCTTCTCTCAGGACCACTTTTCCTACTTTGCATGAGTCAGTTCTACTCCCCTCCATTGCACTTGACAAGCTGTCTGTGTGTTCCCACTTTGCTGCAGTTAGCACTCTAGAACAACTTTCCATTTATTTGCTTGTCCCACTCTGGCATTGCTGACTCCTTAGGGAGAGGCTGTGTGAAACCATCAAGAGTTCTCCGGCTGGCACAGTTCCCAGCCCTGAGTACATGCTTCCTACATTTTTGATGATTTTGTAGATTTTGGGTCCAGACTGATGCTGCAGGGGGCTCTCTGCTGGCAGAGGGCAGAATAAAGGTGCTGAATGCCTGAAGATGCCAGCGGGAAATAATCTAGGCAAACTGTCTACTGAAAATCTTTTGCCTGGAGTTGGATTTGCATTTAAGAATGGTTGATGTCTGAAGCTGATCTTCATTTAAAAAAGAAAAAATGTAAACTCAATTATTAAAAAGCAGCTGATCTTCAGGCTTGCTTTCCCTCTTTGCTTTATCTAAACATACGTGTAGGGAAAGTTGGCACAGAAATCATTCAAAATTGGATTTTTCTTTTATAGTTTCCACTCAAAATCCCCCATGTTTTCCACATAAAGTAGCCAAGCCTCAGCCCTACAGAAAACATCCTATAGATATTTTCCTATTTTGCCATCTTGTCCAGTTTTGGAAAATGTTGGAACCACATCAGACCCACCCATTGTAAGTAATGGGGACAAGATGGATGGGGTAAAACCACTCTTCCACACTCCTGTCAAGCTTGACCTTAACTCATTTCTAGTTTTAAAATTATAACTTAACAGTAATGCCCTCAGCTTGAGAACTGCTGGTCAGAACATGTTAAAAGGCGTGAACTCAGGGACTTCCCTGGTGGTTCAGTGACTAAGACTCCGTGCTCCCAATGCAGGGGCCACAGTTTCGATCTTCAGTCGGGGGACTAGAACCCAGAGGGCCACGAACTCTATTCTGAGTTTTGAGTAATGCGGTGTTATTTCCGGGACCCAGACAAACAGCTGAGTCTGCGACCGTGTAGTAGGTTGTGTAGCCCCTCCTGAGTGTTCACTGTCCCTCCCTACACCCCGCCTGCCCGGTCCATGACTTGGCGCCCCCAGGGAGGAGTGCCCTGCCCTCCTCCGTGGGCAGCAGCTTGGCCAGGGAACTTGAGTGGAGGCAAAAGGTGCCAGTCCCCAAAGAATGCTCCAAGAGGCCTTGGTCTTTCCTCTAGCCAGCTTGTTCACTTTTCCTGCCTCCAAGAGAACAGCATATTACAGAAAAAGTTTGCCCTTTTAGCCTGAATTCCAGAATAAAGAAAACCCAGGGAGCTAACTTGCAGCTGATACATAATGTGAGCAAGGAGAAAAACCAAACAAAATAAAACAAAAACCCTTTGTTTGTGAAGCCACTAAGATTTCAGAGTTGTTGGTTACCATGTCATAACCTATTAAAAGATGACAAATGGTGAATTTAAAATTAGAATAAATTAAAAATATGTCCATTCAGTAGGCACCAGGTCAGACTCCTCTCTGCTACCAACAGCAAGGGCTCTGTAGAAGGTGAGAGGGAATTTTGCTATAGCCGGGCCTCTTTTTTTTCTGGGAGTCTAGCTGCAGCACATATTCTCTTTCTGGTACACAAGTTGACAATTTCTCTTGTTTTTTGTTTTTTTTTCAATTCATCTCAAAGGTCCAGAATTTTCTGAGTATGGAACAAGCTCCAGGGTCCCCCTAACTTCTAGGCAACTCTTTAACATTTCTAGCCTGGTTGCAAATCACCATTACTGTTTGAACTGAGCAGATTATTTCCTGTCTTCTCTGTATCACTGGTTTGAGAAACCAGAAGTTTCCAAATTAGAGTAATTTTTTTTTCCTATTGATTTTTCCATTAGTGAACTGCAATGGTCTCTCCAGGAAAATAGAAAGACTTTCATTAAATATTTCTTGAATGTGGGTGTAGCCCAGAGTCTGCCTGTGGCTATCCTGTTGTTTAGGAGCAAGACCAGAGTTTCATAGTTACAGAGAGGAAAAAAGGTTGAGTTTCATGGAAACATGGTTCTTGGCAGGGGTGATTTTCTGGAGGAAACAGAAACTGACTAGGGATGACAATACAAATGCTGGATACAATACAGTACAATACAAAGTAAACCCTGGAACCGTGAAATGAGTGGTATCCATTTAATTTTAGTAGAATCAGTGCATCATTTTATTCAGCACACATAGGAATGCTTTGTTTATCAAAATATCAATACCAAACATGCATATGCTGCTGAGAATTCAACATATTATCCTTACTTCCGATTATCATAGGTCCACATTTTAAAGTAGGAATAGAAATACATGACTACAATGATTGCTTTTAATTTTAGAACCTTAGTTAATATTACTGGAATGTTAGTGACAAACAGCATCTCAGCTTCTTTAAAAGAAATTCTTCTTTAGGTAGGATGTGCTCTTTTACAGTAAATTATCTCCCTTTGGCATGAACTCTCTCTTTTTGGTTTCTCCCACCCAAATTCTTTGCCTCCTTTTCCCCCCTTTCTTCTTTCCTTTCCTTCTCTCTTGTTCCCCACCCTTTGCTCTAAATAGCTATACCCCTTTTTTGCCTGGTGTCCATTTCCCATTTCCACCATCCACCTGATCACCTGAACCCTGGGAAGGACTGTATTGCAGCAGGAAGGGGAACAGAACTTAGAGTCAAGGGGGTTAGGGTTGAGTCCTAGTGCTGCCACCAACGTACTGTGTGACTTGGGGTAAGTGACACAACTTCTCTGTGTATCCATGACCTCATCCAGAAAATGAACTGAGGAAACGATTCAAGACAGAGGGAGTAGTCCAAGTGCTGAACGATGCTGAGATGTTAGGTGACGAGAGGACTGAGACGTGACACCAGGTTGAGCAGCTGCTTCTTCATTAGTGGGTTCAGCGGATTCACTGTGGGCTCAGAGGACAGATGGGAATGTGATGAGGAGTGAGTGGGTAACAGGGAAATGAAGATAATGAGCATCACCATCTTTCAAGAAGTTTGGTTTTTGGGACACAGTAAAGAGAGAGGGGGTAGCTGCAGGGGGGAAGTAGGGTTCAAGTCAACTCTGCTTTGCATTGCTTTTATGATATTGAATGTGGATGGGAGAGACACAATACAGTGGAAGAACCTGAAGATGGGGGCTAGGGAGTGATCTATTCAGTGAGGTCCTTGAGGATCCTGTGCACAGAAAGCGGATTGCCCCTGTCCACATCACATAATGGTAGGGACAGAGACCATCAATGTGGATGGAATGAGGTCCCTAGTTTGGTGGCAGGAAGTAGAGGTGTTCCCTCTTGCTTATTTTTCTTTTTCATGTAAAGTAGGAGGAGAATCTCATCTGTGGAGGATGAGCGGAAAGCTGGAGGTTTGAAGAGACTAAATACTTTGTGAAGTTCTCCAGCAGAGAGTGCCTGTGAGTTCCAAGATACAGATAAAGCACATTGTTGGAGGAAGCTGAGAGTTGAGGTGGCTCTACAGGCTGGTCCTGGTAAGGCAAGCACCTCTAGGTCAAGATCTTTGCACCAGATGAAAATAAACATCTCTAATCCTCCCTGCCTATGTCTTAGGTCTGTTGCTCAATAACTCAGTTTAAATGAATTACTTCCTCCTTGTGGGCTAGGTTGATATCACTGCATAGGATCAGCTGGTGGAAGATAACCCTCCAACTCCTATACATAAACCTGGCCAAGATCAGGCTTTTTCAGAGGCATAACATCCACAGGGAATACTGTATAGGCAAGGTCCTTTTGTATCAGTTTGATCTGGTTAAGTAATATATGTCTCTTCTGTACCCCTTATGTGCCAGATACTAGGAAAAGAGCTGAGAATAAAAAGGAGATATTACCCATTTCCATGGAGTTTACAGTATAGTGGGGACTCATAATAATAACTAATTAAATAATTATAAGTTATTAAAGTATCGTAAGGGAGAAGTTTAGTTCTATAGCAATCAATGGGCTTCCCAAGTGGCACTAGTGGTAAAGAATCTGCCTGCCAATACAGGAGCCTCAGGAGATGCAGGCCCAATTCATGGGTTAGGAAGATCCTCTGGAGAAGGGAATGGCAACCCACTCCAGTATTCTTGCCTGGAGAATCCCATGGACAGAGGAACTAGGCAGGCTACAGTCCATGCGGTTGCAGAGTCGGACACGATGGAAACAACTGAGCATGCATGCATGCATAGCAATCACTAGAAAGAGGGCTCCACTTTATGTTAGAGGTGAATATGTTATCAAAACGTATGTGTGTAGGATCTGGCTGCTCATCATTCAAAAGCCAATAAACAGGCCAAGTTTGTGGAAAGGAAAGTTTGCTTTATTTCAGATGCCAGTAACTACAAGAGGAGGTGTGGCAGACATCTGTCCAAAGGCGATTCCCCTGCACTGGCAACTGGTGAGGGAAAGAGCTTTTATATACAAAAGTGGGGGTGGGGGGGTGGGGGGAGAGAACTACATGGATAAACAGCACATTCATCTCTAACAGTCATCTTCAAATTGGTCATCAGTGGTCTGACCAGCATCATCTTTGTTGTTTTAGATACAGTTAATCTTCAGTTCCAGGGCTTCCCTCATAGCTCAGTCAGTAAAGAATCTTTCTGCAATGCAGGAGACCTGGGTTCAATTCCTGGTCAGGAAGATCCCCTGGAGAAGGAAATGGCAACCCACTCTGGTATTCTTGCCTGGAGAATCCCATGGACAGAGGAGCCTGGGACGTAACTTAGAGACTAAACCACCACCAATCTTCAGTTCTAGAGTCCTTTGTTCCCATTTCTCTGAGGCCAATTCTTGGAATTGTGGCAGCTCACGTCCTGGGTACAGTCTGGTCATCATGTAATTAACTTTTCCACCTGGTATTTTAGTATTTATAAGGATATGGCTCTGAATATTATCTATAGCCCCTGAGAAAGAACTACAGGTCCTTGACTATGCTTAATGACTACAGTATTATTATTTAGTCTTCTTTGACAGTTTTCCTTTGTTTCCCCATTTCTCGCTTCTCTGATTAAACTTATTCTTTGACTAAAGTTTTCCACAGACAAAAGGGAGGCAGAGGTCATGGTGGAGGGGCAAGGACCATAAGCCCTTGCTGTTTCAAGAGAAGATGCCAGGGATGCGTTTAAGACATGAAAAATGAGTAGGTGCTTAGTGAGTGAAAAGAGTTAGCTGGTAGGGAGGGGTGAGCAGCAAAGGGTCATGGACATTACATTTTAAGAAAAGTATGAGGTCAATCTTGGGAGAAGTTGGTAATTAGCTGTAAGTGACTCTAACTTGGAAAGTTTTGGGTGCCAATAGACTAGCCATGATTTCTTTTTCCAGACTCACCTTCACTAAGGCTTCTGTGAAGCCTTCTGTGATTATGGATCATCCCTGATGGATGTTTAGCCTTTCAAGTCCTTTAGCTAATGGCTGCCCATTAGTTACCTGGGGCACAAGGACTCCAGACCAGCTACATCAGAATCACTCCATATAGAACCTGGCCATTATTTAGAAAGTTTCCAGGTGATTCTAATGTGGAGCTGACATTGACGCCCACCCCCCCTACTTCCCCAGCCCCCTCACCCTCCCATCCCTCCCACGTCCCCACCCCCTCCACTGTGGGGAGACGTGGGTGCACTGGTGCCAAACCCTCAGGACACCCAACCTCAGGTCTCAGAATTAGGGCAGGAGCATTTGCATCCCTCAGCTCCACCCTCTTCCTTCAAATGCCTCAGGGAATTCCTGCTTCCACCAGATCTGAGAAATTGAATTCTTGCATATGTTTGAGTCTGAACAGGCTCTTGCTTCTTCCTTTTGTGACATTTGCATGCATCTCAGTAATTTGGGCCTCATATCCTTGTCTAGTTCGTTTACAGGTACTCCAACGGTCCATCCACCTACCTTCCTCACCGAGGCCTTTGTGGCTGTTCTGGCCAGCGGGGCAGCAGGCAGTGTGTTCTCAGCTGCTCCCCCCCGCCCCACCCCCACCCCCAATGCTCACAGGATTGGAAGAGTTTTGTGTTTGCAGAGATCTACAATTATTCATTCAATCTGCTCTCTTGAGCCTTCCAAACTTTGCCCTGTTCTTTCCACTTTAAGTACCAGGGATAAAGTGCCCCAGGTACCAGGCTACACATATTAAAGTAGAAGTGTCCATGCTTGTCCTCAAAAGAAGCATTTCCCAGCTAAGTCGAACGTTCACCTCTGTGTACCAAAGGGTGAGTTCATCTTCTGAAAATTTGAGGCAGTATTTGTCTACCCTATTTGCTCAGTGGGTAGGACCTCTGAACCAGGGACCTGGGGACCCTAGTGCAAATCAGATTCCTAGTAGTCCACCTAGGTGGCTTGAAGGTCCTGAGGTGGGTGTGCAGCAAGGAATTCCCTGTCCCCCTTCTCAGAAAATGAAAATGATGAGAGGCCAGCTAATTGGACTAGATACTCATGTTGGCTAGTCTCAACCCATTCAACTCTAGCCTTGCCTAAACACACCATTAGGCTTTTCTCCCAGACTTCTCATACTCCAAATAGACCTTCTGATAAATTACCCAGCTTTGAGGACAGAGACCTGGGAGGACAGAGACCTTCCTGGGAGGTCTGATTGCACATTGTGTGTTCATCTTGGCTGTCTTGCATGAAGGAGGGTGCGTCTCTATATGGTACACTCGGTATTTAGGTCACGCACACACAGGGTCATTAATTAATTAAATATGATAATAAAGCTAGGGATGGGCCCAATCCTTTAAGCACTGAGAGAGACTTTAAAGGTAGGGATACTCCCAGGTCTGAATGTTTCCCGGGGCCAAGCGTGAGTCATGAGTGAGCCCAAATGTGTTCTCTCTGGACCTTTTCACCCAGATACCTCAATGCAAAACACCTTAAGCATAACCCCTGTCCTCAAACAACTTGTCTTCACACAACACCACTGTGTGATACAGCCCCTCGTTGCTCACTCAGGCCTGTGTTATTATTGCTGGGAAAGGCTGGGGTCAAGGCAAAGCTAAGCCAATGGGCAGCTAGGAAGCTGGAGCAGTAGCCATGGGCCCTTGAACACCAGGGAGAAGGCAGACAGGGGTGGGGAGGGCAAAGCTGTGCGTGCAGACTCCCCATGACTCAGATAGTCACGCTCCTCTCTAGAGAGATTAGGGGTCAGACAGTAAGTCACTTTTGAATGCTTCTTAAAAGATGAATGGATGTGTTGAGAGTATGACTTATTTTTAGCCCTTCCTTTTGCATCATGGCTATTTCTGATAGTATTTTTTCCATTTTGCCTAGCTTCAACAGAGTTTCTTTTCACACACATTTCCCCACATTCACAGAATGATCCTGTCCCTTCCATAGGAGGACTTCAGTGGAGGCCTCAATTCCTAGCCTGAATGTGGCTTTAGAAGCTGGTTTTTGACACTTGATGTGCTGAAACCCTGAGAAAGCGGTTTCTGAATAAGTGATTATCTCTAATTTAGATAAATAATCCTGCCTTTTTAGGCCATGATTCTGAAAATGATTATTCCCATTGAACATTTTTTCTTCTCATGTTAGGATGAACAGTCTATGTTTCCATCAGGTTAGCTTGCTTTTTTGGTTAAAATTTGCTCCCTCTAAATTTATTCTCTGCCCTTCCCCAGGTTAATCCTAGTGGCCCTGCCCATCTCACAGCTGAATGAAGGAAGAGGAGACCTCTAAAAGCTGTTCTCCATTACCCATGTCTTACTTACTTTGAGCATCAAAGAGGGAACATTTTGATGAATTTATCTTTTCTCTAACTCAAGCACAAGCAATGCAGCTTTCTCAGAGACTAATGGTCTGGGTTCTTTGGGGTTCTTTTCCCCTCCTGTATACAAAGAAGTGGGCTTCCCTGAAGGCTTAGACGGTAAAGAATCTGCCTGCAGTGTGGGAGACCTGGGTTCAATGTTTGGGTCGGGAAGAGCCCCTGTAGGAGGGCAGGGCAACCCACTCCAGTATTCTTGTTTGGAGAATCCCAAGGACAGAGGAGCCTGGCAGACTATAATCCATGGGGTCGCCAAGAGTTGGACACAACTGAGCAACTAACACTTCACCTACACATATAATAAAGAGGGCGGATTAGATGTTTTCTAAGTTTCTAGTCATCTCTAACTTCGTGACCTGAGAGATGGCTTTTTAGTAAAAGTGCTGGATAAAGGTAGAGCTGTCACTCATCCTGGTGACAAGTGTGTGTGGAAGAGAGAGTCTTGGATCAGGAATCAAAGTCCTTGTGGTAGAAACTGCCAGTAGGACCTCCCTTAGCCCCTCTAAAGCCTGAGCTGTGAAAGCTGTAAGTGAGGCCATGCTGACTACCTGAAGCAATGATTTGTTGGAAGTGCTTTGACGATAAACTAAGATATAAAGGATCAGGAGCTGCTATTAAGACAACAGCAAAAAGCCTCTTTCAGAAACCATTCTCAGCTTCTGAATTTTAGGTCTCTAGTCAGCTTAAAATATAACTATATAGAGATTCCTCCTCCCACCCACTGTCCCCCATCCAATTTCAACAACTGCAATGGATCAAAATTTGCCAAAGGAAATAACAAAACAATAGTAATTTGCTAATGGGAAGAGCCGTGATTCTAAAATGAGCTATGGAGAGTAACCCCTGAAAATGAAGCCTCGATTTGAAAGTCACTCTGGAAATCTGCCTTGGTTTTGTAATGTCAAATTGTAAGTTAGAAATTTCTATGTTCAAAAAGTTCAGAGACCTGTTTTTCAGCAGATTCCAGTGGAGAACACACCAGGCTAAAGTCATACTGCCTCATGTTCATGCTTTAGTCCTCTCCCAAGCTGCTATGCTAGCTTAGAAAATTGGCTGAATCTCTTAAGATCAAGTTCTCCCAGTTACAATGTGGATTGATAGCAGATGCTCAGAGTTTTCACATATTTCACTCTAGTATGAAAGTTAAAGGTAATTTATTTTAAAAAATTTGTGAAAGCCCTTTTTGTATTCCAGATAAAAGTTACCATCATGCAGCTAAGGTACCACATCTACCTTTACATACCTGATATGCTCTGAATATTATTTGTAAATAAAATCTTATAACTGTGTTAGGAAGGGGATATAAAAGGCCTTTATAAAGCAAAGGATCCTTTTTGAAACTCCAAATTGGGTTACCCTGTAAATCTATGTTTTCAAAACCAGATTTTCTGTAAAAGCACAGTCTACCTACAGCACTGTTAACCTTAAACACACAGAGCTATTCACAGAGGTTAGTAATAAGAGCTATTTTCATGTAAGTGTAACACCTTAATAAGCACCAACCACATCACCAATCCAGAGCCTAATAGAACATCTCTAACTTTGGGGGAAACATGTATTTTCCCAGAAATTTCAAAATAAAGGGGGCTAAAGAATAACCAGGAATCATAAATGAGCTAGAGTTTTTCAAGGTCATTTTCAATGTCTATCATTTTACTGAGAAAAATGCAACACAAGTGTTGCACAGATAAAAATGACATTCTTACTATTTAAATATTTGTTTCCTGTTGAAGAATATACTGTCAAGGGAAAATGTTTTCTATTGCATCATCACTAATATAATCGACCCCAAGAATAAAATAAAATTTGAAAATAAAGAGTTAATGGGATAGTACTTAAAAATATAGATACACATACACACCTTTTTCTATTTCCTGATTTAGCAAAGAAAATGGTCTAGGGAAACTGCAGATCTGATTGAAGGGTCTGGTAATCTTTCCTTCTTTGATTTTCTGTAGCACTTACTGTTTGTATGAAACATTTGGCATGGGTGAATTGTCTTGTGTCTTTTCATGCATGTACTTCTTGTCTATACAACTAAGTGAGCTCCTGGAAGGAAGTTTCCTTCGACACGGAGCCCAGTCAATGCCTTGTACGTAACCCAGGTGCCTTAGTCATTGATTGGCATGTGCATTGCAGGGAGGAGCCTGGTGAGATACACTTAAAATCTTTATTCATTGATTTACAATATGTACAATATTTACAAAATTTAGGCATTAAATCCCAAATTGACATGAATGTTGTGGGAAGTCTAAAAATAAATAAACGGCACGTAGGTTCATATACACATCGCGGCTCTTTGCACTTCATCACCAAGGGTAGGATTTAATGGAAGGTTTAAGGTGGTAGAAAATTCAGATGGATGACTGGTCCTGGACCTTCCACACGAATAGCCCTTTCTTGGCTCCTCGAGGCTGGGGTTGGTGAGCAAACTACTTTCTTTGAAGAGAGTGAAATACCAGCCATTCTATAGGCACACAGGTGCACGAAGCCACACCCATGTGGAGTTTGCAGTGATCCCCCCCAGGTGGCAAATAAGTTTGCACCATTGCAGACCCAGTCCCTCCACACCAGTCAGGGAGGATTTGGAGAGGCGCCTCCTTACGAAGAACCAAGATTTGGACTTTATCTCTTATTCTAATCACATGCAGTACATGGAAGGTGTCAGTGGAGAGAGACCCATGCATGAAAATGTATTTGTAGGTATATACAACATCAAATTGTCATTGTCTTATGGCATCTTCAGATGTAGGATCAACCTGCCTCCTCTTTGATAGCAAAAGGAATGAATGAAGAAGCCATACCTCATCCCCCAAAGAAGAAACACTGTCTGGGGTCACACACAAATGACATCCTGTAGAAGCAGGACTAAACAAATTCCACATATAAGATGAAAAAGTACCCATGATGTTAGGCCTGGAAGTTTTCCTAGGGGTGGCAATTCTACCTTCTCTTCCTCTTCCATCCTGCCTCATCCCACATAATCTAAACTGGAAGGAAAAGCTTCTTGGAGCCTCAGTACCTTTATCCGTCAAGTGTAAATACTAGTAACATTCCTTACAGGGTTCTCACAGGGCTTATATGACCCAACTCACTTAAAGTGCTTAGCCTGGCGTCTGGCTCCTAAGAGGTGCTTAGTAAATGTCTTGCTTTTTCTCCCTCTACTTCCCCTACCCTAACTGTAAGCAACATATTGATAAGCCTACCAAACTTGGAATTAAGGCCATTTGATGCAATTTAAATGATTTTGTATCAGAGTTTCTGATGTCAGTTCCCATTTGGTCCCTTCAGGGGAGTCTCATTTTATGAGTCCAAGATCTCTTCCTGCGCAGGACAGATGGCCCCCAACAACTGTCCTCCTAATCAGTAATGCAGAGAAGGCAATGGCACCCCACTCCAGTACTCTTACCTGGAAAATCCCATGGACGGAGGAGCCTGGTAGGCTGCAGTCCATGGGGTTGCTAAGAGTCGGATGACTGAGCGAGTTCACTTTCACTTTTCCCTTTCATGCACTGGAGAATGAAACGGCAACCCACTCCAGTATTCTTGCCTGGAGAATCCCAGGGACGGTGAAGCCTGGTGGGCTGCCATATATAGGGTTGCACAGAGTCGGACACAACTGAAGCGACTTAGCAATCAGTAATGACTCCACCGAAGTCCATGCAAAGATAACCCTGCTGAGAAACTCATACCAGTGATGGTCACCACCTGAATACTTCTCATACAGCACTACTGAGGAAACCGTCAGCAAAAAGCTTGAGGCCAACACATTACTCTTGTTCATAAGTGTTTTCAACACTGGTGCAAGTATTATAGATAACTTTCAACAAACATATATTACAAGCTCTACCACCGTTGAAAAATAGGCATTCTGATTTGATCGTTTTGTTTAGAATAAAGAATCTTTTACAATATATCTTAGTTTCTATTTATGCCATACAAAAATAAATATTATATAAGTGATTTATAAGGAAGAAGAAAAAATTGTAACTTGAGGTGCCAAAAATATAGGAAGGATGGTGAAAGTTTTACCATTTACTTCAAAAGCAATCATCTGAAAGAAAGAAAAACTTCTCTCTGGGTTTTTGTACTATTCTCATCATGACCCTACTGGCCCATCTGCTTCTCATCCTGGGATATTAGGACTTCTTTTCCTATCAACCTGGAGACAACATAATGCAGAACCTTTTCCCTGAAGTCACAGGGGATTTGGAAGAGAAAGAACAAAGGAGGCTCTTGGGCAGTGTAAATTGCAGATGAAAGGTTTGGCAGAGACACCGACTGGGAACTCACAAACGGATCAATTCCACACATCTTCCTTTCATTCTGAAATCCTTTCTCTGTCTCGATTAGCCATGCCTGAATAGAACCTCATGCTTGGAGGAAATAAGCCCATCTTGCTGTCAGCCACTTTGGATACCGATTAGTCCAAGTAGAATCCAGAATTTCATGGAGCAAAATTAGGTGCCAGTCAAGGCTAATCTCACCAATTATATGAAGGGATAAACAGCCACCTTATGAGCGCTAATTCAATTAAGTTGAGAAAAATCCTTTTCCAGCCACCTCTCCTCCCATACAAAAAACCTTATGATTGCCTTTTTTTATTCCCATGCAGAAGAAAGTGAGTATGATTCCATCACTGGGAGAAGAATATTGGGACAATTAAATTGGACAAACTGCTTATTATTTTTCTAGGGACTTAGATCAGAATTGCCAAGGAAATTGTCCATTAATTTGGGAATCAAAGTTTTAAAACTCTAAAGCTATAAGTGAATACATGGTTGGACCACCTAAATCAGCAGTCATTGACCTTTCTCCTGAAGAAAACAGATCTATATGTGTCCATATAACATATTGGGGCTTCCCAGGTGGGGCTAGTGGTAAAAAATCCACCTGCCAATGCAGGAGACAAGAGACTCAGGGTCAGTCTCTGGGTTGCAAAGATCCCCTGGAGTAGGAAATGGCACCCACTCCAGTATTCTTGCCTAGGAAATTCCATGGACAGTGGAGCCTGATGGGTTACAGTCCATGGAGTCAGAAAGAATCAGACACGATGGAGTGACTGAACACACACAGCATCTCAGAGGGTCCCAGGACTTCTGTGGTTCATGCATGTATTCCAAATTAAGAGCCCCAGATCTCAGTAAATGAAAAACTATTTTTTGGAGGGAAAACAAATGCTTATGGCATAGAATTCAGGGGTTGTTTGGGGGCAGGTTGCTTTGATGAGGTCTTCAAATGACTACATTGAAGCAATGCTTGTTCCTCATGGTAAGTAGAAGTGCTTGGCTGTGAAGACATCCGGAGTGCTGTGTTTTCACATATGTGACTATTGTTAGGCCAATGCCTCATGCATGACTATGGACCCTGAAGGCCCCCAGGGATTGTTACTACAGCGTGCGCTTGAGCTGCTATAATGTGAGTCCCAACCACACCCACAAGCAGGACACTATCACGGACATGCAGTGTGGGTGCCCATTTGTCTGATTTATGGGTGATGTTGTGGCAAATGTGGCATCAGTTTCATTTCGGGGGAGCGGCAAGTTACAGATATTTCCTTCACAACAGGAAGTGCAGACCTGAAAGAAAGGAAGAGAAGAAGAAGGGTGATGAGGGGCTGGCAGATGAAGGGGGCAGAGAGCTTTCAAGGAATTGGCTCCCTCACAGCAAGACTTAAATGAAAATTGCTGCTGCTGCTGCTGCTAAGTCGTTTCAGTCGTGTCCAACTCTCTGCGACCCCATAGACGGCAGCCCACCAGGCTCCTCTGTCTCTGGGATTCTCCAGGCAAGAATACTGGAGTGGGTTGCCATGTCTTTCTCCATAAATGAAAATTTTAAGTGGGTGGAATGAAATTTCACCTGGAAGCGTTGTGATCAAAATAAAACCTCCTGCCCAGACTAAACTTCTAGGGATATGCATTCTGTTTTCACATCCTACCATGTGGTTCTTATGGGTTTCCCTAGTGGCTCAGATGGTAAAAGAATCTGTGTGCAATGCAGGAAACTCGGGTTCAATCCCGGTAGGGAAGATCCCCTGGAGAAGGGAATGGCAACCCACTCCAGTATTCTAGTCTGGAGAATTCCACGGACCAAGGAGCCTGGCTAGCTACAGTCCATGGGATCGCAGAGTCGGATACAACTGAGCGCAACAACATGTGGCTATTATACCATTTTACAGCCTTCCAAGGTCTCAGTTATTCCATCTGTGAAATGGGAATTGTAAAACTTACTTTTGTCAGAGAGGCTCTCTGACTACTTGAGGAAGCTGTTAAGATGGTAATTCATTTGCCACGTTTTCACAGTGAAAGTGAAATGCCTACAACCCAGTTAAACTTATTTAATACTTTCATTAGAACTGTCTGCATAATTATCTCCACTCCTGTGGGTGAGTTAAAGTTTGAAGGGCTTTCGTTCATATAGTTACTCCTGCTTTATACTGCTTTCCTCTTGCAGCATAAGAAAAAAACCCCAAAAGATTATTGACAGAAATTATTTTAGGCCATGGCTCCCAAAGTACAGTAACCTCAGCTTCAACTGGGAAGTTACTAGAAATGCAAAACCTCAAACTTCACACCAAATTTAGCAATTTAGAATCTGCATTTGAACAAGATCCCCAAGTGATTCATATGCACAGTAATGTTTGAAAAACTCTTTGATGCTTAATATCTTACACAGCTGTTATCTTGTAGAGATCTGAGTTTGGTCACAGGTGACATGGACTAGGAAGACATGATGTTGAAGAGAGAAACCAAAGGTCAGAAGTGAGTTTGGATTCTGTCTGTCACTAGTTCACCTGAGCACATGAATCACTTCTCTGACCTACAGCTTCCTTCTTGGTAAAGTGTCACCATTATGTCTGAAAGCCAAGCTTAGCTTGGAGTGGGGTAGGGGGGTCTGGTCAAGTAAAACCCTTGGGTTTATGTTTTATATTTCAATTATTATTTATGACCATAATTTCTCAATAAACCAAAAAAAAAAAAAGAATTCCTAGTGTATTTCACAAGTCACTTGAAAACTGAGTGTTGTCTCAGGAGAAAGAAGCTCCTGCTAACAGTGAGAGTAGGGGCTGCCTCCAGCTACCAGGAAGGTGGCCCAATGGGGAGAAGAGGGCAGCCTCCAAGGTAAAGGACTGACACACAAGACATGTACAGCCAGCTTGGAATGAATGGCGGGAGAGCCAGGGGTGTTCCCCACTCCAATCATGAGTCTGGCTGCCCTTCTCTGAGTCTTGACAGTTTCCTTCAAGGCTGCCTTTGAAGTCTGTTCTACACTGAGTGCTTCTGTCCAGGGACCAGATGGAGTTTAAGGAAAGTAAACCCACAGGAAACAACAGGGTCTCCTGTCACCTGCTCAAATGACTCAGGAGCCAACGTGTTAGTGTTAGTCACTCAATCATGTCTGATACTTTGTGACCCCAAGAGCCAGCAGATAACTTCCAAATCAACGTCCCAATAAAGATATGAGCTCCACTTTACAGAAAGTTATCAAAGCTAAATTGCCTTGTCCATCCTCAGTTGAATGAACTTAACAATAATTTTCAATACCTTCCTGGTGTTGCGTTTACATAATTTATATTGGTTTACATAATTTATACTGGTTATCCTACAACCTGATATAATTTTGTATTCTTTTAGCACCAACATGAAAGGAAGCATCTTTTCATAATGGTATGAAGACAGTCAGAAGTCAGCCTACATGGGGCAGTGGGCTCACGGAGCTCAGGAGCCCTAGCGGGCACATGGAGAGGAGGAAGTCTGCCTATGGTGTCCTGTAATTTGCTTTGTTGCCAGACCTTGTGGCCTTCATGCTCGGAGTCTCTGCAGCCGGTGGACAAGCAGTCTTCCAGCGGAACACAGCGCTTGGTGACAGAGATGCTGTTTCCTGTGACTTCCATGGTGTGCTGAGTGTAGCAGTATCTAGTCTCTGTCAATAGGGAAAACATGTTTTAATTGAAATGGGAAACGTTACCCCAACCTGGATGAAAACAAAACAATAGGAGTGTTGACACTAAAATCTAACGGCACCCTGAACATCCACTGCGTTAAGCTGATATCCAATCCCAAGATCTCCTTGGAGAGATCCACTTCGCTGTGATAGAAGGAGACCTTCTGAATAACACTGCTCTCTGCCCATAAAATCCCCATAAACCAAGACCTAGTGGTATCACTCTTTGTCTTCCAACAAATGTTGCCACTGACAAATTTTGCCACAGTACTGATTTTTATTTTTAGGGCACGAGATGTTTGGAGGAATGATTTAGGATGTGGGAATCATACAATTTTCAGGAAGATGAAGGGGTGAAAAATCCAAAGAACACGAGGTTAAAAGAAAACACGTGAGACGTGTAATGAAGATCTTCAAGGAAAGAAAAGACTATAGCAGAGACTGGTGTGTGTGTGTGTGTGTGTGTGTGTGTGTGTGTGTGTGTGTGTGTGTGTGTCCATATACAAGATTGGGAAACAGCTATTCCCAAGTAAGACAGAATGATTAAAAACAGATTCATTGTATCTGGAGAAAATGACTTCATCCAAAAGAAAGAACAGAATTCTAGCCTATGAGCATAGTTGAATCCTACAATTCATGACAGGAGAAAACTAATCCAGCAGTAAGAGTCATCTCTCCCCATGGTGATTTCAGTTTCTTTCCAAAAAGGCAGATGGACACCATGAAGTGAGTTTCCAGAGCCCCTCTAAGCTTAGGAGTCTGAAAACTTGAGATTTCCTCCAAAATTCCATGGAGAATTTTTTTAACTTGCAATTTAAAGAATAAAGAAAAATGACTTTGTCAATGTAATTCTTTAAGGCCTCCAGGCGGTGTTCAGCTTTCTAAGCCTGGGATTTAGGAGAATGTTCCTGCTTCACTGTCAGATTGAAAAAAATAAAAATAACTCTTAAGAAATGCCACCGAGCTGTTTTTCATCCATATCTTGGACCCAACTTTGCATGCTTTATACATTTTGGATATTTAGTGGCTAAAATAGAATTATGACCTTCTGTGATATTATTTATTAGGCAATAAAAAGTCCCCTCACCAAAGTACTAAAGTCAAGAGAAGAAAGCTCAGGAATTTCAGGCCCAGAGAATGAGCTAATACCACACTGACATATTCTGGCGGTCATGAAAATCAGGGGTTTAATATTCTTCCCAGACACCCTCACCCAACAGAATCTGAGTGGCCTGATTGAGTCTTGCTAAGGGTAAAAATGTGTCCAACATTGGTGTGGGTACCCGTATTGAGTCTGTGTCAATGCCCTCCCCCACGGGCTGTTCTCACACTGCACCCAACCAGAATTTCATCATTTGGGACCAGGTCAGGGAAGTTCCTAGTCCCAGGTCAGGGAAGCTCAGGATCTGGGGGCTCTTTGGAGTAGGTAAAAGTAAGGTCACCCTATGAGCTCACAAGAGAACCTGAAAGCTTTGCACCTGGCAATGGTTCTCCCAAAGTTCGAAAATATTTTAAAATTGGAATGGTTGTTGCTTTTCTGATGAAGAGGAGGTGGCATGATTTTTTTTACTTATTTTTTAAGCCTTTAGCAGTGTTTAACAAATGGAAGCCACTGCCCTGAGAGGTTTACCGCATCTTCCAAAGAGGACTGGCTTACTTTAGTACCAGACTTGGATGTTTATGGCCATGTTAATAGATGCCTTTCTCAGCCCTCACCCCAACTTTTAGACATTCAAGAAAGCAATAAAAACAGGAATGTTCTTATCTTCTGGCTCTTCTTCCTGCAGACAACCAGGAGCAGCTGCCAGAGGTTTTATTGCTCCAAATGTAAATCTGAGCAGATAAGATCACACATCTATGGAATAAGTAAATCATTACATGGTTTCAGTTTGGGAAATTAGGTTTTGTCCCTCAAGTATCGAATTACCTTGTTTTAAGGAAGCTTTAAAATAACAATGGGTAAACTTCATATAACTACTTTTTGTTTATATTTTTATATCTATAACAAACTCTTTTTTAATTTATTAACTGGAATAATTAAATGAAAGTGGAGAAGGAAATGGCAACCCACTCCAGTGTTCTTGCCTGGAGAATCCCAGGGACGGCGGAGCCTGGTGGGCTGCCATCTATGGGGTCACACAGAGTTGGACACAACTGAAACGACTCAGCAGCAGCAGCAGCAGCAGCAGCAGAGACAATTGATGAACCTGTTTGGTTTTTTTTTCAGAACAATATGTAAAAGCCCAATATGTAATAAGCCAATTCTTGCCATTCTGTGGGGAAAATGTTGATCAGTGATGAAACTGGTTAAGAATTTTTTTCTTACATGTCACCAAGTCCAATCCATAAAACAAAGATACATTGAGAACACCCCATTACTTGCAGCCATAGTGACCTCAGATCTGAAATGTGAATCCCTTGGAAATATCCATTCTTAAAACACAAAATCCAAGGTGAACTGTGAAATGCTAATGTGGAAAAGGATTTGGGAGTTAAATAAGTGTTAGAAATGCTCAAAGTTGAACAGCTTTCTTTAGTGGATAACTTATGAAAGCCTTGAATTTATATTGTGGTCTCCAAGGAGGGAGGGCTGGGTAAGCAGGCAGAATTTCCCAAGCAGAACTAGGTGGACCACAAGTGACTTATCACCGGCCAGTAGGATTGATAAAAATTCAGCCCCGGAGTCCTGCTCTCTATGCATTTTGAATAATCCTTGGGTTAGTAATGAGGTTATATGAGAATAAAGCCTGCTGATAACTTCACACTAAAAGGATTTCAAAGACTTTTATCTAAAAGATAAAAGATGGATTTGAATTTCTACGAGGTTAGTTTCAGCCTCTAAAATCTCATATTCCACAACTACATGGAATTCCCAGAGGTGGTGAAACAAAAGTCTTTTACTATGATACTCACAGGCATTCAACTAAAATCAGAACTGGGTAAGAGAGCTTGATCAACTATCGGAAAACACAAAATATAATTTTTATGAAATTCACATACACACAGTTTCTTACAGTAGCATGAAGTTGGGTTATGTATGTTAGTACACTCTGCCAATCCATTTCTTTGATTTTACATTTAATGTAATTATTTATATGGTAGCACATAATTCTGCCATTTTAATTTTTATTTTCTGTTTGTTCTGCTTTGTGTTTGCTTGTTTGTTTTGTCTATTTTCTTTTTCCTCCATTCCTGTGAACATTTTCTAGAATTCCATTTTGATTTTTCTACAGTGCTTTTGGATGTATCTCTTTTTATAGTTTTGTTTTGTTTTTTAAGTGATTGCTCAGGTATTGTTACATGCATAACTTATCACAGTCTCCTGGCATCATTTTATCAGTTCAAGTGAAACATAGCAATTTTCCCTCTGTTCATGTCTTATTACCCTCTCGTTTGTAATATGACTGTCTTCAATAATCCCTTACATACATTTAGAACCACATTAGACAGCACTACAAATTTTGCTTCAGCCATCAAACATAATTTAGAAAACTCAAAAGTAGAAGTATGGTCATATTGTACTATCAAAGACATATTTTTGCTTACCATGTTCTTTCTTCCTTTCTGATATTCCAAGCTTCCTTCTGTCATCATCTTCTTTCTGTATAGAGAATTTACTTTGGCCGTTCTTTTAGAGTAGGTCTGCTGGTGAGAAAGTCGCTTTGTTTTCTTTCATCTGAGAATGTCTTATTTCCTCTTTCTTTCCCAAACAAAATTTTCTCTGGATATGGGATTCTGCATTATTTTTTTTTTCTAATGCCTGAAAAATGTCGTGCCATTTCCTTCCATCCTCTGGTTTCTGATGAGAACTCTCGTCAAATAGTTTTTCTCCTACGTGGTGTTCTCTCTCTCCTCACCTTTCAGTGTCTGTTGTCTTAGTTTCAGAAGTGTGAACTGTGACTGTTCTGTGTCTTTGTGTACATTTCTTTAGTTCTATCCTCTCTGGGGTTCACCGACTTCTCGAACCTGCGGGATTTCATCTTTAGCCAAATTCGGAAAGTTTCATCCATAATTTCTTTGAGTACTTTTTTCAGCTCTGCCTTTTTCTGCCTTTCTGAGACTCTAATGACACACTGTTAAATCTTTTGTTATACTCCTGCAGATCCCTGAGGGAGGGAATTTTATTTTTTTTTCTCTCTGTTGTTCAGAATTTGGTAATTTCTATTGTTCTACCTTCCAGTTCATGGATTCTTTCCTCTATCTCTTCCATTCTACTGATAAGCTCAAGCTCATTCACTGTGGTTTAATTTTAGCTACAGTATTAACAGTTCTGAAATTTCCATTTGGTTCTCCTTTATATTTTCTATTATTTTTTTGCTGAGATTTTATTTCTCATTTCTTTCAAGTGTGTTTGTATTTGTTCATTGAAACATTTTTGTTATGGTTACTGAAAATCTTTATTAGCTAATTCAAACATCTTTGTAGCTATCTCATTGCTTAGTTCAGTTCAGTTGCTCAGTCGTGTCCGACTCTTTGCGACCCCATGGACTGCAGCACACCAGACTTCGCTGTCCATCACCAATTCCGGGAGCCTACTCAAACTCATGTCCATCACGCTGGTGATGCCATCCAACCATCTCATCCTCTGTCGTCCCCTTTTCCTCCCGCCTTCAATCTTTCCTAGCATCAGGGTCTTTTCCAATGAGTCAGTTTTTCATATCAGGTGGCGAAAGTGTTGGAATTTCAGCTTCAGTATCAGTCCTTCCAGCGAATATTCAGGACTGATTTCCTTTAGGATGGACTGGTTGGATCTCCAAGGGACTCTCAAGAGTCTTCTCCAACAACATAGTTCAAAAGCATCAATTCTTCGGCGCTCAGCTTTCTTTATGGTCCAACTCTCACATCCATACACGACTACTGGAAAAACCACAGCTTTGACTAGACAGACCTTTGTTGGTAAAGTAATGTCTCTGCTTTTTAATATGCTGTCTAAGTTGGTCATAGCTTTTCTTCCAAGGAGCAAGTGTCTTTTAATTTCATGGATGCAGTCACCATCTGCAGGGATTTTGGAACCCAGAAAAATAAAGTCTCTCACTGTTTTCATTGTTTCCCCATCTATTTGCCATGAAGTGATGGGACTGGATGTTAGTATCTATTAATTGTCATTTTTCATTCTGTTTGAGATCTTCCTGGTATGACAAGTGATTTTTTTATTGAAACCTAGACAGTTTGGTATTATGTTATAACATTTTAGATCTTACCTTCTGTTTTAGCTAACTTCCTCTGACTCAGTCCCAGTAGGGGGAGGGGGTCTGTAGCCTCATTACTGCTGGGTAGCAGTCAAGTCCAGGTTCCCTACTGTCTCCTTTCACAACTGAGAGTGCTCTCCTCATTACTTCTGGGTGGGATTTCCAGCTCCCCACTAGGTCTCCTATGATACCTTCTTGGCTAAGAGTGGTAGGAGTGCCTCGTTAATGATTCTCACGCGGCCTCAACTGATGCCACTCTACTAATGGGAGTCTGTGGCCTTATTACCACACACTCCCTAGTGGAGTCCTGACTCTCCACTTGGCCTCCCCAGGGACTGGGGGGAAAAACAACGTCATTACTGTTGGATAAGGGTAGAAGTCCAGGTCCAAGACATGGTCTGTACTGACACCATGGGGGAGGCCTCATTACCACCCAGGGGGAATCTCAGCATCTCAGGAGAGGTTAGTATGTCTCATTACAGCTTGTTCAGGGTGGAAGTCTAAGCCTTTGTTAGCATGGGGGTGGTGGTAACCTACAATTGTTTTCTGTGGTATTTGGCTGGAGTGGTTATTGTCTAGATTTCTGTCTTTCTAGGCTACCTCCTTCTTGGTCCTTTGGCTACAGAGAGATAACTTTTGTTGGAGTTTATTATTTTGGTGCCTGTGGTATTTCCAGGTTTCCAGCTTTGTCATCTCCAAGTCTGGAATGTATAGGACAAAAACAAAACCCAGAGAACTCACCTCCTTGGGTCATGAGGACCTTAGCTAGTCTGCTAAGAGTCTTTCTTTTCACCAATATATATAATGTTCAGGAATTTAGTTGTACTTAGCAGGAGGAATAGAAAAGTACATCTGCTCTGTCTTTCCAAAAACCCTCAGCATTTCTGACATTTTGAGTTAGCTAGTTCTGGGTTGGGAGACTGACTTGTACAATGCAGTATATTTATCAGCACCTGTGGCCTCTTCTTACAAGATGCCAGTAGCACCCCCAACTGTGACAACCAAAAATGTTTCCATATATTAGTAAATGTCCTCTGAGGGGCAAAACCACTCTCAGTTAAGATAAACTATTCAAAATTATAATCCTTTTGAGATTAAGGTTCATTCTTGAGCATGTAAGCATTCCCCACCCTCACTCCAATATACAGCACAGGACCTTGCATAATATAACAAGTGCTTAATGTATTACGAATATAGATGAATGGGAGGAAAGAATATATATATATAGAGAGAGTCTCTTCAACTCAAGGTTGAACCAAATCAACTCTTTAACTTAGTTCTGTGCTATCTATAACATCTCTTCCATTTCTGTAGTTTAAGTGATCTCTTCAAATTTGAAAGTGAAATAATACTATATTTCAATCAGAAGTGCAACCTTCATATAGTATAACTGCTTTGGGAAATCACTTGCCAGGATTTACTAAATCTAAACTTACACATATCTTAGGAATCAGTAATTCCACCCTTAGATATACATCCAACAAAAAAGATAAGTACTAGAATGTTCATAGGAAAATTATTTATACAAAAAAACTGGAAACTATAAAAATGCCCAGTGGTAGAATGAATAAATAAGTTATGGTATATACTCACACAGCAATGAGAATGAATCGCCTAGAAGTAGACCTAACAAAATGAATGAATCTCCCATAATATTGAGTGAAAGAATTCAGATACAAGATGGTATATACTGTATGATTCCATTCCTATTAAAAGACCTGATAAGAAACAAAACTAATCTATGCTATTGGAAATCAGGAGGATAACTGCCTTAGTTTTCTAGGGCTGCCATAGTAAAGTAGCACAGACTGGGGATCTTAAACCACAGAAATTTATTTTCTCACAGGTCTAGAGGCTAGAAGTCCAACATCAAGATGTCCACAAGGTTAATTTCTTCTGAGGCCTCTTTACCTTAGAGATGATCACTTTCTCTCTATATCTTTACATGGTCTTCCCTTTGCATGTTTGTGCCCTAATCTCTTCTTATAAGGACACCAGTCATGTTGGGTTAGAACCTACCCTAATGACATCTTCAAATGCAGTTACATTTGGGGGTATTGGAATGAATTTGGTGGACGGCACAATTCAGCCCATAACAGGGCCCTTGGTGGTAGGGACAGTGACTGAAAACAGACATGCTAGAATGTACTGGGGTGTGGAATACGGTCAATTTCTTAATCTCGGTGCCATGTACATGGTAAGATCAGTTTGTAAAAATTCATCATGCTGTTCACTATTCTGTATGGATATCTCAATTTTAAGTTCAGTTAAATGAAAGTGAAAGAAAAAAAGAATCCACGATGAAGGAAAATAGACTTACGAGAAAGATGAACTACAAATGAGTTGCAGATAAGCTGAATTATTTAAGGTGTACCCTAATTAGTAATGTTCACATGCTCTCCTCTGGCATCCAGGCATATTATTAATCTCTTGGCTTTCCTAGTCCTATCAACTGCTATCCACAGGCCTGTAAAAAATACTGTTCTCTTTTCCCAAGTAAGAAATATCTCAAGGCAGAAAGGAAAAGTAAATAAATACTTATCAACCAGATTGAGTCATAACTGCTCTCCTTTACCCTGCAGTCAGCATCTCTTGAAGAAACTACTGAACAGTTACTTCTCTTTTTTAAAAACACCATCCACACTTCTTAAGGACAAGTGACACACTTCAGGAATCTCTGCCTTAAAGCAAATCCCTGAAACTCTGAAAGCAATGTGTTTATTTCCAGACAAAGTCTAAGAAGGTGACTGAAAAGGATACAAAACGAGTGAGGATAAATAGAACTTTATGGTGGATAGTAGTTAAAATCAAAGTGAAACACAAAAGCATCAAATTGATGCTTCCTATCTGAGGCAATTCTGTTAACAGAAAATACTTCGACAAAAACGCTGACTTGGAGTAGGTCAGATGCTCTCAGTTTAGTTCAGTTCAGTTCAGTAGCTTAGTCATGTCCAATTCTTTGCAACCCCATGGACTGCAGCACACCACACTTCCCTGTCCATCACCAACTCCCAGAGATTACTCAAATCCATGTCCATAGAGTTCGTGATACCATTCAAGCATCTCATCTTCTGTTGTCCCCTTCTCCTCCTGCCCTCAATCTTTCCTAGCATCAGAGTCTTTTCTAATGAATCAATTCTTTGCATCAGGTGGCCAAAACATTGGAGTTTCAGCTTCAGCATCAGTCCTTCCAATGAATCTTCAGGGCTATTTCCTTTAGAATTGACAGGTTGGATCTCCCTGCAGTCCAAGGGACTCTCAAGAGTCTTCTCCAACACCACAGTTCAAAAGCATCAATCCTTCGGCGCTCAGCTTTCTTTATAGTCCAACTCTCACATCCATACATGACTACTGGAAAAACCATAGCTTTGACTAGACAGACCTTTGTTGGTAAAGTAATGTCTCTGCTTCTTAATATGCTGTTTAGGTTGGTCATAGCTTTTCTTCCAAGGAGCAAGCATCTTTTAATTTCATGGATGTTGTCACCATCTGCAAAGATTTTGGAACCCAGAAAAATAAAGTTTCTCACAGTTTTCATTGTTTCCCCATCTATTTGCCATGAAGTGATGGGACCGGATGTCACAATCTTAATTTTCTTAATGTTCAGTTTTAAGCCAACTTTTTCACTCTCCTCTTTCACTTTCATCAAGAGGCTCTTTAGTTCTTCTTCGCTTTCTGACAGAAGGGTGGTGTCATCTGCATATCTGAGGTTATTGATATTTCTCCTGGCAATTTTGATTCCAGCTGTGCTTCATCCAGTCCAGCGTTTCTCATGATGTACTCTGCATATAAGTTAAATAAGCAGGGTGACACTATACAGCCTTGACGTACTCCTTCCCTGATTTGGAATCAGTCCGTTGTTCCATGTCCAGTTCTAACTGTTGCTATTTGACCTGCAAACAGATTTCTCAGGAGGCAGGTCAGGTGGCCTGGTATTCCCATCTCTTAAGGAATTTTCCATAGTTTGTTATGATCCACACAGTCAAATGCTTTGGCGTAGTCAATGAAGTGAAAGTAAATGTTTTTCTAGAACTCTCTTGCTTTTTTGATGATCCAACGGATGTTGGCAATTTGATCTCTGGTTCCTCTGCCTTTTATAAACCCAGCTTGAACATCTGGAATTTCACAATTCATGGTTCATGTACTGTTGGAACCTGGCTTGGAGAATTTTAAGCATTATTTTGCTAGTGTGTGAGATGAGTGCAACTGTGCCGTAGTTTGAACATTCTTTGGTGTTGCCCCTGCTTTGGGACTGGAATGAAAACTGACCTTTTCCAGTCCTGTTGCTGCTGCTACTGCTGCTAAGTCGCTTCAGTCGTGTCCGACTCTGTGTGACCCCACAGACAGCAGCCCACCAGGCTCTGCCGTCCCTAGGATTCTCCAGGCAAGAATACTGGAGTGGGTTGCCATTTACTTCTCCAGTGCATGAAAGGGAAAAGTGAAAGTGAAGTCACTCAGTCGTGTCCGACTCTTAGCGACCCCATGGACTGTAGCCCACCAGGCTCCTCCGTCCATGGGAATTTCCAGGCAAGAGTACTGGAGTGGGGTGCCATTGCCTTCTCTGTTCCAGTCCTGTGGCCACTGCTAAATTTTCCAAATTTGCTAGGATATTGAGTGCAGAGCTTTCACAGCATCATCTTTTAGGATTTGAAATAGCTCAACTGGAATTCCATCACCTCCACTAGCTTTGTTCGTAGTGATGCTTCCTAAGGCCCACTTGACTTCACATTCCAGGATGTCTGGCTCTAGGTGAGTGATCACACTATCGTGGTTATCTGGGTCGTGAAGATCTTTTTTGTATAATTCTTCTGTGTATTCTTGCCACCTCTTCTTAATATCTTCTGCTTCTCTTAGGTCCATACTATTACTGTCCTTTATTGAGCCCATCTTTGCATGAAATGTTCCCTTGGTGTCTCTAATTTTCTTGAAGAGATCTTTAGTCTTTCCCATTCTATTGTTTTCCTCTATTTCTTTGCATTGATCACTGAGGAAAGCTTTCTTATCTCTCCTTGCTATTCTTTGGAACTCTGCATTCAAATAGGTATATCTTTCCTTGTCTCCTTTGCCTTTTGCTTCTCTTATTTTCATAGCTGTTTGTAAGGCCTCCTCAGACAAGCATTTTGCCTTTTTGCATTTCTTTTTCTTGAGGATGGTCTTGATCACTGCTTCCTGCACATTGTCTCGAATCTCCGTCCAGAGTTCTTTAGTGACTCTGTCTATCAGATCTAATCCCTTGAATCTACTTCTCATTTCCATTGCATAATCATAAGGGATTTGATATAGGTCATACCTGAATGGTCTAATGGTTTTCCCTAGTTTCTTCAATTTAAGTATGAATTTTGCAATAAGGAGTTCATGATTTGAGCCATAGTCAGCTCCCAGCCTTGTTTTTGCTGACTGTATACAGCTTCTCCATCTTTGGCTGCAAAGAATATAATCAATCTGATTTTTGTTTTGACATCAGATGCTCTAAGGGTACAAAAAAAAAAAATCTTGCTTAGGCTGATAGCAGAACTTTTGGTTAAAAAGTTTCTGGAAAATTCTAATTGAAGAGTGATTTTGAGAATTCCAGTGCCACCTGAGATGAACCAAGAAATGGTAGCATAAAAGTAAAATAGCTGGATAATATTAAAACAACAACCGAAATCTTGTGAAAGCATAGGTGAGCTACCAAGGCAGAGAGGATTTGATGAGTAAGATACCAGCCAAACCAACAACGAGTTAAGCTTAACCTGACACTCTATACCTATTCTGCCCTCGAGGCACTTGCTAATACACAGGTGAAGAGGCTGAGAAGCAGGGCAGAAAGCCCTGCTTGGAGATGGAGAAGCTAAGCAGAGCCTTTGTCTTAATTGGGAGGCACAAACAGGAATGCAGAAGGAGCAGGGCAGCCAGGAGACAAGGGAGTACAGAGGAGGGAGACTGACAGTCCTGGTATAGAATTATAGGTTGGCAGTTATGTACTTCCAGTGCTTTAGGAAATGTCATTCCATCCACTTCTAGCTTCTATTGTTTCTGTCCATACTAAGTGTTAGCAAGGTTGTGCAGCAACTGGCAGTTTCACACATTGCTGGAGAGCCTGAAATTGGTACAGTGACTCTGGAAACTATTAGGTAAAATCCAGTAAAGCCAAAGCATGAGTACCGCGTGCCCAGCAACCCCATCTCCTGGGACAGACCTGGTGGAAATGCATATACAGGTGCACCAAAAGACACATGCAAAAATGCTGTGCATGGAAGCAATCCAGATGCCTATCAACAGTGGAATGAATGGTTTTTAGTATATTCATATAATGATCTACTGTGCTTCTGTGAGAAAGAACGACTGCTGCTCACAAAAACACAGAGGAAGTTCACATATAGAAGGTGGGAAAGAAAGAAGGACATTCTGCATGGCTCCATTTATATAAAACTGCACAACAATCACAACTGTCTTACCTGTGGGAGGTGGACAGTAACGACTGGGGAACCTAGGTGGCCTTCTGGGCCACTATGACTTCTGTGACTTAACATGAACAGCAGATGCATTGCATGTTTATGCTGTGAAAATGCAACAAACTGTGCACTTATGGTCTATGCACTTTCCAGAATGTATGTTAAACTTTAATTTTTAAAACAAGAATAGAAATGCAGACATAGAGAAAAGATGTGCGGACACAAAGGGGCAAGGGGAGGGTGAGATGAATTGGGAGATTAGGTCTGACATAAATACACTATCATGTGTAAAACAGATAGCTAGTGGGAAGCTGTTTCATAGCACAGGCAGCTCAGCTTGGTGCTCTGCAATGACCTAGAGGGGTAGGATGGGGAAATGGGAAGGAGGCTCAAGAGGGAACCTATCTGTATACATATAGCCAATATACTTCATTGTACAGAAGACACTAACACAACATTGCAAAGTAATTCAATAAAAAAAGGTTTTTAAAAAAAATTTTAAAGGATGAAATCTAAGACTTTCATTTAGAAATATGACAAGACAGATCACCTGAACACTGCCTCACTACATAGCAGCCAGAAGTGTTGGATAACAGATAACCAATATCTTTTGTAAATGTACAAATGAACTCTCCAGGAAGCTAGGGAAACCCCAGGGGCCAACACTGAGGAAAGCACTGAATTCTCGACCCTGGTGGGAGACGGGAGGGCTAATAGATAAAAGATAAGAAGATGCAAGGCCTTCGGTCTTCATGGGGTGTAGAGATACAGACTCCTGTATAAGGGCAGGAACCCTGAAGGGCTATGTCCTATGAATAAGACTGCCTGAAAGAGAAAAAAAAAATCCACCCTTAAGTAAAGTAAACAAAAAGACTGTCTGTCTAGCCTGGGCTCGATCTGAAAAAAGTTGACCATAAGGAAGTCTTTCCTGAAACTCTGTAACTGTGGGGCTTGTCTTCAGTTGAGCTGGTAATCATATTTGTATTCCCTGTTTACACCAGCTAACAGATACAGAAAGAGCTGCCAAGGGACATGCTAAGATTTTTCTTTACTTTCCCAGAAAGACAGTGAGCAGCAGAGAAGCTGGAATGAAAAGGATATGTCCCTCTATCTCAAAATTCTGGCCAGACTTTATATCAGCAGAAATTTCTACGGAAGATTTTGCCCTCAAGGGAGGCACCTGTACTTTATAATTAAGAAGGAACATAAAATCCTTAGCGGCTTAGGTATCTTCCACAGAATAAGCCTTTTAAAAAACTACAATGTTTTTGACTTGATATTTAATTCTACGAACTCTTAATAAACACTTAAGACAGTCCCTGTCTCAAGGAGATTTTAATCTCTCAGCACAGAGAAAAGTCACAGGCAAACACACATGCATCTGAGCACAGAACGCTCAACTCTTGTTTGCCTTCACCAGTTTCTTCAATTGGTCCCTCATATAATATGATTTCCAGATCCTTTCCCATTCTGGTTCATAGAGATAAGAAAGTTGCATAGATTTATAATGAGCAGTTGATGAAATTAAGGTTATTGCAAAGGAAGTGCTCAGGGACTAAAGCAAGCTGAGGGGTGAACAACAGCAGTCCATGATGGAGGCTGTCCTAAATTCTTATGTCTTGGGAAGGAACACGGTCCCATGTATCTCTAAGTGCCAAAGGCAGTAACAATGCAGTGGAGGAGAAAGCACTTTTATAACACACATTTTAAAAGTCAAAATGAGAGGAACTTGAAATCCAATCAATCTCCTAAGCAATTTGGGATGCAAGTTTATTCCATAGGGATAAAATTTAATATTTACACAAACTGGGTTTTTTTCACTTTCAACCAGTTATTGTCATATCAGGTGTTAATTGAAATCTAGTTAAATAGATCACAGAATAAGCCAATAGAAAACAAGGAATATCTCAGAAGAAACTACTGAGCTGTCCTTACCATGCCTGTTGGTAGTCCTATAGCTATTTCAATCAAACTAATAAATGGGTGGAAAATGTAGATTTAATGAGTAGTTTTCAGTAGACACATTTTACATTTTGGTGGCGCTAGTGGTAAAGGACCCACCTGCTAATGCAGGAGATGTAAGAGACTTGGGTTCGATCCCTGGGTCAGGAAGATCCCCTGGAGGAGGGCATGGCAACCCACTCCAGTATTCTTGCCTGGAGAATCCCATGGACAGAGGAGCCTGGCGGGCTACAGTCTATAGGGTTGCAAAGAGTCAGACACGAGTGAAGTGACTTATCATGCACTAGTAATGATGGCATTATTTTCATTCTTAGAAAAATCTGGAGAAAACCCAGAAGAAAGGTCGATGGCTCATGGGAATCATGGCTGCACAAGAAGGAATCATCTTTTCTCAAGTTACAGCTCCAGTCCTCACTCCTTACCTGATGTTCAAGACCCCACAAAACAGCATGGCCCCTCTATTCTGCTCCTACCATTTCCCAGCACATTCTGCTATACCAAGTTCAGGTCTTTCAGGGTCCACTGAGCCCACATGGGCACACCCCATGACTCTGCTCTGAGTGACTTCCTGGAAAACACACCCCCTTCACTCGTCCTCCCCCTTCTTGCTCACCTGTCGGGCTGCTGCCATCTCCCCAGCCCATAACACTGTCAATGGTCACCTCAGCCCCCCCAACCGCAATTCTTCCCCTTCAACCCCCACAGCATTGAATGCCATGCTGCCTTTGGCATTAGCCTTTGTCCTGCTATTTCTGACATGTGATATGTTCAGATTGTATCTCCTTGGCTAAACTGCCGGCTTCTTGAAATAAGAAACCTGATTCCTATCTTTCACCATATAATCCCCCAAAGGGTTTGGCATAAGTGGTTCTGTGTCATGAACCTCAGGGCATCACTTTCCATTTAATCCTATAAATTTCAGGATAAAAAAGAGAGAAGGAGAAATTATGTAAAGACCTGTGCTATATCCAGGTATCTGTACTTTAGAAGGATAGATTTTGACCTTGAAAGAAAGCATGAAGATAGAACTTTCTTGTGTCCGGAGAGGAATTCAAGCAGAGCACTAGCGCTCCCTGTCTTCCCTTTGTGTCAGAAATGAACTTGTACACCTCCTGACTCATACAGGGCCTCTGTGAAATACAGCCCACAGCCCAGGAGAGCACCAGTTCACAAGCCCTCCTTTTCCTCTGCATCACCTCTGCCAGGGTGATCCTGAGAGAAGCACTGTTAGAGAAGCTGTTGTTCTGGAGGCCAGGCATTCAGAACCAGAGCTCTAGACCAACTGAGCCAACATCTCTGAGGTTAGGGCCATGCATCTGTGTGTTTCAATATCCCAGGTGATTCTAATGAACAGTCAGGCGCAGGAACCACTGGGAGCTCCTCTCCCCACTCATAGAGAGCAAAATGTAGTATTGTCAATTCTAGATTCTTCTTTACTTTGATGTTAGTTGAATTTCAAAAGACCACAGGGAAGAAGAAAATATGGAAACACTGAAGATCAGCTTAATCACAAGCTAGGTATCTAGTCAGCCAAGTAATCAAAGAGAAGTCCTCTCTGCACTGCCTTCTGCAGTCAGGCATTCATTCCAGAATCAGCAGTGTTTGAGTCAAAATTTCATGCTTCCATAGGGCATCCATCTAATCCTTCAAAGAGAACTTAACAGTTTAAAAAGCTCAGGGTTTTTATTTGTGCGATGATGACACTTAGAATTTTAGCTTCCATGCAGTCTCAGGATAGAAGCCTCTGGCAAGATATGTAATAAATAAATAGGATCTTTATATGAACAGCAATTCATATTTTTACTTAAAGGAAGTTCCTATGCAATGACTAATGCTTCAAAGAGAGGATTACAGGCTGGTTGTTCTCTTCTTGTCCAGCGTTTGTTGGGCCTGGGGGTAAGAAGTATCATTTACCTCTTTTGGAGCTCCAACGATGCTTCATAAGCAAGGGGATAAGCCTACAGATCAGTTTATAGCTCTGACAGTGTCTAGTGATAAGTTACTGATGTGGCACAAAAGATCTACTAACAGCCTTAGACAAGAGAAGTTGAGACTGCAAGCATGCCTCTCTCATACATGCATCACACACAGTCAACAAGGCATTCCACTCGTGGACAGCTCTGAGCAGTCCAATGTGCCTACTGAGAGTTTACCTCGAGGGCAGTAGATGTCTGGAGCCCATCGGTTGCACTCATAATTGTCTGCTGCCTTTTCGCAGGTGAAGCACTTAAATCCACCAGGATATGGTGTGGCTACAAAAAAAAATCAAGAGAGAAGATTAACTTTTTAGATTGAGCATAAAAGCCTACATGGTGAAGTGAGATTTTTTTTTTTATTTTTTAATTTTATTTGTATTTCTTATTTTCTTTTATTAAAAATAACAATAAAGGATTATTAGATCACAGATTATTTTCAAAGAGTCTGAAAGTGTTAACTGGCAACTAGCCCTATATTTGAGAATTTGTAAAATGCTGGACAAAACATAAAAAACAGCAATATAACATTGTGGAGTCTGTAGTTTTAGGTGTGATATAGAAATGAACATAGGAATTTTTTAAAATTATTTTCTTAAAAGGATTATCAAAATAGCCTGACAGTTTCTTAAAAACTAAACATGCAACTATCATATGACTCAGCAACTGCACTCCTGGGCATCTATCCCTGAGAAATGAAAACGTACATTCTCACAAAAATCTGCACACAAATGTTCACAGCAACTGTATTTGTAACACTGCCAAGCTGGAAACAACCCAGATGTCCTTCGATGGGTGAAGGTTAAACAGACTGTGGTACATCCATACCATGGAACACTAGTCAGCAATAATAATGAATATTAATATAGTCAACAACCTGGGTGAATTTCTAGGAAATTATCCTGAGTGAAAGAAGTCAATCCCCAAAGGTTATATACTATACTGCATGATTCCATTTATGTAACATTCCATTTATGTAACATTTTTTACATGAGAAAAGTTTAGAAGTGGAGAAAAGATTAGTGGTGGCTAGGAGGCTGGGGGTGAGAGTAGTGGGAGAGAGAGAGGGTCAGAGGGACATGGTGTGAATGAGGCCAACAGAAGGAATCTTTGTGCTACTGAAGTTGTTTGGTGTCTAGACTTGGTGGTGGATCCACAAACCTACATGTGACAAAATTATGTAGAACTAAACACACAAAAACACTTCTGCAAAAATACACAAATGAACACGAGCAAAATGGGGGAGCCGAATAAAACCAGGATTGATGTACTAGCATCAATGACCTGGTTCTGCTATTATTCTACAACTTTTTAAAATGTTACCATTGGGGTAAACTAGGTAAAGTGCACATGGAATCTCTGCATATAATTTCTTATAAGTACTGATGTAGCTATAATAATCTCAGTAAAAATATCCATTAACAAAGGGCACTCTAGATTTCCTATCACTGACTTTTATATGTCAACTTAAGTAGACATATTAACATGGCAAATATAAAAACTAGGCTCAATCATTAAAACTTGATTGATGTTTGATCATTTCTTATCAACAGCATTTCTTTAGCTCAATCTAAAATTTTTATCAGGCTGGACATGACATAATTATGCATCCCGGGAGATAGTAAGTGTCAGCTAAGAGAAGAGTCTTCGTTGCTAAAATACATGCTGCCTGTGCAGAGGTGACCCTCCTAACGAGGCCTGGGAGCCCATAGCCAATGTCAGGGGCAGCGTGCGGAGGGCATGGTGGGAGTGTGAATGCACTGTGGGATCCTAGCTCCATCCTCAGGGATTCATGATTCCAGGAAGCTCTTCCTAGCCATCCCCTCCATTCATCCCTAAGCTGCCTCTTCCTGCCTTCTGAAGGGGCTGTCCTCCAGTACTTGTATTCTTTGCCTTGCGCTTGTGTTCAGGTGGGATGCACCCTTGAAAGTCAGGCTCTTAGAGTGCATCACACACCAGGGTCTCCTTGGCATTTAAGGACGAGGATCCACAAGGCATGTCAGACCGGCCTGTCTCTGTCCTTTACCCTGATGTATTTTCATTTGCTGCTTAGTTCTAATCACTTGCTTGCTTTGTTGCTTCGAGTTTTGCCTTTCATAGACAGAACTTGTGTGTGTGTCTGTTCTAATTTGTAAAACTACCTGGCCTCTTTGAAAGCTGCAAACACGCAAACACTTCATCTGCAGCAGCCAACTGTTCTTCCTCGCAGATGGCTGAGCCTGCATGTCCCACTGGCAGAAATAATCATCTCAGGGTAAATTGCTTTGCCCACATGGAACCAATTAAGTATGTTATCAAAAATAAATGAAGGAGGAGGCAGCAGCTTAAGGCCAGAATTATGGGCCAGATATAACTTTGATTTTCACCTTGCCTAGAATAGCTGCCCATCTTCGTACTTGCTTGTAATATTTCACAGAGCTGACTCTGACAACAACCAACAAGCTAACATGATCAAAAGTCATAAACTGTCTAAAAAAGACAGATAACCGGAAAATTTAACAGGCCCATTTGAGAGTTCTATGTTCCTCCTAGTGACTGGTGACTCAAGTTCATAAACAGAATGATTCTGAGAGCATGGGTTGTCTTAAAAAATGAGGAATGGAAGGCAGCCTAGCCATAGCCATCCAACCACTGCATTCCCAGAGAGAAAATTTCACTCTGGTTAAACATGCTCTCCCTACCATGTAATTATAATAAAGCAGAAGTCAATTGTTTTGTAAAACTACATATAGAAAATATCTTTACATCCTACTGCCTAGATAGGTGGGTTACATTCAAGTTAAAAGATTTTGGTTTAGGTAAGTACACACCTAAAGAATTTAAAATAAATAGATTCTCATATTCCAAAAGGCAATCAATATTCTTACAGACATTTTAATTAGATTAGTTTTATAAATACCATCATTAAAAACCATACAAAGTATTTTAGGAAATTATCCTGATTGGATACATTAAATATAGTTTTGCTACCTACTTTAAGGTATTCAATATATAAAACCGTATAACAGATAGAACTTTGTAAGATTTGAAGTAGAATTATCAAAGCAGGAGTTTTGAAAAAAAAAGATGTAAATGATTTGTCAAATAAGAGCATTTCTCAAAAAATGATCATATTCACCAAGGTTTATGACTGCAAGTTACCATAATACTTCAGCTTGCATGATTAATTCACTAGAGTATCCAATTTTATCTGTCTGTCACAGCAGCCAGTAGGATTTTTAGCTGGAATGTTGGATTAGTTATTCCTGGAAACTTTCCCATCAAAGAGATAAATTAAGAACTTTGAACGAAGACTGATGATACAGCCGTTCCAAAAATAAACTTATTGAGAACCTAGCACTAGTAAGTTGTAATGTTCCCAAATTTGGATTAATGGAGTCTTCAAAATTATCTTTTGCAAGACTAGTGACAATATTAAACACTGCCATTTCTTATATGAGTAGGCCTAGACTCTGAAATTAACTCAAAGTATATAAAACTTTAAATAGGAATATGAGCTAAAATACTAGGATAGCAACAGACGCTCTGTTTAAAATCATTTATCTCTGAATGTGTTTATCAGCATGGATCATTGACAATTAACCAAATGATCTCATTTTTGGTGAGCTTTATTTCTGAATCCACAACTTCATATCTATGTGCATTCTCAACAATGACAGTCTTAACATTTACTTTTAGGAACTTGTATTTGTATCTTGGCAGGTAGCAGTGATCAGTGAATAATCAAATCCTTTTCAGTGACAAATCTCTGAAAACAGACTCAGCTTTCAGTCAATAATTACAGCACAATACTATGTAATGGTTAAATTCCCCATCCTGGAAATATTTAGCTAAAAAGCAAGGTCTACAGATGAACAATTATCTCCACTAACTTGCTAACTGATACTGCATCTGATAAAAAAGTTTTGTTTTCTTTTTTTTTTTTTAAAAAAGGACGGAAAGAGGTTCTTAAGAGATGTGCTATTTTCTTCTTTGTTACTTCAAAGCATTACAAGGCAAGTAAGGTTTCAAATTGTTGTGGCCCCAGCTGCGAATGAATCTAATTTGGCTCTTGATCACAGAGTTAATAAGCTTAGTGCTCTGTATTTCAGGGCATAAGTCCTTGGTCCCTCAAGAGAAGGTGATTGTAAAGAAAAAAAGAAAAGCCAAAGTGCCCAGTTACTCTCTGTAATATAATCTGTCCATTAACTCTCCTGGTCAGCCATAGTTCAACCGACCATAATTCATTTGTAAGGCATCAGAAAAGATTTCATCTTTGTTTCCATCTCTTGGAAATTTTGCCTGGATAAAGGCCTTAAGTTACCAAAACCATGGTGAGAAGAGAGTCTTGTTTTAAAACCTATACTGATGTATAATGTACTCAAACTTTCATTTTTCATTCTCGGTAAATTAATTTCCATTGTTTTTGGAAACTGGATGCAAACACAAAATTTCTAGAAATCTAATAAACTGACCTTCTCTGTCCATTAGGCAACAACATGTTGTCAGTATAATTTTAATACCATGAATATATTGCTGATAGAAATGCACTTCCTGGGACCTTTCTAGACAGTCTTTACACTCCCTAAAATTTCCCAGGCAAGAATACTGGAGTGGGTAGCTATTCCCTTTTCCAGGGGATCTTCCCAACCCAGGGATAGAACCCCCGTCTCCAGCACTGTAGTCAGATTCTTTACCTCTGAGCCACTAGGGAAGCCCTCTTGTAAAGTAGAATTATGGAAAAATTTCACTGGCTCACTATCTGGGCATAAACAAGCCACCTGCAGAGATAGAACTCTTTGGTCCACATGATTAAGAAAAGCCACAGAATATGCAACCAGAGGAAAACTGGATTTCTCTGGAAAGGTTTCTATTACAAGGACAGAAAAGAGGCCAAGAACAGACTGAAGTCACTTAGGATGTTAAATTCTGCTATCATGTATGAGGTCTAACAACCAAATAAGTAGCTCCATGTCTCTTAAAATGAACACCTGCTTTAAAGGTTTTTATTAGGCTTGTGGTACTTTAATCATGGGCTAGGAAGAAATCCATCATTTTTCACATGAAAAAGAAAAAACATATAAATGATGAAAAAGAATGTTATGGAGGATGGTGCCTTAAGTTTGAAAGCCATTAAGTTTATTTCTTTTAAAGGCTTAGAAACTTCAAAGATCAGGGAACCAGAGAGCAAAGGAGATTAGTCATGGGAGACTGAAGTTTGCCAACCAGGTTCCAGTCCCACACCTTGTTATCTCTGAGGGCTCTTTGGGGTCTCAGAGAAATGAGTTCGTGTTTGTCTGGTGTAGAAAACGTGTGTCTTCTCACATCTTGAGCATCACTGCATTTCTCCTTGGTCACGTTCTGAGCAGTATCTAATATTAATGGAATTGGGCTCACTCACTGACCCCAAGAAAGCTATCTGTGCCTCCATCTACAAAGTGAGGTGATTATATTAATAATTCAAAATCAAAATAATCCCACACTTCCCTCATCTATTTTTTATTATCTATATTCTATAGAAACCTGCTTATTTGTGGAGAGATAGCTTTACCTAAACTCAGTCTACTGGGTGCTGCAACAGGGCAGACTATGACCGTTTAAAAAAATCCAAGTGTAAAAACAAGCAAACACACACTGAAAACTTCTGAAATAGTGCAGAGAAATGTGAAGTTAACTCTGCTTTAAAGTGTGCAGAATAAACCAAGTTCTGGCCAAATGGGAAACATGGACAGGAACTTGAATCTGCCACGAACTTATATTCCTCGTGACCAGTTATGGAGACTCTGAAAGAGGACTCAGCCCAGATCTCCAGGTGAATCAACATACAATGTAGCTTACGAACAACTGCCTATGCCCTTCTCCATATACCAAAATCACATCAGAAAGCTCCATCAATTCTTTCTGTATCAGTCAGTTTAGTCGCTCAGTTGTGTCTGACTCTTTGCGACCCCATGGACTTCAATACACCAAACTTCCCTGTCCATCACCAACTCCTGGAGCCCACTAAACTCATGTCCATCGTGTCGGTGATGCCATCCAACCATCTCATCCTCTGTCATCCCCTTCTCCTCACACCTTCAATCTTTCCCAGCATCAGGGTCTTTCCCAATGAGTCAGTTCTTCTCATCAGGTGGCCAAAGAATTGGAGTTACAGCTTTTGCATCAGTCCTTCCAATGAATATTCAGGACTGATTTCCTTCAGGATTGACAGGTTGGATCTCCCTGCAGTCCAAGACTCTCAAGAGTCTTCTCCAACAACACAGTTCAAAAGCATCAATCCTTTGGCGCTCAGCTTTCCTTATACTCCAACTCTCACATCCATTCATGACTACTGGAAAAAACATAGCTTTGACTAGACAGACCTTTGTTGGTAAGGTAATGTCTCTGATTTTTAATACGCTGTCTAGGTTGGTCATAACTTTTCTTCCAAAGAGCAAGCATCTTTTAATTTCATGGCTGCAGTCACCCTCAGCAGTGATTTTGGAACTCAAAAAAATAAAGTCTCTCACTGTTTTCATTGTTTCCCCATCTATTTGCCATGAAGTGATGGGACCAGATGCCACAATCTTAGTTTTCTGAATGTTCAGCTTTAAGCCAACTTTTTCACTCTCCTCTTTCACTTTCATCAAGAGGCTCTTTAGTTCTTCTTCACTTTCTGCCATAAGGGTGGTGTCATCTGCATATCTGAGGTTATTGATATTTCTCCTGGCAATCTTGATTCCAGCTTGTGTTTCATCCAGCCTGGCATTTCTCATGATGTACTCTGCATATAAGTTACATAAGCAGGGTGACAATATGCAGCCTTGACATATTCCTTTCCCGATTTGGAATCAGTCCGTTGCTCCATGTCCAGTTCTAACTGTTGCTTCTTGACCTGCATACAGATTTCTCAGGAGGCAGGTCTGGTAGCCTGGTATTCCCATCTCTTGAAGAATTTTCCACAGTTTGTTGTGATCCACACAGTCAAAGGCTTTGGTGTAGTCAATGAAGCAAAAGTAGATGTTTTTCTGGAACTCTCTTGCTTTTTTGATGATCCAGCAGATGTTGGCAATTTGACCTCTGGTTCCTCTGCCTTTTCTAAATATAGCTTGAACATTTGAAAGTTCACAGTTCACATACTGTTGAAACCTGGCTTGGAGAATTTTAAGCATTACTTTCCTAGTGTGTGAGATGAGTACAACTGTGCAGTAGTTTGAACATTCTTTGGCATTGCCTCTTCTTTTGGACTGGAATGAAAACTGACCTTTTCCAGTCCTGTGGCCACTGCTGAGTTTTCCAGATATGCTGGCATATTGAGTGAAGCACTTTCACAGCATCATCTTTCAGGATTTGAAATAGCTCAACAGAATTCCATCACCTCCACTAGCTTTGTTCATAGTGATGCTTTCTAAGGCCCACTTGACTTCACATTCCAGGATGTCTGGCTCTAGGTGAGTGATCATACCATGATGGTTATCTGGGTCATGAAGATCTTTTTTGTATAGTTCTTCTGTGTATTTTTGCCACCTCTTCTTAATATCTTCTGCTTCTGTTAGGTCCATGCCATTTCTATCCTTTATTGTGCCCATCTTTGCATGAAATGTTCCCTTGGTGTCTCTAATTTTCTTGAAGAGATCTCTAGTCTTTCCCATTCTGTTGTTTTCCCCTATTTCTTTGCATTGATCGCTGAGGAAGGCTTTCTCATCTCTCCTTGCTATTCTTTGGGACTCTGCATTCAAATGGCTATATCTTTCCTTTTCTCCTTTGCCCTTAGCTTCTCTTTTTTTCTCAGCTATTTCTAAGGCCTCCTCAGACAACCATTTTGCCTTTTTGCATTTCTTTCTGTATAGTGAGCTCTTTTTAATCAGGCCATGGCTCTATTCAACTAACATAGGTCAGTTCAGTTCAGTTCAGTTGCTCAGTCGTGTCCGATTCTTTGCAACCCCACAGATTGCAGCACGCCAGGCCTCCCTGTCCACGACCAATTCCCGGAGTCTACTCAAACTCACGTCCGTTGAAGTTGGTGATGCCTTCCAACCATCTCATCCTCTGTCGTCCCCTTCTCCTCCTGCCTTCAATTTTTCCTTGCATCAGGGTCTTTTCAAATGAGTCAGCTCTTCACATCAGGTGGCCAAAGCATTGGAGTTTCAGCTTCAGCAGCAGTCCTTCCAATGATTATTCAGGACTGATTTCCTTTAGGATGGACTGGTGGATCTCCTTGTAGCCCAAGGGACTCTCAAGAGTCGTCTCCAACACCACAGTTCAAAAGCATCAAGTAACAGAGGTCACCTGAGTGGAAATTTTCCATCAATTTCTAAACAGCAGAGATGGTTGCCCCTCCTGTGCTATTCCAAGATCATCCTTCAAAGATCTCATTCTGAAATGGACTTTCCAAATATGGTCCCATTTGGGACTTCCTTGGTAGCCCAGTGGTTAAGAATCTGCCTTCCAGTACAGGGGACACGGGTTTGATCCCTGGTTTGGGAAGATCCACATGCTGTGGAGCAACTGAGCCCAAGAGCCACAACAACTGAGCCCATGTTCCTAGAGCCCATGCTGTGCTATGAGAAGCCACTGCAAAAAGAAGCCCAAGTTACAACAAAGAGTAGTCCCTCTTTGTCACAACTAGAGAAAACCTGCACACAGCAACAAAGACCCAACACAGCCAAAAATAAACAAACAGAGGTCCACCCAACCTCAGCACTGACACACCATACCTGAGGCAGAAGCAGTGTGTGTGTTTGTCTGGTTCTTGATCAGTGAAATCCACCCCTCTTAATTTTCCTTCCCACTCTGTGTGTACAATCACAGCCTCAGAGAAAGCCAGGCATGGGTCTGTTATGAGGTCCAGTGACTTCTGAGTCTGTCACTGAAGCAGACAAAGAATCCCACAGAAGCTTTAAGTCCTGGCAATCAAACATAAGAGACGGGAACCTAGGCTTTTTATTTTTCACCAACTCCAACTAAAAAAAAACATGGCTGTGACCCCATGGACTGTAGCCCGTCAAGCTCCTCCATCCATGGAATTCTCCAGGCAAGAATACTGGAATGGGTTGTCATTCCCTTCTCCAGGAAATCTTTCTGAGCCAGTGACTGAACCAGGGTCTCTTGCATTGCAGGCAAATTCTTTACTGTCTGAGCCACTAGGGAAGCCCTTGGAGAAAATAACACAATGCAATCCTAGAAAACAGAAAAACTACCAAAGCACTCTCTTTTCATGAATGTTACTAAAATAAACTGCCTTGCAAAAACAAGGAGCCAGATAAGCTTTCCACACAGTTAACCAGTAGGCACCAGCCTATACTGGTGAGAACAGTAAATCTAAAGAAACAACTGGTTGCCAATCAAAAATATATTTGGAGTTAAAAAAAATTAGTGATGTATATTTAGCATTCTCAGTTTACTATCTGAGTCAATTACAACAGCATAAATAATAAGCATCTGATTTCATGTTATGTATGTGCCTAGTACTTTACAAATATTATTCTAGTCCACAAAACAATACTATAGGGTATACATCATTCTAACCATGCCAGAAATGTAGACATCAAACTTTAAAAGATTCTCCTAACATTTACTGAGCATTTACTATGGCTCACGGGCTTCCCAGGTGGCACTAGTGGTAAAGAGCCTGCCTGCTAATGCGGGAGACGCAAGAGACATGGGTTCAATCTCTGGGTCGGGAAGGTCCACTGGAGGAGAAATGGCAACCCACTCCAGTATTCTTGGCTGGAGAATCCCATGGACAGAGGAGCCTGGTGGGCTACCGGCCATAGGGTCGCACAGAGTTTGACATGACTGAAGTGACTTAGCACACACACATGGCTCACAGTGCTAAGTGCTTTGTGTGCGTTATTTTACTTACTCTTCACAAAGTTAGAGAATTTATTTCAAGTCAGGAGGCTATGAAGTAGCTGACTGAGGTGCTCACTCAAGGTCAGGTAGAGTCCAAGCCCCTGTGCATTCCTTGAACCACCTCTCATTTAACCAGAACATGAAGACATTAAATATTTAACTATGTGGCATCAAAGGAGCCCAAGTGACTGCCTCTACCTTGCAGACTGCAAGTTCCTCAAAAGCAAGGACTATGATTGGTTTGCCTTTACATCTCTCATGCCTATCACATCACAACTCCTGACACACAGTACATGCTCAAAAAAGTTTGTCAAACAGAACGTTTGAAAAGAGTGATACACCTTGAGGCAAATGCTAAAAGGTCAGCCCACAGACTAAATACCCGCCTCTCACCACCACCAGTATTCTTGCCTGGAGAATTCCATGGACAGAGGAGCCTGGCTGGCTACTGTCCATGGGGTCTCAAAGAGTCAGACAAGACTGAAAAACAAACACACACTCACCACCACGCTGGCAATTCAGCAGAGGGTCAAGCAAATATAAAAGATGAGATAAATACAGAGATGGTGACCAATAGAGGAAGCTAAGCTGCCGTGTTTCCCAAAGTGCGATTCTTAGAACATAGGCAGCAGCAGAATCACCTGAATTCTCGCTGAAAGCAAAAATCCAAAGGGACCGCCCCAGATACATGCAGTCAGACACTCCGGGGAAAGGACCTGGGACACATATTATTCTGCACTCCCAAGATAACTCGTAAACACAGGAAACTGAAAGTGATAGGCAATAGGAAGTGGTGAGAGGTGATTATGCTGAAACTGAGAATTAGATGCACAGACAGGAAGGCCAGCTATTATCTTGCTTATAAAGGCCTGATCTTTTACCAACACCTTCCTCTGGGACTCGGTCATTTACTTTGCTAACTGACGGAGACCTGGCAGAGTCAGAGAGAAGAGGGTTCAGAATCAGAGCCATGGTGCAGGGAACAGAGCAAACAAGCCTAATATTTTACTTAAAACACCCTGTAAAAGGGGGAGGTAAACACACACAGCATATTTTGGCAGCATGCACATGTGTGCATACTCAGTTGCTAAGTCATGTCTGACTCTTTTGCGACCCCATGGACTCTAGCCCACCAGGTTCCTCTGTTCATGGGATTTTCCCGGCAAGAATTCTGGAGTGGGTTGCCATTTCTTCCTCCAGGGGATCTTCCGGACCCAAGGATCAAAACCTGCATCTCTTGCATCTCCTGCATCTCTTGCATTAGCAGGCGGGTTCTTTACCACGAGTGCCACCTGGGAAGCCCAGCACGTACACTCCCAACAATTAAGTCACCAGGTCTCCCCCACATGGAAGGCTGCCTACTCCTGGCCAGTTTTCAGCTTTCAAATATTATTTGAAATCAGGTGACATTTCTGCAGTGAAGAGAAGGGAGTCTTACTTGAAGGGTGGAGGTAGATAATGTCTTTCACGGTGAAGTCCCGGGACTGGGCGGCTTTCAGACAGTCAGCCAGCAGACTGAGGAGCAGGAGCCAGGCCAGGGCGGGGCCAGCTTCCATGGCAGACCGAGGCTTCACTCATCCAGGGGACCTGGGAGCGGGGACTCGGGACGATGAAAGAGGATTTGCACCTGAAATACAAAGCCAGAGTCATCTCAGTGTCTAAATGGGGAAAGCCACAGAGACTCGGCCCAGCTTCTGCTGGCAGGATGAGCTGGGGAGAAACAGGGAGCCCAGGGCACAAGGATGTGGGTAGACAGGGAGAGAAACTTTATAGACTGTAATTTTAGAGCACTTAGAAAATTTCAACCCAAATCCATTCTTAATTAGGTTGCTAAAGCTCCATTGCTAGCAGTCCCTTCTAATATCCAGCAGAGATGGTATCAAGAAAGATTGAATTTTAATGAAATCCAGCTATTTTTGCCAGGAGGCAAGGGGATGGCTGCCAGAATCGACAATAAATAAGTCAGATGCAGAAGCTCAGAAGCATTTCTTTGATAACAGCGAACACCAGGGATGAGAGCACAACCGTACTGGGTCATGCTGCCCATACAAACCTGCACAGGCTAGACTTTCAGATTAGAGGAGAAAAGAGATACTTAGGTAAACTGGCCTCTCCAATGAACCAAAATATGTCTTTATAGCTCAAAATCTCCTTCACATAACTAACATTACTGGCTGCCTACTGCTGAAGTCCTTAGTATGTATCAGCTGATTCTCCTCATAACCCTATGAGATAGGCACAGTTACCATCCCATTGTGAGGTAACAAGTTCAGCAAATATGTCGAGGAGTTGATTTAAACCCAGGCAGTCTAGTAAAGAACCTGCCTGAAAATGCAGGAGACATAAGATACCTAGATTCGATCCCTGGGTCGGGAAGATCCCCTGGAGGAGGGCATGGCAACCCACTCCAGTATTCATGCTGGGAAAATCCCATGGACAGAAGAGCCTGGTGGGTTACAGTCCACAGGGTCACAAAGAGTTGGACATGACTGAAGCAACTGAGCACACACCCAGTCTGGCCATTGAGACCACATTTAAAACCAGGTGATACTGTGTTCTTCCAAAGACTGATTCATGGTGTATAACAAAACCTGAAGAAATGAAGTGTCACTGTAACACTAAGCTATCATCATTCTATCCTTTATTTGGATTCTATTCTTTTCAATTAAATTGATAGCAGTAAAATCTTTACTTACTTACTTAGAATACCATCATTTGAGCACCCATGCAATGGGTCAAGTTAGGTATTCACTTTATTTTAAACTGGCTAAAAAAATAATTTGGACATTTTGTTTACGAATTCTGATACACATATTCAATGACATTTTTAAAACAGCATAACAAAATAATCCTAAAGCTATTCTGCCAAAACAAACAGAAAACAAGAGTAAATATATTACAAATCAAAATCAATAGAGAAAATCAATATGGGCTAATCAGATATTAGAACACAGTACAGAGTAATATTAATCAAAACAGAATGAGAGAAAGCATAAAAATGAATTCAGAAAATAGAACACTCTAGGGAGCACAGACATAGAACTATTTCACAGTACAAGCAATTTTTCAAAATCACAGAATAGGAAAATATTAAATAATAGTATGATAACTTTATTAAAAACTGTGAAAAAGATTAACTGACACCAAACAGTGCATGATACACTCAAATTAACTCCAAATGGATTGGTGTGTTATTTTGTTTTAAACAGATGAATTGCTAGAAAATGGAGTAGAACCCTTATCACCATGTAACAGCCTGATGATGCCAGCCTTGCCAATTTCACACTCACTACACCCTCTTCCATTTATAATTTGGTTCCCCCAAACAGGTTTGCATTCAGAAAGGGAAGGAGAGGCTCATTCACTTCATAATGTGACTGCCAGGCACTGTGCTAGGCACTTGGTTAAATAATGTGATGAGAAAACAAGTATCAAGGATCTCTTTCCCTCCGTGAGTGACAGACACAAACGTTATCTCATCTTAAATGGAGGTAAGAGTACTTCATGTACATCCACTAGGTCGGGTGAGGCAGCATCTGAGGGACAGATTCGCACAGCGCCCCCTGGACCCCCAGAAGGAATCACACTGACACCAGTCTCAGTCTGGGCTCAGTTCGAGAGGGATGGTGAGGAAAGCTTTCTGGTTTTATTTTGAATAATTTAACATTAAATATCAACTAGTTGCCAGTCTTAAGTTCTTTTTAATCTGAAACTTGATGTCAACACATACCAAACATTGCAAGTGGCTCATTTTCATTAAAGCATCTTTCAACCACAGTATTTCTTCCAGTTATTGATTTAAATTGTCTCCCTCTGCACAGTCCTTGCATAAGCATCAAGCATTACTTAATGTCATCTGAAATTAACCTTACTTCAACCTCTTTGGCATGGCTACCCAGCCAAGAGTCTTCATTTCACAGCTTGCGTTGACCATGCATGAGTAACATATAGAGGGGAAGAGTGAGATGCCTGAATTTGAAACCTTACTCCAGTACTCTCTTGCTGTGCAACCTTAAGCGAGTTACTTAACAACTCTGTGCTCCAGTTTCCTCATCTGCAAAATAAGGATAATACTACCAACCTTAAAATTGTACTATGTTGGCTCAGTGATAAGGAATCTGCCTGCTAGTGCGGGAGACATGGTTTGATCCCTGGTCCAGGAAGATTCCCACATGCCATGGAGCAACTAAGCCCCTGCGCCACAACTAATGAGCCTATGCTCTAGAGCCCGGGAGCCCCAACTGCTGAGGCCACATGCTGCAACTATTGAAGCCTGTGCTCTCCAGAATCCCTGTTCCACATCAACAGAAGCCACCACAGTGAGAAACCAGAGCATCGCAACTAGAGAGTAGCCCCCACTCCCTGCAACAAAGACCCAGCACAGTCAAAAATAAATAAATAAACAAGATTATATTAAAAAGTGTACTACGAGTTGTCCTTAGAGAACAGACTTGGGTTTGCCAAGGGGAAGGGCGTCCTGGGAGGGATGATGCGGGATGCTGGGGTTAGCAGATGTAAACTATTATATATAGTAAGGATAGGATAGCAAGAATGGTAGGAACAAACCCAAGACAATGAGGGTAAAGGAAAAAGAGAACAGGAGGGAGAAATAGACAGAGGTAAGATGAAGCTAGAAAATATAAAGCCATGTGATCCTATGTTACCATGCTGCTCACCACTTCATAACAAGCCACAAAGAGATGATTCCAAGGAACAGCTGCACTCAGTGTGGTCCATGGAGGAAGAAAGGAAGGAGAGTTTATCTGCCTGGTGCCGTTCTGTCTCTGGTCTCCCACTGATCAAGTTTCACTCCACAAAGAACTCACTCCTCGACATTTCAGCAGTCAGAGTGGAGGGTCAACCCCACGTGGATGCGCCTCTGACCAAGAAAGAGAAGGAAGGCACCAGCCACAGGAATCTAAGGTAGTAACACTCAAGGTCTGTCCCGAGTGCATGTGCTATTAATCCTTGTAAATGCCACGTGCTTTTGTTTCAGGGTTTGTTGCTTTTATTTCATTTAAAATTTTTTCTATTGAGATGAAATTCATATCACATAAGATTCATCATTTAAAAATAATACAATTTAGTGGGGGCTCTTAGTATGTTCATAGTACTGGGCAACCATCATCTAGTCTAGAATGTTTCCATCACCCCTGAAAGAAATCTTGCACCCATTAGCAGTCACTCCCAATTCTCTCCTCTCCCCACTCCCTGGCAACTACCAAGCTACTTTCTATCACTATGGATTTGCTTATTGGGGACATTTCATGTAAATGGAATCATACAAGACATAGTCTTTTGTATCTGGCTTCTTTCACCTCATATAATGTTTTCAAGGTTCATCCACGTTGTAATATGAATCAGTACATGATTCGTTTTTATCGCTGAATACCATTTCACTGTTATACCACTCATCATTTGATAGACATTTGGGTGGTTTCCACTTCTGACCTATTATGACTAATGCTATCATTAACATTCATGTACATCTTTTGTATAAACATATGTTTTTATTTTTCTAGGGTATATACTTAAGAGTGGAATTGCTAGATCTCATGGTAACTACGTTTAACCTTTTGAGGAACTGCCAAACGGTTTTCCACTATGACTACACTATTTTACATTCCCATCAGTAAAATTTCTCTGCTTCTCCACTAACATTTACTTTCACCAAAACATTTTATTACAGCCACTGTAGTGAGTGAGAAGTGCACTGTGGCTTTGAGTTCCATTTCCCAAATGACTACAGAGTTGAACGTATTTTCATGTGCTTACTGGTCATTTGCATACTGGTCTTTGGAGTAATATTTATTCAAACACTTCGCGCACTTTAAATTGAGTTATCTTTTTATTGCTGAGTTATAAAAGTTCTTTCTATATGCTAGACTCTGGACTCTTTTCAGATATATGATTTGCAACTGTTTTCTCCCTTTCTCTGTGTTGACTTTTCGCTTTCTTGATGACATATTTTGATAAGCAAAAGTTTTAAATTTTGATGAAGACCACACATTGCTTTTTATAAACAGAGATTGTGTTCCCTTACACAAGTCAAGAGCAACACAGTGCAACACAAAAAAAGATGTGCATACAATGCACAGTAAAAGAGCTCATCTACTTTATAGTAGCCAGAGCTATTTTTCCACCTCTTTTTTCCATGAGAAAACAGGATGGGCAGGACTTATTTATTAATATCACCAGCTGCTTACATTTCTGCAATAAATCATGAAGCACCACTTTCCTATTACTATTTTCTAGGAGATGAAAAGTGAAAGATGAGCGGCAGGCATTCACAATTAGTCTAACTGCTACTGAAATATGGGCTCTGCTGACAGGGATGTATCTTTTCTATTCAGATTCTCAGTAGTTGATGGAGCTCTAATGCCTGAACCCCACAAATACCATGCTGGACATACTCAGTGATATGAATGGTCATTTCTATGACTTTGATGCTTTTCCCTAGAGTCCACTGTGTCTTTGGAATGTTCTAGAGATTTAGAAAAGATGTTGCATTTCCATTTTGTGCACTGCTATTTGAATATGCACTGAGGATTCGTCCCTGACTGCAGCTCTCTTGTGAAGAAGTACACTCTCATTTTCACAGCTCTGTGACCTTTCATTTGTTATTTATGAGCTTTTGCAAATCTAATACCATTGTGACAGATTTAATTTGTGCTCTAAATTACCTTTGCATGAGTTACTCAACGGCTGGGTTTATTCCAATAGATTACTTGCTATATTCTGAAACAGAAAAAAAAAATTAGTTCAAGATCCATTAGACTTCCTCCACTTGGGAGAAAGTTGGAAAGAGTGACATTCTGATTTTTACTCCATGGTACTAGATGGTATAAAGGAGGATTTCTAACTCTAGTCAGAGAGTCAAAGCAACAGAGTCAGAACACAGGTCAAACTTTACAAATCTACATCCTAACTGCTATTTCATATAGAATCCATAAAAGAAGATTACTTCCTATTCCTTAAACTGATCACTGGATAACAATGAAGCACTTCTGGAAGTTACAGATATATTAACTAAGTACTAAGTGACATGCCTCCATACTAAGTCAATATATAAGCAATGTAAAGTAGAGAACTAATCCAAATATAAATATTTTTCAATGCTACTCATATTAAAATTTGAACTGCCTTTTACAAGAAGAAAATGGAATTCTAAAACCTGAAAGAACATTACAATTCTTGATTCAATTGTCAATATATATAGATTAGGCTTGGTGCCTTAATGATCTGAAAAAGTCTAGCTCCCAAAAGTATAAATTAAAGGTATGACATAACAAAATTAAGTCTACTTAAATATTATAATTCTGGCCATAGTACCTGTCTCACAATTTGGGGACTGCACATAATAAATGGTGGTTTTAAAACATGTCTGCAAACCTGTTGACAGGTCACTGTTACAAGGTGGGATCTCCTTCTCCTCTTGATTCTGGGCCAAACGTCCTGACCAGTTGACCAGAGTGTGGTGGAAATGATACCATGTGACTTTCAAAGTTGGGTCATAGAAGGTGATTCAACTTCTAGCCAGTGCTTTGAAACACTCATGCTGAAGCTGCATAAGCAGTCTGGGTACTTTGGGTGAGATGCTGTGAGAAAGCTCAAGTCATCCAAACAGAGCAACTGAGAGTTCATGAGGAGAGAGAGCTGCCTGATGGTCCCTAGCTGCTCCAGCTCCCTCTCCTCCCCTCTACTCCAGTTCCAGCCACTGTCCGATTGCCACTGCTTGGAGACTCCAAGCGAGAACTGCCCAGCCAAGCCCTTCCCATATTCCTGACCTACAGAAACCATGAGATAAATGAAATAATGGTTACTGCTTTATGCCATCAGGTTTTGGGTGGTTTATCATGCAGAAATAGATGTCTGGAACATAAGGAACTGGAGCAGGAGATCTAATTAGGAACTTCAGTTCTGCTCAAGAAGATATCACTTTTCACACTGGTTGGAAGGCATAGAAATCCAAATCAAACAAGCTATAACCTAAATTGAAGGAAAGGGATGAGGGGGAGAATTTTACTGTCTCACTTGACTGTCCAGCTCAGACACAGCTGGACTTTAACCCCATTATCAGAAATTTCCGTCCCTCTGAGAGGACTTCTGTTTTGTCCTCTCTCTTGCCTTTATTCTCACTCAGGTCTTCTCAAACTGTAACCACCAGCAGTTGCAGAAGCATTCCCAGGGAGGCCCTTCCCCATCTGTTCCAGGCAAAGCCTGAGAGCCAGCTTCATCCTTCAACCATACCTGGCCAAGGCTGGGTGACTAGCACATCACTGAGACGAACACATAGTATCAACTTCATGGAAATCACACTGATATATTGGTTTCCCAAAGGAAAATCTAGGTGTTGTTTGGATGCTGGGCTAGCAGAATTACACCGATGTCCACTACAACAAATAATACAGACTTCTAAGTAACTTCATTAGCCTGGAAGTGCAAAATATAATGAATGGAAGCTCATATGAACATTTCGGCAAATGTCAGAAGGTGAAAAGGTTACCTACTGACATGATTTACTTCTGTAAAAATGGAATATTACTCCATTACAACTTCCAAATCAAATATAAGGTTTAAACAGTGAAGACAGTTCATGTGGGTGTATGGAATCAGTTTTGCCCTATACTTTCCCCTTCTGAATGGAATGGCTCCTCTATTGATACAGGCCATGCATTGCCATTGGCAAGCACAATGTTCTTTCATGAGCCATCCTACAGGACATTGTTAATCAGCCCTCTCTGAAACAGAAGCCCCCAAGAAGTAAAACTCAGGAACATGTGTATGTCCTGTTCTTCCCCATGTGGAAGAATCTGGGGAAGGAGGAAGGAGAAGGAGAGAGAAGAAGAGAATGAAGCTTGCTGGCCAAGAGAGACAGAGAAAAAAGCCAAGCTATGTACAACCCTTGCTTTTTGATCAATTTTTAACTCTTCCCTTGGATGCTTCAGTCTCCATCCAACAAATACCCCTTTGCCTAAGCTAGTTTGAAGTGGCTTTCTGTCCCTTGAAATCAGGAGCTCTGACCAATTCAAGAGTCTTCCAAAAGGGTCCAGCAACTAGGTTATATTTTCCTTTGCAACAAATATGCACTTTATAATAATATAACTTTAAGGCTTATCAACTAAAAGGCTAGAGTTGGTTTTTCAAATGTCAATAATAGAGAACTCTTTCAGACTTCACAGATACTGATGTTTCATTTACATAACCTAAAGGGTGATAGATGTTCACATATTCCCAATTTAAATTGAGGGTCTATTTGTGTAATGCTTTAAAGAAATGTGTATTTCTTTTTTAGGAACCCCTTGGCAAGGGCTTGAGTTATAGGGAAAAGCTGCCTTTCTATTTTGCCCTAAGCTGAGTTACAGGTCAATTGCGTCAAAAATGCTTCAATTCTTGAAGGATAAATGATGCTGGCCAAATATGTCTAGCAGTATGTTCACGTTTCTGAACGATGCTGTATTAAGTCTCTTCTGCTTGTTGGCGGTATGCTTGTTTGCTTCCTCTATCAATTTGAAGGTACTAGAGAACTGACGATATGGTTTTGAAGTACACACAGCCATAAGGGGATAAAGTCAAAGAACTCTCTGGGAAAGAATGGGACACTGGGTACATTTCAGATAGTCTGCCAATTTTTTATTTACTTAGAAGGGAGTAGCAATTTGGAGAAAGTTTTGCTTTTGTGTTTTTCACTAAATGTTTCTCTATGTTTAAAAAATGTCGTGTTTACATTTTATTTTTTCTAGGAATTTTCATCTTAGAAACCTTCCAAAATGTGAAAGTTCAAAATATTCTCAGAAACAATACGATAGTTATAGGGACTTCCCTGGTGGTCCAGTGGCTAAGACTCCACACTCCCAAATGCATGGAACCCGGGTTCAATCCCTACTCAGGAACTAGATTCCATATGCCACAACTAAAGATCCTGTATGTCACAACTAAGACCTGGTGCAGCCACATAAATAAATACAGATTTTTTCAAAAGAAAGAAACTATATGGTAACTATAAGTGGATTTAATTGCAAACGCATTTGCTCTTGGGTTCAAAATAGCCCAGTTCCATATCTGACATTTAGATCAAAGAAGAGTTACCTTGGTTCTGTACAGAGGCAGTCTTCTCTGTATTTGGAGTATTATGTCAATCTTTCCCCTGATAATTTAGAGTGTTTCCAAAACTTCCCTAATAATCAGTTATAAAGCTGACACTGCCTACTGTGAATCCATGGGGACGTTCTGCAGTGTTTGAAGCATGTTTTACTGGCAGAGACCACTGCGTGGTGTTTGGGGCCACTCTGTTTTGCTTTTAGAGACCTGGTGTGAGGATTCTTTCTGAGACCTTGAGGCCTATTAATTCTTCACGTCATCCCTCCCAGTTGGCTGTGGCCACTACCATGCTCGCTCACATTAAGTACTCTCTGCCTCTCTTACCTCCTCTTATACATCAGTAGGCCGGATGTAAACAAATGACCCCACATCTCTAACCTCTTCATGAAATATTCCTTCTATTGCTTTAAGATTGACTCAAGTCTGGCTCACAGAGAAAAAAAAAACTTTCTCCGACACTTCTGGTGGAAGGTGCTCATCCACCCAAGCTCCACGGATCCTGGGGCAGGAGGGAGCCAACATTCCTCTCCCTTCTACTGCAGCCTACAAAACATTGCTCTTCCTCTTTAATTGATACCCCTCCTCATCTCAAAAGATAAACCAGCTGCCCCTGTGGCTGCTGTGAAGTGGCTGGAGAATAGTAAGGATATAACCCACCATCAACCATTAACAGCACTCAGCCTAATCTTGATTTTCATCCAAGATTCAGAAGAATCAACCAATCTTAAATCTTATTTCCTGTCTTGCATGGAATACAGTTTTGCCCAGGGTTCCAGGAATCCTAATCAAGTTTTTGTTAAAAAAGGCCTTGAAGGCTGTTTCCAAATAGCCATGGATAACTCAAGTTCAAGCAGACTGTGTGACTGCTAGTTTGATAGGTGTGGAGAGCCCTTTCAGGATTTCTTACAGTGTAGGAAAGACAGCCTTGCTCTCTCTTCTTGTGGGAAAAATGGAAAAAAAAAAAATCAAATAGCCAACATCGAAACAATGGCTTATGTAAAAACACTATGGCTATACTTTCTTAAAATTACTGGGTTCTTTGCAGCTAATTATAGACAGCCCCCCACAAACACACAGTTTATAGTGGTTCAATTTTATGATTTTTCAATTTCACAACAGTGCAAAAGCAGTAAGCAATCAGTAGAATCCATTTTTAATTCTGATCTTTTCCCAGATTGGTGATTGATGGGGCTGGTGATGCACAATACAATCCATCCAGATGCTGGGCAGTTGCAGTTTCCATCAGCCACACCATCATGAGGGTAAAAGACTGAAACAATAGTCATTCTATTAATATATCCATATAACCATTCTGTTTTCCACTTTCAGTAGAGTATTCAAAAATTCCATGAGCTATTCAACATTTTATTGTAAAGTTGTTGTTGTTGTTGAGACGCTAAGTTGTGTCCAATTCTTTTGTGACCCCATGGGATTCTCCAGGCAAGAATACTGGAGTGGGTTGCCATTTCCTTTTCTAGGGGATTTTTCCAACCCAGGGATCAAACCCACGTCTACCTCCTTGGGCAGGCAGATTCTTTACCACTGTGCCACCAGGGAAGCCCTTCATATAAAATAGGCTTTGTGTTAGATGACTTTGCCTTAATTGTAGGCTAATGCAAGTGTTCTGCTTAAGGCAGGCTGGGCTCAGCTATCGTGGTCCATAGGTTGGGTGTAGTACACGCATTTTTGACTTCAGGATATCTTATGACAGGTTTTTCAGGACCTAACCCCATCATAAGTCAAGGAAGGCATGTACTAAATCTTATCCCATGTTTCTCATTTAATAAACAGTATATGTTTAAACATTCCTCCTCCAAGTTTCTGATAACCAATACCTTGAGCAACACACAGTATGTCTCTCTCCCAATGACTCAAAGATCATCAGTTTTGGTGTTGTGAAAGGGCACTGGGGTCTGCTAAAACTCAGAGTCCAAACTATAACTTGACTTTTTAAGAACACTTTACAGATTAACATAGTCATTGTGAACATTGTAAGGAAGGATGATTTCCTCACTCTGGGTTTGAAGGCAAAGGAATGTATCAAATGACTCTAACTCTGTATCAATGAGGTAGCATTCTTCCTTTGTAACACTCCATCTTCATTTATAAGTCTCCATAAATAATGGTTATTAAAGAAGTCTACTACTGTAGCAGAACAGATTCTAATAAGATTTTACATAGTATTCATTCAGACAGAAAAGGATATGGGAATTATTAATAAAAGAAAATTGTCCTTGGTAACAGAAAATTTTTTTGTTTTTTTCATCTAAATTGATTTTCTTCTTACTGAAAAAAATTACTGAGTAGCTTCTTATATACAAGGAAATGCAGCTATCTAGACAGACTCTGCTCCCTGACTGCTGACACTGAATTCAGCCATGTGAGAGTGAGTTTCTCCACCCTTCTCCCTTATTACTGTTTTCCTATTTCTGTTCCTCATTCATTCCCCTTGTTTTCGATTTCACTTGTTAACTCATTCATTCATTCACCAGCCTCCACCATCATTCATTCATTCATTCACCATCCATCATAGTTACTAAGTGGCTGTAGGTAACGTTTCTTGTTACATTAGTTATTGTTAATAGCTCCAGTTTAATACACAAAATTTTCAATTCTATTAGTAAAAATTAATGTAATTCTTAAGAGTCTTTTTAAAAAGACAGATGATGCATCTTTGAGTCATTTAGTCAAGAGTGATTACAGTGTGATGTTAACCTTCTTTCCTTACAACCAAGGCTACGTGTTTGTAAGATGCCAAGCAGAGGAGCCAGGTAACACAATCACTGCACCACCCCTCCACAGGCCCTCTGGGCAGGAGGTCATAAGACACTGAACAATGAAATCCAATAAGAGGTCCATATTCCTTCCTATGGAAGCAGCTTAACTGGAAAAGAGAAGAAAGGAAGAAATGGAGACAGGCATGACACTTTTCACTTTATAAAGATCCAGTTAATCTTTAGGTTCATATGAACAATCATATAAATATACTGCTAATAATATGGCACTGGAACTAGAGGGATTGGAGAAAGCAAAAGATGTTAAAATTCCCAAGTGTCATAGCCAGAGGTGAACTCATCGTGCAGTGAAGGGTAAACCTCAGGGTCCCTACTGCATGGGTCCCTGCCAAGAGTCCTTCCTAGATTTAGGATTGCAATTCATGTACTCTATTCCTTAAGGAGAGCTCTTTGCTAAAAACCTGGCTCAGCCAGTGTAATGCAAAGTCAAAAACTTTTACTACTCCTAATAATATTCTTGCATTTTCCCCAAGGGAATTAGGTTAATGAATAAAAATACATGCTGTCATTCTACTCTCATGGAAAGGAAAAAAAAATGAAAAAGAAGGAAAGCCAACACATTCACAGAGGCAGGCCTCCTCAAAACTAGGGAAATGGTATCAGAGCTGGAAAAAGCGACCAACCAACCAAGTAACTCCAACCTTCTGCCGATCCTCCAACACTTGTGTGTGCGTGTGCTAAGTCACTTCAGTTGTGTCCGACTCTTTGTGACCACGTGGACTGTAGCCCAACAGGCTCCTCTGTCCATGAGATTCTCCATGCAAGAATACTGGAGTGGGTTGCCATTTCCTACTCCAGGGATCTAACCCACATCTCTTGTGTCTCCTGCAGGAGGTGCAGAGGCACCGGAACTGGAACAGAGGCCAGTCTAAGGGGAACCACCCAGCCACAGTCAGCAGGGGCATGCAGGGCTGACCGGACACTTGGCAATAGAGCAGAGAGGATGCTGAGTGTGCAAAGTGCCAGCTGCAGAGCCAGGAAGACCCCAGACCTCTCCACCTCCCAGCTAGGATTGTTCTGAGGACAAATAATGCCTGGACAGACTGTGGAGCAGTTGTTGAGGGCACAGGTTCTGGAGCCAGCCCAGGTTAGGATGCTGACTCTGCTCCTGGTAGTTGATTGACCATAGGCAGGTTTCTTAACCTCTCTGTAGCTCAGTTTCCTCATCTGCAAAATGGGGGAATTCATACTGTCCATGTCATAGGGCTCTTATGAAACAATGGCTTATGTAAAAACACTATGACTATACTTTTTTCAAATCACTGGGTTCTTTGCAGCTAATTATAGACAGCCCCCCCACACACACACACAATTTATAGTGGTTCAACTTAATGATTTTTCAATTTCACAACAGTGCAAAAGCAGTAAGCAATCAGTAGAATCCATTTTTAATTCTGATCTTTTCCCAGATTGGTGATGGTACACATAAGGAGATGATACACATAAAGCACTCTGGACCATGCCTGCTGGCTAATATACTTCTCAAAATCATCCTCTAGTGGCCTAGCAAGGCATCCAATTTCTCCTTTGAGTCAACATGCTGGTTCAGAACTGTCTGATCTCCTGTCCAGAAAGGAGGTATGAAAGGTCTTCAAAAAGGCACCTTTGCAACGTTGTGTTCTATGAGGAGAAATCAAAAGCCCAGGCTGCTTGTCAGATTTTCTAGCTGATCCTGAACTATGATCCACATCCTGCCATGAGGATAAAGACACAGGGCAGGTGAATTAAATGAGGCAGACTAGGGAGGGGCTAGGGCAGGATTTCTCAAATAGGAAAAAGGCTTTCTCCTTCGAATAGAAAAAAGACTTACAGACAGAACCTCTCCTACCCCTACTGTCAACTAATTAATCCTTATTATAATAATTATACTGCTATTCACATATAAACAGAAGACTGGTTTTAAGTTCTTTAAAGCCCAGGTCATAGCTTTAAAGCTAAACAAAAAGTACCAGTATAAATAAAATCACATTCAAATTAAATGACAGTTAAATAAAACAGAAAATAACATATATTGAGCACTTACAGTAGGGTTGAACATTATGAAACTGCCACTATTCCATCACTCTGCCCTACAAAGATGGCAATTTCTTATCTGTAATACCTACAACACTGTTAAGTAGGTATTATTATTGTCCCATTTTCCAACCGAAGCACCAAGAAATAAGGACACACATTTTCAAATCTTCTTCAGATGTGGCAGGTGCCCGAAGACTCATCTGCAGACACTGTTCTGGGAAGCCTTGACCTAGAGGCACACAGCACACCAGGGATGGGGTGATGGAGAAGAGCTGGGCGCAGAAAAGAGCTGGGGCAAACTTCAGTGAGCACTCGAAGGATACCAAATCAGGGACATCTGCTGGAGGGGAGGGGCCACCAAAGACCAGTTTGACTTGGTGGCCTTTTGTCTTTGTTCTGGGTGGGGCAGAGGGCTTGGCTTGTCCTCCCAGGAGACAAGTGCTGGCCCTCCTTGGGGATCAACAGTTAAGGTGGATACACAGAGACAGGAAGAGCCGGAGAAAGGATAATAGGAGAAAGTGTAAGTAAGAGGGAGAAGGGAGTGGTCAAAAAAGGTTTCCAAATTTGCTGCACTTTAGAATCACCCAGGATCCTTATAAACCAGGGGTCCACAACCTCCTGGATCTAATGCCTAATGATCTGAAGTGGACATGATGTAATAATAGAAATAAAGTGCACAATAAACCTAAGGCACTTGAATCATCCCCAAACCACACCCCTGTCCTCGTTCACAAAAAAACTATCTTCCACAAAACAAGTCCCTAGAGCAAGAAAGGTTGGGGATCACTGTATAAACTAAACTACTGATGCTGATTCTCACCTAATTATTGTTGTTTAGTCACTAAGTTGCGGAGAAGGCAATGGCACCCCACTCCAGTACTCTTGCCTGGAAAATCCCATGGACAGAAGAGCCTGGTAGGCTGCAGTCCATGGGGTCGCGAAGAGTCGGACATGACTGAGCGACTTCACTTTCACTTTTCACTTTCATGCTTTGGAGAAGGAAATTGCAACCCATTCGTGTTCTTGCCTGGAGAATCCCAGGGACGGCAGAACCTGGTGGGCTGCCATCTATGGGGTCGCACAGAGTCGGACACGACTGAAGCGACTTAGCAGCAGCAGCAGTCACTAAGTTGTGTCCGACTCTTTTGTGAGCCCATGGACTGCAGCCCGCCAGGCTCCACTGTCCATGGGATTTCCCAGGCAAGAATATTGGAGTGGGTTGCTACTTCCTTCTCCAGGGGACCTTCTCCACCCAGGAATCAAATTCATGTCTCCTGTATTGGCAGGTGAATTTTTTTACTACTGAGCCACCTGGGAAGCCCTTCTCACCCACTAGGATGTCATTGGTATGGAGTGTAAATTTGGTATTGAGATTATAAAAACCCTCCAGGTGTTTCTAACTTGCAGCAAAATTTGAGAAACTTTAGTACACTTCTTGCAAGTTGCTGGTGGAAGGAAATAGCCTTGAAACATGTTTTGTTCATCCACGGGTACCAGCAAACCACGCTGGAAAGTTCCCCACGGCACTCGACTACAGAACTATTAAGCAGTCCAACATAATCACTGTGATTTATTCTCCTAGGTCCCCTCTCTCATTCCTTCCTGGGCTCCTCAGAGCACTGGGGACAGGAAGTGGGCAGGACATGACTTATGACCACAGCTTCTCACTGACTTCTTCACTGCTCTGGCTCCAAAGCTGCCACGCTCCTCTTGGCTTCTTTGGAAATCACTTCTAGAAAGTAATTTTCACTCTCTTGATGAAGGGATTGTCTCCTGTTGCCCTTGAAATGCTCCGGGGTGAAGTGCATGCTACAGTTCCGACTTAGCACACTTAAGTTTTTACGACAATAAAACAGAAAATGTCTCAAGGCCTCTCCTATGACCAAAATCCTCTCACAACCATTCCTCCAAAGGCAGCCAGAGAGAGAGGTGAATTTTTGAGAAAGGAAATACATATGCCAACATTTTCAGAGGCAGCTTGGAGTGAGGGAGAGACAATGGCTTTTGCACAAGGCAAACCTCAGGTCAAAGTCTGACTCTGCTGCAAAGAGCCATGTGAACTTGAACAAGAAAACTGCCCTGCAGTTCAGCCTCTCACCTGCACTGACACACCAAAATGCCTTTAACTCATCAGGACCCCACACCCTGACATTTCTACTGAGTGACTATGATCTTGAGGTAAAGGCTTGATTATAAAGTTGCTCCCATCTCTTTGGTGGTGGCAAATTTTCCATCTTTGATTTTCTAGCCACTTGTTCAGATATGATTCATAGAAAGAAAGCAGGACTGAGAATAAGACAAAAGGGAACAAATACAAGTAGCCTAGTTGGGAAGAAACAGGAAGAGGAGAAACACATTCATCTTAATTTCACTCTGTAGGCGTTACTCACTCTCAGTTGTGTCTGACTCTTTGCGACCTGCTGGACTGCAGCCTGCCAGGCTCCTCTGTCCATGGAATTCTCCAGGCAAAAATACTGGAGTGGGTTGTCATTCCCTTCTCCAAGGAATCTTCCCGGCCCAGGGATCGAATCCAGATCTCTTGCATTCCAGGCAGATTCTTAACCATCTGAACCACCAGGGAAGCCCACTGTGAGAACAACATAGTTCCAATATCTAAAGCGTACAATTTATGCAGTTGCGTTGTATTTTGCCAGGTCTTTACTATGGATGGAAAAACAAAACCAAGCATATATTGTAGAGAATTATCCTACAAGGAGCAAAGGAAATGGATCAAAGATCTTAAAAGGATTGGATATGAGATGACAGGTTGTTCCAATTCCTGTTTTCATGATGATAGTGGTCTGAAACTTCTAGTCAGCCTGTCTGTGCAAAGGAGTCTAAAAGTAGTAACAGTAAATGCTCCAACCATTCTATGTGCACGAGCAAAACTGATGGTCTAAGTCACCCTCCCAGACACAGCTTCCTGTCATGATGGAAATGTTGTACATTGGGGCTGCCCCATTCAGGAGTTACTAGCCATGACTGCCTATAGAGCAACTGAAATGTGTGACAGAGGAAGTTCATTTTAATTTATTTAATTGTTACTGAAACTAAATAGCCACATGTAGACAGTGGCTACAGTACTGGAGGATGGAATTCTAAATTAGCAATAAACAAATGAAAACCAGTGACTGAAGTTGTGACCTCAGAACCAATTAGGGCCAGGGTAAAGCAGAACGATGATTACCCAGCTGGGTACCCTTACTACAGTGTTAATTACATCAAATAAAAAAACAACACAGCTGCTTCTATGGAGGCACTTTTGGCCTTATCATTGGTGCCGGGGCCAAAGGGGATAAAAAGGAAATAACAGAGCCCTAAGGGTCCTATTTTCAGGAGTGCCACAAAGTCCACCTCCTCCTGCATCTCACTTTTAGCTGATGGCTGAAGATATTAGCTTATGTGACAAGATGTCAATTACTTTATGGGGTATTTTTTAATCCCAATTTTTATAGATGAGGAAACTCAGGAAGAGAAGTCAATGGCGTCAAGGTCACCTGGGTAGAAAGTGCGGGAGTGGACACTGGAATTCATGCAATCTGGCTTCATACACCATGCTCTGACGAGCCATCAGGAGTTTAGAAGTTAGGGTAAATGAAAGAACTACCTTTGAGAGGAGGCTGCCTTGCTCTACATATCCTGGACATACTAAGACTGTGCCTTTTTAGAAAAAAAGTGGTCATTTCAGCTTTGAGAAGGAAACACGGGAACACTGCACACAGAATGAGGAGGGTGAAGAGACAGAAGTAAACGTGGAAACCAGGGGCCCTGGGAGACTCACTTTGCTATTTTCCCCAAGCTTTCTCTGAATCTACTGATTTCTTTCTAAGTAACTAGTGTCAATGGCAAGATTGTGGATGAGATGTGAATAATAGCGCAAGTCCTCAGAGAATTTGAGGGAGGAAGTATTTCTATTGGTGACAGCTGGTCTCTAATCCAGCTTGCTTCAAGTGTAACATTTTATCCTTATGACTCAACCAGTCGCTCAGTCACGTCCGACTCTTTGCGACCCCATGAAGCACAGCACGCCAGCCTCCCTGTCCATCACCAACTCCCGGAGGTTACCCAAACTCATGTCCATTGAGTCAGTGATGCCATCTAACCATCTCATCCTCTGTCAGACCCTTCTCCTCCCACCTTCAATCTTTCCCAACATCAGGGTCTTTTCAAATGAGTCAGCTCTTCGCATCAGGTGGCCAAAATATTGGAGTTTCAGCTTCAACATCAGTCCTTCCAATGAACACCCAGGAACCGATCTCCTTTAGGATGGACTGGTTGGATCTCCTTGCAGTCCAAGGGACTCTCAAGAATCTTCTCCAACACCACAGTTCAAAAGCATCAATTCTTCAGTGCTCAGCTTTCTTTATAGTCCAACTCTTATATCATACATGACCACTGGAAAAACCATAGCCTCTACTAGATGGACCTTTGTTGACAAGTAATGTCTCTGCTTTTTAATATGCTGTCTAGGTTGGTCATAACTTTCCTTCCAAGGAGTAAGCATCTTTTAATTTCATGGCTGCAATCACCATCTGCAGTGATTTTGGAGCCCAAAAAATAAATTCAGCCATTGTTTCCACTGTTTCCCCATCTATTTGCCATGAAGTGATGGGACTGGATGCCATGATCTTAGTTTTCTGAATGTTATGACTCAAAATGTAGGTAATTTTAAGGGACTATGTTCGCCTCCTTCAATCCTCACTACCCATTTTAAAGGCTTCCAGATTTTTGTATTCAAAGTAATGTTGTGAGTAACATCCTTGCTGCTACATCACATGGTATATTCCCTATTATTTTCTTAGAATAAACTCTGAGACATAGAAAATAAAAGAAATGAAAGGACTCTGGCTTACACTGGGTGGACCAAGAAGAAGGCTAGCTGAGGGTTTCCCTTCCCTGGAATTGTATCACAAAATGATGAGGTAAGTACTTCCTAGGAACCTCTGTTTTCCTCTGCCTGCATGGAGTGCTTCATAACCGCATGCTACCACAGACTGTATTAACCTCACCAAAGAGGTGACTAATTTATTGTTTTATTCAAAAACTATTTACTGACGAGCTAGTATACACTAAGCCCTGTGCTAAATATGGAGGTTCAGATTCAAAGGAGAGTCAGCCCTTATCCTCATGCAAATCATAACAAAGCAGGAAAGACAGAAATGTAAAAGTACAATGGTATATTATTTGTGGATAAGTAGATTTTTATTAGGGCTTCCCTGCTGGCTCAGACAGTGAAGAATCCACCTGCAATGCAGGAGACCTGGGTTCGATCCTTGGGTTGGAAAGATCCCCTGGAGGAGGACATGGCAACCCACTCCAATATTCTTGCTTGGAGAATCCCCACGGACAGCGGAGCCTGGCGGGCTACTGTCCATAGGGTCACAAAGAGTGGTACACGACTGAGTGACTAAGCACAGCATAGCACAGCACAGATTTTATTAACACATTTATTCCCTACATAAAGGCAAACATCTTTTTGTTTTTTCAGTTGTGTATTTCTGTTTTAAGGTGAACATCTTGCTTTCTCAAAAAAATTGACATCTTTCAAAGAAAAACAAAACAAAAATATTCCAAAAATGCCTTAAATCATAACCTGGCTACTTGAAAGATTTTAATGCATGAGACATCTTTTTAAACTGTAGAAAGTAAATGTGGATGTAGGAAATACAGATAATGAGCATTTAAAAAATATTAATACATATTTAGTAAGTGGTTTAATAAAAGTCACATCAAAATTGCACCTCATTCCCACACTCTGAGATTTCTTTTTGAATCTGATCAAAAGGATTCAAAAATTGAATCAGTTTTTAATACTGGCCAAAACCACAAATTAACTTGGGAGAAGAAAAGAAAGTATAATACCATTTTCTTAACTGAACACCTACGCTATCAAAGTTCTACTGCTTATGTAATCCTATTGCTAGTGATAGAAATTTGTAAAGATACACAAATACAGCACCAGCTCTTTCTAGGGAAGTTTTGTCATAGAGTTTCTGATTGCTGAAGGCTCATCTATACATTATAAACAACTGACCCTGGCTTGACCCTGTCCCTAACTCATGCACTTCTGCACTAACCAGGTGTGAAATGTGTTCCCACTATGCTGTAAGGTATGGGTAGGATAGGGCCCGGAGTTAGCATAGACTTGTCAGTTTTTCCTAACACCTTTTCCCTTAGTCTCCCTCAAGCCCACAGTCACAGTGTAAATCAGTTTCCTGGTACTATTCCAGCCCCACAAAGCAGGTACATGAACTTAACTTTCCTAACGACCCTGGCCAACACTTTAACGCAGACAGACTGAAACTGCTCTGCCCCAGAGTACTGGGAGAATCTTTTTTTTTTTCTCTTTTTTTTTTTTCCTCTGGGAGAATCTTAACAACCAGATTAAAAGGCCAATCAATTGGTAAACTCCCAGGGGAAGCCCTAATGCCAGGGAATAGATTAACTGGTAACTGATTTCAAGAACAAATGGAAAATGCAAATCTCAGAGAGATGAGGCAGGCAAGGAGAATCAAATAAACAGGATCAGAACCTCTGAAAGTCTATAACAATGCAGAAAGATGATATTCTCTTTTTCTAATTCGTTTTCATTTTTCTAATCAAGTTTCATTTTTCTTTACACATGGCAAAATTTGGGCTGCTTCTTCTCTTCATCTGTTTTCCTGCATAATATTGTGATAAATGAAAAGCTGGAAGAAAATGTGTCCAAAAATTCACAAACTGGACCTCCCCTTCCCCACACCGTAGTTTCGCTGGTGCAAGAAAAGGCTGTGTGGCAAGGGTGTCAGGTTCAGGGTTCCTGAGTGCTAAGGACCCATCTGGGCAGCCCTAAATATTCTCAATTTGCCTGTGTTTGGATAAAAACTGTTGGATGACGCTTAACGATATGCTAATCCTTTATAAAGTCAGGATGAAGGGAAAGGCAAGCCATAGGAGAGTTTCTGAGATGAGTGTGGCATTCTCAAAAACAACAGAAATGCAGAGAAAATTAAAAATAACATAAATCTAGCAAAATATTGTAACTGTGATTGGTCTTAAAGTTCAGCTCTGGGCTTCCTGACTCAAACAGAGGTCTGGGGGGTATAATGAGTTACTGATTTTGAAAGAAGCCCATTTCACTGGCACATGATTCACAAATAGAAATTCTCCTGAAATATTTATTCTCTCTCTTCCATTTTCATTCCCACCACAAAAGACACTTTGGATCCTAATATGAGATGACTTTTCTTATAATCTTTTAGCTTAAAGAAAAGAAAAGTGAAAGTGTTAAGTTACTCAGTCATGCAATCCTATAGTCTGTAGCCCACCAGGCTTCTCTGTCCCTGGGATTCTCCAGGCAAGAATACTGGAGTGGGTAGCCATTCCCTTCTCCAGGGGATCTTCCTGACCCAGGGATCGAATCCAGGTCTCCCACACTGCAGACAGATTCTTTACCGTCAGAAACACCAGGGAAGTAGTTGACAAAGTATTTTGGCCCACAGTGATGGTGCCCACAATGAAATATGGAATACTTATTTCCTGTTAACTGGAAAAGAGAGCACAGATACTACCTGTGTGCAAAACCTCTCTTGGACACTGTATTCACACAGTATACTATCAGAAAAAAAAAGTATACTGTTAGAGAAACAGACTCAGGGAGTCTAAAGCAGAACCAGAAAAAACAAACAAATCCAGGTATGAAAACTTTAGGATTAGGTCATGAAAAACATGAATGAATATCCTCCCTAAATAGCACTCCACAAAAAAAGAAAATTTGTGAATAAATCATTTTAGAATGACCAGTTTTATCAGTTAACAAAGGTGAATCAAAACAATGATTCAAAGAAATATAATTTGGTCACTATAAATAATTGGCAAAAACACATTGCTTGATAATATACCATGTTAGAGAATTGTGGGAAAAGAGACTATCTCATTTGAGAAGTAAATTCATTTTTCTTTTTTGGAAGATAATTAAGCAGTATCTATCTATCAATTTTTTAAAATGTGCATACTCTTCAACCCCAAAATTCCATTTCTGAGAATCCACCTAACAGCTGTATTTCAAATCTGTGTCAAGATATCATAGGTGAGAATGTTCATGATAATCTAAATGTTCAGTAATAGGAGGTAGGATTATAAGTTAAAGTGCAACCTTATCAAGGAATATTGTATAGCTTTTAAAGAGAGAAGATCCATAAGATATAAAGAAAAAAAAAAAAAAAACCAAGATGCAGATGAGACTGTTCACTAAGGTCCTTGTGATATTAATAAGAAATATATATTTGTTCTTCATCCCCCATCCCTACACAAAGCTCCTTAGACTCTCAGAATTTTCTAAGTGAAGCAGTAAAAGGGGTCTTTTGTTATGCTAATGGAGCAGGCTGTCACATCTAAGGATGTCAGCTGGTTGCCAAGCAAGCTAACCATCTGATTGGAGGGTTGGGACTCCCTCACCCCTGGGAGGGTAAAAGGGCTGAAGGCTGAATCAGGAGAAATGGCCAATGAATCAATCAATTATGCCTAGGCAATGAAGCCTCCTGAACAACTTAAAAGAATGAGTTTAAAGAGCTTCAAGGTTGGTGCTGGGAGAGTGGTGGGCCTGGAGGTGGCATGGAAGCTCCTGCTTTTCCCCATTCCATTCTCTGCCCTAGGCATCTCTTCTTTGGGGTTGTTCCTGAGTTATACACTTTTATAACAAACCAGTGTTCTGGTAAGTAAGATGTTTATTTGAATTCTGTGAGCCACTCTAGTTCGAGAGGAGACAATCTTGTAGAATTAAGCCCTTAACCTGTAGGATCTGATGCTATCTACAGGTACACAGTGTTAGAAGTGAGTTGAATCATAGGATATCCACCCGGTGTCAGAGCATTGCTTGTTGGTGCGGGGAAACACCCACCCTCTGCATATACCCTAAAACTGGTGACCAGAACTTTTAGTGATTTTTAAAAGGAAAATGCATAAACACATAGATATATGTGGGCCCTACAAACTTTATTTTCTACAGAAATAAACTTTAGGGGCTTCCCTCATGGTCCAGTGGTTAAAACTTTGCACTTACAATGCAGGGAGTGCAGGTTCGATTCCTGGTTGTGGAACTGAGAGCCCACAGGCAGCATGGCCAAAAACAAAAAATGATCTTTTCTAAAAGATACCCAAGAGATTGTTAATGATTATTCTTGAGGAGATGGCCTTCATGTGGGGAGCGAGGGCACTTTTTACTTTTGCGGACTAAAAACTGTCACCTGTCATCTGGTTCTACAAGAATGAAATCATTAGCCACCAGCAGTCACTGACCTTCAACACACCCTAAAAACAGTTCAGGGCAGAGATCAGGAATAAGGTACCCTGTGTTCTGGGAAAAATTGGCAGGACAGGCCTTCCAATAGTTAGATATTTTCTGAAAATTTCATGAACCCAATTTCTTGCATCTTCTCATATCTAGAAAAGATTATTAACCAAGACATCTGTTCCTCATGGCTAGCAGTGACTTTCTGCCAAAATATGTGCTTGATTTCATGTACACTTTTCACTAAAATCATATGTATACTGACCTCCCCCCTACCTTTTTGGAGCAGTTCCTCAGAGCTATCTGAGAAATTATCTCCTTGGCTATCATCCTGATTTGGTCCCATCTTAACTCACAATTCTCATGCTGTGCATTTTTTTTCAGCTGACACTTGCATTTTATATCTTTCTATAGTGTTTATGTTTTCTTACCATGTATAAGTAAGTATCCAAGGGCATGCATGGTCCTTTCTGCAGGATATGTTTAATTCCATGCTAGCGTCCCTTACTATACAGTACGTTTCTTAGTCAAATACCTCACCTGTCAATCACTGAGCGAGTCAATTTATTTCTAATTATACCCTACTCACACTCCCAACCCACTTACTAGCAAAATGGATTTGGGGAGGCCTATCATAACAGACTCTTGGTAAGACACTTAAATATAAGAAGCAAACAAAATTCATAGAAAGGAAAGGGAAATAAAAAGCCCAGACAAATGTATTGACTATGATTGAGCAACCAGCACAGTTCCAAGTTTCCCAAAGGAAAAGGCAAAAATGGAAACAGTGGGTGATATCATTCTCCTTGTCTGGGAGAAGATTTCCTGCCCATCTATCAAAGGAGACATTTCTACCTGGTGCTGAATTCTAAGAGACATGATACAAGACACTTTGAAAATATCTTGATTTTATGACCTTCAGCTCTCAGATGTGACCCTGAATGGGAATCACCCAGATGGCTCTTCACACACAGATTGCAGGGCCCCAGTCTCAGAGTTTATGACTGAGTAGATTCAGGGTAGGGCCTGAGACTCTTGTATTCCTTACTGGTTCTAGGCGATAGTAGATGCTGCTGTTCAGGGACCACAAACGTAACACTGAGATCTTAGACCAATCATTCATTCATTAAAATTTAATGGTCAATGACTTCATTGGTAGTTCTACTGACAATCTGGAGATACTCTTTATATAAGCAATTCAAGAAAACTTTGAAATGTAACCCAGTGAAAGTAATTTTAAAGCTACTGAGGCCCAAATATATGGTTTCTTATGACCTAATCAGAAAACAAAGATGGAACTTGGGAACAGCCATAGATATAAATGTATTACACATAACTTGGCCCTTCTTAATACAAATGTATTCCACATCACTCGATTCTGATAGGGTTGGTCAGACAGAGCTGATAATGCAAATTCATGAACTACTGACTCATATTAACAATAGTTTCATTTTACCCACACAGGAGGATGATCTCCTGCCAACATCTAAAATATATTATAATTCAATTCCAAAATCAAGAATCAATGACCTTTAGACAATCTGTGCTCTGTTTTGTTTTGTTTTTTTCCTTATTGACAAGGGGAATGGAGGATTAACTATACTAGGAATTAACATAGGCTCCTTCTCCTGAAGAGGTAAGAGTTCAATATACTTTTCAGGTAAGTAACCTCATTTGTCTCCCAAATCCCTGGGCAGGGGAACAGGAGAGGGGAGGGAGAATGCACCTTCCTCATATCATGGGAATTCTGAGACCACTATCTCTAATCCCCACTTAGTTCATGGTTGTCAAAGCACCTGGTGTCACAGGAAATAATTGGTGTATTTAAGAACCATACCCAGATACAGATCACACATCCACACAAATACTCACACATGACAGAACCAACAAACAATAGTTTAACAAGATTTTAAAAATATCCAACAGATGCATTTATAAATATACTTCAAAAAGATGGAAAAAAAGTACTTTTAAAAACCCAAGAGTACTCTGAGATCCCTGCATTTCAGTAAGTTTAACTTGTCATCAAAAGTTCCACTCAAGAAACTGTAATTAAGCACATACTATGAGTCAAGCACTGTTTTAGGAGCTGGGAATTAAAGTTGGACACAAAACCTACTCTGATGTGTAATGAGGAGGCATCCATATAAAACTAGTTCCAGATGATATAGGTAAGTTACCTGTTGTCTTAACAGTACGGCTAAAAGGTGCCATCAATACTCAAAGACTGGCCATCAAGCCCCTCTTGGGCTTCCAGGGGGCTTCCTGGAGAAGACACAGATAGAACTCTGCACATGAGCGGGAAACAGCTGGAATGAAGACAGAGGGGACTGGTGAAAAATCCTGGGGCTGGGCTGCTGGATGTATATCCAAAATCCAATCACTCCTTATGTGTTACAAATAAAAATTCAGTTTTGTTCAGGATGTCATCTAGCCTGATTCAAAATACACTTGCTAGAATTCCTTACAGCTAAGGTGACCATGTGCCACACTCCTGCCTAATGAGATAGAAGTGGACGTCACAGGAAGGCTTCTAAGAAAGGCTTTGGCTCACATCTGGCTTTTGCTTTTCTTTCTCTGGGCTTCCCTGGTGGTTCGAAGAGTAAGAATCTGCCTACAGTGTGGGAGACCTGGGTATGATCCCTGGGTTGAGAAGATCCGTTGGAGATGGAAATGACCATCCACTCCAGTATTCTTACCTGGAGAATTCCGTGGACAAAGGAGCCTGGCTGGCTACAGTTTATGGGGTTGCAAAGAGTCAGACACAACTGAATAACTTTCACGTTTCCTTCTTTGCCCGTTACCCTTCTTGCTGCCTGAAATATAGATGAGAAGCCCAATGTGGGGCCATTATTTGGGAGAGCAAAAAGAGTGGAAAAGTGGAATGAGCCTCATTACTTGGAGCAGACTACCTACTTCCGGTCTCCTTGGTATTAAGAAAAGCAAATCCTGGCTGAGTTAAGGTCCTGCAGTGAGGATGCATCCAGCTGTATGGAAACAAAAACTCATCTCATATATGTAGACAGCACTATTATACATTACTATTTTCTTATTTTATTTGTTTGCTATTCTGGGGAAAACTCCAAATCTTAGCACAAATCCTAACATTCAAAAGCAAACTCTAAATCCCTCACTTTTATCAAAACATGAAATGAAGCCTACCCTGACACTTAAAAAATTCTGTGATACTTAAGTGCAAACACCATTAACAACTATGTTAGCAGAAAGTTTAAATATGATATTTAATCATGAGCTAATAAAATAACAAGTTACAATGGCCAGTTAAATTTACAGTTTCCTCTAAAAATGTTCACATGAATACATAATCTCAGAGTTTAAACAAGATTTGTTCCTCTCATCCTACATAAAGAGAATTATGAACTATCTCCTCTCACACACGTACACACATACACACAGAGCGACCTTCTGCCATTCTTATTGTAAAGATATGACATGTCCTTAACATAAACAAAGGACAATCTTCCCAAACTGGAAAATTAGAACCTAATAATAGAAAGGCAAATCTTCCCAAGAAAAGGCAGTTGGCATATCATAGTCATGCAAATAATAAGAATATTCAGAGATACAGAAGCAGATGGGGGAGAAGCAAAAACTGAAGAAATCATACAGGAAATTTTCCCTACTTTTCAAATAGACTTCATTTGACAGGTTGAAAGAATACTTATAAAAGCTCCAAGTTAAGAATACTTATAAAAGACATGTCAGTGCAAACTCTGAGACATGCTAGAAGAGAGAAGAGCTATTGCTTTTGTTTATTTTATAATAAATCATCATATTCTCTTCTTAACTCTATCTGGCTTTTTAAATACAATCTTCTGGATTTTCTAAAAATAATTATCAGCTCAAAGAGGAAATTTCACCTTTTCTTCTTCAATATTTACTCCTTTCTTTTCTTATATTCTCTAGAACCTCCAAAATGAAAGTGAAAGTCGCTCAGTCGTGTCCAACTCTTTGCGACCCCATGGACTTCCGTGGAATTCTCCAGGCCAGAGTACTGGAGTGGGTAGCCTTATCCCTTCTCCAGGGGATCTTCCCAACCCAGGTCTCCTGCATTGCAGGTGGATTCTTTACCAGCTGAGCCACAAGGGAAACCAGAACCTCCAAAAGTCTGTTAAAAACTGTTAGTGAAAGTGAAAGTCGCTCAGTCATGTCCGACTCTTTGCAACCCTGTGGACTATACAGTCCATGGAATTCTCCAGGCCAGAACACTGGAGTGGGTAGCCATTCCTTTCTCCAGTGGATCTTCCCAACGCAGGGATTGAACCCAGGTCTCCTGCATTACAGGCAGATTCTTTACTAGCTGAGCCACAAGGGAAGCCCCCAAATTGGTAGTAGCTTTCTTACTTCTCATTTTAATGAAAACTCTTGAAATCATCTGGACAAAACCAAGTTACTGGCATCAGATTTCATCTGCACACTGTTGAGAGGAAAAAAAGAATTTGATTCCCAGAATTTTGTACTGACAAAAGATATTCAGCTCTAATAGTAAAGGGAAATACTGAAGGTAATTTGATAACAACAACAATAGTATCGTTGAATTAATACTTACGTAGCACTTATTTGGTTCCAGGTTCAGTTTTAAGCATTTCACTTATTATCACAGTTTGTCTACATAGGTGGCTGCCATTAATTCCTTCCCTCCCTCTCCATTCAAGCTATTCCTCCAACTCAAGGTGGAGTCTAGCCTCTCATCTCACAGAATCTGGTAGAAGTGTTGCTGTATCATTTCTAAGCCAAGACTTCATTACGACTGTCAGGTTTCTGCCTTCTGGAGCCCTGTGTTCCCATGTAAGGAATCCAGGCTTCTCTGATAGAGAGTGAGGTTATATGAGAGAAACTGAGACATGAGTGAAAAGAATCTTGGACATCCAGTCCAGCTGGACCTTCAGGTGATTCTAGCCCCTGCTGCTATCTGAGTCCAGCTACATGAAAGCCCTCAAGTAAGAATTGCCCAGCTAAGCCCGACCAACCCAGAGAACCATGAGACATAAGAACAAACTGCTGTTTATACTGCACTATATAGCAACAGATAACCAGAATGCTTATACCAACTCATTTACTCTCACAACATTCACAAGAAGTAACTATACTAATATCCTCATTTCACAAACAAAGAGATGAGGCCCAGAGAAATTATATAACTTTCTCAAGGTTATACAGCAAGCAAGAAAAATCCTTGAAGGAATGCAATGATTCAAAAATAAATAAACCTCAGGGAACTCTATTCAATATCCTGTAATAAACCATAATGGAAAAGAATATGAAAAAGAATATATGCATATATGTTTATATATAGATAGATAACTGAATCACTATGCTGTACACCAGAAACCAACACATTGTAAATCAACCATGCTTCAATAAATAAATAAATAAGCCACATTCTTCATATGTAAAAAATACTGAGAAAGACTCTAATGCAATAAAAATGCATCAAAGAAGAGACCTCAGGAGAGAGGAAACAGAAAAAGGAGAAAAAACAGTGGTGAAAACTGCATCTTGTGATTATATTGTGAAATCTAAGATACTATGTATAAGATGACTAAGAGTATGTAAATTAAATGTTGAAGATTTCCAAAATAAGAGACAAACTACAAGGTTATAGTAACTGTCAAGAACGAAAGAAAATGTAGAAGTTGGGAAGGAGCAACTCTGGAGGTAGGAGAAAGAGAGGAATTAATGCATTCTAAAGTTCTTGGTATGAATTTCTGCAAGATATAAATGAACAGAACTGATTCATGTAGAAAATCAAATAGACCAATTACCATTGGAGAGATTGGGAAAGGGGTTAAATTCCTACCATTAAAAAAGAGCAGAAACAGATGATTTCAGAGTTAGTTCCATATAACTTATAAAGAATAGAAATGTTATTTAAATTATTCATGACTACAGAAACATAAAGTTCCTAAATCCATTTTATAAAAGTGGTTTAGCCTTAAAACCAAAAGTGATCAAAGTAGTACAATAAAAGAAAACTACAGAGCAATCCCACCTATAAATATTTGCAAAAATGCTAAATAAAATATTAGCAAGTAGATGCAAAAGGAGATGAAATGAATACTGCCAATGAACAAGTTTCTGCACCAGCAAATCTATTACTATCATTCATGCTAGCAATGAATGCAGGGAGGAAAAGTGATGGGTTATATCAATAGGTTCTGAAAAAACATTTGGTAAAATTCACTGGCCATTTTTAATAAAACTTCAAGTAAAATATAAATGGAAGAAACCTCTTGAATGTGAAAATACCTATTTTGAGTTATTGAAAATCAATTGCAAACATCATTCCAAACAATCAAATGTCAGGAATAAAATAGGATATCTGCTCCTATTACAATTCAACAATAAACTGAGGATAAGAAAATAGTTAATATAAATAGTATATGGGGAGATTAAAGTTTCTATTTTTGCTAATGATATGTTTACATAGCTAGAAATTCTAACTTCAGTTTTCAAATGAAAACTACTAGAATCAATGAGGGAGTTTGTTCAAGTGGCTGATAAAGTTCAGAGATTTTCTTAATATTTGCAATGGAAAATTTTAAAACATAATAGCATTAAAATGAAAAGAAAATTTAGAGATAAGCATGTAAATTCAAAGTTTAGTGCAATGCCAATTAGAATATCCAGTTCTTAAAGTGGATATGATAAATGTTTTGGCAAGATTAAATGTCCAAAAATTTCCAAGAAATTTGTGAAAAAGAATAGTGAGGGGTGGGTGATACCAGACTTAATTCCATTAAAATCAAATCATGGCATGAGAATAAACAACAGAACAGACTGAAAAGCCCAGAAATGAATCCCAGTATCATTTCTGGAGTGAACCCACTTGGTCACTGGCAATATTCATAGAATAGAAGCTTCTATATGACAAAGTGAATATTGTGATCCACTGTGGAGAGAACAGCTCATTGATAAAAATGGCACATTCATAGCTGACTATGCATATGGAAAAATAAGAATACATGGTGCAGCCCACATTTCATTATGAAGACACTGAAAAGACTGAGTTAGCTGTGTACTATCTCAAGAAGGGAAGTCTGTGACGTACTGCTTTTAAGAAAAGGAAAATTCAGAGAAGATATAAGAATCCCCCTATTTTTGGAATGTCTTGTCCATCACTTAGAATTGTGGATCATGAATCCTGAACACCAGGCCAACACTGCTACGGAGGATGCCTCCCTGAACAGAACAAAAGATAAATATATAAATATTCACAGATGGTTATATAATACCTGGAGAGACATGTGGAGACATAAACTAGGTTGTTCAGCACTGTTTGACAGTGAAGGAGTCAGGGAGTCCCGGATATGAAGGGAGGGAAGGAACAAATAATATACGTTTGAAAATGTTGCACAATGAACACAGACTGTGTCATGTGATCTAATTTGTGAAGAGCTATTAGTATGCATACACATACACACGCCAGTGTGTTTGAAAAGAGAGAGAAAAAGATGAAAGGATAAGACCTAAAATGTAATTTGTGGTTATCACAGAGGCATGAATTTTGGATGATTTTTTTTACTTTATATAATCAGGAAAAAGTAAATTTCATTTTCAAAAAAAGGGTTCAAAATTATGAAATATAAATATATGGATATAAATTTAGTTTTAAAATACTATATTTTAAATGGATGCCAGGTAGGAGTCTTCAAATTCTTTTTTCTGAAGTTTAAACAAAGTGGAGAGTGAAAGCCCATAGCACAAGCATGAACATAGAATAATCATCATTCCTATTACCACTATTTCCAGAAGTTTCCAGGTCACCTATTGACAGTCTAGTTGTAGCAAAAGTAAAACCTCAGTGACCCAGAGTGAAGGGAAGCTCATAGCATCACTAATGGCTCTAAAACCAACTTCCTGTAGAGGAAAATAAGATTCCCAGATGGCTCAGTAGTAAAGAATCTCCTTGGCGATGCAAGAAACACTAGAGATAGAGGTTCGATCCCCGGATCAGGGAGATCCCCTTGAGGAGGAAACGGCAACCCACTTTAGTATTCTTGCCTGGGAAATCCCATGGACAGAGGAGCCTGGTGGGGTCCGTGGGGTCACAAAGAGTCGGACACGACTGAGTGACTGAGCACATGCGCACACACACAGAAGAAAAGGAATATCAGTTCATTTCCTCAATACAACCTTACACCGAGGAGAGATAACATCCTTGTGAATTAAGACTGAAGCAAAAACACTGGTTTCTGAGTTTCCAAACAGAGGGTCTTAAGTACTCTTGTCATCCTGATGGACATGTAACAGTCTAAGCCGATTATCACACTTTTTATTGGAGATCGTCAGGCCACCTAATTTGTAAGCAGGCTTTGTGTAATAACTCCCTACCTCCACAATCAGGTCTGGAGAAGCCTTTGGCACCTTGGTATTCAAACCCCACCACAAAGGGAAGTAAATCACTCCACTACCACCATGCCTCTAGCAGTTCATGTTTCAAAGCCCCAGTAGTTAAAAGATGGTAATAGATTCCAGGAGAATTTAGAAATCCCTGTGGTTAAAGTACTTTTTAAAATGTAACCAATCTTTCTGGCTAGAGAAGGCTAATCTCATCTTCTCTTATGGTACACTGCAACCCAGATCCCTTAATCTTCCTCAGATGTGTGCATAATACTCTTTGATGTTCAAGCAATGCCATGTCCGAAAAGGCAGCTCCCCAAAGCAGTTCTCGGTCTGCAGTCTGCCAGCTGCCAACACAGTGGAAGCAGGGCACACTTGTCTCAATTCACTCCTGGTGAGGCTGCCCAGCCTGTCTTCCATCCCCGACGCCCTCTAACTTAACAGGCCTTAATTCTCCATAAATTGGTTATTTAGTGCCATCTAATATCCTGAAAGAGCAAGTCTGAGGTTATTTTCTTTGAAGATGCATGCTTCTGTGATTGTAAGGAGGAAATAACACCATCTTCACACAGTGAAGATCTTTGAATCCATTCCCTCACCATATGCATTTATGACCAGACCGACTTGTTCTGCTGCTGAAAATACTAGAAACACAAGAATGGGCTTTAATGGAAACTCTCCAAGGTAAACTGGCCTCAAAAATACTTCTGATGGAATCTATTTAAGTGTAAAACTGAAAAGCTGTAGATGCATAAATGTATTCAGAACTCTGATTATAATTACCATAAAAGAGGTTTCTATAGTTTATCATGGAATCATCCTGACTTCAAAAGTAAGAAAAGACTTATGCGAGGCTGTACCTGAATCAGGTGAATCAAAAGAACTCAAGACCATCCACTTTTTTATCACACACTCTGAGACAATGTGCAAGGACTACTTTTCTAGTGATGTCCCACACAAAGCTGACAGGAAACTTTCCCAAGGGTGAAATCTGGATCTAAAAGATTTCAAAAGGGTACATATTCAAGACCTTTGTACTGCCTCAAAAAATGACATAATGCCTTTTTATGGTGGCATCCTGCTTATATACATGGGAATAACACTACTAAGAAACCACATAGGGCTTCCCAGGTTGCACAGTGGTAAAGAATCCACTTGCCAATGCAGGAGATATGGGTTTGATCCCTGGATGGGAAGATCCCCTGGAGGAAGAAATGGCAATCCACTCCAGTATTCTTGCTTGGAGAATCCCATGGACAGAGGAGCCTGGCGGGCTACAGTCCAGGGGGTCGCAAAAGAGTTGGATGTGACTGAATGGACCCTGATGCTGGGAAAGGTTGAAGGTGGGAGGAGAAGGGGACAACGGAGGATGAGATGACTGGATGGCATCACTGACTCAATGGACATGTGTTTGAGTAAGCTCCGGGAGTTGGTGATGGACAGGGAAGCCTGGCGTGCTACAGTCCATGGGGTCACAAAGAGTTGGACACGACTGAGTGACTGAACTGACTGAGCATGCACGCACTATGCAATCACTGTTTCCCTTTTCCATAGGGTCACATTCAGCCCAACAAACACACTTGAGTGGCCTTTGAGAGTCACATCTGTGAAACCGGGAGCTGCCCTTAAAAGGATCAAATAAAATAATGTACCTCAAAAGCATTTTGTAGGTTGTGAGGGGCCCCATGAAGGTGAAACATAATCACACAATATTAGCTTCTTTTGTGGAATCTGCTGCTACTGCTGCTGCTAAGTCGCTTCAGTTGTGTCCGACTCTGTGCGACCCCATAGACGGCAGCCCACCAGGCTCCTCCGTCCCTGGGATTCTCCAGGCAAGAACACTGGAGTGGGTTGCCATTTCCTTCTCCAGTGCATGAAAGGGAAAAGTGAAAGTGAAGTCACTCAGTCGTGTCTGACTCTTAGCGACCCCATGGACTGTAGCCCACCAGACTCCTCCATCCATGGGATTCTCCAGGCAAGAGTACTGGAGTGGGTTGCCATTGCCTTCTCCATGTGGAATCTGACTTCTATGTAAAAAGTAACAGCTTCAGTAAAAAAATTCATTTTTTAAAAAAAAAGCCACATACAAACAATACAAAGATCTATAATAATCCACGCCATCCCTAAGTCAAGTGACTTCAGGGCAAGCACTTTCATCCATAATCATTTTTTAAGGGTTTGAATAAGAGAAAGCTTAAAGATGATTTTAAGAACTTAACCTTCTACACCAGACACCAGACACTAATTCAGTGACACTGAAAAAGAGGTTGCCCCACTAGATCATGAGATTCTCAGGGTCTAAGGCTGAGTTTTATTCACCTTTAATACTCCAAAGTCCATTTTAGTGTCTGGTACATAGCAAAAATCAATCATTCATTCATTCATTTGGTGAACAAATATAGTGCCACATTCAAGAGAATGCTTGAAGGTGTTTTCTCCTGCTGAGGGTGGGTGAATAAAAATCACTCCCTCTAGGATTCTTCTTTGTAAATACAGAGCAACCTAGCATAATGGAAAGCTTTGACTGTGAAGTCAGATGCATCTGCACGATGACACTGATTCTGCCACTCAACTCAGGCAAGTGCCTCAATTCTTTCATCTGTAAAATGGGAATACTGATGCTCACTATACGGGCTTGTGGTGAATGTTAGAGGAAAAACACATAAGGCAACTTAAGCATTGTCCAATACAGTGTATATGCTCAACAAAGAAAGCTTATTATCGATGAGTATCTCCAAACAAGAGTGCATGTTTAAATCCAATTACACTCCACTACATCATGTCACAACCTATTCATCATCTGTAAACTACATCTAACAATATTTCCATTCAATTACTGTCTACTGACTTAATGGACTGTGATACTTCGTGCTGGACATGAATGATGCACAGTACTTAGAACAGAGTCAGCTATCATAAGAACTCATATCCTGAGATTCAAAACATAAACTAGGAAATGTATCCTGAGGCCTGAGGTCAAGCAGTAGGACCTACATCGCTGAGGGCAGTGGGCTTGGCTGCACCCATTCCAAACAGCAAGGCCCCAAGGAATTTTCCAGAAAAGTAGGCTGTCTCTAAGCAGGGCAGAGAGCCACTAAAGCAGCAGAAGAATGAGTCAACATGAAAATCTGCAATGAAATAGGACCATGAGAAGTGCTGGGTAAGTAGAGAAGAGGAACAGTCGACAAGCGAGGCCTCCCTAAGTTTGCAGAACCGGTCCGAAGTAGCCAGCACAGCACATACCTTCACAGCTACCACCTGTGTACACATCTCCCCTGAGGACAAGGGTGTCTCCCACCTCCCCAAAGGGCAGACAAGAGATAAGTCCAAGTATAAATGAAGTAAGAGGGTGCTGGGAGGAAGAGGTCAGAAAGCAGATTACACAGTAGAGCTGCAAGGCTAAGATTTTCAAAACTGGCCAGAGCCTCTCTCAGATTTTCAACAGAGGGCATTCTGAAAATGACTGAAGGTCCAAAATATGAGTGAACTACCTGAATGGAATATCTCTGACAAGGAATTCAAAGCAAAATAATTATCATAATTGATTGCATTTAGTTAATAAGAGGTGGAGAAGGCAATGGCAACCCACTCCAGTACTCTTGCCTGGAAAATCCCATGGACGGAGGAGCCTGGTGGGCCACAGTCCATGGGGTTGCGAAGAGTCGGACACGACTGAGCGACTTCACTTTCACTTTTCACTTTCATGCATTGGAGAAGGAAATGGCAACCCACTCCAGTACTCTTGCCTGGAGAATCTTGGGGACGGGGGAGCCTGGTGGGCTGCCCTCTATGGGGTCGCACAGACTTGGACACAACTGAAGCGACTTAGCAGCAGTTAATAAGAAGCTTATAATGATTTTCAGAGTGTTTACACGTATGTTGTTATGTTTGGGAATAATGCTAGGAGGTTAAATGCTAACGGGTCAAGAGCCAGGATGGGTAGGGGGTCTGCTAGCATGACCCCAAGAGAGCCACAAGTCAAGGTCTGGAGGAGGGACTAATTGGGAACCTGAAGCTGGTCCACCTCCATTCTAGGTAGGCTGGCACTGGGAGAGATGAACTTTGCCTTGAACAAAAAACTTTACAGACCAAAAATAAAGACACCAAACCAAACCTCCATTGTAGTGACAGGTCAAAGCCCATCAGCAGACAAATGGATAAGGAAGCTGTGGTACATATACACAATGGAATATTACTCAGCCATTAAAAATAATACATTCAAATCAGTTCTAATGAGGTGGATGAAACTGGAGCCTATTATACAGAGTGAAGTAAGCCAGAAAGAAAAACACCAATATAGTATACTAACACATATATATGGTATTTAGTCAATCAGTAAAGATAACCCTGTATGCAAGACATCAAAAGAGACACAGATAAATAGAACAGTATTATGGACTCTATGGGAGAGGGCGAGGGTGGGATGATATGGGAGAATGGCATGGAAGCATGTAAATTATCATATGTGAAACGAATCACCAGTACAGGTTCGATGCATGATACAGGGTGCTCGGGGCTGGTGCACTGGGATGACCTGGAGGGATGGGATGGGGAGGGAGGTGGAAGGGGGGTTCTAGAGGGAGAAAACATGTACACCCATGGTGGATTCATGTCAATGTATGGCAAAACAAATACAATGTTGTAAAGTTAAAAAATAGAAAATAAACTAATTAAAAAAATAAATAAATAAAATAAAATTGCTGTTGCAAAAAAACACAAAAAACCCTTCATCTGGGTGACCTTTGCTGCTGCTATTCAAATGCAGCCATTGTTATGAAAATGTGCCTGGATAGAGTTTGTAAGCCCAGAAGCAGACAGGCACAAATGTTCCTCCAGGCCATTCATTAATGCACAAGGCCATTTTGGCTTCTCTGTTTCTAATTTTCATATTTTCTTAATTTGGTTATCATCCTCTTACTGGGTCATTCTCCCTGAAGTCAGGACTATGCCCTGCTGTGACTTTTGTCCTAAAATGTTAACTTTTCAGGTGTCTTGTTTCTGTAAATCCAGGAAAACATTAGCAAATCAATTCAAAGAGAGAACGGTCCCCGCCTTGGTCCCCCACCCCATAAAACTGGCTCCAACTCTCTCAGGCATATTCAGAATAGGGTATCTGCTATGAAAGAGCTTCTTGGGAAAAGGATAGGGAGACTTTTATCAGAATGAAAACTAAGAAAACATGAGCTCAGTAGTGGTAAAGAATCCATCTGCCGATGCAGGGGACACGGGTTCCATCCCTGATCCAGGAAGATCCCACATGCCTCGGAGCAAATAAGCATGTGCACCACAGTTATTGAGCTGTTCTCTAGAGCCCAGGAACTGCAACTACTGAGCCCATGTTCTGCAACTACTGAAGCCCATCCACTCTAGAGACTGTGCTCTACAACAAGAGAAGCCACTGCAAAGAGAAGCCCTCACACTGCAACTAGAAAGTAGCCTCCACTCGTCCCAACTAGAAAAAAGAAGACCCCGCACAGCCAAAAATAAATCATAAATAAATAAAATGTTTTAAAAAGTGATCAGTCGAAAGTCACAAAGCAACTACAATTTCATAAGTCTTTAAAAGCCAAAGCTTAGGGTATATTTTACCTCCCAGCCACTCTCCTCTCCCCCTAAAATCATCGTACAGTTGACCTTTATGTCCTGCCCTGCTACTTGATTTGACAACATCCACTGTAAAGGGTAACACAGTGTGTAGAATAGTACTAACCCATTCTGTTGGCCAAAGAACTTTCTGGAAATTTCCCAGTCCTTCAGGAAAGAAGAAAGATAATGTGCCTAGCATTAGGAAGGGTTAAGTTCACCAGGCTGTTGAGAATTTTTAATCGTCCTTTTAATGTAAGTCATAGTACCATTAACTTGAATGTTATTGAAAAGAGATTTAGTTGAGCGGCTCATAAAGTACCAGCACAGAGAAGAAAAAAGGTATTTGACTTCAGCGAAGCTAAAACTACAGTCAGCATTGTGCATCCCCGGGTGCTGCCTCCATAAATACAGAGGACTGACTGTACTACACCATTTCATATAAGGGACTTAAGCACCCACATATTTTGGTATTCACTGGGGTCCTGGAACCAATTCCCTTGTGAATACAAAGGGACCATTATATGAGAAGACCAGATTTCAAATGTAACCAATGGTCTTATAAAAAGAAACCCAAACATTCAGGCAGGAATCTCATGACTTTCCCTCTCTCCCCCTCTCATCATCTCCCCTTTGACTAGCTCACCTCCTGACCTCCTCACACCTGCTGTTCAGTTGTGAATATTACAGAGGCATAGCCAATTCTCAGATAGGTTCTCCTGACACATCATTTTTGCATGAGGACTTCACTGTGTGTGAATTTCCTTAGTTCAGGAAGATGGAGCCTAGTACTAACTTTCTTCTCTTAATTACCCTCAGTCATAAAGCAAAAAGGCCTACTCAAGGGCATTTGAGATCCAGCCCAAGGTAGCAAGTAGAAATCTATTTGATGCCTCATGTTTTATTCTCTTGAGTGTTAATTACATTTTACTCCATAATATATGGGCTTCCCAGGTGGCGCTAGTGGTAAAAAAAACCCCGCCTGCCAATGCAGGAGATGCCAGAGACCCTGGTTCAACCCCTGGGTCAGGAAGATCCCCTGGAGGATGGCATGGTAACCCACTCTAGTATTCTTGCCTGGAGAACCCCTTGGACAGAGGAGCCTGGCAGGCTACAGTCCATAGAGTTGCAAAGAGTTGGACACGACTGAAGCAACTTAGCATGTCATAATAAATGCATCTATTCTCACACAAAGCAATGGGTTTTCTGAATTTATGTGAAATGAACAGTCAGGAAGCTGCACCAGGTTAATCCTACAGCTTTGTGTATCATGGTATCTTATGAGTATCGATTCAAGCTATCCTCTATTTCATAGAAATTCACTCAAACTTTTAATCCTCTTTGTCTTCATATATTAGCTTTAGAAGAAAATAAGGTGAAAGGTAGTTCAACACACTTAATTATTTAAATAAAACTGAAGCCATCATTTAGGAACATCCAGAAGAAAGAAGGGGTTTCCCTGGTCACTCAGACAGTAAAGAATCTGCCTGCAATGAGGGAGACCAGGGTTCGATCCCTGGGTCAGGAAGATCCCCTAGAGAAGGGAATGGCTACCCACTCAAGAGTATTTCAATTTTACTCTTTTCCTGGTTTTCCTCTCCATCCTTCCTCTATACTGTGGTGGAATGGGGTAGATAGATTTTTTCCTACTTTCCCACTGCCTCTTTTGTGGTTAACAGGATCCTGTGCCAAGTGGAAAGCCTATCCCAAGTAGTTTAGAAAATTTTAATTCCCCCAAAACCTATAAAAGGGGTGGCATCTAACCCAGATCAAGATAGAATACATAGCCCATAGCTACAACGATTGGTTCACGAATAGGAATGTGCTCAGTCAAAGCCAACCAGAGAACTCACAGCCAACCAGCACTTCTACCCCAAAGCTCTTTCTCTTATATTGCTAATATATATTAGCCATATATACTTATGTAAATATACATACATATATATATATATATATATAGAGAGAGAGAGAGAATCCAGACTCCTTAGGGTGATACAAGGGCCATCTGCAGTCTAGACCATAGGTCAAGGGTGGCTGATGTACTACACACAAAGATGTACTATACACAAAGCGTAGCTGATGTACTACACATAAAGATGATCCAGAAGATGCTCCAAGCCTTGATAAAAACATCTTTCAATTTTCTCAGTTTATTCCAATATTTATACTCATGGCTCCTTCTCCATTCTCTCATCTACCTAGCACCTGTCCTGTTCTCCTTGCTGGGAGTGTCTCATTCTCATCACCTGCCCAGTGGATGTTCATCATTCTATTTCAGCCCAAGCAGGTTCCCCCTTGAGAATTCTTCCTCTCTTTCCCCACTGAGTTGCTCACTTCTTCCCAGTTTCCTTAAGGCCAGTCTCAGAGCATGCAGTACTGTTGCCTCCGCAACTACCAGGAGCTCCTCCAGCCTGTGACCTCTCCTACCTACCTTTGCATCACCAGTATCTGACACAGTGCCTTCCCTGTAGTAAATCTTATGTGAACATTTGTTAAATACATGAAAGAATGAGTCAACAAAATGAACTTACATTGGTTAGCACTATTTGAATAAAAGGCAAGGTGCAAAAGGGAATGCAATTCAATGCCAGTTTGCTTCTTTCCATCAGCAACCCAACCAAGGAGTGGGTTGATCCCAATTGATTACTCAAAATGATCTGGCCTGAGAGAGAAACAAGAGGAGGCATAAATTCACAGAATTAGAAGTATTAAAACATTTTCTTCCCTCTCTTACTATCCACATTCAATCCCCACATCTGTCTTTGATGCTACTTGTTTCAAAGAAACACTCTGTCCAGACGTTCACATAGGAACTGAGCGTTAACACAAAAATAGAGAGTCTCAAACTGAAGATGTCACTGGCCTTCTGGAAGAGCACCTCCGTGTGGCTGGAGGGGCAGTGTTACTGTCACACTGGGGATGCTGAGACTTTCCCACTTGTTCTCAACCATTATCGGTCAGTTCTTAGCCTTTCCAGAAACACAGCATCCTGAGGTTGTGATGCGGTTGGAAGCAGGGAGCTATGTCTTCGTAACTGGGAAACGGCTGGTGGATAAGCCTTGATTTCGTACACTCCAAGCAAAGGTGATTGGAAGACACTCGGGATCTTGATAAAACACATGTTCCTACGTTCTTAATTCATTTCATTGTTTTTACTCAACAGGTAGCTAACAGACATGGACTGCATGCAGCCACTTGCTGCTTAGCGGCAGGCTGCCTTACAGAGAGGGGACATCAGTTTGGGTCTAGCAGGACCCCCCAGTCAATGCTGACCACAGCGCACCTTACATCCCTTCCCTCCCTTTCCAGAAATTACATGAGTCTTCAGAATTGTTCAAAACTGTCTATTTTCTGAGTCATAGCTCTCGCTAAAAGAGAGGGTGTGGTTCTTCCTGCTGGTACCATCCTGCACTAACCACCACCTTCCTGTCAGCAGACTGGAATATGTCTTTAAGCAAGGCCCGCGGTTTCCACCTGGGAAGCAGGCATCCCTGTCTCAACTCTGAGCCTGATAATAAAGGACCTGTTTCTACGCTCACTGCCAAAGGCTATGCGTTGCAACCAGGTTTCTCTTGGAGAAGAGTTTCTAGCAGCTGAAGGCAAGAGGATGAGACCACTGAGAAGCAGAAAATCCAGACCCTCCATGTCAATAAGCATTATTACAATTTAAAGCACAGGGTAGATGAGAAATCTGAAAATCACCTTTACAAAGAGGGGGAAATTCCTAGGCAGCTGTAATGAAAACAAAGATACTCTAAGTGTGACAGGAAGCAAAACCTCCTACCCTGCCATTACTGTTCTGAAGACCTGCCTTTCCTTTTAATTATAACTAAGTTCAGGTTTGTCTTCATTCTTCAAGAAGAGCTACCTTCCCCCCCATGCTATTTATCTTTTTACAGAAGATTCAGAAGGTTAAAATAGATGGCTTTGGTTTTAAGGACATTTTCATTTTTGAAAACATAGGCAATTATAATGGTTAATTACAGGCTTGAGGGGAAATTCTTGACCTTTTGCCAAGATATATTCATTGAGCCAGGGGAACAGTGGCTTAGGGAACAGTGGCAATGTTCTAGAGCCAAGTGGTGCCTTAATTGTTCAAAATCTGGAAAAGGAGCCCACCCCACCCCACTCTATAAAGCAGGTGTTTCTCCTGTTCTCTCTCTCCCTCTCTCCCCTTGCACTCTCTGTATATATGTGAACTTTTTTTCAAAGTGCCAGAGAAAAATCAACCTTTTCTTCCCACCCTTTCCCATAGCTTTTCTGTTCTGGAAAGTATACAAACAAGGCTTGATTTCTCTGTTTGGTAATTAGGGGAAAGGAAAATTTCAGTATCTGTAAACAGCCAGTCTAATTGTTTTCACTGAATTCACTGATCATTTCAGTTTAAGAAAATAAATCTCTCCAATTGCCTTACTGAAAAGACCAGTTAAGTCCCTCAGCTCTTAACAAAAAGGTCACTAAGGTAGCCCTATTCAGACATGATGGATATTAGGAGTCTGTTGCTAGTTATCCAAATGGCCCATTTCTTCTCCACAACAGGGCTTATCTCTAACTGCTGCTGCTGCTGCTAAGTCGCTTCAGTCGTGTCCGACTGTGCGACCCCATAGACGGCAGAATCCCGTCCCTGGGATTCTCCAGGCAAGAATACTGGAGTGGGTTGCCATTTCCTTCTCCAGTGCATGAAAGGGAAAGTGAAAGTGAAGTCGCTCCGTCCTGTCCGACTCCCAGCGAACCCATGGACTGCAGCCTACCAGGCTCCTCTGTCCATGGGATTGTCCAGGCAAGAGTACTGGAGTGGGTTGCCATTGCCTTCTCCCTATCTCTAACTAATACTGTTCAGTTCAGATAAATTCAATATGTCCTTGCTGGGCTTGTCCTCTTGGGGGCTTAGGGAAAGCAATGTGCCTTTCAGATGCATCTGCTCTGAATGCTGCACGCAGGACTGGTAAGATTGGCGGGCCGAGTTTGTGCAAATGAAACCAAGTTTATGAATACTTGTCCTCACTTATTCACACACTCTGCCACCTAGAACCTCACGAGATCGCCTTCAGGCAAAAGAGGGATGAAAAAGAAGGAAAGTGGAGAGAGAGAAATGAGAGGATGGGTCCCCTGAAGCCACAGGAAGGCAGAGGGATTCAGTGCTTGCAACGGACAGAGAAGGGAGGGAAGCCCCACTGCCTAGTCACAGACATCCATGGTGACACCTCAAGACAGGCTGCTCCCTTTGGGCTGCAATTTCCTCTGTGGGGCCAGCTGCAAGGTCAACACTGACACCCAACTGTGGCAAGAACCACGTCATGTGGAATGCTTCCTTGATGGTGTCCCTGACTGGGACCAGCACTGGGCCTTCACAAAGCAGATGGTGGAGATGTCACACTCTGCCATAGAGGACCTGGAGGAGATATATCCCCAGCTACTGCTTTCTCAATTCTTATGACAAACACGGTCATCGAAAATTTTCTATAGAGGATGCCATTTTGAGTTTTCTATGGTCAAGGGCAAATGTCCAAGAGTTTGTGATTATAAAGAATATTTTGTCTTCAGTTTTGCTGTGTTTTTATTTTTTTATAAGGATTTATTGAATTTTTTATAACATCGCTTCTCTTTTATGTTTTGATTTTTTGGCCCCCAGGCATGTGGGATTTTAACTCTCCAAAAAGTGAAAAAAAATCAAGTTGCTCAGTTGTGTCTGACTCTTTGCAACCCCATGAACTGTAGCCCACCAGGATCCTCTGTCCATGGGGATTCTCCAGGCAAGAATACTGGAGTGGGTTGCCATTTCTGTCTCCAGGGGATCTTCCCAACCTAGGGATCAAACCTGGGTCTCCCATACTGCAGGCCGACTCTATGCCCTCTGAGCCACAGGGTCTCCCTTTAACTCTCTAACTAGGGATCAAATCTGTACCCCCTACGTTAGACAGCAAAATCTTAACCACTGGACTGCCAGGGAAGTTTCTGTCTTCAGTTTATGTCACAATTTTATGTCAACACATAAAATTGGATCTTATATATATCTGCCAATTGCCTTAGTAAATAAAATATAAACATTGTAAAATTAAGGCACTGTTAAAAAATGAAAACTCCACCATGGATGCTTAGATTAATTAGCTCACATATTCAGTCAGTCAACAAATATTCAATGGGCTTCCACTGTGCTGGACTGCAGTAATACAAATAGGAATAAGACATGCTTCCTACCCTGAGAAGCTTATCATGTAGAGAAAACGAGAATTTAATGTGATGTTTGCTCCAACGTGGATTTTTTTCAAAGTACTATTAGACCATAAAGAAGATTCAGTGATAGTCTATGGGAGTTGGGAAAGGATTCACAAAAGAAGTAGCATTTCATTTGGATCCTTTAAGGATGAATACCTGTTTTATAAGTGGAGAAAGAAGTGTGAGTCATAGTAAGCATATCATAACTGGGAAAATTAGCCTCATTATCGACTGGCCTATGTCACCAGTTTCTAGAAAACCATCAACCCTGTTATCTAAAAGTAAATGCATCAGTGGTCTAAATTGAAAAGTTATATATTTGCACAAAGTAGACTGAGTTCATTATAATTTAACAAATGGATTCCCTTCTATGGTATTTATACAGTTCATGGAAGGCTTTGACCCATAATAACTGAATAAGATAAATGTTTCTCTCATTTGAGTTTCCACGTACTGCTTCCTTTGGTCATCTGTTTTACTTGGGGTCTCTTTAAACTGAACTGACTTTAATCTTCGAACTGTACATGTGGCAACACACATGATCGTCAAACCTCTTTGATGTTAAACCAACAGATGTCAAGTCTAATTTTGTGGCACTTTTATAAAAGGATTAAGGGGAGACCCATGAAAGCAATCACCTTACCTGAAAAGCTGAATTTTAACAATAATCAAGGAGTCCAAAGGTGTGGCTAAGCTCAGCCTGCTGAGAAATGAGCATATTACAAAATGAGCACTCATATTGGATAGTTTTTGACTGACCTATTAAAACTTGAGGCATTTTTCAAGGTGAGTCAACTGGTACAGAAAACACTTAATATTTTCACGCAATTAAAAAAAAAAAACACTTACTGGGCTTAGGGTAACAAAAAAATTTTGGTAGTAGCATAGCAGTGATGGCTGCACAATGCTGTGGATATGATTAATGTTGCTGAATTGTACACTTCAAAATGGTCAATGCTATGTTATGTATTTTTGCCAAAAGAAAAAATACCCCAAAAAGCAGCCATTGGGATATTTTCTTCATAAACTAGATACTGACATTCAAGATTTTTTATTCTTACCATTTTCCTTGGGGAATATTTTAAAAGATCAAAGACGCTCTTGCTAATAGACTCTCTTTAACTAAAAGCCTATTGCCTTGTGTCCAGGCAAAACCAATATGTAAAGTATTAACAAAATAAGAAAACCTAGTTTAGCTGAAAGAATTTCAGAGGAAGTCAGTCCACAATATTCTTGTAACTGTCTCTTAAATTAACAAAGTAACAGCATTGCAACAGGTGATCAATTTGAGTATTTGCTACTCTTCTACAGACATTCGAAAATTATTTCAATTCAACATATAGTTTTTATGTATGACTAATATTTGTGCACAGTTAACTTGTTCTGCCACTAACTAAATCTTATACAAGATGTGAATCAAGCTGTTGAAAGATTTAGAAACTCTAGTAATTTATGGTATAGTCAGTAGCACTGGACTGAGATGCTGACTGATGTCAATGTGAGTTTCACAAGTACAATTTGGTGCTGCAGATACAGGTCTAAAAGAGGGTGAAAAGAAGATGGAGCAAAAATTCAGAAGGTGGAATATGTTGATGAGTTTGCTTTAAAGAGTCAACATTTTGAGGAGGAGATGGAGATGTCAAAATTGATTAAACTACTTCTTATACAACAGGAAAATAACCAATTCTACCATAGAAGGTCTAATCATACCTGAGGGAAAATGAAAGATATTTTACCCTAGTATTACTTAAGCACATGGCACAATTAGCATCATAGGAGATATGACCACAAAGTAAGAAGAAGAATTTCATACTTCCTATTTATGACAATACTTTGCACTTAAGGAAATTATAATTTCCCATGTTAACAAAAGTATTTCTAAAAATGTATTTATGATCTGGAAAGCAACCAGAATTTCCATTAACAAGGCTATGTTTTTCCTATTAAGTTAAGTAGATTTAATTTTTAAGTTCTGCAAGGATTTTTCTCACCATTAAACTTGCTATATGGTGGACTTTGGCTGAAGATGATGAAACTCAACCCTTAAGAGTGTGACAAATATTATTTAGTTTAATCTTTTCTCTCTAGGACTATTTACAGCAGCAAAGCACAGGAAGGGTAAATACAGATCCTGTGAAGTACTTTCATACCTGGAAATCATCACTAATGAACACTAATTAAAAAAAGAGAAGCTTAATAAAGGAAAAGAATGCTAGACTGTAGTTCAGGAGACAAGGACTTGAGTCTCACACTTTGCATACCCCACTCTCTCTCTGCCACTTCTTAGGGTTTATGGGACCATCAGCATATGAGAAAGTATTCAGTAAATGGAACAGCACTGACAAATATGTGTTGATCCTGGTAATAAAAACCAGCATCAGAAATTAGTCCACAGTATTAGATCTTAGTCCAATCCTGCTCCTATTCTCCTGGATGACAATGTTATACCTTTTCTTTCTCTTCAAACATCTACCACTCCCTACTCTAGCATCACCCTCTGTTGGTGACCTGGTTTCTCACTTCACTGAGAAATCCAAAGAAATCAGAAAAGAGCCTCCCCATGCATCATCAACACCTCTACCCACCACCAGAATCTGTGCCAAACCAACACTTAATCTTCTTCCTGGTACAGGGATGAAATGTCCCTGTTCCTAAAATAGGACATCCTCTCCAGTAGATCCTATCTTTTTCCATCTACTCAGCATCAACATTCTGGCAATTTTCCCCTCAAAATCACTAGTTGTTTGCTCTCCACCAGATCAGCACTACGGGCAAATTAACATTCTGCTGTTTTATGCATCTGACATAACAACAAATAGAAAACAACAAAATAAAGTCATCTTGACTCCAGTTCCCCCACGAACTACCAACCTAATGTTTTCTTCCTTTTGCAGCAAAAATCTTCAAGAGTCATTTATCCTTGTCTCCAGCTTCTTTCCTTCCATTCTGCTTACAACTCCCTTCACAGAAGAATTTGCTCCATCATCCCACCAATGCAGTTTCTATTAAGGCCACCAGTGACCTCTAGGGTGCTGAACTCAATGTTCAATTTTCAGTTGTCATCTTACTTGACCAGTTCCAGCATTTGACACAACTCATCACATCTTCCTCATAACCCTTCTTCACTTGGCTGTAAGGACAACTGTTTGTCTTGGTTTTCTTTTTTCAGTGGTTGCTTTTTCCTTTTCTGTTTCCTCCTCATGTCCCAGACTCAGGATATTGAGTGTCCCAAAGATCAACCATTACACCTCTCCTCTTTTCTAATATTCTCTTATCCCTTGGAGATCTCTTACAAGTGACTTTAAATACCATCTACAGGCTCACGCTTGCTTGCTTGTGTGTAAGCTCAGTCATGTCTGATCCTATGCAACCCTGTGGACTGTAGCTGCTTGTCCATGGAACTTCCCAGGCAAGAATACTGCAGTGGGTTGCCATTTCCTACTCCAGGGGATCTTCCAGATTCAGGGATTGAACCTGCATCTCTTGCATCTCCTGCATTGGCAGGCGGATGCTTTATTACTGAGCTACCCGAGAAGCCCCATGACTTAAAACTTAATATTTTCAGGGCTTCCCGGGTGGCTCAGTGGTAAAGCATTTGCCTGCCGATGCAGGGGACATGGTTTCGATCTCTGGGCCTGGAAGATCCCATATGTTACAGGACAATTAAGCCCATGTGCCACAACTACTGAAGCCTGTGCACCTGGAGCCTGTGCTCTACAACAAGAGAAGCCACCATGATGAGAAGCCTGTACACCACAACTAGATAGTAGCCCCGACTCGCCACAACTAGACAAAGCTCACGGGCAGCAGTGAAGACACAGTGCAGCCATAAGTAAATAATCTTAAAGAAAATATTTTCAGCTCTGATCTCTCCATGGAGCTGCATACTTCTGTATCCAGCTGTCTACTCAACATTTCCTACTAGAGGTCTTATGTACCACAGAAACGTAAAAAGTCTAACATAACATGGAACTACTGATCTGTTTCCAGGTGTCTAGTGTATTCTCAGGGTGCCCAACATCTGTTAATGACGACTCCATCTATCCAGCCATTCAGGCCAAAATGTGTGCAAAATCCTTCCCTCCACTCTTGGTCCCACACACACACCTTATGCATCAGCAAATCTTCAGAATATATCCAGATTTTGATCTCTTCTCACCCCTTCCCTGACACCATCGCCTCTCATCTGGAATGTAGCAATAGCCTCCCACCTGTCTCCTACCGTCTCCCTACCTCCACCCTTGGCCTCCACAGTCTCTTCTCAGTAGGTAGTGATTCTTTAAAAGACACCAGTTAACATCCTCCCTGTGCTTAGAACCCTCCTGGGACTCTTTTTCATCCAGAGTAAACTCCAGGGGTATTACAAAGGCCTTCGAGACTCAATATATTCCAGCCCCAATTATCTTTCTGATCTCACCCCCTATCACTCTGATCATTTCACGGCTTGCTATTTCTCAAACTTGCCAACAATCTCCTGACCCGGGGCATTTGCATTTGCTGCTAAAGTGACCACCTGGAACTTCCCTTGTGGTTCAGTGGTTAAGAATCCTCCTGCCAATGCAGGGGATAGGGGTTTGATCCATGGTCCAAGAAGACTCCATACTCCACAGGGCAACTAAGCCTGAGTGCCACAACTACTGAAGCCCTTGTGCTCTTGAGTCCATGCTCTGCAACAAGAGAAGCCAGTGCAAGAGAAGCCCATGCACTGCAACTAGAGAGTAGTTACCATCTGCCTCAACTAGAGAAAGATCCACATGAAGCCCCAGTACAGCCAATAAATAAATAAAAATAAAGTGACCACTTAAAAACAAGAGAACTAAAATGAAACTACAGGACCAGTATTATTATTAAAATTTGCTCAAATAAGCTCCCTTGACTCATACTATGAATTAGACACAGTCTAATTATGAATTAGGTGAGTTGTTCCCAGGAACGAGTACAAGTAGGCACCACCAGCTTAAGAAAGTACCAGTTTTAGAAAAAAGAAGAGGCAAATTGTAGATATGAACTGTGTCTTTCTGGATCCCCAGGGGTCTGGCCCAGGGCCTGGTGCATGGCAACACTCACTGCACATGTGATGAGTGAGTGCAGAGGCTGAGGGAGACTCCAGGGCAAAAACAACAAAGCCAGTAAGGACGATGAAAGGAAGGCTGAAAGGAGCAGAGGTGCCCTAATATAGTCTCCCTGGCTTTGCTTTTCTACACTTATATTGCTGGGCCTGGGGGAGCCACTGAGCCTTCAAAAGGTGAGAGCCCATGTCTGTGAGAAGTGCTTCTGCCTCCTGCAGCACCCTTACAGTCTGATAGAGCAGCTCCATGCACAGTGTCCACTACAACCCAGAACTTGTTCAACAACTGTGGTTTTCTCTGAGGAGTTGTTATAGTAACATTTTACAGATCAAATCACCAACATCCATTGGGTCAAGAAAAAGCAAGAAAATTTCAGGAAAACATCTACTTCTGCTTCATTGACTATGCTAAAACCTTTGACTGTGTGGATCAAAACAAACTGTAGAAAATTCTTAGAGATGGTTATACCAGACCACATTACCTGCCTCCTGAGAAACCTGTATGTGGTCAAGAAGCAACAGTTAGAACCAAACATGGAACAATGAACTGGTTCAAAATTGGGAAAGGAGTACATCAAGGCTGTATATTGTCACACTGCTTATTTAACTTCTATGCAGAGCATATCGTGTGAAATTCTGGGCTGGATGAATCACAAGATTGCCAGGAGAAATATCAACAACCTCAGATATGCAGATGATACCACTTTGAAAGATAAGAGGGACTAAAGAGCCTCTTGATGAAGGTAAAAGAGGAGAGTGAAAAAGCTGACTTAAAACTCAACTTTCAAAAAACGAACATCATGGCATCTGGTCCCATTACTTCATGGCAATAGATGGGGAAAAAATGGAAACAGTGGCAGATTTTATTTTCTTGGGCCCCCAAATCATTGCAGACAGTGACTGCAGCCATGAAATTAAAAGACATTTGCTCCTTGGAAGAAAAGCTATGACAAACCTAGACAGTGTATTAAAAAGCAGAGACATTACTTTACCAACAAAGGTCTGTACAGTCAAAGCTATGGTTTTTCCAGTAGTCCTGTACAGATATGAGAGTTGGACCATAAAGAAGGCTGAGCACTGAAGAACTGATGCTTTCAAACTGTGGTACTGGGGAAGACTGTTGAGAGTCCCTTGGACAGCAAGGAGATCAAACCAGTCAATCTTAAAGGAAATCAACCCTGAATATTCATTGGAAGGACTGATGTTAGAGCTGAAGCTCCAATATTTGGACCACCTGATGTGAAAAGCAGACTCACTGGAAAAGACCTTGATGCTAGGCAAGATTGAGGGCAGGAGGAGAAGGGGCGACAGAGAATGAAATGGTTAGATAGCATCACTGATTCAATGGACATGAGTTTGAGCAAACTCCGGGAGACAGAGGACAGGGAAGCCTGGCATGCTGCAGTCCATGGGGTCTCAAGAGTTGGACATGACTTAGCAACTGAACAACAATAACAACATTTTACAGATGGTGGTTCAGGTTCATTTGACTCAAGCCATGGTCCTTTAAATGTTCTCCCATGGGTTTTCCAAATTAGAAGGGGCTGATCTGCTAAGCAGAAGAGTCCAGAGGCAATAAAGGAAAAAGTACTGGGGTTGGTGTGGGGTGGGTGATGGCCCACAATCTCTATTTATATTAATAACATTCAGATGAAATTTGGGACCTACAAAGAGGTTGCATAATGTGACTGAGCAGCCAGGAAGCTCTTCAATATTACCAAGTTAGAGGGAGCTGTTTCTTTTGCAAGGTTTTGGATTGCAAATCTGGAGAGTTTATCTGTAGGGCTGTTTTCCCAAGGCCTCCACAACAAAGCCAGGGCAAACAACACATCCCAGGCAGACACTGCAACCTCAGCTTCTGTTGTTTCAGCCTGAGGCATTTTCCATGCCAGCAGGCAGCCCCTTTTCTGTTTTTGCAGCTCCATCCTGGGCCATGTTTGTTTAGGTGTGTTCACTATCTCCAGTTCAGCTGCCTCCTCTCAGGCGACAATAACACTTGGCGTATGTACTAACAAAATGCTGTAATTGTAATTTTGCAGTGGTAGCATTTGGGGAACCAGATGCCCAATTCTGTATGCTTTGCATATTTATGGCATTGTACTCATTAGAAATATCCTGCATAACTCTCTCACATCTTAGCCCTAGGGCTTCTCTACACCCAGCCACATTCTCTTGTTAAGAGTCCCCCCACCCCAACCTGTTAAACCCATTCCTCACCTCTCTACAATAATAGCAATACTAATAGCAGCAATAATAATAACAAAATGATACCTTCCTGGCACTTGGGAAGGACTTTTAAAAGTCTAGTGGCTCAGATGGTAAAGAATCTGCCTGCAATGCAAGAGACCTGGGTTTGATCCCTGGGTCAGGAAGAGCCCCTGGAGAAGGGGATGGCTACTCACTCCAGTATTATTGCCTGCAGAATTCCATGGACAGAGGAGCCTGGCAGGTTACAGTCCATGGGGTCACAACATGACTGAGCGACTAACACTTTCAACACTTTAAAAGTCTATCAGTTGTAGCAGATGGTCAGCAAGAAAGTATGGTGGAGAGGAGAAAAATATTAATAAGAGTATCCCAAGATCATGGCATCTGGTCCCATCACCTCATGGCAAATAGATGGGTAAAAAGTGGAAGCGGTGACAAATTTTATTTTCTTGGGCTCCAAAATCACTGTGGATGGTGACTGCAGCCATGAAATTAAAAGACCCCCGCTCCTTGTAAGAAAAGCTATGACAAACCTAGACAGTGTATTAAAAAGCAGAGATATTACTTTGCCAACAAAGGTCCATATAGTCAAAGCCATGGGTTTTCCAGTAGTCATGTACAGATATGAGAGTTGGACTGTAAAGAAGGCTGAGCACCCAAGAATTGATGCTTTCAAACTGTGGTACTAGAGAAGATGCTTGAGAGTCCCTTGGACTGCAAGGAGATCAAACCAGTCAATCCTAAAGGAAATCAACCCTCAATATTCATTGGAAGGACTGAAGCTGAAGTTCCAATACTTCAGCCACCTGATGGGAAGAGCCAACTCATTGGAAAAGATGCTGATGCTGGGAAAGATTGAGGGCTGGAGGAGATGAGGGTGACAGAGGATGAGATGGTTGGATGGCATCACTGATTCAATGGACATCAGTTTGAGCAAATTCTGGGAGATAGTGAAGGACAGGGAAGTCTGGCATGCTGTAGTCCATCAGGTCTCAAAGAGTTGGGACATGACTTAGAGGCTGAACAATAACAAAATATCAAGAGCAAACAGCAGGAGACCTCTGCTTTCCTGATTCTGGGTAGAAAAGGTATGTTCTAAATCTTGTTTGAGACTGTTGGAACCCCATGGGCATAGAACACACATAAATTTTCTGGGTTTTATTTTCATCATGCCAAGACAGAGAACATGCCACGTTTTTAAAAGATCAAAATCCAGTAGGTATCATTCTCATCAACAACTAGCTTCAGAGGAAAGGAAACCTCTCACTCAAGTTTCTCCCCATTCACACTCACAATTACCTCCAACAGCTCCATGACTCAGCCTCACCAAGTCTCAGAACAATTTAGTTGAATACCACCTGTATGTCAAAATATCACAATGCCATATATGTCAGTACTTAGTTACAGGGTTCTTTCACACTAATAAAAAATCTTCAAGATATCCAGACAAGTCCTGTTTTGGCCAGCTCTGAAATAAATCCACACATCCCTACCTTCATCTAAGAAAGATGTGCATTCTAATCTCAAATAAACACTGCAGTCTGTGAACCAGTTCTTCAGATGAGTTATAGACACTCCCCCAAGTCTCTCTACATCCCTAGATGACTGAAGTTTACCCAGACCATGCTGGACATCCAACATCCCCTGAAATTCTGCAAAGTTTCAGAACTAATGAAACTCTTCACTACTTTCTCTCCTTGGTCATCCCAGCACATGTAAAAGAGAAAAACCAAATATACATCATTTTCACATAATGATATAGCATATCATTATATTATATAATAATTTTTTCCTTAGTTAGTATAACCAATTTTATTCATAAAAAATAAACAAACAGAAAGTTTTCCAACCCATACAGAAGGGTAGGGGGAGGTAGGTGTCTGTCCATCCAGCCCAGCCCACAGCCCATGCAGTTTTGGCAGCAATAAGTGGTATGGGGGGGAGCGCTGTGCTTAGTCGCTCAGTTGTGCCTGACTCTTTGTGGCCCTGTGGACTGTAGCCCGCCAGGATCCTCTGTCCATGGGGATTCTCCAGGTAAGAATAGTGGAGTGGGTTGCCATGCCCTCATCCAGGGGATCTTCCCAAACCAAGGATTGAACTCAGGTATCCCACATTGCAGAGATTCTTTATCATCTGAGCCACCAGGGAAGCTCATGGAGGGAGTAATGGACCCCAAATTAAAAATGGTATATGTGTGTGTATGGAAAGGAGATGTGTGTAAAAACTGTGAGGAGTAGAGGGAGGAAGACAGACATATATATATACATATCTATATATATGTGTGTGTGTGTAGGTATATATATAACCTATATATATATAATATTTTACAAATATGAATATGCTACAAAATCAAATTTCATCCTAAAATATAAACCACCTATAGAAAAAGTCTAATATGTGCCACCTTTCCATTAAATAGGATGTCAAGGCTCTCCCCCTTGACATAAGTATATAAGAACCTCACTATAGTTGTGACCTGTAGTTCTCAGCAGAACCTCCTAAGTGGAATAAAAATATGAATTTAATACATATCATTTCCCTTAAGAGCCTGAGACTCAGAAAGAAAGCAAGAGAAAGGAGATTGTCAGGGGCGGGTTTTCTATTCAGAGTAATATAGTTCAATACATCCCCTGGGAAGGCACTACTTTCTGGGCTCTCAGTCATACTCAAATCCTTGCCTTCATTCTCAGAACTTCAGAACACCTAGGTCCAAGGCCTGTGTCACCACAACCCTCCAGGATGTAAGAGTTATACTTCTTCTCTGCACTTTTCAAAGTTATTAACTGAAGCATCATATTCACAAAATACTTCCTACATGGAAGACCTGGGCACAATTTTGAGACATTTATTGTTCATTTTTTTGGGCTTCATAGATGAATTCTATCAAACATTTAGAGATGAGTTAATGCCTATCCTTCTAAAACTCTTTCAAAAAATTACAGGGGAAGGAACACTTCCAAACTCATTCTACCATCACCCTGATACCAAAACCAGACAAAGACAACACACACAAAAAAGAAAATTACAGGCCAATATCACTGATGAACATAGATGCAAAAATCCTCAACAAAATTCTAGCAAATAGAATTCAACAATACATTAAAAAGATTATATAACATGATCAAGTCAGATTTATCCCAGGGATGCAAGGATTCTTCAATATACACAAATGAATCAATAAGATACATGATATTAACAAATTGAAAGATAAAAATCATATGACAATCTCAATAGATGCATAAAAAGCCTTTGATAAAATTCAGCGCCCATTTATGATTAAAAACTCTTCAAAAAAATGGGCACAGAAGGACCTACCTCAATATAGTAAATATCATATATGATAAACCCACAGCAAACATTGTTCTCAATGGTGAAAAACTGAAAGCATTCCCTCTAAGATCAGGAACAAGTCAAGGGTACCCACACTACCACTATTATTCAACATAGTCTTGGAAGTCCTAGCTATGGGAATCAGAGAAGAAAAAGAAACAAAAGGAATCCAGATCAGAAAAGAAGTAAAACTCTCACTGTTTGCAGATACATGATACTGTACATAAAAAATCCTAAAGATACTATCAGAAAATTACTAGAGCTAATCAGTGAATTTAGCAAAGTCACAGGATATAAAAATCAATACACAGAAATCACTTGCATTCCTATATACTATCAGTGAAAAATCAGAAAGAGAAATTAAGGAATCAATCCCATTCACCATTGCAACAAAAAGAATAAAATATCTAGGAATAAACCTACCTAAGGAGACAGAAGAACTGTATACAGAAAACTATAAGACACTAATGAAAGAAATGAAAGATGACATAAACACATGGAGAGATACTCCATGTTCCTGGGTTGAAAGAATCAATATTGTGAAAATGATTATACTACCAAAAGCAATCTACAGATTCAATGAGATCCCTATCAAATTACCAATGGAATTTTTCACATAACTAGAACAAAAAATTTCACAATTCATATGGAAACACAAAAGACCCTGAATAGCCAAAGCAATCTTGATAAAGAAGAATATAGCTGGAGGAATCAAACTTCCTGACTTCAGAATATACTATAAAGCTACAGTCATCAAGACAGTATGGTACTGGCACACAAACAGTAATATAGACCAATGGAACAAGATAGAAAACCCAGAGATAAACCAATGCACCTATGGGTAACTTATTTTTGACAAAGGAGGCATACAGTGGGGCAAAGACAGCTTCTTCAATAAATGGTGCTGGGAAAACTAGACAGCTATGTGTATTTTTTTTTCTTTTTTCTAAGCTTACATATCTAAGCCAAAATAGTATGTTTTGACTTCTGAAATAATGTGGCATGAGTCCTAACTGCCCCAGTTTCTTTCCTTTATCAGGACTTTCATAATTGGTTTAAGAAAAGATGCTGGTCATTTTAGCCTAGTAGGATACTTAGCCCCAATATTAGCTGGAGAAATTTTAAATGTCCCAAGAAAGTTCACTCAAGACTGTCCTTTAAAGCAACATGACTCAGATATTATGGGGTTCATTTCTGTGTGTGGGCCAGGAATGGACCGTGCAGATAATCTCTTCAAAAATCCTACTGAGTAAATATATGGACTCCCAAATAATGTTCCACAGCATATTCTAAATTCAATTTTTTGACTAAAACAACTAAGAAAGTGGGACCATAATTAATCCCTTTACACTGTGCTCTAGAATTAAACTTTAAATGTTGTTACACAATTGTTGTTGTTTAGTCACTAAGTCGTGTCCAACTCTTTTGCAACCCAATGGACTGTAGCTCACCAGGTTCCTCTGTCCATGGGATTTCCCAGGCAAGAATACCTTCCTCCAGGGAATCTTCCTGGCCCAGGGATTGAACCCTCATCCCCTGCATTGGCAGGCAGATTCTTTACCACTGAATCACCAGTTGAGAACCTATCAGGGGCTTTTTGGAATTCCCATCATCTTTGGTTTTAAATGTTATATAAAGGATGGATATTTTGAATATGCAGCTAATGCAATAGAAGTCCCGCAGGGAAAAAAAAAAGTCTGTCTTTATGGTGGCTTCTGCTCCTACCTATCCATGTAAGCCATTTTTGCTGATGTGACCATGGCCTCCATGCTGCCAAGTCCATCTGAGGATGTCAATCCTCCACTTACCTGACTTCTGACAGCATCCACCAAGGCTGCCCACTCCCTGCTTCTAAAAGGAGTCTTCCCTTGCTTGAGGATTGCAATCTCCTTGCTGTCCTTATACATCTTGTGCACTTCTTTTTAGATTCGTTTTTTGACTCCTCTCACACCTGACCTCTCTATGCAGCAACTCCCTAGGGCAGTCTTGTGATCTCTTTTCTTTCAACTCTGTTCCCTACCCAAAGTGATCTCATGCATTCCCATTGCTTTAAATACCACACCAGCAATTCACAAATTTATAACTTCAGCCTAGACCTATTTACTGGCTCCAGACTCATTTACTTAATTACTTATTTGTCATCTCTAAGGCTGGCTCACAAGCATCTGAAACTTAATCTGCCTTCAGCTGAATTCTTGATCTCTAGGCAACGGCCCCTCCATCCATACTACCTTTCTGGACTCTTGGGGGTCATCCTCAACACTTCCAGCTCCCGCACCCCATCTCTTTCTCTCCCCACTACCATTTAATCAAATGCCCATTGTCTCTTGCTGGACCACTGCACTAACCTCCCAAGCCCTTGTTGCTGCTTTCACTCCATCTCTTTTCTAGCAACAATCAAAGAGAGCTCTTTAAAGCACAAATCTTAAACATGATCTTAAAACCTTCCAAACGCTTACTCTGAGAGTGGTTAACAATGTCTATGAGCTTGGAGAATGATGGCATAAACTCTTAGATGAGAATTGTTTTTTATTTTTCACTGATGTATAGCTCCATGAATTTGTATATTATGTATGTCCCCATGTCGGAGAAGGCAATGGCACCCCACTCCAGTACTCTTGCCTGGAGAATCCTAGGGACAGCGGAGCCTGGTGAGCTGCTATCTATGGGGTCGCACAGAGTTGGACGCGACTGAAGCGACTTAGCAGCAGCAGCAGCAGCATGTCCCCATGTAACTCCCACCCAGAGCAAGATATAGAACATTTCTTATACTCCAGAAAGCTCATCTTCTGCCCTGTCTCCACTCTTTCCACAGGTAATCACTTTTCAGGCCTTTATTACAGTGGATTCATTTTGCTTCTTCTTGAACACCGTACAAATTGACTTACAGAGATGATTTTTTTCCTAAACTATATCAAACTCTTCAAATGCTCCTGTACGTTAATGATTAGACAAGCTTTAAGACAATAACATCCTGGAGTCACCTAAGTCAGGTGTTCAGCTCCGGAGTCTCAAGTCTCAAGCCTACAAGAGCTTATTAATTAACAAGTGAGAATGAAATCCACACAGCATTCCAGACTAAGCTGTCCCCATGAACTGTCCCTAGGTATTTAAGACAACACAGGGATTAACATTTCTACTCATGGGCTTTGAGCCAATCTGGATAACTAATCTGCCAGGCGGATTCACTCAGGGTACTCTTTTGATCCAAACAGAGACTTCAACCTGACAGAAGTGTGACAGCAAGAGTGCAGTGTACAGTTACACTCTTAATAGTGGAGTGGGACTTTATCAGGCTTAAGGTCTTACCAGGTGAGTCGTGTTACAAGTATTAGGAATTAACAAGGATGAACTGTGATGGGGCAGCTTAAATCTGGATAAAGCTTCACCGGCACCCATTCACCATTATAACTTTACCCTGGAGAAAGGTTATTAAATCTCTATTTTTAAGGCACAATCCCTGATTTGTCCTCTGTCCAGAATAAGGGCCAATTCTAATAAAGACCCCAGGGAAGTCAACCCCCTGAGATGTCAGCCTCTCCTGAGACCTGAAGTCCAAAGAGACACCTCCCCAGGGTTTGAAATTTCTAAAGCCTTTTTGCATGGGAAGCAGAGTCCTTGGGGCTTGTTTTTGCTCCCTCAATGGTCCAATACCATTCCCCAGGATCAAGAAGAGAAATCCCAAACCTAAATTAGGATTGACTTGGGAGTATTTTGAAGATTTACCGAAGTCTGGAAGGATTGACAAAATAAGTCTTAGCAAGCATCTCTGTTACTAGAATGTTGCACTCTGCACCCCTTGGCACCTCAGCTAAACATGTGCTGAGCGTATCAGCTGACGAGGCTTGCTGATGCGGGCTAAGTGGCAGTCATGGTTTTGTTGGAATGATTCCTGACACAAAAGGCACTTAAAAAATGTTAGTGACTGATACGATGGAGGAATTATCATCGACCATAGTTTTGCTTCCTAAACTTGAAAGAAAACTTGGTTACTCTTCAGTGCGAAGTGTTCGGAGGGTAGGAGGGTAAGAAAGTCTTGTGGATACCATCCTCCTTTGATGAACTAAACCAGAACACTTCCTACAGGGAAAGAAACCTATTTCTTTAGACTATGTATTAGCAAATAAGTCTACTTTCTCTTCCTTTCTCTACATAAATGTCCCTTGAACCAATGTGCTGGCAAACTTCATTTAGCCTGGCTTAAAATGTATGGAGGGCTTCCCAGATGGCTTAGTGGTAAAGAATCCACCTGCCAATGAAGGAGCTGCAGGTTCGATCCGTGGGTCAAGAAGATCCCCTAGAGAAGGAAATGGCAACCCACTCCAGTATTCCTGCCTGGGAAATCCCTATGACAGAGGAGCCTGGTGGGCTACAGTCTATAGGGTTGAAAAGAGTTAGACACAATTGAACGACTGAGCACATACACATGCAAGAAGCATGGAAAAATCTTCCAGATCCTCTGGTAAATGAAGCCATGGGTAGAAGGGAAAGCCCTTGGCAGGGCCAGACATTCTCACTTATGTTTTTCAGCCGTGCTTGTTGTGTAAATTGAGAGTAAACCCATGTGAGCCAGGATCCCAACTCCTTTCTTGTCCTCTCTGACTTCAATCCTATGAAGAAGACTGCTGATCTTGATAACTAAAATTGCTATTGTTGATATCATCCTTAAGGTATAAACTAAGGTTGCTTCTCCAGGGCAAGATGAGTCCACCTGGCCAGAGAGCACTTGGCCAAAGAATCGTAAGCCAGAAATATCCTGATTCCAAAGTTGCAATTAAGAACTGTCACAGAAATGTCAGAAGATGTGATTAACCCCAGTTTCTTTGTTCTTCCCTTTTAAAATATCGCTAATTCCAAGACAAAGGTGGAGTGGTTCTGTGACTTGTCTCCCTCTCCTTTGCTGGGCACCCTGCAAAAGAATCCTCAATTCAGTTCAGTTGCTCAGTCATGTCCCACTCTTGCAATTCCATGGACTGCAGCACGCCAGGCTTCCCTGTCCATCACCAACTCCCAGAGCATACTCAAACTCATGTCCATTGAGTCGGTGATGCCACCCAACCATCTCATCCTCTGTGGTCCATTTCTCCTCCCACCTTCAATCTTTCCCAGCATCAGGGTCTTTTCAAATGAGTCAATTCTTCGCATCAGGTGGTCAAAGTATTGGAGTTTCAGCTTCAGCATCAGTCCTTCCAATGAATATACAGGGCTGATTTCCTTTAGGATGGACTGGTTGGATCTCCTTCCTGTCCAAGGGACTCTCAAGAGTCTTCTCTAGCACCACAGTTCAAAAGCATCAATTCTTCAGCGCTCACCTTTCTTTCTAGTTCAACTCTCACATCTAAAAATGACTACTGGAAAAACCATAGCTTTGATGGGATGGACCTTTGTTGGAAAAGTAATGTCTCTGCTTTTTAATATGCTATCTAGGCTGGTCATAACTTTTCTTCCAAGGAGCAAGTGCCTTTTAATTTCATGGCTGCAGTCACCGTCTACAGTGATTTTGGAGCCCAAGAAAATAAAGTCTCTCACTGTTTCCACTGTTTCCCCATCTATTTGCCATGAAGTGATGGGACCAGTTGCTATGATCTTAGATTTCTGAATGTTGAGTTTTAAGCCACCTTCTTCACTCTCCTCTTTCACTTTCATCAAGAAACTCTTCAGTTCTTTGCTTTCTGCCATAAGGGTGGTGTCATCTGCATTTCTGAGGTTATTGATACTTCTCCCGGCAATCTTGATTCCAGCTTGTGCTTCCTCCAGGCCAGCATTTCTCATGATGTACTCTGCAAATAAGTTAAATAAGCAGGGTGACAATACACAGCCTTGACTACTTCTTTCCAAATTTGGAAGCAGTCTGTTTTTCCATGTCCAGTTCTAACTGTTGCTTCCTGACCTGCATACATATTTCTCAGGAGTCAGGTCATGTGGTCTGGTATTCCCATCTCTTTCAGGATTTTCCACAGTTTGTTGTGATCCACACAATCAAAGGCTTTGGCATAGTCAATAATGCAGAAGTAGATGTTTTTCTGGAACTCTCTTGCTTTTTTGATGATCCAACAGATGTTGGCAATTTGATCTCTGGTTCCTCTGCCTTTTCTAAATCCAGCTTGAACATCTGGAAGTTCATGGTTCACATACTATTGAAGCCTGGCTTGGAGAATTTTGAGTATTACTTTGCTAGCGTGTGAGATGAGTGCAATTGTGTGGTAATATGAACATCCTTTGGCATTGCCTTTCTTTGGGATTAGAATGAAAACTGACCTTTTCCAGTCCTGTGGCCACTGCTGAGTTTCCCAAATTTGTTGGCATATTGAGTACAGCACTTTCACAGCATTATCTTTCAGGATTTGAAATAGCTCAACTGGAATTCCATCACCCACTAGCTTTGTTCGTAGTGATGCTTCCTAAGGCCCACTTGACTTCACACTCCAGGATGTCTGGTTCTAGGTGAGTGATCACACCATCGTGATTATCTGAGTCATGAAGATCTTTTTTGTATAGTTCTTCTGTGTATTCTTGCCACCTCTTCTTAACAGCTTCTGCTTCTGTTAGATCCATACCATTTCTGTCCTTTATTGTGCCCATCTTTGCATGAAATATTCCCTTGGCATTTCTAATTTTCTTGAAGAGATCTCTAGTCTTTCCCATTCTGTTGTTTTCCTCTATTTCTTTGCATTGATCACTGAGGAAAGCTTTCTTATCTCTCCTTGCTATTCTTTGGAACTCTGCATTCAAATGGGTATATCTTTCCTTTTCTCCTTTGCCTTTCACTTCTTTTCTTTTCATAGCTATTTGTAAGGCCCCCTCAGACAGCCATTTTGCCTTTTTGCATTTCTTTTTCTTGGGGATGATATCAATCATTGCCTCCTGTACAATGTCATGAACCTCTGTCCAGAGTTCTTCAGGGACTCTGTCTATCAGATCTAATCTCTTGAATCTATTTGTCACTTCCATTGGATAGCCATAAGGGATTTGATTTATGTCATACCTGAATGGTATAGTGGTTTTCCCGACTTTCTTCAATTGAAGTATGAATTTGTCAATAAGGAGTTCATGATCTGAGCTACAGTCAGCTCCCAGTCTTGTTTTTGCTGACTGTATAGAGCCTTTCCACCTTTGGCTGCAAATAATATAATCAACCTGATTTCGGTATTGACCATCTGGTGATGTCCATGTGTAGAGTCTTCTCTTGTGTTGTTGGAAGAGGGTGTTTGCTATGACCAGTGTGTTCTCTTGGCAAAACTCTGTTAGCCTTTGCCCTGCTTCATTCTGTACTCTAAGGCCAATTGCCTGTTACTGCAGGTTATTTCTTGAATTCCTACTTTTGCATTCCAGTCCCCTATTATGAAAAGGACATCTTTTTTGGGTGTTAGTTCTAGAAGGTCTTGTAGGTCTTCATAGAACCGTTCAGCTTCTTTAGCATTATTGGTCCAAGCATAGACTTGGATTACTGTGATACTGAATGGTTTACCTTGGAAATGAACACAGAGATCATTCTGTCGTTTTTGAGACTGCATCCAAGTACTGCCTTTTGGACTCTTTTGTTGACTATGATGGCTACTCCATTTCTTCTAAGGGATTCTTGCCCACAGTAGTAGATAAAACGGTCATCTGAGTTAAATTCACCCATTCCATTTAGTTCTCTGATTCCTAAAATGTCGATGTTCACTCTTGCCATCTCCTGTTGGACCACTTCCAAATTGTCTTGATTCATGGACCTAACATTCCAGGTTCCTATGCAATATTGCTCTTTACAGCATCGGACTGTACTTCCATCACCATTCCCATCCACAACTGGGTGTTGTTTTTGCTTTGGCTCCGTCTCTTCATTCTTTCTGGAGTTAGTTCTCCACTGATCTCCAGTCGCAGATTAGGCACCTACCGACCCGGGGAGTTCACTTTTCAGTGTCCTATCTTTTGCCTTTTCATACTGTTCATGGGGTTCTCAAGGCAAGAATACTGAAGTGGTTTGCCATTCCCTTCTCCAGTGGTTTGCCATTCCCTTCTCTTACTTTGCTGCAAACATCCACTGTTAGAGTTTGGTTACACCCCACAGCCATATGAGTCCATTGCTCAGTATCACAACTAAAAATGAAATTTCCTCTAAAAACAAGCTTTAGTGTTCTAAAAGCTTAGGCTAAAGAAGTCACAGAAGACACTGTGTAAAATGAAGAGGAGAAAAAAAAAATGAAACCAGGTTAAAACTTGTAAAGGGGCTCTGGAGAAAACAGCAGGCTCCATTGGTTTATTTAACTTTTAAATCTTATTAAATTTGTTACATGCATGTTAGCCTTCATGGTTCATTTACTTTTATTCGGACTTCTAAAAATAGGCACTCTATGAACCCTGATAAATGACTTAAAATCTTGTTGGACTTCAATAAAGAAATTAGCATGTTAATCTTGAAGATTCTACCCACAGAAATAAATGGAAGCTGATTTTCTGCCAAGCTCTACTCCCTGCAAGTTACTCCTCCCTCCCCAATGCCTGGTCCCTCCCTGTCATCTTTGTTCTTTTCTTGGGCTCTGTGTTTGTAAAATCTGGCATCTTCTCAAACCTCTCAGATCTGGCTCTCTTGCAAAAACAAACAGAAGCTACCTGGAGCCCTTGATTCCCACTTACATTCTTGCCAAAGGTCAGAGGATACCAGAGCTGGCGGCAGCCAGTCAAGCCCAACGTGGGACAGTCTTTATCTAGCAATACAGTGTTTTCCTGTCTCTGAACATGCCAGCATTTATTTCTCTGACATTATAAATGGAAACGTATGTGTGTGCATGCTCAGTCATGTCCAACTCTTTGCAATCCATGGACTGTAGCCTGCCAGGCTTCTCTGTCCATGGAAACATAGGTACTTGCCACAAATCTGAAACTAATAAATCTAAAAGCTGAGCCCAGAGCTGGGGCAACAGGTAGACAACAGCCCATACAAAGCTCATAAAAAAGCAGGCAGTGGGTCGAAAGGGAAGACATAATCTTACATGACCTACACAGCATCTGGAAAACCAAGACAAGTTTGATATCCAGGTGGTTAGATCACGTGGAATGCAAATTTAAATCATTAGCAATTCATATGAAAGCACTGCTGACTTTTAAGTGATTAGTTGGTTTGTAGTTTTCTAGCTGCAACTCCAATATTTTGGCCACCTGATGTGAAGAGCTGACTCATTTGAAAAAACCGTGATGTTGGGAAAGATTGAAGGCAGGAGGAGAAGGGGCCGACAGAGGATGAGATGGTTAGATGGCATCACCAACTCAATGGACATGAGTTTGGGTAAACTCTGGGAGTTGGTGATGGACAGGGAGGCCTGGCGTGCTGCGGTTCATGAGGTCGCAGGGAGTCGGACACGACTGAGCAACTGAACTGAACTGAACTGAAACAGACTTTGGTGAAGAGTAATGTCAGTTTAATATGTGCCCCTAATAGTCGGACACGACTTAGTGACTAAACCACCACTACCAACAACACACATATGCCAGTTCCATCTGTAAGTTCCACCTCTGCCTTGACAGTCAGGGTTAAGGTCATCTAAGTTAGTTTGTCCATTAACAGCATTTTTGGGCCACCAAGAAGATGAGAATTGGTTTTTAGGAGGCAAAAAATATCTTACATATAACAATAGGTGGTGGCCCTCCAAAACTTACTCCTACTTGATAAGATCTTATTCCTTAGTATTTAATTTCTCTCATTAGAAAAAATTTAAATTATTTTTCCCCCTGGTGAGGGAGAAATAATGAAAAAAATAAGCTGAGAAACACTACTCTAGATGCTTAGAATTGTAGATGAGCACACAGGGAAGAAAATGAGCAAAGGACAGCACAGCGAAACCTGCAGACACTAAATAAAGTAACCTAAAACAACCCAATAACTGGATCCTGGAATAAACTAGGATCCAGTTCTGCTCCAGAACTGCTCCACTTCTGGAGCAGAACTAGAGAAATCCCAATGGCAGGTTATGACACAGCATTAGAAACTTTGAGCTTGAAGTCAGAAGACCTGTGTTGAGTCAGCACCTAACACATGATCACTACTTGTGTGACCTTAGAGAAAAGTTACTTATTAATTGTGGTTTTTCTCTTTTTCTGTAAAAAGAAAAAAATGCCAGAATCACAAGGTAATTACAATAGTTAAATGAGATCATATTGATGAAGCACTTTGCAAACAAGAAGCTGCTGCTCAGTTGAAAGGTAACACCACCTGACAGAAGTATTTGAATATTGGAAAGCTCTGTGTGGGCAGTGGATTATATTACTAAGCCCATAGTTGACACTACTATGAAGTATTGCTTCAAGATGGTATTAGACTGAGTGTGAAAGGGCTGCTTATAGGAATAGCATGTCCTATGTAAATAAAACAGCAGTGACCTAATAAAATTGATCTATTTTAAGGGGATAGGAAGACATTCAGACCACAGAGAAGTGATGAGAGAAAATCCCCTTTCTTATCTTTTTTCCATCAACCAAACCAGTGGTTCTCAGCCTAGCTACACTTCAAATCACCTGGGGCACTTTTGAAAACTTTTCAAAAAATGTCTGAACCTGGCAGATTGTATGAACTCTATAAATATTTGTTGAGTAAGTGAGCATTGGCAAGCTTGCAGTGAGATAAGCATTCTCATACACTACTAGTGGGAATGTAAATTAATACAGTTTTTAAAGAAAGCAATCTGTTAATATGTACCAATTATTTTCTCTTTTTTCTTTTGGTTTTTACTTTGCTTTTATTTTAAAGTTCATCCCCTTGGTTGACTAATTCTACATCTAAGAATTCATCCCAAGGAAATAATCCAATAGAGGAACAAAAATGTACACTTAAGGATTCCTATCACACTATCATTTTATGTTGGGATATTACCCTGTTCAGTATAGTTGGAATTGCCTTGAACGTGTATCAAACACTTGAGCTCTGCAGACCATACACGATAGGTGGTTAAACAAAAGAAACAATAAATCATAAAAAAACGTGCTCCTTTTTAGACAGGTGTCATCTCAATCCCAACCAGATATCCTGCAGTCCGTCAGTATTTCAAAAAGTCGAGAACTTGCCAGTCAGTTTAAGTTTGGGTAGGTCACATCTTAGCCTTCCATTGTCCTGATGATCTCAACTACCCTCAAAACCAAATGGCAGACAATGAGCAATTAAAGCACCATAAAGAAAAGTAATCTTACAGGCAAAGGCAGGACAGGCAGAAAAAATAAAAATCACATTCACCTCACTGGCTTTCTTTGTAAACTGCTGATCTCCTTGAGTCAGGACGCCCCAGGATTTGCATTCAGCCCCAGCCTAGGATTCTCCACCACAAATGACAAGCATCCTCAACGGATTCATTGCCCCCTTATCCCTACAATGCGGGAGACCTGAGTTCAATCCCTGGGTTGGGAAGATCCCCTGGAGAAGGGAAAGGCTACCCACTCCAGTATTCTGGCCTGGAGGATTCCACAGACTATATAGTCCATGGGATCGCAAAGAGTCGGACATGACTGAGCAACTTTCACTTTCACTATCCCAAAGAACCCCACTGAAAAGCTGCTGAAATCACCGTGCAAGCCTTTATCAGCCCTACCCTCCTACAGGCTATAGGATACCAACATTCCCTCAGGAGCGTGATGAGAAGGATTCATTTAAAAATAAAAAACTCTATGCCAGAGACTAAATTGTGAGCTCAAGGTTTTTAGTATCAATGATCCAAAATATAAGAATGATAACTCAGAGGGCAAATGGGTATTTTTATTTTTATCAAATGTGTTCATCGAGTAGGTTAAGCACATACTCATCAAATGAGTCAGCTATCATAGCTAATAAGCCATGTAACCCTGGTCCACAAGAATGCGGACAATATACAGGCAACAAAATATGTAATGATAAACAGCATACCTGTGTGCTTGATACATCTCAAAGCATTTTCACAAATATTATCTCTTAGTTCTGGAGGTATGAAGTCTGAACCAGGTCTCACTGAGCTAAAATCAAGGGTGAGCAGAGTTGTGTTCTTTCTGGAGGCTCTAAGGAAGACTCCTTGCCTTTTTTAGCTTCTAGGAGCCACTTGCATTCCTTGGCTGGTGGCCCCTTCCTCCATCTGCAAAGCACATCATTCCAACCTCTGCTTCTACTGATTATCTCCACTCTCCTCTGCTTGCTCATTACACCACATTCTCTGCCCCGACCCTTCTGCCTCCTTCTTATAAGGACCCTGTGATTACAGTGGGTGCACCAGAACTATCAGGACAATCACTCACCTCAGGATCCTTAATCACATCTACAGAATCCCTTTTGCCATGGAAGATAACACTCATAGGCTCCAGGGATTAAGACTTGGACATTTTGGAGGGATCACTATTTAGTCTACCTCAGGTGCCAACGAATCCAATACAATTGCTGAGCTCAAGGAGTTCACAGACTATTGAATAAAACTTATTTTTTAAAAAATATTGATAAGGCATATTTTTAAAAAAGAAAACAAATTCTAGCGCTCATCAAACACCACCACTAAGGGCTATTGCAGAAGTATAAAAAAAGTGCTCTGGATTAACAGATGGATCCATGTATCTCAACCAAGAAAAGAAGAGAGGGCCTCATGAGAGTGACACTTAGAATCAGGTATCAATATGTGTTTAAACATGTGGTTAAGGGCATTCCAGGAAAGCACATGAAAAAGCTAGGAATATTGAACAGGCTGGTGTGATTAGAGCCTGGGAGACAAAAGGTGGAGAAAATGACAGAAGGAAATGTTGAAGAGAGACACTAAGGTCATACCATAGAGGGCCACAGTGAAAGAGAGGGACTTTACGAAATTAAAAGACATTGAAAGCTGTTGAACCCATCGCTCAGATGTGTGTTTTACAAAGAACACTCTGCAGGCAGTGAGGAGAGTGAATTGCAGAAGGCAGACCTAGCTTACAAGCTCCTTGAATTGTCCTGAGAAGAAAAGAAGAAAGATTCAATCAAGGAAGCAATACAGGAAATGAAAGCAAAGTGGATTTCAGACACATTTCCAAAGTGAAATCCACAGAACCAAGTGAATACAAGATGGAGACAAAAGAGATGCTGAAATGACTAGCTCAGGCAGCTGGTGGATGTTGATGCCACTAAATGGTCCAAAAACAAAAAAACCCAGAAAAAGAGAGGGCAGTTAATGGAAGGATGTGTTTCAGATGCACTGATTAGAACCTTCATGGAGGGGTAACTGAATGTTTACTGAAAATGGAAGCTATGCAAATACAACATCAACGTGTCTGAGAGACTGAAAAGATCTGATATTTGGAGTCAGAGGACCTGGGCTCTGGTCCTTTCCCCATATTTATCAGTTCTATGAGTTTGGATAAGTTGCTCAAACTCTCAGGACCTTGGTTTCCCTCTCAACAAAGTGAGAGGTGGGGTATTAGATAATCATTCAATTTCCTTCTCATTCTAACTTATACAGGTCTAACATCTGAGTCATTATTTTCTTCTCAAACACTTCTCCCAGTTACTCTTGATATTAGCCACTAAAAGAGACTCTGATGGATTCTGATTTTTAAAAAGAAAATGGCTAGAGCTTTAAAGGGGAGGACAAGGGCACTAACAACCACTGCAGGCCTACTATGTGCAAGGTACTGTGCCTGCTATACTATCCCCACACTTCTTCTCCCACTTGGCCTGGACACTCCCATAGGCATCCTAGAAATGAACTGTGTCATGAAAATCAAAGATGGGAAACTAAATAATAGCTTCTACTTTCTGTTCCACCTTCATTTTTATATTCTGCCCCCAAAATACTCCTTTCCTATTAGTCTTTAAAATGTGTTTGTGCCAACAGGGCAAAAATGTGTTTTCTTATTGGATATTGAAAAATTACATGGGGGATCATGAGAGCCTAGAGAGGGAGGAGGCAAGTAATTTTTAAAGTCTTTTATTCAAAGAATAATAAATTGAGATAGTACTCTAATGAGGTCACTGGTATTAAAAGGCAAAATACCTTAAAACTATTCAGTGGCTTCTATTGAGTTTAGCTGTAGTTCTTAGTGGCGTGGACACAGGGATTTAGCACAGTAATCTTGTGGGTTTTTCAAATTATGAATTGCACCCTTCTTTTCTACCCCACAAAATTCTTATACTTCCCCAGGCAGGATGACAGGAGAATTCATGTCCTCTTAAGTTTAGGAACAGGTAACAAAAAGACTGAAAATATTAATATCCAAAATTAAATCAATATTCCATAATTGGATACACACAAGTATGTTCATATGCGTATATATGCATATGTACATGTGTATGTGTATGTATGTATGCACATGTGTATGTACATATACATATGTATCCAAATAAGACATATATGTTATATATATTAATATATATGTAAAACCACTCCCTGGTGAGGCCTCTATCCTACTTTTTCCATGTTCCACTTATAGCCACACATGCCCTTCACCCTAATTTTGTTCAAACATATGACCTCTTTCAGTTGATCATGCTGCTTTATGCCTGTGTCTCGATTCACATTCTTCTTTCTTCCTTCTTGTCCTCCCCAGGGCAGATGGTCCCCTTCAGCGTCATCTTCTAATTAAGCCTTCCCTGATCTCCACCACTCCCTCCTTTGCGCCCCACTGCACTTTCTCTCAAGTCTATAATTCTTTATTGGAAGTTTGTTATTCACCCATATCTCCTTAATTTTAAGTTTTCAGACGTAGAAAAGGCAGGTACCCAATTGATATTTATTGATTGAATGGATGCACATGATAACAGAAGAAGAAACATCATGATTTGGTATCTCTAAGGCAAAGATATATTCCTTTCCTCAAAATCCATTTATAGACCCAGAGAAAATTTTGTTTATTATCAATAATTAGAAGTAAGAATGTCCAGAGGTAGTGCTGTTTTTTAAATATAAAATATTTCATGACTTTCAGGGCAAACAATGAACCAATGTACACAATATGGTCAGCAAAACTTATTTGATTAATTTTTTTAAATTCTAGTCATTCTGCCATTATGTAAACAAAAAAGAGTAGAAATTAAACTGTATGTGTGTGTGTGTGTGTGTGTGTGTGTGTGTGTGTGTGCGCGCGCGCGCGCGCGCATGCTCAGTCATGTCCAACGCTTTGTAACCCCATGGACTGTAACCTTCCAGGCTCCTCTATTCGTGGGATTTTCCAGGCAAGAATACTAGAGTGGGTTGCCTAATATTCCTTCTCCAGGGGATCTTCCTGACTCAGGGGTCGAATCTGTGTCTCTTGCTTCTCTTGCATTGGCAGGCGAATTCTTTACCACTGTGCCACCTGGCAAGCCCAGAATTAAACTATCACCACCTTGAATTTCGTGCCACTGTTGGATTATAATTTGTAATACTAACACAGTGGGACATTTATTTTCATTCCATCTGTGCTGAAACAGCTACAGCTGTTCAGCCTTCAAAGACATATTTATGGTCATATCAGTCAACAAGCCCAGGGAAGCAGTTCTCAGGGAGTATGATCACCATTGATGGCAGAAATAAAGTGAACATGTTAACATGTGCTGGGTGAGACTATTATTAATGTGTTCACCTACAGAGCCACCCTGAAGCACACTCAACTGGACCCTGAGAGAGAGTGTCAGGGAGCTGCATCTAAACCCTCCCTCAATCTTAGGAGACAAGGCAATTTTGAGCAAAAAGTGCTTACTCAGTGTCAGTTATAATGCAAACATCAGACTGTGATACAGGCACTCAAAGTTAAAGCTCATAAAGCTCCCTTTAGTAGGAGAAAAATCTAATTCAATGGTTAAATGCCAATCAGGGCAGGATAACTAGGCAGCAGCTGAAAACACAAGATTTAGAAATCAACTGCAACTCCTTTGGGGATGCATTACTGCTGAATGGCTGTCAGAAGCAGAACATAAGTGAGCTGAGTGAGCACCATTAACTTGGGGGAACAAAAGAATGACTCTTATTTAAGTGAACACACAGAGGATCCCTCTAAATTTTTGAAGAGTCACATGTTAAGTGGGTTTAGAAATTTTTCTTAGCCTAAAAAGTATGTGCAAATGAATTTGGATAATGAAAACAAATTAGAAAATATTAGTTCAGTTCAGTCCTCAGTTGTGTCCGACTCTTTGCGACCCCATGAATCGCAGCACGCCAGGCCTCCCTGTCCATCACCAACTCCCAGAGTTTAGGAAATATAGCAAAACCCAAAGTACATTTTCTCCAACATAAACATATGTTATACATACATTAAGAATCAAATATCTCCTAAGGTAGTCATGAAATTTTGGACTCGTGATTGATCAATTCATCCTGAGAAAACATTTAGCCTTTAGAAAAGGACTTGTGTATCCAATTATGGAATATTGATTTAATTTTGGATATTAATATTTTCAGTGGGCCAAAAGCACACTGCGAGCTTCATCATTTGACCTTTTCATCTGCCTTCTCCTGCACTGCCACTTCTCTTGGCATTCTGAAAAGGAAGAGGGGCATCACTGGGACTCAAGGGAAAAGACCAGAAGAGACCTGCTCTAAATCACTGACCCGGGAACTCTCCTATTCACACTACGTCTTGTCCCAGGTTATTCACTAAACCGTGAAAAGCAATGGCATGCAAGGTAGATGTGACAGGAAAAAGAAGGTATCTGGAAGAGGCCAGTAGTCATGGTTAGTGAGAAAAAGGTGATGTGCCCACAAATGGGGGAAGGAAAACATCTCAATGTGTTTCAAGCTTCCCCAGCCTACACTGAGTCTCCTTTTACCAACTGAAAGAAAAGGAGCCACCAGTGACAAGTACAATGTGGTTCTACCCAGGGCACAGCTGATTGGTCCAAGTTGACATCTGTCCCAGGCTAGGCCAATCAGCTCTCTTCTTCAGGATTACTGATTCTGGGAACAAAGAGAGCATGAGTCAGTCCCATGTGGTGGCATAAACTATGAGATGTATACATCTCAGGAGCATCTGAGGTCACCTTCTCTGCACCTGGGCTGCAGTAAGAAAGAATGAAAACAAGGTGAGAGAAACCAAAAGATAGGAAGAGGCTATTGGATACATTCAAATCCTTGCTGGTAAGACTCAGTTATATAGCCTTGGTCTTCCAGCAGTTTTACTGACTGATTCTTCCTTTAATTAATCCTCCATTTATTCATTTAAGGGATAGGTGACACAGTCCAACACCATAAAAATGCACTCTTAGTTAAGCACAGTGTCACAGAGGCAAATCCTTAGAGTCCAAAAAGAATAAGGTAGGGGTAAGAAAAAGATCCATTCTGCTCCACACACAAGATAATCCTTGAAAAATAAATTTTCTAAATTAATTTGAGTTATTTTATTAGTTAATGTTAAATATTTCAGTTAAAATTAGATATTCACTGCTTGTAAACAAGAATCAAAATATTTGATAAAAATAATAAAAAGATTTAATGCCTGAGTACCTATGAATATAATAGGAGCCTTAGAGGGATGAGTAGATTGAGAAGCAGAGACCTCTAAGATTCCAAAGCCATCTGAGTATGCACAAGTCCTTTGTCTCGCTGATTGTGGGATTCTTTAGGAACTGATCACTCGTGTATGTATACATGCACATATATATACATGTAGGTTTACGCTTATCAAGTTTTAGCACCAGAAGTTAAACCCAACATCTCTGCTCCCTGATTCAATGCAATCTCGAGATGATGTGAGTCGACTGTGGAACAATTTTGCAGCTCTGAGAAATTTCCAAAGTTTCTAATTTTCTAAAACTGTATGTGAGACTTTGAGAAAGCATATAAAATGCTAATGCGATATGCATTGTAGGTGAAAGCAAATAAAATGTTGATGTGATAAGATTGATTAGAAGACAAGGTTTCATGCAAGCAATTAGAATTGACACTGGTAAGCAGATTTAATTCCTGTCATATCAATGAAAACTATGTACCTTCACAAAAGGTGACATCATCAAAAATACATAATGATAGTAACAAGTTTTGATATTTAGAGAGAGAACATTAAGACTCATGCTAGTTTTCTTGGGTCACATCTGGGTAGCCCATTCTACCAGTCTGAAACATTAAAAACATCCTGTATTAACATTCAATATACCTTTGAAAAGATGAAGCCATTTACCAGGAATGAACTTTGTCCCACAGGAAAAAAATATAATTAAGCAACTTTTAATTAAACAAACTCTGGTTCTCTTCAGAACAGAGTTTCAACAGCTACTTCAAAACACACAAATGCCCTACATCTCACTGTCCTTGGGTTCTCAAACCTCTCAAACCTGTCAGTTCTCAGGGCTCAAGAGCTCCCAAGGCAAACCAATTGTCATTCCTGAGTAAATGAATGGAAGAAATAATTTTCAGCAGACTCTACCATTATAAAAGCGAACACTGCCCAGAATTTCTTCTCCAGATTCAGCAGATTATTAATACTCCTGAACACCTACTTAATCTTGAAACAGACCGGCTTTTTCATACAGTAAAGTGTCAATTTCTCTCCCAGCCCCCTTATACCACGAAGTGGAGGGAAAGGATGAACACAAGCGATTGAGGGACTCACTTTGCAGTTTTCCACCAACATAGATGCATTCCTTAACAAACAAGGGACAAAGAGGTCAGAGAGAGACAGCTGTGGCCCCATCTAGTCTTTTGTTCCTCCAGGTGCTACCTTGCCTTTTTCTCTTAAAATGCCATAGGGAAAAAGTGACCCTAAAGGCTTGAGCTGTCAGGAGCAACCTCCATAGCCACCCACATCACCACCCGCACCTCTCACCTCCCTTAAGCACCAGTGTCATCTGTCCATAGAAATGGGGCACAAAGTGAGCAGGGAAGAGAGTGGATCAGGAGGAAAGAAGCCCAGAATCTTCTGTTTGCATCTTTCAGACACCAGTCCCTACCTAGTTATACCTTCTCATGCCAGACTTCAGGATAGAACTCCTTTTAAAAATAGCAAAACACAGTGCTAAATTTGAATTCGGTTTTCTAAGTGAAGTTTCCGTGTCCTGCATGGAGGGCAGAACAACAGTGCATGGTTCCTCATTAAGCAATGATCTTTATCACAAGCCCCACTGCTTTTACCGTCATCTGACCAGTGCCAGAAAGTTTTGATTTACAAGCTTTAGAATCCGGCTTGAAAAGAGCCTTTAAAATGTCTCAAGGAGCAGATTTTATTTTAATGAGCATATTTAGGTTGTTTTGAGTCAAGTTCAAAATTCAAGTCACATATGAACAATTTTTATAGGGGGGAGGAGGAACCTGATGTTCAGATTCATTTACTTCCCATTTAAAATAATTCATCTTTAAAATTCCTGTGAAAATTCTACAGAGTTGCCCAGAAAAATGGCACCAACCATCTGTAAGTAAAAACAAAAGCTCTCTATAGTATATATCACAGGTTCAAAGCACTTTGGCATCAGCAGATTGAACACATTATTAAAAGAATTTAACTGCAAGAAGAGCTACCATAATTACACAGCAGCTGGTCTAATGTTGACAAAACAACTTTTAAAGGCTTCCAGAAGCCTTAAAGGCTAATCAATTAAAAAGGCATGAATAGTAATGTACATCCTATTCTTAACACCAGGAGCTGCATCTTCTGCCAATACAGTGAGGTTTTCATTTTAGAACAACCATTTCTCACATGCTACGATTAAACCAAACACATGAATAAATTCTAAGTTGTGTCTAGGTGAAACTATTATACTTAAAATAAAATAACTCCATAAAACTTGATTATAAACAGTGAACTTAATGAGTATTTCCATATGGGCAAGTTCTTATCAAAATGCCAACAGCTCATGCCAGAATTTGTGCTTACTTTACCAAGAGCAGGCAGAAAAATGGCTCAGTTTACTGTCTACACTGGCCAACAGCATGTTGGAGGCAAAAAGAAAGAATGAATGAACAAATGAATGGATGTTGGAATGAGTCTGTTGGCAGAAACCCAGGTACACTGACTTACTCCCCTTGAGATCTGCCCAAGTGGTCATATGGAACGGCCTTCTCTGTCAATCCCTCTGCCAAGCCAATGACCTTCTCTCTCAATCCCTTACATTTGGAGAATTAGAAAGGATTTTACATATCACTGTATCCAACCCTCTTTTGGATCCTCAAACATTTTTTATACAGGGGCAGATAGTAAATAATCTAGGCTTTGTAGGTCACATGGTCTTGTCGCCACTCACTTCTATGGTTACAACATGAATGCAGCCCTGTCCACTTAACTGGCATGGCTGGGTCCCGGTAAAAATTTATAAAAGGAGATAGGGAAAGGATCTGGCCCAAAGTCAGTAATTTGCTGATCCCTGCTCCAGCAGCACGAGTCCCCTCTTTCCCAGGTGGTATGGTGATTAAAGAATCCACCTGCTAATGCAGGAGACACAGGAGACACAGATTCAATCCCAGGGTCGGGAAGATCCTTTGAGAAGGAAATGGCAACCCACTCCAGTATTCTTGCCCATAAAATATCATGGACAGAGGAGCCAGGCAGGCTGTGCTCCATGGGGTCTCAAAGAGTCAGACATGACTGAGCACAGATGCATGCATGCATGCTCTAGCAGCATGAATTCCCTCTTCCTCACTCAAAATGCAGGAAGTCTCTTTGGGGACAGCTCCAGCAAAGGGGATTAATCTGCTCATGTGGCCTCTTCTACTTTCTGAAGTTTTCTCTTCTCTTGCCTTAAATGAATTTCCCCACAACTGGCAGCCACAGTCACATCTTTATCTTCTGCTCAGCTTTCCACTCCTAAATCATTCTCCCTCACCAGAGGGCTCTGCACAAACAGGCCTTCAAAATCATTTATTTAGTTAGAAAATAACCACCGGTTTTGCCTTCTTGAGCCCCAAAGGGGAAGTATGGTACCTCTTCCACCTGACGGCCCTTTATGTCTTTGAGGACAACTGCAGGAGACACGCGTTCACTGCCTGACACTCATCTGGGATCTCTCTCACAGCGTGTTTTATTGTTAGTTTTCTTGGTCCATCTACACAGATTTTTCCTCCTCATTTAGATAGCAATTGAAGCATAGTCCCTGGCACGTAGGCTCCATTTGGTTTTATGAGGAAGAGTGACAGAATGACCACAGAAATACCAATCAAAAAATCTTTTTAAAAACCTTTCTCCAGTGGGAAGACTGCTGGTATGTGGAATTCTTCTGAAGTGAGCACTGATTGTTGAGAGGCAAACAACAATCTCATCTACCTCCTCTCGTCTACCACTCATCAGGACCCAGGAGCATCATTTTAACGGGGCATGCTTCATAACACCAACATCCCAACTGAGAGTTCTGAGACTGGGCCTACTGGGGTTCTGGTCACGCACTCAATCCTTCTTCTTGGCCAACAGTGGCCCTAACTTAGTCATGTTAATATCCTGTGCTCTGTATCCCTCTCCTTAATAATCCCCACCACAGAGTAATACACTATTAATTTAAAAATGAAAGTTTTAAAGAGTTGATTATTGAATGTCTGCTATGTGTTTTCATATAAATACCAATGGTGTGTGTATTGCTCGATGTGGAATTTTAAAAAAGGAAAAAAAAAAATGGTACAAATTGGACTTCCCTGCTGGTCCAGTGGTTAAGACTCCATACTGACAGTGCAGAGGGCATGGGTTCAATCCCTAGTTAGGGAACTAGGATCCCACATGCTATGTGGCATGGCCAAAAGATTAAAATTAATAAATGAAATAAAAATTAAAAAAAAAATAAAAATATTTTAAAATAATAGAAGAAAGAAACTTCCACTGTATAAAAAAAAGAAATGGTACAGATGAACTTATTTACAAAGCTGAAATAGGATCATGACGTAGAAAACAAACATGATTAACAAGGGGTATAGGGGTGGGGGATAAACTGGGAGACTGGGGTTGACATATACACACTGTGCTTGTGCTGTGCTTAGTCGCTCAGCCGTGTCCGACTCTTTGTGACCTCATGGACTATAGCCCACCAGGCTCTTCTGTCCATGGGGACACTACTATATATAAAATAGAAAACTAATAAGGACCTATTCCTTGTTATAGCACAGGGAATTCTATTCAGTATTCTGTAGCGACCTATATGGGAACAGAATCTAAAAAAGAGTGAATATATGTATAACCGATTCACTTTGCTATGAAGTAGAAACACATTGTAAATCAACTAGACTCCAATAAAAAAATGTTTTAAAGAAATAAGTTTTATATATATATATATATTCTGTAAATCTTATTCACAAAAGTATAATATTCATAAAGGAAGAATTATTAAAATGATTTCTTAAACAGAAAAAAATAAAAAATAAATTAAAATAACAAATGAAAAAAAAAAACCTTAAGAGCACTGCTTATAATTAAGCAACCATCCTCAGGGAAAGAAAGTGGGTCCCCCATAGAACCCCTACTTTCAAATAACTAGTGAGATGATTATCTCACAACATTACCTCTAAATATTACCCCAGGATAATTCTCTTTCATAATCAGTTATAAAATATTTCATGATTTAAATAGGCTATTCTTAATATCATACTTTCTAGTACCAAAGGTCTTTCAGACTATAACAATGACTTATCTCTTCCAGCATCACTGTGCCTTTCTATATTCCTTCTCCCCACTTCCAGGAAGGATGGGGAGGAGGTATGTCATGAAGTCCTGGCCTATTCCAGTAACTAGAAGTTATCATGGGGGCTGCATCTGGATGAGAAAGATCTGCTTGTGGACTTCTCATCAGGGTGGTGGAGAGGCCCCAGCAAGGACAGAGTGGGCACCTGCCCACTCCATGCTCCAGGAAGCCCAAGACCCACCATCAACTTGGCTGTGCTGTCTAATTTAGCAGACACTAGCCACATATGGCCACTTAAATTTAAGTAGATTAAAATTAAATAAAATTTAAAATTCAATTCCTCAGCTGCATCAGCCACATGTCAGTAACTCAGTAGCCACATGTGGTCAATGCTTCTATACTGACCAGTGCAGACATAGAATATTTCTGTCACCACAGGAGGGACTAGAACATTCTACTGAACAGTGCTCAGTCCACTGAGCTGCTAACTGATCACTACTCTCCAGCCAACACCTGTGTGTGTTAGTTGCTCAGTCGTGTCTGACTCTCTGTGACCCCAGGGACTGTAGCTCTCCAGGCTCCTCTGTCCATGGAATTCTCCAGGCAAGAATATTGGAGTGGGTTGCCATTCCCTTCTCCAGGGGATCTTTCTGACCCAGGGACTGAACCTGGGTCTCCCACATTGCCAGAAGATTCTTTAGTGTCTTAGCCACCAAACACCTAGGGGGCTTCATGAACTGTTACAGTCTGCTGGAGCTCTGCTCTGTACCTCCCTGAAACCCAGAGAAAAAGTGGGGATACAGAAATGTCACACCTGGTTATGCCAAACCACTAACACCACGGTGTTTTAAAGGCATTCTTTAAGTAAAATGAACTAAGAAATGCATAACTTACTCTTACCTCAGGGAGTTCTGCCAAAGTCCTCAGCTTTCCCAACTTCATGAAAACTTTTGCCCAGAATAAAAATGAGATTTGATCCTCATCTAGATTCTAGTAAAAAGTAGAAAGAGAGGGAACAAGAGGCAAAATTTTTCTCACCATTTGTTCTGAAGTTGGCATTCTTTGTATTATTTTATGGTCACTTTTGTTTTAATTATCATTTTGCATCAAAAAAGAAGGCAGAGGTCTTTTTTTTTCCTTTATAAAACATGACTCCGAAGTTCCAGTGAAAGCATTAAAATACTTACAAGCCTTAGATTTATCACCAGGCAAGTAAAGTCATTCAATATCTGCCTCTAAGTAACGCAGCATACAATTTTTTCCAACTTACTGAAATTGCTATCTAAGATTCAAGAACAAGAGAAAGTTGCTAATAATTTTAAAATTTCCCACACAGTGACTTTGGAGAACATAAAATTATGAGAGAAACTAAATTCAGATTCCAAGCTGCTTTTTGAAAGATGAGCTGACCTCCTGACAGTCTATAAAGTCTGTGAAACATCTGTTTTGATAACACATGTACTTAAAATTCCCCACATGTCAGTTTCAAGTTACTCAAAATATAAGGCAGCAACAGCTGCAAGGATAAGGGGAAGAAGCTGTTGCTTAAGTGTCAAGAAACACTCAAGATTTTAATGAGACTCAAGACTCTATCGTGTCCATATCATGGTCCTGGGAAACAGACGGAATACAGACTGTAAGTCTCACCCCTCCCACTAGTGAGAAAATTCTACCCTGATCTTGGTAAGTTTCCCTTTACTACCTTCTCGCTAAGGGGCAAGTGTTTAATTCTCTTACCTTTTAACCAAATGCCCTCCCTTCATTATTTCTAACCCTCCAAATATCATCTATTTGCAAAGACCAGTTCCATTCTCACACTTTCCATGAAAGTTGCTTCATCTCTTCTGGCCCACATACTCCTCACTCCTCTCAGTAGGTGTAGCAAAAAAAAAAATAATAAAGGACCTTATAATGGTCACTTAATTATCCTCATTCTGCCCTGACAGTCCAATCTGATCTCCTCACCCATATGGGTTAGCTCCTGTTTCCTGGCTTTTACAGAGAGAGTGAAGCCCCCCAATTATATCTCCAGCCTAGATCTCTCTCCTGAACTCATAGTCATATCCCCAACCACCAACTCACTGTCTCCACATGGAAGCCTGATAAGCATCTCAAATGTAAGGTGTCTCTCAGTGATGGGCTCCTCTTGCAAATCTGCTCCTCCTCAGCCTTCCCATCTCAGTACTTGACAACCCTACCCTTTCAGTTCTCTGATCCCAAAACTTGGATCCATCTTTCACTCGGCTTCTTCACTCATGCCCCACACCCTACCTTTCAGTAAATCCTATCTCCTGCATTCTTTTCAAACAAAGGATGCCCCCTTTCACCACCTCCGCTGCAACCTCCACTCCATCTTGGATCTAAACCAAAGTCATCTGGATTGTTGCAATAGCCTCCCTCAGCCTTGTCCCCTCCTTCCTAATCATACATTTAATCAGGTCATTCCTTGGTGGAAATTCTTCCAATGGCCCAACTCTCTCAGTCCAAAGAAAGAAAGAAAAGGAGAGAGAGAAGGAGGAAAACATCTTCTAAGACTCTGCCTGATGGAAGGGCTGCCCTCTTATGTCTTTGACCTTATACTACTCTGTCCCTGGCTTACTCCACTCTCACCATTGGTCTCTTGCTGTTTTGAAAGCCAGTGACTTCATGATGCCAAAATAGCACCTTTGCATTTCTGCCTGGAAGGCCCTTCCTGCAGAGGTCTCTGAGGCTCTCTCCCTTACCTAGTCCAGATGCTCATGTGACACCTTCTGAGTGGGGCCTCTATGGCCACCAAACTTAAAGTTACCAACTGCTTCCAGCTCACCTCTGACGTACTTTCTCCCTCCCTCCACTTTAGTTTCTCCATATCACTTAGCATCATCTGGCATGCTGCATGTTTTCTTATTTATGTCCTTATCTTCTGCCCCAACCCTCTAGAATGTAAGATCTATGAAGACAGGGATTTTTGTGAGAGTTATTTACTGCTTTATCCCCAGAGACTTTTCCTTATTTCACTCATTGTTGTGTTTTCACTGTGAACTGTAATTGGCATGAGTTGTTTCTCAAATATTTAAAGAGACAGAGAGAGAAGACATCCTGAGTTCCATGAAGACAGGTGCCCTATCTTACCCTTTCTATTTATATCTGGGGTAGGGCCCAGAAAAGAAGTACTAGTTGCCTGATTATCACCATGTTTGCACTGGCAAGTATAAAACATTTAGCCGTTCAAATTTTTGCACTTGTTAAATGTAGACAGTGTTGATGTAATATTAAACAATGTAACTATTTTTTAACGATTTTAACATTATTTAAACTTAAGTTTATAATCTATTCAAGTGTGAACAATTCTCAAAGTCACCAATAAGAGACAATTTCTTAAGTGCTGCCCCCCAAATGACACAAACACCTGCCCAAAAAATGATGGGAAAGGGAGCCTTAATACTGTCATTAGTTGGGTAAATTACAGCAAATAAAATCAACTTCTATACCAAGCCCCCAACAAGTCATCTGAGTTCTTTCGTCATTAGCTTGATTATTAAAATAAACAGGTGCTTTTAATAAATCAACTCCACTTTGCCAGGTCATGTTGTTGGTAATGTCCTAGACAAACTGTTAGGGAATTACAGATATCGGAGGAATGCAACAGAGAAAGGAGGAGCTTTCCCCCAATCCTGTTTCAAAAGAGAAGGATATATACCCTCTCGTTTCTTCTCTTTATTGAGGTATAGTTGATGTACAATATATGTTACAGGTGTACAACACAGTGAGTGATTTGTAATTTTTAAAGGTTATACTGCATTATGGTTATTATAAAATATTCCCTGTGTTGAACAATATAACCTTGTAGCTTATTTCAGTTCAGTTCAGTCACTTAGTCGTGTCCGACTCTTTGTGACCCCATGGACTGCAGCACACCAGGCCTCCCTGTCTATCACCAACTCCTGGAGTTTACTCAAACTCATGTCCATTGAGTCCATGATGCCATCCAACCATCTCATCCTCTGTAGTCCCCTTCTCCTCCCACCTTCAAACTTTCCAAGTGTCAGGGTCTTTTCCAATGAGCCAGCTCTTTGCAGCAGGTGGCCAAAGTATTGGAGTTTCAGCCTCAGCATCAGTCCTTCCAATGAATATTCAGGACTGATTTCCTTTAGGATGGACTGGTTGGATCTCCTTGCAGTCCAAGTGACTCTCAAGAGTCTTCTCCAACACCACAGTTCAAAAACATCAATTCCTCAGTGCTCAGCTTTCTTTATAGTCCACTCTCACATCCATACATGACTAGTAGAAAAACCACAGCCTTGACTATGCTTATTTATTTTATACATAATAGTTTGTACCTCTTCATTCCCTACCCCTGTCTTGCCCCTCCCCCATTCCTTCTCTCCACTGGTAACCGCTAGTATTTTTTCTCTATATCTGTGAGTCTGTTTTCTTTTTCAAACAACTAATCTTTAATAAAGGAGACTTACTAGTCAAGAAGTCTAAAAAATGCCTAGTCTTTCTACACATCCACAGCCTATACAATATCAACAATCAAGTACAGACCCAATGTAAACGAGATTCTTTTCACGAAAGATGACTCAAACTTTATGCCGAAAGCTTTATGGAAATCAGCATACCTAAACTGACTGAGCATTCCAAAGGGGAAATGCTGTAGCACACCAAAACAAACCCTACTCAGTGGTTTGAAGGTCTTTGGGTTCAGTCCTGCAGAGAGCATCTCATTCCTATGGGAGAAGACTCAGGTCTCCTCCAAACTTCATTGAGCTGCTGCAGTACAGAACCAACTACATCTGTTTGGTTTGGTGAAACCTGTACAAAAGTTTTTCAGTAGAATTTTTTTATCTGTGTATCTTCTGAAACAGGAAAATGAACATTAAACACTAATTAGCATTATGTTGGCAGGTTATAAAACATTTACTTTTAATTGTTAAGAAAAACAGCCTGTATAGTAGGTAATGGTTATATTACTGGCACGACAGTGGTGACAGTTACAGGAAGCATTGCTCATTAACTAATCTGTTTTATTTACTCAGCAAACACTGATAGAGTAGGGAGACTCTCTCTCATGAGATATCTGCTGAGCATCTAGTTTGTGCCAGTGCTTGCAATGTGCAATGAACTAAAGTGCTGCTCAAATGTTTAAGGGAAGAGAAAAGACAGCTTCTAAATTTGAGAAAGCTGAATTAAAAAACCTAGGCACAGTGCCACTTGGAATCCTCACTGAGACAACTCAAAAAGGTGAGGAAACACGAGTCTTATGAGTCAAGCCAATATCATAATATGTATATTATCACTTGGGAAAAATATAGTTAGAAATTCTTTACCAAATTTCCAACCTCAATTTAGAGTTTAAAAATATAATTAAATGCATACAACTAATTCCAATTCTTTTAACAAGACAAGAAAAACTAAACAGGAATATTGATGTTTCATCAGAGATAAACCTGAATTTAAATAACAGAACATTTGACAAATATTCTTAAAATTTTTAAATAAGGGTGGAGGATAGACAACCAAACTTTAGAAATAGTGCCACGTGTAAATTTAATTGTAAAAGAGAAATTATTATCCTATTTTGGCTTTTGTATCTTAACATTATCTAATAAATTCTTTCTTTAAAAACACAGAGAGAAAACTAAATTCAGAGCCCACTGAAAGTTGCCTGCTGTGGGTTACCCGTAGCGGTTTGGATCAATTCTAATTCCAGAGAATTCACAAAGGGCAATGATGACAAAATGAAAACAGTAAACTAAAACACTGTGAGTCCTTATTACTTCTTTCTAACCCAGAATTAAGTCTTGTTTCCCCTACTAACCCCGACCGCTAACAACCTCTGAAAGGCCAGTTACCTCAGCACAAGGATCCAGACCCAGCTATGCTGCACTCTGTACTCCTGCCGCCTCTGCCTCCCCAAATCACGCTACCTTTTACCAGCTCCTCATCCAGCAAAGGAGGAATCCGGCGGGAGCCAAATAGAAAGTCCAAGACTGGTGCTGGTGAGGAGAGGTGTGTTAGACGTCACCTGTAATCCTGAAGAGCAGGGGAAGGACAGTGCACATTTTGTATACCTTCAGTATTCATCATTTCATCTTTATGCTACAACTCTGAGATTAATTGCACTGCTTTGCTCAGAAATGCCTCTGCCAGGATGAAATCTGGGTCTTTTATAAATTGTTCTTTTGTGAAATATTATCCCCTCTCTATTCTTCTCTATTAATAAACATTTCAGTATTTTTGTTAGGGTATGTGTACTGAGGGAATTTGTTATTTGTGTTCTGACTGCCTGTGACTTTATGTCATCGAAAATATACAAGTTTGGGGAAAGTGCACAGCTTGCAGTTTTGCACTGTCTCAATGTGATCTTAATGTAGATGCAGGGATTTTTCTAACAGAGTACATTTTTGATCAAAAGGTTTATACAACACAAAAATTCTTCAAGATGAGAGGCAAGGAGTTAGCTAGAAAAGAAACAGAAAGAAAGACATACTACATAGCTGTACATTCACAGAATTTAAAACTGAGGCAACAGCTAGTCCAGTATTTGGTGTTGCACAGAATACTGACTCAAAAGATGCACCTTCTAAATGGGTTCCATTGGCAAACAGGTTTGGGATTCACTGAAGAGTATACCTCTTTTCAGGTATGTAGAATGATCATTCACTTACTAAAAGTTCTGAAAAGTCTTGCAGATGAAAAGCAGTTAACCCATTGTATCCCAAACATTTTTGACCATTGTACTTCCCCCCATTCCCAGACATCCCAAGGAACCAGTATCTCTTCCTGCAGACCCTGCTCTAGAAGTGCATGTACAATCATTTTACCAATGAGAAAAGAGACGTTCAAAGAAGTTAACTGGCTTGGCCAAAATTCAGGAAGGAATTCAGTTCAGTTCAGTCACTCAGTCGTGTCCGACTCTTTGCAACCCCATGAACCACAGCACGCCAGGCCTCCCTGTCCATCACCAACTCCCAGAATTTACTCAAACTCATATCCACTGAGTCACTGGTGCCATCCAACCACCTCATCCTCTGTCATCCTCTTCTCCTCCTGCCTTCAATCTTTCCCAACATCAGGGTCTTTTCAAATTAGTCAGCTCTTCACATCAGGTGGCCAAAATATTGGAGTTTCAGCTTCAACAGCAGTCCTTCCAATGAACACTCAGGACAGATTTCCTTTAGTATGGACTGGTTGGATCTCCTTGCAGTCCAAGGGACTCTCAAGAGTCTTCTCCAACACCACAGTTCAAAAGCATCAATTCTTCGGCGTTCAGTCTTTATAGTCCAACTCTCACATCCATACATGTCTACTGGAAAAACCATAGCCTTGACAGGAAGGAATTAGTGGCTGATAATTCAGCAAATAGCCAGATGAGAGCTTAAATTAAAAGTGGGAAATAAGTGAAGATCCCAACATATTTTTGTTTCCACCCATACCTCACCACAAAATCATTGTCTCTTCTGTATCTCTGTTTCAATCACCTTGAACTCTTTGATTCCCTCAACTTTTACTTGCCTATTTGACCAATATGCTGGATTCATTGGTTGGCCAACACGTGCTTCCCCTCAGGGAAGCCATTTTTGTTTTTATGGCCATGCCTGCGACAAGTGAGATCTTCGTTCCCAGAGCAGAGATCAAACCTGTGCCCCCTGTATTACAAGCGCAGAGTTTTAACCACTGAACCACCAGAGAAATCCTCAGGGAAGCCTTTTAACAGTGATTTTTTAGACTCTAGAGTTGAGACTGTGACTCAGCACCAGAATTGCCCTAATGAAGGATGCGGTAGGAACACAAGATAACCTAAGGCAGACAGAACTGTGTGGCTCTTTTCAATTTTATTTCTGTTTATTTTAGGGCTTCCCCGGATGAGATTGGAATGAGATAGGACTGGAAAGCTTTCTTCAATTGGTTATAAAGTAGGTGATCCTTTCCTTATTGTAAGTCCTTCAGCTCCTTCTTTTCTGTACTCTTTTTCTGCTTCCCATTTCCCATGTTCAGCCTTATTCAGTACTGTTCCAGGAGAGATCTGAAGCCCTCGTGCAATGTCAAAACTGCCCAGAAGCTGTAGGAAATGAGTTTATCCATTTGCCTAAAATGTCTTGTAGGTGCTATAGCATACAATATTTCTTAAATTTGTTTAACCTAGCTGAAAATTACCCCCTTTAACAATGGTCTCTATGACACAGTTTCCAAGCTAAGAAAGTACCATTGCAAACAGTACCTCTCTTTAAACTGCTATTCCATTATAGGATACACATTGCCTGTCATTTAGAAAGCTGAGCTTCTGAACAGCTTTGATGGGAAAAACATTTTTTGAATCCTGTTGATTTTTACTTGTCTGGTTTGGTTCTACCAAAGATAACACTACTGGCAGCAGTAGAAAATGGACCCTGAGTTGTTTCTCAGAACAGGGTGGAGTTGATGCTAATCCAGCCACATCTCATCTCAGTTCAGTTGCTCAGTGGTGTCTGACTCTGCGACCCCATGGACTGCAGCATACCAGGCCTCCCTGTCCATCACCAACTCCCAGAGTTTACTCAAACTCATGTCCATTGAGTCACTGGTGCCATCCAACCATCTCATTCTCTGTCATCCCCTTCTCCTCCTGCCTTCAATCTTTCCCATCATCGGGGTCTTTTCCAATGAGTCAGCTCTTTGCATCAGGTGGCCAAAGTATTGGAGTTTCAGCTTCAACATCAGTCCTTCCAATGAATATTCAGGACTGATTTCCTTTAGGATGGACTGGTTGGATCTCCTTGCAGTCCAAGGGACTCTCAAGAGTCTTCTCCAACACCACAGTTCAAAAGTATCAATACTTCGGCGCTCAGCTTTCTTTATAGTCCAACTCTCACATCCATACATGACTACTGGAAAAATCATAGCTTTGACTAGACGGACCTAAAACAACATTTTAAGTCAGCTGGCTGTGATTCCAACATATGACAATGGAACAGGAAGAAGAACACTGGCTATTAGAGATTAAACAGATCTAGCCTTGTCTGGTTCTCTATTTAAAAAGCATCAGCCCTAATTATGTGTTGAAAACTCATTCAAAGAGCTTTCAACAGCTAAGAAGGATTTTGTATATCTTTACCTATACATGGCAAGTTTGATATATTGTCTTCTGTTTTATTCTATTAAGGATAAAGATCAAACACACTGAACATATGCTAGATACATATAGCTAGGTAGCCACCATGTAACCTAGAAAAAAAGAATGCTAATAAGGTTGTAAGAAATTAGATATGAATAATTAAATGTGGCTGACAAGAAATGATTATTTTCTTCCTTGAACTTTTCTGTTGTTTTCTGTTTAGCAGAAATTAATTCTATACACTTCTAAAAAGCGTGGTACAGCTTAGTATGAAATTGTGAAATAGCCAGCTTTTTATTTTCAGGTGAGCAGATGGCTTATCTAACTTTCCCAAGTCCTGGTCACAGTGATTGATGGCTTAGAGTCTGTTCTGTAAAGACCCTCAATACCTAGAGTGTATTCCTAGGAAACAAAAGCAAGGAAGGGTCTTTGAGGAGAACAGTCGCAGTTGGCAGTATTTGTTTGCTCTTGGTAGAAATTCAGGGACTAAAGGTACATGGCAATTGTCATAAACTAAAAAGCCAAAGAGGCCTCTCAGGTGGCATTAGTGGTAAAGAACCCACCTGCCAATTCAGGAGACTCAAGGGATGCTGGTTCAATCCCTGGGTTGGGAAGATCCCCTGGAGTAGGAAATGGCAACCCCCTCCAGTATTCTTGCCTGGAAAATTCCACAGACAGAGGAGCCTGATGGGCTATGGTCCATGGGCTTGCGAAGAGTCAGGCATGACTGAGCACACACAGCACACACAAAACCACAACCTGTCTTTTCCATCTGAATCAATCTTCTGCAATTCCCCCTCCGCCCCCTCCCTACCCCCCAGCCCATCCCTAAACTTTATAGCTTTTTCTCTGTGAAAGCAGTAAGTCTATTCAACATATTCACTGAAGGCTTACTCTGTGCAAGACAATGTACTGATGCAAGCATTCAACAGAAATAAGATGTGATGTATATAATCAGCTAGAATGTAAAAATCAGTATGCTACTATGAAATACAGGTATAAGTAAAATAGAAAAATGTACACTGATGTAAATCAAGAGAAAAGACTTCTTTGGGAGGACTGCATTTGAACTAGGCCTTGAAGGATTAAACAGAATTGTCAGTTGGGAAATAATGGATGAAACGACACTCCTGACCTAGGACGCGTCTGACCAAGAACAAGTTAGAATTGCTACAAAAGTTTCTGTGGATTCATTCAGTTGGGTGACTGGGAATATGAATTAAAAGAATTCCATAAAGGAAAATCTTTCTATGAAGTTATACATAAAAGAAAAACCATGTATTTCTAATACCATTCCTTTGATCTTGTATGGAAAGACCCTACATAAATATGGAATATTACTTCTTTAAAGTCAGTATTTTTAAGAGTTAATATTTTTAGAACACTTGAAAGTCAACTTTTCTATATTTAAGATAAAAAAATTCTAAGAAATTAAATGTATTCTACATGGATAATCAAGTCAAAGAACAGGGAGGATCTACATAGTAAGAAAAGAACAAATTCCAGGGAGATACGCTAGATGTTTTAAATTTCTTATTACAGATCTCCAAGAACTCTGTCTTGTTAACTTAGTTTCTTCTAAATACCAATATTAAGTCACAGTTTTATTATATCAGTATTATTGGGTAGTTTTAAATGTCAAAAAATATGTGTTGGTTCCTACTCACCTGGGAATTTAATTAGTGCAACCCCTTGATTTTATAGTTGAAGCAAAGGAAGCCCAGACACTGGGTGCCTAACTTGCTAAAGGTCAGTCAGCTAGTTAATAGTAACCAGTTAAATTGGAGGAAACTATATAATTTGCCTAAGGACACACTTGCCTAAGGTCTGGCAACTAGTGGGGCTGGAATTACAACGTGGGCGATTCCTGGCTTCTAAGGTTGTTCTACACTGCTCTCTCTGCCAGTGGAAAACTAACAATAATCCCTCATAAGCAGGTAGAGTCCTGTAGATGAAAAGCCATACAAATAAAAAGTAGACTAATAAATGCTATTATTATAAGTGCAAGTAAGTGTATATATTATCTAAATTGCTTTAATGGCATAAAGAAGCAAGTATTTCTAGACTTCGTGATGGAAACAATGTGTACATTTGATAGTTTATATACTATTTAGTACTTTTTAAGGAGGGAAATAAGATAAGAACAATGCAATCTTTATTTATCCTGATTTTTAGAGCATAAAAATATTAAGCAATATATTTTTGAAAATGTTCACCCCAAGTACTACTGCCCAAATACATTAACTGTATTGTATTTAATCATTTAGAATGCTTAGAGATACTTGTTTTGATAATTCAAGTAACATTTATGATTTTTTTAAATGTCAGACATAGGACAGTCTTGGCTTTAAGAATTCTTATATCCATGGCTTTTAAAAGGTCTATGAAAGTATGAAGATTTCACACCCAATGCTTCTGTAATGCTTCTGTTTTGCCAACAGTCCATTACGTCATAATCATTTATGCATACACCTCAATGTTTTTTTTGGAATCTATTTTTAATTTTAGCCTTCATCCTCTCTTGGTGAAAGAGAGAGTAAGGATGAGTGAGTGGGAGGTAGGACAGGAGATAGAGGTATTATTAACACATAGTCTTTGAGCGTATTACTTCCTGTCTGAACCCCCTTGCTTTCAAATATCAACAGATGTGTTTTAGTTTTTTATTTTCATGAAAAATAATCCAAGTTCACTGTATTTGTAACTGTGTGAATGAGAATTTAACTTCTGGTATCTGTCTAGCTCTTCCTTTGCAGCAAACTCAAGAAGGTAAAAACGTCAATTAGCCTACTTATTAATGGTAACTAGTCACCGGTTATGTATTATGAGTAGACTGAGAGAAAACTAAAATTATCTAATGAGGACATTATACATTGGGCTTCTTTGAGGGCCATGATTCTGGAAACTGGGCACATCCCTTATGGGATCTTGGAAGCTTTGTCAACACAATTGTTACAAGAGATATCAGCTTCCATTAACTTGGTTCGTCATATCCTGACAGTGGTGGGTGGTGCAGTCGCTATGTCATGTCTGACTCTTTGCGACCCCATGGACTGTAACCTGCCAGGCTCCTCTAATCCATGGAAGTCTCCAGACAAGAATACTGGAGTGGGTTACCATGTCCTTCTCCTCATATCCTGATAATTATGGCAAAAAGGGAATATCTTTTCATTTCCCAGTTCTCACTATCTAAAGAAAGCACAGTGTTCATCTTCAGTCATACTTTTTCTTAGTACCAAATACAAAAAAAAAAAAAAGAATATTTAAACTTGCTGCCTTTCATATATAGGGAATTCATGGGGAAAATAGAGGCAATTTTTTCAACTACAGATTTGCAGAAGACATAAAAATGATAATCAGATGAGCCTTAAGACTATACAAAATCTGAGGTTACAACACTATATCTTATTTTCATAATACTTTTTTACTAAGAGCAATACATGTTCATTGAAGAAAATCTGGAAAGTACTTAAGTAAATGAAGACAATTAAAACACTTTTAATCTCACACACACTAGTAGTGTACTGTTAGTTGCTTAGTCATGTCTGACTCTTTGTGGCCCCATGGACTGTAGTCTGCCAGGCTCCTCTGTCCATGGAATTCTGCATGAAGAATACTGGAGTGGGTAGTCACTCCCTTCTCCAGGGGATCTTCCCAACCCAGGGATCAAACCCAGGTCTCCTGCATTGCAGGCAGATTCTTTACTGCCTGAGTCACCAGGGAAGTCCTATAATCTCATAATACCCAGAGACAGTTACTATTAATGTACTGATGCATTTCTTTCTATACAGAAAGATGAACAGATAAGTACAGAGAATTTATACAAACTTACTCAACTACACATTTTTAATAGTATCACTAATATAAAATTTTATATCCTTCTCTTAACATTGACTTTAACTTGGTGGACATATCTTTTAAAAGAGAGCTGTGAGAATATTATCCAGCTATTTTGACTGCTGAAGGGAATGGAATTTAAAACCATCTCTTACAAATGTGCTTGGGATTGCTTTTCCCAAGTATACTTATCTTCAGTCTTCTGTTTTGACTTTAATCTGCTATTATTTCTCTTCCCATTTAGGTTGTCTTTTAAATTATTCCTATGGTTCAACTTTATCAGCACAGTTTTCACTTACTCGTAAGAACTACATACCATCTGTAGACATTTATAAAAGTTAGAAATAAAACCATCCCCAAACTAGTTCCCAGAAGAGCCTACCTGTCCACTCAGAAAAGTGTTTATTTATCTCCAGTTTGTTTCTTGTTTCTTGGCCAAACAAAAAAGTCATGAATAGGGAGAGAACTGGGATTTGAAATCCAGTCAAGCTTTCTGAAAGCTTAAAAACATATATCCTTTCTGCAACACTTTAGCTACAAATATATTCCCTTCTTAAACTCTAACACATGATTTCCCCTTTCTCCAAAATAAGTTGTATTACTGTAATCTATGTTCACTTTGAACACTGATCTCACAGTTGTCCATAGGGACATGGATCTGGCTTGATCTGGCTCCAGCGTCCTCCCTGAAACTCCTCTCTTGACAAAAGCCCCTCAAGTCTTCCAGCCAATGCCCTGGAGAGCTGTCACTTATACACTAAGGTTCAACACACTTGGATGATGACCATCTTGGAGATTTAGTATCTAGTCTGTTGATTAGGTCGAGAATATCCTCGGCACTTGCCATTTCTCAATCTATTCTATACAGTGCCTTTACTGCCTGAGAAAGCCTGGGTATAGGAATATTATTCAGCAAAAGAAGAAGCAAAGAATTCATTTACGTTGTGTTCTCTTTTTATATCTCTGAGTATATGTTTGGTAGAGTGCAAGCCAGGTACTTCTACAATTCTCATTTCATGATATATAAGAGTCTTTCATTATTATTTTGGGAATCCATTGCCAGAATTTGTCTGCATTCATTTTTGGCTATCTCATTTTTAGTATGCTTGGGATCTGTCACCCTTCATGGGCTTAATTTAGTAAACTGACCCTTCAAATATTTTGCCTACATTAATGCAAACAAAATTAATTCTACTCATCTTAATAAATATTATGCAATATATTATGCAATATATCCTGAGCAACAGTTGTCCAAGAAAAGATCTGCAAATGATGGATTTTTAATAAATAATCATGTAGGCAGATAGCTGTAAGCTCCTCATTGCTAGCTATGCAAGTAAAAACACGATTTCTCTTTAATCAATGTCTTCTGTTGCGTTTGTGAACTAGTTAATGAGGATTTCAGGACTTTTGATAAGTGCAATTTTTTTTTCCCCCAGAGTAGTTCTGGGTTTATGTAAGTAATGTTTTGTTCAATTCTTTTTAAAATTCAAATGACACTAACAAATCAATCATTTATTAGAGCTTCATTGTAACTGTCTATTGAACATATGAGGAGTTTCTACTTACAGAGTTGCAGAGCTACATATTTCTCAAACATCTCTGCCACTGCCACTTTATTTTTCTGAAGCACTACCCTAAGTTCCCAGTGGCTCAGCAGTAAAGAATCCACCTGCAATCAAGGAGACATGGGTTCGATCCCTGTGTCAGGAAGATCTCCTGGAGGAGGACATGGCAACCCACTCCAGTATTCTTGCCTAGGAAGTCCCATGGACAGAGGAGCCTGGCAGGCTACAGTCCATAGGGTTGAGAAGAGGACACGACTGAAGTGACTTAGCACACAACATAAGCACAGGGCTTCCCAGGGGTGGGAGTGCTAAAACACACATACACACACACACACACATACACACACACACAAACCCTGCCTGCCAATGAAGTAGACATAAGAGCCACAGGTTTGATCCTTGGTTCAGGAAGATCCCCTGGAGAAGGGCATGGCAATGCATTTCAGTATTTCTGCCTGGAAGAATCCCATGGACAGAGGAGCCCGGAGGGCTACGGCCAATGGGGTCACAGAGTTGGACACGGCTGAAGCGACTTAGCATGCAAACACCATAAGGACATCATTCTTTGGGGTTTTGATTACTTGTATATTTAACAACTTATTAATAAAAATAATATGCCCCTTTGAAAAACACAGTTCCTTAAAACCCATTATTAGCTTTCTCCTTAAATGTTTATCAGCCCACATGTAGTGGGAACTAAGTGGCACTTTGCAGGGTAAAGCCTTTTGAGAATGGTACATAATGGTCCCGTAGCTATGGGTTGAATAGTAAAAAAGAAAAAAAAAAAGGTACAGAAATTAGAACCAGGAAATAAGGAAGTCCAGCATGAAAGAAGGAAGAGAGGGAGCAACGGAGGGAAGAACTTGGGGAAAAAACTTGAACTCTGCTATTCACCTTGGAAAAGTACTCAACTTCTGAGAGCTTCAGTTGTTCCACCTGTAAAACAGGGGTGATGAAAATATGACTTCCTCACAGATACTTTAATAGTAGATCTCAGTGTGCCTTGTGAAGTTTACAACATGAGGCAAAGTATGGCTTTTTACTTGGCATCATTTGCTATAATCAGTCCCATTTATGCATTCTGTGCTATAAACATTCATCTTATAAAGACTGTGGACAGCTTCAAAAGGTAGACCCATGCATTGCAACTACCTTTTCTGGTTTGGAAGTACTTCTGATATTTTTAACCCAAAAAACTAATTCACAATTTTTAACAGCATTTGTGTGCCACAAGCTCAGAAAGCTTACTATTTATTCTCATGACTAGAGTCCTGCAAAATCTCTTTTTAAACAAGGAAGCCTCTTTTAAGTCCTGTTTCAGTCTGGTGCCTTTGGTCAAGGTGGAAACTAAAATTGAAAACAGATAGATGTTTTACATTTAAATGGGTTTAACATAAATGTGTATTAAGCCATTTCATGGACGATTGCACAAATATCTTTTCCAAACTTAGTACACGTGAGCACATATACAGTAACCATTAGTGTCTTCTAGAGAAATAAGGTGCAGGTCCAAAATTTTAAAGAGCTACTTCTAGTTGCTCTCACTGAAAGAAAATGTAATGTCTTTAAGGGAATTGCTCTAATAATATCAAGGCATCTGAAATGGCTGGCCAGAGCAGAACAGAACAGAGTGGATGTCTCCGTAAGTCAATTTAACAAGAAATAAGCTTCCCCCTGGAGAATCTAAACTCCCTAGTCTCCCACAAAGAAAATTGAATTTTGGAGGTCACACCTTGGGTAGGTTACCAGAGGGAGAAGCTTAACATTCTTTTTGTCATATGTTCTGGTAGGTCAACGCTATTCTACCAACAAATTCCCTGCTAAACATTGCTCCTTCCTCAATTTTTCCTCTCCCCCACCACTCCCTCCTCCAAATTATTACAAGTCTTTGGAATCCCCTAGGAAATGGCAAATCATTGTGACACTTCAGATGCCAGGGCCCACGCTGGATACAACCATGCTCAAACATCGAGTTTGGAACCTCGCGGAGAGGAATAGGATCCATGCCGAGGGCAGGAGCTGGGGGCGCGAAACTAGTGGGATTGCGGCGGGGAGTCAGAATGAGTCAGATAGATCCAGCAGAGCTTTAGGCTAGACTGTTTAGCCAAATGTAATCAACGGAACTGCTCTTATTGGAGAGAAAAGCAGGTCTCCAAGTCAAGCCCAGGCGAAGCTCTGGCTCCGTGGGTGAATGACCCACTCGCAAAATTCCCCCGAGTGGGTGATCGGAGGGCCTTGGGCGTTCGCGCAACGGCTGTAAGCGCCCCACCTCACTGCCCCTTCGGCAGTGCTGTGGATGGGCGCAGCCGGGCCACCGCCCACCCCCATCTCCATCCCACCCCCGCCCGCCCCGCAGCAACATGTGGGGTGCTGCCACTCCGCCGCCCGGGGTTCTCCCTCCGGCTGGAGTTCCTGGTGGACGCACGCTTGGCCCTGGGAAGGTGCTGAATTACTCTTGGGGAAGATTCCTCCAGCGTTGAACTTGGCAGCTCCTGACATTTCTATCCCCCCCGCAGCGCGCAGGCACTACACACACGCACACACACGCCCCTCTGGACTTGCCCAGGCTGCGCGCAGTGCGGGTGTCCACTCGGAGGCAAAACATCGGAGCGGGATGCAGAAGTGAGGATCTCAGCTCCGCCGACCAGTGGGCCGGGAGAGTGTGGGGGTAAAGGACTGTCCTAGCAGAGGGCTGCTCACTCTGTGGTTGGTCCAGGCCCCGCAGTAGATCGGGCGGCTGGCAGGAAACCCCTCTCCTTTTGTGCTCCCCCGGGAAGCCAGCCTCTACTCACCCCGGCTGCACGCGGATTCCGGCCGCCAGCGGCAGCCCGCTGCCCCATCCCACGAACACTGCGGCGCCCCCAGAGTGTGCAATGCGGCGCCCCGCCAGCGCGCGGCCGGAGCCGGGGAGTGCGAGGAGGGAGCGAGAGAGCGAGGGAACGAGGGAGCGAGGGAGGGAGGGGAGTAGGGAGGGAGCGCGGCGGGGAGGGACAGGGCGGCGGGGGGCGCGCGCGCCACTCCCACTCGCGCCCAGCACTAGCCGCCGCCCGCCGCCGCAGCCGGCCAGCCCGGCCTCGCGGGTCGGGGGACCAATCAACGCACGGGTGTGGGGTGGTGGGTAACCGAGCCCTCCGCGGGGCGCGCTCATTGGCCCGGAGCGCGCGACCCAACTCCTGGAGAGTCCTCCTGAGCGCCCAGTGTGCAAACTCCCGCCGACCGGAGCTGGCTCCCGGCGCAGGTGGGGTTTCCCGGCTCCGCGCTCTGGCCTGCTGGGCTAGTCTGCCGAGTTCCGCTGACGGAACCGGGAGGATGTGAGACCTGCTCTTGAAACGCGTTCGCGGTGAGCGTTCAAATCCAGCAATGTTTGTTCAGGTTAAACCGACCCCTTCCTGTAAGGAACCCTTGCGCCCTCGCTTCACCCTGGCCGGTAGCTGAATGAGGCAAAGCCCGGCCGTGTAAAAATGGCCCCAGCCAAAGCCTACTCCCCGCCACCCCCAGGGTCTTGCGAAACCCGATGCACCTAAGAACCCGAACTGAAAAACTTAGTCGAGCTCCTAACGCAGGGCAAACCTAGACCACTTGACGTTTGCAACAGAAGAGCAACCCCTCGGGGCGGGCGACGGAGGGGCGGAGAGCCGGGGTGGTGATGGCCGATCCTCGTGAGGAAGCGAGTCGCGTTCTGGGCTTTGGTGGGGAAAACTCCCCCTGCTTTGCCAAACACTTCCCTCAGGTAGAGCCCCCCCCCCCCCCCCCCCCCACCTCTTTGGTGGTACTGAATTTTTTTCTTCCCTGGTGTAAATCATGTTTGACTCTCGGGGACTTTTCAAGCCGGAGCCTCAGACTGGAAGCTGAGCACGGCCCCACTTTCCCCTCCTCCCCTCTGAGTTCCGCCGAGGGCTGGCGGAGACTGGGGGGTTTGGGGGGAGGGGGCGGGGGGGGGAGCGGGTGGCGTCCAGGGAAGGTCTGAAGGAAGGACTCCATCTGCGAACCGGCAGCTCGCCCCCAGCTGCCCCACCTCCTCCAGGTACCTGACCTGCAGACTGCCTTTGCTAGGACGGCCGCCCCGGTGGCTACATTTGTTTGTCCGTCTTTCAACCGACCCCCCTTCCCCCGCACCCCCCACCCCCACCCCCAGTTCCTTGGCCTTTCTCTTCTTTGAGCTTCTTTTCAGGCAGACCTCTGAACCTTCCTGCCTCTGCTCCTCCTTGTAATCTACTCCTGCTCAATATAAAAATATCCTTTCTTTTTTTTAAACTTGCCTCCCCTTTTCCCTGTTTGGAAGGGTCTCAGATAATGTTTTTTTGATTCACAGTTTCTGAACCTCAGGAAGTTTTTCTCTTGCTTATAGTTGATGTGCACAGGTTCACACAAGCTCTAGATTCAAGTGGGCAAAAATAATTATCACTCCTTTAGAACATTTGGACACGGGAGGTGATCACTGCGGTGTGCTGCCTTCCTGCAGGGCTCAGCACATTGAATAAATTGAACATGAATTAATCAAACGGAACCTGGAAATGTCTCTCAGTGACCGAGCAGGTTACCTGTGAGAATCTGGTACTAATGACAACGTGTCCTGGGTCGTCATCGCTGCCTGATTTAGTTTCCAGGGAAGAAATTCTGTCTTGGGAAGTTCCCATCCATGTACCTAACCCACTTCATTTCTCTCTTTTTTTTTTTTAAACTGACTCAGCTCGCAGTATAGTCAAAACTTAACATTTGGGTTCAAAATTAAGTTCAATATATTAATGCTGCTCATGAGACTAAATTCTTTGTGGGGATATCATCCTTAGGATCTATTTTAGAACGACAGGCACTCAAAATATTGGAAGTGGTTTATCTTTGTGGACTGCGACAACAGATGAATTTTTTTCTTTATACTTTCCTGAATTTTCTAAAAAATAATACTTATTAATACTTATTAATCAGGAATACTTATTAATAGTTATTAATCAAGAAAAAATATAATTTGTTAACTCCCTACATACAATACTCTCCAGGCATCAGAAGAGCTGAAATACTAAATTCTCCTTCTATGTCACCCTTCACATCTTTTCAATGACCAATCCCATAAATTTGGTCTCCTGGAATAGCATTCAAGTCTGTCTCTCCACAGCATCTCAACTGCCACTGCCACACCTATCATCTCTTATCCAGGCTTCAGCCATAGTCTTAACTGCTCTATTGATCATGTCACTTAAAAGCTTGACATCCATCACCCTCCCCAACTCCATTGCTATGAAGTTCAAACCTACCTTGGTTGACAAGGCCTTTCATTCCTGTCCCAATCCCTGCCTTCCATTTTGGCTTCATCTGCTGCCCCATGTTTCCCTACATAGGGTGATTCTACCCTATTGCGACTTTTTTGTCCTTCCCACAGATGTTATGTGACTTCGATGTTATGTGACTTCCCCATGGCTAAGACTGTATAGTGCTGCAATGTCTTTCTCTTCCTCTCCAGCCCCACCCCCACTGCACCAGTAAGTTCCTACCTCTGCTTCAAGACTCACTTCAAATGTCACCTTTTTAAATGAGATCCCAGAGCAGATTTAGCAACTCTTCCTCTCTATATTTCAATAGCAAGCACTTCATTTATTCAACGATTGATTATCTAGCTCCTATTATGTTCTAGTCACTATGAAGAAAACATATATTGTATTTATACTGCTGGAACAGACTATGAGAGAGACAAACATTAAGGCCTGTTACACAAATAAATAATTGCAAACTGAGATAAGTGTGATGAAACTGCTGCCTCTGCAAAAAGAAGCATGGTTTACTTTGAACAAATGCCAACTATAGTTCTTACCACATTGTGCTCTAACCTGTTGATTTGTTTGTCCAGAGCTCTATCTCCCATCATATTCATCTATGTACTGACATCCAGAACACAGTACCTGGCTCACTCTAGGTGTTCAGTAAACATTCTTAAAGAAATTAATGGATAGAAAAGTGAATGGATAGTCAAAGCCCCCACGAAGCATTTCATTTCACTTACTTACATACTACAATTCTGCAGAATCTAAAAGTCTTTACTTCTGTGTTTTAAAAATTAAAATTATTAGATCCTTGTATCATCTTTTATAACTGTAATCTAGTTCTCCCAACAAAAATTATCTAATTTCTTCTTGTTTGATGTCATATTTTGGAGACATAGGGCTAATATACTATTTGTAGAGAATCTGTTGCTGTTAGGAGGAATTTATTCTTTTGTTCTTTTTTTTATAAATTTGGCTTTTAACATATAAATGTTCAATTTTAAAATCCAAACTACAATCTATAAAAGAATAAATAAACTGGGCTTTATCAAAATTAAAAACATTTGCTCTGCAAACAAAACTATTGACAGAATGAAAAGATATGGACTGGGAGAAAATATTTGCAAATCATATATCTGACACAGGACTGTAGCAGGAGATACTAATCTATCTCAGTTCCACTAATCATCAATGAAATGCTAATTAAAACCACAATGAGATACTATCATACACTTAATATAATGGTTGGAAAAATCTGATGATGTCAAATTCTGATGAGGATGCAGAGCAACCAGAATTCTTATATATTGCTGACGGGAATGCATAGTGGGACTGCAACTCTCAGTTTCACAGATATTATAAAATTCAATATACACTTCTCCATATGGCCCAGTTTTCCACTAGATATTTACCAAAGTGAAATGATAGGCCTATATTCATGCAAAATCCTCTAAATAAATATTTATATCACTTTAATCACTAAAATCTTAAAACAATTCCAAAGTCCCTCAACTGGGAAAAAGCTAAATAAAATGTAGTACATCCATAGAATGGAATACTATTCAATAATGAAAACAGACAGGCTGTTGATACAAACAATGTTCTATATCCCAATGCACTATGTAAGTGAAAGAAAAAGACTCAAAAGCTTAATGTATATACTAGTTAGGAATGGCAGAACAGCAAGATAAAAAGACTTGAGGTTTTTATGATGATGGGCCCAAAATAATTTGAGGTCTGGATGATCAATATTTAGATGAGACAGTTGTTTAAACCACTGTTAATTCAAGTTTCCTGTCACACAGAGTTAAACCTCATTTTACCTAATATAATGTTGTTGTTGTTCAGTCGCTAAGTCATGTCCGATTCTTTGCGACCCCATGGACTGCCGCACACCGGGCTTCCCTGTCTTTCACCATCTCCCGGAGTTTGCTCAAAACCCAATATAGTGAGTGCATGAATTAATCATTAATGAAAATTCCACTAAACAGTCTTAGTAAAAGAAGAAACTATGACTGTCTTATTTACCAAAATATCACCAATGCTTCACACAATGCCAGTACAGAGTAGGCTCTCAATAAATACTAGTTAAATGAATGAACAGATAAGAATGAAGATCAAGTTGAAATTTTACAGGATTATAACAAAATTTCCATTCAGATAAGTGTTTTCTTTTTCAAAGTAGCTACTTTGTCACATTACATTTTTCATTCCAGTGATGCAGCTCCTATTTCAAAATATATTCCCTTCCTCCTTCTACTTATTAAAATATTGCCCTTTCTTTAAGTAACAATGTTCCCTTAAATGAATTATTCACTTCTTTCTCTCAATGAGCAAACAATAAATTTGATACGTCTTAACATTCTACTCATTTTTCAATATTCCAAGTAATGTCTGGTTTATCTTTTTTTCCGCTATAACAAATATCAGAAGTTTATATAACAGGTGCACAGTAGAAATGAAAATCCAGATTTTATGCAAAGCTTGAGAGATTTGGGCTTAAAAAACCATCCTATTTCCGGATGTATCACTAAAAGTAAGTTTCACTTATTGGACACTGATGGTTGACATTAAGCTCTTGAAATATCATTAAAATACTTCTACTTTAACCAGTTTGCACAGTCAAGTGACTTTTAAAAAATCATTTACAGCTAAGCAATTATGGAATTTATTAAAAGAACTCAATTTTCTCTACCAGTTTTTCTACCAGGAACCGGTAATCTTGGCTGCCAGGAAAGACCCCCTCAGTTGCTTTAACACATCAATCAGTTTTATACCTGTTTATGTCAGGGAGCACTTTTTGCATAACATGGAAACCACAAAGAATTGACATGGTAATCCTTCCCATAAATAAGAATTACCTAATTACCACCTGACAATGAAAATATTAGAGATTAAGAAGAGGAAGTCCTGAGAGGTGGGCAAATAGATGTAAGCTGAATGGAATATTGTAAAGAATAAATCCAAAAAGGTCTAAAAGTTTCATCATCTTTATTCTCCCCATTGTCTATCACTGTACCTGAGATAATTCGGGACTGGTTGAATTTTTGCTTCTGATCTTACTTCTGTGCTCGGGGCCAAGAAAAAATGAGATAAAATTTCAAGAGGTTGTGTTTTCAACTTTCCTCATTGCATAATGATGCCTATAATTCCACAATCAGGGCAAATTTCCTTAGGCAGATTGCAAAGAGGATTTATCTTGAATTGCATTGTTAACCTGAGTGGTGGTAATGGTTGCCTGGAATGCTGTGCCAACAAGGATCACAAGGCCAATCTGATGGATCAATTAGCAAACCTTTGGTGAAGGAGAGCAATTATAATTTCAGTTTTGGACACATGCAGATTGGTTGTAGAATATCCAGATAACATTACCCAGGAGGTCATTGGATATGCAGGCCCAAAGTTCAACAGAGATATACATTTCTGAGACTCGAGTATTAAGTTTAAACTCTCTCCTCCTTCCACTTGTGCACATAGCAGACATGTGCTTGTTCCTTCTGAGACCTCACTTGGCTTCAGAACCCTCTGAGCTCACTGTTCCTCCTATCCACCACCAACAGATAGTTGTTGGAACAAAAAATGGAAAACAATTATATCACACAGTGTCGGATTAATCCAGGTTTAGTACCTTGTGGGTTAGGACAAAAGGACAGTGCTAAGGAAGTTGTTTATGCTAGTGAGGGTATTTGTCAAGTGACCAACCTTGTTGTCTAAGTTGGAAAGAAAAGAAAAAATCAAGGATGAACTTAAAAATGAAGGTTTTTTTCCTCGTAAATTTTTCAATGAATTATTTTCCCTCCAATCCCAAGCATACTTTTCCCTCCCTGTATTAGGTATTACTGGAACCAGACAAAAATAGCTTAACTCTTTGCTCCAGGGAATACTTCCTTCTGGAAAGCTCAGTTGTGTCCGACTCATTGTGACCCCCTGAACTATACAGTCCATGGAAGTCTCCAGGCCAGGATACTGGAGTGAGTAGCTGTTCCCTTCTCCAGGGGCTCTTTCTGACCCAGGAATCGAACCAGGGTCTCCTGCATAGCAAGTGGATTCTTTACCAGCTGAGCTACCAGAGAAGCCATACCACACACCATGTGGGGTCTTAGTTCCCTGATGAGGGATTGAACCTGTGACCCCCGCATTGGAAGCAGGGAGTCTCAAGCACTGGACCACCAGGGAAGTCCTCTGGAAAGTAGACTGTGAGTCTATTAAACTGGTCACATTTTAAGGCTAGCTTCTCATCATGTGAGTACTTCCAGACTCTCTCCTACCTGTGCCTACCTAAAATGTTATGTCATAGACTCTGCCCATTCCAACCAGTCCCTGCTTTTCCAGACTTGCCTAGAAATCCCAGCTCGGACTCTAAAAACATCGTAAATACTTATGGAAATAAGTGAAAGGAACTCAAATGAGAACAGGGGCTGTTTATTCAGAGTTTACTAGAGCAAGAGATTTCAGCCACCATCATTTGCACTTGGCAGCGACTGAACACAAGCAAACGAGTTGTAAAACTTTATAATTAGAAAAAAATAAAAGACAACTTCTGGTATGCGTTGCTGTCATGGAGTGAATGGAGTACTCGGGTGACCAGAAGCAGGGAATCCTGTCTGATCGGTTTGAGGATCATATTTGTCTTTCTCTGGTTAATCCTGGGTTTGGGAGAGAGGGTGGAGGTAGAGGAGCTGTCAGTCATTGACCAGGCTTGACCATTTTAGGCTAATTGCTGAAAAGGTCGTGTGGTTTGGCTTCCTGACCTGTTAATTGCAGAGGCTGTGGGTCAGAGTTCTATTGTTATATATGATCCGGTCATTGTGCATTTGTACATTCAGTCTCCCATGTCCTTTCCTAATTTTCTGATTTTGAGTCTGCACTAAGACTTTGCAGCAGATGTTCTCCCCATTGCAGTCGAGTTAATAAATGTACCTTTGCTTCATCTGCAAGTGTTTCTGGTGGTCTTTTGAAGAGTCACCAGTGAACAGTCCATATCTTTGCTTCATGTTATATAGCTATCTTCTTCCCCTTTTTCCCAATGAGAGTTTACCTCCAACAAGAAAAGAGAATTCTCCCAAAAGATTTCATAGTTCTCTGGAAACATGTCTCTTCTTGGTTCACTCTGTGCAGGGTCTGGCTCTCCAACCTTGGGAGACCCTTGAATGTCACAGTCTCTTGGGATCCCAGCAGCTATTCCTTCCTCTTTGGGGGCAAGGCACAGGGCACAGTCTTGCAAATCTAACACAAAAGTGCCCCTTTGCCAACAGGGGCAAACCTTTGTAGATTGGACAAATGTAGAAGTGTCCTAGGACAGACACTGTGAAAGTACGTAGAATAATTAAATTAGGAAAGGTTAAAGTTCCCTGGAATCCTTTGTTAAAAGAATAGCAATACATTTTGCAAACAGAGCAAACTCATTCTTTTACCAAACATCTGTTCAACAAAAGGTACGTACCAGAAGCTGAAAAGACAGTGATGAGCAAAACAAATACATAACTGATGCCATGTTTCACTGAGCTTTCAGTCTAGTGAGGGACAAAGTCATTGATCAAATAATCTAACATATAAATGTGAAATATGAGAGTGTTACCAGAGAAAACTGGGAAGTCTCAGAAGGTATGCTTGAGGGATCAAATACTAGTCTTCTTCATATAATGCATCCATGCAGAAGGTATCCATAACAAGACATTAAAAAACTCATCAAAAAATCATTAGTAGATCTCTGCTTCCAGCTAAGACGGAACAACAGGGACTGAATTTACCCTCCCAGTGGGAACAACAAAAAATCGGACAGTATCTACACTTGTTAACTCTGTGTAGGTTTTCCAGGACTTCCATAACAAAGGACCACAAATTGAGTGTCTTAAAATAACAAGTGTATTCTCTCACACTTCTGGAGGGTAGAAGTCCAAGATCAAGGTGTCCTGGCTTCTGCTGTCTCCAGCAGTCCTTTCCATTCCTTGACTTGTAGATGTATCACTCTCATCTCTGCCTCCATCATCTCAAGGCATTCTTCCTGTGTGTCTTCTAAATCCTTTTTCCTTCTTAGAGGACAGGACCCCAGTCATTGGATTAAGGTCCACCTTAATTCAGTATGGCCTCATTGTAACTAATTACAAAGACCCTATTTCCAAATGAAGTTACATTCTGGGACTTCAGGGATCAAGACTTCAACAAGGGGCACAATTCAACCGTAACACTCTCCATTCTAGGAGATCGGGTGGTGGACTTCACTGAACTCTTCCAAGTCCCTGGTTTTTCCCAAGTCAAGAAGCACTGGTACCCTGCATTTCAGGTCTACCCCTTTTTGAATCTAAACCTTCTGGCAAACATTTTCTGCAGTACTCTTTTCTATGACTACTTTCACACAGAGTAATATATTTCACCTTTAAGTACTCAATTGAAAAACAAAAACATATCCTGGTATCCCACCCTTCACCTTTAAAATCTGCCACTCAGTTTTAAGTCTGTTTTACAGGGATTTAGGAATGTACCAACTTTTTACTTTGTCTTGAAAAGGCCAAGCTAAAACTTGAAAGAAAAGCCAGAGCTTAAGGATAACCTTCCAATTACTTAGCAAATTACATTTTTGTTAAGTATCTCTCTTTTTCTTATGCAGATACATGAACACACATGTCTTATCGTGGATTTATAGTCTGCTGCTCTAAGCTAGGAATTGGCCATGTGTGAAGGAATGTGTAGTGGCAGCGGTGACCTCACACAGATTTCGCAGCCCTTTCTCTAGTTTATAGTTAAAATGCTAGGACCATCAGTTGGGTAGAGTTCTGAGTAAACAGCCTTTCGAACATTAGCCACATGTCTCCTGTTTTGTGAGTGAGCCCTGTGCCTGTTGGGAAGTACTGGGTGGCTCAAGTACTTGACTATATTTCTTCTGCAGATGTCACATCTTGTCACCAGCCACCCCCTCCTCTATAAGAACACCCTGCAGGCATTTGTTCCCTTTGAGTAAATGCCACTCTCCAAAGAGCCTTTCTACAGGATAAAACATGTTTCACACAAAGTCCGTTCCTAATTCAATGAAGGAGCATAAAGAGCATTCTTCTCAGAGGTAAATTAATGAGCTAAAGTGTAGAGAATACATAGTTTTGTGTTTTTTTCCCCACTGGCTGCATCTTATCAAAGTAATGCCTCTTGCTGAATCATTAACAGCTGATGGTGTACATTACAGAGTGGAAAGGAAAAGGAGAACTAATAAGTGTTTTGGTCGACAAATGCTGGAGCCTTTCAATACAACAGAGTGAAAGAGACTGGAAAGAGATGTGATTTTCTGTATTTCTTCACTCTTTGCCTGGGGCAGGGCAGCCCCTGCCTTTGAACAAGGTCAGGTACATTGTGCAGGCCCACAGTTTGAAGAGCATTGAAAGATTCCTGGAGGGGGTGTATCCCCAGTAACAAATGGCTCTGTTGGGGAGGAGAAGGGACCCCACGCAGCCTACCCCTTTATCTCCCCAAAATAGAGGCCCTGCAGGCTCTTAACTAGCTGGGGTGGGTTAACACCTGCTCAGAGAAAGAATGTACTCACTTTCTGGTCACAGGTAGCCGACTTCTTGATGAGCAGGGCTGGAGGCCCTTTTCTCTGTCCGTCTCACTGGGAATTGTTCGCTGTCACACTGGGAAATGGATAGTAGACAACTATGCACTGTTTCCAAGTTGAAAGTTTAGGAGGCACTAACTCTCAAAGCACAAAGCAAGAAAAGAAAAAAACTTGAAAATATCAAATGTGTAAACATTTGTATATGGAATATAGCTGTCCATTTTTGTATTTCAACATTATGTTTGGTGTTTTTGTACACATTATGTAAGTGTTTTTGTTAATATCATGATGCACTCGATGGAGGAAGTAAGGAAATTTGAGATGGATGGGGTAAATCAGTCTGGTAATTGGTATTTATTGAGGTTTTCTGTGTGTGGCTATCAGAAAGTGTATCATTTGGGGAATACTTTAATGATAAGTCATGGTCTCTGTTGTTAAGCAGTTAGGAGATTATCTTGGAGAACAGGACATGCACACACATAACATTTCTAACAAATCAATAAGTACCAACTTGTATAACAGAGCACAAGCATTAATAGAAGATTTAAACGCTTGGGCTATGTCAAGTGGAGGAGTAAATAAGAGTCAATCTTGATACAGAATGTGGATCTTACTCCAGAGACTTGGGGGAAATGTCATTTCTTTACCATTTTCAAATGAATTAATTCAGACTTTTATAATGATCAAGAGGCAGTGAGTTCACCTTTCTACTCGGAACACATAGCAATGACAGATGAAATATTTAAAAGGCAGGAAGAAAGAGACAGAAAGGGAGAAAGAAGGATGAAAGAAGGAAGGAGGGAAGAGAGAGAGAAAGGGAGAAAAACAGGAAGACTCAACCAGGTTCTAATACAGGATAAGATCTTGTGGACCAGATGCAAAGGGAAAACACAAACTGTGGGTTGTCTAGGCTTTAGAAGTAGGCACCCATGACTGGGAACTTAGTCCCTGGAGGACAAGGAGTTCTAAGTGTGAATGAGACTTGGAGCAGAGCCAGGCTTCCTGTTTGATGCCAGAGGCAGACAGGGTTTTCACTCTACTTTCACTCTACTGGGACTCTGGCTTCAGATGAAGCTGTAAGCCTGGGAGATGAAGGGCAAAGACCATGTGTTACTCTCAGAAACTGAGCCAACTACCCACTCTGTAAATGGATCAACCACATCCCTCAATGGCCTCAGGGGCAGTACATACTATAGTGAAGTGAAGTGAAGTCGCTCAGTCGTGTCCGACTCTTTGCAACTCCATGGACTGTAGCCTACGGGGCTCCTCCGTCCATGGGATTTTCCAGGCAAGGATACTGGAGTGGGTTGCCATTTCCTCTCCAGGAGATTTTCCCGGCCCAGGGATTGAACCCAGGTCTCCCGCATTGTAGGCAGACACTTTACAGTCTGAGCCACCAGGGAAGACATCCTATGCTCAACTGTAAAATTTGGTTCTGGTTTGGAAAAAGGACCGGGCTAGGCGAAGTCAACTTCTGGACTGTTGGGAGGGGAGAAATTTGGAGGGGATACTCAAAATCAGCCTGCAAATCAAAAATCCAAAGCACAGGAAGAAAGACTAATTTCTCGAAGGACAGCCAAGAAATAAAAAACTTGGAAGAACAGTTCACGCCAAGTGAAACTCATATTAGAATCGTCTGAAAATATGTCAGCATAAATTTGCTGAGATTGTTCAGAGATATAGAAAGGTATTTATGATTAAAGAAATAAATTATGGAAATAAATAGGCACAAATGAAATGCTGCTGCTGCTAAGTCACTTCAGTCATGTCCAACTCTATGTGACCCCATAGACGGCAGCCCACCAGGCACCCCCATCCCTGGGATTATCCAGCCAAGAATACAGGGGTGGGTTGCCATTTCCTTCTCCAATGCATGAAAGTGAAAAGTGAAAGTGAAGTCGCTCAGTCGTGTCTGACTCGTAGTGACCCCATGAACTGCAGCCCACCAGGCTCCTCCGTCCATGGGATTTTCCAGGCAAGAGTACTGGAGTAGGGTGCCATTGCCTTCTCCAACAAATGAAATGAAAATGAAACAAATCAAATTACACCCTAAGCTAGAAGGGCTGAGGAGCCAACCTTGGTCATAATCAGCCTTTTGCACCTACCAAGTACTGAGGAATCTGAAGCTTCTGCAATGTTAACGATGAGTGGAAGAGCTCTAGTGTGAGTCCATCCCGGTCATTGCTACTATTCTCGTTGTGCAGGCCCTTATGTTCCCCATGATGACTCAGCTACTTGAGTTACGTGCAGGGATCTCCCTGAAGCTGAGAGCCTCCTATCTAGGGCTACTGACATCCCCTCAGAAGCCAAGGCATTGAACAGAATGCCACCAAGAAGAAGGACACAGGTCCTACCACTCCAGATATTCCTATCACTTCTGTGTTTAAAAAGCACAGGTTTTCATGCCTTACCTAGAAATTTTGATTCCCCAGATCTGGATAAAGAATCCACCTGCCAATGCAGGTGACGCAGACTCGACATCTGGGTCAGGAAGTCTCCCCTTGAGAAGAAAATGGCAACCCACTCCAGTATTCTTGCCTGAGAAATCCCATGGACATAGGAGCCTGGCAGGCTACAGTCCACAGGGTTGCCAAGAGTTGGACACAACTTAGCAACTAAACAACAAAATCTGGGTCAGGGCTTGGAAATTAATGTTTCTAACAGGCTTGCTTGTGTATAATTCCCATGTGGCAGGCCCTGAGTTTGGTGAACACTGATACTGTTTACAGTCCTCATCTGTCAAGCAATTAAACCAGGCAAGACCAGAGAGAACAGTGCTGACCCAGGTCACCACACAGCAAACTTGTGCTGGAAAAAAAGCCCAGTCCTTTCTTCTGTGTATTTTGGGTTTAATTTCCTCTTCCTTTTCTAGTTTCTTAGATAGAAGTTGAAGTCATTGATTTGAGATCCTTCTTCTGTACTAATAAAGGGGGGATAGTGCTATAGATTTTCTCTTTAAGTATTGCTTTAGTGAAATTGTACAAATTCTAATATGTTATGCTCATTTTCATTCAGTTCAAAATACTTTGTAATTTCCCTTTTGAATTTTTCTCTGATAATGAGTAAGCATGTTTCTTCTTTTCCAAATACTTAGAGACTGTCTTGACATGCAGACAGTACCAGGATTGTCTGGTATCAGTACTTGGTTTTGGTTGCTATCTTAATTCTTTTCTGGTCAGAGAATACACTGTATATGACCTGAATCCTTTTTCATTTATTGAGATTTGTGTTACACCCAGAATATGATCTCTGTTGGCAAATATTCCGTGTGCCCTTGAGGAGAAAATGTGCTCTGCTGTAGATGGGTGGAATGTTCCGTGAACATCAGTCAGGTCAAATGGGTTGGGGCTTGTGTTCAACTTTTCTGGTTGATCTTCAGCCTACTTGAAGTATTCCCACAGCTCCCTGAAGCTCTCTTCACTACTTTAATCCTTTCTCGCCTCTATGTTTCATTCAGGATGGTTTGTCTCTTTGTCTTCAGGTTCATTAGTCTTTTCTTCTGTGATGTCCAATATGCTGTTAATCCTTTGCAATACATTTTTTACCTCAGCCATTGTAGTTTTCATCTCTAGGAGTTCAATTTGCATCCTTTTCATGTTTCACTTCTCTACTTAAAATCTTTAATCTTTCCTCTAGCATTTTAAACATGTGGAATATGGTTGTAATAGCTGATTTAATATTCTTGTGTACAAATTCTATAACCTGTGTCAGTTCTGGAGTGGTTTGAGTGATTGATTTTTTTTTCTTCATATTGCTTTTTTGCATTCCTGGTAGGTTTTTTTTTTGATTGGGCATGATAAATTAGAATTTTATTTCATTTGGTGCTGGATATAATTTCTTCTTATTTTTATTATTTTTTATTGAAATTTCTCTACAATGTTGTGTTAGTTTCTGCTGCACAACAACATGAATCAGCTATATGTGTACATATATACCTTCTCTCTTGAGCCTGCCTCCCACCTACCCCCCATCTCACCCCTCTAGGTCAACACAGAGCATCAAGATGAGCTCCTTCTTCTATATAGCATGTTCCCACTATCTATTTTACACATAGTAGTGTATATAAGTCAATGCTACTCTCTCAATTTGTCCCACTCTCTCCTTCCCCACCATGTCCACAAGTCTGTTTTTTTATATCTGCATCTCCAGTCCTGCCCTGCAAATAGGTTCATCAGTACCGTTTCCATATATATATTACTATACAATATTTATTTTTCTCTTTCTGACTTACTTCACTCTATATGACAGACTCTGGGTTCATCTACATCACTACAAATGACCCAATTTTTTTCCTTTTTATGGTTGAGTAATATTCCATCATATGCATGTACTGCATCTTCTTTATCCACTCATCTGTCAAAAGACATTTAGGTTGCTTCATTTTCTAGCTGTTGTACTAGTGCTGCAATGAACATAGGGGTATATGTGTCTATAATTTATTTTTAAATAAATAATGAATTTTGTTCTGGGATGATAGGTTACTTGAAAATAGACTGACCCTCTCAAGTTTTCCTTTTAAGCTTCATTAGTTGAAACCAGAGCAGAGTTTGGTCCAGAGCTCACGTTCCTCACTGTTGAGGCAACACCCTTCTATATACCTAATGCTCCGTGAATTATAACATCTACAAGAATAGGCCCTATTTTCTGCCCTTTATGATCGCTGCTGATTGTTATCTCTGATACTTTCAGATGGTTCTTTCCCCAGCCTTTCATAGCTTCCTCACTGCACTGATCAGAACTCAGTTGAATCCTAGAGGGAAACCTTCTCTAGCACTAGAGTTTTTTCTCTGTGCAGCTGTTCACTTTCCAGTCCCATGGACCTCCCTAACTCCCATTCTGTTTCCTCAGCCCTGGAGAAACTTTGAGGCTATGGTGAGATCCCCCTTCCCTGTACCACAACTGGAAACAAATGAGGTGAACCCTACAACTGCCCCAACTTATTGCTTGGAAAGATCTAGAAACTCTCTTTAGACGATAAGATGGGGCAATTGTAGAGTTCACTGTATTTGTTTCCTCTCTCTCATGTATCACTGCATTCATTGCCTGATGTCCAGTGCCTTGACAATTCTTGCTTTTTTCCTTTGATTTGTATATTTAGTTGTTCATGTGGGAGGGTAAACCTGCTCCCTGTTATTTCACTTGACAGAAGCAGACATCTCCTTAAATACAGGTTTAAAGAATGGTGTTTACACAAATGAAAATATTACAAAATTATTGGCCTGATATCACATGAATATTGCAAAAAATCATGAAAGTGCTTTGTAAATGACCAAAGTTTAGAAAATACCTATTCACTCCAGATCATTCACTACACAAGGGAAATAACTGATGCCTCCATGGGCCACAGGATGCAGTGAAGCTCACACAGTTCCTTAGTGAGAAAAGTAAAACCAAATTCACTTTTTCTCTCCCTTTGTCCAGGATTCTTGCCACTATTTCATTGTTTTAAGCTACCCCAAAGCTGCTCATTAAAAAGGAGAAATTTCATATTCTTATAAAAATATACCTGATCAAATCCTGATGCCTTTGCATTTGGAAGTCGTAAAAAGCATCCACTAGTTCAGTTTATTTGTATCATTATAAAAACTTTTTTTTCAACCTCTTTATAGACCCTTTAGGCACAAAATTGTTCACATTCCTTCCACTGAAATGAAATACATTTGCAGTTCACCTGGTAAGGAAAGGGTTGCTATGTCATGTGAAGTCATAGAATCTAACACTGACTTAAAGCCATCTCCCCTTGTAAACTGCGGCTTTTATGAGGAACTGTTTTTATGAGGACAGGTCAGTTGTCACAGAAAGCATGCATCTGACCGCTAGGTCTCCATCTGTGCAGGTCCTTTAATCCACACCATAGGTTTGATCTCCTGGAGCCTTCAAAATGCCCACAGAAATTTATCAAATATTTGTCAAATAGAGATTTTTGACATCTCAAAAAAATGTGGGGGAAAATGAATTGGTTCCAAATATTAAAAAGAAAATCACAAAATTAAAGCTAAGGTTTTTTTTTTTTTGTTGTTGTTAAATGCAATATGGAACCTGTGACTGCAAGCCAACTCTTACATTTCTATATGCATTTAATTAAATGTGGATATTGGTTCATTTTAATATACTCGATATGTTGTAAGTGGGACATTCACAAGAATTCTCAGGACCACTAAAGTTCTTTGAAATGCCCAATATTGAATTTGCTGTATGACATAGGAAGCTCAGCCTGGTGCTCTGTGACAACCTAGAGGGGTGGGATGGGGTGAGGGGTGTGAGGGAGGTTCAAGAGGAAGGGGACATATGTGTACTTATGGCTGATTCATATTGTTGTATGAGAGAAACCAACACAACATTGTAAAGCAATTGTTCTCCAATTGAAAAAAAAATGCCCCGTATTTAATTACTGAAATTCCAGAGTATTCAGTGTTACTTGTCACTTTTGCTTGGAAATAGTGATGAATTCCATTATATCCAAGTTTAGTTAAGGTTTTCTTTTTTCATTTTACCAAATAGGAATGTGGATTTAGTAAATTCCTAATTGGCTTGCACTTTTGTGTGTTAAATTTGCTTTTTCTGTGAAGCCAGTTCTCAAACAAGATTAGAGAAATCCATATGCCAACAGAAATAGGTCTTTTTTTCAGTGTTCCTCTGTTGAAGACTTGTAACAGACCTTAATTATCCCCATGGCATCTGGAATGCAATAGCATTTATATTTCTTAATTTTTCTGAATAAAATTAAATCTGCTTTCTACACTCCTTCACCAAGGCTAATGAGAAGTTTGATTATCAGGGCTTCATTACCACTCATGGATCTTACAAGAACCCCGGGCTCCAGGAAAAGGGAGGATAACCCAATTGCGGTAGAATATTTTCCTTATTTCACAGGCCTTTAAAGACATAAAAAAAACACTAGTACTGCTGACAGCACATCAAACAACCCTTCACACCCTCACCAAACTCAGCCAAGGAAACTTTTGCTGGGACCCTCATGTTTTATCTGCTTGGTTCCTAGTTTCATAGGCACAGAGTCACTCCCATCTGAGGTTCTACCACCTCTAGAATATTGCATTGAGGCCACTTCATGCCTCTGTCCAGGTTCAGGAAAACCAACCACCCTACAGAGTCAGGCTTCTTCTTTCATCCATCCACAGAGCACCAGGTCTCCATCTGATTCTCTTTTGGGCAGCGGAGCCCATTCCCTTGATGGCCCTATGGCAGTGTTTCTCCTAGTGTGATCTATAGCAAATGGTACCCCACAAATCATCTGCTTGTGCTTAACCAGTTTCATATGAAAAACAACATCCAAGCAATTTTGTTCCCACCCATTTCACAAATTGGAAATGTAAGATTAAGTATTACTTTTACAGCAGTCCCTTTATTGAGTTCTTTGTAACAGGGGTCCCCAACCTTTGGGATCTCATGCCTGGTGATCTCAGGTGGAGTTGATATATTAATAATAATAGAGATAAACTGCACAATAAATGTAATGCACTTGAATCATCCACGCCCCCAGGTCTGTGGAAAAATGTCTTCCATGAAACCAGTCCCTGGTGCCAGGAAGACTGGGGACCGCTGCTTTATAATAAACCAAAGCTTACCGTGAAACCCCTGATGGAAAAGATGCCAAAGGGCATGAGATGAGACAGAGTCTAAGAAAAGACTAGTGTAAAAGAAAAGCCTTTGGTGGTCTCGTTGGTAGCATTAACTAATGAGAACTCTTCTAACGGGCTGCCACAGGCTCCTGTGTTACTCATATTGCTTTCTGTTTTCCAGCTTCCCCAATGAATAGAGTGCAAAGCAGCTGAAGAAGCAGCTTTATTACTCAAAAGGAAATGTTGACACACCTGGGGCTTTGAGCGTGTGAGATGAAGGGCCCAGCTTTACACCATTTAAAGTGATAACATGGTTGATGCTAAGTGAACTCATGTAACAAAATCTACTCTTTTTAAAAGCCCCCTGGCACTAGTCCTCATGAACATTGTGGGACATTTTAGGAAAAGCTAGGAAACATTTTTAAGAGAGAAGAGTGAGTTTAGACAGTGGGATAAAAGCTATCTTATAAAACTTAAACTCACACTCTTTTCCCCTGGTAAACCTTCCCAGGAACAATCAAATTCTGCCTAACATATTACAGAAGTATCAGTATGTTCCTTTTCTTCCAGACGTTACGGTAGCTAATAGATCTGATATCAGGAATCATAAACTACCTTGCAGAGCAATGCAATACAACCAGGAACAAGAATGATTTTTTTTTTTTTGGCTGTACCAGGTCTTAATTGAGGCATGCAGGATCTTTAGTTGCAGCATGCAAACTCTTAGTTGTGGCATGCAGGATCTTTAGTTGCAGCATGCAAACTCTTAGTTGTGGCATGCAGGATCTAGTTCCCTGACCAGGGATAGAATCCAGGCCCCCTGCATTGGGATCGCAGAGTACTAACCCCTGGACCACTAGGGAAGTCCTCGGGACTTTTTAATGCTGCTTTCTTTTCAGTTCCCTAGCAAGCGGCACCATAGTGGTCCCTCTGTAACTGCTTTTGCCTTTTAATCCATCCTATGCAATTAACACCTCATTCTACCCAACTCTGTTCTCTATACTCGACTCTTTGACACTTTATTTTGCCTGTATAAAATACAGTTAATTATCATGCTGTCTTCTCACTAATTGCTATTTGAGATTAATTTATCTCCCTAACTAAATTTTAAACATCTTATGAACAAAAGTATGGAAACTCTCTGGCACACCATAATAACTAAAAGAGGCCAGAGCTCTATGTATTCAGTTTCTCAGTCATGTAGGACTGTTTTTGCGATCCCCATGAACGGTAGCCTGCCAGGCTCTGCTGTCCATGGGATTTCCCAGGCAAGAATACTGGAGTGGGTTGCAGTTGCCTTCTCCAGGGGATCTTCCCAACCCAGGGATGGAACCCACGTCTGCTGCATTGGCAGATGGATTCTTTACCACTAGTGCCACTTGAGAAGGCCTGTGTACCTAATACCTATACAGTTATACCATCAATAATTACTTGTCTCTAAGGGTTTGTTTAATAATTTATTTTACTTTATTTTATTTATTTGACTGTGTCAGGTCTTAGTTATGGCATGTGGGATCTAGTTCCAGAACTAGGGATTGAACCTGGGCCCACTGCACTAGGAGTGAGAAGTCTTAGCCTCTGGACCACCAGCAAAGTCCCTGACTCTTAGGTTTAAACCATATATCAAAAATAAACAAAACTGCATTACTTCTTAGATTTTTTTTCCTTCAAAATTAGATATAGCCTCAGAGGTACTGCAAAATATTAAGATTAGTTGTTGTGATATCTTTGTTGTGATTTTTTTTTTTCCTTTTAAAAGTCCGTTTTAGAAAACACTGGTCTGGAAAGTGTCATCACCCCCAGAGAGATGATGGCATCACAGAAGAGCAAAGCTAAAATGGACATTCGCATAGACACAGAATTGCTTTAGTTCTAATCTGAGTTCTTAAATTGGATTTAAGAAGGATTAGAACCATTTCGGAGGCCTGTGTGGAAGAGTTAAATCTGGGGCAGGTGGAAGACTAACCATATGAAGAACAAGACCAGGTCAAAGGTCTTTCTGTGCGAGAGGCTTCCTCATCCTGCCTGATGAAACCCTCAGTGTTTGTCCCGACTTTCAAAGCAGAGAAAAGTGCCCAGCTCCACACAGGCCCCGGATCCTGTCAGCTCTGTGATTAGAGACCAGATCGCTGAATTGCGGGCAGATGACCTCAGTTGCTGACTGAATCTGTCAGGTTCACTTTTTGGTGTCTTCGAATCCTTTTGTGAATAGCCAGTCTCTCCTTCCTTCTCTCCTGTCTGGTTTGCATCACTGACAAATTCCACTTTTCCTCTCTTGAAAAAGACATTCTTCCTGTTGCCCCTGTGGAGCAACATACAACACTTGGAGATGAGCTGGAATGCAGCCTTCATCATAAAACAATGGTAAGTGGTTGAGATAAAGCACCCAATAAAGCAGCTGGAAGGAGAAAAGGCAGAAAGAATGTGTGCTTTCTTCTGCAGCAGAACACCCCATCCATCAGCTGAAAAGGAAATCTGGGACCTGGCTTCAAGTTTTCATTAAAATGCAAAGGGCATCCAGAAGTCGGATTTGGACCAACAACAATGAGATATTTTTCTTATAGTTCCTTTCCTCTAAACAGCCTTGCTGTGGGCTTCAAAGCCCTCTCTCTGACCAAATTGAGTGAAGTTGCTTTTTCCTCCTCTCTTTGATTGAACCTGGAGCTTTGGGTAGGGCAGCGAAGTAAGCAGAAATGAAATTGCCAAACTTATGGTTCTCAAGTAAATGAGATTTTCTCTAATGCTTACCAACTGTCACCAGGTCAGATGGATTTTTCTGCTTGAAGTCCCTGGATGCATTAATTTCTCTGCCGTCTTAGAGTATCCTTCTGGAAGCAACTCCAGCAGTCAGAAAAACATAAGAATAAAATGCATAGCACAACTGGTGCACAAAAGGAGAGTAAAGAATAAAAAGTGAGGCGAGGGCAAGAAGAAACATCTTTAGACAAGCATGTTATTTGCTTCGTTGTTGACTCAGAGGGCAATTCACACAGAACTCGACTCAGACCTACCAGAAAATGGCATGATATGCTGGGGTTGGGTCAGCTGAACTAGAAATCCTAAAAGGCAATGGCATGTTCTCTTTTCTTCATTCATCTAGTGTGGTGACTTAAAAAAAAAACAAACCTTCTGAAGCAAAGAAACCACAATATATAAAACAGCTGACAGTGACGCATCACTGGCTGAGTTGGGGGTCTCATGAGCAGGGGGCCTCCTCTCCCCATGGTAGCAGCCCATACAAGCTTCCAAAAAGTTATGGGGTTGGAGGCATGAAAGACACCATTCTAGAGGGTGTTAGTAATCCAGGAAGTGGCAACACAGGATTTCATTTTTTTGAATACAGATGACTGACATCTAACTTAGAGGGCAAGGAGACATCCTCTGCAAGGCAGTCATGTACAATTTCTTACTCATTTTGGTTTCTTGAGCTAAAAATTAGTACCACTTTTAATAGATACCACAAGTCTTTATCACCTGCTGTCTAACTGCCATCATCTTCCTTCCTTCAAAACACATTTCAACACTTATTTATTGAATGCCTCTAGTGTCCAAGGTGCAAGGCACTAGCTGGTTATTAAAAATATAAATAAGGACAGTATTAGTATTAGTAGCAGGTAGTATTAGTAGCAGCAGTAGTAATAACAATAGCAAACCCTTCTATAGCATTCATTTAGTGCCAGGCACTACTCTAAGATTTTCAAATGTATTAAGTCATTCAATCGTCTAAACAACACTCTAGGAAAGATATGCATATTATTTCCAATTTACAGATGGGGAAACTGAGGCACAAAAAGATTAAGTAAATTGTCAGAGATCACATATCTAACAAGTGGCAGAGCAGAGACTTGAACCCAGGCAGTCTGGCTCCTGAATCTGTGCTTTAGGTATGATTGCTGCATGTGCACTATCTTTGGGATTTATTGTCTATGCTGCAATACGGAAGTTTCTGCTCCTAGAGCTTTCAAAGTCTAACTCCTTTCTGAAACTTGCTAAAGGACTGTGGGCATTGTATACATGAGAAAGGCTAATGACATTCAGGGACAACTGAAGGACAGTTGGAGACTCTCTACTACCAGGAGAGAGAGAGAGGATCATGGAAGGAGATCATGGAAGGATCATGCCTTGCCAGTTAGGCAGGCAGGGGCTTTGGAGCATTGAGATTCAAGCTATTACTACAAATGTAACATGCATATAACCATCCCTGTGTGAAGCGTGGGACTTACAAATTGCTTTTATAACATTTTGAATTTTAATCCAAATGAATGTGCAGTCTCTGTTATTTGAAAAGGAATGATGGCAGAGTTATATTTCACTAGATAGATCTTTGGGGCCTCTGTAATTCATACTCTTCCATCTTTCTTAAGTTGGCAAACATTTATTGAACATTGCCATTCTTTACTTCATCTTCCCCCTAAGCAACCACTGAATTATCTTGGGTACATGAGCCAGTTAAGGGTTACTGCAGGCCCAGAGAATAACAGGTCTCAGTATATTCCATATTCCTGTTCAAAATTTTTCATATCTGATAAATAGGGACAATTGCAGCTGACATCATCATCTCCTTCTTTCTTCCTGACATGAATGTGGAAGGGCTGTCTGGAGCAGTAGCAGCAATCTTGTAAAGAGGAGGAAATAACTATGAGGACAAAAAGGATACAAATAAATTAGATCCAAATGGCATTTCTGAGCAGTTAAAAAGAAAAACAATGGTTCTACATCAAGCTTTCTTGTTATGGTAGATGCTACTGATATTTAGGCCACTATTTGTTGAGTAATCTGTTCTTTCAGCTAAACACCTTCTTAGCTAGTACACAGGAATCATGGGAAACCCATAGCTGCTACACCTCTCATTTCTCAATAAGAATCTGTTTTTTAAGACAATAGCATGTACTTGTGTAATGAGCCAGTATTTTTTTTTCCAGAATGACCTTGACATGTCTCTTCACAGAAATTAATGTTGCCATCACAGCTGACATACATTTGGCAAGAACAATAAGTCCGCTTCCGTTCTTATCCAGTTTAGATTCCATGATCATCATTATAGTCAGCTTTGAAATGACCTTCCTCTCTAAGCCCCACTCCGCTCTCATATTCAATTGACAAAACCCAAACTATAGAGAAATCCAACCATCCCCATCTCCTTGTGGGCAGCCAAGTTACTAAATGTTGACTGGTATCACATTTGGTTCATACTTAAAAATCTCAAAAGGGCCCTCAACTCTGCACCCAAATCTAACTGCATTTCTTTAGGGCTTGCTTTTCCCCTCTCGGAGATGGCTTTTATGCACGCTTTCTCTTCTCCACATTCTCATTTAAAATCATATCTCTTTCTGCTCCACCATTGCTACACAAGATGGTCTTTGGGCCAGCAGCATCAACAGCACCTGGGAAGCTGTTAGAAATGCAAAATCTCAGCCTCCGCCTTGGCCTGCTGAATCAGTCTGCCATTTAACAAGCTTCCCGGGGTGGGGTGAGGGGTGTAACAGGCCCATGTACACCAACATGTGACGAGTACTGCTCTTGACTTTATCCCTTCTTAAGAACTTTGTTCACCTTGTCATTCTCAGCCTCCTGAGTCCTCATTAACTTTTCCCTTAACTCCTTAATTCCTATCAGTAAATATCATCTAGTACTTCCTATCTAAGAAAATCAAAACTCTCCAGCACCCATGTTTTTTCCAATGACTACTCCCTTATCCCACTTCCCTTTACCAAGTCCCTGAATTAATTCTCCACATTTGCTGTCTCGACTTCCTCCTGTCCCATTCACTCCTGAACCCAATCTGACTTCTGCCTCTTCTATTACACACAAACAACCCTTGTGAAAGTCATTCATCACCTCCATGTAGCAAAACTCAATGGTCACTTTTCAGATCTCGCCTTTGGGATCCCACAGCTGAGCTCTCCTTAATGTTCAGATACTCTTACACTCTCCTTCCAGAGCCTGCATTCTCCAGGATTTCCCCCTTAGCGGCTTCTCTATAGTCTTTTTTGCTAACTTATCTTCCTTTGGTGCTTAGTTCCCTCAGTCTTGCCTGGCTCTTTGTGACCCAATGGACTGCAGCCTGCCAGGTTCCTCTGTCCATAGGATTCTCTAGGCAAGAATACTGGAGTGGGTAGCCATTTCCTTCTCCAGGGGATCCTCCCAACCCAGGAATCAAACCCAGGTCTCCTGCATTGCAGGCAGATTCCTCACCATGTGAGCCACCAGGAAAGCCACCTCTCTTCCTTTACCTCACCATTCATTATTGCAGTTTCTAAGACTTAATCCTGGGTCTCTTCTCTACCTTGTCCTCAGGTGTACTCATCCCATTTCATGGCTTCATTATCACCAACATGCTGATGTTTCCCAAATAATCTCCAGGCTCTGAAATCCTTCGTAGTATAACTCCATATTGATCTCAAAATTGTCCTCTTTAAAACTGAGATTTTGATTCCTCTCCTGCCTCTCAAGGGCTTCCCTGGTGGCTCATTCAGTAAAGAATCTGCCTGCAATGCGGGAGACCTGTGTTCAGTCTCTGGGTTGGGAAGATCCCCTGGAGGAGGGCGTGCAACTCACTCCAGTATTCTTTCCTGGAGAATCCCCATGGACAGAGGAGCCTGGTGGGTTACAGTCCATGAGGTCGCAAAAAGTCAGACATGACTGAGTGACTAAGCACAATACACCACCTCTCAAAAACCTTTCCTCCCCTAGTTTTCTCCATCTCTATATATGATACCACTATCCATCTGATGATGTAAGCCAGAGACTTAGGAATCATTCTTGACGCCTCTTTCCCTCACCCCTACAACATACATGTCAGTAAAACTGCCTGGGGCTCAACCCTGTCTTTGGAGGTAAGCCTGCAAAATACATCTCACATTAGTCTTTATCTCTCTATTTCACCACCCTACTTGAGCCTCCATCATCTTTCACTTGAACCATTGCAAAAGCCTCTTAACCAGACTCCCTTCTTTACCATCTTGCCTCCTCTAATCTGTTCTCCATACAGAAACCAAACTAGTCTTTTATTTTTTATTTACTTATTTATTTGGCTGCACCAGGTCTTAGTTGTGTCATGCAGGAGTATTTTTTTAAGCTGTGGTATACATCATGAGAAATGCTGGACTGGATGAAGCACAAGCTGGAATCAAGATTGCCGGGAGAAGTATCAAGAACCTCAGATATGCAGATGACACCACTCTTATGGCAGAAAGCGAAGAACTATAGAGCCTCTTGATGAAAGTGAAAGAGGAGAGTGAAAAAGTTGGGTTAAAACTCAACATTCAGAAAACTAAGATCATGGCATCTGGTCCCATCACTTCATGGCAAATAGATGGGGAAAAAATGGAAACCATAACAGACTTTATTTTCTTGGGCTCCAAAATCACTGCAGATGGTGACTGCAGCCATGAAATTAAAAGATGCTTCCTCCTTGGAAGAAAAGTTATGAACAACCTAGACAGCATATTAAAAAGCAGAAACATTACTTTGCCAACAAAGGGCCATCTCGTCAAAGCTATGGTTTTTCCAGTAGTCATGTATGGATGTGAGAGTTGAACTATAAAGAAAGCTGAGCGCTGAAGAATTGATGCTTTTGAACTGTTGTGTTGGAGAGGACTCTTATGAGACCCTTGGACAGCAAGGAGATCCAACCAGTCCATCCTAAAGGAAATCAGTCCTGAATATTCATTGGAAGCACTGATGCCGAAGCTGAAGCTCTAATACTTTGGCCACCTAATGCGAAGAACTGACTCATTTGGAAAGACCATGATGCTGGGAAAGATTGGAGGCAGGAGGACGACAGAGGATGAGATGGTTGGATAGCATCACTGACTCAATGGACATGAGTTTGAGTATGCTCCGGGAGTTGGTGATGGACAGGGAAGCCTGGTATGCTGCAGTCCATGGGGTCAAAAAGAGTCGGACATGAGTGAGCAACTGAACTGAACTGATGTGAGATCTTGCTTCCTGATCAGGGATCGAACACAAGCTTCCTGCATTGGGAGCTCAGAGTCTTAGCTAGTAAACCACCAGGGAGGTCCCCCCAAACTAGTCTTTTAAATATATAAATTTGATAAAGCATATGACCTGTGTAGAACTCCTCAATGGCTTCTCTCGTTGCATTTAGAATAAAATTCAAGTGTCTATGGACTGTTTGTGTGAGGTGACGCCTGCCTACTTCTCTGCCATTCTCCTTCTCTCTCTTCTGTATTCTGCTCCCCTTCACTTTTTTGAAAACCGTGAGTCTTTTGCACATCTGGGAAAATACTGTTTTCTCTTCCTGGGTCCTTCTAATCCTTTAGGAACCAGCTTAGATATCTCCTATCTAGATACTCCTTCCTTGTCAACCGTACTTGAATACTTACTGACACACATTCCCTTTACTCTCTGTACTGCACCCTCTTTCCTTTTTTTTTTTTTTCTAAACTCCATTCTATGTGCTATTAAGGAATGTGTCTGAACTTGGTAGCATGAAGACTGTGGTGTGTATTAAGGGCTAATCTCCACCTCTTGCTGGGAGAAAGGCACTGAAGGTAGCAACTCAACAGGACTGACTGGACTGGCTCTCTCCCACGCAAATTGTCACTGAAGGTTGAAAGCACTGCTGTTGGCCAATAATCCTGAGTCATTATGCCACTAGGGCCAGTGAGCAAGACCTCACTCTTGTGGGTGGGGTAGGTTTTCCCCACACACAGAAGGCACTGCCACTGTCAACAATCTGGGTTGCTTCTGGAACAGGAAGTAAGGCTTGGAGAGGTGGGCCTTAGACTGGAGGAACTAGAAATTCCATGCCTTCCTTGGACCTTGGCTCTGACCGCTGGACACACCTAGTGAACTCAGAGCCCATGCCAGGCCTGTGGGCTGTGAGCACAGCCAGCCCACACACAGGTACATGAGGCTCTGCTCACAGAGCCAGAGAAGGCTCTTCTTTCAGGTTTGAGAAGGAATTGTAAAGGGAAGAGCAGCCTCCATTCCGCCTCATGAGGCCAGACTGGTGTTTGATGCAGTAACTTGAAGGAGACAGAGCCCTGGGGCTATAAAAGTGATGAGGCACTGTGATGAGGCATAAAAGTGCTAGAGACCCGTTTCTGAGCACTGGTGAAAGAGCACTCAGCAGGACCCGGTGTCACTGGGGACATTGGGGCTTCTTGTCCCCAGAGGACAAAAATCTGATCCCTCTCATTACAATGCATTACTTAATATATATGAAATTATATTTCTAGTCATAGACTAGTGAAACCTCTTGTTTAAGGTGACATTTCTTGATTTAAAACTAGCTTTTTGTGGTTTAATCAAAAATTTTAGATGCTGGAACAGAAACTCAAAGTAGCTTATGCAGAAAAGGAAACTTCTTGGCCCATGTACCTGAAAAGGAGTCGCTGGGAGCCTGGGGCTCAACCCTGTCAAGGACCCAGTGCAGCCTTCTCTCTCCTGGCTTTGCTTTTCTCTGTGTTGGCTTCATTTTGAGGGAGACCCCTCCTCCTGTGACAAAGATAATACTTGCCAGTACTAAGTTTTACTCACCTTACAGTTAACATTCTCAAAGGAAGCCTTAAAAAGGTCTATGTCTCTGAAAGCTCTCACAAATATCCTGCAGAGGACTGTGATTGGCTTAGGTCACATGCCCACACCTGAACCAATCAGGTGCAAGCTAAAGGGCTGGGCCAGCCAGAGCTGGGTACCAGAGGAGGTGAGACCATGTGGTCAGAGTTGTTGTTGTTGTTCAGTCACTAAGTTGTGTCCAACTCTTTGTGACCCCCATTGACAGCAGCACACCAGGCCTCCCTGTCCTTCACTATCTCCTGGAGTTTGCCCAAGTTCATGTTCTATTGAATCAGTGAATAGGTGGTTGCTATTCAACCGTCTCATCCTCTGCCACCCTCTTCTCCTTTTGCCTTCAGTCTTTCCTGGCATCGGGATCTTTTTCATGACAAATAGAAAAGAGAAAAGTGCAAGCAGTGGTTGGAGAATGCCACCCAATAGGGGAAGGGCAGCTAGCTCCTGAAAGGAAAAGATGCCAAAATGACAAAAAGTAACATGTCTTTTTCAGTGAAGAGCATATAAGTAGCTGAAAATTTAACCAAAAGCTTTACCGGTAGAAATGGAGATGATATACAGATATGCAGACTACCAGTGCAGAGGAACTAGGAAGAAGGAACAATAGGAAAAGAGGGAAAAAAGAGAAGGGATGACAAAAAGCAGAAAAAAATTAAAATGTCTTGATTTCAAAATAACCAAAGAGCCAAGTGTATGGTTGAAAATATACTATAGACTAAGTCGATCCCCATGGTTTCTGAGAGGTGTAAAAATGATTCCCAGAGCTGAAGCCCTGGGATATATATACAACCAAAGACAGTGTCTTCACTCCCTTCAGCTGCAAGGGAGGAAAGGTGGCTATTCAGACTGGAATTTGAGATGCCTGGAAAAAAGTCTTGCATATGAAATTCACAGATTTTTAATTTGTACTCTATTATGTCCTGAAAATTGCATTTCTACTCAGGATATCTATATTTTAAGATATTCATGGATGTTCCAGGAACAGCAAATAGGCCAAGAGCAGCAACTTTCCCTGAAGCAAGCTACCAGCAGGATTTATATATGCTCAAACTAGCACAGTGTTTTTTACCTAATACCCAGGGTGGTCACAGACTGAAAGAAAGACTCTCCATGTTGGTGATGATCTTGAGATACAGTCTGATGAGGTCTTACCACAAGTTTTAAATCAGGCCTCAGACTGCTACCTTACCTGTCAGTCTCTGGAACAACAGCCTGGCTGTGGACTCCTGTTACAGATAAATACCTGGAATGAAGGCAGATTTCATGGACCAGAAACCATCCAGTAGCGAGCATATCTTCACTTCTGAATCCCTTAAAAATAAGGAGGGACAGACTACTAGGAAGAATGCACAGAGAATGAAAAAGATTTTAGAATATATTACCATGGGCACCTTATTTTTACAAAGAAACCTGCGGAAATTAACGTAGCAGCATAGTAGACACGAGACTCTTTGGCTGTCACGTGACAGAAGAATGAATGCAAAAAAAGCCATCATGGCAGCAGAAAGATGTATTTTATTTTCGTCATTTCCATTCATCATCTTCCCTCCACAATCCCTTGGTCCCTTGTCGATAGTCATCTTCATGTACAGCACCTGCAGTGCAGGAATTCTCCCTGGTCAGCAACTCTTTTGGCTGACAGAATATCTAGCAATGTGAAAAAGAGCAAAAAGTCTGGAATGGGTGAGGTATGTCCACAGGGCTATGTGAGTGGTGGAAAGGAAAAAAAGGAGAGTACAGGTGTGTCTCAGCCAACCCCTCGGGGGTCTAATCAGTTCTACGAGAAATCATCAAAACAACTATTTCATTAAACACCAGCCATCATCACTGTTAAATCATTTTGTAGGCGCCACTCATCTTTCAACTTCAAGAGGAAGGACTCTCTATCACTTGGTTCTGAAAATACAATACTAGGAAATACCACATCTTGCAGATTCAGTTTAATCAGCCCTGTCTTGAAATAGCTGTTTACCAATTTTGCATAATATAATTAAATGCCCAAACACTATATTTAAGAAACGTTAAAACTATCATGTATGTTGATGGGAATTGGGAAATTCCCAATTTAGAATGTCTAATAGTGTTGCAAAAATAAGATTCTCCATGAGGACAGCAAAGTGGAATGGGAATTAGAAAGTATGGTTCCCCTGCTATTAAGTATTACAATTCATGAAGAATACAAGAGACAGGAGCTCAAGGAGGCTTAAAAATCTGGTTCAACACTTCCTCCCTTAGTGAATCTAATCCTGAAAAACTGAATTTGGTATTAGGTTTCAGAAGCTCCTAGCTATGAGGGTTTTTCAGGAAGAGGAAGAGGATGTGGTAGAGCAAGCTGGTCATTTCTTCCACTTTCCAGACTATCCATTCCTTCTCTGATATCTGCCATCTCCCCACTCCCTTCACCATCAGGTAGGAAACCTTGGGGTCTTTGCTTTCTTCCTCTTCCCTAAAGTATATCTTTGACAGGCTCATATCTGAACATTCCCATCCATTCCATATGGCATCATCCTGGTAAGGCCCATGTCATGTGAGGCCGTACCTTCTCTAGCCTATTACAAAGGGTCTCTCAACTAGTCTCCTACCCTCCAATATCATTTTACTACAGCCTTTGCTATTCATGCTATCGAGTTAGCTTCTAAAATGTATATTTCATTCCAACCAGCCCCCTCTGTATACCTCAGATGATTGTAGATGAAATTCAAGTTTCCATGCCTGTTTTTTAATGTTTTGAAGATTCTGTACTTAAATACTCTCAGTCAAATCAATCTACTTCTTCTTCCTTAATAGAGTAGGTAATTAACCTGGCACAGTGCTTGGTGTATATAAGGGAGAACAAGAAATATTAGCTTACCCTCCTTGGAATAAAAGAAAGCTATTATTATTCCTGGGCTTCCCAAGTGGTGCTAGAAGTAAAGGATCCACCTGCCAATGCAAGTGACGCAAGAGACGTGTGTTTGATCGCTGGGTCAGGAAGATCTCCTGGAGCAGGAAATGGCAACCCATTCTGGTATTCTTGCCTGGAAAATTCCATGGACAGAGGAGACTGGTGAGCTCTAGTCATGGGGCCACAAAGAGTCGGACACAATAGCACACACACACTGATGGCCTATGTGGGGTCTCTCTCCTCACCCTACCTCACACGCCTAGACCTTTGCCCACCTCATTCCTCCACTCTAATGTTCTCCCTTCTCTTTGCCACTTGTCAAAATTTGAACTTTCCTCTAGGGCTTCCCTGGTGGCTCAGAGGTTAAAGCATCTGCCTGGAATGCCAGAGACCCGGGTTCAATCCCTGGGTCAGGAAGATCCCCTGGAGAAGGAAATGGCAGCTCATTCCAGTATTCTTGCCTGGAGAATCCCATGGAGAGAGGAGCCTGGTAGGCTACAGTCCATGGTGTCACAAAGAGTCGGACATGACTGAGCGACTTCACTTTCACTAGGAGATCAAGTTCTATCTCTTCCATGAAGCCTTTTCTACTCAGACCACTGTGGTTATTCTCTCTCTAAATTTCTGCAACAACAGCTTGTTGAAAGTAATATTTGGTTCCCTCCCAAGTGAAAGGACACTGGTATATGTACCCACCAACTTCCATCTATCATTGGTTGAGATCTGTTCCCAGGAACATCGATGCTTTGGCATTTTGACCTGCCTTGTGCATGAGGAAGGGGAAAGTCATCAGACAGAAAGCACCAGGTCTTGCAATAGAACGCTGCAGGAATGTTGAGTGCCCAGGGTCATGAGAGAGGACATCCTTTCATGGTGTTAGGTGTAGAAAAGTTTCCCCAGTGAATTTCTTGGGTTTCAGATACACCTCTGTCTGCCCCCATGTTTCTCAGTAACCATATCCTGTCAAGGTATCAGCGTTAGTAAGTATTTAACTCTAGTAACTCCTTTCTCTACCTACTGCGCCGCAAGCAGGAGGAGCCCTACATAACTCAGCAGCAGTGGATTAGTATGATGTTCTGTGAAGTATCAATACAATTGATATTTTTGGATTATATTCTGCCAGAGATCTGAACAGTGCATGTAGCCCTTGGGCAAGAATCTGACTGGTTATAGCTGATTTGTTTGTCCCAGGTGAATGAAATATTTTGGGTTTGTACTTCCTGATGCAGCCTGAAGGGTTTATGTACTAATAAATGGTTACATACCAAATACAAGATGCTCTGGTGCTATGTTTTGTTAAAAACATTGTATCGCGCACAGTTACTGTGATTGAGGTTATTAAGTTTATGGGTCCTCCATGATTTGCCATGATCTACCTGGTTTTTTCAAGGGCTACATTAGTATATCAAGTGTGAAGCCACTGTAGGAAACACAGAACACCTGGATTTATCATCTGCCTGAAACATATCTACAGAATCTTTGAAATCTTAATGGAGATACTAGGAATGAAAAACAAAGCTTCCTTCAACTGGCAGGTATTGGAGACTGGATCCACCTTGGTCCAGTCTGTGGGTTTGCTCTGGGAAAACCACCAGAATATAGACTACACCAGGAACACAGTATCAACCCACACAGAATATTGGAGAACTACACTGAATTGTTGTATTTCATTTACAGTAATAAATCTTAAAAAAGAGCAGTGATTCACGCAAATGGTAGACACCCTTACTAGAAACAAGGTCTTTGAGATTCTCTGGCTATATATTGCTAAACTGTTAAAAGAAAAAAAAAAAAAGTTACCCATGTCAGAAACAGAGAATGCTTGAATAGATATGGGGCTGGGACCTCAAAGTATGAAGCAAAAATGGTACAAGCCTACATCCTAGTCTCACTCGTCACCTCTGGACCAGGCTAAAGCTTAACCCTTGACTGTTGATGGTGTTAGGGCTTCCCAGGCAGTGCTAGTGGTAAATAACCTGCATGCCAATGCAGGAGACATAAGAGACACATTCGATGCCTGGATCAAGAAGATTCCCTGGAGGAAGGCATGGCAACCCACTTCACTATTCTTGCCTGGAGAATCCCGTGGACAGAGGAGCCTGGCAGGCTACAGTCCATGGGGTTTCAAAGAGTCAGAGACTACTGAAGCGACTTAGCACACACACACACAACTCAGACTTTGGGGAATACACTCACGGATTCTGATATCATTTTTCTGGTGGAGATTAAAAGCCAGGGTTGGGCTTTCTCTGGGGAGATATGTTGTTTCCACTGAGTGGTCCTGGGAAGAGTTAATTCCTAGGATGAAATAAAGACTAAAGGAAGAGTCAGGCTCTCAAGGAACTAATACTTTGAGAAGGAGATACGCAAACAAACAAATGATCATTAAAATAAATAATTGAAAGCAAGAACAAGAGAACTGGGTTATTATTTTCATTACAAGTTTAGCTGCCCAAACAGGTTTAGCCTGAAATCCTACAAGCCAGTTCCACAGAAGGGAAACACACAACCTATATCAAGGACCCATAAAACTAGGAAGCAACCATTTTACCCTGAAAAATAGTTTCCAAGGTGATGAAAACCATGCCAAGAAGAAGTGAGCTAAGGAGCAAAAGAGATCAAAACAGAAGCAGTGGTTATATTGGGTTTACACTTCACAAAATCTCTGATGGAAAAAAACAATCTAATCGACTGTCACATATTTATGTTAATGCTGCTGGAGGATTCCTGAGATGCTAAATAGCAGGTTGCTCTCTGACCAGCTTTAGGGACTTGTTTGAAGGGACACGTCTGTGACTAGTACTCCCCTAGTTGTATCCCCCTCCTACTGCTCCTTGGGGCCAATGGGGGCTTCCACAAGGTATGGATTTCTGCAACCTATGCATCAGAATAGGAAGTTTTCTCTTCACACATCTTAGGGACCTTTATTTTGCAACATTATTTGATTTGCTGTATCCACTGATTTCTAAGGCAAATATACCTACTAAAGTTAGTTAGTAGGTATATGCAGATGATACCACTTAAATGGTAGAAAGCAAAGAGAAACTAAAGAGCCTCTTAATGAAGGTGAAAGAGGAGAGTGAAAAAGCTGGCTTAAAATTCAACATTCAAAAAATGAAGATCTTGGCATCCAGTCCCATCCCTTCATGGCAAATAGATGGGGGAAAAGTAGAAACAATGACATATTTTATTTTCTTGGGCTCCAAAATCGCTACAGACAGTGACTGCAGCTATGAAATTAAAAGATGCTTGCTCCTTGGAAGAAAAGCTATGACAAACCTAAACAGCATATTAGAAAGCAGAGACATCACTTTAAAGGTCCATATAGTCAAAGCTGTGTTTTTTCCAGTAGTCATGTATGGGTGTGAGAGTTGGACCATAAAGAAGGCTAAGCACTGAAGAATTGATGCTTTTGAACTGTGGCATTGGAGAAGACTCTTCAGAGTCCCTTGGAATGCAAGGAGATCAAACCAAACAGTCCTAAAGAAAATCAATCCTGAATATTCATTGGAAGGACTGATGCTGAAGCTGAAGCTCCAATTCTTTGGTCACCTGACGTGAAGAGCCAACTCATTGGAAAAGACCCTTATACTGGGAAAGGTTGAGGACAAGAGGAGAACTGGGTGACAGAGAATGAGATGGTTGGATGGCATCACTGACTCAATAGACATGAGTTTGAGCAGACTCTGGGAGATAGTGAAGGACAGGGAAGCCTGACATGCTGTAGTCCATGGGGTCACAAAGAGTCGGCCACGACTGAGTGACTGATCAACAACAGCAACAAAACTAGTTAGAAAACCAACAGTTCATGCAATGGTATAGTCACCCTTACCTCCAGAACATATGCTCATAGATCCAAAGGGCATTCTTATTATTCTACCACCATTGAATAGATCCTAATTATTGCCAAGTCTGTTATGATGGAAAATAGTATGTTAGTCCCATCTTTATATACCATCAAAAGATGCTAAACATGACACCTGGGGATTTGGTACCTTCTCTTCACAGTACCTTCTTTACCCCTTGGTCCACAGTTCTGTCAGATATTATCCTTTAGTCTGAATCCAATGGATAATGCCACCACTTTGTCTGCTCTCAGCAGCTGTGGCCAACATATAAAGAAATACACTAGTTACATTAACATGCAATGAGTGCCTACAGTGTCCTGAACTATATTAAAAATGAGGAGTGATGGCCCCAAGGAATAAGCTCCTATTTTCTTTGAAGCTCAGAATCTGTGTGACGAATAGACTAAAACCACCTAGTACATAGTTCACCTTCCAACTGTGAACTGGAAAGATGAATAACTTGTAAGAATACTTTACTTTGGTTCTGGGATTTATTTTTGTGCTAACCTGTACAGGTATGGATGAAATTCTGGGAATTCCTAAAACTTCAGTCAAAATATCGAAACCACAAGGTGAAGCTCTAACTCTGCCAGGAAGGTGTTCAATTTCCCCTTTACAGGCCGTTCTAGACTGAAGAGGCCATCTGTGTGTATTCAGGGGCCTCCAGGAAACAGAAGGCTTTTTGGGGGGATTCTGGAGACTATTTAGGGAGGTTTGAGTGTGACTAAGGAAGCCTGTAGGCATGTAAAATAGTGGCACTAGTGGTAAAGAATCTGCCTACCAGTGTAGGAGACATAAGAGACTCAGGTTCGATCCCTGGGTCGGGAATATCCTTGGAGAAGGGCATGGCAACCCACTCCAGTATTCTTGCCTGGAGAGTCCCATGGACAGAGGCGCCTGTTGGGCTACCATCCATGGGGTCACAAAGAATCGGACACAACTGAATTGACTTAGCGCACATGCATAGGCAAACTTGAGGATCCCTAAGATAGATAGCACCAAGGAAAGTCATTACCGCCCTGAGAACTGACCCTGGAGAAGGAAAGGGAAGTGTCGCTGGAGCCTGGATGAGGTTAAAGAATGGAAGGGGATCCACTGCGGAGGAGCAATTATCATGGAAGGATGTATCCATGAACAGACTGCAGTACCAAGCAGAGGGAGAAGGAAAGAAATACTTCTCTACTCCTTCCCTTTGATCTGTTGCATTGCCTCACATTGGCCAAATCCAATAAGAAGCCAGAGGTCGATAAAGCCCAGATTATGGAGGCTGTAAGGTCCCAGGTGGCACTAGTGGTAAAGAACCCACCTGCCAATGCAGGAGATGTATGAGACAAGTTTGGTTCCAGAGTCAGGAAGAACCCCTGGAGGAGAGCATGGCAGTCCACTCCAGTATCCTTACCTGGAGAATCCCATGAATAGAGGAGCCTGGTGGACTACAGTCCATAGGGTTGCAACACAACCTTCAGTTGGACACAGCTGAAGCAACGTAGCACAGCACAAGGTCAGGGTAGAAGAAGGTGGAGAATGGATTTGGGGAAGGGGCCAAAGGTGAATGACCATCACAGTCACTATCTAGACCAAAGCCAAGGCCAAATCCCAACCTCTATTGAATTGTCTTTTCTTGCTCTAAGATACTATTTCCCAAAATGGGGGAGAGGAGTAGGTCTGTGTATAACTTAATTTAACAAACACTGAATTAACCCATTTAAACAGGTTTCACTACTTCATGAATTTTCAAAGCTGCAAGAGGCTAAGCATCATAATTTTTTTTTCAGTAAATAATTGTTCAACACTATGAGGAACCAGATATTGGGCTGGGTGTTGATAATACAATGGTGAACAGGAGAGACACCTACCCCTGCAGTACTTACAGTCCAGTGGAGGGCAGACAATAAACAGGAAACAAGGAACTAATTAATTACAGAATGTTGATGACAAAGTTCTCAGAGAAAGATCAACTGTGTGGCATGTCTCAAAGGAAAGTTATTTGGCTTTAGAAACCCATATTTCTGGAAATTTTTTTGTGGAGGGAGGGACTCTTTGAGAAGGGCACTCTGAGTTTTGCTTCACTATTAGTTACGTATTTGGGGTTTGAAATTTACATAATTAAATGCCTAATGCCTAGTTTTAATGACAGCTTTTTCACCCTGCTGGCCCTAGACAGTCAATCAGAGAGTAAATCAGATACTTACGGAAAATGGATAGTGGGAAGGTAACATGAAAAAGGAGAAGCAATATCTTAGTTGTCAAAGCCACTTAAATCAACTTCACATTTTCCTTTCAGTGTAGACTCTGTAAGCCAAGATGGTATTGTTAATGAAACAGCCATGGGCTAGATGTATGTGAAGAAGATAAGCCTACTTACCAGGTTCTAAGGCAAAGTCCAAAGTGATTTGACCAAGTGGTACAAAAAGCAGAAAGTAACTTTCAGGAGAATCTGTTTGTAATACACATTTATTTGACTTTCTGTTAGAGAATAGGTCTTGTGTGTTTTGTTTGTTTTTCTTTTTTTTTCTTGGTCATGCTGTGTGGCATGCAGGATCTTAGTTCCCCAACCAGGGATTAAACCCATGCCTCTAGCAGTAGAAGCATGAAGTCTTAACCACTGGACCACCAGATAAGTCCCAAGAATAGCTTTTTGTAAAAAAAAAAGTGTGCAGCAGTTGTGGTAGATGCTGTTTGGTGCCCCACCTGGGAGGCCTTTGCTGGCTGGCTGGTGCCCACCACCCTGGCTGCTGGCAGTGTTGCCCACTAAGGGCTAACAGCTGCTCCTTCTCATGTCTCGCTAACCCCCTTCACCAAAGGGAATAGTCATGAGGTTACGGCTCAACTTTATAGGAACCCCATCCTGACAAACTTTTCCCCATTCACACTCTCTCTAATAAATTTTTTCTAAAGAGTACTTCATAACCATGATCCTTGTCTTCATCAAGCTTCACAGACAACTGGGAATTAGAAGGGATTTAGAAGATATCAGAGCAAGAAAGGCATCATTATCCTCTTTACTACCTATGCTGTGCACTGGTCTTTCTATTGTGCCTCATTGAGTTCTAGCCACATTGGCTATTTTAATAGTTTTCCATTTTGATTCATTTTCAAAAAGAATATGTGTAGGAAAGCTTGATTTAACTCTGTTATCCACATCTATGAGAAGCTAAGTAAAGGAAATCAGTCCTGAATATTCATTGGAAGGACTGATGCTGAAGCTGAAACTTCAATACTTTGGCCACCTGATATGAAGAACTGACTCATTGGGAAAGATCCTGATGCTGGGAAAGATTGAAGGCAGGAGGAGAAGGGGATGACAGAGGATGAGATGGTTGGATGGCATCACCAACTCTATGGACATCAGTTTGAGTATGCTTCGGGAGTTGGTGATGGACAGGGAAGCCTGGTGTGCAGCAGTTCATGGGGTCGCAAAGAGTCGGACATGACTGAGCGACTGAACTAAACTGAACCAGTTACTAATATCCTATAATAGACCATTGATCCAAATTATAGGCATAAATATCTATGAAAAAAATTTTAAATGTGACCATGGCCAGCACTCCAGTGAGCTCTTCATAGTAATAGCAAAGGTTACAATCCTTAAAGAACGTATGCCACGTGATGTAAAATATTGTTAGAATAGTATTTGCACTGTGCATTATGGTTTTTAAATACACCATCATAAATATTTCATTTGTCTCCACAGTAACCCTGTGGCCTCAGTAAAATTTTGGAATCTCAGTTTCACAAATGAAGGAACTGAAGCTCAGGGGTGTAAAGGGACTTGCTCAGTGTCTAATAGTTATGAAGTTAGATGGTGAAGTTTGACAGAGTTTTATTTTTAGCAGATTTGGAGCCTTTCAACTTTATTGCCTATTTTATCCACTTTATCATTCTCTGTCATTTCTTAAATTATTGGACTTTATAACATCCGCTTATGGTTTAGTCATCATAAAACTCTGTAGTACTATTTGTATTCTAGAATTTCTACAAGGCAGCAAAATAGGCTGCATAATTAAATACTTACCTAATTTTTATGAACTTGATGTGTTAAGATTTTTACTTCTCTCCACTTATAAATTTGACTTGTGGTTCTGTAAAATTAATGTCCATTGATTTCTCGGAGAGCTATGCATTTGCTACACAGAGGGTTTGGTTTTTAGAAAAACCAACAGTACATCATTATTGATTATGTATTGCCTTTATTTAAGAGCTATTGAGGATGTGAATACTCTTCTAAATGGGTACTCAGACATGCACTTTATTTAATTCATTTTCCCAACTCAGCCTGTCTCCTAGCCAACTACAGTATAGTTTACTTGAGAAATATCAATATACTTTTTCAGCCAAAAAAAAAAGATAGTCAAACAAGAAAATATTGCCCCACCCATTAGCTTTTATACTTGGAGCAAATATATGGTTTTAGCTTAGTGGTAGAGAATAGAAATCATCTCTTTTCTGTGGCTTAAAAGAATATACTCTCCATTTGCCTTATCTCCTTGAGTTTGTGCAATTAAAAGTGACAATGGGAATATTGATGAGGCAGAGAGGGAACACAGAACTACTGAAGGGCTCAAGCATATCTTGGAAATTACCATTCCAAATGCCTCATGCACTTATTTCTAACACTGGGAGTGCATGACAGAGCCAAGCAAGTTTCATGTAATTGCCGTACTTCAAGAGTTCCAGAGGGAAATTACTGATCACAATTATTTACTTAAACACAAATGGAAAATTCAAGTAACCTCAGGGTCACACTGAAACAGCTCTGGACTTGGGTTACAACTTCAAAATTAGTGGAGAAGAGTAAGCAGTAAGGCCATCGGGGTGCATTGAGCAGTCTCACCATAATTAAAGACCAACTTGCAGCCAAATGACATTACCCTCTGCTCTGGGAAGGGAGAGGGTTTGTCCATTCCAGCATATCTCTAAGGATCAGGTGTTTGGCACACAGTTCTAAGCCTTTAAGAAAGCACGTTTCCTTCAGTGTTGTTGATATACTGATTGTCATGGACTGTCATTTTAATTACTTCTTAATCCTCAACAGTCATGTTATCAAAGGATGTATATACAGTGCCAGGCCTGGCGTGGAGCTTCAAGCACCATACACAGAAGGTGTCCGTGTACAATTAGCTCTCATGAGCATAGAGAGCTGAACTCTGCAAGCTGCAAACGAACATAATCTGCAAGCTGATCAAGTCACTCAGATCTGGAGATCTAACTGTTAGATTTGCAGAAGGTACAATGTTCTTTGCAAGGTTATTATAATAACAAGATGAACAAGGATTAGGGATGGAACAAGAATACATGTGAAACCCTAGTTGAAAAAACTTTACTACTGCCAGTTGAACACATTCAAGCAATGATTTAAGCCTGTGGATGGACTGAGATCATTGTCATCATCTGGCTATTTCATTAAAGCTGTTTGGGTCACTGTGAGGGCCAAGTTTTTCCCCAGAGATGGGTCTTCACACAGGAAAATAGACAGCTCTGTTCTGTGGCCTCCATAAACCTCTATTTTGGCTACCAGTCCTTAAAGATGGAGATGCAAGGACTTACTTCCATGAAATGTGTAAAAAATAAGTAAAGCAGAGAACTGAGGTGACACAGCAATAATAGAGAAAAAGGTTTTGGAATATTTCCTTTTAAGATATCTGATGAGTTAGCTGGCAGAAATGAGGGTGTTTTTGTTTGTTTGGTTTTTTTTTTCTTTTTGCAGGGGGCAGGGGAGAGATTAGTTTTACCTGCATATTTGTTTCTGGTTCCACATGCCAGGTCTTGATAGCAACAGATCAGACACCCAGGCTCCTTCTCAGGGTCCAGAGGGATCTCATTAGAAGCCAAAGTTGACATAGTTAGCGGCAGCTAGTTTGATCATGACCAAAGCCACACATTTCCTCATCTAATCTGGCTTGTTGCTCTTCAGTCACTCAGTCGTGTCCGACTCTTTGCAACCCTATGGACTACAGCACACCAGGCTTCCCTGTCCATCACCAACTCCTGGAACTTGCTCAAACTCATGTCCATAGAGTCGGTGATGCCATCCAACCATCTCATCCTCTGTCATCCCCTTCTCCTCCTAACTTCAATCTTTCCCAGCATCAGGGTCTTTTCCTTAGGAAAAGGCTTAGGAGGAGAAATAGCAGCCCTAAAAATGAAAGGTTTCATTTTCACTGCAGTTTCCCATAGGACATTTGAAAGGCATAACTATTCTGAGAAGGTGGACAATGGGAGAAACCAAGGCAGAGTTCAAGAATTACTTACCCCAGATCAGAGCACTGAGACAGCCAACTGCCCCAGGGCGGTGGCACATGTCAGCAGAGGCGTCTGGGATTAGCCAGTCACTCACAAAGACGCTCACTGTTCAGTTAACCTGATTCTCAGACAACACCTGAAAATAATATTTGCAAGTCTCTGTGATTTACCAATGCCTTCCTTTGTCATGGACTTCTACTTCACACTTTTTAAAAACTTTTAAAATTTATTTATTTACTTTTGGTTGCACTGGGTCTTTGTTGCTGCACGTGGGCTTTCTCTAGTTGTGGTAAGCAGGGGCTACTCTAAGTTGTGAACGGGCTTCTCGTTGCGATGGTTTCTCTTGTTGTAGAGCATGGACTCTAGGGCACACAGGCTTCAGTATCTGTGATGCACCGGCTTAATTGCTCCATGGCATGTGGGATCTTCCCAGAGCAGGGATTGAACACGTGTTCCCTGCATTGGCAGGCGGATTCTTAACCACTGAACCACCAGCGAAGTCCTACTTCATGCTTTATACATTATCAGATTGACTACAGATACTTAGAGAATTAGGAATATCTGGAAGACTTGAATTTGTAAAGATTCTCATTCTCAAACATTAACATTAAATCTATTTCCTGGTATAAGTCAGGACAAATTAACTCAATCAGGCTATAATACAAAAGATTAGGATTTAAGGCTTTTTTTCTGATGCAACACAATGTTTTATATTCTTGCTCTCCAAATATCAGGCATTGTATTAAATTCTTAAAAACTGGAAATATTTAAAATCTAACTAGATTATCTAACTAGCCAATTAATTAATCTAACTAGGCAATCTGATCACATGGACCACAGCCTTGTCTAATTTATTAAAACTAAGCCATGCCATGTGGGGCCACCTAAGATGGATGGGTCGTGGTGGAGAAGTCTGACAGAATGTGGTCCACTGGAGAAGGGAATGGCAAACCACTTCAGTATTCTTGCCGTGAGAACCCCACGAACAGTATGAAAAGGCAAAAAGATAGGACACTGAAAGATGAACTTCCCAGGTCGGTAGGTGCCCAATATGCTACTGGAGATCAGTGGAGAATATAACTCCAGAAAGAATGAAGGGATGGAGGCAAAGCAAAAACAACACCTAGTTGTGGATGGGACAGGTGATAGAAGCAAGGTTTGATGCTGTAAAGAGCAATATTGCATAGGAACCTGAAATGTTAGGTCCATGAATCAAGGCAAATTGGAAGTGGTCAAACAGGAGATAGCAAGAGTGAACATCGACATTTTAGGAATCAGTGAACTAAGATGGACTGGAATAGGTGAATTTAACTCAGATGACCATTATATCTACTACTGTGGACAGGAATCCCTTAGAAGAAATGGAGTAGCCATCCTAGTCAACAAAAGAGTCCGAAATGCAGTACTTGGATGCAATCTCAAAAACGACAGAATGATCTCTGTTCGTTTCCAAGGCAAACCATTCAATATCATGGTAATCTAAGTCTATGCCCCGACCAGTAACGCCAAAGAAGCTGAAGAGTTCTATGAAGACCTACAAGACCTTCTAGAACTAACACCCCAAAAAGATGTCCTTTTCATTATAGGGGACTGGAATGCAAAAGTAGGAATTCAAGAAACACCTGGAGTAACAGGCAAATTTGGCCTAGGAGTACAGAATGAAGCAGGGCAAAGGCTAACAGAGTTCTGCCAAAAGAACACACTGGTCATAGCAAACACCCTCTTCCAACAATACAAGAGAAGACTCTACACATGGAAATCACCAGATGGTCGACACCTAAGTCAGATTGATTATATTCTTTGCAGCCAAAGATGGAGAAGCTCTATACAGTCAGCAAAAACAAGACTGGAAGTTGACTGTGGCTCAGATCATGAACTCTTTATTGCCAAATTCAGACTGAAATTGAAGAAAGTGGAGAAAACCACTAGATCATTCAGGTATGACCTAAATCAAATCCCTTTTGACTATACAGTGCAAGTGAGAAATAGATTTAAGGGACTAGATCTGATAGACAGAGTGCCTGATGAACTATGGACAGAGGTTCATAACATTGTATAGGAGACAGGAATCAAGACCATTCCTAAGAAAAAGAAATGCAAAAAAGCAAAATGGTTATCTGAGGAGGCCTTACAAATAGCTGTGAAAAGAAGGGAAGCAAAAAGCAAAGGAGAAAAGGAAAGACATACCCATTTGAATGCAGAGTTCCAAAGAATAGCAAGGAGAGATAAGAAAGCCTTCCTCAGCGATCAATGCAAAGAAATAGAGGAAAACAATAGAAAGGGAAAGACTAGAGATCTCTTCAAGAAAATTAGAGATACCAAGGGAGCATTTTATGCAAAGATGGGCTCAATAAAGGACAGAAATGGTATGGACCTGACAGAAGCAGAAGATATTAAGAAGAGGTGGCAAGAATACACAGAAGAACTGTACAAAAATATCTTCACAACCCAGATAATCAAAATGGTGTGAACACTCATCTAGAGCCAGACATCCTGGAATGTGAAGTCGGGTGGGCCTTAGGAAGAATCACTACAAACAAAGCTAGTGCAGGTGATGGAATTCCAGCTGAGCTATTTCAAATCCTGAAAGATGATGCTGTGAAAGTACTGCACTCAACATGCCAGCAAATTTGGAAAACTTAGCAGTGACCACAGGACTGGAAAAGGTCAGTTTTCATTCCAATACCAAAGAAAGGCAATGCCAAAGAATGCTCAAACTACCACACAATTGCACTCATCTCACACGCTAGTAATGCTTAAAATTCTCCAAGCCAGGCTTCAGCAGTACGTGAACCGTGAACGTCCAGATGTTCAAGCTGGTTTTAGAAAAGGCAGAGGAACCAGAGATCAAATTGCCAACATCCGCTGGATCATCAAAAAAAGCAAGAGAGTTCCAGAAAAACATCTATTTCTGCTTTATTGATTATGCCAAAGCCTTTGTCTGTGTGGATCACAAGAAACTGGAAAATTCTGAAAGAGATGGGAATACCAGACCACCTGACCTGTCTCTTGAGAAACCTGTATGCAGGTCAGGAAGCAACAGTTAGAACTGGACATGGAACAACAGACTGGTTCCAAATAGGAAAAGGAGTACATCAAGGCTGTATATTGTCACCCTGCTTTTTTAACTTATATGCAGAGTACATCATGAGAAACGCTGGGCTGGAGGAAGCACAAGCTGGAATCAAGATTGCTGGGAGAAATATCAATAACCTCAGATATGCAGATGACACCACCCTTATGGCAGAAAGCGAAGAAGAACTAAAGAGCCTCTTGATAAAAGTGAAAGAGGAGAGTGAAAAAGTTGGCTTAAAACTCAACGTTCAGAAAACTAAGATCATAGCATCCGATCCCATCATTTCATGGCAAATAGATGGGCAAACAATGGAGAGAGTGGCTGACTTTATTTTTCTGGGCTCCAAAATCACTGCAGATAGTGATTGCAGCCATGAAATTAAAAGATGCTTTCTCCTTGGAAGGAAAGTTATGACCAACCTGGGTAGCATATTAAAAAGCAGAGACATTGCTTTGCCAACAAAGGTCCGTCTAGTCAAGGCTATGGTTTTTCCAGTGGTCATGTATAGATGTGAGAGTTGGACTATGAAGAAAGCTGAGTGCCGAAGAATTGATGCTTTTGAACTGTGGTGTTGGAGAAGACTCTTGAGAGTCCTTTGGACTGCAAGGAGATCCACCCAGTCCATCCTAAAGGAGGTCAGTCCTGGGTGTTCATTGGAAGAACTGATGTTGAAGCTGAAACTCCAATACTTTGACCACCTGATGCGAAGAGCTGACTCATTGGAAAAGACCCTGATGCTGGGAAATATTGAGGGCAGGAGGAGAAGGGGACAACAGAGGATGAGATGGTTGGATGGCATCACCAACTCAGTGGACATGGGTTTCGGTGGACTCTGGAAGTTGGTGATGGACAGGGAGGCCTGGCATGCTGTGGTTCATGGGGTTGCAAAGAGTCAGACATGACTGAGCAACTGAACTGAAATGAACTGAATTATTAAACATGCTATTTGCTGCTGAGGAGAAAGGCTACCTCAAAGCACTACCTTGTTGGATAAGCCATGTGTGCAAGAGATAACACAAACATTCGAGATATGTTGCCTCAGGCACGGGGTCTGCAACCACCTCTGTAGACAGCAGAATCAGCAGTCTCTGATTCTTTCCAAGATCTTCTGTGGCTCTTGAAATCAAAGCTTTACTATGTATACAAATTAAGTTACATGCAGAGAGAAGCCTTTAAAGAAAAGAAGTTGAAGGTCTACCCTACTATTATACCACCATTCTTGCTCTAAAGAAATCCATCGTATAATCTTTTATAGTTTAAAAAAAAGAGGGGGAAATTACTCATTTCAGAAAAGTAGGTCATCAGTATTTGTCTTCATGTGGTCATGTGCTCAACAACTGATAGGCAGGTTTTTTTGGTTTTTTTAATGAACGTCCTTTTTGTTTTCTGAAATGAATTCATCTATTCTAAATGTCTAAATGTAATGCTTTGTTTTCAATTATTCCAAGAACGGAGAGCATTAATTATCCCAGCAGCAAGTCAAACTAAAACACTGGTTACAGACATTTAAACTTTGACCCTAAGTAGTTGTTGCCCTTCCAGATGATTCATTTCAGTTTTTCCCTCTAGAGGACTAATCTTTCAACCCTTCCCAGACAACCCATAATTCTGCTCCTTTGCCCTCTCTAAAATCACCCAAGTGCTGTCTGCCTTCCAGGGAGATTTACTGCCCTAATGGCAGAAGCAGTGAAGGTCAGCTGAAAACTTCGGGTCTATCTGCCTGGGGACAGGGGATTCCTAGATAATTTCAGCAGTCCCGGAAAATAATGATTGGTTTCATTAACCCGATGACAGGCCAAACTACTACCCCACTATAACAAGGAGGCTTTTTTTTCTTCACTGGGAAGAATTCATTCACTGAATCTTTGAGTATAATGATAACTAACTGCGGCGCAGAGTAAACACGTCTGGTTCTGTAGCACCATAAATAAGCCATTAAAACAACAACTGCAGAAGTTTGTGGGGTGGTTGTCTTTTGCCCTCTAAGTGCATACAGAGTTTGGTTCTCATTCCACATTGCTCTCTTGCTTTCCTCAGGGACAAGCCACACAGGCGCCTCTGTTTTATCATTCATCATGAAGCCTCTTCAGACCTGGCATCCTAACTTATCTTAAAAGATTTATGAGGTGGTTTCAGCTAAGTTCCCTGGAGGGTTTGCTCTCAAACTTGGTTAATATCCATAAACTTAGTGAGAGCTAGAAATTGACTCTGATTGCTAAGGTCAATTCTCCATTACCTGAGAGGGGCTTACCCCCGGCTCCTCACTGCTTCTTGCCTGTGGGTCAGCCCACCCAGCGTCAGAAGGAGGCCTGGTGGGGGTTGGGATGAGAGGATGGAGGTCTTGAGGTTGGTGAGTGGGCCTTTGGCTCCGTGTGTTTCCCATGGTTGCTAAGGGAGATATTGACAGCCATTCACTCAATATGTGCTAAGTTAATTTATGATTAACTTCTTAGTTATTTTCTAGGTCTTTTCCCCCACTAGTCACACATTTAAATTCTAAATAATAAAACTTATCACAGATAGGACACTCTGTTGGTGGGCAAATCCACAGATATTTGTCTATGTAATGGTTCTATGAATCAATTTTCAATCTCAAGTGGGCAAAAAGTAGAAAGAAAAACATACCAATAGCATGGGGCAGGCTCTGGAATATCAAAGAGTTGAGTTCCTAAGAATTGGCTTAATTTTGTGGTTGGTGTTGTAATAAGCATTATTCAAATAATAGAGAAGTAGAATTTCTTTGAATCCATATCATCTCCTTTCAAGTTTCAATTTCTGGAGTTAGGGTAAAAGCACCGGAAGGGCACTCCAAACACATTCCTGATGCATACTGAAGAGACATGATGTCCTCTCTCAAGGGGCACATAATTGGAAAGTTTTCCATAAAACTGTCTTCAGAAATCATTCTCTTCCATTCATTGGTCCTCATTTACCTTCTTAAAGGCTGATATTGGCTCCCTCCCTTGACCTATATGAAGTCAGAGATTCTCATCTCAGACTAAAATGTCTTCAAAGAATTGTTCCCTCTTAAATCTCCTTCCTTTGCTCTGTTTATGTTTGTCTCCCTCTCTTTCAGGCTGGATTCACGAACAAATTAAATGATATATATGAGTTATTTGGCTTATATTTGTCCCCATTTTAAGGTAAAACTCCAGTTTTACCAATGAATAATTCTGTATTTTTCTGTCGGGACATCTACACCCAGAATACACACAGAAAAAAAGTTATTGGTTTTCTAAATCCTAGCCCATTACCTCACTAATTGCTATTCTTGAATGTAGCCTGCTTTCCTTAAGTTAGTTTCTGTCTCATTTTTCTTCCTTTATTCAAACTTGCTTTGTCCCTTTTTCATCCTTTCATCCTTCAGTTTGATTATTAATCACTCATCCTTGTTTTCCACCAAACTTAGATTTAATTTCATAGTAAAAATCTCCCAAATACTAAATCAGCATTTCCTATGCAGCCTAAGACACAATCATTCACGTTGTGAATGAGGATTTGCCATCTAGCCACAAAAACATCTGCTTCCAAAAACAAAGTCAGATATATTTCTTTTGCTGATTTTTATATTTTCATTTTTGACTTCCTCAGAAGCACTGGATTTATTGTCCCATTACCATGATTTGGTCCTTTCTTCATCTTTGTATTGTTGGCCATTCCATCTATTAACTGATACAATCACTTTCCTTCAAAAATGGAAATAAATCTGCTCCAACTTGGGATGGATTTATAATTGATGCCTTGGGTTGACTTCCTTGCTTAGTTTCTTAGTGTTTTTTTAGAGCCAAGGATGGCTGTGCACGGCGTCTCTGTCTCTGTCCTTACTTGTCTACTAGGGGCAACACCCTGAAGCAGTTTGATAAGAAGTAGCATTGGTTACGTGTACATTTGTTCCAACCCTCAATAAATTCTGCATGAGTTCCCTAAGGTTTAATCAAGATAACCTGTCTGCTGCTGTGCTGCATGAATGCTCATGCTCTTTGCATGTCGTGTTCAACTCTTTGCGATCCCATAGACTGTAGCCCGCCAGCCTCCTCTGCCCATGGGATTTCCCAGACAAGAATATGGGAGTGGGTTGCCATTTCTGACCCAGGAATCAAACTGAACCTGTCTAGGGCTTGGCTATGGAAATGAACCTTTCTGAAAGTTTTACAAGGAAGGGAGTACATTCCATACAGCAGTCATTAATACCGTGTTACCTCATTGAAGTATTGCAAACAGCCTCATGAATTATGTACCATTACCTCTATTTTGCAAATAAGAAATCAACCACCTCACAGGTAAAATGTCTTTGTCTAGATTACATAGCTGCTAAATAGCAGAGATGAAATTAGTGCCCAGGTTGGTCTGGCATTCAGAGTATCTGTTTTGTCTACAATATAGAACATCATTCTGTTTCTAAACAAATTCTACTCTTCCAAGAAACAGAAGAAGACCTGCCAATCCACTCTTTCTCCAGGCCAAAAGAATAAAATTCACATTTTTTGGTTAATGGCCCACTCTATATTATTCCCAGGTGATTGGAGGCAAGCAGGTAATTCCAGGAGTATTCATGAAAGAAAGGTGTTATAAAATCATTTTCAATCTTCAAGTCCTGAAGTTTGCTTAGGCCTCTATCCAAACTATCTTTACGATTTAGTATCGTACTGACTAAGCTCTCCAGCGTAGTCAAAATTTGTTAACTTGTTCTTGAATGTTGTTGACGCTGAGTATTCATGACATATTTGAGTTTACAAAATGTGTGTGTGTGCTCAATCATGTCAAACTCTTTGCAACCCCATGGATTATAGCCCACCAGGCTCTTCCGTCCATGGAATTTTCCAGGCAAGAATACTGGAATGGGTTGTCATTTCCTACTCCAGGGGATCTTCCTGACCCAGGGATTGAACCTGGGTCTGTTGCATCTCCTACATTGGCAGGCAGATTCTTTACCACTGCACCAACTGGGAAACCCGCTACAAACTAACCATCAACTATCAGAAAACAAAGAACATTTTTAAAATGTGGATTCATGGCTTATCTGACTTTAAGAGTTGAATATGTATTTGAGAACATCTGGGTTTTCAACCTCGTGTCTCCATCTTCTCCCAGCTATTTAGCTTTGTGAAAAGAAATGCTGTCTGTCACCATCTCTTGTTTGTTCTTCCTTCAAAGAATTCCTTGGTTTTGCCCCTTGCTATCGAAAGTAAGTGGCTATCCAAAAGTCTGTGGCTTTTCATTCTTTTGTTGCTCTAAAACCTTCCTAAATACAGTCTCTCTGCCTCAGATTCATCTGACATACTGTAATAGCCAAACTAATCTTTTTAAAGCTTATCTTTCAGCCTTTTCCTCCCTTATACAAGCATTTCCTCTGGTCCTACATATTTCATCAAATATAAAATTCCTCAGTCCAATCACTGAGGCTCTCTGAAATCAAGCCCTGTCCCCAACAAAGTCCTCACTACAAACCCAGTACAAACCCACATTCCTATCATGTCAGTTATTTCACTGGGCTCTGTGTGAGCTGCAACCTGTGCTGCAAAGCCTAAGTATCATCTCTGCACCATGTAGCTCCCTTGATCTGGAGCCTTCTCTGCATCCTACTCATGTTTCACAACAATGTGTTATTGAAAGACCTCCCAGTGAACAGCCAGAAATGAAGGGCCAAACAAACATGAGGTAACCTGAGAAAGATCCAGGAAAATCATGGAAACTGTGCTGCCGCAGGAACTCAGTTTCAGCAACTAACCTAGGAGGGTTGAGGAAAGGAAAGAAAGGAAGAAACTTATGGAAAAGGGTAAGCCCCAGTGTTATAGTTGCTGGCATAAGGGTCAGGGAGAAACTGAGTCTTGGGAAAATAAAGTATGAGCCCATTTCTGGGACATTGGGAAGAAATTGGAGATCATCGAAAGTCCGTGAACCAACTGGAGAGGTTTCATAAAAAGCAGATTTACAGATTCTAGAGACAGGCCGAGACGTAGTTGTGGGCAAAGTAACTGAAGGCTGCAAAGGTCAGAAAAAGATAATATTGGAACCAACTAGAACATCATGACATTGAAACTCGCAGGGGTGGTTCAGCAGCTTCCAAGAGGACCTGGACCTCAGATTAATACCTCCTTTCACAGAGGGCACATTTGTTCAACCTCACAACGCCCAAGATCTTTCTTGTAAATCCTGGAATTCTTTGTAAGCATAAGTACAACTTATCTCTTTGCTTATTTGTATGTGTGATCAGAGGTATGGGGAGGGCTCTTTATGATAAGTCCTAAAGCTGAACTAGAAATATGTCTTGAAAATTTTTTCTTTTTTGAAACTCATGCATCTTGTCCAACTGTATGCCAGTTTGGAGATTGGTGGGCAAAAATTAATCTACCTGTGGGCTTCAGAGTGCCCATGGTATTTTCCTTTTGGAGTAGTTGGATGGTAGCAAGGTAATCCTGAAGTTGCTATTCATATTTTTATACACCATTCTCTCTGGTAGAGGGGGAGTTGTGGTCAGAAGTTAGGCAGAAAATAATAAATACCTAACAGTACACTTAACCAGTCTTTAGGATTGCCCTTCTTTGGGATTGGAATGAAAACTGACCTTTTCCAGTCCTGTGGCTACTGCTGAGTTTTCCAAATTTGCTGGCATACTGAGTGCAGCACTTTAACAGCATCATCTTTTAGGATGTGAAACAGCTCAGCTGGAATTCCATCACCTCCACTAGTTTTGTTTGTAGTGATGCTTCTTAAGGCCCACTTGACTTTGCATTCCAAGATAGGTGAGTGATCACACCATCATGGTTATCTGGGTCATTAAGATCTTTTTTGTGTAGTTCTTCTGTATGTTCTTGCCATCTCTTCTTAATATCTTCTGCTTCTGTTCGGTCCATAAAATTTCTGTCCTTTATTGTGCCCATCTTTGCATGAAATATTCCCGTGGTATCACTAATTTTCTTGAAGAGATCTTTAGTCTTTCCCGTTCTATTGTTTTCCTCTATTTCTTTGCATTGTTCACTTAGGAAAACTTTCTTATCTCTTCTTACTCTTCTTTGGAACTCTGCATTCAGATGGATATATCTTTTCTTTTCTCCTTTGCCTTTCACTTCTTTTCTTTTCTCAGCTATTTGTAAGGCCTCCTCAGACAACCATTTTGCCTTTTTGCATTTCTTTTGCAAGTCTAGGCTTGGCCACATTCTAATGGGACAGGAGGTTTGAAGAACTCTTTGCCTGGGGAATGGGCATTGGGAATTCAGAGTTCATTTTTCAATGTGATGTTCTTAAAGAAGTACACGAGCAGCTGTCAGATTAACTTCTGTAAGTTTCAAGCTCCTCATGTCTAAAATGTGTATATACTTACAGTACTGTAGTCTTATAGTATTGGTGTGAGGATTAACTTAAATAATACATGAAAAGTCCTAAGCATATTGCCTTGCATTCAACAGCTATATAATGGGCTATATAACCATATTGATAATGCATATAATAACTCCTTGTTTACCGGCATTGTTTGGAAATGACACATTTTGCAAATTTTGTTGTTGTTCAGTTGCTAAGTTGTGTCCACTCTTTGCAACCCCATGAACTGCAGCAAGCCAGGCTTCCCTGTCCTTCACTATCTCCTGGAGTTCCTCAAACTCATGTCCATTGAGTTGGTGATGCCATCGAACCATCTCATCCTCTGTTGCGCTCTTCTCTTGCCCTCTCAATCTTTCCCAACATCAGAGTCTTTCCCAATGAGTCAGTTCTTTGCAACAGGTGGTCAAAATATTGGAGCTTCAGCACCAGTCCTTCCAGTGAATAGTCAGGGTTGATTTCCTTTAGAATTGACTGGTTTGGTATGCTTGCTGTCCTAGGGACTCTCAAATTTTGAAAATAGCTAAAGCTTAATTCTGTATTAAACCTTAAATTTTCTGTTGTTTTAGTTGACTATATTTCTGAAATGTGTTCAGTACATTTCTGTCTTACTTCTTTAAACTGAGACAAGTTCTCTACTAGGAACAGAGCACAGGGGAGTCAGTGGGAAGAATGCTGTCCTTTTTAATCCTTGAATTTTCAGTTACTATTTTAGTTTTTAGAAATTAGCCCTAAAGGGGACTCTGACAAAGACATAAGAGTCTCAAAATTAATAGCAAATTTGTTTCAGTCTGAGTCTTTATTTCCATGCCCCAAAACACCTTGCAGCCCCTGGTGGGAAGGAATTAATTTGCCTGTTTAACACATATTCACTGGGTGTCTACTGTGTTCCAGGATGCTGAATAAACAGCAGGACACAGACAAATATTCCTGTTCTCATGGAGTTTACATTCAAGTTGGAGCTATATTCAAGCCAATAACAAGCAAAATATGTTTTTTCTAAGATATTAAAAGGTGATAACTGCTGGGGAGGAATACAATTTTAAATAAATAGTCAAGTGAGACCACACTGGTAGGGTGCCATTTGGTCAAAACCATGAAGAAATATGGGGAAAGAGCATTCCAAGCAGAGGAAACAGCAACTGCTAAGACCCTGAGGTGGGAGCCACTGGCTGTCAAGCCATGGGACAGGGGAGGCTATTGATGAGTACGAGGAGTAGGAATAGGTAGAAGATGGGGCCAGAAAGGGTTTGGAGGATATGGAAATCATTTTCACGTCCTTAGCTTTATTTCTGTGCAAAGGGAGAGTCCTTGGAGTGTTTTGAGCAGAGTGATTTAAGTATTCATAAGTTTCAAAAGTTCTTGAAACTCCAGTTGTTTGAAAGTAAATACTTGGGGCAAGGGTGGAAGCAGAGATCAGTACTGTCATGATGGAGGCTACAGACGTTGAAAGTAGACTTGTACACTTTGAAAATATAAGGTGCAGGAGAGAGTGTCCACCGTAATGCCAAGCTCTTAGCCTGAATGATTAGAAGAGTGAAATTATGACAAAGTGAGAGAGCGAAGGCCACATGTAGAACAGGTTTGAAGGGAAAGAAGGAATTTGGTTTGGGGATACATTGAGCTTGAGATGGGCTTCCCCTGTAGCTCAGCTGGTAAAGAACCTGCCTGCAGTGCAGGAGACCTGAGATGTCTATTAGATATCTAAGTAGCACTGTCAAGTAAGGCATTTGGATATCTGAGTCTGGAGTTCTAGAGAAAGATCCAGAAATAGTCCAACTTGTTAGCAATCAATTTTTACACAGACGTCAAGATAACTCAATAATAAAAGTGAAATATTTTCAATATTTGGAAGTAGATATTTATGTGGAAAAAAGTAAACCTGGATCCCTAACTCATACCATACATATACATTAATGTGAGATGGATCATACATCTAATCAAAACTAAAACCTTTTAAAAGAAACAAACACCTTGAAATAGACGAAGTATTCTTAGACCAGATGCATAAAAGAAGCATTAACTATGGGAGGGATTAAGAATTTAAACATCATCAGAATTTTCAAGTTCTGTTCCTAAAATGACCATTAAGAAAATTTTAAACAAGTCTCAGAATGAAGGAAAATATTTGCAATATTTCTGATAAATTACATGTGTCCAGAATATGTAAAGATTTCTCATAAATCAACAATAAAATGATGGTCAACTTTTTTAAATGGGCAAAAGTCTGAATGGGCAATAAACTCCTGAAAATGTGAACATCATCAGTCATTAAGAAAGTGCATTTAGGGACTTCCCTGGTGGTCCTGTGGCTAAAACTCTGAGCTCCCAATGCAGGGGGCCCAGGTTCCAACCCTGGTCAGGGAACTAGATGCTACATGCTGCAACTGAGAGTTCATATGCCACAACTAAAAAAGATCCCACATGCTGCAACTAAAAAGATTCTGGATGCCAAAACAAAGATTAAAGATCCTGAGTGCTGCGACTAGGACCCAGCATAGCCAAATACATAAAATAAATTACTATTTTCAATAAGAAAGTGCATTTTAACTCTCATGAGGTAGCACTAGTGGTAAAGAACCTTCCTGCCAATGCAGCAGACATAAGAGACATGGGTTCAGTCCCTGGGTCAGGAAGATCCCCTGAAGGAGGGCACAGCAACCCACTCTAGTATTCTTGCCTGGAGAATCCCATGCACAGAGGAGCCTGGTAGGCTACAGTCCATAGGGTTGCACTGAGTCAGACACAACTGAAGTGACTTAGCACGCACATGAGATACTACTTCAAACCAGTTAGAATAGCTACAATTAAATTAAATTTGACAATACCAAATATTGGGAAGGATGTGCAAAACATGAATTCTCACACATTCTTTTTTAGACATTAAGATATTACAACCACTGTAGGAAATCATGATGGCAGTTCATATACCTGCCCTTTGATCCAGAATGTCTATTCTCAGATATTTACCCAACAGAAATGAAAATACATATCCACAAAAAAGCCCAAAAAACCACACATACAGTAATATTCATAGGAACTTTATTGATATAACCTTTGGCTAGAAACAACCCAAATGTATATCAACATGTGAATGGATAAAACAGCAGTGATATATTCATACAATGAACTACTACTCAGCGATAAACCAGAGCAAATTATTGGACTTCCCAGGTGGCACTAGTGGTAAAGAAGCCACCTGCCAGTGCATGAGATGCAAGAGACGAAGGTTAGATCTCTGGGTTGGGAAGATACCCTGGAGGAGGGAATGGCAACCCACTCCACTATTCTTGTCTGGAAAATCCGGTGGACTGAGGCTCCAGTCCATGGAGACACAAAGAGTTAGACATGACTGAGCACACACACACAAATTATTGACACATGTAACTCCTGGAATATTTTTATAACCTGAGTTCTTTATTAATATCAATCACTTAGTGAAAGTCTCAGAGGTTTTTAAGATCTTTAAAGAGTTTTGACTTATATTAAGTAATCCCAAATAACCTTGATTGGGTCTTCAAGACTACTTCGTAATGTTTTCTGCCTCCCACCTTTCAGTCAGGCTGAACACAATCATTTTTTTCTGTGTTCACAGTCCCTTTAAGAGTCTTGGGGTTGCTACTTATAATTTACTCACAACTGACAACCTGAATTCTTAACCTCACTGAGCATGACTTCCCTAGCTGTAAAACAGAGATAAGGATAGTATGTACCTTACAAAATCATTATGAATGTTTAATGAGATTATATGTATAAGCATTATATATATTAGCATTGGGACTATACATAGGAACTACCCAGTCACGGTTGACTGTTAACTTTATTATGGGCAAATAATCTTAATTCTCAACCTTCTAAATAAAAATGCGCTAAGACATCAAAGGATGATTTAGTTTCCCTTTATGTGGACATTCATGTGGTACATGGGGAAAAGTAGGGCACAGTTGGTGCTCTGTATCCATGAATATAAAGAATCAACTAGTGTTCATTGTACTATGTCATTTTATATAATGGAATTCTGATACTCATGGAGACTTCTTGAACCGATCCCTCCGGATGCCAAGGAAAAATTTTACTGGCATTTGAAGAGCTGATCCTAGTCTTAAACTCACCTCTCACATTAGAAATCACATGACCACTCTGGACTCGGGTTCTGTATCTTTTAAATAAAATAGTTGAACTACTTACTTCTATACCCTTTTCTGTCCAACATTCCACCCTAGAGAAATACATACTGGCAGATAAACTGGGGTCTTTAAATATGGTTATGTGTACAGTAGGTAATTATGAGGATCTTTGAGCTAATATAAGTCATAGTTTTTAAAGGCTAAAGGAAAGTATTAACTCACCAAACACCTGGAATTATATCAGTCTATTATAGCACCAATTATGTCTTATCAGTCAGAAGCTCCAATTGACAGTTAAGCATCTCTGATTAATTTTTTAAATTACTTAAGAAAAGGAGTTCATTTAGCATGTCACAAAAGCAGGAAAAGTTTTTAGTGGTGAAAATTTTGTGAAGGACTATCCTATGTGCTTGGTATTGACAAAGATATTTCAACTGCTAACAGTTTTATAGAAGAGCCAAAATCCATCCTAAATTACTCTATAGAGCATCATGTGTTAGTCACTCAGTCGTGTCTGACTCTTTGCGATGCCATGGACTATAGCCCGCCAGGCTCGTCTGTCCATGAAATTCTTCAGGCAAGAATACTGAAGTGGGTAGCCATTCCCTTCTTGAAGGGATCTTCCTGACCCAGGGATCGAACCTGGCTCTCCAGCAGTTCAGGCAAATTCTTCACTGTCTGAGCCACCAGGAAAGCCCTGTAGAGCATAGAGTTCTACAGAGCATAGAACAAGAGTAATAATGAAAATACCCAGTAGTGTTGTACATTTATAGTAAGCTAACAACTATTCATCTCTTTATGTGGATTATTTCTTTTAATCCTTACAGCAACCTATTTCCAACTCACAAAGAAGAAAACCAAACTTAAGAATGGGACCTATTGTCACCTAAGGTGAATCTTAAGAATTTCAATATTTTAAAATACAAAGGAGTCTACGGAACATAGTTTGAAGACATTTATAATTAACCCCCTCCCCTTTTATCAGACAAAGCATTGACAATGTGCAAGACATACATGAGAGGTAGTTCCTCCTTTCAAGTCTAGATATTTGGGAGGGAGCAGGAGCTGGTAGAATGATCTCTGTTCATTTCCAAGGCAAACCATTCAATATCACAGTAATCCAAGTCTATGCCGTGACTAGTAATGCTGAAGAAGCTGAAGTTGAACGGTTCTATGAAGACCTACAAGACCTTCTAGAACTAACACCCAAAAAAGATGTCCTTTTCATTATAGGGGACTGGAATGCAAAAGTAGGAAGTCAAGAAACACCTGGCATAACAGGCAAATTTGGCTTTGGAGTACAGAATGAAGCAGGGCAAAGGCTAATAAAGTTTTGCCAAGAGAACGCACTGGTCATAGCAAACACCCTCTTCCAACAACACAAGAGAAGACTCTACACGTGGACATCACCAGATGGTCAACACCGAAATCAGATTGATTATATTCTTTGCAGCCAAAGATGGAGAAGCACTATACAGTCAGCCAAAACAAGACCGGGAGTAGACTGTGGCTCGGATCATGAACTGCTTATTGCCAAATTCAGACTTAAATTGAAGAAAGTAGGGAAAACCACTAGTCCATTCAGGTATGACCTAGATCAAATCCCTTATGAGTATACAGTAGAAGTGACAAATAGATTTAAGGGACTAGATCTGATAGACAGAGTGCCTGATGAACTATGGACAGAGGTTTGTGACATTGTACAGGAGACAGGGATCAAGACAATCCCCATGGAAAAGAAATGCAAAAAAAGCAAAATGGCTGTCTGAGGAGGCCTTACAGATAGCTGGGAAAAGAAGAGAAGTGAAAAGCAAAGGATAAAAGGAAAGATATTCCCATCTGAATGCAGAATTCCAAAGAATAGCAAGGAGAGATAAGAAAGCCTTCCTCAGTGATCAATGCAAAGAAATAGAGGAAAACAACATATTGAGAAAGACTAGAGATCTCTTCAAGAAAATTAGAGATACCAAAGGAACATTTCATGAAAAGATAGGCTCGATAAAGGACAGAGATGGTAGGGACCTAACAGAAGCAGAAGATATTAAGAAGAGGTGGCAAGAATACACAGAAGAACTGTACAAAAAAGATCTTCACTACCCAGATAATCATGATGGTGTGAACACTCACCTAGAGCCAGACATCCTGGAATGAGAAGTCAAGTGGGCCTTATAAAGCATCACTACAAACAAAGCTGGTGGAGGTGATGGAATTCCAGTTGAGCTATGTCAAATCCTGAAAGATGATGCTGTGAAAGTGCTGCACTCGATATGCCAGCAAATTTGGAAAACTCAGCAGTGGCCACAGGACTGGAAAAGGTCAGTTTCCGTTCCAATCCCAAAGAAAGGCAATGCCAAACAATGCTCAAACTACTGCACAATTTCACTCGTCTCACATGCTAGTAAAGTAATGCCCAAAATTCTCCAAGCCAGGCTTCAGCAATACGTGAACCGTGAACTTCCAGATGTTCAAGCTGGTTTTAGAAAAGGCAGAGGAACCAGAGATCAAATTGCCAACATTCGCTGGATCATCGAAAAAGCAAGAGAGTTCCAGAAAAACATCTATTTCTGCTTTATTGACTATGCCAAAGCCTTTGACTGTGTGGATCACAATAAACTGTGGAAAATTCTGAAAGAGATGGGAATACCAGACCATCTGACCTGTCTCTTGAGAAACCTGTATGCAGGTCAGGAAGCAACAGTTAGAACTAGACATGGAATAACAGACTGGTTCCAAGGAGGAAAAGGAGTACATCAAGGCTGTATATTGTCATCCTGCTTATTTAACTTATATGCAGAATACATCATGAGAAACGCTGGGCTGGAAGAAACACAAGCTGTAATCAAGATTGCTGGGAGAAATATCAATAACCTCAGATATGCAGATGACACCACCCTTATGGCAGAAAGTGAAGAAGAACTAAAGAGCCTCTTGATGAAAGTGAAAGAGGAGATTGAAAAAGTTGGCTTAAAGCTCAACATTCAGAAAACTAAGATCATGGCATCTGGTCCCATCACTTCATGGGAAATAGATGGGGAAACAGTGGAAACAATGTCAGACTTTATTTTTTGGGGCTCCAAAATCACTGCAGATGGTGATTGCAGCCATGAAATTAAAAGATGCTTACTCCTTAGAGGGAAGGTTATGACCAACCTAGATAGCATATTTAAAAGCAGAAACATTGCTTTGCCAACAAAGGTCCATCTAGTCAAGGCTATGTTTTTTTCCAGTAGTCATGTATGGATGTGAGAGTTTGACGGTGAAGAAAGCTGAGTGCCGCAGAATTGATGCTTTTGAACTGTGGTGTTGCAGAAGACTCTTGAGAGTCCCTTGGACTGCAAGGAGATCCAATCAATCCATCCTAAAGGAGATCAATCCTGGGTGTTCATTGGGAGGACTGATGTTGAAGCTGAAACTCCAATACTTTGGCCACCTCATGCAAAGAGTTGACTCATTGGAAAAGACCGTATTGCTGGGTAGGATTGGGGGCAGGAGGAGAAGGGGACGACAGAGGATGAGATGGTTGGATGGCATCACTGACTCCATGGACATGGGTTTGGGTAGACTCCGGGAGTTGGTGATGGACAGAGAGGCCTGGCGTGCTGCGATTCATGGGGTTGCAAAGAGTCGGACATGACTGAGTGACTGAACTGAACTGAACTGAGGAGCTGGTAAAACACATAGGTAGCACATGCTGGCATTTAGAGGAATTAACTGGATTATCCACTTAAGAATTATCACTGGAACATTGTTAGTTTGCTCTTGATGTCTCCTTGCTCTTCAGCTCCCTCTAAGCTGGTAAATTCACATAATTAGTGTGAAAGCACTTAAAAACATGAGTTTCAGTATTAACCCAAGCAAAATGTAATTATAGAAGTAAATTTATAATAGAAAAAAAAATGTAGTGCTCTGCAATGTCCAAGAAAAGTGACTTTTGGAATATCTGCTATTAGGAAGTATTTTATTCACATGCTCTTCTCATCTACTCATTCATTTATTCACTCTGTAATTATAGGGAACATGCTAAATATACAGGAATCGAACCCTTATTTGAGGCAGATGATGGAAAACTGATGCTGCTGAATTGATGTTGAACAACTGTTATCACCATTCACCTGTGGGTCTTCTTCCAGAGATGTCCTTTGATGTTTAAGAACAGCTGCAAAGTAAAAAAGAAAAGAAAAAGTCAACATTGGCCACACTTACGACTTTGTCTTTTGGCCAGAGAGTTCAAGGTGGATTTACAGGTAAATCTTTCACAACCAGATGCCAATTATACATCTGAATCTCACCCTCCATGGGTGTTGTCCTAATCTATCCCAAAATACAAACATCATCTTGGAAAGTGCCTGAAACACACTCTAAATTACCAGGATTACTTGCTGTTTCTTTGAAAATGACTTTCATGTGAAAATGCTTCAGAAACATAAAAGTTAATCACCCCCTATCATTACTTGCATCTAGCAGCAGAAGAAAGAGAAAATTAAATTCTTCTTCATTCTTTCCTACAAAATGAATTAGAACCTCACTCAATCTTCTCCACGTTATACGTAGATATGGAACACAACCCAATATTTCTCTCTCTCTCTCTCTCTCCAATGTTTCTCACTCTCTCTGTTTCAAAAAGGGTAAAATACAGACTATTTTAAAACTGTCACAGTTGGTGAGAAATTCCAGGGGGAGTTCTGTTTCTATCAGAAGTTTGTTGTGAAGGTCTGAAAATACAAGTTTATGAGAGGTTAGGTCTCTCGCGAATGAGATGTACCTTATTGAAGTATTCAACAGAAGTCTTCATAAGTATGTTACCCTACATATTTTGTCATCAGTGTTCAGCACATCCTTGATGTTTATTTTTAATAAGAATGTCCAATCCCAACATTTTCCTTCTATTTCAAACTTTTCCATAGGCTAGCCTGAATGTAAAATGGAAACCTTGTGTTTTGCTAACTGCTGGGTGCTCAGTTTGAGTTCCATGAATAAAATATGACTCTGATCATTAAAATGTAATAAAAGTCAGTGCTTTGAAACCTTAACCGAAACAAGCTTGCTCTCTGATCCTGGAGGCGAACTTCAGCTGTTCTCTCAGCAGGGCCTTTTCTGCAGAAAGCCCAGGTCTCCTACAAACCACTGGAACCTGCTAAGACAACATGCACCGCTGAACACACAGTCAGAGCCATTGCCACAGTAGGGATCTCCCGGGGCCTCTCAGCACTTTGTCACATTCAGGCTTCCAGAGTCTTCCTATTCCCACTCTCCTCCTACAAAGAATAAATAAATAGGTAAAAGAAGGGCTCAGGTTGTAGAAAGATTACATTTGTAGTTGAGTGTCCCTCACCTTGTCTCTCAGAAAATCTCTCTGCAGGAGAACAGACCAAGGTGACGTCAATCAGTTTAAGAGATGGTTCAGCAAATGTTCACCAAAATTGGCCAACGGGATTGAGAGAGAAGGCTCTCAAGTAAGAAGTGTAGAAACAGCAGTCAAACTGTGCTCTTGGAATTTCTTTTTTACTGGTGTGAATGTAACCCACACTGAAGCATGTGGGAAATAGCTGTAAACTGCTACTCCCACCAGGATTCCCGAAAAGGATGTTGAATACCCAAGAGAGCTATCTTAAGGCCCATGTTTCTGTGCTGGGGTGAAAAGGTCAACTTCAACTCATACCCCAAGATGGAAGTCACTTTTTCTGCTTGAGAGAACATAGTTTAAGATTTCTCTCCTATTTCCGCATAACAAACAGAAAGTAAAACTGGCCAACTAGAGGAAAAAGAAATTTTATTAAAGAAGAAGGAAGTAAATAACTATTAAAGCTCCCAGGTAATACATAACTAATGTCAGATTTATTTTAAGTGCTTAATTTTATAAAGTGAATTTGGGGAAATCATGTAAAACAAATGATAACTTCCTGGTGGAGAAAAAGAAAGGGACTAAAAGTCTAAATTCAAAATTCCAAATATCCCTGTGCTGGGATGGTGTCACTGTAAGAAAATGGTGTGTTTTGGTTCTACTGAAACACTAATCCCTGTAAATTTTTACTCATAAGACACGGCCAGCTGCAGAGGGAAAAGGTAGCTGGCCAAACAAAAATAAACAGGCACATCAAGATTCCTACATTTGATCAGGGCTTTTGAAGTTTAGAAACAATCCATGATCTAACCCTTAATATATACTTTTCTCAGTTCTGGAACTCCATTGAGTAAAATTTCTATGAATGATATTTGATCAATAGCTTGAATACTTTAAAGAGAAGCAATCATCAGATAAGAAGGGGTTATGGTGCTGTTTGAACTTAGTACTGTCCCTTCTATACTCAGCTGATGTGTTTGTCTTAACCTCAGTTCTCTAGTGCATAGGGTACCCCAGGAGTGCATATTACCTAATTCCAAAATGAAGCTTATATCTGGGAGTTGTCTGTTAGTGACTGAATTTTTCTCTTTCATTTAGGCCAGAGCTGGCCTTCAGACCACATCTAGTTCGTATTCTGGTTTCTTTCAACCTATAGGATGACAGTATTGTGATCAGTTCAACTGAAAGTGAAGTTGCTCAGTTGTGTCCAACTCTTTGCGACCCCATGTACTGTAGCCTACCAGGGCCCTCTGTCCATGGGATTTTTCAGGCAAGAATACTGGAGTGGGTCGCCATTTCTTTCTCCAGGGGATCTTCCCAACCCAGGGATCAAACCCTGGTCTCCACATTGCGGGCAGATGCTTTACCATCTGAGCCACCAGGGAAGCCCAGCTGAAACCCACAGCATAATCCTTCTTTGCTAGATGTGGTGACAATTCCATTAAATAGGATTATATTGAAAATGCTTGCCAGCCACTCGGCATGGAGCCATGGAGGAGGGATCTGAAGATCTTTAGTTGTTGGATGGTAAGGAACTGCAGGAGGTTCCTGAAGACCAACAGAGCTGAGACACAGGGAGCAAGTGGTGATGGGGGTGATGAGTGGGAAAAGTGGTTTATGTCTCAGGACTGAGACCATTTGGTTAAGCAATATTTTAATTGCTGCTCCACTAGGCTAGTCTGTCCTGGCTGAATGCAACAGGTGGGTGCTTTATAGGTTATAGGTCAGAGGGCCTAGAGTTATGAAAATTGAAACTCTGTAGAATGAAAGTTTTAAGAGCCTAGTTTAATATGTCTGACAATTGACCTCAACTTAAGCTCCCTTCAAAATTCCTCTGCCTCTCTTAAATCCCCTTTCCTCTATTAACTATCTCTCATTTTTCTTCTATGGAATGCCTCAACGCTACCTTATACTTTGCTCTCTCCCTCTGCTTCCCGCCCCCCGCCCACGACCCCGCTGTATTCTCTTTCTCTTGTTTCCCTTCTTATCATTTCTGTCCACTCCCTATAATCTTCTAGAAGTACAATGATTTTTGTAGTGTTTTTCTGTAAGTCTTTGGGGCTCACTCTATTTAAGGGCTATATATGGAAGGAAATGTTGACAAAAGGCTGTAAAATGAAAACTAAATCTTATTTTCTGTGAGTGCAGAAGAAACTATTTCAAAATGTGCGCCTGTGTACTCAGTTGCTCAGTGGTGTCTGACTCTTTGTGACCCCATGGACTGTAGCCCATGAATTAAAATTCTCACCCTGCTCTCCTTGGATGCATTGTCACAAGGACCCTGTTCCCGACCTTGCCTAACCAATAAGCCAAGCTTGTTTCTATAAATTACCTGGTTGCTTGTTCAGCCAAAGTCACTTTTGGCCACTGGTCTGCTCCCTCCCCCTATGTCATCCATCTGCATTAGTCCCAGATTTTCACAGCCTTGGGCTTTCCAGGTACTCAAATGGTAAAGAATCTGCCTGCAATTTGGGAGACCTGGGTTCAATCCCTGGGTTGGGAAGATCCCCTGGAGAAGGACACAACAACCCACTCTAATATTCTTGCCTGGAGAACGCCATGGACAAAGGACCCTGGTGGGCTTCAGTCCATGGGGTCACAAAGAGTCAGACATGACTGAGCAACTAACACTTTCACTTTTACATGGACAAACCAGAGGACAGTCATAACCCTTTCAACTAATAGCAGCCTAATTCATGAAGCTGAGTCAGTAGATTTCAAGGGGCACCACCAAGCCTAGTAGGTGACATGCATATAAACAGAGATTTTCCAAATAAAGCAAAAGTTCAGTTCAGTTCAGTTCAGTCTCTCATTCGTGTCTGACTCTTTGTGACCCCATGAATCACAGCACGCCAGGCCTCCCTGTCCATCACCAACTCCTGGAGTTTACCCAAACCCATGTCCATTGAGTTGGTGATGCCATCCAGCCATCTCATTCTCTGTCGTCCCCTTCTCCTCCTGCCCTCAATCTTTCCCAGCATCAGGGTCTTTTCAAATGAGTCAGCTCTTCGCATCAGGTGGCCAAAGTATTGGAGTTTCAGCTTCAACATCACAGCACAGGTATCCAATGTATACTTTGCTCTCCAGGACCTGTTTGTCTTAGATTGACTCCCTGCCCTTCCTGCACCCGCTCTGCTCTATTTCCCAGGATCCCAGGTATGTTGGTTTCTGTCTGGGTTCAGCCAATGGGAGACACTGCCCAGAGAAAATGTGTTTCTCCTCTTTCCTTTCTTCTCTGGACTCCTTTTACCCTACTTTTCTGCTTTAGATAAGACTCTGAGTGGGCAACTGTTCCTCAGTTGTTTGTTCAGCCTCTTCCATCTCCTGGGAAAAAAGTTCCCTGAATTCAATTCCCTCTGTTTTAAATTCCCACAGTGGTTTCCATTTTTCTGGATGGACTTTGACTGGTTGCTCCTTTGGAGCAATCATCTTTCTAAAAGACAACATTGCTTCTGTCTAACCCCAGTTCCTAATATCTGTACTGCACACCTGCATGTGCGTGCATTTCAGCCACCACCTACACAAATCTGTGCCTTCCATTCTGCCTTTCTAGTTAAATTCCTGTTAATTCAGGAACTGCAGATCTAATTTTCTTCCACCAGAAGAAATAGAGGGGTCTAGTATGTCGGGATTCAAATCACAGAATAGGAACTGTCCCCCCAGCACTCAGCATCTGTCCCTAATCCCAGCCGAGTCATCATAAACAATAGTCAAGTGATGAAAGCTTCCCTGGAGCTCCCCAGATGGATGCCAGAGAATTAGAAAACTTTATGAGATGGTACATGAGATTTTATTTGAATGCCTACTATGTTTTATTTTCCTTAGGAGACAGTCTATTTATTTCATTGATTTCTCAGAGGGAACACAATCCTAAAACTGGTAAGAAGGTGGCTACATCAAAATTTAAAACTTTGTACATCAAAGGACACAATCAACAGACTGAAAAGGCAACCCATACAATGGGAGAAAATATTTTCAAATTATATATCTAATAAGAAGTTAATATCCAGAATACATAAAGAAATCCTACAACTCAATAATAACAACAAAACCCAACTAAAAATGGGCAAAAGAGTTCTGTGATATATTTCTCCAAAGAAAATATATGGTTGGTCAAAAAGCACATGAAAAGATGCTCAACATCACTAATTACTGTTGCTCATTGTTCAGTCACCCAGTTGTGTCCGACTCTTTGTGACCCCTTGGACTTCAGCATGCTAGCCGTCCCTGTTCCTCACTATCTCCTGAAGTTTGCCCAAGTTCATGTCCATTGCATCAGTGATGCCATTAAGCCATCTCATCCTCTGACACCCTCTTCTCCTTCCGCCATCAATCTTTCCCAGTGTCAGAGACTTTACCAATGAGTCAACTGTTTGCATCAGATGACCAAAATATTAGAGCTTCAGCTTCAGCATCAGTCCTTCCAACAAGTATTCAGGGTTTATTTCCCTTAAGATTGACTGATCTGATCTCCTTGCTGTCCAGGGGATTTTCAGGAGTCTTCTCCAGCACCACAGTTCAAAGGCATCAATTCTTTGGCACTCTGCCTTCTTTACAGTCCATCTCTCACAACTGTACGTGACCACTGGGAAGATCAGACTTGACTATATGGACCTTTGTTGGCAGAGTAATGTCTCTGCTTTTCAACACACTGTTAGGGAAAAGCAAATCAAAACCATGAGATACTATTTTACCCCCATTAGGAATAGTTACTATAAAGAGAAAAACAAAAACAAAAATACCAAGTGTTGGTGAGGATGTAGAGAAATTAGAACCCTTGTGCACTGCTGGTGGGAGAAGGCAATGGCACCCCACTCCAGTACTCTTGCCTGGAAAATCCCATGAACAGAGGAGCCTGGTAGGCTGCAGTCCATGGGGTCGCTGGGAGTCGGACACGACTGAGCGACTTCACTCTTACCTTTCACTCTCATGCATTGGAGAAGGAAATGGCAACCCACTCCAGTGTTCTTGCCTGGAGAATCCCAGGGACGGCGGAGCCTGGTGGGCTGCTGTCTATGGGGTCGCACAGAGTTGGACACAACTGAAGCGACTTAGCAGCAGCAGCAGCACTGCTGGTGAGACTGTAAAATGGTACAGCCACTATGGAAAAGCATACAATGGTTCCTAAAAAAAATTTAAATAGAATTACAAAATGTTCTAGCAATTCTGCTTCTGGATATATACCCAAAAGAGTTGAAAGCAGAATCTCAAAGAGATATGTGTATACCCATATTCATAACAGCACTAGTCACAATAGCAAAAAAGTGGAAGCAACCCAAGTGTCCATCAACAGATGAATGGATGAGCAAAATGTGGTACAAACATACCATGGACTACTATTCAGCCTTATAAAGGAAGGGAATTCTGACCCATGTTATTAATACAGTGGATGAATTTTAAATACATTAGGTTAAGTGAAATAACCAGTCACAAAAAGAAGTACCCTATGATTCCACTTAAGTACCCAGAGTAGCCAAATTCATAGAGACAGAAAGTACAATGGTGGTTGCTTGATCGCTTCTCAGTCTTTTGGCTAAGATTGTGTGCAATAGTGGTTGCTTGAGGCTGGGAGAGGGGAGACTGGAGATTATTGTTTAATGGATGTAGATGTTCAGTTTTTCAAAGTGAAAAAAGTTCTGGAGGTTAATTGCACAGCAGTGTGAATGTACTTAACACTATTGAACTAAACATTTAAAAATTATTAAGATGATAAATGTTAATGTGTATTTTATCACAATTAAAAAATTTTAAACAATTTTTTAAAATGTGAAACCTACTATACACTTGAGAATCTATTTTATTGCCCAAAAAGATGGGTTAAGGAAGATTGGATTCAGGTCACATTATGTCTTTTTATCTCCATAACTTAAATAATTAATTGAGTTGGGATTTTGTTCACTTTAGTTTAGAGGTGTGTAACTGACCAGAATTTCTTAGATGAAGATGACTTTGAAGATGTGATTTGAAGACATTGATTTGGTTTTAGATTTTAATGGGCATCACATGATAAATGGACTTACTGCTGTGTAGTTAATGCCGGTAGCTCTGCCATCTGGTGAAAGGAAGCAGTGTGGTAGGATGAGAGGAATTTTGACCTGAGTCACGAAATCGGGGCATGAATCTTTGTCCCATCACTGGTGACCTAGGGCAAGTCAAACAACTTCTCTGAGCCTCAGATGCTCTATCTATAAAATGGGACAAATAATATATGTTTCTTATTTCCTAGTATGTTACAAGGCTCAAATAAGAAAATAAATGCAAATATACTTTAAAAGCTCTAATGTGTGATCCAAAAAAGGTATTTAGTCTAATTCTCATGATCCTTGGTTATGTTCTCCTTCAATTATTGTTATGTCTCTTTTTCAAGTCAATCTGTTATTTATTAGTTTTATTGACTTATTCAGGGGCTTCCCTGGTGGCTCAGCAGTAAAGAATCCACCTGCAATGCAGGAGACGTGCGTTCAATCCCTGGGTTGGGAAGATCCCCTGGAGGAGGACATGGCAATCCGCTCCAGTATTCTTGCCTGGAGAATGCCATGGACTGAGGAACCTGGCGGGCTACAGTCCATAGGGTCAAAAAGAGTCAGACATGACTAAAGCAACTGAGCACACACACATGGTTGACTTAAGCAACTTAGCACACAGTGAAGAATATCATAATTAATACCAGTCTTGTGCAAATTATCTTCCAATCTTTATTAATGTGCAGGCATATAACTCTCTATGGAAATTAGCTGTTGTCTACCTCTTTATATTCTGTTTTTTCCACTTAACATCATACCCCATTCTCAGGTATTAATGAGAATTATGAAAGTATCTGTTACTGCGAACCAGTAATATGCCATAGTTTGTGGCATCATTCCTGGAGAGGCCCGAGTCTTAAAATATTGGCCAATAAACAGAAGCCTCTAGAGACAAACTGATGTACTGAGTATGCCTTGCACAAAAGTGCCAAACTATAATCTGATGGAATTGAGAATGAATGGAGTGTCAGCTTTTTTGGCTGAGAGAGTTCTCAGGCAATGCCCTAAGGAAAACAAAAATGATGAATGTGGTAAATGACAGTCCTGGGAGAGAAAGAGACATAAATTCTGCAGAGTTATTAACCAAGAACCAGAACTAGATTCATCACAAGTGAGATACCAAAGGAGGAAACCAAGCATAGGGAGACATGGGGACATCCCTGGTGGTCCAGTGGTTAAGAATCTGCCTTGTAATGCAGAGGCCACAGGTTTGATCCTTGGTCTAGGAGCTAAGATCCCACATGCCTCGGAGCAGCTAAGCCCTGGTGCTGCAAGTACTGAAGCCCACACGCTCTGGAGCACCAGCAGCACAACTAGAGAGTACACAGTGCAACAAAAGATTCTGTATGCATGACGCAAGAATATCCCACATGCCACAGCTAAGACTTCATGCAGCCAAATAAATTAATTAATTTTTAAAAACGAGTAAGGAGATGGTACATAAAGTGGTTCATAATTTCAGTAGCAGTCCATAAAATGGGTTTGAGTTCCGATTCTGTTACCAACTAATGTCACTGACTTATCATTGGGAAGGACAACTTAACCTCTACAAGTCTCCATTGTCCCATCTACAAGAGAGAATAGTAGTATCTAACTCATAGGATTGCTTGGAAAATTGAGTGAGATAATACATGTAAAGCACTTCACACATGCTCAGAAATTGCAGGTGTTAAGAGTAAATTTGGCAATACATTTCTATATCTTAAATACTCACAGAGTGAACGCTAAATGAACTCTCTGTGGAGTGCTCAAGGCATATCAATCTTGTAGGAATCAGGGATCCCCAACTGGAGGTGCCAACTCAGTCCCTTTTGAAGGATGTTAAATTTAAAAGGCAGCACTTCTGTTGCATTCAGTGACAAGATGACACTCATGCCTCCTACTCTAAACCCTTAAGTGACGCCTGAGTACAGGGTACAGTATTTACTATTTACAAATGTCTGATCATCCAACATTAATGATGCAGTGTGGTGGCCAGCCCTACCTCAAGTCTCAGGTACTTGAAATTCATCCTTCATCAGATAGCAGTATCTGTTGGCAAAAAAAAATATTGAAGTCCACTTCTAAACATTACAAATTCTGGATGAATAGAGAAGATTTCTTAAGCTGCTAATGAGACATAGGTTTATCCAAGTGTGAAAGCAAATTCTGTGATCTGAGAAAGGCAAGGGGCATGAAGGCAGCAGGCGATCCACAGTTAGTAAATTCCCAGGGTCTGAAACTGCTCAACAAGCCACAACACCCAGCAGCTTCAAAAATGTGGATTTTTTGTTTTTGTTTCCCTTAAGGTTGACCCAGGAGCAACAATTGGCTCATTTGGCAGAAAAGCTGCACTGCACTTTCCAACATGCAGGAAACATCAAGGCACTGATGTAGAGAAGGAGGCTTGTGCAGTTTCCCTGTGTCCAATATTTGATTTTTACAGGCATAACCTATGCCCCTACAATTCCATTCCTAGGTGTATGCTCAACAGATAGTCATCTGTATGTGCACCAAAAGCATGTACAAGACAGCAACAGCAGCTTCATTTATAACAGCCCCAAAGTAGAACCAACCCAAAGGTCCAATTTATTTATGGATAAATAAATTGTGGTATATTCATATAAATGAATGATAATCAGCAATGAAAATGAATAAACTACTGTTGCACAAAACAATATGAATGAACTCACAAACATAAAGTCAAGAAGCCAGATAGAAAAGAATATGTACCTGATGATTGCCGTTTTAAAAAGCTCAAAATCAAGCTGGCCTAATCTATGATGCAGAAGATGTTGAGAGGTGATCACCTTTGTGGAGGAGGAAGGGGTTGATGAGTGCCCACTGGAAAATGCCCACTGGGGCTTCTGGGATTTTGGTAATGTTCTATTTATTGACTATGAGGTTGTTATGTGAGAGTGTTAACTATGTACTAATTCATCAAACTGTCACTTTGACTGTCACTTTGGTTTTACTGTTCAGTTTTCTATATGCATACATACTTCAATTTTAAAATTTTATTAAAACAGATTTTCACTAAAATGACTAATACAAAAAAATGGAGAAATCACCTTATTGGATCAGAGTGATGGACAATTTGATCTAAGTTCCCTATAAGGAAACCAAGAGACACTCATTAAAGATGCTATGTGTGCAGTCATCATTAAGTTAAACTCCTGTCTTTTGTCCAAATAACCTGCTCTGACACTTTAATCTAATAATCCATTATTACCTTCTTCAAGTTACATTATTTTTATTTATTTGGTTTAACAAGTTCTATATATTCATTATTGCTATGAAAAATATGTCTTCTAGATATTAAATGATCTCTTTCAAGCCTCAAGGGGTATCCCACCCATCCTAGTATGCCAGAAGTTAATCAATAAGTATACATTCATATTTTATAATTTTGTCAGTGTATTTTGTATAGTCTCTCCGTACTCATGTTTCCAGATTCAATACTTGTAAGCTTTATTCTCTGTGGGTAAACCCTCAGATTTGGACTTTGTTTTTTATATGTGACCTTTTGGCTTCCCAAGCATTTTAGCAGCCTTCTTTGAACCTGGTCTGTGTTCCTGAAGTCTTTCCTAGTTTCATTGTCTGTGATACTAAGGAGGTGGGTGAGCTCTGCTTTGCCTAAACACTCTTCTCTCACATGCCCAGCTTCCTGAGGCTTTTGGGCAGCTTTCAGGAATATAAAAATTGCCAGCCTGGCTAACCTGCATCAAAGCTGTTAGCTCACCTTTTGTATAGTTATTGAGAAATACATTATTTGTGTTTGCCACACTGCAGCTCATCTGTCTACCTCATTCTCGGAACACTCACAGAGCCTTCCATTTGCTTTCTGAAATAAATCCACTAGGGTAGTGGTCCCCAACCTTTCTGACCAGAGATCAGTTTCATGGCAGACAATTTTTCCATGCACTGGCGTGGGAGGGAAGGTTTCAGGATGATACAAGAGCATTACATTTACTGTGCGCTTTATTTCTAATCTAATGCTGCTGCTGATCTGACAGAAAGTACTGGTCCATGGCCTGGAGTATGGGGACTCCTGCACTAGAGAGTCCTCAGATTTCTTGATTTTCTTTGTAAAGTTGACATCAGTGTGTATTCTTGCCTTTCAATTATGAAGCAATTAAAAATATATAAGCTCAGCATCAACTCTACATTAGCCTTGCTGATTGAAAAAAGTACTTATGTAATTTTTAGTTGACATTTCCTGGCATTAGTCTGGTTTCTTATCCTTGATGACATATTTTCCAAAGTGAAAATGTTAGTTGCTCAGTTGAGTCCAACTCTTTGCGACCCCATGGACTGTAGCCCACCAGGCTCCTCTCCCCATGAGATTCTCCAGGCAAGAATACTGGAGTGGGTAGCCATTCCCTTCTCCAGGGAATCTTCCCAACCCAGGGATTGAACCCAGGTCTCTTGCATTGCAGGCATATTGTCCCTCTGAGCCACCAGGGAAGCCCACATTTTCCCAAAGTCTATAATAATAGTTTTTGGTTTTTTCTAAGATTTTAACATGAAACCTAATCTATGACCATTGGAAAATCCAGTACATATATGCAGTGGTTGACACTTATCTGAATAATGACAACAGGTAACATCGGGAGCTTGTAATCAGAGTTGAGGATGCTGATCAGTGATTACATGATTTTATCTCTTTTAATCTCTTCAGATATCCTGGTGGGTGAGTACTGTCACCATTCCAAGTTTAACAAACAGGCTGAGGTCACCTATCTCTCACTGACAGAGCCTTGCTCTGAATTCAGCTGTGATTGTTGCTGTCTGCACCACTGACACATCGCTACTTCCCCTTGAATGTGCATAACTTCCTTTAATAGTTCAACTGGATACATCACCTTGTGTGAAGTATTATGAACCTTAATTATCCTATATTAAAATTAAAACACCACAACACATTTCAAAGCAAAATTTAAGTTATTTTTGGATGAAGAAAGTTCTTAAATTATCTGCCACCTTTAGCATTGGTAATCAGGATTTGAGTGCAAATAGAAAGAATTTAAAGAAATTGTTGGTTGAATTGGTTGAAAAAAATACATGTCTCAAAGGTTTAGTGCAAAGAAAGGAACAGAAAAGAATCTCCCTTCTTGTCTGACTTCATTGTTGCAGCTTACTGTGATCCTGTTGCTCTGAAGATATCACTAGGAAACAAATCTATAGGCAAGAGGATTAGGTATCTTTAATTTTCTTTGTTATTTTTTTTCTCTTATTCTTTATCCTCAGGTAAGGAGACAATTCACGAGATTGCAAAGAGTTGGACACGACTGAAACAACTGAGCATACAAGGAGACGATGGGATTAGTGTGCCAGGCACATTTTTAATGTTAATAGTATGGATAATGCTTTGATATTAAAGATTATGACAAATACTCAGATCCATCTCTGGCAGCCTCAAGAAAGCAGTGCTTAAACTTCCAGAGAAAAAGTGAGACGCCAAGGAGTCACTTAGGGCGTTATACTAATGTATACAAATACAGGTAAAGTAAGCCCACTGCACTGGAAGATTTGAACTTCACAGGTAAGATAAGTGAGGTCACTATGAAAGTGTCCAAGTAAGATTGCTGCTTGAAAACAGGCTCAAAGGAGGACAAGCAAATTTTAAACAGCTAAGTTTTAGATAAGCTTCAAGAAGAGGTCTGACGGTGATGCTAGACAGAAGTGAACTGGCATGAATTCATTTTAGAAGAAATATTTTTATACTCAACATCATGAACCTGTAACTGAATCAAGGAAAATCCTTCAAAATTAATTACACTTCTATCAAAACATGAGATGAGCTAGTACACAAAGGCCAAGAAAATTCTCGTTCACTGAGTACGTTCATGCGAAAGCTCTGAGGTCACGTCATACTCAGTGCAAATCTCAGATGTTTTTGAGAACTGAGCAACACAGAAAGAGGGCTGATGGGACCTGAAAGACATCTATTCATCGCATTGACACTGTGTGGGCATGCTCAGCCGTGTATGACTCTTTGCGACCCTATGGACTCTAGCCCGCCAGGGTCCTCGGTCCATGGGATTCTCCAAGCAAGAATACTGGAGTGAGTTGCCATTCCCTTCTCAAGGGAACCTTCCTGACCCAGGGACTGAACCTGCATCTCTTGGCATCTCCTGCACTGGCAGGTGGATTCTTTACCCCTAGCACTGCCTGGGAATCCCAGGTATAAGCCAACTTCACCCACGGGGTTTTCCAAGAACTACCACTTTGGAAATGATACTAAAATATTCACCAGGATTAAGCTTTTCCATGAGGAAAAAAATAATAATAACCCCAGCTCTCCTCACTAAATCTGCCTTATCTATCCTACCTGCAATGGTACAGCTTGGAAGGAAGGAGGGAAGGAAAGAGGAGAGGAAGAAGGGAATTACAATTCTTCCTTCTTTGTCCAAAAGGTAAGGATAATGTTCATGATGAGGCTAAGGGCATAGTATCTAAAATATTCCCACTGCTGCCCCACTGTATCCTCTTTCTCTGCTGTATCTTTCTTCACAGTGCTCATCATCACTGGACATTAGTGTCTATCACTTGGCTATTTGCAGGTTGAGTACTTTCTCTATGGCAATGTAAGCTGGAGGCAGCATGCATCATCTCACTGCAGCTGTCTTCCACTCCCAGAAAGGTGTCTAGGACAGTAGGCACTCAATACATATGTGTAGAACAACAAATGGGTTAATGGATTCATTATTAGCTAATTAATCCATGATGGGTATCAGAATATCTTCCTTTTTCAAAATATTAATATCTGGGCTTCCTATTCCCCATCAGGTATAGGATGCTGACATTCTCCCCCAAGCCTAAGCCCAGCTTAGGGCCACTGTCCTAAGAACATACACACAAAAAAATTCACTTATGCAGAGAAATTCAAGCTAAAAAGAGAAAATATACTCTGATAGATAGAAAATAGAACAGGCAATTCAAAAAGGTGGAAAGAAATAGCAAAAATACATCTCTGCAGTAATTGAAAAAATAGCTTAAACATTGATGAGAGACTAGTTTTTTAGAATCTTTGCCATTTCAATGCAAGAAAAAACTTCATTTTTTTGCAAGTATACAGTGAAAGCACTTTTATTTGTGGTTAGTGAAGTGTCAAGGTTTAGACAGTCTTCACTCTGTGTAGTCTTACTGTGAGTAGGCTGCCAATTATGATGTCTGTCTTGCCAGAGAGGTAAGCCCAAGGTGGACCCAGCACAGGGGAGATAGGAAATTGCACTAGGAAGACTAATTCTTTAGTTCCTCCAGATCACTACAGATGTTTAAAGATGTTGAACTCACTCTGGGAAATCAATACCCAAGGACTGCCCCACTACTCTTCAACTGACCTTAGGAAGTGCAGCATCTTCTATGGACTTCCAGAGAAGGAGAAATTAAAAGAACGTTATTCTCTTTAAGACGGAGAAGGCAATGGCACCCCACTCCAGTACTCTTGCCTGGAAAATCCCATGGACGGAGGAGCCTGGTAGGCTGCAGTTCATGGGGTCGCTGAGTCGGACATGACTGAGCAACTTCACTTTCACCTTTCACTTTCATGCACTGGAGAAGGAAATGGCAACCCACTCCAGTGTTCTTGCCTGGAGAATCCCAGGGACGGCGGAGCCTGGTGGGCTGCCATCTGTAGGGTTGCACAGAGTCGGACACGACTGAATCGACTTAGCAGCAGCAGCAGCAGTAGCAGCAGTATTCTCTTTAAGAGTCAAACTTAAGAAGATCACATTGTCTAAAGCAAAGAAAACATACTATGAGTATCTAGTTCTTGCTAAGCCAAAACCTGTCAGAACTGCATCATTATCTAGTAACACAGTGAAGAAGAGAGTAAAAAAGGAAATGCCCCACTGAACTGCATGCCAGGCGTGGTGTGTTAGTCCTCTCCCCGTGTGCTTCTTTCTCCCTTGGGAGCCAGGAGCTTTGCTTGCCAAAGTGTAATAGACACTTATTAATCTATACTGGAGGAGATCTGAGCAATCCGGTGTTTGGGTTTTTGTTTTTGTTTTTATGGCTGCATTTGGGTCTTTGTTGCAGCACATGGGCTTTACTCTAGTTATGGCGTGCAGGCTTAGTTGCTCCGAAGCATGTGGGATCTTAATTCCCCAATCAGGGACTGAAACTGAGTCCCCTGCATTGGAAGGCAGATTCTTAACCACTGGATTACCAGGGAAGTCCCCAGGAGTTTGCTGTTAATATAAGAATAGTCTTTAAATGCACTTTTTGTTTGCTTTGAGTGTATGTAGTTTAGCTAGATAATGAGACAAAGTCAAATAGAATTTTTGTGTTTAGGTAATCATTTTCCTAAAGTGATTTCAAATAAGTAGGTGGAACTATATTTTCTATTCTATACATTTTTTGAAAAAATCAACAGCAGTTTTCATAGTGTCTCAACCAAATGTCTTCCTTTGAAGAATATTTACAAAGAAAATGGTAAATTCTGAACACAGCTAATTTGGTGATATAAAAGTCAAATTGTTGAGTCCCCAGAGCTCACTGGTAACAATTTTGGCAGGGGTGGTGGTGGCTCAATTATGTGAAATGAGAAGCTTTATCCCTAGACCATGTGTATGTGTGTGTCTGTGTGTGTGTGTGTGTGTGTGCGCACTCTCACACACATGTGTACGTGTGTGCATGTGTGTTCAGTTGCTCAGTCATGTCCGACTCTTTTTGACCCCATGGACTATCCCACCGGGCTCCCCTGTCCATAGAATATTCCAGGCAAGAAAACTGGAATAGGTTGCCATTTCCTACTCCAGGGGATCATCCCGACCTAGGGATCGAACCCATGATTCCTGCATTGTAGGCAGATTCTTTACCACTGAGCCACCTGAGAAGCCCATCCCTCAACATATTACCACCAATTTCCATTGGTCCCAAAAAGGAACCACCATAGAGGGTAAGAAAAAGTTCAGTTCAGTTCAGCTGCTCAGTCATGTCCGACTCTTTGTGACCCCATGAGCTGCAGCATGCCAGGCCTCCCTGTCCAACACCAACTCCCGGAGCCCACCCAAACCCATGTCTGTTAGGTCAGTGATGCCATCCAATCATCTCATCCTCTGTCGTCTCCTTCTCCTCCTGCCCTCAATCTTTCCCAGCATCAGGGTCTTTTCAAATGAGTCAGCCCTTCTCATCAGGTGGACAAAGTATTGGAGTTTCACCTTCAACATCAGTCCTTCCAATGAACACCCAGGACTGATATCCTTTAGGATGAACTGGTTGGATCTCCTTGCAGTCCAAGGGACTCTCAAGAGTCTTCTCCAACACCACAGTTCAAAAGCATCAATTCTTCGGTGCTCAGATTTCGTTATAGTCCAACTCTCACATCCATACATGACTACTGGAAAAACCATAGCCTTGACTAGATGGACCTTTGTTGACAAAGTAATGTCTCTGCTTTTTAATATGCTGTCTAGGTTGGTCATAACCTTCCTTCCAAGGAGTAAGCATCTTTTAATTTCATGGCTACAATCACCATCTGCAGTGATTTTGGAGCCCAGAAAAATAAAGTCTGACACTGTTTGCACTGTTTCCCCATCTATTTCCCATGAAGTGATAGGACCAGACGCCATGATCTTAGTTTTCTGAATGTTGAGCTTTAAGCCAACTTTTCACTCCCCTCTTTCACTTTCATCAAAAGCCTCTTTAGTTCTTCTTCACTTTCTGCCATAAGGGTGGTATCATCTGCGTATCTGAGGTTACTGGTATTTCTCCTGGCAGTCTTGATTCCAGCTTATGCTTCATCCACTCCAGCAGTTTTCATGATGTACTCTGCATATAAGTTAAATAAGCAGGGTGACAATATACAGCCTTGATATACTCCTTTTCCTACTTGGAACCAGTCTGTTGTTCCATGTCCAGTTCTAACTGTTGCTTCTTGACCTGCCTACAGGTTTCTCAAGAGGCAGGTCAGGTGGTCTGATAGTCCCATCTCTGTCAGAATTTGCCACAGTTTATTGTGATCCACACAGTCAAAGGCTTTGGCATAGTCAATAAAGCAGAAATAGATGTTTTTCTGGAACTCTCTTGCTTTTTCGATGATCCAGCGGATATTGGCAATTTGATCTCTGGTTCCTCTGCCTTTTCTAAAACCAGCCTGAACATCTGGAAGTTAATGGTTCATGTATTGCTGAAGCCTGGCTTGGAGAATTTTGAGCATTACTTTACTAGCGTGTTAGATGAGTGCAATTGTGTGGTAGTTTGAGCATTCTTTGGCATTGCCTTTCTTTGGGATTGGAACGAAAACTGACCTTTTCCAGTCCTGTGGCCACTGCTGAGTTTTCCAAATTTGCTGACATACTGAGTGCAGCACTTGCACAGCATCATCTTTTAGAATTTGAAATAGCTCAACTGGAATTCCATCACCTCCACGAGCTTTGTTTGTAATGATGCTTCCTAAGGCCCACTTGACTTCACATTCCAGGATGTCTGGCATTAGATGAGTGATCACACCGTCGTGATTAACTTGGTGGTGAGGATCATTTTTGTACAGTTCTTCTGTGTATTCTTTTCTGTTACTCCTTTTCCATTTCCAACCTTGTAATTGAGCAGGAAACCACGATTCTTCTACTTTCTACCACTTCCTCTCAAACAAATGTAATTTCCAGAATTTCTAAACATGGATGGAAAAAATAATACTAACTAATACTTGGAAATTTTACTCAGAGCAATTCACAATCTTTTCCATGAAAAGGCTTCATCCCTGTTTCTCCTTTCCTTCTTACCTTTCCTTGCAAGTAACAGAGTGCTCCGCTATGTGTCTTAAGAGATGCAAACCTTCATTTTTACTCTCAAATCCAGAGGCACTACAGATCCAGGATCAATTGTTTGTGGATCCGAGTCTCTCTTGGTTCTTATCCTCCTAGACGTAAAACTGCTGCCTCAGCTCCAAGCATCACACCCTCATTTTACATTGCCAGACACAGACCAGAAGGTGGAGCAGTGATATCTCTCATATTCACAGGAAGGCTGTATAATTTGTCACTTTAATTAGAATTTTTTAAAGTAAAAGAAGGTACTGTTAGGAATTTTACCAGGACAGTACACATAAACCAGTATGATCTCAGGAAAACTGAGATATGTGCTTGCCTTACTCATTAGACAAAAGCATTTCCCAGAAGCTCTGGATGTTTGGAAGGGACTCCCCTTCCCCAAACACACTGCCACCCATATAGGCTTCTGTTAGCCAGGAAGAAGGTGGCTTAGCTGTTTAGTAGGCAACAAAATGTTATTGTTGTTCAGTTGCCAAGTCGTGTCCAATTCTTCACGACCCCCTGGACTGCAGCACGCCAAGCTTCCCTGTCCCTTACCGTCTCCTGGAGTTTGCACAAGTTCATTTCCATTGAATCAGTGATGCCATTTAACCATCTCATCCTCTCTCCCCCTCTTCTCCTTTTGCCTTCAATCTTTCCCAGCACCAGGGTCTTTTCCAGTGAGTCGGCTCTTCGCATCAGGTGGCCAAAGTATTATAGCTTCAGCTTCAGCATCAGTCCTTCCAAAGAGTAGTCAGGGTTGATTTCCTTTAAGATTGACTGATTTGATCTCCTTGCTGTCCAAGGGACTCTCAAGAGTCTTCTCCAGCTCCACAGTTTGAAAGCATCTATTCTTTAGTGCTCTGCCTTCTTTATTGTCCAGCTCTCATGTCTGTACATGACAACTGGAAAGATCATAGCCTTGACTATACAGACCTTTGTCAGCAAAATGATGTATCTGCCATTAATCCAGGTCCATGACAGTAAACCTAAATATCATCTTAAAGTCTTAGAAATGGAGAAGGAGAACTGCTTTTCTGAGAACACACCTACAGGAGGAGGAAGAGCTGTCATGGTAGTAACCATCCTTCCTCTAGACTTAAATCCTCACAAATCCCAATATTAGACACAAAACTCTCTACTGCCCATTTGAGTCAGTATTCTCAAAGTGCATAGAGCAGTGCCCTATACGTGGGATGAGCCCACAGTCAGTCTTTCAGTGAGTAGGCATTATAGCTCAAAGCAGCAGCATTCACCTACAGGCAAGGATGCTGATGTTGGGAGATGTATTTCAGCCTGAATGTCAGGTTGAATGGCATTTATACTCTCTGAGTAGAGAATTTTAGAATAAATACCTTGAGACTTTATTCTAGCTTCACTCTCCAAGTCATAACAATGAAGTATTGCCTCTTATATAATCTCTAAGCATTCTATTTTAAAAATCATTTGATGTATCTTTAAACGAAAATGCCTCAAAGTCCTGAAAGTTTATTCAGAAGGTTGGTAAGCAGTCAAACAGATGTGCAATAAAAATCTTTGTCATCCTTTTTTGACAGTATCTGAGTCACCTGAAAACATAAAATCAACATTCTGTTCCAAGACTTATTTCTCATGGTGGAAATACATATGTATCATGCCTTATAAACTGTAAATGTTGAGGGTACTGACTTACTTCAAGTCAAATATGTTCTCAGCCAAAGGGGAAACACACAACTGTCAGACTTTGATTTTATAAAGTATGATGGCCAAGGTCCAAAAGCCAAGGCTTTGACATTTGGCTTGAAAAAATTATTTCCATTATTAAATCTTCATTTCTATCTGGAGTAATTGACAGTGGGGTAAAGAAAATTTTTTTACATTTGCCTAAGTCTGATACCTATCTTAAGTTGCTGCACCAAATGGTCTTATGAAATTGGTTGAGGATGCATGTGCTTCAGTGTCATGTTTTAGGGGATGATGTTGGGTCACTCACGGAGAATTAGACCCCATCTCCCCACTTCCAGAAGCATCTTTCCGACATCTCTGAGGACAGGAAATTAACCTATATGTCAATTGCTGATGTTCTCAGCTTGTGAAATATTGAAAACCTCTAATTAAGTAGAAGATAATGGAAATCAGACCAGATCCTTGGATTTTAGCATAATTATATCCCATTATAATTATAAGCAGTAACAGATTTTATTTTATTTTCTTGGGCTTCAAAATCACTGTGGATGGTAACTGCACCCATGAAACTCAAAGATGCTTGCTCTTTGGGAGGAAAGCTATGACAAACTATACAAAGCTATGGCTTTTGTATTAAAAAGCCAAGACATCACTTTGCCATCAAATGTCTGTATAGTCAAAGCTATGGTTTTTCCATATGGTAGTCATGTGTGGATGTGAGAGTTGGACCATAAAGAAAAATGAGCACCGAAGGATTGATGCTTTCAAATTGTGGTGCTAGAAAAGACTCTTGAGAGTCCCCCGAACTGCAAGGAGATCAAACCAGTCAATCCAAAATGAATCAACCCTGAATATTCATTGGAAGGACTGATGCTGAAACTGAAGCTCCAATACTTTGGCCACCTGATGTGAAGAGCTGACTCATTGCAAAAGACCCTGATGCTGGGAAAGATTGAAGGCAACAGGAGAAGAGGGCGGCAGAGGATGAGATGGTTAGATAGTGTCGCCGACTCAATGTACATGAACTTGAGCAAACTGCAAGACAGTGAAGGACAGAGGAGCCTGGCAAGCTGCAGTCCACAGGGACTCAAAGAGTCGGACACAGCTTAGCGACTGAACAACAACAAATCCCATTATTCTAAGATTTTAGAATGTGTCAGGAAAGTGCCTCCCTTTCCATGAATATATAACATGCCCAAGAAATAGAAAGACCCAGCTATATTTTTAGACTTTAGATCCTGTGACCATTTATCGAGGAGGATTGGTACTCTTACAAATGTTCTTCCCAAATGATGTTGTATGTACTGTAATCAATCTAGTCTATTTGTAATCAAATCTTTATGTTTCATTATTATTATAGTCCACATTGAATTGTTCAAAAACAAACCAAAAAATCAACTTAAAAATTAAAAAACATTTGATTCCCCATGTAATGAATGAATAAGGGCAATCCTGACTCTTTACTAATCCCCTTTATGGTGGGCTTTTTTCATTCAATGAAAAAGAAATAATAACATAAGCAAAGGTATTAGAGAAGTGCTTTGCAGAAAAAGTCACTTCTGGATTTAAATCATTGCCATTAAGGGGTGAAAAAGGCAGTTTTGTACCTGTCTGATAAAAGGAATTCCATTCAGTACCTTGCAAAGTGAATTTGTCACAGTCTCCTGCTATGGTCTCAGAGTGAACCCTAAATTCACCACATCTATGCATTATGGTTTCTTGTGCAAAGATAACATATCAACATGCCATCTTAAGAAAGGCACAGAAGTCAAAAGCAATCTTAGGATCCTGTCCAGGCATATGAAAAGGTTGACAAACAGTCAGGCTTGCAGGTAAAATATTTCTTCTTCAATAATGGTCTCAAAAGGCCACAGGAACATGTTCTGCTTTTGAACACGTTCTGCTTTTAAACGTGCGCCATTCATCTGCCTACAATTGTATATTGCTTGGCAAACAGGCATATTATTTCAGTCTGAGGACCAACCTCATCAAACTTTGGCTGATTTGCCTCAAGCTTCCCAGGCAGTAGTTAGCTCAATGGGGTTCTCAGTAAAGGCATGCCTCACTCAGAATGGCCCCTGAGGAGAAAGGGATTAGAAAATAACACAATTCTAATAACGAGGTTTTTGTTCCTGAACTGTCTCTGCACTCTCATATTAAAAACAAACCCCCCTAAATCAGTCCAGCTGTTCTCAGTACTCAAGTTCACGCTGTCCTCTCCTGAATAGAAATCGTCTTCTCTACAGGATTAAAGCCTGAAACAGACTGCTGTGGCTTGAGCCGGCAGTGCCAAAATTTAATATAAGACCTTCACAGTCAAGTCACTGTTCAAACTCATGGTGCTGAAATAGTTTCCCTGCTTTTTTGTGACACTTCCATTCCAGAATTGGAGTTTTCTTTTCACCTCTGCATTATGTAGTCACTTTAAAATATGCTCAACTTTTAAGAATTAAATGAAATTAATTAGCATATAAATGAGATTGTAAGACAAGAATAGCTATTCTTGGTTGTAAATTAGGAGTAGTATATTATATTTTTATTTTTCAAGGATTCCTAGAAGTCTTCCATGTGTACTTTATTTGCATGAAGAAAAATAGATGCTTAGAAAACTAATAGTCACAGTAGTTATATTGTTGAAATATCCCCTTTTTTAAGATTTACGTATTTATTTTGGCTGCACTGGGTCTTTCTCAAGGTGCAGTGAGTAGGGGCTACTCTCTAGTTATATTGCACGGGCTTCTCATTATGATGGCTTCTCTTGCTTCAGAGCATGGACTCTAGGCTTGAGGGCTTCAGTAGTTGCAGCATGCAGGCTCAGTAGTTGTGGCACGTGGACTTAGTTGCTCTGCAGCACGTGGGATCTTCCTGGACCAGGGATCAAACCCAAGACCCCTGCATTGGCAGGTGGATTCTTAAACACTGGACCACCAGGGAAGCCCTTGATATATTCTTATTCTAAAACAAAGCTTCTAGACTTTTATAAATGCAAATTTTATGCAGTTCCTTTCAATAAGTTTATTTTTACTCAACTTCTTATTTCACTTTCTTCATTTCTTTAGGATTCCTAGATTTCTTTCATTTTAAGTTCGAAAGAACTGTCTCCTTGGTCCTGTTGAACAGACCTTTTAGAGGTCACTTGAATACAAAGAGATTACGCATACTATGTTGCAATATATAAATACCTTCCAAGCATCTGCATATTGCTCCTTCACAGAGACATGTCCTAGGGTAGGCAAATTGTGTATCTATGGGTTGTGTGTGGCTGTAACTGTGTATCTATGGGTTGTGTGTGGCTGTAACTGTGAGAGCTTAAGTGAAAAAGTAATACAGGATCTAGTCTCTTAACTGAAAGAGTTTTATTTATTCATTATTTGTTCAAATGTTCCAAAAACCCATCAGCTGAAACCCCAGAGTCCCAGTTGATAAGGTATGGAAGAGATGTTCTAGATTTGGGAGACTCTGAGGGCAGGGTTTATCAGCTTTCTGCCTCTTCCAAAATATAACTTTAATAGTGTTCCAGTAGAATACTGATTTTTGAGGAAGCTGGCATACCAATGAGCCTGCCAGATTGGTTAGCTGTAAAATGTACTTCCAGGTGGATCATTTAACTATGCCCTCTGCTGCACTACAAGAGCCCCCTTTTAAATGCAGTTTCTACATTAATTTAAAATTATTCACGTGCACATCCATCACTCCAGACAGGAGAACATGGCCTTCTCGTTCCTCTCCAGTCCCTACCAGAGTGCTTAGTGTCTAGTTGATGTCTATTCAATATTTATTCAATGATTCATTTAACAATGTATTGATTATTTGAACTTTCAGATGAATAATGCTATAAGAAGGAAATGCTGTTTTGAGAAAGCCTGTGTGTTGGCACAGGTTAGATGAGGCATCATGATGCTTCAGTCGCCTCCTCTGTCCAATCCTGCTCCCCTTTCTCTTCCTTTCATGGGTGTTGATCCCTAATTAACATCATGCATCCCAAAGTCTGTTTCAGCATTTTCTCCCAGAGAATCCAACCCATGATGAACTGGAATACAATATAAGACAGAGAAAGACAAACACTTCAAGGAAAAACACATCGATGGCCTCTACACGGATGGCACACTCCCAAAGAGGCCTTTGCTGAACACTGTTCTTAAAGTGGGCTTCGCAGGTGACACTAGTGGTAAAGAACCCACCTGCCAATTCAGGAGACGCAGGTTTGATCCCTAGGTTGGGAGGATCCCCTGGAAGAGGGCATGGCAACCGACTCCAGTATACTTGTCTTGGACAGAGGAGCCCAGCGGGCTACAGTCCATAGCATTGCAAAGAGTCAGACACAACTGAGGCAACTACCCACACACACATCCTTAAAGTAGGTCCGTCCCCTTGATTACTCACACCAATCGCACCTCTCTTCATTCCCTTGTGCTTTCGTAGTTTCCTTCCTAACAGTATCTCTTCCTGGATTCCTCACTGTCTCCCTGTGCCAGAAGGTAAATTCCATAAAGCAAAGACTTTAACTTGCTCCTTGCTGTTTGCCCAGCCCTGAAAGTGCTGCCTGCAATACAATAGGCATTCAATAAATATTTATTGAATGAATAAACTACTGGTAGAATTATTATCTTAGAAACAGAGGGAAAACCTAGAAGCCAAGTTCTCTATATTGAAAATTTAATAAGAGTTTCTTCCTATGGTTAAATTTAAAAACAAAATAAGAATCACTGTATGAATCGAATAGCCTCAGCAGTTAATTGGATTCAGCAGCTCTAACTATAAGCTTTTGTGCAATCATGGGAATAATTACTAATTCATAAATTATAAACAAATAAAAATCTGAGGCAGACCTAAGAGGATTATCATCCACCGTCCCCCAACTCTTGTATTTTGGTTTCCATGTAACTCTCTGTTTTGTTTTGTTTAGAGTCAACTCCAAGGGTATTTGTTTCAGGAAGACCACATTCTCTCATAGGCTAAACAGGGAGATCACAATAGAGGAAAAAGCAATGGCCAGGAAGAGAAGGGCTGAACATTATTTGACACAAGTTCAGCCTATTCATTAATTTACTTTAAAAGTGGGTATTTAAAAGTATGTATTGAAGTCACCCAGGAATTCCCACTGAAATGGTCTGTAAGAAGGATCTGTCCTAGGGCAACGTGAGGGTATGGTGTATCCTTTCAAGGTTGATTTCGCTTGTTTAGGAAATATTTATTAAGTGCCTTTTATATACCAGGGACTCTTTTAAATGTTGAAGATGTAGCAATAAACCAAATAGCTCCCCCAAAAAGTGTGTATTGAAATGGTTCCTATGATCTGAGAATAATGCTGGATTCCTTACCTCAGCTGGAGAATAGGCTAGTGGGAAAGATAGATAATAGACAGGTAAACAGATAAGCAAACCAAATGATTATTGCTTGTGAAAACCCCTTAAAAGAAAAAAAGAGTGCTATCCATAATAAAGAGTAAAGAGGGTTCAGGTGGGGTTATTGTTGAGCTAGGATGATCACCTTCCCTAAGGAGGTATCATTTAGCCTGAGATCTAAGGACAAGAAGGAACCACCTCTGCAGTGAGCTGGTGGATGGTTGATTCCTTGCAAAGGCAAAAGGATGAGCAAAGATTATGAAACAAATAAACTTGATGGTTTGAGCAGGGAAGGGATTAATTAGGAGGGGGCATTCACCTAGGTTGTAAAATTCAAGGAGGTGCCAAAAAACTCAAAAAAGTAATATTTTAATGCAAAATTTTCAAAATTAAGGTAAAAATAAATCCATCTGTGATAACAAAATATCAATCTTTTAAAGAAAGATGTGCAGTATTATTGACTTTTCCTTTTGCCTCAAGCTCCAGTACAGCTTAGCATAACACTGACACTGATCCTGCCTTTAAATTTTTTATGTTTTGTGAGTCATTCACCTCACACTGGCCCCAGCCCTGGAAGTGAGAAACAAGCAGGACAGAGTGGCTTGCGTGTGGTAATAAGAGAGGGAAGCAGGGGCAATTCAGGCTGTGGTAGAAGTATGAATTTTATTCCTGGGGTCACAGGAAGTTGTTTAAGTGATTTAAACAAAGATGTGTTAAACTCTGTTGGCATTTTTAAAAGATCATTCACACTATGAGTGCTTGAATAGAAATGGGGTGTCTACGGAGAAGCTTAGACGGAGATTGCCCTTGATCGGTGGTAGTGGTGGAAATATGTTTTAGAGATATAACAAGGCTTACTGATGTGATAAGTCAGAAAGAATGAGGGAAAAGGAGGAAACCACAATGACTCCTTTCTGGTTTGAGATGTGTGAATGGTGGTGTCGTTTCCTGAGACAGAAAAGACTAAAGAAAGAATAGGTTGGAGGAAAGGGAGTAAATCAAAATTTCCTTTTTTTTTTTTTAATGCCATTGAGTCTTATGTCAAGTACACAACTGGAAATATGACCTTAGGTTTGAGAGGAGGGATGTGAAGTAGAGTTACAAATTTGAGATGCACCAACCTAGAGATGACTTTCAAAGCTTTGGAAGTAGATCAAACCACCTAGGAGAGAGCTTAGAACACAGCTTGTCAATCGTCACTGTTCATTAGAATTGGTATTTATCATTTCACATTTCACCTTTAAACTACTTCACACTTGCTGTTTCCCACTCAAAAATCTAAAACTTTGTAACAGTGTACTTTTGCTTTGCTTGCTCCCTCATCTTTTGTGCCACTGTTGTCCAATCTTTTACATTAATCATAAACTCCACCTTAAAATGTTGTCATTTTTGTTCTAAAGGGTCAGATGTCCTTAGAAGGGAAAAGCCCATATTCTTTTATATTACACATTTACCATGTTTTGTGCTACTCACTCCTTTCTGTAGATCCAAGTTTCCACATGGTTTCATGGCTTTCATGGCTTCAACCTGAATCATTTAGCTTTTCTTTTGATACAGTTTTGCTGGCTACATATTCTCTCATCTTTCACTTATCTGAAAAAGTCTTTATTCCACCTTCATTTAAAAAAAATCAGTATATATAAAATACAGAGCAGAGAGATTTGCTTTTTCTCTGACTTTCATGTTGTTTGGTCTCCGTTGTCGTGGTTCTTGTCATTGTCTTTGGTCTCCATTGTTTTTGGGCTTCCCTGTGGTTCAGACTTTAAAGAATCCACCTGCAATGCAGGAGACCCGGGTTTCATCCCTGGGTCGGGAAGATCCCCTGGAGGAAGGCAAAGCAACCCAGTATTCTTGCCTGGAGAAGCCTGGCGGGCTACAGTCCATGGGGTCCCAAAGAGTTGGACATGACTGAGCCACTTTCACTCCATTGGTTTTGACAGGGAGTCCAGTCACCATTCACATCATCATTCTCCTCTGTAATGTGACATCTTTCTCTGGCTGCTTTCAGGATTATCTCTTTATATTTGGATTTCAGCAGTTTGATCATCATGTGCCTAGGTGTGGTTTGCTTTGTGTTTATTCTGCTGGGGATCACTGAGTTTCTTGAATTAAAAATATTAAAAATTAAAAATCAAATTTGTGGAATTGAGGCAGTACTTCTTCTAATACTTATCTACCACACATTCTTTCTTTTCTTAGACTCCAGTCACATGGTTTGATAGGCTGCCAAGGCTGTGTTCATTTCACCTCAATCTTTTCTCTATGTTCTCCAGATTGAATGGTTTTTTTTGATCTTCAATTTCACTGACTTCCTGTTCTACCCTCTTCTATCTGCTATTAAATCTACCCAGTGAATTTTTCATTGCAATTATTATATTTTTTAGTGCTAGATTTTTCAAAAATCTCCAAGGAAGAATACTGGAATGGATTGCCATTTCATCCTCTAGGGAAACTTCCCAAACCAGGGGTCAAACCTGCAACTCCCATGTCTCCTGCTTTACAGGTGGATTCTTTACTGCTGAGCCATCAAGGAAGCCCCCAGAGAGGGAGTTGGAAGGCATAGAAAAGAAAGGTAATGAGATCTCATGAAAAAGAGGAGAGATTTGCTGTTAACAAATCCATGATGAAAGGCGGGAAGAAGAGAAGACAGGTTCAGATGAAGGTCCACTTTTAGATTCTATCCTGAGATTTCAGAACTCTGTTCAATAGATTTTGATTTCTCTGTGGAACAGGAAGTACATTGTCAACTGGAAATAAAGAGTGGCTTAAGGAGACACAAGATGGGAGTGAGCAGTTGTCTTCAAAAATAGGAAAGTTTCTTTATTAAGGAAATAAGGAAGGTTTGTTACATGAAAACTGTTTTCATGATTTTCTCACCATATTAGATGACATGGATGGAGCTAACTGGAAGTTTTGCAGACAGGTGTGCTATAGGTAGAGAGAGGGCACAGACTTGAGTGCATTGATACCCAGTATAGTGAGAAAATTAGGCTATAAATATGAGAGGCATTTGTAGTTGTGGAGATAGAGGAATTAAGAAATTAGGGTATCAGGTGGATAATAGTATTTGGGAAGGTGAGGAATTTTAAGAGCCCAAAGGTAAACTGGATACAGAGAATGGACTTTGGAGGGAAGAGAGAAATTAGGAGATGTATCAAACAGTATGTAGAGAAGAGTCCAGGTGATGACAGATACTTGGGAAAGAAAGTGAGACTTTCAGAAGGATCAGAAATAAAACGGGATGAAACATGACAGAACAAGTTTTAAAGGTCCCTTAGAGGGTGAGAACTTAGTTCTAAAGTTATGGCCTGAATATTTAGCTCTTTCCAGCTCACAAGCATTCTGGCAGCAAAATGATTTGTGAAAATTATGAGCCATTCTTCTGAAGGTCTCTGACGCAGGCTTGGGCAAGCTGATGATGAACTCTACCTCAATGGCTATATCTATTCTGCCCAAAGATTTTTTGTTAACACATGTCATATATCTAGCTTTGAAGTTCCTCAGCTATCCGTAAACCAAGTTGACATAGTAACTTTAATAAATGTACAGATGGAGATTTTGTTTTAAATTTAAAGGAGAAGTTAGCCTTAGAACTATTTTAATCAATCAGAATGCATCTGAGTTTATTCAGGAACAATGCAGCAACACATACCCAGTGCCCTTTTGAAATGAGATTGTCACACTCAAATGTAATTTGTAAGTGTAGACTGAAGAAACTCTGTTCTCTTCTTATTATGGACCAGATAAAGTAATACTGAAGAGGACAATATATGTTAGAACTTGAATTCAATATGTCCAGCATAACTCCTTAAGCAAACAGCCCAGCCTCCTTCATGCTTGCAAGCTAAACAAGCAAACTGGTTTCAAATTTTAAAATCTTTTTATTACAGAAAGTAATACAATAAGATGGTCATCTCATATACATTCACACTGAAGGTGAAGCCAGTAACATTTATAATATGATAGATGCCCCTTGCATGTACTCTGACTTCTTGAAATTTGTATCTTTATATCTGTATTCTTTTTTGGTCTTCTCTGCTGCTCTTAAGGTAGGATCTATTGTTACAAAGCCCAATAAAACCTTGAATACACCCTCAGTGTCTGACATATAGTAGGTACTCAGGAAGAATTTGTTGAGTGAATGGATGTAGACAATCAAAAGAAGACAACTAATATGGCCTGGTAAGGAAATTAAAGCTGTAACCTCTTGAATCCAGAATCTATGACAATAATATTTCAGTTTCTCCATCTGTTTCTCATGAAAAGTAACAGTTAAAATAATGCCATGAGTAAGAAAAATGATCAGACCTACTCTTAGAAGTAAGTTTTGAATAGCAATGCCCTGAAAAAGAGTCTTAATGCTTCTATGACAAAGAAAATAAAGAGAATTAACTGGCTTGCCAAAATGTGCCAAAGAGCTGACTAGATCAAAAGGTTGTACAAGTTCTTGCAGCATTTGAAGAAACACTGAGACATTTGATAGTGGATCTCTGTCCAAGTTAGTCCCGGCTTCTATAACAAAATGCAAGAGACAGGATGGCATATAAATGGCAGAAATGTATTTCTCACAGACCTGAAGCCTGAAGGTCTGAGATTCAGGTGCCAGTATGGTCACACTCTGGTGATGACACTCTTCTGGCTTGCAGACTGCAAACTCCTCATCGTATCCTTGTGTTTGTGCTCATTTGCTTGATGGTGTCTGACTCTTTGCAACCCTGTGGACTGCCACCCACCAGGCTTCTCTGTCCATGGGATTTCCCAGGCAAGAACACTGGAGTGGGCTGCCATTTGCTTCTCCAGGGACTTCCTGACCCAAGGATCGAAACCACATCTCCTGTATTGGCAGACAGATTCTTTTATCACTGTGCCACCTGGGAAGTCCTTTAGATGGCAGAAAGAGAGCGAGAGGGACCAATGTAATTTATGAGGACTCCACTCTCATGACCTACTCATCACTCATACCCCCCAACCCTGCTAATACCTTCATATTGGGGGTTGGTATTTCAACATATGAATGGAGGGGAAGGGAACAGCAACATACAATTCATAATAGCCTCTGCCAACACCAAACTGAGCACATTGTTTCTTGGCATACTCTAGGGTGACAGATAAAACAGGGGTATCACAGTTGGCACTACCTGCCCCTTGGACGTTTCTGGTTCAGGCCTCTCCTCGTGGCTGTCACTTCGTATAGCTGCATGTACTAACACTTTTCCAGTTACTTCAGTGGGAAACAAGAGTGGATAAATTATCAGTTCAAGGAAGAAGAATTTGGTGTACAAACATACACTTTAAAAAGAAAAAATATGGTGAATTGGCAATATGTTCAATATGTAGAAACCACAGTAGCAGATATCTTGAAGGACAACATTCAGATTTTGCCTCAAAAAAAAAAAAAAAAGATACAAGTAGATTGCTCAACAGTAGCAATGGTAATATACTTCCCGTGGTCTACAACCAACCTATGATCACTGAGGAATTCCCTGCATGGTCCTCTGCAGCCACAGTACTTTGCACTGATTTATGTATTTCCCCGTGAACATTAAGATATTGTCACATATATAAGCCCTCTTTTTCTCAATATAGTGAAGATTTTAAAAGACATGCTTCCTCTTTTTCTTATTTTCTCCTGTGTCTCTGCCATTCAAGCTTTCTTTCCGCTTTCTAATTTTGTCTGTATTTCGTCTCCAAAGGGATTTTATCTCATACACCTCTATCCTTATTTACTACCTGCTCCTCAGCTTCACCCTTAACTCCCTGGCTCTGTCATAGTCTTGGAACTTGACTGAGTAAAGAGAAAAGTGTTCAGAAGGATTAGCAGGAGATAGTCTTGGGTAGGAGTTTACTTATTCAGTACTACCTCTTCTTCAGTGCATCTCTGGGAGAGAAGATGGAGACTTAGCCTTACAACAATGTCATTCATCCTGAAAGGCTGGGAAAGAATGTCAGTCCTTGGGACTGAAAAGCAAAGAGTCACATCTGATTTCAAGGGCTGAGATAATGAGGTGGGAGGAGGAGGAGTACTCATTCTAGTTGTAGTCTGTAGCCAGGACTGGAAGCTCCTCGGACCCATCTACCTGCTGTGGCACCACAAGAACGCCTGGGGGAATATGTGTACTTACTTAAAACCCGAAAGAGCTGGTAACTTCAGGAACCCAGTTCTGGGAGGCTGAGAATTACATTAAATGAGCAAAACAATTGAAGTTGAAGAATTCTCATCTCTAACCCAGGACCTGGATCATCAAAGCTCCCACTTTAATGGGCACATGTCACCCCAGGCCGCCAGGTTATTAAACTTGAATGCTGTGCCTTTCACCACATCACTGCAGAGTTTTCAGCAGTGGCTGGCTTGGTGCCAGCTGGCTGGATCATCAATGTCTCAACAGCAGAGAGCCAAGGGACAACTACTCTCAAAATAAGAGGACTGTTGATGGACTGAGGTTTCCTAGATTTCTTTCAAGAGAACATAATCAAATTAGGTCTAAATCCTTGGGTAGAGTGAACACTGCGGAAGTTCTTGGAGGAATCCCAGGAAGGAAAGTCCATGAGGGAGAAACGAACACTATTTGTGATAAACGGAGAGCGAAGTGACATTGAATGGGAATGTTAAAAGTCAAGAGTTCTGTGCCCTGTGCTGAAGTTGCCACTGCCCTGCCCACAGCCCCTGGCTGACCCTGAGGTGACATGCAGACAATTCCTGCATGAGGAAGCCTTCAGCTCCCTCTGGAAAAGAGGTTGTTCAGTCAATGCACAGGGCAGCCCAGAGGCATGTTTATCCCAGGAATTGGTGCATAAATGCCTCAACTTCCTCACCCCTCAAGGAGACAATGCTAAAGTATGAGCCACACAGTGTCTCATAAGGTCCTGGGGGATTAAGTTGCCCATATGTAACCTGCTCATTCAAGTTCTCCAAGGGGTTTGCTCCCTCCCCTGTCCTGTTGCCTTACTCAGCAAAATGCTTCCTGGGACAGGATCTCCTCCCTTGATGGGAGAGAGACAGGGATATGAGAGAGAGAGAGAGAGCACAACTTATATTTACTTTCCTGATGATTCTTAGGCTAGCCCGGGTGGCATTGCCTACCAGGCTGGCCCAGCCAAGATCATACACACAGCAGGAGGATCCTCAATCACAGGGGATCACACACTCCACTGACTGAAACTGAACACAGGAAGGGCTGGGTCCATGTCACATGGGTGAAACCCAGAGGGGCTCCTGGGATCAGCTTTAACTGCTGATACAAAGGGATATCCCAAGGGTAGGCCCCTTCACAGCCCCACCCAGGACACCAGTCTCCCCACCCGCCATGGAGGGAGTGCAGCTGGGGGAGGGCACACTGGGTGGGGCATCCTCTGTGACTTTTTTCCAGGTTGGCTTTGCCCTGTGTGATGTGGTCAGCTAGGCAGCACCAAATCTTAAACACTCCTCTGTGCAGGCCTTATACAGGAAGGAAGGCTTTACAAAGGAAATGAGATCCCGCTTGAGAGTGTTGAACCAATTGTTGGGGGGAGGGGTGGGCAGGTCACTTGGCCCTGACTTCACCTTAATGGACAGCCTCTAGTTATGGCTTCTGAGGTTTAATGTGCAGTCATTGAAGACCATTGAAATAGTTTGTTGTTGTTATTGCTGTTTAGTCGCTGAGTCATGTCCGACTCTTTGTGACCCCATGGACTGTAGCCCACAAGGCTCCTCTGTCCATGGGATTCTCCAGGCAAGAATACTGGAGTGTGTCGCCCTTCCCTTCTCCAGGGGATCTTCCTGACCCAGCGATCAAACCCACATCTCCTGCATTGCAGGCAGATTCTTTACTACTGAGCCACCAGGGAAGCATCGACATAGTTACAAGGAGGAATAGTCTCCATGCACTTTAATGTTGTACAGCATTTCTTGCAGCGGGCCTGGAATGGATTTCTTTAATGAGTCTTGAAATTGTCTGAGTAGTAGCCTCACACATCATCTCCTGTGTGTGTGTGCACATGTATGAGCGTTTGTGTTTAAGACCATTCGTATGTTTAATGGAACATACACAAAAAAATATACCACATTCGTTCTTTCCTATTCTGGCACGTCTTTGTTACTGAAACCATCACAGCCTCAGTAAAAACAAAAGACTCAGGTCACACCTGACCATTTCTGCAGGTCAAGACTTCCTGTCCACAGGGCCCAGCAGCCTACCAGGGCCCCCACTCAACTCTGCTATCAGCTGTGGGATGTCGGGTCAGTTGCCCAAATTCTGGGCTGTGTCTGCACAGGGTGGGGCTGGCAGGACAGCATTGTAAGTCCGAGTTCCTCTGCCTGTGATATTTTCGGGAGGTAAAGATTTGCTTGACAGCTTCCAAAGGTGCCCTGGGTGCATAAACCTTCCAGAAGCCAGCTTCAAGATGGGCACAGAGAGGGTAGGTGGCCTGGAAACCAGGCAGCTTGACTCTGGATTAGGGGGAGGGGATCAGTAGGAGACTGGACTCAAAAGACCTCATCACACCACATTTACGTTGACCAGGTATTAACTCTCCCGGGATTGTTCACTGCTCTTGTGATTCATCATAGACAGGAGAGGTTCCTGCCCCACCTGGAGCTTACAGTCTGCAGGTGGAGTATGGGGAGCATCACTATCTGAAATGACTTTATTTATAGTTTAAAGCCGTTATTTTTAAAAGGGGGAGAATCAGTTGAAGTGGGGGTGGGGAGGGTGGAATGGTTAGAAAAGGCCTTTCTGAGTTCTTTCAGTTCTGAACTTGCCCTTGGCTGCATCAGTTTCACCCTGAGGGTCTCAGTTCTTGGTTTCTACAGCCCACAAAGACAGGGACTGGCCTCCATTCTTCGGGCTGGGCGGGGTCCGGCCCCGACTCTCTGTGATCACTTCCCCAGCGGGGCCGGGCTATGTGGAAACTGGCCGGCCCTGGTTCCCCGCCGCGATCCGAGCACTGTCCCAGGTGTCATCTATTAGACGGCTGCCCGGGCCTCCCTTCCAACCCTCCCAAGCATTAATTGTCCCAGGTGTCACTTATTACACGGCTGCCGGGACCGCCCTTCCACGCCGCGGAGGATTTCTGAGGAGCCAGAGCCCGGCTGCTCGTGGCGAGCGGGGCCCACCTGTCCCGGCCCTGTCCCGCCCCTTCGCGGGCTTCCCAGGTAGCTCGGGGCGGGGAGGAGCCGCAGGGTCGCCTGCGGGCGCGAACCGAGCCTAGACCCGGAGCCAGGAGCTCGGGCTGGGATCCGAGAGCTGGGAACCGGGAACCGGGCAGGCGCGAGGACAGGCCCAGAGGGCACAGCGGCGCAGGTGAGCGGGGCGAGCGCACCGCGCTGGGGGCGGCGGTCGGCGGGGGACAGCGGGTCCTGCGCCCGGTTCCTGCGGGGCCGCGCGGCCGCGGTGGGCAATGCTGGCACCCTGCCCGGGGCTCCGGGGGAGCGAGGGAGCCGGGGGCGCTGAGGGTCGCGGTCGCGTCGCTGCCTGGGGGCGAACAGAAGCGAGTATCTGCCCGGGGCCGAGGCTGGGATGGGCGCAGGGGCAGGACCGGGACTGCGCGGGTCTCTGAGCGGCCTGGGCAGTGCGGAGGCAGGGCTTGAGGGACGCTGGTGGGGAAAGCGGGGGCGCCGGCTGCTGCGGAGAGCGCGGAGCTGGGCCGGGGGTTCGGGCCGCGGGGGAGCCCGGGGCGAGCTCCCACCTCTCTCTCTCTGCGAGGCTTCCCCGGCCGGCGCAGGTGCCGCTGCTCCTTCTGCCTGGGTCTTTACTTCTGGCGCTGGTGTTGAGAATCGGACACACCTGCGGCTTCCAAAAAAACTGGGTATGCAGGCTGCTCTGACTGCAGGGGGCTCAGGCTGTCAGGTTCCATCCAGGTCTGTGTGTCCTGGGGCGGTGTTAGGGTGGAGGCCAGGCCCTGGCCATCAGAGTGATAAAGTGGGGAAAGTCTAGAATATAAATTCTAGTTACTAGCTGTGTGACCTCGACCAAGTTACTTCACTGTTTCTCAATTTGCTCAAAGATAAAAACAGTATTTATTATAATCATTGCATGCATGTATGCTAAGTCGCTTCGGTCCTGGCCGAGTCTGTGCGACCCCAAGGACAGCAGCCCACCAGGCTCCTCTGTCCACGGGGTTCTCCAGGCAAGAATACTGGAGTGGGTTGCCATTTCCTTCTCCAATTTACAACAGCCTTAAGTTATAAGGTATTCATAAAGCCCATAGCATCATGCTTGGTGAAATTTCTCTCCATTTTCCCCGCTATGTGTTAATGTAACACTCCGTGCTTCCCAGAGGTTCAAACTCATTTCTGAATTGAAGGGAGATCCAGGAAGCTCAGATATACCCTCCTTTAGGTGGTGTTGGTGGTGATGTGTGTGGTGGTGGTGTTTAGTGGCTCAGTCCTTTTTGGCTCCTTGTGACCCCATGGACTGTAGCCCACCAGGCTCCTCTGTTCATGGGATTTCCCAGGCAAGAATACTGGAGTGGGTTGACATTTCCTTCTCCAGGGGGTTTTCCCCACCCAGGGATCGAACCCAAGTCTGCTGCATTGGCAGATGGATTCTCTGTTACTGAGCTATCAGGGAAGTCCCTGATGTATGTGTCAGGGGCTGGCATTTTTCCCGTTCTGACCTGTTCATGGTCAGGTCTTCTCTAGGCTATCTTATTTCCTGACAGTATCCTAGAAGCCAAGTTTGAGAGGTGATAGTACACAGATCCTAAATATAGAAGGGATATGTTTGGCCTATTTTCATCACTGCTGACTGCATTTGTCAGAATTCTTCTTTGCGTTGGGTTTTGGTCCCTTGAAAATTGCCTTATGCAGTATAGAAATTGACTGGGTCACATAAACGAAAAGGCTGAGGATGTTTGCTTCAGGAATAGCTTGATCCAGAGGCTCACATAGGGTTGCTGGGCTTGTTCTCTCTCTCTCTATGGGGTGGCAGATGGTTAGATAGCATGACTGACTCAATGGACAAGATTTGAACAAACTCTGGGAGATAATGAAGGACAAGGAAGCCTGGTATGCTGCTGTCCATGGGATCACAAAGAGTCAAACGTGACTTGGCGACTGAAAAACAAATATATTAAATACACACACACACACACACACACAAAATCTTGGCTCTTTTTCCTGCTATGTTGACTGGTTCTTAGTATGGAATGATAAAAAGCACTGGCACCTTCAGGTTTATCTGTTCCTTTGGAGTGTGCATGGGGAGACTAGTAGGGATATCTTTCACTTTTTCCATCTCCTCCATCCTTAAGCAGCAAATGTTATTGATATACTAGACCAAAGTGGGGCCAAGCCATCTCCGTGGACAGGAAGTGGTTTTCCACCGTAGGAGTGGGTGCTTGGCTCAGATGCCACTAAGATAGACAGCCCCACCCCAGCTGCCAGGGATTGGGCAAGAATAGCTCTCAATGAGAGGTCTGACTTCTGGGCAGATAAAATAGGACCTGTTCATTGTCCTATTTCAGCCTTTACCCACCACCACCTAAAGGAAATCTTTAGTAGAAGATAGATGGTTTGGGTGCCATATTCCATCTGTCAGTTATCAAGTTTTATCCAAGGCATGGAAGGTGTCCTGCATGTTTATCTTTTGATTTTTTGTTTGCTTGTTGGTTCATTCATTCATTTATCCATCTATTCATTCATTCAATATTTAATTATTCCCCAACATATAACAGTGCCTCTGCCAAGGGTGAAAATGTTTGCTTTGAGAAGCTCACAGTCTGGTTGGAGAGGCAGATGTGCAGATAACAGAGTTTGTGAATATTTAACTGTAGACAGTCAAAGACTTCACAAGGAAACTGACTGAGCTCTAAATTGGAGATGAGTAGGGCCGCTTGAGGAGGAAAAGTTGGAAGGACTTCCCAGGCCAAGCTGTATAGCTTGATCCAAGGGCTCACACAGGTTTGTCAAGCTTGTTCTCTTTCTGTTTTAGTAAAAGTTTGGTACTTTCTGTTCTGAGTAACATAATTTGGGTAACTTTACTGTCATGCTTAAGAAGTCTAGAGGTAGTTGGTTCAAAGTGGCCACAGCTCTGGGTTGGCTGCTTAAAGATTCTCTTGGTTTTCCCTGCCCTGCCACAGGGTGACTGGAGCTCCATCATACCTTTACATGCTAACAGCTAAACCAAAAAGGGAAGGAGACAGTTTTCTTCTCAGTGATTTTCTGGATAACAAGAGTCAAAATTTCTCAGAAGTTCCCTGTGTTGCTGGCCAGAATGGTCATATGTCCATGCTCAACTATCACTGGGAAAGAAGGAGAAAGTGCCTGTGATTGTCATGGCCAAGCCACGTCCTGGAGCTGGGGAAGCGTCACATTCCCTGAGCACATTGGTGCCCATATCTGAAAATCAGAATTCTGTTAGCCAGACAGAAAGTGAAACAGCCTGTCGGGCTGTTAGGTAGGCAGTCATCCGAGTCTTCCAGAGGTGGTGACAGATGATGAAAGACACGGCCTTGTGGGCAGACAGGAGAAGCTCAGGACAACAGAAGTGTAGGACGTGACTGAGGAGGGAAGGGGCTGAGGTTGGAGGCACATGTAGAGACAAGAGAACCACTCTGGGCATCACTAAGAAGCCTAAATCTCAGTCCCATTCCTCAAAGAACTTACACTCAGAACCTGGCGATGTGTTTGAGTCTTTCACACTTACCTAGTGACGGCAACAGTAGCTCACTCTATGGGGGTAACTGGGTGGTTTAGGGTGGGGCTGAGTATAGTTAGAAAAAGCCTCACAGCTGGTTCTGCTCTGCCTCCCACCCCACAGTATCCCCTTCACCCTCTCCCTGTCCGTTATTGAGAACATCTGCTCTCAGTCATGGCTTTGTTCAGTGTTGTTACCTGTCTTCAAACTAACAGGCCGGGGCTTGGTGAAGATGCAGTTAGTAGTAGGTCCTGGATTAGAGAAAGATTCTCCGGATGATAGTCCAGCGAGTGGATACTTTATAACTCTGTTCAGGAGGAAATTAACCTCCATTGTCCACTGTTTTTGAAGCATTTCATCTGTTTTCATTGAAGTTTGAAGTGAGATGCTATTTGTTTCCATTTGACATGGTGGACACTGGTGGGCGTTTGGCATTAGATTGGGCCACCAGGGTGCTACTTCTCACGATCCTTCATCCTCAGTATCTACTTAGCATAGAACTTGGCAGAAAGATCTAGTTCCTAATCCTGGAAAAAAGGAGGGAGTGGAGGGCAGCATATTTTGTTGTTTCCATCAGCAGTCCTGCTCAGGGTCCCTGGAAGAGTGTGAGGGGATAAAGTAGAGAGATGCCTCAGGCAGTCATTCTTTCACACACATTTATTGAACACCCACTGTGTGGCAGACTGCTCTGGGAATAAAAAGAGTATGTGAGAAGGACACAGGCTCTGTTCTCATGGAGCTCACACTTTACTGGAAGGAGATATGTTTGTTTGCCTCCTGTGTCAGATGATAGGTACTATAATGAAAAATAAGGTCAGTTAATAGAAGACTGTGGTAGTTGGAAACAAGCTGGGCACGGTGTTGGAAAACATCAAAGTTTAGTCTCTCTGGTTTACAGCAGAGTAATACGGCCTGAGCTGGCATGGTATGGGGCAAAATAAAGACGTTCACTTGGAGGAAGAGGATTACATATTGAATAGCTTTATCTTAAAGGATTTCTTTTATGCAGAATTTCCTTACTATACTTCACATTGTTCCCAAACATGATTTACAGTGATTTATGAAACATGATATGTAGGGCTTCCCTAGTGGTTCAGTGGTAAAAAAAATCTGCCTGCAATGCAGGAGACGTGGGTTCAATCCCTGGATTGGGAAGATCCCCTGGAAAGGGAAATGGCAACCCACTCCAGTATTCTTGCCTGGACAATTTCATGGACAGAGGAGCCTGGTAGGCTACAATTCATGGGTTTGCAAGAGTTAAACATGACTTAGGGACTGAATCCTACCAGCAACCACCACAAAAGATGATGAGAAATAAGTGAAGAAATATGAATGAAGAAAGGGAAACTGGGGTTCATTTCTTTCATCATTGTGTCCAGAATCATTTAGATTTGGTAGCAGGGGAAGAAGGAAGTGATTTAAGATGTAGTGATTTACGCTCAGGGTTCATTATTTTAAAAGTTTTAATGTAAATTTTGGATGCCTCAGAAAGTTAAAATTTCTGCGGTGTGTGTGAAAAAAGCCAATTTTATTTGATACGAAGAAACAGTATAGTATTTTTTCTTAGATCAGTATGAAGTGCATTAAAGGTTAACAAAGATCAAAAGCCTAATGTGAGAGTCAAATAATATGGTATAAGTTAAAAATGGTGAAGATTCAAGCTTGGACTCATGACTGGCTGTGGAAATAAATAAACGCAAATAAAATGTATAGCATACAAGTGTTACCCAGAGGTAATTTTGATTGCTTAATTTTATTGGGTTGTTTGTTTGCTTATTGTTGAGTTTTCAGAGTTCTTTACATAATCTGGATATATATCCTGTGTCGTAAATGGGATTTTCAAATAAACTCTCTCAGTCTGTGCCTTATCCTTTTATTCCCATAGCAGTGTCTTTCTCAGGGCGAAAGTTTTTTTAACTTTAGTAACCCAGTGTATCAATCTTTCTATGGTTAGACTTTTGTTGTTGTATCTTAAGATTCTTTGCCTAACTAAGTCTTGAAACTTTTCTACATTTTCTTCTAGAAATTTCATAGTTTTATGTTTTACACTTGGGTTTATGATCCATTTGGGGTTAATTGGTATATAAGATGTAAACTATGAGTCAAGATTTTTTGACATGTGGAATTTCAGTTGTTCCAGCACCAGTTATGAAAAAGACTATCCTTTTCCTATTGAATTGTATGGGCATTTTTGTAGAAAATTAGTTGGCCATAATTGTAAGGATTTTTTTCTGGATTCTCAATTTTATTCCATTGATCTATATGCCTACTTTGTGCCAGCACCACACTGTCTAGATACTATGACTTTATAATAAATTTTGAAAACAGGTAGTATAAACCCTCCAATTTTATTCCTTTTCAAAATCATCATGGCTCTCCTAGTTCCTTGGACTTTTCATATAAATTGTAGAGTCAGCTGGACAATATCTACAAAACATCCTTCTGGGATTTTTGAATAGTATTGCGTTGACTCTATAGATTCATTTAGAAAGAGTTAACATCTTTACAATATCGAGAATTTCAAAGCATGAACACAATATTGCTTATCTCTTCATGTCTTATTTCTGTTTTGTTTTTTTTTTTAATCAGATTTGGTAATTTTCAGGCTATAGATCTTCTACATTTTTTTGTAGATTTATAATTTAGTATTTCATTTTGGAGGTTGCTCTTGTTGCTAATGTTTAGAAATACGATCGATTTTTGTATTTTTGATGTATTCTGTTACCTTGCTGAAGTCACTTATTTGTTTTAAGAGGTTTACTTATAGATTCTTTGAGGGGTTTCTACACAATCATGTTATCTATGAATAAAGATACTTTTATTTCTTTCTTTCTGATCTGGATACCTTCTATTTCTTTTCCTTGACTTATTCTACTAAGAGTTCTAGTCTAGGAATGGTGAGAGAGAACATTCTTGCCTTGTTTCTTATAATATAGGAGAAATAATATTTCATTATGAAGTATGATGTTAGCTGAGACTTTTTTGTAGATACCCCATGAGGTTAAGGAATTTCACTTGTATCTGTTATATACTGAAAGTTTTTTATTGCAGATAGATTTTGAATTTTGTTGAATGCTTTTTTCTCTGTCTATTGACAGGATCATGTGATTTATTCATATTTACTGTGATAAGTTACACTGATTGATTTTCAAATGTTGAACCAGCTTTGTGTTCCTAGGATAAATCCTACTTGGTTGTGGTGTGTTTTTGGAAGGGACTGTGTAGGATTGCTATTTTTTCTTCCCTCAGTGTTTGGTAGAATTCATTAGTGAAACCTTCTCAGCCTAGAGTTTTCTTTGACGGAAGGTTTTTAAACTACAGTTTCAGCTTCTTGCATACATACAGGACAATTCAGGTCACCTATTTATTCTTGATGAGTCTTGATAGTTTATATCTTTCTAGGAATTTGTTGTCTTAACATAAGTAGTCGAATTTATGAATATAGAATTGTGGTATTCTCCTATTATCCGTTTAATGTCTTTGGGGTCTGAAGTTATGTTCCTCCTTTTATTCCTGACAATGGTAATTTGTGTCTTCAATTGTCTTCTTAGTCTGTCTAGAAGTTTATCAACATTACTGATCTTTCAAGGATCCAGATTTTTATTTCATTAATTTTGCCTGTTCTTCTATTTTTAAGTTTATTGAGTTTCTGCCCTTTTTATTTCCTTCACCTTGGTTTGGGTTTAATTTACACTCCTGTGTTTTGAGGGGTAAGCATATATTGCTGGTCTGAGATTTTTCCCTAGTTTTAAAAACTAACCATTTAATGCTTTAAATTCCCCTTTAACTACTGCTTTAGCCTGCATTCCACAATATTGATACGTATATTTTGATTTTTATATATTTAAATTTTTCCTTCAGACTTCCTCTTGACCCATGTATTATTTCAAAGTGTGTCATTAACTTTTCAAGTACTTGGGAAGTTTCCAGAAGTCTTCTTGTTACTGATTTCTAGCTTAATTCTCTTATTATTCCATACTATTGTTTGCATGATTTTTATTCTTTTAAATTTGTTCACATTTGTATCATGGCCCCAAATATGATTTATCTTGCTGAATGTTCAGTGTGCACTTGAAAAGAATGTGCATTCTGCTACTGTTGGGTAGAATGTTCTGGAAATATTAGTTCAAGTTGTCTGATAGGATTGTTCAAGTCTCCTGTGTCCTGACTGCCTACTTGTTTTGTCAGTTACAGAGAGGCATATTAGAATCTCCAACTACAATTGTGGATTTTTAAATTTCTGTTTTCAGTTCTATCACTTTTTGATTCATATATTTTGACCATTTGTTTCTAAGTGCAACTTATGTAATAGCCAGTTATTTTTCCAGTGAAGGCAAGTTTATTTGGGAATAGCCAGAGAAATTGCAATTCAGGATATGTGAACCATGGTGGACCACAGGCAAATCCAAAGAACAAGGAAGGGGAACTTGCTTTTATGGGGAAAAACAGGAACTTGGATGAGACTGTAATAAGCAAAGAGTCCTGTTGCAGGATGGTTCCCAGATGGTGCTAGAGGTAAAGAACCTGTCTGCCAATGTAGGAGACATAAGGGACATGAATTCAATCCCTGGGTTGGGAAGATGCCCTGGAGGAGGGCATGGCAACTCACTCCAGCATTCTTGCCTGAGAATCCCATAGACAGAAGAGCCTGGCAGCCTACAGTCCATGAGGTTGCAAAGAGTTGGACATGACTGAAGCAACTTAGCATGCATACACACACCTGTCCCAGGAAGTTTGGAGTTCAGTATATGAAGACTTCTCCTCAGTTGGGCTGCTTTAGTCTCTGATTGCCTAGGCTGTCTTCTTGCAACAGGAGCAGCAGCGGTACTTTGTTGTTTGGAGTAATTGATATTGCATGATAGGGGCCTGAGAGCTCCCCATATGTGCCATTCCAACTTCAATTTTAGCTGAAGTTTCTTTAATTCCACAGTGTATATACATTTAGAATTGTTATGTCCTCTTGGAGAATTGATCCTGTTCTCATTAGATAATATTCATTTTTACCCTTGTTAATATTCCTTGTTCTGGGGTCTACTTTGGGTGTTAATAATATAGCTACTTGGAGAAGGAAATGACAACTCACTCTAGTATTCTTGCCTGGGAAATCCCATGGACAGCGGACCCTGGTGAACCTCAGTCCCTGGGGTCACAAAGGAGTCAGACACAACTTAGCTACTAAACAACAACAATTTAGCTACTTCAACTTTCTTTTTCTTAGTGTTTGTATCCATATCTGTTCCTGTTGTTTTAATTTTAACTTGTCTGTGTCTGTGTATGTAAGGCAGGTTCATTGTGGAACTCAGATAGCTGGGTCTTATTTTTTTAATCTGACAATATCTGCGTTTTAAGTGGTGTGTTGGACCATTCACTTTTACTATGATATTAATTTGGCTTAGTTACAAACTTACCATCTTGCTAGTTATGTTCTCTCTGTTTCCCTAATACCTGAGAATTTCTATGATTCCCTTTTATCTCCACTTCTTACTTATGCTTCTTTAACATTTTTAGTGATTGACTGTTTCATGTGTAGCCTAAGGACCTTTCAGCAGTATATTTACAATCCTTCCTTTCTGCTATTGTTGTCATCATTTTTCTTCTACATATGCTGTAAACAAAACCTTGTTACTATTTTCATTTTAGACCAGGAGTCAGCAAGCCCCTCCCCCCTTTCTGTAAAGGCCCAGAAAGTAAACATTTTGCTCTGAGGCTACATATGATTTCTGCTACATATGCTTCTTTTATTCCTAAACAGCACTTCAAAAATATAAAAAACCACTCTTTGCTCATAGGTAATACTAAAACAGATTGTGGAATGGATTTGGTTTGCAAGCCATAGTTGCTTACTCTTGGCTTTAAACATTCAGTTACTTTTTATAGCAATTTTAACATCAGAAAAAGGATTGTATTTGACTTTCATTTATTCCATTTCCAGCACTTATCATTTCTTTGTGTGGATCCAGATTTCTGTCTGGCCTCATATTCTTTCTGCCTATAAAACCTTAGTATTTCGTATAGTGTAGGTCTCCTGCTAGTGAATTTTCTAGTTTTTGTTGCCTGTTGCAGTCATTTCCCCTTCATTTTTGAAATATATTTTCACTAGGTATAGAATTATGGGTTGACAGTTTCCTTTCAGTGCTTCCAAGATGTTGCTTCTTTCTCTTATTTGAATACCTTCGGACAAAGTGTCTTCTGAAATTCTTATCTTTGTTTTTTTTGTATTTAATGTTTCATTTTCTTCCATTGGTTTTGAGATTCTCTTTTTGTCTTTGGTTTTCAGCCTCCAACATGCCCGTGTGTGTGTGTGTGTGTGTGTGTGCGCGCGTGTGTGCGCACGCGTGCACACATGCATGCATATGCTTGATTTTTATTCTGTATAGTGTTTTTGAGCTTCTTGGTTCTGTGGTTTGGTATCTGTCATTACTTTTAGAAAATTCTCAATAGATATTTCTTCTCCCCTATACTCTTTCTCTTCTTATGAAATTTTGATTATTTGTTTTCGTTTCATTCTTTGGATTCTTCTTGTTTTAGTTGTTGTAATTTCTGTTGACTTATTTTCAAGTTCACTGATTGTTTCCTTGGATGCATCAAATCTACTGAAGTATGCCTGTGGAGAATGTTTTTCATTTCTGTTACTGTGTTTAGATGTTCAAGCATTTCCTTTTGACTCTTTCTTATAGTTTCTATCTGTTAATTATACATTTGATCTTTCATGTTGTCCACTCTTCTTTCCATTAGGGTCTTTTAGCACTAATTATGGTTATTTTGGATAAGGCAATGGCACCCCACTCCAGTACTCTTGCCTGGAAAATCCCATGGATGGAGGAGCCTGGTAGGCTGCAGTCCATGGGGTCTCGAAGAGTCGGACATGACTGAGCGACTTCACTTTCACTTTTCACTTTCATGCATTGGAGAAGGCAATGGCAACCCACTTCAGTGTTCTTGCCTGGAGAATCCCAGGGATGGCGGAGCCTGGTGGGATGCCGTCTATGGGGTCGCACAGAGTTGGACACGACTGAAACGACTTAGCGGTAGCAGCATGGTTATTTTAAATATTGTGTCTGATAGCTTCCCCATCTGTGTCAATTCTGACTCTGGTTCTGTTAACGGCTGTCTCTTGGTAGTGTTTTTTCTTGCTTTTTGTGTGCTCTATACTGTTTTTTCAAGACATGGACATCTTCTGTAGGACATTAGAGACTGAGATAGTTTTTATGCCTGTAAATGAGAATGCCTTTGTGTTTCCACTAGGCCTTTAATGTGGGGAGTTGATGGGTCTGGTTGGGAATTGACTGGATTTGAGTATTGTTGTGGGTGTACTTCTCAATGCCCCACAGACTTCAGATTCCTCTAGTGACACTTTGAGTTTAGAGCTGGGGCTGCAGGACTTTTCTCATTGTTTCAGTGTGAGCCTTAGGTCTTCCTTGTGCCCTGTGCCTCCAAGTGATGTGTGTCCACGCTCTTTCAACTCCCCCACCAGGGTTCCATTGTTATTTGTTACTTGATGCTTGTGTCCAGGCACATCTGCCTCAGGTAAACAAGTGCCCATATCTGTCTCTTTCTTCAGGTGCCTGGTTCTCCTCAGATTCTGGGCTACTTTGTTCCCCCTGTGCCCTCAGCTGTCTAATAGACTCAAGAGAGTCATGAACTTGCTGTTTATCTGTTTTATTTGTAAGCATGGGAGTGATTCTCTTTTCAGCTCTCTGCATCCAGAGCAGAATCCAAAACCCTTGATTTGATATTTTCCAGCCCTTTCTTTTTATGATCTTCATGTCCCTCTGTGCTTTATAAATCATCATTTTTATGCTTTTTACATATAAATCAGTGGTTTACAACTCTTACATGGGGAACATTAAACAAAATACAAATTTTGGGCCCCTGTGTTTTAATTGAGATATGTTGGGATCCAAGCATGGGTACCTTTTACAAGTTCCCCAGGTGATTCTGATGTCTGTCTAGGTTGAGAACCTCAGTCTTAAGTACGACTTACAACGTTTCCTTTCACAGAGGTTCTATTCCAGTATAAATGACCAAATGAAATGTCAGGCTGTATATACATTCATCCCTGTGACTTTGTGGAGCTGTTTCCCTTGTAATTGTTCCTTCAGTAGTAGTTAAGGGCCTGTAGTCTAGACTGACAGTCTCGTAGCATGGGGCAAACACTGAGAATTCCTTACATTTAATTTTCCACCAACGTGAATATCCTCTTTGACAATCTATCCCTTTAGTGCTGCTTGGAGTCTTTCAGAGGCTGGAAGTTGTCTGCCATTCATAATAATAAACCCTGTTTTGAGGCAGTTGCACTTGTTTGAGGTGTTTTCCTTCTACTGAATTGAAATGTGTCTTTCTAATAATAATGTGTCTAATTCACAGCCTTGCAAACTGTTTTGAAAGAAATCCATTTGCATGACACAGTGCACATGCATGTGTGCACACACACACTCACCCTTATGACATGCATTTTATGAAACTGCAAGTCTTCTGTCTTTAAGTTGACCTCATGACCCCACTATGGGTTGTTTTTTGTAGGATGAAAAATGCTTACTGAGCCCGTCTTCCATTAGACAAGCTTTCCAAACTTTCATGACCACTCTTCTGGCTCCTCAAGAGTTTTCATGTGCCTGGTGTAGTACTGGTTTTTTCAGCTGTGTTCAGCTTCCTCACTTCCCTGGCCAGTGTTCCACACTAGGTGGACTTCAGTGTGTGGTGTCCTCTGCAAATGAATGGCCTAGTTCAGAGGCCAGGGCCCTGCAAGTGGCAGATCAGTTCAGAGTAGAGAAGGTTCCTTGTTTTTTCATAGGTAGCATTTCTACTCCCATGGCCCAAATTCAGTAGGATGTAAACTGAAGCCTTCTCTTGAGTAGCATTGTTTATGGCTTTTCTTTGTAGCTTTTATGTGTCCTCTTACTTTTTTTCATATTGATAGCATGTTATTCTAATTAGCTACATATGAGTCTTTAATTTCCAAGAGACTTAACTTCTTAGATGTTGAGAAGAATATTTCTTTCTTTTTCTTCACAGTAAACACACAAAATTTCATTTGCTGAGTTATTCTTAGAAAACTGTGTTCCCAGTCAAGAAACTTTGGCCTTTTAGCACCATTGCTTTGCTCACAGCTTTGCTACCAACCTTATCTCTAACCTACCAAAGGGGCAGTGGACAAAGTGGGAATTAGATGAACTGTCACCTTGATACTCATGCACGAGACACTATAGCAGGTCCTGGGTGAGATGCCCAGTGTGTCACAGCCTACAGCCTGACTGTGGACACATGCCATGGAGGATGTGTGTCAGTGAGTTGTGTAGGGTTATGTTCTCTTGGAGGTCACAGGTGAAAGAAAGATCACACCGCTGGTCAGGAAAACCTTGATTTTGACCTTGAAGGTAAGCATCAGGCATACGGAATGGAAGGTATTTGGGGGTGGGGAGGATTAGCAAGGAGAGGAACACTCTGTTAACAGTCTCCCAAGTTCTACAGCATCTTTGCTGTCTCTCAGAGTGACCTGGATCTGTAGGATCTGAGAGAAACTGTAGGTAAGATACAGGGGGGAGTCCAATTTACATTGTTCTTGTAGTAAGGACAGACATCAACAGAAGGCAACAGGCTCAGCTCCCCTGGCCGCCGTCCCCAGTGTCTGACTCCTCAGGGACATCGGCGCTGACAGATGTATGTGGAGGGGCTTCTTGTTGTGGTGAGGGTTCAGCCTGCCAGGGGCCACCTCAGGGCTGTTAGTTCCGCTCTGCCTCTCTGCGGCTTCCATCAGCTTTTGGAGCAAGCATCCATAGCCACCGAACTAAGTTTTTCTATTTTCTCTCCTCAGAGGGCTCTTAAATGTTTTATTAAGAAGCGTACATTCTTAAAGTATGTCGCACCTACCACGTTTTGTGATCCACTGCATCTGTGAGACATTCTTCTGAGTATTCTTGTGAAAGTGACACCATCAAAATATTGCATGAAAGTTGGATATTGCATCATTGTTGTCTTATGAAAGCATTCATTTGGGGGCTGTTCTTCTATGGTAGGAAAATAGAAATAGAAGTATATTATGAATTTAAAAAAAAAAAACAGACACTGTGTGTATGGTGGTATTTGTTCCTTAGTGAAAGACGAGAACCATGGTTCTTAAGCACCTACAGAAGTAGTTAGAACAAATATGAGGATTGTGAGTGCCATGTTGCACTATAGGATAGGTATTATGATGTGTTCATACATCATACCTTTCTCCTAGAATCCAGTGCCAAGATGGTAGTTTGTCTCCTAAGAACTGATCAATCAAACAGTAGAGACCTATATAAGTCTTTATTTCCTTTTGCCCCTTGGCAGCCAGGAAGCCCAGAGCTACATGTAAAACTCTTCAGCTATATTGATAATTTTATTTCAAATTCTAAGCACAAAGATTTCTTGTCTGAAATCAGACAAGTTATTGTTTTTAAAACAGTAACATTTATTTTTTTTATTACCGCAGTGAGACATGTTCTTTGTAGAAAATGTGGAAAATAACCGATTACCTCCCGCATCAGGTATTTTCCCACTGCAAAGTAGCTGACACTGTTTTAATCATTTCATTTCTTCTAGGCATATGTGTGTATATATTTTTTTGTTTAAAAGTGAAATATCTTTCACACTGTATTAAAACTTTTTTAAAAGAAGCTTAACCTTTACAAACATTTTCCATGTCTTTAACTATTTTGCATGGCATTATTTTTAACAGCTGGTATAATTTTCCACTGTGAGGCCACATCTTGTGCTTTTAGCTTGAATTTAGCCTTCTGCTCTCATAAACAACTCTGTCACTTACATTCTTGTAGCTAAATCTCTGAGCTATATCCACGATTGTATCCGGAGAATAGTTTCAAGAAGTGATGCAATTGCTTAAAGGAATGTGATATTTTTGTGCGTGCTAAGTCACTTCAGTCATGTCCAACTCTTCGTGACCCCTTGGACTGTAGCCCACCAGGCTCCTCTGTCCATGAAATTTCTAGGCAAGAATACCGGAGTGGGTTGCCATTTCCTTCTCCAGGGGATCTTCCCAACCCAGGGATCAAACCTGCATCTCTTATGTCTCCTGAATTGGCAGACAGATACTTTACCACTATTGCCAAAATATCCATATTTTAGAAATATATTAATGTATTTAGGCATGTATTTAAATGCCAAAATAATCCTAAAGTAGAGTTTTAAGAAATGATGATTTTTTCAGAATCTCTGTCAGGAGGCAGGATTCTGGCTGTGGCCAAGTGAAGAGGTTGCACATCCTCTTCCCCAGAACATTAAGAAAATCAAAAGCACCTGTAAGCCCTCTTGGTGTGTATTCTTCTGTAACAGCTCGTTTCAGTGGAAGTTTTTGCAGTGATGGCAATGTTCTGTGCTGTCCAGCACAGTATCCACTGTCCTCATGTGCTTACTGAGCACCTGATGTGGTCAGTGGAACTGAAGATCTGAGTTCTTAATTTTTGTTAATCTTAAGAATTTAAATATACACATACTCTAGTGGCTATAGTTTGCTGCTGCTAAGTCGCTTCAGTCATGTCCGACTCTGTGCGACCGCATAGACGGCAGCCCACCAGGCTCCACTGTCCCTGGGATTCTCCAGGCAAGAATACTGGAGTGGGTTGCCATTTCCTTCTCCAGGCTACAGTTTAGGCTGCCTCATTTCTATTATTTCTATATTACAGAAACATGACATGTATAGTTTGAAAAAGCAAAAATAGGATCATACTCGGAGAAGGCAATGGCACCCCACTCCAGTACTCTTGCCTGGAAAATCCCATGGACGGAGGAGCCTGGTAGGCTGCAGTCCATGGGGTCGCTAAGAGTCGGACACAACTGAGCGAATTCCCTTTCACTTTTCACTTTCATGCATTGGAGAAGGAAATGGCAACCCACTCGAGTGTTCTTGCCTGGAGAATCCCAGGGATGGGGGAGCCTGGTGGGCTGCCGTCTATGGGGTCGCTCAGAGTCGGACACGACTGAAGCAACTTAGCAGCAGCAGCAGCAGCAGGATCATACTTCATACTGTATTTTGTGTCTTTTTCCTGGTTAAAAATATGTCATCAACAATTTTAATAGGTGACTTGTATTACACTGAATGGATGTACCGTAATTGGTTTAACAAAATCTCTGTTGTGCCTTCAGGATGTTTCCAATAATTTAGTATTATAAACAACATTGCAGATAATCTTTAGAGCTAAAGTTGTAACATTATTTATGGAGGATAAATTCTTATAATTTGATTTGTTAGATAAAATTTGATAACCTTTTCCAGACCTCTCTTTCAAAAAGTGCTGCTAGTGAACATCCTTACCAGCAGTAAGTGAAAACGTCCCACTATTATTACTGTAATTTTAGGTTGAGATAAATACACGTGCTGTAAAATTCACCCTTTTAAAGTAAACATTTCAGTGGTTTTTAGTGTCTTCACACAGTTATACAGCTATCATCACTACCTAATTCCAGAATGTTTTCATGACTCCACGAAGACATCTCATACCACAAATAATCACTCCCCATTCCCTCCTTTCAGCTTCCCTGGTGACTCAGATGGTATAGAATGCCTGCAACTAGGGAAACCCAGGTTTGATTCCTGGGTTGGGAAGATCCCCTGGAGGAGGGCATGGCAACCCACTCCAGTATTCTTGCCTGGAGAATTCCATGGATCTAGGAGCCTGGGAGGCTACAGTCCATGGGGTCACACAGAGTTGGAAACCACTGACCAACTACTATTTTCACTTTTCCCTCCTTCGCTCAGCCCCTGGCAATACTGCTCTACCTTATGGATTTGCATATTCTGGACATTTCATATTAATGGAATTATTCAATATACAGCCTTTTGTGTCTAGCTTTCTTAGCATAATGTTTTCAAGATTTAAGGTTCATAAACCATTACTTCATTCCTTTTTATGGCTGAAAAATATTCTGTTTCATGGATATATCATATTCTCTGTATCCATTCATCTTGATGGAGATTTGTTTTCATTTTTTGACCATTATGAATAATGCTTCTGTGAACATCCATGTAAAATTTTTGTGTAGACCTTGTGTTCTCATTTCTGTTGGATATATACCTAGGAGTGGAATTGCTGGATTATGTGGTAAGTCTATATTTGACTGTTTGAGGAACTGCCAAACTGTATCCAAAGCAGCTGTGCCATTTTACATTCCCACCAACAATGTGTGAACATTCCAATTTCTTCACATCCTTCACAACATGTTTTATTGTCCATCTTTTTGCTTATAGCCATCTTAGTGGTATGAAGTAGTATCTCTTCAGGGTTTCAATTTGCATTTTTCTAATAACTAATGATGTTGGATATCTTTTATGTGCTTATTGGCCATTTAATATCATTTTTGAAGAAAGGGTTATTAAAATACTTTGACAATTATTATTTGGGTTATTTGTCTTTTTATTTTAGAGTTGTAAGTGTTCTTTATATATTCTGGATACACCCTATCAGATACATGGTTTACCAATATGTTTTCTCTTCATTTTATCTTTATTTCTCGTATCATTTTTTCAGATTATCTTTTCATTTCCTTGCTAATATACTTTGAATCACCAAAGTTTTAATTTTGACAACATCCTGTTCTATATCTCTATATATTTTTTGTTCAGTTGTGCTTTTGTTGTCATGTCTAAGAAACCAGTGACTAATCCAAAGTCACAGAGGTTGACTTCAAAGATTTTATAATTGTAGCTCTCACATTTAGATATTTGACTTATTTTGAGTTAATTTTTGTATATGATGTGAGTTAGGGATCCAAATTTATTCTTTCACATGTTGCAGTCCCAGCACTATTTGTTGACAAGAGTATTCTTTCCCCCATTAATTGTCGTAGCACCAATGTCAAAAATCAACTGACAGTAAACATATACAATTACTTTCGTGCTCTGATTTCTAGTCTATTGATTTATGTATCTGTCCTTATGCCACTTCCATAAGCCTCTTATCCTTCTCCATCAGAGGACAAGCAGACTGAAAACCACAATCACAGGAAACTAACCAATCTGATCACATGGACCACAGCCTTGTCTAACTCAATGAAACTATGAGCCATGCCAAGTAGGGCCACCCAAGATGGACAGGTGATGGTGAAAAGTTCTGACAAAACGTGGTCCACCAGAGAAGGGAATGGCAAACCACTTCAGTATTCTTGCCTTGAGAACCCCATGAACAGTATGAAAAGGCAAAAAGATAGGACATTGAAAGATGAACTCCCCAGGTCGGTAGGTGCCCAGTATGCTACTGGAGATCAGTGCAGAACTAACTCCAGAAAGAATGGAGACAGAGCCAAAGCAAAAACAACACCCAGTTGTAGATGTGACTGATGATGGAAATAAAGTCCATTTCTATAAAGAGCAATATTGCATAGGAGCCTGGAATGTTAGGTCCATGAATCAAGACAATTTGGAAGTGGTCAAACAGGAGATGGCAAGAGTGAACATCGACATTTTAGGAATCAGAGAACTAAAATGGACTGGAATGGGTATATTTAACTCAGATGACCATTATATCTACTACTGTGGGCCAGAATCCCTTAGAAGAAATGGAGTAGCCATCATAGTCAACAAAAGAGTCTGAAATGCAATACTTAGATGCAGTCTCAAAAATGACAGAATGATCTCTGTTCATTTCCAAGGCAAACCATTCAATATCACAGAAATCCAAGTCTATGCCATGACCAATAATGCTGAAGAAGTTCAAGTTGAATGGTTCTATGAAGACCTACAAGACCTTCTAGAACTAATACCCAAAAAAGATGTCCTTTTCATTATAGGGGACTGTAATGCAAAAGTAGGAAGTCAAGAAATACCTGGAGTAATGGACAAATTTGGCCTTGGAGTACAGAATGAAGCAGGGCAAAGGCTAACAGGGTTTTGCCAAGAGAACGCACTGGTCATAGCAAACACCCTCTTCCAACAACACAAGAGAAGACTCTACACGTGGACATCACCGGTCAATACCATAATCAGATTGATTATATTCTTTGCAGCCAAAGATGGAGAAGCTCTATCAGTCAGCAAAAACAAGACCTGGAGCTGACTGTGGCTCAGATCATGAACTACTTATTGCCAAATTCAGACTTAAATTCAAAAAAGTAGGGAAAACCACTAGACCATTCAGGTATGACCTAAATCAAATCCCTTAAGACTATACAGTGGAAGTCACAAATAGATTCAAGGGATTGGATCTGATAGAGTGCCTGAAGAACTATGGGCGGAGGTTCATGACATTGTGCAGGAGACAGGGATCAAGACCATCCCCAATAAAAAGAAATTCAAAAAGGAAAAAGGGTTGTCTGAGGAGGTCTCACAAACAGCTATGGAAAGAAGAGAAGTGAAAGGCAGAGGAGAAAAGGAAAGATAAACCCATTTGAATGCAGAGTTCCAAAGAATAGCAAGGAGAGATAAGAAAGCCTTCCTCAGTGATCAATGCAAAGGAATAGAGGAAAAAATAGAATGGGAAAGACTAGAGATCTCTTCAAGAAAATTGGAGATACCAAGGGAACATTTCATGCAAAGATGGGCACAATAAAGGATGAAATGGTGTGGACCTAACAGAAGCAGAAGATATTAAGAAGAGGTGGCAAGAATACACAGAAGAACTGTGCAAAAAATATCTTCACGACTAAGTTAATCATGATGATGTGATCACTCACCTAGAGCCAGACATCCTGGAATGTGAAGTCAAGTGGGCTTTAGGAAGCATCACTACAAACAAAGCTAGTGGAGGTGATGGAATTTCAGTTTCAAATCCTAAAAGATGATGCTGTAAAAGTGCTGCACTCAACATGCCAGAAAATTTGAAAGAGTCAGCAGTGGCCACAGGACTGGAAAAGGTTAGTTTTCATTCCAATCCCGAAGAAAGGCAATGCAAAAGAATGCTCAAACTACCACACAGTTGTACTCATCTCACACACTAGAAAAGTAATGCTCAAAATTCTTTAAGTCAGGCTTCAATAGTACATGAACCGTGAACTTCCAGATGTTCAAGCTGGATTTAGAAAAGGCAGAGTAACCAGAGATCAAATTGCCAACATCCGCTGGATCATCAAAAAAGCAAGAGAGTTCCAGAAAAACGTCTACTTCTGCTTTATTGACTATGCCAAAGACTTTGACTGTGTGAATCACAACAAACGTGGAAAATTCTGAAAGAGATGGAAATACCAGACCACCTGACCTGCCTCCTGAGAAATATGTATGCAGGTCAAGAAGCAACAGTTTGAACTGGACATGGAACAACAGACTGGTTCCAAGTAGGAAAAGGAGTACGTCAAGGTTGTATATTGTCACCCTGCTTATTTAACTTATATGCAGAGTACATCATGAGAAATACTGGACTGGATGAAGTACCAGCTGTAATCAAGATTGCTGGGAGAAATATCAATAACCTTAGATATGCAGATGACACCACCCTTATGGCAGAAAGCAAAGAAGAACTAAAGAGCCTCTTGATGAAAATGAAAGAGGAGAGTGAAAAAGTTGGCTTAAAGCTCAACATTCAGAAAACTAAGATCATGGCATCTGTTCCCATCACTTCATGGCAAATAGATGGGGAAACAGTGGAAACAGTGACAGACTTTATTTGGGGGGGGGGGCTCCAAAATCACTACAGATGATGACTGCAGCTATGAAATTAAAAGATGCTAGCTCCTTGGAAGAAAAGTTATGACCAACCTAGACAGCATATTAAAAAGCAGAGACATTACTTTGCTAACAAAGGTCCATCTAGTCAAAGCTATGGTTTTTCCAGTGGTCATGTATGGATGTGAGAATTGGACTATAAAGAAAGCTGAGTGACACAGAATTGATGCTTTTGAACTGTGTTGTTGGAGAAAACTCTTGAGAGTCCCTTGGACAGCAAGGACATCCAGTCAATCCTAAAGGAAATCAGTCCTGAATATTCATTGGAAGGACTGATGCTGAAGCTGAAACTCCAATACTTTGGCTGTCTGATGTAAGAGCTGACTCATTGGAAAAGACCCTGATGCTGGGAAAGATTGAAGGTGGGAGGAGAAGGGGATGACACAAGATGAGATAGTTCGATGGCATCACTGACTCAATGGACATGAGTTTGAGTAAACTCAGGGAGTTGGTGATGGACAGGGAGGCCTGGTGTGCTGTATTCCATGGGATTGCAAAGAGTCAGAAACAACTGAGTAACTGAACTGAACTGATGCCATTACCACACAATCTTGAATGTTTTTGTAGTAATTTTGAATTCTGAAAGTATAAATCTTTGTTCTTTTTTTTTTTCAAGGTGACTTTGGTTATTTTAGTTCCCTTATATTGTCATACAAATTTTAGGATTAGTTAATTTTTGCACTAAATCCAGTATGGATTTTGATAGGGATTACATTGAATCTGGAGATCAATTTGAAGATTAATTCATTTCAATAATATTGTCTTCCAGTCATGAACATAGAATGTTGTTCCAGTTATTTAGATCTTCTTTAATTTCTTTCAATAACGTTATTAATTTTCAGTGTTCAAGTACTGCACTTCTTTTGTTAAATTTATTACTGAGCCTCTTATTCCTTCTGCTGCAGTGTAAATGAAACTGTCCCTATTTTATTTTTGGATTTTCTATTGATAGTGCATAGAAATGCAATTGATTCTTATGTTTTGATTGTGTATCCGGAAATTTTGAAGTTTTCTCATTGATTGGGTCTAATGTCTTTTGGTTAGTTCTTTAGAATTTTTGATATACAAGATCATCTAAAATGGCGGTAGTTTAATTTCTTTCCAACATAGATTCCTTTGTTTTTCTTGCCTAATTACCTTGGCTAGACGTGATAGTACAAAGTTGAATAGAAGTGATGAGAGCAGATTCTCTGTCTTATTCCTGTCTAATGTTCCTGGTTAGCGAGATGGCTAGTATTAGTTATACTATTATTTGATGACTGTTTTTATACTCTAAGAATCTGAGTGATGAGGTGGAGTTGCTGCTTGGTTCCTCCAAGGGAAAGAGGAATAATAAAAAGTCAAATAAAAAAATCACACAATAAAAATTCCATTTGTCCTGTGCATTGGGAGGTTTGGCATAGTAGTTACCAGAAAAGAAACATTTTAATTGAGGAATCTATTCATGTAACACCTAGGTACCAAGAAATTTGATTAACATCTTCTAGTATGTATGTTTGTTATTTTAAAATGAAATTTAAATTGTACCTACTAAATTAAATTTTTCACCCTATATTTCTACATTTTTGATTTCCCACTGTATACTTCAGGTACTGTGTAGGATCACAGAGATGAATTAAACACAGGCCATGCCCTTAGGGTGCTTGTGGAGAAATCTTTTGGGGAAGACAGACAGGAAACAGGAAGTTTAGTATTCTAGCAAGTGGGTCCCATCAAAGGGAAACCTGTCAGAAGAGGTGGGCTCACCCTTAGAGTTTTTGGATCTCAGTTTGCTGATAGAACATTCACTTTCTACCCCATAGAAATCAAAGAATTTTCAAACTAGAGGCTTGTAAGTCCTTTTATCTGACCTCACATTTTTCAATAGGAGGAACCTCTCACCTTATTCACCAATTCTGTTGTCTCTTATTAGCAGCTCTTCTCATCTTTCTCTCAAATGTTTTATCATACATGCACACAGACAACACACACAGACATACACACGCACAGTTTTTTCCATAGAAAGGCAATCCACGTTCAGTGCACTTCCTGGCTCCATTTGTTGTGTCTGGCTGGGGTAATATAACACCAGCCCCCATGTTCATCTTCAGGGTGACTAGTCTAGGATTCCTGCTTCACTTTGCCCTGGAAGACTACTCAGCATTGTCCTTCTGATAGGTGTTGATGACGTGGAATTGACAAGGACAGGGACGTTATCTGACTCCAAATCTGAGTGACCCAGAGGCTGTGAGAGGCTTCCTGTTCTGTTTAATTGTACATTCAACATTTTTTGTAAAGAACATACTCCATTCATTTTAAACTTGGCAATTCGGAGGATTAACTAGGATGCATATAAAGACATACTTGTTTGCTTACTGTGAAGTCATCTTTCTAGAAAAGAATGCAAGTGGTACTAACAAGAGCAATTAAATAAACACATGTGTTAAAAATGTTTACAGAGGCTTTTAAAAAATATGTCAATGCAGACAATTCATGTAGGGAACATGTGCTTCCATTTTTACTTGGATTTTTAAAAGAAACCTTATTCTAGCTTTGTTATATATTAATATTACAATTAAAATAACATCAGGCTGCTTTTTTAAAATTTTTTTAATTGAAGGATAATTGCTTTACAGAATTTTGTTGTTTTCTGTCAAACCTCAACATGAATCAGCCATAGGGTTACATATGTCCCCTCCTGTGTGAACCAACCTCCCACCTCCCTCTCCATCCCACCCCTCTAGGTTGATCCAGAGCCCCTGTTTGAGTTTCCTGAGCCATACAGCAAATTCCCATTGGCTATCTATTTTACATATGGTAATGTAAATTTCCATGTTACTCTTTCCATCATCTCACTCTCTCCTCCCCTCTCCCCGTGTCCATAAGTCTAATCTCTGTTTGTTTCTCCATTGCTGCCCTGTAAATAAATTCTTCAGAACCATTTTTCTAGATTTCATATATGTGCGTTAGAATACAATGTTTATCTTTCTCTTTCTGACTCACTTCACTCTGTATAATAGGTTCTAGGTTCATCCACCTCATCAGAACTGACTCAAATATATTCCTTTTTATGGCTGAGTAACATTCCATTGTGTATATGTACCACATCTTCTTTATCCATTCATCTGTCACTGGGCATCTAGGCTGTTTCCATGTGCTAGCTATTGTAAATAGTGCTGCAATGAACAATGGGATACGTGTGTCTTTTTCGACCCTGATTTCCTCAGGGTGTATTCCTAGGAGTGGGATTGCTGGGTCATATGGTGGTTTTATTCCTAGTTTTTTAAAGGAATCTCCATACCATCTTCCATAGTGGCTGTATCAATTTACATTCCCACCAACAGTGCAAGAGCGTTCCCTTTTCTCCACACCCTCTCCAGCCTTTATTGTTTGTAGACTTTTTGATGATGGCCATTCTGACCAGTGAGAGGTAATATTTCATTGTAGTTTTGATTTGCATTTCTCTAATAATGAACGATGCTGAGTATCTTTTCATGTGTCTGTTAGCCATCTGTATGTCTTCTTTGGAGAAATGTCTGCTTAGGTCTTTTGCCCACTTTTTGATTGGGTTGTTTGTTTTCCTGGTATTGAGTTGTATGTGTTGCTTGTATATTTTGGAAATTAACCCTTTGTCAGTTGTTTCATTTGCTGTTATTTTCTCCCATTCCGAGGGTTGTCTTTTCACCTTGCTTATAGTTTCCTTTGCATACAAAATCTTTTAAGTTTAATCAGGTCCCACTTGTTTACTTTTGTTTTTATTTCTGTTACTCTAGGAGGCGGGTCACAGAGGATCTTGCTTTGATTTATGTCATTGAGTGTTCTGCCTATGTTTTACTCTGAGTTTTATAGTTTCTGGTCTTAAATTTAGGTCTTTAATTCATTTTGAGTTTATCTTTGTATATGGTGTTAGGAAGTGTTCTAATTTCATTCGTTTATATGTAGCTGTCCAGTTTTCCAAGCATCGTTTATTGAAGAGGCTGTCTTTGCCCCATTGCATATTCTTGCCTCCTTTGTCAAAAATAAGGCACCCATAGGTGCATGGGTTTATTTCTGGGCTTTCTATCTTGTTCCATTGGTTTATCTTGTTCCATTGGTCTGTTTTTGTGCCAGTACCATACTGTCTTGATGACTGTGGCTTTGTAGTATAATCTGAAGTCAGGAAGGTTGATCCCTCCAGTTCCATTCTTCTTTCTCAAGACTGCTTTGGCTATTTGGGGTCTTTTGTGTTTCCATACAAATTGTGAAATTTTTTGTTCTAATTCTGTGAAAAATGCTATTGGTAATTTGATAGGGATAGCATTGATTCTGTAGATTGCGTTAGGTAGTATATTCATTTTCACAATATTGATTCTTCCTACCCTGGAACATGAAGTATTTCTCCATCTGTTTATGTCCTCTTAGATTTCTTTCATTAGTGTCTTATAATTTTCTGTGTACAGTTCTTTTGTCTCCTTAGGTAAGTTTATTCCTAGATATTTAATTCTTTTCGTTGCAGTGGTGAATGGGATTGATTCCCTAATTTCTCTTTCTGATTTTTCACTGTTAGTATATAGAAATGCAGGTGATTTCTGTGTATTGATTTTGTATCCTGCAACTTTGCTAAATTTACTGATTAACTCTAGTAACTTTCTGATACTATCTTCAGGGTTTTCTATGTACAGTATCATGTCATCTGCAGTGAGAGCTTTACTTCTTCTTTTATGATCTGGATTCTTTTATTATTTATTTTTCTTCTCTGATTGCTGTAGCTAGGACTTCCAGAACTATGTTGAATAATAGTGGTGAAAGTGGACACCCTTGTCTTGTTCCTGATCTTAGGGGGAATGCTTTCAGTTTCTCACCATTGAAAATAATGTTTGCTGTAGGCTTATCATATATTGCCTTTACTATGTTGAGGTAGGTTCCTTCTATGCCGTTTTTGAAGACTTTTAATCATAAATGGGTTCTGAATTTTGTCAAAGGCTTTTTCTGCATCTATTGAGATTATCATATGGTTTTTACCTTTCAATTTGTTAATATGGTGTATAGCATTGATTGATTTGCATATATTGAAGAATCCTTGCATTCCAGGAATAAACCCACTTGATCATGGTGTATGAGCTTTTTGATGTGTTGCTGAATTCTGTTTGCTAAAATTTTGTTGCAGATTTTTGCATCTATGTTCACCAGTGATATTGGCCTGTAGTTTTCTCTTTTTTTGTTGTCTTTGTCTGGTTTTAGTATCAGGGTGATGGTGGCCTTGTAGAATGAGTTTGGAAGTGTTCCTTCCTCTGCAACTTTTTGAAAGAGTCTCAGGATAGGCATTAGCTCTTCTCTAAATGTTGGATAGAATTCTCCTGTGAAGCCATCTGGTCCTGGGCTTTTGTTTTGGGGGAGATTTTTTATCACAGCTTCAATGTCAGTGCTTGTAATTGGGTTGTTCATACTTTCTATTTCTTCCTGGTTCAGTCTTGGAAGACTGAACTTTTCTAAGAATCTGTCCATTTTTCCAGGTTATCCATTTTATTGCCATATAGTTGTTCATAGTAGTCTCATAAAATCCTTTGTATTTCTGCATTGTCTGTTTTAACCTCTCCTTTTTCATTTTTAATTTTGTTGACTTGATTCTTCTCTCATCATGTTACTTTTTTATCATTCCACTGGTAAAATGGAATGTGAACCTTTTGGTCTTAGGCCAAAAGGAAATAAGCCATCCCTACAAACCTTTCAAGTTTAATTGTTTCAAACAAATATGAAGTTCTAGTTTCCTTTTTTCTGTTTACTACAATGCATTTTATCCTTTGATTATGTGAGGGTGAGATAAGGATGCAGCAGTGCTTTCTGGTTCACACTGTCACTGCATATGATACAGCAGCCAATTCAATCGAAAAGGAAATAGGAAAATAACTACTCTATTTGTGCCTCATAAGCAGTTTGTAAAGTCCCCTCTAGTCCCTACAATTAAATGTTGGCATCTCTCCTTGCAGGCTTCTAAAATGAAATTTAAAAGTGGAGCAAACAGCATTTTAAAACCAAGCACATATACTGTGTAGGGACAAATCCAGTAAAGTGAAGAATCACAGCACTGCAGGCAGTCATTTGATTCAGTGCTGTGAGAAATGCTACAGAGAGGGAAATGGATGGGGCATGGGAGCCTGGGAAATTCCAGGCCATTGAAAGGCTCTGTTGATCGGCTCTTGTTGGGGGCAGTTGGGGTGGGGAGTGGAGGAGATGGGTTGATGGAAAGCAGAGTTTTGCCTGCCTCTTGTGTGTGACATATTATCACTAAGTTCCTCTTTACCTCCATCTAAGCCCATGAGTGGCCTGGAACTTGCTTCAGGGAAGACATGAAGAGCCATTCCTAGAAAAGGGGGTGGCACCATGTGGGCGAAAGAGTGTTTGGTTGGGAGTCAGGAACTGGAGTCCCGAGCTAGGTCCTTCCAGCTTCCATTCCATGACCCTGGATAAGTCGTCTTACTCTCTGAGCTGTGGTTTCCATACTGCAACATGCAGGGTTGGCCTAAGTATGTGATTCCCAAACCAGATCTCCAAGCCCCCATCAACAAGCTCAGAGGCTGTCCGTGTACCAACATTGGGGTTCCTGGCCTCTGTCTGCCAAAGAGAGCAGCCTTGGCTTCCTCTCGTAGTTGTACTTCTGCAAGCTGTTGTTTGAACAAAGCCGTGACTGGAAAGTGAAAATTATTAGGTGGTCTGATCTCGAGGATCTTCTTGTTCTTTCATTCTAGCTGTCTCTGTGACATCCTGTCCCTGCTGAATGTGACAGGGATCAGGAACACCCGTTATCCCGGCCTCGCCCATCTTGGCCAGGAAACACCAGGGACGTGTATCTTCAGCAGCAGAAACACAGCTCATTAGTGAACATGAAGCTGTGGTGAGGAAAGGAGTCTGTGTTTGTGGGATTTCAGCCTCTGACTCATGGATAGACCAGTTCACTCTCATTGGATGTAGTTTCCCCTTTTCTCCAAGCTTGGGGCCCGGATCCTGGATGTGGTCATGTGGTGTTGAGGGCAGCTGCAGCCTGTACCCCTTGACCCTAGTCAGCTTTCCACAGGTCCTGTCCGGGTACTGAGTCCTGACCTTTACTAGTGTTTCTGAGGTTAAGGCAATGTCATCCACCTGTCAGCCGCAAGTTGGGGTTCTGAGCAATAGGCCTCTTGTAAGAGTCACTTGCTTGTTGGTGTTAACTAAGTTTTTTCTCCCTTGTCAAGTCATCAGTTATCTGGTCCCTATCTTGGGAACCTTCTCCTTTCTCTTATTCATTACGTGCCTCCTTCTGCAACAAACTTTCCTCCATCTCTTTTGAAATCATAGTATGTGTGCTCTTGTGTTGCCAGAACTGAACATATAGGGAATAGGCCTTCAATTTCCCTGCTGTTTCAAGCAAATATTATGCCTTTTGTTACTTATCCCAAGCTGTTCTGGTGAGAACAGAAGCCCATGAGGAAGGTTTGGCAGAGGAAACCATCATGATAGACCTATTTTAATTGAGGAATGTATAACTGGTGACCCAGGGGTGTTGAGCAGTTTAATTAATGTTTATGAGGAATGGAGACTTCCTGTTTGAAAACGTGGACCTTACATCTCCATATCCATTTCTCCATTGTGTTGTTGTTCCCTTCACGTGCTTTGTAACTTAGCTGACTCTTCTTGAGTACCCTGAGGAGACTAAGCACTTTGCTGAGCATGGGGCTGTCAGAAGTGAATGAACCCAGGCGTTGCCCTCAAGGAGCATGTGTCCGGGCTTGAACAGGAGCTGAGTGGTGACAGCCCGCAGTGGTCACTGCATGTTCAGGAAGGTCCTAGGAGTTGGGGACACTCGGGATGGGCATTCACGTGCTCCTGGCTGGGACAGGAAGGGTTCCTGCAGGAGGTACCCCAGGGGATGCTCCAGGAAGGAAGGGGATATTCCAGAGAGGGGCAGTGGACTTGGTGGGGTTGGTCAAGTGTAGGAACCCAGAGCCATTTTTGGGTCAACCTTGAGGGAGAAATCAGGAGGGATCAGGAACCTGGATGGGATGAGCAAGATCAGGTTGGGAAGGACCTTGAACACTTGACAGCTGTGTTTGTCAGTTTGGTTTTTACCCCTAGAGCATGGGAACCCAGCAGAATGTCAGGTGGACTGGGAGGTATGGGAGGAGGTTTGCAAGATCATTGAGCATAAAGTTAATATATTAAGGGCTCTGGGTGCAGGTGACTGAGGCTTGAATCCTGAGTTTACTACCTTCTAACGATGGGAAGTTACTTAACTGTGTCTCTTTTGCCTCATCATTAAAATAGGGATAAAAATCTTTTTAGATTCTTCTGAGGAAAATATGTCGTTGTTCAGTCACTCAGTCATGTCTGACTCTTTGCAACCCCATGGACTGCAACACGCTAGGCTTCCCTGTCCTTCACTATCTTCGAGAGTTTGCTCAAATTCATGTCCATTGATTTGGTGATGCCATCCAACCATCTCATTCCTCTGTCACCCACTTCTCCTGCCCTTAATCTTTCCCAGCATCAGGGTCTTTTCCAATGAGTCAGCTCTTTGCATCAGATGACCAAAGTATTTGAGCTTCAGCATTAGTTCTTCTGATGAATATTCAGGGTTAATTTCCTTTAGGATTGACTGGTTTGATCTCTTTGCTGTCCATGGGACTCTCAAGAGTCTTCTCCAGCACCACAGTTCAAAAGCATCAATTCTTTTGTACTCTGCCTTCTTTATGGCTCAACTCTCACATCTGTACATGACTACTGGAAAAAAACATAGCTTTGACTTATATGAACCTTTGTCGGCAAAGTAGTGTCTCTGCTTTTTAATATGTTGTCTAGATTCGTCATAGATTTTCTTCTAAGGAGCAAGTGTCTTTTAATTTCATGACTGCAGTCACCATCTGCAGTGATTTTGAAGCTCAAGAAAATAAAATCTGTCACTGTTTCCATTTTTTCCCTATTTGCCATGAAATGATGGGACCAGATGCCATAATCATTTTTTGAATCTTGAGTTTTAAGCCAGCTTTTTCACTCTACTCTTTCACCTTCATCAAGAGGTTCTTTAGTTCTTCTTCACTTTCTGCCATAAGGATGGTGTCATCGGCATATTTGAGGTTATTGATATTTCTCCTGGCAGTCTTGATTCCAGCTTGCGCTTTATCCTGCCCAGCACTTCACATGATATATTCTGAATATAAGTTAAATAAGCAGGGTGATAATATACAGCCTTGACATCCTCCTTTCCAAGTTTGGAACCAGTCCATTGTTCCATGTAAGTTTCTTACTGTTGCTTCTTGATCTGCATACAGGTTTCTCAGGAGACAGGTAAGATGGTCTGGCATGTCCTATCTAAGAATATTCCACAGTTTGTTGTGATCCACACAAAGGCTTTAGCGTAGTCAATGAAACAGAAGTAGTTTTTCTGAAATTCCCTTGCTTTCTCTATGATCCAACGGATGTCGGCAATTTGATCTCTGGGTCCTTTGCCTTTTCTAAATTCAGCTTGTACATCTGGAAGTTCTTGGTTCATGTACTGTTGAAGCCTAGCTTGAAGGATTTTAAGCATTATCTTGCTAGCATGTGAAATGAGTACAATTGTGTGGTAGTTTGAACTTTCTTTGGCATTGCCTTTCTTTGGGATTGGAATGAAAACTGACATTTTGCAGTCCTGTGGCCACTGCTGAGTTTTCCAAATTTGCTGGCATATTGAGTGCAGCACTTTCACAGCATCATCTGTTAGGATTTGAAATAGCTTTGCTGGAATTCCATCACCTCCACTGGCTTTGTTCCTAGTGATGCTTCTTAAGGCCCATTTGACTTCACACTTGAGGAAGTCTAGCTCTAGGTGAGAGACCCACAGCATCATGGTTTTCTGGGTCATTAAGACCTTTTTTCCACAGTTCTTCTGTGTATTCTTGCCACCTCTTCTTGATATCTTCTGCTTCTGTTAGGTCCATACCATTTCTGTCTTTTATTGTGCCTATCCTTGCATGATATATTCCCTCGGTATCTCTAACTTTCTTGAAGAGATCTCTAGCTTTTCTCATTCCATTGTTTTCCTCTATTTCTTTGTACTGTTCACATATGAAAAGGCAAGAAGTTAGTACACTGAAAGATGTACTCCCCAGGTTGGTAGGTGTCCAATATGCTGCTGGAGAAGAGCAGAGAAATAGCTCCAGAAAGAATGAAGATACTGAGCCAAAGCAGAAACAATACCCAGTTGTCGATGTGTCTGGTGGTGAAAGTTAAGTCCAGTGCTGTACAAAACAGTATTGCATAGGATCCTGGAATGTTAGGTCCATGAATCAAGGTAAAGTAGAAGTGGTCAAACAGGAGTTGGAAAGAGTGAACATTGACATTTTAGGTATCAGTGAACTAAAATGGACTAGAGTGGGTGAATTTAATTCAGATGACTGTTACATATATTACTGTGGGTAAGAATCCCTTAGAAGAAATTGAGTAGCCCTCATAGTCAATAAAAGTCTGAAATGCAGTACTTTTGTGCAGTCTCAAAAACAGTAGAATGATCTCAGTTCGTTCCCAGGGCAAACCTTTCAATATCACTGTAATCCAAGTCTGTGCCCCACCCACTAATGCCAAGGAAGATGAAGTTGAACTCTATGGAGACCTACAAGACCTTCTAGAACTAATACCAAAAAAAGATGTCCTCTTCCTCATAGAGGACTGGAATGCAAAAGGTAGGAAGTCAAGAGATACCTGGAGTAACAGGCAAGTTTGGCCTCAGAGTACGAACTGAAGCAGAGCAAAAGCTAAAGAGTTTTGCCGAGAAAATGCACCTTCATAGCAAACCCTCTTCCAACAACTCAAGAGACAACTGTACACATGAACATCACCAGATGGTCAATACCATAATCAGATGGATTATAGCTTTGAAGCTGAAGATGGAGATGATCTATACAGCCAGCAAAAGCAAGACCTGGAGCTGACTGTGGCTCAGATCCTGAACTCCTTATTGCAAAATTCAGGCTCAAATTGAAGAAAGTAGGGAATACCAGTAGGCCATTCAGGTATGACCTAAATCAAGTCCCTTCTGATTATACAGCAGAGATGACAAACAGATTCAAGGGGATAGATCTGGTAGACAGTGCCTGAAGAACTATAGACAGAGGTTCATAACATTTACAGGAGGCGATGATCAAAACCATCGCCAAGAAAAAGAAATACAGAAAGGAAAAATGGTTGTCTGAGGAGGCCTTACAAATAGCTAAGAAAAGAAACGAAGCAAAATGCAAAGGAGAAGAGGAAAGATATACCCATCTGAATGCAGAGTTCCAAAGAATAGCAAAGAAAGATACGAAAAGCTTCTCATGTGAACAATGCAAAGAAATAGAGTGCAATACATTCACCTAAAGCTCTTACAAAAATGGGCCCGTAGCGTGCACTTACTAAGATGTAGTCATCGTATTTTAGGCAAGCAGCATATTGTATTTTCTATGAGCAGTCTCTTAGGCTGTGTATCACTTAGCTGTTGGAATAATAATACTGGATAACAAATATTCGGAAATGCAGCAGCTTAAAACAATGGTTTATAATCACTTCTTCAGTGGAAGGTTGGCTATGGAGCTTGACTGCTCCACTTTGGACTTCACTGAGCAACTGAGTTTCAAGCTTTGGCCCTGGCTGGGCCTGCAGGTTGGTTCACATCTGCTCCATGTGGGATCCAGCCTGAGGGTAGCAGCCATCCTGGGGCAGCTTCAGCAAAGCTGTGTCAGAGCTGGATAGGGCAAGAGGAGTCAATCCTGAAAGATTTCTTAAAGCCTGGGCTCCTTGTAGTCAATGCAAGGCCAGGCCAGCAAGCCCAATGTCAAGGGGCTGGGGATTCTGATCTTTGTTGAAGGGAGGAACTGCAGAGTCTCTTGGGAAAGGCTGTACACACAGGGAGCAGGGATGCTTTGGGGCCAACAGTAAGGAGCCATGGGTGGTGCTGGCATTTCCTCCTAACGCAACTTCTAGAGGGGAGTTTCCAGGCAGGGTGAAGCCAACACTCACCTGGACAGGGTGACTCCAGGGGCCTGGCTTCAATTAGTGTCCTTCCTGTGCTTCTCCCAGCCCCAACCTTCAGGCTTTGTAAATGCCTACTTTCTCCTGCTTCTCAGAATTTGGGGGAAGACTGCACATTTCAGGGAAAATGGACTGGTATGAGTTTGAATCTTCAAAGTGGGGATGAGCACAGGCCTGTAATGACCCTTTCTGGAAGGATGGGAGAAGAGGGGAGGTCCCACTGCAGGAGCACTGGGCAGCCTCTCTCAGACTCACCAGGTTGTGATGACCCTGACCTTGTGAGCAGAGGTGAACTCCACCAGAAGACTTACTGTTTAGACCCAAGGTTAAAATGTCTTCCCTTTGTTGTTGTTGTTCAGTCGCTAAGTTGTGTCTCTTTGCGACCCCATGGACCACAGCACACCAACCTCCTCTATTCTTCACTATCTCCCAGAGTTTATTGAAATTCATGTCCATTTAGTTGGTGATGCTATCCAGTCACCTCATCCTCTACCACCCTCTTCTTCTCTTATCCTCAGTCTTTCCCAGCATCAGGGTCTTTTCCAATGAGTCAGCTCTTGGCATCAGGTAGCCAAAGTATTGAGGCTTCAGCATCAGTTCTTCCAATGAATATTCAGGGTTGATTTCCTTTAGGATTGACTGGTTTGATCTTCTTGCAGTCCAAGGGACTCTCAAGAGTCTTCTCCAGCACCACAATTTGAAAACATCAATTCTTCAGCGCTCAGCCTTTTCTATTGTCCAGCCCTCACATCCATATATGACTACTGGAAAAACCATCGCTTTGACTATACGGACCTTTGTCAGCAAAATAATGTCTTTACTTTTTCATATGCTGCTAGTTTTGTCATAGCTTTCCTTCTAAGAAGCAAGTGTCTTTTAATTTCATGGCTGCGGTCACTGTCCATGATGATTTCTGAAGCCAAACAAATAAAATCTCTCATTGCTTCCACTTTCCCCTCTTCTATTTGCCATGAAGTGATGGGACCGGATGCCATGATCTTCGTTTTTTGAATGTTGAATTTTAAGCCAGCTTTTTCAGTTTCCTCTTTCACCCTCATCAAGAGGCTCTTTAGTTCCTCTTTGCTTTCTGCCATTAGAGTGGTATCATCTGCATATCTGAGATTGTTGATTTTTCTCCCAGCAGTCTTGATTCCAGCTTGTGATTCATCTAGCCCAGTTTCACATGATGTATTCTGCATATAAGTTAAACAGGGTGACAGTATACAGCCTTGTTGTACTCTTTTCCCAATTTTGAACCAATCAGTTGTTCCATGTAAGGTGCTAACTGTTGCTTCTTGAACTGCATTCAGGTTTTTCAGGAGACAGGTAAGGTGGTCTGGTATTCCCATCTCTTTAAGAATTTTCCACAGTTTATTCTGACCCACTCAGTCAGAGGCTTTGGCTTAGTCAATAAAGCAGAAGTAGATGTTTTTCTGAAATTCCCTTGCTTTCTCTATGACCCAGTGAATGTTGGCAATTTGATCTCTGGTTCCTCTGCCTTTTCTAAACCAGCCTTGTACATCCAGAAGTTCTTGGTTCATGTACAGCTGAAGCCTTCAGTTCAGTTGCTCAGTCATGTCCGACTCTTTGCAACCCCATGAACCACAGCACTCCAGGCCTCCCTGTCCATCACCAACTCCCAGAGTCCACCCAAACCTATGTCATTGAGTCAGTAATGCCATGAAACCATCTCATGCTCTGTCGTCCCCTTCTCCTCCTGCCCTCAATCTTTCCCAGCATCATGATCTTTTCAAATGAGTCAGCTCTTTTCATCAGGTGGCCAAAGTATTGGAGTTTCAGCTTCAACATCAGTCCTTCCAATGAACACCCAAGACTGATCTCCTTTAGGATGGACTGGGTGGATCTTCTTGCAGTCCAGGGGACTCTCAAGAGTCTTCTCCAACACCACAGTTCAAAAGCATCAATTCTTTGGTGCTCAGCTTTCTTTATAGTCCAGCTTTCACATCCGTACATGACCACTGGAAAAACCATAGCCTTGACTAGACGGACCTTTGTTGGCAAAGTGATGTCTCTGCTTTTTAATATGCTATCTAGGTTGGTCATAACCTTCCTTCCAAGAAGTAAGCGTCTTTTAATTTCATGGCTGCAATCACCATCTGCAGTGATTTTGGAGCCCAGAAAATAAAGTCAGCCACTGTTTCCACTGTTTCCCCCTCTATTTGCCATGAAGTAATGGGACCGGATGCCATGATCTTAGTTTTCTGAATGTTCAGTTTTAAGCCAACTTTTTCACTCTCCTCTTTCACTTTCATCAAGAGGCTCTTTAGTTCTTCTTCACTTTCTGCCATAAGGGTGGTGTCATCTACATATCTGAGGTTATTGATATTTCTCCCAGCAATCTTAATTCCAGCCTGTGCTTCCTCCAGCCCAGCATTTCTCATGATGTACTCTGCATATAAGTTAAATAAGCAGGGTGACAATATACAGCCTCAACGTACTCCTTTTCCTATTTGGATCCAGTCTGTTGTTCCGTGTCCAGTTCTAACTGTTGCTTCCTGACCTGCATACAGGTTTCTCAAGAGGCAGGTCAGGTGGTCTGGTGTTCCCATCTCCTTCAGAATTTTCCACAGTTTATTGTGATCCACACAGTCAAAGGCTTTGGCATAGTCAATAAAGCAGAAGTAGATGTTTTTCTGGAACTCTCTTGCTTTTTCGATGATCCAGCGATTGTTGGCAATTTGATCTCTGGTTCCTCTGCTTTTTCTAAAACCAGCTTGAACATCTGGAAGTTCACGCTTCACCTATTGCTGAAGCCTGGCTTGGAGAATTTTGAGCATTACTTTACTAGCGTGTGAGATGATTGCAATTGTGTGGTAAGTTGAGCATTCTTTGGCATTGCCTTTCTTTGGGATTGGAATGAAATCTGACCTTTTCCAGTCCTGTGGCCACTGCTGAGTTTTCCAAATTTGCTGGTATATTGAGTGCAGCACTTTCACAGCGTCATCTTTCAGGATTTGAAATAGCTCAACTGGAATTGCATCACCTCCACTAGCTTTGTTCGTAGTGATGCTTCCTAAGGCCCACTGGACTTCACATTCCAGGATGTCTGGCTCTAGGTGAGTGATCACACTATCGTGTGCTGAAGCCTAGCTTGAAGGATTTTGAGCATAACCTTACTAGATGCAAAATGAGTGAAGTTGACCAGTAGTTTGAACAATTCTTTGGCATTGCCCTTCTTTGGGATTGGAATGAAAATTGACCTTTTCCAGTCCTGTGTTTTTAGATGCCTTTCTCTCAGTACAGTTGAGGAATTGCATCTTTTTCTGGGCTCCCTGTCATTTGCTTTCTACTCCCTGGGAACCTCCTGGGAGGTGTGCCTGGGTATCTAGGGTCCAGCCCTGGGCAAGTGCTGGGAGGGAGGCAGGGAGAGGCAGCCCGGGCAGGATGGGTTAGCAGGTAACTCTGCCTCTTTCTCCAGCCTCCTCAGGGCTTGGGAGGAGGATGAGGACAGTGATGGGAGAAGCTGAATGTGATTGCTTTGCTAGCTTGTAAAATAATCTCTCCTCTTCCCTGCCCTCCTCATGCTGCACGACAAAAGTATCCATTCTTCTCCTACAGAAAAGAGAGAAGCAGGGAGTACAGTCTTATAGCTGGACTTTCCTATTTTATGTACAAGACTATATTATGAAGTGAACTATCACATTTCTTAATATGCTGTTCATTTATTAGATTAAAAAATTAAGCAAGAGCTCTAAAATTACACTTAATAGTTAAGCATAATATTGAGTAATTTTTTTCAGAGATGTGGAGGAAATGCATCCTCGAATTTTTGTTGTTGTTGTTAAGAAAAACACCACCAGATATAACAAGTGACATATTTAATAGTGAGCTTGGCGAACATCAGATGCTCAGTAATTGTACCCATGATGGCAATGATGGTGGTGCTCTCTTTAGTTCATTTTTGCTGGAGGAGATTAAAAGCAGAGAATACCAGGATGAGCACTGCCATCCAGTGCCTTCATCCAGAGGAACCTCTCAGCCATTCCTTCCCTATTTGAGAAAGCCCAGGTAAATGAACCCAGAAAAGATCAGATTCTAAAACCAAGCCATATATGTGCTTTAGAAGTTACACTTTTTTTTTCTTTTCTTACAGTGGTTGTTTCTAAGAGACAATTCAAAATAGTTACTGCAAGAATAGACATGCTGAAAATCTGATGGTGCAGTTCTGTTTTGTTGAATCAGAAAAGACGGCTGGATAATGACGAGTCCTAGCTATGCTGCAGATGACAAGAAAGATCATCATGTCTTGTGCTTCAGGGTGTGAACTGATGGCAGAAATCTGTCCATATTACTGTGTACGGGAGATGAATTCAGATGAAAGCATTCAGTGATAAATGTTATTTTTCTTTTTTTCTTCAAGCCTCACTTATGGCTGAGATGCCAAGATAGTTGATCCATTGGCAGCTTTTCCTGAGTGTCCACTGTGCATAAGAATAATAATCATGGTTCTAAATCTTGACCAGTTAAACAATTCTTGAACTTCTTTTATTTTTCTCAGGGCAAGGGGTGTTATTTCCAGGTGTGTCAGAGTTAGAATAACATTGCCACCCAAGAATTATCCCCTCCCCATAAAATAAGCAGAGAATTCAAACAGTTGGTGACTCAGCTACCGTATACTTATGTACCCCACAATTACATTCTCAAAGTCTTGTACTGAATGGGAATAACAGATTTTAGACAGAATTATGGCTTAGTTGACTGATGCCCCATTGAAGATGAAATGGCTTGATGATGACTTGATTTGTTCATAATCTCTTTTTCTGAGATTTCTTATAAAACTATTATGTATATTTGGATTCTTACTTTGAAATTCTTGTACTTTAAAAAATAGATTAAAATAATTTCCTAACTAAGTCAGATGTGCTAAGTTTTCAAAATAGGGCAATGAGGAAGGATTATTTAATAGATTATTAAATAAAAGGTTTGGACATAAAAATATATAAATATGGACCCCCACCAAATATACCATAACCCAAATATAAACTCCAGAGAGTTGAATATTGCAAATCAAATGATAGAAACACTAGCAGAAAATATAATATTTATTAGTTCTGCATAAGAATGACAATTTTCATGACTTCAAAGCAAAGATGTAAAGGTTACAGATATCTAATTGAAAGTGATTTTTCTATTGTCTCTTCTACTTATGAAGCCCTGGTCTGCTGTTAGAATGATGGTTATGGAAAAATACATCCCCTTGTACTATACAAAGAAGCACATTTGATACTGTTTTTATCAATAATTTTTAGGGAGTGTTTGCCACTGAAACCTGTTTTAGTGAAAGAGGAAGTATCATTTGAGGTTCCATGCTTTTTACAACATCATCAGTTATCTTTAAAGGCTGTAGTAAAGTGGACATGTTAATTACCATCCCTGTGAGCATTTCTAGGGTGGTGATGACTGTAGTGTTATATTAAGGCTCTCTGTCAAGCATGTCATTCCCTTATCTTGCTTTTATAGCAGAGGAAATAAAGGCACTAGAGAAATGTCTTTGAGGTCACACAACAAGTTAGCAGCTGATAAACATTAGAAGTGGCAGCTCCGGAATTCCCACTGTGTGTAATTAGTTCACTGCAGGCAGGAAGTGGCAGCATAGGGGATAAATGGCAAGTGTGGTGTTTGGGGACCTGGAGGCTGGTGGGAATTCTCTGTGCTCTTCTGAATGGTGAATTAAGTTAGTTTCTTTCTGAGGTTCTCACTGAGCAGAACTGGGAGACCTCTCAGCCAGGTACCTTATTCCTTAGGGTGAAAGGAAACACTAGTCACTCTCTAGCATCTTGATGAGCTAGCCAAGTGGAGGATATTGGCTGGGGAGCTGAGGTGGGGGTGGGGGGGCATTAGTAGTTTCTTGGGCCATTCAGTCTCGTCCTGAGGCTTTTGGAGTTTCTGATTGTGGTTTTGATCCATGGCTCCTGATGGACCCCCAAGGAGGCTGGGAGGCGTTAGGACAAGAGCAAAAAGGCAGGAACTATTCTGACTCTTTACAAGTTGCCCCTCCTTCCCAGCAACTTCGGGATCCAGAGTGCCTGGTAAGCACTTGGTTGGCTCATGGAGCACATGCTTGCCTTTTTTTCTTTTTCTTTTTTTGGTCTCCTTAGGAGAGAGAGATTCGGAATTGGTGTTCTCTGTCCTATTCTTAGGCCTGTGACAAATCATTGTAGGAGACAGTGTGGTGTTTGGAAGCTCCACCAAGAGATTTGTTATGGAGAATTCTAGGGAGTCCAGAGGCAGTCTGCCAAGTTGGAATCAGAGGCTGACTCCGTCAAATGCTCTAACAAGCTCGTTAGATTCCGGAATCATGATGATCTTAATTTCATTGGCCCTGTTTTAAGGCCATGACTAAGTATTTAATCAGCAAGTGCTGACTGGAGAAAGAGAAATCTGTGCCCCTGCTTTAGAAGTTTGAAGAGGGGTGGGATTTGGAGTTCATTTCTCTTCTGTCCACTTTGGAAAGAGCATGGCAGGCTTCCCAAAGCTCTGCTACTTCCCATTGCATCCATCCTGGGGATGAGGTTCATTGACTGGCAGATTAGCATCACCTCCAGGTGGTTCTTCTGCCTCCTCAAATCTAAGAAGCACTGGTATGTAAGGTATAAGCTGTTTGACTATGAAAGGTAGCTTGCTGAAATCTGTCTTCCTGATTATATTTTGTTTATATATTTATAACCTTTAATAAATACTTTAGTTCTTTGATATTTTAATAATGTAAACATCTTTTTTTAAAGTTGTTTTTCTTGTAAATTTTTACTCTCACTCTAAAAGCTTCAGAAAATACAGAGAAGTAAAGAGCAACTTACCCTCCAGTATACTTATGTATAACACTTTCTTTGTTTTCTGTGCATAATTTTGAAAAACTTCATGTTTTTCCTGATTGTAGACATAATATATAATCCTTGTAGAAAATCAAGAAACTAGGAAAAAGCATAAAACAGAATGGAGAGTATCCTATATATTAGGTTTTGGAGTTTTACATAGTGTAATAAGGAGGTGCTGCCTAGTCTTTGCTTCTTTCCTTTGGTTTCAGATATTGCTTTTAGTTCTTATGCTACTTAGAGATTATTTAAATTTGATATAATTTTAAAAGATTCTGGTGTTATCATAAATGTCTCACATATTTTATTTTGCAATTAGAACAGAGAATTTATTTTCTTTTATGTGCAATTGAGAAGCTTACTTGACTCCTTATCAGTTGGCGTGTTCTATATAAGAATCCTCTTTGACCAGAAACTTCCCAAAGGATAGAAAACCTTCACTGTTGAAGGATGCATGACCACACTCCTCTCCACTGGCCTGATAGGTTGTCTTCCAGTGGGAAAAAGATGGACCAGTAAGATTGCTGATCCCTAGAGAAAGTTCTTAAGTCAACTGTTTGGAAATATCTAGATTGGAGAGTATAACTACAAGAAGCAGGTTTTTGTTACCTGGATTCTTGGCTGAGACTGGAAAAATGCAAGAGAATGAATATATGCCCAAATCTCTACCTTTTGGGGCTTCCCTTTCAGTGGGTAAAGAATCTTCCTTGTAGTGCAGGAAACCCAGGTTCAATCCCTAGGTCAGGAAGATCCCCTGGAGAAGGAATGGCAAACCACTCCAGTATCCATGTTTGGAAAATCCCATGAACAGAGGAGCCTGGTAGGCTGCAGTCCATGTGGTCAAAAAGAGTTGGGCATAACTGAGTGACTAACACTACCTTTTTAGGTAGTTCGAGAGAAATCTAGCGTATGATTTTGAATGTCTGTAGAGTAACAGGCTTTGGTGTTTGAGGCAGGCAGGGGACATTTGGTGGTGATTTTCCCTATAACATCTTTGCAACACTTTGTTTTGGAATATGTTTTTGCCCTCAATAAAGCAGAATGCATTGTGTCATGTGAAGAAGTCACTGCATTTTTTATATCCATGGACTCAACTCTTTGCTCAAGTCTAGTTGTTCCAAGAGTAGCTGACACAATTTACCACCCACAGGATCACAATTCAGTAACGAAAGTAACAAGTATTTCCAAATGTTACTTCATTCAGATAACATTTAAAAAGAAATTCAGTGTACATTTCTAAAAACTCCAAGTAACATCTCTAAAAATCCTCTCCCCACTCTCTTGACTTACACTTCCCGTTCATCTCTCCTCAAAATTCATTTTCACTCCTCTGATACACATCTTCTTTGAAGTTCTAGTTACTTCTTCCTTTGCAGTTCTTCACTCTATGGATCACTTTAGCCCCACAGACATCTTTTAGTTTTCTTGTGATAATTTCCAACCAGGGAGAATTATGAAATAACACAGCAACAGGAATTTGTCCATTTTGTGGGTGGGGCAGTGGGTGTAGCTGCAGTAGAACCTGATGGGGAAGGATTGTGACTACTTAGTTATTAATAATAATAATAACTGTTTTTTTGTTGTTGTTACCCAGGCTTCAAGTATGCCCTGGAGTCCATGCTTATTGCTTTGATAACATTGTGTGTTCTTAAGAAGAATGGAGTCACTAAAGTGAGTTGTATAGAATTTGCTAGGAGTATTAATATTTGTTCTTTGGAAAAACTTTATGTGATGCATGAAGCTGGGCTGATCCAGGACTGAATGGAATTGGAAGGTGGCAGATCTGAACCCTGCTGCCGCAGATCTTGGCTGATAGCATCTTATTCTTGTTGAGAAACTGGTTGGACAGGAAAGGGAGTGTGGTATGGATATTGCATTAGCCAGCTTGGCATTTAAATTTGCCAGAGTTTGATGTATTGCAACACTTTAAAAATGTCCCTGTGGTAAATTTCAATGCTTCAGTCTCCTGTAATTCCACATGTTATTCTTTTTAATGAGCTTGACATCTTTTTATAGCATCACTGTATGTCCAGTTGCCCATGGTGCTGAGCTGTGTTCTCTATCGTGACGCCTGGTCCCAATCATATAGAAGCTTACACTCAAAGCCACAAACTGTTTCTATTTTTATTAATAGGAGCTTAGGAGTTTTCCCCAGGCACATGTTGACTTGCTGTGTCATTTTTTTCTTTTTGTAGAGGGCAGGTTGCTCTCTTGAATTATGGAGATACAGATTCTTGGAAAAATAACCACTGGAGAGTTTTGAGGAAATGAAAATTAGACGGAAGGGTGGTCTTTTTGTGATTGATTAAAAGGCCTATGTTGTGGAAGCAGGTTCAGAATGGTCCTGCTCCTCTAGCATCTTATTTCCGTGTCTCTCCCTGTGAACGTCAGGCTCCAGTCACACTGGCCTCCGTGGGGCCTGCAACGTGCCACTGATGCTTTGTCATAGAACCTGGCATTTGCTCACTTCTGCTGGAAATGCTCTTCCCCATTGATCTGTGAGCCTGGCCCCCTCACTCCCTTCAGATATGAATATGAGCCTGTCATTGAGGACATCACTGGCTATGCATCTGTAATTTTACTCCCTACCTTCAGCCCTTTGACAGTTCGTGTAGAGCCTCCTCATTTTTTTTCCCTTTTTCCCCTTATCGATTATCAATACCTAACACGATATACATGTTGCTTATTTCTCTTGTTGATCTCTGTCACTGGATTAATCTTCCTGAGAGCATGGTAGGGTGTATCCCTCTGCTGTTCCTCGTGCTTAGATTCCTGCCCGGACCATCATATAAATATGATGCCAAATGAAATGCTCAATAAATATTGACTAATAGAAGGCAGGAATGAGGAAAGATTGTGAATAACTCTTGCTAGCTTCTCTCTGTCATAACTGTCCTCCCCACACTTCTGACAGCCCAGTGTCAGCTCGCCCACTTCCCACACAGAACAGCGTGTGATTTCCAGGTGCATTTGGAGCCTCCCAGGTTCTGGCAGGCTTCAGGGTCAGTAACCATAGGAAATAAACTGTCCTTAGTGATTGGTGTATGGAGGTGTGTCCCATGACACTGTGAACACCTTTCTCTCCTCATGGTTCTGCTATTTCATACATTTCCAGGAAGTCAACAGGTAGTAACAGAGGCAGCCTGATTGATTTCTGGGAGGTTAAGACAGAGCATATTTGCTATGACATAGGTGAATGGAATCTTTGGCACTGGGATTCCTTTATCCTTTATCCATGGATAAAAAGCGTATGACTGACTTATCATTTAATCCCACACCTGGCATTAGCGGTGGCGATAGGTGAGGCATATGAAGAGAAGACTTGTAAATAGTGATAAGATTGTGGGAGCGTAAAACTTGGCTTTTTACCTCACAGGAGGGTCTGCTGGGGTTTTGCTGAGTCCATAGCGATACTTAATTAACTGTGCAAACATTCTGTTCCAGATAAGACTGTAACAGTTGCCTGGGGGAAAATTCTTTTGAGTCAATATTTATTTGATCTTTATGTATAGAGTATTTTGGCTCTGCTGTTCATGCTCTAGCAAAGTTCCCATAATAAATGCCATTTTCAGGGATTTGCCATATTTACACACAAGGTCAGTCCTGGAAGAGGTTAAAGGATTGAATCACTATCTAAATAGAGGGTCTAAAGGGTTTCAAATGAATCTTTAAACATGAAAAGCCTTTTGTTTCCATCACTTGACAAATAATTATTAAAAACCTGTGATAAATACTCTGGGGGAAAATTCAAAAATACAAGGTAAGATGTTGGCCCTCAATTTGCTTGTAACCTACTTGTGGAAATGAGACTTTAATCAGTATATGCGATACAAGATACTTGTACTAAGTAATAGTGACAATGGCTCTGATTTATTGGCTAAACAGCACCACAGCGTCCTAGTACTTCCCTAAACATGAGCTGACCCGCTTAGTCCTCCCCGTGAGGCCGGTGCTGTTGGTCAGCATGGAGTTCACAGGGAATAGACAGCGCTGGGGAGTTTGGAGAGAGGGGAGCGGAGACGTGAAGGAGAACCTTCAGGAAGAGGTCTCTCAGTCCCTAAAGATGGGGAAATAGATGTCTGTGGCATGGGAAGAAGAAAAGGGGCTTGATGGACATTTGTTGTTTTTCCTTGTGATACCATCTTTCTCTCTGGGAAGTTGTGTAAAACTTGACTTCCTTGACTCTTGGCACAGGTGCTTCTGGTGAAGGGCACCCAACTATAGAAGGAAAACATGTGCAATGTCAGTGTGATATGTGCTGTAAAGAATAATGAGTACAGAAAAGGATGTTGATGTGGTCGAGGACATTTGTGATTTAAAAAGGGTATCAGGGAAGGCTAATTAAGACATTTGGGTGAAGATTGAAGGAGGAGAAGAAACAGCTATGAGGCACCACTGGGCAGAGCCTTCTAGGCAGAGGGAACAGCAAGTGCAAATGCCCTTTGCCACATAAATGTGGCCATGTACTTGTTGGTTCTAGGATCTTCAGAAGCCAGAGACTCAGGAGAATGGTGAGCAGGGAGGAGAATGGCAGCAGGCAATGCCTTTAGAGGCAATGCACGCCTGTCTCCTGCTGGTTTCGGTGATGATGATGGTGGTGGTGATGTAGGAGGAGCTATGAAGAGTGTTTGAGTGAGTGGAAGGGCAGTTTGGTAGCTGAACCTGCTGCCTCCAGCCTGGTGCCACTGTAGCTTCTCTTGCTTCTCACTGGCAGTTGCACTCAGTAGCTCTCCATTGCTTGTCTGTTGCTGACATGGGCAGAGGCACTTCGGCAGCTTTACATCCATCACCTGGCAGGTAGGAAACCAGTGATATAGCTCAAGCACAGGGTGAGAGTGCCCACATGAGCTGAACGACACCCTCACCTCAATCCTCACAGTATTTTCTGGGCCTGCAATTCTGAGGTTTTTCTTTTATTTCCTGCCTGGCACCGATGTCCCTGCTATAACCACAGGCTGGCCTGAACTGCAGCCCCCTTGGCTGGGTCCTTGGCTCCGCCTGATTCTTGCATTCCTTCCCCCACCCAGCCCACCCGCATGTTGCCGAAATCAGTGCTGGTCCTGGGCTGTGTCTGTAGCTGTGCGAAGCTCTGTGCTGAGCGGAGAGCTGGGAAGGTCCTCGGCCCTGCTGGGGACCTCCTTCCCCTACCCTGATACTTTTGGTTCTCTTCCCACCACTGCTGCGTCTTCTTGGATAACAGACAGGAAACTGGAATTAGCTTGGTGGCCTGTGCTTCTTCAGACACACATGCTGGCTGGTTTCCAGAGTCCTCGGGGCAGGGCTGTGACGCATGGAACTCCCTCCAGCCTAGGTTTGTCTGTGTCTGATCGTTCCCTTTGGTCCCTGAGGCTGATCCACTCAGTTATAAACAGAGGCTGTTCCCGGGAGGATGGGGAACTGGGGTGGGGGATGAGAATCCAGACCAGCCAGAGCGAATGGAGGAGGAGGCAGACATGAGGGATCTAAAGAAGACTCGACAGAACATGATGCAGCCTGCTCTAAGGAGACTCAGCAAAGAGCAGAACCAGAACAAGCATTCAAGGGCTTAGGGATGAATATTAATTAACAAGTTGCAAATGCAACAAGCATTTTCCAAGAGTCTTATAGCTGAGACGTGACCAACTTATGTAAAGAAGAACGCGTCTGCCTTGGAAACCCTGTGAGGGTACAGGTGGGGCTGGGTCCATGTGGGTTAAGTTCAGGTCAGATGGTCAAGCTAATGTTTGCTTGAAGGGTCAGCCACAGGGTCACTGGTGTGAGGACACACCCACGCACACACACATACATGCACACTCTCACCCATTCAGTCCTTTGGTTTCTGTTTTCAGTTGCTGTTACTTCTGTGTCAATCAGTTCTGTTAATAGGAACCATTTCAGTGCCAAGGGGCCCAGTTCTCAAACTTACAGACCAGAGACTACTGAAAAACTCTTTAGAGTGAGAACCTGGTTCACTAGGGGTACACATAGCACACAGAGTTTTTTTTCAAATCTCCTGTGAATCAAAGCATGCTAGTGAGCCCCTGTGGTGTTTGAGAAGAGTAATGGGGTCAAAAATATCATTATAATAAAAATATAATATTGGTGTGATCCTAGAAGGTGGTTAAACCAAGGCATGCTCCCTCTTTGAAGAAAAATGCTGACTTAAAGTGTCCCCCCCCACCCCCCGCCCGACTTAGCCACTTACTTTCCTGGGAAGTGGATTGAGTTGACATTTAGTCAGCTTCCAGGATATCCCATGAAATGCTTTAAAAGTTTTAAATGCAATTTATTTTCTGAAAAGGTAATTGACATGTGATTCAACATTTACAAGCTGCAAAAGAATATCAGTGAAAGCCCTTCCTCCAAAAGAATATCAGGGAAAACCCTTCCTCCTCGCCCTCCTTCTCCAAGTTGGCTGTTTTATTCCTCAAGGGAACTCATGTTACCAGTTTCTGCTCTATTTTGTTAATACAAGTAAAATGTGCTCAACCTTTGTTAATATTAAGGAAAATCAAGGTCACTTTTCTCTCTTTAAGAGCCTCCTATTGAATAAAACAAAGTGAGCCAATCAATCATTTATAGCTATATTTTGGAGCTTTTATTGTAAGTCTAGTAATTACAAAGTTCCTAGGTCATGGACAGAGGAGCCTGGTGGGCTACAGTCCATGGGGTTGCAAAGAGTCAGACACGACTGAGTGCACATGCACACATACACATAAATAGATGCTGTAGTCTATATTTGCTACTCAGTTTTTTGTTCCTCAAACTAGCGGCAGTAACAAGTGCCTGAGAGCTTGTAAGAAAACAGAATCTCAAGTCCCACCCTAAATCCCCTTGATCAGAGTCAGCATTTCATACTGCAAAGTGATTCTGAAGCATCTGAAGGTTTGAGAACCCTCTGCTGTGTCTCATTGTCACAGCATTGGTCCCAGGTAGCAGAGTAAGCAGAGGTCCATGTGAAGTTAAAAAAAAAAAAAGGGAGCGATGGTCCTCCCGCAGAGCTCTGCTCCTCATCTTATTATGAGGGCACTGTTTTGTCGCTAAAGTTATAGGAGGCTGATCTTTTCTTAATTTGCAACCAAATTAAGGTACTATGTATACTTTTTGTGCTTTGATTTTTAAATTCAGAAATCTTTCTCCTTTTCTCCTTCCTTCCCTTATGAATTGTTCTTAAACCTTCGGCACTTGCTGCTTGTTGCTTCCCTGTGGGGCCGAGCTGGGCTAAGTAAATAAGTAATAAGCAAATGTTAATAGGAAAATGTAAAAACAGCCAATCAGATATAAATTGATGGTTGCTGGTTTGATGGATACATATGTTTATGGTTGCGGTTTTACATTATGTTTTGCAGTGTGTTCATAATTTTATTAAATTTCACATTTCTGAACAATTTAGACTTAATATGTGCTAATCTCAGTGTGATGGGACTAAATAGTTAATGGGATTCTGAAAATAAATATAAATTCCTTTTAAGAGTTGTCAAACTTCTCTTGGAGGAAAGAAAGAAGGAAACTTTTTGTTTTGTCTAAGCAGAGGAGTAGAGGGCAAAAATTATAGAAAGTCCTGTGATGGGTAAACCTGTAAACTAGTGCAAATAATTTGAATTTAGGAACTTGTGGAACATTTACAAAAAAGGAAAGTAGAAAGTAGGTCATAGGACTATATTGTGAGTTTTTTGTTGTTGTTGTTTTAAACACTTTAAAAATATTTCCAATCACTAAAGTGTTTACCTTCTATAAAATAAGTAAGATAAATACATAATGCATATCATTTAAAACCTGCTAATGTAATACTTTTTTTGGTGCTAATGGGATACTTTTTTGAGTGTGTTGTGGCAGAGTTGGAGGATGAGTGAAACAGAAACAAGCCCCTGCCTTCTTAAAAATGAGACAATTAAGCCTAAGCCACTGGGGCCAGTTCTATGACTGATGGGTGCAGGAGGCCTAAGGGAGGAAGGAGGCCAATCCAGCAGAGAAGATTTCAGAGAAAAGTGGTTGAGGGAAAGAAAGTTGTCTGAATATGGGAGTGAAATGTCAGATTTAACACTGAAATGAAAACCGCTTTGCCAGTATGATAGTGAAAACTTAAGTTATTTGAACATTTGGATAATTGCTCACACCTCCAGTAATTCTAATACTGCTTCTGCTGCTGCTGCTGCTAAGTCGCTTCAGTCGTGTCCAACTCTGTGAGACCTCATAGACGGCAGCCCACTAGTCTCCCCCGTCCCTGGGATTCTCCAGGCAAGAACACTGGAGTGGGTTGCCATTTCCTTCTCCAACGCATGAAAGTGAAAAGTGAAAGTGAAGTCACTCAGTCGTGCCCGACTCTTAGCAACCCCTTGGACTGCAGCCTACCAGACACCTCCATCCATGGGATTTTCCAGGCAAACGTACCGGAGTAGGGTGCCATTGCCTTCTCCGAATTCTAATACTAGAAATCTATTTTCCAGGGAATGTCTGAAATTACAAGAAATCTTTGGCATAAAAATGTTAAAGTGTAATTCATAATAAAAATTGAGTTAATTTTCTAAGGAGGGAATGGATGAGTAGATTATAGTACCTCCATAGGATGGGACATTTTGCAGCTTAAATAATATGTATGACATGTTCTAAATTAGGTATGAAGCAAGACAAAAATAGTTTAGGAAAATGACAGGAAGGAATTTTGATTGTTGTATATATGTGATAGTATTTTTAAGAATTTTTATTGTTGTATAGTTGATTTAAAATGCTTATGTTAGTTTCAGGTGTACAGCAAAGAGAATCAGTTATACATGTATATATATATCCACTCTTTTTTAGATTGTTTTTCAGTATAGGCCATTATAGAATATTGAGTAAACTTCCCACTTCTATACAGTAGGTCCTTGTTAATTATCTATTTTATATATAATAGTGTGTATATATCAATCACAATCTTCCAATTTATCCCTTCCGCACCCCTGACTCCCTGGTAACCATAAGTGTGTTCTGTTACATCTGTAACTCTGTTGCTGATTTGTAGATAAGTTCATTTGTACCCTGTTTTTAGATTCCACATATAAGTGATGTTATAAATTTGTCTTTCTGTGGCTAACATTTCACTAGAGATGACAATCTCTAGGTTCATCCATATTGCTGTAAATGGCATTATTCCACTTCTTTTTTATGGGTGAACAGTGTTCCATTGTATATTCATACACCACATTTTCTATATCCATTTGTCTGTCATTGTGGACTTCTAGGTTGCTTTGATGTCCTGGCTATTGTAAATAGTGCTGCAGTGAACACTGAGGTGCATATATCATTCCAAATTATGGTTTTCTCTGGATATATGCCTAGGAGTTAGATTGCTGGATCATATGGTAGTTCTATTTTTAGTTTTTTAAGGAACCTTCATACTGTTCTCCATAGTGGCTGTACCAGTTTGCATTCCCACCAACAGTGGATGAGGTATCCCTTTTCTCCACCCCTTCTCCAGCATTTACTGTTTGTAGATTTTTTTTGATGATGGCCATTCTGATCAATGTGAAGTGACACCTCATTTTAATCTTGATTTCCATTTTCCTAATAATTAGGAATGTTGATAATCTTTTCATGTGCTTTTTAGCCATCTGTATCTTTGGAGAAATGTCTATTCCTAGATCTTCTGCCCATTTTCACTTTTTTTTCCCCCAGTTGAGCTGCAGAAGCTATTTGTAGATTTTAGAGATTAATCCCTTGTCAGTTGCTTCATTTGCAAATATTTTCTCCCATTCTGAGGGTTGTCTTTTGTTTATGGTTTGTTTTACTGTGCAAAAGCTTTTAAGTTTTATTAGATCCCATTTATTTATTTTTGTTTTTATTTTCATTATTCTAGGAGGTGGATCAAAAAATATATTTCTGTAATTTATGTCAAAGAGTGTTCTATGTTTTCCTCTAAGTGTTTTATAGTGTATGGCCTTACATTTAGATCTTTAATCTGTTTTGAGTTTATTTTTGTGTATGGTGTTAGGGGTATTCTAATTTCATTCTTTTATGTATAGTTGTCCACTTATTGAAGAGATTGTTCTTCATTGTATATTCTTGCCTCTTTTTCCATAGGTTAGGTGACCATAGGTGCATGGGTTTATCTCTGGACTTTCTATATATCCTGTTCCACTGATCTATATTTCTGTTTTTGTGCCGATATTATGCTATTTTGATTACTGTGGCTTTGTAATATTATTTGAAGTCAGAGAAACTGATTCCTCCAACTCCATTTTTCTTTCTCAAGAATGCTTTGGCTATTCAGGGTCTTTTCTGTGTCTATACAAACTGTGAAATTTTTTGTTCCAGTTCTGTGAAAAATGCCATTAGTAATTTGATGGGGATTGCATTGAATCTGTAGATTGCTCTGGGTAGTACAGTCATTCTTGCAATATTGATTCTTTTAATTCAAGAACATGATATATTCATTGGTTTGTGTCATCTTTGGTTTCTTTCATCAGTATTTTATAGTTTCCTGAGTATAGGTCTTTTGCTTCCTTAGGTAGATTTATTCCTAGGTATTTGTTTTTTTTGATGAAATGGTAAATGGCATTGTTTCCTTGATTTCTCTTTCTGGTCTTTCATTAGTTATATAGTTAGTGTATAGTAATGCAAGAGATTTCTGTGTATAAATTTTGTATCCTGCAAATTTACAGAATTTGTTGATAAGCTCTAGTAGTTTTCCAGTACTGGCTTTAGGGTTTTCTGTAGTATCGTATCATCTGCAAAAAAGTGACAGTTTTGCTTCTTTTTCAATATGGATTCCTTTTATTTCCATTTCTTCTGACTCTCATGACTAGGATTTCCAAAACTATATTGAATAATAGTGAAGAGAGTGGGCACCCTTGTCTTGTTGCTAATCTTAGAGGAAATGCTTTCAGTTTTTCACCATTGAGAATGATGTTAGTTGTGGGTTTGTCATATATGGCCTTTATTATGTTGAGGTAGGTTCCATCTGTGCACACTTTCTGGAGAATTTTTATCACAAATGGGTGTTCAATTTTGTCAAAAGCTTTTCCTGTGCCTATTGAGATGATCATATGGGTTTTTATTCCTCCATTTGTTGATGTAATGTATCATACTGATTGGTTTGCAGATATTGAAAACTCCTTGCATCCCTAGGGTAAATCCCACTTGATCATGGTTTCAGTCAGTTCAGTTCAGTCACTCAGTCGTGTCCGACTCTTTGCGACCCCATGAATCGCAGCACACCAGGCCTCCTGTCCATCACCAACTCCTGGAGTCTACCCAAACCCATGTCCATCGAGTCAGTGATGCCATCCAGCCATCTTATCCTCTGTCGTCCCCTTCTCCTCCTGCCCCCAATCCTACCCAGCATTAGAGTCTATGATCCTTTTAATGTGTTGTTGGATTTGGTTTGCTAGCATGTTGAGAAGATTTTTGCATCTATGTTCATCAATGATATTGGCCTGTAATATTTTTTGGTAATATCTTTGTCTGGTTTTGGTATGAGGGTGATGGTGGCCTCATAAACTGAGTTTGGTAGTGTTCCTTCCTATGCAATTTTTTGGAAAAGTTTCAGAAATTTAGGTGTTAACTGTTCTCTAAATGTTTGATAGAATTTGCCTGTGAAGCCATCTGATCCTGGAATTTTGTTTCTTGAAAGATTTTTAATTACAGTTTCAATTTCAATACTTATGATTGATCTGCTCATATTTTCTATTTCTCCCTGGTTCAGTCTTGAAAGACTGTACCTTTCTAAGAATTTATCCATTTCTTCTGGGTTGTCCATTTTATTGGCATGTATTGGCATTTAATAATTACTTGTAGTAGTCTCTTGTTACTTGTATTTCTGTGGTGCCCACTGTAACTTCTCCTTTTTCATCTCTAATTTTATTGATTTGAGTCCTATCCCCCTTTTCTTGATGAGTCTGCCTAGTTTATCGATTTCGTTTATCTTCTCAAAGAACCGTCTTTTAGTCTCATTGATCTTTTCTGTTGTCTTCTTTGTCTCTATTTCATTTATTTCTGGTCTGATCTTTATGATTTCTTTCCTTCTGATCACTTCAGGTTTTTGTTTTTTCTTCCTCTAATTGCTTTATGTGCAAGGTTAGGTTGTTTATTTGAGTTTTTTTTTTGTTTCTTGAGATAAGAGTGTATAGCTATAAACATCCCTCTTAGAACTGCTTTTACTGTGTCCCATTGGTTTTGGATCATCGTGTTTTTGTTGTCCTTTGTCTCTAGGCATTTTTTGATTTCATTAGTGATCATTGGTTAGCTATCATCATATTGTTTAGCCTCTATGTGTTTTGTGTTTTTACTGTTTTTTTCCCTGTAAGTGATTTTTAATCTCATAGTACTTTGGTTGGAAAAGATGCTTGATATGATTTCAGTTTTCTTAAATTTATCAAGGCTTGATATGTAACCCAAGATGTGATCTATCCTGGAGAATGTTCTGTGTGCATTTGAGAAGAATGTGTATTCTGCTGCTTTCAGATGGAATGTCCCATAAATATCAGTTAAGTTTATCTGGTCTTATGTGTCATTTAAGGCTAGTGTTTCCTTATTAATTTTCTTTCTGTATGATCTGTCCATTGGTGTAAGTGGGATGTTACGGTCCCCCACTCTTACTGTGCTATTGTCAATTTCCACTTTTATGGCCATTAGCATTTGCCTTATATATCGAGGAGCTCCTGTGTTGGATGCATATATATTTGCACTTGTTACATCTTCTTTTTGGATTAATCCCATGATCAGTATAAAGCATCCTAATCTCTTTTTTAAAATTATTTATTTATTTATTTTGTATTTGGCAGTGCTGGGTCTTCATTGCTATGTGGGCTTTTCTCTAGTTGTGGTGAGTGGGGGCTTTCTCTCGTTGAGAAGCATGGGCTCTAGGGTGCTCGGGCATCAGTAGGTGCAGCACAGGAGCTCAGTATTTGTGATTCCCAGGCTCTAGAGCACAGGCTTAATAGTTGTGGCACATGGGCCTAGTTGCTCTGCAGCATGTGAGATCTTCCCAGACCAGGGATGGACCCCATGTCTCCTGCAGTGGCAGGCAAATTCTTTACCACTGAGCAACCTGGGAAGCCCCCTTCCTTGTCTCTTATAACAGTTTTTAAACTCTGTTTTGTCTGATACGTGTATTACTACTCCATTTTCTTTTGATTTCCATAGAATATCTTTTTCCATCCCCTCTCAGTCTGTTTATGCCCTTAGGTCTGACGTATAGAGACTCTAGTAGACAGCATTATACATGGGTCTTGTTTCTTTATCCATTGAGCTAGTCTAATCTGCCTTTTAGTTGGAGTATTTAATCCACTTATATTTAAGGTAACTATCAATATATATGTTCCTATTGCCACTTTCTATATTTTTTTATCTTTTTTAGGTCTTTTTTCTTCCCTTCCTCTTTTGTTCCCTTCTCTTGTATTTCTCCCTGAGAGAAGTTCCTTTAGCATTTGTTGTAAAGCAGGTTTGGTGGTTGCTGAATTCTCTTAGCTTTTGCTTGTCTGTAAAACTTTTGATTTCTCCATCAAATCTGAATTAGAGCTTTGCTTTGTAGAGTATTTTTGACTTTAGGTTTTTCCCTTTCATCATGTAAAATATATCACGCCATTCCCTTCTGGCCTGCAGAGTTTCCATTAAAAAATCAGCTGATAACCTTATGAGATTCCCTTGTATGTTGTTACTTTTCCCTTGTTGCTTTTAATATTTTTCTCTGTATTTAAATTTTGTTTGATTAATATGTCTCCGTGTGTTCCTTCTTGGGTTTATCCTGTCTGGGATTCTCTGTGCTTCCTTTACTTGGGTGACTATCTCCTTTCCCATATTAGGGCAGTTTTTGATTATAATTTCTTCAAACATATTCTCAATCCTTTTCTCTTTTTCTTGTTCTGGGAACACTATAATTCAAAGTTGGTACATTTAATGGTGCCCAGAAGTCTCTGAGACTGTCCTTATTTCTTTTCATTCTTTTCTCTTTATTCTGTTCTATGGCAGAGATTCCACCATTCTGTCTTTCAGATCACTTATCCCTTCTTCTGCCTTAGTTATTCTAGTATTGATTCCTTCTACTGTATTTTTCATTTCAGTTATTGTATTGTTCATCTGTTCATTTGTTCTTTAGTTCTTCTAGGTCTTTGTTAAACATTTCTTGTATCTTCTTGATACATGCCTCCATTCTTTTTCCGAGATCTTAGGTCCTCTTTACTATCATTATTCTGAATTCTTTTTCAGGTAGATTGCCTGTCCCCTCTTCATTTAATCATTCTCGTAGGTTTTCATCTTGTTCCATCATCTGTGATATATTTCTTTGTCATCTCACATTGTTAAACTTTCTGTTTGTGATTTCCTTTCTGTAGGCTGTAGGATCGTAGTTCTCCTTCCTGCTGGTGTCTGCCCCCTGGTGGGTCAGGTTGGTCCAGAGGCTTTTGCCATTATCCCCTTGATAGGGGATCTGATTGGTGTTATCACCAAAGCCTGTCCTGGATATTGAGTGGCTCCTCCCCTTTGCTCTGTGTTCAGGGCTGTTTTTAATTCTCCAGAGCACTCTCCCAGATCCAGGCTGAGAACTATTTAGGGTCAAGGGCTGGGACTTCCCTCACGGTCCAGTGGTTAAGATTTTGTCTTCCAATGCAGGGGGTGTCGTTTAATCCCTGTGCAGGGAGCTGAGAGTCCACATGCCTCACAGCCAAAACACCAAAACAGAAAACAGAAGCAATGTTGTAACAGATTCAAGAAAAACTCTAAAAAAAGATCCACCTCAAAAAAAAAATGTTAAAAAGAAAAAAATAAAAAATAAGATCAAGGGCTATTACTTGTCATCTCTGTCTCTCCTAAATGCACCTTAGTATCTCCTGGGCTATTTGTGCTCTGCCATCCACAGGGGCCTCCTCCACACAGGCTGCCGGATTCCTCCTGGGGTCCCGGCCTTGGTCCCCCTGCCCAGACCATCCAAAGGGCACAGCAGGCCCAGGGGCTAAAGGGCAACCCAGGCAGAAGTCAGGAGGCCAAAGGAGGTGAAGAGAGAATGTGGCAAAAGAGAGTGTGATGGAGTTTTTAAAATATTGTTAGCATGATCTAATAAATAGACTGCGTATATAGTACCTGGAAAAGTAGCACAGAAATCCATACTCTAATTAAAATAAAATACAAAGGCAAAAGTTTCCCTAACAGAAATCTGGTTGCCTTTATTTAGTGGAGAATATTATCATGAATGTTTTAAATTTGAGGTTTTCAAGGCATTTTTGTAAAGTCCTTAGAAGTGAAGTGTCAAAGTTAATATTGCTGGGGTTGGAGTTGGTCATACAAGGAGGAGGGGGAGGAAGCAATTCTTAATGGGGAGAAATAAAACATTCCTAACCTAGAATTCACACAGTTTGCAGGCTCTCCTGACCCTGTACATGAGGCATTTATAATTCATGGAGATAACAATCAGTGCCTCTGGCTATAGGTGGCCAAGCAGCTGGCTACCTGAAATGCATGGACAGCCATGGACTACTTAGTGACTGGTGTTCTGTTAAATGCCGCAGGACATTTTTAATTCTCGGGAAGTCCCTTGCAACTTTGTAAAAGATAAGGCGAGAGACCTCTGGGGCTGCACCCAGAGCATAAGCTGCCCCAGTGACATCTACAGAAGTTCTGGGGACACTGAAACCTACCAGCCTTCCAGCAGCACAGGGAGGTGCGGGCTTGGATCTCTGGCATGCTTTAAATAGCCATCTGGACATAACAGATGAACTCCAAAAAATATCTTCCCTGTGTTTTTGGAAATAATCGTATTTCTGAACATTTTGATTTTTCTTAAAGACAAGGTGACATGTAGTAAGAAGTGGTAACTATAATTAAAAGAAAACTTCTACACTAGAGCAGCTTCTCAAAGGAGGTTTTTAAAGTGATTTGAAGGGAGTGGCTTTTAAGGTTTTCATCCTTTTTCATGTATCTTCTTCTTTAAAGTCGGTGAGTTGAGCACATCCATACTAACACATGCAACTATAATCGCTCTGTTTTTGAGCTCACCTGAGCCACAGTGAAAGGTCAGCACCATTAGCACAGTGTGTAAGCCTGTGTCCTCAAAGTGCTGGGCATCTCTTTAGTGGATAAAATGCAAATTTAATAATGTAAAGACTGAAGTTAACCAGATTGGCGTCTAGCTTTCAATTCATCATTTGACTGAAGATGACTGGATTTCATTGAGAAAGAAGGTAGGTTGGAATCAAGTCCCAACAGGGACTTTAGTTTTGGCTAAAACTGAGTTGCTGCTCCTTGTAGCAAGAGCTGCTGCTTCAGGAAGAGCTGAAGAGGCTGTCAAAGAGGCTGCTCTGAACTGCTGGGTCCTTGATTGGAACAGGAAATCCTGGAATTCACACGAGGATGTGACTGTCAGCACTATTAGTTTACTTGGTGGGCTGACACTGTCAGGTCATAGTGCTACAAGGTCAGGCCAGAGGAGGGTCCTTGAAGGCCAGAGGGTATCTCATATAATAAGGTGGTGTGAGTGCTCCTGGCACCCCTGCCTCCCCTGGGAAAGCAGAATAATGGCTGGATGGAGGCCTGTTTCCTACCATAACTGGATCTTCATCTCTGTTGGCTTTTTTCCTCTTCGTGCAAGAAATGCTTTACGTATTCCTTGCTTGAGGGCCTATTCCTATCTTAAACCAGTGATTTGAAATGTGGACTTGTCAGCCAAGATAATAAGTGCAGTTTCTTGAAGTTACCTTGTCCTGTGAAGATTAAATCAGTGACCTTGGCTTTTTCAAGCTACCCTTTGGTCCCTTTTGAAGTTGGTGCGCACACGAAGGGGAACGCTCCTCCCAGTCCATACACTGTACCCAAGAAGAGCCAGAGCCCAGGCTCTGGTGCTGACTTCAATGATAGTCATAGAAGTCTGGCTAACTGTAAGACTCAGAAGAACAAATAGAAATTTCTAAGGTGATTGTCACTAAAATTTCTCCTTTAAACAGCAGCAGATATCACCGCTGTGAGTTACCTCTGAACTCCAATTTGAGAGCTTCACTCTAAAATCTGTGAGGGCTTTTAGACAGGGCTGGTGTCTATTTTGTTCACCCCTGGATCTGACTTTGAGTGGGTAGACTGCATCCAGCCTGCAGCATGTGCTCAATTAATATTTCTTAAATGTGTAGCTTTCCAATTCATAAAATCTGACTCTGGCCATATTGTTCCAGCTACTATTAAATGCAATCTAGGTATTACTGATGTTTGCTGTAATTTGGATTTGAGCCATAGCTGTCACACACTAGAGATCAATTTATAAAACCCACCTGAACATTGATTTCTTTTGGAGGTTCATTTTTATTTTCTGCAGTTGCATTTGAAATGGACACCATTGTGCAAGTCCTTCACTAGACAGACACTTTTGGAACATGATGTAGATTAATTCTGTATGAAAGTTCAGAAGTGATTCTGAACTGCTAGCCTCCCTGGAAGTGTTATTACAGTGTTATTTCTATTCACATCCTCTTTTTTTTCCTTCCCACATTTTCAGTCACTACATTCTTTTTAGCAGATTCAGCCCTTTGGAAGTAATTCATTCTCTCCTTGGGAATTACAAATCTCAGTGCAGATATGATGTGTAGGCTTAGATTTGCAGGGGTAGGGGCACCTTTGGGAACAAACATTAGGCCCCTTTCTCTGTAGACAGGCCCACCCTCATCCCTCCCGGACAAGAGTTAGCAGGCCTTTGGGGAAGGAGAATTTGCCATTTCTTTCATGCTTTTACCTCTTACAGTTTTTTGGAGCACTTTTTTTCTTGATTTCTGAGTTCTAATCCTGGCCAATGGGGGCTTTCTGACTTACAGCATCCTGAATTATTTCACTATACTTGTTTCTTCATCTCCAAGATAAGAATAAAAGTGCCTTGTTCACCAACATTGCCAGACCTGGGCTCTATAGATATGTTAGTTTGCTAATACAGAAGAAAGCCCTAACCCAGACTCAGGACTGTAAACAGTTCACAGTTCTGGAGGCCAGAGTCTGAGATGGAGGGGTCAGCAGGTTCATGCTCCCTTGGAAGGCACTAAGAATGTGTTCCAGGTCTTTCTCCAGCTTCTGTTACTTGCTTATGGCAGTGTGACTCCATTATTCTAGTGGTATTCTCTGTGTGTGTTTGTGTGTGTACACATGCCCAAGTTTTTTTGTTTTCTTTTTATAAGAATGCCACTCTTGTTGTATTCAGGCCCACCCTACTCCTGTATAATAACCTCATCTTACCTACTCACATCTACAATGACCCCATTTCCAAACAAGATCATGAGGACTATGGGTTAGTATTCCAGCATACGAATTATGGGGGGGTCACAATACAACCCATAACAGTAGGTAAGGTCAAATAGGCTTGGGAAGTTTGAAGTAATGGACTGTACTATTAATCTCTCAAGTTCTTTTGTTCATTCTTGCTTTTATAGCACTTGATATATTAGGGTAAATGCCAACCTAAAAGGCATAGATTTGCTCTCTGATTGGGATCCTGCTTATAAAGACCAGACAAAAGTGAACTTACATGGAGTTTTGATTTAATACTGTTTTCATGTCAGGACATTAGTACCACCTCGGTCCTTCCCTGAATTCAGCGTCTGCCACGCAGAGGTGAAGGGTCTGGGGTTGGTGCTGTACACAGATGAAGACATGAGGGCTTTGGCAGCTCACTGCTGGGCCTTGTTGTTTGCAGTCTTCTCGGAGATCCCAGGTAGAAGATATAATAGAGGATCGAAGGCCTCTGTAATTACTCCCCACAGCAGTTCTTGCTAATGCATGCAGAGTTATTTGTACAGCTATGCAGGAGCTGTGTCTAATTTCACTTTACACATGGACTTAAGATGTTGGTTCTTAATTGCCTTGAGATCTCACTTTCTTTGAGTGGATGTTTTTACATAACACCACTTTCTAAGGTTGTTTTAGAAGTAGAAGTCAGATCTCTTGGTGTAGGAATATTAAGTTTTCTTCATATTTATTCATTTTTGAAAAATATAATTAATATACATTATATTAGCTTCAGGTATATGATATGAATCAATATTTTTAAATATTGCAAAAATGATCACCACAATAAATCTAGTTAATATCTGTCCCCATACATAGTTACAGGTTTTTTTTTCTTATGATGAGAACTTTTAGGATTTACTGTTTTAGCAGTTTTCAAAATGCTGTATAGTATTATTGGACTTCCCTGGTGGTTCAGTGGTAAAGAATCCGCCTGACAGTGCAGGAGATGCAGACTCAATCCCTTGGTCAAGAAGATCCCCTGGAGAAGGAAATGACAATCCACTCTAGGACTCTTGCCTGGGAAATACCATGGACAGAGGAGCCTGGAAGGCTATAGTCCATGGGGTCACAAAGAGTCGGACATGACTGCACAACTGAACAACATTATTAACTATCTCAACCATACTGTACCTTATATCCTCATGATTTATAACTGGAAGTTTGTATGTTCTGACCTCCTTTACCCATTTCACCCACCCCCTGTAGAAGTTCCTAGCTGGTTGCTCCAAGGATCTTTGCTACCTGGGTCATCCTCTGCTAAAATGGATTGAATTCCTTGAGCCATCGTGTGACTCAGTTGAAACTGTTGGAGCCTAAAAATACAAACTTAACCTAAAGGTTAAACAAGGGCCAAAAGGACAACAATAATTGCCACTAAAAGGGCCTAGAAAAGGAAAGGAACCACGTTAACTTTGGGAGGGCTTCCTTAACTGTTGATGAGACAGTAGCGGCGATATTGCGCCTGTCAGAATTGTGAAGCCATTCTGCTGGGGTGTACAGTTGTTAATTTCAGAGTTAAAGTTTAACATGTGTATCTATCTTTTTAAATGGGACATCTGGACCTATTGGTCCCAGGTCTCTTTTTTTGGATCAAAAAGTCTTAGTCACAGATTTACAATAAGAGGGAAGACAATGGAGCACTAGATGCAATATACCATAAATCAGTATGACTGAAAAGAGAAGGGTTATGAGAAAATGAAGATCTGCCAGAAAGTTTTTATACCTTGTGAGATCCAAAGAACAAGCTAGAGAATCAGTGTTCAATTTCCCCGCCCATATTGAATAGTGAGGATTGGTGGTTAATTGTGAACTACTGCCAACAGTAAACCTTTCCTCCTCAGGGTTTTCTGTGGCCTGGCCTGTTATATCAAGCCTACAGGTATAGACCTGGTCAAGGGTTTGAGGCAGGAACGTGTTAGTTTTGGGCTTTCAACAGGCATCAGTGTTGCCCAAATGAGGGTATGGAAAATTTTGAGGGTTACCTCTGAGGAGTCAAGAAGTAAAGCCTGCTGCTTAGTAAGGAGGCTTGCAGTTGGCCAGTGGTGACCTTTTATCTCCAGAATTATTTGTACTTAATGAGGTCTGGACTTTCAGTGACTATCTAAAGGTAAGCTTGTTAGCTTCTTCCACTAATAAAGCAGTGGCAGCTACTACTGGAAGCAGCCAGGCCAACATCGGACCATGGCATCTAGTTGTTTGGAAAAATAGCCTCTGGTCTGAACTACACCTAGCTTCTGCATAAGGACCCCCAGGGCTGTCCCTTCCTTTTCAGCTATGTATAAGATGAATGGCTTTTTTAAATTGGTGACACCCAAAGCAGGAGATCTGGTGAGGGCCTGTTTGATATTATTAAAAGCCCTTTCTTGTTCCCCAGTCCAAAGTAATGGTTCTACGTCTAGGCCTTTAGAGGCTTTATATAGGGGCTTAGTCATTAGTCCAAATCCTGGAATTCAAATTCTTCAAAATCCTGTCATGCATTAGAAGGTATGAAAATGTTTCTAAATGTTTCTTTGTCTTTTGGGGCACTTGGGTGTAATATAGCTTGTTTTCTATCTGGAGATAACTATCTACTTCCAGGGTTTATAATATATCCCAGATATCTATATTGTTGTTTTGAAATTTGTGCCTTTTTCTGAGAGACCCTATGCCCCAGGGAAATTAAGGACTTCAATGATATTTTGATCTGATGCCTCCATGGAGAGTACTACATATTATCCTCTACATACTATAGACTAGTCCCTTCTTTTAGGTGTATTTCCCTTAGTTTGTTAGTAGGGCCTGGATGAACAAGTGTGGGCTGTCCTGAAACCCCTGCAGCAATACTGTCCAGGTATATTGTTGCATTTGGCTTTAATTGGGGTAGTCCACTCGAAGGCAAATGGATACTGAGATGAGGGATGATCTGGGATGCAAAAGAAGGCATCCTTGAGGTCAGAAACAGTAAACCATTCAGCATCTCCAGGAACCGAAATTAATATAAGGATTGACCACAAGGGGATGTATAGGGCCACTGCATCATTTACTGCTCTAAGGTCTTGTACCATTCCATATTCCCCATTTGGCTTAACAACTGGCAGAATAGGGGTATTGCATGGAGACTGACAGGGCACGAAGAGGCCATGTTTTAAGGATTTATCTATGAGGGGTTGAAAATATATTTTGCTTCCAAATTTCTGGGGTATGATCTCTTGTTAGGGTAAGTGGCTTCTGGCTTAAGGGTAATTTTTACAAGTTTCACGTTTATAGCCTTTCCAGGGATTCCTCTGTTTCAAACTGTTGAGTTAGCTGTGTGTAGAATATGTCTGAGAATAGGCCGTTGTTTTTCCAGCTGATTTGTCTTAGAGTCAAGAAAAGGGGCTGCTTGGGGCCTGGTAGTCCTAATATGGCCCTGAGGGAGCCCGGAAGGTCTCTCCCCACTACTGGAGTCAGACTTTCAGGCGCAACTAAAAAGGGATGTGAGATCAGATGGAGTTTAAATTGGCAAGTGAGAGGCCCAGTGAAGTAATGGGTGTGAGGCTGTCCAATGATATCAGTCACTACACAAGCTTTGGAGGAAAGAGGCCCAACGTGAGAGATTAGAACAGAGTAAGTGGCTCCTGTATCAGTTTTAACATTGATTTTCTTACCTGCCACTTCAAGGATCACCTGGGGCTCCTTAATGGAGACAGATATCTCTGCAGGGTGGGGGCCGGGGCGGGGTGGTGCCACCAGAATCCGTGGGCTGTCTCAGTTGTCTGGCACAGCCATCTCAGGATCAAGAGCCCCTCTCCCCCTTTGGGACTGGGGACTGTTCCACTTCCTGTGACCTGTTTATTTACAGACTGGGCATGGACCTGGGGGCACTTCTTGGCATTCATGGGCACAGTGGCTAGTTGATTTGCATCTGAAGCATTCTGCCTTGCTGATTTTCCCCCCAGACAGACGGTTAAAACTTCTTGGCCCCCTTGGGTTGTCCTGAGGTTGCACGAATCCTGGCCTGCTAGTTTTTCACATTGGATTCTCTCTTCCTCCTCAGCTTGATCTCAGTTATTAAATACCCCAAAGGCTACCTCTAGGAGTTGGGGGCATACAAGTTGGTGGGCCTGATTGTAACTTGTGTGTCTGATTGTAACTTTGGCCTAATATCAGGGATGGACTGGCTGATAAAATGTTGTCCCAGCAGTAGTGGATGGATTGACTCTCAGGAGAGGATGAATCACTATTTCTAAAACACTCCACAAGCCATCCCTGAAGAGAACTAGATTTTCTTTTTCTTCTTGGCTCACTCCTTTAATCTTTTCATAGTTGAGTTTTGATACATATAGTCTGGCTTTTTGATGCACTTTCTCATTCCTTCTAATATACATTGGATTATGTGGTTCCTGGTCTTCCTGGATGGCTCAGTGGATAAAGAATATGCCTGAAATGCGGGAGATGCAGGAGACGTGGGTTCAATCCCTGGGTCTGGAAGATCCCCTGGAGGAGGAAATGGCAACCCACTCCAGTATTCTTGCCTGAATAATCCCATGGACAGCAGAGCCTGGCAGGCTACAGTCCATGGTTCGAAAAGAGTCGGACATGACGGAGCACTCTCCCCTCCATATGGTTCCTGGCTTCTGTTCCCTTTGGGGAATTATAATCCCAATGGTGTTCCTGATTTGGGCCTGTGTCTCTACCCATGACACAATGTATGTAAGTGCTCAATTTAAGCAAACTAAATACAGCTCATTTACAAGCTAATTTTTATGTAAAGACAGACAAAACCAGAGATCTCATAGTTTTCTTGCCTGAGTTTTTTATTTTGTTTTAATTTATTTAATTGGAGGATAATTACTTTACAATATTGTGATGGCTTTTGCCATACATCAACATGAATCAGCCATACGTATACATCTGCCCGAGTCTAAAAAGGCCTTTTTCCTCCCTCAGTCTGGAGGACTATGGATGGATCAGATAGTTCCTGAGAGCATAGATGCATTGTAAAGTCATAAGAGAGAAATGCAAGCTCTTCTTTTTTTTCTCTTTAAAATCCCACTAAGTAACCCAAGGCTGGATGGAGTCTCAGGCAATGTGGGCTGCATTTGTATTTCAAGGCTTAAATGCTCCACTGTGCCCACAGTTTTGTCAGAGACTTGTAGGAGCAGTTGGACAGAAAAAACTACATAAGACAAAGATCCTTTTACTCAACATAGACTAATGACAGAAACTTAAAGATGCAAGAGGTTTTCAGGATAAAGGGGATGGGAGTGCAGGCATAAAGATCAAGGACAAGGTAAAGGAAGGAGGGACAGAAAACAGCAGGAAAATAAAGGTGAGAGTGGGATGATCAGACTTCCAGCCACTACATCATATGAAGTTTAAACCTCTATCACTGTCACAAATCTCCCATCAGGGAGAACACACTGGACCAAGGTCTGCACACTTGCTTGTCACCCATCAAGGTGAGCCATTGCTGGCCCAAAGGAATAGGTCTCACACGCTGAGAGGAGTGATGCTGTAGCTGCCTGACGTCCACTCTCTCAGAAGGATGGGACAGAGAAGTATGAGAGGTCAAAAGAGAAGGAGATAGAGGAGAGGAAAGGGATAAAGGAGAGGGGGAAAGTGTTGCCTGAATGAGGGTACTGAGGCCCCCCGGGACCAGGAAGGAACTGACCCTGAAACAAGAGGTTCAGGTGGCCACTTGTCACCCACGGGGAAGCTGCATTCGGTGGTCCCAGAGGCACGCAGTTCCTCCCCCTGCCCCACGTTGGGTGCCACAAAGTCTGTTCTTGGCCAGGGTTCTTGGCCTCCTTAATCAATAGAAATTGAGAAGAGGCCAGACAAGAAATTCAGGCAAGGCTTTACTGGGGCCCCTGCTACAGCAGAGAGTGAAAACAAGAAACAGTTTCCCTTGCTTGCTCCCTGGTATGATGTGGGAGCTGGTTCCTTTGATGGAGGGAGGGTAGGGACAGGTTCAGAGGTTGGGCCAGAGGAGTGATTTAGGTGTTTACCCACCTCTTGGTGGTGCTGTGTGCGTGGGGCATGTGCAGTACCCTGCGTTTGCCCCTAGCTCCTTAGAAGTGGCAGTTGGGTTTTTGGTCTTTTTGTATCTTGTTCATAGTTTGCCCAAACTGCACATGCTCACAGCTATTTTTAGTCCTATATAGTTTCTTTGTCAGAGAAGGCAATGGCACCCCACTCCAGTACTCTTGCCTGGAAAATCCCATGGACAGAGGAGCCTGGTAGGCTGCAGTCCATGGGGTCGCTAAGAGTTGGACACGACTGAGCGACTTCACTTTCACTTTTCACTTTCATGCATTGGAGATGGAAATGGCAACCCACTCCAGTGTTCTTGCCTGGAGAATCCCAGGGACAGGGGAGCCTGGTGGGCTGCCATCTATGGGGTCGCACAGAGTCGGACACGACTGAAGCGACTTAGCAGCAGCAGCGGTTTCTTTGTATTTTGTCCAGGTGCATGCACTGCAGCAAAGGGTCCCAGATCCCAAACTGTCTCCCCCATGCCTCTGACAGCCACCAGTCTGTTTTCTGTATCTATGAGCTTGCTTGTTTGTTTTTTAGATTCCATGTATACGTGCGATCATACAATACTTGTCTTTCTCTGTCTGACCTCAATAAGCATATTACCCTCAAGATCCACCCATGTTGAAAATGGCAAGATTTCATTCTTTTTAATGGCTGAATACTATTCCATTATGTGTGTATGTGTGTGCATACATATATATAATCTCACATTTTCTTCATCCATCAATGAACACATAGATTATATTCATCTCTTGGCTATTGTTAACAATGCTGCATTGACGTGGCAGGATGTAGGTATCTATCTGAGATAGAAATTTCATTTCCGGTGGGTATGAATAAATACCCAGAGTGGAATTGCTGAATTATATAGTAGTTGTATTTTTAATTTTTTGAGCAATGGCCATACTGTTTTCCATAATGGCTGTACCAATTTATATTCCAACCAACTATGCATGAGAGTTCCCTTTTCTCCAAATCTTTTATCAATGCTTGTTATCTTGTTTGGTTTTTTTTTTTTTAATAATAGCTACTCTAACAGATGTGAGGTGATATCGCATTGTGGTTTTGGTTGTTTTCACCTTTTTAATTAAACTTTTGAAGTATAGCATACATATTAAAAGTACACACGGAAGAGTACAGTTCAGTGAATTTTCACATGTGGAACATACCTATGTCACCAGCACTCACATGAAGAAATAGAAACTGACCAGCCCCCAGAGATACTCCATGTCCTTGGTGACCCTTCTAAGTTTCTGCTGTCTTCAAAAGCTACCACTATTCTGAATATTAACGTTGTTTATTATTTTTCTTGAATTTTATTCTATGTACATATTTTAAATATTTTAAGATTTTAAAAAACTTTAATAAATTATACAAATAAATTATAGTAATTTGTTGTTGTTGTTTAGTTGCGAAGTCTTGTCTGAGTCTTTCGTGAGGCTCTTCTGTGGAATTTCCCAGGCAAGAATACTGGAGTGGGTTCCATTTCCTCCTCCATGGGCTCTTTCCCACCTAGGGATCAAATCAGCATCTCCTGCTTCTCCTGCATTGGCTTTAGCAATGAGCCTCCAGGGAAGCCCATATAGTCACAGTATGTACTTTTCAGTGTCTGGCTTCTTTTGTTCAACATTATATGAGATTTCGTCCTGTTTTTGCCTGCAGTGATGCCCATTTATTCTGCAGGAGAGGAAGAAGACTTTTTCCTCTACCCTTCTGAGTTCTTAGCTGAGACTCTTTTAATAAAAGATTAACAAGAGAAAAACAAGTTTATTAACAGGCCTACCTCATCATGGGTGATACCAGGGGAAAATTAGTAACTCTCCCAGGTGGCAGAGAATTAGGGATTAGACCATCTTAATAGGGAAAGGGAAGACAGATCTAAACCTTTTAAGGGAGAGTGAATGGTATTTAGGAAAGATGAAGGGGCCCTTGAAGAGTAGGTGTGAGCTATGAGAGTTTGTGACAAAGTTTGTGAGTTTGTGTCAACTTCCAGTTTCCTCTCTTGTGATAAGTCAGTCTTCCCCAGTTGATGAAACTTGCAGGGAAGGGATTGATGACAGTTGAGTTGGTTTTGGAAGTTCTGTCTTTAGGCAGATAAGGGAGTTGGAGGAAGCATCTCTCTTCATTTACTCTTCTTCAAGTGCCTACAGCTCAAACTAATCAATATATCCAAGTGACATCTTTGGGGTGGCACGTCCTGAATCCCTGTGGTCCTGTTTTAGCATGGTGTATTCTGCTCCCCTTCAATTCCAATGGCTGCATGATAGGGTGCCTTCTTATTAGTAAAATTTGCTGTCTTCTGTGTAGTTACTAGGTAGTTCAACACTGGAGTCAGTTACTAAATTGTTGTCCACCCTTCTTGTTTTTGTCCATATTCATATAATTCAGCTGCCAACCTCCAAGATTCAAATGGCTGCCTAACTTCCTCGATGTTTGTAGATCTTTTTCCCCCTTTATTCTATCACCAAGGGATATCTGAAGCTTAATTTTCCCACCCTGAATAACTATCTGCAGTAATATTGAAGAGGGAACATCTGCTCTAGTCTTTAGAATTTTCTGCACTAATGTGTGAAGACAGTTGTGAGCCATGGCAAGTAGCTGATGAGCAATGGCCCAGGAGGGAACAACTGGGTTGGGTTGATAGGGCTTTGCTTCTGCTGCTTTGATTGCCAGATGTCAGGAAGTCAGCCGTGATTTTTGACAGTGGTGCATTCTTCCTCATGATAAAAGGTTATGGAGGCCAAGATTTGAAATAGTAAGGGGAGAGTCACAGTAAGGTTCTTTAGGGAAGAAATACTGAAACTCCTCCCACCTCCAGTATCAATTCCCATTTTTTCAAGCAAAGATGACTTAGCCTTCTGAATATGGATAATATTGCAAATTACTTTTAGTCTTTGCCTATGCTGAAGGTTTCAGTCAGTCCTGGATAGTAGTACTTAATGATGCTATGATAAAGCTTGACGGCTCCTGTAAATCCACACATTAGGGTACATAAGGCACTTGGTGTCTGGCACTTAGTAAGTATTCAAGAATCATTGTTGTTGCAATTATTGGCAATTATTTTGTGCCAGCCGAGGGTCCAAACTTGCTGGACTCTGTTGTGAGGTTAATGATTACCAGGTTGTTAGATAGCCGGAAAAGCTTGTCAGCTGAACCTGGCTGGGTTTGGCCATAACTCAGGCCTCCCTTTCTGCCTCACTGCTTGTAGGAAATAAGGAGTTCAGGGTATGGAACAGCATTCTCACTGGCTGCCTGTGTGCTCCCAGCTGGACCTCCAGAAAGGAAAGCCAGCGCCAGCACACAGAGCAGAGACTCCTGCCGTCAGATGAGAAAGCTGCTGCAGAACTCAGGTCCCCAGGCCAGAGTCTGGAGACACTGGACCAAACGCCCTTGAGTGGGGGTCACGTGGCTCTGTAGGGCGTGACTGCAGAGAAGTTCTCTTACAAAAAGGAAGAGCTTCATGTGTTCCCTGCCAGTATGCTGCCCCTCAAACAGTATTTTGCTCTATCTGCTCTTCTCTTCAGTTTCAGACATCAGAGCATTTCCCCCCTAAAAACTTCAGAATGCATCTCCTAAAAATAGGGATATTTCCTCTTCATTGCAATAGACAATAGTACACCTAAGAATAATAACAGTGATGGTTTTACCATCTAGTATCCACTCTTTTCAAATTTCCATACTTACTGAAAAATGTCTTAGTGTTTTTTCAACATTAGGCTCTAATCAAGGTTCATGAATTGCCTTTGGTTATGTCTTTTTTTGTCCATTTTACCTTTTAACAGCCTCCACGCCTGTTTAACATTTTGGAGAGTCCAGGCTAGTTGTCTTAGAGAATGTCCCACATTATGTGTTTTATAAGGGTTTCCACATGAATCGTTTACTTTTTCTTTAGCATTTAGCATACACTGGAAATTAGTTTTAGAAGTGTTAGCAGATTCAGGTTAAATATCATCTTAGTCCACTTACACTGCTCTAACAAAAATACTGTAGACTGAGGGGCTTATAAACAACAGAAATTTCTCACAGATCTGGAGGCTGGAAGTCTGAGATCAGGGTGCCCCCATGGTTGGGTGAGGGCACCCTTCTGGGCTGCAGTAGGCCTGCTTGTACCCACGCATGACAGAAGGGGCAGTGAACTTTGTAGGGTCTCTTTTGTAAGGGCACTAATCCCACTGATGAGAGCTGTGCCCTTGTGATCTAATCATCTCCCAAAGGCCCTACCTCCAAATACCATTACCCTGGGGATGAGGTCTCAACATAAGAATTTTGGGTTTGGGCACAGACATCCAGTCTGTGCAAAAAGAGTCACCAAAATTACTTCATAGGCGATGTAGTGAAATTAATATCATATAATGTCCTGCTGTCTCGGTATTACTGATGCAGAGCTGATGACTGCTGGGTCTTTCCACCAGAAAAGTACATTTTTCTTTACAATTAGTAAGAATTCGTGGGCTGGTTTTTGGAAGAGTACAAATATCTTGTTTTCCTTAAAAGTTTTCAACCAAATTTTTACCTTCCTTTGATTCTTACCTGAATCAGCTATTACACTGGAAGTTCAAAATGGAGATTTGGTGATTCTTATATTGCTTCTATATTGAGCTACTCACCCTTTTTCTGAGTATCACGGTAGATTTGTGGATTTCTTGTGACCATTCTTTTTGATCCTCTGGATGATCTTCTTGTTGAAGGTTAATAGGAAATTGAGGTTGTTAGTAGACAAATTCTGCTTGTGTAAGAATGATAGTGGTGTGCTTTAAAGTAGTTTCTTAACTATAGACAACTGGCCTAAAAGTTGGTTATGTTCAGAAGTATTTAGGATGCTCAAGAAATCAGGGTGGATTTGTGGGATGGGGGGTTCTCTTTAAGAACCAGCTCTGTTTGGGACAGTGATAATTGTGGAGCCCAAGAGGGGATAAGATGCTGAGTATTGCCTTCCAATACAGGGGGTGCAGGTTCAATCCCTTGCCAGGGAACTAAGATCCCACATACCTCAGGGCCAAAAGGTCAAAAACATAAAACAGAAGCTATATTGTAACAAATTCAATAAAGACTTTGAGAAAATAATTATAAAACCAGATGAGGCTCCATCTAGAAAATGGAAAGGAGCTATCAGTTCTCTCCCTAACAAGAAAGGCAAGGAGGAAGCAAGCTGGTTTGGAGTTTGTAGAGATTGAACTTCTTTGTTTGCAGCCCTCTTTTCCCCAGTTGGCTCCTCCAGATCTCTTCAAGAAAATTAGAGACATCAAGGGAACGTTTCATGCAAAGATGGGCACACTAAAGGGCAGAAACGGTATGGACCGAAAAGAAGCAGAAGATATCAAGAAGAGGTGGCAAAAATACACAGAAGAACTATACAAAAATCATTTTAATGACCCAGATAACCACGATGGTGTGATCACTCACCTAGAGCCAGACATCCTGGAGTGTGAAGTCAAGTGGGCCTTAGGAAGCATCACTACAAACGAAGCTAGTGGAGGTGATGGAATTCCAGCTGAGCTATTTCAAATCCTAAAAGATGATGCTGTGAAAGTGCTGCACTCAATATACCAGAAAATTTGGAAAACTTAGCAGTGGCCACAGGACTGCAAAAGGCCAGTTTTCGTTCCAATCCCAAAGAAGGGCAATGCCAAAGAATGCTCAAACTATCACTCAATTGCACTCATCTCACAAGCTAGTAAAGTAATGCTCAAAATTTCCAAGCTAGGCTTCTACAGTACATGAACTGAGAATTTCCAGATTTAGAAAAGGCAGAGGAACCAGAGATCAAATTGAAAACATCCACTGGATCATAGAAAAAGCAAGAGAAGGACAGAAAACATCTGCTTCATTGACTATGCTAAAGCCATCGACTTTGTGGATCACAACAAAATGTGGAAAATTCTTAAAGAGATGGAAATACCAGACCACCTTACCTGCCTCCTGAAAAACCTGCATGCAGGTCAAGAAGCCACAGTTAGAACTGGACATGGAACAACAGACTGGTTCCAAATCGGGAAAGGGAGTACATCAAGGCTGTGTATTGTCATCCTGCTTATTTAACTTCTATGCATAGCACATCATGCGAAATGCCAGACTGGATGAAGCACAAGCCAGGATCAAGATTGCTGGGAGAAATATCAATAACATTGACACGAATCAGCCATGGGTTCACATGTGCTCCCCCTCCCGAACCCTCCTCCCACCTCCCGAACCCTCCGATCCCTCTGCGCCATCCCAATGCTCCATCCCTGAGCATCCGTCCCATGCATAAAACATGGAATGGTGTTCCGCTTCACATATGACAATATACATGTTTCAATGTTATTGTCCCAGAACGTCCCACCCTCACCTTCTCCCTCAGAGTCCACAGGACTGTTCTATGCATCTGTGTCTCTTATTCTGTCTCACATATAGGGTTACCATTACCATCTTTCAAATTCCATATACATGCATTAGTATACTGTATTGGTGCTTTTCTTTCTGGCTCACTTCACTCTGTATAATGAGCTCCAGTTTCATCCATCTCAATAGAACCGATTCAAATGTATTTTTTTTAATGGCTGAGTAATATTCCATTGTGTATATGTACCACAGCTTCCTTATCCATTCGTCTGCCGATGGACATCTAGGTTGCTTCCATGTCCTGGCTATTGTAAACAGTGCTGCGATGAACATTAGGGTACACGCGTCTCTTTCAATTCTGGTTTCCTCGGTGTATATGCCTAGCAGTGGGATTGCTGGGTCATATGGCAGTTCTATTCCCAGTTTTTTAAGGAATCTCCACACTGTTCTCCATAGTGGCTGTACTAGTTTGCATTCCCACCAACAGTGTAAGAGGGTTCCCTTTTCTCCACACCCTCTCCAGCATTTATTGCTTGTAGACTTTTGGATAGCGGCCATTCTGACTGGTGTGTAATGGTACCTCATTGTGGTTTTGATTTGCATTTCTCTAATAATGAGTGATGTTGAGCATCTTTTCATGTGTTTGTTAGCCATCTATATGTCTTCTTTGGAGAAATGTCTGTTTAGTTCTTTGGCCCATTTTTTGATTGGGTCATTTATTTTTCTGGAATTCAGCTGCAGGAGTTGCTTGTATATTTTTGAGATTAATTGTTTGTCTGTTGCTTCGTTTGCTATTATTTTCTCCCATTCTGAAGGCTGTCTTTTCACCTTGCTAAAGAGCCTTCTTGATGAAGGTGGAAGAGGACAGTGAAAAAACTCTCCTCTTGGCTTAAAACTCAACATTCAAAAAATGAAGCTCATGGCATCCAGTCCCATCACTTCATGGCAAATAGATGGGGAAACGATGGAAACAGTGACAGACTTTATTTCTTGTGCTGCAAAGTCACTGTGGATGATGACTGCACAAAATGAAAAGACACTTGCTCCTTGGAAGAAAAGCTATGACAAAACTTGACAGCATGTTAAAAAGCAGAGACTTTACTTTCTAACAGAGGTCTGTATGGTCAAAGCTATTGTTTTCCCAGTAGTCATGTACAAATATGAGAGTTGGACCATAAAGAAGTCTGAGCGCCAAAGAACGGATGCTTTTGATCTGTGGTGTAGGAGAAGACTCTTGAGAGTCCCTTGGACCAGAGGAGATCAAACAAGTAAATCCTAAAGGAAATTAACCCTGGAATATTCATTGGAAGGACTGATGCTAAAGCTGAAGCTCCAATACTTTGGACACCTGATTGAAGAGCTGACTCACTGGAAAAGACCCTGGTGCTGGGAAAGATTGAAGGCAGGAGGAGAATGCAACAACAGAGGATGAGATGGTTGGATGATGGTATCACCGACTCAATGGACATGAATTTGAGCAAGCTCTGGGAGATTTTAGGAGTTTATAGGAGTACTGCAGGCTGGTTGGGTAAACAACCACACAGCATTCTTCTGAGGCCTCTCTTCTTGGCTTATAGGTGGCTGCCTTCTCCCTATGTCTTTGTGTCATCTTCTCTGTGTTTAAATTTCCTCCTCTTACGAGGATACTAGTCATACTGAATTAACACCTACCCTGATGATCTCATTTTAACTTCATTACCTATTTAAAGACACTATTCCAAATACAATCACATTCTGAGGGACTGGGGGGTTTGGACTACAACATATGAATACCTACATGAACATTATATTCCATAAAGTTGATATAGAAACCCATCCTAGTATTTAAATATTAAAAATTACCAGTATACTTATAACTTAAAAGCAAGCTTCCTGAATGCTGCTTTAGTGTACGACTTGTCCTCCCCTGCCAACCAAAAATACCAGAAATAAGAACAAGAGCACAGCAATCTACAATAATTCAAAAGTACTTAACAGATGCTTTCATTTATGTCCACATCTCTTACTCTGTATTCAAGTTTTAGGTCTGTAAGGAGAGGAGAAATCAGTCATGATAGACACTACTCTAATAGTTCCAATATTCTTCTCTGAGCAGACTGTACATTGTTGTGCAGCTCCTCCATACCTGTGTGAGTCTTGCTGTGGTTTGCTCACTCACTAACATGTCTTCACAGTCACAGAATTGAAACCTCGGGCCCAAGGTTTCAATTCTGTAGCCTCACTATCTGATGCCACCTGCATCAGAATCACATGTGGTGCTTTAAACATGCTCATCATGGGCACTACACCCTACCTAGTGCATCAGTGTCTTTGGAAATAGGGCCTAGAAACATGCATTTTAAACACATGCATCAGGAAATTCTCAGGCAGGTAGAATTAGAGAACTCCTGTGCTGTTGGCAGGACTTGCAAACCTATGCCACCACGAAGTGCTCACAGTCATTTTACTTCTCAGAAGCTGCTATTTGCAGGTAAATAGCTGTGGCTTCTGGCCCCTGCCATCTTCCCTCCATGTTTGGTCTCCATTAGAACAGGGTTGAAATCTCCTTGTCCTCACATCCCCTACTCTGTGCCTTTGGAATTATTATGCTCATTTGATGTCAGGTGTCTCCTGGGTTCATACTTAACTGTGATGATGAGTAGCTTCTAGATCCTTCTAAGATATCTAGAAAGCAGTCTAACCATGTGACACTTACAAAGGTTTTATTTGAATGCTTAGGACCAACGTCATTTGGAGACATTTTTTAATTATCTGTGGTCTGTGTTCAGTGTAGGCTAGATTATACCATCCCAGATAAGCAGGATGACAATATGCAGCCTTGGTGTCTTCCTTCACAATTTTGAACCAGTCTGTTGTTCCATGTCCAGTTCTGACAGTTGCTTCTTGACCTGCATGCAGGTTTCTCAGGAGGCAGTTAAGGTGGTCTGGTATTCCCATCTCTTTAAGAATCTTCCACATTTTGTTGTGATCCACACAGTCGATGGCTTTAGCATAGTGAATGAAGCAGAAGTAGATGTTTCTCTGTCATTCTCTTGCTTTTTCAATGATCCAGCAGATGATTTCAATTTGATCTTTGGTTCCTCTGCCTTTTCTAAATCCAGCTTGTACATCTGGAAGCTCTCAGTTCACTTATTATTGAAGTCTAGCTTGAAGGATTTTGAGCATTACCTTGCTAGCATGTTAAATGAGTGCAGTTATGTGGTAGCCTGAAAATTCTTTGGCATTACCCTTCTTTGGGATTGGAAAGAAAACTGAACTGTTGCAGTCCTGTGGCCACTGCTGAGTTTTCCAAATTTGTTGGCATATTGAGTGCAGCACTTTCACAGCATCATCTTTTAGGATTTGAAATAGCTCAGCTGGAATTCCATCACCTCCACTAGCTTTGTTCGTAGTGATGCTTCCTAAGGCCCAGCTGACTCCACACTCCAGGATGTCTGGCTCTTGGTGAGTGACCACACCATTGTGTTTATCTGGGTCATTAAGATCTTTTTTGTATAGCTCTTATGTATATTCTTGCCACTTCTTCTTGATATCTTCTGCTTCTGTTAGGTCCAACCATTTCTTTCCTTTATTGTGCCCGTCTTTGCATGAAATGTTCCCTCTAATTATCTTGAAGAGCTATCTAGTCTTTACCATTCTGTTGTTTTCCTCTTTTCTTTGCATCGTTCACTTATTAAGACTTTCTTATCTCTCCTTGCTATTCTTTGGAACTCTGCATTCAGATGTGTGTGTCTTTCCTTTTCTCCTTTGCTTTTCACTTCGCTTCTTTTGTCAGCTATTTGTAAGGCCTCCTCAGACAACCATTCTTCCTTTCTGCGTTTGTTTTTCTTGGGTATGTATGGTTTTGATCACTGCCTCCTATACAGTGTTACAAACCTCTTCTCCATCTTCGGCTACGAAGAATATAATCAATTTGAGACCATCTGGTGATGTCCGTGTGTAGAGTCACCTCTTGTGTTGTTGGAAGAGAGTGTTTGCTATGACCAGTGCATTCTCTTGGTAAAACTCTCTCAGCCTTTGCCCTGCTTCATTTTGTACTCCGGGACCAAACCTGCCTGTTACTCCAGGTATCTCTTGACTTCCTTCTTTTGCATTCCAGTGCCCTGTAATGAAAAGGACATCTTTTTTTGGTGTTAGTTCTAGAAGGTCTTGTAGGTCTTCACAGAACTGTTCAATTTAAGCTTCTTCGGCATTATTGGTTGGGGCATACTTGGATTGCCGTGAAATGGAGTGTTTTGCCTTAGAAACGAACTGAGATCATTTCTGTCATTTCAGACTCTTCTGTTGACTATTAGGGCTACTCCATTTCTTCTAAGGGATTCTTGCCCACAATAGTAGATATAATGGGCATCTGAGTTAAATTCACCCATTCCCATTCATTTTAGTTCACTGATTCCTAAAATATTGATGTTCACTCTTACCATCTGCTGCGCAGACGTATGGGTTCAGAAAGATCAAAAGACAACACTCCAAAGTCAGAGAGGACTTTTAGCACTAAATTAACAGCACTATTTTTTATGCAATTATATTTTAGGTTAGTGGACCATAATGTCCCATAAGAGTCAAGTGGGGGGAGTCATCCTGAATTGGTGGCTTCTGGGGTGAGAAAACAGTTCTGGGAGACAGACCTTGGCCTTTTGGAGTGAGAATGCCCAGTGTGTGGTGGTGGGGCAGCCCCTTGAGGGGTCAACATCAATTACTGTACGTTGTATTATACTTCCTCTACAAGATCACCCAACCTTTGATGAAGTTTTGTGCAGATTTGGCAGTATGGTCTCAGCTACAGAGGGCTGAAGGAGAGGATTAATGCAGCAGGGGCCATGCCTTGCCCACTAAGTGCTGAGTGGTGTGAAGGGGGGAGGGCAGTAGGAGAGCACAAGGGAGTTCATCTTGCACAGGGGGTGGGGGAGGGGATAATAGAGGGGCAGGGGGGAAATAGAACAGAAGGACTTAGGGAATCACTTCCTATAGAAAACAGCACTTTGGGGAAATTTTTAAAAACTAGATCTACTCTTTGATTGTTGTCCCCAAGTCTCCTCAAAGTGGGTCTGCTGAGCATTTTGTGGATGTCTTTGGTCACATGCAATTACATCTGTTTCTTCTGCATGGTGATATTGGGCATCATATTACCCAAGAGATCCCCTTGGTAGCAGACTAGCTGAAAGTGACTTCTCTCTCTCTTTTGAGTAACCACTGCAAATAGTGTCCAAACACCGTTCATCGCCTAACTATCTGGCAGGAAGAAACAAATTTATTGATTATAGTGCTGGTTCGCTGTGAAGACTCATGTTAAGAATTTGTTCATTTAACCTTAGTGTGATGAAGCAAGTCAGAAAGAGAAAAATGATATCGTCTATTAATACATATATATGGAATCTAGAAGAATGGTATTGATGAACCTATGTGCAGGGCAGGAATAGAGACATGGACATAGAGAAAGGACCTGTGGACACAGCAGGGGAAGGAGAGGGTGGGACAAATTGAGAAAGAAACATTGGCATATATATATACTACCATGTGTAAAATAGCTAGCTGGAGGGAAGCTGCTATATAACACAGGGAGCCCAGCCTGGTGTTCTGTGATGACCTAGAGGGCTGGGATGGGGTGAGAAGGAGGCTCAAGAGGGAGGGTGTATATATATACACATATATGGTTATGACTGATTTGCATTGTTGTACAGCAAAAATCAGTACAACATTGTAAAGCAATTATCTTCCAATTAAAATAAAAACAAAAATATAAACTTAGTACAATATGTTTGTATTAGTCATTAGGGCCTAGGAGCAACTATTAACGAATTTGAATTTTCAGACTTCTACTTGAATTTCTCCTTGACCTTGGCATTTGAAAACATAATTCATCAATCTGAATTCTTTACTGCTATTTCAACATCAGCTTATGAGACTTTGCCTTTTAATATAAACCTGTTAGGGTTAATCAGTGAGTGTTAAATTCTGATTCTCCACATCAGTTTCTAGAGCTCCTTTCTCCATGCCAATCAACACAAACCCTACACATAGATTATTGAAATGCACTGAAATTTGAATATTGAATGAGACAGTGTTTCTGAAAAATTTGTACTTGGAGTACTTTCCTGAAAAACGTTCTCATACACTGATACTCAAAAGCTCTTGACCTTCAGGGAGCAGGAGAGACAGCCCTTTAGCCGGCCCTTGGCCTAATTCAGTTGAGTCCTAGAGCTGACATTATTTATGGAAACATAAGCAGTTGGTTGGATGAATGCCCAGGGGCCTTGGCATTGTAGGTATTTAAATAAATCAAATGATCCAGAAAACTGGTATTATGTGAGACCTCCTCTTGCTCTGCCACCTCCCCCATACCCACAGGCAAATCCAAAGGGCAGGGAGGACCCTCATCTATTATGAGGGGTACGGGAGGGGGCACAATGAAGGGAGAGAGCCCAGCCAGGCATGCCCAGTGTTTAGTGACATGGAGACCTTGTAATATCAGGATGGGTATAGAAAGAGATCATGTCCTCCAGAAATGAGAAACACCCTTTAGATTGTGACTGGTGCAGATTTGGCTTCTAGAATCCGGGCTATTCCTAGGGACCTCTACTGAAGCTTAACTGAAGCATAAACTGCGGGGCCAGGCAGAAGCAAGAAATCACATTTTTAATCAGGTTCTAGTTTTCATTATTCCTATCATTTTACTAAACACCTTTATCCTTGTGGCTGGCTTTTAAAAAATCTGGTTATCTTAAAGTGTCAGACATTTCTCAGAAATTCTCACCCAGGAAAATTAAATCCTCCTTGAGCATAATAAAGAAATGCAACCCCACCATCTAAACACTCAGAATAAAGACAAAAAGGTCTAATCGAATATTGACCAAATAAGGGTACCTTGTTTATTCCTTGCTTTAATATTCTTTCTTGAAGCAAATCTTATCAGTCTTGCTTCTCTCCTCTCAGACAGACCAGCAAGATCAGCAGGAAATTGGAAAAGCTGCATTTAAGATATTTAGGTCATAAATCTCCCAAAGTGGAACCACATGTGTCTCCTGATTGAGTGTAGATACTTAAAAGACTGATGAATGTTATGTCAATTATCACACCAGCAACACCAGCAAACATTCTGTGAGTTACAGCTCGAACGCATTCAAGATGGACTTCACCTCCATGAGATTTAATTAAATGCTATGTATATAAACAAATCTTGAACATCCTAATTCCCTATCCTAGTTAAAGTAGCCCTGGGCTGGCAGCCTCTTACTCTGCTGCATGGCTAGGTGTTGATCAGTGATAACTCAGAACAGCTAATGAGAAGGTCAGGCCTGTAGGAAAAGCAGGCATTTGGGGCTGTCACCTCTATCCCCTTCACTGTGTCCCTGTGGGTTGTATCCTTTTATAAACACAGCCCCCACTGTCTAGAACATTGGAACATAAAATGTTTCCCACCTCTCTTCAAAATTTTAAGCCACTGAAACTGTAATAGCCAGTCACAGTCTTATTAATTGAAATTCAAATACTGATGGAATAGATTCAATGTTGAGGAAGGTTAGGATGTGGAAGGGAGAAGAGAGATTGTGAGAGTTAGATGCCTTTATGTTATTAATACCACATTTAGCTTTAAAAGACCCTCAAAGGTGTGTCCTGGCTGATTATTTGGGGTGCTGATCAATCATAGTACCTAGCCTGCCTATCATGACTTAGAAGAGAGCTGCCCTGCCTGGCTGCCTCACAGCGGGGAGAGTCAGAAAGCCCTGTTCTCCTTCCCCACTGTTGGACCCTATTCCGTGGACCAGGGGCAGGACAAGGGCCCCAGAGTGAAAATGACATCCAAAGCAAGGAAGTGCTGAACTGCTCAGATGGTGCAACAGGAACAAATACATAAAGGTCACGAGGCAGAGAGGTGACAGAAGCCCAGAGAACCAGAGTCAGGAAGGGTTCAAATGCCTGAATAAGCAACAGCTTGAGTCTGGAGCAAACTCTGGAAGATAGTGAAGGACAGGGAAACCTGGCGTGCTGCAGTCCATGGGGTCTCAAAGAGTCGGGCATGACTTAGCAACTAAACAGCCAACAGAGAGCGGGTCAGGGAGCCAGTTCTTAGGAGTGGGGATAAAATGAGAAGACATCAAAAAGAGGCATAACTGGAAAGTCATGTAAAGGCCATGCAGTGCAGAGAAGACCCAGGCTCCTTTGCTCTCTAAGGATCTTGAATTCCAGTGCACCTGTAGTTCCAGTCATGCATGTGTGCTCGGTCGTGTCTGACTCTTTGTGACCCCATGGCCTGCAGGCTGCCAGGCTCCTCTGCCCATGGGATTCTCCAGGCAAGAATACTGGAGTGGGCTCCATTTCCTCCTCCAGGGGATCTTCCCAACCCAGGGATCGAACCTGAGTCTCCTTTATTGCAGGCAGATTCCTTACTACTGAGCCACCTGGGAAACCCAATCTTAGAACAGGCCCAGTCAGGTTCTATTCTGCCCAGCAGGCCTGCTTCCTGCAGCAGCTTTGTAGCTGACTTTCTCCCCACTCCCAGCCCATGTATAAAAACTAAGGCAGATAAGCCAGGCTAATGCTTTTCTGGTGGGCATATTAAAGTTTCCTTATGTGACAAGCATCAAGGGCAGTGTAAGAAGACTGTGATGAATTTACTTTTAACTGTCAAGTGCAATAGAACTGTTACCTATCAGCATCTTGAGATGCAGGCAGAAAAAAAAAAGGATAATTAAACCCAGCCTTTCAAATAAGCACTGTTGCAAAGGTTATAGAATACTGCAGTGTTGCCAAACTGAGTGAAATCAATCTCCATTTTGTTGCAGTGTGTGTCATGCAGAGATGGTTGAAACCAACAAAATGAAAAACATTAATAATTGATATTAATAGCTTATATAAATTAATTTGCTTATTTGCCTAAAAGAAAATTAGCCAAACAATCCATTAAATGGAGCTCTGCACTTTAATATAAAGCATATGCTTCCTATTGTGTTTTTTTTAAATAGGCATTTGAAGTTTGAGTAAACCTAACTAATTAACGAAAAATAGAATCTTTTTGCCAATAAAATGAAGTCAATTCCGTGGTTACAGAAGGGTCACCTTAATGACTTCAAAATATAAAGGGTAACATGTAGAATGTAACTGATTGACATGACATAAAGTGAAGATGATATTAGTTCATAATTGTTTGCAGTGCTTACTGACTGCCGGTACCTGACTCATTACTTGACCCTTCTGCAGTATCAATAAATAATCAACACAAATGAGACGCTGAACGCTGGTGAGGGTAAGTACTCTGTGAAAGACATTTCATGGGTTCATTTCAGCAGGTTTTCCTCTTTGGGTGAAGCCTGGATTTACCTGCTATTGGCCCAGTTACAAGAATTAATGTTGGGGATGGTGGGAGGGGCAGGAATTTAGGACTCCCCGTACCCAGTTTTTGTTTATAATCATCTCTTGTCACATTCAGCTCTTTCAGGGCTAAGTTACGAACTTTGAAGACTGTTAAGATCTAGGCCTCTTTCTCTATTCTTCCTCCCTTCTTGCCTGTTCATTTTTAGTAAGGATCCCACCAGAGCTTGGTTTCTAACTGCTTCCTACAAAGGATGTGTGCATGTATGTATGCTCAGTCGTGTCCAACTCTTTGTGACTCCATGGATGCCAGGCTCCTCTGTCCATGAAATTTTCCAGGCAAAAATACTAAGAGTGGGTTGCATTTCCTTCAGGGGATCTTCCCAACCCAGGGATCAAACCCAGGTTGCTTGCATCTCCTATATTGGCAGGCAGATTCTTTACCACTGTGCCACCCAGGAAGCCCACAAAGAAACATCAGAAGTTGGCTACAATTTCAGAGCTTAGAAATTTTAGCCAACTTCTGATGTAAAAAAAGGCAGGTTTAGTCACATGGGGCAAAACAGGTTGGGAAGAATCTGAGTCTCAAATGGAATAATAGATTGCTAAGCCATACCCGGATGCCATTTTACAAATAATTCTCCTTCACACCTATTGACCTGCCCAATGTCATCCACCCTTTCCCCCATCCAAGATAACCACAGGAAATAAGAGTCATTCTCATTCAACCGCCTGGTCCCGAGTGCCTTTAGGATGTGAGGGCATAAGTCATTCAAACCCTGGCTGCTTCTAAAGCTAAACTCTCAGAACTCAGCTGTAATGGCTGAAGCTCCCCAAGGGCAACCTGTAAGGCCAGGCTTGCCCCCTGCTTCATTTAAGGTACCACTGAACCCCACCTGATTCCAAGAGTAAGCAGTGCAAAGCCCCTCTGCACATGTGGTTTTCCTACTCATTTCTGCAAATCTCTGATTACATTTCCCCCAAGGCACTGCAGGCTTCTCCAAGTAGAAGAAATTAAATGCTTATTAGGATTCTGCACATCCTCCCTGAGAACTGCACCCCACAAACCACAGTGCTGTCCTTGCCTCGTTAGCACAGACACTCACCCACGGCTGACAAGGGACATCAAACCGCTTCAAGTAATTGTATTTTCAGAGCAGTTGGTAGGTAGTGAAATGGGAAGATTTGGCCTTTGCCTAGCTCAAGGTGTAGATAAGATCTAGCAGTCTTGATTTTTTAAAAATAATCAAGAAAGTATTGCCTCAAACCATTTCACTGTCTTTTCCTAACCATGAACTCTAAGCTTTTACCATGTCATTTGTTTGCAATATGTGCTTCATTATCTTATTTAATCTTGGATTATCTTTCCACTTAATTAAACTCACTTTCACTTTGAAACTTTGCATTAAAAAGAAAAACACAGATGTCATGTAGAATTATTTTACTAATCTATTTTATCAGTCAAATAATTGATCCCTGCCTCCAGGTGGTTACAGATGACACATTGGTGCAACTATGATCAAAATCTCTTGTCTTTTTTCAAATTCCACAATTTTTAAGGCCAGGTAAGTATAATGAGTCAGAACCCGAATACAGCTGAGAAAACATCTTCCAAAATCAATTCTGGATATTTGGATTTCTGATCTTTTACAAAAAGAAGATCCATCAAAAGAAATAATTAAGGGAAATACTGTAGGGTTCCCTTACTTTCAACTTAGTTATATCATCGTCTTTTTTAATTTAATTTTTATTTTATATTGAGTTATAGTTGAAACTAACTCTTCAGGTGTTAACTTTTAGGTGTACAGCAAGGTGATTCAGTTATATTGATACATATATATATATATTCTTTCTCCAATTCTTTTCTCATATAGCTTATTATGGAATATTGAGTAGAATTCCCTGTGTTATACAGTAGTTCCTTGCTGGTTATCTGTTTTACACATGGTAGTATGTATATGTTAATCCCAATCTTCTAATTTATCCCCTATCCTTTCCCTTTTGGTAACCACGTTTTCAAAATCTGTGAGTCTGTTTCTGTTTTGTTAATAAATTCGTTTGTATAATCTTTTTAGATTCTGCATAGAAGTGATAGCATCTATTTATCCTTCTCTGTCTGACTTACTTCACTTAGTATGATGAGCTCTAGGTCTATCCATGTTGCTACAGATGGCATTATTTCATTCCTTTTTATGGTTGAGTAGTATTCCATTGCATGTATATATACCATATCTTTATTCATTCCCCTGTCAGTGGAGATTTAGGTTGCTTCAGTGTCTTGGCATTGTAAATGGTGTTGCAATGAATGTTGAGATGCATGTATCTTTTTGAATTATGGTTTTCTTCAGATATATGCCCAGGAGTGGGATTGCTGGATCATGTTTGCTCTTTTTCATTTTTTAAGAAACATCCATATTGTTCTCCACAGTGGCTACACCAATTTACATTCCCACAAGAGTGTAGGAGATTCCCTTTTCTCCACACCTATCCTACCATTTATTGTTTGTAGACTTTTTGGTGATGCCATTCTAACTGGTGTGAGGTGAAACCTCATTTTAGTTATGATTTGAATGTCCCTAATAATCAGTTGTGTTGAGCAGCTTTTCATGTGTTTACTGGCCATCTGTATGTCTTCTTTGGAGAAATGTCTATTTAGATCTTTTGCCCATTTTTTTGATTGAGTGGTTTGTTATTTTGCTTTTAAGCTTCATGAGCTGTTTGTATATTTTGCAGACTAATACTTAGTCACAGATTAATCCCTTGTTGGTCACATCATTTGCAAATATTTTCTCCCATTCTGTGGGTTGTCTTTTCATTTTGTTTGTGGTTTACTTTGCTGTGCAAAACATTTTAAGTTTAATTAGGTCCCATTTGTTTACTTTTGTTTATTACTCTAGGATGTGGATTCAATATAACTGAATCACCTTGCTGTACACCTAAAACTTAACACCTGAAGAGTTAGTTTCAACTATAACTCAATATAAAACAAAAATTATGTCAAATAGTGTTCTGCCTATGTTTTCTTCTAAAAGTTTTATAGTACAGTCTTACATTTAGGTCATTATTCCATTTTAACTTTATTTTTGTGTATGGTGTTAGAGAATATTCTTTTTTTTTAGGTAAGAATTGGATTTATTTAGAGAGAAACACATTCCATAGACAGAGTGTGGGCCATCTCAGACAGTGAGGAGCTGAGAACATTCTTTTCACTTTTTTATTAAATTATTTATTTTTAAATGAAACAAAGATTACCATTTTTAATGATAAAAGGTACAATTCACAAAGATAGACATTGAGAAGATAGATATCATAAGCCATTAAACACCTAACAACAAAGAAACAAAGATACATAAATAAAAAATCAGAAGAAATATAAGGGAAAAGAAAAAAATATATAATCATAGTGAGACATACTAACATTTCTCTGAGAATGTTTTATCAAGTGCAGAAGAAATAAGAATAGGAGCATCTTGACTGATGTCATTAATAATTTAAAGAGAATAGATTTCTATTCATATTAATTTATATTAATCTTATATCCTACACAAATATATTTAAAATTTTGTATCTGACACATCATTATTAGATTTCCTTAGGATATTTAGAAAAACTGGCAAAAAAAAAGCATTAATAAATTTCAAAAAGTAAAATTCTCTTTTTTGTGTCATTCAATAGGCTGAGAATATCCTAATTTCAATTTTTACATGTAGCTATCCAGTTTTCTCAGTACCACTTATTGAAGAGACTGTCTTTTCAACATTCTGTAGTCTTGCCTCCTTTGTCACAGAATAATTGATCACGGGTGTCTAGGGTTGTTTCTAGGCTTTCTATCCTGTTCCATGGATCTATAGTTCTGTTTTTGTGCTGGTACCATACTGTTTTGATGAATGTAGCTTTGCAGTATAGTCTGAAGTCAGGTGCCTGATTCTTCTAGTTCCATTTTTCTTTCTCAGGATTGCTTAGGCTATTCAGGGTCTTTTGTATTCCATACAAATTCTTTAAAATGTTTGTTTCAGTTCTGTTAAAAATTGTATTGGTAATAGAGATTGCGTTGACTATGTAGATTGCTTTGGGTAGTATAGTCATTTTCACAATGTTGATTCCTCCAATCTAGGAACATGTTATAACTTTCCATTTATTTGTGTCCTCTTCAATTTCTTTAATCAGTGTCTTAGATTTTGGAGTACAAGATTTTTACCTCCTTCAGTTCATTTCAGTTCAGTCACTCAGTCATGTCCGACTCTTTGAGACTCCATGGACTGCAGCATGCCAGGCTTCCCTGTCCATCACCAAGTCCCGGAGATTACTCAACTCATGTCCATAGAGTCGGTAATGCCATCCAATCATCTCATCCTCTGTCTTCTCCTTCTCCTCCCACCTTCAATCTTTCCCAGCATCAGGGTCTTTTCCAGAGAGACAGTTTTTCGCATCAGGTGGCCAAAGTATTGGAGTTTCAGCTTCAGCATCAGTCTTTCCATCCTTCCAATGAATATTCAGGACTGATTTCCTTTAGGATTGACTGGTTGGATCTCCTTGCAGCCCAAGGGACTCTCAAGAGTCTTCTCCAACATCACAGTTCAAAAGCATCAATTATCAGTGCTCATCTTTCTTTATAGTCCAATTCTCACATGCATACATGACTACTGGAAAAACCATAGCCAAAGTCCAATGCTGTAAAGAGCAATATTGCATAGGAACCTGGAATGTTAGGTCCATGAATCAAGGCAAATTGGAAGTGGTCAAACAGGAGATGGCAAGAGTGAACGTCGACATTCTAGGAATCAGTGAACTAAGATGGACTGGAATGGGTGAATTTAACTCAGATGACCGTTATATCTACTACTGTGGGCAAGAATCCCTTAGAAGAAATGGAGTAGCCATCATGGTCAACAAAAGAGTCCAAAATGCAATACTTGGATGCAATCTCAAAAATGATAGAATGATCTCTGTTTGTTTCCAAGGCAAACCATTCAATATCACAGTAATCCAAGTCTATGCCCCAACCAGTAATGCTGAAGAAGCTGAAGTTGAACGGTTCTATGAAGACCTATAAGACCTTCTAGAACTAACACCCAAAAAAGATGTCCTTTTCATTAAAGGGTACTGGAATGCAAAAGTAGGAAGTCAGGAAACACCCGGAGTAACAGGCAAATTTGGCCTTGGAGTACAGAATGAAGTAGGGCAAAGAAAATGCACTGGTCATAGCAAACACCCTCTTCCAACAACACAAAAGAAGACTCTACACATGGACCATCACCAGATGGTCAACACCAAAATCAGATTGCTTATATTCTTTGCAGCCAAAGATGGAGAAGCTCTATACAGTCAGCAAAAACAAGACCAGGAGCAGACTGTGGCTCAGATAATGAACTCCTTACTGCCAAATTCAGACTTAAATTGAAGAAAGCAGGGAAAACCACTAGTCCATTCAGGTATGACCTAGATCAAATCCCTTATGAGTATACAGTAGAAGTGACAAATAGATTTAAGGGACTAGATCTGATAGACAGAGTGCCTGATGAACTATGGACAGAGGTTTGTGACATTGTACAGGAGACAGGGATCAAGACCATCCCCATGGAAAAGAAATGCAAAAAAGCAAAATGGCTGTCTTAGGAGGCCTTACAGATAGCTGGGAAGAGAAGAGAAGCAAAAAGCAAAGGAGAAAAGGAAAGATATTGCCATCTGAATGCAGAGTTCCAAAGAATAGCAAGGAGAGATAAGAAAGCCTTCCTCAGTGATCAATGCAAAGAAATAGAGGAAAACAACAGATTGAGAAAGACTAGAGATCTCTTCAAGAAAATTAGACATACCAAAGGAACATTTCATGCAAAGATAGGCTCGATAAAGGACAGAAATGGTATGGACCTAACAGAAGCAGAAGATATTTAGAAGAGGTGGCAAGAATACACAGAAGAACTGTACAAAAAAGATCTTCACAACCCAGATAATCACGATGGTGTGATCACTCACCTAGAGCCAGACATCCTGGAATGTGAAGTCAAGTGGGCCTTAGAAAGCATCACTACGAACAAAGCTAGTGGAGGTGATGGAATTCCAGTTGAGCTATTTCAAATCCTCAAAGATGATGCTGTGAAAGTGCTGCACTCAATATGCCAGCAAATTTAGAAAACTCAGCAGTGGCCACAGGACTGGAAAAGGTCAGTTTTCATTCCAATCCCAAAGAAAGGCAATGCCAAAGAATGCTCAAACTACTGCACAATTGCACTCATCTCACACGGTAGTGAAGTAATGTTCAAAATTCTCCAAGCCAGGCTTCAGCAATATGTGAACCGTGAACTTCCAGATGTTCAAGCTGATTTTAGAAAAGGCAGAGGAACCAGAGATCAAATTGCCAGTATCCACTGGATCATCAAAAAAGCAAGAGAGTTCCAGAAAAATAGCAATTTCTGCTTTATTGACTATGCCAAAGCCTTTGACTGTGTGGACCACAATAAACTGTGGAAAATTCTGAAAGAGATGGGAATACCAGAACATCTGACCTGTCTCTTGAGAAACCTGTATTCAGGTCAGGAAGCAACAGTTAGAACTGGACATGGCACAACAGACTGGTTCCAAATAGGAAAAGGAGTACGTCAAGGCTGTATATTGTCACCCTGCTTATTTGACTTATATGCAGAGTACATCATGAGAAACGCTGGGCTGGAAGAAACACGAGCTGAAATCAAGATTGCTGGGAGAAATATCAATAACCTCAGATATGCAGATGACACCATCCTTATGGCAGAAAGTGAAGAAGAACTAAAGAGCCTCTTGATGAAAATGAAGGAGGAGAGTGAAAAAGTTGGCTTAAACTCAACGTTCAGAAAACTAAGATCATAGCATCCGGTCCCATCACTTCATGGGAAATAGTTGGGGAAACAGTGTCAGACTTTATTTTTTTGGGGCTTCAAAATCACTGCAGATGGTGATTGCAGCCATGAAATTAAAAGACGCTTATTCCTTGGAAGGAAGGTTATGACAAACCTAGATAGCATATTTAAAAGCAGAGACATTACTTTGCCAACAAAAGTCCGTCTAGTCAAGGCTATGGTTTTTCCAGTGGTCATGTATGGATGTGAGAGTTGGATGGTGAAGAAAGCTGAGCGCCGCAGAATTGATGCTTTTGAACTGTGGTGTCGGAGAAGACTCTTGAGAGTCCCTTGGACTGCAAGGAGATCCAATCAATCCATCCTAAAGGAGATCAATCCTCGGTGTTCATTGGAAGGACTGATGTTGAAGCTGAAACTCCAATACTTTGGCCACCTCATGCGAAGAGTTGACTCATTGGAAAAGACCCTAATGCTGGGTAGGATGGGGGGCAGGAGGAGAAGGGGACAACGGATGAGATGGTTGGATGGCATCACTGACTCGTTGGACATGGGTTTGGGTAAACTCCGGGAGTTGGTGATGGACAGGAAGGCCTGGCGTGCTGCAAATTCATGGGGTTGCAAAGAGTTGTATGTGACTTAGTGACTAAACTGAACTGAACTGAACTGACTAGACAGACCTTTGTTGGCAAAGTAATGTCTCTGCTTTTAAATATGCTATCTACGTTGGTCATCACTTTCCTTCCAAGGAGTAAGCGTCTTTTAATATCATGGATGCAGTCACCATCATCTGTGATTTTGGAGCCCCCCAAAATAAAGTCTCTCACTGTTTCCATTGTTTCCCCATCTATTTGCCATGAAGTGATGGGACCAGATGTCATGATCTTAGTTTTCTGAATGTTGAGTTTTAAGCCAACTTTTTCACTCTCCTCTTTCACTTTCATCAAGAGGCTCTTTAGTTTTTTTTCACTTTCTGCCATGAGGGTGGTGTCATCTGCATATCTGAGGTTATTGACATTTCTCCTGGCAATCTTGATTCCAGCTTGTGCTTCATCCAGCCCAGCATTTCACATGATGTACTCTGCATAGAATTTAAATAAGTAGGGTGACAATATACAGCCTTGACATATTCCTTTCCCGATTTGGAGCCAGTCTGTTGTTTCATGTCCAGTTCTAACTGTTGCTTCTTGGCCTGCACACAGATTTCTCAGGAGGCAGGTCAGGTGGTCTGGTATTCCCATTTTTTGAAGAATTTTCCACAGTTTCTTGTGATCCACACAGTCAAAGGCTTTGACATAGCCAATAAAGCAGAAGTAGATGTTTTTTCTGGAACTCTCTTGGTTTTTTGATGATCCAACGGATGTTGGCAATTTGATCTCTGGTTCCTCTGCCTTTTCTAAAACCAGCTTGAACATCTGGAATTTCACAGTTCATATACTGTTGAAGCCTGGCTTGGAGGATTTTGAGCATTACTTTGCTAGCATGTGAGATGAGTGCAATTGTGCAGTAGTTTGAGCATTCTTTGGCATTGCCTTTCTTTGGGATTGGAATGAAAACTGACCTTTTTCAGTCCTGTGGCCACTGCTGAGTTTTCCAAATTTTCTGGCATATTGAGTGTAGCACTGTAACAGCTGCCAAAGTCCAAAGCTGGCAGCCAGGGAAGCGCCTGAAGGGATGAATGGGGTTGGCAAAGAGAATGATGCAGCCTCTCACTCAAAGCACTGGGCTGCAAGTTTATTTTAAGCATCAGGTTTTCTTCTATACTTGTATAAAAGCATTAGGTCAGAGGTATGACATCTTCAGTTTCCCCTCACCCATATTTACTGTCTCCATAAATCATTGTTGTCCTTCAGAGTTCCCTCTTAAGTGTCCTTGTGATAACATTGTAACTCAAGTTTGTCTCGGGGCTGTATACCACATTCCTCAGTTTATTTCTTATCTTTCTAAATCCTGCTATCCCCTAGTAACTCAAGCTCATCATCCCCTAAAAAGGCTTTTAGCTATTAGTATCTCTAAAATTCCTAGTTTCTATAAGCTATAGTAAAATATGCCAACACTACAACATACCTTAAACTTTTAGCTTCTAACTATTCTTAATTATTCCTAAATCCTAAACTGAACAAACTACTTTTGCCATAAACATTTCCCTTACAAGCAGGTTTCAGATAACAATGTTTCCCATGGGCTCAAGCTGCGGTCTATGTGCTCATCCTGGAACATTCTTTGTAAAAATCCTTGAACAAATGTAACTTTGTGGATTATTTCCTGGGCAACTGCAGAAGGCTTTGTGCTTTCTCATGCAAGAACAATAAGCACCTTAAGATACTTTCCAGCCAACTCAACTGAAGGAAGGAAAGGACAAGTCAGAATGACAAGACCTAACTCCTTCATCCCGGGACTGTGCCTGCGGTATGAGGAGAGGGGTTTGGGGCTGTGCCTCCATTTTGTCAGTAATGCCTAACACTGCTCCCAACAAACAGCATCATATTTTAGGATTTGAAATAGTACAACTGGAATTCCATCACCTCCACCAGCTTTGTTTGTAGTGATGCTTCCTAAGGCCCACTTGAATTCACATTCCAAGATGTCTGGCTCTAGGTGAGTGATCACACCATCATGGTTATCTCGGTCATGAGATGATCTTTTTTGTATAGTTCTTTTGTGTATTCTTGCCACCTCTTCTTAATAGCTTCTGCTTCTGTTAGGTCCATACCATTTCTGTCTTTTATTGAGCCTATCTTTGCATGAAATGTTCCCTTCATATCTCTAATTTTCTTGAAGAGATCTCTAGTCTTTCTGATTCTGTTATCCTCTATTTCTTTGCATTGATCGCTGAGGAAGGCTTTCTTATCTCCCCTTGCTATTCTTTGGAACTCTGCATTCAAATGGGTTTATCTTTCCTTTTCTCCTTTGCCTTTCACTTCACTTCTTTTCTCAGCTATTTATAAGGCCTCCTCAGAAAACCATTTGGGCTTTTTGCATTTCTTTTTCTTGGGGATGGTTTTGATCACTGCCTCCTGTACAATGTCAAGGACCTCTGTCTATAGTTCTTCAGGCCCTCTGTCTATCAGATCTAATCCCTTTTACCTATTTGTCACTTCCACTGTATAGTGGAAAAGGATTTGATTTAGGTCATACCTGAATGGACTAGTGGTTTTCCCTACTTTCTTCAATTTCAGTCTGAATTTGTCAATAAGAAGTTCATGATGTGAACGACAGTCAGCTCCTAGTCTTGTTTTTGGTGACTGTATAGAGCTTCAAGTTTATTCCTAGGCATTTTATTCTTTTTGATGGGATGGTAAATGGGATTGTTTCTTTAATTTTCTGATCTTTTGTTGTTAGTATATAGAAATGCAACAGGTTTCTGTGTATGAATTTTGTATTAATTACTTGTATTAATTCACTGGTTGTATTAATCACTTAATTTTGTATTAATTAGGATTAAAGTTGTATCCTGCAACTTTATCAAATTCATTGATGAACTCTAGTATTTTCCTGTTGGCATAGTTGGGATTTTTTATGTATATTATCATGTCATTTGCAAACAGTGATAGTTTTATTTTTCCGATTTTCATTCCTTATATTTCTTTTTCTTCTTTGATTTTCATGAGTAAGACTTCCAAAACTATGTTGAGTAAAACTATCAAGAGTGGATATTCTTGTCTTATTCCCAATCTTAGAGGAAACGCTTTAAGTTTTTTACTATTGAGAATACATATTTGTTGTATATGGCCTTTATGATGTAAGTAGGTTCCCTCTATGCCCACTTTCTGGAAAATTTTTCTCATAAATGGGTGTTGAATTTTGTCAAAAATATTTTCTGTGTCTATGTAAATGATCATCTAATTTTTATTCTTTGGTTTGTTGAGGTGGTGTATCACACTGATTAATTTGTAGATACTGAAAAATCCTTGCTTTCCTGGGATAAATCCCACTTGATCATGGTGTATAATCCTTTTAATGTGTTGTTGGATTTGGTTTGCTAGTATTTTGTTGAGGATTTCTCTGTCTATGTTCGTCAGTGATATTGACCTGTCATTTTCTTTTTTTGTGATATCTTTGTCTGATTTTGATATCAGGGTGATGGTAGCCTTATACAATGAGTTCGGAGTGTTCCTTCCTATGCAATTTTTGTGAAAAGTTTAGAAGGACAGGTGTTAACTTTTCTCTTAATGTTTGATAGAATTTGCCTGTGAAGCCGTCTGATCCTGGACTTGTGTTTGCTGGGAGCTTTAAATCACAGTTTCAATTTCAGTACTTGTAATTGGTCTCAATATTTTCTATTTCTTCCTGGTTCAGTCTTGACAGATTGTACCTTTCTAAGAATTTGTCCATTTCTTTTAGGTTGTCCATTTTATTGGCATGTAGTTTCTTGTAGTAGTCTCTTATGATGCTTTGTATTTCTGTGGCGTTCATTGTAACTCCTCTTTTTTCATTTCTAATTTTATTGATTTGAGCCCTTTCCCTTTTTTTCTGGATGAGTCTGGCTGAATGTGTATCAGTTTCATCTTTTCAAAGAACCAGCTTTTAGTCTCACTGTTGTTTTGTTTTTTTTCCTGTTATTCTCTTTGTCTCTATGTCATTTATTTTGGCTCTGATCTTGATGATTTCTTTTCTTCTACTGACTTTGGGTTGTGTTTGTGCTTTCTGCAGTTGGTTTAGGTGTCAAGTTAAGTTGTTTATTTGAGATATTTCTTGTTTCCTCGGGCAAGATTGTATTGCTACAAACACCCCTCTTAGAAGAGTTTTTGCTGTGTCCCATAGGTTTTGGATTGCTGTTTTCATTTTCATTTGTCTCTACATGTTTTACTTCCTCTTTGGTTTCTTCAGCAATCCGTTGGTTGTCTGGCAACATATTCTTTAGCCTCCATCTGTTTGTGTTTTTTATAGTTTTTTCTCTTGTAGTTGATTTCTATCGGATAGTGTTGTGGTCTGAAAAGATGCTTGATATGATTTTCTTAAATTTACTGTTTGCTTTCTGGCCCAGCATATGATCTATCCTGGAGAATGTTCCATGTGCACTTGAGAGGAATGTATATTTTGCTGCTTTTGGATGGAATGTGCACACTCTCTCACTGTGTGTGTGTGTATCAATTTAGGTCCATTTGGTCTAATATGTCATTTAAGGCCTGTGTTTTCTTACTGATTTTCTGGTTGGATGATTTGTCCATTGATATTAGTGGGGTGACAAAGTCTCCCACTATAATTGTGTTACTGCCAGTATCTCCTGTTATGGCTATTAGTGTTTGCCTTATGTATTGAGGTGCTCCTATGTTGGGTACATATATCGTTACAACTGTTATATCTTCTTCTTGGGTTGATCCCTTGATCATGATGTAGCGTCATTCTTTGTCTCTTGTAACAGTCTTTGTTAAAGTCCATCTGATATGAGTACTGCTACTCCAGCTTTCTTTTGATTCCCATTTGCATGAAATACTTTTTTCTATCCTCTCACTTTTAGTCTGTATGTGTTCATAGATGTAAAGTGGGTCTCTTGTACACAGCAAATATATGTCTTGTTTTTGTCTTTACCCAGCCAGTCTGTATCTTTTGGTTGGAGCACTTAATCTATTTACATTTAATATAATTATCAATATGTAGTTGTTACTGCCATTTTGTTAATTGTTAGGATTTGTTTTTATAGGTCCTTTTCCTTCACTTCATTTTTTGTTCTCTTGTGATCTTCAGAGTTGTGTTTGGATTGCTTTTTCTTTCTTGTGAGGGTCTCTATTTTAGATTTTGGTTAGGAGTTACCATGAAGTTTTGATATAGAAATATATATATACATATATATATATATATACACACATTATATATATATATAAGTTTCTTAATTTCAAATGCATTTCTAATATTCTGCATGTGTACTCATCTCTTGATTGCTGATTTTGGTATCATATTTGTGTGTCATTTCCTACCTTTACTGTATGTTTGCCTTTACTGGTGAGCTTTCCCATTTCTAATTTTCTTATTTCTAGTTGTGGCATTTTCTTTTCCACCTAGAGAAGTTACTTAGCATTTGTTTCAAAGATGGTCTGGTGGTGCTGAATTCTCTTAGCTCTTGCTTATTGATAAAACGTCAGATTTCTCTGTCAGATATGAACAAGAGCTTTGCTGGATTGAGCATTTTTGGTTGTAGACTTTTCCCTTTCATCACTCTAATTATATTAATATTATGCCAGTTCCTTCTGGCCTACAGAGTTCCTGATGAAAAATCAGCTGATAACCATATGGGGATTTCCTTGTATGTTTCCTGTTGCTTTTAATATTTTCTTTTTAAAAAAATTTTTGTCAGTATGATTACTATGTGTCTTGGTATCCTTCTACTTAGGCTTATACTGTGTAGGATCTCTGTGCTTCTGGACTTGAGTGTTTGTTTTCCCATGTTAGGGAAGATTTCAGCTATTTCTTCTTCAAGTGTTTCCTCAGGTTCTTTGTCTCTCTCTCTTCTCCTTCTGGGAGGCCCTATAATGTGAATGTTGGCATATTTAACATTGTCCCAGAGGTCTATTAAACTGTCCTCTTTTCTTTTCATTCTTTCTTTCTTCTGTTCCACAACAGTGATTTCCACCACTCTATCTTCCAGTTCACGTATTCTTTCTTCTGCCTCGTTTTCCTGCCATTGACTCCTTTTAGTGTATTTTTTCATTTCAGTTATTATATTGTTCCTCTGTTTGTTCTTTAACACTTCTAGCTCTTTGGTAAACATATATTCTATCTTCTTTGCCTGTGCCTCCATTCTGAGATCTTGGATCACCTTTACTATCATTTCTCTAAATTCTTTTTCAGTCAGATTGCCTATCTCCACTTCACTTAGTTGTTTTTCTGGGGTTTTATCTTGTTCCTTTGTCTGGAACATATATCTCTGCTGTCTCATTTTGTCTAACTTTCTGTATTTGTGACCTCCATTTCTTTTTTTTTTTTTTTTTTTTAATTTTTATTATTTTTTTTTAATTTATTTTAGTTGGGGGCTAATTACTTTACAATATTATAGTAGTTTTTGCCATACATCGACATGAATCAGCCATGGATTCACATGTGCTCCCCCTCCCAAACCCTCCTCCCACCTCCCTCCCCCTCCCATCCCTCTGTGTCATCCCAACGTTCCATCCCTGAGCATCCGTCCCATGCATAGAACATGGAATGGTGTTCTGCTTCACATATGACAATATACATGTTTCAATGTTATTGTCCCAGAACGTCCCACCCTCACCTTCTCCCTCAGAGTCCACAGGACTGTTCTATGCATCTGTGTCTCTTATTCTGTCTCACATATAGGGTTACCATTACCATCTTTCAAATTCCATATACATGCATTAGTATACTGTATTGGTGCTTTTCTTTCTGGCTCACTTCACTCTGTATAATGGGCTCCAGTTTCATCCATCTCAATAGAACCGATTCAAATGTATTCTTTTTAATGGCTGAGTAATATTCCATCGTGTATATGTACCACAGCTTCCTTATCTATTCGTCTGCCGATGGACATCTAGGTTGCTTCCATGTCCTGGCTATTGTAAACAGTGCTGCAATGAACATTGGGGTACACGCGTCTCTTTCAATTCTGGTTTCCTCGGTGTATATGCCTAGCAGTGGGATTGCTGGGTCATATGGCAGTTCTATTCCCAGTTTTTTAAGGAATCTCCACACTGTTCTCCATAGTGGCTGTACTAGTTTGCATTCCCACCAACAGTGTAAGAGGGTTCCCTTTTCTCCACACCCTCTCCAGCATTTATTGCTTGTAGACTTTTGGATAGCGGCCATTCTGACTGGTGTGTAATGGTACCTCATTGTGGTTTTGATTTGCATTTCTCTAATAATGAGTGATGTTGAGCATCTTTTCATGTGTTTGTTAGCCATCTGTATGTCTTCTTTGGAGAAATGTCTGTTTAGTTCTTTGGCCCATTTTTTGATGATTGGGTCGTTTATTTTTCTGGAATTCAGCTGCAGGAGTTGCTTGTATATTTTTGAGATTAATTGTTTGTCTGTTGCTTCGTTTGCTATTATTTTCTCCCATTCTGAAGGCTGTCTTTTCACCTTGCTTATAGTTTCCTTTGTTGTGCAAAAGCTTTTAATTTTGATTAGGTCCCATTTGTTTATTTTTGCTTTTATTTCCAATATTCTGGGGGGTGGGTCACGGAGGATCCTGCTGTGATTTATGTCGGAGAGTGTTTTGCCTATGTTTTCCTCTAGGAGTTTTATAGTTTCTGGTCTTACATTTAGATCTTTAATCCATTTTGAGTTTATTTTTGTGTATGGTGTTAGGAAGTGTTCTAGTTTCATTCTTTTACAAGTGGTTGACCAGTTTTCCCAGCACCACTTGTTAAAGAGATTGTCTTTTCTCCATTGTATACTCTTGCCTCCTTTGTCGAAGATAAGGTGTCCATAGGTGCATGGGTTTATCTCTGGGCTTTCTATTTTGTTCCATTGATCTATATTTCTATCCTTGTGCCAGTACCACACTGTCTTGATGACTGTGGCTTTGTAGTAGAGCTTGAAGTCAGGCAGGTTGATTCCTCCAGTTCCATTCTTCTTTCTCAAGATTGCTTTGGCTATTCGAGGTTTCTTATACTTCCATACAAATTGTGAAATGATTTGTTCTAGTTCTGTGAAAAATATCATTGGTAGTTTGATAGGGATTGCATTGAATCTATAGATTGCTTTGGGTAGTATACTCATTTTCACTATATTAATTCTTCCAATCCATGAACACGGTATATTTCTCCATCTGTTTGTGTCCTCTTTGATTTCTTTCATCAGTGTTTTATAGTTTTCTATATATAAGTCTTTTGTTTCTTTAGGTAGAAATATTCCTAAGTATTTTATTCTTTTTGTTGCAGTGGTGAATGGTATTGTTTCCTTAATTTCTCTGTTTTCTCATTATTGGTGTATAGGAATGCAAGGGATTTCTGTGTGTTAATTTTGTATCCTGCCACTTTACTATATTCATTGATTAGCTCTAGTAGTTTTCTGGTAGAATCTTTAGGGTTTTCTATGTAGAGGATCATGTCATCTGCAAACAGTGAGAGTTTTACTTCTTCTTTTCCTATCTGTATTCCTTTTATTTCTTTTTCCGCTCTGATTGCTGTGGCCAAAACTTCCAAAACTATGTTGAATAGTAGTGGTGAAAGTGGGCATCCTTGCCTTGTTCCTGACTTTAGGGGAAATGCTTTCAGTTTTTCACCATTGAGGATAATGTTTGCTGTGGGTTTGTCATATATAGCTTTTATTATGTTGAGGTATGTTCCTTCTATTCCTGCTTTCTGGAGAGTTTTTATCATAAATGGATGTTGAATTTTGTCAAAGGCTTTTTCTGCATCTATTGAGATAATCATATTGTTCTTATCTTTCAATTTGTTAATGTGGTGAATTACATTGATTGATTTGCGGATGTTAAAGAAACCTTGCATTCCTGGGATAAAGCCCACTTGGTCATGATGTATGATCTTTTTAATATGATGTTGGATTCTGTTTGCTAGAATTTTATTAAGGATTTTTGCATCTATGTTCATCAGTGATATTGGCCTGTAGTTTTCTTTTTTTGTGACATCTTTGTCTGGTTTTGGAATTAGGGTGATGGTGGCCTCATAGAATGAGTTTGGAAGTTTACCATCTTCTGCAATTCTCTGGAAGAGTTTGAGTAGGATAGGTGTTAGCTCTTCTCTAAATTTTTGGTAGAATTCCGCTGTGAAGCCATCTGGTCCTGGGCTTTTGTTTGCTGGAAGATTTCTGATTACAGTTTCGATTTCCGTGCTTGTGATGGGTCTGTTAAGATCTTCTATTTCTTCCTGGTTCAATTTTGGAAAGTTATACTTTTCTAAGAATTTGTCCATTTCTTCCAAGTTGTCCATTTTATTGGCATATAGCTGTTGGTAGTAGTCTCTTATGATCCTTTGTATTTCTGTGTAGTCTGTTGTGATCTCTCCATTTTCATTTCTAATTTTGTTGATCTGATTCTTCTCCCTTTGTTTCTTGATGAGTCTGGCTAATGGCTTGTCAATTTTGTTTATCTTCTCGAAAAACCAGCTTTTAGTTTTGTTGATTTTTGCTATGGTCTCTTTTGTTTCTTTTGCATTTATTTCTGCCCTAATTTTTAAGATTTCTTTCTTTCTACTAACCCTGGGGTTCTTCATTTCTTCCTTCTCTAGTTGCTTTAGGTGTAGAGTTAGTTTATTTATTTGAGTTTTTTCTTGTTTCTTGAGGTACGCCTGTATTTGCTATGAACCTTTCCCTTAGCATTGCTTTTACAGTGTCCCATAGGTTTTGGGTTGTTGTGTTTTCATTTTCATTCGTTTCTATGCATATTTTGATTTCTTTTTTGATTTCTTCTGTGATTTGTTGGTTATTCAGAAGCGTGTTGTTTAGCCTCCATATGTTGGAATTTTTAACAGTTTTTTTTCCTGTAATTGAGGTCTAATCTTACTGCATTGTGGTCAGAGAAGATGGCTGGGATGATTTCAATTTTTTGGAATTTACCAAGGCTAGATTTATGGCCCAGGATGTGATCTATCCTGGAGAAAGTTCCATGTGCACTTGAGAAAAAGGTGAAATTGCTTGTTTTGGGGTGGAAAGTCCTGAAAATATCGATTAAATCTAATTTGTCTATAGTATCATTTAAAGTTTGTGTTTCCTTGTTAATTTTCTGTTTTGTTGATCTATCCATGACCTCCATTTCTTAAGCTGTGGGTTTGTAGTTCCTCTTGTCTCTGGTGGAAGAGGTTGATCCAGGGTTTTGTGCAGGGATCCTGGTAGGAAGGACTGATGTCTGCCCACTGTGGGTAGAGCTGGCTCTTGTCCCTCAGGTGGGCAGGGCTGCATCAAGGGGTGTGTTTAGAAGTGGCTGCATACTCAGGACAACTTTAAGCAGCCTGTTTGCTGATGGGTTGGGCTGTGTTCCCACCCAGCAGGTTGTTTGGCCTGAGGTATTCTAGCACAGGAGCCTACAAGCTGTTGGGTGGGCTCAAGTCTCAGTGCCAAAATGGTGACCTTCAGGAGAGCTCACACCAATGAGTATTCACTGGGGCCTCTGCCTCCAGTGGGAGAAGGCAATGGTGCCCCAGTCCGGTACTCTTGCCTGGAAAATCCCATGGACAGAGAAGCCTGGTGGGCTGCAGTCCATGGGGTCACGAAGAGTCGGATGCGACTGAGTGACTTCACTTTCACTTTTCCCTTTCTTGCATTGGAGAAGGACATGGCAACCCACTCCAGTGTTCTTGCCTAGAGAATCCCAGGGACGGAGGAGCCTGGTGGGCTGCCGTCTATGGGGTCGCACTGTTGGACACAACTGAAGCGTGACTTAGCAGCAGTAGCAGCTGCCTCCAGTGTCCTTGCCCCCATAGTGAGACATAGCCAACCCCTGTTTACCCAGGAAACCCTCTGAGACCCACAGATGGGTCTGATGCTCTGGGTCCCAGTGCACATGAGACTTTGTGTGCACCCTCCAACAGGGGAGTCTCTGTTTTCCCCTGAGGAGTCCTGTGGGATTCCTGCACTCAAGCCCTACTGGTCTTTGAAAGCCACATGCTCCAGAGGCTCCTCTTCCCAATGCCAGAATCCCTATGCTGGGGAGCCTGATCTGAGTTTCAGAACTCCTACCTCTGTGGGAGAACTTCTGTGATATAATTATTTTCCAGTCTGTGGGTGGCTCACCTGGTAAGTATTGGATTTGATTATATGGTAAAAATGCCTCTCCTACCATCTCTTTTTGTCTCCTCCTTTGTCTTTGGATGTAGAGTATCTTTTTTTGGTAGATTCTAGTCTTTTTTGTCAATGGTTGATAAGCAGTTAGTTGTGATTTTGGTGTTTTTGTGAGAGGAGGTGAGTTAAAGCCATTCTACTCTGCTATCTCGTCTCCTCCTTTCACGTGAGCAAGTGGCCAAGGTGTGAATTAAGGCATCATGGTGGAGGGATAACAACCTCCCCCCAGTGCTGACACATGGGCAGAGCTTTGTGACCAGTGGGAAGTGGCTCACGATAAAAGATGCTTAGGCAAGTATATGGGAAGGGGTGCAAGCTTCCCTGCCCTCTCTGAACTGCCTTGTGTTCACCACTCAGAAGCTTCTGTCTTCATTTTTTTGTTGTTGGATGAGATACAGAAAGACTTTCCTTGAGAATATGTCCATATCTCTGATAAAAGGACATCTTCAGTCCATTAAGAAATTCTGGTCTAAATGCATTAGTTGAAATAAAGATAAGTAGTTAGTATTCAGGACCCATTTCTGACTCAAGGTTAATTTCATAATAAATCTAAAATTGTTTAAACTCACAAGTGACTACTTCAGAGACTACCTTCAAAGGGCATATGGAAAGAGAGGAAAATACAATCTTTAGAAAATAATGCCTTCCAGATTGGTTTTCAGTTGGGTCTTAAGGAGTAGCAGGCCCTTCAGACCTAGAGGAAAATGCCATGAGTGGAATCAAAATTAGTTCAGGACACTGATAGGCAACAATATGAGAACATAATTTTTTTTAAAGTATCTTTCCCTTTTTGTAAGGGTAAAAATCTCAGTTTTCTGCCTCTACTCACCTGAGGATAATGGACGCAAGGATGTCATCTATACGAGCATAGGATGGAGCCCAAGCTCTTGGAGAAATGAGTGTTTCTAAAGGAGTCAAGGTTCATGCACTTGGCATGTGTTAACCAACCACCTTATTTTATGGGTCAGTTCCATACCCATCCTCTGAGATCCCGCCTCATACTTCTCTATATTTGCAAAGTGGTGTTGATTTAAACAGAATGTGTTCTATGGAATTCAGATACTTGAAAAAGAAAAGGTTCTCTTGTAGAATATTTTGGGAAGTGTTGAATACTGTCTCCACTCCTTGCATATTTACAACATATATTAATCAAAAGAGAACATGGTAGAAATTGCAGTAGACAGGGGAGCTTCTCTGTCTGGGTCTGCTACCAGCTAACTGTGTGGTTAGGGCAAGTCTGTACAGTTCCAGAGGGCTTGGCTGGCTTATCTCTAACCAGAACATTTTCTCAGCCACCTTAACAACTGCCTCCCGACACGGCTTCCGACTGTGGGAATCCAAAGCAGACGTTTCTGGCTGCCCTCCCAGATCCATGTTTTCCTTCCTCCTCTTTAATTCCTATTTTGCTCGGCTATCTACCTCCTGTCATGCATCACACATACCTTAGGGGACACTGACCTCCTTTTAGCTGTACTGTCAAGAGCAATCACATGGTGCCTGGGTGCAATTTGCTGGGGGCCTGGGTGAAGATCTTCACTTTCTGGTCAGTGTCCAGTAGCATCCCTCTATCTGTTCTCTGGACACTGGCTGGGATGTCTGTGAGAGCTGTGACCATCTCCTTACCAGAGACATTGGGGAGATGGAGCCAAAAAACAGCAGAGAATGGACCACTGATTAAAGCCCACCCTGAATTCCACTCTCCCTCTGGACTTCTGGTTGTATGAGCCAACAAATTTTTGCCAATTTCATTGGGCCTCTCTGTTATTTGTAGTTGAAGTCATCCTGATGGATACATCACTCTCTAAAAGGTACTACTGTCTTCAGGGACCCTCAACAACCTAGATAGAGTCTGTCTCCAGGACCTGTTTGACCCCTGTTGCTTATCCTCCTTTAAAGAATATTTGAATTGGGTTGGTTTTTCTTCTCTGCTTAGCCCCTGTGAACACGTTCGCCTTGCCCTTGGCTTTGTGTTGATTTTACTATATTCACTCAGCCATGACTCATAGCGAGTCCAGTTAGTGGTCAGAACCATGGACATCCTGCTTGGCTGAAAGAGGCCCTGGTTTCCCAATTGTCTAGGCCTCCCCAGGACCTAGCGAAGTAATGCTCAAAATTCTCCAAGCCAGGCTTCAACAGTACGTAAACCATGAACTTCCAGATGTTCAAGCAGGATTTAGAAAACCCAGAAGAACCAAAGATCAAATTGTCAACATCTGTTGGACCATCAAAAAAGCAAGAGAGTTCCACAGAAACATCTACTTCTGCTTTATTGACTATGTCAAAGCCTTTGACTGTGTGGATCATAACAAATTGTGGAAAATTCTTCAAGAGATGGGAATACCAGACCACCTGACCTGCCTCCTAAAAATCTGTATGCAGGTCAAGAGGCAACAGTTAGAACTGGAAATGGAATAACAGACTGGTTCCAGATCGGGAAAGAGGTACGTCAAGGCTGTATATTGTCACCCTGCTTATGTAACTTATATGCAGAGTACATCATGAGAAACGCTGGGCTAGATGAAGCACAAGCTGGAATCAAGATTGCCAGGAGAAATATCAATAACCTCAGATATGCAGATGACACCACCCTTATGGCAGAAAGTGAAGAAGAACTGAAGAGCCTCTTGATGAAAGTGAAAGAGGAGAGTGAAAAAGTTGGCTTAAAACTCAACATTCAGAAGACTAAGATCATGGCATCCGTTCCCATCACTTCGTGGCAAATAGATGGGGAAACAATGGGAAACAGTGAGACTTTATTTTGGGGGCTCCAAAATCACAGAAGACGGTGACTGCAGCCATGAAATTAAAAAGATGCTTGCTTCTTGGAAGAAAAGCTATGACCAACCTAGACAGCGTATTACAAAGCAGAGACGTTACTTTGCCAACAAACATCTGTCTAGTCAAAGCTATGGTTTTTCCAGTAGTCGTGTATGGATGTGAGAGTTGGACTGTAAAGAAAGCTGAGTGCTGAAGAATTGATGCTTTTGAACTGTGGTCCTGGACTCTTGAGAGTCCCCTGGACTGCAACGAGATCCAACCAGTTAATCCTAAAGGAAATCATTTGAAGGACTGATGCTGAAGCTGAAACTCCAATACTTTGGCTACCTGATGTGAAGAACTGACTCACTAGAAAAGACCCTGATGCTGGGAAAGATTGAAGGCAGGAGGAGAAGGGGATGACAGAGGATGAGATGGTTGGATGGCCTCACCAACACAATGGACATGAGTTTGAGTGGGCTCCAGGACTTGGTGATGGACAGGGAAGCCCGGCACCCTGCAGTCCATGGGGTCACAAAAAGTGATACAACTGAGCGACTGAACTGAACCCAGGACGATCCACATAGGGCAGCTCTGTCAAGCCACAGTCTCTTTCAGCCTATCATAGCCCTTTCCCTGGGACCAATTTTCATAGACCAAAAAAGTGCAGAAATGGAGGTTTAGGAGTTATGTGGTGGATGCTCTTACTTGAGCCTCTACAGCCTTTACTGAGGCCTTGCATTATTTTTTCTAAAGATGATGCCCTAAGGACTCCCAGTACCAGAATCATGACCAGGTAGATGCTTGTTCAAACTGCAGATTCCCAGACTCCTTGTATAGTATTCCTGGGATCAAGCTATGAAAGCCATATTTTTCACAGCCTACACTCTGAGTAGCTCACATCCTGGATTACCCGCCTAGGTAGTTCAGCTTCTAGCCTCAGCATCTAATAGAAGAGGCCAAGGCAATGAGGGAAGAAGACAGAGAAGGGAGTAGAACTATGAAGGCCAAAGGAGAAGTGGGAGGTGTGTGATACCAGGAAGATGCTAGACTGTTTCAGGTGCACAGCCGAGGAGCTACGCCTAAAGGCAGACTCAAATTACATTACGACAGCCATTTGTTCTCCAGTTTCTACAACTGTCACCTTCATGCATCCACTACACACCTCTGTCCTCTGGAGTGCTTTGCCCGCCTCCTCCCCACCCACAACACACACACACATATCCAGAATCACAGTGAAACCCTCCACAAATCAGAGTCGGTGACAACGAGGTGTAGAATAAAATGTACAAGATTCCAAGGTCAGAGCAGAATTTTATAAGATGGCAATTGACACATCACAAAAATTGTGCGTAAGGCTAATTTCTCAGTTGTGAAATATTTCCCAATTCCACACCACACCTCACTTTCCAAGTCCATGCTGGCTCATGCTGCTCATTTCATGCTTTGCACAGCTTTTAAGTCCTATCCCAGTGAGCGAGAGAAACCAACCCACCTCTTTCTCTTTTCTTATGTGATGTGTTTTACACAGCGCGTGACACAGCAGAATGCAGACTGTACAGAAGACAATGCCTGTAATTTCTGGCTGCTAACCTCAATCAGGTTTGAATTTAGGGAGAGTTTAGACACAGCAGGGAAAAGATGTGTTCTGTACCACGTTTTTTCTTTTCAGAAAGTGAATGATGGACAGGAACTCAAGATTTATTCTAGAATGTAGCTGTATTCAAAATGGAACTTTGACAGGTCATTCCCTCACACTTTCCTCGCATTCATAGCTAATCCCCTTGTCTTTTTTATAAGAACAAATCTACATATTCTCCTTTCCCGCTTCCACTACCCCAGTTCTCACGGGACATTTTGACAAGGTACTTTTCATCATCTTGTTCATTAGGGGGCAAATGAAATTAATCTGAGGTCTGGATCACTTGGCCATTCTAGATCTCTATGTAATGGACAAAAAATCCATGCAAATGGACTCTGATTAGATTTTTGGATTCTAGTTTTAAAACAATTACATTGGAGACACCACATAGAGTCCATTTATAATGCATAGGGGTTTCAAGGTCAAGTGTTAAAGGTTTTGGGCTTCTGTTCACTAATATCACCTCCATCTCTTATTCTCTAGTGGCTCCAAAAGTGGCTGTGTATCAGGATCATGTGAGGAGTTTACTAAAAATACAGATTTTCTGATTCAACTCTAACAAAAAGAATCCGACTTTCTGGATTTGAGGCCTGTGAGTCCAGTTTTCTTCTTTAAATATAAACTCCCTGAGTAATTTTCATGCCCCCACCAAGGACCCATTTACGAAGACGTTTAGGAAGCACTTCTCTGGTCCAGTGGTTCTTGAACTAGTGTGTGCATCAGAAGTACCTGGAAACCTTATTAAAACCCAGATTGACCCCTTAGAGTTTCTGATTCAGTAGGTCTGGAATGGAGGCTGAATATTTGAGTTTCTAACAAATTCCCAGGTGATGCCTATGCTGCTGGTCCAGAGACCACACTGAGAACCACAACTCCAACCCAGGTTACTTGTGAGCATCTTTATAATTCATTAGCACTTATTATGTGACCAAGGACTGGGCTTCTGAAGAAGGAGTAAACTTCTCAGATCAAGGGTAACACACCTAGCATCACAGTCATCTGGGAGCTGCTTCTTTAACATCTAATTATTGGGATTAGGAGTGGGCTCCATCCCATCTCCTGAGTCAACATCTCCAGGAGGCCCTTAGAATTTGTCTTATTTTGAAGTTGGCCAGAAAATTCTGATTACAAGGACTTGAAAACATTGCCTCAGATGAGCCAGACTTACGAGTTTATGAATAACTTACACTAAAAAATTATCTGAAATTCCAATTTAATGGGACATCCCATGCTTTTATTTGTAAATCTGGCACCCCTACTCACTTGGCTGTCTTTGCAGTTTGTTTCCTCTGTGTGTTCTCTCTTTGGCTCAGGATAAGTCTATTTTAAATGCTCAGAGGAGCGGTGGTTAGGAGGGCAATCCATGAAAACACATGTGGGGTGAAGAAGAGAAAACGAAGATGTTTCCTTGGGAAAGAAAAATACAAAACACAAAGGAAAATTCATTAATCTAGACAGAAGAAAGAAAAAGAAGTACTGTCTGCTAATGGCTTTTTACCAGACAGTTTATCAACTTCACAGACAAAAGAAACCCTGGGGAATAAAAAGACACCCACCAAAGATGCTCTTAAAATGTTCCAACTGAAGTCATATATAATTAATTTCAAACAAGCATAGCTATGAAAATTCAAATACCTCAAGGTGCTGAGTGAAAGGCAAGATAAATCTACATCAGACTTCAAAACTGCTGCTTCCAGGTGAGGCTCTGGTTCGGCCAGAGACAGGGAGGTAATGACATCTGCCTCCTCCCTGTTTTATTGGAAGGTAAAGAGCTTTAAGATGAGACACTCCTAGTGCATCAAGGTTGAGAAGAAACATATACAGCTCAGCACCTGACAATAGCACATAACCACTAAGAGGCTGAATCAAAGGAATAGAACAAACAAACAAAATGAAGAAGAAAAATTCATGGATGCATGTAAGGAAAGTGATCTGGTAAACCACTGCAGACGCCAAGTCACCACCCTGAGCACCACAGCCCAGGCAAAGCAAGCAGCTTTTTCCCTATGTACTTCTGCCATTTCAGAGGTTAGGGGTCAGCACACTGTTCCTGTAAAGGGCAAACTAGCAGGCCTTCTAGACCTCACAGGCCATGTGCTCGCTCTCGGCTGCCTCTACTCATCCTTGGTGTTGTAGCAAGAAGGAAGCCTGTAGACAACATGTAAGTGAATAGGCATGGCTGGTTCCTAAAAAACTGTTCACAAAAATAGGGGGTTGCTATGGACTGAATATTTGTGTCTCCCCCAAATTCACATGGTGGTGGTAGTGTTTTTTGACTCTTTACAATCCCATGAACTGTGGCCTGCCAGGCTCCTCTGGCCATGAAAGTCTCTAGGCAAGAATACTGGAGTGAGTTCCCATTCCCTTCTCCAGGGGATCTTCCTGACCCAGGGATTGAAGCTGGTCTCCTGCATTGCAGGCAGATTCTTTACTGTCTGAGCCATCAGGGAAGCCCAAATTCACATGTTGAAGCCTAAAGCCCCAGTGTGATGGTATTTGGGTGTAGAGCCTCTGGGTGATGCTAGGTCATGCAGGTGGAGTCCTCGTAAATGAGATTAGTATCCTTATGTTCGCTCTTCGCCCTTTGCCCTGAGCATATATGAAAAGACCAATCTGCAAATCTGGAAGAGGGCTCTCACTAGATAGTAGATCTGCTGGCACCTTGATCTTGATCTCCCAGCCTCCAGAACTGTGAGGATTACATGTTTGAGTTGAAGACACCAGGGCAACAGAATATTTGTTATAACAGTTGGGCAGACTAAGAGTGGTGGGATGTATTCAATGGATCCATGGCCAACCCCCATCATGGATGAGCCAGTGTGGCAAGGACGCCATCATTAGTGGATTCTATGGAGCACTCAGCATTCTAATGGTAGATGCTCTACTGAAAAACGAAACAAAAAACACTCCACTAACTTCTCATTATGCATATGAGGGCAGAGTGTTTAAAGGTCACTCCAAAGTGTAAAGGCGAGAAATTAGGATTCTAGAAACAGAAGTTGCTCCTTTGAAAGTTGACTGTGTTATAAGAATGAGAGAGAAGACAAGGGGACCAGACATTTTAGCATGGATTTAGAAAGTTTCTCTTGATGGCCCTCCCATTGAGACAGGTTGACTGGGAGAGGGTCACTGTCACCAGTTTCTCTGTCTTTAAGCTGCTTTTTTTTTTTTTTAATTTTTAGCCATGCTAAAGCTCAACATGTAGGATCTTAGTTCCCTAACCAGAGATGGAACCCATGCCCCCTGCAGTGGAGCACAGAGTCTTGACCACTGGACCACCAGGGAAGTCCCTAAACTGCTACTTCTGAGGATCTATCACGTGATAAGGTATCATCCTCCTTGCTCAGGGAGGTTTCCTCACCTTCTCAGTTCACTAATTTTGCATTTGGCAACCTTAGAAGGGTTCTTTCCCCAAAAGAAAAAATTAAGTCACCTTGGCATAGACTGGCATACTTTAAGCCAGAATATAGCACCTGTGGTGCATGATCAACTTCAATTGGCCTCCTTTATGACACTCGTTAATGTGTTTCATCTGAGGTCTCCACGTCAGCCAAGAAACACATAAGCATGCATTCTACACTTATAATTTAAAAGCTTTATTTCCCCCCACAATTAGCAAATAGGTTTCATATTCATTCAACTGGAAGTTTTCTTCCTATAGTGGGCTTTCTCGTTACTACACCGTCAGGGGGAAACTGCTTTCTTTTCGGGGAAGGATTAGATTTCACAGAGATTCTCTGAGCCAATCACAGAATCAAGAGGGTCTGTTCCAGCAGCCCCTGAAGGAGTCAATCAGGTCAAGGAGTCCTTGCCCCTAAAGGTCTGGTCTGGTGGGGAAAACACATGCTACTGAACCTGCCAGTGGTAGATGCTGGCACGACCCTCCTTGCAGAAGACACAAAATGCAGCCCTTTTGATCAAGAAACCTAACAGCTACATAATCACTCAGTCCCTGCCAAGTCTGCTTCCTTGTGGCCTCCTGCAGGAGCATCTGAGCTAAGCAAATGACTGGCTTCTGCTGTGAGGTCCAATGCACATCCTTCAATCTTGAAGAGATTGGTCTTCAGAGTTCACCATTTTACAGTTGCTAGCTTGTGTTTCAGAGGACTGGTCTCTGCCTCTCCCAGGAAGGTGGCCTTATATCAGCAGCACGAAGGCCCAGGCCAGCACCGGTAGGTAGAGTGCAGGGGCACCGCTGCCAGACGTCCTCTGAGCGTGCATCACAGCGAAGACCGCATTCGTGTGGTTGGTGGGTAGCTCAACATTGCAGATCATCCCCTCACAGCAAGACCTACACTCCTGTTACAAAAGGAAGAATAGAAGGGAAGAGCCAGTGAATAATGGGAAGAAGAGGGGAAGGTCAAAGAAAAATCTCCAGTTCTGAGGACAGAATTTTTTTATCTGAGTATATAAATTTTTATTTAAGTGCAAAATTTTTCAAAAGACTAATGACTTATAAGAGAAAAAGGCTATCTTATTTTTTAAATGCTTACTGTTTGAGACTAAAAATTATAAATTTGAAAATATACCTTTTAGCCTAAGAAATTAACAAAGATTTCCAAAAAGTATGTGAGCTTGGGTCCATGACATAGTTCTCAAACACTGTTATATAATTGCTTCAGTCTTTCTGGGGAGTAAATTTGGTAATCTTTATCAAGAACTTTATATAAATCAATCTAGTAATGTGCACCGCAAAGATTATGTTGTTTTTAGAGAAATATTAAAAGCTGCCTAGTATTCTTAATAGGGAAGTAGGTGAATTATAGCTACAAACATTTTAAGATTATGCAGCCACTAAGAATATGTCTGAATATTTAAACAGGTAAGTTTTCTTTAAAAATTTTTATTTTATATTGGAGTATAGTTGAATAACAATGTTGTGTTAGTTTCAGGTAGCGCAAAGTGATTCAATTATACATGTATCTTTTCTTTCTCACATTCTTTTCCCATATATAGATTATTACAGAAAATTGACCAGAGTTCCCTATTCTATACTGTAAATCCTTGTAGGCTATCTAATAATAAAACATAGTAGTGTGTATATGTCTACCCCAAACTTCCATTTTACCCTCCATCTTTCCACTTTGGTAACCATAAGTTTTCAAAGTCTGTTTTGCAAATAACTTAATTTGTATCATTTAAGGTTCTACATATGTGATATCATATATTTGTTTTTCTCTGTGAGTTATTTCACTTAGTATGATGATCTCTAGGTCCAGCCATATTGCTGCAAATGGCATTATATCTTTTCTTTTTTTTTTTTGTCAGAGTAATATTCCATTGTGTGTGTGTGTGTGTATATATATATATGCCACATCTTCTTTATACATTCCTCTGTTGATGGACATTTAGGTTGCTTCCATGTCCTGGCTGTTGTAAACAGTGCTTCAGTGAACACTGGGGTGCCATCCTTTCAAACCATGGATTCCTCTGGATATGTGCCCAAGAGTGGGACTGCTGAATCATATGGAAGCTCTATTTTTAGCTTTTTTAAGGAACCTCCATACTGTTCTCCATGTGGGTGGACCAATTTACATTCCCACAGTGTAGGAGGGTTCCCTTTTCTCCACACCTTCTCCGGCATTCATTGTTTGTAGACTTTTTGATGGTGGCCGTTCTGACTGGTATGAGGTGATATCTTATAGTTTTGATTCGCATTTCTCTGATAATTAGTAATATTGAGCACCTCTTCATGTGCCTCTTGGCCATCTGTATGTCTTCTTCAGAGAAATGTCAATTTAGGTCTTCTGCCCATTTTTTGATTGTGTTTTCTTTTTTTATATATATTGAGCTACATTTAGCTGCCTGTATATCTTGCAGAGTAATCTTTTGTTGGTTGCTTCATTTACAAATATTTTCTCCCATTCTGTGGGTTATCTTTTCATTTTGTTTATGATTTCCTTTATTGTACAAAAGCTTTTGTTTTATTAGGTCCCATTTGGGTTTTCTGTTTGTTTTTGTTTCCATTCCTCTAGAGACTGATCAAAAAAGATATTGCTGTCATTCATCTTCAAGAGTGTTCTTCCTATGTTCTCCTCTACAGGTTTTATAGCATCCAATCTTACATTTAGGTCTTTAATCCATTTTGAGTTTATTTTTGTGTGTGGTGTTAAAGAATATTCTAATTTCATTATTTTACATGTGAGTGACCAGTTTTCCCAGCACCACTTTTTGAAGAAACTGTCTTTTCTCCATTGTATATTCTCACTTCCTTTGTTGTAGATTAATTGACCACGAGTAGTACATGGGTTGACTTCTGGGCTATCTTGTTATTTCTAGGTTTTTCATGGGTCTATATTTCTGTCTTTGTGCCAGTATCATACTGTTTTGTAGCAGTGTAGTCTGAAGTTGGGGAGCCTGATTCCTTCATCTTTTCTTTCTCAGAATTGCTTTGGCTATTCAGGGCCTTTTGTGTCTCCACACAAAATACATTTTTTGTTCTAGTTTTGTGAAAAATGCCATTGGTAATTTGACAGGGATTGCACTGAGGCTGTATATTACCTTGGGTAGAAGAGTCACTTTGACGACACTAATTCTTCTAATTCAAGAACATGGTATATCTCTCCATCCGTTTGTGTCCTCTTCAATTTCTTTCATCAGTATCTTATAGTTTTAGAGTACAAGTCTTTTGCCTCCTGGGTAGGTTTATTTCTAGGTATTTTTATTCTTTTTGATCTGATGGTAAATGGGATTGTGTTTTTAATTTCTCTCTGATCTGGTGACCTTCCAGAGGGCTCATGCCAGTGAGTACTCTCCAGAACTACCGCTGCCAGTGTCTGCGTCCCTGCAGTGAGCCACACACACACACTGCCTAGGCTGGAGACCATCCAATACCAGCAGGTAGGTCTGGCTCAGGCCCTTAAGAGGTCCCTGCTTTTTTCCCCTGGTTCTAGTGCACACAAGACCTTCTGTGTGCCCTCCAGGAGTAGAGTTTGTTTCCCCCAGTCCAGTGGAATTCCTAAGACAAACTCCACTGCTGTTGCTTAGTCGCTTCAGTTGTGTCCAACTCTGTGCTGCCCTATGGACTGTAGCCCGCCAGGTTCCTCTATCCATGGACTTCTCCAGGCAAGAGTACTAGAGTGGTTGCCATGCCCTCCTCTAGTGGATCTTCCCAACCTAGGGATCGAACCTGGGTCTCCTGCTTTGCTGGCAGATTCTTTACCAACGAGCCATTAAGGAAGCCCTGGCCTTCAAAGGGGCCAGTGATTCTCTGGGGCCTTCTCCTCCATTGCCAAACTCCTCTTGCCAGGCAGGGAAGCCTGATGTGGGGCTCAGAACTTTCACTCCTGTGGGAGAACTTCTCTAATTATTTTTGTGTATTGCCCATGTGGCCAGTATGGGATTTTATCATGATTGTACCTCTTCTACCATCTCATCGTGTCTGTCTTTGGATTTAGGATATCTCTTTTGGTAGTTCAAGCATGTTTTGTCTATGCTTGTTCAGCTTTTAGCTGTGCTTTTGGTATTTTAATAAGATAAGGTAAGCTCACATCCTCTATTCCACCATCTTGTCTCCTACTAGGTAAGTTTTCATACTGTAATTTTTCTAAGTGGGAACTTTTCAAGACTTTAGGATGGGCTTGGCTGGGCAGTTGTGGCTTGGGGTCTCTTAAGTGACTTCAGTGAGACAGTAACTGAAGCGCAAACATCAGGAGGTTAGAAACCACTCTGAGGACAGAGCTGAATTGGTTTTTGATCTATGAGTCATCCAGGCCCTTGGGCACCCTTCCCTACAACTGACCTCAAAATAAAAACCATCTTGAGTCTTTTCACTTTAACTGTGATTTACCTGCATCGACCCAAGCATAATCAAGAGAAAGGCAAATGGAGTAAGACTGTTTAATGGAGTCAACAAATCTTCTGAAGGTTGGTAAGGAGAAACACTGAAACAAAAATGAAAGCTAAGAACTTTGTGAATTAGTCATTGATTTTCTTTCTCAGTACTACTTGTTAGGGGATAATTATGACTCTATTGTCTATACTAATGCCTCGTCCCTATCTTTACAGTGACACTGGCTTGCTAATCTGGCTGCTGGCTGGTGAAAAACGCTAGCCCTCTCACAGCACAAGGTGGTCTCAAGAGAAACAGGCTCTTGTCATAATACCTGGTACAACACCTCCACCTGATAAACCCAGACATTCACAGAGGCTTTCAGGATAAAGTATCTACATCAAATGGCTTCCAGAAGGGCCAGGTAAGATAATTTATCTATCTCAGTGGTTCTCAATCTTGGTTGCACATCAGAATTGCCCTGGGGAAGCTTACCAAAAAAATCCTGATGCCCAGGACCTCACTCTGAAGTTCTGTTTCAGTTGGTCTGAGTCTGCCCACCCCTACCAGAACCTATAAAAAGCTCCTCAGGAGATTCTCCTGTGTAGCCAGAGCTAAAAGCCACTAGTGGTCAGCACACGAACTTATCTACAAAACAGAAACAGTCACAGCCATAGAAAACAGACTAGTGGTTGCTAAGGGGGTAGGAGAAGGAAGGATTGGGAATTTGGGATAGATGCAAACTATTATATATATGATGGATAAATAAGAAGGTCCTACTGTGTAGCACAGGGAACTCTATTTAGTACCCTGTGATAAACCATAATAGAAAAGAATGACAAAAATATAACTGAATCACTTTGTTCTACAACAGAAATTAACACAACGTTGTAAATCAACTATACTAACATTTTTTTCAAAAGCCACTGGTGTCAGGACCATTTTATGTATGTATAGGCTAAATTGAATTCTAAGATCTCATGAGGTTAATATGCTGTTAAGTAACTTTTTTCTCAAACATTTCAGGATTCCAGGCATATAAGAGAGTCAAATGCTCATTTAAAATGGTAGACTAAGAAAACTGAAGCACCAATTGATCTAAAATGTTACCTATAGTTCATAATAAGCTGGGATTAATCTTTCAGACTCTCACTCCATCTAAGCAGAGGCAGTGAGACAAGGTTTTCTTTGTGAAAGGTGTCACCATTTTCCTCTTTGCACCTTCTCTGTGTAGCATTCTTGGTGATTTCTGGCCGTAAACAAAATACATAAGTTGGGCTCTGTAGCGCTGGTCATCCTTTCATGCAGGGATGGTTTACTCTTGGAATTCCAGAGCTGACTTCAGGCAACTCACCCAAAGTCTGAGGTCAAAACCCTAGGGTCTCTGGAGTCTGAGAATTGTCATTCATTTTTAGTAATGATACTATCTGATGGACAGAAAGTCTTCACCTTCTTTCATCTCCATTGTATCAGTGTAAGGGAGTCTCTCAAAGTATACACCTTTGACGTATTATTTATCCGTTCTGCCTCTATATACGACCAACCATCAAGAAACCTCAGGACAATAACTTTACACACACACTCCTTACCGTGTGTTCAGAATCTCGGCTGTGGTGGCAGCCAACAAAATGACATTCACTTCTGGAGGCACACTTTTTGGTGATGGATGTACTTCTTCCGTGACTGGTAAAGTGATGTACTGTCAAACAGTATTGTGTATCTAGGCAGGGGGAAAAAATCAATTTCACTTTTTACATCACACACACACACAAAAACGTTGAACAATCACTTCAGAAATGACTAAAATTCAGGACGATCCTTAAGTTTCTAGGCAAGAAATTTAATGGCAGTGAACTCAAGTTTCTAGGTGGTTTTTCTGAATAGGTACTAGCTTCTGAAGTATGTGTCTTTTTAAAATGAATATAAATGGGCAGTTATCCTTTGGTGCAAGGTAAAGCTGAGAAAAAACTGAACAAGCCTTTCATCAAAACTCCAGGTCTGCTCACTTCATAAGAAAGTGTGTATCTTTCTCTCTCCCTCTGAAGCACATGTTCTGTAACTCTAAAATGAAAACTATAAATGGAAAAATGAAGTGGGCACAGCCCTTCCTGTTGCGTTGTTTCTTTATATACTAATAGGACTTGTGGCAAACTGGAGTGAAAGCAGGTGCTTCAACTTACAGGCCAAGGCGCTTTCCTTACTCATCTAGTTCTTCAGGCTCTAATCCTCCCAACGTTTGATTTTTTCCCCAAAGTATTTCTATATTTTCTCCTCCTCTTTAGTTCTCTCACCTTCTCTGTCCTCTGCTTGGCTACTTCATTTTCATACAAAGTTACTTTTAACCATTCACATTTTATTAAGAGTTCTCTCAAGAAAGCCATTTCACTCACTATTTTGGGACATTCTACTTTAGTTCTGTGCCTCTTATTCTAGATATCTCAGGCCAGTGAAATGCTTCTTAGTTTACTGAGAAGGGACTAAAGCAGCAGTTGCCAAAAAAGTAGGGGCAGGGAGGAGGAAAACTCGACTAAAGTTGAGAAGACAGGACTTACAGAGCTGTCTCTGTCACAAGTGAACAAGCCATGTGACAGCCTTTGAACTCATTTTCTTTTTAGCAAAAGGGTAAGTGCACTGGCATTTGGATAGAATTGCTGTAAGCTTTCATATTAGCAACAGCAAATGCACATTAAGGGTGTACCACCAACCAGGCACTCTTCTTAAGGCCTCACAATAGGCCTTAAGACAAGTCATAGAAATATCCTCATTTCACAGATAAAACACTGAGGCTCACAGTCACATGGGTAGAAAGTGATGGAAGGTAAGATTCTTGTGGAGGTGGTTTTCCAGGGTTTGTGCTCTCCACCAGCACACAACTGTGCCTCTCTGTACACTCAGCATTGAGCTGAGCATCAGCAGAGCAGCTGACTGGGACTCAGCAGGAGAGAGAACCACTCTGTGTTCTGAAAGGCATTCCAATTTGTACTCCAGACAAAGAATCGAAAACTGGTAGGTGCATGTGTTCATACAGTCTGTCACACAGGCTAAAGCAGCCTTACAAAGTCAGAGTAAGAACCAGGGTAAACAAAACAAGAAGTGTCATTCTTGTCATATTTTGTTACCTAGAGACCCTCTTCACACCACTGGCTGATGGCAGAAGCAGAGCTATAAAGTGAAAAGGGAACCTGAGATGACAAAGAACAATAGCCACAGGCCTGTTTGTCTCAAGAAATGGTTGACGCTCACTCGCCTTGATAGCGACAAGCTGAAAGGTAAGCAGTTACAGCCTCAGAACTCCAGATGATTATTGTTTTGGGAGCTTGGCTGGTGTACAGTCACACACGCTGGAATGCAGGGTCGTCTCGTGTCCATCTCTCTATGAGTCAGGTTTTCAGGGTGGATGGGGAAGACCCCAGTCTCTCCTCCCTGACATTTTCTTGGAGGCAGAAAACTGCAGCATCCCTCTTTTGCTCCTATGTTTCAACAGAGATGAAGTTCTAAAACCCAGAAATGTCCATGCAAGTCCCCTTAAAAGTGGCTTTGATTAATGAATTACAAATTGGAACATGTACAGAACTAGTAGAAACAGCATTTTGCTGTTGTTCAATCGCTCAGTCATGTCCGACTCTTTGCGACCCCATGGACCGCAGCACACCAGGCTTCCAGGTCCTTCACCATCTCCCAGAGTTGGCTCCAACTCATGCCCATTGAGTCAGTGATGCTATCTAGCCATCTCTTTCTTGGTTGCTCCCTTCTCCTCTTTAACAGCATTTGGTAAAATTCAAAAGAATGGGTGACAGTAATAAAGAGGCTGGACATGAATGCCCCAATCTACTGCTGTTCCAAACCCACTCCCCCCCCTAGTTCTCGGGGAAATTTACAGCAAATAGTTAAAGAATTTTACCAGCCCTCTCACACAAGCTAATAAAGAGAGGCATCTGCCTACCTCCCAAACATTGAAATAAATATCTGTGAAAATGTAGAAACAAATTCCCAAAAGAATACATGCACAGACGCACATGCACTCAAAAGCACAATTCAGTCACGTGCTCTTGAGAGCTGTAAGAGAACATTAAGAAAAAAATATCTTCATGATTATTCTTGAAGTAATGAACAATACTGTCCATGTAAATGTCATAGTCGTCTGTCTAGTTTAGAGCATTAGATTCTCAGGCCCATAGAGGTTTCCATTGTTACTATCAACTGGCTCCAGCCATTGGCATCATCAAGGGCTTCCCACGTAGCTCAGTGGTAAAGAACCCACCTGCCAGTGCAGGAGATGAAAGAGACGTGGGTTCAATCCTGGGGTGGAGAAGATCCCCTGAGGCTGGCACAGCAACCCACCCCAGTATTCTTGCCTGGAGAATCCCATGGACAGAGGAGCCTGGTGGGCTGCAGTCCATGGAGTCACAAAGAGTCGGACACGACTGAGCAGGAGCACACTCACAACCCACTGGCATTATCTGGAAGAGGTAGGGCTATTCCACTGCCTAATAGTAGATCAAAGCTGGTAATTGCTAAGCCTGGAAGAGTTTGTTTTTGTTGGCCTTTCACATTTGAAAAGCTAAAAAAAAAAAACCAGTGCATCGTAAAATACAAACAGCCTGATTTCCTTATAGTTCCAAGTAGAAGTTTTCAATTCTATCAGCACATCCTGTCTGCTTTGCATCCAAGTTTGCCTGTATTAAGTCATTCAACTTCTCACCCCGTATATTCTTACCATATTAGTCTAAGACCATCTTCTGCTGCCCAAAAAGATAATGAGAGAGCCCACTTGGTGCCCCCTTCTTCTCTTGCCCCCAACCATTCATTCTGCACACAGAAGCCAGAGCAATATTTTGCAATATACCTAGCATCTTGTACTCTATATCTTCAACACCCAACACATTTCCAATGAAATCTAAACTTCCTACCAAAACAAAGAAGATCCTTCATGTTCCGGTCCTTATCTCCATCAAATCCTTTCTCCCCCTTCCACTAAGCCTCACCAGCCAGTCTTCCTGTTCACTGAAGAAGCCAAATGTTACCCTTGCATTTGCTGTTCCCTCTTACTGGCCTGTTTTTCCTATAGATCTCCACAGAGCTGATTTGTTCTGGTCATTTGAGTCTTAGTGCAAATGTATATTCCTCAGAGATTTGCTGACTACATAGTCAAAGTCATCCATTCATTCTGTCAATATGTACCAAGTGCCTAATACGGTCCAGGTACTGGATTACATACTGGGATCTACCAGACAACAAACAAACTAAAAGATGCTCAAACATTTGTCAAGTAAACAAATGAGTCACTTAAGCATCAGTGTATCTCAAGAGGACAGAAACCTTCTTTCGCTTTACAGTCAGTAGGACTTGTCTAGAGGTATCATCAAACATTTCTGACATTCTTAGAATGCCTTAGTCAACATTGTGGTCTATTTGTTCTCGCTGGTAAATATTAATTAAGAAATTCTTCTTCAAAGCCCACACAACTACAAATTGAGGCTATGCCATCAGTTTCCATGTATTCTCAGATTAGTCTGATGTCTGGATAGTCTTGTCAAAAATTCTCTGATGTCTATCACCAGCCTGCTGGTTTGCTAATCTCATCACATAAGATGCTTTTGCTCAGAGCCAGTTGAGAGAGATCTAAATGAGGTCTGGCCACAAAGAGAGTTCCAAACTCAGCACACTTACTTTGTGGGCACCATTTATCTTCTGCCCATCGATTGCAGTTATAATTATCTCCTGCATTTTCACAGGTAAAACACTTGAAGCTGTTTGGAAATGGTGTAGCTTTAAAAAAAAATGCAAAGGGAAACAATATAGTTAAAATTTTCAAACATCAGATATGGCATAAAATTAGCAACTTTTACTAGAGCAAATAAAATTTACAAATCATTTTCCTTACAATTTCTGTTTCTATCAAGCTGGGCTTAATTGCCAGACTTTGTGGCATTTTCTTTATCCCCTTTTCTTTGAATATTTCATCTATGAATACACACTACAGAGTAGTGCAGATGATTCCATGAGCCACTTTGAAGTATCCATGGTATTATTCTATTATAATTTGGGAATAAGTGAAGGTTGAGTGGACGGGCAAAGATGGCGGTAGTATTGGGACCAATACTTTGACATATTATCAGCCCTGAAAAGAATTGGAGTCATTAACCTGAGCTTGAATTCTGCCCTTTTGACTAAGAAGTAATTTATTATTATTACCTAAAGATCCCCATGACTTGCAGAGGTACAGTAAAGGTTAAACAAGAGATTGCATGAAAAATATCTCTTAGGATCCCTGGCATATCAAACCACATTGGTTTCCATCCCTATGTACTTGTTTTACAGCTAGGCTTAACTTCAAACAAGTAATTTCATTTGATATGTCAATTATCCCTACATTAGACATCAACCAGGAATGTAACATTTAATATAGGATGATAGTAATTCTCAGGCCCTGTGCTCAGGTAAGAGTGTTATAGAAACAAGAATTATGAGCTGCTGGCAGTCTGGAAATGACAACAACTAGTATGTTCTTTTTGTCTTTCTTTTTTCTGCCTTGTATCTTGTTATTTTGATGGGCAAGAAGTCAAAAGGATAAATGTGACATTTCTCTATACACCAGAATATAAAGCCCTGTGTGAAACATTTAATTCTCCTATTTTTGAAGAATGAAATAAAGATCAAGATAACCCAAACCATCCTAGTAACCTGACCCCAAGTTAGGATGATAATTAGGAAGCAGTGGGTATTTCACATACAGGGGAGGGTATTATTGATGCATAAACCAAGAGCAAACTATCAAAAAGCTAAAACTCAAAGGATCACAAATACATTTCAGTTTCGCCTATGCATAAAAGTGAATTGCTGCTGCTGCTACTGCTAAGTTGCTTCAGTCGTGTCTGACTCTGCGACCCCATAGACAGCAGCCCACCAGGCTCCCCCGTCCCTGGGATTCTCCAGGCAAGAATACTGGAGTGGGTTGCCATTTCCTTCTCCAGTGCATGAAAGTGAAAAGTGAAAGTGAAGTCGTTCAGTCGTGTCCGACTCTTAGCGACCCCATGGACTGTGCCCTACCAGGCTCCTCCATCCATGGGATTTTCCAGGCAAGAGTACTGGAGTGGGGTGCCATTGCCTTCTCCAAAAATGAATTACATAGGTAAATAAATAATGAAATCCATTTTCACCTACTAATTCAGTACAGTTTTAAAATACTAAAACTCATTGCTGGTAGGTGAATAGTTAATGTAAAAATTGGCACTACCTTTTTGATTTAGTAATTCCTAAAATCTGTCGTAAGGTCACTAGCCAATGGAAAATGCATTTTAAAAGACTTTCAGCGAAGCATTAACATTTAGTTTGTTTATGATTGTGTGTGTGTCACTGCCAGCTGTATGGGTGAAAACATTTTTTAATGTAAGACATTAAGATACTTTCAGAATCATGGAAATGTATTCAAAATACAATGTAAAGGAATAAAAGCTACTGTAAAATTAAATCTGTGTGATCTCAGTATGTCACATATTTAAAAACATATACAGAGAAAAAGCACCAGAGGGACATGCAGTTGAAAATCCTTACATAATCTCATGCCAGCCCTCCATATGTCCCTCTGCAGACCATGTAGTATTATTTACTATTGAAAAAAATCCACATATAAGTGAACCCAGGCAGTTCAAATCCTTGTTGGTCAAGGGTCAACTGTATGCCAAAATGTAAAGAAGAGCTCGCTCTGAATCTTGGGATTATTCTTCTTCTACACATTTACCAACCAGTCTTTTTTGGAATTTTCTATAATAATCAAGTGTTAATTTTGTATCTTTAATAATTTGCTCGTCATTAAATTATATCACAGACTTAAAAGGTTAAAAATTTGTCAATAATTTAGGTTTTATGAAAATGATGTCTATGCTAAGCCATCAAGCTATTAAGTATACAATCACTACCAATTTAGAAATTTGTAATAAATGGTAGTTCAAGGTGTGTGGGGTGTATATGTGTATGGCTATGTAGTATATATATATGTACACACCTATTTACTAATGACTGAATGTCCTAAATAACAAAACACGAAGTGCAGAATGGTAACCATACAGGAGTATGAACACTCCTCATGGAGGAGTATAAAGACAGTGGTTCCCAAACCTGACTGTGTAACTAAAGAGAGGAAAAAGAGAAAGAATTCCACATGCCACCCTCCTGACTACTGAATCTCTGGAGAAGAAACCCAGGAATATGTAATTTTAAAGGCTTTTGTTATAACTCTGATACTCTTCCAGCTCTGTGAACCACTGGCATTCGCATTTCTAAAACTATTTTTATCTATCACACATTCTCTATAAGGTATATCAGAGAAGTTTTACTTGTCTGAAGAGAGAGAAAGGAGGGGAGATTTTATACCTAATTTATGCAGAATCTTCCTACAGTCAATATCCTTCTCCAAGGAAGAGATCAGCAAAGAACACTGAATTTCCCCTGCTGAGCCATTTTTAGGGACAGTGTTCAGAAAATTATAACCCTTTTAAGACTTCAGCAGGAAGCCAAACCATCTTAAAGAAATGGAGAAAATTTCTGTCACCATGTGTTATCCTTACCCACGGAAGTAATAAAGACTTTCCGATTTATGCTCGATATAAACCAAATGTTCCAGAATCAGCAAAGTTACTATAGGGAAACAGATTTTAGCTATTCTGATCCCATGTCACGGACAGTGGTGACAACCACTACTTACGATCAAGAGGAGGCCGCACATTATAGAAGTTGATGTTCTTGGCAAACACCCAGTTTTCAGAGAAGATAAAAGTCTGGACCACAGCTATGGTGAGGGAGTGACAGAGGAGCAGCATTCTGACCCCGGGTGTGGGGAAGTCCAGCACTCATATACCTGTGGTGAAGAGAGATGAGTTGAGTTTATCTGCATTTTATACATCAGTGTGCTGTGTGCTCAGTTGTGTCCGACTATTTGCGACCCCATGGACTGTAGCCTGCCAGGCTCCTCTGCCCATGGGGATTCTCCAGGCAAGGATACTGGAGTGGGTTGCCATTCCTTCTCCAGGGCATCTTCCCAACCCAGGGATCAAACCCGGGTCTCCCGCATTGCAGGCAATTCTTTACCAGCTGAGTCACCAGGGAAGCCCACTGAGGAGTGTTTGGCTTCTGTTTGAAAAAGCTTGATTATTTAAACGTGTTCAACCATCTACTTGTTCTATAGAGGCAGCACCTGTGACTTAAGTGCACTCTTCCCCATCAGGTGAAAGCTAAGCCGTTGCTACCTTCTACTGGGAAGGCTCTGCAGGACACCTGGTGGCTTAGGTCCTGAGAAATGGAGCAGCAGTCCTGGCCTGCCTGCACCCCATTCCATCACTGCTTGGCCAGAGCCGGCTGGGTGACTTTGTGCTGAGTCACCTGATCTTTTAACAATCGCAGTTTGGTTCAACGGGTTGCTCCACTGAAGTTGCTGAACCACCTCTCTGAAATTCCAGTCCCTGAGTCAATACTTAACGCTTGATGAATTTTGCAATTCTTTCAAAACTTGGAAGACACAATAAAAGTTGGAACAGTAGGAAGGACAGTGAGTAAAAGGGCAGCCAGTTTGAGAAACAAAGTCTCTACTGGGTCCCAGAGCACACAGACACTGAGAAGAGAAATGAGAGTCCCTGGGAAAGGCCGTCCCCACCTGTATCCTGTCTCACCAGGAGCAAGGGGAGTGGCCAGGAGGTTCTCAAGGGTACAGAGTAACAGTTGTTTGAAAACCACACACATAATGTTAGTTCTGGCCTTCAGACACTGCTCATTGCTTTCAGCCACTTAAAGTTGGCAGGGCCAAAACCCAGAGAAAGTGGTATGCACACAGCATTCAGTAAGGTATTTCATCTTAGCCTTACAGATTCTGCCCTCTTGAAGCAGACCTGCTAGTAAGGAAACCTTCAGGAGAGATGCTCAGAGCCTGTAACATCACCACTAACAGGTTCTCTTTCACAAGGCGGAGGCGTGGGCAGCAGAAAAAGGAAGTCATTTGGAGTCCAAAGACTTTGGTTCAGATGCTGGCTCTGCCATTTATTAGCGGCCTGACCCTGGGTAAGCTCTTTAGACTCTATTAACCTCAATTTCCTCATCTGTAAAGTGGTTTAGTAACACCCAGCCTGCCCACACCCTGCGTCATTGTGACCGTCCAATAGAGGCTTGGGTAGGATCACACAGAACTGTGTGCATAAGAGGACTTGTAATACAAGTTCTGTGAAAATGGTGGAATCTCAGGGTTCAAAGACAATGGCTGAACTTGTCTTCTTGCTGATTCAATAGGTCTCAGTTGGTTTAGGGAATCTTCTAAAGGAAAAAAAAAATGATCTCCACATATCTAAGCATAATCCCTGACATGGATATTTTCCTTGTAGCTAAGATTAAGAATGCATAATTTCTAGGGATTTCATGCCATCTCTGAGTATACTGCTTTTGCATAAGGGGTTAATAATGCCTACCTATAAGCTGAATACAGCTCTATACAGTCAGCAAAAAGAAGACCGGGAGCAGACTGTGGCTCAGATCATGAACTCCTTACTGCCAAATTCAGACTTAAATTGAAGAAAGTAGGGAAAACCACTAGTCCATTCAGGTATGACCTAGATCAAATCCCTTATGAGTATACAGTAGAAGTGACAAATAGATTTAAGGGACTAGACCTGATAGACAGAGTGCCTGATGAACTATGGACAGAGGTTCATGACATTGTACAGGAGACAGGGATCAAGACCATCCCCATGGAAAAGAAATGCAAAAAAGCAAAATGGCTGTCTGAGGAGGCCTTACAAATAGCTGGGAAAAGAAGAGGAGCAAAAAGCAAAGGAGAAAAGGAAAGATATTCCCATCTGAATGCAGAGTTCCAGAGAATAGCAAGGAGAGATAAGAAAGCCTTCTTCAGCGATCAATGCAAAGAAATAGAGGGAAACAACAGAATGGGAACGACTAGAGATCTCTTGAAGAAAATTAGAGATACCAAGGGAACGTTTCATGCAAAGATGGGCTCAATAAAGGACAGAAATGGTATGGACCTAACAGAAGCAGAAGATATTAAGAAGAGGTGGCAAGAATACACAGAAGAACTATACAAAAAAGATCTTCACGACCCAGATAATCACAATGGTGTGATCACTTACCTAGAGCCAGACATCCTGGAATGTGAAGTCAAGTGGGCCTTAGAAGCATCACTACGAACAAAGCTAGTGGAGGTGATGGAATTCCAGTTGAGCTATTTCAAATCCTGAAAGATGATGCTGTGAAAGTGCTGCACTCAGCATGCCAGCAAATTTGGAAAACTCAGCAGTGGCCACAGGACTGGAAAAGGTCAGTTTTCATCCCAATCCCAAAGAAAGGCAATGCCAAAGAATGCTCAAACTACCACACAATTGCACTCATCTCACACGCTAGTGAAGTAATGCTCAAAATTCTCCAAGCCAGGCTTCAGCAATACGTGAACCGTGAACTTCCAGATGTTCAAGCTGGTTTTAGAAAAGGCAGAGGAACCAGAGAGCAAATTGCCAACATCTGCTGGATCATCGAAAAAGCAAGAGAGTTCCAGAAAAACATCTACTTCTGCTTTATTGACTATGCCAAAGCCTTTGACTGTGTGGATCACAATAAACTGTGGAAAATTCTGAAAGAGATGGGAATACCAGATCATCTGACCTGTATCTTGAGAAACCTGTATGCAGGTCAGGAAGCAACAGTTAGAACTGGACATGGCACAACAGACTGGTTCCAAATAGGAAAAGGAGTCTGTCAAGGCTGTATATTGTCACCCTGCTTATTTAACTTATATGCAGAGTACCTCATGAGAAACGCTGGGCTGGAAGAAACACAAGCTGTAATCAAGATTGCCAGGAGAAATATCAATAACCTCAGAAATGCAGATGACACCACCCTTATGGCAGAAAGTGAAGAAGAACTAAAGAGCCTCTTGATGAAAGTGAAAGAGGAGAGTGAAAAAGTTGGCTTAAAGCTCAACGTTCAGAAAACTAAGATCATGGCATCTGGTCCCATCACTTCATGGGAAATAGTTGGGGAAACAGTGGAAACAGTGTCAAACTTAATTTTGGGGGGCTCCAAAATCACTGCAGATGGTGATTGCAGCCATGAAATTAAAAGACGCTTACTCCTTGGAAGGAAGGTTATGACCAACCTAGATAGCATATTTAAAAGCAGAGACATTACTTTGCCAACAAAAGTCCATCTAGTCAAGGCTATGGTTTTTCCAGTGGTCATGTATGGATGTGAGAGTTGGATGGTGAAGAAAGCTGAGGGCCGAAGAATTGATGCTTTTGAACTGTGGTGTTGGAGAAGACTCTTGAGAGTCCCTTGGACTGGAAGGAGAACCAATCAATCCATCCTAAAGGAGATCAGTTCTGGGTGTTCATTGGAGGGACTGATGTTGAAGCTGAAACTCCAATACTTTGGCCACCTCATGCGAAGAGTTGACTCATTGGAAAAGACCCTAATGCTGGGTAGGACTGGGGGCAGGAGGAGAAGGGGACGACAGAGGATGAGATGGCTGGATGGCATCACTGACTCGATGGACATGGGTTTGGGTAAACTGAGTTTGTATACCCCTATGAGGTAGGTATTGGAGTTGGTGATGGACAGGGAAGCCTGGCGTGCTGCAATTCATGGGGTCGCAAAGAGTCGGACATGACTGAGCGACTGAACTGAACTGAATAAACTGAATATTAGACAAAATGTACCCATGACATCATACCATCCCTACATCTGGCTTCTGCCTCCGAGAGAACTAAGTCCCTAAGGAAGGACTCAGGGTGAAAAAACTCGGCAAGTTTCACAAAACAGTAATGCTAAACACTGTACACTGCATCTCAGCTCAGTCCAAAGTCAGACCTGGTGATATATACATATGTATCTCATTCCACCCTTGTTCATTTTAGAAATCACAATTGACCTTTCACAGTCACTGGGTTTCCAAATCCTATTGTCATGCTCTTTCTTTAAAAAATGAAATTTAACCAACTCTATAATTCCTTATAAACAAGTGGCTATATTGACACAAATTCCACTTCTCCTATTTCTTTCTCTGAGTTGGACTATTCCATATCCATTATAAATCTGTAGCCAAGTAATGGATACCCTCTTTGTTACACTAGTGGAGACCCTCTGAGTAGGGGAGACTAATCCCTCTTTTACAAACATGACTGTGTTGTAAGAGCAACTCACAAGTGCTCTTGTAATATGGTGGTGATTTAGTCACTCAGTTGTGTCTGACTGTTTGTGACCCTATGGACTGCACCCCCCAAGGCTCCTCTGTTCTTGGGATTTTCCAGGCAAGAATACTGGAGTGGGCTGCCATTTCCTTCTCCAGGGGATCTGTCTGACCCAGGGATCAAACCCGTGTCTCCTTCACTGGCAGGCAGATTCTTTACCACTGAGCCACCTGGGAAGCCCCTGTAATATAGAGAGAATGCATAAGATCACAGCGTTCATATTATCTATAGCCAAGTCCCTTCTGCATCACTAAGTGACAACTATGGGACTTGAGATGAGTTGCTTAAGTTTCCCAAGCCTCAGCTTCCCCATCTCTACAACAGGCATAATGACAGTCCCTACTTCACAGTATGGAGGTGAGGGCTGAGTGACATCATGCATAGAAAGAACTCAGCCAGTGCTGGACACACGGTCAAAACTGTTTTCACTGAGCACTTTCTATTCAGTGGTAAACAGCATTAGCTCAAGAACCTGCCTTCAAACCTACCATCTGTACAGCACCTAACACAAGTTCCTCAACCTCTCTGTACCATAATTTTTGCATCTATAAAGTGGGAATAATAATAATAATACCTACCTCATAGGGGTATACAAATTTGTTAATACATATCTATCTCATTACTTATGTGCTCAGCATTTTGCTAATTCTGAAGCATTTACTATTATGAACAAATCACCAAGTACTTCGGAATCACAAGTCAGAACCCCTAATTTTCCTCACGTAATCTCAGACAAAAGCCCAGCCATTCAATATGCCATTACTGACACCTAGTACATAGCAGACATTTTCATCACTGGATCCCCAACAAAGTCTTTGCTCTCAGGCAGTTTGCATTTTAGAGGGAGAAGACAGGCAGTAAATATGGAAAAGGCCATTATTTCTGACCATTGTAAATTCTGTGGAGGGAACATGATAAGGTGATATGTCAGTGGACAGGAGGAATTGCTTAACATATATGGTGAGCCCAGTACATCTGAGTAGGTGACATTTATGCAGGTGAATTAAATGTTGAGAAGAACGTGTCCAAGCAAAGAATCCAGGGAAAAGAAACCAAGTCCTTAGATCAGAAGAAGTGTGCCTCACTGGGGGAACTCAGAAAGCAGCTGGTGTGACCAGAGCATGCAGAGAGGGGGGAACAAAGCCAGAGTCGGTGAGGCCAGACTACACAGGCATGTCCAGGCCATAGCAAGGATCTCAGATCCAGCAGAGTCAAGAAACTGTTCTGTTTTAGATTATCTAGTTTTGAAAACTACTCTCAAGAAAGCTTTGTCTCTGGAAAGTAGTAAGTGGTCCAACATGCCTAGTCCTATTTCTAGCTCCGGGAAGAAAGGAATACAAATAACAGTGAACACAAAGGAAGGGAGAATTCAGATACACCTCAAAGGTTCTTCTGGATGACATCGTGCATGATATGATGGCTCATAGAAGGCTTAAAAACAACGGAAGGAACAACAAACCCAAGAATTAGACTTGTGTTGTGGTTTCTCATTTCCTGGAAAAAGCACTGTAGAGAATATAATCTCATTACTAGCATATAACTGAGGACAACGTGGGGGTTCAGGGGCAATACGTGCAAAGATCCTAGCACACAGCCTGAAACACAGCATACCCTCAAGACGTGTCTGCGCAGTTTCTTCTAGCACAAAAGTTGATAATGGTGAAAAATAGGCCACAAGAATATTGCTTAGATATACTAGACTTATTTTCCTTTCTGGTTTTAGTTAAAACAGCATAGTCTTATTCTATCAAGATCCTCTAAAACTGCAAAGGTTTTACCTGTCAAATGAGGGAAGCACCAAATAACAGTATCTCATATTTTCCAGAGCATGTTTTATAATCTACTACTGCTTTTCCCATAGCACCTATATTTATCTCTCTTTTTCAGTGTATAGGTTTGTGTTAACATGACTTTTATTTTTCACAACCCAAAGACATTAGGATAATGAAAAAGCAAATGACTAAATTATAGTATCTGAAAGTAGTTTCACATTTGGAATCATTTCATGGAGACTCTGAACTAAAATTTATCTGCTGAGGCTTTGCTGAGTAGGCTCTTGTTGCAATCTTTCTTGCAGAACAAGGTTATAGCAGAGTTTGTATTCTGCTCCAGAAAGCGGAAAAAAAAATCTTTAATACAAGCTAGATTAAACCATTCTGTTACTTTCTCTAGGACTATCACACAGAGCAGAGTTCTTCATGTGAGGGCGGGGGACCTGTGGGGAGCTTAAGGTTATTTGCAATATTATGTCCATATGTATTTTCCCCCTGGGTTAAGACCTACACATAATGGTTAACAACAGCTGCTCTCTGACTTGGCATACAGCCATTATAATTCAGCTTCCTGTAACTTAGATGTTTTCTTACTTTGACACTAACGAAGCTTCACATAGACATTAGGTACCTGGTCCACACTTCTCAAACCCATCCTCACCCCACCAACCCCTAGCAGAGCTCATCACCATCATCCATCTTTCTCAGCTAGAAGACCTTGTCAGAAACCCCTCACCTCTGGTGCTGGTCTTTATTTTAGGAGTCCTCTCTTTGGAAAGTATATTCATTCTTGTTCTAGAATGCAGTGGGCTTCCTTGCCAAGAGAAGAGATTTCTGCAAGGCACATATGTAGGGTTACAGCAGGGACAGGCAACTCTCAGGCACTCGGGGAATGGCAGGTAGCCAGATGTGTAAATTTAGAAAATTCCATGTGAGACTGGCCCACTACTGCCGGGAGTAATGGACGTACATGGCTCATGGTCCAGAAGCATGACTATTTCCAAGGTCCCAGCCATGGTCATCATCCCATCCTATACATAGCATCTGTAAGCTTCCCTGGGGTATGTGCAGGCCTCAGGAATGGCACACCCTTGACCTCAAGCTCTTCTGAGATAGGAAAAGGACCTCCATCTCTTTTATATCCCCTAGGTCCGCACTCAGCACATGGTAGACATTCAATAGATACGTTTTGGAACAGAACGAACATCATTAGCTATGACCTATTATAAGGAGCACCTTTCTTAGCAAGTAAGACAGATTGTGGGCAATAAGGAGATGGCAGGGCATCCAAAGATGATAAAGACATGATGGAATCAAAACGAGATTTGAAACCTGAGACCAAGGAGAGGTGGTAAACACCAGCACAGCTTATACAGTTGCTAAAAATGAATCAGCAAGCACCAGGCCAACCTCCACCGCCAATAAAACAAATGCAATAGATAATTTAGGGGAGCAGCTATCCTAAGTCCAACAAGCCTATCAACACCCGCATTCACACCTTCCTGCAAGCATCACTTATCCGTGCTAAGACACTTTAATGGCAAACCTAATGGGCCTGCCTTCCCTTGTAAAAAGAATAGAAGGCAAAGAGAAAATGCAACATGAGTGCTGGAATTTTACTCACAATGGAAAAGATGAAAACACTCCTCAGAAAAGGAGAAATTTGCCAGGAAACTTTACAGTCTATTACAAGGGTAGTAATACTTGTTTCCAGCTATTAAAAGAGTTTGACCAACGGTGATATTCTGATTCCCAAGAAATTTGGCAAGATGATTCACGGCTATAGGCTGAGACTCTGCCTCAGCTGTCTTCCTTGAGGGGACCTGACCTGGGCAATGAGAGCCTGGCTCCTGCAGCTCACAGTTGACCTTCTTTGACAGATTCTCTGTTTCCAGTACCTGGATAATTCCTCCCCCCCACCACCCAAGTTTAAATATTAATTTTAAAGATATTTATTTTGGCATTTCTATGTGCCTGAAGCAAAATACAAGAGAGAATTTTAGCTTATGCTTAGTCCATCATTTTATCTGAAAATATAAATATCTCCATGGACTACCATGGATTTTACTCTTACATAAAACATTCAATAGGGAAAAATGGAATCATGATTTGACCTCTCTTTACAGCTTGTCCAAATCTTGAAAGCAGCATGTTTATAAGTCATGCATTCATAATAGGTACTGTGCTAAGCACTTATATACAACAGTGAGTAAGAGACATAGTCCCCGTGCTGTCACACATTCAGTTCAGTTGCTCAGTCGTGTCCGACTCTTTGCGACCCCATGAATCGCAGCACACCAGGCCTCCCTGTCCATCACCAACACCTGGAGTCCACCCAAACCCATGTCCATCGAGTATACGATGCCATCCAACAATCTCATCCTCTGTCATCCCCTTCTCCTCCTGCCCCCAATCCTTCCCAGCATCAGGGTCTTTTTCAATGAGTCAACTCTTCGCATGAGGTGGCCAAAGTATTGGAGTTTCAGCTTCAACATCAGTCCTTCCAAAGAACACCCAGGACTGATCTCCTTTAGGGTGGACTGGTTGGATCTCCTTGCAGTCCAAGGGACTCTCAAGAGTCTTCTCCAACACCACAGTTCAAAAGCATCAATTCTTCGGTGCTCAGCTTTCTTTATAGTCCAACTCTCACATCCATACATGACCACTGGAAAAACCATAGCCTTGACTAGACGGACCTTCGTTGGCAAAGTGATGTCTCTGCTTTTTAATATGCTGTCTAGGTTGGTCATAACTTTCCTTCCAAAGAGTAAGTGTATTTTAATTTCATTGCTGCAATCACCATCTGTCACACATTATTGGAGCCCAAAAGTTAATGTGAGCCACTGGTGAATTATGACTATTAAGTATTAATACAGTCATCTTTGAGGGGAAAACAATGGGCTTTAGAGTCAGGAAGACCTAAAGATCCTGATGCTGGGAAAGACTGAAGGCAAAAGAAGGGGGAAGCAGAGGATGAGATGGTTAGTTAGCATCACTGACTCAATAGACATGAATCTGAGCAAACTCCAGGAGATAGTGATGGACAGGGGAGCCTGTCATGCTGCAGTCCATGGGGTCAGAGTTGGACACAACTTAGCAACTGAACAACAACAAACAGGATAAAATTCTAGTTCTACATTTCATAATCAGGTGACCATAGAGTTAAGAAGTACTGTCCCCATTTGCCAGTAAGACAAGTGAGGCTTAGAGTCAGGTGGGTAAATTTTCTAAATTGTGTGGACTGAGTGCAATTACATAGGTAATGCCTATTTTACTGAGATGATGTTTAAGACTTGTTCTCCCTCTCTTTTCCTCCCCCAAGGCTTCTTCAGACAATATTAGCAGAATAGAGATCTGATCAAGGGATATAACTGTCTAACTCCATTCCATACCAGCTGGACCAAATCTGGTACACAGTGTGGAGTTCTGTGCACTTATTTCTCAAGAAGACTCTGAAGTTCTCTCTATTGCAACCAAGTGGAAAGCTGGGATGAATGACTACCAAGGTTCCTTCACTTCGAATATTCTATGATTTTAGGGGAAGAATATTAATGAAGACTTTTAGTTATGCCCTAAAAAGTCATAATGAAATACAATATTACCATAATATTTCAGATTCCCACTGTTGTTTTAAAGAAAACCTTTCAAAAAAATCTCATCAAACACAGGATCAAAAACTCACAGAACTGAGTATCTCATTTCTAAACATAAAGGTGTGCATTTTACAGTGTTAAGATTGGAGTTTTTCCTACTAAATGCAATGTGGTACAAGATACTGTCTAAAACTGTGCTAACATTAAAATCATTTCATTATGCAAACCAAATTTAAATCTAATTGTGAATTAATACAGGGTCCATAAGTATGTAATTTGGGTGAAGAAATAGTCTAATCAATTGTAAAGAAATCTTTTTAAATGGGATTCAAATTCTAAGAAATAGCTAAAAGATACTTCCAAAGTAATAGCTTTTCAGCTGCATTTTTGTCCAAGATATAATTTTACATCTTTTCAAGAAGGCTTTCATGACACTGGAGAAATAAGACAGTAAGAACTCCAAATGAACAATATTTAAAAGCTTAGATGTTTGAGACTTGGAAAATGGATTCCTTTCAAAAAGGATCAAGATTGGTTTGTTGTGTTTCATTGAACTATTTGGACAAATGGTAGAGACCTAATAAAATATGTTAATTGATTATATCTAAAAGTATCCTTCACATGGGTGGAATAATTTGCTTCCATAAGTGATTTTTAAGAGGCCTATGCCAAGTCAATTATGCATTAAGGTTCTCAAAATATGGTGTAAAAACCATATTGGATGAAAGGAAAAATAAATATCCTAACCCCTTGTATGAATGGTGTTCCTCTGCTGTATGTCACACTCTGCTCTGTACTTCCCAAGAGCCAAGGGAGACATGTGGAATACACATTCTCAGGATTTGTAAACAGAAAACTCTCCCTAGTCCTTAATTCTCAAATTAATGGGCCCTATGCATTTTTCTACAGAGAGCACCAAAGAACATACAGCTAATGTCTGAAATTTGTTTTGAAGAGCTCAAGATGCATCCCTCATTTGGCCATTTCTTTAAAAAAAAAAAAAAGCCAAAGGCATAATATTGAGGCAATTTTATAAAGATATTTCCGCTGTCAGGCAGGCAAATGAGGGATGTTATTTTCTTTTCTGTGCAAGAGAGGTGTCTTTAAATTTGAGAGGAAGATAGAATAACTGGACAGAACCTCTGCAAGAGAGCTGCAGGCACAGAGGTGTTGGTGCTGTTAACATGCCATGCCACCAGCAGAACTGCACAGATGTAAACCTAGTGGCAGCAGAGGCTAGGCACGGAAGACGTTGTTTTTTATGTTCCCCATCCATGCTTGCTGCACTGAATTCATGTCTTTTAATAACCGATCAAAGTACTCATAATAGAAATCTAGGCTGAAATGTCCAACAGCTGGCTAAGGACCCATTATTGTACAATTGTTGAGTTGAGAAGAACAATCCGAAAGATGCCTTCTCTAACACATGGCATACAGAACTCAACTGAGAAAATTTAGCTTTCAAGGTCACTAGACGTGCAGGTGACGGCGAGCACTTTTGACTGCATTTGGCCTCAGCAAACATAGAAAAATGATCATAGAAATAAAGTATAAATAAAGTATGTATACAGATGTGTGTCTCATTTGAATCTCTCTGTATATATTCTAACATGATGGAATATCTGTACCATAGCATAAATCTTAGATGATAATTTCATCTGGATAATGTGTGTATATATGTATGTGTATGTACATCTGCATGTACATACATATCTTATGAACGAAATAACTGCTTAAGTGCTATGACAAAGTGACCCTGCGCATGGTGCTTTCTAAGTCGCTTCAGTCATGTTCAACTTTTTGTGATTCTATGGATCATAGCCCGCCAGGCTCCTCTGTCCATGGGATTCTCCAGGCAAGAATACTGGAGTGGGTTACCATGGGGATCCTCCAGGGGATCTTCCCCATCCAGGGATCTAACCTGCGTCTCTTAAATCTCCTGCATTGGCAGGCAAGTTCTTTACCACCAGCGCCACCTGGGAAGCCCCTAGAACTCTGTGTAAGAGACTATATTACCAGTCACGTCAGTTGCTTTTAGCATCCGCACGGTTATCTTTTATTTGGGAAAGCTTTAGGATGCAGAACTGTTGCTATGCATTTGTCCTATTGTCTTTTGTCTGTCCTGAGGCTTTACGTCATGGACCATGATTTATAGTACTAGCTCAAATTATTCCTGATTCTATATCTAAAATTGTATTGCACAAGAACATGTTCATGGCTATCATTTTAAAACAGGAGGCCATTTGAAAACCAACAATAAACTACATGCAATGGCAAAAGAATATCATGCTAACTTTTGCACAGTCACAAATTCCAGAACAGATTATTGAAAGAACTCTCTGGAAGGTAACAAGCTTATAAAAGCAATTCTAATAAAGAAATTTTCTGCATTCTACATATATAACAAAGTTACAGCATGTCACTTGCCCTGTAAATTGTCACTATTACCACTTGGAGTAGAAGGAAGTGTACACTTGAAGATATATACGTGCATAATTTTATATTCCCAGAGGAAATTGAAAAATTATAGGCATTAAATAGTGTTTTAATTGCATCATGAAAAATGACATTTAAGCAATGGTTCACAGTCCTACAAAGGTAAAGTCAAGTGTATATGCAGCCTAGTCTAACGCAGGGAGAATGGCTTTTAGAGGTGCTCAGGCCTGGGAGCAAATTCTGACCCTGCTATTAGTTGGGCCTGCCACCTCTGGCTGATTCCTCTACTGCTCTGAGACTCAGGTTCCTATCAGTAAAACAGATAAATTAAATATTATTTTGCACAGAGTTGTAGAAATTAAAGGAGAATGACTAAGTCCCATACATTGTTGGTTTAATTATCAAACTATTAAATAAATATTAAAAGCTAAAATTAGAAGGGGGTGGAATGGATTGGGAGATTGGGATTGACTTATATACACTGCTATGTTTTAAATAGGTAACCAACAAGTACTGTATAGTGCAGGGAACTCTACTCAATGCTCTATGGTGACTAAATGGGAAGGAAATCCAAAAAAGGGGATATGTGTATATGTATGGCTGATTCACTCTGCTGTACAGCAGAAACTAACACAACATTATAGTGCAACCGTACTATTAAAAAAAAATCTAAAATTAGAGATTTATGGTTCCTCAATGGATTACATACCAGCCAATACAATTAAGAGTATACCATACATATCTGGCCAGATTTAAGACAAATTAAATACACCTATTTTCAGCTCTCAAATGCTGTGATTATCTAAGCATATATGAGAGAAGAATGTAAAACTCCTCTGAAAACGAGTTTTAAGAAAACTACTCTAGAATATATGTGAGCACAATATTTAGGCCTCAGTGGAGTATTTTCATTTATCTGCTTTCTGATAAATCTATATTCTTTGTCTATGCTCATAAATAAAAGCAGTTCTCATAAAGTGTGTTTAAAAAGCAACAGGCTCCCTAGAGTCTGTCATACAAAGTAAAATAAGTCAGAAAGAGAAAAACAAATATTGGATATTAACGCATACATATGAAATCTAGAAAAATGGTATCGCTGAATCTATCTGTAGGATGGGGATGGAGATGTAGAGAACAGACTTGTGGTCACTGTGGTGTGGGAAGGAGAGGGTGGGACAAATTGAGAGAGTAGCATCGACATAGATAGACTATCATGTGTGAAGTAGATAACTAGCAGGAAGCTCAGCTCAGTGCTCTTTGATGACCTAGAGGGGTGGGATGGTGAGTGGGTATGAGGGGAATTCAAGAGGGAGGGGATATATGTATACATATGGCTGATTCATGTTGTTGTACAGCAGCAACTAACACAACATTGTAAAGCAATTGTACTGCAATTAAAAGTAAATTTTTTAAAAATTCAAAAAAAGAAAAAAGGAGTAGACTCTGTGCTTGCATTTCTCACTCTTCTTTAAAGAAATGCTTCGTATTTCTCACTCTTTTTTAAAGGCTCAGCTCCAATATTTCTCCCTCATGAAAACTTTCTGTGTCTACTCTGCCCCATGGAATAGTCTCCACCCTGGAAAACGCTTGCGGTTTGTTTGGAGATACAAGATTGCCCTTCCTTGTTGAGCACTGGAGTGGGAATTGCAGCTCCAGTTCTTGTAGAGATGAGCTAAAGGTCTCTAAATGCCTTACACACATAGGCACTACCTTTTTTTTTAAAAAAAAAAAAAAGCTGTTTCATCTTTTCCACCAACAGAATTTCTGTTTCCATGTTGACTGTTCATTTAGATTTTAGGTGAACAGATGAAGATTGTGAGAGCTCTGTTCTCACAACTAAAGCTCTGCCCATCACTGGCCTAGTGTATTCACATGTGGTTCAACACATACTAGGTTGGGCCCTAAATATGCTCCGACCACATGATCTTCCCAAGATATCCTAAAAGGGCGAAAGGGACTGAGCCCTGCTGGGCTTTCATCTCTTGCTCCTCCAGCCCCACCATCCAGGCTCGTCCACCTTTATCTGTGCCCTGGGAAGCCAAGCTATGATGACCAGACACACAGTTCCCTTTTCTACGGGCTCTCAATTTGATTTGGCCAATGGCAGAAACTGGCAGACTGGAGAGTGGACAGAGAGTGAGACTGAGGTATTTACTCCCCTGACTCACTCCCTGCCAAGCTGTCATCATGTCTCTCAGCTGCTATCAGGTCCCTAACTTCATAGCTACCTTCTCCTGGGTTCCAGTAACCATATTTTTTTTTAATCCGAGGCTCAGATGGTAAAGAATCTGCCTGCAATATAGGGGAACCCAAGTTCAATCCCTGGGTCAGGAAGATCCCCTGGAGAAGGGAAAGGCTACCCACTCCAATATTCTTGCATGGAGAATTCCATGCTCAGGGGAGCCTAGTGGGCTACAGTCCATGCAGTTGCAGAGTCGGACACGACTGAGCAACTCACAGCTTCAGGCGTGTAGGAGAGAAATGGCTTCTCTCTGTTGCCATCTCTGAAGGCTGGGACTATCCTCTGTTGATATCACTAAACCTAGCCCAAACCACTGTAAACACCCCCTTATTCATTCTCTCAAATAACACCAGTCTGAATATGCCATCTGGTTCCTTCTAGGACCCTGACGAAGCTGTGAATCTAGTCTCAAAACACCAGAAAGTGAGTCACACTGAACCAAAGTGTCAGTGTTGTAGGAATAGCTGCAGTGACTAAACAATACCTCTTTACCAGGAGAGTATAAGAGCAACTGTTACAACTGGATTTATGCTACAAACCAATTAATGGGAGAATGAAGGCTTTAGAAAGAAAATGAGAATATTAACAAGAAGAATCTAGCTGGAAAATATTTTATAATCCCATGCAAATATCATAATTCCCCCAAAATGCATCTTTTTTTCTGCTCCTACAATCACTGAAGAACATCATGAAATAAGGAGAAATAGAGGGAGGTGAAATTCCTGAACCTTGCTTAATAAAAGAGCTGAGAAAAATGAACACATTTTGATGAACATAGCACTGCAGCCCATGGAAGCTTTAGTGTATTCAAAGCTGTACTCTTACTACATCATAGAACCTAACACAGACATGTAAGTTTATGTAAACATAAACATTTCACTGAGGAAGGGGGAAATATGGGGGAGTAGAAAGACCCTGAGCTCACCTCCTCTCATGAGCACAGCAAAACAACTATCTGCAAAACAATCATCCATAAAAAATGACTAGAACCCACCAGAAAAGATCTTTTCCAACTGAAGACATAAACAAGGAACCACAACAAGACAACTAGGAAAGGCAGACTCAAGATATAATCAAATCCCATACCCCTGGGTGGGTGACCCCCAGACTGGAGAATTATATTGTGCAGGTTGTCCCAAAAGGCATAAGAATTCTGGACCCCATGTCCAATTCCCCAGCCTGCATGGTCCTGCATCAGGAAGATCATCCCCTAGAGCAGTAGTCCCCAGCCTTTTTGGCACCAGAGACTGGTTTCATGGAAGACAATTTTTCCATGGACCAGCGGGGGAGGGGGAAAGTTTTGGGATGATTCAAGTGCAAATCATTACATTTACTGTGCACTTTATTTCTAGCCTAATGCTGCTGATGATCTGACAGGAGGTACCAGTCTGTGGCCCAGAGGCTGGGGACCTCTGCCCTAGAGCATTTGACTTTGAAGGCTGCTGCTGCTGCTGCTAAGTTGCTTCAGTCATGTCCGACTCTGCGTGACCCCATAGACGGCAGCCCACCAGGCTCCGCCGTCCCTGGGATTCTCCAGGCAAGAATACCGGAGTGGGTTGCCATTTCCTTCTCCAATGCATGAAAGTGAAAAGTGAAAGTGAAGTCGCTCAGTCGTCCGACTCTTAGCGACCCCATGGACTGCAGCCTACCAGGCTCCTCCATCCATGGGATTTTCCAGGCAAGAGTACTGGAGTGGGGTGCCATTGCCTTCTCCGACTTCGAAGGCTAGCAGGGCTTAATTTCAGGAGCTTCACAGTATTGGGGGAAATAGAGACTTCACTCTTTAAAGGCCTACACAAAATTTCACATACAACCAGGACCTAAGACAAAAGCAGTAATTTGATAGGAACCCAGGCCAGACCTCCCTGCTTGTCTTAAGAGAGTCACCCAGAGAGATGGGAGGTGGCTGCAGCTCACCGAGGGGATGCAGACACTAGTCACAGCCATAATGGGGAACATTCTACCCATGAATACTGCTGCTGGCAGCACAAAAGATCCCAAATAGCAAAAACAACCTTGAGAAAGAACAGAGCTGGAGGAATCACATGCCTTAACTTCAGACTATAGTAAAAAGCTACAGTAATCACAAGCAGGAATCAAGATTGCTGGGAGAAATATCAATAACTTCAGATATGCAATGACACCACCCTTATGGCAGAAAGCAAAGAGCAACTAAAGAGCCTCTTGACGAAGGTGAAAGAGGAGAGTGAAAAAGCTGGCTTAAAATTCAACATTCAAAAAACTAAGCTCATGGCATCCAGTCCCATCTCTTCATGGTAAATAGATGGGGAAACAATGGAAACAGTGGCAGGCTTAATTTTCTTGGGCTCCAAAATCACTGTGGATGGTGACTGCAGTTATGAAATTAAAAGACCCGTGCTCCTTGGAAGAAAAGCTAAGACAAACCTAGACAGTGTATTAAAAAGCAGAGACAATACTCTGCCAACAAAGGCCCATATAGTCCAAGCTATGGTTTTTCCAGTAGTCATGTATGGATGTGAGAGTTGGACCATAAAGAAGGCTGAGCGCTGAAGAACTGATGCTTTTCAAACTGTGGTGTTGGAGAAGACTCTTGAGAGTTCCTTGGACTGCTAGGAGATCGAAGCAGTCAGTCCTAAAGGAAATCAACCCTGAATATTCATTGGAAGGATTGATGCTGCAGCTGAACCTCCAATATTCTGGCCACCTGATGTAAAGAGTTGACTCATTGGAAAAGACCCTGATGCTGGGAAAGTTGAAGGCAGGAGGAGAAGGAGATGACAGAGGATAAGATGGTTGGATTGCATCACCAACTCAATGCACATGAATTTCAGCAAACTCCCAGAGATGGTGAAGGACAGGGAAGCCTGGCATGCCGCAGTCCATGGAGTCACAAAGAGTCGGACATGACTGAGTGACTGAACAGCAACAGTAATCAGAACAGTGTGGTACTAGCACAAAAACATATAGATCAGTGGAATAGGACAGAAAGTCCAGAAATAAGCCCTTACTTATAATCAATAATAATCAACATGAACTTTGATAAAGATGCAAAAATATACAATGGAGAAAAGACAATTTCTTCAATAAGTGAAAACTGGACAACTACATGTAAAAGGATGAAATTTGAACACTCTGTCACACCATATACAAAAATAAACTCAAACTGAATTACAGACCTAAAAGTAAGACCAAAACCCTAAAACTCTTAGAGGAAAACATAGGCAGAACATGCTTTGATATAAATCACAGCAATATTTTTTGGGTCCATCTCCTAAATTAAAGGTGATAAAAGCAAAAATAAACAAGTGGGACCTAATTAAACTGGAAAGATTTTGTGCAGCAAAGGAAACAACTGAAAAATAAAAAGACAACCTACTGAAAAGAAGGAAATATTTGCAAATGACATGACTGATAAGGGATTAATAACCAACATACATAAACAGCTCAAAGGACTCAATATAAAAAAATAAACAACCCAATTAAAAATGAGCAGAAGAACTTGATAGCCATTTTTCCAAAGAGGACATGTAGATGGCCAATAGGAACATGTAAAGAAGCTCCACATTGCTAATATTAGAGAAATACAAATCCAAAGCACAATGAGATGTCACCTCACACTTGTCAAAATGACTATCAACAAAAATAATACAAATAGCAAATGTTGGTGAGGCTGTGGAGAAAGGGGACCCTCACACATTGTTGATGGGAATGTAAATTGATGCAGCCGCTGTGGAAAACAGTATAGCGGTTTCTCAAAACACTAAAAATAGAACTACTATATGACCCAGCAATTCTACTCCCGGGTATTACTGAAAAAAATTTAAAAGTCACTAATTGAATAAGATGCATGCACCTCAAGGTTCACAGCAGCATTATTCACAGCTGCGGAGACGTGAAAGCAACCTGAGTGTCCATCAACAGATGAACAGATAAAGAAGTGGCACATACATACAATGGAATGCTACTCAGCCATAAAAAGAAAATAGAATTTTGCCATTTGTAGCAACATGGATGGACTTGGAGGGCATACACTAAATGAAATATGCCAGAAAGATACAATACATGCTATCAGTTGTCTGTGGACTCTGAAAAATATAACAAACTAGTGAATATAACAAAACAGAAGCAGACTCACAGATGCAGAGAACAAACTAATGGTTACGAGTGGAGTCAGGTGGGAGGGGCAGCATGGGGGGAGAAGTGGGAGGTACAAACTATTGGGTTTAAAATAGGCTCAAGGATGTGTTGTACAACAAGGCAATATAGCCAATATTTTCTAATAACTATAAATGCAAAGTAACCTTTAAAAACTGTATATTTCTAAAATTAAAATAAATTCACTGAAAACCAGAATTCCATATTAACACAATTATGATTTGCCCTATCCTCCTTCCTTAAAATCTTGTATTTCAATAAGCAACACTATTTTTATGTGACAATGGGCTTGTCACTTAAATTAAGGACTTTTTCCTGAACTTCCTCTGATTTTTCTCTGGTTACCTCTCACCTTCCACAGTCCAAAAACTTCCTATTGGGATAATGGTCTTAGCAGCCTCATTTGCCCAGAGAAGCCATTTACTTCACCTTCCAAATCTACTCGTACTCACCCTTCTTAGTTTTCTCTTCTCCTCCTCTTTCACTTCCTGCTACTCTCACCCAAGGACACCTGAAAAAAAAAAAAAGTTCAGCTTGAAATGTACATTGAGATCTCATCCATATTCTGTACCAATTTCCAGACCATAAAACTCCTTATTGGCAGAGAAAGTGTTCTATGATAATGCCTAAAATAGTCCCTTTTACCTTGTGCTTAAAATAAAGCACACCTTGAAAGTACTTTGTAAAACAGCTTAATGCAAATACAGAAGTCAAAGAGACCAAAAGAGGGGTCCCTTTTCTCCTCCCTTTTTGTTAATGAATACAAAGATTCTTTTCACTGGAACACCTAAGAGAGAAAGCTAGCTTAGGGATGTGGTAAGAGTGGCATCGGGAAAGAGAGCAGGGCTGAGGGAGCCCCGATGACTCTTACTGTTTAAACCATGCTGGAATGTGAAGCTGACTGTAACCAATGCCCAGCTCACACCACTGATGGCAAAGGTGACTTCTGAGCCAAAGAGTCACAAACCTGAGCTACCGTCTTCCAAGGAGGCCAACAGCCACTCCAGCAGCCAGCTCAGTGCATGCACCTCAGGCCTGCCACTCCTCACTAACCTCCTCCTGCCCCCACCACAGTTGCTTGGTACCATTTGCACAGGGTAGACACTCAGTAAGGAATTGTGGAATATGCCCGAACAAGGATGACTTCACCCATTCATTCAGTTTGAAAAGTCCACTCCCCTGACTCTGATGATGACCGATTTCCTTTTACCTTTTGGCGTCTGCATCTGGGCAGCAGGCAACTCATGGCTGTGCAGCCTCAAATTAGCACAGTCACTATACCATGACTCATCAGCAAAGAACTTTCCCATCAGAACCTAATTAAGGTTCTACACATCCCTGTGAGGTAAGCGGGTATGCTCTCCTGCAGGTTATAAGGAGGAAATTGTGGATGAAGAGGTTACCGGCTCTGTCAAAGGTTATTAAGGGTGTCTGCCAGGGATGAAGTCATTCCACAGTCATCCCTGTTCAGTCTTTCCACTCACTATGGATCCAGGCCATTTCCTTGTGCTATGACCACCTTATCATTCTCTGGACTTTTGCGATGGTGCAGACAGAGTCCAGCAGATACATGCATTTCAAAAGGAAAAAAGGTATTATTGTATACCCTCCCGGTGACTCAGTAGTAAAGAATCTCCCTGCCAATGAAGGAGACAGAAGAGACTCAGGTTCAACCCCTGGGTTGGGAAGATCCCCTGGAGCATGAAATGGCAACCTGCTCCAATGTTCTTGCCTGGAAAATCCCATGGACAGAAAAGCCTGGAGGGCTACAGTCTATAGGGTCAAAAAGAGTCAAACATGACTTAGTGACTAAACTACAAGAAGAAAACGTGCCCTTGCTAAATGCTTCATATGTCTCTTCCCATAATAACTCATATTAGAAGTCCTCTCTCAAATACTTTCCAGTAAAGGTATCTTGTTAGGTAGAGTTAATACCGTCTCCTGGAAAGAGGGTTCAGAATAAAACATCTTCATCCTTTTCCTGAGGAAAGGGACAATAAGGTTCACTCCTGCAACTTCAGAGGCACAAGCCAGCACACAGACAGCCTTGGAGTTCAGGGTTATTGCCTGTTCAGGTTTGTGAACTTCCCAGAGCACAATGATGGCACAGTCTCCCCAACACACTTCGGCCAGGCCCTCTTGGCTCTTCAGCACGTTTTATGTCTCTGATGGGTTTCCTAGGGTAGGTACACAGCAAATACCGCAACTTCCTCTACCACCAGCCTTTCTGACTTTGCCAAAGAGAACCAGGATTATCTGCTTCCAAGGGAGAAGCACGTTTCAACCACCAAAACCATGTCCTTTTTGCTTTGCCAGTTCTGCTTCCTCCTCCTAGCTCCAGATGAGGACCCGTCCCAGGTTTCCAGCTTTTATGTTATTACTATTTACTTTCCCACAGTGTGATTACTGTTAACTTTCCTTAGGGACCAGATTTATGCTCACACATTCTACTCCCACTCCTTGTTGATTTCTAAGTCACCAGACCCATCCCTGATCTGAGGAGGCTGGACTGTATATTTCTGCCATTTTACATAGCATGAATTGGAGTAGATTACTTACTATTTCATTTGAGGAATGACTAGTTCCGAAAGACAATAAAACATGCTCTAATGTCACAGTAGTTAAAACAGTGCAGCAGCAGCATTTGAGTAGGCAGACAAATGGAACAGAATAGAAAGTCTGGAAAACAGACTGAAATACATGTGAGAGTCTGTTATATGGAAAAAAAATGGCATCTAAAACCAGTAAGATAAGAATAAACTTTAAGAAACTGAGTTGGGATAACTGGGTACATACCTCATACTGCACACATATAAAACAAAACCATAGATGTTCCAGAAAAGAAAATTTGAACACAGACTGGTACTGGATAATCTTAAGGAATCATTGGTATAATAATGAAATAGGAGTTATATCCTAAAAAGTTTGACATGTTATTGATATATAATGATATACTTATAAAGAAAATATAATGTCTGGGGTTTGCTTTAAATATTCTCAAAATGGGTGGGAGAATAAGATGAAATAGTATTCGCAAAATATCCCTAATTGTTGAAGTTGGATGACAGGTAGTTGGGGTTTATTATACTATTTTCTCTAATTTTTCTGTTTAAAATTATCTGTAATAATGCTCAACATCACTCATTATTAGAGAAAGGCAAATCAAAACCACAATGAGGTACCATTTCATGCCAGTCAGAACGGCTGCTATCCAAAAGTCTACAAGCAATAAATGCTGGAGAGGGTGTGGAGAAAAGAGAACTCTCTTACACTGTTGGTGGGAATGCAAACTAGTACAGCCACTATGGAGAATAGTGTGGAGATTCCTTAAAAAAAGGGGAAATAGAACTGCCATATCACCCAGCAATCCCACTGCTGGGCATACACATCGAGGAAACCAGAATTGAAAGAGACATGTGTACCCCAATGTTCATCGCAGCACTGTTTACAATAGCCAGGACATGGAAGCAACCTAGATGTCTATCAACAGATGAATGGATAAAAAGCTGTGGTACATATCCACAATGGAATATTACTCAGCCATTAAAAAGAATACATTTGAATCAGTTCTAATGAGGTGGATGAAACTAGAGCCCATTATACAGAATGAAGTAAGCCAGAAAGAAAAACACCAATACAGTATACTAATGCATATATATGGAATTTAGAAAGATGGTAATGATAACCCTATATGCGAGACAGAAAAAGAGACACAGATGCATAGAACAGTCTTTTGGACTTTGTGGGAGAAGGTGAGGGTGGAACGATCTGAGAGAATAGCACTGAAACATGTATATTATCATATGTGAAACAGAACACCATTCCAGGTTCGATGCATGAGACATGTGCTCAGGGCTGGTGCAATGAGATGACCCAGAGGGATGGGATGGGGAGGGAGGTGGGAGGGGGGTTCAGGATGGGGAACACATGTGAACCCATGGCTGATTCATGTCAGTGTATGGCAAAAACTACTACAATATTGTAAAGTAATTAGCCTCCAACTAAAATAAATAAATTAATAATATCTATATATACAATCAAAAAAAATAAAATAAATTATCTGTAATAAAATATCTTAAAAATACAAGAAAATATAATTGACTTCCTTGGAGTGGGGAAAGGCCATTCTGACTATGATTAAAAACTTAGAATATATGAAAAAGTTTGAAAATTCAATTACATTAAGCAACAATAAATTCTGCATGACAAAAAAAATCATAAATAAAAAAAAGCAAATAACCTGGGGGAAATATTTCTAACTCATGCCACAGGCAAAACAATGGATAATCTCACTAACATGGAAAGAGCTACTGAAAATTGGTATGAAAATTATCAGCAACCCAACAGAAAAATTGGTAAAAGACATTAATAGAAATTTTGTGGAAAAAATGAATAAAATGGCCTTTAAACAACATGATGTAAGCTGACCATCTTTTCAAATAGAAGAAATATAAAACTATACTTTATAAATTCCAGATTTTGACTTGCCTGATCAATAAAAATGTTTTCTAATACTCTTTTGAGGAGACCATAGGAAATCAGTCATTTTCATACACTGCTGGTGGGAATGTGACTCCAAGGAGCAATTTGGAAACATTATTAAAATTTCAAATGCATTTATCCTTGACCCAAAATCTCACTTCCGGGAATTTTTTCTACAGATGGTCTGCTTTCATGCAAAATAATATACTGCCATGATAGTCTTTGGAGCATTGTTTATAATAGCAAATGATTGGGAAAAACCCTATATTCTGCTGTGAAAAAGTTCTAGGAGATATATATATACACACACACACACACACACACACACACACACACACATATATATACATATGAATAGAGATAGTTATAAATATATGAATATCATGTCATTTTTGTGTGTTAGAGAGGGAATAAAAACTACTCTATGTATTTATACTTATATCCATAAATATACTCAGGAAAAATTTATAGGAAACTAATAAAAGTGATGACCTGTAGGTGAAGGGACAGGGGTAAATAATACACCTAATAAGAGGACAGAAGTGAGATGGAGACTTCTCAAAGCACATCTCATTTCATTGTTTTGAGTTTTGATCCATATGAATGCATAACTTACTCAAAATTTAAATTAAAACAGGGTTTGACTGGCTCTGTAGTTTATGGATAAGCACCTACTGTATTTTAAAGCTCAACAGTTCTCTCTAAATGGACCAGGGACTTTGTAAATCCAAAGAGCAAATGATACAACAACATTTCAGAGCCAAAGAAAAATGCTATCATTTAGTGGTAGGGATGGGAGTCCCAGACAATTCACCATCTTAGTTACATTTTGCAAATTCCATTGGGAAGGCCCCTGAGATCTTAATAAGAACACAGTCACAGTTGTCTGCACTATGACAGTGGATTAAGAATGTAGCAAAGGGAGATAACAGCCAGGAAGCACTGCCTCCCAGCAGAGTGGTCTGTCCATTTGAATCTACTGTGATTGTTGACTATTATCAACACACCCCTCTCTCACTGCAGGCCAATATGTTCTAACTTTTTCATTCCTAAAGTCCAGACCCCAGATTCCACATTTAGAAGGATTTAAATAAACTGTATTGGAAAAGACCCTGATGCTGGGAAAGACTGAAGGCAAAAGGAGAAGAGGGCAGCAGAGGATGAGATGGTTAGATAGTATCACTGACTCAATGGACATGAATCTGGGCAAACTCCAGAACATAGTGAAAGAGAGGGAAGCCTGGGGTTCTGCAATCCATGGGGTCACAAAGAGTCAGACATGACTGAGCAACTGAACAACAACAACAATGTAGAAGATAATCAGTAAACCAGTTTTTAAGATGTAAAACAAAACGCACAACTGCCATGAAAAGCATGTTCCACAAAAAATAATTACCTTAATATGATATACAGAATTTTGACAAGCACACACAAAAATTTTTTTTATGTTCATTAGCCTACATTGTTTATTGCCCCTAAGTGAGCAATTTCTGTTAGGCTCTTTGAACTATGAGAAATGGCTTATCTCCCAGGACTCCAATTGAGGTTCCGAAATCTCAGAATTCAGCAACCCCCCATCTCCACAAGAAGGCTTCAGAGGTAAGAGGGGCCTATAACCCACTCCCACAGGAAAGGATGCAATGGTTCTTTGTGCACATAGTTAGGGGGGAAATTGCTGTTTAGTTGAGTAACAAGTTAAATATTTAGCTCGTGGGCTGTTTCTCAGCATTTCAGTTTCCTCACATATTGAATCAAGTATTAAGAGTTAGTGCTAACATTAGACAAGTCACTTAACCCCCTTGTGCCTCAGTTTCCATATTGTAAAAGGAGAAAATAAAAAATACAACCTCAAGGGAGTGAGTGAACATCACAATCACTTAGAATCATGTCTGAAGACAGTGCAAACTCAATAAATATTAGCTGCCTACCTGTAACATCTTAGAGATGAGTATGTTGAAAACTCTGTGTTTGGAGCCAGACTTCCAGGGCTGCCTGAGAAGTTACAGAATACATCTCTGTCACCATTTTCCTTAGACTAATTAGCTCTGGTACAAGTGGAAATTATTTACTTTCAAAACTTCGACTTTACTAGTGTTGAGTGATTTATACGATCCTGTAGCCAGGAGGTCCCAGACCTACAGTCTCTCCTTGGCAAATCTGTACATCTTCTTCCAAAGACAGTATTTGTTCATACGTCTTGTCTTAGAAATGACTTCAGGCAAGGGTTAGGCAGAGAATATCACCCCCTTTCCCCACCTTCTATGTGAGGCCTGGAACATAGGGAGCAGAGGAAGACACCGCACACAGACAGGGGAAGAACCAACCAGCCCACCGCTTCCCTGGGGAGTTTAGAAGAGACACCGGTTTGGGCCAGCTCACAAATAGAACAGACATGCAGCTGGACTCTGGGCTCTGGCACCTCCAAGCTTCTCTTTTCCATCACAAAGGGATGTTAAAGTGTCATGTGCTTAGTTGCTCAGTCGTGTCCAACTCTTTGTGACCCCATGGACTGTAGCCCGCCAGGCTCCTCTGTCCATGAGGATTCTCCAGGCAAGAATACGGGAATAGGTTGCCATGCCCACCTCCAGCAGATCTTCCCAGCCTAGGGATAGAACCCAGGACTTCCGCATTGCAGGCGGCTTCTTTATCATCTGAGCCCCCAGGGTTATGATGTGGAAGCAAATGGAGAAAAGAACATCCTTAATCAGTAGTTTCAATGTGTGCCTGTCCCTCCCCAACAGTGGCTCATCGTGACATCATGCAAGCTGGAGAGGACGGGAGCTGAGGGTGGACAGTCAGGAGGACACCATCCAGAACGTTACAAACAGCTCCCCCAGATCATTTGATCTTAGAGAAGAAAAGGAAATCAGATCCTGCATCCCTAATGGGAAACCACAGGATAAACATTTTCCTGGCTAAAAAGTTTGAAATATATACCTTTGCCACACACAAAATTTTCACCCATTATTTCTTGCCTTATACTTTTCTCCTTTAAAATGCACGTTAATTTCATAGAATAATCCAGTTTATACACTGTAAATGCACACAACCCATTTTTTCAGTTATTCAATCAGTATTTATGGAGCACCTACCACATGCCCAGCATGGTTTTGTTCGCCACCATAGCTTCAGTCCCTAAAGCACAGATGCTGCTCTCAGAGGTCAGACTTTCCAATGCTTTGCTAATGGTTTCTTCCATGAGCCTTCATGTAGAACAATTTCCTTTTTTTTAAGCTAACATTTATTGAGGGCTTATGGGTGAATTAACACCATTAATTCATTTAATTCTCACATCACCTCTGTGAAGTGGTACTATTATTATCCCCTTTGTACAGATGAGGTTGAAATGTAAAGACAGGAAAACTAACTTACTCAAAACCACAGAGCTAGCAAATCACAAACAGAATTAAAATTCAGGTCCAATTACAAACTCCTCCATCTTAATCCCTACAACTAAACTGCCTTCAAAACTTCTTAAAACGAGTTGGCCAGGATGGGTATATTTGGTTTCTAATGGTCTCTTCTGCATTTTCTTTGTGTGCTTTGCTGTGATTTTCATCTTCTGAACAATGTCTTTCAAGCATCTACAAAATGATCATTTAAAAGCAATTGTATCCAGTCATGGGACCATGGCAGAGCAGGCTAAAAAATGACAGCCATTTGAACATAAATATTTAAATATATGCACTACACTCCATTTAGTGTATTATTCATATTCTAGGCTGACATAAAAAAGGTTTCTGGAACTTACCAGCTGCTTCCTTTTGTGATCTCAACGATTCTCACCCAAACAAGACTCAAAGGACCCATTTTCCAAATCAGCTTCCTTCTATTTACACCTGGTCATTGATGTCATTTGCTGTCTTTCCTGCCAATCCCAAACTGACTAGGGAGGAGGATCAGTCTGAATTCTCTCTAATTGCTTCCTTTCCCTTTCCCCAAGCCTTGCATTTCCCCCCCTAAAACCTAAACCATAGTTTAGTGAAGTGAGTGTGATTAAGCAAATTGTGAACCAGCTCAGGGAGCTACTCTAATTAGGGATACTTTCCTGACTCTGCTCGCAGGAGGCCTGGCCTGCCTAGAACACCCACTCTGTCTGGGGGCGGTATGTCAGCTGATGGCAATCACTGCTGCTATTTTTCCAGGTTAATGTGATATTAGGGTCTGAAGCCCCAAACTTGAACAGTTACTCTCCTTGATATGTCTTTACTCAGTCCGCTGATAAATGTTGCCTGTCAGCCCTGAATGCCCCAGCAGCCCATGCAACCATTCATCAGACCTCAGATTCTTCAATGGGAAGAAGAAGGTGTGCCCACAGGCAGTATCTGTCTCCCTCTCTCATCATATTTAAGCTCCCTGAAGGTAGAAGTAGTCTTGCATCTCCAGCAATGGGACTGGCACAGAGCAGGGGCCCAAATGTTTGCTGAATATTGTGGAATGAAGAAAGGAGGTATAAAAACTACAGTCACCTTTTCTTCTAAGGGGCACTTGATGGGACAGTGGATCTAATAATAAAACACTTGCATAGGGGATATACATATCACATACCACACTGAAATGAGGATGCATGAGCACTAAGTCACTTAGGTCACGTCCGACTCTAGCCCGCCAGGCTCCTCCATCCATGGGATTCTCCAGGCAGGAATACTGGAGTGGGTTGCCATGCCCTTCTCCAGGGGATCTTCCTGACCCAAGGATTGAACCCACATCTCTTATGTCTCCTTCACTGGCAGGTGGGTTCTTTAGTTTTCCTTAAAAAACTAAAAATAGAGCTACCACATGATCCAGCAATCTTCTGGGCATACATGCAGAAAAGATGAAAACTCTAATTCAAAAAGATACATGCATCCCAATGTTCTCAGCAGCACTATTTAAAATAGCCAAGACATACAAGCACCCTAAGTGTCCATTGACAGAAGAATGGACAAAGAAGATGTAGCACATATATACAAGGGGAATACTATTCAGCCATAAAAAAGAATGAATTCATGCCATTTGTAGCAACGTGGATGGACCTAGAGATTGCTGTACTAAGTGAATTCAAAAAGATAAATACTATAAGATATCATTTATACGTAGAATCTTTAAAAATTATACAAATGAACTTAATTACAAAACAGAAAGAGACTCACAGACATAGAAAATAAAGTTTGGTTGTTAAAGAAAAAAGAAGTAGGTGGGATAAATTGGGAATCTGAGATTAACAAATACTACTGTGTATAAAATAAACAACAAGGATCTACTGTACAGCACAGGGAACTGTACTCAATATCTTGTAATAATCTAGAGTCAAAAAGAATCTGAAGAAGAATATATATAAATAACTGAATTACTTTGTTATGCATCTGAAAACTAACATAACATTGTAAATCAACTATAATTCAATAAAAAGAAAGAATGTTGAAAAGACACGGGAAGCTCTTAGTACCTATTTTATAGCAAATACTAGTGAGTTTTCACCATTAACTTAAAACAGTTAAAAGCTGCAATTTAAATACAGTAGAAAAGTATCAAACAGACATAGAATCAGGAGTTTGCACTGAGAAAACAGCAGTGGGAGCAATAACCAACACTCTCACAAGTTTCATTTGGTTATGAAATCCTGCAAGGAAAATTTCAGAACTGCAGGAACTTAATACCTTACTGAGACCTACGATGTGTTTGTATATTAAAATACTGTCAGCCCTGCTTAGGCTTCTACTTAACTTCCTATACCTTCTGGCAATAGTAGTTCAAGATGGAGAGTTGAGAGGGCACTGTTGCTAGAATTCCTTTGGGTCTGGGCTCACTGGGCCCTGCAGAACACACCAAAGAAAATTTGGCAATGTCCTGCAGCCATGGCATCGCCACACCATGTAGTCTATGGATTTGGCTTCCTCTGTGTGAGTGATTATGCTGAGCACTGGAATAGAAGTGTCATGTTTGGCACCATCCATCCAAACTTATCTTTGGAGTTTTTCTTAGCTGACGAAGTATTGACAAACTTTTTAAATGGAAAACTGATACATATATACACACACACATATATATATATGTAAACACAAATATATATATATATATATATATATATAAAAACTCTTTTTCATTTCTTTTTATATTTTTTTAAATTGGAGTATAATTGCTTTGCAGTGTTGCATTAGTTTCTCCTGTACAACATCGTCAATCATCCTTATGTATACATATATCCCCTCCCTTTTGAGCCTCTCCCTCCCCATTCCTCCCACCCTACCCCTCCAGGTCATCACAGGGCACTGAGATGAGCTCCCTGTGCTATACAGCAGCTTCCCACTAGCTATTTTATACTTGGTAGTATATATATGTCAATGCTACTCTCTCTTTCTTGAATGCCTACTATGCACTATATGAGGAGCTAGAAATAAAAATTTAAGTAAGACAGGGTCCATGCCCTAAAGTTTGAATACAGTGATGAAGACAGTTTATGCACAAATGGCAAATAGGTGAAGGTTGCTATAGATACACTGGATTGTGCAGTGTTACTAACTCTGCTCCATTTACTTTTATAAAATGATTTCTAGTGATCCCTGTAGCTTGTAGTAGGTAGGGAAGTGTATTATTTATGCTGAAATCTTGTAGGGAGGCTCCTAGAAATAAGCAAGTCTGCAAGGAACAAATCTACATATGTTTAGTTTGGTTCAACAGAAGAAATGTCTAGAGAAAAAAACCATTTTTTTCTTAACAAGAGAAAAAGAAGCATGCTGGCTGTGACTTTCCACAGGTATCCCCAGAATAAATGAATGGGGGTGGACACACTGAGACCTGTGGTCTGACGGGGAGCATGTTGAGGCTCTGTGTCCACATCCTGAACTTGGAACTGGGTAGCCTAGAGCTCTGTTTTCCAGCAAACTTCAGAGCCCTCATGTCCTCATTCTCGGTTCAGAAACTTCACCCTTCCAACAAAGTTCAATTCTCCCAGAAGCATAAAGTACACTAGATATGACAAGCTTGGAAAAATCAAGTTTTACTGATTACTAGTTTACTCATTGCAAATGAAATGTCCAGTGTAGTAAGAGGTACCCAGTATGTCCTTGTCCTCCAAGGTGAGTTTGTCACAACAGGTTTAGCTTATTTTCCTGAAGGCACTTTAGATACCTTTTAGAAATGGTATATTTCTGTATGATTCAAAATAAAATAATTTTCACTTACATGAAGTATTTGCCATCACCTTACTGAGCGCCAAGAGCCCTGACTCTTACAATGGACATAATATAAGAACCTGTTTCCTATTTTGACTTGGAAGAGTTGGATGCAAATTCATGTGGACTGCTAAAATGTGTCATCAGCTGAAGCCAGCAAAGGGCTCTTCTGCTGTTTCAGACTGAAGCAGTTTTCTCAGTGAAATGTGAGGTAGTCCTTAGAGTCTGGGAGGCAGCCTCACTTACTGGCTCTTTCTCCCTCTCAGTTGTGAGTATCCACAGAGTTTTTTGAAGCTTTTTTTGCTGTTGTTTTGTTTTACTTTCATATGATATCATTTATATGTAGAATCTTAAAAAATAATACAAACTGATTTATAAAGTAGAAACAGACATGCACATATCAAAAACAAACTTATGGTTACCAATGGAGAAATGAGTAGGGGAGGGATAAATTAGGAGTCTGGGAATGGTATAGAACCTGCCTGCCAATACAGGAAACATAATGAGATGTGGGTTCAATCCCTGGGTTGGGAAGATCCCCTGGAGCAGGAAATGGCAACCCACTCCGGTATTCTTGCTTGGAGAATTCCATTGGCAGAGGAACCTGGCGGGCTACAGTCCATAGGGTCAAAAAGAGTCAGACAGGAGTAAAATGACTTAGTGTAGCACATATATAGGATGGATAACTAACAAGGACCTACTGTATGGCACTGGGAACTATAACAACATATACAGAATTTTTACAAGCTGTAGTGATGACTATCAGACTCATGACAACTGGTCCAAGAACTGAGTTCTACCTTGAGTTCATTTTCAAGAGAGTGTCTCACTCAAACAGCTTATTCAACCTTGCTTCTAAGGTCTCTCACATCCATTTTTAAATCCTTAGAATTTCAATCTTGCTTTGGGAAGATGCCAGAAATTCAAATAATCGTCTGATGATTAAATGACCACTATTGCCAGCACATCCAAAATAGTAGGCTCTTGGGAAATACCAGAGATCAAAATTCTATTAAATCCATATGAAGTACCTGCTGTGTGGTCAGCACTGTGATGACCACTACAGAGTTGAAATGGAGTTATACTTTATTTTTAAGAAAAGTCTTTGACCTAAAGAACTATTGGGACTAGATATCACACATGAAATGACTACAGTGAGAACAGGGCAGAGATGATTAATAATTATAAAAAGTGCTTTAGGGTACAGTAAGTGATAATAGAGTACATTCACATACAATAGTTCTTTTGATTTTGATGACCACATGGTGAGGTAGGCAAGGGAGATACTGCATTATTAACCTCATTTTATAGACGAGGAAACTGTGAGGTCCAGGGTAGCCAAAGGCACCTTGAAAATAAGTGGCAGAGTTCCAGGATAGTAGTATTAGCATTGCCTCTCTGTTCTGTAATCTTGGTGCCACATCACGCTGCTTCTTTGCTAAGTACTACTGAAGAAGAGGAAGGAGCGTGGAAGGATGTGAAAGGTGAGCTGTAAAGGGTACTGGTAGGCAACAGAAAGGATATGGCGTCTTCATGGGGAAAGAAAAAGAGAGAAATAGGCAAAGAACATGATGGTGGGCTTGGAGGCAGAGAATTGGGAGGGAACAACTTACTGAAAGGAGATGTATATTAGAAGAAAGTAGGAAATACAGCTTGATAGGAAAATTAAGTAATCATGGAATTTGCAGAAAGTTGAAATCAAGAGTTGAGTTTTCATCATTCTAGCAAAGAGGCTATTTTTGTGGAAGGAGACAATATAGAGGTTAAGAAAGGGGACATGGTGTTCCAGCAGCAGGCAGGTTAGAAGAGTGGATGATAGGGAGGCAAACAGTCTGAGTTTCTGGAATTCAGGAGTTGGGGGGCAGGGGGAGGAATGACCTGGTGTAGTTCTAAAATGTTGAGGTGGACATGCTTTACAGAATTCATCACCCAATTCATTTGCACGTCACTGAACAACAGCAAAGCTAAAAATACTCCGGTTACAAGAACAGGGCATATAAAGGAAGGATGACTGGTGCTTAGAAATTTATGATGGATTAAGTCATTTTAGGTTGGTTGACATAAAGCTTATAAAATATGCTGTCTCAAGCATTTAGGATTGACAAAGATAAAATTACCTGCATTTTTAGGCTTTCGTTTGACTTCCTGCATTCAGCCAGGCTGTTATCAGGCTTAACTGATTACAAGCTGTTGTAGCTCCAACAGATGAAGGGAATTTGAATAGGGTGGGAGGTACTCTGCATCCCTCACCTACACTTAACTGAGAATAGGTCTGATTTTATAAAATTTCTTTTATTAGGATATTTCACAAAATTTCATGTGGGTAAGGAGTTCTATGGCTTAATACAACTGAAAAGCCATTGATTCAGTCCAATCCTAGCCACAAACAGATGAGGAAGACAGGACAGAGAGATGCAGGGCCTGGCCCAAGATCACAGGCAAGTGAGGCCACTTGAGGGGCATTTATAACTATTAATACTTTAAACTAGGAACTGAAAAGGCTCCACAGCAAAAGGAGACACTCAACAAAATGAAAAGGCAACCTACTGAACAGGAGAAAATATTTGTAAACCAATATCTGATAAGGGATTAAGATACAAAATATATAAGGAACTCATACAACTCAACAGCAAAAAAGCCCCAAATAATCCAATTTTAAATAGACAAATGACCTGAAGAGATACTTTCCAAAGAAGACATACAAATAGCCAACAGGTACATTTGTTGTTGTTCAGTCGCTCAGTTGTGTCCGACTCTTTGTGACCCCATGGACTGCAGCACACCATGCCTCCCTGTCCTTCAACATTTCTTGGAGTTTGCTCAAATTCATGTCTATTGAGTCAATGGTGCTATCCAACTACCTCGTCCTCTGTTGTACATGAAAGGTGCTAAACCACTAGGGGCTTCCCAGGTGGCACTACTGGTAAAGAATCTGGCTGCCAATGCAGGAGATGCAAGAGACGTGGGTTTGATCCCTGGGTCAAGAAAACCCCTTGGAGGAGTAAATGGCAAGCCACTCCAGTATTCTTGTCTGGAAAATCCCATGGACAGAGGAGCTTGGTGGGCTACAGTCCATGGGGGTCGCAAAGAGTTGGACATGACTAAGTGACTGAGCACAAACATCACTAGTCATCAGGGAAAGGCAAATCAAAATCACAATGAAATATCACCCCACACCTGTTAGAATGGTTAGCAATCAAAAACACAAGAGATGACAACTGTTGGGAAGAATGTAGAGAAAAAGGAACCCTGTCCACTGTTGGTGGGATAGTAAAGATGCAGCTCCTGTAGAAAACAGTATGGAGCTCCCATATGATCCAGCAATCTTACCTCTGGGTATATATTCAAAGGAAATGAAATCAGTATTTCTAAGAGATATCTGCACCCACCCCTATGTTCAATGCAGCATTATTCATAATAGCCAAGATATGAAACCAGTCTAAGTCCGTCAACCAATGAATGAATTGTTTTTAAATGTAGTATATATATTTGGGATTCATATGTAAGGAATATTATTCAGACATTAAAAAAAAGAAGAAAATCCTGCCATTTGTGACAACATGGATAAGCCTGGAAGGCAGTACGCTAAGTGAAATAAGCCAAAGAAAGAAAGACAACTAGTCTATTACTATCATTTAAAAGTGGAATTTAAAAGTCAAAATCATAAACTAGAGAGTAGAATGGTGGTTGCTAGGGGCTGGGGGTGGAGGGAGTGGGAGGTGCTGGTTAAAGGACACAAACTTTCAGTTATAAGATGAATAAGCTCTGGGGTCTAATGGTCAGCATGGTGACTTGCTGCTGTTGTTAATAATCCTGTGTTGCATACTTGACATTAGCTAAGAAAGCAGATTTTAGGAAGTGTTTTCACCATTAGAAATGGTCACTATGTAAGGTGATGGAGGTGTTAATTAACTTAACTGTGGTAATCATTTCAACAATACGTATGTACATGCATATCAAATCACCATGTTATACACCTTAACACAATTTTGTCAATTTCACCTCAATAAAGCTGGGGGTGGCTGGTGGGGGCACTGGGCAACTGAGAACTCAGAAAGCAAAAACCATTTAATGTACTTTGAAGCCCCAGGCCAGGATCCCACCCAGTCCTTTACTGTACCTGTGGCCTAACCAGTGCCCTAAACCGACCCACACAGGTGGCAGGGACCATGACGGGAATATAGCCCCTGCACACGCTCAGCAGGCTGGCCTCAGAACACTGGGACCGATGACCACTCGAGCTTGTTCCCACATTAAGCCTCTTAGGGAACTTCTCATAAGGCAAGAGTCCGGTTAATACTTTTCTCTCACTTGTTCATATTTCAACACTTGCTTATTTCTTTTCCTCATTATACTCTTTTTGGAGACTAAGGCAAAAAGACAGAACAAAAACAAAACAAAACCCCACCTTACGAAGAGAAATGTCTGTGCCCTGGGGAAGATAAAGGAGTGCTGCAGGTTTGAGATTCTCGCTGTTACCAAAGAATTATGACCCAGAAGCACAGAGTCATTAAATCTGCTGGTTTCACTCGTATAACAGCACATAACATACCTGAGACTGCATCACCCGCTGAATCAGGAAGTTTAGGGAGAAAAGCCCAGCAGAGACCCTAGTAAATCTGTCTTTTTGCATTCCAGTCATAAAAAAAGCATTCCCCTCACTTCTTCACACAGGGCCTACCATCACCTTAGCCGTGTTTATCGAGACGGACAAAACGTCTTTGCTGAAGCTAGACATTTCTCTTCTTTGACAGCAAACACTGATTAAATATACCCAGAGAAAAGTTAGGGAGACCAGACACACCTTTTTGCCAGTTACTAAGGGCACAGACTTACTAAGGGACAGACTTTCAATTCTGGTATTTCCTCTCCTTACTGTCAAGAAAAATAAACAAAGGTGGTGAATTTTACAAACAATTTCTACTGAAGATACAGCTGTTTCCATTTTAACTTAGGTTGTAAGATTTCTTACCAGTTTTGTAAATTATCAAATCTAATTAAAAAAGCTCCTAAACTAACTATGCTCCTGACTGTAAATTTAGGAAAACTGGAGTCTATATAGATGATATACAAACCAACAGTGCAAGCTGAGTTCACCCCTGGCAGGACTGGAAGGGACCATTTTGGGATGAAGGATTCTGAGGGGACTGTGACTTTGCCTGCAATGACATTAGTGGCAAGAGACATTTCCAAAAGGGCCTGTAAGTTATGGATTAATGACAGCCCTCTGTGAAATGATTAACTCCTTCATATTCAGAATGCCCAGTTTACCAAATGACAGATCAAAATGGCTTTTCCAGCACTCACCAACACTGCAAACAGAACTGTATCCCACTTAGCAATCTGGGGAAAATATGATGTCTGCAGCCTATCTGCTGATATGAGCAGTAGAGCCTGTTTTTTAATCACCCGTGTCAGAAATATAAAAATCTCCTTAAAATAGGTTACCCAGCTCTTTGGGCTTCACAAGCAATTCACCAACACAAAAGCTCCTTATTTTACAATAGTGATTGGCACGGTCAGCTAGCTGCTTGCTGGGTTATTGAGATGGCTCAACTTGGTTTGAGTAGTAAAATATTCCATGTTGCCTTAGCAAGTCATCTGCATAACTGCAGAACTTTCTAATCCCCCGGAAGACCCATAATTATGCCAGGAGAAATTTAGGCTCTCTGATCCCCTGTCTGGTAACTGTATGCACAAACCTCCCTTTCAATTATTCCTGAATGAATGGCACTCAAGCGTCATTGTGGGACAGGAAAGTGGACTTCCCAGCATGCACTTCTCTCTCCTGCCTGCCACTAGTCAGTGGTTCTGAGATCACAGAGCACAGCTGGGACTCTCCTTCCTTGGCCCCACACATGGGTATTTACAAATTTATGAAGGAGCTATGGTTTTTCCAGTAGCCATGTATAGATGTGAGAGTTGGACCATAAAGAAGGCTGAGTGCCAAAGAATTGATGCTTTTGAGCTGTTGTGTTAGAGAAGACTCTTGAGAGTCCCTTGGACTGCAAGGAGATCAAGCTAATCAATCCTAAAGGAAATCAATCCTGAAGATTCATTAGAAGGACTGATGTTGAACCTCCAATACTTTGGCCACATGATGCAAAGAGCCGACTCATTAGAAAAGACCCTGATGCTGAGAAAGATTGGGGGCAGAAGGAGAAGGGGACAACAGAGGACGAGATGGTTGGATGGCATCATTGACTCAATGGACATGAGTTTGAGCAAGCTTTGGGAAATGGTGAAGGACAGAGAAGCCTGGTGTGCTGCAGTCCATGGGGTTGCAAAGAGTCAGACACAACTGAGCGACTGAACAACAACAAATGAAGGAACAATAAATAATCTCCTGACCACTGCAGAAGGCAGGCAAGAAGGAAAACTGATAGATGTACACTTTTATTCTTGAGCTAGATAATGTCCACTGTACCAAGCTCTAAAAGGTTGCCTTTCATCCTGTTGGAGAAGATGTAAAGTATGCTTTGTGCAGACCGGTCTGGCCTTTGGAGGATTTATTTACAAGACCTACTGGCTTGAGTAAGTGCAGGGATGCACCATGTGTTGAGAAAGAAAATGAATACCTTCAACAGGCTTTCAGGACCTCAAAAAACAGCTGTTTGGCTTAGAAGATCTTATCTATAATGCATTATCATCAGGAGGAAAACATTAAAGGCATTTCTCAAGTTTAAAGGGAAAAAAATTATGAAAAGCAAGCTGAGTCAGCTGCCAGTGTCTGTCTGAAGTTGTTGGAAATGCAGAGATCTTTAATTTTGACAGATTCTGCTCTGTGAACAGGGCACAGCTTCTGCATAGTTTCAGTCACTTCTGTTGTCTGTCATAGGCTAGAAGACAAGCTCATGAGCTTCCCTGGTGGTTCAGTGGTAAAGAATCTGCCTGCCAATGCAGGAGACGCAGGTTCCATCCCTGGGCTGGCAAGATCCCCTGGAGGGGGAAATGGCAACCCACTCCAGCATTCTTGCCTGGAGAATCCCATGGACAGAGGAGCCTGGTGGGCTACAGTCCGTGGGGTCGCAAAAAGAGTCAGGCATGATTTAACCATTAAAGAACAACAGAAGGATAGCACATACAGCTTGCACTATTTGGTCTTTCGGAGGGTTGGGAGAGGGCAGAATGATAGAAAACTGAGTTAATTTTACACTGACCTCTAGGTCACAGCAGTGACAAGATGCTGTCATTACAGTATCTTACAATTTCTATAAAGCTCTGACATTATTGGATGGCAATAGAGAACAAGTCATTGTCTACATGTCACATCCTATTAAAAAAGCTGTGATGGAACCCCAGTTGTTTCTCAGCCTGAGTACTTATATCTCCAACTCCCAGAAGAACACATGTTTTTCTCAAGGTTTGGTGTACTGGATTTAACTGGAGTCAGTGAAACCTTATTTAGATCCTGAACTCAGGGTCTGATCATCACTGTCAGAAATTGATTAACTTGAGCCAATTGCTAAACAACTTCGAGTCTCAGTTTCCTTATCTAGAAATCAGGATGGTAAAATTTCAATTTCAAGACTGTTGTTCAGTCGCTAAGTCATGTCCAACTATTTGTGACCCCATGGACTGTAGCATACCAGGCTTCTCTGCCATTTACTATCTCCTGGAGTTTGCTTAAACTCATGTCCATTGAGTCGGTGATGCCATCCAGCCATCTTATCCTCTGTCGCCCCCTTCTCTTGCCCTCAGTCTTTCCCAGCATCAGGGTCTTTTCCAATGAGTCGGCTCTTCGCATCAGGTGGCCAAAGTATTGGAGCTTCAGCTTCAACATCAGTCCTTCCAAAGAATATCCAGGGTTGATATCCTAAAGGATGTACTGGTTGAATCTCCTTGCAGTCCAAGGGACTTGCAAGAGTCTTCTCCAGTACCACAGTTCAAAAGCATCGATTCTTTGGTGCTCAGCATGGTAAGAAGTAAATAAGAAAGAGTTAATTCACTGAATTCTCACGATTATGTATGTTTCACAATGCCTGGCGTACAGTAAGTGCTCAATAAATGTTACTTCCCTTTTTAGGTTAACTTTTGATTGTGGCAAAGGAACAGTGCCAGGTAGCATAAGAGGTTGACACTGTATGAGCTTTATTCTTGTTCAGGTGGTATATTCAGCTGAATCACTCTCAGTTCTGTAAGCAGGCTCTGAGGACCACCTGCTGGTGTAGCTCATTGCAGGCAAGTAACACAGTGCTCGGCAGGTGTGAGATTTCTTCACAGAGCATTAGCCATCTCTTCCAACCCCCTGCAGAACTCACTGCAAAGCTTCCTGCTATTGACTCTCAAAATGCCTACCCTCTCAGCCAAAATGCCCACCCTCTCAGCCAAAATGCGATGCATGAGCTGTTTCATGGCCTTTAGTCATTTACATCCATTTTTCATATAAAATGAATAAGTCAGATGGTAAAGAGGCATCCCTGGTGGCTCAGATGGTAAAGAATCTGCTTGTAATGCAGGAGACCCAGGTTTGATCTGTGTATTGGGAAGATCCCCTGGAGAAGGAAATGACAAGCCACTTCAGTATTCTTGCCTGGAAAATTCCATGGTCAGAGTAGCCTGGCAGACTACAGTCCAAGGGGTTGAAAAGAGATGGACACACCTGGACAAATAACACATCACATTTCCATATAAGAAGCAGCACTGTGCATGTGTGCATGCCAAGTCGCTTCAGTCATGTCCGATTCTGTGACTTTATGGACTGTAGCCTGCCAGGTTCCTCTGTCCATGAGATTTCTCCAGGTAAGAATACTGGAGTGAGTTGCCATGCCCTACTCCAGGGGATCTTCCCCACCCAGGGATCGAACCCATGTCTACATTCTCCTGTATATCTCCTGCATTGGCAGGAGGATTCTTTACCACTAGTGCCACTACTGGCTCCCATAGAAACGAGGTGAAGGGGAGTAAGAGACAGAAGGAAATGGCCAGATGGAAGAACAGCTAAGGCGACCAACTATAACAAACATCTCTTTCCTGCCAGGATGCTAAAAGCAGGATTCCAGCCAGCTTTGCGAGTTACTATCTTAGCCAACTGGCTGCATGTTTGATGGAAACACAGGCCCAACGTGGAAAAACAAAAGCTCTTCTTCAGCCAGTAAGGAATGGTTGGAAATGCATTTGAAGAAAACACCATTGTGGTGTTCCAGGTTTATTCTCTCTGTGCAGCATGAACTGAATTTATTCAGCTCCCATGCTTGGGGGCCATTTCTCTAACTACCAATTCCACCTGCAATCTAAGACACTGGGCTGTACAAATGGTTCCTCAATCTCCACAGGTAATCAGTGAAACATCATTTTTCACGCTCTAGAAAATGCAAACACAGCTGAATTGATCCACTTCAAATCTTCCCAAACAATTCAACTACGGATGAAAAGAGATGAGATATTTCAAAGTAAAGTTGCTTGGATGTCCTAGGGCATGAGGATAGTGGATACATGGATGAGGAAAAGTATATTTTCAGTCGAGTTACTGGTTTAAAACAGAGGCACTACCTAATTTTAGTCTGTCAGACATGAATCCTATGTGGTTGCATGTGGCAACTTCTAGGGTCATAACACCACTGCTTTCCACAGTATCTATGGGGGGCTTTTCATGCTAGGATGTAGGCAGCTACCAGACAGGTCCTGTCAACTGCCTGTAGTCACCTGATTGTACTAAATGCCCCGTAACCAAAAAAATCAGACTTTGTTTAGAAATCTGTGAGTCAAATAGTTAAAGAAAAGGCAAAACCAAAACAGAACAGCAGTCTACATGACCAAGTGCAAGCCACAGGTCTGGGAATCTGGAGGTCATGTTTTCAGGCAGAAAGTCCTAGGCAGGCCAGGGTCTGGAATCTAGGCACAGGCCACTTATCCTCGAAGACTTGATTCCTTTCATTGAATGGCTTCTATCCTTTCCAAAACCAACCATCAATTCCTTATTCTGCAAGGCCCAAGTTGCATTTGTCCGTGATCTTTTGGACATACCTTTACTAGGTGTTATTTACTATACTGAGTTTATAAAACTCCATCTTTATTATATAAGTAGCATAAATACCCATTCGCATATATGTATATTGTCAACAGAGTATTATAGTTATATTCCTCTTTCCTTCACTAGACTATAGTCTTTTTAAAGGCAAGAACTATGTCACATATATTGAGTGCTGTATTAGACACTGAAGTTTCACAAATAAACCTCTCTGAATTTGGATAAACAAAGGTGAAGATTAGTAAACGGTTTGTGAGCAAATGGAGAAGAAAGAAGTGATTAGTAAGGTCTAGGATGGGTAAAGTAAATGTAAAATATAGTCAAACCAATCTCTACTTTTGTGATATGGTTACCAGGCTATTAAATCAGTGAAATTCCACACATGACCTGGATTTGGCAACTCAATACGTAAAATTCTTTATCCTTATGGGAACAACAGCAAATCATCAGCTGCCAAATAATGTTTTTTAATAGACAAACCAGTGGCTCAGATGGTAAAGAATCTGCCTGCAATGCAAGAGACCTAGGTTCAATCCCTGGGTTTGGAAGATCCCCTGGAGAAGGGAATGCCAACCCACTCCAGGATTCTTGTCTGGAGAATTCCACAGACAGAGGAGCCTGGTGGCTTACAGTCCATGTGGTCGTAAAGAGTTGGACGTGACTGAATGACTAACACTTCCACTTTCAACCCTAAACATTCTAGTAGTACTACAGAATTCTGTCTTTATTTATGCTGTTATAATATTTTCATCAGCTACTTAAATGAAGTAAGATTTCCTGTGAAACCTACTGAGGGCAGAAAGCCAAGGAAAGACAGCTACTGTTTCATGACAGAAAAAATTCTTGACAGATTATATCATGAAGCTGAAATCTACACTATACTAAATATAAAGTTATAAATTTTGGTTTACATTACCAACAGCCTAGGCAGAGAATAACCACAACCTTACTAGATAAATTAATTTATATGAATTTTATAGTAACTAAAAACACCATGTCATTCAATATATGCATATATACACACACATACACATCATATACACAATTTTTTATAAAAATATAGATAGATAAGATATATATATACATGTGTGTATATATATAAAAATATAAAGGCTCACAATTTTACATATTTAGTTGTTGTTTAGTCGCTAAATCATATCCAACTCTTTTGGTAAGACTGAGCCACCTGGGAAGCTCTATATACATAGTGTTGCTGTTTTCATTCCAATCCCAAAGATAGGCAATGTGAAAGATGTTCAAACTACCACAATCGTGCTCATTTCACATGCTAGCAAGGTAATGCTCAAAATCCTTCGAGTTAGGCTTCAACAGTATGTGAAGTGAGAACTTCCAGATGTACAAGCTGGGTTGAGAAAAGGCAGAGGAACCAGAGATCAAATTGCCAACATATTGGATCATAGAAAAAGTAAGAGAATTCCAGAAAAACATCTACTTCTGCTTCATGAGCAAATGCTTTGAGCAAATTCCAGGAGATAATGGAAGACAGAGGAGCCTGGCAATCCCTGAGGTCACAAAGAGTTGAACACGACTTAGCAGCTGAACAACAACAAAAGGCTGCTTAAAGAAACTAATGTACAACTGAGTCTCATCTTTAGATCACAACATCTCGGTCAAGTAAAATTCCTCTTCATGAGTCTTGATCACCTTTGGAATACAACAGCCACTTCTAATTAGGCGGCCTATAGAACCAAATATCCAGGATGGTGAGAGGTCAAAAAACTCTGACTAGATGATAATATTTGAGAGAGCTACACTTATTTGCCCAGAGAAATGGAAACTTTGGTGGAGGGAGGGGGAGATTGAGAGTTAAACCTGAACTAATAACTTTACAAATCACTGGAGAGGAGAAAGTAATTTCAGAGGATGACTTCATAAAAGCAGCAGGGAGACCTATGTGGGGTCAAGTTTTAAAATGCCTGACAAGGGAATGGGCTGCCTGAGATTGAGGAGCACCCTGCCCACGGAATCATTCAAGAAGAGGATGGAGGAGTAACCACCAATGGGGATGCTATCAAATGCGTTTCCGCACTTGAGATCAGGATCCTTGAGGGAAAAGACCCCCCAAACCCTTTCAATGCTATGGTCTTCATTAAAGCTGATAGTGAAGGGAGCAGAGGGCAGGAGATAGACATCTCAGATCACTGAGTTGCACTGCTGAACTTGATACAATCTCATGCTACATCAACTCAGATTGAGAATAACCTGAGAAGAGCTTTGTCCTGACAAACCCACATATGTGGCTGCATAGCTTCTGTGGCTCAAGATGACTTGTCTGACACCTTAATATAAGCAGGCATATGGAAAATGAGGCAGAAATAAGCAAAAAAGGGCAAAGAGCCAAAAAAAAGAAAAAAAGAAATCCTGTGTGAGCTATAAAGCAGGAAGCTTAGGGTGAAGACATATAATTCTGAGTGGAGCAGGGTAATCACAATGTTGTGGGTTCTCGCACAGATCATTGGTTTTTATCGTAGATCCTGGGAAAGAAACCACAGAGCAAATTGCAGTAGTATTTTCCTCTTAAACCAGCACAACCACTTCCTCACCACCAAAGGCTCCAATGGTCCCACAATGGAGAACAGCACTGAAAATATATTTTTTTCTTATTCAAAACCTCTCCCTGCCATTCACGTATTTCAGCAAACATGTGGCCTTGTGTCCCCCTTTCCTTAACCCCCTCCCTCCACCACACAGAACAACAGCCTGGGGATATAGGACCAAAAAAATCCTCAGACTGAAAAAAATTTTTTTTTCACATAAAGAATGAGAAAAACAGAATTCCTATCCCTTCTGTTATAAAAACTGAAAGGTAAGGGAAATTTTATAGACCCAGAAAGTGATGAAATGAAGAGAAAGACATCAAGTCTACCCAAAAGGTGATAAAATATTTTATTTGTTTTTTGGTTTTGAAAAAGAAAATAAATCATTAAAATGACTGTCAGAATGGCTCCAGGATAAGGGCATTGAATAGAAGTTGGCTATAAATGTTGGAGAGAGAAATAAAAGAGTTGGTTTTGTTTCCTTAGCATTTGTCTGGGCTGAACCCTCCTATTTCAACACAGGAATCATGGACGACGGTAAAAGTCAACCCACCAAGTGACCTGCATTAGTGCCTTCCTTGAGGCCTGTCCAAGAGCCTCAGAGCAGCTGCTCCCCACCTGCACCCAGGTTCCCACCCAACGCAGACCCTACAGGACAAGCCACCAATCCACCAGCGCTTCAGGATCACAGTATTTCTTATTTCCATTATTACTATTTCACATATGCCTGCTTATAAAACAAGCATTTTTCCCAGTTCTTGTTTTTCTCAGTCCTAGGAATTCAAGATGAAAAAGGAAAGGTTCCTGCCCCAAGCAGCTAACTCTACAGTCTAAAGGGCTTTGGATTAATTCTGATGTTGTTTAATGATATATTTCAAATGCCTGGAGATAGAAAACAGTGACAGAATAGCTGTTGTAAAAGAAACTGTTTGATTTTATTTAAACCCAGGAAGGATTAGGTAAGAAACTGTAAAAGGGGTAGGATTTTCAACTAACCCATAAATGTGTATCCCAAGATTTGCCTTTTCCTTTTCTATTTCAAAACATGTCAAACTCTCCTATGAACGTGTGATGCCTCAACTAAGTCTTACAAGACTGTTCCCCTTCAAAACTAAGTTTCTTTAGGTCTGTGATGAACATAAACATTAAAAACTTAGAAATAGACTGAACTTTGGAATGAACTGGAACTAAACACATGTGCCAATCAATATTAATCTCTACAACTACCCGCACATCCAAATTTGGCCCAAGACAATTTAGTCTCAGATTGATTGTCCAAATCATATACAATATGACCCAAGAATAGTACTGAGGACAGTGGCTTAGCAGGAGACAGGAGGTATCTGTAAAATGGAAATGATCTTGGCTTCCTTTCAGCATGCCCATAACAGCACACATCTTCGTAAGTGTCAAAGCCCTCCCAGCACCATCACAAGGCCAAGGCTTTCAACAGTCTTTGCTAGTTGCTAAGTTGCTTCAGTCGTGTCCGACTCTGTGCGACCCCACAGATGGCAGCCCACCAGGCTCCGCCATCCCTGGGATTTTCCTGGCAAGAACACTGGAGTGGGTTGCCATTTCCTTCTCCAATGCATGAAAGTGAAAAGAGAAAGTGAAGTCGCTCAGTCACGTCGGACTCTTAGCGACCCCATGGACTGCAGCCTACCAGGCTCCTCCGTCCATGGGATTTTCCAGGCAAGAGTACTAGAGTGGGGTGCCATTGCCTTCTCCAAGACCTCCCCTTAATACACAGTGGTCAATCTGAAGCACTTCTGAGAAGATACCGGCATGAGATGCCCCCAAGTCACCATCTATTTGCATAACCATATCTTTGTCCTTTATATCATCACCAGGCAGTTTGGAGGGTCTGGTTGCTCATAGAATCATTCTATGTTGACCATTAAGATGGCCACTTAGATGATACTGGACAATACAATTCCTCAAATAGACACATAACTAAAAACCTGAACCTACACAATGTCTTTTCAAAATGAGCCATGGGGCTTCCTTGGTGGCTCACTAGTAATCCACCTTCCAATGCAGGAGACACGAGTTTGAGCCCTGGTCCGGGGAGATCCCACATGCTGCAGAGCAATTAAGCCCGGTGTGCCACAAGTATCCGGCTCTATAGCCCACAAGCTGTGACTGCTGAGCCCACGCGCCTAGAACCTGTGATCCAGAATAAGAGAAGCCACCACAATGAGAAGCCCGTGTATTACAATTAGAGAGTAGCCCCCACTCTCCACAACTAGAGAAAGCCCGTGTGCAGCAACAAAGACCCAGCACAACCAAAAATAAAAATTAAAAAAAAGAAGAATGAGTCATGGCTCCGTGTCCAAGGCCTGTGTCTGTAATTCGCATTACTGAACAGGCACCTTGGCCCTCGAGTCCACGGCCTGACAATTCTTATTCAGTTGAAACCAGCAGGAGCCAGCCTGGATGACTCAGGGAGAACGGTAATGAGGGGTGAGTAATCGCCCTCTTAAAGTCACTAGTTAGGATAAAAGCAGTTGTTGATTACCTGACGGGACAGGTTTCTCAGGCTGGCCAAGAACAGAACAAATAAATCAATGCCACTTTCCTCCCTCACATCTTAAAACTCGATATTTAAAGTCTGTATTTCAGCCCACAATTCCAGGCAACCTCTCCACGGAACTCCCCATTAGGCCCCTAGTGATCACAGAGATGGAGGAGATGGGCAGAGATGGAGGCGAGAACATCTGGAACCCTAGTGGAGAGAAACCCTAGAGGAACCCCACCTGGCTCTCTGCTTGTGGTCACTGCCTTGGCTATTTTAGGAATGCGTTCTATGAAACTAAGACGATGTCTTATTCAAATAGGGTGAACGCATGCAGAAGAGTGAAAGTAAAAGCCTCTGCGGTGGCAGTACATTTTAAAGACTTGAAAATTGAAAACCTTTCCCTTTCGGAGTTGTAACCAATCCAGGGAGCAAATCCAGAAATGCACTAGGCACTCTCATTCCCTAATTAATCTGATTCTCCCCACTATTCTCCATACTGCTTTACTCTAATTTACCCTTTTGGGGGGAAAGTGAAAATGTTTGGCATTCAAGTGTTGTCCGACTCCTTGTGACCCCATGGCTCCTCTGTCCATGGAATTCTCCAGGCAAATATACTGGAGTGGTTCTTGTCATTCCCTTCTCCAGGGTATCTTCCCGATCCAGGGATCAAACCTCGGTCTCCTGCATTGTAGGCGGATTCTTTACCATCTGAGCCACCAGGCGGGTACCGTTTGGGGGAGATAGGTTAAAATATTGTTAGCTTGAAACTAGTAGACAAATAAGCACAGTATAGTGAATATAGACAACAACAATTCTGCATTATAATCAAGCTTGCTAAGAGACAACATCTTAATTATTCCAATCACTAAAAAGATAATGATGTGACATGACAGAGGTGCTACTGCTACAGTGGCAACCATGTTACAGTGTACAAATGTATCAAATCAGCATGTTGTATACCTTAAATTTACAGTTATGTGTCAAATATATTTCACTTAAAATTTTAGAATATCATTTAGTTACAAATAAGGCACTAATAAAAATATATAAACTAAACTAATTTAATAGATGGCAAGCAACCATCTACATTACTGCCTCCTATTTGAGTTCTATGGGATAAAAGCCAAACAGGTTGATACCATGTGTGATTCTGGTAATAATCTAATTGGAATATTGGTGAAGCTCCTAAAGTAAACTTCAGTAAAAAGGCTTGACCACACACTTGATCAAAATATGTGTGTGCTCAGTGACTCAGTCCTGGTCAACTCTTCGAGACTCCATGGACTGCAGCCCACCAGGCTCCTCTGCCCATGGAATTTTCCAGGCAAGAATACTCAGGTGAGTTGCCATTTCCTCCTCCAGGGGCTCTTCCCAACCCACGGACTGAACCCATGTCTCTTACATTTCCTACATTGGCAGGTGGATTCTTTACTAGTGCCACCTGGGACCAAAGTATACCTGAAGTTTAAATGCAGAAGAGACACTGGGCCCCTGTGATCAGAGTGTATGGTGTAGGTGACATCACTGTTCTAACACGTTCATTCACTGTCCATCTGGTGGTGCTATCCTGGGTAGTTAGCACAGATCTGCCATCCCAGAATAACCAGCTCTGCCCTTTTTATCCTAGCATGGACCCACATTCAACAAATAGGAGAAACATAGCTATTTAGTGGACAGGACTTGATGTTCCCAGGTTAAATATGGAAAGTCACCGTGGTGAGAACAGGGAGAATTGTGCATGGGCTTGACATGTGTAGACATAGAGGAAGTTTTCATCTCTTTTCTAGAAAGACTTCCTGAAGATGAAATTTCAAGAGCCACTTCGGGTTAAATTTGAAATGCTGCCATTTGGTTGGATTGTTGATAACCACCTTTCCAGAAAGAGCCACAGGATAAGAAAGTTACTAATAAGCCCTAGACTGTGGGGTGTGTGAATATGCATCCTATTTAGGAACTGCCTTTGCCAGCTCAGCTTTCCTTGCCAAGAGCCAGCCTAGAGCAAAGCTTTTTTTTTTTTTTTTTTGTAAACTTCCTTTCTATGTTTATTGTTGAGCAATCATCTTCACTGCTGGGAAAAGAAAGGGGAGCTTACACAAACTTTCAGGGATTGTCATCCTGCAACATTGGTCATAAAACCAACCAGAAAGGGGAACAATGAAACCTAGCAATCCTAGGTTGAGTCAAAATTGCAGTAAATTCAAGGAAATGCCACGTCTGAAGCATCCTCTAAGGGGATAAGATGAATAACCACCCTCCTGGAGCACGCCCATCTGAGCGCGCTCAAGAGCACAGAGTGGACCCCAGTGTGCGAAGTGCACAGTCTCATCCTGCTCACCGCTGTGCCTCTCACCTGCCTCCCCACCACACACATGCTCACATCCATCTCCTGGGCACTTCCAATCCCCAAAATAGGCAATGCCAGCAAGAGCCAAAAGCAACCAATGGTATTCAACCCCATCCACTGATGAAGGTGCAGGCTTTGGTATTCAGGCTGACCAGACAGGAGGGAGCTAAAGGAATACCAGTCTGTTGACCAGGTCCATCCCAGGAAGCAATTAGGTTTATGGCCTGGAAAGAAAAGCCCCAAAGGCCTCGGAAACAAAAGCAGCTTCCTGCTTGTGTTCTGGTCTCGTTCCCTGTCATAAAGGCTGTGATCTCCAACAGCCAAACACTGCTTGGAGAATTTCTCCTGTAGAGACCTGCCTGGCAGGGTTTTGTTTCTATGCTAGGGGATCAACTGTTCCAGCTGGTTTGAATAAGAAAAATAGGATGTAAGCATCCAAAAAGGAAAAATACTTAATGCAGGACAGGATCATAAACTCTTCAAGAGTAGCTGAAGAAAAAGATGATAAAGGTTAACAGAGGTTCCACTGCTATGGGGAAGGAAGGCTTCCCTAGGAGTTTGAACTTGACAATCAAGAAGTTCCTGGGGTAGGAGGGTGAGACGTGCTGGAAGGGGAGGGGCAGCCAGCAGTGTGGGTCTCCCCAGTCCGTCCCCACTTCCTGCCTGTTCTGGTGGGCTGTGCCCATCCAGATTGCCTGGCTTCCCACTCAGTTCATACTCGAGTCCATTGGGGTGAATATGCAGGTTCTCATCTATGCAGAAGATGTATTAATAGCAAATGCCTCTCAGGAGTGGAAATGGGCGCTGATGATAACATGAGTCACCACAGGAGGACCAGGACATCAGAAGCAGGAAGCTAGTTGTGAAGTCAAGAGACAACAATGGAATCTAATGGAGAGGAGATGTCAGATGGCTAGAATGACTGCTCTTCAGTCTTCGACTGTGGTCTCTTCCCCCGTTCTGGTGCTAAATGCAAAGTGAGAAATCACCACTTTGAGACTCCAGTGTAATCCTGGCTCTAAAATCTGATTCACAGCTACACTACTCACACTGAGGAGGGGCTGCAGGCTCAAGACTAAGATATAGGTGCCGTGGACCACTTAATCCATGGCTGTGAGGATGGCCTTACAAATTCAACAAAATGTGTCTCTCTCCTTAGGTAAACCACCTGGTACCACCTGGAGATGGACAAACACTGTATAAAAAAGAATTCTCAGGGGTAGTCCTTAAACAAAAAGCTAAGTAAACACAACATTCTTTTCTTTGGAGCCAGAGCTTTCCGGTTACCTGAATCTAAGAACAAGAGGCTGTCCAAAAGACTGGCAAGAACATTAAATATTCTCATTCCTCAATGCCTTTCCCAGCCAAAAAAAAAAAAAAAAAAACAGCAGAGTGATACCATGATCAGACACGCCCTACTCTCCATACACATCCAGGAGAATTACTCTCTGTTTCAGGGATCCGGTGTCTTTATTATGTCCAATTAGGGTCCCTTGCAGTGTGACTAGATCCATTTTTGGCCCCATGGGTGTACCCAGAAAGACCAAATTGTCCCTCTCCAAATAGCCAATCCCTTTGTCTCTAGAAAAATTACATGGTCCAAGAGAGCACTCTCAGAGGAAGATTTAATTTCCATCACTTGAGAGGCTGCTGCTGCTAAGTCACGTCTGTCATGTCCGACTCATAGACGGCAGCCCACCAGGCTCCGCCATCCCTGGGATTCTCCAGGCAAGAACACTGGAGTGGGTTGCCATTTCCTTCTCGAATGCATGAAAGTGAAAAGTGAAAGTGAAGTCGCTTAGTCGTGTTGGAGCCAGATGACCTGGAGAGAAATCCCTGTTCTGCCACTTAGTAGCCTTACGACATTGGGGGAAGTTCTCAACCTCTCTGTGCCTCAGTTTTCTCACCAAGATGGGGATTAAAGTGATACCTACTCATAAGATTCTGTAATGACCAAATGCATTATGATATTTAAAGGACTTAAAACACTGCTTGGCATAGAGTAATAAAAATTATTAACATTTGCTGATATTATCATTATCTTTATTCTTATACTCTTAAGTATGCTACAGAAGAACTGTTTTCCAAATTTCTCTGCTCTCAGATGCAGTGACTACACTATCTCTATTCCAGGATGATTCAAAGTCAAATGTTGTTGTTGTTTAGTTGCTAAGTCATGTCTGACTCTTTTGCAACCCCATGGACTATAGCCCAACAGGCTCCTCTGTCCATAGGATTTCCCAGGCAAGAATACTGGATGGTTTGCCATTTCTCTAGGGAATCTTCCCAACCCAGGGACTGAACACACATCTCGTGCTTGGCAACCGATTCTTTACCACTGAGCCACCAGAGAAGCCCTTCAAGTCAAATAAAGTAATGTTAATTTCAGAATGCTTTCATATCAAAGTTAAGAGATAAATTTTAAATGGCCGTGAATCCTTTGCAGCTATTTCCACCAAGAGTTGGAGTCTATTTTCAACACTCTCCCCTTGACTCTGGGCTGAATCTGTGACTTTCTTTGGCCAACAGACTGCGCTACTTCAATACTTACCCTCTTACCAGACACTTCTATCTTGTGAAGGAGCCTGAGAGAACCTTTGGAGGATGAGACCACATGACAGAGATGAGTCATCCTAGCTGAGGCCCCTATATCAACTTCCCAGACACTGGCTGAATATGGTGGCACGGACCCCCTGGGAGACTAGCAGACCCACCATCCAGCTAAGCCCAGCCCAAATAGCTGGCTCACGGAATCATGAGCAAATACAATGGTGGTTGTTTTAAGCCACTGAGTTTGTGTATCTACTGTTACCCAATAGATAACAGATACAAAGGCCTAAACAAATGAGGCATTATTATCAATGACATGTCAAATACAAACACACACACAAAACCAGGCCACTTGTCTATCTGCCAGTAGATTTACCAACCACCACATGGTGCTTCCAAGCTCTCATCCACCCACCTGGGGACATTGCAGTCAGCACATCAGCTTGGGAAAACTAAGACCGATTAATGACATCTGGGGAGATAGAGGAAAGTTTTCTGCACTGAGGTAGACACCAAATTAAGTCTTTCCAAAGAGGGTAGTGGGAACTCAAAATTTTGTTTCTTTTAGTCTGTGATAGAATATAGGGCCAGAAATGCAAAGATTTGGCTTCCTTGGAAGCACCTTTATTCTAGGAGTCTTAGATATTGTACGATGATGTAGGTGGATGCCTTCAAGACACAAGCAAACAAATTCAAGGTTAGTATCACCAGGGAAGATTCAAAGAGCCAGTCAGAACAAACCACGTCACCCCAGGGGTCCAGCTCTGTAGCTCGAAGAAAGCAGGAAACCCTAAACACTCTAATTTTTTCTGCTGGTCAAATGAGACAATGATTACATCCTAAGCTGTGATTTTGCCATGACCTAAACAAAAACCCATCTCACTCTACAATACAGGGGACAAAATACGAAGTTCCCCAAATCAGTGTTTTTTTTTTTTTTTTTTTCTGTAACGCGAGGGAAGAAATGATAATCAAGTTTGTAGGAAAATTGCTCTGAAAGATGTTATGAGAGACTCGCAAGCTTAAGTCCCTGTTTATTACAAATAAGACCATTATATCTACATGAAATAATCCTAGTTTTTTAATTTGATGAGGTAGGCCAGCCATTGTGCTACAGATTTTTAAACGAGGAGCAAGATCATTTGTCTGCACGTATATTCATTTGCTCAACTCACATTTGTTTAGCACAGACTTTGTACTGTCTCTGCTGTGGGTGAGTAGGCTGGGGAAAAAGGTGCCAGGGTGGGAACACAGAAGTGGGAATGGCAAGAATCAAACTGAAGCAGCTAAGACACTGCAGCTTTCAAGTGCCCACGAGTCCGGTCATCTTGAAAACCAATTCTCTGCTTGAAGCAACTCAGCATAGCTCAGCTGAGCCCTACCAAAATTGCTGCAGTGATTTGAAACTGATTGGGCTATAAGCCAAGAGAGTGCAGAAAACCCCTGATTTTGTGCAATTATAACACTGACTAGATGTAAGTGGCCCAGAGATGGAGATGCTAAGATGAAATATTAATATTAATAATTTACCTGAAGGACTTGCAGCTAATTTCATGCAAAGCCTAAGCCGGGTCTCCTGAGCTCCAGGCCAGAAGGACTCCTGCCAAACCCCACAGAGACCCCTCTCAAGATACAAGCTATTTACAATGTGAGGGGGTAGAGACACCCCACAATTCCAACCCATCTGGCAGCGGACCAAAACAAGCACTCAGTATGCTGAGTAAAAGCCTCCACCTGGCACATGGGAGCAACAGAAGGATACAACCTCCTGTGGCATAGACCTAAAAGCCCTCTAACCATATGCACTTAATAGAGAGCAAAGCAGTCCTTAAGATAGGATTATGAGGGCTTCCCTGGTGGCTCAGTGGTAAAGAATCCACCTGCCAATGCAGGGTTTGATCCCTGGGTTGGGAAGATCCCACATGCTGCAGAGCAACTAAGCCCATGGGCCACAGCTACCGAGCTCTAGAGCCCACAAACTACAACTACTGAGCCACATGCCACTAAGCCCATGCACCACAACTATTGGGCCTGTGCTCTAAAGCCTGAGAGCCACAACTACCGAGCCCATGTGCTACAACTAATGAAGTCCGCGTGCCCTAGAGCCTGTGCTCAGCAACAGTGGAAGCCACCACAATGAGAAGCCCACGCACTGCAACTAGAGAGTAGGCCCCGCTTGCTGTAACTGGAGAAAAGCCCTCGCCGCAACGAAGACCCAGCACAAAAATAAGTAGATAATTTTTTTAATTAAAAAATATTAAATTAAAAAAGATAGGACTATGAGAGCAAAGGTGTAAGAAAATACTTATGTTAAACTTAAAATTCAAAACTTAAACATGGAATAACTATATGGACAAACTATTTACAAGAGGAAAAGCCACAGCAGGACACACTAATGTGTCTGTGACTCCAGAGTTGGGATTTTTTAAAACTGGGTGATTTTTACTCTTCATTCCTTCTGTTGTCCCCTAGAGCCTGAAAATTCCTGAACGATCTTGAACTATTTATATGTATTTGAATGTTTTGGCTGCCTCAATGCAAAAGACACAAAATGTCAATGGTAGGTGGTGGGCAGGGTGCAAAGGGCACAGGGCAAGTGAGTAGGGGCAAGTGTGAAAACCTAGAGGAGTACTGGCCACAACACCTGCCCATGGGTCAAAGCTGCAGCGAGGTTGGACCATGTTCTGTGCTATCTGGAGGGTTACATCTTGTTCTGCCACTTGGGGACTTAGCGGTCTAACTTTGGGCTACTTATCTAATCTATTTGAACCTCAATTTCCTCAAATGTAAAAAATGAATGTTAATAGGACCTTCCTCATAGTAATCAGCATTCTATGCAGATGGAGAGAATGCAAATAAAATGCTTAATCTAGGGCCTGGTAGAAAATAGGAGCCAACCAATATTAGCTGTTGTGATGGTGGAGATAGAGATAGTTCACATTAGAGTTATTATTTTTATTGCCATTATTATCATTATTATTATGATTATCATGACCATCATTACAGCGTTCCTAATATTGTGCTGAATCTGTAACTATAAAGGAATTACATTGCCTAGTTTTGGGAGATAACCCAGTGCTCTCTGTATGTCTCATTGGTGGACATCACTTCTCTGATCTTCATATTCTTCAGGTTAATAGCAGACTCAAGTTCAAGTAATAGCTTGCACACCGCCCAATATGCCCTAGGGAGAAAAGTGATGATGTTATGCAGATTCCTACTTGTTTTCTTGAACCTAATTAGGGTAGTACAGTGTCGTCCTTTTAAAAAGGCAAGGAGTAAACCATCTTAGTAAATATTCTACAGAATAATGCTTTGTACTTGAAACATGTAATTATCATTAACAAACATGAGCACTAATGATTCAATCTGCTTTTTGTAGACAAGAAACAGGAAGGGTAAACATGGCCTTGGCCCCATCAGTTCACAATCGCAGACAACTTCCTTTGGAGGCTGCCTCCCTCACTCATCAGATGCAAGGTGGGAGGTCTGGTTACAAGGCAAAGGGCCTCTGGGCTGGGAGCTGAGAGCTCAGCCAGGCAGATGACTACTCAGTAGACCAGGCAGGCTCAGGTCCCTGAGGCCTCAAGAAGATATTCCCTGGCCTTGGTAGCCTGGACCTCGGAAAACCAGACGTTAGATTCAGTTTTTTTCACCAGGAAAATGAAGACAGACGTATCAATCAATACTGGTTGGCTTGTGTATTAAACACCACACCTAAAACCAAAAGGGCCAAATGAATGAGGTAAAGAGCAATCATCAGTTAAACACATAACTTGAAACATGCTAACATGGATGCTGCCTCCTCTTCTTGGCTGGGGACACACCCTCACCCTGTTTTGGATCAGGAAATATCTTCTAATCCTGAACATATAAATGTCCTATAATTACAAATACTCAGAATAGCAAGTCACTTTCCTTAGTAAGTAGTTATCAATGTACTTCACTTGATGTGAACACTTTTAAGCATCACTCCTACCCCTCCTCCTCCCCCTCCCCCCACACACATCCCCCATCTCTGGGACAGTTATTCTGGAAGTTTCTCTCAATTGATCAAATTAGTGCATCACACGGGAAGCAGAGAAGTCTCACCACTAACCATTTCCTAGGCATCGGCCCTCCTCCCTTGGGTTCATCAGAAATTAACTTAAGGCAAAACCAGGCTTCTGAATCCCAGGGCAACAGTGAGAAGCACAGGGTTAGGATGGAATAGGAAACCTGGCAAACTGCTGAGGAGATGGTCAAAGACAGAGTCCCAAGATGTTCAGGAGTCCACAAGGATGCTGACCTAACCCAGTGCTCCCAAACAAGAAGCTGACAGTTGTCCGTAATCACCCAATTCTTAGCTGAAGAGAGCAAGGGAGGTTGTCAGCTCCTCTCCCCCAAAGTGAAGAGTTTTAACCAAACAAAGTAATCAGCCTCTCAAAGATAAAGAGATAAGGGGAGAGCCACCCCCGAGGATGAGTTATACTCCTGAACAACTGGAGTTATTTTCTAACAGAAGGCAGGTCCCCGGATATCTGAAGACTTTCCAGAATTGAAGAGCAACAGTATAATCAACTGAACAATATTAAACTCATGAAAGCCCTGGAATCAAGTCAGGTGGGGGCTGTTAAGGTTACAGAGAGGATGAGCTAAGATTTTATTCACACACACCTGGACCCTGGCTAATTGGAAATGGTAATAATTGGTGAAATCATACACTTCATCAATTCCCTCCACAAAAATGGCTGTTTACCAAGGAGCTGGCAGAACTCTGTATAACACCGACATGTATCAGGGTATGTTGGCAGGTCAGAGCATTCACACATCCACATACAATGAGGACTCTATGCCATTTAACCAACGCTGCCTTGGAAGAAAGCCCTGATAGTTGATGAAATAATGACATGAGACTTGAACCTAGATGAGGAGATGGGAGAGTCAGAATATTTTTCTGCATGAACTGAAGCAAGTGTAAAAGACAAAGGACAATTATGCCAAATTTTAAGGATATTCTATTATATATTTATATTCCTATCTGTGATGGTTAATTTTATGAGTTTAACCAACTTGGCTGGGTTATGATGCCAAATAGCAGGCTCCATGTCACTGTGAAGGTATTTTTTACACATGATTAACATTTAAACAAGGGAGACCAGCCAAGACGGCTGAGTAGAAAGACACTGAGCTCACCATCTCTTGTGAGCACACCAAAATCACCACTATTTGCAGAGAAACCATCAATGAATAAAATCAGAACCCATCAGAAAAGGTCTTCTAAACTAAGGGAAAAAAGAAGGAATCATAAGTAGATGGGTAAGAAGGGGTGAACTCACAATAGAGTCAATTCTGTATCTCCAGATGTGTGATTCACAAACTGGAGAATAATTACAATTGTAGATGTCCTTCCAAAAAAGTGAGAGGCCTGAGCCCCGCACTGGGCTCCCCAGCCTGGGGGTCCAGCACCAGGAACATGACCCCCCAGAGCATTTAGTGTTGAAGGCCAGCAGAGCATAATTTAGGAAGCCCCAGAGGACTGGAGGAAATAGAAACATCACTCTTAAAGGCATACACAAAATCTCACATATTTCAGGACCCAGGGCAAAAGCAGTAATTTGATAGGAGCTTGGGTCAGACCTATCTGCTGGTGTTGGAGAGTCTTCCAGAGGGGCAGGAGGCAACTGGAGCTCACCCTAGGGGCACAGACACTGGTGGCAGCCATTCCTGGGAGTCTCTTCTACCACATGGACACTGGCATTGGTGGACACCATTTTGGAATCTTCCCTATAGCTTATTGTTCCCAGCACCCAGCCCTCCCTGACCCAATAGCCTAGTGCTGGGACACCTCAGGCCAAGTAACTAACTGGGTAGGAACACAGACCCACCCATCAGCAGACAGGTTTCCTTAAGACTCCCTGAGCCTGCAGCTGCTTCTGGACATGGCTCTGACCACCAGGGGGCCCAGGACCCAGCTCCCCCCACCAGAAAGCAGGCATTAGTCTCAGAATCCACTGGGCCCTGGCCCCACACTCTGGGAAGCTGGCTTTAGCCTCTGGACCAGCCTCATCTACCAAATGCAAGAAAACACAATCCCACAACCAGCAGACTCAGCCTGCCCACCAGTAAGCCAGACCTTGACCTGGGACCAGACAGGCTGTGGCCCTGCCCACTAGCAGGTGAACACAAGCTGTAGGAAACTCTGGACCCTGTACCTTTGTCAAGAACTGCACTCTCCTGCCTCCCAGCAATCTAACACCAGCTGTGGAATCCCTGACTCCACAACCAGATTCCAGAATCTGGCTCTACCTGCCAGTAGTCCAGCACTAACCCCAGAACCAGCTTCATCCAACAATAGGCAGGCAACAGTCTTCTGTATCCTTACTTTGCCCACCAGTAAGTAAGCACTAGCCCCAGGACACTCCCAAGTTCCACATTCATCCTCCATGACCTAGTCCAGCAAATCAGAAGCCAATAGCCTCTGTACAAGGCAGAGATTGGCAAGTTTCTGGACCAGGGGCCAACAAAGCCTACAAGAGTTCCAGAAAAACATCTACTTCTGCTTCATTGACTACACCAAAGCCTTTGACTGTGTGGATCACAACAAACTGTGGGAAATTCTTCAAGAGATGGGAACACCAGACCACCTGACCTGCCTCCTGAGAAATCTGTATGCAGGTCAAGAAGAAGAGTTAGAACTGGACATGGAACAACAGACTGGTTCCAAATTGGGAAAGGAGGACATCAAGGCTGCATATAGTCACTCTGCTTATTTAACTTATATGCAGAGTACATCATGAGGAATTCTGGGCTGGAGAAAGCACAAGCTGGAATCAAGATTGCCAGGAGAAATATCAATAACCTCAGATATGCAGATGACACCACCTTTATGGCAGAAGGTGAAGAGGAACTGAAGAGCCTCTTGATGAAAGTTAAAGAGGAGAGTGAAAAAGCTGGCTTAAAACTCAACATTCAAAAAACTAAGATCATCTGATGTGAAGAATGACTCACTGGAAAAGACCCTGATGCTGGGAAAGATTGAAGGCAGGAGGAGAAGGGAATGAAAAAGGATGATATGGTTGGATGGCATCACTGACTCAATGGACATGAGTTTGGGCAAGCTCCAGGAGCTGGTGATGGACAGGGAAGCCTGGCGTGCTTCAGTCCATGGGATCGCAAAGAGTCGGATACAACTGAGTGACCGAACTGAAACTGAAGCCTACCATACTCCCCACACAGCCCACTACAGTGGAAGAACCCACACTGTCCTCATAAGGAAAAATCCTAGAGCTTATAGCTTGGGTGACAAGAGCAGAGTGTGCTTCTGGGATGAATAGTACATCACCTACAAACGGCCACTTCTTCAAGGTTGGAAAACATAACTAATGTAAGAGATATATAAAAATACAAACAGCAACCAAGGCAAAATAAGATGACAGAATAACATGCTCCAGGTGATGACGGAACAAGATAAATCCCCAGAAGAAGAGCTAAGTGAGCTGGAGACAGGCAAATAACCCAAGCATGAGTTCAGGGTAGTGATTATAAGGAGATCAAAGAACTCAGGAGCGAAATAGACGCACACAGCTGGAAGTTAGAAATTTTAAACAGAGATAGAAATACAAAGAACTGCCTAGAAGAGATAAAGAGCACAATAAATGAAGAAAAATATACTAAAAGGAATCAACAATAGACTGAATGATACAGAATGGATCAGAGAGCTGGAAGAGAGTAGTGGAAATCTCTGAGGCCTAAAAGAAAAGAAAAAAAAAAGAATGAAATGAAATGAGGACTGTTTAAGAGACTACTAGGACAACATCACAGAGAAGGCGATGGCACCCACTCCAGTGCTCTTGCCTGGAAAATCCCATGGATGGGGGAGCCTGGTGGGCTGCAGTCCATGGGGTCGCGAAGAGTCGGACACGACTGAGCGACTTCACTTTCACTTTTCACTTTCGTGCACTGGAGAAGGAAATGGCAACTCACTCCAGTGTTCTTGCCTGGAGAATCCCAGGGACAGCGGAGCCTGGTGGGCTGCCGTCTATGGGGTTGCACAGAGTCGGACACGACTCAGGTGACTTAGCAGCAGCAGGACAACATCAAGCACACTAATATTTGCATTATAGAGGTCCCAGAAAGAGAAGAGAGAGCAAAGGGGCTGAGAACATATTTGAAGACATGATAGCTGAAAAGTTCCCTAACCTGGGAAAGGAAACAGTCACCCAAGCCTAGGAAGCACAGAGATTCCCATACAGGATTAACCCAAAGAGGAACACATCAAGGCACATTGTAATTAAAATGGCAAAAACTAAAGGAAAAAAGAGAATATTAAAAGCAGCAAGAGAAAAGCAACAAATAACATACAAAGGAATACCCATAAGGCTTTCAGCTGACTTCTCAGCAGAAACTCGATAGGTCAGAAGGAACTAGCATGATTTATTAAAGTGACGAAAAGGAAAACCTACAACTAAGAATACTCTACCCAGCAACAGCAGTTCTAAGAGGAGATTTTATAGTAAGTTTACCCGAGGAAACAGAAATCTCAAATAAACAACTTAACCTTATACCTAAAGCAACTACACAAAGAAGAACAAAGAAAACCCGAAGTCAGTATAATAAAAGAGACACTAACAGCAGAGCAAAGGCAGAGACTAGAGCAAAATAGGAAGGACCCATGAAAGAAAAGCCTCGCTCTCTGAAAAGATAAACAAAACTGGTAAACCTTTAGCAGGACTCACCAAGAAAAAGAACCCAAATCAATCAAATCAGAAATGAAAGAGAAGTTACAACTGACACTGCAGAAATACAAAGAATCGTCATAGACTATTATGAACAACTATATGCCAATAAAATGGACAGCCTAGAAAAAACAGACAAATTCTTAGAAAGGTACCGTCTCCCAAGACTGAACCAGGAATAAATTAAATATATATATATATATATATATATGAACGGTTGAGTTACCATTAGTGAAACTGAATCAGTAATTTTAAAATTCCCGACAAACAAAAATCCAGGACTAGATGGTTTCACAGATCAATCCTACCAGACATTTAGAGAAGAGTTAATGCCTAACCTTCTGAAGCTATTTCAAAAAATTGTAGAGGGAGGAACTCTCCCAAGATCATTCTGTGAGGCCACCATCACCCTGATACCAAACCAGACAAAGATAACCACAAAAAAAAGGAAAACTACAGGCCAATATTACTGATGAACACAGATGCAAAAAAATCCTCAACAAAATACTAGCAAACTGGATTCAATAATATATTAAAAGGATTATATACCATGATCAAGTCGAATTTATTCCAGGGATGCAAGGATTTTTCAATATCTGTAAATCAACATGAAACACATTAACACACTGAAGAATAAAAACTAGGTGATCATCCCAAAAGATGGAGAAAAATCTTCTGACAAAATTCAGCATCCATTTCAGTTCAGTTCAGTTGCTCAGTCATGTCTGACTCTTTGAGACCCCATGAACCGCAGCATGACAGGCCTCCCTGTCCACCACCAACTCCCTGAGTCCACCCAAACCCATGTCCATCGAGTCGATGATGTCATCCAGCCATCTCATCCTCTGTTGTCCCCTTCTCCTCCTGCCCTCAATCCTTCCCAGCATCAGGGTCTCTTCCAATGAGTCAGCTCCTCACATCAGGTGGCCAAAGTACTGGAGTTTCAGCTTCAACATCAGTCCTTCCAATGAACACCCAAGACTGATCTCCTTTAGGATGTACTGGTTGGATCTCCTTGCAGTCCAAGGGACTCTCAAGAGTCTTCTCCAAAACCACAGTTCGAAAGCATCAATTCTTCAGCATCCATTTATGAATGTTTAAAAAAAAAAAATCTCCAGAAAGAGGGCATAGAGGGAACCTACTGTAACTTAACAAAGGCCATACTGGACAAACTCACAGCTAACATCATACAGAACAGTGAAAAGCTAGAAAGCATTCCAAAATCAGGAACAAGACAAGGATGCCCATTCCAGCTACATTTATTCAACACAGTATTGGAAGTCCTAACCACAGGAATCAGACAAAAAGAAATAAAAGGTATCCAAATTGGAAAGGAGGAAGTAAAACTGTCACTGTAGATGACATGATACTATATACAGATAATTCTAAAGATGCCACCAGAAGACTCCTAGATCTCATTGAAGAATTCAGTAAAGTTGCAGAACACAAAATTAATATACAGAAATCTATTGCATTTGTATACAGTAAAACAAAAGATTCAAAAGAGAAATTAAGGGAACAATTCTATTTACCACTATATCAAAAAAAAAAAAAAAAAAAACCTAGGAATAAACCTGCCTAAGGACAAAAAGACCTGTACTCCAAAAACTGTATAACATTGATAAAAGAAACTGAAGGTCACATGAATACATTGAAAGATATACCATTTTTTTGGATTGAAAGAATAGTGTTAAAATGACCATATTACCCATGGCAATGTATAGATTCAGTGCAATCCCTGTCAAAATACCAATGAAATTTTTCACAGAATGAGAACAATAATTTTAAATCTGTATGGAAACAGAAAAGACCCAAACAGCCAAAACCACCTTGAGAAAGGAGAACAGACACGGAGGAATCAAGCTCCCTGACTTTAGCCCACACTATAAAGACACAGTCATCAAAACAGTGTGGTGCTAACACAAAAACAGACACATAGATCAAGAAAATAGAAAAGACAGCCCAGAAGTAAATCCACGTATTTGAGGTCAATTAATCTACAATGAAGGCAAGAATATAAAGTTGAGAAAAGATAGGCTCTTCAAGAAGTGGTGCTAAGGACTAGACAGTATTCTTTAACACTACATATAAAAATAAACTCAAAATGGAACAAATACCTAAATGTAAGACCAGGAATTAAAAAATTCTTAGAGGAAAACAAGAGGAACACTTTTTGACATATATTGGAGCAATATTTTTTGGATCTGTCTCTTAAAGCAAAGGGAATAAAAGCAAAGATAAACAGATGGGACCTAATTAAACTTAAAATCTTTTACACGGCAAAGGAAACCATTGACAAAATGAAAAGACAACCTACAGAATGGGAGAAAATATTTGCAAATGATATGACTGGTAAAGGGTTAATATCCAAAACATATGAACAGCTCATATAACTCAACATCAAGAAACTAACAACCTGATTAAAAAAATGGGCAGAGAAACTGAATAGACACTTTCCCAAAGAGGACATGCAGATGGACAACAGACACTTGAAAAGATGCTCAATATCAGTAAGCATTGGGGGAAATGCAAATCAAAACCACAATGAGCTATCACCTCATGCCTGTCAGAAGGACTCATCAAAAAGTACACAAATAAAAAATGCTGGTGAGGACATGGAAAAAAGGGAATCCCCCTATACTGTTTGGAGGAATGTAAACTGGTGCAGCCACTGTGGAAAAACAGTATACAGGTTAATTCAAAACCTTAAAACTACCACGTGATCCACCAATTCAGCCAGAAAAAAAAACACAAAAACAACCCACTCATTTGAAAAGGTACTTGCTTCTCAATGCTCATTGCAGCACTGTTTACAGTAGGCATGACATGGAGGCAACCTAAGTGTCCACTGACAGATGGACAGATGAATGGATAAAGAAGATGTGGTATATATATACAATGGAATATTACTCAGCCATAAAAAATAATGAATTTGGGTCAGTTGTAGTGAGATGGATGAACCCAGAGCCTGTTATACAGAGTGAGGTAAGTCAGAAAGAGAAAAACAAATAATGTATATTAACACACATATATATGGGATCTAGAAAAAATAGTACTGATGAACCTATTTGAAGGAATGGAGACACAAATACAGAGAACAGACTTCTGGACACAATGGGGGAAGGAAAGGGTAGGATAAATCGAAAAAGTAGCATTGACATATATACACTATCATGTGTAAAATAGCTCGTGGGAAGCTGCTACATAACACAGGGAGCCCACCCTGGCACTCTGTGATGACCTAGAAGGATGGGATGGAAGGGGAGAGGGAGGCTTAAGAAGGAGGGGATATATATATATAACTGTGGCTGATTTGCATTGTTGTATGGCAGAAACCAACACAACATTGTAAAGCAATTATCCTCCAATTAAAAAAAAAAGACTAAAATAAAACTACCATTTTGATCCACCAGTTCCAAAAAAAAACAAATAAAAAAACTCCCCACTAATCTGAAAAGATACGTGTACTCCAATATTCACTGCAGCATTATTTACAATTGCCAGGATACGGAATCAACCTAAGTGTTCATCAACAAATGAATGGATAAAGAAGCTATGAAATATACATATACATGTGTGTGTGAGCATATATACACAAACACACACAACATACACATGCACACAGTGAAACACTGTGCTGTGTTCAGTCGCTTCAGTCATGTCCGACTCTTTGCAACCTATGGACTGTAGACTGCCAGGCTCCTCTGTCCATGGAAATCTCCAGGCAAGAATACTGGAGTGGGTTTCCATGCCCTCCTCCAGGGGATCTTCCCAACCCAGGAGTCAAACCCATGTCTCTGGTGTCTCCTGCATTGCAGGCAGGTTCTTTACCCATTGAGCCATCTGGGAAGCCCAATGGAACACTACTTAGCCATAAAAAAGAACAAAAATTTGCCATTTCCAACATGGATGATTTGAAGTGTATTATACTAAATGAAACAAGTCAGACAGTGAAAGACAAATACTGTATTATATCACTTACAAGTGGAATCTAAAACAAACTAGTGAGCACAACAGAAAGAAAGATATAGAGAACTAGCGGTTATCAGTAGGGAGAGGGAAGTAGGAAGGGGCAATATAGGGGTAGGGAATTAAGAGGTATAAACTATCAGTATTATGTATAAAATAAGCTACAAGGATATTTTGTACCACACAGGGAATATAGCCAATATTTTATAACTATAAATGGAGTATAATCTTTAAAAACTGTGACTCACTATATTGTACACCTGTAAACTATGTAATATTATACAAAGACTATATTTTAATCAAAATGAAATCAGTGGGCTTTTAGTAAAGCAGATTACCTTCCATAATGTGGGAGGTGAAGGTGTTAGTCCCTCAGTTGTTTCCAACTCTTTGTGACCCCATGGATTGTATCCTGCCAGGCTCCTCTGTCCATGGGATTTCCCAGGCAAGATTACTGGAGTGGGTTTCCACTCCTGTCTCCAGGGGATCTTCCTGACCCAGAGATTGAACTTGGGTCTCCTGCATTGCAGGCAGATTCTTTACTGTCTGAGCCACCAGGGAAGGCCAGTGTAGGAGGGCCTTATCCAATCAGTTGAGGCCTTAAGAGAAAAGCCTTAGGTGCTCTAAGGAAGAAGGAATTCTTGCCTCTAGACAGTTTGTGGACTCAAGACTGTGACATCAATTCTTAACTGCACCTTCAGTCTGTTGGCCTGCCTGAGATTTTGGACTTGCCAGTCTCCACAGTCATGTAAGTCAATTTCTTAAAAATTAATAAGTCTCTCTCTTTCCTTCTCTACACACACAAACACCTTCCTACTGGTCCTGGTTCTCAGCAGAACCGTAATACATCATCTAATGTCAAAATAGGATGGAATGACATAAAATATGTTCACTATGTCAAGAAGACAACATAAAAAAAGGCTAGAAGAGCATGAGGAAAAGGCAGTCCACAGACATATTTTTATAAAGTACTAAGCTATTATTTGTTGTGGTTCATATATTAGATTCCGAGCATCCTAGTAGCCAAAGTAAAGAAAACAGACATAAAACAGACATTGACAGTAAAAGACAAAGCAATGTACATACTTCCAGAGCTTAGTTTTTCTTACCACTGAGGAATTTCTCCCAAAGTAGTTAATCTTCTCTTCCTTGGGTAAATTGTTATAAAGTATCCTTTATCATCCAACACTGGGAAATTGGGGAGCGGATATAATCAGTTAATAGTGCCTCTAGGTATAGACAGTAGGGGGTCTCCTGAAATCCTTCCTATTGCTCCTTCAATGTGAGAGAGGAGGCCAAGGCACAATTCATGCAGAAGTGATTGAGCAAAGTCAAAAAAGGAGGCCAAGCACACAGCCATCGGATCATCTGGCCTGAGCTAAGGAGAAAAATTTCAATTACTGAAGGAGTTCAGTTCAGTTCAGTTGCTCAGTCGTGTCTGACTCTGCGACCCCATAAACTGCAGCACGCCAGGCTTCCCTGTCCATCACCAACTCCTGGAGCCTACTCAAACTCATGTCCTTCACATCGGTGATGCCATCCAACCATCTCATCCTCTGTCGTCCCCTTCTCCTCCCTCCTTCAATTCTTCCCAGCATCAGGGTCTTTTCAAATGAGCCAGTTCTTCACCTCGGGTGGCCAAAGTACTGGAGTTTCAGCTTCAGTCCTTCCAATGAATATTCAGGACTGATTTCCTTTAGGATGGACTGTTTTGATCTCCTTGCAGTCCAAGGGACTCTCAAGAGTCTTCTCCAACACCACAGTTCAAAAGCATCAATTCTTCAGCGCTCAGCTTTCTTTATAGTCCAACTCTCACATCCATACATGACTACTCCACCCATGGAGTAAAGGTTGTCTCTATTGCTGATTAAGGGCAGAACCACAGAAAAACTGCCCTCAGGTTTATAAACTCAGGTAATACATGTCTAAGAAATAGCAAGTTAAATTTTTATATTTCTGCATTTTTAGAAGCTCTTCCTGCAACAGAATCAATTTTTTAAAACTTTTTTTTATGGCAATGTATACATAACATAAAATTTACTGTTTTTAAGTATAATTTAGTGGCATTAAATCATTTGCCATTATGCAACTATCACCACTATGCATCTCCAGAACTTTTTCATCAGCCCAAATGGAATCTCCATACTCATTAAACAGAAAGTCCCCATTATACACTTGACCCCAACCCACGGTAACCATTATTCTACTTCCTGTCTCCATGAATTTGCCTATTTGAGGTACCTCATAAAAGTAAAATCATACCATGTTTGTCCTTTTGTGTCTGTATTTCATTTATCATAATGTTTTCAAGGTTCATTCATGTTCCATTATGGCTGAATATTATTTTATTACAAGTATATACTATTTTATATAACTAATTCAACAAATAATGATTGAATGCCTGGCAGGCCACAGTCCACGGGGTCACAAGAGTCAGATACAACTGAGCAACTAAACCACCACCACCACCACCAATGATCGAATATAATATACAAAGTCTCGACTTTTTAAATATTAACTCTATTCTAAGAACAGTGTGTAAGAGGCAGAACAGCTATTCTGCAAGGACTCAATTAATTGTATAAATCCTAGCTTCAGAGTCAGTAGCAGCAGAGAGAAAACAAAAGTCTGTTAAATAGTTTTCCTTCTCTGAGAGATAAATAAATTCCCCACCATAATCTTAATTAACATTCTTCATGTTGAAAGCTGACATGAAATTAAAATGTCCTCACTCTGTGGCCAGTGTACACTGCAACTCTCCATATCATGGTGCCTAAAGCTTATAACCTGTCATTCCTGACCCTTGACCCACTGATAATGAGCTATCAAAACAGCTGACAAGAAGAAGTCAGAGAAACTGCAGGACTGCGAGGCTCTGCTTTCTATCTCTGCAGATGAAATACTCTGACAAAGTCAACGATAAAAGCACATCCTTCCCCTCACCTGCCTGCCATCCATCAGAAGCTTTTCATTTCTAGGGCACATAAATAACATAACCAATCTCTGCATGGAGACATGGGTCCTAAGAAGAACACAGTTCCCCAGCAAGACATCTTGGTATTGAAAGAAGAAGTGAGAAGCTGCACTCCACTCTGGCTTCCACCTTCAGAGTGCACAAAGGAGCATGTGGCGTGAAGGGGAGGCCACTGTACACCTGAGTTCACAGAAGGGGCTCGGTGAGCGTCATCCAAAGATGTCTGCAGGAAGCTGATGAAAAACAACCATTTTTGCACTCTGGCAAGGGAACTGTCTGCAAAATCAAGAGCCACTTTGATGCAGGCTACTTTGTACAGCATAAACTTCTCAGCTGGGAGGATCTGCTGTCATCCCAGACTATTACCACTTGGCTGAGTTCAAGCTCATCCGCTACTTCTGCATTCAGTTAGCTAGGAACATGTCATTTACACAAAAGCTGTTTGAGAAAATTACGGAGAATCCAGCCTTGAGCTCCTCCTGTATGTTTTTTTAAGACTGACTTTGAGAGCAAGAGGTTTTTTTTTTTTTTTTAAGATAAAAACAAAATAAATGCCAGAAAGATTGTTCTTTTTAGTAAATAGGTAAAGAATCCATTGTCTCTAAAACAAGAGACATTTGCATAGGTTGTAGAAGCCAGTCCTCAACAGGTTGAAATGAAGATTTTAATAGCATGGATCTCATATTTGTCTAATCAGGAGACTCCTGAATAAGAACATACTCAGCTCTCCTTCGGAGAAGGCGATGGCACCCCACTCCAGTACACTTGCCTGGAAAATCCCATGGACGGAGGAGCCTGGTGGGCTGCAGTCCATGGGGTCGCGAAGAGTCGGACATGACTGAGCGACTTCACTTTCACTTTTCACTTTCATGCACTGGAGAAGGAAATAGCAACCCACTCCAGTGTTCTTGCCTGGAGAATCCCAGGGATGGGGGAGCCTGGTGGGCTGCCGTCTATGGGATCACACAGAGTCGGACATGACTGAAGCAACTTAGCAGCAGCAGCAGCAGCTCTCCATCCCAAGTAATTACTCAACCCCTCTTCTTAGGGTATCAGTAATACACACTCTGGAAATGGATGAGAGGCATAAATTGAGTACTAAGATTTTATCTGTGATACTCATTCCATACATCTAAGTAAGGTGAAGTTCATTCAATCCTTTCTGATGTGCCTACACACACCCTCAAAAAAAAAATGTCCCATGGCTGAATCCATTCTCAAAGGTAAGAACCCCAACAAGACAACTAGGGGTCACCAGTAGTTACAAAATTAACCTTAAGCTCAGTAGAATGCCAACTGACTTCTGTTCTGGGCTGAATCGTGTCCTCCTCCCTCCAAAACTCACTGGTTTAAGTCCTAACCCCCAGAACCCAAGAATGTGACTGTATTTGAAGAGAAGGTCTTAAAAAAAGTGATGAACTTCAAATGAGACAACCGGGGTGGGCCCTAATCCTAATGACCTGGGTTCTGACAAGAGTAAATCCAGATACAGAACACGGTCAAGCACAGGAGGAAGGCCACGTGAAGACACAGGGAGAAGATGGCGTCTACAAGCCAAGGAGAGAGGCCTCGGAAGAAACCAATCCTGCCAATATCTTGATCTCAGACTTCCAATCTCCAAAACTGTGAGGAAATAAATGCCTGCTGTTAAACCAACAAACCTGCATGACTTGTTATGGCAGGCCTAGATACCTAATCCTTTGTCTTTGTCTTTCTCCTCAGAATGCCAGGATTCCCAGGCAGGAGTCTGTAAAAGTCACAGGGACACTGTCCTCCACTCCTGTCAAGGACCTCACTGTCATCCATGTCCTTACCCCAAATGCTGCTGCTGCTAAGTCGCTTCATTCGTGTCTGACTCTGTGCGACCCCACAGACGGCAGCCCACCAGGCTCCGCCGTCCCTGGGATTCTCCAGGCAAGAACACTGGAGTGGGTTGCCATTTCCTTCTCCAGTGCATGAAAGTGAAAAGTGAAAGTGAAGTCGCTCAGTTGTTCCCGGCTCTTAGGTCTCTAAATCCAAAGAGAGTGACAAATAGGAATGTCTCTCAAATAAACTGAAGACCCCTACACCCAAAGAGGGAGCCGCTGCCTGCCCCAAGGCCTCTGACCTCCATATTACAGGAATTTCCTCTGCTTCTCCCAAATGCTCTGTGCTAACTAGAAGTTGCCCTGCAAACAGCATCCTTGGGATACTCTTCCCAGAAACTGAGTCCTCCTTTCTCTTGCCTCAATCCCTACAGCTGGCTCAGATGCCTTGGGCAATCTCAGTTCCCTATTCTTCCTAAAGAGAAAAGGCAGAGTTGGGGGCCTAAGGGCCTAGCACATTATAGAAGCAAGTCCAGAGCCAGAGATCATCAGAGAAAAAAGGACTGGCAGTTGCCTTAAGACTCAATTTGCACTAATTACTTTTTCCTCCCCTGGAAAAGTTCATCCAGGAGAGTTACCTGATGGGCTTTGTTAGTGCTGGGAGCCATGAACACTGTGTCTGATTTCCATACTCTCCATGTTTGGCCAACTGCCTAATGTTAGATCTGGCTCCAGGAGCTATGACTTGAAGGGCCCTGTGCTAGACTCAGAGGGAATCCTAACAAGATGGACTGCTGGAGGTAAGTCACAAGTGACAGCAGGAGCACAAGGCTTTGCCTAGTCAGTCCTCGGGTCCCAGCTTCACTTATCTCCCCAGGCTCCTCAGTCTTGCTCAGCCCACCCCCCTAAAGTTAACACAAGCTAGGCACAGCTTTGCAGGAAAGTATCCAGGAATGACCGTGAAATCTATTATTAAAAGAAGGACCCTGGAGCACTCCTGGGGTCAGCAGATAAAACCCCAGGGTCCCCTCCAGGCTGTAGGAATGGGCTGGGGCACACTCCAGGGCAGGGGCTGCTAACACTCTGGCCTGAGAAGCCCAGTCTTGGAGGAGCAAGGAGAGCAGACTGATGCAATTAGCCAGGCAAACAGGAACTTGTCAAACCATTTAGATAAGACAGTAATTTATTCCCTTCCCAACCCTGGAGGGTGATTGTGCTTCCCACCCTTGCTGATTCTGCCAGCTGCATTGCATTTTCCAAGCACTGAGGTAAGGGGGAAAAAAAGGATGATCTCTCAGCCTACAAATGCCAACGTTCTGCTATGCAATCAGCACACACCTTGACTCAAGCCAAGGAGTAATCTGACCTTAATGGGATCCAGAGACACACCGTACTGAGTGACTGTCACAGAACCTGAAACTGAGTAATGAATTCTGAAGAAAAAAAAAAAAATCAAGTATCCAACTAATAAATAAACTGAGGTTCCTTATCCAGTTCAACCTTCCGTACGCCTCTTACCAATTGATTATATATTAGCTTGCTAATGGTTTTGTTTCAATTATTGAGTTGTGAGCATCTCAAGAGTCCACATGGAATCTAATTCTAAGCTCTCTGCATCATTGATTCAATGGACATGAGTTTGAGCAAACTCTGGGAGATGGTGAAGGACAGGGAAGCCTGGCATTTTGCAGTCCATGGGGTCACAAAAAGTCAGACACAACTGAATGACTGAACAAAGAGATAGTGTTGGGCACAAGACAGAAACGTTTTAAAGGATCAGTTACTGATTGCTTTTTGTTTTTGAGGGCTTCCCTTGTGGCTCAGCTGGTAAAGAATCCGCCTGCAATGCAGGAGACCTGGTTTCGATCCCTGGGTTGGGAAGATCCCCTGGAGAAGGGAAAGGCTACCCACCCCAGTATTCTGGCCTGGAGAATTCCATGGACTGTGTAGTCCACGGGGTCGCAAAGAGTCGGACACGACTGAGTGATTTCACTTTCATTTTTGTTTTTGAAATAGTTTTCCCTGCAGAGAAGCAAATCCACTGCATCTGCCTCACTTGAAAGTGAGAGCGTTAGTCACTCAGTTGTCTCCGACTCTTTGCGACCCCATGGGCTGTAGCCCACCAGGCTCCTCTGTTTGTGGGATTCTCCAGGCAAGAATACTGGAGTGGGTAGCCATCTCCTTCCCCAGAGGATCTTCCCAACCCCAGGATCGAACCTGGGTCTCCTACATTGCAGGCAGATACTTTTGTGTGTGTGTGTGTGTGTGTGTGTTTCGTTTGTTTAATATATTTATTTTAATTGGAGGCTAATTACTTTACAATATTGTAGGGGTTTTGCCATACATTGACATGAGATTCTTTACCGTCTGAGCCACCAGGGAAACCCACCTGCCTCACTTACTCAGCAACGTAAGCCTCTCCTCATTTTTGCCCTCTATGCCACCGGCCAGGTAACGTCAGCAACAGCATGATCACAATGAACGTCCATCTTTTCAGAAGATCAAACAAAACAGCAAGGTTACAGACGTAGCTTTAAAGTCAGCAAATTCCTGTCCTCTGTTTTAAAATCTGAACATAACTATATTAGTTTCCTAAACTGTTATAAAAAATTACCACATACTTAGTGGCTTAAAAAAAAAAACAAAAAACAGATATTTATTCTCTCAGCATTCTGAAGACCAGAAGACCAAAATTAAGGAGTCAGCAGGGTTGATGCCTTCTGAAGGCTCTGAGAGAGAATGTGTTCCATGCCGACCTCTTCCTAGTTTCTGGTGGCTACTGGCAACCTTTAGCATTCCTTGGCTTGTAACTGCACAGCTCTAATCTCTGCGCCTATCTTCACATTCATAGCAGCACTATCTACAATAGCCAACACATAAAAACAACCCAAGTGCCCACCAAGAGGCAACTGTCTTCAGAAGATATGGTGTGTATATGCACACATATACATACAATGGAATATAAATCAGCCATAAAAACAAATATTGCCATTTGTAACAACAGGCATGGACCTAAAGAATATTACACTTAGTGAAGACAGAGAAACACAAATATTATGTGTGGGATCTAAAAATAATACAAATTAATCTATACACAAAAGAGAAACAGATTGACAAACATAAAAAACAAATTTATGGTTACCAAAGGGGATTGGGAGGGAAATTAGGAGCATAGGATTAACAGATACAAACTACTATACATAAAATAGATAAGCAACAAAGATTTGCTGTATAGCACAAGGAACTATAGTCAATATTGTATAATAATTGATAATGGAATATAGTCTGAAAAAAATAAATCATTTTGTTGTATCCCTTAAACACAATATTGCGAGTCATCTGTATTTCAATGTTTTTTAATGGCAGACTATAACATACATTTCTGTCCTTCTCTTCCCAGATCCCCACTAAAAAGACTGTCAGTTAAAACGATTGAATTTTTCTTTACTAAAGTAAAGAACTAGAAGGAGCTAACTGAAGAAGAGATTTTGGAAAATAGAAGGCAACTAATTTAGCTTATACATTCTTCGCTCTACCAATAACCTACCAAGTAGGATACCAACAGGAAACAAACTAATTTGTTCTGGAGAATCCCTGAAGGGTTCAGCACCTGAAGACTAGGTAGCAAGAGGGCAAGTGTGGCTCTCAGGTTAAAAAAAGATTGTTTAAAAGCAATCAGACCATTTCAGACCTCCAGAGCCTCTCCCCAGCTCTGCACAGCAAGACATCCAACTCTACAAAAATAGGGCTTCACCCTTTGGAAAAAATCAAGAAGAGGATTCTCTGGCTTCAAAGGGATCAGGCGCAGTGGAGCAGTGGAATGAAGTATCATACTGACAAGTGGTGGATTATCAGCAATCCACATACTCAAATGCCCACTCCTACAACAGCAGCATCCAGCTACAGAACCACAAACCTTCTTTCTCCCCTGTCCCCCTTTATACCCCACCTCACTCCTCCCTCTCTTGGGAGATTGGGCAATTCTCTGGAAAAACTAAGTGCCCCAAAGAAACACCCATATATACTCACCATCCATCACCTACAGGAAAGTCCCACCCACTTACAGCCAGGATCACCAGACCTTTGAGGAAAGTCTCCATGTGAAAAAGTGGAACCAACTAAACAGATAAACAGATACAAGGAACTCAGGGACAACAAAAAAGACAGAGATGTTACGGCAACCTAGAGGCTACAATGGCCCAGAATGGCATTTAATTTGGTCAGTACTGTTTCTTTACGTGAAAAAAATTCACATAAAAATCTGTATTTATAATTTGTCTTGAAAAAAATTAAAAGCTGTGGTAATTCCAAACTCATATGGAACCCAACATGTCTAGAGCCAAGAACAAAGAGCAAGAAACAGGCAAACCAAGCCTACGTGAGCCTGGGTGCTCCTTTGAAGAGAGGTTCCGAGCTACTACTGGCTTTGCAAAAGGGTCCGTGACCCCAAAAGAAGTTAAGAGCCTTGAATCAGCCCCACTTCCTCCCAACATTTTATGATCCTCTAAGTGTTCTGCCCTCTGCTTCTCCCACATCTGTAGTTTGGCCAAGACATGCATTTCACTCCTTTATCTCTTTTCAGTCACTCCCTCCAGCCCTTAATCACTTTTATGACTCTTTCTAAATTCCTCCAATTTGTTCAAATCCACTCATGAAGTCCTGCACTCCTTTTCCCACAGTTCAGAATTACCAAGCAAGAGTGTGCCTAAGAGCTTTTACAAGGGATATCCAAGATTTGACATGTTAAATCAGCTTCTCACAGGCAGCTGCCCAGTTTAGAAAGGAAAAATGCCAAGCATTCCAGAGTCCACGAGGACTTGGAGTTTTGTATCTAGATATTCCCCTATTATTTCTCCTGCATTAAAATTACATAGATAAATGGGTCCAGAGAGGTCTGCTCTTGCAGCACTCGTGAAATATTCTGAAAAAAGAATCAAAACTACTCACAGCTCAGAACACAAGACAACAACCATCTCTGACTTGAAAAATACACCTCCCGCCCCCAACACACATACAGGCTCAGATGAATAAATTTGTAATCAGCCAAGGCTGCTCTACCCAATCCCCTGGCTTCTTGCATTCACATCAGACAATCTGCTCTGACTGGAGGTAATCACAATACATAAATTTCTGCCAAATGAGAATACATTTAAATTCCTCTCAAAGCTTTTCAAGATACCAAAAGCCTGCCCTTCAGAGATACTTTCTCCCAGGTTAATGAGTTGGATTATTCTGTTCATCACAAGCCAAAGGTAACTTGGTAGTCAGACCAATAAAAGTTCTTTCTCAAATAGCTTCACTGTGGGGTTTCTGCTTTTTTGTGTGTTTTGTTTGAAGTGTGCAGAGTTATGGGCCATATAACTATCAGCAAAGCATCTGGAAGCAGCACAGATATTGCTCCAAGAGAATGTAAGTCAGTCCCCGAGGCAAACACTGAGGACTGGGATTGTGTGTCCTCCTACGTGGAGTCCTGGCCCAGGACTGTGTGGGACAGCCCTCAGCACTGCCACTGTGGGATGTCGCCCAGGAGGAGGTCTGTATGTTAGGTTCGGTTCTGGAACTTTCCATGCAGGCACCTTGAGTTTCATGCCCCATGTGAGAATGTTGCTAGAAAATCTGAAAAGAGAATAGTCTAAAAACAGCTCCAGGAGATACAGAGAATGGGCTTGTGGACACAGAGGGGGAAGGAGAGGGTGGGATAAATTGAGAAAGTAGCATTCACATATATACACCACCATGTGTAAAACAGATAGCTAAAAGGAAGCTGCTGTATAACACAGGGAGCTCACCCTGGTGCTCTGTGGTGACCTAGAGAGATGGGATGAGGGAGGAATGGGAGGAAGGCTCAACACGGAGGGGATACACACACACATACGCATATGTATGTATGCATATATATATATAAAATTATGACTGATAGATAATTTGCATTGCTGTACTACAGAAACCAACTCAACACTGTAATTTTTCTCCAATTAAAAAATGAATTTAAAAAATAATAGAAAAAGCTCTGCGACATTTAAAAATGTTCCTGGAGCCAGCAAGCAAGTATGAGGGTCTTTTTGAGGTGCCATTTACTACTCCAGGGGAATCTTCCCAACCCAGGGATTGAACTCACATTTACTCACATTTCTTGTGTCTCCTTGCATTGGTAGGCAGATTCTTTACCTCTAGCACCACCTGGGAAGCCCCTCTCACAGCTGCTGCTGCTGCTAAGTCGCTTCAGTCGTGTCCAACTCTGTGAGACCCCACAGACGGCAGCCCACCAGGCTCCGCCGTCCCTGGGATTCTCCAGGCAAGAGTACTGGAGTGGGTTGCCATTTCCTTCTCTGGTGCATGAAAGGGAAAAGTGAAAGTGAAGCTGCTCAGTCGTGTCCGACTCTTAGCAACCCCATGGACTGCAGCCTACCAGGCTCCTCTGTCCATGGGATTTTCCAGGCAAGAGTACTGGAGTGGGGGTGCCATTGCCTTCTCCGCCTCTCACAGCTACCAGCCCCAAAGTCTCTACTGCCTTTAGCTTGGTGCTGCAGAGATTTTCCTGGAGTTGCCTGTCCTTCAGATATCCTTGGGGTTGTTAATATCTGGTGTTTGCTGGGAAGGGCTCCAGGAGCCCCATTTCTGGCATGTAAGTCTGAAGCCCGCCCCTTGACACCTACCTCCTGTCCCACATGCTCTCCTTGCTCCAGTCACACTGGCCTGGTTTCTGATGCTCACATGTGCCAGGCTCCAGCCTACCACAGAGTCTTTGGATGGGGTGTCTGTCCTCCAACCAAAAGAGCTTTCCCTTCTCTTGCTCTTGCCCTTAACTCCCACCAGTCCTTTCTATTGCAGGTCATGAGCCACTTGGCCTGGAAAGCCTTATCTAGAATATTACTCAGCCATAAAAAGGAACAAAATTGGGTCATTTGTAGTGACGTGTGTGAACCTAGAATCTGTCATACAGACTGAAGTAAGTCAGAAAGAGAAAAACGAATATCCTATATTAATGCACACATACAGAATCTAGAGAAAGGGTATGTGTGTGTGTCTGATTCAGTCGTATCCGACTCTGTGACCCCATGGACTATAGCTTGCCAGGCTCCTCTATCCATGGGATTTCCCAGGCCAGAATACTGGAGTGGGTTGCCATTCCCTTTTCCAGGAGATCTTCAAAACCCAGGGATTGAACTAGGGTTTCCCTCATTGCAGGAAGATTCTTTACAGTCTGAACCACCAGGGAAGTCTGAAAAAGGGCACAGATGAACACATTTGCAGGGCAGGAATAGAGATGTAGATAATGGACATGTGGACATGGAGGGGGAGGGGAGGGTAGGACAAATTGGGAGAGTAGCACTGACATATACACACTACTATGTGTAAAACAGATAGCTACAGGAAACTGCTATTGTAACACAGGGAGCTCAACCCAGTGTTCTGTGATGACCTAAAGCGGTGTGATGGAGGGCGGTGGGACGGAGGTTCAAGAGAGAAGGGATATATGTATACATATAGCTGATTCACATTGTTGTACAGCAGAAACTAACAGAACATTGTAAGGCAATTATACTCCAATGAAAAATTAAAGGGACGTCTTATCTGACCTCTCTCACTGTGTTTAAATCCATCTAACAAAGGCTCTCAGAGCTGTCTCCCAGGAGCACTTAACACAGCTGCAGTTTCACATTTGCCAGTGTGATGATGTGCATACTCTCTGTCTCCCACACTGGATTTTAACCTTTGTGAGAGAAGAGACCAGATCTGGCTTTGTTCACTCATCATATCATCACTGGCACAGAACAGAAGCTGAGTAAGTATCAGACGGATGCAGAGAAGAAAGGGTGGTACACAGTCTCGGGGGGACTACTCTTCCCTCGCTATTCCCTCCATTTCCACCTCTGATCAGTTGTGTCCTCTGCCAAGACGGTCCTACCCCAACTGGGCACCTGTCGTTTCTGCAGAGGCATACCTCCTACTGATAGAAACAGACCTGCACTTTCCCACTCCTTGACACACTTCTCTAAATTTCTTTTTCTTCTAATGGTCTTTCCTGCCTCCGCTTGGTTGCCCCTCTGCTTCTTGATAGACCAACTCCAGCCCTGCAGTGCATGGCATCCAGCTCCCCGAGCTGTCCCTACAGGCTGTGGGGGGAGTACCCTGAAGTGAGGGAGAATTAGCTTTATCAACATGACAAGGAAACACAAGCAAGGCTGGCACCTAAACCTCCTTCCTCTCTCCGAGGGGCTACTGCGAGGTGTGGCCCCTTCTTGCAGCCCTCCCAGAGAAGTGTGGAGCCAAGAGCAAGTGGCTGAGGGACAGATATGGCACCTCATGGCTGCTGAAAGGGGTCAGCCAGCAGTAAAGCAGTCTCCTCTTCTTTGCCCACATCACCCAGGGCTCGAATAATTGTTGGCCTCTTAGTCCTTCTCTCAGACCCTGTTCTCTCAAACATCCAAGCTGATATCCTCTGATATTCCCAGTGTCCCTGAAGCAACCACTCCTGCAGCCCAAGCACAGAATACTTTGAGAGGAGCCTCTCACTGAACATCTTATGAGCCCACAGACCCTGGGCATCTGGGCCTGGACCAGTAAGAGGGAAACACATAACCCCTCTGCTTAACTCTGCACTGGTCAGAACCCACCGTCAACAGTCCCAATTTTAAAGACATCCATTCTAAAACTGTGCTTCCAAAATTTCTGAATGATAGAGCCTGTGGAGCATGTGATGAAAGCCATGTGTCTTTCTCCCAGAAAAATGCACATGTGTATCCATTTAGGGGGTCCTCAGAACCCCTGAAGCCCCATCTACAGGGAACACAGCCAATGGACAACGACAAGTTCATCAACCAAAGTCACGTTTTATAAGGAGCAGATGAAAGAAGGACTAAATCTTAAAAGAAAAAAATCAAGGATGGACAACCTGACAGCTGGCATTTGAAGGCCCAGCAAGCACAATCAGACATTTGTTCCTACAGTATCTCCTCTTCTGGGGGTGACTTCTCTGGTCTCCCCAGTCATAGTTAGCTGTCCCTCCTCTGTTTCTGTAGCCCCTTGGGTATGCTGTGATTCTAACCATAAAATATTAGGTTTTTATCTGAAGGGCTAGACAGGGGCTCCACTTAGGCTAGAAACATTAAAAAAAAAAAAATAGGGCTGGAAAGTCCCTTACTCAGCCCTGCTTCCTCTTTGCTTCGTAAAAATCACTGTCAGCTCATGGGTCATACAAAACCAGGTGACAGACTGGCTTTGGCCACAGGCCCTTGCACTAACCACCAATGAATCAGTCCATCCCCACTTCCCACCACCACCACACTATAAGCTCCTGAGAGGCAAAAGTCACCCTGGGGTCCAAGTTCTAACATAGTGATGGATGTTTAACATATGCAGGTTGCATGAAAGGATCCTACTCGTCTTTCAAGACTGAGCTTAGACGACACCTCCATGAAACTTGTCAATTCATTTCTTGCTAGTTTTTAGGTTGGTTTTTCACTTTCTAATGTAAAATATAAGATAACCACTCACTCAGCTTTCCATAAGCTAGGGTTTTTCAAAAGTCATATCAAAAGTGGGGATGACTCCAAGAAATCTGTTAAATATTCTTGTGCAGCTGTTCACATCTCAGTATTTAATTAGTTATGATTGCAATTTAAAAAAACAATTAAACTCTGCCAGTGTTATTTACTGCATCTCATGATGAGTCTATCTTTATGCTCCCCAAATGAGAGACAACTGGATGGTGATATCTTTGTTGAGAAACTACTGAGATTGAAACAAGTTTTTGCCACTCACAGATAATTTTCTTGGCCATTTTTTGGAGTAAAGGTGGAGTGATTTGAGAAAAACATCATTTTGCAATTTCAGAAGACAAATTTCAAAAATCATCAAATGAATAGCTAAAATTTGATAACCCTGTGGTTTTCACTGATGTTCTAAACATAGGAAGACCAAGAATAGACATTTCTCACTGAATGTCCTTGCCAGAATTCTAAACTCATTAGCATTTACAGTCCTAAAAAGAGTTGGAACCAAAATTTACATAACAGTAGCTAAGAAGCTGGAGTGGAAAAACAAAGGGGAATTAAAGTATGTTAATATTCTTGTCTTATAAGAGAGAAAGCTACCAATTAACAAACTTCACTGGAAAATAAATTGATTCATGAATACAAAAAAATAAAAGATAGTCTGTACGGGACTTGTACGGTGGTCCAGTGGCTAGGACTCCATGCTCCCAATGCAGGGGGCCCGGGTTCAATCCCTGGTCAGGGAACTAGATCCCATATGCCTTGACTAAGCCCTGGTGCAGCCAAAAAAAAAAAAAATCTGTAAATCTAATGTGGTATCCTAGATGGGTTCTGGAACAGATAAAAGATACTAGGTGAAAACTAAGAAAATGTGAAAAAAAAATTTAATTTAGTTAATTATAATGTGTCGTTACTGGTTGATACATTGTGATAAGTGTACCACACTAATATAAGATGGTAATAATAGTGGAAATAGTGGTGTGGGATATAGAGGAACTCTCTGTACTATTTTTTCAACTTTTACTAAAATCTAGAACTATTCTAATGTAAAATGTGTATTGGGACTTTTCTGGCAGTATAGTGGTTAAGATTTTACACTTCCAAGACAGGGGGCACAGGTTCAGTCCCTGGTCAGGGAACTAAGATCCCACATGCCATGCAGCATGGCCAAAAAAAAAAAAAGCTATTTATTGAACTGCTACTCTGTACTAGGAAAAACCATCACCATGACTTTAAAAGTGCATGCACAGAGGTCATAAATAAATAGTACAAAAAACTTTATTCACTTTTAAAAATAGAAGTAATCCCTAAAGAACATAATTAATATATGTAGTTTACAATTACACAGGGAAGGAAAATGTGAATTTTTTGAAAATTTTAATCCAAGAGAATGCAGGCAATAAGAATAGAGTATATTCGGGGGGCTGGGGGCTTCCCTCCCCTGAAGGAAGAAATGGCAACCCACTCCAGTTTTCCTACCTGGAGAATTCCATGGACAGAGGAGTCTGGTAGGCTACAGTCCATGAAGTCACAAAAGAGTCGTACACGACTGAGCACAGTACAGCAAAGATGAACAAGGCAAAAATTAAGAACTGCACATTAAGAATGTAGTATCTCTTTTTCTCCATAATTAAATATTAAGCTGCTATCCTCCACTTCCCTCCTCATTCTTAAGTTTTTTGACTCCTACCCTAGGCAGCTTATCAGGTTTCTGGGACTACATCAACCAATTAAGAAATATTAACTGAGTTGAAGGTGAAGATCCTCAATAAATGCTGTGGGACAACATTCTCAGAATATGCAAAAACCTTCCTCAGCTGTGCCCTTCCAGACCCAGCACAGGGCCTGCGGACTGTGGATGCTTCATAAGCACTTGGGGAGACTGTCCAGGCAATGCCCTGCCTGGGCAGTGAACTCACCCAGGGAGCTCTTAATAAGAACAATGCCCAAAGCCACGCCAACAGAGATTCTACTTTAATTGGTCTTGGGTGTGAGCCAAAACATCAGTAATTTTTTTTAAAAGCTTCCGAGGAGGTTCTAACATGCAGCAGGGTTGAGTCTATAGGGTGAGTCTCTAAGACAAGCTAGGGTAAACCGAGCCTGGATGTGAGGAGATCAGTTAAGTATTTATTACAGCAGTATAGGTGTGGGAATTTCAAGTCATTACTATTTTCTCTTCCTCCAGAAGCTATAATTCACTGTGCATGTCTAGAGCAGCTGAAATGGGTACAGTAGTTCTGCTTTTAAAAGTTAAGGACAGGGAAGGGAATCAAGTTACAGAGTAGGGGGATGGGATGGACAGAGTCCTGGGAGAGACCTGCCACAGAGGCAGTCCAGGTCCCCAGCACAACCACCTTGATGTCTGCAGCCACAGTGCCCCAGCTGCAGCCCAGTGCACATCACAGCCTAGCACTCGGTCTGGGATGAATACAGAGGCGAAAGGGAGTCGACCCTAGGCTGCTCCTGGGCAGAAACACAGGCACCTGCCTGGGTGGCAGGAAGGTTCACTGTGACTACATGGGCCTGACTTTCTTCAGTGGTCACCTCCTTTGGGATTGGACCCATGCTTGAGGGCAACAGAGCCTGATCAAACTCCTCAGGGCTTCCACTCAGACTGAGGAACAGACCCCACCCCTAACAGAGCCCTGATGCCCATGGAGCAAAGAGGCCCCGCCCAACAAGCAGTGCAAGCTCTGTCCCCACAACACCAGTCACAACCCCTATCAAGGGAATAACGGCCAACACATTCTGAGGAAAGATGTGGCCAGCAGCCACACCACCCCTCGAACTAAAAATAGTGGACCCACATGGTCTACACAGGAATGTTGCTGTTCAGTCACTAAGTCGTGTCCAACTCTTTGCCACCCCATGGACTGCAACACAGCAGGCTTCCCTGTCCTCCCCTATCTCCTGGAATTTGTTCACACATAGGAATGCTCCCACATAAAAACACCCATTCAAAAACCACAGTAGATAACTTACTCGGTCTCTGAATTTAGGAGAAACAGTTAAGTAAAACAGAAAAGTCAAGGAACTACTCCCAAGTAAAATAACAAGAGAAAGCCCTTGAAAGAACAAATAATGAAACAAATCTCAACAGTTTATTAGACTGAGTTCAAATAGGAGATAATAAAAATGCTAAAGGTATTAAGAAAGATTATCGATAGAAATGCAGATCACGGTAAAAAGAAACTAGAAAACATAAAGATGCAGAAGGCAATTCAATTGCTGAGATAAAAACCAATTTAGAAGCAATGAGAAGCAGATGAAATGACACAGAAGATGGGAGAGCGGCCAAAATGGCAGAATAAAAAGACCCTGAGCTTACCTCCTTGCACGAGCACACGGAAGTCACAGCAGATGCAGAACAAGCATTGATGAAAGAGACTGGAACATTCCAGAAAAGATTTACAACTAAATATATAAAGAAGGAACTGCAATGAGTTGGGTAGGAGGAGCAGAATCGCTGTATAGTTGACTCCTAAACCACCCAGGTGAGGAGCCAACAAACGAGAATGATCAAATTGTAGAGGTTTCTCCCATAGGAGGAGAGTTCTGAGCCCCACACCAGGGTCCCCAGCCTGGGTTCCAGCACCAAGAAGACAAGCCCCCGGAGCATTTGCCTTTGAAGGTCAACGGGGCTTAATTGTGGAAGCCCCACAGGACTAAGGGGAATAGAGACTCACTCTTAAAGGGTGCACACCAAATCGCATGTGCACTGGGACCCAGCACAAAAGCAGTACTTTGATAGGAGCCTGGGCCAGATCTAACTGCTGGTCTTAGAGAGAAGAGGTGGGAGACAAAGCTCCAACCATCAAAAGGCTGCATAAAGATTTCCTGAGCCCACTCCTGCCTCTGGACACACCCCTAGACACAGTCCGGCTCACTAGAGGGCCAAGTCTCAGTTCTGCCCAGAAGTGGGCAGGCTGCTCCCACCAGGAGGCCTGCACAAGTCTCTAGACCATCTCACTGACCACAGGGCAGACACCATAAACAAAAAAAACTACGATCCCTACAGCCTGTGGGCCCAGTCCACCAACACAGACCAGACCCTATCCTGGGCCACCTGGGCCCTGGCACTGCCCACTAGCAGGTCAACACAACTTTCAAGACACCCAGGACCCCATGTCCAGCTGCATCAGAAACCAGAATCCCTGCACCAATGAGCTCTGGAATGCCTGAGGCCTGCAGCCAGACTCCAGGAAACCAGCTCTGTTGCCAGTAGACTGGCACTAATCCCAGGATCTGGCTTCATCTGCCAGTGGGTGGGCAATAGCCCCAGAGTCTTCCAGATGCTGACTCCATCCACTAGTGAGTCAGCACTAGTCCTAGGACCCCCTAGGGTTCTGCAACCACTACCTTATAACCAAATCCCACTAAATAGCAACCAGCAGCATCCACACAGGCAGGACTTGGAAACCAATCAGACTAGGGACCAGCCAAACCCACCACACACTGCCCACGTAGTCAGTCTGCTACAACAGAAGGCCTCATGCAGCCCTTTTAAGGGAAGCCCTAGAGCATATAGCTTGGGTGATGAGAGGGGAATGCACTGTTAGATCTATAGGATGTCTCCTACAGAAAACCACTTCTCCAAGATCGAGAAATGCAAATAGCCTATAATATATGTAAAAACACAAATAGCAACTCAGACAAAATGAGGCAGCAGAAGAATATGTTCCAGATGAAGGACTAAATAAGGAGACGGAAAAATTAGACATAAATAATATGCTACTTAACAACCAATGGTTCACTGACAAAATTAAATTCAAAATAAAAAAATACCTACAGACAAATGAAAACAAAAACACGTTGATCTAACCATATAGGACAAAGCAAAAGTTAGTTCTAAGAGGGAAGTTTATAGTGATATAAATTTACCTCAGGGAACAAGAAAAATCTCAAATAACCTAACTTTACTTCTAAAGCAACTAGAAAAAATAAGAATCAACAGAACCTAAATTTAATAAAATGAAAGAAACCATACAGATAAAAACAAAACTCTATGAAATAGACAGTCAAAAAGACAATGGAAAAGATCGATGAAACTAAAAGCTGATACTTTGAAGAGATAAACAAAACTGATAAATCTTTATCCAGACTCATAAAGGAAAAAAAAAGGGAGAGGGCAAAATTTAATAAAATCAGAAATGAAAAATGTTACAACTGACAACACAGAAATACAAAGGATCATAACAGACTTCTACAAGCAACTATATGCTAATAAAATGGACAACCTAGAAGAAATGGAAAAATTCTTAGAAAGGTATGGTATCCCAAAATTGAACCAGGAAGAAATAGAAAATATGAACAGACCAAGTATGGAAATTGAACTAGTAATTTTTCAAACTCCCAACAAACAAAAATCAAGGACTAGATAGCTTCACAAGTATATTCTAACAAACATTTAGAGAATAATTAATGTCTACCCATCTAAAACTATTCCAAAAAGTTGCAGAGGAATGAACACTTTTGAATTCATTCTATGAGGCCATCAACACTTTGATACCAAAACCACACCATGATACCACAGAAAAAGTATATTACAGGCCAATATCAAGGATGAGCATAGATGCAAAAATTCTCAACAGAATCCTGCCAAACTGAATCCAACAATACATTAAAAGGATCATCCACGATAATCAAGTGGATGCCAAGAATGCAAGGAATTTTCAGTACCTGTAAATCAGTGTGATACACCACATTAAAAAACAGAAGAATAAAAACCATATGATCACCTCAATAAGTACAGAAAATGCTTCTGACAAAATTCAACATCCATTTATAACAATAAAATAATTTCAGAAAATGGGCATAGAGGGAACCTACCTCAACATAATAAAGGCCATATGTGACAAACCCACAGCTAACATCATACTCAATGGTGAAAAACTGAGAGCACTCCTTGTAAGATCAGGAACAAAACAAGGAGGCCCACTCATAATACTTTTATTCAACACAGTTTTGGAAAACTTAGCCACAGCAATCAGAGGGGAAAAAAGATATAGAAGGAGTCTATTGAAAAGAAGTAAATTTGTTGCTTTTTGCAGATGACATGATACTATACATAGAAAATCCTAAAGTCAAAAACAGAAAACTACTGGAGCTCATGAGTGAATTCAATAAACTCATAGGATACAAAATTAATATTCAGAAATCTGTTGCATTTCTATTTACTAACAATAAACAATAAAATATCAAAAAGAGAAATTAAGGAAGCAACCCCACTTACCAATGCAGCAAAAAGAATAAAATATCTAGGAATAAGCCTTCCTAGGGAGGAAAAAGACTTGTACTCTGAAAACTATAAGACATTGATAAAAAAATTGAAGATCACAGAGGTGGAAATATATACCATGTTCTTGGATTGGAAGACTTGATATTGCTAAATTGATAATACTACCCAAGGCAGTCTACACAGATTCAATCCCTTATCAAATTACCAATGGCATTTTTCACAGAACTGGAACAAAGGAATTTTAAATTTGTAGGGAAACACAAAAGACTCCAAATAGCCAAAGCAATCCTGAGAAAAAAGAACAGAGCTGCAGGAATCACGCTCCCTGACTTCAGACTGTACTGCTGCTGCTGCTGCTGCTGCTAAGTCGCTTCAGTCGTGTCCGACTCTGTGTGACCCCACAGACGGCAGCCCACCAGGCTCCACCGTCCCTAGGATTCTCCAGGCAAGAACACTGGAGTGGGGTGCCATTGCCTTCTCCGACAGACTGTACTACATATATATAGTAATCAAAACAGTGTGGTACTGACACAAAAGAATACAGGATAGAAAGCCCAGAGAGAAACCCATGCACTTGGGTCAATTAAAATATGACAAAGCAGGCAAGAATATACAATGACGAAAAAATCTCTTCAACAGGTGTTGGGAAAGCTAGACAACTACATGTAAACCAATGAAATTAGAAAACTCTCTCACACCATACACAAAAATAAACTCAAAATGCTTTAGAGATCTAAATATAAGACATGACACCACAAAACTACTCGAAGAGAACACAACCGAAATGTTTTGACATGAAACATATCAATGTTTTCTTAGGTCAATCTCCCAAGTCAAAAAAAGGAAAAGCAAAAGTAAACAAATGGGACCTAATTAAACTTAAAAGCTTCTGCATAGCAAAGAAAACCATCAACAAAACAAAAAGACAACCTACAGAATGGGAGAAAATATTTGAAAACTGACAAGGGATTAATATCTGAAGTATACAAACAGTTCATACAATTCAATATCAAACAAATGAAAAATCTTTTCAAAAATAGGCAGAAGATCTCAATAGATATTTCTATAGAAGACTCAAAGAAAGGCCATCATTAAAAAGTCCACAAATAACAAATGCTAGAGATGGTGTGGAGGAAAGAGAACCTTCCCTCTTATCCTGTTGGTGGGAGTGTGAACTGGTGCAGCCACCACGGAGAACAGTATGGAGGTTCCTTAATCAACAGAGTTACCAAATGATCCCACAATCCTAATCCTGGGTACATATCCAAAAACATGAAAACTCTAGCTTGGAAAGAGACATGCACCTCCATGTTCATGACATTATTTACAACAGCCAAGCCACGTGGCCTGAGAAGGTCTGGTACACACACACACACACACACACACACACTAGATTACTACTCAGCCATAAAAAGAAGAATGAAATATTGCCATTTGCAGCAACATGGATGGACCTAGAGAATAGTATACTCAGTGAAGTCAGAGAAAGGCAAATATTATATGATCATTTTTATGTGGAATCTAAAATAGGAATCTATATAGAAAATAGAAATAGACTTACATACACAGAAAAATTTATGGTTACCAAAGAAGAAAAGGAGGGAGAGAAGAATAAAATAGAAGTAATGGGAGAAGGCTCTGGCGACCACTCCAGTACTCTTGCCTGGAAAACCCCATGGACGGAGGAGCCTGGTGGGCTACAGTCCGTGGGGTCACGAAGGGTCGGACATGACTGAGCAACTTCACTTTCACTTTTCACTTTCATGCATTGGAGAAGGAAATGGCAACCCACTCCAGTGTTCTTGCCTGGAGAATCCCAGGGACGGGAGAGCCTGGTGGACTGCCGTCTATGGGGTCGCGCAGAGTCGGACACGACTGACGCGTCTTAGCAGCAATGGGATTAACATATAAAACTACCACACATAAAATAGATATGCAACAAGGAGTTACTGTATAGCACAGGGAACTATACTTAATATTTTGTAATAACATACAGTGTAAAGTATTATTTATATATAAAATAACATATATATAATTGAATCACTTTGCAGTATCCCTAAAACTGATACCATATTATAAGTCAACCATATTTTAATAAAAATTTAAATTTAAAACATAAATAAAATACATTTATTTAAAAAAGAGTTAAAGATATAAGGAGGGGACAGTGGGGTCACATAACCACCATGGTCTATTGATGGATCAATCAGTAATTAATGCTTCTTATGAACTCAGAAAATATTTTGGTCTTCAGAGAGGAAGAATGCATTCTGAGGAGAAAGACTTTAAAAAATCCATTGCCTTCTCTCAACAATTAACAGAACAACTAGGCAGAATGTCAGCAAGGATATAGAAAATATAAGACAAAAATACCATCAACCAACAGAAAGTAATAGACATTTATACAACACTCCGCCCCAAAACAGCAGAAACACATTCTTTCCAAATGCCCATGGAACTCTGTCCAAAAGAGGCATCATGGACCATGAAACAAACCTCCACAAATTTATAAGAATATGTATCAGCCAGAGCATATTTTCCAACCACAATGAATCAAACCAGAAATCAGTAATGAAAGGGTAACAGGCAAAACTCCAAACGACACTTCTAAACGTGTCAAAGTCTTAAAGGGAATTTTAAAGTTTGTTAAACTGAATGAAAATCAAAATACAATAGGTCAAAATACATCAAGCACAGTTAAAGTAGTTCTGAGAGGGGAATGTATAGCACTAATGAAAACATTGAAAAAGCAGTGTCTCAAAGCAATACTCTAGCTCTCATTCCAAGAATCTAGAAAAAGTAGAGCAATATAAACCCAAAGCAAGCAGACAGAAGGAAATAATAAAAATAAGAGCAGAAACCCTGCAGAGACCCTTGGGAGATCATGTGATCGGGATGCCAGGGTTTGGAGTGATGCGGGTGCCAACCAAGAAATACTAAATACATTGTCAGCAGCCACCAGACACTGCGACAACGCAAGGAAGGATTCCCCTACAGGTTTCCAAGGATCATGGCCCTGAAGACATCTTGATTTCAGACTCCTAGCCTCCAGAGCTGTGAGAATCAGTTTCTGTGGTTTTGAGCCACCCAGAAGGTGACACTTTGTTCTAGCAGCCTTAGAAAACTAACTCAGCTTCCAATTAGGGAGGGGGAAAAAAAGAATAACAGAAAATTTGATTAATTCAACAGAATACAGGAGCTATTCCTAATAGAAAAAAAGTTTTTACATAATGCAGAATAACATAGCAGAAATAAATTCAAATGCACCAGTAATTCAAAAAGTACGAACATATGAAATTCATTTATTAGAATACAAAATGCTGAATGGGTTTACAAATCTGATTCATCCTTGCAGTTTTCAAATGACATTTCTAGGACAGGACAAAATGATAGGAATGTAGAAAGAATACAGAAAATGAAAGATATACCAGATACCACCTAAAAAGAGAAGAAGCTGGTGTAGCAATATTAATATCAGAGATAAAAAGGAGCAATTCATGCATGCAAGGCACCAGAAAGAAATAACTGCAATGTTCCTAAACAACAATCATCTACAAAAATGTCAAGGGAAAGCTGATTATAAGGATAATTGGAAAAACCCAGAGTGGGAGATATTTTCTTCTAAAAGAAGTGATTGGAGAACAGATGAGAAAAACACCAGTAGAGTGACAGAAAATGTGAACAATTGAACCGACAAGATTAATCCAAAAATACGTTCCAAACCTTGCTCCCAACAAAGAGAATTCACATTCTTTTTTCTTTTTTTAGCTAAAACACAGGACAATTTATAAAATTAACCAGGTACTAGATTTCCAAGAAGTCCCCACATATCTCAAAGAATCATGGTCACACAGACAATTCTTCCTTGACCAAAATACAATACTATTCATCTCTGAATTCAACTTTGTTCTAAGAGAAGTAAAACTTAAACTACAATAAACAGAATTTTTTGCCTATATTGCAAACACAAAAGAAGCATAACACAAGGTGTTGTTTAGGATGTAAGAGAACGGACTCCTGGCCAAGGTGGGAGTATTAATTGTCATAATTTGGCAATATCTATCAAAAGTTAAAATACACATTTCCTCCTTGTCCACCAATCCATTCCTGGAATTTTTTTATAGAGATACACTTACACATGTGCAAAGAGAAGAGTGTACAAGGACATTCATTACAGTATTGATTGCTACAGCAAAAGATAAAAGAACTTTAATGTCCATCAATGTGGGAATGATTAAACTGTGGTCTTCTCAGGTAACTGAATAGGAACAAGAATGAGACAGTGCCATGTTTATGATATTGAAGAGCTCTAAAATGTTTAAGGTGTGAAACAATGTATATAGCCATGATCATTTATTTTTTATAAGGAAAAGGGTCTTTATTTTCATTCTAGAAAAATACCGTGCTAACAGAATCTGCTAGCAGTGGTTGCATCTGTAAGCACTGGGAGAAAGGGAAGACTTAAACTAAATTATCTGCATTTTACCATGTTCTATGAATTACTCTTCAAATAATAAACAGGCAAAAGCCTCTAGTCACTTTATTCATTCATTTAAAATACAGCATCTAAATAAAATGAAGTCTCTAGTGAGAAGCCTAATAAACTGCAGATATTCCAAATTCTTTTGCACATTCCCTTTAAATTCTTTTAATGATGAACTATCAGGTCTAACATGTCTGTGCAATTAAACCAGCAAACATGTTCAACAAGGTTTTCAAGAGGTCCATTACCTGACTGGTACACGTGAAAGTGTTCAGTCAAAAACTACAGGGCAAAAGCAGTGCAAACAAATGAAAGACTACTTCCTTTCATGGCAAACCAGCTTAATAAATCCTGGCTACCTTCTGATCTCTCTTCCCTCCCTACACCCAAAGGACACACCAGGGGAATTCCAGCTCTTCCTCAAGGCAGGTGCTATTCTTGGTTCCTGGGATGGTCCCACCCATACCCTCCCCCAACTCCCACCGACTCCAGCAACACATCCCCAGGCAGTCACATGACTTACTCCATGGATTTGCTGAGATCCCCTTACCCTTATTACTTTTCCCATCACTTATCACTACCTAACATGCGTATTTGTTTACTTCCCATGTTAGAAGGTGAGACCCTTCTAGCACTGCGGGCAAGGTTTCCTGCTATTCACCAGTCCCTAAAAGTATACAGTAGGCACTAAATAAATGTACATGACATAAATTAAATCTGCAGGAAATCTATAGCATAGTTTTCTTCATTTTCTGGCCAAACCCCATCTATTGTAAGTTTATTTTTTAAGACTGCAGCTTTTTCTAGTCTTTTAACATAGACAGTGTTCAAAGAAAGGGCAAATGGAGAGAAGTTCTCTCTGGAGAAAGAACAGACTCACGAAGGGAAAAAAAAACTTGTAACCTTGGTGATGGATTTTGTTTAAATTCACCAAGCAAATATGTTACAGGTTCAGAATCATTTACTTTACTGGCCATCCAATTGTAAAAGTTAGGGAAAATCTTTTCAAACAGTACAAGGAATAAAACCACAATGCTACAGAAGTATTCTAAAAGCAAGGTTAACTTCGATAAAGTTATTTCATCTGGGAGAGACTTCAGCACTTGTGGAGCAGCAGGTGTATGAGATCTAATGAAGTCCCTGAGGATCAAGCATCCAGATGCCTGTCCCCTGGCAGGACACCCTGGACTCCCATCAAATTCAGCTCTCTAGCGGACTTCTCAAACTTACCTTCCCCCAGCTTCATTCACCAGGAAAATGGTGCTAACTTGTGTCAGAGAATCATGGGGACAGAAAGTAGTCTTTCCACTTTGCCATTTCCAGACTGTTCTGTTTTGAAGGCATCACCCCCTTTTTGGTTAAGAGAGCCCCACATCCTAAGTGATAGTGAAGGACAGGGAAGCCTGGTGTGCTGCAGTCCACAGGGTCGCAAAGGGTCAGTCACAACTTAGCGACTAAACAACCACATCCTGGGAAATACTGAGTCACAAGCTCATCTATGGCTCTAGTCTTCCAGCTCTGACCCACAGAGAGAAGATGGTGTCAGCTATGTGGCACCAAGACAAATGCTCCATTGTTCCCAGCCCTCCCCACTGCGTCCTTGTAACCCACAAAATATAGAATGACCTGTCCAAATACTGCCACATCCCCTGGTCCTCTGAGGGCAGGTTATATATACATTTGTGAATTAGTGCACAGCCCAGTATCAGCCCAGCTGTTTTTGGAATCCAATTCCAATAAAGAAAATAACTACTCTAAAAAGTAGTACACATATACATATATATATATACACACATTATTGTCGTTGTTCAGTTGCTAAGTCATGTCTACATCTTTTGCGACCCCACAGACTACAGCCTGCCAGGCTCCTCTGTCCATGAGGTTTCCCAGGCAAGAATACTGGAGTGGGTTGCATGCCCTCCTCCAGAGGATCTTCCTGACCCATTGATCGAACCTGCATCTCCTGCATTGGCAGGCGGATTCTTTAACCACTGAGCCACCAGGGAAGACCATATACACACATGTGTAAATGTATAAAAAAAGGTGGGAGCCTAGTCCACTCCCCACCCATGGGCTTTTCCAATCTTTAGACAGCAAGTTCTTCTTACAGTCTAATCTAATTACTCCTTGAATCAACATAAGACTTATTTCTCTCATTCTCACTGGAAAAGAAGAGTTCATAAATATTGCTCATCTTATATATCTTCCAACACTTAAGGGCCCCCTCTCTGCCTTCCCTTCTCTGAAACAAATGAACTCTTCTGTAAGTCCCTGGCAATCAGCCAATTTAGTTCATGGTCCCCTCAATCTTGAAAACCTGCAAGTTTGAATCAGACATAAAGATCGCTATATGGCCACAGTACTGCTCCTTCAATATTTAAATCTGTGCGATTATTATACCTCTTGCCTTGTTATATTTTAACCAGAGCCAGGGATGAAAAAACAAGTGCTTTTTTGAGCATCTGTCGCTGCTGACCCTGGTTACCTCAGCAGTGCATGCTTATAGCACTTACCAAGATTATTAAGTGCTCCGGTGACATTATTACAAGAGGGAGCAGGACCAGTGTCAGCCTAATGAGGCGGCAGATGATATCTGATGGTCTCCATCTGAAAATCAGCAGAGGCCAGCCTGTGCACTAATCAAGTCACCAAAGGCCCTTCACCCAGAACAAGAACAGCCTTTGTCTCCACCTGAGAGCAAAATGAGCCACCTCCTTTCTAGTGCTAATAAGTTTAATGGAGACAGTTATGTTCCATGGGAAAAGCTGGGCTCTCCTCTTCCAGGGCAAGCATCCAAAGCAAGGGGCTCGAGAAGGCAAGAAACTATTCCTTCATGAGCCACAACCTGAACCCACAGGCACTTTCATGGTACTTGACATGGAATAGGAGCTCCATGCACGTTTCTGCTGAAGCCATAATGAAAGAGTTATTAGAATTTACCTATGGTTCTGAACTTCCTGGGAGCCTAAGCAAAGACAGGAAAAAGGAGGACTTCCCTGGTGGTCCAGGGGTTAAGAATTTGCCTGCCAATGCAGGGGACACAGATTCGATCCTTGGTCTGGGAAGATCCCTCATGTCACAGGGCAACTAAGCCTGTGTGCCATAACTACTGAAGCCTACACACTCTAGGGCCCACAAGCCGCAACTACCAAAGCTCCCACGCCTAGAGCCAGTGATCTGTAGAGAAGCCACGGCAATGAGACCTCCATGTACCACAACTAGTGAGCAGCCCCACTCACCACAACTAGAGAAGAGTCCAAGTGTAGCGACAAAGACCCAGTATAGCCAAAATTAAATAAATAAGAATTTAAAATAAAAAATAAAATACCCAGTAAAAAGAAAAAGAGGAGAAAGGGGGTAGGGGTGACAACCCTCTGTGCAGTCAAAAATCCGCATGTAACTTAGGGTTGGTCCTCTGTGTCTGTGATTCCATAGCCACAGAGTCAACCAACTGTGGATTCAACCAACAAGAGATCGTGTAGCATTGTGTCACTTACTATTGAAAAAAAGTTCCCCTACAAGTGGAGCCATGCAACTCAAACCTAGCTTGTTCAAGGGTCAACTCTATACTTGTTTACAAAGTTCTCTTGTGTGAATAAGACAGAATACTAACCCCGTCAGAAGATCCAGACTGTGAGCATTATTTTGGAGAATGTTGAGCACATGCTTCTGAGTTCTTTAAAGTCCTCTGCTTCAAACCCATGCAAAGCAGAGGCCAGCAACAAGCCAGTGCCCTCTACGTTCCTTGCTGGGTGGAGATGAGACCTGGGACCCTTTGTTGTGGTGCTTGCTCCTGCACAAGCATTTCCTCCGGCAACAAAATACAGAGACACTAAAAAAAAAAAAAAAATACAGAGAAACTGCAAGAGACTAAAAATAACTGTGTGCATGGGTAGTTGGGGCGAATTGTGGACAACAAGATATAAAACTGCCAATTCTGAGGAGCCAGGAGCAAAAGCAGAGTACTTGCACACGCCCCCTGCACACACCACCACCAAAGGGGTGGGCAGACCACCTATGCCAACCCTCTGATCCGACCCCTGGGCACACTCCCCACCTCACCCCTTGTAAGGAATCAGCTCGCCCCCCTGGGGGAGTGAGCAGGCAAGGGGACCTGCTGTTCGTTCTCCTTCCCCTCCGCTGTAGCAGGGGCCCCACAAGGCCTAGCCTGAATTTCCTGCCTGGCTTCTGATTGATTTCTATTGATCGAGGAAGCCAAGAATCCTGGTTGGTAACAGAAAGATCTGTTGGTTGCACAAATATGTACAAGAACATAGTTGTAGCCCACCCACACCTGCTTATGGGGCAACAATCAAGGTCAGACAGTAGCTGTTTCTGTGCATCCTTAACAGCCAACAAGAACACACTATGGGCTCTCAGGCATTTGCATTGCTGGCTGGGCCAGAATAAGAGACCCCACGTTCCCAATGACAGATCATGCCCACAGCGGTCAATCTTGTTTAGAAATGTATCCATGGTTTCTCACCAAGTGGTCCAATTGCACTTGCTAATGAGATACAACCAATTCTAGACTTATTTTTTTCTCTTTAGGCACATAGTCACCAATGACAAGACAGAGTCCATATATTCAAACAGGAATGCAGAGAGTAGGAAAAAGAACATAATTTGGGTTTAAAAAATTAATTTCACTGAGTAGTATCATCTCAACACATACTCTCTCAACACAGAAGGAAAGAAGTCACACTGTAGTGTCCCAGCTTCTAAGAAAGATAAATAGAAACTGTGTGAAAGCAGTAAGCCTACTAAACTTCGAAATTTAATGAGCATTTAAGAGGGAAAAGCCTGAAAACTCCTCCTGTCAGCCAGGTTGAGGTGAAACAAATAATCTCACATGCTATTAGAGATGATATCATTGATACGTTGTGTTGAATTGCCCTCATATCAAAATCTAAACTATCTATTCCTTTCATCCAGCAGTTTAACATAAATAAAGCATGGCTTGTTCAAAGAACTATGACTCTCATTCTGGGCATGCACAAATACTTACTGAGCATCTGCTATACTGATGGGGTTCTGGGCAATTTGTTACATCACAAAAAATATACCAAAAAATCTCTGGTCTTGTTGAGTTTATATTCTAGACATAATGGTTGCAAATACACTCTATACATTCTTGAAGTATAGACATACATATATCTGTATGACATTTCTGTAATACAGGTAATGCCAGATGTGCTCTTGAATGAAACCTTTGTAAAGCTCTGAAGCCCCTGTGAGTCCCTTCCATGCAAATAGGAAGCCACTGGAGCAGGTTTAAAATAAAAATTAACACCAGCTTGAACTTTAGAACATACTTAACTGGCTTTCAGTCCTGGCTTTGATGTATACACTAACTACAGTCTCAATTTATTTAACATCTACAATCCATACTCACAGAATTACCACAAGAGTTTAGACAAAAAGAAAAAAAAATGTCTAAAAACTCTTTAGAGCTGCCTGGAAAAAAAGTAGATACTCAATAAATTTCTTTTTCCTGTCCTTTCTTTTCAGACTGTCTCAAGATTCAAAACCCTCAACCACTCAATGTCTTTCTCCACTAATTGATTATCCAACTTAAAAGAAAATACATTCTTTAAAAACATTCAAATAATAGTTACGTTGCTGAATCAAAGAATTTTTAATTGTCCTCGCTCTCTCTCCTGTCTCAGCTCATACATCACAGGAAAAAAAAAACAAAAACCTTCTTTCCTTCAGCAACTATATCTTTGTACTTCTTAGCACTATTCCTTCTTCATAAAGGAAGTTGGTTTAAAAATATTTAATTAAGCAGATATCTATTAGCTTATTCTCACCTGTATTCTGATAGTCACTTTTGTTTCCAAAAAATAATCCTTTTCTCATAAAGCCTACCCATTAGCAAGGGCAAAAAATTTTTTTTCTTTTTTACAGAATTTGAAAAACCCACAGGCATGCTGAAGTCCTAAACTGACCACAGCATCCTCAGCATTTGCTTTCTATTGGATGTTTTCCCTTAACTCACACACTCCATTTAATGCCTGAGACTGTGAGCACAATAAAATCTTTCAACAGAGTATCTGTTAAATAGTTCCAGTCATGAAAATAAAGTCCAGTGGCATAAAACAAGCTGTCTCGTGGACCCCCTGCCATCTGGGAAAGTGATGCTCTAGCAGGTAATCTGCTAGAAGTCTAATGAAGACCCAGGTCCTCCAAGTGCTGGAGTTGGCCTCCAGTTGCCAGGCTTTACCAAAGTAATTTTTTCATATAGTCCATGGCACAGGTAGCTGATTAAATATTGAAAACAGTTCTCAAAACTTACTATCTTATCTCTGTATCATGTTTCATCAGATGCTTTAGGGAACTTAGCACCAAGAAAAAAAATACTTTAAAAATAATGCTCTGTTTACTTTTATATGCCTATGAGAACTGTGTAGTCAATATATTCTTCTTTTTACTTTGGTTACCAAGAAGTTCAAACCAGATATAAATTTTAGTAACTCATTTATTCATTCATCTATTCAGTAAACATACATGGAGACCCTATTACATGTCAAGGACCATGCAAAGTCCTGATGATTCAGAGCTCAAGGGGACAGTCAGCTTTTCAGAAAGCCATGGGCAGATACTGAATTAAGAAGGGACCATTTCTGCAACTGAGATATACATAGGATAATCTGAGAACTCATAGAAATGGCATTTCATCCAGCCTGGGGAAATGGAGGGGTGAACAGGGAGAATCAAGGAAAGTGCCCCCCAAAACTGAAATATTCAATAAGATGTCATCTCTGGCTCTTGGTAAATTATCTCCCATTTGATTTCTGATGTTTCTAATTTTTTCTTTAAAAATAATTTTAAACCTTCATAGAAAGAGACTGGAACAAAATACATACTTAATCATACATACGCATATTTAGACATACAAATAAAAGTCACTAAACAATATTCTTTTAACCTAAAGGAACCCTCAAATTTTATAAAAACACAGCGTTGTTGCTGTTGTTCGGTCATTAAGTCATGTCCAGCTCTTTCTTACCACATGGACTGCAGCTCCCCAGGCTTCCCTGTCCTTCACTGCCTCCTGGACTTTGCTCAAACTCACGTCCATTGAGTCAGTGATGCCATCCAATCTGTCACCCCCTTCTCCTCCTGTCTTCAATCTTTCCATAAAAGTTACTAAACAGTATCCTTTTAACCTAAAGGAACTCTCAAAATTTATAAAATCATAGCTTACAATAGGATATTACCAAGGTCTCTAGGAAAACCAGACCTAATTAGGAGTAATCTGCTTTGAAGAGTTCATTCTTGACTGAATATTTTCCATGATTCCAAAGTAACTTTGTTTAAAAATATGAAGGTATCATCTTACTAAGCACATTCTCAGCCTTGCCTCTTCACTACTGTTTAGCACACCAACCCCAGAGGTATTGATCCAGTAGCTCTAGGTTGGTAGATGGTGATTGACAACACAGATGGACTCTACACTTTCTAGATGGATTCTGGCTTACTTCCAGATTTGGCTAATGCAAAACCAGTGCATTCCTTTGCCTCCTCCTCCACCAACCTTCCCCTCTGCCACGTCACTCACTGTGAGAGAATGGGGTGCCTGGCATGATTTCAAGTTCTATCATTGATTCAAACCTATCTCTAAGTAAACTGCTTTTATTTCAGAGGAACACCTTCTAGTGATCAGAACTGCAGGGGAATTAAAACAATTCTACATTTATGTAGCATTCCCATCCCCAAAGGAATAGTTTCCATGCCTACAAATACCTCAGAAGCAATAAGGGGTTTAGTGGGTTGGAGTCTTTTTTGTGACTTTGTAAAAAGTCATAATACCACGTAATAGATAATACTTAACAACAACAACAAATACCATAACAAATGTTTCATACGCATGACTCCCATTTAATAGCAACCACCTCATAAACCTGTGGTAAAAATGATAATATCTAGCTTATAAATCCAAAGCAGCAAGGGAAGGAAGTTTCCTTTTTTCTTCTTTCTTTTCTCTTTCCCTCTCCCTATTTTTGCATAGCACTTATCACCAGAAACACACTTGTTTGTTTCCCCTCTTTCTTTAATACAATATATGCCCTCGAGAAGTTCACTACTATACCTCCAACTCCTGACACCAACAAGTCACGTCAACAAATATTTGTTAAACAAATAAATGATGGTTTTTAAAATTTGTTTAGCTCATTCATATTCAATCGTTGCAGCTCAATACTAAAACCCAAGGCACAGTGAAGGTAGAAAGGACACTTCCCAACCTCTTCTTCTCCTTTACTCTAGCAAAGAACAACACTACAAAAAGCCAAGGCTATTAAAACAAAAGCTCCAAGAAGTTCTGTTCTCCTGCAGCAGCACATCTAGAACCATACTGTATAGATCAACAATTGAATGTATTTTGACTTAGCAGTTTTGATGCCTTTGAAACCTGCTCACTCTTCATGGTTCCCAAAAATGTTCTGAGTGTTTCTCAAAGGGAACAGAAATCAAAGAGAATGTCTGGTTATATCTTTGAAATGAAACATGGTTATACTGACTCCCTTTCCAATATCTTAAGTCAAAAGAGGTGGGGGGAGTGTACTAAGACCACTGATTAACAACGATACTAAAAAAACCCAAAAAACAAACACACACACACAGTGATACTGTACAGCATTCATGAACCTCGTTAAATGGACCATACAGCCCCAGAGTACCATGGGTATAAAGGCTACTTTGAACTTCAGAATCTTTGCAGCCAAAACGTTCACCTTTCCAAATATGAGTCTGTAAACCCCTTACTGAGTTTAGTTAAAAAGGAAGTAACCCAGATATGCACAGAAATCAGTGGCTGCGGGTCACTTAAATCACAGGAGACCTAGGAACCAACAAAAAGAGAATCATAAAATACAAATAAATAATCAAGGGAACAGACCACAGTAAAAAAAAAAAAAAAAAAAAAGAAGAAGAAGAAGAAGAAAGAAATTTAAGAAAAAATAAATAAATAAAAGCATCCGTCCACAGAAGCCAAGGGGCTTTAAGCAGGCCATAACTCTAAGCCTCGGTACTCTGGCTTGACTTTTGCTACCAAAGTGCTCTACTAAACTGCCTGCCAAGGAGCAATGAAGCAGAGCCCTAGCAATTCTTTCAACAAGCTACCGAGAGTGGAAGGCTAATTTAATAGGGCAGGGCCAAACGCATTTAACAAACTGCACATCTGTAAGATGGAAATAAGCTGTCCCCGTCTTCAGCAGTAACTCTCCCTGCTAAGGAGCTCCGAAATAGTGTTGAAGCCTTTCTCCCTCTCAGTGTGTAGCTGCCAACGAATTTGTTTCCATCTGCAGAAAAGAGGCTGCCAAAACATGAGGCTTTACCCATGACCACTGGAGCCACCGGAGCCATGAATGGAAAAACTCGAACAGCATCTGATTCCTTTCCAGGAGAAAGGACACAAGGAATCATGTCTACTTGTCCCTAACCTACACTCTTTTACCAAGTTTCTTTCCCCTTACCCCGAAGGAAATCAAATCACGGCACATGGAAGGTGAGTCCATTTCCACATCAACCTTTTGAGTGTAAGTGTGTACCAGGATGCCTGGACTCCACCTAGAATGCTGCTTTTATTTGCTGCACTCGGGGTGTCTCGCTAAGCCTGGAAAAGGCAGCCTACTAGTCTGACTAGTAACGTTTGGGGGGATAAGTAAGAGCAAAAAACACAAAGAATGGCCAAAAAGGATTGATGATGAAAATAATTCCTTCAAAGAGAAAAACATCTCAGAAAAATCCACAGAATTAGAGACTCCTAGAGTGCCAGCACTCCTGGGTATCATTTTAGCCTCTTCTTTGTGCTTTAGAGATAAGGAAACTGAGACCAAGAGAGGAAGTGACATGCCCCAAATTACACAGTATGTGGCTGAGCAAAGCTGTGTATCACAGGTCCTTTCCATACTGTTAGGCTGCCTCTTCTAGAAATGGAATCATGAGCCATCAGCCATGCTGCAGAAAATCAAATAAAACAGGACAGACAAGAGTTTGAGTTATCATATCCAGAGAAGAGCCATGTCTGAAATGGAGCTCATCAGGGTGTCTCACTCAGTCTTACTCACTCAGTCTTACTCTAGACAATTTCCTGTGAAACTATTCAAGTCACTTAAGAGACAGACTTAAGCCTCAGCCATCTCGGGCTCTCTGTTGCCCTCATCGCTGACAACTCTCCCATCCTTCGGTCATCAAACTTAGGCAGAAGTGCCACTGACCAGACACATGGCCCACACCCACATTTTCCTTGGGGGCCTGCAGACAGACCCTTGGTAAGATTCAACTTATAAACTATTGCAGGACACTGACGGCCTTCAAATTATTAGCAGCCTACATCAACTTCCCACTATGCTATCTTCCTTCTTTATCTCATACTTTGTCAATCTGTCTTTTTTCCCCCTCCCTCTTATCTCTTCTCAGTCCTGGCAGCACAACTAAGAGAGTTGTTTAGACCTGTTGATAACTGATAGGAAATAAAATAAGAAATTGCTGCTTGCCACAATGAAGTTAGAACACTCCCTTCATACCATACACAAAAATAAATTCAGAATGGCTTGAAGACTTAAATATAGGACATGATACCATAAAACTCCTAGAAGAAAACACAGGCAAAACATTCTCTGACATAAATCATAGCAAGGTTTTCTTAGTTCAGTCTCCCAAGGCAATAGAAATAAAAGCAAAAATAAACGAGACCTAATCAGACTTATAAGCTTTTGCATAGCAAAGGAAACCATTAACAAAAGACAACCTAAGGACTGGGGAAAAATATATGCAAAAGAGGCAACTGACAAAGGCTCAATTTCCAAAATATATGAACAGCTCATACAGCTCAATAACAAAAACAAACAACCCAATCAAAAAATGGGCAGGAGACTTAAATATGGCCTTTCTCCAAAGAAGACATACAGATGGCCAACACAAGAAATGACGTTCAATTTTGCTACTTATTAGAGAAATGCAAATCAAAACCACAGTGAAGGATCACCAGTCAGAATGGCCATCATCAAAAAGTCTACAAATAGTAAATGCTGGAGAGGGTGTGGAAAAAAAAAGAACCCTCCTATACCGTTCATGGAGATGTAAATTGGTGAAACCACTATGGAGAACAGTACAGAGATTCTTCATGAAACTAAAAACAGAGTTGCCATATGATCCAATAATCCCAGTCCTGGGCTATATCCATAGAAAATGCAAATTCAAAAAGTTACATGCATCCTAATGTCCATAGAAGTACTATTTACAATAGCCCAGACATGGAAGCAACATAAATGTCCATCAATAGATGAATGGATAAAGAATATGTGTGTGTACACACACACATATACACACAGTGGAATATTACCCAGCCCTAAAGAAGAATGAAATAATGCCATTTGCAGCAAGGGAGGGACCTAGAGATTATCATGCTAAATGAATTAAGTCATAAAGAGAAAGAGAAATATCGTATGGTATCACTTATATGTGGAATCTAAAATATGACACAAATGAACTTATTTACAAAACAGAAACAGACTCACATAGAAAACAAACTATGGTTACCAAAAGGGAAAGGAGAAGGGATAAATTGGGAGTTTGGGATCAGCAGATACAAACTACTATATATAAAAATAGATAAACAACAAGGTCCTACTGTATAGCACTGGGAAGTATATTCAATATCTTATAATAAATCATAATGGAAAAGAATATGAAAAAGCATACACACACATGTATCTCTATATGTATATATATGTGCATGTGTGTGTATATGTATATACACACACACAAAACTGAATTACTTTGCTGTAGACTGGAAACTAACAACATTTTAAATCAACTCTATTTGAATTTAAAAAAAAACAAATTGCTGCTTATCTTCAATGAACAGAAGTACAAGATTAGGACTGAGAGGTGTTTGAAGTGCATTCCTGTTAAAAACATTCAGGAAGCTACAACATAAAAGTACTTGAGATGAAATGGATTTAGGATCACAAATTAAGATCAACAACCACCTCTACATTGAAACATTACAAGACACAGCTCAGTATCAAAAGTTCTTTCACAAAAGTCGATATGATTACAGGAAGATATAGAAATCACAGTATTTACAGATGTGCAAGCAGCATAATCCCAAAGATTAATGAAACTCCAGATCACCACTGTTTAATATAGTTTTTGCTAAGCACGAGTAGCTCATACAGTAAGGATTTGTAGTTCAATCAAAATATCTTCTCTGCATCCACTTGTGAACATAATACTCACAACATCCATGTGATTAACAAAAGCAGCCTAGTCCAGGAGGGTTGCCAAAGGCAGGCAGCAGTGTGGCATATCTAAACAAATGAACATGGAAAGGTATCATTATGACTGATGTTGTAGACAATTGGGATAAAAAGCTTTTATAGTAAGTAAGAGGCTTTTGGCAGGGGACAAGTCTTAAAGAGGTCCTTAGGTTCAATAACCTTTCCCAGCCACAAACCAGATACAAGAAAGATCCAGACTTCAGACAGTGTCCTCTTGTCCCCAGGCAGAAATATCCAAAGAATGTAGACAGAGTGGATGCAAATTTTCAGCAGTGGCAGAAGCAGGAAAGAGCACAGGCAATGCTCCTCTTTTCAATCCCAGAGAATCACTTAATTCAGCCCTGCTATAACCAGGTGGCTCAGTGGATAAGAATCCACCTGCCAATGCAGGAGACACAGGAGACATGGGTTCGATCACTGGGTGGGAAAGATCCCCTGGAGGAGGGCATGGCAACCCACTCCAATATTCTTTCCTGGAGAATCCCATGGACAGAGAAGCCTGGTGGGCTGCAGTAGTTCATCGGGTCACAAAGAATCGGACACAACTGAACACATACGCACACATAACTTAGTGGGACCAAGCCGCCCTCTCTTTTTCATAAGTGGAAACCTTTGGTTTTTGAGCAAGCATCTTGAACTTTACCTCCAGGTATAAAAAAGAACTTGCCAGGTACCTAAGACGGATGACTAACTTTCATCCCTCCTTGATTAATCACTCCATGGATGTCTGCCTAAATAAAGACTTATTATGGAATGGCTACAGGACAGAGGCCAAAACACTCTGATGTCCAAATTAAAACAGTTGGCTCTTCTTCCTTCTCTTCCCCTTAAAAAGGCATTTAGTGGTTTTTCCCCCCTAGAACAATACAAATGCTATACATCAGGAAATCTGCCATTTCAGAAGAAGGCGCTGGAGGACAGGTCAGCTGAGTGGTACAAACAAAGTCTTCAGCAGGAGACTCACAGATGGAGCAGGTCCTGGCTGTGTCTTAGAGAAACCCAAATCACAAAATATAAGGCTTGTCTTAAAATGTGGAGGGAGAAGAGCAGCTGTTCTGGGTCCTGGTCCAATAGGTCTTTCAAAGGAATACAGAGAAGAAGGGGTGCATTCCTTATATTTGAGCATAAGGCCTACAGCACCCAGGCTCCTGGATCAAAGGTGAGGGCCTCTGATGGAGCAGAAGCAGAAGTCCAGGAAGGAAAAAATAAACAGAACAAAAAGCTACTTTGTTCACAACAGGAAAATCCATGTCAATAAGGATTGCTGTTGTTGTTCAGCCTCTCAGTCATGTCTGACTCTTGGTGGGTAGCCTTTTCTCTTCTCTATGGGGATCTTCCCAACCCAGGGATCAAACCCAGGTCTCCCGCATCAGGCAGATTCTTTAAAAGCCACAAGGGAAGCATCTGGTTTGAAAAAAACATTCTTTGGCACTTAGCCTCTATCATGGACCTCTGTAGTCTGCAAAAAAATGTTTGACTGGGACCATGGCAAAAATATGAGACAAAAATGAGACAATATTTTTTGTGGTCAGCATGTTAGCCCTCTGAGTCAGGTACCTGTCTGAATGTCTCTTTCTTTGTCCTTCCCAGATACCCTAGCCCTGCTGGCAGGTCCAGAGCCAATCCATTCAACAGCCAAGATTTATAGAGCTCCTGGATTGCATCAGGAATTGAGTTAGAAATGAAGTATGCAGAGAAGCATTCTACAGGTTCTCTGCTCTGAAGATACGAAGAGCAGAAAGAAAAGAAAGCTGGATAGAATCTACCAGCTTTATCTATTTCATCATGAGCACCAACAGTTGCAGAAGCTGTCAACATCACAGAAAAAGCCTTGTGATTCTATAAAGCACTTTATACTCCCCATTCCTCCTTCAAAAGGTAACTTCCCCCGCCAAGTAGATATAAAGGCTCTCACATATTGGAGCTGCATTCCCTTGACTGGAAGATGCAAATGGCTTTTAGTCATCTGCATCTTTGCAAAACCTCTGGAACTTATTAGTGATTTATAACTCTGTATGAAGGAGTTAACTGCATCCAACCCAAAGGGAGCACTTCAGGTAGAGTCTGAAGGTTGGTTCCCTAAAAGATGTACAGAGTAGATGTACATGCAGAGGTCAGCCCAGGCCTACCACCTGTTCTAATTCTTTCAGACCACATTCCCAAAAAACATCCTGTTTGCTATTTTTTATATATTCTCAAGTTCAGAAAATTATTCATGCTCTGAAGTAGTTTCACATGCTGTAACTCTTAGATTTTTCTTTTTTTGTTAGTGTCTTAGAAGTCTTGTGCTTAGTCACTCAGTGGTGTCTGACTCTTTGCGACCCTATGGACTGTAGCCTGCCAGGTGCCTCTGTCCATGTGGATTTCCCAGGCAAGAATACTGGAGTGGGTTGCTATGCCCTCCTCCAGGGTATCTTTCCAACCCAGGGATCAAACCCAGGTCCCCCGCATTCCAGGTGGATTCTTTACCATCTGAGCCACCAGGGAAGTCCCTTAGAAGTCTAGAAGAGATCAATTTTAAGAACCTTCCTAAACATATGGATTTTGGTTATTCTTGTCTTGCATGTCCCCAGTATATAACTAGCAGAGGCTTCCATGTATTTGAAGGGTGTCCCCTATATGCTGAAATCATGCAGTAAACCTCAAAATTACAGATGCCCTTTGCTATTCAAAGGCAAAGGGTTCTCCCCTGTGAGTTCTCCCTTCCTCTCATTTGTGAAGTTCAGGCAGGTGGCCTACATAATTTTCACCAGATTTTCTTCTGGAGCACAATCAAGGGCATTAGAAAACTAGACAACATTAAAAGTCAAGCCGTCTCAAGAATAAAAAAAAAAAAAACTCAAGTGATGCAGCATGTCCATAGCATCTGAGCAATGAGCAGATCCTTAACTTTCTATAACACACCTTTTTGCTGTTTTGTTAGTACAAATGTCTCTTTAATTGAAATTCTGACATTTTGAAAAGACAAAATTTAGGAACTGTTTCATAGGCAAAGATTCTCTCACCATTGTTCATTTGAAACACTGATTACCTTACACATTTCTTTCAATGGTCTCTATCCCAATGAGACAAGAACACTAAAGACTGCCTTGATTTCTTTTAAAAGATTTTTTTTATGTGTACCATTTTTAAGTCTTCATTGAATTTGTTACAATATTGCTTCTGTTTTATGTCTTGGGTTTTGGCCACAAAGCATGTGGGATCTTAGCTCTCCAACCAGGAATCCAGCCTGCACCTCCTGCATTGGAAGGTGAAGTCTTAACCACTGGACTGCCAGGGAAGTCCCAAAACTGCCTTTACAACAAATAAAAGCTATTTCTATCCTCCACTCTCCACCCTGGGAGACTCGTGTAATTACAGCAGCTGTTCATCAATAACAGAAAGGGAGAAGTGGTACCAATGATGAGAACAAAGATAAGGTATCTGTTTTCAGAAAATACCTCTAAAGTCCATGATTTGGATCTATAAGGTGAACCAAACAACTTGCTCTGCTAATTAAGACTTATCTATCAGGAGATTTCAAATGCTATTTGAAGGTACATCCCTAACTGTCACAGTTACCCAGATCTCTGTCAAGCTACCTGGAAAAAGGTAATTCAATTCCAGAAAATTATCACATGGTAAGTGTAGGCAGATATAAAGAGAAAAATAATCTGTCTGGGAGATCAAGATGACAGAATATAAGAAATGGAGTGCACTTCCTCCCCACAAATACATCAAAAATACCTCTACATATTAAACAACTCTCATGGAATACATACTGAACGCTGGCAAAAGATGTCATACAACCTAAGCTGCAAGAGAGATCACTAAATAGCCAGGTACCAAAAAAAAACCCAACTTCCTGCAAATGCAAGTCCAGGACCAGATGGCTTCACTGAGGAATTCTACCAAATGTACCAAGAGGAACTTACACCTATCTTTCTCAAAATCTTCCAAAAGACTGAAGGGAAGGGAACACTCTGAATGTCATGCTATGAAGCCACCATTACCCTTATACTAAAACCAGAAGAAGACACTACCAAAAATAGAAAATTAGAGACCAACTTCTTTGATGAATATAGATCCAAAAATTCTCAACAAAATATTAGGAGACCAAATGCAACAACACGTTAAAAAAAAAGATTATATGACATACTCAACTTCGATCCATCCTACGGTCACAAGGATGGCTCAACATATGCAAATCAATGTGATATACCATGTCAACAAAAGAAAAAAACAAAAATCACATTACCATCTCAACAGATGCAGAGAAAGCATTTGAATAAAATTTAATATCCATTCATGATAAAAACTCTTACCAAAGTGGGTATAATGGGAACATATCTCAACATAATAAAAGCTATTTATGACAAATTCACAGCCAACATAATATTTTACTGTGAAAAGCTGAAAGCCCTTCACTAAAATCTGGAACAAGACAAGGATGCCCTCTCACCATTTCTATTCAGCACAGAACTGGGAGTCCTAGCTACAGCAATCAGATAAGAAAAAGAAATAAAAGATACCCCAACTGGAAGGGAAGAGGTAAAATTGTCATTATATGCAGATAACATGATACTATATACAGAAAATCCTAAAGACTTCACACAAAAACTTCTAGAACTGATAAATGAATTCATCAAGAAAGTAGGATACAAGATTAACATTCAGAAATCTGTTCCACTCCTTTACAATGACAACGAATTATCAGAATGAGAATGTTAAAAAAAAAAAAAAAGTCCTTTTTAAAATCACATTTAAAAATACCTAGGAATAAACCCAACCAAGGAGGTGAAAGAATTATATGCTGAGAACTATAAAATACTGATAACAGAAACTGAAGATGATTCAAAGAAATATAAAGATATACCATGCTCTTGTATTGGAAGAATTAATACTGCTAAAATGGCCATACTACTGAAAGCAATCTACAGATTTAATACAATCCCTATCAAATTACTCATGACATTTTTCACAGACCTAGAATAAATAATCTTAAATTTTATATGGAACCACAAAAGACTCAGAATTATCAAAGCAATCCTGGGGAAAAAGAACAGAGCTGGAGTCATAACCCTTCTGGCCTTCAGATAATACTACAAGGCTACAGTAATCAAAACAGTGTGGTATTGGCACAAAAATAAACATACAGATTAATGAAACAGAATAAAGTCCAAAAATAAAACCACACACTTACAGTCAATTAATCTTCAACAAAGGAGGCAAGAATATATAACAAAGAAAAGATACTCTCTTCAGCAAAGCTGGACAGTCACAGTAAATCAGTGAAGTTAGAGCACTCCCTCACAGCACATACAAAAATAAATTCAAACTGGCTTAAATACTTAAGGAATAACACCATAAACTCCTAGAAGAGAATGTAGATGAAACATTCTCTAACATAAATGGTAGCAATGTTTTAATAGTCAGACTCCCAAGGCAAAAGAAATAAAAGCAAAAATTAAAAAATGGGACCTAAACAAACTTACAAGTATTCGCACAGCAAAGAAACCATTAACAAAATGGTAACCTACAGAATGGGAGAAAATATTTGCAGATGATGCTACCAAAAAAGGGGGTTAATATCCAAAATATACAGCCCATAAAACTCAACAACAACAAAAATCAATCAAAAATGGGCAAAAGATATAAATAGACATTTTTCCAAAGAAGACATACAGATAGCCAATAGGCATATGAAAAGATGCTTAACATTGCTAATTATCAGAGAAATGAAAATCAGAACTACACTGAGGTATCAGCTCCCATTAGTCAGAATGATCATCATCAAAAAGTCTGCAAATAATAAATGCTGGAGAGGGTGTGGAGAAAAGGGAAACTTCCTCTACTGTTGGTGGGAATATAAGCTAGTGCAGCCACTATGGAAAACAATATGGAGGTTCCTCAAAAATCTAAAAATAGCATTGCTATATGATCCAGCAATCCCACTCCTGGGCATATATCTAGAGAAAGCTAATTCAAAAAGTGGCAAGCACATACATCAGTCAAGATCACTCTGGGAGCAGATGCTATTCAGTCTCTGGCATCAGAGACTGAACTCCCATCCCTCATATGACGGGGTTGCTGGGTCTGAGGCTTGTGCATTAAGCTGGGACCAATGAAAGTAGCTTATGTAGTCCCAGGTCCATCCTGTCCCCAAGTTCCAGGACATAAGAAACGCACATTTTCTCTGGAGGAAAGCTCTCAACTTAAGCCCTTAATACTACTGTAAACTAAATCAAATACAAACTCTCAGAAAAAAATATTCCTCAAAACACAAAGCAACATAAATCCGAGTGGCCAGAAACAATAAACAACAGAAAGTGAAAGTGTTAGTCACTCAGTCGTGTCCGACTTGATGTAATCCCATGGACTGTCCGTGGGGTTCTCTAGACAAGAACACTGGAGCGGGTAGCCAGTCCCTTCTCTAGGGCATCTTCACAACCCAGGACTGAACCCAGGTCTCCTGCATTGCAGGCAGATTCTTTACCTTCTGAGCCACCACAGAAGCCTGAAAACAACAGAATTATACCCTCTATTACCAGTATTTAACATTCTTAGACACAGAATAACTCTATATATAAAATAATTTACGTAATAAGATATGGATTAAAAAATACGCCAAATACTCTAAATACTTTCATTTAGAAAACTGAAGTAATACTACAGAATGCCAAAGACAATAATAACATTACCAAAAGCAGCCACAGAAAATTTCAACAGTTAGACTGAAAGCAGATCTCTAACCATTGACGACTGAAGTCAGAAGATAGAAGCAGAAGATAGAAGTTATCTTCCAAGTGCTAGGAGGAAATAACTAGAAATCCCAGTGAAGCTATTTTTTAAGAATGAAAAATGTTTTCCTCTAAACAAAAACTGAGACTTTATTATCAACATAACTTCACTAAAGAAATGTTTAAAAGATATACTTTAGAAGAGAAGAAAATGAACCCAAAGAAATGTTGAAATGCAAGAAATGGTGAACAGAAAACTTGGTAAATATATAGGTAACTTTGGCAACCATAACTTTGTTTTCTATGTCTGTGAGTCTGTTTCTGTCTTACAAATAAGTCATTTGTATGTTTTAGATTCCACAAATAAATGATATCATATGGTATTTGTCTTTTCTTTCTGACTTATATCACTTAATATATTAATCTCTAGATCCATTCATGTTGCTGCAGATGGCAGTATTTCATTCTTTTTAATGGCTGAGTAATATTCCATTGTTTATGCACACACACAGATACACATATCATGTTTTTATCCACTCATCTGTTGATGGACATTTAGGTCGCTTCCATGTCTGGGCTACTGTAGATCGAGCTGCTGTGAACATTAGGGTACATGTATCTTTTCAAATCAGACCTTTCATCTTTTCCCAGATACATGCCCAGAAATGGGATTGCTGGATCACATGGTAACACTATGTTAGGGGATGAGAACACAAACTCACTGTTACAGAGAACAGACCGCTGGTTACCAGAGACAGTGGGAGGGTGGTGGTATTAGACTAAAGAGGTCAAAAGCTACAAACTTCCAGTTATAAAACAAATAAGTCCTAGGAATGTAATTTAAAACATGGTGACTACACTTAACGATACCATATTGCATATATGTAAGTTGCTGAGAAAGTAATTTTTAGAAGTTCTCATCACAAGGAGAAAAAATTATAACTATGTATAGGGAAAGATATCAACTAGACTAACTGCATGATTATTTCATAATACATACAAATATCCAATCATTATGTTGTACACTTGAAGCTAATATAATGTTGCTGCTGCTGCTACTGAGTCGCTTCAGTCGTGTCCGACTCTGTGTGACCCCATAGACGGAAGCCCACCAGGCTCCCCCGTCCCTGGGATTCTCCAGGCAAGAACACTGGAGTGGGTTGCCATTTCCTTCTCCAGTGCATGAAAGGAAAAGTGAAAGTGAAGTCGCTCAGTTGTGTTTGACTCTTAGCAACCTCATGGACTGAAAATCCTCCGTCCATGGGATTTTCCAGGCAAGAGTACTGGAGTGGGTTGCCATTGCTTTCTCCGAATATAATGTTGAAAAGTGTGAAAATGTTAGTTGCTCAGCCATGTTCAACTCTTTGCAACCCCATGGACTGTAGCCCACCAGGCTCCTCGGTTCATGGAATTCTCCAGGCAAGAATACTGAAGTGGGTTGCCATTTCCTACTCCAGGGAATCTTCTATACCCAGTGATCAAACCTAGGTCTTCTGCATTGCAGGGGGATTCTTTACCATTTGACCACCAGGGAAGCCCATACTGAAGTGGGTTGCTGTTTCCTACTCCAAGGGATCATCCCAACCCAGGGATCGAACTTGTGTCTCTAACGTCTCCTGCATTGGCAGGTGGATTCTCCATCACAAGCGTCACCTAGGAAGCCTCAATATAGTGCTACATGTCAATTATATCTCAGAAAAACAGAGAGGCTGATGAGTTACAACACTCTAAGGTGCTGTGTCATTTGGAAGGGAGGTTATGATACCGATTAACTCCATTCTCAGTGGGGGAAAAGGAGCATGGCCTTAATCCACCTGAACGTTCCCTCACACCCCAGACCTGCTCTCCCTAGTTGTAGTCTAGGCTGGACGGGGTGGGGGGTGAGACCAGCAGATCTGATGCATTTCCTGACAGAACAGAATTCTGGGTGGGTTCCCTGAGAGCAGAGGAAGAGCCCTGAGCAAAGAAAAGGCCTGGAGGAGAAGGAAAGGCAGAGAGTCTGGGCAGCCAAACTTTCAGCTGTCTCCAAAGTAATCTGCTTACCCTGATCTGCAGGCTGGGCGTGGCTATGTTTGTGGAGGGCTTTGTAGGGGCTGGGCATTGTTTGACTATAGCAAACAGGCTTAGAGATGAGTGATTTGTAAAGTTACTGCAAGGACTGGTAGGCAAGGATGTGTTTGAGTTTCTGGGTTTTGCCAATCAAGAGGTATTGAGAAGAGAAAGGTTTACGTTCGACTAGGAAAGCCCAATTTCCTCCTGGAATGTTTCTGTTAGATGCAGTCTGACCTCATCCACCCCCACCAATGTTCCTGATGGGAAAATAAAAATCATAGCCAATACCTTCCTTCTTCACAAGCTTCCTTGCAACCTGGTTATTTAGTTGAGGTCTTCCTCAGTACTAGGGTCGGCATCCAGGAAAACAACCCAAAGCAGCTTCTTGTAGTCATTTCTTTATCACGTTTCATGACAAACTGGGCAATGGGACTTAAAGGGGGAGAAGGAGGTGAGAAGAGAGTTGCAGAGGAGCAGCACTGTAAGTGGAACGCTCACCTGTGGAGTGTAGGTTCCCTTTTACTTAATCCTAAAGCAAATAGTAGAAAGGTCAATAGACAAGGAAGAAACTGCAGGACTTATTTCAATGCCAGCTCCAAATTATTTATAAACTATCTATTATTCAGATTATCTCTCCCTCTGATGAAGTTCATTTGAAGAATTAGTGAGTGGTGACAGTAGTAAATAACTGCCCTGTACCATAACTTTAGAAGCATGAGAAGTGACTCTACCCTAAAGAGCTGCTAAGAACAAAAGGTATTGCCTAGCTGAGACCAACAGGCTACTCCAGCATGCACACCTGCCCATGGGATCATATAACCCCTCAGTTACATAATGTGGGGTTTTATAATTTGCTATTTTTTTTTTCAGTTTTTAATTGGAGGAAAATTGCTTTACAATGTTATGTTGGTTTCTGCCATACAACAACACGAATCAGCCATAATTATACGTATATTCCCTCCCTCTTGAGCCTCCCTCCCCTATTCCACCCCTCTAGGTCATCACAGAGCACATAACATGTTTTATAACCCCAGCCTAAAGGACAGACTCATGAACTTAATATCAAACACATTGTTTCTTGATTTTCCAACTTGCCTGTAGTTGTCCTGAGTGTTGTTAACTATCTGCTATGGGCATAGAGAAGACAATGCCCAGTGAAAATACTGTCACTGATAATTACAAAGTATTTCTCCCAGCTCCAAAGAGGACTATGTATTGGTAACCCCAAGGAGTCCTGCACTCAAAATCCACATTATTGAAGGGGCAGCACAGTGAGGAATTAAAGAGATATCTTTAATATTTTCAACCAATGAAATTAATATTTTAGAAAATCAGTCAGCAAATATTTACAAGATTTCATCATGCTATATACTTGGTTATGGCAGAAACATGAAGAACAGCCCTTGGATTCCATATAAAAGAGACCCAAACTGAAAAAGCACAAAGCAAATGAGCCAGAGGGATCCTGTTGGCTGATGTATCTCCTAAATAAGAGCTCTTAAATAAACCAAAACCTCATGAATTCTTGGGGTGAAGATTCATAAAGTCTTCATAGAGTTAAAAGAGATGATTGCAAAATTCCTTCCTTCCTCTCTCCCTTATCCAGTGCACAGAGGCTGAGATTACCAGTCTAGTGTTCTTAACTTCACTCAGTAATTGTCCAACTTGAATTATATACAGATATTTTTAAAGAAAAATGCGTCCTCAAATCTCTCAGTATTGACTATTGTTTTTAGTGTGTTTTTTAGAAACCAACCAAAATAAAACCAAGTACAAAATCTTTAGATGTATCACCTTTAACCAATACAAACCAAAGTACATGTAGAAATGAATACAACCCAACTACAAAACCATTAGCACCCAAGCACTGTTTACAATAGCTAAGATATGGAAGCTACCTATAATAAATGCCTGTCAACAGAGGAATAAAGAAGATGTGGTATATATATATATGTGTGTGTGTGTGTGTGTGTGTATATATATATATATACACACACACACACACACAATGGACTATTACTCAGTCATAAAAAATATCATTGGTAGCAACATGGATGGACTTAGAGATTATCATATTAAGTAGACAAAGATAAGTGTCATATGATATCACTTATATGCAGAATCTAAAAAAAAAATGATACAAATGAACTTATTTACCAAATGGATATAGACTCAGAGACATAGAAACTACTTATGGTTATCGAAGGGAAAGGGCAAGAGGAGGTAGGGATAAATTAGAAGTTCAGCATTACCAGAGACAAACTGCATAAAAAAGCCAAACAACAGGGACCTACTGTGTACCACAAGGAACTATATTCAGTATGTTGCAATAAACTATAATGGAAAAGAAGCTGAAAAAGAATTATATGTGTGTGATAGTATATATACTATATATTCTATATACTATATATTCTATATACTATATATTCTATATACTATATATAGTGTATAGTCTATTTACAGCAGAGGAATTCTTATATATATATATATATATATACACACACACACACACCAGAACTAATGCAACATTATAAATCAACTATACTTCAATAAAAATTTCAAAGTACATAAATAAAACCAATAGCATTCCAAATAGTATGAATAAAACATACTATATGATGTTCTGCTGAAACCACACCGCTGCCCAAATGAAGACTTATGTGGTGCTGGTCACTGAGTGCTGTGGCACGGGGCCCTTTTGAGCTCAGCAAGCATTTACCTCCACATTCAGTGCAATGACTGTATTCTCCCACCACCTTCCCCACTGGAACTACTGTGAAACCTTTCTTCATCGACCTGCTCTGTCAGCATTTGGTCTTCAAATATAAACTGTACTTTGGTATCAAATTAACTCAACTCACTTTTCTTAAGAGCCCTCTACATTTATTTTGGTTTGACTTGACACTAATTTGAACACAAACCAAAAACCTAAAGGCAGGCAGAGACACAAAAATCATGTCACAGTGCTTAGTTATAAGAGCATTATCCAAAGATATAGAATTATGTCTAAATTTTTACTGCCATCCAAAGTGTAGCAACATTTTAAAATTCTTATGGAAGAATCACAAACCCTCAAGGTCTACAAATGCTCAGACTCACCTTCCAATGTAAGAAATGCTCTGTGGAATGCTGTGACCAAGTTCTTACAAATAATCTGCCCTTAATGTGTCCTTGAAACTAAGAACATACTTGATCAGAACAACTAAGAACAAACGAAGATCAGAATCACGAGGGGTGAGGTTAGGAGCTGAAGATGTGGAACAGCTAGGATATAGGATAAAATCAGAGTTGACATAAGATAATGACAAAAATTGCCAAGGAGCAACACAGAGTCCAGCAGAGATGTGACTTGTTCCCACAAGTGCCGAGTGCCCTTTCTGAGGCCCCACGCTCTCTCACTGTGTCTTAGTTTTCAGAATAAAGAAAATGCAGTATTTAAGAGCTTTCTCAGAGACTACAGTTTATTTTTTAAATTAATTTTAATTGGTATATGGTTTCTTTACAATGTTATGTTAGTTTCTATCATTCACTTTCTAACAAAGTCAATCAGCTATAGGTACACATATGTCCCCTCTTTTTTGGATTTCCTTCCGTTTATCTCACCACAGAACATTGAGTTCCCTGTGCTATACAGCAGGTTCTCATTAGTTATTTATTTTATATATAGTAATGTATATATGTCAATCCCAAACTCCCTTTACCTTGTATCCATTTGTTTGTTCTTTATGTCTGCGTCTCTACTCCTTCCTTGGAAATAGGTTCATCTATAACGTTTTTCTGGGCTTTCCTGGTGGCTCATAGCATTTTTCTGGATTCCACATATATGTGTTAATATTGGTTTTCTCTTTCTGACTTACTTCACTCTGTATGACAGTCTCTAGGTCCACATCTCTACAAATGACCCAATTTCATCTTTTTTGCAGCTAATATTCCATTGTGTATATGTATCACATCTTCTTTATCCTCCTCCACGCAGCTCCAAGTGCTCACGAAACACTTTCAGTCCAGGGATGGCCACAGTTTCCCACTGCTGTAGTTTCTTGTTGGTTCTCTCACCTCACACACACTTCTGTGAGCTGCCCTTCACTTAATTCTCTTCATTCAAACCAATGAGGTGAATTTCGTGTGTCCTGCTGGGATCATTACTGATACAATCATTAAATCTGGTCAGACAAATCAGTACTATATGAACCTCTAGGTGAAGATTAGACTCACAAAAATTAAGATTAAAAAAAAATCACATCATCTATGAGAAAAGCACTCACCATCTATCAGGAAGATAATCAAATAAACTGTAAAACTGGCCTTGACCTTCTAAGTTCATAGTGAAAATTTCAGCTTAAGAAAAACAATAATTTGGGGGGAAAAAAAGCTATATTCATGACAAAGTTGATTACATTTTCAACTACAGCATAGGAAGTTTTGGAAACAATCTTAGATGTCTAATAGTAATGCAACAGTTGAATTATGATAAATGAACTTGATGGATTATGATGTTACCATGATATATTATTATAATTAAGATTTTGTAGTAGCAAACAATAGTAAGCAAAACAGATTTGAACATCTGAATTTTAATTATGTAAGAACAAATATTCATGCTCCTGAACATTCATATCAATAACCTCAGATATGCAGATGACACCACCCTTATGGCAGAAAGTGAAGAAGAACTAAAGAGCCTCTTGATGAAAGTGAGAGAGGAGAGTGAAAAAGTTGGCTTAAAGCTCAACATTCAGAAAACTAAGATCATGGCATCTGGTCCCATCACTTCATGATAAATAGATGGGGAAACAGTGGAAACTGTTTATTTTGGGGGGCTCCAAAATCACTGCAGATGGTGATTGCAGCCATGAAATTAAAAGACGCTTACTCCTTGGAAGGAAAATTATGACCAACCTAGACAGCATATTAAAAAGCAGAGACCTTACTTTGCCAACAAAGGTCTGTCTCGTCAAGGCTATGGTTTTTCCAGTAGTCACGTATGGATGTGAGAGTTGGACAGTGAAGAAAGCTGAGCACCGAAGAATTGATGCTTTTGAACTGTGGTGTTGCAGAAAACTCTTGAGAGTCCCTTGGACTGCAAGGAGATCCAACCAGTCCATCCTAAAGGAGATCAGTCCTGGGTGTTCATTGGAAGGACTGATGGTGAAGCTGAAACTCCAATACTTTGGCCACCTCATGCGAAGAGTTGACTCATTGGAAAAGACCCTGATGCTGGGAAGGATTAGGGGTAGGAGGAGAAGGGGAAGACAGAGGATGAGATGGCTGGATGGCATCACCAACTCGATGGACATTGGGTAAACTCCGGGAGTTGGTGATGGACAGGGAGGCCTGGCGTGCTGCGGTTCATGGGGTCGCAAAGAGTTGGACACGACTGAGTGAGTGAACTGAAACATTCCTAGGTGGAGCAGAGTAAAAGAATCTGCCTGCTAATGCAGGAGATATGAGTTCAATCCCTGGGTTGGGAAGATCCTCTGGAGGAGAAAATAGCAACAACATTCCAGTATTCCTGCCTGGAAAATTTCATGGACAGAGGACCCTGGTGTGCTACAGTCCATGGGGTCACAAAGAGTCAGACACTACTGAACACACATGTAAACATTCAATAGAATTTCACAAAACTAAATCCCAAGTTGGAGGATTCAAATTCTATTTCTTCTCTGAAATATCCTTAGAAGAAAAACAAAGGGCATAATACTCAGAGATTCATGGCTACACCTGGTGACAAGAGAGGAGCATTCTGGGACATCAAGCCTCCTCCAGACTCTATCCTGCTCTCCAGTCAACCAACAGCCTTGAGCAGAACACTGAACTTCAGTCTCCATTTTTTCCCTCTGCAATAGGATTGACTACTGTCTCACTCACAAGAATGCCAAGTCAATGAAACCTAACAGGACTGAACAATATTTTTTTGCTTTCCTGTACCTGCTCAGAAGAGGAAGGCAACAGAGGATGAGATGGTTGAATGGCATCACTGGTTCAATGGACATGAACTTGGGCAAAATCTGGGAAATGGTGAGGGACAGGGAAGCCTGGCATGCTGCAGTCCATGGGGTCACAAAGAGTCAGACATGACTTGGCAACTTAACAACAATAACAGCCTGCCTCACTGTATACAGTGACTGTATACGCTGACTCTAGCTGGGACAATGTAAAGTGAAGGCATTTTCTCAGATTTTGTGGTGCAGGCCTTGTGAGCTCTCTTTCAGAGACTGAGCAGTTTCATTAGAAAGTGGTAAGATGAACATCGTCATTTGGGGGCCTTCGTGGGATGTTTTAAAATATGTTTCATGCTCCCCCTTAAAGAGATTCTATCTAGCAGAGTGATAACAGATTGATGGCCGTGACCTTGTTCAAATTCTTCTAACTCCTTTCACAATGAAATCAGGGCTCTAGCTGCTGGGGTCTGTGGGCTGGGCGCCAAGGTGCTGTAACGAGGGTCACATATCATCCCCCACCCGAAGACTATCGTCTCAGTTCACTATTAATGTGCCAAAACCACCAACAAACATGCTCAGAGAGGAGAAATCCAAGAGAAACATGCTATCCCCATTCCCAAGGTGTATTTTCTTTAAACAGCAGTTGTCAAAAAGGCAATGTCTTTGTGCTGAAGACAAATATGACACCATATCAACATTACAACAAAATGCTTTTACAGGCATAAAGCTCTTTATGCTTTAATTTTGAACTGATGATTTGATATCTTCCTGAACTACACATTTTAGCCGAGTTTCCTAGCCTAAAACATTTATTGGTCTAGAATATATATCACCTTGAAATACTGCCATTCCTATTTCATAGCCAAGTGGATGATAATTTTCTTTAATTACACATTAATTCCAATGTATTACCTGCATAGGCAGTTATTGTTTTAACAGGGTAAGGATTAATGGGCAGGTGTTCTGCTATAATTTCACTGAAGAAAAAATAGAGAAATTATACATGATTCATTTTCTTATTTCTCCAAGCTGAATAATATTAATAACACTGCCACCTTACATTTATAAAGCACTTTTCTTTTTCAAAGTGCTTTTGTATCTGGAATTACATTTTCCTAGGTCTTTTACCCTTGACAAATCCTTCCAGATAACACACAACTCTACAGTTTTTCAACTCTCTCTCAGCCATATATTTTATGTATGTGCATGTTTATATCAATGGGATATGGTGAGAGGTAATAGAATAACCACAACCTTTACAGAAGACACACCTGGGTTCAAGTCTCCGCTTAACCACCTATTACATGTGTGCTGTGCATGTGCTAAGTTGTCTCAATCGTGTCCGACTCTTTGCGACCCCATGGACTGTAGCCTGTCAGGCTCCTCTGTCCCTGGGATTTTCCTGGCAAGAATACTGGAGTGGGTTGCTATTTCCTTCTCCATGGGATCTTCCCAGAGATTGAACCAGCATCTCTTACATCTCCTGCATTAGCAGGCGGGTTCTTTACCACCAGTGCCACCTGGGAAGCCCTACCTATTACATGACCTTAGATGAATTACTATGAGCATCAGTTGTGTCAGATTTTAAATGGGGATAATATCACCTTCCATCAGTGGCTATTGGCAGGACTAGATAAGATGTAACTTATGAAGAGTCTGACATGCAGCAGACACTCAGTAAATAAGACATACTGCTGTTATTAGCAGCTATTTCACTCTGTCAAACACTGTCTTGCTCCTGATTTATTTTCTTCAAAATATCTGGATTCAAAGCAATTTAATAAAGTAGAATATCAAGAATAACAAAGTTAGTCCCAGAAAGTATACCAGAAGTACTACATCAGTGCACTCTTGGACACCTTCTGTGTGGAGGGCTCTTTCCCAGCCAATAGTCTGCAAAACCTCATCCATCTCATTTCTATCTGACTGTAAGGTTAATAGGACTGTGGATAAACCCCAGTGCTAATTATATGGCTTTCCAGTTTTCTAAGTTTAAAAGTATAGTGAGATGGGGAGGGAAATGGGAGGGAGGTTCTAAAGGGAGGGGATATATGTAACCCAATGGCTGATTCATGTTGAGAATCTGTAAATGAATTCATGTGAATTCTTGTTTGACAGAAAAAAAGCAAAATTCTGTAAAGCAATTATCCTTCAATAAAAAATAAGTTTTTTAAAAGTATATACTTGAATAAATAATGCTCTTTGACTGCTGTGGGAGCGAGCCTCCGCAATGGCCCTCAATGACCTCACCTCCTGGTAATCATATCCTTAGTAGTGTTCTCCCCTTCCTCCAACACAAACACACTGAAGCAAGGGCTGGTTTATTACACAACTAATAGAATTAGGAGGAAATTATAGTATATGACTCCTTAGGCTATGTCAGAAAAAACATTGGAGTTTCTGCCTTGGTCTCTGGGATCACCCACTCTAGGGAAAGTCAAACACTGTGTCGTAAGGACACTCAAGTCATTCCATGAAGAGGGACCAACTTGCCAGCACCAGCTGGCAGCTATGTGAGTCACCTTAGACATTAATCCTCTAGCCTCCATCAGGCCTTCAGATGACTGCAGCCCTGGCCAACATCAGGCTACAATGTCACTAGAAACTCTCATACAGAATCTCCCAGCCAAGCCACTTCAGAACTCCTAACCACAGAAACCATGAGAGATAATAAATGATTGTTGCTGTTTTAAGGAATTAAGTTTTGGAAGGCTCTGTTACACTGCAATAGACTATTATTACACTAACAAGGGTAATTTGGCAATAATATGAATTGGAATAACGTGGCCCCTCCACTGTAAAGCTACATAATCCAAAGAACATGTAGATGAACAACACATCCCTCCTATTCATAAGAAAGTGGCTTTAAAACAGACACTACTTTCACATTTTAAGCATCATTACATCACACATCATAAGCTAATCCCCTACATGTGATACTAACTTCAAAAGCCTAAAAAAATAACATATTTGATTACATAAGAATGTAAAATATCTAAATGGACAAACTAAGTAAAAATTTAATGATGAATGAGGAAAATCATCAGCAATGTAGGCCAGACAGAGGCTAGGCTAGTTTCTCAAAGGATCTGACATTGAATCATCCATTTGACCATGAAAACATCCCAACAAAGTATATAGAGAAGTTATTAGAAGCTCCATTTACAGATGTGAAAATTGAAACAAGTTTAAACAACTTATCTAGTTAATGGCAATATCTAATTCACTGTAACAAGGAAAATCTCCCAACAATATGAGCTTTCTTTCCACAAGTCTATGCTTAACTTGGGGGAAAAATAATCATTAGCATCATTGATATCTGTGGTCATTATGGTATACGTAATACATACCACAGAGTATAACACAACATGATTCTCTTAAGTACCTTGCACAAAAGATGGCCCTTTGAAATAGCTGGGATCAGTCTCTTCAGACATGTTCTTGGCAATGATTGGCTGACACTTAAAATGAAAGTCAATGGGGCTTACTTAGATGGAAGGCTTGGGTTCTCCTAATAACACTTCAGGCTTCTTTCTCTGCATCTGTCACTGAAGATTAGCCCTCAGAGTAGCACTCTGTGAACCCCCTTCATGTTAAAACCGAACTTTAAATTTCAACATTCCCTACAGTCCTAATTTCTAGGCTGCTGACAGCTGAGCTTTCACAGAGAACAGCCTTGACGACTTCTGTGTTAAGCCTTAGGGTACAATTTCCTTTTCTCAGCTATGTGGGGTCTTGATATGGTTTTAGGACAGCAGAAAAGAGCTGTATAAGGATGTTTTTCTTTAACTAGTTACTTAATTCAGCAGCAAAAAATGCTAACATTTTTCAAAAAGAAATATATAGCCAAACCCTGGATTCCTAGATCAAAATGAAATATTGCCTGGCATTGAGATAAAAGAATTATTTATAAGACTTTTCTCCAAAGACTGTATATTCAGAAAAAAAGAGTTGAAAGAGCAATTAGCCATAAGCTCTTATTTTTTCTTTCAATTCTTAAATTCCATACTGTAATCCTTGATTTAGAAGTTGGTGTGTGAGTAAGGTACTAAGTAAGAGCTTCAGATGCTATCAGGTCAACCCCTTGAAGAAGCTCTTAATAATTCTGCCCACAGTTTTCCTTCCCTTTGCTTTATTGTGTTTTCTGAGGGGAAGAGAAAGGAATTAAATTTCTAGCATCAAGAAAAATGCATGCTGTGAGTGCTAAGTTGCTTTAGTCATGTCCGACTCTTTGGGACCCTAAGGACTGTAGCCTGCCAGGCTCCTCTGTCCATGGGATTCTCCAGGCAAGAATACTGGAGTGGGTTGTCATGCTCTCCTCCAGGGGATCTTCCAGACTCAGGGATCAAACCCATGACTCCTACGTCTCTTGCACTAACAGGTGGGGTTCTTTACTACTAGCAGCACCTGGGGCACATACCCAACTCTGACAGTAGTCAACCAGTTACTATTTCATCTTGGAAATGAACAAGGATTTTTTTTCAGTCCAAAACCCTACATCCTCTCAATACCTTATATAGCAAAGACACCTTATATGGTAGAGTTAATTGGTCTCCTAAAAAAGTAACCATGTAGTTCACTCCAGGAAACCACCTAAACTCACTTTTTGTCCTTGTCAGTAAAAGCCCTACCCCAAGAGTGGAGAAGGCTCCCAGATGTGTGTCATAAGGGAAAGAATATGAGGAGATGTGAGTTTTATTCCCAGATCACTTACTAGCTATTTTCCTATTAAAAATAACACACTAGAGAATATGTTGAGATTCAAATGGAATAATACACATGAAAGGACTATCCACTTGAATAGAGTTTGCAACATATTTTACCTAATATGACTCCCCCCTGGCCTATAACAGGAAGCGATACATAACACTGCCCCCCTAACCAGGACTGAAAACTTCACAGTGGAGGGGTCTGTCTTCCCATCCTCAATGTTATTTATCTTTCTCAACTTCATGGCAGAATTTAAATCTGGACGTTAACCTGGATATCCTTTTAATCTCACTGGAACACCATCCTATTTCCCAACCTAAAATACAACTCTCAGCAAAACCACCCAGGAGCACTATAGAGTCCTATGAAAACATTTAAAGTTTCTGCATTCCTCAAATAGGGGGATCATATAATGCATCCTCCACTTCTGAAAGGGAAAGGGGACACCAGATAATTTCACCAGGACCAACACCACCTCCTTTACAAGCTTCTAGTCTGTTGTTCCAGTCTGTTTCCAGTGGTTCTAACTTTTAATGACACGAAAAAAAATGTATATTTTGTCCCTTTTGAAACATTGGAAAACATGGAAAGATAAGAGGAATAATAATAATGGACCAAGAACCTACTAATCTCCAGGGACTTAACATATGCTATTCCATTTAAGTTTAACAGTAACACTTAACGGAAGTAGTAAATTTTTTCTTCCAGTTTTATTGAGATATAATTGACATACAGCACTATCGACTAAGCACACACATGCACTGTCTTAAGTTTAAGGTGTACAGCATAGTGACCTGCATCATGAAATGATTATCACACTGTTTAGTGAACATTCATCCTCTCATATAGATACAACATGAAACATATAGAGGAAATTATTTTTTTCTTATGAAGAGAACTCTTAGGATTATTCTCAATTTATATATAGTATAGCAGTGTTAATTATATTTATCACATTGTACATAACACCACTAGTATTTGTCTTATAACTGCAAGTTTTCACATTTTGACCACCTTCATCCAGTTTCCCTTCCTCCCACCCCCTTCTCTGGTTAACCACAAATCTGACCTCTTTTTCTATAGGTTTGTTGGCTTTGAAGTATAAATGACCTATAAAACTAGGTTAGTTCCTGGTATACAACAGTGATTTGATACTTTAATACATTTCACAATGATCAAGATAAGTCATCTGTCACCATATGAAGATATTACATAATTACTGACTATATTCCCCACATTGTACATTTCATAACTGCGACTTATTTATTTTGTAGCTGAAAGTTTATATCTCTTAATATCACATACTTCTCCCCTCCTCCTGCCTCCCTCCTCTCTGGCAACCACTCGTCTGTTCTATGTGTCTGTAACTCTGTTTCTGTTTAGTTATGTTTGCTCATTTGTTCCTCTCTTAGATTCTACATATAAGTCCAATCATACAGTATTTATCTTTCTCTGACTTATTTCACTTAGCATAAAACCCTAGGTCCATCCATGTTACAAATGGCAAGATATCATTCTTTTTGTTTTTAAGATTATAAGCCCTCTATTTTCTTCAACATCAAACTCTCAAAATTTAATAGAACGAATATACAGAAAAGTAGAATACAGTAGACCTGAAAAGCACTATGAACCAATTCAACATAATTAAGATTTATATAATTTTCACACAACAGTAGGATACACATTCTCTCCCAGTTCCCATAGGAACTTGACTATAAACTAGGAGACACTGGAACATATCCAGGGACATAAAACAATGTGCAAAACTTTCACGGTCTAAAGGTATTGAAATCATACAGAGTCCATTCTCTTATCACTGTGGACTTATGTTAGAAATCAATATCAAAAGATATTTGAAAATAACCCACATATTTTCAAGTGCAATGTGACACTTACCAAGAGAGATCTTTGACTTAGCCATTAAAAGCCTCAGTACAGTTAGAAGACTGAAAACTCAACAGAGGGTGTTTGCAGAGAAGAAAGTACTTAAGTGAGAAATAGCAAAATGAGAAATTAATATCAAAGATACCTTAAGAACCCATGTTTTTGGTAATTAAATGTCCACTTTTAAATGATGGTTGTATCTAAGAAGTCATAACAAGGAAAATTAGAAAAAGATATCATTTTTATGGCTGAGCAATATTCTATTCTGCATACACACACACACACACACACCACAACTTCATTCCTCACTCAATGGACACTGAGGTGGCTTCCATTTCTTCACTATTGTGAATAATGCTGAATGCAAGGGTACCTGTATCTCCTCGAACTAGTGTTTTTGTTTTCTTAGGATAAATATCCAGGAGTGGACTTGCTGGATGACATGCAGTTCTATTGTTATTTTGTAAAGTAATCTCCATACTGTTTTCCATAGAAACTGTATCATTTATTTTTCCACCATCAGTGCACAAGGGTTCCTTTTTCTTCACATCATTACCAGCATTTCTTATTTGCTGTCTTTTTGATGACAGCCATTCTGACAGGTGTGAGGCAGTATGTCACTGTGGTTGTTATTTGCATTTCCCTCCTTATTAAGTGATGAAAAACATGTTCTCATGTACCTGTTGGCCATCTGGTTGCTTTGGGTTTTTTTAGTTTTTAATGATGAATGGTATGAGTTTTTTGCACAGTTTGGATATTAACCCACTATTGGATACATTGGATATATCACTTGCAAAAATCTCCCACTCAGTAGAAAGCCTTTTCATTTTGTTGAAAGATTCCTTCACTGTGCAAAAGCTTTTGAGTTTGATGTAGCCTCATTCATTTATTTTTATTTCCCTCACCTGAGGAGACATATATAAAAATATATTGCTAAGACTGATGTATACTGCCTGTATTTTCTTCTAGAAACTTTATGGTTGTGGGCCTTACATCAGTTAATCTATTTTGAGTTTATTTTTGTTTATAATGTGAGAAAGTAGTTTAATTTGATTCCTTTGCATTTAACTGTCCCAGTTTCCCCATTAAAATTGACTAAAGAGGCTATATTTTCAATATTGTATATTTTTACTTCCTTCATAATATATCACCTATGTAAACGAGGGTTCATTTCTGGGCTTTCTATTCTCTCAGAATTACACTCTCTCTCTTCTCTCAGAATAGAGAGCCCAGGAACTAACCCTGATTTGTTCCACTGTCTTGTCGGTTTCTGTGGCAGTATCATACTGTTTGGATCCCTGTAGTGTTATAATATAATTTGAAGTCAGGGTGTGCAAAACCTCCAGTTTTGTTCTTTCTTAAGATTGTTTTGGTTATTTGGGGTGTTTTGTGCTTCCCTACAAATTTTAGAATTCTTTGTTCTAGTTCTATAAAAAAAAAAAAAAGCCATTGATATTTTGATAGGAACTGCATTAAATCTGTAAACCATCTTGGTTAATATGGTCATTTTAACAACATTAATTCTTCTAATCTATGAACACAATCTAATCTATGTGGTTTCTTTCCATCTGTTTATGTTGTCCTTGATATCTTTCATCAGTGTCTTATAGTTTTCATTCATCTCCTTAGAATGATTTGCAGGTATTTTATTCTTTCTGATGCATTGGTAAAAGGAATTGCTTTCTTACTTTCTAATAGTTTGTTGTTAGTATGTAGAAATGCAACAGGTTTTTGTATATTAATTTTATATCCTCCAACCTTACTGAATTTTTTAATGAGTTTAGTAGTTTTCTGGTGGTGTGTTAAGGATTTTCTATGTATAATATCATATCATCCACAGAAAGTGCCAGTTATACTTTTTACTGTTCAATTTGGATTTCTTTTCCTTGTTTAATTGTTAAACATAGAACTTTCAATACTAGGTTGAATAAACATGGTTAGAGTATGTATCCTTGCCTTCTTCTTGGTCATAGAGAAAATGGTTTCAGCTTTTCACCATTCAGTATGATGTTACTTGTGAGTCTGTCATAAATGGCTTTTATTATGTTGAGGTAGGTGTCCTCTATACCCACTCTGTTGACAGGTTTTATCATAAATGGATGTTGAATTTGTCAAAAGTTTTTCTGTCCTCTTAACTTGTGATTTATTATTTTTAGTGTTATGTTTGGATCTCTGAGTGTTTATTACAGATTTTTGGTTTGTGGTTACTGTGAGGTTTTTGTATAGCAATTTCTCTCTCTCTCTTTATATATATATATATAATTGTTTTAAGTTTCTGATGTCTGATGGCAAATGCATTTTTAAAACCCTGCATTTGTACTCTCCTCCCCTCATGATTACTGTTTCTGGTATCATATTTTATATCTAATTATTTTGTATATCCCTTAACTGCTTATTGTAGATATAAATGATTTTGCTATTTTTATCTTCTAACTTCCCTACTAACTTTGGGTGTGGACAATTTTCTACATTTACTGTATATTTGCCTTTGCTGATGAGCTTTTTTATTTCTTAATGTTCTTGTCTCTAATTGTGACCTTTTCTTTTCTCCTAGAGAAGTTCCTTTAACAACTATTCTAAAGCTGGTTTGATGGTGCTGAATTCTTCTAGCTTTTGCTTGTCTATCAAGCTTTTGATTTCTCTGTTAAATCTGAACTAGAGCCTTTCCAGGTAGAATATTCTTGATTGTATCAAAAGGTTTTCCTTTTCATCACTTTAAATATATCATGCCACTCCCTTCTGGACTGCAGAGTTTTTGATGAAAAGTCAATCAATAGCTTTATAGGAGGGCTTCTCTGATAGCTCAGTGGTGAAAGAATTTGCCTGCCTACGCAGGAGACACAAGTTTGATCCCTGGGTCAGGAATATCCCCTGGAAAAGAAAATGGTAACCCATCCCAATATTCATGCCTGGGATATCCCATGGACGGAGAAGCCTGGCAGGCTACAGTCCATAGGGTTGCAAAAAGTTGGACACAACTTAGCAACAAAAACAACAACAAACCTTACAGGAGTTCCTTTGTATGTTATTTGCTGCTTTTCCCTTGATGCTTTCAGTATTCTTTAATTTTTCTCGTTTTGAGTACAATGTGTCTTGGTGTGTTGTTCTTCCGGTTAATCCTGGGTGGGACTCTGAATTTCCTGTATTTGGCTGACTTGAACTTTTCCAGGTTAAGAAGTTGCCAACTATTATCTCTTCAACCATTCAGGCCCCTTCTCTGTCTATTCTCCTCCTGAGACCACTATGATGTGGATATCAGTGCATTTGACATTGCCCCAGAGGTCTCCAAACTGTCCTCATTTCTTTTCACTCTGTTTTCTTTTATTCTGTTCAGCAGCAGTGATTTCCACTACTCTTGTCTCCAGCTCACAGATGCATTCTTCTGTATCATTTAGTCTACTATTGATTCCTCAAGGATATTGTTCATTTCAGTTATTGTGTTCTTCATCCCTGTTTGGTTATTCTTTATATTTGTTTTAACTCTTCTTTAAAAACTTCTAACTTCTCATTCTATACATTCACTCCTTCCTAGTTCTTTGATCTTCTTTACTATCATTACTCAAAACTCTTTCTCGGGTAGATTGCCTATGTCCACTTTGCTTAGTTCTTCTTCTAGGGGTTTTTCTTTTTCCTTCATCTGGAACATGTTCCTCCACTGCCTCATTTTGTATAAGTTGCTATCTGTATGGTCATGTGTGTGGAAATTTGTTATGTTTCTCGATTCTGGAGAAGTGGCCTTCTCTGGGACATGTCCTATGCATCCCAGTAGTGCAGTCCCCTCTCATCACCCAAGCTCTAGGGGTTTTCCCCAAGAGGCTACACAGGTCTCTCTGTTGTGGCAGGCTATGTGGATGGTCTGGTAGGTTTGGTTGGCCCCTCCTCTGATTGGTTTCCAGGCCCTGCCTTGTGCAGATGCTTCTAGCTGCTGTTTAGTGGAGCCAGTCATAAGGTAGCTCATTGTAGAACCTGAGAAGGCCCAAGAGCTAGCGCTGGCTCATGTTTGGGTGAAGCCAGAGTCCAGAAGGCTCTGGCTGTTGCCCACCCACTGGCAGCTGAAGCCAGATTCTGGGATTAATCCCAGACTACTGGAGGGCAAAGCTGGTTCCTAGAGTCTGGCTGCAGGCCCCAGGGAATCCAGAGCTCAATCCCCTTTAACGGCTCTTCCTCATCTACCCTGACCTCTAAATGTTGGATAACCCCAATTCTCAGCCTTTTTTCATTCTCCATCTATACTTACCCCTAGGTGATCTCATCCAGGCTTTGCTTTAAATGTTTTCTATATGTTGATGACTCGCAACCCAGGTTTCAGCTCATACTTCTCCCATGAACTCCAGACATACATGTCCAATTTCCTTCTTGACAACTTAAAGAAAACTTCAAACATTCAAAATTGAACTCTTGATTCCCCATCTCTCAAGAGTTCAGTTTTGACAAGCTAATCTGAGATTCCCTATAGGTAATTAAAGAACTTGACAACAAAGTAATTAAAACTACCCAAAATGAAACAAAGGTAGAAAAAATAATTTTTAAAATGGAAAGACCATTGATAAACTGAAAAACAACTTCGTTATCTAAGATGTAATTGGAGTTCCCTTAAGAAATGAGGGTAGGAGGCAGAAAAAATATTCAAGGAAATATAGGCTAAAATTTTTCCAATTTTGATGCAAATTATAAACTGACAGATCTAAGACACTCAATGAAACTCAAGGACAGGATACATGAATACTAACTATAGCAAGACACATAATGATCAAACTCAAAATGAAAAATAAAAGAAAGCCTTAAAAGTAGCCAGAAGAAAAAAGCTAAATTATATACACAGGAACAAAGATTAAGACAGTAGATTTCTCATCAGGAACAATGCAAATGTGAAGACAACAGTATTTTTAAAGTTCTGAAAGGAAAAATATTATCAACCTGGAAAATTGTATACATAGCAATAATATATTTCAAAAACAAAGGGGAAATAAAAACTTTTTCAGAAATACAAAAGCATTAAGATCTGCACTAAAAAATTGTCAAAGGAAGTCTTTTAAACAGAAGAAAAGTGAAAACAAGCAGAAATATAGATCTGCACAGAAGTATGAAAGGTACCAGAAATACATGGATAAATACATACTTTATCCAAAATTTTTCTTTTTTTAAATTGAAATACATTTGACATATAGCACTGTTAAATTTAAGGCATACAACATGTTAATTTGATACATTTATATGTTGTAATATGATTGCCACTGTAGCAATAACTAGTACCACTATCATATCACATAATTCTTTTTTTCCCCCACACTGTGCCACATGTGATAACTTAGTTCCTCAATCAGGGATCGAACCCCACCTCCTGCAGTGGAAACAAGAGTCTTAACCACGGACTGCTAGGGAAGTCCCCATAATTACCATTTATTTTAGTGGTTGAGATACTTAAGTTCTCATCTCTTATCAGGTTTCATGATTATAATACAGCACTGTTGTCTATATTTTTTATTATTTAAATCTCTTCAATAAATAACTATTTAAACAACAATATTAATGAATTGTGGGGCTTCTTATATATACAGATACATTTTTTTACTTACACAGATAAATAAAATGCATGAAAAAGTAGCATAAAAGCTGGGGAAATAAGTAAAAATGAAAGTATACTATTGTAGGATCCTTATACAGTGAGTGAGAAATACCACTTTAGACTAAGTTAAAGACATATAATAAACTCTAAAGCAACCATTAAAACAAAACAGATATGTCTAATAAGTCAGCAAAGTGACTAAAATGCAGTGTTTTTTTTAAACTTCAAAAGAATCCATAAAAATAAAGAAAAGGGAACAAGAGAAAAAGGTATTACTAGAAAACAAACAGTAAGATCAAAAACTTAAACTGACCCATATTAATAATCACGTTCAATATAGGTGGTCTAACAGCCCAACTTAAAGTCAAAGGTTGTCAGCTGGATGAAAAAGACAGACCCAACAACATGCTTATAAGAAACACACTTTAGATGTAAAAACAAACAGATTAAAGACAAAATAATGGGGAAATATATACCATGCCAGCCCCAGTATTTAAAATAAATAAATAAATAACTGGAGTGACAGTGTTAACAAATAGTGAACATTTCAGAGCAAAGAAATATCTCCAAGATTAAAAATGGCCATTTGATAAAGTGGTCATTAGTCAAGATGACATAAGAATCCTAAATGTTTATGAACCTATTAACAGAGCTACAAAATATATGAAACAGAAACTCATTGGAACGCAACAGAAAATAGACAAATCTATAGTTATAACCAGAGATTTCAATACTCCTCTCTCATTAATTGGTAGAACAAGTAGACAGAAAATCAGTAAGTATATACTATCAGCTAACTTGACCTAATTGGCAATTACAGAATACTCCACCAATCAAAAGTAGAACACACACTTTTTCACAAGCTCATGGAACATTTATCAAGATAGAACATATCCTGGGCCATAAAACAAGCCTAAACAGATTTAAAATACTTCAAGTCATAGTTTTGACTACAATGGAATTAGAGTAGAAATCAGTAACAGATCTCTGGGAAACCCCCAAATATTTATCAACTAACCAAATGTTTGGAAACTAAACATTTCTACATAAAGCGTGGATCAAGAAGTTGCAAATAAAATTCAGTTCAGTTGCCCAGTCGTGTCCAACTCTTTGCGACCCCATGGACTGCAGCACACCAGGCCTCCCTGTGTCCATCACCAACTCCGGAAGCCTACTCAAATTCATGTCCATTGAGTCGGTGATGCCATCCAACCATCTCGTCCACTGTCATTCCCTTCTCTTCCTGCCTTCAATCTTTCCCACCACCAGAATCTTTTCAAATGAGTTAGTTCTTCACATCAGGTGGCCAAAGTATTAGAATTTCAGCTTCAGCATCAGTCCTTCCCATGAATATTCAGGACTGATTTCCTTTAGGATGGACTGGTTGGATCTCCTTGCAGTTTAAGGGACTCTCAAGAGTCTTCTCCAACACCAAAGTTCAAAAGCATCAGTTCTTCAGCACTCAGCTTTCTTTATAATCCAACTCTCACATCCATACGTTGACTATTGGAAAAACCACAGCTTTGACTAGACGGAGTTACACAAGTAAAACCATCTTATTGGAGGACACCACAATTATATATGTAGAAAATCTAACAGAATCCTCAAAATAGTTACTTCTACTTTTAGTAAGGCTGCAGGATACATCAATATACAAAAATCAATTGTATTTCTAGTCACTAGCAACAATAAGAAATCAAAAAATGTTTAAGTCATTTACAATACAATTAAAAAAACACTGAAAGATAAATCTAATAAAAATGTGAAAGAATTGTTTACTGAAAACTACAAAACATTCCTGGAACAGAGTAAAGAAAACCTAAATAAATGGAGTTATGGACTTGTTCATAGATTAGTGTTAGTGCTAGATTAGTGTTACTGCTAGTTGCTCAATCATGTCCAACTCTGCGACTCCATGGACTGTAGCCCACCAGGCTTCTCTGTCCACAGGATTCTCTAGGCAAGAATACTGTAGTGGGTTGCCATTTCCTTCTCCAGGGAATCTGCCTAACCCAGGGATTGAACCTGGGTCTCCCTCATTGCAGGCAGATTCTTCACTGTCTGAGCCACTTGGGAAGCTCATATTGTTAAATCTGCAATTTTCCACTAATCAGTCTATAAACTTGGGGGGGGGGGGGATGTGGTGTGTGTCTGTGTGTGCACGCATGTGTGCGTGCTCAGTCGTTTCTGACTCCTTGTGATCCCATGGACTGTAGTCCACCAGGATCCTCTGTTCATGAGATTTTCCAGGCAAGAATACTGGAGTGGGTTGCCACTTCCTTCTCCAGGGTATAGACTTAATACCACCCAGTCAGAACCTCAACAGCCTTGTTATAGAAAGTAACAGGCTGATTCTGTAATTCACATGTAAATAAAAAGTACCCAGTAAAACAAAAACAACTGTTTCATTTAAAGACTTAGCTGCAGTAATCACAACAGCATAGGCACACAGATCAAGGAAACAGAGTTAAATAGACATACTGACAAAAATATAAACAAGCAATTTTTGACAAATATGCAATGGCTATTCCATGGAGAAAAGAACAGACTTTTTAGCAAATGATGCTGTAACCATCTGGTACCTATTTGCAAACAGTTGAACTTTGACCCATATCATGCACCATATGAGAAAAGTGAACTCAAAATAGATCATAGATCAAAATGTAAAACTTGAAATTATAAAACTTCTAAAAGAAAAGGTAGGAAAAATAATGTTGACTTTGGGTTAAGCAAAGATGACATTCTTAGATGTAACACCTAAACCAAGAAAATTAAATTGGATTTCATCAAAATTTAAAACTTCTGTTCTTTGAAAGATTTTTAAAGCACAAACATTAAGAATATATAAAAAGATTCAAAAGTGAATGAGAAAACAGCCCAATTTTTTAAAATATGCAGATACCTCATGAAAGAAGACACACAAATGGTATATAATACATAAACGGTACTCTCAATAGGCTCCCTGGTAGCTCAGACATTAAAGAATCTGCCTGCAATGTGGGAGACTCAGGTTTGATCCCTGGGTCGGGAAGATCCCTTGGAGAAGGGAATGGCTACCCACTCCAGTGTTCTTGCCTGGAGAATCCTGTGGACAGAGGAGCCTGTGGACTGTACAGTCTATGGGGTCACAAAGACTCAGACACACCTGAGCAACTAACACTTTCATTTTTCAGTGTCATTCCTCAGAAAATGCAAATTAAAACCACAAAGAGAGAAAATGGCTAATATGCCAAGTGTTTACAAGGATGCAGAGGAACTAGAACTCTCTTACATGGGAAACAGCAGAACACTCATTTGTTGAGGACGTAAAATGGTATAACTCTTTGGAAAACATTGGATAATTTACTAGTCGGTCATACAACTACCACATGATCCAGCCGCTGCACTTCTCGCCTTTTACTCAAGAGAAAAGGAAATATATATCCATACCAAAACTTGTACGAAAATATTCATAGTAGCTTTATTTGTAATAGCCCAAAGCTACAAACAACCCAACAAATGACCATTAATAGGTGAATGGATAAATAGATTGTGGCATACCCGTACGTACTACTGAATGGAATGTTATTCAGTAGTAAAATGGAATGAATGAAGATACAGTGTATATGAATTTCAAAATAATTATGCTGAAAGAAGCCAGATAAAAGTGAGTGTATAAGTGCTCTTAATATAAAACTCTAGTAAGGACAAATTAATCTGTAGTGACAGAGGCACTTTCTTGCCTGTGAAGGGGATGCACAGAGGCAGGTGGGAGGTAGGAATTACCAAGGTACAAAGGAAAGCATCTAGGGGTGATGAATGTGTTCATTTTCTTGACTATGGTGACTGTTTCACTGATACACACATGTCAAATAAGCAAAGTACATACTTTAAATAGTTTATTTTAGGTTGATTATATCTCAAAAAAGCCATTTAAAAAAAAAATTTAAGAAGGATGAGATTGCCTTTTGAGGTTTTTCTTTTGCCAAGCTAAATTTTTACCTCATTGCAAAAATTTTCTTGAAGAGCTTTTAGGAACAGACTGACATTGTTAAGCTTAATGCTCTGTGAAATAGTCTAATTGTTTCAAAAGCCTGTGGCAGCAGTTTTCTGAGATTATATCAGAGGACACTTTTTTCCCTTTATGTAAACATCAATTGTGGTTGCCACTGGACCCCAAACAATGCTTTTACTGCAGTTATTTCAGTCATGCTCATGCCAAGAGGCGAATGTTTTTTCACCTGAAGAAGTCTAACAACAATGCTTTTATAGTTCCCCACGGCTCACCTGTTACTTTACATTGTCGCTTCTACAGGAAGTTCTCCTACCAGAGAGACGGCAGTGGGTTGGGGTGTGTGTATAAGTGTGAGTGCACTCGTGTGTGAGAAAGACTGAGAGAGAATGAAGGCGAGGGACAGAGGAAGGGAGACCTTTGAGTCAAATCTCAATTAATAGCTGTGTTTCCCTCCTGGAACTTTCTGGCTTTCTTCCGTTCAGAAAAAAATGTAGGGTCAATTGCTTGACTTTGAAATAGCTCCAGGGTCTCCTACATATTCCAGTCCCACCCTCTGAAATTCAGTCTACAATCTCTCAACAAGTACACACTAACACACATTGCACATGTGAACCCAAATCTCTCCAACAACAGTGCAAATGCTTCCTTCTACGCTCTTGTTCGAGTTTGTCAGAAACCTATATTATTGTTTCTGAAAAGGCCTTTCTTCTTCACTCTCATATTTGGTCTCGTCACACTAAATCTGTTTCCTAAATTCAATCCATGCCAGTGACAACTTAGATTTGACTAAAATAATGAAGAAAGCAATTCCTTTCTTTATATATTTACTTATATTTTAAGCATTACTTCACTTCTTTAAGTAGGAAACCAGGATCCATTGGCATAGATAGAAGAATATTCTAAACATAAATACAACAAGTGCTACCGACGTGCATGAAGGTCTCTGGGTCTAAGTTTAGCTCTCATGGGGCTGGGTGGCTAACCTGGCATCTCCAGCACTTGCTGACAGTGCTTCATCTTTTTATAATTTATTTACTTATGGCTGTGCTATGTCTTTGATGCTGCATGGGCTTTTCTCTAGTTGCAGCGAGTGGTGGCTACTCCCCAGTTGCAGTGCAAGGGCTTTTCATTGCAGTGGCTTCTCTTATTGCAGAGCACAAGCTCTAGGCACACAGGCTCAATGGTTGTGGTGCACGGGCTTAGTTGCTCCGCAGCATGTGGGATCTTCCTGAATCAGGGATTGAACCTGTGTCTCCTACACTAGCAAGTTGATTCTTTATTACTGAGCCCCCAAGGAAGCCTGCTGACAGTCCTTTTCAACACCCTGATACCTTCTTCCTGAGTAGTGAGCAGGACTGAAAGGGTTCAAAGGGAATGATCTCTTACATGTGTAATCCCTGGTGGCTCAGCAGTAAAGAATTGACCTGCCAAAGCAGGAGACCTGGGTTCAATCCCTGGTTGGGGAAGATCCCCTGGAGAAGGAAATGGCAACCCACTCCTGTATTCTTGCCTGGAAAATCCCACGGACAGAGGAGCCTAGTGGGCTACAGTCCATGGGGTCGCAGAGAGTTGGACACAACTTAGTGACTAAGCACACATGACCTCTCACATGTGTTGCTGTGTGCACCTGAAACCTTCTTGTGCCCTCGAGGATCTCTGAGAACCCATCTCCTCAGGAGATCCCTGAGGTCAAGATGGACTCAGAATTCACTCAAGTCTGACCTACCCTGAGGTCTGTGGATAAGCAGTACAGCTCCTACTAGCCCACCAAGCACCGTTAAGCACATTAGGGAAAGGTGCCCTCCCTGAGCAGATGAGCCCTGGGTGTGTGCATGGCGTAGTAAGAGGACAGTGTCTATGCCAGCCTTTGAACAAGGCCTCCCTTTCTCCAGGCCAATACAGCCTTCTGCCAGACAGAGCAAGGGTTGGATTTTGACCCCACTTAACCCTCTGGCTCAACGCCCTTGTGCAATGAACAACAGGCACAACTATACTTGATGGTTTGCCAAGTGTGAGCTAAGCCTCAGCACTTTCACCAGTTACTACTTAATTCGAAATTTAGTACCTAACTTTCTAGGGCTCTCTGGTGTCCGCTCCCCACTCTACCCCAATTCCTTTGCATTTCCAGCTTTTGGGCTGGGCAATGGCTCAGCAGTACTTCCACAGCAATGTGGAAGGGGAATATATTGGGGGTGGTGGGGGGAATGGATGTGCCAACAGTTGCCTTCAACGTTCCACATTTCCTCTGGTTTGGGCTCATCGATGCCAGCCCTGTCTCAGTCACCTACTACATTCGAGGCTGGCTCTGGCAGAGAAGCCCCCTTTGTGCAGATGGCTAGGCTCTACTTAGTCATGCTGCTACTGAATAGCTGAGCAATTAGCTGAGTTTGGAGGTATGCCTCTTTTGCCAACGGCACACACTAATGAACTTCAAGTCAAGGTAAATTATTGAAAGCAGCAGAACTGACAAGAAGGTCTATTGTTTAAGTCAATGGATTCTGTCTGAAGACACAGCTCTGCCCTGAAAAATTAGAACACCGACAAGGGCTGATCCAAGCAACGAGAGTGCCGATTAAAAATGCTACAAAGAGCTGGGTGGCCAGAGGGGCCTGAGTTAGTACTGGCACAGACAGGCAGCAGATTTATATTTGTTTCACTATTTGCACTCCAAATTCTGGGTAACTCACAGCCAAGCCTGAATGATGATTCTAAAAGGAAGATTCTAAAATGTTAAGTTCAAAGATGAATTCATTTAGCCTTTTACAATAGTTTGGGCTTCCCTGGTGGGTCAGACGGTAAAGAATCTGCACAATGTGGGAGACCCAGATTTGATCCTTGAGTGGGGAAGATCCCGGGAGAAGGAAATGGCTACCCACTCAAGTATTCTTACCTGGAGAATTCCATGGACAGAGGCTACAGTCCACGGGGTTGCAAAGAGTCGGACATGATTGAGTGACTAACACTTTCACTTTACAATAGCTTACACAAAGCCACTATTTTTAAAGTCCATATAAATAAAGGTACATAAAGTCCCATGGGAGAGGGTAGTAAGAAGGAATTAAACTTGTCCAAGAAGAAGGCATATTAACCAGTTCACTGTCCCTGAAGGTAAGTCTCTTATGAGGTCCTCTAGCCTAGTCCAAGGACACACTACCCATTGGTGACAGGGCAGGGAGACGTACGGGGAAAAAGCAAGGACTCCAATGCCAAACCCTTGATGTCTCCAGTCCTGGCCTTTTCTTCTGCCAAAGCCAAGGGTCACCAACTGAGACCTGCTTTTGAAAGACCCAAAAAGCCACTTTTGAATACAAATTTCTAGAGAAAGAAGCAGAGAAACTAATTCAGCTAAAACACAAGTAGCAAACCTGCATCAGCCATGAATCAAGGCCAAATGAGTAGCAGTGATGACTTGGAACAACAAACTGTGGACAATTATTAAAGAGAGGGGAATACCTACATATACACAATGAAATATTACTCAGCTATTAAAAAGAATACATTTGAATCAGTTCTAATGAGGTGGATGAATCTGGAGCCTATTATACAGAGTGAAGTAAGTTAGAAAGAAAAACACCAATACAGGATATCAACACATACATATAGAATTTAGAAAGATGGTAATGATGACTCTATATGCGAGACAGCAAGAGACACAGATGTAAAGAACAGACTTTTGGACTCTGTGGGAGAAGGCGAGGGTGGGATGATTTGAGAGAATAGCATTGAAACATGTATATTACAATATGTGAAATAGATCGCCAGTCCAGGTTCAATGCATGATACAGGGTGCTCAGGGCCAGTGCACTGGGATGACCCTGAGGGATGGGATAGGGAAGGAGATGGGAGGTGGGTTCAGGATGAGGGACACAGGTACACGCATGCCTGATTCATGTCAATGTATGGCAAAATGACTACAATATTGTAAAGTAATTAGCCTCCAATTAAAATAAATAAATACATTATTAAAAATTGAAAAGAAAAGAGATGGGAATGCCACACCACCCTTCCTTCCTCCTGAGAAACCTGTATGCAGGTCAAGAAACAACAGTTAGAACTGAACATGGAACAATGGACTGGTTCAAAATTGGGAAAGGAGTATGTCAAGGCTGCATACTGTCACCCTGCTTATTTAACTTATATACAGAGTACATCATGCGAAATGCCATGTGTGGATGAAGCACAAGCCGGAATCAAGATTGCTGGAAGAAATATCAGTAACCTCAGATATGCAGATGACACCAACCTTATGGTGGAAAGCTAAGAGGAACTAAAGTGCCTTTTGATGAAGGTGAAAAAAGAGTGAAAAAGCTGGCTTAAAACTAAACGTTCAAAAAACGAATATCATGGCATCCAGTCCCATCGCTTCATGGCAAATAGATGGGGAAACAATGGAAATAGTGTCAGACTTTATTTTTTTGGGTTCCAAAATCACTGCAGATGTAACTGCAGCCATGAAATTTAAAAATGCTTGCTTCTTGGAAGAAACGCTATGATCAACCTAGACAGTGTATTAAAAAGCAGAGACATTACTTTGCTAACAAAGGTCCATATACTCAAAGCTACAGATTTTCCAGTAGTCATGTATGGATGTGAGAGCTGGACCATAAAGAAGGCTGAGCACTGAAGAACTGATACTTTCAAACTGTGGTTTTGAAGAAGACTCTTGCGAGTTCCTTGAACTGCAAGGAGATCAAACCAGTCAATCCTAAAGGAAATCAGTCCTGAATATTCACTGGAAGGACTGATGCTGAAGCTCCAATACTTTGGCCACCTGATGTGAAGAGCTGATTCATTTGAAAAGACCCTGATGCTGAGCAAGTTTGAAGGCAGGAGGAGAAGGGGAGGACAGAGGATGAGATGGTTGGATGGCATCACCGACTCAATGGACATGAATCTGAGCAAGCTCTGGGAGATGGTTAAGGACAGAGAAGTCTGGCGTGCTGCAGTCCATGGAGTTGCAAACAGTCAGACACAACTGAGCGAGGACAACAATAACAACTTGGAACACTGAATTGAGAAACATCCTGGCATTATACATGAACCCCAGGAAAAGAGGCTATAACTTTACGTGCTGTGCTGTGCTTAATTGCTCAGTCATTTCCAACTCTTTGTGACCACATGGACTATAGCCCACCAGGCTCCTCTGTCCACGGAAATCTCCAGGCATGTATACTGGAGTGGGTAGCTTTTCCCTTCTCCAGGGGATCTTCCCAACCCAGGGATAGAACCCAGGTCTTCCGCATTGCAGGCAGATTCTTTACCACCTGAGACACAAGGGAAGCCCAAGAACACTGGAGTGGGTAGCCTATCCTTTCTCCAGAGGATCTTTCTGACCCAGGAATCGAACCGGGGTCTCCCGCATTGCAGGTGGATTCTTTACCAGCTGAGCTACTAGGGAAGTCCTATAACTTTAAACTTTAATGTAACTTTAAAATATAGTATCATCCAGTTTAGACTATGAATTATTCCACCACACCCTATCCCTCCCAAGTAGCCCCTAGCAGACATCAACAGTCAATCTTTTCCTAACAGGAAACAGAACAGGTATAAATGGTTCTCTTTAGAGCAAAAATGTGAAATTCCTCACACTGAACAAAATGAGGACAAACCCTCATTCAGAACAGCGCTGAAACAGTGGAGATGTAAGGGTTAATTCTGAATTCATACTGGATCAGCTTCTGTGACCTTAACCCTTATCGTGCCCCTTTTGTTGTTCGGGGCAAATGTAATGGCCTGACTCAGGAGATAACCTGAGCCTGCCCACCTGTAGAGGACTGTGAGGAAGTGAAACGAACACATCCCCCTGCCCAAGGTTCGCCATTCTAGGAGATATTTGCAAGAATTAAACGATCTTTTTACTTTGTTTCCTCACCTCCCCCAACTCTGATCCATAAAAGAACATTGCATTCAGGCCCCAACAATATGGTTATTTGGAAACGCTAATGTGCCATCTTCTCGGTCAGCCAGCTTTCTGAATAAAGTCATATTCTTTGTCTCAACACCTCAGTCTCTGGGATTTATTGGACTATTGTGCGGTGAGTAGAGCAAGCCTGGACTCGGTAACAGAGGACTAATCCTGCTGAGAATGGCTCTACACCGCCAGCATGAATTGAGCAGGTAGTCCCTGATCAAAACCTGTAGCCACTTATCTATTAACCATCATGCTGCTATGCTAACAAGCTTACAAGTGGTCTAACCTTAATGCTGGGCCAGCAAGGGTGATCTCACCTTGAATGCTAGCTCTCCTTCCTCTGGGAAAATAAAGTTTTGTAAGTGCCTAGGTTTCAGATCCTAAAAGATGATGCTGTGAAAGTGCTGCACTCAATATGTCAGCAAATTTGGAAAATTCAGCAGTGGCCACAGGACTGGAAAAGGTCAGTTTTCATTCCAATCCCTAAGAAAGGCAATGCCAAAGAATGCTCAAACTACTGCACGATGGCACTCATCTCACACGCTAGCAAAGTAATGCTCAAAATTCTCCAAGCCAGGCTTCAACAATACGTGAACCGTGAACTTCCAAATGTTCAAGCTGGTTTTAGAAAAGGCAGAGGAACCAGAGATCAAATTGCCAACATCCGCTGGATCATTGAAAAAGCAAGAGAGTTCCAGAAAAACATCTATTTCTGCTTTATTTACTATGCCAAAGCCTTTGACTGTGTAGATCACAATAAACTCTGGAAAATTCTTCAAGAGATGGGAATACCAGACCACCTGACCTGCCTCTTGAGAAATATGTATGCAGGTCAGGAAGCAATAGTTAGAACTGGACATGGAACAACAGACTGGTTCCAAATAGGAAAAGGAGTACATCAAGACTGTATATTGTCCCCCTGCTTATTTAACTTATATGCAGAGTACATCATGAGAAACGCTGGGCTGGATGAAGCACAAGCTGGAATCAAGATTGCCAGGAGAAATATTGATAACCTCAGATATGCAAATAACACCACCCTTATGGCAGAAAGTGAAGAGGAACTAAAGAGCCTCTTGATGAAGGTGAAAGAGGAGAGTAAAAAAGTTGGCTTAAAGCTCAACATTCAGAAAACTAAGATCATGGCATCTGGTCCCATCACTTCATGGCAAATAGATGGAGAAACAGTGGAAACGGTGGCAGATTTTATTTTGGGGGGCTCCAAAATCACTTCAGATGGTGACTGCAGCCATGAAATTAAAAAACACTTACTCCTTGGAAGAGAAGTTATGACAATCTAGCAGAGACATTACTTTGCCAACAAAGATCCATCTAGTCAAGGCTATGGTTTTTCCAGTAGTCATGTATGGATATGAGAGTTGGACTATAAGGAAAGCTGAGTGCTGAAGAATTGATGGTTTTGAACTGTGGTGCTGGTGAAGACTCTTGAGAGTCCCTTGGACTGCAAGGAGATCCAACCAGTCCATCCTAAAGGAGATCAGTCCTGAGTGTTCATTGGAAGGACTGATGTTGAAGCTGAGACTCCAATACTTTGGCCACCTGAAGCGAAGAGCTGACTCATTTGAAAAGACCCTGATGCTGGGAAAGATTGAAGGCGGGAAGAGAAGGGGACGACAGAGGATGAGATGGTTGGATGGCATCACCGACTCAATGGACATGAGTTTGGGTAGGCTCCAGGAGTTGGTGATGGACAGGGAAGCCAGATGTGCTACAGTCCATGGGGTTGCAGAGTTGGACACAACTGAGTGACTGAACTGACCTGACTGAGGTTTAAGACTTGTATTCCTGTAGATCAGCCACCATAACAAGAAACATGCAGTCCTAGACCAGGCACCACCCCTGGTGCCACACACAGAGCTTTGGAGAACTGGGGGAAGTCTGAGATGGGCTCTGCTACATCCAGGTTACCAGGGCTCACATCATTATTCAGAGACATGGTATCCAACAGTCTTAGGATTCTACTGGAGGGTTCCAAGCTTGGAGGATCTTAAAACAGGGCATGTCTCCTGTTGGTACTGGTATGATGCTACCATGAGAGTCATCAGGCAGTTCAGAGACCCACTGTGGTCTCTAAAGAAACAGATGTAAATATAAGTGTGTCTGTCCCTCTGAAGGGCTTTACTTGCTCTCCCTCATCCAGTGGACCACAGCAACAAAGCTTCTTCATAGATTTCACTGAAGTACAGGCAGTTACACCTTTCAAATCTCAGCTCATAACCATTGGATACGGGGGACACTGGTCACCAGACATCAGGAAACATTTACTTAAGCACTTGTTTTGGCAGCTGGTCAGGAATTCGGGAGGCATTCTAAGCCACTGATCATTGCTGTGACAGTTCAATATGTGGGAAAGGCATTAAGGCCTTGTTAAAGTGCAGGATTTGGCAGTACATCAACATCCCGTCATCTTATACTTGTCTTAAACATTCCACTTTGAAAACAGCATGATACAAAAAAAACAAAAAACTAGATATATGTGTGTCTACATATATATCAATGGTCAATCCATAGATATCTCCAAGTTTCAAGTACTCATACAATTGTTTTTTATTGTACAATTACTCAGTCGTGTCTGACTCTTTGTGACCTCATAGACTGCATTACACCAGGCTTCACTATCTCCTGGAGTTTGCTCAAATTCATGCCCATTGAGTCAACGATGCCATCCAACCATCTTATCCTCTGTCGCCCCCTTCTCCTCCTGCCCTCAAGCTTTCCCAGCATCAGGGTCTTTTCCAGTGAGTTGGCTCTTCACATCAAGTGGCCAAAGTATTGGAACTTCAGCTTCAGTATCAGTCCTTCCAATGAATATTCAGGGTTGATTTCCTTTAGGATTGACTGGTTTGATCTCCATGCTGTCCAAGGGACTCTCAAGAGTCTTTACCAGCACCACAGTTCAACAGCATCATTTCTTCAGCTCATACTCATACAATAGATTAAGCTTAATTTACAGAAGCAATGCAAGAAATCAAACTCATTTTAAAATTTCCTTTGGTCATGTCCCATAGGACTCACACAAGGAACAACATGGATCCATATCAGTTTGAGAACATAAACGTTAAGGAAACCTCTGAAAATCTATGTAGCAAGAATTCAAAATGAAACTCAGGCTGTACAAACACTGGCACCTACTCACAAAGGAATTAACTGAGGGAGAGCATCAAGACTGGGTCTTTTAACTCAGATGATCAACATTGTTCACTATTAGAGAAAGGGAAATCAAAACTACAATGAGATATCACCTCACACCATCAGGCCTCATCAAAAAGTCTACAAATAGTAAATGCTGGAGAGGGTGTGCAGAAAAAGGAACACTCTTGCACTGTCAGTGGGAATGTAAATTAACAGCCACAATGGAAGACGGTATGGAGATTCCTTAAAAAAACTAGGAATAAAATCACCATATAACCCAGCAATCCCACTCCTAGGCATATACCCTGAGGAAACCAAAATTGAAAAATACACATGTATCCCATTGTTCATTGCAGCATGATTTACAATAGCTAGCACATGGAAGCAACCTAGATGTCAATCGAAACATGAATGGATAAAGAAGTTGTGTTACATATACACAATGGAATATTATTCAGCCATAAAAAGAATGCATTTGAGTCAGTTCTGATGAGGTGGGTGAACCTTGAACCTATTATACAGAGTGAAGTGAGTCAGAAAGAGAAAGAAAAATATTGTATTCTAATGCATACATACAGAATCAAGAAAAATGGTACTGAAGAATTTATTTTCAAGGAGGCAATGGATAAACAGACATAGAGACTAGACTTATGGACATGGGGAAAGGGGAGGAGAGGGTTAGATGTATGGAAAAAATAACATAAAAAAAAGAATAACATGGAAACTTACATTACCATATGTAAAATAGATAGCCAATGGGAATTTGCTATATGGCTCAGGAAACTCAAACAGGGCCTCTGTATCAATCTAGAGGGGTGGGATGGGGAGGGAGATGGGCTGCTAAGCTGCTAAGTCACTTCAGTCGTGTCCGACTCTGTGCGACCCCATAGACGGCAGCCCACCAGGCTCCGCCATCCCTGGGATTCTCCAGGCAAGAATACCGGAGTGGGTTGCCATTGCCTTCTCCAGTGCATGAATGGGAAAAGTGAAAGTGAAGTCGCTCAGTTGTGTCCGACTCTTAGCGACCCCATGGACTGCAGCCTACCAGGCTCCTCCGTCCATGGGATTTTCCAGGCAAGAGTACTGGGGTGGGGTGCCACTGGAGGGAGGTTCAAAAGGGAGGGGATATATGTATACCTATGGCTGATTCATGTTGAGGTTTGACAGAAAACAACAAAATTCTGTAAAGCAATTATCCTTCAGTAAAATAAATAAATAAATAAATAAAGACTGGGTCTTTTAAGTTCTAGGATTTTCCATCCTCCTATGCTAACACCCTCAAAAAGCAAACAAACGGCAAAGTTACAGCAAAATAAACAAAATGCAACAAATAAAACAATTTTTATTTGCAAGATCTTTAAACAATACTGTCTCAAAGTAATAAAAATGCAGTACTTTTCTCAATAATTTAAAAATATTAGAGTCCTTTTTCTTTCCTCACTAAATAAATCTTGTGGCTGTGCATTAAAAATCATGCAGGGTACATGATTAAATAATCGAAGAGCCCAAGAAAACTACTGATATTTAGATTCAAGCTCACTTGTATTTCTCACTGATGGATCAACAGCCAATGATTTTGGGAAGTTTAATTTTTTAAAAAGTGTCAACAGAACCTTTAAAACCCCAGGTTCCCCAGGGGGAACAGATGGCAATGGTGCCTGGTGCCACCAGAGCAGCATGCCTATAAGACTTATCAGCTCTACTTATATAATAATGCTCAGCCACCACGGCAGTTTATGGATGCTGATAATTATTATTATTACTATTATTATTATGGGTTGTTATTTCTGAGCACCTGCTTACTAAATGCCAGAAACTAAAATTGGCAAGCATTTTTAGTTGGCGCCCACTGAAAATGGAGATTTAGCTCCATGTTTTGAGATCAAAAATACTCCCATGAAAACACCTGGAGTTTTAAAAGTTTTGTTCACATTTAAAAAAAAAAAAATCTTTCTTTTGGCCAGAAGAAGTAAGATATCCTTCTTCTTTTCCTTAGTTTCAAAATATCCTGATCATTCCTTCTCTTGACAGAAACCTTACCTACCTCAACTAATGAATCCCTCATTCAGCAGCAACCTGCTATCTCTTCCCACTTGCAGAAACTAAGTTTGGGACAAAAAAAAAAATAACTAGAAGAAAAAAAAAAACCAACCACCTAGGGATGGCTGAGAGGCTTAATTATTGCCTAGAAAGCAAGACCCCTTCACCACATTTTTCATAATAATTTTCATAATTACTTACTGATTGAAACTGGGACTTGCAACAGGGTAACCCCATTTCCATATAAATATTAAGTAATGATTAACACAATTCAGGACCCAAGTTCAGAATCTGAAAGCATGGACTAAGTGGAAACCAAAGAAATTTAACCCATAGGGGTAAGTTTGCTACTTCTCACTCAAATGGTTTTCTGCTTATTAAACAGTGTATAACAAACTTACATTTGCTCCATAATCACTCACCAAGAGGGAATACAGGAAGTGACCAAGGTGTGTAACAAAGACCTCCTCAACCAGATTCCCAACCTTCCATTTCTCTCTCCGTTCCCTCCCCTGCTGGTGCTTGTTTTTGCATATTCTCTTTCTCTCCCTCCTTCCCTCTTTATTCCTTTCCTCCTCCCTGTGTCTGTGTGTGTCTCTTTCTCCTGCTAACAATCCTGACATCTCTTGCTCTGACTTGTGCTCTCTCACATCACCGCATTCATGTTTTGGCTCTCAGTCCCTCTCTGCCACCTCACGGAATCCAATGCCTGCAACATCAAACACAGAGAATAATTAACCAGATTAGCTAAGAGTAAGTCATTTTCAATATTCAACCCAAGGGCATACAAATCATTAAAGCACAACTGTGCTTAACCATCTTCCCAACTGGAGGGGAAAAGCCCAGCTAGAGATACACACACACATTAATTTTCACTGTGAATGAAATGCCTTCAACTGTATTTATCTGGGAGCAAGGAATCATTTCATGCAAGAATGGGCATGATAAAGGACAAAAATGGTAAGGACCTAACAGAAGCAGAAGAGATTAAAATGAGGTGGCAAGAATATACAGAAGGACTATACAAAAAAAGGTCTTAATGACCCAGATAACCACAATGGTGTGGTCACTCACTTAGAGCCAGACAACCTGGAGTGTGAAGTCAAGTGGGCCTTAGGAAGCATTACTAAGAACAAAGCCAGTGGAGGTGATGGAATTCCAGCTGACCTATTTCAATTTCTGAAAGAAGATGCTGTAAAAGTGCTGCACTTAACACATCAGCAAATTTGGAAAACTCAGCAGTGGCCACACTGGAAAAAGGTCAGTTTTCATTTCAACCCCAAAGAAGGGCAGTGCCAAAGAATGCTCAAACCGCCACACAACTGCACTCATTTCACACGCTAGCAAGGTAATGCTCTAAGTCCTTCAAACTAGGCTTCAACAGTCCATGAACTGAGAACTTTCAGATGTATAAGCTAGATTTAGAAAAGGCAAAAGAACTAGAGATCAGATTCCCAACATTCGCTGGATCGTACAGAAAGCAAGAGAATTTCAGAAAAGCATCTACTTCTTCCTCATTGACAGGGTGAAAGCCTTTGACTATGTGGATTCCATAGCAAACTGTGGAAAATTCTTAAAGAGATGGGAATACCAGACCACCTTACCTGTCTCCTAGGAAAGCTGTATGTAGGTCAAGAAGCAACAGACAGAACCTTTTATGGAACAACTAACTGGTTCAAAATTGGAGGAGTATGACAAGGCTGTATATTGTCACCCTGCTTATTTAACATATGCACAGTACATTATGCGAAATGGCGGGCTGGATGACGTACAAGCTAGAATCAAGATTGCCGGGAGAAATATAAACAACCTCAGATGATGCAGATGATATGCATCTCAGATATGCAGATGATAGATACCACTCTAATGGCAGAAAGTGAAGAAAGAGTCTCTTGATGAGGGTGAAAGAGGCGAGTGAAAAAGCTGGTTTAAATCTCAACATTGAGAACACTAAGATCATGGCACCCAATCCCAACACTTCATGACAAACAGATAGGGAAAAAGTGGAAGCAGTGACAGACTTCATTTTCTGGGGCTCCAAAATCACTGCAGACAGTGACTGTAGCCATGAAATTAAAAGATGCTTGCTCCTTGGAAGGAAAGCTATGACAAACCTAGACAGCGTATTAAAAACCAGAGACATCACTTTGCTGACAGAGCTCCATCTAGTCAAAGCTATAGTTTTTCCAGTAGTCATGTATGGAAGTCAGAGGTGGACCACAAATAAGGCTGAGCACCAAAAAGTTGATGTTTTTGAATTGTAATGCTGGTTAAGACTCTTGTGAGTCCCTGGACTATAAGATCAAACCAATTAATCCTAAAGGAAATCAACCCTGAATATGCATTGGAAGGACTGATGCTCAAGCTCCAATACTTTGGCCGCCTGATGTGAAGAGCCAACACATTGGAAAAGACCCTGCTGCTGGGAAAGATTGAAGGCAGGAGAAGAAGGGGAAGACAGAGAATAAGACGGCTGGATGGCATCACCGACTCAATGGACATGAGTTTGAGCAAACTCTGGGAAATGGTAAAGGACAGGGAAGTCTGGTGTTCTGCATCCATGGGGGAGCAAACAGTCAGACATGACTTAGTGACAGAACAACAACAATGGAATTATATGGAATGTCATAAAAAAGGGAAAGGTCCTTTCAACTTTTGTATTTTTCTTTTGGCCACCCTGTACAGCATGTGGGATCTTCGTTCCCTGACCAGGGATCGAACCTGCACCTTCTGCATGAGAAGTACAGAATCTTAACCATTGGACAACCGGGAAAGTCCTCAACTGCGTTCTTTATTTTAATATATCAGCTATGGTGTTATGCCATAATCTTCTAAAACAAATTCTTGAGCACTAAAAGTTGTAGAAGCAGCCAGGATAATGACAGAAGATGTTATTAATTTCTCATTGTCTGGTAGGTCCTTTTGGAATTGCTACTTGATAATGTCCATCCTCCTTAAAAGTCCTTTGACAAGTACCTAAGCAATGCCAAGCAAACAAAGCAACCACAACATAGTAGTGGTCTGAAGCCCCCTCATTATAACAAAGTTCTATTTATCTACTGGCAAGGATCAGCCTTCCTCAGTGATCAGTGCAAAGAAATAGAGGAAAATAACAGAATGGGAAAGACTAGAGATCTCATCAAGAAAATTAGAGATACCAAAGGAACATTTCATGCAAAGATGGGCTCAGTAAAGGACAGGAATGGTATGGACCTAACAGAAACAAAAGATATTAAAATGAGGTGGCAAGAATTCACAGAAAAACTGTACAAAAAAGATCTCACAACCCAGATAATCACAATGGTGTGATCACTCACCTAGAGCCAGACATCCTGGAATGCAAAGTCAAGTGGGCTTTAAGAAGCATCACTACAAACAAAGCTAGTGGAGGTGATGGAATTCCAGCTGAGCTATTTCAAATCCTAAAAGATGATGCTGTGAAAGTGCTGCACTCGATATGTCAGCAAATTTGGAAAACTCAGCAGTGGCCACAGGACTGGAAAAGGTCAGTTTTCATTCCAATCCCTAAGAAAGGCAATGCCAAAGAATGCTCAAACTACCGCACAATTGCACTCATCTCACATGCTAGTAAAGTAATGCTCAAAATTCTCCAAGCCAGGCTTCAGCAGTACATGAACCGTGAACTTCCAGATGTTCAAGATGGATTTAGAAAAAGCAGAGTAACCAGAGATCAAATTGCCAACATCCACTGGATCATCAAAAAAGCAAGAGAGTTCCAGAAAAACATCTATTTATGCTTTACTGACTATGCCAAAGCCTTTGATTGTGTGAATCACAAAAAAAACATGGAAAATTCTTAAGGAGACAGAAATACCAGACCACCTTACCTGCCTCCTGAGAATCCTGTATGCAGGTCAAGAAGCAATAGTTAGAACCAGACATAGAACAATGGACTGGTTCAAAATTGGGAAAGGAGGACGTCAAGGCTGTATATTGTCACCCTGCTTATTTAACTTATATGCAGAGTATATCATGCGAAACGCCAGGCTGGATGAAGCACAAGCTGGAATTAAGATTGCTGGGAGAAGTATCAATAACCTCAGATATGCAGATGACACCACCCTTATGGCAGAAAGTGAAGAAGAACTAAAGAGCCTCTTGATGAAAGTCAAAGAAGAACGTGAAAAAGTTGGCTTAAAACTCAACATTCAGAAAACTGAGATCATGGCATCCAGTCCCATCACTTCAGGGCACATAGGTGGGGAAACAATGGAAACAGTGACAGACTTTATTTTTGTAGGCTCCAAAATCACTGCAGACGGGGACTGCATCCATGAAATCAAAAGAAGCTTGCTCCTTGGAAGAAAAGCTACAATAAACCTAGATAGCATATTAAAAAGCAGAGACATTACTTTGCCAAAAATGGTCTGTATACTCAAAGCTATAGTTTTTCCAGTAGTTGTATATGGATGTGAGAGTTGGACTGTAAAGAAAGTTGAGCGTCAAAGAATTGATGCTTTTGTACTGTGGTGTTGGAGAAGACTCTTGAGAGTCTCTTGGGCTGCAAAGAGATCAAACCAGTCCATCCTAAAGGAAATCAGTCCTGAGTATTCATTGGAAGGACGGATGCTGAAGTTGACACTCCAATACTTTGGCCACCTGATGCGAAGAACTGACTCCTTAAAAAAGACCCTGACTTTGGGAAAGATTGAAGGTGGGAGAAGGGAACGACAGAGGATGAGATGGCTGGATGGCATCACCGACTCAATGGACATGAGTTTGGGTAAACTCCGGTAGTTAGTGATGGACAGGGAGGCCTGGTGTGCTGCACTCCATGGGGTCGCAAAGAGTTGGACACGACTGAGCGACTGAACTGAACTGAAGGATCAGACATGAAAATAGGAATGCAAATGGTACCTATGTTCTTATTGTCTATAAATGTTTCATTTTAAATAATTCAAGTTTAAAGTAAAATCTACTTTTATTCATCCTTATTTTCAAAGAAGAATCTGAGAATTAACGAGTATTCTCAAAGAATTCCAGTCTTATGGGAAATGTGTAATTACTCTATTCTAATATGCAGCATATGCAAAACTTACTCCCTAAGTGGTTAACCCCAGGGTAGCAGTCTAACTATTCATTTATTCTTGCCTGAGGTTCAGGAGTATTTTTCAGGCAATCTTTTGGATACACAGTTGGTTCAGCAAATCTAATTATGATCTTTACAGGCAAAATATGTCCCCCAGATTATATTATGTCCCTGGCATTCCAGAAGTGAAATTACAAGGCTTTATTCAGTTTTTCCTCATGGGAGCCAGAGTCCAATCATTCCTATGCCCAAACATCATTTATATATATTTAGTGAAATTGCATGCTGGCATTCAGATCTTTGCTTGAACATTTAAAAAGGTAGACAAAAGAGATTTGATCTATGTACTATTTTGTCTATTCATTTACACAGAGGGACCAAAAATAATTAAATCAAATAACTAGGTAGTTAATTGTTTTCTTATTTGCTAGAGGAAATATTATTCATTACACATGTTTATATTACTTATTTATTGCTCTACAACTTTATATTAACTTTTCGAAACCAAAGTAATATTGCATTAGAATACACCAGGAGCAAAAACAAGTCAAGAAAACTCTTGTTTTAATATAATTAGAAAGACAAAGTTGATGTAAAGGAGTCTCAAAATGGTAAGAGAAGGATAAAATGCATCACCAAACTAGTGTAGCCGAGAAAAAAATTGTGAAAAAATTAAGCAGCCATCATAAGGTGGGAAAAATGTAATTATTCACAGATGATAGCTGAAGAAGTAAAACAAAATGCAAATTCATAATAAATACAAGAAGTGTAAAAGTGTTCTATGGGAAAGAGAAAATTACAAATTGTAGGAGCCTCGGATAATGAAGAAAATGTTAGAATACACATGCAGGAAGAGAGGAAAAAAGAGAGACCCAGTCTTGTCTAGATAATGAATCCTCACTAGCCATGTGCAGCTCAAAATATCAAATTCAAGGAAAAGAACCTAAACTTGATCTTTAAAGAAATGACCCATAGCACTTAAAGCATGGGGATCATCAGGAACCAATGGAGATTGTCCCAGAATAATACACAGTAGACCTTCGTTCCTTTTTAAAAAAAAATTTTTTTTCATTGAAGTATAGTTGATTTACAATGTAGCATCAGTTTACGGTATGTAGCAAAATGATTCAGTTATACATATATGCATATTCTTTTACAGAATCTTCCGTTACAGGTTATTACAATATATTGAACATAATTCCCTGTGCTATACAGCAAATCCTTGTTAATCTGTTTTATATATGGTAGTGTACATGTTAATCCTATACTCCCAATATATCCCCCATTTCCTGTTTGATAACCATAGATAATACGCATTCTGCATCTGTGAGTCTTTTTGTAAATAAGTTCATTTGTATACTTTTTAAGATTCCACATATAAGTGATATCATATGTCTTTCTCTGTCTTACTTCACTTAGTATGATAATCTCTAGGTCCATCCATGTTGCAGCAAATGGAATGATTTCCTTTTTTATAGCTGAGTAACATTCCACGGTGTGTATGCAATGAAATACATGACAGTATGGCAGTCCTTGTGGTTGCAAAGAGTTGGACACTACTATGTGACTGAACTGAATCCTGATCATTCCATGGTGTGTGTGTGTATACACACATGCCATTGTCTTCTTTCTCCATTCATGTTGATGGACACTTGGGTTGCTTCCATGTCTTGGCTATTGTAAATAGTGCTACTATGAACACTGAGGTACATGTATCTTTTTTAATTAAAGCTTTTGTCTTTTCTGGATATATGTCCAGGAGTGGAATTGCTGGATCATATGGTAACTCTGTTTTTAGATTTTTTATGGTGGTGGTGGTGGTTTAGTCACTAAGTCATGCCCAACTCTTGCAACTCTATGGACTGTAGACCACCAGGCTCCTCTGTCCACAGGATTTTCCAGGCAAGAATACTGGGTGGGTTGCCATTTCCTTCTCCAGGGGATCTTCTGGACCCAGGAATCGAACCCGGGTCTCCTGCATTGCAGGCATATTCTTTACTGACTGAGCTATGAGAGAAGCCCAACTCCATGCAATTCTCTATAGTAGCTATTATCAATTTACATTCCCACCAACAGTGTAGGAGGGTTCCTTTTTTTACACACCCTCTCTAGAATTTTTTTGTAGATTTCTTGACGATGGTCACCCTGACTGGTGTGACATGATACCTCATTGCAGTTTTGATTGATTTCCATTTCTCTAATAATTGGTGACACTGAAAATCTTTCATGTGCCTATCAGCCATCTGTATGTCATCTGTATGTCTTCTGTATGTCTTCTATTTAGGTCTTCTCCCCATTTTTTAAATTGTTGCTATTGAACTGTATGAGTTGTCTGTATATTATTGGAAATTAAAATGTTATAGGTTGAATTGTTTGCAAATATATTTTCTCCCCTTCCACAGGTTGTCTTTTCACTTTTTTTTATGGTTTCCTTTGCTGCGCAAAAGCTTTTAAGTTTGATTATGTCCCATTCATTTATTACTATTTTATTTCTATTGCCTTGGCAGAATGAGCTAAGAAAACACTGTTAGGATTTATGCCAGAAAATGTTTTCTTGTGTTCTCTTCTAGGAGTTTCATGATGACTTGTCTTTAAGTCTTTAAGCAATTTTGAGTTTATTTTTGTGTATGGCATGAGGGAGTGTTCTACGTTCACTGATTTACATATAGCTGTCCAGCTTTTCCAACACTAGTTGCTGAAAGACTATCTTTTCTTTATGGTATATTCCCGCCTCCTTTGTTGAAGGTTAATTGATGTAGGTATGTATGTATATTTCTGGGCTCTCTATTCTGTTCCATTGATTCAGATGTCTGTAATTTTTTCTCATTTGTCTTTCTGTTTGCCCCTCTAATTGGGTGATTTCCATTACTCTACCCTTCAGACTACTTATTCATTCTTCTGCATTATTTAGTTTGCTATTTATTGTCTTTAGATCACTTTTTATCTCAGTGATCGATCTAATTTTGATTAGCTCCTCTTTACAGTTTCTAATCTTAGTTGCAGTGACCTGCATTTCCATCAATAGACTTCCTTAATCCCTTCAGTATTTTTATCACCTCCTTTTTGAACTCAGAATCTGGTAGACTGGAAAGGTCTGTCTCATTGCATGTTTCTTCAAGGGATTTCTCTTGTTATTATAATTGGGAGTGGTTCCTCTGCTTTTTAATTTTTCTTCAATTTTTCTATGAAAAATAGTTATCTACTTTCACCTTGAAGGGCTGTTTTTATGAGAGCATCCCTGCATAGCCTGCTTGAGTCCAGTGAATTTGGTATATATGTATGCCATGTCTTTCCTAAGGGTGTCCTGGCCATTATCCCCTTGACAGAGGTGCTGTGGTGACCAGATCCTACAATGGATATTGGGCAGGTTCTCCTCTTTGCTCTGAAGTTATCATCACCCTGTCAGGGGCAGGGTCTGCTCTCCGGTTGCTGGAGTAAAAACTGCAGATCTGATTCTAAGCTGTGGTGTGAGGCAGGCACACCTGGAGGACTCCACTGGGAAAGAAGTTGCTGCACGTTCTTCCACAGGAGGTGTCCACTGGGACGTGCAATTCTCTGATACCACCTGCCACCTGCTGTGCATACCCACAAAGATTACTGCTGCCAGCACCACCCTCACTGGTGACCTCTGCTTGTGGGCCCTTGTAATTGGCTAGGAAGCCCCTTAGCACACATGTGCACTCACAAAGCCACTGGCACAGAAACCCACAGAAGCCATGTCCCCAACCTGCAGATAATCGACTCAAAAAGGCCTTAGACATGTAGGTGTATGATCCCAATCTCCAAATTCACCAGAGCAAGAACCCACTGTAGCCACTTCCTGGCACCCACAGTGGGACTGCCAGTAACTTGTTCAGATTTCAGATCTCCCTCCACATGTGTGTGTGTGTGTGTGTGTGAGCCCACAAATCTCACAGAACCCTTGGGGCCAGATCCATGCCCCACTGCAAGCATGCCAACAATGAAGCCATGGCAGACCACGCCCCGTCCCTTCCATGCTGACGATGGGACTCCTACAGCAGACCTGCACTCCGTCCTGCATGTGCCCCTGGCTGCAGTCTGCACTACACTGTAGGCCCTTTGGGCTGTCTCTGCACAGCCAAATCAAGTCGCCGCTCCCCCCTCAATCTATCCCTGAAGCCTGAGTTTCAGTTCCCTGTCACTGCACACATCAGCAAGCATGCATCTCAGGCTGGGGAAGGGCTGTGATGCGGCCAGGACCATCTATACTATTTAAGCTCACATTAATTTCATTTGCCATGTAAATCATTATGACCCACTAGATAGTTGGAAATTATATCTGAACCATTCTCAGAAAATCAGTCCATTTGCTAAAAATGCCTATTTAATTGCATGTAAGTCTATGCTATTTTAGTACCTTAGGTTGGTTACACGAATTCATCCTTTGAAGGACATAAATCTCTGAAATATAAAGTCCTCTTTCTCAGGATGTCACCTGTTATTATTAATTCAACATCTTATGATGACACAAAATCTTCATCACAATGGAACAATGAGAATATATAGAGAGAAGAACCACAAATTCCCTGGCCCTTCCAATATACATATCAATGCAGACTCACAGATTTTCTGTTGACAGAATAGGTCATCTCCACCCCCACCACACACCATTAGGTGCATTTTGTGGAAGAAGAAAGTGAGGTAGGATATGTGCATAAAGGATCAAGATTTCTACCCCCACCTATAAAAGATAAATGTGATTGGCTGCAACAGTGCTCCAAATATGCACCCATCGGACTTCCCAGGTAGCCTAGTGGTTAAGAATCCGATTGCCAATGCAGGGGACATGGGTTCCATCCCTAGTCTGGGAAGATTCCACCTGCCACGGGGCAACTAAGCCCAAGCACCACAACTACTGAGCCCGCATTCTACAGCCTGTGTTCTGCACCAAGAGAAGCCACAGCAACGAGAAGCCTATGCACCATGACTAGAGCGCAGCCCGCACTCACCACGACTAGAGACAGCCCGCATGCAGCAACAAAGACCCAGTGTAGCCAAAATAAAAATAAAATTTTTTTAAAAATATGCACTCATCTAGCCTCTGTACAATTAAGCAATTTTGATTTTTAAATAGATTTATTTTTTATTGCTTTATTAAACAACTCAAATATTTGAAACACATATTTTTAAAGTATTAGAAGCTGCAGGACAGGCAAGACTGCACAGCAACAATTAAAAACAAAAAAACAGGAACTGTTAATAAACAGCAGAAGTTAATTTAGTTCCTCTATACTTATGCAAAATGATGCTTTCCTTAAATTTTCTACTCTATCTAGTAAAGTATAATATATCCAAACCATAAATACATACAGTATGGATGGTCACATGGGAAAAAATATTAACATCAGATTTAACTATTTTAATTATCTTATAGAACCAGTTGTTTCTATCTAGTATAAAAAGGGATAGAATAAAACAGTACTGATCAAAGAGCTTAGCTATGACATAGAGGATTGGCAAATGCACAGCATGGATGTCTCCAACCTTCCCTCTAGAACCTGTATAAACACCCCAGCAAGTACCCTGGCTTTCAGACACAGCCTCACCATCCTCATTGCAGCTTGACAATCAGCCACTTTCAACCTGTAATAAAATACATTAACCAACTTCAAGTTGGATTACTATTAGATTTACATACAACTGAAGGTGAATGGATACAATGTTCTCTATTTTTGTTATGCATCATGCAAATAACTATCTCAATATTAAAAATGACATTCATAGGATCATGAAATGCACACAAATACCCTTATAACATGGCGGGCACTATGCTACATGCATTAATTGTATCTTTCGATCCTTATTATGTTAGAAACGGTTATTATCATCACTTTAAGGAGAGGAAACAGACTTTGAGAGGGTAAACAACTCCTCTAAAAACACCCAGAAGTATGTCATAGGTCTGTTCAGTTCTCACGCCTAAAACTGTGCTCTTAACCACCACACTATAATGTTTCTCCATGACTTTTCAAAGGCTCAAACTATCTATCTGATGTGACTTTAATTGAAGAAAGTAGGGAAAACCACTAGTCCATTCAGGTATGACCTAGATCAAATCCCTTATGAGTATACAGTAGAAGTGACAAATAGATTTAAGGGACTAGATCTGGTAGACAGAGTGCCTGATGAACTATGGACAGAGGTTCGTGACATTGTACAAGAGACAGGGATCAAGACAATCCCCCATGGAAAAGAAATGCAAAAAATGTGGATCACAAGAAACTGGAAAATTCTGAAAGAGATGGGAATACCAGACCATCTGACCTGTCTCTTGAGAAACCTGTATGCAGGTCAGGAAGCAACAGTTAGAACTGGACATGGAACAACAGACTGGTTCCAAAATAGGAAAAGGAGTATGTCAAGGCTGTATATTGTCACCCTGCTTATTTAACTTATATGCAGAGTACATCACGATAAACGCTGGGCTGGAAGAAACACAAGCTGGAATCAAGGTTGCCGGGAGAAATATCAATAACCTCAGATATGCAGATGACACCACCCTTATGGCAGAAAGTGAAGAAGAACTAAAGAGTCTCTTGATGAAGGTGAAAGAGGAGAGTGAAAAAGTTGGCTTAAAGCTCAACGTTCAGAAAACTAAGATCATGGCATCTGGTCCCATCACTTCATGGGAAATAGATGGGGAAACAGTGGAAACAGTGTCAGACTTTATTTTTTGGGGCTCCAGAATCACTGCTGATGGTGACTGCAGCCATGAAATTAAAAGACGCTTACTCCTTGGAAGGAAGGTTATGGCCAACCTAGATAGCATATTTAAAAGCAGAGACATTACTTTGCCAACAAAAGTCCGTCTAGTCAAGGCTATGGTTTTTCAGTGGTCATGTATGGATGTGAGAGTTGGACGATGAAGAAAGCTGAGTGCTGAAGAATTGATGCTTTTGAACTGTGGTGTTGGAGAAGACTCTTGAGAGTCCCTTGGACTGCAAGGAGATCCAATCAATCCATCATAAAAGAGATCAATCCTGGGTGTTCATTGGAAGGACTGATGTTGAAGCTGAAACTCCAATACTTTGGCCACCTCATGCAAAGAGTTGACTCATTGGAAAAGACCCAAATGCTGGGTAGGACTGGGGGTGGGAGGAGAAGGGGACGACAGAGGATGAGATGGTTGGATGGCATCACCGACTCGATGGACATGGGTGTGGGTAGACTCCGGGATTTGGTGATGGACAGAGAGGCCTGGCATGCTGCAATTCATGGGGTCGCAAAGAGTCAGACACGACTGAGCGACTGAAATGAACTGAACTGAACTTTCCTTCAATAGGAGAATATCACAGTCTTCATCTTTCTGTGCCAGCCCTGACAGTTTATGACTACCATGAAAATCTGCTAAATTGTCAACTCCACTATACTTTGTATAACCACTGCATATGGTCCTAAACATCAAAGGTTCGATTTGTAACTTACTAATATTATTTCATGCACTGTGCAAAATGGAACACTGCTTAAAAAAATTCTTCCACCTAGAAGACAAACTTTTAAGAGGGACGTGTGTGGTCGAGCTGACCACAGTGATCATGGTCTTAGGCTGTAAACAGGGGGATGGGCGCCACCAGCGAGCAGCAGGAGAGAATGCAAGGCGGCTGGGATTTGCTCCTGGACATCAGGATTTTCCAAGGAATCAATGATCCAAAGAAGAAATTCTCAAACTGAAAAGACGACATGCTCACATCATTAGAACTGGAAACTAAAAGATCAGCTTTCAACAAAAGAACACTTGTTAATTTATCTGTTCATATTTTACTCCCCTGCCAGGTTAACCATATTCTGGGATGGTATAATCTAGTCTACACTGAACACAGACCGCAGACAATTAGAAAAATATCTCCAAATGACCTTGAGCATTTCAAACAAAACCTCTGTCATATGGTTAGTCTGCTTCCTAGATGTCACACAAGTTTCTAGAAGCTACCCACCATCACAAAGAAGCATGATCCTAGGAGACATCTGACACCAAATTAAAGGTAATAATTCCAAAGGCAGAGAGTAGGGGACTTGGAGACACGGAGATTTCGACCCTGTTCTAATGAGACCAAATGTGGAAGGAAGACAGCAGGGGCCAGAAGCCACAGCATTAAATTATTTACCTACAAACAGTGGCTTCTGAGAAGTGAAATGACTGTGAGCACTTCATGGTGGTGTGGATTTGCAAGTCCTGCCAACAGCACAGTAGTTCTCTAATTCTACCTGCCTGATAATTTCCTGATTCATGTGTTTAAAATGCATGTTCCCAGGCCCTATTTCCAAAGACATTGATGCACAGATACAGTGTAGTGCCCATGATGAGCATGTTTAAAGCACCACATGTGATTCTGATAAAGGTGGCATCAGATAGAGAGACTACAGAATCTCCTTTGGGCCCAAGGTTCCAATTCTGACAGCTGCCACCATGTGACTTTGAAGATGTGTTAGTGAGTGAGCAAACTGCACAGGTACGGAGTACTTGTACAACCATGTACAATCTGCTCAGAGAAGTATATTAGAACTATTACAGAGTAGTGTCTATCATGACTGATTTCTCCTTTCCTTACAAACCTAAAACTTGAATACAGAGTAAGAGATGAAGACATGAAGGAAAGCATCAGTTAAGTACTTTCCTCCACTAAACTCAATTATTGTAGATGACTGTGCTTTTGTTCTTATTTCTGGTATTTTTTGCTGGGGGAAGGGAAAAGGACAAGTTCTACACTAAAGCAGCATCCAGGAAGTTTGTTTTTAAATTACAAATATATTGATGATTTTTAATATTCACGTCAAATATTAAGATGTGTTTCTATATTTACTGTTATGGGATATAAAATTCATATATGAATTCATAGGTTGAAGTCCAAACCCCCAGTCCCTCAGAATGTGACTGTATTTGTAAATATGGTCTTTAAAGAGGTAATTAAGTTAAAACAAGGACTTCCCTGGTGGCTCAGACAGTAAAGCGTCTGCCCACAATGTGGGAGACCCAGGTTCAATCCCTGGGTTGGGAAGATCCCCTGGAGAAGGAAATGGAAACCCACTCCAGTACTCTTGCCTGGAAAATCCCTTGGACAGAGGAGCCTGGTAGGCTACAGTCCATGGGGCCTCAGAGTCGGACACAACTCAGTGACTTCACTTCACTTAAGTTAAAACAAGATCATCGGGGTAGGTGCTAATCAGGTATAACTGGTGTCCTTATAGGAGGAGGAAATTTAAACGCAGACACAGAAGATGACATAAAGACACAGGGAGAAGGTGGTCACTGGAAGTCACGGAAGGAGGTCTCAGAAGAACCCTGGGTAGGGGTTCACCCCACTCAACCTGCAGGACTTTGTGATAGCAGGCTTCACAAACTAATACACATACTCGTATAAACAGCAAGGCAATCCTATTTCAACCAATACCTTCCTTAGGACAGGGTACTTGCCCTAGTTCTGAAAGGAGGCCAGCCATGGGCAGAGTCAACACTCTAAGGAGAGAATGAAGAGCCAGATTCTCAACAAGTTATCACTTTGTGATACCCTGACGCGCATGGTACCACTACTGCTCACTTCCTGTGATTCCTCTTCCCCTCCTGGGTCTGGAGGAGCCAACTGGGGAGGGAAGGGCTGCGAACAAAGAAGTCCAATATCCACAAACCCCAAACTAACTTGCCTCATCCTTGCCTCTCTTGTTAGGGAGAGAACTGATGGCTCCTTTCCATTTTCTAGATGGAGGCTTCTCTGGCTTTATAATCATTAAATATACCCATACATGGGCAGACTGTTTAACACTGGAGAAGTGTTTATGTGTATGGAGGTGGGGGAGTATATTCTGGAAGCATTTCATTTTGGAATAAAAATGAGCTACATTCCACCCTCATCAAAACACCTCCCCTAAGGTGCACCTGTGCGTTCAAAAGGCCCAGACCTCCATCTGAGCACAACTCCTTGGCAACCTCCTGGACTTTGATGGAGCTGTTGTTAATGGGCCTTTCTCTGGCTGCCTGCAGTAACTGAGAGGCACTGACGGTCTAATTTTATGCTTTCGGCGACTCCAGTCCTCACTGATGAGCCTTCTGGACAGCACTACCTTCTTATCCTCTCTCACTAGTCTTTGATCATTCTTCTTCCATGTTAGTGACAGAAAAGTTAGAGAAAGGATAATGCTTCAAATCAGAAAAAAGCTTCAGTTACCTTAACATAAGAGTTACTAAATGAATGGCTCACTGTCCTCCTTGCTCTAGCAATACTCAGCATCAAATCCCTTCTTAGGTGCTACAGTTTTAGAACCACCCCAAACAGAGCTGGTTCATAAAGAGAACTAATGTCCTCCCACCTCACAAATCCACCCCCATTGCTGGAGCATCCTAAATCCTCTGAACATAACCAACTGTTAAGCCAGTTGCCTGAAGTTAAGAAACTAAACCACAACACTATCATTCTTACACAAGCAGAACTTGTCAACTAACAACCTCAATTTCCCATTAACCTTTCAACATGAAGGTCATCCAGAGGATCAAAAAGAATGGCCACCAGAAATCCACAAATCTATAGTGATACTCAGGAAAATGGTGAGGAAAACTCGTTACAGCTGAATGCCAGCAGCTCAATATAGAAACAACAAAAGAATACCAAATCTCCATTTAGTATTAATACTTTCAGTGTAACAGCTGGTTGAGGCAGGGATCAAAGGAAGGTAAAAATTTGGTTTAAAAAGTTTTAGGAAACAGAGTGTTTGCACAAAAATCAGCCCACAAATTCTAATTACAAAGGAAAATATTCTTTTCTGGTGGAAAGACCCAGCAGTCCCAGTTCTGCATCAGTAATATTGAGACAACAGGACAGTTATGTGATATGAAACTCACAGCATCACCTATGAAATGGTTCTGGTGAACTGTTTGCTATAGACTGAATGTCTCTACCCATACCCAAAATTCCTATGTTGAGACCTTCTCCTCAGGGTGATGGTATTTGGAAGTGGGGCCTTTGGGAGATGATTAGATCAAAGGGCACAGCTCTCATCAGTGGGATTAGTGCCCTTCCAAAAGAGACCCTTCAGAGTTCACTGCCCCTTCTGCCATGTAGGGTACAAGCAGGCCTACTGCAACACAGAAGGGGACCTCCACCCAACAATGTGGGCACCCTGATCTCAGACTTCCAGCCTTCAGACTTGTGAGAAATTTCTGTTGTTTATAAGCCACTCAGTCTACAGTATTTTTGTAAAGCAACCTAACTCCAGTATTGTTGCCTGGGAAATCCCATGGACAGAGGAGCATGGTGGGCTACAGTCCATAGTGCTGCAAAGAATCAGACACAATTGAAGTGATTTAGCATGCAAATGGACTAAGATAATGTTTAACCTGAAATCTACTCACACTTTTAAAACTAACTTCGAGTTTACAAGAAATACACACCCTGTGTTTGTGAATGTGTGTGTATATACTCAGTCGTGGCTGACTCTGTGACCCCATGGGCTGTAGTCTGCCAGGCTTCTCTGTTCATCGGATTTCCCAGGCAAGAATACTGGAGTGGGTTGCCATTTCCTTCTCCAGGGGATCTTCCCAATCCAGGCATCTCTTGTGTCTCCTGCATTAGCAGGCAGATTCTTTACCACTGTGCCACCTATATACACACGCTAAAGGATAAATACATGATACATGAGGAAACCATCAAGAAACCCATAATATGGGACATTCTCCAAAACAACTAGCCTAGACTCCCTAAAACATTAAAGGAGGAGGTGTGGAGACTGTTAAAAAGATATAAGCAAATGTAACTCATAAACCTTGATTAGATCCTAATGTTGAAAAAACACTATAAGACATTTTTCAAATACAGAAATTTAAAAATACTGGATATTTGATGGCAAAAACAATGACTGTTCATTTTCTTAGGCATTCTATTGTACTATTGGAAGGAAGGAGAAATGTCCCTATTTTTAAGAGATGCATTCTGAAGTTTTGAGGGGTGAAATGCCCTGATGTCTGAAACTTAAGAGAAGATAGAGGAAAATACTGTTTGAGGGGCAGCATACTGGCAGGGAACACATGAAGCTCTTCCTTTTTGTAAGAGAACTGCTCTGCAGTCACGCCCTACAGAGCCACGTAACCCCCACTCAAGGGCGTTTGGTCCAGCATCTCCAGACTCTGGCCTGGGGACCTGAGTTCTGCAGCAGCTTTCTCATCTGACGGCAGGAGCCTCTGCTCTGTGTGCTGGTGCTGGCTTTCCTTTCTGGAGGTGCAGGTGGGAGCACACAGGCAGCCAGTGAGAACGCTGTTCCACACCCTGAACTCCTTATTTCCTACAAGCAGTGAGGCAGAAAGGGAGGCCTGAGTTATGGCCGAACCCAGCCAGGTTCAGCTGACAAGCTTTTCCGGCTATCTAACAACCTGGTAATCATTAACCTCACAACAGAATCCAGCTAGTATGGGCCCTCGGCTGGCACAAGAAAAGGGCCAAATAATTGCCAATAATTGTTACAACAACCACAGCTCTTGAGTACTTACCAAGTGCCTTATGTATCCTAACGTGTGGATTTACAGGAGCCGTTAAGCTTTATCATATCAAGTACTACTATCCAGGACTGACTGAAACCTTCAGCAGAGGCAAAGACTAAAAGTAATTTGCAATAGTATCCACATTCAGAAGGCTGAGTCATCTTTGCTTGAAAAAATGGGAATTGATACTAGAGGTGGGAGGAGGTTCAGTATTTCTCTCCTAAAAACCGTTACTGTGAATCACCCCTCAGTCTTTCAAGTCTTGGCCTCCATAACCATTTATCATGAGGAAGAATGTACCACCGTCAAACATTACAGCTGTCTTCCTGACATCCGGCAATCAAAGCAGGAGAAGCAAAGACCTATCACCCAACCCAGTTGTTCCTTCCGGGTCACCGCTCATCAGTCACTTGCCATCATTCACAACTCTCTCCACACACTGGCCCCAGAAACCTCTAAAGACTAGAGCATTTGTTCCCTCCTCAACATTACTGCAGATAGTTACTGAGGGTGGAGAAAACTAAGCTTCAAATATCCTTTGGGATAGAATAAAGGGGGGAAAAGACCTACAAACATCGAGGAAGTTAGGTGGGCATTTGAATCTTGGAGGTCGGCAGCTGAATCACATGAACATGGACAAAAACAAGTAGGATGGCCAACCATTAGTGACTGACTCTAATATTTAACCATCTGGTAACTACACAGAAGACAGTATATTTTATTAATAAGAAGGAACCCTGGACTATAATGCAGCCATTAGAATTGAAGAGGAGCAGAATACAGCATGCCAAAACAGGACCACAGGGGTTCAGGACACGCCACCCCAAAGATTCCACTGGGGTATATTGATTATTTTGAGCTGTAGGCACCTGGAGAAGAGAAAATGCACAGAGACGTTTCTTCCAACTCCCTTATCTGCCTAAAGAAAGAGCTTCCAAAACCAATTCAGCTGTCATCAATTCCTTCCCCGCAAGTTTCAACAACTGGTAAAGATTTGACTTATCACAGGAGAGGAGACTGGAAGTCAACACAAACTTCCTCCCAAACTCTCATACCTCCCATCTACTCTCCAAGGCCCCTTTCATTCTTCCTAAAAAGCACTCACTGTCCACTAAGAGCTTAGATCTCTCTCCCCTTTTCCTATGAAGATGGTCTAATCCTGAATTCTTTGCCACCTGGGGGAGTTACTAAATTTTCCCTGGTATCACCCATATATATATGAGGAACACATGTTAACTTGTTTTTCTCTTGTTAACCTGTCTTTCGGAGAAGGCAATGGCAGCCCACTCCAGTATTCTCACCTGGAAAATCCCATGGACAGAGGAGCCTGGTAGGCTGCAGTCCATGGGGTCGCTACGAGTCGGACACGACTGAGTGACTTCACTTTGACTTTTCATTTTCATGCATTGGAGAAGGAAATGGCAACCCACTCCAGTGTTCTTGCCTGGAAAATCCCAGGGATGGGGGAGCCTGGTGGGCTGCCGCCTATGGGGTTGCAGAGAGTCGGACACAACTGAAGCGAATTAGCAGCAGCAGCAGCAACCTGTCTTTTATATACAGGTGTCTCGGCTAAGAACTGAAGGATAATTCTTCTTCCTCCCCTACAGAATAAATGGGAACTACAGGCAACAACATGGATGAAATCTCATATAATGAACACAAGAAGCCAGACACTAAAAGAGTATATAATATGGCTATATATTGATATAATTTATTTGTATAATTTATTCATTTAAAATTTAATTTTTAAAATACATTTAAAATATGTATATATAATAAAATTCAAGCCAAGCAAAAATAACTAATGCTGTTAGAATTCAGAATAGTGGTGACTTTCTTTTTCTCTTTCTCATAACCTTTTTTTAAGTTTTTTTTTTAAATCAATTTATTTATTTTAGTTGGGGGCTAATTACTTTACAATATTGTAGTAGTTTTGCCATACATTGACATGAATCAGCCACAGGTTTGCATGTGTTCCCCATCCTGAACCCTCCTCCCATCTCCCTCCCCGTCCCATCCCTCTGGGTCATCCCAATGCCCCAGCCCTGAGCTAAGTTTATTTTTAATTAAAGGATAATTACTTTGCAATATTGTGTTTGTTTCTGCCATACATCAGCATGAATCAGCCATAGGTATACATATGGCCCCTCCCTCGTGAACCTCCCTTCCACCTCCCACCCCACCCCGTCCCTCTAGGCTGTCACAGAGCACTGGGTTGAGCTCCCTGTGTCATATAGCAAATTTCCACTAGCTATTCTACCATATGGCAACCTGTTACCATATGTAACAGTGGTAACTTATGAAGAGAATAGTAACTAGGAAGCGGCACCATGGGCAAGGACTGTCACTAGAGGCTGGTGAGGTTCTATTTCCTCATATGGGTGCTGGTTACATAGAAATGTTCTGCGTGTGAAAATCCACTGAACTGTGTTCTTCTCTGTGTACTTTCCATATGTATGTTAGACTTCAAAGCTTAATAAAAAATGGGAAAACAATCAACCACAATGAGATATCACCTCACATCTGTTAGAGTGGCTATTATAAAAAAAATAGAAAACAAATGATGTAACAAGTGTTGGAGAAGATTTGGAGAGAAGGGAGCCCTCCTCAAACATTGGTTGGAATGTAAATTTGTGCAGCCACTACAGAAAACAAAATGGAGGTTCCTCAAAAAATTAAAAATAGAGCTACTGTACATTCAGCAATTACATTCTGCATATATATCCATATCCAAAGTAAGTGAAATTGCTATCTCAAAGAGATACCAACCCTCACCTCCATGTTAAATGCAGCATTATTAACAATAGCCAAGATATGAAAGTGCAAGTCACTCAGTCGTGTCTGACTCTTTGTGACCCCATGGACTATATAGTCCATGTAATTCTCCAGGCCAGAATACTGGAGTGGGTAGCCTTTCCCTTCTCCAGGATATCTTCCCAACCCAGGGATCGAACACAGGTCTCCCACATTGCAAGCGGATTCTTTACAAACTGAGCCACAAAGGAAGCCCAAGAATACTGGAGTGGGTAGCCTATCCCTTCTCCAGCACATCTTCCCAACCCAGGAATCGAACTGGGGTCTCCTGCATGGCAGGCGGATTCTTTTTTTTTTTTTTAAATAAATTTATTTATTTTAGTTGGGGGCTAATTACTTTACAATATTGTAGTGGTTTTTGCCATACATTAACATGATCAGCCATGGGTTTACATGTGTTCAACTGAGCTATCAGAGAAGCTTAGTAACTCCCCCAGGTGGCAAAGAATTCAGGATTAGACCATCTTCATAGGGAAAGGGGAGAGAGATCTAAGTTCTTAGAGAGTGAGTGCTTTTTAGGAAGAATGAAAGGGGCCTTGAAGAGTAGATGGGAGGTATGAGAGTTTGGGATGAAGTTTGAGTTGACTTCCAGTCTCCTATCCGGTGATAAGTCAATCTTCACCAGTTGTTGAAACTTGCAGGGAAGGGACTGATGCCAGTTGAATTGGTTTTGGGGCTTCCCTGGTGGCTCAGAGGGTAAGGCATCTGCCTGCAATACAGAGGACCTGGGTTTGATCCCTGGGTCAGGAAGATTCCCTAGAGAAGGAAATGGCAACCCACTCTGGTACTCACGCCTGGAAAATCCCGTGGACGGAGAAGCCTGGTAGGCTACAGTCCATGGGGTCTCAAACAATCAGACACGACTGACAGACTTCACTTTCACTTTCTTTCAAGATACGAAAATAACCTATGTGGTCACTGATGGATGAATGGACAAATAAAATGTGAGATTATACATACACAAACACACACATATATGTACGTACATACATATATAATGGAATGTTATTCAGCCACTAAAAAAGAATGAAATTTTGCCATTTGTGACATGGATGGACCTCAAGAGCACTGTGCTAAGTGAAGTAAGTCAGAGAAAGAAAACCACTGTATGATCTCACTTACATGTGGAATTTAAAAAATAAACAAGCAAGCTGACAGATACAGACAACAGACACACAGCAGACTGGGGGTTGCCAGAGGTAGGGCAAGAGTGAAATGAGTTAAAGGGAGTCAAAAGATAGAAATTTCCAGCAAAAATGTCATGGGGATGTAATGTACAGCATGGTGACTATAATTAATAATAGTATAAGGTATATTTGAAAGTCACTGAAAGTAAATCTTAAAAGTTTCTCATCACAGGAATCAATTCCATTAACTATGTATGGGGACAGATGTTAACCAGACCTACCGTAGTGATCATTTTTGCAATATATACAAAATCATTTTTATATATTTGCAAATACCAAATCATGTTGCACACATGAAGCTAATATAAAGTTGTACATCAATTATATTTTTCATAAACAAATATGAAGACAATTGAATATTCCTATACCAAGAGATCTCTGACTCATACTTTTGAAACAACCTCAGAAATGGTGTCATGTAAAATCTTCCACTCAAAGAAAGTAAGATCTCAAGTCCATTAGGAACTAATCTTAAGTCCATATGTAAAGTGAAATGAAACACAGCTCCTGCAATAGCTGTACAAGTAACTGCAGGCGTTAGCAAGAACTACTGGGGCTAGGATCAAAGGCTTTTGATCCTATATTATATCTTCTATCTGGGATCTCCAAAAAGCCAGCAAACAAACAAGGCCCAGCAGCGTGCTGCCAAAGCCCCCATGTCTTCATCTGTGCACTGCACCAACCCCAGCCCCTGCTCCTCTGCATGGCAGCTAATGAATTTAGGGAAGGACCAAGATGGTACTAAGGTCCTGACATGAAAATAGGATTAAATCAAAAATTCCATGTAAATTCACTTCTGTCTGGACTTTATAAGCAGGGTCCCAATCAGAAAGCAAATCTATGTGTCCCAGGTTGGCATTTTTTCCTAATATATCAGATTCTATAAAAGCAAGAAAGATCTATTACTTCAAACCTCCCAATTCTATCTGCTTCCCTTGTGGCTTAGCTGGTAAAGAATCCACCTGCAATGCCAGAAACCTGGGTTCGATCTCTGGGTTGGGAAGATCCCCTGGAGAAGGGAAAGGCCACCCACTCCAGTATTCTGGCCTGGAGAAGTCCATGGACTATATAGTCCATGGGGTGGCAAAGAGCGACTTTCACTATTCACAATCCTATCTGACGCTACTGTTATGGGTTGTATTGTCTCCCTCCATAATTTGTATGCTGGGAGTCCTAACCCCTAGTCCTCAGAATGTGACCTTATTTGGAAATAGTCTCATTGTGGATGTTATTAGTTAAGATGAGGTTATACACTGGAGTGACCAGAATTGGCCGCAGCCAAAAGGTAGCTGAGTCAATAAAGAATCTGCCTACAGGACAGGAGACTCCGGTTTGATCCCTGGGTTGGGAAGATCCCCTGGAGACAGAAATGGCAACCCACTCCAGTATTCTTGCCTGGGAAATCCCATGGACAGAGGAGCATGGCAGGCTACAGGCCATGGGGTAGTAAGAATCAGACACTACTTAGCGAAAAAACCACCACCACCAACATATTCACAACTTTGCCCAGTTCCTTCATGAAAATATGTCTCTTTGGTTTCCCTGGTGGCTCAGACAGTAAAGAATCTGCCTGCAGTGCAAGAGACCTGATTTCAGTCCCTGGATTGGGAAGATCCCCTGGAGAAGGGAACAGCTACCCACTCCAGTATTCTTGCCTGGAGAATTCCAAGGACAGAGGAGCCTGGTGGGCTACAGGCCATGGGGTTGCAAAGAGTTGGACACGACTGAACAACTTTCACTTTCACTTTAAGCTTCCCCGGTAGCTCAACTCGTAAAGAATCTGCCTGCAATGCAGGAGACCCTGGTTTGATTCTTGGGGCAGGAAGATCCACTGGAGAAGGGAAAGTCTACCCACTCCAGTATGCTTGGGCTTCCCTGGTGGCTCAGCTGGTAAAGAATCCACCTGCAATGCGGGAGACGTGCATTCAATCCCTGGGTTGGGAAGATCTCCCGGAGGAGGAAAAGGCTACCCACTCTGGTATTCTGGCCTGGAGAATTCCATGGACTGGATAGCCCATGGGGTCACAAAGAGCGGGACACGACTGAGTGACATTCACCTTTCACTTTCACATACCAGAGTAGGATGGACCTGAATGCAAGCGGCATCCTTATCAAAAGAGAAAAATATAAAAAACTCGCCCACACTGTTGATGGGAATGTAAACTGGCACACATACTGTGAAGAACAGTATGGGATACCTTAAAAAACTAATCATAGTACCATATGATCTAGCAACCCCACTCCTGGGCATATATTTGGAGAAAAACATGGTCTGAAAGGATGCATGCGTCACAATGTTTATTTCAACACTCTTTACAATAGCCAAGACAAGGAAGCAACCTAAATGTCCATAGACAGAGGAATGGATAAAGAAGATGTGGTTCATATGTACAATGGAATATTACTCAGCCATTAAAAAGAATGAAGTAATGTCATTTGCAGCAACCTAGATGGACCTAGAGATTGTCATACTGAGTGAAATCAGACAGAGAAAGAGAAACATCATTTGGCATCACTTACATGTGGACTCTGAAAAGAAAGGTTACAAATGAACTTATTTATAAAACAGACTCCCAGAGAATGAACTTTTGGTTACTGGCACGAAGGGTGGAGGGAAGGGATAGTTTGGGAATTTGGGACTGACGTGTTCACACTGCTACATTAAAATGGATAACCAATAAGGACCTACTGTATAGCACAGGGAATGCTGCTCAATGTTATGTATTAATAACAACCTAAATGGGAAAAGAATTTGAAAAGAATAGATATATGTATTGATATGTACATAACTGAATCACTTTGCTGTACACCTGAAACTAACTCAGCATTGTTAATCAACTGCACTCCAATATAAAAAAAGTTTCTTTAAAAAAAGGTAAATAGAAAAATTTGGACACATACATGGGGAATGCCATGTAAAGACTGGAGTCACAGTGCCATGAGGAAGTACCATGAGAAGTGCCATGAGAAGCTGGGGAGAGACCTGGAACACATCCTTCCTTAGTGTCTTCCAAGGGAGCATGGACCTGCTGACCCCTCCATCTCAGATTTCTGGCCTCCAGAACTGTAAGCTGTTTAAGGTCCTGAGTCTGGGTTAGGGCTCTGTAGATATGTTAGTTTGCTAGGGCTGCCTGAACAGAGCCCAGGTCTGGTAATGTTGGTGAACAGGCACTTTTATCCTTGCAGATGAAGAAACAAGTATAGAGAAATAATGCAGAATGCTGTATTGGCCCTCATTGGCCAAGATTAGAACTCAGGAATCAATGGGAAAAGTGATCCAAAAGGTTGTAATAAGGAAAGGCATGAAAAAAAATGCTGAACTGTCTTTCCCCAAAGGCTTGCTAACTCCTGTCTGGGAGGGCCGAGGGGGGCTCCTGTGTACAGAGAAAGGGGCCTAACGTGTGTCCCCAAAAGGTGCCCCCACCCCTGCAAATCTAAGCCAACACAGCATACCTGTGCTGAGACTTGTAATTCCCAAGGAGGGAGTGAACTACTTTTCAAAGGCCTGAATCTGCTAAAAAGAATGTAGGGACTGAAAATGATGCAAGAAAAAAAAGTGAATAGAAATGGCATTTTAATAAGTATTAAAAGACTTCCAGGGAGCCTAGCAGTTCAGAATCACCTCTGAACTTTCATATAGAATTAATCTACATCATGTTCCAAAAGTGTCAGTCCAGCAAAGAGCTTGCACAATGGTGTCCATTTCAAATGAAACCACAGAAAATAAAAATGAACCTCTCAAAGCAATCAATGTTAGGGTAGAGTTTATTAATAGATCTCTGGTGTGTGCTAGTTATGGCTAATATCCAAACTTCAACAAATATCAGTAATATCCAGATTGCATTTAACAGTAGCTGGAACAATATGGCTAGAGTCAGATTTTATGAAATGGAAAGCCACACATTTAAGAAATTTTAATTGAGCACATGCCACATGCTGGATGCAGTCCCCCCACTCAAAGTCAGATCCAGGGGTGAACAAAATAGACACCAGCCCTGTCTAAAAGCCCTCACAGAGTTTAGAGTGAAGCTCTCAAAATAGAGTTCAGAGTTAACTCACGGTGGTGATATCTGCTGGTCTTTAAAGGAGAAATTTTAGTGACAACCATCTTAGAAATTTCTATTTGTTCTTATGCGTTTTAAAATTAGCCAGACCTCCAGGACTATCATTGAAGTTAACACCAGAGGCTGGGTTCTGGGCTCCTCTTGGGTACAGTGTATGGACTGGGAGGAGTGTTCCCCTTCGTGTGTGTGCCAACTTCAAAAGAGGACCCGTGGGTGGACTGAGAATACCAGGGTCACTGACTTACTCTTCACAGGACCAGGTTACTTCAAGAAACTGCACTTATTATCTTGGCTGCGTGCATGCATGCTAAGTCCCTTCAGCTGTGTCTGACTCTTTGTGATCCCCTGGCCTATAGCTCACCAGGCTCCTCTGTCCATGGGGATTCTCCAGGCAAGAACACTGGAGTCAGTTGCCATGCCCTCCTCCAGGGGATCTTTCTGATCCAGGGATTGAACCCATGTCTCTTATGTCTCCTGCATTGGCAGGAGGATTCTTTACCACTAGCACCACCAGGGAAGCCCAGTATCTTGGCTGACAAGTCCATATTTCAAATTACTGGTTTACAGAAAGGAGTATGCCCTCCAGCAAGCTCAGAGGGGATCTGAGTAAAGCACCTCATGAACAGAGAAGGAAGGAAAGCCAACAGAGATGAAGATCGGGTTATGACAGGAAACAGGCCTCCATCCAGTCATGCTGACACCTTCCCAGGGGAAGGAGAGATGCCAGCAGCATTCCTGCCACTCTATACATGAGACACCCTGTGGCCTTCAAGGACCCTCCTCTGGCCTGACCTTGTGGTACTGTGACCTGACAGTGTCAGGCACCAGGCAAACCAACAGTGCCGACAGTCACATCCTCATGTGAATTCCAGGATTTCCTGCTTCAGTTGAGGACCCAGCATTTCAGAGCAGCCTCCAGCTCTTCTTGAAGCAGCAACTCAAGTTTTAGCCCAAAGCTACCCTGCTGGGACTTCATGCCATTGCACCTTATCTTCTTCCTCAATGAAATCCAGTCACTTTCAGCCAAATGATGAATTGAAAGCTAGACATCTGTGTGACCAACTTCAGTTTCCACATTATTAAACTTGCATTTTATCCACTAAACAGACATCCAGCACTTGGAGGACAGAGGCGTACACTCTGTGCTAGTGGTGCTTCCACTGCGGCTCGGGTGAGCTCAAAAACAGAGCGATTATAGTTGCGTGTGTTCATGTGGGTGTGCTCAACTCACCAACTTTGAAGAATAAGATACATGAAAAAGGATGAAAACCTTAAAAGCCACTCCCTTCAAAATCACTTTTAGAATCTTTGAGAAGCTGCTCTTGTGCAGTCCTGGGGAAATTTTTTTTTAATTATAGTTACCACTTCTTGCTATACGTCACATTGTCTTTAAGAAAAATCCAAACACAGAAATATGATAGTTTCCAAACATAAAGGGAACATATTTTTCAGGGTTCATCTATTATGTCCAGATGGCTATTTAAAGCATGCCAGAGACCCAAGCCCGCACCTCCCTGTGCTGCTGGAAGGCTGGTAGGTTTCAGTGTCCCCAGAGCTTCCTGCAGACGTCACTGGGGCTGCTTATACTCGGGGTGCAGCCCCAGCAGGATCTTCTCGCCTTATCTTTTCAAAGTTGCAAGGGAATTCGGGAGAATCAGAAATGTCTTGGCGGCATTTAACAGAACACTGGTCACCAAGTAGTCCATGGCTGTCCATGCATTCCAGGCAGCCAGCCACTTGGCCACCTATAGCCAGAGGCACTGACTTTCATCTCCACAAATTGTAAATGCCTCACATACAGGGTCAGGGGAGCCTGCAAACTGTGTGAATTCTAGGTTAGGAATGTGTTACTTCTCCCCACTAAGAATTCCTTCCTCCCCTCTCCTCCTTGTATGACCAACTCCAATCCCAGCACATCTAAAACTTGACATGACATTGCTAAGGAATATACAGAAACACCTTCAATATCTCAAATTTAAATCATCATGATAATATCCTCACTAAATAAAGGCAACAAATTTCTGTTCATTTCAACCTTTTCTTTTTTAAAAATTAGAAAAAGGATTTTTCCAACACTTTTTCAAGTAATATATCCTTATTATACTCTATTTTTAGATCCAGAATGTTTGTTTTAACCCCGCAACATATATACAACCACCATCAAACCTCCTTCCTGTCATTTTTCCAAACTATTTTTATCTTGTTTCTTTCCTAATTTAGAATATGCCATAATCATTATTTTAGCTGTAAAACATCCCATCGTATGGATGTATTAAAATTAACTCACCCATTCCCTCTCTGCTAGAAAACTAACTCACTTTCAATTTTTATTATGAATTATACTTTAAAGAACATTTTTATGCCAAAGATTTTTAATTTCAGACATTTCCTTGAAAATAGATTTCTAGTGTTAGAATTACTGCAGGTGTGAGTAATTATCCAAATGCTCAAATAACTTAAGTTTTCACTATCACACTGTCTCAAGGGTTCTCTCCCATATTCAGAAAACTTTCTTCTCCTCAACCACTCTTCTCTGGAAACTTCTCTCCTGGATTGGTCTCCTTCCTCCCTTACACCTCCTGCCCACATCAGTAGTAGAACTGCCCCTGAAGTTTTAGGCTTAACTGTCTCACTTTTAACAAGTCAGGGTTTGTAGGTATTTACTTTGTTTTTACATCACTCATCCTCCAACTCAAGGCCACAACACATTCAAAAAAGTATCCCATTAGCATTAGCTTTTTTTTCTGTATGGAAATTATTTTATTTATAAGTCCTAATTATTTCTAGCATGTCAAGTTTTCAGCCCCAGTCCAAGGTCTGGATGCTGTATCAGATCACCATCCTCTACTCTAGCATTAGTTTTTAAATGATGTCACAAATTTATCTTACCTATTTTTTAGAAGGTAAAAGCTTTAGTGATTAGAAACATTTTTAAAGCATTTAACAACAACAATATAGTCCAACGACCTACTTTCTAATATTCTTTTTGTAAATTTTCTACAAGTTTTGAGCTAATTTCAAACTGTTCAACCGTCATAGAATATTCAATTTCGGCTCTCTACTCCAATCGCAAGGCAAAGGAAAAAGTAAAGATATACCTATCTGAATGCAGAGTTCCAAAGAATAGCAAGAAGAGATAAAAGAGCCTTCCTAAATGAACAATGCAAAGAAATAGAGGAAAACAATAGAATGACAAAGACTAGAGATCTCTTCAAGAAAATTAGAGATACCAAGGGAACATTTTATCCAAAGATGGGCACAATAAAGGACAGAAACAGTATGGGCCTAACAGAAGCAGACAGTATTAAGAAGAGATGGCAAGAATACACAGAAGAACTATACAAAAAAGATCTTCATGACCCAGATAACCATGATGGTTGTCTGGCACTCACCTAGAGCCAGACATCCTAAAGTGCAAAGTCAAGTGGGCCTTAGGCAGCATCACTACGAACAAAGCTAGGGGAGGTGATGGAATTCCAGCTGAGCTACTTCAACTCCTAAAAGATGATGCTGTGAAAGTGCTGCACTCAATTATGTCAGCAACTTTGGAAAACTCAGCAGTGGCCACAGGACTGGAAAAAGGTCAGTTTTCATTTCCAATCCCAAAGAAGGGGCAATGCCAAAGAATGTTCAAACTACCACACAATTGCACTCATTTCACATGCTCACAAGGTAACACTCAAAATCCTTCAAGCTAGGCTTCTACAGTATGTGAACCAAAAACTTTCATATGTACAAGCTAGATTTAGAAAAGGCAGAGGAACCAGAGGTCAAATTGCCAACATCCACTGGATCACAGAAAAAGCAAGACAATTCCAGAAAAACATCTACTTGTGCTTCACTGACTATGCTAAAGCCTTTGACTGGGAAGATCACAACAAACCGTGGCAAGTTCTTAAACAGATGAGAATACCAGACCATCTTACCTGCCTCCTGAGAAACCTGTATGTAGGTCAAGAAGCAACAGTTAGAACCAGACATGAACAATGGACTGGTTCCAAATTGGGAAAGGAGTACGTCAAGGCTGTATATTGTAACTGCTTATTTAACTTATATGAAGAGTACTTCATGTTAAATGTGGGGCTGAATAAAGCAGAAGCTGGAATCAAGACTGCCGGGAGAAATAGCAATAACCTCAGATATACAGATGACACCACCCTTAGGGCAGAAAGTGAAGAGGAACTAAAGAGCTTCTCGATGAAGGTGAAAGAGGAGAGTGAAAAGGCTGGCTTAAAATCCAACATTCAAAAAACTAAGATCATAGCATCTGCCCATCTCTTCGGGGCAAATAGATGGGGAAACAATGGAAACAGTGACAGACTTTATTTTCTTGGGCTCCAAAATCATCCTGGGGTGGTGGTGACTGCAGCCATGAAATTAAAAGACCCTTGCTCCTTGGAAGAAAAGCTATGACAAACCTAGACAGTGTATTAAAAGGCAGAGACATTACTTTGCCAAAAAAGGTCCATATAGTCAAAGCTATGATTTTTCCAGTAGTCATGTATGGATGTGAGAGTTGGACCAGAAAGAAGGCTGAGCAGCAAAGAATTGATGCTTTTGAACTGTGGTGTTGGAGAATCTCTTGAGAGACTCTTGAACTGCAAGATCAAGTCAGTCCATCCTAAAGGAAATCAGTCCTGAATATTCATAGGAAGGACTGATGCCGAAGCTGAAGCTCTGATACTTTGGCCACCTTGATGTGAAGAGCTGACTCATTGGAAAAGACCCTGATGCTGGGGAAGACTGAAGGCAGGGGGAGAAGGGGATAACAGAGGACGAGATAGTTGGATGTCATGACTCAGTGAACATGAGTTTGAACTCCAAGAGATGGTGAAGGACAGGCAAACCCAGAATGCTGCAGTCCATGGGGTCGCAAAGAGTCAGATATGACAGAGCGAGTGAACAGAACTCCTCCATTTACACAAAAGAGTTTCCTCTTTTCTTTCCTCCAAAAGAAGGTTGACAACTTTCAAGGAATTTAAATTGTTTTTTCAGAATCCCATTAACTAGCTCCATCACACTTAGATTAGCACATATACATGAAGTCTCAAGTGCTCAGAATTGTGAAAATTAATAAAGTATACAAACACACTGCAAAGCATAACATAAAACCACAGCCATGAACATGTACGCATCAAACCAGAACCTGCCTATCTATATCTGATTGGCTGTTTCTACATTTTCCTGTTAACATTCACTTATTACTTACTCGCTTAGCTCAGCAAGGCCCCACAAGGAAGTAAACAGCAAATGCCAAGGTTTAAGAACAATTCATAAGGGAGGAGCTGGGGAGAAAAGGAGGAAGACTTCTGAATTTAAAAATCAAAGCACAAAAAGTTTACATAGTAACTTAATCTCGTGGCAAATTAAGAAAAGATCAGCCACTATAACTTTAGCAAAAAACAAAAAAAAAAACAAAAAAAAACAGAGCTCTCAGAATCAGGTGAGGACAGAGCTCTACATGAGGACCATCTCTCCCTTTCTTCATCAAACATAGACCTCTGCTTACCCTGCTACCTGAGGCCAATGCTGGGACAATGAGACACAGCAGAGGCTTCTCAAACCTCCAGGTGCTTCAGAGTCACTTTGCATGTGTGAAATACTGACTCTGATCGAAGAGGTTCGGAGTGGAACCTGAGGTTCTGCTTTCTCACAAGCTCTCAGGTGCTTGTTACTGCTACTGGTCTGAGGAACAAAAAAGTGAAAAAAGTGAAAGTGTTAGTCACTCAGTCGTATCTGGTTCTTTGAGACTGCATGGATTGTAGTCCTCCAGGTTCCTCTGTCCACGGGATTCTCCAGGTAAGAATACTGCTGATTCATGTCAATGTATGGCAAAAACCACTACAATATTGTAAAGTAATTAGCCCCCAACTAAAATAAATAAATTTATTAAAAAAAATAAATTAATTAAAAAAATGAAAAATAAAAAAAAGAATACTGGCGTGGGTAAGCCATTTCCTCCTCCAGGGCAGCTTTCCAACCCAGGGATCAAACCCTGGTCTCCCACATTGCAGGCAGATTTTTTACCCTCTGAGCCACCAGGGAAGCCCTGAGGAACAAAAAAACTGAGTAGCAAATACAGACTTCGGCACATAACAACTTTGCAATTATTGGACTTACAATAAAAGTTTCAAAAACACAGCTACAAATGATGGATTGGCTCACTGCGTTTTATTCAGTAGAAGGTTCTTAACAAGACAAAAGTCACCTTGTTCTTCCTTCATATTGACACAGGTTGAGCACATTCTATTCTATATGAACAAAATAGATCAGAAACTGGTAACATGAATTGCCTTGAGGAAGGACCCAGTCAGTTTGCAAGAAGGAGGGAGTGGAGGAAAGGTTTTCAATGATATACTTCTGTAGTTTTAAATGTTGAATCACCTGAGTCAATTACCTATTCAGAAAATAAATTATAGTATAAAATTTTAAAGTATTGCATAGGATATTCTGGAAGCTGACAGAATGTTAAATTTATCCATTTCCCAAGAAAGTAAGTGGTTAGGCCGGGGAGACCACTTACTTTGTTAGCCTTTATCTTCAAAGAAGGAACATGCCTTAGTTTAATCACCTTCTATGATCATACCAATATTATATTTTTATTGAAATAACATTTTTCAACCCACTGCTCTTCTCCAGCACCACAGGGGCCCAATAGCATGGTTTGATTCACAGGAGACTTGGAAAAGCTTCCATGTGGTATATGTACCCCTAGTGAGTCAGGTTCTCATTGCAGAGAACTTTCCAGTACCTCAAGCTCTTGTAAGTTTGAGAAATGGGCCTCTTGGCACTGAAATGGTTCCTTTTAATAGCACTCAAGTTGGTGTTTCAGATCGATACAGAAGTAACAACAACTGAAAACAGAAACCAAAAGACTGAATGGGTGAGAACGTTTATACATGAGTGTGTGCGTGGGTGTGTCCTCACACCAGTGACCCTGTGGCTGACCCTTAGAGCAAACATTAGCTTGACCATCTGACCTGAGCTTAACCCACACGGACCCAGCCCCACCTGTACCCTCACCGGGTCTCCAAGGCAGACACGTTCTTCTTTACTTAACTTGGTCATGTCTCAGCTATAAAACTTGGAAAATGCTTGTTGCCTTTGCAACTTGTTAATTAATATTCATCCCTAAGCCCTTAAATGCTTGTTCTGGTTCTGCTCTTTACTGAATCTCCTTAGAGCAGGCTGCTTCACGTTCCATTGAGGCTTCTTCAGATCCCTGACATTTGCCTCTTCTTCCATTCACCCTGCCTGTTCTGGGTTCCCATCACCCACCCCAGGTCCCCATCCTCCTGGAAACAGGCTTATAACTGAGTGGATCAGCCTCAGGGACCAAAGGGAACGATCAGACACAGGCAAACCCAGGCTGAAAGGAGTCCATGCGTCACAGCCCTGCCCCAAGGACTCTGGCAACAGTCCAGCATATGTGTTTTCATTACCAAAACCAGCAGGAGCCAGGCATGCGTTGCCTCTAAAGGCTTTGCTTGCTGCCATTCCACTGAATCTCTGGCCTCTGATGATCCTGAGTAAGTGGCCACCTCAGGGCCTTTGCACTTGCTATTCCCTCTGCCTAGAAGGCTCTGCCCACAGGTGCCTTCATAGCTCTTTCTCTCTCCTCCTTCAAACTTCACCAAAATGTCTTAATTAGCCTTCCCTAACCACCCTTTTTAAATCTCAAATGCTCTCCTTTTTCCTGTATTTCTTCTTCTTCACAGCACTTATCACACTGACATTCTGTGTGTTTTCCTTCTATATTTATGTGCCATTCATGCGCCCTTCACCAGAAGCACATGTGCTGAGAGTCATGGAAGGGTAAGACAACTTCCCAGAGAGAAAGTAGGTATTAATACAAGAAAAAACCAACAAATGTCCATCAAGCCCTTTTCCCTCTTCCCATGCCAAAGCCACCTGTTTCCCAGTCATTGAGAGACCTCTTCCTGAAGGTTCTCCTTCACGTCTCTGCCCCCCTCTCTCCCCTTTCTCCAGACCCCTCAGCATTGTCTATTCCATGCAAACTCCATACTGACCAACAGCACCCGCCTCAGTGGGAGGACTGAGCGGGTCAGCTCATGCTTAGGGAAGTACTAGGATGCTGTGGTGCTGTTTATTAGCCAATAAATCAGAGCCATTGTTCCTGTTATTTAGTTTAAGTATCTTGTATCACATATACTAATTAAACTCTTATTCCCACAGCTAGGTTACAAGCAAATTGAGGGCCAACATCTTACGTCTGGATTTTTTAATTTTCCTCCAGAGTACTTACCACTAGTTTTTAATAATTATAGTCAAGTGATGGAAACAAAGGATTTCCATGTTTAAAGTTGCATTTGAAACCCCTTAGAACCTCTATTTAGACAGTGATTCAATCCTTTAACCTCTTCCAGGACTGACCTGGTGTGTAAATATGGCAAATCCCTGAAAATGGCATCTATTATGGGAACTTTGAGAGAGTAGAGCCAAAATACTCTCTACAAGATCAAACAAATATTGACTCAAAAGAATTTTCCCCCAGGCAACTGTTACAGTCTTATCTGGAACAGAATGTTTGCACAGTTAATTAATATCACTCTGGAATCAGCAAAACCCCAGCAGACCCTCCTGCAAGGTAAAAAGCCGCGTTTTACGCTCCCACCATCTTATCACTATTTACAAGTCCTCTCCTCATACCCCCTCACCTATCGCCACCGCTAATGCCAGGTGTGGGATTAAATGATAAGTCAGTCATACACTTTTTATCCATGGACAAAAGATAAAGGAATCCATTCACCTATCCCATAGCAAATATGCTGTCTTTACCTCCAAGAAATCAATCAGGCTGCCTCTGTTACCAACTGTTGACTTCCTGGAAATGTATGAAACAGCAGAACCAGTGTCACCAGACGCGCTTCCGTACACCAAACACTAAGGAAAGTTTACTTTCTATGGTTACCGACCCTGAAGCCTGCCAGAACCCGGGAGCCTCCAAATGCACCTGGAAATCACACACTGTTCTGTGTGGTGAGTGGGCTAGCTGACACTGGGCTGTCTAAGCTGTGGGGAGGACAGTTATGACAGGTAGAAGCCAACAAGAGCTATTCACAACCTTTCTTCCTTCCCACCTCCTATCAGCCATTATTTATTGAGCACTTCATATGGCATCATATTTATATGATGGTCCAGGCAGGAATCTAAGCACTAAGAACAGCAGACAGATACACCCTACCATGCCCTCAGAAAGGTTAATCCAATGACAGAGAGAGAGAGATCAACAAGAGAAATAAGCAACATGTATATCGTGTCAAGTATTGATAAGTGATAGGGAAAAGGAAAATGGCAACCCACTCCAGTATTCTTGCCTGGAGAAATCCCATGGACAGAGGAGCCTGGTAGGCTGCAGTCCACGGGGTAGAAAAGAGTCGGACACGACTGAGCAACTTCACTTTCACTTTCATATCGTGTTAGGTATTGATAAGTGATAAGGGGAAAAAAAAACCCCGAAAAACAAAACAAGGAGGCTGGATACGAACTGTCAAAGGGCCGAAGGGAGAGAGTGAAATTACAGATGCACAACCAATGAGGTCCTCAATGAGAGGCTCTTATTTAAATCTGAAGGGAGTGAGGGGGCCAGGCTCACAGATCGATGGGGAAGAGCATTTCCAGCAGAGGTGATGCAAATGCCAGGTTCTATGACAAAGCATGGGCGACACGTTGAAGGCACCACAGAGGCCAGTGTGGCTGGAGCCTGACGTTCACAGGGAGAGATGAGGAAATAAGATCCTAAAGGAGCAGGAACAGCACCATTCTGACCCTGCTTTCCCAACATAGGCCTTTTTATCAATCACAGAAAGACCACCCCTTCCATCTAATTTTCATTTCCTCAAAGCTCTCCAGTGGTTATTTCTTCAAGAATCTGTCTCTCCATAATTCAAGAGAACAACCCGCCCTCTACAAAAAGAAAAAAAAAAAAAAAATGAGCCAACATATGCCTGGGGAAAAATCCTAAGCTCCTATTAATAAAAATGGAAACAGTTTGCGGCTCTGAGTGTAAGCTTCTATAGGATTGGGACCAGGCGTCACAATAGAGAACACAGCTCAGCACCGTGGGCGACCGGACATGCATTGATGCTATGGAAAGATGTCAAACTGGTTAAAAAGAATAACATGCAGAATTACAGGAGACTGAAGCATTGAAATTTACCACAGGGACATGTTTTTAAATGTTGCAATACATCAAACTCTTTGGCAAATTTAAATGCCAAGCGGGCTAATGCAGTACCCAGGCCACACCTCTTTCCTGCCCAACCAGCTTCTCAACAAGAATAAGATGCTATCAGCCAAGATCTGTGGCAGCAGGGTTTGGGGGTGGTACCTTCAGATCTACTATCTTCCAAATCCATTCAGTCCTGATTAGCCCAGTTTCATGCATCACATACACAGTTTTCTCATTTTTAATTTTATTTTACATTGGAGTACAGTTGATTAATAATGTTGCATTAGTTTCAGGTATACAGCAAAGTGATTCTGTTATACATATACTTGAATCTACTCTTTTTCAAATTCTTCGGTTTTCTAATGAACGAATATTCATAAGAAATTCTACACAACTCATTGCAGTGACTCCACTGTTCTTAAGAACATACAGTTTGGCCAAGGCAACAAGCATGGACTAGAGGGCATACCTGGAACCTGTATAACAGCAACAATTTTTTTAAAGCTATTATTATTAATAACTAAGTAGTCACAATCCTTCCCATTCAGGTTCTGCTGAGGCCACAGCCACTGCCCCACCCACAAAAATGGACAAATTCCTGTTGCTGGGTTATTTCATAACTCTTCTTGGTTGGAAGTTTTCAGAAGAACTTCTTTCAAAGTAAATAAGTCATTGGGGCTAAAGTGATCTATAGAATGAAAAACTGCAGGGAAGAAGTGACTAAGAACCCCAGGAAGGTGTGGATCAGAGAAGTGAAAATGAGTGTTGAGGAGAGATGAAAGGCAAGTGTGAGGCAGGAGAGAAGGGAGAGAACTTTTAGAGATGTTACTTGGAATTTTTAAAAATAAACACTGAATCTCTTTTTAATGTTCTCTGAAAGAAGTAAAGTTTGAGATTTAGAAATACTCGTTACTTCTCGTCTCAGTGCTATGTTCCTCTGGGAGCTATATTGTATGAACTATTCTTGGAACAACCAGACTTGAGCAAATAGTCTAGTTCACAGACATAAAAAAATGCAGTAAGTCAGAAAGAGAAAAACAAATATATTAATGCATACACGTGGAATTTAGGAAAACTATACAGACGAATGTATCTGAAAAGCAGGAATGAGACACAGACAGAGAACAGACATATGGACAGCGAGCAGGGGAGAGGGAGGGGGGATGAATTAGGAGATTAGGACTGACGTCTATACACTACCACGTGTGAAAGAGACAGCTAGTGGGAAGCTGCTGCGTATCACAGTGAGCTCAGCTCGGAGCTCTGTGACGACCTAGAAGGGGGCCTGGGGAATGGGAGGGAGGCTCAAGACAGAGGGGATATATGTATACTATGGCTGATTCACTTCCTTGTACAGCAGAAACTAACACAGCATTGTAAAGCAGCTACACTCCAATAAAAAATAAAAATAAAACTGTTAAAAATCTTCACTTGACACAATGCAGTCTGCATTACTGAGGGCAATGACATATTCCAAATCCAAGTGTGGCAAAGATGTTACAGAGAAAATCACCACCAGATGTCCCCTGCCTGCCTCAAACACCGAGGCCAGTTACTCTACAGACATTCAAAAATCATACCCTAGATTTCTCTCAAACTACCTAAAAAGGCAGAGATTTGGGCAAAGATTCATTTTCTTGCATTTTTCCAGTCTTGTCTGAAAGTCCAGGTAACAAAAATCTGCTTTCTTGCAGTAGTGTTCTCCAATCATCTAGAAGGTTCTAATCAGTTGACTCAAGAAAAAAGGAACTTTCTCTAGGGATCAGCAATCTAACTGATCCATCCTTTACCCTCCAGGGTGGTCATGCATTCTTCAACAGTGAAGGCTTTTCCACCCACAGGGAAGTTTCTGGTCAAAGATTCACATATACCACAGAGCACACCCCAAGGATGAGGAGTGAAGTAAGCTTCTCATTTGCACAAAAAAGTTCTCTGTTCTGACCATAAAAATAAGTATTTGAGACATTGGTGATTACAGCAGCATCTTCTAAAATTCCATCAAATTGAAATAAGAACTTGAACCTTTAAGTAGCATAAGAATTAAAAAGATTTTCTGAAAAGATCCTCTAAAACCAAAGGATAGAGACAAAGACTAGGAAGCACCTCTTTATTACACTATACAAAACTCCAAAACCTAATAAACAGGATGCCTTCCATTCTGTTTTATGCTTGTTCCTAGTTTCTCGATTTTCTTCAAGGATTATACATTATGCCTACCATGAAAAACAAGAAGTTATTCAAAATTGTGCACAGAAAAAAACAGAAAGAAAACCTACCTATAAAATGTTCTGAGTAAGTATATTTGAGGGTAAGTTGCCCTTTACTTTTTTCACTTTTCTGTATTTGCTGAAGCTTTTAGAATGAATGTAGTAATTTAAAATGAAAAACAAGTTTTTACACAAAGGTGTTTAAATTACCAAAGTGTCAAAGGACTGAGTATTTATTAAGACTTATAAGTGTATAAATACAAAATAAAATCAGGAAGAAAGGTTTGGCCACGGATCAAATTACATTTCAGAGTTAAACAACTTAACACCATACATACTAGTGCTACTCAAACTTGAGGAGGCTGAATAACCACCTAGATGATGTGTGAGAGCTGTCAAAGGAGCTCTCAGGTGATTCTAATCTGCCAGTCACTCGACCTCGCTCTGAGTAGCCAAGGTGGGTGCACTGCGAAGCTAGCAGAGCCTCAGAAAGCCTGCCAAGCTCCTTCCAGAGTAGACAGAAGAGAAATGAACTCTGAATCCCACCTTCGTTCAAAGTTCTAAAGCAGGGGCACAGATTTCTCTCTCTCCGGTCAGCCCTTGCTGATTAAATACTTAGTCATGGCCTTAAAAGGGGGCCAATGAAATTAAGATCATCACAACTCCTAAATCTAAGGAGCTTTTTTAGAACATCTGACGGAGCCAGCCTCTGACTCCAACTTGGCAGACTGCCTCTGGACTCCCTAGAATTCTCCATACCAAACTTCTTGGTGGAGCTTCCAAACACCACACTGTCTCCTACAATGATTTGTCACAGGCCTAAGAATAGGACAGAGAACACCGATTTTGAATCTCTCTCTTCTAAGGAGACCAAAGAATAAAGAAAAAAAGGCAAGCATGCCCTCCACAAGCCAACTAAGTGTTTACCAGATGCTCTGGATCCCAGAGTTGTGGGAAGGAGGGGGAACTTGTAAAGAGTCAGAATAGTTTCTGCCCTTTCACTCCCATCCTCACGCTCCATCAGGAGCTCCCGAACAAAACCACACTCAGAAACTCCAAAAGCCTCAGGAGGAGACTGAACGACCCAAGAAAATACTGAGCCTCCCAACCCCACAGTCAATATACTCCACCTGGCTAGCTCATCAAGACACTAGAGGGTGACTAGTGTTTCCTTTCGGAGAAGGCAATGGCACCCCACTCCAGTACTCTTGCCTGGAAAATCCCATGGATGGAGGAGCCTGGTAGGCTGCACTCCATGGGGTCACTAAGAGTCAGACACGACTAAGCGACTTCACTTTCACTTTTCAGTTTCATGCATTGGAGAAGGAAATGGCAACCCACTCCAGTGTTCTTGCCTGGAGAATCCCAGGGACGGCGGAGCCTGGTGGGCTGCCGTCTATGGGGTCGCACAGAGTCGGACACGACTGAAGTGACAGCAGCAGCAGCAGCAGCAGCAGCAGCAGCAGCAGCAGCAGCAGCAGTGTTTCCTTTCACCCTAAGGAGTCAGGTGCCTGCCTGAGAGGCCTCCCAGTTCTACACAGTGAGAACCTCAGAAAGAAACTAACTTAATTCACCATTCAGAAGAGCACAGAGAATTCCCACCAGCCTTCAGGTCCGCAAACACCACACTTGCCATTTATCCCCCATGCTGCCATTTCCTGCCAGCAGTGAACTAATTACACACAGTGGGAATTCTGGAGCTGCCGGTTCTAATATTTATCTGCTGCTAATTTGTTGTGTGACCTCAAAGACATTTCTCTAGTGCCTCTATTTCCTCTACTATAAAAGCAAGATAAGGGGATGACATGCTTGACAGAGAGCCCTAATATAACGCTATAGTCATCACCACCCTAGAAACGCTCACAGGGATGGTAATTAACATGTTCCTTTTACCACAGCCTTTAAAGACAACTGATGATATGTTGTGAAAAACACGGGATCTCAAATGATACTTCCTTTTTTGCTAAAACAGATCTCAGTGGCAAACACTCCCTAAAAACTGTTGATGAAAACAGTATCTGGTGTGCTTCTTTGTACAGTACAGGGGATATATTTTTCCATAACCATCATTCCCACCACAGATAAGAGTTTCATTAGTAGAAGAGACAATAGAAAAATCACCTTCAATTAGATTTCCGTAACCTTCACATCCAGCCCTGAAAACATAATGAAGTAAAACTGAGCATTTCTGACCAATGCAACATTTTGTAACCCCTGGAAACTGTGAAGACTAGTTAGTAAGAGAAAAGCTGGTTACAAAACATTCATTATAACCTGATTTTTTGTAAATCTATGTGGGCATAGAAAAATATTCAATAAATGGGACCAATTATATTTTATATCTATTAGAATCTCAACTGTTTTTTAATACATTTGAATATAAGTGTGTCAAAAATGTAACGCAAGTGTTCCCAGTATGTTGTCTCTTCATTTGTACAGAAGTTTTAAATTTTAACGTATTCAAATCTGCTCATTTTTTGTTTACAGGTTGCTTCTTTTGTTTTAAAGCCATGGAAATTGTTACTCCTACGCAGAGCTAATAAATATTATATTCTCTGCTAGTGTTTCTATCATTTGACTTGCAATATTCAACTCCAGAGCTTACATTTGGTGAAGATCCAATTGATATCTTACCGTATCCAAACCATTTATTAAATAATCTATTAAATAATTTTTCCTCATTGCCTTATTTTGAAATTTTAGCATATTTGAGTTATAGTTAGGAAATTATTCCAATTTACTTTTTAAAGTACAAGAACCTCAAAGTAAAAATCCAAATATACATAAGAGTTTTATAAGAAATCTCAGTAAGAGATTATGAGCAAATCAAGACATCATCAAGCCATTTCATCTTCAGTGGGGCATCAGTCAACTGAGCCATAATTTCTGTCTAAAATCAGTTCTTCCCATTCAGTACAAGGCTTTGAGTATGTAATTGTGGGGTATATAAGTATACGGCAGCTGAGTCACCATTTGAATTCTCTGCTTATTTTATGGGGAGGGGCTACTTCTTGGGTGGCAATGTTATTCTAACCCTGACACACCTGGAAATAATACCCCTTGCCCTGAGAAAAATAAAAGAAGTCCAAGAATTCATTGTTTAACTGGTCAAGATGCAGAATCATGGATTTTTACTCTATTGATTTTTCCTCCAGATCTACTAGAAACCTACCATACATGGTGTGTACTATGTAAATCGGCTCTTGTGTTTTAGGTTCTAAGGTCTGCACCTTGCCTTTCACATCAAGACACAAGCTCCTGGAAAGCCAAGCCTGAATCTACTCAACAATGAAGGAAAGAGGGACTCCAGTACAGTCATTGCAGAGACCTCTATGTGAGCCTTACCCACAGTGGACACTCAGGAATGGCTGTCAATGGATCAACTAACTTAGCATCTCAGTCATAAGTGATGCTTGAAGAAAAAAAGAAAAATAACATATTATCATTGACTGCTTTCATCTGAATTCATCTCCCCTACATGGTAATACGGACAGATTTTTGCCATCAGTTCACACCCTGAAGCACAAGACATGATGATCCTTCTTTCCATTTGCATAGCTAGGACTCATCATTATCCACCCCTATTTTTTTTGACTCAACAAAACAGAACTGCACCATTAGGATTTCAGCATGTCTATTCTTGCAGTAACTGTTTTGAATTGGGTCTTTTAGAAGCAACTACTGTATGAAAAAAAAAAAAAATTATAACCTCAAAGGTTCATACATGGCTTGGTTTTAGAATCTGAGCTTTTCTGATTCAATTCCGTGCTACTTTTCCAACCAGAAAAGAAACAGCTGAGAGGTACCTCTGGACCAAGGCATGGATGGCAGTGCTCAGCCTGATATTCTCTGCTTTTAATCCCCTCCACCAAAAATGAACTAGAGAGAGCACCACCATCAAGGATACAATTACTGAACATCTAATGTTCTCCAAGCTCACTATTAAATATGTCACTTGTTGTAATATATCTGGTGCTGCTTTTCTTACCAAAAAAAAAAAATCCTAGGATGCATTTCATCCACATCTCTGAAAAAATTGCTCAATTTAATATTATGCTTAACTATTAAGTGTAATTTTAGAGATCTTGCTTAATTTTTTAATCGAATAAGTGAACAGCATATTAAGAAATGTGATATTCCACTTCACAATATTGTCTCATATATAAAATAGGGAAGTCCAACTATAACACTGTCCTTTCTGCTTCTCTCTTTTCTGTCAGAGAAGAATGGACACTTTTGTCATGTAACATAAGGAGGCCAGGGAAGAGGAGGGATTATCTTACAAACTGGCAAAGCAATCGCATTCGGCTCCTCCCATCACTGTCCCCATCCTCCTCCCAAGCCCCGAGGAGGCTGGAGAAAGAGGCCGAGTTACCTGCTAACCCATCCTGCCCGGGCTGCCTCTCCCTGCCTCCTTCCCAGCACTTGCCCAGGCCTGGACCCTGGAGAGGCAGGCACACCTCCCAGGAGGTCCGCAGGGAGTAGAAAGCAAATGCCAGGGACACCAGAAAAAGACGCAATTCTTCAACTGTACTGGAAGAAAGACATCTAAAAACACACGTAAGTGAAGACATTTTATTCTCGGGTCTAAGCAGTAAGTCTTTTAGTGGAGGTCATCACAGCCTGGTAAGTCTGCAAGAGGCTGCCCAGCGCTCCTGCAGTGGGACCTCCCATCCTTCCAGTAAGGGTCACTACAGCCTGTGCTCATCCCCACTTTGAAGATTCAAACCCACACCAGAACATTTTCCCTGAAATGTGCAGGTTTCCCTGAGACTCTGAGAAGCAGGAGAAAGCAGGCATTTGCAAAGCCTGAAGGTCGGTGCTGGGACAAGCGCAGGAAGGACACTAATTGAAGACAGGACCCTGGGGTCACCTTGTCCAGGTGAGTGTTGCTCCACCCTGCATGGAAACTCCCCTCTAGAAGCTTCATTAGGAGGAATGCCAGCACCACCCATGGCTCCTCACTGTTGGCCCCCACCCCTTGTGGGCATGGCCTTTCCCAAGAGACCCTGCAGCTCCTCCCACCAACAAGGATCAGAATCCCTGGCCCTTTGACCTTGGGCTTGCTGGCCTGGACTTGCTGTTGATGCAGGGAGCCCAGGCCTTAAGCAGTCTCATAGGATTCCTCTTAGCCTTTCCAGCTCTGCCACAGCCTTGACTGGAGCTACCCTGGGACCACAGCTGCCCTCAGCCTGGACCCCACATGGAGCAGACATGAACCAACCTGCAGGCCCAGTCAGGGCCACAGGTTGAGGCTTGAGCTTGACCACTAAGTGAAGTCCAAGGTGGAGCCACCAAGCTCCACTGCCAACCCACCACTGCAAAAGTCATAGTAAACCACTGTTGTCAGCTGCTGTGTTGTATTTGTTACCCAGCATTATTATGCCAACAGCTAACTGATACATAGTCTAAGAAACTGCTCATGGAAAATATGGTATGTCCCCTTGCCCAAAATATGATGACTACATTTTAATAGGTGCTTACTATGGGCCCATTTTGGTAAGAGTATTGTGGTTTAGTGGTGGTTGAGTCATTAAGTTCTGTCCAACTCTTGCAACCCCAGGGACTGTAGCCTACCAGGCTCCTCTGTCCATGGGATTTCCCAGCCAACAATACTGGAGTTGCCATTTCCTTCTCCAGGGGATCTTACCAAACCAGGGATTGAATGTGCGTCTCCTGCACTGCAAGCGAACTCTTTACTGACTGAGCCACCAGGGAAGCCCCAAAAGGTGGATGTGTTTATTTTTTCCTCACAAGAACCCTATCAGACAAAAAGAACTATTATCCCTATTTGACAGATGAGGCAACAGAGACACAGTTAAGTAACCTGCCCATGGCTGGAAGGTAGTGAAGGCAGGTTTCAAACCCCAGTCACCTGCACCAAGACCCCTTGCTTATTAACTTTATGCTCCGTGACCTTGCAAGCCTCCTCCTATACTTCCCAGTCTGCCTGACATTCTGCTCTGGGTTCCCATGCCCTAGGGGTAAAACCCAAACTGACAGGCAGGACAGTCAAGTATTCAAGATCCTTCTCAGCCTGATTCTGCTCATCCCGTCCAGGTTCCTGTCCCCTCCTCATCTCTCCCTCAAGGTTGGCCCAATGACAACTCTGGGCTCCTACACTTGACCAAGCCCACCAAGTCCCTCGCCTCCCCCTGGAATCCCGTGCTTTCTGGAGCACCTCAAGGTCATCCCTCTGGGGTACCTCCTGCAAGAACACTTCCTGCTCCAGCCAGTAGCATGTGACTTCCCATCCCGAGTGACCCCAACACCAAGGACCTGCTTGAAAGTGCAGTGACCACTGCGGGCTGCCACCACTCAGCTCCTGCCCAAGCCCGGCCACATGCCCCTTGAGGGCAACGCCTGGGTTCATTCACTTCTGAGAGCCCCATGCTCAGCAAGCCCTGTGCTCTCATTAGGGAACTTAAGGAGAGTCTGCTAAGTTACAAAACAGTGAAAGGAACACAACATGATGGAGAAATGGATATGGAGACACAATGTCCAAATTTTCATTCTTGAACAACATGTCTTCATTCCTCATAAACATTAATCAAACTGCACAACATCCCTGGATCTCCAGCTACACATTCGTCAGTTAAAATAGGTCTATCATGATGGTTTCCTCTGCCAAACCTTCCTCACAGGCTTCTGTTCTCATCAGGTTGTCTTAGGATAAGTAACAAAAGACACATATCTGCTTGAAACAGCAGGGAAACTGAGGGCCTATTCCCTAAACGTTCAGTCCTGGCAACACAAGAGCACATGTACTATCATTTCAAATGAAAGAAAGGAAAGTTTACTGCCGAGGGAGGCACATGATGAATAAGTGAAAGGAGAAAGATCTCAAGACGAAACCAGATAAGTGATGACTTGACACGAGGGAGAAAAAGCAAGTGACTCTTGAGAGAGGCCCAGCACTCAGAACCCAAACTTGCGGCTGACAGATGGATGACATTGCCTTAACCTCAGAGACACCAGTAAAGGTCAGGACTCAGCACCCGGACGGCACCTGTGGAAAGCTGACTAGGGTAGAGGGGTACAGGCTGCAGCTGCCCTCAACACCGCTTGACCACACCCAGGATCCGGGCCCCAAGCTTGGAGAAACGGGGAAACTACATCCAATGAGAGTGAACTGGTCTGTCCACGAGTCAGAGGCTGAAACCCCACAAACACAGACTCCTTTCCTCACTGCAGCTTCACGTTCACTAATGAGCTGTGTTTCTGTTGCTGAGGATACATGTCCCTGGTGTTTCCTGGCCAAGATGGGCGAGGCCGGGATAACGGGTGTTCCTGATCCCTGTCACATTCAGTGAGGACAGGATGTCACAGAGACAGCTAGAATGTAAGAACAAGAAGATCCTCGAGATCAGACTACCTAATTATTTTCACTTTCCAGTCACGGCTTTGTTCAAACAACAGCTTGCAGAAGCACAGCTATGAGAGAGGAAGCTAAGGCTGCTTCTTTCAGCGGGCAGGGCCAGGAACCCCAGTGTTGGTACACGAACAGCCTCAGAGCTGGTTGATGGCAGCTTGGGGATCTGGTTTGGGATCATGTACTTAGGTCAGCCCTGCATGTTGCAGTATGGAAACCACAGCTCAGAGAGTAAGGGGACTCATTCAGGGTCACAGAATGGAAGCCAGAAGGACCAAGCTCAGGTCTTCAGATCCTGACTCACAACCAATCACTCTTTCTGCCACACGGTGCCACCTCCTTTTCTAGGAAGGGCCCTCCACATCCTCTCCAGAGGAAGTTCCAGACCACTCCAGGGCTTAGATCGCAGTAAAGAGGAACTCAGTGACAATATGCCTTTCTGATGCATTTGTCACACACAAGAGGCAAAGCTCTGCTTTTTACCAGCCCCTGCTCCTACTCCCCAGCCCAACTGCCCCCACCATGGGCAAATCATCAGAGCCTTTCAATGGCCTGGAATTTCCCAGGCTCCCCTGCCCCATCCATTTCCCTCTCTGTAGCATTTCCTACAGCACTGAATCAAATGATTGCCTGCAGTGCTGTGATTCTTCTCTTTGTTGGATTTGTCCCTACACAGTATATGTGCTTGGTTTTAAAATGCTGTTTGCTCCACTTTTAAATTTCATTTTAGAAGCCTGCAAGGAGAGATGCCAATATTTAATCATAGGGACTAGAGGGGACTTTACAAACTGCTTACGAGGCACAAACAGAGTAGTTATTTTCCTATTTCCCTTTTGATGGAATTGGCTACTGTATGATACACAATAACAGTGTGAACCAGAAAGCACTTCTGCATCCTTATCTTACCCTCACATAATCAAAAAGAAAAAAAAAAACACACACTGTAATAGAAAAGAGGAAACCAGAACTTCGTATTTGTTTGAAATTTAATTAAACTTGAAAGGTTTGTAGGGACAATTCATTTCCTTTTGTAGTCTAAGACCATAAGCTTCACATTCCATTTTACCAGTGGAATGATAAAAAGTAACCACGTTATTTTAATTGTAATAATAAATAATATATAGCAAAGTTAGATTAAAAGTTTCTTTTAAGTAGCCAGGTGGAAACACATGTTTCCTACCATTCTGAATTGACATTTTTTAAAAGCCTCTGTAAACACTTTTAAGGCATGTGTCTATTTAATTGCTTTTGTTAATACCACTTGCATTCTTTTCTAGAAAGATGACTTCACAGTAAGCAAACGAATATGTCTTTATATGTGTCCTAGTTAATCCTCCAAATTGACAAATTTAAAATGGATGGAGTATGTTCTTTACAAAAAATGTTGAATGCACAATTAAACAGAACAGGAAACCTCCCACAAGCTCTGGGTCACTCAGATTTGGAGTCAGACAACATCCCTGTCCTTGTCAATTCCACGTCATCAACACCTATCAGAAGGACAATGCTGAGTAGTCTTTGAGGGCAAGGTGAAGCAAGAATCCTAGACAAGTCACCCTGAAGATGAACATGGGGGCTGATGTTATATTACCCCAACCAGGCACAGAAAATGGAGCCAGGAAGTGGACTGAACATGGATTGCCTCTCTATGGAAAATACTGTGCACGTGTACATTGGTGGGGTTTCCCAGGTGGCACAGTGGTAAAGAACCTGCCTGCCAACACAGGAAACATAAGAGACCTGAGTTCAATCCCTGGGTTGGAAAGACCCCCTGGAGAAGGGAATGACAACCCACTCCAGTATTCTTGCCCGGAAAATTCCACGGACAGAGGAAACTGGCAGGCTACAGTCCATGGGGTCACAAAGAATTGGACACAGCTGAAGCAACTTAGCATGCACGTGTGCATTCGTGTGTATGTGATAAAACATTTCAGAGTGAGAAGAGTCGCTCACTGCTGATAAGAGAAAACGGGAATTGTGGAATAACGTAAGAGGTCCTTCGTATTAAAAAAAATATGAGGTCAGATATTACTAAAAGGATTTACAAGCCTCTAGTTCCAAAATTCTTTGATTACATAGGGTAGAAAGTGAATGTTCCATCAGAAAACTAAGATCCAAAAATACTAACAGTGAAGCTCACCTCTTCTGACAGGTTACCCTTTGATGGAAACCACTCGCCAGAATATTAAACTTCCTGTTTCCTGTCTCCCTCAAAAGACTTTTCCACAAGCACCCTAGGGGCACAGCCTGTGTTTAATTCACTCTGTGATCCCACATGGTACCTGAAGTTCACAGCGGGAAACCAAAACTGCAGAAATACATAGGGTAGAAAACATTACAGGAGAAATTTAAGTTTTATTTTAAAATAATGAATGCATACATAATAATAAACAAAAAATTGAATCAAACTCTTTGGTACTTAGATGTTACATGAATAAATTCCTCAATTAAAATGCTTCTTTTCTAGTAACTACTATGCCAAGCCTTCCAATGCACAGGACAAAGGGAATGTTTATTGTGTGGTTTTATTGCTTTGATTGTTTATTATTCTTCCCTCCCTTGGAGGAACCAAGCAGTAACTCCTGCCCTATCACTCAGATTCTTAGAACATAAAAACAATCATCAAAAACAAGCATAACAAAAACATAATACTCGCCATCTCATTAACCAGGAACATTAGACAGGAACAAAACAAAGATGTCTCCTCTCATCACTTCTGTTCAACATTGTACTGTCACTTCTAGCCAAGGTAACCAGACAAGAAAAAGAAATAAAAGGAATCTCTGCTGGAAATAAAACTATCTCCATTTTTAGATGATCTTTTATTTAAAATTCTAATGAATTCACTAAAAAATCATTAGAGCCAATAAATAAGAAAACCTTCAGCAAAGTTTCAGGATACACAATCAAAACATAAGAATCAATTGTATTTCTATGCAATACCAATAGAAAATCCAAAAATAAAACGGGGACAGTTTCTTTACACTGCAGCAGGAAGAATAAAATACTCAGTAATAAATTTAACAAAAGAAATGCAACACTTGAACACTGAAAATTAACAACATCATTTAAAGAAATTAAAGAAGACTTAAATAGCTGGAAAAACATCCTATGTTCATGACGAGAAGACAATATTGTTAAAATGCATTAATCCCCAAATTCATCTCCAGATTCAATGTAATCAATATCAAAATCCCCACTGGATTTAATGCTGAAATTAACAAAATAATCCTAAAATTTGTATAGCAATATAAGGCCTAGAATAGCCAAAGGCATCTTAGGGGGAAAAAAGAACAAAGTTAGAAGACTTATATTTTCAGAATTCAAAACTACTAAAAAAAAAAGAACAATCAAGACTGTATGTCAGTGACATAAGGATAGATATAGAGATCAACCGAGTAGAATTTAGAACATGGAAGTAATTGCATATATTTATGATCAAATGACTTTTTATAAGAGTGATATGAAAATCAATGGGGGAAACAATACAGTTGTCCACAAATGGTGCTGGGACAACTGAACAGTTACATGCAAAAAGAACAAATTTGGATCCCTAACTCACACCATATACAAAAATTACCTCAAAATAGATCTTTTTGTATACAATGTGAGTTAGGGATCCAAATTTATTCTTTTGCATGTAAGTATCCAGGTGTCCCAGCACCATTTGTGTACAAGAGTATTCTTTCCTCCATTGACTGTCATCAGTTCAGTTGCTCAGTCGTGTCTGACTCTGCGACCCCATGGACTGCAGCACGCCAGGCTTCCCTGTCCATCACCAACTCCCAGAGTCTACTCAAACTCATGTCCATCAAGTCAGTGATACCATCCAACCATCTCATCCTCTGTTGTCCCCCTCTCCTCCCACTTTCACAATAGCTTTGACCAGATGGACCTTTGTTGGTAAAAGTAATGTCTCTGGCTTTTTAATATGCTTCTAGGTTGGTCATAGATTTTCTTCCAAGGAGCAAGTGTCTTTTAATTTCTGGCTGCAGTCACCATCTGAGGAACTCTACAACAAAATTGTAATATTTTACAGGAGGCAGTGAACACTCTAAACATGGACATCCCAAATGGTCAAAAAAGAATTGATTATGCAGCAGAAGAAGCTCTAAAGTAAAAACAAGACTTGTTGGAGGCTCAGGTTATGTGCTCCAAGTAAGCTGAGAAGAAAGAGGGAAAACCCTAGCAAGCAAAAAATCAAAGGAGAAAGGGAAAGGTATACCCAACTGAATGCAGAGTTCCAAAGAATGGCAAGGAGAGACAAGAAGGCCTTCCTTCTTCAATGAACAATGCAAATAAATAGAGAAAAACAACAGAAAGGATGAAAAGAATAGAGATCTCCAAGGAAATTGGAGATATCAAAGGAAATATTTCATGCAAAGATGGGCACAATAAAGGTCAGAAACAGAAAAGACCTAATAGAAGCAGAAGAGATCAAGACAGAGATGTCAAGAATACAAAAAAAGAACTGTGCAACAAATCTGAATGTCCTGGATAACCATGATGGTATGGTCACTCACCTAGAGCCATACATTCTGGAGTGTGAAATCAAGTGGGCCTTAGGATGCACTGCTGTCAATGAAGCTAGTAGAGATGATAAAATTCCAGCAGAGCTAATTAAAATCTTAAAAGATGATAATATTAAGGTGCTTCACTCGGTATGTCAGCAAATTTGGAAAACCCAGCAGGGCCCACAGCACTGGAAAAGGTCAATATTCACCCAACTACCAAAAGGGCAGTACTAAATAATGTTCAAACTATCAGACAATTGTACTCATCTCCGATGCTGGTAAGGATATGCTAAAAATCCTCTAAGCTAGGCTGCAGCAGTAAGTGAACCAAGAACTTCCAGATGTTCAAGCTGGGTTTAGAGAAGGCAGAGGAATCAATGATCAGACTGTCAACATTTGCTGGAACATAGGGAAAGCAAGGGAATTCCACAAAAATATCTACTTCTGTTTGATTGACTATGCTAAAGCTTTTGACTGTGTGGATCATAAAAAACTGTGGAAAACTTAAAGATTTGGGTATACCAGACCATTTTACCTGTCTCCTGAGAAACCTGTATACAAGTCAAGAAGCAACAGTTAGAACTTTATATAACTGGTTCAAATGGAACAAATAACTGGTTCAAATTTGAGAAAAGAGTACAACAAGGCTGTTTATTGTAACCCTGCTTGTTTAACTTATATGCAGAGCACATCAAGTGAAATGCCAGGATGGGTGAGTTACAAGATAGAATCAAGAAGGCTGGGAGAAATATCAACAACCTTAGGTATGCAGATGATACCACTCTAATAGTAGAAAGTGAAGAGGAACTAAAGAGTTTCTTGATGAGCATGAAAGAAGAGAGTCTAAAAGCCAACTTAAAACTATATATATATATATATATATATATAATACACACACACATTAAGATCATGGCATCCAGTCTCATTACTTCAAGGCAAATAGAAGGGGGAAAGGTGGAAGAGTGACACCTTTCCTCTTCTTGGCCTCTAAAATCACTGCAGATTGTGACTGCATCCATGAAATTAGAAGACAACTGCTTCTTGGCAGGAAAGCTATGACAAACCTAAACAGTGCGTTAAAAAGCAAAGACATCTCTTTGCCGACAAAGGTCTATATAGTCAAAGCTATGGTCTTTCCAGTAGTCATGCATGAACATGAGAGTTGGACCATAAAGAAAGCTGAGTACCAAAGAATTGATGCTTTCAAACTGTGGTGCTGGAGAAGATTCTTGAGAGTCCCAAATGAACAGTAAGGGGCATATTCTAATGAGTCAAGTTCTTAAATGAGTGTTTCAAAGTATATTAGCAAGGAAATGAAAAGAAGGAGAGAAAATATTTGTAAATCATACATCTGATGAGGGTATGGTATCCAGAATCTATAAAGACCTCTCCCAACTCTAAAGCAAAAAGACAAATAACCCAAATAAAATTGGCAAAGTTATTTTAATAGACATTTCTGCAAAGAAGACAAATGAATGGCCAACAAGCACATAAAAGATACTCAACATCGTTAGCAGAAAAAAACGCAAATTGAAACCAGAAAGAGATACTACTTCACACACGCTAAGATGGCTATCAGCAAACATGGACAACAAAAAGTGTGGAGGAGGATGTAAAGAAGTTGGAACCATCACACATTGCTGGTGGGAATGCAAAATGACAGTGGCTTTGGATACAGTCTGGCAGTTCCTCAAACAGTCAAATATAGACTTAACCACATAATCCAGCAGTTCCACCCCTAGGCATATATCCAACAGAAATGAAAACATGTCCACACAAAAATCTGTACATGGATGTTCATAGAAGCACTATTCACAATATCAAAAAAAATGAAAGCAACCCAAATCTCCATTAAGATGAATAGATACACAAAATACGGTCTCTCCGTGCAACAGAATATTTTCCAGTCATAAAAAGAATGAAGTACTGGTTTATGAACCTTAAATCTTGAAAACATTATGTTAAGAAAGTTAGACACAAAAGGCTGCATATTTGTTGTTCTGTCACTCAGTGGTGTCCAACTCTGTGACCCCTTGGACTGCAGCACGCCAGGTTTCCCTGTCCTTCACCATCTCCCGGAGTTTGCTCAAATTCATGTCCATTGAGTCAGTGATGCCATCCACCCATCTCATCCTCTGTTGCCCCCTTCTCCTCCCACCTTCAATTTTTCCCAGCATCAGGGTCTTTTCAAATGAGTCAGCTCTTCACATCATGTGGCCAAGTATTACAGCTCTAGCACCAGTCAATATCCAGGACTGGTTTCCTTGAGGATTGATTGATTTGATCTCCTGGCAGTCCAAGGGACTCTCAAGAGTCTTCTCCAACACCACAGTTCAAAAGCATCAATTCTTCAGTGCTCAGCCTTCTTTATGGTCCGACTCTCACATCCATACATGACTATTGAAAAAACCATAGCTTTGACTAAATAGAACTTTGTCAGCAAAGTAATGTCTCTGCTATTTAATATGGTGTCTAGGTTGGTCATAGATTTTCTTCCAAGGAGCAAGCATTTTCTAATTTCATGGCTGCAGTCACCATCTGCAGTGATTTTGGAGCCCAAGAAAATAAAGTCTGTCACTGAGTCCATTGTTTCCCTACCTATTTGCCATGAAGTAATGGGACCAGATCCCATGATTTTAGTTTTCTGAATGTTGAGTTGGATGATTCCATTTATATGAATGTCCAGAATATGCAAATCCATATGCTAGAGAGTAGATCAGAGACTTCCAGGGGCTGAGGGATGGAGCGAATGGGGAGTGATTGTTAATAGGTATGAGATGTCTTTGTGGAGTCATAGAAACCTACCGGAATTAGATAGTGGTGATGGGTGCACAACTCTGTGAATGTATTAAAAACCACTGAAGTGTATATATTTTAAAAGCGTGGATTTTATGGCACATGTATTTATCTTAATTTACAATTAACAGTAATTATGGTGAGATATTTTCATGCTGGTGAGAATGTTCACTGGCAGAATTTCTTAGAAGAGAGGTCTGGAAAAGGGTATCAAAATTTACCTGATAAATTCTAAGAATTTATCCTCCATAAATAATTATGAACGTCATAACTTTAGCTCTAAAGATTATCTGTAATGTTGTTTACAGTATCAAATTATTGGAAATACCCTGAAGGCACAACAGAGATTTTGTTAAGCCAACTATGGCAGATTCATTCAGTTTAAGGAGTCACCTGTGAAAATGATGTTATTGATATACTGTTAACTTAAAAAAGAGGGATACAAAATACAATATGAAGTATGATCATATTTTTGTTCTTTTAAATTATGTAGCTGCTGCTGTTGTCATTCAGTCACCAAGTCATGTCCAACTCTTTGCAACTCCATGGACGGCAGCATTCCAGGATTTTCTGTCCTCCACTATCTCCTTGAGTTTGCTCAAACTCATGTCCACTGAGTCAGTGATGCCATCCAAACATATACTCTATCGCCATCCTCTGCCTTCAATCTTTCCCAGCATCAGGGTCTTTTCCAATGAGTCGGCTCTTCACATCAGGTGGCCAAAGTACTGGAGCTTCAGCATCAGTCCTTCCAGTGAGTTCTCAGGGTTGATTTCCCTTAAGATCGACTAGTTTTATCTCCTTGCAGTCCAAGGACTCTCAAGAGTCTTCTCCAGCACCATAATTCAAAAGCATCAACTCTTCAGCACTCTGCCTTCTTTACAGTCCAACTCTCACATCCGTACTGACTACTGGAAAGATCATAGCCTTGACTACATGGACCTTTGTCAGCAAAGTGATGCCTTTGCTTTTTAACACACTGTCTAGGTTTGTCACAGCTTTCCTGACAAGAAGCAATCATCTTCTAATTTCATGCCTGCAGTCACCATCTGCAGTGATTTTAGAGGACAAGAAGAGGAAATCTGTCACTGCTTCCACCTTTTCCCCTTCTATTAGACATGAAGTGACTGTGTGGATCACAATAAACTGTGGAAAATTCTTCAAGAGATGGGAATACCAGACCACCTGACCTGTCTCTTGAGAAACCTGTATGCAGGTCAGGAAGCAACAGTTAGAACTGGACATGGAACAACAGACTAGTTCCAAATAGGAAAAGGAGTACGTCAAGGCTGTATATTGTCACCCTGCTTATTTAACTTATATGCAGAGTACATCATGAGAAACGCTGGGCTGGAAGAAACACAGGCTGGAATCAAGATTGCCGGGAGAAATATCAATAACCTCAGATATGTGGATGACACCACCCTCATGGCAGAAAGTGAAAAAGAACTAAAGAGCCTCTTGATGAAGGTGAAAGAGGAGAGTGAAAAAGTTGGCTTAAAGCTCAACGTTCAGAAAACTAAGATCATGGCATCTGGTCCCATCACTTCATGGGAAATAGATGGGGAAACAGTGGAAACAGTGTCAGACTTTATTTTTTTGGGGTCCAGAATCACTGCTGATGGTGATTGCAGCCATGAAATTAAAAGACACTTACTCCTTGGAAGGAAGGTTATGGCCAACCTAGATAGCATATTTAAAAGCAGAGACATTACTTTGCCAACAAAGGTCCGTCTAGTCAAGGCTATGGTTTTTCCAGTGGTCAGGTATGGATGTATGAGTTGGATGGTGAAGAAAGCTAAGCGCCGAAGAATTGATGCTTTTGAACTGTGGTGTCGGAGAAGACTCTTGAGAGTCCCTTGGACTGCAAGGAGATCCAATCAATCCATCCTAAAAGAGATCAATCCTGGGTGTTCATTGGAAGGTCTGATGTTGAAGCTGAAACTCCAATACTTTGGCCACCTCATGTGAAGAGTTGACTCATTGGAAAAGACCCTAATGCTGGGTAGGATTGGGGGCGGGAGGAGAAGGGGACGACAGAGGATGAGATGGTTGGATGGCATCACTGACTCGATGGACATGGGTTTGGGTAGACTCCGGGAGTTGGTGATGGACAGAGAGGCCTGGCGTGCTGCGATTCATGGGGTCGCAAAGAGTCGGACATGACTGAGTGACTGAACTGAACTGAACTGAACTGATGGGGCTGGATGCCATTATCTTAGTTTTTTAATATTGAGTTTTAAGCCAGCTTTTTCGACTCTCCTCCTTCACCCTTGTCAACAAGTTCTTTAGTTTCTCTTCACTTTCTGCCATTAGAGTGGTATCATCTGCATATCTGAGGTTGTTGATATTTCTCCCTGCAATCTTGATTCCAGCTTTTAAACTATATATGTATGTATTCATGCCTCCATAATATAGAAATAATAGAACTAGGCAGCCCAAACTATAACCACTAGCTCATGTGCATATTTAAATTCATAAGATTAACAAAAATTAAGAATCCAGATCCTCAGTTATACTGGCCACATCAGGTACTCAGTAAGCACATGAGGACAGTGGCTACTGTACTTGACAGGACGGAACATTTCACTGCAGAAAGTTCCACTGAAATGAGCTGATACAGAAGAATACACAGCAAGAGGCCTTATAGGTGCTTTTAAATTTCTTTGTGCTTATTTTCCACTTTTCCTGTAATAAATAAAAATGTTTGGATAACAGAATACTGTTACTTATTTTTTTAAGATTCAGAGTAAACTGACAGGGAGGAGGGATATGGAGAAACCCTCAATGGGAGCAGGCATCGCCCACCACAGATGGAGCAAGTCCCTCTGATCTGGGCAGCAAAGGGCGGGTCCTCCCCCTGCTGAGACAACACCTCTGCACCTCAGGGTGGGGCAGTTTTGCAGATGGATGTGGTGTGATGGGTGGGTACCAGAGTGATGAGAATGGCTGTTTCTGCTAATTCTGTCCAGATGTAGAGTTGCTTTCTGGGGAAGAAGATGTGCAACTTCCTCATGTGGCCACAGCCAGAATCCTGCCTCCTGACAGAGATTCTGAATAATCATCACCTTGGAACTACAAGAGGCTTAGGGAAGAGGCACTCTCAAATTTTAGGTGATTAGCTCATGCTTTCTGGACAACAACATGGAAATACATATTTAAAGCCTTAAGAATATTACAGCCCTTTAGCAACTGTGTCATTTCCTGAAAACATTCTATGGAAATAATTGTGGATGTGCGCAGAGGTTTACCTACAAGAACATACATGACAGAGTTGTTTATGACATCAGAAGGCTAAATTCAAGCTAAAAGTACGAGATGTGGCCTTGTGGTGGAGTATTACACCAGCTGTTAAAAACAATGCTCTGCAGGAGTATTTAATGACATGGAAGCTATTTACAAAGGTTACATTTTGAAAGATTTAATACAGTGTAAGAGGGATCAGTTCATTTTTTAAGGAAAAAATACAGACATACATATGCTTGGGCTTCACTGGTAGTTCAGTCGGTGAAGAATCTGCCTGCAGTGCAGGAGACCCGGGTTCAATCCCTGGGTCAGCAAGATCCCCTGGAGAAGGGAATGGCAACCACTCCAATATTCTTGCCTGGAGAATCCTATAGACAGAGGAGTCTTGCGGGTTACAGTCCGTGGCACGGCAAGAGTCGGACACGACTTAGCAATGAAACCACCACCAAGAGGTATCGTTTCATTTTTTAAGAAAAAAATACAGACACGCATATGTTTAGAAAAAAGGAAAAAGATTAAAACAACGCCAGCTACTATGTGGCAGGAAAACATCTGATGAGGGAGGTAATCTGTTATTTTCCAAATTTTCTATAATGAACATGTATGACTGAAGTAATAAGAAAAAAAAGTTACTGTTTTTAAAAAGATGAAATCATATGATTTAGGAGAGGAAATTTTTGCCCTTAGAACTTGAAATAAAATTATCATGATAGTTGAGTATTTTCACATTTAGCTCTAGGCCTCCTGACCACCAAGGCACAGAGAGAAATGAAGAATATATAAGTCTCCACTGCTTGATTTATCGGTTCTTCCCAGGATATAAACTACCATCTTGGCACTGGATTCTAGGAGAAATGTATGATGTACACTTTGTTCTAATGACTCCTGTAGTTGCTTAAGAACGGAAGTTCTCACTGCTCACTAAGGGACAAATACCACACCCATAGTGCCCGTTTTTTCATAATGTACTCCCATCCCTGTTTATCTACCATAGCACAATAGTCTCAAGATGAATGAGATGTTTTCAATAAGGTATCAATGATGAATATCCAGCTTTTAGGCAGTATGCTGATGGTGTCACTTTCACAAGAATACTCAGAAGACTGTCTCACGGACGCAGTGGATCCCGAAGAGTGGTACACGTGATGTACTTGAAGAATGTACGTTTCTTAATAATGTATTTAAGAGCCTCTGAGAAGAGAAAGTAGAAACAATTAGGTCAGTGGCCATGGATGCTCCTGCTAAGTCGCTTCAGTCGTGTCCGACTCTGTGCGACCCCATAGACGGCAGCCCACCAGGCTCCACCATCCCTGGGGTTCTCCAGGCAAGAACACTGGAATGGGTTGCCATTTCCTTCTCCAGTGCATGAAAGGGAAAAGTGAAAGTGAAGTCGCTCAGTCGTGTCCGACTCTTAGCAACCCCATGGACTGTAGCCTACCAGGCTCCTCCGTCCATGGGATTTTCCAGGCAAGAGTTCTGGAGTGGGGTGCCATTGCCTTCTCCGTGGAGAAGTGGCCATGGATGCTTGCTCCAAAAGCTGATGGAAGCCACAGAGAGGCAGGGCTGAACTAACAGCCCTGAGGTGGCCCCTGGAAAGATGAACACACCAAGAAGCCCCTCCACACTACGTCTGTCAGCGTCAGTGTCCCTGAGGAGTCAGACACTGAGGACGAGGGGGAGGGAAGTTGAGCCTGTTACCTGCTGTTGATGTCTATCCTTCGTACAGAAACAATGCAAATTAGATTCCCCTCTGTATCTTACCTACAGTTTCTCCCAGATCCTACAGATCCAAGTCACCCCATGAGAGAGCTAAGATGTTATAGAACTTGGGAGACTATTAACATAGTGTTCTTCTTCTTCCAAATCCTCCCCACCCCCAAATACAGTCCATTCTGTATGCCTGATGCGTACCTTCAAGGTCAAAATCAAGACTTTCCTGACCAGTAGTGTGACCTTTCTCTCACCTGTGACCTCCAAGAGAACATAACCCTACACAAGGCACTGACACACATCCTGCATGGCATGTGTCCCCATGTCAGGCTGTAGGCTGTGACATATTGGGCATCTCACCCAGGACCTGCTATAGTGTCTGGTGCATGAGGATCAAGGTGACAAGTTCCTCTAATTCCCACTTTGTCCACCACCCCCTTGGTAAGTTAGAGATAAGATTGGTAGCATAATTGTGAGCAAAGCAATAGTGCTAAAGGCCAAAATTTCTTTACTGGGAACGCAGTTTTCTAAGAATAATTCAACAAACGAAATTTTGTGTGCTGTTCACTATAGAGAAAAAGAAGGAAATATTCTTCTTGATATCTAAGGAGTTCAGTCTCTTGGAAATTAAAGACCCATATGTAGAATAACATGTAATTAAGATGAAAAAAGTAAGATCTTTGGATAAGCTCCAAAGAAAATCCATCAACTGTGTTCCTCAAGAGATGGCTTCAATTTACATCCCACTGGGACTCCCCTGGTGGTCCAGTGGTTAAGACTTTGCCTTCCAATGCAGGGAGTGCCTGGTTCAATCCCTGGTCGAGGAGCTAAGATCCCACATGCCTTGCGGCCAAAAAACCAAAAACATAAAACAGAAACAATATCGTAACAAATTCAATAAAGTTTAAAAAAAAAAAATTTACTTCCCACCGAATTTGGGCCATGGGAGGGAAATGCTATCTATGAAAAAACACGGGACCTTCTCTACTCTGAACTGATCTGCCACTTGCAGGGCCCTGGCCTCTGAACTAGGCCATTCATTTGCAGAGGACACCACACACTGAAGTCCACCAGGTGTGGGACACTGGCCAGGGCAGTGAGGAAGCTGAACACAGCTGAAAGAACCAGTACTACACCAGGCACATGAAAATTCTCGGGGAGCCAGAAGGGTGGTCATGAAAGTTTGGAAAGCTTGTCTAATGGAAGATGGGCTCAGTAAGCATTTTTCATCCTACAGAAAACAACCCATAGTGGGGTCATGAGGTCAATTTAAAGACAGAAGACTTGCAGTAAGTGCTGTTTCATAAAATGCTTGTCATAAAGGTGAGTGTGCATGTGTACACACACATGCATGTGCACTGGGTCACACAAATGGATTTTTTAACAGTTTGCAAAGTCTGAACTAGACAAATATTATTAGAAAGACACATTTCAAAAGAAGGAAAACACCTCAAACAAGTGAAACTGCCTCACAAGGGGGTTTATTATTGTGAATGGCAGACAGCTTCCAGCCTCTAAAAGACTCTAAGCAGCGCCCAAGCCATAGATTGTCAAGGAGGATACTCACAGTGGTGGAAAGTTAAATGTGAAGAATCCGAAGTATCCGCCCCATGTATGAGACTGTCAAGTCTAGACCACAGGTCCTTAATTACCACTGAAGGAACAATCGGAAGGGAAACACCTCCATGAGGTCACAGAGGTGAAGTTTCATTTGGTCATTTAGATTGGAACAGTACCTCTGTGAAAGGAAACACTGTAAGCGGTACTTGGACTGTGGGCTCTCAACCTCGGTGTACATCAGAATCACCCGGGGAACTTGTAAAAGATACTCACACTTGGACCCCAGCATATCTCAACGAAAACACTGGGGACCAAGATTTGTATTTTGTTTCACGTTCCCCAGGTAAGAGTTGCAGACCACTGACTTACATGTGTAAAATGTAAAAGTGACATTTTATAAAGCACAGAGAGAAGGAAAACAGCACCAGGATTGTACATGAAGATCATAAAAAGAAGAGGAAGGAAAGCACCAAATCAAGGGTTTGGATTCTGCTCCAGGTGCAGAGAGCTGAAAAGAGCATCACTCCCATGCTTACAAATAAAACAGATAAACTGCAAGTTCATGACTCTCTTGAGTCTATTAGACAGCTCAGGTCACAGGGGAACAAAGTAGCCCAGAATCCGAGAACCAGGCACCTGAAGAAAGAGATAAGATGAGCACTTGCTTACCCTAGGCAGATGCACCTGGACACAAGTAACAGATACCAGCGGACCCCTACTGAGGGAGTTGAAAGAGCATAGACAGGGACCACTCTGAGGCACAGGGCACAAGGAAGACTTAAGGCTGACACTGAAACAATGAGACAAGCCCTGCAGCAAACCAGCCCCAGCTCTAAACTCAATGTGTCACTAGAGGAAGCTGAAGTCTGTGGGGCATTGAGGAGAAGTACACCCACAACAAATTTCGAATCCAGTCAACTCCCAAGCAGACTGATCAACTCCCCACACTAAAGGCCTAGCAGAAACAGAGAGGCATTCCCATTTCCAAGCGTGAAAACTATCTCAGTCTCTAATGTCCTACACAAGATGTTCATGTCTTGACAAAATATTACAGAGCATACAAAAAGAAAAAACAACACTGCCAAGAGACACAGCCATTAACAGAACTAGACTCAGATACAACACAGATGGGGACGTTATCAGACACACAAGATTTTAAATAACCATAATCAATGATCAAAGATTCTAATGGAAAAGAGGGTAGACAACATGAAAGATCAAATGTATAATTTAACACAGAAATCATAAGAAATAATCAAGTGGAAATGCTTGAAATGCTAAACACAGTAACAGAAATGAAGAATGCTCTCAACAGTAGAAGCAAGACAAAGTGTCCAACAGCCGTGGACTAATAGCAAAAGTCCTAACCTAGGTGCAGTCAAGATTTCAGGAGGAGAAAAAAGAAGAAATATTTGAAGAAATAATTGCTGAGAATTTTCAAAAATTAATGACAGATACAAAACCACAGAAATTAGCAGCTCAAAAACACTATGGAGGATAAATTCCAAGCACGTGCACGCATGTGCACACACACACACACAGAGGCATACGGTGTTAAAGCAGCTGACAACTGAAAACAAAACAAAATCTCAAATGCAGTGGGGGGGAGTGAAACATTATATACAAAGGAACAAAGCTAAGAAAAGGCAAAGGAACTAGGAGAGCCGTAACGAGTTTGAAAAGGAATAAAATCGGAGGACTTACACTACCTGCTTTCAAAATTTATTATAAACTCACAGTATCAAGACAGTGTAGTGGTGGCATAAAGCAGGCATTAAGATCAATGGAATAAAACTGACAATCCAAAAATAAACCTTTGATTATGCCTAACTGATTATCAACAAAATATTAAGGCAACTCAATAGGGAAAAAAATTGTCTTTTCAACAAATGGTGCTGAAACAACTAGAATTCCACATGCTATGAAAAAAAATTGCTTGACTCAGAGTTTACATCTTACACAAAAATTAACCCAAAATGAATCCTACATCTAAATGTGAAACGCAGAACTGTGAAGAAAATATAGTAGAAAACTTCCAAAAGAAAAGATTAATAAATTGGTTTGCCGAAGTTTAAAAACTGCCCTGAGAAAGACACTGCTATGGGGATAAAAAGATGGGCAGAGGCTGAGAGGATTTCTCTGAAAATCATTTCTGACACAAGATGTATATCCAGATTATGTAAAGAACTCTCAAAACTCAATAGGAAAACAAACGACCCAATAGAAATAGGTAATCAAAATTACCTTTGCATAACACTTCCATTTCATACATTTTTATTTGAATTTGTATATTTTTCCCAGCTAGTAGTCAGACCAAACTCCTCACTAATTTTTTATACTACATTGCTTTTGGAATTAGGCTTTTGATCTCTGTTAACCTTTGGGCACTTTAAACTGGCCTTAAAAATAATACCATTAATTTTCTTTGAACTCAGAAGATAATTTGCATGCACAACTTTAATAAAGAGACTATTTTTTCCTATCAAATAAAACTAGCTCTTTTCACACACACCCAAATGAGTTATAACTTTGGGACATCAAAACTTTACACTGTCACCTTTTAAATAATGAACCCTGAGTATGAATCATTTTTAATCACCCTACTTCTTTCTTCCCCTGCTACCAAATCTAAACAATTATGGAACACAATGATGAAAGAAATGGCCCTTATTTTCCCTTTGCTCATATTTCTTCACTTATTTCATCACCTGGCACCATGTTTTGTAAGTCATTAAAAATCACGTTTGGGGGATAATGTGAGGTATAGCAAACAAAGAGATTCTGCATGAAAGAAATTCTTTAAGATCAAGTTATTCAATATATAATCCTCTTCCTCCACGTGAAGGTCTTTTTCCCCAACACCATACCTGCACAGGCCATATTTCTCTGCTGGAAACCAGAGAGACTAAACCTTGATCTCTAGCACTGTGTGCAGCTTGTTTCCAACTACTACGGTCTTCTCTTAACCTAACTTATTTTTCATTATAGGACTTCTCATCACCTGACACAGGAGACAAAACCAATATATCTCATTCCAGTAAAGTGTGAGCTCCATGAGAACAGAGACTTTGTCTCTCATATGTTTTTTTTTTTAATCCCCAGAGCAGTGTCTGTCATACAGTGAGTGTTCAATAAACATGTGTGAATGAATTGACTGCCCAAGGCATCTCTCTACTTTATCCCCTCACACTCTTCCAGGGACCCTGAGCAGGACTGCTGATGGAAACAACAAAATATGCTGCCATCCACTCCCTCTTTTCTTCCAGGGTTAGTGACTAGATCTTTCTGCCAAGTTCTATGCTAAGTAGATACTGATAATGAAGGATCATGAGAAGTAGCACCCTGGTGGCCCAATCTAACGCCAAACGCCCACCAGCGTCCACCATGTCAAATGGAATCAAACAGCAGCTCACTTCAAACTTCAATGAAAACAGGTGAAATGCTTCAAAAACAGTGGACAGTAGAGGCTGGTTTCCTACTGAACAGAGTTATAAAGTATCTACCCACTGAACTATCATCAGGAGAATCGTTCTCTAATCCAGGACCTACCGTTAACTGCATCTTCACCAAATACCAGCTGTTAGTTTGAAGACAGGTAACAACACTGAAAAGTCATGATTGAGAGCAGATGTTCCCAATAAGCAGAGGAGAGGGTGACACGGTGCTGGGGGGTGGGAGGCACAGCAGAACCAGCTGTGAGGCTTTTTCTAACTATACTCAGCCCTCCCCTAAACTCCTCCACCCTAAACTACCCCACAGTTACCCCCATAGAGTGAGCCACCGTCACTATGAAAGTATGAAAGACTCAAACACTTCGCCAGGTTCTAAGTGTAAGTTCTTTGAGGGAAGGGACCGAGATTTAGGCTTCTTAGTGATGCCCAGAGTGGCTCTCCTGTCTCTACCAGTGCCTCCAACCTCAGCCCCGTCCCTCCCTGGGCCACACCCTAGACGTCTCCTATTGTCCTGAGCTTCTCCTGTCTGCCCACAAGGCCATGTCTTTCATCATCTGTCGCCACCTCTGGGAGACACAGATGACTGCCTACCTAACAGCCTGACAGGCAGTTTCCCTTTCTGCCTGGCTAAAAGAATTCTGATTTTCAGATATGGGCACCGATGTACTCAGGGAAGGTGACCCTCCCCCAGCTCCCGAGCGCAGCTTGGCCACGACAATCACAGTCACCCTCTCCTCCTTTCCCACTGATGGTTGAGTATGAACATATGACCATTCTGGCCAGCAACATAGGGAACTTCTGAGAAATTATGACTTTCGTTGTCTAGATAATCACTGAAAAGCAAGCCCTCTCCCTCCCTTTTTGTTTTAGATGTTAGCATGTGAAGGCATGATGGAGCTCCAGTCACCCTGTGGCAGGGCAGAAACCTAGAGAACCTTCAAGAAGCCAACCCAAAACTGTGGCTGTTTTGAACCACCCACCTCTAGACTTCTTAAGCAAACAGTCACCATAACCTAAACAATGTTCCTTACAACAGAAAGTACCCCCCACTTGGCCTGGGAAGTCCCTCCAACTTTTCCTCCTAGAGCAGCTCTACTTATCTCCAACTCAGAGCTCAACTACAGTTTCCTCGGGAAGGCTTTGGTTGTCCCCACATAGTTAAACAGTCACAGACGCTGTTATCTGCACATCTGTCTCTCCAACTAAACTGTGAACTTCTCGAAAGCAAACATTTTCACCCTTGGCAGAGGCCCTGCCATACACCGGGCACTTACTAAATGCTAAATGAATGAATGAACCAACAAGCAAACAACAAAACAAGAAATTGAAGGATGAATATGCAGGATGCCTTCCACGCCTTGGATAAGCCTTGACAACTGACAGATAGAATATGGCACACTGGCTGTCTACATTCTACCAAAGACTTCCTTTAGGTGGTGGTGAGCAAAGGCTGAGACAGTACAATGAACAGGTCCTATTTTTATCTGCCTGGAAGTCAGACATCTCATTGGAAACTATCCTTGCCCAATCCCCGGCAGCTGGAGTGGGGCTGTCTATCATAGTGGCACCTGAGCAAAGTACCCAATCCTGTGGTGGAAACCCACTCCCTGTCCACGGAGATGGCTTGGCCCAGTTTTTAGTCTAGTATATCGATAAGATCTGCTGTTAGGATGGAGGAGATGGAAGAAGAGAAAGGCACCCCCCCTACCCCTCCCACAAAGGAACAGATAAGCCTGAAGGTGCCAGTGCTTTTATCCCTCCATACTAAGAAGCAGTCACCACAGGGGGGAAAAGAGCTAAGGAGAGAGAGGGAGAGAGGGAGAGAGGGAGAGAGGGAGAGAGAGAGGGAGAGAGGGAGAGAGGGAGAGAGGGAGAGAGGGAGAGAGGGAGAGAGGGAGAGAGAGGAGAGAGGGAGAGAGGGAGAGAGGGAGAGAGAGAGAGAGGGAGAGAGGGAGAGAGGGAGAGAGGGAGAGAGGGAGAGAGAGAGGGAGAGAGGGAGAGGGAGAGAGGGAGAGAGAGAGAAAGCCATGCCACCTTATGTGTGCCCTGGATCAAGCTATGCCTGCAGATGAAACCCTCAGCCTTTTCATTTATGAGACCCAATCAATTTCAATATAGCATAAGGCAATTTTCAAGTGACTAAAACATAACCCAAAGAAAAGAATTCTGACAAATACAGTCAATAATGTTGAAAGCAAACTATTACCATCCCTTCTACATTCAGGACCTGTGCATTGTCACTTCTCAAAACTTGGCTTCTAGGATGGTGGTGGGAACTAAGACAGCCTGGAGGAGGCCTAGCCATGAACAAAACACACCATCATCACCGCCTTTCCTCCTCAAGGAGGGTAATCTGAACCTCTGTTTCTCTTCTGTTCAGAAATGAATTTGAACCTCTAGGAGGCACAAAGTGTTAACTAGATACAGAAAAAAGTGGAGAGAATTCTCATCAAGCAACCTACTATGGATTTTACAAATATCTTACAACTTAACTGTTGTGATGATTATAATACCCTTATCTCTGAGCAAACAATCAGCGAAATTAAGTAACTTGCTCGAGGTCATACAGCTAGTAACTAGAATTTAAACTCTAGACTTTTTCCGCTTTATCACTCTGATGGCCAGGGCCTGGGAGATGGAGCGCGACTCTCCGCCTCCACCCCAACACCGACAGCGCCCCAGGACACACAGACCAGGACGGAACCTGACAACCTCGCCCCCCTGCAGTCAGAGCAGCCTCGCATACACAGTATTTTGGAAGCCGCAGGTAGCTAACCCAGGTGTCTGTCGGATTCTCAACACCAGCGCCAGAAGTCAAGACCCGGGCAGAAGGAGCAGTGCCACCTGCGCGGGCCCGGGAAGCGCCGCAGAGAGAGAGGCGGGAGCTCGCTCCGGGCTCCCCCGCGGCCCGAACCCCCCGCCCAGCTCCGCGCTCTCCGCAGCAGCCGGCCCCTCTGCTCTCCCCACCAGCGCCCTGCAAACCCTGCCTCCGCGCAGCCCCGATCCTGTCCCCGCGCCCACCCCAGCCCGAGTCCCGGGCAGATATTCGTAGTTGTTCGCCCCCAGGCAGCGACGCGACCCTGACCCCTCGGCTGTGCCGCGCCCCCGGCGCCCCCGCTCCCCAGCCCCGCTGGGCAGGGGCGGCCGCATTGCCCTCTGCGGCCGCGCGGCCCCGGAGGGACCAGGCGGGGGGCCCGCCGCCCCCAGCGCGGTGCGCCTGTCCCACTCACCTGCGCCGCCGCGCTCGCCGGGCCTCCGCACGCCAGCCCGGCTCCCGGCTCTCAGATCCCAGTCCTAGCGCAGAGCGCGCTCGCGGCGGGCCGGCCTTGGTGTGGCCGCGCAGGGAGGGACGGGGCGGAGTGCGGCTCCTCCCCGCCCCGAGCCACCTGGGGCGCCCGGGAAGGGGCGGGGCAGGGCCGGAACAGGTGTGCCCCACCCACTACCAGCAGCCCGGGACTTGGGCTCCTTCGAGATCCTCCGCGAGGTGGAAGGGGGCCCGGGCGGCCGCGTAATAAGTGACACCTGGGACAGTTAGTGCTTGGGAGGGGCGGGGAGCCAGGACCCGGCCCGTTTCCACAAAGCCTGGCCCACTGGGGAAATGGATCACGGAGCGTGGGAGCCAGAACCCCCTGAACATGAAAAGGAGAGGCCAGTCCTTCTCTTTGTGGGCTGTAGAAATCAAGAACCGAGAGCCTCAGGGTGAAATTGATGGGGCCAAGGGCAAGTTCAGAACTGGAAGAGCTCAGAAATGCCTTTTCTAACCATTCTGCCCTCCCATCCCCACTTCAAATGATTCTCCCCCTTTTAAAAATAATGGCTTTAAACTATAAATAAGGTCATTTCAGATAGTGATGTCCTCCCCACCTGGAGACTGTAAGCCCCAGGTGGGGCAGCAAACTCTCCTGTCCATGATGAATCATTAGAGGTGAACAAACCAAGGGCAGAGCAGGTGCTCAGTTGATGGCTGATGAATAACTGAGGCATGACCAGCCCCTTACTGGTGCCGCCAGGCCAGAGTCTGCTCCAGCGTCCCCCCTCCCACTTTGTCAGAGAGCCCAGAGTCAAGCTGCCTGGCTTCCAGACCACCTATCCTCTCTGTACTTCTTACCTCCCTCCCCAATGCCAGTCCAGCAGCTGACTTGTGGGAGGTCTACAAAGGTCCCAGGGGCACCTTTGAAAGCTGTCGAGAAAATCTTTACCTCCTGAAGATGTTACAGGCAGAGGAACTCGGACATACAATGCTGTCCTGCCAGCCCCAACCTGTTCAGGCACAGCCCAGAGTTTGGGCAACTGACCTGACATCCCACAGCTGATAGCAGAGCCCGGGGGGGGGGAGGGGGGGGGAGGTGTGGCGCCCGGTAGGCTACGGGGACCTGTGGATGGGAAGTCTTGACCTTCTGCAGAAATGGGGCTTGGGTTTGCTCTGAGTTCTCTAATCCATGGCCTTTCTCGGCTTCTCAAAGGTCAAGTGTGACCGGAGCCATTTGTATTTACTGAGGCTCTGACAGTTTCAAAAACAAAGACGTGTCAGAATAGGATAGAAAGAATGTGCTATATTCCTTAAGTGTTTCATTGGAACAAATGAATAGTCTTCTCACACACAAACACACAGGAGATGATGTGTGATGCTGCTACTAACATGTTAATTTCCAGACTCATTCAAGAAATCCATTTCAAGCCCACTACAGGAAACTTTAAAGTTGTATAGAGACTATTCCTCCCTGTAACTATTTCAATATTCTTCAATGACTGCACATTAAACCTCAGAAGCCATAACTGGAGGCTGTTAAGATGAGAGGTCAAGGGCCACCCTCAAGGCCTGGAGAACAATAGGCTCAAAAGCATCTTCCTCAGTTATGCATTTCTAAGTATATATGCATGAAATCAGACATGTTCTCTGCTTGAAGTTCTTTACTTGAAAGGGGTATCCAAAATATGATGGGCTGATACCATTGTGATGACAGTGTACAAAGACATGAGCACAGGGCCCATATCTGCTCAATAAATGCTAGCCCGACAGTAAGACAGCCGGCTGAAATTATAGAGCTGAAAATAAAGACCAAACCATTGATGGACTCCTGGAGAATCTAAACTAAATTAATCCTTGCAAATAGCTGTGATCCCCAGGAAAATAATATCTGAACTAGGAAATTTTCAGGTTCTTTTCCATCTCTAGATCTTTGATAGTATAATGGAAGAGAAACTATCCAAAGAGGAAATAATTCCAATTTTATGAACCTTGGGATATATTTACCTTCCTAATTTTTCCTACTTTTACACAACACTCAGTGGGTACATTAACATGGTACACCATTTTCTATGCACATTTTTCAATGGAACAATGGATATAAAGTACCTAGGATAATTCCTGGCAGAGAATAACTGCTCAATTAATTACAACTAACATGGGAGAGGTGTTGAAGTGATCAGAATTACTAGGATCAGAAAGAACCATGGATTCAAGCAGGCAAATCTGAGAATGAGTTTATTAGGTAACCCAGAATTTTAAGTTCACTGGTTCCGGAATCAGACCATTTAGGTTAAAATCCAGTCACGGTTTATGACTCTCACTATGCTCCATCTATAAAATGAAGGTAATACTAGTATATCATAGGAAGAAGCTGGAGACATGAAAAGAATCGCTAACCTTCAGTGAGCAGGTACTCTGTGCTGGTCATGATGTTAGGTGCTTAGATTTTCTTTTGACAGTTGACTTCAGAGTGGGAATTCATCAAGGAATCACAAACCTTGAACCTGGACTCAGTATTCTGTCTTAAAGTTTTTCCTTAAGAGAGCATCCATAACTGTCCTTATATTTGCAAAAAGCCTTGGGTCTCAAGACCAGTTAGGAATCACTGCCTTCCAAACTTAGCCAGCAGTTTTAGGACTGGAAGACTTGTGAGCGCTCACAAAGGGCAGACATCCTTGAGAAGGAGGTTCACCAGGAGGCCTACTCAAGGTGCAAATCACTGCCCCCGAGAAGTCTGATTCAGGAGGGCCGAGAGGTTGTGGGATAAGCAGTTCAGGTGCTACTTACCAACAGGTGAGCCTAGGAAACTGATAGCATCCAACCTTCTCATCTCTCAGGTGAGAAGCAGGCCCAGGGATCAGCTCACTTGGAATCACCTTCCAGCCCGCATCTGCCAAGCAGCCAAGCCCTCACCCCACTCAAACCAAGGGAAAGAAATGTTTCTCCCTGCACAACCCAGCTTTGCACAAGGAGCACTAAGCGAACAAAACAGCCTTCTTTCACAAGGAAAATAACATGCACAGCTACCTGAGGGCTAGCCCTTTAAATCTTAAAGGAACCTAAACCTGTCTTGCCAGGACACCCCCCTCCAGCACCCACATCCCTTAGTCCAGCCATCCCCCTCACACAGCCCCTCCACACAAGTCGTATCTAGCACTACTATTTGAACAGCTGAGGCTATTCAGCTAACACTTCCAAGTGACATCCTACAAAAATGTCGATGTTTTGTCCCATTTCCTAAAGCCACAGGCTAATCAGACCCTGAAACAGAGGACTTCAGTCTGGTGCCATTTCAGTGTGTGAGGCCCACGCGGGGACATGCTTCTTTTGGGGCTGATCTTGGCAAGTACTGAGTCTGAAGCAAGAACAGGGCAGGCGGCAGCAGCAGCAAAAGTGGCTATGTTTCAGGAATGCCCAAAAAGGTCAGCCCAAGAAGGATCAGACAAAACGCAGAATATTCTTGTCCTGACTGGTGAGCTTCTCTCCGTGCTTACCAAGGGCAGCCAAGGATGCATGCATGTCTTTGGGGTTTTGATATTCACCAATCACAAAGTCCTGATGTAGCAAAAAGTTGAAATAACCTTCCCAAAGTGAGCTGAGCACACCTCTCAAATACAAGGCAAGCAGGAAAAATTTCCCACGTGGCTGGCTGTGGCTGTGCCATTTCCCTGAGAAGACTGTACAAAGACGCAGGTGGCCCCTCGGGCCTGTGCTAGACCCTGAGGCTGGGCAGCAAGTCAGCTCTTCCATATTTGTCCCTCAGTATTGTCTTGTAACCTCTGGAGGACTGTGGATCAGTGTGAATCCACTTGGCTGTCTAAAATGTGTCAGCTGGGGATGAGCTTGCCCTCTTTGGTTTGGTTTCAGAGTGAGCACTGAAGTGTGGACCACAAATGCATGGGTCTGCTTAAGAGTTGTTGGCTACAAAAGTGCCCAAATGCCTTTGTTGTTGTATTTGTAAACTAAGCAAAGAGTATCTTGATTATTCTAAATTTACTTCTTACTTCTGAAATCAACACAAACATACTTCTCTCTTTAATTTGCTAAATGAGAAACTAAAATACCAGTGTGGAGAAAAGTCTTAGCGTAAAATCAGAATTCTAAGCAAGAACACCAAGCAAAATCTGCTTCAGGACCTTTGCACTTACTGTTCCTTCTGTTTGGATTTGTCTCCAGATCTTTGCAAGGCTGGCTCCTTCCCTCATTCACAGAACCGTTCCTGACCACCCAAGCCACGTAGTATCACAGCACCCTGTTCTGTTTTCTTCATAGCATTTAAATGTACCAAATCATTTTAGAAAGTGCTGTTCACTGGTTTATAATGTACCTCTAAGAAAATGAAGATTTTGTGTCATATACTACCTCTCTCCAGCTCTGAAAACAATGCTGAGTAAGCATTTAAACAATGCTTAAATCTTTGCAGAAAACTCGATGAATGCTCACATTTTTGCAGCAGACTCTGAGTACATCACACGGAGGTGTCAGCTGCTCCTGTATGTTGCTCCTACAAAGATGCTTCTGGGTTGTAGGCTCTTAGCATTAGCTATAATTGCTGGGAATCTGAATAGACTTGACTCGTGATCTAGTGTCAGGACATTGAGTGGGGAGAACTTACAGGAGTCCTCGGAACAGCCACCAGGCACAGAGATAGAAACTAGCCACAAACCCCACTCACTGAAGTTCTCAGGATGTTCTCTCCTCATGAAATCGCCTAAGAGCAGACGTTCCTCAAAAGAAAAAGAGAGTGGATCAGTAGGAAAAGCGAGGACCCTAAACAGACAGCTCCAGTGAGATTTCATTTCACTGGTAGAATCCAATGATTCCCAGGATCTCACAGTCTTCTCTCCTGGTCAAAGTATCTGTGATGCTAGGTGAAGACTTCGCTGGTGTCCAAGGCAAAAACACCTTCACTTGGGAAGTAATTGATAATAACTATTAAAAACAAGGCAACAGGCCCCTGATGGAGTCACGTATTCTAAAACCCCACGTCACCAAACCAAAAATGGGACTTAATTTCAGTTTTGGCTCTCCCAGAAATGGAGTCTTAAACCAGGCAATAGGGAATCGCCTGACCAGCATTCATTAGGTCATCTGCCTTACATGCTCCTGCCATTCCCTAAAGGAAAGTGACCTTACAATAACCAACCTGCTTTTTGCCTCTCTGCTCGTTACCTTCTGCCTATAAAAGTCTTTCACTTTGTACATCTCCTTAGAGCTTCTATCTGCTAGATTGGATGCTGCCTGATTCATGAATCACTGAATAAAGGCAAAAAGATTTACCCCTTTTGAATTTCATTTCAATGTCACAATCCCATATATTTGAGTGGCATTTGTATAAAATGCTTGCAGACAGTTTCCCACTGATGCTCACAACAAACTGAAGAATGGAGGATGGTGGGCTACAAAGTCCCTAATTCCAGTATGGAGATGAGGTTGTTGAGATGCTGCACAGTTAAACAGGCTGACCACATCCCAGAGTTGTGCCCTGGCAAGTAGAGCCAGGTTCAGGCCCCAAGTCCATCCTTCTTTCATGACTGAGTAGCATCACTGCCTGATGGCCCGTGCTTCAGGGGTATTTTGCTCAGAAGAGGGCATTGCAGGGCAGCAAGGACACCAGGGCTGCTGGTTGGGGTCTGGCTAGCAGGTGGCCAGGTTGGCACTGGCTGAAGGAATTAGCATCATATGACCTAGATGCATTTGCCTTGGGCTGGCCCTTCCCAACCCTGCAGGAGCCCATGAGAGGCATCCTCAGACAGAAGCACAGGGAGTTTGTGGTAAAATGGGGGTCTCAGGGGAACCCTTACTAGTGCTGTTCCTGCCCTTTTCTGTAGTTGGACATGCATTTGCATGTGTGGTATGATTGGCATGTTTACTTTTTCTAAAACTTAAAATGCTAAAATGAGATCCTATTAATCATCATGACAGGGCTGGAGGTGAGGTTCAGGGCAGCTATTATTATGAGCACGGGTCCCTGAGAGCCTTCTTCGAGGCCTCACACAGATCTATGGATGAGGGAACCCACCCAGTGCCCCCTCAGGCCTTCTGCTAGAGCTGGCTCAGCTGGGACAAGAGAATCCTGCTCTTCTTTTAGCTTGAGAAGTCAAGGGATATAGGTCGTATATTTTTAAATGCAACCAGAGATAGTGTCCTAAAGAGAAAAAGAAGTCACATGGATAAGTGAAATTCTTACTACCTACAGTTTGAAAACCGTGACACAAGTGACTGTTGCACTTCCAAGTGTCTGTTATGTATGAAAAAAATTCTGAGCACCACACTCCAGCAGGCAGCCTTCCTCCAGAAGCCCCACAGTTGTGCGTTATCAGGCACCCCTGCCGTGAGGCATCTCTGTTATTTCGATTTCCTAGTGGCTCAGTGATAAAAGAATCCACCTGCCAATGTAAGAGATGTGGGTTAAATCCCTGAGTCGGGAAGATTCCCTGCAGAAGGAAATGGCAACCCACTCCAGGATTCCTGCCTGGGAAATCCCATGGACAGAAGAGCATGGCAGGCTACAGTTCATTGGTTAGAAAAGAGTCAAACGTAACTCAGTGACCAGACAACAACAATTCTTTCCTAGACGTTTTAGATTGCTTAAAGTAATTCAAATAACAGTAAGATCTCAGGTTCCCATGAAAGGAGAAAACACAGAAAGTTGCCAAGTAAGAAAACTTTGTATAAGTTCTTTACAAAATGATTTCTGAGGCTGGTTGCTGATTTTCACTACACACACACACACACACATCACTGTTCTGAGAGACAGTATTACTAGCTGTGGAGAGTACACTCCTTAGGATCAGTCCACCTAGGTTTCAATCCTTGCTTCTCCTCCCAGCTGTGAGACCTTGGGCAAGTTAATTAACCTCTGTGCCCATGCCCTCCCCACTGGAGACAATGGTACCTACCTCATGGGGTTATTAGGAGGATTAGATGGATTAATACATGTAAAGCACTTAAAACAGTATCTGGCACACCACCAGGAGAGTTTCTCACCTTAATCCACTACCAATTGCAGCTTTCCAAGCATTATGAGGTTCTGGGACTGGCACACATTATTGGCAAGTTTGCCAATCTCTTTCATCTCAGGTATACATTCTGAAGGAGTAAAGTATCATTTTAGGTCAATTTTTTGAAAAGCTGTCCTACAAGAATGATTTGCAGTCTGGTCATGGGTAGGGGTAAAGGTTTAGAGGGTCCTGGAAAGAGAAGTTCTTGCCAATTGGTAAAGAACCCACCTGACAATGCAGGAGATACAAGAGAGGTGGATTCGATCCCTGGGTTGGGAAGATCCCCAGGAGTAGGAAATGGCAACCCACTCCAATATCCTTGCCTGGGAAATCCCATGGACAGAAAAGCACGGCGGGCTACAATCCATGGGGTTGCAAAAAGGCAGACACGACTAAGCACACACAGAAATAGTGGGGGCTTCAAACAGAACCTCCTTCAGCACTGGGGAAGCGAAGCAGGTGGAAGATTCCAACCTTTGCATCCACGGTGCATTGTCAAGTAGAAAGACCCACAGGGGTTACCTGCAAGTCTTTTATTATTTTGAGCCCAACTAACCACATGGAAATCGGTGTTTGCTCTGCAGAATGGCTAAAGAACCACCAAACACCAAAGGGAAAGTAAAAATCCCATGGCTCAGGATGCCTTTTGTCATGTGAGCCCACATTTTTTCATCTGATGTGTAACCCAAGAGATGCCTCCCACTCCTGTTCAATTTATTATGTACATAAGACAAATCACAAGATATAACCTGTCACAAAGGCTGAAATTAAAGCTGCCAATACACACGTCACCAGTAATTGCCTCAGCAGATAGCTTCCGTTCCACATTCTCCCACAGATGCTCCGGCTCTGTAGTATTTCCAAGGCACAGCCTGAACACCGCTCAGAGCTCGATGGGACAGGAAACCTTGAGGATGGCTCGTGGGAGCCCAGGGAACAGATGGGGTTCATGCAGACCTACTATATTGCAGAGCTGCTGGTCCTGGAACCTAGAGGTCACCTCCCAGTGGTACTGAAATGTGCTTTGTGATCAGGTCCTTTTGGGGGACTGGTTTCCCATCTAAAATAAATGGGCTTCAGCCTAAATATTCATCCACCACATTTGAAGTTTTACTACTTAAGTTACCTTTAACAGTCTAGTAACTGCCTTTTCCAAGTTCTTTGGAGAATGACAAATTCAAGGAGATGGATAAGACATCATAAAAGCATGTCATTTGCAGTGCCCTGAATTCTACTATAAAGCCTTTATTTGACATCCACCTTTCCACTTCCAATTGATGAAAGCAGTTTACTGTCTGGCTCTCAGGCAACATTAACCAAACAAAGAACGAATGAGGGTTTTTACATTACACAAGGCCACGCATGGCCACAGAAGGTCAGTGACCAAAAGTAGGGCAGTCTCCTTGCTGAGAGGGCAGATAGAAATAATCCTGTGTCCTGCCATTTGTTATTCCCCAGTGGCTTCAAACTCTGGCATCCTCTCACAAGATCTCAGAGCTGTACATTAATAGTAATAATCAGTAAGCTAGGGACATCCCTGGTGGTCCAGTGGCTGAGACTCCATGTTCCCGATGCAGGGGGCCCAGGTTCAATCCCTGGTTAGGTAACTAGATCCCTTAGACCACAACTAAAGATCTTGCATGCTGCAACTAAAAGACATCACATGTTGCAACTAAAGATTCCACTTGGGACTTCCCTTGTGGTCCAGCGGCTAAGACTCTACGCTCCCAAAGCAAGGGACCTGAGTTTGATTCCCAATGAGAGAACTAGATCCCACATGCTGCAGCCAAGACCCAGAGTAGCCAAATAAGCAAAATAGTAATAATCAGTAGATTAAAACAGGAATTCAAACACCCCAACAATTGTCAGGAGATGCCAATAACCTTTCAACATACGCAGAGCTCCAATGCATTAGTTGAAGAATGCCCATGAGGTAAAACATATTATTAGAATAAATCCTTTCTTGGACAAGAAGAAATTCAGAAATTCAGCTAAAACATTGGTCTATTGCACTAACTGAATCATACTTTTTAAAAAGTTAAGATACTTACTGACATCAGTGGCCATCTTTTCAGTGCTGAAGAAACAAAGGTCAGGTTTTCTTGGATCCTCAATGAAGGAAAAATTTAAAAACAGACCTTCAAGCAAAGCAAAAGACAAAGAGGTAAAGGTTGACCTTGCTCAGGCTTTGAATTCAAGCCACTGCTCCCCGAAATGAACTCCTTCGAGGCCAGAAAATGGCCCATCCTCACACTGGCATTGAGGACTGAAAGAAGAGTGCTTTTAAGACGACTCAGATAAGAAAAAACAGACCAGCCAAAGTTTAATTCAATTTTATTTTCCACTTTTAGTATTTTTCAAATTATACAACATGCAGTCTGCCAGAGTATCCATAGATCTTCATTTTAGAACCTAGAAGGTAACCAAAATTGTCCATGGGCCAGGGGAGGGTTACTTCCAGCTCTTTTGTTACATGTACTATATTACAGCATCATAACTCAATACAAACTGCCATTCTCCCCCTCACACCACCAAAACAAATTCATCCACAAGTTTTTTTTTTTTTTTTTAATGAAAGCTACTGTACAAATACATAAAGCCCAGAGAACACACATCTGCAGTACACACAACATACTTTACAAACTAGACATGGATAATTCTACAGAATTGCCCTATTCCCCTTATATCCACACATGGTGAAAAGTATTTTAAACTGATGAACAGATTTGTAAATGTGTAAGCAGACTTCATGGAGTGGTGCTTCCTTCGGCTGTTACCTTGACCTTATTCAAGATTTTTTAAAAGGTCTAAACTGTTAATGTTCAGTGAAGGCATTTTAGACTATGACGATTCCCGTAGCTCGCTTATGATATGAAGTGTGAGACAACTTAGAAGTGAAATCTTACCCCAGCCCCCTACCTCCTACCCCCTGCCAACAAACAACTTCCCTACTGGGTCATAAAGGCAGAGTCTAAATGTCTTCTGCCTGGCTTAAAAAATACACTTCAAAAAGGAGACTGTTGAGAATTTTTATTTGCTTTCAGTTATTCCTCCAGGAAAAAAGAAGTGATAATCTCCCCATGAGTCTTGGGGATGGCTTAGTCTGGCCTTTGGACAGGAAAATCACTTCGGCCTGTGAAAGTAGGACTTCAAAAACTCTCTAGATGCTACATTCTAGACAGTCCTCTTTACTTCATTTATCCCAATATTTCTACAAATTCTAATTTTCTTAATCATATAATACTATTTCCTTTAAAGTCTTAATCCACATTTATTGTTTTCCCTACTACCTGCCATTCCACAAGGCAAATTGTACAGTACTAGAAGAGATGATACATTTATACAGAATTCTCCAGTAACTGACCAAAACCTACTTGGCATTAATATATTTTTGTCTCCAACCATAAATGTTGATATCCCAAACAGCATTCCTCTAATTCAACAACCCACCATCCTGCAGGGAGAGATTATCTGTAGAAATCATCTGGTTATTCCCTTTTAGCATCAAAGAGTAAACTTTCAAGAAGTAGCTTGCAATATAAAATTATTCATAGAGGAGAAACACACACACACATACATACACACTCTAGCAAAAAGCAGCATACAACCAAAAAATGTCATCGTAGGCTCAGCCATTCACAAACGTGGTTTTCACATCTGGAGTACAAATGTAAAGAATGGTAGTCTAAGAAAGTGAAAATTGCATAAACGTAGCTTTTAACAAAAGCGATTCTACAGAGTATATGGTCCTGATATTACCTTATTAAGCAAAGTAACATTTAGGGATTCATTTGATTTTACTGCATAATCCATTCCAATGATCTGCCTGCCTTTTAGTCACAGTGTAGGAAAGTTAGTTTAAAGGTCCTGTAAAGACTGAAGCTAGGTGAACTGACTGGCTGATCAGCAACTAGCAGAATTATCTTGAAGAGACATCAAAGCCAACTTTCTCTGTGAATAAAAGTGAACTGAATTTTGTGAATCCCTAACAGAGGTCAAGAAATACGGAAATACAAGTGAATGTTTCTTTTAGAAACATGAACGGGTCAAAGACCCCTTTAGAATTAGAAAGGGGGTGCCCAGGGAAAAATGACTTTGTAAAGAATCTAAAATAATCTATTACCAAGAAAACCCAAAAGGAAGAATTCCTCACCTTTGTTCAATTTCCAAACATAGAGTTATACAGTTGCATAATAGTCAGCATAACCACAATAGTGGTTATGACAGTTTATTAACTGGCAAAATCTTCTCAAGAACCAATTTTAGCTTCTAAAATCAGAGGCAACCATATTAACGGCAAGGTTATAATCTATGGCATATGTTATTTATTAACTGATAAGGTTTGTCAAACCTGCTCTACAAGGATCCTTCTGTCAGATGGCAAATAGCACTGGAGCACTATCAACAATGTGAAAAAAAAAAAAATCAAACACAAGAAGTTTTAAAAATGTAGATGAATGCAAACCTGCCATTCTTATTAAACAAATACTTCAGTGGAATTCACCCTCTTCTCTCGCCTTACTACCTGCCCCTCTCAAAACAAAACACACATAAAGTGCAACATTTAACAAATAAATTAAGTCAAAGCAGCTTTGCTTGGTTAGGGAAATTTTACACAAGAGTTTGGAAATCAGTTCGGTCTTTAGTGCTTTTTATACACACACACGTGCACACACACACACGAACTATCTCCCTCCCACCAGCAATGAGAAAGCGCCATGTCTCTCCTGGCATAATTTCATTCCAGTGGTGAAAACAGCAGGGATAGATAGAACCAGCTCACTCATCCCAGGTCAGCACAAGCATAGGATGAGTTCTTTCAATGAGATGGGTTTGGTCATCACTGACTTAACCCTCAGATTTACCCAAACAAGTAGCAGCACATGAGACTAACTGAATTGAATCCTTGTCAGTTTCCCTGGAAACTTTACTACTTGGACATCGATCATTTTAATATGCACAACTGGAAATAAAAGTTGAATCAGCTTTAGAGTCATGTATTTGAATAAAACGATAGCTGAACTGAAGAATCCATCCACACTGATTTCTTCAAATTCTGCCTAAGAGAAACCTATCTATTTGCTGCCAAAGAGAGAACTCAACTAAACAGTCAGTAAGGATGGGTTAATACAACAACTTATTCATAGGCACAAAAATATGTCACTTTCCCTCTAGGGCTTCCTTTTCAACTGCTGGAATGATCCTGGATTTCATCAGCAGTATCCCCACCAGGCTTACGATGGTTCCCTAGAGAAGAGGCCATCCCCGAAGCGAGCTCCTGTGTTCAGGGAGGAGGAAGTGAGGAGGGAGGCAGCCCCATTTCCACTCATCCAACTTTGCAGCATTTTCAACACGTCTGAAGTAATGATGTTTTACATGGGCTGGCTGAGACTAGTCACTGCAGGTTCAGTAACAAGCAGCTCAGAGGTGAATGCTATGACTTTTCGCATCTACATAGATGTGTCTGAGTGAACACTGTCTACATTGCTACTGTCAGATTTTTTTTCTGTCTTGAACAAATATGCTTTGCGTTTTAAAGGGTGCCACACTAAAAGGTATATTTTACAGATCCAAAGATGTGACCAGGGTATTCAAAATGCATCTTTGGGGTGACTTGTTTTGGAAAAGTGTTCAGAATGAAAATTTTAAACCCTATAGCAGCATTTTTGTGTTCCCTAAAAATATAAAGTAATGTGTTTATTTTACAGGAAACCAGACAGTTGTGGTGGCAGAGAGGGAGTCCCCACCTCCACGGCACTTGGTTGTTCCCCCTCAGGGAGTGGTGTTTGCTGGGACGTGGCTGCCAAGAAAGGAGTCTCCGAGAACCACCCAGGGACCACCCAATGCCCCAGGCCCAAGGCCAGAGCAAGGGGTCCCAGGAGTAAGTGGGTCTTCTGTCAGCGTTCCCTTCAGGTTTCTCAAGAAAAGTCCAAGCAAGCATCTGTACACAGAAACTCTATACAGCTCAAATATCTGAAACTGGTGTACTGCAGATGGCTGGGGTAAGCAAGTGGAAAAGAGAATGGAAACTGTAGGAGGGAGAAAAATAAAGGAACTGGTGATTAATGTAGTCCTTGACATGCTACGTGGAGAGTCATACCTGTTGAAAGATAATCAAAGAGAGAAAGAACATAGGAGTTAGAGGGCACAATAGAAATTCACTCTTTAGGGAAAAAAAAAAGTTTTAATTTTAGATATTTAGACCACAGCTGTCCCAACAGAAATACCATGTGAGCCACACATTTAATTTTATTAACAAATCTTCAGGTGGCCACATAAGTTATTATTAGAGATTGAGATATTTTACATTAAAATATTACTATTGAGATAGTTTACAGACTTTTTTGCCAGTGTTTGTCAACTGGTGTGTTTTTTGCATTTTCCATACATCTTCGTGTGGACTTGGCCACAAGTCAAGTGCTCAGAAGTCACCTGTGTGGTGTGAGCAGTGAGCCTACTGGACAGCACAGCCTCCTACATAGTGCTTTTGCTCCAAATATTTAGCCCTGACAATAGTCTCTTCCCTAATGACTCAGATGCTAAAGAACCTGCCTGCAGTGTGGAAGACCCAGGTTCAATCCCTGGGTCAGGAAGATCCCCTGGAGAAGGGAATGGGCTACCCGCTCCAGTATTCTTGCCTGGAGAATTTCATGGACAGAGGAGCCTGGCAGGCTACAGTCTATGGGGTCACAAAGAGTTGGACATGATTGAGTGATTAACACTTTCACTTTTCATAGTGTCTTCCAAAAGTCAGTGCCTATTGAAACTACAGATATTTGGAGAAACAGAATTCATTTTCTCATTCCTTGGGGGAACTCAAGCACCAATTCTCACTTGCCAGCACTTGAAGACATCCAGGCAGGTCAGACACACCCCCTTAAGCCAAGCTCTCTCAAGGCAGAGACTCCCAGTCCTGAAAGGCATGGTTTTGTCTCCCCAGGGTGATGAAGTGACATAGTAGGCCCTCTCTGATGTCACTCCACGTCCCACCAGATGTTCATCTGATTACTGTCAAGTCTCCAGGATGAAATGTGACCAGTTCTGACTCAGAGACCAGCCCTTCGTCAGCCTTTGGACCAACTCCAGTGAACTCTACTTTCAGCAAGAAACAGAAAGGCTCAACCTCCTCCCAGCAGCTGGAAGCCCCGGTCTGTCTGAGGTCTTGCCTGTGGGTTTTGTGCAGATATCATGGTGCTTGTGGGGTGAGGAGTGGGTGACAGGAGAGCTTGGTACAGCCTCATCCTTAAGGAATACATGGGTAGTGCCAGGCACAGGAATGTGACAGACACCAAGAAAAACCCACCTGCTCTTCTGATTCTAAAAGCTTCATGTAGATATATAATGGAATGCTACTTGGCCATCAACAAGAATGAAGGTTTGCCATTGGCAGCAACATGGATGATGGACTTGGAGAGCATTATGCTAAGTAAGTCGGACAGAAAGACAAACGCTGTATGCTATCACTTATATGTGAAGTCTAAAAAACATAAACTAGTGAAAACCACAAAAAAGAAACACACTCACAGATACAGAGAACAAATTAGTAATTATCAGTGGGGGGAGGGAAGGGACAGGGGCAAGACAGGAGTAGGGGATTAAGAGGTACAAATCACCAAGCAAAAAATAAGTAAGCTACAAGGATACATTGCAAAGCACAGGAAATAATAGCCAGTATTTTATGACAACAATAAATGGAGTATAATCTATAAAAATTTTAAATCACTACGTTGAACACCTAAAACTAACATAAAATCATAAAACAATTATACCTTAAAAAAAAAAAAAAAAGAGGGGACTCCAAATGGACATACATCTGTTTTTGCCCACAGGAGCCTTACATTCAAACTTGATGTTCAACTGTGATAAATATCTCAGATTACTACTACAACGCTCTCTTTGTAATTTTTTGGTCTTCACTCTTCTGATTTATGTGTTATAATATTGTAAGCAACCTCACATATTTTGTATAAATAAGTAGGATATAAATTATAAATAAATGGGAAAAAATCAGAGTGTGCAAAGGGATTTTAAAAGTAGAAAAGAGCAAAGTAGGTGGTGCAGGAAAGGGAACTAAGAACAAAAACTGAGTAGGAAAAAGAGAACACGTTCCTTTTTAGAATATTACCTCTTCCCCCACTCAAAAAATAAACATTCAGGGAGATCATACGATCACTACCATTTCTTGCTCCAGCAGTGCAATTGCTCAGAATTACTAAGCTGCTGAATTAAAAATATAAAGCCATCTTATAGTCCTGTCATTTTTAGAAGTTAGATAGAGAGAGAGAGATCTGTTTTGGGAAAGAGCATCTTTACTGTGGAGACTCTCTGGTGAGACTGTGTGGTGTGTATTAGCACCAGAAATGAAAAACCTAAAAGCATAGTCATAGTTGTCATTTAAATCTATTTTGAGCTGAAAACCAATAGGCTCAACAATGCTTTCTAAATAGTACCTTTGAAATCCCCATTTCACTTTCCTTACAGGTTCATTTTTCCAAGTGATCTCAGAATCATTCATGGGTCACCCTGGTCAGATGAGACGGCTGTCCTGCGTGCCTGCAGGCAGGGAGGAACTGAGCACATACTTTACATGTAGGATTATGGCTTAACGTGATGACTGCAGCCTACCCGTGTTGACGGAGCCGAGCGTTAGACACACAAACTCTACGGGGCGGCCTCAATAACTCCAGCGGACCATGAAGCGACACGATTTCCTCAGAAGGCCTTTCATTCAAATCCCCCGACTCCCCTCAATGTGCAAGCTGCTGCATGTTTTGGCTAACAGTCTGGAAGAAACGGGGGGCCGCAAAGGAGGCCCAACCTGCTTAGTTTAACTGCCTCTAGGAGGCCGAGAGGGAACTGAGATTGTGAGGGGTTCTGAAAGGAAACACAGCAACTCTACCAAGAAAACGCCCTTTATTGCTTAGAGGTACATCTTTTTCATCCTGAGTTAAAGATCTTCATGGGCATGTATGCCAAAGTAGTCTTTTCCCCAGGTCCAAGGATGGATTACCAGGATACTCCCATCCATCCTCTAACTATCTGAATGTTCACCTTCTCTGACAAACTCCGGGGAGAAGACGGATATAACATATAGAGGCCAGTGGGTCAGTCCCCCCAAAAAAACATTTCTGACTGTTCTGAACAGAGACTGGCCCTCCAGACAGCTTGGTGAATCTTGAGAACCCAGCACTATTGATCCTCCTTAGATGGTTCAGAGGAGCCACTCACTCACCTAAAGGCATACTGGACCAAGCGTCCTGCTACTGGGCTGTCCATGGGCCTCAGTAACTCAGAGTGGCAACGTGTGACCAGACTGAGCAAGAAATAAAGTTGCCTTCCTTTAGAAGGGGTGGGGAAGGTTGAAGAAAGAAACTAATTATATATGGGTTTTGCAAGAAGCAGTTAGAGACCTCCCCCCACCAACTTCGGCTTTTGCAATTGCTTGCAATGGATTTATGCTTAATCAAAATAGTACATAATTTTATCTTTCCGTTTGTCTTTCTACAATTCAGTCCCCGCATTGTAAGAATTACCAGTTGTATCAGACATACCACTGCTGAACAGAACCAAATTTGTCCCATGGGGGCACTCGTGCAACTGCTGTTGAGGGAGAGTTTTACTTGCTCTGAATTCGTAACTCTGAGAAGCACACCACTGAGGAGAGTCAAGTCTAGTGACTGTGTTGGAGATGAAGGAAGGAATTCTTTCCCTCAGCTCCTCCATGATCCCTCCCTTGGAAGGCACAATGCTAGTTTCAAAGTCCCATGTTACACCAGTGCTGTCTGCAGTCACTTCTTTCCTTTCTCCCCCAGGCCCTGCTTCACCTACTTCTTTTAGGCCTGTCCCCATGGCCATAACATTCATGCTGTCAGGGTCTAATTTTTGCCAGATATTCTAATGACTTTTCACTTTACTTTCACATGATCTCATTTAATTCCCAGCATAAGCCCGTGATAAAGGTACTAGGGTCATAACTTCATGCCATGGAATTTTTAGCTGTTAAACAGACAGGAACCTTGTCTGGAAGGACAAGGCTGGATTTGCTTCATATACTTCAACTGAAACAACCCAACTGCAGCAGACAGAAGGCCTGAAGCAGATAGGAGAAACCAACTGTTGTCTTTTAGGCTTAGCAAGAGATTTGCAAAAAACTGTAAAAAAAAAAAACAAAACAAAAACAGTGCCATTCTAAGTTTTTCGTTTTGGAAAATAATTACTTTTCATTAAAAATGGCATTTGTTAATAGTAGTACTATTTTAAATGTTCCCATTTTTAATATACTACCAATCAGCAGATACAACTCAGAAATATCAATATAAAAGCTCTTTGAGTTCACCAAGCTTTTTAAGAATGTCAAAGGTCCTAAGGTCAGGAACCTTGAGAACTGCTGCAGAGCAGACCAGAGCTCTCAGACCAGGATCCCCTACTAACTAGTTGTCAAGATTTTGACGGGTCATTCTGCCTCTCTGCAGGATGTCGAATGAAGCTGGATGCAGGGTTCACTGAGGACTACCACAACACTGTAAATCAACTATGAAAAGTGCAAGTGTTAGTCACTAGGTCATGTCCAATTCTTTGTGACCCCATAGACTGTATCCTGTCAAGTTCCTCTGTTTGTGGGATTCTCCAGGCAAGAATACTGGAGTAGGTCAGCCATTCTCTTCTCCAGGGGATATTCCGGGGCCAGGGATCGAACCCAGGTCTCCTGCATTGTAATCAGATACTTTATCATCTGAGCCACCGGGGAAGTAACTGTACTCCGATATAAAATAAATACTAAATTAAAAAATAAACAAAACACTTAGAAACTTTTATGAAAAGAAAGAAAAACAATTAACAAATAAACTCACAATAAGATCCTGAAGTAGTAAAACCGGAAAGAGGTAGCGCTACCCTGCAGCGACTGTCAGTGATCCAGGGACTGTCATATAAATCAGAGACCCAAGGGTCAGGACAGACTCCTGAGCTCCTCAATGGCTTTCTGTAGTTACATTCACCTGGGTGACCCTGCTATAAACTTCAGAAGTGCTTTTCCAGAGCTGTTTTCTTTATGCCTCAAAACATGAAATCACAGTGGTTAACAAAAAAAAGCATCTTCAAATGTACTTCAAGAGCCCAATTAGTGCCTTCTGGCTCTACTACCATGATTTTGCCTAATATTTTATCAAAGTGTATCTGAACTTTATTAAATGGAATATAATTTCTAGACCTGATATATATATATATATAGTTTTTAATATGTGTACAGTCCTCAAAATAACAGTGTTCAGCTACATCAGCACTGAAAGGCATCTGAGGTCTTTGGTTCATTTCACTATATTTCCAATTGTATGCTTTCCTTGCCATGTAAATCTGAAGCATTAATATGTGCATATTCTAGATTATCTAGCTGACTACCTTGTAACCAACTTCAGCCCCACACCTGCATTATGCCAAAACCAAGTTGGTGCTTCTCGTCACGGCTTTTATCATCTTCAGGCTAAATCCAGACAATAGGAAGATGAGGCATTCCAGCCATGAGAAGACAGAATGACTTGATCATGCAGTGATTTACAGAAAAAGGGGATGAAAGAATAGTCATGTCTTGACACACATGACAAACTCCACCGAATCCAATACATACTACATACAGTCACACTGCACATTGCTCTTTATTTTCAGCAAAAGACTGTCATTTGTAAAGTTAGTAAAGCTTAGTAAAGGTTGGTGATTTGGATTTTTCACTTTTTAAAATCTACTTTCTAAATCTGTTTCAACTTGATAGTTGTGGAACATCTACCAGTTTAAGGAGTGTTTTTTAATTTGCACTAAATAAATAATAAATAAATAATAAAATAAAAACTATAATAAAATAATTTAAATTAACTACAGGAATCTGTGAGAATTTTATTTCCTTAAAAGTACTCTATTTACTACTCAAGTTTGAGAAATAAGAGAGGAAAACCAAGACGATAGAGTCTGCCTCGAAAAGCGTTTCGGAAAACGGCCGAGCTTTCAGTAATGCCCCACTGGCGCCATCTGGTGGACATACTGGAACTAGTGCTCACTGCACAGCAAAGGAAGCAATCCCAGCTCCAGGGCCCTCGGTACCAGGTAGCTGGACAAGCATTTAAACGGTGTCTACCTTAATTAAATGCAGAGCCTCGGATAAGCACTCAGCACTACCCAAGAGGCCTATTTCACACCTCTCTTCAGCCTGCAACCCCATGTCCCGCAACCCTCTCAGCAGATAACTTGACTTCTTACTTGCACAGGAAAACAAGTGCTAAGATGAGCTCCGTTTTCACCTCCCTGCACGCCCCATTTACCAGAATTTTCTATTCTGCCTTGGGTACAGCGTTGCCTTCGTTTATGTTCGGCTCGAAGCACCTCACAGGAAGCCAATACTCTCTAACATATTTCTCCTGGCTCCTAAGTTATCAATTTCCCTTCCGAGTTGGATTATTACCATCAGCGTACAAATAAGCTGTAATAGCTGCCATCTTAAAAAAGAAAAGCAGGAACTGCCCTGGTCCAGTGGTTAAGACTCCGCACTTCCATTGCTGAGGGCACACAGGTTTGATCCCTGGTCAGAGAGCTAAGATCCCACATGCTGAGGAATTCGGCCAAAAAAAAAAGGATGCAAATCCCATCTTAACCTCACATCCCTCCAGTTCTCTGCTGCTTCAAACAAAACTCCAAGCTGCAAGCAGGTGCTGACTCTATTTCCCCACCCCCACACTCTGCTCCACCCTGCCCCCTTGTGCTAAAGCTGAGGTTTCTGCCCTCAGGCCTCCGAAAACCATCAGTCTCTGTGGTTATCTCCCTGGAGCTCTGAGCAGCCTTCAGCACAGCTGACTACCTCCCCTGAGGAGCCAGGGCTTCACTCTGCCTTCCTGAACCGAACATTCTCCTCCTCAGGCCCCTTTATCGCTGCTACTTCCTTTTTTCTGACCTTTCCGTTGGCCAGTCCCCAGATCTGGTCAAACCCTCCTCACGCTCTGTCTCAGTCCACCCTTTCTCCAGGTGACCTCCTCCAGACCCAGACATGTGACCTTAAACACAATCCACAGGCCATAACTCTCTATGACTTCGGCCCTGACCTCTCTCCTGAGCTTGCAGGTTTCTGCCTACTCAACATACCTGCCTGATGGTGAGCTAGGCTGAGTTGTCTAAGAGGCATCTCATGATCCACCAAGTTCTCTTTTCCATAAAACCTGCATTGCCCAATTTTCCCTGTCATTGCTAAAAGGTACCAATATTGACTTGGTTGCTAGGGCCCCAGCCCAGGAACTACCTTTGATTCCCACCCACCCCTCCTCCTCACCCCTCCACCCTCAGCTCTCCAACACAGGCCAACTCTGACCACTTGCTGCTGCCACCTAGCTCAGTGCTACTCCCCACCCCCACCCCACCCCCCTGGTCCAAGTGGACATCCACAATAGTACCCCCAGGGGAGTCCCCTGCACTTACTCTCACCCCACCCCTATCCTCCTTCCAAAGTCCAGCTCTCGCAGACCTTTCCTCATCATGAACCCAGTCCCACAACTCCCAGGCCCAAAGGCCCCAGTGAACCCCAGGTTTAGCTTACACTCTAAACTGCTCACCTCAGCCTCAATTTATCTGGTTCCATCTCCCTCTCCAAATTATGATACTCTCCCTTGTTCTCTGTGCTCCAGCCTTATCAGCCTTCCTGTGGTTCCTCAAACGTCCACAATCTGGACCCACCTTCCAGCGAGGGTCTGTGCACACATCACCATAGGGCTGGCACTTCTCATCATTTAGTTCTCAGCTCAAAAGTCACCCCCTCTCCTAAATAAGTGTCCCTAATCTCTCTTTCATTAAGCTTTTCTTATTTTCTTCAGAACACTAACCATTATTTGCAGTTACCTTCTTTATCTGCTATCTCTCCCCGACAAGTGTGTCAATACACAAGAACAGAGCCTTTGTCTCTCTACTGTTAGACCAAGTACGGAGCAAGTATAAAATGCCTGATCCCATTTGGCAGATAAAGAAACTGAGGCTAAAAGAAATCAAGCAACTTGCCCAATGTCAAAAGAACAGAGGCAAGGCCAAGGTTGGAACCCACGTGTGCCCAATTCCATACCCCATGTCCTCAGTCTGCTGCACCATGCTGCCCCATGTCTGGCTTTGGAGCTTGAAAAAGATGGTCCCCATCCTCCTGAGGCAGCCCTGGCCCCCAGATTTTAATATGAGATCAAAGCTGGCACTGTCCTGGGTTCTTTTGATTTCCACACGTTGGCCTCTTCGGTGGCTCTGAAACTTTGAGCATAAACCCAGAGATGCATTGTGACTATATTCTCTGCATCCTGAGATGAAGCGGAAAGAAATCCCAAAGGGACCCAGATGCTGCCTGAGTATGAAGGTGCCATTCTGGCTCCAACAGGAGAGCTGGAAAGATCAGCAGCTGAGACCATTGCTACAGGACAGACACACTTCAGAACAAGCATCCAAAGAGCAGAAAGTGTCAGTCGTTCAGTCACGTCCGACTCTCTGCGACTCCATAGACTGAAGCCCACCAGACTCCTCTGTCCATGGGATACTCCAGGCAAGAATACTGGAGTGGGTAGCCATTCCCTTCTCCAGGGGATCTTTCTGACCTTCAGATGGAACCCGTGTCTCCTGCATTGCAGGTGGATTCTTCACCTGCAATGCCACCATGAAAACCCAAAAAAGATCATCTCAAAAAGGTTTTGATCCACCTAATAAATGAATTCCATATTTCTATTTTTTAAGCCATGACGTGAGGCTTGTGGGATCTCAGTTCCCTGGCCAGGGACTAAACCCAGGCCCTCAGCAGAGAGTGAGCAGAGTCCTACCCACTGGATCGCCAGGGAGTTTCCTCCAATTATTTTTTTAAATAAGCTTATTTTTAATCAGCATTTCATCAGTTCCAATTATAACTCCCTACTCCATCGGTTATCATCCTTTTGTTTTTCCGACTCCACTAACCAATGACCAATTATTTTCCTAAAAATAGTCAATGTTGTTTATAATATTGGGATAAATACATGTTAGTATATTTTAAACCCCTTATATCTGGTCACAGCACCAAACAAGATACTCAGACATCAGCCTTCTCCACTTAGTGGTTATAATCTATTGCTACTGAGACTAAAAACTGTTTTGCAACAACTACGAGAATTAGAAGAGAACATAAACCAGCATTCATTAACCACCCACCTTGTGCCAAGCCTGCACTGCTCACCTCTCCCACAGCTGCCATTTTGTTGAGCACTCATTATATGCCAAGCCGCTCAGAAGCATGACCTCACTTAGCCCTCAAATCACTGCCTGTGCCCTGGGAAAGGACTCTCCCCATCTCACAGATGAGAAGACTGACTCTGAGATTAAGAAAGTGAAAGGAAGGCCTGACACCTGACCCAGGTCTCTGTCCAAAGTCAAGCCCCTTAACCCCTCCGCCACCCTGACACTTGCATGGGGTCTGTTTGGTGACGTTGGGAGGAGAACACTCAGCCACGGGAGTCATATGAATAGATAATAAGGTGGGTGGAGAAGGTTACAACTTCAGATAAAATCATCAAAACCACCCTTAGAGCTTTGAGTTAGAAACAAAAGAAACGAATCACCATGCTGGGTGAGGGTGCATCTACACTTTTAAGGTCTTGAGAGTCTCAAGACTTTGAGGCTTTCAGGCTAGGATGATGGCTGGCTGCCGTATGGTTGTATGTATCTCACATAAAAGTAGGTCTCACAGGCCTTTCTGGGAGTGCCCAAGGAGGTAGACCTTCCACTGAGCAGTCTCTGAAGCCAGTCTCTGAAGCCAGGTGGTTAATGAATGCTGGTTTATGTTCTCTTCTAATTCTCATAGTTGTTGCAAAACAGTTTTTAGTCTCTGTAGCAATAGATTATAACCACTAAGTGGAGAAGGCTGATGTCTGAGTATCCTGTTTGGTGCTGGTATATTCCTTAGGAGCTTGCTGGAGCCAAGCACACACACGGTGCTTCCGTCAAATGGGTAATAGAGATATTACATCTAGCACAGCAGTGCTGCAGAGTGTGTGTTCAATAAACAGAGTGCTGGGGGGACTTTGCTGGTGGCCCTGGGTTAAGACCCCACATTCCCAATTCAGGGGGCCAGGAATTGATCCCTGGTCAGAGAACTAAGACCCCACACACCGCAACTAAGATCCAGCACAGCCAAACAAATTTTTTAAAAAAGAACCAGAGTGCTGGCTGCCTATCCAACACCCATCTCATCGTTCCAGGCAAGAGAACACTACTCTTATCTGGGGCAGTGATGGGCCCAGCCAAAGACCACCTTCTCCAGCCTCCCCTGAAGCAGATGTGGCCACGTGTCTCAGTTGTGCCAGAGGGGTGTGCTCATTGCAGCTGGATGGCACCTCTGAAAGGGCAACTTAAAGGAAACTGATTCAACTGCATGAACTGCTTCCGCCTCTCCCCAGCTGCTCTCTCTGCTTGCTCAACACAGCCCACAGGCTAAATGTCCATCCACAGAGGAATGGATAAAGAAGATATGGTGCACATACAACGGAATATTCCTCAGCCATAAAAAGGAACAAAACTGGGTCATTTGTAGAGACATGGATTGACCTAGAGTCTGTCATGCAGAGCAAAGTAAGTCAGAAAGAGAAAAACAAATATCAAATATTAACTTGGAGCATAGGCACTACAGTTAGGACTGCAGAAGTCATTTAGGTGACCGTGAGGAAGGGAGGTACTTGCTGAGGACAGTGAGCCTAAGTTTTGTCACTGTACAGTTCCCCCAGCCACTGACAGACCACCCTCAAATGTCCTTCATGTGACAGAGAAATAAACATCCATCCCGCATAAGCCACCTTCGGATACTTTAGGCTACCAGGTCTCAAAGGCTTCCCAGGTCATGTGAGTGGTAATGAACCCCTGGAGGACCTGGCAACAATGAGAATTCCATGGACAGAGGAGCCTGGCCGGCTATAGTCCACGGGGTCACAAAGAGTCAGACACAACTGAGCTCCTTGACGTGCTGCTGGGGCAGGACATGCGCAAGTTTCCTCCTTGGAAGTTTTGTCTGAGCCTTAACAATAGCCTGTGAGTGGGGGCTCCAGCCCTTTATCTTCACTTGCCTTGAAGTGAAAGTGAAAGTCACTCGGCCGTGTCCGACTCTGCGATCCTAAGGAATTCTCCTGGTCAGAATACTGGAGTGAGTAGCCTTTCCCTTCTCCAAGGGCTCTTCCCAACCCAGGAATCGAACCAGGGTCTCCTGCATTTCAGGTGGATTCTGTACCAACCGAGCTATCAGGGAAGCCTGGATGCAGACCCACTCTTTCTTGACTTGCCCCTGATCACTGCGATTTTGTCACCAAGCTCAACCATTTTGCAACCTTTCCTAATGAGGACTCAGACTCCACGGTCAGCATTAGGAGCCACCTCCTCCCATCTATAAGTTACTGGCATGAAGTCAGTTTCTCTAAACAGAGTTTTCTGGCCACCAAGCTGTCTCTCTGCCCTGCCCAACCAGTAAACTCTTTCCTGCAAGCACAAGAGGACAGGCCTGTACTGCCTCCTCTTTTCTCAAGCACACTACTTTTTCCTTTGTGCTGACATGGTAGAGCCAAGTGAGACATGTGGATTGTGGGAAGAGAAGTTTTCAGACCAGCATCTCAAAGAAAAAAAGTGGTCCAGACTTAGCTAGATGAAAATCTGCACAATTCTTTAAAACCCCATTTGTTGAGTTCAGATAGTAATTATAAACATGTGACTTTTGATTATCTGGCTCTTTCTTAGGTTCGGTTCCTGAGACTTAGAGCAACCACCCATGTCTGCCTGCTCTGGGCAAAAGCACCTGACAAACAGGTAATGCCAATGTGGATGCCAGCTACAGAGGGGAGTCCCACAGACAAAAGAAAGCTGGCATGACTCATTCGCCACGCCCTCCCCACACCCAGAGGGTCCCAGCACCAGGTGGCCTGAGCTGGAAGACCCAAAGACTCTAGACTGAGTTGGGGGTAAACGCAGGCCCCCAATAACCTGAAGCCCCCGGGCGTGTGCTGGGCGGAGCTGAGCTGTCTACACACGCAGGGCCAAGCTCCTGGCAGAGGCGAGGAGAGCCCCTGGTGTTGCCCCGGACAGAAGCTACCCCACACCAGGGACTCACTTCATATTTATTTCTGGTGGTGAGTGGAGTTTGAAGAGCCGCCTCCTCCCCCTCGGATGGCGTGCACTGCCGTTGGAGATGATGCAGGGTAGTGTCCAGGGCGGATAGGCTTGGCTGGAAAAGAGAGAAGAGACATTCAGAATGGGCTTACACAGCTGCATCCAGATACCTCCTGGTCACATGCAAAAACCAAGAGGCACAATCTTCTCATCAACGTTGCAATTCTTATCAGCCACCAGACTTTTCTGAAGACAAGAGGTTTGCCCTTCTATTAGCAGTTAGCTAATCCAAGCCACCCAATAATTCAGGGGACAAAAAGACCTTATATAGCAATTACTTCAATTCTGATTAATGAAAATTAGAGACAACAGACTTTCAGTTTTATCTGAGGCAGATCCGTAGGTCCCGATGGGTTCTAACAGCATCTCCCTAAAACTGGATGCAGAATTCTGTCTATGATGCATTATTAGGGGAAGAGGTCCACAGGTTTCAGGAGATTTTTCAAGGGTATAAAAATCCAATAAATGCAGTGAAGCACTAATCTAAGATATGATCTTAAAACTAAAAACAAGGAGTTGCTGGTTTCCCAAACATCTGCAGAGCAGTACCTGATAAGAAATAACATTACATATTATTGGAGATATTTCCATCTAAGAAGAAAAAATGCTCTCTAGAGAACATCCCTAAATCTCTTTTCCTCCTATGGCTCTATCCAGGGAACTATGACTCAACAGCTACACTCTCAGTCTTTGCAGGTACAACATCCAAATCCAGGCCTGGAAGGGGCTGGATGTCCAACCCCCCATGCACTCACTGATGCCAGGCCTGGCACTCTCCAGGGTATTTCCAAACCTGTACTTGCAGGAGACTCTCCCTGAGGCTTCTAGCAACATGCAGCTCCTTCATGGTTCCGCCAGGTGCAAATCACAAGGGGCCTGCAGGCTTTGTTGAGCAAGCCATATATTCTGGTATCTCTGGGAGAGTGTATCTCTGTTCACAGCCAAACCCCTCTGCCCGCACTCAGGGCTGGCTCAGCTCAATAATTTTGAAGATCACCATGTCCTCTGGAATCTCAAAGAAGTGCGTGTCTGGCGATCCCATCTTCCCAGGATGGACGCTGGGTGCTGGGAGGCCCAGGCTGGCCTGCACAGAGCATCTGGCCGGCGGAGCCCTCGCCTTATATCAAGGGCCCGGGTGCAGGCACACGTACCGATCTGGGCCGAGTGAGCCCTCCTGGCCATGTTCTTGGCTCGCACGGCCTCCTTGATGCGGTCCACCTCCTGCTGGTAGCGCTTGCGGTCCCGCATGGCATTCTCCTTGGCCTCCTTCAGCGCGCTCTCCAGCGCCTTCACACGCTCGGCCGTGGCACGCAGACGCTTCTCCAGCTTGGGCAGCTCACAGCGCAGGTCTGCATTGTCCCGGACCAGCTGCAGGGAAGAGAGAGGTGGGGAGTTACCGGAAGGGGAGGCAGAAGCAGCAGACCCAGTGCTGGGGGCTGAGAAGGCCACAGAGGAGCAGTTAGAACCACCACTCCCTGCGCCAGGTTGTTCTGGAAAGTGCATAAGACCGTAAACTCTGGGAGCACCCGAGGGGAATAAAAATCCCACATCCTGAGACTCAGATTTGCCAAACACAGTATTCATAGTTTGGAGAAAGTGGAGAGGGGAGTAGGCTAGAATTAGAAGCCATTTCCAACTGTGGGAAATATTCAGGCTTGGGTGGGATTTGCTTTCTCTTTTGTTTGAGGGGTAAGGGGGAACTTGCAGGAGAAAATTGACTACTCCGATGTTGACATGTGAAAGCTAAGAAATGTGAAGCCAGTTCAGACATGCTCTATGAAAGGGATTCATGTTCTAGAGCTCTCTGAAGGCCTCCTTCAGAGAGGACACGTTGTCTACACCAGCACAAGGTTTGGAATGTACCCAGGGTCTAAGTAACTCAGGAATACTGCTCATTCTTTATGATCTAAGACTCTCAATTCAGAAGGAACAGACTCACCCTAGGTTAAGGATGGGCCAAAAGCCAGTTCTGTTATTTCCTGGTCATCTGACCAGGTATGAGTCATTCAACCACTATTAAGTCCACTTACTACATAAAAAGACCATTGTGGGAATGCAAGTGGATCAGGAAAAGTTTTGAAAATCAGAAGTGCTGTATGGGTTGAACTATTGCTAGGTCCACACCTGTTTTCTTTACCCCTATCTCTCCACCCAGTCCCAGCCCCAGTGCCTGGTACAGAGTAGGTTTTTAATAAATATTCACTGAATTCATGTATAAAATAATTAATGAATTTCAGGGCTCAATTTCAAGTCCCCAGCAGTTTCTGCTTTTCTGTTTCTCATCAAAAATTTGCTTGAATGACTTCAACCACGTTGAATCTGTCATCCTCCCTTTGGGCAAAAGTGCCATCATCAGTAACGCTGAAGAGCATGTAACAAGTCAAAGAGAAATGACATCCCCTAGAGTATGTGGTCCATTGCAAAGCTGAACCATTTCTTTCAGATCCCAAATCTTGAGGATGTAGGGAAAGCCATCATGAACATTTCAGCATTTAAACAGAAAGGAGAGGGCCAAGAGGAAGGGCACATGTGTATACCTATGGCTCATTCATGTTGATGTATGACAGAAACCAGCACAATACTGTAAAGCAATTATCTTTCAATTAAAAGCAAATTTTAAAAAATAACCAGAAAGGAGACAAATAACCTGCCTAAATCATCAGTGGGTTTGGACATGGTTGTTGCTCTCTGTCACTCTAAGCAAACTCCAGGGTGTCGCAGGAACCTGAGAGAATGCCCAAGGAACAGAGCAGAGCAGAGAGGGCGCTGGTGTCGGCCCCAGTTCTCCCATTTGTGGGAGGAAGCCAGTGGCTTCCCCTCCCAGTCTGTTTTCTCATCTCTAGAAACAGGAAGCCTGAACCAGCTCAGTGTCATCCGCTTTGTGTTCTGTGGAGTCTTTGGGTCCACAAAGTGTCCTCAAAAGCATCATGGGACACAACCGAGGCCAGCTGGGCTCAGAGGCTGGAAAGGGAGGGAGAATGAAAAGACACGACTGAACACCCTGCTCCCCAAACCCCAGAGAGCTCACACTCAAATCTTTATATTTGGCTTCCATCAAAGAAAGTATTTCATATACAAAGGAAGTCACTGAAGACTAAGAGTTCAGAGTCCCTTCCGACACTGATGTTCTCTGGTGACGTTATAGTCCTTTTATCTTCCGTATCAGAGCTCCTCCCTCACTGGAGCCAAATGCAGCAAGTCTTCTTTCCAGGAGAGAAGGAGAAGCAGGGGCAAGCTGGCACAACCCTCCTACCTGTTTATGAACCTTGGTGAGTTGCTCCAGGTTATTCTCCAGGAAGGAAATTTTCTGCTTCTGGGCAGCACTGCCTCCTCCATCGTCACTGTCCAGCTCTACACTCTGCATCAACACAAGGGGTCAGCAGAATCAGCCTCCAAACTGCCCACCCTCGGCCCCAGCATCATGTGGAAGAGCCATTCTAAATATCTTTGGGAAGAAATCCCCGATCCTACTAAAGGTTTATTCTGAAAATGAAAATAGAGGTTCTAGAAGTTGAGACTCAACAGTCTTTCCAATTAATTCCCTTGATTGGTATCAAACATGCTATTTTTTAGATAGCTGACCAAAAATATTGCAATTTACTTTTGAAAGATACAGATTAGATACAGTTCTCTTTGTGAATATACCTCTCCCTTGTAGGTAGGTAAACAGACACTTTTCTTTTCAAAAGGAAGTGTTTCAAAACTCATTAAGAAGAACTAATGGGAAAACATAAGCCCAAGACCTAAATTTGATTTCAAAACATCACAACTGAGATAATGAGTCATCAAGCTGTGGGAAAGTGTCTGTGGTCCCACTGGGCAGTCTCCATGGTCTCTGCTTGTCACTTTAGCTTTCAATTACATGAAATTATTTAATGAATCCATCCCAGACCAATCAAGACATCTGTGTGCTGTGTTGGATTGACATTCGAAATTTATCAGATCTTGAGATTAACAAAAGCACTGTTCTCCCAACACTTCCATGCTGAGTGACCACATAAGTTAGGAAATACATGTACAAACACATCCTAGAGTCTAAAAATGGCAAAGCATGTTTATTTTGTCTGATTGCAAAAGATATCATCACTCCTCTCTGAGAGGTGGTGGCCATATGAGCATCTCACACCTGTCTCCTGGGTCTAAATCCAGGGCTCTTAAACCCAAAAGGTCTGTTAAAACTCAGATTGCTAGGCCTCACCCTAGTCTTTAGTCTGGTCCCAAGCCCTAGGGCCTTCCCTGATAGCTCAGCTGGTAAAGAATCTGCCTGCAATGCAGGAGACCCCAGTTCGATTCTTGGGTCAGGAAGATCCGCTGGAGAAGGGATAGGTTACCCACTTCTGTATTCTGGCCTGGAGAATTCCATGGACTGTATAGTCCATGGGGTCGCAAAGAGTTGGACCCAACTGAGCGACTTTCACTCACCCTAGTCTCTGAGTCAGTGGATCCAGGGTAGAATGTGAGAAGCTGCACATTCAGCGAGTTCTTAGGTGATGCCAGTGCTGCTGGCCAGGTGACCACACTTTGAGAACCACTGGTCTAAGAGCAGATCCTCCCTATGAGTCTTACATCATGAAATCTGGTCCCAAGCTCTGCATCCCCCCAAATGAGTCTTTTCAGTTCTTATCATAATCTCTCTAGCCTCTGTCTTCATCACCTCTGCTCTGACCTCTCTTTACCCCCCGATCCAGGTCCTTTGATCATTTCTATGTTGATGATTGTGGTCACTACCTACCTTCCTGATCCTTGTCACTCAGGCCTTGAAATCTCCCATCATTCTCCACCCTCTTTCCTTATTTTGATTTCTAGCCTTCCAAACTCACTAGAATCATGCTGCCAAATGCCAAGGCAAATCCATGCTCTGAACCTCATCTGGACACTCCCACCGCTGCTTAGCATCCTTTTGCTTATCTCCAGTAAATCCCTCACAGCTGCCCGAGTCTCCTCCAGCCTCCATGGGCTCCCCATTCTCTTCCTCCTCCACATTAACTGAGAAAGTCAGAGTCGTTGAATGTATCTCTTCCCCTGTCACATATTTCCCTGCTAATGTCTGGTTTCTCCACTTCTCCTCTCTGGGAAAGTGTGTCCCTTCCATTTACCAAGCTATATGTACCCTTCTACGCTATCAATTCTGTCCTCTCAGATCTGACCCTATCAATCACCTCCTCTTTTTTTTTCCTTAAATAATATGCTTCATCTCTTCCCTGGCTCTTTCACACAGACCCCCATGCACACAGTTAACTACACCTCTGTCCATCCTATTACCTCTGGGTATGCTCACTGCTCCTCATCCATCACTTCTGCAAATGCCTCCTTGCTGCTTCTCCCTCCTCCCTCCTGAGACCTCTGCTAGCTGCTCTGGGGGTTCACCATTCGGCAATTCCCCAGGATCACTACTGCATGTGGCACAAAATGCTCAGACTCGGAAGTCACACCGACCTGGATTTCAGTCCTATCTCTGGCTCTCCCCAGCTCTGTGATCTCAGGACAGCGGAGCCCATTTCCACAACCATAAAACAGAACACAAAGGACCAATTACATGGCTGCTGGGGACAGGAGGCAAGACACGGGATGTTAAAGTGCTTCATACACTCTGACCCGGCCCCTCACAGCCTCCTGACAGGAAAACAGGAGGGTCTAGCCCCTGGTGTTTCCAGGTTCCTGGCATCATTCACCAGGCTGTCTATTGAGAGCCCTCTGGGTTTTCCCTGCTTCACTCAGAGGTTTTCACACTGCAACCAGATAAATATGTGTTTGTTTGAAATAAAGGCCAAGGAAAAGATGATAGCTTCCTTTCACTAAGAACGAAAAGTCAAATACTTGGGAAAAATGTTCCCAAGTATTTTTTCCCCCTCTGGCACATTCTTTTAATCACATTCTCTAGTATGAAGCAATTTTTAAGCATCACCAGCTAGGATTTAAGCAAGTGATAATGATTTAAGCAACTGAAAATGATTCTTTCTGGCCAACTTTTCGTTTCTCCTCAATCCCATTCACATGAATTAGAACTCACTTTTTTAACCCGGGCAGTCAGATCCTGGACAAAGAGTTTACGGAGGTTATGCAGAGTCTGCAGTTCTCGAGACTGGAAGAGAAGATCGTTAAAACACCACTTAAGTGAGGGCACACAGTTTATGACACCATTGGCACCAGACCATCAACCCCAGATGCCTCCACAAAGCTCTGCAAGCCGACTGTCAAGGCCACGGGGCCCTCCGCTTCCTGTGACCTGCCCACCCTCATGTCCTCTCCCTCCACCTGGCATCTTCCCAGGGCTACCCCAAGGTACAGAGCCTGGGAACTCAAACAAAGATATGGAAACTAGACCCAAACCTGCTCGTTTGCTCTGTTTTAAATAGAACCTTTTTCCTCCCTTTCAACCATGAAAACTTGAAAGCTTTCTCATAAAAATTCCTAGTAAGCTAAGTTATAACAGAATGGACTCTTTTTTCATGATAATTTATTGTGTACACATTATACAAAATGCCAACAAATTTTAATGAAAAGTTAGCCGCAATTTCTCCCACCCTAGCTGACCAACATTTTTCATGTTTCCACACCCCTCTGGCCCTAGTCCATAATATGCTTTTTTTGCCTCACATCACTGAGCTAATGGACATTCCACCTGGTGACCCTTGGCAAAGTATCTAAGCTTCCTGTGCTTTCTTATTTATAACATGAGGATAAAAACAGTAGCTGCTTCATAGTTGTTGTTATCAAGGTTAAATGAGATTATTCTTATAAAACTTTTACAACAGTTTCTGGTACATAGTAAGTGTCCAATAAATATTAGTTATTATTACTTTATTGATGCGTCATAGTTGGCAGCTATTTCTTCATTAGGCTTTTACTGTTTCCTTTTGTTGTTGCTATGTCTTTCCTGTAGTTAACTTCTTGGGAGCATTTCTTTTTCCCCTTCATTTTGGATTATTTTCTACTAATGAACACTTAGGAATTAGATTTCTAAGACAAAGGTCTGAGTCAAACCTGGTGCCCTCTGTTAACAAAGTCAGAAAACCTAAATGTTCCCTTCCATTTAAGTCTCCATGTATTCACCACAAGACCCATAACCAGTTATGTTAAAAATATTTTCCTATGAGGAGAGAAATACACTCGCATTTGTATTTTTCAACTCGTCAAAACTGACCTACTCTCACACAGAATGTCAAGGGATGGAACTAACAGAAGCTCACAGAAAAAAAGGACAAAACAGGCTCCAAAGCCATGGAAACAATAAGTTTCTGGGAATAAAGGTTCTATGTTAATTTTAGGTCCTATTACTGGGTCCAATTCCATAATAGTGCTGAAATAAAAAGCACCTAAAGTCAATTGCCTCCTCAGATGAGGCAAATTACTTTCTGCAGGAGGCCAAACGGGTCTGCTGCTAGGAACACCGTGCACAGTGCATGTCTGGGCCTGAGCCACCAGCTGGCAAGTATGTGGGGGCGGACAGCTCCACGCGGTCAGTGACACAGCCACGCTGTCCGTGCCTCTGTCCCAGAGAGCTCAGTCCTGGCCCTCTGCTCTGCCAGCTCTCCTTCCTGCTTCAGGTAGTTGATTAATGACCAAATTATAATCACAGAAAATACTTTCCATGAAAAACACCACCACCCCACAGGGAAATAAGAAGAGAAGACCTAGGTGCCTTGTCAAAGGGCCAGGCGATTCTTCGGGGCCAAACACCAAACAATCCAGAGTCCTGAGCTTGGCGACTTTCTCTCATTCTTGTTTGGTTTTAGGTAACTTCTATAAACAGTTTAACACAAGCAGTTCAGACCTTGGAGACGGTTGATAAGCCACACATGTATGCCTAGGCAACTCCCATTTGGCTTCCTGGGGCCATGAATTTTCCTCCATCATGTGCATTATTTCTTCCTCCACCCTGACTGCTTTCCTTCAGGTCTCTCCCAGCACGGGTGCTGCTCTCCATGTAAAAGTCAGGGCTCAGCTTCCTGCCACAGCGGAGGTGGGACCAGAGCAGTGGAGACCAAGGTTCACCAACACAGAGGGAGGAGGGGTCCAGCCCCAGAGCCCACACGAAGTGTCCTATTAAAGCCAGAGGGCTGCCTGGGGTCCCAGAGACATCTGCACCAGCTGGTTGGCCTTTCCAAATGTCGCCCCTGGAATGGGCTTTACAGACCTTGCTCCCTCGTAGCAGCTCCCATCCTGACATTTCCCCAACACTCCAGGAGGCAGAGCAGCCTTGAGCTGAGGAGGTCTCAGGAAGGGTCAGCCAAAGACAGTGAGCCACCTCTGAGGAACACTGACAGCGTGGGGAGGATGTGATGGAAGGATAAGTAGTAACACCCACGTCTGGACTGGCACAGACTGCAGGGCTCCAGCGTGGGGACTGAAAGTGTTTGTGTGTGATGTATGTGCGTGTATGTGGATGGAGCGTGCAAGCTCGTGAGAGGCTGTATTGATGGGTCTGTCCACGTGTGAGGGACTGAGTGTCTGAGTGTGTGTATGGTGTGGGGGGTGGGGGTAGGGAATGGATGCAAGGGTAGGAATGTAGGTGTGGCAGGGAGAACCAGTGTATCTGAGGAGGCTAGTGAGGAAAATGTGTTGTTAAAAACATATTCAAGCAAATTCCCTGGTGGTCCAGTGGTTAGGACAGCACACTTCCTTTGCAGGGGGCACAGGTTCGATCCTTTGTCAGGGAACTAAGATTCCACAAGCTGAGCGCACACACACACACATCCAAAAAAAAAAGAGAAAAAAAGAAATGTATTCAACAGAGCAAAATAACATGCTTACAAGTAAGTATAAAAGAGAAATCTTGTGAGTCTGGGAGAGAGAGTACATGGAGTGAGTGTCTGTGAATGGACATGAGGGAGGTTGTGAGAGTGAATGAGCAGAAGTGAGAGTATGCCAGTGAGAATGTGTGGATGGTCACGAGTGACTTGCATGTGTGTGTCAGCATGTGATGAGGACATGCTGAGTGTGTAAGAGCTTGTGAGTGGATGAATACAGGCATGAGAATGTGATAGTGGGGACCTGTGGGTGTGAGTGTATGTGAAGACGTGTGAGTGAGAGAGAAAAAGCGATTATGCCCAAGTGTGGGTGAGACCATGAGAGGGAAAGAGGTAGACAGTGAGTTTCTGGGTCTGAACCTGAAAGGTGTACTAGGTGACAGACTGTGCGAGTGTGTGAGTGTAACGGAAGATACTGAAATATTGACCTCCGGCTTGTGGGAATATAGGAACATTTTATTGGTCAATATTTTTCTGAATTGTTATAAACTATCTATGATTATGAGTATCACTTTTCCAGGAAAACAGACATAGAGAAAGCAACGTCATGGCTTCATTTCAGTTTCCCCTCCAGCCATTCTGTCCACTGTCTTCTCCATCAGGCTCAAGAGGCCCAGCTTCTCTCAACAGTCATTCTACTTCTGTCCTGAATGGTTTGTGCCCTTCGAGCCCCCATCTGGCCTTGAGGAGTAGCCAACTCTCACCCAGGGGCCCAAGCACAGCCTCAGGTCCAGCCCTGATCAAGCACCTGCTTCCAGTCTTGGGTCACCGAATCCTGGATTCAGGTTCAGTCCCATGATAGTTCACATGACGTATGGATGGAACCAGTATGCTTGCCTATATCTAAATAGCATGTCATGTGCAATGACTGGATGTGTTTTCACCAGATTTAGAGACTATGTCGGCATGTCTGTCTTCAAACACAGGCTGTATGGCACTCTGAAGGGCTCTTGAGAGCCCTCGGCACCAGGCAGCAATTCCCAAGGGCAAATAAAACAGAAGCAGACCGGGAGACAAACCCAATGAATTCAGACGTAGGACAGAGCAAAGCAACCAGGATCTCACATGGTAAGCCCTTCTTACAAAGGGAAGTGGACCTGCCACACCTCTGCCACAAACCCTGCAGGTCTCAAGGCCAAATCTGGCCTGGCTCCCCTTCTGTCTTGACCTCTCTGTGCCTACCTCCTACCCCGCCTCTCCTCTTGGCCACAGACAGACTGATCTCCCTGCTGTTCCCCAAATGTGGATCATGGGCTGACCTCAGGGCCTTGGCACAGGTTCCTCCTCCAGATAGCCCCATGGCTCCTATTTAAGTTCCTGCTTAAATGTTACTTCCCAGTGGAGCCTCCCCCAACCAGTGTCCTGTGCCCCTTCTATAACCATCTAATGGAGACCATGATCTACTTCCTTATTGTTCACTGTGTGTCTTCCCCGAGTGAAGGACAGCTTCACAAGGGCCACCCTCTTCTCTGTTGTGTATTGATGCAACCCAAGCACCTAAAAGAAACAGTCCTTAGCAGGTGCTCAACAAATATCCACTGATTGTTGAATGGAAGTAAGCACAATGTGCAAGAGGCGGCAAAACTGCAGACATTGTTTGTGATTTGAGTTTAAATCTCATCAAGACTCCGGGGTTACACTCCTAAGGATTGTTGGATGGTTAGTCACTGTGTCAAGACCTGGGGAATAAATTCTACAGCTCTTATGTTTCCATAGGAAGTTTTATGTTTAAAATGATACTCAAGAAAGGCATGCACAGATAAAATTTTAGAAGAAACAAATTCAAAAGATCATAAACTAATCTGGTCTTTGAGACTCAAATGAGTTGGGAAACACGTCAACATACCACTGTCTCCTCCAGCCCTTTGAGGTCCTCTCTGGCTTGCTCCCTTTTATCATTGAGCAATCTAAAAAACAGAACGGAACCATGAACCACCAAAGGGGCATCAGAGATTCTCACAGACACCATGCATCTGCAGATAAATCAACAAAACAAACCAACTCACCAACTCAGGGTCTGTTTTTAAATTGGCCCGACCTAACCTGAATATCGTGGTACTTGAATCACCAGGGTGGACTGGTGGAGATTTCATGGGGATGAGAGAAAACAAAGGAAATATTTAAAGCATACTCACAAGAGCTTTTCCAGTTTCATTTCTCTCTCTTGGTCCTCTATTTTCAGCTTGTTATAATCAGAACTGAGCTTCTCCTGTTCTAGTTGCAGTTTCTGATTCAAACTGAAATGAGAGGAAACAGCAACGCATTCCACATCACCCTGAGATTCTGAGTCATGCGACTGAAGACATGGTTCTGTTCCAAGCCCATTAGCCCTGTGCAATAAAGGCGGCAATTCTGGAGGATTTTGAGAGATCAGAGAACAACCTCACAGCTTCCTCCCTGCCCAAGTGAAAACTAATTTCTGGGAACATCTAAGAGGCATGAAACATAAGGCTTTAAGAATGTATTTATAGCTGGCTTATGCAAGAGCTCTGGAAGGGAAAAAAATGAGATGGGAAAGGGGCCAATATTTTAACACAGGAAAAGAGAGCCCAGTAAGAATTCTTTTTCTGCCCCACAGATGGTACACATGCACTTCTGGAACCTTATCTGGCCACTCTGACCTTCCCTTCCTCTCTGGTCCGATGCTCTGAAAATATCTCCCAAGTTCAACTCCCTGGCTGACATAGGGGCCATTCTGCTCTGTGAGGTCTTTGGGTGGGGGAGGAGGGGGAAGCGGGGGCAGTGGTCAGAGAGAGGAAACACAAAGAAAGTCTGGGCTGCTGCAAAAAAGAAACTCACCACCTGGATGGGAGCACTGGGTCATTTTATGTACCCCAGTCCTTGCCAGGCAGTGCTAGTGGTAAAGAAACCACCTGCCAATGCAGGAGATATAAGAGGCGCAGGCTTGATCCCTGGGTCAGGGAGATCCCCTGGAAGAGGGCATGGCAACCCACTCCAGTATTCTTGCCTGGAGAATTCCATGGACAGAGGAGCCTGGCAGGCTACAGTCCATAGGGTTTCAAAGAGTTGGACACAACTTAGCATACATGCTATCCTCATAAAACCGTTTGTATTCCCATGCCTGCATGACCATACCAAATAGCTTACACACTTATCTGAAGGAAAACCCAGAGGCCAGATAAAAGGCACAGGCCAAGGAAACTCCCCCCACCTGTCAATTCATTCAGAGACCTTCCATGTCTCTCACCTCCATTCCGTCCCTTCCCTCTCCTCCCAGTTGAATGATTTGTGGGTGATTCATCAGAATAACAAAAAAAAAAAAAGCCATGTTTAAAGGCAAAAGCACAACCTGAGAGGGAGCATGGGGTGGCCCCAAAGGGAAGAGACGATGCTAAGTGCTTTTCTAGGTAGACTGTGCACAGAGTCTACCCATGGCATCATTTACACTTTTGCCTTTAAAATGCAAATGTGTGGTACAAGAAAAGAGATTTGGATCCGTAGTCTGGAGAATAACTCCAACTCCAGTTTGATTCCTGTTTAACAGTATGACATTTAGCTTTGATTCGGTACAGAAATCTTGTTTCTTCATCTATAGAAAAAGAAAGGTGGGCAACTTTAGTCTAGACTGGGGTGCATGGGGGCATGGAATGAACTGTATTTCAGTACATTTCAATATAAATGGTTTTCTTTGTTTTCCTCTTTTATTTGGGACATGTAAACACATTGTTCTGCAAAGGGACTCACTGTGCAAAAATGTTAAGAATCCTCAGGCGAGGATCCTAAAGGTGCCTAAAGATCCCAGCCTGGGGACTTGTGTTGATGATGTGGGAAGGTGAGAGGAGTAGGGGAGGGGTCATTACTGAGCAGAGCGGCTGTTCAGCAGCAGCTGCAACAGAAGAATGGCCTTGAGAAGGTGTCACTGGAGCCCAGCTGCAATGACATCCTGGAGCACAGACAGACACCCAACAGCGTGGGTCCCTAAGAGTCCACGTGTGTGACCAGGTGGCTCCAAGTTGTGCAGACGCAGGTACGTGTTGGGCGAGGAGGCAGCAGGAGCTGACTGTCTCCTCTGGAGCACTTATTAACCCAGCAGAACCCCCGAGTCAGGACCAACCCAGCTTTTTTCACACTCTCATAGGAACACATCCTCACCTACAGGGGCACATGTCTGTCCATGTGAGGCACCAATGCGTCCTGCTCTGCAGGGCACCAGGCAGGGCAGCTGGGCCAACCTGCCACCTGCCCACCAGAGCCCCCAGAGGTTGGACTCCAGATGGGGAACAGACCTCAGAAGCATCACAACCCAGCTCCCTGTGACACCAGGGCGGAGCCCAGCGCACATAGGGCAGGGAAAGCAGACACACAGGGCCTGTGCCTGCCTCCACACCCTGCAAGTCCCCTGAGGCAACTCACTCCCGAATCTCATCGATGATTTTCTGCTTCTCCTCGATTTCATCCCGGAGTCTGGACAGCTGCTTCTGATGAGCTTCCCGGTGACTCTCCATCTGCTGCTCCAGCGCCTTCTGCAACCCAGGCCAGGGGAAATGTGTCAGCCACTGTTGGTTCTCAGCCCACGCTGCGCCAAGACTGGATTGCTACTTCCTCTCCCACCTCCCTCAGCTGTCAGATCCCCACACCAGGGCCCAGGACCTACTCTGCTTTATAGGGACAACAATATCCAAGGATCTGTTAGAAAACTGAGTAGTTCTCAGGGGCAAATGACCATATTTCATGAGGAAAGGGTTTGCCTCTGACCTTCCATAGCTCACCTGAGCCACACAGCTTCTCTTGCTAGGTCACCCTGAGATCACTGACCTCTTACTACCTGGTTGACCTCAGGCCATGGCACCTCTCTGAGCTGTACTTCCCCACCAGTAAAATGTCAATAATCTCCCGGCCCTGTCCACTGCATGGATTTATGATGATGCTCCAAGCAGACCTTTCCACCAAAGTGATGTGAACCCAAGAGAAGCCCAGCCAGGTGAGGCAGGGTTGTTGGCTGAACAGCATGGCATCACTTTAGCTATGGGTCTCACACCCAGTGGAGCTTAGGGTTTGTCTAAAACTATTCCAGGTGGCTCTAGTGGTAAAGAACGCACCTTCCAATGCAGGAGACACAAGAAACAAGTGATCAATCCCTGGGTTGGAAAGATCCCCTGGAGAAGGAAATGGCAATCCACTCCAGTATTCTTGCCTGGAAAATCCCATGGGCAGAGGAGGCTGGCAGGCTATAGTCCATGGGATCACAAAGAGTTGGACATGACTGAGGAACTAAGTGCGTGCACGCATGCACACACACACATAATCAAAAGTTCTACAGTTTCTCCATCTCATTTTATCCACCTAAAACCCTTATTTCCCAACCTTCTTACCCACATTTCCATTTCTGTTTAAAATGTGACCAAAATAAAGACCCCTGTGTTTGAGATGTAAATACAAATTGGGGGTATTTCTTTAAAAGATAGAGGGGAGGTGCCTCCTTCCATTCAAAAGAGGGGTGACCGTTTCTGCAGAGGCTGTGACGAGTGGCCAGCATGGCTACTGGAAGGTGCACTCTCTCCTTCTTGCTCATAAGCGGGAAAAGAAATGTACTGATGCAACGTAACTATTGTCTGCAGACATCTCAGCGGGCCTGGACACCTGCATGTCCATCTCACTTCTAAGTCCAGCCACCCTCTGAGAGCAGCTCTGATGCCCAGCCCCAGTCCTGCCCCCCTCCTTCCTACCTCACCTCACACATCTCGGAAAGGAGCTGGATTTTCCCTGATGAAGGAAATCCAGTCCCAAGGCGTGCAGGGCTCCTGGAAGGGGCTGCATACACACCTTCATTTCCTCGGCATCCTGCAGCCGGGTCAGATGCTCCTTTTCCTTATCCTGGAAGCTGACTTCGTGCATTTTTTCTGTTTTGAATTTTAAAGGATGATGTAAGAGATTTAACCAGCAGGATTCCCATCCAAAAGTAAAAATTTTAAAAACCACAACAGAAAGGAATATGGTGAAACATCAGCTTATCTCACCAAGTTACCACTGTGGAATAAAGGAACATGCCTCTGAAGGAGGACTTCTTGAATGTCACTCTCAGATACCCTCCACACCTCAGGACTTCCAGCTTGTTAAATCAAGGCTGATTTCTCCAGGGAGACTGTGGAAGTCCTCCGGAGAGAATGGCGATTGGTGGGGACATGTGAACGTGGAGTGGTCATGCTGGACCTGACGGGGCTACCACTCCGTGCCCTCAGAGGACTGCTCCCCACCAGGCCTGGTGAGCCACTCCTGCCAGTGTGCATAAACATGCATGGTCACTGACAATGCTCTCTGCAAATATTAGTGGTATTTGGATTCCTGCCACTATTAGAGTTTTGGAAAGAGCTAATTTACCTCCCATGGGTATTCTCTAAGAATCTGGAGCAGGAAAATAATCTAGGGACAAGCACAAAGAAAACAGAAACATAAAATAACTCTCTCCAGACTAAGCAGGAAGCCCACGCTGTATGTTGGGAGCACATGTGACACTCCTCTGGGAGGGGGCATCCGCCGCACCCTCCTCTTGGTCAGTGGTCTCGCGGAGCCCAGTGGACCATGGGCAGCCTCAGGTGGAAGGACCAACAGGGTTTCCGACAGTGACATTCAAGTCATTAAGTATTCTCTCCACCCTGTTTCACTTTATTTCAGTGTCAACTACAAATTGGCACTTGATGAGGGCATTTGCCATCTGCCTCTGCAGAGACTGAACCCTGTGTTGCTGCAGCTGTTGACCTTCGACATGCCCTGAAGGGAGCTCAGGGTGGAGAAATGAGGCATTTTGTGCTCCAGGGAAATTGGTGGAACGGGTCTCTAGATATATATTTTCAGGAACTGATTTCATGATCCCAATCCTTGTATCTCCTCATATCTAGAAAAGCACTAAATATCTTCATGGTGAAATTTAGCTCCTCATGGCTAGAGGAAAACACTATGTAACATAAGTGCCTGATTGTGTGAACTCCCCCTTCACCAAAATCATATATTTTGACCTTCCCACACTACCTCGCTGGAGCACTTTCTCAGAGCTATCTGAGGTGCTGTCTCCTGGGCTGCAGTCCTCATTATGCCCCAAATAAAACTTAACTCGGAACTTTCACGTTATGCATCTTTTTTAGTGGACATCAGCTATTCTTCCTTTGATTTTGCTTCCACTCAGTGGCACTAGAGAAGGCAATGGTGACCCACTCTAGTACTCTTGCCTGGAAAATCCCATGGACAGAGGAGCCTGGTAGGCTGCAGTCCATGGGGTCGCTAAGAGTCGGACACGACTGAGTGACTTCACTTTCACCTTTCACTTTCCTGCATTGGAGAAGGAAATGGCAACCCACTCCACTGTTCTTGCCTAGAGAATCCCAGGGACAGGGGAGCCTGGTGGGCTGCCATCTATGGGGTCGCACAGAGTTGGACACGACTGAAGCAACTTAGCAGCAGCAGCAGCAGTGGCACCACTGCAGAAGCCACTGACCAGAGGGAAAGCTTCTTTTCCATGTCAGCTTTTGGGTAGAGCATTCTATTCCCAGCATCCCTTATCTCATAAAGAAAACCTTACAAGGTCATAGCGGGGGTGGGTGTGTTCTCTTTTTTCGTTAATTTACATTGAAACAAAATGTATTTACTGAGCAAACAGGCAATACAACAATAAATTAAAAAGGATAACATTGTCACCAATTCTGTTACCCTACTAAAACCATGTTCCCTTCAAATATTAATTTTATAGGCCTTCAAACATAAGTATCCACTGATTTTTAAATGTTATCACCACAGTAAAGATAAAATTACATATTATGATGTTTAATCTAATGCATTGTAAACACGTTGCTTGGTCTTCATGTATTTCATCTCCAAGATGAAAAAAAACCTATTCTTTTAAACCACATACCATAGTTCATTTAACTGTTGGACATTTAGGTGATTTCCTTTTTTTCCACTAATATAAACAATGAATTCTCGAGAATTCTGCAATGAATATTTGAGATTTGAGGAGGAAAAGGTATGAAAAGTGTTAGAATGATTAACATGTATTTTCAAAATGCTTCCCAAAGGGATTTTACCAGTTTTCTTTGCAACTCATCAGATCTGTGTGTTCCCGTTTCACCACAACACATACATCATTAATCCTGTCCTGGTTTCTACATTTTCAGTCATTTCTCTTGAATCTCTTCTATTTATTCATATTTATTGAGTACTTCCTATGTGCTGAGCACATTCTTCCACAAAGGGGTCAGGTGACTGCCTGGAAAAGGCAGAGTTTGCTCAAAGAATGAAAGATTCAGGGGAACCATGGCTGCAAGTTCAGAATTGATATTTAGAGCGACAGGACAGCATGGAAAGGTTGGAGGTCTGGGGCTGGACATGAGGTAGAACTTGATTTTGGAATCCTCCCTTGGGATACAGCACAGTGGTCAGCCTCAAACATGCTAGGGTTTAGCCCCTCGGTCAATGAACAGAGCCACAATTCTTAATTAGGATTAAGGACAGTGACAATGAAGCTGGAGATGAACAGAACCAGAGAAGCATCTGGCAGGTTGAATGAATAGGCCTTGGTGACAGAATGGAGGCAGGAGGTGAAGAAGGGAGAGGATTCTAACTCAGGCAGCAGGCTGGACTGAGGGAAAATGCAAAGAGAAGCAGATATGGGGTGGGGGCAGTCTTCTAGATGGTTCTCTACCCCCATCCCACTCCAATTACACCACTGTTTTCAGTAGACATACAAATGCTTTAATTGAGCAAAATTAAACATCAAGAGTCCAGCCAACTACTGTGTGTCTGATTCAGGCCAACCGCTGGACACCTGCAAAGTGGTCGATTGCTCACCTTGGGCTCGGAGCTTGGCCAGCTCTTCACTGAGCGAGTCCTGGGACTCTTCAAGCTGTCTCCTCTTCTGTTCCATGTTCTGCATGTAGTCCGTCAGGGATTTGATCTTGGCTTCATGCTTTAAACAAGCAAACAGAAAGGGGGCTATGAATGACTAGCGAGTGATTATCCTGGCTTGCCCAGGACTGTCCAACAGGAAAACGCAACAGAGGAGGAATTCTTGACTCCTGTCTGAGTTCCAACAGCCAAGTGCCTATTCTCCCCTTGGTTTGGGATCTGGGATCACAGACTAAGACAGTCCTCTTTTTCCCATGTGCTTCTCTGCCTCATTCCCCTGCTCATGGCTTTCCTTACCATGCCCTTCCTTACCATCTATTAAACTGAAATACCAAAGCCCAAGCTGGTTTTCCTCTTTGTAAAAAACAGAGATTGCTGGAAGGAAAGGGTCTGGAAAAGTGTCAAGGCTTCGGGCTTCATTCTTTGAACCTGTACCCTTGGATTTCTTCTTTGGAACTCAAGTATTATGTCTTTACACTTTCTGCCTTTCAAGCACAACAATTCCTATTTCAGAGACTGCATTTCCATTTTCCTCTCCCTAGGAAGCTCTCCCCGACACCCTGCCAGACATGGGCCTGGCTGGATCCTTCTTACTTGGGCCCCAACATTTTCTTATAGCACCTAACTTCTATTTAATTCATCTATTTTTTTTCTACTTGTTAGCTCCATGAAAGCATAGAGTTAATAAATAATAATGGAGTGAAGGAATAAATGAATGAATGAGAGCTTGTGACTGAACAGGAACAGTAGTCACCTTGAGGCAGATGGAAACATACAGACGCCTCCTCCCCTATATCTACATGGATCATATTTAGGCAGGAGGACCCTGGAGATGGAGCTCTAATGTAATGAAATAACCCCTGGGAAATGGGACTTCGTTGGAGCAGGTATTTTATAACCATAGCTTTTGGTGACAAGGATGAGTATAAACAAAGGAGATAATAGCATTTTAGCTGGAAATATTTTGTCAGGTTCCTTAGATCATGTCAGAAAATAAAGAAACAAGGTTTTTCTTACTTTTGAACCCCAGGCAACAATGACTAAATCTTTGGTTTCGTGTAAATTGTGGCAGAGCACAAAATAGCACCTAAGGGAAAACTATTTGTTGCTAATGCAGAAAGCACTGTCTAACCAACACGGTTATTCTTTAACCCCAAACCATCCTAATATTCTTGAGTCCAATCTCATACACCCCGAGTGTGTGTCACTCTTAAGATCTGGACGGCTGGGGCCCCAGTCCTGGGCCTGACACTTTAGAGCACCCCACGTGGGCAGTCCTCTGGCTGTACCCCAGTCTACTGAGCAAAGTTCTATGCCAAGGGAGTGTGCCCACCTGGAACCACATCCTCTTCTAGATCACAGTGAGTCTGGAAAACTAGAAACTCCTTACTCTGATGACCCTAAGGTCACCCCCAGGAGCAGCAGTGCAGCTTCCATCATCCATTTACATAGATTACAGCTGACACAGTTGCACAGCTCCATCAGCTCACAGAACATGTGGAAGGGGCCTGACTTGGACATGGAGGCTGATGTGTCCACATGGAAGGAAGGACAGTGGGCTTTGGGTCACAGGACCTCTGTCTGTGCACTTGCGTTGGCCTTCAAATGTTAGGGACAGAGTGCTTCAGAAGCACATGCTCTCCGAGTAACAGCTGACTTGGAAATCAGACCTGAAGTGTACTATGCCCTAATGTTTATCATTTTTCTTCTCAATTTTCATAAATTATAAAAATGTCAAAGAGTCCAGCAAATCCAGAAAATGTAGTATAAATTTCACCCATAAACCACTCTCTATCAACTATTTTCCCCCTATATTCCTGGTCTTATCTATACAAATGCATATTTTACCAAGTTGCAAGGTATAGCATAGATCCATCACTCGGCATTTCCATTTTTATTTAACTTTATATAATTATACTTTCCAAATGACTAGGTTTCATACATTTTTGGTAAGAGCTGCATAATATCCTTTCATGTAACTTTATGTTATTAGTCTGTCAATAAATTGTTGCCTATTTTATTTTATTAAAATGAAAGTAATACTGCAATCAACATCTTCCATGTAAGTGCTAATCTTTTAAATCAAGGAATGATAATACCATATGAAATGAAATTTTTTCACTTTCATTAACAATGAAAAATGCTATAAGTGAAATTACTGGCCAAAGTACACTTACGCTTTTATGGGTTTTGATTCCCAAGGTGCTTTCCCAAAGGGACTGACCAAATTATACTTTTCTCAACAATGTATATAAATTTCACTATTACACATTAGCACTGACTAATCTCTTAAACACTTCTTTGCCTACTATGTTATTTATAAAATGGAAACTTGATGCTTTAATTTGTATCTCGTAAATGATTACAGTAGGAGACAAGGCTGGAGATGGTTGTATGATGACACATTGCTATGTTTAAAAGCATACAGGATGAAGTATGCTTTCATCTGCTTCTGAGCACTGTCAGATGTGCCATTACACGCTGGTGTCTGCTCTCCCCAAATGACTTCAGCTATTTTAATGCCTGGACTGAGGCAGTGAGCAGAACACACTGGACCACTTACAGAAGCCTCAAACCCAAACACCAGCCTCAGGTATAGTGGCAGACCAGAAACAAGGCTGCTGCTTTCTGAAACCACCACACTAAAATGAATGTGCTTCCTAATGGACAGAAGAGTACCTTATCACTGAGGCTTGAAAATCCCTTCAAGGCTTTGAGCTCCTACACAAAAGTTTGAGTTCCAGCTCTGCCTTTCACTGGCTATATGAGTCTGGACAGTACATTTAATCTTTCAAGTATCATTCTCCTTATCTAAAAAGCAAGGATAATCATAACACCTGCCTATCAGAATTTTTCTAAAGATCAAGTGAGAGAATGCATGTAAAGTGCTTAACACAGTATATAGTGCATTGTAAGCACTCGGTAAAATGTTTCCTGCTACTGCTATTAGTAATAGCAGTAGTGATAGTGGTGGTAGTTTCTGTTGTCCCATATTAAACTGGATCTGTGGAAGAGATTAAAAGATCAAAGAATGCTGCCTTAGCTGAGAGGTGTTTTAGATGCCACCCAATCTGTTCCACTTTTCCAGGGAAGCCTGGCATGCAGCAGTCCATGGGGTGGCAACGAGTTAGGTACGACTGAGCCACTGAACTGAACTGAATCTTTTCCACTCATTATACATCACTATCTATCCTACCTACCTACTTATTTATAGATAGCTAGATAAAGATATGTAGACACATCCCTTAAAAAAGAGACTGAAGGTAATTCATATAATTTGTACAACTAAACCTAGCCGTAAGAATAAGCCTGGCCGGTCACTGCCTGGGAGGCCATGGACAAGTCCATCAGTTGTCCCTATTAGGCACCATCAGCCTCAGTAAGAGCGTGGAGGAAACAGATTTCCAGAGCACAAGGGTGTCACATGAGGAACAAAGGGGTGGCCTACCTGGGAGATGAGCAGCTGGCAAGCTGCCAGCTCCCGCTCGCTGGCATTCATCTTCCTGTTGGAGTCCATCTGGGCGCTTTCGAGCTGTTTGCTGCGGTTCACCAGAGATTTGACCTCCGACTTCATCTTGCTGATGTACAGCCGGGCCATGGTGAATTCCTCTTCAATGACTCCATTCACATCTGCCAACTGAGCACAGGAGGGAACCACTCAAGGACACCTATGATTGCCAGAGGTTCACAGGGCCCTGAAACCTGTCCATGGAGATGTCTGTGGATTTCTGGAATTAAGAATCCCTAATCACAGGACCACAAGCTGAGAACCACAAGTTGAACTATAGATTCAACCCCAAGTTCTCTGAAACCTCGGATAAAACTTCCAATAAAAAACCTCAACTAATATAATCTTCAATTAACAAGGTTTTTCATTACAATTGATTTTCTAGAATGAAAGAGATGATATCAGCAGAAAAAGATATTGAAATTTTAAAAAGAGATAACTCTGAAGAGGTGTTCCTTACATTTCTGGAAGGGCAGCAAAACCCAGTGTTCCTAAAGGTGATCCTGAGTCCCAAAAGAAATCATTCAAAACTTCAATTATGTTTTCTACAGTCTGCTATCCAGAGAAACAAGCAGTCTAAGAGCTTGAACATGTTTCTATAAGCAAAGGTTGAAATACAGAGGATTTTCTATATAGTTCTCAATTAAAGAATCTAATGAACAAGAACGTGCTATCACCAGAAATACCTCTGGATGAAAGTTTTCCTGCATGACTTCTCATTATGACCAATGTTTCCTTGCCCCTACACGCCTGCCCCTTCCAAGCACACAGGAATCTAGCTTAGTTAAGATCATCTGAGAATAACAGTCTATAAATTCACCTTTAGAATAAAAGACTCTGACAACCAGAATTCTTACACCACCTCATATTTGTTGTCTAATTTTCAGAGCTCTACAGGATACAAATAATGCAGCAAGATAATTGGGATAGAAACCCATTTGCTGAGATGCAGAGATGGCCTTGAGGAGCAAAGTAATTGCGAATACTTTGTTTAACCACCAGAGGGCATCCTAGCACCTCAGGAGAAAACAAGAGCCCTCTCCAGTACCATCCCACGAACAGAGGCTTCAGTTATTCTAAGACAGTGATTCCAGCTGTTTTTTTGATGTTTCACAGTACACTCCATCTGCCCACTTTTGTCATTATTGCTGTCATTAACTCATCGTATGACTATTTTCTTCAATAAACATTTAAGAGCTAGGAACACGGAGTGGTCTATCAACCCTGAAAATTGGCAGCAGGTAAAAAGTACACTGCTCAGTGCCGAGTGCCTGTAATCTGGTGTCAACCTTCCCCTAAAAGTTCCCCAACAATGCTGCTGAGTGTCTCAGGGTCAATCAACACAATGCAGAGTCCAGGTTCATAGCAAGAAAATCCACAAGTATCAACATCTGGCTCCATCTTACTTTAACAGAAGTAAAAGTGACTCTCTGCGACCCCATGGACAATACAGTCCGTGGAATTCTCCAGGTCAGAATACTGGAGTGAGTAGCCTTTCCCTTCTCCAGGGGATCTTCCCAACCCAGGGATCAAACCCAGGTCTCCTGCATTGCAGGCAGATTCTTTACCAGCTAAGCCACCAGGGAAGCCCCTTACTTTAATGGAGGTTCTTACTAATCAGTTACATTTCTGACTGACAGCAATTTGCCTACCAATACCACTCATTACACTCCTTTCATAATCCAGTATCATGGAGATAACAGATGAGAACACCCTACAATCTTTAAGTTCAGTTTTATCCTTCCGCCTTGGTAATCGGTCCAACATGGTACAGAGATGAGAAACTCATTCTTTATCCTGACCAAGCATGCCCTGTTTATTGTCTTTCTGTATAAAGGTAAGGGGACATCCATCTCTTTTGTGTGGAATTCACAACCTGTACCAGATCCTGGGGGGAGAACATGGCTGAACCAAGTTAGGCTGTCGTGGGAAGGGAACAAACACCTTCTCCTCTAAGACGTTTTTCAGCTGAGGGCACATTGTGTTCTATGCCCAGGTGACATCTGAATTGGAGATGAGTAGAAAAAAAAAATTACAATAACGGGCATTCTCCAAGTGAGAACTGGGTATTTCTTTCCTCAAACCAGAACCATAACTTCTGAAGCCTATACTTATTCCAGGAGGTCAAAAAGGAGATTTTGAATCTACGCCTGATGGGAAAAAAAAAAAACAGAACAGTACTCCAAGCAAATATTAACTGCCAGGTTTCTTACCACTTACGAGCTCATGTATGTAGTCATGTAAGTTCAGAGTTTTTAGTAATTCCAGTATACTGTTATTTTAAAAAGAAGAATCAGAGTTTGCTGCTGTAGGATTACTTAATAACTCTCCTCTGGGTCTGACAGTGACTGAAATGTATGTACTAGACTATGAGGCCCAGTGTGGATGACTAATTCAGCAGAAGAGACTGCCTCCCCTTCCATCTTGCCTGTATAGGAATCACCCCCACCCTACATCTCTAGAGCATACAGCAGTCGTCCAAGGTGCCATTTCTAGGCCAAGTAAAAGGTAAGTGAAGTGACTGTTCACATTCTAAGACCTAAAAAGTCATTTGTTGTTGCTCTTTAGTCACTCAGTTGTGTCCAACTCTTTTGTGATCTCATGGACTGCAGTGCACCAGGCTCCCCCGTCCCCGGGATTCTCCAGGCAAGAATACTAGAGTGGGTTGCCATTTCCTTCTCTAATGGATGAAAGTGAAAAATGAAAGTGAAGTCGTTCAGTTGTGTCCGACTCATACGACCCCATGGACTGCAGCCCACCAGGCTCCTCTGTCCACGGGATTTTCCAGGCAAGAGAACTGGAGTGGGATGCCATTGCCTTCTCCAGAGGATCTTCCCAATTCAGGGATCGAACCCCCATCTCCTGTGTCTCCTGCATTGCAGGGAGATTCTTTACTGCTTGAGCCACCAGGGAAGCCCTACAAAGTCATAATGGGACTTAAAAAATCCTTACTAAAAAAAGTGTCTAGAAATGTCAGTTTTATTTACAAGTGCAGCACAGAGTTAAGGTATGATAAAATTGCTTCCAAGAGGTTGAGGAGCAGGAGGGGAACGAAGAAGCAAGCCCTCCTGGAGGTGAGGAGCCCAGCCACCATTCTATGGGGACTGGAACTCACACCCTGGCCCCAGCAGACCCCAGGCTGTGCTGAAGAAGTTGATGAGAAGGGAGCTATCAGTGATGAAGGCTGACTTCAGGCCCAGGATCCAGAACAGTTTTATCTGCATCTCTGGTCCAGCCACAGCCAGGTCCCTCATGCAGGTGGAGCCCCGGGTCTTTGTCACCTGCTTGAACTTCTTCACCTCCACCCCAGCTAGACCTGAGGTCGGAAGAAAACTAGGCAGCTAATCCAATCCATTTCATTTACTCAACCTCAACTTGTTATTCTGCTTGTGGCTAGAAATCTGGAAATCTCTGCCTTAAAGAAAGACTGGTGACGTTGGAACATGAAAAGAAGAGGCTCACTAACATACCTGGATAAAGTCAGCACTAGGCTCACCTTGTCACTTGCTGCTGTCATCTTGTTTTGTTGACTTAAGTACTGCCTGGACTCTGAAAATGCCCCCAGACATGACTGAGCTGCAGAAATATGAGTTCTTCTGTTTCTTTGCTGTTCAGGCCTGCTGTATCCTAGAACTGAGGGCTGAGAAAGACTCCAGCAGCCATCGTTCCCTCTCACCCCAGAACACCATCATGGGGACTGAATAGGAGTTTTAGGAATAAAAACACAAGATCACCAAAAAAGATTTCCTTGATCGCATTTTTTAGGTCAGAAGAATTATATCAACTGAATACTCATGGCCAATAAGAAAAGTATCTGTACCCACAATGATAGATCTAAAAAATATATGCAAAACTCATGCAATTCTTGAGCTGACCATCTTCAAGATAATCTGGACTCATCATTTTACAAATTAGGAATATGAAACCCAGATAAATAAAGTAACTTGCCCAAAGTCACATAATTACTCCCCTTTAATGTTCATTGCCATGATTTTTTTCCTTACAATTACGAATTAAATCATAATTGTAAGGAAAAAAAACAGAATGATTAAGAATATGATGCTACCTAAGTGAAAGTTATCAGTGAAATTAACTAGCTATCAATGCAATTAACTAGGGCAACCAATGTCTAGAATTCAAAGATATCTTAAAAATATTCAAAGAACTTAAAAATAATCTCAATCATACTTCATATTCCCAAAGGTAAGGACTCTTTTTTTTTAATTCCAAAGCACCCAGACACTCCTTGATTTCATTAGCATTTTTCATCAGCTCTATTTTAGAACTTGGCATAAAAATATCTTCCTTTATCATTATCAGCAGCAGGCACCAACTTCCCATAAATCAACTGCACCTTCATATTGCAAGGACCATTTAATCATCCCAACCTCAGAAGTTTATAGCTCAACACCAACATATGCGTCTAAAAATAAATCCTCAAATATAAAATCACCAAACTGGAACTTAATAGGGTTAATCTTATAGTACCAGAGAATTCTATGGTAAAATTAGATTCATTTGCAAAGATTCATGAAATATTCAGTTTCAATAGAGGTTCTATGAAAGAACGATTGGGTTTACAAGAGGTCATATGCTCTAAACCTCGATCTGTTATACCACCTAAGCAGAGCTTTCAATGGTTCCCAGAAATGTCCATAAACAAAAGTAATCTGGGGAGGCCTGTCTAGTATTTAACAATCCCAACTCAAAACCTGAGTGTTCCTCCAAAGCAGACTGAAGTAGAATTCGGCCTTTTAAAGGCTAACAGGCTAAACTCCAAGAATTTGGCTTTAAGAACCTTTGAGGTAGAAGTTTAATACTATAACACTATTCCCTGGCTTGATAAAATCCACACATGCTTATCAATGGTTACTCCACAGAAGGTCTTGAGTTCATATTAACCTACAGTAATTAACTGGAACGACAACAATAATCAAATAGTATGGTACTGCTATAAAGATTAGATCACTAAAATAGATGAGAGAGACCAGAAAGAGCCCCACATACTTTTGAAGGTGGCAGACATGCTCATTATCTTATTGTGGGGATGATGGTTTCATGAATGTACACATATGTCAAAACTTCTCAAACTGTATAGTTTATGTGCAGCTGGGACTTCCCTGGTAGCCCAGTGGTTAAGACTTCATACTCCCAATGCAGGGGGCCCGGGTTGGGAACGAGACCCTGCGTGCCAAAACTGAGATCCTGCCTGCGGCAACTAAGACCTATCACAGCCAAATAAATAAATACATGCAGCTTATTTTATGTCAGTTATACCTCAAGAGAGCTATTTTGTTTGATGTCACTCTTATTTTTCCAATGTCCTGTCTATATTGTGGCAAATTGTTCTTGATTGATAGCAGTACTTATTCTTGTTTCTCTGTATTCCTAAACTCATAGACAACTTTATGCCATGTCCCTTATAACCTTGCTATCGATGGCACTAATGTACACCACCCCAGGGGTTAATCATGGTTGGTTTAAGCCCAATGTAGTAAAACTATTTGTCTTTGCTTTCCCAGCTTCCCTTGCAGCTTGGGGTGACCATATGACCCAATTATAGCCTCTGTAAATTATAAGGGGATGCCTATTGGGGATTTCTGGGATATAGTTCTCTCCTGGATGAAAGCTGTCTGGCTTTACAGCCTGTCCTGCCTCGGACATGATGATTGGTGCTACAGAAGCTATCTTGCTACCAAGAGACAAAAATCTACAGGTGTGAAAAGGTCATAGGCTGAGGAAAACAGAAAGAAAATAAAGACCTGGATCCTTGACATTGTTGAGATCCTGCACCAAAAGTTGCTTCTGAAACTTCAAGAAGTATAGGAATGACCTGGGGACTCTTGTTAAAATGCAGCTTCTAATTCAGTAGGTCTGAAGTAGGCCTGAGAGTCTCTAGTTAGAACAAGTTCCCAGGTGATGCAGATCACAACCTGAATAACAAGATTCTAGACTTCTTATATTGTGAATAATAAACGTGGCTTTATTTTATTAAGCCACCGTTAGAATCCTCATTTCTACCTGAAAGCTTTCCTAATTCATACTGATTGATTGGGGACCTTCATTCTGTTGTAATTTCATAGAAAAGGAGAGGGCTTCCATGGTGGTCCAGTGGTTGAGACCACTTTGCAATTCAGGGAACACGGGTTCAATCCTGGTCCGGGAAGATCCCACATGCTGCAGGGCAGCTAAGCCTGTGGGCCACAACTCCTGAAGCCCATGCACCTAGAGTCTGTGGACTGCAACCAGAAGGTAACCCCTGCTCACTGCTACTAGAGAAAACCCATGCTCAGCTAAAAAGACCCAGTACAGCCAAAAATAAATAGATAACTTTAAAAAAAAAAGGAGAAACATTTCTGAGTAGAACTTTTGTTTAACCTATCCAGTCCCAAAGCTCTGTGACACTGCCATGTAATTCTGAGGACTAAACCAACTCACAGAAGGCCAACCAAGATTTGAGGACATTTCCTATAATTGAAACGTAATTTTTTTTTCTCCTTAAGCAAAATAATAATTTACTTAGTCATTCAATCAGCCTTTTGTTCATTCATTCAAATATGATCAAGCACACAGCAGATGCAAGACACCATGCTAAGCACTGGATACTTAGGAGAATAAACACAGACTCTGCTTGCTCAGAATCGTGCCATTATAAGAGAAGGCAGAGAGGATAGAAGAAGGGCTGGCTTACAGTCTTCACGTCATTGGTACCAATGATTCCTCCTATCTCCCCCAAATCCTTCAATAGCAGATTCAGGATCTCGGTGGCCCTTTTCTTCTGATGATTGCTAAGCTCCTGCAGCTGGCTCAGTTCTCTCTGCGTGGTTGTCAGTGTAGTCTGAAATACACATTTTAACAACAGATTTAAAGGGCCACCCATCAATTTCATACACACAGCGTCATCAAGAATAACATCATGTAGAGTGGAGTTCTTTTATCCTTTCATGTAATTTCGACAGGAGTCCTTTTAAGCCAAACTATGGTATAGCTCTGCATTCTCTGATAAGAGGAAGTTGTCTTGGCCTGATATGTCATTTGTCTGCATATCAGATGATAATTTTCAGGTCAGTGGAATAAGTTATTAAAAATAAATAAAGCTCAAAAGGAGTCCTTATGTTTATAATGTGTAATCACATCTAATCCTACCTACCAGATGTTCTGTTTCAGTACACATTCTTCAGGATATAAACATACCTGCATATGTCTCCACCTTCACTTCCAAACAAACCTGCTCCCTGGGACCACTTCCAAATTCCCATCTGACTTCATAACAGATGGGTTTGGAAGGCCCAAAGGGACATTAATGAGTTTAGAGAACAACCAAGAAAAAATCTTTCCATCTTCACAGTGAACCAGAACTGGACACTCTTCATCACATTTCAAATTTAGTCTGGTTCAACAGGAGATGGCTTCTAAATATACATACCAGAAGCCTCATTTTACTACCAAACATTAACAAATTCATTCCTTTCCCATTTTTCATGTATGCTACCAATATGCATATATTTTTAACTACCTAACTTAACAAACTCTCAACATCAACAAATTTGCCATCTTTTGGTTTCTTGGTATTAACTCAGCCAAAAGAGAAAATAATCTGCAAAAATTATGGAATTGTAAAGGTTAATGCAAAGACATTTATGTAATTCTTCCATATGCAACTATTTAACTTGAGTATTTCTTAATAATCAAACTAAAAACAGTATTCTAAACTAGTCTAGTAGTACTTTGGACTGACAGAAAACAAAACTTGTATCATGGAAAACGTTTCATTGTTTTGGGAAGCAAATATACCACAGACTAGTTAAAGAATCTTGCAGAAAACAGTAAGCCCTGAAAAATCTAAGTCTCCTTCTTTCCTATGTAACTTCTGCTTTGTTTTTCTATTTTTCATTTTTGTTTTTATTTAGGCATTGCCACTGCTTATTTCATTTTATTTTCAAAATCCACAGAAGCAGTAGTTCCTATCTTGGGAAACAGTAAAAAGCCTTCCTCCATGCAGCTGAACGTATGAAATAAGCAGCGTTTTCCATCCGTAGCATCTACAGTCAACAGATCGGCGCTTTCCTGCACCATCTGCTACTTCCCCTTGCTGGGAGGATGGTGGTTTTCCACCAAGCAGCTGGGCACAATCCCATGATACCAGGCCATCGGACTGAGGTGCCAAGGGCAGCTGGTTACAGCCACTCAGCTGCCCACCGCCCATCTTCCAAGTAGAAAAAGCGAAAATGGACACGTTCCACCAGCAGCCACCCCACCAAATGCTCACTGGCCCTCTGCCACTAGCTCCCTGTGCAGAACCAGCAGCATTTCTCGCTGGGAGAATCTGAAAATTAGGAAACATGCAGATCGAAGCACTGGCTGAAAAACAGGACAACAGATAAACCAGGACAGCTAGGTCCTAGGCGAGGACAAGCAGCACTGGGGAAGGAATGGACTGCATTCAGGAAGGTGTAAACAGGAAGAGTGAACTCCATTCCTTGCATGCTCCCCTGTCAATGCAATGTTTTGGGATTTATTTGCTGATACTGTAGCATATGCACAGGTCCACGCTAAGTGCTTTATGTAAACTGTCACTAATTCCCATGCCCTGAAAGGAACATGTTATTATCACCATTTTTACAGATAAGGAAATGAACACCGAAGTGTTAATGTCTCGACTAAGGCTTAATAGTTGTAAAGTCAGATTTCTAACTAGGATTTTTCTGGCTCCAAAGTCTGCACTTTCTTGAGTATCCTATAAGGCATCACTTCTGGTGTTATAAATCCTCTAGATCTAAAACAGACCTGACATGAAGATCTGGAGCAAGTGGACAACTCACTTACACAAACTATTTCAATTATTGGAAGATTTCAAAGAATGCATCTGTGCCTAACACTGAAAAACCACTCAGCCAACTGCCATGCTATGTAGTGGCTTGTCAGTAAATATCAATAAAAGTACAGGAATGGCACCCAAGGAAGTCCCCCCCCCGCACACAAATGCTCCAACCGTTTTCTGGGCCAGCTCGTCTGTCAGCTGCTCATTGGCCCTGGTCTTGTCCTCCACTTCCTGTGACTTCTGGTCGTAATTGACAGCCAGCTCCTCCAGAGCCTGGAGAACTTCTTTCACCTCGTCTTTGGCTGCCTCATTTTCAATCTGGAGACGTGTCAGCTCCTCCTGAATCTTCTCATAGTCTCTTCTCGTGGAAGCTAAAAGCTGGGGAAATTAGATGGCATGGAATTGGTGAACCTAATGTTCAAAGGTTTATGTCCAGTGCTCTATCCAAAGATTAGAGAAAATAAGTTGAAAAAGCTCAGGATAACTAGAAACCATACTATATATCCATATGCTAAATGAAAAAACAGCATGTTGTCTTGAAAATACGTTTCTCTTTCTTTCTCTGTTTCTTTCTTATTTAAAGCCGCATAAGCTTAACTCCAAGAACTGATTACAGATCAAGAATCACCACACTTTTTAGCTGACTGGCTATTCCACATGTTGCATAAAGGATGAGGAGGAGTAATTTCCAAGGACTATAATAATATTTATATGGCTTTTTACTATTATCATTTTTTTTCACATTGTAAACTGGTTGATTTCAGAGTAAATCAAAACAGTATAAAAGAGCAGTCCCTAATTTTTCTTAATATTCATCATGGATTACAGAAGAATTTGCCCCCCACATTAACACTAGTAAAAAGTGAATGACTGACCTTACAGATACTTTCATTATTTTTGTGTTTACTGTATTTTCTGATTTGCCTATAGTGAACAGATATTGTCTTGGTACTGTAGAAAAATAGTAAGAGTCTTCACTGTAACAAAAAGGGAAGCTTATCACAGCAGTTGTACCAAGTTGGAGATGCACAGCAACAGAATGGGAGGGAGAGGGCAGGAAACACTAAACAAATGGAAGACTCAACTATAGTTAAGAGGAAAATCAATTAAATATGGTTCCTGCCAAGAGAAATGTTTGCACAGAGGGCATAATCACTCTTCTACAGAGATGAAGGGCAACAAAGAGGAAGAGAAGAAAATGGTGAGAGTGTTACATCTATGAGAGGGCTGGGACTAGGGCCATGAACTATAGCCACTCGCTATAATTATATCATATGAGCCAATCTATAGCATTTTAGCAACAAAGCAGAAAATACCCTAAAGCACAGAAGAGAAAACATACTTAGGTCCTCAGCAGGGGAATTACGAATTTGATAGATTGGCTATCTGTTCTTTGCTTAGGTCCTGTTTGCAAAATACTTGGCAAAAATACAACATAATAAAGACATCTACTAGAGAACTGAGTGCCATCCAGGGAGAGACTGAAAAAAATTTGCCTCCTTGTAAGTGTGTCACATATATACTAACACAGCGCTTGGACCCCTATCTTCTGTGCTTTCCTCTTCTCTACCTTCTACATTTGTTCTTTGAGTATTTTTTTCCCTACAAGACAGCACAAGAACATGGTGTATATCAAAGACCTGAGTTACCTGATTTGCAAAGCTGAGAAAAGGCTGAAATGGAATGAACCAGGAATGCTGGGCCTTGGGTATGAGGAAGTAGGATCATCCTTGTCCCACTACCAAGCTCCTCTGTCTCTGCTCTTCATAGATTGTGTAGCAACCAGTTATTTACTCTTAAAACCCTAGAGCTCTACCAAGTCAGACATTTATTTTCTAAATTCAGCTAAAATCAGGTTTTAGCAGCCACTGAAAGGAAATCTACCAAGAAATTTCCACAATTCAGTGATTTTTTAAAAAAATTCTTTGCAAATTAAATTTCTGGAATAGTCACAACAGAGAGTCATAAAAGAACTTTGCAAAAAAAAAAAATTATTGCATTCTTTACCTCATCCTGATCCAACATCTGTTGCTTTAGCTTTTCAGCCAACTGGCTCTGTTGGTTAATTTCATCATCCTGAAATGAAACATCATGTTTAATTTTTTGTGGTTAGTTTTGTCATTTTTGATAGCCTGGTTTCTCGATGGACAGCAGTTGGATACCAGGATGCCAACTGTAAGCTTGCTAATAAGATGAAGCAAATGGTGTGGTGCCTCCTCACAGATGAGATTGGTTCAAATACCACTTCACCCACCTTTCTCAGCCGATGAAACATTTGGATATTCTGGGAAAATCAATATCCTCCACATTCAACTCAATTCCTTCTCATCCAGAAATCAGCGATGTAGGGCTTGGAAACTGAAAGGGGCTTTGGAGTTATCCCTTCCAACTCAAAGATGTTAACAGTGAATTCCTAGCTCAAACAATTAGGGAGTGAATCTCTAACCACTTGTACTGTAACAGGTACACGTCCCAAACCTTGTCAAACACGTCCGTGAGTGGGAACGCTTCCATGTGACAGGTGAAAGAGACAGGTATTTCCACTTCAAACCTCTTACTTAGACTAGGAAACATTTACTAGAGAATTCATCTTTGGCATTAGAGAGCTGCCTTTGATTAGGAGCTAAATTTCTTACCAGTCTGAAAAAACCTCAAGGAAGCTGGCATGCAGAAACACGATTGCTTCGTTCCTGGTGTGTCACTGAAGTGGGAAAGGATCTCCCCACAGACTAATTCGCTCTTCTTGCTCTCAGCTTCTGCCACTAGGTGTTGCTGCCACAAAAGCCAGAGCTACCGCCTCCCACGGCCCAGCGTTAAGCATCTCCGCCTCTCCCCTCCCTACGTGTGGTCCAAAGCGGCAGGCGGCCAATGCCTAACCACGTGAGATTCAGTCTTGGTTACCAAGGTTTTCATGAGTTCAAAGGAAATTGTGAAGCGTAGCCTGTGCAGAAAGACAGTGTGGCTTCCCACATGCCTCTCCCTTAGGAACAAGAGAACATCCTGTGTGATGACGCTTCTGGGGTCTAAACCCCAAGCAGAGTTCAATCCAGTTCAGTAGTACTGTCCTCCTCTTTGTGCCAGGAGCTGCCCAGGCATTTCCACCAGCAGCTCCTAAGACACCTACCTGTACCGCACTTTCCTCCTTTTCCAGAGTGGTGGTTAGAGGGTAAATTCAAGGGCCTGGGTTGCAGGACCTCAGTTTTCCCCAGGATACTCGCCTGCCTGTTCGGTTGTATTAGTTCATCCACTTAGATTAACCAGTATTACAGCCTGATCCTTTCCACAGAGCAAGAAAATTCTAACACTAATATTATGAAATCTGTGTCTCCTTTTCCTTTGTATAGAACATCTTTTGGGCTTATTTCTCTGTCCAGGGAGATCGTGTTTATACTGAACTTTTTAACACCAACTCAACTATTTTATATATAGGAAAATTCAAATGCCAGAATATTCTCTGAAAAGTGCTTAGAAATCTATTATCCATGGACTAGATCTTAACAGCTGGCCTCAGGCCTGTGTCAACAGGTTCTAAGAGATGCGTTGAATGTATAGATACGGTTTCCATAGCACATCTTATCCTGAAGCTTTGAAAATTTTTTTTTAAGTTAAAAATTCTTTAATGGTTCTAAAAAATACTCATGGCTTTCCTCTTGAAGTCAGATTTCTGGCAGGAGAATTAGGGAAATTATACCAGAGTAAGTGAAACCCCTCAAAAAAAAAAAGTTATTTCCCCAACTAGAAGACTATTTTGTTGGACATATTTTCTCTTCTACTATATAGACTTAGAATGTCAGTTACCAGGAACAGTTTTAGTGTTTATGTTCCTCAGCGCACAAATATTAAACAACTTAACATAAAAGACTCAAGAAGTTTAACATGGAAGAGCTGCCACCTCTTCCCCTGGGACATATAAGCGATGGCTGCAAGTGACATAAATCATGACAGAGACAGAATAGCAGTGCAAGCGCTTTGTTCTTACACTGTGTTCATTCCAAAGCCTGACAACGTGGGCTTGCTCCTGATGGGTGATGGGCTGGGAGATGGTTATTTTTGAGGTACCATAAGAAATCAAGGGCCCTTAGCCTGTCTGGAAAGGATGAAGACCAAGGATTACATTATAACAACGTGAATCGTTTATGCCAGAGACATTGCCAAACCTACACTTACCCTTTCTTAAGGAAACTTCTCTAAGGAGTTAGCACAGTCTGTTGTGATTTTTTTTTAATTTTCAAAATTTTCAGAGGAAGATGTGCTGTACAGTCAATATCTATACATTCAAGTGTATCTTTTAGAATATGTTTATACATGCTCACTCTGATGCCAACTGTTAAGATCTGGTCTGTGGATAATGGATTAGCAGGCACTTTTCAGAAAATATTCTGGTATTTGAAATAAATGAGTTGTCAATAGGTTACTGGTCACCCTTAATGATAAAGATGTTTTTGTTGCAATGGTAGTCAGTGAAATGATTCAATGATTACCATCAGTTCAACTTCTACTTACACTTAATTCTGCTCTTACATCTCCAACAGTACAGAAGCACTGGAGAGGTGATGGGAAATAAGAGACAGGGCCAATGCCAAACTGCCTATCTTAAACTCAGCTCTTAGCCCACCTCTGCAGCACCACCCTCTGACACCCCTATCATGTGGCTTCTCCCTTAAACAAACAGAAAGGGAAAACATAGAAAAGAAAGAAACTAATATTTAGTGAGCATCTGCTATGTCCTAGAATCATTTACTCCCCAATGCAACCTTCTGAAGTAACAGATGTGAGCTCCATGTTGCAGATAAGAAAAACAACTTCAGCAGATGGGTCATCAGCCTAGGTCTCAGCATTGTTAAGCCACAGGACTGACTCTAAAGTGCCTGCTTTTCCATCACACACCACTGCCTTAGAAAACCACCTGTCCTTCGACCCCTGGAGGGGCAGCATAAAGGGACAGAGGGGGCAGAGGGAAGGACAGCACATAGAATCTTTCTTCCAGCACGTTCTAGACAAATTCATTAGGATTGATAAGTTCCTCATTTCAAGGGCTGAAGCCAAAACAGGATGAGCACTGGACTAGGAGTCAGAAAATGTATAAGCTCATTGTAGCTCTGTTACCTCCAGGCAATGAAAGTCATCTAAGCACCCTGGGCTAGCATCTTATCTAAACCCAGATACTTTCAGCGCTGCCACTAATAATCTATGAAAGTGCCCTGTCCCAACTCATGTATTCTTAAAAGTATCAAACCATCAACATCATCAGAAGCATGAAATAGCTTCTAGAACCTTTAAAAGGCAGACAAATAAAAATGACACCTGATAAGACATACCCAGGCCATCCATGGGTAGAGATACAAATGGCATGACAAGCTTCGGTGTCCCCCTGCCAGGCCGAGGCTTTGGGGTTCAAGTCCTTTCCCAGATCTCTCAACATCACCCTGTGATGGACCACAAATGCTAACCTCAAAATGTATGCTTACCGGGGTTTTCAAAACATACACTAAAGGCAAGGAATATGACAGAAAACGTCCTAGGCTGGGAATTAGGAGGCAGAGCTCCAGGGTCAGTTCTGCCAGCTACCAACTGAAAACTGCCAAGGCCTGGCCTTGCCTACATTTCAGACGCCAAATTCAAGACTCGAAGGTTTTCTCATATCCATGAAAAATCCTCATGCTACCAGGGTAAAAAGATCCCAGTTCCAACCATGTTTGGTTTCTATTCGTAGAGAATAGAGAGCAGAATCAGGTTATCCCCCCACATCCAGGATTCTTTGGGGACACTAAAAACGAACCTTTCAATTCTAAATGAGAAATAAAAATTGCTATATTCTTCAACAATGACACTTCTTTGGAGAAACAAAAAAACCCACATAGACTGTTCACTTATTGATCTCCCTTTTCTCTCACTTTGTTTGAGGTTTTACATAAAATACCTGGGTAGAAAGAGAAGGGTAACAGTATGTCTAGTGCCTAAAGAGTAATTAATCCAGCTCTCACAGCATGAATATCTTATTAAATATGTCACCCGAAGGGTAGGGTGACCCCAGTTTAACACTGTGGTTATAATGCAAACTCCCACAGTCACAAGCACAAAGAGAACCAGCTTCTTTAGGGCAAGCAGTCACATTACCCTTGTAAAGGTGAGACTAGACTCTGAGCTTTACTCAGAAGAAAGAGGCTTGTAAGATTAATGACAACGTTAACATAAAAAGCTGTTCTATCCAAGCCAGAGGTGTCCCCAAGCACTCTGAGCTGAACCACAGCAGAAAAGATAAGTCAGATTAAAAACACCAGCAACCTGGATAAAATGAACTGAAAGGATTTAGGTATTCCAAGGGCAATATGCCAAGGTCACGTGAAACATCAATTTAATTTCCTTTGCCTCTGGGATTCCTAACTTGACCTTCACTGGGGATGAGTGAGACAGTGCTCTCCAAGATCTCTCTTCCTTAATTTCAATTTGTGCACTGACGGGATTCTTTGAGTCCCAAAAGTCTGCCATGAAATTGGACATCCCTAATCAGCATATCCAAACGACTTCATTCAAGAGGATGCTCCTTACTGATGTTATTATTGGCTCCTCATTCCAGGACCTTAGAGCTACATAATCAAAGTACACACCTGAGTTTTGGGAGCCACCACCTTTGCCCCTAGAGCTGGGACACTGCTGGAATTTCCAAGAAGTAACAGACAAGCCAGAGAAGAAAAGAAGGGAGAATTAAACAAAGTTCACTCACCCTCCACCCTCATGCTATGATAAGGTCCCATCCAGTTTCTAGATGTGAAGATTCTGTCTACCGAGGCCAATCTTTCAATCAAATTTCCATGAAAGTTTCCATTCCCCGTGAATCCAGTTCCCCCAGTGGTGCTAGTAGTAAAGAACCCATCGGCCAATGCAGGAGACAGAAGAGACGCTGGTTCAATCCTGGGGTCAGGAAGATCCCCTGGAGGAGGGCCTGGCATCCTCACTCTAGCATTCTTGCCTGGAGAATCCCAGGGACAGAGGAGCCTGGTGGGCTATAGCCCATGGGGTCGCAAAGAGTCAGACAGGACTGAGGCAACTTAGCACACAGCACAGCCCAATAAAGAGCTAGGGTAAGTATTAGGAAAACAGACATAAACATCAGTCTTCAGTCTTACATCAGGTTCCATGGGGCTTGAGCTGCTTCCAGCCAGTAAGTCTAGGACCTGCTACCTTTAGCTTTTTTACCTGTGTGAGGTCTATAAACTCTGACCACAGACCTTATCATCCAGTTGCCGGTAGAGACTGGAGATCTCCTCATCGTACTTCTCCTTCTCCTCTGCAGAGATGCCGGCAACCACGGGAGCAATGTTGTCTATGATGGGGGTGTTATCACAGGGCTCTAGAGTCTTCTGGTCCTTAGCACTGATCTGTTCATCCTCAGGCACTGCTTCTCCTGCAAAGCACAGCCAAGAGGAGTTAGGCATTGAAGAAATTTAGCATGCTGCAGCCCTCCAGGAAAAGTTACAAAAATAGTCACGCCACAAAAAAGACACAAAGGACACAATAAGGAGCTGTTTAAAGTTAATAGTTTGTCGTCTTTCTGTTTGACAAGAAAGGTCGTAGTTAATTGATCAAAACGAGTATAAGGAAGAAGATTATGTAACACCTCCTAGCTCCTGATGTAAACTGGCTCCATCAACCATGCAAACTCTCAACTAATCCAACTTTGCAGCGATACCCAGAATTTTTTGCAAACATTTTTCTTTTGTTAAGGAATATTCTGGGGCTTTACTAGAATCATGTTCTCTCTGGTGATGGATTCAAGAAGCAGACCTTTGAGGCACTCTAATTACAATTAATTAGGTTACTGTTTCATTAACAGCAACAGCCAAATCAAAGAACAAATTCACCATTGTTAATAGAACACTGTAGGGCCCAAATATTCACGTTTCGAGAATCCCTGACCCTGAAGGAGGAAGTTGGGGTGGCCCCAGGACCCGGGAACTCTGACTGACACTACACACACACACACACACACACACACACACACATTTCCACTACCACTCTCTCCCCCAGGAAGTCAGAATTAATTGGCGGACTGGAGAGTTCAAATAGAATAATTTCCTGTGATATCAGGTAGTCTCAGGAAAGAAAAAGCAGCCCACCGAGAATATCGTGCAGACTCCTCCTCGCTTCTCGGTCTGCAGAGAAGCATTGTCAGTGCCTTCAAAGGAAATAGTACCAAATGTGACCATGCAAATTGAGGGAAAAGGGGAAGTTCTTAAACTGGCCGAGGGTTATCCCCAACAAAAAAACCACCTCGCAAAGACAGACTGCAAAAAAGGAGTCTATGGAAATCATGCGGCTCAACTGTCTCTCTTAAATACTTGGGAAGCAAACCAAAACCAAACATACTTTTCCATCACAATGTTTACCATCAGCTTCACACTCAATTTGCTACAATCAGTGAGTGTCTGCAACGTTCCAGGCCTCACCCAGTTCTCAGCCCGTAAAATGCCTTCTGTGGAAATTCCCCAGGAAAACTGTCCGGAGCCAGAGGGAATTTCTCAAAGAAAAAATAACAACAAAAGACACCCAAAGACAAATGACAGAACTTAACTCCTAATCTGTGGCTTCATGAACAGTATATATCACATCTCAAGAAACCCCCCTGAACACTGACTGTGTACATTTATCTCAATATAAACAAAGCACTTTGTGATGGGTTAGCTTTATTGCTTAAGACGCCATTATCTCACTCAATAATCACAAAATGGTGCCATAGGCCTCCACGTCAAACAAAATCAACACTCAATGATTTCACCTTGATATAACAATTCCATTTGAAGCAGCAACTCGAAGCAAAACCTGGAATAAATTATTACTTTGCTGAATATAAAACTGAGCCAACTGTTTTTTTATTCTAAAGCTCAACCAGACTGTACTGTACCTAAGCCTTTTTCTAAAATTATTGACCTGAAACAAAACCAGAATATCAGAGTAGCCTTTGAACTGAACCTGAACCAAATCAATATTTAATTCAGTTCCAATTCTTGGTTTAAAGCATCCATCAGCAGCCTTAGTGTGCAGACTGGATTTCATCCAGTTAAAGCACCTATATTCTCTATAGCCTGCTAAGTCCATGGGCTATAAAACCTGTATAGTGTTCTATTTAGTTCCCAAGTTTTTTTCCTGTTTGTTTAAAACATTATAAATATAAAATTATAAAAATATATATGTATCTTTTTCTAACCATAGAGTATATCCTAAAATTTGAAAGCCCTCTTTCACCTCTACCTCCCAATTCTGTTCCTTCTTAGAGAATTTCACCATTAACACTTGGGTAAATGTCCTTCTCCCACTTAGATTATGACTGTACATCTAATTTTTCAGTTCTAGCTTCTGAAATTTATGAACAGGGCAATCCAAAGCAGTATGAATTGATCTTCCAGTTAAATCTTAATAAAGAGGAAATTCTTAATTGCACTGGACCAGAAAGCAGGCAGAATATAGTCATACTATCCACAGGCCAGTTCAGCCCAAGACCGGAGGTATGATATAAAAACATCTGAAAGAGACATCTGAAACCCTGTGTTCTTTGGTTCCAAATGCCCAGCTGCTAAGTGGCTTCAGTCGTGTCCAACTCTGTGCGACTCCATAGACAGTAGCCCACCAGGCACCCCCGTCCCTGGGATTCTCCAGGCAAGAACACTGGAGTGGGTTGCCATTTCCTTCTCCAATGCATGAAAGTGAAAAGTGAAAGTGAAGTTGCTCAGTCGTGTCTGACTCTTAGCGACCCCATGGACTGCAGCCTACGAGGCTCCTCCGTCCATGGGATTTTCCAGGCAAGAGTACCAGAGAGGCAGTGATATCGTGAGACTGGGGTCAGCTAAGGAGTTGCCTGGGGCTTGCCTGATGGCTCAGATGGTAAAGAATCTGCCTGCAATGCAGGGGACTCAGCTTCTATCCCTGGGTCAGGAAGATCCCCCGGAGAAGGGAATAGCTACCCACTCCGATATTCTTGCCTGGAGAATTTCATGAACAAGGGAGCGTGGTGGGCTACAGTCCATAGAGTCACAAAGAGTCAGACACAACTGAATGACTTTCACTTTTTTTGTTTCCAAGGAGTTATCCAGTGCATATTTCCATTTGTTTGATGGAGGGAGGAGTCAGGGATGAACCCCACAACCTAGCAGTGGGTGATCTGCTGTAACCAAAAGCCACAGGCTTGACTACCCCTAAAGCTGCCCTCTTCTTGTGCTGAAAAATTATAGCATCACAAAGTACAACCACAGTTGTTCCAGATTAGAAAGGTTCAACAAGCCAGTGAACACTGCTCTGAGAGGCACCTGAAGTGACCAACAGATGCTACATAAACATGGTCAGGGCCATAGCGGGACACTCAGCCACCTGCACCTTCCACAGATTCAGCTAATCACAAGCTATCTCCCACTTAACTTCTTGCTTTGTTTTTTGTAAAGGCAAGGAAATACCAGTGCTTTGAACACAGCATTGTTCTAAAGATTAATTAAAACAGTGTGTGTAAAAAACACAAAAATCCATTTCTTACCCCCTCCACTCCCTGACCAAGTGTCAATGCTTTGGGTTTTGTACACAAAATACTATTTTTACTTATTCTGAGATTAGTGTCTCTGGGGTTCTGACAATACCTTTAGTGGTTAGAGCTCAGTTCCCAAAATTAAATACAGTATAGCCATGAGAGTGCCTTTCGGGTTTATTTTTATTATAAAAACAATATTTGAAACCTATACCAGGCCTTCTGGTTTCCCTTGAACAACTCTCAATCAAAGCGTCAACAAGTCCCCCACAAAGCTACATCTGAACAGCGAGCCCATCCCAGTTTTTATTCTAAAGGTCAGGCAGTCAAGATTATTTTTTGCAGCAGTCTTTCAGGCCGAGAAGAACAAAGCAGCAACACGCAGCAACAAAAGCAGCGGGTGTCTGCCGGGGAGAGCACAGCTCCTGCCCAGGGAGGAATCAAGAGCCAGTTTTCCCAAACATCGCTGCCCTTCAAAGGACCAGAAAATGACTTCCAGAAGCGTCCCTGGTAACTACACCATCCAGCTCACAAACACGTCTGGGGATTGTAAATTCCCAACCCTCGGCAGGACCCGACACCAGGCAATCTGTCTCCATGGCAATCTCACGGCATTAATGGAGAATATTCCCTGCACTGCAGTGGACCGGGTCTCCAGAGAAGCCCTCACCAGGTGATTACAGAATAACCAATCATAACGTGGAAGACAGCTGCAAACAAACCCTGGAGAAATAATGCCCTGAAATCTGGTGGTAGGAGAAGGGGAAAGGACCACAAACGAAGATCAGTATCTATTTTTATTTTTACTCTCCTTTATGTGAAAAGCAAATTTCTCTTAGTTTATCCCTTGAGGATTTATACTTGCTGTCCATAGAGAAAGGGCATGTAATATTGTAAAGCATCTTATTTTTTAGAATGAAAGGTTCCCCTCCAACCCCCACCTCAAGAAAATATTTCCTTCTTTACATAAGCATTCTGGTATTTCCTATTGTCAGATGTAATTACCTTTAAGGACTAAAAAGATTTGTGTGTACACAGGAGTGTTCAGTTGGAGCACACCTATAAGGTTTACAGAGCATTTTAATTATAAAATCAAAACCCCCAGAGGGCATAAATAACATTTCCACAAAAAAATAGAAATCCATCAATTGCAATGACAGACTAATCAAAAATTCTTGTTAGCACTATTAGTTAAAAAATTCTAAAACAGGTTTTTTGGGTTTTTGTTAAAAAAAATACAATAAAAAGAAAGAAAACCATTAGACTGCCAGTAATTCATTAAAATTTCACACATGAAGTAGCAACAAGCTAGTTATCCTTTTCATAAGTCAAGCCCCTAAAGCCTCCAGAGAATATAGGAAGGTAATTGCCTTCTCTCTGCAACTCCAGGGCATAGATTGGCCGGTCACTCACAGCTTCCGCCAGAAACCAGATCAGATCTGGCAAAAGAGGTGCTTTCTTTTAATACCAATTAAACAGGCCCAGTGGCAGACCTAATGGCAGGTAATTTCTATATCAAAGAAACGAAAAAGGAAATCTTTTAAGTTGCCAGATGGGTGAGAGCAGCAGGATACAAGATGTCATTATATAAATGGAAGGTTTAAAAAAAAAAAACACTCATTTCTTTATGGGATTATTTTGCACGCACATAGCATCTCTTACCCTAGCTCCTCAAAATACTGTAAGAAGCTTAAGACATTCTCTCATCCCTTCTACAGTAATTTTCTAATAAACTGGTCACCCAGGAGTCAGCATCTACTTTACATTCTTCTTACACAGGCCACACGATTCTCCTAGCAGTCAGTATTTCTATGAATGTTTGGTTGTGCTCTCGAAAGAAGGAAGAGAGCCTAACAAATTAGATCTCTCAAATGAAATACTAACTTCTGAGCTTCTACAACAATCAGAAGTCTAAGGAGGGGCACATCTTCTAAATATTTAATGCCACCAGAGCAAACTATGTTCCAACTACAGAGCCCGCACAGTTCCACAAAGCACCCACCAGCCTTGAGGTTACAGATTTAGCTACTTAGGGAACCAAGGCTGCTGTCTTGGCAGGTTTTAAATCTGGAGAACCAATCTGCTTTAGAGATTGCTGATTTTTCCACACCTTCTCAGCCTGTGATGAAATAATTTCTTTGCATGAGTATAACCACTCTGTTCATCAATATTATATTTAATTATGCAAGAGACACTGTAGATATGCCATATCATCAGATTATTTCCCTGCACTTCTGACACCCATATTTGCAGGGATCCTTCTCTGACTTAAGCTCTTGTAAAAATCTGTCATTTCTTTAAAGGACAAAATTCAAAGACGTACCAGAGAAGAGGGCATGGGTAAAGACTGACCTGGCAACAACAGGAAACAATGGACTCAGCCCTCCTCTAGCATAATGGCCCTGGGCCCTCAGCCTTCCTTCCCCATCCTCCTATCCAGTCTTCTTGGTGGATTGAGCAGGGACCAGGGATGGGAGCTGGGGGCAGGCAGTGGTGGACTGGAAGCTGAATTCAACTCCTTTACAGGATGGTTTGAGTCCTTTCCATACATATGATCAACAAGCAACAGAGTAGGGGAAAAAAAGAAAGATACTGTTTCTGACAGCTGCCCACTCCCTCTATCTGTCCTTAAGCATGTAGGCTGAAAGCATTTCCATGATGCTAAAAGTTGCCAACAGAGCCTCCAGATTTGAAGAGAGTCTGCCCGTGGATTTCAGCCCACAAGATGTCACTAGTACATTCTGGTGGACATGCGTTGTTTTTTAGCCACTCAACACCCATTCTCATAACAGCACCTTGACCGCACTGTGAAGAATTACCGCTCCCCCCACCACCCCGTATGAGTGCAGTTGTGGTCAGACAACACATTAGGGTGCCCTGTCCTTCCCCAGCCCAAGCACACCACCCAGAACAATCTCCTCCATCTCTCCTGGGCCTCTGGGTCTCCAATATACATGACAAGGACAGAAGCACATCCAGAGAGGATTCACGCAAGGTATGGCCCCTCAGAAGCCCAGTTCCTCAGCTGTTCTTTTAGTTCTATGAGTCTCTCATGGCTTTTTTTTTTTTAATTGGAGCATAGTTAGTTTACAACATTGTGTTAGTTTCAGGTATATAGCAAAGTGATTCAGTTACACATATGTATCTACTCCTTTTCAGATTCTTTTCCATTATAGATTATTACAAGATACTGAATACAGTTTCTGCTTTCTCTTTTTGTTTTTACCTTCAGAACCCTCATTGGACCAGTGGGGAATGGAGCCAGGAGAGTGGGTGGTTCTCCCCACTCCAAATTTATAAAAACAAGGTGTGCCCCCAACCTTGAGCCCCCAAGCACATGTCCTGGGCCACAATGCTGGAATGGCAGTGGCAGAAATGAATTAAGGCTTGGTGTATTATGTGCATTATGAATCACAGGTCAATATGCTGAGGATCAATGTTCTATTACATCCAGAGGAGAAAAGGGTGAGGCTTGCATCTGAAGTAGCCCATTAAGCTAGGAGTGGGTGGGGTGGGGTGGGGATCGGACTATCAGCATGTAATAGAGTATTTCACAGCTTTGGAATGACTTTGGGCAGGGAATGCTCTCTCCTGCAGCCAACTGTATCCGATGTACCTCCCCTTCTCTGCCTGGACCCGACTGGCCACTGAGACAGCACATTCTTTTAGCTTTCCCACCCCTCTCCATGTGTGTGCTAAATCACTTGAGTCGTGTCTGACTCTTTGTGACCCCATGGGCTGTAGCTCGCCAGGCTCCTCTGTCCGTGGGATTTTCCAGGCAGGAATACTGGAGTGGGTTGCTATTTCCTTCTTAAGGGGATCTTCCTAATCTAGAGATCGAACCTTCAAAATCCCAGCTCTCTAGATGACACTGCCCAGCCGTGCCCTCATGACCATGAGGAATCAGAATGCACAGGACACATTGGGGGAAATTCCAGTCCCTTCTTTTCACACTCATCTCCCCAGCCTAAACACAAACCACAAGGGCTGTATGCTGGCTGAGTGCAGACCCACAACAGAAAACGAACAAACTCAGAAGTCAAGCACCCTGTGGAGTCAGCTTCGGCAAGTCTCATATCCTGCCTAAAAGAGACACATGGGCTCCAAACAGAACAAAAAGCCCCTGGATTTTTGTTGGATGAGCAGTTAATCCTTAAAATAGTCCTTCACTCACACCCAGTCAAAGGACCACCTCACCATGCCTCCACCTGCCTCACTTCCTGTCTGAAAGTTTTATACCACTTCAGTAGGTTCTCTATATTTGAAAACTTCTGCTTCCAGAAAAAAAAAAAAAAATCCTTTAAAATGTGAGCTTGCAGGACAGAACTCCAGAGAGCTCCCTCCTCTTAATCACTCAGTGATTACATGTTAATGAATGAATTACATGGGGATGAATGGAGGGGTCTCTCTCAAGACCCTCCCTCTCCTCTTCCCTCTCCTCTCTTCAGAGTCCAGAGAGGACCTCACCCCTACCTATACCTTCAATTACATCCTAAAGATCCACAACTCCCAGGGACTTCCCTGGCAGTCCAGTGGTTAAAACTTTGCCTTGCAACTCAGAGGTTGTGGGTTTGATTCCTGGTCAGGGAGGTAAGATCCCATATGCCTTACAGCCAAAAAATCAAAACATAAAACTGAAACAATACTGTAGAAAATTCAATAAAGACTTCAAAAATGCCTCACATTTAATGTATATGAAAATTATGCTAGCCATAAAATAAAATCCACAACCCACATATTTTTCTTTGTCACTCAAGCAGCTCCCCTGAGCTCCAGACACTCAGACCTAACTTCTTATCTGGCATTTTCACCTGGATGTTCCACAGGCACCTCCAACTCCGCTCGTCATCTCCCACGTCTCACTTCCAGTTCTCCTCCCCATTTCTTGTCTCAGTGAGTGGCTCTGCCCTCCATCCAACTTGGCAAGCCAGAAACCTTGACGCCGTCTCTCCCTACTGCCACCAGCCTCACCAAGCCTGGCTGGTAAACACCTAAATACCTCTCTGGTCTATCCATCTCTCTCCCTTGCCACTGCCCTGTCTCTCAATTCAACCACTAAATCTCATGCCTGGAGGACCACCCCAGGTCCTAGCGCTCTTTCCATGCCCTCCAGTCCATCCTCCAACACAACTAATGGATCTTCGAAAACACAAATCTCATCATCCAATATCCTTGAATGGCTTTTCACTGCTTCTGAGATAATGACCGAAATCCCGAACGAGTACTGCCCAGACTTGTCTGCTCTTCTTGCCCATCCCGGTTCGGTGCTGGCTCACCCCAGCTCTCCACACTGGCCTTCACGCTCCCGCCCCTCGGGGCACGTAAACCTGGCTCCCCTCCCCCACCCCCATTTCCACCCTCACCTCCTATTTTGCTCCACAAACTGCTCTGTTTCTCTTGGAACTTACTGAAGGAAACCTTCGCTGACTTGAGTCAAGCTCAGTGCCTTCGTCTGTAATAACCCTCGGCACCTTATCCTCTCCCTTCTTGGTACATTTATTGATCGTGCTTGGAGACTATCTCCCTCACCAGCCTGTAAGCTCTGTGAGGGCAGAGACCATGCCTGACTGCTCACCCTCTAATCCCCAGCACTGCCTTGACCACAGGCTTACTTAACATACAATTATGAAAATCTATCATGTGTCAGAAACCACATGTTAATTTTCCCGAATTATGTAGGTTAAGGGCTTAGGTAGGATCTCACCCCACAGGATGTGAAAAATTTCTCAGTAGATTTGCAAGGTGGATGAAATGAGGCAACAGTTAAAATGATGCCAAGTGACTAGTTCAAGAGCAGGAGAGAGTATCCAAAAGAAATAAAAAGATAAGCATCGGTCAGGCAAATAGGGCAGTGGGCAGACCCCAGAGGACAGTGACTGAAGAATGGAGAACTGCAGGGCTGGGTCGGTGCTTGGCAAAGGACAGGAAAGAAAAGAACAAGGTTAGTTGCCCACACCGTGATGTTTCTAAGGCCAGTGCCCTTCTTTTGCCAAAAGGTTTTATTGAACGTTCCAGGTGTCCAGCAGAGAAATGACCCAAGAGGATCGCAGAAATAGAACAAAATTTCATAGGGCGCTCCCCACCTTTCCAAGCACCCCTCCCCACTCTCCTACTCCTGCCAAATTGCAAGAAGTCATCCACCAGCCGCAGATGCTGAATTATTCAATTATTCTATCAGCTTTCAAAACACATGTGCAGCTAGAAAATCGCCCCCAAAGAAAAGAATAGTATAATTTAGGCTACTAGGTCATTTCTTGAACCTCTCTTGAATCCTGGTTGGCCACGTAATTGTTCTTCAATTGAACAGTAGCTCATTGACACCCACCCCTCCTAGCAAAAACAGAGGCAAAGATATAACCATAAGACATCTGCTGCTAACTGTGCACTTCCAAGCAGGCAGGTTACTTTTGGATTTTGCACAGCGGCCACCAGGCTCCCACAGTCACCCAAGATTGAGACCTGATGCAGCATCTGAAATAAATACCAACACCAATCATCCACTATCCCCCACTACACACACCAAGCTGCCTTGTTTCAATGGGGAGAAAAAGGGGCGGGATAGAGAAAGGACTTGTGCCTGCTAACCTCCATCACAAAGCAAAACCCACTGGAATGATCTGTCCGCACGTGGAAACCCTTCTCCAACGCCTCACCCATAGTCCACCTACCACTGCATGTCAGCTCTCTGAGATATTTTCTTTGAGGAGAACACTCCAAAGAGAATGTTTTAGGGAAAAAGAAAAATGAGTCACAAAACAAGCCTTTGAGACTCCATTTTAGGACTGAGCTTCTTCAGGAATCCTCTATTTCTAGCTCCGAAGAAGCAGAGCATGAAGATGAGTTGGGCCAAAAAAAAAAAAGCAAACATTTGCCAGAGGTGACTTTTAACTCCAAATCAATTATAAAACTCACAAAGGAGAGAATGACATTTTTCATCTAATCAAAAGCAATCAAAGCCCCAAAGTCTCAAACACCACCCTCTACACCTCAAATGTGGCTACCAGAGAGTGAATCACAGTAATAGATAGAGGACCATCTCAATGGAAGCAGATTAAGGCAACGTTGCAAACAGTCACTTGCCCACACCAGGAATGCATGTCAGTCAAGTGACAGGGTGGGGGCAGGGAGTGCTAGGGAAAACATCTGCTTGTTCACACAGCTTGCTGAAAGGCGGGGACCAAGCTCCACCATCATCCACTCTTTCCCAAGTATTCCAGGACATCAACAGTCATGGGGGGAAAAAAGCATGCACTCATATCTGCTTCTTCCTCTCATTCTTCCTTACCATTCCTCCATCTGTTTAGCTCCATCTCCAGATGCTGGATAACATTCTTCAAAGTCTTATTTTTCTCTTTCTCTTTTTCGTATTTCTTCTTCCATTCTTCAGCTGTCAGTTCCAGGTTCACAGAGACTGTATTCTTGATGGTCTTAGCCCTGGTGTGAAAAACATAAGGGAAAAATTCTGAGCAGAGTTACTAGCATTTGCTAAATCATATAATTAAACTTCAAATTCCTTTCACACCAGAAGATTAGGACTTGGGGAGCAGAAAGGATGCTAGAGCTTTTACTACCACCCTCTTAGCTGCTTTAATGGCCCCACTATTTCTAAGGCTCCAAAACTCACCTTTTCCTTTTTTTTTCCCCCTTTTCCTCCTGCCTGTCTCAAGACCCAACAGGATTTTCATCTAAATTGTCTCAAGTCTTTCTCTATTCCCTCTGCCACCATTTCTATTTCCTCTGCTACCACATTGGCCTATGTTCTCAGCATCAACCTGTGGTTATAGCCTAGCTTTTTCAGACATTCAGCATCCTCCTTTAAGCATCTTGCAAGCTACCTTCAGATTCATCTTCATCAAGAAGAGCTTCCTTTTGATTCAATTAACGTCTATGAAACACTGGGGATTTACCAAGATAAACAAGACAAGGTCTCTGGCCTTAGAGTTTACAGTTTCTCATAATAATATACATACAGACAAATTCAATTCTTTCTCTTACTCACACATGGTACCTTAGGATCATCCCTGAGGTACTGAACACATGTCAACAGATGCCTCCAGGGACAGATGGTCACTTTACCAACTCAGGGTGGCCAGGTGAAACCACAGCTCCGAGCCGAGCATGTCCTCTCCCCCCATCAGGTCACCAAGGAGCGGAGGGCCCACTTTTCTCAGATCATCCCATTTTTTTCAAGAAAAGTCAGAAATTGAGATTTTTCTTTGTATATCCCAGTTCAATATAATTTTTCAAACTTATGTGTGGGATACACAGACAAGTCTAATGGCCACCATTTTGCCACTTCTAATATAAAGAGTGACCACCTAGGGCAGATGGCCTGGAGGGGGGTGTGATGCCCCAGTGGGACTCTGGACAGTAAATCAAGGCCGTGCCAGCTCCAGTCAGTAATGAAAACAAAATACATGATTCACCAACTTATGCACAGAAATGAACACGTAAGGTTTGTCCAATTGGAAAGCAAATTCATGATGGCAGAACTCTACTTATTACATACTTTTTAAGAAGTAAAAACTTCTTTTAAAAACTTCATTTATGTGCTATCCTGTTTTATTTGCTACTGACTTTTTCATTTTTAACTCCCACCAGTTCTTGTCCTGTCACATTTGCCGGCACTATCTGATGTGTGATTCGGGTTAATCACTGTTGTCATGAAATGACATTTTGGACACGATTTCTGTTTCAGTAAAAGAAATTCAGCAATCCTCACCAGTGCAGCAATGTCACTCTAAAAATTAATATCTAAAGCAGACAATTAAATAATCCAACTGTCAAAAGAAGAGTTAAAACGATTTCTAATGCATGACTCTACTTAAGAATTAGTATAATGCTCCCTCACTCACTGTAGCTTATTGCTGCTGTCTCTAGAAGTGTTTTGACTCTGTTTTCAAACAGTAGCAACTTTATCGCTACTTTAAAGTCTGTGCCAATTTGACACTCTCACCTCACCACTCCCCCAACATCCTTAGGCAGTGTCATGGATGTTTCTCAGATACAAGCACAAACACTGCAGCATCCATTTTAACTGAGTTAAGTCAGAAAGTGAAAAATAACCTATGGCTGAAATGTTTATGGACATTTAAGGATATACTTTGAGGCTACTAATCTTACTTATCACATCACAAAGAGTCTCTTGATGATTTCCAATGATACCAGAAGGAGAAGCATAGAGCCTTTATGCTGTAATCTGGCAGTTTTAGCCAGAAGTACAATTTTGTGAGCAGACCCAACAAGGTTATTACTGGTATAACTGATCCTCATTCTCAAAGTTCTCTTAAGTTGTTGAGAAAATTCTTTTTCTCCCACTTCTGCAGTAATCAGAGTCCTGGCAGGAAATAGCCTTCTCAAATTGGGAAGAGTTTAACAAAGGTATGGTAAGGGTGATGGGAAATAACAAGGGATAACAGATGTAGCTCAGATGGTAAAGCATCTGTCTGTAATGCAGGAGACCCGAGTTCGATCCCTGGGTAGGGAAGATCCCCTGGAGAAGGAAATGGCAACCCACTCCAGTATTCTTGCCTGGAAAATCCCATGGACAGAGGAACCTGGCGGGCTATAGTCCATGAGGTCACAAGTATTGGACACGACTGAGCGACTAACACACACACACACACACACACACACACACACACAAACACACACAGAGTAGTGATGGGGGAATCTGTAACCACTTTTAGGCTGAAAGGGGCCCAGAGGAAGGGAACTATAAGAGGAAAGTTGTCTAGACTCACAGATACAGAGACCAAACAAGTGGTTACCAGTGGGGAGAGGAAAGGGGGGAAGGGCAAGGCAGGGGTAGGGGATTAAGAGGGACAAACCACTATGCATACAATAAATAAGCTACAAGGATCTATTGTGTAGCACAGGGAATATAACACATATTTTATAATAACTACAAATAGAATATAACCTTTTAAAATTGTGAATCACTGTATTGTACACCTCTAACTTACATATTGACAATATCACACATCAGCTATGCTTCAATTAAAAAAAATAAATTTAAAAAACTGTTAAACTCTTAAAAGAAAAATGCAGCCCTGTCGAAGCTGTTAACAGCCTTTAGTCTAGGAACACAGCCAACCTGAAGTGACCTTTCATGGAAGGAGCCATGAAATTAACACCCTGACATCACTCTCTTCTCTCCTTTTGAGTACCTGCCTATGTTCCTCTCCCACTGGTGGAAGCTAACTGGAAGCCAGAGGCAAAGGAGCCCATTGTAGTTGTCCAAGCTGGTCACTGTCCCAGGGTGCAGAGCAGAACAGAGATGGTACAGAAACAATCCAGAGGAGCAGATGGAAGATACACAAACCAACTCCCGTTTGGAACTGAGAATAATAGTGGGAAACCATGTCTTCTGCTGCTGCCCTAAACAGGCTCCATTCAGTCACTAATGAGGCAGACCATCATGCCTCTCCAACTACTAAATGGAGAACATGAAGAAACCAGCCAGCACTGATTAGAAAGATATTAATTATCCCAAATGTGTTCTACAGATTTAAAATAATCTGAAACAAAATCTCAGGAGATTTGCATGTATGTATTGAAATTGACAACCTGATTCTAAGATTTATAATAGAAATAAAGAAGGCCAACAATAGCAAAGACAATTCTGAAGGACAGAGAGGATGGAATATCAACGCATTATAAAGCCACAGTAATTAAAACTGATTAAACAGTCCAGAAACTTTAGAATAGAAACAGAATAGATTATCCACAGACACTCGGCCATGTAGCCATCTGATATACAACAACGGTGTGCATATAGCACAGAGGGAAAGGACGGTCCTTTCAACGTATGGTGCTTTATTGACTCCCCCAATAACATAAAATATTCGACACAGATGAATCACATGCATAAATGTGAAAGGTAAAACAACAAAGCTGCTAGAAGAAAACAGGAGAATATCTTTAAGACCTTAGGGTAGATAAAGATTTATATTTCTTGAATAGAACAGAAAGACAAGATTAACTTGACTTCATTAAAACTAAAAACCCTCTCTTCATTAAAAGTCACCATTAAAGGAGTTAAAACATAAACTACAAAGCGGGAAAAGATACAAACAATCCATGTATCTGACAAAGGACTTATCCAGAATAATCCCTATAAATCAATCAGAAAAAAAGCACACAACTGGTGAAAACACCAAGTAAAGATTTGAATAGGAACTTCACAGAAGAAGTGCCAATAAATTGTACCCAGAAAAGCGTGCCAAATGTCATTAGCCTTCAGGGAATAAAATAACAATAAGATATATTTACACACCTAATAGAAGAGTTAAAAATTTTAAACTGATAATGCTAAGTGTTGGTGAGGATGTGCAATGACTGTAACACTCACCTGCTACTAGACAGAGTGTAAACTATTCCAATCATTTTGGAAAACTCTTTGGTACTATCTGTTAAAACTAAATACTCATAGGTATATAACCAACAGAAATGAAGACATATGTTCACCTAATGACATGACAATCAATGTCATAGCAACTTCATTTATAAGAGCCCCAAGATGAACACAATCCAAATATCCATCAACAATAGAATGCATACATACATACTATATTGATACAACAAAATACTGTATACCTACGAAAAATAAACTGCTCATAATCTAACAATGTAGTGAACTTCAAAGACAACAATGTTGCATAAAAGAAGCCACATACAAAACAATACTGTATGTTTTTATTTGTAAACAGTTCAAAGACAGCAAATAGTTATCCATGTTGACAGAAGTCAGGATGCCATCTACCTCTGAGAGCTGGGTACTGACAGAGGGTGCAAAACAGAGGTTTCTAAGACGCTGGGGTTATAGTTACATGTGTATATATACTTGCTAAATTTTTACTGAATTGCATACTTATATTTACTTTACTCTATGCATGTTATACTCAACATAAATAAGTTAAGAAAAATAAACTGATGTGTAAAGAAATCAAGTCAGATAAGAATTTCCAGATTGTGAAATAAATAAGAGCTACCAAGAGACAATAAACTTCTATGCCTGGAGTTTTTTTTTTTAATACAATATTCTCCTATCTAAGATGTTGAAACCAGCCTTGCAAAGAGGAATAAAGAGTGTCTTGGTCCCTCACTACCACGAGAGACCTAGAATAAAAGGATGATCTATATCTACAATTTCTTTTGCTTTTTACTGTGAACTTTAAGAAAATCTACAGAGTAAAAGGGCCTCATGATTAGGTTCTGTTTAATTTGCCACTCACAAGTCCCTTTCCTCCTTTGTCAGTATTTAGCTGGTTGCCATCAGTATGAGTTAGCTAGTGGTCTGATGGCTTTTTGTTTTGTTGTGCCTTGTCCACTGTAGAGCATGTCCAATATCTTTCAGCTGTCATACTCTTTGCTCTTCTATTCTGGTATTTCCCACATACTTGAGAGCTGTCTATAACACTAAGCAAAATTAGTGTCATTCTAAACATCTAGACTCTGTTCAAACACAAAAAATCAACATGGATTCTAGGCACTCAGGACCATACATGGACACAATGTCTGGACCCGTGAGCACACATGCATACACATGTGCATTTTCTGCTCAGCTTGGTTCCAAAGGAATTTCAGGTAGCTAACAAGGAACATAAAGTCAATGGAACAGCAGAAATTAAGAACTGCTTTTAAGGCAGGTTTTATCATATTTTGTCTAGCTGAAGCTATATAGGAGCAGCGCCACCACCCAGTCCTATAGCTTTGGGACATTATCTCCTTGATATAGGAAAACAAACCAGTAATCCATGTGAGCCTTACTGTAGCCATGAAGTTACTGCTCACTCATCATCTTTATGGCTCAATCTCACTCTGATAACATCTGATTAATCCAGTGTTGATGCCATCACTCACAAAGGAGCACAAAATAACTTGGGTCTTCATCTCCAAAGATCTTCTGTTTGGTTTTTCAGCCAGAGTCCCTAAGCTGTATACAGAAATAAATGCCTGTTCCTTAAGCTATGACAATAGCAGACACTGAGAAAAGTCCTAATCAAAGGCCAGATAGGAAAAGAATCTTAATTAATATTAGGTTTATAACTTAATAGTAAGACCTACTTAGCACAATGAGCAAAATCTTAATAGTAATACCTACTTAGCACAAATGAGCCAAATCTTGAAGGCACAATGATTAAGGTATCTGTTTTGCAGTTTTTCTTTGTTTTAGCTTGCTTTACAGAGAGTTAAGCACCACTTAAATAATATACAACCTAAGCTTGCACCAGATATAACATGTCTTCCCTCCATACAGAGAGAACCAGGACCTAGTTTTTACAAGACCTCAAAGCTCATAAATGTTAACCAGCCTTGGGGAGGGCAGACCAAGCACAGCTAACAGAGAGCAGAGGACACAGGAGATCCCCATATAAAGAGTTACACCAGAAAAGGATCACACTGACGTAGTCCACGGAAGGATGGAAGGAGGATGGCTCTTCCATTGTCTCTCCAAGCCCTCCTTGTCCTCAGGTGTTCTGTGAGGTCATCCTCAGCACCTCTCAGTTCCTCTGTCAGTGAACTTGCAATTTACTTGTTTAGAAGCACATGTCCAGGCTTCCAAGACTGCCGATCATGTCCACTTCCACCACCTTTATTAAGCCCCTATACATTATAGCATTCTATAACTTGGCACTTGAAGCAAACCTTCGCTGGAAAGGGGAAGTCCTAGAACCACTGGTTCACATCCCTCTATGCCTGATAAGTCCATCTCCACCTATGTCCTCAATAATTGCCTGTACCCATCTTTCCGGCCAAGATCACTTCTAAATGATACAGAAACTACATACTATTGGAGTTTCTCCAAATTACCTTGGCCTCCCCTGGAACAGCCAGGAAGATGTTTACTCTTGGTACCTTCTTACCTCTTGTTTTTCAGCATCTTCCTTCCCTCTCACATTTGGACAAGGAGCTCTAGACAAACCCAGACTTCCAATTATAGAATAAATCTGTAATGTATGATTCCACACTGTGAATGGTGTATGTGAGAGACAAAGAGACTGAGATCCTCCCACTGTGGGTTGGGAGAGGGTAGTCCAGCAACCCTTTCTATCATTTAGGGTTCTCCAGAGAAACAGAACCAACAGAACAGGTACATAGATGGATGGATGAATAGATACCCCATCTGATATAGACATAAGATATACCTTCCATCCATCTGTCTAGCTATCTATTTAAAGAAATTGGCTCACTGGAAACTCATGCAGAAATTGTTGCTACATTCTTGAGGAAGAATTTCCTCTTCTCCAAAAAACCTCATTTTTTGCTCTTACGGCCTCCATCTGACTGGATGGGGCACACCTCTATTATGGAGGATAATGTGTTTACTTAAAGTCAACTGCTGCTAGACGGTAACCACATCTACAAAACACTTTCATAACAACACCCAGGCTAGTGTTAGATTAAATAATGGGCTACTACAGCCTAGTCAAGCTCACACATAAAACCATCACACCTTCTACTCTATTCTAGGTCCTAGTTCCCACGTAAGACACCTAACGTTCTTCTGGAAACATGACTGCCACAAAGCACCTTCCCATTCCCCGGTAAGGCCATTTCCCTGCTCATGAGTGGGGGATGTAGGGAAGCAGAAACCAAGAGCTTTAAATTTGGTCTTTTGAAAAACTCTAGTCGCCCAAGAAATATTAAGAAATGACCGACCTCGAAGAGGATTTGGCATCCAGGTAAATTAACTGTCATCCACAACATCTCATTCTCCAAAGAGCAAAAATTAATCCTATGGGTGTTTGGGCAACAGGCTCTCTAACAGGAACCAATTTGAGTCTTAATCCATTGTATGTCAAAACTGTAGCCAAGCATCTCCCTTGGTCAAAGCTCTCGTCTGGTCCTGCAGGGAACTTGTTGTCAAGCTCTGCACACATGCGTGTTGCACATACACCACTCAGGCTCTGCGTAATCCAGCTACCATCAAACTGAGCATGAAATGGCACCGTTTTGTGTTTTCTTTCCCGAACAATGCATATCGGAAAAAGAAAAATGAATATTACTTTTCCTGAACTAGCCATTCTTCTTTCCCATTTAACATACAAATAAAGCCTCTGAATTATTCATGCTGGATCAATCAAAACACTTGGTGTCCAATGATGTGCCGATTCAGGCTATTTATAAACTGGTCTGCCCCCAGGGGCCTGCCCTTTTCCTCATTATTGCCCCAAATCAATCAGGCTTCCGAGATAATTGGGGGATTTGAGTTTACACTTCTAAAACTTAAAAATATCCTTTTTGAATGGTGCTATAAAATACTTTGGAAGAGTAAATAAAGACTGGAAAATGAAACACTAGAAGCCAGATGAAAAAGAAGAATCAATGAAACTGCTCTAATTTGAGTCCCCAACCCTTAAAGCTGCAAGTGTTCAGCTTCCTGACAGAGGACAGCTCTTTAACTCTCCATCGCCTGGAAATTCAAGTAGTGCCTCCTCAACCAGGTTGAAAGCTCTATGACAACTCAGGAAATGGCTCTCCCACTTTCCTAACACAATGCTGGGCATTCAGGGGACAAAAAGCGACAGGCCTGACCCAAGAGAAGAGCCACCATCACGGAAACCAAGAAACAGACACAGTGAAATCTTTTCTTTAAATTCTAGGACTTCATCTAGAATCCTGCAGAGTGCTGACTTGGAAGGCTGCCCTCAGGCATCTGTACACTCTGTCATATTTCTACTGCTTCAAAGGACCTACTACTGTTTTATTCAGAACATCAATACCGTATGGCTTAACAACAAACATGGACTTTCTTCATGTTCTTGAAAGAACCATGTGGCGATAACTAGGGAACTTGGTGCTGCCCTTAGGTGCGGCTACCCCTGCAACAAGAATATAATGAGCACACATTACACTGAATTTGGGAGGGGCCTGGCAGTCTTTTTTGAGTTCAAAGTGCTTAATCTCATTAGCTATCGGTACCATGTCTAATCTGAGGTTCAGACTCATGTCTGCTGTGTAACTGGGTTCAATGTGTGTATTTAACAATAAAGCAAGTATTGGCCCCGTAGAGAAGTTAGATGTCTTTGAAGAATCCATTAACTAACTTGAAGATGGAGGAAAGGGAATAAAACATAACACATTTCTAATTATAAGCAGGAAAACAAATCAGATCTAAACCTCAACCAATTTTTGGACATAATGGTGTCATAGTACAGCAACTGCCCTAATGTTCTGGGATTCCTACCTAATAAGCATTAGATTCATCTGCTCATTCATTTGATGACATTTGTCTACTGACCACCTACTGTGTCCCAGTTGTCCTAAGTGCTTGTTGGTGCCACTCACTGATGCTGGTAATAAACTAGTTCTTATCCTCATGGAGCCCAGTATTCAGATGACTCTGACAAAAGATTACAAACCAACCTATTTCATCTGAAAATATAATTGACCTACTATTTATTTCCTGGCATCCCAAATTATCAGCAGGATTTCTTTCATCATTCATTGCAGAAATCTAATTCTACTGCTTCATTCAGTCCTGATCCTTATATTACAGCTGTATCCTATACCTTATGTCACATTTGGTCCAGCCCCATGCATGACTGTGACTTTCCCAAGCCTGTTCAAAGATGAAGGAAAGAAGGAACTTGCAATTACGGGACACCATATTCCGTGCCAGTTCTTGTGCTGAGTCAAAACTGAAGCAACTCATCTAATCCTCCCAATAATTTTCCCAAGTAGGTGTTAGTATATATATATATATATATTTTTTTTTTTTTCTTACAAGCAAAGAGACTGAGGTTCCAAGAGAAGGAAAGGGGAGAAAAAAATGAGTCAGGAACAGAGCTGAGCTTCAAAGCTGGAGTAACCGGCCCCAGAGGCCTATGCTCATCTAGATTCCTGATCAAGCAGCCCGCATGGAAGAGGCTGCGGATCAGGTGATACAGTCTCAGTCCAGTAACATCCCACAATTTACCAGCTCTTTGGCCCCAGGGGCAGGACCTAATGGCTTGGCGCCTAGGTCTCAATCCCATCCTCTGTATAAAGGGGAGAAATACCTACCTGACAGAATTTCTATGAGGATTCTGACACATCTGGCACATGCTAGTTCCTTAAAAAAGTGCTAGTGATAATGATGATGCTATGATGGCCTCACTGAGATTAGAAGAAAGTCAATCATCATTTTCACTGATACCTAAAACTCCTCCTCTAGACAGTTGCGACATGCCCACCAACAACAACAGCCTTGAGACAGAGCCTGTGCCCCAGGAAGACTCTGGGTTGCAAAGATGTAAAATATCTTTGCTTTATGGGTGGGAATATTTTTTTTTAAAGAGATGTTCCCTTTATAAATGTATCCAGTGATGGTTTCCTCCAACATGTCTTCAGGGGAAACTGTCAAAGCTTAAGTTTCAGAAACCAGGAGAGGGACGTCCCTGGCGGTCCAGTGGTTCAGACTCCATGCTTCCGGTGCAGGGGGCACAGGGTGAACCCTGGTTGGGGAACGAATATCCCACATGCTGCACGACATGGCCAAAAATTTTTTTAAAAGAAAGAAAGAAAGAAACCAAGAGAGATGGGGAGGGCAGGATGATCACCACAGTACTCTATGCTTCCCACAAGCAGATACTGGTTTATAGGTGTCCCGTGATCCTTAAGAAAAGAAGGTGTTATCCTTCTGCAACCCACTGACCTAAGCATTTGGCTAATTAAGGAAGTGGTTTCAGAGGAAGTAAAGGACCCAAATCCAGTTTAAAAGATATATTAGTTCTACAACAGTTCAGTGTGATTATTATTTATTTAGACATCCCACAGGTGCCATGACTGGTTAATTCTATGTTCTGGAGGGTTCAGGAAATGACTGGGGTTTAATGTGGTTTAAACAAGCCATAACACTCTCCCATCCAGAATGCCCACCACCATCTGTCTTTTCTCTAGGCATCTTAAACTACTTCTCAGGCATAACCACACACTTCTGGGAGAAGGGAGTGCTCCAGGCATAAGACAGAGCCTGAAGAGAACTGGTAACTTGTCCAAAGATAACACAGTTGCGGGAAGGGGATGATGTCAGTAAGTCTGCATCTCCTAGTCTCAGCTCTGGGCTCAGACCACTGAGCATGGAAGATGCTCAGAATCGCCCCCATCCACAGCACACAAGCACTCTAGGGACTAGCACTTCAGGCAACCATGCAGGGAGGATGGGGCTCAACACCACTGACTGATAGACCATGACTGAAGGTCAAGAAAGGAAGGGGTGGGACTTCCCTGGTGGCCCAGTGGTTAAGAATCCTCCTTCCAATGCGAGGGACACAGGTTCGACCCCTGGTGGGGAACTAAGATCTCACATGCCGCAGGGCAACTAAGCCTGTTCACACAACCAGAAAAGCCCGCACACCACAATGAAGACCCAACACAGCCAAAAAAAAAAAAGGAAGGGATGAACTAACTCATACCGGGGAATGTTGTTGGAGGATTATTGGCTGTCCCTGCTGCCTACCTAGTAACACTCCCCAGACATCTAGGAAATGTCCTTCAGACACTTCTGAAGAAGAGAAGATGAGGCCATCCTTCCCTTTCCTCAGCATACAGCTGTATTTCTTACCCCCAGGGTGAGCATCAGGACTTCTTCTCCCTGCTCGTTAATATTTATGCAACTACTCTATGATCTGTCTAGATCTGATAGACAGAGTGCCTGATGAAATATGGACAGAGGTTTGTGACACTGTACAGGAGACAGGGATCAAAATCATTCCCAGGAAAAAGCAATGCAAAAAAAGCAAAATGGCTGTCTGAGGACACCTTACAAACAGCTGTGAAAAGAAGAGAAGCAAAAAGCAAAAGAGAAAGGAAAGATATACCCATTTGAATGCAGAGTTCCAAAGAACAGCAAGGAGAGATAAGAAAGCCTTTCTCAGAGATCAATGCAAAGAAATAGAGAAAAACAATAGAATGGGAAAGACTAGAGATCTCTTCAAGAAAATAAGAGATACAAAGGGAACATTTCATGCAAAGATGGGCTCAATAAAGGACAAAAATGGTATGGACCTAACAGAAGCAGAAGATATTAAGAAGAGGTGGCAAGAATACACAGAAGAACTGTACAAAAAAGATCTTCATGACCCAGATAATCACGATGATGTGATCACTCACCTAGAGCCAGACATCCTGGAATGTGAAGTCAAGTGGGCCTTAGGAAGCATCACTACAAACAAAGCTAGGGGAGGTGATGGAATGCCAGTAGAGCTATTTCAAATCCTGACAGATGATGCTGTGAAAGTGCTGCACTCAATATGCCAGCAAATTTGGAAAAGTCAGCAGTGGCCACAGGACTGGAAAAGGTCAGTTTTCATTCCAATCCCAAAGAAAGGCAACGCCGAAGAATGCTCAAACTACCGCACAATTGCACTCATCTCACACGTTAGTAAAGTAATGCTCAAATTCTCCAAGCCAGGCTTCAGCAATACGTGAACTGTGAACTTCAAGATGTTCAAGCTGGTTTTAGAAAATGCAGAGGAACCAGAGATCATATTGAAAACATCTGCTGGATCATTGAAAAAGCAAGAGAGTTTCAGAAAAACATCTATTTCTGCTTTATTGACTAAGCCAAAGCCTTTGACTGTGTGGATCACAATAAACTGTGGAAAATTTTGAAAGAGATGGGAATACCAGACCACCTGACCTGCCTCTTGAGAAACCTGTATGAAAGTCAGGAAGCAACAGTTAGAACTGGACATGGAACAACAGACTGGTTCCAAATAGCAAAAGGAGTACATCAAGGCTGTATACTGTCACCCTGCTTATTTAACTTATATGCAGAGTACAGCATGAGAAACGCTGGGCTGGAGGAAGCACAAGCTGGAATCAAGATTGCCGGGAGAAATATCAATAACCTCAGATATGCAGATGACACCACCCTTATGGCAGAAAGTGAAGAAGAACTAAAGAGCCTCTTGATGAAAGTGAAAGAGGAGAGTGAAAAAGTTGGCTTAAAGCTCAACATTCAGAAATCTAAGATCATGGCATCTGGTCCCATCACTTCATGGCAAATAGATGGGGAAACAGTGGAAACAGTGAGAGACTTTATTTTGGGGGGCTCCAAAATCACTGCAGATGGTGACTGAAGCCATGAAATTAAAAGACGCTTACTCCTTGGAAGGAAAGTTATGACCAATCTAGATAGCATATTAAAAAGCAGAGACATTACTTTGCCAACACAAGTCCATCTAGTCAAGGCTATGGTTTTTCCAGTGGTCATGTATGGATATGAGAGTTGGACTACAAAGAAAGCTGAGTGCCTAAGAATTGATGGTTTTGAACTGTGGTATTGGAAAAGACTCTTGAGAGTCCCTTGGACTGCAAGGAGATCCAACCGGTCCATCCTAAAGGAGATCAGTCCTGGGTGTTCATTGGAAGGACTGATGGTGAAGCTGAAATTCCTATACTTTGGCCACCTGATGCGAAGAGCTGACTCATTTGAAAAGACCCTGATGCTCGGAAAGATTGAGGGCAGGAGAAGGGGACAACAGAGGATGAAATGGTTGGATGGCATCACCGACTCAATGCACATGAGTTTGGGTGGACTCTTGGAGTTGGTGTTGGACAGGGAGGCCTGGTGTGCTGCAGCTCATGGTGTCGCAAAGAGTCAGACACGACTGAGCAACTGAACTGAACTGAACTCTATGATTACTTAAGATTCAGTTAGTCTATCAGCAAATTTGCAATGGATTCCAAATATTGAAGTAGTTACTGGTAGTAGCAGTCATACTACCACTTGTAACTGGTAGCTACCAGTCTTGAGTTGAATATGCATGAACCTGAGAGTTAAGGTTTAATTCCATGAGCCTGAGAGTGAGACTTAATTCCATGAAGAATCTGAGAGTTGGAATTAATTCCATGAAAACAAAACTAAAATTCCACTGAATTACCAACAATCACGTCTATAATAAGCTTGGATTTTTTTTTAACATCATACCTTTGATAGACATATTCATACCTATTATTTTAAAACATAATTTTTCTTTTGGCCTCAATACATGATGTCTCAAATTTTACAGGTCACCTGCTAGATGCAAATTACTAACAGGCTGCTTGCCCTCCCCCGGTTTCCTCTCTGACCCACGCGCCTCACCACTCACCCCTAACACCTAAGACCCAGCTCAGAGCACAGGTTACAAAGGTCATGCCCACCTTTGTCCAAACATGAGCGTTGACTTGGTCTCAGCTTCGTTGAAGACTGAGGGAGAACAGCAAATGACAATGGTGGTTCTACAGTTCCCACCCAGAGAGTCCTGAAGAATCCGAGTCATCTTGCTATCCCGGTATGGCACGTGTGTTTTCTATTTAGGAAAAGAAAAAATACTGTCTGCTACAGCCAATTCAAAGAGAAAATACAGAGGCCAGCAAGTTAGTAATGGGAACTGGGCTTAGAAACATGTGAAATAAAAATCCGTGGCCTGGTCTTTGCATCTTGCCAAAGTTTAGCATGCCCACTGTGGGACCTGGGTCATATGAAATTAGCATCATCATTCACACACTTCAATGGGCTAAGTTTCCCTGCAAGCAGGGTGTCCATAGCCAGAATTCCCCATCCCTTTCCAAACAAAAACAAATGAATCACCGGGGTGTGTGGCAAAGAGAGTACACGGATCCAAGAGGCAACTTCTCAGGATATCATTTAATAGAAGGGGACACGATCACTTACCGTCCCTTCTGCCAAAGCAGAGATCACGTTTCCAAGAGCAGACAAAGACTTATTGATATTCTTAGCTTCATCGAGAACAGCTCCCTCGGCACCAGTTTTGCTGACCTACCAGAGAGAAGAGAAAGCAGGGAGCTGCACAGGACAGCAAAGGTGCAGAGGAGAAAACTCCAACTCACAGGAGGGCACGCGTGCAGGAGGGCACCGAGTGAACCCTCCTGGAGTGCTGGGGAGGATGTAAGTAAGAATCACAGTAATAAAACTTTCCCTGGTGCCTGAGGCAGGGGATTGGTTCTCTCCTATTGTCATTTTCCTCTCAATTAGGCTTTAGGGGAATGGCTGGGACGCCTCGCATGTAGAACTGCAGATACTTCCCAGGGGACGTCCCTCTGGGGATGCCAGGCTCCAAAAGCACTGTCACTACAGAAAGGCTGGGGTCTTGTGAGACTGAACCATCCCCACGCTGGGGATGTGCAAAGAGAAAATGATGTCCTGGCCACAGTGAATGGACATTTCAAGCTCCAACTTCAAGCAAAGGTCAAGAGGTGGTGGTGATGGTTATCCAGACTCTCTGTTCCTTCCCTACTTATTCCCATAGTAAGAAAAAAAGGAGTAATTATCCAAAGGGAAAAATACTTGACAAGGCATGACAAGTCAAAAAAATGTATATTACATAGTGAATCTGTTTTTTTCCTCCATAGTTAGAGGAACCATGCATCATTCCTCCTCAGCTCTGTTATTACTGGTAATTTCATATGTATAGCATTTGCTCTGGGTACAAAGCAGTTCACTGATGCTAGGGGAAAAAAGGGAACGCAACATGATTCATAGCTCTGCTGACTGGACCAAACACACAGAGGGAGCGGCTGCTCTCTGAAGAAAGAACAGTGGGGATATGATTTTAAATGGTGCGAAGATGGATTTCAATTACATATAAAGGAGGAACTCCCAATGATAGAGATGAATGCATGTCCGGGGGGCAGGGGAGGGTTTTTCCAAAGAAAAATTCAAGTATTTCTCCAGAAATTGTGTGTGGGTCCCCTGCTTACAGATGGAAAAATCACAGCGCTGCCGGCTCACAAATAGTAACAGTCTATTCACGGTGTTTAAGGTGCTTTCACATTTGAGCATCTCGGCTCCATGAAATATGCAAGACAAGTACAATCACCTTCCTTTTACAGACAAGAAAAATTCGAGCTCCGGGCATGTCAAATTGCTTACCCAAGAGAAGAACACATTTCAGGGAGATGGGACTAAACCCCAGAGCTCTGTTCTACTAGATCACTCTGACACATTCATGCGGGTACATCTAGGGCAGGGAACACAGATATGAGCAGAGGAAACAACTTGTAGGTCCACAACTTTAAAATACCTCATAAATACCATAAGCAATAACCGCCAACGCTGTACAGGCCTCCACTCTCAGCTGCCTGTATGAAGCACTTTCCCACTGCATTTAGGCCCTGGGTACTTGTCTCTGTTCTCTAAAGGGAAGTGGGGCAAGCTCGGGAGGAGGCAAGGGATCCCTAAGAGCTTTGTCTGGACCCACACAACAGGTGGGGCAGCAAAGTGGATGCCGGCTGCTAATGGCCAGTCTAGAGGTGAGCAATGCTGTTCTCTACTCCTGTGCTGGTGGGCGTCTATTTAATTACAGTTTCAAGCTGGCCCAGAACGATTTTCAAGTCCCAGTTAGGACTATCCAGACGATCTTCTGCTCCAGGCTGTACAAATGCGGACAGGAGAACAACCCAAGTAGCCATTACTTACACAGATGACAGTGGCCATAACTTGGCATTCGGCAACTCAGTGGTGGGAGCAGTAAGTGGGGATCAAGGACACAGTTTGAGAGACTGACAGAGCTTCAGGGCTGGCCCTGATGGGGACATAGTCTGCATGGCATCAGCGATGAGGTAGGCCACAGGGTATTGTGTGCAGAGACTTGCTCTATGATGTCACCCAAGGCGGGCAGGGGCCCCAGCTCGGGTGTGGCCACAGGAGCCTCCGGTGGTGCTGGGGAGGTGAGACGGGAGGGCAGGGGCAGGTGTTGGGAAGCCAATTGGATCTCGAGTGTGGCCAAGTGTGCCTGGAAGAGAACTGACCAGGTCCAGACGCCGAAAGAAAATCCTGAGAAAATCACAGAAGGGTCAGGGCTTGTGGTTAAACACCAGCTTCAGGCCCTATAGCCTGAAGGGAGTGAGGCTGCCCATGCAGGATGGGGGCAGTTCACACCTGCTGGAGAGAGAAGCCAGGAAGGCAGGGAGAGCCCCATGTTCCAGATATTTTATCAGCAAACAAACCTGCAGAGGCAAGCCTGCCACATTCCAAAGGCAAAGCCCCTTCCTGGCCTATTCGAATCTGTTATAACACAGAGATATTTCCTGCCCTCAGAAGTTCATGTCCCTCCCGCCTTTGAATAGCTGCCTTCACCAGGCTAAGTTCCCACCAAACACTCGCCTTGTGTCATCATCAGAGTCTATTAGGCATAAATCAGGGTTTACATTCAAAGCACCTCCTGTGATGTGAATAGGGAACTTCAGAACCAGAAAACAAAGAGCAGGGAAATGAAGGTTAAATTTAATAACATCTTGGCACAACATCAGAAACTTTAAAAGCTCTTTAAAACCAGGGACTAGAAAGACATAAAAATTATACCACTGCACACTGAAGCAAATTGCAGGAGGAAATTGTGGATAATACAAATAAAGAACCAATTACCTTTTCACTCCCAGCCAAATCAACTAGATAAAGCTTCCCACTGAGTTTTTTTTCAGTCTCTACATTTTCTTGCTTAATATTAATCAGGAAGATACTGTGACTTCTAGAGCTGTGTTCATTCATGTCTGAAAAAGAAAAGAGTTTACTGCTCTAGAGAGAACATATAAATTTAGTAGTAAGCCTCTCAATCAAAAACACAACAAATCATGCCTAAATAGCTCCATTCTTTTTAAGTCCATTCAATTTTAAAAAGTTATCTGAGACCACTTCTTCTGAAAAATGATGCTCACTCTAGAAATGAAAGATTTAAAATACCTTCACGTGGCAGAGAAATTAATTTAAAAATTGAGGTCAGTGGCTTAAGACAACAGATTCTCAAGCCCTGCCTGAAGTCCCTGTCCTCCAACATCCCAGTCCAGTCTGACTCTCTCCTTGAAGAGCTCAAAGCTTCCTCCTCTGCTTTACTTTAAGTCCCTCAGCCTTTATCACCATGATTAGTACCTGATGTAGTCCATCTTCTTCAATGTGTGCAGGCCTTGACTTACCAGTGATATCACAACCTTTCTTAAGGAAGAATTATGACTTTATTAAAGAAGGATTAAGACATACATTTCTTTTATAACCCATGCTAGGAACATAGAAAGTCTCAGAGATGAAATATGCTTCATTAGAACCAAGTAACAAAAATCAGCGACGGCTCGGCGCAGAAGCGTGGCCGAGAGGAGCTAGGCCGGGCCGGGGGTAGGGAGCCTGGGGCGGGGGCCGAGAGGGTCTAGGCCGGGCCGGGGGCCGGGGGCGGCGGCCGACAGGGGCTAGGCCGGGCCGGGGGCCGGGGGCTGCGGCGACAGGGCCTAGGCCGGGCCGGGGGCTGAGGGCCGGCGGCGGCGGTGAGAGGAATTACCCAAGGCCCAAGGTAAGAGAAACCCAAGTAAGACGGTAAGTGTTGCGAGAGGGCATCAGAGGGCAGACACACTGAAACTAAAATTACAGAAAACTAGCTTTCACTTTCTCTTTTCACTTTCATGCATTGGAGAAGGAAATGGCAACCCACTCCAGTGTTCTTGCCTGGAGAATCCCAGGGACGGGGGAGCCTGCTGGGCTGCCGTCTGTGGGGTCGCACAGAGTCGGACACGACTGAAGTGACTTAGCAGCAGCAGCTAATCTGATCACACGGACCACAGCCTTGTCTATCTCAATGAAACTAAGCCATGCCGTATGGGGCCACCCAAGACGGATGGGTCATGGTGGAGAGGTCTGACAGAATGTGGTCCACTGGAGAAGGGCATGGCAAACCACTTCAGTATTCTTGCCTTGAGAACCCCATGAACAGTATGAAAAGGCAAAAAGATAGGACACTGAAAGATGAACTCCCCAGGTCAGTAGGTGCCCAATATGATAATGGAGATCAGTGGAGAAATAACTCCAGAAAGAATGATGGGATGGAGCCAAAGTAAAACCGATACCCAACTGTGGATGTGACTGGTGATAGACGGAAAGTCCGATGCTGTAAAGAGCAATATTGCATAGGAACCTGGAATGTTAGGTCCATGAATCAAGGCAAATTGGAAGTGGTCAAACAGGAGATGGCAAGAGTGAACGTCGACATTCTAGGAATCAGCGAACTAAGATGGACTGGGATGGGTGAATTTAACTCAGATGACCATTATATCTACTACTGTGGGCAAGAATCCCTTAGAAGAAATGGAGTAGCCATCATGGTCAACAAAAGAGTCCAAAATGCAGTACTTGGATGCAATCTCAAAAACGACAGAATGATCTCTGTTCGTTTCCAAGGCAAACCATTCAGTATCACGGTAACCCAAGTCTATGCCCCGACCAGTAACGCCGAAGAAGCTGAAGTTGAACGGTTCTATGAAGACCTACAAGACCTTCTAGAACTAACACCCAAAAAAGATGTCCTTTTCATTATAGGGGACTGGAATGGAAAAGTAGGAAGTCAAGAAACACCTGGCGTAACAGGCAAGTTTGGCCTTGGAGTACAGAATGAAGCAGGGCAAAGGCTAATAGAGTTTTGCCACGAGAACGCACTGGTAATAGCAAACACCCTATTCCAACAACACAAGAGAAGACTCTACACGTGGACATCACCAGATGGTCAACACCGAAATCAGATTGATTATATTCTTTGCAGCCAAAGATGGACAAGCTCTATACAGTCAGCAAAAACAAGACCGGGAGCAGACTGTGGCTCAGATCATGAACTGCTTATTGCCAAATTCAGACTTAAATTGAAGAAAGTAGGGAAAACCACTAGTCCATTCAGGTATGACCTAGATCAAATCCCTTATGAGTATACAGTGGAAGTGACAAATAGATTGAAGGGACTAGACCTGATAGACAGAGTGCCTGGTGAACTATGGACAGAGGTTCGTGACATTGTACAGGAGACAGGGATCAAGAAAATCCCCATGGAAAGGAAATGCAAAAAAGCAAAATGGCTGTCTGAGGAGGCCTTACAGATAGCTGGGAAGAGAAGAGAAGTGAAAAGCAAAGGAGAAAAGGAAAGATATTCCCATCTGAATGCAGAGTTCCAAAGAATACCTTCCTCAGCGATCAGTGCAAAGAAATAGAGGAAAACAACAGATTGGGAAAGACTAGAGATCTCTTCAAGAAAATTAGAGATACCAAAGGAATATTTCATGCAAAGATAGGCTCGATAAAGGACAGAAATGGTACGGACCTAACAGAAGCAGAAGATATTAAGAAGAGGTGGCAAGAATACACAGAAGAACTGTACAAAAAACACCTTCATGACCCAGATAACCACGATGGTGTGATCACTCACCTAGAGCCAGACATCCTGGAATGTGAAGTCAAATGGGCCTTAGAAAGCATCACTATGAACAAAGCTAGTGGAGGTGATGGAATTCCACTTGAGCTATTTCAAATCCTCAAAGGTGATGCTGTGAAAGTGCTGCACTCGATATGCCAGCAAATTTGGAAAACTCAGCAGTGGGCACAGGACTGGAAAAGGTCAGTTTTCGTTCCAATCCCAAAGAAAGGCAATGCCAAAGAATGCTCAAACTACCGCACAATTGCACTCATCTCACATGCTAGTAAAGTAATGCTCAAAATTCTCCAAGCCAGGCTACAGCAATATGTCAACCGTGAACTTCCAGATGTTCAAGCTGGTTTTAGAAAAGGCAGAGGAACCAGAGATCAAATTGCCAATATCCACTGGATCATCGAAAAAGCAAGAGAGTTCCAGAAAAATATATATTTCTGCTTTATTGACTATGCCAAAGCCTTTGACTGTGTGGATCACAATAAACTGTGGAAAATTCTGAAAGAGATGGGAATACCAGACCACCTGACCTGTCTCTTGAGAAACCGGTATGCAGGTCAGGAAGCAACAGTTAGAACTGGACATGGAACAACAGACTGGTTCCAAATAGCAAAAGGAGTCTCTCAAGGCTGTATATTGTCACCCTGCTTATTTAACTTATATGCAGAGTACATCATGAGAAACGCTGGGCTGGAAGAAACACAAGCTGGAATCAAGATTGCCGGGAGAAATATCAATAACCTCAGATACCCGGATGACACCACCCTTATGGCAGAAAGTGAAGAAGAACTAAAGAGCCTCTTGATGAAGGTGAAAGGGGAGAGTGAAAAAGTTGGCTTAAAGCTCAACGTTCAGAAAACTAAGATCATGGCATCTGGTCCCATCACTTCATGGGAAATAGATGAGGAAACAGTGGAAACAGTGTCAGACTTTATTTTTTTGGGCTCCAGAATCACTGCAGATGGTGATTTCAGCCATGAAATTAAAAGACACTTACTCCTTGGAAGGAAGGTTATGGCCAACCTAGATAGCATATTTAAAAGTAGAGACATTACTTTGCCAACAAAAGTCTGTCTAGTCAAGGCTATGGTTTTTCCAGTAGTCATGTATGGATGTGAGAGTTGGACGGTGAAGAAAGCTGAGCGCCGAAGAATTGATTCTTTTGAACTGTGGTGTTGGAGAAGACTCTTGAGAGTCCCTTGGACTGCAAGGAGATCCATCAATCCATGCTAAAAGAGATCAATCCTGGGTGTTCATTGGAAGGTCTGATGTTGAAGCTGAAACTCCAATACTTTGGCCACCTCATGGGAAGGCTTGACTCATTGGAAAAGACCCTGATGCTGGGTAGGATTGGGGGCGGGAGGAGAAGGGGACGACAGAGGATGAGATGGTTGGGTGGCATCACCGACTCGATGGACATGGGTTTGGGTAGACTCCAGGAGTTGGTGATGGACAGAGAGGCCTGGCATGCTGCAATTCATGGGGTCGCAAAGAGTCGGACACGACTGAGCGACTGAACTGAACTGAACTGAACTGAACAAAAATCAAAATCTTCTTGGATCTTGGTCTATGTTCACCATGCAGACAAGGACCCCAGTGACTGTCTTATTCAACCCACATTGGTAATCAGTTCTCAAAACCATCTAACCAGATTATGTGGGGGAAAAAACCCTAAAAGTTTCCAGAAAAAATGTTAGAACTAATGAATTTGGCAAAGTTGCAGGATACAAAAGCAATACATAAAAATCAGTTGCATTATATATTATGATAAAGAACAATTCAAAAAGGAAATTAACAATTCCATTTAAAATAGGAAAAAAGAATAAGATAGTTAGGAATAAATTTAACCAAGAAAATGAAAGGCAAATAATGAAAACTATGAAATGTTGCCAAAAGAAATTAAAGAATACACAAGTAAATGGAAAGCTAACCTTGTTCTTGGATTAAAAGACTTAATATTGTTAAGATGTCCATACTACCAACAGATTTAATACAATCTCTATCAAAATCCCAATGATATTGTTTATAGAAATAGAAAAGTCCATTCTAAAATTCTATTGGAATGTCAAGGGACCCTGAATAGCCAAAACAATCCTTAAAAAGAACAAAGTTGAAGGTCTCACACTTAATGATTTCAAAACTTACTACAAAGCTATGGTAATCAAAACAGTGTGGTATTGTCATAAAGGCAGACATATAGACCAATAAGACAGAATAGAAAGCCTAGAAATAAAACCTCACATAATATGGTCAAGTTATTTTTGACAAGCATGTCAAGACCATTCAATGGGGAAAGGACAGTCTCTTCACCAAATTGAAAACTGGATATCCACATGAAAGAATGAAGTTGGACTCTTTCCTTAGGTCATATACAAAAGTTAACTGAAAAAGGATAAAAAATCTGAACGTAAAAGTTAAAACTATAAAACCTTAGGGGAAAGCATAGGGGAAAAGTTTCATGACACTGGATTTGGCAGTGATTTGGATGTGACACCAAAACACAAACCACAACAGCAACAAAAAATAATGTAACTTCATCAAATGTGAAGCACTGTGTATGAAAGGACACTGTCGAAAGAGTGAAAAGGCAACCCACAGAATGACAGAAAATATCTGAAATCATATATCTGATAAGGGATTGAGATCCAGAATATACACAAAATTCCTACAAATAAACAACAACAAAAGGCAAACAACCTAATTTTTAAAAACAGAGCAAAGGACTTGAATAGCATTTCTCCAAAGAAGATGCATAATGGCCAAGAGGCAAATGAAAAGATGCTCAACATCACTAATCATTAAGGAAATGCAAATCAAAAATCTCAATAGATACCATTTTACATCATTACACAACAGATGACTATTAAAAAGAAAACAAAAATAGAGAATAAGAAGTGTCAGCAAGGATGTAGAAACTCAAACTCTTGCACACTGTTGGTGGGAATGCAAAATGGTACACCTGCAATGGAAAACAATATAGCTGTTCCTTAAAAAATTAAAAGTAGAATTACCATGTTATCCAGCAATTCTACATCAGGGTGTATATACCCAAAAAAACTAAAAGCAGGAACTTGAACAGATGTTTAAACACCCATGTTCACAGCAATACTATTCACAACAGCCAAAAGGTAGAAGCAAGACAATGTCTATCTATGGATGAATGGATAAACAAAATGTGGTATATGCATACAATGGAACATTACTCTGCCTGATAAAAAGTAAGGGAACTCTGATACATGCTACAACACGAATGAATCTTGAGGACACTGTGCTAAGTGAAATACGCATATCACAAAAGGACTTGTATAATTCCACCTATATGAAGTAACTAGAGTTGTCAAATTCATTGAGACATGAAGTAGGACAATGGCTAACAGGGGTTAGGAGGAGGGAGTATGGTACAGGCCATTGTTATTTAGTGGGTATGGAGTTTCACTTTGGGATAATTAAAAATTCTGGAAACAGGAAATGGTGATGGTTGCAAATATTGCGAATGTACTTAATGCCACTAAACTGGACACTTAAAAGAGGTTAAAATGGTAAATTGTATGTAATGCATAATATAACAAAATTTAAAAAGAAAACATCTTACCAGAATAAGAAAAAATAGTATAATGTTCTGGACCAACAGTTCTGAAGCAGAAGGCCAAGATAGACTATCAGGTATATGACAAATAATTCATAACTAACTTAAGAAACAGAGTGGAAACTTCTTTACAAGAGAGGCTGTTAGTGTAAGTGTATCATTCTTTCTGTAAGTGTCTAAGCAGAAGAGAAAGAAATAGAGTTTAACCCATACTGTATACAAGTCTAGGCTCACGGATGGAACTTGCCACATATATGAATACCATTTGATAACATGCGTTGCAGTAGAGAAACAGTTGAGAATTACAGTTCTGGATCAAAAAAATCATAGAACCAGTCAATCAAGCAGTGCTTGAATCTCTTCTACACCATGCAAAGGACTCATTACCTCTCCAGGTGGCAGGCTTTATGTGAAGCAGCTATAAGGACAAGGGTTTTTCTTGTAGTAGGTCAAAATCTGCCTCTCTGTAATGTCAACCGTCCTGGATGGTCTACTCTTTCAGATCAAACAAAGCAAGCTGACCCTCTAAAGGTCAGCACCTTGAAGACATCAAGACTGTGTTAAGATATATCTACATGCCCTGCCCAGATAAGTTTCTCTCTTCAAAGCTAGAAATTCTTTGTTCTTTCAGGAGATCTTCACAAGAAGTCACTCTCATCTGTCCCTGTCCCTCTGAATAAGACAGACAGCCCTCATCTTCTCATGGAACCTCTGCAGCTCTAACACCACATGACCTGTTTCCCTGAGGAAGGCACCACAAGGTCAACCAGCTGACCTGATGTGTTTGTTATGGACAAGGCAGCAAAGAGTTTACAATAAAGCACTTTCTGAGTTCCTCCGCATCCTTCTTTTCCTTGTTTACAGAGGATATAAACCTAACATCGTTTCTTTTGATGTGTATGACTAGCATATAGAATCTGTCAGTTTGGATTTTTTAAACTATAATAGAGTTAAAATAAATGAACTTAGAAGCTTACTTTCTTCCCCCTTTAGCTTGGCTGGTTGCTTACCCCAGTGTTCAGGCTCAGGCTGTTACCCAGGCCCAATGTCACCCAACATTTCCAACAGGCCCTGGACAGCAGGAGGTGCTGTACCAGGACCTGCCCAGGCCCGCTGGTACTGCACACACCCCTGTGTCTGAGTGCCAGTCACTGCTTTATAACTGCCTTCTTGGGCATTATTTCATTTGGACCTCGTTACCCGCAGCCGACCTGGTTGGTAGGCAGATGTTTGTGTCCTTGGTTAGAGGGGAGGAAACACCACACCAGGCTTACTTGTTACAGCCACATGGCGGTTTGCTTTGCCTTCGTCTATCACATCCATGACTTCCTCCGGGCTTGACACAAATCGCTCGGTGCACCCCTGCAAGACGGCCAGAGAAAGTTTGTCACTGAAAAACTGAAAAGCCACAAGACTTTAAAACAGTTAAACATTTTCCCACTTCTGGAACTGTAGATGTAGAGAAAAGATACAGAGTCAACCCAAAAACTCTTCCTCCTCGCCAAGGGCTTGAATTGTACATTCAAAAGAAGTCTGAGAAACACTGGGAAACCCAGAAGTAAACCATAAAAGAAACACCAGATTTTAAGTACATAGTCACACTTAATAGCAGGGGAGACAGAAAATAAAGAAGAAAACCAATGATGGAGAAAGAAACGGATGAAATCTTGCTTTGCCTTTCAATCTAGCCACCAACTTTAATTAGATACTGAAGCTGTAGACATAATGCTACGATAGGCTTCTTCTAAGTGCCAAGTATGAACAACCGTACTCAATCCCAAAGCCTCTTTAAATGGGAATAATGTCTGTTCAGTTCTCTAGTTCTTACCTCCTGTGATCTGACATCTGGGATACACTTACATAGATACAACTGAAGAAATTAAATGCCAATTTTTTAACCAGATTAATATTAAATATAAGAAACAATTAAATATGGATATGTACTTTTTAGGTAATGTTCTGGGCCTCTTAGGTAATAATTATGACAGTGGTTAGAGGGAAATCAATTGCATCATCATTGAAGATTTCCTCATACCTTTACGTACGGGACTCTATTTTTATCTTCATGAACAGCCAAGTTTGTCTTGGATACTACAGAGACGATAATGATGACATGCAAAGAAGAAAAGAAAAAGAAAAGAAAAGTTAAAGGCCCTGTATTGGAGGAAAAATAGAAATTGTTACAGAAGATAAGCAGATCTAATCTGCAATAACTCAAGTTAAAGCTTTGGCTGAGAATAAGCAGACAGCCTGAAGGCAACAGAACGTCTCTATAAATTCCTGAAGCAGAAGGACTGTAAGACATTTCAGCCTCTCTGGACTTTAGATACCGAACAAAGGACAAGAATTTGGGTTACTCACCATCAAGTAAGTCCCTGATTTTGTCCAGGTAGATCTCAAAATAGGAAACCTGGTTAAAAACAAATTGATTTTGAAACAGAAACGCCACCCTGTATTTCAATCACATCATTATTAGAACTTTCAAAAGCTTTTTTGTCATGCTACAAAGAGTAAGAAGAAGGCTACAAAATGAAGATTCATAGTCTGGAGGGGAGAGCTCCGGCCAACCCCCCGCTTCTCACCCACCTCCTGCTTCCTACTTGTCAGCTTGCTCTAAGAGTCCCTGCTCAGTGGCCCAGGCCCCACCCCCAGCCCCACATCAGATGTCCCTACGCTCCCAACCAGGTGTTATTCACATCCTGTGCTAGTCTTATGGAAGACTCTACCTTTCACCTTAGATGAGCACCATGCAAACTTCTAGGTATGACAACAGCTAGAGCAGAACATGTCCTTTGCAAGTAACTGTTAAAAAATCAGTAGGCTTCATCTTGGGCATGACACTGACAGCCTCATCAGACCAGGGAGGGGGCATGTTCCAAACATTCCAATGAAGAAGATGGGGAGGAGGGATAGGGCAGTTGCTTAGAACCACAGAACCGGTAACAGGAAGAGAGCTGGTGACAGTGGCCAGCTTTGGGGAGTCCAGGAAGGACTTGAACACAATGTAACTTAATAAAAGACAATTAATCTGTGAGAGGGAAAGGAAGCCTTCCAATGAATTATTCTCAAACCTCAGTCCCAGCACTGCCTCTACCAGCATCTCACTCAGCGTTCGTTTAAATTGCCCTGAATCCTACAGCAATCCTCCTGAATCAGAATCTCCAAGAAGAGGATTTTGGAATCCACTTCTAAACTCCCCAGGTGACCCTTACCCCAGGCTGACATCTGGGAACTACTCTAACTAGATATGTGATCTTGGAGATTTAATTCACAAGTAATCAAGAACCTGGACTTCAATGCTCCCATCTGTCATATGAAGCCACTGATATCAAAAATTCCCTCTAGGATTCTGTACTCTACCTACACTTGCCTTCTGCCAACCAGATCAACTTTTCCTTCCCTCGAGTTCAGGGTTCCCCCCCAATTCCCCCTCCCCAGAAATCTAAACAGAGGATTGAATCAAAAAAGATGTTTTCTAAAAAGCTGAGAAAATAGTTGTAAAGTTGGGATGCAACTCTACAGGTGAAACCTCACCCCTCCACCACCATTCTTGGCTCTAGACCAGGTGAAGTGAAGACTCCCTAACCCAGCACTAGTCCCAACCCAGCTCAGTCCTGGTTCATTATCTTTCGTCTGTCTCAGCCTGGAACCTCCTGACTCCTCGTTTCTCTGAGATCAGGGTCCTGGCTTCAAACCCTGGAGTCTATAGCTGAGCATCCTTTCCCTAACAACCTCTGCCTGCATGCCTGTCACATGGCCCTGATACTGGCTCTCTCTGTCGCAGACACACTTATCTTACCCACCACTCCAGAAACCTCTCCCTGAGGCCACAATTCTACGGTCTGCTTGGTCTCTAAACCTTAGACACCTCTAACCCAGTCCCTGTGCAGCCCACTCAACCCCGGCTCCAACCCACTCTGTATTTCAGAATTGTCTGGTTTTCATTAAGACTTTTCTGTTATCTCTGAGATCTTAAGCATGTGTCTTTATTTCCACAGGTTACAGAGAAAATTAATGACACCTGAAGACCATTTGTGGACTAGATATCAGCAAATCTGGCACTTAGAATCTTGTTCATATTTAATATAAGTATACAGAGAATTCTGATTTATTAATTTCTTGTTACCATAGCAGATAGTCGTTTCTTGGAAGGGGGGTGAATTTTGTTATTTCTGTCACCTCAAATACTTTGTAAGACCAGATGGAAGAAAAATAAATAAGCATTTAAAAGCATGTTCAGAAATAATGTTTAAAACCTCTGTGAGGCTCACTTTAAGGAGAAGATTTTCAATACTGTCTTAATCATGCCTCTTTTTCTTGATTAAGCCTGTCACTACTCAGTTCAAAATATGGAGTAATCAATAGCAAACTTGCCTACTTAACAATTATTATCTGTGAAATAAGAGAACGTAACTACAAAGGCAGGGCAGGACCCTAGATTGTAAAATTCTGCCCTTGACATGAGTGTCATTCCTCCTTTCCTCCCTCCCTTCATGCTGCGGCTATTTTTATCTTAATAAGATTCTAATGTGAGACCCTATTTTGAGGGCAATAATTGGCTTAACATCTTACTCCAGGATTATCCCAGGAGAACCCTGCAGGGGTTCAAGGTATTTAAATGCAAACAGCCTTAAAGATGCATTAAGCTCCTAAGTCTTGATCCCATCAAAGCAACAAGCTTCTGCATCCTCAGATATAAAGAACTCTGGCAAGGAGGAGAAGCTGACTTCAGCCAACAAAGGGAGCTGTAAGGAAAAAGATCTGCCAGATGTACTTTATAAATGGGCAAACAGTTGTTGCCTTGTTTTTCTATAATCTGGGGAAAGTACCACAGAAATCGGCTTCCCAGGTGGCTCTAGTGGTAAAGAACCTGCCTGTCAATGCAAGAGATATAAGAGACGCAGGTTTGATCCCTGGGTTGGAAAGATCCCCTGGAGGAGGGCAGGGCAACCCACTCCAGTATCCTTGCCTGGAGAATCCCATGGACAGAGGAGCCTGGTGGGCTACAGTCCATAGGGTTTCAAAGAGTTGGACATGATGGAAGCAACTTAGCATGCACAAACTATAGAAATAAGTGAAGGTAGAAATTTAATATAATGGAACAGGTACTACACGTGGGGTTGGTCAGATCAGGAGTCTAATTTCACCTGTGCTGAGGACTTGATGTCACTTGGGCCATTGGGCTCTTTATCTTTGAACTTCAGTTTCCTTATTTCTAAAATGATGGGCCTAGGAGATGGTTGGATGGCATCACCGACTCAATGGACATGAGTTTGAGTAAACTCCGAGAGTTGGTGATGGACAGGGAGGCCTGGCGTGCTGCAGTCCATGGGGTTGCAAAGAGTCGGACACGACTGAGCGACTGAACTGAACTGAACTGAGGCAGTTGGGTCCCAGTTTTCAAGGATCATCAGCCTCTTGGTTGATCTGCTCAGCTCCAAGTCATCTTAGAAATGCCCCCTTCTCCTCCCCATCCCCTTGTGAACCCTGTCCCTGTGACAGTCACTGTGGCAGGGACCCCACTAGTGATGTGCATCCTGGACACAGCTCATCAGACCAAGGCTGGGCCAATGGGCTCCTTCCCAGGGGAATGAGGGACTGGAAATAAGGGGATGTGGAGCAGAAGCTGTGATGTCTCCCTCTTTCCCACACACACAAAAGAGAAAGATGGTCTGGAACAAGGGAAAGAAATAAAGCAAGAGGGCAGGGACAGGGACCCTAACAGGGATGGAGTTTCTTTTGGCGGTAATGAAAATGTTCTGGAATTAACCAGTGATCCTGAAAGCATCATACAGAGCTAATTTGATGTTTTCAATAGAAGTTTGTACTTTATTGCTGGTAAATTTTTCACAAAAGATTTTTGAATAATAGGACTACCAAAAGTAGAAAGGATCAGAATCTGTTCTTGCTGGTAAAACACTACAGTAAGTCTTGTAGAATGTACTTTTCAAAATTCATGTTTAATTTTGCATTTTTGCCTTCTTAGTGCCTAGTTTTCTTGCCACCTTCTAGGATGAACATGTACAAAACTTTGATTTAACTAATCAACTATAGTCTCACCTTTCAGAGGTGATGCTACTAATATTCTTTATGGAAATCATATATTCCCCTTTCATTTAAAATGTGTTGTAAGACTTTCCATGTAACTGTCCATACACTTACTTAACAAATCTGCTTAGTATTCACTGGAGTAATAAATAATGATCATGGTTGTACAATTTGGAAAATATACTAAGAACCATTAAATTGTACACTGTAAAAAGGTTAAATTTATGGTATGTGAATCATATCACAATTTTCTTAAGGAAAAGCAGAGCCTAGATTTCTTACTTCTCCACAACTCCCCGCCCCCACACCCGCTGTCAGATGCTTTATCTACAACTTCCTCTATTTGCTTAAACAAGTGACTTTCAGTCACTTGCAAACAAAGGAGTTCCAATGAATATACCCCTCATACCAAATGTTAAGAATTAACAGCTCTAGTTAAGAGAGTAGAAATCTCCCTTTTTCAGTTCAAATTTAAGCCAGAACATAGGTATGAAAAACAAAAACAAGAAGGGAAAGAATTCCCTTTCTCAGCACTCCTCAGAACATGCTCCTCCAAATGCTAGTCTGTCGCCCTCCAAGGAGAGAAAAGTAGGTCCACAGTCAAAGAAGCTGGGAAACGTAATATACCACACGTCCAGTGTGCACAAGTGCATTACACAATAGCACACTTAAGCATGGGGTAAATTTAAATTGTTCAACAAGAGCATTTTCCCAGCCAATTTGGCCACACAAGCCTTTTCCATGGCAGCCCACTGGGTAACGATATGAGGGACTGGGTTCCCCAGACACACTTTGGGAAATGCTGTCCTTGCCCAATTACGGACACACGCCAGTCATATCTATAGAAATCCACAGGGTAAAGGGGAGAACTCAGACCACAATCACAATGATTCCATCCTAAAAAGGGCTTTTCCTTTATCTCAATACTTCCTCGGTATTGGCCTAAGCCATTAAATAATAAATATGGCTCTGCTGACCACAGAAATGTCACTTAAAATCAATAAAATCATCTTCTACGTGCATGAAAAAAGAGGAAAACAAAGAAACACAATTTGGGGCTCAGTTTCTTCTCTCGGGACTCAATCAATTGCACTTACCTTGATGTGGAACTCCAGGTTCTCATCCATGGAATAGATATGGTCAAAGATGTCGTGCGCAATTCTTGGAATGATGCCCATGAGCTGAGGGTCGTGTAGCTTCCCCTAGTGAGTGAAAAACACACACAGGTATCTAAAGGGTGCTGGGTACCTGAGCACCGTGTGACAGAGAGAAAGGACCATACCCGGGCTTCTTAAACAGGAACAGGGAGACACTTAAATAGAACACTGACACTGCCTGCTCCCCTGGAGATCCACCCCACAAGCCAACAGACCAACAGTTAGCAGGATAACTCAAGCCCGCATGGGACAGTACATTTTGTCAGGCTCTGAAGGCCCACAGTATCCCCTCCTGCTGCCACTGGGGGCAGCAGATCAGTGTGTCTGCAGGTGAGCTTGTGGGTAGAAGGGAGAGAAAGATAGCCAAAGAAGGAACGAGGTTATATGTATGACTATAACATACTAAATGTGGGCTTTGGTTTGGAATGTTTACACACTGACCAGAACCTACAAATCCAAGTTAATCTGCCTTAATGAAATCACATCAAGAGCTGATAGACATAGTTTCATTCACATCATCACTGCTTAAACATTTCTAAGAACCTGATTCTGCAAATACCTGCAGTAGCACTTTAAAAACCAATCAAGAAAACCCATTTTATCAATTTCTTTTAAAATCTATACTTACCAGCTTTTATTGTTTCAAATATTTTGGCTGTTTCTAATATGTAAATCTGCTTATAAACTTTCCCCTTTTTCCCACTTGTATTCATTTTACCTAATATATGATGGATAGATGAATGTTTCTGTTATCTCTAATTATCACTAAATCCATTTTCAAAATTCAGAATTTGCTGTTTCAAAGACTTTCAAAAAGATACAGCATAGTACCTGAAACTAACTCTTCAAGAGGAGTTCTACAAGTGTTTAAAGCAACAGACTTACAAAGGATCTCAGCATACAACTTCCAGAGAGCCTTCTTTACACACACACCCAACGGAACACTTAAGTTCCACGTTGAATAACCTATCAGCTCACAAACACAGGGTTTGCATGTCAAAGCAATTGTCAGTAACTGCATACCCAAATCACTCTGCCTTTCAGAAGTTCTAAAACTCTAGGAAGAAACAGAGCTGGCAGAAAAGCCAATTTGCTCTCTGGTTTTCCAGGAATGCCCAACAGTCTTTATGAATTTGACTCACATATCTTTGTTCCAAATCTGCCCAATATCTGAAAGATCTGCTTTGTTTTCCTCAATCAATTCCTCTTTTCCTTTCAGATGACTTTCAAGCCAGTATTTGAGTTACGAACAGCAAAAAGTCACACAAACCCTGGCACTAACTACAGGCCACAAAACACTTTCCATTATGAGCCATCCTTCAGACATACTGACCGTCCACTCTGTCCAAAGCAAGGGAAAGCTGAATTCAGACACTTCTGGCCTCTGGCAAAGCTCTCTTACTGGGAAAATAGGTACTCTCCAGGAATGCCTCATCTGCCAAGAATCCTAAATCATTTGATGTATTTCTCTTGTTTTTTTTAGTTTAACTGTATACTCCCTAAAGGCTGGATGGCCAGTAAGTATTTCTTTCCAGGGCTTATGAGACTCAGTACAATATCTACTGCATAGAATTGCTATAGAATCTAAATTGAAAAGTATATATAATGGGCTTAGTGACAATAAATGTTATTATTCAGCTCATAATAATGTTCTCATTAAGCAGTTGTTAGGGTTTATTTGACCTGAAGAGTCTGAAAACATGTTAGTACACCCAGATATATCTAATGAAAACAAAGCCAAATCACTGAGCCATCACTTCTCATTGGCTGTTATAAACATGGAACAAATCAAAATACTGGACCCCACCTGCTTTGGACTGTGGACTCTGCTGGCAGAAATGGCACCTACACTGAAAACAGATCTCTGTTCTATCAAATGTGACATCAATGGGCCAATCTGACTCAGGAAGTCCAAAGAGTATCCTCCTCCACCACCCCCCACCTGGAGCTCTTGAATAATCCATCATAACACTTCAGCTTCTCCTCAGAGGCCAACAGCCAAAGGAGAATGATTGATAATCCAAAAATCATTTATAATTGACTCAAATCTGTTTCCCTAGATGCCTTTGCTTTCAACAGACTGATCTTTCAATTAATTCTGGGTGCATACAAATTTTGACATCCTTTTTTTGCCTTCGTCGGGGTGTGAACCAAGGCAGAATCAGGATGAGTCTGGACACTCTCTGTTTTGTTTCCCTGAAGACTCAACCCAAAACTCTACAAGAAGGAGCATATGTACTTTTGGAAAAGGCCTAGTGATACCCCCCATTCTCGTGTGTGGGGGGGGGGGGGGGGGGGGGGGGGGGGGGTGGGGGGTGGGGGTGGGGGGTGGTTTGTGGGGGGGGGGGGGGGGGGGGGGGGGGGGGGGGGGGGGGGGGGTGGGGGGGGGGGGGGGGGGGGGGGGGGGGGGGGGGGGGGGGGGTGGGGGGGGGGGGGGGTGGGGGGGGGGGGGGGGGGGGGGGGGGGGGGGGTGGGGGGGGGGGGGGGGGGGGGGGGGGGGGGGGGGGGGGGGGGGGGGGGGGGGGGGGGGGGGGGGGGGGGGGGGTGGGTGGGGGGGGGGGGGGGGGGGGGGGGGGGGGGGGGGGGGGGGGGGGGGGGGGGGGGGGGGGGGGGGGGGGGGGGGGGGGGGGGGGGGGGGGGGGGGGGGGGGGGGGGGGGGGGGGGGGGGGGGGGGGGGGGGGGGGGGGGGGGGGGGGGGGGGGGGGGGGGGGGGGGGGGGGGGGGGGGGGGGGGGGGGGGGGGGGGGGGGGGGGGGGGGGGGGGGGGGGGGGGGGGGGGGGGGGGGGGGGGGGGGGGGGGGGGGGGGGGGGGGGGGGGGGGGGGGGGGGGGGGGGGGGGGGGGGGGGGGGGGGGGGGGGGGGGGGGGGGGGGGGGGGGGGGGGGGGGGGGGGGGGGGGGGGGGGGGGGGGGGGGGGGGGGGGGGGGGGGGGGGGGGGGGGGGGGGGGGGGGGGGGGGGGGGGGGGGGGGGGGGGGGGGGGGGGGTGGGGGGGGGGTGGGGGGGGGGGGGGGGGGGGGGGGGGGGGGGGGGGGGGGGGGGGGGGGGGGGGGGGGGGGGGGGGGGGGGGGGGGGGGGGGGGGGGGGGGGGGGGGGGGGGGGGGGGGGGGGGGGGGGGGGGGGGGGGGGGGGGGGGGGGGGGGGGGGGGGGGGGGGGGGGGGGGGGGGGGGGGGGGGGGGGGGGGGGGGGGGGGGGGGGGGGGGGGGGGGGGGGGGGGGGGGGGGGGGGGGGGGGGGGGGGGGGGGGGGGGGGGGGGGGGGGGGGGGGGGGGGGGGGGGGGGGGGGGGGGGGGGGGGGGGGGGGGGGGGGGGGGGGGGGGGGGGGGGGGGGGGGGGGGGGGGGGGTGGGGGGGGGGGGGGGGGGGGGCAAGCAGGACAGAGTTTCCTGAAACACTTAAGATGGGAGAGTGGGGGCCCGTCAGCGCACAAGCACCAACGCACACAGACAGGCTCATGAAAAACCGCTTGGCAGCTCCTCGCAGCAGGACAGCCTGCGCCCTCCCAGGGCCTCCAGGTGTCCCTTTGGGCAGAAGGAAAAACACAGGATGTCTGCATCCACCTGAATCAGTGTGCAGAAGCGGGCCAAAATGCAAGGCAAGGGGCAAGAGAAGCCCTTCCCAGCCTCCCGCTCTGAACAAAGGCCCACCCCTCTCTTCTCCATGCAGCCAGCACCCCAGGACCCCTCTTCCAACCAGCCCCTGAACACTGCCCACCAGAGCCCAGCCAGGGCCCAGCACACCGAGGGTCCCCTCAGCTTAGCACCAACACTGCCCAGTGTTTCCCATTTGTGCTGCAAATCCGCCTGAAATGCACCATCTTCAGAAGCTAATCTTTCCAATTTTATGTGGGCTTATCTGTTTGCTCCCCTCAACAGAAGGTAATGGAATCACCGCTGGATGCCAGACCCCAAACTGGGGTGGGATGGGGGGATTAAAATGAAAAACAGCTTTTAAATGTGACAGCTCTGTCCATTCACAAAATTAACAGTCCCTTTCCAGAGCTTTTAAAAGATCACAATATGTAATGCCGAACATACAAAATCCTCCTTGTAGAAGGTGAGAGCCCTGCAGGATTTTGTTGGGTGTTTTTTATTGTATTTCAGGGCCCTGGGTTTCCTGGTCTCCTACAGTGTCTAGACTTCAGCGTGGGGCTTCCCCTTTCCTCAGTTTTCCTCTAAAATATTTCCTATCTTTTCTCCAACTATCATCCCCCTTCAGAATGAGCCAGATGCAGAGTATGTAGTGGGTGGGAAGGCACTAGGGTAGGACCCCCATACACCCCACTCCTTCCTCCTGCAGACATAAGCATGTGATCCTCCAGAGTCACAATAAAGGAAAGCAGCTCATTCCCAGCAGCCTTTTGAAACTGACAAGGAAGGAAAGGCAACAGAATTCAGGCAACTGGGAGAGCCGCCTGCAAAGTATCCTGTTCCTTTTAGGTCCCACGAGTCCCTCCAGACCTACAGTACCACTCCCAGTGTGCGGGGTTTACGCAGTGAGTCACAGACAGCTGGAGAGGCTCTCTTTTAATACAACATCTCCCATTTTAGTGTGAAGGGGCTGGCACACCTCTTTGCCATCTCCTCACATCCACCTATCCTTGGCCACCCACATGCAACACAAACAAAGATTCTACTCTGGGAACAGGTCTCTTGTTTGGTGGTTTACAATTTAAATTTTTGACATTTAGCAAATACACTGTATTTATTTCTCAAAGATGAATTAATCCCAAAGCTTAAAAGGTCACTAGTGTAAGCATTTTGTAGGAATTGGGGGGGGGGAGGCGGGGAGGGTTTAAATATTGCATTTTTTTGTATTGTATATGGCTGGGCAAGTTTCCAAAAAACTAAGGAATGATTCCCTCATGAGAAGCCGTCTCCTACTATCTCTCTCTCTCAGGTGTTATGAAGGAGTTTCTGTCCATGGCTACTGGAGAGGGTGAAACTCAGTCAATGGATCACTGCTGTTTTTCTAGTGCCTAGAAGGTTAAGTGTCTGGGGCCCAGTAGAGAGGCAGGAGAGGGGCCAGAGCAGAAGCGTGGGGTACTCCCATGCCTGTACCCCATTTCCAAGGATGTGAGATGCAGGGAAGAGAGACCAAAAGGCTTGGGTGACCAAGAACAGTCCTGCTCCACCTGGAAAAGGTGGCAAATAAACCTGGGGCTTCCTTTAATCCGTGCAGTCTCTGAACCCCTCTGTCTCAGTGAAACAGGGGGAAACGAGTCAATACAACAGGAATGAGGTCCCCCAGAGTCATGCCCCACACTTGAAGTCAGTGTGAGCAGGACACCAGAGCCCTGAGGATATTAGCCTCGTGCCTTTGAAATCTCTTCTTCAATAGGAATGATTCACAAGCTAAACCAAGTCTGCAGTAGCCAACTCAATGACAGTCCCAAGAGGGGACCGTAAGTGAAAAACCTAAGCTTGAAGGATTAAGGATTCATCTTGCCCTGCTGCTTGTAAGACGAATTCCCCAAACTTCCTCTGTGTAGTTGCTTATAATAACTACTCTTCACCTCTCCTCACCTGTCAGGTGGGCGCAGTCTTTAGAACAATTATCCAGCCCCAAAGGCTGTTTAGGAGTCAAATCCATGGCAAAAAGCAGGAAAAGAAGAGGTAAAAGGGGCCAATTTTTTCTGCAGGCATGCCCTGTCTGGAAACTGCCTGGAGCCACAGAAATCCAGGGCCAACCATTAGAGCTGGGGGCACACCCTCAAGGGCACAGGGGGATCAGGGGTGTATGTTTCTGGGGAAGCATGCTAAACATTCACTCACGATGTGCATGGAGGGCACCAGGGGACCACAAGGGCTGGCCCAGCACTCATGGGTCAGCCAGGGCCACCACGAGGATACCATTTTCACAAATATTCTATCGAAGCGCTCCTACATGACAGCCGTGGTCTCACACACTAGCAATGTGAGTACAAAGGTGAACAAGACAACGAACAGCCTTGCTCCAATGAAACTTACACTTCATATCATGGTGAAATTGCACCCAGAGTTGCAAATCATCAGAATTTTCAACCGAAATGTATAAGAATCTAAGAATTTTCAACTTAGAATTGTTCGAAATTTTCCCATTTTAAACACTGCCTGCAATTTGTAAAAAAGTAAACAAATAAAACCAAAGAACCACGGAACACTGCAGGTCATACAGAAATAGGCCAGGGGCTGAATTCGGTCCAAACGCCAGCTTCCTTCAACCTCTGACCTACAAATTTTTATTTATTCAGAAGAGACTCGCCTCCCCAGAGACTCTTTAGAGAGTAAACGTTTTCACAACAGACTTTCTCAGCAAGATTGGGGTGACAGCCCATAGGGATACTCACGCCACCGGTTAGTTATTGTAAATAGAATTTATTATTAGTATTTTCACAGAGCTATCAAAAGAGGATTTTTTAAAAAAATACTGAACTCCTGAGACTTTATTACGCACCACTATTTTTGAAACACCTCAAAGATACACAAAAATTGCGACACAAACGTAACATCCTCTTCACCATCTCTACTGCTCAGTCAAAAAGCCACATGCACCTAACATTTTGCAGGAAGCACCACTTCCATTCAGTCATCTCAGAGACTGACATAACAGCACACTGAAGCCTTACCTCCATGGTGTGTGTTTTTCCTGATGAGGTCTGTCCATATGCAAAAATCGTCCCATTGTAACCCTCAAGGACATCTGCAAGCAAGAAAAAAATTAAAAGTAACTCATTACTTTGATTGCACGCCAGTGCCGGTTGCCTGTTTTAAAATTACATTTTCCAAATGGCCCATCTCATTTTTCACACAAATGATATATTCAACTCCATTTGCATTTTAAGTAGAATTGTGAGATAAAAGCAGGAATGAGGGCCTCCACGGCTCCACAAAATAAAAATAAATGGACTCACACGCCTATGGAATATATTAATGAAGGGAGAGGCGGACACACTTTCTCCCGGTTGTATCAAAATCAAAACAGATATTGAGCAGTATATTTTATTTTTAGTAGAAAGGTATTTGAATTTTCTTCTCCATGTTGATCTCTTGAGATCTGTCGGGGGGGGGGGGGGGGAAATTATCATGCCCTGAGTCTCTGCAGTGAGATGCACATAGAATTTCTCTCCTGAAGATCTGATTTGGATTGGGTTAAATCTGGCCCCAGCAGGTTCCTTGGGGAGGTTTCTTGAGAAGCTGCCCAGAGCCCAATCAGAACAGAGCTTGTCCAGAGTTGGGAGGGACGGGGCACCCCTCCATATACTGAAACACCTGGTGACAATCCAATGAGCCCGGAAGCTAACTGGGTCCTGACTCAAACTTAATGCTTCTTTTTTTTCCAGTGACTGTGCTAGGAAGATGACCCTGGCCCAAGAGCATTGGGAATTTCTTTTAACTACACAAGGAGCAAGGGCTTCCTTGGTGGCTCCTCTGAGAGGAGCAATTGCCCACAGGGCAACTGCTAAAGAATCCATCTGCCAATGCAGAAGACGTGGGTTTGATCCCTGGGTCAGGAAGATCCCCTGGAGGAGGAAATGACAACCCACTCCAGTATTCTTGCCTGGAGAATCCCATGGACAGAGAAGCCTGGCAGGCTACAGTCCATAAGGTCACAAAAGAGTCAGACATGGCTTAGTGACTAAAACAACACCACCACCACGAGGAGCAGACTGTGCTGACCCCACACACTGTAGGCTGCTTCCGTCTCACACAGAGATGACTGGGAGGCGGGGGGTGGCGTGCGGACAGTCAGACAGACGTTGCTATGAGCTGGCGATTATCTGTGGGAATTCTTTCAAAGCAGCAGAGGTGATTAAAATATATTTAGTGCTCATTTCCCTCGATCTGCTTCACCCACATAAACAGCACTGACAAGGAGGATGATGTATGATTAATATTCTCTGACCCCCTACCTTTACATAAAGGAGGAAGTTCTCATCCCTACATGCACAGAGGGGTGGGGAGAGGAGCCCTATAAGAGGGTGTCCTCTCCAAGGCCATGTACAAAGAAAAAAAAAATCAATGGGATTCCCTGGTGGTCCAGTGACTAAGACTCTGAGCTCCCAATGGAGGGAGCATGGGTTCGATCCCTGGTTGGGGAACTAAGATCCCACATGCTGTGTGTCCAATAAATAAAATAAAACAATTAAAAAAAAAAAATCAAGCCAGGTGATCAGCTCCGTCTATTTCAGGCCCTGATTAGGTTGGTTTGTTTGCTTTTTTGGTCTCTCTCAGTTTTATGATGGTGGTTAGTTTTTGTTGTTTTGTTGAATTTCCTAAAAAAAATTTTTTTAATACACATTTTACTGATCTGAGGCTTTGGAGTGTAAACTGGGATCAGAAAAGAAAGTGGGATTTTCCCTCAAGAAGCTAAAAAAAAAGAAAAATTAAATGGCAGGATTTTTTTTTTTAATCATACCAGCTCTCAAGAGTTTGTGTCAAGCTATATTGAGAGAGAAAAAATGTTCACATGTATCTGACTTCTGGTAATGGTTTCCCTGGTAACAGGGGAAGCAAAAGCTTGAAGACTACAATGTAAGGGCTGGAGGTTCAAGCTTCACTCTTCTTGAAAATGCCAACCTGCTCAGAGAAACGGTTTCTCCAGTCAAAAACAGTAGTTGGGGTGGGAGCTTCTACACAACCACAAATGTGACATGCTTTCAGCGACTCGAAGAAAGACGTCTCCATCCTTGGATGTTGTTTGAAAATTTTGTATATTCATAGCACAAACACCTCCAGACAATTTCAATGCCAGACACAATCACAGCACCTAAGCTCCTAAATGATTAGAAATTAAACCTCCCCCCTCAACCCTGAAAGGGCTTCCTTATTTTAAGTCCCTGTGGAGGAAGGACCCTGGGACCCATTAGCTCAGGCATTAGGACAGGAGGAAGGGAGCCAAGGCCAAGGTCCAGTCCCTCTGCTCCTCCTCAGAGCCTCTGGCCACCCCACATGCCCACCTGCACACAGAGGTGCCCCTGGGAAGAAACCTCAGCTCAGAGTCCAGCTCTGCTGATAGCAGAAAACCCAGTACTTGCTTCTTTCTCTGCCAGGAAATGACAGGACGAAGGCGTCAGGAATTCTGCCCCGTAGACATCTCCAGTCCACCCATCTAATCCACCCTCACTAACTCCCAGTGAGTCACACTGCTCACCAGACTCCCTCAGGCTAAGGACTGGGACACATACAGGCAAACACGTAATGCTCACGGACAGCATTGCTTGTTTAGGGGCAGGGAGCTAAGGGCACGTGAGACTCTTGGAGAATCCCTGATTCTTTGTTGCTGCTATGGCAACACTGTGGGCAATTGCTTTTTATTTTTATTTTTTTAAAAGAAAAGGAGAACACGTAAAACCCCATTAGGACAAACTCCAGTTAGCCTTTAAAGTGTTCAGAATCATGTAACAATTAATTCATTGTTGGAGAACCTATTTCGGTGTTCAAGGTTGAAGAGGGCTGATGTCACCCTCTATCAACTGGGTTCTGAATCAGAAGGTGATTTAAAAAGAAAACAAGCTCTTCTAACCTGGTGTCCTCTATTTCCTTTCAAACTCTGGGTATGGGGGGAGGGGGTTGCTTGTTGTTGCATCTACATTTGCTTATGAGGGGAGAGGACAGATGGAGAGGGGGACACAGCACCAAAATGCATGTGGGGCCGGACCGCTGAGATGCGGGGAAACAGAGGACACCCGCCAAGGATGGAAAGATGAGGGGAACAGGCCTGTGCTTGCCGCCACTGAGCCACATCACCACCCGCCCGCCTCTGCAGAAAGAGCCCACAGAGAGGCACTTTCATCACGCTGAAGGACAGGTCCTGGGCCCGAGGAAAGCATTTGTTTCAGGGTCTCTGTCATAACAGGATGACTGTTTCTATACACCAGCCACAAAGCCAGGGACCAGCCCAGCTGGACAGAATCTTTCTTTGTGACAGGGACTGGCGTGATGTGACCTCAGCTCGCACCACAGGGCCAGTGGGGCCCCACACATCCATCCAGCAGCCAAGCAAACCCAGAAGAGAGCCCATAGCGGGCGGGAAGAGTCCTGTCATCTCCTGGGAGGAAGGCAGAGGGGAGTGGGGTCCTTGAAAATACTCTGTGCCTCCTGGTGTGGCCTCAGAGTCAAGCTGCCCTCCCTAGGCTTTACCAGTTCTGAGTCTAGGTCTTGCTGAAGCAGAAGAGTTAGTTCCATTGACTCGCAGGTAAGAATTCGGGGGGGACAGAATCATAGCTACACACTGGGGTGCCTGAGGGCGCTGTCGTGGCCTCCTGTCATCTCTCCATGTGAAACAATGGCCCGATAGTGGCTCCAGTTGTTGTTGTTTAGTTGCCCAGCTGTGTCCAACTTTTTTGCAACCCCATGGACTGCAGCCCACCAGGCTCCTCTGTCCATGGAATTCTCCAGGCAAGAATAATGGAGTGGGTTGCCATGCCCTCCCTCCAGGGGATCTTCCCGACCCAGGGATCGAACCCACATCTCTTAAGTTTCTTGCACTGGCAAGCAGGTTCTTTGCTGTCTGAGCTACCAGGGAAGCACAAGCAGAGCCTCTGGCAATAGTGGCTAACAAGCCATCCCTGGCTTGGACTCCTAAGGCTCTCGCCAGCCGACCACACTACTCACACAGGCTGTGCCCAGAGATTGCAGAGACCATCCTACCAAACACCAGCAGCCAGCCAAGATGCTGGGCCCGCCAACCTGGGGGCACTCACGCCACTGTGCCCAGGAAAGGTCATGCTGCGTCTTCAGAATGGAAGCGTGCCTCTTCACTGGCAGCAGCCAGGGTCACCCAGCAGCCCTGGGAACCCAGTCTCTGTTCTTTCCCTTTTTCCCTTCTCTACTCCCATTTCTACCCCTGCCTTTCTGCAAGGTAGTCCATATGGCCTGATGGAAAAGGAATAACTCATAAAATAATTATCAAATGCTCATTATGGGCCCACCAGAAAAGTAAGGGCAGGATAGTACAGAAAAATTCAAGTCAGACAAACTCAGGTTCAAGGCACAGCCTCACTAGTCCCAAAACTACCTGGTCAAGTTACTTCACCTCAATTTCTCCTTTAGTACAACGGGAATAATAATACTCACACACCTCATAAAGTCGTAAAGATTTAAAATGCAGTAACATATATAAAATGCATAGAGGGTGCCTGGCAGATAACAGCGACAAAATAAATGTAATTCTTCTTAAAAGTCATGTATAATAGAATAATAAAATTGATCTGATAATATCCCTGAGCTTAAAATTCTCCAGTGGGGACTTCCCTGGCGGTCCAGTGGTTAAGACTCTGCACTTCTACTGCAGGGGCTACGGGTTCAATCCCTGGTTAAGGAACTCTGATCCCGCATGCTGTGTAACAAGGTCAAAAAGAAAAAAAAAATTCCACAACTCTTCAGTGGGTCCACATTGCCTACAGGATAAAGTCCATCAATTTCTATCCAAATCTGGTCCTGCCTAACTTTTTTTAAAATATTTATTTCTATTTATTAATTGTTTATTTGGGTCTTCATTGGAGCACGTGGGATTTTTATTTGCAGCATGTGAACTCTTAGTTGTGGCATGTGGGACCTAGCTCCCTGAACAGGGATCAAACCCGGACCCCCTACATTGGGAGAGTGGAGTCTTAGCCACTGAACCACCAGGGAAGTCCCCAGCCTAACTTTTTAGGGCTTATCACTCTGCACCCTAAGCTTTAGGCTTTGGTTTTTTGCTGTTCCTTCTGCTTGTACAGCCCTGCATATTCTATGTTCCTCAGATCCCAACCTTTCCAAGAAGCCTTCTTTAATTCTCCAATCCTTCTACCCATTCACCAAAATTAACAGTATCAAGTGACTTTCTTCTGTGCTCCCATAGCATTTTGCACACACCCATCTTAAAGCACATAATCTCCACATGTATAATAACTATGCAAGCATCTGCTCCTTCTCTATACTCAAAGATTTCTGCAGAGTCTTAGGTGTTTTAGTCACTTCAGTCCCTAGCAATACTTAACCATATGGCAAATACCTAGTATACTTACATCAAAATATGAATGAAAAATCAAATGGATGCAATTTAAAGAAATTAAAACTGGAAAACAAGAAACCATCTTCTCCAGCACTGGATGATCTACATCCAGTTAATCTGGAAGGCAAATGCCAGGAGTGGCTTCTGTACATGAGGAAACAGTTACTCTGATTACTTCAGTAATAGTGCCCAGTAACCACAGTTTTTAAATCCTAGGGCATCCATAGGAACCTTCCTATTTACCATGCTGGTACCCACAAACCTTATCACCTCTTCCAGAAGAAATGGAGAGAATTCTACACTCTTTAAGATGACATTTTGAAAAACACACACCAGGCAAAGATGGGAGCGTAGGAGATGCCAGGATGCTACAATCAAATGTTCAATATATTTTTTTTAAACCCAGTGAAGTTGAAGGAAATTCAAGGACCAAGAGAGAATAAAGCTGTCCAGTTGAAAGGAGTCTCTCTGATCTCAAAAATAATTAAGGGTTTAGATAGACTAGAAAGGAAAGCTCACCAATCTACTATGTTACCATGAATTGCAGAGACTTAAGGGACTTTCAGAAGTCATTTGATTCAAATCTTGGCCTCTAGAAAGAAAGATTGCTACTATACTACCTTCCATTATTGATGTAAACAAGGCTTATCATGGCCAGAGAAACCTCAGCTGTACCTGAGTAATCTATGCCAAGCAGTTCTTTCTTATATAACTACATTTTACCTTGCTGACACAGAAATACACAGCCCCTTCCCCTCATGGAAGCTTCAGTGGATATTAAAAAAAAAGTTAAATTTGATCTCCATTATGCCCTTAATAGTTTCCTTTTAAGGGAGAATAAGACACTCTATTGCTACAAAATGAGTATGTTGACCCTATATTTATGGTGCCCAAGAAATGTCTGTTTACTCTATCATGTCAGAGTATGATTTTATTTTAGATGGTTTTCTTTGTGACTGTCTATTGGGGACTCAAGTTATCCACAGTTAGGAAGTCCACAAGAACCCCCCTACCTAGAGATTGTCCATTTCTGACATTTCATATTATAAAAACACCCAAACACTGAAAGGGACTCAAACTTATCTAGTAAATAAAAACTCAAGGGTTATTAGTATTATTTGTTAATCACAGGATTTTTTAAAAAATGGAGTACATCCATCTCTAATTATGATGTCAACTTAGAGAGGGTGAATGTGTATTTAAATAGCCCTCGTGCTTAGCACAGCAAGCAGTAAATACTATTTGGTTCTGATAATGAAGGAGGAGAGAAAAAGAAGGAATTCTGGCTTGTATGTGATTACTTTAATAAAAATATAAAAGAAACTGATAATAGAGGGGAACAAGGGCTGACTAGGAGCAAATAAGAACTATATACTTCAGAAAGAGCAAATATGTTTAGACAGAGAAGCAATAGAGTAGAAGTAGAAAGAAGACAAAAATTACCACCGATACAAGCCCAGACTATTAATTAAAAAAAAAATCTCATATTCTGGCATATTTTTTTCTCTTCAATTTTCTGTAATAATCTTACTGTGAAGACCTAATTGAACTGATGTCTGCAACAAGAACACAAAAAACCATACACATCAGCAAGAAATGGTACATACTGACGGGCGTCTCCCACACAGGTGTCCAAGGTCAGAATGAATCTAACAGATGTAAGCATGGCTGATTTTCATGCCTTTCAAATAGTTAGGTTAGTCAGCTCAGCTTCTAAAAACAAGCGGATCTAATAGGACAAGGAGTTTTGGGTTTTGTTTTTTCACTTTTCACTCTTTAAATCGAGCACTACCTATGAAAGTGGCAGCATCAAGACATTTGAAAACACAATTACTGCAGCATTCAAATCTGAAAGCAAGGATTCAATGATGAAAAGCAAAGGAGCAGGAGATGCCCCTTCAGCTCTGTCAGCTCTGTCCAGATGGCGAGCTCCCCAAGGGCAAGCTCTGTCCTGCCCCTGATTTGAAAGGGCAAGGCAGAGAAACATGTAAATTGCTTTGCTCCCTGCTGTTATTTTGACACAAATCCTTCAGGGCCAAGGCCAGTCCCAGAAAAAAGAATTGATCTCTAAGACACAAATTCAGGCTTGAGGCTACCTACCTGGAAGAACAAATGTCAGGGTCTGGGTGGGACAATAGAAAGTGGGTTAGATTAAAGTATTATTAAGGAACGCTGAGTAGTAAGAACAACTCACTAACCAGCAAGGTAATGTGTGATCTTGGGATGCTGCAGACAATTCTTTGATGCCCAAGAATTTTCCACATTTAAAACTTCTTTCTGAAGACTATACTTTCAGAAATCATTTCTACTGACGCACACACTACTATATAGAAAAAAACTAATAAAGACCTATTGTATAGCACAGGGAACTCTACTCCAAACTCTGTAATGGCCTAGATGGGAAAAGAAACTTAAAAAGAATGGATATATACATACATATAACAGATTCACTTTACTGTACACCTGAAATTAACACAATATTGCAAATCAATTATACTCAATAAAATTAAAAGTTAAAAAATAAATCTTCTTTCTGAAGAGACAGATGCACAAAATAAATCAACCAGGAAATATACAACTGGAGCATCAGAACAGATGTTTTTCTCCTGAGGAGGTACTATAGCTTCAGCAATATTTTAAAGCCATTACCAAAATAGTGTGCCTATATCTTACCCTGCTTTTAAGCTTCTAAGTGACAGAATAACTCTGCCCAAAAGGTGGCAAAAGAAATAAAGAAATCTCCTTGGAAAGGAGCTATCAAGGAGTTAAATCCTGACATCAGAGCAAATCAGGGCCAGAGCTTGCTATAATTTAGTGTTTCCAATTAGCAGGCCTCTGCTTACGGTCAAGGTACATTGATTCCTAGGCTGCAAATACCACTTAACATTTTCAATTATTCTGAAAGGCCCAGGAGAAAATAAAGAAATAGCACTTACCTTTGACAATTTGCTTTGCACACGCATTGTAAACCTGCTCTTGAGTCGTGCTGGGAGGCAACACTCTGTCGAAGACATACGGCTTTCCTTGCTAAAAAAGAAAGACGAAAGAGAGAGGTGGAAAAAACACATTAGACATTCATGAATAAAAAGCACTAATATTAGTTAGACATAGGCACTAAATCACCAATGCTACTTGTCAAGGCAATTCCTTACCAAGATGAGGGAAATTGTATAGCATGAACGACACCTTCATTGTATAGTGAATGTTGAGATCAGAGAGGAGAAAGAAAAATGTTGTTTTTTTTGTTTGTTTTTTTTTTTTTACTTGAACCACTTTTTCTGATGAAAGATAAGTTGACACATTCATTCATTTATTTAAATAAATATTTAGTTATGCGGCGCTTCTTCTGAGCCAGGCATAGACTAGATGCTAACCAAATCAGAAAACAGTCCTTCCTGGAGAGCATCAATCAAGCGTGACAGATTGCTAATAAGCAAGAAAACAAACACACAGGAAAATGCAAAATGCCCGGGTATAAATTAATGGGACAGAAGGGACAAGAGGGCCAAAGAAGACCTCTGTGAAGCAGTACCCGTTAAGTGGATCTTTAAAGGATTAGGAAGGTTGAGGCATGTGAAGAACAATTGAGGCAAAGGGTGGAGCAGACAGCAAGGGGCCTGGGGTGCTCAAGGAACTAGCACAGTGGTCTCCAACGTTTTTGGCACCAGGGACTGGTTTTGTGTAAGACAGTTTTTCCATGGACCAAGGAAGGGAAGATGGTTTGGGGATGATCCAAATGTATTACATTTATTGTGCATTCTACTTCTATTATTATTACATCAGCTTCACTTCAGATCATCAGGCATTAGATCCCAGAGGTTGGGATCCCCTGACCTAGAAGGTGGACAAGAGGAGATGGAAAGGAAATGGGGAGCCAGTGCATGCCAGATAGCTAGCCAGGGTTGTAATGCACTTGGATTTTATTTACTAGAAAGATGCCACGATCAGATTTAAGAAGCTGCTCTTAATAGCCAGATATTATTGTTCTCTGTCCCAGATTATTCTAGTGTTTTCTTCACGTGCAGAGGTGGTACCTTAACTGGGTAGACACTTTGGAGAAAAGGGGGGCATCTATAAAGTACAGGCTTTCCTAGTGGCTCAGATGGTAAAGAATCCACCTGCCAACGCAGGAGACCCAGGTTCGATCCCTGGATTGGGGAGATCCCCTCGGAGAAGGAGATGGCAACCCACTCTAGTATTCTTGCCTGGAGAACCCCATGGACAGAGGAGCCTGGAGGGCTCTGGTCCATGGGGTCACAAAGAGTCGGACATGACCGAGTGCTACTAACACATACACTATAAAGTAAGACAAGTGCTTTCCCCAGGTGTGGGCTCTGGGGTTTGGCCCCACGATGCTGGGCTGTGTGCAATGAGAAGGGTCAGAGGGAAGGGAAGAGGTTCTGCTGTGCTGCTACGTAAGCCCCAAGCCCCGATTCTCTGCCTCTCAGCATTCAATAGGCAACTACTGGAAGTTTCTGTGCCAGGCACTGCGCCCTGGGAAGGCGGGAGGAGGACAGACAGGGCCTTTTCCCCAGAGAACCCCCATCACGACACCTCACTCACCAACACCTCCCTTCCCACAGCCCGCTCCACCCGGGCAGCCCTTCACCTTCATTTTCCCCAAGGACGTGCGGCAGCAAGGACAGGAGCAGCGAAGGGAGAGAAGGAGAGAGCCCAGAGCCTCCTGCACTCTCACCCCGCACCTCCACACGTGGCTCTGGATGCCGGGAACCACCCAAAGCCAGTCTGACACCTCAAAAAGATAACTACGCATGGGGGATCCAAGGACAAGGCTTGTTACATCCTATAACCTTCACACAGAAGGAAGCACACAAGTGTCAGCCTGGCTTAACGTTTCTCTCACTCCTTCATGACTGGGAAAGCCACACACCAGTGAGGCCCTATGTGTTATGGACATGCTTGAGCTTCAGCCTTTGAAAAACGAGACTGTGCCAACCAGGTAAACAAGCTACTTCCAGCCTGGTCTTAGGGAAAAAATGGAGAATTTTAATGGGCCATCAAAGTTTACATTTCACAAAGAGCAGAGCCAGTCATTCTGTTAAAATTATGCAAAAGGATTATTTCCTGATGTTTTGTTCCCAGCGAGTCTCATTCAATCAGTGAACCAAGTATTTGGCTTAATAATCAAGAGAATATTCCTCACCACAATCTATTGCCAGTGATCAGCCCACCACATTCTTACTAGATTTACCTATTTGTAAAATTCAACTAAATGTCAGTAGGGTAAAAGGTTTACATAAACATTTACAGAGTTTGCCTAAGTATGTGTCATCCACTAAACCTTTTGGAAAGAAAACGCAGCTCTGCTTAATTTAAAACAAATCCATTACTCCTCCAAACTTAATGAAAGTCACCAAAATAAACTGTCTTCTTTACAGCATGATTCTGTTTTAGGTTTTACAGAAAATGCACTTGACACACCAGGGAAAAGGACTATAGTATATGGTACAAAAACAGGACTCCCCGATTTTGCCCTTTAAAATGTTGGTTGGGTACGTTATGCTTTCACTTTAAGAGAGGTAGAAAGCAAGAAATCTCTAACTCCTCGTTTCAATAATATCACATTTATCAAGTGACAAACATATAATACAACGATTTTCCATAAGCAAAAGTTAATTCCCAAACAGAAACTGCCTTTGAAAAAAGATAAAATTTAGAGTGATTTGTTATGAAACCTACCTTGTCAGGATCAGAGCATAAATTAGTTAAAACTGTAAGCATTTCTATGTGTCTTTTCATACACTGAGTTGGTCATAGCCTTTTAGATGAACCTTAAAGTCAAGAACTAGAATCTGGATTAGAATTTAGTTACTGATTATTTTCAAGAACTGATTTATGGCATAGTGTACCAGCTGTATACAGCTGTATACATTTAAGCAACAATAACAACTAACTCATCACTGCTGTTTTAGTAAAGGAATGAAAATCTCACAAATCCTGGTTGAGACTGCAGCAAAGATCCCTAGGAAACCAGAGTCTCCCTGTTTCTGAGGGAGTCTCCCTGTTTCGGAGTCTCCCACTATAGCTGAAGGTTTCAGTGGGCAGGCAGTGAGTGGGCCTAGCCTCCTTCAGCTGTCACTGTTTGCAGCTGCAGAACAGATTTTCGGATTTACATTTTAATATGGGTGCTGGGTGCTGGGTGCTAATATTTGAACCCGAATGACTAGGTTGCCATTTACTCCTTCCAGAGACACTTTCCTTTACAGGCATCTATTTAGCTCATGGTCCTCTGAGACGTCTCTGGCTACTTTGTCCATGTCCTTTGCTGACATCTCTTTCAGGCTTCTAAGCGACAGTGTGTCTGGCTCCAGACCTCAGCCTTCTCTCTATAATTCAAATGAACATGTCAGCCTTCAAATCTCACCCAAGCTCCAGATTCATACACTCAGTCGCCTGCTGGACATTTCCACTTGATGTCCATTAGCCATCTCAAGCTTAACTGGTCAAAAAAAGGACCATCAAGCCCTCTATATCTGAATAAGAATTGCACCACTAATCATCTAGTACTGAGGTCAAAATCATTTATTATGTCCCATAGATTCCATATCCAAAATACAACCCAAATTCTATCACTTCTCACCATCTGCACCACACAACCCCAGTCCATGCCATTATCATTTCTCATCAAGACCACAGCTTTAGTCTCCTGACTGGTCTCCCTGCCTCCATTCTTGCTCCAAACAATCCAATGTTCACTTAGCAGTCAGAGTGAGCTTTTGAGATCAATAAACCAAATGACCCCATCTCCCTTAAAACTCTCCAGTGGTTCCTATTAGACTAGACCGTCTCCACCCTTAGCTCCCTGCACTCTCCTCCATCTTACTACAGTGTAGCCCACTGGACTTCCTTCTGTACCTAGTTTATTCCTCAGCTCAGGGCCTTTGCTCTTAACTCGTCCTTTTTCCTGGAATTCTCTCACTGCAGATCTTCACTAGGTTCACCACAGGTCTTCATCTGACTGTCTTTACCATCTTCCAGATGTCACCTCCAAATTCTCCTTCGAGGGCTTCCATGGCCCTAACAAAAGCAACTGCACCCAACCCTGACATCACTTTCTATCACATTACTCTATTTGGTTTGCTCCATAGCAATTACTATGTGACTCATTTTCAATCAACTAAATGGACCACTACTATTAAAGCATCTAACCAGCTAACACAGAAGCCATATAAATGCCAAAACCTAAGTGCAGGATATGCAAAGCTGCTGCAATTTATGAAAGGAATTTGGGTGGGACATATACTCCGCATACATTACAACCGAAAATGAAGTAACCCAGCTTTGCCATGAAAGCCTTTAGTGGAGCAGTGCTAACTGCATGGGAGCAGTGTAGCTAAATAACTTCCCAGGATCACATACAAAAAAATAACAGCAGATGGTTCTTACATTTTTATAGTTGAAATTAAAAAACAAATCAAACCACCAGAATTCCTATCAAGTTGTTGGGAGCAAAGTGTCTATGAACAATATGGCCTGTCTATTAATACCCCAACCTGGAAGGAATGTTACTACTGGAGACACAGGAAAGCCAAGACCTCCGTAAAGATTTAGAAAATCGGCACCAGAAGGAAGGTGAAGGAAACTGAAATTAATTATCCCCAAGAAGAGATAATCAAGAGGTAATCCTTGACAACAACAACAAACAAACAACCCAATTAAAAAATAGGCAGAAGACATAAAGAGACACTCCTCCAAAGAAGAAATACAGATGGTAAATAGGCACATAAAAGGATGCTCAACATTGCTACTTATTAGAGAAATGCAAATCAAAATTACAATGAGGTGCCACCTCACACTGTTCAGAATGGCCATCATCAAAAGGGCTATCAACAATCAATACTGGAGAAGGTGTGGAGGAAAGGGAACCTTCCTATACTATTGGTGGGAATGTAAACTGGTACAACCACTATGGAGAAGAGTTTGGAGGTTCCTCAGAAAACTAAAACTACATCCAGCAATGTCACTTCTGGGTATATATCCAGACAAAACCAAAATTCAAAAAGATACATGAGGGACTTCTTGGTGGTCCAGTGGCTACGACTCTGAGCTTCCAATGCAGAGGAGAATGTCGGATCCCACTTGCCACAACTAAAGATCTCAAATGCTGCAATGAAGATTGAAGATCGTGCACGCTGCAACTGAGACCCAGAACAGCCAACATAAATAAATAAATATTTTTAAAAAATGATCCATGCACGCCTATGTTCATAGCAGCACTCTTCATCGACACAACATAAATGTCCACGGACAAAGAATGGACAAAGAAGATATGGTACATATATCGGGCTTCCCAGGTGGCGCTAGTGGTGAAGAACCTGTCTACCAGTGCAGGAGATATAACAAACGTGAGTTCAATACCTGGGTCAGGAAGATCCCCCGGAGAAGGATATGGCAATCCACTCCAGTATTCTTGCCTGGAGAATCCCATGGACAGAGGAGCCTGGAGAGCTACAGTCCATAGTGTCACAAAGAGTCAGACATGACTAAAGTGACTTAGCATTCACGCATGCGTAGTACATACATACAAGGGAATACTACCCAGTCATTTAACAAGAATGAAATAATGCCATTTGCAGTGACATGGATACAATTAGAGATTATCATACTAAGTGTAGTAAGTCAGAAAGACAAATACCATATGATATATGTAGAATCTAAAATATGACACAAATGAACCTATCTATGAAACAAACAAAATCAAGGACATTGGGAATAGACTGGTGGTTGCCAACAGGGAGGAGGGTGGGAGAGTGTAGGACTGGGAGTTTGGGATTAGCAGATGCAAACTGGTATATACAGAGTGGCTAAACAACAAGGTCCTACCATATAGCACAGGGAACTATATTCAATATCCTGTCATAAGCCATAATGGAAAAGAATATGAAAAAAAGGTATACATACATACATACATATATATATATAAATAAGGAGAAGACAATGGCACCCCACTCCAGTACTCTGGCCTGGAAAATCCATGGACGGAGGAGCCTGGTGGGCTACAGTCCATGGGGTCGCTAAGAGTCGGACGACTGAGCGACTTCACTTTCACTTTTCCCTTTCATGCACTGGAGAAGGAAACGGCAACCCACTCCAATATTCTTGCCTGGAGAATCCCAGAGATGGCGGAGCCTGGCAGGCTGCCGTCTATGGGGTCGCACAGAGTCAGACACGACTGAAGCGACTTAGCAGCAGCAGCATATATATATAAAACTGAATCACTTTGCTGTATAGCACTAATTAACAAAACACTGTAATTCAACTTTACTTCAAAAAAATTAATTTTTTCAAAAAAGAGATAATATAAAAAGATTATTAACATTTTTATTAGCATATTATCTACTAACAAGATTATTGGTCTTTCTGAGACCAATCAAGAGTAGTGACCAAAGTAGGGGGGTGGTGGCAATGATTTACATGATTTTTCTTCTATGTTTAAGAAAGAAAGAAAACGGAAGAAAAAAAAATTTCCTCAGCAAGATTAAAACTCACTCTGTGGAATTATCTTCAGACACTGAGTAGAGGAAGTGATTACTGAGAATAATCACTGGGACTTCCCTGGTGGCCCAGTGGTTAAGAATCCACCTTGCAATGCCAGGGATGCAGGTTCAGTTCCTGGTCAGGGAATTAAAAGACCACATGCCACGACTAGAGAATCCATGGACCACAACAAAAGATCCCACATGATGCAATGAAGACCCCATGCAGCCAAATAACTATTAAAAAAAAAAAAGAGAGAGAGAGAGAATAATCACTCCTTCTCTGTCCCAGGTGTTTGTATAACTTCACTCCTGAAAGTACAGAAGATCAGAAGTTCTCCCTGCACTGACCACCTTCTCATTAATGTCCACCAACACTATCACCAAACACTAGGATCCAAATGTTTTTATATTTTATCTCATTCAATTCTCACACCAACTCCATGAGACACGTATTATTCAGTTCAGCTCAGTTCAGTCGCTCAGTTGTGTCCAACTCTTTGCAACCACATGGACCGCAGCATGCCAGGCCTCCCTGTCCATCACCAACTCCCGGAGTTTACTCAAACTCATGTTCATTAAGTCAGTGATGTCATCCAGCCATCTCATTCTCTGTCACTGCCTTCTCCTCATGCCTTTAATCTTTCTAAGCATCAGGGTCTTTTCAAATGAGTCAGTTCTTTGCATCAGGTGGCCAAAGTATTGGAGTTTCAGCTTCAACATCAGTCCTTCCAATGAATATTCAGGACTGATTTCCTCTACCATGGACTAGTTGGACTGTCTTGCAGTCCATGGGACTCTCAAGAGCCTTCTCCAACACGACAGTTCAAAACCATCAATTCTTCGGCGCTCAGCTTTCTTCACCGTCCAACTCTCACATCCATACATGACTACTGGGAAAATCATAGCTTTGACTAGAGGAAACTTTGACTAGAGGAAACTGTTGGCAAAGTAATATCTCTGCTTTTTAATATGCTGTCTAGGTTGGTCATAACTTTTCTTCTAAGGAGTAAGTGTCTTTTAATTTCATAGCTGCAGTCACCATCTGCAGTGATTGTAGAGCCCCCCAAAAAAATAGTCTTTCACTGTTTCCACTGTTTCCCCATCTATTTCCCATGAAGTGATGGGACCAGATGCCATGATCTTAGTTTTCTGAACGTTGAGCTTTAAGCCAACTTTTTCACTCTCCTCTTTCACCTTTAAGAGGCTCTTTAGTTCTTCTTCACTTTCTGCCATAAGGGTGGTGTCATCCGCATATCTGAGGTTATTGATATTTTTCCCGGCAATCTTGATTCCAGATTGTGCTTCATCCAGCCCAGCATTTCCCATGATGTACTCTGCATATAAGTTGAATAAGCAGGGTGACAATATACAGCCTTGACGTACTCCTTTTCCGATTTGGAACCAGTCTGTTGTTCCATGTCCAGTTCTAACTGTTGCTTCCTGACTTGCATACAGATTTCTCAAGAGGCAGGTCGGGTGGCCTGGTATTTCCATCTCTTTCAGAAATTTCCACAGTTTGTGGTGATCCTCACAGTCAAAGGCTTCGGCATAGTCAATAAAGCAGAAATAGATGGTTTTCTGGAACTCTCTTCATTTTTTTGATGAACCAACAGATGTTAACAATTTGATCTTTGGTTCCTCTGCCTTTTCTAAATCCAGCTTGAACATCTGGAAGTTCACGGTTCATGTACTGTTGAAGCCTGGCTTGGAGAATTTTGACCATTACTTTGCTAGTGTGTGAGATGAGTGCAATTGTGTGGTAGTTTGAGCATTCTCTGGCATTCCCTTTCTTTGGGAGTGGAATGAAAACTGACCTTTTTCAGTCCTATGGCCACGGCTGAGTTTTCCAAATTTGCTGGCATATTGAGTGCAGCACTTTCACAGCATCATCTTTTAGGATTTGAAATAGCTCAACTGGAATTCCATCACCTCCCCTAGCTTTGTTCATAGAGATGCTTCCTAAGGCCCACTTGACTTCACATTCCAGGATGTCTGGCTCTAGGTGATTGATCATACCATTGTGATTATTTGGGTTGTGAAGATCTTTTTTGTATAGTTCTTCTGTGTATTCTTGCCACCTCTTCTTAATATCTTCTGCTTCTGTTAGGTCAATACCATTTCTGTCCTTTATTGTGCCCATCTTTGCATGAAATGTTCCCTTGGTATCTCTAATTTTCTTGAAGAGTTCTCTAGTCTTTCCCATTCTATTGTTTTCCTCTATTTCTTTGCACTGCTCACTGAGGAAGGCTTTCTTAGGTATTATTGGCTCCATTCTATAAACTGGAAAACTAAGGCCCAGGCCCACCATCAGCTCTGTCAGTTTGGTGAAATGACTTTAAGTCTCTGGTTTCAAGAATTCTTCCTTTATATTATGCCGCTCTCCTAAACTGCTAATGAGTTACTACAAAAGCAGGAGACACACAAAACAAAAGATGTTAGGACTGACATGAAAGACTGAAGCAAAGTGATTAACGAGGTAACAAAAGACAGACCGACCACAGCAGAAGTCAAGACAGTATTCACCATTAAGACGGGACTGACAGGAATCCACTGAATAAAGAAGGGCCTAAGATCAGGAAAAAAGGTCAAGATTGGCAAGAAGGCGGTGGGCATGCACACAGCAAGCCTTCCTTGCAAAAGAAGGAATTAAAAACAGACAAAAGCCAACCAGAGGCAAAGGAAAGGCAGATGTTAAGACTTGTTATGAAAAGGACTTATTCAGAAAATTTTTAGAATTTTTCAGAGCTAAACAGTCCTTCTAGGTCATCCAAACCCAATATTGTATTTTACAAATAAACAACATTGGGAGAGGGTAGACGATCTGCAGAAAGTTACCTAGTCCACTGGGTAGGTGGTAGGTCAGTCCAGAATCCAGACCCCCCGCTCTCTGTCTTGTATTCTGAGTTCTGGCTTTAGAATAAATTATTCTCTCTGCACATCAAAGAAACAACAAGCATGAGCCTCTGGACCTTTTTTTCCCCTGCTTTCCTTTCCATCAATTCTATACTATTTCCAAACACACAACTGATTAGTTCAACAAATTAAGAGTCCTTGCTATGACAGCTGGAGCAGTACAGCAAGGGAATTATCAACCGAATCACCACCTCTCAGAGTTAATATGAACTTGAGAGTCAGTCTGTCCAATCCCCTCTTAAGCACAACTCATCTCCACAGTCTAAGAGGCGACAGGGAACCTGCTTGAAACTCAACTAGCTCTAACTGTTAGAAAGTTTGTTCTTATATAGATTTATTTTTTAAATTTCTTATTTATTATTTTTGGGTATGCTGGGTCTTTGCTGCTTTTTATATAGGCTTTCTCTAGTTGCAGGGAGCAGGGTTACTCTTTGTTGTGGTGCGAGGCCTTCTCATTATGGAGGCTTCTCTTGTTGTGGAGCACAGGATCTAGGCACACAGGCTCAGTAGCTGTGGTGCATGGGCTTAGTCGCTCTACAGCATGTGGAATCTTCCCCAACCAGGGATCAAACCCATGTTCCCTGAATTGACAGGTGGATTTTTATCCACTGCACCACCAGAGAAGTCCCTTGTATTGATTTAAAATCTGCCTTTCTGAAGCATTAGTTCTGACACTATCCTCCAAGCGTCAGAACAAGACAGACCAAGGCTGAGAGACCTGCCTCCATCTACACCACGGTAGCTTTGTTTCACTTTGGGAGCTAAGTGTTCAAAGTCCAAATCTCTTTTCTCTGAGAGAGAAAGACATATGTACCTCCTTCATGAAAGGGGTATGGATTTGTCTTGCTTGAAGGACTCCAAAGATATCCAAGGTTAAGACATCAGCAAAACATTATATTAGCTTGCACAAGAATAAATAAAATAAGATAAACTTCTAAACTGTCCAGGACTAGGCAAACAACCTGAAAGAATGTTTCCAAAACATTAGCTAAAAAGCAGGAAGTCATTGGGCTAATGTTGATATTTATTTTTTTAATCAGCACAAGTATTCTGGGAGAAGAAGTTCTGTGTTGCTTATTGAAATACAATTCATATCCCATGAAATGCACCACTTAATAAGAAGGTATATATCAGTGGTTGTTAGAACATTCACAAGGTTGTGAACTCATCACCACTGTCTAATTTCAGAGCATCTTCATCATCCCAAAAAGGAACTCTGTACCCATCAGCAGTCACTCCACAGCCTCTCAATTTCCCCAACCCTAAGCAACCATATTGGAGTGTGAAGTCAAGTGGGCCTTAGGAAGCATCACTAGAAACAAAGCCTATGGAAGTGATGGAATTCCAGCTGAGCTATTTCAAATCCTAAAAGATGATGCTGTGAAAGTGCTGCACTCAATATGCCAGCAAATTTGAAAAACTCAGCAGTGGCCACAGGACTGGAAAAGGTAAGGTTTCGTTCCAATCCCAAAGACGGGCAATGCCAAAGAATGTTCAAACTATGCACAACTGCATTCATTTCACACACTAGCAAAGTAATGCTCAAAATTCTCCAAGCCAGGCTTCAACAGTACGTGAATCGAGAACCTCCAAATGTTCAAGCTGGATTTAGAAAAGGCAGAGGAACCAGAGATCAAATTGCCAACATCCGTTGGATCATAGAAAAAGCAAGAGAATTCCAGAAAAACATCTACTTCTGCTTCATGACTGTGCTAAAGCTTTTGACTATGTGGCTCACAACAACTGTGGAAAATTCTTAAAGAGATGGGACTACCAGACCACCTTACCTGTCTCAGACAAAACCTGTATGCAGGTCAAAAAGCAACAGTTAGAACCAGGCAAGGAACAACGGACTGGTTCAAAATTGGGAAAGGAGTATGTCAACTCTGTATATTGTCACTCGGTTTATTTAACTTATATGCAGAGTACATGCTGGGCTGGATGAAGCACAAGCTGGAAGAAGATTGCCGGGAGAAATATCAATAACCTCAGATATGCAGATGACACCACCCTTATGGCAGAAAGTGAAGAGGAACTAAAGAGCCTCTTGATGAGGGTTGAAAAGAGGAGAGTGGAAAAGCTGGCTTAAAACTCAACATTCAAAAAACTAAGATCATGGCATCCGGTCCCATCATTTCGTGGCAAATAGATGGGGAAACAGTGGAAACAGTGATGACAGATTTTATTTTCTTGGACTCCAAAATCACTGCAGATGGTGACTGCAGTCATGAAATTAAAAGATGCTTGCCCCTTGGAAGAAAAGCTATGACAAACCTAGACATCATATTAAAACACAGAGACATTACTTTGCCAACAAAGGTCTGTATAGTCAAATCTATGGTTTTTCCATCAGTCATGTATGGATGTGAGTGTTGGACCATAAAGAAGGCTGAGAACTGAAGAACTGCTGCTTTTGAACTGTAGTGTTAGAGAAGACTCTTGAGAGTCCCTTGGACTGCAAGATCAAACCAGTCAATTCTAAAGAAAATCAGTCCTGACTATTCATTGGAAGGACTGATGCTGAAGCTGAAGCTCCAATGCTAACCAACTCATTTGAAAAGACCCTGATGCTGGGAAAGATTGAAGGCGGGAGGAGAAGGGGACGACAGAGGATGAGATGGTTGGATGGCATCACCGACTCAATGGATATGAGTTTGAGCGAGCTCCAAGAGATGGTGATGGACAGGGAAGCCTGGCATGCTGCAAAGAGTTGGACACGACTGAGGGACTGAACAACAACAACTAAGCAACCACTAATCTATTTCTGTCCTTATAGATTTGCCTGTTCTGGAATTATATAATATGTAGCTTTTTGTGACAAGTTCTTTCAAATACAATGTTTTCAAGGTTCATCCATGTTATCTCATGAATCACTTCATTCACTTTCAAGACTGAATAAAATTGCACTGTATGCATTTACCACATTTTATGAATTTTACACCTATTGATGGACATTGGGTTGTTTCTAGTTTTGGGTTATTATGAGACCTACTATAAGCATCCATGGGAAGTTTTTATGTGTACATTTATTTTTATTTCTTCTGAGTATATGACTAGGAGTAGAATTTCTGAGTGATACAATAACTCTATGCTTAACTTTTTGAAGAACTGACAAATTATTTTCCAAATTGTTAACCATTTTACATTCATACCAGCAGCATGTCAGGGTTCCAATTTCTCCACAGCCATGCCAACACTTGTAATTATCTGTTTTCTTTATTATAGCCATTCTAGTGGGCATACAGTGGTGTTTCTTAGTAACATGAGGTGAAGCTTTTAAATTGACACATCGTAAAACTGATTTGAATATATATTATGGATACAGAGGTGTTCCCAGGCATTGTAACATGTTGTTTTGCTGATATCTTAGCTTTTATACAATGACCCAGAATGAAAAAATCATTTTATGAAACCTATAAGTTGTACACACCCACATGCTTTAAGAAAGAGAACAGTGGACCAGGAGGAGGGAATTTACAAAAGGATTTAGAATAGGGGTTCTCTACTTCTCACTCCAGAAGCCTATGCTGAATGTTGCCCAAAGAAAGCAGACTGTCAAAAGGTGGACATGAACCCAAATACTCTTCAGTATAGCTCCCATTTCTCTGGAGCTCAGTTTCCTCATCTGTAAAACAAAGCCAGTAATATCCACAATTCAGGCCTCCTGTGAGGATTAGATGTGCTCATGCAGGAAAGGATCCAGTGCTATGCCTGGTGTTATAGCAGATGCTCAAGACACGGTCAGTGCTATCCTGTAATAAAAAATCTGAGTCAATTTACACTGAGCATTTGTATTGCAAAATTACTGAACAATGACCCTTTAAAGGAAGGGATGGCAATACGTGACAATCACTCACAATGTAGCAACTCCAAGACTTGGTGTGCTGGTGCCCTTACCACAGCCAAGTGCCAAATGACACCTTGGGCACCCAATCCCCCAGGTCTGCCACTTGTGAGCTCTGCACCCACAGAACTCTGGGACCGCTTAACTTCCAGGGTGGGGGTATCCCTCAAAAATATTACTCTGTTCTAAGGCCACCCTCTATACTCTTTAAAAATAAATAGAATTTCCACGTTCAGCCACAGAGCCTGTTCAGGGAAGGGGAGGAGCTGTGTCTGGTGCAGGCACTTGGAGATGCCAGCTTTGCGAGCATAGCTCTGGAGCCTCCAGGAAACGTCTGTGATTTTACCAACTGCAAACCTAAAGCAGATGCATCCAGGGTCCTGACGGCATCCTCACAGTCTTCATCATCTCCACGCACGCTGGCACAACCTCCAGCGCCTGTGTCTCTGCCTGAGGACTTTTCTGGCTCAGAGCCCCCTCTGTCACCTGCGGCAGGCCAGAGGACTCCCCAGCAGCAGCCCAGCAGTCCTCAGTCAATGACTGACTGACAAGAGTTGGGGCTCCAGCTCCCTCATCCAGAGGTACCAGTGGAGGTGGGGTGACTCTGAGGCAAGTATTCCAAACTGGCTCCCAGAGTCCTCACTGGGATGGAACTGGCGTCATCCATGGTTGTAACCTGCATGATGACACACTCTCTGTTGGTTTCTTTCTCTTCCTTGCCTTACTTCTCCATTCTTCAATGTGTCCAGGAGTCACCTCCCACAGAAATGTGCACTCAAATCCCTTCTCTGTGTTTGCTTCTGGGAAGGCCCAAGGTAAGGCGAAATCCCAGATGTTCTGCTCTTTCATTCAGTTAAGTGTGTCCTACGAGATTCTGGGATTGTTGAGTCACTGTTAAATATGGAGCCATCACATTTGGTTTATGTCCAGACAGGAGGGTGAGTGGAAACTGAAATGCTTATCAAAATTTAACAAGCCATGGACTTGGGACACTATCCTAGAAAAAGAGGAGTCTTTTTCTTCATCACAGGGTGCCGTTCACTTGCCAAACCTTGGGCCCGTGGGATGCCCAGAGGATTACCAATTTCTCACTTACACAAAGGAGGGCTCCAAGCTCCCAAAGGCCCTGACCTAGCAGAGTGCCTTCCACATAATGGTATAAAGTAGGCACTCAGTAAAGGTCTGCTGCTGATGACAATGATTAATACTGCAGGCAAGCACCCAGGGTGCCAGGACACCATGAAACGTCTTATGGTGCTGGGGGGCTGGAGGGAGGGAGGCAATCTACACTCACTGTATTGGGTAGGTCAAAAAGTTTGTTCAGGTTTTTTCTCTGCACCGTCTTACAGAAAAACTCAAACTTCCTGGCTAACCTAATCTCTCTCCAGAATATCAGAAAAGTCACTTGTTACTAACCATTCTCATCCCTGACCTCCAAAGTTTTAGCACTCATGGAGTTGCCCTCTTTCTGCATCCCTTTACTCCTCTTTACCCCATCACCTTCCTTCCTAAGTCTCTGGAACTAGCAAATTCCCAAAGCAGAAAGAAATCCCACTGCACAGAAGCATCCCATACCCAGCAGTGACCAGCTCTCTCCCATCACCGATAAATTCTATATAACCACCATTATGTTAGTTGGATCCACTAACCTGTAAATGTAGCCTCACAGGGAGACCCTGAAGCCAATCAGTTGGACTTCTCCTATCAGCCGAACCCTCCAGCTCCTTCTTCTCCCCACCACTCCACAGCCCACCCTATCTGTGCTGGGATGACTCCGTGACTGAGCATAAAACGCTAAATCAGAGCTGGACCCAGACATTCTCATCTCCTGCCCCACATTGGCTCTGTGCCCCAAGGAAGGTGGCTGGTACCAGTTCTGGCCAAAGCCAGGGCTGTTCCCAGGAGAGGCTGCCATAAAACTGACATCCACCAAGCAGCAATCGGCTTCCACCAGAGTTGCCAAGGCAATGCAAACCTCTGCAAGTCTTGAGAATGAACAAAGGCAACACACAAGTGTGAATCTTGTAAGCCTTCCTCCTGTAGGAAACCAGCCTCCGTTCTTTCCTTTCAACCCAAAGTCCTGCTGGGTGGACACACAAGCCCTGTCAAGATCGCAGACAGCTATGAAAAAAAAAAAAAAAAACTCTGGGAAAGCAAACTGCCCAAGGGATAATGAAGAAATTCAGAATTGTCTGGCTAAAGGAAAAAATGAACACAGAAGTGTTACTTTTGTTAGAGAAATTAATGAAGTCTGTGTTTCAAAAGTAAGATTCTTATTTGTATGTAATTTTTATTTCATATCGAAATACAATGAACTCCCCTCAGTATCCACTCATTAACTGTTCTGTACCCTCATCTACCAACACGAAGAGTTTAGGAGAGAGTCAGAGGAACTCGTTCTACTCCCAGACCTCACACCCACATACTTTGTCACCTTAAAGAATTTACCTCTATTTTCCGGGTCTCCTCCTCTCTGTAAAGTAAAAGACTGGCTCATTCCAGCTCTAACACATTGTAATAATAATGAAGATCACAGGGGTTCTGGAATTTTTCCCCATAAGGGTGGCTTCTGTCTTGATATATACAGCATGAGAGAACATAATCTTTAAACTGGGAGTTGAGTTCAACGTTCTATATACTTGGAGAAATGAATAAAACTGTTGCTATGGTTATTTCAGGAGATGTGGTTTTCTGACAAGTCAATTCTGAAAAAAGAAAAACCAAACCTTTCTCACTGGAGAAGAGGTGAAAAGCTGTTTCACTGAAGGTATTATTTTGCCAAATGGAAGAGAGCAAAAATGACTGCAAGCCTTCTTACTGGGGCACGTCGCCCTGGGAGCAGTCTACTGGGCAAAGCACTGGGCAATCCAGTCAAACTGCCCCTCTGCAGACCTCCCCCAGGAAGGCCAGGACTCCATGTGACTCCTCCAACAACATGGAAGCCACACAGTAACACACATATGTTCTCTTCCCTTTACCTAAAAAATGAAATATAAAACATTTCCCCAAACCTTCCCTTGGTTAGGTACAGTGCATACAGAGGCTTCTGACAAATATGCACAGCAAATATTTACCATAAATTAACTAGCATTCTACTCATTTGTCATTCTTCAGAAACAGCTTATATAATTATGATTCTCCCATGTATTAGATGGCAATTTTGCTTTTACAGTATGTTTGGGTTCCTTGTCTCTATTTGTTCTTCATGATTTTGGAGGCTGGACAGGAATATTAGCTTCCCTTTCTGGAAAATAACTTCCCAAGACCATGTGCAAAGCAACAATTTGAGTCAAGACTAGGTTCCAGAATGTCTGGTTTCCCAGCCAAGCCTTCCACTCATAACACCATATTGCATCTTGTCATTGATCCTCCAAGAACATATTTAACCTTCAACTATAGATTTTCTAAGAATTCCACGCATTTGGGTTTAGAACATGACACAGTATAACCCAATATGTAAAAGCAATGACTTCTTTTACATAGTACTGAAAAAATGACTCCCATACATAACAGGAGAAAAAAAAAAGGGGGCATAAAATAGAATAATTACATTAACCCAAATCAGCAACAGTTGTTAAGTTCAGGGTAGCTATGTCACAGTTTGAGTCTAGGGTGCCAGCCCTATGTGATTGGAGAGCACTGTCACTATAAAGGTGAGCTGCTCTGTGCGGACTTTAATAGCTCTTCCACAGCCAGCAAAGTCTAGAACAGATGAGCTACAACTCAGGCTACATGAGGTTCATGCGTCTCAGTCCAATGAGACCATACCCTCATCCAGGAGAAGGGGAATCTGACCCATAGAGACAGACTTACCCAGTTAGCCAATGGGGTTCTTGGGACACACCCCAAAAATGTACTTGCTGTTTTAAAGATTCAGTGTTGCTGAATTCAGCCACAATTTTGTAATCAGTAAATCTAAAAGAAGTTGTTTTAAGTGCAAAGGACACAGAAGCCTTGCATCTTTCAAAAGATTTTAAAATTTTACTTGGAGGATAGGACACCATATTTGTCAGTACTTAAGGCACTGGAAGGGCTAGTTGGCCACAAACAAGGCGAGATTTAAACAGCAAAGTCTCCCAACACTTTATTCAGCCTGCCCATGTCCCTCCTCCTGACTTGACGCTCTACTATGTGATCCATTAATGGATTAGACAACAAGAGAAACCAGTGTGGTTCCAGAAGGCTGTAATCAGAAATAGCTTTCTAGTCTTCTGCCAGGAGCAGCAATTAGCTTATCAGAGTCATTACTTTATAGAGCCAAGATAAATCAAATGTTCATTCTGAGTAGATAGTTGGAGAGGGGAGGAGTTTCCTGGCCAAACAGGGAAAGACAGGCCTACAGGAAGAAGGCACGGAAGGCAGGTGCATCTTCTTCATGACCAACCCTAGGACGTGTCAACAAGCAAACAGTTTAAACCTATTATTTCAAGCTGCTTTTGCTCAACTACTGTATTTAGGGCTATAATTGTTTAATAGTTACCCAGTTACCTGAAGGGCTGCTTGTAGGTGCCTTCTCCTTTGAGAATGGACCCTGTGTTCATCCATTCTCATCACATGTTCCCTTTATATAGCGTCTTCTTCATCAGCATGTTTCAAGAAAAAGAAGGAGCCAATGTTTTATTCTTTTATTAATTTTTTCTTTGTTCTCCCTCAAACCACTGCCCCATCTTGGTCCTCTTTCTCAGTCAAACTATTTAGAAGAAAGGTTGGTATTTTGCTTCTAGTACTTCCTCATTCTTTCCCCTCACATCCCACCATCTAATTTTTGTTTCATTCAACTGCTTTCTAAAAGGGCTCCATGGCCTCCTAGTCATTATATCTAAGCCTTCTGTCAGCCTGCAACGTCCTCAAAGTTTACAAAGCATTTAGAACTGTGCACCAGCCCTGCTGTGGACACTGGAGGAGACAGTGTCCCTGTCTCCCTGGACACCGCACTCTGTCATTCAGTACCCCTCCCTCTCTTCCTGTCACTAGTTCTCTGTGCTGTTACCTCCAAATAAAGAATGTACCCAGCTCTTTCATTGGACCTCTTCTTTTTGCATCTTCTTCCTCTGTCCTCTCTCCCATGAAAGAGCTCAAACACTCTCATAGTTTCAGCCATAAGTTGTGTGCAACACTCATAAAAGACCATTCTTAACCCCAAGTCCACAATCCATGTCACCGTTTGATTAAAACTTCCAACTGCATGTCCCCAAATACCCTAAACAATGTATGTTGACAAGGGAACTCATTGTTTTCTTCCTTGTCTTCTTCCTCCCCTACCTCCCCATTTCAGTCACAGTCCCGAGTCATCTAAACTGGAAACCCAGAGCTTTCTTGCTCGCAGCTCTACCTCATCACTGTCACTGTTAGTTGCCACAGAGTGCTGATTCATTTCTTTGTTCTCTCTTGCTTTGCACCTCAACTATCATTCCTTTTTGCCTACCCGTGTGCCAGAGCCTTCTCGGTGGTCCACTTGTCTTGCCTCCTATGTTCTTTGCCAAATGCATGAGCCTTTGGCCCTGGTCCTAAAAATTGATAGTCACTTGCTAGGATGCCCTACTGTACGTGAGCCCCTTAGTTTAACACCTTCTACAATGCAGAACCACCTCACGGTGGGTCCTTCCCTACTCAACACCAGCAATGCGCTCACAGCAACTTGCCTGAGTACACCTCACTGCTGTAACTGTTCCCTCTAACTGGGAACTTGATACCCTTCACCTTGTTATCTGTCAAAGCACAACCTGTTCTTTCAACCGCATACCAATGTTATCTCTCCCAACATTTTTTTCTTGAGCCTCTCGAATAGATGCTTGCTCTCTCTCATTTCATCTCTCTCCCTCATTCCTTCTTTGAACTTCTATGACACTTTGATATGCTTCCAGGAGGACTCTGATCTCTGATCACAAGCTCCTTCATATCAATCACCTGGAAGCACCATGTTATAAGAAAACAGGATCCAGGTCAGAGATTAGGGCAAGAAAATTCATTTGAGTGACTCTCACCTGCCAGACCCTATGTTTTGTCTGGGTCATCACATAGATTTTGCACAATTACTCTCTAAAATAACTATCACTCTTTGAATTTTATAAGTGACAAGGTCAGATTCAGAGAGGTCCCTGCCTTGAACAGGGTCACAAAGCCTGTATTATATTTGCTTCACACAGTGTCAGTGAGAAGCAATTAATAAATAGCAGAAAAAACCACTTTATAAATTGTAAAGTATTGTACACGTATTTGTTATCAGCATAATGACTAATATTACCCTTTCATATATTTTTTAGTTATTAAAGGACAATTTTTCTATCTTACCCATCTTTGGATTCCATGCAGTATTTATGATAATTATTAAAAGTGTTTAATAGCTGTTTAAATTGGATTTCAGATGTCATGTCTTGAATTACTAGAATTTTGAAATTTTTCCAAAATAAAAGCTGCCATTTATTGAGCAGCTGCATGTGCCAGACACAGACTATCTCTAATCTCCACAGAAATGGAGGGAGGCTGGTATTACTGTCCCATGTCATAGATGGGAAAATCAGAGTCCAGAGATAACTGGGAACAATCACACAGCTAGTAAGGAGCAGAAGGAGGGGGATCGGATTTTAGAGCTCAGGATTTTCCCCCATTCCAGACTCGGGACCACAAAGATCCACCTAATTCACCTACACACCATCACAGTCCAACAGTGTTTCTGCATCAGAGATGGTTCCTGTCTCTTATGAGGACAGAAATATTATTTTATCGTATACCCACAAGCACTGAGACTCCCCTCTCAGATTCCCCTCAATAGCATCACACAGCTGGACATATTTTGTATAGTGTTACCAACCTAGAGTTTCTCTTCTCACCACTTTATTCAATAAATATTAATAGACTCCTTCATGTGCCGGGCACTGTTCTAGACACTGGGAATTCAGTGGTGATGAGATATTGGTTCCCTGCCTTTGAAAGTGTTAGTTACTCAGTCATACCCAGCTCTTTGCGACCCCATGGACTATTGCCTGCCAGGCTCCTCTGGAATTCCTCTGGAATTCTCCAGGTAAGAATACTGGAGTGGATAGTCATCCCCTTCTCCAGGGGATCTTCCTGACTCAGGGATTGAACCCAGGTCTCCTGCACTACTGGCAGATTCTTTACCGTCTGAGCCACCAGAGAAGCTTTTACTCAAACAGAGTGGGAGGAAACAGTCTACAAGCAGTGAAATCATAACAGAGATCAATTCTGCTGGTGTTCTGATGGGATGGAAATACAGAGGGTCAGGACAACAGCATAGAGCATGTGACATAGAATGGGGGCTTGAAGGCTTTCCAGCCACAGGAAGGACAACAGGTAGGGTACTCCAGGTAGAGGCAACCAAGACAGTGCAGCCCTCAGTTAGGAAGCACTGGACTTATTGGAAAGTGGGCTGATGTATTTGGAGATCAAAGAGCAGGGTGGTATGAGACGATGGGAAAGAGCCACGTAGAGGGTCAGGGCTAGAAAGTCCAGTCATGCATCCTTGTAATGAACTCTTTTTTTAACTGATATATAGTTAAGGACTTCTCAGGTAGTGCAGTGGTAAAGAATCCACCTGCCAATGCAGGAGATGCAACAGACATGCGATCAATCCCTGGACTGGGAAGATCCCCTGGAGTAGGAAATGGCCACCTGCTTCAGTATTCTTGCCTGGAAAATTCCACGGGCAGAGGAGCCTGGGGGCTACAGTCCAGGGGGTCCTAAAAAGTTAGACATGACTGAGCACACATACATAGTTGATTTGCAATGTTGTGCTAATTTCCGCTGTACAGCAAAGTGATTCTTTGCTTATATTCTTTTCCATTACGGTTTAATTCAAAAAAGGTACATGCACTCCTATGTTCATAGCAGCACTATTCACAACAGCTAAGATACGAAACAACATAAATGTCTATTGAGAGACAAATGGATAAAGAAGATGTGGTACATATATACAATGGAATACTACTTAGCCACAAAAAAGAGCAAAAGCATGCCATTTGTAGTAACATGGATGCACCTAAAGATTATCATACCTTTTAATGTACTCTTAAGCAAAGGAATGGCCTGATTTGACTTCTGCTTTTATGGCTCAGATGGTGAAGAATCTGCTGGCAATGTGTGAGACCCAGGTTCAATCTCTGGGTCGGGAAGAATCACTGGAGAAGGGAATGACAACTCACTCCAGTATTCCTGCCTGGATAATTCCATGCACAGAGGGGCCTGGCAGGTTGTAGCCCATGGGGTCACAAACAGTCAGACACAACTGAGAAACTAACACTTTCACTTTCCTTTAAAAATATGACTTTGTATGCTCTGTAGGGACTTGGTGTTTGTGGAGGCAATGAGAAGTAAAGGAAACATGAAGACCACTTAAGAGGTCTTTTAGAAGTCCACAAAGAAAGAGGATAGCTTGGGTGTAGTGGGCAATGGAGAAAGAAAGAAGAAGGTGGGTTGGGGGCGAGGGTGAAATGCATGCCACAAGCATGGATGACAAAAAACCACTGGATGGATTCTTGCAAATGTCCATGAGTCAGATACATTGATCTCGATACAAGAGTCACAGACCTCAGGTCACTTAAAGTCAACCCAACATCAAGGCTGCCCAGGCCAGGAAGGTCTTATTCATCATTATTCTCAGAACACTCTTCAGAGATTTCCTCTCCTCCTTCAGCCTCAAAGTTCAAGCATGCTAACTGAAGTCATCATCCAAATAGTCCAGAAATCGAGGTGAAAATAAAGCCCAAGGTACCGAGTACCTCAAGTCAACATCTCTCATGCCCACAACAATCCCACGGAAGAAATGTTATCACACATAGCCCCACATGACAGAGACAGCAGATTCCCCAACATCACTCAACTGAGACGTGGCAGATCCATAATCAAGCCCAGGTCTGCCTGACCCCACAGCCCATGCTCCTCTGTGTACAGAACCCAGAGACTTCACTGTGGGGAGAATGAACTTCAGAGCATCTGGAGTGACCGTGAGTTAATAACACTCATTCCTGAAACTACTCTGGGCTCTACTCCTTGACTTCCATTTCCTTCACTTTTTTTCAAAATTTTCTAATTTAAAAATACTTTTGTTTATTTATTTAACATATAATTGTTGATGTTCTCTTGTGTCAGGCAACCTGCCAAATCTTAGCAGGCCAACAGTGACAAAGACACAGTCCATAAGAACCAAGAGTCCAGGATCTGATTGGGGAGGCAAAAAAGCTGGCACGGAAAGTGGTTTTCCTCTCTGAGGTCCTTTAAACTCCATGAATGCTAAAGTTAAACTGATACTGGAGATCTGGCTGATATTTTCAGGGACTTGGTGTCACACTGGCCTCATTATGTAGATAGCTTCACAGATTCATTCCATTTTATTATTCTGTAGGAGTTCTAATAAAAATAAAATGTTTCAGCTTAAAAAATGTGAAGTCTCAGACAAAGTAGTCCTTTTCTATTTTAATGAGCCTTCAGAATGTTGCAGGGCAAGCAGCACCTCTCCAGACAGTTGGGACTGATCCTCAGAGCACTGCTGGTTAGGGGAGAAAGACAGGATGTTTGTCAGCTGTTGGAACCACAGCACCATGGGGGGCAGAAATCATCTCTGTGAATCCCAGGATGGCCCCAGGGAGTAGAGAATATTCTAACGCCTGATTTACAGTTGGAGAAAGCGAGGCTTACAACAGAAATGACCTGCACAAGGCTGTCTAGTGAGTAAGTGTGGAATGGAACAAGGACCATACTCTCAACCCATCTCCTGTTCTGTTAAGGTCAGGGTGGGACTCTACAATGACTAAGGGATTAGAAATATAAAAGTGGGGATTGATGGACCAAGCTTTATTTTGTCTGGAGGAGAGAAATCCTAGAGAGTGATTCATGATGCATATTCAGGATATTTTTCAAATAAATTGAGACAGCTGCTCTCCATCTCCCTTGAGGGGAGAAGAAAAGACTTTCACCCTCAGCCTGACAGGTGAAGTAGATAAAGAATGTCCAGACAGTGGGGTCTCAATGGACCCTGGCAAGCTCTGGTGTCCCTCTAACTGTTTGTCAAACTACAAACGCTTCCTCTTAATTCTACTCTTTCTTCAAGGAGCATCACACCCCACCTGCTGAGAAGTCTTTTTCTCTGTTTATTTTCTTCTTCTTTTGAGAATGTATGTTTTCTCTCCCAATTGAATGGCAACTCTCTGGAGGGAAGCAGCCAGGCCTTACCCCACCTCCTCTGTCTCCGATGCATTTCTCTGGAAAATGCAAATGGACAGTGATTCTCAAAGTTACCATTGTGAGCTGCCTGGAAATCTTTACTTTTCATGCTGATGAACAAGAATGACTTTACCACATCAATTCCATTTCTGGGACCGTGGGCAATGCTGTAATAAAAGAAAAGCCAGGCCAGCCAAAACTTTCAGTGTGAATGGTAAGCAGTAGCATTTGAGTAGGTTGGAAAGATCTGAGACAGGGCAGGGACTTCCGGCCTGGAGACTACGGGCTGGATCTCCGGATGCCCTCAAGTGACAGGAAATCACTGCTCTTACTCTAAAAGAGCCCGAGGAGAGGCCCCAGTTGGGCTGAGAGGCTACAGTTGGATGTATACCCCAGGCCTCTCTACTGGTTTTCATCAATTCAAGAAGCCTCATAAGATAGCACCAGAGGGCCCCAAAGGGCTGGCTTTTGGATTAATCTCTCTTTGATGGGTCTAGAAAGCAGCTGCTACTTGCTTTGCCCTCGGTTTGCTAACAACATCATGCCCTGAGCACCAAGACTCCCTGAGGGAAAGTCCCTTCCTTCCTGTGCTTCCAAAAGATCAATGAGTGGGTATTTGCCTAGATCTCCTCAGTCTTCACTTCCACAGCCACCTGCTTCCCCTCAGGCATTCTTGTTTGCTTTCTTCCCTCCTCTCCTGCTGAATAATTTCAACATCAAGACTTGGCTAGCATTTACTTGCAGAATTTCCTGATAGGAGAAGCAACTTCCTGCCTCTCTCCTCTATCTCTCCCCTTCCCTCCCGCCCAGGGGAAGTCTTGCTCTTCCTCCCTCCATCCTAGGGAAACCCATCCTCCTGCATCCCTGCCCTGGCTCCATCTATCCCCTCCCACATGCGTCTCTGCCAGCTCCTCTCTCATTCATTAAGAACATGCCCATATCTTTACTATGCTAAAACAACAAATACTCCCATCCACCTTATTTCTACCTCACCATACCAAGCTTCTTAGAAAAAAGCCTAAAACACCGCCTGTTTCCTGTCTCTGACTCATTCCTCGGGCTATGCTGGTCCCTGTGCTAAACGGGTACCAGCAGAGGCCTCTCTGTTGTCCCATAGGCAAACCCAACTACACTGCTTCTGTCATCACTGTAGAGCCCCCTCTGCAATGTCTGCCCGTGTGTCCGCCTCGTGCTTCCAGCAGGATTTCTCCTGCAGCTCTGCATTCTCTAGTTGTTCCTCTCACTTCTTTCAAAACTCTGGCCTGCCCTAGGATAAAGTTTTTGTCCCCCTTCCCTCTCTAAAGCATCATTCCCCAACTCAGAGCTTTGAGTGCCACCATCACAATTTTTTGGAGGAAGAAATGGTAATCCACTCTAGTATTCTTGCCTGGAAAATTCCATGGACAGATGAGCCCGGTGGGGCTACAGTTAATGGGGTCACAAAGAGCTGAAAATGATTGAGCACACACGCATCACAATTTTTGCTGCAGCCATGTACCATCCACTCACATTTTTTTTAAGACTTTTTTGATGTGGACCATTTTTAAAGTCTTTATTGAATTTGTTATAATATTGCTTCTGTTTTATGTTTCAGTTTTCTGGCTGTGAGGCATATGGGATCTTAGCTCCCTGATCAGGGATTGAACCTGCACCAACATGTGAAGTCTTATCCACTGGACAGCCAGGGAAGTTTCTATTCACTTTTAATTTAGCATTCTTCTTTAAATCAATTCATCTTTCCTTAAATACACTTTCAATGCAACTTTCATACTACTATTATAAGTGAAACAGTAGTATTAAGTGCTATAAGTAAAAGGCAGTAAAAAAAAATACAATAAAAGTAAAGCCATATTAATGAATTCTAGCCAGATACTACTGCCCACCAGGGGCTCCAAACCTAAGACCTGCTTTTTCCTTTCACTACAAGGGAGACTCCAAAGTATTTGAGATTAAAGGATAGTACAACACTGAGGCTTTCTCTTTGATAGAATCAAACGGATTGAAAGAGGAATGAAAAGGAAATAAATTCTCACTATATAATTCAATGTCTTCTAAGGTCCTGTCTGCGTACAGCTTAAAATTATCAGCTACCGAGATAACACCCCTACTCAAAGCTAGGATTAGCTCTTACTCCCCCATGGTTCTCTTCAGGGGACTTAAGATTGTGACTTCTCCAACAGTTGACCATATTTCTTAGCTCCATTCTACTTGTCCTTAGAAAATGAAATTATAGACATAAAATTGACACAAGATAGGCAACAAACACCTCAAAGGTCAGAACTAGTGCAGAACACCAGCAATCCATCCAGGCTGGAGCCAAGATCTACCCCTGACAGGGCCATTCATCAGGGCTGGAGGCTGGAATGTGTCCAGAGATTGCCCGTCATCAGCATCTAATCAATCAATAAGAAACCATACGACAGCCAACATCTGAAATGTTTACATGCCAAATGCCGCACCACGCACCTCATATATATGCTCTGTGATCTTCACAACACCCTTATGAGTTTGATGCCATTATTATCCCCAATGTGAGGAAACCAACATTTAAAGAAGTTAAGAAATTTGCTAAAGATTTCCAATAAGGGGCAGATCCAGCTTTGTACCAAGTGTGTCTGACTCCACAGCCCAAGCTCTTAACTCTTCTGCTTCCCCAATGCTCAGATACAAGGCCATTTTTAAACTTCACAAATCTCAAAATAACAGCCTGCTGCTCTTAAGCACAATTAAGACAATGGGCTGACACAACAGGAAAATTGTTCAATATAGAATTAAACATAATTACTGGTGTCCTCTAATTGTTTGGGAAAATAAGTTTCTCACACTTGACAAGCTATAATTCTGGTGTGTGGGGGGAGAATGTTCGAGGCTTCACTTCAGTCTGTGAATCTCCAACACATGCAGAGAACACTGGTCAGATTTCAGGGTGAGTAGCAGGGTGGCTTGAGGCTTCCTAGGTGGCTCAGCAATAAAGAATCTGCCTGCCAATGCAGGAGACGTGGGTTTGATCCCTGGGCTGGGAAGATCCCCTGGAGAAGGAAATGGCAACTCCCTCCAGTATTCTTGCCTGGGAAATCCCATAAACAGAGGAGCCTGGTGGGCTACAGTCAGTGGGGTCGCAAAGAGTTGGAGGCAACTGAGCACAGATGCATGCACCAGCATGGCTCAACTATATCTTTGGTATGTAACTCAGAATCAAATAAGGTAGAGCTTGGAGGGATCTTGGCCATCCCATCCAACCCTGTGTTTTATACATGGGGAAGTCAGGGCCAGAGAAGAAATTTCCTAAGAACACGCAGGTCTCTGCCTCCTGCTCAAGTGCTCAGCACACCTCCCTGTTTAGACAGGTTTATATCAGACTGCCTAAAACTGAAAACCTGGCTTTACCACTCAGCAGCTGTGTGACCTTGGGCAAGCTACTTAACCTCTCTGAGTTCAAGTTGGAAAGATAAGAATAACTATTTCATAGGATTTTGTGAGGATTAAGTGAGCTAAAATATAGAAATAATGCCATCTGCAGCAACAATGATGGACCTAGAAATTGTCATACTTAATGAAGTAAGTCAGAGAAGGAGAAATATTGTATGCCACCCCTTACCTATGAATCTAAAAAAAAATGATACAAATGAACTTATTTCCCAAACAGAAACTGACTCACAGACTTACAGAACAAACTTATAGTTGCCAGGAGGGAAGGATGAGAGGAAAGGATAGTTAGGGAGTTTGGGATCTGCAGTGTACATACTGCTATATTTAAAATGAATAACCAACAAGGACCTACTGTATAGCACAGGGAATTCTCCTCAATGTTACATGACAGACTGGATGGGAAGGGAGTTTGGGAGAGAATGGATACACGTATACATATGGTTGAGTCCATTTGCTGTCCACCTGAAATTATCACAACATTGTTAATCTGTTATACTCTAATATAAAATAAAAAGTTCTTTTAAAAAATGAGCTAATACATGCAAACACTTGAAATGCTACTTGGGTACATGACATCTGATCAATACGTTTAGCCATTTATACTACTGCTTGAAATAGTAAGCTACATGTGGTTGACAGGCCTTGGAAATATTTTAAAGTACTCATTGGGGATGCTATGAACAGTAATAAGTATGTATTATGTGCTGAGGAGCTGTTAGAGGAGATGCCCAACATCTACCACACAGAGCTCAAACTATGAACCAAAGGAGTTTAGCCAAGGTTCATTTAAGGAGGGAGAAGGGCACAGAACCAGACCTTCATTCCTTGTATTGTGCTACTTAAACACTGTATCAGTGTCAGTCACCCTGATCTCATGGATACACTTGTTTATTTGGATAATCATATTTCTAGAAAAGCAAACTCAAAAAGAAAAATGTAACATGAGCAAGTATTTATTGAATATATACTTAGTAAATTGGCCCGTTGAGTGGCTCAGACAGTAAAGATTTTTCCTGCAAGGCAGAAGACAGGGTTCAATCCCTAGGTTGGGAAGATCCCTTGGAGAACAGAATGGCATCCCACTCCAGTATTCTTACCTGGAGAATCCCTTGGACAGAGGAGCCTGGTGGGCTACAGTCCATGGAGTAACAAAGAGTGGGACATGACTGAGCAACTAACACAAACACACACCTAGTAAAAAGCACTAGGCACTATATAAGATGCAAAAAAAAACTAGGGCAGGGCCAACAAAGGCAAGCGTGGCAAATATAGGCATACTCAGAGATACTGTGGGTTGGATTCCATAGAATCCATAGGATTTCCATACCACTGCATAAAAGCAATGTCACAATTATTGCAATAACTGCAATATCACAATTAAGTGAGTCACACAAATTTTTTGGTTTCTCAATGCCTGTAAGTTATGTTTACACTACAGCGAAGTCTTCTAACTGTGCAATAACATTGATCTAAAAAACCAATGTATATGCCTTAATTTAAAAATATTGCTAAAATATGCTAACTATCACCTGAGCCTTCAGTAAGCCATAATCTGTTTGCAATAGTAACATCAAAGACCACTGATCACAGGTCGCCATAACCATTACAATACGATGAAAAAGGTTGAAATATTGGGAAAATTACCAAAACATGACAAAGACAAATGGGAAAATGGCACTGATAGACCTGCTTGACACAGGTTTGTTATAGACCTTCAATTTGCAAAAAAATGCAATGATGTGAAGTGGTTTATCGCAAAACACAAAATAACAAGCTATGCCTGTCCCTAGAACTACATCCCATCTCTTTCCCATGGCAGACATCAGTAATCAATCACAGCATGCTTGCCCTCTGAGCTCAATACAGCTCAAGCACAATTCTCAAACCAGCGTCCACAGGTATTGCCTTTTGGGGGATGACAGTATAAGCAGGAAACCCAAGCCTGATGCATGGAACTAAAACTCATCAGGGGCCAACAACTATTTTTACTTAGGTTCTTTTGATAAGACATTTATATCTAAACAACTAAGTACACATATTTCATCTTGTGTGTGTTTCGGGGAGAAGGTTCAGAACATCCAAACAATGATAGATAGAAGCCATGTGAGATGTTCTTTCTCATAAGGTCTTTTGTCAGAATACATAAGCACTCCAAAAATATCTTCACTCTCCCCAGGCTTCCAGAAGAAAAGCTAGCAGCATCTTCATTTGAAAGGTAAGAAATGTAAAAGAACAAAGACTGCAAGGTTCTTATTAAGATACTTGGGCAGTTAGCAGTTATCTTGGTCTTGCCCCCTGCGGGACCAGTGGGAGGAGAACTCAGAACCAGAAGAAACGAAACAAACTAGACAAGGCGGAATCCAGGCCTGTGAATGGCGCTCCCACTGGCCTGTCAACCAGAGAAGGTATTGCTCAGGCTCCGCATATAAGACAGGGGGCATTGAAATGTAAAGAAAGAGGGCCAGGATTTCTGTCTGTCTGGGGCCCAATTCTGACTGTTAGAAAGAACAAGCTCAGTAAAGAGGCCACCTCCATGCACAGCCTACCCACAGGAGAGGCAAGAAGACCCTACCTAATTCAAGCCAGAAATCTTGTTTAAAAAGAATACCTTGTTTATATGTGAGGGTTTCCCTGGTGGCTCAGACAGTAAAGAATCTGCCTGCAATGCAGGAGACCTGGGTTTGATCCCTAGGTTGGGAAGATCCCTTGGAGGAGGGCATGGCAATCCACTCCAGTATTCTTGTCTGGAGAATTCCATAGGCAAAGGAGCCTGGCGGGCTTACAGTCCAGGGGATCGCAAAGCTTGTATCTGTTCCAAATAGAAATAGAATACAGTAGAAGATACTGGCTCTGTAAATGTGTTAAAAAAAAAAAAAAGACTAACTGAGGCCAGATCTCACATAAGCCATTATCCAGATGGCAAATAATGTTTTCTCTTCGGTGCCAAAGAGAATGATGGGGAGAGGTTCCCAGGACCAGACTTGGGATGGGGCAATATGCAGAGAGGGGCCTGCTACAGGGCGCCTGGCATGGGGGCGGGACATATGCCCGGGCTAGCTGCCAAAGCAGTGCTGAAAGTTGCTTAAAAACATTCAATTGGTAAATAACCTGCTATAAAGAACAATGAAACCATTTATCTCTCAGTTTAAAACCTTCTCAGTTCTGTCTCAATGCATTTTCTTTTTAATTTTTTGAATAAGAAAAATGTTTACATGGTTCCAACACCAAAAAGCACAAAAGGATATATAGTATAGTGAGAAATCTTCCTCACAACCCTGGCTTCCACCCCCCAGATGCTAGCTGCTCTCTACCTCCTCACCTCTCAGGTCAGCCACTGCTACCAGCTCCCCACCTGGCTTCCTGAGTTCTTGTTCACCAAGCAGCAGACAAACATGGATTCTTAGTTTTCCCTCTTTATGCCTTAAAAGGTGGTGTGTCATCTACACCTATATCCACCTCGCTTTTTTTTTTTTAATTTGGGGCATGTTTATACCCTCCAGGTGTCATGAAATGTAGTGGGACCATCTTGTTTTTTTCACCTGATACATCTTGAAGATCTTTCCATATATTAGTACATAGAGCACTGCCTTACAACAAACTTTAAATTTACATATAATAAATGCATAGACCTGAAATATTCCAATATTCCACCAACTGATTCTGACAATCATGTACCCTAGTGTAACCATCACTTAAAACAAAATAATAGGTCATCTGCACTGTGTTCCTTTCTAGTCAACCCTACCTCGTAACCACCAGTTTTGATTTCTGTAACTGTGATGCAATGCTTTTGTATCCATGTCCTAACAATCATAAGATATCGTGTTCCTGTTAAGAGACAAGAGATGAATTTCAAGAGCTAAATTCATTCCTCTGTGCTCTCACACATGTACCTGCCCTCCAACCCTGCACCATCATAGCCTCTGAAATGATCTTCCCCCCCTGGTCTGTAAGCATGAGCTCCCGTCTTTGTCACCAATGTCTCCCAGTGCCTACCAGGAAAGCACCAACTAGATATCTGTTAAACCCTTCCCCCAAGGCAGGTTGTAATTACAAAGTAAAACTATCAATTCCCTGATCACTGTTGCTATGGAAATGACTGAATGCAAACTTCACAATTAAAGTAACTGTCAGAGAGGAGGCAGGAAGCTTGGCAGAGGTGGGTCAGCCCTGCGATGGGGAAGGGCCACTCACAGGATTCTGCTGGCAGACAGGGAGGGGCCACTGTGTCAGCTGCCTGCTTTGTTGAAGGAAGAAAAAATGAGGGACATTTTCAAAATTGGTTTCCAAGGTTTTGAAAACAAATCAGAGGTTTTCCTCAGGATGAGCATGAAATATTCCAGATAAAGCACTCTCTGCATCACTACATCACTGGACTGTAAACTTTAAATGGAGAACGGAGAATCTAGGCAGGGTATCAGACAAAGAGCGTCCACAATGATGTGGGTTTAAGAATGAGGGGAGATAAATTATCATGAAAACCATCAGCTTTAAGGTCTGAGAAGTAGAATGTGTTGTCAAAATAGAGACATCTTTGGGGAATACTGAAAATTAAGCTGCAGAGAAGGCAAATGGGAAAAACCACAAAATCAGCAGAATAGCTTTCCAAGGAATAATCAAACAAGGTACCTGAAGAGTAGAAAAATGGTTCAATAAAGCTGACTGTGCAGCCAGATTCTAGGGCCACTACCAACCTTAATTGTTTCTGTGTTGGTTTGAGCCAAGCGTGAAGTAGGGCAAGATGAAGTGGCTGTAAAACCCACTTGTTCTTTGATGGGATCTGAAGTCATCCTCCTGCCTCGGTGCCCCAGGGGCATCCTACATTGAACCATGAAAGCAGGAGCTGTACACAAGGCTACAGGGGAGATAGGGAGACCCAACTTCAAAGAATTCAGGAGGAAGAGATTCCCATGATCTGGCTGAGGAAATACACTGAACTAGTTTTTAAGGAGCCTGTAGGTAAGTGGATATTAATTATTGAACATTTCAATCCAAAGCACATGCAGGTCCAAGATGTTCTCATTCAAGAGAATAAAATAAATCCCTTTCAATTTGCTTTACTTCACCTGGTTTCCATTTTTAATTATCCAAAAGCTGAAATTGCCAAGAGTTTTTAACAATAAAAGCAGCAACAAGTCTTGAAATGAAAATAAAGGGAAACGGTAGGCTATAGCTGAATATGCTTTGCCACAGAATATTTTTTAAAAAATTTTAAAAGTGCTTTCCTGTCAAAAGAATTATATAGGTCAATAATTGTTAATTCTGAAAAATATACTATTTAATTAATATTCTATACAGAAGCACCTAGAATAATTCTTTTATTTTAGAAGGATTGTACACAACTCCATTTCATGTAAAATTTCCTTCTGAATGTTGAATATTCAAATATTACTGTTTTTCATACATTCACTTCTGGCAAGTACATGTGCATTTTGTTTGTAAAAACTTAAAAATGGGATGATGTATTCATTTCCTATTGGGGATGTACCAAATTACCACAAAGTTAGTGGCTTAAAACAACATAGCTTTGTCACCTTATAGCTCTCCGGGTCAGAGTCTGCAGTGGGTCTCTCTGGGCAAACGGCAAGGTTACTGCTGCATTTCTTTCCTGGAGGCTCCTTGTCCTTGCCTTTTCCAGGTCTTAGAGGCTTCCTGCATACTTTGGCTCATGCTCTCCTTTCACCTTCAAAGCAGCCACGACCAGCTGAGTCCACTCCAGTCTCTCTCAAGATGTGATCTGTCTGGTTCTGACTCTTCTGCATCTTTCTTCCCCATTTAAGGACTTGTTTACACTGGGCTCATAGGGAAAATCCAGAACAATCTCCTTATTTTAAGGTCAACTAAGTAACCCCCTCGGTTCCATCTGCAACCTTACTTCTCCTTTGTCATATAACGTAACATTTAGGCTTCAGGGATTAGGAAATGGACATCTTTGGGGGTTACTATTCTGCCTTCCACAGAGAGGATGGGAATTCTCTCAGGAGATACTCATTTCACAGGTCCCGGGACCTTGTGTATCTAATAAATGGTGTGGTGGTGATCCTAATGACACGAACTGAAGTCACAGGGACATACAAGCTGAACCAGCCTACTCAGCTGCAGGGGAATTAACAAACTCTGGCTTTTTCAAACTGGAAAAAGCTGCTCAGTCTAGGACTTTTCACTGCCATGCCTGGAGGTCTCCGTTCCTATGCGGACTGGACAGGATGTCTGGTAGGAGAGAGGTCTAGGAAAGAGGTAGGACTTCTCACCATGGACCACATGCAGAGAGGGTTAGGAGTGGGGGCTGCAGGTACAGAGTGCAAAATCCTCTCACATATGGTATCATTTCACCTTCACTCCCATCTACCAGCTTTCTCAGCATCTCCATTTCACTGCAGACATGTTAAACTGGTCACTTTGCCCAAGATGATGCTCTCAGAGCAATAAAGTCAAGGCCTGATTCATCTCTACTGACCCAAACCCCAGGCTTTCCCCACCAGTCACACCTCTCCCTAGAGCACGCATCCCCAGGGTGACTTATGGGACACCAAAGTCAGACATTCACATCACAGAGTTACCCTAAATCAAAAATAGCAATTTTAGAGACTTCCCTGGTGATATAGTGGCTAAGACTCTGTACTCCCAATGTAGGGAGCCCAGACCATATGGCTCAGTATTGATTTATTAAATGTATTATGCATAAATTTACTTGAAAGGTAAGCTTCAGCTGGAATTAACCCTACTCTTTTGAAATGAAAATAACAGCTATGGGATTATAATAATAATTCAATCACTCCATAACCTGGTTACTAGGAAAATGCCAGGAAACAGGCATCTAAGGAAAGAAGTCTCTTACTTCTTTTCCTTTCAAGGCAATTTAGGTAAATTACAGATACTTCCCTTCCAGGATTGAAGACTATCAATGGAATTCTTAGTATGGCTCATTTATATTAATGTCTTCAATTTATAATTTCTTGGACCCTTCTTTCTTTATGATACCAGGTTTCAGTTCATATTAAATAACTTTGTAAGACTAGTAAGTTGCAAATCAAGAGAAGAGTGTTTTACATGTGGTTTCTACATTTTAGAAGAAGAGAAAATTGTTTGAAAGAAATCATTTTCTGTACTTAATGAGTCTCTAATTTCTTTCCTTTTTGCTTCTGACAGTTGAACAGCTGAATAGAACATAATAGTTTGGATATTTGATACAAAACAATTTTTTCCTTTGGAAAATGGAAACACTTTGCAAAATTTGCCCCAGCCTTAAAGGTGTTTCAAGTTCAATAAACCTTGAGCACTATTCAATCACTTATTAGCCACATTGCCATTATTTGTGTGTGTATCTGTTCATCTCTCTTACTAGACAGTGAGTTGGTTGAGGTTGGATAAATGGACTGTGTACCTAAGGAATGCCTGTTCTCTGTTTGGCCCAATTATGATAAATTTCACAAAAGAAACATGTGGGCATGTTTAGTCCTCAGGTAGGATTGACAGAGAAAGGAAGAGGGGCACAATGAAATAAAAACTATCATAAAAATGAACAGTAAGTCCACAAGAAATACTTTTCTAGTGTCATTCATACACACCATCATATACTATGCACCCATTATGAATCATATGCTGAGAGTATAAAAATAAATCAAGCAACGTATAGCAACCATAACTCAATAAAACTGTTTTAAAAAAAAAAAGAAAGAAAATTGATCAAATAGAACTCAACCTGGGAAGGAGCTCACATCTAAATGTGGTAATTCCAAGATTAGGGACAAGAGGAAATGCCTCCTGGTGAATTTCTAGGGTGAGAAAGCAGTTCAGGAGGACAAAAAAATCCGAATGGGACTCCACGAGATGAGAACCTCACCAACAAATGCCTGAAAGAGTGAAAGCCCAGGCTGAGTTCGGCATACAGTGTATAGTTAGGTTTGAGAAAAGCTAAAGGAATGTATTGTGAAGAGTTTTGCTGAATTTCAGGAACAAGTTGATGAATTCATATTTATTTTAGCAAAGGAGAGTCCTTAAATGTTTTGAGCAGAGAACTGACATACTCTGAATGGAACTTCAGGAAGATTTTAGCTAAAGTGTTCAAAAGACTACAGAGAGTGAAGAACAAACAGAGAATTGTTTTGCAAGAGTATTACAATGCAAGTAAGAAGCAATCAAGGTCTTTTTTTGTTCACCCTACCTAGGTTCTCATGTCCCAGAGCTGGGTTTGTCAGTGATGCCCACAGGATGGTGAGCCTGGTTAGAGGGCTATCACAGAACTGAAGAGCATGCTGGTGCCTGGATATACAGAACCACCAACGCATAAAGTCATGCTTTCTGTGAGGTGTCACCACACCTCCTGGAAGGACGGATGCCTACAAGATGTCCTGAGTCATCCAGCAAAATGTATCCCTATGTGTGCTGCTGTTAGGTTAGAGAAGGTCTGTGGTTCATTCACTGCTATAGCATATTTGAATAATTATATCTGTGAGCACATGAGAAGTGCCCTGAGTTAAACATAAGTATAAATCACCACCTCCAAACAATTCTTCTGATGAATGTTGGAAGGTAGAGTACTGCTACCCTTCCAAGTCCTTCCTTCATCTATAAAGACCAGGAGACTCCCCAATCGCCAGCCTGACCCCAGAAGTGCCTACTGACAGCAATATTCCAAATTAAAACAGATCACTGAATAGTTACACTTTTAGTTTAAAATTCATATAAATCAGAGCAAATGCCTGAACAAAACCCAAGACACATGAATCCCAGACCACTGTACTGTTGTAAGCCCCCTCTCAAATGATTATCTCCTTTATCTTAAAAATTAATTCTGTGCCAAACAGGAAGCTCATAAACCCCCAGAGGCCATGGGGATAGTAGACCCTTATAGAAGCAACAGGATAATACTGGACAGCATCAATTCACACATTCACAGCACTGGGTCCAGTACACTGACTTCTGGAAAAGGTATCCTCTAGAAATAACTTGGCAAAAGAAAACAGCTCTGTGCATGCATACGATCACTACACCAGCACCCAGAGCAAGGGGAAAGGAGATCTGAACGATCAAACTGCGATCTATCAGCACAAAGCATACGTACGTCACCACTGAACATTATAACCATGAAGATATTATACAACACGGAAAACCAATTATGGAGTAGGTTTTGGTTTTTGTTTTCTTTTTTTAAAAAAGACAGAATTGTATATCTATGGTTGGAAATACATTAATTTTCCAAAATGTTTAAGTATCAACCAAGAGCAAGAAAGGAGAATATTAAAAAATTAACATGGATGATGTAGGGTGGTAAGACCGTGGCTGATTTTGCTGTTGCTATGCTTTCATGTTACCATCATGTGAAAGAGCAGTTCTGCAATTGACAAAGGAGGAAAAATCAATTCTGTCCCAACCCAAACAAACAGGGACATAAATGGGTGTAAAAGAGTTTCCAGTTCCTTCTGCAAAGAGCTGTGTGGCCTTCACCTGCAAGGCGACCTCTCCCCCAGATATCAGGACAAAGAAGAGGCACCTGTGAGTGACAAAGGCAGTGTTCCCTTGTCGCCTTCTTCTCCCCGTAGCGCTGCCCACCCTGACATCCTAATGGGCATGGGCGCTTTTGTTTAGCTGCAGGGAGGGACCGCATCAGAGGGTGCCTGTGCTGAAGGGGAATGCACTTCCAGGACAAGAGGCTTCCTCATTCCCAGCATTAGCAGCAGAATGGAGACAGGGTATGCAGCAGATTGATTGTCGTGGCGCTCCTCACCAGAAATTAAAAACACACAGGGGTCAGGGCGAGGCCGGAGGCTGGGTTCCCGGTGCCCCGGGCGGCTGCCCTGCGGCGGGAGCCAAGCGACAAGAGGGCACGGTGCCTTTTTTTTTCTTCCAAGACGCTGCAACCTGTCACCGTTTGGAGTTCTCAGTGTCACCCACGACATACGCCATCACAAATCCACATCACACACAGGCTGTAAATGGCTGGTACTTAATTACAGAGTTCAGGGTGGGCTGTTGTCCCGGGAGCAGCGGCAGCACAGTACTGATGAGGGGAGAGAGGAGAGAAGCCCGGCTATAGCACAGGTCCCTACTCAGGTCTTTTCTCAATAATATTTAAAACAGAAATCTGTAAAGCGTCTATACATAATTGCAAAGTAACTGAAGATAAAGAAGCAAATATTACATTTGCAGAGCAGATTCCCACCCAGTCTCAAGGTAAGGATCAAAGGATCCCCCTGCTTGAGGTGGGATGTCCTTTCTTTTTCTAACTCCAACAACGCTGTTTCCTCTTCTCTTTGGACACTCAGCACACTATTCTTTTGGCGGGTCGGGGGTGGGGGGGGGGGGGTTGGGGGCAGGGATCAAATCTAACTTATCACAGTAAGCTCACAATGCTTAGCACAACTGATCTTAGCACACAAAAATCCCTCAATATGCCAGACTGGAACCAAAATTACTACATGCAAAAGACAATCAAGATGCTGGCATCTAAATGTTAGTGCAGCCGTCAGATATAGAAATATATTACCAATAGAAATATAATGGCAGCCAAAAATGCAAGCCACACATGTACCTTTAAATTTTCTAGTAGTCACATTTTAAAAAGTAAAAAGAATAGGGGACATTTATTTCATTAATGTTACTTAACCCAATACATCCAAAATGTTACTACTTCAACATGTAATGAATACTAAAGAAAAAAAATGAATAAATTAGTATTTTACTTTTTTTGTACAGAGACTTTGAAAGCCAGTTTACAAATATTTTACATCTCCTGCACCCCCCAATTTGGACAACCCACACTCAAGGGCTTAACAGTCACATGAGCCTGGTGGCTACCATTCTGGACAGCACAGTATTGCAGTGAACCTCCAAAAAGTCCACGGTACAGAAAAACGCCTCTTTATAAAGAGAAGTATGGTAATAAAGAACTCATTTGAAGTTTTACATTAACTTGTACGTTGCCTCTTTATATTTATTTCTAATAGAACTAAGGAAGCAAGATAGGCGTACATTTTCCCCTTTACAAACTTGTTTGGATAATTGTGTAAATCAGAAAATATTGTTTAAAATATATCCTCCACAGGGAACTATATTCAATATCCTGTGATAAACCATAATGGAAAAGAATATAAAAAAGAATGTGTGTGTGTATATATATATATATATATATATATATATATATCTCCTGTGTGCTCAGTTGTGTCTGACTCTTTGCAACCCCATGGACCATAGCCTGCCAGGCTCCTCTGTCCATGGAATTTTCCAGGCAAGAATACTGGAGCGGGTTGCCATTTCCTACTCCTGGGGATCTTCCCAATGCAGGGATTGAACCAGCATCTCCTGCATTGGCAGGCAGATTCTTTACCACTAGCGCTACCTTAGAAGCCCTCATATGCTCCCTAAAAGGGTGGAAAATGTATTAGACATATAGTACATACTTAAAATCCAAACGTACATGTAACTGTCATGCCAGAGAAGAGGGAGGAGAATAAGACAGATTCAGTATTTGAAGAAATACTTCACATAGAAGTGTTTTAAATCTTAGAATATTTCAAAATGAAGCCACAGACTGAAGAATATCCATAAAACAACCCTCTTCCCCCAAATATAAATACATCACAGTAATCTAGAGAAAACAAAGACAAAGAGAATATCTTAAAAGTGAAACCATTTACCTCAGATTGGGACTTGAACCCATGTGCTGGGACTCAAACCCAGCTTGGGACTTGAACCCACGTGGGTGGTACTCAAACCCAGCTAAAACCCATGGTACCTGGTTTAAGGACCTAATGAATCTCAGGTTTTTGATGTCTCATCGCAGAAAGAAGGCAGTGAGAGACAAAGTGATAGGTAAGAAGTGGATTTATTCAGATTCAGAGAGAAGCACACTCCACAGATAAGAGTGTGGGCCATCACAGAGGGTAAGCATATACATATATATGCATCACTTCGTTGTGCTGTAGAAATTAATTTAACATTGTAAATCAACTATACTCTAATGAAAAAAAAAAATACATCCTCAAGCCAGTCTTTTCCAAGAGCCATATTCATTAAGGAAAATTTAACAACACACATGAGCAAGCGTTACTCTAGGATATAGTACTTTGGTATTTTTTTCCCCACTTGTCTGAGCAGATAATTAGTAGGTTGTGTTGTTTAGTAATTATTACTAAAGAGCTAAGCAGTTCCCTTCTAAAGTCTACTTTCACAAATATTATATAAACAAACTATTAGTAGTTAGAAGATAGTTTCAATGCTATCATGATGACATTAGTACCAGGGGTCCTGGAATGCCAAAAGCCTCACCTAAGAGTCTTCTCCCTTCTGGGCAGGTGAGTTTGCTCCACACAGGAACAGGGACGGAGCAGGTATCCAAGTACCACCTGGATGGGTGGTACGATGCATCAACCCAATGTCAAACCTGGCCAGTCTCCAGCAAGAAGGCTTATGTGGTCTTCCTACTGTCCTCACCCCACCACCCCACCCTCCCACAGCCCAACCTGTTCTGAACCTTGAGACAGGCCCACATGGGCCTGAATCTGTGAGTCCAGACTACTTATCCATTCAGCAGTGGGTGATGCTGAGATGGAAAAACAGCCAGTCCCTGGGAGCCAGCCCATGAAGCCAGACCCTGCAGGGGTCAGCTTACCAGAGGGAGACACAGGAAGGAACTGAACCCATGGGATCTTGCCACCAGTAACCAGGACCAACAGAGGTTTGGACACTGACCAATCAAACGGGCATTTGTTCCTCTCTATGGAGCAAGGGGTGCTATGAAAGAAGAACAGAAGTCCCTTCCCCCAAGACTCCCCCAAGTTTCTGACGTCAGATGGAGCTGTTATTTACCCAGGTTCCCAGATGAAAGTCAATAATCTCAGTAGAGTGAGGTACCAGACAGGTCGTTCAGTAAAAAAACTATGATGATGTAACCTCCTCAGAGGACTGAAGCAGGCTGTTCTTCATTTCCCCTTGAGGCAAAATGAGACCTAGAAGTGGGAGAGACGGCTCTTGTCAGAGAGCCTAGGGAGAGTCCCCAAGATTTGCCAACCGAGAATTGCATAACCAAGCTCTTTAAACAAAATGCTTCTAAAATAACATTATTGATCAGCAGCTCTCATGACCATACTCTGTAGTCAGAGAAGTATCAATCATTGGATTTGGTTTTTATTTGCACTTCCAACCTAACTCCCTTTTCTTATAAGAAAAGGGGGAAAAAGGAATAAAAGAAATTTTTAAAAAACATAAAAAGAGAACTTCAAACCCTTTCCCTTAAAGTACTGTGTTGCACTGAATTCTCACTTACACATTTTCCCTTCACCTCTCTGTATTTGTTTTCCTGTATCCAATTCACATCAAGGATGAGTGTTCATTGACTGACAAGATAGTAAATAGTAACATACCTGCTACTGCTGCTGCTAAGTCGCTTCAGTTGTGTCCAACTCTGTGTGACCCCATAGATGACAGCCCACCTGGCTCCCCTGTCCCTGAGATTCTCCAGGCAAGAATACTGGAATGGATTGCCATTTCCTTCTCCAATGCATGAAAGTGAAAAGTGAAAGGGAAGTCACTCAGTCGTGTCTGGCTCTTAGTGACCCCATGGACTTCAGTCTACTAGGCTCCTCCGTCCGTGGGATTCTCCAGGCAAGAGTACTGGACTGGGGTGCCACTAGACACACCTAAAAGAACTGCTCTAAATGTACTTGGCAACAATTTTACAGAGCTTCCCAGGTGGCTAACTGGTAAAGAATCCAACTGCCAGTGCAAGATATACAAGAGACTCAGGTTTGATGCCTGGGTCAGGAAGATCCCCTGGAGGAGGAAATGGCAACTCACTCCAGTATTCTTGCCTGGAAAATCCCATGGACAGAGAAGCCTGGCAGGCTACAGTCCACGGTGTCACAAAGAGTCAGTCGTGACTGAACACACACACACCAATTTTATAGGGGTGGGTACCGAGCTTGGAAGACAAATGAGTAACACGTCTGCCTGCTTTCCTGACGTTTATACAAGTCCACTAAAGCAACAGGAGACTCAGGGGGTAAACGAGAGCTATAAGGCATGCAGCTCTTTAAATAGCTTTTCTGGGTGACACTGCAATGCCAGAGTTGGTTTATTAAAAAGCATAACTAAGACATGACTACTGTTAAGGAAGACAGGCTGGAAATCTTGATTAGCTCTGACTGCTCAGTGTGTGTCTCTCCTGCCACACATGATTCTAGAGCAGAAGCCTCCCTCCTTCTTTCAAGGTCGGTATGTACAAGCATTTCTTTTTCTCCACACTTGTAATCAATGGTACCTAGTATTCTGATTTGAGCAAACACAACTGTAGAAGAAACGTAAGAGGCAATGGGGGGAATTTGTCTGGGTACTTGACATTACGGAGTTGTGCACATTTTAGTTGAGATAATGTTATTGTGGTTTTAAGAGTCCTGATCTTTTAGAGATATCAAAAGTTTAGGGATAAAATAGCACTCTCTTAGGCAGCACATATACTAAAGTTCAGGGATAAAATAATGTGACGTGAGATTTCACTTTAAAATAATTGAGTGATTTGGGGAGAAATGGTGAGGTGAATAGCAAAATAAGATTAGCTCATTTGTTGATGATAGCTGAAACCGGTTAATAGACTCATGCAGGTACAACTTTGATATTCTTTCCACTTTGGTGTGTGCTTGAAATTTTATTTTTTTCTGAGTATCTAGTAATCAAAGGAGAAGGGGGTAAAAAGCTCTTTCCAGGGCTTTTTTTGCGAGGGCTATTTTATCCCTTCTCAACTTACTGTTGCCTGAAGGTATCACAGGCCATTCACTGTTAGCTCCAAGAAAGCCCACATCCATTCTAGTTTTCTTTAAGACTATAATCTTGACCTCCATCTCTCTCTGTCTCAAGAGAGAGGGTTAGCTTTTGATCACCTCCAAGAAACAACATCCTTTAGGATATTGAACCTGACAAGAGACAGCCTACAAAAACCTATGGTTTACATTAGAAGTCTGAAGGCATTGTCACGTCCTGGATCTAGGGGTTAACAGTGCATGACAAAGTCCACGCTCTTGGTGAGAATTTAATTTAGCTCAGGTATGAAGGGATGCCTTATGAAACAAACTGGCACCAACTCCATAGAGTGAGCAAAGAAGTGAGGATATAAAATAGAAGACAATTCACCATCTCTAAATTGCTCCCTCTGAAAACCTGTGGATACCTTAAAATCAGCTATATCCTTTTACGCAGAAATCGCAAACCTAGGTATGTATTCTAACAAAAAATTGGGCAAGGACACAAAGAGATGTGTACTGATAAACTGATGTTTATCACACCTTTGTTTATAATAGAAAAAGAAAATAGAAAATCAAATGACTATCAGTGGAAAATAAAGTATTACTTAGGAGACCTGGGTTAAATTCCTGGGTTGGGAATGTCCCCTGGAGGAAGGCATGGCAACCTGCTCCAGTATTCTTACCTGAAGAATTTTATGGACAGAAGATCCTGGCACGCTACCATCCATGGGATTGCAAAGAGTCAGACATGACTGAGAGACTTTAGTTTTCACTTTAGACACATAATGAAGTTATATATAATCTTTTATAAATGCTGATGTTTGAGGTATACCATTGAGTAAAATGGTGGCTTTCAAAACAGACTTTGTAAAACCATATCTTCATTTTAAAACAAAGTGTGTTTTCTATAAAATAGAAAAGAGCTGGAATAAACAATAAGATGTTAACAATGATGTTTTCTAGTTCATAAAATTAAAAGCGCTTTTTACCTTTTTACTTTCTCCTTCATATTTTTCTGTATGGTCTGAGGTTTTTTTCAATGAGCATATGTTAGGACCCCAGAGAAAACTATTCTTTCAAGACAATAACAACAAAATGATGAAGATGGTCAAAGTAGGGAAAAAGTCACCAGAGTTGGACAGAGGTCAAAGATAAAAATCCAAAAAATAACCCCAGGCTTGGACATCTGACAGCTTAGGAAGGTCAGCATTCTTTCACTTCGTTCAAAAGACATCTTATACTGACCAACTACTCTGTTCCAAGTACTAGTCCAGGAAGCGAAGATGGCAATAAATGGCACACACTTCCTGCCCTGCCAGGGGTTTAGTCTAATGCCATGCAGGTACACTTTAGGGATGGTTATTCCAGGTGTGTGGGGTGTGGTCAGCTGGGGTGGAGAAGGGCAGGCCTTGAGAAACCTAGGGGAATGGAAGCACAGATGGAACACAAGATAAAGGGTGAGGTTAGGAAGGTACGTGGGCCCAGAGTACGGAAGGTCTCAAATGCACCCCTGAAGAATCTGGGTTCCAAATGACCAAGACTCTCTCCTTGACCAAATTTTAATCAGGCTCCTCTGAGCCCTTTTCTCAACTGGGCCTTGAACTTGGACTTCCATGTCTGTCCTTGCAGAGTCCAGTTTGAGCAAGACTCCTCCTAAGGCAATTTAGAGAGAACCCCCCAATCACCATCAAAACCTCATCACCCTAGATACTTCAACGCTTGTATCTTAGAAGCTTTATATCTGGCCTGCCTGTACCAAGAATCCCCCATACTTTTCACAACTCTCGTAGTGACTGTCCTTCCATCTATGCGCCCCACCAACCTGCTCCACTTGTACTTGAAACTGACCCTGATTTCTCTCCCCTACTGCAACAGTATCAATCCGTACTATAATAGTCTTCCTTACTGTATTTACAAATGTGAGAATAATTTTTTAACACAACCTGAAGATACCAGGGAACCTATGAAGGGTCTTAAGCTTTCTCTAGCCTAGTTAATCTGACAAGTGTGCAGAGAAATAACCACTGTGGGTCTTCTAACAGCGTACATTTTCTGAACCTGGCACCATACTCGGCAATCCATATGCATTAGCTCATGTAACCATCACAAGGATCCTACAAGGTGGAGAGTGTTATCATCCACATTTCACAAGCCAGGAAACTGAAACTTAGTGTGGTGTAGCCATGTGTCCAAGTACATAAAGCGAAGAAGTCACAGAGCTGGGAGCTGGTCCTGGGCTGTCGGCCTTGCATCCGAGTTTGGTGTTGGGGATGGTAGAATGAATTTACAACTCTATTGTCGCTCAAGTTCTGCAGTATTTTCAAATAACCACACACTCAACAGTTTTATTCCTCGTAAAAGGACTTTGGTGGATGTGCAGCAAATAGGTTAAGGGAGGAACTTTCTCAGCCACAAAGATAGGACTTTATGGAAAACCTGAGAGAAATCAGGTGAAATTGGATCTGTCAAGGAGCTATTCTTTTTTAACTCAAGAGAAATCATTAGGGAGTAGGTAGCTTTGTTTTCGTTTGTTTAATTAGGAGACACAGGTGAGAAATCTGAGACAGGAACTAAAGGGAACCCAAAGGTGGGGGAAGTTTCCTATTCTAAAGGGAGGAGAAAAGTCAAGGAGGCAAAACCCTGTCATTAAACCAGGGAGTCAGGCCAGAGAAGCACAGGTGGAGGCAGAGGGAAATCCCCAGTGATGCCCAAGTTATTCAAGGAAATGCAGAAATTGGCATTTAGTGAGACTTGATTCTAGGCAAGGAAACAGGGGAAGACAGAACTGTCAATCAAGATACACTTACTAAGCAACTTGACAACGACATTAAAAAGCACAAAGATGTTAAAAAAAAACAGCTCCTGTTTCTAAGAAGCTTGTAATTTACACGAAGAGGATATTCACGCAAGCACACATACACATGCACACACCAATATGTGATCACTGCAGACAACAGGAACAGCTGATACAGTAAGTAAATGGAACCTGAGCTCTGCCTTCTGAAGGTTAGGAATTCCACAGATAGGAATGGTGGGAACTAGTGGCTAGGCAACAGGGATGCAAGAAGCGTTTTCAGGGGCTAGCCAGAATTAAGGGTGGTAATTTGGGGGGGCAAGGCTAATTCTGAAAATGAGGAAACTTACAAGAGAAAGAGGAAATGTGAGAGATAAGTAGCATATGTTGAGCATTTTCTCTGTGCCAGACCCTGTTTTGACCACTTCATTTCATTTCATTTCAACAATCCTGTGAGTTAAATAATTATCTCCACTTGAAATATGCCCAAACTGAGCCCCAGGAAAGCTAAGCAACCTGAAAAAAGCCCCACAGTGAGCTAGTGAATTCATAGGCAGTTCCACCTGACTCTCCCCAATGCCTCTACCAACCCCAATCCTTTATTGTGGCACCAACCATGTGCTCACCACGAACAGGAGTAGCCTCCAGTGACACAAGCCAGATTATAATTACTCTCTTGTGTTCTCTCATTCCAGAATTTCAGAGTGCAGGTTTACAGGAAACCACAAATTCATTTTCAGGTGATGTAAGCACTTCTGAATTTAGGAAGAACACATCTCCACACTACTAACCACTACTGTTACTATTCACTTAAGACACAGTGATGAATATACTCTTTAAAAAGTTTGGCATAAATTATTACCACTTTTTAGTTTAAACCACATTGGAAAACTGGCCATTTCTTAGAGTTAAACATACAGTCATGGTATGATCTAGTAATCCCACTCCTGGCTGATTACCCAAGAGAAATAAAAATTTATACTCACACAAGAACCCATGTGTAAAGGTTTATAGCAGCTTTATTCATAATCATATCAGACTAGAAACAACCCAAATGTCCTTCAACAGGTGAATGGATAAACAAATTGTGATATACTTGTATAAAGGAATACCACTAAGCAATAAAAAGTAATGAACTTTTTTTTAAGGAATAAACTATTGATACATGGAACAACAACCTAAACTTCAATGGACTCCATCTCAAAAAGATACTTAAATTTATGATTCCATTTTTACGACAATCTGGAAAAGGCAAAGTTATGCAGAAGAAGAGATAAGTGGTTGCCAGAGGTTAAGAGAGGGGAGAAGGTTTGATAACAGAGGGATAGCATGAGAGATTTTTGGGGTTTGGTTTTGTTTTTTTGAGTGGTGAAACTGTTTTGTATCTTGAGTATGGTGGTATAGGGTAGGTAGAATAATGGTCCAAAAGATGTCTACACTAAACTTGTGAATATATGAAAGTTACAGGATAAAAGGAAATTTGAAAATTGAACTGATTGCTAATCAGATGACCTTATAATAGGGACATCATCCCATACTATCTGGCTGGGCTCACTGTAACCAGGTGGGCCCTGAAAAGTGGAAGAGGGAGGCAGAGGAGTCAGTGAGAAAGATATGCCATGGAAGAAGAGGCAGAAGAGATGTGAAGCATGAGAGGGAATCAACCCACCCTTGGCTCTTAAGGTATAGGAAGGGGGCCATATGGCCAGGACTGAGAGTGGCCCCTAGCAGCTAGGAACAGCCCCAGGCTGACAGCCAGCAAGGGGATGGGACCTCTACCCTACAACCACCAAGGACCAAATTCTGCCAAAACCTAAATGAGCAAAGAAATGCATTTTCTTCCAGATCCTCCAGAAAAGAACATGGTCCTGTCAACATCTTGGTCTTGACCTTGTAAGACTCTAAGCAGAGAAACCAGCTGACTTGATGGACTTCTGTCGACTGAAAAAAAAAAAAAAAATCACAACCTAAAAGTTGAGAATTATGTTTTCTTTAAGGCATTTACTGAGGATTAGAGCAGGAGACAGCAGCATCTCAGATAGCTCTGAGGGACTGTTCTAAAGAGTAAGAGAGGAGCCAGGATATACAGGAGATTTTGAAGGGGGTTAAAGAAAAAAAAAAGAAAATAAGTAGTAGAACATCAAAAGATTACTGCTAATCACAAAAAACAGACATCTCAAGTTAGTGATTTTAGTGCTTTTCTGTGTATGGGAAGATGAAAGAGTCTGGACTAATTGGAAACATTCCCTTGATATGCATCTTAACTATCTAGGACCAGTACCCTCTTTTCTTAGTCCTGAATTCCCCTCAGGGTGCACCACCAACTGCAGGCAACATTCTTTGTCCACAAGACCTATGGAAACTGTGTGATAATAAATTTTTATCATTTTAAGCCTTCAAATTTGTGATAACTTGTTATAGCAGCAACAGAAAACTAGTACAGCAGAGCTACACAACTCTATGTATTTTTCACACCCCCTACAATAGAACTATAAACCAAAAAGAGTGATTTTACTCTGTATAAATTTTTAAATATTTTTGCTTTTAAAAACCATGACTGTGGACAAAAAGAAAAGTTCTAGCCATATTTCTTGATATCTTCAGCCCATAATCTCCACAACAGTAACTCAGGCTTAGAATTTGGTTTCTGTCCCCACCCCTAACTTCCTTGCCCATCCACTGACCAGAACTAATCCAACCCCCTAGAACCTAAGGCCACTTTCCATGCCAAAGGCCAGCTCAGGGTTTGTGGCTTATATTTTGCTTTGGCTTTCAAACAAGTCAAAACTTACACCGCCTCAGGGGAGGCACCCTTGGTTAACAAGACCTGCTTTCCTAGGAGTGCAAACAAGAGGAAAGCCCAAAACTGACATGTGAAAGTCCATTTCAAAGAACCCTACTGAGAACTCTCTCAAGACAGAGTTCCATCAATGTAGATGCATCAAAACCAACAGGCAGAGCTCAAAGTAATGGATGACTCACAAGGATGTTTAGCAGTTAATGAAGAAATGTTCTGAGAAATGCTCTAAATCCAACATTTTTCTCTGAAAGAATTAATGTGGTGCCCCTCACCCCCACCCTCCACTTCTAGCTCATCACAAGTGTCATTAGCAGACCTAATTTTTAACAAGGTTAAATACAGTTCTTTACCAAGACATTTAAGAGATAGCACATAGTACATCTCTTTAAAATTATTTTTAACTACTCCTCACAGCCTACAGTCAATGAAAAGTACATAAAATCATTAAAATACACCAAGGTAAAGATTTCTAGATTCAACAAAGAGATCAATAAATATTTATTAAGTGGCTTCTGTGGGTAACACCCTGAGAAGTACAAGAAGCAAAACATGAATGTGTCTTGGCTCTACACCTGCTTTACAATGTCATTAGACACAGGATCAAAAATAATAATAATCTAAGGGACCTCTCTGGTGGTGCAGTGGATAAAGGATCTGCCTGCCAATGCAGGGGACAAGTGTTCAATCCCTGGTCAGGGAAGGTTCCACATGCCTCAGAGCAACTAAGCCCATGCACCACAACTACTGAGCTCCTGCACTAGAGCTTGTACTCAACAAGAGAAGCTACCACTCTCTGCAACTAGAGAAAACCCGCACACAGCAACAAAGACCCAGCACAGCCAAAAATAAACAAAAATTTTTAAAATAAATAAGAATCTCTTAAAAATTAAAAAATGAAAAAAAAAATTAAAAAACGATAATCTAAGGCAAAAAATTATGAGATCACATACAAACTGAATGCTACAAGAGGTCACAGTGGAAGAAACTGGCTGGGGCAGTCAGGGAAAGAAAGTTCTGCACAGGACCAGGGGGGATAAAAAGCAAGAACGATAGAGATAATCTCTTCAAGCTTTACCCCTGGTGGCTCAGGCAGTAAAACATCTGCCTGCAATGCAGGAGACCTAGGTTCGATTCCTGATCAGGAAGATCCCCTGGAGAAGGGTATGGCAACCCACTCCAGTTCTCTTGCCTGGAGAATCCCATGGACAGAGGAGTCGGGCGGGCTAAAACCCATGGCATCACAAAAAGTCAGACACAACTAAGTGACTAAGCACACACTTCAAGATGACATTTCTTAAAAAAGAGAAATCTAGGAACCCCACCTGCAAAATCTTCCTCTCAGCATACATTGCCACAAGAAATGAACAAGGCTTTAAAGGAAAAACAATCACCCCAGTTTCAAAAACAAAAAAGAATTTCTGAGATTCTGAATTTGGACTCACAGTTAACTGCACAGATATTCATTCTTCATTCATCTCTACTGGGTTCTGGGCTTCTTTGGTCATCCCCACAATCTATGCCCCTGCAAGAAGGAGGGGAGAGCCCACCTACGAGAGCCTCTACCTGCACCCAAGCCAGGTGGGCTGGTTCCAACTGAACTGACCTGGGAGCCTTCTACTCAGTTGACAAAGGGTGATACAGGCTGCGAGAACTGTCACTTCCTTTAGTTACACATTACTAAGTAGGAATGGGAAGGGTCCTGGCACATGCCAACGCAAGTCCCAACACCCTTCAGCATCTGGCAGTCTTTGGTTCTGTACCAAATTCACTGAAAGATGCATAAAAGAATGTTCATAGCAGCTCCATCTATATTAGCCTCGAAGTGGAAACTATCCAAACAGTTACCACCAACAGTTACTGGATAAACAAATTGTGGTATATTCATATAATAAGATACTACAGAACAATGAGGATGAACCAGTTGCAGCCACACATCACAATGTGGGCCAGTTTGACAACCATAATGTTGAACACAAGAACTCACACAAAGAGGTGACATATTGTGTGGTTTTCTGAAGCTAAAGCTTAAAAAAAAAAAAAATCTAAAAGTCAGAATAGCAGTTATTCTGAGGCAGAGGGAGTTAGTGACTGGGAGGGACTTCTGGGGTCCTGAAAATGTTCCTTAGGTTCCTAGCCTAAAGAGGTGGTTATGGGAGTGTTTATATATATATATAAACTATATACACTTATGAAAACACTTTTCTATATGAATGCTTTATTTCAAAGAAAAATTTACCTTAAAGAAAATTGAAAAGTGTTGTACTAAAGGATTATAGTAAGATAAAAAATTTTCAATTTACCCCAGATTTACCGTTGAAGAGCTACATGTGTATTCACATCCACAACCATTTGTTTAATATACTTTAGTAGTGTCATAAAATTAAGGAAGGATAACTATAAAATTAAGGATCTCTGCCTTGCACACAGATTAAAGGGATGATCTATTACTCCACTTCACTAGTCCTGGTATGTCACCCTTAGAAGATGGAGATAGAGAAGGTTGGGGGGGCGGTGCGAAGAGGAAGAAGGTGGAGTAGGAGGGAGAGAAGGAGGAGAAAGAAAAGAAACAACTTGAGCCTCTCTTTAAAACCTCTGAAAAAATAGGGTCACCAGAACATGTTCTAGGACTGAACAATTACTGGTTATAAAACTGTTACCAGACAAGGGGAAGGGCTAGATGTCCCCAGTAACTTCCACTCTATCCAAACTACAGGCTGGCTCAGGAAACAGCAAATCAGCCTGTAGGCTGACCCGGGCTTAGATGTGTAACCAACAAGCTACTATCCGTCCCATGTTCTGGCCATAGATATGTCACTATCCAATGTCAGCCATCAAGTATAGAATTTTCTTCCTCATCAATAATTGTAGCATACATCTTTTCTTCAATTTAACACTAAGCAGATAGAAAACCCCTCCTTCTTGGCCTCACAGGCCAGTTCTCAGGATGAACGACCATCCTCATAGCATTTGGAGGTCACGGTTTTACTGGTGACTGTGAAAATGGGGAGGAGAGAAGAGGTCTTCAAGAGGAGACGCCTTTCTAAGGAAGGTACACGATGAAGCCCTTTGGCAATGCCGGAGCCTTGCCTCCGGTCTCCTCCCGCGGAGAAAGCCTGCCTTCCGCTTCGACCAGCACCTGCTAGTCCCTGGGGCCCTTCACAGGGACTGCAGCACAACCTTGGCAAAGATGCTGGGACTGTTTGGGCAGGCAAATGTCTGCTCCTGGTGCTGAAGAAGGGTCGACCTGACTCCAGCAGAGACCCTAAGTAAACTGTCACCTGTCAATCACTTGACCTAAATACCCCAGCCACTGGGGGAAAATAGGAGGGAGGGGGCAGTCTGAGCATGCTCAGTTATCGGGATGACATCATTTAATCAATGCTGAGGCCGGGAAGGCTGCATCAGCAGCCTCGAGCCGGCTGCCAGGAACGTGTCAGCGGGGATCGGGAGGCTCCCATTAACTCCGTCCCTCCCCACGCGACTCGCATACAAAGAGGGTACCGTCAGCTACACACGCTGGGGACAGAGGGGGGGGCGTGGTGGGGCGGGGGGGCAGGGAAGGCTGGCTTAATTCATTTGACATATTCCTTTAAGAACTAAAACCCAACGGTATTCCCTCCCCGCACCAGCAGCCGCGCTGCAGAAATGGAGGCAAGTCTGGGGAAGGGAAACTTGGGAAGGGAGATCAAAAGCGAGGGGGCCCCAGCCACACAAAGTAACTTGTTTTTTGGGTACAGAGGCTATTTGGCTCCGTTTGGGACCCCCCGGTCCCACAGATGCAGGCGGGCGCACAGCCTCCTCACCACCCAGCATGAAACACACCCGAGGGTCTGCGGACACCAGGTGGGAGTCGCCCCACCGGGAAAGAGTGAGACCCGAGGTCCAAGTCAGGACATCCTGGGTTGAGAGGAAGCAAAAGGAGACACACGAAGCCTCCTGGAGAGGCCACCAATGTTCCCCCAGCCCCCGCCTTCCGCGTGCAGAGCAAGGTGAAACGCCGAGGGGAGCCAATTCTACACAGCTGTGGAGCTCGGTGCAGAGGCTAGGATTTTTCCAGTAGCTTTTTTCCTTCTTTTACCGAAACTGTGAGAAGAGGCAAAGTGCTCGATAAATCGAAAAGATGCCTTGAATCATTTGTGGGTTACAGAGCTCATACTTTAAGAGGAATCTGAGCTTGAGGGTAACGCGAACACACTACCCACGCGACGTGGCCAGGGCGGGGAACAATAGACCCACCCGGGCCCCCACCCCAATAACAATGGCGGCGCTGAACCCTTGCTCGCCCCCTACCCCTACCCCCGCCACCTGGGGCCGCCTCGGAGCCTCCAGTCGACCCTCAACTCGCCCAGCAGAGAACTACAGGGTGGGGGATTCTCGTCAAGTCCACCCTAGAGGGCAGCCCCCAAGGGATGTCCGAAGGGGCTGCCAGAGCATCTCTGCCCGGCCTGGGGCGTCGGGGCGCCGGGCTGGGGCGCGAAGCAGGGGAGGCCAGACTTCCCAGCCACTTACCCCGATCACCACGGTCTCCTCGCCTTTAAATTTGGGGATGAATTTGTCCCCGCGGAGGATCTCTGCTTCGTTAAGTGGCCGGAACCGGCACATCACTTTGATGCTGCATTCGGCTGGATCCGCCATCTCGGCCGGCGGCAGGGAGAGGGCGCAGGGATGGGTGGGGGGCCGCTGTTCGACACAACGAGGGAAAGTGGTTGAGAACCGCACCGCCCGCAACAAGGCCGCCTCCCGCAGCCTAGACGACGCTTCTCAGCAGGTCATCGCGAACTCGGCGCGCTGGGCAGCTCCGGCTGCTCCGACACCTTGTAGGTGGGCAGCCTATTAACTTTTGGCCCAGCCGGCTGCAGACCTGCCTTCCCTGCCCCTGCGCTGCGCCCCGGGCCCACCTGTCCACGACCACGCGGCAGGCGGACGAGGCGATGCGCAGGGAGCCAGCCTCTCCCTGCTCAGACCTCCCGGGCTCCTGCGAGCTCAGCCATCCTGCATCAGCACCAGCGCGCTCGGTCGCCTCCCGGACCCGCCCCTTCGCCCCGCCCTGCCTCGGCACAGCCCTGGTCGGTTACGTCACTGCGGGGATCCGCCCCGCCCCCGCTCAGGCTCCGAGAGCGAAGCATCCCGGGACTTGTAGTCGCTGCACCTGTGGGTGAAAAGACTTGGATGCTTGGAGTTGGCTTTCGGGGATAGCGGTGGTGCCTAGGGTGACGCTTCCGAGAACTTGCAGATCTTGGGTGGCTGCCCAAGTCAATAACACGATGGATGTCACATCCAATATTCCCGATTAAAATCTCCATAACTAACAAGGTCTATATTATCTCCTTACATCTTTTCATGATCCCACAGAAAGTCCCCTCTTAAGACCGTGTCCAACCAAACAGTTATGGAGCATTTTCTTTGTGCTCAACAGTTTTTAAGCATTGTGAGGAAATTAGAAGGCAAATGAGATTTGCATGGATATTTGAAGGCAGTAATTCTTGAAAAAGCTTGTTCATACATTTTTGGGTCAGGAACTCCGTTAATATCTGACGAAAGTTAGGGACCTTTCCCATAACGGAAACAAAGACAAATAAACCTGTACACACCCACAGATTTTTTTTTCATGCTATTTCAGAGGGTCTAGGGACAATTGAAGCCTGCCTTTAACACCCAGGTTAAAAAACTTAATAAATTACTAGTATTTATTGTATAGTTTTGGAGAAGGAAATGGCAACCCACTCCAGTATTCTTGCCTGGAGAATCCCATGGACAGAGGAGATTGGCAGGCTCCAGTTCATGGGGTCACAAGGAGTTAGACACAACTAAGCAACTAACACACACACGTTGTATAGTTTACAGACCCTCTGCCTAACACCTATTTATAATCCTGTAGAATGAACAGATACATGATCAAGTCCAAAATTCTTTACAAAATACATCCAGGTCCCACAATCAGACTTCTCTCGACTTATTAGCCTCATCTCTTACTGCTTCTTGCATTGACATTTACACTCTGATAAACACCAAACTACTTGTGGCTTCTATTTAAATTCACCTCTTGCTCTGCTTGCTTCTTGTACTTTAAGCATTTACTCTCCTGAAGTCAAGCATTCATGCCTATTAGTAAGTATGGATACTAGAGTTCTTACCATGGAAGGTGATAGAAATCCATCCAGAGCCACCGAGTCTAAAGGAGAACTTGGGACTTCATTGGTCCAGTGGTTAAGATTCAGTGCTTCCACTGCAGAGGGCATGTGTTCAATCCCTGGGTCAGGAAGATCCCCTGGAGAAGGGAATGGCAACCCACTCCAATGTTCTTGCCTGGAGAATCCATAGACAGAGGATCCTGGAGGGCTCTGTCCTTGGGGTCACAAAGAGTCAGAAAAGACTTAGCAACTGAGCACACACAGACAATGTAGGCTTTAGATCACTATAGTAATAATCCTCTTGAAAATTATAAGTGTATCAAATCAATAAGCTGTATACCTTAAACTTGAGCTTCCCTGGTGCCTCAGTTGTAAAGAATCTGCCTGCAGTACAGGAGATCTGGGTTCAACTCCTGGGTTGGGAAGATCTCCTCGAGGAGGGAATGGCAACCCACTCCAGGATTCTTGCCTGGAGAATTCCATGGACAGAGGAGCCTGGAGGGCTACAGTCCATAGGGTCGCACAGAGTTGGACATGACTGAGGTGACTAAGCAGCAGCAGCAGCATACCTTAAACTTACATAACATTATAAGTCAATTATATTACAATAAAGCTGGAGAAACAAATTAGTAATAGATTTCCCCAGGGGAAGGAGCAAAAGCAGGGGAGGGAGGTGTTGAGGTCACTGGTTAACTCCCTGACATCCATCCCACCCCTCCCTAGTGGGAAGCTAGAACACACTGTGGACAAATGTCCACAACTCTGGGCATGGCTTTGGTTAGTCTCATCGAAATCTCATACTCAGGGATGGGCAGGATGAAGCCAAGGAGATAGAGGAAAAGTTTGCCAAATTTTTGGAAAGACATTCTATTTCCCAAAATTTCTCTCCCTGTCTGGAGGATAAAATTCCACATTCAATTGCTACTGAAACATTTTGTGACTGTGTGGAGAACAAAGCTTAGGATGAAGCCAAGCTCTGGACAACAGAGCCAATAGACCAAAACTCCTGGGTCTTTGATTATATGATCAAGCCACTGAGACTGAACAACCCAAAGCACACCCTTCTCTAGACTTCTTTCTTGGGCCAGTAAACTTGCCTGTTCAAGTCAGCTTTCTGTGACTTGCATCAAAAGGGTATTATCTGATACCAGACGATATGCAGGGAAGAGGTGAGCAAGGGACAGTCTGAAGGTTAGATTAAATTTACATGCCCAGGACAGTGAAAAAACTCAAGTGACCAGAGTGAAATTCATGAGCAGTTACATCAAGAGGCTAAGTGAAACAAGCCAAAGAAAGAAATACTGTATGATCTCACTTATATGCGGAATCTAAGAAAAACAAACCAAACGCGTAGATACCGAGAACAGATTGGTCAATTGCCAAAGTGGGGGATGAAATGGGTGAAGGAAGTCAAAAGGTACAAACTTCTGGGACTTCGCTGATGGTCCAGAGGCTAAGACTCCAAGCTTCCAATGCAGGGGGCCTGGGGTTTGATCCCTGGTCAGGGAACTAGATCCCAGTTGTGATAACTAAAGATCCCACATGACACAACTAAGGCCCAGTAGAGTCAAATAAGTAAATAAATGTATTTTTTTAAAAGGTACAAACTTCTAGCTATAAGATAAATAAACCCTAGAAAAAATTTACAGGTATACCAAAGGGGGAGGGAAGGGTGGGATGAATTGGGAGGCTGGGATTGACATATACATATATATACACTATTGATACTATGTATATAATAGGTCATTAATGAGAACCTACTCTTCAGCACAGGGGACTCTACTCAATGCTCTGTGCCTATGTGCTGCATGCGAACCGTGCTGCATGCTAATAGATTTTCCATTCCATGGAAATAGACTTCGTTTTTTTTCAAGTTTTAAAGGGATTTTCAACACTAAAAAACATTTTCCCCTGTTCATTTGGTTTTTAATCTTCACTGGGGCCAGATATTTTTCATTTCAGTTGTGTCTGACTCAGCAGCCCTATGGACTGTGGCCCACCAAGCTCCTCTGCCAATGAGATTTTCCAGGCAAGAATACTGAAGTGGGTTGCCATTTCCTTCTCCAGGGAATCTTCTCAACCCAGGGATCAAACCTGTGTCTCTTATGTCTCCTGCACTGGGAGGCAAGTTCTTTACCACTAGCGGTGACCTAAGTCAGAAGGGTATCTAAAAAACAGGGGATATATGTTTATGAATACCTGATTCACTTTGCTGTGCAGCAGAAACTAACACAACGTTGTAAAGCAACTATACTCCAATTTAAAAAAAATGTTTTTAAGATAAATAAGTCCTAGAGATATAATGTACAGCACGGTGACTATAGTTAACAATATTGCATTGCATATTTGAAGGTTGCTAAGAGTAAATCTCAAAACGTCTCATTACGAAAAAAATTTGTAACTATGTTTGGGGATGGATGTTAAATAAACTTATGGTTTCACAATATATGCATATATGAATACAATGCTATATGTCAATTATATCTCAATTTTTAAAACTATTTTAACAGTGAAGGAAAAAGAAACTGATTTTTAGAAAAACTTCCTGAACCACTCTAGCCCACAGAGGCCTCTGCTCTCTCAGGCTGTCGGTCCCTTTGATTTGGTACCTGAGCTCCACTATCTTGCAGTGACATTCCTACTGTGGTCTGCTTCTGTCCTCTAGTTCCTTTCTCTACACAGTATTTTTCTTTCTGCTAAATATGTCTTGCTCCCTTATCTATGTTGTGGAGATCATGCAGTATTTATGTGCTTTATAAAAACATTTTCTGGATGATCGGTCCATGCCTAACATGATCACAATAATGGCAAGGACAAATGAATGAATACATGAACCTGGAAATAATGATCTTGCCTTGTATATGGAGCCTTGGGCTCAGGACCTCCCTTTTTTAAGTAGAATTTTGAAGCTCATTTTCTCTTCTTTTCTTTATTTTATGTATTTATTTTGGCCGGGCCCCACAACATGTGGGATCTGTTACCCAACCAGAGATTGAGCCCAAGTCCCCTGCACTGGACACACAGAGTCCTACCACTGGACTACCAGGTAAGCCCTTGGACCTGCATTTTTCATTCATTCTGCTGCTAACAAGTTCTGTGACTTTGGGAAAGATATTCAGCTTTACTGAATGATTTTGAAATCTGTTGAAATGGTGCTGAAAATATCATCTCTTCTGGATAAGTGAGAATTGAAAGAGAAGTATATGCCCGAATGCTTGGAAATAAAGTTCAGGAGAAGTTGTGAAGAGATTGGGAGAATGACCGCTTCTAAGAAAACATGAGAAGAAGAAACAAGTATGTATTAATACAAAGGGAATTATTCCAAGGCCCAGCATAATGATAGGCTCAAAATGGCAACTCAATAAATGTCTTTCATGCATTCATGAATTATTTACTCATTTATTCAACAAATGTGAATTTCCCATTGCAGCAATGAATCCCTGAGGGTCCTAGTAAAAGCACCATCTGCTTCAGGGATGGGTCAAGTCCTGCTGTCCTGAATTTTGCTCATGGTTATGTGAAGAGGTAAGGGGACTTCCCTGGTGGTCCAGTAGCTAAGAGTCTGCCTTCCCAATGCTGGGGGCCTGGGTTCAGTCACTAGTCGGGGAACTAGATCCCACAACTAAGAGTTCGCATGCTGCAATTTGAAGATTGAAGATCTAAGTGCCCCAGCTAAGACCTGGTGCAGCCAAAAAAAAGTTAAGAGGTGCAATACACTTTCAGGACAACACCTACTCCACTACTATCCTTCCTGGCCCTGCAAAGCCTTCTTGAAGCTGGAATGTATAGGCCCTTTGAGGACAGTTAATGAACTGAGGAATTAAGGGTAAAGGCACAAGGAAAGGGCCTCAAACAGATTCCAAGTTCCCCAGCCACTATTTCTTCCAACACCTCCACCAGTAACACCTGCTTGATCCTAAAACTTCAGTGCTGAGATGAGACAGAAAATAAACAAGGAATTATCTGAATCATTCGGGAAAAAGTGAACAGTCTCCCTTTGACTGACTTTAGCCTGATAGAAATCAAGGCATGTGAATCCCACCCCATCCCCCTTGTCTCTGGAGTGATCAGAGTCATTTTCTGAACACTCGGCTTCTCTATTCAGCTCAGTCCTAGATAACAGTTTCTATCCCAGTCTCCACTGCCAGTGAGAAGTGCAAATTGAAGCAATTATCTGCACTGTTCAAGGGAAAAAAAAAAACTCTCAGAAATCCTTCTGCCTGAGTGATCTAGGTAATTGCTTCAATTTTCACATCAGCTCCCCATCTTAGGCAGTCACTGGGATCGTCATTTAACTCAAACCCTGGGGTCTGGAGGTTCTGATGTGGGTTTAATCATTTCTGATGGCCTCGGCCCAGCTCCATTACTGTAAGTACAAAAAATATCTGGCCCCAGTGAAGATTAAAAACCAAATGAACAGGGGAAAATGTTTTTTAGTGTTGAAAATCCCTTTAAAACTTGCAAAAAAAAATAAGTCTATTTCCATGGAATGGAAAATCAGGATGTCTTTTAAACTATAGCACCTCAAGATGTCCAGATAACCCAGCTCTGTGGGGAAGAAGCAAAGACTCACTTCCTTTTATCATGACATTAACTGATCTGAAAGAGAAAGCCTGTTTTCTTGCCTGTTTCCTTGTAGAGGAGCTGACATATCAACTGAGATTTATTTTACTAGATTAAACCTTTACTATTAATTCCTACAGAAAACAAAAAAAGAAAAAATCCAGGGCACTGGATGAATAAGATCATAACTATTGACTCTAAAGAGGGAGAGGAGAGAGAAAAGCCAAACTCTTTAATGTCCTAGGGGTGGAGGTAGGGACCCACCTGTACAGGACACTGGCTACTGGCTACCAGGCACCAGGCCTAGTTAGGAGTCAAGATGCAGGAGGTAAAGGTCATGGGTGCCCCTGCCCTTCTCCGGGCTGGCAGCACAATCCTAGTGCAACCTGAATGTCAGTGATTCCCTCATTTTTTAGCAACTATATCTAACTTCATTCAGGCCCTACTTGGAGACAGAGTTCAACCTTGCTAGTTCCTCTAAAAATCCACTCTCACAAAACCATTAGAAGTAATTCAACTTTACTGAAAATGTAACAGGAATCACAGATTATGGATTCCTATTGCACACTCCACAGAGAACTATTTAAAAATCAGACTTCATGTCTCCAAAGTTCCATCTTCATCCTGCACCAGGGAGGATATCTTTCCATCCCAGCACCCCATGCAACTCCTCTCTCCAGGTCCTGACTTTTCCTGCATCATTCTTCCCTGATGCAGAGCTAGTCCGTGGTGTCCCAGCTCCATCCCAGCTCCATCCCAGCCTTGCAGCCTCTAACTCATCAGTGTGCTCAGCAAATACACGGGGCTCCTCTAATCAGCAGCCCCATCCTCCTCAGACACCATCAGAAAAAGGAATAAATATAAACACATCTCCTATCAGCAACAATGGAGAAACACAGCAGCATCCTCAGCAAATCAACTTGTTGTAAATATGTTAAATAAAGACCGAGAATTCCAAAATGGATGTGGTTCCCTATGGAGGTTCTCCTTTACTTTTTGAAATAGTGAAATAGTTTTCTTCAACAGAGGTCAAAGAAGGTACCCAAAGATGAGAAGCCTTTTCTTCAACATTGGTATTAGTTACCTACTGCTGCATAACAAATTACCCCAACAGTTAGCAGCTTAAAACGACATTCACAGTGGGTCAGGAATTGGGCATCCTTTAGCTGAGTCCTGCGGCCCAGGTTTCATCTTTCATGCAGCCATGGTGGCAACCATCTCTAGGCTCAAACTGGGGAAGGATCCATTCCCCGTTCATCCTTATGGTTTGGGGCAGGATTCTATTCCTCTCTGGTTGTTGGCCAGAGGCTACCCTTCGTTCTTTGTCCTGTGAGCCTCTCAAGAGCTGTAGATATCATCAGAGCAAGTGAGAGAGAGAAAACAAGACCAAAATCACAGTGTTTCATAGCTTAATCTCATCCAATCATGTTTCCAGACTTCCTTGATTAGAAGTAAATCACTAGGTCTAGCACACTTCCAAAAGGAGGAGATTACACTTTGGTGTGAATATCAGGAGGCATGGCTCACTGGGAACAATCTTAGAAGGCTGCCTATCACAACAACCAATAAATGAATTAGTTGTCACTTACCTGTCATTTACATTGAAATAGGGCAGAGAGTAGACCTAAGGAGTACAACTTTGGAAACAGACCCTTCACTCAAAGAGCTTCAGTCTAATCGGGAGACAAGATATACAGAGATTAAAAGAGAAACAGCCATTCTAAACAGCAAAAAACTTAAGATAGGTCCTATCAAAGGAAAAAATATAGTAAACTTCATAAACATATAAAATCCTATATATCAAAAATCATACACAGGGACTTTCCTGGTGGTCCAGTGGTTAAGAATCCACCTGCCAATACAGGGTACACAGGTTCAATCCTTGGTCAGGGAACAAGATCCCACATGCCTTGGGGCAACTGCACCACAACTACTGAGCCTGCACTGTAGAGTCCATGCCCTGCAACAAGAGAAGCCACTGCAATGAGACGTCCACGCACCGCAACTAAAGGACACACAGCGCAATGAAGACCCAGTGCAGCCATAAATAAATAAATAAACAAACAAGTAAATAATCAGCTAAGGAAGGTTTTGCAACATATATAACAAAGAGTTGATATCATTAATAAAGAATTCTTACTAATCAATATGACAGTTGTAGTGCACAACAGAAAAAAATTAGCCAAGAGCATAAACACTCAATAAACAAAAGAATTACAAATTATCCTTAAATTCATGAAAAACTATTCAGCCATATTATTAATCAAAGGAATGCCTACTAAATTGGCAAAGATTATGAAGAGTAACAACACCCAATCCTGTAACACAAAGAAGGCAACTTTCTCTTACCCTACTGATAGGAGGGGAGATATGTACAATTCTTCTGGGAGGGCAACATAAATCAAACCCTGAAATGTGTACAGATGCAGACTTCCTACTGAAAGTGACAGAAATACCAGGCAAACAAGCATTTGTACCTTCAGGGAACAAGAAGTGCAAACTTGAAAGGAGACATCTGAGAACTAAAATTGGAAAAGTGCATTTATGCCAAATTACTGAGAGCCTTGGACCACAGGTGGTGATGTCTGGGTGACATTCAGCTGACAGCGGGAAATCACTGGAGGGTTTTAAGGAGAGGAGTGACCAGATGATAAAAGAGTTCTAAGTCCAGTTAGCAATACCAATGAGATACAAATCCAGGGAAAGAACTGGGGAGACTCATCACTCTCTCATCCCATGGATCCACTTTGGCTTCACTGTACAGCAGAGCCAAAGAGATAGCCCTTCTTATTGAGTGGGGATTAGATGGATAGCTTCAGCCTTTTGGTCTCACTCACAGTGGCCTGAAACAACAACTGTGTATTATTTCTCGCCAATCTATGACTCACTGCACTTTTCTGCTGACCTGGCTGGACTCTCTCGCATTTCATGGGATCAGCTGGCTGTCAGCTAGTCTAAGATGGTCCAGTCTCCTCTCCACGTCTCTCCACCACCCCAGGAAACAACCCTAGGCATGTTCTCACAGTGAGGTAAAGTGAGCAAGCCCAGCTATGTAAAAGATTAGGTACAAATGTGCATGTACTTCTCAAGCCTCCACTAGCCTCATACTTGCTAACATTGGCCAAGACAGAGTGGGAGAGAACTGCAAAATCCCAGGGCAAGGCTGTAAATATGAATTGAACTGCGTCCCCCTCAAATTCATATGTTGAAATCCTAATGTGACCATCTCTGGAGATGGGATCTTTGGAAAGGTAATTAAGGTTAAATGAGGTCACAAGAGTAAGGTCTTAATCGGATAGACTGTGGCCTTAGAAGAAGAGGAAGATGCAATTGTAAATGGAATTGTTTCTTGAATTTCTCTTTCTGATCTTTCATTGTTAGTATATAGAAACGTAACAGATTTCTATGTATTAATTTTGTAATCTGAAACTTTACCAAATTCATTCATGAGTTCTACTAGCAACCTAAATGTCCATAGACAAAGGAATGGATAAAGAAGATATAGCACACATATACAATGGAATATTACTCTGCCATGAAGAAGAATGAAATACTGCCATTTGCACCAACATGGATGGACCTAGAGATTGTCGTACTGAGTGAAGTAAGTCAGACAGAGAAGGAGAAATATTGTATGGCATCCCTTTATGTGGAATCTAAAAAATATACAAATGAAATTTACAAAGCAGAAAGAGACTTGCAGACTTGGAGAACAAACTTACAGTTGTTGGAAAAGGGGATGGGAGGAAGAGACAGGGAGTTTGGGATGGACATGTAGACACTGCTCTATTTAAAATGGATAACCAACAAGGACCTACTGTATAGCATATGGAACTCTGCTCAATGTTATGTGGCAGCCTGGATGGGAGAGGAGTTTGGGGGAGAAAGGATACATGTGTATGTATGGCTGGGTCCTTTTGCTGTCCACCTGAAACTATCACAACATTGTTAATCAGGAATACTCCAATACAAAATTGAAAGTTAAAAACAAAAAATGAAGAGAAAGAGAGAAATACCCTCCTCTCTCTCTGCCATGCGAAGGCACAGTGAGAAGGTGACCATCTGTAGCCAGAGAGCTCTCACCACAACCTGACCCTGACGGAACCTTGATCTTAGACCCCCCACCTCCAGAACTGTGAGGAAATTATTTTCTGTTATTTAAATCCTCCAGTCTATGGCATTTGGTTACGGCAGCCTGAGCTGACTATGGCGTGAACACACGGAGGCCATTTACTACCATGAGGAGGGCGGAAGGAAACAGGAAGCAAGGAGGAAGGGAGGGGAGGAGGGAGGCATACTTATTTTTAAATATGTGTAGGCAGGGGTGGTATGAATTAGGTGTTTGGGACTGACATATACATACTACCATGCATTAAACAGATAACTAATGAGAACCTATGGTATAGCATAGGGAACTCGACTCAATTCTCTGTGATGACCTAAATGGGAAGGAGAAATCCAAAATAAGAGGATATATATACATATAGCTGATTCACTTTGCCGTACAGCAGAAACTAACACAACATTGTAAAGCAACTGTACACCAATTAAAAAGCATGTGTAAAGTTGAAAAAATGGATACATTCCATCCTCTTTCATGTGAAAGTGGGTCATGTGCCCTGTGCCCATCTGCAGCCTCCATATGCGAGCAGGATACAGTCAGAAGGTGAAGAGGATCAAGATCAGGGAGCAAGAAGGGTCTTGAGACTGACTCAATTTGTTTCAAAAAAACAGAAATGGTTTGGGATTTTCCATGCGTGGGACAAAACAAATTGTGTGAAAGGTTCCTGTTCTGCCTGGAGGCCTCTCATCACAGCCCACTCTTTGCCTATCTTCTAAATGTCAGGTAAGCCTGAGGAGTCTTAAAAAGCAAAAGGTGTCTTCCTATTTAAAAAAAAGTTTGAGGATAACTACAGGCCTCCCTGCCCTAAAATATAAATATTAAAAAAAAATGGCTCCAATGAGCAAATCTACCTTTATATATATATATATATGAAGAATATATATATATATATATATTTTTTTTTTCGGGGGGGGGCCACACCACCAATGCATGTGGAACTTTCCCTACCAGGGAAGCCCACACCCCCTGCAGTGGAAGCGAGGAGTCTTAATCACTGGACCACCAGGGAAATTCTACTTTAATATACTTCTGGTTGAGTTATTGGAAGATCCAAATCAAAGGAAAATATTTATACTGTTTGTAAGACTTCACCATAGGAAACTATACCTCACAGCTTTAAGAACTTTCAACTCAAAAATAACATATATTCTTGCTACCACAGGAGCTACTAAGATAAGCAAGGCATGGCACCTGCTTTCCTGGAGTTTACCTCTAGGGGAGAAACAGAGACCTGGAAAATAGCTGAAACTGGGGTTTCAGAGGAGTGGACCTGTCATGGTCACAGAGTAAGGCCATGTCCATGTGGAAGAGAGGTGGGGTCTCCACTGCCAGACCCCGGAAGAGGGAGGCAGGCCTCAGGCAGGTAGGAGAAGGTTCCAGCTTCTCTCTGGGGCTCCCTGTTTGGAATCCTGGACATCAAGGGGGTCCAGTAGTGCTGGGACTTGAGATAGCCAGGCTGCATGAGTGCAAACTCCTGTGTGTAACCACAGCTCCCTTTCTTCCATGTTCACATGTCAGGAGTGAGAGAGTGGGGGCTGAGGAGCGAGTATTGCTTCTCTTCCTCTGGGGGGTGGGGGGGTTGTCAGCTCACCAAGGAAGGGAGGTGCCTCAGTCACCCAGGGAAAGCCACTCCTGGCTTCTTCATCCCAATACCTCTATAGCATATTGGGAGCAAAAATGATGCATCTAGATGGAAATATGATTAGGGGTTGGAGACTGAGACGGGGGAAGAATCAAAGTCAGAAACAGACACTGAGAAGAGTCTCCAGTAGTGGTAGAATTTAAAAGTGGGGGATAATGAGGGTTAACAAAAAACTGTAACAAGTGGTCTCTCTGGTAGATTTGGGAGATAAGAAGTAACGTCTTCTGTCATTTTGACTTGTCATTGTCTAGAAATGCCAACGCTGTAAAGACCCCACCACACCTGCCAGTGGAGACTACCCAACCTTTGGGTGCCACTTCTCTGAGTCCCAGGCTGCCTGCACTCACCAGTCTTACCACCTCCAGGCAGAAGAAGGTTGTCTCTGGCAGAAAAGCTTGGTAGGATGAAGAGTTCCCCAGAAGCAGAGCCCAAGGTGGGCAGTCCCATGGCAGTGGTTTCTTGAAGAGGGAAAGGAACAGAGGAGTGAGGCATGGTGAGGCCACAGGAGACTGGCTCTGGAATGGTCCCAACAGGAAACTCTGACATATACTTACACCCCCGTGAGGAAGGGGGTAGTCTTTTGTATCCCGGTATTGGTCAGTCACTGGATGTGTGGAGTCCTCTCTCAGGTTAAGAGCAGGCCAACTCTCTACAGAGGAGCTCTAGAGAGCTCCCAGCACCAGGGGAGGGGAGCACAAGCTGGTAAGGGGGTATATGTGGGGCACCATGGTATCCACAACGGAGGCACATGCTCAGCAGAGAGAGGGACCTGTGAGTATGCTGTGTTCAGAGCATAGTGCTGGTGTGTAAACAATGAGGCTGTAAGTGAGCATGGAATGAGATGATGCAGGAGAAAACAGTCACCTGTAAGATGCCAGATACATGTCCCAAATCTCACAGGTTTGATGTGAAGACCAGATGGTGCACAACAGACAAAATGTTACTCTAGAAACTAGAAAAGCTATACCCAGGGGCTAATATTTAAGATTTGTTTTTGATAGTCATAAATCCATGCAAGAAGGACTGTGGATTAGGAATTACATTTCAGGCACTGTGCTGGGCATTAGGGATTCAGCAAAAACAAATATAGCCTTGGTGTATGCTCTCATGGAGCTTATGGTCTAGTGAGGGCAACGGACACCACAGTTACACAAATACCTATTGAACTGCAATTGTAGCAAGTATCAATACTTTGGAAAGAAAAGTGCAGAGTGTGTGGTAGTGTTGGCTGGAGCAAGTGCCATTTAAACTAAGATGGGAGGAAGGATGGGGATAGAATTTGAGGTAGATGTGAAGGGGCAAGGATGCCAGTGGTTTTGAGTAAAAAAAGAGAAGCTTGTGGTTCTGGAACAGGTAGATAAGCAATGGGGCTGGATAGTTCAGGGATCAAAGACTGAACCATGGAGATTCGACTAGATAGATTATTAAGTGGATAGATCCATGGATAAATGGGTGGATGGCTAAAGATAGAATAGATAGAATCTATCTGTATATAAATATATCTGATTATTGATCTGTAATCTATCTAATAGAATTTATTATATCTGCTAATGCTGTCATAAACTGAAAATTGGGATTCATTCTTTTCTTCTTACCCGCTTTTAGATGACCAGACATATGTTTTCAATTGATACTAACATCTGTTACAAATCATCACCATTAGGTAGAGTACTAGATTTCAGATTTCAGGTAGGATGTTTTTAATTGCTCACCCACATCACTAAGTCCAGTACATTCTTTGTGTAAAATATCGTTCCTGACAATCTTATGGTTGCCGGGGGAAAGGATAGTGGGAAGGGGTAGTTAGGGAGTTTGGGAGGGACATATACACATTGCTATATTTAAAATGGATAACCAACAAGGTCCAACTATATAGGACAGAGAATTCTGCTCAATATTATGTGCCAGCCTAGATGGGAAGGGAATTTGGGGAAGAAGATGTAAATATATGGCTAAGTCCCTTCACCATTCACCTGAAATTGTCACAGCATTGTTAATCAACTATACCCCAATATAAAATAAAAAGCTAAAAAGAATAAAATGAGGTATAGAAGCAATAAATAATTAAATACCGTTCCTGTACGTCCCTCCTCATACATGCCTAGCAATTATCCTAGACTAAGCGCTCGTGACCACACCTAAATTACTGCAGGAGCTTAACTGCTTACTCCGCACCATATACTCTGATCTCACATTTATCTGTCCAATAGCCACTCTAAAACTTAATTCCACTTTTACTCTTCCATAAATTACACTCAATGTGGTAAGGCAACATACAAAAATGAGAGGCACAACTATAGAAAAAGGGGAAGCAAAGTTATACACAATCACAGGAAAAATGATTACTGCCAACAACACCACCGTCAAATAATGAGTTAGCTACAAAGCTAACAGACCAAATATGCAAGCTCAATAAAGCGGTCAGATGAAGAATAAGTGGATGAAATCACTCATTTTTTTTCTGTCCATCAGGAATATTCACCTTCATAAGGAAGATGAAATGCCATTAACAAGAGCTCAGGGTTTCATGTAAAGGTGGAAAGAAATAGACACTTGCCTTATGTAAACAATAAATAGAGAAGGGCCCAAGCTCTGGAGCTGCACTGCATGGGTTTCAATCCCAACTCCACTTTATCACAGGTCAGTGAACCTCCTGTGCCTCATTTCACTCATCCATAAAATGGGGATGATAATCAGACTACCTCAAAGGTTACTATGAGGATTCATAAAGTAATACACATCAAGTATTATGTGTTAGAGTAATGTGTGGCAGAATAAGCTCTACAGAAGTGTTTGCTGTTATTGTTTTTATTTTTTATTATTAGCTCTTAGCCAGCTGTCACCTGCTCTGAAATTTTGCCTTAAGCCCCAAGTCTCACAAATCCGTCCTTGAAAACAGTTCTGTGATCTCCTAACCTCCATCTCTTGATTAAAACAGGGGTTCAGTGCAAGTCCAAGACTCAGGCACCATGCTAGCTCTCCTATCATTATTGGCCCCTTTGTAGTTAAGGGTATTTTCTCCCAAAGCAACCAAATTTGCAGTGATAGATACCACCCAGCAGCCAGCAAGGATGACATTTTACTATGTTCAGTTCTAAGTTTAGCTCCTGGGAACTAGTTTCAACCACCTTCATTTAGAAGAGGATCTTTGCTGTATATTTGCATCTATAAAATTTCCATTTGAATGCAATTCTAGGTCCAAAATAATTACCTCTACAAGGCAGATTTTAAATGACAAAAGTTGTTTGTTTTTTATTCTCTTCATTATCAAGTTCCAAAAACTATTAGGATCCAGGTCTCAGCTTGGGCATGCCAGATACAGATGTCCATTACTTTCACATTCCAAAGGTTTTAAGATACTGTAATGGCTGCATCTGGATAGTTTGGCCACTGGAACGTCAAGATGACAAGGAACCAAAGTTATCTGCCAGCTGGAGGCCGCAAAGTTTTCGGCAGGGCCTCCAAGCTAAAGACGAGTAAAAGAGATTACCTAGTGTCATTTTACTGTCTTTGTTTATTTCTCCTTTGTTACTCTGAGCTTTCAATTATCTTTAAAGAGTATCTTCTACCCTGCTCTTAGCTGTGCCAGATGGAATTAAGGGAATAGTTGAATGCTTTATGACCTCATACTTGGGTTGAACCCTCAAAAGTAAAGCAGTGGTCCCCAAAGTTAGCCCATAGGTAATAGTGAGAAAGCTGCAGGAGAGAAGTGAATCTCAGAGAGGGGATGAGGGCTTCGAGGTCCAGTTAGCACACCTGACTTGTTATTTCGCCCCCTATAGTTGGCCTTAGATGATCTGGACTAGATTTTATTAGGCTAGCCATCTAATTCCTTTCAGTCTAAAACTAAGTAGTATTAATCCAAGGAGGAATTTATATTAGGTATCAGGGCTCTGAGAGTTAGAGGTAAGTGTTAATGAGAATTTAAAGGAAAGAGAGACCATTTCTAGATGTTGAGGGGTCAAGTACAATTTCTTAGAGGAGGTAATATTTGAGAGATATTTGAAAACAGTGGCTTCAACACACAAGGATTCATACTCACTGTAAGAAAGCAACGTAGGACTGATATAGCAGCTCTGGGAAATGACAAAGGACTCAGTAATGAAAGTGAAATGTTTCCTATGTTTCTACTCTGCCATCCTCACTGTGTGACCTCCACCCCCTACAACTGCCTCATTGTCCAAGATGACAGCTAGCACTCCAGCCATCAAGACCGTATTCCAGTCAACAAGAAAGATGAAGGCTCACAACCTGACTGAACAACTCCCTTTAAGCAGTTTTCTTCAAGACACAGGCAATACATCTACTTACAACTCATAGATCATAACTCACTTGGCCACACCTAACTGCTATATTGTCTTTTATCTGGGTACATTGCTGCCTAAAGTAACATTGGAATTATGCGCTTGAGGAAGAAGGAGAAAATGGTTATTAAATCAGAGACCAACTAGTGGTCTCTGGCACAGGAGTTCTGAAAGTTCTAAACAAAGTAATGATACCGATCAAAATGCCCCAAAGAAAATACTTTATCAGTGGGTTATAAAACGGGTTGGTGGGAATTTCACTTCCAGGATGGTATCATGAGGAGCTAGCAGACCCAGTCCCCAGTAAAACAAGCAAAGCTGGTGAAAATCATTTCTAAAACAATCATCTGAAATCTCTGAAAATTGTCCTAAGGGCACACAACAAATGAAGAAACATTTATTCAAGAAAATATATTAACTTTGATAAGAATAATAGAATAAAAATTTATTCAAGAAAATATATTAAACTTGATATGTCCAAGGCATATGAGCCATGACCTATGTCCTCACTCTCCTTATCCCATCTCAGCTTGATGGAAGCTTTACTCAAAAGAGGTGTGATCAAGAAGACAGGACTTTCTCTCCCCTCATCTCCCAATCAATGGCTGTTGTATTTCACTGGGAGAGGCAAGCCACTCTCTCACATTTCTCATTCTATCCAGGTACAGGCGCTAGATTCTATTGAAAGCTTTCCTATCATCCAGCTTTAACACTTAGTATGGAGGTTCTATTCCAGGCTTGACAAACCAAGAACACTGGGGTCTCAGTCACCCCCATCCCAGTGCTCACTTGTAGGGTAAAAGCAAGCCAAGACTAGGGACTACCATACCAGCCATTGCTCAGAGTTGTGGCTCAGAAATTTGTCCAAGCGAAAGGCAGTCCATAAGAAAAGAGATCTCCAAAGCTCTCATCAGGGCTTCCCTGGTGGCTCAGATGGTAAAGCGTCTGCTTGCAATGTGGGAGACCCAGGTTCAATCCCTGGGTCAGGAAGATCCCCTGGAGAAGGAAATGGCAACCCACTCCAGTACTCTTGCCTGGAAAATTCCATGGATGGAGGAGCCTGGTGGGCTACAGTCCATGGGGTAGCAGAGTTGGACACAACTGAGTGACTCCACTTTCTTTCTTTCAAAGCTCTCACCAAAGAACTAACTTTATTTAAAACAGGGTGTGCAGTAGTTCAAGCCTAAGAGTGCTGTAGAAAACATTGAAAGTGAAAGTTGCTCGGTCATGTCTGACTCTTTGCTACCCCATGGACTGTATAGTCCAGTATAGATTCTCCAGTCCATGGAACTCTCCAGTCCATGGAACTCTAGTCTTTAAAAGACTTTGACAAGTGTTTGCTCCAAAGTCCAACTGCCTCACTTTACAGATGAGGAAACTGAGGGTAAGAGAGGACTAGTAAAGTGCCCAGTATTCCTAACTCGATGCCTCTAAAAACAATGTGGACCATACTGAGGACTCTGGCCCATGTGCTGCTGAGGCCAGAAAAGGCAGTCACATCATGGGAGCTGTCAGCCAAAAATGACACTAAAATTCAAGAAAAAACACTGTCCCATCTGTCACAGGAGAACAAGAGAGGCAGCTGCAGTCTCCCAGGGTCCACCGCCCTTGTAAGAGCCGCAGAGATGCTTCCCCAGTCCTGGTGTGAGCCCCTGGACATTCTCACTTCTTTCTTCGCATCTTCAGGGCCTGCCTATATGCTGTGCACACAGTGGGCACACAGTTCACAGCTGCTCACATCACTGATGATAGTGAATGGGAGAGATTTGCACAACAAATAAGGCCCCAGTGAGAAGGGGTAAGCCGCAGACAAAACCTGCACATTTGCCTGGGGCAGCCTTGCCAGGCTTCCCTCTCCCATTCACTTCCTTTAATATTTATTACAAAGTCTTATGCTGCTTCAGCAACTCCTGGGCTTTTCCAAATTCTTTAACTGGAGTGCTGGTAAGTGTGCCAGCACTTTACTTTCTTGCATTGACCCCATTTCCTCTTCAATACCATTTTTCCTGCTGAAGCTGCCAATGTGTTTTTGGCTTTGAGCTCTAATGGACATTGCACATCTGAGCCCTAAAGGATCAGCAAAAACTCTCTTTTTGGCCACAGCCAGGCATCTGTGGCCAGTTCTCTCCATCTCCTGACCCCCAGGCTCTGCTTCCACTGGCCACTTGCACTTACCTACTGCCTCCTTTCAGACTCTACCCGCCTCTGGACAACAGTGGGATGAGCATCCAGGGAGTTCCTTTCTACTGCAGAGGGAAGGTCAGACCAAGGTGACCAAGGAGATAAAGAAGCCAAGAGGACAAAAAGGCCTGTAGAGCCTCAGACCCAGCCCACCCTCCACTCTGCCTGAGTCAGGAACATCCCCTGGTCACAGACCCATGCTGGCCAGCCTGACCACACTCCTGCAGAAGAGGCAGCCTAGTGAGGGGCTTTGCCTGTGCACCCAGCCCCATTCCTTTATACGGCTTGTGCTGGAGGTCCCTAGACCACTCCTGGAGGAGACAATGGCACCCCACTCCAGTACTCTTGCCTAGAGAATCCCATTGACGGAGGAGCCTAGTAGGCTGCAGTCCGTGGGGTCGCGAAGAGTCGGACACGACTGAAGTGACTTAGCAGCAGCAGCAGACCACTCCTGGATTCTGAATCCAGCTTTCGGGTCCAACCCTTGGTAATTTTCTGTTGCCTCCTTCCTGATCTGAGATTCTGGACTCAGGTCCTGAGATTTACAGAGCTTCTACATCATTCTCTAAGCTTCTGGCCTTTCTGACAGCATCTCTTTATTGTTCAGGTCACTGTTGTCCTGCTTACCAACTACCTGCCTGAGTCCAAGCCCAGTGGTTGGTAGAACCCGTCCCTGTTCACCTTTCTGGCCAGTGACTGGGACACAGGAGGCGGCCACACATCCCGGATCCATGTGGACTCACCTCCTAGTGGCAGTCATACCTTGGGGGACAGAAAGGAAAGAACAGATACATGGACATTCGACTTGAGAAACTAATAAAGTGGACACACCTTGAAAAGCCAAACAAGGCACAGCCATGTGTACACAGCTGATACCGCAGCCCCCTCGTCTGCACCTCTGTCCATGCAGTTTTGACCCAACCTGGGAAACCTGACTTGGTGGCAGGAGCAGTCAGCAAAGCTCTTTCCCGTGACTCAGAACAGATGTACAGAGATGGTCCCTGACTTCTAGGAATTTAGCACCAACATAGAAAGATGAATAAAGGTGAGTTGGATAAAACCCCTCAGACCAAAGCCAAGTGGTGAAGACTGACGCCACAGACAGGTCAGCAAGTGTGGGGCAGGGGGCAGGGACCATGTGAGCCAGTCTCTGGGCCATCGACAAGTCGGGCCCCGTGAGCTCTGCGTGCAGCCTGGCTCGGGAAGGAAAGTCGAGAGCTCCTCTTGAACACAGATTCAACAAGCCCCCGCCACCACCCCTCCCCAAGTCCAGGGTTTGCCTGGACCCCACAGCTCAGGTGAGACTATTGGAAATTGCTCACTAGATAGGAGACAGGACTGGCTGAGGAGAATAGTGGAAAAGGAGCCTAGGGCCCATAGTCCTGCCATGAGGAGGCATAAAGGAAGGAGGGAAAGGGAGACCCAGGAACCCAGAGGGCCTAGCCAGGTAAGAAACGGAGGGTAAGGGCACAGGGCCGGAAGAAAGTGCATCAATATGAGGATATTGAATGGGATCCATGAGCAAGACACAGCACTGCTTTAAGTGCAGTCAAAACAGCGGACAGAGAAGCTTAATGGTTAAAAGATGTGAGATGAATTCACAAGAACCTGAGTGACAATCTCGGCTCTGTAACTTACTATCTATGTGACCCTGGATGTGTTAACTCACCTCTCTCAGTCTCAGTTCCCTCACAGGTAAATTAGGGATGATACTGAAGTATATACAGGCTCTCAGTGTCTGGTCCCAGCCGCAGCTCTGGGTCCAGATGCAGCTGGGGCGGGAGTGGTGGGGATGGGTTCTGTGGGATTCCCTCTTCGGCTCAGAGGTTTGCTGTTGAGGAGCCCACCTGGTCATTCTCAGCCTGATGGCCTTGTTTTGGAAATGCTGGGAAGTTTAAGCCCCCATTAGAAACCCTCACTGGGATAGGAAATGGCAACCCACTCCAGTATTCTTGCCTGGAAAATTCCGTGGACAGAGGAGCCTGGCAGGCTATGATCCTTGGGGTCACAGACTGTCAGACACGACTGAGCACACACACCCATGCTCACACACACACACACACACACACACACACACACAGCGTGACTCTCAACCAAAAGCAGAATGGAGCCTGTGGGCCAGTGGCCTAAGAGGGGCCAAGTTAACCTCCCCTGCTTGAGACAGAAGATCTGGGGGCATTCTGTGTGTTCCTTAGATATTCTGGGGAGTCCAGCCACAGCAGTGACTTCCTTCACATCCTCTGGAGTGAGTCTCCGTGTCTCCACCCCTCTCTCCCTGCTCCCTACCTCCTGCCTCCTGAGATCACTTTCCCCTAGACAAGCTCAGACACATCCTGGTCTGAGACTCTGCACGCAGGGAGCACCCCCAAGACAAATGCCTTCCTTGTGAGGTGGCTGTAAGTACTAAAAGAGAAAATTCATGTCAAGTTCCTAGAAAAAAAAAAAAAAAAAAAACAGCCTCCGAGTGATCTAGAAAGAAGAGAGGGGCCCCTGATACCTGAGATCTGGTCTGAAGCTCGGGGCTGTCCTCAGTGTTCTTAGAAGCTCTTCTGATTCTCACAGCCCGGCCATGTGCTCCCCTGTTAGACATAAATGATCTCAGAGAATACCACCATCAGACACTGGCATGCTGATGCTGTGAAGAAGTGAGAAAAGAATACACTCCCCATGCAAACCACAGAGCACCCAGAGCACCTCACTCCCTCCCACAAACCTCTGTAACTACCAGGCATAATGGAATGTTTGTTATTTACTTTATCTTGTTAAAACAAAAAAAAAGACATTATACCCTGCTAGTAAACATATTGAAGACGCTCTTCTGAAACTTTATTCTGGACAATTATTTTCTATGGTATGAGACTGCTCTGATGACAAAGTTTAACATCATCATTGATAACTCATGGTGACGGTTTACAGCCCTAATAAGATGGGGTAAGAGTGGTACTTCACCTCTGGGGTCTGCGTCTCAAAAACTCATCAGCCCAAACTAATCGTGAAAAAGACAAATCAAACAATCTCAAATGGAGGGGCTTATCACAAAGTACTGATTAATATTTCTCAAAACTGTCAGGGTCAACAAAAACAAAACAACTCTGAGGAACTGTCATAGCCAAGAGGACTCTGAAGGGACACAAGGACACAAGGATCCCACCCAAGACAGAGCAGTCTCGTGGGGAGGATCCTGAAAACAGAAAAAGAATATTAGGTAAAAACCAAGACAATCTGAATAAAGTATTGACTTCAGTTAATAATCATGTATCAACATTGGTTCCCTTATTGTGAGGAACATACCATAGTAATGTGAGGCGTTAACGATAGGGGATCCAGGAACTCTCTGTATTGTCTTATGTTTTCTGTAAATCTAAAATTATTGTAAAATAGTTCATTATAATGAAATAAACAAACCGAAAAAAAATTGGGTACTGGATGTCTGATACACTATTTCTATAACAGTAAATTCCTTTTTGTTTTTTAAGGTTCAAATTGCTTTTATTGGGGTGAGAGTGGCAGGCCCACCATGCATAACAGTAATTCTGAACAGTAATTGTGTTTTTCACCATGGAAGAACATCAGAGGGTGGCCTGCTCCACAGAATCACCTGGAGTGGAGGCAAGCAGGTGGTGTATGGGCCCTGCCCCAGAAAACTGAGTTAGAAATTCAAGGCCAACCAGTCCTATGTGTGGCAGAAACTTGTCATCACCTTTTGAGATTTCAATGAAGTTCTCTAAATGCATACACTTATATTAAAAATTCAAATAATATCAAGTAAATAAAATAAGATGAAAGTCTGCCTTTATTCCCATTCCTCTTGCATTTACAAACACAGAGGGTCTTCTTAACACAAATAGAATCACTGGGGAATTAACTAAGCACTGTGTTGTTTATTTCGCTCTGACTTTCAGTGGACTTTCAAGGATCTTATAACTTTTCCCTACCTTAGTTATTTGAAAATTGTGTATTCTATTTATCTGGGGTTACATTTTCATTTTGACAAAGATTTTTAAGCATATATCTCTGTCACTGTTCAAAATTAATCAGCATCCATGATATCCATACTCAAAACAGTGTAATGCTATTACCAAAATTTTGCCCCAGTTCTGCTTTTTAAAAGTATTCACTATGGATAATTTCAAATACAGGCAAGAATAGACCAAAGAATACAGTGAATTCCTCTATACCTCTCAGCAGCTTCAACATGAGGACTATGTTCCAATTCAGGGCTAATTTCATTTCATCTGTGTCTCATCCACTTGCTCCTCGCATATGATTTTGAAGCATATCCCAGATATCATATTATTTCACCTGTAAATTTTAAAATATGTCTCAAAAGAATATAAGGACTCTTTTTTAATATATAACTATAATAACAGTATCACACCTAAAAATCAACCAATAATATCAATTATCTAGCAAGTATCCAGAATTCTGTTTCATAAACGTCATTCACTGTTCCTTTCTTTTCTCTCCCTCTCTCCTTTTTTTTTTAACACCTTGTTCGAATTGCAATCCAAATGAAGTCCACACATGGCAATTGGTTGAAGTGTATTTGCATTTTGTTTACTCTATAGGTTTCCATTGCTTTTTTCTCCCCTTTTCTTACAATTAATTTGTTGAGAGAAAAAAAGGATAGTTTGTCCTTCAGTTTCCCCACTTGGGATTTTGCTGACTGCATCTCATGAGGTGTTGAACAAGTCCTCTGTTCTCTGCATTGGTAGTCAGATACAGGCTTGAACAAATTCATGCTGGATTCTTCTGACAAGAATACTTGCTGGATGGTGGTGTGTGCTTCCATCAGGAGGCACACAATGTGTCGCTGTTTTGTGTGATGTTAACAGCTAGTAACACTCCAAGATCCAAAATTATGATATTCAAAATCTACTATTTATTTGCTGGAATACTTCCATTAAAATAAATGCCACCTTATGTACCATTGCTCTACCTGCGGTTAGTAAAGGGAAGTTGAGATATTAATAAATACTTAGTTCTTTCCTTTTATTTACTGTTTTCACAATAATGGCTTGGTTCCCTATCATCCTCCAATAGTGACCAATTAGATTTACCTTTGTTGTCCTTGCTGGTTTAATACTGTTATGTTGTTGTTCAGTTGTTAAGTCGCGTTTTGACTCTGTGACCCTATGGACTGCAGCATGCCAGGCTCCTCTGCCCTCCACTATCTCCTGGAATTTGCTCATATTCATGTCCATTGAGTCAGTGATGCTATCTAACCATGTCATCCTCTGTCTTCCCCTTCTCTTTCTGCTTTCAATCTTTCCCAGTATTAGGTTCTTTTCCAGTGAGTTGGCTTGTCACAGCAGGTAGCCAAAGTATTGGAGCTTCAGCTTCAGCATCAGTCCTTCAGATGAATATTCAATATTCAGGGTTGATTTCCTTTAGGATTGATGGGCTTGATTTCCTAGCAGTCCAAGGGACTCTCAAAAGTCTTCTCCAGCACCACAATTCGAAAGCATCACTTCTTCGGTGCTTAGACTTCTTTATGGTCCAACTCTCATGTCCATACATGACTACTGGAAAAACCATAGCTTCGACTAGACGGATCTTTGTCGGCAAAGTAATGTCTCTGCTTTTTAATACACAGTCTAGGCTTGTCATAGCTTTCCTTCCAAGGAGCAAGCGTCTTTTAATTTCATGGCTACAGTCACCATCCGCAGTGATTCTGGAGCCCAACAAAATCAAATCTGTCACTGCTTCCACTTTTTCCCCTTCTATTTGCCATGAAGTGATGGGATCAGATGCCATGAACTTAGTTTTTTGGATGTTGAGTTTCAAGTCAGCTTTTCACTCTCCTCTTTCACCTCATCATAAAGCTCTTTAGTTCCTCTCTGGTTTCTGCCATTAGAGTGGTATCATCTACATATCTGAGGTTGTTGATATTAATACTGTTATACACTCATGCATTTATCACATGTGATATTCTTTGATCCATTGTTCACATTGTCCACCTTTGGCCAGTTGGAACCTCTTCAAGTTTGCTCCAGAGTACTGGCTAGGTTAAGACAAGCTATCACAACATAATATTTTGAGGTTAGTCTCTGGTAAATATTGAAGTTGAAAATCCACATGGTATGGTTTTGCCCTGTCAAAAGATTTCATTTGTACAAATCTTGGAGAATGGAAATCTTCTCAACTGGACAAGAGGACTATGTGAGTAGAGAGCATATCATACTTCCTCATGGAGGGTATATATCCTTGATTAATATTACATGCAAATAGGATTTATACCTCCTTTTAGGGACAGGTACTTCCTCTTATTTGGCCAAAAACAGTTGGTGGTGAACTTGGCAGCCACACATTCATCTGTCTTCCAGTTTTCATCCTTTGTACCCAAACACTTAGTCTCTGGTATGAGATTTTATTGTCTCCACAAACTCTTTCTAATTAACATACAATTTACATAAAATAAAATGCACAGGTTTAATTTTTACAAGTTGATGGGTTTTGACAATGGAAATTTCATGCATCTGTCACCTCCAACAAGAAATAGAACATTTCCATCCCCAAAAACCTTTTTCATCCCTCTCTCTAGTCAATCCCATCCAGCCACTCAGACATACCTACTGATTTGTTCTCTGTCACTGAAGATTAGGTTTGCTTGTTTTGGACTTCACACAAAGGGAATCGTACAGAACAAACACTTCAGTGTTTCATTTCTTTCTCACAATAACATAACACTTTGAGATTCGTATGTGCTGTTTTTAATTTTCAATACTTAGTAGCATGCTCCAATTAATTTGTCAATCCTTTCACCAACTGATGGACTTTTGGGTTGTTTTTAGTATTTGCCTGTAAATGAAGCAACTGTAAATGTTCTTGTACAAGTCTTTCTGTAGACATATGTTTTTAATTCTCCTTGGCTAGGGTTGGAGTTGTATTGTAAATATATGCTTAACTTTATTGAGAAACTACTAAACAGACTTGTGAAGTGATCAAATCATAGTACACTTCTATCCACAATGTATGAGCATTCTAATTGCTTCACATCCTTACCAACACTTGGTATTATTAATCTTTTGAATTCCAGCTGTTGCAGTTGGTATGAAGTGATCTCTTGTTGTGATTTTAATCCTCATTTTCCCTAAAATGATTGATGACACTGAACACGTTTTCATGCACTTATTGGCTAATCTTACATCTTCTTTTTATGAGGTGTCTGTTCAAGTCTTTTGATCCTTTGTTAGTGGGTGTTTTTTTTTTAATCACTACTCTGCAGAGATTCTTTCTATATCCTGGTACTAGTCCTTCATCAAATAAAATCAGGATAAAATATTTACAATATTTCATGGCTTGCCACTTCATTTCCTTGGATTTTGTTTTGAATTTTATTTCTCATTCCATCTCCACACTCCAGGATCTTACAACAGTTGCTAGCCTTGAATTGCTCAGCTTAAAATAGAAGATATCATTTATTGCATACTTACTGTGGTCCCTCCACTGTACCAAGCTCATTTACCTTCCCAGTTCCTCACTATAATTCTGGGAGGCAAATCACATCCACCATATTGAATCACTGGGGAAACCAAAATTGAAAAGCCTTCCAGTATCACCCAGCCAGGAAGGGGCCTACAGGCTCAAAAGCAATTCTGTTCAATGCTGGCTGCACATTTCAGTTTCCGGGGTGGAGATGGGGTGAAAACTACTGATGCCCAGGCTCCAACCTAGAAGTTCTGATTTAATTGGTCTGAGGAGGAGCTCAGGCATGGGTATTTTTTAAAAAACTCCCCAAGTGATGCTGACATTCAGAACCTCTGATTTTAAATGAGTTCTATGCTTCTCACTGTTGCTGAGTTTGGCTCTTAAGAGATTGCCTTGCCCACCATAGCAGAAAGAGTTAAGTGACAGGCTTCCCAGGGGCCATCTCTCTGTGTCATTTACTAACTATGCGAAGACAGCGTGTGCCTGGTGGAGGCAGTTCTCACTGTGCAGACTGGAGATAATTTGGGTTTTAATTTAAGGAGCTCTTTAAAACCTGCTCTCTCTTCCACCCCCACCTCCCCAGGAGACAGCATATCCAGACGTCAGCTTATAAAACCAGGTCCAATTTTGGAGGCTGCGGCAGTCTGGGGAGGCATCCAAGGTGTCCTTGCAGACAGGCCGTCACAGCTTGGAAGTGACGACTGCAGAGTGGTTTCAGTGTTGCATGCACAATGCCTCTCTTGCCAACAGTTTTCAATTTGCTGTCATTTAGTGAGACTTCCTCACTTGCTCTCCAAGGAAAGCGGGTACCAAGTGGGTGGGGGGACTCTTCTTTTTAGTATTCCACTGATCTGATGCTGCCTGTGGCTTTCAGAGGCTGGGCTGGGGTTCCTGAAAAGCCAACATTTTCATGAAATGGCAAAAGAGAGCAAGGCAGGGAGGGAGAAGTTTCTTGAGAATAAGACCCTTCCTGATTTTTCTCCCTGTTATGTTCACAGCCCATACTAATGAGTCCAGAAAATCCTTTCTTGTTCTGGAATCAGATCCCTGATGTCACTCAGTTGAGGGTAAGGGAGTGGATGAGTTCCATGTAATACTTATGTGGAGCCTTCCCATCATCACTTGGGTGTCAAACACAGAGTCTGCAGAACAATATTAGATATTTGTTTCTGGCCAATAAGCTTTCACAGAGAGGATATGCAAGACATGCTGAAGGGAAACAAATGATCCATGTTAGAACAGAGTCTTTCCCCAGAAAGCTCAGGCACCATGTTGCGCAAAACAAGATCTGAGTTTGGGGAGTAGAGATGAGGGTCATAGCCCTCTCAGGTGAGGCTTATGCCTGAACACCACATCTGGAGCTGTGGTTTTCCAAGTGTGATCTCAGGGCCAAGGGCACCAGCCTCATGTGGGTCATGGTAGAGATGCAGATTCAGGGTCTATCCTAGAGTCTGAAACTCTGGGGGTGAGGACCAGTCATCTGTGTCTTAAGAAGCCCTCCAGTGAGTCTGATGCACCTCAAAGTTTGAGATGCACTGATCTAGTCTAGACCGTCAAGAGCTAATCATGGAAAACTAGAGCCCTACTGAATTATAGGCATGAGGCAAGGGGTGACGGCTCTGTCTCAAGCTGTTTTCAGTCGTTTTCTCCCAGGTATAAGTGGGAAAGAAGAGGGTGGGTGATGAGGAGAACTCCACCAAGCAGCAAAAGCAGAGCAGCTGAAGAGGCAAAAGAGCATCTTTCCTGACCTTGCAATGAGGCTCCATAGGCAGCTCGGTCACTTTCCTGCAGAATTTCCTGTGGGAGGAGGCTACATTCCAGTGCGGTAACAGAGCAGCTACATGAGAAGGATCCCGTTTTCTATTTCAGGAGCACAAGGTCTGCAAAGAGCTGGAAGGGCTCCACAGTGGGTTGGATTTAGGGAGGTAGGAGGGTAGAAGGAAGTTTCCAGGATAGACTCACCAGCCCACAGAAAGAGGAGTCTGCTCGGGCCGACCCAGAACAGGCTTTATCAGCCCTGACTGGTTGCTGTACACAACCTGCACAACTGTACATGGTGGGACTTGCTCAGGAAACAGGAGCTTAACCAAAAAGGAGCATCATGCTCAAAACAAAGAGATCAGAAGGAGGATGCCAGGATTGGGGAGGAGGAGGTAGTGGATGAAAAGGAAGATAAGCCTGAGAAAAGGGTGGTTTAAGGATACTTGAGATAAGACACATAGACAGCTGAACTGAAAGTCATGAAAAAAGAGGTTTATTAAACTCAGTTTCCTAGAAAGAGGAGCCAGGCTACAGCATCAGGGAGGCCATTCATAAACACTGGGTTGGGTCAGGAGGCAGAGGGAACAGGGAGAAAACATGGGCAAGAGTCTTTATTGTGGTTTCTCAAACTCAACATTCAAAAAACTAAGATCATCATGGCATCTAGTCCCATTACTTCATGGCAAATAGATGGGAGAAAAAATGGAAACAGTGGAAGATTTTATTTCTTGGGCTCCAAAATCACTGTGGACGGTGACTGCAGCCATGAAATTAAAAGACACTTGCTCCTTGGAAGAAAAGCTATGACAAACCTAGACAGCATATTAGAAAGCAGAGACATCACTCTGCCGACAAAGGTCCGTACAGTCAAACCTATGGTTTTTCCAGCAGTCATGTACGGATGTGAGAGTTAGACCATAAAGAAGGCTAAGCACCAAAGAATTGATGCTTTCAAACTGTGGTGCTGGAGAAGACTCTTGTGAGTCCCTTGGAGAGCAATGAGATTAAAGCACTGAGTCCTAAAGGAAAACAACCCTGAATAATCATTGGAAGGACTGATGATGAAGCTGATGTTCCAATACTTTGGCTACCTGATGTGAAGAGCCGACTCATTGGAAAAAACCGCGATGCTGGGAAAGACTGAAGGCAGTAGGAGAAGAGGGAGACAGAGGATGAGATTGTTGGATGGCAATATCGACTCAATGGACACAAGGTTGAACAAATTCTGGGAGACACTGAAGGACAGGAAAGCCTGGCATGCTGCAGTCCATGGGGTCACAGAGTCAGACGTGACTTAGCAACTGAACAACAAAGAGGAATAGGTGACACAAGCAGCAATGAAGATTCAATTCAACAACAACAAAAAGTATGACAACACCCTTCATTAAACAGATTGTGTCAAAAAAACCCATTAATTATTTTTATATTGATTACATATTGACACTGTAACATTTTGTATATATTGGTTTGAATAAAATATACTATTAAAATTCATTTCACCTGTCTTTCATATTTTGAATGCAATTTAAAATTACATGCCACAAATAAAGATCCTGCATGCCTAAAAAAGACTGAAGATCCTGTGTGCCACAACTAAGACCTGGCACAGACAAATAAATAAATAAAATTACAGATGTGGCTTGCACCATATTTTTACTGGACAGTGATGGCCTACATACTTAACAGTGGTTGGAAGCAAAATCTTAAAACCTGAGTCAAAAGCAGGATGCCCTGAGAGGCGGTGCTAACAAAACACACACAGTACGTCGTTGTCTTCCTCTTATTGGAGGGTGACATTCATCCTACTGTAGGTCGGCATATGCTCCACAGCATCTGGGAAAGAGTGGTGAGGTAGGTGGGTAGATGTTAACATAGATGAAAAAAATTTACATTCAACTTCTTGAGTGAGCAAGAGAGAAATCTACCTTATTTCCTGCACCCCAGCAACAGCCATGAGGCCCAGAAGCAATCTGCAACACTTCCCAGAAGCTATAGACCATGAGGGTCAATGCCCACTCAAGACCCTGGGCTCATCTTTCCTACCCCGGACACTGCTCCCTGGACAGCCTGGTGTGGCAGAGACAAGGGAGAGCAAAGAAGCACGTGGAGGACAGACAAGGATTTTACTGTGCCGAGTGCCCACTCCCGGGCAGCCCTCTGGCTGCATGTTCCTGTGAGGCTGCCAGCCCTAGGAATTGTGTGTGACTCACAGATACCCTCAAGGTTAGACTTTTGGGCACTGTGGTTATAAATTAGTACAAAAGGTTTCCTGGCGCTGGATCCAAGAGCCCTGGCCCTATGTCAGCTGCGAGAACCCATCTCAGCTAATGGGGATGAGGGATAAGGGGCCAGGGCTCCCGTGCCAAGGACAGAGGTTCACTACCGGGAACACTGGCAGCCTGGCTAGGGCAGGGATGGGGGCCATGCATGGAAGGGGGGCCTGGCAGAGGTCCAGCGGCTGAGGTACCCCAGCCAGCGGCCATCTGTGTACACACACACTTTTATCAGTGGAGTGAGGAGCACCAGCCTCTGTGCAAACATCATCTGAAATCCTGAGTCACATCCTCTAGTGAACTGGGGTGGGGCCCCTTAATAGTTCTCTTAAGATGGAAAAGAGAATGTGCTATGTATTCCAGAAGAGAGACTATCCTAAAAAAGGGAATGACCTTCTCTTTCCCAATGGTACAAGCAACCCAATTCAGTTCAGTCCAGTGGGTAATATTTTGGTGCCTAATATGTGCCAAGTGGTGCTGCAGAAGGCACCTGAGGTCCCCCCTGCCCTTACGTAGCTTAGAGACAGATGAGATCACCGTGTAATGAATTCATGGCCAAGCATTGTAAAAGAGAAGTCTGCCTCATCAGAAGAGAAGGCTTCCTGGTGGAAATGCAAATGTCAGCAACCCAAGAGGAGGGTATGGGTAGAAGACAGTGTTTCTAGCTGAGGGACTTGAGTACACAAAGTCCCAGAAGTAAGAAAGTGCCTGGCTCGGCATGGATTCAACACATTCATCTCTGATATCTGGATTTGTTAGTCACACTAGTGCCAAGTATGTTTTGGCCATGATCCTGCCATCCTGACTGGCCCCACAGGTTACAAAGGCAACAACCTAGGCAAAAGCTCCCACTCATTTATTCACATAGATTCATGGGGCATCGACAATGTATCAAGCGCAGGACTTCGTTGTTAGAAGGCAGCAACAGTCAGAGAGCCCAAGGGATGTCAGGATAGTAGATGCAGAATGAAGAAGAGAATGGAGAACTTTGAGAAGGACAGGAATTGGGGGAGAGGGTATTCACTTCTGAGTTTGTGTCATCCTTCCTCAAGAGTATGAGTGGAAAGTAAAAGGCCCCTGGTGCACAACCTTGAGAGTCTGAAAGAGAAGGAAGGTCACAGACCCTCTTTCTTCCTTCTTTGCCACATGTCACCACTTACCAGTCCTGGAAGTTCTAATTCCATATGGTCTCATGTCTTGATTCCATTTCCCACTGCCAGCTCAGGGTTCCTAGATTAAAACCAGAGCCTCCTTGTTAAAAAGAGTAGAGTTTATTAAGACACAAGAATTGGAAAAATCTGAAAAGTATAACAACCTTGGCCCTGACGACAGACTGGTTACTGTGCCCACTGGCCAGCATTGAAGGATGGGTGGTCAGTGTGATGAGACGGATGATGTCTGGCCATTAGCTATATTGAGGTGCACTGGAGGAGCAGGGAATAGGCAGCCCCTTGGAGGTATATGTATGAGCAAGGAGAGGGAGTAAAGGTCAGGGTATCCACTGGTGTTATGGAAAAGACATGCAATAGATTCATGAAGAAATCATGGTTTTTCAGGTAATTTACAAGAGCAACAAAAACTATGCCTAGGGGTAAGGCTAACAACAAATATACAAAACTATGGGTAAATTCCATTCAATACTGATTCAAGCAAACTGCTTATATAGTTTTTCTTAGAATCTAGGAAATTAATTCTAAAATTCATATGGATGATATCTCTTATATGTGGAATCTAAAAAAAATGATACGAATGAACTTATTTACAAAACACTGCCTCACTGACCTAGAAAACAAATATGTTTACCAGGGGGAAGGATTGGAGAGAAGGATAGTTAGGGAGTTTGGGATTGACATGTATACACTGCTATATTTAAAACAGATAACCAACCAAGGACCTACTGTATAGCACAGGGAACTCTGTTCAATACTCTATAATAAATGGAAAAAGAATTTGAAAAAGAATAGACACATCTATAACTGAATCACTTTGCTGTACTCCTGAGACTAACACAACACTGTTAATCAACTATACTCCAATATAAAATAAAATTTTTTGAAAATCATATGGAAAGAAAAGTTGCAAGAATAATCAAAGTTAGTTATAAAGTAGCATCTTTAAATTACTAGATAGTAAGAATTACTAAAACTATAGTAATTAAAACAAAGGTGGGAAGAGGTGGTTAATATTATGTGTTCTAACAATGATGAAATAAGAAAACTAACAAAACTGGGAGAGAAAACTGGAATAATGATAATATCTTGAGAAATAGCTGACAATCAAAGGATATCATTTATGGTGTAATATAAGCTAGCTTAAGTGCTTTTAGCATACAAAGGGAAAACAAAGAAAGTTATTATTGACTAAAATTGAATGTTGCAGAAGAGAGGGGCAGTAGGCAAAGGAAGACACAAGCTAACGGAATTGTTATTCATAGCAGGGAACCAACAGGTTTAAACAACCAACAGGTAGTTTAAAGAAAGAAGAAACTAAGAATATTAATTATACAAAGATCAACATGTAAAAGCAAACCACTAAAACAAAACAAAACAAAAAGAAGCCTTCCTAAACACAAAGAAGGCTGCAACAACAAAAATGAACAAAGAAAGCCAATCACATCATGAAATGCATGCACGCACACAAATATTGAACATAAAATACAAAAGAAACTGAGACCAAACATCTCTTTTATATAAAAGCATGTAAATGAGCTTAAATGATCCATTAAAAGCAATACAGGACTTTTGTGGCAATCCAGTGGTCATGTACTCTCATTGCAGGGAGCATGGGTTCAATCCCTGGTCAGGGAACTAAGATACCACATGTTGCACTGCATAGCCAAATGCTGTGTTGAGGGAAGAATCAAAAACAATTTTAATGATAGAGATTACAAGTAAAGTGACTGGTAACACTATATCTGCTAGGTATCAGTGAAAATGGTAGAGCTCCAAGGACCCATCTCACCAAAGCAACAGCAAAAAAAATTAAGCAAAAATTTTTAGAACCAATTTTATCAACTCTGGAAAACAAGAGGTGAGGGAACACTATATCAAGGAAAAGGTAGCCTAAACATGGTAGAATAGCTTTATGGTATTTTTATGTGCCCTTATCCCACCAACCCCTGTGGCATATCAATAGTCTTGAAGATCGTGGTCCTCATTCCCAAGGTAGGACTCTGGTTCCAAAAGGAGCAAAATAACCCTTATTCGCAAGAATTATGTTTCTCTATCCTAACCTCTCCAGGAGTTACGTTAAGGACTGATGCAGATGTTCCGTTTTTGTTTTGCCTAACCTGGAACTCTCTCAGGGTAGCAAAGTGGTGGACATTCCTTGAAAATATTGCCAAGAAAATCATTTGCAGCTACTTGGGGCAAAAGATTACAACTAAACTATAAAGTATTCTTTGCAGCCAAAGATGGAGAAGCTCTATACAGTCAGCAAAAACAAGACCAGGAGCATACTGTGGCTCAGATCATGAACTCCTTACTACCAAATTCAGACTTAAATTGTAGAAAGTAGGGAAAACCACTAGACCATTCAGGTATGACCTAAATCAAATCCCTTATGATTATACAGTGGAAGTGACAAATAGATTTAAGGGACTAGATCTGATAGACAGAGTGCCTGATGAACTATGGACAGAGGTTCGTGACATTGTACAGGAGACAGGGATCAAGACCATCCCCATGGAAAAGAAATGCAAAAAAGCAAAATGGCTGTCTGAGAGGACTTACAAATAGCTGGGAAAAGAAGAGAAGTGAAAAGCAAAAGAGAAAAGGAAAGATATTCCCATCTGAATGCAGAGTTCCAAAGAACAGCAAGGTGAGATAAGACAGCCTTCCTCAGCGATCAATGCAAAGAAATAGAGGAAAACAGCAGAATGGGAAAGACTAGAGATCTCTTCAAGAAAATTAGAGATACCAACGGAACATTTCATGCAAAGATGGGCTCGATAAAGGACAGAAATGGCATGGACCTAACAGAAGCAGAAGATATTAAGAAGAGGTGGCAAGAATACACAAAAGAACTGTACAAAAAAGATCTTCACGACCCAGATAATCACGATGGTGTGATCACTCACCTAGAGCCAGACATCCTGGAATGTGAAGTCAAGTGGGCCTTACAAAGCATCACTACGAACAAAGCTAGTGGAGGTGATGGAATTCCAGTTGAGCTATTTCAAATCCTAAAAGATGATGCTGTGAGAGTGTTGCACTCAATATGCCAGCAAATTTGGAAAACTCAGCAGTGGCCACAGGACTGGAAAAGGTCAGTTTTCATTCCAATCCCAAAGAAAGGCAATGCCATAGAATGCTCAAACTACCGCACAATTGCACTCATCTCACACACTAGTAAGGTAATGCTCATTCTCCAAGCCAGGCTTCAGCAATACGTAAACCGTGAACTTCCAGATGTTCAAGCTGGTTTTAGAAAACGCAGAGGAACCAGAGATCAAATTGCCAACATCCGCTGGATGATCGAACAAGAGAGCTCCCCCAAAACATCTATTTCTGCTTTATTGACTATGCCAAAGCCTTTGACTGTGTGGATCACAATAAACTGTGGAAAATTCTGAAAGAGATGGGAATACCAGACCATCTGACCCGTCTCTTGAGAAACCTGTATGCAGGTCAGGAAGCAACAGTTAGAACTGGACATGGAACAACAGACTGGTTCCAAATAGGAAAAGGAGTACATCAAGGCTGTATATTGTCACCCTGCTTATTTAACTTATATGCAGAGTACAGCATGAGAAACGCTGGGCTGGAAGAAACACAAGCTGGAATCAAGATTGCCGGGAGAAATATCAACAACCTCAGATATGCAGATGACACCACCCTTATGGCAGAAAGTGAAGAAGAACTAAACAGCCTCTTGATGAAAGTGAAAGAGGAGAGTGAAAAGTTGGCTTAAAGCTCAACATTCAGAAAACTAAGACCATGGCATCTGGTCCTATCACTTCCTGGGAAGTAGATGGGGAAACAGTGGAAACAGTGTCAGACTTTATTTTTTTGGGCTCTGAAATCACTGCAGATGGTGATTGCAGCCATGAAATTAAAAGACGCTTACTCCTTGGAAGGAAGGTTATGACCAATCTAGATAGCACATTTAAAAGCAGAGACATTACTCTGCCAACAAAGGTCCATCTAGTCAAGGCCATGCTTTTTCCAGTGGTCATGTAGGGATGTGAGAGTTGGATGGTTTAGAAAGCTGAGCACTGAAGAATTGATGCTTTTGAACTGTGGTGTTGGAGAAGACTCTTGAGAGTCCCTTGGACTGCAAGAAGATCCAACCAGTCCATCCTAAAGGAGATCAGTCCTGGGTGTTCATTGGAAGGTCTGATGTTGAAGCTGAAACTCCAGGACTTTGGCCGCCTCATGCGAAGAGCTGACTCATTGGAAAAGACCCTGATGCTGGGAAGGATTGGGGGCAGGAGGAGAAGGGGACGACAGAGGATGAGATTGCTGGATGGCATCACTGATTCGATGGACATGGGTTTGGGTAAACTCCGGGAGTTGGGGTGATGGACAGGGAGGCCTGGAGTGCTGCGATTCATGGGGTCGCAAAGAGTCAGACACGACTGAGCAACTGAGCTGAACTGAAAGCATAAAGGGCCCAAAGCTTGGGTGGAAAAGCTGGGGAGAGAGCTTTGGGAAATCAAGGAATTCAAAGGGGCTCCTCCATACAGGGAAAATTTAGAATGCCACAAGCATGCCCAGGGCAGAATAGATGCACAGAAAACACCTAAGAAGACCTTCAGCTTTCTCCTCTGGCTGATCTCCAGGCTGACTAAAGAGGCAGTGAAGGCTAAAGAAGTGTGATAAATAGCCTAGACATTGAAGGAGTGCTCCAACACAAAGTAATTTGCAAAGATTGGGAAATATTTGTGTTTTTAAAATTTTTTTTCTCTATTCTCTCTTTTTCAAACTTCCCCCATCCTTCACCAGGGAAGGGGATAACTAAAGGAAATCTTTATTAAAATGCTAGCTGAACTCATATAAAAACAGACACCAGGGACTATACATGACAAAGAATACTGACTTTATAAATATAGTTTAGGAAAGTCACTGAACAAACAGGTACAGCTGAAAACAAGCAAGAAAAATAAACCTGAGGTGAGGGAAAACTGTGACTTCCAGAGTTACCACATTATAATATTCAAAATGTTCAGACTGCAACAAAAATGATGAAGCATGTAAAGGGACAAGAAAATATTATTCATTCCCAGAAGAAATTAACACAAACTACCCCTGAAGAGCCATAGACACTGGACTTACTAGACAAAGAAGCAGGGCAAAGGCTAACAAAGAGTTTTGTCAAGAGAACATGCTGGTCATAGCAAACACCCTTTGCCAACAACAAAATAGGTGATTCTACACATGGACATCACCAGAGAGTTAGTACTGAAATGACTGATTATATTTTTTGCAGCCGAAGATGGAGAAGCTCCATACAATCACCAAAACATGATGAGGAGCTGACTGTGGCTCAGATCATGAACTCCTTATTGAAAAATTCAGGCTTAAATTGAAGAAAGTAGGGAAAACCACTACTTTTTGGTCATTCAGTTCATGCAGTTTAGTCGCTCAGTTGTGTCTGACTCTTTGCGACCCCATGGACTGCAGCATGCCAGGCCTCCCTGTCCATCATCAACTCCCAGAGTTTACCCAAACTCATGTCCACTGAGTCAGCGATGCCATCCAACCATCTCATCCTCTGTCATCCCCTTCTCCTCCCACCTTCAATCTTTCCCAGCATCAGGGTCTTTTCAAATGAGTCAGTTCTTCACATCAGGTGGCCAAAGTCCTGGAGTTTCAGCTTCAACATCAGTACTTCCAATGAACACCCAGGACTGATCTCGTTTAGGATGGACCGGTTGGATCTCCTTGCGGTCCAAGGGACTCTCAAGAGTCTTCTCCAACACCACAATTCAAAAGCATCAATTATTCGGCACTCAGCTTTCTTTATAGTCCAACTTTCACATCCATACATGACCACTGGAAAAACCATAGCCTTGACTAGATGGACCTTTGTTGGCAAAGTAATGTCTCTGCTTTTTAATATGCTGTCTAGGTTGGTCATAACTTTCTTTCCATTCAGGTATGACCTAAATAAAATCCCTTATGATTATACAGTGGGGGTGACAAATAGATTCAAGGGATTAGATCTGGTAGACAGAGTGCCTGAAGAACTATGGATGGAAATCAGTAATCCTGTACGGGGGCTGTGACCAAAATCATTCCAAAGAAAAACAAATGTAAGAAGGCAAAGTGGCTGTCTAAGGAGGCTTTACAAATAGCCAAGGAAAGAAGAGAATTGAAAGACAAGAGAGAAAGGGAAAGATATACCCAACTGAATGCAGAGCTCCAAAAAATAGCAAGGAGAGATAAGACCTTCTCAAATGAACAAAGAAATAGAGGAAAACAATAGAATGGAAAAGATTAGAGATCTCTTTAAGAAAATTAGAGATACCAAGGGAACATTTCATGCAAAGATGGGCAGGATAAAGGACAGAAATGGTAAGGACCTAACAGAAGCAGAAGAGATTAAGAAGAGGCAAAAATACACAGAAGAACTATACAAAAAAAGGTCTTAATGACCCAGATAACCATGATGGTGTGCTCATTCACCTAAGAGCCAGGCATCCTGGACTGTGAAGTCAAGTGAGCCTTAGGAAGCATTACTACAAACAAAGCTAGTGAAGGTGACAGAATTCCAGATGAGCTATTTAAAAATCCTAAAAGATGATGCTGTTGAAGTGTTGCACTCTATGTCCGCAAATTTGGAAAACTCAGCAGTGGCCACAGGACTGAAAAGGTCAGTTTTCATCCAATCCCAAAGAAGGGCAATGCCAAAGAATGTTCAAATTACTGTACAATTGTGCTCATTTCACATGCTAGCAAGGTTATGCTCAAAATCCTTCAAGCTGGGTTTCAGCAGTACGGGAACCAAGAACTTTCAGAGGTACAAGCCAAGTTTCGAAGAGGTAGAGGAACCAGAGATCGAATCGCCAACATTCATTGGATCATGGAGAAAGCAAGGGAGTTCCAGAAAAATATTTACTTCTGTTTCACTGACTACACTAAAGGCTTTGACTATGTGGATCACAACAAACTGTGGAAAATTCTTAAAGAGACAGGAGTACCAGACCACCTTACCTGTCTCTTGAGAAACCTGTATTTGGGCCAAGAAGAAACAGTTAGAACCGGACTTGGAACAATGGACTGGTTCAAATTTGGGAAAGGGTACAACAAGGCTGTTATTTGTCACCCCACTTATTTAATTTACGTGTTGAGTATATCGTGTGAAATGCCAGGTTGGATGAATCATAAGGTCCAATCAAGATTGCCAGGGGAAATATCAACAACCTCAGATATACAGATGAAATCATTCTAATGGCAGAAACTGAAGAAGAACTAAAGAATTCTTTTGATGAGGGTGAAAGAGGAGATGTGAAATAGATCACCAGTCCAAGTTCGATGCAGGAAACAGGGCACTCAAAGGTGGTGCACTGGGAAAACCCTGGGGGATGAGAGGGGGTTCAGGATGGGGAACACATGTACACCTATGGTTGATTCATGTCAATGTAAGGCAAAAACCACTACAATATTGTAAAGTAATTACCCTCCAATTAAATTAATTAATTTAAAAAAAGCTGACTTAAAACTCAACATTCAAAAATGAAGATCATGGCATTGCGTCCCATCACTTCATCGCAAACAGAAGGGGAAAAAGTGGACACAGTGACAGATTTTATTTTCTTGGGCTTCAAAATCACTGCAAATGGTGACTGCAGTGATGAAATTCAAAGATGCTTGCTCCTTGGAAGGAAATCTATGACAAACCTAGACAGTATATTAAAAAGTAGAGACAGCACTTTGCCAACAAAGGTCCATTTAGTTGAAGCTATGATTTTTCACCACTTTTACCACTGCTGTTCAATATTGTGGGGCTTCTCAGTTGGCACAGTGGTAAAGAACCTGCCTGCCAATGCAGGAGATATAGGAGACAAAGGTTTGTTTGAACCCTGGGTCCGGGAGATCCCCTAGAGGAGGAAAATGGAAACCCAATTCAGTATTCTTGCCTGGAAAATTCCATGAACAGAGGAATGTGGCAGGCTACTGTCCATGCGGTCGCAATGAGTTGGACATAACTGAGTACACACCCATGCTTTTAACATTGTACTAGGAGTTGCAGCCAGAGTAATTAGGCAAGGAAAAGAAACAGGAGATATCTCAATTGGAAAGAGAGAAGTAAAACCGTATCTAGTCACAGATGTTAAGCTTCTATATATATAGAAAATCTCCAAGATTCCACAAAAATAAGTACTAGAGCTAATAAACAAATTCAACAGAGTTACAGGGGCTAAAATCAACATGCAAAATTAGTTGTATTTCCATATACCAGAAATGAACAATCTGTTAAGAAAATTAAGAAAATCCCACTTAAAACAGTACCCAAAAGAATAAAATAAATTTAACCAAGGAAGTGAAAGACTTGTATGTGAAAAACTACAAAACATTGCTGAGAGAAATTAAAGAAGAGCTAAATAAATAGAAAGACAACCCATGCTCATGGACTATAAAATTTAATATTGTTACAACTGCAATACTACCCAAGAAACATACAGGTTCAATGAAATTCCTATAAAATTCCATTATAGTCCAATAGAAATTTTTAAAAATTCCATCAGTGCAGATTTGGAAAAGCCAATCCTCAATCAATTTCATGTGGAATTATAAGGGCTCCAGATAGGGAAAACAATCTTGAAAAAGATTTAAAAAAAAAAAAGTGTGGACAACTCACACTTCCTGATTCAAAACTTATTGCAATAAACAAATAAATGACCCCCAAACCCAAAAACAAAACCCAAAAAATAAAACTTACCACAAAGCAATGGTAATTAAGACAGTTGGTAGTTGTATAAGGGTAGATATAAATACAGATCAATCGAATAGAATTAGGAGTCCAAGATTGACCCATACATCTATGGCCAGATGATTTTCTACAAGTCTCAAGACCGCTCAACAAGGAAAGCAGAGTTCAACAAATGCAGCTGGGACTGCAGTATCACATGCAAAATAATAAAGTTGGTCCCCTAACTCGTACCTCTTATAAAATTAACTCAAAATAGGGGCTTCCCTGGTGGCTCAGTGGTAAAGAATCCACCTGCCCATGCAGGAGACATGGGTTCAATCTCTGGCCTGGGAATATCCCACATGCCTCGGGGCAACTAAGCCAGTGCACCACAACTACTGAGCCAGCATTCTAGAGCCTACACACTGCAACTACAGAGCCCACGAGCCACAACTACTGAAGCCCACACGCCCTCTAGCCTGTGCTCTGCAAGAGAAGCTACCTCAATGAGAAGCCTGTACACAGCAACTGGAGAATAGCCCCTGCTCAGCACAACTAGAGAAAAGCACGAGAAGCAATGAACAAAGTGAAAGTGAAAGTTGCTCAGTCATGTCTGACTCTTTGCGACCCCAGGGACTATACAGTCCATGGAATTCTCCAGGCCAGAATACTGGAGTGGGTAGCCTTTCCCTTCTCCAGGGGATCTTCCCAACCCAGAGACTGAACCCAGATCTTTCGCATTGCAGGCAGATTCTTTACCAGCTGAGCCACAAGAGAAGCCCAATGAGAACCAGCACAGCCAAAAATAAATAAATAAAGTTATTTAAAAAATTAACTCAAAATATATCAATGATCTAAATATAAGAACTCACAGTCATTAAAATCTTATCAAAATACATAGGAATAAATCTTCATGACCCTGGATTGGCAATGAATTTTTAGGTAATATACTAAAAGCACAAGTAACAAAAGAAAAAACAGATAAACTGAACTTTATCAAAATTAAAAACTCTTTGTGCATCAAAAGATATTAAGAAAGTGAAAAGGTAAACTAAAAAATCAGAGAAAAATCTTTGCAAATATATGTGTTGTAAGGGTCTCATATTCAGAATACATAAAGAAGTCTTACAATTCAACATGAAAAGGGAAACCACTCAATTTAAAAATGAGTAAAGGACTTGAATGAGTATATATTTGTCTAGAGAAGATAGACAAACAGACAACAAGCAATGAAAAGATGCTCAATGTCACTAGTCATTAGGAAAATGCAACTCAAAACAATGAGATACAATTTCACAAACACTAGGTTTATTTTATTTTTTTTGAAGGAAAGTAATAAGTGTTTGTGAGGATATGGAGAAATTGGAATGCTGTACATTGCTGGAGGGATGTAAAATGGTTTAGCTACTGTGGAAAGCAGTTTGTTGCTTCCTCAAAAAGTTAAACATAGAATTATCATATGACCTAGCAATTCCATTCTTAGTCAGGTACTCAAAAGCACTGAAATAAAGTACTTGATGAATATATCAATAAATGAGTGTACAGACAGACTGTTGTATATACTTACACATTATTACGCAGCCATAGAAAGGAATGAAGTATTGGTATATATTACGATGTATATATACCTTAAAAGCATTATGCTAAGTGAAAGAAGCCAGATACAAAGGTCACATATGGTTCCAATTATGTAAAATACCCAGAATATCTGTAGAGACAGAAAACAGATTGATGGTTGCTGGGGCTAGAGAAAGAGGGAATTGTAACTGCTTAATGGCTACACGGTTTCCTTTTGGGGTGCTGAAATGTCTGGAACTAGATGGACATGGTAGTGGCACAATACTGAATTGTGTACTAAATACCACTGAACTGTTCACTTTAAAATGGTTAAGTTGTGAATGTCATCTCAGGAAAAAAAATTGTAGAATTCAAACATAAAGTAGGAAGGGGTCTGTGCTTTACTATCAGGTGGGGTAGAATTTAGACATCTAGAATATTACTTAGTTCAAACCACGCAGTTTTAAGGGTCTCTAATCTTGAAATGTTCTAAACGTTCATTAGTAACATTGCCATCTGAAACTTTTGAACAGAACTTGTAACTAAGAGCTGAAAATCACTTAAACAAGCATTTGTTGGATCAAGGTTATGAATGTTCAGAAAGCACACAGGATTCGTCCTGCCTTCCGGGGTTAGTCCCAGATTGGGCACCATGTAGTTCTGGGTTAAGCTTCTTCAGCTGGCTGCCTTTGTTTCTTTAAATAAGAGGTTAAACCTTTCTATAAAAGAGAAGGTTGGACAAGATTATCAGGAGGCCGTTATTTTTTATTTTAGTTACTAATATAAAAAGTCTATGCAATTTATTCTCCAAGACAGAGTATAAAAAGGTGAAAAGTCCTTGTGAAAAGGGCTACTTTTCATAAACACCAAAACAAATCTCACCCACTAGTGATGGAGGTTGGAGAGAACAGTGCTTTCTAAAGCAGCCAGGAGAGGATGATTTACAGGTGAAAAATTAGCCCAAGACAAGCCACATCTGGAAGAGAAATGATGTCAAACATCAACAGCTGGGTACAAATGTTACTTGTATTTTTTGGCAAACATCTGATGTGGCTTCGGTGTGAGCAAGAATTCTTTCTAAAATAGCTTAAATGAAAAGCTCTGATAATGCACAACATTCCTGTGTGCTGACATATGATTTTTTTTGTTGTTTTTGGACAAAAATACACCTGGAAAACATAGCGTATAAAGAAACAGTGATTAGTCACACACCCCAGATATGAGGCTTACAGTGATTATTGATGAAGAAATATTTCTAGCTCACAATGACAAAACTAGCAGCTATCCAATCTGCTCCCTGGTTTTCTTATACTTGAGCACAACTGCTAATTTTGTATAAATATAAGCGGAAAAATAGCTTTTGGAAATCTTAAAACAAAGCCTATTTTATGCCGCTATCCACCCACAACCATCTGCTAGGCTCTGGATTAAAGACGACAGCAACCTCCTAAGGAAGCTTCAGGGGGAAAACCAGTTTCTGAAGTTATGGGTCAATCATTTTAAGCATAATTAAACTACTTTAGACTTCAAATGCTTCTTTAATAAGTCCAAGAGAAATAAAACTAAGTTTAGTGGTCACATTTTGGTTTAAAATAACAATGAAAAGAATAAAAAGTAAAAAGTAAAATTTTTTATTCTGAAAAATAATTGTTACTCATTCACTTATTTATTCAATGAATATTTCAACAACTACCATGTGCCAGGCTCTGTATTGAGTGGAGGAAATACAACGGATAACCACTGCTTGACATCATGAGGCACATGAGCAGATGAAAGGACAAATATAATGTAAAATATTCCCTTTATATCGCTCACAGATAAGGGACTAGGATACAGCATAACAGAGGACAGCCAGAGAGGGCCTCTCTGAAGAGGGCATCCTTGAGGGCTAAAAGATAAGGAGCTAGCTAATATGCAGACAGGAATATTCTAGGCAGAAGGAATGTCCATGTGCGAAGGCACTGAGGCAGGAAATCACTTGTTCAAGTCTGGACCAGATCCATCAGTGGACTCAAGTGTGGTGAGGTGAGAAAGCAATATGGATGAGTTTGCAGAAGGCAGCACAAGACATGAGAGATCTTACAGCCATGGCAGGATTTTAGATTTTAAATGCAAGGAGAAGCAATGGGAGGGTTTTAGGAGACAACTAAGATAATCTGATTTCTGAAGGACAACACTGGCTATTACATGAATTGACTGGAAATAGGCAAGAATAGAGATGGGAAGAAGTGCTGCTGTGGTGCGGAGAGAAACAGACGAACTCAATATACGTTTTGGAGCTCAGGTCCAAAGACTTGTGAATGGAATGTACCAGGGGTTGGGGTGAGGAAGGGAGGAATCAAGATGACTCTTTGATGTCATATCTGAGATGGCAAAGATGGGGACGACTGGTGGTGGGAATATGCAGGCAAAAGACAGCACATGGTTAGTTTGGGCATGTTCGTGAGACTTTCAGGTGTTGCCATCAACAAAGCACTGGATATAAAAGAATGGAATTCAGAGCACAGTTCTGGGATAAAGACAGTATGCAAATCCATGGCAGGGAAGAGGAGAGAGAAAAAGAGAAGTCCCAAATGCTGTGCAAATACTAGGCAAGCAAAATTTTCCTAAGACAGCTTCTTAAGAACAGTAGCTTTGTCCTTGTGGTCGAATACCACAGTAATACATGACTGGACAGCACAGACTGACAACCTATGATCTAAACCAGGGGTCCCTAACTTTTGGGCCGAGGGCTGGTACCTCTTTGTCACATCAGTGACAGCATTAGATTAAAGTGCAGAATAAATATTACGCATTTGAATCATTCCAAAACCATCCCCTGCCCCACCCCCCAGTACCTGGAAAAATTGTCTTCCACAAAATTGGTCTCCGGTGCCAAAAAGGTTGGGGACCGCTGATCTAAACAACCCGAAAGCACCTAACACTGGTTGAGACTGAGCATTTTAAAAGTGATGATTAGACTATCATTGGGGGGGTGGGGGGTGGGGAGTGTGGGTGTGTGTGTGGTTATGTGGGGATACCATTCTCTCTCTGGGCATGCTGATGTTCTGAGGGTGATCTGAGAACTTAGAGTGCTTGAGATAGCTTGAGGTACACTTCTGCATTGCTATAGAGAATTTAAACAGCCACAATTTTCATCCGTGATAACCTGCAAGGCAGAATTATTTTTTTAAAGCATATGATCTCAAAAGTTTAAAGGAAGCATGTTATAAGCTTCTATACTTCTAGTAGTCATGGAGCTCACTTAGTGACAGGCATTCTCTGTACACTCTTGGAGCTAATGGGACTGAGCAAATAATTTAACCCTCCCTTATTATCACAGCTAAGAAAATAAATTCTGAGCTTCTCTATAAAGTTACTTATCTATGGTCACAACTAATGAACAGAAAGATTAGACTAGTCATTCCCAACCTTAGCTGAAATCAGCAAACACCATTTGGTGAACTTACAAAAAATCATTGACCAACCAATCATATAAGCAAGCAAACAAAATACTGGTAACCCAAACCACTTGGAAATTCTGATTCTGTCCGTCTGGGGTAAGACCCACATATCTGTGCTTTTAAAAGCTCTCCTGGGAGCTTCTGATGGCTAGGACTATACAGGGCTTGAGCCTAGGCTTTCTGATCCATAGCTCATTACCTTTTACCTCCTCTTTACCAACCAAAGCCACCCATCCCTACTGACCTGCCCTCTCTCTGCATAGTTCTTCTGAAGGAAACTAGAGCCCCCTGGATTCAGATCTTCCTCCTAGACAGCTACCAATCTTTCTCTGCCTCCTCCTCCCTCAACTTTCCCACTGGCCTCTTGGCTTTGCTATTCACACTTTTCTTCATTCCATACTACTCTTTCTCTAGCTGGTTTCATCCACCCAGTTTCCACAAGGCTTTCATGCTGATGCTGGCCAGTTTATATTTATCTCCAGCCTGGATCTGATCCCCTGCCCAATAGCCAGGCCTGTGGGATTTATGATTTACTTACAAAATAACAAAATGTTTGCATTCGAGTGTGTTAAATTGTTTACCTATAAAAATATGTAGTTCTCTTGACGTTAATCCAAGGTATACTGAGATGGGGAGGCTGGGATGAGTGGCAGTGGGATGGAGTTCATCCAATGACACAGATGTGCACATACACACTAGGGTGGCCCTGTAATTCCCATCCCCTAGTACTTACCGATGCCTTTGTGCAATTCCCATCCACTGAGTGTGGGCAAGGCATGTGACTTGCTTCTAAGGTACAGAGTATGGGATTTTACGGATGGGACCAAGGTCTTTAATCAGCTGACTGAGCTAATCAAAGCAGACCAGACAGCAAGAGTCTGATTATAGACCAGTCTTTCACGAAAGCTTAGGTCTTCCCTGAAGCAAGACTCATCATGCAGCAGAAACTCTCTTCCATAGCTAGCTTTGAAGAAGCAAATCATTAGAACACTACAGCCACAGGCAAGTGAATTCTGTCTACAATCTGAGGGACCTGACAAGTAGATCCTCCCCTATTTAGGCCTCCAGAGAACACAAGAGCAGCTGCCACCTTGATTTCAGCTTTGTGGAGTCCCACCCCACACTGTAACATATGTGATGTGCAGAATACTTATCACTCAGCTGTAGGCAATATAGACATCTCATGTTAAAAGCTGAAACCTTGTATTTTGGCTACTCCTAATGTGGGTTTACTTGGCCACTGACTAAGATTTACTTACGAAGTGAGACAAGCACATAAGCGACAGGCATTAGTAAGACGGGAGCTGTGTGTGCCCATGACCACCGGTGGCCCTGGGACTGAGCAAAGGAAGAACACAGTGTTCTTCCATATGCTAATGGTTAAAAGTCTTCAACAATGGCAAATGTCATTGCTTTAGAATGTGCTGTTCATCAGATCAACAGATCTGCAAATATACTGCAGGTGAAATAATTTTTTGTGATTGGAGTCAAGTTCTACTGTTCTGGCAGTGGAAGGTAACTTCAGCATTCTAGGCTTTCCTGAGGGTAACAGGTGTCCTCTCCACAGTAGAGTCAATGTTCAGAGATATTTTATCATCTCCTTGACCTGCAATGTTACTCTACTCAAGTCAACCAGGGAAGAAGCGGTTTTGCTCAAATATACGATATTACCAGAGACGTTTCATGAGAATAAAAACACATCTTTAAGTACACACAGAACTCTTAATCTTGATACAAGACCCCATTTCGAGGCAGCCCATGCCTAAAATCCTGTGTCAAGTAAATTATTGCTAAAGATATATATGGCTCAGTGTTACTTTCCTCTTCCCTGTTAAAATGTCAAGCTTTGCAGTGTTAGCTTCCTTAGTGGCTCAGTTGGTAAAGAATCCACCTGTAATACAGGAGACTGCCTGCAACGCAGGAGACACAGGTTTGATCTCCAGGTTGAAAAGATCCCCTGCAGAAGGAAATGGCAACACAACTCCAGTATTCTCTCCTGGGAAATCTCATGGACAGAGGAGCTTGGTGGTCAAGAGGTTATGGGGTCACAAAGAGCTGGACACAACTTAGCAACTAAACCACCACCACAGCTGAAATAAGAAATAATTCCCCTTTCAGATTAACAGGAGAGACATGGTAGGAAGGCACATAGGGTCTGATCTGGTTATTGACCCTTCTGAATAGTGCTGGGAAACCTAAGGATACTGACAATGGCATGGAAAGCAAGGGAGCCATCCAGGGAGGGAAGAGGGGTGGGGAAAATTTGATTTCTATGGCATCAGAGCTGGCAGAGATTTCAAAGGTCATCTAATTCCACCCATGTGTCCTATGATAACAAGTTCAGAGACACAAAGATAAAGATGATAAAATCAAGGGCCAATTAAATGGTAGAGAAACTGAGGTGGATGAAACTGGAGCCTATTATACAGAGTGAAGTAAGCCAGAAAGAAAAACACCAATACAGTGTACTAACACATATATATAGAATTTAGTAAATTGGTAAAGATAACCCTGTATGTGAGACAGCGAAAGAGACACAGATGTATAGAACTGTATTATGGACTCTATGGGAGAGGGCAGGGGAGGGATGATATGGGAGAATGCCACTGACATGTAAATTATCATGTGAAATGAATCGCCAGTCCAGGTTCGATGCATGACACAGGGTGCTTGGGGCTGGTTCACCAGGATGACCCAGAGGGATGGAATGGGGAGGGAGGTGGGAGGGGGGTTCTGGAAGGGGAACACATGTACACCCGTGGTGGATTCACGTCAATGTATGGCAAAACAAATACAATATTGTAAAGGTAAAAAATAGATAAATAAACTAATTTAATAACAACAACAAAAAAATAAATGATAGAGAAACGATTAAGGCCCATCTCAACAAATTCTTATATTTTACTGCACTGTGTAGCTTGTCCTGTTTTCCCTAGTTTGCCTCCTCCAAAAATAAAATTCTTGTGCCTTTCTGAGACTTGTAGTCAAAGAAGTTGGTTAGAATTCTTAGTTCTCCATTATAAGCTGCATTGTATGATGTAATCCAACTGTCAATACTTTACAGTCATTGATGACAGTACAGGCTTAAACTCTAGACTAACTGCACGCTGGGCCTTAGCTCCCACATCCTTGGCGAGAAGCCAATGACACGCTGGTCACATGCACACCTCCACCAAGCTTGTCAGTGTGGCCTCCTTTATAGAGTTTTAGGAATTTGCTCATCTTACAGCTGGGGAAACCAAGGTACAGAAAAGGCTACACTCAGCCAAGTCCTGGCCCAGACCCAGCTTCCAAAGCCTTAAGCTGGTTGAGAGCTTTCGCACTTACCGGCTAAGTCTGGCGGACAGAGGAGTATAAACTGATAGGCTGGGTTTGCTTGATGGATGGCTAGAAGCCACAGTTGGATCTAATGGACTCAGTCTGGGAAGCAAAACACAAACATTAATTGCCAGGTGGTATAAGAATGGAGGAGGTTGTTTTCTAGATGAAATTTAAAACTCTGCTATACAGATATTGCCAATAAGTGGACTAACAAGTACAGTCAGTAGTCCTCCGAAGGGTACTTCCTTCTTAAAGATGGGAGGCCAGTGTTAAAAGTGTGGTGACTATACCCAAGTCTAATTCCTGGCTCAGTAACTATTCAGCTGTTGTGACATAAGGCAAGTTAACTTCTCTAAACGTCATTTTCCTGATCTGTAAAATGGGTAAAATAATAATAGTACTTCACACAACTGTTAGGACTAAATGAAAAAGTCACTGAGAGAGAACTGTCATGCTCTGTAATGTTTGCTGTTATTATGTTGTGGTTAATGATGAAAAACATCCCTTGTTTAACAGAACATAACATTCAGAATTACTACCCTTAACCTTTTGAAATGTATTAGTTTGCCAAGTTGATTAAGGAGCAACTCAGTCAAAGGTGCATTACCGGTCAATGAAATTTGTTCTAAATATAGCATCATTCAACTCAAATACAGTAATACATACAAGGGAGACATTTCTGAAATATTATTTCTCCTTACTACTCTTCCCCCTGCCCCCCAAGAAAACTATCCTGCAATTAAAAAAAAAAAAAAAAAACTACTAAGCACAGTTACAATTACTCTAGTCAACATTTTTAAAAAAAAATAGAATGGTGTGTGTACTATTTATATTTTAAAGATGTGCCCTCTAGATATCCCTTGGGCTTTTGCAAAAGAAGGATATGCAACATATCTTCAAAAATACTTAGAGCTGTATCATAATAATTAATATAATTAATCATAATGATGATTTTGAATTACCAGGAAAGGAAGGGTACTCTAGGAAAGCAGAAAAAGGCAGTTTGTAACTATTTTTACCTATACTTAATTACAAGATATCCCAGCACATGAGTTACCCACTTTGTTTAAAAAACCACCCAACAACCAACCAACCTACTATCCATCAGAAAACATATTCCAAGGACTTTAGAAGCTTACTGAACTCTAAGTATTAGTTTCATCACAAAAGCCAAGAAATGGTGGTACTGTCCAGTGGAGGGCCTGTGTAAAAATAAACTATTCTTGGGACTTCCCTGGTGGTCCAGTGATTGAGAATCCGCCTTCCAATGCAGGGCACATAGGTTTGATCCCTTGTTGGGGAACTAAGATCCCACACACCACGGGGCTAAGTCTGCATGCTGCAGTGAAGACCTAGTGCAGTCAAAAAAATAAAAATAAATAAACTAAGCTTCAACTTGATAATGTAAAAACAAGTATCTGTCACTTAAGTCTTGAAAAGCATTGGAAAAATGTATGTGCAAGTAACAAATGATACCTGTGAAACAGCTGCAACCCCATCAAAATAAGGTCTATTTTTCTATTTTACTTAAAAAACAAAACTTGTAATCAGCTTTTGATGAATTTGCCACATCTGCAGAAACTGTAGACAGTTTTTTGTTTTATATTATTTATAACATGTATATCACAAGGCAACTTCGTTTCATGCTTTACTTCAGTAAAATGGAAATAAAACTTTTTTCTGAAATCGGCACTAAAGTTGTTTTGAGTTCTTAGTAGCAAGGAGATACATCCAACTAAAAGCAGAATGAATACAGTCAAACTACATATCAAATCAAAATTATTTTCTTTATATCATCAGCAATGAGTAACTCCAGAGGTAGTATGGCAGAAATGAGCATGGATCCTATCAGGTCACAACCAACGAAGAAATTAAATTTATTTTTTCCTATGGTTTTGATTATAAATTGCTTTACATATTTAGGACCTGAATAAAAACCACTCTCAGCAGAAATCTTGGCCCATTAATTCAACTGACATATCAATTTACAACTTTCAGGACTGTAGATATAAAAAATGTAAAGTATAAAATTATGTAGTTTGAAATGGTTTCAATCATATTCATTAAAAATATTTCCCAGTACTTACTTGACAAAACCCCCTTGCAATATAATTCTAAACTTTTATTTATAAAATGAGGCTCACTTACGAGATTTCAATGAATTTTAAACTGCAAATTATTTACATTCTGTAAAATATTTTAAGAACTTTTTCCTATCAAAGGTAGTTCATATCGGATTATCTGAAACTCAATAGTGCCCACAGATGAGCTTCTTATAGTTCTTTTCATTAATGCTTGGAAAGCACTGTGAAAATGAAAAGTGCTGTTAAGTGCTATCATCTCCCTTAAATTTTCACATATACTGTGTGCACATTGTGAAATAAACACATATGCAGCATGTCCATGTTTGATATGTATTTTTATTTCCCTGCAGTTTTCACTTATCAAGAACAAGTAACAGGGAAAGTTGTCTGAACTAGTGCATAAACAAACATTCTGAAACACCACTACACGTATCTAATATACAAGAACCGTATAAAAAAAGTCACTAAAACACTACACTATGAAGGTGTCCAACGCTTACAGTCAGACTTTTTCCAACCCGTTACTTGCCTTGTAGCCACAGGAAAACTCTCCAAAATTGAAAAGACAATCTTGCCACAACCCTCCCCCCCTCCCAACACCTGGGATGGCTCGATATCTAGACTTCCAATAATTATTGCAATGATATAATGCAATACATACCTGGTAAAATATCCTTTATGTGGTGTGTTACAGTTTTAAAGCCAGTTAAAATATGCAGTCTTCGGATAAAATGTAATCCTTGAAAAATTTTCATACCTGCACAGTTTAAATGTACTAGATGCATAATTTTCCCTAGTCCTTTTTTTCTGTGTAATCATTTTTTATAAACTGGTATTATAAATAGAAATATACATTCAAAATATATGGAAAAGTGAGTTACTACATTAAATTTGCATGTATCGATCCATCCCTTCCCCTGCACAGTAATAGAAAATACTATTTTGCCTTGAACTTCATATTTGACAGTGAAATGCCACTAAAGTATTTACCAAAAAGTCCATCTAGTCAAATTGTGAAACAAAATGAACCAAGTGAAAACTTTACAGTTCCTTTAGAAAAAAATTACAAGAATTTCATTTCCTAGCTATGAGTCTTTAACTTTTTAGACACAAAGTTGGATTTATTTTTACAAGATACAAAATGTAAACATGGCAAAATAAATAGTTAAAACAAGTGATGCAGGATCCCATTTCATGCTCATGATCCCATTAAAGAATTATTTTTTAAAATCCATTCAGTTGCAAATTCAAGTGCAAAAGCATGATGATGAATATCTACTATTCAAGTAACAGAAATAATATTGATGATACAAATAAACTATTTTACAAGGTAGTGATTTTCCCAATTTTACAAAATATACATCATATATCGATTTAACATTCGATATACTATAGTCCATTTAGGTCCATTGTTATGCTCTGTGATCCACAGAGTTTCGCCTTTTGCATTCAGCTGGAATATGAATGACTGCACACCATCAGCACAGGTCAAAGCCACATGTTTTAGGTTATGTCACTTCCATAGCTACTGTTGTCTCTGCTATTCCATTTAAACCCAATCTTTCTGGTTCATGGTTCTCTCTATAATAAGGCAAAGAGTAAAATAAACATTAATACTCTCTAGAATATGATGTTTATCACTTAGTAGTTACAGATGCGTTTTATATAATTACAACTAAACATACTGTATAAGAACATCTCCCATTTTTACAATTTCTATACAGGAATGAGGAAAAGTTTTCTTCAGTTAAGAAATCCTATGAACTTGATTATAATTATTTACTTAGGGAAAATAGCAACTTAACACAGTATTTCTTTCAGTAGAAGTCAATGATAAATTAGTTATGAAACATATAACATAGGACAATTCAAGCTTTTTACAACAGACAGAGCATATGATGCTCATAAATAATAATCATTAGGAGCACAGTATTACTTAAATTACTTTCCACTACAGTTTAATATTACAGGTTTATGGTCATGTAGTTATATCCATGCAGATCAATTTTTTTGATTCACTGTTTGCATTCATTAGTGTCATAGAAAGAAAAAAACAATCTGAAATACATTATCATAGATTTAGTTAATTCCAGGATATTCTCAGTTCTAAAATATACACAAAATAATTTACTTTCCCTTTGGGTATAATGTTAAAAAAATACAAATTTGATTTGAAAATTAAAACTCTGGAAGCTAACAATAACTCTAGCCTGCCAGACTGCCTAAACTACAAAGAAGAAATATAAGAATAACTAAAGCTTCTAAAATAGCTGATGTATTTTTTCAGTTTGATGGTTCCCAAGTTGATGTGGACTATCCTCCCCCTTTTTTTTAAAGAACAGTTCTGGTTGGCATTTAAACTTTCTACTAAGGACCTTAAACAAATGATCTAAGCACACAGCTTTAGACTAAGCAGATATTCAATATCCGTTGAAAAGCAAGTCAATCAGTTGACAAGATATCTATGGCTTGAGCAGTAAAAGAAAAAAAAAGGAAAAGTCTCTTCCTCCCACAGGATCTGAGCCAGTAGAAAGAGACAGAATGATACTTGACATACAAACACACACACACACACCTGGCTATGCTGCTGATGGCACTGCTAGGAGTAACCTTTGGCACTCTGTCCATACTGGCAGCAACTGTGGCAAGTTTTAAGGCTGTTGGCGATGGTGCTGAAGTCCGTGTATTGATATGCACATTGACTGGAGAAACAACACTGACGTTATTGAGGTGCACTGCGTTTGTCAGGCAGGAATTGTTCATGGGAAGTGTTTGAGGACTGCTTGTGCACAATGCTGGGATTAAGTGGTTTGTAGTGGTGTGGCCAACTGTCCTTACAAGTTGTACAGCTGAAATCCCTGGGCTGGATGATAAAGCCATATTGGTGGAGTATAATGTTTTAGAGGTTCCTGAAGGAGAAGAAAAAAAAAAATGTTCAATTCACCTCATGAGACATTAACTAAACTCTTTAAAAAATTAGGAGTTTAAAAATAAAAAGAAATGCAAACATTTGTAATCTAATTAAATCTCCAAAGAGAGTTGCTAATCAATAACTACAACATATTCACCTTTACAACCCCAAAGATACCTTCTTTCTACTAGCCTGCATAAAACGGTTTTGCAAAGTATTCTGCTGCCTTCATATATGGAAATTGTATAACAGGACAGAGAGGTCCTCTTGGAGACTAAGGGCAGGTGGAGACGAAAACTGGACTTCCATTAGAATTTACACAAGCAAGAACATCAGTAAGGAAGGGCAATCACAATCATAGGTATATGGAACAGCAAGTGGAAAACCCTAGGGTCTGAGCAGAAGTTACAGGCTGATAGGAAGAGCAAATCTTTAAAGACTCAGCGTAGTATGAAGCAGAAATAGTTTCACAGCAATACTGTATTTCACAAGGAGTCACAGAAAGCAGGCCTGTGAGTGTGTAAGACTGGGAAGGTAAATCCAGTTTCCAACTTAGTGACAGACCATCAGACTTTCAACATAGTTCTCCTTTATAAATGCACAAATGATTCAACAATGGTTAGCAATTAGCTTGATGTGACTGCTAAGATGTGAGGCAAAAGATAGTATGTAGATAAAACTAGGCAGGGTGGACTGTTACACAGGTAGGTATCAACTGGGCATGGGAGGACACAGAAAGCAGGCTTGATGTGACTTTCAGAAACAAGCTATTCCACCACACACAGCCATAGAAATTATGGAGTCCTAACTGATTTCTTGTACAATGCTTCCCCTCTGGATTTAAAAATCAAAAACCATATCTCAAATCACTGAGTTGCAACTTTGAGCTAGTAAGTATCACTTGAAAGGACAGGCTTACCTGAAGGCTGGACAACACCATTCATGTTGTTGTGGCCAGTGTTCTGTTCCTTGGCTACCTCACTGCGACTTGGAACAGGTGCACTGACCACTGCAGATGCAGCAAAATGGGCGCTGGCTGAGTCAAGTGTTTTAGACATACAGTCAGAGGTGCTTGAGCCCTATAGAATAAACAAAGTTAAACTCTCAACTTTTTAGATGTGAGTTCACAAACACGTAAAGAAGTGAGAAAACCCAAGAGGCTCTTGCCTTTTTCATTCTGAACAGTTACAAGTGTTTATGTTAAGAGATCTAGGACTTCACAGACTATTTTCATCTGTGAAATAAGAAAGTTACTAAAAACTGGGAAGCAACTATTTATGAGAAAGAGCTAGGGTAATAAACAATCTAAATCTTTATGCCCTATTCATTTTTCCGTGTTAATGCCTTTAAAAATATTTGACAATCATTAATATGTCTCACTATGATTATATATCTTTTTCCCTTATATCTCTTCTGATTTTTGCTTTATATATCTTTGTTTCTTTGTTGTTAAAGTGTCTAATGGTTTATGATGTCTATTTTTGTGAATTGTACCATTCATCACTAAAAATTCATCTCTGTTTCATTTAAAATAAAAAAATAAATTAAAAAAAATACTTGACAATCTAGATACTGTGGGCAAAATGAAATGACAAAGATGACTGACAGCCATTTTTGTCCCAATGTAAAAATGTAACTTTACAGTAGGCTGGAATTGCCTGAGATTCATAAAAGGCAAACAAAGGCAAGTTTAATGGTTACGTTCCTTTTGATTCTGTATAAAACTAGTTCAGGGTTAGTAACAGCTTTTTAGAGGCTTAAACAACAGAAATTTCTTCTCATACAGTTCTGGTGGCCAGAAGTCCAAAATGAGTCTCACAGGCTCATCTCAAGGTGCTGGCAGGGCTTCTTTCTTCTAGCAATTATGTTATTAGGTATTTATTTATACAGCCTTATCTCCACTGTTAATCATTTAATGGTGCCTAAGGAAAACTCCATCTAGGGGCAATTTTTTCTTTAGGGAAATGAGTTTCAAATAGACAAAGGACTATGTTGTCTGGATTTATTGTACTAGCCAATTACCTTCCAGCTTACGGGGCATATTCAAATGGCACAACGCACAGTTTAGGAAGGGGTTGGGTACTCATATCCTTGGAAAGAACACTTTGGGGGAGTAGGGGTGAGCATGATGGTTCTAAGAGTATATAATTACTTCTATGAATTCTTAGTGAACTTTTCAAACATATGTAGCTATTTCTTTCCAAAATTAAAAATACTGTATTTGGCTCTAGTGCTCCTCTCATGAAACATAAACTAGTCACTTGAAACTAGGTAAATTAACTGAAAAAGACACAGGTTTGATCTTCAAAATCAAGAGTAGCAATAACAAGGTTATCTGCTGTGACTTGACTAAAGTTTTTTAAAAATGACATAATTATGAAAGAACATACATAACCATGATTCAAAGACAGCTTTACCTGTGCTTTTGGATGTGTCTGTTGTGAGGAATGCTGAGATTGCTGTTTCTGCTGAAGCTGAGCAAGCTGCTGCCTTTGCATTTGAACTAACTGCTGTTGATGAGTCTGAAACTGCTCTTCTGTGATGCCCCCTGTCACTGGCAAAGGACATTAATTTTAGAAATATACATGTTTTAAGTACTTTTAACAAGTAGAACACAATCTGAAGTTACTTGACAATTAAGAAGAAAAGCAATTTCAAATCACAATATATATTATACATCAGCAGCAAAGAACAGGGTAAAAATGATACACCCTTCAGTCAAAGTGGCTTACACTAATATCTATGACCTTCTAATATTACATGCTTAAAAAGTTACTATTTATAGCTTTTACTGTATAACACAGCTCTAATTTGAGGATTCTTCTATTTATTCAGACTTAAACCACATGTTAATCCAACAGATGCCTAAAGTTAAGTACTATCTATAAAAACATGGGCTAGAAATGAAATATGTCAGAAAATTAAAGATATAATGCATCCTCAGATGTAATCAATTATGCTGCTACCAACTGTGTTGTTACTAAATGTCAAATAAAAAATAAGACATTTAAAACTTTTATTTAAAAAAAGTTATTAAGTTATAATAAGAAACACTTTTCCCAAAGAAATGTAAACAAACTTTCATTCACTGATATTTAAGAACATCACTGATAAACTTATTCAAAGGACACAAAGCTATCTCCATAGAAGTCAGTATATTATTAGAGCCACAAAACATTAAATCACATCAGAATACATGTACTACCAGAGCCATTTTACTCTATTTTTCTTTATTGTTTTCTTTCCTTTCTCCCAGCTATTTCACTCAATCAGCAAGTATTTACTATCTATGATGAAAAGTACTGAATTAAAGAGTTAAGAATGAATACAGAGAAAAAAAATAAATATAAAAGAAGGTCCCTGCTATAAAGTCCTACACTGTAGTTGGGAAGAAAAGATAGATATAAAGAATTCTCAACTAATATAAGTCAACCTTTAAATGTAATTTAGCTAACTTAATCAATACGACCTGAAGGAGTTTAGATAGGAGACTATACCTTCAACTAATGTTACTTAACTAGAAATCCCCACCAAAGTTTTCCATTTAGCAGAATCACAAATGAGAAATTAAATATATATATATATATATATATGATGGCAAATTAGACATAACAAATTGTGCAAAATACAGCTTATTTTCTATGAAGGAATTAAGCCCCAGAGATGGACAAAGCTTTAGACAGGCTTTCATTTCTGTTACACAACATTGTCGTTAAGATTAGTACTGGACTGTCATGGAGAAATGGTTCTTGGATAGACAGCAATTTTATTTTTAGCAGATGGGCCTATGATAGTGCTCATTCTAAAATTTCACTATTACCTGCATTTTTGAAGTACACATTAGTTATCTTACTGAATTACCAACAAAATCAAATGTCTTTCTTTGCACATGTTAAAATTCACTGCAAGTATTCTATTTTTAAATAAAAAATAATTACTTAAATTCTAAATTTAAAATCTTCAAAATCGAATGAAAATGTGAAGTGCTCATTAATTTCCAGCTGTATGAGAACCTTGGGAAAGAGATGAAAAATAGTTTATTAGATACAAAGGCAGGAAGGAAAACCTTAAGCCCAAATAAATCTATTTAAGTCTTATGTGTATAAACCAGTGTACCAATTCAGAAGAAGTGGACTTGTAATCTGGTGTTAGTGTACTCTACTCTCAAATTCAGCACGATGTTTGTCCAGAACTTAGATTTATGTTGTGATGAAAAGGTGAGAAGTTCATAGCGCTGAATTTTAAGTGAGGAATAAAACCAAACTGTATTTTTGAAGTACACATTAGTTATCTTACTGAATTACCAACAAAATCAAACGTCTTTCTTTTGATTTAGCAGCTATTTAAAAATTCAGAGAGAAATGAAGATAATGAGAATTTTTTCATTTTTCAAAATCTTTTAAGTCAGATGATCATAAAATCTTACTAATCAGAAAGTATATATATATATATATATATATATATACCTATATATATGGGTATATATATATATATATACTATAAAGAACAAATTGTATTCTTTTAGCAACAAAATTAGTTTTGGTTAGTAGTTATTAACTAACAAAACGATGCCAACTAGAGGTATTCTAGTTGTTCTTATGAAAAGATGTTCATTTATGTAGATATCAAAAAGGGATGCTAATAAAATTTCCTGGTCTGGGGAGGGATATGTCTACTTACTGCTCTGACTTGTTGAAACCATTCATTTGTTCAAGAACTCCATCCTTTTCACCATAGAAAATGCATAAAATCCCAACCAAGACTTCATTGAAATCACTCAAATTAATGGTCAAGTGTTGCCCAACTTCTTAAAAACTCAGGCTGGCTTTGATACCAAAATTCTCATTCCCGATTCTGCGACTGGTTGAAAACCACTGACGGCAAAACTTAATTTAATTCAAAAATATGGATATGCTTAAAATATTAAACTCATTTTTTCTTCTTCCCCTTTACCTCAAACTCAGCATGTTAGATTCATTCTTAACACCTAGTTTGTTGTTGTTTTTTAAACATTATAAGGTGTTTTGTGCTTGAAAAATGCTTATGTTTCCCATTCAGAATTTTATAGAGCATTAAACACTCTTCAGACAAAAATAGCAATCACGACACAGAATTGGAACACATACACAGAACACCCTCCCTAACTGACCTCTTTAATTTTGTTAAGATGAATGAAAGTGGTAAGAAATGTAGTATGGTTTTAATGGCACATAGTACCGATCAAAAGGAAAGCACCTTCTCCATTAATTATGTTTCCTTTCATAAGTTACCGAAATACTTCCATAAGAAATTTATTTCTTACACTGACTTTGAGTTATCAAGAGGTAAACACTAACATACACCAGGAAAATGTCACACTTACAGTGTGAAGATAACTCCTTAGGAAAGAGACATAGGATGGGGGCCCAGCTTTGGAAAGGTGGTAGTGACATAAAGAAGAGGGAATGTATGAAAAGAGAGACCATATGTGTTTCTCTTGCTTAGGGTCAAGTCAAGTTCTTTCTACTAGTTGCTCTCAAAAGTTACCAGCTTAAAAGTAAATTTCATGCTGGTCATAAATCTACCCTATCCCACACGTTCAAGTCCTGTCAGTTTAAAAGTAACTGACAATCTGCAAATTGATACAGCTACTATATAGAACAGTACACAGATTTCTTAAAAAACTAGGAATTAAACCACCATATGACCTAGCAATCCCACTACAAGGCATATACCTTGAGGAAAGACACATGTAACCCAATGTTTATTGCAGCTTTATTTACAATAGCTAGGACATGGAAGCAACTTATATGCCCATCAACAGATGAATAGATAAAAAAGCTGTGGTACATATATACAGTGGAATATTACTTGGCCATAAAAAGGAACACATTTGAGTCAGTCCTGCCGGAGTCCAGTCCAGTTCCAGCAGCCAGGGAATCAGCCTGAAGGGATGAGTGGTGTCGGCAGAGAATGATGCAGCTTCTGACTCAACGTGCGGGACTGCATGTTTATTTCAAGCATCAGGTTTTCTTTTATACTTTTACAAAAGCCTTAGGTCAGAGGTTTGACATCTTCAGTTCCCCCTCACCCCAGATTTACTATCTCTATAAATCATTGTTGCCCTTCAGAGTTCCCTCTTAAGTGTCCTTGTGATTACATTGTAACTCATGTTTGTCTCTGGGCTTCATACCATATTCCTCAGTTTATTTCTTATCTTTCTAAATCCTGCTAGCCCCTAGTATCCTAAGCTCATTATCTCCTAAAAAGGCTTCTAGCTATTCAGTTCTGTTCAGTTCAGTCACTCAGTCATGTCCAACTCTTTGTGACCCCATGAATTGCAGCATGCCAGGCCTCTCTGTCCATCACCAATTCCTGGAGTCTACCCAAACCCATGTCCATTGAGTCGGTGATGCCATCCAACCATCTCATCCTCTGTCGTCCCCTTCTCCTCCCGCCCCCAACCCTACCCAGCATTAGGTCTTTTCCAATGAGTCAACTCTTTGCATCAGGTGGCCAAAGTACTGGAGTTTCAGCTTCAACATCAGTCCTTCCAATGAACACCCAGGACTGATCTCCTTTAGGATGGATTGATTGAATCTCCTTGCAGTCCAAGAGACTCTCAAGAGTCTTCTCCAACACCACAGTTCAAAAGCATCAATTCTTCGGCGCTAAGCTTTCTTCACCGTCCAACTCTCACATCCACACACGACCACTGGAAAAACCATAGCCTTGACTAGACGGACTTTTGTTGGCAAAGTAATGCCTCTGCTTTTAAATATGCTATCTAGGTTGGAAATAACCTTCCTTCCAAGGAGTAAGCGTCTTTTAATTTCATGGCTGCAGTCACCATCTGCAATGATTCTGGAGCCCCCCAAAATAAAGTCTGACACTGTTTCCACTGTTTCCCCATCTATTTCCCATGAAGTGATGGGACCAAATGCCATGATCTTAGTTTTCTGAACGTTGAGCTTTAAGCCAACTTTTTCACTCTCCTCTTTCACCTTCATCAAGAGGCTCTTTAGTTCTTCTTCACTTTCTGCCATAAGGGTGGTGTCATCTGCATATCTGAGGTTATTGATATTTCTCCAGGCAATCTTGATTCCAGCTTGTGTTTCTTCCAGCCTGGCGTTTCTCATGATGTACTCTGCATATAAGTTAAATAAGCAGGGTGACAATATACAGCCTTGACGTACTCCTTTTCCTATTTGGAACCAGTCTGTTGTTCCATGTCCAGTTCTAACTGTTGCTTCCTGACCTGCATACAGGTTTCTCAAGAGACAGGTCAGATGGTCTGGTATTCGCATCTCTATCAGAATTTTCCACAGTTTATTGTGAGCCACACAGTCAAAGGCTTTGGCATAGTCAATAAAGCAGAAATAGCTATTTTTCTGGAACTCTCTTGCTTTTTCGATGATCCAGCGGATATTGGCAATTTGATCTCTGGTTCCTCTGCCTTTTCTAAAACCAGCTTGAACATCTGGAAGTTCACGGTTCACATATTGCTGAAGCCTGGCTTGGAGAATTTTGAACATTACTTTACTAGTGTGTGAGATGAGTGCAATTGTGTGGTAGTTTGAGCATTCTTTGGCATTGCCTTTCTTTGGGATTGGAACGAAAACTGACCTTTTCCAGTCCTGTGGCCACTGCTGAGTTTTCCAAATTTGCTGGCATATTGAGTGCAGCACTTTCACAGCATCACTTTTGAGGATTTGAAATAGCTCAACTGGAATTCCGTCACCTCCACTAGCTTTGTTTGTAGTGATGCTTTCTAAGGCCCACTTGACTTCACATTCCAGGATGTCTGGCTCTAGATGAGTGATTACACCATCGTGATTATCTGGGTCGTGAAGATCTTTTTTGTACAGTTCTTCTGTGTATTCTTGCCACCTCTTCTTAATATCTTCTGCTTCTGTTAGGTCCACACAATATCTGTCCTTTATCGAGCCTATCTTTGCATGAAATGTTCCTTTTGTATCTCTAATTTTCTTGAAGAGATCTCTAGTCTTTCCCAATCTGTTGTTTTCCTCTATTTCTTTGCATTGATCGCTGAGGAAGGCTTTCTTATCTGTCCTTGCTATTAGTATCTCTAAAATTCCTAGTCTCTATAAGCTATAGTAAAATATGCCAACACTACAACATTCCTTAAACTTTTAGCTTCTAACTATTCTTAATTATTCCTAAACCCTAAACTCAGCAAAATTCTTTTGCCATAAACATTTCCCTCACAAGCAGGTCTCAGATAATAATCTTTCCCATGGCCTCAAGCTGCGGCCTATGTGCTCATCCTGGAACATTCTTTGTAAAGATCCTTGAACAAATGTCAATAGTTAACTTTATGGATTATTTCTTGGGCATAACTGCAGAAGGCTTTGTGCTTTCTCATGCTCCTCACAAGAACAATAAGCACCTTAACATTCTTTCCAGCCAACTCAACCAAAGGAAGGAAAGGACAAGTCAGAATCACAAGACCTAACTCCTTCACCCCAGGACCGTGACTGCGGGATGAGGAGAGGGGGTTGGGGCTGTGCCTCCATTTTGTCAGTAATGCCTAACATGGCTCCTGACATAGTCCTAATGAGGTGGATGAACCTAGAGCCTATTATACAGAGTGAAGTATTAAGTTAGAGAAAAACAATTATTGTATACTAACACACATATATGGAATCTACAAAGACGGTACTGATGAACCTATTTTCAGAGCAGCAACTGAGACACAGACACTGAGAACAGACCCATGGACATAGCTGGCAGGGGAAGGAAAGGGTGGGAGGTATGCAGAGAGTAACATGGAAACATATATTACCATATGTAAAATAGACAGCCAATGGGAATTTGTTGTATGACTCAGGGAACTCAAACCAGGGCTCAGTAACAACCTAGAAGGGTGAGACAGGGAGGCAGGTGGGAGGGATGTTCAAGCGGGAAGGAACATGGGTAAACCTATGACTGATTCATGTTGATGTTTGGCAGAAACCAATGCAATACTGTAAAGCAATTAGCCTTCAATTAAAAATAAATAATTTTTTTAAAAAAGTAACTACAACCTGATTGTTTTATGAAGACAAAAGGTAGGAAATATTCCTTTTCCTAAGTAAGAGGTTTTGCACATCTTCCTGGGTAACACATCCTAATAGGTACACATATTACAGAATTTCCCCTTTTACATATGCAAACTGTCATTCTATACATTAGTAACACACTTGCATTTCTAAATATTTTGAGCATATTAACTGACAGTCTGTTTTTCACTAAAGCCTCTAACCTTTCTGGCTGTCTTTCTACCTGCCTTGAGTTTATCAGTCTGCTTCCATTCCTCAGATGAATCCATGTAGCTTTTCTAGAATATTTGTCACCACCCTTAGAATGTTGATTCTGTTTTCAAAAATTGCAGGCATCCCTCATTTTGTTCTTTACCTTTCAGGCATGTGGTTCCTACAAGGTGCTCTGCTAGCCTGATCCCTTATCACCTTTCCCTCTCATAATCTGACAGTGATCCAACACAAACATACTCTAGATATCTCCACTAGATTTTACATTGGTATATCGATAAAGCTTTAGATCACTGTTTCTTAAACTTAGGCCCAGAGAAAACATATTCTTGAGTACGTGTGAAACCTTTACAAGTATCTGTCAACTTTGTACTGTTGTTTCATTGATAAACTAATAAAAAGAAACGCTGAATAGAAACACATTCTGGATTTTCTAGATGACCACCCCACAACCGAGTATAAACACATGATTTTTGTGCTTGTACCTGCTACCTTTGAAAAAATAATCTTTTAACTTTTAATGCAGTGTTTTTCTAAAAGTAGGCTAAAGTGATTCTTGGGAGGCCATGAATATTTTAAAATACTAGCCTAGACCAAGTTTTTGCAGCTTAATGAGGAACATCTAATGTGACAGTAAAAACCATCTAAAAGTCAAAATGATTATTTGGCACTTCATCATCTACCAGGTAGGTCTCTGTTATAAAAGTTTTAATATATGCCTTGTTGAAGCAATGCTGATTATATGCAATGCCTGTTTGTTTTAAAAGCTGGACCTGGTGTTACATGGAGGAGGAGGAGATCCTATTTTAATCCTTCTAGGTAATAGCAACCAGGTAAAGTTCACAAAAAACCACTGGACCTACTCTGAGGACAAATCTTCCAATCCACAAAGCCAATAATATAATCCAGGACTATTCACATCCTCTAATGTAACTAATGAGTAAACTGCAAAACTGTGGGGATACTAACCAGGGTGAAGATGAGAGGTGAGACAGGAAGTGAGAGGGTGAAAGGGGTGGGGAACGAGGAACAAATGAAATGTGAAGATAAAACAGACTAAAGATCCACTGAAACCTCTGACACCCAAGCTAAATAGTTATAATTGAAATTTCAATATTTCCTTTAGCAGTCAAACTAAAATCTTTTAAACCCCTGAAGTATAAATTCATTTGTCACCTTTGGAAGTGACACTAACTTAAAAAATAAGTCCTTGTGAGTACCTCAGCTAGTTGTTAAAACATAGTTTTCCTTTTTAAAAAACATTTATGCTTGCAAACATTTTATACCATTTTCAGAAAGAATGGGAAAAGACACTGCAACCATACATTAGTCTAACCCAAGATTAAATATAAATTGCCCTTTGAGTCTGAACAAGCAATGCTACTTTTAGATGTGAAATATATTTTCTTAAGGTTGGGATTTAAGAATGGTATCTCAAAAGAATAAATACTGCAGTTTCAAATGACTGAAAACTTTATCATCTATTTATTTCAAGAATATAATACTTGCTTGTTATAAGCTCCTTGAAGGTAAGGGATTATTGTCTTCTAAAATTCTGTAACTTCCAAACACTTAACATAGTGCTTTGCATATGTTAGATCCTAAATAATTATGTATTAAAAATAATTTTCCTTGGTTATCCACTTCCTATGTTTAGCACATCTATCTTTCCTTTTTCTGTCCTACTTCTATTCTTTGAGAATAGGTTTTAAACTAAGACAACATACTTTTATTTAATAATTAACTAAATGAAGTCTTCAGTTTTAGTTCTTATTAGTACCTAGGACACACAATTCTATTTCCCTCTAAGTCCATTTAGTATGGTACCAAAAATAATAATTAGAATACATTCAGGACACAGCAATTATGACTTGAAAAACATTAACTGGGTTATTAACAACATAAAAGTAAGAAAATTTTCCATCAATGGCTCTCAAGTTCAAGGTTGTTGCTTAAGAACTAAGGAATTTGTGATACAAATAAATACTACAAGTGTCAGGTGTATCAGGTTTCTATTTCTGATCAAACCCGTTATTTGCTATGAATTTCCCAGCTGTGAAACAGAAAATTCAGTACTCGATACTCTCTGCTAAGTAAAAACATGGTTCTGTATCAGTTCTGTTACTCTCAAAGACACGCATGTTCTCCTGACCAAGTCCACTAACCGTTAAGCAGAAAGCACAAGTGTTACAGACACACAGATTAAAAGAAACCAAATGTATGAGGATTCAATTCTTTTGCATATGCCCATCAAATATAATGGAGAAGGAAATGGCAACCCACTCCAGTATTCTTACCTGGAGAATCCCATGGACAGAGGAGCCTGGTGGGCTTCTGTTCATGGGGTCATAAAGAGTCAGACACGACTGAGTGACTAAGCACATCAAATATAAAAATGTAACTTTTAAGAAGTTCCTTAAATTCTCTTTAGGTAGAAAAGGAATTTCTATCAAAATTTACTAAATTGTAACTGAATCCACTTTAAATGATCTATCCAGAACTGACAAACTAGGTAATGAATATAACTGGTAAGGGGCGTACTTAAAACTGCCATGGGCCAATTCCCTGGTGGTCCAATGGCTAGGATTCTACACTTTCACTGCTGTGGGCCCAGGTTTGATTCCTGTTTGAGGAACTAAGATCCCGCAGGCGCCGTGGGGTGGCCCAAACACACAAATAACTGCTACAGCTTTTCAGTTCTTTACAAACCTGCTGTTAAAAACACATCTCATTATAAATTTATATACCATGCCCAATATTTTGAAACAAAAGAAATTTGTTAAAAACAAACCACCTTGTGACTTCAATGAATACAGAGGGTTATAGTTAGCAGAGAGAAAACATGAACAAAATCCCTTAATACCAAATAATGGAATGGTACTAAGTTGAGACACAGTACCATTATATAACAAACACACATAAGACAGGAAAAATGGCATAGACCAAAACCACAATTTTTTTCTAATGACAGGGGACAGGTTAAAAAAAAAAAATCTTATTATCTATGATGCTAGCATCACATATATGTGATTTAAATTCCCTGAGAAGTGTATGCAAGCCTAAAATAATATTTCAACTGCTTATTTTATGCTGATACATGGTGGTGTAATAAAATAACTGTATGGACTTGTTACATTCTGAATGCATACACACAGAATACTGATGATACAAAAATGAGAAACATATATTTCCTGGAAGAGTCAAGTTAAATAGATTTGAAGTGTTTCAAGAAGTACAGTAGACAGCTGCAAATATTTGGCCATATTCAAGTTGAGAAGGAACATTTAAAATCACTCCTTCGTTATGGTATTCGTTGGGAGAGAAAAAATTCAATCTATGGTCAAATCTACTTATAAATGCTTATGGCTGATATGTTTTTAAACTCTTTTTGGCAAAATTATTCTGAGTAATTTTTGGTACAGGAATTTCAGTTAAATAATTTGAATAATGTCTTAGACTTGGCTGAAAAAAGGATGTGACCAAATATTCATCAGTTCAGTTCAGTCGCTCAGTCGTGTCTTATTCTTTGTGACCCCGTGGACTGCAGCACACCAGGCTTCCCTGTCCATCACCAACATCTGGAGTTTACACAAACTCATGTCCATTGAGTCGGTGATGCCATCCAATCATCTCATCCTCTGTGATCCCCTTCTCCTCCCACTTTCAATCTTTCCCAGCATTAGGGTCTTTTCAGATGAGTCAGTTCTTTGCATCAGGTGGCCACAGTATTGGAGTTTCAGCTTCAACATCAGCCCTTCCAATGAACACCCAGGACTGATCTCCTTTAGGATGGACTGGTTGGATCTTCTTGCAGCCCAAGGGACTCTCAAGAGTCTTCTCCAACACCACAGTTCAAAAGCATCAATTCTTGGTGCTCAGCTTTCTTCACCATCCAACTCTCTCATCCACACATGATCACTGGAAAAATCATAGCCTTGACTAGACGGACCTTTGTTGGCAAAGTAATGTCTCTGCTTTTTAATATGCTATCTAGGTTGGTCATAACTTTCCTTCCAAGGAGTAAGTGTCTTTTAATTTCATGGCTGCAGTCACCATCTGCAGTGATTTTGGAGCCCAGAACAATAAAGTCAGCCACAGTTTCCACTTTTTCCCCATCTATTTGCCATGAAGTGATGGGACCGGATGCCATGATCTTAGTTTTCTGAATGTTGAGTTTTAAGCTGACTTTTTCACTCTCCTCTTTCACTTTCATCAAGAGGCTCTTTAGTTCTTCTTCACTTTCTGCCATAAGGGTGGTGTCATCTGCATATCTGAGGTTATTGATATTTCTCCAGGCAATCTTAGATTCCAGCTTGTGCTTCTTCCAGCACAGCGTTTCTTATGATGTACTCTGCATATAAGTGAAATAAACAGGGTGACAATATACAGCCTTGATGTACTCCTTTCCCAATGTGGAACCAGTCTGTTGTTCCATGACCAGTTCTAACTGTTGCTTCCTGACCTGCATACATGTTTCTCAAGAGGCAGGTCAGGTGGTCTGGTATTTCCATCTCTTTCAAAATTTTCCACAGTTTATTGTGATCCACACAGTCAAAGGCTTTGGCATAGTCAATAAAGCAGAAATAGCTATTTTTCTGGAACTCTCTTGCCTTTTCGATGATCCAGAGGATGTTGGCAATTTGATCTCTGGTTCCTCTGCCTTTTCTAAAACCAGCTTTCACATCTGGAAGTTCATGGTTCACGTATTGCTGAAGCCTGGCTTGGAGAATTTTGACAATTACTTTATTAGCGTGTGAGATGACGGCAATTGTGTGGTAGTTTGAGCATTCTTTGGCATTGCCTTTCTTTGGGACTGGAATGAAAACTGACCTTTTCCAGTCCTGTGGTCACTGCTGAGTCTTCTAAATTTGCTGGCATATTGAGTGCAGCACTTTCACAGCATCATCTTTTAGGATCTGAAATAGTTCAACTAGAATTCCATCACCTCCCCTAGTTTTGCTTGTAGTGATGCTTCCTAAGGCCCACTCGACTTCACATTCCAGGATGTCTGGCTCTTACATTTTTACACTTCTAAGAATTCTGCTGTCTGAAGTCATATTAGGTATTAATCCATTCCAGCTTCAAAAGGTCATTAAACTTCACAGATTCATGAACTTTATATAATGGGATGCCATTTTCCTTACCTAAATTCGTTTGGGAGAACATTAACCAACTAATTTGGAGAAACGATATGCCAACTTCCAATCATTCAAACAAATCCAATTTTCTGTAACAACCTTTAAATAGACAAACGTCTAAGTAAAGTTTGAAAATAAACAGCTCATTAATTAAAAAGGACAGAACACTATTGAGACAAAATTTCAACCTAAAATGATTTAAAATCACTTGGAAGAAGCGTAACACATAAATTTTATATACTAAACTACACCATCCAGGAAATAATTTAGAAATAAATACATTTTACAGAAAGAAAGGATATCAACAGTTTAAGTCAAGCCACATCTAGCTTTGCCTTTGGGTACCATGCTTTTTTTGCAATTTAGGTATTATAAAGACATTTACAAATTAAACACTTATATATATGTGATAAAGAGAAGACCATCCACAGAAAAAAACAAACCAAAACTACATCTTAGAGTCTCTAGATGTTACACATTATTTACAATGACGAGGTATATTAATTTTAGTACAATATCTCTTAAAATGAAAAATACTTCTTCATCTCAATTACAGAGGTATATTATCAGACCAAAACTACATTTTTCAGAAAGAAAGCTTTAATGGCATTTCTGAGGGGCAATGCTTACACTTAAGCAAGGTTAATACAATAAGTGAAAGGAAAAGAGGCTTCCCTGGTGGCTCAGATGGTAAAGAATCTGCTTATAATGAGTGAGACCTGGGTTTGATCCCTGGGTCGGGAAGATCCTCTGGAGAAGAGAATGGTAACCCACTCCAGTATTCTTGCCTGGAGAATTCCATGGACAGAGGAGTCTGTCAGGTTAGTGTGCTAAGCTTTCTTTAACAAAAACAGTTGTGCTATGATGATGTGATAGCAGCTAATAATCACTCTGCCCAGAGAGAAATATCTACACATTCTCCCTACACACTCACCATACCAGGCACACACATTCAAAGTGAGTGGTTTTACAGGTATTGGTTAGGAACTTTCGGTTAAAATGCAAACCACAATAATAGAGTTTAATTTCTTACATTGGGGGGAAAAGAAGCGTAGGTTAAGCTAAAATTCCTTTCCTCAGTAGGATCATGAATATAAACCTTCAAAATTCATCCAGAAAGTCTATTCAGTGGATAACGAAAAACTAAGAAGAGAAGAGGATATACTTTTAACAAGTAGCAACTTACCTGATATGCCATTCTTGCTGGTGTTCAATAAAGCTACAGATGCTGCAGAAACTCTTTTATTGTTCACAGTCTGCCCTGGTTTTCTTGAGGTACATTCTTCACTATCACTGTCCTGTAAATTTAGTAGTCTTGGCTGGAAACACTGTAGTCGACATGATCTGATATTGCTTAATATTTCAGAAAGGGACAGTCTATTTTCACAATGTTTATTGGAAGCATTGGTCCGAGAGAAATTAGAAGAAAAGTCTATAGTTTGGGAAGCGCTTGAAAAGCCATTCAGCATTTCAGGGTCTATCTGTTTCAGGACTGAGTCATGTTCTGTGGCTATCCGGTCCATTATGACCCTGAAAAGCAATATAAAGCCAAATATTACCTAGAAGAACTTAATAACATTTTCTTGATACCGTCCCTTCCATCTTGGAAACAAATACCACGTCAAAACAAACTGTTTACCTTCCACCTCTGCCAATTCGCCTTCTTGCAAATCCTATACATCGTCGTGGGACTGTGAGTGTTGTAAGACAATGCCTGTATCTTAACTTATCCAAATCTGCCAATTCTGAATTTCCAAATGAACGGTTAGTTTGGTCCAAACGAGGCTGCACAAAAAGGAAAAAAAAATTAAAACTCATAGAATAATTCTGAAATGAAGTTAAATCATGATAAAAATAAAGTAACTACAGTATTAGCAGAACAATTAAAATTTAGATATACAACTTTGAAATTTGGATTTAAATGTTAACCAGGTAAAATTCTATAAAACTGATTCAGATGTTCACTCATCAAAATAACTTAAACTAAATTTTTATGACTATCAATACATTTAAGATATATTATATTTTAAAAGAAATATATCTTTAAAGAACAATGTGGCCTTTAACATTTATGTAGAAGAGTTGCTGTTCAGTCACTCAGTAGTGTCCATGTCTCAGTGACTCTAGAGATAATGAATTTAGTAATTTATAAACTTCCTACTGAGATATATTACAGGGACTTTAAAAGGATTTTCAAAACTTTCACTTCAAGAAAGCATGCATGACCTTATTTTAGGTACCTGAATATGTTCTAGTGTCACCCAGTTTGTAGTCGATGGAAACTTGAATAGAATTTATATCCTACTGTTGTGTGAAAACTGTATAAATCTCAAATTATGTTGAATTGGTGCATGGTGCTTTTCAGCTCTACTATATGCTTCTACTTTTCTGTATATTCATTCTGTTAATTATTGAGAGTTCGATATTGAAATCTAATTAAAAAATAATTGTAATATATGGTGGAGCTATATGCAACCTTGTTCTGTATTTTCCACGTCTTCTGTAAATGTGTTATCATACTTTCATAATTTAAAAAAATAAAAAAGAGAATAAAAAAAAGCAAGCAGATGAAATTCATATTTCCTCTCTTTATTTTTAACGACATACAGTGCATTTCTTAGCCTTCCCATTTCCTCAGTCCAGTTAAGTCACTCAGTCGTGTCCGACTCTTTGCGACCCCATGTACTGCAGTACACCAGGCTTCCCTGTCCATCATCAACTCCCAGGCCTGCTCAAACTCCTGTCCGTTGAGTCACTGATGCCATCGAACCATCTCATTCTCTGTCGTCCCCTTCTCCTCCTACCTTCAATCTTTCCCAGCATCAGAGTCTTTTCAGATGAGTCAGTTCTTCACATCAGGTGGCCAAGTACTGGAGTTTCAGCTTCAGCATCAGCCCTTCCAGTGAATATTCAGGACTGATATCCTTTAGCACGGACTGGGTGGATCATCTTGCAGTCCAAGGGACTCTCGAGAGTCTTCTCCAACACCAAAGTTCAAAAGCATCAAGTCTTAGGCGCTTAGCTTTCTTTATAGTCCAACGCGCACATCCATACATGACTACTGGAAAAACCATAGCTTTGACTAGATGGACCTTTGGTGGCAAAGTAATGACCAGGAGCTGACTGTGGCTCAGATCATGAACTCCTTATTGCAAAATCCAGACTTAAATTGAAGAAAATAGGGAAAACCACTAGACCATTCATGTATGACATAAATCAAATCCCTTACAATTATATAGTGGAAGTGACAAATAGATTCAAGGGATTAGATCTGATAGACAGAGTGCCTGAAGAACTATGGACGGAGGTTCGTGACACTGTACAGGAGGCAGTGATCGAGACCATCCCTAAGAAAAAGAGATGCAGAAAGGCAAAATGGTTGTCTGAGGAGGCCTTACAAACAGCTGAGAAAAAAAGAAAGCTAAAGGCAAAGGAGAAAAGGAAAGATATACCCATCTGAATGCAGAGTTCCAAAGAATAGCAAGGAAAGATAAGAAAGACTTCCTCAGTGATCAATGCAAAGAAACAGAGGAAAACAATAGAATGGGAAAGACTAGAGCTCTCTTCAAGAAAGTTAGAGATACCAAGAGAACATTTCATGCAAAGATGGGCTCAATAAAGGACAGAAATGGTATGGACCTGACAGAAGCATAAGACATTAAGAAGAGGTGGCTAGAATACACAGAAGAACTGTACAAAAAAGATCTTCATGACCCAGATAACCACAATGGTGTGATCCCTCACCTAGAGCCAGACACCCTGGAATGCAAAGTCAAGTGGGCCTTAGGAAGCATCACTGTAAACAAAGCTAGTGGAGGTGATGGAATGCCAGTAGAACTATTTCAAATCCTAAAAGATGATGCTGTGAAAATGCTGCACTCAATATGCCAGCAAATTTGGAAAAAGCAGTGACCACAGGAATGGAAAAGGTCAGTTTTCATTCCAATCCTAAAAAAAGGCAATGCCAAAGAATGTTCAAACTACAGCATAATTACACTTATTTCACATGCTAGCAAAGTAATGCTTAAAATTCTCCAAGCCAGGCTTCAACAGTACATGATCTGTGAAAATCCAGATGTTCAAGCTGGATTTAGAAAAGGCAGAGGAACCAGAGAAAAAATTGCCAACATCCATTCGGTCATCAAAAAAAGCAAGAGAGATCCAGAAAAACATCTACTTTTGCTTTATTGTCTATGTCAAAGTCTTTGACTGTGTGGAACACAACATGCTGTGGAAAATTCTTAAAAGCGATCGTAATACCAGACCACCTGACCTTCCTCCTGAGAAATCTGTATGCAGGTCAAGAAAAAACAGTTAGAACATGACATGGAACAACAGACTGGTTCCATATCGGCAAAGGAATATGTCCAGGCTGTATATTGTCACCCTGCTTATTTAACTTATATGCAGAGTACATCATGAGAAATGCTAGGCTGGAAGAAACAGACGCTTGAATCAAGATTGCGGAGAGAAATATCAATAACCTCAGATATAGAGATGACACCACCCTTATGGCAGAAAGTGAAGAAGAACTAAAGAGCCTCTTGATGAAAGTGAAAGAGAGAGTGAAAAAGTTAGCTTAAAGCTCAACATTCAGAAAACTAAGATCATGGCATCTGGTCCCATCACTTCATGGCAAATAGATGGGGAAACAGTGTCAGACTTTATTTTTTGGGGCTACAAAATCACTGCAGATGGTGACTGCAGCCATGAAATTAAAAGACGCTTACTCCTTGGAAGGAAAGTTATGACCAACCTAGATAGCATATTAAAAAGCAGAGACATTACTTTGCCAACAAAGGTCCATATAGTCAAGGCTATGGTTTTTCCAGGAGTCATGTATGGATGTGAGAGTTGGACGGTGAAGAAAGCTGAGCACCAAAGAATTGATGAATTTGAACTATGGTGTTGGAGAAGACTCTTGTGAGTCCCTTGGACTGCAAGGAGATCCAACCAGTCCATCCTAAAGGAGATCAGTCCTGGGTGTTCACTGGAAGGACTGATGTTGAAGCTGAAACTCCAATACTTTGGCAACCTCATGCAAAGAGTTGACTCACTGGAAAAGACCCTAACGCTGGGAAGGATTAAGGGCAGGAGGAGAAGGGAATGACAGAGGATGAGATGGCTGGATGGCATCACTGACCCAATGGACATGGGTTTGGGTAAATTCCGGGAGTTGGTGATGGACAGGGAGGCCTGGCGTGCTGCAATTCATGTGGTCGCAAACAGTCGGACACGACTGAGTGACTGAACTGAACTGAACTGAGACCGCATATTAAAAAGTAGAGACATTACTTTGCCAATAAAGGTCCATCTAGTCAAAGCTATAGGTTTTCCAGTAGTCATGTATAGATGTGAGTATTGGAGTATAAAGAAAACTGAGTGCCGAAGAATTGATGCTTTTGAACTGTGGTGTGGATAAGACTCTTGAGAGTCCCTAGGACTGCAAGGAGATCCAACCAGTCCATGCTAAAGGAAATCAGTCCTGAATATTCACTGAAAGGGCTGATGCTAAAGCTGAAACTCCAATACTTGGCCACCTGATGTGAAGAACTGACTCATCTGAAAAGACCTTGATGCCGGGAAAGATTGAAGGTAGGAGGAGAAGGGGACGACAGAGAATGAGATGGTTCGATGGCGTCATTTACTCGATGGACAGGAGTTTGAGTAATCTCCGGGAATTGGTGATGGACTGCATGCTGCAGTCCATGGGTGTCACAAGGAATTGGACATGACCGAGCAACTGAACTGAACTGAAGTCATCTTGACATGAGTTATCTGTTAATTCCAGTTCACAAAACACCACAAAAAATATAGTTCTTACAGCATAATACTGGCATCCTGCCCGCCTCCTGAAAGCACAGGGACCATCAGGATCATTTTCTTCTTCGGGTTCTGATGCTGGGGATGGTACCTAGGAAAGAGGCATGAAGCATTCCATTTAGGAGTTACCAAAAGTCAACAATGTTTGTAATGGTCTAAAATGAGAACCTGATCACAAACAGTGAAATCACTCCACATTACATACAGTAGGTAGTGAAGTCCCCACAATATTTAAAGATTAGCAAAAGTTTTGTACTGTTAACAATCATTTTTAATGGGTAAGTTCTTAGAGGTAAGTTCACATGGTATTGCTTAACTGTTTCTGAACATGTAAATGCTTTAAGCTTGAAAATAATTAGTATGGTTTTTACATACCCCATTTATACATTTTATAAATATTGCATGTGGCCCTAAATATTTTATAATAATAATTATGCTTCATGTATAGGTAGGTATGCTTTTATACAATAACTTCATTTCTCTATAATAAAGCCTAAAACCAGGAAGATAAAAAAACTTCTGAATAACCTCCCATCCCCCAAAGCCGAAAAGTTCATACACTGCACTGAAAGGGGAGTCCCTTATTTCCCCATTTGTTTTTAAAATCATTTTTAAAATTTAACAGATCAGAAGCTGAAAATCAAAAGAGGAAAGAGGACTTGCTAAAAGGTAAGCAGACTGGTTTAAAAGTACTAATCTCACCATCTGACATCAAAAGAATAAAGACTTTCAAAAAGTTGTCTCATATTAAAAAGCATAGGACCAAGTGAGACTAGGACAAATCCCCCTACATAATCTGAGTGGACCTCTAAGGCAGCACTGGTACATTATAGCAAAATTTATGTTATTGAAAACAGATTAAGTGAAATACAAATATACTCTGATACGGCAGGAAATAATATGGTTTAGATAAATTTCTACCCATAATGGTTAAAATAAAAAAAAAAGTTTTGGTACTTAAGTTTCAGTTGTCTCGCAATTTCACTTTGGAGTACATCTCTTTTTCTGACAACGCTGGCTCAACCACATTTACTTGCAAACTTTTGAACCTCACAAATCCCTCTCTTCCTATTTTGAGAGGAAAAATGCTTTCTCCACATTATTTCAAAACTGTGGTAATTACCACTGAGCAGGATCATCCAGGGGAGAAAGGCATTTGTTTGAGGTTCCAATATACCTCCACCAACCCTATGGGGGAGACACAGAAACAGTAAGCTGGGCTGAATTCTTCTTCCTAGGGAACCAAACTCAAACCTGAAATTTGAAAGGAAATCCCAAATGTGAATTTTACACTTTGGTTCCTTTACAAAGCAACTACCTCTTCTAGAATGTACACAGGAAGTGTCACAAACAAAGTCTCAGAAATTTTTTGCATCCCTTCCTCCAGATTACCCAAGGAGGGGTTTCCAGGATTTAGTCTGAGATATAGGAAGACAGTGCTGATGTTAGGAGAACCAGAAGCATGACTGAGAAGAGACTGGGTTTGTATTCTGCTCTGTTGCAAATCAGTTGAAGTCTGGTTAAAATGTTCTTTAAGGCTCCCTATTCCTTTATTCTTGTTTATTGGACACAGAAGAAGCATATGATTATTTTAATTATTTTAAGCAATAAAATCCTGATTTTGTAAGAGCCACATTCTAAATAGCTGCCTCACTGAATAATGTTCAACTATAGGTACATGCCTACTTACTGTTTAGCAACTAGGGATACCATTATAAAAATTAATGTTGTCAAGGACCCAGTACAAGGACTCAGAGGAACCTAAAAGTTTCAAAATGCAATTTCATGTGGGAATGGGGACTATATGAATAAATATAAGAATTTAGAACAGAGATGAAGATTCCTTAATAGATGAGGAATATAGGTCTAGTATGCTGAGTGCATCTAACTATCAGACTGGATAGACTGATTCTAGCAATATAGGAAAAGTTTCTACTAGACACAGTATCCCTTAACATCATTCTTAAAAGGCTGGGAATGTACAGCAGAACTTTATGGGCTTTTATACATGTATTTATTTAGCCATTTCATTCCTCATTTAAACTTACTGCTAGCAGTTCCTTCTAATATGCTGTTTTCTCTGCCTTGGACCCTTCCCTACATCTTCTCTCTGGAAAAGATCTACTATTAGTGCCCTCATTCCTTCAAAATGTCATCTAATTCATGTCCCATGACTATTCAAAGCCCTGCCTGAGTCTAACAGCATAATCCTCTGGCAATTTTATTTATTTTTTTAATACTTTTTTAACTGCCCTCCCATCCAGACTGCCACATAACCTTGGGCAAGACCATCTGACAACTTTTAAGAAATAAGTTCATTTAAGTGCTTTTAAAGAGCATACTAAACTAAACACAATTTGTGCATTGTTACAATGTGTATGAATGCTGAAATATTATCTGGGCTAGAAAAACTAAATCATCTACAAAAAAGTAAAACTAATATAATCTAGCCAAAGAAGACAAATTTTATATAAACTCTATATTTTAAATAGTTACTACAACAAGGAGTTTTATAAACTGTCTTGCTTCAAAATTTATCTGTCATGTTGGTTTAAAAAAAATTTTTTTAGTAAGTCAGTCAAAATGTTGAAATACGGTAACACACGTTGTAGTACTCTCTTTAGGTTTCCTACACCATATGAAAAAGAAAAAAAGGAGGCCACTGCTACACCAGGTGCTAAACAATATATTTTTTAAAATCAATCCTTTAGTATATAAAATAAAAGTCTTGTTTTAAAAGCACATAGGAAACAAAAATTGAAAATTTTAAACTGTTGCTATGAAACTGCTAGAATATAACCAAAGAATTATTTTCACAAGTTAAAATTTGAACCAATTCTAAATCTTCTTTGGAGTCAAATAGTTATTGTCAAATAAATTAGCAAAATTTTCATTAAAAGTTGTAGAATACAATGCTGATGGAATATGGGAATTATTATTGGTGAATGTTTACAATTATGTGTTAAATGTCTTAAAATATCTTTAGCCCAGGAATTCCGTTTCTAATCATCTGTTTCAAATATGGAGGGACGAGGTAGAGATGCTCATTTTTATAAAAGGGAGAGCTTAAAACCACCTAAATGCTACACAATAGAAATAAAATATACTCAACTGACAGAAAATAACAGAAAGCAAATACCATTTCAGTAACTACATAAATAATGTGGAAAATGTTTATGTTATAACATTAGGTGAAGAAAGCGAGAATCAAAACTCTAAGATATTATGTTTTAAAATAGAGCAATATAAAAGACTAGAAGAAAATGTCTGTAAAATAGTTTTAAAACAAGCACCTGTGGAAATTCATCTTCCTCTGAGCTGTGAAAGTCATATTGCTTAAGGTCACTCTTATTGATCACAGGCAAGGTCTCAGGAGTGGGCTGCTGAGATGTTAGCACAGCCTCTGCTTTAGGCTTCTTTGGGTACTTCTTCTTTTGACGAACCACATCAGAAGCCTCTTCTTTCAAAGACAAATGATGCGGGTGCTGTTTACATGATGATTTTTCCCCCAAAAGGAAGAAATGAAAATCATTTTAGAAATCATAAAAAACTATACTGCTCTTTGAAAAAACATACATTTCTACCCAGGAGGTGATTTTATGGTTTTAATATGCAGAAACTATTATGTGATGATAAGGTAGAAAGTGCTTTGCTTTCACAAATTACAGTGAAAAATAATTATGACATTTAAATTTATTTTTTTATATTGTTATCAATACTTTAAACTAAGATGTTAGTGATTTTTAAAAAAATTCCTCTATTATTATGCAATCCAGTATTTACAATGTATTTAAATTCTATTTTAATTTTATTTAAGTCTACTGATTAATGATGAAAATTAACTATTTTTATTTTTAAAATGACTTGAATTAGATTATAAATTCATTAATTCATTTCTATGCTTATTTCCAATTTTTAAAAATATCTACACATGGAGCAACTTTTCTGAGACAGAAAGCTTATTAATTAGGGAAAAAACCTTCACTTTTTAGAATTAATTACCACCTTAGCTGAACAATAATCAAACTATCTTCAAGTACCCCACAGTTCTTTGGTGGCACGCAAGAGGCTGTCTGGCAGAGACTAACTGGTGGGTGGAGTCTAGAACCCAGCTATCCTCAACAGAGCAGCTGTTTCTGTTTTAATATACTGGCATTCTTTTTAATAAATAAGAATCTACTTTAAAAAGTTTGAAAATGACTGTTCTAAGCATCAAATTACAAGTGCTAACAAAGTGTAAAAATATTTAGGAAGTTTTACACTTTTTCAAGTAGCTCAGATTTTCATTAAAACTACTTTAGGGTCAAAAATGTTACACATGATGAAAATGTTGCTGAAACACTGAGTTATTGAAATATAAATGCTTTCATACAATGGGCATGGCTATGACATCAAAAAGAAATCCCCAACTTCTCAGAAACTACTTATATTTTAAAGTAGGATGTGTGACAAAGGAAATATAGTTAACTATGTGAAATGCAATCATATTTCTAAAATTAGTATTTAAATAGTGGGTGTTTAATCTTGGAGGTGATCTAAGATTAAGAATCAATATATAATACAAAGGCAGATTCTGCAGTAATTTGGGGTTGAGATTTTCATATTCTATGCCTATCAATAATATGTCTAGGAAAAGCATTGATTTAGAACTGGATTTTTAAAAATAATGTACAAAATGACATTTATTGTCTGGTTTACGGCAAAGTAAGTGTGATTTAAAGGGTAGGTGGGCTAGATGCCTGTGATTAATAAGAAAGAACTTTGGTGTTTGAATTGACACAGTTGAATAATGGAGGAGTCTCCCTACTCCACATTCTTCCTTGACCTTTAAGAAAGAACCCATGAAAAATAAGGATTGTGCACCTTTTCAAAAGATGAATTTTCCACAAACACCCTAAGCCACTTTTAATATCCTGCTACACAGCAGAGCTCTACTGTTGAAAAGCTCAGCCAATAACCTGTTTCTTTTTAAAAATCTCAGCTCTTCAAAGGTTTTATTAGTTTTTGCATTTCTCAACTGAATGTTTTTATACACCAAGTGAATAATGAACAAATGTAACTCTTCAGTCTAAGAAACTAATCACTAGTCTCTTTATTAGGAAAAAATTGAGTTCTAGAAGTTATAGGACTTTTTCAAGTCAAGATAAACAGCAACTGATAAATAAACCTGGTTTTGGCAATGGTAAGAACAGTAACTTTGAACAGTCTCAATGAAGAAAGATTGAATTTTGATGCCTGCCATCACAATGCAGGATTTGCTAAGGCAGTGATAATAACTAAGCTGTAATTGCCATTATTCTGTAGGGATGCAAGATAGCATAGTTGAAAACACATTGTTTTTGGTGTTAGACCTAGACTCAAAATCTTAAATCTGCCACTTAATAACTATATGATCTAAAAGTCACCCAGAGGTAAAAATCTACCTCAAAGGGATGTTGTAAGGATTAACGAATCAACATGCATGTAAAAAATCCTAGCAAAGTGCAAAAAGTAGGAACTCAAATATGTTAGTAATCTTCCTTCTTAACCAAACTATTATAAGACAATTTCAGAAACCAATTGTCCAGTCAATATTATCATACATGCTTCTCCCCAGAAGATACTCACCTTAGTTTTACATTCTTGGACTTTGTGATGATTTCCATTATGAAGAGTTGCTGGAGTGGCATATAATTCTTTTTCTGATCTATTGATCTTCACTTCATTAAGGATTTCACCACCATAGTCTCCTAAATGATATCTTGAAAAGGAAATAATATATAAGAAAATGTTACAGTTCAAAAATAAAAAAGAAATAAAAAACCAATGATATATCATTTACTTGGAACACAACTAATCAAACAGAGCCAACAATTAATCAGATTATTCTTAAGAGAGAAAATGTATGGGAATAAAGAAGCTCATATTTGGGATTTAGTAAAAACAAAACAATTCCCTCTCCTAATCTCTAAGATACACAGAAGATGGAATCTTCATATATTTCATATTTTCAAACACTGGGAAATGATGTTTTACAACGCTTACCTCAGGGAAACAAACAAAATTTTGTTAGGTTTAGCAGACTCTATTTAATTACGTAGGAAAAGGATTATTACATCGGTGAACACATTTTCAAAATGCACCGAAACAAGTGTTTCCTAACTAATCAAAAAATAAAATCAATTAAACATTTATTTCTCTCAAATTTTAATAGAACCTTTAATACAGAGAATGGGACAATAGGATTTCCAAGTTCTTTTCTAAATGCAATTAAATGATTATGCAAAAACAAGAAAGTTAAGTGTAACAGAGGACCTATACTATACACAAAAATATCTCCCAAATTTGCAACCCAAACTGGCAACTTAATGGTTTAAAAACAAAAAGCAAAAACTAGCAATCACAATTTTCAAAAAATGTAGATATTGTTAGATAGTCAATTTCAATAGTTATAAAGCTGAAATTTGGTTACATTTTGCCTTTCATCTGACTGAAGTGTTACTGGTATGTAAGAGTAGCAATGTTACCTTTTTTCCACAACTTCTAAGGTTAAGTGCAATAATTCTCGTTTTGTTTTCTCTCTTCTCTTAATCATTTCCAAAATGGTTATGGCTCTACTAAATTCTCGTCTCAGTTTCAACATCTTTTCATAAGAGGCTTCATCATTCTTTCGATTCTATTCAAAATAGTAAGTTTAAAAGAATAAATCCAACTGTCTACATTTCCAGCTTCATTCATCAAAATCTCATCAGACCCAAAATCATTCTATAAAAGCAAAATGTTCAAAACACACACACACACACATCTAAACAGCAATTACATTAAGAGAACCTATTTAACTAACTAACTAAATAAATAAGCAAATATCTCAATAAATATGCAGAAAAAAATGTTGCCAGCTGTTAAAAAGATGGAATGACACAGATGAGGTAATTCCAACATAAACAAAATTTTTAAAGTCTGCCTGAAAAAAAAACTACTATATCAAAAAATGTAATTTTTTCTTATTGTTAAAAGGTCTTTTTCAATGACAGAGAGAAACAGTTCTGTCACATCAAGGTTATCTAAAAATAGCCAAAATGAGTTGCTATTCATCCATTCAGCCTTCTAATTGTGGGCTAGCCAGTTCAATACACTACAATGTAAAAATTCACAATGACAAGCAAAGCTTCACTTTAAAAACTCAGATATAAAACAGATTACAGAATATAAAGGATTTCAAGGAATGGAATTACCATGCTGAATGTAGTAAAACCTCATTGCAGAGTAGAAAAGAGATCTACTAGTAAAAGGTTTGAATTTCATTATAAATTCTTACTTTGAAGTGTCAAAAGTAACTTGAACTAACTCACAGGTAAAAGTTCTAATAACTAGAGAAGGCTCAGTTATAATTAGCAGCAGCATCTGCATATAAAAGTTACTGTTAATAAAAATATTTTATTCAATCAAATAGCCACAGAGTTCTTACTTTGTATTAGGTGTGGAACTATCTGTTTAAAAACAGACCACTACCACTCCTCATTCTGTATGTTCAGACAGACTGCATTTAAGCAAGCTTTCCATACGTGACTTAATGAAGCAATGTGACATTAGAAATCTGAACCCAAAGAAAGCCAGGTTTCGTATCAGAGGATTATAAAAGAGAAAATAAAACCTGAGGAAGATACAAAGTTTTACTTTTTTCTTTTGTGTAGTTTCTTGTATTTGAAAATTAATCATTTCCTATAAAACATTACTTAAACTAAATCTCATTAAGGTAAGGTAGTGCATACTGAATATTAAAAAATATTATGTTATTAATAATAAATCACCCTTTAATCTTATCCAAAGGTATCACTTTCTCCCTTCAGTAACATATGTGACAAAAGACAAAAATCTAAAGCACAGTTTTAAGCAAAATATTTTGTAACCAGGCAGCAGTTGCACCTTATGATTAAAAAAAAAAGAACATAACCAACAGCAAATATTGAAATACAAAGTACTTGAATACTTCAGTATTGCTATCTGTTAAAAGTATTACACATGCCCCCTATCCTCAAAAGGCTTAAAGTCTAATAAGAATGAAAGAAATAAAAGTTCAAAAGATAAGTAACACCAGCTGAACAAAAAGTGCACCAGAACCTTTTCAAGTTGTCCTCCTCTTCACTAAATGTTTCTCTTGGACTATGTACTTCTCCCCCTTCTTACTCATTCATTTCCTCCTCTCTTTAGGCCCAAATAAGTAGCTTCCCTCGGAGAAGGCAATAGCAGCCCACTCCAGTCCTCTTGCCTGGAAAATTCCATGGACGGAGGAGCCTGGTAGGCTGCAGTCCATGGGGTCGCTACGAGTCAGACACAACTGAGCAACTTCACTTTCATTTTCCCTTTCATGCATTGGAGAAGGAAATGGCAACCCATTCCAGTGTTCTTGCCTGGAGAATCCCAGGGATGGGGGAGCCTGGTGGGCTGCCATCTATGGGGTCGCACGGAGTCGGACACGACTGAAGCGACTTAGCAGCAGCAGCAAGTAGCTTTCCTAACTTTTCTTTACCCCACTCCTGCCTTTTCTTCTATTTTTACCTTTTATTGTAAAATAATTTCATATTTATAAAAAAACTACAGAAATAGTATAAAAAATTCCCATATTACCTTCATCCAGATTCCCCAAAGTTTAATATGTTACATTTTCTTTATATATATCTATGATGTATATACACATTGTTACGGACTGAACATTTGCATCTCCTGAAAATTCCTATGCTGAAATCCTAACTATCCAATGGGATTTTTATTTGGAGGTGAGGGCTTTGGGAATCCTCATGAATGGATCAGTGCCCTTATAAAAGAGACCCCAGAGAGTTCTCTTGCCCCTTCTGCCATGTGAGGACACAGCAAGAGGACCATCTATGAGACAAGAAGCGTGGCCTCAACAGACACTAAGTCTGATAATAACAGGATCTTGGACTTCCCAATTTCCAGAACTGAGAAATAAATATTCATTGTTTACGCCACCCAGTCTATGTATTTTTGTTACAACAGCACAAACGGACTATGACACACATACATGTATGTATATAAACACATACATACATACATATATAACTTATTAGCAACAGTATTTCTAAATATTTTTCAAGAAAAGTTGAAGATATAATGCCTTCATCCCCTAAACACTTTAATGTATATTTTCTAAGAATAATGAGAGTCTCTTATACAATCTCAGTAACATTATCAAAATTAGGAAATTAACACTGAAATAAAAACTATTATCTAATTTATAGACTCTCCTCATATTTCACCAATTGACCCACTAATGTCCTTCACAGCAAGAAATACAACAGTTAGTATATACAGATTTCCTATATTTATATAATGTTGCTATAAAGAACATTAGTGGGACAATAATAATTTATTATTAATATTTATTATTAATAATAAATTATTTCCCAGTCTAGGACCTGATTCAGGATTAAAATTGAATTTAGCTCTCATGTCTCTTTTGCTGTTGTTCAGTTGCTCAATCATGTCCGACTCTGCGACTTAATGGACTGTAGCACACCAAGCTCCCTTGTCCTTCACTATCTCGTAGAGTTTGCTCAAACTCATGTCCACTGAGTCAGTGATGCCATCTAACCATCTCATCTCTGTCACCTCCTTCTCATCCTGCTTTCAATCTCTCCCAGCATTAGGGTCTTTTCTAATGAGTTGGCTCTTTGCATTAGATGGCCAAAGTACTGGAGCTTCAGTTTCATCATCAGTCCTTCCAATGAATATTCAGGGTTGACTTTCCTTTAGGATTGACTGGTTTGACCTCCTTGCTGCCCAAGGGTCTCTCAAGAGTCTTCTCCAACACCACAGTTCAAAAGCATCAATTCTTTGGCACTCAGCCTTCTTTATGGTCCATGTCTCTTTAATCTCCTATAAGTTGGAATACTTCCTCTGTCTTTCTATAGTGATCATGATCTTGATAGTTTTGAAGAGTAGAAGCTATTTATTTTTGTAGAATGTTTGTTAATTTGGGTTTCTTTGATGTTTTTCCACAATTAAATTGAGGTTGTGAACTTTTGGTATGACCATTACAGAAGTGAAACTGTGTCCCTTGCTCATCATACCAGGAGCTAAATGATACCTATTTGTCGGATTACTGCTGATGTTAACTTTGATCACTCAATTAAGATGGTGCTTGCCAGGTTTCTCTAGTCAAATTACTATTTTTCGTTTTCTTTTTTTAATTAAAAAGTACACTGTGGGACTTAATATAATCAAATTTCTCCCATCAGTTTATCATCCGTTAATTCTAACTTTTGCCAGAAACAATGGTAGTTGACAAATGATGATTTTTGAACACCATCATTCCATTGACAATTGTAAGTTGGAAATCTATGGTAAGGAAAAACATTCTCTTTTATCTATCATCCATCCATTCATTTGTATCAGTATGGATGCATGGGTTACTTTATGAGTTATAATCCATTACTCTCTTTATTGTGACACACAAACTTCCCCAGATGTGATCAGCAGTCAACCTAATTTAAGCTGGCTCCTGAGGCCTTTTGACACTGCTCCAACATTCTTTCATCATATTTTTATATTCTGGCAAAGCAGAACGTTCCAAGTTTACCTTTATGCTTTCCTAGTACCAGACCTGAAATCAACCTTTTTTTTTTTTTAAGGAGCCCTGGTTTCCTTTAATGGAAAACAGTATTTTTACATGCTACTCTAGTTGCTTCTCCGGAGTAGTCAATGGCACCCCACTCCAGTACTCTTGCCTGGAAAATCCCATGGATGGAGGAGCCTGGTAGGCTGCAGTCCATGGGGTCGCCAAGAGTCGGACACGACTGAGTGACTTCACTTTCACTTTCCACTTTCATGCATTGGAGAAGGAAATGGCAACCCCCTCCAGTGTTCTTGCCTAGAGAATCCCAGGGACGGGGGAGCCTGGTAGGCTGCCGTCTATGGGGTCGCACAGAGTCGGACACGACTGAAGCGACTTAGCAGCTAGTTGCTTCTATACGGGAAATCCCAAAAATGGAGGAGTCTGGTGGGCTCCAGTCCATGGGTCACAAAGAGTCAGACACAACTTAGCGACTAAACAACAACAAAATACCAGCTATGTAGCTTCTTCCCTTTTAGATAACATCTTCATGAATTTTTGCAGTTTTGGGTAATTTGGGCCTCGTTCACTATTCATCTCTGTCAAAACCAGATCTTGAGGTTTCCTCACTGTTTTAGAACACCTACATTTCTGTTTCTTGGCTTGAAGACCATTTCTTATATTGTCTTCACAAGAGGGCTAAATGGTGGTGGGGCAGCAGGTGGGGAGGAGGAACTGTGGTTTATAACCTGACCAACTCAGGCAGTCATGATTTTAGCTTTATGTAAGGTACTAGGTTGATGGAGAAGGAAATGGCAAACCACCCCAGTATCCTTGCCTGGAAAATCCCATGGACAGAGGACCCTCGTGGGCTACAGTCCATGGGGTTGCAAAGAGTTGGGCATGACTGAACGACTAACACTAGTTGCTTCCATACGCTCTAGGTGAACAGAACTAGGAAATAAGCCTATAATAGATTTGTGTACATAAACAAGCACAGATTTTTATCTATTCCTAGCTGCAGCAATATTATAATCTGTAAGTTCATAGCAACATCTTTTCTGTGCTTTTAAGATGGTCTACTCCCTATATTCAAATTTACACATTCCCTTTACCCTTCTCCACAACCAACTCTGCTTAGAGCAAATTCATGTCTTCCTATTCCAGTTACATATTACAGTTTTGATCAACTGCCAACTCTCTAGGGAAGCAGTTCTCAAACTGCTATAATTTACAGTTAACTAGAGATCTTCATAAACCAAGGCTAATTCACAAGTGATTGTTATGTGCAGCCAGACTGAGAACCACCACCCTGGAAGTTTGCTCTCCTGCCTATCTTGCTTCACCTGGGCCACACAGGAGGAGAGAAGGAAGGCACAAATGTTACCAGTTTTACCTGTGGGTTAAACACATAAATGTATATGCTGATTCAAGCCTTCCCAGTCAGTGCATTCAGACACGCTGGCACCTTAACACTATCTCACTTAAGAATGTTCTAAAGCACTTAAGCACTCACAAACTAAACATTAGTTTAATGATTAAAATTAAGTTCTAGACTTCTAAGCAAATATTTCAGAAGTCCTTTACTCTAGCCTTTGCATCAGCTATTTATATAGCTACCCACTCTGGAATGTTTTTAAGTTTGTGGGAATAGGAAAGGAAGCAGAGACTCTCTGTTAACTAGTATTCATTTTTTGCATATCCCAATATCTGACCACCTCTTGAACACCCAGGGTGCTCATTCTTGATTGTTTTCCCAATTTTTTCATTTTAAAACTCAGACATTTCCAAGAAACAATAGTATATGTGAAGGGGAATAATCTTTGGTCCCACAACTAAAGACGGAGAAATAAAAAGACCATTGAAAAAAGAAAATGTACCATGCTAGATATAAATATGAAAATAACAGATAAGAGGAAGGGTAGGAATCACAGCATCAGGAAAATTCTGGCCTAGTTAATATATAATGGAGAAATGCCTAACCACAGGAACTTGTTTCTAGCAATTCTCAAAACATGCTGGTTAGAAAACAGTGATTTAACTTATTTAAGAGTAAAACACATTTAAATATTAGGAATATTGTTTTCTATGCCAATAATACGGCTATTTTAAGTACTTCATGCTTATCCATTAAAAGAAACCCAACAGTACTTTTCCTTCAAAATATATTGCTCAGTTTTGCAATACATCTGAACTAATTATATTTCTCTTAAAAATTGGAAATTCAGATTTTTCAATAATTCAGATAAACCTCTCCTTCCTCATATCCAAATTTATAGAACTTTACTGTATTTACAAACTTATCTTATTATAGTCTTTTCTAAACAAGGCATTAATCTTCATGAAATATCTAATATCTCTGTAGCCAAGAACCAAAACACCAAATTGAAAACTCAGTCTGGGTTAGGGAATGCCATCTACATTTGGGAAATCCAAGAAATAGTTATAAAAACTAGTTGTTAACCAGAAGAGTTTCCCCTAAAATGTACTACCCCTGGCAGCTGTTATGCTTCACAGTTGTTATATTAACAGCTGACAAGAACAAGCACTCCATGTTAGGAGAAACAGGAATCCAGAGAAAATGCTGTACCTCCAATCACAATTCCTTCCGTTTTTTTATATTTATATGTTTCAAATATTCTACAATGTTAAGAATGTGTTACTGTGTCTGGTGTTTATTATTAATTATGAGAAGTGGAAGACAGTGACTACCCCCTGTAAAATAATGTTTTCTTCTTTACCGTATCATTTCACAGCATGAGACCCAGTTTCTCTTACAATTCTGGCTCATCCTGCTTCTGAAAGCCAGGTGAGGACAAGTTTGTCAATTTGAAATCTGACACAACTGACAGTTCAGAAAAGGAGAAAAAAGATTTCGTTGTCTTACTGTCTTCCTTGTGACTGTTAGCAGAACAGGCTTGAAAATGAACCTTTACCAACTTCCCATGCCCCCACAGTAGTTAGAGGGAGTAAAGTCCTTTTTTACATTCATGATTTAGAATATGGTTTCAAAGGAACTCTTAAGCTTCCATATAGAGGAAATGTATAGAATGTACAGCTTACTGAAGAACTCAAAACTCCTATTTCCTCATAACACGAATTTCCTCATATCACTTCAATTGCGAGCCTAAAATGATATAATCAATAGATTTATAAAGCTCATAGGTATTAAATAAACATTAAACAAACACTGCAAACAACTGGGGGATAGCGGCTACTGAAGAGCAGGCTTTCTAATATAAAGTTCAACAATGTCATTAGCTTCACTTTATGTCCAAATTACTCAAAATTACTCAAGCTATTGGCAGAAAAAAACTATTGGTCTTAAATACTATCTAGGTACATTCAGTTAAACCTAATTTGCATATTACCTTTCGAGTTTGCATTTTTTCTGTTCTCCTCCGAAAGGCAACATAAGGGTCATTGTTGGTAGAGCCATCTCTTTTCTCTTGTTTTATCTGAGGAATGAGGGATGGTCCCCTGCAGTTTTTACGTTTTCTCACCCAGTAGTCATATACAGCTTTAATAAGGTAATCATCTTCATTTAGCAGCAGTTTTGCTTCTTGAAGTGTTACAAGCTAAATAAAAAATAAAAACTGTCATCAATTACAATCCTTGGGGAAAACATTTAAAAATTAAACTTTGTCTACAGGAAAAAAAATGTGATCAGTCTAACAGTTATGATCAGGTATCATGATGGCAAAAAACATAATTCAATTCAATCTAACAAAGAATTTATTAGTAAGATTTACCAAAATTAGAAATTTGCTCTAAGAGGTAGTAGTGAGTTCCACCACTTAAAATATTTAAGAAGCCTGAATTAATGAGAAGTCTACAACAGATTTATGACCTAGGTAAGTCTTGAACTAGAGACATCCAGAGTCCTTCAAAATTCTGATACTCTGTGATTCCACACACTGGAGGATCTACTAGTCTTCGTCTACTAGCATCATTAAGTGTTTCTGTTTTTCAACAGAAAATAGAATTTACAGGTGGTTTCTTTTTACCTCCCTCCAAAATAAATGATGAATACTTTCTAATATATTGCAAACTGAATACACACATGACTCCTCTGAAGTTGAAAAGGACAAACTTAGCATGTTTCCAGAATTTTCAACACTATACAATCCTGAATTTTTTGTACCAGTCACATACAAAAAAATTTCTCTAACAAAGCTGATTAATACTAGAGAATCCTTATTCTCAACACTCATCTTGCTGATGACAATGTCATTTCTGGGACAGTGGCATCTCGGGGATCTCTCTCTCCTTTATCAATGCAGCCAACATATGTTGACATTATCTCAAAAGTAAAGCTTGTAAAAATTTGCTTGGTCACATCTGTTTCCCTGCTCTTTGCGAAGATCAGAGAGGCTACCAAGATGGATTAGGGGTTACAAAGATCCGTTTGTAGAGAAGCTTAGAAAAAGACTGTGGAGTTTTAGGGCTGTGAATGCTTATTGAAGTGGTGGTATCCCAATCTTTTTACTTTTATTACTTTAGAGATGAAGATTCATTTTCAAAACAAACTGAAATATCTCCTAAAACTTGGAAATGGGGGGGAAATATCACTGAAATTTTAAGATCAGCATACTAATCAATTTGGTGGTTGTATGAATTCATTTGAAGAAACTATGACGTACAAAACAAATTTTTTGTATGATCTGATTTCTCATATTGGTATTACTTGATGGAATAAATGTAATGATCATTTGGACAATGATCATTTGGACTTTCAGTCCTATGACGGTGACTACTCGAGCTAATTAGTTGGCTTCTTATTACAATTTGGCTGCCAAGATGGTGTGACTACAGGAGGAGACTACACTGACAATATCAACTCAAGTATTTCAGTCCATGTGACAGTTACTTTTAGTGCAATACAATTATAAATGGCCATTGTTTGGTTTATTCAAAGTCTCAGTGGAGTCAGCTTAAGTGCATCTGAGAGACTGAGTAACATGGTCTCTAAAGAGCACAACCAGAGCCTGAAACATGAGACCAAACCAAAAGAACCAATATTTTCCAAACATCAGCCTGAAGCGGACACTCCCACTGTTAACTGAAGTTCTCTGGAATGGTAGCAGAATAAGAACAGAGCTTTCTGGATCTAACAAAATTCTACCACATGCTTGGAGCTTTGTAGCATAACTGGTAGCTCTGGGGACCAAGAGAAACAGTGCTGTGATATGTTGCATGTGCTTCAACTGTTTGGTCTTTCTGCTTCTGATAAGATTTTACAACCTTCGCTGATTAAATCAAGAACTTAATCTAATCCTGGAGTGGGGAGGAAGATAATCTCTTTCCATCAACCCACAGAATCATGGTGAATTTCCTATACAGTGTTATCAAAATAACACTGCTTCCTATCTTTCTGCAGGAGATGTCAGGAGATTAAAACAATGCCTAAGATTTTCTTCTCTTGGTGCTTTTTGCTCCTGCTAGAAATGTCCTGCCTGGTGGTTAAGTGCCCTCTTTACAGCTGAGGTAACAAGAACCCAATACACAGTTTAAACATCTTGCCATTACTTTTATGGGTTAACTGTATTTTCTCAGTCAACTGCTGTTTTTATGTTGTAATATGACCAACTTTTATTTTATTGGATAATTTTGGTTTTACTCATTCTGTAAAAATTAGCATTAGTTATTCTAGGGCAACTAGTATCATCAGTGCCTCTCTACTATCATGGTGACAACATTAAATTTGACTGGCAAGATCTATTTACAGTTAAAATAGCCACAAATTAAACCACATGATTAAAAATCTACAAAAACAGAATACCACCACTTTTATATCCTAAGAAAAAAGTTCTGCCATTTAGCACTTCATCCACTAGAAAGCAGTGAAAACTACTATTTAATTGGTAAAAGGATCTGTGATAAATTTATGATTTCCAAGACAGCTCTGACTTACTTGACTTACTTATTTTGAAGGTAAGGGATGGGAGATAAAAACTATTCTTCTTCTAGACTGAATACTCATTGGAAGGACTGATGCTGAAGCTGAAGCTCCAATACTTTGGCCACCTGATGCGAAGAGCTGATTCATTGGAAAAGACCCTGATGCTGGGAAAGACTGAGGGCAGGAGGAGAAGGGGGTGACAGAGGATGAGGTGGTTGGATGGCATCGTCAACTCAATGGACATAAGTGAGCAAACTCAGGGAGAGAGTGAAGGACAGGGAAGCTTGGCGTGCTGCAGTCCATGAGGTCGCAAAGAGCTGAACACAACTGAGTGACTGAAAAACAACAGACTGTAACTAGCTCCATGAGAACAAAGATCATTTACTTTGCTTATATACAAAATTCAGGCTTCCCTGGTAGCTCAATGGTAAAGAGTCCGCCTGCAACAAAGGAGACACAGGAGACAAGGGTTTGATCCCTGGGTAGGGAAGACATCCTGGAGGAAGAAATGGCAACCCAATCCAGTATTCTTGCCTGGAAAATTCCAGGACAGAGGAGCCTGGCAGGCTACAGTCCACGGGTTCGCAAACAGTCAGACATGACTGAGCATGCACACATATACAAAACTCATAGTTTAGAAATTTCAACAAATGCATAAATTTAATATTTAATACACAAATGAATAAAACACATGTAAAAATTAATGCTTTTACATAAAAAATAGACAGTTAAGCGGTAAGTCCAACATTACTATAACAACTACCCAATAGTCCAATAACAACTCTCAGTCCATCATTTGTGCTATAGGTTGTGGGTAAGATAACAAAATAAACTTTAAGACAAATCCAGTACCTAAAGAAACTGACAATATGGGAATTAATGTAAAAGACACAAATTAATAAGAGAAGAATGTAAGAACTTTGAAACTGAGTATTAGTGCAGTAAGCAAGAGGACACAATCACAAAAAACTCATCTGGAAGTGCTTGTGTTGGCAGCTTAAGGTACAAGAATAAATTCTGAGGACAGATATCAAAAGAAATAGCAACAAGTAACAGACAGAGGAGCAAACGGAAGAAGAGATGAAGAAAGAAGAAGAGCCAGGAAATGTGGAGATTGGCAACATCCAATACTACAGGGACATTAAGTAGGACGCAGACTTAAAAAAAGGCTCCCGGATGACAGTTAGGAGGCCATCAATGGCCTTAAACAGTACAGTATTAGTAAACTAAAATGGAGTAATAGGTAAACCATATGGCTTATTTTTTGAAAATGTTTGTTGTTCAGTCAGTCATGTCCAACTCCTTTGTAACCCCATGAACTGCAGCATGCCAGGCTTCCCTCTCCTTCACTCTCATCCCTGAGTTTGCTCAAATTCATGTCCATTGAGTCAGTGATGCCATCCAACCATTTCGCTTCTCCTGCTGCCTTAAATCTTTCCCAGCAATCAGGGTCTTTTCCAGTGAGGCAGCTCTTCACATCAGATGGCCAAAGTATTGGAGCTTCAGCTTCAGCATCAGTCCTTCCAATGAATATTCAGGGTTGATTTACTTTAGGACTGACTGGTTTAATCTCTTTGCTGTCCAAGGGCTCTCAAGAATCCTTTCCAACAACACAGCTTGACAGCATCAGTTCTTCAGCACTCAGCCTTCTTTATGGTCCAACTCTCATATCTGTACATGACTACTGGAAAAATCATAGCTTTGACTACATGGACCTTTGTTGGCAAAGTAATGATGTCTCTGCTTTTTAATATGCTGTCTAGGTTGGTCATAGCTTTTCTTCCAAGGAGCAAGGGTCTTTTAATTTCATGGTTGCAGTCACTATCTGCAGTGATTTTGGAGCCCAAGAAAATAAAGTCTGTCATTGTTTCATTGCTTTCCCATCTATTTACCATGAAATGATGGGACGGGCTGCCATGATCTTAGTTTCTTGAATGTTAAGTTTTAAGCCAGTTTTTTCACTCTCCTCTTTCACCCTCATCAACAGCCTCTTTAGTTTCTCTTCACTTTGTAACATTAGAGTGGTATCATCTGCATAGCTGACGCTGTTGATACTTCTCTCAGCAATCTTGACTCTAGACTATGCTTCATCCAGCCTGGCATTCCACATGATGTACTCTGCATAGAAGTTAAATAAACAGGGTGACAATATAGCGCCTTGATGCACTCGTTTCCAAATTTTGAACCAGTCTGTTGTTCCATGTCCAGTTCTCACTGTTGCTTCTTAGACCTGCATACGGGTTTCTCAAGAAGAAGGTTAAGGTGATCTTGTATTTTCATCTCTTTAAGAATTTTCCACATTTTGTTGTGATCCAAACAGTCAAAGGCTCTAGCCTAGTCAATGAAGCAGAAGTAGATATTTTTCTGGAATTCCGTTGCTTTTTCTATGATCCAATGGATGTCGGCGACTTACCTCTGGTTCCTCTGCCTTTTCTAAATCCAGCTTGTACATCTAGAAATTCTCAGTTCACATACTGTTGAAGCCTAGTTTGAAGGATTATGAGCATTACCTTGTTAGCATGTGGAATGAGTGTAATTTGAAAATGTAACTATGACTAAAAAAAAAAAAAAGCCAAAAAACAGAAGGTGGTAGCTTATTGAGAAAGACAGGCTCAAGTGAAAGGCCTCTTTCGGAAATAGGGACCCTTGGCACATTTTGGGGCAAAAAGAAAAAGACTGAAGAAATGAGAGAAGAGATCACTGAAGACTGAGTATTCAAGGAACATACAGGTGCACAGGGAAGAGTTAGAAATTTAGGGACTAAAGATAAGGGATTTAAAAAACCCACAAGATCCTAAGTTTTGGGAGTCACTGAAGAGAGAATGAATATAGTATAAGATCATCTGAAGTTAAGAGATTAAGTTTTAGAAAAATTAAACTTGAGAGTCTGTGGGTCTAGATGGAGAATCCAAAAGGCAGCACAAGAAGAGAAAAAAGAATATCCTGGGGCTTAAGAAAGAGGTCAAGGCTAAAGGCATACGTATTTTATAATACACACAAAAATCCTCAATGAGGTGATTAACCCCCAAATAATCAGGACATGAATACCAAGAACAGAATTTTAAGAAACCTTAATGTTTACAGCAGTTGAATGAAAAGGGAATCAGTAAAAGAATATTAGAAGAAACGGTCATAAAAAATCATTAAGGAAACCAAAAGGGAATGAACTATATTTGAAAGACCAAAGGTGATGACAATTTTAAGAAATGAGAGCTCAAATAAGACAAAAGGATGGGGGCTGAAGATAATCACGGACTCTGGCAATGGGAGTTTTCAATAATAACTTCATTGTAACAGTATCTACAGAATAGTAGCAGAAGCTTTTGCCCCAGTCCATCTTTTATGTCTTTCTCTACCAATCTTATAAATACCAGTTTAACCATAAACTTGATTCCTTGCCCTGGAATCTGGTATTATACTGGCTCGCAAAATGAGCAAAGAAACTCATGAACTCCCAGATCAGAGACTTGGAATAAGGTCTGGCTTTTGATTGATTCTATTTAATCTCTGGTTCTATTAATAAGACCGCTGGAGATATAGAATCCTGAAGGAGATCCGAACTCTTCAGAAGACCACAAACCTGCTGTTAAGAAAGACCCCCCTTCTGCCGCCTGGCAAGAGAAATATGTGTTCAATTCACTCGTGGTGTGGACTTCAATTGGCAAGCCCAGGCCCTGTTGGCCCTACAAGAGGCGGCAGAAGCGTTTCTAGTTCATCTCTTCGAGGATGCCTATCTCCTCTCCTTACACGCCGGCCGCGTCACGCTCTTTCCGAAGGATGTGCAGCTGGCCAGGAGGATCCGAGGCATTCAGGAAGGGCTTGGCTGAGCTCTGGCCACCTGCCCAAGTCTCTGGTTGATACCAGAGCCTCTGCCTGTAGCCAGGACCAGATTCACGGAGTACAAGGTGTTGCCTGGACTTGCTCTCTCAGAGCAGAGCGTGCGAGTTACTTTCGTAGTTAGTTTTTTTTTTAGAAGAAGACTGCATGGCTTTCCTCTGTAACAGAGGTAATATATGAGAGAATCAACACATTCCAGAAATCCTGACAATAATTTTCAGATGAGGAGACTCGAAGGTTGACTTCACTTTGCAAATTATTCATGTGACTGATGATTTAGAAGACATCAGATTTTCTAGGTTATGGGCGAAAAGGATATTTACTGATTATTTTAAATCTTCTTGTACCATTTAAATTTTTTTTACATATATATATATATTTACTTTTATTTAAAACATGATGGAAAAAAATAAGAGAAGACCAGTCAGTTGCATGGAAGAGCCTGGCGCATCCAGCGTACAAATCTCTGTCCTTCAGATTGACTTCATCATTAATGGCAGAAGCAAGTTTGTATGTGGACTGTACCTGTCAACAGATTATACAGCTTTTCAAAAACTCAATTGGGATGAAAATAGAAAATTGTTAAGGTTTGATGTTCTAGCTCCTTCTGGTAAATTCCTGGCAAAATCATTCAGAAATTCCAAGTTGTAGAATTTATTTTATTCTTTATTTGCAAATCATAGAAGATGTATCATAATTTATACTTCAGAATTTATCATTCCAGGATTTTAAAGAGCCTTTTCAATGTTTTTTACAGATATTTTTATAACTTCCTTGTGGAAAGATAATAAAAAAATAATTCTTAATGAAAAAAATTTTGAAGCAAAGTTACTGTTATATATAGATTTTACTATGTTTTTTGTGTGTGTGGGCGTTAAATTCTTCATTTAGACACTTTGCCAACAGCCACAATTTAAACAAGAGAATTGAGATCTTTGCCTCCAGTGGAGTAGAGTATGAGCCAATAAAATCCTTGCCCTTCTCTTGTAACTGAAAGCAGTTTAAGAGACTTCCAGGGAAATAGGAAGTGCCACCTGAAGACATTTTAGATATTGTGTGTGATGAAAATGATTAGTGAGGGAAGATACTAATAACGATGCGTCAGCCAACTGAATTCAAACTAAAGAGAAGGACCAAGTTCTGTTGTTTCATAAATTTTAACCCTTTTGTAAAAACATTTTCCTGTTTGACATCAACTCATTTTTATGTAAACATTGGAATAAAACTTATCTATGAATACAAAAAAAAAAAAAAAGACCACCTTTTATTCCTGTGGCAAAACCTTCACCTTCCTCTCCTCTACAGAAAGTAGATGTTACCATGCTCTGAGAACCTAGCCAATTGTTTTATGGCCTGGAAGTTTGCATGTGAGCAAAGAGAACTGAAATAGGATGATGCCGATTATTGCTGTTGGTCAGTCACTCAGGCATGTCCGACTCTTTGCAACCCTATGGACTGCAGCACGCCAGGCTTCCTTATCTTTTACCACCTTCTGGAATTTGTTCAAACTCATGTCCATTGAGTCGGTGATGCTATTATAGCGGATAGTTAACTGCACTGTTGACATGTTTTTTGTTTATCCTGTACTCACTCAGATGGTGAGTTCACAAAGGAAAAGCTTCTGTCACTTGTTTTGTTCACTTGAGCATTAAATAAATATTACTAACTAAATGAAAGAAAGCAAACTACAGAAAAAACAGTTGCAAGCTTCTGATGACATAATTTCAGCCACCATGAGAATTTCTGAGCAACCATGGAAAACAGCAGAAATAACACAAGTTGATCAAGGCTAGGATTGTTAGGAAAATTTACACATAAAGAAGAAAAACGGACACTATATCTGATGCCAGTGATCAAAATCCTAGGAAAACTGTGAGCAATAATTATAATGAGTTTCACCTTGATGATTAAAACAAATTTCCAATAAGAAAAGACAACCTCTCAAAAATACAAGTAGAATTATTTTTCATAGAGGAGATCTTTTACTATACAAGATTAATAAGATTAATAGATAATTAATAATTAAGTCCTATTAATAAGATAATTCAGTCAAAATAATCCATCTTTTCTTTTTTTGTTGTTTTTTAATTTTTATACAATTAAGTTGAATTTTACAAAATTCAGTTTTAATGCATTTTTTTGGTTAGTATACTTCATATTACTTTCCATCAAAATGAGCTGTGGGGAGACTGGTAGACAGGCTAAATACGCAGCGAAGTCATTTTACAATGGATAAGTGTGGGAAATGCTCTGAAGAGCTAGTAATACCTCAGGGATTTAAAGGACTAACTTGGAAGTTGGAGGAAAATAATGAATTTGTATAGTTAAACAAGTGAAAACTTTTAACAGTCCAGTGTAAAAAGCTTATTTATATCAGTTACTCCTTGCTACATTAATAAAAATTAGCATATTAATATACCGCACAGGCACACCAACAATTACTTTTATTTTTTAAATTTAACTGTAATATCAACACACGCTCATTATAATAAATTTGGAAAACATAGAAAAAGAACATAAAATTCACCAATAATTCCAGCACCTAAATATAACCACTGCTGGCATTTTGTTGTACATTCTTATTTTCTATGCACATGTAGAAATGCTTTAAACAAACCTTAGAGTTTTCCACTTCAGCAATTCTCTGTTCTGTTTTTACATTTCCTGTATCATGTATAGAATGTCCCACTAAAGAAAATTCCTTCTTTGTAAATTTTTCCTTCACTTAAAATTTTACATGGTATATAAATAAGCAAAACTTCACTTAAAATTTTATATGGTATATAAATAAGCAAAACTAAAATAATCTTAAATGGTAAAAGCACCTTAATACAAATCTGAGCAACTTTATTGATGTGAGATGACTACTGAAACAACTCAATCAAGCAAATTTAGTTACTGAAGTGTCAAAAAGACAGCTCTGCAAGTTTAGTTACTGAAGTGTCAAAAAGACAGCTCTATGAAAAGGATCAAGAAGATATTATAACAATGTAACTAGTATTATTTCTGTATACAAACAAGAAAAAAGTCAGAACTGTACTTTTCATACTCTTATTCAAAGACAGTATGCTTAAGTATTTCTTGAACTGTCTAGGAATATTGTAAATAGAAATTCAAGGATCTTCAGAAAAGAAATTCAAGAGACAGTAAAATGTAATATACATAGGTCTAAATAAAATGCAAAATAAAGCTGCTAGTTAGATGAAATGTTAAGACAAGAGATATTTTTACAAGGTACAGTACCTGATTAGAACTGGCTTTTTCAAGTCTGTCAATCATAATTTCAAATTGCAAAGGCTTAATTTCCATCTTTCTGTTAAGTCTATTTAATAAGGTCTCATCTTCTGAGTCCATATCATAATCTGGTTGTTCATTGTCTAGATTAAAGGCTAGAAAAGAAAAAAAAAAATCTTCAAACTCAGGAGAAATCATGGAGTTATATAGTGTTTATATTTGACCACAGAATACTCCCAAAGTATATAAAGCACTGACCAGAGTTCATGAGCAGACATCAAAGAGTTGGTTTTAGATTTAGCTGAAAATAAATTTTAATTCATATATGATTTAAAGCTTAACAGAACACTAAAAATAGCAACTAGAATTTTTTATTTTAAAAACAAAGGGTCACAAATATATATTAAAACATAAAATAACAAATATATAAAAAAAGATAATACTTATTCTCATGGTAATTTGGCAGCATAATCAGAAGTTATGGGATAAAATTAACAACCCAGAAATAAACTCAAGTACAAAATATATGATGAGAATAGCATTTCAAACCACTGGAAATAAAACAGACTTAAAAAAAAAAAAATGAGGCACTCGCCTGACAGACTAGTCTTCCTTAAAAAAAAAATTTTAACATGTGCAACATTATAGATGGATCTGAGGCACTATACTAAATGAAATAAGTCAAAGAAAGACAAATAATGTATGATCTCACTTTTATGTGGAACCTAAAAAAAACCCAAACTTATAGAAACAGATCAGACTTGTGGTTACCAGAGGCAGAAGGTGGGATGAGGGGGAAACAGAAGGTAGAGGAGCATGAAAGATTAGGAAAAATTGCTAGGAAATTAAAATTTTCAAAATTTCACTTTTGGGGGTACAGTTTCTTTTCTTGGCTGTTAGGCTTTATCACCCATTAACAAAGAGAACAACCAATATGGCAGGTTATCAAGAGATATTGCTTGAAATATTCTTAGTGATGTGTGCAAGAAATTTGCTATTTCAAATGAAATCATCTTTAAGGACTGTCTAGCTCTGAGAAGCTGAGTTCTAAATTTGGCCAGAAATTCATTTCTGTGCCCCTGAAGTCAACTGCTTCTTTTTATGAACTGACAAAAATCAGGATGAGGTACTCACTAATATTTAGAATGGACCACCATAATTTTGAATGGACCCCATGAACAGTATGATAAGGCAAAAAGATATGACACTGGAAGATGAGAGCTCAGGTCTGTAGGTGTCCAATATGCTACCGGGGAAGAGGAAAGAAACAGCTCTATAAAGAATGAAGAAGCTGGGCCAAAGCGAAAACAACGCCCAGTTGTGGATGTGTCTAGTGGTGAAAGTCAAGTCTGATGCTGTAAGGAACAATACTGCATAGGAAGATGGAATGTTAGGTCAATGAATCAAGGTAAATTGGACGTGGTCAAGCAGGAGAGGGAAAGAGTAAACATCAACGTTTTAGAAATCAATGAACTAAAATGGGCAGGAATGGGTGAATTTAATTCAGATGGCTATTATATCTACTACTGTGGGCAAGAATCCCTTAGAAAGAAATGGAGTAGCCCTCATAGTCAACAGAAGAGTCCGAAATGCGGTACTTGGGTGAAATCTCAAAAATGACAGAACGATCTCATTTGATTCCAGCAAACCATTCAACATCACAGTAATCCAAGTCTATGCTCCCAACCACTAATGCCAAAGAAGCTAAAGTCGAATGCTTCTACAACTAACATCAAAGACATCCTTTTCATCACAGAGGATTGGAATGCAAAAGTAAGAAGTCAAAAGATACCTGCAGTAACAGGCAAGTCTGGCCTTGGCATAAAAAATGAAGCACAGCAAAGGCTAACAGAGTCCTGCCAAGAGAATGCATTGGTCACAGCAAACACCCTTTTCGAACCACAAAAGAGATGACTCTACACATGGACATCACTAGATGGTCAATACAGAAATCTGCTCTAATTCAGGCTCTTAAAAAAGATAAAGTGTTAATTAGGCAAGAACTTTATTAACAGTGTAAATTTTGAAACAGCCTTTGTAGGTTTGAAAAATCTCTAGCACATCCTATATCCCTCCTTATAATGAAGTCTCAGAACCACATTTTCCCAAACCAGTGAAATATTTTTATATCTTTTATAAATCTCCTCCATTAACTTAAGGCATGTAGAACATGAAATTATGACAACTGGTTGGACTGTTATCTTTAGATATGAAAGAGTAGTTAATAGTATGTACATGGAATTAATAAAATTGCTTTAATAGTGTGTTTTTCCCCTGATTTCTCTACCTAACTTGAGATTGTTAGAAAAACAGGTATTTAGAATTAAACCAGGAGTCATCGAAGTAACTGTTAGCCAAACCTGAGTCATCTGTGACTGCTTTCCCACTACAAGATCAGAATTTAAAGACTTCCCTGGTGGTCCAGTAAATTGCGACTCTGCGCTTCCAGTACAAGGGGCACAGGTTCAATCCCTGGTTGGCAAACTATGATCCTGCCACAGGGTGCATCCAGAAAGAAACAAGAGCAGAATTTAGAATGTGTGACAGATCAGATGGCCTGAAAAGCCAGAAATGTGTATTATCCATCCCTGTACAGAAAGTTTACCAACACCCAGGGTAAACTGTACACAGGTTAGCACGGACCGACTGACTAAAAAACTTTCCTGATTATTCAGGACACATGGTCAGACCCACTACTTATCCAGTACTGAGAAACTAAAGTTCTTACTGGCTCCATGCCATCTTTTCTCTCAAATTTTCAAAACCGTGGAATGTGAGAATCAGACAAAATATCTTGTTCAATCTCCCTCATTTCAGAGATGAAAATTTATTCCTAGAGAAGTTCTCAGGTCACGTCTCTTAGTGGCAGAAGCCGTCCTCAACTTCTTGAACCTACACTCAATCCTGACCTCAGGAGTCTCGAAACATGAATGTTCTGTATGCTGAGGGAGTCATATTAGAAAGTAAGCTTTTTAGGGACTTCCCTGGTGGTTGGTCCATCAGTTAAGAATCCACCTTCCAAGGCAGGGGATGTGGGTTCAATCCCTGGTCAGGAAACTAAGATCCCACATGCCCCAGAGCGGCTAACCCAGCACCACAACTACTGAAGCCCAAGAGGTCTGCAGCCTGTGCTCCACAACAAGAGAAGCCTGCACACTGCAACTAGAGAAAGTGCTCACACTACAATGAAGACCCTGGGCACTGCAGCAAAGACACAGCACAGCCAAATTAAAAAAGAGCTTTTTTTTAAAAAAGAAAGCTTTTTCAACACGTCTAAATTGTTGGGAATCTCCTCCTTGAATTGAACTGGCATCCACCTCCAGTTGAACTTTCTATTCTTTTAATTTATTCCAACTCTAATGCAAGTCAGAATGAAGAATGTGATTAAATAAAACATAAGCAGTATACAGAATGAGACTCAGCAGGTAAAAAATCCTGCCTGCAATATAGGAGACCCGAGTTCGATCCCTGGGTAGGGAATATTCCCTGGAGGAGGAAATGGCAACCCACTCCAGTATTCTTGCCTGGAAAATCCCATGGACAGAGAGGAGCCTGGTGGGCTATAGTCCATGGGGGTCACAAACAGTCGGAAACGACTTAGCACTTAAATAGAAATCAGATTCATTATGTTCTCCGCAGCCAAGATGGAGAAGCTCTAGTCAGCAAAAACAAGATCTGGAGCTGACTGTGGCTCAGATGATCCACTCCTTACTACAAAATTCAGACTTAAATTGAAGAAAGTAGAGAAAACCAATAGACCATTCAGACGTGACCTAAATCAAACCCTCTATGATTACACAGTAGAGGTGAGGAACAAATTCAAGGGATTAGATCTGGTAGACAGAGTGAATGAAGAACTATGGACAGAGGTTTGTAACACTGCATAGGAGGCAGTGACCAAAACCATTCCAAAGAAAAAAAATGCAAGAAGGTAAAATGGTTGTCAGAGAAAGCTTACAAATAGCTGAGAGAAGAAGAGACATGAAAGGCAAAGGAGAAAGGGAAAGATATCCAAATGAATGCAAAATTCCAGAGAAGAGCAAGTAGAGATAAGAAAGCCTTCTTAAGTGAACAATGCAAATAAATAGAGAAAAACAACAGAACAGGAAAGGCTAGACATCTCTTAAAGAAAATTAGAGATACCAAGGGAACATTTCATGCAAAGATAGGCACAATAAAGGAAAGAAAGGACAAGGACCTAACAAAACCAGAAGAGATTAAGAAGGAGTGGCAAGAATACACGGAAGAAGTATACAAAAAAGGTCTTCATGACCATGATAACCACAATGGAATGGTAACTCACCTACAGCCAGACATCCCGGAGTGTGAGGTCAAGTGGGCCTTAGGAAGTATCACCACAAACAAAGCTAGTGGAAGTGATGGGATTCCAGCTGAGCTATTTCAAATCCTAAAAGATGATGCTGTGTGGCACTCAATATGCCAGAAAATTTGGAAAACTCGGCAGTTGTCACAGGACTGGAAAAGGTCAGTTTTCATTCCAATCCCAAAGAAAGGTAATGTCAAAGAATGCTCAAACTACCGCACAATTGCACTCATCTTACATGCTAGTAAAGTAATGCTCAAAATTCTCCAAGCCAGGCTTCAACAGTATGTGAACTGTGAACTTCCAGATGTTCAAGCTAGATTTAGAAAAGGCAGAGGAACCAGAGATCAAATTGTCAACATCCGCTGGATCACAGAAAAAGCAAGGGAATTCTAGAAAAATATCTATTTCTGCTTCACTGACTAGGCTAAAGCCTTTGACTGTGTGGATCACAACAAACTGGAAAATTCCTAAAGAGATGGGAATACCAGACCACCTTACTTGCGTCCTGAGAAATCTGTATGTAGATCAAGAAGCAACAGTGAGAACTGGACATGGAACAACTGATTCAAAATGGAGAAAGGAGTATATCAAGGCTGGATACTGTCACTCTGCTTATTTAATATCTATGCAGAGTACATCATGTGAAATGCCCAGGCTGGATGAAGCACAAGCTGGAATCAAAATTGCCAGGAGAAACATCAACAACCTCAGACATACAGATGATATCACTCTAAAGAGAGAAAGCAAAGCAGAACTAGAGAGACTCTTCATAAGGGTGAAAAGGCTGGCTTAAAACTCAACATTCAAAAAAACTAAGATCATGAAATCTGGTCCCATCATTTCATGGCAAACAGATGGGGAAAATGTACAAAGAGTGGGAGATTTTATTTTCTTGGGCTCCTAAATCACTGTGGACAGTGACTGCCAGCTACAAAATTAAAAGATGCTTGCTCCTTGGAAGAAAAGCTATGACAAAACTAGACAGGGTATGAAATAGCAGAGATAGCACTTTGCCGACAAAGGTCCCTACAGTCAAAGCTGTGTGTGTTAGTCGCTCAGTTGTGTCCAACTCTTTGCAACCCCATGGACTGTAGCCCACCAGGCTCCTCTGTCCATGGAATTCTCCAGGCAAGAATACTGGAGTGGGTTGTCATTTCCTTCTCCAGGGGATGTTTCCGACCCATGGACTAAACCCTGGTCTCCTGTATTCCACGTGGATGCTTTACTGTCTGAGCTACGAGGGAAGCCCATAGTCAAAGCTGGTTACTGGTTTTTCCAGTAGTCACGGAGAGTTGGACCATAAAGATAGCTCAGTGCCAAAAACTTGATGCTTTCAACCTATGGTGCTGGAGAAGACTCAAGAGTCCCCTGGATAGCAAGATCTTTTTACCAGTCAATCCTAAGGAAATCAACACGGAATATTCATTGGAAGGACTGATGCTGAAGCACCAATACTTGGACCACTTGATGTGAAGAGCCGACTCACTGGAAGACACTGATGCTGGGAAAGACTAAGGACAGGAGAAGGGTCAGCAGAGGATGAGATGGTTGGATGGCATCACTAACTCGACAGACATGAGTTTGAGCAAACTCTGAAAGATATCTGAAAGACAGTGGAGGACAGAGGAACCCAGAGTGCTGCAGTCCGTGGGGTCACAAAGAGTTGGACACAACTGAGCAACTGAACAACAACAACCATAGTTTCATTTTCATTAACACTATGAAAAGTATACACATTTCTGCTATAACATGATATGAATTTCTAAAAAAAAAAAAAATCCTCTAAATGTACAAGTGTACATCAACGATAACAGGCTTATGTAAAGTCCATATAACTTATCAGAACCCAAACAAACCATAAATGTTATAATAGGTGGTCATGTAAGTGACTTAGAATAGCTGGCTACTACCTCAAGGAACACTAAAAAAGCACAAAAAAAAACCCAGAATGTAACTGCTGCCTTGTGAATACTCAGACAACATGGACTGTAAAGGAACTTGGTACATTAGGGCTTCAGGAGGAAATGCTATGTGAGAGCTGTGCAAGGCTGGGAATATATCTTTCTGGGAAAGGAATTCTAGGTGTAGGTACTTATTTTTAATTTTTTAATATAGAGTTGGAAGGGCTCATTAAATGTTGAGCAGTCAAGGTAAAGCACTTGCTCTTCCCTAATGAAGATTTTAATCCTTCTGTTACTATTCTAGCCCCCTTTGGCAAGGAAAATCATAAAAGAAACAACACAACTTCCGTACAGTACTGATCTCATTTCCTCCCTTTACTCACTGTTGTTAAGCTAATTAGTATTATAAACACTTGTGCAGAATAGTCTGGACAGCAAATCTGTATTACTAAGGACAAAAGAAATAACTTTATGTAGATTACCTGTCCTGATGCTGTTTTTCTTATAATATCTTAACTGATACAAATTTATCATTTGTATAGCCCCATGCCATAGCTCTCTTTGTAATGAATGAGATATTGTTTATAAATCCATCAATTAACAAGAAAAATGCATATAAAACATATTTCACAGGCCATTATCTACATAATTATATTAGTTCAGTTCAGTTGCTCAGTCATATCCGACTCTTTGCAACTCCATGGACTGCAGCACGCAGGCTTTCCTGTCCATCACCAACTCCTGAAGCTTGCTCAAACTCATGTCAATCAAGTCGGTGATGCCATCCAACCATCTCATCCTATGTCTTCCCCTTCTCCTCCCGCCTTCCAATCTTTCCCAGCATCAGGGTCTTTTCAAATGAATCAGTTCTTTGCATCAGTTAGCCAAAGTATTGGAGCTTCAGCTTCAGCACCAGTCCTTCCAAAGACTATGCAGGACTGAATTTCTTTAGGATTGACCAGTTTGTTCTGATCCACACAGTTGAAGGCTTTGGCATAGTCAATAAAGCAGATGTTTTTCTGGAATTCTCTTGCTTTTTCTATGATCCAATGGATGTTGGCACTTTTTTCTCTTGTTCCTCTGCCTTTTCTAAATCCAGCTTGAACATCTGGAAGTTCTTGGTTCAGAATGTTGAAGCCTAGCTTGTAGAATTTTGAGCATTACTTTGCTAGTGTGTGAGATGAGTGCAATTGTGGGGTAGTTTGAATATTCTTTGGCATTGCCCTTCTTTGGGACTAGAATGAAAACTGACCTTTTTGAGTCCTATGGCAACTGCTGAGTTTTCCAAATTTGCTGGCATATTGAGCTGCACTTTAACAGCATCATCTTTTAGGGTTTGAAATAGCTCAGCTGGAATCCCATCACTTCCACTAGCTTTGTTTGTAGTGATGCTTCCTAAGGCCCACTTGACTTCGAAATGGTGGTTGTCTGACTCTAGATGAGTGCAATCACACCATTGTGGTCATCTGGGTCATTAACATCTTTTTTGTATAATTCCCAATTTTATATATATGTGTATATATATATATAAATAATATTATAGAATTTCCACTTAAAGGGCTTTTTTTGGATGGGCATGGCAAGAGAAAGTGTTTTATTTCATTTTTTAATGTGGTTAAGCATACAGCTTAGTGATATTAAGTACACTCACAATACTATGCAACCATCACCATCACCCATCTCTAGAAGCACCAGAAGGGCTTCATAATTTCCTACTACTACTTCTTGTTCACACTGTCAAAAACATGATGTGACTTAGAAAGGCAGAAAGTGAAGAGAAACTCAAGAGCTTCTTGAAAGTCAAAGAGGAGAGCGAAAAGGCTGGCTTAAAACCCAAAATTCAAAAAACTAAGATCATGGCATCCAGTCCCATTACTTTTTTAAGGCAAACAGATGGTGGAAGAAATGGAAAAAGTGACAAGACTTGATTTGGGGGGGGGGGGTCCAAAATCACTGCAGATGGTGACTGTAGTCATGAAATTAAAAGAGCTTCCACCTTAGAAAAAAAGCTATGATGAACCTAGACAAAATATGAAAAAGCAGAGATCATTTTGCTGACAAAAGTCTGTACAGTCAAAGCTATGGCTTTTCCAGTAATCATCTCTGGGTGTTAGAGCTGGACCACAAAGAAGGCTGAGAGCTGAAGAGTTGATTCTTTCGAATTGTGGTGCTGGAAAAGACTCTTGAGTGTTCCTTGGACAGCAAGGAGATCAAATCAGTCAATCCTAAAGGAAATCAGTCCTGAATATTCTTTGGAAGGACTGATGCTGCAGTTGAAACTCCAATACTTTGGTCACCTGATGTGAAGAGTCAACTCCCTGGACAAGACCCTGATGCTGGGAAAGATTGAGGGCAGGAGAAGCAGGGGACAGAGGATGAAACAGCTGGATGGCATCACCGACTCAATGGACAGGAGTTTGAGTAAACTCTGGGAGATAGTGAAGGACAGGGAAGTGTGGCGTGCTGCAGTCCATAGGGTAGCAAAGAGTCCAACATGACTGAGCAATCAAACAACAAGTACCGTGTAGAAATAATACCTATTTCCTACACATACCAGAGAAATTGTTTACAGAGTGAATCAATAGATGTTTGTAAAATATACAAAATCCTTGTTTAGCACGAATTCAACTTATTAAGTGCTTACTTAATGGGTCAGGTAGAAACCTAGGTATAATACCCAGAGATAAACAGAGAAATCTCTGTCCATAGTTCCTCATTTTGAGTATGAAACTATTACACTTGTAAACACTCCTGTATACAAAAAGAACTCCCTGTCTCTCAAGGTTTTCCTCCAAAACACACATATCTGGTGGTCACTGGGTTTAAAACATTGTTTTTGTGGGTATGTTTTTTAAAAAGTCATTACTTTATTTCTCCTTCAGTATGTCCCAAGTCTCACCCACATCTGGTTAGTTCCAAAACTATTCAACTTCAAAACTGGTCCAGCAACACAGCTGCCCGCAGATGAGCCTGGGAACTGTCAAGAGACCTGCCGAGGTACTGTAGGGCATGGGCCATGTCCAGAGATGGAAATGTGGAAAGCAGTACTCTAATACCACTCAGCTCCATGTTTGCCAAGCACCTTACTCAGACGGAACTCAGAACACTGTTTGCCTTAACAAAGTATTATGCTGCATCTTTGAATTACATGACCGGTGCCCAGTGTATGTCTTTTCTGTCCTCTGATTTAGAAGAGGGGTATGGCTGTATGTCATGCTTCTTTTGGATACTTATAGTAAAGAGGCTAACTTGCGTACATATTTCTGAATTTTAGTTCTTTGGAAGGGACTTGCACCACTGATGGATAGGTGTGCTTATTTCCACTTCAAATGAGTAAACCCTTTTAAAACAAGCTTGGCCGTATCCCTCATGTTCTTCCTTTCCTACCAGAAATAATAATTACCAGGTAATATGGCTCTAGGAAATAAAGAGAAAAAAGGCCATGCTGCCATTAAAAAAAAAGTGACCAGAGAATACACTACCAATATTCACAAACACATCATATACTGAGAAATCTGAAAACGCACCATGAAGGATATGCAAACATCTCATGTATTATCTGCTAAAAGGCTCAATGATGCAGTCTGGACTAAAAGATTAGGACCCCTACCATATTTGGGCATGCTTATTCAGAAAACATCATTAATATGAAGATTTCCTGAATAAGCACTATACACTGGTCACCTAGGTACATAGCCTCACTTGCAACAACTTGCAGAGCTTGCAGAACACCCTACAAATATGAAGACTAGGAGGCTCTGCACTTCTTCTTTCCACAGAGCACAGAGTAATGGGCATCTTGTAAACAATGGGTAAACTAGGGTCATCTGTCTGGTCTACAGTACATCTAATAATAAGCTCGTCTGCACCAAAACCCTAATGAGAAACTACACTGTGCTCATCAACAGCACGCAACATACAGCAAAGGCCCAAGTCCCACTCCGCACAGTCCCTGAGCCCCAAGAGGCAAAAGCTGACTTCTAAGAAGAAAATTTAAACAAAAGCAGTCAAAAAATTTATAAGAAAGGAATAGGGATACTCAGATTGTTTCCTGAATTCCCCTCCCCCAATTTTTAAAATCTATAGCAACTTGTCAAGAGGAAAACTAGAATAAACAAAGATATTCTGGAAAATCTAGATTCCAATTAACTTTACTCAAATCATATAGTAGTTACTCTTTCCTGGAAAAATCTTAAAAAGTAATAGTTCCTAAGGGGAGTCGTAGACCAGAACCCAGATGTTTAGTCACATTACATAACTAAATAGTTATTCAAGCAATATTTAATAAAGTAAATATCTCAGCATCATAAAATCTGCATAATTTTCATTTTTACAGGTTTTTTTTTTTTAGTACATTTTGACCAACAGGGTCATATTTAAAAGCAAGACCAAAAAAATTTACAAATAACAAAAGTTACATGATATCTAGAGCTAGAAACATCTTATACATCAGAAAAATGAGGTTAAAAACTCTGGTGAGTTGAGCACAGGTTTCAGGATCTCAACTCATAGAGCTCAGTGATTCTTCCACTATAACTATAATAAAAAGCTCCTTGATGGTCAAAAGGAGATAAATTAAAAGATTATTTTCTGTTCAGCCATGAACTTAAATGCTTAAGATAATACATTACAAGCATTTAATAGTAAAAGATAAAAAGATTTATTTACAAGTAAATGCAAGTTGACTACCATGCATGTGAAACAAGTTATTGTGGGCTCAGTGCAGCAGGCATTCAAGGATTTGTTAAAAACAAACATTAAAAATTAAAATGAAAACAAACTCTTATAAGATTTCTCCATTTAAAGTTATTTTACATTAAGAAAATTTTCAACAGTTACCTATGAATTATTGATAATTTTTTTTAATGTAAAAAGAAGCAATATTATACAAAGCTCCTATTTTCATTCATTTTTCAAATTTTCTGAATGCTTATTTCTGGACTATTTGCCAATGTCCAATCCCTCTGATGCAAGCAACAAAATAAGACAGAAGGACCAGTACACCTTATTTTGTAAAGGTTCGTCTTTTAACAGTAACACTTATAAGAATGTCATTCACTTAAAAACTCTAATGTATCTCTTCTTCCAGCTCTCCATTTCCTTTCCTATACAGTTTCCAAAATTACGTTTTTTAATCCACTGAATCCAGTAACAACAAACACTGACTGTACAACATGTGTAACAGGCTCCCTTCTAAATTAAGATAGATAACAATACCATAAGACACAGAATAAGTGATGAAAGGTAATTCCAGACTGAGAGTGTAGCAGGAACAAAGAGAATATGCTTAACTACAAAATATATCAATTATCAATGATGAGTTTGGATAGGAGGCTAGATGATTACAAAGCACTTTCAAACAGTAGGACAAAAATTCAAAACCATATGTCCATTGAAGCTGTAAGCATATATATAAAATGAATATATGAAGGGAAAACATAGGCACAACACTCTCCGACATAAATTGCAGGAATATCTTTTTTGATCCGTCTCCCAGAATAATGAAAATAACAAAAATAAACCAATGGGATCTACTTAAACTCAAAAGCTTTTACACAGCAAAGGAAACAAACAAAATGAGAAGCTGACCTACAGACTGGGAGAAAATATTTCATGGATGTCCTTAAAAAAACAAAAATAGAGCTACCATATGACCCTGCAATCCCCAGTCCTGGGCAAATACTCAGAAAAAAAACATGATGTGAAGGGATACACGCACCTCAAAATTCACTGCACAACTGTTTATAACAAAGACATGGAAGCAACCAAAACGCCCATCAACAGGGGAATGGGGAAAGAAGATGTGGTGCATATATACACCTGAATATTACTCAGGCATTAAAAAGAACGAAATAATGCAATCTGCAGCAACATGGATGGACCTAGAGATTGTCATAGTGAGTGAAACAAAGCAGACATAGAATGAGAACTATTGTATGACATCCCTTATATGTGGAATCTAAAAACCAATGATACAAATGCACTTATTTACAAAGCTGAAACAGACTCAGACTTAAGAGAAGAAACTTATGGTTGCCGGGGGGAAGGTTGCAGGCAAGGGATAGTTAGGGAGTTTGGGATGGACATGTACACACTGCTATATTTAAAATGGATAACCACAAAGACATACTACATAGCATGTGGAACTCTGCTTAATGTTATGTTGCAGCCTGCGTGGGAGGGGAGTTTGGAGAATGGATTCATGTATACGTATGGCTGAGTCCCTTTGCTATCCACCTGAAACCATCACAAAATTGTTAATTGGCTATACCCCAATATAAAACAAAAATATTAAAAAAATATATATATATACAGTAGAGTTGATCAGTTTCACAAACCTAGCATCAGCAGTGCTACTGCATATCTAAATCCCAGTGAAATGGAAGCCAGTGTATACTAACATAGGCTCTGACCATGCAGATCTATGAACTAAGAGGTAGTTGGAATAAATCATCTTCCTAAGATCCCACATACTTAACTCTAAGGAAGTCCAGGAATCTGAAAAAGGCTCACAAGTCTCTCCTTTACTTTAATATTATCAAAGCCTTTAAAACAGTGCTTCTCAAACTTAAGCACTCACCAGAATCACTTGATTGAATCAAACATATTGCTGAGCTTGACTGATTGAATCAAACAATTTCTGACACAGCAGATCTGAAGTGGGGTTTGTGAACACGATCCAAAGTGATGCTGAACATTTTGAAAACCTCTAACCTAAATGCAAGTCTTCACTCTTGAAAGATTATAAAACTTTACTTACACCTAATGTGAAATGCGATGAACTTTTATTTCATCATAACTTTTAAGAAATTCATGTATTGTTAAAATCCTCAGGCTTCAAATTACTTTCAAAGGAGTTAATGACAAACTAGTACATCTCAAAGTTCAGAGGCAACCCAAGCACCATCCCCTCCTTTGCTTGGAGCTCTCCAAGGTTCTGATAGCCTGCAAACCAAGCAGTTCTAAATCTTGTACCAATAGATCACACGAATGTTAATTAAGTCAGAATTCTTGACTTTGCTTCTCTGAGATTTTCAACTAAGACCTGACCAGAGACCTCACTTACATTTTCTTCCAAATGTACAAAAAAAGAAAATGAAGTGCAAAAGCATCCAAGGCTACTTTCTACAAGATAACATAGTGATCCAAATCCATCCACCAGCTGATTTATTCTAAAAAGTGTTCTAGGTTTGTATTATACTCAAGATTATTCATCCCTGTAGTCTTTTTTCGGAGAAGGCAATGGCACCCCACTCCAGTACTCTTGCCTGGAAAATCCCATGGATGGAGGAGCCTGGTAGGCTGCAGTCCATGGGGTCGTTAGGAGTTGGAGACGACTGAGCGACTTCATTTTCACTTTTCACTTTCATGCATTGGAGAAGGAAATGGCAACCCACTCCAGTGTTCTTGCCTGGAGAATCCCAGGGACAGGGGAGCCTGTTGGGCTGCCGTCTATGGGGTCGCACAGAGTCGGACATGACTGAAGTGACTTAGCAGCAGCAGCAGCAGTAGTCTTTTTTGCTGATAGCCAACAAATTACATTCCTCTCCCACTTTGAAGAATCTATATTTTATATCAACAACAAGTATTACTGGTGAAAATTAGTAGTAATGAGCTACTTTCATGGAACTACAGACCACGAAAATGAGTAAGGGGGTATTTTGAAATTTTCAGGTAGAGATTTTCATCACTAGAGAGGGGGAAGAGCCTAATGATATTAGACAGGACCTAGGGGATGTGATAGTTGATTTAAAAAAAAAAACTCAGGTGTATCAAGATAATGATCCTTTTATTCTCTCTCAAATTATGCTTTTTCTTAGTCTTCTCTTTTATCTTCCTTCAGATTCTTCCTCCCTTGTTTTCTAATAACTCAAGAGACAACTGGACAAGTAACAGTTCAGGACATGAGAATACTAATGAATCCTAAACATATGAAAAGAACCTCAACCTCACTTATAACAAATCCAAATTAAAACTACACTGAGAAATCAGAATAAAGTCTGTGTGTCAGGTAATACTAGATGAGAGGTATGTAGGAACACTTTGTACTACTGTCACAACCTGCCTGTAAAAACTAAAATTTTTCCAACATCAAAAGTTTATTAAAAAAACACTACATTGAGGTGTATTACCTAGTACCTACTGAACTGCTAAAATCATAAAATTCAAAAGCAGTCTTTTGACAAGGATATGGTGAAATAAGCTCTTTCATACCTTGCTAGCTGCTAAGTTGCTTCAGTCGTGTCTGACTCTGTGCGACCCCATAGACGGCAGCCTACCAGGCTCCACCGTCCCTGGGATTCTCCAGGCAAGAATACTGGAGTGGGTTGCCATTTCCTTCTCCAGTGCATGAAAGGGAAAAGTGAAAGTGAAGTCGCTCAGTCGTGTCCGACTCTTAGCGACCCCATGGACTGTAGCCTACCAGGCTCCTCCATCCATGGGATTTTTCAGGCAAGAGTACTGGAGTGGGGTGCCATTGCCTTCTCCGATACCTTGCTAGAAGACATCCAAAATAGTATTAGCCCTTACAGAGGGCAATTTGACAACTTCTGTAAGGAAAAGATATAATCATACCTTCATGAAATTCTTTATATTCATCATCATTCACTAAGTCACTAACTATAATAACAGAAGACTGGAAACAATCCAAGTTTCCTTCCATAAGAAATTGGATAATTAACTGGCACATCTCAAACACAAAGGACTACTTATGCAGCAGCAAAAAGGAGTGAGGACACACTCTACATGCCAATATAGGATAATTCCCAGACTACATTCTTATACAAACAAACATACATACAACATATACTATAGAGTACATACAGTATGTTAAATTTTGTGAAAGAAGGGGTATAAAAAATATAATTTCCTATGTATGTGAATCTGTAGTACAAACTCCTAAAAGATAGACAGGCTAATAAAAGTGGGTACTTATAAAGGGAAGGTGACTCAGAGTAGAGAGTAGATAGGGATGAGGTTGTTTTTGTATATCTTTTATTTAGGAAACTTCTAAATGCATTATCTACTTAAAAATAAAAGTCGTGTTACTCCATGACTCTAAAAATAATGTTGTGTTCTAAGAAAATATTCTGGGTCAGTGAACCCTATGTACTGATATTCTCCCCCAGATTCTTCAATTCAAACCTCTTATCTTTCTCACTCACTCTCAGTCAATCTTTCAACGAGTACAGTACAGCAGCAAAAAACCTCACTCAAGACCTTTGGGTTCATACAGTATCTTGGCTTAATCAGTACAAACTAATCCTACAATTATATGTAATAAATGAGTAAGAACACACATTCTATTAATATCTAATAGTGTAAAATAATAAATAACACACAGAAAAAGAACATATGTCTCTAGGCCACTAAATGGATAGGAACTTGAGAAATTAAACAGCAGGATTCTTATAAACAGACTTGTTTTAATGTTAGCAAAATATTAACTGGACTAGGAAATCAACTCAATATACAGAAGATATTAGAATATTTAAAATAGAAATCTTAATAGACCTGAAAAAAATCCAAATATATAGAACATGAGTTAGAAAGGAATAATTTCCTTTACAAAAAGAGATTCTTTAATGAATATTTCACCAAATATTTTTCAAAAATCTTCCCTATGGTAGATATAAAACACCATATTTTAAAATATAGATTTTAGATTTCAAAACATACCATAATAACACAATAATCAAAACAATATGGTACTGACATAAAGACCAATGAAATAGGGAGCCAAGAAATAAACTGTCATGCAATATATGACCAAATGATCAAAAGGGTGCCAAGACTCAACAATGGAGAAAGGACAGCCTCTTCAACAGTGTTGGGAAAACTAGAAATCCACATGCAAAAGATGAAGATGGATCCTTATCTTACTTCATATACAAATATCAACTTGAAACTCCTAGAAGAAACAGAGGGAGAAAATTTTGTGACACTGGATTTGTCTATGATTTCTTAAATATGATACCAATAGCACAGGGTCTAAAAGCAAAAAGAGACAAATGGGACTGCGTCAAACTTAAAAAGTTCTGCACAGCAAAGAAAACAAGCAAACGAAGAGTGAAAACACAGAGAAAATATCTGCAAAGCATATATCTGGTAAGGGGTTAACAACCAGAATATATAAACAACTCCAATAACTTAAAAAACTAAATAACAGACTTTAAAAATGGGCAAAGGATCTGAACAGAGAATTCACCAAAAAAGATACACAAACAGCCAACAAGCATACTAAAACAGGCTCAGTATCACTAAATATCAGGAAAATACAAATCAAGACTATAAGGAGAAGTCATCTTACCCTTACTAGGATGGCGACTATTAAAATATAATAAAACACAAAAGAATTACACTTGGTGTGAGAGTGGAGAAATTGGAACCCTTGTACACTGTTGATAGGATGGTAAAACAGGTGCTGCCACTGTAAAAAAAAAAAAAAAAAAAAATGCTCCTCAAAAGTTACCATGTGATCCAGCAATCATAAGTTCAGTTCAGTTACTCAGTCGTGTCCGACTCTTTGCGACCGCATGAATCGCAGCACGCCAGGCCTCCCTGTCCATCACCAACTCCCGGAGTTTACCCAAACCCATGTCCATTGAGTCGGTGATGCCATCTAACCATCTCATCCTCTGTCATCCCCTTCTCCTGCCCTCAATCTTTCGTAGCATCAGGGTTTTTGAAATGAGTCAGCTCTTTGCATCAGGTGGCCAAAGTGTTGGAGTTTCAGCTTCAACATCACTCCTTCCAATGAACACCCAGGAATGGTCTCCTTTAGGATGGACTGGTTGGATCTCCTTGCAGTCCAAGGGACTCTCAAGAGTCTTCTCCAACACCACAGTTCAAAAGAACCACTCCTTCAGCGCTCACCTTTCTTTATAGTCCAACTCTCACATCCATACATGACTACTGGGAAAACCATGGCCTTGACTAGATGGACCTTTGTTGACAAAGTAATGTCTCTGCTTTTTAATATGCTATCTAGGTTGGTCATAACTTTCCTTCCAAGGAGTAAGAGTCTTTTAATTTCATGGCTGCAGTCACCATCTGCAGTGATTTTGGAGCCCCCCAAAATAAAGTCAGCCACTCTTTCCACTGTTTCCCCATCTATTTGCCATGAAGTGATGGGACCAGATGCTGTGATCTTAGTTTTCTGAATGTTGAGCTTTAAGCCAACTTTTTCACTCTCATCAAGAGGCTTTTTAGTTCTTCTTCACTTTCTGCCATAAGGGTGGTGTCATCTGCATATCTGAGGTTACTGATATTTCTCCCAGCAAACTTGATTTCAGCTTGTGCTTCTTCTAGCTCAGCATTTCTCATGATGTATTCTGCATATAAGTCAAATAAGCAGGGTGACAATATACAGCCTTGATGTACTCCTTTTCCTATTTGGAACCAGTCTGTTGTTCCATGTCCAGTTCTAACTTGCTTCCTGACCTGCATATAGGTTTCTTAAGAGGCAGGTCAGGTGGTCTGGTATTCCCATCTCTTTCAGAATTTTCCACAGTATATTGTGATCCACAAAGGCAAAGGCTTTGGCTTAGTCGATAAAACAGAAGTAGATGTTTTTCTGGAACTCTCTTGCTTTTTCAATGATCCAACGGATGTTGGCAATTTGATCTCTGGTTCCTCTGTCTTTTCTAAAACCAGCTTGAACATCTGGAAGTTCACGGTTCACATATGGCTGAAGCCTGGCTTGGAGAATTTTGAGCATTACTTTACTAGTGTGTGAGATGAATGCAATTGTGCAGTAGTTTGAGCATTCTTTGGCATTGCCTTTCTTTGCGATTGGGATGAAAACTGACATTTTCCAGTCCTGTGGCAACTGCTGAGTTTTCCAAATTTGCTGGCATATTGAGTGCAGCACTTTGACAGCATCATCTTTTAGGATTTGAAATAGCTCAACTGGCATTCCATCACCTCCACTAGCTTTGTTCGTAGTGATGCTTCCTGAGGCCCACTTGACTTCACATGCCAGGATGTCTGGCTCTAGGTGAGTGATCACACCACCGTGATTATCTGGGTCATGAAGATCTTTTCTGTACAGTTCTTCTGTGTATTCTTGCCACCTCTTCTTAATATCTTCTGCTTCTGTTATATCCATACCATTTCTGTCCTTTACTGAGCCCATCTTTGCATGAAATGTTACCTTGGTATCTCTAATTTTCTTGAACAGATCTCTAGTCTTTCCCATTCTATTGTTTTCCTCTATTTCTTTGCATTGATCACTGAGGAAGGCTTTCTTATTTCTCCTTGCTGTTCTTTAGAACTCTGCATTCAAATGGGAATATTTTTCCTTTTCTCCTTTGCTTTTCGCTTCTCTTCTTTTCACAGCTATTTGTAAGGCCTCCTAAGACAGCCATTTTGCCTTTTTGTGTTTCTTTTTCTTGGGGATGGTCTTATTCCCCAGGCAAGAACACTGGAGTGGGTTGCCATTTCCTTCTCAAATGCATGAAAGTGAAAATAGAAAGTGAAGTCGTTCAGTCGTGTCCAACTCTTAGCGACCCCATGGACTGCAGCCTACCAGGCTCCTCCGTCCACGGGATTTTCCAGGCAAGAGTACTGCAGTGGGGTGCCATTGCCTTCTCCGGTCTGTCAGATCTAGTCCCTTAAATCTATTTCTCACTTCCAGCAATCATACTTCTGTGCAAATATTCAAAAGAACTAAAAATAGGATCTAGAAGGGATATGTGAACACCCATGTTCTCTGCAATGTTATTTACAACAGGCAAGATACAGAAACTACCTAAATGTCCATCAACAGATGGATGGATAAACTCAATGTGGTACATACATACAGTGGAATATTATTCAGCCTTTAAAAAGAAAGAAGTCTTGTCATATGGTACAACATGGATGAACCTTGTGAACATTATTCTAAGTAAAACAGGCCAGTTACAAAAAAGACAAATACTACAGGATTCCACTTAAAGTAGACAAATTCATAGATACAACAAGTAGAATAATGACTGTCAGGTACTGGGGGTAAGGTGTAACAGGAAACTGTTTAGAATTTCAGTCATACAAAATAAAAAATCAGTAACAGTTGGAAAATCCCCAAATACTTATGGATTAAACATTACATTCACAAATATGGTCAAAGATGAGATATCAAGAACAATTTTATAATATTTTGAACTAAATGAAAATGTAATACCAAAATTTGTGGGACGTAACAAAAACAATGATAGAGGAAAATTTGCAACACTGAAATATAACAAGAAAGATAGAAATTCAAGTCTTCTACCTGTGAGAGCTGGAAAGGAAGGAGCAAATTAAATCCAAAGTAAGCAGAAGAAAAGACGTAGAATAAGAAATAGAGTAAAATCAATTAAAGTGAACACAGTAATAGAGGAAAATCAATAAAACCAAGAGCTTTTTTTTTTTAAAAGGTCAATAAAGTCAACAAGCTTCTAGCCAAACTCACTAAGAAAAAAGGAGAGAGAATATAATTACTAATGTCAGATTTTTACAAATAGGGAGCATCACTACTGAATCCATGGATATTAAAAGGACAGTCAAAGAACACTGAACAATTCTACGCCCACAAATCTGATAACCTTTATGAAATGGACTAGTTCCTTAGAGACACAATCTGCCAAAACTCACACAAGAAAAAAAATACACACTATGAATAGGCCTCTATATATTAAAGAAACTGAATCAACAATTAATAATCTTCCAAAACTGAAAGCATCAAGCACAGGTGGGTTCACTGGTGAATTTTATCTAACATTTAAGGAAGAAATAGTATCAATTTGCTACAACATTTTTCAGAGGATAGAAGCAGATGGAATTCTTCCTAACTCCTTCTATGAGGCCAGCATTACCCTAACACCAAACTCCGATAAAGAAATAACAAAACTACAAACCAGTAGCACTCATGAATGTAGAAGCAAAAATCCTCAGTAAAGTTGAATCTAACAAACCGAATCTAACAATGTATGAAAAGAAATATACTCCAAGACCAAGTGGGATTTATCATAGGTATGAAAAGTTGGAAAAGATCAATGAATGTAATCTACCACATCAACAAAGAAAAAATAAAAATTGCATCAACAGATGCAGAAAAACCGTCTAACAAAATCCAACACCCATTCATGATAAAAACTGACAGCAAACTAGGAATATAGAAAAATTTCCTCAACTTGATAAAGAATATCTACAAAAACCTTACAGCAAGCTTCATACTTGGTGGTATGAAACTAAGAACTTTCCTACCAAGATCAGAAACAATGCAAGGATGATGTCCCCTCTCACCACTGCTTTTCAACACTGTACTGGAAGTCCCAGCTAATACAGTAAGACAAATAAAATAACTTTGCCCCCCAGATGACAAGGTTGTCTACAGGTGTTAACACAGTCTATGAAAGAACTGACCAAAAACTCCTGGAACTAAGTGATTATAGCAAGGTTGCAGAACACACAATTAATATTCAAAATCAATCACTTTCCTATATACTGCAATGAGAAAGTGGAATTTGAAACTAAAACACAAAACCGTTTATATTAGCACCCCCAAAAAATGATACATTAAGATACAAATCTAACAAAATATGTAAAGTTCTACATGCCGGAGAACAACAAAACTCTGGTGAAATATTATCAAAGAATTAAATAAACGGAAAGAGAGTCATGGTTATTGGAAGGAAGACTCAATTTGGTTAACCTATCAGTTTTTCCCAACTTGATCTAAAGGTTCAATGAAATCTCAATCAAAATTACAACAAGCCATTCTGTGTATCAATCAGTACTGGCAAAGTGATTCTTCAGTTTATATGAAGCAATAAAATTCAAAATAGTCAACATAATATTAAAGAATAAAGTCAGAGGACTGATTTCAAGATTTACTGTGACGCCATACTAATTCAGACAGTGTGCTACTGACCAAAAAATAGACAAAAAGATCAGTGAAAGAGACTGGAGGGCCCAGAAATAGATCCACATGAATCCAGTCAATTAACCTTTGACAAAAGACGCAAAGACAATTCAAAGGAAAAAGAATAATCTTTTCAACAAACAGCGCTGAGACAACTGGACACCCATATTTAAAATGATGAATCTAGGCACATATCTTACACCTTTCACAAAATGAATCACAGACCTAAATGTAAAAACACTGACCTATAAAGCTACTAGAAAGTAACATAGGAGAAAACCTACATGATATCATATTTGGTGATGAGATTTTAGAAATATCATCAAAAGCAAAATCCATGAAAGAAAAATGATTAAGCTGGACCTCCTGCTCTGTGAAAGACACTATTAAAGGAATGAAAAGACAAGTCACAGACTGGGAGAAAATATTTTCAAAACTCAGATCTGATAAAGTACTACTCAATAATATATACAGAACACTTAAAATTCAACAATAAGAAAACAAAGAATCCAACTTTAAAATGGGTAAAGACATAGACACTTCACCCAGGAAGATATACAAATCACAATTAATCATATGAAAAGGTACTCAACATCCTTGGTTATTAGAAAATGAGACCATTACATCCTATTAGAATGGCTAAAATTCTAAAACTGACAACACCAAAAGCTGACGAGGATACAGAGCAACAGGAACTCTCCTTCGCTGCTAGTAAAAACGAAAAATGAGAAATGAAATAGCCACTTTGGAAGTAGCGTGGCAGTTTCTTACAAAGCTAAACACTGCCTTACTGTATAATCCAACAACTGTGCTCCCAGGTGTTTACCCAAAAGAGTTGAAAACTTAATGTTCACACAAAAAATGAAGACAGAGATTTTTCATAATTTTTTAAAACTGGAAGCAACCAACATGTCCTTCAATAGGTAAATGAATAAACAAACACTGAATTATCCATATAACAGAATATTATTCAATAATTAAAAAGAGAACTATCAAGTAAAAAAAACAGAGAAGAACCTGAAACGCATAATGGTAAGTGAAAGAAACCAGTCTGAAAAGCCCATGTCATGTGTAATTTCACTTAAATTACAATTTAGAAAAAGCAAAACTATAGAAAGAGCAGAAAGATCAGTGGTTGCCAGGGATCTGGAGGAATGAATAGGTGAAAATACAGGGAGTTTTTATGGTAATTCAACTATTCTGTAGGATAATGTAATGATGGATCTATGACATGAATTTTAAAAAATTCATTGAAACTGTACAAAACAAACAGCAAACAGTAACAAGAACTACAGACTTTAGTTAATACGGTACTGACCACATTACTTTAACAAATGTACCATACTAATGCAAGATAGTAATAGGGGAAATTGTGTGTGTGTGTGTGTGTGTAGGAGGTAGTATGTGGAAATTTGCTGTACTATCTGCTCAATTTTCTGTAAATCTAAAAATTGTAAAAGATTATCAATCCAATAAAAAATGTGTAAAAGACCTGAATAGACATTTGTCCAACAAAGATACATGAATAGCTAACAGATACTCAGCCTCACTAATTATTAGGGAAATGCAAATAAAACCACAAGATATCACCTCATGCCTGTCAGAATGACTAGCATCAGAAAGACAAGAGATAACAAATTTTGGTGAAAACGTGGAGCCCTTGTGCACTGTGGGTGGGAATGCAAATTAATTCAACCACTTTGTGACACAGTATGGAGTTTTCTCAAAAAATTAAAAATAGAACTACAATATGATTTAGCAACCCCACTTCTTGAAATATGGCCAAAGGAAATGAGAAAACTACGTTGAAGAAACATATGACGCGACCCTCCCCACCTGCCCCCGCTGCCAGTTCACAGCAGCATTACTTACAATAGCCAAGACACAGAAACAACCTAAGTGCCCAACAGTAAGTGAATGAAGGAAGTTGTGGTATATATATATAATGGAATAATATTCAGTCATTAATAAACAAGAAGTCCTGCCCATTTACGGGCATCATGGATGGACTTTGAGGGCATTATGCTAAGTGAACTGAGTTAGACAGACAAAGGCAAATACTTTATGATCTCACAAGTGGATATAAAAAAAATTTCTACCCCCTATCATCCTAAACTCATAGAACGAGGGATTATATTGTGTTTACCAGAGATGGGAGGTTGGGAGAGGGAGAAGTGGATGAAGGTAGTCAAAAGGTACAAACTCCCAGTTATAAGTACTGGTGATGTAAGGTACAACATGATGACCACAGTTAACACAGCTAGCATGTTACCTATGAAAGTTGTTAAGAGAGTAAATCCTGAGTTTGCATCACAGGAAAAAATATTTTTATTCCTTTCCTTTTTTCTGTATATGAAATGATAGATGTTCACTAAATTCATTCTGGTAATCATTTCAAATATGATGCTAGGAAAGACTGAAGGAAGGAGAAGGGGACAACAGAGGATGAGGTGGTTGGATGGCATCACTGACTCTATGGACATGAGCTTGGGTAAACTCCAGGAGATGGTGAAGGACAGGGAAACCTGGCATGCTGCAGTCCATGGGGTCTCAAAGAGTCAAACATGACTTAGCAACTAAACACAACAAATCATTTCAAAAGATATGTAGGGAAAATCATTATGCTGTACACCTTTAACTTATATAGTGCTGTATGTCAGTTATATCTCAACAAAGCTAGAAAAAAAAAAAAGCATGTATTCTGGAATCTGTTTGCCTGGTTCAAATTTTGGGTCCCCTACTTACAAGGTCTTTGAAGCATGCTCTTAAAACATTTTTTAAGGCTAAGTAGTATTTTATTGTGTATGTATATACCACATCTTCTTTATCCATTCACCTGTTTATGGACACTTAGTCTGCTTTCATATCTTGGCAGTTGTAACCAATACTGCTATCAACATGAATCTTTTCGAATTAGTGTTGCTTTTTTTCAGATATACACCCAGAAGTGGAATTGTTGTAATATTAGTTCTATTTTTAGTTTTGTGAGAAACCTCCATACTGTTCTCCACAATGGCTGAACCAAGGTATATCCCCACTCACAATGTACAAAGGTTCCTTTTTCTCAATATCCTCAGCAATGTTTTGGGTTTTTTTTAATGACAGCCATTCTGACATGTGCAAGGTGATATCCCATTGTGGTTTTGATTCGCATTTCCCTGATGATTACTGATGTTGAGCATCTTTTCACATCCTGTTGGTCATCTGCACATCCTCCTTGGAGAAATGTCTATTCAGTTCTGCCCATGTTTAAATCAGGTTGTTTTTTCTTGATGTTGAATTACATGAGCTGTTTATATATGTTGGATATTAATCCCTTATCAGTCTTATCATTTGCAAACATTTCTCTCGTTCAGTAGGTTGTCTTTTCATTTTGTCAATGTTTTCTTTTGCTGTGCAAAAGCTTTTATATTCAATTAGGTCCCATTTGTTTTTGTTTCTTTTAGGAGATACGGCCAAGAAAATATGGTTGCAATTCATATCAAAGAGTGTTCTGTTTCCTCTAGGAGTTTTATACTATCCAGTCTTACATTTAATCCATTCTTAGTTTTGTTTATGGTGTTAGAGAATGTTATAATTTCTTTCTTTCACAAGTAGCTGTCCAATTTACCAAGCACCACTTACTGAAGAGACTGTTTTTTCTCCATTGTATATTCTTTCCTCCTTTGTTGCAAATTAATTGGCCATAAGCAAGTGGGTTTGTTTCTGGGCTCTCTATTTTGCTCCCCATTGATCTATGGCTGCTTTGTGCCAGTATCACACTGTTTTGATTACTCTAGCTTTGTAGTATAGTCTGAAGCCAGGGAGCATGATTTCCATAATCTTATGAAGATTTATTTGGCTATTTGGGGTTTTTTGTATTTCCACAGAAATTTAAAAAGCATTTGTTCTAGTTCTGTGAAAAATGCCTATGGTATTCTTAAGTAGACATAAGAAAAAGCACACAAGCCCAAGGGGTATGCTCCTTATACTCAAGACTTCTCTTTCACCTCTCTATCCCAGACTGTCAAATGATCATAATGCTTTCCCAAATATCTGTCATTACTCATTATTTAATATTTTCTAAGTTTTAGGGCTCCTCACCCTTTCCTAGATTAGTACTTACCCAGATACTGCTCTACCATTTCAGAACTAGTGCCCACACTCACAGCTTTATCCAAGGATAAGAGGCTGAGCTCAAGTATAGGCTTCCTCAGAGACAACAGGAAGATCCTTAAAGACAGCTAGTCTGAATGCAGGTTGCCCTCATGGCCTGACTTTGCTCACTGCCCCCAGTATCTTTCTAACCACCCCAACCTGGAATCTAGCTTCACCTGGAACGTGTTCTCCACAAACCTGATATAATCCACTTCTGTACTTCTGGCATGGTTTTTCTGGTATTTAACTGTGTGATCTCACTTCTGTTCAATCTGATTTCTTAACAGATACCCAGTTTAAAAAACTGGATTTTTTAAATAAGAAATGATGTTCCTAGAATGTATCTTTTTCACCAAAAAGTTTTATTGTACAAAAAAAACAATGCTCTTCATTTGGGATCTTTTTCAACTCTTTCCAATCAAAACATATTTGCCCTACGAAGGCAAACAGTCAGTTATCATCATTTTTGTTTAATGAGGAGAACAGCAAAAAACATTTCAAGAATAATGAGATTGACACTGGATGTTAGATCAGCATCTGTCTCACTCTTGCTGAAAACGTAGTAGAATCAACAATCCATGTGATACTAAACAAGTTTAATTTTTCTTCTTTTCTAAGTAAAGACTTGACAATGATCAGCTTCACTGAACTGAGGAGTCAGTTCCCAGAATTTAAGATGTGGGCTGCAGACACAAACAGCAGAATTCAATTTCCTTTGAGTGGCCTGACAGATAACAAAGGGTGCTATCACACCAATCCTTTCTCCTGGACTCCTTCAGCCAAGAAACAGGTGACATTCTACTTACCTGTGTTTGTAGGAGCAATGCACTGAGAAGGCTAAGTAAACCTCCATTTCAAAACATTCAAAGGAGTCCTGATTCAAAGAAGCATTTAACTGAGTTCAAAACAGGACATAACTTCAGAGTACTTATGAAACAGTATCTCAAGTTCCTTCATGTTCTAAAATTCTGAGATACTGTAAAATATTACATTAAATGAAAGGGATGATGGGAAGTCAAAATAAAGAATTTACTGCAATGTAAACAAAGTCATTTCCTTAAGAGGAAAAATTTGGATGTTGAATTGAAGAAGTTTTTAAACTTCATAAGGAATGAAAGAATTTTAACATTGGGTTAAGGTACCCAAAGTAAATCTGTTATAACAGTAAGTAAAATGGAGGTAGCATTTTCTCTGTATGTCACACAACTGACCAACATGTAGAATTAGCCGAAATGAGGAACAGTTTGAGTATCTTGGTCATCAAAGACTGCTGCTGCTGCTGCTAAGCCGCTTCAGTCGTGTCCAACTCAGTGCGACCCCACAGACAGCAGCCCACCAGGCTCCGCCGTCCTGGGATTCTCCAGGCAAGAATACTGAAGTGGGTTGCCATTTCCTTCTCCAGTGTATGAAAGGGAAAAGTGAAAGTGAAGTTGCTCAGTCGTGTCTGACTCTTAGCGACCCCATGGACTGCAGGCTGCCAGGCTCCTCCGCCCATGGGATTTTCCAGGCAAGAGTACTGGAGTGGGGTGCCATTTCCTTCTCCAGGCATCAAAGACTATATGCCACCAAAATGCTTTCATACTGGTCAAAATACCACAATGTGTTGTGATTAAGTAAGTTCTCCAGAAAACTAATACAGGTTACTAAGGAGAACTATTACCAAAAGGCACAGGAAAGAATAATCAGGTTTATCTCACATCCACACCAAGACTGGAGTCATTCCACTTCTAAGTCCTAGGCAGACACTTTTTGTCCTAAAATGACATAATGATGTTTTTGGTGAATAACTGAGCTCAATTGTTGACTTGGATCCACAGAGCAGGTCTCTCAATTTTACTGTACATGCCAATAATTTTTTTCTTATATTATTAATTCTGTATACAATTTTGAGTCCTACAAGATCAATGTATCAAAAATGTCAAGATGTGTATGCTTTTATCTTCACCATTCATTCATGATTTATTTGGCAAAATATTTAACTTCATACCTAGTCATATGCTAGGTACTACAGTAGGCAGTAAAATTAAGAGGAAAAAAAAAGTCCCTTCTGTCTATGAGCCTTATAACCTGTGAAGCAACAGAGGGCAAACAATTACAACTACAAGTGGCTGATGCCACAATGAGGGTGTGCACACGACAGGAGGGTCTGAGGTAAACACTGTCAGGAACTCTGCTTAGAGGGGTTAGGAAAAGGCTCTTAAAGGTAGTCCTGGAGATGAGCCTAGGAGAATAAATTGTATTTTAACAATGGGACAAGAGAAGTAAAGGGCTATGTAAAGGCCTGGATGAGAAAATAAGGGATGAATCATAGAGCTAAAAGGACTTATTATTGTAGCTGAAAGTGTGAAGAGTTAGAGGAACTGGTGCAGGGGGAGGTGTGGTGTGCAGTGTATTGAGATTGTAGTGTGGGACTGTATGGTGAATGAGATGCAGCATCTGTTCCCAAAGAACTTACAGTTTAGAGGAGGAACAGACCGTCAACAGTTCATTTCAATGACAGGCTGATGTCACGGTGGAAGAACACACAGCAGACTGACTAGACAGGCACAAAGGAGGGCCTTAAACATCACACAGATAAGTTAAAATTTTATCCTATAGGCAACAGTAAGTCCTGGAAACATTCTAAATGGGTACTAATCACAAAAGTGGCAATGTGGATGATGGATCGGAAGGTACAAAGACTAAAGCAGAGCCACCAAGGAAGCCCAATAGTAGGCAAAAAGGCATGCAAATAACGGAATATACATTTGATGGAAAATTATATATACAATGAAAATGACAATAGAAGACTACATAAAAACCTGAGGAACCTAAAATATAAATAGAAAAGGCAGAAAAAAACTGCATATGTAGCACTATTTAGTATAAAATAGTATATATAAAATATATATGCTAACAGACTCAACAAGAAAAGAGGAAATAGCTAAGATAATTTTCTATTATTGTTATTCCATTTATTACAGCAATAGAATAAAATGAAATGGAGAAAAAACAACACAAGATTAATATTTATTGTATCTATTGGGTCTGACCCAGATGGGTTACATCCAATTTCTGGTTCTTGGTTGCCAAGAATGGGTTTTACAAATGGTCCTATTGTCCAGCTATACTGTTATTAAAATACAAAAAAAGGAGGAGTGGGGATATGTTGGCTTGAAAAATGCTTAAAATTTCTATTACGAACAGCTTTCTCATTCCTGATACAAAGACAAGGAAAATTCAACAAGCTAAGGGATTCAAAGTCAAAGACACAGAGAAAACAAATCACACAAATAATTTTTGCAAGTGTGTTTCTCTTGAATGCTTAGGGGAAGAGTCTCTGGAAAATGGTTCTGACACCTAAGGGCTTTTAAGCCATTTAAAAACAACTGAACCAGTCAACAAACATGCCATTTTATTGAGCATCTATAAGCCATGCACTTGACTCTAAAGATACAAAGGGAAAACAAAACATAGTCCCTGCCCTCAAGGGGCTCACAATCTAAAAGGAGAGAAAGAATGGTTACAAATAATCACAATAAAGTATGGTGAGTCCTCTGATAGAGGTACAGACAAGGTACTGAGATGAAGCAAAGGAGAGGTAGAATGAGAAACCAGGGTTAAGGAAAGAAGACTTGAACAGCACATGCAAAGAAATGTGAAACAAGGCAAATGTGGACAATTTTATTCCCTACAGTATAAAGTGGGAGGGAAAGAGCAACAGGAAATAAGGTTAAAGGGGGGAGCAGGTAACAAATTACATAGGGCCTTGTATTCAAATCAGAGACTTTGGCTATTATTGCATTCTGTTAAATCTATAAAGCCAGCAATTACAAGATGCACCATTACTTTATGAACTGCAAGAAAGAAAAAGAAAGAGCTTTATATTTAAATTTATATAATATTCCTACATAAAGCTCTATATCAAAGGGCAAGATCTTCAGCATAAGATAAATAAAACAGCCATGCAGAAAGGAACAACATGAAACTATATTTCTCAAATTGCCCTTAGGTGGAAGGAGAGGGGAAGAAAATCTCTCCCTGAGAACTGAATTCCAAGCTGGTCGACAGTCTACTTGTGTGGTCTAAAAACAAACAAGTAAAACTAAAGCTACCAGTGTGGTCCAAAAGCAAACAAATAAAACAAAACAACAAAGACTTTAAGGTGGTCTCAGGTTGGCCCCCAGATGCCTGGCAAAAACAAGTAGAAATTCTTTAGACAAACCATACTTTAATCGAGAAGAAAAGCAATTTAAGATGCAATCTCATTTCAAATATGACAAATGTACATCTTGAGAACTGATGAAAAATAGTAGATCTTACAGTCAGGATTAAATCTGGAGATGTTTTGAATTACCCTGCCAACTTTTTAAAAATGCCTATTACCAGGCTGCAACCCAGAGATTCTCACACAGGTAGGCTTGAAGCAGAGCCCTCAACACTATTTTAACAAATGACTCAAAGTTTTGGGTTTTTTTCCAAATACAACCAGACAAGACACCAAGACACTAGCATCTGTCTGCAAAATTAGCTGAAAACTGCTACTATAAAATAAAGAACACAGTACAATTTTAAGCCCAGGTCATAATCTGATCAGACACTTTAGGAAGACCATTCTGCTACCAGTGGACTTTGTGGAGAAGATAGATTAGAAGAGGGTAAGGATAATAGAACAGTTAGGAGATTAGTGAAACGGTTTTAAGATCAGAGATGGTGATCATTTGAAAAATAACAATGGGGAGAAAAATAAGAGGATCAAAGGAGGAAGAATTAGAATTCGATAAAAATTACAAGAAGGTAGAGGTGTAGGATCTAATTCTAAAAAAGTTTCAGATTTGCCCCTAGTCAGCATTATAGCCACTAGGCCTTGAAAAATAAACCTTATTTGGGTATGGTAATCCATTATACCTTATAGCTGTATAGTAAATGTATAAAAAAAGTATAATATGCAAAAAAATATATAAAAAAGGTAGTATAGTATACCTTCTAGCTGTATAGTAAGTGTAAGTTCTGCAGAAAATCCTATACAACATAACCATCAACTGTTCCAAATGCAACTCACGATCAAAATGATCTTGAAGTTAAGATGTAAGCACAGAGGAATTTTATTCTTTCATGTTTTACATTTCTATAAATCAGTGGGAACGAATTTAAAAATTAAAATTTCTTTGTGTAAAAAGAGAGAAAAGATTTTTCACTGTTTGATAAATTTAAATTACAAACAGAAAACAATGAATTAACAAACTTACGCTGAATATGAATGAACTGTTTTGGCTGTTTAAACTCTCCTTTGTACAAGCGATTGTAATAGTTGACGTTGCTCTCTGCCTCAGGAACTGGAATGACCATGCTCTCTTTTTTTTCTCTAAACACTTGCTGTGCTGAAATAGCTCGCTGTAAGTGATGTTCCTGGAAAATGTAAAGCAGGCAATGTGAGTTGTTTTAATGTCAATTCAATACAAAATTCTATTTAAAATTTACTTTAATAATTGCAAAGTACTTTAAGAATCAATTAAAAAATAGTTCCTTTACTACAGACCTTCAGAAAATATTGCCATTATTCTCCCTTAATACTTGTATACATACTGGTATCACCTTAAATGACTACAATTTTAATAAGCAGAATTAAAAAAAAAAGATTAAGTATTCACAAAGTAGAATTTAACATCTCAGTTACAAGAAAACTGATCCCTTGTTTGCTAAATTAATTGAGGTGTTTGTCACCAATACCAGATAACACAAAAACAAATAACAGGAAAAGAATTTATATCAGATTCTAAGTATCTTCTGCGTTTATACAACTCAAACTTTTCAAAAGTACAAAATTCTCAATAACTCAGAGACAAGAGAAAATTATAATCAACAGACTATATTACTATCATGGCAAGAAGCATTCTTTAACAAAGATGAAAAAATAGTTCTTATAATATACATCCAGATTCTAGTAACTTCTCATTACCTCACCACTTTACCGATACTTCTCCCTGACCCACTATGAACAATTTCCAACAAAGCACCTTTACTATTTGGAAGGTAAACTAGGTCATGTCATTCCCCACAGGATCCCCTTCATATTTAAAGGTTAAAATCACTCAATGACTTACAAGACTTTATATCTCTCTGACCTTATCTCATACTTCTCTCCTCCCAAACTTTATTCTAGCCACACTGCTTCCTCTCTTTAAGGTTCCTAAATATCTAAATGGATTGCTTCTGAAATTCCTTCAAGTCTCATCTGGCTATGTTGCATTGCATAAATTAAGATTTATGTATCAGTAGCCATCCTTTCAACATTTTTCAGAGCACCTGGTAGACACCAGATACTACTCCTGTCACTGAGAATTATGAGTGAATGAGACAGCGACAGACTTCGCCATTCAAACAACTTAGCTAGTGGAAGACAGATTATCTAAGTCTGCAATAACTTCTCAGCTTGATAAGCATGTCTCTTTACAATTAGTCAAACCACTCATTCTGGGAGAACAGATAAAGATGTCCAAAGGAAGTAAAATATAAACTAAGAGTTTTAGGATCAATAGCGATTTAGCAAGGCAACAGAGTAAAGAAGAAACAATCCAAGCAGAGGGAACAGAATATCCAAAATGGACTAGAGCCAAGAGACATTCAAAAAAAGGCAAGCAGTTGAACAAAGGGACAGGACAGTGTTGGCTTAGATTTGAGTTTCTTCACCTTCAGAAAATGTTTTTCTTCATAAGGCAGAATCCCAAGCTAAAGCACTAAGTATACTTTTCATACAAATATTACTATCAATTTAGTTAAAATATATTTGGAGTAAAAAGTTTTGAGTTGACTAAGAAATTTTGAGGGGGTCAAACACACAAACTGCATCAAGAAACAAGGAAGCCAGGCCTTGAGTGAAGCCAGCAATTTGTAGCATTAATTAAACCTGTATTTTCTATTGACAGTGAAAGTTGCTCAGTTCAGTTCAGTTGCTCAGTCATGTCTGACTCTGCAACCCCATGAATCGCAGCACGCCAGGCCTCCCTATCCATCACCAACTCCCAGAGTTTACCCAAACTCATGTCCATCGAGTTGGTGATGCCATCCAGCTATCTCATCCTCTGTTGTCCCCTTGCCCTCCTGCCCCCAATCCTTCCCAGCATTAGGGTCTTTTCCAATGAGTCAGCTCTTCGCATCAGGTGGCCAAAGTATTGGGAGTTTCAGCTTCAGCATCAGTCCTTCCAATGAACACCCAGGACTGATCTCCTTTAGGATGGACCGGTTGGATCTCCTGCAGTCCAAGGGACTCTCAAGAGTCTTCTCCAACACCACAATTCAAAAACATCAATTCTTCGGCGCTCAGCTTTCTTCACAGTCCAACTCTCACATCCATAGATGACTACTGGAAAAACCATAGCCTTGACTAGACGGACCTTTGTTGGCAGAGTAATATCTCTGCTTTTGAATATGCTGTCTAGGTTGGTCATAACTTTCCTTCCAAGGAGTAAGCGTCTTTTAATTTCATGGCTGCAGTCACCGTCTGCAGTAATTTTGGAGCCCAAAAAAATAAAGTCTGACACTGTTTCCCCATCTACCTGCCATGAAGTGATGGGACCAGATGCTGTGATCTTAGTTTTCTGAATGTTGAGCTTTAAGCCAACTTTTTCACTCTCCTCTTTCACTTTCACCAAGAGGCTTTTTAGTTCTTCTTCACTTTCTGCCATAAGGGTGGTGTCACCTGCATATCTGAGGTTATTGATATTTCTCCAGGCAATCTTGATTCCAGCTTGTGCTTCTTCCAGCCCAGCGTTTCTCATGATGTACTCTGCATATAAGTTAAATAAGCAGGGTGACAATATACAGCCTTGACGTACTCCTTTTCCTATTTGGAACCAGTCTGTTGTTCCATGTCCAGTTCTAACTGTTGCTTCCTGACCTGCATACAGGTTTCTCAAGAGGCAGGTCAGGTGGTCTGTTATTCCCATCTCTTTCAGAATTTTCCACAGTGTATTGTGATCCACACAGTCAAAGGCTTTGGCATAGTCGATAAAGCAGAAGTAGATGTTTTTCTGGAACTCTCTTCCTTGTTCGATCATCCAGCGGATGTTGGCGATTTGATCTCTGGTTCCTCTGCCTTTTCTAAAACCAGCTTGAACATCTGGAAGTTCACGGTTCACGTATTGCTGAAGCCTGGCTTGGAGAATTTTAATCATTACTTTAATAGCGTGTAAGATGAGTGCAATTGTGTGGCAGTTTGAGCATTCTTTGGCATTGCCTTTCTTTGCGATTGGGATGAAAACTGACCTTTTTCCAGTCCTGAGGCCACTGCTGAGTTTTCCAAATTTGCTGGCACATTGAGTGCAGCACTTTCACAGAATCATCTTTCAGGATTTGAAATAGCTCAACTGAAATTCCATCACCTCCACTAGCTTTGTTCGTAGTGATGCTTTGTAAGGCCCACTTGACTTCACATGCCAGGATGTCTGGCTCTATGTGAGTGATCACTCCATCGTGATTATCTGGGCCGTGAAGATATATTTTTGTATAGTTCAGTCATGTCCAACTTTGGACCCCATGAACTGTAGCCCACCAGGCTCCTCTTGCCTGGGATTCTCCAGGCAAGAAGACTGGAATGGGTAGCCATTCCCTTCTCCAGGGGATCTTTCCAACCCAGGGATAAAACCTGGGTCTCTCACATTGCAGGCAGATTCTTTACCATCTGAGCCACCTGGGAAGCTCTTTTTCCTATTACCTTGATGATATTTCACCTCTCCTGGTTAAAGAAAGTGTTACAGGATGCAATGTCACCCTGCACTGATATAATATTTTATAGTTCTCAAAGTACACCCACAATCACATGCGTATTAGCTCCTGACAATCTTGGAACACAAGGGTAGATATTATTTTCCATTTTTATAAACAGCACTCAAGAAACAAGTGACTTACTCTTATCAAATAGTAATGATATATAAGAGAGAGAAATTTCAGGACTCTGATTCCAATGTTTCCTGATTATCCCATCCTTACTAGAAAAGTCTGATAAAGATTAAAAAACAGGTTCTTTTAATGCTAATAAATCTACAGACACAGGTTAACAAAAAAACTGCACATTTTTTATTTGAAGAGATTCTTTTGATGTATATTTGACTTTGTCCTAAATACATTTTTAGGTATAGTCCAATTTTTGAAATACATCTTTAATAGATTACGATTTAACATTAATTTTACAAATGAAAAATTTAAAAACAGATCATGGATGACTCCCTTCTTAATACAGCAGACAGATGATAGATGCAGCCAGAAATTTAAGGAGTTAGACCATGACATACTCCCCCATTTACAGACTAAATTTAGCTCTACGAATAAATTTTCAGCTACCATTTCCTTCCCCAGATTATCAGCCTCTCAATCTGTAAAAAAAAAAAAAAAAAAATCAGAAAAAACAATGACAAGGCTTCTTGAGGACTGTGTTTCATATAATAGTTATAATCAGTGGCAAACACACACAAAAGCCTGAAAGGAGGTATCAGAGTTTTGATTTGTCATTGTATTCGGGGGCAAAGAGGTTGACAGGAGTAATGCTGTTCTTGTTACATGCTGCATTATACATTGGTGACGTTACCTAATTTTTAAAAACAACTAATAACCAAGCACTACTTAATTTCCTTTAAGAACGCATGCGTTTGACCTACCAGCTCCACAAATGGAATTCATCAAAAGGCAACCAACAAATGGGCAACACTGACTAAATGAAAATGCTCATCATGGCACTGTTTCTAACACCAAAAAAAAGTCTAAATAGCAATAAATACATAATTAGTATATAAATTGTTATATTATATCCATAAACTAGAACTTTTAGATAATAGTAGAAAACAACATAACACAGACCTCTAGTGACCTGAAAAATAGCCTGGAAGAATACAGACTAGAACATTCCACAAAATGCTATTCCTTCTGTGTGCCCTTTTGCAGTTTCAGAATTTTCTATACGTTTATTTTCTATAGATAAATCTATATTAAACTTTCATAAACTAAAAAAAAAAAAGATATAAAAAAGTTTAACATCTTAAATGAAGGAACTTTCCACCAAAAACACAAAATCACTTCTCATGGTTACTTTGACATTCTGAAATATCCTTTGACAACCATCATATTACATACCTAAATATTTTTTGTGTTTTCCTAGAAATATTTTGTTGTGTTCAGTCACTAAGTCATGTCCTGCTCTTTGAGATCCAATGAACTGCAACACACCAGACTCCTCTGTCTCCTCTACACTGTCTCCCAGGGTTTGCTCAAATTCAGGTCCATTGAGTCAGTGATCCTATCTAACATCTCATCCACTGCTGCCCCCTTCTTTTGCCTTCAATCTTTCCCAGCATCAGGGTCTTTTCCAGTAAGTCAGCTCTTCATATCAGGTGGCCAAAGTATTGAAGCTTCAGCATCAGTCCTTCCAACAAATATTCAGGGATGATTTCCTTTAGGATCGACTGGTTGGATCTCCTTGCAGTCCAAGGAACTGTCAAGAGTCTTCTCTAGTACAATATGAAAGCATCAATTACTAAAAAAAATATAAAGTATATAATTTCTCTACACTTTATACTCTTCCTAGTAACACATGAGATTATATGGTAAGCTATTCAACACAAACTGAAAGATGCTAAATAATTAATGACTTCTAGTCATGTATAAGTACCAAGCACAATTCCACAAGGTACAAGGTAGAAATACTTTTTCTTCTGGAGATGAGTAAACTAAGACTCTATGATTTCTATGACAGAAATGAGCAGGACTGAAATTTGAATCATTGTTTGTATGTCTCTTTTCCATCTTGCCAAGCTCATGCCCCAATATGCAGGCTAGGTTTCAGAATCCATCAAATTAGGCTGCATACAAAGTTAAACATTCATTGATATTTAAAAAATTTGCATCCAAAATTTCCAACTAAAGATTGCTGATTGAATAAGTACAATTATCTACTCTACCTCACTGTAGGTATAAACTTACTAGTAAAGGACTAAAAAACTTAAGCCACAATGACAAACTGAATTACAGATGAACCATCAGCACAAAACAGAGTGTAGCAAAATTCTTGGAGATCAAAATCAAAACAGGAAGTTTCAAATACAGAGAAGAAAAAAAATTTTTTTAACTGAGCCCATCTCACTTGTCCTGCAGAAAACAAAATTATGGGGATTGTGAAACACTAGCTAGAAAGAGCCAGAATGAGACAAGCTATTTTTTGCCTACTCCTCAAAAGCAGATCATTCCACACAGCTTACACAGACAGAAGAGGGCACTTCTAAACTAAGAATGTTGTGACCTACCCCAAATATACAAAAAACTAAGATCAGAGGAGGATGCAAAAGACTCAGCAAAAAAATGGAAAGAGCTGATTGAACTCAAAAAGAAAAAGACAATTACCTCAGAGATGAAAACTAAAATTATGAGAAGCCTAGTGTAAAATATACTCAAAGACTTAAGTGTGTTTTATATAGGATGTCAAATAACCAAGTGAATAGAAATAAAGTGAAAAAAGAAGTAAAATGAGTAAGAAAGATGACAGAATATAAAAACAGACAAAGAAGAAATGACATTCATATAAGTGGAGTCCTTGAAGAAAAAACAAAGCAAAAAAGAGAAAATGCAATAGAACTAGTATTTAAGATAAAATATATGAATCCACTTATCAAAAAAAGCCCAAGAGGGAGCAAGATAGAACACAAGAACTAGCATCACCAGACAGGATCTGATACTGCTTCAAGCAATTAGGAGAAAACATTCAGCTCACAGCTTCTTCTCTGGGAGGGAAGCAGAAGAGTGGAACGTGTGTCTAAAATTCCAGCTTTTGGGGGAGTTGCCCAAGGGACTATCTTCTGTCTCACTTAACTCAGAAGGCTAACTGAGCCAGCATTCTTTGGATGACTAGGCGCTGTGGCGAACAAAAAAGAACTTAAGAGGCTTGCTGCAACATCAGAAAACTCGCAGTAACACTGACAAACATCAGAGGGAGCAAAAGATTACAACAAGCTCCTAATAGAAAATCCAGGGAACCCCTCTAACTGGGAAATTATGTGCACGTGCCCAGTGAAGATGTACCTCCAGAAAAGGTTTGAGGGATTCCAGACTCCCTACCTGGGTTGATTGCTAAAGCTCTTACCTGTATGAAGCCAGTTCATAAAGACTAGGAGTTACGGTTACTTCTTCAAACACACAAATTACAACGACAGAAAAAAACAAGGCACATGAAAACACAAGGCAGGGGGCAACTGGACAATCAAAAAAGCAAAACAAATCCCCAGAAACTGATCCTAAAGAAATAAGAGACTGGTGAATTATCTGACAACAAAAGTTTAAAATAATCATATTAATAAAGTTCAATGCACTAAAAGAACACAGACGAACAAAATCAGGGAAAACAATGCATGAACAAAATGTAAATATCAAGAAAGAGATGGAAAACATTAAAAAAAAAAAAAAAAAAAAAAAAAAAAACCAAATGGAAAATCTGGACCTGAAGATGACAATAAATGAATTGGGAAAAAAAATCAACCTAGGGGCTCAACAGCACACTTGATTAAGCAGAAGAATTAGTGGACTCAAAGAGAAAAAAATGAATGAATAAAACCTAAGAAACTGATGACACCACCAACAGATCAAGATACACATATGGAAGCCCTAAAAGAAGGAAAAAGGAACAGAAAGCTTATTGGAAGAAACAAATGGTCCCAAATTTACCAAATCCAAAAAGAAGGATATCCAAATTCAAAATGCTCAAAAGAAGAAAACAAAAAAGTCTACACTAAGACATACAACCAAAGTGTCAAAAGTCAAAGACAGAGAGAGTCCAGAAAGCAGCAAGAGAAAAAGCAAATCATCAGGTACAAGGGAGCATCCACAAGATGATCAGCAGTTACTCATCAAAAACATTACAGGCCTTGGACTTCCCTAGTGGTAGAGCGGTTAAGAATCTGCCTGCCAATGCAGGGGACACAGGTTCCATCCCTGGCCTGGGAAGACTCTCCATGCTGCGGGTTAACTAAGTCCCTGGCCACAACTACTGAGTCCACACACATTGCAACTACTGAAGCCCGCATACGCTTGAGCCTGTGTGAAGAAACTACTGAGACTATTCACCACAACTACTGAAGCCTGGTGCTCTATCACAAGAGAAGCCACCATAAAAAGTAGTCTGCACACTGCAACTAGACTGGAGTCCCCGCTTACCACAACCAGAGAAAGCCTGAGCACAGCAACAAAGACCCAGCGCATCCAAAACTAACAAATTTTTTAGGAAAAACATTACAAGCCAGAAAGTAGTGGAATGATATATTCAAAGCACTGAAGCAAACAAAAAACCTGCCAACCACAATTCTATATCTGGAAAAACTCCCTTCAAAAATCAAAGAAATAAAGACCTAACAAGATAAACAAAGGCTGAAAGAGTTAATCACCAGTGGATCTGTGTTTTATAAGAACTGCTAGAGACAGTCCTTCAAGTTGAAGCAAAAACCCTAATTAGACAGTACATAGAACCACTGAAAAATAGAAAATTCTCCAGTAAAGGTAAATATATACACAAATACAGAATCTTGTAATACTGTAATGGTGATGCATAGTTCAGTTCAGTTCAGTTCAGTTCAGTTGCTCAGTCGTGTCCAACTCTTTGCGACCAAATGAATAGCAGCACACCAGGCCTCCCTGTCCATCACCAACTCCCGGAGTCCACCCAAACCCATGTCCTTTGAGTCGGTGATGCCATCCAACCATCTCATCCTCTGTCACCCCTTCTCCTCCTGCCCCCAATCCTACCCAGCATTAAGGTCTTTTCCAATGAGTCAACTCTTCACATGAGGTGGCCAAAGTATTGGAGTTTCAGCTTCAACATCAGTCCTTTCAATGAACACCCAGGATTGATCTCCTTTAGGATGGATTGATTGGATCTCCCTGCAGTCCAAGGGACTCTCAAGAGCCTCCTCCAACACCACAGTTCAAAAGCATCAATTCTTCGGTGCTCAGCTTTCTTCACCGTCCAACTCTCACATCCATACATGACCACTGGAAAAACCATAGCCTTGACTAGACAGACTTTCGTAGGCAAAGTAATGTCTCTGCTTTTAAATATGCTATCTAGGTTGGCCATAACTTTCCTTCCAAGGAGTAAGCGTCTTTTAATTTCATGGCTGCAGTCACCATCTGGGGTGATTTTGGAGCCCAAAAAAATAAAGTCTGACACTGTTTCCACTGTTTCCCCATCTATTTGCCATGAAGTGATGGGACCAGATGCCATGATCTTAGTTTTCTGAACGTTGAGCTTTAAGCCAACTTTTTCACTCTCCTCTTTCACTTTCATCAAGAGGCTCTTTAGTTCTTCTTCACTTTCTGCCATGAGGGTGGTGTCATCTGCATATCTGAGGTTATTGATATTTCTCCCGGCAATCTTGATTCCAGCTTGTGTTTCTTCCAGCCCAGCGTTTCTCATGATGTACTCTGCATATAAGTTAAATAAGCAGGGTGACAATATACAGCCTTGACGTACTCCTTTTCCGATTTGGAACCAGTCTGTTGTTCATAAGTCACTTTTAATTCTCGTATAGAATTTTAAAGATAAAAAACATAAAAACAATTAAATATATAACTATGTCAATGGACACACCATATCAAGTACCTTTTACAACCACTGTCTTTTCCAATTAAACTAGAAATCAATAGCAAAAGAAAACTTGGAAAATTTAAATATGCAGAAACCGAACAACATATTTTTTAACAATCAATGGGTCAAAAGAAAAAAATGACAAAGGAATTTAGAAAATAGACAAATGAAAACACAATATAACAAAAACTTTAGGGATGCAGCAAAAGCAATATTAAGAAAGAAGGTTATAACAATAAATTCCTACTTAAATTAAAAAAGAATAGATTTGACATCAACAACCTAACTTTACACCTCAAGGATCTAGGAATAGAACAAACAAAACGCAAAGGTAGTTGAAGGAAGGAAATAATAAATTAGATTGGAGTAGAAATAAATGAAAATGAGAACAGAGAAATTTTTTTAAAAACACCAACAAAACTAAAAGTTCTTTGACGAGATCGACAAAATTGACAAACCCTTAGCTACATGATGGAGAAGGAAATGGCAACCCACTCCAGTACTCTTGCCTGGAAAATCCCATGGATGGAGGAGCCTGGTAGGCTACAGTTCATGGGGTCGCAAAGAGTCGGACACGACTGAGCGACTTCACTTTCACTTTAGCTACATGAACTAAGAAAAACTCAAATACCAAAAATCAGAAACTGAGAGAAGACACACTAAAACTGATGCCCCTGGGGGAGGGGAGAGGGTGATCATAAGAGATTACTATTAACAATTATACAACAAATTAACTAATCTAGAAGAAACATACATTTCTAAAAGTATGCAATCTACAAAGGCTAAATCATGAAAAAATTAAAAACATGAACTACAGAAATGATACTGAATATACTGAATCGTTAAACAAACAACTCTCAACAAAGAAAAGCTCATCACCAGATGACTTCACTACTAGAGAATTCTACCAATATTTAAAGACTTCAATCCTTCTCAAAATCTAAAAAAAACTGGAGAAAGGAGAAAACTTTCAAACTCACGAGTCCAGTATTATCCTGAAACCAAAATCAGACAGATACTACATGGAGGGTGGGGATATGCAAATGGGTAAAGGTAGTCAATAGGTACAAAATCCCAGTTACAAGTTTAATAAGTCCTGAGAGTGTAATGTACAGCATGGTGACTACAGTTAATAATACAGTACTATATATATGCAAGTTGCTAGGAGAGTACATCTTAAAAGTCCTCCTCACAAAGGAAAAAAAATTTTGTAACTATGTGAGGTGACAGATGTTAACTAAACCTATTGTGGTAATGATTTTACAACAAACACATATATCAAATCATTATGCTGTACACTTTAATACAATATTATGTGTCAATTATATCTCAATAAAACTGGAAGGGGGAAGGCAAAGGGACACTACAAGTAAAACAAAACAAAAAACAAAATAAAAGACACAAAAAACCCTACAGGCCAATGTTGCTGATGAATAACAACGCAGAAGTCCTCAACAAAATGTTAGTAAACCAAATTCAACAACACATGAAGATGATTATACGTCATGACCAAGTGGGTTTTATTTCTAGAATGCAAGAATGCTCAATGTATGAAAATTGGTCAATGCAATACACGTAAGAGAATGAAGGACAAAAATCACATGATTATTTCAATTGACATGCTGAAAAAAATCCAAACTCTTTCATACTAACACTCAAGAAACTAGGAACAGAAGAAAACCATCTCAAGCTCACAGCTAACAATATACTCAACAGTGAAAAACTGAAAGCTGTTCCTTTAAGATCAGGAAAAAAACCAGCAGGCTTGCCTTTGCCACTTCTATTCAACACAGTACTGGAAATCTTAGGAAGAGCAATTATCAAGAAAAAGAAATACCAAATTGGAAAGAAAGAAGTAAAATTATCTTTGCCCACAGATGATATGATCTTTCATATGTTGTTCAGTCACCAAGTTGCGTCCAACTCTTTGAGAACCCGTGGACTGCAACATGTCAGGCTTCCCTGTCCTTCATCTCCCGGAGCTTGCTCAAACTCATGTCCACTGAGTCAGTGTATCAATCTGAAGGTAGCTGCCATTGTTCACTCACTCAGTCATGTTAGACCCATTGTGACTCCCACGGACTGCAGCACAGGCTTCCCTGTCCTTCACTATCTCCCTGAGTTTGCTCAAGCTCATGTCCATTGAGTCAGTGATGCCATCCAACCATCTCATCCTCTGTTGCCCTCTTCTCCTTCTGCCCTCAGTCTTTCCCAGCATAATGGTCTTTTCCAATTAGTCGGCTCTTCACATCAGGTGGCCAAAGAACTGGAGCTTCAGCTTCAACATCAATCCATCCAATGAGCATTCAGGGTTGATTTCCTTTAGTATTGACCGGTTTGATCTTCTTGCAGTGTTATTTACAATAACCAAGTGGTAGAAGCAACCCAAGTGTTTACTGACAGATGAATGCATAAACAAAATGTGGTACATACATACGATGGAATATTAGTCAGTCTTAAACAGGAAGACCATTCTGATACATGCTACAACATGTGTGAATCTTGAGGATATTATAAGTGAAATAAGCTAGTCACAAAAGCACAAATACTACACTGCTTATAAGAGGTCTAAATAAAGTAGTCCAATTCTTGGAAAGAGTGGTTCTTGTCAGGGGTTGGGGGAGGACAAAAAGGAAGCAGTTGTTCAATGGGTACAGAGTTTCAGTTTTCCAAGAAAAGTGCTAGATATGTTACATAACACTATGCATGCAGCTGACACTACTGTACACCTAAATATGATTAAGATGTTACACTTTAAAACACTCACCAAATACCTGGCAAAAGTAATACAGAACAGACTCTGGCATATATTTGAATAAAACTATTTCAAAAATAATGAAAAAATCCTCAAAGCAAACAATAGTTAACAATAACATATCACTTAAATGGCCAAAAGAATCAGATGAATATCAGACTTTAAAATTAACATATAAAGCAAAGAGTCAATGAGGCAGCATTTCCAGAAACCTCAATGAACATAAAGTATGAATCACAGATTTTACATCCAGCTAAGTTATCCTTCAAGTATCAAAGCTACACAAGGTACTCAGGGACATTAATAGGGGACTTCTGAGAAATCTACTAGAACAGCACTGTTCAGAATATAATGGGAACTACATATGTGAGCCACACATTTAAATCTTCCAGTAGTCACAGTAAAAAACAGTAGAAACAGGATGAAATTAATTTTAATATCTTATTTAAGTCAATATAAATATCCAAAAATTATCATTTCAACATGGAATATAAAAAGGTATAGAGATATTTTACATTTTTTCTTTCATACGAAGCCTATAAAACCTGTATGTAACACATGTGTTTTACATGTATAGAAATCTCAGTTCAGACTATCCATATTTCAAATGCTCAACACCACAAATGACTAGTATAGGCCATGGGTTCATCTAACCAAGATATCAATGGAAAACTTCAGCAAAATTATATAAACACACACACACATATTCATGTATCTCAAAGATGGGAAAAAGGCTAGAGGATTAATGTACAAACATTTGCACACTAAAAGTGGAAATAATGCAACTAAAAATGGGAGAAGGAAAAAAAGACTGGAGCAAAATTTTAAAAACTAGCCAATGTAACAGAATACAAAAAATTAAATGTTATGAAAGAGTTGAGATCAAACATATTCAGCCATATCAATAAATATGAATGGACTTATAACATCTGTGAAAACACAAAGATTTTCAATTTGTCTCATAACTCTAAACTCAATTACATGCTTATACAAGAAATATCCTACCCATCATCACCCTAAAAAGTGGTCAGAAAGAATAAAAGGAATAGATATAAAGTTTATAGGTGATTGAAGACAGTAAGAAAGACAAACCCATCCTATTATCAGATAATTCAAGCCAAAGAGTATTAAGCATGACCCAAAATTCACAATTCGTAACAAAGCTTTTGATTTCTTCACACATTTATGAATATCGATGTATCAATAATAATTATGATCAAATAATCATTTTGTGAAGCAAAATCTACAAATAGGGAAGCAATGATAAAAATTTAAAAGACTGCTCAGCACAAGGCAAATCAAGTGGTCAAAAAGCAAGCAAGGACCTAAGCAACCAAATAAGGTAAATCTTACAGTTATTTATCAAACTCTACACCCAATGCCCCTTAATCTGAAGTCTTCATGGAAATTCCGCAAAATTGATCATATATTAGCTAAGAATTACAAATAATAGGTTATTATGGATGAAGTAGAAGGGATAAGAGAGATGTTTCTCTGAGGATATACTCTTTAACAGCTCTGAATTTTAGAACCCTGTTAATGTTTCACATACTCTAAAACTAATCAAAATTAATGAGATGCAAAGAGAACCCAAACAGAACTCAAAAAAAAAACACACAACAACAACAAATATACCTCATTTATTAGAAATGAACATTCATGTATACAATAAAGGGGACTGGGAAGGAATGGAATTTAAGTTCCTTTCAAAAATAATGATTTAAAGCTCACTGGTAAAACTTAGACCATATATACTTCATAGGATTGTTGTAATGATTATATAAGTTAGTAAGGTGTTCAGAATAGTCCATTGCACACTGTAAAGGCTAAAAGTTTCTGATTTTTATTACAATATACCACCAGGGTGCACTACTCAAAATAGTGAAATTCTAAGAACAAAATTTTGACAATTCAAAACCTTTTCTCAACACCCAAGAAAAAGATGTCCTCAATCTGATAAAGGCAGGCAGTACAGTGGAAAACTGACAGATAGCATCATACTTAATGGACAAAGACTGAATTCTTTTCCTCTACGATCAAAACCAAGCACCCCAAAGTCTATTTTCCCTGAGTTTCTAGTCGGTGCAGTGAGGAAAGAAAAAGAAATGGCATGCATATTGGGAGGAAAAAAAAAGTAAAACCTTTTACATGACACGGTCATGGAGAGAGAGAATCCGATGGTATCTCAACAGAGCTACTAAAACTAAAAAATGAACTGTAGACTGCAAGTCAATATTTGTAACTCAATTGTATTTCTATTATCCTAGCAACTGAAAATGAAAATAAAAAGCTATTACCATTTAAAACGGCATTAAACCACTAAATATTTAGGGACAGTAAATATGCCTATGCAAAACTTGCTTGTCAACATAAACAGACAGCTGCAGTATGTTCATGAATTGGAAGGTTCAATACTATTCAAAAAATTTACTAGTGTAAATTTCCCTCAAAACTGATTCACAGAGAGATAATAATAATCAACAAAAATCCCAATCAAAATCCAAACAGGCTTTTTTAACAGAAATGGACAAGCTGATTCTAAAATTCATATGGAAAGGCAAAAGAAATGCAAAAATAATCTTGAAAAAAATCTGAAGATCTGATTACAAGCTACATTACAAAATATACAGCTATTCAAAATCGCATGTTACCAGCATAAGAATGAACATGTAAAGCAATGGAAAAGAAAGAAGTCTAAACACAGATCCCCGCCCCCCACATACACGTAATGAATTTTAGACAAAGGTACTCAATTAATGAGGGAACTGAATGGGGATAAGGAAAGTCTTGTCAACAAATTGTCTGGATGTCAGTTTGGGAAAAAATAACCCATACTGCTATCTAAAATTACACACAAAAAGGTATTCAAAGATAGGTCACAGACAAAGTCTAAACTTGTAAAATGCTTACAAGAACATATAAGAAAACCTTAGTGACCCTGGGTTTGGCAAAGATTTCTTAGGACATAAAACAGAACAAATTATATATGAAAGGACTAATAAACTAGACTTCCTCAAAATTAAAAAATTGTGTTATTCAAAATACATCCTTAAGAAAATGAAAAGACAGCAAGACTGGAGGAAAAATTATTCACAGTAAGTATGTGAGAGGCCTTGTATGCAGAATATATAAAGAACTCTTATAACTCAATAATAAGAAAACAATTCTATTGTTTTGTGGGGATTTTTTGTGGGGCATGTGTGATCTTAAGTTTCCCAACCAGGGAGAACCCATGGCCCCTGCATTAGGAGCCCAGAGTCTTAACCACTGGACTGCCAGGGAAGTCCTGAAAACAATCCTATTTTTAAAGAAAAGGAGCTGATAATTTAAAGAGATATTTCAAAAAATAAGATGCAGGAATGACCAATAAGCACTTGAAAAGATGTTCAACATCCGTGTACCAGGAAAATGCAAAATAAAATTAGTTTTGAATACATACCCACAAAATGACTAAAATTAAGAAACTGATAATAATATCAACTGCTGGTGGGAACGTCAAATGATATCACCACTTTGTAAACTGTTGGGGTGTTTCTTATAAAAATACACTTAGCATGTGACCCAGCAATCTTACTTCTAAGTGTATACCTAAAAAGTGAAATGCATGCCCACAATGAGAGTCAATTCCTAGGCAGGTTGATAAGAACTCCGGGGTTCCAAGAAGGAAAAAACGGTCTGGGGCTCTCAAAGAGGAGATAGGGGTCTGGAATTCTCAAGGAGGAGCAAAGGACAAATATCTTTTTTTTTCTCTCTACATTCCTTAGTCTTAGTCATTATAAAATGTTTTTTTCTTTAAGCCTGGAACTGATGATTACACAACAAACAACTCAGTTTAAACTCCGTACTAAGGATTATGTATGTGGCTTCCCTTGTAGCTCAGTTGGTAAAGAATCTGCCTGCAATGGGTCGGGAAGATCCCCTTGAGAAGGAAATGGCAACACACTCCAGTTGCTGCCTGAAGAATCCCATGGACAGAGAAGCCTGGCAGGCTACAGTCTATGGGGTTTTCAAGAGTTGGACACAACTTAGCGACTAAATCACCACCAAGGATTATATAACAATACTGTATTCTACTTGACTGCAGATGGTGACTGCAGCCATGAAATTAAAAGACACTTGCTCCTTGGAAGAAAACTTATGACAACCTGGACAGCATAATAAAAAGCAGAGACACTACTTTGCCAACAAAGGTTCATCTAGTCAAAGCTATGGTTTTTCCAGTGGTCATGTATGGATGTGAGGGTTGGAATATAAAAAAAGCTGAGCACCGAGGAATTGATGCTTTTGAACTGTGGTGTTGGAGAAGACCCTTGACAGTCCCTTGGACAGCAAGGAGATCCAACCAGTCCATCCTAAAGGAGATCAATCCTGAATATTCATTGGAAGGACTGATGTTGAAGCTGAAATTCCAATACTTTGGCCACCTGATGCGAAGAACTGACTCATTTGTAATGACCCCGACGCTGGGAAAGATTGAAGGCGGGAGGAGAAGGGGATGGCAGAGGATGAGATGGTTGGATGGCATCACTGACTCGATGGACAAGCATCTGAGTAAACTCCAGAGGTTGGTGATGGACAGGGAAGCGTGGCGTGCTGGAATCCACCGGGTCGCAAAGAGTCGGACACGAATGAGTGACTGAACTGAACTGATCCTGCTTGAGGACAGTTTCTCCTTCCTGAAAACCTCCTGGCTAATCCTGTTATCTTAAAATATAAATTACAGGGGTGGGTCTAGTAATATCTTTACAATCTTGAGACATTCTTCCAATTTATTGTAATAACTAATTAAAAAAGTATATAACTTCCTAGCGAGGGGGGCACTCTTCATCCCCCCTCTGATGTCTATGTCAGAAGCTTTCTCTGTCCCTTTTCTCACCTTAATGAAACTCCGCTACACAAAAGCTCTTGAGTGATCAAGCCAGGTCTCTGGTCCTGAAGCTAAATCATCTTCTTTGGAGATCACAAATCCAACATCGTTCACTGTAAGCTATCATCTTGGGGGCTCGTCTGGGATCTTCAGGACAAGGTAAGAACACCAGAGCTCTAGTCTCTCTGCTTTCTCAGTACACACATTTTCCGCTTTCCTTTACTAACCCTATGGTGTGCTTGTGTGAATGAATAACATACCTTGCAAGAAGCAAGTAATGAGCCCTGCTCTGTGGTTTTGCAGTGCCTTGTAATGACTGAAGGCAGCCCCCAAAAGGGGAGCCTTGTCGGGGGTTTATACCGACCTGCCAATGCCAAGAGACACCTAAACAAGAATGTGGACTGAACTTTCCTTTCTCAGTCACCTTTTCCTGGTCCCTTTGACCATTTCGTAATTGTGTGGGGAATTAGAACTACTAACCTAATCTGTCAGATCATAGACTTTCAAGGGAACTGTGATCCATGCCGTTACTATTTACTTTTACTTAGACCCCAAGTATGGAAGTGCCTAGCCTTGCTAGGAGCCGGAAGTTATAACAGCACGTTTGGGAGCGAGGCAGAGTTCTAGCTCCAAGAATGTCTCTCAGGCTAGAGGTCGCTCTCCTGGCTGCCTGCCTCAGGGGCCACCGACCTGAAAGTGAGTCTTTGTCATGGCTGCGCCTCCGATCTACGTGGACAGAAGCACTGCTGGTGACCCTGAGGTTTCTGAGGACACAGGTGCGGAACTGCAGGATATGGTCAGACTGGAACTGCAATGGGCTTCTTCACTTGGTAGTCCTGTTAATGGACCAGAGGAGGCTCTCTGGCAGCTTTTGTCTCCACTCCTTAGATATTCTTTTTGTGGAATCTGTGGAAATGAACTGGAAGGACTGGTCCTAGTAGCTTGAGGACAAAAATCACTTTTTCCTCGCTGGCCAACCCTTTTGCTATCACACATACTGGCGTGGTGACACTCAGACGGGACATCTTGGTTGTTGTTTGTCCCTTTATGACTCACCATTTCTCCTGCCGTCAGGACTATACTCAGGGATGTGCACAGGCACACGTAAGATGGATGCTTCCCCTAGTAGTCCTAGCTTGGGAAACATTCTGGGAAAACTACTCTGCTCCACCCCGGGTGGCATCAGAGGAACAGGGAAAATCAAAGAAAGGTCTTGGTGGTATGGAACTAAGTCAATCTGAGATGCCATCAGGTCCACCCTGCCTCAGTGGTAGAACCGGGAGGGACAAGTTCAGCGCCTGCGTCGGTAAGGGACAAACGAAGTCTGACCAGGGAAGGAAAGCTTTGGTGGAAAGTCTGTCTACATCCCCGTCTAGAGCAGGGAGGAATGCCTCCAGTGGAGAGAAGCCACGGCTGTGGGTCCCGCTTTTTTCTCTCTTACAGATGGGAGCTAACCATTTCAGAATCACTTCTTTAAAATGTACTTAAAAAAAACTGGGACAAGTTTGATCCCCAGAGTTTAAAAAGACATGCCTGATCTTCTTCTGTGATACTGAATGGCCACAGAATCCTTTTGAACACGGGGAACACTGATTGGTTGAAGGGTCTCAATTATAATATTGTTTTACAATTAGACCAGTTCTGTAGGAAACAAGAAAAATGGGTAGAAGTACCATATATATTGCTCTTTATTTTTCTGCAAGACATGCCAGACTTATGTCCTAAGGGTACAGATCTGGGTGTGAAACCTTCAGCTCCCTCCTGTCCTCTTACTTTGACTCTACAATGTGGAGCTCCCAACTGAACAGGCTGAGGATCAGGGCACCCTTCTAGGATGGGTTACCTCAGTCTTGGTAGAATTTCAAATAGTCCCAATTGTGGTCGAGAATATTTAGAGGATCCAAAAGGTACATAGAAGCCTTTATGGGACTAACTTTACTTTATCTATGATACAACGGATGTTGGCAATTTGATCTCTGGTTCCTCTGCCTTTTTCTCAATCCAGCTTGAACTATATGAAACACACTGTATGGTTTCTTTTCTATGAAGTTTGAAAACCGGAGAAACGAATCTATAGCGATTGAAATCAGATCAGCAGCTGCCTGAAAAGACGACGGAAGTTATGACTGCAAATAGGTTAAATGGAACTTCCACGGGGAATAAAAATGTTCTATTTCTGTTTGGAGTGGTGGTTATACAGGTATATTAAATAAACGCTTTATGGGAATTTCCCAGTGGTTAGGGGATTCTGCACTTCCACTGGGGGAGGGATACTGATCCCTCACGGGGGAACCAAAATCCCGCATGGCCTGTGCTGTGGGCTCCATGGTGGCTCAGACAGTAAAACATTCACCTGCAATGCTGGAGACCCAGGTTCGATCTCTGAGCTGGGAAGATTCCCTGAAGAAGGGAACGGCTACCCACTCCAGTATTCTTGCCTGGAGAATCACATGGACAGAAGAGCCTGGTGGGCTACAACCCATGCAGTCCCAAAGAATTGGACATGACTAAGTGACTAATACTTTGACTTTCACTTGGCATGCACTGAAGCCAAATAAATAAATGAATGCTTTATCTTGTATCCAAGTTATACTTCAATAAAGTTGATTTTAAAAATCTAGAAAAAATAACTTCTGATGTAAACAAAAAATTAACATACATAAAACCTGCTGGTAAAGCAATTATTCACAATGATGCTAAAACGGTGATGAATAAAACAGACACTTTCAAGAATGAGTGCTAATGAATGTGCTGAATGAAGCGTAAGTTGGTATGTTCTAGAGGACAGTTTGGTAATATGTTTCTAAGCCTTCAAAAACTTTCTAACAATTAATCTATTATTTACACAATAATTATAGTAAGTAAAACTGGAAACAACTGTATTATCTCCAGTACTGCTATAATTACAATATATCCATAATCTTATATACTGCCAATTAAAACTTTTTGAAAAATAGTTTAATGACATGTGAAAATACTTACAAATTATGTAGAAATGGCACACAACAAAATCAGATATTGAAGATAATCTCAAGTATAGTGAGGTAAACAGAATGACAGGTAAAAGCACGCATAAACGGAGAATTAAAAAGTAAAAATCAAAGCTGGAAAGAAATGTGCTGAAGTATTGGTAGTGAAACTATAGTTGGTCTCTATTTTCTTCTCTATATTTTCTACAATTTACTCAAAGAATATGTACTACAAAAAAGCAACCAGTGCTGATCTTTAAAACCACTTAAACTGATTCCTTCCATGATCAAGAAAGGATGAGATGGAAGAAGACAGAGAAAAAAAGTCTATATAAATCCTTATCCTATTATAATTAAACCTGCTTCTCTTCTGCTGCTGCTGCTAAGTCGCTTCAGTCCTGTCCGACTCTGTGTGACCCCATAGACAGCAGCCCACCAGGCTCCCCCGTCCCTAGGATTCTCCAGGCAAGAACACTAGAGCGGGTTGCCATTTCCTTCTCCAATGCATGAAAGTGAAAAGGGAAAGTGAAGTCGCTTAATCGTGTCTGACTATTAGCGACCCCATGGACTGCAGCCTACCAGGCCCCTCCGTCCATGGGATTTTCCAGGCAAGGGTACTGGAGTGCGGTGCCATTGCCTTCTCCAGGCTTCTCTTCTAGTACTTTCTAAATCTGATTCTCCATCCTGGCAACATATTAAAATCACCTGCTGAGGTAAAATATGAACTCTATGGAAGATAAAAGCAGCAGCAGAAACCAGTTAAAAGGTTTCAGCCGCTAACTTCTACTCCAACAAAGATGAAACATGTACAGTATATTATTCAGCTATAAGAAGGAATAAAGTACTGATGTATGCCAAAACACGGATGAACCTTTAAAACAGTACACTATGTAAAAGAAGTCAGATACAAAAGGCCATATATGATTCCATCTATAGGAAACATTCAGAAATAAGCAAATCCATAAAGAAAGTATCAGTTCACTTCAGTTGCTCAGTAGTGTCCAACTCTTTGTGACCCCATGGACTGCAGCATGCCAGGCTTCCCTGTCCATCACAAACTCCCAGAGCTTGTTCAAACTCATGTCCATCGAGTCGGTGAGGCTATCCAACCATCTCATCCTCTGTCGTCCCCTTGTCCTCCTGCCTTCAATCTTTCCCAGCATCAGGGTCTTTTCCAGGAGTTTCAGCTTCAGCACCAGTCCTTCCAAAGAGTATTCAGGACTGATTTCCTCTAGGATTGACTGGTTTGATCAAAGTATATTAGTAGCTATTAAGCAGAGGTGTGAATGAGTAGAATGGAGAGTGATTACTGGGGTTTCTTTTTAAGGTGATGGAAGTGTTCTGGAATAAAACAGTTTTGCACTGCACAACATTATGAATGTACTGAAAATCACTGAACTGCATACTTTAATATGGTGAAGTAACTGTTACATGGACTTTTAAAACAAACAAAAAAAATTACCAAAAAAAAGTGATAGGGAATGAGTTTACCCTTATACCTGCAACATTGAAAAAATTCGGGCAGAAGAGTTGAAACAACGGTTTTTCAGACACAAGACATCAGGTAATAAAGGACAATGATACTTGAGAGAAGGAAAACAAAACCAGACAGCCCCATGAATGCTTCATCTTATTACTCTGAAAAAGTATTCTATGTTGTGGAGCAGGAGAATGAAACTGAGGCAAAGGCAAGCAGAGCTTGTGAACTGAGGAAACAGAAATGAGTCCAGAAAGATTAAGGCACTAAAGTCCATAAGGAAGAGTACCAAAGAGTAGAGAACTACACACAGAGGACACAGGAAATCTGCAGAGTTCCCTGGGGTATTCAGCAAAATATTCATCAGCACTTGTGTGTGAAGAAACTAACAATGGATAATGAACAAAACAAAGGATTAGAGGGAACAGAGCCTATCACTCAGGGCTAGAACGATCAACTGCTCCCATTAACCAGACTAGAAAAAAGATATACTAATACACAGAGGAACAAAGATAAGGATGACATCTGATTTCTCATCAGAAATAATCCAAGTGAAAAGACTAGATCACCGTTTTTCAAAATACCAGAAGGAAAAACTGTCAACCTACAATTCTATATCCAGCAAAAATATTTTCCAAAAATAAAGGCAAAGTTAGAGATTTGCTGTGCAATTTACATAGTTCAGTTCAGAGATTTCTAGAGAGAAACTAATGGTAGGTAAGTGCTAGTTATTTATCATGTTTCTTTTGGCACCATGTCTGTGTAGATAAAGGTCTAGAGTTGCTTCTAGTGATATAATTTCTGTCCTACCTGGTAGAGAGGGGAGGAGAGACACCTTTACAACCTTATGTCCTGCTTTTTACAAAAACTGAAGTATTGATTTTTAATACTCTGTTACAGGTGTACAACATAGTGATTCTATATTTCATAGGTTATAGTACATTTAAAGTTATTATAAAATATTGGCTGTATTTAGTGTTATATAATATACCCTTTCAGCTTATTTTGTGCCTCTTAATTCCTGACCTCTATCATCCTCTTCCTTCCTTCCCTCTCCCCACTGCTTTCTTCTCCATGAATTTGTTTTGCTCTTGTTATATTTGCTTTTTTATTTTTCAGATTCCAGATATAAGTGGCAATAGACAGTTTTTCTCTTTCTCTGACTTATTTCACCAAGCATTATACACTGCAGGTTCACCCATGTTGTTGTAAATGGAAAGTTATTTTCTTTTTTATTGCTGCATAATGTTCCACTGTACATAAATTATAATTTCTACTGGAACATATATGTATTTATACATATATTTACACACACACACACACACGCTTCTTCTTTATCCATTCATCTGTCAATGGATACTTAGGTTGCTTCCATATCTTGGCCATTGTAAACAATGCTGCATGAACATTGAAGTGCATCTATTTTTTTCAAATTAGTGTTTTCATTTTCTTCAGATATATACAGTAGAATTCAGTAGAATTGCTGGATCATATGGTAGTTCCATGTTTAGTTTCATGCTTTCACTGCCCTCTAGAAAAAACTTATCTTCTCGGCTTAGTGTCTTCTGAGGCTTTGCTCATCTTCTGGTCATGAGGCTGTTGTTTATGTATCCTGTATCTTACCAGGAGCCATAGTCAGTTCTAGACTTCAAGTAGCAAATCTCACTGTAGTTCCTCTTTTTGAAGGTGACTTTAGGTCCTAGAAACTTCTGTTTACTCAGTATCTAAAGTCAGGAAGTCCATATTATCTGCCCTCCTCACAATTCTCTATTTATTTTCTGTTTCTGGCCTTAAAAAAATGTTGCCTTTGTATTTAAGAAAGGCCAAGCATCTTTTAATTTCATGGCTGCAGTCACCATCTGCAGTGATTTTGGAGCCCAAAAAAATTAAGTCTGACACTGTTTCCATTGTTTCCCCATCTATTTGCCATGAAGTGATGGGACCAGATGCCATGATCTTAATTTTTTGAATGTTGAGTTTTAAGCCAACTTCTTCACTCTCCTCTTTCATCAAGAGGCTCTTTAGTTCCTCTTCACTTTCTGCCATAAGGATGGTGTCATCTGTGTATATGAAGTTATTGATATTTCTCCCGGGAATCTTGATTCCACCTTGTGCTTCATCCAGCCCGGTATTTTGGATGATGTACTCTGTATATAAGTTAAATAAGCAGGGTGACAATATACAGCCTTGACGTACTCATTTCCTGATTTGGAACCAGTTACATAGTTAACAGACTGTAATGCACATTTATAAATTGTTAAGAAGATATTTTGCTTTACCACATGCAAAAAAGGTGAAAAAAAGACATTTTTAGAGCTACAAAATTTGAAAGTATTCATCACCAACAGACGTTCCCTACAAGATATGTTAACAGAAGTCTTTCAGGAAAAAGAAAAACGAACCGGATGAAAGTCTAAATATAAGAGATATTAATAAAAAGCAGGAATAATGATAACCACAAGGGAAAATATACATCTTTTTCTTATTACTTAAAAGTATTTGAAAGTAATTCTTTAAATAAAAATAATAGCACATGGGCTGGACAAGGAGAAACAGAAGTACACTACTGTAAGATTCTTACACTGTACATTAAGTAGTATATCAATCTGAAGGTGGTTGCCATTGTTCAGTCGCTCAGTTGTGTCCGACTTTTTGTGATCCCATGGACTGCAGCATGTCAGGCTTCCCCGTCCTTCACTATCTCCCTGAGTTTGCTCAAACTCATGTGCAGAGTCAATGATGCCATCCCACCATCTCATTCTCTGAAGCCCTCTTCTGCTTCTGCCCTCAATCCTTCCCAGCATCAGGGTCTTTTCCAATGGGTCGGCTCTTTGTATCAGGTGGCCAAAGTATGGAGTTCTTACACTGCGTGTACATTAAGTGGTATAGCAGTCTGAAGGTAGACTGGATTAAAGATATATGCCCCAAATCAGAGTTTCTCAACTTTGGCACTACTGACATTCTGGGAAAGGTATTTCTTTGTTGTAGGAATTCTCCCTTGTGCTTTGTAGGGCATTTACCAGCATCCCTGACCCAGAAGATGTCAGTAGCATCCCCGGTTGTGAAAAATAAAAAATGTTTCTAGGAATTATCTAGTGTCCTCTGGGAAATAAGTCAGACCCCACTGAGAACCAAGTCCCTAAAGTAACAAAGACCTATATATAATAAGCCAAGAATAGAAATAAAATGGAATTATAAAAAGTAATCCAAAAGAAGGCAAAGTAAGTAAAGGGAACAAAGAACAGATGAAACACACGGAAAACATTAAGATGAGAGAGCAAAACCTAACTGTATCAAAAATCACGTTAAATCTCAGTAAACTAGGAAGAGAGAACTTCCTGAATTTGATAAAGGGTATCTAAAAAAAAAAATCTACATCTAACATCATAGTTAATGGTAAGAAACTTGAAGCTTTCCTACTAAGGTCAGATGTAAGGCAACGATGTCCCCTCTCACCACTTTGTTTCACCATCACACTGGAAGTTCTAGTGAATGCAACAAGACTCCTAAAAAGGAAATAAAAGATAAACACACCGGGGAAAACAACATAAAACTGTCTTTGTTCACAGATGACATAATGGTCCATGTAGAAAATTTGCAAGAATTGACAAAAAACTCCTAGAACTAATAAAATGATTTTAGCAAGGTTGCAGGATTCAAGGTAAATATAAAATAAGTTGCTTTCCTATATACTACCCAATGAACAAGTGAAATTTGAAATGAAAACCACAAAATCATTTATATGAACAACAATCTAAATGAAACAGTTAGGTGTAAATCCAACAAAATGCATATTCTATCTCTGAGGGAAAACCACAAAATTCCGATGTATGATATCAAATGAAATGAAATGAAAGTCAATAAATCGTGTGTCCAACTCTTGCGACCCCATGGACTGTAGTTTACCAGACTCCTCTGTTCATGGGATTCTCCAGGCAAGGATGTACAATATCAAAGAACTAAATAAATAGATAGTCCATGTTCATTCATCAGGAGACAATATCATCAAGATGTCAATTCTTCCCAACTTGATCTATAATAGGTTCAACGTAATTCTAATCAAAACCAGCAAGTTAATTTTGTGGGTATTGACAAACTGATTCTAAATTTTATATGGAGAGTTAAAAAATTAGCCGACACAATACTGAAGGAGATGAACAAAAATTAGAGGGCTGATACTACGTGACTTCAAGACTATAATCAAGACAAGAGTGGTACTGGAGAAAGAACAGATAAATAGATCAATGGAAGAAGACAGCTCAAAAATAGACCCACCTAATTATAGTCAATAGATCTTTGACAGAAGAGGAAAGGCAATACAATGGAGTCAAGACAGTTTTCAATAAATGGTACTTGAACAACTGGACATCTACATGCAAAACAATATAGACACATCCTTCAGAAAAATTAACACAAAATGGATAACAGATCTAAATGTAAAATTCAAAATTCTAAAACCCCTATCAAGATAACACAGGAGAAAACCTAGACTACCTTGAGTATGGCAATTCTGTTTTAAATACCAAAGACACCACCCATGAAGGAAACAGTCATCTTCCCTCAGTATACAGCAGGGATTACTTCCAGGAGCCCTTGCATATATCAATATCCACAGATTTTCAAGCCCCACAGTCACCCTTCTGAAAATGATTTCAACAATATGACATTCTGGAACACGCAAAACAATGGAGACTATAAAAAGATCAGTGGTTGAAGGGGGATGGACGAGAGCAATAGACAGGTGGAGTACACAGTGAAAACACTCTTATGATACCATAATGATGGATATATGCAAAAGAATGTTCAGACTATTGTACATCTGTACTCATTTCACATGCTAGCAAGGCAATGTTCAAAATCCTTCAAGCTAGGCTTCAAAATACATGAACCAAGAACTTCCAGATGTACAAGCTGGATTTAGAAACTGCAGAGTCAAACTGTCAACATCCGCTGGATCATAGAAAAAGCAAGAGAATTCCAGAAAAACATCTACTTCTGCTTCATTGACTATGCTAAAGCCTTTGACTGTGTGGATCACAACAAACTGTGGAAAATTCTGAAAGAGATGGGAATACCAGACCATCTTACCTGCCTCCTGAGAAACCAGTATGCAGGTCAGGAAGTGAAAAAGCTGGCTTAAAACTCAACATTCAAAAAACTAAGATCATGGCATCTGGTCCCATCACTTCATGGGAAACAGATGGGGGAAAAATGGAAAGAGTGGCAGATTTTATTTTCTTGGGCTCCAAAATCACTGCGGATGGTGACTGAAATTAAAAGCCATGAAATTAAAAGACACTTGTTCCTTGGAAGAAAAGCTATGACAAACCTAGACACCATATATAAAAGCAGAGATGTCATCTTGCCAACAAAGGTCCATATAATCACAGTTGTGGTTTTCCCAGTAGTCATGTACAGATATGAGAGTTGGACCATAAAGAAGCAGGGTGAATGCCAATGAATTGATGCTTTCAAATTGTGGTGCTGGAGAAGACTCTTGAGAGTCCTTTAGACTGCAAAGAGATCAAACCAGTCAATCCTAAAGGAAATCAACCCTGAATATTCATTGGAAGGACTGATGCTGAAACTGAAGCTCCAATACTTGGGCCACCTGACACGAAGAGCTGACTCACTGGAAAGACCCTGATGCTGGGAAAGACTGAGGGCAAGAGGAGAAAGGGATGACAGAAGAGATGGTTGGATGGCATCATCAATTCAAGGGACATGAGTCTGAGCAAACTTGAAGTAGAGGGATGCCCTGCAGTCCATGGGGTCGCAAAGAGTCGGACACAATTGAGCAACTGAATAACAACATTACAACCCTACTCATCTCTGTATCTAATAACAGAGCTTCAAAATGCATGAAACTAAAACTAAAACAACTTCAAGAAAAGACTAATCCACAATTAGAGATTTTAATACCATACGTTCAATAATAAATAATAATAGATAGAAAGTCACCAAAGATATAGGAGACTTCCCTGACATTTTACAGAATACTTCATCCAAAGGCAGTATTTATCTTTTCACAATTACAGGGAACATTTACCAAGACAGGATATATTCTAGACTACATTACAAAAAATGTACAAAAATTCAAATCACACAAACTATGCTCTAACAATGAAATTAAGTTAGAAACTGGTAACAGAATGATCTCTGTGAAACCACACAGTATTTGGAAACTAAGCAACACTGTTCTAAATAACTCAGGGAGCAAAGAAGAAATCAAATGGGAAGTTAGAAAGCACCTTAAATAGACAAAAAATAAAATAAAACAGGTTGCGAGATGCTGCTGGAGCAGCACTCTGAAAGAAATTTATAGCTTCTAAACATTAAGACGGAGAAAGCAATGGCAGCCCACTCCAGTACTCTTGCCTGGAAAATCCCATGGACGGAGGATCCTGGTAGGCTGCAGTCCATGGGGTTGCTCAGAGTCGGACACGACTGAGTGACTTCACTTTCACTTTTCACTTTCATGCATTGGAGAAGGAAATGGCAACCCACTCCAGTGTTCTTGCTTGAAGAATCCCAGGGACGGGGGAGCCTGGTGGGCTACCGTCTATGGGGTCGCACAGAGTCGGTCACGACTGAAGCAACTTAGCAGCAGCAAACATTAAGAAATGTCTCCTATCAATGATACTAGCTTCCACCTTAAGAACCTAGAAAAAGAACAAATTAAGCCCAAAGTAAACTGAAGAAAGGAAATAAAGTGGAAATCAATGAAAAAAATAAAAGAAAAATTTAAAAAGCTGATTCTTCAACAAAATCAATAAAATCGATCTACTTCTAGCCACATCAATGAAGGAAAAAGTGATAAGACACAAATTACCAAAGTCACAAACTAGAGGGGAAACATCACTCTAGAGAATATTATTAACAAATTCATGCCAATAAACTAGTCAATCAGATGAAGAGGACAAACTGCTTAGAAGAAACAAACTACCAAAACTCATTCAAGAAGAAATACATAAGCTGAATAATCTTACAGCTATTAAAGAAATGGCATTGTAGTTAGAAACCTTCAGGGACAGGTGGCTTCACTGGTAAATTCTACCAAATATGTGAAGAAGAAATAATACCAATCCTACAAAAAGATTTCTAAGATACCTAAGTGAAAGGAGTATTCATTTTAAGAAGCCAGTATCACTCTGACACCAAAATCAGAAAAAGACATTATAAGAAAACTACAAGTATCCCTTGTGAATATACATGTAATCATTCTAAGCAAAAATTGGCAAGCCGAATACAATAGTTTATTAAAAGGACAATATATAACCAAATTTCATGGCTGCAAAATGGCCATAAGGGACAGGGAGGCCTGGCGTGCTGTGGTTCACGGGGTCGCAAAGAGTCGGACACAACTGAGCGACTGAACTGAACTGACTGATATGACCAAATGGGGTTTATCCCAGGAATGCAGCACCAGTTTACACTGGAAATCAATGTAATCACCATAATAAAAAAAAGAAAGTGAGAAAAGCTATATGATCATCTCCGTACACAGAAAAACCATTACAAAATCCAACATCCAAAAATTCTCAGAAAATTAAAAATAAACACAATTTCTTCTAACTAATCAAAGGCATCTACTGAAAAACTCCATTATCATTTAACTGAAATATGAATACTTCTTCCCTAAAAGTATGAAGACAGGGATATCTGCCCTCAACACCTCTATTCAATATCATACTGGAGGTCTGACTCAGTGTAACCACCAGACAGGAGGGAGGGACAGAGACAGGCAGGCAGGCAGAAAAATGGAGTGAGCAAGTACCCAGACTAGGAAAAGAAGTAAAACTGCCTTTATTCACAGATGCATCTGATCTTCTAAGTAGGAAATCCAAGGGAATTTATGAACAAACCTTCTAAAATTAGTGAGTTTTGCAATATTGCAGGATACAATCTACTACTACTAGGATACAATCTATCTACTAGTTACAGTGGGACAATGAAAATAAAACACAGATTAAGACAAAGACCCCATTTTGAACACTGAAATATAACAACATGCTAATTCCTATGAGTATATACTAAAAAGTCCTGCCAAACATCAAACTCAGAGCTGTTTGAATCAGTTGCTATGCAACCCTGAGGTCTTACAATCAAGAAGTTTTGACTGATGAAATCTTTATCTAGGTGAGACCAATGTCAAACTTTTCAATTCTATCAAAATAGTTTTAATTATGTGGTCCATAATCCTGGTATCAAAACACCAGAATCTTCTCTTTATTCATTTAGCACATCAAACCTTTCTATCTTTAATTACATGTGTTATTTTTTAAGAATCCACGACCTATTTAATTTTGTAACCAACCCTATATTTCATTCTTTTACTTATAGTTGGCACTCAAAGAGAGTTTAAACTCTATCCAGTTCCTCCCAAGAAAGCCCAGATAATCAGCATTTTAGGAAGAAGGCCACAGCTGCGGCTCTCAAACTTCAGTGTGCTGCAGAATCACCTGCTGGTCTTGTGTTAAAACAGACTGCTGAGCAAAACTACCAGAATTTTCTGATTCAGTAGGTCTGGGATAGAACCAGACAACTTACATTTCTAACAAGTTCTAATGTGATACTAAATCCATGGGAACCACCAGTCTAAAGCAGTGCTACTCAGATTGTCGTTCTCTAGGAGAAAGGAAATTTAGAACAAGCATTTATTTACAAAGTTCCGAAGCAATAATAGTTCCGAAGCAGTAATTTTGTTAGTTAAAACTAATAATTAAAAAAGAGTCCTTGTTTTTTCTACATTTTTCTTTTACTTAACTTTTCTAATAACTCATTTTTCTTATACTTGAGAAAAATATTAGCAAACAATGAGTCTAAAAAATTTTAAAAACCCACATAACTGGCCTTTAATCACAGAAAATTTGAAAAACAGGCCTAAAACACGCTAGCCATACACTCCTCTAGTATTCTAATTACTGCCTTTGTAAGTAAACTTGTAGGTACTTCATTAACTTTGCCTCCCAAAGAAATACATCAGCTTTTGCTAAAAATCAATAAAATAAACAGTCACATTATTAGGGTTTCTGGGTTCCCCCCCCCCCCCCGTAAAACTGTATTTAAAGGCATTTATCAGCTAAACAGATAACAGCCTGTTTGCAACAAATCCCTTTTAGAATTTAGTACAGGGAAAAGATTTTTCTCTTCAGAAAAACAACTATGTTAAATTTTAAATGAATAAGAATCGAATCACCCATTGCTTCTCTTTCTCCCATAACCACTTGTGGGGATGTCAAGAAATGGGGATAAGGGGGCTTTGATGGCCTGAATAACTGATATCTTAAACAGAAAGGAAAGTGATAGCAATCTTACAGTGTAGAAACATCACAAATATTATAATTTTAGAATGTCTGACAAATCAACTTTTGGAAAACTATAAGTTACATATCATTAACTTGTTCTACTTGACAAAGTAAATGTTTACTCTCTTGTTATCTAATTGCTGGGTTTTGAAACCTTGTTTTATTTCTTTTTTGGCAGCATTGCATAGCACACAGGATCTTAGTTCCCTGACCAGGGACGGAACCCATGCCCCCTGCGCTGGAAGCATGGAGTCTTAACCAATGAACCACCAGGAAGTCCAGAAATATTGTTTCCAATTTGAGAATTTTCTAATGTCATTAAGACCATGACCTTCAACATTAACACTAACTTAGGAAGGTGACACATCAATGTGGCTTGGTCTTAAATATTCACACAATAATGAGAGAATGATAAGTAATAGAAAAAATTCAAAACCGCAAGCAAAATAAATGATGGATATTTAGCTTAAAAAAGCATTACTTGATATTCAGTTAACTTGTCTATTAACAGTCAACGGCTGATAATATTTTGCATTCCTTGAACACTAACAGTAACGAACACAGAAAATTTAAAGATAACTATATATGAAAATACCCAAAAATTATATCACTGTTTATGAAAACAAGAATATTAGGGGGAAAAATGCTAACAAATGGACCCATTTACCAGAAAAGTTACACAAAAAGAAAATGAGTACCTCTCATTCACAAGAAACTGTGCCAAACTGAAGAGCCCTATGCTAGAAAAATGCTTGGGAAGCAATTCCTCCTGAAACTACCAAATCTGAAATGGCCAACAGGCACAACACTTCATTGCCTTAAGTATTAATAAATCACCAGGAAGCAATCAAGTGAAGGTAGCAGAACATGTCACATTTATCAATATTATCTGTCAAGACTTTTAAAAACCTTCTTCTATCTCCCAGCCACATTTGAGAATTTCATACAGGTGTCAAAGCCCTCAAGAGGTTATAGCAAAAAAAAAAAAAGGGTGGGGGGGGGACTGCAGAGGGGAGATGGAGTGCTTGAGAACTACTGCTCTAAACCAGAGGTCTCAAGTTCTAAATGTGCATCTGAATTACCTAAGGATCTACTCAAAATGCATATTTTGATTAAACAGGCTGTAGGATGAAACATGAAACATTTAGGAGCTCCGAGATAATCATAACACCAATTCCACAGACCAAACTTTGAGTAACAAGGTCCCAAACTAAGTAGACATCTCATAAAAGGTACCTGTGTGGTATATAACCACTCAGAAAGTTTTTTAAGTTATACTTTTTAAATTTACTGACTATAAAGCCATTTTACCCCTAGATATTAATTACCCAAAACGAAAGCAGATGTATACACACAAATGCTCACAGCAGCCTTATTTGTCAGGGCCAAACTTCAATCAACAGGTGAATGGATAAACCCGTGGTGCATCCATAAACTGAAATGTTATTCCACAATAAAAAGGAATGAGTAATAATACATGCTAAAATATGAACCTCAATACAACTATGCTGAGTAAAAGAATCCAGACCAAAAAAGAAAATACACTGTATGATCTCATTTATGTGAAAGTCTACACAACCACTAATCCATAGTGATAGAAAACTATCAGTATTTGGGAAGAGAGGCTTATAAAGGGGTATGAAGAGAAACAACAATTGGAGGTGATAAATACGTTCGTTACCTTGACAGTAGTAACAGTTTCACAGGGTAAAACTGTACATGTTAAGTATGTGCAGTTTATGTGTCAATTATACCTCAAGAGATCTATTTTTAAGACATCTGTCAAACACAAAATTATGGCTAAAACAATATCACTACTTATAACATAGATACATTTTAATTTTTTGAAAACTATATGTAATGCCGTGATACTACAACTTTAAAAAAAAATATGTATCTGCTCTTTGTCCCCATTCCTGACACAGAGTTCCTAAAACCCTTGGAACTTCTTTAGTGATAAGACTGATACAAGTGTCTTGATATTCTTAAGGAATCCCTCTCAACCATGTCTGGTTAATGCTAACTGACATGTGGAAAGCACCTAAGGATGGGAGCTGGTTGCCAGGAGGACCAGGATCACATGATCAGAGGGTTGGAACTTTCAGTCCACTCCCACCACCTCTGGGGTGGGGAGAGCAGTTGCAGAATGTTGATCATCAATGGCCAATGATCTAATCAACTGTATCTATGTAACGGAAGCCTCCATTAAAAAAAATCCAAAAGGACTGGGTACAGAGACCTTCCAGGTTGGTGCACAGGTGGCACTATCATGTAACACAGGGACACGCCATGCCCCTCTCCTCATACCCTGCCCTATGTATCTCCTTCTACCTGGCTTCTGGTGTCAGAATTGAGTTGAACTGTAACACACTCCACTGGTGTCAGACAATTACTTGGTGTAGGGGGAAAAACCCACACTTCCCAATAAATGTTAATAACACATATACACAATAGTATGCCTATACTAAGAATAAGAACCTCCCCCTTTGGGAAGTGGGAGGTGGAAGGTGACTCAGAGGACCCTTTAGGATCTTCTCAGTTCTAAATAACCTCTGAAAATACGTACCAGAGAGTAGCTAAGAAATTCAGTGGCGATCCAGTGAGAGAATACAACCTACAAAGAGAAATCTTTGTCTGTACAATAAACTGCAATTTTGCTAATTGCATTAATAAGTCTGGTCTTGCAGAATACAAAATTATAGTAGAAACCATTTGTGTCTCAGTCCCACCAATGTCACTCAACGGCCATCCTCTCCTAAGGTGTGTGTTGCCATCCACCAAGTTGGTAAATGGCCCCATCTTACTCCAACCACAGTCAACTGGATCAGGCTAGATTTCTCACCGGGAACTAGGCCAACCATTTTATCTCCTTGAAAGTCAGAAATGAGAATGAATCACTACTCTTGGCCAGAGATGGTTGCTTAAGTAGAAATAAATTTAGAAGCTTTGACCAGAAGGAGGCCAAATCTCTCTAACCCCCTTTATAGAAAAATAAATAAATAAATAAAACAAAAACATTTTAAAAGATAATATCCTATTACTAAATAATTGATCATTACTAGATCTAAAGGGAAAAATCACATTTTTTCCTATTGGAAAATCCATGAAAAATCATTTGAAAATATTCAATCCTCATGACAGAAACACTGGAGATTTTTATATATTTTTATGTATTAGGTATAATTTATATTCTATTACAAATACCTACTTTGTTTTCTACATCTATAAGTCAATCCTGAATAACGTACATCTTATTTAATGAAAAAAACACTAGAGACATTCACATTTGTTTTGTCAGAAACAAAACAAAGACTCCCATTATTTCCACAACTATTTAACATGTAATTGAAGGTTATTTTGGTATACAATTAGAGGTATACGATTTGGAAAAGCAGAGGTAAAACGATCTCTATAAGCAAATGATATGGTATCTATATCTCAATAATCCAACAGAATCTATTCAAAAACAAGCTGCTGTTGTTTAGTTGCTAAGTTGCATCTCACTCTTTTGCAACAAGTATCAACAATTAAATAACTTAATAAAGTCACAGGATAGAATATTAATATATAGAAGTCAACAACTCTTCAAAATAAAAGTAACAAATTACAAGGTTTAATACAAAAGGAGATGACATTTACAAAAGCAATCAGGTAAGATTCCTAGAAATAAGTTTAACCAAAATGCATAAAACCAACACAAGAAAAATGTTCCTGAATGATTCAGTCAAATAGACTTCAGCAAATGAAGAAACAAACCGTGTTCGGGGATAAGAAGTCAACATCACAAAGATGTCAATTCTCTATAAGCTGATTATAAAATGTATGGTGAAATTCCAATAAAAACAACATTTTTTACTGGAGCTAGAGAATATAATTATAAATTCACATGAAAAAATAAATAAGCAACAATGGTAAGAAAAACTCTGAAAAGAAGAGAGTAGTAAGAATGGGAGAAGTAAACCAAAACTGAAAAAGACACATGTACCCCAATGTTCACTGTACCCCAACATTTACAATAGCTAGGACTGGGAAGCAGCCTAGATGTCCGTCGGCAAATGAACGGATAAGTAAGTTGTGGTACATAGACACAATGGAGTATTACTCAGCTATAAAAAGGTATACTGGAAAAGCACAAGGCTGGAAGAAAAAAGGGCTGGAAGAAGCACAAGCTGGAATCAAGATTGCTGGGAGAAATATCAATAACCTCAGATATGCAGATGACACCACCCTTATGGCAGAAAGTGGAGAAGAACTAAAGAGCCTCTTGATGAAAGTGAAAGAGGAGAGTGAAAAAGTTGGCTTAAAGCTCAACGTTCAGAAAACTAAGATCATGGCATCTGGTCCCATCACTTCATGGCAAATAGATGGGGAAACAGTGGAAACAGTGTCAGACTTTATTTTTTGGGGCTCCAAAATCACTGCTGATGGTGACTGCAGCCATGAAATTAAAAGACGCTTAATCCTTGGAAGGAAGGTTATGGCCAACCTAGATAGCATATTGAAAAGCAGAGACATTACTTTGCCAACAAAGGTCTGTCTAGTCAAGGCTATGGTTTTTCCAGTGGTCATGTATGGATGTGGATGTGAGAGTTGGATGATGAAGAAAGCTGAGCGCCGAAGAATTGATGCTTTTGAACTGTGGTGCTGGAGAAGACTCTTGAGAGTCCCTTGGACTGCAAGGAGATCCAACCAGTCCATCCTAAAGGAGATCAGTCCTGGGTGTTCACTGGAAGGACTGATGCTGAAGCTGAAACTCCAATACTTTGGCCACCTCATGCGAAGAGCTGACTCATTGGAAAAGACCCTAATGCTGGGAGGGATTGGGGGCAGGAGGAGAAGGGGACAACGGAGGACGAGATGGTTGGATGGCATCACTAACTCGATGGACATGGGTTTGGGTAAACTCCAAGAGTTGGTGATGGACAGGGAGGCCTGGCATGCTGCGATTCATGGGGTCGCAAACAGTCGGACACGACTGAGTGACTGGACTGAGCTGAACTGAACTGAAAAAGGTACGCATCTGAGTCAGTTCTAATGAGGTGGATGAACCTAGAGCCTATTATACAGAGTGAAGTAAGTCAGAAAGAGAAAGACAAATACTGTATACGAATTCATGTATATGGAATCTAGAAAGATGGTACCGACGATCCCATGTATAGGGCAGCAAAGGAGACAGCACTGAGACTTTTGGACTCAGTGGGAGGAGGAGAGGATGGGGTGATTTGAGAGAAAAGCACTGAAACATACACATTATCATATGTAAAATAGATAACCAGTGCGAGTTCAATGCATGAACAAGGGCACCCATAGCTGGCGCTCTGTGACAATCGAGAGGGATAGGGTGGGGAGGGAGGTGAGAGGGGACACATGTATACTTATGGCTGATTCATATTGATGTATAGCAAAAACTATGACAATACTGTAAAGTAATAATCCTCCAATTAAAATAATTTTTTTAAATGATAAGTGATTAGCCCTATCAGATTATTTTTTTAAATGATAAGAATATAAAGATAAAATGCCTAAGAAAATTCAAATATGAGGAAACTCACAACTCAATCCAGGGAGAAAACATGATTTCTTAAAAAAATAATAATAATAATGGTGCTTCGACAATTAGATATCCTTTTTTGATGAAAAAAAAATGGATCTACGGAATGAGTACCATACTGCACTATATTAATGTCCTTACCATACTGCACTATATTAATGTCCTAACTGTAAAACAAGAACAAGTTAGGCAACTCTTAACTACGCCATTGTTTCTAAACACAATTCCACTGCAACAGAGGCCAACAATACATTTTACTTTAGTGCTTAAAACACAGACTCTGCCTTAAATTCAATACATTTACGTTCTTCAATGACATGCTTCCATCTAAAAACTGTAAGAATCAATGAATAAAATTCTACATTTCACAACAATATAAACTCAGTATTGGGCTTTTAAAATACTTCCTTAGACATCTCAGAATATTTAGAACTCTGTGATTCATATAAAATGAAGATTACCAATGGAAAAAAACTGTATTATCTACTAAAAACAGATCCTTAACTTTTTCTAAGTCATTTAGTCCATTAATAATATAATAATTGGAGAGAAAGAGGAGACATACATATAAAACTGTGGTTAAAAGAAAAAAAAATCAGCAAGTTCACAGACCCCACTAAGTCTATCTAGGACCCAGAAACATTAGTTAAGAAACCCTGATATAACATTGAGACTTGACTGAAATCTCTCAATTCACGATGCATCGAAATTGTTTTTACTGTCACAAATCTGCTGAAAACACACCATTAGAAATAACTTTTCCAGTGCACTGGCCTCATCACTATCTTTGTCTCTAGTCGACTGTCACTGCCACCACCACCCACATGTTGCCCTCTGCAATCCATCTGACAACAGTGATCTTTCACAAATATAAGCCTGATGATATATCTCCAAAAGTCGAATGCCCTATCACCAAGATTAAACCCTATGTCCTCTAAAATGAGAGAGAGAGTGTGTACATGGAGAGTTTAATATCACTTATGATTTATCACTACATAAGTAGTAAATAATATATAACCCCTGTTGCTAAATTACAACAGTGTTTTTCAAACTGGGTTAAGCCACCAGCAAATCATGAAATCAATATTAACAAAACAGAAATGAAAAGGGGAAGAAATATGTATGTATAACCAATTCTCATTACTCACAAATTCCATGTCTGCAAATTCACCTACTTGTTAAAATTTATCTGTGACCCTAAAACCAACTTCAAGTACTTCCTACTGATTCATAAGTTTCCAGCTGAGGTCAAACAAGGCAATGTTCTGATTTCCTGTTTCAGATCTCATACTGTAAAGAAGTGTCCTTTTAACTTTCTATTTAGTGTCATACTTTTCACATTTTTGTGGCTTTTTTTTATTGATATCATGGTTTACATCCCTCCCCCAAAGTGTAGTGAAATGCTGTCTAATGTTTCTAAGCAGAAGAAGGCTATAATGTGCCTTGCAGAGAAAGTATGCATGTTAGACAAGTTTCACTCAGGCATGAGCTATAGTACTGCTGGCTGAATTCAATGTCAATGAATCAACAACAGGTAAAAGTATCTTTAACAGAAACATATATAATAAAAGGTTATGGATTAATTGCTTTATGGCAGAAAGTGAAGAACTAAAGAACCTCTTGATGAAAGTAAAAGAGTGAAAAAGTTGGTTTAAAACTCAATATTCAGAAAACTAAGATAATGGCACCTGGTCCCATCACTTCATGGCAAATAGATGGGGAAACAATGGAAACAGTGACAGACTTTATTTTGAGGGGCTCCAAAATCACTGGAGATGGTGACTGCAGCCATGAAATTAAGACGCTTGCTCCTTGGAAGAAAACTTATGACCAACCTAGACAGCATGATAAAAAGCAGAGACATTACTTTGCCAACAAAGGTCCATCTAATCAAAGCTATGGTTTTTCCAGCAGTCATGTATGGATGTGAGAGTCGGACTATAAAGAAAGCTGAGTGCTGAAGAACTGATGCTTTTGAAGTGTAGTGTTGGAGAAGATTCTTGAGAGTCCCTTGGACAGCTAGGAGATCCAACCAGTCCATTCCAAAGGAAATCAGTCCTGAATACTCATTGGAAGGACTGATACTGAAGCTGAAACTCCAATACTTTGACCACCTGATGCGAAGAACTGACTCATCTGAAAAGACCTTGATGCTGGGAAAGACTGAAGGTGGGAGGAGAAGGGGAGGACAGAGGATGAGATGATTGGACGGTATCATCAACTCAATGGACATGAGTTTGAGTAAGCTCTGGGAGTTGGTGATGGACAGGGAAGCCTGGCATGTTGCAGTCCATGGGGTCACATAGAATTGGACACGACTGAGCGACTGAACTGAACTGAACTGAAATACTGTGACCAGGGGCCCAAGTGGGCCTAAGCCTGTGTTTCCTCTAAGAGCAATGGTTCAGTATTCACTACTAACTGTTCATGGCAACTTCATAGAACTACTGCAAAAAATGGAACCTGATTGTGTATTAGTATGTATGTGTGTGTCAAGCTGCACTTTATTTGGGGTACAAACACACTGAATTACAGCCAAAAAAGTTTGAAAGCCAATGAACAAGAACACAGGAGAAGAAACCCTGAAAGGAGTGATAAAATGGCAAGGCAGAAAGGCAGAGATCATGGGCACAAGTACTAATCCTTTTTTCCTACCTAGAATCAGAATCACCCATGAATTGTGACTTGACTGGTAAACCTATGGAAAAGCCTACACATGTATTTTTAAAAGAGCATCCCAGATAAGGTGATGTGTGGCCAAGATGAGACCCACTATTCTCCCACCTAAACTGATGGTTCTCACTGGACAAACAGCATTAGGATCACCTAGGAATTGTTAATAATGTAAATTCCCTGAGCCCCACTGCACACCGACTGAATCCTATTACTCTGGGAATGGAGCCCAGTTGATTAGTGGCCCAGGTGATTCTGAAGCATGCCAAAGTTTGAGAATCACTAATCTAAATCTTTTGTATTTTTTTTTTCTTGAGGTATTCTGAAAGCCCTGATGAATTCTGCTAAGATGGTTGAGCTATTTCAAATAATGCTAAAGGGTAACTGCTACTTACCAAAGCACCTCTAATGTGTAACCATCTTCTTCCTAGTACAGTACTTTCTTTATGGAAAGTACCCCATGTGCTTTAAACCAAAATAAGTAAATCTGTACACTGTGTAATAATTAAGCAGCTCTGTTTCTTTAGACCATCCTCCGTAACACAACAGTGTCTTTCCCCGAGAACTCTTTTAACAGGCACTATTCTTAACACTAGTTTGCCCGTCCTAAGAGGTGAACTTAAATGAGACCACGAAAATTCTTTCAACCCTCTAACAACTTTCCTGGGCATCACACACTTCCCAATACGAAAAGTAGTAACATGAATCTTTAAAAAACTCATGGCATGCTAGCATATAGAAATAATTTCCAAACTAATTTGTAAAAATTATTTAAACAATACATTACATTCAACTAGCTATCAAATTCATATATACTACTCCAATTCAAAGGATGTCCCCTTGTGACCCAAATTTCCACAGGAGCATTTTTATCTTCCACATTGCACACTAACCCTCATATGAAGTTATCTGTGTACTCTTTTCTGTGGGACAACAAGCTGAAGACAGGTAACACATCTCATCCCTTTCCGTATGTCAAGTACAAAGCAAACGTTTATTCTCTCAGCAAATATTTAGGGAGCAACTACCATATGCCATTCACTGTACCAGATGATCGACACAAAGGCAGCACAGACACTGTTCCTGTGTTCACAGAGCTATTTACTGAATGAATAAACATCACAGACATCTACAGTGGAAGTCTGACAGAAGACAAAGTGTATAGAAGGCCCATCTTACCAAAGCGCTATCTGAAGTAAAACAGCTTTGTTCAAAGGGATACCCTACTGATGCTGTTCTGATCCAGGATGCTCTTTAGGACTACAAATAACTGTTAGAAAAAATAACTGTTAGACTATAAATAACTGTTAGAAAAAATACACTGACAAGTCACTTAATTGACAGTTAATCTGACTTTAATATATTTTACATATAGGAAAATAAAAGTCCTACTATGAACAATGCAATGCTTTCTAACAAAGCAAATTTCCACATGGGAATATGAAGTTAAGGTTTGATAGCCAAACTTCAACAGAAAACTACAATATGCCAATTCTCAATTCCTCCAAGATTTTAAAGGGAAGAAACTTAAAATCAAAATTACCTGACTTTATGACTCTAGATTAAGAAATTAACACTAAGGTCACGTATTACTCACTTACAAAATGAATACAAAAGAAAAACTTGTCCACTTTACCAAGTAAAAAGCATTTGTTTATTTCTAAGCGCACACACATGATGCTACCAATAAGCTGCCTCTATAGAGTGTCTGGGGTTGTAGGAAAGGACATTTAATTTTTATGTATATTATATTTGGCTATTAGGTTTTTATCTTTAAATCATGTGGGCCAATTACTTTTCTAGACAATGTCTTAAACATGAAAAAAAACTCCATTCATAGTAGCATTTCCTTTATAATAATGGGGATAAAACCTGTAGCCTGACTGTATTTGGGGCAAGTATGACACAGGAATGCAACTGCCACTCAGGCTACAGAAACCCCTGAGGGGTTCTGAACCTCAGGTCACAGATCCCCAAAACATCTAAAGAAAGAATTGAGGGGGCCCATGAACTTGGGTGAGAAAATAAATCATTTCTCTAATTCATTAACTTCTAACAAATTTAACATTTTCTTCAATTATTAACAATAGGTAACAGATCACAGTAGTACTGGTAATACTTGTGACCTAGTAAAACCCAACAGAAATGATAAATATTTTCACTGTCATGTTACAGAGGTTGCATTTACTAAAATACTTAGGATTATTTAAGATAATCAGACTCAACTCTAGATCCTATTATGTTAATAAAGTATGCAAATTAAAAATTGTTTTAATATTTTGATAACTTACTTCAATATAACTAGTTTATGCATTTAAAACATCATTCTGAAGAGTTTCAACAGACTGCCAAAGGAGTCCAAGTCACCAAATAAAAAAAGGAGCAGCCTTGGATATAATGGTTCTCAATTCAACCGCAACAGTTCTCATTGAAAAAATCTGACGTGTGGGGGTTATCCCAGTTTGGAATGCTACCAGAAATCAGTGGGCAGGAGACTGATGAAACAACTATCCTGGCATGCATGGACAGTCCACACAACCAACTACGAACTGAATATCAAAAATGTCGCAGTTCATAGCAACATCTCAAAGATCAAATAAATAACAAGATTACCCTCTTCAATACCCTGCTTTCCAAAGTGTCCAAACAGGTGTTCATACCAGGGTTCACTGGTCTATTGGAACGTCTTTCTTCATTCACTTCTCCAGTGTACACCACCCACTGAACAATTTTCATCGCTAAACTCTATTTTCCTCTATGACTAATATGTCTAAAATAAAAATCCCTTCTAAAAACAAATACAGTATTTTACTATCAACTATTTATGATTCAATTATTACTGAGAATTAATTGATGATTTAGTTTTCTTGGCTGCTAATCTATGGTCTTTCATTTTCTAATTGGATTACTAACTGCTCTGCCAGGAAACAAAGGAGGAGCAAAATGTATGTATCAACTGCTAATGTTTGAAAGCTATAAAAATTTATTTAAATGGATGGAGAATAAAAGTGAAACTATGCCACACAGTAATGCATGGAGATACTCTGTATATTTTACTCTTCTATATTCCTTCACACTTATTATCTTGTATAACTGGAAACTGTTATTAATAATTAAAAATACAGTCAACCATATGAGGCACTGACTTTAAGTTTTTACAAAAAGTTCACCTTTAAAATTACCTTTTGAGATACTTCTCATTAAACACATGCAGAAATGTGGCTTATAGCGATAATTTATCTTGCCTAGAGGGAAGTGTCAGAAGCCAAAACTGAAACCTATGTCACAATTTCAAAGTTTCAATAACTTTATTAAATTAGCTGTACAATTTAGGTCTGGCTGCTTGCTGACTCCCCAACTAACAACCTTATATCCTTCTGCCAACAACAACAAAAAAGGAGATAAGAAAGCCAGAATCAAAGATATGGTTGTGAGTTAGAGAGCAAGCTTAGCTGACTCTTTGACTCTGCATTCCTCAGACTGCACAGTAAAACGGACAAGAAAACAGAAACAGAAAGCAAACATAAATAATCCTAAGGGAAATCAACCCAGAATATTCATTGGAAGGACTGATGCTGAAGCTCCAATACTTTGGCCACCTGATTGGAAGAGCTGACTCACTGGAAAAGACCCTGATGCTAAGGAACGACCGAGGGCAGGAGAAGAAGGGACGACAGAGGATGAGATGGTTGGATGGCATCATCCACTCAACGGACTTGAGTCTGAGCAAACTCCAGGAGATGGTGAAGGACAGGCAAGCCTCTTTGCAGTCCATGGGGTTGCAAAGAGTCAGACATGACTGAGTGACTGAACAACAACAAAGCAAATATAAGGAAATGGTACTAGGGAGAATTTGGAAGTGACTGACCTCTTTCTCCAATATTAATCACACAAAGAACAGTACTGCATAATAAAGTAGGCTGAACTTCTGTTCCATTTTTGCCTGTAGACAGGCAAAAAATAATCTAGAGTCAGTTTTAAAATAATCAAATGATTATAATGGACCTTCTGCTATCCAGTCTATACCCTCTACACTAGTCTAGTCCATGGCTCATTTCTACCTATCATCCTTTGCTCCTCATGCTGTCTCCTATACTTCCATTACCATTTCTCTACTTCACCTCTACTTGAAATGAAATAAGATGCCAGCTATTTATTCAGTAATACAATCAAACTCAATCCCAGAGGTCAAGATCACAGTCACTGTCTGTATTACAAACCTTCCATCCCTTAAGCGCCTGAGAAGGCGTTCAGCCTGTGCTGAATAAAACAAAGAAACGATAGCACCTTAGGGGGTCTGGTCCACTTGAGAAAATAGATGTCCGTTCTCTCACATGTACTCACTCTGTTTATACAAAATCCATATCCATATATACACACCCAAGTGAAAAACATGGCATTGCAAAGTTAAAATAAACTTGTGTTATGAAGCAAAAAGTGTACCCAAATTCAGAACATTTACAGCAATGAGGAAGAGTAGTAAAGAGAGTGAAAGAAAATCTCATGAAAGCAAGGAAACACATCATACCCAAAACAGAGTAGATTGCTCTCTTGATCTCTAGGAAAAAAACAGTACAAGACAGTGGATATGTAACTTATCCCCATTAAAAAATAAAAAAAGAAATCTAAACCAAATCGACACCATAACAATAATGTTAAAGAATTAAATCTTACCCGTTAATATCTTCCTAATATTCAGTCTCTCATCTGTTAGTTCTTTTCGTATGATTTACCTTCTGTACAAAATGCCCAAGAAGGTGGATGTGTGAATTCACAGATGCAAGAAATTTTTAGAGCCAAAGGAACTTTAAAGATCACTCAGTTCAATTCTATTTCACAAATGAGGAAACTCAGTGCTTAGGAAGGTTAAATAATTTATTCAAAGTCACACAAAATTTCATCCCTTACTACACTGAAAATTAGTAACTGTAAAGGATTTGCTTTCTTTAAAAGGATTTGAGACTTCTTTTATAGTCCTTCAACTTTCATTTAAAAAAATGTAATGCAAAACATTTCCATCTCATTAAAACATCTTACAAATTTGAAATTTGCAAAAACACAACTAAGTATACACATTCACCTTGGGTCAAACTATGGATTAAAAGAATGTAACTTCATAACTTCTAAGCATGATGCTACATATCCACCAGTAGCAGATCTCTCAGGGCAGCTTCCTAGATAAGCTTCATCCTCAGGAGGGGAGCCCTTGACAGCATTTGTATACTAACTTCCCCTATTCCTTGACTTGAGGACACCGGACTCATTTGAAAAGACCCTGATGCTGGGAAAGATTGAAGGCGGGAGGAGAAGGGGACGACAGAGGGTGAGATGGTTGGATGGCATCACTGACTCAATGGACATGAGTTTGAGTAAACTCCGGGAGTTGGTGATGGACAGGGAGGTCTGGTGTACTGCAGTCCATGGATTCGCAAAGAGTTGGACACAACTGAGCAACAGAACCGAACTGATCCAAGCTAAATCAATAATAATCCTCTATCTCAGGAATCTGGAGCGTTTTGTTTTTGTTTGTTTGTTCTTTTTGAATAACACTGTGAAACTTTAGTACAATGTGGTTAAACACAATACTCAAGCACATTCAAGTCATCTTCTGACAGATGAACTGAGCATTTGTTTCAATAATTTCTTTAGTGTAACTTTATAAAATTCTTGCCTTCAAAAGTGACACTGATCTTGATACTTGTTAAAAAAACTCTGACATAAGATAACCACATCTCAACAGAGAGAGATTTAGGAGATTATCCTAATGCCTATCATCAGAACCCCTAATCAGAGAACCGTTCACTGTCTTCATCCCTTATTCCTGGTATTTCCCCCAAAGTCTACCCTCTGGATCACAGCTGTGCAAGGAACCTGGAGTTTAAAGCTAAAAGAAATATAATAGTGATGGTAATAATAGATAATATTTATTGAACGTTTGCTGCATGTCACAAACTATCCCAAGCACACTACAATTCATCTTCCCAACAACTCCATGAAATTTTACAGATGAAATTAACCTGCCTGAGGACTCAAACCCATAGTCTGGCTCCAGAATACATGCCCTTAACCACTACCCTACGGTGGCGGTTGTGTAGTTGCTAAGTCGTGTCCGAATCTTGTGAACCATGGACTATAGTCCGCTAGGCTCCCCTATCCAAGGGATTTCCCAGGCAAGAATACTGGAGTGGGTTGCCATTTCTATCTCCAGAGGATGTTCCTGACCCGAGGATCAAACCCAGATCTGCACTGTAGGCAATCTCCTGCAATGGATGCAAATTCTTTACTGACTGAGCCACCAGTGAAGCCCACACTACTTCTCAAAAATTTGATAATTACTAAATTGAGTGATATTAATGTCACCCAGGATTCCTCGATAACTTAGTTGGTAAAGAATCCGCCTGCAATGCAGGAGACCCCGGTTCGATTCCTGGGTCGGGAAGATCCGCTGGAGAAGGGATAGGCTACCCACTCCAGTATTCTTAGGCTTCCCTTATGGCTCAGCTGGTAAAGAATCCGCCTGTAATGTGGGAGACCTGGGTTCGATCCCTAGGTTGGGAAGATCCCCTGGAGAAGGGAAAGGCTACCCACTCCAGTATTCTGGCCTGGAGAATTTCATGGACTGTAGAGCCCATGAGGTCACAAAGAGTTGGACGCGACTGTCACTTTCCCTTTCAATGTCACTTGCTGCTGAAAGGCAAACAGCTGCCCTGGTTCCTGGTAGGCCAAGCGTTGACTGTTCAATCCTTCCTTGTTGTCTATGAAACAACCCCCAGGAACCTTAAAGAAATCAAATTTGGCTTCCGTTACTTGAAAGCAACCTAATGGTCCCACCTGTCAAATATTTTTAGGCCTCTTTTTAAAAAAAGGAATGTGTTTACACAAGGCATTCTCCACCAAGTTTCTTTCATAACATCATTCCCTGAGACAAAATGACTCCTCCATGCCCAAGGGCTAATAAACGATAGAAAAGAACAGATGTAATGAACCTTAGATATCATCTAGCTTTCAATCCACTCATTTTACAGATGGAGCAATGGTAAAGATGAAAGCCCCGGAGTCAATCACCCAAAGGGCACGAGTTCTAATACTGGCTCTCCCATGTTCTTGTATAGGTGGGGGAAGTTGCTTCATTTATAAAGCTTCAGTCTCTTCTGGAAAAGAGATAATGGCACCTACACATCCTACCATTATAATGAGCTCTAAATAATCAGCTGTTTAATAAAGTGCCTGGCACATACTCAACACACTCCCTAACGTACACTCAGTAAATGGTGGCTGTGATGATAGTGATGATTGATGTGAGGCTCAGAGAAGGTGGGCACATTTTCCCAAATTATATGGCCACTTAAGAACAGAACCAAAACTAGAAACAGACTTCATACTCACAATAACACTTTGTTCTACATCTTCCTACAAACTCTTGGACTTCGCATTTAAAACTATCTAAAATCTGCTATAATTCTACCCTTGCAAAAATCTAATCTCCATCCCAACTATTTTTCATTCATTCATCAAATATATACATAGCACTGTCCATGTTCTAAACACTTTCTAGATACAGGAGGGAACAAAGGAAGGGAAAGAAAAGAAGTGAAAGCCATCTACATGTCCAAATAAAGGAGAAAGAGCTAAGAGAATAATGTGCTCAGAAAAAAACAAGACTGCTACCCTCCTGAAGTTTCTATCAGCAAGGGAAAAAGTATAAACAAGCATAGATTAAAAAAAAAAAAGTAACATGGAAGAACCTTCCTTTAGTCTACTTAACCACAGAACTTGCTTTAAATATTCCTACACTCAATTATTTGCTTCAACTTACACTATACAAACAAACCTGAAAGCCCAAATTGCTAAATTTCTCTCCAAGAAGCATTTTCTCTATATTTCAGCATTGGTTTACTCTTAATTCCTATCAACTATACTGATTCACTTTTTTTAATGCTCTTTTAAATGTCTGTCAGTGACTTTATGACTCATTCAAGTTCCCTAAGGCAAGATCTAAGATCTGTATCATATGTTTCTTTAAATCCTAACAACACTTCTCCACACAGCAGTCCATACATTTCCATATTCAGAATTGTTTAGTTATCCAATATTTTATTTAGATAAAACATGGCACTTACATGATATCTGGCCAGTATTTGCTTTTGCTGAAACAATAAATGTGTAATATTTTTACAATATCAATCTACATAATTGTATTTTATATTTGTGAACCCCTCTATTATGAAACATGAAATACATTAGTGGTAGAAAGACTGAATATACTCTGATCCTATCATTCAAAATATCACTTAAAATATTAAGATGACAAAAATTAGGCAACTAACATGAGGGTAGAAATGGCAATTCAAACCAGTCATGGTCTTTAAAAAAAAAAATAAGTGGATCACGTGCTTCAGGTAGATTTTGGCACACTCTGATGTGAGGAGGTATTTTACACAAAGCTACATACACCGATGAGAGGCATAATCAACACAAGATAAACACCAATACTGCAGCTACACTATGTGCAAAAAATTCTGTATTTAAAGAGGCCTCTGACTTAAGAGGAAATAAAAAGATTTCAGTTCAGTTCAGTCCCTCAGTCATGTCTGACTCTTTGTGACCCCATGGGTTGCAGCACACCAGGCCTCCCTGTCCATCACCAACTCCCAGAGCTTACTCAAACTCATGTCCATTGAATTGGTGATACCATTCAACCATCTCATACTCTGTTGTCCCCTTCTCCTCCATAATCAGGGTCTTTTCCAGTGAGTCAGTCCTTTGCATCAGGGGGGTCAAAATATTGGAGCTTCGGCATCAGTCCTTCCCATGAGTATTCAGGACTGATTTCCTTTAGGATGAACTGGTTGGATCTCCTAGCTGTCCAAGGAACTCTCCAGAGTCCTCTCCAACACCACAGTTCAAAAACATCAATTCTTCGGCATTCAGCTTTCTTTACAATCCAACTCTCACATTCATACATGACTACTGGAAAAACCATAGCTTTGACTAGATGGACCTTTGTTGACAAAGTAATGTCTCTGCTTTTTAATATGCTGTCTAGGTTGATCATAGCTTTTCTTCCAGGCAGCAAACGTCTTTTAATTTCATGGCTGCAGTCACCATCTGCAGTGATTTTGGAGCCCCAAAAATAAAGTCTGTCACTGTTTCCATTGTTTCCCCATCTATTTGCCATGAAGTGATGGGACCAGATGCCATGATCTTAGCTTTCTGAATGTTGAGTTTTAAGCCAACTTTTTCACTCTCCTCTTTCACTTTTATCAAGAGGCTCTCTAGTTCTTCTTCGCTTTCTGCCATAAGGGTGGTGTCATCTGCGTATCTGACATTACTGATATTTCTCCTGGCAAACTTGATTCCAGCTTGTGCTTCATCCAGCCTGGCATTTCTCATGATTTACTCTGCATATAAGTTAAATAAGCAGAGTGACAATATATAGCCTTGACATACTCCTTTCCCAATTTGGAACCAGTCTGTTGTTCCATGTCCAGTTCTAACTGTTGCTTCTTGACCTACATACAGATTTCTCAGGAGGCAGGTCAGGTGGTCTGGTATTCCCATCTCTTTAAGAATTTTCCAGTTTGTTGTGACCCACACAAAGGCTTTGGCATAGCCAATAAAGCAGAAATAGATGTTTTTCTGGAACTCTCTTGCTTTTTCAATGATCCAGTGGATGTTGGCAATTTGATCTCTGGTTCCTCTGCCTTTTCTAAATCCAGCTTGAACATATGGAAGTTCACGGTTCATGTACTGCTGAAGCTTGGCTTGGAGAATTTTGACCATTACTTTGCTAGCGTGTGAGATGAGTGCAATTGTGTGGTAGTTTGAGCACTCTTTGGCATTGCCTTTCTTTGGGACTGGGATGAAAGCTGACCTTTTCCAGTCCTGTGGCCACTGTTGAGTTTTCCAAATTTGCTGGCATATTGAGTGCAGCACTCTCACAGCATCATCTTTTAGGATCTGAAATAGCTCAACTGGAATTCCATCACGTCCCCTAGCTTTGTTTGTAGTGATGCTTCCTAAGGCCCACTTGACTTCGCATTCCAGGATGTCTGGCTCTAGGTGAGTGATTATGCCATCGTGATTATCTGGGTCGTGAAGATCTTTTTTGTACAGTTCTTCTGTGTATTCTCGCCACCTCTTAATATCTTCTGCTTCTGTTAGGTCCATACCATCTCTGTCCTTTATTGTGCCCATCTTTGCATGAAATGTTCCCTTGGTATCTGTAATTTTCTTGAAGAGATCTCTAGTCTTTCCCATTCTATTGTTTTCCTCTATTTCTTTGCACTGATCATGGAAGAAGGCTTTCTTATCTCTTCTTGCTATTCTTTGGAACTCGGCATTCAAATGGGTATATCTTTCCTTTTCTCCTTTGCTTTCCTCTTCTCTTCTTTTCACAGCTATTTGTAAGGCCTCCTCAGTCAACCATTTTGCCTTTTTGCATTTCTTTTTCTTGGGGATGGTCTTGATCCCTGTCTCCTGTATAATGTCATGAACCTCTGTCCATAGTTCTTCAGGCACTCTAACAGATCTATCCCTTGAATCTAATAAGATTTAGTATTTAGTTATACACAGTTTCAAAGTAAGAAACCAAAAGGAGTACTTGGAAGAATAATTTAACAAATTCTGCTGATGAATTATACACACACAGAACTAGTGTTCAGCTCTTGGTATAGAAATAGAAGCTCACCTAACACTCAACAAGCATACATTTATCAAGTATATATTACATACTAAGGCACAGTTTCGGGCAACTGGAGTATGTTAATGAACAAAATATGTAAAGATCCTTGCCCTTACAGAGGCTGCAATCGCTTAGAAGAAAATCTAAATAATAAAATAGAATAGTTTGTGACAACTTTCTTACATGCTTAAGATACCACAAACACACAAACATAATGGTGCCAATACAGGGAGAAGAAAGTTAACAGATTTCTAAGGAAAAAACGGGGGAAGGGGGGAGGAGAAATGTGAAAGGCCTACAGCAAAAGTTAAGTGATGAAAAACTGTTTCTTAATAATTTAATATTCCAATAAAACCAGTATCACCTTTTAAAGTTCTCTGTAATTACAAAAAGCAAAAATTATTCATAGCAACTGTAATGAACTTAATAACAGTTCAGAAGATAATTCAGGGTTCCATAAGAAGTCAATATGAAGCACCATGGTTATGAGAATGGGCTTTTGTAACATTAAAGAGTTTGAAGTCTAGTCTTGCCAGTTATCAGCAGTGAGACCTTTAGGGCTGTTACAAGGATTAAATGAAAACCAAAAACTAGAAATAACTCAAATATCCAACAATAGATAGATGAATGAACATATTATAGTATATCAATTCACTGAAATACTATTCCATCTTCAGTAAGTGAGCTAATATACACAACAGGAATGAAGCTTTAATGCAACACACTGAGCAAAAGAAACCAAACACAAAAAAACATATGATTGCATTTATATGAAATTCTCAAAAAGGCAAACTAACGGGCAGTGAAAGAAAGCTCAGAACTACTGGAGGGACAGACTTCCAAAGGAGCAAAAGGGAACTTTTAGGATAATTGATATGTTCCTATATCTTGATTGTGATGATGTTTCCATGGGTGTACACACTTGTTGAAACTCAATTGAACCCTATGCCTTAAATGGGTATGTTTTACTTTATACAGATTATATCTCAAAAAGGTGATATTTTTAAAGAGGATTAAATGAAGCAATATATATATAAACTTCTTAGCATAGTAACTGTGGCTTAAGAAGTATTCAAAAAACAGCAGCTATTGTTAAAATCAACTATCACTATACAACACTCCTGGAGAGGTAGCAGAATATGAATCACCTAATCTTTCCAGTTGTTTAGATTCTAGGTAAATCTAAATTTACAGTATCTGACCTAGGCAAGTACCATGAGAAACACTACAGAAATTGAATTATAAAAGGATGCCAACTGGGAGACCTTAGGCAAAGACAATGAAAATAAGGAAAGGGAAGAAAACACGTATGCCTCCAAGTCCAAAGGAGAAGAGCTAAGAGAATGAATATGGCCAGCTATGACAGAATGCTCCAGTGCCAAAGAACACCTAGACCACTTCACCTAGGTATTATCAAAATGTAACTCAAAACTGAGTTAGTAACTACACAAAGTCTAATAACAGTCCAATGGCTAAACAGAGACAGTCCTTAACTTCATGGCTAGGGGGTGTTGGGATGTGGGGGTAGCAGATCCATGAAGTTTATAAAGTGAAGTCAAAGGATACTACCAATCAAGCAGGAAAAGGTCATACTGCAGATGATGTAGAAATGCCAGGAAACAACTATAAATCTGAAAGCCAAGGTTTTCCTTGTGTTTTTCAAAAAGAAGTTATGTGATTAAAAAGAACATACTTATTAAAGGAACTAGTTAGAATATTTTGATAATAGAAGTTGAAACACAAGTGAAACATTCACAAAATTTTTATTATATTGCTGCTTATGAATGTTTATCAAGGAAGTACACACACACACACCACACACACACACACACGTATTGGCTTTCCAGGTGGCGCAGCAGCAAAGAATCCACCTGCTAATGCAGGAGACTCAAGAGATGATGGTACCATCACTGGGTTGAGAAGATCCCCTTGAGGAGGAAATGTCAACCCACTCCCGTATTTCTGCCTGAAGAATTTTATGGACAGAGGAGCCTGGGGGGCTACAGTCCATGGGGTCACAAAGAGTCGGAAACAAGCACACATACAGACCACGATACATACGTACATACACACACACACACACACACACATTTAGTGAACAAATAATTATGCTTAATAACGTAAGTCCTATAAATAAGACCACAAGAACTGAATTGGCTATTATTCATGAAAGCACAAGTCTTCTGACCTATACTTTAATTTAAAAAAGAAAAAGAATGGGACAAGGTTGCCAAGTGGTTATGGCAATGGACTGCTAAAAAAGAAAAAGAAAAAACATCTCAACTAGACATTCTGGGAAGCAAAAGACCCTAGACTTAAAATCTTAACTGTTAGGATTTGCTCAGTTTTGATTTTAAGAATTTTCACTTGTAACATTAAAGAGGCAAAAAGGACAGGACAGAGTCAGAAGTCCTGAGTTTCAACTCTAGTCCTATCAAGAGTTTGGATTTCTTCTTCCCTAAAATTGGGCAGTTGAAGCAGACTACTGAAAATAATAAAAATTAGCACCCATGATCTAGATTGAAAATCACAAGCTTTATAGAAAAGTTTAATGGTATCAGATCTTAAGGGGGGTTAGCATTTATTTTTAAGGCAGGAACTAAACTGCAAGTTTTCTTATTAAATCAAGATAATACCAAGACCTATGCGACTAAGGGCCTAAAGCAATAATTAAGTATGTTGCTGATCACTATCTGCAAAAAGTAATATATCATCCAGGGGCTAACCATTCTAGAACAAGTTTCTTAACTCAAGTTCTTCCCAAACCAAAATAATAAGGTCCAAGTAAAAACATACAAGACGGATACTTCAAGACTCATTAGCCACCAATTCTTTTCAGGAGATGACATTAATAGAAACGTAGCTTTGTGGAATCTCAAGTTGTGTTTTTTAAAGTTCAATTAATTCTCATACATATTATAACTCCCTTAATTTTCTTTCCTATGGAAAATTGAGCTAAGCTAGAAATAAATTTTACTTAAAAACAGAAAGAATTTTCACGTATGACTTAGCTCTAAACCTTCAATATAAATCTTGGGTTCGGGCCACGGAGCTAGCCGGTCAGCGGCTTTCTAACGCTACATCCTGCTACTAGTCGCGGCCCCCGCCCTCTCCCGCCGCAGTGCTGCACCATCACCTCCATCCCTCTGTACCAACGAGGGCCGAGGAACGAGGATTACCTTGCTAGGAGGAAGATGATGTCTGTTTTGAAAGCGCTTTACTTTCCGTAACTCATTTCAAAGAGAACCCAATGCGAAACTAAAGCTAAAAGTGTGGCGGGGGGCGGGGGAAGAGGGGGCAATCTTCCCTAGCCAAAGGGCCCTTGCCGATTAATTAATCCACACCAGGGGTGGGGGGTGGGGGGCGGAGGTAAACAGAGGCCGTACGCCAAGTGCGGCCAGAACATCCCCTGCGCCATTCCCGGCCGCCGCTTACGGCAAGGCCCCCTTACGGCAGCGTAAGCGGCGCTGCGAGCTAATCACAACACTGGGACGCAACAACATGGCGGCCGCGGGCGGGCGCTGCGCCGGCCGAGAGGGTTTACGCTACTCCGCCGGCGTAGGGTCCCATGCGCTGGAGCGGCAGCGGCGCCCTCCAGCGAGCGTAAAGCGCTCTGTGAATGGCGAGGCCCGACTGACAAAGGGGAGGGGGGAGGAGAGAAGGGGGGGTAATAAACACTCGAGTCCCTACCGATTCCTCCTCCTTCTCCATCCCGGTGGGCATCTGGGGCACGGCCCGGTTGATGGAGACGCAGTCGTTGAGATCAGGCATGTCCTTGCCGCGGTAGATAGGCAGCGGTTTGGCGGCGTCCAGCGCCCGCGCTCGGAAGGAGAGTTTACTCATTGTCTCCCCGCCTCACAGGAACAGCCCGGGCGGCGGCGGCGGGGCGGGCGGGGAAGGGGGGGAGGACTCCCGCCGCCTCCTCCACCTCCTTCCTCAGTGCAGCGCGGCCGGCCCGCTCCTCCTCCTCCTCCTCACTGCCCCCGGCCACAGCATGGGCGCCCACCCCGCCCGAAAACAGCCCCCCGCCGCCCGCGGCCGCTTCCACACACTAGATCCGCCGCTCGCCCGCCCGATCCGCTCCCTGCGCCATGGCCAACATGGCGGACATTACCACAGCGGCGGCGAGCGATCCCGGCAGCCCGCGCGAGAGCGCGCCCCCGCCGCGGGGACGCGCCTCGCCCTCTCCCTCCCTCCCTCCCTCCTCTCCCTTCCCCTCCCTCGCCTGCCCACCCACTCTCTCCGCGGCGCTGCCGGCCCGCGGGAGCGTGCTCAGCCTCCGGCCGCTCCGGAGAAAGGGGGTGGCGGCGACGGCCGCCCTCTGCTTGGCAGCCCGCGCTCTCGCGGTGTGGCAGGTGCCAGGTGCGCAAGTTAACTCGCGCCCCCTGAGCGTGCGGCTCTGCCTCCGCGGCCCCGACACCCCGCTCGCTGGGTACCCCGAGGAAGGCGCCGCGCAAAACAGCCGCGCTGAGCAGCGCGATTATGCTGAAGCGGGGAGGGGAGATGTCAACGGGAGCCACAACTGCCCCACCGCGCCTGTACTTATAAAGAGCTTATCTCTAAGGCGCCCCGAGCGCCGGCTCATTCTCATCCTCCGATTCGCACAGCCCTTAGAAGTGCGAACGGTTCATTTCTTCTCCCCACTCCGAGGGGCGCAGACCTGCCGGGTCTCGCCCACCCGGAAAACTCATAAGGTCCCAGCCCTCTTCCCCGCATCCTCTCTTCGGTACCTGACCGAAAGAGCTCTCCAAGGTAAGGCATCCTCGCTTTCGCCGGGAGGATGCTAACGGCTGCAGTGAGGGTTAACGTTTGAGACTGCCAGATGCAACAAGTACACTTGAATCTGTCTCCCAGACTTCATAAAATTATTTAGTGGATGATAGATATGTCTAATTTCAAAAATAGAGTTCTTAAAAATTAAGCTTATAAAATTTAACCAAGGCAGCACACATTTCCAAAGTGACAGGTCTGTGTCTAAAATACTGGTTCTGTGGAAGGCGCAAAGAAGTTTGAGATACAAAGTTCTTCGTGCAACTTTGACATTGATGGGATGGCAGAAATGTTGGAAAGATGAATAACAATAAGAGATGTAAATAATTGAAGAGCAAGGCAACCGGAAAGCAAAATGAAGAATGACAGTAAAAAAAGGAAAATTTATCACTTGAAGAAAACTATATAGGTGATGACACAAGGCAGTAGACAAGATTAATTACCAAATGAGTCGCACAAACCCTGATTGCCAGTAGAGTTCCGAGAAAGGAGACTTCTTAAGCCTGAACCCGTTAGAGAAAGTTCTGAAGAGGAGAGAAAATCTAGCTGACTCAAATAAGCACCAGCTATGGTTGACATCAGTCTCATTTAATGAGTTCCTTGGTTAGACTTTAAGCGCTACAGTTTTCCTACAAAATTCCTAGGAAGAGTGTAACATTTTGCCATTTTGTAATAAATTGATAAATATCTTTCCTAACTCAGAGAAAGTAGATAGTTTGCTGACATCTAGAACAGGAAAAAAAACTTACTCCTAGTCATTTGTATGTGACATCAAAGCTCCATTTCTTCTCCACTTTCTCCCCTGATGGTCTATTTACTCTCCTCTCTTTTTCCTGCCTGAACTCTTCCCTTTTCTCTCCACCTCCCCCTGTGAAGGCAAAATGGTGGATACAGACTATGTGGCATAGTCTTAACCCCTTCGCCCAGCAAGAATTCACTGTTTAGTGGGGCTTGAGTGTTTTCCATCCACTTTGTTGCTGAAAACAGTGGAGGTGCAGTGACTTACTTCTTGTAAGCAATCCCTTCCTCAATCTTATGGGCACCTCCTGATCCAAGTGCTACCCTCTGGAGCAGGTCGGTTCTCTTCGAGGAAGAACAAGATATTATTGGGAGGAGATCAGCACTGGAGTCAAGCCTGAGACGGGTGAAGGGAAGCAATTGTTGAAGATATGAGTCATCCAGTCTTTTATCTGGCACATCTGGCTTTCTTCTATACACTATATTTATTGCTACTCTCTCTCTCAAAAAAGGAAATATTGAGTATCTATTATATACCAGCCACTCTAGGGGTACTTTACTACCTCAAATAATTGCACTTTAATTGAATCCCACTGAATTCTCAATATAACGCTCTGAAGACACATTACAATTTTACTAATAAGGAAATGGAGGCTTGAACAGTTTGGCAAATCTCAACACTAATAACTTGCAGAACTCGGTTCACATCCAGGTCTAGCCTGACTTCAAAACTCCTGTTTTGTCAGCAGTGCCACCCTGTTATCCCAGCTCTTCAATACTGACTGTTCAAACATTCTAAAGTTGCTGACCCAAATTACTGAGACCTTCCAACCAGTGGCTAATAGAGTGCATAACCCAGAGCCTAAGGATGCCATAACCTCAAGGAGGGTAGGAACAGTATCTGCTCTGTTACTCACATATCCCCAGTTCTGTGCCTCATACATAGCCGGCACCGGCCACCTATATTTGTTGACCGGTATTTCCTGAGGCAATTCAGTGACACTGAGGCCATTCCACTCTAGCTTGGAGTTCATATATCTTATTAGCCTGTCACCTGATTTAGCCCCAGGTGGCGCTAGTGGTAAAGAGTCCGCCTGCCAGTGCAGGAGACTTAAAAGACACAGGTTTGATCCCTGGGTTGAGAAGATCTCCTGGGAGAAGGCATGGCAACCCACTCCAATATTCTTGCCTGAAGAATCCCTTGGACTGAGAAGCTTGGTGGGCTACATTCCCTAGGATCACACGGAGTCAGACATGACTGAAGTGACTTAGCATGCATGCACACCAGTATCTGCTCTTATGGCCTAACTGGCTCTTCAGCTTGCACCCTTTGGGCCTAGGAATTTTAGAACCAACTAAAGAAATTCGAAGAAACTCTTTTGAAATCTGAAATTCTATTGCAGGAATGGCTTTTTGCTGTAGTAACTGTTTTGTTCTTTTTCTTTTACCATGTAGCAGATTTTCTTCTTGCCCCACCGTAGGTAAAGATTACAGAGCTGGAAATAAAACAGTTTGAGGCAAATAACACAATAGACTTTTCAAGTGAGACACAGCCTGTGTTTTCTTGGCTTCGAATTCAGTTCCCCAACCAGAATGGCTCTGTTTCACATTTGGAAAGTAGCTTTTATTCGTATACAAATATTATTTTTCATAAAGTTTATTTCTATTTTTGGATACCCATACACTTGTTAGTGTTAAACAGAAAATATTTTTCAACTTTTGAAGTAGAACCTGTTATAAAATGTCTTTCTCAAAACCTGTTTCAGATGATTGTGCAGCCTAATAGTCTATTTTAATTTCCATGCACAATGAGCTGAATATAGTCATTCTAAAATCAGTCCATTTCAAATATGCACTGGACCAATTTCAAAAGACATGCATTTGGTCAAGCAAATGTAATATATAAACACCCAAGAATTAGCTATAGTTTTAAAGCCATATCAAAATAAAACTACTTCTAAATGTAGTCCAAACTCAATAAAGGTCAAGTGACTGTAAGAATCGGGATTATATTCCAGTTTCCACTTCCCCATACTATGATCAGGGTAGGCAGCTTTGAAGTAATGAACAAATTACTTTTTGAAAGAAATCTTAAAACTAGTAAACACAGTTGCTATTCAACTACTCTAGAGTCTTGTAAATGTCATGTTCTTTCTAATTGGCCCCTTATTTCAGCAAACCCAACTGAAAGTTAATTGGGTTGGTATGTGAACTGCATCCCCTCCCCTTCCCCCTATATTGCCAGGAATGAGCCCAGTACCCATAAAGCTTCCTTGTTTTCCATATGTAATCTGAATGTGGGGTCTGCATTCATCACAATCAACTGAAATCAGCCCCTTGGTTCCAGAGCCCTTGACTGCGGCAACTCTGAATCTTTGAGATATAGAGACAGAGACTGCACTGAGAGGTGATACCCCTAAACATCTACTTCCACCTTTATATTCCCACAGTGGGAAATCCAGATGCTAAATAAAAATCTGCAGCTACGGTTCTGTCTCTTAGCAGCAACGTTCCTCTCAGACCTGGTTGGAATCACAGGGTGCCACCTTGTGTATAAGCTGACGATTTACTTCCCAAGTTCCACAAAGGATCCAGATAGACTCAAAAATAATCAGCCCATAAGCTCTGTATTTTAGTAACCAAAGAAAAAATGAGACAGATGTAACAAAACAGATTTGGAAACACATAGCTCCATAGGGTCCACGACACTGTTTTGAATCACACCAACAGCCTGTCTGATTTGTTGCCTCTCCCTGACCAGAAAACACACCCAATGCCCCACACATGGAATAGATTGACGCTGCTCACTCAAACTTCTGGATAGACACCAGTAATAAGTAAATCTCTTGTGACAGAGCTAATGAATCTGACGAGGACAATTACTTGTGTCCAAACAGCAAGTAGGTGGTATAGATTTAACTTCAGGACTCTGGGTTTCTGAGAGCCACAAGGTTCCACGGAGGTGATGATTATGATCCTACTTATTTTAATAAAGTGCTGAGTTTGAAACAGAGAAACAGTTGTTGGAGCAAGGCCACAGGAGGTAAGATAGGATCCTTTCCAACCCAGCTACCTTGCCCTTGGGAAATTTCACACTTTAAACTCAGCACAGCTGCCATTCAGCCAAAGCCTCTGTTAGATCCATGGAACTGGCTGGACCTTTTGTGTTAGGAGGTAGGGAGTTGGAGTGAAGAATATGGGGCTATGGAACTGCAGGTTCACATCTCCTGTCGGTTTAGGTCTCCTGTAACATCTCTTCTTCTCAGTTGTCTTCCCTGGCATCCTCTACCGGCACATCCTTTTCTCCTCAAGCATCTCTGAAAGGTAATTTGGAAGGTGGCTTCTCTCTCCTTGTGAGGGCAGTCCAGTTTCACTGATGTGCTGGCATATGTCAGCAAGTGAAGCATTGAGCTCTCTGGGATCCAAAGTGTTAAACAAGAGGAGTCCATTGTTAGGAACCTTGGGTTGCTATTCTAAATGTGGCTTCCTTTACCTATTTTTTCTCTCTCCCACCACCAAAAGACTGATGTTTATAAACACAGATTTGTGAATGGAATATGCAGTTAGAATCCTGAATTAAAGAAAATGAGTGAATTGATTTAGTAACACCCACACACTTCCCAGGTGGTTCTAGTGGTAAAGAGCCCACCTGCCAGTGAAGGAGACATAAAAGATTGTGGGTTCAATCCCTGAGTCAGGAAGATCTGCTGGAAGAGGGCCATGGCAACCCACTCCAGTATTCTTGCCTGGAGAATCCCACGGATAGAGGAGCCTGGCGGGCTACAGTCTATAGGGTTGCACAGAACTGGACACAACTGAAGTGACTTAGCACGCATGCACACGTTATTGACCTTATATTTTTGTTCCTAAGAACAAAATGACTTATTTCCTAAGAAAAGTTCCTGGTATCAACATGTTGAGAATCCCCTAAACTCCAGAGTGACATCTTAGGAGGCAGAAAGGGAAACAGATAGAAAAACAGCTCTGCTTGCCTTTCATCAGTTATTAATGGTGACTTTGACACAAAGAAAACAAAATATTGAAATAAAATACAGTAATTACCTAGATATTTACTGACACACCTACACCCCTTACCTTGTTTTAGACAGGATTTCAAATGAGTTTTGAGATTAGCTAAAAATATGCTAAGATAACATTTGGCTGTAAGTTTCCGAGTCATGTGAAAATAGAGAACCTTGGCAACTTCCAGGTCATAATGTCCATTAGATAAAATGATTGCTCAGAAGATTTATAATTCTTTCTGGCCTGAGTTCAAATATCCACGAGGTCATAAATAGTGCAACTAGGTGGTATGATAGACACCTCAACAGCATCTTTACAACTGACACAAAAGAGGATATCCACCAGGCTGTTCCTTTTAGTAACTTTCCATATAAGCCAATGGCTTCATTTGCAATCCAGCATAAGCAATCCTGCAAGGGGTTGAGTGGATCTGCATGTCTGAGGCCATGAGCCACACCCCATGCAGACCTCAGAGGATGAAGGAACTCCTTGACATCCAGGCAATTCTCGCTGAATAGTGTTTTTCTCCCAACTGTGTCCTGATAAACTCTGTGACTGAGAGCTCAAAACTGTGGCTCTATCGCAATTGCCTGAAGCGTGGCTCTTCTAAGTGCCCAATTAAGGGCACCCTTAAATGACTGTTGTGGAGGATAGAGTTAACATTCTTTTTTGGAAAGAAAAGAGTTTAACAAGGACCAGTGCACAAATCGACATCTGTCGCCACTGCTCTTGCAGTGAGCTAAGGGTTGTTGTTGTTCAGTTGCTAAGTTGTGTCCAGCTCTTTGCCACCCCATGGACTGTAGCCCACCAGGCTCCTCTGTCCATAGGAATTCCCAGGCAAGAATACTGGAGTGGGATGCCAAGCTCTCCTCAGGGGATCTTCCTGACCCAGGAATCAAACCTGCATCTCTTCTGTCTCCTGCATTGGCAGGTGGATTCTTTTACCACTGTGTCACCTCGGAAACCCATTCACTGGATGGGCCTAGAGGTGATTCTGCCTTTGTATAACAAGACATGCATTGCTCTCTCAGGTTAGATGGTGTGGGGAGGTAGGGTGGAAGAAGGGTGTTTCTGCATGCTGCATCCACATGAAGGTTGTCCTCTAGCTGGGGGCAATGGCTGTTTGGCAGCTCTGTTCTCTAGCTTTGTGTGTAGAGGCTTTTGTACCAAGTTCCACATCTTCCACACTCTGCAGTCCTTCGCAGCAGTGGGCATTCCCCTTAGGGCTGGCACACAGGCCATGCCTACAGATGACCCAGGCATTTTAGGATAACTTAATAGGACTCCAAAGACAAAGGGACTGTGGAAGTGGAAATCATTATTTTTTAAATTGGAAGAAAATCGCTTTACAGCGTTGTGTTGGTTTCTGCCATAGAACAACTTGAATCAACTTCCCTCTTAATCCTCCCACCCCTCCCCTAGACAGCAGTTTGAAGGCCAATTTCCCCCACCTGCTGGATGTCCTCCACTAATTTGGGGGCAGTGATAGCTTGGTTTACTTTGCCAACAAAGGTCCATATAGTCAAAACTATGGTTTTTTCCAGTAGTCATGTATGGATGTGAGAGCTGGACCATACAAAAGGCTGAGTGCTAAAGAATTGATGCTTTCAAATTTTATTGTTGGAGAAGACTCTTGAGAGTCTCTTGGACTGAAAGAAGATCAATCCTAAAGGACATCGACCCTGAATATTCATTGGAAGGACCGATGCTAAAGCCATCAGGTGGCCAAAGTATTGGAGCTTTCTAACGAGAGCCAACTCATTAGAAAAGACCCTGATACTGGGAAAGAAGGAAGGCAGGTGAACGGGACGACAGAGGACAAGATGGTTGGATGGCATCAGTGACTCAATGGACATGAGTTTGAGAAAGCTCCAGGAGATGGTGAAGGACAGGGATGTCTGGCGTGCTACAGTCCATGGGGTCACAAAGAGTTGGACACTAATGAGTGACTGAACAACAACAACATAGCTTGGTCCAGAGCTTGCTCCTTGAAGACTCTAATAACCTACTTGATCCTTTCTCTTACTACTTCTCTATTTCTTGGGGCTGAAAGGGCCTGTATGGTTTGTTTCATCATATATATGCAGTATTACCAGCTGTTAAAACATGCCTGAGTGGTTAACCAAAGAAAACAACACTTGAAATCTATTTTAGGCATATATTATCCTGGACTATTCTCTGTAAATATTCCCTCAAGTGAGGAAATGAGATTTCAGGGAATGGGGTGGTGGTAGAGAGAAATCCTTACTTCCTACTTCATAAGCCACTCTGTATTGGTTAAATCATACTAATAATTCTAGATAGATGGATTAAAAAACAACAAATGGGACCTAATTAAAAGCTTTTGCACAATGAAGGAAACTATAAGCAAGGTGAAAAGACAGCCTTCAGAATGGGAGAAAATAACAGCAAACAAAGCAACTGACAAAGAATTAATATCAAAAATATACAAGCAGCTCATGCAGCTCAATACCAGAAAAATAAATGACCCAATCAAAAAATGGGCCAGATAACTAAACAGACATTTCTCCAAAGAAGATATACAGATGGCTAACAAACGCATGAAAAGATGCTCAACATCACTCACTATCAGAGAAATGCAAATCAAAACCACAATGAGGTACCATCTCATGCCTGTCAGAATGGCTGCTATCAAAAAGTCTACAAACAATAAATGCTGGAGAGGGTGCGGAGAAAAGGGAACCCTCTTACACTGCTGGTGTGAATGCAAACTAGTACAGCCACTATGGAGAACAGAGTGGAGATTCCTTAGAAAAACTGGAAATAGATGCCATATGACCCAGCAATCCCACTGCTGGGCATACACACCGAGGAAACCAGAATTGAAAGAGACACGTGTACCCCAATGTTCACTGCAGCACAGTTTACAATAGCCAGGACATGGAAGCAACCTAGATGTCCATCAGCAGACTAATGGATAAGAAAGCTGTGGTACATATACACAATGGAATATTACTCAGCTATTAAAAAGAATGCATTTGAATCAGTTCTAATGATGTGGATGAACCTGGAGCCTATTATACAGAGTGATGAAGTAAGTCAGAAAGAAAAACACCAATACAGTATTCAGTTCAATTCAGTCATTCAGTCGTGTCCGAACGCATATATATGGAATTTAGAAATATGGTAACGATGACCCTATAAGCGAGACAGCGAAAGAGACACAGATATAAAGTACAGACTTTTAGACTCTGTGGGAGAAGGCGAGGGTGGGATGATTTGAGAGAATAACATTGAAACATGTATATTATCATATGTGAAAGAGATCGCCTGTCCAGGTTCAATGCATGAGACAGGGTGCTCAGGGCTGGTACACTGGGATGACCCTGAGGGATGGGATGGGGAGGGAGGTGGGAGCAGGGTTCAGGTTGGGGAACACATGTACACCCGTGGTGGATTCATGTCAACGTATGGCAAAAACCACTACAATATTGTAAAGTAATTCAGTTTAGTTCAGTTCAGTTGCTCAATTGTGTCTGACTCTGCGACCCCATGGACTGCAGCACACCAGGCCTCCCTGTCCATTGCCAACTCCCAGAGTTTACTCAAACTCATGTCCACTGAGTCAATGATGCCATGCAACCAGCCCATCCTCTGTCATCCCCTTCTCCTCCTGCCTTCAAACTTTCCCAGCATCAGGGTCTTTTCTAATGAGTCAGTTCTTTGCATCAGGTGGCCAAAGTAATTAGCCTCCAATTAAATTAAATAAATTAAAAAACAAAGAAAAGACAAATAACTTATAAAAAATTAAAGTCAGATGAGGAAGCACTTGGGCATGGGAGAGAGATTAAGCTTGGTTCCATGTATTATATAGTTCTTGTTATATTGCTTAAGCTCTGGGAGTTTATTTGTGAAATGGATCTACTCTGCCCATCTCATAGGCTCCTCATGAGAACTAAATGAGATAATACCATACAAATTGGCTAACATAGTACCAATTTGCTAACACAGTGGCAAACAGTAGAGGCCCATTCAACATTAAAACTACTATCTAGGGGCTTCCCTGATGGTCCAGTGGCTAAGACTCCACACGCCCAATGCAGCGGGCCTGGGTTCAATCCCTGGTCAGGGAGTTAGATTCCAGATGCTGCATCTAAAGATCCCACATGCTGAAACTAATACCCGGTGCAGCCAAATAAATAAATAATTCTTTTTAAGCAGATTACTGTTTCTTGTCTCTGCACTCTGCCCTTTTATTTCCATGGCTTGCGTGCATGCTCAGTTGCATCTGACTCTTTGAGACACCATGGACTATAGCCAGTCAGGCTTCTCTGTCCATGGGATTCTCCAGGCAAGAATACTGGAGTGGGTTGCCATTCCTTCTCCAGGGGATCTTTCTGACCCAGGGATTGAATTTGAGTCTCCTGGAAGGCAGGTTCTTTACCACTGAGTCACCCAGGAAGCCCATGGCTTGAGGTGATTTAAATTAGATACAATTAGAACTGTAGTGCTTACAAGATGAGACCCTTCATTTCTACTCTGGCTTATGGTTTACTTTAAACTCTTTAAACTAGTGCTCGCTTTGGCAGCACATATACTAAAACTAAACAACAGAACCTTCCTCCCACCCCCAACCCCCATCTCATCTCATTCCCTGGCCCTGTCTGGGGTCCCAGGCATGTGGAACTATTATTAAAATCATCACGGCCACAGTCAGTTCAGTTCAGTTGCTCAGTTGTGTCCGACTCTTTGAGACCACATGAATTGCAGCACGCCAGGCATCCCTGTCCATCACCAACTCCTGGAGTTTACGCAAACTCATTTCCATCGTGTCAGTGATGCCATCCAGCCATCTCATCCTCTGTCATCCCCTTCTCCTCCTGCCCCCAATCCTTCCCAGCATTAGGGTCTTTTCCAATGAGTCAACTCTTCGCATGAGGTGGCCAAAGTATTGGAGTTTCAGCTTCAACATCAGTCCTTCCAAAGAACACCCAGGACTGATCTCCTTTAGGATGGATTGATTGGATCTCCTTGCAGTCCAAGGGACTCTCAAGAGTCTTCTCCAACACCACAGTTCAAAAGCATCAATTCTTCGGCGCTCAGCTTTCTTCACCGTCCAACTCTCACATCCATACATGACTAATGGAAAAACCATAGCCTTGACTAGACGGACCTTTGTTGGCAAAGTAATGTCTCTGCTTTTTAATATGCTATCTAGGTTGGTCATAATTTTCCTTCCAAGGAGTAAGCGTCTTTTAATTTTATGGCTGCAATCACTGTCTTCAGTGATTTTGGAGCCCAAAAAAATAAAATCTGACACTGTTTCCACTGTTTCCCCATCTATTTGCCATGAAGTGATGGGACCAGATGCTGTGATCTTAGTTTTCTGAATGTTGAGCTTTAAGCCAACTTTTTCACTCTCCTCTCTCACTGTCATGAAAAGGCTCTTTAGTCCTTCTTCACTTTCTGCCATAAGGGTGGTGTCATCTGCATATCTGAGGTTATTGATATTTCTCCCGTCAATCTTGATTCCAGCTTGTGTTTCTTCCAGCCCAGCGTTTCTCATGCTGTACTCTGCATATAAGTTAAATAATCAGAGTGACAATATACAGCCTTGACGTACTCCTTTTCCTATTTGGAACCAGTCTGTTGTTCCATGTCCAGTTCTAACTGTTGCTTCCCGACCTGCATACATTTTTCTCAAGAGGCAGGTCAGGTGGTCTGGTATTCCCATCTCTTTCAGAATTTTCCACAGTTTATTGTGATCCACACAGTCAAACTTTTCAGAGGGTTTGCTTAAGTATTGAGACATAAATATGTCTATCCTTAAGAAACACAGTATCTTTTCACTTTGAAGTTCTCTTTGACAGGACCCTGTGGCCATTCAATATCATGGCATGGCATATCATGGCATGGCCACAGGGTCCTGTCAAAGAGAACTTCGAAGTGAAAAGATACTGTCTTTCTTAAGGATGGACATATTTATGTCTCAATACTTAAACAAACCCTCTGAAAAGTTTGATTTATTTTTCATTTTCTGAAAGCTCTCATTAATAACTATGTATCATGTGACCTTAAGACCCAGATTAGAGAGGAAGAGTCTGCCTTTCCTTCCTTCTTTCCTCTTTCCATCCTTCCCTCCATCTCTCCCTTCACTTCTTATTTTAGGAAATCTAAAGCTAATTTTAAAAGTTCAGGTATCTGTCTAAATAGCCACAAGGTTACTTCCTGTTCAAAATCAGACAGAAAAGGGCCCCTTATGCATGCAAAACCTCGTATCATAATCCGTACACTCATTTGTATCTGAGTTCATTTGCGTTCATCTGTAATATAATGCTACCACCTTCACAAGTGAGATTATAAGGGATATCAGCAGAAGTTCTAACACACCAGGAGGCCTTCCAAAATAATTTACAAATGATGTTTGAATATAAAGTTTATCTGCTGATTTTCAACAAATCTGTTAGAACATATCCACCCTGATGTATACCCTGCCTGGGTTTGTAAAGATCCAGACATTCTTAACAGTCAAACCTCATGACTAAAATGAGCAAGCCATTGGAGTAGTATGTTTTTGTTTTTGTCCTGGTCACAGAGAAAGGAGGTAATGATACTGGTTTGCTTGTAAGATTTATGAACTATCTCTGAAGGCCTTTTTCCAAAAGAAGAGTTCCATAAGCTCAGTCATGTCCAACTGTTTGTGACCCCATGGACTGTAGCCTGCTAGGCTCCTCTGCCCATGCAATTTTCCAGGCAAGAATACTGGAGTGGGTTGCCATTTCCTACTCCAGGGGATCTTCCCAATCCAGGGATCAAACCTGCATCTCCAGTACTGGCAGGAGGATTCTATACCACTGAGCCACCTTGGAAGCTGGGGGTGTGGGGCAGGGATTGAGGGGGTGGGTGGTATATATATACTGTTTACTGACTGTGCTTATGAAGCCAGTGCCATCACTTACTGACCTTTTTTCTATTGATGATCCATTGATATCAATTAAGAGGAAAATCCTGGAACATAAGACACCGTTCCTTTGGAACATACTCACCTTTCCTGACTTCCGAGAGATGAGAAAATTCTTCAGACAAGAGTTTAGCGAAAAAGAACAATAAACATCCTTCTCGGCACTGTGTTCTCTGACAAGATATTTCTTCTTCATTATTTTTACAAATTTATTAATAGCTCTGAAGGCATTCTGTTCGAATAAGATGGAGAATATTCATGCTGGATTTTATTTAATTTTAATATAGCCTGCAGGCTGTACAGAATTCATCACTTTTAGAGTCACCTTATCCTAATTAGAAATAATGTACCATTATATGAAACAGTAAGAGGGGGAACAGCCCCCCAAATACTTAGAATTGAGAATGTCAACTTTGTTTCCATCTGCAAATGGAAGATTTGTTTCCCACCCAGGAAGTTGATGCTTGCTCTCAGCAGTACAGCTAACATCCCAGAGCAGGCACAATTATTGACTTCTCCTCTGCCCTGTTGCCTGATCTATAGCAATAAATTCCCAGGGTGGCCGCGCAATTACACACAACGTGATCACTATCACAGCAGGCCCAGCCAGATACGGATACACAACATGATCACTTACCCAGTAGGCACCGTTCAATATGATTAGACATGATCATGACACAGCAGGTCCTTTCAATATGGATTCCTAACATGGCCATGACTAATAGACCAGGCAACTTGCATGTTTCTGAACTGCAACCCTCATGCCTGCAGGAACAGCTTGATGGGGACATGTCATAAAATAGCCAGCCCCACAAGTGCACTCAGGTGTAGACACCCTGCCCAGGGTCGTTTAGCACAGCAGGTTCTACCATACAGCAATTTGACCACTGACACAGTGGAAACAGATTTTACCCTGCAGATGACATGGGATGGGACTTTCCAATGGGACTGCGAACATGGCAGGCAGTATTCTGACTTTAGCCAAGTACAAATAAGCAAAAGCCTCATGATGAACAGAAGACCTGTGATTTAGAAAACATTGCAACAAATGGCCCGGAAGGAAAAGACAAGGAGCACACTGCTTTAGGTGGAGTGTGGGTTTTCCTGCACCCACACCTCCAGTGCCTCTGGCAGAAGAGGATGCCTCTGACACTATCCTGCTACTCTCTTTAGAGCACATCCTTTTGATGGAAGGTGCTGTGTCTCTGAGCTGCTTTGATATATGTGAAAATATGCCAACTTCTTTGTGTAAAGTAAGGTTATCAGCAATTGTGTAGAATAAAAAAAAGAAAAGCTTTTTAAGCAAATAAGTGGAATGCTTTTTGCCAGCTTTAAAGAAGCAAATGGATTTGCAAATTTAAAATCAAATTAACAAAAAGAGGAATAATTATTTTATCAAAAAGGTTTTCATTTACTTTTAAATGATGTTACTCCCATAGATCCCAATTTGGCTGGTCTGGAATGTGGCCCAGAAATTACATTTAAGAAATACACCAGGTGATTCTGCATCAGAGTATTTTATACAGCTTCATCCCATTGGTTCTCTTTACTTTTCTCTAATTTTTATCTTCCTCTTGCTCTCCCTCTGTCTCCTCTCCCATTCTTTCATCTTTTTTACCCTTGGCTCTAGCTTCCTCCTGTAATTTTTTCATTTTTTTATCTAGATGGCGCAGATGGTAGAGAGTCTGCCTGCAACACGGAGGACCCGGATTCAATCCCTGGGTTGGGGAGATTCCCTGGAGAAGGAAATGGCAACCCAACCCAGGCAAGTATTCTTGCCTGGAGAATTCCATGGACAGAGGAGCCTGGCAGGCTACAGTCCATGGGGAGGCAAAGAGTCGGACACAACTGGGTGACTAACACTTTCATGGGCAGGAATGGGGAGATTGCATGGAGGGTCATAAAGAAAAGAGAAGAAAGAAAATCCTGTCAATTTCATAAGCCTCAAACCATATTCCAAAACAATGTGAGGTCTTACCGTATTCCCTGTGCCCCTTTAATTGTAGCACAAAGATCATGCCACCTAATTTTCTACAGTCATGGTTTCTAGAGGGAGGTCACAAGGAGTGAAGCGAAGACAGGCAGAGGTCTCGGGCTGAGCCTGCCATTATCCAAGGTTGTTTCCAGTCACTTAAAGATGCTTCATTTAAAATGCTTACAGCAAACCCAGGATTAGAACAACTATTGTCTTAATTTTCCTGCTAAAGGTCTTTGTAAATAATGAGGATCCAGTGTTTGTGGTGGTCCCTTTGCTTTGCCTGCTATACCGATTCTCCATCCATTTACTGTTCGTCCGGTTTTGTTTGCTTCTTCCCTGGACTATTTCATTGAACACAGTGAAGTTATGTAGTTTGAAGAACTCTCATTTAGGAATCAGGAGGCATGTATCCTCATCTGACCCTGGCATTACCTACCCTGTGAACTTGGAGAAGTCATGCAATGTCGCCAGACCCATTGTCCTTACTGTAAAGTGAGGAGGTGATCTGCAGGGCTCATTTTAGTTCCAAGATTATGTAGAATAAAAAAGTCATATTCCTCTTCTAGAATGCTTCAAGATTATAAGGCTAGGTACAGACTATAATGGAGTTTTTAGCATCCAGAATAAGCGATTTTCTTTTTGTCCTTAAAAAAATTAAAACTAGCAATATCTTGTCTAGAGTCAGAATTAAATAGCTGCCACATTTCCTACTATATTTGTTAGCTCATGTGCTATGCTCAGTTGCTTCAGTCCAACTCTTTGTGACCTATGGGCTGTAGCCCTCCAGGATCCTCTGTCCATGGGATTCTCCAGGCAAGAATACTGGAATGGGTTGCCATGCCCTCCTCCAGAGGATCTTCCCAACCCAGGAATCAAACCCATATCTCTGGCATGCTCCTGCATTGCAGGCACCACTGAGCCACCATTGTTAGCTCATAATCAAAGGTAAAAATATAAACTTAAAAAGAGGTTAACATTTTAAGCTACACTAGTGGTTTCTTGAACTTTCTGATCATTAAGGATATATTTATAATAACTATCATTTAAAGAAACTACAAGAAAGCTTTTTAAAAATTAAACAGTTTGAGTGGACTAAAACATTGGCTTTATTATCACAACCCATATTGAGGAGCCCCCTGAGTAACACTGAGGAAAAAACATTAAAAATTTTTTTTTCTGAACACTTATAAACAAGGTGAAAATAGGATATAGAATTAAGGCACATGAGTTCTTAGGACAGAAATCTTTCTTCTTGCACACAGAATATCAGCCTTTATGGTGATGTTCCACAGAAGGAGGGAAGAAGAGGGGGGAACTGCAGGGAAGGAAGAAGGGAAAGGGCAGAACTAATACTTACAGAGCAAGGTCATGTACCAGGCACTGTGTCATTTACCAGGCACTGAATGAGGCACTTTTAAGTCATTTAGTATCTGACCATTGAATATCTTGTGTGCCTAATCTGAGAGCTGAGCATGGCATGGCAAGGAAGTAAGACATGGCCTTTGCCTACATTTAATTCTATAACCATCTTTAAAAGTCCATATTATTGACCCATATTCTTTGCACTTCTCACCTTGCATTTTATTGCAATTCATAAAGTTTACAATGATTCCTCCCATATACCCCCACCAGCCCCAGGACAGAAACATACCTTTCCTTTTCTATGCTATACCTAGTGTTGGTCATGAATTAAGTGCTACTGAGTAGAGAACTCGGAGAAGGCAGTGGCACCCCACTCCAGTACTCTTGCCTGGAAAATCCCATGGACGGAGGAGCCTGGTAGGCTGCAGTCCATGGGGTCGCTAAGAGTCGGACACGACTGAGCGACTTCACTTTCACTTTTCCCTTTCATGCACTGGAGAAGGAAATGGCAACCCACTCCAGTATTCTTGCCTGGAGAATCCTAGGGACGGCGGAGCCTGGTGAGCTGCCGTCTATGGGGTCGCACAGAGTCAGACAAGACTGAAGCGACTTAGCAGCAGCAGCAGCAGAGTAGAGAACTATACAGGATCTATAAAGCAAGTAATGCCTCCTTTTACTCAGTTAACAAAATTAATAAGAAACAATAGCATCCAACTTTTGCCATCTTTCCAGAGAAGTCAGTCAAGAAAATTAATGGTATTGTAACGGAATTATCCTCCAATAAAAAAAAAAAAAGAAAATTAACAACAGCCTGAAATTTCCTTGGATTTCATACAGTTCTACATTTTTGTTTTGATTTTTAATTTTTAAAAATTAAACTTACTTTAGTTGTACAGTTTACAATTAAATGAAACTGTCCAGTTCAGTATTGCTAAGTATACTCATATTGTTGTGCAACCAGTCTCCAGAACTTTTCATCTTACAAAATTGAAACTCTATACACATTAAATAACAACTCCCATTTCCCCTCCCCCCAGCCTCTGGCAGCCAACATTCTGCCTTCTGTTTCTATGCATTTGACTACTCTAGGTACCTCGCATTAGTGGAGTCATACAGTATTTTTCTCTTTATAACTGACTTATTTCACTTAGCATAATGTACTCAAGGTTCATCTACATTGTAGCATGTGTCAGAATCTCCTTTTTTAAATGTAAGGCTGACTAATATTCCATTATATATATATATATATATTTATACCACATTATGTTTATCCATTCACCCATCAATAAACAATTGGGTATTGTGAACAATGCTGCTGTGAACAAGGGTGTACAAATATCTGAGACCCTACTTTCGATTCTTTTGAGTACATATGCAGAAGTGGAATTGCTAGATCATATGATAATTCTATTTTTAACTTTTCTGAGGAACCTCTGTACTGTTTTCCATAGGGGCTGCACCATTTTACATCCTTACCAACAGTGCACAAGGGTTTCAATTTCTCTCTATCCTTGCTAACACTTTTTGTTTTGTTTTTTTCCTTAGTAGTTGCCATCATGTGAGATGATACTTCATTGTGGTTTTGATTTACATTTTCTTAATGACTAGTGATACTGAGCATCTTTCATATGCTTCTTGGCCATTTGTGTATCTTCTTTGGAGAAATGTCTACTCAAGTTCTTTGTCCATTTTTTAATCAGGTTATTTGATTAAAAGTAAGTAACTTGATCGCATGGCATTTTGTAGTTTATATAGCGTTTTCATATTCTTTACTGTATTTTATATTTATAGTAACCCTGTGGGATTGGCAGGTAGGTATTCTGCCATCTGCAATAACAAAAACTGAGAATGAGAGAAACTGAGAACTTTAACCAAATAGCCATTAATAGACAGGATCAAGAGTTGGAGAGTTGAGGTCTATATTGCTTTTGTTTGAACATTAAAAATTATGTAGTATATATAACCAATGGAAAGAGCACAAAATGCATTTCAGGACCATCCATTAAACACCACAGACAAGATGGGAATTCCCTGGTGGTCTAGTTAGGATTCCACGCTTTCACTGCCATGGGCCTGGGCTCACTCCCTGGTTGGGGAACTGAGATGTAGCAAGCTGCCCAGTGAAGGTGGGGTGGGGTGCAGTGGGAAGAATCATAGACAAGAAAACTTAGCTGTGAATTTGAGATATATTTCCTGTGTCTTGTGGACATAATCCCATTTTCCATGCTCCATTGCACTACATACATTTTCCAGATATCAGATCCAGGAAGCTATTGTCAGTGGGAATCTTTCTTTTCCAAACTATGAGCTAAACTCTTTCAGTGGCCTTCCTCTTGCATGTTGAGGAAGGTGAGACTCAGTTCAGTTCAGTCGCTCAGTCGTGTCTGACGCTTTGCGACCCCATGAATCGCAGCACACCAGGCCTCCCTGTCCATCACCAGCTCCCGGAGTCCACCCAAACCCATGTCCATTAAGTCGGTGGTGCCATCCAACCATCTCATCTTCTGTCATCCCCTTCTCCTCCTGCCCTCAATCTTTCCCAGCATCAGGGTCTTTCAAATGAGTCAGCTCTTCGCATCAGGTGGCCAAAGTATTGGAGTCTCAGCTTCAACATCAGTCCTTCCAATGAACACCCAGGACTGATCTCCTTTAGGATGGGCTGGTTGGATCTCCTTGCAGTCCAAGGGACTCTCAAGAGTCTTCTCCAACACCACAGTTCAAAAGCAGCAGTGAAAAGGAACCCTGGGATACTTAGTCAAAGATACTCCCCACCATGGTCCTAGGATCCTTGTTCTTAATCAGAAATGATTTAAGTTAAAGGTCCAAGACTCCCAAACATAATACTGGTTTCCCATGTATCTTGACTCAAGTTTGATGCTCTTCCCTGACTGATTTTGTGTAAGAAATTTTAATTACCATTAAAATTAAACAGAAGGAACACTTCCTGGTAATCTTTGAAATTTTCTAGAGTGTGTTTCTGCTTGCAGTCATGGAATAAGAGGGGATGAGGGTGGGGGGTGAGGAAAGTGTTAGAAACAATTTCTTTTCCAAAGACCAAGTCCTTGGGACTTACACCTATTTCACTCATTCATTCAAAGGGTCAGTAATGCCTGCTACAATGCCTTCTTTCTACCAAGTTAGTAACGCTTTCTATTAAGCGCTATAATGATTCAAATATGAGAAAGTATATGTCTTTGGTGCCTATTGCCTAGTAGAGGAGACAAGACATATACACACTTAATTATGGTGCAACATAGAAAGTGACAGGTATCTTAAGCCCATACAAAAATGCAACAGGGAGAGAAGCTATGCAGAGATTACTTCTGGCTGATGGGCTTGAGAGTATGTCAGAGAAAGCTTTAGGGGAAAATACTATCTGATCCTTGAAAACTATGTTTGAAAAATATGTAGAAATGGGGCAAGAAGTCCATTCTTGGCAGAAAGAAATGTGTGAGCAAAGACACGAAGGAGGAAAGGAGAGGACAAATTCCAGGATCAGGAAACTGAAGGATGAAGCATGGTGAATGGTAAGATCTAAGAAACAGTCCACCAAGCTTCCAGTACTGGTCCTGCCTAGTAATGACTATTTGTTCAAAGTACTCAGTTTCTCTCATTCTCAGCTTTTGTTGTTGCAGATGGCAAAATATCTACCTTCCAACCCACAAGAGTTATTGGGAATATAAAATATCACTGTGTGTGTCAATATTATATAAACCACAAAAACTCATACAAGCATAAGCAATTTTTATTGGTAAGTGGGGGCCCAATGATGGAAGGTCTTGAACATCAGGCTAAGGGGTTTGCACAAGTCGTTTGTATCACACTCAGAGGTCTTTCACTGAGATTTCCGATTGTTACCCAAGGAAAGTGCAGTTACCTCTCTACATGATGTGAAGTAATCTGGTACGCCAGTCATAAATACATTGGACTGGAATGGATTACATACCTGTAACTCACTGTGTTAAATTAACTTTCTACAGTTTCAACATTTTAAGCACAACCTTCCAGATTTCCTTGTTTTCCTCTTCTGTAGATTGATGTTTTTTTCCTCTGGCCTGGATATTGGGGCCATCATTTCAAATCTCTCGTTTTCACAACTCCCCTTCTCAAGCCCACATTAGGGCATTCCTCCCAGATCCACTGATTCCTGAAGAACCAGACTCAGTCCTGGTCTGAGGTCCAGAACACGTGGCTCACCTCACACTGAAGGTGGTTCCTGCTTCATATAGATGACAACAATGTAATTAAGGCTGTGTGTACTCATAGTGACAATGTCTCAAAGAATCTGTAATGGAAGTTAAATTGTCATTGTTTTGAAATTCCTGCTGGTTTTTATTTTATACTTAACTTTTCGGTTATCATTAACAATGGATTATTTGCCAAATTAAAACCATTCAAAATAAGGGTAAAACGAATTCCTCTTTCCTGCTGACCACCCATTAATTGCGCCCGTATACAGCACCACTTCTCTGTGATCAGATATTTTTGCCTGGACTCCTACTGGTCTCCTAACTCCAGTGGTCTCCTAACTAGATGCTCTCGCTCAGTCTCACTGTCTTCCTGTCCAGTCTCCACAATAATGCCAGAGTGGTCATTATGAACCTGAATATCTGTTTGTGCCTTTCCTTTGCTTCCTCAGCACAGCACACAGCCTCCATGACTTCCCCTCTGCCAATTCTCCTCACCCCTCTCTACCCACCCCCTAGGGACATGCCCTTTCAGCCACACCCCATACCTACTGCACTCCAAGCCTGACATGCTTTCTCACAGTTGGGTTTTTACGTGCTATCCCTTGGAATTTTCACTCTGTATCTTCATAGTCCACCTTTAAGTCTCATAACCATTAGTCCCTCCTCGGTGAAGACACCCTGATGGAAATGCCTTCCCACCCCCACGCTAGGCATCATGGATTCAGGCTTTCTCTCAGACATAAGGCAAAATTAACAATATTGGGGCACACTTCGTATTTCATTATCACTCTTTGTTTGTGCACATGTTGCTGCACTAGTCCCTGAGATTTCTATTTTCCAAGCCTGGGTATCTAGGACAGTTGAACCCTGATAAATAGTTGTTAAATGAATGAATAATATGCCTACAAGCCTTGACTTTAGAAAGTACTCTACAAATCTTAGGTCCCTTTCACCCTTTTTCCTATCCCCTATTCTGCTTAGTCCCTGATAACCTTAATTTTCATTTCAGCTCAACCGAGATCATCATATGGGGACCCCAACCACAAAGGTCCACTTTGAAGGAATCATCTTGTCAGTCATGATAGAGAGGCCATTTTCTATTTTCAAGCAGTCTAGAGTAAAAGAAAATTTCTCACATTCATTACCTCTATCTCACTCTCTTGCCTGAATCAAGCTTTCAGTTACACTTTGGAGAGAAATGATTTTCTCATATTCATTTCCACCCAAGCCTTGTAAAACAGAATTTTACCCATCAGAGTAATGACAGAAAAGAAAAATAAAGGTGATGCACCAACCAAATTAAACTGGAAATTGAGTTCAACATTGCATGCCTTCTCTGTGCCAGGCTGGGTGTGAGCTAGGTCTTGACACATTCTTCCCTCTGGCTGGAATAATTTGTTGAGTTCAGGTTTCTCAACATTCGTGCAATGGATATTTTGGGCCAGATAACTCTTCATTGTGGGGCTTTCCAGTGCATCTTAGGATGTTAAGCAGCATCCCTTGCCTCTATCACTCAGTGCCAGCAACATCCCCACCCCAACAGAGACAACAAAAAAAATGTCTGAAGATATTGCCAAATGTTGCTGGGAAGCAAAATCACCCCTGCTTGAGAGTCACTGATGTAACTGATTCCTGCTCACCCTTTGTATTTTAGCTAATGTGTCACCACCTCTTAGAAGCCTTCCTTGACCCCTCAGCATGGAGCAAATGCCCTATTACATGTTCTTATAACACTATACACTGTTACTTCAGAATACATATTGAGGATGGAAACTATATATTTATTAGCATGCCCATTTGCTTATTATTTTTCTCCTAATCTATAACATCCATGGAAGTAGAAACTGGGTCTCCTTTTCCTCACTATTGCATGCCTTAGCACAGTATCTAGTTCATATTAAGTCCCCCCCCCCACACCAAACAAATGCTGTGTAAAAGGGAGGATAGCAATACAAAGATCAAAGATGTAATCTCTGCCCTCAATAGCAAAATTCAAAAAAATTCAGAGGAAGCATAGGTATGAACCACTGGCTAGAAACATCTAAGAAGCAATGTAATTCAAGGGTGATGGAACTTGTAAAATACTCTTTCCATATACTTGAAAGATAGTGGAGAACAGCTACGAAATTAATGTGGCAGGAAAGTCTCTGATGATGGGATGTGAAGGGATGGGTACATACAAATGTAGAGTCATTTACAAGAAGTGTGCCATGAAGGCTATGGTTTATTCAGAAAGAACTGAGTCTCATGTAATGGACTACAGGGAAAACTTTACAATGCCGTGTTTAGATGGCAGGGCTCTACTACATGAAAAGCAGCAGCTCTGTAGCCCTTAAAGGAGCTCAGGACAAGAAGAAGCGAGATGGGCATGGAATCTTCCACTCCCAGTTTCTGATACATTCTGTATCTATGGCTAACTTCAAAACAAAGTAAACATTTTAAAATGTCCTTTACTAAATTAATAATAGATCGTTTTCCTTTATGAAGATGTAAGCAAAATAGAAACCAAACTATTTTCTCTAATCCATCTGCCATCAATGTCCTTCCCAAATAAGGGCTCTTAAGTTTAAAAAAAAATTTTTTTTTTAGCTTCACTGTACAGCATGTGGGATCTTAGTTCCCAGACCAGGGATCAAACTTTCACTCTCTGAAGTCGAAGTGCAGAGTCTTAACCACTGGACCACCAAGGAAGTCCCAAGGGCTCTTAAATGTTCTCATCTTTTCTTACTCTGAAGTTTTCAATTTGATTTGTGTGATGTTCATTTATTAGAGGGGAGAGTCAGGGTCTTGGCAGGAAAAAGATGGACACAACAAAGGGATTGTTTACAGGATGTGTCAAGAAACCACAAGGGTGGTGCTATATCTAGGGTCTAAGAGTGAGGCACTCCTGTCACCTCTAGGCCTGAAGGGGTAAAGGAGAGAAGTAACAGGAGCTGAGAGAGGGAATTCCAGAGAGAGGGTCACCTGCAATGAGCTGTGGCCTTAGAAGAGGAGGCCAGCCTGTAGTAACCAGGCACTGAGGGAGCACAGAAAGTGAACCAATACCCAGCTATGCTCTCCTTCCTACCCTCATCTCCCTCTCAGCTGCTGTTTCTCCTTAGTGGTAGCAACGAAGCAGCAAGGTCACCTGCTGATTCAGTTCAGAAAGGTGCACCTCCAGGGCCCAGGGCAGGAAGCAGAAGGGTACAAAGAGGACATGGAGGGGCAGAAGAAAATATTTAGTTCAGTGTTTCATTACACACCACTGCCAGAGGGTGGATGGTAATGTTATTTCAGACTTCATACCAACATTTTGTAAAATGGCATGGCATGCTGCAGTCCATGGGTTCGCAAAGAGTCAGACACAACTTGTGACTGAACAACAATTGATTTTGCAATATCACTTTCTTTAACTGGAAAATAGGGTATATTTTCAAGTGTGTATATACTCTGGGCTTTCCTCATGGCTCAGACAGTAAAGAATCCGCCTACAATGCTGGAGACCGAGGTTCAATCTCTAGGTTGGGAAGATCTCCTGGAGAAGGAAATGACAATGCACTCCAGTATTCTTGCTGGGAAATCCCATAGACAGAGGGGCCTGGCAGGCTACAGTTCATGGGGTCGCAAAATAAATTGGGACTAGACACAACATAGAGAAATTCTGCATGGCTATCTCAGAGGCTTGATCATTTCCATAGTCATTGTAGTGACTCAGACTAAGAACTAGGCTCACAGCAGCTTCCAAGTCCCCTGCTACACTCTTGAACATGACATGGCTGCATGACAGAGACACACAACTTAACCTGCTTTTGTTTCTCTCCTTTAGGGGTGTGATAGGATCACACAGTAGAGCCTTCTTCACTTTCCCCACGAAGGAAGTAGGAGCAGCAGATGTTGGAATAGTCATCATGGCCCTTTGAAAAAGTTTAGACAGAGGGAGAGAAAGAGAAAGACAGAGAAGCAGGTGTTGGGGTGAGAGGGACCTTGGGGTGTGCTCAGTCACTAAGTCGTGTCCAACTCTTTGCAACCCCATGGACTGTAGCCCACCAGGCTCCTCTATCCATGAATTTTCCAGGCAAGAATATTGGAGTAGGGTGCCATTTCCTTCTCCAGACCTTGGGGCAATATATAGTTAAAAAGGAATGTTAGGTTGCTTGCTTGTGTGTCATGCAACATTACATCTCTCCCCTTGGCATTTTCTGAGAGACTTACAGAAAGATTTCAAGTACTCCCCAATGTTTTTATTTAAATATGAAGCTGTTCAGATAGAGAGCCCAAGTCATCCCAGTCTTCTTTAGGCTACAGAAGCAAAGAACAGATGGCCATCTGGACAAGGGCCCTAGAGCCAGAAGGAGAATCTGAAGAGCATGGGAAGTCAGAGATGCCAGCCTCCATGTGATGCATGGGTGAACTCTCCCCTACTGTCACCCACATTTTCCAGGAAGAGAGAGCACCAAGGGCAATATGGAGAAAGTACAACTGAGCTCAACACACTAATAGGTGCAAACATGAATGAGTTGGTGGCCACCCTTACTGGACAGGCCCCGTCTTGGGATAATGAAGCCTACTGGAGTTGATTCTAGTTGCTGAGACCAAGCCTGGGCTTCTGCCTGTCCCATCCCTTGAGTCCTGACCTGGGCTTATCGCCCATGCTCCCATCTGTCCTGCTTATTACTTGGCACTCTTTCTTGTTCACAGCCTCAGCCTCCACCTGTTTGTGCCTTAGATGAACGTCTTCTGCAAACTCTAGCCCTAGCATGCATTTGAATTTCAAGTTTTTAAAAAATATTTATTTGGCTGTTCCAGGTCTTAGTTTCAGCATGCAGGCTCTTAGCTGCAGCATTCAGGCTTGTAGTTGCAGCATGCAGGCTCTTAGTTTCGGCATGCAGGATCTATTTCTCTGACTAGGGATCAAACCCAGGCCCCCTGCATTGGGAGTGCAGTTTTAATCACTGGACCACTAGCGAAGTCCCTGAATTCCAAGTTTTGATAGCTGGTTTTCCCAGCAATGTATCCTCATGATTCTCCAGCCTGGCCTACTACTTCAATTCCTGCAAGCCAATATATTATTAGGGCTTCCCAGGTAGCTCAGCTAGCAAAGAATCCACCTGTGGTGCAGGAGTCCTTGGTTTGATTCCTGGGTCGGGAAGTTTCCCTGGAGAAAGGATACGCTATTCACTCCGGTATTCTTGGGCTTCCCTGGTGGCTCAGATGGTAAGGAATCTGCCTGCAATACAGGAGACTAGGGTTCAATCCCTGGTTTGGGAAGATCCCCTGGAGGAGGGCATGGCAACCCACTCCAGTATTCTTGCCTGGAGAATCTCATGGACAGAGGAGCCTGGAGGGCTAAAGTCCATGTGTTCGCAAAGAGTAGGACACGACTGAGTGACTAAACACAATATTATTTCACTAATATTTATTTATTTTTTTCCTATAAGCCTAGAATTTTGCATGAATTCTCTTTTGTCATCCACAGAAAGTATCTTTAAGCAAGAGAAATCTGCCTTTCCCATTGTATGGATGAAAATGCTGTAAGGTAGAAAGGTTGAGTAACTTGTCTACGATCAGACAGCCTACTGGTGGTAAGGCTTGATTATTATTCCATTGGCATGGAATCCAGGCAATCAGACATCTAAGCTTATGCTTTCACCCACACATTTCAGAATGTTTTAACCCTCCAAAACGGGGATGACCCAAGACCTTGCCTTCCTTTCTGTCTGGAGCACCCTCCCTCATTCTGTACATAGTAAGCAACTTCCTCAAGTCTCTGTACATGTTTCCTCTTCAGAGAGGCCTCCCTGTTCACCTGTCTAAGGATAATCTCCCGTGCTTTTCCTTTGTTACATTTATACCAACAAACATTCTTCATGTGCTTACTTGTCTAGTGTCTTATCTTGCTCTGCAAGGGACAGGGACTGTTTTGCTCGGCACCATGTCCCCCACATTCAGCTCAGCAACTGACCCATAGTGGTCAATATTTTTTTGAATAAAGGGACAAATGAATAGACTTCTTTCTGGCATTCTCCTCACTGCAGAACCTTTCAAAATTCCATCCAATACCTAAATCGTTGAGTCTGTGGCAAATGCTTTTTGCTGTTTGCTTACTGCTAAGAAAGCAAACATTCATCCTTTGAAGATAGATATATTTTTAGAGGTAGATAAAAGCCTTTTGAGATCAAATTTGCAATGAGCGTATTTGTCACAACTAGGTAACCTAACTTGAGTTCCAAAGTGCCTTGTGATTATAAAACAGTAAGACTGTGTGTGTATGGCCTGTGGATACTGCAGAAAGGTTCTAATGGTTGCCCAACCACAGTGGTTCTCACCAGTGTACAGTTAGGGAACAACTCAATTGGTCACATACAGTCTAGCACATCTGTTCAAGATTAGCTTTATTGCTTTCTAATTAGATTTCCAATGTGCTTAGTTTAGTCCAGTGGCCTCAAACATTTTGTACTTAGGACCCTTTTGTATTCTTAAAAAGTATTGAAGAGCCTCAGAGAGCTTGTGTAATAAAGATTATGTCTATCAATACTCACCATACTAAAAATTTAAAAGCATCTATATATTAGATCACTTAAAAATTACATTTTTTGATAAGTTCTTTTGAAAAAATCCAGTGTCACTCACATATGTGGTTGGAAAAGGAAAAGTAGTTTAACAGCCTTTTCACATAATCATGGATATTCTTTGATACTATACCCAAACTTAACAATTGGCAGTTTCTTAAAGGTTAGTCCAGTGTGAAATAAGAAACCATATCAATGAAATTTTTGTACTTTGTTACATTAAAACCCATTCCTCTGTCCTGCCTGATTTGGATTGACCCATGAATGATTTTGTAATATCACCATATTTGGTCACTTAGAAAATATTAGTTCACTGATACTGGTTCTTCCAAGTTTGTGCATTTTGTCATACAATATCAAAAAATCACACTCATTAATATCATTACTAACAAAGTTAGAAAAATCTTGAAGTATTGGGAAGTTGTCAAGTTCATGGTGGTGGATATGAGTTTTCCAAAATTGGTAATCTTAGTAATTTTTTAAAGCTTGAATTTTATCATTGGCAATAAATATTGTCAGTTATTCTTAATAGTGATAGGCCCACTTTATTCATTTTCAAGAAAATGTCTACAAAATAACCATGGGGAAAAAGGGGTAGTTGAGCTCAAAGTTGAAACACATAGTTGCTTTTCTTTGAGCTATATTGGGTATAGAAGTGCTTTATGCTTTCCATTATTTCGTGCTAAGTCACTTCAGTCATGTCTCTTTGTGACCCTATGGACTGTAGCCTGCCAGGCTCCTCTATCCGTGAGATTCTCCAGGCAAGAGTACTGGAGTGAGTTGCCATGCCCTCCTCCAGGGGATCTCCCTGACCCAGGGATCAAACCCGCGTCTCTTCTGTCTCCTGCATTGGTAAGCGGGTTCTTTGCCACTAGCACCACCTGGGAAGCCCCATTATGTCAGACAGAATGTTAAAGAGACTCAAGATTAAATGAAATTAATATTTTTTACTGCTTCACCAAGGAAATTCTTAACCGAAACTGGCTTGTCTTTTTCTTTTTTCACTGTGACTTTGTGGTGGTTAAGAACACAATGACTACCACCTGGTATCTTGATTTGTGCAAAAGCATCAGCAGTTTGACCACCATTGCTTTCATACCATCAGTGCAAATGTCAACATGGCAGCAAAGGCAAATAACACCTTAGTATTATAATGAAAATAGTTTTGACCTTTCTAATCCCCTGAAAAGGTCTTGTGGACTTCCAGGAGTCTACAGACCACTCTTTGAGCAAAGCTTGTCCATCTATCTGCTATGAAACTTTCTAAGATCCCTCAGCAAAGGTGTGGCATTACCTTCCAGCATATAATGACCAGACAGTACACTGCTAAAACTGTGTCAACCTGGAACTGGAAGATGGCTCAAAAACCATGAGAGAAAACAGAATGTGTGACAAGAGAGACTCAGTTACAGACAAGGTAAATGATTTTTGTTACAATATGTTTGGACACAAACACATTATAGCGGCACTGATTCTAAAATCTGCTTTACTTTGTCCACAACAGGCTTCAAGAACTATCAGCAGTGGTCACTGCCTCTCGCTGGATTCTTCTAATTCCTATTTCTCAGAGTACAAACTCCAAAAATATGGGTTCACTTTTGAGGGGAAAGGCAACACGAATTCAGGGAAGAGACACCTTCACCTGTAACCAGAATTTGCTTTTTAGCACAAATTTGGTTGCTTCCTACCAGTCGGATTTGAGTTCTCACTTCTGGCTAATTTCACTTCATCTTCTGTCTCTTTCCAGGGTGATTTCCTGGTAGTGTTTAGTAGCCAATTAGTAAATGCCTGATGACATCTGGGAGAGGATAACTTTGTAAGATAATTATTTATTTGGGGGAAGCAGGTTTTATTTTTCTCCCATTTTCTTTCTTTTTTTAAATTGGAGTATAATTGCTTTCTGCAATTATATAAATACTGCAGTGGTTACTTTAAAGCATGTGGCAGCCGTAGAGATGCGCTCTGAGTGGAGCAAATGTACTTTGTGCACAGTCAAGGAGCAGTAAGCAGGGGAACCCAGCTCTTAAGGCCCTTTGTGTAATGTTGAACAACTTGGGTTGCTGTATTTGCCCGGCTGGCCCTCAGGGAAGAGATCTCTGAGAGGGAGCAATCCAGGTAGGATCTGGATAAGGTGGGAAAGAGAGGAGGCTACATTTGTCCCGTCAGTGCAGTCTGTCATCAGGGAAAAAAAACCTTTCCATCTTCTTAGCATCTTCCCTGGCTCTGAACAGTGCAGGAGTTCTTCTGGGGAGAGTTGATGCCACTCCCGGGGATGGAGGCTTGCACCAAAACCTCACTCTAGCACCAGGCCAGTGAGCCAGAAACAATGAGAGAGGTTGCTGGCCAGCAACCTCACCCCAAGGCTGTGGAGGGGGAGCACCAGGTAGACTCGGCCATGGAATCTCCCAGAAGTGGATCAGCAGCTCCTTTCCATCTCTGCAAGGAGAGTGGACGACACGAACTCTGCTGGAGCCCCTGACTGATGAAGTGCAACCAAGAGAATTTTTCCCAACCTGCTGTGTCAATAGATAGGAGGGCAAGATTATGAAACATGAACCAGGAGAAGGGGAAAGGGACCCAGAATGTTTTTCTTCTTGTGAGGAGAGGTTCATTGACAGGAGAAGACTCAGTCTGAGCTAAGGCTGCCCATGGCGACAAAAACAAGAAAGTGAAAATGAAAGTCGCTCAGTTGTGTCCGACTCTTAGTGATCCCCTTGGAATTCTCCAGGCCAGAATACTGGAGTGGGTAGCCGTTCCCCTTCTCCAGGGGATCCTCCCAACCCAGGGATTGAACCCAGGTCTCCCGTATTGCAGGTGGATTCTTTACTGTCTGAGCCACCAGGGAAGCCCAAGAATACTGGAGTGGGTAGCCTATCCCTTCTCCAGGGGATCTTCCTGACCTAGGAATCGAACCGGGGTCTCCTGCATTGCAAGCGGATTCTTTACGAACTGAGCTATCACAAAAACAAGGGTACTGTCCATTTTCAGAAATACAACACCGTCATGCGGCATGTCCACATACCGTGTCACCACTGCTACACCTCACTATAACCAAATGAGGTGGGCAAAGGGGAAAAGTGAGCGTCACAACTCACAGAGTGCTGGGGAGTATTTCTATAATAAAGAAATACACATGTTGTAAGACATACATTCGACCACAGGCCTGCTCCTCCATGTAAAGCTAAAAGTAGGAATGAATGCCAATGTGAGTAGTTTTAGAAACATTTCTTTTTGATGTCACAAAAAACAAGGACCTAACCTTTCTCTCAGATGTAGAGCATTCACAACAAGAACAGAAGGTATTCTGTTTTGAATGTTTCTGATGAGATCATTACATTTCTCTTTTCTTTTTTCTTTTCTTCAAAACAAGAATAAAGGCATCCACTGACTTTCAGTATGCCTTAATCTTTATTACTTCAAGGACATTAAGAGTTGACAGTGCACACAATTCTAATAATAAGGGTTTGTTTGGTACCTGGCTAAAATTGCCAGTATTTGGAGCTTTCTCAGCTTGAAGCTCCCATAGGCATCCTGTTGGTACCTAGTGTTAGAAGAACTGGGAAAAGACTCAACTGCTTTGAGCCCAGGCTTCCCTTCTGTGAAATGTAAGAACAATATCTACTTTACAAGTGCTAGAGTAAAGGAGACACAGCACAGATAAATGTAAAGCACAACTGCCTGGCACAATAGTGCCAAGTACATTCATTCAGTGGTGTGCTAGAGTTGATTCATATGAATTCATCAGAGCTCACTGTCATATTTTCTGGAACTTTGCGAGCCAGCGGCTAAACCATTGGTAGCCTGAAACCAACCACGGCAGGAATATTGGAAACCTGCAAATGGAAACAGCAAACTGTAAATCAGGGTTCCTTCCCACCTGGTGGCTAAAGATTTACAAACATACTACCGCTGTTAATAAATTTTTTTTTCTTTTCTCCTATTCAGTATTGTTCTAAAGAACAGGATGAACTAAATATTTGCTGGATATAATTGTCTTGAAAATGTGATGAATTTTCTTTCACTGGGGTCAGAGCCTCTGTTGGTTTAAAGCACCAAGGAAGCAATTTTGGGATTCCAGGCATCAGCAAGCTTAGTGGTTAGAGCAGACACTGTTTCTGCCTTCCCAACAACCATCTTCCCTGCCTTCCCTTTCTTCCCTCATCACAGAACTAGATTCCTTGATTACAGGGAAGGTGGGCTCTGATCCTAATTTATAGCCCCAGAGATGGATAACGATTGCTCTAGTCAGTCAGGGTAATGTGATTTTTGCTCACCAGTGATTGGTCTAGTAGCACTCATACAACTGAGTTCTGGCTTCCCTTCTCAGATAAAAGATGCAGACCCTTGTTCCATACTACCCAAAGCAATCTACAGAATTAATGTGATCTTTAGCAAATTACTCACGAAATTTTTCACAGAGCTAGAACAAATTTATATGGAGCCATAAAAGACCTGGAATTGCCAAAGCAATTCTGAAGAAAAAGAAGAAAACTGGAGGCACAATCCTTCCAGACTTCAAACGATACTACAAAGCAACAGTAATCAAAGCAGCATGGTATTGGCATAAAAACAGACATACGGATCACTGGAACAGAGTAGACAGCCCTGAAATAAACCCATAAATCCAAAGTCAATTAATCTTCAACAAAGGAGGCAACAATATGCAGTGGAGGAAAGACAGTCTCTTCAGCCAGAGGTATTAGGAAAGCTGGACAACCAGCATATAAATCAATGAAGTGAGAACACTCCCTAATATCATGCACAAAAAATAAATTCAAAACAGTTTGAAGACTCAAATGTAAGACATGACACCATAAAACTCCTAGAAGAGACGTAGGCATAACATTCTTTGACATAAATTGTATTAATGTTTTCACAGTCAGTCTCCCAAGGCAACAGAAATATAAGCAATAATAAACAAATGGGACCAAACTAAACTTATAAGCTTTTGCACAGCAAAGGAAACTATTGACAAGATGAAAATATTTGCAGACAATGTGACTGACAAAGGCTTAATCTCTAAAATGTACAAATAGCTCAGACAACTCAATGACAAAAAAACAAACAACTCAATCAAAAAATGGGCAGAACACCTATATAGACATTTCTCCAGAGAAGATATACAGATGGCCAACAGGCACATGAAAAGATACTCAGCTAATTATTAAAGAAATGCAGATCAAAACTACAATTAGGTATCACCTCATACAGATCAGAATCAGTTCAGTTCAGTAGCTCAGTCGTGTCTGACTCTTTGCGACCACATGAATTGCAGCACGCCAGGCCTCCCTATCCATCACCAACTCCTGGAGTCTACCCAAACCCATGTCCATCGAGTCAGTGATGCCATCCAACCATCTCATCCTCTGTCGTCCCCTTCTCCTCTTGCCCCCAATCCTTCCCAGCATTAGGGTCTTTTCCAATGAGTCAGCTCTTCGCATGTGGTGGCCAAAGTATTGGTGTTTCAGCTTCAGCATCAGTCCTTCCAGTGAACACCCAGGACTGATCTCCTTTAGGATGGACTGGTTGGATCTCCTTGCAGTCCAAGGGACTCTCAAGAGTCTTCTCCAACACCACAGTTCAAAAGCATCAATTCTTCAGCACTCAGCTTTCTTTACCATCCAGCTTTCACATCCATACATGTCCACTGAAAAAACCATAGCCTTGACTAGACGGACTTTTGTTGGCAAAGTAATGTCTGTTTTTAAATATGCTATCTAGGTTGGTCATAATCTTCCTTCCAAGGAGTAAGCGTCTTTTAATTTCATGGTGCAATCTCCATCAGCAGTGATTTTGGAGTCCCAAAAAATAAAGTCTGACACTGTTTCCACTGTTTCCCCATCTATTTCCCATGAAGTGATGGGACCAGATGCCATGATCTTAGTTTTCTCAACGTTGAGCTTTAAGCCAACTTTTTCACTCTCCTCTTTCACTTTCATCAAGAGGATCTTTAGTTCCTCTTTACTTTCTGCCATAAGGGTGGTGTCATCTGCATATCTGAGGTCATTGATATTTCTCCCGGCAATCTTGATTCTAGCTTGTGCTTCTTCCAGCCCAGCGTTTCTCATGATGTACTCTGCATATAAGTTAAATAAGCAGGGTGACAATATACAGCCTTGACATACTCCTTTTCCTATTTGGATACAGATCAGAATGGGCATCATTAAAAAGTCTACAAATAACAAATGCTGGATAGGGTGTAGAGAAAATGGAATCCTTTTATACTATTGTTGGAAATGTAATACTGGTGCAGCCACTTTGGAAAACAGTTTGGAGCTTACTTAAAAAAACTAACTAAAAATAGAGTTACCATATGATCCATACTCCTGGGCATGTATCTAGAAAAAACTCTGATTTGAAAAGATACATGCACCCCAGTATTCATAGCAGCACTATTTATAATGGTCAAGACATGGAAGCAATCTAAATGTTCATTGATAGATGAATGGATAAAGATGTGGTATATACATACAAAGGAATACTACTCAGCCATAATAAAAAGAATGAAACAATGCCACTTGCAGCAACATAGATGGACCTAGAGATCATCATACCAAGTGAAGTAAGTCAGAAAGAGAAAGATAAATATCATATGATTTCTCTTATATGTGGAATCTAAAATATGATACAGATGAACTTATTTACAAAACAGAAACAGATTCAGACATAGAAAACAATCTTATAGTTACCAAAGGGGAAGGCTTTAGGGAGGGGTAATTAGGATTTTGGGATTAGCAGATACAAATTAGTATTTATGAAATAGATAAAGAAAGTCTTACTGTATAACACAGGAAATTATATTCAATGCTGCTGCTGCTGCTGCTAAATCACTTCAGTCGTGTCCGACTCTCTGCGACCCCATAGACGAGAGCCCACCAGGCTCCCCCGTCCCTGGGATTCTCCAGGCAAGAACACTGTAGTGGGTTGCCATTTCCTTCTCCAATGCATGAAAGTGAAAGTGAAGTCACTCAGTCGTGCCCGACTCTTAGCGACCCCATGGACTGCAGCCTACCAGGCTCCACCATCCATGGGATTCTCCAGGCAAGAGTACTGGAGTGGGATGCCATTGCCTTCTCCACTATATTCAATATTCTATAATAAACCATAATTGAAAGATGATGAAAAAGAACACATACACTTGTACTCTGCTGTACACCACAAACTACTACAAATTTTAAATCAACAATGCTTAATAAATAAATAAATAACAAAATAAATAAATAAGCAGTCTCTCGTTAAAAGAAAGCTCTTGAGTCTTCTGCCCGTTCACTTTTGTATGGCGATGAGATGCCATGTGACTGTAAGACAACAGGCAGGAGGGAGGAAAGCCAACTCTCTGAGGAGATCTGAGTGGAAGAGTGAAGAGTGTCTATTTTTGTGACAACACTACTGAGCCACTGAAAATGGCTCTCACCAATAAAAATGGCTTAAACCCAATTTATATCTTTTGTTACTTACATTATTCTATCACTTATAGCCCAGAGCCTCCCAGTCTAATATGGGAGGGCAATATATTGCAAATGCAGCTGTCTTTTCAGCTTCCTAGGTTACATTTTGCAGTTAACACCTTTTTATAAAGCCCGTCCTGGCTCTAATGTCAAAGAGCCCCAGGCTCAGAGTGAGAGGAGACCATATTATGGTGAGGAGAAGCTGGTATGGAATGGGAGGGGAGATGTTAGTGGGTCTGTGGGCTTTCCTCTGGACCTCTGTGGGTTTATCAAGCTATTATAATTGAATCAATCAAAGATGGACATCACTTTGAAGTTCTTAAAGGGATTTATAGGGTATCCTTCTAGGGTACAACTTCATTAGAATCGTCTCATGGTTATTTTATCCAGACTTACTTTGAATGCATACAAGAAAGGATATCTGGGAAATTCATTCACAGCTGGCAAATAAATGGAAGAGCTGTTTTCTTAAGTGTAATTGCTGTACAATACTATGTAAGTTACCAGTGTACAATATAATGATTCAAAATTGTGGTTACACTCTATTTATAGTTATTACAAAATACTGGCTACATTCTCCCATGTTGTACAAGACATCCTTGTAGCTTATTTTACACCTGATAGTTTGTACCTCTGACTCCTCCACCCTCTATCACTCCTCCCCTCACCCCTCTCCCCACTGGTGCTTATTGTGGAATCAAAACTACCACAAACCAGGGTCTGTAACAAAGAAGGAGACTCACAGATACAGAGAATGAGAGAGGCTTTCAGGGAAGGCTGGAGGAGGTGGTAGGGTGTTCTAGAGGCTATACCTATTACCTATTCAAACAAAATTTGAGATGAATGTGTCATCATAAATCTTAGAAAATAAGAACCTGAAGGGGAGGAGGCTTTTCCAGCAGAGGAACTAGTGAGCTCACACACGATGCCCTGGTAAGGTGTCAGGATCTGCTTAGGACCCCCCAAATGACGGAAATCTTGCAGCCAAGTCAGTGGACTCCCACCAGCAGGGAGCAGGGAGGAGGGCATTTCAGTGAAGAAGTGGGCAACGGAGATACTGTTTCTGGAGGCAGCTTGGAGGCAAAATCAGAGAACTCTCTGCCAGAGAGGGATGCTTTCCCTCCATGCTCCACAGCAGGGGTTTTTCCAGATTGCTGTAGGAGCTCTGGGCTCAGGAGACCGGATGTGTGATTCAGGAGGGTACAAAAACAGCCCTGTATGCTTCATCTCCTACTGCCACAGTTCCCAACTCATCTCTCTCTCTGCAGAGTCTATGACCACGTCTGATGGCAGCTTCTTCCTATGCGTCACAGGCTATAAGCTTCATAGAGCTCAGCTGGCAGGCGAGTGCAGGAAGGGGACAATGCCAATAGTGAGAAGCCACATTGAGGGCCTTCAGCGCTGGGAAATGACAGAGCAAGCTAGGAAGTCTATGAATGGCCTCTGAGGCTCTTTAGAGCTTATCAAGTCCTCCTTTCTCCTTTTGCTGAAAACTCCCATGGCAGTGAAAGGAACCTCTGTCTCGTTTATTTCAAAGGGGGATTTGTAAAAAAAAAAAAAAAAAAAAAATTCAACATTATCCAAGTAGCTCTTTACTGGCTAATTTTCAGAGCTAAATGTCTCAATTGTTGCAAAACATTTCTTTTTCATATGACTCAAAGCAACTGGGGATGGGGCTGGACATCAGATGCATTTTCCATTTATACATTCTGTTTCTCTCTCTTTAGGAGGTAGCCAATGCTTAAGCCTTTTCAGAAACTATTTTTATGGCACAACTGCTCACTGATAAGAGTTTATCAGAATAAAATCAACTTTAGGAAGCAGGGGTGTTCCTGCAAAGTGCTCTTGTTATTTGAGATCAATGAACTCCAAATCCCCTAAAACTGTTGCAGACCCACAGAAGAAGCCTGTCCCTGTGTAGAAAAGTAAGCAAGGATGTGCCGGGGCACTCAAGGGTCATGGCCTTTATTTGGGGGGTGTGAGTGGAAATTCCAACCACCTCACTTCTCTCACATCCAGGAAGCAGGCAAAAAATGCTGTGTGTGTGTGAGAGCTATAATCGTGCTACAATTACATCATTCAAAGTAAAAACTATAAACAGTTTCAGTGACAGAGACACACTCAGGTTACCTTTGAAAATAAGTGTTGGGAGCTGTGTTTCTACTTCTGTCATTATTGCTACCAATTTAAAAAATGGGAACCATCCCTTCAAAGCCAAATACCCTGCCATAGGCAGATCAGGAATTGGAGTAACCTTGGGTGAAAGTGGAGGAGGAATTTGTCCAGCTTCACACAGGTGGGCCGCCATTTGTGCCTCCTCAGTTCCTCTGCCCACCTGTGCCTCCATTTCACTATTTCTGCTTTCTAATAGTTTTTGCTTCCTCATCTTATTGCTTCTGTTCCCCTTAACCTCATTGGCCATGTGTGAGTCTAACTGTATCTCCCAGTTTCTCTCAAGACATGCACTCAGCCCCTGAGCTTGCTTCTCCCTGCCTCACTCACCAAGTCTTTCCTCATTCCAGACTCTGAGAGAGGATTTAATGGCTCAGTTTGTCTCTTCCTATATGGCTGGCAACCCTGAGAATTGATTGCTTTTAGATACATCCAGTTGTAAACTATGAATAGAATCGTGTGGTTCAAAATGTGGCAGTCCTGGGCTTCCCTGGTGACTCAGTGGTAAAGAGACACGAGTTTGATCCCTGATCTGGGAAGATCCCACTGCCATGGAGCAACTAAGCCTGTGTGCCACAACTATTGAGCCTGTGCTCTGGAGCCCGGAAACTGGAATTACTGAAGCCTGCAAGCCCTAGAGCCTGTGCTCCACAACTGAGTTCAGTTGTGTGTTCACTGAGTTCAGTTCCGGTAGGTGTGAACAGGCTCCAGCCCACCACTTCCACTGGCTCTTCACACAGTCTATTCTGCTCAGAACCACCTTCCCCAAGTTCTTCCACTTCTTCCCACACACTTCCAGGCTAATTGCTACAAAACTTCAACTAGTGGCAAGGTGCAGCCACCTTGCCTGGGGGAATGCTCCTCCTACCTGCTTCTAAGTCCCCAGTGTTTCCCTCTAATACAGATGCTCATGAGTGTCTCCATTAGACCCTGAGCTCAAGGCATCCACCAGACTGTGCACAGTATCCAGCACATAGTGAGTACTACAAAATATTTATTGCAGGCATGCATGAAGATACTCTTTGTGTCTCATGAAATCTCTTCATGGGGGCAGCTGTCAAGTTGACCTGCTATGAGGGCACACAGAATATATTTATTGAAGATGTAAACAGTGCAGCTTGGAAAAGATTTTCCAAGAGTTGGGCTGGTCGTTAGCTCATTCTCACTTCATTAAGATGCTTGTGTGCAAGAGATCAGTAATTGCATTTCTTGGTCCCTAGTCCTGCATTTGCCTTCCTGTCCCTGAAGCCCCAGGGAGGCATTCATTAGTGAATGAGCATCTCTCGCAAGGATGGAAGATGTGTGTCTGCAAGCTGAGCGGTTCACTTGTTTTTGTTTGTGAGAAATGCTCACCAGAGGGACAATAAAGCCATCAGGCTAGGGTGTGTGTGGCACGGCAGAGGATTCTGGGACGATGGTGGGAGGGATATGGGGACAAGGAGCAGTCAGGAAGAAAATTTGAAGAGTATTGATTGATTCACTCTCAACATGTTTTCTGAGCTTGGAGGGAATGAACATTCTGTATTCAAGGGACTTTGAAGGCTGGTTTAATATTGCACACTTTTTCTGGAAAATCAGACATATAGATCCTTCTGACTCTCAGCAATAATAAAAAAAAAAAGACCAGCACCTCAAATAAGAGTCAGTGTCTATTTGTACAGGAGATAGGAAATGAAGCAGGTAAGCCTCCTGGGTACCCTGTGGAAGAGACTCGTATTCCCATGTCCCTGACCTCCCTGCACCTCCACCCCAAGGGACAGTTAGGGTTGGATTCGTACACGGGCACCCATCCGCGGGCACACTGGCTGCAGGCAGGAAGTGGACCACCGACGGCTGCTGCCTTGTGAGTGCGCCTGTATCATCCCGCGGACTCTGTTGAAAGGGAAGGGAATCATCATGCCTTGAGCCTTGTAATATCCACAATATCATTGTTATTGGAAGAGATTTTTCCCCTTTATTCTCTGCTTCACTGACTCCTCCTATTTCTTTCAACACTTTCTAAAACATTTTCACATAAGAGAAAACATTTCCAGAACTCCACCACATATCATCCCTGAAGTTAGGTGGAGGTAGAGAAACAGAGAACTTTACAGACAAAAGAAGTGGTTCTTTACCTGGAACCATGATCCCCAAGGGAGTCCATGGATGGCCTTCATGAGTAAAATTTCAACTGTTTGGAGGACGTGTCCATCACTTTCACTGGTGTGTCAGAATGGTTCCTTCCTGAGGCCCTTAACAGTGTTAAGAGCTGGGCTGATGATGTCATAGAAGAAGGCTGAACTCAAGGTATTAGGAAAGCGCATGGCCTCAAAACAAGCCTATGTCGGGGTCAGAGCTCAGAGGTGATGCTCTGAAGGAGAGAGAAGTGGGCTTGGGCCTCAGACAGGTGAGCTTTAAATCCTGGCTCTGCCCCTGAGCCACTGGGCAAGTTGTGTGACCTTCCTGAACCCAGGTCCTCACTTGCTGTGAGATCTAAGTGGGCCAGAGTCCAGTGTGCTTGAAAAGCTGGGTGACATGGCACAGGTTATTTTTAAACAGTATGCTGGCTATATTTTCCAGTGCTAGGCTTAGTATATTCTTCCATCTCCAGACCTTTTCAGGTGAAGAACTTCTAACTTTAAAGCAAGAGTCCACCTGTTCATCTGGAAAAGCACAAGAAGTACTCAGACTTTTGTGAATGTTCTATGGTGTACTGAAATTTAGAAAAAAAAATCTTTACCTGAAAAGGTATCTGGAGGTTAAAGAAAAAAATAGCACGGAGCATATTATTTGAAAATGCAGTAGTACACTGTTTAAAAATAAGTTTATTCTATGTGCCCAGACTTTTTCAGACACCCTCTATATTCAGGTTGTTGAGACACCATTTATTTTTCCCTGTGGTTGAAGCAGAGGTTTGTGAACTCAAAAGACACCAATCAGCAGCACAGCAAGAGGTCCCCTCGTTCTGGGGCTACGTTCTATCAACTGTTCATCCCACACTGGTGTGTGTGGCTGGCCACATGCCTGTCCTCTGCCCCTCCCTCTGTCACTCTCAAGTCCAGGAGCATAGGGGTGTCTAGCAGCCCTCCTCCATGCTCTCACCCTTGATAGACTACCACCCTGGATCTGTCCTGAGGGGAAAACACTACTGATCAGAGAAGACTTCAGTTGCATCTATTCACATGAGCATGGTTTTCTAAAAAAATGATGGTTATGATGGGAATGTAAATTGATACAGCCATGATGGAGACAGTATGGAGATTCCTTTAAAAAACTAGGAATAAAACTACCATATGATCCAGCAATCTCACTAGTGGGCATGGACTCTGAGAAAACTATAATACGACAAAACAACAACCAAAAACAAACAAACAAAAAACATGCACCCTAATGCTCAATGCAGCACTATTTACAATAACCAGGATGTGGGAGCAACCTCGATGCCCACTGACAGATGATTGGATAAAGTTGCGGTATGTATATACAATGAATATTACTCAGCCATAGATAGGAACAAATTTGAGTCAGTTTGAGTACAGTGAATGGGCCTAGAACCTGTTATTCAGAGTGAAGTAAGTCAGAAAGAGAAAAACAAATACTGCATATTAACACACACACATGGAATCTAGGAGCTTCCCCATGGCTCAGTGGGTAAGGAATCTGCCTGCAATGCAGGAGACAACAGTTTGATCCCTGGGTCAGGAAGATCCTCTGGAGGAGGGAATGGCAACCCACTCCAGTATTCTTGCCTGGAGAATCCCATGGACAGAGGAACCTGGTGGGCTATAGTTGATGGGGTTGCAAAGAGTCAGACATGACTGAAGCAACTGAGCACGCATACATGAGTGGAATCTAGAAAAATGGTACTGATGAACCTATTTTCAGAGCAGCAGTGGAGACACACAGAACAGACTTGTGAACACAGTGCAGGGGAGGAGAAGATGGGATGAACTGAGAGCACTGAAACATATACGTTACCGTATGTAAAACAGATAACTAGCAGGAAGTTGCTGTATCACACAGGGAGCTCAACCTGGTGCTCTGTGATGATCTACATGGGTAGGATGGTGTGGTGGTGGGGCAGTGGTTGGAGTCAGGTTCAAGAGGGCAGAGACATATGTATACTTATGGCTGATTCATGTTCTTGTATGACAGAAATTAACGCAATATTGTATAGCAATCATCCTCTGATTAGAAATAAATTTTTTAAAGTAATGGGAAAAATGATGATTAAAGAAGAAGCCTGGAGGGCTCTGTCACCCCTTCTTCAGGTGGGTGCTCCTGCTGAGTGCCCCTAGAGGCCCCTCCCCTTTCCTTCTCTCAGCTCTTTGCACCTGGGCTGCAACTGCTTGCTGAGTGCTCTATCTTCCTCCCTGGCTCACGTCCAGTTCTCACCAGCACAGAAAGTATCTTTCAAAATATTATTTCTTAAAGAAACTAAAACCTTCCTGAAAATGTTACTATTTGAGATTACTGAGTTACACTTGGAGAAAAAGTTACTCAAATAAGAAATGTCTCGTTAGTAAAGCCAAACATCTGAGCTACAACTTCCCAACTTGTTTTCTCCTGTGAAGCCGTGACGTTAAGGTAAGAAGACATACAGGAAGCAAACAAGCTCGTCAGCTTGCTAACGGATTTTTACTAATGAAGGGAGTACCCAGGTGCCCTCTCAAAGTCCTAGATCACTTCACAGACATTTCCTCTGGGAGTGTTAGTCACTCATTCCTATCCTTTGCGATTCCATTGACTGTAGCCCACCAAGCTCCTCTGTCCATGGGGATTCTCCAGGCAAGAATACTGGAGTAGGTTGTCATTCCCTTCTCCAGGGGATCTTCTTGACCCAGGAATCGAACCCAGCCAGGTCTCCCACATTGCAGGCAGATTCTTTACCATCTGAACCACCATGGAAGCCTCTGTGGGAGCATACCAAAGACAACATTGGGTCTGGAAATGTGAAGGAATTGGTTTCCAGCCATAGCAGGGAAAAGGATCTCCTAGACGGTTTTTGGAAAATGTAGTTTCCCCAAATATAGTCCTGGAGATGCTGATTCCAGAGGTGTGAAGTAGGGCCTGGAATCTGTATTTAACAAATGCTGCCTTAGATTTGGTTGATCAGTTAGGTTTGGAGACTGACTTCTGAGGAACCTGTAACTGACTAGTCTTGAAATCATTCTCCATGATTCATGTCTCTAAAGCCAGGGGTGAGTATGTGTAAGAATCGCCCACAGAGCTCATTAAAAATGCAGATTTCACATCCAGTAGAAAGTGGCTAAAATGACAAAGAGAGACAACAGCAAATACAGATATAGCAGAGGAGCAGCTGACTCTTATTGCACTGCTGATGGGAGTGTAAAACTGTACAGTCTTTTTGAAAAGCTGTTTGCCAATTTCCTGTAAGGTTAAACATATACCTACTCTGTGATCAAGCAATTCCACTCCTAGGAATTTACTCATGAGAAGTGAAAGCATATGTTCACATAAAGACTTGTGTACTAGTTGGAGAAAAGACAGTCTCTTCAGTAAGTGGTACTGGGAGAGTGGACAGCTATATGTAAAAGAATGAAATTAGAGCATTCCCTAACACCACACACAAAAATGAACTTAAAATGGATTAAAGACCTAAATGTAAGGTCAGATATTATAAAACTCTTAGAGGAAAACATAGGCAGAACACTCTCTGACATAAATTGCAGCAAGATCTTTTTGACCCATTGCCTAGAGTAATGAAAATAAAAACAAAAATAAACAAATGGGATCTAATTAAACTTAAAAGAATTTGGGAAAAAAAAAAGCAATAACCCATAAACAAAATGAAAAGACAACCCACAAAATGGGAGAAAATATTTGTGAACAAAGCAACCCACAAGGAATTACTCTCCAAAATGTATCGATACAAATAGCTCATGTAGCTCAATAACAAAAAACCAAACAACTCAATCAAACAATAAGTGGAAGCTCTAACAGATGTTTGTCCAAACAAGACATACAGATGGCCAAAAGGGCATATATCTTTTCATACAAATGAAAAGATGCTCAACATCACCAATTATTAGAGAAATTCAAATCAAATGAGGTAACACCTCACACTGGTCAGAATGCCCATCATCAAAAAATCTACAAACAATAAATGCTGGAGAGGGTGTGGTGAAAAGGGAGCCTTCTATGTTGTTGGTCGGATTGTAAATTGGTACACCCATTATGGGCAACAATATGGAGGTTCCTTAAAAAAACTAAAAATAGATCTACCATATGATCCAGCAATCCCACTCCTGGCCACATACTCAGAGAAAACTATAATTCACAAAGATACACACACCCCAGTGTTCATTGCAGCATTATTTACAATAGCCAGGACATGTAAGCAATTCAAATATCCATCAACAGAGAAACGGAAAAGGAATGTGATACATATATACAATGGAATATCACTCAGCCATAAAAACAGAATGAAATAATGCCATTTGCAGTGATATGAATTTACTAGAGATTGTCATACTGAGTGAAGTAAATCAGACAGAGAAGAACAAATAATGTATGATATCACTTATATGTAGAATCTAAAAACTGGTAAAAATGAACTAGTTTACAAAACAGAGTTACAGATATAGAAAAAAAAATTATGGTTACAGGGGAAAAAGGGGGAGAGATAAATTGGCAGACTGAGATTAACGTGTACACACCTCTATACATAAAATAGATAATCAACATGGACCTACTGTAAACACAGGGAACTCTACTCAAAACTCTGTAATGACCTACATGGGAAAAGAATCTAGAAAGAGTGGATATATGGATATGTATAACTGATTCACTTTGCTGTATAGCAAAAAGTAACACAACATTATAAATCAACTATACTTCAGTAAATTTTTTTTTTAATAAAAAGACTTGTGTACTAGTATTCATAATAACCAAAAATTAGAAACAACTTCTGGTAGATACACTCTAACATGACTCCGGATAATCCACAGCCTTGTATACTTCCCTCTCCTAGAGCCTGGGTGAAATCTGCGACTTGTTCTATCCAATACGGCAAAGATGATAGAGTGTCATTCCTATGATTGTATTTTAAAAGATTCTGTTTAAGTGCACTGAAAGGGGAGCTCTCCTGCTGGCCTTAGGGGAGCATAGAGCCCTACTGTACACTGTCCATGGAAGGGCCACGTGGCAGGGAACTGCAGAGGGCAGCCTCCAACTGATGGCGAGTAAGAAGCCAAGATCCTGAGTTCCATAACTGCAAGGACCTGATTTCTGAGCTTGGAAGAGGTCCCTGAGCTCTAGGCAGGAACACAGCCTGGCTAACACTGCGGATCCAGTTTTGAGAGACTCTGAGCACAGGACCCAGCTAAGCCATGTCTAGACTCCTGATCCATGGAAACTGTGAGATAATAATGGTGTGTTTTTTAAACTGTTTTTTGCCACTGTTTGTGGTAATTTACTACATTGCCTGGGGCTTCCCTGGTGGCTCAGTGGTAAACAACCCACCTGCCAGAGCAGGAGATGTGGATTTGATCTCTGGGTCAAGAAGATCCCCTGGAGAAGGAAATGGCACCTCACTCCAGCATTCTTGTCTGGGAAATCCCATGGATGGAGGAGCGTGGCAGGTTACAGCCCATGGGGTCCCAAAAGAGGTGGATATGACTTAGAGACTGAACAACAGTAATTACACTGCCTAGAAAAGGAATACACAACTCAAATGTCTATCATAGGTGAATGTATAAACAAATTGCAGATTATTCTTGAAATGGAATATTATTTAGCAATAAAAAGGAACTACCAATACATGTAACAACATGGATGAATATCAAAACATGTTAAACAAAAGAAGCCTGACTCAAAATGGTATATGTGGTGTGATAGAAATGAGAACAGTGGTTGCTTCTCGAGAGTGGGGTTAATTGACTGTAAGGGGCCTAAGGAAACTTTCTGGAATGATAGAAGTCCTGGTTGGCATGGTGGTTACATAGGGTATACATATTTTTCAAATCCCATTGAATGATATACTTTATATATATATATATATACATATATATATATATATTTAATTGTATGTGAAATTACACTTCAATTTTAGAAAAACACAAGTAACTTCCAGATTCTGATTCAGTGGGTCTAACCTGAGCAGTAGGATGTAGCATTCTCAATTAACAAACATCACCAGAAAATTCTAACGTAGAAGTCCTTGGAACACATTTTAAAAAACACCACCAAGCAGTGGATTATTTGAGGAGGAAGGATGGAGGAATCAGAAACATATGCTTTCTTCTGACTCAGTCTAGCTTTCTCCCAAGAGATCTGTATTCTAATTAGAACAACAATGTCTTCATCTGTTATCTAGCCAGTTAACAGGCAACTTCATTTCAGTTCAGTTAATTATTTTCCGAGTACTTGTTATTTATCTTATTAAAAGAAATCATAAGACAGCAATTCTTCCAAAGAAGTTAAACTTTTGATTGAGGAAAAATGTCCATATATGCATAAAACTGGTAACTTCAAATCCAATACAAAGAAAACAAGACAATCACCCACTCTCTTCAGTTATCAAACCGAGTTTCTTGGTCACTTTCCAAAGTATTCCCAGTGGCCCCACTTCTCTCATGTCATTCTGTCTTTACAGTCACCTTTTTATGAGATAGTTAATCATTTTAATGATCTTTCAGATGTTGTTCCCCTTCCTAGGTTTCCTCCATTTTTTCAATCTTAAGGTTTTTTTTTTCCCCCTCTCATTTTATCCATTTTTTTTTTTTTCTGACTGGCCATGAATCATGCTGCTGGGAGATTTCAGGAGCTCTCACCTGAGGATAATGAAAATAAGGAGTCCCATTTGCCTTCCCTTATCTCTTCGCAAAGCTCCTGGTATTGCCTCGTGTTGTAAGAACCAAGGAAGGAAACTTATTCCAAGCAGAAGCCTGGCTGGAAACATGAAATACAATGTCTTAACCCCAGATGCTGCTTTTCTTCACTGAGTTTATGTCACTTGGAGAAACCCTAAGCATTGGATTTTAATACTAATTAAATATCACAATCTATAATATTCATGCAGTTTCATACTTTTGAAAGCTTTCTGACAATTTTCTACTTCATTGTCCTCGATTCCAGGTCATTCTAAATGATGTTTTTCTATTATGGACAATAAAATGGTTAATGATCCAGAAAAATAATGTTTATCTTCAGTAATACAGATAGGAATGTTCTCCTTTATATTAGAAGAGTAAGATACTTCAAATTGGCAAAGGCTTTTCAAACATATTGTTATAGTAAATTCACATTTATCTAGAATGCAAATCCAGGGAACTAAACAAAACAATATGTTAGAGAAAAGTAACTAGGGTGAATGCCCAGGGAATCTGGACCAAAGAAGGGAAGAAAGGGTCAAACGGGCTGTATTCTAAGAAAGGATGTGCTGTCTACACAGCTCCAAGAAGTAAAATTAGGTCTAATGGTGGACAGAATGGAGTGACAGATTTTAGTGCAATAAATATTCAAAGGTAAGCTTCCTGGGAAAGTATTCATTTTCCATGGCTGCCATAAGAAATCATCATAAATTTAGCAGCTTAAAACACTGCTCGTTTATTACCTCACAGTTCTATAAGTTTGGGGTCATGTGTTACAGAGCAGTGGAGAAAGAATTATCCCTAATTCCTCTTTTTCCCTCACATTCCATGTCTAATCCATCAGAAAATCTTATTGGCTCTAGTCATATCCAGAATCTGACTGTTTCAACCATCTTCACTGCCACCACCCTGGCCCATCATCTCAGTGCTTCCATGCCCTATTCTTAAACTCATCCTGTTCTTAAAGGAGCATCCACCATCTTTGTAAGACATTAGGTAGGTCATGTCACTCTGCTGCTCAATACCCTGCAGTCTTTTTCTCATTCCACTTCATGCCTGACTCTTTGCAACCCTATGGACTGTAGCCAACCAGGCTCCTCTGTCCATGCGATTCTCCAGGCAAGAGTGTTAGAGTGGGTTGCCATGCCCTCCTACACGGGATCTTCCCAACCCAGGGATCAAACCTAGTCTCATATGTCTCCTGCATTGGCAGATGGGTTCTTTACCACTAGCACCACCTAGGAAGCCCATTTCAATTATACAAAAGCCAAAGTCTTACAAGGACTTTATATGATGTTCCTTCCCCTCCCCTATCCTCTCAGATCTCATCAACTATTAATCTACACCCCCTATCTCCCCTCCCTGATCTTCTCTAATACTCCCCTCTCACCAACTCACCTCTTGGTTTCTATTTAAATTTGCAAGCCCATCCACTCTCCACACCCCTCCCTACATCCTTGACATTTATCATCCCCTGACTATTGCTTGGGGCCAGGCCCTTGCTGCCTAGCCCAGTTCAGTTCACTCTTTGGGACCCCATGGACTGCAGAACGCCAGGCCTCCCTGTCCATCACCAACCCCTGGAATCTACTCAAACTCAGTCCATTGTGTCAGTGATGCCATCCAACCATCTCATCCTCTGTCATCCCCTTCTCCTCCTACCTTCAATCTTTCCCAGCATCAAGGTCTTTTCCAATGAGTCAATTCTTCCCATCAGGTGGCCAAAGCATTGGAGTTTCACCTTCAGCATCAGTCCTTCCAATGAACATTCAGGACTGATTTCCTTTAGGATTGAATGGTTGGATCTCCTTGCAGTCCAAGGGACTCTCAAGAGTCTTCTCCACACCATAGTTCAAAAGCATAAACTCTTCGGTGGTCAGCTTTCTTTATAGTCCAACTCTCACATCCATACATGACTATGTATGGAAAAACCATAGCTACTATGGAAAAACCATAGCTTTGACTAGACAGACCTTTGTTGGTAAAGTAATGTCTCTGCTTTTTAATATGCTGTCTAGGATGGTCATAGCTTTTCTTCCAAAAAGTGTCTTTTAATTTTATGGCTGCAGTCACTATCTGCAGTGATTTTAGAGCCCCCCCAAATAAAGTCTGTCACTGATTACACTGTTTCCCTATCTATTTGCCAAGAAGTGATGGGACCAGATGCCATGATCTTAGTTTTCTGAATGTTGAGTTTTAAGCCAACTTTTTCACTCTTCTCTTTCACTTTAATCAAGAGCCTCTTTAGTTCTTCTCTTTCTGCCGTAAGGGTGATGTCATCTGCATATCTGAGGTTATTGATATTTCTCCTGGCAATCTGGATTCCAGTTTGTGCTTCATGCAGCCCGGCATTTTGCATGATGTACTCTGCATATAAGTTAAATAAGCAGGCTGACAATGTACAGCCTTGACGTACTCCTTTCCCGATTTGGAACCAGTCTGTTGCTCCATGTCCAGTTCTAACTGTTGTTTCTTGACCTGCATACAGATTTTTCAGGAGGCAGGTCAGGTGGTCAGGTGTTTCCATCTCTTGAAGAATTTTCCACAGTTTGTTGTTGTCCACACAGTCAAAAGCTTTGGCATAGTCAATAAAGCAGAAGTAGATGTTTTTCTGGAACTCTCTTGCTTTTTCAATGATCCAGCGGATGTTGGCAATTTGATCTCTGGTTCCTCTACCTTTTCTAAATCCAGCTTGAACATTTGGAAGTTCATGGTTCACTTACTGTTGAAGCCTGGCTTGGAGAATTTTGAGCATTACTTTGCTAGCGTGTGAGATGAGTGCCACTGTGTGGCAGTTTGAACATTCTTTGGTATTGCCTTTCTTTGGGACTGGAATGAAAACTGATCTTTTTGAAGGAGGTCACCTTTATCTTCATTATCTCCACCATAGTTTGGCCTCAGGTCAAGCAACAGGGAGGGAACACAGCCCTGCCCATCAACAGAAAATTGGATTAAAGATTTAATGAACAAGGCCCCGCCCATTAGAAAAGACCCAGCGTCCCCCTCAGTCAGTCTCTCCCATCAGGAAGCTTCCCTTAGCCTCTTATCCTTATCCATTAGAAGGCAGACAGAATGAAAACCACAGTCACAGTAAACTAGCCAAAATGATCACAAGGACCACAGCCTTGGCTAGCTCAACAAAACTATGAGCCATGCCATGTAAGGCCACCCAAGACAGAAGGGTCATGGTGGACAGTTCTGAGAAAACATGGCCCACTGGAGAAGGGAATGGCAAACCACTTCAGTATTCTTGCCTCGAGAACCCCATGAAGAGTATGAAAAGGCAAAACGATAGGACACTGAAAGATGAACTCCCCAGGTCAGTAGGTGCCCAATATGCTACTAGAGATCAGTGGAGAAATAACTACAGAAAGAATGAAGAGACGGAACCAAAGCAAAAACAACACCCAGTTATGGATGTGATGGGTTATGGAAGTAAAGTCCGATTCTGTAAAGAGCAATATTGCATAGGAACTTGGAATGTTAGGTCCATGAATCAAGAAAAATTGGAAGTGGTCAAACAGGATCTGGCAAGAGTGAACATAGACATTTTAGGAATCAGTGAACTGAAATGGACTGGAATGGGTGAATTTAACTCAGATGACCATTACATCTACTACTGTGGGCAAGAATCCCTTAGAAGACATGGAGTAGCCATCATAGTCAACGAAAGAGTCCGAAATGTGGTACTTGGGAGCAGTCTCAAAAATGACATAATGATCTCTGTTCATTTCCAAGGCAAACCATTTCATATCACAGTAATCCAAGTCTATGCGCCGACCAGTAATGCTGAAGAAGCTGAAGTTGAATGGTTCTATGAAGACCTACAAGACCTTCTAGAACTAACACCCAAAAAAAATGTCCTTTTCATTATAGGGGATTGGAATGCAAAAGTAGGAAGTCAAGAGCTACCTGGAGTATCAGGCAAATTTGGCCTTGGAGTACAAAACAAAAAAGGTCAAAGGCTAACAGAGTTTTGCCAAGGCAATGCACTGGTCATAGCAAACACCCTCTTCCAACAATGCAAGAGAAGACTCTACACATGGACATCACCAGATGGCCAACAGCAAAATCAGATTGATTATATTCTTTGCAGCCAAAGATGGAGAATTTCTATACAGTCAGCAAAAACAAGACCGGGAGCAGACTGTGGCTCAGATCATGAACTCCTTATTGCCAAATTCAGACTTAAATCAAAGAAAGTAGGGAAAACCACTAGACCATTCAGGTATGATCTAAATCAAATCCCCTACAATTATACAGTAGAAGTGACAAATAGATTCAATGGATTAGATCTGATAGACAGAGTGACTGAAGAACTGTGGATGGAGGTTCATGACATTGTATAGGAGGCAGTGATCAAGACCATCCCCAACAAAAAGAAATGCAAAAAGGCACAATGGTTGTCTGAGAAGGCCTTACAAATAGCTGAGAAGAGAAGAGAAGCTAAAGGCAAAGGAGAAAAAGAAAGATATCCATTTAAATGCAGACTTCCAAAGAATAGCAAGGAGAGATAAGAAAGATTTCCTCAGTGATCAATGCAAAGAAATAGAGGAAAACAATAGAATGGGAAAGACTAGAGAACTCTTCAAGAAAATTCGAGCTACCACGGGAATATCTCATGCCAAGATGAGCACAATAAAGGACAGAAATGGTATGGACCTAACAGAATCAGAAGATATTAAGAAGAGGTGGCGAGAATACACAGAAGAACAAAAAAAGATCTTCATGACCCAGATAATCACGATGGTGTAATCACTCACCTAGAGCCAGACATCCTGGAATGCGAAGTCAAGTGGGCCTTAGGAAGCATCACTACGAACAGAGCTAGTGAAGATGATGGAAATCCAGTTGAGCTATTTCAAATCCTAAAAGATGATGCTGCCTAGCTCAGGACTCCTCTAATGAGCAGCCTTACCCCAGAGTTCCCCTGTTGGGTGGCAGAGTTGCTATCAGATCTGCGAATTGGTCTCAAGGCTTTCCTTACCCAATCTTGCCTCCTTTTCTTTTTATCTTTTAATGGCATTACACCCAATAATCTTTTGCACTCCCAGTTCCATCTTTGTGTCTGCTTCCCAGAGACCAAAACTTACACATGCACTGTAGAAGCACTTTACCTATATTAACTCACTTAAATGCTTGGCTTTCCGCCCCCACCTACTTTTAGCTTCTACTCATGGAGCTTTCAAAATTTCTTAGGATCTAAATCCCCAGTATCATGGGAATTAACTAAGCTTCCTAAATCCTTATTTTTAATCAGTAAAACTCTCCTGTTCTTAACCTTAAACCATGGCAAAATTACCTCATTTGTTTTTATCCTGTAAAGAAAATAAACCTTTGTTAGATCGTTTAGCCCCCCGTAATGATCTGTCTTCTCACTGCCACATGTCCTAGATGAGCTGTCTCCTTTTTCCTCTATATACATCTGGGGATGAACTGGCCATCTGATATCCCACTGCTCTCCTGGGACTCCTGCCAAAGCTGCCTCTCAATAACTCCCTGCTTGTGTCTGTTGGGTAGTGGTCTATATTGTCTACTTTCCCATCCTCCTCACTCGGCTATTTCTTCTGGATTTCTTTCTCATCTCCCTTCACCCCTGGTCTGGATACTTCTGAATGCACAGTACTCGGTCCACCTCTCTGTTGTCTCTGTGTGGTTTCTTCCAGAGAACTCACTTATCTTCACAGCTTCACTTGTCATTGCAGATTTCTCATGATGTTGATCTCTATCATCTCAGTGCTTTATTACAACTTCAGAAGACATTCTACAGAGGAAATCTTGACAGGGAAACCAGAAGCCATAAACATAGACACTGATAAATTTGATGACTAAAAATTTAAAACACTTGGATAGCTAAAAATCCAACAAAGGAATGTAAAAATAACCAACAAACAAAACCTACCAGAAGCAAAGTTAACAGATGAATCGTAAGTTGAGAAAAATATTTATAATCCATATGTAAAGTGACTGATTTTCTTATTATACCAATGACCCTTACAAATTTATAAAAATGCCTCTGACCAACCCCATAAGGAAAAAATGGGGAAAAGGTAAGACTAGGAAACTTATAGGGTTAAAAAAGGCAAGTGGGTGCTGGGACAACTGGATATTGACATTCAAAAGAATAAATTTGGACACCTACTTCATAGCATATACAAATGTTAACTCAAAATAGATCAAAGTTCTCAGTTTAAGAGCTAAAACTAGAAAACTCATAGAAAAAAACACAAATGTAATCTTTGTGACCTTGGATTTGGCAAAATTTTCTTAGATATGATGGCAAAAGCAGAGCAACCAAAGAAAAAAATAAATAGGACTTTTAAAAAATTAAATTTTTTTTTATGCATCAAAGGACACTATCAAGAAAGTGAAGAGGTAAGTCACAGAATGGGAAAAAAAATATTTGCAAGTCATGTAATCAGGAATTGGTAGTGCCGACAGTATGTGAAGAATTCTTACAAGTCAACAATTAAACAATTTTAAAATGAACAAATAAATAAAGAAACCAATTTTCAAGTGGGCAAAGCATTTGAATGATATTTCTTTAAAGAAGATATTCAAATGGCCAATAAGCATATCAGAAATTGCTCAACCTCAGTAGTCACTGCTGTTGCTGGTGCTGCTAAGTTGCTTCAGTCGTGTCCGACTCTGTGCGACCCCATAGACGGCAGCCCACCAGGCTCCCCCATCCCTGGGATTCTCCAGGCAAGAGTACTGGAGTGGGGTGCCATTGCCTTCTCCGTCAGTAGTCACTAGGGAAATGCAAATCAAAACCATGATGAGATACCTCTCTCCAAGTAATAGGATGGCTATAATTTGGGGAAAAAAGGACAATAACAATATTGGTAAAGATTTATAGAACTGGAGCCCTCATGCACTGCTGATTGGAACACAAGTGGTACAGTCACATGGAAAACAATTTGACAGTGCCTCAAAAATTTAAACACAGAATTGCTATATGACCCAGTAATGCTATCATATGTATATACTCAAGAAAATTGAAAAATATATGTTCTTACAAAAATGTGTACACAAATGTATATAGCAACATTATTCATAACAGGAAAAAGTGGAAACCCAATGGTTATCAAATGTTTATACAGAGTGAAGTAAGTCAGCTGTTACACAGAGTAAAACAAAATGTTATACAGAGTAAAGTAAGTCAGAAAGAGAAAAACAAGGGTCATGTATTAACGCATATGTGTGGAATCTAGAAAGATGGTACTGATGAACCTATTAGTAGAGCAGCAATGGAGACACAGACATTGAGAACAGACTTGTGGACATGGTTGGGGGGAAGGAGAGAGTGAGACGAATAGAAAGCAGCATGGAAACATATACACTACCATCTGTAAAATAGTGGGAATTTTCTGTATGACTCAGGGAGCTCAAACCAGTGTTCTGTGACAACCTAGAGGGGTGGGATGGGGTGGGGAATAGGAGGGAATTTCAAGAGGGAGGGGACATATGCATACCCATGACTGATTCATTCTGAAGTATACCAGAAATCAATACAATATTGTAAAGCAATTATCCTTCAATTAAAATATATAAATCTTAAAAAAAATATGATATATCCATACTATGGAATATTATTGAGCCATAAAAAATAAAGTACTGATACCTGCTACAACATGGATAAACCTTGAAAACATTATGCTAAGTCCACAAAAGTCCATATATTACTGTATGCGATTCATTTATAGGAAATATCCAAAACGTATTGGAACTAGACAGAAGTGATGACTGCACAAGCTTCTGAATATAATAAACACCACTTACATATGTACTTGAAAATGGTGAATTTATGTTATGTGAATTATATCCCCCCAAAAATGGGAAAAAAGCCAGTGGCTAATAAGCATGGAAATAAATGATCAAACTCACTAGCAATCTTGAATATTCAAATTAAAACAACAATCAGGATTCATTTTTCCCATCACTAGATTGTGAAAATTTACAATCTATAACACACACAGCATTTCATGGTTGTAGAGAAATCCTTATATACTGTTGGAGGGAGAATAATCTGGCATATTGTGTTTATACTCTTATGAGTAAATAACCTCAATCCCAAGAATGTACTCTATGTTTACATTTGTATATATAAGTAAAGCTTAAAACTGTTAGCTGTAGGATTGTTATTAAGAGTTAAAAACAGAAAACCATTTAATTGTATAAGCACACAATGCATGGAATGTTAAGCTACTGCTAAAAAAATAAGGTAGGCTTATATGGAAAGAGTGCCCCAAACATAATTTTTTAAACAGTTATCATATATACATATATATGGTATGTACATATGGATGTGTGTGTATATTTATATATATATATCAACTATAACTTTTTAAAAAGTTACATTATATATACACTTATATACCTTATATATAGGGGCTTCCCTGTTGGCTCAGAGAGTAAAGAGTCTGCTTGCAATGCAGGAGACCCAGGTTTGATCCCCGGGTCGGGAAGATCCCCTGGAGAAGGAAATGGCAACCCACTCCAGTATTCTTGCCTGGAGAATCCCTGTGGACAGAGGAGCCTGGTGGGTTACAGCTCACTAGGTCACGAAGAGTTGGACATGACTGAGAGAGTTCACTTCCACCTTATATATAAACATATATATATATATGAATATATGTATGAATGCACGTTAATTTGTAGTATAAAGACCAGAGGAGCATACACTGAATAATGGAAGACGAGATTTGGGGGAAGTCTTACTTCCTATCTATCATTATTGTTTAAAGTTTTAAAAATAAGCATGTTTAAATCTTCTACAATCAGAAAAATGAATTACTATTTATAAAAATAACTATCTTAAAACTCAAAACATAATATGGATACATTGTGGCATATTTTAAGATATTTTAAAGAGACCATTTTAGATAAGAAAATAAAATTTATTAGAATCTAGGATATCCTGGGATCCTTTTTTTGAAGTATTTCTTTACATGTGTTTATCATCAGTTAATGTTTTTTTTTCCCCCTCTCTCACACAGTTACTAAGAGTCTTTATCTTTTTCTACATGAAACATAAAAGAGCTGGGACCTTGCAAGTAAGCGGCTTCCGTTTTTGGACCATAATCCTGCTACACAGGATCTCTGTGCCTGTGAGCAATGATTAATTACTTAGCATCACTCTGATTATCAATAACTTCCCAGCTAACAAAGAACTCAGCGCATCTCACCTCACTGAGCTGAGGGGCCTAATGCTATTCTAGGTTTCTTAAAAGCAGGTTCCTGTCTCATTAACCACTGTGTGCCTGAGAGCTGCCTCGGGCAGTGTGCACAATAGGTGTTTTCTAAACTGAACAGAAGTTGGGGAGAGAAAGAGGCAGAAGGATCCCAGTGATCCACATGTATTAGGGGGAATATTGGGGGCGAAGAGGAGCATGTTAAAATGGGACTCATCCTGAAATCATTTAATAGGATTTCAAATATATTCCCCATTCTCTATCCCATCTTTAAAAAGGCAAGACAGGAAATTCAGAGGAAAATGACAAGAGGGAAGTAGACAATTGTTAATGATAAAGGCAAATTTCTCCTGGGCCCCATTTTCCAGAAGCCAGTTATGTCCACTGAACTACAGGGTGAAGACTATGAAGCAAGCCTCCATCAGATAAAATCACCAGACATTTCATTGTTTGCCTCCAATCACAGTGAATAGGTTTGTTGGTTTTTGTTATTGTTGTTGCTTTGGTTTTTGTTTTTTAAAAAGCCAACCGTGGTCTGGTTTCTCTTCAATATTTAGCTGATTTATACCAGGAGGTTCCGGAGTAGGCAATGGCACCCCACTCCAGTATTCTTGCCTGGAAAATCCCATGGACGGAGGAGCCCGGTAGGCTGTAGTCCATGGGGTCGCCAAGAGTCGGACACGACTGAGCGACTTCACTTTCACTTTTCACTTTCATGCACTGGAGAAGGAAATGGCAACCCACTCCAGTGTTCTTGCCTAGAGAATTCCAGGGATGAGGGAGCCTGGTAGGCTGCCGTCTATGGGGTCGCACAGAGTCAGACATGACTAAAGCGACTTAGCAGCAGTTACTATTTGAAATTGTCACACTTTTCAAACACTTCAGCTGGTGGTGAGCATGGCTATAATGCAAATAGTCCAGTGTCTCCTTTGAAACTGCCAAACTTGAGGTTTCAGGTTGAGGCTTGCAGTTGCTTCCAGTTCTCTTTCTTGCTCTGAATTCTGCTCAGTTCAAATAAAATTCATGCTTCTTACATCAAGAAAGACAGGGAGCCATCTGAAATTTCCTGAAACACCTGGTACCAGGCAGGTTGAAGCAGGTAAACCTGTCATGCTGTCCTTGACAGGTTTGTGATAGCATCTTTTTTTTTTTCGGTCTTTATGTTATTTACTGACAAATTCCAAGTAATGTCAGGGCTGATGAATGCAAAACAGCTACTGTGACAGCGCTGTCACCACCCTCCAGAGTGCAGACTTCGATTGATCTAGAACAGAGTTTTGCAAACTGGAGGTGGTGTGATCCATTGATGGGTTGGAAAAACAAGTCAGTGGATTGTGACAGTGTTTAAAAATAAAACCAAGTAGGATAAAATAAAAAAAAAAATCAGAGTTTATAGGTTCACAGAAAAAGTAAAACAAATACTGTATATTAACCCACAAATGTGGAATCTAGAAAAATGGTACAGATAATCCTATGAGTAAAGCTGAAATAGAGACACAGATGTAAAGAACACAAATGTATGGATACCAAGCAGGGACAGAGGGGAATGGGATGAATTGGGATTGACATGTATACACTACTATGTATAAAAGTAAAAGATGTTTGCTCCTTGGAAGAAAAGCTGTGACCAACCTAGACAGCATAGTAAAAAGCAGAGACATTACTTTGCCAACAAGGGTCCATCTAGTCAAAGCTATGTTTTTTCCAGTAGTCATATATGGATGTGAGGGTTGGACTATAAAGAAAGCTGAGCACCAAAGAATTGATGCTTTTGAACTGTGGTGTTGGAGAAGACTCTTGAGAGTCCCTTGGACTGCAAGGAGATCCAACCAGTCCATCCTAAAGGAAATCAGTCCTGAATATTCATTGGAAGTCTGATGCTGAATCTGAAACTTCAATACTTTGGCCACCTGATGAGAAGAACTGATTCATTGGAAAGGACCCTGATGCTGGGCAAGATTGAAGGCAGGAATAAAAGGGGACAACAGAGGATGAGATGGTTGGATGGCATCACCAACTTGATGGACATGAGTTTGAGTAAACTCTGGGAGTTGGTGATGGACAGGGAAGCTTGGCGTGCTGCAGTCCATAGGGTTGCAAAGAGTCGGACACAACTGAGAGACTGAACTGAACTGAATGAGAAGCAACTGTACAGCTCAGGGAACCCTACTCAGTGCTCTATGGTGACCTAACTGGTAAGGAGATCCAAAACAGAGGGGCTATAAGTATATGTATAGCTGATTCACTTTGTCTTACAGCAGAAACTGACACAACACTGTGAAGTAACTACACTCCAATAAAAATTAAAAAAAAAAGAAAATGTAAGAACTATTTTATAAAACAAGTTTTAGTTACATATATATGTATATATGTGTTTATGTATGTTGTAGGTTATAATACAATATTAAGTGCTTTTCTTACAGTCGTGGTCAAATTGAAAGCCATTGATCTAGGGCAGAAGTTGGCAAATTGGTTCAAAGACCAATTTGTTGCCTATTGTCTGTATGGACTACAAGCTAAGAATGGCTTTGTGTGCAAAGTTGCTAAGTCGTGTCCGACTCTTGGCAACCCCATGGAGTGTAGCCCACCAGGCTCCTCTGTCCATGGGATTCTCCAGGCAAGACTACTGGAGTCCCTACTGCCACACCCTCCTCCAAGGGATCTTCCCGGCCCAGGAATCGAACCTATGTCTCTTACTTCTCCTGCACAGGCAGGTGGGTTCTTTACCACTAGTGCCACCTGGGAAGCCCAAGAATGGCTTTAAAAGAAGTATATATCATGACATGTGAAAATCACATGAAATTCAACTTTCCACATTTTCTGTTGTTTATAAAGTATTACTGAAACGAAGCCACATGCATTTGTTGATGTGTTGTCTGTGGCTGCTTTTCCAAGTGTTGAGTAGCCATTGCAACAGATACTTTGTGGCCCAATAAGCCTAAAATATTTACTATCATTACAGGAAAAGGTTACCAACCCATGATCTAGAAGATTCTTTCTTGATGTATGTTTTTTAAGTCTGTAAATCTGTTGAATCTGGTTTATCAAAGAAATAGGGCAGCAATCTGATAGAACTGGAGTATGATATTGGGGGAGTGTTGTGGAGGCTGCTGCTGCTCCCCACATCACCCAGGTCCCCATCCTGCTCTGTGTGACCCTCCTCTGGCATCTGTGCTTCCCAAACGCAGACACCCACAACTTTCTGCAGAGGCCTGCCCCTAGGATGCTGGAGCAGCTTTGCCTGCCGTGGAGGACTTAGCAGGGCCCCAGAATCTCAGCTCCTGCAGGCAGGCCCTTGGCCAGGAGGCAGGGGTATGAAACACTAACCTCCTTGCCTCAGGTCAAGAGGATGAAAGGGTACCCTCTGCTTCAGAAGTGCTCTGTGGGATCAGGCTACATTCCCTTCCTCAGGGCTTGCCCGAATCACACACTTGCTTGACTTCTCTTCCCACTCCGCCCACCTGCCCCATTCCCTCTGAGAGCACTTTCTTAACTCTTGGGGACACACAAATCTCAGTCTCAGCATGGTTCCTCCAGGGGACTCAGTCTCTGAGAGAGGGAGCAGATGGGGAGGGGGGCAGAGAAGTTCTTAAGAGACAACTTTTTTAAACAGAACTCTGGCCTTAGTAGGTGCCACCAACCTGGGTCGCTGAGTGCAGACTGCATGCCGCTGTCGGTGGTTTTTAGAAAGAGGAAAGGGGGTTTTTCTCAGCGACGATGAATTTGCAACGTGTTATAATTTTAAAGAGTTCTGGGCCGTCAAGAGAATTGGATTCTAATTCCAGATGATCCACTGGGCAAGCAGGAAATCTCTATAAGACTCCTTTTCCTCCATTTAATAAAGAATTACACCAGTGAGTCATTAAGGTTTCCTCTAACCTTCTGATTCTCCTTGTGAAGTGGGTGGTTGAAACCATCTTTGAGAGGCTGACTGAGCCCACCAACTTGGCTAGGCTCCAAAGTCCAGACTCTATCCACACAGTAGAAGAGTTAGACCTGTCATCTCAGGTAGCTGCCCAGCGTGCAGCAGAGTCCCTCCAAGGCAGCCAGTCAGGGGCACTCTGAGAATTTGCTTTACTAATGTGGAGCCACTACCTATGATTTTAGGCTTTAAAACTTTTAAAACCCCTCAATCACAGCCTGCACTCTGCTGTACTGGGCTTCTGACCTGGCACCAAATTCTTGTTCTGTTCTTCTTTTCTGTTGTGATCACTCTCCATCACTGGCTGTCAGTGAGAAAGAGCATGTCCAGTAGACACACAGTGGGAGGGAAAACCTGAAAAAGGAGACGGGGAGCATAGGGTGGGGTGGTGAGAAGGTAAGTAACTATAAGATGGCGCCACTTTTACTTTTATCTCACTCATAAAAATTTTAAACAACACAGAAGGATATAAAGAGTTTCTTCAGCCAGGTTTAAGGACCCCTAGAGGTTACAGACCTATTGTCTGAAGCCTGTGGGTTCTTTATACAAAATTATTTGTAACTGTAGGTCTTCCTTGGTGGCTCAGTGGTGAATAATCTGCCTGCCAATGCAGAAGACATGAGTTTGATCCCTGAGTTGGGAAGATCCCTTGGAGAAGGAAATGGCAACTCTCCAGTGTTTTTGCCTGGAGAATCCCATGGACAGAGGAGCCTGGTGGGCTACAGTCCATGCGGTCACAAAAGAATTAGACAAGACTTCGCTACTAAACAACAACCACAACAATTTGTAATTTATCTGTTCATTTGCATAGCTTTCTTGATACTTAAATATGAAAAATACCATCTTCCAGGTTCTAGAAGATGACTGCATTCAACTTAAAGCTAGATCTCAGTTCTACCAGGGCTCCCCTGGTAGCTCAGGTGGTAAAGAATCCGCCTGCAATGCAGGAGACCCTGGTTCAATTCCTGGGGCAGGAAGATCCCCTGGAGAAGGGATAGGCTACCCACTCCAGTATTCTTGGGCTTCCTTTGTGGCTCAGCTGGTAAAGAATCTGCCCGCAGTGCGGGAGACCTGGGTTTGATTCCTGTATTGGGAAGATCCCCTGGAGAAGGGAAAGGCTACCCACTCCAGTATTCTGGCCTGGAGAATTCCATGGACTATACCATGGGGTTGCAAAGAGTCTGACATGACTGAGCGACTCTCACTTCACTTCAGTTTTATCACCTTGGTTTTCATTTGTGTTTATAACTTCAGCAGTCAAGTGACAAAGTGACAGCATATTTTCTTTTTTCCCACAGTGAAACCAGTTTTATTGCTTACATTTAAGGTTGTGTCAATAATCATGATCATTGAAAAACATTCCAATTACAGATGAAAGGACAAGGAAAAGTAAGACTCACTAAAAATCCTACTTCTTGTGCCATAAATATGACTGACGTTTTTTCATTTTTAACAGTTCGTAAGTTGGAAAGCAGGCCTAACTGCCATAAGGTTGTCAGGTCCCAAGGTCAAAATGGTAACTGTCAACTTTAAGTTGAATTATTTTTTAATTTGCACTAGAGTGGCATTTTCGTATATAAAGACAAGTTTAAAAAGGTGTTTAATAAGTTGAGAATTCAAGTTGACATCCTGAAAATTAACATAATTAAAATAAGTAATATACTACTTGAATTAATGAGGAATAATGAGAAAAGGCCAGAAGCAGACTTAATATGTGGATGGTGAATTGGGGCTATCTGAAAGCCACAGGACATTGCACTGGTGGTTGTTTGAACATTTCATTTGCAGACAAAATAGAAACAATGACAAGAAAACTTAAATTATGGTGATTTTGTAAATGATATGAATGACTCATTAATATTTTCTTTCTAAGCTTTGACTGTGAACGCTGTGTTGAAACTGCATTTCTTTACAATATCTGCAAAAAATAGAGCAGGTTCAGATATTTTCCTGTTCCCCACAATATTTGATGCTTTAAAACATTGCAATAGTAACCTTACTTTAAAAATTTTTTTTATTTTTTAAATTAATTTATTTTAATTAGAGGCTAATTTACTTTTAAGGGAGTAAAACCAGTTAGAGTTATCGTGTCATATTATTAAAAATCAATCCATAGATTTAGTTAAATTAGTTCATTTTCTATTTTTTAACTTTACAATATTGTATTTGTTCACAGATTTAGTTAAATGTGGTCTGATAATCTTGAATTTCAAACACAGACATGAAGTTTTTCATATTTCATAGCATAATAGCAATATAAAGAGTATTACTGGACTTTCCTGGTGGTCCAGGAGTTAAAAATCTGTCTACCAATGCAGGGGACACAGGTTTGATTCCTGGTTGGGGAAGATTCCACATGCCTCAGGGCAACTAAGTCCTTGCCGCAACTACTAAGCCTGCATTCTAGAGCCTGCAAGCCGCAACTACTGAACCCACAAACCACAACTACCGAAGCCCGCATGCCTAAAATTGTGCTCAGCAACAAGAGAAGCCACTGCAGTGAGAAGTCCACGCACAGCAACTAGAGAAAGCCTGTGCACAGTAACAAAGACTCAGCATATCCATAATAAATAAATAGAAAGAGTATTACCACAGTCAGGTGCAAAATGACTTAATATAGACTTTTAGTTGAGATTACAACTCTCTCTAATCGTAGTTTCATCAGAGCTCTCATTTCAACATAACAGGATCATCTATCAGTTTGAGTTTTTATTACATAATTTTTTAGCACATAATTTATAAATTATCTTTGGATTTATATACATATTTTTAATTAGAGGATAAATACATTACAATACGGATTTATATTTTTACTAATGCTCTAACTCCCTGGGGTCCCCTAGTTGCTGCTAAGTGTATAAAGAGTACATTGACCTCTAATAATTGTATCTACCTAAGTGAAATATAGGGAGAAGGCAATGGCACCCCACTCCAGTACTCTTGCCTGGAAAATCCCATGGACGGAAGAGCCGGGTAGGCTACAGCCCATGGGGTCACTAAGAGTCAGATACGACTGAGCGACTTCACTTTCACTTTTCCCTTTCATGCACTGGAGAAGGAAATGGCAGCCCACTCCAGTATTCTTGCCTGGAGAATCCCAGCGACGGCAGAGCCTGGTGGGCTGCCATCTATGGGGTCGCAGAGAGTCGGACACAACTGAAGCGACTTAGCAGCAGCAGCAAGTAAATATAGGATTAAAAATTTTAAGTTAATAGAGAATATCCAAAGAACTATTTTCCTTTAGAGGATCCATACATTACTTGAATTTGAGAAATTCCAGTGTAAGGCTAAAAAATGTTGCTTATTCCTGTTGTAGACTGTATGTATATGTGTATACATGTGTGTATGTGTGTGTGTATATATATATATATATAATATCAATGAGATCATCCCATACATGCTATTTGATAACTTGAATTTTTACTTAATAATATGCTACAGAAGTTATTCTTTTCAATGGCTATAAAGTATTTTATCACATGATTGGTTAGCTAGTCCCTCATTAAAATATTTTTGCTGTTTTCAGATTTCACACTCTTTCGAGGAACATTGCAATAAGTGTCATTCTTCATTTTATAAACATGTATAGGGTAATTTTGTAGATGTGGAATTGCTGAGTCAAGGAGAATGCACATTTAAATTTTTGATAGATATTGCCCAATTACTTTCCAAAAAGGTGATATCAATTTTATACCCCACTCACAGACTATAAAAAATTTGCCACATTCTCACTTTTAAATCTTTGGAAACTGGACAGTTGAGAAATTAAGAATTGTATATAAACTGAGTTGATAGTATTATATGTTTCAGACGTGTACAGATGCTGCTGTGCTTATTAAAATATAAAATCATTTCAAAATTTTATTGCATATTTATTGTTAACACATTTTCTCAACCAACAGCTACTCAAATCACTATCATACAGAAGTTTTATGATTTTCTTTTAAAAAAGAGTGCTCATGGTAGACTATCTGGAAGCCTGTAACTATTTTGGGTCTTTTGTCTACATGAAAAAACTACCCAATATAATGTAGGAAAATGGAAGAAAAAGGCTTGGGATGGGGCAGCCCTGCCAGCTACCCATTCCCTTTGTACTGACATAAATACTACCCTAGTGGCCCCAGGATTCAAAGAAGTTCCTAGAAAAGATGGGGTTCCTCACTGAGAGGAGTTTTTACTTAACTAAGGAATAAGAGTATCCTTTATCTTTTCTGTTTCCAAGTTCCAGAGTCTTAATTTCCACTGCTGTGGAATCAGTATGCTGCTGCTGCTGCTGCTAAGTCGCTTCAGTCATGTCTGACTGTGTGCAACCCCATAGACGGCAGGCCACCAGGCTCTGCCGTCCCTGGGATTCTCCAGGCAAGAACACTGGAGTGGGTTGCCATTTCTGTCTCCAATGCATGAAAGTGAAAAGTGAATGTGAAGTCGCTCAGTCGTGTCCGACTCTTGGCGACCCCATGGACTACAGCCTACCAGGCTCCTCCGTCCATGGGATTTTCCAGGCAAGAGTACTGGAGTGGGGTGCCATTGCCTTCTCCAGTGGAATCAGTATAAGTAGACATTAAAAAAAAAAAAAAAGCTCAGCCATGTAGAGGCGACATAAAAGGCATATTCAGTGGTACAACTGCATTTGAAGTTCCTTGAAGGAAGATTATGTGACCCCTCTGTCTTTGCATCCCCCAGGGCCTGCCACACTAATGAATGAATGAATGCTATGAGCCCTCATGTTCACTCCATAAACCTGCACAGAAAGCAGAAACATGCTTTCTAATGCTTTTTTCCTTCTCACTCTTAATTGGATTTCAGCCTTTAGAGAAATCTTTTTAGAAATTACTGTTGAGAGGGCAGAATAGTCCTGGTTCAGTTGAAACTTTTCCAAAGAGGAAGTTTACAACCCTGCTAGCGTGGTGAATACTGGGTCAACCACAGTTACCAGTTCTACTTGTTACTTTCATCCAGAGGAGAAAGCTTTGATTACAAATAGTAAATTTGTTACTAAGTAAATACCAAAACACCACATTTCTGATGACCATTAAAACTCCATAACATTTGGGACTTCCCTGCTGGTCCAGTGCTTAAGAAACAGCCTTGCTATGTAGAGGACATGGGTTTGATTCCTGGCTGGGGAACTGGATCCCACATGCCGCAACTAGGAGTTCAAATGCCTCACTGAAGACTGAAGATCCTGAGCGCGGCAACACACAGTCAAATGAATCCTTAAAAATTAAATAAAAAGCAAATCTAAAAATAACCAGTAAGAGAAGCCTCTCTGCCCTCTCTTACTTTTCATTTCCTTTGAAAAGTTATAAAAACTGAGATATAATTCACATACCACAAAATTCACTCTTTTGAGTGTACAGTTCAATAGTTTTTAGTATATTCACCCATCAGCACCATCTAATTTCAAAACTTTCTCATCATTCCCAAAAGGAGTCCCCTATCCTACCCACCCCCCACTTCAGATCCTGACAATCACTAATCTACTTTATTTCCTTTTACTTACCTGTAGTTAATAGTGCCTCTAGGCTTGGGGAGGTGGTGTCCATTAGTATCACAGATCTTGAGAGAGTTCTGTTTCCCAAGATGCTTTTCTTTTTCTGCCACCATCAGTAAATACTATTGATCAAGCACAGAAATCACAGAGACTTCTCTGTAGGGCAATTCCTCTTTGTCATACAAAAAAAAAAGTGTGTGTGTTGAAGGTGGTGGGTGTCTGGGGAAAGATTAACTGATGAGCACATGGATTATTGCCTTTGCTGAAGTACGGTATTGACTGTCATGGATGGCTGAAGATCACACTCTCCTCAAGACACAAAGTAGTGGGGCAGGATCTTTCAGAATTAAACCAAGGCATTTGCCATCACAGAGTCAAGACTGGGTCTTAAATTCATTAACATAATACAAAACTCTTGCTGACAATTTGTATCTGGCATTTTGTCTGAAAATGGAGCAAGGTGGTTCAGGAAGGAGCTACAGAGGAAGCTGTAAGAAAGAAAAACAGCCCAGCATCCAGGAGTTGGTCTGGCACTCTCAGCTAAGCCCTGTTCTCCTGTTAAACATAAACAGTTTTATAGAACACAAACATAGGGCAAGGTCATTCTATGACCACGATGGATCAAGACAAAGACCAGACCACTCTGTCCTCATGTCTGAACAGGCACTAATAAGAATGTTTCCAAACCATAAAAATGACCAAATATCCTCCTGTCCTGGCTATTAGGAGTGGGTGCTGCTTCCTTATCAACCCTAGCATTGGGTTTTCTTCACTTCCTCACCTTCTAGATAAGAGGTATTAAGATGTCAAATCATAGAATCACCTTTGATTTCTAATAGAACCCAATCCAGAGCAAGGCCTACTTCCTTGACCCTCCTCAGAATCACATAGCGGTAGCAGTTAGTTGCTCAGTTGTGTCCAACTCTTTATGATCCCAGAGACTGTAGCTTGCCAGGATCCTCTGTCCATGCGATTCTCCAGGCAAGAATACTGGAGTGGATTGCCATTCCCTTCTCCAGAGGATCGTCTCAACTCAGGGATCAAATCTGGGTCTGCTGCATTGCAGGAAGATTCTTCATCATTTGAGTTACAGGGAAGCCCTTCAGAATCACATGACACAAACCCAAATCTCATCATAGGTCCTTTCTCTCACCTCTTACTGAGATGTTCATTTTCCCTCATTGAAACGAGTAACGCATCCAACTTGTTCATCTACAGATTTGTTTCTTCTGTTGATCTTTGGCTGAGAGACACTGATGGGGGAAGCAGGTCATCTTCTATAAGGGTTTCTTCAGGGGACCACACAGTGGCTCTTGCCTGAATACATTTCACATATCTATCTGCCATAGGTAAGACCTGACATTCCACCATGAAAATGTTATTCCTTTGGGTCATCACTTAGTGATTATTTAGGCAGAAATGCTCTCAGAGAAGAAAATGACCTTTAAAACACTCTCAATCATAGATGTTTGAGTAAGCCACTTTCATATTTCATTTATTCATTAAATTTTCTTACATTTTAGCCCTTTGAAATTAGAACATGGCCTATGATCCATAGTATCTTAAATTCTTTGAAATATGGTGATACGTCTGAGCTCAAGTTTCATCAATTGTGATGAGTTAATACTATTTCCCCAAACTCAATCATATGCATACAACTCTCACAATTTTTGTTATATGCATATGCTACAGTGAGGGCTTCCCTGGTGGCTCAATGGTAAAGAATCTGCCTGTCAATGCAGGAGATGCAGGTTTGATCCCTGGGTTGGGAAGATCCCTTGGAGAAGGAAATGGCAACCCACTCTGTTGGGATTTCCCTTGGGAAATCCCAGGGACAGAGGAGACTGGTGGGGTACAGTCCATGGGGTTCCAAAGAGTCAGACATGACTTAGTGACTAAAAAACTAACAATATGCTACAGAAATGATATTCATATTATATTTGTCTTTACAGTACCTCACTTTTAAGATTTAAGTAAATGTAGGGCTTCCCTGGTGGCTCAGTGGCAAAGGATCTGGCTGCTAATACAAGTGACGCGGGTTTGATCCCTGGTCCTAGAAGATCCCACATGCCGTGTGGCAACTAAACCCATGCCTCACAATTATTGAGCCTGGGCTCTAGAGCCCAGGAGTCACAACTACTGAGCCTGTGATCAAGAGCCCATGAGCTGCAATTACTGAAGCCCAACACCCTAGAGCCTAAATTCCACAAGAAAAGCCACTGTAATGAGAAACCTGAGCACTGCGACGAGGAGTAGCCTCTACTCAACACTGCCAGAGAAAGCCTGCATACAGCAACAAAGATCCAGCATCGCGAAAAATAACAAATAAGTAAAAAAATAAGATTTAAGTAAATGTAGTGAAAGTGGTTCAGTCATGGACTGAATTTCATGGACTATACAGTCCATGGAATTCTCCAGGCCAGAATACTGGAGTGGGTAGCTTTTCCCTTCTCCAGGGGATCTTCCCAACCCAGGGATCAAACCCAGGGCTCCTGCATGGCATGCAGATTTTTTACCAGCTGAGCCACTAGGGAAGCCCAAGAACACTGGAGTGAGCAGCCTATTCCTTCTCCAAGGGATCCAGAAATCAAACTGGGATTTGATTTCTTCTAGTAATAATATCCATGAAATCCTGGGCAAGACATGCTAGTTATAGCATTCTCTAAAACATATTAAAATATATACACAACTATTTAAAAAGTTGTAAAATGTTGCTCATATTCCACAAAAAATCATCACCCTTGTTTGCCAGTGGTAGCTGTGCAATCCTTGGACAACTCTGAACTAGCTGATCCCAGGTGTAATAGAAGAAAACTATATAATCATACATATTTTTAAACACAAAAATAGATCCAATTGACTATTTATATAGCTTTTATGTACATATAATTGTGTTGGAGTCACCTGACCTTAAAGATTAGTTTTATGTTGATAAAAAGCACCAGATCTCTTGATACTTGGAAACATACATGAGTGATTTCAGATGTAACCTTTGTCTTAAATATTGTCCCAAACATTGTAGATTTTATTTGGGAAATAAGCGGACAGACTTGCTTTGATCAGTCTGGGAAAGCTTCTTAGTAGAGAAAAGATTTTAGAAATCACTCAAACTCTTCCCTTTTATTATGACCAGCCAGAGGTCCCCTAAGCCTTGCAATTCAAAGTATTACTATATTTGGTGGACAGCGACAAGACTGGGGAGCTTGTTAGAAATGCAGGTTCTCAGGTCCTCACTACAGCCCTGCTGAACTGAACCTGCATTTTTCCTGGTCCCAGGTGATTCGAACACTTATTAAGTGTGAGAAGTACTGCTTTAACCACTGGAGCCTACCTTAGTTATTGCTTATCTAAAAATGGTCCTTCCCTACTGTATAGCACAGGGAATTCTGCTCAATGTTATAAGGCAGGAAGGGAGTTTAGGGAAGAATGGATACATGTATATGTACGGCTGAGTCCCTTCACTGTTCATCTGAAACTATCACAACATTGTTAATCGGCTATTCCCAAGACAAAAATCAAAAAGTTAAAAAAAAAAAAAAAAGGATATGTGTAGGTATGGTGTGCCATTTTATTTTAGGACTAGAAAGGAACTGTACTTAACTATAAATGACTAAATAAAAATGGTCCTTGAAGGACATATCCCAGGCCAGGTAGCAAGGAGACCAGAGGTCCCTGATCGATTAAACACATTAGATACATCTGTTTCCCCTACACTGTCTTTGAGGGTTGCCACATTAAACAGAAGACTTAGGAAGCAAAGATGTATTTTATTTAGGGGGAAAAAAATCAATTTAAACTAAAATCAAAACCCCGAGCCATAATTTGTGGTCCAACAGCTGACTGAATCTAAGAATCAGATTAAAATAATACTCATTTTCTTTCTTCTTCTGACCATATCACTCCCCCTCCACCCACTGGCCTAGAAACACATCTGTCCTCCATTGTCAAATTGCAAGCCTTCGCTTGAACATGCTGTGATAAAGATTCATATAAATGAAAATATTTATCGGTGAATTTATTCACATGAAAAAAAGTGTCATCTTTTTTGTGGAGAAGGCATGGGCAATTCTATGAGAAAACATTTTTCCTGGAAAGCATTAACCAAAGATCTCCTTTACTGATCCAAGGGCCCCTATTCCTTCCCTTATGCATTCAGTCAGTCAATACTCAATACGTATTTAATGAATGAATGAAGGAAATCATTTCCCCTCATGGGCAATAGCCTAGAAAGTTTCCTTCTCTTCTCAGTCCCTTTTGAAACTCTGGATTCTTTCCAAAATCTGTTTGATATAATGTTTTCTACCATACTATCAACTGAATAAAATCAAAAGCATTTTTTTTTTAATTTCCAGTGACTAAGTAGAAATTGGTTATTAAAAAGACCAAATGAAATAAGCCAACTAGAAAACAAACAAACAGCCAGTGGCTGCACATAACCATGGATATTCTGTCTTTTGAAGTGAGCTACACTCCAATCTTTAGGTATAAGAGAAAAAATGTTTTATTTTTGCATATTCCTTATTCCATTCTGAATTCAAAATATACAGGCTCCAATACTACTACCATTTTCTTTTTGTGCCTTATTTTATCAATATATTTAAAACTTTTCCAACTTGCCTCTCAACATTAGCTGTGGGGAGTAATGAGATGCTGCTATCAGAATATTATCTTATAATTATACATAATAATGGACTTTGATATATCCATGTGAATATGAGTAATGAGTCATTTATTTGAGTTTAAATGTTCCTCAGTAAGAACATTTTGATGAGCACATTTCAAATCCTAAATATTAATGTGATTTGATTCTCTCCAGGTATCTCTAGCAAGGAGGAAGAGAGGGAAGGAATGGCAAATTACTCTGTTCCTATTTGGTACCCAGATAGCCGCCTGGGAGCTTGGTGACAAATAAAGATGGACAAAATACTACAATAAAAGATATCACAGGTGACCTACCATGTACCATGTATTGCTTCAGACTCTTGTTTCAGGCAGAAATTCTAACATAATGGTTCTTGGTAATGGTTGTACAGTAGAATCACCTGGAGACATTCAAAAGATATACTAATGCTTGGATCTCATTCAAAGAAATTCTGATTCAATTGGTGAGGTGGGGTTGAGGACATCAGAGTGTTTTTTTTTTCAAAAACTCCCTAGGTGATCTGCCCATGGGCCAAAGTTGAGAATCACTGCTTTGAAACATGTGCATTATAGTATTATTTTAATATCATTCATATGTAAGAGTGATAAATTTATTGAGATTCCAGTGTACATAATAGAATATCTTCCTTTACGATTCTTGAGACCATGGGCCAGGTCTTTCATTTTCAGTACCTATCACAGTGTATAATTGATAAACTTGTGTTGAAGATCTTAGTGATGATGATTGGGAAGCTTCTTGAAGTCATATTCATACTGCCTGGCCCACCTCAGTCAAATATATGCTTATTAAATGAAAAAAAAAAAGCTTAAATTAATGAGTGATGATGGGGTGACATACTGCCATATCACTTCCTTAGAAAAAGGAGACAGAGAAACTCTGCTAGTTCCACTGTTCCTGGCTCTGTGGAACTTTACTACCCAGCAGGAAATGACTAGCATGAGTTCTTTGCCATAGTTGAACCACAGAACCCTGAGCCCATCCCTGGGCCAGCTGTAGAGGACCCTCCCCTCCTTCATCTGAGGCTCCTCCTTGCCAGGTTCATGTTGTTATCAAGAAGGGAGAGCAGGCAGGGAGTGCCTTTCATGGGGGGTAGAGTGGAGTGGGATGAGACACAACATTGGCACCATAAGAGAAAAAAGAATTCCAAGAACATTGGCAGCCAATGACTGAATTCTGCTGTGATAATCCTTTATTTACTTACTTGGAGTCAAACTTTTGCCCTTTTACAAATTCTTCCCTTTTTGATATGGCTGACTATGGTGGAACTGAATTGTCAGGCATTGAATGAGAGTCATGAGATCCAGGGATATTATGCATGTTTATATGTGTCTACAAGCTGTATTCAAATGTTACCTTCTATGAAAGAGTTCCTTTGAACAATTTGTGATGCTAGAATCCAGGTAGCATATCTTGTTGTCTTGGTTCATACTATACAAAATGTATCACATTATGTTCTTATCATAGGAGCATCCCCTACATTATAACATTTTATTACAGAAAGGTGGAAGTTGGGAGTCAAATTGTTTCCATGAAGCCTATAATAAAAGACATGTTCTGATAGTGTCAGCCTCTTTGGTAGATGTTAGTTCCTTCCCCAAATACCAGTATAATAGAGAACTCTCCACTACTGGACATTAATCTATGTATCCAGTGGCTCTTATGTAGGATATTCTAGGAGGAGGTCACATGTTGCACCCATTGCAATGCAGTTAAGAGTTCCTAAGTGTCTCACTTGGGAAGATGTTAACTCTAGTAGAAGCATCCACTGTTTCTCTGACAGATGCACTAGAATACACACAAAGGCAGCAGGAAGTCTCTTAATTCAAGGAGCTCTGACTACACACAGATCTATTCCACAATACCATGTGGAAACAAGGACATTGCCAGGAGGGTTCACTTCTGTGTGATGGCATAATTGTAGGAGAAGGATCTATGAACAAATGAAGCAACTTTTTTTACAGCTCTTGCCTCCTCTCTGGGTCTATCTTTCACTAATGCTCTTATTCAAACCTTCACTTTGTGTTCTTGATTACATTTTAAAAAACACCTCATTTCTAGAATAAGGAGATAAGATATAAATCCACATATGTATTATACAACATATAAAAATACACAGACCCAAAGATCTCATTCTTTCATTGTTATTATAGTTCATCCCACTTCACCTTCAAACTGCCTATTTATCAACTTCTGTCATATTTCTTTATACTTTCCTCTTGTAATTTTGCAATAGCCTCTTATCATTCTAGCATCTTCAGAACTTTCAAACATCCTTTTATCAAACCAACTCTTTCCCTCCCACCCCCCACTGATGAATAAAATTAGATGAGGTGTCAGTCATTCTGTCTTTATTTTCCTGACTCAAATTATTCCTGGGATTTTGTTTACAAAAGATTGACTACATTGTCCATAATTTGATCTTTTTATCCTTTCACATTTCTTCAGTTTCTCAGCTTCTTTATTGGTAGGAAATGATTGCAATCATCTAGGGAAATGTATTTGAGAAGGACACCAGATGGGATAGTTTGCTAGAGTTGCTGTAACAAAATATCACAAATTAGGTGGCTTAAACAACAGAAATGTATTGTTTCACAAATCTGGAGGCTAGAAGTTGGAGATCAAGGTGTCAGCAAGATCATTTCCTTCTAATGGCTGTGAAGAAGAATCTGTCTCATGCCTTTTCCCAGTTTCTGGCCTTTCATTGGCAATCTTTGGTGTTCCTTGGCTTGTAGAAGGATCACCCCAATCTCTGCCTTCATCCTCACATGGCATCCTCCCTGTGTGTCTGTCTCCAAATTCCCCCTTTTTATAAGGACATCAGTCATATCGGATTAGAGCCCACTTTAATGAGCTCCTTTTAACTTGATTACCTCTGTAAAAACCCTGTCACTAAATAAAGTTACTTTGTAAGGTATTGGGAGTGGTTAGGACTTCAAATTTTGTGGGGACACAATTCAAGCCTTAACAGGGTTGAATTAACAGGGGATTACTTTTTCTGAGCTGTGTGTGGCTGAACTGGGCTCTGTCTGGCTTCCTCAGCAGTAGACTTGACTAGACAGTGGGCAGAAACTCTCAGTTTCATTCAGCCTTTTGCCCACACGACAGTGGATTCACTTGGTATCATTTCAAAGGAAACAGTCATTACTGAAGAGTGAAAATAGTGGCTAGGTTTCAAAGGGCCTGCCCACTCTTTCCATGGGAGAACAAAAACTCGCCCTACTCTGCACGTCCTTGTTCTTATTTCTCCTCATCCCTCCCCATGCTCCACCCCTTCTCCCAAGCTATAACCACATCTGACATTTTCCTCTGACCCTCCTCAGAAGTTATTCTGGCTGGTCACTACCTGCTGCTTTGCAGAAAGCCAAGGAAGCAGCTTATCGAGGTGTCTTTCTCAAATAGCAGATGTGCTGAGCCTTCCTGCCGTGAACCCTTTGTCCCTCTCAGCCCAGAGATCAGCAACAGGCTTATCTGTGAGTGAAGGGGTCAGTGGGATGAGCCAAAAACCCCACATGGAGGTGAGTGAGGGGGTGAAAGGAGTTGAATGAAATGGATAGTCAATGGAAGAGTTCACATAAGCATCTACAGAATTCTGCTTGAAGTTTTGGTTCATTTTTCCAGCCTGCCCATGATGTTTCTAGACCTGCTTGTTATAGGACAGAACATACTCCTTAACTGTCTCTCAGGCCTAAGGGAATAAAGCTGCAAACTTAGGCGGTGCTGTAGGTGGCTCTGTTTTTTTTTTTCCAATGGAAAAGCCAGCAGTTTGTTCTCAACTAAACTATTTACAACATTTGTGTTCTTCTGACTCTCTGACATCAACCAAAATAAAAGATACTTTTGCCTCAGGGAAACTTGTAAGCTAATTGAGTTCATATAGAGACCAGGAAAGCTTATTGAAAATCATCACCCAATATATCTGGGCATTAGAGTTTCTAGAAAGGTGATTACTAGGGGGAATTGAGAGATTAAGAAAAGACAAAAGAAAAGCACCTTTTGTTTGAGAAGACTTTTGGCAAAGGGCATAACCTGGGTGTGGTGGAGAAGGTAAACATTTACCTCTTACCAATGCTGTGACTTAACCTTTTTGAACCTCAATGTTTACCTTTTAAACTTGTCAGAAGGGAAAATAATTCTTGCCTCAAGGGTGAATATTAAGTGAGATGATGCAGAATGACAATGACAGGTCATTTGTAGGCAAATTCTCCTGCCCATTTCAATAGAAGGATTTCAATTTAGTTTTGATTCAAAGGTAGGAAAGGAAAATGAGAAACTCTCAAAGAGAAAAAGAAAGCAGCTACATAATGCTGAAACATCTCTCTGCATGGAACTTGCCCACAGGGCACCACGTACTATGAGGCAACGGATTGGGCAAAGCAATGTTGAGACCAGGCATGCTCTGGCCACATGCTCCCCAATCCAGACTTAGTCTCTTTCTAAAAGCAGGTTTTTGCACACACGTTTACCGATCAACAGAGAGCCTTTGGTGCTGTTCTGGTGTAGGAGTTGAGGAACCAAGGAGAGTTCCTTGAATTATTATAGCTCACTCTAGTGCCTCCCTTCTCTTCTAATAGTGTACTCTTTTTGTACCACACAGTCACTACATGTGTTGTCTCTCCACATGAATGAAGGGCAGAGAACAAGTCTGTTATTTCTCTTTTATGCACTGAAGCTCCACAATGCTGAGCAAATACTAGACGTTCAGTGAATGGATTTTCACTCTAGCTATAACAGTCAATTTACGATGGACCAACTTTCCACTGGGTGGATTCCCTGGTGGTTCAGATGGTAAAGAATCTGCCTGCAATGGAGGAGACCTGGGTTTGATCCCTGGGTCAGGAAGATCTCCTGGAGAAGGGAATGGCAACCCATTCCAGTATTCTTGGCTGGAGAATTCCATGGACAGAGAAGCCTGGCAGGCTACAGTCCATGGGGTTGCAAAGAGTCAGACATGTCTGAGCAACTAACACAACTTTCCACTAAACACAACTAGGAGAGCTGGATTTTTAAAGAGTGATCTGTTTGAAGACATCAGAGAATTACCATAGTGGGACTTCCCTGGTGGTCCAGTGGTTAAGACACCATGTGTCTGAAACCATTTTCCTCAGATTGGGATATGAACTCATGTGCTGGGACTCGAACTCATGAGGCTGGGACTCGAACCCAGCCACAACCATGGTCTTCCAACTGAGATCACAGACCTGGTCTCAGGACCTAATAAAACGCAGGTTCTTGATGTTTCATCACAGAAAGAATTCAGTGAGAGACTAAGTGATAGGGAAGAAGTAGATTTATTCAGAGAGAAACACACTCCAGAGAGTGTGTGGGCTGTTGCAAAGGGTGAGTATGGCCTCAAAATGTGGTGTGGTTAGCTTTTTTTATGGGCTGGGTAATTTCATAGGCTAATGAGGGGGAGGCTTATTCCAACCATTTTGAGGAAGGGGGCAGAGATTTCCAGGAATGGGCTGCCACTCACTTTTTGGTCTTTGATGGTTAGTCTTGGAACTGCCCAGCACCTCTGGGTGTGTCATTCAGCTTGCTGATGTGTTACAATGAGCATATACTGAGGATCAAGGTCTAGTTGAAGTTGACTTGTCAGCCATCTTGGACCCATTTGATCTAATCAGTTTATGTTGTGTCCTAGGGCTGGGTCATTCTATCGAAGGCTGTGCTCTGCCCTCCTTCCTCCTGTTTCACTTCCAATGCAGGGGACCAGGTTAGATCCCTGGTTGGGGAACTAAGATTCCACATGTCCTGAGGCACAGCCAAAAAATAAAAATTAAAGATGAAGTCCATTTTAAAAGAGGGAGAGAGAGATACACAGCAGCAGAAATTAGGGTCAGGGTCCTAGAGAGAAAGAAAATGCACCCAGGTGAGATGAATGTTGGGGCTATTTCTCCTCTCCAGGAAGTTGCTGATTCACAGGAGAAGTGGGGCTGAGAGGCTGAGGATACAATCATAAAGTGATTGCTAATCGACTGTATCTCAATAAAACTGGGGGCAGGGGGTGGGGGGTGCGGTGGGAACCCCAAACAAATGCTTCTAGGGCTCTGAGGAAAAAAGAAAGGGATGACTAAGAGACAGAGGAAGCTGAGCAAAGTCTCACATGGTTGAGAAAATGAAAACTGGAACTGAGAGTTCCCCAAGGAGAAGGGGCCTTGGGCTCACATTTGTGATCCCTGAAGGGCTGCACCAAGATGTAACAAAGAACCAGAAACAGCTCTGTCAACAGCAAGATTGAATTCCAACTCAGATCAGGGTAATCCAAGTCTGGGTTAAGGCAAATAGCCCTATTCTGTTTTCCAGAAGCAAAAGTAAATCCACTCTGGAAGAAGAGAACACCCTTCAGAACCTCTATACTTTTTCATACAATTATTCAATGATGTTTACCTTTATATAGCTTCCCTACCCTTGCCTTTCAGATCCTTACTGAGATGTGGAAAAGGCACAGACAGTCGAGAACCCTGGCGTCTAGATCTGTTTCCTTATTTGGAGGGTAAGACAGGTTTATCTGGCTTTGAAATTTTCTGTCTCTACCTGTGGAACTGAACTCTGCCTTACCTTCACTGTGCTGCATCCTCTTTGAGTCACCAAGAGGTGATTCACCTCACTGGTGAGGGAGAGATTCCTGCCCTAGGGCTAGGGAATGGCTGAACAAAGAATACCCAGCACTGGTCATATACATTCACATATACTCACAGCCCCGTATGCTCAAACATGCTCACAGCCCAGAGAAGGAAGACACTGATGCCATGTGAAGTCACAGAAGGGGTGCACTTGGGAACAGAGTGAACAACCAGGGGCTGTGGGAGGCAGGTTTTTAGTATCAAGAGGTGGGGGGTGGTGCAAGGAGCTCAGCTGGTGCTCTGTGATGACCCTGAGGGGTGGGATGGGGGGCATTGCGAGGGAAGCTCAAGAGGGAGGCGGTATTGGTATACTTAGAGCTGATTCACAATGTCGTGTGGCAGAAACCAACACAACATTGTAAAGCAATTATCTTCCAATTAAAAAAAAAAAAAAAAAAAAAAAAGGAGAGTGGGAGTGATCCCTGCTTCCCATGGAAAGATATGATTGGCTTGTTTGAAAGATTCTGTGGGCTGGTTGGGAAACTGGAATCCACCTCTAGGGATAAGCAGGAACAGTGCCTGGTCCCTTTGATGAAGAGGGTTGTTTGGCTAGAGGATCTCATCTGTGGGAGCCAAGTGGGGATAGAGGCTTGCTGTTAGACCATTTGAGGCACTTTGGATTTTACCAGTTGTCAATATTACTTATAATGTAATGAGCAAGATTACAGTCATGCCCGACTCTTTGTGATCCCATGGAATAGTCCATGGAATTCTCAAGGCCAGAATACTCGAGTGGGTAACTGTTCCCTTCTCCAGGGTATCTTCCCAACCCAGGGATTGAAACCAGGTCTCCTGCATTGCAGGCAGATTCTTTACCAGCTGAGCCATGAGGAAAGCCCAAAACCAATTGTCAGGGTAGCACACAATTTCAGGCCTTTTGTACATTTCCCAAGAGACAAGGCCATGTGACAACAACACCCAGCACCCAACTTCTGCTCCTCCTTGATTGCCTTGACTTTTCATGTACTCTTGCCACTTCACACTCCCTTCTATAATCCCATGGCTCTCACCAGAGTTTGGGTCCTTATTACCTCTGCAGCTACCCACCCCAGTATTCTGGCCTGGAGAATTCCATGGATTGTACAGTCCATGGGCTCACAAAGAGTCAGACATGACTGAGCAACTTTCACAGTGAAAATTTTTGTCTGCCATATCAGCAAACAAAGGATGTTGCGTCAAGCCATCTCATTACAAGTTAACCCTGAGGAGATTCAGGATGAGAAAGCACAAGATACTGGCTTCAGATAGCTGAGGCACTTATCAAACAAATGATTTCAATGAGCCCAGTCATGTGTATCTTATATACACAGAAAAGTGCTAAACTTTTTAACTTGAGATGTCTGGTTTTCTTTAATTAACAGTAACCTTTCAATGTTCTGACTACCTGGTCTTTGTTGCAAAAACTCCTATATAACCTAGTTCTTCCCTTGCCTCTTGGAGCAGTTTCTCAGAGTGATCTGAGATGCTGCTTCCTGGGCTTAAGTCCTCAGTTTTATCTGCCAAGTAAAACATAACTTTTTGGGGACTTCCCTGGTGGTCCAGTGCTTAAGAATCCACCTTCCCGAGGGTGGGATGATTTGAGAGAATAGCATTTAAATTTGTTATATTACCATATGTAAAACAGATAATCAATGCAAGTTCGATGTATGAAGCAGGGCACTCAAAGCTGGTGCTCTGGGGCAACCCAGAGGGGTGAGGTGGGGGGCTTCAGGATGGGGGGACACAAGTACACCCGTGACTGATTCATGTCAATGTAGGGCAAAAACCACCACAATATTGTAAAGTAATTAGCCCCTCCAATTAAAATAAGTAAATAAAAAAAAAAAGAATCCGCTTTCCAATGCAGGGGACGACGCAGGTTCAGTCCCTAGTTGGGAAACTAAGATCCCATATGCCTTGGGGCAACTAAGCCCATGCACTGCAATGAAGACCCAGCACAACCAAAATTAAAAAAAAAAAAAATTCTTAACTTTTAGGTTATGCAGTTGACACCTCCCATCTGTCGTGGTAACATCAGGCAATAGGTTTCTCTGGCTCTGTTTCTCCCCTGGTGGAATCCATTCTTGTCATAGCTGACATACTAATCTTCATAAAATACCACTTTAACCACATTACCACCCAGCACCTGGGATTTGGCCTCCCCAAGTTGTGTGAAAATGCAAGGACAGCTAGCACAAGGACAGGCCAACTGAGCTGACAGTGATCTACTGAGCTTCAGGAGTCAATACCCTGACTTCAGAATGAAAAATTAGATATCTGGCTTCATGTTGTTACTTTCTAAACATGATCAGATGTGCGTGCGTGTTCAGTCACTCAGTCCATTGTGTCTGATTCTTTGCAACCCTATGGACTGTAGCCCACCAGGCTCCTCTGTCCATGGGTTTTCCCAGGCAAGAATACTGGAGTGGATTGCCACTTCCTCCTCAGGGGATCTTTCTGACCCAGGGATTGAAGCTATGTCTCCTGCATTGCAGGCAGATTCTTTACCACTGCACCACCTGGGAAGCCCATGATCAGGTAACTAAACTTACCAAGTAAAGTTAGTACCAATGACATTATTCTTTTCAATAAAGTAGATCACCTAGGTTGTAAAAATAGGCTTTTTATTTATCAGAGTCAAAAGGAAGTATTTTCATTTTGAATGATTAGAAAAATATGTGGCTGTAATCATTTTTTATTTTTTCTGAGTTGATGCTTTGCAAGCAAAGACTGGAGGAGACAGGCCCATCAGAGTCTTTCACTTTCCTTAAGTCTCTAGATGCACTGCCCTCATAGCATCCCCATTATATAAATCCATCACTCATTCATCCAACTGACTTTTTTCCCCCTCTTTTCTTAGCTCAATTTTAGGTTCACAGAAAAATTGAACAGAATGTGTAGAAAGTTCCCACATACAACCTGTCTCCATACTTGCATAATCTCCTTCACTACTGACAGCCCACATCAAGTGGTACATTTGTTACAGTAGATGAACCTACACTGATACAATGCAAGCCACCATTTACATTAGGGTTCACTCTTGGTGTTGCACATTGTGTGGATTGGACAAAAGTGTAATGACATGTATTCACCACTGGAGTGTCATACAGGATAGATTCCCTGCCTGAAAAATCCTCTGTCCTCTGCCTATACATTTCTCTCTCCCAGCTATACCCTGGTAGCCACTGATCTTTTTACTGTCTCTATAGTTTTGTCTTTTCCAGAATGTCAGTATAGTTGGAGTCATGCACTATGTAGCCTTTCCAGTTAGGCTTCCTTTACTAAGTAATATACATTTGCTTCCTTCATGTCTACTCATGGCTTGATAGCTCATTTCCTTTTAGTGCTGAATAATATTTCATTGTCTGGCTGAACAGTTTGTTCATTCACCTACTGAAGGACAACTTGGTTACTTCAAAGTTTTGACAATTAAAATTAAAACTGCATCTTGCACACTGTTAGCCTTATAGGCAAACCTACCTGGGCTGACCAGGCCAAATGAGACTGTGGTGGGATTCCTGATAAGTGGCAGCATCATTAAGTGCTGCTGTATGCAGGTTGTGTTTGAGTAAGATACCTCCCGCTAACTACCCCCATGCAGGGGGCTGCATTATAAAATTCACATCTGGGCACGTTTCATGGATACCAGATTTTCCCCCATAGACATCAGTCAGTTAGCCTGCACAAGCATTTATTGTGTATATTCAGTGTTCGGGTGGAAGATGAGGTGAATAAGATGACTAACTGCCCTCAGGAAGACTTGAGAGTCATGTAGAGAGCCTGTTACTACAATAATGTCCTTTCAACAAATACTTATTGAGCAAGTACTATGTGCCAAATGCTATTGGAAGGTTTTTCATCCCGTTCACACAGTGCACCAGCCAGGACATTTTACAGAAACAGGGAACTGAGGCTTAGGCAGGTTGAAGGAAACCCCCTTCCCAGCTGAACTGCAGAAACTTGAACAGTTTCTAGACAACAACAGGACAATCCAGACCAGCCTCTGGTCCATGTGTTGATATCCATGAGAAGCTACTCCTTGGGCCCTAATGTTCCAAGATTATGTTCTCTATTACTATCCTTTTAAGCCAAGGGCAGAGTCAAGGATGCCAAGGAAAAACATACACATACAAATCACGAAAAGTACAACAGGTCTCTGATCCTAGCAAGGTACCTTAATGACTTCCTGACAGTAGTTTGGTCTCCTGAATTATAGCAAGACGAAGACATATAGCCAGGAATGAATATCCATTTAGGAGGGGAAGGGAAGATGGGAAGTCATTCTGAGCCTTTAGGGCAGCAGACTCTGCAGTTTTGGGCTGATACCTGATCCAAGATCTTTCTGTGACAAGCCATTCAAGAGAGAATGCTGACTGAAAAAGAAGCGTGGCCAGGGAGATCAGGAAAAAAAAAAAGAAAAAAACCGTCATGACAAAATGGCAAGATTAAATAAAGCAAAGCAAGAAAAAGGAATTAATAAAAATTTAAGGAGAAATTAATGAACTGAAAACAATAAAACTAATATAAACAACCCCCAAAGCTGATTAGTTAACAAGAAAAAATACAATAGGTAATCTATATTCTTACTCACCAGGGCTGGTCTAGTTACTGCCACTGCTGAATGTCTAACGGACTGGCAACAGGAACAATGCTGAATTCCCCATAAAGTGGGACAAACCAATCAATTGCTGGTAAGCTGGTTACATTGGACTCCTCCCATTCTGCAAGGGTCAGTGCTTCCTCTTGACTGGAATGGACACGTGTCACAGGTTTCAATTTTCTTTTCCAACATCACTGTCCAAGGGCTTCCAGAATGTTTCATCCATCAACACAGAATCCTGCCTAGTAACCCAAGAGACCAAGAGATTAATTTTACAGCCAGGGAGGCATGCTGTGGACACATGACCATGATTCTATACCATTCTACCCAGAATTCGCCAACCTGATTGAATAATAGGATGACAAAACTGAGGTGCCATCTTCTAGGATCCAGGATGCACCCTAAAATAATGACCATTATGAAGGGTTGTATCCCCAGTAGGTAGAATTCATGCATCCAGGAGTCAAGGGGCAGGGGAAGGATGGGAGAAGATGGTTGTGCTTAGAGCTCCTGCGAATCTCTGCAGGTTGGAGGTCCTGATTCCCAGAGGGAGAAACTCTTCCACCAGGAATCATAGAAAAAGTCCCACTCAGCTTTAAGCTATGACTGCCACCTGTTCGCTAGGACTCCTTCAGCAAAGAGGCCAGCAGACAAGCAGAAGTGTTACTCTCTTGGTAGGAGAGTACTTACTCCTCATCAGCAGGAGTAAGTAGACTACCTTTACACAATGGGACAAGGCAGGTTATATTTGGCACCCAGATAATCCACAGGGTGTCTCTTGATACTCCTCCTGCCCATTTTTAAAAATTTTATTGAAGTATAGTTGATGCAATGTTGGGTGAATTTCTGCTAGAAAGGAAAGTGATTTAGTTACACACACACACAAACACACACACACACACCTATGTTATTGTTGTTCTGTAGCTAAGTCGTGTTTGACTCTTTGTGAGTCCATGGACTGTAGCCTGGCAGGCTCTTCTGTCCATGGGATTTCCCAGGCAAGAATAATGGAGTGGGTTGCCATTTCTTCCTCCAGGGAATCTTCCTGACCCAGGGATCGAACCTGTGTTTCCCACATTTCTTGCATTAGCAGGTGAATTTTTTTATCACTAAGCCATCAGGGAAGCCCATATATATGTATATACTTTTTCATATTCTTTTCCATTATTATCACAGGATATCTAATATAGCTCCCTGTGGTATACAGTAGGACTTTGTTGTTCATCCATCGTATACTTAATAGTTTGCATCTACTAATTCCAAACTCCCAATACTTCCTTTCCTCTCCTCACCGCCCACCCCACAACTTGGCAACCACAAGGCTGTTCTCTGTGTCTGTAAATCTGTTTTCTGTTTCCTAGTCCTCTGCCCAATTGTGATGGTAAATCAACAAGTGCAGCAACTCTGGCCTGAGGAGTACATGGTAACCAAGCACTCAGAAATGTCAGGGATGATTCCTGAGTCCCCCCAACAGGATAGCCACAGAGACTAGCAGAGGTGCTAGCTGAGGTTGAAGAAAGTCAAGAATGGGTAATAGATGATGGGCATCAGTTGTGTTAAGACCAGCTACAGCAGTGGGAGCTGGGGTTTGTATTACTAACGTTATTTTAAGTTCCCCAAAGGAAACTTCAGGAGGTTTCCTCTACTTGAGGAGAGTAGAGTGTGTGTTTCCAGTGGGATCAACTTATGATTCTAAAAGGCATACTGAACTCCCAAGGGGTGGACTGTGCTGGATGCTGTGGTGCATGGCCTGGAATCCTTCTTCAGGACTGAGGCACTTATTCCTTCAGCTGCTGGAGGAGAGCTGTTTGCCAGTGGCTCAGCTTTCAGTTGAGCCTCTTCCCAAGAATTGCCTTTGGCTGAAGGAAGTTACCTCACCCGAGGTTATACCCCTTTCTGGTAGCTGGGCTCTAGTTGACATGAGGGTTCAAAGCCCTGGTCCCCCTGCTTTAATTTGAGACATCTCCAGAGGGTCTTCCTAGCTTCAGAGTAGAGGCTTCCCCATCGCAGTTCATTACATTACAGTCCTCCCTCCATCCATTCTGTTTCCCTCACTCCCTCACAGTGTTGTTCCTGAGAGCACACTCCAACAATCCACCTGCACGCAAATCTCCATCTCACAGTCTCCTAGGAAACCCAAATTACAATCCTGGTAACTGGACGTTTTAGAAGCTGGTTCCACCTGCTTTTTTGTGGACAACAACCATTGCATCCTTGAGAAGCCAGAGGTAAGTTGAGGATAGGGAATGACAAAAGGTTGCAGAGAAATCTCAGAAATACCCCCTCGCATCCTTGGCTAATGGCTGTCTCTTCAGGGCAACAGCAGCAGGAGGAGTGAAGCCAGGAGTTACACAGGCTCAGACATTTTCCATTTCTCTCAAGGTTTCTCATTGAGCCTGATAGCAGAGGACCCTACTCATTGCTCTTTTGCGCTGATTATTCTTCCTTTTGTGGCATCCTTGACAGCATCCTGCCAAGTGATCATCAAAAGAGCTAACTACCACCATTGGAAAAGACCCTGATGCTGGGAAAGATTGAAGACAGGAGGAGAAGGGGATGACAGAGGATGCGATGGTTGGATGGCATCACCAACTCGATGGACATGAGTTTGAGGAGACATGAGTTTGAATAAGCTCCAGGAGTTGATGATTGACAGGGAAGCCTGGTGTGCTGCCGTCCATGGGGTTGCAAAGAGTCAGACACGACTGAGCGACTGAACTGAACTGAACCACCAGCAGTGAAAATAAAGGCGTTCCTTCCACTCTGCTCTTAAATGTCTCCTCAAAGAGAAACTACAGAGAAGGCAATGGCATCCCACTCCAGTACTCTTGCTTGGACAATCCCATGGACGGAGGAGCCTGGTAGGCTGCAGTCCATGGGGTCGCGAAGAGTCGGACATGACTGAGCGACTTCACATTCACTTTTCACTTTCATGCATTGGAGAAGGCAATGGCAACACACTCCAGTGTTCTTGCCTGGAGAATCCCAGGGATGGGGGAGCCTGGTGGGCTGCTGTCTATGGGGTCGCACAGAGTTGGACACGACTGAAGCGACTTAGCAGCAGCAGCAGCAGCAAAGAGAAACTAAGGGCAATGTCCCAAGCAGGACCTGGCTTAATATCTTCCTTTCAAAATATATTTTTAGTGGCCTACAGTAAAAGGTAGATTTATCCAAAAGGAAGCTTCATCAACCTCAAAACCATTTCTTCATATTTCAATTTTCTTCAACTTTTTCAATGTGCCTTTACAACCTATTAGTCACCATAAAGACATTTAGAGGAGACCAGAAACAAAGTTAAAGACAGTGAATGAATCGGAAGATAACCCTTGTGTTTTGGGAGCCTAGCACAAAGTTAGAAGGCAGCTGTGTACATTTTAGCAAGATTTTCCACAGACCCAAATGTAAAATTCGCCCCATTTTAAGGTCAGCATTGAGGTAGGGACAAGTGGCAAGTAGAAGAACAATAATAATGGAAATAAAGACTTGCTGCTGCTATTCCCCTGCCGCCAGGCACTCACACAGATGGAGCTGGAGGCCGCGGGTATGTTCAGGGACACCTGCTCAACCCTCTCCCTACCCAGTGCTCACTGTCCAGGCCCCAGAAGCACTGGCAGGAGACTCCCACTGGTTTGTATCATAATTCTCTCCTCTCAGGCAGAAAGTAGGGTGTTGTGAGTGCCAACCAGTACATGGAAGGAGATGACTGGACAGATTTACTTCTGCCTGTCCCTGACTTCCTGTCACGCAGGGAAGGACTGGTTTGTAGGAGGGACTGAAACACCTGGGAGTCCTCAGGTCATTAAAGGGCCTGTTTACTATAAGAAGGATCGATGCAGCATCCCATTGACTTCACAATCAATTTCCTCATAAGTCTCCTCTCCTCTCTTCCAAAGGCTGAGCCATTAAGTGTGCGTTCCCTCCAGCAGACAACTTTGCATTTCAAGGCAGAAATAGGCAGTTATAGGAATTAGTGCAAGCTGAGTGGAGCCCTGCCCAGGCCCCTCCTCGCTCTTTCTCTGTGGGCTCCTCAGTCCTGATCCTCCTCCTGTCTTCTCTTCCTGGCGTCATTCTCTGACTCCTTTCCTGAGCACTGGGACGGGGATGTTTTCAAAAAGCTTTATCAAGCTGGCCCCACAGAAGAGCCACTTTGTACCCACTAGCACTAGCAGAGCCAGGATGGGGTGGCTCCAAGAAACACTGCCACAAATTCTTAAGGTGTCCCAGGCAACGTGTTCACGCATACACCCACACTACTTTCACCAGCTCACACCCAGGTCTGGGCAACCTTAGCCCCAAAGGGCACATTACCTATGGCAGTCCAGAAAGCTCTTTTTTTTTTTCATTTAGAAATGCTTTTAATCCATGAGGATGACTGCAGTCCGACAAACATGCTCACCCTGAGGCTTAGGAAGCCTTCTGGTTCAACGTAAGGACAGAGCACTGTGCTCCATCATGGCACAGATATTTTTACTGAACACTTTTCTGAACCTTTACCTCATTTGCCATGTCCTTTCACCAGAAGCCTTTCTACCATGCTGGTCCAGCAATCTCGTTCAGTCTGTGGCGTCAGTCAGCTGGTCCACAGAAGAAATGAAACAAGACCAACTGCTGTGGTGGAGTGAGGTGGTGAAGATCACTCTGTAATCAGGCTGCTTCTAGGAAAATGTCTCCACCCTGACAAATAGCTGTGTGCTTACTTAGGATAGAAAGATGACTGAGAAGGCAGCATTCTAAGGTTCTGCCACTGAGGGGTGGCACATGTGATGATGACAGGACATACAGAAACTGCATGGGAAGGACCAGATTATCTGTTTTCCTTTTTCTCTATTCTTTTCAGGTTTGGGTTTTTTAAACATTTCTTAAAAAATATTTATTTGGATGCACTGGGTCTTAACTGCAGCACGAGGGATCTTCTATCTTTGTTGCAGCATGCGGGATCTATTACTAGCTCCCTGACCAGGATCAAATCTGCCTCCCTCTCCCCCCATGTTGGGAGCATTGAGTCTTAGCCATTGGACCACCAAGGAAGTCCCTTGGGTTTGTGCTTGTTTTTCCTTTGAAGAAGCGGTGGTCAGGAAGCCTTACAGAGTAGACAGGTAAGTGGGATGTTAAAACATAGCCCATAATACTGATGCAGGACTCACTGGAAGAAATAAGTGCTGCAACTAAGATCCAGAGTAGTGTGGGTCCTGGAGTCATGTGTCAAGGTCCAGTTCTGACTCTGCTCTCTGCCAGCTGTGTGGCCTTGGGGAAATGACTTAACCTTTCTGTGCCAGGATTTCTCATTTATAAAGGTAGGGGAAACAAAAGTTCCTCTCCCACAGGCTTATTGTGAGGACTGGATGAGTTAACAAGTATGAAGCTCTTAGCACAGTCCCAGGCATATATTAAGTGCAGTACACATTAGCTAGTAGACAATTTTAGAACATCTGCTTTTATCTCTCGTGACAGAAAGTTTTCCATCTTTCCAGGTAGATATAAAAGTAGAGGAAAAACAAGACCCAGGAGATGGGGAAGGAAGAGGAGAGGAAAAAAGATGGGCTGGAAAAGTGTAAAAAAAAGAAGCAGCAGGAGGCTTCAGGTCCCTGGGGTGGGTGAAGGGTGCCTCCCACATGCCTCTTGGACAGAAAGGAGGGCTTTTCCCCTGGGGACAGAGTGCGTTATAGATTGCAAAGAAGATACATCACCCAGGGTCTCACGAGAGCCAGAGCGAGAACATTTACAGGATTTCTGAGAAGCTGAGAGCCCACAACTGTGAATACACACCTCATAGTCTCACCATGTCAAACCAGGAAAAAAATGCAGTGTCAACAGTGAAGGAGTCATGATTGGGCTCCTAAGGGCATCAGACCACACACTCAGCACTTGTTATGTGTGTTATATGTGTTTTTTTAATGCAGAATTTTCTATTGGTTAAATTTTCTGATGTAAGTATGAAACAAGAGTGTTAATCCTCTACTTCATATATTCAGGAATGGAAGGGAAAAGAGCAGGGAGTTCCATGTCATTTGAGTATATTTCATGTCACTGAGTACCTGGTAAGTGTATGTTATAAAATGCCTTGATGTGGGTTCCACCAAGGGATGAAGATGAGTTTCCAGGTAGACAAGTAGGAAGGAGACAGACATACAAAACAAGAGGAAGAGGAATCTAAAGTCTAAATATGATTTGTGCAGAACACACCAGTGGTAGAGGGCAAGGGGAGGAAGATGAGGCTGAGAGCTGGTGCTAGGCTAGGACTTGGTGTATCATGTCTGGGAGCTTGAACCTGATCTTTCTAAGCTGTGATTAATCACTGAATGGTGTTGAGCAGGGGAGTCAGGTTGGAAACACAATGGAGTAGGGTTTCAAAGGGACCACTACTGGACATGGGAAAAAAACGAGATCCCCAGCAATAGTTCGAGTAGGTCGGATGAAGGCTTGAGCTAAAGCAAGACTCTAGAAGGGAATGGCAACCTACTCCAGTATTCTTACCTGGAGAATTCCATGGACAGAGGGGCCTGGCAGGCTACAGTCCATGGGGTCACAAAGAATTGGACACAACTGAGTGACTAACCCACTCCGGGGGTGGCAATTCACCTTTCGGAACTGAAATTAGTAGAACTTGGAGAGCTTATCAGTAAGAGAAAGGATGGCTCCCTGGTTCTAGTTTGTGTGGTTGAGAGGATGGTGGCAATTCTAGAGACAGTGTGGGAAGATAACTTCCTTTTTGGATGCAGAATGGAGAGGAGGGGCTGGGTAAGTAGGGGAATGTGTGTGTATGTATAAGCAGAAGTGGAGTTAGTGAAAGATGCTTTCTAAAGCTGAATGGAGAAGACATTTAGCTTATCTGCTGTTTCATATTGTCTTTGCCCCCTCTCTTCTTTAGAGAAAGAATATTTAAAGATACACGAAATGTTGATGAACCTAGAGTCTGTCATGCAGAGTGAAGTCAGAAAGAGCAAAACAAACACATATTAACACATACATATGGAATCTAGAAAAATGGTACTGATGAACTTACCTGCATGGCAGGAATAGAGACACAGATGAAGAGAACAGACTTGGGGACACAGCTGGGGAAGGAGAGGGTGGGACAAATTGGGACAGTATAACTGACATATATACACTAACATGTGTAAAATAGCTAGCTAGTGGGAAGCTGCTGTGTAGCACAGGGAGCTTAGCTCAGTGCTCTGTTGTTACCTACAGGAGAGGGATGGGTGTGGGAGGGAGACTCAAGACAGAGGGGATATATGGATACCTATAGCTGATTCAAGCTGTACCCAGAAACACAACATTACAAAGCAATTATCAGTTCAGTTCAGTCACTCAGTATTGTCTGACTTTTTGTGATCTCATGGACTGCAGCACGCCAGGCCTCCCTGTCCATCACCAACTCCTGGAGTTTACTCAAACTCATGTCCATTGAGTCGGTGACGCCATCCAACCATCTCATCCTCTGTTGTCCCCTTCTCCTCCTGCCCTCAATCTTTCCCAGCATCAGGGTCTCTTCCAATGCGTCAGCTCTTCACATCATGTGGCCAAAGTACTGGAGTTTCAGCTTCAGCATCAGTCCTTCCAATGAATATTCAGGACTGATTTCCTTTAGGATGGACTGGTTGGATCTCCTTGCAGTCCAAGGGACTCTCAAGAGTCTTCTCCAACACCACAGTTCAAAAACATCAATTCTTCAGCGCTCCAAAAAAAAAAAAAAAAAAAAAAAGGCATGCCAAAGGCAGAGCCAACAACTGACATTTACTAGGTGTTTCTTTTGTGACTTCTTCAGGTGGTTCAGTACTTCACCTATATTACCTCATTTGATCCCCAAAAGGGGATCTTATGAAATGAATATCATCATTCCTAGTTTACAGATGAACAAAGTAAGATACAAGAGATTAAGAAATGTTCTAAAAGCCTCACAGTTAATAAATGGTAGAGATGAAACCACTCCATGAGAATAAAGAATATCTCAGGGAAGAAGCAAGAATTTTTCATTGCTCATATTTGGTGGAGAAGGGGGATAGGCTGATGAGATGTTGGAGTAAATAAATGCACTTGGACTCTTCATCTATTTTATAATACGTTCATGCTTTCAAAACTTGTTTACATTCCTTATCTCAGATTTCTCACTAAATATCTACATGAGGATACCAGGGCCTATACATACAGCTCTATCAATAAACAAACATTTGTCAATCATCGCCAGGAAGCAAGTCACTGTTCACAGTGTTTGCTGAAGTTTCCTTCGTGGTCCTGCTGGCAAGTTTACAGCTGCTACAGAGTTGCCACAGGGGGCCTCCTAACAACATAAGGCAGGTGGGCAAAGTGCCAAATGGAGGCTACAAACCCGTTAGTTTTCAAATTGTATCTTAGTGTCTCCAGGGCCATCGATCTCAAAGGTTGGAATGATTTTGCCCTTTGGCAAAATTTTGCCATTTGGCAGTCAGGAGATGTTTCTTTGAGTCTCACAACTTTGGGCAAGGCGAGGGGTGTGGGGTGTGGGGGTGGGGGTGGGTGGGTGTGGGCACATGGGGAGGTGGTGCTGACATCTAGTGAGTAGAAGACAGATGCATAGATAGAGTTAATCCCTCAGTGTATTTGACCCTTTTTGACCCCATGGATTGTAGCCCACTAGGCTCTTCTGTCCATGTGATTCTCCAGGCAAGAATTCCCCTGGAGAACATTCCTTTCTCCAGGAGATCTTCCCTACTCAGGGACTGAACCCAGGTCTCCTGCATTGTAGGCAGATTGCTTACCATCTGAGCCACCAGGGCAGAGGGTAAGGAGGCTGACAATCATCCTACACAGCACAGAACAGAGTCCCCTCCCCCGCCCCCCCAACAACAAAGGCTTATCCAGCCCAAAACAGCAATAGGGCCAAGGCTGAGAAACCTGCTTCAGGCTTCTCCAATTTCCTTGATTTGAATTTCAGTTTTAAAATTACACTTTAAAATAGTAATAAAACAACAGATTTGCTGAAAATTATTACAGACTAAATTTTCACACATCGTACTCAGCAAAGGATTAACTTGTGCTGCCAACTTAAATGCTTTGGTGGAGAAGTTGGATTAAGTCTTCCTAGTGTAGTGATTGTAAAGGAGAACAATTTCTTAACAAGATTACACACTATGAAGAATATCCTAAAATTTCCAGATAAGTCATTACTTAAATTTTTTTTTAACCATTTCTAACTATTTGCATGTATCAAGGTTTTCTCGACAAAATAAACAAATTTGGAGGCTGAAAGTGACAGAGACTACACACTGTCATCCACATCACTTAGTTTCATATTTTTGTATTTATCAAACAGCCTAAATGACTGACTTTAAGAGTAAAGGTTTTTAAGTTTGAACTAATATGTTTGAATTAAAGAAATAGTGGTCTCCTTTGGAAAAAATAATAAAGGCCTATGCAACTAAAAAGATATTGAAAACCACTGGTAGAGGGTGTAAGATCCATGGCTTGGCCCTTAAAGTGTGTCATTCAGACCAGCATCAGCGCTGTCCTACTGCTCCTACAAATGCAGACTCTCAGGCCTCACCCCAGACCTTCTGGATCAGGATCTACCTTTCGACAAGAGCTCATGTACCTCAGAGCTTGAGAAGCGCTTGGTCTATAGGACTTCACAGAAATGGAATCAAGTATGGCTCGTGGTAGAAACAGTAAGGCCTAAAAGCAAGGTGGGAGAAGGCAATGGCACCCCACTCCAGCAACCACTTCCGGAAGCTGTAGTTACCGAAGGTCAGAGGGCACCTGAGGCAGGAAGTCTGGTCTGTAACTGCACATCCTTGGCCCTTCCAGCTTTTCCCACCTAAGGGGCTCAGAGGCTGCTGCTGCAGCCCTTCCAGAGCTCAGGACTGCTCAGAGCTGGCAAGGAGGAAGGGGGAAGTTGGTGTCTCCTCTCAGGCCGGGCTCTGTGGAGAGAACATTACTCTAAGCATGGCTGGGAGGGACTGGGTTTGCTGGAAAGATCCTGGGACAGGATGGCCTTGGGGAGTAGAGGAGAGGGGCTGGAGAGGGAATCAGAAGGCAGGCCTGCATGCCTGAGGAGGGAGGCCTCTTCAGGTGTTCCCAAGAGGAAATGGAACTATAAAGGCCCTCCAATCCAGTATCGGGATAACTTCAGTGGAGGCAAGAATCACCTAGTCTTCTTAAGAATACAGACAGGTTGAATTGAATGTGTTGAACTTATGTGTCATCTGAATTCTTCATTTTTTGTTGTTTGTTCAATAGCTAAGTCTTGTCCAACTCTTTGCGACCCCATGGACTGCAGCACGCCATGCTTCCCTGTCCTTCATCATCTCCCAGAGTTTACTCAAACTCATGTCCATTGAGTCGGTGATTGCCATCCAACCATCTCATCCTCTGTCACCCCCTTCTCCTCCTGCCCTCAATTTTTTCCAGCATTAGGGTCTTTTCCAATGAGTCAACTCTTTGCATCAGGTGGCCAAAGTATTGGAGCTTCAGCATCAGTTCTTACAATGAATATTCAGGGTTGATTTCCTTTAGGATTGACTGCTTTATTCTCCTTGCAGTCCAAGGGATTCTCAAGAATTTTCTCCAGAATCACTGTTCAAAAGCATCAATTCTTCAGTGCTCAGCCTTCCTTCTGGTCCAACTTTCATATCTGTACATGACTACTGGAAAAAAACATAGCTTTGACTATATGGACCTTTGTCAGCAAAGTGATGTCTCTGCTTTTTAATATGCTATCTAGGTTTGCTATAGCATTTCTTCTAAGGAACAAGTGTCTTTTAATCATGTGTCAGCTGAATTCTTTACAGGCTCCCCTATAAGCCCTGGGAAACAGAAGGTGCAATTTGGCTGGTGGCCTGAAGTGTTGATTCTGCCCGAGACCCCCTGACCAGCCCTGATTTTGCCAGGAGCCTATCTCAGCCTTCTCTTGACCTCTTGAGCAACCCAGTGAGGTTTCTAAGACAAGGCAACAGCCTGGACTCTAGCAGAAGGATTAGGGACCAATGGATAAGGGAAAACCTCTCCATCTCTGTAAAGCCCCCTCAGCTATTCATCCTGAAGATGAAGCAGCTGGGATGACCCTCGGCCCATCCTCCATGGCGCAGGATATATGTTGACATCCAGCTGGGGCCCCTTAGTTCTGCCTTGAGGCTGATTCATCAACTCCCAAAGACTGGGCTTGAGGCCTCGAATCCCCTTGACGCTGCCCTTTGATTCCAGGTTAATGACTCCCAGCTGTGCAGGGTCCTGAGTTTGTTCAAACCTTCTGGTAAGAAAAGGCTGTGAAACCTGAGCTCTTTACTGGACGGCTATGGACACCTTTGGGGACAGCACACAGGTGGCTGGTCCTGGTGGAGGCTGCACCTTGGCTGGGGGATGTCTGTAAAGGGAGGGAGACAGATGCCAAGGCTGCTTGTGGGGGCACCTGAGAAGTCTCATCTACCTCCTGTCCTCTCAGTCCTCAGGCATGAGATCTCTCCCTAAATTCAAGGAATGGTCTTTGGGAGAGGCTTCAGCCTAAAAAGTCTAGGATTTCACCAAGAGCAGAGGGACATGGGTTTCTTGCCTTGCCCCCAAATTCCCGAAACTGACTCTTTCGGGACATTGAGAAACTGTCAGCTGCAAAAACCCATAAACTGGGTAGTGTTAAGCTGTGAATATTTTACTAAGGAAGTCTTCTGCAAGGTACAGCTAACAGAGAAGTTGGCAAGGGTGGGGAGAGGTATGAAGATAATACGGGGAGGCCCTAAGTTCATTGTTATGCACCTGGTTAAGGGGTTCCACTGGAGGGGTGCTCCTCAGACAGGAGTTCGTGTGGGTACATGGGAATCTCTGGAGAAACAGTTCTGGGCAAGGGTGGTGGCAGGAGAGAGAACGGAAGACAAAGAAGCTCAAAGCTGAGTGGTCAGCCCAGCGCCAGCTCAGGTGACAAGGAGAGCATGGCCGTATCGTGGAATACTACGTAGCCACTGAACATACTACATAGCCACGTACTACTGAACCACACTGCTTCTTTAAGACTATTTAAGTAGATGGGAAATTCTCATTATGTATCTGTAAGTGAAAAAAGCTTGTAATACAAACAGCACACACAGATTCCCCTTATTTTGTTGAAAGCACACAGAAATACACATGTACACTCGGGAAGTGTGGTAACTGGAAGTCACCAATGTGTTCACAATGGTTAGCTCTGTGTAGAAGCATTGTGGTGGTTTTGTCATTAAGTTGTATCTGACTCTTGCAACCCCATGGACTGTAGCCTGCCAGACTCCTCTATCCATGGGATTCTCCAGGCAAGAATACTGGAGTGGGTTGCCATTTCCTTCTCCAAGGGATCTTCCCAACCCAGGGATCAAACTTCTACATTGCAGGCAGATTCTTTACCAACTGAGCTACGAGGGAAGCCCCACAAAGAAGCATTGTGGGTAATGTCTATTGTCTTCACGTCTTCCCTAAGTTTCAAATTTTCTGTAACCAATGTGTCTTGCTTTTGTAAACAGGACAGTAACTGCTTACTTAAATGTAGCATGTGTTTCCTTTAAACCGTGGGGAGTGTCAGAAAGTCAGTGGGCTGTCATCCAGGGAGTTGGGAACTTGGGGGGCATGGCTAGTTGCCTCAGAGCAGCTATTCCCCTTCATATTTCCTACAGAAGCCTCAATGCTGTCTTCATCATGCTCCATCCGCATCTTCCCTTTGCCCTTCCCAGACGCACTTCTCTCTTCCTCACTCTGGGCCCTGGGAGGCTGACCTTTGTGGAAAACATCAAAAGTTCTGGTTGGGTTTGGCTAGTGTGGGACTCCAGTAGGAGATCAAAGGGAGACAGGAGTGTGAGGCTGTGGCATTGATCCCTCTGGCTTCCTCCCACTTGGCTGGCCTTGTCTCTCTCTAGGAGCCTATGGCTCCCTCAGAAGGCCCACTCCACACAACTCTCTCTGTCTCTGGGTTCCCTGCCCTCCTGCTGCAGGCCTTGGGGCGATGCAGTGGGCAGAATGGCAGCTGCCAAATAATATCCACATCCTCTTTCCCAGATGGAAAATGTTAACTTATTTGGGGAAAGGGTCTGCAGATGTAATCAAGTTAAGGATCTTGAGAAGCAGAGATAACTCTGGATTATCCAAGTGGACCCTAAATCCAATGACGTGTCCTCACAAGAGAGAGGAGAGGAGGGGTCTGACAGACAGAAGAGAGGAGGCAATGCGACCACAGAGGCAGAACTGGGGCCATGTGGCCTCAAGTCGAGGGCTGCCACAGCCAGCAGAGCCTGGAAGAGACAAAGGCTGAACTCCCTGAGAACATCTGGAGGGAGTCCCCAGCTTCTAGCCCTCAGAACCATGAGTGAATACATTTCTGTCATTTTAAGCCACTTGTTTGTAGTCATTTGTTACAGTAACTTCTAGAAATTAAAAACAGGCGGTAATTGTGTCCCCATTGTTACAAGCCCTGGGGGTCATGGTCTTTTTCTGGTCTCTCCATGCCTTCCCCACACCTGTGTAAAGAATCCCACTCTTTAACTCAACTCACCTTACCCGGTTTTCATGAGCCACCCGTTTCCTGCCTGGAGCCAATCTCACACGGCGTCTGCCTGTGCCCTCCCAGAGGTGGAGCCTGACTTCTCCGTACAGTCTCCTAACTCTGGCCAAGTCAGAGGGAAATCAGCAGACTTCTGAGACTGTTCATTGCTCCAGTGTGGGAGCCACAAGGAGAGATGGTCCTTCCATCCATCCCTCTCCTTCCTCTAGACTTGGGCATGTCTGGGCAGGATGCCTGCAACTGCAGCATCGGTCTCGACACCAGTTTGAATCAACTAGTGAGCCAATAAATCAATCTATCAGCCCTGAAGGTGGGCCTGCTCCTCTTGTCACATAATACATTTCTATATGGCTTATTTCAAGTTGTAGTTATGTTGTTAGTGGCTGGAAGCCTACTTTTGATAATTAGATTGGTTAAATCAGCTTTAAATATCCCAGCACCTTTAAAAAAAAAACTTGAAAAATCTTCATAAAAAATGTTCATGACACATTCAATGTGCTCACACTTGGTTGGCAAATGGTAGAAAAGCAAAATGTGTAAAGATTTATAGTCAACCACTACATTAATCAGGGAATACTGCTGAAATAACAGCAATAAAGTCTGCTAAAAACAATTCTTTGAACATAACTGGACACTCAGTTTAGCAAATAACTATTAAACCTACTACATGCTAGGCACTTATAGGAAGCCCTAGTGGCTCAGATGTAAAGAATCCACCTGCCAATGTCGGAGACATAGGTTCGATCCCAGGGTTGGTAAGATCCCCTGGAGAAGGAGACAGCAACCCACCCCAGTATTCTTGCCTGGAGAATCCCTCAGACAGAGGAGCCTGGCGGGCTCCAGACCATGAGGTCACAAAGAGTCAGACACAATAAAGCATGCACGCATACTTGTAAAGTATTACTTGGAACTGTAGCAAGTGTTCTCCAGTGTCCCACTTTGAAGAGAATTGGCTGAAGGATTGTGGCAGTGTGGTGGTGCTGGGCCCACCAACCCAGATTCACAGAACAAGACAGATGGAGATAGAGCCGTTTCTTCATCAGCCAACCACCCTGCCTCTCAGTTCCAGGACCTGGAAGTAGACATCCTTCAGTAAGGATAGATGGGTTCCTCAAGTCAAAAACCACTCCTACCAGCCTGAAATTTAATAGACAACCATCCCTTTGGGTCAAGTAGTACCATTCCATAAATCCTCTTTAAAATACTACTACCCTTGGGAGATATATTCAAATTAACTGACAACAGTGGATGATTCTTTCAGTGTTTCCACAGAGCTCTGAGGGGATGGGACACAGAAGATGAAGAAGGGGAGATGAAGGGACTGTTTTGGGGAATGCTGGAACAGGTGGGTCATTCAGATTGCAAGTCCCTGGGAGGCAGAAAGCTGAAGGAGGGGCCTGGTGGCAAACCACTTACTTGTGCCTCTCTCCTTGGTCCTATTTCTCATCTCTGCTCAGCCTTCCTCTTTTAAGAAAAACTTAAATGAAAGCCAGCCTCCTCCAATGAACCTTCCCAAGGGTCTCTCCATGGGACACAGGTCCTACGAGACACTCTTAGAAGAAGCTCTGTACTGAAAGCCCTTGGTGAGTCACAAGTAGATTAGCACACTGATGCCTCTGAGAAGTCCTGGAGCTGGAAAATTCTAATTTGTTTGCATAACCCAGCATTTTCCAAACTTTTTTTTTTAATAAAAAAACTCTTTGTTGCATGATCATATCTTAGCAATCAATTCTGAGAAACGCTTATCTGACGCTTGTGGTCTTCAATTGCAGTGTTTGCTATCTGAGTTTTCAGATAACACAGCCCTAGACTTCCTTCTTTTGCCGTTTTCCCTGGCTAATGGCACCCCAGAGCACATGAACAGGAAGGAGAAGAGGCCAAATGCATATTGAACCCTCTCCTGGTTCTTGTTGGCTTTCCTAGCAAATGATTTAGTTGGGAACAGATTTAAACAATTCTTCACTTTATAGTTAACAGATTAGCCACAGATTGCAATTATCTAGACTCTCATTTCTTTATTACTTTGGAAAAATTGGACTTGTTCTCAGCCAAACTTGGCTCCTTTAAAAGCAGTAGCCTCCATAGTAAGCGTCTTTTAATTATCTGTAATCTTTGGAAAGAGCCCAGATATCTCTCCTCCCCAAGGAGAGCTAGTTCAGGGAAACTACCATTGTTTCTGGCCAGAGAATAGTTCAAATACAATCAGTACAGATGTGACTGGATGTCCAGGATGTTGCCTGGAAACTGCAAGTGTTAGTCGCTCAGTTGTGTCCGACTCTTTGCGACCCCATGGACTGTAGCCCGCCAGGCTCCTCTGTCCATGGAATTCTCCAGGCAAGAATACTGGAGTGGGGTGTCATTCCCTTCTCCAGGGGATCTTCTCAACCCAGGGATCGAACCTGGTTCTCCTGCACTGCAGGTAGATTTTTTACCGTCTGAGCCACCAGGGCAGCCCAGAAGCTGCCAAATTTTGAGACAAGTCTCTGAACCAGTCACCTTGTTAGAAATGCAGAAAGTGGGTCCCACTCAGATGAATCTCTGTTTGAACAGATCCCCAGTGGATGTGTACCTCTTGTCTCTCAAAATTAAACAAATAACAGGATTCATCTCATCTTTTTTCATCTATTCAACAAGCAATTACTAGCACCTCACTATTCAACAGCTCTGTATTGAGGACACAATGGTAAAAAAAAGCTGAGAAGTTCCCAGTTCTTATGCACTTTACATCCTACTGGGGGAGACAGACATAAACAGTTTAGAAAACAAAAGATTTCAGGAAGTGTTAAGTGCTGGCAGAAATAAGATCACTGTGGATTAGAAGACGATTGAGGGTGAGATACAGCAGTCAGGAAGGGTCTCTGAATAGGGGGAAAGTGAGGGGGGGGGGGGAGAAAGAGAGAGAGAACACACGACAGGTTGGAGCAGGCACATTCCAGGCACATGGCATAGCTAGAGCAAAGGCCCTGAGGAGAGTATGAACCTGGGAACAGAAAGAAAAATAGCCAGTGTGGCTATAAGAGTTTCAAAGTCAACCACTCTGGAGCAGAGCCCAAGAATTGCATTTCTAACAAGGTCCAGGTGATGCTGATGCCTCTGGTCCAGAGACCATACTTGGACCACCACTGATGTTGAGGCTTGTAAGGCCTTGTCAGGAGTTCAGTTATACTCTGTTTGGTGGAATGTCATTGGAGGATTCCAAGCAAGCAAGAGACAAGATTGGACTTTATTTTCCTCTATCACCACCACACGAGCAGACCTTTCCAGTATCCATTGCCACCTGGAATTGCATCTCTTTCCTGCTTTGCTCATCAAATGATTTGTCCCAATTTTCCACCCTTCCTTTCCATTTCCTCACAAACATTTCCATTGTGTCTTCCAGACACCCCTGATCCCCAACTCCCTGAGTTTAGCCTGTAACAGCCTTCCCCGCTTCTCCTTGCCTTAGTGAGAGCCTGGCTGGTCCTGAGCACACTATTTTGACAGCTCTCTTCAAGGCCAGGAAGGAATGTTGGTGCCTGCTTGTTCTCCACTGTTGCTCCCAGAGTGTAACTCCTATCCCCGCTCACAAAGCCTCTGCCCATTAGAGTATCCTGCTCTCTGATTCTACAGCGAGACTACATGTTCTCGTTCACTGGGGGCTACACCTCCTGTTCTCCATCTCTGCACAGCTCCTGTCAACAGAGATGTTAACCATATAGATGTCCCATCTAGCATCTTGGCTTCTCATTCTCCTTGACCTTCTCATCTCTAATGACCTTTTATTCCTCCATCTCACCTCAGGGTCATAGTCTGTACCTTGTCACCATCAGACATTGTCCAGCTTCTGCAAGCTCAAATGCCCACCGTCTTGCACAGCCTCCTCTCCTTCAATGCACTCGTTCAAGTGTCCATTGCAGCAACTCAACTCTGTCAAGATCACCCTTCTATTGACTCCACCACTTTTTACTATTCATCAACTGCCACCTGTGTTCACTCTTCCTGTCCAGCTTAGGGTTCATGGTCCATCACTGTGTATACTCCCTTCAAAAAACTCTCATCGTCACATTCCCCTCATCTTTTATTATAGCATGCTATAAAACACCATCCTTTTCTCCATACCTGCACTCAAGTAATTTACTGTTACTATGGAAAAGCCACGTCAGAAGACTGTTTTCTCTTTAAGTTCATGATCACAGACCTCAAAGGGGTACTCAAAACAGCTCAAGAATACTACTGTGTTTTTCTGGTAAACCAGCATTCATATTTTCTGAAACAACTTTTTTATCTTTAAAACTCCCGTAGCCCTTCCTGCTTCTTGCTCTCAGCTGATAAACTCTGCTCATATTTCACTGAGAAAACAGAAACTCTCCAATGTGAATTACCTCACTTTTTCACCTTTAAATTACACTTCTACAGTCGTTGGCCTTGGTTCCTTCCCTCTGGTCAATGCCTCCATTGCCTATCGAAGGCCAGTCAGTCCCTGAGTGACCTCTCCTCATTCATTCAATCTCCCTCTCTGTTGGATCAGGCCTACTGGCATCCACCCATGCGTTAGTATCTCCCATCTGTTTCTTCTGTAATTTATATCTGTACTTCTAAATAATATGGCTATTTTTAGCTTCTTCAATTTTAGACGTTTTCAGTTGCTTTCCTTCATCCTCCTCACGTACATTTCCCCCCTTACATCCTCCAAATGTAGTAATATCACCATTTGGGGCTAAATCAATGTTCACTGTTTGTATTACTGTGACTTAAGTACTCAGGGCTGAACTAAGTAGGATGTTATTCTTTGATGGGGCAACTTTGTTTCCTTGGGGTTACTAATTAACTCATTTTTTCAATGCTTAGTTTTAAAAGTATCTTCCACTAAGTTTTTACCAAACCTTTCAAATTGTAAAATAGCTCTCTTGAGTTATGGGGAACGAATTAGGATGGCTTCATCACTCTTGAGTCTGGTGCTTTGGCTTTTGTGGCTGAAGTATGACTTAGCTGGGAGAGTTGACCTGCATCCTTGAATGTGCTGTCTCCAGTATGGTGGCCGTAAACTAGCTGGACTTTGCAGCTCAGAGTTCCAAGAGTAAGTATCCCAGCAAACAAGGTGGAAGCTTTACAAACTTTTAGGACCTTTTAGATGGAAAGTAATACAATGTCACCATATTTTAATGGCTGAAGTAGTCATATGCCTATGCAGACCAGAGATGTGACTGGTGATAGAAGCAAGGTCCCATGCTGTAAAGAGCAATATTGCATAGGAACCTGGAACGTTAGGTCCATGAATCAAGGCAAATTGGAAGTGGTCAAACAGGAGATGGGAAGAGTGAACATTGACATTCTAGGAATCAGCAAACTAAAATGGACTGGAATGGGTGAATTTAACTCAGAAGACCATTACATCTACTACTGTGGCTAGGAATCCCTTAGAAGAAATGGAGTAGCCGTCATAGCCAACAAGAGAGTCCGAAATGCAGTACTTGGATGCAATCTCAAAAACGACACAATGATCTCTGTTTGCTTCCAAGGCAAACCATTCAATATCATGGTAATCCAAATCTATGCCCTGACCAGAAATTCTGAAGAAGGTGAAATTGAATGGTTCTATGAAGACCTACAAGACCTTTTAGAAATAACACCCCAAAAAAGATGTCCTTTTCATTATAGGGGAATGGAATGCAAAAATAGGAAGTCAAGAAACACCTGGCATAGCAGGCAAATTTGGCCTTGGAGTACAGAATGAAGCAGGGCAAAGGCTAATAGAGTTTTGCCAAGAGAACGACTGGTCATAGCAAACACCCTCTTCCGACAACACAAGAGAAGACTCTACACATGGACATCACCAGATGGCCAACAGCAAAATCCGATTGATTATATTCTTTGCAGCCAAAGATGGAGAAGCTTTATACAGTCAGCACAAACAAGACTAGGAGCTGACTGTGGCTCAGATCATGAACTCCTTATTGCCAAATTCAGACTTAAATTGAAGAAAGTGGGGAAAACCACTAGACCACTCAGGAATGACCTAAATCATATCCCTATGACTATAGAGTGGAAGTGAGAAATAGATTTAAGGGACTAGATTTGATAGATAGAGTGCCTGATGAACTATGGACAGAGGTTCGTGACATTTTATAGGAGGCAGGGATCAAGACCATCCCCAAGAAAAAGAAATGCAAAAAAGCAAAATGGCTGTCTGAGGAGACCTTACAAATAGCTGCAAAAAGAAGAGAGGTGAAAAGCAAAGGAGAAAAGGAAAGATATACCCATATGAATGCAGAGTTCCAAAGAATAGCAAGGAGAGATAAGAAAGCCTTCCTCAGGGATCAATGCAAAGAAATAGAGGAAAACAACAGAATGGGAAAGACTACAGATCTCTTCAAGAAAATTAGAGATACCATGGGAACATTTCATGCAAATTGGGCTCAATAAAGGACAGAAATGGTATGGACCTAACAGAAGCAGAAGATATTAAGAAGAGGTGGCAAGAATACACAGAAGAACTGTACAAAAAAGATCTTCACGACCCAGATAATCACAATGGTATGATCACTCACCTAGAGCCAGACATCCTGGAATGTGAAGTCAAGTGGGCCTTAGAAAGCATCACTATGAACAAAGCTAGTGGAGGTGATGGAATTCCAGTTAAGCTATTTCAAATCCTGAAAGATGATGCTGTGAAAGTGCTGCACTCAATATGCCAGCAAATCTGGAAAACTCAGCAGTGGCCACAGGACTGGAAAAGGTCAGTTTTCATTCCAATCCCAAAGAAAGGCAATGCCAAAGAATGTTCAAACTACCACACAATTGCACTCATCTTACACGCTAGTAAAGTAATGCTCAAAATTCTCCAAGCCAGGCTTCAGCAACATGCAAACTGTAAACTTCCAGATGTTCAAGCTGGTTTTAGAAAACGCAGAGGAACCAGAGATCAAATTGCCAATTTCCGCTGGATCATCGAAAAAGCAAGCGAGTTCCAGAAAAACGTCTACTTCTGCTTTATTGACTATGCCAAAGCCTTTGATTGTGTGGGTCACAATAAACTCTGGAAAATTATTCAAGAGATGGGAATACTAGACCACCTGACCTGCCTCTTGAGAAATCTGTATGCAGGTCAGGAAGAAGAGTTAGAACTGGACATGGAACAAGAGACTGGTTCCAAATAGGAAAAGGAGTATGTCAAGGCTGTATAGTGTCACCCCGCTTATTTAACTTATATGCAGAGTACATCATGAGAAACGCTGGGCTAGAGGAAGCACAAGCTGGAATCAAGATTGCCTGGAGAAATATCAATAACGTCAGATATGCAGATGACACCACCCTCATGGCAGAAAGCGAAGAAGAACTAAAGAGCCTCTTGATGAAAGTGAAAGAGGAGAGTGAAAAAGTTGGCTTAAAGCTCAACATTCAGAAAACTAAGATCATGGCATCTGGTCCCATCACGTCATGGGAAATAGATGGGGAAAGAGTGCAAACAGTGTCAGACTTTATTTTGGGGGGCTCCAAAATCACTGCAGATGGTGACTGCAGCCATGAAATTAAAAGACGCTTGCTCCTTGGAAGAAAAGTTATGACCAACCTAGACAGCATATTAAAAAGCACAGACATTACTTTGTCAACAAAGTTCTGTCTAGTCAAGGCTATGGTTTTTCCAGTAGTCATATATAGATGTGAGAGTTGGACTGCAAAGAAAGCTGAGCACCGAAGAATTGATGCTTTTGAACTGTGGTGTTGGAGAAGACTCTTGAGAGTCCCTTGGACTGCAAGGAGATCTAACCAGTCTATCCTAAAGGAGATCAGTCCTGGGTGTTCATTGGAAGGACTGATGTTGAAGCTGAAACTCTGATACTTTGGCTACCTGGTGCAAAGAACTGATTCATTTGAAAAGACCCTGATGCTGGGAAAGAGTGAGGGCAGGCAGAGAAGGGGACGAGAGAGGATGAGATAGTTGGATGGCATCACTGACTCAATGGACATGAGTTTGGGTAAACTCCGGGAGTTGGTGATGGACAGGGAGGCCTGGTTTACTGCAGTCCATGGGGTCGCAAAGAGTCGGACAATACTGAGTGACTGAACTGAACTGAATTGATACAGACTCAAGGGGAGGGAGCATACACCTCATTTCTCAATGGGAGGAATTTCAAAGAATGTTTGTGGCTATGTTTTTCAGCTGCCACAGAGACACATGCACTTATGCATGCATTTGAGTAGAATATCTTTGGAGGGAATCACAAGAAACTGGTAAGGGGAGAAACTGGATGATAGAGGACAGAAGTCGGAAAAAGACTCATTTTGCCCTATAAGCCATTTTCTGTCTTTTATAATTTTGCATCATGTGCTTGAATTACCTTCTCCAAAAATTAAATACTTTTGATCATGTCACAGGTTTTTCTGGAGCTACATCCACCCCTAGAGGTCATATCAGTTTCTAGGACACTCTAGACCACTGCTGTCCAATAGAATTTTCTGTGATGATAGAAATATCTCTGCACTGTCCAATATAGTAGCCATTAATCACATGCAGCTATTACAACTAAAATTAAACCAGATTTTAGTTTCTTAATCATAGTAGCCACATTTCAAATCCTAAATAACAACATGTGACTGGTGGCTACATCTTGGTCAGCACAGCTCTAGAACGTGGGAGGCACGCACATGAATGGAACGAAGGTGGGGAGCATGACATTCTTTCGGTCAATGGTCTCCAAACATTTTTACTCATGTATTTCCCCAAAAAACTCTAAAGAAATATATACCCACTTGCAGAAATTAAAGTTAATGTCTAAATGCTTCATCCTTAGTTTGAAAATTTATTTTTGTTAGGAGTTATAAAAAATTAAACATTTCATAAGATGAGAACAAACTATAATTAGAATAAATTTTTCATGAGATGGTTTGATAAGATAGGTTTAATTACTGAATAATGCAGAGTGAATCTGAAAGAAATCGTGTAAAAAATTTAGCACCACTAACCTATCCTGCTTTAGTTGTTCTAAATTTAGAGCATCTCAATGTGGGCCATGCTTAACAGAAATACGTACAGGACAGGGAAGGACAGAAAGCCCTAAGGGGCAAAGATGCCTTGATGAATCATTAAAGAAGCTCCCCAGAAACCAATACGTCAAAATCTCCCCATTTTTTCTGGCTTGAGGAGGTTTTTAGACCCCAGTGCAAAGCTCCACGTGAAATTGCAATGGGTGAGGGGAACATGGGAAATTTCATGAAATGATTTTAGAAATCTGTACTTGGAAGTTAACACTCTGGAAGTAGATTCTCTTTAGATCGTTCATCAACATTTACCCCCTTGAAAATCTATAGACCCTCAGGTGTATTTGAACCTGGATTTGAAGACAGTGAGTGGCCACAGGAAGATGGAGGCTGGGTTTGACACACCCAGGTGACTGCTGCTGCTGCTGCTGCTGCTATGAACGTCTCCACTGAAACCTGCCAAGGAGTAAAGATGAGGACACTTCCTTGGTGTCCCTCAAACCGAGACCCAGTGGCCCTGTCTGTGTCCCTCCCGCAGACCTCTATCCCACTCGCCAAGGCTTGCTTGTCACTAAGGCAGAACTATGCCCAGGGTTTCTTCCACAGAAGCTTGCTTCTTTTGTCTGGAATTTTTAAGTCTGTTCCATGTGGGAAGGACCAAACATAGGGCAGCCTTCTTTCAGGACTTGGGAAGAACCTAAGGACAAGACTTAGTTCCTTCCTACTAGTAGGTTCAGCTCCAAAACTTCCCTCCTCACCGGTACCTCATTCTCTCCTCCCCATCGAATTAATCCAGATGGAATGGAGGTGGACTTGGAGAAGAACAGTTCACTAGAAGAGGGGGAACGGGGCTGGGAGGAGCTGACTCACTGTAGCACAGTTGACAGTAGGCTGAATCGGGGCTGGTTACAGGGTCCTCCTCATGGGGCAGTCAGAGCTGACCTGGGGAGCACTCATGCGATGAAAATTAAATGTGCTCAAAACTTCTCTTTTAAGTCTCTGAAATTGGCCTCTGAATACAGCTCACAGGGTGGTATTTTTGTGCCACGTTGGAGACCATCTCTCAAAACACCCAGTAGGGGGACTTTTCCCTGGCGGTCCAGTGGTTAAGACTCTGCACTTCCAATGGAAGGGGTATGGATTCGATCCCTGGTCTGGGAACTAAGATCCCACATGCTGAGTGGCAGGGGAAAAAAAAAAATCCACTGGGAAAACAACATTTTTTCTTCTGGCCAAGTAAGGACAAATTGGTGTCTCTTTGGTCAAACACTAGAGGAGTGGTTGGCTTACATCTAAGCATTATATTGTATATAAAGTATATTTCTTTAAACCTGAGAATCATACTTAGTATGTGGGTGGTCACATGGGGCAAGAGGGAGCTGGGACCTCCATGGGCTGACCAGAGCACCATTTCTCATGCCTTCCTCATGTCAGTGCAGGACTTGTGGGCAAAAGCACTGAAAACACTTAAACGGCCTTTGAAAAATCCCTCTCTCTCTCTTTCTTGGCCCTGAAACTTACAACTGAATTTTGTAAGTCTGCATCTGTGTATCAAATGTCTCTACCATATTCCCTCGCTCCTCTGCTGTTTCCGGTCATTGCAGGAAGGGAGAGGATATTTGTGGGTGGTTGTTTCAGGCCAGGCCCTGCACTGAGTAATCTGTCAGACAGAGGTTAGCATAGGAGCCCTGCAACTTCACCCCACAATCCATTTAAAAACTCCACCTTTGTCTACTTGCAGAGTTATAAGAGATATGGGTAACAAGAAAGGTATACACATTTGGCCCATTTTCTCACACACAAGGTCCCTGAGACTGCCAGGAAGTGGCAAAACTGGCAGCAATTAAACACCTCATGATCAAATGGAGGACTAGATGGAGCCTGTGCTAGGGAAAGGCAAAAGGAACCCAGAGACACGCAGCAGCTGAACAAATCGAGTTGAAAGTGAAGATGGATGAGCTAAGTCTGGAAAATGAAGGCCCTCATTTGCCAAGAGGAATGCCAGCTTGATGATCTTCAGTGGAAGAAGCTTAAGCCAGTAAGGCATTTTCCCCTCCTTTTCTTGCCTTGGGATGGCATCTAAAACATCAATTAATAACTTCTCCAGTACATTATCAATTTGCCTATAGTTTTCACTTTAGAGAAAATCAAGTGCCTACTATGAAGATGGTTGGTTTAACAACTTTAAAGACTTGTATCCATTTATTCTATCCTGTCCACTTTGGTGACACGTGCTCATCTCTTCTTGGAAATTGAGTCTGTATGAACACTGTCACAAGACTGTTTCCACACCGCTGATTTTCTTCTCCCATCACATCCCCTTCATTAAACTTATACTGTCCAGGGGCTTCCCTGGTGGCTCAGTGGTAAAGAATCCATTTGCCAAAGCAGGGTTTGATCCCTGGTCCAGAAAGATTCCACATGCCATGGAGCAACTAAGCCTATGAACCACAACTACTGAGCCTGTGCTCTAGAGCCTGGAAACCCAACTACAGAGCCCTCATGCCACAACTACTGAAGTCTGTACGTCCTAGAGCCTGGACTCAGCAGCAAGAGAAGCCACAAGAGGAGTTACCACAACGAGAAGCCAGTGCAACACAACTACAGAGGAGCCCCTGATCATCGCAACTCTTGAGAGTCTCTTGGACTGCAAGCTGATCAAACCAGTCAATCCTAAAGGAAATCGACCCTGAATATTCATTGGAAGAACTGATGCTGAAGCTGAAGCTCTGGCTACCTGATGCAAAAAGCCAACTCATTGGAAAAGACCCTAATTCTGGGAAAGATTGAGGGCAGGAGGAGAAGAGGGTGGCAGAGGATGAGATAGTTAGATACCATCACCGACTCAATGGACATGAATTGGAGCAAACTCTGGGAGACAGTGAAGGACAGGGAAGCCTGGCATGCTGCAGTCTGTAGGGGTCACAAAGAGTCAGATACAACTTAGCAACTGAAAAACAACAATCACTGTGAGAAAAGCACACACAGCAATGAAGACCTAGCACAGCCAATAAATAAATATATATACAAAATGATATATGAAAGAAATAACTTATGCTGTCCATTTCCCAAAAGGCCAAGAGGGTAGGTGTGCTGAGGTGAGTTCTTAGAGGGGTCTCCCTTGAACTACTACCTAAATAGCTCATCTCATTCTGAACAGGTCAGAGAATGAACAAGGACAAACCAGCCTGAGAACAAGAGGTCAACAGTGGGTGACATCAGCTGCTCAAGGAATCCTGGGTGGCCTCTGTCACTCTGGGTGGGATTACACTGATAGTCAAGTGGTGTTGACACCCTCAAGCAGCAGGGATCTATTAAGATCACAAGATGGAAAGGTAGGCCATGCCTTTGCTGTATCTCTTGCTTGAATTCCTCAGACAAGCAAAAAACAACCTTTCCATTTCCACCCACCTGAACACTGTATTCACTGTTCTTAGCCCTGTTACCTCTCCTGACTCCACCCCATCCTGCCTCCTGCAGAGGAATTGTAGCCCCTCCATGTGGTCGGGGGAGAAGGCAATGGCACGCCACTCCAGTACTCTTGCCTGGAAAATCCCATGGACGGAGGAGCCTGGTAGGCTACAGTCCATGGGGTCGCTAAGAGTCGGACACGACTGAGCAACTTCACTTTCACTTTTCCCTTTCATGCACTGGAGAAGGAAATGGCAACCCACTCCAGTATTCTTGCCTGGAGAATCCTAGGGATGGCGGAGCCTGGTGAGCTGCCGTCTATGGGGTCGCACAGAGTCGGACACAACTGAAGCGACTTAGTAGCAGCAGCAGCATGTGGTCGGGTTGGAAATGTTCTGGCTCAGTTTTTGTTTATTCAACAGAGGTTTATTGAATGCCTACTTTGTGCCAGTGAACAAATCAGATCCCTGCCCTCATGGAACTTACCATCCAGCAGGGGGAAGGCAGGCAACAAACCATGCACATAATCCATAATAGCCTCATGCAGGATGCTGGGTGATGATTCACTGTGAGGGAAAAAAAGCGCTGGAGTAGGTGGGGAAACACAATAGGGCAGTGAGGGTCAACCAACCATCTCAAATATTATGGGTTACAGAATTTAAATTTCTAGAGAGCTCTTTAACTTATGGAAACATCAGCTTTATTTGCCCCAAGGAGGTTTTCAGGTAAGTACTGGAAGCCTGGTGAAGTTCAGGGTTGGTGGCAGAAGAGGCTCTAGAAGCAAGTCCCTGGGATCTTCCTGATGGCATTTGTATTCATTTCCTAGGGTGACCACAACAATGCCACAAACTGGATGCCTTAGAACAACAAATGCTTATTGTCCAACAGTTCTGGAGGCTAAAAGTTCAAAATCAAGGAGTCAGCAGGACATGCTGTAGGAGAACCACTCACACTTGCCTCTTCCTAACTTCAGATGATTGCTGGCAATCTTGGTATTATTTGGCTTATACCTGTATGACTCCAGCATCTGCCTTTGTTGTCACATGCATTCTCCCTGTGTCTTCACATGGTTGTCATCTTATAAGGACACTAGTCAAATTGGATTGGGTCCTACTTCATTACAACCTCATCTTAACTAATTACATCTGCAATGACTCTATTTCCAAATATCTTCCATTTTGAGGTACTGTGGATTAGGACTTCAACATATTTCTTAGGGAGACACAATTCAACCCTAACAGTATCAGATTGGGAAGAAGTGGGGTGAAGGCCAAAGATACATGTCAGTCTAGTTCAGCAGGAGAGAGAGCCAAGGATGCCACAAAACTCTCTTGAAGTGGAAATATTTCAAGAAAGTAAACATCAATGGGCACAAGTGTATGGGTATGGGAGAAAATAAGTTTTGCAGAGGAAAGTAAAAGGAAGAGAAAGTAGGGCAAAAATAAGGATTGAGTTGGTGGAGAGGGAAAGCAGGTATCTGAGCCCAGGAAGATACACAGGCAGTGAGAGGCACTGGAAAGGAGGGCAGGAAGCCCATTCTGAAGGGCAGGAAACCACAGACTCAATGTAGGAAATCTCCTCTCTGCGAGTAATTATTTTTGAATTCATTAAGCAACTTCCTGCATGAGGCTAGAAGGGCAGTGGGTGTTCTGACCAGCAAGCAGATGCTCTTGCTTCATCTTGGTTTAAAAGGTGGAAGAGCCCATGGGAGCCCAGGGCTTTGGAATTTTGAGACTGGTTTTCCTGGGCTGTGGACCTGAGAGCAGGCTGACAGACCCCTCAGCTCTGGTGCTGGCAGAACTGCCTGGAGGAGCAGAGCTCTTCCACAGGGGGGAGCACACACAGCCCAGTCTGCCCAGTTCCTACAAACAGGAACTCACAGCAGCTTGACTCCCCAATAGCAGCCTGTTAATCTCGGCTCTGAGAGCTTCAACCGTAATTCCAGCCCAGAATGAAACAGCGGGGGCTGGTAGAGCCCATTTCTCCATCTGGGGTTCTAGGGAAAAATGTATCACCTCCTTCCAGACACAGCGCTGTAATCAGCACAGATCACTGTGAAACACTGACCTCTTTTTCAGGGTCATCCCTCAGCAGATTTGGAAAGGAGGTGACAGTTTCTCTACAACCTCTAGTCACCCAGCATCTTACACTAATACTCTTGACTTCAAGATGGAAGTGAGTTCTGAACCCCTTGCGTCCCCTGCAGGGTCCATCAAAGTGTCCCTATCCTGGAGTTCATTTTGCTTCTTAATAGCGGGCAAGACAGAACATTATAAAAGAGCTAAGGTGTTAATAGATGATTATTCTCAGTTGACTGAGTCAGAAGTTTCAGTTCTCCAGATCTGGAAGTGACTCTAGGCACTCAAGCAGAAAAGTCACTTACTGAAAGACAAGGCAGCATTCAGTGTAAGCAGAAGGCACAAACCAGGGTGCAGTGGGAAATGAGGCCAGGCAAAGGTGAACCTTGGGAACCATCTTCTTGGTTGCTGCCCCTGTGACTCTGGATGCTTGGCACTGTTTCCTTGGACTCGACGTGGCCATGGCACCTGTTGATACTCTCCAGTTGGCCTGGACCACTTCTCCAAGATGCATGGTCCCAGCTACAGCATTTGGTTGGAGCACCAGGTTCTGGGTCTCTCTCCAGCTGTCAGGAGTTGGGAAAAAAAAGATTATCCATAAATTTTGTTTCTATAGTAGAACATGGAGCCTGTTTTACTATTTTAGGATTCCTCTCATTTTAGAATTCCTCCTAAATAAGAAGTGTTCAATGTGGGCAGCCCAATAGAACAACTGTCTTCTAGAATAATATGCATGTATATTCATAAGAGGGGCTTCCCAGTGGCTCTGTGGTAAAGAATCCACCTGCTGATGCAGGAGACAAGGGTTCGATCCCTGGGTCAGGAAGGTCCCCTGGAAAAGGAAATGGCAACCCACTCCAGTATTCTTGCCTGGGAAATCTCATGAACAGAGAAGCCTAGAGGGCTGCAGTCCATGGGATTGCAAAAGAGTTAGACACGATTTAGAACTAAACATCCCATATTCATAAGGGTCCCCAAGACAACTCTAGTCCAAAAGCTGCCTCTCCTGGGTCTTTAGGCATCATGGCAGGTGGAGAGGGAGACCTGTCTAATGTCATAGGCAGAAGCCCTAGAATCAATGCTCAATTTCTCTGATTATAGACTCAAGTGTTATTGACTGCAGTGGCCTCATTAAGTCCCCTGTCAACAATTATTTGCTAAGTGGATGAATGAATTGTGGGTCTTCTACTATGTAATCACCTGCTTCAAACACATCATGAAAAGAGGTAGGATAGAATTATCAATCAATAAATAAAGTCTTAGGGCTCTGGGATAAGTTGAATCTCTTTAGATCTCAGTGTCTTGATCTTCTTAGATAAAAAAAATGGTGGGATGACACTGATCTCTAAGAACTTACTTTTGAACAAATGGAAAAAAAATGTTGGTCATATATGAGACAATTGGAAATTTGAACACTTGATAATCTGATGATTCTAAGGAATTACTATTATTTAAGTGAGATCATAATGATGTAGTTTGGTTTTAAAAAGTACTTTTGTCTTTTAAAGATGCAAACTAAAACAATTTTGGATGAAGTAATATGATGTTCAGGATTTACTTCATAATGAATTGGAGCAGGAGAGCAGGAAGGAAAATAGATGAAAGGACTTTGAGTTGACCATTGTTAAGGCTTGGCTTGGAAATTTGCTACACTGTTCTGTCTACTTTTTATATGTCTGAAAATTTCCATAAGGGATGATTTTTTAAAACTCACAACTCTTTTCCTGCAGCCCCTGTACTGCTCATCCCAGTCAGAGCTTGTGGTGGACCCTGGTAGTTGCTTACCCAATGTCTCTTGCTCTCTGGCTCTTTTCTAAACCACCAATTCAGGATTTTTCTGGATAAGAATTCCAGGACTTCCCAGTGGTTAAGAATCTGTCCTTCAATGCAGGTGACACAGGTTCAATCCCTGGTTCAGGAAGATCCCACATGCCATGGAACAACTAAGCTCATGTGGAACAACTAAGCTCATGTGCCACAACTACTGAAGCCTGAACACTTTAGAGCCCATGCTCCACAATGAGAAGTCATTGCAATGAGAAGCCCATGCATCGCAATGAAGAGTAGCCCTTGCTCGCTACAACTAGAGAAAGCCCGTGTGCAGCACTGAAGACCCAGTGCAGCCTAAATAAATAAAATTATATAATTAGAAAAGAACAATCAATTCTATCCAGGTGTCCCCTCTTACACACACAGCACCTGTGAACAAGGCAAAGTGACTGCATTCCTACCTCCAGCCCTATTTGTCTCAAACCTCTGGAGAGGTTTGCTGGGGTTTCTGAGAAGGTTCCTCCCTCCTCTCCTGGGGAGGGCTGAAAACAGCGCTTCTCTCCTGCCAGAAGCTAAGAGGCAGCCTAAATGCTGTTAGCAGCCATGCTGCATCCTAGAGGAAAGTCAGCCCAGGATGAAGTCAACACACTCAACAGCAGAGCAGAGACATGGACCTGAGCTTCTGGATCAAACAAACTAGCTTTCCTTGTTGTTTGAGCAAATTTGACCTTTTTCAGCCAAGCCTGCATATAACCAAGGGTAACCTAACAGATACAGTGCTCAGTGAACACTCGCCCTGACTATCATGAAATGAGGTCTCCACTAAAGGGAGGGAGATCCATCCTCCAGTGACCACCAATGTTTGCGATGCGGGAAGCAGACAGTGTAGGATAAAAGAAAAGGGCAGCGGGTGGAGAGGTGTAGCAGAAGGAAGTGGCACTGGGACAACCTGCACTATTTTGAGCCTAGAGAGACAATTCTTCCTAATGTCAGACCATCCTGCTTTGAATGCCACTAACAGGAAGCTCCAGATACAAGATTCTTCCCATCAGCAGGAATGTCGTGCCCAGCCCTTGTTGCTATGAATTGTCTTTGGAATACAACGGCTTCTAGAGAACATTCACTGCAGAAATTATACTGATCCATTTTTATAATTGGCTTCCCTGGTGGCTCGTATGGTAAAGCATCTGCCTGCAATGCAGAAGACCCAGGTTCGATCCCTGGGTCAGGAAGATCATCTGGAGAAGGAAATGGCAACCCACTCCAGTGTTCTTGTCTGGAGAATTCCACGGACAGAGGAGCCTGGCAGGCTACAGTTCATGGGGTCCAAAGAGTCAGACACAACTTAGCGACTAAACAACAACAATTTTTATAATAAAGGGATGCTCAGAAAGGCCATTTTCAGAAACAGGTGGCCAGGGAGGGTCTGCAGCCTTTGGGAGGCTCTGGCTTTCTCCACACATTAGAGATGAAATTGCTGGTCTTCTCCCCCATCCATATGTCCCACACTTCTCATCCTTCTTAAGTGGACTTGAAATTCAAGATGGCACCCTTGAATGGAGCATCTCTGCTTTTATGGGAGCTGGTGTGGAACATTTCAGGAAGCAATGAATACTTAACTGTAGAAAACAGCAGAGTACGGGTCATCCTGGATTCTCCTCTTGCCCATGCCTCCCTTGGCATGCAGCCAAGACCCAACTTTTCACCCACTCACTCCTCAGTCTTTTGTTGAGTCATTCTCCCTGTTTTAGCTTCTCTGCCACTGGCCCTTAGCAAATCATCACCCTCTATCATCCAGATGATTTCAATAGCCCAATAGTTTCTTTGAATCAATTTCTGCCGTTTCCAACTCCATTCTTCCCAAACAGCCAGAGTGATCCTTTAAAAATGCAAATCTGGGAATTCCCTGGTGGTCCAGTGGTTAGTGCTTTCACTGCTGAGGGTGCAGTTTCAATCACTGGTCAGGGGACTAAGATCTCAAGCAACAAAATGCAAATTTGCCAGTGCCTTTTCCTTACCCAGAACCTGTGGAGTGCTTCCCACTGCCAACTATGTTCTTGCTGCCTTTGCTGACCTCCTTGCACACCTTCCTTGTTCCCTCTGCTCTAGAAATCTGGACAGCTTGAATTCCTTAAACACACCCACTTTCTCACCTCAGGGCTTTCCATGTAAGCTGATCCCTCAGTTTGGAGCTGTCTGCTCTTTGCCCCTTCCTTCATTTGTTCAAAGCCAACTCCTTGAGGGCTTAACTGCCGCTTTCTTGGGGAGAAGGTTTCTTACTCTCCCTCACCCCTAGCTGAGCTCTGTCCCCTTTACCTGTGCCGGAGATATCACATCCTTCTCCTTCATAATAAGCACTTTTGCATCCTATCTTTCTTGCCCTTTAGATTTAAGCTTAAGGAGGGTAGAGATTTTGCCCATGTTGTTCCACACTCCATCCCAAGCAGCTATCACAGAGTCTGGCCTACAGTCAACAGTTAGTCAATGAATATTGGTTGGCTGCCTGTCAGGTATAGCCATGGGTGAGGCCTCCAAAAGTGTGGCCCCAATGACCCTGGTGACCCTACTTGGTCTCTTAAGCATCCCCGGAGCTTCATGTCTACCACGTTCCTGGACAGAGCATGGAAACACACAGAGGAAGACAAATCAGAGTCCAATTCAGAAACTGGAAGCAACACTGTTGCCTTTAGGAGAAAAAATGACTTATTAGAATTCAGGACATTCCCCTCACAAGCAGACTTGTTTCTTACTGTTTGTTCTAATGTGTTTGGCATGACTCAAAGGTACAGGCAGCAGACTTGAAACAGAAAGCAAAGGCAGAGAGGAGGAAAGGCTGGAGCTATTTCCTGTTCACCCACAGCACGCACAGGCAGAGGGTCCTTGTCTTCCTCCTGCTTCCTCGGTGATTAAGTGGAAGGCTTTCAAGTCCTCATGTCCGTGCTCTCTCCGGGGCTGTGGGCACGCATCCGGCAGGAGAAGCCACAGCTCCGATGTCCAGGGTGGCGGCCACTGAAAAGCCATGTGGGGAAGTGCTGGTTTCTCTTTCTGAGGCATCCGGAGGGGCTCAGTTTCCTGAAAGGGAAGGTGACCTGGGGTCACACCCTTCCCCTGCCACACAAGGCTCTGGGGGTCCCGGGAGCCTCATCTTCATGCTTCAGAATCCAGGACCACTAGAAACTCAATGTCCTGTGTCCCCTCTGGAAAAACCATGAGGTCACCTTCTCCTGGAGTCAGATGTGGAGTGGTTGAGACTGTCCTGTCTGGGCTGGATCACTGATGGGGTGGAGGGGGAGTGAAGATAGGGGAGGGCCAAGAGAGCCCCAGGGCTGGTTCCTGGACACAGTTCAGCAGCTGAGGCAGCGTGGCCTCCTCCAGGACAGCCAGCCTCAGCAATCCTCATATTGGAGCTGAGGAAGGCCGGAAGGTGACAAGCATGGGGACCCTTCATCAGAAGGTGCAGGAGTAGCGAGATTTAGCAGCCATGCAGCTGAAAGTTCTTCCCCTCCTTGAAGCTCACTGTCCTTGGGTGATGTGGGTTTGTGGGAGACCTGCAGAGAAACACTGTGGATTCCTGGCACAGGGGGCTCTGGATCCAAGAGGCACCATACACACCTCCTGCACAGGGCTGAGCTCAGAACTCAGCCTCCCTTTCCTCTGCCTCACCTTGCCGCCTTCAGAGAGGTTCCTCTAACACACAGGCCAACCCTGTGGGTTGTCAGCAAGAGAGCTGTGGGTGCCTCCCTGGGGCCCAAGTCAGAACTTTCACAACTTTTCTGCAAAAGGATCACTAACAAGAGTCACGCATGCCCTAGAGCAGCAGAGATGGAATTTCTTTTAAGTCCCTCATTCTATCTTAAAAATTCATGTGAATTTTTGTATCTGATTCCATAATATATTCATGCTTGTTTTAATATAAATACATCATTTTCTTCAAATATTCAAATAAACTGTACAGCTCTATGAAGTTGCTGGGAGAAGGAGGCTGGGTGGGGAGGAGAAGATGTGAGGGCTTAACCCCCATATTTGAAACTCCATTTAATTCTCCCCATAACCATATGAGGTAGAGCCTTTTTTTCCTCTGTAAAAGAATCAAAACAGTACAGCCTTTCTAGAGCAGAGTGTGAGCACCCCCCACAACAGAAGTCCCTAAAAGAAATTTGGTATAATAATTTATTATATAGTATCTGTGGCACCGTCATGTCCACGGGCCTTGCCAGGTTTTTGACCATCCCTGGCCCCTGGACTCTGTGAGGTGTGTCTTGATCAAATGGTGACTTACAGACGTGGTTCTGACCCTTTTCATGGAAAGCAGTGGCCGTCTGCCCATATCCCATTCTGTTAATTAAATGTAAGCTTGGGCTTCCCTGGTGGCTCAGAGGTTAAAGCATCTGCCTGCAATGCAGGAGACCCGGGTTCGATCCCTGGGTTGGGAAGATCCCCTGGAGAAGAAAATGGCAACCCATTCCAGTATTCTTGCCTGGAGAATCCCACGGACGGAGGAGCCTGGTAGGCTACAGTCCACGGGGTCGCAAAGAGTTGGACATGACTGAGTGACTTCACTTCACTTTTGGCCTGAAATCAGCTGTCAGAATCAAGAGAGGTGGTAGACGGAATCTGACTTATCAAGGCCTTTGCCTGATCTTTATTTTAGATGCTGTTGAACCCGATGGGGAGTCATTGTCAGGTGGAGTCATGAGCTATCAGGCAGCTCAGGGGTCCGCTGGCATAAAAAGCATAGGTGATGGATCTTGATTCAGAGCCTGGTGGGGAGGTAGGATGGAGTTGGGTGTCGTGGCATCTGTCCCTCTGCCCTATAGATGAGGGAATGGGATTAGAAAGAAGCTGCAGAGGGTCTGTGAGCTGCTTGCAGCAGAGACTTTGGAGAACCAGGTCCAGAGGAGGAAATACAACATGGGGTGGCCCATGTCTGCAGGGAATATAGGGGCTCAAAGGGAAGGCGGTGTCCTGAAAGATCTGGCCAAAAGGGTCATGAGCAGTTTCGTGGACTGCAGTCAGCAATGAGGGGCCAGGCCGAAGGTCCTGAGGGATGAGACTGTTCTTTCACACTGACAAAACTCCAGAAATACCCAGAGGGAGCCTTAAAGGGGACACCTGGGAAGAGGCAATGGGTCAGTATAATTTAATGTTAATGTTTAAGCGGCCTAGTAAACACCCACATCCAGGGAAGGTATGGGGAAATTCAGTTTAGAGAAAATTTCCATCAACCAAGCATTTAATTACATGATCATTTTTTGCCTACATAGTTCCTAAAAACAAAAAAAACAAAATGGAATTTCTACATGGAATGAATTTGCCTCTTTCAAGTGGCAGCTCAGACACAACATGGATGGATCTGGAGGGTATTATGCTTAATAAAATAACTCAAAGACAAATACCATATGATATGACTTATATGTGGAATATAACAAAAAAGAAACAGACTCACAGATCTAGAGAACAAAGTAGTGATTACCAGTGGGGAGAGGGAGTGGGAAGGGGGAAGACAAGGGAGGGGCTTAAGAGGTACAAACTACTATGCATAAAATAAATAAGCTACAGGGATATACTGTACAGCACAAGGAATAAAACCAATATTTTATAATAACTACAAATAGATTATAACCTTTGAAAATCGTGAAGCAGTTACCTGAAACTTATACTGTACATCAACTATACCTCCATAAAAAAAATAAAGTGGGACCACAAATGTTGCACACACGTTCCAAGACACTCAAGATATTTGTAGAAATTATCTTTGGGAACTAACTTCAGAACCATCCCATGAGTCATACTTTAGAGTCAGCTGGTTTGATCACCCAGCTTTGCCTTTGAGTAATTTTTGTTTGATTTCAAAGATAAAATTCTCTATCAAATAATCATGTTCTTTCACCAAGCTCATGTCTCTGGAGATGGCAAATTTCTTGACCCAGTGGGGCCTGTCTGGTCTGTCTTTGGCTACCCAAGCCCTGACCAGGCACTTCAGAAATCCTTGATCAGTATTTAGTCGTGAGGCTGTTCACTCCATAGCTGTATTTCCACCTCTGTTATGTCTTATCCACATTGCAGACATCAAAACGTTTGCCCTCTCTCCTTGGGTGGCTTTTGGTATCAAATAGTTAATGCTTACTCCAGAAAAGGAAGGGTTATTTAAATCTGCACCCACCAAAAACCCACAGTAGAAACAGTTTCTGGAATGAGCATCAGTCGTTCAGCTTTTTCTGTTGGCTGACGTCACAGAGAACAGTCTGTCAACATTTTTCCCTGCACTGCTTTTCTTTTCAGGGGCACAGAATCAAGATGAAAAAGCACAGCTCTGGGAGTACACAGAACAGAGAGCCGGCACTCAAGGGATTGATTATATATTCACTTATTTATTACAGTTTTTAAAAATGGCCCAACTGCTTCAGCTCACACAAGCTGGGCTGAAATATTTCACTTGATAGGATTCTCATTTGGTGGTTACAGAACTGACTGATTCAATGCTAAGGTTTTTTTTTTTTTAACCCTAAAAGAAGAAAATAAAAATTAAGTAAAAACTAATGTTTGTACCTGAAACTGGGATTCAAACATTCAAGTGTGTTCAGGGAACCTCCCTTGCTTTGTTTCCCCTTCCTTGTGGGGGGAGATCCACGGCAGCCACCTTCTTCCATGGTGCACACGCGAACCACCTCCTCTAAAAGAAATTCCCCCATGTGATCTGAAGGCCCGGGCCCATTTGTCTCTTGTAAAATGCTCTCAGGTGATTCTGATGTTGACTCCTCGTTGAGAACATGTGATCTATATCCTTCTGACCCCTGTTGTTCTGTGGTTTCTCTCCAGTGATCATCATTATGCCTGCTGAGTTATATTTTGGACAAATGATGGACTAGTCCAAATCTAACTGTCCTACACAGAAGGAGAAATTTATTGGCTCATGTAACTCGAAAGTCCAAGGACAGGTTTGGCATAAGACATTGCTTGATTTGGCTACTCAAATGGTGTCAAGATGAGGATTCTCTCATCTCTTAGCTTGACCCTCTCATGCTGTTTCTCTTCTCAGACCTCTTGTGGAGGCCAGATTGCAGCCAGCTGCTCTTGCCTTGAAACCTCCAAGTCTGTCAGAAAGTTAGCCTGTGTTTCTCAGCTGTTCGAATGAAATTCTGTGATCTGATCCTCTCCTTGATCTAAATGGGCTCCCAGGTGCCCATCTCATCTATACCAGGTACAGGTATGCCTTGATAGAACACAGAAGTCACTCTAGAAACTTAGAGCAGAGAGGGACTTAACTTTAGTAACAGGCTCTTACAAGATTGTTGGATCATATGAAGGAATGTTCTGGGTTGAATCTTTAGAAGTGACTCCCAGAATACAGCAGAACTAACCTTCTGGAGCAAGATGGGGGGATAAGGAAGCCACTATGTGAATAGTTGAGTTGAAGACCACCTGTCATATTTGTGAATCAGGGATTGGAAGGCCAGGAGGCTGATGGCACCACTGCCATTGTCAACAACCTGCTTCTCAAACCCAAGACATGACTGATCAGATGTTGGACCATTGCTGCAGGAGAAACTGTCTCTGTGAGCATGTATGTCTGCAAAAAACTTGGAAGTCACCATCTCTTCTGTACTTCTGCCTTGCAAATCTAGTTTCAGTGAAAATTTTGGATTATACTTTGCATTCAGGTCACTGCCTATAGAAGAATCTTGAAAAGGTAGGTTTTAGCTGTATAGCCTCTGCAACACAAGGAAGCACACTGGAGGGTCTTGGAAAGGACTCTGGGGGCCAGGGGCCAGTGCTCAACAGGAGGAGGGTGCAAGGCTTTCCTCAGCCAGGCCTTGAGTTGCACCCCCAGTTTCTGGGACTGGGGGAAGGGTCAAATCCATCTGAAGCCTGGGGATTAAGAGTGGGATGAGCTTGGGTGTCCAGAGGAAATTAGGTTATAGAATAACTATTATATTATGACTACAAAGAGAGTTAAAAGATGCTGAATGGGACTTCCCTGGTGGTCCACTGGCTAAGACTCCACGCTCTGTGCTCCCCATGCAGGGGACCTGGGTTTGATCCTTGGTTGGGGAACTGGATCCCACATACCACAACTAAGACCTGGTGCAGCCAAATAATATTAAAAAAAAAAGATGCTGGGTGACAAAACCCCAAATATGTCCCTTGCAAGGTATATGATGCCTTATGGTTTACAGGTAACTTCACCTGCACTATTCCATTGGATTCTCATAAAGGCCCCATGAAAGGGAAGGTCAAAAACCATGATTCCCATCTTACAAATGAGGAAGCCCAGATTCCAAGGTTACCAACTCACCCAAGCTAATCCCATGCAGCTGCTGGGAGGCAGTGCTTTGATTCAGACCCCAACTCCTGGCTCAAATCCTATCCCTGTGTGCTGGAGCAGACTGTGCAAGAAACGTCTTTCTGAACCAGTTTCTGAGCCCTGGCCCTTGTGTTCAGAGCCTTGAGAGGGACAGCAGTGCCCCACTTTCCAGCAGCTCTGGCCAGACTGCTCAGGGACTCTGCACAAGGCAAGAGAGGGAACTTGCACAAGTCTCCCTTCATTTGCTCTCTTCATGTGCAGAATGAAACAGTTTCACGTTTGTTTAACGCTGAGTGTTCCAAGGTGCCACACTACCACTTGAAATATATGAATTTAGGGCATAGAGGGGCTCCTGTTTCTCCCAAACAGCAATATTTTTAGCATTAGCCATTCCCACGTAGATGCAAAAATCTTCTTTGATAATTTATCAAAGCAAATCCCTCCTCCTAGCCTTCCTTGTGGGCTGTGAAATGACAGGGTCTACATAAACCAGATTAGAGTGTGTGGAGCTGCTACCAGCATTACAAATGCCGCCTGGTGTCAGCACCCAGGGAAACCTCCACTGCAGGCTCAGCAAGAGCTTCCTGCCAGTGACCCTCAACCCTCGGAGACTCAGGCCTCAGAGGGACCAGGACCTCAAAATGAGACCACGCAGAGTCCCAGCAGCACTACATCTTAAGGGAGGGGACAGTGTGGGGCAGCAAGAATTTGGGGGCAGATTCTTGGGGAAGAAGAGGAACCACTCGTGTCTGCCCCCTGGAAGATCGGCTCTGCAGCCTCACACAGCTGCTGCCGGCAGACAGCTCCACTCTCTGGGCAGTGGGCCAGGACTGGGTGATACAGGAGGTTCTACCTTTGCATGTGTGTGGACGGGTCATCACACCCCTAGAATCCTCACCGTCTGCCTTAGCTGGGTCTGCTGTAACAAATGACCACAGACTGGGTGGCTTAAATAATGGACATTTCTCACAGTTTTGGAAGCTAGGAAGTCTGAGATCAATGTGCTGGCAATTTCTGTTTCTGTTTCTTTCCCTGGTTTGCAGATAACCCTCTACTCGTGCTCCCGTGCTGGAGAGCAGAGAGAGAAAATTCTCTCTTCTTTTAAGGACACTAATCTCATCACAAAGGATCTACCCTCATGACCCAGTCACCTTCCAATACCATCTTAATACCATCACAATCACCTCTTAACATCATCACATTGTGGGTTAGGATTTCAACATGTGAATCTAAAGGGACGAAACATTCAGTCTCTAACGGCATTCTGCCATAGAGAAGGCCCTAGGTAGAAGCTGGCTGCCCCTGTGTCTTGCCCAGAAGGGGCCAAGTTGGGCCAGTCTTTTTGTCATTCATATCAGGTCCCAGGGAAGCCTTTATGACATTTCACACAGTGAGCTGGTGGGTTCTCTTTTCTCTTATTGCTTCCTCTGAACCAAGTTAAGTAAATAGTTACATTATGGGTTGAATTGTTTCCTCTCCCCAATTTGTATGTTGACACCTTAATCCCCAGTATCATCTCATCCTTGGGCCTAATTGCCTCCACTTAGAACATGGCTTTGGAAACATTTTCACCAAGTACCCCCAACCTCTGAAGACACCATAACCTTGGTGATTTGACCCAGATCCCAGGGTCTCCCACAGAATCATAACTTTCTGCCAAGCCTCCTCTGATAATAAAAATTCACATGGATTGTACATTTTACTCTGTAACACAGCTGGGTTCTCACCTATATTTTGAGCTACTCGCTTCTAAGTGGTACAGATGCTTTCTGAATATGTGTCATGTCTATGGTGGCTTCCAGTGCCTTTGGCACATCACTGTGTATGTCCAGGGTGTCTGTGTACCCCCAAATGATCAGCCAAGGTTTAGGCCAGGATGCATAGGAAATATTTGAACTCCTACTCATAGGTATTTTCAATTGTGTCATTTTAGTGTATGTTCTACCCATATTATTAATGTTATAGTTTAGAAAGTAGTACATGTCAATAAACTAATACATTGCAGGTGCCTTCAGACACAGTTTTCACTAGGGGTTGTTACTTTCAGAAACGTTGGGAGACTTAGCCAAGACTAAGAACCAGGTGTTCCTGCCCAGCCCAAGGTCTGGATCCCAGGCCCCCACACTGGGGTGCCCATGCTCAGAGTGGGAGAGCATTTGTGAGCTGACTTTCCTTCTTTCCCTCCCCCCTCCCCTCCCCTGCCCCCCTTCTCTCTCTCTCTGTTGGTTGTAGTCATAGCTGGTAAGGAAAGACGTGGGGTACAAAGCACACCCTTGGGCAGCTTTCTGGCTGACTTACAGAAAACGCAAGGCCTGGCTTTCCTGATCCTTCCAGCTGTACTGCTCTCTATTTCTCAAGCAGGTAGCCAAGCCCTTATTCTTGGAGAGTCCACGCCCTTTGAGAGGGTGAAGAAGAAGAGGAGACAAGGAGAGAGCAGTGCCTCCTAGGAAATCGGTCCACAGGGAAAACTGCTGCTGCTGCTGCTGTTAAGTCGCCTCAGTCGTGTCCGACTCTGTGCGACCCCATAGATGCCAGCCCATCAGGCTCCGCTGTCCCTGGGATTCTCCAGGCAAGAATACTGGAGTGGGTTGCCATTTCCTTCTCCAGGGCATGAAAGGGAAAAGTGAAAGTGAAGTCGCTCAGCCATGTCCGACTCTTAGCGACCCCATGGACTGTAGCCTACCAGGCTCCTCCGTCCATGGGATTTTCCAGGCAGGAGTACTGGAGTGGGGTGCCATTGCCTTCTCCGCAGGGAAAACTAATTTGCTCCTTTTGACGTCGGGGAGGAGAGGAGGTCTATGGGCTCTGCAGGTCCCTGTTCTCTGCCTGCTCCTGGCAGCACCCAGGTGGACTTGACTTCCCAGAGGAGTGGCTTGTGACTCCTCACCCCAAGCAGGCTGCATGTCCTCCTGGTGCCTGGGACAAGGGACATCTCTCACAGGAATCTCATGCGTGTTGTGGAAAATGAACCCCAGGCCAGAAGAGACTTAGAGAATCTGGAGTCCAACTCCCTATCAAAAAATGCAGAAACTGCAGCACTGAGAGGTTAAGATGATTTTCTCAAGGCCACATAGCTAGTTAATGGCAGCTTCTTATGCTTTTTTAAGCAGTAGTTTGGTTTACAATAAATGTTGGAGAGGGTGTGGAGAAAAGGGAACCCTCCTACACTGGTGATGGGACAGTAAATTTGTTCAGTCACTGTGGAGAACAGTATGGAGGTTCCTTAAAAAGCTAAAAATAGAGCTACCCTATGATCCAGCAACCCCACTCCTGGGCATACATCCAGAGAAAACCATAATTCTAAAAGATACATGCATCCCAGAGTTCATTGCAGCACTGTTTACAATGGCCAAGACATGGAAGCAACCTTAAGGTCCATTGACAGACAGATGGATAAAGAAGATGTGGTATATATATATAATGGAATATTACTCAGCCATTAAAAAGAAGGAAATAATGCCATTTGCAGCAACATGGATGCATCTAGAGATTATCACACTACATGAAGTAAGCCAGAGAAAGACAAGTATCTTATGATATTGCATATATGCAAAATCTAAAAAAAAAAAGGTAAAAAACAAATGAACTTATTTACAAAACAGAAACAGACCAACAGACTTAGAAAACAAATGTATGGTTGCCAACAGGGAAGGGGTGGGGAGGGATAAATGAGGAGTTTGGGATTAACATGTATGCATTACCATTACAAAACAGATAACCTGAGGGTAGGACAGGAACTTGGAGGCTTATTCAAGGATGGGGGCCCAGAGATGAAGACACCTGGACTGAGGATTTGGAGAACAGTCAGAACATGCAGACAGTTCTCAATAAGACCTCAGCCTTTCTGCCCATCACCTGGGACATCTCAGTGAAGGCAACCTGACTCTGACCATTGGACTCCCTGCCTTCACACTGGGGCTCCCTGACAGACACTCCTGCCACATCTTTCTCTCACAGTCCTTTCACAACTCAGTGTTGACAAACACTCATGAACCATCTGCTTTATGCAAGGCCCAGTGTTTTTCCAATAAAATGCAAACATATATAAGACATAAGCTCCTCCAAGATCCTGAAATCCAGGGTGTGGATCACATTTTAGATAATAATATATCAGAACCCAGAATATGTCATCAAGCTTCCAGTGGCTTCTTCAAATGCTTTCTGAGCTTGTGAATGTCTGGAATCTCCCAGCCTTTTCTGGCTCCAGCATCCCGTCTCTCCCAAGAAGCGGACTTTCAAAACACCCAAGGGCCATCCTTTCACCTCTTGCTGCTTTCTCTCCAGGGTCTTCTAGCCACTCTCTGGGCCAAGTATACCTATGGTGACCATGTGTGCATATATGCTAAGTCACTTCAGTTATGTCTGACTCTTTGCAACCCTATAGACTGTAGCCCGCCAGGCTCCTCTGTCCATAGGACTCTCCAGGCAAGAATACTACAGTGGGTTGCCATGCCCTCCTCCAGGGGATCTTCCAGATTCAGGGATCAAACCCACATCTCCTGGGGCTTCTGCATTGCAGGCAGATTCTTTGCCACTAGTGCCACCTGGGAAGCTCCTTGGTAACCATACTTCCTAAATAATAAAACCAAGAGAATTCCCTGGTGGTCCAGTGTGGGGGATGGGGAGAACCAACAAGGACCTATGGTATAGCACAGGGAACTACACCGAGTTTTTTGTAATAACCTATAAGGGAAAGGAATCTGAAAAAATGTATATATGTAACTGGATCACTGTGCTGTACATCTGAAGCTAGCATTATAAATCAACTATACTTCAACAAAAAAGATGAAAACAAAATGCAGAATTGTATTCTTTAAAAAATTAAATATAACACATTTTAATATTTTATAAACATTTTGTCATTTCAAATGATTGCCCTGTTTCACCCCTTTGATTTAAGCATGTTTAAGACCCAGAACTAGCTACATTTCTTTAAAGTATTCTCTCATATAAACTAATTCTTCTTCCTTTTTTATGAAGAGACTTTCTCTGTCTTGGCTTTCTCAGCACCTCCAGCACCCCTAGCTTGGATTACACGGTCCCTTTCTTGGGTTACACAGTCACTGACTCTATCTGTTTAGTCACCTACATGATGTCACCTGGAGGTCACATTTTCTCAACCACACATTTGGAGATTGTGTACCTAGGGGAGAGTTTTCCTCTCTCAATCTGTTCGTTCATTCCAATAACACAGCTGCTGCTCAGATGCCGCCTGAAGCGCCCTTCAGAATTGCCTCAACCACTGTCTTTGGAGGACCTCCCTGATGGCTCAGTGGTAAAGAATACTGCAATGCAGGAGACCCAGGTCTGATCCTTGGGTCAGGAAGATCCCTTGGAGAAAGACATGGGAACTCACTCCAGTATTACTGCCTAGGAAATCCCATGGACAGAGGAGCCTGATGGGTTTCAGTCCATGGTGGTCACAAAAGAGGTGGACATGACTTAGTGACTAAACAACAACAACGGTCTTTGGAGTAACTTTGATGACAGCAAGTCTGTGTCATTCAGGAGGTTAACTTAGTTTTAAGAACTACAGAAAGTCATTTGGGCAAGCCTGGTGGATCGAGTGGGTAATTTAGCTAGGGGATAGCACTTGGAGTCAAACATAAGAGGTGACTATGAAGTTATAAAATATTTCACCTTCACCCCATGGCTATGCAGGCTCTCCCAGAGATGTTCAGACCAGGGACAGCAGCATTGGAATATGCAGGAAAGTCCCAAGGGGCCAGTTCAGATGGCACTGGGGGCTGCATTACCCATGCCATAGACACTGCTTGTCCCCTCAACTTCTCTTCAGGACCAGACTTACTCATGGGCATACTGATGACTGCCTATGGGAGATATTCTAGATAGTCTAGTGTTATTTAGATAAAATGACACTAGGAATGATTTTCCCTCTTACTCTCTCACTTGTTCACTTACTCATAACACATTATTTAACAAATATTTATAAAGGCATTATTCTGAGCCAGTCACTGTGCTAAGTAGTAGGGATACAGTGAAGAACAAGAAAAACTTGATCCATGTTCTCTCAAGATTATTTATGATCTGACAGGAAGATATAGTCATTGAACAGATAACAATGAGAAAAATCACAGAGTTAAATTTTTGAAAAATTCTAAAACAAGCTTTTAGAATTCTAAAATTCTAAAAGAAGCTAATTCTAAAATAACTATTTTAAATATTCTTAATAATGAGTTTAAAGTTTAAAAAGAATTCCTTTTAGTGAAGGGATATTCTTCTACTAACTACAAATAAAACTTGAGAGGAAGGCATATTGGGATGTGACTAGTCATTAACACTTTAGTATGAATCAGTTACTGCACTTTTCCCTAGATTACAGCAGGACCAGTCCTCTCCTAGGGGTCATATGTACAAATGAGACCTAATTAAACTTAAAAGCTTTTGCACAGCAAAGGAAACCATAAACAAAATGAGAAAACAACCCACAGAATGGGAGAAAATATTTGTAAATGAAGTGACCAACAAGGAATTAATCTCCAAAATAGACAAACAGCTCATGCAGATCAATGACAACAACAAAAACTAGCAAACAACCCAATCAAAAAATGGGCAGAAGATCTAAATAGGCATTTCTCCAGAGTAGACATACAGTTGGCCAAAAAGCACATGAAAAGATGCTCAACATAGCTAATTATTAGAGAAATGCAAATTAAAACTCAGTGAAGTATCACCTCATATTGGTCAGAATGGCTATCATTAAAACTATACAAACAATAAATGCTAGAGAGGGTATGGAGAGAAGGGAACTCTCCTATACTGTTGGTGGGAATGTAAACTGGTATAGCCACTATGGAGAACAGTATGGAGGTCCTTAAAAAATTAAAAATAGAGCTATTCTATGATCCAGTAATCCAACTCCTGGGCATATATCTGGAGAAAACCACAATTCAAAAAGATCCATACACTCCAATGTTCATTGCAGCACTATTCACAATAGACAGGATAGGGGAGCAACGTAAATGTTCATTAACAGAGGAGTGGATAAAGAAGATATGGTATGTATACACAATGGAATATTACTCAGCCATAAAAAGAAGGAAATAATGCCACCAACAGCTACTTGGCTGGACTTGAAGATTATCATATTAAGTAAGTAAGACACAGAAAAACAAATATTGTATGTTAGATGTTAGCTATATGTGGAATCTAACAAAATGGTACAAATGAACTTGTTTATAAAACAGAGTTCCAGATGTAGAAAACAATTTTATGGTTACTGGGGGCAAAAGAGGGAGAGGGAAAAATTGGGAGATTGGGATTGACATATACACACTATTATATATAAAATATATAACTAATAAGGACCTACTGTATAGAGGTCCTTCTCAATACTCTAATGACCTATATGGGAAAAGAATCTAAAAAAGAGTGAATATATGTGTGTGTTTAACTGATTCCCTGTGCTGTACAGCAGAAAGTAGAACAACTTTGTAAAATAACACTGTAAGTTCGTGCTGGCAGCAATGTGAATTCTCAATTAGGAAGGGCTGAGCTGGAGCAATGGGCCCAGAGAGGAAGCAGTCGCAGGCGTGCAGGATGGGGTGGTTGTGGTCTGACCTAAGACAGTGGCAGGATGAATGGAGATGCTATCTGGGGTACAGGGGACCTTCTGGTTGGGGGGAGCTACACTTCACCGAGAGGGAAGAAGGTGGGTGAGGAGCCTGTCTAAAGGGCAGCTCGTGAGCACCCTAGAGCGGAGGTTCTGGTGGGACAGAGGGACACAGAGATAAGCCCTAATGGATCCAACAACAAAAAGGCTGGTGGCGAGCTTGGTGCACTGGTTTCAATGCAGAGCTCCAAGCGAGCCTCAAAGTGGAAGGGGGGCAAGCCTGAGGCTTCCCTGTTCCCCACTCCTCACCCTTCCTGGCAACAGAATAGCAAGTTCAAGACCTCTGCTCTCAGCTGGTGACCCACCCACAAGGATAAAGGATACAACAGAACTGATGCTGCAAACCAAGAAACTAAGGCATGTAAATACAGAATATTTAAAAAGTGAATGCAAGGAAAGGAGTGGAAATGGCAATGGTATGCACTCTTGACAGCGTTGTGAACAGGGAGAAGAGGGGGACGAGGGGCTTTTCACGCAAACTTTTGTTTTGACCCGATATCTCAGTTGGTAAAGAATCTGCCACAACGCAGGAGACCCTGGTTTGATTCCTGGGTCGGGAAGATCCCCTGGAGAAGGGAAAGGCTACCCACTCCAGTATTCTGGCCTGGAGAATTCCATGGACTGTATAGTCTAAGGGGTCACAAAGAGTCGGACATGACTGAATGACTTTCACTTCACTTCACTTTGATGAGGAGGGGACCTGTTGACTGAGAGGGGCGGGCAGAAAAGGAGGTACCCAAGAGAGTCAGGAGGGGCTGGTGCAGATAGGGACTGGTCTTAGACAAAGGGAGCAAGGGTTTTTCTGCAGCAAAAGTCAGGAGGGAAGGACACAGCGTACATGGCCCAGAGCAGTTTTGTCTGGGGAAGTGAGCGGGCTTCTCCATCCCAGCTCACAGGCTCGATCACTTGGGGCCACTCCTCCAGCTAGACCTCCCCACCTGGCTTCTCACCCCACCCAGCCCTCCATCCCTCCTGTGGGGAGTGAATGGATGGATGCTGAGTTGAGGAGGAGTAGCTGAGGACCCTCCCCTAGGCTCCAGCTCCACTGGCTCCCCCTCAGTTTGGGGAGATGGGACTACTGACTCCTCAGAGATTGCAGACCGGAGGCCAGAGGAGGATTTCAGAGATGATAGTAAAGTGATTTCAGAGCCTGGTCTGCAGAGCCTGGCCTTGCTGGGCAGGATTCTGGAACTCACCCCTCCCCTTTGATCCAAGCAGCTCAGCTCACGTGTACCTCCCTTCTTTCTGCTTCCTGGTAAGATTTTCTTTGAAGAAAGCCTTCTTGTGGTTTTTTTTTTTAAACCACAAATCTAGTACAACCGCCTCATTTTTCACATAAGGCCCCTCTCTTACCTTTCTCGTTCTCAGTTTTCAGTTTAGATATGGGCGTTGAATACTTTCTTAAATTGGGTCATACTTTTTAGCCAAGTTCCAAACTGGGATCAAAAGAATTACAGTGAAACAAATGTCCCTTGCGAGCTGAATTCAGGTCAGTGACCTTAGCAATGGCCAACAAGCAAGCACATAAGCGGTGGGAAGTGAAGAGGGGGTGTGTGTGTATGTAGCTGCTTCTCTTCCCTTTACTTCCTCAAGTGCCTGCAGCTGGTGACCTCTGGCCTGAAAGCCGATTGGCAAAGGAGCGCTGGAGGCCCTGGTCTCCAGTGGTACACATTTGTGTGTCCACAGTTACATGCACCCTTGGAAACCCATCTCTGCCAGGCCTCCTCTGGCCACTGACCATCCCCTCCAGGGTCGGATCGTGTGAGGCAGGAAAGAGAAGAGAGAGAAACAGGGAACACATGTGGGTAGGTCTTGCCTCCTGCACCAACCTTCTCAGCCCACGGCTTCCTGTCTCCCTGTCTCAGTCAGCCGGGGCGGCCATAACAAAACACCACAGGCTCATTGGTTTAGGCAACAGAAACGAATTTCTCACCATTCTGGAGGCTGAAAGTCCATCATCAAGGTGCTGGCGGTTTGCTTTCTCCCAAGACATCTCTCCTTGGCTTGCAAGCGCCTCTTGCCGGGTCCTCGGTGGCCTCTGTCTGTGTGTACTCCCCTGAAGTCAAGATGCCTCAGGCATAGGCTTAAATTCTCATTTCATCGTGTGTCTCCCAAATCAGGGCTGGGGCAGTTCTCAGTGACGAAGCCCAGACATGGGCTGGGGACACACGTGCTGCAGAGAGGAGTTTCTATTTCACTCTGGAAGTGCTGAAATCCTCCAAGCCCAGCTGCATGCCAGGAAAAGAACGTGTCTTTAACATGACACACCTGAGACTCCCCTGCCTGCTGGAGATTTAGGTTCAGCTTGGCCCAGACTGTGATCCAGTGTTCTCCCTACAGTTTCCGTGCCTCCTTATCTCCAGTTTCTCTCTGACTTTTTAAGTTCCTTGGATTTCTTGGCCCCAGACAAGATACAGGAGTCCCTCCCTTTACAGTCTCCCCACACACACATGCAGACACATGCAGCATTTTCACAGGTTACGTACTTTCTCAACAATTTCAGGTGGGGACAAGGAGAGAGCTTATTAGTACAGAACCTTCTGCAGTCTCCTCCTGACCACTTTCAGTCCCCACTTTCCCAAAGCCCAGGCTCCCTGCCTGATTTGGCCCCTGAAAAGTGGGGATTCAGTTTTTATGTGTTGCAAGTACAACTCAGATCCCCTCTTTCAAGACTGAGGCACTCTCTCCCGCCCCTTGCACCCCGATCTGCACGGAGCGTTCCCTGCTGAAGCTCTCACAGCCGTGTCTCTCCCCAGGACCTGCCCCCTTGACTCAAGGGAGCTGCCACACCTAATAAGGCATCCCAGGCACTTTGACTTCTCAGAGAGGGTGGGGTTCAAAGGCTTAGCTCCATCCTCAGTTAGGGATGGCTCTGCGCGGGCCATCCCAGGACCAGTTCCCCAGAATCGACTGCTGTCTTTGCTGTAACTTCTACCTCTGCTCATTCTGGCTGCCCTCAACCCTCACAGGTGTCGTTCCAGAGAGCATTCCCCTACACACTGCCTGTTCTCAGCCCTCCCCCTCAGAGACCGACTCTGGAAAATCTGACTCAAGACCTTGGGTCTGGCTGCCACAATGGGCAGCCCCACCATGGTGCTCTGTACCTCTGCAGTTTCCCCAGAGTCCTGGAAAGTCAAATTCTCTCCACTTATTAATCATCATCCCCATTTTATTGACAGAGAAACTTGGGCTCAGAAAGAAGGAGGCATGCAGGCCCAGCCTCACCTGTTCCATTCATTAGTGGCTAAGCCAGCCGGAAAAGGCACAGCCACTGGACTAGGTGTAACTCCTGTAGGTTTGGTTAGTTGGTTAACTTGTCATGTGGCACTGTGGGAGCCTGGTTGTAAAACTAAACCATATGGTTCTGTCTGTGGGACAAGAAAAATCTCTCCCTCACCCTTAGTTCCACCCCTTTGTGCTTCCTTGTAGGTCTGCTCCATCAACAATCCCCTTTTCTCTCTAACATTTCCAGTTTGCCTTACTCAGAAAACTCCCAAATCTCCCCATCTGATTTGGTTGAGTTCTTTTGGATGACAGGAACTAGAAGCTGTTCCAGATGGTCAGATAGGCTCAGATGATCTCAGGAAATCCAATAAAGCTCAAGCATATGAGCTTAGGAAGGGTCGACTCCCAGGAGCTTCAGGGAGTGCCCCTCATCTCCCTTGGGAGAGGCAGTGATCAAAATGGCTAAACAAGAGGACAGTCTATGGTTTTCATCATGGCTCTACTTTGTGCCTGAGTCTTCTCAGGCACAACTCCTTTGTGTCTTGAGTTCCTAAAATGAGGACGATCATAGCACCTGTCTCATAGGATTGTTATGAGAAATAAATGAGGTGATATTCATGAAAAGACTTACATCATGAGGCACCATAGATTCAATATTGCCATCTTTTACTCATGGCCTCTCCACTTTTCTCATGGTATCTGTTATTCTCTGTTCTTTCTCAGCCACTTCCTTTGGGTCCTCATGAGTTAGCTATGCACATGACTGGATAGAGGCTGCTCCGTTTTCCTGTACCTATTTTCAGCTCAAGGATCCATTCCCAAAGAACATCTTTCATCAGTATCTCTTGGCTTAGGGGCCCTATGAGAAGGAATGTGATTGTCCCCGGTCACCTTTTTGAGCCCAATCATTCAAGCGTTATGTCATTAGCAACTTGGGTTGGCCCTTCTCAAATCAGGTGCCCCCCTTGGTCCAATCACCTGAGGCTGGATATCACGGATCCCCTCTCCTCTCAGCAAGCGCAGTGGGTGCAGTAGACTCTATGAGGGAATGTAGGGAGGGCAGAAACCCCAAGTGCACTTGCTTACTGCCTCATCCTGGAAAACAGCGCACTCCTGATCTCCCCCATCACTATGGTTTCTCTCACCACACATGTTGAAAGAGAAATCTTTCTTGATGGCTTTGCTTCCTCTCCATCTCCTTTAGCCCTTGATCTCCCCCTCTGCTCCCTCATCTGGAAGTACTTCCTCAAAGCCCCTATTTGTCTCCTAGAAACAAAATCCACAGATCTCTCCTTGGTCCTTTTTCTCTTTGAACTCCCTGCATCATTGAGCCTCAGATCATCCATCCTCTCTGAAATCTTCTCTCTTATTTTCCATACTGCTAATCAGCCTTGTGGTCCTCTTGCCTCACTCATCAGCTTGGCCACTTCTGCTACCTTTGCAGATACTTGGGTGTCTAACCTTCTTAGATTATAAGCTTCCAGAGGTCAGAGACTGTGTCTTGGACAACTCTATATTCCACAAGCCTTCCACACAGTAAGTGTGTGATTTACATTATGAGTGTTTCCTGCTGCTGCTGCTAAGTCGCTTCATTCGTGTCCGACTCTGTGTGACCCCATAGATGGCAGCCCACCAGGCTCCGCCATCCCTGGGATTCTCCAGGCAAGAACACTGGAGCAATCCCCAAATCCTAGTGGTTTACAACAGCAAAGGTTTATTTCTTGCTCACATTTCATGACTCCTGCAGGTCACTTTCAACTCTGCCCAGCTCCATCCAGCTCCAGTCTCCAAATCTCATCTCTTTTGTGGGACTGTGACCAAAGGAATAACAACATTCTAATTTATCTGGTTCCCACCACAGAGCTTTGGGTTAATCATGAGTACTTGGAATTGGTTTCATAAACTCACTGAAGAATTGTTATGTATCTGGATTGAGAGGGACCTAGTTTCCTGGTAGATTTCTCAGATCTAGAGTGGGCAAAACAAGGTGAACAACCCCTTGTCCACTATTTAGTCTCACCGAGATTTGTTAGTATCTGGGTGTGATCGGTGTTACAGGTGCTCAGTAAGCATTTGTTCAGTGGAAGAGATTCATTGTTGCTTGAACACAGGACTGGGCCTGATGTCAATTCCTGGCAAGGATAAAGAGCCCTAGTGGGAATGCAACTAGTTAATGAATTCCATCACTCTGTCAGGTACATGAACTACCTGTTAGAGGGTATGATTTAAGAACCCAGAAGTGAATGCCCCCCTCTTTTAGCACTAGCTGATTCTGAGTCATTCGCGATACAAAACTCAGTCCCTAAACTAGTTCTAACAATCCAACTACACCAAAACCCATCGTGATTTTTTGCAATTTCACTGAAGATTTTCAGAGGCATGGGGGGAATTCACATTGCATAGCAGATAGCATCTTTCTTGTAAATCTCTTTATAGGAAAGCAATCTTTTTTAGATAAGTCTCTTCTCCTTAAATCTCCTCCGAATTCACCTGTGGGAAATGGGGTGGATGGGAGGGTGGGAGGCCTGCCTCTTTCTGTCTTCCCCACAATAGTCAGCACCTCCTCCTCCCAGCTCTCTCCTGCCCTGTCATATGGCTGGGGAGGCTCTCTCATACTTCAAAAAGGGATTATCACAGCATCTTCTTAAATCCAACCTCTTCCCTCCAGAAACTTTCACATAAGAGCTACCTGGAAGACATTTTCTCCATTTTGTTAGGAACTGTACAAATACATTTTTTGTGAGGTTGGATACAGTTATATATCCACTCGTTAACTGTGAGAAATCTATTTCACGTGCCTGAACTTCATCTTATATATTAGCCTTGGGGAAACGTGAGAGTTTGGCTTAGCGGATAAGTGCTTGTACCTGAGTCTGCCCAGGCTCTTCCCTGGGGGCTGCCACTTTCTACCTGAGTAAAACAGACAAATTACCTCAGACCTTTCAGTTTTAGATTCCAGACCTGTGAAATAAGGAAATAATAGTACTTGTCCCATAGGATGGGGAGTGGTGTGTCATTTAACTCTCCCAACATGTAGAGAGCTTAGTATCGTTCCAGGCATATGATCAGTGTTTCCAAAATATTAGCGATTATTTTTATCTTAGCAATAGTTATACCAGCAAAAACAATATATTTCAAGCACATATCCTGTTAAAAACATATGTAGTAGTTTTAAATGTGTCGGCAAGTTTTTGTCCACTCCATCAGGGGAGGCAATCAAATTCCCCTCTTCCAGGATATGGGCTGGCTTTAGGGCCTTGCTTCTAATGAAACAAATTGGGCAGAAGCAATAACATGTGACTTAGGAGGCTAGGTTAGTAAAGGCAATGCAGTTTCCCCTGGCTCTTTCTAATATGTGTTGGGACACTTGCTGTTGGAATCCAGACACAATGCTGTGAGGATGCCCAGACCTCAAAGAGAAGCCATGTGTTCTGGCCAAGGGTGCCAGCTGTGGTCCTGGTTGACAGCCAGCATCAATCACCCACTGGACACATGGGCAGGAAGCTTTCATCAGGACTCCTTGGCACCATGTGACTGCAACCAAGACCTCAAATGATAGCCACCTAGCTGAGACTGGGGTAGGTACACCCAGGTGATGTGGCCATAGTAGTGGCACATCTTGACCAGAGTCGCTACTTACATTCTTTGCTATTTCCTAGCTGTTCTGCAACTATGAATATCTCAGTTGAAGAACAAAACCATATGTGTTATATGTCATCATCTAAGTGGCCTCATTTTTAGGTGTATTGGCAAGAGCACCACCTTTTTGTCCCCTATGATGACAGGATGTAACACTGGAATGTCCTACCGCCAAGTTTCCTGCTATCTTCTATACAATTATCCAGCATTCAGGTCATTTCTTTGATCTTACAGGGACTTGTAAGTCTTGGCCATGGAAATTACATGGGACAGACATTGAGATGGACTGGTGAGGGTCTCTGGTGCCTATCACAGTTCATCTTTTTTTTTTTTATGAATATGACTCTGTTCTTTTATTAAGTCCTTTCTAAAATAACTCTTCCATCATAATATATCATATCCACAAAGAAGCAAAGATAATAGGTTTATTTTTCTACCCCAGTTTCTGTTATTTGTTTTCTTTACTTATTTATTTTTTGGGTTTTTCTTTTTTTTTTTTAATAAGTTTATTTATTTTAGTTCATCTTATGTGACTTCCTGCTCAGGTACCGGGAAAAGCATTATCTTCTTGCCTTGGGAATTTTGCCTCATATAATCTGTTACAGTAAAAAAGAGAAAGGCAAAATCCATTCCAGGAAGATAATAGCCTATTGTGAGATAAAAAGGGCAATATAAGGACAACATGTACACATTAATTGGATTCTTCCTTATCACCCCATCTGTTTGATTTAATTCAGCCCAATGAAAAGTATAGGTATGGAGGGAGAGTGGGGGACCCAAGTTATATGGAGAAAGTGTCTCAACAGATTGTCTCTTCACTGTCAGGCCCTGAGTAGGTAGAACTGATAAAGGTGAACACTGTAAGCCCTAGCAGAAGTCTCCTTCATAGACATGGAGTAGCTAGAACATGCTGATCACTAGCCCTCTTCCATAGAAATCTCAGAATATTAATCTAAAAAGAACTGTATTATTTCCTTATAATTATGAGGCCCAGTGAGTAGTGTGACTTGCCCAAAGTCACACAAGTAATCAGGAACAGAGCTGAGATCACAGTATAAGCCTTCTGACTCCAACTTCACGGCTCTGAGTTCCAAATATAACCCTATTAAACTGCTGACCTTAATCTTCCCATTCCCCATGCCTTAACTTTGTAGTAGCCTTAACAGCAAGAAAAGCTGCTACAATGAGAAGCCTGCATGCTGCAATGAGAGAGTAGCCCCTGTGCTCTACAATTAGAGAAAGCCTGTGCACAGCAGTGAAGACCCAGGACAGCCAAAAATAAATAAATAAACAAAAGAAAAAAATATATATATAATTCAAAATTAGAAAAAAAAAAGACCTGCTGGTACCCCACTCTTACCATGAATTGGCTTCTGCTTACCTTGTCTACCCCTTTCTTCTTGGACATCACACTCAAGACTTATTAGAGTTCCTAGAAAACCATGCTATTCTCTTCCCATTCCCACCCTCCACTCTACCCCTGGCCTTTATACTTCATTCCCTCTCTCTGGAATGTCCTTTACCCTTCCTGGCAATGTCTGAATTCCTACTCTTCCTTAAGTCACTAACCTGATTCCCCAGTATTTAAGCCTCCCAGTATCTCTGTAATTCACAACTGGCGGTGGCTCTTGTCAGTGTATTGCAATGATTGCTCACAAGTCTTTCTCAATTACTGGAACAAGAATCCTGGAGGGAGGGGCCTTTGTCTCAGCAACAAGTTGCTCTATAAATATTTACTGAAGGAATGAACAGACAACTCATCTTCTTTGGATATCTTGGCATTATCTAGAGAAATGGAAGTCTACCATTTCCATTTCCAAAAACTGGAAATCTGCTTTATGAGTATTATCATTGTTCATTTGGTTTATTCTTTAGGCTTATAAAGCCTCCATAACTCTAGGTTCAGATTAGAAATCTATTATAAGCCAATATCTCTCTGAGCTGGTCTCCTCATGAGAAAGTTTCTCAGGATAGTAAACTCCAAGATTTCTAGGAAATGCCTGTCTTTTTGCCTTAAAATGACCTTAATACATAAGACTAAATACGTTATGACATCGAGGTACTATGTTTTGCTTTTTTTGCAAAACAGCTTCCTAAGTGCATTCACATGAACTTCATGATAACCCTCTGGGGCCGGTAGGGTGATACTGGTTTCTCTCAGTATAGATGAGAAAACTCAGGCTGAGAGATAGTAATGCACTTGCCCAAGGTCACACAACAGAGCTGAGACTAGAACCCAGTTTAGCTTCTTTTGTACAATACTATGACCTTAAGAATGAGCAGCCTAGAACCACAGATCTTGGGTGTGAGAAAGGTCCAGGACTTTCCTGGGGCTGAGAGTACATAGAATGTACATGCGTGTGCACACTCAGTGTGCCTGACCTGATGTGTGAGTGGTCAGGCCTACCATGGTATTGGCCTGCCCTCTCACTTCTACCAGAAGTGGTGTCAGCTGTGCTGGGCCTATGGTCTGGCTTTTGCACACTGGGTCAGCAACTCTCCTGAGCAGGTTACCCTGTCTTACGTGCAAAGAGGTATATTTGATGGACACTTGGTGCCTCAGACAGTAAAGAATCTGCCTGCAATGCAGGAGACTCAGGTTCAATCTCTGTGTCAGGAAGATCCCTTGGAGAAGGGAACGGCAACCCACTCCAGGATTCTCACCTGGAGAATCCCATGGACAGAGGAACCTGGCAGGCTATAGTCCATGGGGTCACAAAGAGTCAGAAATAACTGAGCGACTAACACTCGAACTTATAGAAAGACAATGTTATTCACTTCACATAACCTAATATAAAACACAGATTCTACATCAGTTATCAGACTTTTAGGAATGCTTCCTTCATTTCTTTTTCTCCCTTTACCTACCATTTAATTAGAATTGAGCACAGAAAGTTGAATAAGGAAAACCAGGTCCTTCCTCAAGGAGCTCCTGTTGACGGTCTGTTCCATCGCTGCCTTTGCTACTGGAGCAACATGCTATGACCTCCCAGCATTTCACCACTTAAGAAGAGTCATCTCCAAAGTTGAGTGCACACACCCCAAGCATGGGGCAAGATAATCCACTGGGGTGAGAAAGAGGAAAAAGTTAAGATTTCTATTTCTGTTTGGTTCATCTCAGTCTTTCCTAATTTTTATTTTGGGTGTTTTATAACACACATTAATTCAGTAGTATACATAATATACACAAATGTGTACATTTATATATAGTATGTCCTTAATTTTATTTTTATCTTACTGATAGGAATTTCTGATAATAAAGTTTGGAAACCGCTGCTTTAGAACAAGGAAAGGAATTCTTTGAGGCAGAAACAACGTCTCTTTTTTAAAATTATGTTCTCTGCACTGAAAGCTGTGAGCTCCTCACAATGGCCATGGCTATACGGCCTGACCTCTTGGCTGACCCGATTGCCTTACGAAGCACAGAGACACAGGGCACACACTTTCTCCTCCTCCCAGGATGCCTCACCGGCTTCATCATCACCTCGGACACTTGGGAGGAGCTGGAAAGCCAAGAGAAAGGTGGGGGTGAGGGAATAGTCTCTCTTCAGTTTGCCGTCTCTTCCTCAGATGGTGGCTTGGACTGTCCAGGAAGAGCTGGCGTATTACTCCACACCCACCCTCGCACGCTTTCTTTCCCAGCTCCTGTGAATTTTTTGCTCCCCATTCTGTACCAAATAAACCAGAACAGTGAGACTCAGGCTGCAATCACAGGCTCTTGAAATCACATGACCCTACTTGCTCATGTTGAAATTGGAAGGAAACCACCAATGCAGGTAATCCCTATTTGATTGGAAAAGGGGAACAAAGCTTGTTACAGACCTCATTAGACTTTCTAAGGATATCTTCCTTGACCATGAAAAACAAATAGTAATCCTTAATAGCACTAAAAAATACTACCAGATTATTAGTTCTTTCCTCTTTGAATATTTATTTATTTTTCGCTGCACTGGTCTTCACTGCTACGAGAGGGCTTTCTTTACTTGCAGTGAGTGGGGGCTACTCTCTAGTTGCAGTGCATAGCAGGCTTCTTGTGTGGTGGCTTCTTTTGTTGCGTAGCATGGGCTCCATGGCACACAGGCTTCAGTGGTTGTGGTGCATGGGCTTCAATATTTGTGGCTCGTGGGCTCCAGAGTGCAGGCTCAATAGTGTGGCACTTGGACTTAGTTGTCCTGCAGCATGTGGGATCTTCCTGGACCAGGGATCGAACCAGTGTTCCTTGCACTGCAAAGTGGATTCTTAACCACTGGACCACCAGGGAAGCCTTCCTCTCCTCTTTTAAAAGCATGCCTCAATCTATTTTCTGTTTTCATTTTCATGCATGTCTGAGAACAGCTCAGCCCAGTCCAGTTATGAACATTTTTTTCCCACCCTCTCCATTCTCAAATCATTTGGGAACTTCCTGACACTTGCTTGGTTCAAAGGTTTACCCCTCTCAGGAGCACCTGTGTTGAAGTCAGGGAAGAGAAATAAATGGTTCAATGTGAACAGCAGGACCCTCTTAAGTGACTATCCCACAGAAGACTGGTTCTTTGTTAAAGATAAGTGAAGACTTTCTCAATCCCATCTATGGATGAAGGAACTGAGTGAGGCTCCATTTCTACTTCTAACAGTAATAACAATACAGTAGCTTGACTTGCATAGCATTGACTCCAAGTCTATATTCTGCTAAGTGCTTCATGTAGATTAATCTGTTTAACTCTCAAAGTTCCGATTCTATCATCCCCACGTTCAGATGATGACACTAAAGCACTTAGAGGTAATTTGCCTGAGATCACACAGCCACTGAATGACAGGACTCACACCCTAGGAGTTTGGCCTCAGAATCTTTTCAGGGATTTGTCCTAACATCAAATTTCAGGCTCCCCCCTACCCCACCCCTGCCATCCCACCCAAAGTCAAATACACTTTCCCCTGGAGCAACCCACTCCAGTATTCTTGCCTGGAGAATCCCCAGGGACAGAGGAGCCTGGCAGGGTACAGTCCACAGGGTTGCAAAGAGTCAGATACAACTGAGTGATTGAACACACACACTTGTAGTAAAACTCTGCATTCCCTGACTTGACTGATTGTAAATTGTTCAAACTTATCACATCTTGAGTTACTTATTTAAAGAGCTGGTTCTAACTTCACTCTGAGGTTGAAGGTTGGAAGTTCTGTTTCTGTTCTGGTTATTATAGCCAGTGCACTTGGAGACATTATCTTCCAGACTAGTTTCTTGGGACATCATTTTGCTGGTCCACTTCTGAATGTGGCATTACAGGCAAAAGAATTCATCTAAGAAACACCTCAGGGAGCAGATTCAGAAACTTGGTTGGACAAGAAGCACCAGAAAAGGCCTCCGTGTCACATTTTGCCCTGGACAGGGAAATCACTCTACCTTTAAAGGCTTCCTGGGGAGACAGCAACTCTACACACAACTCCTCCTCAGGTTGGACAACCCCTTTCCCTGGCAGCAAGTTCCCTTTTCTAATCTAAACCTTTTAAACTACAGCTTAAAAATAAACTTCCTGGAGAAGGAAATGGTAACACACTCCAGGATTCTTCCTTGGAGAATCCCATGGACAGAGGAGGCTGGTGGGTTACACAGTCCACGGGGCTGCAGAGAGTTGGACACGACTGAGTGACTAAGCATGCACACACAGATGCCTGCTATGTGACATACATTTGAGAGTTACCTGCATTATCTCATTGTATCCCTCATCAAACCCATGAGGGAAGTACTGTTATTATCCTTCTTTTTTAGACAAGGAAGCTAAACACAGATAAAGTAACTTTCCCAAAGTCAAACAACTAGTTAGTTAGTGGCACAGCCTAGATATGAATGCAGACGCACCCTCGCCAAGGACCAGTTTGGAAACTTTATAATGGGCTGCCTGCCCACTGAGGCTCCATTTCCTGTGCACATGACACTGTGCAGAGAGAAGGGCTGTTTGCTCGCATCTGGATCATAGGATTAGATGCCTGTTATTGCATTGCTTCTGCCTGTTTTTTTTAAACAGATAATTAGCTTTAAAAAGCTCTCAAGTTCAATGATCATTGAATGTAGGAGGTGACTAATTGTGGCTGGGGATACTTTGAAGGGCATGTACATAATCATGGACTGGAATGGATTATGAAAGGCCACTGTGGTCTCCCCTGCTGTGAGGCAGAGGTCGTTGTAGCCAGATGGCCTTGTTCTGGACCTGACTCCCTGCGGTCCTGCTTTCCTGTGTTTTCATAACCCCTGGTGCTCACCTGGTACCTCCGACAACTCAACTTGCATGCTCTGCAGCTTCCTGTTTTCCAGTGAGATGTGCAGGATGAAGCATCATGCCACGGGCCTAGACCTGACGTACACTTACCTGTGCATTCTGAGAAGCAGGCCTTGGTTTCTAACAATCTAACAAAATGCTTTGGGACTTCAAACTTTCCCAACCTCTGATCATCCCAGTAGAAACATCATTGCTCTTCTAATAGAGAACTAATTTGTGTGAAGACACTGAGAATCATGTTGTTAGAAGCAACTGTAAGTGTGCTGAGTAGCATTTCTTCATGACTATTAAAGTGAATTTACACAAATATAGTTATATACATACCTCGACTGGGATGGAACTTGTTCAACAAATGTAATATGAAGAATTATGGTGGGCCCCGATCTTTTAGAAATTTTGCTTTTAAAAAATGCTGCACCTGGAATATAGCCAATATTTTATAACAACTTTAAATGGATATACTCTATGAAAGCCTTGAATCACTAATCACTACATGGTACTACTGTAACTAATATAATATTGTAATCACCTATATCTCAAAATAAAAAAATGCTGTTGTCCCCTTCCATATTCCTGTTCTTCACCCTGCAGTCAGAATAATCTTTCTGAACCACCAACCTAGTCATGTCATGCATGTCCTTAAACCCTGCAATTGTCCCCATTACTGTCATGCAACAGTGAGGTCTTTTTTTAAAAAAATTTATTACTGGCCACGCAGTGTGGCTTGTGGGATTTTGCAGTTTGTGGGATTTAGTTCCCTGACTAGGAACTGAACCCAGGGCTTTGGCAGTGAGAGCAAGGAATCCCAACCACTGGCTCACCAGGGAATTCCTGACAGTGCAGTCTGACCTGCCCAAACCCCTTGCCCCGCATCCTGTTCTTTGCCCAACCTCTCTCATTTCCCCTCACATTCTACTCTTTAGATGGTCTTCTCTCCTGCTTCCTCTAACCTCCAAGTTTCACACAAGCCCTTCTCTCTGCCCATAACAAGCTCTCCTTTACCCTCCCCCAGAACATAATTCCGATTCACCTTTCCCTGACCCTCCTTCAAGCCTCCATCCCCATTAAGCTAGGTGAGGGGCCTGCAATGCACTTCCCTATCTCAGGCCTTTTTCATACTTACATGTTTAAGTGATCTCCTCCTTAGGCAGCTCTGTGAGGGCAGAAAATGGGTCTGTCTTATTCATATTGCTGCATATTGGGTGTGGCATAGAGTGGGACTCAACAAATATTTACTGAATGAATAAATGTATCAGTGACATCTCCAAGATCTATCGAAATGCTTCTGTCAGAACTTCAAAGAGGATCACTTAAAAACTACTAATACCTGAATCAGGCTGCTGTAGAGAGGGTTTAAACTAGATCCTTATGTACATGGGCTTCCCTGGTAGCTCAGTTGGTAAAGAATCTGCCTGCAGTGCAGAAGACCTGAGTTCAATGCCTGGTTGGGGAAGATCCCCTGGAGAAGGAAATGGCAAACCACTCCAGCATCCCTGCCTGGAAAATCCCATGAACAGAGGAGCCTGGCAGGCTGCAGTCCATGGGGTCGCAAAGAGTTGGGCACGACTGAGGGGGTAACACTTCACTTCATATACATATATTCATACACATCCCTTAGCCATAGTCATCATTTTGACTCAGAGGAGACAGCTATGCTGTCACCAGGAAGCCTTCCACCAAAGTGGGCCATCACTCTTCCTGCAAACTCTGAACCACACTATTTAGGTAATTCTAAGCCCTACCTGGGGGTTCTCAAAACGGATTATCCTGGGTCAATCTGATAATCAAAAGAGTCAAACAAGTTCAAAATAAAACTGAAGCTAATACACTCACTTCCTTTAACCATGGACTGAGAAGCATTTCTTTGGCATGGGTTTTGTTTTGGATTTTGATCCTGGAATCAGTTTTCTGTTGATTATAGCATGCAAAACATGCCCATATTTTACACAGACATATGTTCCATAACTGATTCCATTAATGCTGTGGTTTTCAAATCTCACTCTGTCTCTCACCCCCATCCCTACCCCCAGAGATATGTGGCAAGGGCTGGTGTCATCATTGTTTGTCACAATTTGGAAGGGACACTCCTAGCTTCTGGTGGGGAGAGGTACGGGAGGCTGCTAAACATCCTAGGATGCACAGGGGCCCCCACGACAAAGAATAAGCTCACCCACAGTGTCACCAGTGCTGGTGCCGAGGAACCCCGAGTCGAAGTGACACTCTGTAGACACCTTGGCGCACAAGAACTAGGCCCTCTTTGTCTATGTGGGGCTCTTCATGAAGTATGGAAACAAAGCAGGAAAGAATAAGTTAAAAAGCAGTAAGAGAGCTGTGGATCTTCCCCTGCCTGTGATTTAGAGATTAAGATGTCCAGCTTGTCTCTAAAGTAGAGTTATTCAGTTTGGGGAGGTTTCCTAGGTAGATCCCAATCCCGAATCAATGAATCTCCTATGGAAATCTCATAAAACAAGGCATTTAGTGTGCAATTGAACAGACTCTTGCGTGTGAAAAGGACTTTTGGTGAATTCAAAACCATATTTGTTTTTCATACTGAAAATGTTCTGGTCATTTTCTTTTTCTAATAGGATAACCATTTGGACAAAAATATCTATCTGATATGCAGGTGAAATGTAAATTGCTACTCTTCTGCACAGACAGTCCAGTATATTTATACTTAATCCATAAAGGCATGATGTTACAAAACACATTTGTATATTGTGAAGCCATCTGGCATCAAATTTTCCAATTTATAGACAACTTTGTATTTACATAACAAATTATTAAATCAACCACTTTTCCGGCTTATAAAAGGTCACTGAGGTACACACACAGTGTGTATAAAAGCAGATAAGGCTGATAATACATATTTACAGTAGATACAAATTAATCTTTCATATTTGAAGATAATACTTTTTATATATTTTTTCTACATCAGACTCCCCACTGTTAGCAGGTTTTCCCGTGCTTGAGTTGTTTATTGCTTTTTGGCTCACTGGTTTAATATTCACTTCTGGGTTGTTTACACATATGAGTTACTAATATTCTTATCTCTTTGGCTAATGCAAATGTGATATAATGAATGAAAGAAAAAGATAAATGATAATTCAACATTACAGTTCTGGTTGGTTGATAGTATTTGTTCATGGTCCCCAAATGAGTCAAGTAATGCCCCACTCATATATGACAATGAGAAGTTTTGAGTCTCGCATTACACCATTTGGGCAAAAATGGGCAAAGTAAACAAGATATCAGAGTTTTGGTAAGGTCTAAAATCTTGGCTTTCTTTTCAGAAAGAGTAATGTCATTAGCATGTTAAGCATCTTAGATTTAAAAATCTCAATGCAAAACCACTTGTGATTTACAAGGGAACTTTGCAAACTGAATGGAAGATTTCCAAAGTTAACTACAATATGTTATCATGGTCTGAAATGAAAAAGAATCATCTCATGGGATAAGTCAGCTGAGAATCTCCATAAACCTTACAGAAAGCAGAAAAACCACTCCCCACTCATCTCAAAATTCTGCAGTGTTACGTTCAAAAAAGAAGCTTGTGTTTACTTAAAAAACATACACAGCAAATAACTCAAAGTTGGGGTTCAAATAAAAGACTGAAAGTGGCCCATGATATCACAAGGGATGAATATTCTTCTCAAAGAATTTATATGCACAATAGGACTGAAAAGTACAAACCAAAAATGTTCCTTTAAATAAACAGAAACCCTGACTGCTTTTAATACTACAAACAAGACAAATTAAATAAGAGCTGCTCAGTTAGATTTCACTCATTTGAAATAATCTTAAAAACCACTTAAAGGTATAGTTTATTCTTCTTGTGCATCCTAAGACTGTTAAAGGGCACAAAATATAATTAGATTTCCTTTTCCAAGAGGGGCTATATGTTTTTTAAATGAGCAAAAATTTTTCATTCTGTTTTCATTCTCTGATTTGTTGAAAAAATTTTATTCTAAAGGGAATAAAAAAATGTAATAATGTGGAGGGCTAGCCTTCATTTTTAAAAAATGAATAGGCTTTAATACAAAGAGAAAGAATGGCTCTATGGGCAAAATTCAAGTATGAGTGACCAATTTTTTAATTGTAAAGTAGGTGCAACATTTAAAAAGAAATGTTACAACTGCATGACTTGTAATGCTAACAATATTTACATTAACTGGTTACATGAAACCATAGAACTATAGAAGAGAGAGAGAGAAAAAAAAAACCATGTGGACTGAAACAATACCTAGAACTCACAACCAGCGGTAAGCAACCAGTGAAATCATGGGCACAGACATACTTTACATGGTCTATTGATGTAAAGTATACATGGGTGGGGGAAAGCACAAACCTAATTAGCTCAAAAATACCCAAAAGAAGGCTTGGTAGACACAAACTTAGTCTGAAGAGAAAAAACTAAAGGCTAAAAAAATTTCCACGTCAACACACACGAACATCCACATATACGTAGACATACCCAATACACACACACGCATATGCTGTGAATCTGTAAATAAAAACACCTGTGTAGACAAAACAAGAAAAAAGCAGGTTGGTGCAAAAAAAAAAAGGGACATTAATGGTTTAAACATACCAAACACATCAACTTATAACAAAAATATGTCAACTAAAGTACACAGAAGATGACTTCAGGGAACTGTGGGAAAGACTAGGCAGGCAATCCCACTATTACATCAAAGACAACTCAACCTACCCCTAGAAGGAAGGATTCCTGCCTCCGGGTCGTGAAGCCCAGTGTAGCCAGTTGCATTCTGTCAGGCTTGGGAGGTAGGAGTGAAGGTGGAAATGGAAAGGACAGAGAGACACAGGAGACCTGGTGAAGAACTAAGAGCTGTTGATATCAAAAGTGCGCCCCATGGGGTGCTCTGTGCTGTGGCCCCGAGAAATCAAATGGAGGAATGACCTTGGTCTCCTTTTTCCTGAGTGACTGGAACTCTGCTACATCATGGGATGGAGGAGTTGCAGGGGTGGATGAGAGAAGAGGAGAGGGAGGTGGTGGACATCAGGGGTTCAGAGTCGGCCACTGTCTCCCAGTGGCTGAAGCATTAGGCAGTTGAATGAGCCCCAAGCTGGGGGAAGAGGCAGTCCTCTCCAGGGGGTTAAGGGTTTGGAGATGGGGCTGGTGGTTCTACACCAGAAAAAAAGGAAAAGGAATCCCTTCCTTTGACAATCCATCAATTGAATCCGATCCAATTAATTTCAGGCAGGGGGCCTGAAAACTTGGCTCCATTGCCTGGGAGATAGGGTCACACCGCCACCACAAAAAAAAAAAAAAAAAAAAAAAGAAGAAGAAGAAAATGTGAAAAAAAGACGGAAAATTATGTTGTGCTACATTTCTTATTAATAACCTTGTACTTTACAATGGCTCACAGTTTTAGGTTTTGTATACTTGCAATGTAGTATTTTCTCTCTACATTTGTTTCACATTTTTTTACTTACTTAATATAATATAAATAATTTGGTTAATAGATTCAACCTGCACATTTCAGCCACATTAATATATATAAGAATCTGTTAATGGTATAAATAATTCTTTAAATAAAATAAATCTGATATGTTACATAATACTGATAAAAAATTACCATTGCTAATAATTTTGTAAGCCACCTTAACTTCTGGTATAAGTAATACTGATGAATGGATATGAAACTTGGTTTGATGATTTGCATTTATTTTTGCTACTACAGAAAAACTGAATTATAATCAACCTTACCTCCGATAAAGGTTTCAAAGTGGGGGTTTGCCTCCAGGTATGGAAACAGAAAGTTTTATCTTGTCAGGTATTGTTTGCAAAAAGCCTCAACTCTGAGCATCAATGGTGGTGCAGCATAAGTTTTCTAGTTCAACAGGTGGCTATCAAATGTTAAGTACAGAAATGACTGAGTAAAATATCCCATCTAAGATTTTTTTATAAAACCTATTCTACTTTAAAACTTAGGTAAAAAAAATATGCAACAAATGGTTGCAGTTTCTGAATTCTTAATTTAGATCTGTGAGCCCTCGTCCCTTTAGAAATCTGCAAGGTTTCAATTTCCTAGACACCCAAAATCAAGTCCAGTGCTTCCAGGCAAGGTTCATTCCAAACAGACAATATAAATGGACATTCGGTGGTGTGCAGTGTATGTCATAATTCAGGTAATACATCATCATGCCTTTTCTCTGCTGTTAAATACAAAAACAGCATCTTTTACATTATCATAGAAAAGCATTTAGGTTGTATTTTTATTTATCACTTTACACTTGTAGTCTCTGGTAGGTGTACTCCATAGAAACCGAAGAATTTTGTACACTATTTCTTTGTACAATAAAAGATAAAGTGTGCATTAGGTATGCTTGTACATGACAATATTGTACAATATTTACATTTCTGATGTCACCATGAAATTCTGTATTTTCTATATACAACATTGAAAATTCCTCAGAAACATTTGGACTATTTCTTATAATCACAATTTTAGTATTATAGAAAAAGAGTTTCTCAGTAATCACTTGACCATTTACCACTCTCATCATTCAGGGATTCTGATTGGTTTTCCAGCATTCTTTATCCTTCCTGATCAAAAAAATATTGTATCACTGTTTCTTTTAGCACCCTGTGGTGGTGGTAACTATCTGCCATAGAATAAATATTGATATAACAGTGGCTATATCAATACTTATCTACAGACATATCTGTGCACATTCCTTTAATAAACACTGCGCATTGGTGGAGTAGTCCCTGTTATCTGGAGATCTTCCTCCTCTTGGGTTTGGGGGGTCTCATCTGTCTGTCTCCCTGTGGGATTTGGTGAACCTGGAAATAAAGAGGTGGGAAAAAACAACAACAACAGAGATTGAAATCACAAACACCATAGGATTTCTGACAAAGAAACAGGGTAGGCAGCAGACTCTGGCTTTCATTTTCAATCACGGCTATCTTGAGGCATTTAACACTTTTACAACACTCAGATGTCAATGTGCCTACAGTCACTACAGAGGATAAGAAAACCTTGGAAACTGACAAACATAGCAACACTCTGTGGATCTCCCAACCAGTGGAATACAGAGGAGGAACTGGAAAAAAATCAAAGCCGGAGAGGGGATGTGCAGTTGCTACCCCTGCTGTCCACTGAAGATGAAAATAAGACCTTTCTCATCAGAGATCTCTGGATTACTAACTTCACTAGGGTTCTGGAAAAGTGGATAAATATATACTAAACATTTTCTTCTTTGTTTCATCACTGTACTTATTTTATAACTACTAAGAAGGCTCAAAGATGATAAGAACATGCACACAGCTCAGCCCAAGGAGGTTTACTTATGAGAAGAATAAGGATGGAAAACAGAATACCACTATCATCTGTTGGAAAATCTAAGCTTGTGTAGTCTGGGAAGAGCAATGCATACAACTGATCTTTATATACTAACTGGGAAGCTAGCAGCATTTAAGGCTCTGTATCAGATTGAACAGAGGTGGATAAATAGCAGAACTTGATTCCCAGGTCTCAGACAGCAGGTCTGGTTTTAGGGGCAGAGGACAGGTGCTAGGGAGGTGGTTAGGTGTCCCACACTGTATTGTGGCTGTTGTGGTACTGATAGGAGGGGTCAAGATCAAGATCCAGGAGAGGCAGGATGTGCCCAAGGCAGTGGTATAGTACATGCTTAATAACCAGCTCCCCGTGGAAGAACATAAGCCCATTGTAGTGTATGCCAGTCTCTGTGGTATAAATGTTTTTACCATGGCCAATTTCAAGCTATCAATGTGATGTCACAGAACTCAGGCTTCAGAAGAGATGGGCACAGTCAGCTCTGAAGATCCACTACAAGTTGGCTCAACAGCATGTTGTAAAGATAATGTTACAGCAAAGACCATTGCTATTCAGAATCAAATACAGAAAACTATTTTTTAAAGATTTTTTTTAATGTGGACCATTTTTAAAGTATTTATTGAATTTGTTACAATATTGCTTTTGTTTTATGTTTTCATTCTTTGGTTGTGATGCATGTGGGATCTTCACTCCCTGACAAAGGATCAAACTCACACCCTCCTCCACTGGAAGGCAAAGTCTTAGCCACTGGACCAGCAGGGAAATCCCCAGAAAACTTTTTAAAGTATTACATTTAAAAAATAACACCAGTGAGTATCTCACACTGCCTCATCCTCCTAAATGCTCCATATACGTTCTTTAACTCCACTAGTCTCTGATAAAGAGTCCATTGAAACCTTTTTTAAATTGAGGAAAGAAGCCTTTATTCAAAGCTGCAAATTAGTAAGTAACCTGTGGACCAAATGCAGCCTAGAAAGGGATTGTGTTTACCCCTATGGTGTTTTAATATTTTAAAAATAGCTGGTAACACTAAAGAATGAGAAATTTTACTTTCAGACTTGCAGTGTCTCATGAAAAAATGGGAAGATCTTGCAACACTGGCACAGTTCCCCACATGGCTCGAGCTTGCTGCAGCATGGAAGCAGAAGCTCCTTCTAGAGAGAACACAGCCCCCAGGTTGACATGGCCCCCATCACTCCTGACTGCTTGCTGGCCACAAAGGCCAAAGATCTTGAGAGAGAGATTAGCGAGATGGCTGCCAAACACATTTCTCTTTTTCCTGAGCAGGCATGGTCTACAATACTTTTACCAGTCCCCCTGAATTAAGAAGGGGCTTCCCTGGTGGCTCAGAGGGTAAAGTGTCTGCCTGCAAAGCGGGAGACCCGCGTTCAATCCCTGGGTTGGGAAGATCCCCTGGAGAAGGAAATGGCAACCCACTCCAGTATTCTTGCCTGGAGAATCCCATGGACAGAGGAGCCTGGCAGGCTACAGTTCAGTTCAGTTCAGTTCAGTCGCTCAGTCGTGTCTGACTCTTTGCGACCCCATGAACCGCAGCACGCCAGGCCTCCCAGTCCATTACCAACTCCCAGAGTTTACCCAAACTCATGTCCATCGAGTCAGTGATAAATAAAAAATAAAGTCTGACACTGTTTCCACTGTTTCCCCATCTATTCCCATGAAGTGATGGGACCAGATGCTGTGATCTTAGTTTTCTGAACGTTGAACTTTAAGCCAACTTTTTCTCTCTCCTCTTTCATTTTCCTCAAGAGGCTCTTTAGTTCCTCTTCACTTTCTGCCATAAGGGTGGTGTTGTCTGCATATCTGAGGTTATTGATATTTCTCGCGGCCATCTTGATTCCAGCTTGTGCTTCTTCCAGCCCAGGGTTTCTCAGGATGTACTCTGCATAGAAGTTAAATAAGCAGGGTGACAATATACAGCCTTGATGTACTCCTTTTCCGATTTGGAACCAGTCTGCTGTTCCATGTCCAGTTCTAACTGTTGCTTCCTGACCTGCATAAAGGTTTCTCAAGAGGCAGGTCAGGTGGTCTGGTATTCCCATCTCTTTAAGAATTTTCCACAGTTCATAGTGATCCACACAGTCAAAGACGTTGGCATAGTAAATAAAGCAGAAATAGATGTTTTTCTGGAACTCTCTTGCTTTTCTGATGATCCATTGAATGTTGGCAATTTGATCTCTGGTTCCTCTGCCTTTTCTAAAACCAGCCTGAATATCTGGAAGTTCACATTTCACGTATTGCTGAAGCCTGGCTTGGAGAATTTTGAGCATTACTTTACTAGCATGTGAGATGAGTGCAACTGTGTGGTAGTTTGAGTATTCTTTGGCATTGCCTTTCTTTGGGATTGGAATGAAAACTGACCTTTTCCAGTCCTGTGGCCACTGCTGAGTTTTCCAAATTTGCTGGCATATTGAGTGCATCACTTTGACAGCATCATTTTTCAGGATTTGAAATAGCTCAACTGGAATTCCATCACCTCCACTAGTTTTGTTCATAGTGATGCTTTCTAAGGCCCACTTGACTTCACATTCTAGGATGGCTGGCTCTAGGTGAGTGATCACACCATCGTGATTATCTGGGTCATGAAGATCTGTTTTGTACAATTCTTCTGTATATTCTTGCAACCTTTTCTTAATATCTTCTGCTTCTGTTAGGTCCATACCATTTCTGTCCTTTATTGAGTTCCAGTTCATGGGGTCGCAAAGAGTCGGACACGATTGAGCGACTTCACTTTCACTTTCTTTCACTTGAATTAAGAAGGCCACATGACTGGGTCAAAGCAGTGGAAAGTCAATGGAACAGATGAACTTCCCAGTCTGGCCCATAAAACCTTATCCTGCTGTCCTCTGGGTACATGGTCTTCTCTCCCACTGCTGGGCTGGATGCTAAGGATGTGGTGGAGCACTCTGAGGCCCTAGGGAATGGGGGACACTAGATATAGAAAGAACCTGAGCCCCTGAATGACTGTGTGAAGCAAGACTTCCTCAACCACAATGAGACCCAAGTGAGGAACAGCCTTTTTAAGGCATTAAGCCTCTAAGACAAGAGTTGGTATGCAGCCTACCTTGACCAGGGCATCTTGGTTGGCATTTCTTAATTCACTAAAATCACTGTTTCACTCAAACCTGATCCCCTGTACTTAATGATACTATTTGCCCAGCCCTAGAAGGTGTTTCAGGGGCTTCCCTGGTGGCTCAGACAGTAAAGAATCTGCCTGCAATGCAGGAGACCTGGGTTTGATCTCTGAGTCGGGAAGATCCCCTGGAGAAGGGAATGGCAATCTACTCCAGTACCTTGCCTGGAGAATTCCAAGGACAGAGGAGCCTGGTGGGTTATAGTGATGGGGTTGCAAAGAGTAGGACATGACTGAGTGACTAATGTACACACACAGAACGTGTCTGAGTTTATAATCTCTGCTCCAGACTTTTCCTATAATTCTATCAGGAAATTAAACATCTCAGGGCCTCAATTTACCCATCTTTGAAATGATGGTTTGGATCACAAAATCCTGTACCAATCCCAATACACTATGAATGTGTAAAAACTTATCTCTGTCATTCAGTAGCCACTGGATGGCTTGTTAGGATTCAGATAACCTTGTTAACACAATATCAACTAAAAGTAAAAGAAATCACCCTTTCATTGCTGAGTAGCTTTTGATAATTCACATTTTTTAGAGATTATCAAAATTATAGTTTGAGTGTTTCTTTATGTTAGCCAATATGTAAATTAGAGAATGATGATTAAACTCACATTCAACACTATTACATGCAACATTCAATAAAAATGTAAAGAAAAAGTAGACACTTTAAAACCAGAAGTTATAGTGTTAAATATCAATAATTTAACAACAGGATTTGGGGCCAAATATTTAATTTTTTTTAGGTAATAACAGAAAGGAAATGAGATGACTATATACTCTTGATCTTGACCCTATGTTCAATTTCCCTTTTTGTTTTATGGTAGAGTGAAATTTATATTATTGAATACTTAGGCAATACTAATAATCACTGCTATTCTCAGAGTCAAATGCAAAAGCTATGATTTTAACTTCAATGTTTTGCTGCGCACATTTTAAACGTATTTTATGTGAGGAAAAAAGTTACTTACCTCAGAAATAATACATAGTTAATACTACTAGGTTATTTTTTCTTAAGTTATTTGTAATTTTTTCTGATATCAGTCTTTTTTGAGCCCAGTAATTTAGTATTGCTATGTGAGTTTCCTGACAATATTTAAGAGACTTTACCAAAAAGTATAATACAATTTATTTTCAAAGAAACACAGTATAATGGAAAAATAAATTAACTTACAGTCCCAGACATTTTGTCCAGTTCACTCATGGCCTCATGAATAGCAGCTTCTAAATGGTTATTTAGCTTTCCACTTCTGGAATTAATGAAAACAACACAGCAGATTAAAAAATTAAAGAAATAAAAATCTCAATTTAATTCCCTAATCAGAAAACAGAAGTACCGATTCCATGAGAGAAAGTCAATTTATATTCACATTTGGACAATTCTGATGACAGAACACTATGGGATTCTCATGACTGAACACCAGTGATAAGGTCACATAACTACAGAAAAAAAAATTGAACAGATGATTAGGGAAGTGGATTCTTTCCCCTTCCACATGTTTCTTCGACTGTCTAATGATTTTGCAAGGAAGCTGGGCTCCGTCTATTTCTACAGACGGAGCTTGTGCTCTTAGATTCCAGCCTGCTCCTCATTGCCTTTTGTTCTGGCTTTTCTTTCTCAGGCTGTGTGGCTGGAGGAAGGGCTCTGAACTGCAGGCTCTGGCCACTAGGGAGCTCCCTCTGCCCTCTCTGGAGCATCCTGGCTTTAGGAGTTCAGCAAATGAAGGCTGAAATCCTGGTGCACTTTCGTTACAGGTGGGAAACAGCTTAACTCACCACACCTGGGGCTCTGCCACATTTCCTGCCCTCGCCTCCCCAAAACCAAAATGACAAAGCTATTTGAGAAGATAAAGAATGATGGTCTCAGAATGTCTATCACTTGTCTAACCTTTTCTCTCTACTCAGCATACCAGGCTTCCCTGGTGGCTCAGATGGTAAAGCATCTGTCTGCAATGCAGGAGACCCAGGTTTGATCCCTGGGTCAGGAAGATCCCCTGGAGAAGGAAATGGCAGCCCACTCCAGTACTCTTGCCTGGAAAAGTCCATGGATGGAGGAGGCTGGTAGGCTACAGTCCATGGGGTCACAAAGAGTCAGACATGACTGAATGACTTCACTTTCACTTTTCACTTTCAGCATACCACTACAGGTATTTAACACACGGAGCATCTGCCATGACTGAAACATTTAACTAGGAAGCTACTGAACTAATTAGTAAAACAAGGCAAATCCACACTATCCACCTCTAGGAATTATGTCCACTCTAACTTTTCCTTCTTGGTGCATACAAAGAATTACCCAATTATTCTGAGTACTAAGGTGATTCATTTCATTTATCTCATCACGATGATTACTAGAGAAGGTGTAGAGGTAAATGGCTTTCCAAGAGTTAAGTCCTAGCCCAGCATTTACATGGAGATTGGAAATTTGCAGTTGTAGAAGAATTTGGCTCATAGTCCCATTTAGTTTGGCTCACATTGTGTTTAAAAACATATTTGAACTTCAGTGGAATGTTTCTAGATGAGGCCTTTTGGTTTACCACAGTCCTCACCAAGTTTTACCCTCATACACCAGGACTGGACAATTCACGCATTTAGTTTCTGTATACAATCGTGAGTAGTATACTGCTAGGTATATACATCGTGGATGCTCCATATAGTGTCTAAATAAAAATGTGTCCAAAGCTAAAACAACGGCTCTGTGTTCTGGGAAACTTATATGCATTTAAGTCAGTTTAATTGAAAGAAAAGATTGTAACTGAAATATAAGAGCAATGCAGCATCAACCTTACCTTTTGTTGGCCTGAAAGCTAGCCTACAGCTTTTATAATCTTCCCATTTACTTTAAAAATGTAAACAATGCAGAAAAGTGCATAGAATAAGTTATCAACCCCTATGAAACCTATTTCCAAAAATAAACTAATAAATTACATATTTCTTTTCTTTTTTATTAAAAAATTAAACTAAAGTTCCCATTTGATATCAATTCCTAGTCTCATTCTCTCCCACCCTCCTCTCCAGAGGCAACTGTGTTGTGTATTCCTATAAAGAAAGATAGTGAAATAGTTCAGTCATGTCCGACTATTTGTGATCCCATGGGCTGCAGACCACCAGGCTCCTCTGTTCATGGAATTCTCTAGGCAAGAATACTAGAGTGGGTATTCTACAAGGGAAGCTGTGTACTCCTACAGTGTGTTTTAATATTTTATATGATATATCCATGAACAGTACCTAGTATTGTCTTTTATGTGTTTTTTAAATATATATCATATCAAATGTGTCCTCATATAAGTACCATTCTACAACTTATCTCTTTCTCTTTTATCGCTATTTTTAAATATGTCCAAGTTGACATCTATTCACATGCTATCTTTTATTCACCTACTTATTCCGGTTTTACAGGGCCCTGGTCATCTCATGGGGTCAGGCTGAGTTGTTTTCCCACCGAGGAGTTTGCTAAGCATGATTCTAGGGAGGAATGTAATCCCAGGACTCTGTAGGGCTATTTAAGCCGAGCTAGAGTGGGGCTGGGTTGGGGCCTCTTTTGTGGATTGTTTAGCAAAGGCCTTGACAGTATCACATACTGCCCAGCTATCTGACAATATTACACTTTGTGCAATGTGTTAAACAGTTTTATCTTTACTATCTCTTTTGTATTTGTATATAAGTATGAAGAGAAGTTTTAAAAGATATTTGTCATGCATTTTTATTATACTATCTTATAGGTTTAAAATTGACTACATAAAAGTCTAAATGTCTAAAAAAAAGGAAAATATTTCAGTGAAAAATCATCAGAGAATCTTGGTTCTCTCATCTTTAATAACAAAAACAGCTAGCATTTATTGAATATTTTAAGGCTTCCCTGATGGCTCGGATGGTAAAGAATCTGCCTGCAATATGGGAGACCTGGGTGCGATCCCTACGTGGGAAGAGCCCCTGGAGAAGGGAATGGCAACCCACTCAAGTATTCTTGCCTGGGAAATCCATGGATAGAGGCTACAGTCCACGGAATTACAAAGAGTCACACATGACTGAGCGACTAACACTTTCACTTTTTTATATATGCCAAGAATTGTATTAAATTTTTATATATATTATTTCATTTAAACCTTATAACAACTCAGTGAAGTAGGTATTACAACAGCTGTTTGTATGTCACACTTGATTTTTTAGGGAAAATTGGTGAAATCAACTATAATTTTATGACAAAGAAGATGATATTTAACTATAAATAGTCTTCAAAAGTAATAGAGTCATAAAAGTTTTGTCCTTTAATATGAAAAATTTCAAAAGCATCACCATTAAAGTATAAAAATAATTCAACATTATTTGTTGAATAAATAGACAAAATTTTAGGAGTTTGTGAGTTCATTCTTCAACAAGATATTTAAAATATTTATAAACTCCTTGTATTAGTTTAAGGTAATTAGTATAATGTTTTTCCTTTAACACACTTAAGTAGTTATTAGAGGGTGAAATGACTACTTTTGGAAGAGAGAATAAATACAGAGATATGGGGCATGAAATTACATGAATACATCATGGGAATCAAGAGGTATAGAGAGACTTTCCGGATGTCAAACCTGCATACCATATTCACACTAGCTGGTCAAGTCAGGAAGGAATGAGCTTAAAAAAGGAAGAAAAAGCTCCATGAGTCCATGAAATGAATAATTAGTCAAAATTCAATCTTCTAGTCCAGAGGCCCTCCTTGTGGAGTCTCTTCTACTATTTTCTCTTCCCCACTGACATTTAATAATAAACATTTTTACTAATGGACACTCTAAAAGCTACTTGATTAAGTAATAGATGTTCATATAATCACATTTCTAGTTATTAATGGAGATAATTGCCACTTCTCATCTTCATTGCCTATAATGTCACACATTATCTTTATCTTTATTAATTAAAAAAAAAGCCAGGTACACATCTGTGAATAGTATGAGAAATCAGAGGGAAGTGAGAATTGCACATTGCTCTGGACTGTCAGTTCAGAATTTAAGCAACTCACTTCATGTAGACCACAACAAACTTGGACCAGACCTAAATGTCAAGAATCTTGGATTCTAAAACCTAATCCATAGGGAAAGTACGCAAATTTAAGAAAATTTAACATATGAGAGATCAAGATGGTAGTATACGAGGATACTGAGATTACTCCCCACCTCCACCCCCACCCCCAATGAATATACCAAAAATACAACTACATGTTGAGTAGCTTTCACTGAAAATGATGTGAAGACTGGCATAACGACTTTTCTACAACTAAGACTGTCCACATAGAGCCTGGTAGGAAGGGAGGAAAAGCTATTGGAAGCCACACACAGAAGAGGAAGACAGTATCACAGGCTTGGAGATCTTCCCTGGGGAGCATAGAGTTCAATATACCTTTCAGGCACCCTAGCCCTGGCGTCCAACTCTGGGAAGATGAGCCCCTTAGCTGGTTTGAAAACAGGTAGGGCTTACTGGAGGGCTGTAAGAAACCAAGACTCTGCTTTTGAAGTGTGCATGCACATGCACAGACTTGCTTACTCCCACCCCCACCTGCCTCCCCGCTCCAGCACAGTGGAGAGGCAGCAGACTGGAAATAGCCTGGTACTCTGGCTGGCTTGCCAGCACACTCTCTGGCCTGCACTAGGCCCCTGCTCCAGCTCTTCTTGCTCTGGCACCACCCTCCGCTATAGTAAAGGCTGCCATTGCCAACAAGAGTACACACACTTAAAGGGAACAGAGCTGCACAGACCCTCTGACCAGGGCAGAGGCAGTCATTGCCAGTGTGCATATCCCTGGCCACATCTGGAGGGAGGAGAACTAACTCAAGTGAAAACACTAATTCAAAAAGATGCATGTACCCCCATGTTCACAGCAGCATTATTTACAATAGCCAAGATATGGAAGCAACTTAAGTGTGTCTACCAATAGATGAAAGGATAAAGTACTATGTGTATATATATATACACCACAGTGTATATACACACAATGAGACTACTACACAGCCATAAAAAGGAATTAAACTTTGCCATTTGCAACAACATGGATGGACGTGGGAGGTATTGCGCTTAGTGAAGTAAGTCAGTGAAATAAAAATATTGTATGTTTTCACTTACATGCAGAATCTAAAAAACAAAAAATGAACATAACAAACCAGAAGCAGACTCACAGATACACAGAACAAACTAGTGGTTTCCAGTAGGGAAGGGGTGGGGTGAGGGGCAAGATAGGGGAACAGGATTAAGAAGTACATAATATTGAGTATAAAATAAGATACAAGGATATAATATACAGCACAGGGAGTATAACCAGTATTTTATAATAACTTTAAACAGAGTTTAATCTATAAAAATATTACATCATTATGTTGTACACCTGAAGTAATATAATACCATAAATCAACTAATTTCAATTTTAAAAAATAAAATTTAATACACAAGTATCATTTCTTGGTTTTAAAGTGTTTACTTAAGCACTTTTATGTTTATGTTATCACTTTATCACTTTCTAGATTCACAAAAATAAGGTTACTTAATACATATATATGTACATATAGACAGATTTGATCCTCACTTTAAAAAAAATTGTAACATATATAAAAGTTACATAAATTTTTTCTTTAATGAAGCTATTTCCACTTTTAAGTACAAAATGACCCTAAGTAATTCTTTAATAAATATGTAAATATTTCTTTTGTGATTAGGCAGTAATAAGCAAATCACTTTAAAGATATTCATTGTATAGTATGATTATAGCATATTGAGGGTTAAATGACTATATAATGCTCTAAATATCTAATATGGTGACAGAATGTTTCAAATGGTAAAAATAGGTAATCATTTTGTTTCACCTATATCTTTATAAGAAAAATAATGGGTTTACTAAATACCATGTGCCAAGAACTATGGTAAGGCTCTCTTTATATTATAACAATTCTAGGAGGCTGGTATTAATATCCCACTTTAGAAATGAAGTATTTAGACTCAGAGAGGTTAAGCAACATACTCAAGGGTACATACACTAGGTAATGATGGCAACACTTGAACTCAGGCCAAAACCCAAACTTTCAGCCACCTTGTTCCAGCGCCACCTTCCTTTTTTAGTTTCTTTCTCCTTGTCTATAAAACTAGCCAGATATTTGTTAGCTCAAATTTCTTTCCAGTTATTCTTTGGGAACTTTTCACATAAAGGGTAGAAAGGAGAGTAAATAATAGATACCAACTCTCTCTGTTTCTTTTTATTTTCTCTTCAATCCATGGCCATTTTACTTTTATATGTGCCATTCTACCAGAAACTGTTTTCACTGAGGTCACCAATGGCCTCCAAACTGCCCAGTCCGAATGGAGATGTTTCAGATCTTCTCTTACTGGACCTCTGTTTTTCATTGTATTATCCCAGAAATCCTTGGTCTTTGGCTTTTAACACCCTACTCCCCTACCCCCTGGGTTTCCTCCTCCTTTCTGATCATTATTTCCATTTCTTTCATTATCTTTAGTAAATGTTCAAATACCCCAGAATTCGCTCTTTAGTCCATTGTTCAAATTGGTCAAAGTCCCTCTGCATGACTGAAGTCATTTTTCATAGTCGAATACCATTTCTTCCCAGTTTCAGACTTGTGTCTGTGGAATCACAGGAACCTCACATTGCACTCGACAGTTTTCTTCTGTATGCCCCGTTTCAGTGCTTCACTACCCACTAAGGCACCTGAGAGCTGTCCTTGATTACCTGTTCTTCTTCACATTCCAACCAATCACCATGATGTTCTGTCAATTTTACCTCCTAAATATTTCTTGACCACATTCTTTCTCCTCTGTTCTCATGGGTCCCCTCCTGGTTTGAGTCTTCCTCCTCTCTTGTCTCCTGACATGGCCTTCTAAATGGATATCCTTGTCTCCAATACTGTTCCCCTAAAATTCATCTTCCATACAGCCATAGCTAAAGTGAAAAATTCAACCATCTGTCCCCTTAGGCACTTCCAGTAACGTAAAGACCTTTGAGGCTTTACCAGGCCCTTCATGGTCTGGCTCCTGCTTATACGTTTGGTTCCATCTCTTACAATTTCCTGTCCCCCAAATCTAACTGCTGACCTCATCTAAACACTATTCCAACCCATCCCATCTTGTCCTGTTTCCTGTGTCTGGCTAATATCTATGTAGTATGTAAGGCTTGGCTGAGATATCATCTCCTCCAGGACATCTTCCGTTACCTGAGTTTAATGTCACTTCTCTGTGATCCCAAAATATACTACACTTATTCCTGTCACTGCAAATTTAACATTTTAATTATTTGTTTCTAAATCTGCCTCCTTCACTAAACAGTGAAGTCCTGGGACCACAGCATTGTGTCCGGTTGGCATAAATTCTTTTGCTGAATCAGTCTCCTTGACTTGGGAAATAAATAAATGATTGGGTTCAACATACCATTTATCACTTATGTGGCCTTTACCTAATTATTTAAGCTATTTGGGTCTGAGTGTCCTCATCAAAAATGGGTTCAGTAATTCTGGCCTATCTTCTGATTGGGAGAATAGAATAATGGATTTTAAATCATACATGCAAAATGTAAAGTATTCTACTAGGCATTTATAAGGCAAGTCCTTCTACTTAGACAATAGTCTGATAAACAAAGCTGTTTTGCTACATATTTTTGTCTTTTACCTCTGTTCCTTTAGATAATGCTACTTAGGACTCATGTAAATTCATCTCAAACAGTAAGCTGGCTTTGAAGGAAATTTTTTATGTTGCTGTAAAAAGGTAATGAGTAACAAACTCATTACCTTTCAGAAACTGCTTAATAGCAAATTTATGAGGAAAATACAGCTCATTTCAAGGCAGTATATCTAAATATTTGTGTTATTAACAGTTTTGGATATGCTGCACATAATCCAGCTAACTGGCATATCTCACTGAAGGAAAGATTTCAGGGATATTTTACTTCTAATAAGCAAGTACTGTTGAATATTCTAAAGCAAATGGCCAGTGAAAATTCGTGATGTAGGTAGCTTGCATTGTGTGGTAAAGAGAGTCTCCCCAAGATTTGTTGCATTCTAAAATTTTAGCTCTGGCACAGTGAGGTAAAGAGAGTCTCCCCAAGATTTGTTGCATTCTAAAATTTTAGCTCTGGCACAGTGAGGTAAAGAGAGTCTCCCCAAGATTTGTTGCATTCTAAAATTTTAGCTCTGGCAAGAATTACTGAGGACACCACTAAGAGAATGACTACCCTTTAAAAGGTGTCATTATCATTATATAAGTCTTTTATACAAGATACACTGCTAATCATTACAATTTCATAATTCTTAGATATTTGATAATATGAAAATTACAGTAGCTGAGTAGGTATATTGATGCTATATATTAAAATAATTTTCCATGTACATATGCAGAAGCACATTTATAGTTCTCTATCTTAAAATGAAATAATAGTTATGATATATGACTATATTGTATTACATAAAAGTTGTGTAATAAACATCACCTACTTGTCAATACTACGTTTACTCAAAATATAAAGATCTGGAAAAACTTGAATAATTAAGAATAACGTCCCAAAGTTCAACTTCTTATTATAATTCCAAAGAAAGTCTATTGCCCCTGCTCCAAAAAAATAATTACTTATCATCACTTTGACTAACTGCCAAAATTATTCACATATGTACAACAAGGGGGGTTATTCCCCCTCCCAAAGTATTTGAATTACAAAGGGATACACTTCCACTACACTTTCAGAGACTATTTCATTGCTACATGTTGAGAATATTAATCATATTTTCTTTCCCCTCAAGTGAGAGGGATGGAGATGGAGGGAGTAAGGGAAGAGCTGATGAAGAGGGAAGTCTCACACACAGTATAAACTGTTTCAGAAAATATTTTCTGTAGGAGCTAATTCATCTATAATGGTCCTCTTGGATAATAACTATTAAATTGTACTTAGGCAGGGCTCAAGATGGACTAAATCACTGAGATTTCATTGTCCCTTTGAAGGAAAGCCAGTAAATTATATCCTTGAAAAACAAAACGGGAAAAAAAAATTGTGCTTACTTTCTGTTCCTTTTCCGGGCTCGGCTGTAGGCTTCTAAACCTTCCGTTAGTGTCTTCAACTTCTCGGGCTCCACCTGAGTGAAGGCATGAAGACCAGACCACATTACCCAGACCTGCAATTGTTAACACTGTTTTTACTTTCCTGCCAGACAAGCAGGTGCTTGTACGGCACTGGGGGTAGGGAGGCTTAACTCTCACTGTCCTGTCAAGTGGCCTGTCCTCGCTGGGGCAGAGGTTGATTCCGTGGCTCCAGGCTGCAACATCAATGGAAATGAAAGACTGGGTGGCTTTCATAATGTCAACATTTTCAAAGTAATGCTTGAAGAACAAAACATGTAACTTAAATAACCTTCAATTCGCAAAATCATGTAAGTCAGAGATCCTGGTCTGCTTTTTGCACTGCCTAATGCTCAGCAACTGCCAATCTGTATTCCATCAGATGAACAACAGCGGTGGTGAGTGAGGGTGCTGGGCTTTGTAGATAGCACATAGAAGTTTGCATCTGACCTTCTCACTTTCTAGCATGAATAACACCCTTAAATTTCCTGAGCCTCCTAAAATTTGAATAATTTAGAGAAATATTTAGTTTGTTAAATCTTTGCTATTAGCCAAAGCTTCGGCTTTTAAAAATAAAGACACTTCAAGAAAAATTTCCTGAGGACATTAATACCTACCTTCCTGCTAGAATTGCTGTGAGAATTAAAATGCAACAAGCATGGTGAACACAGTCAAGCACAGAACAGCTACTATAACATAGTTGTGCGTTAGGCTCTGCAGAGGCCAGAAAAAACAAGTAGGGCAGGAGGCTGCATGTAGTCCCTAGTGATGCGGAGAGGGTGTGGCTACACCTGATGGGCGTGTCCTCTCCGTGGTCCTGCTTTAACACTGCCAGCCTAGGCTATATGAAACTTGCTGCCTCATCACTGTGAGCCACCAACTGGTGGCTGGGGGATTGGTGGGGGAGGGAGGTGCAGTCTTTGCCACCTGCCCCTAATAATCTCTATCATAGTTTTTGAAGTCACTTCTCCTAAGGAAAACAATTAACAAATAGGAAATTTAATATGCAAATAAAAATGCATTTAGAAAAGCACTGTAACTTTTACTGATCTTAAACACAATTTCAGTAGAAACAGTATTGCTTGCTGTGTAAATACAGCTTCAAATTAAGTCCCCCTCCAACCCCTTAACCCAGTTTTCCCCCACCCCACACTCCTTTAATAAAAATATTCAGAGGTTGCCAAGACACCTAATGGGTAAGAAAATACACTCTAATAAACAAGGAAATGATTAACCTTTGCCTTTGAATCTTCCTGACTCATGAATACCGTTCATAAATAATTTTCTTTGACCTCTTCAAATATAGTACACAGTGATGATTATTAACAAAGGGTCTCCATTATCAGTCTGAAAACAAGCATTTCTAAATATTCAATGAGAATAACACTCAAATAATGGAAATAGTTTCCTTTTCATGACTTTTGTATTTTGTCCCAAAGGATCCAAATACCTTACATACACAAGTTCACTGCAGATACTCAATCTATTTTGTGCCAGAACAAGAGATAACTTTGTTCCAATAACATTTCTACAGGAGTAATGAAGTATCTTATTGGAATGACTGGAAAAGCTTAAGTAAGATGAATATATCCATGTGTGTGTGTTTTTTTTAAAGGTGCCTGGATACCTTTTCACATTTCATGTTAGAAATGGTATTTCATCTTGTACTCACTCACACAAAGAAATTATGAAAGATAGCTCACAATTAATTTATAGCTAATTCCCCTTATATTTAAATTAGTTTCTTGGCAGCAAAGAGAAAGCTCTCCTATAATAGGATCTTCTGTTAGACACAAACTGGTATAGTGAGAGATCTCAGAAGGGACTGATACAGGCAACAGAAAGCAGATTCACAGTGAAATAATGCAACATGCCACAGTGAAAACTTATCCCATTGGTCTCGATTTTAAAAAACTAACTTAGGTCAAATGATTTTTTAAAAATCATCTATTTTTATTTTTAATTAAGTAAGAAATAAGGGGCAGTAAAATAATTTCTTGCACATTTATTATGTAGAAGCCACTGTTTTATTATTTAATGTGGTAATACTGCACACTAGTATTGCTATTTTCCAGATGGGACTAAGTAAGTTTAAGTTACATGGCCAGCATCAAAACTCAGGATGACTTCAAAGCAACCTTTCTCTACCACACCAACTCTAATATATGCTGAAATATACATATATTATATATATAGATGTATATGTGTAATACATATATACATACACATGTAAGTATATATGTCTATATATAATACTAAAAAATTAGGTCAAATTATAAATCCAATTTTTATTTATGGAAATTTAGATGATGCTTGCTCAAATTTATCTTCAAAATTTTTTTTATACTTGAATAATTTTCTGGTGATTTTTAAAACTAATTCTCCACCATGATTTCTTCATTTAAATATGCCTCTAAGGTTCTAAGGTACTCATAATAAAATATATTATTTATAAATGATTCAATGACCTTGACAGAGAAAGCAATGAGAGTGATTTCTGAAACTATAAGATACACATTGCTTTGTATTTCTAACATGACAAGATCATACATATCCAGATATGTATATATATGTATATGTATGATCAAATATCCAAATATTCATATTTGGTTTCAGAATTTTAGTACTCTTCTGTATTGTGAAATATAATACACGAAGAGCGTGTGTTTTTTTGGGGGGAAAATATTCATCCACTTACACAATATTCAAGAAAGTCTTTAAAGATAACCCCGTATGCGAGACATCAAAAGAGACACAGATAAATAGAACAGTATTATGGACTCTATGGGAGAGGGCGAGGGTGGGGTGATATGGGAGAATGGCATGGAAGCATGTAAATTATCATATGTGAAATGAATCGCCAGTCCAGGTTTGATGCATGATACAGGGTGCTCGGGGCTGGTGCACTGGGATGACCTGGAGGGATGGGATGGGGAGGAAGGTGGGAGGGGGGTTCTGGAAGGGGAAAACATGTACACCCATGGTGGATTCATGTCAGTGTATGGCAAAACAAATACAATATTGTAAAGTTAAATGATAGAAAATAAACTAATTAAAAACAAAAAAGATAACCCCCTACAAAGGTATCAGGGAACAATAAAATAAATTCCATTTCTAGTCAAATATAAACCATATTTAATGATTTAATGAACACTCATAAATTGATTAGCTAACTTATAAATAAAGAAAGTACTGGGAATCAAATACATAAATATAACATTAAAAAGATTAAACACATACATATTTTTAAATAAAACTTACACTGGAGGAGCAAGTAATTTAAGATATTTACTATTTTAATCTGGAATTTAATAATCTTATATTCCTATATATTCACAAGCCAGAAGTTTCATAAATTATTTGATCGCTATCTTGGTGAGAAATTGGGGGAGGACTTTATAATATATCTTTACTCATAATCGGCCAACATATTCTTATTCTAACAATGATCATGCTAATAGTAATGGCTATCGTGGTATAACTGTATACCTATATGATTTAGGAATTAGAAAAAGATAACCAGACTTTATGTATTTATAGTACACATATTATCTCATGTATAAATATACACATATGCTGAATTTTTAACTCCTAAATCCCTTCTTTCATTCCTTCAGATTCTGTAGATATAATAATTCTTTGGCATAATTAGACCTATACCATGTTTAGTAAGGTTAGAAACATACCCATAAAGCCAGACATGATTATATGGTGGATGTTTAAGAGCTTCCCGAACAAGTCTGAAACTCTGGCTGCTTATTTTGTTCACAAGGCACATATTAAACATTTGATAATTAAATTCAGTTTGATTTGAGGTCAGCACAGTAGCATGGAGTGTATCTCAGAAGTAAGTCTATGACATAAAAGAAGACATAAACATTTCAGATAGTCAGAGTGACCCTCTGAAAGTGAGCTACAGTGTATATTAGAAGAACCTGGATTAAAGATCCTAGATCACTTTTGAGCCAGTTAACTAAAGAAGATGTCAAAACTCCCTTCAGGTGTTAATCCCCGATAACAGGATTAAATCTCTTGGTGATTCCTTTGCTGGTACTTAGTGCTGAGGCTAAGCTGTCACACAAAGGTCAAAAGAGCACAGCCATATCACAGATTTCACAGCAGAGAGAAAGCAGCTGACCTCAGTTGCCCCTGTTTCTTCTTCACTTCCCCATCCTTTTTTAACAAGTCATCAGCTTCTGTTGTTGGGGGAATGGTATCGTGCAGAGTACTAAGCTGCGAGTTAGGAGACCAGGGTTGGGCCCTGGTTTAACTGCTTGTGGTTTGTGTCTTGAGAAATGCCTTTCCTGAGCTCCAAATGGAAATAGTTGTGCACATCTTTACGAGTCATCGAGATTATCTACTTGGATTATCTAAGTATGAAGGTGCTTTATAAACACCAAAGCAGTCTTTCCCAAAGTGCCACTGCTGGCATGTGAAATTGTTTCAGGTGGAACATAGACCATTAAACATCTTTAATAGTGATATATTCATATAAATTTATATTAGAAAAATACAAAAACATTATACCTATGCTTTCACATATATCTTAGAATAAGACTAGAAGTTATTTTTAAAGTGGTTTGAACAGTGCCTACTACATAACGTGTCAAAAATGTTTGTTGAATGAATAAAAAATTAGTAAACAAGAATTTAAGGACAAATTTTAACTAAGTATTTGTACAGGTAACATGTGACTTGAGCTGAAATCTGGGAAAATCAGTAAGCAATAAGCAAATATGAGGCGTTTATTAGGTTTATTATCAAACATTTATTAAGTAGTAACTACTTTAAACTGAAAAAGTCCTGCTAACTTAAGTGCAATATTCCAATATTTTTTCAAGTATGGGAATTAATGATAAATAATCTGAGGTAGAAAGTTGACTCACCTGTGACAGAAAGGATGGATTTAACAATACTTAAGGAAAAATTCATAAAGTGAATCATAGTTTTTTCAAATGGACTAAGCCAATTGACATGATTGCAGTTTTAGTCAGTGGCACTATCTGAGCGTTTTTTTTTTTTTCCTTTCATCTTCACTTCAGATGGAAGCATTTTTAAATATAGAGAACTATACTACAGGACTAGAGTAAATCTATTCTAAATGTGACAACAAATTTTATATAGATCCATAATACATTCAGAATTAAATGTTTTGAATAAATTTGTATTTTTAAGGATACACTGTTGACGAGTTCATGTAACAGAAGCATGTATTTGCCTCATACTTGAGATCCCATTTGCTAGTAACCACATGGCAACTGTATTGACAAGCTCAAGAACTCCATACACTCAGTCTCAGTTATCCAGGAAGGGAGACAGGCCTCCTCCTTTTCCTCTTTAATTTTCCTCAGGGGGAAAAAAACTTCACAATATTCCACAATTACTAAAGTTTACCTAAACTTGTACTCAGTTTAGTCTTTTCCCCAATATTCATATTTTTGGTGTTACCTAGTTTTTCCTTTTTATTATTTTTCAAATTTTGACCAGGTACTGCCTTTGTCTGGATTTTAGCTTGCTTATCACTTTCCAAAAATTATTCTTCTTTTTCAAAGAGATTTTGTTGCTGCAGACATTTGACTGCCCCAGCCACCCCACCAGTCAAAATGCAGCCCAAATACCGTGGATATAATTCATTTCCAGAAATGGTTAAGAAAATATATATGGCAAAGGAAATATACAAAGAATACTTTTAACAGAGAATGACCGTACCAAAGAATACAAATAGCTAACACTGATAAGCTCAGAAAGAATATTCTTCAAAGTAGAAGTGTTTAAACATCACAAAAGGGCACATCTCCCAAATTTAGTTACCAGGCTCAACTTCTCAGGTTATACATCTGCAGAATACCACTGTAAGCTGTCTCTGGTTTTGCTCCATAGCATCAAAACATGAGTGCATGTGATACTGAATGACAAACAGAAAGTGACTGTCCCAAAATAAATCTGGCATGAGTTTTAATAACGATGAGTTCTGTCTGTTTTGAACAACATTCAGAAAGCTACTTATATCTCCTGCTGCCAAATATAACCATGTGAAAAAAGTCAGAATGAGTCTAGAGAAGAAACACCCTACCCATTGCTTTTAAAAACTTCTTCATTTAACCAGGTGATTTTTCTGGATAGAATTTTTCTGGATAATTAGGAATGTCTCTACCTGTCCAACAACAACAAATATTTCATTGAAAAGAAACATTTTGGTGCCAATATAGAAATAAATTCTTTCTTAAATTTGCTTCCAGTCAGAACACACACTGAATATAAGAACAACGAAATACGAAGACCAATGGGACAATGTTCAAAAAGAGTAAAAATTATCCACTCAGAAGAAAAAAAAAGAATTTCATTTTTTTGATTATTATTTGAGTAAACACTTTTAGGCTAGTTAATGTAAGATCAAAGATGGTAGATGATAATTACAAAATATGTTTTAGGAAAAAAAAGAACATTCCTTTCTGCTTTAAAATAATTATTGAAATACATAAAGATAAGCATCTCCCCCCACAGTTGCACAGGGTTAAAATGTCTGTACATTATCGTGTACAGGTGTAATGCCAGCAGAAGCCATTTTCCTCTCCAAGAACTCCTTAATACTGTGTCAAGATCTGGCAGTACATTTCTCCAGCTCTGACTAAGCACCGAGGTCTTATTCTTGGCTGCTAAATCTGAAACTATAAAGGGGTCATGGTTCAGAGAGAAACCTGAACCACTTCTTTAGAAAAAGTATACATATCTTCTAGGATGTTCTTATTACAAACTGATAGGCAAGGGAATAATGTAAGGAGATACCACTTCCTGAATGGTATTATATAAGGCACATAATATCCTTCCAGTGCTGTAACATGGCTTCAGTATTGGTACAGTATTAAACAGGGGTGATTCAGTCCAACTTTTCACAGACTGTTAAAAATATCTACTAATTAATCCTTTTGAGTGTTTTGGTGGGTTGGAGGGAAGAGGAAGACTGTCAGAGCTTATAGTTTTTAGAAGCACTGAGGAGAGGGGGACTTTCAAGTTTATTCACAAGCTAAGTCCTTTAAAATATTTCCAAGTAGAACTCTTGCCTAAAATGAACAGTTAATATTAATTTATAATTAAATATGCCAATTTGTATGGAATGTCCTGAGGTCCATAAAAAATAGTTATAAACTATTTCATTCATTAAATGTTATTACTATCCTTTAATCCCCAACTTGGTTAGTAAGTTCTTTATGGATAATTCATGGATAGGTATACAATAATGAAGGTCAAATGACCAGAATTTCGTAATGGTGAAATACAAATTCATAAGGTTGTTTAATACAGAGAACAGAGAGGAGGAAGTTAATTTTTACTGAGCCTCTTTTGTGTATCATCTATTTATGGTGTGGATGGTTCAGTCACTAAGTCGTGTCTGACTCTGCGACTCCATGGACTGTAGCCTGCCAGGCTCCTCTGTCCATGGGATTTTCCCAGGCAAGAATACTGGAGTGGGTTGCCATTTCCCTCTCCAGGGGATCTTCCTGACCCAGGAATCGAACCCAGGTCTCCTGCATTGCAGACAGATTCTTTACTGACTGAGCTACGAGGGAAGCCCCATCTATTTACAGTATTGCATTTAACATCATTCTGAGTAGGAATTAATATTTCCACTTGAGGAGCTCTGGAAATTAATACATCCACTCAGGACCATTTAGGTAACTGGTAGAGCTGTATTTAAGCTCACATCAGAATGCCCGAAACCCAGGCCTCTTCTTACCACATCGGCTTTCTCTCTAGTCTCCTCTGACTGTGTTCACGCAGTATTTGATATTTAGCAATCCTACCTCCTAGAAAGTAATCTTGAAAACTGCAGGATATTTCTAATGCACTATTAGCAATTCTACTACATTTAACACCCCGTTGAAGATTTAAAAATGTCTTTCTAAAATCATAAGCTGACCAAGTCATTTACACTCATGACAAACAGTTGGCTAAAGTATCAGGTTATGGACAACTTGGAGATCTCAGTCTCTGCTCCATTCACAGCCCTGACCTATCAGTCCAGAGACTATTCAGGCAACCTGAAAATATGAGAGGTGTCCGGCTTATTCTGAATTAGTTACCTGTAGTCGTGGTAATTATTTTTTTTTTCTAGTTTTTGTTGTTCAGTTGCTCAGTCGTGACCAACTCTTTGTGACCTGTGCTGGACTGCAGCATGCCAGGCTTTCCTGTCCTTCACTATGTCTCGGAGTTTACCCAAACTCATGTCCATTGAGTCGGTGATGCCATCCAACCATCTCATCCTGTCGCCCCCTTCTCCTTTTGCCCTCAATCTTTCCCAGATTTTTTTCTTCTCCGATTCCGAAAAGAATTTGAAGTGACTTGTTGAGAACAAAGATACTAACAAAAAATAAATGATAGGTTTGTGAGATATAGGGAGTGGGAGGAGATAATAAACCTGTTCTAAAATTTGAATTAACATAGATGTTATCTGGTGGGGTCTGACAGCATCTTGGATTAATTTACTCAGGTGAACATAGAAATACTAGTATGAAAAATGGAGAGGCTAAAAAGGTTTTAAATGATTATGTGTAAGAAAATTTTTCAGCAAACCCTTCCTTCTGAGATACTCCAGAGAGAATTACTGGGGAAAAGGGTCCACATTCCACATCAGCAAGATGGAATTAATAAGATTTTACTACAATAAACAAATTGTTCATGAAGTCAGTCTCTGTCTTTCTCTCTTGACTTTATTAAAATGTCAGGCACTGCCACAGTATATGGAAGAAAACCTAATGTACTGCTTACCTTTTTAAAAGCAGAAGTCTGGTTGTAAATGCACAAGGCTTTTTCTATCTGACATTGTGAGAACTAAGAGGTTCAATGTAAATGAAATTTACATCATAATTGGTTCACAGTTTTAAACCAATTTTAATGTAAAATATGTTTTAAAGGAAATCTTTTCAGACAGATCATGCTTTGTCTTACACAGATAATAACCACAGTTTAATATTTTCTACATGAACCAGGATCACCAAGACATCAGGCAAAGGACATTTAGCTGAAGTCAGAGAGACCTGTTTTTGAAATTTCACCTTTTCTTGTGTTATGAATTGAGAACGGTGTTTGACTAGTTGGGCATCATTAATGAGGAAGACCTTCCTTTGTTTTGTGAACTGTAGGAGAAAAAGGGGGTTGTGAAGTAGCACTTCGCTTTTTTATGTGCAAAAGTGAGGTGTCCTGAAAAGACCAGAGATATTTTAAAATATTAAGCCCCCTAGAGCTTTTAAGGCTGATATACTTTGCTTTTTAATGACAGATAAATATTTCATGTGTTATTATTAATATTTTATTATACATTTTTAGTTTTTCACCTCTAAATGTATGCTTTCAATTACTTTCTCTGATTTACTAAAAGTATTTTTAGTGTATCTTTTTATCAAGATTTTGATATCAAAGTTGTGAGAATGCAAAATTACAATGTCAGCCAATGGGTGAGGGGATATTTGAATTTACATAAACAATTTTATGCTCCCTGTTAGGAATTCATCTATTGTCAATAACAAGGAAAAAGAATCTGGATTTTGTGAAACACTTTTATTTTATAGTGATTGAAAACCAGCTGATTACTTAAATAAAGTAAAAAAATGTTTCTTGGACTCTTAGATAATGATTTGTTTTTTTAGGTGCATCTCCCTAAACATCAGTGAGGAGTTCAATCCCAGGAGTTTGCTAACACAGACTAACCAGAAGATTAGGATCATGGTTTAAAGTGAAATGTGTTAAAAGTACGTGCCTTTATTCTCCTGACGACATAAAAAGATATTTAGATAAGGCTTGTAGGACAGGAAGAATGTTTCCAGGGAAGGAAAGCCATAATCCTTTCGTTAGTTAAGCTTTTTTTTTTTTTGGTAAAGTGGCACATAAAAAAGACTTGGTTTTATTTGCGCAGATTATAAACAGTTCAATGTCTACCTCTTGTATTTGTAGCAATTCCATTTGTATCATAAAAGCCCAATTTTGCTGTTTCTAATTATTTCTTGAATAAACTGTCAAAAATATTTAGGTTTATCAACCCAAAGTATGTTTGTCTGGTCTTAGAGAGATTAGAGAGTAAAATGTTTTGTGAATAGGAATACGGAATTCATTTTCTTATCAAAGGTAGAAACATTATGCTGAAAGTGTACCATGACAAGTATATATTAAGCATTATAAGCAATGGGTTTAAGGACCTCCCGGTCATTTGGAGAAAGACAATCCTTTTATTGTGCTGGCAAAATGCTTTTGGTTTCCTTTGCCATTAAAGGCCAGTGGAGGTTTGAGCAGAGTTGAAATAGCTTTATACAATATAATCTTTAAGAGAATAATATATATCTGTAAAAGGAATTTTTATTTCCTAAGGAGATGAAAAATTACATGTTTCTTCATCCTATGTAGGGAATGTGAATTATTTTCATCTCCTGCTCAGATATAAATTTTTCTATCTACTTTGATCATTCTGCATTTTTCTTGCCTAGTGAGTCAATTCTACCAATTGTGGGGAGGGGGAAAGCTCAGAAGACCCTTACTAATTTCTTCTAAATTGAATGGTAGTTTCATGGAGAAGTTTTCATTTAATTTATGTGATCAGATTGTGTTAAGTAGAACCAGACTATGGGGTTAAACAGTTCCATATGTTTCAAAGACCCAGAACTTTTCCTGAAAGGAGACACCATTCTAAACTCAGATGTTACCTCCTGCTTCCAGAAATGGCTGCAACTCCACCCCAGTTTTAGCTTCTCCCCAGCTTTGTGTATCACACATCAGCACATGGGAGAGTTCCGATCCCCTGGTGCTTTTTGACGCCTGGGAGGACCCCTACCTCTGTCACACTGCTGGATTCCAACAACTGCCAGATTTTTCTCCCCCCATCATTGTTACTTGCCTTCATTCTCTGTATGAATGAAGAACTAGGCACATGCAAGGAAGAAAGGCCAAGTTAACCAAATTCTGGAAATCTGGTTCCTGGGTCAGAGTCATGCTGAACCCTAGTGGGATCTACAAATGCTTTATAACTCACCCCTTGACGATACGACATTTTGGTGACTACAACCATCCCCTCTTCATTTAATGCTCCAGAAGTTTGTGAGACCTCAATGAGTCATGAAGAATCCAAAGTGATGATAACAGAAAATAAGAACTGACATCTGAACAAAGGTTAGTATTTGACAATGGATAAAGATTGGTATACCTTCCCTTCCTCGGGACTTTGTTGACAAGAACTGTGAACGTCGTCTTCTCTGACTAATTTTCCGGGCCAGGAAGTCAGTCCTTTGATTTGGCCCCAGACCAAGTCGCCAACGTTGAACGTCCTTGGCCTATAAGGGATCAATTCATTTGAAGAGGGGGAGTCTGGGTTCCTTAGGTCATCTTCACTACTAATGCTTTTAGCATCTGAAGGGCTAGGTACACACCCGTTAATGCTTTTGGCATTAAAGTCTCCATTGTAATGGATGTAGTCTTTGACCAGAGAACTCTCCAAACTATTGGAGGAGCTTGGAGATTGCTCCTCTAGGACAAGGTCTTGCTTTGTGGTGCTCAGCAGCTCTCCAAAGCCCCGACTCTGCCGAGATCTGTTCCCATTAATGTGTGCGCATCTTTCCACAGTGTTCTCTAGTCTCTCCTTAAAACTCATCATAGTTCTTTTGTAGTTATTATACCTGAAATTCTCCTCCAAAATTTTATCCCCTTGACAGTTTCTTGGTGGTAACAGTATTGGGTGCTGTTCCCCAGGAAGAAATGGCAGTGTAGAGACATTGTTGGGCCTTTCGTGACAAGGACTATTGTGGATGTGGCCTGGATGATCTAAAAATTCCTCACACTTCCACCTGTTTCGCTCCCCTCCAGGGCTTTGCTCCCCATCCCACTGTTTTTTAGATGTGTGGCAACCTGCTGACTTGAAATACTCAAAGCCGTCTCCTTCGCTGGAGTTCTTCCCATGGTCCAGACTGCTGGGGAGCCGAGCCCCTCTTGCACTCCTCAGCCGCCCATCATGATCCACACTGCCCATGTTTCGTCCATGAATGACTGCACTGACAGCACTGGGGAGACTTAATGGGTCACCAATGGAAGCAGTGAAGGCACTCATGGCACTCAGAGCTGGAATGGGGCTGATCTGAGTTGTACTGTTGATAGCAGTGGTGATGACAACCTGCATTCCTTTGCTGGCTGCATCCACGACTGCTTTGTAAATGGCATCTACGGAAGCATCGCCTTGGCCCCCCACGATGAGGCCATCCTTCACCTGCTGACCTAGAGATGGGTCAATCCGCGATTGCAACTCACAAGAGGTGTCTTGGAAAGGTGGAAGTGTAGTGTTTGGATTTTCAGGAAGTGCTGTGAGCCCCGGTTGAGTGCTTATTCTTTTGTTTAGGAGAGCTGCATCTTCCTGCATTCTCACCTTAAAGAAATAGACAGGAAGTAGTGAGACAGAGAGAGAAAAAAAAATTCAAGTCCTTAAAGTGAAAGACTGTAATTTTAAGATTTACCAGAAGACCAATGACTATAACAAGGAAGGCCATATAAAGAAAGAATAAGACTCAAAAATGAAATTAGAAGTCACTCTGTATAGAAAGACATGTCTTGATTATACTTGGGTACTGTTTCTTTGATTGGAATCATATAACAGATTAAACAAAACATCATATTACTAAACATTCTCTAGAAAAATTACAGTTGAGATGGTTGGACACAAAAGGTTTCCAGGCGATGATTCCATGTTTTTAGTGTCACTGCAGGTTTTCAACTCGGAATTCAAAGAGAGAAACAAGTCTGTCACGAGCACTGCTCACATTAAAAAGGGAAATGGGTTTTAAAAATGATCTCTAACTCATTGATATTTCTACTGAATTAAGTGAAATATAAGATAAAACAAAACAAAAAAATATATATATATCCTTTTCTTAACAATGAACTATTTCTGTTGAGTTGTGCTCAGTCATGTCTGACTCTTCGTGACCCCACAGACTGTATACTGCCAGGCTCCTCTGTCTATGGGATTTTCCAGGCAAGAATACTAGACTTGGTTACCATTTCCTACTCCAGAGGATCTTTCTGACCCAGGGATTGAACCCATGACCCTTGCATTTCCTGCATTGACAGGAGGATTCCTTACCACTAGCACCACCTGGCAAGTCCCCAAACTATTTCTGAGATGACACTGAATTTTTGAAGTCTTTAGATAGGGTAGTAACACCAGCTCTTCAGCCTTACTGGGTCACTGCCTGAGGGACATTCCCATGCTGTCAACAGTGACAATGGCTCTCCTCAGAGGTGATGCTTCACTGGGAAGAGGTGATGGGAGGAAATGGACAGTGAAGAGTATCAATGCTCCGCATGGGAATGATGAGTGCATTTTGAAAAAGTCCACAGGTTATTCTAATTTCACCAAACCCAGCTAAGAATTGCTCTCCAAAACCTTGATATTTTGGATTTCCCGTCCCCCCACCCCCTGCTTCACTGACCCATGATCATTCCCTTCCTGTCTTTACATCTTTTCCTGATAAACCAAAACATCAGCAACATAACTACTTTCCTGCCATTCTCTGCTTATCTACACCTACCAGATAAAAATCCCAATCTTAGGTGAGTTTAGCTCCCTGCCTTATGTATCTTTATGCACAGTGAGGATGCTGAGTATCTATCGATAGGAACTTATGGCTTCCAATCTCAGCTGGGGTTTTGTATTCCCATCAATCCTATGATCCTCTGGTTAGGTATCACGCTCCATCACAACTATTCAGATTTTATCCACTTCCTCAAGCCAGCTGCTATACTATCTCCCACATTACTCTTAGTAATTGACCCTACTTAACAGAGATAATCAAGTTTATAGGTTAGGAATTCTCATTATTCTTATACTGTGCTACTCCCTGCCTTCTGGCAGCACACAGTTCCCTGATCCTGTCCTGCTTCCCAGCGTAAGAGGCGCTCCCTCTGCTCTCTAACGATAAGTCCTCTGTTTATACTCTGGATACCAAGCCTTGCCTTAGGGATCTTGCCTTATCTGTTACCCCTTCTCTTTTTTATGTTCAATCTCTTCTACTTTTTAATTTTTTGTCTCTTTTCTTTAGCATTCAACTATATGCATGGCTTCCCTATTTTATCAATAAAAGTTTGCATTCAACCTATGCCTGCCTTGGGGCACTATTTTATTTCTGTTATGTTCTTTGTAGTTAAGTTTTAAAAAGTTTTTAAAAGAGCAATCCAAACTCTAGTTTATTTTTCATTCTTCCATCCATTGCAATCTGGCTCCTGCTCCCACAACTCCGCAAAAACTGCATTCTACGAAGTTACTGATGTTCTAACTGCTAAATCTAACGGATTCCCTTCAGGCTTTACCTACTTATTTACTCAATGACACGGTTGAGAGCTTATTCTTCTCTTCTAAATTATTTTATTATATGAGTATTTTTTCATCGTCCAAAAGAGAAAAGCTTTCTTCATCACTTTCCCACACAAATCTATACTTTTGCATCCTACTCTGATTCCATTTCTTTATCAAAAGTGATCAGTGTTCGAGTACATCCTCATAGACTTGTTTTTAATACCTTAAGTGCACAGACGTACATCTAATTTCCCTTTTTTCTTTCACACCTTCCTTTCCCCTTGCCTCATTTCTTTTTTTCACATAAGTGGTATTATATTTTAGTATTGTTCTATAATACAACAGTGTTGGAATTCTGTAATCTTGTGGATCTTTCTACATCAGATTATATAAACCTACCTAATCTTTGAAACTACTAGATAGATGAAGATAGCAAAACGCATTCAATATTTAACTATTTTCCTACTGATGGTTGCTTAAGTGGTTTCCAATTTTTGATACCACAAATCAAACTGCAACAAAACATTCCAGATTGTGCCTTGATTTCTCCAAAATATAAAAGTTGAACTTGTGGGTCAAAAGACACACACATATATAGACACACACATATATGTGTGTGTGTGTGTGTGTGTGTGTGTATAAATTGATAAACTATCAATCACCCTCTAAAAGGATTATGTCAGCATACAATCAGACCAACAATATATCTGAAAGAATTCATTTCCCCACACCTCTGTCACAAAGGATATTATTTATCTGATGGCCATAGTAATGTTGTAATTTGTATAATTCTGCTTATTCTTTTCATGTTTATTACTAATTATTATTTAATTTTCTGAAATGTCTGTTCATTTCTATTGCTCATTTTTCTAATCGATTCTTTTTTCTTCCTAATTTGTAGGAGCTTTTTAAGTATTATGAATGGAAATTATTTGCTATCATTATGCATGTATTAGGTTGGCCAAAAGTTCGATTGGATGTGGCCGATGAGCAAACTTTTTGGCCAACCCAGTAACTTCTGCTAGTTGCCACCTGTATCAAACTTGGGTCTCCCGCATTGCAGGCAGACTCTTTATCCTCTGCGCCACCAGGGAAGATTCAACTTTGTTTACAATATCTTTACTCGTCCAGATTTAAAGTTTTATGTATTCAACTCTGTTACCTCTTTTCTTTTTGACTCCTTGATTTTGTGCCTTGCTGAAAGAGCCTTTTCTACCCTAAGATTATTTTACAATCTTCTATATTTTCTTCATGTATTTATTTAATGTTCCTCCTTCCATCCAGCTCCTTAATCTTTCAGGAATTTATTTGTTTTTAGAACTAAAAGAAGACCAAGTGGCTGAAGCCAGGGAGAGGGTGGTGTGAGCTGGTGCTGGAGAGTGAGGCAGGGTAAACACGTTAAGGATGTGGATTTTAATCATGGGAGCAATGTTGTTGTTTAGCTGCTAAGTTGTATGCAACTCTTTTGGTGACCCCATGGACTATAGCCACCAGGCTCCTCTGTCCATGGGATGTCCAGCAAGAATACAGGAGTGGGTTGCCATTTCCTTTTCCAGGGAATCTTGTTGACTCAGGGATGGAACCCCAGTCTCCTGCATTGGCAGGTGGATTCTTTACCACTGAGTCACCAGGGAAGCCCTGGGAGCAATGGGAAACCACAAAAGGGTTAAAGAGAGTAACATGATCAGTTTTTAATATCAACTTCTAAAGGACCACTGAGATGCTTCAGACAAAATAAAATGCTTCAAACAAAAAAACTGAAACTTTAACAACATTCATTACTGAGGAATAATAGTAAGTAGAGGTGAAAAGGTACATAATCACCTTCCTTTGTCTGTTTCTCCCAATTTAGCAAAACAAGTAGTAAACATTGCTTTTCTACTAAAGTAACCTAGGAAAGGAGAGTACCTGGAAATTCTGAAACAGACAAGCCATGGGGTTATTGTTAGCTGGACAAGGAATTGTGGACTGTCCTTGAAATGCCTGGAGATTCTGGTACCCCTGAAGAAGTTGCTGCTGCTGTTGATTTGGAGGAAACATCTGATTGTTGTTTAACAGCGACTGTAGATGAGTCAGTTGATGGTTATTCAAAGTACTGTTAATTGAGGACATGTCACCTATAGTATGAAAAATATAAAATATAAGTCAATGTGGTTCTTTGGAGGTCCTATGCCTATCTTTCTTGAGGATTCCTAAAAAAACTAAAAACTAGACTTAAATGGTAACTCTTTTCTCTTTTTCTCCTCAAAGTCTTACTAAGTGGTAAGAAAGACAAATTTTATTGTATCTTTCGTAATTAGTGTTTTGATTTTGTATCATGGAGAGACTAGTCAGTCTTTGGTCTATCACATTAGCCAATCCTTATATATTGATCTTCAGTGTCATAGAATTCCTTGAAGCCATTTTTGTTAAAGCAACCACAATTGAGGGTTAAAATTAGCCCTAAATGCTTTAGCAATCATAAGATAGTTAAAATACGTGGGCCTGACCAGGCCTGTTTACAAAACTTAGTTCTCAAGCCATAATAATAACTACCACCAAATCAAATTAAATTTGGTTTAGAAATATATATTAATATGTATTTTGTCTTTAATGTACATTTTGTTTTTACATAAAATGTGTATTTGGTATTTTGGTTACCTAAAATTAAAATTGTAAAGAAAGCTAGTAATACAGAAAAATTCACTGTCATAGTCATAAAAAATAAATGTTATATAATCAGATAGGATAGTTAATACCAAAGTTATATTTGAACTTCAAAATTAACTTGTTTTGAAATTACATTGACATTATTTTGAGGATAAGGTCATAGAAATTGTCCTATGACTTGAAATCTGTAGTGCTCTTTAGGTTCTTTACTACACTAATTTGATTGCCAAATAGGACTAATTAAACGATTTTATAAAGGTGCATAAGAAAAGTAGAAACATATTATTTTTTTAGATACTGAAGATGCCCTTAACAATATCATGTACATTTGCCTATGTTTCCAGATTTTATGGGCACCATCTCTATACTACAATTACCTGCATCAAACAGCTGAATATACTTGACATGATTCTATAAATTTTTTGAGATAAGATAATCTACATAAAGGATTTTGTTTTTAAGCCACAAAGTTCTAAAGAATAATGCTGTTTGAGAAAACTGAGCAGTAGCTATTCGTTTCCTTGAAATTGGGCAAGCATTAACTTTGAATGTTTTTATGTCTTGTTTCTTATTTTGCTGGATAAGCATTTAGTTTCATTAATTTAGGGATCACCTGGAAAAGCACTTCCTCAAACTGTTTTCATCCACAGTGCAGCTGCTCATACTAACCCTGTGATGCCACATCAACTAAAATTCAAATAAATGTTATTTTTAAGGTGTACCTGTGCTTTAATTATTTGAAAAATAAGACACTACTTGGCTTAAGAGAATGATGAGTAGGTTAGGTTTAGGTGGCATCAGAATTAGAAGAGAAAGCAGATTAAAATGACATTTAGTATTTCTAGAATAGGGGAAAAGGAAAAAGTCATTTTCATGTTTGTATAACTATGGTTTGTGTGGGTGTTATTATATTTAGTTCTTCCTTAAGCAAGCTGTGACATAATAAAAACATTTTTAAAAATAGTGTGACAAAATGGAGGTTTTTTTTTAAAAGGAGAAAATAGAATTAGAAAAACGTTTCTTTTGTAAAAATTTGTGAAAAAATTTAACTTACCAAGCAGACCTGTCCCCAGTAGAGGGTTAAGTAGCTGTGGCACCACAGAGTTACTGTTGAGTTTAGCTGGACCAGGTGTATTCCCAGCATTATTAGATATATTCAGCAATGTTTCTGCCATTGACACCACTGCTGTCCCACCAAGTGTTGAGACAGTCAGTGCTGCCACTGCTGATGATGTAGTGGTTGTGGTAGTGGTTGCCTGGGAAGAAGTTGCTATGGAAACCTCTGGATGATTAGCGGTGTTGGCCGATGCCGAGTTCAGGACACCTCCCAACAGCTGGGGATTCAAGGCCATTAATCCTGAGGCCCCAGTGACAGCTGGGAGGAAGAGGGGGTTAAAAGTAGTGTCACTGCCTGCAAAGCTTGGTAAAGGGTTCCCCAGGGGGTTGGTTAAAAGGGTCTCAGCTCGGCTGTTCTCTGACTGATTGCTTGGCAAGTGGTCTGGTGGGGCTGTCATCTGTGTTAATGAGGGTAAGGGGGTATTTTGCTGTTGCAAAAGATCTGAGATGGCCAGATTGAAAGATGGCAGGGGAAGCATGGCAGCTGCGTGGGCTTGGTTCTGAAGCAGGGCTACTAAGAGTTGAAAGTGAACAGGCTGCAATACCTGCCCATCCATGTCACCGGAGAGAAAAGCTAAAGCAGCGTTTACATTCGGGTTGAGAAAACCTAAAGGGTGGAGGTTGATCTCAGACTTGCCTTCTCCTGCTGAAGGCTGGAGGATATTTAATAGATTCTGGTTTAGGAGATGCTGTTGATTCACTGGCAAAGAGATAGGTAGAGAACTGAGGAGGCTGGGGTTCAAGGGGTGTGGAAGATGGTTGTTTGAAGTGCTGTTGGATGGAAAATGAAGTGCGTGCTCCTGGCCAACAAAAGGAAAATCACTCCCAATGGGCAGCTGACTCTGCAGTGGGTTTCCAGCTGCGGTGGTGACTATGACGCCGTCTTGAAGAACAGATGTTGTCTTTGTGATGGCAGGGTGGTTGATGCCAGCTATGGCTATGGAGGAGGATGGTCCTGAACAGCCTGAAAGAAAGGGGAAAAAACCCACTTATTAATTATGGAGGTTAAGGAAGACTTCTCTATAAAAATACATTGAGATACATTTCGATGAATATATTACATGCCATCTTTGTAGAGGCCAACCAGATTAATTGTAATTAGAGACGATCTGACACGTTAATGTAACAAGTTCAACTTCATACTTCTTAATCTACTTTGAACATAAATATGCTGGAGAAGTTTAGCACTTTAAGAAATAGCTGTTCTAACTGTCAAATATCTTGTTTCTCACAGCCAGTCAAAGTGAAAATGGGGGAAGCTGTGCTGTAGTCCATTCATTTGGGTAGAAAAAAGTAACAAGGCTTCATTTTTCAAAATATATTTTTACATTAAAAAAAAGTTTTTGGTCTTTATTTATACTACTAGTATTTTCTTTTAAGGGAAAAAAACAATAGAATATGCATGAGAATACAAAACAGAAAATAAAAGGTACCTATGTAGATATAACTATTAATATTTTAGTGTATAGTTAGTTTTCCGGGTTTTTCCACCTGTATGTATGTATTACATATGCAGACACACACACACATATATATGTTACATATATTTTTAACAAAAACAGAATCATATTGTTTTGTAACTTTTCATTTATCAATACACTGTTACTATTCTTTCATGTTAACTATAGATCTATTTTACTAGTATCATGTATGGACATACCATAATTTATTCAATCCATAGTTGTGGATATTTTGATAGTTCACAATCTTTTACTATTTTAAACAACACTATGATAAACATTCTTATTTACTCATCTTTGCTAATATGCTCAATTGTTTTCTAAGGAAAAATTATTAAAAGTAGAGTTCCAGGGACAAAAGGTTTATATATTTTTTAAAGCTCTGGATACACATTGTCAGACTGCCCTCCAGTGTAGCTGATCAATATGCATTCCATTTATATTTCTATAAACAATGTAGGTACTGCTCATTTTTCTCACCGACACTGTGTTTTATCATTATTTTTAAATCTTTGTCATTCTAATAGCATAAAGATACATTATACTCATGATTCCTTAAAAAGACCAGTCTTCATCCAAATAGTATTCTTAACTGTGAAAGTCTTATGTATGCTAAAGATGAAAATTCAAGGAATTTAATAATAAAATTAGAGTTGCATATTATAATTGTTTTAGTTGTTACCAATCCAAGCTGGATAAAACAAACAAACCAACAAACCGACCAATGTCTGAGCCCTAACCAAGATCAGTAGAGAACTCATCTCTTGGGGTACAGTCTGGGCAGTAGTATTCTTTGAAATCACCCCTGGTGATCCAGACGCACAAGCAGGGTGTGGGGAGGGTGAGAATCACATTCTGTTGAAAAGGAACCTACAAGCATCTTTTGGAAAAATGTCTTACCCTAAACAAATGCATTGTTTTATAATAATACATACATTTAGCAAATACTAATTATTATAAGCACATACATTTATTAAAGTATTAAACATGTATATGTTATAATGAACAATACAATGTTACTGAAAATCTAAAATAATTCAAACTTCTGTGCTATGCCATCACAACAAACTTTATATATGACTGTGTTACCATTGAGGCCTTGTCCAAATACACAGAAATGTTTCCATAGTTGTAATAGAAGTACAAATAAAATGATATATTTTCCTTATTTTCTCCTACCAGAATAACACAATGGTTTTTCCTTTTTGAAATATAGACTCCATATGAATACTTTTAACCATGTAGCATAAGGACTGATCATATTTATTGAACTATCTGATAAAGCTTGGCATTCATATTTTGATTTTTTTCATTATTATATATAACACGGGGATGGACATCTTCCTGTATATTAAAGTTTCCTACCTTTGAATTTTTCTAAGGAAATTCACTGGCATGATCGTTGTGAGCATCAAAGACAGGTAAGAGAAAGGCTTGCAACATGTAAAAGTATACAAATAAAAGGAGCTATTATTGTCATCATTATTGACATTAGTAGCTAAAGTTAGTTGTGATGATGTGGTAACAGTAGTAAGTATAAAATCAGCATATCCAACACATATATCTCTACAGCATGACTTTGCAAGTCTTCTAGCTGTTGTGGTCTACTTTATTTATTTTTTTAAAGCTCACACTGTTGCATTTAAAGGAGATAAGATGCTGAGGTAGGCACAGGGTATACAAATCTTTAAATATTAATTCAGATCTGTAATAAAAAACAGTAACATCTTAAACATTTTGGTGCTCCTTAAATCTTGCTGCCATTTCCACAAACAGGTACTTTGCTTTATTTGCATTTGGAAACCATTTTTTTGAACAAGCTAATAAAAACTCTTATTTACTCGTAACACTATCTATGGCTTTCTCCCCTATCTGCTAAATAATAATGACTTATTTAAATGTACAGATCACCATTCCTCTAATCACAGTCAAGAGTACATTTCCGAAATAGTCTAGTGTGTACATGACAAGGCTTTGTAGATGAAGGATTTCCTTGGAGGTTATTACTCTTTTATCTTTATTTTGTGAAAGAGAAACATCCATTTTGAGGATTTATGAAAGTAGTCATTTGGGGACATTATTCTAAAAGTTCTCCATCTAAATATTCTTGAGAAATTACAGGAGATAAAGGCTGCTGGAAAGGAGATGGTTGGAAGATGTCAAGTTACTTTAGAAGACTCCCAGATATGCTGGAGAGTTAAAATAATCTTACAGAGGAAGAGGTCCATCCCAAAGTACTCTGAATTCTTATAGTCACTCATTATTGCTTGGGGTCACCAAAAGAGGATCCCATCAAATTTTTATAGCTGGAAGGACAACTGGAAATTGCTTATTTTTGAACCACTTAATCCTGAATAGGCATTCTCTGGTGAACTTACTATTTATCTTTGCATAAAAACCTATCATCTGTTGAAGCACGTGGGGAAAAATGTTTTCTCAAAGCTGCTTTTTTTTGGTGGGAGCAGCTGTTTTGTGCTTAACCTAATGAAGGAGATAGTTTTTTTTTTTTTTGAGTGTTTTAAAAAGCAAACTATTCACTGAATATTTAGCAGTTAAATAACTAAAAGGCAGCTGGGAGCCTGGAACAAGTTAGTGAGCTGGAGAAGTCCTTTAATTGGAAAGAATTTTTATTTCACACCAGCCAGCAGCACCACAAACTGGCATAACTTCTTTTTCTCATTGTTTCTGTTACTTTTAAAGAAGAAAGAAATTAAGACTGGAAAGCCACCCAAACAAACATTCCTGGTGTGAGATCATATTCCTAGACACCCAATCAGAGACTTAGATAGTCCAGTACAATTAGGAAATAACAGTGGGAGCTTTTTCCTGTGGGGCAGATTTCCAGATGTAAACTGTATTCTTCACACACACATATAATTTATAATGTGTGTGTGTCTGTATATGAGTGTATATACAGAAATAGCATCAGTAATTTCTTTTTAGGATTTTTTAAAGGATATTTTTCCTATTACTAAATTTCATTCTTGAAATGTTTCATCTCATTTTTAAAAAATTGCTTTTCAAAACAAAGGTAATATCTACCTCTTTCGATTTTTTTTCTTTTCTTTGTCACTAATACTCTGAGAAAAGTCACTGTTCATATTAGGGTAAACTCTTTCACAGTTGGCCCTTAAGTATTAATACTGTTGCACATGTCTTTGTATGTGCACAGAGAGGGCATAAGTCTCATTCCAACTGACTAACAGGTGTTTTTAAAATATCATTATAATGGGGATTTGCTGTATGACTCAGGGAACTCCAACTGGGGCTCTGTGACAACCTAGAGGGGTGGGAAGGGGTGGGAGGTGGGAGGAAGGTTCAAGAGGGGCGGGACATATGTACCTATGGCTGACTCATGTTGATGTATGGCAGAAACCAATACAATATTGTAAAGCAATTATCTTGCAATTAAAAATAATTAAAAAATGCCATAACACCAGTTCGGGCTACAGTCCCAATTTTGATAAATATAACTTCATGCTACAAAACTTTTTCTAAATTGATAAGCCCAAATATTGATTTTTAGCCACAAAATTCAAGAACCTAAGAAATAAGTCATATAGAAGGTACTCCTTCACTATCTGACCTTTATCATTTGCTTTGGCAAGTGTATTTCAACTGCAAACAGGATCAATGATAATCCTTAATAAAAATGAATGCTTCTAGAGACAAGAGAAAATATCATGCCCTAGTGACTCTAGTAAATATACTTTTCAATCCCATGAAAACAGAAAAAAATTCTCTTCTCTATTTAAAGGATTGATTAAAAAAATTGAAAGATAACTTTTATGAGCAGTCTAGATCTTCCAACATTAGTTTCCCAAGCCTTAGTAATGACATGGTAACATGTATTTACAAAGAGATACCGATCTCTGTCTTGTGCCTTGGATGTTGATACCGGAAGTAGGCAGGAAGCCCTAGGAACTAGTGTCTATTTGTTCTTCAAAACCAAAACAACGGAGAAAAAGAGGGGGGGAGGCATTGGTGGCAGTATCTGAGAAAATACTCTCTACTGTTAACAGGGCCAACCTCTTAGAGAAGAGGCAAGACCAGTGGAAGGAAGGAATGTAGCCTGTACCTTGGAGTATGAGGTCAGTGATGATGACTGGATCGAGGAGGCCATTCTTATGGGGTCAGACAAAATTGTGTGTTTTATTACTGATCATTTCTGCTTCCTTTATTAACACATAGGATTACTCTAAAAGCTGTTGAAATGAAAAAGAAAAAAAGCTTGAGATTTTTCAGTTTCTCAAGTAACAATGGTTTTTTGTTTTGCAAATGCTTTTTATCACATTTTTCTTAATAGTTATTGTAAAGAAACAAATGCTGAGAGGTTAATTCTCTTGGTTGGTAGGATTTCTGTTCTCTCTGTATGCTAGAATAGCAGTTAATATGCTCCATCTATCAATATTTGAACTGGGAGTTTATCCTATTTTGTTTAATGAGCAGAGCAAGTAGTTTCTAGGTTATTAATAGTTAACTTTGTGTCCTTCCATTGTATACTATTTTATCTTCAGTGCTAAACAGTGCTGAGCACATACTAGATGCTCAATAAATACTGAGCTAACTACTTCATGAATATTTTAAGATAGTGTTTAGAGCTATTTAAGGGCTGTAAAATCAATTTCATATACCCTCAACCAGTACATTTTGATAAATGAAATAGTAAAGAAAAAAAAAAAGGACAATGCATAGCCATGATATTATTTTGTGGAAACTGATTCTGTTAACTTATACATGTGAATGCTGGGGCATGTTCTGTTAGTGGGTGATGAAATAATTTCAGTGGATCATGACTGTCATAAAAATAGAATGAGATAGAATAAGATAGGATGAGATAGAATGGCAGAGTGCATCACATGGAGTGTTTTCTCAGGAAATTTTTGTTGTACATTAAAAACTTATCTTTGGTGAAATGGAATCCAAGTTAATTTCTTGTTAGAAAGAAATTAGATGTAAAAAAAAAAAATTGAAAAACACTGCTTTAGAATCAGGCCTCTCAGTTGCTCAGCTCTGTGGGGGATGATCTATGGAGCTGTGTTTCAGGAGGCATACTTATCAGACTCTAGTGTGGCAGGTATCCCTGTGGAGTTATGCAGTCCAGGAGCCCTGCTCTAGGGCATCTGTGATAAATACTACTCTCTCCTATACCTGTACCCATGGGTCTTGGAGAGATATTCTGAATTTCCCTGGATTAGCTCCTACTCCAGGAGTATCTCAGCAACACCTGCAGACTTCTGTCTAGTCCCATTCTAAATCTGTAAAATGGTGAGTTGTTACTTTGGCTTTGCCAGAAGTATAATTCTTAGAAAATAACTTTTACTCTGCTCTTTCTTTCGTTAGCATTAATGTTGTTTGATAGAAGTTCCTAGAAGATACAAGTTTATGGTTTGATTTATTTAGTACTACATGCACATGGAAATGAAATGTTTTGATGACACTGTAGGAATTATGTTTCAGCATTATTTTTAATGAGTCAGATCTTGGTAGAGTTAACTTTACTGCCTAGAATTTGGGTACTTTTAGAGGCTACTTCAATATTTTTAGACCACTTGATTTTAGTAAATAAAGCTTAGGCATTTCCTTGAGATCTTAAGGATTTATAGGGGTTTTATAAGTGAGCTTAGTGTATTGCAATAGAATAAAATTCTCCCAATTTGCGCACTGGGACAATTTATTTCTTGAAAGGTACAAAATAGATCATTGAATCAGCAAACATATCACACTACTATGAGTTCTGTTATCACTTTTGATTACACAGACTCGATGTCTAAATTCAAACATATTTTAATTCCTTTTTTTTTGTACACGAGGAAACATTAAACCTGGATTATGTAAACAAAGCAAGTGGTGTAACCCTGATATTAGGAAACCTTCTTAAACAGCAAGACATTGTCTGTTGTAAAAATATCTTACAGCAAAGAAGAAATGGCTCATTTTGCAAAAATTTATCTAAAGAATAGACATAGATTTTTATCACATAATCAAGAGTTTAATATAGTTTTGCTATTTGGTTAAAAAAACAAGAGCAAAGGGCAACTTTCAACCTAGAAGTCTGTGCATCAATCAGACGAGGAATCTAGGCATTTAAAAACTTGGGTGGAAATACTTTCAATAGCAACTATTGTTAATTTAGTCACAGCCTTAAAGGAATCTTTGCCTTTTTTCACTCTATGTAAGTCTACATTAGACAAGAGGCTTACTTCCCTTCAAACGTCCCATATCCTGAGAGAGCTAACATGTACAATAATCCATCCTGGAGTATTTTTATCCCATAATCTTTTTGCAACTATAACCTCAAATGAAGGGAATGACAATTTACCTTTCTTTACTGGGATGTTCTAAGAATAAATAAATACAGAGAACAAAAAGCCAAGCTTATATTTGCAGTATCCTTTTGTGGTCTCTAAGTTTCTTATACCTACCAGTTCAGAGGCTGCACTGAGTTTCAATCAAATGTATTTTGTGCTGAAAAAACACTTTCTTTTCCAGAGTTAAAAAAGATATATATAAATATTCATGAGCATATATTTATTCACAGGTTTATTTATATTCTTGTTAGTTGATGTATATCTTTAAGAGTTAAGGCAAAGAAATGACTGAATTATTTACTCTTTTGGTACAAACTCATACTCTGCCCCTTCAGAGGACTTTTTTTCATGTGTTTAAAAGAGCTGATTAAATGTTTATTACCAAAAAATGAGACTATAAAAGGCATTTTAAAGTGAAAAAGTTGTATTTAATGACTTTACCATTTGGAGGAAGGCAAGCTTCAGTTATTAAGTTGGTTAGCAGAATAGTCTAAATCTTATTGCTTCTTTGAAAATTGTGAAAACCCACAGGGCCATGAAAGGCTGGGTCCTCTGCAAAGGCCCCAGTTACTGGCATGTGTGTTTTTGTTCTGTGGTAAACAGGTGGGCAGCAGTCAGAGGCCTGAGGAGGCATGGCCCTGATGAATCTGCCTGTCAGGGCACTTGATTTTGAATTCTACCCTAAACCAAACAACAGGACACATGCTGGAACCACTTAAGTGTTGAAATTCATCTAACTTCATAAACTGAAAGTTGCTTTAAATGTATATACGACTGATGGATTTCATAACATACCTGCATTCAGCAGTTTGAATGTTTGGACTGAGACTCAGGAACTGACTGGGTTTGGTTGCTAGATCCACCAGAACTTTGTTTTACAACTTGAGGAATGTTACCAAGTATCCTACTGGTCATTTTCTAAATCTGTTACATGGAAATATTAAACTTCACTTGTAATTTCATAGCCAAAACATTAATAGAAACCTTTAAACTTTGCAATGCAGAGTGTTCAGAGACCTTTACTGGAAAGGCAATTTCAAAACACCAAATATAATTAATACAACCTGATATCTTCTAAGTTTTAGAAGTGTTTTCTAAGCATTTTGTATCTTTTATCTGATTTTTTTTTTTTTTTTTACCATCTTTGCCTTCAATTCTCATATATGTTATAACACATTTTAAATATGGACTGGTATTCACATATAGGCCTAGAACATGAATATTTGGGTTGTTTATAATAAAAAGCTCTCTATAAAAGAAGTTCTTGAAAATAAATAACCTATCAAGTTAAATGTTTTCAGAGTGATTTCTGGTCTTCAATGAAGTCTTAATGTAACATTTTTGAACTGCTGCTTAGGGGAGTGGAAAGAAGGCACTGGGGTGAGCAGGAGGTATCTGAGTTCTGTTCAGGCTCCACCACCACAAGGAAGACTTGGGCCATGTCACCTGCAGCTGTCCCTCACCCTCCCTGTGCTATCAAAACTGGAGTGATAGGGCTGGCATGGGCACAGCTGTCTCCTACAAAGGCCCACTGACACATCACCCACTAGGAAACCCATTCTTATCTGAGTGAGGCAACACAAAATCATTTACATAGAGGTTACCAAATGTAATTCACAAATGAGGGGTAGTTTTTTTGATATTGTGGACATTTTATCTGCATTGACACAAACATCCTAGTTATTGTATACTAGGATATCAAAGTCTAGAGAAAGAAGGCAAAATAAGTGACTTTGGTCTAAAAGTGCATCAAAAGTTTACAAACATGGTTTCTAACATGGGTTGATGTGCTTCAATTTACTGTCTTTTGGATATTTTTAAAGATTTGAAAGGGAAAACAATATTTTTGACAACTAGATGCTTCCAATAAAGAACTTATGCAGCTGGGAAGAAAATGGATTTTAGGATCAGATGAACCTGAATTCAAATGCTTATTCAATTATGTATGACTTTGCATACTCAAGTTCTCTGGGGCTCAATTTACCCATCTGTAAAATGAGCACAAGAACACCTTATACTTTGGAAGACTGCACAAATTAGAAATAATACAGGTAAGTCACCTAGTACATCATAGGTACTCAAGGATAACTAAAAGCAACATTTTAAGAATAAAATGTGTTTTCTTCTAATGTCTTCCTAGTATGCTAGGAATACTTAGCAAAACTTGAAGGGAGAGTTATGCCTCTCATCAGTTGTCTCACTGTAAATGCCCACCTCTGGTGTTTATTTGATGGATGCTAAGCAATTATCATGACAGTACATTTAGCTGACACAGTTCACTGTGTATCTAAAAAAAAAATGATATTAGAGACCTCTTTAATAAATAAGCTCATCAAAAGAGCTACATTAGTAAATCTACCCATTTTTATTACCAGCTGCACGTCAGATCTATGTACATTAATTAGTATTTAATTTTATTAAGTTTAATACTTAAAAAAATTCTAAATGACCTAGATTTTTATCAAGCATGTTTCCTGTTATCTTACACATGATTGGTCATATCCATATCATTATTACACATTTATTCTCATCCCTTTTAGCTACTTATATGCTAACACTTTCCTTATATTAATAAATTTTCAACATATGTGTTTCAACAATCCCAGCACTGGCAATCCAGATCTGATGTTTTACAGAGAGGCATGGAACAAGAAATACATGTCTAAGACTATATAAAATAAGTCTAAACTTGACAATCAGAAGAAACAAGAACATAAATAAATGTCGGTTTTTTCCATTATAGATAAATTAAAATACATCATTAATAAAATACGTACACTTTGCAATATGAACTTAGACCTGAAACAAAGTAAGTTGAGGTAAGGGGTATCAAAATTTAAAAATATAATACAATGAGACAAACAATGTCTCATTCAAATGATTGAAGGTATGCTTAATAAATAGAGTGTATTTTTAAATAGTTACTGACTTTATGTAACTTTAATTTGCTAAATGCATAAGATTAAATTTTCATGTATTTGAGATTATCTAAAAAGAAATATGAAGTCACTGAGAAGCTGGAAGCTCCTTTGGAATAAGTATCCTGTTAAACACATAAAAAATAGCTTCATGAGATTTCTTAGACTATCAAGAAGGCACTAATCATTTCAATTATCTTTTTTACCTTATATTCTTTTTAACACAAGAGGTCAATGAACAGTTCTTCATTAAATACTGACATCAAACATAACACATAACAGAAGTTGTGGAGAATGGCAGGTATAAGTAGTGACACCAGGAAGGAAAACACTTGATTTTACTATCAACAACAAAGACATGTAGGTCATAATGCCTTTCTAGCATGGTGGTATAACACAGTCTATATATAACCACACAATAGCTTACTATTAAAAGCATCAGCAGTTTTCTCACTTACAGGAGCAATCTGGTTTTAAAAGCCCACTGTTTTCGTATCTGAGTAATACTGTCTCTATATTCATTTTTTATTTCCACCTTGTCAATTCCCACCGATCTCTCAAATCATTATTGTCGGATTCTGGGTATTTCTAATATTCTTATGGTCAAATTTTCAGATGTCTCCATGAATTTATCTCTGTAGTGCTTCTTTAAATTTTTTTTTTTATAACAATTTCTGAGGACTCTACTGAACAAAATACAGTTCTTTCTAATGTGTCTACTTTCAAATAAATCTGTCTCCATTAATAGCAGATAACGAGGTACAATAATGTCAATAGTAAAAATAATGGTTTAGTTCTATAAGAAAACTGCAAAATAATTTCAAGATCAAAAATTCTGGAAATCAGGTTTTCAAGCCTTTTTTATTAGAAAACTTAAATTATTATCTTTTTTAAAAAAGGAAGTAGCCAATATCAATTTTTGAATTTTTTCAAACAAATAGTAATAAAGGATAGCAAACTAGGATAAGAAAACACATTAGAAGACAGCTCTCTACTGCATACAACTTCTAGTTAACTCCTCCTATTCATTCACCTATTTCTGGTCAGCAGCAAGAACAAAAAATATCCATTTATTTTTGCCTCTTTTTTGGATTTTCCAAGGTGAGCTTCATTTACCTGAATACAAACAAAAGCTAGGGGAAACAGCTTTTATATTGGCATTGACCAGTACATGCCTCATGAACCAGGAAATCCTGCCTTCTATGGCTTCTTTTGTAGTTGAGAGTCCAGTGGTTATTGAACCAACTGAAAGTCAAACGAAATTCAAAACGACAGATTGACAACGAATAACAGAAACACATGGAATCCTCTTGGTTGTCATTTTTTTCTAAGAGACAAATCCCTAGCATTCTGTAAATAAAATTATAAATACTAAAGAAATGATGAGAATTTCACATCGGGGAAAGGATCATTTCTTATCATAATAAATATTTTGGTACAAATTTTAAAAAACGTATAAAAGTTTAGTACCTTTGGGTACTTTTTTCTAATAAAACCATACCTGCTTCAGAACTTGTTTGATTATAGCTGCTAACAATGCTGTTTGGTATCACTGGAGTGGAGGACGTTGAAATTCTTGACTGAGGTGGATTGGGATGTAATGAATTTCCTAAAGCCATGCCCGACTGACTGAGCATCCCACAGTTCCCGCTAGCCTGAATCTGATTTATTAAACCTGTAAGATGGTGGTTTGGGACTGGACTGTTACTGTGAACAAAGTTAGTGTTTGCATTGTGGCAGTGCACGGCTTCCCCTCTTAAAGGTATGTTCTGTGTCAGTGAATTCTGAAGAACACTGGAGTTCATACTGGGATCTGTAAAATGCAGCTGGTTAGCAGAGCAAGGCAAAGCAGTATTTGAGCCCCCACAACCCGGGGTACTATTGCTACTCAAGTGAGAGCTTTGACAACTCATAGACTGTAGTAACTGAGACATTGAACTGATGGGAAATGACCCCTGACCCTGCTTCCTTAGCAAGTCGGGTCCAGGTTTAGGAACTGCAGAACTATCCATTTGAGACTGTCTGAGCAAACTCAACACTGTGGTAGGTGGCTGTTTTCTTTTCCGCAGTGAGTCTTTTTGCTGAGACATCAGCTTATCTCTTAGTGCTGCTCGACCACTTTGCCCTTCACCTGACGGGAGAAGCATGTTGGCAGTAGGAGGGAACATGGTGTTTAAAGTGCTATGTCCTTCAGTGTTGCCACTGCCAGCAACAGCTCCAGAATTGCTACTGCTGCTACTGTTGTTACCAGCAAGTTTGTTTTGATTTGCTAGCTGTGCTTTGGCTGCTGCTGAGAGTAAACTACTTGCTGGAAAGGAGGCAGCATTGTGCTGGTTCAAGATCTGATTTAAAGGCATTCCCAGCAAACCAGGCTGACTCTTTACAGAACCACTTCCGGCAGATGCAGTAGGAAAAGCTGCACTGCTTGGGGGATTTAGTACATTACTCATTCCAGCAATTAATGGGTTAGGGATATCCTTGTACTGATGATGTCCATCGGACTTGGTAGAAGGGCTTGATGGCATTGATGGCCTTGGGGACCCTATTGTTGACCTTGGTGACCTGGGTGGAACCTTAATACCACTGCAATTGGCCTGGGGTCCTAGAGGTGGCATCATGAAATTTCCGTGATCTGATGATGTGGAAGATGAGCGTGATCTTTGGGGCGATGCCTCAATCCTTCCAATTCCAGTCCCCATCATGTGCACTGGGGATGTCACTGGAGAAGGGGACAGGGAGGTTGAAGCTGAATGCTGAACTCTTTGTACATGACTCCCATGATTCATATGACCAGGTTTTACGGTTGGCAAAGGGAGATTACTTGGCAAAGGAACAACAGCAGGAGGCATGCTTACATTCATCACAGGTACCTGAGAGTGGACATTTGAATGGAAACTAGTTGGATTAATGATAACAGGGTTCTGATTCACCGGTTTACTAGGAATAGGGTCAAGAATGCCAAGTGGATCTTTCTCAGATGTTAATGGCTTTTTCTGAAGAGCACAAGAAGGTGGAGGAGGGGGAGGTGGGCCTTGGGGTGGTTTGTGGTGGAACATTGCTCGTGGTATTTCCATATTAGTTGAAAAATTACACATTGGTTTTTTCATTACTGGACTCTTTGTAGTCAAGGTTGGGGAAAGAGGTATATTAGTCCTTCCAGCCATTGCACAGGATGACTGTACAGGAGAACCATGTAGCATTACTGAAGGTGGAGAAAGAGGAGTCCTATTCAGGTGAATAGGACTAGAATTGGGAGCTCCGTGAAAACCAGGATTATTTCTTGTGAACACATCAGGGCTTCCAAGTGGGTCAGTCCTTGGCGAGATTGAGCCGTCTCCATATATCTGGGAACCTGACGATGCGGGGCTGGGCAGGCCTCCATGGCTGCCACGGAAGGGAGACTTCTGTCCATGCTCATTGCTGCCCAATCTCTGCCGGGGGTAGACAGGGTGGAGTTCCTGTTGCTGGCTTCCAGGCAGTTCCTGTACATATAGCCTTCCCATGGCATTTGATGATCCAATCATTAACTTGAAAGGATTCTTACATTCAGGCATTACAGAATTTGTAATTCCTTCATGTGACTTATTTCTTACAGATCTTGGAGTTGCTGCCCGTGAAGGTACTACTGGAGTTGCATCTGATGTGAAAGAGAGAGAGAGAAAAAACCTGTTAGTAGTCTCAATCCTTTTGTGTGACAGTGGAGGAAGGGAAGAAAAGGAGAAAATGAGGAAGGAAGGGCATCTGGAAAAAGAAATTTGCAAATAGAAACTGTGACTCTGCAATTAAAAAAAAAGTTTGTATTCTACAATAAATTTTGACTGAAAAAAATGCACATTAGTCTCCCTTAGTTGACCAAAGGTTCTCAATAACTGCTCATTATGCTTGTTTACCTTCTATCTGTTGAGAAAGGATGGGGCTCTGAATCTGTACATACAGACATTAGTCATTCTAATAACGTTTACCACATGGAAAATCAAGAATGACAGCCCAGATGGAAATGATAATGTTAGTATCATTTGGATTTGAACTTTTTTAAGAATACAGTTACAAGAGAAAATTGTAATCTGTCTGGCATACTATTTTCTTGGATGATTTAAATGAACTGCCATTTTCACCAGAAAATTTGTTACCTTATAAATGTTTCTATAAACCTCTACAAGACAGCTACAAAAACTCTTTCTTATCCCAAATTTTCACTGTGAGAGTGAAAGAGTTAATTTTTGTGAATTAAATAAACAGGATTCTGAATCTTTTATAAAGGGAGTGGTAACAACAGTAAATACAGTGAAGTTAACACAATCATGCTAACTTCACATCAAGTTGGTAATATTGCAGCACTTCAATTACTTTACCCTTAATCAGTCATTGTTGTAAAAACAGCCGTCATCAACCAACTTTGGTGAAAGACCGCAATTCTTTTATTAGGATAGAATTCTTATGCAAAATTTAGTCAGAGTGCGACAACCTTCAGTATTGGGTTCCAATTGAGTATTCTCTTTTTAGAGTGCATTGCTCCCTTGCTGGTTTTTTGGAATCCCTTCAGTTCTTTCGGAGATCAGACAGAATACAGGCAGCAAAAGCAAGCTGGTTCATCATACAGAATTTTCATTCAATCATGTCAGAATTCTAGTTTTAAGTTTTTTTAGTCCCTAAAGATGTTTAACTATTTTATAAAGTTGTGACATCTAAAACAGGGGTGGCAAATAAAATTAGCTTCATATGCCAATTCTCATCAACTGGCAGTGGCTGCTTACACAACTGTGCTGAAAAGGATTCTGAGTTCTAGGTGGGCTGCATGAGAAAATGCCAATGATTCTATTAGAGGCACAGGATATGGGAGTGGTACTGTTCACATTATAAACTGGCCATCCCAATTCTGAGACCTACAGCATATCAGCAAGTATACTCGGATTCATTTGCAATCAGAGGTATATTTACTTGAATGGATAATTACACATTTAAGACAAATGTATTTCTACCTGCTGGGTACTATACAGGTTGAATCATAACATAACAATTTCTGATACAGTGGTTTTCAACCTGGATAAACAGAAGTCTTGGTAGGTTACAATTAAGAAGTAAAAGAATGCAGTGAACATATATAATTTTCTTGGGAGGTGTGGGCTTTCTGTTTCTGGCATGGTAGAGATTCTTTGATAGACTGATTTCTGGACAATATATGAAAATTAAGAGAAACAATCATACAAGAGAATTGCAGTAGATAAATTCAACTGAAATCATTTTTTTGTTAAAGAAAGTTTTAAAGTTCGTAATCAAGGAAATAACACATGAAAATGTTTGTGGCACTAAGCATGGCATTCAGTGAGAACAGAGTTGTCTCTTAACATCACTAACATCATCACAGGATTGACTGTGTCCTCTTCAGTAATAAAACCACAAAATTGTGTCTTTTCTTGTTTATTTATATAGCCATCTATAGTTCAATGATGAGAAATATAGACGTTGGCATTTTTATATTCAACAGAATTTAGAAAGGAACTGATGTTTAGAAAGGATTTCTACCCTACTGGGGAAAAATAGTTACCATTTAAAAAAAAATAGGAATACTAAACAAATAAATGTCATGCTGCTGTTATGTGGCAGTAAGGAATTAAAGTATTACAAGAGTTGGGAAACGTAAATGCTGGGCACCCAACGAGTGCTTTCCTATATATCAAATAGACCTTTTGAAAGAGATAAGTTACATGTTTATGCACGTAAAACAAAGAGAGGTGAAAACTACTGAGCCTTCTTAATCCTTAATTATTTAAATCCTAACCTTTTAATATAGTTTAAAATTAAAAATTGAAATAAATGCTATGTCTGAAGCTGGTACAAGAGGAGAAATTAATCCAATCAAGTATATAGTTTTAAAAGGAGATGGAGATATACCTTATATGCCTATACTAATTTAATTAAATATTTATCTTTAATTTCATTAATGAAACTAGAATGTATAGAATATGACAAAGGACCTAGATCAAGATTCTGCTTCAGTCATTAAAAAGGCAACAAGGCAGACTCTATAGGCAGGGCTGAAACTGCTATGATGTGAAGTGAGAACAGCAGTAGATATGAATATGTGAAAACACATGTGCAAGGTAAGGTGTGAAAATGAAAATATACTTACATCAAGGTGGCAGGACAATGGTAAATTTTAAATAGCTTATTACTATTAAATGTTTTTAAATTGTTGCAATACCTTTTAATTTAAAAAATGTAGCTTGTTAAAAGAAAAAGAAAAATTCACTAAAATATTTTTTTCTTACATACCTTAGTGGAGCAATTTTTCTGATCATTCCTGTTAAAGTTTAAAGGTTAGTTTAAAGGTAATAGGGTTACTAAGAGGAACTCTGCTAATAATTACCAAATTTGTCTCTCCCTGCCCTCTTCACAGAGTTCTAGGAGTGACCTGTATGGTATCACAACTGCTTCTCTTTGTATCTAAAGCTATCAATAATTTGGCCCCAATTTACTTAGGCAGGTTTAATTTTCCACTTGTGTCACATTAGTCTCCACCTCATTCCTTAACTATTCTATAGTTGTTCTGGACAAGAATTTTATTTTCCTTATATGTCTAAATCCTACCATTTTCCAGGGCTGGTTCAAATCTGAGTTCTACAATAAAGCTTTCTGATCACTGCAGGTTACACTCCTCATCCCTATTTTTTTAACTATGCAGAGCAACGTTACTAACTTTCACAAACAAATGCTTTAGTGTTCAGCCACATTTTATCCAGAATTACTATTCAAGTGTTAACTGTAATATTTTAGAGAGTTCATATTCTAGCCCTTACAAAAAAAAGTTCCTCAGCCTCAAAGTATAATTCCACAAATTACATATGAATCATAAAGGGAAAATGTACCTCAGTAATGGACATAACTTTAACCAAGCAATCAAACTTGATGTCATCAATATGGGATAAACTGCCATTATGTGCTTCCTAATGAAGACATAATGTTGCCTATGCAGTATTCCTACCAAACTGTGTTTAACTTGAATAAAAATATAAGGAAACAATCAGGCAAATCCAAATTGAGGAATATCTATAAAACTGGCCTATACTATTAAAAAATATCAGTGTCATGAAAGATCTAAAAAGACTGGGGAACCAGTCTAGATTAAGGAAATAAAACAACTAATTACAGTTGCATCATCTTTGCATTCTGCATTAAAAAAAAGAGATTGGGTTGAAAACAGCTATAAGAATATTATTAGGACAACTGGAGAAACCTGAATATAGACTGTATATTAGATAATACTATTATATCAGTTTTAAATTTCCTGAATGTGATAATTAGACTGTGGTTTATGTAAGAGAACATCCATGTGTGTTGAAATACTTATGGGTGAACTGTCACAATATCTGTAGCTCCTGAAACAAAATATTGATTGGTAAGTCTAGGGTATTCAATGAATTCTTTATGTAATTTTTCTGCAGCTTTGAAATTTTAAAAAACTGAAAGCATGTGTGCATGCATGTGTTGGATGGAGGTGTAAAAAGTTCCTGGCAAGGTGATTTCTATTAGTAGGTATTCAATATACATCCATTAAATGACTCAAAGAATAATACTGCTAGTTCTTGACAACATTGCTAGCTGCATTTGTGGACTGATACTACATATTCCAATTCGGCCCTAGGACAAAGGCTCCATTTGTTTCCTAAAAACCAATGACACTTTCTCTTTTGTTAGCTCAGCTCTGTATACCTGCATAGTATTTGTAGGTGGTATTTGGTGTTCTGCTCATTTAACTAAATGACTTGGATAGGAAATTTTGGGAGACAACTTCATGGGAATTTTTCAGAACTAATTATCAATTGTAGTGAAAAGATAAAACATATATAATTTTAAATGCATTGTGTGTGGTTGAAAAGTAGACTCGGAAAAGGCTTGGCTAAGTGGTTTCTAGTGACTCCTTCTCCAGGAGAAGAGTGGGGGAGGAAAATTCCTAAACCCTTCACCATATTACATACTTGTTCCTCCTCCGGGACTGGTGAGCACCAGAGAAGGGTGTGGGGTTTCCATGCTTTTATGAAGTGTGGCCACTGCAATGATTTTTCTTTTATGTATGCATAGCTTTGTGACATCTTCATCTGCTTTAACATCTTCTGCAGTTCTTTGTTTCACAGCAGCTCCAGGATCAAAATTAAACACCTGGAAAAAGCACAGCCGTTGTTTAAAATATGTCTGTAAAAATATTAAGTAAAAAGATCCCCTTGTTAAAAAATAGAAGTTCTGCATAGATTAACCCATATATCTGAAGAAAACTTTCTCAAGTTTTTAAATTTAAGAAAAGCAACTATATATATAATGTAATAAATACCTTCTGCTGAACTTACAGTTTTTAGTGGCAGGGAAAATAATGAAAATTATTCTAATTCTATGACAGCCAAGATAAATACATGGAAAAGTATAGTATCTGATAATGTTCCCAATTTTAGATACTTCCCGCTGTTACAATAGTACAAAAAACATATGAAATACAGTTAAAATCCCTAAAATCTGACATTGCTACATGCTAATTTTTTCTTTGACTTTATTTTATTGCTATATTAATATTACCTTTTTACTGATTTAAAAAATCTACTCTATTTAAAAAATATTTATTGTATATATATATATATAAGCCGTTTCAGGTGCTTTTTCTTGAAAGAGGTGACACAAATAAAAAAGAAAAAGTTGTCTATTGATCTTTAGTTCTAAGATTAGCACTATTGCAGGTATTCAGAGAATAATGACCTGTGTCTATGGTATATATTTAAAATCATTTAAAATGATTTTGCTTTTTACCTTGCAAAAGGGTAAAAGAGTTTCACTTTTGGCTAGAAAGGTTCAGCTTTGTGATTTTAGAAATATTTGTGGCAGATTTATCAACACCAGTGCTAAAAATAGCATTGCAGACTGAGCAGTAAGGAAAGAAAATACTGCACTATTAAAGAGTGAGCATGGGTATAGCTCTAAGAAAAAGGTACAAAAGAAGTTTTTATTTTTTTGCAAGAGAGATTTTGATGAAATATTTAATAGGAATATAGGTTTGTCACCTTTGAAAATGACTTTTGGACTTGAACTATTTTCCACAATCTTTAAGCATTCCAAAATGCATGCAAAAGATATCTAACTTAAGACTTTAAAATGCATATATGATTGGAGAAGTAATATAAAAATGAAATGCCAAATGAGAAAAGCAAATATATGAAACACCTAAAAAATAAAAAATTGCTGATACATCTATTGCGAAATGGTTACCTTGGGAAGTATAAGAGGACATTCCAAGCCACACTTGCATGTTCCGTCAGTAAGCAGGTATGTTTTAACCTGCTCCAAGCAAGATAACAAAGACCCACTGGGACTGTAAAAATAGTTTAAAAAAACATCAGGAAATAATTCTGACTGCACACATTACATGAAAAAAAAAAGGCATAATTTATAGTCTCACTGTCCTTCACAGGATAATATTTTCCTACTAAGGAAAAGCATTTTCTTTGTCAATATTATGCTAGCTACTAAATTATAGCCTTTAACACTATTGCTCTTTCTTTTGAACCAAAATATTTCTCAGAAAAATACAGATCTTCATAGAAAAACAAAAGTACTTTGACAACCAAGAGCAGAGTAAGGGTGAGAAAAATGATATTCTTAAAAAAGAGTAGGTAAGAAAGGAACAAGAAAACTACATGAAAGTAATCATTATCATTTTGAACCAGAAGATCTATTTTGAAAGCTGGAGAAAAACTGAAATTTAGGAGTGTGTTGGAGGTCAAACCAGAAAGTCACTAAGTCTATGAAACTTCGGGCTAACAAGTTCTTCCCTTTAACCTTGCAGCTCTAGGACCAAGCTGTCCCTCTGTAAAAACAAGTCTCTCTTGTTTCTCCCTCATTCATGTGCTTCTTTGAAGATAAATTAGCGTAGCCAAGCTCAAATTCCAGTGAAGAGGACTGATAAGGATGGGGAACTCGAGCAAACAGTTTTAGGTGGCAGAAAAGTGCCTTGCAGGCCTTCCAGCTGGTGACTGGGTAGTGCTCTCAATGTTACTACTCTTTGGGTGACAGAAGTCAGTATTACGTGATTACTGATCAAATTTAAGTCTATACATTAGGTACTAATTCTGATGACAAGTTAAGTCTTTCATGTTTATTTACAATGAAGATTAGTTTAAAGTGGGCAATTATTATCTTAGGACTTTCATTATTAATGTATTGATTTCACAACTTGCATATATATTATGTTTTGAAAATTATTATATACTTTTCATTCAAGAATATCTTTTATTTATGACTATTTACCAAAACTTTCACTTAACGCCTTCTGATAAAATTTTTCCAGAAACAGTGCTCTCCATTTTGTAAACAGAGCATCACACTCCTTATTGTTGTTGTTCAGTCACCTAGTTGCATCCGACTCTTTGTGACCCCATGGACTGCAGTATGCCAGGCCTCCCTGTCCCTCACCATCTCCTAGAGTTTGCCCAAGTTCATGTTCATTGCATCAGTGATGATGTCCAGCCATCTCATCCTCTGACACCCTCTTCTCCTTCTGCCCTCAATCTTTCCCAGAATCAGAGACTTTTCCAATGAGTAGTCTGTTCTCATCAGATGACCAAAATACTGGAGCTTCAGCTTCAGTATCAGTCTTTCCAGTCAATATTCAGAGTTGATCTCCCTTAAAGACTGACTGGTTTGATCTCCCTGCTGTCCAAGGGACTTTCAGGAGTCTTCTCAAGCAACACAGTTCGAAGGCATTAATTTTTTGGCGTTCTGCCTTCTTTACAGTCCAGCTCTCACAACTGTATGTGACCACTGGGAAAACCATAGCCTTGACTATACAGATCTTTGTCCGCAGAGTAATGTTTCGGCTTTTCAGCACACTGTCTAAGTCTGTCATCACTCTGTTGGCAAGAAGCAATCAATCAACTTCTGATTTCATGGCTGCAGTCACCGTTCACAGTGATTTTGGAGCCCAAGAAGAGGAAATCTGTTACTACTTCCACCTTTCCCCCTTCTATTTGCCATGAAGTAATGGGGGCACATGCCATGATCTTAGTTTTTTTTTAGTATTTAGTCTTAAGCTGGCTCTTTCACTCTTCTCCTTCACCCTTATCAAGAGGCTCTTTAGTTTTTCTTTGCTATCTGTCATTAGAGTGGTATCATCGGCATATCTGAGGTTGCTGATATTTCTCCTGCCTATCTTGATTCCAGCTTGTGACTCATCCATCCTGGCATTTCTCATCATGTGCTCAGCATATAGGTTAAACAAACAGGGTGACAGCAGACAGCCCTGTCCTACTCCTTCCTGATCTTGAACCAATCAGTTGTTCCATACAGGGTTCTAACTGTTGCTTCTTGACCCATATAGGTTTCTCAGGAGACTGGTAAGATGGTCTAGTATTCCCATCTCTCTAAGAGCTTTCCGCAGTTGTCATGATCCATACAGTCAAAGGCTTTAGTGTGGTCAATGAAACAGAGATAGATGTTTTTCTAAAATTCCCTTGCTTTCTCTATAATCCAATGAATGTTGGCAATTTGATCTCTAGTTCTTTCTTTTTTAAACCCAGCTTGGACATCTGGAAGTTCTTGGTTTGCTGAAGCTGAGCTTGCAAGATTTTAAGCACGACCTTACTAGCATGGGAGATAAGTGTGATTGTCTGATGGTTATCACATTCTTTGGTACTACCCTTCTTGCGAACTGGGATGAGGATCGACCTTTTCCAGTCAATCTTTTACACTGCTTTTTACAGACATTTTACACTACTAGGTGTAGACTATTCTGCTTCTACAAAAATACAGGTAGTAGTTTGGGGTGTCTATAAATAAACCTGCTTTAGAATGCAATTCATATTTTATTTATGGACAACCATATAAGTGACTTAGGCATGTAGAAAAATCACAATTAAAATCCTCAACTTTGTTAACTCATTCATTTATCTTGGCTAACACTTTTTTCCAGATGATATGCAAAGAATAAGAATTCCCATATTACAGATTGGAGTTCCACCCAATAGGAGGGCCAGCAAGGTGTTTTTGGAGGTCTGGTAACTTTGATAAAACAAAATCACTAGTTATCATGTGAAGAATTCAAGAATATTGTGAAAAGAAACTGTCTCATGTGTTACGGTTAAAGAAAGTCTATGAATGAATCCTAAAGGATTTAATTGTAACTTAAACTTGAATACAAGAATTCCTGAATTCTATAATATTAGAGTACTCCAGACACTTTAGAAACACTTCCTCTCAATCAGTCAGTTGGGTTCTTTCCTTCAGTTGCAGCTCTTTAATTAACTTTTGGGAGTAATAATTAACATAAAAATAGTTAGAAGTCTTACGGCACAGATAAAGCTTAGAAGATTGGAAGCAGGTGGGAGATTTATGTGCAGCCTCAATGCCACCCTGAGGCAGGAGCAGCTGGAAACTAACCTAAAAATTATAAGCAAACTACACTTTACAAAGGAAGCTATAGAAGGAGGGCTAGCCTCTTATATATGTTCAAGTGGTAATTTAACCAGTTACACATACACACAAATCAAACCTATGCTGGATTGAATTTATCTGAAGGTGTTTTACCTTATCTGGCAAAGTTAGTTTCCAAAATAATCCCTAGATTTGGGTTGGGAGAATTCAAACTAACTCACACTAATAATAAAGTCTACTCAGACTTGGGATGTCATGAGCAAGACAACTGACAGACTTCCAGACTTAATTTGCCTTAACTCTCAGCAACCTAAAAAGCTGATTTATCTTTCACAGGGATAAAGGAGAAACAAAACAAAACAAATAAACTAAAATTATCAAGATTTTTGGAGTTAACTGCTCTTAGTTGTAAATATATGATATTTGCTCTTTACAGACTAGAACAACTGTAAATAGGAACACAACACCAGTATCTTGCTACATTACACTGATAAAGTGTTTCTGGAAGCTTGGTAACAGGATTGGCAATAGAAACACTTTGGGAAAGTTATCCCACGTGTCCTAATCCATCTAATCTTTAATGGGGTCAGCTCCACATTCCCTGCTTTCTCATCCCTTCACTTCAATTAATATAGAGCACCTCCTAAATATTACAGAAATTAAAAAAGATGTTCAAAAGAATTTCAATTGGTCATTAAGTTTACCTCAAGAAATAACTTCTACCAAACAAACAAATCCAGGACAGGATCTGAACTGACTTCTGAGATGTTATAGTATGAAATTGTTTGGGTATGTATCATGGGAAATTCCTCATTTATATAAATACAGCTTTGCACAAAGAAGAATTCCATTGAAGCTGAGATACAAATAAAAGTAATACTGATAAACTGAAAGCAACATCATTAATCTAATGATGCAATGTGATATCTTTTAGAAAGTTCTCTTCATCATAGCTTTTTTTTTTATTACATCACAGAGAAAGATTTATGGTATCCTACTCACATATTTACTGATAAACTACAAAGTAACCTACTTACATATTTACCGATAAACTACAAAATAAGGAACTTAGGTGCCAATTCTTTAATAATAAGACTAAAAGTTCTTGCCAATAGTTATTTCATTCAACTTGTTCAACATAACAAAGGCCATCAAAATTTAAAAGAATAGGTATTTACATGTAATCTGTATGATTTTTACTTGTTAGATGACTCCATCATGACTTTTTCTTTTTTATTATCATATGCAGGGAATAGATTAAAAACTGCACAGGAAAAACAGGTAAATTATTTTTAGTTAATATCAGGCATTAAGAAACTGGTAATTGAAACTGCCTATAGAGAAAAACACAACCTTACATCAGAGTAGCCAGCGGAAGCACTATGAAGGACAATAATATTGTCAGGAGACATCGGGTCTATTTTCAGTATTTTACATTCTCCTGCGAATGTGGTAATGACGCTCATGGGTTTCTTTTAGAAATCTTCATCTTTTTCTTTATCCTTGTTAGAGAGATAAGCAGGGCGACACTTTATATAAACACAAATAATGCATAAAAATCCTCTCTTGTAACCTAAAGCAGGTTTTATATTGCAAAATAGTATAAATAAAAACACTTAATATTTCTAGCACAAAGATCACTTATTCAAATTGATTTGAGGTGCTACCAGTCACAATATTTTACGTCCTCAGAGGAACAGGCTGTACCTTCTTTATTTGGTGGCTGCAAACTTGGAGATAATGCAGGTAATAGGAAGGGCTCACCTGACGTAAAGCACTCCATTTTGATCCACACGGCGCTGCCAACCCACAGGAACTTGTATAGCTGGAAGACCTCCATCCTTGTCCCCTCCGTCACACTCCTTGCCTCCATTCATTTTCTGTGTCTGCTTGGGACTCCCCAAAGATATCAGCAATAAGATGATGTCCTTGTATTACAGGGCATCGTGGCCTTCAAAAATGGCCAACGCAGCACAGTTTTCCCCAGACTGTACAAAATGCATTGGGAAGCTTTGGCTCAGTTTGGAACCAAGTCCTTGAAATCTGCCATTGTAGAAAAAATCAGTTTCCCATTATAATCTACATTAAATAACCAATATTTAATTCCTAAGGATGGTCTACATGGGTAAAAACAAGTGCTTCTGACTAAAGAAAATCATATTCAGCAATGCTGGTACCTGTCTGAAGTGGGAGAGGGGAGGAGTATAAGTTTTTAGTTCAACATTTTGTCTTGAACCTTCATGTTGGACTAGAAGAACCTCTATTGTTTAGAAACCGGTCTCATTTTTACAGTGTGAGTCAGTTAATACTTCCAGGTACTACCCGCCTTTATAGGCCACATTCTTTAAAGTTTCTCTTCATCTTCCTATCTGAATCCAAGATGTTGCAGGTTGGTTCATCTGATGTTTTCATGTCTTCAAAATGCCAATAAGGTAGCCTGAAACACATGTAAATATGTAAACACTATATTTAATAATGAAAAACTGAGAAGCTGCACACTTATAAAAATGGAATAAACTGGTAAGTGTACCAAGCCATTTTGATGTCCTTTGCTGTCAAAATCACATGTAAAAGTCAACTTTTCCTCTTCCTGCTTGATCCACTTACTCCAGATTAACCAGTTTGCTGGCTCTACAACACATGTAGCTTTCTAATTACTAGAGACAGACTCATAACCATGGCATTACAACCTCCTTCGGACAATAAAAACATATCTATCACCTCTTGTGACCTAACAACTAGAAAGCTGTGTGTTAATACAATCACTTTTGATTTCTCTTTAATTCTACCGACCCCTATGATTTACTTTTCTAATCATTATATTCACCTCAACAAGAGGGTTTCTTTTTTTTTTGAAGAGAAAATTAAAAGGAAATAAACACACAGTGCATTCCCAAGTATGAGAAGACTTGCCTCTACTGTTCTTAGCTATAAGAGTGGGAATTGCTTTACTTAAGATTTATAAATTCCCTTCTATTATGTAGTATTCTCTTAATTCCTTTTTTGTGTCACAAGGTGCTGTCTGGGGTGAAGATACATTGGCCTGAAACAGCAGCAGTCAGTGCTAAGGTGGAATGCTTTCAAGAGGTCATCTTAATGGAACTGGTGAATAAAGAAAGATGGCAAATAAAATTTTTAAAAAGATTTAGTACTTAATTCTGGTGAAGAATGTGATACCACAGTTGCTAGCATTGTTGTGGCAAACAAGATTTTTTATAATCAATCTAATACACAGTGTGTGATTACCTTGTGGAATTCACAAAAGTACACTAAAGGATGAATGAAAAAAACTGTTCTAGTGTTATATGAGTGGGACTTGTAGTTTGTTGATAAAAATTTCTGGTGACAGCATCATCCACGAAAGATGCTGAATCTTAAACAACTCAACTGAAAGTAAAGGTAATATGCTCTCAAAAACTGTGTTAAATGACTTAAGATTCATATCACAGTATTAAGACTATTTAAATTTTAAATAAACAATACTTTAGATAGTTTTATATATGCATGTATGACTCAGTCAACAAATTAGATAAATTAAACACTGTTAACAGATATAAAACTACTAAAGTTCCAAACCTTTCTTCTGATTTTTTCATTGGGAAAGTAGGAGAATGCTTTATAGTAAAAAGCATTATGTATTCAGGCATATGCCTTATTTGCAGCCTTGGCTGTGAGGCAGATTAAAGGTGTTGTAATGAAGCATATACTAATTTAGCTGAAAGTCAAGAACCAAAGGGATGGGAGTGGGAAACACTGGCAAGCAGTGGGAAAAGTAGCAAAAATTTATCGGGAAAAATGTGGAGTATAAAGGAAAGTGCCAAGTAGTACATTCTCAGTGGTGACTCAAGGTGCTAATTACATTGCTAGGCTCACTCCACTGGGTCTATGCCTCTTATAGAAATGACCTGCTTGCAGGCATAGCACCTTATTTCTGTCTCCCATTCATTACACCTTTAACTATGACCCCTGTTGATCATGTATGTGTTTGTTTATTCATGTTTCATTCCACAGTGCAGTTCAGTTCAGTCGCTCAGTCGTGTCCGACTCTTTGAGACTCCATGAATCGCAGCATGGCAGGCCTCCCTGTCCATCACCAACTCCTGGAGTTTACCCAAACCCATTCCACAGTTAGTGAGCAGCTATTATGTATGAGGCCTATGCTATGTGCTGGAGTGCAAAGGTGGTGTGTGTGCTTAGCCGCTTAGCCGCTTAGCCGTGTCTGACTCTTTGCAGCCTCAGGCTCCTCTATCCATGGGATTCTCCAGGTAAGAATACTAGAGTGGGCTGCTGTTTCCTCCTCCAGGGGATCTTCCCAACCCAGGGATTGAACCCTCATCTACTGAGGCTCCTGATTCTTCACTACTGAGCCACCTGGGAAGTTCCACAAAGGTGGTAAGACACCACTTTATCCAAAGCCAGGGGCAATGTCTGGCACTAAAGAGCTGCTGAGAAAAAAAAAGAAAAAGAGCTGCTGAGTGGGGAAGAACAGAAAAGAAAGATGGAGGGAGGGGGTCAGGAAAGGATGGAGAAAGCAAGGAAGGGAAGAACAGTCCCTCTTCTCAGTCCCTCTCCTGCCTAGTAGAGCTTCTGGTGCTAGTGAAAGATGGGAAGGAATTCTGTGTCATCCTGGACTCCCAGTCTGATCAAACAGCAACAGACACTGATGAGTAAACATGATTTTTACAGTCTTTTTTTCATGCTCATTTTATTACCTTACTTTTTCCTAAAGAAAAGTCTGTGGCTTGTGGTCTTTAGATTGGACCAGCTCTCATTTCCCTTACTTTCAAGCTTTCTGATCATTTGACGCCAATTTCTATTTCTTTTCGGTTTGCCTACTCTTGCGTGTGACTCCAACTTTCCTGAGACAGACTGGCTCATCCCCTTAAGTAATTTGTGGATCTGCCAGATAATGACATCAGACTGATTTCTGCCAAATATCTTCCTCATATTTCAGTAATCAAAACTACAAAGATCTGACGGCTGGGCTTTCGACCTGCAGTTTTGAAAGCATGGTCCTGGGACCACCATCATTACTGTTAACAGCTGGGATCCTGTTACAAATGCAGATTCACAGAACTGACCCCATACTATCTGAATCAGAAACTCTGGAGGGCAATCTTTTAAAACAAACAAACAAGCTCTCTAGGTGATTCAAAGGCATGCTCAAGTTTGAGACCCACTGACTCAGACTTCTGGACCAGCTTCCCTTCCCAGGACAGGACCCCGTTTTTACATTTCCACAGCTGGCCCACTTCTTCCTTTTGCTCCTGGGAGGGTCATCCTTTTTTTTGGCTGATACTTTGGCATTTTAGAGGCAGCTTAATTGTAAGGGCCTTAGGAACTCCTCACAGAGTTGAGGTCCAGTGACTATTATCATTTGTTTATCTCTAAGTGGGACTGATTTCCTCAACATTTATTTTGTAAATTTGGAAAATTCAGAGATGTTTGTGATGAAAATTAAAATTAAAATTGAACTCTAATCTCACCGTTGAATAATAACCACTGCAAACATGGATGACTTTCAATCATTGTTTTAAAAAGTTTTAAAAGCACACATTAAAAAGAGTCTAATAAACAATGAGCCACCACTCCAAATTTACAATGCCTTTTGTCACTTTGCTTATTAAAAAAAAAAAAAAAAAAACACTTAGAAAATATTATAGATGAAGTTCAATACTATTCTTCACTCCCATCCAGTTTCTCTTTTTAGTCCTGTTCCCCTCCCCTCTGGCCTAAAGAAAACTAACACTCTTATTCTGGTCTGTAGAGAGCCCCTTGGACTGCAGGAGATCAAACCAGTCAATCCTAAAGGAAATTAACCCTGAATATTCATTGGAAGGACTGATGTTGAAGCTGAAGCTCCAATACTTTGGCCACCTGATGTGAAGAGCTGACTTACTGGAAAAGACCCTGATGCTGGGAAAGATTGAGGGCAGAGGGAGAAGGGGATGACAGAGGATGAGATGGTTGGATGACATCATCAAATCAATGGACATGAGTTTGAGAAAATTCAGGGAGATGGTGAAGGACAGGGAGGCCTGGCATGCTGCAGTCCATGGGGTCTCAAAGAGTCAGACACGACTCAGCGACTGAACAACAATCAATCCTTCCAGGTTATGTTTTTATATGTTTATTCCCTATGTATATAGGTAAATAATATTTGGCTTTGTTATACGTATTTTAAAGTTTTTACATAAGTACTATTATACATATATATTCTTCAACTTGCTTTTTAAAATTCAACATTGTTTTGAGCACTATCTCTGTTGACATATACAGATCTATCTCTTTTGCAGATATATAGATCCAATTTGTTCATTTTAAACATTTGAATAATATTCTATCATATAAATTTACAAATATTCATCTATTGGAATATCAATCATATTAATGTTGGGTCTGCACATTTAAACTCTGGAGGCACTGCCAAATTGCTCTTGAAAAAAGCTAAGCTAATTCCAATTTTTTTCTATGTATAATAGTGCCTTCTTTAAATATTGAATTATTATCACTTTGCACTTTATTTTCAATGTAAGCATTTTACTATGGCATTCAATATTTACTTCCCTTTTGTGGAAATAGATTTTTTCTCCTAAATTTTCACAGTTACAAATAAATCTGAGATAAATATCTCTGTACATAAATCTATTGCCATTTTGATAGTTTACTGAGAAGGCCATGCTTCTCAAACTTTTGAAAACCCATGCATGCCCTCTTCCATTAAATATTATAGTCTATTCTATTTGCCTCTGAGATTCTGATAACTTTATCTTCTATACAGACCAATTATTCAAGACTCATTCAAGTTTTATGATTAAAAACAACAGTTTATCCTTCTTTTCAAATTTAACATAAAAACTACATATCCACAACATTTTCCCTTCACCTCTCCTGAAGATTTCATTATGACCTATCCTGTTTACATGGGCTTTAAGCCCAAAAGACACAGATTAAAACAAAAATGATACAGAAACATGAAAGGCACTTTTGTCTCACTAACACTGAGGATCAGGGATAGATCTTACACACAGGACATTATTTAAATTGATGTCACAAACATTTCTGGCAGAAATAAAAATAAAATTCAAAAAGTAGAGTATGTGTGTGTGTATGTGTTCTGAGGAGAATATCTGCCACCATTCCACCAACATTTTCATTTTCCAACCCCCTTTCAATATGCAAATATGTCTATGAGAGCTGGCTTTTGTTGAACTGAATTTTAGTGACCTGATTTAATTCTTTGCATTGGCTTCATTCAGAATTCAAATTAGACTTCACCTCCTCAAAGAGACACTGCAAACCCTAAGTATTCTCCCACACATTGTTAATTCACTGATACTTCTTATTAACTGATTTTTTTTTTATAATTTATTTGTTTGTTAATATTTCCCCACAGGAATGTAAACTAACTCCTCACATCAGAGACCTTGTTTCTCTAGGTTCCTCCAATAGTTTCATTTCCTGGTTTAGTGCCTGGCCTACAGGAGGTGCTTAAATACTTGATGAAGGCTACGTACATTCCAATTAGCCAACAGAGTTTTATATTCTGATTTTTACCATGTAGACTTGTAAGGTTTTAGCAACACAGGCATCTAAAGTAAAAGAGACGCTTTAAAAAGAAGTCAATAGAAGCTAGTGACTATGCACGTTGACAAAAAACACAAAGGATTCTTCTTTTTTTTGCTCTAGCTTTGTCCCTAATGATCTCACAATCTCTGAATAATAATTTTTGTGTAGAAAAAGTATGATAGGGCTTCTAAGAAAAATAATATGCTAACTTATTTTATTTGTAAAGCACATCAGAATTTTATTTAAATAGCTTATATACACACTTTAATTGGATTAATAAAGGAACCACTAAAATGAATGCAACCATACAAAAATGAAACCTGTATTTCAATATGATGCTAACTAAGGCAATAGACGGTTTTTTCTCTCTCTGCTTTACCAACATTCTTGTCAGCCTAAGAATAAACTCACTGTGTTATGCAGTGTTAAGTGTATATTTTAAAAGTTATACCCAAAATACCAAGAAGACTAGATATCAGAGAATACGACATCATGAATAATGTCACAAACTTGATTAATGGTGAAAACAATGAATTGATTTTTAAGTCATGTGATACTATGAGTAAATTCTATTAAAATGTTTATCACATTAATCACACATTAATCTTGTGCTCAATTGCATTACTTGGATACACAGTAGGACAGAATGAATACTGAATGAACTATTGATTTATTAAAATGAGACCATGTAAATTAGATAAAGCACCAATATTTAACAGAAGTGTAAATTATCACGTATACTTTATATACAATGATTATAAAGTTAACTCGTGAAATATTCAAAGTTTAGAAGTCTCCTCCAGTAAATCAACTATACTTCAACAATAAAAAAAATGAAGTCTCTTCCATTCTGACATTTGCAAGGGTTAACGCCTCATGTTCAACACTTGAGAAAATATGCTCATAAGAAACCTACCTCTCTACCTAAATTCCGAAACAATATGTACATGCAACAACAGATATGATTGGATTAAGAAATAATATGAGCATTAGCATTTTGAAGCATAATGTCTGAGTAGCTACAACATTATTATCATTATTTGATTGGGTAATAAATGGATATACTCATCCTCTTTCCATCATTATTAGTTAAATTATGCTTGTTAGGGTAACCCTAAATGATATATGCCCCTTTCAGTTATCTTTCATCCTCATATCAATTTACACAGTTCCTTTATAGCACTTAGCCAGCCCTCCCATCCAACCTTGCCATCTGTTTCACCTTTCACCTATTTGTTTAAGCTATGCATTTTTACTTATGAGCACGCTCATCTTACAGTTTTATCTTCTTTCATTTAAAAAAAATCTTTCCAATAAATTAGCTTCATTTTAACTCTGGTTGTTATTTTCATTTGGTTCTTATCTTCACTGTGCAGCCATCTCTTCTAAAACAGACCTCTCAGATACATCTTTTGTAAGAGACCTAATGCCTCTGCCAGGCTCCACTTACTCACCCCAAACTACCCCAGTGCATTTACATTTGTTTTACAAAATTGATCAGGATATCATAAGCACATCTTTCCCGCCCTGATCATTAAAACTCTCTGGTTTCAAACATCCTTGCCCTTTCAGTGTAGAAGAGTGTTAATGTCCAAAAACTGTGTATGAGGATGACATCAATGTAAGAAGGTTACATTCTTTCATGATTTCACACAGGGCACAGGGATAGGCTCCTGAGGATGGGGCCAGTCCTCAGAAGCAAGGTAACAAGCAAACTGAACTCTGCCCATCAATGGTCAGGAGGATAATTTATACAGGCCATTTCATGTTACCAACATTCAGCAACTTACACATTCCAGGCACAGAAGCCTTTAGAAGACTAAACGCTAAATGTAGGAGGCTGCAATTGGCCACAAATATCTTGTAGTTCCTTCTACTAGGAAATGAGATTTATTACTCTGCCCTCTGGATCTGGGCTGGCCTTGTGACTTGCTTTGATCAGTAGAATGTGATATAGCTCAAGGGATGGGCCTAAGCCTCAAGAGGCCTTGTATCTTCCACTCTTGCTTCTTGAAATGCCACTGTCACACGAAGAACTGGAACTGGCCCTTTGAGGATAAGAGACCATGTGGAAAGAGAGAAATCCAGCTGGTCCGTCTGAAGGCCCAAACACATACATGAGTCCAGCCAGCACCATGTGGAACAGGGATGAGCTGTTTCATGGAGCGTAGCCTAGTCTGCCAACCCACTGAATCAGCAGTATTATTTCAAACAGCCAAATACTACACTGGAAGTGATCTGAAAGTCTAAAATAGGGTTTTATTTAAATTAACTACAGTATTGAGATGCTATGTAGCTCTATCTTTTCTTTTCCTAAGTTTTGTTGAGGATAGTCATTTCAGTTTATTTTGTTTTTATTTTTTTAATTTTTTTGCCACACTATGCATCATGTGGAATATTAAGTTCTCTGACCAGGGATTGAACCTGTGCCCCCTGCCTTGGGCGCTTGTAGTCTTAACCTCTGGACTGCAGGGAAGTCCTGTAGCTCCATCCTTGTGACCTTGGGTAGGTTTTAAAAATTTTCTTTCCTTATAAGATGGAGATTTTATAGAACTGTTCTGTTTTGGGGATACAATAAGCTAAAAGTCTTAAGCCAGTACCTAGCACATAATAAATATCTACATTATTATTTATGTGCGTGCATGCTAAGTTGCTTCAGTTGTATCCGACTCTTTGCAACCCCATGGACTGTAGCCCACCAGGCTCCTCTGTCCATGGAATTTTCCAGGCAAGAATACTGGAGTGGGTTGCCATTTCCTTCTCCAGGACATCTTCCCAACCCAGAGATCGAACCCAGGTCTCCTGCATTGTGGCAGATTCTCTACTGTCTGAGCCACCAAAAAGCCCACTAGTATTATGCTGTTACTTCTCTACGTGGAGAAAAAGGAGAGTCAGAAAGAACACATTAACCAGAATGACCTACATAGCACAAACAAAAACTAAGGCTATCCCTTTGACTGCTTCTAAAAATGCCTCAGCCTGTCACACTTACTTTTCTGCTTGGAATGCCATCTCACCACCACACTCATGTTCTTCATTAAACCAACTTCTGTTTATCTCAGTTTAAACATCTCTTCTTCAGAGAAGCCTTCCCGGTTTCTCCAGTCATTATTTGACTTTCCGTCTAAACTGAGTTCTCCTTATAATTCTCCCTGATAATATTCAGGAATTCACATGTATTACTACATACCACTGAGCTCTTTCTTTGCCTTCTACATGACTACAAAGAAAACACAATTGAGACAACTAAGTTAAAGCTGCCTTTTGTGCTTTTGAAAATATAGAAGGAAAGTGAGGGTTTGTATGCACATGAAGAAAATGCTTACCATGCATTTTACTTTCTTAAAAGTCAAAGAGAATAATCACGGATTCCAAATACATATTATTTAAAAAAAATTCAGAGAATTATCTTAAAGTATAGTAGGTCACACCAGAACATCTAGGACATAATAAACTCATTATAACTCTGAGCGAAAATTTATTTATGATTTACTTCTGTATATTAAGCATCAACATACTTGGCTATTTTTACTATTTTATAGTAAAGTTTCTCATAAGGATTATTTATAAAAAAATACTTGCCTTCATTAACATAATCTTTTTAAGAGTGCAGTAAGCAAGTTGAAGGGGTGATTTTCACATTTTATCTGTGCATGATTGGTATTCTGGTTACTCAAGGTATAGCTCAATAGGTTGAATCTTTGTTAAAAAATAATGCATATCAGCTTTTTAAAAATTAAAATTGTACTAAGAATGAAACAAACATGACTTTGGTCCATTTTTGGGCTGCACAACATATTGAAACAGCTAATGTTTATGTACTCTTTTACTTAAAAAAATGTTTAGCATTCTTCAATTCACCTGGCAATGGGGTTACTCAAAGCGAAAATAGGGTGACTCCTCAGCCACTGGAGAAACAAATACGTTGTCTCTAAATATGTATAAATATTTAGGAACACTCAAGTCTAATCAACATCTCTAGCAAATATAATTAAATGTTAAAGATAGCCATAGTCTAATTAATTATCTGAAAAGTTCTCTCAAGATGCAAGAGGAGGAAGATGATCTCTGTGTTAATTCTAGAAGGGGGAGCCCAAAGCACACAATCTCTAAGTTCCATGAAATAAATGATATTTTACTGTGTTTATTTAGCTTACACATCAGGAATGAAATGACTAAGTAGTAATACCTGTAGATGGTTAGGGGTGTCACATGAAAAGTGTCTCAAGGAGACTCCATTTAGCATATGACTACTCACTGGAATGCTGAAGGTGGCAGAGAAAATGTAGCAGACAAAGAAAACTTATGCACAAAACATTCAATTTAGAGAGGCAGGTAGTTTCAATAGCATAAAACCAGGCATAGAATATTTTACTGAACATGCTGAATAAAAGCCAAACCTGTAGAAAATAAAGTCTCCAATTCAACAAACTGTAACTGGAGAGCAAAATATAAAACCAAGTTACAAACAGGAGGGTCTAGGCCAAATCTCACCAGTGGTAGTATTTTGGTGCATGCACGGTTAGAGAATAATAATACAAGTGAATTAACTGACAATATTTAAATCAGAAGGCATATGAAAATTTGCATTTCTTGCTTTACCTGGGAAACTGGACAATGTGGTAACACTAGGTCAGCATTCCTGCCTTGCAACAATTATCTGGAACAGATCAGTGGCTGCTCCTTCAGACAGGACTTGGCTCTCCAGTTCACTGCAGTGACTTCCTGCTTCATTCCCACCAGCCTGGCCTCTGTAGGCACTTGGGTTTCCAACCTCTGGAATAGAAAGGACCTTGAGGTAAGATTTGAAGGACAGATTCTAGCCCTTGACAAGAGGTACAACTTACTTTTTTTAATGACCACTTAACCTTTACTTCACAGTTTCTTCACAAGGGTAGAGGATAAACTCTCAGTGGATATGCATTATTAGTTTATGAAGGAATGCCAGCCAGTAAGCCAGCTAAAAACACAACCACAGTCAACTTTCTCAATGAAGTTGATTTGACCCCCAGATGCTTGTGATCGTTGAGTTAGAGGCAGAGGGTACAGAGAATGCTCATCCAACTTTAATCCTTTTTCTTTCTGTCTTAGTACCATTGTCAGCAATACCACTATTTCAGGAACTTAATGTTGGGATCGAAGAATTATGGAACCAAACTGTACATTATCAATACTGAGTTACAAAATGACATTGTCCCCCTGACATTTAAAAGTTCTTTCTTTTAGCAAATAAGAAAAAAATTTATAAACACTTTCAAAACACTTTGAGACCTTATTACCCTTTACTTAGTTTTCTCCTAGCCATCAGGGAAACAATGACAAGGCTGTTCCTCAGCTTCAGTTAAATTATCCTTGGTGCAGTTTAACTCATTTTGCTCTGTTTCCATAGTCACTGAACCATCTTCTGATTATTTCATGGATTTCACAGGGGCTTTGATATCATTAAGTTATGACTTAGGCATCAGATACAAGTATTTCAATCAGTGTAAACAAACCAATCAACAAATGGTCAACTGGTTTATAAATTAAGTTCTTGGAACTATAGATGGCCTGTGTCAGACCCTAGAGGCCCATCACCTTGAGATGAATGGCAAAATCAATGTTTCTAAATTGGAAGAGTAGGGGTCACATTCTGGACCATAATTACCTGACAGGGTGCTCCCCTAACTTTGGGATCTTTCCAAATATCTGGCCTTCTTTTTCTTTTTCATTTTCATTTTTGGCCAAAGAAGGACAGGGGACGATGTAGGACAGGGGTAACAGCATGCTTGAGCAGTGCTATTTCTCAGAAAGCAGCCAAGAGAGATAAAGAAACAATTAAGGGATGTGGGACCAAGGTTAAATAACTAAGTTTCTATAATATTGATATGTTAAAGGTACTCCAGGCATTATACTGAATGTTTTAAGTATTTATTGATAATCAACTATATGTGAAGCACTGTAATAGATACTCGGGACACAGACATGAAGAGAACCTAGTTCCCCTGGTGTCCACCACCCATCCTAGCCCAAGGAGCTTACTGCCTGAGAGGTGGGCATAGGGAATTGGGCAGTCAGGTAAACAGGTAATTATAATACTGAGTAATACCAGCTGTGATAGGGCTAGGTTTGGAGTGCTAAAGGAACACAAAGAGCAAGTCTAGTTTTCAGGGAAAGGGGGAGGCAGGATACATTTAAGGATGCACAGAGGTTACACAGGCAAAGAAAGGTTACCAGGAGACCTGAAACTTTAGCTAATCTGCGCAAATGATCTTAGTTTGAAAAGAATAATATTGAAGAATGGCTGCTATCCAAAAGACTACAAGCAATAAATGCTGGAGAGGGTGTGGAGAAAAGGGAACCCTTTTACACTGTTGGTGGGAATGCAAACTAGTACAGCCACTATGGAGAACAGTGTGGAGATTCCTCAAAAAACTGGAACTAGAACTGCCATATGACCCAGCAATCCCACTGCTGGGCATACACACTGAGGAAACCAGACTTGAAAGAGACACGTGTACCCCAATGTTCATCACAACACTGTTTATAATAGCCAGGACATGGAAGCAGCCTAGATGCCCATCAGCTGATGAATGGATAAGGAAGCTGTGGTACATATACACAATGGAATATTACTCAGCCATTATAAAGAATACATTTGAATCAGTTCTAATGAGGTGGATGAAACTGGAGCCTATTATACGGAGTGAAGTAAGCCAGAAAGAAAAACACCAATACAGTATCCTAACACATATATATGGTATTTAGTCAATCGGTAAAGATAACCCTGTATGCGAGACATCAAAAGAGACAAAGATAAATAGAACAGTATTATGGACTCTATGGGAGAGGGCAAGGGTGGGATGATATGGGCGAATGGCATGGAAGCATGTAAATTATCATATGTGAAATGAATCGCCAGTCCAGGCTCAATGCATGATACAGGGTGCTTGGGGCTGGTGCACCGGGATGACCCGGAGGGATGGGATGGGGAGGGAGGTGGAAGAGGGGTTTTGGAAGGGGAAAACATGTACACCCATGGTGGATTCATGTAATGTATGGCAAAACAAATACAACCTTGTAAAGTTAAAAAATAGAAAATAAACTAATTTAAAAAAAATAAAAAAAATTGAAGATTTTATATTTGTTTGGTAATAACAATTCCAATATTCTACTCATTTTTAGCTGGAAAGCAAGCATAAAGGTCTCATTTTCTTAGACCTATTAACCTTCAGATGTAAGTGATGAGGGATTAATGAATATTTTCCACAGGAAGATCTGGATGATCTGGATGCCTGCTCGATGACTTAAATAGAAAATGACCTGACATCTAGATAGGCAAATATTGAGCTGCAGAAGAAATACTATGAAAGAATGATGATTTGTAATTAAAATGAAAAATTGAAGTATAGTTGATTTACCATGTTGGGCCAATCTATGCTATACAGCAAAGTGAATCAATTATACACATACATACATTCTTTTTCTGAATATTCTTTTCCATTATGGTTTCAGTTTAGTCACTCAGTCATGTCCAACTCTTTGTGACCCCCATAGACTTCAGCGTGCCAGGCTTCCCTGTCCATCACCAACTAACAGAGCCTACTCAAACTCATGTCCATCGTATCAGTGATGCCATCCAACCATCTCATCCTCTATCGTCCCCTCTCCTCCAGCCTTCAATCTTTCCCAGCATCAGGGTCTTTTCCAATGAGTTGGTTCTTTGCATCAGGTGGCCAAAGTACTGGAGTTTCAGCTTCAGTATCAGTCCTTCCAATGAATATTCAGGACTGATTTCCTTTGGGATTGACAAGGTGGATCTCCTTTCAGTCCAAGGGACTCTCAAGAGTCTTCTCCAACACTACAGTTCAAAAGCATCAATTTTTTGGCACCCAACTTTTTTTATAGTCTCTCACATCCATATGTGACTACTGGAAGAACCATAGCTTTGACTAGACAGACCTTTGTTGGTAAAGTAATGTCTCTGCTTTTTAATACTCTGTCTAGGTTGGTCATAGCTTTTCTTCCAAGGAGCAAGCATCTTTTAATTTCACGGCTGCAGTCACCATCTGCAGTGATTTTGGAGCCCCCCAAAATAAAGTCTCTTACTGTTTCCATTGTTTCCCTATTTATTTGCCATGAAGTGATGGGACCAGATGCCATTATCTTAGTTTTCTGAATGTTGAGTTTTACGCCACCTTTTTCACTCTCCTCTTTCACTTTCATCAAGAGGCTCTTTAGTTCTTCTTTGCTTTCTGCCATAAGGGTGGTATCATCTGCGTAGGTTATTGATATTTCTCCCGGCAATCTTGATTCCGGTTTGTGCTTCATCCAGTCTGGCATTTCACAGGATGTACTCTGCATAGAAGTTAAATAAGCAGGCTGACAATATACAGCCTTGACATACTCCTTTCCCCATTTGGAACCAGTCTGTTGTTCCATGTCTAGTTCTAACTGTTGCTTCTTGACCTGCATACAGATTTCTCAGGTGGCAGGTCAGGTGGTCTGGTATTCCCATCTCTTTAAGAATTTTCAAGAGTTTGTTGTGATCCACACAGTCAAAGGCTTTGGCATAGTCAATAAAGCAAAAGTAGATGTTTTTCTGAAACTCTTGCTTTTTCGATGATCCAGTGGATGCTTGCAATTTGATCTCTGGTTCCTCTGCTTTTCCTAATTTCAGCTTGAACATCTGGAAGTTCACAGTTTGTGTCCTGTTGAAGCCTGGCTTGGAGAATTTTGAGCATTACTTTGCTAGCATGTGAGATGAGTCCAATTGTGTGGTAGTTTAAACATTCTTTGGCATTGCCTTTCTTTGGGACTGGAATGAAAACTGACCTTTTCCTGTCCATTATGGTTTATCCCAGACTAATTTTTGCTTTGGGTTCAACAGCTACTTGAACTCTGGTTTTGTATCACTACTTTTTTTTTTTACATCTTATAGCACAAAGTATAAAATCTTATACATGCTGGAGCCAAAAGTATTGACTGAGTGAATGATGAGTGTAATTAATCAGTAAGGGTATACAGAGCCCTTGCCATTGTGGTACTGCACTTGTCATCATGAGATGGAGAAGTAGTGTTCTTAAAGAACTTAGGAACATAAACAGGTAGAAGTATGAGGAATACTTGGGATACAGTATAAAAAGTCACATTTCATTACTTTCGCTGTTCAAGCATATAATGATGCCTAAAAATACTTATACACCACACTTCTCAAGACATCCTAGTATTCTGCTGCATTAACCTTTCTTGGAAATGCCAGAACTGTTCAGAACTCTGCCTATGAACCTATTGTTCCCTGGGCATAGAAAGATTTCCCCCCACTTTTTTAAAGCAAACTTCTATTCTTAAAGAAGGGTCAACTCCTCCATGATGGCTCTTTCAGTCCTGCTTAGAGTTACTATCTCATTCTACAGTGCTGTTTTTATGTAACAGCACTCACCATATTCTCTTTTACATACTGAAATTATCAGGTACTTGGTATAAAAAGTACCTTGGTATGATTTGAGTTCACTTTTTTGTTTTTTTCACCTAGAGAACTTTTTTACTGCCCCCAAATATAACCATAAATAAAGAAAAGTTCTCAATGATATGTTAAAATCACTCAGTGATACACAAGCTGGTTATTTAACCAAAATCAAATGAGGGCTGAATAGAATCTACTTTTCTAATCTTATTTTCAGCTCAACTTCTGGGTTCAGGGACTATCTTCATTGACTACAATTAATTGGAGCAAGACATGTAACCTCAGCTTTAATTTTTCAATTTGTTAAGATTAATGGGCTGAACTAGAATAGCTGTTTTCAAATTATTTTAGGTGTAGCTCTCTATTGTCTAATAAAAATCTAAAATGGAACCCCCATTATATAAATAAAGAGACCACATTATAGTATTATTTATTAGCTTTATAATATTGAGACAATTGTGATTATCACAGAAAAGCTATTATAAATGGCAACTCTAAAATAATAGCAAATTTGGTTATTTTAACCAAAATCAAATGAGGGCTGAATAGAATCTACTTTTCTAATCTTATTTTCAGCTCAACTTCTGGGTTCAGGGACTATCTTCATTGACTATGGGATACATCTGAGTGGACATGTTGTTTTTATGACAGTGTTAAAATACTTCATATAATTTTAAAATTAAAATTTGTGTCCAACATTGGGAAACCCTGAAGAACCTCCTCCGAGTTAGATGTTCTTCTGATCCTCTTAATGCTGTCATTTCTATGTAAGCTAGAAAAGCAAGAAAGACTATAAAGATGACTTCAATGTCTTCAACTCAATTTATCTATGTTTACCAAGATAAGATACCCATGGGACAGAGTTGATCGAACTGAAGTGGAGAACTTGTGCTAGGGAGTATCAGAAATACAGCTTGAAAAAACATGTCAGGGCTTCCCTGGTGGTTCAGTGGTTAGGAATCTGCCTTGCAATGCAAGGGACACTGGTTCGATCCTTGGTCTGGGAAGATTCCTTATGCCGTGAGGCAAAGAAGCCTGTGTGCCACAACTACTGAGCCCACATGCAGCAACTACTAAAGCTGGCACATCCTAGAGCCCATGCTCCACAACAAGAGAAGCCATGAGAGTGAGAAGCCCACGCTCCACAACTAGAGAGTAGCTCCCACTCTGCGCCAACTAGAGAATGCCTACACACAGCAACAAAGACCCAGCACAGCCAAATAAACAAATTAAAAAAAAATGTCAGTCTTCCTAGTATTGGATGAATCTCTATGCACATAAAGCTGAAAACAGTTTTTGTATCAGAGATCCATGACATTTCTAACATCAGCATTGCTGGTATACAAGTATCTTAATTTATAAATGCAATTTCATTCCTGTGTAGTAATTCACTGATAGTGACATCTGTCAGATGGAGAATAACTTTTCAGTGATTTTGTTTTTATTTATTTGAAGAACATATTCTGATTTCAACTACAGAGGAAAGTCTCTTAACTGACCTCTACATAAACAAATCACTGAATTAATCAAAACAGCATTTCCATTTGAAAACAGACAAATGTTTACTTGTGCTCTTATCACTTGAATCATATGCTGTTGACTATCAGTTGTGTTGTCTGCAAAGCTGTCTGAGTCAATAACATTTGCTGGTGTCATTTAGGCATTTAATAAAATGTTTTGTAAACAAATGAAATATAAGTAAAAAAAGAGAAAGACTATTTCCATGTAAATTAAGTTGAAAGCATAGCTTTTAACACTAGCCTTTAAAAAATGAGGTTGAACAAGATGGAAAAGAGCAGAATCTTGCAAGGAAAACCCTAGAAATCGTGATTGAGAGCACCAATTCCATACCCAGACTGCTGATATTAAAATTTTGGCTCAGTACTTGGTGTATGACTTAGGGTAAGTTACATGTCTGTTCTTCAATTTTCTCACGTGCAAAATGAAGGTAATACTAATACCTACCACACAGTGTTGAACAAATTGAATAAGTAAAGATTTGTAAAGTACTTAGTGTCCAGCCCATAGTAAGCACTATGTAAATATTTGGTAAATAAATAAAAATAACTGGCCATAAAAAAACTCAATGGCTCTAAACAATTGAAATCACACACAATGTATATCATCTGATCAAATTTCCATAGAACATGACAAGAATGTGACATCCCCAAACATCCCTGTGTTCATAAATTTAAAAAAGAGTCACCTATATATAGGTAGCGGTGAAAGCCAATTTGAGTTCAACAATCGTAAATTTAAGGCAGAATCCAAAATGTGACCTTATTCACCAGAACGTGAGTTATCAGACAAGACAGCAGTATGGACGGAACCAGACCTCTGACTTGCTGAGTATATAGGCATAGGAAAAACAAAAACAGATTATATGATTTCTGCAATTTACTAGCAAACTATTCTAAAAAACATACACAAACACTCACATAGAGTGGGGCAAGAGAGAATAATATAGTAAATATGGCAAAATGTTAATTGCTGAATTTGTGTGAATAGAGTTCTTTGCACTACTGCAGCTTCTTGGTAAGTTTGAAATTATCTCAAGTTAATAAGTTTAAAAAATGTAAGAAAATCACAAACAAAAATAAAATAGGACCATGGTTTTGAAGAGGGGTGAGTAAAAGACAGAGGGGCAATGAAGTCTGAGATATGGCAAATGTGTGACTAAGATACGGAACATAGAATCTAAGCTGGAATAACAGTTTATATGAAGTTAAAGGAGCTTCCCAGGTAGTGCTGCAGTAAAGAATCTGCCTGCCAGTGCAGGAGACACAAGAGACACAGGTTCCATCTCTGGGTCAGGAAGATCCCCTGGAGAAGGAAATGGCAATCCACTCCTGTACTCTTGCCTGGGAAATCCCATGGACAGAGGAGCCTGGTGGGCCACAGTTCAGGGGGCTGCAAAGAGTCGGACACAACCGAGCACACACACACGCGCGCGCGCGCGCACACACACACACACACACACACACACGAAGTTAAAGAACATGCAGTGCAGGTATCCGAGGAGGAGGAAAGGAACTGTGAGTATATGAGAGGCAGGAGAAATAGTCTAACCTGAAGAAGTTAAAATGCTGGGGAGACAAAACATAGACTTTTAAAAATTATAAGGCAAAGTGATCAAATGCTCAAACAAATAAAGAAGAAAGAAAACTTCCATTTCAGGTCAGAGAAGGTTAATATAATGGGTTATTTTACTTTTGAATCTCTTTTCTACCTTGCTAACTACCCTAGCCTCACATCTTGGTTGGAGTAACTCAAGCTTAAAGAATTGTTTATACAAAAAAAAAAAAGTGGAAGAAAGAAAGAAAACTCCAATTCATCTTGCATGAATGGAGGACTAAATTTGAGACAGGGATAGGTAGAGAAGGAAAAAACCTCCTGGAGCAGTTGATAAAAATATGTCTTTTCCTAGGTGTTTATATGGAATTGGCTTGGTCTTGAACATTTAGTCAGAGAAATGAGGTATAATTAATAAAAATAAAGACAACATGATCATTTTCCTAGAGAACCCAAACTGGAAAATTATTGGAACCAAAGATGAAGGGATTCAGAAGATAGTTGTTGTTGTTCAGTTGCCCAGTCTTGTCTGACTCTTTGTGACCCCACAGATTGCAGCTTGCCTCCCTGTCCCTTACCATCTCCTGGAGTTTGTCCAAGTTCATGTTCATTGCATTGATGATGCTGCCCAGCCATCTCACCCTTTGACACCCTCTTCTTCTTCCACTCTCAATCTTTCCCAGCATCAGGGACTTTTCCAATGAGTCATCTGTTCACATCAGATGACCAAAATACTGGAGCTTCAGCTTCAGTATCAGTCCTTCCAGTGAATATGCAGGGTTGTCTCCCTTAAGATTGACTGGTTTGATCTCCTTGCTGTCCAAGGGGCTTTCAGGAGTCTTCTCAAGCAACATAGTTCGAAGGCATCAAGTTTTTGGCATTTTGCCTTCTTTACAGTACAGCTCTCACAACCATACATGACCACTTGACTATATAGATCTTTGTCAGCCGAGTAATGTCTCTGCTTTTTAATATACTGTCTAGGTTTGTCATTGCTTTCCTGCCAAGAAGCAACTGTCTTCTGATTTCATTGCTGCAGTCACCATTCGCAGTGATTTTGGAGCCCCAAAAGAGGAAATCTGTCACTACTTCCACCTTTCCCCTTCTATTTGCATTGCAGTAATAGGGCCGGATGCCATGATCTTAGTTTTTTTAGTCTTTAGGCTTAAGCCAGCATTTTCACTCTCCTCCTTCACCCTCATCAAGAAGCTCTTTAGTTTCTCTTCATTATCTGCCATTAGAGTGGTATCATTCATATATCTGAGGTTGTTGATATTTCTCCTGCCTGTCTTGGGGGTTCTGGCTTGTAACTTATCCAGCCCGGCATTTCTCATGATGTGCTCACCCTGTTAAACAAACAGTGACAGCAGACATCCCTGTCCTACTCCTTTCTTGATCTTGAACCAATCAGTTGTTCCATACAGGGTTCTAACTGTTGCTTCTTGATCTGCATACAAGTTTCTCAGGAGACAGGTTAAGATGGTTTAGTATTCCATCTCTCTAACAGCTTTCCACAGTTTGCCATAAACCACACAGTCAAAGGCTTTAGTGTAGTTGATAAAACAGAGATAGATATTTTTCTGAAATTACCTTGCTTTCTCTATAGTCCAGCGAATGTTGGGAATTTGATCTCTAGTTCCTCTTCCTTTTCTAAAGTGAGCTTGGACAGCTGGAAGTTCTTGGTTTGCATAACGCTGAAGCCAAGATTTTAAGCATGACCTTACTAGGATGGGAGACGAGTGCAATTTAGAAGGTAATGGGGTATAAAACAGGAACAAAAAAAAACAAGAACAAAAAAAACCAAGAAGGGGATAGCTGCTCTATCAGTTAAATATATTAATAAGCTGTAGTATTGGTGTTAGAATAGGCAAGTAGTATAATAGAAGAGTTCAGTTCAGTTCAGTCAGTTCAGTCGCACAGTCGTGTCCGACTCTTTGTGACCCCATGCATCGCAGCACGCCAGGCCTCCCTGTCCATCACCAACTCCTGGAGCCTACCCAAACCCACGTCCATCGAGTCAGTGATGCCATCCAACCATCTCATCTTCTGTCGTCCCCTTCTCCTCCTGCCCCCAATCCTTCCCAGCATTAGGGTCTTTTCCAATGAGTCAACTCTTCGCATGAGGTGGCCAAAGTATTGGAGTTTCAGCTTCAACATCAGTCCTTCCAATGAACACCCAGGACTGATCTCCTTTAGGATGGATTGACTGGATCTCTTTGCAGTGCAAGGGACTCTCAAGAGTCTTTTCCAACACCACAGTTCAAAAGCATCAATTCTGCAATGCTCAGCTTTCTTCACCGTCCAACTCTCACATCCATACATCACCACTGGAAAAACCATAGCCTTGACTAGACGGAGTTTTGTTGGCAAAGTAATGTCTCTGCTTTTAAATATGCTATCTAGGTTGGCCATAACCTTCCTTCCAAGCAGTAAGCGTCTTTTAATTTCATGGCAGCAATCACCATCAGCAGTGATTTTGGAGCCCAAAAAAGTAAAGTCTGACACTGTTTCCACTGTTTCCCCATCTATTTCCCATGAAGTGATGGGACCAGATGCCATGATCTTAGTTTTCTGAACGTTGAGCTTTAAGGCAACTTTTTCACTCTCCTCGTTCACTTTCCTCAAGAGGCTCTTTAGTTCTTCTTCACTTTCTGCCATAAGGGTGGTGTCATCTGCATATCTGAGGTTATTGATATTTCTCCTGGCAATCTTGATTCCAGCTTGTGCTTCTTCCAGCCCAGCGTTTCTCATGATGTACTCTGCATAGAAGTTAAATAAGCAGGGTGATAATATACAGCCTTGATGTACTCCTTTTCCTATTTGGAACCAGTCTGTTGTTCCATGTCCAGTTCTAACTGTTGCTTCCTGACCTGCATACAGGTTTCTCAAGAGACAGGTCAGATGGTCTGGTATTCCCATCTCTTTCAGAATTTTCCACAGTTTACTGTAATCTACACAGTCAAAGGCTTTGGCATAGTCAATAAACAGATTGGGAAAGACTAGAGATCTCTTCAAGAAAATTAGAGATACCAAGGGAAAATTTCATGCAAAGATGAGCTCGATAAAGGACAGAAATGGTATGGACCTAACAGAAGCAGAAGATATTAAGAAGAGGTGGCAAGAATACACAGAAGAACTATACAAAAAAGATCTTCAGGACCCAGATAATCACGATGGTGTGATCACTCACCTAGAGCCAGACATCCTGGAATGTGAAGTCAAGTGGGCCTTAGGAAGCACCACTACAAACAAAGCTAGTGGAGGTGATGGAATTCCAGTTGAGTTATTTCAAATCCTGAAAGATGATGCTGTGAAAGTGCTGCACTCAATATGCCAGCAAATTTGGAAAACTCAGCAGTGGCCACAGGACTGGAAAAGGTCAGTTTTCATCCCAATCCCAAAGAAAGGCAATGCCAAAGAATGATCAAACTACCGCACAATTGCACTCATCTCACACGCTAGTAAAGTAATGCTCAAAATTCTCCAAGCCAGGCTTCAGCAATACGTGAACCGTGAACTTCCAGATGTTCAAGCTGGTTTTAGAAAAGGCAGAGGAACCAGAGATCAAATTGCCAATATCTGCTGGATCATCAAAAAAGCAAGAGAGTTCCAGAAAAACATATATTTCTACTTTATTGACTATAATAGAAGAGACTGGCCACCAAAAACCCCATAGATATGCAAATTCAGTTGATGATAGAGGTGGCATTTTTATTTTTTGTGGTGGCATTTTATAATCAGTAGGGAAAGGATGGCCAATTCAATATATGGTGCTGGGACAACTGTATATTCTGGGGAAAAGATGAGTTACTTTTATAACTCATGTGATTCACAAAAATGCATTTCAGATGATACAAGACTTGAGTCAAAACAAAAGCTAAATTATATTAAAATACAAATGCAGTAATACAATATAAAAGAATATGTGTGTCTGTACCATATTTATGAAAGTCTTCTAAAGGAGATACAAAAAGTGAATGTCATAATGAAAAAGACTGCTGAATTTGACTACATAAAAATTTAAAACTTCTGTTCAGCAAAACGATCACCAAAAAACTGAAAAGACAACTGATGGCCTAGGGAAAACATCTGCAACATATATAACAGTCTAAAGCATTAGTATCTAGAATATATAAAGAACTTCCAAAAAGCAATAAAAAAGATAAAAAGCCCCAAAGAAAAACTGACAGTAAATATGGATAGGCTGAGAAGAGGACATGTGAAAGACCTGTGAGCTTAAGATGCTCAATGTTAGCAGTAATCAGAAAATGCAAGATAAAGCAATAAAGAAGTATCACTTTTCACTTGTAAGATGCACATTTTTAAAAGATTGCCATATGACCCAGCAATCCCACTGCTGGGCATATACACCGAGGAAACCGGAATTGAAAGAGACATGTGTACCTCAGTGTTCATCACAGCACTGTTTATAATAGCCAGGACATGGAAGCAACCTAGATGTCCATAAGCAGATGAATGGATAAGAAAGCTGTGGTACATATACACAATGGAATATTACTCAGTAATTAGCTGAATTAAAATAAATAAATTAATATTAAAAAAAAAAAGGGAAGCAAGTTTGCAGCTAATGTTAAACGACCACTAGAAGGACCAACTGTTACCTCCTTTTAGGAAGGTAACGTATAGCATCAATACAAACTTGAGATATACATATCCTTTGAAATAGCAACTCCTCTTCTTCATCATGCCTGGAAAAATAATCAAATATGAGCACGAAAAATTATGTAAAATGATATTCACCAGCATTGATCATTAGAGTGAAAAATACAAAACAACTTAAATGCCTATTAAGTAAGGAATGGGCAAATACAATCCATGATATGGAAGATAATACAACACTTATGAGAGGTGGTCTTACAGTGATATGGAAAAATTTCTAAGACATACTGTTAAGTGAATTGAGATTCTAAAAGTGAAAACATTTAGAATGGAGATCACTAATGTACTGCTATGGAGAGATCAACAGGATAGAATGCTGTTCACTGAAAAGGCAAGAAGCAAAGACAAACCATTAACAATGAACATTCCCAGCATAAGACTAAAGATTTAAAACACCACAGTCCAACTGAAAGAAACCAGACCTCTAGTTGGCTGTGATGCACAGACTTGCTTAAGGCAGGGGAAAAAAAAAATCAAATTCCGATGAATTTTCCTAGGCACTGGAGGGTGATTAATGTACTACTATTTAGAAGACATCCAGCATCTACCAGGCAATGAAAGCCACTTTAATGATTCATTTAATTCTGACAATGCCAGGGTAAGTATTATGGGTTCCATTATACAGATAAAGAAAGTGAGGCTCAAAAGTTAGGTATCCTTCTCGTAACTTAAAAGGTCGCTTAACTAATAACTGCTATTTGAAGTGAGGTCTGGAAAACACCATCAGTCTGTAAGAACAGTGTGTGAAAGTGTGAGAAACTGTGCTAGCAATATACAGAGTCATGCCATGTTTGCTGAATCTTACTTAGAATAACATCTGGCCTTGAAAAAAGGATGTAGAATTTTAAAAAAATGTATTTTTTTCTTTAAAAGAATGTTCCTAAAAAAAAACCAAACAAACATTTAAGCTACATTTAAAATCATACATAAGGATGTAGTACTTTTTCTATCTATTGATGGTGAAACTAGGTTCCTTTCAATGTCTAATGCCATGAATTTTCAACCTTTCTTCCTTGGGTGGCTTTAGTATGTTATCTTCAGAGACTAAAATTACACGTTAGTTCAAAGAAACATGTACTGAGTATCTACTGTGTATCTAGGTGCTCAAAAACAAGTAACACAAGGTATGCTCCCTCAAAACCTGAGGAATAACTTTTGGAAACCACTTGGGAGCTTCACTCAGGAGGAATGAAACAGTCAAGTACTTAGGACAAAATTATGTTTATTTGTAGCACTCTACAAAAGCTGAAGCTCTACTTTCCAGAACCGAATCAGGTATGAATTTTAACATATTATACAGAGGTGTATATGGTCCAATTACTCAAATCAAATACTGTTTTTACTGCCTATTAATTTGGATTTTAATATTTTATAGCAAAAAACCGAGGATATAAGTATAAGCCTTTATAAAATCATTTGATTTTGTTTATTTGTATTATATAAATGTCCTTGGAATTCTTCAGTTTATAATTCAATGTCTTTCCTTGATGACTTAAGGTATTTAAAATTCTTTTTTGGACTAAGAGTGAAAACATGGTAGTAACCTTAATACTAACACTGAACACAGAGTGTGTTACATTTGAGTTTCAGGAACACTCAGCATGGCAGAAATCTTGGGAATCTGGAGCAACTTAAGAGGTTAAAACACTAAAGTTGGCTTAGGAGGCTTTAGCAATATTAGGAAATGAGATGATGCAAGCAATTTTATCTCTGGAAAAAATCTAATGTTAATGAAAAAATTTCCATGACAACCTGATACAGAGGTAAAGATGCAGAATAAAAAGATAAAAGATGTTTTTAGTTCTAACTATGAGTATTGTTTGAAGACTTTATTAAAGCTTTCTGTTTCTAAACTTCAATTGGGATATGTTTTAATATCTTTATTTTTACAGTTTTCAAGAAGGATACTGATGACCCAGATTAACCTGTAAACTAATAAACTAGTCTCTATTGACCCAGAGAGTCAAAGTTACTGGAATAAATTATGTAACTTTTAGGAGCCTTTATTAATTCTACTTCATAGTTGAGCAGTAATATTATTTATTGATCCTTTCTTTTTTTTTTGGTCAGAAAGATATTCAGATTTGAATTAGAAAGCAGATATTGACATATAAGTCATCTAAACACAGCAGGCAACAATAAAACACACCTATGAATTTTTACAATAAAAACAAGAGACAAATAAAAGGAATTTACCTAGTTTATAAAATAATCATGAAAGCTTCAAGTAAATTTCAAATTTAAATTACTAGGTAATTTCTTATTAGTAATAAACAATTAATAAATAAATCCAAAGATGTGACTGTAATGATAATTCTAATGTTTCAGGCATGAATACTTCAAAAGACAACTGTAGCAATAATTTGTATACTTTAAGTGTGAACACTTCAATAGACAACATCTTTTTCTTTTTTTTGCTGCACTGCATGGCTGATAGGATCTTAGTTCCCTGACCAGGGATCAAACCTGGGCCATGGGTGTGAAAGCGCTGAGTCCTAACTACTGGGCCACAAGGAACTCTCCCCCTACCCCGATTTTTTTTTCCAACAGACACTATCATTTTTGGGAAAAAAAAAAATGCCAGGATATTGTAGTACAAGTATACTGATTTAACTGTATTATAAAATTAGTGCTGAATGATAGATAAAATCTCATGGTATTTCACATTTTCAATCTTGTTTTTTATCAGACATCACAACAGCTCACGACTATATAAATTGTATTTTTCTAGAAAAAAAATTTGGAAGCTTCAGTCTACTTCATATATATATGACCATACATATAAGTATATAAATAAACACACATACAGATACAATGCCAGAGAGCCACTGAGAAATTTCATATTACCAACTCTTCATTAATCTGACAAAATACAAAGACTTGCCATTAACAATTAAAAGTGAAATTAGATGTTGTCAAAATGCATGTTGTGAGATGTTATTGTTTTTAATCCTTCTCATTTGTTCAGCTATAGATGTGTGAGAGTACTTGGGTCAAACTGAACCAGTAATTCAGATAATGAGAATTTTACAATACTTTCATCCCTTTCTTTCAATGGACTTTTTAATACTTCAGAATTAAAGAAAATCTTTGCCTAAAAGAGAGTCTTTCTCTAAGTTTTATGATTGGTTTATAATATGGTTATTCATTCATTTGTACAAAAGTACATGAACTGGGTATAAAATCAAATGAAATAAAATCCTTCATTAGGGCCTACTATACACCAGACATACTTCTAGGTACTAGGGATACTACAATTGGGAGGCTTATGCTGTAGAGGTTAAGACCAAAAATCAATAAATGAATATATAAGTAAAATAACTACCGGCCATGTGAGGTGCTATGAAAGAAATGAAGAAGGATCTAAGAGAGAACAAGGGTAAGGAGTGCGAAAGATCTCCTTTAGAGGGATCCCTGAAGAAGTTCTCTCTGAGGAGATGAAATTTAAATGAGACCTGAAAGATGAGAGAGAAACTGGGCATGAGAAGGGAATAAGGGGAATAGTTTTCTAGGTAACAGAAACAGCATGTGCAGAATTCCAGAGGTGGACGAGTTGGGTGTGTTCCAGAAGCTGAAGAAGATCTATGGTGGTGGAATGTAATGAGTGAAGTGGGGAGAGGCATGAGATGAGGCTGAAGAAATAAGCAGGGAGGGAATCGTGTAGAGCCTTATTTTTCATAATCATGTCATGAATTTTACTTTAATTGCAATGGGAAGTTGTCAAGAATATAAGCATAGGAGTAATATGACTTTAATTGTACTTTAAGAAGGTATCTCTTTTTTGCTATGTTAAGAATGTACTGGAAGAAGCAATGGCTAGAAGTCTTTGTGATAAAGGCGGACAGCCTGGTAAAATTTTGGATGCTTGTTCATAACTGCCTCTTAAAACTACTTTGTATTAAGCTGTGACTAATAACAAGCGGAGAAGGCAATGGCAACCCACTCCAGTACTCTTGCCTGGAAAATACCATGGATGGACAGGTATGGGTTTCTCAGGTTGTTCAGGGGTGAAGACTCCACCTACAATGCAGGAGATGCAGGTCTGATACCTGGGTTGGGACGATTCCCTGGAGAAGGAAATGGCAACCCACTCTAGTATTCTTGCCTGGGAAATCTCATGGACAGAGAAGCCTGGTGGGCTACAGTTGACAGAGTTGCAAAAGAGTAGCACACGACTTACTGACTGAACAGCAACAACAATAATAACAGGTTTAATTATGATTCCCCTTAATGGATCACAACCTTGTTGTGGCAAAGGAGCTTGCGTAAATCAATGAAGCTATGAGCCATGCCATGCAGGGCCATCCAAGGGCCAGGGTCATAGTGGAGAGTTCTGAAAAATCATGGTCTACTGGAGGAGGAAATGGCAAACCACTTCAGTATTCTTGCCTTGAGAACCCCATGAACAGTATAAAAAGGAAAAAAAAAATATGACATGGGAAGATGAGTCCCCCCAGGTTGGAAGGTGTCCAATATGCTACTGGAGAAGAGTGGAGAGCAGTTACTAATAGTTCCAGAAAAATGAAGCACCTGTGCCAAAGTGGAAACAATGCTCAGCTATGTATGTGTCCAGTGGTGAAAGTACAGTCCGATGCTGTAAAGAACAATACCGCATAGGAGCCTGGAATGTTAGGTCCATAAATCAAGGTAAATTGGAAATGGTCAAAACTCCCCAAATCAATGACCTTTTAAAACATAAGGATCAGAAGACAAAAGTATGGGGGCCACTTCACGGCATATAGAAGGGGGAAAAGTGGAAATAGTGACAGATTTTATTTTCTTGGGCTTCAAAATCACTGTGGACTTTGACTGCAGTCATGCAATTAAAAGACACTTGCTTCTTGGAAGAAAAGGTATGACAAACCTAGACAGTGTATTAAAAAGCAGAGACATCACTTTGCCAACAAAGGTCCATATGGTCAAAGCTATGGATTTTCCAGTAGTCATGTACGGATGGGAGAGTTGTACCAGAAGGAAGGTTGAATGCCGAAGAATTCATGCTTTTGAACTGTGGTGCTGGAGAAGACTCTTGAGAGTCTCCTGGATGGCAAGGAGTTCAAACTTGTCAATCCCAAAGGAAATCCACTCAGTACTCATTGGAAGGACTGATGCTGAAGCTCCAATATTCTGGCCACCTGATGCAAAGAGCTGACTCATTGGAAAAGACCCTGATGCAGGGAAAGACTGAAGGCAAAAGGAGAAAGGGGTGGCAGAGGATGAGATGGTTACATAGCATCACTGACTCAATGGCCATAAATTTGACCAAACTCTGGGAGATAGTGGAGGACAGGGAAACCTGACATGCTGCAATCCATGGGGTCACAAAGAGTTGGATATGCTTAGCAAATGGACAACAACAATTATGGTTGGAGAAATGGGTCATGTTGAAGATTGTAACACTGTTGGAAGTGTACACTGGGAATGGTCACACAGGTATCTTAGACTTTGGAAAAGCATACTTCAAAGTATTCAAAGATAGATAAATGCACATTTTTACCATCTATTATAAGGAATGCAAAGAAGGTTTTGAAATTAAAAAATAAAAGGACACTCTGACCATGATCATATATCTAGCATAAGCAGAAAGCTGAAGGAACCGATGTTATGTAGAGGCTCAAGGAGTTGTACAGAGAGCTTTCCATGTGGCTTAAGTATAAAGAGGTAATAATTCAAAAGCAAAATAAAAGTCATATAAACCTAAGATTCAGCTTTTAAGACCTTATGTGATTGACTTCTGAATACTTCCCTGACTGCATTTTGTACCATTCTGTTCTTTGTAAATGACTCTAATTGTGTCCTTCTTTCAGTTCCTTGACTGTGTATATAAGCCCAAACTTATTCTTTGGGTTTTAGCAGTTGCTGTTCCGTCTTCTAAACTCTTCTAATACTTCAGTTCAACTATCACTTCAAAATGCCATCTTGTTTATTTTAATCACAGCCCACATTCTTAACTAAAATAACCTGTTTTTATGTTTACTGTCTTTCTCTAATCAATTGCATTTAAGCAATAGAACAAGGCCTTTGTCTACCCTTTCATGACATGATCCTCAGTGCTTAACACAACTTCTGGCACATTATACGTTTTCAGTAAATACTTTCTGAGTAGAAAGAAGGAAAAAAAGTAGAAGGAAAAGAAGGGAAAAAATGAAAAGGCATCAGAGAAGACTACAAATTTTTTTTTATCAAGTTCAGAATGAATTGAGCTTTAGAAAAATCCTAAAAATACAAAAGGAACTTTTAAAGTTATGATTGGAACAAGAAGAGGATTAAGAGAAAATCTTTTACTTTGATAAACACTAAAGTAATAAAATGAAATTAAAAGAGAATTAAATTTCAATTTTGTTTTCCTCAAAGAGAACAAATCTTACGTCAAAATGAAAAACTAATTTGATTAAGAATAAATCAGAGAGGACTCTGGCTTGTAGCTAAGATGGAACAACAGGGGTCATATTTGCCCTCATGCCTGAAATAATAACAACAAAAAACAGATAAAATATATGAAGGAAGGGTTTTTAAGACATTAGATATCAGTCAATCAAGGACAGTGACTTTTCAGAAATAGGAAGCAAAGGAAATGAACCCTAAAACTTTCCTAGGTTATTGCCTTGGGTGAGTTTCCAGTCTGTGCGCAAAGACAGTGAACCCAGTTGGAGCCCAGTAGACTAAGTTGAGGAGATATAGCTGAAGAGTCAGTGACAATCAAGGCAATATGAATCTACAGGGGAGAATGCCAGAGAAGGAAGAGCTGCAGAGAGAGAAATGAAGAAATCTGGGGAGAATTCCCTTTGAATATCCATCAGAGTACTTCAGTGCATGCATATGAGGAAAATAACAGAGGCTGAGGAAAGAAGCCTGGCTTGGAAAGTTCTCCAAGCCAGGCTTCAACAGTACGTGAACTGTGAACTTCCAAATGTTCAAGCCAGGTTTAGAAAAGGCTGAGGAAAGTGAAAGTTGCTCAGTTGTGTCCAACTCTTTGTGACCCATGGCCTATACAGTCCATGGAATTCTCTAGGCCAGAATACTGGAGTGGGTAGCCTTTCCGTTCTCCAGGGGATCTTCTCAACCCAGGGCTGCATTGCAGGTGGATTCCTTACCAACTGAGCCACAAGGGGAGCCCAAGAATACTGAAGTAGGAAGCCCATCCTTTCTCCAGTGATATTCCAAACCCAGGAGTCAAACCAGGGTCTCCTGCATTGCAGGCAGATTCTTTACCAACTGAGTTATCAGGGAAGAGGAACCAGAGATCAAATTGCCAACATCCGCTGGATCACTGAAAAAGCAATCGAGTTCCAGAAAAACATCTATTTCTGCTTTATTGACTAAGCCAAAGTCTTTGACTGTGTGGATTACAAAAAACTGGAAAATTCTTAAAGAGATGGGAATACCAGACCACCTTAACTGCCTCCTGAGAAATCTGTATGCAGGTCAAGAAGCAACAGTTAGAACCGGACATGGAACAACAGACTGCTTCCAAATTGGGAAAGGAGTACGTCAAGTCTGTATATTGTCACACAGCTTATTTAACTTATATGCAGAATACATCATACAAACTGCCAGGCTGGATGAAGCACAAGCTGGAATCAAGACTGCTGGGAGAAATATCAATAACCTCAGATATGCAGATGACACAACTCTTATGGCAGAAAGCAAAGAAGAACTAAAGAGCCTCTTGATGAAAGTGAAAGAGCAGAGTGAAAAAGTTGGCTTAAAACTCAACATTCAGAAAACTAAGATTGTGGCATCCAGTCCCATCAATTCATGGCAAATAGATGGAGAAACACTGGAAACAGTGAGAGACTTTGTTTTTTGGAGGCTCCCAAATCACTGCAGATGGTGACTGCAGCCATGAAATTAAAAGACGCTTGCTCCTTGGAAGAAAAGTTATGACCAACCTAGACAACATATTAAAAAGCAGAGACATTGCTTTGCCAACTAAGGTCCATCTAGTTAAAGCTGTGGTTTTTCCAGTAGTCATGTATGGATGTGAGAGTTTGACCATAAAGAAAACTGAGTGCCAAAGAACTGATGCTTTCGAACTGTGGTGTTGGAGAGGACTCTTGGGAGTCCCTTGGCCTGCAAGGAGATCCAACCAGTCCATCCTAAAGGAAATCAGTCCTGAATATTCACTGGAAGGACTGATGTTGAAGCTGAAACTCCAATACTTTGGCCACCTGATGCAAAGAACTGACTCATTTGAAGAGACCTTGATGCTGGGAAAGATTGAAGTCAGGAGGAGAAGGGGACGACAGAGGATGAGATGGTTGGATGGCATCACCGACTCAATAAACATGAGTTTGAGCAAGCTCTGGGAGTTGGTGAAGGACAGGAAAGAGTCGGGCATGACTGAACAACTGAACTGACTGAACTGAACTAAGGAAAGAATCCCCTGAAAGGAGAGAGAGAGAATAGCACTTGGAATTCACACTGGGCTAGGAACTAGAATACTTCATAATTCATGAGATATACAGTACGTACTCAGCAGTGTCTTACCCAGTAATGGGGAATATATAGACTTAGACTAAACACTGTTCTGGTATTAACCTACTGAGTTTCAAAAGCTAGATCTGAAAGGATCAAACTGCTATTTCCAAGTAGCTTAACTGCATTTCAGAGCAAAGCTGAAGAATATTTTAAAAGCATTCACAAATACCCAGGACCCCACCAGGAAAAATTTACAGTGTCTAACATGAAATAAAAATGATCAGACATGGCATAAAGCAGGAAAATAAAACACATAGTGAGGAATAAAATCAATTAATCTTGAGTGAAATCCCAGGGAATTATGCTGAAGAATTGATACTTTTGAACTGCGGTGTTGGAGAAGACTCTTGAGAGTCCCTTGGACTGCAAGGAGATCCAACCAGTCCATCCTAAAGGAGATCAGTCCTGGATGTTCATTGGAAGGACTGATGTTGAAGCTGAAACTCCAATACTTTAGCCACCTGATGCGAACAGCTGACTCATTGGAAAAGACCCTGATGCTGGGAAAGATTGAGGGCAGGAGGAGAAGGGGACGAGAGAGGATGAGATGGCTGGATGGCATCACTGACTCGATGGATATGGGTTTGAGTGGACTTAGGGAGTTAGTGATGGACAGGGAGGCCTGGCGTGCTGTGGTTCATGTGGTTGCAAAGAGTTGGACACGACTGAGCGACTGAACTGAACTGAAGTGAAACTCAAGCCGAAGGACATTAAGCAAAATGCCTAACTAGCTGGTACTCAAAGTGTCAAGGTCATAAAGGGTAAGGAGAGATTAAGGAACTCTAACAGATTGGAAGAGACTAGACTAAGAGGACATGAAAATAAGTGGAATGTGGGATCCTGGAGTGCATCTTGAAAAGAAAAAGTGTACTAATGGAAAAATTGGTGAATTCACAATAAAATACATAGTTTAATTAATAATATTGCATCAATATTAATTTCTTAGTTTTGACAACTGTATTATACTTATGTAAGATGTTAACATTATGGGAGAAGAATATAGATATAAACTACAGGGATGAATATGAGTTAGGTCAGTTTCACCAAGAACAAGTCATGTTAGGCTAACCTCAATCATTTCCTGAAAGTATTGCTTGCTTGGCAGATCTGAAAAATACTATAAACCTAGTAAATTTGATTTTAAGGAGGTATTTGGCAGAGTCATTAGAACGCTTGTGGGCCAAATGGTATAAAATAAGAGCTAGATGACATTTCAAAAGTAATATATATTTATTATTGATTGAATGACTACAGATTTATGACTCAATGTCCAAGATCAATCTCCTGTTAGAATTCTCTACTGGGAGATCAAAAGGCTTCTTCTCTGCAGTCCTATCCAAATAAACATTTTCCATTAACTAGGATGAGGAAACACTTAGATGGAAGGATGGCTGATGGTTGCATAATAGAATTAGGATCCTAATATCCTTAAAGGAATTTAAAAAATCAGATAAGGTATTGATGAACCTATTTACGGGGAAGGAATGGAGATGGAGATGTATGGAATGGGATTATGGACACAGTGGGGAAAGTGGAGAGTGGAATGAATGGAGAAAGTAGCATTGTGTATATATATATATATACACACACACAAAACCATGTGTAAAATAGATAGCTGGTGATAAGCTGCTGTATAACTCAGGGAACCCAGTTTGGTGCTCTATGATGACCTAAAGGGGTAGAATGAGGGGAAGGGGGGGAGACTCAAGATGAAGAGGATATATGTATAATTAAGGCTGATTTGCATTGTATGGCAGAAACCAACACAGTATTGTAAAGCAATTTTCCTCCAATTAAAAAAAAAAGATCAAATGGAAGATAGAGGAGATATATAGTATATGACATAAAAAACTTTTCCTTTGGTTAATTGCAAGTTCAGTAAGTTTTGCTGTACAATATGGATGGCATTGGACCAATGGGATCATACTTATCAGAGAGTAATAGTCAGCCTATATTAGAATGGGGAATTTTGAAAAACTGTAAACGTTGCCATATTTCATTCATCAAATTTATTTCATAGAAAAATGAGAATAAGGAAATTCTCATGACAGAATTTCCTTATGCCTTTGAAGTAAGAATCTTTCTTAAAAAGTCATCCTGTACAAATAGAATGAGAGCCAGGATTTCATCTTAAGCAGTTTCTGATTGTCTTGGTGAATATGGGGAGAACAAACTCTATGTTAGTATTACAGACCAGCCTCTTTATTAATGTACCATGGCTAAGGCTGGGTGAGAATATCTACACATGCTAATTTGGCACAGCACCAGGATGGCAGTAGCATTAGAGCTGGAGAAAATAAACAGGAGAAGACAAATACTTATTAAGTTCTGGTAACAGATGCTGAGCAGTAATTTTCCTATTGTGTCTGAGGTGCTAACCTTACTTTAATGAAAGCCAGCTCCACTTTCATTTTATATAAAAGAATTCCATCTGAGATTCCATTAGATAAAAGCTTCTTATATTTAAAATAAAGCAACACCTCCCAAATCAATGATCTTTTAAAACGTAAGGATCAGAAGACAAAAGTATCAGGGTCACAGGATACACACTCATGAATTAACCAGAGAATAATACTAATAAAACCAAATATAACCCAGTAGGCCATGTAATCAGTTTGGCAGGGATTGGCAAACTTTGTTAAACAGTTTGTCTCAATATCAATCCTTTTCCACTTCATATATTTTTATCTTATAGAGAGATACTGAGGGCCTGAACTGGGATTTTGAGAGTGAGAATAGAGAGAAGGAATACAATTGAGTGGATCTGAAATAAGCAAATCTTAGTGATTACATGGATGTGTGGGGTCTGAGGATAATGTAAGGAGTATAGGAAAGGGATGGAAAATGAGTTTTAATTCACATGTTATCTGATATACCACAGACCTCAGCAGAAACAGAGTGTACTGAAATTGGGTAATTGGTGAAAAACTTTACCTGCAAAGATGTGGGCAAGATTTAGGGGAAATGGCAAGAGGTAGTATATGACACCAGGGCTGGAAAAACCAGGGACCCATTATCACCCCTAAGTGAGAAAAGAGCAGTTTCTGGCATTGAAGTGGGTATTGACATAAGTTTGTCCTTCAGTGAAGCCAATCTGTGACAACTCCTGTAAAAATAAATATCTCAATAACAGTTTTCTCCCACTCTCTGATCTTCTGTACATGCCTCTCAGCAAACCCATCCAGAAGAGAACAAGAAAGCTCTTGATATACTCCTAAAGGTGACTGCACAAAGTGCTGGGTGAAGAGAGTCCTAAGGATAGTAATTCAAACTGATTGACAGTAGTTGCCTACAACATCATGTAGAAAAGGATTCTGTGATATCATCTAACCTCATCAGGATGAATAACCATGAGAGCCATATGACTTTTATGAGAATGGGATGAGGCAATACCAGCATGTGCTCATGAATCCTATGCCTGGAATAAGCATGTAATTGAGGAATAGCACCCTGTGTATCCTATGCTTCCCAATCCTGGACTGTGAAGACTTTCACACTTCTAGTTTGTTTGAATGATAAATACCTATACTAACAAATGAAACAAAATATGTAAGAGAAACATATTAGGGAGCAGGGATGATAAATTCAGTTTAGGTTATGGTGACTTTGAGATGCCCAAAGATCATTCATGGATAAATGAATCTGAAGTTCAGTGGGAAAGTCTAGACTAGAAATCAGAATTTTGGAACAGTCATTTATACATGATAGTTGAAACCATAAAAGTGGAGAGAACACAGAGAAAAGGGAGTCATGGATAAGTATGAAATCTGGGGAATCTCAACATTTTAAGTGAAAGGCACAGAAAAAACCTGCAAAAAGAAAAACAGCTACAATAGTCAGAAGGTTAAAAGCAGCACCATGGGATGTAAATTCATAGAAACCAAGGGAGTAGAATGTTCGTAGAAGAAAGTTGCCATGAATGTCAAATGTTGAAGAAAGGGCACTGAAACAAGGACTGAAAAATTTTCACTGCATATGACAATTAGAAGATTACTGGTGTACTTGGTGAGAGCAGTTTCAGGAATTTAATAAAAGAGGAAGCCTAGTTTCAGTGGGATGAGAAGTTAATGAGCGGTAAGGATGTGAACACTGCAAATATTGCTCTTTTGAATACAATGGATGAGGTGAAAAGGAGAATGAGTTGATGTAGCTAGAACAAAAATAGGATCAATTGAGAATTTTTTTTTATGACCAAACAAAATTAAACTATGAGGAGAAGTTGCTAATGGAATGAAATGGAATAAGTAAGAGAGAACTACTAGAGATAGCTGGAGACTAGTCTACCAGTACATCCCTAAGGGAAAATGTTTTGCCCACAGCTCTTGATACAGGTGACTAGCTATATAGCAGGCATATGGATTAGTTAATGACCTATTAAGAAAAAATGACTTGAACCAATTGGATTCTTTTTGTCAGGAGGATGAACTATGAAATACGGAGGATGAAATATGGAAATAATTGGTTGATTAGCAGTGGAAACTCAAATGAAAGAGTAATGATTAAAAAAAGAAAACAGAAGGAATAGCACAGCAGTAATGAGTTAGATAAAATAAAACTATGAGTAGATAATGGAAGCATTTATTAGGTAGAGCATGAGGAAGTTAGACGTTAGAGACACAGAAGAGAACAGAGATGTGTGGGAGAGGCAGAGGCTCCAAGAGAGGCTGTGTCCCTCTAAAGGAGTGACACAGAGCGCTGCTTTGGTATCTGATAGCTTTCCAGTTATGGCTCACTGGTATCCTACACTAACTCATCTTTTCTCTTAATATGAATGGGTTTCTTCTCCTTGAATTTCAAACTCCAATACTAACACAAGGACTAAAAGCAAAGGAATGGAGGAGGTAGGAAAAGTCGAGTGAAAAGGGTTGCTTTGCACAGAAAGTGAAAATCCAATGCTCAGTGATCCAAAGAAAGAAAGGACACAGGCTGATGAAGGAGTTAGAAGGAAGTCCATAGTTCAAACATTTTTTTTTTTAAATAAAGATTAAAATTAAATGAGTTAAACATCCAGCTAAAGAAGTTTGAAAAGAGCCACAGAGAAAGCTCAAGGAAACATGAAGGAAGGAAATATAAATACAGGGGCAGGTGATGCTGAGAACAACATCAACAACCTCCATAGCAGTAACAAACAAGAACAGCAAACCGAAAGCTGATTATTTGAAAAGATTACTTCAATAAGCAGGCTTTGGACAAGACAGAAAAAAAGACAAAAGAGAATGTGCAAAGAAAACACAGAATGAAAAAGAGGAAATAACTACAGACACCACAAGATTTAAAAAGGACTACTATGAACAAGTATATATTAAAATATTTGAAAATAGAGATGAAGTAACTTCCCAGGAAAATATAAAATACTGTAACTGTTACAAGAAGAAATAAAGAGCCTGAATAAGTAATACAGAAAATGAAGTAATAGTCAAAGAGCACCCCTCTGAAGAAACCCCAGGACCAGAAGGCTATGCTGGTAGGTTAAACAAATTTTAAGATATACGGAACTCTTATTTCATATAGTTGTATCCAGAAAATATAAAAAGAGCAAAGGCTACCCACATTATTTATGAAGCTAATATAATTTTAGCTAACAAGATAAAAGCACACTGCAAAAAATAATCTAGCTGCTTGATGAATTTAGTATGGAATAAAAGCAAAAATATGACCTCACATGTTTGTTAATGCAAAAATGCATTTGCTATTTGTAAAAGATTTTTAACATGCAGCAACAAAAAGTATAAATAATATACTACACAGTAATTAGTTAATATTGCCTAAATGTTTGCCTTAGAGTTAGAAGCACAACCTTCTCCTTCCATTTCAAAACTACAGTGGATCCTCAGTGGTTCTCAACAACTTCTTTTCTTACTTTCAATCTGCCAGCCTCCCCTCCTCTGCCATCATTGCTACTAATCTCTCATGTGTGTCAGGTTGAACATGAACTTCAGAACATCTGCTGCATTTGTAGCTCATCTCGGAGGAGGCTGAACTTTTTCTTCCAAGCTAGTGAACTTCTGAGACTAAGAAAATCAGATTTCCCAAATTGGGATGAAAGTGAGAAGAAATCAGAATCTTGGACAAAGAGATGTCTCTACCATTGGTGCTCCAAATCTGGTACATCTGGTTAACCTGTTAGGATAACTTAGAAGCACTGGTTTATAATGCATAGGAATCAATGAAATGAGCAGTTTGTTGTTTTGACTGCCGGGGGTGCACAATCTGTTTTTCATGGCTTCAGCGTCTACTCCCTGTTAATCTGTGAAGAGGACATAAGGCTAGTAATGCCTTTGGATTAGGGAGATGTCAATCACAGACCACGTTGCTTTTCTATTTTGTTATTTTAACTGGTTAGGGGAAGAAAAAGTTTGAGTACTGTACTATCCTTAATTTCAGATTTTTGACTCTGGAGGTGATTTCTTTCTTTTTTTCAAAAACTTTTTATTTTGAATTGTGGTATAGCCAATTAGCAATGTTGTGATAGTTTCACATGAACTCATTCATACGTATACATATATCCACTCTTCCCCAAACTCCCTGGAGGTGATTTATTTCTTTATGTTAGTATCATAGGGATTGAAGAGATTCTAAAAATTATGGAAAACAGATTAGGTGGACATACTTTTAAAAAGAGTACGTAGGAATATTCTTCACAGATTGTCAAACTTCTCAATGCTCTAAAACATGCTGATGGTTTGCTTTTTCTTTTTTCCAGAAACTCTTACAGAGTGAGAGCTGAATAATTTGCAAGAAGGTCTTTATCTTTACCTCCCTTGATCTCTACCTAGCAAAAAGGATATCAAAAGGCTTGTAGCCTATTAGGTTTCTGGAACTAACTAAATCCCAGTAATGCAGAGTTAAAATTAAGTTTAGAAATATACCATAACTCCTAATTGAGAATTACAGGCTGTACTTAAGAGGCTGAAAGGAAGTGAATTTTTTGGAACTTAGTTAAAAAAGGACTTTAATGTGCAGTTACACTGAGTGAAAGAATGAAAGTGAATCTTTCATTGTAAAACATTATCCTGCAAGTTAATACTGAACTTAAATATTTCTTTAAATAAATCAAGAGATAGTACTTCCTACACTCATTGTAATAAGAAAGAAAGGGACAGATTTTTACAAACGCTATCTATACTCTAGACCTGACAAACGGCAGCCATTGGCTGTAAAGGATCTAGAGAAATTCCTTGGGTAAACTAGTACAGAAAAGACCATTTAGCTCAGAGCCAGAGCTGAGGCTAGTTTGCCTTGGTTTAAGATGCTGTCTGATTTCAACCAAGGTATAAAAGCACTGTAATGCAAATATAACACCATTAAGCAGTAACTTGAAAAGATGTTCAACATCTCTGTCATCAAAGAAATGCAAATCAAAAGCACAATGAGAAATCACCTCATACCTGTCAGAATGGGTATTATCAAAATGACAACTTTGCAATATAAACAAATACTGAATAATGCTGTATACCTGAAACTAATATAGTATTATATATTAGTTATACCCCAATAACAAAGTAGTAACTTGGAAGATGAAACATACCAAAAAAGGCAGAGAACAAAAGTTTTTTCAGTTCTCAGGCTATGGTGTACATTAGTGGTTCCGGAATTAGAATGCTTAAGAATCATCAGTGATACTTGTTAAAATGCAGATGTGCAGGCCAGATTCGACAGTACTCTGACTGAGAAACTATAGGGTAGCATTTAGGCATCTGCATTTTTTAACAAGCATTTCCACTTCCAAGTGGAAGTCTAAATGCAACATATTGAAAAACACTGGTCTAAAAATATAAAAAAAGGTTGACCAATTTTCCCAGGACCACTTGTTAAAGAGATTGTCTTTTCTCCATTGTATATTCTTGCCTCCTTTGTCAAAGATAAGGTGTCCACTGGTACATGGACTTATCTCTGGGCTTTCTATTTTGTTCGATTGATCTATATTTCTGTCTTTGTGCCAGTACCATACTCTCTTGATGACTGTGGCTTTGTAGTAGAGCCTGAAGTTAGACAGGTTGATTCTTCTAGTTCCATTCTTCTTTCTCAAGACTGCTTTGGCTATTTGAGGTTTTTTGTAATTCCATACAAATTGTGAAATTATTTGTTCTATGTCTGTGAAAAATACCATTGGTAGCTTGATAGGGATTGCACTGAATCTATAGATTGCTTTGGGTAGTATACTCATTTTCACTATACTGAATCTTCCAATCCATGAACATGGAATATTTCTCCATCTATTTGTGTCCTCTTTGATTTCTTTCATCAGTGTTTTATAGTTTTCTATATATAGGTCTTTTGTTTCTTTAGGCAGATATATTCTTAAGTATTTTATTCTTTTCGTTGCAATGGTGAATGGTATTGTTTCCTTAATTTCTCTTTCTGTTTTCTCATTGTTAGTGTATAGGAATGCAAGGGATTTCTCTGTGTTAATTTTATATCCTGCTACTTTACTATATTCATTGATTAGCTCTAGTAATTTTCTGGTAGAGTTTTTAGAGCGCAAACTAGTACAGCCACTATGAAGAACAGTGTGGAGATTCCTTAAAAAACTGGGAATAGAACTGTCATATAACCCAGCAATCCCACTACTGGGCATACACACTGAGGAAACCAGAATTGAAAGAGACACGTGTACCCCAATGTTTATCGCAGCACTGTTTATAATAGCCAGGACATGGAAGAAACCTAGATGTCCATCAACAGACAAATGGATAAGAAAGCTGTGGTACATATACACAATGGAATATTACTCAGCCATTAAAAAGAATACATTTGAATCAGTTCTAATGAGGTGGATGAAACTGGAGCCCATTATACAGAGCCAGAAAGAAAAACACCAATATAGTATACTAATGCATATATATGGAATTTAGAAGGATGATAACGATAACCCTATACACGAGACAGAAAAAAGAGACACAGATGTATAAAACAGTCTTTTGGACTCTGTGGGAGAAGGCAAGGGTGGGATGATCTGAGAGAATAGCATTGAAACATCTGTATTGTCATATGTGAAACAGATCGCCAGTCCAGGTTCGATACATGAGACAAGTGCTCAGGGCTGGTGCACTGGGATGACCCACAGGGATGGGATGGGGAGGGAGGTGGGAGGGGGGTTCAGGATGGGGAACACATGTAAACCCATGGCTGATTCATATCAATGTATGGCCAAAACCACTACAATATTTTAAAGTAATTAGCCTCCAACTAAAATAAATAAATAAATTTAAAAAAATATAAAAAAAGGGAAATAATCCTATTTGGCAGTTCCCCAGTTGATTTTGTTAATAAAAACCAATCAAATCCCATAACAAAGATTTGGAGTTTGGAATTATGCTATGTTACTGTGTACTGCCTACATTGCTCTTATTACAGAAATAGCTATGGTAATAATAAAACGTTATATCATGTTTTTCAGAAAACCAGAAAAACATTGTAATATACAATTTTGTCTGTATTACTAGAATAGATATTTGCAATATTTTTTTTATATTCAGGAGAAAACCAATGAGAAACTTCTACTTTGTGAGCAAAAATTAAACAGAAATTTATATAGCATATATACCAGACTAAGGGAGGTGTACAGTAAAAAATTGTTAAATGTTCTATTTGTTTTTCAATAGTTCAATACATCGGAGAACTGAAAAAGATTAGATATATAAAAGGTCAACAGAAATAATCTTTTAGAGAATATATATTGTTATCTATATCCTTTGAACAAATGTAAAACTGAAGACAAATGAATATTAACTTATCTGTTTTCAGAATGATGATTTGTAAATATTTATTTTTATCTAACAACTTTACCAATATATCTATTGGGTTTCAGGCTATTAAGCTTTGATAAGATACAGACTAACTGAAAAAATATGTCTATTGTAAGAGTATCTGGATGCTTCCATTAATTCTTACATGCTTATTAATATCAGGCAGGTTGAACATATTAGATGAAAATGCAGTCTGCTGTTAAAAAATGCTTTTTGTTTTAGGTGACCTCCAAAAGGCATTACTAGTGAAATACATGATGTCAAAAGAAAAGCATTCTAGAGCCAAAAATTACTTTCAGGCAGGAAAAAGATTTAAATAGTATAAATTATATTAAATCATTGGATATTTGCTAAAATTCCTCATATTCAATGCAGAGACATATTAAGTCATTGAATCTAGTAAAGTAAAAATGTGTCAAAAATATAGCTGCCTGCAAATTAAATCTGTAAAAAATTTTTGTTTGTGTGCTGAAATACAAATTCATGTGATAAAACAATTTTTAGATTTTTTTCCCTAGTAAGTACAGCTAACATTGTTGTCTTAAACATCTAACAAATAAACAATATTTCTCTAAATCCTCTACAGAAGATAAAAAATACCATGAAATATAACCTGTGAATATCTAAGATTAAATATTCACAAATCTCACAATGTTTTCTTCTCTGGTCTCTTCCATTATTAGGTTTTTACAGAGTCCTGGGAGTATCGACTTACTGGCTTGAAATATAGACTTTATAGACTTATGTGGTTTATGAATATGCCTGTTAAAGGATGTAACCATTCCTAAGCCAATCAGTCCCCTTTTCTTGCTTTTTTGCAGTTCAGTTCAGTTCAGTTGCTTAGTCGCGTCTGATTCTTTGCAACCCCATGGACTGCAGCACGCCAGGCCTCCCTGTCCATCACCAACTCCCAGAGTTTACTCAAACTCATATCCATTGAGTCAGTGATGCCATCCAATCTCTGTCATTCCCTTCTCCTCCTGCCTTCAATCTTTCCCAGCATCAGGGTCTTTTCCAATGAGTCAGCTCTTCGCATCAGGTGGCTAAAGTATTGGAGTTTCAGCTTTAGCATCAGTCCTTCCAATGAATATTCAGGACTGATTTCCTTTAGGATTAACAGGTTGGATCTCCTTGCAGTCCAAGGGACTCTCAAGAGTCTTCTCCAACACCACAGTTCAAAAGCATCAACTCTTTGGTGCTCAGCTTTCTTTATAGTCCAACTCTCATATCCATACATGACCACTGGAAAAACCACAGCCTTAACTAGATGGACCTTTGTTGACAAAGTAATGTCTCTGCTTTTTAATGTGCTGTCTAGGTTGGTCATAACTTTCCTTCCAAGGAGTAAGCATCGTTTAATTTCACGGCTGCAGTCACCATCTGCAGTGATTTTGGAGCCCCCCAAAATAAAGTCTGCCACTGTTCCCACTGTTTCCCCAACTATTTGCTATGAAGTGATGGGGCCAGATGCCATGATCTTTGTTTTCTGAATGTTGAACTTTAAGCCAACTTTTTCACTCTCCACTTTCACTTTCATCAAGAGGCTCTTTAGTTCTTCACTTTCTGCCATAAGGGTGGTGTCGTCTCCATATCTGAGGTAATTGATATTTCTCCTGACAATCTTGATTCTAGCTTGTGCTTCATCCAGCCCAACATTTCTCACGATGTACTCTGCATATAAGTTAATTAAGCATTGTGACAATATGCAGCCTGATGTACTCCTTTCCCAATTTGAAACCAGTCTGTTGTTCCATGTTTAGTTCTAACTGCTGCTTCCTGATCTGCATACAGATTTCTCAGGAGGCAGATCAGGTGGTCTGGTATTCCCATCACTTTCAGAATTTTCCACAGTTTATTGTGATCCACACAGCCAAAGGCTTTGGCATAGTCAATAAAGCAGAAATAGATATTTTTCTGGAACTCTCTTGCTTTTTTGATGATCTAGCAGATGTTGGCAATTTGATATGTGGTTCCTCTGCCTTTTCTAAATCCAGCTTGAACATCTGGAAGTTCACGTTTCACATACTGTTGAAGCCTGGCTTGGAGAATTTTGAGCATTACTTTTTTAGTGCGTGAGATGAGTGCAATTGTGTGGTAGTTTGAGCATTCTTTGGCATTGCCTTTCTTTGGGATTGGAATGAAAACTGACATTTTCCAGTCCTGTGGCCACTGCTGAGTTTTCCAGATCTGCTGGCGTATTGAATGCAGCACTTTCACAGCATCATCTTTTAGAATTTGAAATAGCTCAACTGGAATTCCATCACCTCCACTAGCTTTGTTCGTAGTGAGCTTCCTAAGGCCCACTTGACTTCACACTCCAGGACGTCTGGCTCTAGGTGAGTGATCACACCATCGTGATTATCTGGGTCGTGAAGATCTTTTTTGTACAGTTCTTCTGTGTATTCTTGCCATCTCTTCTTAATATCTTCTGCTTCTGTTAAGTCCATGCCATTTCTGCCCTTTATTGAGCCCATCTTTGCATGAAATGTTCCCTTGGCATCTCTAATTTTCTTGAAGAGATCTCTAGTCTTTCCCATTCTATTGTTTTCCTCTATTTCTTTGCATTGATCACTGAGGAAGGCTTTCTTATCTCTTCTTGCTATTCTTTGGAACTCTGCAATCAAATGCTTTTCTTAGAGAAATATAAAATGGAATTCCAAGAGAGGTTAATATAAGTAGATATTCCCAAAATTCTTTAAAACCCTGTTATAGTTTTTCACTGGAATCACATTGATTTATGTGAATCTAATATATTACTGTAACTCTCCACTGAGATGTTTATTGTTGTTCAATAAAGTTTACAATTTTTTCACAGAGATCTAGTGTACTTTTGTTCATTTTATTTCTGTGTACTTTTAGTCTTTGTGGCTGTAGTAAATAACATGTTTTTAAACTTTTTCTTTTAATGTTAGGAATTCAACTTGGTTTTGTATATTGATTTTATACTCAGTCATCTTGCTAAACTCTCATGTTATTTTTAACAGCTTGCCTGTTAACTATTTTGAGTTTTCCATGTAGACAATCATGTCATCTACAAATGAGTGCAGTTTTATTTCTCCCTTCCAAATGCTTGTACTTGATACTTCTTTTCTGTTCTTGCTGCGGGGACTCTGACCGCCACTACAACGTTAGATTCTCTTGGTTAATTTTAAGGAAAATGTCTATATTACATTGGTAAGAATAATATTTGCTGCATATTTTTGATAGACACCCTTTATCAAGAAAATCCCATGCACAGAGGAGCCTTGTGGGCTACAGTCCATGGGATCGCAAAGAGCGATCAACTAACGACTGAGCAACTAACACTTTTTTACACTGAATCAAGTTAGGGAATCTTCCCTTTTTTCCCAATTTCATGAAGAGGGTTTTTTTTTTTTCCCCTCCCGTAATTTAGGTGAATGAGTCAACTAAATTTTGAAAAAATCTATTGAGATGACTACGTTTTTTTCTCCTTTAATCTGTTAATATGCTAAATGACACATACAGATTTTTCCCTCTAATGTTAAACCATATTCACATTCTTTTGATACCCTTCTTAGTCCTGATGGATTTTTTGTTTTTATACATTGTTGTATTCAGTTTACTAATGTTTTAAGATTTGATATTAATATGTATGAGTGAGAATGAATCGCACTTTTATTTTCTCTTGCTGCCTTTGTCTGGTTTGGATATTAAGATTTTGATATATATGTATCTGCTGAGTTTGGGGGTATTTATTCTTTTACTAGTCTCTGAAATAGTGTGTAAGTTTGAAATGTTTTTTTTTTTTTTTAGAAATGTCACAGGTCAGTTGTAACTCTGCCAGAGCAGAGTTTTTTTTTAATTTTTTAATGAAAAGGCTTTAACAGAGTATTTAATTCTTTAATGATTACAAGATTATCTTGGCTTTCAATTTTTTTTGTCATTTCTGGTAAACTGCAATTTGTAGCAATTTGTATATTTTACCTAAGTTTTCAAAATTTATTGGTATAGAGCTATTATAGTATTCTCTTACCTCCTTTAATCTCTACTTGATTTTAAGGTGTGTACCTTTTAAAAAAACTGATAATAGAATTTATTTTTGCCTTTTCTCTTTAATTTTTAACTGATTAAACTTCCAAAAGTTCATCTGTTTTGTAGGTCTTTTAAAAGAAGGAATTTCAGGCTTTGTTGATCCTACCTACTAAATGTATACTTTCTATTTCATTTATTTCTGCTCTTTGTTATCTCATTCTTACCTTTTGTTTCTAAAGCTAACGTTCATTTTCTAACTCATTAAATTGGAAGGAAGCCTAGGTCATTAGTTTTCAACTTCCCTCCTTTGCTAAGGTTCTTTTGCTCTAAATGTAATAAGCATTTAAGGTTATGTATCCTGTACATTTGATATGTTTAGTTTTTGTCCAGTTAGGATTATTTCATTTTGTTTCATGAGCTACTCAAAGATCTTTTTCCTTTAAATTTCCAAATGTATAATCATTAAAAAATTTATCTTCTAGCTATTGACTTTTATTTATATGTCAGAAGATGTGCTCTGTAAGATAATTCTGTGAAATTTATTGACAATTTGTGGTTTAAAACATGATAAATTTTTTTAAAATGAGTAATCACTTGAGAAGAATGCATATTGTCTAATTATTGGGTACCCAGTTCAATCAGCCAAATGTATGTTAAAATCTATGATTCTGAATTGATCCATTTCTTCCTTTAGTTTTATTGAATTCTAATATTTTGAACTCATGTTTTTATGGGCATAGAGGATTAACATTATTACATTTATTTTTTTCTTTTATCTCTTTAGTTTGCCCTGATTGTTGGAAAGTTTAGTCATGTCAGTTCTCTAATACTGTTTTTGTTTAAATTTCACTCATTTCTCTCACTCCCCAAACTCTACTTCATGCAAGCACCAATCTGTTCTCTATATTTATGAGCTTGATTTTTTTTTCTAGATTCCACCTATCAGTGAGATCATACAGTATTTGTCTTTCTCTGACTTATTTCACTTAGCATTATGCCCTTCAGTTCCATCCATGTTGTCTCAAATGGCAAGACTGCATTCTTTTTTATGGTGGAATAATATTCCACATTTTCTTTATCCATTCACCCACTGATGGACACTTAGGTTGTTTCCATCTTTTGGCTAATGTAACTAATGTTGCAGTGAACATAGGGGTGCATTTATCTTTTCAAATGAATGTTTTCACTTTCTCCAAATAAATACTCAATAGTGGAACTGCTGGATCATTTGGTAACTCTATTTTTAATTTTTTGAGGAACTTCCATACTGTTTTCTGTAGTGGCTGCATCAATTTACACTCCTACCAACAGTGCACAAGGGTTCCATTTTCCCCATGTTAGTCAACACATTATTTCTTGTCTCTGATGACAGCCATTCTAACAGGCATGAGGTGATATCTCATTGTGGTTTTGATTTGCATTACTTATATATTAATGATGAAAAGTGAAAGTGAAGTCACTCAGTCATGTCCAACTCTTTACAACCCCATGGGCTGTAGCCCACCAGGCTCCTCTGTCCATGGGGATTCTCCAGGCAACAATACTGGGGTGGATTGCCATTTCCTTCTTCAGAGGATCTTCCTGACCCAGGAAATGAACCCAGGTCTCCATGTTTCAGGCAGACTCTTTACCCTCTGAGCCACCAGGGAAGCCCATATTAATGATGTTGAGCATCTTTTCATTTACTTGTTGGTCATCTCTATGTCTTTTTGGGAAAAATGTCTATTGATCTTCCAATTGATCTTCCTCTCAATTTTTACTTTTTAATTTTGAAAAATGTGTGCTATTGAGTTCTTGTACATTTGTCCCTTATATATGTAAGATTTGCAATAATTTTCTCCCATTCAGTCGGTTACATTTTCATTTTGTTGATGGCTTGTTATGGTGAACAGAAGATTTTTAGTTTTATGTAGCTCCTCTTGTTTATTTTTGCTTTTGTTGTGCTGTTTTTAGTGTTAAATTCAACAAATCATTGCCAAGACCTATGTCAAGGAGCTTACTGTCTGTTAACTTCTCAGAATTTTTACGGTGTCAGGTCTTGATTTCAAGTATTTAATCTAATTTGAATTAATTTTTGTGTATGGTGTAAGGTAGTGGCCCAGTTTCATTCTTCTTCATGTGACTGTCCAATTTTTCCAGCTCCATTTATTGAATAGACTATCCTTTACCCATTGTATATTCCTGGCTCCTTTGTTGTAAATTAATTGACCAGACATGCATGGATTTATTTCTGGACCTTTATTCTGTTCCATTGATCTCCATGGCTGTTTTTTGTTAATACCACATTGTTTTAATTACCACAGCTTTGTAACAAGAGTTTGAAACCAGGGAGCATGTAATATAACTTTCTAGTGAATCGAACCTTACATTATTATGTAGTGACTATCTCTAGTCATGCCTGTCACATTAAAATTGATGCCCCAGCTTTTGTTTGGTGTTTGCCCAGAATAACTTTCTCCTATGCTTTTACTTTCAACTTTTTCAAGTCTTTATGTTTTCAGAGTGTCACTGATTGTAATTGCTAATGTATCTAGACTTGTTTCCACTGCCCTACACCTTTTGCTTTCTGTTGGTCTCACTTGTTTCTATTTTTTTAAAACTCTTTTTATCTTAAAAATTGATTGTTACAGTTCTTACTTGTTTGGAACTATTTCTGTTTTCTCCCTTCTATTGGACTGGACATCATGCACTTTGTTTTTTTGCAGGTCTGAGTGGCTTGTTGGATTTTAATTCCCTAACCAGGGATCAAACCCTGGCTCTGGCAGTGAAGGTGCCAAGTCCTAACCACTGGACTTATAGGCAATTCCCCTTATACACTCTTTTTATACTTTTTTAATTTCCTTGGAAATTTTACTATGCATACTGATAATCCCTGCTGTAGTCCTCCCCAGGCTTTCATGCTATTATTGTCTAATACTACATTCTTTCTGTTTTCTTCAACCTCTGAAATTTTAAATAATTATCTATTATCACTACTACTAGAATGGTATTTTTATATAGATCTTATTGGATTTATTTTATTTGCCAATTTTTTTCACTAATCATTCCTTCTAGCGTAATATATTTTCCTTTGAAATTTCCTTTTTTCCTGTCATTTTACTGATTTTTTCATAGTTAATCATTTCCTTTTAGAAGTTTCTTTAGTTTATGTCTGTTGGTGGTGAACTCTGCCTTTGGTTTTCTACCTTTTTTTTTTTTTTTTTTTTAAGAACTTCGGCTTGAAAAAAATATTGTTAGGCACACAATTTTAGATTGACAAGTATTTTCTCTCAGTACTTTAAAGATACTCCATCGATTTCTAGCTTCCATTGTTTCTTCTGAGGGGTCTGTTGTCCCTTTCACTGTTTCTTTTCAGGTGATATGTTTTTATCCCTTCAGGCTGCTTTTAGTATCTTTTCTTATCTTTGATATCTTACAGTTTTAACATACAACCTCAAGGTATGGATTTCTTTTTATTTTTCTTGCTTGTTACATTTTGTGCCTCTGCTATTTGTAGACTCTATTCTTCACCATTTTTGAAAAATTATCAAGTTATTAGCTCTTCAAATATTGTCTGACCTTCATTTCCTCTATTTTTTCTGTGGGAGACTTTGATTAGTCTCAACATTGTCCATTTAAGCCTCCAAATCTCTGCCTCTATTTCATGTTTTTTATGTATTTGCTTTTCTCGTATATTCTGTCATTTTAAAACATCTCATCTAACCCACCAATTGTCCCTTCAGCTGTGTTCAAACATGCATAACCCATTCTGTCAACAATTTGTTTACTGACTATTTATTTACTTATATTTTAATTTTTGGCTATGTTGGGTCTTTGTTGCTGGGTGGGCTTTGTTCTAGTTGCAGTAAGTGGGGGCTACACTCTAGTTGCAGTGCACGGGTTTCTCATCATGGTGGCTTCTCTTGTTGCACAGCATGGGCTTTAGGGTGTGTGGGCTTCCGTAACTGTGGCACATGGGCTCAGTAGTTGTGGTTCCCGGGCTCTAAAGAACAGACTCAACAGTTGTGGCACATAGGCTTAGCTGTTCCATGCCATGTGGGATCTTCCTGGACCAGGGATCAAACCTGTGTTTCCTGCACTGGTAGGTGATTCTTTACCACTGAGCCACCAGGGTCTGTTGACTCTTAAAGTCCTCTTGTTTCCAATGTTCTGTGATCTCCTTTGTATTGTATGGGGTGAGGAGTTGAATACGCCTGGTTCACCTGACAAGTTTCTTATTAAATTCTTCCAATAAAAGGCACCAGTTGCAGATTATAAAGAAAGAGTTGCTATTTCGCCAATAGGGAAAAGGTGATTCTGGAACCTAACACTTTGGGAAGAGGAAGTGATTTTTTGATAATTCTGGTCATGGCTGAGGTAATACAACTTTGGTGGACCCAAAAGTGACTGCAACAGCACCTCGGTGAGTCTAGGATTACAGGCTCTAACCAAGAAATGCTAACAGCTTCTGAGCTCTGGCTATCACTCCTGTTTCTTTTTTATTTGATCTGCCATTTATTCTTTGTTTTTCTGGTCCTTTCTAAAAACCAATTCCCTGTATTAAATTGTCTACATATAAAATAATTGTGTGCTCAGTTGTGTTTGACTCTTTGCAACCCCACAAACTGTAGCCCACCAAGCTCCTTTGTCCATGGAATTTTCCAGGCAAGAATACTGGAGTGGGTTGCCATTCCCTTCTCCAGGGCATCTTCTGGACCCAGGGATTGAACCTGCATCTCCTGTGTCTCCTGAAATGGCAGGAGATGTTTTACCACTGAGCCATCTAGGAAGCCCACAAAATAATTAGAATGGCTTTTATTTTCCTGAATAGATACTAGTACACCTATCCATTGAGGATTTCTTTTTCATTTCAGTGATTAAGTTTTCCACTTGTAAGTTCAATTCTTAGGATTATTTTTTTAAAAGCATTTCAGATTTGCTTTCAATATTCTCTATCTGATAATTTCAATATCTGCAGTCTTTAGGGTATAAATTTGTAATCTGCCATTTCTACTGTAAAAATTAATAAACAGAAGCCCCGATTAAACAGAGCTAGGATACCAGAAGAGGGAGCTCTCATGCTCTGAGATGACAGCAGAATCCAAGAGGACTCTTCTTTCCTGGCAACAACTCCACCAATCATAAATTCTTAGTTTACTATAGCCCTCCTAATGTCCTTTCCCTCTCCACAGAGGAGTTAGTTTTCCTTCTCTTGCTTTGTGGAGACTTGCATGTGGCTCACCATGGTTGCAGAGTCCAAACTGCATTTCTCTGCTGATCTTAAATTAACTTTGTGTGTGTGTGTGTGTGTGTGTGTGTTTTGCTGGAGAAACAACTGGTAGTCTTTTTTTTTAGTTCAATACTGCTAAATCTCACACATGGTGGGTTATTTCCTTATGTGTTTGTTGGACTTTGATTATGAACTCATATATGGGTGACATAATTTGAAACAAAATAGGAGGGAAAAAAAGCCCACTTGGGAGTTTTAAGTGAGCATAGTTTCCTTCAGTTTCTTATCTTGCTGTTGGCTGGCCTACAGGTTTCTTCCTGGATTAAGTGTTTTTTAGTTTCATTTGCCATTAAGACAACATCCTTGTCTTGTATGTTTACGGGTCATGCTTCAGTTTCAGTCCAAGTTTTTGCTTTTCCTGCCTGTTGAAATTTTACTTCAACCTATGGAATCTAAAATGACACAATAGTAAGTTTTATGCAAGATTTGGTTGTTTTGAAATAAGACAGCCCTTCAGAGCAATCTGTAACACTGCTAAAAATGGATGTTTTTATTCTGATTTTCTACTTACTCCTCTATCTTCAAAACAGCATTATTTTTAAAAATAAAGACAATAGTTGCTAAAAATTTAATGCTAATTCAGACTTGAGCAAGAATATGTTACTTTTCTTTTTCCAATTATTATTACATTTTCTTTCCAATTAAATATTTCCTTTCATTTTAACCATAAATAATAAAATATGAATACCAATTTCTTAATTTTATTTTATATGCTGTACCTTAATCTCTCTAAATTCTTTTTATTTCATGTTTTATGTAAACTACTAATCTCACTAATATTAAAAATAGAAAGATGTAAGCCACAAAATATTTGTTGCTTTCGAAACAGGTTAATGGATAGCAAAAAATTATATGTTTGTGATTACCTAATCACACATTTATAAATAAGTACTTTTCCTATATATATTATTAAAATATATCTAAGCTATAACAAATTCTAAGTGAGTTTAATTATAATAATGGACACTCTGGAGATAATTCAGATAAAGCTAGCAAAAATTAATAAATAAAAATGTATTTTTTAGAATTAGTGAGTTATTTTAAGATGGAGTGAGATCAACATTTCTCTTTTTTCAATAATAGAAAAACCTTAAGTATTTCTGGTAAGGTGAAAAAATCTTTTTAACACAGCTGATGAGCTATTTATGATACAGTATAAAAACTGAAACTATTCTGATAAAAACTTGAATTATTTATTCTATTTAGCAGCAATACAAAAAGAAATTTAATCATGCTCTCATAACTTGCAAAGCTATAACTTATTAAGCAGTATAAGAAAGGCTTAAAAAAAGGAAATTACATGCTACTTTTCAATTTTGGAAAGGCATGCTCCTAAACTTTTAAAACAGGTTAGAAATTTTGGAGGTTAATTTGAAAAAGTAGCAATATGTCTCATGAAATTTATCAGGAAACCAAATGTCATTAAACTGATTTTTTTTTAAATTTTTATCTTTGCTTGAACAGTTAAGGATTAATATAAAAAAACATTTTTCTCATATAAACATTTTTAAGGAGTGAAAATATATATAAAGTAATGAATACTGCAGTAAGCATGAAAAGAAAAAGGCAATTTATATGGCTTATCTATATTTCCTTGCATATGCTCTGAATTACAAAAGGGAATATAGAAAGGCTTTTTAAAGAGGGCTTCCAGGCTTAATACCAAATCTTGACTACATAATAGCTAATCTCTGTATTCTGGGAACATTTTTTTCAAGTAAATTTAACTTACTGACAAAATGGATACTTGTATTTCATTTGTTCCCATGATAAACTTAAGAAATATGTAGTCACTCAATTAACCAAACTTCTGGAACACAAAGTTTAAATTGAAAATATGAACTAACTTTCCTTCTCCCTTCCTTCCTGGAGGTACCCACTGTCAAGAATATCCTTGAAGAAGGGAGAGGATGTAGAGTATTTATACTGTGCAGAAGGGACAAGAAGACAAGGTAAAAGAGAAGTATTGGAGGAAGCTACACAGAAGAGATACTTTCTTAATCTCCTTTCTAGATTGATGCAGTTTCTTACATTTCGATGAAAAGAATTTAGGGGAAGCAGTGAGAGACAAATAATTACAACATCAATGGTAAGACTGTAAGAAACCCAGAGTAGTCAAAGGTGGCTTCTATTTATTTGTGTAAGCTGTCCACTTAAGTTAAAAACATGGTTGTATCATAGTGGATCCAACTAGCAGTGATTTTGTAGCCCAAGGGACATCTGTCAATGTCCAAAGACATCTTAATTATCTTTATGGGTGTATATGTGTATGTGCGCACGTGTGTTTGTGTGTGTGTACACATATATGCTCCTTGTATATATGCTACTTGGGTAAAGGTCAGAGATACTACTAAAATCCTAGAAGGCACAGGAAAGCCCCCAACAACAAGAAATTATCCATTCCAAAATGTCAATAGTGCTGAGGATGAGAAATCTCATCTTACAACCACAGATGTGCTCTTTTCCTTCAGTTCAAGAATGAATGATGGTTAGAGGAGTTAATATTTGGTGGGGGACTTCCCTCATGGCTCAGTGTTTAACGGACTTCTCCAGTGGCTCAGTCAGTAAAGAATCTGCCTGCAATGCAGGAGACCCAGGTTTGATCCCTGGGTTGGGAAGATCCTCTGGAGAAGGAACAGCAACCCACTCCAATATTCTTTCATAGGAAATCGCATGGACAGAGGAGGCTGGTGGGCTACAGTCCATGGGGTTTTAAGAGTCAGACACAACCTAGCAACTAAACCACCACCAACAGTGGTTAAGAATCTGCCTTGCAATGCCAGGGACATGGTTTTGACCCCTGGTTGGGGAACTAAGATCCTACATGCCGCAGAGCAACTAGAAGCTGGCGGGCCACAACTACTGAGCCCCTGCATCACAACTAGAGAATTCATGTGCTGCCCCAAAAGATCCCACATGACACAACAAAGATCTGGTATGCCACAACTAAGATCTGATGCTGCCTAATAAATAAGCAAATATTTTAAAAATATCTGGTGGAAGTGATTTACTGGGAAAATAACTTATTGCTTATTGAAGGTAAAAATTGGGATACATTTACTATATAAAGACAATGACCTATATCTGACCCCTAAAGATTGTAAATGCTACAATGAACATTTAAGATGAAAATTAATCTAGTTCACTGTCATCTATGGACACTGGTCACCTTGGCTGCCAGAAAGTTTTGAACACTTTATCTCTGGTTAACTTTCTACAATATGATTCCAATCTTCTCAAGGCAGAGACTAGAAAACTAGTATTCTCAGACTGTCTTGCAGCTAGGCAAGTGTCTTTGGTCCCAACAATCAAATTCAGAGTGTGATTTGAAATTGAGAGCAAACAGCCAGAGGATGCAACTCTTGTTGGAAAACTTGACTTGGTGGTAGAAACATGAGGTTCTTTGGAGATAATAGTGGTGTTTAGATGGATGAATCATTAAGTGCTGGGAGCCACTGGAAAGACTGTTTTCTTTTTTTTGTTGTTAGAGGAGCTCCTAGAAGATGCTTAGATAATGTTATTAACTTCAGAGTCAGCTCTCTGGTCCTAATGGAGTCTGTTAGAGATTTATTTAATTATAATTAAATTTATATAAATGTAAAATATCTACTTTATAATTAAATAGTACAATAATTTTATATTATTTATTATATAATAAATATAATAAATGTTATTATATAACATATATTTTATATTTATACTTAACTGATATAACAAAATAATTAGAAATATACAAATATAAACAAAAATACAATTAAACATTAATACCTTTTAATGTTTTCTTTAATGTTAAACTGGTCAAAAAGGATTACGTTACTAATATTTATAATGAAGAATCTTGAGTGATACAAAAATATATGATTTAAAAATATTCCTTCCCTAAAATCTTGTTACTAATAAAGATTCAGCAATAGACCTGATATGCTATTAAAACATGGTGTTTAATTACACTATGATACTTAAAAGACGCTTGTTCCTTGGAAGAAAAACTATGACAAAGCTAGGCAGCATATTAAAAAGCAGAAACATCACTTTGCTGACAAAGTTCCATATAGTCAAAGCTATGATTTTTCCAGTAGTCATGTACAGATGTGAGAGTTGGACCATAAAGAAGGCTGAGTGCTGAAGAACTGATGGTTTCGAATTGTGGGCTGGAGAAGACTCTTGAGAGTCCCTTGGACAGCAAGGAGATCCAACCAGTCTGTCCTAAAGGAAACTAGTCCTGAATATTCACTGGAAGGACTGATGCTGAAGCTGAAACTCCAATACTTTGGCCACCTGAAGCGAAGAGCCAACTCATTGGAAAAGACCCTGATGCCGGGAAAGATTGAGGGCAGAAAGAGAAGGGGATGACAGAGGATGAGATGGTTGGATGGCATCATTGACTTAACGGACATGAATCTGAGCAAACTCTAGGAGATAGCGAAGGACAGGGAAGCCTGGCGTGCTGCAGTTGGACATCACTGAGCAAGTGAACAACAACATTATACTTTGGAAAGGATGCTAAAATAAAAGGCTAGGGCTGTGGCATTCAGGATCTATATTTAATACAATATTTGTATACAACAGGCACTAAATAATGTTAGCTAAGAAGTTAATTTGAATTCAAAATAAAATCATTATGCTGAAATAATGATCAAGTATTTGAAACAGTATTATTTTCTAATGTTAAGAAAAAAGCACATTTAGGAGTAAAAGAAAGAAATGCTTTAAAATATAAGTATAGTGACATGCATTTGTGATTGAGATAGGCTAGATATGACCATTCAGGAGGACAGTATAATCTGTATTATTATTATTTTGTATCTGTTGCACAAATTTGCACATCTCTCTGAAAGACCATCATCTTTATCCCAGACTCTTGAGAGGATGTACTCTGTCCTCCACACCTCAACCCCAGGGCAAGGGAGCAGACTGGTCACTTGCTGGTGCTCCTACTATGAGAAAACACTTCAACAGAAGGTCAACATGGGCCCTGGTTTCATTTTCTTCTCTTTAATTTCACTTATTTAAACTTTAGGTTACATTTAGAAAGTGTTCAACAAGCACCGGTTGACAAAGAAATTTATTGAGGTTAAAGAAGAACTAAGGAACCAGGATTCCTTAGACCCATATCAAGAAATAATAGAACCTGGTCTTATATTGCTTAGTGCTGCTCAAGGGTCTTTCACATTGTAAAAGATAGTATGATGATTGAAGATTGTTAAACAATACATATACATTCAGAATTGTTCTACCCTCTATCTTTGCTATAAAGGAATACATGGGCATACACGTGTATACACACATATACAAAGATACTTTTCTAGTCTAGAACCAGTAAATAGGCCTGTGTGCCATGTTCTAAGCTTTGCAACATTCTAGGTGTGGCAAATTGGCATCTGGTAAGTCACTCCGACCCTATCAGATATCTCAGTATATTATATTAGTAATGTCATCAGGTAAGCCTAGATTCAACATGTACAAAGAATGCTCTGAAAAAGAGTGTGGAGGAAAGACACAAAGCCTATGTTACAGTATTAAGAATAATTCCAATTGGTAAACACGAAAAAAGGATTATAGTCACCTGAGGTCTATTGAGTATATTTTACTTGCTTCATGCTTTAATTGGGGATTTTTCAATAAATGTAAGTGGTTTCAGAGTTTCCTAAAAAGTAGACTTGCAGGTAGACAGAAGCTTATTCATTTTAAAATTTAAGCCAGGATTTCCCTGGTGGTCCATTGGTTAAGAATCTGCCTGCCAATGCTGTGGACATGGGTTCAATCCCTGACTTGGGAAGGTTCCACATGCTGTGGCCGGAGCAACTCAGTTCGAGTCCCACAACTACTAAGCCTGTGTGCTACAACTAGTGAAGCCCGTGTGCTCTAGAGCCCATGATTGACAACAAGAGAAGCCAGCGCAATGAGAAGCCAGTGCACGGGAAGGAAGAGTAGACCCCACTTGCCACAACTAGAGAAAGCCCATGCACAGCAACAAAGACCAAGCGCAGACAAAAATAAATAAACAAATAAAATTTAAGCTATTATCAACATTAATGTTATATCGATACCATCAGTTTGAAATTTTCAAAATCCTAAAGGTTCCAGCATACTTTCACCAAGAAAGTTTTTACCAATAATTTATCAATTATTGAAAAGAACAGATGCAGTATATGACAAGTGAAAGCAAAAATAGGATTTCTAAAACTTCTACTTTCAATAGCAAATACAGATGAACGTGTTTTTATTTTGCTCCATATTAGACAGAAATCAATAAGAATCATTATTGTTCTAGGTCATAATCTTGGTTATTCACTAGGTACTTCTCACTGTAATGAAATGGCATCATTGAACAAGAGGTATTATTCCCCCAATGACTGAGATATACCAAGATCATGAGTGTAAATAAAAAATAAATAAACAAGATATTCTCAAAGATATTCTGCTTCCTGAAAACTTTGAATAGTTGAATTTATTCATAAATTAGGCCTTCTTGCTTTCCTGTGATATTATAGAACTAATTTGTCATTTTCCACTAAAGCCTCTTCTTAACAAAGTTACAAATTTATTTTGTAGCCATAGCAACACATAATTCTTTTAAAAATTAGATGATTATATACAACTAAACTATGGCTTATTCCAGTATGCAACTAAAGACAAAATATAGGTTTCCATTACACTAAAGAGAGTTAATTACGACAACTGATCAAAGACTGTTAGTTTTCCTCAGTTACTGTGCTAGCAGTTAGTGAAGATGACAGACAGAATTGTAGAAAATAACAAAGACTGCCCAACATCCCAACTTCAAGTACAAGTGACTTTCCATTAAGTCCTTCTGCATGATATTTAACTATTAAACTCCTCAAACTTGAGCCCACTACACTTTTTTCCATTTACCTTATTTCACTGAAATTCACGTCCTCTTTGCTAACCTTTCCCACTTTCTTATCTTTCATCTTAACTTCTGTATTATCTTTTTCTTGTATTTGGAAGTCGACCTCTCTGTTCAAGGTTATTTCTTCAAATTTATTACTACTACTTTTCAGAAACACTACATCACAATAGTTTTTCTACTAGTGAGGGCTCACAGTGTAATCAAGATTTACTGTTCTTCAAACATAAGGATGAAATGATCCAACAATCACTGGTAGGACATGGGTTTGAGCTGGGTTTACAGCAGTAAAGAATGAATTTTTACTAATGAATCCATAGTTTTCCTTGGGTACCCCCAAAAGCCTATGATACATGTGAGTTGTGTGGTCGGAAGTGGTGTATACAAGCTAACCATAGAGAGTCCAATAAGCAGAAGGAATAAAACAAATGTTTTCTTAGGGAAAAATCCTCAACATTATTATTTAAGATATCTAATACAGATGATAGATTGTATTTACTGTAACATTTAACATATCATAGACATTCAATAAATTGGTAATGTTAGTAAGACTAACATTTATCTTGAAAAAAGCTGACGTGATATGAAATTCACTTCGTATTTTACTAACCCCATCTTTGGTAGTCAAAATCACTGACTTTCACAACTACCAGTGTGGGTTAGGAGCTATTACTACGTAACTACATAACACATTGTGCTTACTTTATCACATTTATTATATGCATTGTTATGGTTCAATCTGCTTGTCTTAAGCAACATGAGAATGTGAACTATATCTTCTATGTCTGCAGTGTTACTCCAACTACAGAACCTGACACACATGTGCATGAATTATACTCAACGAATGAATGAATGCCAAAGCAGCTTTTCCAACTGCGCATTCCATCACTGACAGTAAGGGTAAATTTAACACAATGATTTTTTTAAATGGGAAGGCCATTAGATGTATAAAAGAATCACAATACTGGTATTATGGGGGAAAATCACTTTTCTATTCACGACTGAGCGACTGAACTGAACTGAACTGAATTCCCAGTTGAACTATTTCTTTGAATCCACCCAACCAGTGAGGAAATCAGAGAACCAAAAATGGCTTTAACAGAAAGTTTAAGAGGATGATGAAACCATCTGAAGTATATAGATTCTATGCCTTTCTTTCCCACTCTAAACCATGATTTTCTTACTAAAAGATCAGACAGTTTATAGAGGCTTCAGCAAAAATCTGAAAATCTTGAAATTCTGGAATTAACCTAGTATTTATAGCCTAGCTTCCAAGAGCTTTTTTTTTTTTCCTCTCCATCTGGTAGCTGTTGATAGGGTATAACCTGGTATCCAGATTAAAGAAACACAAGAAGAATGAGTTTCTCTTCTTTAATATATTACAATAAAATTCTGGCTTCAAATCTTGGTGTGAGACAGTTATTCTCTTGTTAAAAAAATCTGAGAAAAAAAAGTAGGTCAACTCTGGTGCTGAATCCCTCCTTATGTAGATAAGAGTGCCAAGATTTAATTCTCTAAATAATTTTACATGATGACACGGACAAATTTCTCAGAGAAGTTATATGGTTGCTAAAAGGGCAAGAATATTATTGACATACTTTATTCAATAAATTTTGAATGTAAAATATAAAATTCTTGGTGGAATTAAAAAAAGATTCAATAGAAAAAATAATTTGCTGAAATGCTTATACATTTACATTTCTTAGAAAGCTATTAAATTTTCTGTGAGAAAAAAATCCTTCATCTCTCTTAATATTTATAATGTTAAGAATATTTCTTCCTGGGAGGTCCCTGGCAGTACAGCGGTTAAGACTTTGTGCTTCCACAGCAAGGGGACATGAGTTTAATCCCTGGTCAGGAATTAAGATTCCACATGTGGCATGGCATGGCCAGAAAAAAAAAATCATTATATAGAAGCATCAAAATAATTTAAAAATCTTGTTTCAAACATACTCATATATTCACATATAATTTGGTCCTTCTTAGTTAACCACTCTTAAATATTTGTTTTTGGTTTAGACTCTTGGATTCAAAAATTAGATCAGCTGTTATCTGAATCTATTATAGTCTTTGTCTTCTGATTATCTATTAAATGGGAAATATCTTAAAAAATTAAACCATAAAACAATTCAGTCCTCTGGATTTTACTCTGACTTGCCAACTCCGATGTCAGCCAAAAAGTTATATTTAACTTCTGAAAAAAAACCCGAATATTGATTTGTGTATAAAGACTATATAGCTTACGGGTCCAAAGAAGGTGGAATTTATAATTTGAGAAAGGTAAAAGAAGTAAAACATATTACTTCTTCTACATAAAAATATATATAACACATGTAAATAACATACATAATGTAAATATATATATTGTGCCAGGTTTTAAAAAATGGTGATACTCTCAAAATATTTAAAATTGAGGATAATTTAAAGATTATTCCACTTAAAAAATAAAACATACCATAATAATTTATGACCTAAAGAAAATATAAAAAATTAGACAACTTTTTTTAGTTGAAAGTCTTTTAAAAACTCTCTCTATCAATTTAACACATAATCTATCACCTTTATAGAATGGTGACAATGATTACAAAATATAAAAAGATTGCTAGACAGAGTTTTCGTTACACTTAAACTAACCACATAAAGTGGAGGCTGAGGAATAAACAAATGTGTAGCAGGTGGGGTGGAGGCTGAGGCAAATAAGTGCAGTCTAAATTTTATTTGTCTCTTGAAATAGCTGTCCACTGTACATTCTCTAAGTGTATTCACTTTAAATACTAATACTCTGAATTTACATGTTATATTTAACATAAAAGATTTAACATGGCTCACAAATATACTATAAACTACCTTTTCTTGAGGGAGGGGGATTAATCACCATATTAATTTAGCTTTACAGTTTTATCAATTTGGACAAAGAGTAAAGAGTACATTTCTAAGGTCTGGTCTTTTTTTTTAAATACTTGGAACAATTTGACCTATTATAATAAAATGGGCTTTAAGTCTCAGTAGCATCAGTTCAGATCAGTCACTCAGTCGTGTTCAACTCTTTGCAACCTCATGGACTGCAGCCCGCCAGGCTCCCCAGTCCATGGAATTCTCCAGGCAAAAATACTAGAATGGGCATCTATTTCTTCTCTAAGGGATCTTCCCAAACTAGGGATAGAAACTGGGTCTCCTGTATGGCGGGCAGATCCCTTCACCATCTGCGCCACCAGGGAAGATTCTTTAGTGTCCTTTAAAATGGATCTTTTACTTGGCCTTTCTTTGTCTTTCCTGATATGGACATTTGTGAAGAATTCAGTTCAGTCACTCAGTCGTGTCTGACTCTTTGCGACCCCATGGACTGCAGCATGCCAGGCCTCCCTGTCCATCACCAACTCCTGGAGCTTACCCAAACTCATGTCCACTGAGTCAGTGATGCCATCCAACCATCTCATCCTCTGTTGTCCCCTTCTCCTCCTGCCTTCAATCTTTCCCAGCATCAGGGTCTCTTCCAATGAGTCAGCTCTTCCCATCAGGTGGCCAAAGTATTGGAGTTTCAGCTTCAGCATCAGTCCTTCCAATGAATATTCAGGACTGATCTTTAGGATGGACTGGTTGGATCTCCTTGCAGTCCAAGGGACTCTCAAGAGTCTTCTCCAACACCACAGTTCAAAAGCATCAAATCTTTGGTGCTCAGCTTCCTTTACAGTCCAAATCTCACATCCATACATGACTATTGGAAAAACCATAGCTTTGACAAGACAGATCTTTGTTGGTAAAGTAATGTCTCTGCTTTTTAATATGCTGCCTAGTTTGGTCACAACTTTTCTTCCAAGGAGCAAATGTCTTTTAATTTCATGGCTGCAGTCACCATCTGCAGTGATTTTGGAGCCCAAGAAAATAAAGTCTCTCACTGTTTCCTCATCTATTTGCCATGAAGTAATGGGACCAGATGCCATGATCTTAGTTTTCTGAATGTTGAGTTTTAAGCCAACTTTTTCACTCTGCTCTTTCACTTTCATCAAGAGGCTCTTTAGTTCTTCTTTGCTTTCTACCATATGGGTGGTGTCATCTGCATATCTGAGGTTATTGATATTTCTCCTGGCAATCTTGATTCCAGCTTGTGCTTCATCCAGCCCAGTGTTTCTCATGATGTATTCTGCATATAAGTTAAATAAGCAAGGTCACAATAAACAGCCTTGATGTACTCCTTTCCCTATTTGGTACCAGTCTGTTGTTCCATGTCCAGTTCTAACCGTTGCTTCCTGATTTGCATATAGATTTTTTAAGAGGCAGGTCAGGTGGTCTGCTATTCCCATCTCTTTAAGAATTTTCCAGTTTGTTGTGGTCCACACAAAGGCTTTGGCATAGTTGATAAAGCAGAAGTAGATGATTTTATGGAACTCTCTTGCTTTTTCAATGATCTCTGGTTCTTCTGCCTTTTCTAAATTCAGCTTGAACATCTGGAATTTCTCAGTTCACGTACAGTTGGTTCCTGGCTTGGAGAATTTTGAGCATTACTTTTTTAGTGTGTTAGATGAGTGCAGTTGTGCGGTAGTTTGAGCATTCTTTGGTATTGCCTTTCTTTGGCATTGGAAGAAAACTGACCTTTTCCAGTCCTGTGGCCACTGCTGAGTTTTCCAAATTTGCTGGCATATTGAGTGCAGCACTTTCACAGCATCATCTTTTAGGATTTGAAATAGCTCAACTGGAATTCCATCACCTCTACTAGCTTTGTTCGTAGTGATGCTTCCTAAGGCCCACTTGACTTCGCACTCCAGGATTCTGGCTCTAGGTGAGTGATCACACCATCATGATTATCTAGGTCATGAAGATGTTTTTTGTATAGTTCTTCTGTGTATTCTTGTCACTTCTTCTTGATATCGTCTGCTTCTGACAGGTCCATACCATTTCTGTCCTATATTGTGCCCATCTTTTCATGAAATGTTCCCTTGGTATCTCTCATTTCCTTGAAGAGATCTCTAGTCTTTTCCTACTGTTTTCCTCTATTTCTTTGCAGTGATCACTGAGGAAGGCTTTCCTATCTCTCCTTGCTATACTTTGGAACTCTGTATTCTAATGGGTATATCTTTCCTTTTCTCCTTTGCCTTCGCTTCTTTTCTATTCACAGCTATTTGTAAGGCCTCCTCAGACAACCATTTAGCCTTTTTGCATTTCTTTTCCTTGGGGATGGTCTTGATTCCTGCTTTTTACAATGTCACAAACCTCCATCCATACTTCTTCACGCACTTTGTCTATAAGATCTAATACCTTGAATCTATTTTGAAGAATGCAGGCCAGTTATTTCATTAAATGTCCTTCATTTTTTCCCTGAATTTCCTCATGATTAGCTTTGTGTTATGCATTTTGGTGGGAATACTACAGAGGCAAAGTTGTGTGCTGTTCAAGTGCATCACATCAGGAGGCATATGAATGTCAGTTTAATATAATATTGGTAGTGTTATATTTGATCAGTTTGTTAATGTGATATCCATCAGTTTCTCTACTGCCAATCTACTTTCCTTTGTTTCCTTTATAATTAAAAAGTTATACATGGGGAAAGATTTTGAAAATATGTTATGTAAAATTTTACTCATTAATTTTAGCATACCAATGATGGTTTTCTAACTCCATTGTCTCTTGTTTCAGCTGTCATTCTAATTTAAGGAAAAGCTTTTGCTCATATTGTCCCAAATTTTGTCAGTGAGAGTCTCTTCAAAAGGTCTCCTACCCCAAATAATTTTTGCAAGTTAATTTTCCTTAAGAAAACCTGAATCATTCTATGTTCTACTCTACCACCAAAGAAATAAAATATCCTTCCATTATTTTTGCTTTTTTATAACAGAAAGTTACTACAATGTCACATTCTGAAATGTTTTAGAAGAATATGCAATGACACATGACACTAAATCTAGTGACATAACCCAACACTGCTCCTATTTTGGAAAAACTATTTCTTCCTTAGCTATTATTTCCTTTGAGTTGTAACATGCAAATTTTTAAAGTAAAAAATAATATTTGCATGATTTAGAGTATTTTATCTGGAAACCATAAAGACCAATACTACATATAATTTAAAATTTTTTAACACTCTAAATACCCTAAAATCATGCATATAAGATTTTTAATTAAATAGATTTAATTACATGTGGAGTTGTTATAAGACAATTCTGCAACCTAAGTCATTTTTCTTTGCTTATAAATATATAATCCTCTTTTTATGTAAGGAGAAAAATGTACATAGATAACTTAAAATCATTGAATATAACATTTCAGAATTAGAAGAAATCTTGGAATATATTTAGTCCTGTATTTCCCAATCTATGTTTGGAGGATCACTTAAAATACAAGGTAACAGAGAAACTTGCAATACTATATCCATCTTTTGGAAAGTCACATTAATATTGGATATTGAATGAGCACAGAACTTAGAATTTTTTAGAAGTTCATTTTTAACATCAAGCTGGGAAGTGGCAATCTCCTCATTTTTCAGATAATGTCTATAATGTCTCATAGACAGCTGATGGCAGATTCAGAACAGAAAGTACAAATCTCCTGGCTACTGGACATTCTGTGTGTCTTGGTGAGACAAGATCACTTCAGGAGCCTTTTAGTTGGAGTCCTCTTTATAAGGAATTACTAACAGTGCAATATAATTGTGAAACATGATTTGGGGCTCTTATTAATGTCTAGTGACTGCTGCCCAAAATATAGGATCAGTGGTTCTGTGTTGTGGAGTCTAGCTTATATAACTCAACAAACTAAGTGACCTTTAAAAATCAGTAGCTATGGTGATTTCCTATTTGTTTGACTATACAAATAATGTGAGCCCTTCCTATATCAAAGACTGGATCCTGTGCAAAGTTGAAACAGCTATGTTAGCAAATACTGACAAATTCATTCATTTATTCAGCATATACCTTACCTTTTAAAAATGGCTTTGCCAACAGTTTACTGAAGTACTTATAAAAAAAGGATAGTTAGTTTCCCAAACTGGTGTCCTGGAGAACATAGCTCCAAAGGGTGGGATTTGATGTGATGCAAAATAGTGTTCTAGGTCTAACAAGTTTAGCAAAGCTTGGGTTCACAGATTTCTTTTTTCTTGGACTGCTAAGAAACTTACACGATAAGGTTAAGGGCATTGTGAAGTTTCGAGAAAGAAAATATGAAGAATATATGTGTGTGTATATGTGTGTGTTTTAATTTTCCAGATTTACTAGACAACTGATATTTTTTCCCAGCCTTCATTATACAGCTTTTAGAAGACTGTTCTATGAAAAAGAAATAATGGTTTGGAAAAAAAGGAAGAGAAAATTCATCCAGGAACTGGAGACAAATAAGAGCTAGATGACTATTAAATTATAAGAAGTTTCTAGTCCTGATATGCTTCCCATTCCCACTTTCCAAAAAGGTATTAAAATGTTCTTGCCCTTACTTTCTATTAGAGCCCTGGTTCTGGGCCACTCTCGTGTATTGCTTTTTGTTTATTTCTTTATTGCATCACATTCTGCTCAGCTTCTGGCTAACCGGGTTGTACTCCTTACATATTTCTGTCTCTCCTTGTACTTCAGACTGGATTCTACACACCTAGTTTCCAGTTTACAGTCTTAGACTTCTCAATATGGATTCTGGTTATCTGCCCTGGTACTTGGTAGCTTTCCCTGACTACATAAAGAAACTTATGAATTAGTTTGGTAAGCTAATCTTTCTGTCATCAAGAAGACAAATAAAACTACAAAGTTGATCTTTAGCACATCTGTGCTTTAATTTTCTTAGCTGAGAATCATGATGTAATCAGTTATTTCTTCTTTTGTACAATATTTTTATAATGAGTAAAGAGAAAACAAATCAGGTCCTTTCAGAACATATATGACTTGAAAGTTAGTCACTGTTCAGATGATTTAACTCATTCAGTGCTTTCCTTTCCAGGTTTTATTTTTTACACATAAGTATTAAAGGGTGAAACAGCTTTCCACGCTGGGAGAACATGGCTTCCTGAATGCAAAACCTGATTTCTTGGAAGAGATGCTCTACATTAATCTGACAGATGATAAAATAACTTCTCTTAATGAGCATAATTTTATACTGCAGATTCTAGATATTATTTTATTTTTCAATTAATTTAACAGAGTTCACCCAAAATTAGGAAATAGCAAAGCACTAACTGCACCTTATTGGGTTGGATTTCAAAATAAGTAGATTACTGTAATTCTAAACACAATGTAAACAACAGGGAAAAGATCCATAATGAGTCTTACCTAGCAGATTTAAAACTTCAAAATGAACAATGATTATGTGTGTATTTTTAACTGGAGCACAAATGCATTCTCTTTTATTATTTGAATATTTTAAAACAATATTTTAATGTCAGCTTTAAAAATGATTGTACCGACTTTCAGAGACCTTTTAAAATGCCAGCAATATTAAACAGTGTGCACCCTGTAATTCTAGCATGTGGAAGCAGAATGTTTCCAAGGTTTCACAGTAAATATCAGCAATGCAGCACACTCTACTTCAATTTTCAATATCTAGGTCACATGGACCACTCTGAATACTGTGAATAGAAAAAAAAGCAAGCAGAAAGATTTTTGTAGCACTATCAAGGAATCATAACAACATTCAAATCATGAAAAAAAATAGTATAATATGGATTTAAAAATAATTCCCATGTAAAATAGAAGCTAGTGCCCTAAAAAAATGAACTTCTGGTCTATTATTTAAACTGAATAAAACCTTTGAGGAGTGTTATTTACTTAATAAAATACCTTTTGTTTTTACTACTCTCTCAGTTGTGTGTGTGTGTGTCCACACTATGTGTGCATGTGAGTGTGTGTGTGTGTGTGTGTGTGTGTATACGTACACACTGAACACTCAGAAAGAGACAAGAACGTACTGAAAATTTCCACTTTCAATAAAGGCAACAAATAGGTATAATAATGATATCTGAAATTACAATCTTTTTATTTATATAAGGAAACATGAAAGGTGGACAATATATTTTAATTATGAAAAATGCATAGTGGCTTTGCAGTATCTTTAATCCATAATTACACAGTTGAAGATATTTGGAATCTGGAATCTTCTTTATTGTTATTTTTATTATTTTTCTTGAAATCTACTGAATTTATTAATTTATGGATTTAAAATTTCCCCCTTTCCCTTTCCCAGGTTATGTGAAAGACAGGAAGCAAATGAGAGATCCTAACAGTCTATAATAAGCCTCTGCCACCACTTTTACTTTTTATACATGTGTAGGTCTTTTTAAGGGAGATTCAAATGAAAGTAACTTGTCTAAGTGCATTTTCCTTTATCTATTCAGTAACACAAAAGAGAAATCACACGACAGTGTAATAATTAAGATGGGAAATACTAAAAAAACTGCATTTAAGTGACTAGAATTTATAGAGCTATAACTTTGATAAAGAAATTATTCATAGTATAAAGATTTAGCAATAATCAATGTATATTTCTTTAACAGCACTAAAGCTTACCAGTATTTTTTAATCAAGTACACAAAAGAGCTGAAGAAAGCAGGAAGAACACTTTTTATATGTATTTATATATATTCCATAAGTTGGCAACAGCCCCCTTTAAAGCACCAATATTTTCAGACAGATACAGATTAGGGGATTTGGATTACCAAATTGACTCTAGTAATGGAGATATTCTAGAGATGGTTTAAAAATGGGCTCACAGTACAAAGAAAAAAGGGGAAAATGAAATCATATATTTTATCTCATTTAATCATCATTGCTACTGTATAAGATAGTATTTTGATCTTCACAGCTGTGTCATTTTAAAATCCTGCAAATAGGATATAAAATTAACACACAGAAATCCCTTGCATTCCTATACACTAATAATGAGAAAACAGAAAGAGAAATTAAGGAAACAATACCATTCACCACTGCAACAAAAAGAATAAAATACTTAGGAATATTTCTACCTAAAGAAACAAAAGACTTATATATAGAAAACTATAAAACACTGATGAAAGAAATCAAAGAGGACACAAACAGATGGAGAAATATACCGTGTTCATGGATTGGAAGAATTAATATAGTGAAAATGAGTATACTACCCAAAGCAATCTATAGATTCAATGCAATCCCTATCAAGCTACCAACGGTATTTTTCACAGAACTAGAACAAATCATTTCACAATTTGTATGGAAATATAAGAAATCTCGAATAGCCAAAGCAATCTTGAGAAAGAAGAATGGAACTGGAGGAATCAACCTGCCTGACTTCAAGCTCTCCTACAAAGCCACAGTCATCAAGACAGTATGGTACTGGCACAAAGATAGAAATATAGATCAATGGAACAAAACAGAAAGCCCAGAGATAAATCCACGCACCTATGGACACCTTATCTTTGACAAAGGAGGCAAGAATATACAATGGAGAAAAGACAATCTCTTTAACAAGTGGTCCTGGGAAAACTGGTCAACCACTTGTAAAAGAATGAAACTAGAACACTTTCTAACACCATACACAAAAATAAACTCAAAATGGATTAAAGATCTAAACGTAAGACCAGAAATTATAAAACTCCTAGAGGAAAACATAGGCAAAACACTCTCCGACATAAATCACAGCAGGATCCTCCATGACCCACCTCCCAGAATATTGGAAATAAAAGCAAAAATAAACAAATTGGACCTAATTAAAATTAAAAGCTTTTGCACAACAAAGGAAACTATAAGCAAGGTGAAAAGACAGCCTTCAGAATGGGAGAAAATAATAGCAAATGAAGCAACAGACAAACAATTCATCTCAAAAATATACAAGCAACTCCTGCAGCTGAATTCCAGAAAAATAAACAACCCAATCAAAAAATGGGCCAAAGAACTAAACAGACATTTCTCCAAAGAAGACATACAGATGGCTAACAAACACATGAAAAGATGCTCAACATCACTCATTATTAGAGAAATGCAAATCAAAACCACAATGAGGTACCATTTCACACCAGTCAGAATGGCTGCTATCCAAAAGTCTACAAGCAATAAATGCTGGAGAGGGTGTGGAGAAAAGGGAACCCTCTTACACTGTTGGTGGGAATGCAAACTAGTACAGCCACTATGGAGAACAGTGTGGAGATTCCTTAAACAACTGGGAATAGAACTGCCATATGACCCAGCAATCCCACTGCTGGGCATACACACCGAGGAAACCAGAATTGAAAGAGACACATGTACCCCAATGTTCATCGCAGCACTGTTTATAATAGCCAGGACATGGAAGCAACCTAGATGTCCATCAGCAGACGAATGGATAAGGAAGCTGTGGTACATATACACAATGGAATATTACTCAGCCTTTAAAAAGAATACATTTGAATCAGTTCTATTGAGATGGATGAAACTGAAGCCCATTATACAGAGTGAAGTAAGCCAGAAAGAAAAACACCAATACAGTATACTAATGCATATATATGGAATTTGAAAGACGGTAATGATAACCCTATATGTGAGACAGTATAAGAGACACAGATGCATAGAACAGTCTTATGGACTCTGAGGGAGAAGGTGAGGGTGGGACGTTCTGAGAGAATAGCATTGAAACATGTATATTATCATATGTGAAACATAATACCATTCCAGGTTAGATGCATGAGACAAATGCTCAGGGCTGGGCAATGGGATGACCCTGAGGGAAGGGATGTTGAGGGAGGTGGGAGGGGGGTTCAGGATGGGGAACACATATAAACCCATGGCTGATTCATGTCAATGTATGGCAAAAACCACTACAATATTGTAAAGTAATTAGCCCCCAACTAAAATAAATAAATTTATTAAAAAAATAAAATAAAATCCTGCAAATAAATGATTATAAGCTTCTAGAAGTCAAAGGCTGGTTTAAGACTCATTTATTGATATTCTATGTAAAATCACATTTATATTCTATTATAAGAGAGGTTGGTATTCAGCAATAAGAGTAAGTAGAGATGCAACAATTTCTGAAAAAATTGTTTGGCATGTGGATAATATATAAATAAAACCCCTTAATATTTTATGTTTGTATAACAATAAGTATATTTAAATTAATATTTGCACTAAATATTGATCTATTTATATATAAAAATATACTATTTAGGTCATTATTTTAATAAATAGTTTATTACCTATATCATGTACTAGGTGTTAGAAGCATCACATAATTACTTCCAGGAAAATCTCGTCTGTTCATTTATGCTGCTATACTTCAAACTATAGTTAGAGTGACCTTTGTAAAATGACATTTGATCTGGTCATTTTTCTGCTTACAAACATTCAATGACTTCTAGTTCAAGAAAGGAGATAGACTATACATGTTTCTACTTCTTTTAAGAACTACTAACATGAGAGTACAGGAATAAAAAGTAAGTGATACCATAAGGTATGCAGGACAGACCATCATCAGATGAGAGATTTCGGAAAATAAATGTGAACAGGAAAATACAGTGAGAAAAATGAGGTGAGGCACAGGAAGCCTCAGCCTGTAGTAGACATGGAGTGACAAAAGCTAAGATGGGACCCATCAATTTGCAGAACCCCGGAGAGGTTCAGAGGCTCACAGAGGCCCTGAGTGAGGTGGGCAGCAGTAAGAGATGGGGCCGAAAATGGGGGGATTAATTTAATGTTTGTACCAGGAACAGTTGGCATCCGCATCCACTAGAGCAAGGCACTACTAAAGAAAGAATCAAAGGGGAAAATCAATCTCAGAGCAAAGAATAGCTTTTATCTCTGACATTTAGGGACTCTCAGTTGAAATAACTGGGTCCCTGGCCTTGTCACCCTAAACACCTGAAATCAGGAAAAGCTGCCTTTGTATGCAAAGCTCCCAATAGCCTGTTTATTTTCTCACTGCCATCTATGAACCTGTAACCAAGAATTGCGAGATATTTAAAGGAAGCTTCCTGCATAAAATAGAGGGGGAAAAAAGCAAACAGAAAAAAGAAGTTTATTGTAGAAAATGGGTAACTTAAAGAAAAAAGATTAACTTTAAAAAGATCTCTAGCTAGTATCCTCAAGGACAGTGAGCAGACATTATATGCAAAATAATAAAAATGATGATTATAATAGTAATGATAATAGCAAATACATATAAGGCTTACTATATTCCAGATTTGATTCTAAATGTTTTATGTTTACAAAATCATTTAAACCTTAGAACTCTGAGATAGATAGACTGTTACTATCTCCATTTCAGATTAGGATAGAGACAGAGAATTAAAATGCTCAAGGTCACAGAGTTACTAAGTGGGAGATGGGTATTCAAACTTGAGTCTCCCAAATCTGTGCTCTTAATCACAAGTACAAAAAAGATTATCATGACCCAGATAATCACAATGGTGTGATGACTCACCTAGAGCCAGACATCCTGGAATGTGAAGTCGAGTGGGCCTTAGAAAGCATCACTACGAACAAAGCTAGTGGAGGTGATGGAATTCCAGTTGAGCTATTTCAAATCCTCAAAGGCGATGCTGTGAAAGTGCTGCACTCAATATGTCAGCAAATCTGGAAAACTCAGCAGTGGCCACAGGACTGGAAAAGGTCAGTTTTCATTTCAATCCCAAAGAAAGGCAATGCCAAAGAATGCTCAAACTACCGCACAATTGCACTCATCTCACATGCTAGTAAAGTAATGCTCAAAATTCTCCAAGCCAGGCTTTAGCAATACGTGAACCGTGAACATCCAGGTGTTCAAGCTGGTTTTAGAAAAGGGAGAGGAACCAGAGCTCAAATTGTCAACATCACCCGGATCATCGAAAAAAGCACGAGAGTTCCAGAAAAACATCTATTTCTGCTTTATCGACTATGCCAAAGACTTTGACTGTGTGGATTACAATAAACTGTGGAAAATTCTGAAAGAGATGAGAATACTAGACCACCTGACCTGCCTCTTGAGAAACCTGTATGCAGGTCAGGAAGCAACAGTTAGAGCTGGACATGGAACAACAGACTGGTTCCAAATAGGAAAAGGAGTACGTCAAAGCTGTATATTGTCACCCTGCTTATTTAACTTAAATGCAGAGTACATCATGAGAAACGCTGGGCTGGAAGAAGCACAAGCTGGAATCAATATTGCTGGGAGAAATATCAATAACCTCAGATATGCAGATGACACCACCCTTATGGCAGAAAGTGAAGAAGAACTAAAAAGCCTCTTGATGAAAGTGCAAGAGGAGAGTGAAAAAGCTGGCTTAAAGCTCAACATTCAGAAAACTAAGATCATGGCATCTGGTCCCATCACTTCATTGCAAATAGATGGGGCAACAGTGGAAACAGTGTCATATTTTATTTTTCTGGGCTCCCAAATCACTGCAGATGGTGATTGTAGCCATGAAATTAAAAGATGCTTACTCATTGGAAGGAAAGTTATGACCAACCTAGATAGCATATTAAAAAGCAGAGACCTTACTTTGCCAACAAAGGTCCGTCTCGTCAAGACTATGGTTTTTTCAGTGGTCATGAATGGATGTGAGAGTTGGACTGTGAAGAAAGCTGAGCGCCGAAGAATTGATGCTTTTGAACTGTGGTGTTGGAGAAGACTCTTGAGAGTCCCTTGGACTGCAAGGAGATCCAACCAGTCCATCCTAAAGGAGATCAGTCCTGGGTGTTCATTGGAAGGACTGATGTTGAAGCTGAAACTCCAATACTTTGGCCACCTAATGCAAAGAGTTGACTCGTTGGAAAGGACTCTGATGCTGGGAAGGATTAGGGGCAGGAGGAGAAGGGGACGACAGAGGATGAGATGGCTGGATGGCATCACCGACTCGATGGACATGAGTATGGGTAAACTCTGGGAGTTGGTGATGGACAGGGAGGCCTGGCGTGCTGCAATTCATGGGGTCACAAAGAGTTGGACACAACTGAGCAACTGAACTGAACTGAACTGAACTAATCACTATTCTCTTCATCACTGAACAAAGACAAACGAACAAAACTCCCAGAGAATATGAAAAACTCTTGGAAAATGAACGCATAATTTTATATTTCAACATCCTCTGAAACTCTTTTTTTTTTCGGGGGCGGGGGGATTGGTTTTAGGAATTGAGAGAATTGCTTGAAAACAGATTTAAAAAGAAATAGAAAATATCATTGTAAAGAAGAGACATTAGATGTTCTGCTCATGTCGTCCTTCACAGAATAACAAAAGTTACAGAAGGAAAGAAAAACATGAAAAAAAAATGGAGGACACTACTAAAGAAATAGTAAAAGATGATTTTCTAGGGAGTAAACACCTCAGATGACAAGTGTTCACCGAACACAACATGAACAGAAAAAAGCATACCCCAAGACACGTCACTGAGAACTGAAAAACAAGAAAAACAAGAGTGGACCCCAAAAGTTACCAGAAGGAAAAAGCAGATGAGCTACAAAGGACTAACAAGCTGCAATTAAATAAATTTTAAAAGACTGTGAAGCATCGCCATCCATATTCAGAGGGAAAATGATTAGTACCCTAGAATACCAGACAAACTAGAATTCAGATGGCAAGCAGTTAAGACAGGCAGCAACTAGATATCCTCAGCACATTAGTCAAAGGCAGTACCTTTTCTACCATTTTAAACACAATAATTAAAAATATCACTTACAAAAAAATTAGTAGTAGAGGTGGTGTGTGTTTGTGTGTGTTCTCAGTCATGTCTGATACTCTGTGACCCCAGGGAATATATAGACTGCCAGGCACCTCTGTCCATGGGATTCTCCAGGCAAGAATACTGGAGTGGGTTGCCATTTCCTTCTCCAGGGTATCCTCCCAACCCAGGGATCGAAGCTGTGTCTCTTGTATCTCCTGCATTTGCAGCCAGATTGTTTATCACTGCGCCACCTGGGAAGCCCCAGTAGAAGTGGTATAAAATGTCAGTTTTTAGATGGTGTCTCATGTACAGCAGGTAGCCAAAAATGTGTCATCTTTTAATGCTTTTTTTCCCTTTCCAATACTGATGCACAAATCCCACTCTCCCTTCTCCCTTAGTCAGGCCCTTCTCCCACCCTTGCACTATCCATGCTAGAAGCTGGACACATTTTATGTGAGAATAAAATAAAGAACATTCAAACATATGAAAGTTCAAAAAATTTATCATCCATATATTCTTCCTTAGAAAGTTGCTAAGGGATATGCTTCAATAAGGAGGATGTACAATGAAAAATAGAAAAAAATATGGGTTGAGAAGAGGACGAAAGGAAGCCTTAGGGTAACAGCTGTGTAGTCAAAGAATGAAAGGATCTAGAAGAACAGTTTCCAGGGAAAAGAATAAAATCAGAAAGAGATGCCCACAAACATTTCAAATAATGAAGAGCTGAGTGAAGTCTCGCGAGAAGAGGCGGTCGCTGTAGCTGAGCCCTCTGGCTGTGTGTGTGTCTGAGGAGGATCCGGCGCCGAAGCTGCGGACGGTTTGCTGAGCCCGTTAGTGTCCCAGCGGAGACTCAACGCCGGCGTCATGTCCCGGTACCTGCGCCCCCCCAACACGTCTCTCTTCGTGAGGAACGTGGCCGACGATACCAGGTCTGAAGATTTGCGTCGCGAGTTTGGGCGCTACGGTCCTATCGTTGATGTGTATGTCCCACTTGATTTCTACACTCGCCGTCCGAGAGGATTTGCGTATGTTCAATTTGAGGATGTTCGTGACGCTGAAGATGCTTTACATAATTTGGACAGAAAGTGGATTTGTGGACGCCAAATTGAAATACAGTTTGCACAGGGGGATCGAAAGACTCCAAATCAGATGAAAGCCAAGGAAGGGAGGAATGTGTATAGTTCTTCACGCTATGATGATTATGACAGATACAGACGTTCTAGAAGCCGGAGTTATGACAGAAGAAGATCAAGAAGTCGGTCCTTCGATTACAACTATAGAAGATCTTATAGTCCTAGAAATAGACCGACTGGAAGACCACGGCGTAGCAGAAGCCATTCCGACAATGATATATTCAAACACCGAAATCGATCTTTTTCAAGATCTAAATCCAATTCAAGATCACGGTCCAAGTCCCAGCCCAAGAAAGAAATGAAGGCTAAATCACGTTCTAGGTCTGCATCTCACTCACACCAAAACTAGAGGCACCTCTAAAACAGATTCCAAAACACATTATAAGTCTGGCTCAAGATATGAAAAGGAATCAAGGAAAAAAGAACCACCTAGATCCAAATCTCAGTCAAGATCACAGTCTAGGTCTAGGTCAAAATCTAGGTCAAGGTCTTGGACTAGTCCTAAGTCCAGTGGCCACTGATAGTATAAACCCATGATATTTTTAGGCATGTATCATTCATTTACTCATAGTTTGGTTTACTTAAATTATCAGGAATACAATGTTGCAATGATGCTTAAAAAACACTTGTCAGTTTTCCCTGTACCAGGCAATGGTTATAATTAAAATGATATGCTGTTGAGAAGCCACTCTTAAGAGTCCAGTTTGTTTAATGTTATGGGCAGCTACCAATTCGTGGTGTCTCTGTATATTTTTGTAAAGATTCTCATTTTTTATGCTTGAAGTATTGGTGAAAAGATGTTGGTTGACCATAATTTGCAACATTGTCTTATTAAAAATAAACTTTCATATCCATATTTGGTAGAACTGTTAACCTAGAAATGTAGCTTGCTAATAAGATAGAATGATAAAAAAAAAAGTGAAGTTGTAGCCACAGTACAACACTGACCGACCAGACACACATTTAGGTTCAGGGTGGACCTTTTTGTCTTGTCAAGATGTCTAGGCCCGTGATGATAATTTATGGCACAGTGTGGAATAGTTCTTTTGTTAACCCCCACTGTCTTGGGAAATGACAACTGGGTTAAGGAGCATTTTCAGGCAGATTGTTTGATTGAAACAAGGAGCCTTCACTTTCCTGGTTTCTATGAAGATTTGGAACCATACAAACGTCGGAAAAACTCACCTTAAAATTTGGGCAGGTTGATGATGGCAGAAATAATTTTAAGGGGAAAAGAATGCTCTTATGTAGTTACTCTAAACTTGAAGGAGCGTTGTTGACCATAATATTGCATAGTTTTCTTCGTGCTGTTAAAAGCAAGTAAAGTGTTTCAAAGGAGGTTTTGTTTGTGAGTGTGCATAGTGTAAAAGGACTGAATTTTGATGCTTAAAGCACTTGGTGTGTGCGTTTGTATCAAAATGTGCCCATCTCTTTATGAAGGAAGCTTGTTCTTCACATCTCAGTTTTTTTAACGTGAGGCAAGTTAAAAAACAACACTCCCATTCTAAGTGGTTCTCTGGTGCCATGAGGTTTAAAATAACTTTGGAAAAACTTAATTTCAAGACAGTCACATCTCTTGAGTTTTTGATTGATTGTCAGTGTAGTACCTGATAAAAATAAGAAAATAATACCCTACTCTTTATAAAAAATTTTAACATCTCTCTGTGAGATCATATGGGGGCAATAAAAATTGACTTGATATGTCCAGTCTCATTTCAGAGTAAAAGCTAGCATCTTTAAAATTTTAGATTGCTTGCTTACAGGCATAAGGAAGAAATGTTGTGGGGAAGCTATCCCTTTTAGAGGATTACTTTTTTCGGTTTTGGTTTTAGAGATCTAGGCCTTGCCTGTAAAGAACAAAAGGTGGTTTTTAAATACTGTTTGTGGACTGTGTTTAAAGGATTGATTCTAGAACCTTTGTATATTTGATAGTGTCTCTAACTTCCACTTCTTTACTGTCGGCAGTCAATGTTCCTGCTCTGCTACGAAGTCATTTATATGCACGTTTCTTTCATTTTTTAGATTTTCCTGGATGTATAGTTTAAACAAAAAGTCTATTTAAAACTGTAGCAGTAGTTTGCAGTTCTAGCAAAGAGGAAAGTTGTGGGGTTAAACTTTGTATTTTCTTTCTTATAGAAGCTTCTAAAAAGGTATTTTTATATGTTCTTTTTAACAAATATTGTGTACAACCTTGAAAACATCAATGTTTGGATCAAAACAAGACCCAGCTTATTTTCTGCTTGCTGTAAATTAAGCAAACATGCTATAATAAAAACAAAATGAAGGAAAAAAAAATAATGAAGAGCTGGAAAGAAATGGGAATATGATAAAGAAAAACAATGCAGGAAAAACAAAAATAGGCAATTAGAAATTTTAGGAAAACTGAAAAATGCCTAAGGAAATACAACCAAAGACGACTACTTGGGACTATAATTAATCATTAATTCAAATGACACTGTATTTGGTACTATTTTAGCCACTGAGATTGTAACAGTGGGAGGAAAATAATAAAACAAACAAATAAAAATCAAACAAAGTAGGTAATCCTTGTCTTTTTGAAGCTGTAGTCAAGAATAAAAAGAGTGACAATAATTTTAAAAATTAAGTGAAATACAAGATATGATTTGTATTAACAATAAAACACTACAGAGAAAAATACAACAGAAAGTAAAGCAAGAATCGCAGGTAGGAGAGTTGCTATTTCTGATAAGATGGTCAGGAAAAGCCCTATTGAGCGGTCACCCCTTTTGTCAAGAATTTAAGGAAGGGCTGCTGCTGTTGCTGCTGCTGCTAAGTCGCTTCAGTCGTGTCCTACTCTGTGTGACTCCATAGACGGCAGGATCAATCAATGTGGTCCTGTGGGTGAATGGATGTTCCAGGCTGTGGGAACTGAAAATGCTAAGGCACTTTCCACATAACAACAGAAACACTTAACTGTGGTTATAAAATAGCATCATTTTTAGAAATGCAAAAATGAAAGAACTGAGAACAGACCCATGGAGAACATGGGTGCACTTATCCTCATCTGATAGAGGGGACAATCCCAAAGCAGCATGTATAGTTAATGGGACAAGAAATAATGGTATTTATCATCCACAGTACAACAGTGAAGAATGACAGAGAAAAGGTGGAGGTGGGGTAGGGTAATTGAGTAAATTTATAATGTCCCCTTTATTTGTATGTATATATGTATATGTGTTACTATATGATGTCTAAAAGTGATAAAAAATCTAAGGTGGAAGCAAATTACTTTAACCTGGATAAATGAAGACAAATATCAGAAGGTAAAATAGAATAAGGAGTGAGGGTTCAGAGGGAAAAGCTGAACCAAAGAACTATTGATATTAAACCATGTGCGTATATTAATTTAAGCATACACACCAACACACACACAGATACCCCCTTTGAAAATTTTCCATAGCTCTTAGGATAAATAATATGGCTACAGGAGAAGGGGGTAGCAGAAGATGTGATGGTTAGATAGCATCACTGACTTAACAGACAAGAATTTGAGCAAACTCCAGGAGATAGTGAAGGATAGAGAAGCCTGCAGGTCTTGCTACAGTGCATGGTGTCATAAAGGGTTGGACATGACTTAGCAACTGAACAACAACAGGGCCCTGCCTGCTTTACCAGCCTCACTTCATGCCTCCCTCCCCTGCACTCTCTCTCTGGCCATTCTGGCCCCCTTTCAGTTTCCTGAGCAAGCAAGCCCCTATGTTGTTCCTTCCATCTGAAATGTTTCTGGCTCAATATTCACCTCCAGGCTAACTTATTCATTAGGCGCAGTGGGCATAAGTGCCTAGGGTCCAAAATACTTTTAGGAGTCCATGAAAATGTTTTACTTTCTTTTAAAATAAGAAAAAAAAAACCCTTTTAGGTCAAAGAAAATGTTTTAGTATATAATATTAACATATTTGTCTTCATACCAGTATAATGACAAGACATGACTTATAATACTTTTAAAGAGGAAGGGACCCATGAAGGCAAAGATGTTTAGAGCCTACAGAAGTCACAATGTGGCTCCTGCCTATCCTATTCCCCATCTCTACCCGACCATGGGACTCCCACTCATCCCTCAGCCCCAAAGCCCCTTCTTTGGAGATTCTTTGCCTGATTTTCCCAGACTATATATGAGTTCCCTATATAAGTTCTCGCATTACCTTGTAATATGGAAATGAAGTAAACTGTATAATTTTCTGTTCGATGGAATCAGGAACTGTGCCTACCTCATTTACCACTATATCCCCAGCACAAAGCCTTACATGCAGTGATGTGAGACTGTGAAGGACAGAATTTTACTGTGGCTCTCTGAAGCCCTGCTTCACGTTTCTGATACTGAATTTACTACTTAATCTTTTACTGACTCAGCTTCCTCACTTAAAAATGGGGATAATGATGGACTTTTGAGTTAGAATGTGAATTAGAATAGTGTCTGACATACACTAAAGCCTATGTAAAGCCTAGTTACCCTTTCTTCATGTGATCAGATGATTATTAGAACACTACTCCTTTAATTACTATTATCATTATCATTATTATTCCATACATTGGGTGAGTTAAGTAAATGTTTTGGTTTGCTAATTTACTCCCTCTTACCATCTATTATGTAAATATGTTTTAAAGGAGGGGAGTTATTTTAACAACTTAAGTCACAAAGTTTTTAGAGGCGTTAGAGCAAGCAGCTATAAGGATGAAAGGAAACTGAGGTTTTGGTAATTGATAATACATAATTACCCATAAATTCAAAATTTCAGGGCTTTCAAAATATCCACACTAACCATTCATGAGTTTGAGTAAACTACGGGAGATAGTGAAGTACAGGGAAGCCTGGTATGCTGCAGTTCATGGGGACACAAAGAGTCAGACACGACTTAACGACTGAAAACAAAACCAGTTCATAATTTCACATGATAAGATTGTGCAAGAAGAATGTTTTCAGTGAAGAGTAGTAAATGAGAATCCTCTGAAACATAAATTTCCATGAAAATCTAATAAAAATGAGAGGTAAATTTACTGAAAGTGAAAGTCGCTCAGTAGTGTCCAACCCTTTGAGACCCCATGGACTGTAGCCCTCGAGGCTCCTTTGTCAATGGAATTCTCTAGGCCAGAATATTGGAGTGGGTAGCTGTTCCCTTCTCCAGGGTGTCTTCCCAACCCAGGGATTGAACCCGAGTCACCCACATTGCAGGCAGATTCTTCACCCTCTGAACCCCCAGGGAAGCCCAAGAATACTGGAGTGGTAGTCTATCCCTTCTCCAGCGGATTTTCCCCATCCAGGAATCGAACTGGGGTCTCCTGCTTTGCAGGCAGATTCTTACGAGCTGAGCTACCTGTATTTATTTTTCTTTTTTTAAAAAAACCTTACCTGTTTTCCCCTAATAGATGCTCTACACAGTTGATAACAATTTTCAATAGTGATATTACTTTCTTGGGGTTACAATATTTACACATAATTTCTTCTGCACGTAAATAAAAATACACACCTCAAAGCAGTAAAAATAAAATGAAGCAACAGTAAATGAAACGACTGTTAAGGGTTTCCACTTTCGTAAACATTTATCTTAACATTTAAGCTTCAGACTCCTGAGATGACCCTTGGGATAAAATGACAGACTCAGGTTTGATTTCTTCTGACAATTCAAACAATACTCCACAAACTAAGGATCATTTTTTTTGGAGGATAAATGACTGGCTAGAGGCATTAATGTCCTCAGGCTTTGCTAGGGGACTGTAATCTCACCTCATTATTATTCATAATCACCCAGAAAAGCCTCAAGCTAGAACTATGATTGTTACTTAGAACTAAACTTGCAAGTTCATTAAAAGAAAAATCCTTCCTTCTTTCATGATTTCATTCTTTTTTGTTTAATTCATGTGTATCTTTAGACATGAACTTCAGCAAACATTAAAACCTAGAGCAATAGTCAATTTGAGTGTTGCTTTAGTCACTAATTTATAAAATGCTAAGTCCAGCTTTCATTTGAAAGACCAAAATAAATTTTTATAAATGTAAAAACAAATTGAGGGATGTAATATTCCCTGAAAATAAGGTAATAATCTAGAGTCAAATTATGTCACAAATACCTTGATTTTTTTTTTTTTTTTTTACTTAGGATGTAACTGCTTGCCATCTATTTTGCCAAAACTTTCCACTCCTGCTTTATTTCTGGGATTGATGGTTTGCAATCTTCTTTCTGTTCTTCCAATAACTCTGTCTGCTTCAGTTGATAGAGAAATACAATTACTTACTGATTATAACACTTAAGAGTCTCTTCTCTGAATAAAAGCAAATAAGAGTTAGGGCTCTGTGTCTTGGACTGCCTAGGTTAGAGTCAGATTCTTTACTTCTATAAAAGGTGACAATAATAATTTTTACCTCAAAGCACACTGTAAGGATTAAATGAAACAAATGATTCAAAGTATTTAGTAGACTGTCTGCTAATCAGTAAGCACTGAATAACTGTTATTATCAATAAGGATAACTTTTTAGAACCTTTTATTAGTTCTTAAATATCTTCTGAGAAAATTGGATAAAAAAAACATTTGTGTGACTTTGGACAAACCTGAGTTAAGCTCTCTGCTCTTCTGTTTTCTCATTCATAAGATGAAACAGTTTGGCACTATTAACCTGATGGACTCCCTTAACTATAAAAACATGATTTTACTAGCTATGATGAGGATTCAGACTTATTTTCCTTTTGTGTGTTTGATAGGTATCGACAATCCTATTTCCAGCTGAGACTAACCCTGGTTTTGTATCATTATTCTTTGAATAGGAATCATAGCTAATAATGCTATTCTGTACTCTTTCTGGTATTAGTAGTCATGAGATACTTCCTGAATTTCTTATGATGAACTTTTATATTCAGTATTTATCCCCAAAGAAGATCGCAAGATTGTATTGCTTATTCTGACATGATAGCTCAAACACCAACCATATATTAATTACATATAACATAAAATTCTATCTAGTCCAAAGATTAAAAAAAATGCTGTTACATTTCTGGAGAGGTAAATACAAACTTTTATTCAAAAGGCTTGCAAAATCTTTTTAATATATAATATAATTCACGGTTTAGGACAGTGCCTTCTGAAGACAACAAAATTTATATCATGGTATAAAGAGATTTATGGATTCTAATAAGGTCTAACTTTAGAAAAAAGGAAGCTAAAGCTTTTTATTGAGATATAACTTTAGAAACAAAAATGTTACACAGATATCCTAGAGACATGTATATTTAATCCATGAAAGATGAGCAACATAAGGATTTAGTATAATTAACTTCTCATGGAAACTATTTTAAAATCCTAAATTATGTAAAAATAATCTTAACTAATGCTGACATTTGGTTTAACAGTGTAAGTATCTTTCAGTGAAAGTCAGTGATTGTAGCAAGACAAACTATGTCAGATGCAAACTACAGGTTAGTTAAAAATACCTTTAAAGTCAGTGTGCATACTGAAATATTTAATGACAATGTCTGAATTTGCTTCAAAATAATATAGATGGTATAAACAAGATTAGCTATGAGTTCTTAATTACTGAAGCCAGATTGAAGTACATGGGGGTTCATTATACCTTTCTGCCAAATATTCTATGTTTGAAACAATCCATAATACACACTTAAAAAAAAAAAGCCAATATATAGGCAGACATCAAAAACAGAACCCACGAGGAAGATGACAGATTTAATCTCATAAAAATGTTAACTTTATAGGGCAAAAAGAAAGTACATAAAACAAAAACAAACAGCTTTACAACAAATGTTAAAGGCACTTCCCTAGGTGGGAATGAGATCAACAACTTAAAACAACCTTGTACACATCTAGACTGCCATCTCAAAACCTCATGGGATGAGCAAACCAAAAAATTACAACAGATATACACACAGAAAATGCAACCCAAATGTAACACTAAAGCTAGTTAACAAATCACAGGAGAAGAGAACAAAGGAGGAACGGAAGGAAAAAGACCTATAAAAACAAATCGAAAACAAGAAAATGTCAATATGAACATACACAGATCACATGGACCACAGCCTTGTCTAACTCAATGAAGCTATGAACCATGCCATGTAGGGCCACCCAAAACGAACAGGTCATGGTGGAGAGTTATGACAAAATGTGGTCCACCGGAGAAGGGAATGGTAAACCTCTCCGGTATTCTTGCCTTGAGAACCCCATGAACAGTATGAAAAGGCAAAAAGATAGGACACTCAAAGATGAACTCCCTAGGTGCCCAATACGCTACTGGAAGAGAGTGGAGAAATAACTCCAGAAAGAATGAACAGATGGAGCCAAAGCAAAAACGAAGCCCAAGTGTAGATGTGACTGGTGATGGAAGTAAACTCCGATGTGGTAAAGAACAATATTGCATAGGAACCTGGAGTGTTAGTCCCTGAAGAACTATGGACAGAGGTTCCTGACACTGTATAGGAGGCAGTAATCAAGACCATCCCTAAGAAAAAGAAATGCAAAAAGGCAAAATGGTTTGTCTGAAGACGCCTTAGAAATAGCTGTGAATAGAAGAGAAGTGGAAGGCAAAGGAGAAAAGGAAAGATATACCCATTTGAATACAGAGTTCCAAAGAATAGCAAGGAGAAATAAGAAAGCCTTCTTAAGTGATCACTGCAAACAAATAGAGGAAAACAATAGAATGGGAAAGACCTGAGATCTCTTCAAGAAAATTAGAAACACCAAGGGAATATTACATGCAAAGATGGACTCCATAAGGGACAGAAGAGGTATGGAACAAACAGAAGCAGAAGCTATTAAGAAAAGGTAGCAAGAATACATGGAAGAACTATACAAAAAAGATCTTAACGACCCAGATAACCATGATGGTGTGATCACTCACCTAGAGCCAGACATCCTGGAGTCAAGTGGCCCTTAGGAAGCAACACTATGAATAAAGCTAGTGGAGGTGATGGAATTCCAGCTGAGCTATTTCAAGTCCTAAAACATTATACTGTTAAAGTGCTGCAATCAATATGCCAGCAAATTTGGAAAACTCAGCAGTGGCCACAGGACCAGAAAAGGTCAGTTTTCATTTCAATCCCAGAGAAAGGAAATGCCAAAGAAAGTTCAAGCTACTGCACAACTGCACTCATCTTAGACGTTAGCAAAGAAATGCCCCAAATTCTGCAACCCAGGCACCAACAATATGTGAACCGAGAACTTCCAGATGTTCAAGCTGAATTTAGAAAAGGCAGAGGAACTAGAGATCAATTGCCAACGTCCATTGGATCATCGAAAAAGCAAGACAGTTTCAGAAAAATATCTACTTCTGCTTTATGACTACGCCAAAGCCTTTGACTGTGTGGATCACAACAAACTTTGGACAATTCTTAAAGAGATGGGAATACCAGACCACCTTACCTGCCTCCTATGAAACTTGTATGCAGGTCAAAAAGCAAGTTAGAACTGGACATGAAACAACAGACTGGTTCCAAAATGGGAATGGAGTATGTCAAGGCTACATATTGTTACCCTGCTTATTTAACTTCTATGCATAGTACATCATGAGAAATGCTGGGATGGATAAAGCGCAAGCTGGAATCAAGATTGCTGGGAGAAATATCAGTAACTTCAGATATACAGATGACACCACCCTTATGGCAGAAAGTGAGGAGGAACTGAGGAGCCTCTTGATGAAAGTAGAAGAGGAGAGTGGAAAAGCTGGCTTAAAACTCAACATTCAAAAAACTAAGATCATGGCATCTGGTCCCATCACTTCATGGCAAATAGATGGGGAAACAATGGAAACAGTGACAGACTTTATTTTCTTGGGCTCCAAAATCACTGTAGATGGTGACTGCATCCATGAAATCAAAAGACACTTGCTCCTTGGAAGAAAAGCTATGACTAACCTAGACAGTATATTAAAAAGCAGAGATATTACTTTGCCAACAAAGGTCTGCCTAGTCAAAGCTATGGTTTTTCCAGTAGTCATGTATGGATGTGAGAGTTGGACCATAAAGAAGGCTGAGTGCTGAAGAACTGATGCTTTTGAACTGTGGTGTTGGAGAAGACTCTTGGTAGTCCCCTGGACTGCAAGGAGATCAAATCAGTCAATCCTAAGGGAAATCAGTCCTGAATACTCATTCAAGGAACTGATGGTGAAGCTGAAACTCCAATATTTTGGGCACTTGATGGAAAGAAGTGACTCACTGGAAAAGACCCTGATGCTGGGAAAGACTGAAGGCAGGAGGAGAATGGGACAACAGAGGATGAGACAGTTGGATGGCATCACTGACTTGATGGACATGAGTTTGAGCAGGCTCCGTGAGTTGGTGATGGACAGGGAAACCTGGCGTGCCGAAGTCCATGGGGTCGCAAAGAGTTGGACACGACTGAGTGACTGAACTGAACTCAACTATCGATAATGACCTAAACATAAATGGGTTAAATGCTCCAATCAAAAGACATACTGGTTGAACGGATACAAAAACAAGACCTGTATATATGCCGTCTACAAGTGACCCACTTCAGATCTAGGGACACATACAGAACAAAAATGAGGGGATAGAAAAAGGTGTTTCATGTAAACAGACACCAAATGAAAGCTGGAGTAGCAGCATTTTTATCAGACAAAATAGACTTTAAAATAAAGACTGTTACAAGAGACAAGGAAGGACACTACATAATGATGAAAGGATCAATCCAAGAATATATAACAATTGTAAATATATATGCACCCAATGAAGAAGGACCACAATATATAAGCTAAATGCTAACAGCTACAAATGGAGAAATCAACAGTAACACAGTAACAGTGGGGGACTTTAACACCTCACTTATACCGATGGATCATCCAGATAGAAAATAAAGAACACAAGCTTTAAATGCTACATTGGATAAGACGGATCTAATTGATATTTATAGGATATTTCATCCCCAAACAGTAGATTTCACATTTTTTTAAAGTGCACATGGAACATTCTTCAGGATAGATCATGCCTTGGGCCACAAATCAAGCCTTGGTAAACTTAAGAAAACTGAAATTATATCAAGCATTTTTTCCAACCATGGTGCTATAACATTAGACACTACCTACAGAAGAAAAAAAAGAAAAATCACAAATACATGGAGCTTAAACAATACTCTTCTGAATGACCAAGAAGTCAGTGAAGAAATCAAAGAGGAAATTAAAAAATATTTAGAAACAAATGACAATGAAAACACAACAACTCAAAACCTATAGGATGCAGCAAAAGCAGTGGTAAGAGGGAAGTTTATAGCAATACAAGCCTACCTCAAGAAACAAGGAAAACACTGAATAAACAACCTAACCTTACACCTAGAACTAGAAAAAGAAGAAAAAAACACTCCAAAGTTAGTAGAAGGACAGAAATAAGAAAGATCAGTGCAGAAATAAACAAAATAGAAACAAAGAAAACAATAGCAAAGAGCAATGAAACTAAAAGCAGTGCTTTGAGAAGGTAAACGAAATTGATAAACCTTATGTCAGAGCTATCAAGAAAAAAAGGGAGAGGACTCACATCAGTAAAATTAGAAATGAAAAAGAAGTTACAAGTGACACCACAGAAATACAAAGGATCATAAGAGACTATTACCAGGAAATATATGCCAATAAAATTGACAACTTAGAAGACATGGACCTCCACAAATCAATCAATATGATATACCCTATTAACAAAATGAAGAATAAAAAACATATGATCATCTCAAGAGATGCAGAAAAAGCTTTCAGCAAAATTCAACTCCCATTTATGACAAAAACTCCAGAAAGGGGCATAGAGGGAACCTACCTCAACATAATAAATAAATAATAGACCTACCTCAACATAATAAAAACACACACACACACACACACACACACACACACACACACATAACAAATCCACAACAAACATAATTGTCAACAGTGAAAATCTGAAAGCATTTTCTCTAAGATCAGGTACAAGACAAGGATGCCTACTCTCATTACTTTTATTCAGCATAGTTTTGAAAGTCCTAGCCATGGCAAACAGAAAAGAAAAATAAATACAAGGAATTCAAATTGGAAAAGAAGAAGTTAAACTGTCACTGTTTGCATATTACATGATACTATATATAGAAAATCCTAAAGATGCTACCAGAAAACTACTGGTGCTAATCAATGAATCGGGTAAAGTTGCAGGACACAAAATTAATACACAGAAATCCCTTGCATTCCTGTACACTAACAACAAAAGAGCAGAAAGAGAAATTAAGTAAACAATCCCATTTACAATTGCATCAAAAAGTTAAAATATGTAGAAAGAAACCTACTTAAGACCTGTACTCTGAAAACTGTAAGCCACCGAGGAAACAAATCGAAGATGACACAAACAGGAGAGATATGCCATGTTCTTGGATTGGAAGAATCAATATTATCTAAATGACTATACTACCCAAGACAATCTATACATTCAATGGGACCCCTGTCACCAATGGCGTTTTTCACAGAACTGGAACAAAAAATTTTACTATTTTGCATGAAAACACAAAACACCCCAAACAGACAAAGCAATCCTGAGAAAGAAAAACAGAGCTGGAGGCATGAAGTTCTCTGACTTTGGACTATACTACAAAGCTACAGTAATCAAGACAATATGGTACTGGCACCAAAACAGAAGTATCGATCAATGAAAAAGAACAGAAAGCCCAGAGATAAACACACCCACCTATGGTCAAATAATCTATGACAAAGGTGGTAAGAATATATAGTGGAGAAAAGATAGTCTCTTCAAGAAGTGGTGCTGGAAAAACTGGACAGCTAACATGAAATTAGAATACACCCTAATACCATACACAAAAGTAGACTCAAAATGGATTAAAGACCTAATTGTAAGGCTGAATGTTACAAAAAACTCTCAGAGGTAAATATAGGCAGAACACTCTTTGACATAAATTGTAGCAAGATCTTTTCTGTCTCACCTCCTAAAATAATGAAAATGAAACCAAAAATAAAATAAATGGGATCTAATTAAACTTAAAAGCTTTTGTACAGCAAAGGAAAACATAAAAAAGAGAAAAACCCTAAAAGACAAACCAACAAGGAATTAATCTCCAAAACATACATGAGCTCATGCAGTGCAATTAAAAAAAACAAAGAAAAAAACCCCCCTCAATCTAAAAATGGGCAGAAGACCTAAATAGACATTTTTCCAAAGAAGAAATACAGATGGCCAAAAAGAATATGAAAAGATGCTCAACATCACCAATTAACAGAGAACTGCAAATCAAAACACAATGAGGTATATGACCTCACATTGGTCAGAATGGTCATCATCAAAAATCCTACAAACAAGGCATGCTGGAAAGGGTCTGGAGAAAAGAGAACCCTTCTTTACTGTTGGTGGGAATGTAAATTGGTACAGCCACTATGGAGAACATATAGAGGTCCTTAAAAAACTAAAAACAGAGCTACCATGTTGTTGTTGTTGAGGTTCTCAGTCATGTCAATTGTTTGTGACCCTCATTACCATATGGTCCAGCAATTTCACTCCTGGTCATATATCTGGAGAAAACCATAATTCCAAGATACATGCACCCCAATGTTCATTGCAGCACTACTTACAACAGCCAGGACATGGAAGCAACCTAAATGTCCATCAACAGAAGAATGGATAAAGGAGACATGGTACGTATGTACAATGGAATATTAGCCATAAAAAAGCACAAAATAATGCCATTTGCAGAAAGATGGATGGGCTCAGAGATTGTCATACTGAGTAAAATAAGTCAGACAGAAAAGGACACATATAGTATAACATCGTTTATACGTGGAATCTAAAAGAAATGATACAAATTAACTTATTTACAAAACAGAGTTACAGATGTAGAAAATAAATTTAAGGGGGAAAGAAAGGGGATGAGGGATACAGTGGGAGACTTGGATTGACATATACACACTACAATATATAAAATAGATAATTGACAAGGACCTACTGTATAGTTCAAGAAATTCTACTCAATATTCTGTAATAACCTATATGGGAAAAGATTCTGAAAAAGAATGAATATAGGTATATGCATAACTGAACCACTCTGACCCTCAATTACCTAAGCAACCTACCAAGGATTAGACTCCACCTGCCAATGAGGGGACATTGGTCTGATCCCTGGCCTGAGACAATCCCACATGCCATGGAGCAACAAAGCTTGTATGCCACAACTACTGAGACACGTTCTAGAGCCCGTAAGCCTCAACTACTGAGCCCATGGGCCACAACCACTGAGCCATGGACCACAACTACTGAAGCGCACACACTCCTGGGCCCATAAGCAATAACTATTGATCATGCATGCCGCAGTAACTGAAGCCTGCAAACCCTAGAGGTCACAAACCGTCAACTACTGAGTTCATGTGTTGCAAATATAGAAGCCTGCACCTAGAGCCTGTGTTCTGCAACAAGATAAGCCACTGCAATGAGAAGCCCAGGCATCACAACAAAGAGTAGCCCTTGCTTGCCACAACTAAAGTTGAGCACAGAATGAAGACCTAGTGCAACTAAAAATAAATAAATGAATAAATAAATAAATTATTAAAACATAGAAGTATTCTAGCCAAAGAGCATTTATATCCTATTATTTCTAGTCATAATATGTATGTATATGTGCATATAATAACATATGTGTATATAATAGTATACTATATATAAAATACATATAATGATATATACATATATCAATAAACTCAGAAAGGCAAACAAAATACAAAGAGCACTTATCTCAAGATGGTAGGATTATTATACATTTTCTGTTTTCTTTTTCTTTTATTTTTTACAATGAACAGGTATTAATTTTATAATAGAAATATATTTTAGAAGTGTTTTTATGTCTTAACTATTTGGAGATGTGTGGCATTTAAGTCTATAGATGTCAGGTACTTTTCAGATTTAACAAAAATTAAGTTCATAGACAAGAAAACTGTAATTATGTGAAGAATTCATGGAGAGAAAACAATTCCTACCTTGTGGAGAGAAACTGATAAAAACATAACATGTGCTGTGAGACCCAGCAGCGTAATGGACGCAGTAAATCTCTAGATGCTCTATGCCTTTATGAGTGCCTATAAAGGAGTACCTCTTCTCTCTGTAACAGAAATAACATAGACACACACATTTATTTAAAGGAGAGGCTGAAAGAAAATCATCCTTAAGTACACACTGCAGCTAAATAGGCTGCCTGTTTGCAAGTGGGATCTCAAAGAGAAACAGCTGGATATATCATTTATTGGTTGTATGCCCTTAGGAAAGCTATTTATCTACCCCATGCCTCAGTTTCCACATCTGTAAAAGGGGATAATAACAGTACCAAAGTAGAAAGGTTATTATAAAGATTAACATTCTTAAATACAACACTGTCAGGTACAATAATAATAGTAAATACCATTTGTGTGCTAGGTGTGTGCTTAGTTGCTTAGTCATGTTTGACTCTTTGTGACCCCATGGGCTACAGCCCGCCAAACTCCTCTGTCCACGGGGATTCTCCAGGCAAGAATACTGGAGGGGCTGCCATGCTCTCCTCCAGGGGATCTTCCCAACCCAGGTATCGAACCCTGGTCTCCCACATTGCAGGCAGATTCTTTACCAGCTGAGTTACCTGGGAAGCCCATATATAATTTATGTGATTTTAAAGATAAATAAATGGGTGGGGTTGATTTACAGAACATATTACTGTCAGTGATATTTTACTTCTGTTAGCATCTCAAGTAATTCTCATTTCAGAGTTACGAGTGGATATTATTACGACCTGGCCCTCAGATTTGCAAATCAGAAACTTGATTTTATCAGAGCTACCCAAACTTACAAACAAACTCACAGGAACAGATAAATTTAAAAAAGGAAATTTTTTGATTTTTCAAAATGATAGCCAATGGACTAGATAAAATATTATTTACTGATAGTCGATCTATTTAAGGACAGACCACTTAGAAATTACCTGGTTAGTGTAAAATTAAAGAAAATAGAATTGAAAACTCAAATTTGACCTTCTATCAAATCACAGCAGTGTGCCTTTCTATTTTGTTACCAATTTCTTCTTATACTTGATATGAAATCTTGAGAAGGCACAGCATTACCAATGGAGCATTCTTGTCAAGAATGTTTAATTTGAACCTAATAATTTAAAAAAAAGTCAGAAAAATTTTAATTAAGGGACATTCTTCAATTTGTCTAAACTTTTAAAAAAGATGTCAACAACATGACATAAAAAGGCTGATAATTTTAATTTTTTTTAGGATTAAAGGATGCTAAAGAGGGGGCCTTCTGGGACTGTGGCTGCCAGTGTCCCCACCCCTACTGCATGCCACTGCCAACCCATGCCTCTATGGGAGATGCTCTAATACCAGCATTTTCCCAGTCAGAAACGAAACCTGTGTCCCCTGCACTGGAAGTATGGAGTCTTAATCACTGGACCTCCAGGGAAATCCCATTAAAAAAAATTTTTTTTATATGGGCTTTGTACAAAAGTTTTGAAAATCCATCTCTGAAATTGTTTTCAGAGACGTTTTTGAACTATATGAGAGCTCAGTTTCATTAATACATGATACCATACTGATGAAGGTAACGAAGACAGTGGTGACCTCCTTCAAAAGATCTCGTGCAGGCACTGCTACACTCAGTCCCCCCAAAAAAGCAGAAGTCCCCCAACAAAAGCAGAAGATATTACGTCAAGGCTGTATATTGTCACCCTGCTTATTTAACTTATATGCAGAGTACATCATGCAAAATGCCAGGCTGCATGAGGCACAAGCTGGAATCAAGACTGCCGGGAGAAATATCAATAACCTCAGATATGCAGATGACACCACCCTTATAGCAGAAAGTGAAGAAGAACTAAAGAGCCTCTTGATGAAAGTGAAAGAGAGTGGAAAGGGTGGCTTAAAACTCAACATTCAGAAAACTAAGATCATGGCACCCGGTTCCATCACTTCATGGCAAATAGATGGGGAAACAATGGAAACAGTGACAGACTTTAATTCTTTGGGCTCCAAAATCACTGCAGATGGTGACTGTAGCCATGAAATTAAAAGAGCTTGCTTCTTGGAAGAAAAGTTATGTCCAATCTAGACAGCATATTAAAAAGCAGAGACATTACTTTACCAACAAAGGTCCATCTAGTCAAAGCTATGGTTTTTCCAGTAGTCATGTATGGATGTGAGATTTGGACTATAAAGAAAGCTGAGTGCTGAAGAATTGATGCTTCTGAACTATGGTGTCGTAGAAGACTATTGAGAGTCCCTTGGACTGCAAGGAGATCCAACTAGTCCATCCTAAAAGAAATCAGTCCTGAATATTCATTGGAAGGACTGATGCTGAAGCTGAAACCCCAATACTTTGGTCACCCGATGTGAAGAGCTGACTCACTGGAAGAGATCCTGATGCTGGGAAAGATTGAAGGCAGGGAGAAGGGGACGACAGAGGATGAGATGGTTGGATGGCATCACTGACTCGATGGACATGAGTTTGAGTTAAGCTCTGGGAGTTGGTGCTGGACAGGTAAGCCTGGCATGCTGCAGTCCACGGGTCGCAAAGTCAGACACCACTGAGCAACTGAACTGAACTGAATGTTTAAAAAATTCATTCTCACAATCTGGAATTTGATATGTCTGCATATTCAAACTGCTATTTTATTCTTAGTTTAAGATTTAATTATAAGGGAAGACGAAAAACAACATTTTAAAATCTTTATTATTATTTCATTCTTTCCCAGAAGCACTTTGGAACCTATTGACTTCATGGTTTCTGCCTGTTCACAAAATATTTATGTAATTGCTTTTGTTCCTAAAAATGTTTTGCACACACATACTGGTTTCATCTGAATTCTTAAACCAACTAAATGTCATCTCAAACTAAGCTTAGTGGGTCAGAAGTTGTGTATGCCTTTTGGGGTCAAAAACAAGCGGTCTTGTGTGGTGTAAAAGTTAATTGCAGAGGCAGTTACAAAAGAGAAATTCCAAAAATATTTTGAACAATTCTAGCATTTCTAGCCTCCAAAGATAACCATTTGAGCGACAAAACTGACTTAAAGTATATTTATAAAGTACCAGATTCTTCATAGTCCCAGTTTGTAACTTTAGTTTATTAAAAAGAGTTGTTGGTTTTGTTGGACTGGAATTTAAACATTTTATTATTTCCTACTTATTGAATACTATTTGAATTGGTATTAAACTCTTATAAGTGACTCTGATATTATAACTTGTCTCTAATTAAATAATAGTATACTTATATCAGCATTTTCATTCTCCAAAAAAATGCCTTTACAGCTCAGTTTTATTTTTTGTTTTGAATTTTGTATTTGGTATTTTCCATCATGAAAAAGTGTATACATTCATGCTCATAATTGTTTCATTATTATATTCCTTGTTATTTTTAGGTATTGATAATGAAAGATGAGACCAAATTATCCTTATTACCCAATTATCTAATCCTTTACCTAAAGAAGCCTCATCTAGATATAAGACTAAGGCCGTATCAGATGGAGCAGATACTGTAAAGCAGCATTTATTTCAATTGCATGCACTTAATTTCTGAGAAATGAGACAGGAGTTGAGCTAAAACTTTTGCTTTAGCCAGAAAGAGAGCAATTGTCAGTAAAATTAATGATATAGACATGAAGAAATGGATGTATTTTAAGAAAACAAATGCATTTTCATAGCCTTTGTGGTCATCTGTGATATTTATTTCTAATTCTTATTCTGATTTCAAAGAGTTTTATTTTACAAGTTTATAAAATTAGCTTTTATAGGGACTAGGTACCATTTTTCAATTTTTCTTTAGTTGGTGTTGTTTTACTTATATGTATGAAAATGATTTTACTTTACTACTCATTTCACACACTAGCAAGAGTATCCTCAAAATCCTTCAAGCTAGGCTTCAGCAGTACATGAACAGAGAGCTTCCAGATATACAGGCTGGATTTAGAAATGGTAGAGGAACCAGAGATCAAATTGCCAGCATTCCCTTCTCCAGGGGACCTTCCCAATCCAGGAATAGAACCTGCATCTTTTGCATCTCCTGCTTTGGCAGGCGGATTCTTTGCCACTAGCACCACCTGGGAGGCCTTGTGCTTAGTCACTCAGTGTCTGACTCTTTGGGACCCCATGGACTGCAGCCCACCAGGCACCTCTGTCCATGGGGATTCTCCAAGCAAGAATATTGGAGTGGGTTGCTATGCCCTCCTCCAGGGGATCTTCCCAACCCAGGGATCGAACCCAGGTCTCTCACACTTCAGGTGAATTCTTTACTGACATGAGCCAACAGGGAAGCCTTGGATCACAACAAACTTTGGAAAATTCTTAAAGAGATGGGAGTACCAGGCCACCTTTCCTGTCTCCTGAAACACTTGTATGCAGGTCAAGAAGCAACATTTAGAACCAGATATGGAAGAACTGACTGGTTCAAAATTGGGAAAGGAATACGACAAAGGAATATGACAATATCACCTTGTTTAATTAACTTATATACAGAGTACATCATGTGAAATGCTGGGCTGTATGAAGCACAAACTGGAATCAAGATTGTCAGGAGAAATATCAACAATCTCATATATGTAGATGTTACCGCTCTAACGGAACAAAGTGAAGAGGAACTAAAGAGCCTCTTGATAAGGGTGAAAGAGAAGAGTGAAGAAGCTGGCTTGAAACTCAGCATTCAAAAAACGAAGATCATGGCATCCAATTCCATTGCTTCATGGTAAATAGAAGGGGAAAAGTAGAAACAGTGACAGATTTTACTTTCTTAGGCTCTCAAATCACCACGGATGGTGACTGCAGCCATGATGTTCAAAAATGCTTGCTCCTTGGAAGGAAAACTATGACTAATCTAGACAGCGTATTAAAAAGCAGAGACATCTCTTTGTTGAGAAAGGTCTGTAGAGTCAAAGATATGATTTTCCCAGTAGTCATGTACATATGTGAGAATCAGACTAGAAAGAAGTTTGAGCGCTGAAGAATTTATGCTTTCAAATCGTGAGGACTGGAGAAGACTCTTGAGAGTCCCTTGGACTGCAAGGAGATCAATCCAGTCAATCCTAAAGGAAATCAACCTTGAATATTCATTGGAAGGACTGATGCTGAAGCTCTAATACTCTGGACATCTGATGCAAAGAGCTGACTTTGATCAGAAAAGACTCCGAGGCTGGGAAGGGCTAAAGGCTAAAGGAGAAGGAGGCAACAGGATGAGATGCTTAGATAGCATCACTGACTCAATGAACATGAATTTGAGCAAACCGGGAGATTGTGGAAGACAAAGGAGCCTGGCTTGCTACAGTCTAAGGGGTTGCAACAAGTCGGACACAACTTAGTGACTAAACAACAGCAGTAGCTGATTCATGTTGTTGTACAACAGAAATAGCACAATATTGTAAAGCAATTATCCTCCAATTAAAAATTAAAAAAAATCAAATTAAAATTCTTAAATGTTAAGGCATATGAATTGTTGGGAAAGTTTCTAGAAAGCAGGTGTTACATCAGAAAAACATCTGCCATGCTTGCCAGCACAGCCTTCTTTCTGGTCCAACTCTAACATATGTAAATGACTACTGAAAAAAACCATAGCTTTGACTATACAGACCTTGTCACCAAAGTGATGTCTCTGCTTTTTAATAGCTATTTGGATTTGTCATAGCTTTCCTTCCAAGGGGCAAGCATTTTTCAATTTCATGGCTGCAGTCACTGTCCACACTGATTTGGGAGCCCAAGGAGGGGAAAAATCTGTCACTGCTTCTACTTTTCCCCTTTTATTTGCCACAAAGTGATGGGACTAGATGCCATGATCTTCGGTTTTTGAATGTTGAGTTTCAAGACAGCTTTTTCACTCTCCTCTTTCACCCTCATCAAGAGGCTCTTTAGTTCCTCTTCACTTTCTTCCATTAGAGTCGTATCATCTGCATATCTGAGGTTGATATTTCTCCCAGTAACCGTGATTCCAGCTTGTGATTCATGAAGAACTGACTAGTTCAAAATTGGGAATGGAGTACAACAAGGCTGTATGTTGTCACTTCTCTTATTTAATTTATATGCAGACTACATCATTGAAAATGCCGGGCTGGATGCATCACAAACTGGAATCAGCTGTAAGTATACATATATTCCCTTCCTCTTGAACTCCCTCCCGCCACCTCATCCCACTCCTCTACGTCATCACAGAGCACTGAGCTGAGCTCTCTGTGTTCTTTTATCAGCTTCCCACTAGCTTTCTGTTTTATACATGGTAGTGTATATAGGTTAGTTGCTAAGTTTCTACAGACCATTGTTAATGTTAATATCATGCTGTTTGGTTTTGAATTTACACATGCAGATGGTTTAAAAAATCAAGTAGTCCTATAGACTCATTTTTTACACCATTTTCTCAATATCCAGAAGCAATCATTTTCAATTGATTTTAGGTATTTCTTCTGGCATTTATGAGGAAGAATATCTCAAAATAAATGACTATATTTTTACCTCTTGATTAATCTATTAATTTCCCACAACTCACATTTAAGGAGGTAAGAAAGGGGGATTATAGATAATACATAACTGGGGCTTGATGACTGTGGATTCCACAGAACTGATTATGATGTTTTGTTCAGTAACCTCCAATATCAATTTATTGAGAACCTTCTTTTTAATCCAGTTAGATTCTCCAAAAAAGAATCTTTCAATCTTCTGCCTAGCGTTACTAGCATTTTACAAACAAAATAGTAAGGACTTGGGGTCTCATAGTAAGAGTGTAAAATCTCAGTCTGGTCTGTTTTCAGTAAAGTACTCTGCCAACTAGAATTCTCCAAATTTCCCCATTTGGGAACCTTCTGATTTACCAAAGAATAAACATTGTCTTCTGCTAGGATGATGGGTGGAAAGGTACTTGTCCAGTTGCAGATGACAGAGCCAGAATGCAAGAGACTGTCTTATTAAATAAGACTTCCAACCAGGCTTGCTCTTATTTTTCCCTTTAACCTGCTTCTGTAAGTCTGGGTGGTACAAATACTTAAGTTTCTTGGAAACCATAATGCAAACAGAATTGTTTCCTGGCTTTACCTACTGCTGGTTTTAAGATTCAACTTGCTTGGATTTGCTAAGTCATTTAGCTGTAGTCCTTCTGCCGTCTAGTTTTCACACTTTGGTACTATCATTATTCTCTTACTCTTTTTCTCTTCTTGTTTCATCCTTCTTAATAAAATATTTAATATTATGTTGTATTTTAACGTGGTTTGAAAGGGGATGGAGTTAAATATATATGTTCACTCTATCTTCTTTAACCAGAAATCAACATTGCTAATTTTATTATCTACTGAATAGTTTCTTCTTTTTAACATTTGTTAGATTTGAGATAAATACTTTTTTTTTTTAAAAAAGACAATTTCTATTTTAAGAAATGGGAAATTACCATAACCAATCCCTATACTCAGTCTCAGAGTAAGATTGCTCAGAGATTGCTATTTATATATTATCTATTTTATATTGAATGCTTTTATTATGGCACAGGCCTGAGTTCTTCACAGCATGGGGGGATGTTTGGCACTCTATTGCCCTGGTAACAATAACTAAGAGTCATACATTACAGAGCTCAATCTGTTAAGAGTCAGGACATGGACAAGATTATCAAAATTTCCAAATCAAAAACTGGGCACACAGATTAACCTTCAGAGGAAGTAAGCAGGCCCACCAATCATGGGCTGGACAATGTACTATGTTTGTTTCATTATCTTACTTTATATATATATATATATATATATATGCAATGATTTTTAGTTATTAAAGACAATGTCATATATACATTTCATTACTTCACATAATACATGTATGACATAGTTTTTACTGTATAAGCTTTATGAAAAAAATACATAATAATGCAGCTCTGTATGTACTCAAGTGATCAACTGACAAAACATAGTAGCTAAAGAAAGTAAAGTATAGAACAGAGTGTATAACCTGCTGCATTCTGTAAATACCTATATAGATGTGGCGACGCATTCAACATTTCTGGAGGAATGCATGAATGGTAGCAGGGACTGCCTCTGGAGAGGGAAAATAGATATCTGTGGGACAAGACTTGGAAGGGTAATTTTTCACTGCCTTTGTATACCTCTCAAATTCTATGTCGTGCAAATAACCTATTCAAAAATAAATAAAAGATAATTATAAAACATGTATAATTTGGCTTCTTCATTCCTGCCAAGTTCCAGATCATCTGATTGTCAGCCACAGACAGAAAGTAGCTCTTTTGGAAAAGATATCTTTTTTTCCCTTCCCTGCTTCCTGATGTGCCCCTCTTTTTTGTCAAACTTTATTGAAACCTTCATAAAGCAGCAATCAACTCCAGCATTCTGAATTTTTCTCCTTCATTAGAAGTGAAAACACTTCGGAAAAAAGATGGCCTGACTCTCAAATATATCAGATGATGGCTTAGGTACTTTGCTAACTTACCAGACTGAGATGGTGGGTGGGGTCCTCATCACCCTTCACCTGACTGCTTTGGCCAAGCCAAGATTGTATTTTAGGGTCTGTTACTTGCAAGAATTTTTGTTATCTGCAGGCCTATCACATTGAATAGCTTATCTAACTATGGTAAATATAAATGCATAAATGAATAATTTTGTTTATAGGATTAATATACCTAATTTTAAAAGGATTATGTAATAGAGGTTTTTCAGTCTGTGTTTTAAATTTCCCAACTGTTTAGTAATTATAGCTGTCTTCTTTCCCCGATTCCAAGATCTAGTCAAGGGTCATGCATTTTACTCAACTGTCATATCCATTTAACCCTCTTTAATATTTGTTTGATAACAGTATGGTCAGTTCAGTCAATTAAGTCGCTTAGTTGTAATTCACTTTTTGCGACCCATGGACCGCAGCACGCCAGGTTTCCCTGTCTATCACCAACTACTGGAGCTTGCTCAAGCTCGTGTCCATCAAGTTGATGATACCATCCAACCATCTCATTCTCTGTCGTCCCCTTCTCCTCCTACCTTCAATCTTTCCCAGCATCAGGGTCTCTTCAAATGAGTCAGCTCTTCACATCAGGTGACCAAAGTATTGGAGTTTCAGCTTCAGTATCAGTCCTTCCAATGAATATTCAGGAGTGATTTACTTTAGGATGGACTGGTTGGATCTCCTTGCAGCCCAAGAGACTCTCAAGAGTCTTCTCCAACACCATAGTTCAAAAGCATCAATTCTTCAGCTCTCAGCTTTCTGTATAGTCCAACTATGACATCCATACATGACTACTGGAAAAACCATAGCTTTGACTAGATGGATCTTTTTTGGTAATGTCTCTGTTTTTTAATATGCTGTTTAGGTTGGTCATAACTTTTCTTCCAAGGAGCAAGCGTCTTTTAATTTCATGGCAGTTATTTTGGAGCAAGTCTGTCACTGTTTCCATTGTTTCCCCATCTATTTGCCATGAAGTAATGGGACCAGATGCCAGGATCTTAGTTTTCTGAATGTTCAGTTTTAAGCCAGCTTATTCACGCTCCTCTTTCACTTTCATCATGAGTTTCTTTATTTCTTTGCTTTCTGACATAACAGTGGTGTCATCTGCATATCTGAGGTTATTGATACTTTTCCCGGCAATCTTGATTTCAGCTTGTGCTTCATCCAGCTCGGCATTTTGCATAAGGTACTCTGCATATAAGTTAAATAAGCAGGATGACAATATACAGCCTTAACGTACTCTTTTCCTGATTTGAAAGCATCAATTTTTTCTCTGGTTGCTCTGCCTTTTCTAAATCCAGCTGAATATCTGGAAGTTCATGGTTCATGTACTGTTGAAGCCTGTCTTGGAGAATTTTGAGCATTACTCTGCTAGTGTGTGAGATGAGTGCAATTGTGTGGTAGTTTGAACATTCTTTGGCATTACCTTTCTTTGGGACTAGAATGAAAACTGACCTTTTCCAGTCCTGCGGCAACTGCTGAGTTTTCCAGATTTGCTGGCATATTGAGTGCAGCACTTTCACAGCATCATCTTTCAGGATATGAAATAGCTCAGCTGGAATTCTATCACCTCCACTAGCTTTGTTTGTAGTGAGGCTTTTTAAGGCCCATTTGACTTTGCATTCCAGGATGTCCGGCTTTAGGTGAGTGATCACACCATCATGGTTATCTGGGTCATGAAGATCTTTTTTGTATAGTTATGTGTATTCTTGCCACCTCTTCTTAGTATCTTCTGCTTCTGTTAGGTCCACACAATTTCAGTGCTTTACTGTGCCTATCTTTGCATGAAATGTGCCCTTGGTATCTCTAATTTTCTTGAAGAGATCTCTAGTCTTTCCTATTCTATTGTTTTTCCTCTATTTCTTTTGCACTGACACTGACGAAGGCTTTCTCATCTCTCCTTGCTATTCTTTGAAACTCTGCATTCAAATGGGTATATCTTTCCTTTTCTCCTTTGCCTTTTGTGTCTTTTCTTTTCTCAGCTATTTGTAAAGCCTCCTCAGAAAACCATTTTGCCTTTCTGCATTTTTTTTTCTTGGGGATGGTCTTGATCACTGCCTCCTGTACAACATCACGAACCTCTGTCCATAGTTCTTCAGGCACTCTATCAGATCTAATCCCTTGAATCTATTTTTCATGTCCACTATATAATCGTAAGGGAATTGATTTCAGTCATACCTGAATGGTCTAGTGGTTTTTCCTACTTTCTTCAATTTAAGTCTCAGTTTTGCAATAAGAAGTTCATGATCTGAGCCACAGTCAGCACCGAGCCTTGTTTTTGCTGACTGTATAGAGGTTCACCATCTTTGGCTGCAAAGAGTATAATCACCTGATTTTGGTTTTGACCATCTGGTGATGTCCATGTGTAGAGTCTTCTCTTGTGTTGCTGGAAGAGGGTGTTTGTTATGACAGTGCGTTCTCTTGGCAAAACTCTGTTAGTCTTTGCCCTGCTTTGTTTTGTACTCCAAGGCCAAATTTGCCTGTTACTCCAGGTATCTCTTGACTTCCTAATTTTGCGTTCCAGTCCCCTATAATAAAAAGTCACATCTCTTTTGGGTGTTAGTTCTAGAAGGTCTTTTAGGTCTTCATAAAACCGTCAACTTCAGCTTCTTCAGAATTACTGGACGGGGCAAAGACTTGGATTACTATGATACTGAATGGTTTGCTTTGGAAATGAACAGAGATCATTCTGTCATTTTTGAGTTTGCATCAAAGTACTGCATTTTGGACTCTTTTGTTGACTATAATAACTAGTAGCTTCTAAAAATTAATTCAACTCTATATTCAATGTATTCTGTATTTCAATAGGAGTGCCAGTATAATCAGTTCAGTTCAGTTCAGTCGCTCAGTCGTGTTCGACTCTTTGCGACCCCATGAATCGCAGCACATCAGGCCTCCCTGTCCATCACCAACTTCTGGAGTTTACCCTAACCAATGTCCATCGAGTTGGTGATGCCATCCAGCCATCTCATCCTCTGTCGTCCCCTTCTCCGCCTGCTCCCAATCCTTCCCAGCATCAGGGTCTTTTCCAACGAGTCAACTCTTTGCATGAGGTGGCCAAGTATTGGAGTTTTAGCTTCAATATCAGTCCTTCCAATGAACACCCAGGACTCATCTCCTATAGGATAGACTGGTTGGATCTCCTTGCAGTCCAAGGGACTCTCAAGAGTCTTCTCCAAAACCACAGCTCAAAAGCATCAATTCTGCGGCACTCAGCTTTCTTTAGAGTCCAACTCTCACATCCATACGTGACTACTGGAAAAACCACAGCCTTGACTAGATGGACTTTTGTCGGCAAAGTAATGTCTCTGCTTTTTAATATGCTGTTTAGGTTGGTCATAACTGTCCTTCCAAAGAGTAAGCATCTTTTTATTTTCATGGCTGCAGTCACCATCGGTAGTGTTTTTGGAGCCCCAAAAAAATAAAGTCTGACACTGTTTCCAATGTTTCCCCATCTATTTCCCATGAAGTGGTGGGACAAGATGCCATGATCTTAGTTTTCTGAATGTTGAGCTTTTAGCCAACTTTTTCACTCTCCTCTTTCACTTTCATCAAGAGGCTTTTCAGTTCTTCACTTTCTGCCATAAGGGTGGTGTCATCTGCATATCTGAGGTTAATGATATTTCTCCCAGCAATCTTGATTCCAGGTTGTGTTTCTTCCAGCCCAGCGTTTCTCATGATGTACTCTGCATATAAGTTAAATAAGCAGGGTGACAATATACAGCCTTGACGTACTCTTTTTCCTATTTGGAACCAGTCTGTTGGTCCATGTCCAGTTCTGACTGTTGCTTCCTGACCTGCATACAGGTTTCTCAAGAGACAGGTCAGGTGGTCTGGTATTCCCATCTCTTTCAGAATTTCCCACAGTTTATTGTGATCCACACAATCAAAGGCTTTGGCATAGTCGATAAGGCAGAAATAGATGTTTTTCTGGGCGGATGTTGGCAATTTGATCTTTGGTTCCTCTGCCTTTCCTAAAACCAGCTTGAACATCTGGAAGTTCACGGTTCACGTATTGCTGAAGCCTAGCTTGGAGAATTTTGAGCATTACTTTACTAGCGTGTGAGATGAATGCAATTGTGCAGTGGTTTGAACATTCTTTGGTATTGCCTTTCTTTGGGATTGGAATAAAAACTGACCTTTTCCAGTCCTGTGGCCACTGCTGAGTTTTCCAGATTTGCTGGCATATCGAGTGCAGCACTTTCACAGCATCATCTTTCAGGATTTGAAATAGCTCAGCTGGAATTCCATCACCTCCACTAGCTTTGTTTGTAGTGATGCTTCCTAAGGCCCACTTGACTTCACATTCCAGGATGTCTGGCTTTAGGTGAGTGATCACACTATCGTGTTTATCTGGGTCGTGAAGATCTTTTTTGTATAGTTCTTCTGTGTATTCCTGCCACCTCTTCTTAATATCTTTTGCTTCTGTTAGGTCCATACCATTTCTGTCCTTTATCGAGCCTATCTTTGCATGAAATCTTCCCTTGGTATCTCTAATCTTCTTGAAGAGATCTTTAGTCTTTCCCATTCTGTTGTTTTCCTCTATTTCTTTGCACTGATCGCTGAGGAAGGCTTTCTTATCTCTCCTTGCTATTCTTTGGAACTCTGCATTCAAATGGGAATATCTTTCCTTTTCTCCTTTGCTTTTCACTTTTCTTCTTTTCACAGCTATTTGTAAGGTCTCCTCAGACAGCCATCTTGCTCTTTTGTATTTCTTTTCCATGGGGATGGTCTTGATCCCTGTCTCCTGTACATGTCACGAACCTCTGTCCATAGTTCATCAGGCACTCTGTCTATCAGATCCAGTCCCTTAAATCTATTTGTCACTTCCACAGCTTAATCATAAGGGATTTTATTTAGGTCATACATGAATGGTCTAGTTGTTTTCCCTATTTTCTTCAGTTTATGTCTGAATTTAGCAATAAGGAGTTCATGATCTGAGCCACATTCAGCTCCCGGGCTTGTTTTTGCTGACTATATCGAGCTTCTCCATCTTTGGCTCCATCTCCATCTCCATTTTGGCCAAGTATAATAGAAAACAGCAAAATAAATAACAAATAGGCCAGGTCCTCAGAGCAAATATAAGGTAGTGGAAGAGAGAATTATGTACAATATTCAGTACAACATTCCACTTCCATTCTAGACTTGGAAATTCTAAATGAAGTAAAATCTTAGTTATAGAAGCTAATTTACATTCCAACGTTCTAGTCCATAGTTTTTCATGTCAATCATTTTACCACTAGTATTGTGTACCATTATAAATACATATCACATTACATTATACAAATCTGTTTATATATCTGCTTCCTCAGCTGGTTTATGAGCTCCTCCACAGCAGGAACTAGAGTTCATGGCTAATATCTACTATAGTGTACACACAATAACTGTGTGAATCACAAGGTAGGAAGTTAAATCATTGAATGAAAGGTAAAGTGGTATTAGAAGATCAGCTAAGGAGTAGTTTTAATTCCCACTGGATAGCTTGGAGAAAGCTACAAAAACAAGGGAGCACTTAAAGAAAACTGAGATCTTAATATATAAAAATATAATGAGACAGAGGATTATGTGCAGACAGAACAGGAAAACTTTGCAAAAGTATGAAGGTAAAAAAGGTACTGGGTATGCCTTACAATGTTCATAATCCAGTATCATTGGAATTTCAAGTTTCTGCGACTGACTGATAGATGTATTAACTATAGGGAGGAGTAGTGGGAATAACACCTACACAAATTAGCAGTGATCTGAGTGGGTCATCTTTCCCAGAGCTGTACTACTGTGGCAAGAATAGTACAGGTCTATCAAAACGGTGCACAAAATGGCCTTTGAGAATTTATCCATATGTCTGAACACAATTCAGATGTCTATATATTATCTTGGAATAATGTAGAACACCCTTTACCAATGGCATTTCATGGAAATAATATACTCCTAGAGAAATGCAAACATCTGAGGAACTGAGTTCAACCCAGTGTATTTTCCCAAATAATCTGACCATGGGAAACTTCCGTCATAAAATTCCTATTAACATCTCAGTTTGGAAAATATTATTGTTATTTCCCTACATTTAATATATAAGGTATCACTACTACTTTGAGTCATCAAATGGGTCTATTTCAAGCTTTATGATGTTATATTACTACAATATTACTACTTGGAACAACTCCTAAATATTCACCCATTTGGTATCAAGCAGAGGATATGAGCTAGTATCAGAAGAAATTATCACAATAAGTTTACTTTTGTCTTATATATCCAGACTACATGAATTGTTTAAGAATTTACGGTGGTTTAACCTAAGCTATAGTGAAATTTAGTCAGAGAAACATAAAATTTCATTTAGCTATACTTCACTAAAAATATAAAGAAAGTGGAAACAAGATGAAAGTCTACAAATAGGGGAATAGTTAAATAAACTTCTGTACTTCATACTACACAATATTGCAGTCTTTAAGAAAACAAATTAGAGCTATTTCTACAACATATTGAAGGGTGAGAAATGCAAGGTGAAGGTATGTAGGTATGTATGTGTGTGTGTGTGTGTGTGTGTGTGTGTGTGTGTGTGTGTATGTATGTAATCCCATCTTTTAAAGCAATGAAAAATTCCTCTCTATGTATGTGTATGTACATATGTGTTATACTAATTGAGAATAGGAAAGATACTAGGTTAAGAAAAGAAGATTGCATGGTATGAATATGATAAGAATTTTATAAGCATATAAAAAATAAGGTCTAAGAAAATCAAGAAAACCTAGAGAATTTACATCAAAGTTGATTCTAACTAATACAATAAACCTATCCTGATTTCTTGATGACTTCCTATTAATTACAGTAAAGGCTTGGGCAAGTGGGATATAGCATAAATTACATATTCTATCGTGATCTGATTCTTATTTTTCTCACATTCCCAGTATATATTCTACATTCCAGCTATAATAAACCACTTAGTATTTACTGGAATACTCTGTGTTACTGCATATTCCAGTACCTTGGTATATAACAGGTCCATTGCCCAAAATGCCCTTTTATTTTTTGTTTCTTTGCATGTGGAATTCTTACCTAAAAAATCTGCATAAGACATAGTTGAACAAATCTTAAAAATATGTGATGCATAATAAGCATTAGGGCTTCCAAGGTGGCACAGTGATAAAGAATCCACGTGCCAATACAGGAGATGCAAGAGATGCTGGTTTGATCCCGGGGTTAGGAAGATTCCCTGGAGAAGAAAATGACAACCCACTTCAAGTATGCTAGCCTGGAAAATTTCATGGACAGAGGAGCCTGGCAGGCTACAGTCCACGGGGTCCCAAAGATTTGGTAGTGACTGACTGACTAAGCACATATATATAATAGGCATTAAGTATGACAGAAATTCAGAGTCCCGACTAGAGTTGTCAGGAAAACATAGTATATGAATTAGTTCTTGAAAGATCAGCACTTTAACTGAAGTGAGAAGAGAAGGTACAGGCATACTTTAGATATATTGCAGGTTCAGTTCCACATCATCACTATAAAGCAAATATTACTCTCAACAAAACAACTCACACAAATATTCTGCTTTCCTAGTACATAAAAAATTTATTTTATGTTATATTTTAGTCTATTAATTGTATACTAACAATATGTCTAAAAAAAAAGACATGCATACCTTAATGAAAAAAAAACTTTATTGCTAAAATACACTAACCATCCTCTGAGTCTTTAGTGGGTTATAATCATTTTGCTGGTGGAAGATCTTGCCTCAGTGTTGATGGCTGCTGAATGATCAGGGTGGTAGTTGCTGAAAGTTGAGGGGGTACCATGGCAATTCCTTAAACTAATAAAGCAATGATGAAGTTTGATGTATTGAGTGACTCTTACTTTCAATCGAAATTTCTCTGTAGCACACAATGCTGTTTGATAGCATTTTACCCACAGTAGAACTTCTTTCAAAACTGGATTCAATCCTCTTAAACCATGCTATTGCTTCATCAACCAAGTCAATGTAATAGCCTAGATTTTTTGTCATTTTCAACAATTTTCATAGCATCTTCATTATGAGTAGATTCCATTTCACTCAAGAAACCACATTCTTGCTTATCCCTAAAAAGTAACTTCATCCATTCAAATTTTATCATGAGATTACTGTAATTCAATTAAAGCTTCAGGTTCCACTTCTAATTTTAGATCTTTTGTTGCTTCCACCACACTCACAGTTATTTCCTCCACTGAACTCTTGAACCTCTCTAAGTTATCTATGAGAGTTGGAATCAATTTTTAAGTTCCTGTTAATGTTGATATTCTGACCTCTTCCCATGAATGACAAATATTCTTAATGGCATTTGGACTGGTAAATCCTTCCCAGAAGGTTTTCAGCTTACTTTGTCCAGACCCATCAGAGTAATCACTATCTATGGCAGCTATAGCCTTATGAAATGTATTTTTTAAGGGATAGGGCTTGAGAGTTGAAATTACTCCTTGATCTGTGGAGCTACAGAATGGATATTGTGTTAGCAGGCATGAAAATAACATGAATCTCATTGTACATCTCCATCAAAGCTCTTGGGTGACAAGGTGCATTGTTAATAAGCAGTAATATTTTGAAAGGAATCTTTTTCCTAAGCAGTAGGTCTCAATAGTGAGCTAAAAATATTCCGTAAATCATGTTATCAACAGACTGCTGTCATGTAGGCTTTGTTGCTCTATTTACAGAGCACAAACAGAGTAGATTTAGCATAATTGTTAGGGTCCTAGGATTTTCAAGAATGGTAAATGAGCACTGCCTTCAACTTTAAGTCATCAGCTGCATTAGCCCCTAACAGGAGGGTCAGTCTGTATTTTGAATCTTTGAAGGCAGACACTGACTTTTCCTCTCCAGCTATGAAAGTCCTTAACGGCATCTTCTCAATATAAGGGTACCCTGGAAATCTGTTGTACAGTGCATCAATCTTCATTATCTTAGCTAGATCTTCTGGATAACTTGCTGCAGCTTCTACATCAACACTTGCTGCTTCACCTTGCACTGTCATGCTATGTTACGGAGATAGGTTCTTTCCTTAAACCTCATGAACCAAGCTCTGTTAGCTTTAAACTTTACTTCTGTAGCTTCCTCAACTCTCAGCTTTCATAGAAATGAAGAGCACTAAGGCCTTGCTCTGGATTAGGCTTTGGCTTAAGGGAATCTTGTGACTGTTTTGATCTATCCAAGCCACTAAAACTTTTTCCAATCAGCAATAAGATTGTTTTGTTTTCTTGTCATTCAAATGTTTTCTGGAGTAGCATTTTTAATTTTCTTCAATAGATTTTCATTTGCATTTACAACTTGGCTTACTGTTCGGCACAAGAGGTCTAGTTTTTGACCTATATCAACTTTTGACATGCCTTCCTCACTAAGCTTAATAATCTAGCTTTTGATTTAAATTGGAGAGATGTGGAACTCTTCCTTTCACTTGAATTCTTAGAGGCCACTGTAGGGTTATTAATTGGCCTAATTTCAATATTGTTTTGTCCTAGGGAACAGGGAGACTGAAGGAGAGGGAGATGGGGAACAGCCAATTAGTGAAGCAGTCAGAACACACGCAACATTAATTCCTGCATCTTATATGGGTATGGTCCTGGTGTCTCAAAACAAGTACACCAGTAACGTCAAAGATCACTGATTACAGATCACCATAACAAATATAATAATAAAGAAAAAGTTTGAAATACTGCAAGAATTACTATCAAAACTTGGCACAGAGAGAAGTGAGCAAACGTAGTTAGAAAAATAGCACCAATAGACTTGCTGAATGCAAGGATTGCCACAAACTTTCACTCTCTAAGAAATGCAACATATGTGAAGTGCAATAAAGTGAAGCCCAATAAAATGAGGTATGGTTGTATTACAAGCAGGGAGAAAAGACAAAAAACAAGGTATACAGGTGGTATACAGTAATGACATCTTTAGGAGGGCGTGTGGCAAGTAATTGTGGATGGGGAGATGGATGAATTTATCAGAGAATTAATACAGGAAAACAGCAAGTTATAAGATGGGAAGGTTGGAACAGGGTCAGCCAATTTAGACTTAAATATGAAGCAAGGCACCTAGCTTAAATACCTAGGTTCTTCAAATAGGACAATGTAAACCTCATGTGATCCTAGAAGGCCCAAAATACACATAAAGCATCTTTCTGAATCATGAAATTTATTTGGAAATTCTAAGAATTAAGTAATTTAAGGATCACATGAGCTTTACATTGTCCTATTTGAAGAACACAGGTATTTAATCTAAGACAGCATATTAAAAAGCAGAGACATTACTTTGTCAACAAAGGTCCGTCTAGTCAAGGCCATGGTTTTTCCAGTGGTCATGTATGGATGTGACAGTTGGATTATAAAGAAAGCTGAGTGCCGAAGAATTGATGCTTTTGAACTGTGGTGTTGGAGAAGACTCTTGAGAGTCCCTTGGACTGCAAGGAGATCCAACCAGTCAATCCTAAAGGAGACCAGTCCTGGGTGTTCATTGGAAGGACTGATGTTGAAGCTGAAACTCCAATACTTTGACCACCTGATGCAAAGAGCTGACTCATTTGAAAAGACCCCGATGCTGGGAAAGATTGAGGGCAGGAGGAGAAGGGGCAGAGGAGGAGATGGTTGGATGGCATCACCGACTCAATGGACATGGGTTTGGGTAGACTCTGGCAGTTGGTGATGGACATGGAGGCCTGGCATGCTGCGGTTCACGGGGTTGCAGAGAGTTGGACACAACTGAGCGACTGAACTGAAACCTCATGTGATCCTAGAAGGCCCAGAATACACATAAAGCATCTTTCTGAATCATGAAATTTATTTGGAAATTTTAAGAATTAAGTAATTTAAGTTTTAACTTAAATTTAAAGCACTATTTAAAAACATTTATTTAAATTTAACATATTATTTTTATATTAAAACAAATACAGACATTTCTCCAAAGAAGATTAATAGATGACCAAAAAACACATGAGGCTCCCAGGGTAGCTCAGCTGGTAAAGAATGTGCCTGCAATGCAGGAGACCCCAGTTTGATTCCTGGGTAAGGAAGATCTTCTGAAGAAGGGATAGGCTTCCCACTCCAGTATTCCTGGACTTCCCTGGTGGCTCAGTTGGTAAAGAATCCCACCTGCAATGCAGGAGACCTGGTTTTGATCCCTGGGTTGGGAAGATCCCTAGGAGAAGGGAATGGCTACCCACTCCAATATTTTGGCCTGGAGAATCCCATGGACTAATAGTCCATGGGGTCGCAAAGAGTCAGAAATGACTAAATGACTTTCACTTTTCTTTCAATAAACACACAAAACAATGCTCAATATGACTAATTATTAGAGAAATGAAAATCAAAACTACAATGCAGTATCACCTCACCTCAGTCAGAATGGTCATCATGAAAAAATCTGCAAATGGTAAATGCTGGAGAGGATAAGGAGAAAAGGGAACCTTCCTACACTGTTGGTGGGAATGTAAACTGATATAGCCTTTATAGAGAAGAGTATGGAGATTTCTTTAAAAACTAGAAGTAAATCCATCATATGACCCAGCAATCCCACTGGGCATATACCCTCAGAAAGCCACAATTCTAAAAGACATATGTACCTTAATGTTCACTGTGGCAATATTTACAACAGCCAGGACGTGGAGCAACTTAGATGTCCATCAAGAGATGAGTGGATAAAGAAGATATGGCATATGTAAGCAATGGAATATAAGCCATAAAAAAGAATGTATTTGCGTTAGTTCTAATGAGGCAGATGTACCTAGAGCCTGTTATACAAAGTAAAGTAAGTCAGAAAGAGAAAAACAAGTATCGTATATTAAAACATATATATGGAATCCAAAAATGGTATTGATGAACCTATTTGCAGGGACGGAATGGAGACACAGACACAGAATGGACTTGTGGATATAATGGGGGAGGAGAGAGTGGGATGAACGGAGAAAGTCACATCGACATATATACAATATCATATGTAAAACAGATAGCTGATGAGAAGTTGCTATACACCATAGGGAGGCCAGGCTGGTGCTCTGTGATGACCTAGAGGGATGGGATGGGAGGAGGCTTAACAGGGAGGGGATATAATTATGGCGGATTTATTTTGTCTGCCCTCTGATGGATAAGGATAAGAGGCTTGTGGAAGCTTCCTGATGGGAGGTACTGGCTGTGGGGCAAACTGGGTCTTGCTCTGATGGGTCATGGTCATGGTGGAGGGTTCTGACAAAACGTGGTCCACTGGAGAATGGAATGGCAAATCACTTCAGCAATCTTCCTATACTAAAAAGATCCTCATGAACCAGATAACCATTGTGGTTATCTCAGTAAACCATCACTCACGATGGTGTGATCATGCACCTAGAGCCAGACATCCTGGAGTGAGAACTCAAGTGGGCCTTCGGAAGCATCAGTAGGAACAAAACTAGTGGAAGTGATGGAATTCCAGCTAAGCTATTTCAAATTCTAAAAGATGATGCTGTGAAAGTGCTGCACTCAATATTCCAGCAAATTTGAAAACTCAGCAGTGGTCACAGGACTGGAAAAGGTCAGTTTTCATTCTAGTCCCAAAGAAAGGCAATACCAAGGAATGTTCAAACTATGCACAATTGCACTTACTTCACATGCTAGCAAAGTAATGCTGAAAATTCTCCAAGCCAGGCTTCAACAGTACACGAATCGAGAACTTCCAGATGTTCAAGCTGGATTTAGAAAAGGCAGAGGAACCAGAAATCAAATTGCCAACATCCGCTGGATCATCAAAAAAGGAAGAGAGTTCCAGAAAAATATCTACTTCTGCTTTATTGACTATGCCAAAGGCTTTGACTGTGTGGATCACAACAAACTGTGGAAAATTCTTAAAGAGATGGGAACAGCAAAGCACCTGACCTGCTGCTTGAGAAACCTGTATGCAGGTCAAAAAGCAACAGTTAGAACTACACATGGAACAAAGGACTGGTTCCAAATTGGGATAGGAGTACGTCAAGGCTGTATATCATCATCCTGCCTATTCAACTTATATGCAGAGTACATCATGCGAAATGCCAGGCTAGATGAAGCACAAACTGGAATCAAGGTTGCCGGGAGCAATATCAATAACCTCAGATATGCAGATGACATCATCCTTATGGCAGAAAGCGAAGAGGAGCTATAGAGCCTCTTCATGAAAGTGAAAGGGGAGAATGAAAAACTAGCTTAAAATTAAACATTCAAAAACTAAGATCATGGCATCCAGTCCCATCACTTTATGGTAAATAGATGGGGAAACAATGGAAACAGTGACAGACTTGCTCCAAAATCACTGCAGATGGTGACTGAAGCCATGAAATTAAAAGACGCTTGCTCCTTGGAAGAAAAGTTACAACCAATCTAGATAGCATATGAAAAAGCAGAGATATTACTTTGGGGACAAGTCTGTCTAGTCAAAGCTGTGGTTTTTCCAGTAGTCATGTATGGATGCCATAGCTGGACCACAAAGAAGGCTGAGTGCCAAGGAATTGATGATTTTGACTGTGGTGTTGGAGAAGACTCTTGAGAGTCCCTTGGACTGCAAGGAGATCCAACCAGTCCATCTTAAAGGAAATCAGTCTTGAATATTCATTGGAAGGACTGATGCTGAACCTGAAGCTCCAATACTTTGGCCACCTGATACAAAGAACTGACTGATTATAAGGACCCAGATGCTGGAGGAGAAGGGGATGCCAGAGGATGAGATGGTTGGATGGCATCACTACTTGATGGATATAAATTTGAGCAGACTCCAATAGATGGTGAAGGACAGGGAAGCCTACCATGCTGCAGTCCACAGGGTTGCAAAGAGTCGGACACAACTGAGCAACTGAACAAAAACAATGGCTGGTTTGTGTTGTTGTATGTCAGAAACCAATACAACATTATAAAGTAGTTCAAGAAAGAATGTGAAAGAAAATGTTAGTTGCTCAGTTGGGTCCGACTTTTTGCAACCCCATGGACTGTAGCCTGCCAGCCTCCTCTGTCCATGGGATCTCCAGACAAGAATACTGGAGTGGGTAGTCATACCCCTTCTCCAGGGGTTCTTCCCAACCTAGGGACTGAACCCAGGTCTGCTGCATTTCAGGCAAATTCTTTACCGTCTAAGTTACCAGGGAAGCTCTGTGATGTAGAGGGGTGGGATTGGAGGAAGTTCGAGAGGGAGGGGATATATGTATAATTATGGCTGACTTGCATTGTTGTCGGCAGAAACCAACACAACACTGTAAGGCAACTTTCCTCCAATTAAAGAAAAAAAGACAAATGGATGTATTACCAAGTGGGATTTAAAATATGTGCAAATTTTTTTAAGATAAAACAGGAAACTTTCAGGAAATACTGAACTTGTCATGAGTTGTTTCCAGCTATGCTACCACATCAAATCCTAGTGGGTTCTCTCCTTTACATCTTGTCCTGGCAGTGGAAAGACAGTCATGAAAGGGATTTGGGCAAGGAAGTAACTGGATTAAAGTGATGACTTACATATATTAAACTAGCAGCAGGATGCAGGCTGGCCTAGAAATGGGGAGAAGATTAGAAATATGTATCCTAGGTAAAGAACTACTGCACCAGTCCAGAATAGCACTACTAGAATGGAAAGAGGTGTGACAAGCTCCATTAAGGAACTTAGTATTTCAACTAATATTGCAGCCCTTGCAATGTATTAGAATTGGTTCAATGATATGAGACCTTCTTTACATTGAGAGGTCATTTACTGTTGGTTAAATATCAAATCTGGTGCCAGAATTCTTAGGCTTAAATTTTGGCTCAAGCACTTACTTGCTGTATAAGTTTGTACAAGTTACTTAACTGTTCTGTATCTCTATTTTCTCATCTGTGTAACGGGAATAACTATAGTACTACCTACTCCACTGTAGGACTAAATGAGTTAAAACATATAAAACATCTAGAACAGAGCCTGGCACAGTAAGTACTATATAAGTGTTAGCTGCTGTAATAACTTTTTAAGAAAATTGTTTATATTAACTCTTATCTTTCCTGAGATTTGAAGTTTGGGGGAATTATGGAGATCTGCAGTGTGAGTGTATATTCTCTAATTCTATAATGACTCTGGAAAAATCTTTGAATCCTAGAGTATCAGCCCAGAGATCAATGAGGGCTTTAAAAGCATTATAGGTTGGGTTAGTTCATCAGTACAGTTTGTACCCTGTGGTACCTTCATTACCATTAAAAAGTCTCTTATAAATTTGATAATGTACTTTAAAAAGCAAGTGTTTTTGGTACCTAATAAGATTAAATTTACTTGATAAAAGCTAACTGTTAATTCTAAAATAGTAGAGAAAAGTTATACATATCTTGCCAGAATGGGCAAACTCAGTGATTTGCTATATATTATGGTATGGTACAGTGCAATGGTAGTTTTATTAATATTAGGGTGGACCATATAAAATTGTTATAGTCAATCATTTTTAACTTACAAAAAATGACAAATTCATATAGTTCAGGTTAATACTGCCTTAAATATATTGTGGACAAATAATATATACTTTTGTTTTTCTCTAACAAATTCTACACTTTTGTTTTTAAAAATAATCATGGAATGATTTGAACAAACGAGGTCAACAATAGCAAACAAAGTCACTCGTAAGTAAGATACCTGTCCGGAACCTGAAAAACTCCTTTGTCTCAACCTTTAACCCCTGATTCCTCTCCTAGTTCCTGCAGTGCTGTTGTGAACAGGCTGGCTCAAAGGGTGGCCTTGAAGACGTCTCTCCACCAATTTTGCATATATTAGCCACCAAATGCCTTGCTTTGTTTGGGATATTGATTTTTAATAAATTATTATAGAAGTATAGTTGATTTATCATATTGTGTTAGTTTTAGCTATACAGGAAAGGGATTCAGTTATATACACACATATACATATTTTTCACATTATTTCCATTGTGGGTCATTGTAAGATATTGAGTATAGTTCCCTGTGTTATACATTGTTTCTTATCTATTTTATACAGAGTAGTTTGTGTCTCTTAATTCCATATTCCTAATTTATATCTTTGGTATGATAAATGATATCATATGATAAGTGATATCATATCAAGCTAAAAAAAAAAGTACAAATGAATCTATATATGAAACAGAAACAGACTCATAGACTTAAGAGACAAACTTATGGGATATTTCTTGGAAAGATTTTCTAGAAGTGTAACATTATTCCTCAGAAACTTAAAGGTTTTTGACTACGCTAATGAATGAAAAAGTAAACTGACTTTCTACTGAATGCCTTTTGCAATGTTTTGGCGGATATGCTAAAATTCAGAAGGTCATACTTATTAAAATCAGTAGCAGCTCTAATTATTTGACTGGCCATCTGCAATCATTGTTTCACCCTCTGAGACCAATTGAAAATACAAACAGTACTTCGAACATATAATATCTCCCACTTAAAAACCTTCAATAGCTTCACATTCTTCAGCTTCAGAATAAAAATGTCTTCAGATGGTCTTGTACAGCTACTACGATCCAGTTACTTAATTCCTCTAATAACTTTCTATCCATTGACATCTTTTACCAAGTAGTTTACTTTATCTCCTGGATACACTGTCCCTTCAGTGCCTGGTATTCTCTTATGTTCCTTCTGGCGACATGGCTTCCTACTATGTCTTCTGACTAAAAATACTCTTTTCTTCTCTCTTGATGGAGCTAACCCATATTTTACTGGCAATTAACTATAAGACAATATAACTCATTGCCATGTTAGCCTGTGAATGAAGAATAATGGGGTGGTTATTCTATTAGGTGTCCCTGTATCTTAGTTACTAGCAGTAGAAACCAATTCAGTGTAATCTCAGCAGAAAATTTTCTTAAAAGATAGGAAGCATCTTACAGAATTCCAGGAAGTTACAGAATCAGCTTTGGAGGCTACCTAGCCAGGAAAAGATGCAGCAGTGTGCAACGCTCCTGCCTGGGTGCTGCAAGCTGAATGCTGCCACTAGAATGACTTTTCTGTTATACCAGACACTGGAAGCAGCTGCCACTGCTAGTACTATTTTTCTCCATAAAAAATAGTCTGTGATCTGTTTTTAAATGTCTCTAGGTTTTGCCTCAAAGATATTGTGTGTATGCTTGATTGGCAGAGTCCTGTTTGTGGAGTGACACTCAATATGTAAGGAAGGCTCAGAAAATAAGTGGTCAGCATTTTAAGTCTTTCAAGTAGGAACTAGCTCTAACTCAGAATGTAGGGAATCCTCTGAGCACAGAAAAAGGACTCTAATATTAATGAACCAAGAGCAGTAACACATATCCATTAGATTTAGAATGGAGACAGAATTGACAAATTTTTTTCAGAGAAGGTAATACTTTAGTTGGATCTCTCTTTCTCTCTCTTGCTTCTGTCAAATAAGAATTTGTCAGGAAATGTGAAAGCAAGTGAAAGGGAAGATGCTGCAGAGAGAGAAAAGAGACTAGCAGTGGTTCCTAAGCAGCTTTATGATCAAAAGAGCTTTTAAAAAAATTCATCACCTATAAAGAATCTGATTCAGTATTTGTGGACTGGGGCCGCAGCATCTCTTATCATTATCAGGATACTTTTGCAATCACTTGGTTGAGCAGATCTGAAAGTGAAGGCATGAACACGTGAAGTAAATCATATGTCTGGAGAAAGTAGCAAGTTTTTGACTCAGTGTAGCCAAAGCACAAGGAGAAGATCAGAGATGAGGCAAGAGCAGTAAACTATGGCCAAATAGGAAAAGTTATAAAAGCCTTCCTAAGCAGTTTGAAGTTTATTCTACAGGCCACCGGACATTTTTGAAAACTGGAATGATATGACATAGAAACCTGTTAACTCTGTATGTGAGTGAAATGTAACACCCCAGTGAACAACAGGGAATGGTTGGATATCAGTTATCAAATAAAACTGAAAAATTATCACTGAGAACATGGAATAAAACTGAGCCTTTTATATATATTGTATGTAGGTGTCTGAAGGCTTAATCAAGCAGTAGATCTAGAAGATTTTTTACTCTAGTTTTCTTGGGCAAATCAGAGTGGAGGACTCATAGACTAGGTGGGGGGAAGTGAGAACTCTTCAAATTCTTTAACTTCTTACAGTCAAATGCTTCAACTTTAATTTCACAATTCTTAAAATTCTAAAGAATCTGAGACAGACTACTTTAAATGGAGGACAGAACAAAGATCAACTTTTGCCAGGGAAACTCTGGGAAGAAAATGGCTGCTGGAAAAGGAAGGAGAGCCTGTACCATCCTGGCTGGTGTAGCCTAGGTTAATTAGAGAATTATCTTCTCTTGGAGAAAGGGGAAAGCTTCCTCTTGGGCTTAGTCACATTGTGGATGGATGAAGGCAATAACATGTCAAAAAAATAAGATTGGCTGTGACCCAGAACTGCTTATTTCCTTTCCTTGTATGTGACTTACAAAGCATCATATATATAAACAGGTGATCTTAAGTTAGGCTGAGTATACCTATTCATACTGTTGGCCCTAAGTCTATACATTATTATTTTTATTTCCAACAAAAATTAATTTAAAAAAGCCTCAATAAATTTAAAAGGATTGAATCATACAAAGTATGTTCCCCAGTCAAAATAGTATGAAATTAAAAATCAGTACCAGAAAGAAATTTGGAAAATTGAAAAGTATATTGATACTAAACAATACATTCTTCAATAATCAATAGGTCAAGAAAAAAATAAAAGGCATAATAGAAAATATTTTAAGATGAATGAAAACAAGCTATAATGTAAGGGATGAAGTAGTGCTTAGAGGAAAATTATAAGTAAAAGCACCTATATGAATACAGAAGAAAGGTCTCAATTCATTAACCTAACTTTCTACCTTAAGGTATCAATAAGAGAAACTGAGAGAAAGTTGAAGGAAGGAAACAATTAAAGTTATAGCAGAAATAAATAAAATGGAGAATATTAAAAAAATGGAGAAAAATCCATAAAATTACAATTTGGTTCTTAAAAGGTCAACCAAATTGCCGAACTTTTAGCTAGATTAATCAAAGGGAAAAAAGAAAGAGAGAAGGTGAAAATTGCCATTATGAGAAATGAAAGAGAGGATGCCACTGACTTGCAGAAAGAAAAGAGTATAAGGCAAAACAAAATAAAAATTAGATAACTTAGATGAAGTGGACAAATTCCTAAAATATATAAACTACTATAAACGACTCAAGAATAGAAAATCTGACTAGACCTATGACAAATAACATGCTTAGTCACTCAGTTGTGTCCAACTCTTTGCGACCCCATGGATGGTAGTCCACTAGGCTCCTCTGCCCATGGGATTTCCCAGGAAGAAAATTGGAGTGGGTTGTCATTCCCTTCTCCTGGGAATCTTCCTGACCCAGGGATTGAACCTGCATCTTCTGTATTACAGGCAGATTCTTTACTGCCTGAGTTACCAGGGAAGTGACTGAATTAGTAATACAAAAACTTCCCACAAGTGTTAATGTAGATTCATCAGTTATTACAAATGTACCACTCTGGTGGAGGATGTTGATGATGGCAGACACATGCATGTATAAGGAAAAGGGAGTCATGGGAAATCACTGTATCTCTCCCTAAATTTTTCTGTGAAGTTAAAACTGCTCTGTAAAACAACAACAACAAAAACTTCCCATATATAAAAGCCTATATAAAAGCCTAGGTCCAGACAGATTCACAGAAGAATTCTTTCAAATATTTAAAACATAATCAATACTAATTCTTCACAAACTCTTCCAAAAAACAGAAGAGGAGAGAACATGTCTCAATTCATTCTGAAGCCATTATTATCCTTATACAAAAATTAGACAAAGTCATCACAGGTAAAGAAAACTACAGAACAATATCTCTTATGAATACCGACACAGGTATCTTCAACTAAATAGTAGCAAACCAAATAAAGCAACATATGAAAAGGTCATACACCATGACTATTTATCTTACAAATGTAAGGTAAGTTTAACATACAAAAGTTAATCTAATACCACATCAATAGAGTACAGACAAAAATTCATGTGATCATCTTAATAGATGCAGTATATGCATTTGACAAAATCTAACACCTCTTTCGGAGAAGGCAATGGCAACCCACTCCAGTACTCTTGCCTGGAAAATCCCATGGACGGAGGAGCCTGGTAGGCTGCAGTTCATGGGGTCATGAACAGTCGGATACGACTGAGCGACTTCACTTTCATTTTTCACTTTCATAAAGTGGAGAAGGAAATGGCAACCCACTCCAGTGTTCTTGCCTGGAGAATCCCAGGGACGGCAGAGCCTGGTGGGTTGCCGTCTATGGGGTCGTACAGAGTTGGACATGACTGAAGCGACTTAGCAGCAGCAGCAGCAACACCTCTTTATAATAAAAGCATCCAACAAATTAGAATAAGAAGGGAACTTCTTTAACTAACAAAAGGCATTTATTAAAAATCCAGGCTTCCCAGATGTGCTAGTGAAAAGAATCTGCCTGTCAATGCAGGAGATGCAACAGATGTGGGTCCAGTCCCTAGGTTGGGAAGCTCCTCTGCAGTAGGAAATGGCAACCCATTCCAGTACTCTTGCTGGAAAATTCCATGGACAGAGGAGCCTGGCGGGCTACAGTCCATGGGGCTGCAAAGAGTCAGACATGATTGAGCACACAACACACATACTAAAAACCCATGGCTTACATCATACCTAATGAAGTAAGAATGAGTGCATTCCCCCCAGATCAAGAAGAAAACAAAGGATGTCCACTCTCACTATTTTGTTTAACATTGTACTAGAGGTTCTGGCCAGGGAGACTAGGCAACTAAATGTAATAAAAGGCATCCAGATTTGGTAAAATGTGTAACTACCTGTATTTCAGATGGTATGATTTTATATACAGAAAAACCAAATAAATGCCTTGAAAAGGTATAGAAATAAACAAGTTCAGCAAGGTTAAAGAATGCAAGATCAATATACAAAGAAAGTCATATTTCCCTATACTAGTTACGAACAATATGAAAGGAAATTAAGAAAAATTCTATTTAAATCATTTCAAAAGAATAAAATATTTAGGAATGAATTTAATAAAAGAAGTATAAATTTATACTTTCAAAAGTATAAAATATTGTTAAAAAAATTAAAGAAGCCAAATAAATGGAGACATTTCATGTTCATGGATGAACATGAGCCTTAATATTTTTAGGATGTCAGTATTCCCCAAGTTGGTCTTTAGAATAATATCTATCAAAAATTACAACTGGCCTCTACAGAAATTGACAAGCTGAACTAAAGAGTCATATGGAAATTCAAGGGAAACAGAATAGCTAGAGTGAAGAAAAACAAAAGCAAAGGTAGAGGTCTCATACTATCTTATTTCAAACATCAACAAGTTATACTACTTAAGACAATAAGGTATTGGAATAAAGACAGATATATAGATACACAGAACAGGACTGAAAATTGAAAACCAAACCCTCACATTTATGGTCAGTGAATTTCAAGAAGGGTGCTAAAAACAATTCAATGGGAGAAAGAATAGTCTTTTAAAGAAATGGTGCTATGACAACTGGATACTCACATTAAAAGAAATGACACTGGGTATATTCTTCATACCACACACAAAAAATTAACTCAAAATAGGTCCTAGACCTAAACGAATAAGCTAAAAGTATAAAACTCTTAGAAGAAAATACAAAATTAAATTTTGTGATCTTCAGTTAGACAAAATCTTAGATATGATACTAAAATCACAAGTGATAAAGAAAAATAGATAAATTGTACATGATCAAAACTGAAACTTGGTTGTGCTTTACAAGAAATGTATTTAGAGTATAGAAAGAACTCTTAAAATAATAGTAAAGGCAACTCAATAGCAGGCAACCCATCTAAACAGGCATTTCTTCAAGAAGATAGACAAATGGTCAATAAGGACACAAAAAGATTCTCAACATCACTTGACACTAGAGAAATGTACAACACCACAATCAGGTAACACTTGTATCTATTAAGAAGGATTATAATAAAATAAAAGATGCTAGTAAGCACTGACAAAGATATGAAGAAACTGAAAGCATCATATGTCCTTAGTAGGTTGTAAAATAGTACCGCCAGTTTGGAAAACTGCCTCAAAGTTCCTCAAATATTAAAAACAGAGATATCATAAGACTAGTAATTCTATACCTAGTTATATACCAAAGAGCAATAAGAACACATGTTCACACAAACACTCGTACACAAATGCTCATAGCAGCATTATTCATAATAGCTAAAAAGTAGAAACAATCTAAATGTTCACCAACTGATGGACAAATAAAATTGGTATATCCATAAATGGAAAATTATTTGGCAATAAAAAGGAACAAAGTAGTATTAAATTTACAAAATCGATGAACATTAAAAATACTGTGCCTAGTGAAAGAAACCAGTCACAAAAGACCACATATTGTATGATTCTATTTTTAAGAAATGCCAGAATAGGAAAACCTATGGAGATAAAAAGATTATTGGTTGCCTAGGGTGGGGCAAAGCAGGGAACACAACTTGGGGGTAACTGAGGAGCTACTGCTAAAGGATTTCTTCTTGGAGTGAGAAAAATGTTCTAAAATTCATTGTAGTGATGGTTGCAAAACTGAATATACTAAAAATATTAAATTATATAATTGGGAGAATTGGATGATACATGAATTACATGCCAGTAAAGCTCTTACATATATTTTTAGAAGTTAATGGCCCAACCATACTAGTATGTACAAATTATAAACAATAATGCCTGAACTAGAACTCTGATGTGAGTTGAGGTTCAGAAAATAAAATTTTGTGTCTTTATTTGAGCCACCCATGTCAGTGAAATTAAATAATATACGGGAGATATAAAGAACAATTTGTCTCAAATAGAGGCAAAGCTTTCCTTTGGTAGCTCACTAGTCTCTTAAAACATGAGGGTAGACTCAGCACACATAATTAGATCAAAGCTACTGGGACAATTTTATCCTGTCTCATAAGAGGGATATGAAGAGAAAACAATGGATAGTAAGGGCAGGAGTTTGGAGCTGCCACACTAAAATGGGCAGGCATTTGCTCAGATTCTGGTGAGTCAAGAGAAGGCCTATAAGGACCTACAGGATAGCACTGGGAATTCTACTCAATATTTTGTAACGACCTGTAAGTATAACTGATTCACTTTGCTGTACAGCAGAAACGAACACAACATTGTAAAACAACTATACCTCAATAAAAATTTTATATATATTTAAAATTTTTATTGTAATATAGTTATATATATATGAAAGAAGGCCTGTTAGGGCATGCAAAGGAGACTGATGATTTGATTTGTATTGGGGTCTCTTTCATTTGGAAGGAGGAAGAGTCATGGTAGTGTGACTGTTAATTTGATCAGGTCCTCAGTATTTTAAAGTAGCTCTAGTTTTCCTGTTTTATTTTGAAGTCTCTAAAAACTACTAAAAGGCAGGGCTCTCATTTTCTAAAAGTATGTCTTCCCCCAAAGAGATACAATTTAAGTATTGCTTCTTGGATTAAAAAAAAAAAGCAGCTTGTTTTTTGCATTCCAAAAATAATGCATGATTTTTATAGGACTTTTAGAGAATACAAATAAGTATAAGAAAGAAGCAGTTCTACCACTCAAAACCAAATCACTGTTAAACTGTTAATTTTTTTGCATAGCTTCTTCCAGATGTTTTCTTCTATGTTTTTCTTTTGTAAAGCAATGATAATACTATACCTAAATTTTATACATTTTGAAACAAAAAGGTCCATGTTTCAACAAATTATTTGCAAACATTATTTACAACAACACCATATAATTGCACTGTAATTTGCCTATTTACATTCACTCTTATTTGTTTCTCAGGTTTTCTCCAAAGTTAATTATTATAAACTATGTTGCAGTTTCCTTGGAATAATGCTTTTTCTATACCTCTTTAGAACAGATTTTAAGAAATTGGGTCAAAGGATAATAATATCTTTAGGCTTCTGGTATACATATATATCTTAATTGCTTTCCAAGAGTTGTACCAATTTACATCCACCAGCAGTGTCAGAAAATACTTGCTTCTGCACACTTTAACAAAGATGTCACCTCATCTTGATGAGCACTATAGTCTCAGAAAGTCTTTAGAGTGTGAATCTGAAATTCTACTCACAATGCATATTAGGAGAACTTATTATAAGCTTAGTAATGGGGTAGTGGTTAATATTTGCTATAAAGGCTTTGTGTAGCTTCGTGAGAGTATTTTACCACACGTTAAATAAAAATCAAATTAATTTTTCTTATTCTGGAAAAGAATGGGTCTGTAACAGTCAAATCAAAAAAATACTTTGTCCATGTCTACCATTAACAAGGCATAATAGTAGAAGCTGAAGAGTATGATGGAAGCTTAGAGTTTGGCTGGAAAGGTATGAGCACATAAGGAGTTCAATAACAATATGGCATTTAAATGCATTTCAGAATATAGCAGAAGAGTTTTTCAGGGTTGGTATAAAACTATCTGTCAAAGAAGCAATATGGACAATGAAACTTCCAGGAGTTCACAGGAAAGAGAAACCAGTGAATGTGAGATGAGCTTTATTTGCTAATCACTGATCTTACTATATATATATAGGAAACCTAGAAAAGTCTTTGTCTTAACATTATTCAAAAGTCTTTGAACAATAAATGTCAGAATTTTTGAAGTTCTGTTCAATTAGTGTTTTATAACATTTGGCCATTGTATCCCTCATTTCTAGATTACTGTTCTTTCATTTCGGAGAAGGCAATGGCACCCCACTCCAGTACTCTTGCCTGGAAAATCCCATGGATGGAGGAACCTGGTAGGCTACAGTCCATGGGGTTGCTAAGAGTCGGACACGACCGAGCGACTTCACTTTCACTTTTCCCTTTCATGCACTGGAGAAGGAAATGGCAACCCACTCCAGTATTCTTGCCTGGAGAATCCCAGGGATGGTGGAGCCTGGTGGGCTGTCGTCTATGGGGTCACACAGAGTCAGACACGACTGAAGCGACTTAGCAGCAGCGGTTCTTTCATTTTATTATTTCTACTTTAAGACTCACTTCTAACAAACTAAGTTGTGACAGATTAACTAAATTCATCCCTGCAGTGAGTGGTAAACTACACGTGCAGTTCATCTAGTACTGTCATCAGGGCTTTGTTTTCTTTGGTATGGACTTAACTTTGGTTTATCTATTGTAATGTATGGGCTTCCCTGGTGGCTTAGACAGTAAAGAATCTGTGCAATGCAGGAGACAAAGGTTTGATCCCTGGGTCAGCAAGATCCCCTGAAGAAGGGAATGGCAACCAACTTCAGTATTCTTGCCTGGAGAATCCCATGGACAGAGGACGCTGGCAGGACATAGTCCATGGGATCCCAAAGAGTCGGACACAACTGAGTGACTAACATTTCATTTCACTTTCATTGCAATGTAGTAGTGGGTCAACTGGTGCTATGTTTTATTGTCTAACATCTGTTACATAGAAAAATTATCTTTCTTGTCCGGGAGGATATTATTCATGCTAAATGAATACCAGTTTAAACATTAGCAGTCCAGTTTAACCAATGCTATGAATGAATTTCCATCTTATTACTTTGAAGAAATCTATTCATCTTTTTTCAAAGTCTAAAGTTTATACATTCTCACACACACATTTTTTAAATTAACTTATTTATTTTAATTGGAGGCTAATTACTTTATAATATTGTAGTGGTTTTGGCCATACATTGACGTGAATCAGCCACGGCTGTACATGTGTCCTCCATCCTGAACCCGGCTCCAACCTCCGGCCCCATCCCATCCCTCAGGGTCATCACAGTGCACCGGCCCTGAGCACCCTGTCTCAAGCATTGAACTTGGACTGGTGATCTATTTCACATATGATAATATACATGTTTCAATGCTATTCTCTCAAATCATCCCACCCTCACCTTCTCCCACAGAGTCCAAAAGTCTGTTCTTTACCATCTGTGTCTCTTTTGCTGTCTCACATATAGGGTCATTGTTACCATTTTTCTAAATTCCATATGTATGTGTTAATATACTGTATTGGTGTTTTTCTTTCTGACTTACTTCACTTGTATAATAGGCTCCAGTTTCATCCACCTCATTAGAACTGATTTAAATGCATTCTTTTTAATAGCTGAGTAATATTCTATTGTGTATATGTACCACAGCTTTCTCATCCATTCATCTGCTGATGGACATCTAGGTTGGTTCCATGTCCTAGCTATTGTACACAGTGCTGTGATGAACATTGGGGTACACGTGTCTCTTTCAATTATGGTTTCCTCGGTCACACACACATTTTTATGGTACTTGAATAAATATATAGTTGATAACTTTATGTCAGATAGGAAGTTTTATATTAAAATTGAAAAATTTAGAATTTGCCACCCAGAAAGCCATAGTTCCCTATCTAGAACACTAAAGACAAAACAGAGCCCCCATTACCTGAATATTCATCACTCAAGCCAAAGTTCCACATCATAAAATACCAACTGCATTCATCACTCACTGACTGTGGCCTACTCAAATATTCTTCCCAGCTCAACTCTAAAGCCTGTCCAAGTGAAGTAACTCAGAAAGAGGAAAACAAATACAGTGTATTTATGCATACATATGGAATCTAGAAAAATGGTACTGATGAACCAATTTGCAGGGCAGGAATAGAGATGCAGATATAGTGAACGGACTTGAGGACAAACCGGGGCAAGGAAAGGGTGGGACGAATTGAGACAGTAGCATTGAAACATATACATTACCATATGTAAAATAGAAGTTGCTGTAATGAGAAACATATATATTACCATATGTAATGAGAAGTTGTTGTATAACAGAGAGCTCAACCCAGTGTCTGTGACAGTCTAGAGGGGTGGGATGTGGAAGGGAGGTTCAAGACGGAGGGGACATAGGTGTACTTACGGCTGATTCATGTATGGCAGAAACCAACACCACATTGTAAAGCAATTATCATCCAATTAAAAATAAATTTTAAAAACTGTAAAAAAAAAAAGAAAGAAAAAGAGCTGTCATTACCCATAATGACCAAAGTTCTGCTGATCAGTCTTTCCTTAATCACTGGATGATGTAAATGCATATGTTCTTTGGGATGCTGTTTATGGATATAAATAATGTAATTCAAATTAACTCAAAGTCAATACTGGGAAATGCAGAATTTCATGAAGTTAATGAAAGTGATATTTGAATACTACTCAAGTCACACATAAAGCCAGTTAGACCAGTTAAAATTAAACAGAGAAAATGGATGATGATTCAATGGGTGCTACAAAGAAAAATAACTTTAATATCAAAGGATTGGAAAGGCCATTGGGAAAACTGGAAAAAGTGCTCTGAATATTTTTGCAAAAAAGGAACCTTTTAAAAGCATGCTAGAAAGTTAAACATTAAGGATAGGGTATCATACTGTGTTATCAACTGTGTTAGAAATCACAAAAAAGAAAAAAAATGTTATTCACTCTGTTGATTTTTGTTATTCCCACAGTTTAAATTATAACCTGTCTTTAAATAGCATTTGGTTTAATACTTTTCATAATAAAGTCTTACTAAACCTTCCTTCTCCACTCCCATGCCCCTACTATTTACCATAAATCTTTAGTTCCTATTTCATTTAGATTTCTTGTCCTGGTACCATTTATTCTTAGATAACAATAATAATACAGGACAAGTCATAAAATGAATTTTGATTTTTAAAAGTGAATAAAATCTGATTTAAGTGAATTTCTTTTTAATATAGATGCGAACTTTATTTAAATGTGCTCATACCCAAAACATTCCATAGTTCTGATAGAGTGTTAACAAAGAAAGCAATGTCCATCATCTTCAATCTTTGTTTATATCATGAGTGATTTTAAAAGTGTAGGGAGTTAGGTGAACAAGTGATTAAAGCTCACCTAAATAAACAGAGATCTGAAAAATCTGGAAGATTAAAATCAATGAGAAATTTTATGGTTAAGTCAGCTTAGGGATCGAAATGCAGAAGAAATATGGTCATAATTCTGATGAACTTTGCTGTAACGTTTCTCAGCAACTAAGGTATTTTAAAGATACATATTAGAAGTCAAATGACCTGGATATGGAATAATCTATCAGGTGAAAAAAAGTAAGAATTATTTGGAAAGTGATGAAAATCAGTGAAAATTTTAAAGAATGGTAAGAAAATACATTCATTTATTAAGAAGAAAAAAAAATCCTCTATGTTACATTGTCCAACCATTAAATCAAATGTCAGATTTCATGTTTGTAAGAACAAATAGTTTAATCATGATAACTATTTACTTTGCTGAAATATTACTGCTAAATACTCTATGGAAACCTAAAAATATTGGTCATAAAAACAAGATTTGTTGATATTAAAACCTATTAAAATTAAATGATCATAGTACTCTGAAGAAGATGCAGGAAAAACTTAAGTGAAGTGGCCATGTATAGAAATGTAGTGAATTACAGTGTACATCCCAATCAATAGTGGTTATTCAATAATATGGGTAATTGTGGTCAGATATTCTCATTATTCAAGATAAGCTGGAGATTTGGATTTTAATGCAAAACTTTTCAATTTTCAAAGATTATGTGACACAGATGATACAAGCCTGCTAGCTGAATCTAGCCTGTAGGACAGTTGTTTCCAGACCAAGTAAAAAGGAATGCTATTTTGGTTATCTATGGCTGATTTACATTTATAGTACAGAAAGAAAACATTTCAAATACTTTAGTCCAATTTTCTCATGTCAATCTTCTTCTTTTTTTAGTAAATTTACAAATGAAAATACAAAACTGAAATATCATTCTATTCATTTCTAAATGTTTTGACACTTTGCGTATGTGCCAAGTCGCTAAGTCATGTCCAACTCTGCGACCCCATGGACTGTAGTCTGCCAGGCTCCCCTGTCCATGGGATTTTCTAGGCAAGCATACTGGAGTAGGTTGCCATTTCCTTCTCTAGGGTATCCTGACCCAGGGGCTGAATTTGCATTTCCTGCATTGGCAGGTGGATTCTTGCACCAACTGGGAAGCCCCATTTTGACACTGGGTAGGAGGCAAAAGAGAAAAGAGAAGATACAAGTGCATCTGAACTTGGCAACCTTTAGTGAAGAACAGTTACCATCTCAAAGATATACAACTTCAATCTACACTACTTTTTCTGCTTTCCTTAGTTATTCAGAAAGACAGAGTGCTGTAAACTGAGCTGTCTATTTGTTTCAGGAGCAGATGGGAAAAATAGCTACTTTTAAATGTGATTAAAATGTGAAGCCTCGGTTTAGTACTTATTTTTCTTTGTAAGCTTCTGATTTTAGGCTTAAGCAACTTTAATCAAGAGAAGATAGATCAGACAGCTGCTGCAGCCCTAGTCCACTGCTTATGTCTCTTCATGGAGAATGCTATAACAACAAACAAATGCAGCAAACAATCAACTCTATGTTTTGCCAAAGCTGTGAGACAGTCATTCATATGTTACTCGGGGAAGTCCAGTGAGGGTGTAAAACGTTTGAAGTGGACAGCAACTAGTCATTTTATTTATTAAAATAAAAATGCACTTACTATTTTGTATCCTGATTATGGTGGTTGTGACACAAAACTACATGATGCTAAAATTTATAGAGTAAGACATCAAAAAAAGAAAGAAAGAAAATAGTTTCTTTATGACAGTAAGAAAACACAGCAAGTGAGCCTAGCATGTAGGCATCAGGGTTGTGGACAATTTCAGGTTGATGATCACAGTATCTAATTTGATAGTCACCCAGTTGAGACAGGGACCAGTCTCCAACTTTTGGAAAGGAGCACACCAAGGTCCCATGAGAGGGGAATGACTTGCCCAAACCCACATGGCCAGGAAGTAAAGAAGCCTGGACCAAATTCAACAGGCTATATTACGGATGCCTCCACTCTCTATTGTTTTGACGTGTTTGAAACAATACAGTTATTTTTAAAAGAATGTATTTACTCTTTCATCCCATAAATCTTACTGTGGCAATTTATCCTATAGATATCCTACACGTGTACAAAATAACAATATTCACTTCTTTTTCCTGCATACTATAGTAATGTTTATGCCAGCAAAAGATTGAAAACAACTCAAATGTTCCTATGAGGACTGATTAGATGAACTGTAGCAAGTATAATATTTCTAATGGAATATCACGAACGGTATTTTAAGCAAGAATGAAAAAGCTTTCTATGTATTGATACGAAAACAAAATAAAAATAAAATTCCAAGATATACTGTTTGGTAAAAAAAAAAAAGCAAAGTGCAAAACAGTATACAGAGTATGCCTCCATTTGTGTAAGAAGCGTAAGAATGTATCTATTTACACTGCTGTGTTTGTGTATATAAACAAGTACCGGAAAGATACATAAGGAACTATTAATAGCTTTGACCAGAGCGGGTGATGGTTGGGGCAGATGGGGACAGGAGTGAAAGTAGATTCGCAGTGACTACTTTTTCATACTGTTTTGATTTTTGAGCCATATATGGAAAGATAAGAAGACAGTTAACAAAGAGGTTGAAAGGAGCTGAGTGGAACTACAAGTTTACATGCTAACCTTTTACTGGGCTTCTAGTAATTGTAATTTTAGTTTAATGTTTATCTGGCTCTGGTAAAAACAAAGCATGTTCCACTTGTTTCTGCTACATTTGCGTCTGGAAAAACAAGGGAGAAACTTTACTGGAGACGTAGGTGGGGAACACATTTTCTTGCGACTTAAAATACAGCCATCGACTAGGGATAAATAGCTCAGCTCTTAGATTTGTTCAGCATAGTCCACTAAAGGTATGTAATAATTTTATCTGAATAGGGAAGGAAATGCCTGCTCAGCTGACTTCAGAACTAAAATTAGGATTCCTTTATTGCTGTTCCAAACTGCTAAGAACTAAATATTTTATGCTGCGTTTGAAAGGGCAAAGGATTCTAAAACTTTGGTCTCAGCACTTAAACGGTCATATACAAACACTAGATAATGTATATCTACTTCACTGCCGTCCCCCAAGAATCATTCTTCAAAGACTCCTCACTGAGAGCTTTTCCTTATTACAAAAGTACAGGATGGATTGCAAGTGATACCGACTTTATAGGCTTAGGGGAACCTGCTTTCCACATGAGTTCGGTAAAGCTGCTCTAACAATGGCAAGCAATCACAGTTTTTATTTCTAGATTGATGTACAGTTTACAGATTGCATTCTCATGTCTTATTTAACCTCTCCAAACACTGGTATGTAGGTATTATTATCTCTGTTTTAGAAATTAAAAAACTGAGGTTCAAAGAGATGATGGTGTTGAATAAAATCCACTTCCAGGGACCAGCAGAGTCCAGACGTGTACCCAGATCTTCTGATTCTGAACTCAGATCTATTCAGTTCAGTTCAGTTGAGTCGCTCAGTCGTGTCCGACTATTTGCAACCCCATGAATCGCAGCACGCCAGGCCTCTCTGTCCATCACCAACTCCTGGAGTTTACCCAAACCCATGTCCATCGAGTCAGTGATGCCATCCAGCCATCTCATCCTCTGTCGTCCCCTTCTGCTCCTGCCCCCAATCCTTCCCAGCATTAGGGTCTTTTCCAATGAGTCAATGCTTCGCATGAGGTGGCCAAAGTATTGGAGTTTCAGCTTCAACATCAGACCTTCCAATGAACACCCAGGACTGATCTCCTTTAAGATGGACTGGTTGGATCTCCTTGCAGTCCAAGGGACTCTCAAGAGTCTTCTCCAACACCATAGTTCAAAAGCATCAATTCTTCGGCGCTCAGCTTTCTTCACCGTCCAACACTCACATCCATACATGACCACCGGAAAAACCATAGCCTTGACTAGATGGACCTTTGTTGGCAGAGCAATGTCTCTGTTTTTCAATATGCTATCTAGGTTGGTCATAACCTTCCTACCAAGGAGTAAGCGTTTTTTAATTTCATGGCTGCAGTCACCATCAGCAGTGATTTTGGAGCCCAGAAAAATAAAGTCTGACATTGTTTGCACTGTTTCCCCATCTATTTGCCATGAAGTGATGGGACCAGATGCCATGACCTTAGTTTTCTGAATGTTGAGCTTTAAGCCAAATTTTTCACTCTCCTCTTTCACTTTCATCAAGATGCTCTTTAGTTCTTCTTCACTTTCTGCCATAAGGGTGGTGTCATCTGCATATCTGAGGTTATTGATATTTCTCCCAGAAATCTTGATTCCAGCTTGTGTTTCTTCCAGCCCAGCGTTTCTAATGATGTACTCTGCATATAAGTTAAATAAGCAGGGTGACAATATACAGCCTTGACGTACTCCTTTTCCTATTTGGAACCAGTCTGTTGGTCCATGTCCAGTTCTGACTGTTGCTTCCTGACCTGCATACAGGTTTCTCAAGAGACAGGTCAGGTGGTCTGGTATTCCCATCTCTTTAAGAATTTTCCACAGTTTATTGTGATCCACACAGTCAAAGGCTTTGGCATAGTCAATAAAGCAGAAATAGATGTTTTTCTGGAACTCTCTTGCTTTTTCAATGATCCAGTGTATGTTGACAATTTGATTTCTGGTTCCTCTGCCTTTTCTAAAACCAGCTTGAACATCTGGAAGTTCATGGTTCACGTATTGCTGAAGCGTGGCTTGGAGAATTTTGAGCATTACTTTACTAGTGTGTGAGATGAGTGAAATTGTGCGGTAGTTTGAGCATTCTTTGGCATTGCCTTTGGGATTGGAATGAAAATTGACCTTTTCCAGTACTGTGGCAACTGCTGAGTTTTCCAGATTTGCTGGCATATTGAGTGCAGCACTTTCACAGCATCATCTTTCAGGATTTGAAATAGCTCAACTGGAATTCCATCACCTCCACTAGCTTTGTTCGTAGTGATGCTTCCTAAGGCCCACTTGAGTTCACATTCCAGGATGTCTGGCTGTAGGTGAGTGTTCACACCATTGTGATTATATGGGTCATGAAGATCTTTTTTGTATAGTTCTTCTGTGTATTCTTGCCACCTCTTCTTAATATCTTCTGCTTCTGTTAGGTCCATGCCATTTCTGTCCTTTATCGAGCCCATCTTTGCATGAAATGTTCCCTTGGTATCTCTAATTTTCTTGAAGAGATCTCTAGTCTTTCCCATTCTGTTGTTTTCCTCTATTTCTTTGCATTGATTGCTGAGGGAGGCTTTCTTATCTCTCCTTGCTATTCTTTGGAACTCTGCATTCAGATGGGAATATCTTTCCTTTTCTCCTTTGCTTTTCATTTCTCTTCTTTTCACAGCTATTTGTAAGGCCTCCTCAGACAGCCATTTTGCTTTTTTGCATTTCTTTACCATGGTGATGGTCTTGATCCCTGTCTCCTGTACAATGTCACGAACCTCTGTAAATAGTTCATCAGGCACTCTATCAGATTTAGTCCCTTAAATCTATTTGTCATTTCCAGTGTATAATCATAAGGGATTTGATTTAGGTCATACCTGAATGGTCTAGTGGTTTTCCCTACTTTCTTTAATTTAAGTCTGAATTTAGCAATAAGGAGTTCATGATCTGAGCCACAGTCAGCTCCCGGACTTGTTTTTGGTGACTGTATAGAGCTTCTCCATCTTCGGCTGCAAAGAATATAATCAATCGGATTTTGGTGTTGACCATCTGGTGATGTCCATGTGTAGAGTCTTCTCTTGTGTTGTTGGAAGAGGGTGTTTGCTATGACCAGTGCGTTCTCTTGGCAAAACTCCATTAGCCTTTGCTCTGCTTCATTCTGTACTCCAAGGCCAAATTTGCCTGCTATGCCAGGTGTTTCCTGACTCCCTACTTTTGCATTCCAGTCCCCTATAATGAAAAGGACATCTTTTTTGGGTGTTAGTTCTAATAGGCTTTGTAGGCCTTCATAGAACCGTTCAAGTTCAGCTTCTTCAGCATTACTGGTCGGGGCACAGACTTGGATTACCATGATATTGAATGGTTTGCCTTGGAAATGAACAGAGATCATTCTGTCGTTTTTGAGATTGCATCCAAGTACTGCATTTCGGACTCTTTTGTTGGCCATGGTGGCTACTCCATTTCTTCTAAGGGATTCCTGCCCACAGTAGTAGATATAATGGTCATCTGAGTTAAATTCACCCATTCCAGTCCATCTTAGTTCGCTGATTCCTAGAATGTTGACGTTCACTCTTGCCATCTATTACTGCACAGTTATATATAATTATCAATGCCTGCCATAAATACAGACATGATTAGTTCAGATATAACTAGTGGTATTTATATCTGATGGAACGATTTAGTCTTAAAGTTGGTCTATTAAGGTAAAAAAAGCAAAAAAGAGTCAAAATGACCATTGAAGAAAATTTAAATCATACATAAAGTATAAACATGTATGGGGAGTAGACAGTCTTAGCAATATTTAACTTCACTGTACAAATTAACATAACACATATACCTATATACCTAAAAATAATTATATATATATATTATTTACACATATTACACTAAAGGATGGCTCTAGGTGAATTTATACAATTAAATGTGCGTATCCGTATGACAGGCACATTTAATCGTATATGTACGTAAACTGTACTGACAGGACTTATGATAAAGATGACCGTATTTGGGGAGGACACATTTTAGAGATTTTTCTGTTTAAAATACCTAGTAATTATAGATAAAATATCTAGAGAAAAAAGCTCAACATCACTGTAAAGATAATAGCTAGTTCACTGAGGGCTTACTGTAAGTTGTGGCTGAGTCTGTGACCCCATGGAGTGTAGCCCGCCAAGCTCCTCTGTCCATAGAATTTTCCAAGAAAGAACATATTAATATTATACTAATGTTTTATATATTACCACATTTAATCCTTTATAGATGTCTATGAGGTAGATACAAACTCATAAATACAGATGAGGAAACAAAATGCTTCAAAAGGTAGAATCACACAGAAAGTAAATACCAATGCCATGATTTGAATCCATTCAGTTTGAGTTTAGAAATCATGCCCCTAGAATAAGAAGTGTTCATATTCTTGTTGGATGCACCAAAATCTATGACATTAAACAAGGCAGCAGGATGAATCTTACATATATAACAGACAATGATTTTGACAAAGATTCATTTCCTTTCAAATTCTTACATAAAAACTGAAATGATAGCACTTATGATCAAGATGACCATAGTAGGGGAACACACATTTTAAAGATTATTCTGTTTCATAAACCTAGTAATTACAGATAAAGTATCTAAAGAAAAAAATTAAAAGATACAGTTGTATAAAAAATTCTATGTAATAGAACAGAAAGTGGTAGGCAAAGCTGACAGCATAGACTTGTTTGGTTCCAGGTCTGGTAGCAATCAGAGGCACCAAGGGTTGATATTGCATGATGATGGGGATTAAAAATAATTCCCTGGCAAAAGACTTCAGCCAGACTCAGTGCATGGAATCTATACTGAGGAATGACTTCTCTATGAAAAGAGCCTGAAAAAAAGCTCTTAGAGCTAAAGGTTATAAAAACTCAGGTGACCAGAGGACACAAAATTTACTTCTTAAAATCAGGCCAAGCCACATACTGACTCAGGTAGAGTCAGTGTGATTAAGGTAGAAAAACAGAGAAAAAAAGTTTCCCTTCAATATGAACCTGCAAAATCATTTCCAAAGTACATGAGGCAAATTAAAGCTAAGAAAAAAAGTCAACAACCTCAACACTTAGGAAAGTATGCACATCTACCCTGGAATAGTGTCTATTTAGGTCCTCTGTCCATTTTCTGATTTGGTGTCTTGTTTTGTCTTGTTTTGTTTTTTGGATTTGAGCTGCATGAACTATTTGTAAATTATGGAGATTAATTCCTTGTTTGCAAATATTTCCTCCAAATCTTTGGCTGGTCTTTTCATTTTGATATGGTCTCCCCTGCTGTGCAAAAGTCTTTGAGTTTAATTAGGTCCTATTTGTTTATTTTTGTTTTTATTTCCATTACTCTAGGAGACAGAGTGAAAAAGATACTGCTGTGCTTTATATCAAAGGGTGTTCTGCCTACATTTTTCTCTAAGAGTTTTATAGTATTTGGCCTTACATTTAGGTCTTAATCCATTTTGAGTTTATTTTTGTGTATGGTGTTAGAGAACGTTCTAATTTCACTTTATACATGTAGCTGTCCAGTTTTCCCAGCACCTTTAGCTGAAGAAACTGTTTTCTCTATCATATAGTCTTGCCTACTTTGTTGAAGATTAACTGACTATAGGTGCATGGGTTTATTTCCGGGCTTTCTATTCTGTTTGATTGTTCTATGTTTCTGCTTTTGTGTCAGTATCACACAATTTTGATTACTGCAGTTTTATAGTATAGCATTGAGAACTCTACTTAATATTCTATAATAACATAAGTGAGAAAAGAATTTGAAAAAGGATATATATATAACTGAATCATTTTGCTGTACACTTGAAACTAATGTAATGTTATAAATCAACTATAGTACAATAAATAAAAATTTTAAAAAGACTATGTAAAGTTTAAAGAAAAAGTACACAAAAACAAATATATACATGAGGAAGCAGAAAACATTTTAAACATAAGAGTTTAAGATTCACAAAGAAATATGTTATAAACATCTATAAAAATCAAAGGAAAAATAGAAAAAAATCAAAAGAAAAGACTAAAGTAGATTTATATGGAAAAAACAAACAAACAATTTTTGGAGATGAAAATATGCTAGTTGAAAAAGAAAATTCTAGTATACAGCAGAAATTCTTGACTGGATATAGTAGAAAAGACAGTAAACTGGAAGACAGGATTAAGAAATTCACAAAGAGCGAGATTCAGAGATGTAAAGAGATGAACATTGTGAAACAGCTATTAATGGTCATGGAGGACACAGGCTTTAACATATATGAAAACAGATTATTTCAGACATAGAGTATAAAAGTCATGGCAGATAAGCATATATAACATACGTCTGAGATAGTTCTAGTAGTAAAGATCATTATGATATTTAAGATCAAAAGCATCATCATTAAATCTACAGAAAGATACATGAAAATAAATCCACACCTCAACTCCCACATACAGCAAATATAAGGATAAGAAAGCCTTAATACTATCAGAGAGAAAAAAATGATTATCTGTAAAGTAATAATAATTAAATAGCAGATTTCTGATTGTATCCAAAATGCTGCAAGATAATAGAGGAAGATCTTCAAAGTGCTGAGGGAAAAATAACTGCAACCTAAACATTTAAAACTACCTACCATTAAGCAGTAGGGCCAAAATAAAGATATTTCTAGGCCTATAAGACTTGGTTTACTTGCTAGACACGTTTGTTGAAATAACTACTTCTTAAGGCAAGAAAAAACACCACATTGCGGGGAAACCATGGGGCATAAGACATAATTGTGAGCACAGAAATTAATCAAATCTTTTAAAAAATAAAAGAAAGCACAAAGACATTATTAAAATTCTAGAAAAAAGAAAGGTGGAAGGTAAAACATGCAGAGATTACTGAGGGAGAGGATATACAAAATGATTTTAAAACAAGAGAAAATACTATAGTACTTATGTATATGAAAATTTATGGGTCATGGTTAAAAGGGTCAAAATATTAAGTTACAGCTTCCAAACCAGCAGAGGAGAAAAAAAGCAGAAAAAAATATCAGCTTAACAGAGAGCATGAAAGGAGGAAAAAAGGAAAGGAAAATTAAATAAAACCAAAATAAAGTGGCAAAAATAAGTCAAATATATCTATGTCTACAACAAAGATAAATGCATTAAATTAACTTTTTAATAAATAATATGAGAATGGAATTATAAAAATGAATCTAACTTCATAATGTTCAGATGATATACACCTAGAACTAAATGATTCAGCAGTATACAAACAAAGGAAAATGGAAAAGATATTCCAGGCAGCATTAGCTAAAAGAAAGTTAAGAATGTAGAAGATTTGAACAACAGAATTAATAACTTTTTGTAGCAGCTATATATATATATAAAACACAGCACCAAAAAATAGAGAGAATTCCTTTTAAGTACAGATGAGGCCATTGATAAAAAATGAGAACATATTAAACTTCAAAATAAGCCTCAAAAAGTATCAAAGAATCAGAATCATATAGACCAGTCATCTGATCATAATGAACTACTGATTCATATAAAACCACAGACAAATTTCAAGTGTATTACATTAAGTGAAAGAAGACAAAATCAAAAGACTACAGGTGATACAATTATATTTATACAATAATATGGAAAAGATACAAACCAGTGGTTTTCAAGGACTGGAGTTGAGGATATGAAAGACTACAAAGGGGCACAAAGAAATTTTTGTAGGTGATGGATATTCTATACTTTTATTATGATGGTGAATAAAAGAAAGTAAGAATGTAGAAGATTTGAACAACAGAATTAATAAGTTTTTGCAGCAGCTATATATAGAACACAGCACCAAAAAATAGAGAGAATGAATGAATATGTACATTTGCTAAAGCTCAGAGCTGTATACACTATAAAGGTAATTTTATTCTATGCAAGTTATACCCTAATTAACCTGATTTCAAAACCCTGCTCAATTAATAAATGTATTAGTTCAGATGTACTTATTAAATCAGAAAAAAGTTTTAAAACATTTGATTAAATGTTTCAATCAAAGACCTGGAGAAGAAAATGGCAACCCACTCCAGTATCTTTGTCTGGAAAATCCCATGGAGAGAAGAGCCTAGGGGTTGCAGTCCATACAGTCGCAAAGCACTAGGCACGACTGAGCGACTAACACTTCACCTCTTCAATCAAATAAGTGAGAATAAAAGAGTAAATATAAGAAAGAAGAAGAAAGGAAAGGATAAAGATAATGTAAACCAATCTCTAGTCAGCTTCATGAAGAAAGCAAACAAACCACATTATAAATGAGAAGGGGACATTATCACACATAGATATGAAAAATAACAAAATATTAAAAACAACTTTAGGAGGTATTTGATACTTTGGAGGAATTGTACAAGTTATGCCTGTTTTTTTAATCTTTAAGTAAAGGGGTAGGTTTTAAAAATGCTTCATAGTGTCATAATACAATCAAATTTTAATGATCTATATTCCTCCTGAGATCTGACCAGGAACATTATCCCTACACAAATCTTACACATCTTTTCAGTCCCAAGGCTCTGAGCTTTCCGTAAGTTGTTCCCATTTCTCATAACTGCTCTCTGATTGCCTTCTCTACGTGATTATTGTCCATTCAATCAGATTTTACGCTTACTTTGCATTCTCAGATGGGCTTAACAAAATGCCCTATAAATACTATGAATAACAACTGAAAATTGTTCCTCAAGAATGATGCTGAAGAAAGGAAGACACAATTGCTCTCTAAAGTTACAAGAGTAACTCAACTGAGTATACTAAAACTAGAAAAAAAGATAAGCTTTCCCTTTTCCTCTTCCTTGGGTTTCAAGCTTTTGAAAGGACTGATACAATCTTTATCAACTTCTGAACTCCTGGTACTGGATACATATAGAACTGCTCTTTATGACAAGAAAACAAACAAAAAACATGCTTCATCATATACATGAAAATTAAGTGTTTGTTCTGAAGAGTCACACTAAATAGTTCCCTACAAAAGGGATGTATGTCAAGAAAGAACATATCACTTAGAAAAAAAAAAATCTCCTAAATTGTAACTAATGGCAATTCATAATTCTTGACTGGAAACTAGACTGGAGAAAAAAAATTACTATAACAGGACAGTGTTGAAATAATTGCCAAATTTGAATATAGATTGTGTATTCGATAACAATTTTTTATCAATGTTAAGTCTAAAGTTTCTGATTTTAGTAACTGTTTTAAGTCATGTAAAAGAATGTGCTTACTTCAGGAGTTACCTACTGAAGTACTTAGAAAAAAGTCAAGGTCTGTAATTTAGTCTCAAATGGTTTAGCCAAATAATGATAAGGATGGATGGATATGATAAGAGACAAACCAAATGTGGTAAATGTGTAAAACTGATCAAGGTGAAGAGTATAATGATATTAATTGAACTATTCTTCCCAGTTTTCTGTAGCTTTGAGATTTTTCAAAATAAAAAATTTTTAAAATAGTCAAATATATAGGTATCCAAGAAATACTTCAAATTAAATCAGAACATTTATAAATATATGAAATCAGTAAATATATTCTAAAATATATAATCACCAAATTTATAAAATATAATAAATGCTATAAGCAGCAAATATGTGAATTTAGAAGATTATTTTGAGAACTTCTCCTAGAATTCAAACTAAAAGAAAAAAGAAATCAAAGACAAAGAGAAAGTGATTTAAAGGATTATTGCTGTTCAGTCACTAAGTTGTGTTTGACTCTTGCAACCCCCATGACTGCAGCCCACTAGGCTCCTCTGTCCATGGGATTCTCCATGCAGCAATAATGGAGTGGGTTGCCATTTCTTTCTCCAGGGGTTCCCAACCCAGGGATTGAACTCGTCTCTTGCATTGGCAGGTAGATTTTTATGACTGAGCCACCAGAGAAGCCCGATTAAGAGACTATGATGGTTAATTTTATGTTTCAACTTGGCTACATTGTGCACACTGGTGCACAGTGGTTTGATCAAATACCAGTCAAGATATTCCTGTGAAGGTAATTTTTAGATGTAATCAACATTTAAAATCAATTGAGGTTTAATAAATCAGATAATTCTGGTAATGCGAGTAGGTTTCATTGAATCACTTGAAGGAATCTAGAGGAAAGACTGAGGTCCTCCAAGGAGGAATAAATTCTATCTACAGACTGCTCTGGGATACAAGGCTGAAACCATCTCCTGCTGGAATTTTCAGACTGAAATCTCCCTACAGATTTCAGACTTTTCTGTCAGCTGCCACAACTGCACAAGCCAATTCCTTAAAATAAATCCTTTATGTAAAGTAATCTCTCTATACACACGAATATGTATATATACATCCACATGTATATGTATATATATACATATATACACCTCACTGTTTCTCTGGAGAACCCTCATATAGAGGATAACCCAGGAGGTCCAGTATAATAAGAATTTGAGTGGGAGAAGAGATAGTAGGTGAGATGGAAGCAATAGTCAAATAAATGATACTAGAAATTTTCCTGAGATAAAATAAAATATGAATTTTTTACAATAAAAAGGGTTACTGAAACTTAGGCAAATAAGACTTAAAGTCCTGGTGATACATTTAAATTTAAAGAATTTAAATCATAAAGAAAAGACAAAACCCTATATGGGCTTCAAGCAGAAAAAACAGCACCTAAAATGAAAATCATCAGCTTGACAACAGACTTCTCTCATACCATATGTAATAGTAGACAATGGACCATAATCAATTAATTTTTAAAAGTAAAAGACTTCTACCCAAGAAACTAAAACTAGCCTAGCTCTATTATTCATTCTGGAAGACACAAAGCTATTTCACAATCATTCAAAGACTCAGAAACTTTACCATCTGTCATGAAAACAAATGAGTTTAAGAAATGCAAAATATTTTAATAATGAAGTATCACCTAAAACTATTAAAACTTTGGGTTACACACCCAAGTTAACATGGTTCAAAGGCAAATAACATGCTAAAATAATCATTTAACAAAATTTACATCATGTGAAAAGATAACACTAATTTAAAGCTAACAGGCAATATTATTGCAACAAAAAAGTGGTATGTATGCACACACACATGCAAATGTGTGTGTGTTTGCAACAAGGGTAAGAATGAGAATAAGTAAAATGTAGAATTTCTCATTGTACTTATGGGGAACTATTATATAATTTAATTCATGAGCTTGAAAGAAGAGTAAAGCACTAGTAGAGTAAAAATATAACGTAAAACTTCAAAGTAGGAACCAGAATAAAGAAAGATCAAGAAAAACAGCAGGTATAGCAAAACAAAGTAAGAGAAAAAGAAAAGCACAAACTAAATAAACAGCCCAGAAAGTGAGGCAAAAAACCTCAACTAAATATCAGCAAATCAAATTCAAAAATATGTTTTAAAAGGATAGTATATCATGATCAAGTAGAATTTATCCTAGGAATGCAAGAATGGTTCAGTATCTCCAAACCAAGCAATAGAGTATACATACCACATTAACAAACCAAAGAATAAAAGTCATATGATCATTTCAATAGATGTAGAAAAAGCTTCTGACAAAATTCAATATCCATTTATGATAAAAACTCTCAACAAAGTGGGTGTTGAGGGAATCAACTTCATCATAATAAAGGCCCTATATGACAAGCCCTTTTTGGTTACCTGATACAAACAGCTGACTCACTGGAAAAGTCCTTGATGCTGGGAAAAAAAAGGGAGTCAGAGGATGAGATGGGTGGATGACATCACTGATGCAATGGACGTGAACCTGGGCAAACTTCAGGAGATGGTGAGAGACAGAGAGGCCTGGAGTGCTGCAGTCCATGGGGTCGCAAAGAGTCAGACATGACTGGACAACTGAACAACAACAACAACAAAACAAGAACATGACAAGCCTATGACTAACATCATATCCAATGGTCAAAAACTGAAAGTATTACCTCTAGAAACAGGAATAAGACAAGGACACTTATTTCTATTCAAAATGGAAAAGAAGAAGTAAAACTGTCATTGTTTCCAGATGAAATGATACTATACACAGAAAATTCTAAGGATGCCACCTAAAAACTACTAGATTTAATTAATAGATTTGGTAAAGCTGGAGAATACAAAATTAATATGCAGTAATCTATTACATTTCTATATACTAAAAATGAACTATCAGAAACAGAATTAATTAAGGAAACAATCACATTTATAGTTGTGTCAAAAATAATAAAATATGTAGGAATAAATCTAACTCATGTGGTAAAAGACCTGTACTCAGAAAACTGTAAAACACTGACAAAATAAATTGAAGATGACAAAAACAGATAAAAAGATATACTGAGTTCATGGGTTGGAAGAACTAATATTGTTAAAATGTACATAACTACCCAAGACAATCTACAGAGCCAGTGATATTTCTCTCAAAATATCAACAGCAATTTTCACAGAACAAATAATTTTAAATTTTGTATGAAAACATCAGTTCAGTTCAGTCGCTCAGTCGTGACCCGACTCTTTGTGACCACATGAATCACAGCACGCCAGGCCTCCCTGTCCATCACCAACTCCCAGAGTCAACCCAAACCCATGTCCATCGAGTTGGTGATGCCATCCAACCATCTCATCCTCTGTTGTCCCCTTCTCCTCCTGTCCCCAATCCTTCCCAGCATTAGGGTCTTTTCCACTGAGTCAACTCTTCATATGAGGTGGCCAAAGTATTGGAGTTTCAGCTTCAACATCAGTCCTTCCAATGAACACCCAGGACTGATCTTTAGAATAGACTGGTTGGATCTTCTTGCAGTCCAAGGGACTCTCAAGAGTCTTCTCCAACACCACAATTCAAAAGCATCAATTCTTCGGCGCTCAGCTTTCTTCACTGTCCAACTCTCACATCCATATGTGACCACTGGAAAAACCATAGCCTTGACTAGACGGACCTTTGTTGGCAAAGTAATGTCTCTGCTTTTAAATATGCTGTCTAGGTTGGCCATAACTTTCCTTTCAAGGAGTAAGTATCTTTTAATTTCATGGCTGCAGTCATCATCTGCAGTGATTTTGGAGCCCAGAAAAATAAAGTCTGACATTGTTTGCACTGTTTCCCCATCTATTTGCCATGAAGTGATGGGACCAGATGCCATGACCTTAGTTTTCTGAATGTTGAGCTTTAAGCCAACTTTTTCACTCTCCTGTTTCAATTTCCTCAAGAGGCTCTTCAGTTCTTCTTCACTTTCTGCCATAAGGGTGGTGTCATCTGCATATCTGAGGTTGTTGATATTTCTCCCGGCAATCTTGATTCTAGCTTGTGTTTCTTCCAGTCCAGCGTTTCTCATGATGTACTCTGCATATAAGTTAAATAAGCAGGGTGACAATATACAGCCTTGACGTACTCCTTTTCCTATTTGGAACCAGTCTGTTGGTCCATGTCCAGTTCTGACTGTTGCTTCCTGATCTGCATACAGGTTTCTCAAGAGACAGGTCAGGTGGTCTGGTATTCCCATCTCTTTAAGAATTTTCCACAGTTTATTGTGATCCACACAGTCAAAGGCTTTGGCATAGTCAATAAAGCAGAAATAGATGTTTTTCTGGAACTCTTGCTTTTTCAATGATCCAGCAGATGTTGGCAATTTGATCTCTGGTTCCTCTGCCTTTTCTAAAACCAGCTTGAACATCTAGAAGTTCATGGTTCACGTATTGCTGAAGCCTGGCTTGGAGAATTTTGAGCATTACTTTACTAGTGTGTGAGATGAGTGAAATTGTGCAGTAGTTTAAGCATTCTTTGGCATTGCCTTTCTTTGGGATTGGAATGAAAACTGACCTTTTCCAGTCCTGTGGCCACTGCTGAGTTTTCCAGATTTGCTGGCATATTGAGTGCAGCACTTTCACAGCATCATCTTTCAGGATTTGAAATAGCTCAACTGGAATTCCATCACCTCCACTAGCTTTGTTCGTAGTGATGCTTCCTAAGGCCCACTTGACTTCACATTCCAGGATGTCTGGCTCTAGGTCAGTGATCACACCATTTTGATTTTCTGGGTCGTGAAGATCTTTTTTGTACAGTTCTGTGTATTCTTGCCACCTCTTCTTAGTATCTTCTGCTTCTGTTAGGTCCATACCATTTCTGTCCTTTATCGAGGCCATCTTTGCATGAAATGTTCCCTTGGTAACTCTAATTTTCTTGAAGAGATCTCTAGTCTTTCCAATTCTGTTGTTTTCCTCTATTTCTTTGCATTGATCGCTGAGGAAGGCTTTCTTATCTCTCCTTGCTATTCTTTGGAACTCTGCATTCAGATGGGAATATATTTCCTTTAAAGACCCCAAATAGCCAAAACAATTTTGAGAAAGAAAAAGCTGGATGCAGCATGCTCCCTGACTTCAACTGTACTACAAACCTACAGCAATCAAAATGGTATGGTAATGGCACTAAAACAGATACACAGATCAATGGAACAGAATAGAGAGATCAGAAATAAACCCACACACTTAAAGTCAACTAATCTATGACAGAGGAAGTAAGAATATACATTGGGAAAAGACAGCCTTTCAAAAAATCATAGGCAGTAAGCTCTCTGACATTAGCCTTAGTAATGTCTACTCAGGCAAGGGAAATAAAAGCAAAAATAAATAAATGGGACTATATCAAACTAAACAGCTTTTGCATAGTGAAGGAAACTATCAATGAAATGAAAAGGCCACTTACTAAATGAGAGAATATACTTGCAAACAATATATCTGATGAGGATTAATATCCAAAATATGCAAAAATCTCATACAACTCAATATCAGAAATACAAACCACCCAATTAAAAGATGGGCAGAAGACATGAATAGACATCTTCCAAAGAAGACTATAAATGGCCAACAGGCACCGGAAAAGATGCTCACCATCACTACTCATTAGGGAAATAAAAATCAAAATGAGATATCACCTCACACCTGTCAGGATGGCTATTTTCAAAAAGACAACAAATAACAAGAATTCTCAAGAATGTGGAGAAAATCTTAAGTTCTGTTGGGGGGAATAAAAATCGGTGCAGCCATTATGGAAAATAGTATGGAGTTTCCTAAAAAAAACAAAAACAAAAACAAAAACTAAAAATGGAACTAGCATATTGATCCAGCAATTCCATTCTTGGTTATATTAATATATCCAAAGAAAACAAAAGCTATAAATCAAAAAGACGAAAAGATACATGCACCCCAACGTTCACTGCAGCATTGTTTACAATAGCCAAGTTACAGAAGCTACCTAATTCTCCACTGACAGATGCATAGATAAAGAATATAGAATAGATTACTGTTCAGCCATAAAAAGAATGAAATCTTGCCACTAGCGGCCATACGGATGGAGCAAAGGGTATTATGCTAAATGAAATGTCAAGCAGAGACATTTGTCAGACAGAGAAAGGCAAAATATCACATGATTTCACTTATATTTAATATCTGCAATCTGAAAAACAAGTGAACAAACATAACAAAAGGAAAACTTACAGATACAGAGAACCAGGTGGTTGCCAGAGGGGAGGTGGCAGGGGCGAGGTGGTGGTGCAGAAGAACTAGGTGAAGGCGATTAAGCATATTTCCAGTTGCAAAATAAATTAGGATATGAAATAGGTCACGGGTATGAAGTTGTGGGGAATATAGTTAATAACTATGAAATATCTTTGTATGGTGATAGAAGATAACAGACTTACTGTGATCACTTTGTAACATATAAGCATATCCAATCATTATGTTATATAACAGGAACTAACAATGTTGTAGATCAATTACACTTTAAAAACAAACAGATTTAAAAAAAACCTCACAGAAAAAGAAATCAGATTTGTGATTACTAGCAGCGAGGGTAGGAGGAGAGAGAACTGGATAAATGTACAACCTTCCTGTTAAGCACTAGGGATGTAATGTATAATACTAGGGATGTAATGTATAATATGACAAATAAATTATAAATAAATAATTAACACTACTGTATATTACACATGAAAGATGTCAAAAGAGTAAATCCTAAGTATATCAATAGTCATAATGCATACTAATGAATTTTATTTTTCCATTAAAAGATAATGATTCTAACCAAAAAAAGGAAGAAAAAAAAGAAAACCCAGTGATATGCTAGTTTAAAAATGCCTACTTTAATCAATATGATAGAGACATGCTGAAAATCGAAATACATAATAATCTTTAGTTGGACGGTGAAGAAAGTTGAGTGCCGAAGAATTGATGCTTTTGAAGACTCTTGAGAGTCCCTTGGACTGCAAGAAGATCCAACCAGTCAATCCTAAAGGAGATCAGTCCTGGGTGTTCATTGGAAGGACTGATGTTGAGGCTGAAACTCCAATACTTTGGCCACTTCATGCGAACAGTTGATTCTTTGGAAAAGACCCTAATGCTGGGAAGGATTAGGGGCAGGAGGAGAAGGGGACGACAGAATATGAGATGGCTGGATGGCATCACTGACTCGATGGACATGGGTTTGGGTAGACTCTGGGAGTTGGTGATGGACAGGGAGGCCTGGCGTGCTGCAGTTCATGGGGTCGCAAAGAGTTGGACACAACTGAGTGACTGAACTGAACTGAACTGAATATTTAGAAAAAATGTTTTCTCGCCACACACACACACATATACTATTAACAATATATGTATGTACATGCATACACACACACACACACAAATGCCAAGAGAAATAATCATATCCACAACTATGGCAGGAAACTAGAGTGCTCCCATAAATCAATAATCCAGTAGTCAAAAATACATGGCAGAAAAATCAAACTGAATCAACAGAGAATATGTATTATATTTAGATGCTCATAGAAAGTGATTATATATTACCCCATAGAGGAAGCTTCAATAAATTCCCCAAGTAGAAATTATACATACAACATTATCTAAACTAAAAAATAAAACTATAAATCCATAACAAAAGACCACATTATCTAAATTAAGAAATAAAACTGTAAATCCACAACAAAAACCAATAAACCCTTAGAAGTAAAAAAAAGAGCATTTTCCTAAATAATATCTGTATTAAAGAGGAAATAAATAAATTGTAGACTATTTAGAAACAATTGACCTCTGAAGAAAATGTAGAACCTTAAATCCATTTATTAAAAAAATAGTTTTAAATGTATATACCACACATTTAATTTAAAAAGTCAGAAAAGAATAGTAATATAAACCTAAAGAAAAAGAGCAAAAAAAGGAGACTATGATAAAAAATAGAAATGAATGCAACACAACCCTCAAAGTTAGACTTTAACAACCACAACAAAAGCTAGCTCTTTTTAAGACCAGTAAAACAGATAGTTCCAGTGCTACTTCAATAATTTGAATGATTTAGAGAAAGAAGAAAAGCCTTTAAATACATTTTAATGAAACTACTATACTGTGGTAAAAAACATGAAAATGACAAGATAAAAAGAGAAACTGAAAAGTTATCTCATCTGTTCTTTAATTCAGTAAATATTTTCCACGTGTCTCCTCTACGTCAGGCACTCTACCAGAAACTAAGGGCAAAAGATGTAAGTAAAAAGACAAATTCCTGGTCTACCTACACAGAAATTAGATTTTAAAATAAGCTAATCAAATACATGACCAAAGAGAATTTACATGAGAATTGTGAGATATCTATCCTTGGAAATTTAAGAAAATATACTATTAAATTCCTAGAGTAGGAAATGGCAACCCACTCCAGTATCCTTGGGGAAAAATTCCATGGACAAGGATACTGGGTTGGTGGGCTACAGTCCATGCTATCGCAAAGAGTCAGACATGACTGAACGACCGAGCATGCATGCACTATTAAATTAATATGAGGTGAACCCACCTCATATGATTATCACCATAAATGATTCAAGTTATTTGATGAAGTTCACTAGCTACTTCTATTTTAAATACTCTAAGAAAATAAGAAACTGTACACTTTTCAACATTATTTTGTAAGAATTAGCCAATGGACCTGAATGAGAAAATCATGAGATACAAATATTAGAAAAGATCTGTAATTATCATTATTGCTAATGATAAAATTATCTACATAAAAAACCCTAATGTAACAACTAAAGTAATATGGTATTTCATGAAGGTAGTTTGTTAAAAATGAAATTAGAACAAAAATAAGAACAAGAAGAATCTCAAATAAATATAAAGAGTAGAAAATGTAATAGGAAAGGAAGTACACAATAGCAACAAAAAAGCATACAAAGCTGGTAATGCTAATAAACCTCATTAAAATCAGTGGGAACAGAATGGGCTCTTTTGGACAAAATGTTATTCATGTGGAAAAATTAGATCCCATACCTTAAATCATATGTAACGCATGTTCCAGGTGGATTTATGCCCTGCCCATGAACATGGACTTAAACATAAGTTTAGAAAAAGTAATGAATACTCTTGTTTATCAATATACATTTAGAAAATATATGAAAACATCCATGCATTTGAACATAGTAATTTCAGAAGAGTGGTTACTTCTGAAAAGGGAAGACTGGACAACGGATAGAAAATGGATTTTAGCTTTGTCAGTAATATACTATTACTTTTTTAAAAGTGAGAAAAAAATCATTGAAAGTTACTTACTCTGTAGTTTATCTGAAATATTTCATAGTGAAAAAGAGGTGAGAAAAACTGCAACTTTAATCCATTTGATCTTTACTTAGGTGTAAATTATGAGACTAGTGTTATTAAAGGCACCCCACTCTAGCACTCTTGCCTGGGAAACCCCATGGACAGAGGAGCCGGGTAGGCTGCAGCCCTTGGAGTCGCGAAGAGTTGGACACAACTGAGCAACTTCACTTTCACTTTTCACTTTCATGCACTGGAGGAGGAAATGGCAACCCACTCCAGTATTCTTGCCTGGAGAATCCCAGGGACGGAGGAGCCTGGTGGGCTGCTGTCTATGGGGTCACACAGAGTCGGACACGACTGACGTGACTTAGCAGCAGCAGCAGCGATTAATTTCATTCCAAATTTTCACAATACTATTTATTGAATAATCCACAATAATTTATTGAATAAATACTGAATCATTTTCCCATGTTTAATTTGAAATGCTTCTGTGTTATGTTGCATCTTTTCTATAAATAGTCAAACCAATATATATCTGTTAATGTGTTTTTAAATCTCTCTCATCAAAGCTTTGTAATTTTATAGTTTTCTTCAGATATACTGTTCAGAACATTCTTTTTATGTTTATTCTTGGTAAAATTTTTATTACTAATATCTTTTTTACCTTTTTAAAAAGCTGATTATTAGTAGATGGGAGAGTTACTGATTTTGTGAGTTTATTTTTTACCCAGCAAATTTGCTGATGTGTTCTTTTAATTCTACACAGATAACAGTAACAATTACAAAAAATGACATTTTGTATTTTGTTAGCCAATCTGTATATTTGTCTCTGTTTTATTTACTGTATTGGGTAGAACTTTTAATATGTTGAAAAGCTGGAATATTAGGCAATATTTTATTTTATTCAGACTTTCAAATGGCCTCCTTGCTGGTTTTTGCTTTACTCATTTAAATTTTTCTTATAATTATTGCTATATCTAATTGAATGTTCTTCTCACATTTATTGTGTTAATCATATAATTTTCCACTTTAATTTGTTCAATGTAGTAGATAACCTTGATAGTTTTTTGTTTTTTTAAAGAACTGAACTATTCTTGAATTCCTTTCATAAAACCTATATGGTCTGGAGATACTAACACTCTCACACAAACATTACTTCAATTTGCCAATATTTTATTTAGGAGTTTTGCATCATACTGTTCCTGTGAAACTGGCCTATAACTTTTCAGATTTGTATTACCTTTGACTTACTCTGATATTAAAACAAAAAGAGAAAAGCTTTCTCACTTTTCTTGAAAACCTTCTGTCCTCCTCTACCCTAGTCCAAGCCACCATCTGGATTATCCTTTAATCCTCCCTTTGCAAATGCATTTAAGTATTTTTTTCTTCTCTTTCTTAACCCATTTTTCTTACCCTAAGGCTACAACCTCATGCACACTATACAATGTAAACTCCACAAGAATAAGGATCTTGTCTATTCCCAGAAGTTAGGCCTGTGTCCAATCTATGGAGCAAGGGCTCAAAAGATGTGTTTAATTAAAAAAAAAAATCCTACTCTTTATCAGTCAGAATAGCAAAAACAAAAAGCTTGAAATGTCCGCATTAGAACTTTGGGAAAAAAATGAGCACATATTTATATGCATATATTCATACAATTTTCTGAAGAGTAACTTGAAGATAACAACCAAGGATCTTTAAATGTGATGCCTTTTAACAAGCAAGTATATTTCTAGCAGTTTATTTTTCTAAAGTAATATGATAACATGAAAAACATTTACAAGCTCTATTTATGATAAAAGACTGTAACAACCTACGTGTTCAATGACACGTGATCTCTGAATTATGATACATCTATACAGTGGAACAAGTATGTATTTGTCATACAAAATGTTTAGTAGAAACTGTAAAACTGCTGGAGTTCTGGTAGAGAAATTAGAAGCAACTTATATAAAGCCAGATGGCTCAGCGGTAAAGAATTTGCCTGCCAAGCAGGAGATGTGGGTTTGATCCCTCGGTCAGGAATATTCCCTGGAGGAGGAAATGGCAACCCACTCCAGTATTCTTGCCTGGGAAATCCAATGGACAGAGGAGCCTGGTGGGTTACAGTCCATGGGGTCACAAAGAGTTGGACATGACTGAGCAACTGAACAACAATATAAAGCCAGGCTGCCTTTTGTGCATACTCATAATACTCATAATACCATAAAAACAAACATCAGCCTATATCCCAAAAGCATTTCAGTGAAAAGAGATTTTAAATGTTTACTCAACTCTCATGAAGAAGGATTTAATTGCTAATGCACAATAGAACATCTTAAAATTCTCTTTTGCCCAGAGCAGGGTGCGTGTCCCAGAATCTCATCTTATATTTCCAATCTTCCTCAAACTCGCTCTCCAAGTTCCCCCCAATATGACATTTTTCTCCAATACATCATCTTCTTCACTCTTTCCGGATTGCTTCTTTTCTCCCTCTAACTTCCTAATGTTGATCAGTCAAGATCTTTCAGCTTCTTTCAATTCTCCTCCTTTCCCAATTTATAAAACAGCACAAAGAATTGGCCATGAAGCTGAGCAGGCAAGCAGGAAAAGATTTATTAACTTTAAAGTATTTATAACCTTTTATCCTACCTGCCTTTCCAGATTTCTCCTTTCTGATATCCTCTCCCAAACCCCGTCTCCCTTCCACCCACCCCCACCCCGGCCAACCATCTCTCTATTTCTGTCTCTCTCTCTCACACACACAACATACACCATAATTTTAAAGATTTGGGCTAAAATATATTTTTATCTAAAACCTAACTGTGTCTTTAAAACTGCTTGGCAATCTTACATCCTCATTGCAGGAGGGTTCTTTACCATCTGAGTCACCAGGGAAGCCCAAGAATACTGGAGTGGGTAGCCTATCCCTTCTCCAGGGGAGCTTCTGAACCCAGGAATTGAACAGGGGTCTCCTGCATTGCAGGCAGATTCTTTACCAGCTGAGCTATATAGATTAGGCAGCCTTTCTGTACTTCAGTTTCATCTATAAATATGTACAACACAATTTCTTGAACATTAGATGATATAAATAGACTCGTCACATTCTCTGTTAAAGCATTTCCAGATCTCCCAGTTATTCATGTCAGGAATAAATGTGTATGCCCCCACTGCACCAATATGTATTCCACATAACAATATTTATCATATGTAGTTACAGTTGACTGCTTTTGTGTTTCCCTCATGACACTGGATGTTCTTGGGTTGAAGGAGCTACATATTCTGTAGTAGTTTTCCTACCGTATATCATAGCAAAATTTTATTTTACAAATGAATGAATATATCCATAGTACCTTTTCTAATGTCTAGCAAATAGTAGTTGGTCAATATGTGACAATTCCCTTTATCAATTTTCTCAGTCTGTGGTGTGGATGGTAGTATGACAACCTCCAACTAGAGTTCTCTAGCTTTGAATCTTGATCTTTACCAGATAAAATACCAGGATATATAGTAAGCCTTTTTACCTGGATTTAAACCAATTGTTGATATTGAGTTTCAGTATCTCTGTGTTAATAATCTCCTAATAATAAAGAGATTAAGTCCCTATTTCCATTTCCTCACTTTTTTCTTAAGGGCCAACACTAGAGAAAAATGCTTCCAGGAACAGTTCAGGAAACATTGTTCAAACACCTACTGCCATGTGACATGGGCAAATTTGATATATGCAATAAATACCCTCATGAGTGGAGAAGGTTTGTTCAGTTTAAAGATTTAGCCTTGGAAATCCCTGAACTCTCAGAGACCTCTCATAAAGTTACCTACTATCTTACACTTGTTCATAAGTAGAAATATGAATCAATATCTTTCAGTGTTTCTTAATGGAGACATCTCTGATATGCTGGATAAGAAAGATCTTTGTTAGCTAGGACTGTTCTATGCTCTGCAAGAAACTTAACACTACTGGACCCTTCCAGTAGTGCTCACCTAAGGCAGTAGTTCCCTCCAACCATTATGACAGCCAACCATGCCTCCAGATCTATCCAAACTCTTTCTTGCATGGGTGAGGGGTAACAAAAGTGAGCACACTTAGTTGAGAATAATTTTTAGTAAGATCATTCACATAACCTCTAAAATATATTCATTTCTCTAATATACTTAATACTTCGTCCCTGATTTCCTACTGATGAAAGCAAGGCAGGAGTTTCAAAGGTTATGACAACTTATTCCCCCTCTCAAAATGACTTGTACTCTTGACACAGATAAGTAAAATGTTAGAAGAAATCAATATTTGCATTAACTATTGAATAAATACATTTTAAAAATATTACCTTTGATATGCTTTTACATTTACTCAGTTTTAAGTTACACATGCAGAACTAAAATTAGTTTAATTTCTATTAAAATTAGGAATAATTCTTCTGAAAAATGACCGCAACTCTTAGAAAAAATCAGGACTAACAGATACTTTAAACCAAATAAAAATGTAAAATGTATGCTTTAAATCAATTAATATAGACAATTGCTTATTAGGTATAGTAAGTTATCAAAAACTTTCTTTTATATTATGAATAGTAATTGAATATTTTCAAATGACTTTTCTCATTTCATCAAAATGCTCATATAGACCAAAAATATTATGAGAATGAAGACCGATCATTTTTTATTTTGATGATAACAAGAATGGTGAGTCACAAGGAAGTTCACAATGCATGGGAGGTCTTGCCTTTCTTTACTCATCATGACACTTAATCTCACTGCAACAAGAAGATACAAATCAGTAAAATAAATGATTCAAATGTATCAAGCAGTAAGGGCTTCCACAACACAGTATTTCTTGAGTCAAAAGGAAATACAAACAAAGTCCTAATTTATAATGCAAACCTAGCCTTTTCTGTTTTGAAATAACTGCTCTGGCAGATTTCTTATTATATTGTTTTGAAGAAGTAAAGCATTCCTACCTTTCCTCTTTATGCTCATCTGCCACCAACCTGTTGTTGTTTTTTCCTTTTTAAAGAATATTTGTTAAGCATTTTTGTACCCATAGCACTGGCACTCTGAATTATGGCAGGGTGAAAAATGAAGAGAAGGGGAAATGCAGATTAAAACAATGAGATACCATTACACTTTTAGGATGGCCAAAATGTGAATACTGACATCAAATGCTGGGGAGGTGTAGAGCAAAGGTCACTCTCATACATTGCCAGTGGGGATGGAAAAGGGTACAGCTACTTTGGAAGACAGTTCAGTGGTTTCTTACAAAACTAAACATATTCTTATCATGTAACCCTGTGGATCCTTGGTATTTACCTGAATGAGTAGAAAACTTAAGGTTCACAGAAAAATCTGCATACAGATTTTACAGCAGTTTTTTTTAAATTGTCAAAACTTGGGAGCAACCAAGATGTCCCTTAGTGATAAATGGATCAAGTATTGTATATCCAGACAACAGATAAGTATTATTCAGTGACAAAAAGAAATGACGTATTAGGCCATAAAGAGACACAGAGGAATCTTAGATGCATGCTAAGTAAAAACCGCCAATCTGAAAAGGCTACATAGTGTATGATTCTAACTACATGATGTCTGGAAAACACAGAACTATGGAGATAGTAAAAAGATCAGTGGTTTCCAGGGATGAGGTGTGTATAGGGATCAGTATACAGAGCACAGCGAAAGAATTTTTAGGGCAGTGAAAAATACTCAGTAAGATATTATAATGATGGATATATGTCATTATACTTTGGTCAAACCTATAGAATGTACCAAGAATAAAGACTGCTGCTGCTGCTGCTAAGTCGCTTCACTCGTGTCCGACTCTGTGTGACCCCATGGACGGCAGCCCATCAGGCTCCCCCGTCCCTGGGACTCTCCAGGCAAGAATACTGGAGCGGGTTGCCATTTCCTTCTCCATTCCATGAAAGTGAAAAGTGAAAGTGAAGTCGCTCAGTCGTGTCCGACTCTTAGCGACCCCATGGACCACAGCCCACCAGGCTCCTCCGTCCATGGGATTTCCCAGGCAAGAGTACTGGACTGGGTTGCCATTGCCTTCTCCAGAATAAAGACTAATGTAGGTGATTATGCTGTGTCAGTGCAGGTTCAGGCTTGGTAAAAAAATGTTACCATTCTGGTTAGTGATACTGATAATCGCAGAGGTTACGCATATGTGGGGTCAGGGGTTATATGAGAAATCTCCGTAACTTCCTCTTAACTTTGTTGTGAATGTACAACTGCTCTAAAATAGTCCTTTAAGAAATGAAGGAAAGCAAGAAGAGGACTTATTATTTTTTGTTAAATCACACTATTTTTCAAATAGTTTATTTTCTGGAAAACAGAATCAAATCTTAAGAAAGAACTACATAAAATAGACATGTTGCAAGTAATAAAGTTTAAAGTGGTCGAATGGGATAGTAGAAAGAACATTAAACTTGAATTAGAAGTCTTGGGATCAAATCCCAATTTCTGTGTGAAGCTGGGCATGGCATTTATGTTTACTTAGTTTCTAAGTCCCAGTTTTCCTCTAAAAATTAATACTAATAACCTTTCTCTTAGAGTTGTTTTGAGAGCCAATGAGCTCAATTGTGGCAAACACTAGCTTTGTATAATGACTGGCACACATAACTAGCCACCCAGTAAATGTTTTATTTTTCCATATAGTCTGGGAATGAAAAATAAGGCAGGATCACTATGTGTGTTTCATTAATTTGCCTAAAGATCATAATCTACAGGGTGAAAACCTCTGATACAGGAAAGCAGGAAACAGGAAAACCTATTTCTGCCATTCCACCCTCCACTTTCTGTATTATTTTGTGGCACCCAGTGAAGATAAAGGCCATCTCATGGCTAGGCATTAGTTGTAGTAACAGAATTCAGAACATAGTATGTATCACACATTAGGAAGATGGCTTAGAAGGGCAGGTACATCCAGAAGAGCCAAAAATAGAAAGAAGATAAGAATGATAAGAAATTATCTAGATAGGCAGTTATATAGGGCAAGGTTTCTCAACTGTTTCTCCAACTATTTACATTTGGGGGGAGATAATTCTTTGTTATGGGAGGCTGTCCAGTGCATTGTCTGATGTATAGCAGCATTCCTGGCCTCATATCATATTGCACCCATAACCACCCCAAATGTCACTAGACATTGCCAAATGTTCATTCAGGAGAAAAAACTACCCTTGTTTGAGAACCACTGATTTAGATGGTAACAGCAGAGGGGAGAAAAAGAGTAAGGTAACTAATAATACTGTCCAAAGAGATTCCCAGTTAAAACAGGGGACAATTTAAAAAGATTTATCAACAACAACAAAAGGATATATGTTTATATGAATCATGTCTAGGGAAAACTATCAGCAGGAACTCTCAAGTAGATAATATAGTATCTACTTGATATTATAGAAGAATGATGAATGTAATGTAATGACTGTGTCAAAGGTCAGAAACAGAGAAGGGACTAATGGATTGAGTGGAAGTAGGCAATGGCAGCCCACTCCAGTACTCTTGCCTGGAGAATCCCAGGGACGGTGGAGCCTGGTGGGCTACCGTCTATGGGGTCGCACAGAGTCGGACACGACTGAAGTGACTTAGCAGCAGCAGCAGCAGACACAGATATGAGAGTGAGTCAGCACAGAGGTAACTTCTCCAGTTTAACAATCTAAGTTTTCTCCTTAATTTTTCCCCCCAAAACACTAAATGAGGAATACAAAGTAGTGGATTTTTCCCCATTAGATAAGTGGGCAGGTGGATAGACAGGTAAAAGGCTTAGAAATAAAAGATCATTTGAAAGAAAAATCTAAGTAAAAATATAGGAAGTATTTCTGTCATGTCTTCCCTTACTGAATAATCAATGATCCCAAATCATTTATTGAATAAGTCAATCCTTATCATAGTACTAGCTCTGTTATATTCTAAGCTACCATCCACAAAGATATTCCTGGGCTATCTTGTTTCACTGGCCAATCTATTTATCTTTGTGCAAGTATATTGCTATATTTTAATTACTAAAACTTTATACCAAATCTTCACATCTGGTAGGTGAAGTCTCCCCACTTCATTATTCTTCTTTTACTACCTTTTATTTCTTTATTAAAACAGATTTTTTTCATTTTGTTTGATAATTTTAATTTCTGAGATTTTTGCAAATCTTACTCTCTTGAATATGGTTTCTCATACTTGTTTATGACACCTTACTTTAAAATTTTTGATTGTAAACTCATTAAAAAAAATTACCTGTGGGAATTTTTTGAGTCCTGTATTGAATGTAGAGTCCTTCAGAGGGGATTTATGTTTGCTTCTGCCAGGTACTTGAGGGATTTTAAACTTAGGACCACTGTAAATTCTTGCTTTAATTTTATTATTTGTAACACCTAAATAGTGTGAATTTCAGTAGCAAATCCACAAGACCAGCTCGGGGTTAAAAATGATTAGGGAAATATTCTTTTCACTGTATTCAGTGCTAAGGTTTGAACCAATCATTTTTACTTGCAGTGCTGTGGGAGGTGACAGGCTGATTTTATTATGTACTCCTACAATGAAGGTATGGAGATTTGGAAGTCCATACTGAGAGGACCTCATGCTTAAACATAAGGATTTTGACTGTCTTCCGTTCCTCTTTCAGTAAGGAACACGTATGTGAAAACTCAAGCCAAGGGTTTACCAGGTTCAATAAATACTCTAAGGCATACATGACTGAGTTGCATTTCTACCTAAGTTTTTTGTTGTTGTTGTTGTTGCTGTTTGTTTGCTTTAACCTCTTAGGCTGAACAACCATCACCAGCTTCCACACCATGTTTCTAGTTCATAGCTGCATGCAAACACTATTTTTAAACTATCACATCCTTTTACTCATTTATGCTGAGATGTTAGGATATGTAGTTTGCCATACTAACAAGACGTAAAGGTTAAATTTTCTTTTTTCCTTCAGGTTTATCTATCTTTTACTAATTTCTTTAAAATATCTCATCTTTTTTTCCAGTTTAAAAAACCCAGTTACTCACCTTGAAAAGAACCTCAAATCATATGGAGAATAAAAAGTAAAAAGTTGCATCCCTTCACCCCAACTCCAAATAATTCTACCAAAAAGACATTTAATAATTTGCTCTCATCTGATATATATTTTTATTTTTACAAAGTAGTATTATACTTAACTCATATTCCTCTACTGTCTTTAACATTGTTTTAAAAAATAAACACTGTATCAGGCAGAATTTAACATGTTAATTATAGCTCATCAAAAACCTTTTCAAAAGGAAACACTGTTTTGCAAATCTTGAATTTATTTCTCTTTTGTTCAGTTTAGAATCCTACTTTCTGAAAGGTATCCTGAAAGTATATTTTAACACACTTTATTGAATATGCAATGCTTGATTGCAGACCTTCACTCACTATTTCACTTACATTATTTATTAATACATGATTTAAATAGACTCAACATGACATATTTCCAAGGTCTGAAATACTCATTTCTTTTTTTATAAATTCCATCATCAGGGGTTACTAGCACCAGTGGATTTAGGATTTTGTAAGTCATTAGGTGTAGTGGGACTTCAAAATATTCACAGTATGCCCAATATACTACATAACTTATTCCAAAGATGCTAAGTAGATTTAAAGGGCTTCCCTCATAGCTCAGTTGGTAAAGAATTTGCAGGCAACGAAGGAGACCCAGGTTCAATTCCTGGGTTGGCAGATCCCCTGAAGAAGGAAATGGCAACACACTTCAATATTCTTGCCTGGAGAATCGCATGGACAGAGAAGTCTGGCAGGTTACAATCCATGGGTTTGCAAGAATAGGACACAACTTAGCGACTAAAGAGAGAAAGATAGATATCTGTTATTTGTGACTAATTGTGGCAGCTGTGTGGGGCTGGAGTGGTGGCTATGTGGTGCTAGAACTACTTTGAGGAGATACGCCATGTCCAAGGGCAAAGGAGAAGCTCCAGCAAGATGGCAGGAGGGGCAAAATCCTGTTCAGAATCAAACACTGCCAGAGATGCTCAGAGGGCTCAAACAAACCTTGTGTGTACCAGGACCCAGACACCCCACAGAGACCGAGACGTAACTGTGTTTGAGTGTCTCCTGAGGAGGTACGGGTCAGCAGTGGACTGCTGCAGGGGCAGGGGCTCTGGTGGCAGTAGACCTGGGTATGGTATAAGCCCTCTTGGAGGAGGTCGGCATTAACCCCACCACAGAGCCACCAGAACTTACACAGGACTGGGAAACAGACTCTTGGAGGGCACACACACAAAAAATTGTGCACACCAGGACCCAGGAGAAAGGAGCAGTGACCCCACAAGAGACTGACCTAGACTTGTCCATGAGTGTCCAGGAGTCTCTGGCAGAGGTGTGGTTCGGCAGTGGCCTACTGCAGTGTTGGGGGCACTGTATGCAGCAGTGCCTGCATGGGACCTTTTGAAGGAGATCACCATTATCTTCATTACCTCCACCATAGTTTGGCCTCAGGTCAAATAACAGGGAGGGAACACAGCCCTTCACATCAAAATAAAATTGGATTAAAGATTTAATAAACATGGCCCCGCCCATCAGAAAAAGACCCAGTGTCCCCCTCAGTTAGTCTCTCCCATCAGGAAGCTTCCATAAGCTCCTTATCCTTCTCCATTAGAGGGCAGACAGAATGAAAACCACAATCACAGAAAACTAACCAATCTGATCACATGGAACACAGTCTTGTCTAACTCAATGACACTGAGCCATGCCATGAAGGGGCACCCAAGACGGATGGGTCATGGTGGAGAGTTCTCACAAAATATGGTCCACTGAAGAAGGGAATGGCAAACCACTTCAGTATTCTTGCCTTGAGAACCTCATGAACAGTATGAAAAGGCAAAAAGAGAGGACACTGAAAGATGAACTCCCCAGGTTGGTAGATGCCCAATATGGTACTGGAAATCAGGGGAGAAATAACTCCAGAAAGAATGAAGAGACGGAGCCAAAGCAAAAACACCACCCAGTTGTGGATGTGACTGCTGATGGAAGTAAAGTCTGATGCTGTAAAGAGCAATAATGCATAGGAACCTGTAATGTTAGGTCCATGAATCAAGGAAAATTGGAAGTGGTCAAACAGGATATGGCAAGAGTGAACACCAACATTTTAGGAATCGGTGAACTAAAATGGACTGGAATGGGTGAATTTAACTCAGATGACCATTATTTCTACTTCTGCAGGCACGAATCCCTCAGGAGAAATGGAGCAGCCACCATAGTCAAAAAAGAGTTCTAAAATGAAGTACTTGGATTATTTCTCAAAAACAACAGAAAGATCTCTGTTCGTTTCCAATGCAATCCAGTCAACATCACAGTAATCCAAGTCTATGCCCCAACCAGTATGGCTGAAGAAGCTGAAACTGAATGGTTCTATGAAGACCTACAAGACCTTCTAGAGCTAACACCCAAAAAAGATGTTCTTTTTATGACAGGGGACTAGAATGCAAAATAGGAAATCAAGAGATTCCTGGATTAACAGACAAATTTGGTCTCGGAGTACAAAACAAAGCAGGGCAAAGACTAACAGAGTTTTGCCAAGAGAATGCACTGGTCATAGCAAACATCTTCTTCCAACAACACAAGAGAAGACTCTACACATGGACATCACCAGATGGTCAACACCAAAATCAGACTGATTATATTCTTTGCAGCCAAAGATGGAGAAGCTCTGTACAGTCAGCAAAAACAAGGCCGGGAGGTGACTGTGCCTCAGATCATGAACTCCTTATTGCCAAATTCAGACTTAAGTTGAAGAAAGCAGGGAAAATCACTAGACCATTCAGGTATGACTGAAATAAAATTCCTTACAATTATAAAGTGGACATGATAAATAGATTCAAGGGATTAAATCTGATAGACTGTCTGAAGAACTATGGACGGAGGTTCATGATATTGTACAGGAGGCAGTTATCAAGACCAATCCCAAGAAAAATAAATGCAAAAAGGTAAAATAGTTGTCCAAGGAGGCCTTACAAATAGCTGAGAAAAGAAAAGATGCAGAAGGCAAAGGAGAAAAGGAAAGATATACTCATTTGAATGCAGAGTTCCAAAGAATAGCAAGGCGAGATAAGAAAGCCTTCCTTATTGATCAATGCAAAGAAATAGAGGAAAACAATAAAATGGGAAAGACTAGAGATCTCTTCAAGAAAATTAGAGATATCAAGGGAACATTTCATGCAAAGATGGGCACAATAAAGGACAGAAATGGTACTGACTTAACAGAAGCAGATGATATTAAGAGGTAGCAAGAATACACAGAAGAACTATACAAAAAAGATCTTCATGACTCAGATAACCATGATGGTGTGATTACTCACCTAAAGCCAGACATCATGGAATGCGGTCAACTGGGCCCTAGAAAGCATCACTACGAACAAATTCCATCAGTAGTGGAGGGGATGGAATGCCAGTTGAGCTATTTCAAATCCTAAAGATGAAGTTGTGAAAGTGCTATACTCAATATGCCAGCAAATCTGGAAAACTCAGCAGTGGCCACAGGACTGGAAAATGTCAGTTTTCATTCCAATCCCAAAGAAAGGCAATGTCAAAGAATGCTCAAACTACCACACAATTGCAGTCATCTCACACGCTAGCAAAGTAATGCTCAAAATTCTCCAAGACAGGATTCAACAGTACGTGAAGCGTGAACTTCCAGATGTTCAAGCTGGATTTAGAAAAGTCAGAGGAACCAGAGATCAAATTGCCAACATCCGCTGGATCATAGAAAATGCAAGGGTTCCAGAAAAACATCTACTTCTGCTTTACTGACTATGCCAAAGCCTTTGACTGTGTGGATCACAACAAACTGTGGAAAATTCTTAAAGAGATGGGAATACCAGACCACCTGATCTGCCTCCTGAGATCTGTATGCAGGTCAAGAAGCAACAATTAGAACTGGACATGGAACAACAGACTGGTTCCAAATCGGGAAAGGAATATGTCAAAGGTGTATATTGTCACGTGCTTATTTAACTTATAAGCAGTGTACATCATGAAAAATGCTGGGCTGGATGAAGCACAAGCTGCAATAAAGACTGCTGGGAGAAATATCAACAACCTCAGAAATGCAGATGAAACCACCCTTATAGCAGAAAGCAAAGAAGAACTAAAGAACCTCTTGATGAAAGTGACAGAGAAGAGTGAAGAAGTTGGCTTAAAACTCAACATTCAGAAAACTAAGATCATGGCATCTGGTCCCATCACTTCAAGGCAAATTGATGGTAAACAATAGAAACAGTGGCTGACTTTATTTTTCTGGGTTCCAAAATCACTGCAGATGGAGATTGCAGCCATGAAATTAAAAGTCTCTTGCTCCTTGGAAGAAAAGCTATGACCATGCTAGACAACATATTAAAAAGCAGAGACATCAATTTGCCAACAAAGTTCTGTCTAGTCAAAGCTATGGTTTTTCCAGTAGTCATGTATGGATGTGAGAGCTGGACCATAAAGAAAACTGAGTGCCAAAGAATTGATGTTTTTGAACTATGGTGTTTGAGAAGACTCTTGAGAATCCCTTGGACAGCAAGGAGATCCAGCCAGTCCATGTTAAAGGAAATCAGTCCTGAATATTCATTGGAAGAATTGATGCTGAAGCTGAAACTCCAATATTTTGGCCACCTGATACGAAGAACTGACTCACTGGAAAAGACCCTGATGCTGCGAAAGATTGAAGGCGGGAGGAGAAGGGGTCAACAGAGGATGAGATGGTTTGGATCGCATCACCAACATGATATACATGAGTTTGAGTAGGCTCTGGTGTTGGTGATGGACAGGGAGGCCTGGCGTGCTGCAGTCCATGGGGGCACAAAGAGTCGGACACGACTGAGCGACTGAACTGAACTGAAGTAGATTTAAAGTAATTGTCATATTCCTTAAGGGCTTCTCTGGTGGATCAGTGGTAAATAATCTGCCTGTAATGTAGGTGACATGGGTTTGATCCCTGGGTTGGGACTATTCCCTGGAGGAGGAAATGGCAACCCACTCTAGTATTCTTGCCTGGTAAATCCTATGGACAAAGGTGCCTGGCAGGCTACAGTCCATTCGATTGCAAAGAGTAGGACATGACCTAGGCAATGAACAACAACAATATTCCTAAAGGGACTAAATATTCTCACTGGCTTTGAGCTACCATCTTCTGTAGCTGTTTCTATATGCTGCAAAAGGATAGCTTTTTTGAGGGATCAAATGAACAGCTAATGCCATCTACCATTTCAATATTTTGGAGGTCCACTAACCAAGAGGGTATCATTATACATATTTCTAAGCTGTGCTGAAAGCCATTGCTAATTTACTTAAAATACTTACTGTTTAAAATAAAATGCTGCTCCTACCATTGAAGCTATTTACTGTGAGGAAAACAGCAAAGATCTTTGTTTAAATTTGTCTATCAAAAGATGTTTTAAATGTGGATTTTGGCAAAATTTTGCAAGCAAGAGCATTGGCTCTTTAAGAATTAAAATGAATTTCTGGCAGGGATCGGTTGCAGAGTCTGCAAGAAAACATGCTACAAGTTTAATAAAGTAACTGGATAAAAATGAACATTTATATCAATCTCAAAGAATAGTGATAGACATAGGAAAAGGAATAGGTGAAAAGAAAATTTCTTTCCTATTATAGAAAGCTCTTAACAGAGAATGAGAAATACTTGAAAAAATTTTAAAGCAATTGAGAGGCAATGGAAAAACTCAACATTATTTGATTTTACATGTACCTATAATGAGTAAATTTTTTAAAAGAGGAGAAAAGAGTAAGGCCATAACAGGGACTTGAAGGCTACATATAGTTGTGGCTGTAATAATTCATTCTTTCTTGCCAATGAGAACAATAGCTAGCTATATCAAAGTTCATACTTTCTAAAACCACATTCTTATTTTGAGATATGAATCACAATACGATCCAGTAGAGGTTTACCATCTGTACTGTATAGCTGGGCAAAAAGGGGCAAGCATATTTGCTCAAATCTTCCTATTGGTAAGAAATTAAACTCAAAACAAAACTGAAAATGCTTAGTTTGTTCAGTCTCTCTCAAAAATAGTTTTGTTTCATTCAAACAATAAATAGGAAAGCAGAGAAGGAAAGGATATATAGGCTTTTCTGAGGTTTAGTATACTGTTTTCATCAACAAAGTTCTTTCACATAGGTAGCAACAAGGTGATTAACGGTGGAAAAGCAGGAAGAAAAGTTTCAAACAGAAAATAGCTATGAACCTTGGTACCAGTCCAAGGTCCAAACTTTTCTAATATACAAAAGATAGAGAAACTTAATTATTTTTACTTAATGTAGCCTAGATAATTAACAGAACTGTAACAGCAGAGTTAGATTCAATCATGTACTTCCTGACCTCACTTTATTTATTTGTACCTAAGCCCTCATAATTTCTTAAAGCAGACTCAAAAATGGATCTTTCCTTTAAAATGACTGAGGACAACAATTACATATAACTTTCAGGAATGTGGGCTAAAATGTAACTTCTCAAGACTATTGGTGTCTTGTCTTGTTATAATTCATGGATTCCAAAAAAGAAACTGTCATTCATGTGACACCTATGTCTAGGACACTGCTCATCACCTGTGAGCCATCTATGAAGGGCTGGACTTCCAAATCTAGGCCTGTGAACAATGAACTAGAATTTCTTGAAGGCATGTTAGTCATGTTCACTGCTATCATCAGTGCATACCTAATGCCTGGTAAACAGCAGATGCTCAATTAATAATTGTAGAATGGGTGAAAGAGTAAATAATCATTCCTAAGTGGCTGAATTTTCACTCTACAAAGACAAAATTACCAAGTAGAAAATCAAATAATAAATTTATTTATAACTCATAATATTTTTCCTTATTTAAAAAATCAAATATTATAGATAAAATGAAGTATTACTCCATTTGGAGTTAAAATTCTGCTACTTATATGCAATGTAAATGTTATGGTTTAACTACTTCTGTTTCATAATAGGTACTTTCTCTTATTTGTAAAAATAATGAGAATACTCATAGTAATTGTAAAATTGTACATTTTTTTGTAACCTAAACTATTATAGCCACTATAAATAGGCCTGCAATACATCATCTCATTTACTCTTTACAACAAATTTGTGAGATAGATACTACGGTCACATAGGACACGTGAGGAAAACTGAGTTAAAAACAGAGGCACACAAGGTCACAAAGATGGTAAAGTCCATATAAAATTTCTCTGTGCTGAGTTCCTCAGTTGTGTCCAACTCTTTGCAACCACATGGACTGTAGCTCGCCAGGCCCCTCTGTCCATGGAATTTTCTAGGCTAGAATATTGGAGTTGGTTGCCATTTCCTCCTCCAGAGGATCTTAGTAGCTGAGGGATTGAACCCAGGTCTCCCACACTGCAGGCAGATTCTTTACCATCTGAACCAACCAGGGAAGCCCATATAAAATTACTCTAATTCTAAAATAACTGGTTAGTAACAGAAAGGGTCAACACACATACCCAGACTCAGAATACTCCTACCCTGTATCCAATCTCAAGTATGAGAGAATATTCATCTACTCTTTCAACATTCACTGAACGCCTGTTATGCTCCAGGCACTGTACTGGGCAATCTTAAAGATCACTTGTAATTCTGAAACAAGCAGCATACAACACTGCTCTAAGAGCTTACTGTTGGAAACTATACTTGGAAAGTTTCTCCACTCTGTTCGTATCGAGGTGTGACACGTGTGCTTTTGCTTGTCCTACTAGCTACCTACTTCTTTAAGGCAAGGTGTACTATATTCACTTTTTTTATATTCCCTAGAAATGCCTAGCACAGTGTGATGTTATAAAAAGTTCTTAGTAAATACTGTTTGAATCAAATTTCTTGAGCTGAGAAAAAATGTAAATAAAGATTTTATTTTCAAATCTTCTTTGCAATTATCTTATATGTAAAAGAAAAAACACCTCAAATAAGACAGTCTTAGTATTTTAATCTATTGTTAAGTTTTAATAAAATTGTTAAATTTTTACAGAGGCAAATATAAAATATATTCTTATAAATTTCATGTTTTATGTAAATAGGCTTTGCTTGCTTTTCATATATTATAAACTTAGGTAATGCTCTTTTTATAATATGGCCTTTCCCTACAATCTGAGTTTGTGCATATGACTGCAAAAGGGTAAATGATTCCATTTTAAAAGGAATAAATAATAATTTATCTATTTTCTCTCAGTCATTATTATGATTATAGAAATATGAATGCCTGATTTAATAAGAATTATGTATAAAAAAAGAACCCACATCTTGACAGGAATTATTTTATTTCCTCTTCTGACACTGCATTTTGCTTTTTAGTCGAGATAAAAATAAAATGAGTTTGACTCATTCTATGAGGCCACCATCACCCTAATTCCAAAACCAGACAAAGATGCCACAAAAAAAGAAAACTACAGGCCAATATCACTGATGAACACAGATGCAAAAATCCTTAATAAAATTCTAGCAAACAGAATCCAACATTATATTAAAAAGATCATACATCATGACCAAGTGGGCTTTATCCCAGGAATGCAAGGTTTTTTTAACATCCGCAAATCAATCAATGTAATACACCACATCAACAAATTGAAAGATAAAAACCATATGATTATTTCAATAGACGCAGAAAAAGCCTTTGACAAAATACAACATCCATTTATGATAAAAACCCTCCAGAAAGCAGGAATAGAAGGAACATACATCAACATAATAAAAGCTATATATGACAAACCCACAGCAAACATTATCCTCAATGGTGAAAAATTGAAAGCATTTCCCCTTAAGTCAGGAACAAGGCAAGGATGCCTACTTTCACCACTACTATTCAACATAGTTTTGGAAGTTTTGGCCACAGCAATCAGAGCTGAAAAAGAAATAAAAGGAATACAGATAGGAAAAGGAGAAGTAAAACTCTCACTGTTTGCAGATGACATGATCCTCTACATAGAAAACCCTAAAGATTCTACCAGAAAATTACTAGAGCTAATCAATGAATATAGTACAGTTGCAGGATATAAAATTAACACACAGAAATCCCTTGCATTCCTATACACCAATAATGAGAAAACAGAAAGAGAAATTAAGGAAACAATACCATTCACCATTGCAACAAAAATAATAAAATACTTAGGAATATATCTACCTAAAGAAACAAAAGATTTATATATAGAAAACTATAAAACACTGATGAAAGAAATCAAAGAGGACACAAACAGATGGAGAAATATACCGTGTTCATGGATTGGAAGAATTAATATAGTGAAAATGAGTATACTACCGGGGGGTAGGGGTTTTGTTTTTGTGTGGGTGCAAAGCAATCTATAGATTCAATGCAATCCCTATCAAGCTACCAATGGTATTTTTCACAGAACTAGAACAAATCATTTCACAATTTGTATGGAAATATAAGAAACCTCGAATAGCCAAAGCAATCTTGAGAAAGAAGAATGGAACTGGAGGAATCAACCTGCCTGACTTCAAGCTCTCCTACAAAGCCACGGTCATCAAGACAGTATGGTACTGGCACAAAGATAGAAATATAGATCAATGGAACAAAATAGAAAGCCCAGAGATAAATCCACGCACCTTGGACACCTTATCTTCGACAAAGGAGGCAAGAATATACAATGGAGAAAAGACAATCTCTTTAACAAGTGGTGCTGGGAAAACTGGTCAACCACTTGTAAAAGAATGAAACTAGAACACTTTCTAACACCATACACAAAAATAAACTCAAAATGGATTAAAGATCTAAACGTAAGACCAGAAATTATAAAACTCCTAGAGGAAAACATAGGCAAAACACTCTCCGACATAAATCACAGCAGGATCCTCCATGACCCACCTCCCAGAATATTGGAAATAAAAGCAAAAATAAACAAATGGGACCTAATTAAAATTAAAAGCTTTTGCACAACAAAGGAAACTATAAGCAAGGTGAAAAGACAGCCTTCAGAATGGGAGAAAATAATAGCAAACGAAGCAACAGACAAACAATTAATCTCAAAAATATACAAGCAACTCCTGCAGCTGAATTCCAGAAAAATAAACGACCCAATCAAAAAATGGGCCAAAGAACTAAACAGACATTTCTCCAAAGAAGACATACAGATGGCTAACAAACACATGAAAAGATGCTCAACATCACTCATTATTAGATAAATGCAAATCAAAACCACAATGAGGTACCATTACACACCAGTCAGAATGGCTGCTATCCAAAAGTCTACAAGCAATAAGCGCTGGAGAGGGTGTGGAGAAAAGGGAACCCTCTTACACTGTTGGTGGGAATGCAAACTAGTACAGCCACTATGGAGAACAGTGTGGAGATTCCTTAAAAAACTGGGAATAGAACTGCCATATGACCCAGCAATCCCACTGCTGGGCATACACACTGAGGAAACCAGAACTGAAAGAGACGTGTGTACCCCAATGTTCATCGCAGCACTGTTTACAACAGCCAGGACATGGAAGCAACCTAGATGTCCATCAGCAGACGAATGGATAAGGAAGCTGTGGTACATATACACAATGGAATATTACTCAGCCATTAAAAAGAATACATTTGAATCAGTTCTATTGAGATGGATGAAACTGGAGCCCATTGTACAGAGTGAAGTAAGCCAGAAAGAAAAACACCAATACAGTATACTAATGCATATATATGGAATTTGAAAGATGGTTAACGATAACCCTATATGTGAGACAGAATAAGAGACACAGATGCATAGAACAGTCTTATGGACTCTGAGGGAGAAGGTGAGGGTGGGACATTCTGGGAGAATAGCATTGAAACATGTATATTATCATATGTGAAACAGAACCCCATTCCAGGTTCAATGCATGAGACAAATGCTCAGGGCTGGGGCAATGGGATGACCCAGAGGGATGGGATGGGAAGGGAGGTGGGAGGGGGGTTCAGGATGGGGAACACATGTAAACCCATGGCTGATTCATGTCAATGTATGGCAAAAACCACTACAATATTGTACAGTAATTAGCCCCCAACTAAAATAAATAAATTTATTAAAAAAAATGAGTTTGAAAGGACAGATTTTAATCTAAGATGCAATTGAAGATTTTTTTTGTGGAAAAAAATATGTGGCAATTCATAATATGCATTAGAGATCAGAATCTGGCCCTAAGTTTACATGATTGATGGGTTTCTATTTGAACAGGCATAAATATGAATAGTAACTGTAATAATGCTTACCAGAGAGAGAGCTGATGGAACATCAACCAGTTTCCTCTTTTATCTATAGCATTAAATTGCTACACTATAGCAAAATACTTAAAAAAAATAACCACACACAAAATCCTATGCATTGCTTAAATACAACCCCAAACAATACATAAGGACAGAAGAAATACTGATGTTAACTATTCACAGAGAAGTTCACTCAATAACCAATTTCTGAAATTTCATTTTTGTCCAGGGTACCAATTATCCATTTGTGAGTCATAAATAAATCCAGAGGAGAGAACATTTCATTACATAGTGGTACTCAATATTTACTGACCATATATATGAGCACTTACCTTACTGGACCTAAGTATTCTCACTGAACATTCTGGGTGGCTCTAAAAATGGAAATTTACTTTAGTCTCATTATTCTCTGAGAGGAAAAATAAAATGCTACAGTAGTATCTTCTGGTCACCAGTCAGTTGGCTGGCTCTTAAATGCTCAAAGAAGAGAAATGGACATTGCCTAGAACGTTGACCTCGCAACCTTAATGTTAGTAATCCTGCTTTTCTATTCCTTATTTGAATCATAATCTGATAGGTTCTCCTTAGTATATGGATAATACTGATATAGGAACCTCTGGGAGGCATATAACTATCTTGCAGAATTGACTTACTTAATCTATACTCCTATAGATCTTACTCCTTACCTAGCAGTATGATCTTAGTAAGGCATCCCATATGGTAATAGTTAACCTTCTAATCTTATAGAATCATTATGTTAAGAAGAGTAGCAGCATTATGAGTGCCAGTGAGGTTCTGGGCCCTGTGCCACATGTTTCACATATATTTTCACATTTAATATTAGCAACTAACCTTTTATGGTACATAGGCTCATTTCCATTTTACAAATAAGGACATTAAAGATCAAAAATTTGAAGTAATGACATAATAAATGTCAGAGCCAGGAATTAAATTTAGGTCTAAGTGACTAAACTGATCATGAACTGAAATAATATACATGAATGCAAAATAATGAAGCAGATAAATATGAAAATAAAAAACCCCAGGAATTTCAATTCTGGTAAATGAGGAATATTTGATTCAGACTTGTTATCCCACTGATAATAATTATGAACTGTGGAAAAATACTAAACAAATAAAAAAGAACTATTTGAAAACACAATAGAGAGTGACCAAAAATAGGCAGAAAAGAAAGAATTTTACCCTTGAAAGAGAAGAACATCACTGGGCAAAAATCTACATTTATATGAGTTTCCTTGAGGGAAAAAGATGGGGAAGAAGCTAGAATTAAAGTAAAAGCCACACTTTTATTGGCTGAGGTGTCAGAGGACAGAATTCAAAGCTGAGAGAATGGCTGATACTTGAATGTGCAGAGAGGTGGATTTCAGAAAAGAGAGAAACACAGAGGAGTTAACAATTTGCATATCTACTCCCATCACAGTTGACCCCTGAACTGTGCATTTATGGGGAATATGCTAAAGAGCCCATGGAAAGTAACAGATGGAAGGTTGAAACAGGGATTACTACTGCTGCCCACTGTGTGAAACAAGAGTTTGAAGTTTGAATCTCACCAAATTAAAGCAGCTTGGTGAAAAACCCAGGCTTTCCACAGAAATCCCTCAAGGGCCACGTTTTAGGAGTAAAGATTATACCCTTGTACTGAAAGAGTCACTCTTGGATTAAGGGCAAATCCCAAAGAGACTACTCTAACATAAAACCAAGCCTTTACTAGACAAAGACTAGCAGCCAGTGATTTAATTGTTAGGATATGGAAGCCAGAATCTCTAACATGTATCATCTATTCTGTATAGAGTAAAAAACAAGAATCAACTGTAAAATGTGACCCAAAGGCCATAGCAAAAGCCTCTAAAAGAGCAAGTTCTGAGAAGACTCAGACAAATTGTTTAAGGAAGCTGTTAAGAAATTTGTCAGGAATACAAAGGAAAATATCATCATAATAAATTCACAAACAGAGATTTATCAGGGAAATAGAAACAATAAAGAACAATCGAATATACTTATAAATAGTTAAAGTAATATATCTCGTTATATATACTTTGGGCTTCCCTGATAGCTCAATTGGTAAAGAATCCACCTACAATGCAAGAGACCCTGGTTGAATCCCTGGGTTGGGAAGATCCCCTGGAGAAAGGAAAGGCTACCCACTCCAGCATTCTGGCCTGGAGAATCCCACAGACTGAAGAGTCCATGGGGTCGCAGAGTAGGACACAACTGAGCAACTTTCAATACAATATGTATATTTTACCACAATATATGTTTTTAAAAAAAAGAATCAAATTGAAATTGTAGAAATAAAAAGTGCAGTATCAAAATGAAAAATTCACTGGTTGGCCTTAACAGCATATTGGAGAGGATAGAGAAACAGCAGAGAACTTGAAGATGGATGAAGAAAAATTTCTCAAGGACAGACAGAAAAATATTAGGAAAAATAAATCCAGTCTCAGTGACCCATGAACATATGGAACAATATCAAGTTATATATCATACACATTATTTGAGTCTCTTAAGGAGAAGAGAGAGAAAATGGGGGAGGAAAAATATTTGAATAAGTAAACATATTTGAAAATTCCCCATCTGTGGTAAAAAAAATTAACCTAAAGATCCAAAAAGCTGAGCAAAACTCAAGAAGGAAATATATAAAAAAAGATATTCTAGGCACATCATGTCAAATTGCTGAAGATCAAAGACAAAGAGTAAATCTTAAAGCAGCCAAGGAAAAAGAGACAGTTATCCTTTTAAAAGTAACCATATTAATATTTTCTGAATATACTAGCCAATTAAAATGGAGAAGAAAAATAAAAGATATAAATATTAGGAGGAAAAGGCACCCCAGTCAACAATGGATAGGCCAATCTATACAGAGACCAAATAAGGAAATATTGTATTTGAATAATGTGTGTGTGTGTTAGTTGCTTAGTTGTGTCCAACTTTCTACAACCCCATAGACTGTAGCCCACCAGGCCCCTCTGTCCATGGGATTCTCTAGGCAAAAACACTGGAGTGCGTTGCCATTTCCTTCTCCAAAAGGAACTATAGAAAGAAAGAAAGTGAAGTTGCTCAGTTGTGTCCAACTCTTTGTGAGCCCATGGACTGTAGCCTACCAGGCTTCTCCATCCATGGAATTTTCCAGGCAGGAATACTGGAGTGGGTTGCCATTTCCTTCTCCAGGATTTGAATAATACTATAGACCAAATAGACCTAAGAGACATGTACAGAACATTTTACTTAGTTGTGACAGAATATATATTCTTTTCAAGTATATATGGAACATTTCCTAGGTACATCATATGTTAAGCCACAAAAGAAATGTCAACAAATTCAAAAGAGAGAAATTACACCAAGGATGTGTTCCATCCATAATGGTATGCAACTAGAAATCATTACAGGAAGAAATTTGAAAAATAGACAAATACATTGAAATTAAAGCATACGCTCCTAAACAACCAATGGATCAATGAAGAACTCAAAAGGGGAATAAAAATTGCTGAAACAAATACATATGGAAATACAGACCACCCAAACTGTGTGATACAGCAAAAGCATTTCAAGCAGGAAGTTTTATAACTATAAATGCAAACATAATAGAAAGATCTCTATAAACAACCTAATATATTTCAAGGAACTTGAAAAAAGAACAAACTGAGCCCAAAGTTAGCATCAGGAAGAAAATAATAAAGATGAGAGAAGAAATAAACAAGATAGAAAACAGGAAAAGAATAGAAAAGATTAACAAAACTAAGACTTGGTTCATTAAAAAGATAAACAAAATGGACATACTTTTAGCTAGACTAAGCAAAAAAAGAGAGGACTCAAATAAATAAAATTATAAATGAAGGGGCAGACATTACAACAGATATCACAGAAACACAAAAGATTCTAAGAGACTGCTATGAACAATAATATGCCAGTAATTTGGGAAACTTAGAAAAATGGATACACTCATAGAAATACGCAACCTGTCATGACTGAATCATGAAGACATAGAAAAACATGAAAGAGAAATTAAGGAGATAAGAGTCAAAAATCAATAACCTCCCAACAAACAAAAGGCTAGGTAGGCTCAGACGGTTTCACTGGTGAATCCTTCACAAACCCTTCCAAAAAACTGAAAAGGAGAGAAAATGCCTAAACTCGTTTTACAAGGCCAGCCTATCCTAATTCCAAAGCCAGATAAGACTATCACAAGAAAAGAAAATAAAGGTCAATATCCCTAATGAAAATACATGCAGAAATTCTCAACAAAACATTAGCACAGTGAATTCAACAGCACATTAAAAGGATCATACATAATGAACAGGTGGGATTCATCATGGAATGTAATGATGATTTAATATATGCAAATCAGTAAGTGTGACACATCATATTAACATAATGAAGACCAAAACCATATGATCATCTCAACAGATGCCAAAAGCAAGCATTTGAGAAAATCCAACATCCTTGCATGATAAAAACTCTCAACAAAAAAAATCTCAACATGATAAAGGCTAATATATGACAAGCCTATAGCTAACACCATACTTACAGTGAAAGGTTGAAACTTTTCCACTAAAATCAGGAAGAAGAAAATGATGCTCATTCTCATCACTTTTATTCAACATAGTACTGGAAGTCCTAACCAGAGTAATCAGGCAAGAAAAAGAATTAAAAGCTGTCCAATTGGAAAAGAAGGGACAAAACTTTCCTTGTATGCACCAGGATACAGGATCTTATGTAAATGGGAAAACCTTAAGATTACACCAAAAAAACTGTTTAAACTAAGAAAAGAATTCAGTAAAGTTGCAGGAGAAAAATCAATATGCAAAAATCAGTTGTATTTCTACATTCAATGAACAATCTAAAAATGAAATAAAGAAAACAACTTGATTCAAAAAGAATAAAATACTTGGGAATAAATTTAACTGAGGGGCTGAAACATCAATACACTGAAAACCAGAAAATGCTGATGAAAGATATTGAAGAAAATACAAATGAATGGAAAGATATCTCATGTTAAAGGATTTAAAGAATTAATACTAAATAAAATGCCCATACTACATCAAAAGCCATCTTTAGATTCAATACAATCCCTATCAAAACTTCAATGGCATCTTTTACAGAAGAAAAAAAAATGCAACAATTTGTATAGAACATAAAAGGTCCCAAACAGTCAAAGCAATCTTGACAAAGAAGAATAAAGCTGGAGGCATCATGTTTCCTGATTTCAAACTATATAAAAAGCTTTAGTAACAATATAGTATGGTATTAACACAAAACAGACAGAGACCAATGGAACAGAATCAAGAGCCCAGAATAAACCCACGCATTCAGTCAGCAAGGGACCAAGTTGATAAGGGAACCAAGGAAAATCAGGGGGGAAAAGACAGTGTCTTCAACAAACGGTGTTGAGAAAACTGAATATACACTTGCAAAAGAATGAAAATGGACCTCTATCTTACAGCACTCACAATAACTAATCTTAATTGTATTAAATGCTTATTGTAAGACTTGAAATCATTAAACTCCTAGAAGAAAACTTAAGGAAAAAGCTCCTTGACATTGGTCTTGGAAATGATTTTTTTGTATGTGATATCAGAAACAAAAGCAAAAATAAATTAGTGGGACTGCATTAAGCAAGCATCTACACAGTAAAAAAAAAAAAATGATCCACAAAATGAAAAGGCAACATATAGAATAAGAAAAAGCATTTACAAATCATTTATCTGATAAAGGGTTAATATGCAAAACACACAAGAAACTCATTCTACTCAATAGCAAAAAAACCCCCAAACAACTCAACTTTTAAAAATGGGCAAAGGAACTGAATAGATTTTTTTTTCAAAGAAGATACACAAATGACTAACAGTTCCATAAAAAGGTGCTTAACATCATTAATCATTGGGGAAATACAAATAAAAACCATGATGAGATATCACTCTACCCCTGGTAGAATGGCTATTATAAGAAAGACCAAGAGATAAACAAGTGCTGGCAAGGACTGAAAAAGAGAGAACCCCTGTGCACTGTTGAAAGAAATGTAGATTGGTACAGCCACTATGGAAAACAGTACAGAGGTTACTCAAAAAATCAAAAGCAGAACTAGCATATGATCCAGCAACCTTACTTCTGGGTATATAGCTGAAGATAATGAAATTGGTATCTCAAAGAGATATTTGTATCCCCATGTTTACTGCAGCATTATTTACAATAGTCAATACATGTAAGTAACCTAAGAATCTGCCAATGAGTGAATGGATATACAAACTATGATACATATAAAAATAAATGGAATAGTACTTGTTTGTAAAAATGAAGGAAAGTCTGCTGTTTGTGACAACATGGATCAAGTCCATCGGCATTATACAATGGAATCATTTATACATGGACTCTTTATTTTTTGGGCTCCAAAATCACTGCAGATGGTGACTGCAGCCATGAAATTAAAAGACACTTACTCCTTGGAAGGAAAGTTATGACCAACCTAGATAGCACATTTAAAAGCAGAGACATTGCTTTGCCAACAAAGGTCCGTCTAGTCAAGGCTATGGTTTTTCCAGTAGTCATGTATGGATATGAGAGTTGGACTGTGAAGAAAGCTGAGCGCCAAAGAATTGATGCTTTTGAACTGTGGTGTTGGAGAAGACTCTTGAGAGTCCCTTGGACTGCAAGGAGATCAAATCAGTCCATTCTAAAGGAAATCAACTCTGAATATTCATTGGAAGGACTGATGCTGAAGCTGAAACTCCAATACTTAGGCCACCTCATGTGAAGAGTTGACTCATTGGAAAAGACCTTAATGCTGGGAAGGATTGGGGGCAGGAGGAGAAGGGGACAACAGAGGATGAGATGGCTGGATGGCATCACCGACTTGATGGACATGGGTTTGGGTAGACTCCAGGGGTTGGTGATGGACAGGGAGGCCTGGCGTGCTGCGATTCATGGGGTCGCAAAGAGTCGGACACGACTGAGAGACTGAACAGAACTGAACTTAAGACAAAAACAAAACAAAACAAACTGAACTCAGAAACAGAGTAGATTGGGGTTGCTAGGGGTGGGGGAAGATGAGGCTGGGGAAATGGTACAAATTTCCAGTTTTAAGATGAATAAGCTCTAGGTATCTAATGTACAGCATAGTGACTATAGTTAATAACACTATATTGTATACCTGAAAGTTACTAAGAGAACAGATCTTATAAGGTCTCACCATACACACAAACACACACACACAGAGTAGCTGTCCGAGGTGAAGGATGTGTTAACTAACATTATGGTAATCATTCACAGCATATACATACATCAAATCATCACACTGTATGGCTTTAACTTGCATAATGTTTTATGTCAATTGTATCTCAATATACTCAGGAAAATAAAAAGAGGAGACAATTATATCCTAATTTTCACGATGACATGCTGTATACTTGAAAAACTAAAGAAAATCAATGGAGAACTAAGGGGGAAAAAAGAATCTAGAAATGTAACTAGTTATATATAATAAGTGTAGGGAATCAATGACTTTCCTTATAAGCAAAGCACAGTTTAAAAAAAATAGAAATAAATCCATTTAATAAGAAAAACAGAAGAAAAGTAAATAACTCAAACAAATCCAGATATCTGTGAGACAAGCAATTTGTTTTCAGAATAGATATAGTCAATATTTGAAGACTGCTGATTCTCCTAAATTAATCTATTAATTTAATAAGATTCCGATTAAAATACCAGTAAGAATTATTTTATTTTGAGAATTGAAAGATGATACCAAAGCTCATACGGCTAATAGCATGTCATTATCTTGGAATATTTTGAGAAAAAAGAAGTAAAAAAGGCATCAGTCATTCCAGATGTTAAAAATATTGTAAAGGTATAGTAATCAAAGAGTTTAGTTCTAGAGAATAAACAGACAAACAGAAAATGTATAATGAGAATCCTGAAATATACTACGATATATATAAGATTTTGATATATGATAAGGGTGACATTTTAAGAAATGGTTACTTCAATCAAAGCAGCTGGAATATAAGCAAAATTTCAGGTGATTTAAAGACTTAGACACACAAAAAAATTATGAAATAATTGGGGGGTTGGTGGATAGGCAGAGCACAGATTTTTAAGGCAGTGAAATATTAGGTATGATACTATGGATGGTGAACACAAGGCACTATACACTTTTTCAAATCTGTAGAATATACAATACCAAGAGTGAACCCTAATGTAAACTGTAGACTCTAGATGATAATGATGTGTCAATAGGTGCATCAATTGTAACAAATATACCCTATTTTGGGATATTGACAATGGGAGGCCATGAATGTTTGGGGTCAGGGAGTCTATGGAAAATCTCTGTACCTTCCTCTCAGTTCGGTTGTGAAACTAAAACTGCTGTTATAAAAAATTAAGCCATAAAGTTGGGAAAGATAAAATGATGTTACATATTTCATAATCTTGGACATAAATTTCAGAAGCTGTAATAGAAAACAATGATAATCTGACTAAAACAAAATAAAAAATTTCAGTGTGAGAAAAACAGACTACCATAAATCAAATTGAAGGACAAAATTAAATGACAAATTAATGTTCAATTTAAGCAACTGAAATGCATAAAATATAGATACTTGATCAGCATAGAAAGAGCTCTTAGAAATCAGTAAGAGACAAATAGCAGAAAGGCCACTAGCGAAGAACAAAGAATTTGCTGTGTTTATGTAAAGAAAAAGGTATAGAAAAGTACATGTATGTGTTTGCATGCATATCTGTGTCACATATATGTGCATACATGCACTTGTATATGAATAGATTTCTGAAATGACATTTTAAAAAGTTAACAGAAGTTACTTGTGGGAAGTAGAAACAGGATGGTTTAAAATTTTACTTTTTATTTCATACCTTTCCATGCTCTATATTTCTTATCTTAAAAACCATGAGTATACATTGCTTTTATAATTCAAAAGCAAAACCTAATAGAAACACATTACTTCTGGAGAACCCCACCAGTAAAATGCTGACTGTCCGAACCAGTATTTTCATTTCTGTGGTCCCTCTCCTCATTCACTGACATTACATGTTGAATAATATTATGGTGTTAAAAACATTAAAAAAAAAGAGTGTCTTAGTAAAATGCAGTAAAACTAGACTTATGGAAGTTTACTAAATAAACATAGCACCATTTTACTTATGAACTTTTTTTAAACCTTGAATTATTTTTGAGATATACAGCAGAAAATGATTACTGCATTTTCATTTTCATTTTCATTTATGGCTCTTTAAAGTCATAACTAGAGAGTTTTGTCTCTTTCCTTGTGGGGCTTTGAAATCAATCAAGTTCTGCCTTTCAAGGCCCATCACACTCAGTCTTCTCTCTTATGGATCCATTCTCTCTGTCCTCAGCAGTTTTTCTTCCAGGAAACTGGTCTCTCTCCCCACGATTTTAGCTATTAACAAGCAACAGCTGCATCAAAAGCAACTTGATCAGTTGCATGCTCAGTAAACAAGCATGCAGACAAGGGACAATGACAGTAATTAATGTAAGGATCTGAGTCTGATCCATTAGTAGAGTAATGTGAGATACAGCAAATTGCATATTGTAGAGAGTGTAAGAAGTTTTTCCTCAAAGATCCTGGATCAGGATGACACTGTTTCTCTAATAAATTGGACAACCTAGAAGATATGGACAAATTTCTAGAAACATACAATCTGCCCAGACTAAAGCAAGAGGGACAGATAATTTGAACAGGTTGATCATTAGAAGTGAAATTGAATTTTTAATTAAAAAAAAATTCCAGCAAACAGAAGTCTAGGACTAGACAGCTTCAAAGGGAATTCTAATAAGCATATAAAAAAGTTAATAACTATCCTTCTCAAACTTCCAAAAGACTGAAGAAGATGGAATACTTCCAAATTCATTCTATGAGACCACCATTACCCTGATAACCCAAACCAGATAAAGACACTAATGTAGATATAAAAATCTTCAACAAAATGTTAGCAAACTGAATCCAGTGATATATAAAAAGGATCATGCAGCATGATCAAGTTAGATTATTTCAGGGACACATGGATGGTTCAGTATTCACAAGTCAGTCAATATGACACATCACATTAACAAAAGAAGGATAAAAATCTCATGATCGTCTCAACAGACACAGAAAAAGCATTTGACAAAAGTCAACATCCATTCATGATTAAAAACTCATATCAAAGTGGGTACAGAGGGAACATATTTCAATGTAATAAAGACCATCTATGACATATGCACAGCTAAAATCATACTCAATGATGAAAACCTGAAAGCCTTTCCTCCAAATTTAAGAATAAAACAAGGATGCCCACTCTCAAGACAAGGATGCCCACTTTTGCCACTTTAACAGTGTTGGAAGTCCTAGCCACAGCAAGCAGACAAGAAAAAAAAAGGCATCCAAATTGGAAGAGAAGAAGTAAAACCATTACTATTTGAAGATGACATGATACTATCTATATATAGAAAACCCTAAAGTCTCCACTAAAAAAATATTAGAATCAATAAATTCAGCAAAGTTGAAGGGTACACAATATACAGAAATTTGCTTTCTATACACTAATAATGAACCATCAGAAAGAGAAAACTAAAAAACATTCCTGTTTAAAACTGCATCAAAAAGAACACCTAGGAATAAACTTGACCAAGAAAGTGAAAGACCTATAGGCTGAAAACTATAAAGCACTGATGAAGGAAATTGAATAAGATATGAAGAAATGGAGATATCCTGCACTCTTGGATTGGAAGAATATCATTAAAGTGGCCATAACTACCCAAAGCAATCTAGAGATTTAATGCAATCCCTATCAAAATACCCAAGACATTTATCATAGAACTAGATCAAATCATCCTAAAACTCATATGGAACCATAAAAAACTCTAAATTGCCAAAACAATCTTCAGATAGGAGAACAAAGCTGGAGTTATTATCTTTTCAGGCTATACTTAATCTACAATAATCAAAATAGCATGATACTGACACAAAACAGACATAAATCAATGGAACCGAATTAAGACCCCAGAAATAAACCCAAAAACCTATGGTCAATTAATCTATGACAAGAGGCAGGAATATACAATGGAGAAAAAGACTGTCTCTTCAATAAGTGGTGGTGGGAAAACTTGAGAGCTACACGTAAAAGAATGAGATTAGAACACTTCTTCACACCATATACAAAAAGAAACTCAAGTGAATTAAGATGTAAATGTAAGACCTAAAACCATAAAACTCCTAGAAGAACATAGGCAGGATACTCTGACATAAATTGTAGCAATATTTCTCTTGGATCTGTCTCCTAAGGCAAAAGAAATAAAAGCAAAAATAAACAAATGGGACCTTATTAAATTTAAAAGCTTTTGCAGAGCAAAGGAAACTATATACAAAATGAAAAGACAATCTACAGAATGGGAGAAAACACTTGCCAAAGACATGACTGACAAGGGAGTTAATATCCAAAATAAATAAACAGCTCAAAAAATGCAGTATCAAAAATGTCACCTAATCAAAAACTGGGATAAGGATTGGAACAGGTATTTGTGTAAGAAAGACATTCACATGGTTAACAGGTGCATGAAAAGATGCTTAATATGGCCAATTATTAGAGAAATACAAATCCAAACAAAGAGATTTCACCTCACAACTGTCAGAATGGCTGTCATCAAAAAGTCTACAATTAGTAAATGTTGACAAGGATGTGGAGTAAAGGAAACTCTTGTACACTTGTTGGTAGAAATAGGCATTGCTGCAGCCACTTATGGAAAACAGTATGTAGGTTCCTTAAAAAACAAAAAATAGAACTACCATATGATCCAGCAATTCCACCCCTGGGGATATATCTGGAAAAAGAAATCTCACAAATTCAAAAATATACATGCACCTCAATGTTCAAAGCAGATGTATTTATAATAGCCAAATATGGAAGCAATCCACATGTCCATCAACAGACAAATTAGTAAGATGTGGTCATCTATACAATGGAATATGTCAGCCATAAGAAAGAATAAAATTCTGCCATTTGCAGCAACATGGATGGATCCAGAGAATAGTATACTTCGTAAAATATATCAGACAAAGAAATACTATATGAAATCATATGTGTAAGCTAAAAGATAAAACAAATAAATGTATAGCAAAACAGAAACAGACTCACAGATATAGAAAATAAACTAGAGATTTCAAATAGGGAGAGGGAAGGTAGAGGGAAAGAATAGGGGTAGGTGATTAAGACAGAGAAACTACTATGTACAAAATATTTAGATAAGGAACAAGGATATAGTATTTAGCACAGGGAATTACAGTCATTATCTTGTAACAGCTTTTAATGGAGTATATATGTAAAAACACTGATATACTATGCTATACATCTGAAACTAATATAATATTGTAAATCAACTATATTTCAGTTCTTAAAAAAATGACACTTTTTCTAATAATCATAATGTCTTTCTGAACATTTAATTACATGGAGATTCCTATTTCATACATTTCAGTTAGCTCCTAAATGGTAACAGAACATATATATAAATGAAATAGAATTATGTCATTTAATTGCCTCCATTATATTGTTCTGAGCCTGGTGGCTCAGAAGGTAAAGCGTTTTGCTTACAATGTGGGAGACCTGGGTTCTATCCCTGGGTTGGGAAGATCCTCTGGAGAAGGAAATGGCAACCCACTCCAGTACTCTTGTCTGGAAAATCCCATGGATGGAGGAGCCTGGTAGGCTACAGTCCATGGGGTTGCAAAGAGTTAGACACGACTGAGCGATTTCACTCACTTTCACTCACTATATTGTTCATTCATTTCATTTCAGTTGCTCAGTCGTGTCTGACTCTTTGCGATCCCATGAACCGCAGCATGCCAGGCCTCCCTGTCCATCACCAACTCCTGGAGTTTACCCAAACTCATATCCATTGAGTCAGTGATGCCATCTAACCATCTCATCCTCTGTCATCCCCTTCTCCCGCCCTCAATCTTTCCCAGCATCAGGGTCTTTTCCAATTAGTCAGCTCTTCGCATCAGGTGGCCAAAGTATTGGAGTTTCAGCTTCAACATCAGTCCTTCCAATGAACACCCAGGACTGATCTCCTTTAGGATGGACTGGTTGGATCACCTTGCAGTCCAAGGGACTCTCAAGAGTCTTCTCCAACACCACAGTTCAAAAGCATCAATTCTTTGGTGCTCAGCTTTCTTTATAGTCCAACTCTCACATCCATACGTGACCACTGGAAAAACCACAGCCTTGACTAGACGGACCTTTGTTGACAAAGTAGTGATTATCAAATATAGTATATTCTATTTTTCCTCATATCCATAAATTTTATCTTCCAGTACAGTGTCTGGCACATAAAAGTGTCCAAAACATATAGAAGAATAAGTAAGTGCAAAGAAAAGACTGCTATTTACAAATATAGTATATCAGAATTGGAAAGGATCGTAGAGGTTCCCAATCCATGAGAATTCCGTAAGTATCACCTATCCTAAACCTAATCATCACCATAACTACTACTGTCATAATCCTAGCAAACGGTAATTCAGTCCTACTGGGAATACTCCATTGATGTTAAATCCTCCAACCTAAGAAATCAGTCCATTCCAGTTTCAGATGTATCCTTGGCCTCTGAATACTGACATTTGAGGGCAAAATACAATTTCCTTAAATTTCCACCAGGTTTTTTGTTTTGTTTTTTTTGCCATAGATAGAGGATATTTACTGTTACTGAATACAATTTCCTTAAATTTCCACCAGGTTTTTTGTTTTGTTTTTTTGCCATAGATAGAGGATATTTACTGTTACTGATCTTCTTCATACTATCAAGTCTTTATTGTTTTTTTTGCTTTTTTAAAATTTCAAATCCCCTATTTTTCAGTTCCAAGTTTTCTTAATTAGATCACCACATCTCTAAGTAAATATTTTATTCCCAATTTTTGTGAGGTACATTCTCATCCAAAAGTCCACTATTTAATGAAGTATACTTGATTTACAATGTTTCAGGTGTACAGCAAAGTGATTCAATTATACACATACATATATTATTTATTCTTTTTCAGACTTTTTCCATTATACATTATTAGGAGGTATTAAATGTAGTTCCCTATGCTATATGATAGGCCCTTATTTATCTATTTTCTATATAGTACTGTGTAAATGTTAATCCTAAATCCCTGCTTAAAGCTCAACATTCAGAAAACTAAGATCATGGCATCTGGTCCCATCACTTCATGGCAGACAGATGGGGAAACAGTGGAAACAGTGGCTGACTTTATTTTTCTGGGCTCTAAAATCACTGCAGATGGTAACTGAAGCCATGAAATTAAAAGACGCTTACTCCTTGGAAGGAAAGTTATGACCAACCTAGATAGCATATTAAAATGCAGAGACATTATTTTGCCAACAAAGGTCCGTCTAGTCAAGGCTATGGTTTTTCCAGTGGTCATGTATGGATGTGAGAGTTGGACTATAAAGAAAGCTGAGCACCAAAGAATTGATGCTTTTGAACTGTGGTGTTGGAGAAGACTCTTGAGAGTCCCTTGGAGTGCAAGGAGATCCAACCAGTCCACCCTAAAGGAGATCAGTCCTGGGTGTTCATTGGAAGGACTGATGTTGAAGCTGAAACTCCAATACTTTGGCCACCTGATGTGAAGAGCTGACTCATTTGAAAAGACCCTGATGCTGGGAAAGAATGAGGGCGGGAGGAGAATGGGACGACAGAGGAGGAGATGGTTGGATGCCATCGCCGACTCAATGGACATGGGTTTGGGTGGACTCAGGGAGTTGATGATGGACAGGGAGGCTTGGCGTGCTGCAGTTCATGGGGTCGCAAAGAGTTGAACACAACTGAGTGACTGAACTGAACTGAAATCCCTGATTTATTCCTCCCCTTCTTTCCCATTTGATAACCCTAAGTTTGTTTCCTAAGTCTGTGAGTCCATTTCTATTTGTAAAAAATTCCTTTGTATAATTTTCTTAGATTTCACATATAGAGCATATAATATGATACTTGTCTTTCCCTGTCTGGAAAATCTACTACTCTTGTATTAACTCCACTTACAGAGAATTTGATTCTGTGGACTAAATAATGCTCAAAGTCATGCAACTAGTAATTGGGAGAATCAAGATTAACCAGTAGAGAGAGGACCAAAACATCTGTGTTTTTAAAAAACTTTCCCAGGGTATGTGTGAAGAACCAGTACCTTACTAATTTGATCCATAGTTTGGGAAATCAGATCCCATTCCTGAAATACACAGTCAACTGGTCATTTAACCATGTATTTTGCTTTATTTCTCCACAAAGTTTCAACTTTCTTTTAGAAAATTAGATAAAAATAAAAACCAAAGCCTTGAGTTCTTAAGGATTAAGTTCTGGGAAATACGGAACATATCTCATTTTTATGCACTGCAAACTCTCTAGTGCCTACCTATGTTTATCTTTTATACCAAATTCAAGGAAAATATTTAACATGAATGGTGTATAACTGAGTTTGTTTTAGCTTACCTTGCAAAAGCAATCCTTCTGGATGCTGTCTATAAGCAAAGGCATAATTACAACATTTTTCATTTAATTCATAAACATTATTCAGTGTCTATTACATGCAAAGAATAATTTGAGCAGGTTTTACCTGTAAGAAAAGTATGTTTTGGAAACTTTATGTGCTTCATGCAAGAATGGAAAAATACAAGGACCCTACAATAGGATTTTATGTTTTACCTTCCTTCCTTTCAGAAGCTCAAAGAGAAGAAAACATATAAAAAATCCTTTTATTGAAGGGCTGAAATAAGAGTACACACCCTGAATAAGTTTTATTATATGAAAAATATATGAAAACTGTCTAAATACATGGGAAATGAATACAAAAAAGACATGATAAAAATGTACTGATGATATGTATACCACATGTTGTTGTTGTTCAGTTTCTAAGTCATGTTTGATTCTTTTGCAACCCTATGGATTGCAGGCCACTTGGTTCCCCTGTCCATGGGATTCTCCAGGCAAGAATACTGGAATAGGTTGCCATTTCCTCCTCCAGAGGATCTTCCTAACCCAGGGACTGAACCTGTGTCTCCTTCATTGGCAGGCAGATTCTTTACCACTGAACCACATGGGACGCCCAGAATATATATGTACATAAAAAGACAGTGTTATTGTTGAATTGTGTTCCCCAGAAAGATACATTCAAATCTTAATACTCAACACCTATGAATGTGACCTTAGTTTGGAAATAGCGTCTTAGCAATTGTAATGAAATTAAGATCAAGTCATGCTGAATCCAACATGATTGTGTCCTTACAATAAGAGAAGAGACACAGACACACAGGGAGAAAACCATGTGATGAGGGAGGCAGAGATTGGAGTGGTGAGTCTATAAACCAGAAGATGCCAAGGAACATCACTATCACCAGAAGCTAAGAAAAAGGCGTAGAGCAGATTCTCCGCAATGCCATCAAAACAGCATGCCCCTGTGGACAATTTGACTTCAGACTTCTAGTGTCAAGGATTGCAAGATAATACATTTGTGTTAATTTAAACCACCCAGTTTGTGGTATCTCTTACAGAAACATTAACAGAGAATCAAACTTTCTATTCACTTTTATCTTTCCAGTGAAATATCAAATCAGTTTCTCAGATTAAACAAATACCTGATCAATGTATATATAAAAGATATTTAATCCAAATGAGAAAATTCATCAAATCACTCTGCCTTGCGCATGGGATATTTCTTCAAGTAATAGTGGTTGGTATGAAGTCAAAATTTTAGGCAGGCAGTGATTCCATGAATATCCAAGAAAACTTTCTTAAAAAATTTGGAATATACATAGTTTCACGAGGCTAAAAGGTTAACAACAATTTTTTGAAAAATATTTTTTAATGATTATTTTTGGATAATCTATATTTTACATGTTTAAAAATAAACTTTAGAATTGCTCATTGGGAAATCCAATGTGAATAAAATTTACTAGCAGTACAACAAACATGATGCAAAAGAAATGTGGCATGAGCGTAACGGATAAATTCATTATTGCTTTTGCACGAGTTCAGCTTACTACCACAAGGAAGCTTGTTTACATTCATTTTGCAAAAAGTAGAAAAACTGCATTACCTACTTATTGAATTATACAAGTGTTAGGCACCTAAGCTATTTACTTACATTATCCATCCCATTTAACCCTTATAATTATTATTATCAAATTTAAAGATGTACAAATTGAGGGACAAATACAATCAATAATCTGCCCAAGTTAACACAGCTGGTGGGTGCAGCACAGGTGTGGTCAGTCAATCTGTTCTATGAATTTGTGTTCTTGAATAGCAAGCTTATAAGTCATACCCACTATGTTCTAACTGCCTAACTACTAAAATTTTTATAAAACATAATTTGCAAATAAACCTTAAAATATGTGAAATGAGTCAGCACTTTTGATTAGAATTATAAATATCTGTGGCTTATTAATGACATGGTCATAAATAGAATGCAATTCAACGAGTAAAAAGAGTTGGTTTTTAATATAATGCGGAAAAATATAAATTACAGCTATATGACACAAGATATGATGCTGTGATTAAAGAATAACTGAAGACCAAAATAAGATATGACATGTGGCTAAGTTATAAAAGGAAATATCAGAGAATGAAATTCAACAACAGGTTGCTTATACAGAAGCATTGTTTATGGGAACCATTTTCATTAATTGAGCAATGGGTCAATTTGAAATATTTTCTTAAATAGGTGAATTATGTCTACCAAATTAAGAGAAGATTTACATCATGATTAAAATGTAATTCTGAGAAGAGAATTTTTAGAAACAGTCACTGAATAAAAGGGTAAAGAAAGATCTCCCTAACTCCTGACAGCTGTTATATTGGTTTACTGAAGGAAGCAATGAAATCTATTTCTTTGAAGATCCTTAAAAAGAGAAGGCATACATTATCAGTAGTTCAGAAAGGCTGAGGTGTCTCTCTGCCAGAAGGCAACCAGTGGATAATCACTTACGGTTCTATAAAGCCTAGTGACTGCATAATAATGCTATTCTTATAACAATGAGGAAAGGGTAACACAGCTGCTTTTTCTTTTCTTTGGAGATCAGGATTTGCTGTCCAAAAAGTTGCAGAATAATTTGAATGTAATTAGATGAAATTTTCCCCAGCAGAAAAGCAAAAATTAATTTTGACTCTAGTTACTGAAAGAAAACTCAGAAGCTCTACACTAGGCTTTTTAAACATTTATGGTCTCCTTCACTTAGAAAGCAGTCCTTTATGTTCAACTTAAAAAGCAAACTCGTTTGCTGGATGACCTCAGGCCTATGAGTTGAATTAACACTAAATTTAAAATTCTGAACATCTCTATGGTTTCTTCATTTGTATAAAATGCTTGGAGAAATTCAATTTTACTGCATTCTACTCAAGTTTTTATGAGTTTACCTTTATTTCATTTCATATTATTTACTTAATCCTTTATTTTTCATGAAAGTGGAGAAGACAGATTCCTTATATTTATTATTTTTTTTCTTTATAATGCAGTCAATTTCTTTCCAAGCAAATCCCCTTTAGAGGGTAATGCAATTAATTTCAGTTTTGAAGATGGAACTGTGGTCTACAATTCTTGGTCTGCTATTTTTGCAGGAGCAATAAGAGCTGTTATGAAAGTAATGAAAAGTTCAATGGGATCTTGTGATGGATGATTCTCACAAAATATAAAGCTGCTAGGGATGTAAAACCACTGCAGATGGTGACTGTAGCTATAAAATTAAAAGACGCTTACTCCTTGGAAGAAAAGCTATGAAAAATCTAGCCAGTGTTTTAAAAAGCAGAGACATTATCTCGCCAACAAAGGTCTGTATAGTCAAAGCTATAGTTTTTCCAGTAGTCATGTATGGATGTTAGAGTTGTATGGTAAAGAAGGCTGAACGCCAAAGAATTGATGCTTTTGAACTGTGGTGTTGGAGAGGACTCTTGAGAGTCCCTTGGACTGCAAGGAGATCAAATCAGTCCATCCTAAAGGAAATCAACTCTGAATATTCATTGGAAGGACTGATGCTGAAGCTGAAGCTCCAATACTTTGGTTACCTGATGTGAAGAGCCAACACATTAGAAAAGACCCTGATGCTGGGAAAGATTGAAGGCAGGAGCAGAAGGGGACGACAGAGGACAAGATGGCTGGATGGCATCACAGACTCAATGGACATGAGTTTGAGCAAGCTCTGGGAGATGGTGAAGGAGAGGGAGGCCTGGTATGCTGCAGTCCACGGGGTCACAAAGAGTCAGACACGACTGAATGACTGAACAACAACAGGGACGTAAAGGGATGACATCCCAAGATTTTAGAGCACTTTAGAATAGTTGTTTAAAATAAGCAGGAGTAAATGCAGAAATTAAAAAAAATTATATATGGTATAAAATGAAAGTGAAGTGGCTCAGTTGCATCCGACTCTTTGCGACCCCATGGACTGTAGCCTTCCAGGCTTCTCAGTCCATGGGATTTTCCAGGCAAGAGTACTGGAGTGGGTTGCCATTTCCTTTTCCAAGGCATCATCCCAACCCAGGGATCGAACCTGGGCCTCCCGCATTGCAGGCAGATGCTTTACCCTCTGAGCCACCAGGGAGGCCCACGATATGGTATAGATACTTTTAAAATAAATAGAAAATAATTCTAATTTCATGAACTTTTTAGTATTTGTAGTTATATATGTGTCCAAGATAGACGTAAAGAGCCCTGTTTTCAAACATGGGTACTTATTTGTTATTAATTTTTTTTGTATTTAGGGATATAATGAGTCCTATATACTATGTAGTACTCCAGGGTAGGTTAAAAGCAGCTTTCGATAATTTTTGACATGAAATAGTGCTCAGGGGAAAACACAGGAAGGGAGAAATAGTTATGATAGAAAAAGTATTAAAAATACTTTTTATTTTTTCTAAAACATAATTATATTTGTTTTTATAGACTTAATAATATAAAACTCATAGCACATATATTTCATTACTTGCCTCCAAAAAATTGTTGACATCCTCTGTGGCCATCTGTCAAGGTAGTCATTCCTTTGTATTTGATGAAATTAGAGAAGGATTGCGCTTCTATGGATTGACGAAGGAAAATATTCTGTGTTCTTGTCTTCTGGTATTTATTTCCCTGGTCCTGCTAAAAAGGAAATAAGCATAAATTTTGAACAGATAGCCAGTTATTCTACATTTCTTTAGATTTATATTTAAGAACATTTTGAGATTCTTACTGAGGTCTCATTAAGAATCACAGAGTTTTAGTCTTACACACAGGATTTGTTAAATATATAATTCCAGGTAAGAAAGAGTTATATCATATGATCCAATCCCCATATCTTTCAGAACAGGAAACTGAAATCCAGACAGGTTAAAGAGCTCAACCATTTTTACAATCAACTGGTGGCAGGGCCAACATAAGAAACCAATTCTTATCATTTCAAGTTTAGGGCTCTTTCCTCTAGTTGTCTCCCAGTAGGCAGAACAGAAAACTCTCTGGAAGAGGGAAGAATATTGGGAATAGTATTATCATGACCAAGCTAAATTTCTCAGCCCTAATAATGAGAGAAAAATCGAGAAAGAAAAAACATCATAGTTAAATAACATTTAGGTTATTAATTCAAGTACAGCATGTACTCAATGGATATCTAAGATATTTTAAAATTAAAGTACGATCAAGATTATTTGGTTTAAAATGACCAGTTACCATTTAATTTCTCAGTTTCATCTAGTTATGATCATTTATTTTTTCTCATCTTTGGTACTATAACAATCTATTATCCACAGAGCAAAAGAGGAGCATTTTTATTATCTACAGAGCAACAGACCAATATTTTTAAAAAGAAAATTGGATTTTAGACACTATTAGTCAAAATCCTTCAAAGATATCCTAGAGCATCCATGATAAAATCCAAAGGATTACATTGCCTTAGATGATTGGGCGCCCTCTGATACCTATCCTAACACATTTGCCCTTGCTGGGTGTCCTACAGCCTAGTTGATCCTGTTCTTCCTTAAATATGCTAAGCACACTTTCAGTTTAGGTCTTTGACCCCGGTCCTTCCTCAGACTGGAATACTTTTCCACATAGCCACATGCCTGTTCCCAATGACTGAAACATTCTTTTCTCTGACAGCAACACCACGTTTCAAGAATTTACTCAAATGTCACCACCCAGAGAGGTCTTCTTTTATCACTAGCTAAACAACATTCCCACCCTCCACCACTCACCCCTCTCCCTAATGACCCTCATTTTCTATACCCATACATGCTTCAGTTCCAGGCAGAGTACTTTCTTGATATTATACAACCCAACATAATCCCTAAGGGACCAGATGGGTCTTGGAATTAAGTATTGAGTTTTTATAGGTAATATGGTAAACGTACTATAATTATGGACCCTCTCTCCTGACTCTGAGCACTCTGAGATAAAATGTCAGTATCTTTAAAAGCAAAACATATATTATTTCTAAGTTATATTTATAAAAAGACAACAATAGTTCTTATCAGTTTTACTACTAAACAAGTTAATATTAGGTCAGGTTTTATCACTATATGAGGTGCAAAAACTTCGTTTCAGAGCTTTTGGATTTTAGAATTGCAGGTAACTGCTACTGCTAAGCCACCTCAGTCATGTCCGACTCTGTGCTACCCCATAGATGGCAGCCCAGCAGGCTCCACCGTCCCTGGGATTCTCCAGGCAAGAACACTGGAGTGGGTTGCCATTTCCTTCTCCAGTGCATGAAAGTGAAAAGTGAAAGTGAAGTCGCTCAGTCATGTCCGACTCTTAGCGACCCCAAGGACTGCAGCCTACGAGGCTCCTCCATCCACGGGATTTTCCAGGCAAGAGTACTGGAGTGGGGTGCCATTGCCTTCTCCGATTGCAGGTAAAGAACAGTGGAATATAATATATATTTATTTCTTTATCGCCTGTCTCCTTTAAGTAATGTAAGCTTACAAGACCAATTTTTTTTTCCTGCTGTATGCCCAGTGGCTAACAGATAAGTATTCAAAATTATTAGATGAAAGAGTAAGTAATCTTCTGTAAAGATTAGTTTTTATTCTTAACATTATAAATAAATCCTATTCTATAATAATAATATTCTTCTCAATTGAAGGAAAAGTTGAAAAAATTTGAAAGATTCTTAAAATGACTTCTTCTTGTATAGTTCATTGAAAGAAAAAAATATGATAAATAGCATTTAGATAAAACTACAGGAAACAACACCTGAGCTCAACAGAATTCTAGAAATCTAGGTGCTTCCTTGCATTCCCATTTTCCATTTAGCTACTTATCTATTTATCACTTAACCATCCATCTTCCTTCTATTTACCTTTTTCTCTTTGACTTAGATATTTCACCATTCTTGGTCCAACACATTATCTCTAAAATGAGAGGGCAGAACTCAATCTTTAGTAGTTCCATGACTTTACTAACAGTTAAATAACTGAGGCAGTAATCACTCTGACTATCCCAGAAGTTGACTGGCTGGTCTCAAAGACATATAATCTTGTTCATCTAACCTACAATTAAAAAATAGAAACTAGTTTTTACTTAAATTTAAGCATGTATGTTTAACTCAGATGGAGTGACACACTTGTCAAATAACCACTTTATGTCACAAATACAGAATACTCAACTTTTGTGTAAGTTTCTGCTGAAGAGTATGCCTAATAGTAACAAATATTTATTTAGCATTTACTGTGTGCCAGGTATTATTCTAAGTTCTTACAGTATATTATTAAACTTAAAACAACTGTACCGGCTAGATACTAATATCAAACCCCTGTGGCAGCCTGAATTACTCCTCCCTTTCCCCACCACATAACCATGGGAGGTGCGTATACCTCTCTGCTCTTTGAGTTTGGAACTGGCCACATGCCTTGCTTTGACCAAATGGGGTAATAGCAGACAACACACAAGCAGAATCTTGAAATATGTATGCTTTAGCAACTTGGTTTCTTGCTTGCTATCTTGCCTTTGTCTCTGAAGAAAAAATGTTTCAGGTAGCTACAGGTCCAAGAAAGATGAGACATGAGGCACAGACCCAGATGCATCTTCCACTTGAACCCACATCTGGTTGAGTTCAGTCTGGATCAGACCTACTCCTCTTACCCACAGATTTCTGAGCAAGAACTAAATGCTTATTGTGGCATGCCAGTGAGATTTTTGTGCTGGTTTGTACTGCAGCAAAAGTTCACTGATAAACTTCCTCTTTATAGACAGCAAACATGAGGGTCAGAGATTAATTTGTCCAAACATTCATAGCCAATAAAGTGGTAGAGCTGGGTATGAAGCCATGCAAGTCTAGCTCAAAGGTCTATACTCTTAAGTCTCTATGCTATATTGCCACTGCATTAAATTTGCTGTATCATGAGATATTAAGCCGTTAATTAATATGGCAGTGGGTGATTTGGCACATTAAAATTCATAATTGTAAATTTATCTAATTGTCAGTGGACAAAGATATCCTGCAGCATTCAGTATAATATTTCATCTTGAGACATTAATAGATATAAAATAAATGTACTTTCTGAAGTCTGTTTAATAAGACTACACATCTCATGATGTAGCTTTTCAACTCACCCTGGCACTAAACAGTGGCTCTCAGTACTGATAGCTCTACTGCATGATTCTACTCTCTGACTTTGGCTGACCTTTTCAGGCATGCATCAGTGATCCAAGCTGAATTTCTATTTTAGTAGCCTGAAATTTGGACGTGTGAGTGGGAGCCCTCATCAAATGCTCTACTCTAGGGAAAGATGAAATCCCCAGAGCTACCCTTGTTCCTTTTCTTCTCGCCTGTCAATTGCATGATACTTTAGTATTTTCCCAGGCAAATGCCCTTTTTAAATAAGTTTGCCAAACTGTTTCTCTCATTGCAACCAAAATAAATTTAACCAAAATAAAGTTTAAAAATCCATTGTTCTTTTTGTTATAATTTAAAAGTGCAGAGGAAGGACTTATTAAAAAGATTGAATAAAGCTTGCATTTGTTTTTTTTTTAATCCTGTTGAAGTAATTTCACAATTATAGTTATGGATTATGTGTCTGCTGATACAAGTTAAATATTCTTCTATATTTATAAAACGAGGGCTCATGGACCCTAAAGGATCTGTGGATAGATCTACTTTTTATTAAAGCTGCAAAAGTAGATTTCCTTTGTAAGCCTACATATTATCTGTATTTAAATACATTTTGTTTATAATATATTTAATAAGCTTTCTATATTCCTTTTGATAATGAAAGGCAAATTAACATATGGGATTATTTTTGTCATTGATTCACTCAAATTATTTATGAGACTCAAATCTACTCCAGATATTGTTTCAGATACCGAAGATACAACAGGGATGAAACAATGTCTCTGCCTTCATAAAAGAATAAGAATATGAGGCATATAATTTAAAAATTTCATAGCACTATTAGTAATGAATTTGATACATCTATACAGTAAGGAGATGAGAGTAGCTTAAAAGTATGAAAGTATAAAGGTAAAATGCCTGTGAAAGTTTGTGAGCGATCTTTAATCTTAAAGGGGAATACATCATCATATATAGGAAATTCTGTAACAAATCATATGTATGAGTTAACAAAAGAGTACAACCATCACCACAAAGGCAATGTTTTACACACTTTTTACTTTACCAGTGATTTCATACTGACTACCACAATGGAGCCTCTCAATACTTCTTACAGAGGATCAGGAAAAAAAATGGAGAAGTTTGAGAAACTTAAGAATTTTGTGTAGTGGTAGAGCCAACCATGGGCTTCCCTGGTGGCTCAGAAAGTAAAGAATCTGCATGCAACACAGGAGATCTGGGCTCAATCCTTGGGTTGGGAAGATCCTCTGGAGAAGGGAATGCATACCTATTCCAGTATTCTTGTCTGGAGAAATCCATGGACAGAGGAGCCTGGTGGGCTACAGTCCATGGGGTCACAAAGACTCAGACACAACTGAGTGACTAAGCTTAGCACACAGCACAGAACCAACTAGGAGGGGCATCTCTGGTGGTTTGGTGGTAAAGAATCCGTCTGTCTATGCAGGAGACACGGGTTCAATCTCTGGGTAAGGAAGATCCCCTGGAGAAGAGAACAGCAACCCACTCCAGTATTCCTGCCTGGAGAATCTCTTGCACAGAGAAGCCTGGTGGGCTATAGTCCGTGGGGTCACAAAGGAGCTAGATGTGACTTAGTGACTAAACAACAAGAACCAACTACAGCCTGGTTTCTAAGTTTCCTAGCTTTTGTTTCCATTTTGATGCTTTTGAACTGTGGTGTTGGAGAAGACTCTTGAGAGTCCCTTGGACTGCAAGGAGATCCAACCAGTCCATCCTAAAGGAAATCAGTCCTGAATATTCATTGGAAGGACTGATGCTGAAGCTCCAATACTTTGGCCATCTGATATGAAGAACCGACTTAACGGAAAAGACCCTGATGCTGGGAAAGATTGAAGGCGGAGGAGAAGGGGACAACAGAGGATGAGATGGTTGGATGGCATCACCGAAGCGATGGACATAAGTTTGAATAGGCTCCAGGAGTTGGTGACGGATAGGGAAGCCTGGCGTGCTGCAGTCCATGGGGTCGCAGAGAGTTGGACATGACTGAGCAACTGAACTGAACATCATCTTAACAAAAGACAATTAGTTTCACAGCAGGCAGTGTTGAAATTTCCTTTTATTTACTTTTGTGAGCTACTTGTGAAGTGGGACAAAGAAGCAACATTATTGGGGTCACACAGAAGCTGTTGGTAACAAGTTGAACATCTTTTGTCATCAGGCATAAGCTCAAATCACTTTGGGACAGCATGAGAGAACTGGTAGTAGAGGAGTTTGAGAATGTAATACTATAGCTGGTTTTCTCAACCATTAGATTTAACATAGAGCAGAGGCTGGCAAATTTCAGCCAGTGAACAAATCTGGTTTGCCACCTGTTTTTGTATGCCCCTGTGCCCCACCCCCAAGCCAAGAACAGTATTTATATTTTAAACATTTCAAAAAGTATCACAAGAACAAAAATTCACAACACCTGAAAATTGTATGGAATTTAAATTTCAGTGTCCATAAATAAAGCAGAAACGCCATGCTCATTTGTTCATGTATCACCTGTCACTGCTTTCAAAATGCCCTAAAAGCAGTTGAGGACCTGCTTGCCAGCCAAGCCTAAAATGTTTACTATCTGGCCTTTAACAGAAAGAGTTTGCTGATCCCTGATCTAGAAGGTCACAGAATTTTCCAAGGAGATCATAATTTTATAGGCAGTAATAACATGTTTACAACTTTAAGAAATTAATAACTGTATAGTTATTGGAATTAATGGAATGATTTTAGAGCCCCTGAAGCATATGAGTCAGTGACTATCCTAGGGCCCTGAGAAGCATGCTTGTATCTTAGCCACTTGGGCAGCTGATCATGTGGATGACCTCCTTTGTCCCATGCTGTTTGTGATTATTACAGAAGTTTAAATTGTTTAACTACTAGTCCTACATTTTCAAATTTGCTGTCTCATAGATTGTTGGTTTAAGATAGCAAGCACAAAGAAACTTCTGGTGACATATAATCAATGAGTAAAAACAGTGTGGAAACAGTGACAGATATTATTTTCTTGGGCTCCAATGTCACTCCAGATGCCGACTGCAGCCATGCAGTTAAGAGACGCTTGCTTCTTGGAAGAAAAGCTATGACAAACTTAGATAGTGTACTGAAAAAGCAGGGATAACACTTTGCTGACAAATTTCCATATAGTTAAAGCTATGGTTTGTACAGAGGTCATGTATGGATGTGAGAGTTGGACCAGAACAAAGGCTGAGCACCGAAGAATTGATGCTTTTGAACTGTGGTGTTGGAGAAGACTCTTGAGAGACTCTTGGATCGCAAGGATATCAAACCAGTTAATTTGAAAGAAAATCAATCCTGAATATTCACTGGAAGGACTGATGCTGAAGCTGAAGCTCCAACACTTTGGTCACCTGATGCAAAGAGCCGATTCATTGGAAAAAGGCCCTCATTCTGGGAAAGATTGAGGGCAAGGAGGAGAAGGGGGCGACAGAAGATGAAATAGTTGGATGGCATCACAGACGTAATGGACATGAATCTGAGGAAACTCTGGGAGATAGTGAAGGACAAGGAAGCCTGGTGTGCTGCAGACCATGGGGTCACAAAGAGTTGTACACAACTTAGTGACTGATCAATAACAACAAAAACAAAAATCACTGAGGGAGCATTCCTGGTGGCTCAGCGGTAAAGAACCTGCCTGCCAATGCAGGAGATGCAGATTTGATCCCTGGGTCAGGAAGATCCCCTGGGATGGCAACTCACTCCAGTATCCTCGTCTGGAAAACCACATGGACAGAAGAAGCCAGGTGGGCTACAGTCCATGGGGTCATAAAAGAGTCAGACATGACTTAGGAACTAAACAACAACGATAATTAACGAGGAGCATAAAAATCCTATGAATCCTTTAAATCTGCCTTAAGATGACTGTCATCAAATCTGTAAGTTGCATTTATCTAATCAAAAGTAACCCTTAGAAGACTCAAATATTCTAAAAGTCAGTATAAAAAAGAATACGGTGAGGATCACATTCAAAATTTCCTTGATCAAAAGAAACACAGATAAATAGAACAGTATTATGGACTCTATGGGAGAGGGTGAGGGCGGGATGATATGGGAGAATGGCATGGAAGCATGTAAATTATCATATGTGAAACGAATCGCCAGTCCAGGTGCAATGCATGATACAGGGTGCTCGGGGCTGGTGCACCGGGATGACCCGGAGGGATGGGATGGGGAGGGAGGTGGAAGGGGGGTTCTGGAAAGGGAAAACATGTACACCCATGGTGGATTCATGTCAAAGTATGGCAAAACAAATAAAAAAAAAAAAGAAAAAAATTTCCTTGAGCAAACTTTTCTCTGATTTAGAAATTAAAATCAGCTGATACTAAAAACAGATTCCCAGGCTTCATAGAAGTTTTATGTAATAGTTTTCTAAACTTTACGCTTTTGCAACTTATCATATTTAGAAATGTTATTTCTCTGAATGTTCACTATAGAGGTCCAATTCCCCTTGATTTGCAATCGTACCTCATAAAGTTCTGGGTTGTGATCTGATTTTTAATAATAAAGGTTCCTAACATTTTTAGTAACTGAAAACAATGACATTTCTTGAAAATTTTAACACTTATTTTAAAAATGTTGATAAACATTGTACCAAAGATTAGGAAAAATAAGTGATAATATTTATTCACTCTACATATTCATTCATTATTTCTCCGGTAAATGGATGAGTAGAAACTCTTTGCCAGCCTTGTAGAAAAAAAGAGATAAATGATAGTTTTTGTTTTCAAGGAGGTTACAGGCAAGTAGCTAGACAAGTGACAAGTACACAGATTTTTGAGATTTAGTCTGTTAACTTCTTTAATAGATGTGAGCTGCTCACAGAGGTAAAGAAGCTGCTACTTTATACCTAGAACAAAAATGAACTCAGCTCCTGGTGGTGAAAACAGAAGAGAAACTCTCTTTTCAAAAAGGATGCACTTTAGCTACAGAAACAAAGCAGGCAGGGTTAAGTGAATGTTTACCTAGAAAAAACAATAAATATTCTTAATAGATGACCAAATTTTCCTTTTCTCTTAATTTCCAGATAGTTTACACAATACCAATCCAAAACCATTGGGAGGCACATGTGTTTTGGAATTCAGAACTTTCTAGTTTTGAAAGGGAAGTTTAAATCCATTATAATGGTTAAAAACATACCAAAATTGAAAAAAAAATCACCAGTTTTTAATGTATAAAACATACATCAAAGACTGCTTGGTATCAAATGAAAATTTTAGAATTCTTGTCACTGATAATAACTGATTCAAAAAGAATACACTATCATGAATTGCTGAATTAATACATGAAATGTAGTACCACCCATGCAATGGAATATTATTTGGTCATGAAAGGAACAAAAATTTGACACAAGGTACAGTATAAATGAAACTTGAAAACATTATGCTAAGTAAAAGGAGCAAGACACCAAAAGCAGTACAGTGTATGACTCTATGTATGTAAAATGTTCAGAATAGGCAAATCCATAGAGACTAAAAGAAGACTAATGTTTGCTAGGGCTTGGCATAGAGGGGAATGAAGACTGACTGGTAAGGGCTACAGAATTCCTTTCTGGGGTGATGAATATGTTCTGAAATAAGTGGTAATTGATGTACAACAAGGTGAATACACCAAAAAGCATTGAATTATATAATTTAAAATTGAAAAATTTATAGCATATAATATACCGGTCATCAAAATTTTTTCTATGGAAAGAATGAACTCATTTTATTAGAGAATTTTATTTTTAAAGTATTAAAAATAAACTACTAAGATAAACTACTAAACTATAAAAATAAACTACTAAGCACATATGAGTACCTATGTGCTAAGTTGCTTCAGTCATGTCCGACTCTTTGCAACCCCCTGGACTGTAGCCTTCAGTCTCCTCTGTCCATGGGATTCTCCAGGCAGGAATACTGGAGTGGATCTTCATTTTCTCCTCCAAGGGATCTTCCTGACCCAGGGATCGAACCCATGTCTCTTAATGTCTTCTGTGTTGGCTTTGGGATCTTTACCACTAGTGCCACCAGGGAAGGCCAAGATGAACTATACTAGGGAACGATTTCAGTTTATGACTATGAATAACCACACAGTTCTAATAAGACCTGGCTAAAAGAAAATAGTAATAAAGCTCTTCAGACACTTCATATTTCAAAATCTAAGCACAAAGACAAAAATCTAATCACGGAACATGTATGATGAATATGGATAAATAAACATAGGAAAAGAATAAAATAATAGATTAAACCTGTTTTAGACTATAGTGTGTCCTTATTTCAAAGACATTATTTCAAAAATTAAAAATTCCAGATGCTGAAAACAGTTATGAAGAATTAATCTGGTATTTTTCCTTCTAAATTCAAAGTTCAAATTCTTTATATTCCACATTAAGTTAGGAAGTATTTATAAACCAATCTAAACCCTTAAAATAGAATCACTGTGAACAATGGATTTTGAAAACTAAAATAATTTGAAGATTTAAATTCGATAAACTGAAGACGATTTAAAAGAATAAATTTAAAATTTAAAATTGGAGATTCAACCAGAAGAATGAAAGAATGAAGAAATTAGAATCTGTCTGAATTTGAACAATTTTAAGTTTCAACATAAAAAATGTGAATTATTGAGAAAAAAGAAACCAGAAAAGAACCAGACAGCAAAGTTTGCAAAAATCTATGTTCATTTACTTGGGTCCCAAACTGATGTTCCAGTCAGGACTGAGCTGAAGATATTACTCACTAGAATACATACACTGGCGAGATGATTCAGGTGTTAAAATTAATCGAATGAATGCTTCTATTGGCAGATGACAAGTAGTCAGCGATGTGTAAAGAGAGAAACTTGTATTCCAAAACTGTATTTGTAAAGTCAACAGTGAAGTTGTAACTGCATAATTGTCACACATATAGTGGAGAGTTCTCATTAAATGTGGTCCACTGGAGGAGGGGATAGCAAACCACTCCAGTATTCTTTCCGTGAAAATCCCATGAGCAGTATGAAAGGCAAAAAGTTATGATACTGGAAGATGAGCACCCTAGGTCTATGGTGTCCAATATGCTACTGGGGAAGAGTGAAAGGTAATCTCACATAGCCCCAGAGAGAATGAGTGGCTGGGTCAAAGCAGAAACAACACTCAGTTGTGGATGGTTCTGGTGGTGAAAGTAAAGTCCAATGTTGTAAAGAACAGCACTGTATAGGGTCCTGGAATGTTAAGTCTGTGAATCATGGTAAATTGGATGTGGACAAGCAGCAGATAGCAAGAGTGAACAGCGATATCTTAGGAATCAGTGAATTAAAATGGATGAATTCAGTTCAGTTCAGTCACTCAGTCATGTCCGACTCTTTGCGGCCCCATGGACTGCAGAACGCCAGGCCTCCCTGTCCATCACAAACTCCCGGAATTTACTCAAACTCACGTCCATTGAGTTGGTGATGCCATCGAACCATCTCTCCTCTGTTGTCCACTTCTCCTCCCAACTTCAATCTTTCCCAGCATCAGGGTCTTCTCCAATGAGTCAGTTCTTCGCATCAGGTGGCCCAAGTATTGGAGTTTCAGCTTCAGCATCAGTCCTTTCAATGACTATTCAGGACTGGTTTCCTTTAGGATGGACGGGTTGGATCTCCTTGCAGACCAAGGGACTCTCAAGAGTCTTCTCCAACACCACAGTTCAAAAGCATCAATTCTTTGGTGCTCAGCTTTCTTTATAGTCCAACTCTCACATTCATACATGACTACTGGAAAAATCATAACTTTGACTAGATGGACCTTTGTTGGCAAAGTAATGTCTCTGCTTCTTAACATACTGTCTAGGTTGGTCATTGCTTTGCTTCCAAGGAGGAAGCATCTTTTAATTTTATGGCTGCAGTCACCATCTGCAGTGATTTTGGAGCCCAAGAAAATAAAGTCTCTCACTGTTTCCATTGTTTTCGCATTTATTTGCAATGAAGTGATTGGACTGGATGCCATGATCTTTGTTTTCTGAATGCTGAGTTTTAAGCCAACTTTTTCACTCTCCTCTTTCACTTTCATCAAGAGGCTCTTTATTTCTTCTTCACTTTCTGCCATAAGGGTGCAGTCATCTGCATATCTGTGGTTATTGATATTTCTCCCGGCAATCTTGATTCCAGCTTATGCTTCCTCCAGCCCAATGTTTCTCATGATGTACTCTGCATATAGGTTAAATAAGCAGGGTGACAATATACAGCCTTGACTAACTCCTGTCCCAATTTGAAACCAGTCTGTTGTTCCATGTCCAGTTCTAACTGTTGCTTTCTGACCTGCATAGAGATTTCTCAAGAGGCTGGTCAGATGATCTGGTATTTCCATCTCTTGAAGAATTTTTCACAGTTTGTTTTGATCCACACAGTCAAAGGATTTAGCATAATCAATAAAGCAAAAGTAGCTGTTTTCTAGAGCTCTCTTGCTTTTTCGATGATCCAATGGATATTGGCAATTTGATCGCTGGTTCCTCTGCCTTTTCTAAAACCAGCTTGAACATCTGCAAGTTCATGGTTCACGTACTGTTGAAGCCTGGCCTGGAGAATTTTGAGCATTATTTTGCTAGTGTGTGAGATGAGTGCAATTGTGAGGTAGTTTGAGCATTCTTTGGCATTGCCTTTCTTTGGGATTGGAATGAAAATTGACCTTTTCCAGTCCTGTGGCCACTGATGAGTTTTCCGATTTGCTGGCATATTGAGTGCAGCACTTCCACAGCATCAACTTTTAGGATTTGAAGTAGCTCAACTGGCATTCCATCACCTTCACTAGCTTTGCTCATAGTGATGCTTCCTAAGGCCCACTTGACTTCACATTCCAGGATGTCTGGTTCTAGGTGAGTGATCACACCATCATGATTATCTGGGTTATGAAAATCTTTTTTGTATAGTTCTTCTGTGTATTCTTGCCACCTCTTCTTAATATCTTCTGCCTGTTAGGTCCATACCATTTCTGTCCTTTATCGAGCCCATCTTTGCATCAAATGTTCCCTTGGTGTCTCTAATTTTCTTGAAGAGATCTCTAGTCTTTCCCATTCTATTGTTTTCCTCTATTTCTTTGCACTGATTACTGAGGAAGGCTTTCTCATCTCTACTTGCTATACTTTGGAACTCTGCATTCAAATGGGTATATCATTCCTTTTCTCCTTTGCCTTTAGCTTCTCTTCTTTTCACAGCTATTTGTAAGGCCTCCTCAGACAACCATTTTGCTTTTTTGTATTTCTTTTTCTCATGGATGGTCTTGATCCCTGTCTCCTGTACCATGTCATGAACTTTTGTCAATAGTTCTTCAGGCACTCTATCAGATCTGATCCCTTAAATCTATTTCAAACATCCACTGCATAATTGTAAGGGATTTGATTTAAGTCATACCTGAATGGTATAGTGGTTTTCCCCACTTTATTCAATTTAAGTTTGAATTTGGCAATAAGGAATTCATGATCTGAGCCATAGTCAGCTTCCAGTCTTGTTTTTTGCTGACTGTATAGAGGAATCAGATCAAATTGCAAACACTTACTGGATCATAGACAAAACAAGAGGATTAACAAAAACATCTACCGCTTCATTGATTACATGAAACCTTTTGATTGTGTGAATCAAAACAAAGTGTGAATATTCTTAAAGAAATGGGAATACCAGACCACCTTGTCTGTCTCCTGAGAAACCTGTATGTGGGTCAAGAAACAACAGGCAGTACCTTACAGGGAACAACTGATTGTTTCAAAATTGGAAAAGGAGTATGAAAAGGCTGTTTTTGTGACCCTTCTTATTTAACTTATAAGTAGAGTACATCATGTGAAATGCCAGGCTGGATGAATCACAAGGTGGAATCAAGATTGCTGGGAGAAATATCAACAACCTCAGATATGCAGAGGATACCAATCTAATGGCAGAAAGTGAAGATGAACTAAAAGCCTCTTGATGGAGGTGAAAGAGGAGATTGAAAAACTGGCTTAGAACTCAACATTCAAAAAACTAGCATCATGATATCCAGTCTTATCACTTCATGGCAAATAGAAGAGTAACAGTGGAAATAGTGACAGATTTTATTTTCTTGGGCTCCAAAATCACTCTAGACAGTGACTGCAACATGACTATAGACATGAAATTAAAAGAGACTTGCTCCTTGGAAGGAAAGCTGTGATGAACCTAGACAGCATATTAAAAAGCAGAGACATTACTTTGCCAGCAAATGTCCATATAGTCAAAGCTATGGTTTCCTGTACAGATGTGAGAGTTGGACCATAAGGAAACTGAGTAGTGAAGAACTGATGCTTTCAAATTATGAAACTAGAGAAGACCCTTGAGAATCCACTGGCTTGTAAGGAGATAAAACCAGTCAATCCTAAAGTTAATCGATCCTGTATATTCATTGAAAAGACTGATACTAAAGCTCAAGAACTAGTACTTTAGTCACCTGATGCCAAGAGTTGACTCATTGGAAAAGACCCTGATGCTGGGAAAGATTGACGGCAAAAGAGAAGGAGGAGGCAGAGGATGATATGGTTAGGTAGCTTCACCAACTCAATGGATGTGAATTTGAAAAAACTATGGGAGATACTGCAGCCTGGTGTGCTGAAGTCTACAAGATCCCAAAGAGTCAGATGCAACATAGTGATCAAACAAGAACAACACATGAAAATTTATATATATACTAAATTTTGTAACAATAAAAAATCTTTATATACATCTATTAAGAAACACTTTAATATTCACAGCAAATAAACTGATCCTAAAAGATGATGCTGGAAAGCGCTGCACTCAATATGCCAACAAATATGGAAAACTCAGCAGTGGCCGCAGGACTGGAAAAGGTCAGTTTTCATTCCAATCCCAAAGAAAAGCAATGCCAAAGAATGCTCAAACTACCACACAACTGCACTCATCTTATCTGCTAGTAATGTAATGCCCAAAATTCTCAGAGCCAGGCTTCAGCAATATGTGAACTTCCAGATGTTTAAGCTGGTTTTAGAAAAGGCAGAGGAACCAGAGATCAAATTGCCAACATCTGCTGGATCATCAAAAAAGCAAGAGATCCAGAAAAACATCTGCTTTATTGAGTATGCCAAGGTCTTCGATTGTGTGGATCACAATAAACTGTGGAAAATTCTGAAAGAGATGGGAATAACAGACCACCTGACCTGCCTTTTGAGAAACCAGTATGAAGGTCAGGAAGCAACAGTTAGAACTGGACATGGAACAACAGACTGGTTCCAAATAGGAAAAGGAGTACATCAAGGCTGTACATTGTCACCCTGCTTATTTAACGTATATGCAGAGTACATCATGAGAAATATTGGGCTGGAGGAAGCACAAGCCAGAATCAAGATTGCTGGGAGAAATATCAATAACCTCAAATACGCAGATGACACCACCCTTATGGCAGAAAGAGAAGAAGAACTAAAGAGCCTCTTGATGAAAGTGAAAGAGGAGAGTGAAAAAGTTGGCTTAAAGCTCAACATTCAGAAAACTAAGATCATGGCTTCCCGTCCCATCACTTCATGGCAAATAGATGGGGAAACAGTGGAAGCAGTGGCTGACTTTATTTTTCTGGGCTCCAAAATCACTGCAGATGGTGATTGCAGCCATGAAATTAAGAGACGCTTACTTGTTGGAAGGAAAGCTATGACCAACCTAGACAGCATATTAAAAAGTAGAGACATAACTTTGTCAACAAAGGTCCATCTAGTCAAGGCTATGGTTTTTCCAGTAGTCATGTCATGGATGTGAGAGTTGGACTATAAGGAAAGCTGAGTGCAGAAGAATTGATGCTTTCCAACTGTAGTGTTGGAGAAGACTCTTGAGAGTCCCTTGGGCTGCAAGGAGATCCATCCAGATCATCTAAAGGAGATCAGTCCTGGGTGTTCATTGGAAGGACTGATGTTGAAGCTGAAACTCCAATACTTTGGTCACATGATGTGAAGAGCTGACTCATTTGTAAAGACCCTGATGCTGGGAAAGATTGAGAGCAGGGGGAGAAGGGGACGACAGAGGATGAGATGGTTGGATGGCATCATCGACTCAATGGACATGAGTTTGGGTAAACTCTGGGAGTTGGTGATGGACAGGGAGGCCTGGCGTGCTGCGTTTCATGGGGTCGCAAACAGTAGGAGACGACTGAGTGACTGAACTGAATTAACTGAAATTGATTCAGGATAAAATTCTTACCAAATTAGCAATATTTAGTTATCTATTTTTAAAATAATTCATGTGTTTTATTCATATTGAACAATGCAAGTAAAATAAGTAAAATTTTAAGTATACCACAATATGATTACTCAGTTCAATTCAGTTGTTCAGTTGTGTCTGACTCTTGGCGACCCCATGGACTGCGGCACTCAGGGTTCCCTGTCCTTCACCACCTTCTGAAGCTTGCTAAAACTCATGCACATAGAGTCGGTGATACCACCCAATCATCTCATCCTCATTCATCCCCTTCCCCTCTTGCCATCAATCTTTCCCAGCATCAGGGTCTTTTCCAGTGGGTCAGCTCTTTGCATCAGGTGGCCATAGTACTGGAGATTCAGTTTCAGCATCAGCCCTTCCAATAAATATTCAGGACTGATTTCCTTTAGTATTCACTGGTTTGATCTCCTTGCTGTCCAAGGGACTCTCAAGAGTCTTCTCCAACACCATAGCTGAAAACCATCAACTCTTCGACACTCAGCCTTCTTTATAGTCCAACTCTCATATCCATACATGACTACTGGAAAAAACAAACCTTTGACTTGATGGACATTTTTGGCAAAGTAATGTCTCTGCACTTAAATAATGCTGTCTCGGTTGGTCATACCTTTTCTTCCAAGGAACAAGCGTCTTAATTTCATGGTTGCAGTCACTGTCTGCAGTGATTTTGGAGCCCAAGAAAATAAAGTCTGTCGCTTTTTTCATTGTTTCTCTATCTATTTACCATGAAGTGATAGGACTGGATGCCATAATCTTAGTTTCTTGACTGCTGAGTTTTAAGCCAGCTTTTTTACTCTTTTCTTTCACCTTCATCAAGAGGCTCTTTAGTTCCTCTTTGCTTGCTTTTTGCCATAAGGGTAGTGTCTTTTGCATAGCTGAGATTACTGATATTTCTCTCAGCAATCCTGAATCCATCTTGTCTTCATCCAACCTGACATTTCACATGACGTACTCTACATAGAAGTTAAATTAAGCAGGGTGAGAATATACAGCTTTGACGTACGCCTTTCCCAATTTTGTACTAGTCCTTGTTTCATGTCCGGTTCTAACTGTTGCTGCTTGACCTGCATACAGGTTTCTAAGGAGGCAGGTCAGGTGGTCTGGTATTCCCATCTCTTTCAGAATTTTCGACAGTTTGTTGTGATCGACTCAGTCAAAGGCTTTAGCATAGTCAATGAAGCAGAAGTAGTTGTTTTTTGGAATTCTCTCGCTTTCTCTATGATCCAATGGATGTTGGTAATTCGATCTCTGGTTCCTCTGCCTTTTGTAAATCAAGCTTGTACATCTGGAATTTACTGCTTCACCGGCTGTTGAAGCTTAGCTTGGAGGATTTTGAGTATTACCTTGCCAGCATGTGAGATGAGTTCAATTGTGTAGTAGCTGGAATATTCTTTGGGATTGGAATGAAAATCTGACCTTTTCCAATCCTGTGACAACTGCTGAGTTTTCCAAATTTGCTGCCACATTTTCACAGCATTTTCACAGCATTATCTTTTAGGATTTGAAATAGTTCAGCTGGAATTCCATCACCTCCACTAGTTTTGTTTGTAGTGATGCTTCCTAAGGCCCACTTGACTTCGCACTCCAGGATGTATGGCTCTAGGTGAGTTAACATACCATCATGTTTATCTGGGTCTTGAAGAATTTTTTTTATAGTTCTTCTGTGTATTCTTGCCACCTCTTCTTAATATCTTCTGCTTCTGTTAGGTTCATACCTTTTCTCTCCTTTACCGTCCCTATCTTTGCATGAAATGTTCCCTTGGTATCGCTAATTTTCTTGACGAGATCTCTAGTTATTCCCATTCTATTATTTTCCTCTATTTTTTTGCATTGCTCACTTGGGAAGGCTTTCATATCTCTCGTTGCTATTCTATGGAATTCTGCATTCAGATGGGTATAACTTTCTTTTCTCCTTTGCCTTTAGCTTCTTTTCTTAGCTATTTGTAAGGCCTCCTAAGACAACCATTTCTGCCTTTTTTTTCATTTCTTTTTCTTGGGGATAGTTTTGATCATTGTGTCTGTACAGTATTACAAATCTCTGTCCATAGATTTTTAGGCTTCTATCAGATCTAATTCCTTGAATCTATTTGGCACTTCCACTGTATAATGTAGGGATTTGATTTAGGTCAGACCTGAATGGGCTAGTGGTTTTCCTACTTCCTTCAATTTAAGTCTGAAATTCGTGATAACGAGTTCATGATCAAAGTCACAGTCATCTCCAGGTGTTTTTTTTGCTGACTGTATAGGGATTCTATATCTTTGGCTGCAAAGAATATCAATCTGATTTCAGTATGATTAATAGATTCTAGTAAATGACAATGATATAAATTCAAGCAGCTCCCAATATTTAATATGCTGTATATCATAAGACTCTTAAAAATTTTTTTAGTTCGTTTGTTCTTTTAAGATTGTAAGTTTATACTGAAAAGTTTAATAATGTAAAGTATGAAATACAATTAGATCTAGATAATTTAGCAAAATATGACCTCCTAATTATTTTATAGAACCTACTGTCTCTTGAATAGTTTATATAAAACAATGCAGTGTGTCTGAAGTATTAGAAACAAAGAACTCAGAATTCTTTCATAAATAGCACACTTATAACCCTGGAGAAAGAGATGATGGGCAGATATATATACATGTGTGATGCTAACATATCAGCAGCAACTGACTTGTATGAAAATCAGTCTCTCTATAGGTCCCATTTAGGATGAAGAAATTGGATAATTCTTGCAGTGCAAGTTAGCAGATTTATGACTTTACTTTTTTTTTTTTGGAATGAAAAAGATATTAAAATAAAAGATATATGTAAAACAAAAAGTAATATGTAAAGATACTATGTATCTTATAAAGATACTATGAATCTTATAAAGATACTATGATCACATAGTATTTACTAAGCTTCTTAAATAAAATGTACATTAGAAGTTTAGCTGAAACTGAAAAGCAATGAAAAACTAAAGCCTTCCTTCAGTAGGTAGTAGTTTTTGTTTTATAGTTTTTATTTCTAAGTGACACATGACAATAAAAATTTCAAACAACACAAAAATAGATACAAGACAATCATGTGTAGCAAGTGAGCTATATGAACTACTACTGTTGCCATAATCAGTTTTTGCAGATGATAGAAAAATAAAAACACAAACCTATGTATTCAGGATACTTCCAAACACATTCTATGCATCCAGCATTACCTTGATACCAAAACCAAAGACAGCATATAAAAATAAAACTAACAGGCCAACATCACTGATAAACACAGAAAAATTCTCAACACAATATTAACATATCGAACAATGCATTAAAAGGATGATACATTCAGATCAAGTGAGATTTATCCCAGGGACACAAGGATGACTCAATATCAGCAAATCAGTCAATGTGATATACCACATTAGCACATGTGCAAATGAGGTATATGAATCATATGATCACCTCAATAGATGAAGAAAACTCTCTTGACAAAATTTAACATCTATTTATGATTTAAAAAGCTATGACTAAAACAGTTTATGATTATAAACTCTGAACAAAGTGGGTATAGAAGGAACATACCTCAACATATTAAATATATGTCATAAATACATGACAGATCTACAGCTAACATCATACTCAATGGTGAAAGCTGAAAGCCATTCCTGTAAGATCAGAAATAAGAAAAGGAAGCCACTCTTGTCACTTGTATTAAACATAGTTTAGAAAACCTGGGCAGAATAATCAGACAAGGAAAAGAAAAAAAAAATCCAAATTGGAAAGGTAGAAGTAAAATGTGATTGGTTGTAGATAACATGATATTTTAGAGAGAAAATCTTCAAGCTTCCAACAAAAAACAATTAAAACTAATAAATAAATTCAGTACAATTGCAGGATACAAAATTAATATACAGAAACCTTGCATTTCTATAGAGTAACAATAAACTATCAGAAGAGAAATTAAGAAAGCAATACTGTTTATAGTTAAATCCTATAAATGAACCTAAGAAAGTGAAAAATCTATACTTGGAAAACTGTAAGACATGGATAAAAAAATGATAGAAACAGATGGAAAGACATTTCATGCTCATGGATTAGAAGAAATAACATTGTTAAGACAAACATACTACCCAAGGTTCATTAAATCATACAGTTTCAATGCCATCCCTATAAAAATGCCTATGGCATTTTTCACAGAACTAGAACAAATAATTCTAGAATTTGTATGGAAACATACTAGACCTCAAATAGTCAAAACAATCTTGAGAAAGAAACAGAACTGGAAGTGTCAAGCTCCCTAACTTCAAGCTACACTACAAATGTATAGTAATCAAAACATTACAGTGCTGGCACAAAAACTGACACAGATTTTTGGGATCAGTGGGATCCCATTAGGATTAATAGGGACAGAACAGAGAGTCTAGAAATGAACCCATCCTTATATGGTCAATTAATACGTGACAAATGAGGCAAAAACATAGCAAGGAGGAAAGACAGCCTCTTCAATAAATGGTGCTGTGAAAATCGGACAGCCATAGGCATAAAAATCAAAATAGAGTACTTTCTCACACCATATACAAAAAGAAGCTCAAAATGTATTAAAGGCTTAACTGTAAGAGCTGAAGTCATAAAAATTCTCAAAGAAAACACAGGCAGTATGCTCTCTGACACGAGTTTTAGTAATATTTCTTGGGACACATTTCCTCAGGCAAGGGAAACAAAGGCAAAAATAAACAAACGGGATCATGTCAAACTAAAGACTTGTGCACAGGAAGAGAAAATTATCAACAAAATGAAAAGACTGCATCCTGAATGGGAGAAAACATTTGCAAGCAATATATATGATAAGGGGTTAATATCTAAAATATACAACTCAATAACAACAACAAAAAACCAAAGTCCTATTAAAGAATGGGCAATAGCTAGGACATGGAAGCAACCTAGATGTCCACTGACATATGAAGGGATAAAGAAGCTGTGGTACATATATACAATGGAATATTACTGAGCCATAGAAAGGAATGCATTTGAATTAGTTCTAAGGAGGTGGAAGAATCTTCACTATATAGAGTGAAGTAAGTCTGAAAGAGAAAGACAAATATCATATATTAATGCAAATATGGAATATAGAAAGATGGTACTGATGAATCTATCTTCAGGGTAGCAAGGGAGACACGGACATAGAGAACAGACCTATGGACACAGCGGGTAAAGCAGAGGATGGGACGTATTGAGAGAATAGCATGGAAACATACATATATTCTGATATGTAAAACAGACAGCCCGTGGGAATGTGTTGCATGATGCTTATTTAACTGCTTATTTAACTTCTAAGCAGAGTACATCATGAGAAATACTGGGCTGGATGAAGCACAAGATGGAATCAAGATTGCTGGCAGAAATAACAACCTTATATATGCAGATGATACCACCCTTATGGCATAATGTGAAGAGGAACTCAAAAGCCTCTTGATGAAGGTGAAAGAGGAGAATGAAAAGGCTGGCTTAAAACTCAACAGTCAAAAAACTAAGATCATGGCATTGCAATCCCATCACTTCATGGCAAATAGATGGGGAAACAATGGAAACAGTGACAGACTTTATTACCTTGAGCTCCAAAATGACTGCAGATGGTGACTGCAGCCATGAAACTAAAAGACGCTTGCTCCTTGGAAGAAAAGGTATGACCAACCTAGACAACATAATAAAAAGCAGAGACATTACTTTGCTGAGAAAGGTCTGTCTAGTCAAAGTTATGGTTTTTCCAGTAGTCACATATGGATGTGAGAGTTGGACCACAAAGAAAGCTGAGTGCTGAAGAACTGATGCTTTTGAACTGTGGTGTTGGAGAAGACTCTTGAGAATCCCTTGACAAATCCTAATTACTTAGGATTAGTAAATCCCAAAGGAAATCAACCCTGAATATTCATTGGAAGGACTGACGCTGAAGCTGAAGCTCTAATACTTTGGCAACCTGATGTGAAGAGCTGACTCATTAGAAGACACCCTAATGCTGGGAAAGACTGAAGGCAGGAGGGGAAGGGGATGACAGAGGACAAGATGGTTGGATGGCATCACCGACTCGATGGACATGAGTTTGAGCAAGCTCTGGAAGTTGATGATGGACAGGGAAGCCTGGTGTGCTGCATTCCATGGGGTTGCAAGGAGTCGGACACAACTAAGCAACTAAACTGAACTAAAAGTAGGATGAAATCTTGCTGTCTGTCACAACAGGATCAACCCACAGGGTACTATGCTACGTGAAATAAATTAGAGAAACACAAATTATTTCACTCATATGTGGAATCTAAATAACAAAATAAGTGAAGAAACAGAATAAAACAGAGTCACAGACTCAGAGAATAAATAAGTGGTTGCCAGAGCGGGGCGGGGAAATGAGTGATAAAGGTGAGGAAATTTAATAGGTACTAAACTTCCACTTATAAAAAATGAGTCATGGGAATGAAACACATAGCTTGGGAAATACAGTCAATAAAAATGCACTATATTTGGGGGGAAAAGTGCAAAAAAAAAACACACAAAACTGATCAGAGTCCCTAAATCATTAACTCATTATATACCCTAGGGTACTCCTCTCTTACTTAAAATAGCCTTTTCACCTGTAATATAGCAGTAATAAATCTTGAAGTGTTATTATAAAAAAAAAATAATGTACTATATTTGTATGGTGACAGACAGAAACTAGATTTACCGTGATAATTTTGTAAGGAATACCAATATGCAATCACTGAGTTGTCACCAGGAACTAATCTAGTGCTGCAGGTCAATTATACTTCAAAAAACAACCAACCAGACTCATAGAAAAAGAGAACAGATTTGTGGTTACCAGAGGGAGAGAGGAAACTGGATGAAGTTGGTCAAATGTACAAACTTTCCTTTATAAAATATAGGAATACTAGGGATGTAAAATATAATATGAGTAACATGATTAACTCTGCTGTATATTATATATAAAAGTTGCTAGGAAAGTGAATCCTAAGAGTTCTTTCTCATCACAAGTAAAAAAACATTTCTTTCTATCTATACAAGGTGATGGATATTTATTAAACTTATTGTGGCAATCATTTCATGATGTACTTAAGTCAAATCATTATGCTGTACACTTGAAACTTACACAGTACTATATGTTAATTATATCCCAACAAACCTAGAAGGATAAAAAACCTTCTGTATCCATGGAGAAATCAAATGAAGACACTATAACATATTATACAAATATTAATGAAAATAAGAAATAATAACATAGGTAAATATAACTTTTGGAAATTTTCTATATTAAATACAAAAAAGATGTTGAATAAATCTTATGCAGAAACATACCTGGAGACACAATTACAATTTGCTTCAAATAAATTCTTTTACTATAACTTATAGAACAGAGGCACATGGTGACACTATTTCTACTAACTTTATACTTCATGAAGAAGAGGGCATAGTGACCCACTCCAGTATTCTTGCCTGAAGAACTCCCATGGACAGAGGAGCCTGACGGGCTATATACAGCCTATGGGGTCGCAAAGAGTTGGACATAACTGAGCTACTAAGCACACAAACACATAGTGCATTAAAGTACTTGATTTGTTATTAAAAGTTTTGGTTTAAATTTTCTAAATAAAGTAATAATTAAAGAGAAAAGCTGGGAAATGAAGAGTCCATATAAGTGACAAATACACAAAAGAATTTATAAAAATAACCAGTAGTTAAGTGATGGTGGTAGACAAGTTAAAATTACTGACAGCTAGAAAGTAAAACAAGAATTAGGTATACAGCAAGATCACAAAATTGTTTCTCTTCACACATTTCACCTAGAAGAAATGAAGTCTTATAATTAGAGTATTAAAGTAGTTAATGGGTGAAGTAAAAACACAGTACAATGTCTTTATTTCACGTCTTCACAATTGTACAACATGCGAGCTATTTAAAATTCATTGATTAATTCATAAAGCGAGGGAAGTTCTACTAACTCTACACTGCAGAATTTCAAGTCCCATACACAGATATTAAGCTACATTTGCATAATATAAAGTAAAAATAAACAAATTTATACAATTTGAAGCTCCAAACACATTATACACTATATGTATTTTCATCAAGTATCACCCTTCCTTTGGGTTTGCTCTTCATTGCTTTTCTTGTTCTCTAACCATCCCTACTCCCTCATATTTTAAAACTTTGCCCAAGATCCAAATTTATACATCCCATTCTACCCACTCTAGAGCATAGTATGCACCCCTTTCTCTGGACTCTTGGTTGAGAATACTACACACTTAAAAGTCATGAGAGTTAAGAGCAAACTGCGCTTTTCTCCATAGCTTACGAGACAGTCTATCATATGTTTATTTCTAAGGTTATTTAAAAAAAATTTATCACAGTAATCAATAACACTGGTAAAATTCAAAGAGCATTGAAGGTTGTAAAGAGAAAAGCAAAAGCCTCATGTCTCTGTAGATGAATACCACTATAATTTACTCTTAGAAACTCTTGGGGAAAAGTGAATCTGGAGTTTTTCAGATTTAGAAAGGTTAATTTGATGCATTTACTGAGTTTTACCTCTAATACCAGCCAGTGGTGTCTAGCTAGCAGCTCATAACCAAAGACATTCATATTATCTGTAGTGAATATTCACCCTTTGATATAAACATACAACATAAATAATTTCACATAATAAGTAACTTTTTTTTCCCTTAGAGGGTATGTTTCTTTCCTCCAGCTCAGTTGAGATATAATTGATATATTTCTGTACAATGTAACGATTTGATACACATAGTGCAATATGATTACCTCAGTAAGGTTAGTTAACCCATCCACTACCTCACCTAATTATATTTTGGTGTGTGTTTAAGGTCAGGACATTTACGATCTATTCTCTTTGCAACTTTCAAGTATATAATACACTACTGTTAACTATAGGCACCGTGTTAAATATTAGTTTCCAAGAATTTACTCCACTTATAACTGGGAATTTGTACTCTTTGACCATTTGTACCATTTCCCCACTTCCCTCACTTCCCAGGCCTTGGCAATCACCCTTCTAATCTGTTTCCCTGAGTCTGGCTTTTTTTCTTAAAGATTCCATATTATATGTGAGATCATGCAGTATTTGTCTTTCTCTGTGTGACTTATTTCATTCAGCATAATGCTCTCAAGGTACATCTATGTCACAAATGGTAAGATTTCCTTTTTTTAAAAAAATGGCTCAATAATATTCATGTATCTATATCTATATATATTCATGTGTAAATATATATGTGCCATGTAATATCTCACATTTTCATATATATATATCACATTTTCATTATCCACTCATTCATTGATGAACACTTAGGTTGTTTTCATGTTGTGGTTATTTGTGAATAATGTTGCAATAAGTATGGGTATGCAGGTACACTTTGAGGTAATGATTTCATTTCCTTCCAATATATTCCAGAATTGGGATACATACACAGATGTGGGGCCATATGGTAGGTCTATTTTAATTTTTTTCCATAATGGATGTACCAATTTACATTCCACCTTTTCTCCACATCTTTGCCAAGGCATTATTTCTTTATTATTTTTTGCTTGTTTGTTTGTGTGGTTTTGATAACAGCCATTTTTACAGGTATGAGGTGATACATCACTGTGGTTTTGATTTGCATTTCCCTGATGATTAGTGATGTTGAACTCCATTTCATGTACCTGTTGGCCATCCATGTCTTTCTGAAAAATGACTATTAAGGCCCTGTGTGTGTGTACGTGTGTGTGTGCACACACATGCTCAGTTCTATCTGACTCTTTGTGACCCCATGGGCTGTAGCCAGCCAGGCTCCTCTGTCCATGGAATTTTTCAGGCAAGAGGACTTGAGTGGGTTGCCACTTTCTACTCCAGGGGATCTTTCCATCCCAGGGATTGACTCCCTGTCTCCTGCACTGGCAGGTGGATTTTTTAACACTGTGCCACCCAGGAAGCCCATTCAGGTCCTACACCAATTTTTTAATCAGATTGTTCATTTTTTGGCTCAATATTGAGTTGTAATTGAGTTCTTCCAATACTTTGGATATTAACCTCTTATCTGGTACGTGGTCATAAAGAACTTTTAAATTCTCAATGAACATAAGTGGTCAGTCAGGTTTTACCACAAAAATGTACTGAGGGAAAACAAACCTTTTGTATTTCTGAATCTTTTTCTTTTTAGAGTTGCCACTATAGACTTGCATTAACTCTACACATAGAAACACCATATATTACTATATACTAAATGGTAAATTGTATCCTTTTATTCATTCATATGCTTCATTATAAATCTTATTCTTAGTCACAGTGTTCAATGATTGAAATCTAAGAACACTACATATTTGACTCTCCCTAAATACAGAAAGTAACTTAGTACCCACTATTAGAGGGTCCCATTGTTGACCTATTTCTGTATATTTCCTGGAAGCAGCTCATACAGAGAATTTGGAAAAGAGAGCTTGTATAGTGAGTCAACTGAAGATTCTCTATCACATGGTACATGGTGTATTCATTCAATGTCTAACTATCGTCTCCAACATCAAGCCTTACATTGCTTCTAGATGTATCCTACACACATTCCCTCTTTGCTATTGATTGTGGGTTATTACTTAAATCTCCTGTATATGTTTGATTCAGTCTTTGATATTTGCCTCCTTTCATTTTCAACTCCCCCACCTTTTATGTTCTCTTACCAGCTATGTTCAGTAGATGTTTAATCTGGCTGTTAATTCTTTTAACTCTCTTGATATTTTCTTAAGTATTTGTTTCATAGTCTCATAAAGTTTTGCACACTAAATTTTTAAGCATTTTAAGTAAACAAATGATTAGAAACACATAAAATTCATACAAACAATTTTATATACGTTAAGTTGAAAATAAGTACCATGTTTATCTCTCAACTTGCATCTCTCTCTCTCTAGTTGCAGTGAGTGAGTGAAGTCACTCAGCTGTGTCTGACTCTTTGCGACCCCATGGACTCTAGCCTACCAGGCTCCTCAGTCCATGGAATTTTCCAGGCAAGAGTACTGGAGTGGGTTGCCATTTCCTTCTCCAGGTGATCTTCCCAACCCAGGGATCGAACCCGGGTCTCCCGCATTGCAGGCAGACGCTTTACCGTCTGAGCCACCAGGGAAGCATAATATAAGCTTAATTTATAAAGAAGATTAAATAAGAAAGCACTCTCAAATGTATTCCTGCCTTTAAAATGCTCATTACCGGTCTGTCATCTCAATTTTTATTTTCATTTATTTATTTTTGCTAGACAGTAGGCCCTTGGTGGTTATCCATCTTAAACATGGCAGTGTGTACATGTCAATTCCAAACTCCCAGTCCATCCTTCTCTACTCATCTTAATTTTTAAATTGAGACCTATCTTATATTTGCCATCTGCTAAAATATAGTGAAAATAAGAAACATGGTTTATTAAGGATCATTTGATGCTCATGCAGTTATGTCTAGAATTAGCATATAAAAACCATATTCAGCTAAACCTTGGGGGAAACTATCTAAATTTTGTATAAACATAAATCAGCATATATGCATTCCTTTTACAATTAATAAGGTGAGAACATTCTATATATAATATCCTATAATTCACTTAAAAAAAAACACAAATTTAACAAGAGTATCCTTCCATTATTCTACAGAGATCTACATTTTAGGAAGGGACGAGACCTAAGTCATGCAGCTGAATTAACTGGAGAAAAACCCATGACTCACTTTTAAATTCAGGAAGAGCTCAAGTGGGCTCTTAACACTTTCAGCCAATCAGTATAACTTCCTAGTCCATTCAGGCTCCCATTTTCCTAGATAACGTTTTCACACCTTCTCTTCTGTGAGTCCTCTCTCTTGCACTCCACATCTGGTCTGTCAGGAATCCAGTTGACAATTTTAAATTACTTCCAAAATCCAATGACTTCTCATCACTTCAACTCCTGGTCTAAGGTGCAATTATTTTCAAATTACCTCCCAGCTTTTACTCTTATGCTCCATCAGCCTATTTGTAATACATATAATAGGTAAAACCAGAGCAAGCTTTTCAAATTTTTTCAGATCATGTTACTCCTCTGCTAAGACAAAGTCTGATTGATATCATTATCTTTCTGGCCCCATATCTACCACTATTCCTCTGCTCAAGACACACTGGCCTCTAACCCTTTCGTTTAAAACATCTGACATGTTCCTTTTCCAATGAGTCTACACTGGATGTTCTTCCTACCTCAGAACATTCTTTCCTCACATATCCACATGACTAACTTCCTTGCTTCTTGTATGACTCTCCTTCAATCTGCTCTTTTTTGATAAGACTTACCCTGCTAATCCTATTTAGTGTTGCAACACCTCCTCCTAATTCCACTGACACTGCCAATACAACTTACCCTGTTTTATGCTTTTTGTCTTTTTTCCTATAACACATGTTATTTTCTGAGGTACAACATTATGTATATATTATGATTATTTTCGAGCGACTAAGCACAGCACAGCAGCATACACATATAGACATACATAATACACAGACACAGAGATCTGATAGCTTGGGCTTCCTTGGTGGCTCAATGATAAAGAATCCGCCTGCAGTGAGGGAGACCTGGGTTCGATCCCTTGGTTGGGAAGATCCCGTGGAGGAGGGCAGAGCAACCCATTCCAGTATTCTTGCCTGGAGAATCCCCATGAACAGAGGAGCCTGGTGGGCTACAGTCCATGGGGTCGCAAAGAGTCAGACACAGCTGAGTGACTAAGCATAGCACATGGATATTTTCAAATGTCTGTCTCCCACCACTTGAATGTAGGCTCCATAAGGGTTCTGATTTTTATGTTTTATTCACTAATCCCAAAACTAAAACAGTGCTGGCACAAAGCAGGCTCTCAATAAATATTTGAGAAATAAGTGAACAAAAGTTTACTCATTTAATATAAGTAGTTAAGATAGGTATTTATTTTAATAATTTTTAAGAGCTTAAAATATTTTATAATAAAATTTATCTCCCATTCTGGTTCTCCAATTCCTATTCTCTCCCCAATGAGATAATGTCATCCCTGATATTATTTCCTTGTGTGTCCTTGCAGTGATTTTTCTGCATAAATAAGCATATATAAATGAACATTCTCTCCCCTATTATACTATATGTACTGTTAGGCATAGGCAAGGTTGTACTTTAAGTATAATTTGAAAAACTAAATAGACCATGAAGATTTTTCTTTATTAGAAATAACAACGTTCCTGGTTTGTTTTTAACAGCTGCATAGTATTTCATCTGGACATCTTACAGTTAAATTTGTCCTATATAGATGCACATTAGGTCTCTCCAACATTTGGTATTAAATATTGCTAAGAATAACTTTCTACCTGTCTCAAAAGTAATCTATCAGTGGATAAACTGCAAGAAGTAATTAACTAGGCCCATGGAAAATGTGTTCTTCTAATTTTGACAGATATTGCCAATTATCCTTCATATGATTTGTGTCAATTTACATTCTACCAGAAACATAAAATAATGCCTCCTTTCTTACCAAAACTATTATATCCAATTTTAAGAATTTGGGAAATCCCAATATGTGACAAGTGGCATTTCACAGTGGTTTCTATTGAGAGTGAAGTTGAAATTTTCATGTGCTTAAGAGGCATGTATTTCTTTTTTTCTGTAAACAGCCAGTTTACGTACTCTGCCATTTGTTTGATAGCAAAGTTTGTCTTTTATCTTCTTGCATTTTTTAGGTTTAGTTAAAAAAAACAGCCACTTTGGTGTTTGGAAAGTTGGACGCCACACGTAAATCAATGACATTCAAATACTCTCTCACACTATACACAAAAATAAACTCAAAATGGTTTTAGGACTTAAAAGACATGATACCATAAATTTTTCATAAGAGAGCATAGGTAAACATTCTCTGACATAAATTGTAGCAACATTTTCTTAGGTCAATCTCCCAAGGGAAAAGAAATAAAAGCAAAAATAAAATAATGTGACTTAATCAAACTTACAAGCTTTTGCATAGCAAAAGAAACCATCAACAATAAAAAGAGAATCTATGAACTGAGAGAAAATATTTGCAAATGACGTGACTGACAAGGGTTCAATTTCCAAAATACACAAACAGTTCATACAACTAAATAATAACAAAAACTCAATCAAAAAATGGGCAGAAGATCTAAAGACAAAGAAGACGACATACAGATGTTTTCCAAAGGAGACATACAGATGGCAAATAAGCACATGAAACAATGTTTAAAGTTGCTAATTATTGGAGAAATGCAAATAAAAACTATGATGAGGAATCACCTCTGTTCAGAATGGCCATCATTAAAAAGCCTATAATTAATAAATGTGGGAGAGGGTATGGAGTAAATGGAAACTTCCTATACTATTAGTAAAATGTAAATTGATGTGGCCCCTGTGGGGAACAGTATGGAAGTTTCTTAAGAAACTAAAAATAGAGTTACCATGTGATTCAGCAATCCCACTCCTGAACATGTATTTGGAAAAGATAAAAAGTCTAATTCAAAAAGATATATGCACTGCAATGTTCAGAGAAGCACTATTTACAATGGTCAAGATATGGAAGCAATCCAAGTGTCAATCAACAGAGGAATGGATAAAGAAGATGTGGTAGATACACAAGAAGGAATATTACTCAGTCACAAAAAAGAATGAAATAATGCCATTTACAGTAATATGGATGGACATAGAGATTATCATATTAAGTGAAGGCCAGACAAAGAAAGATAAATATCATATGATATCACTTATTTGTAGAATCTAAAAAATCATACAATTGAACCTATAAAACAGAAACAGAGACATAGAAAAAAATTTATCATTTCCAAAGAGGAAAAAAGAGGAAGGATAAATTAGGCATTTGAGACTAACAGATACGCACTACTATATGTAAAATAGATTAAAAATAATAAGATCCTATTATATAGCAGCAGGAGCAATATTTACTATCTTGTAATAATATATAATGGGAAAGAATTTGAAAAAGAATATATCTGTATCTATATGAAACTGACTCACTTCGCTATATAAAACTTATATATGCCAATTACTCTCCATATGATTTGTGTCAATTTATATTCCACCAGGAACATTACATATATATATGTATACACACACACACACACACATATATATGTGTGTGTATATATATACATATCTGAATCACTTTGGATATATCTGAAATTAACACATTGTAAATCAACTATAATAAAATAGTTTTTAAAAAATTAGCCACTTCAGTAAGAATTACAAACTTGTTTTTCAATATTTGTAGTTTGTCTTTTGATTTTGGTTGTGTGTGTTGGAAAATGTGATCAAATTTATTAATCATGTCATTTTGTGGCTTCTAGATCTTGTTTTGAATAGATTTGCTGCTTTCAAGTCATAAGAAAAAAAAACACTCCTGTGTTTGCTGAGTACCTCTGTGATGTAATATTTTACATTTAAGTATTTGATCCATTTATAATATACTTTGGCATATGGTGTGAGATATGGATTCAGCTTTTCTTTCCAGATGGCTGTGCAGTTGTCTCAAAATGTATCAAGTAATACATCTTTTCCCACTGATATGAGATGCCATCTTTATCATTTTCAATATTCTTGCATTTATTAAATCTATTGCTGAAGTTTATAATCCTGTTCTTTTTGTCATTTCATACACCAATAAAGCCTTTTACAACTAGGTTTCTGTGAGAGAATTAAATTATAAAAAACATGTGACTAAATTATGTGAGAACACTGTCCTGGATTAATCAAGGTGAGCCCTAAATGCAATTACAAGAGTTCTGATAAGAGAAAATCAGACACACAGAAATGGAGGAGGCAATGTGGCCATGGAGCCCAAGGTTGAAGTGATGTTGTGGCCATAAGCCACGGAATGCTAGCAATCACCAAAAGCTTGAAGAGGTGAGGAAGGGATCCCCCTAGAACCTTCAGAGGAATAACAGCCCTTGGTTTCGATTTGGGCCCAGTGACACTGCTTTAAGACTTCTGGCGTCTGGAACTGTGAGAGAATAAAAATCTGTTGTATTTACCCCTAAATTTGTGATAATTGTTATAGAAGTCATAGGAAAATAATAAACAATATTCTTATGTTTGTGGCACATAAACAATATATATAGGCAAAATATGGCACTAGGGCTTAATCTAAAATTACTGTTATACATGAAAATTACCTATATGGATACATTAATCTTGTAGTACAACAACTTAGTGAACACTATTATTTCTAGTAGTCCATCAGTTGATTAAATAAAATCCACTGGATGGTAGTTCTAGGTATATAATCATATGATCTGCACATAGAGCTTTTCACTTCATCTTTCGAAATTTCATTTCAAAGTTCTAATATTTTTCTCTTGGCTTTTCCCCTCATCACAATGCTAAATAATAGTCATGACAATGGGCATCTTGCAAAGGTCCTGATTTGTGCAAATGCTTTCAATGTTTCCTCATTCTTCCCTCACCCCCACGCCTGGCTGACCTGTTTTGAACTGAGAGAATGAATAAACTTTCCAAGTCTAGTGTGTTTTTGACTATTTTCCCTTGTACCTGCATTATTTTTGCTTTGTAAATGTTGGTGCCATGTTATTATTTGATTTGTAGATATTTGTAATTGCTATATCTTCATTGTGAACTGCATTTTTTGTATTAAAAATGACTTTATTCATCTCATTTGATGTTTATCTGAGCTGATTCACCTGGTCTGACATTAAGTATTTGCTTGCCTTTGTTGTTCCAGTCGCTCAATCATGTCCAACTCTTTGTGACCCCATTAATTGCAGCATGTCAGGCTTCCCTGTCCTTCACTATCTCCCTGAGATTGCTGAAACTCATGTCCATTGAATCAGTGATGTCATCCAACAATATCATTCTCTGTCACCCCCTTCTCCTCTTGCCCTGAATCTTTCCCAGCTTCAGGGTCTTTCCGATGAGTCAGCACTTTGTATGAGGTAGACCAAGTATTGGAGCTTCAGTTTCAGCATCAGTCCTTCTGATGAATATTCAGGGCTGATTTCCTTTAGGATTGACTATTTTGATATCCTTGCAGTCCAAGGGACTCTCAAGAGTCTTCTATAACACCACAGGTCGAAAGCATCAATTCTTTAGCACTCAGACTTCTTAATGGTCCAACTCTCACATCTGCAGGGGACTACAGGAAAAACCATAGCTTTGACTATATAGACCTTCGTCGGCAAAGTGATGCCTCTGCTTTTTAATATGCTATCTAGGTTTGTCATCGCTTTTTTTCCAAGGAGCAATCATCTTTTAATTTTGTGGCTGCAGTCACCATCCGCAGTGATTTTGGAGCCCAAGAAAATGAAATCTGTCACTGTTTCCACTTTTCCCCCATCTATTTGCTATGAAGTGATGGCCCAGATGCCACAATCTTAGTTTTTTGAATGTTGCTTGCCTTTATCTGGCTTAATTTTTTATCCTTCAGTTTTCAACATTTTAAAAGCAATTTATTGTGTTACTTGCATATAGCATTTTCCTCTGTGATTTAGTTTAAAATCCACTTTCTAAAATACCAACACAAGCCAAAAACCCATCTACATTAATGTTTTCTCTTGGCTGATTCCCTTCAGTACAATGTTAAATAATAATTGTGACACCTAGCATCTAATAAATACAATTTCTTTTCACTCTTAATATTTTAACTTGTTTTAGGGATTTTTGTTTAAAGAAAATATTTTAACATTAGTTATCTCATTTTTCTTCATGTGTAGTTTCTCTGTACATGTCTTTGTTCCAGTAGTTATGATCTTATAATGATAACTTTATGAAACTCTGTATTAACATATAATTTATACATCTTTGTTTTTTATTTCTCTGTTCAAACTCTGTTAGTTTACTTCTATGAGCAACAAAGGTATTAGCATATTTCCTGTTACTCTGCGCTTCTCTTTCTTTCCTTCACTATATTTGTTAGTATTTTTTTTAGTATTTTTCTCTGTACTGTTAAATTCTGCTTATGCTTTTATTATTTGCACCTTCATGGACATTCTTTGACTTGCAAGTGTTAAAGAGGTGGAAATCAACAAACTACAAAAGCCAGGAAGAAAAGGAGAGAAAAGAGGTCAAGGTAATATGTCATTTCTATTTTAAGGAAACAGAATACAGTGTTTCCATTTTTTTCTCCTCTGTATTTTATAGTTAAATCCTTTCAGGGCTCACTGCTCATCCTTCTGTGGTAATTTTTAAGTTATTTCAATGTAAGTGGCAGTAGTTCATCTTCTAATTTTTTTCAAAACAATATTCTTTGATTTCAAAACTATGTAGTCTTTATACCCAAAGACACTTAGAATTTACAATACAAAATGCTTTTATTTCTATATGATCATATAGATGTTACTCCACTGTCAACTGGCCCTAAGAGTTGATGTTGATAAATAAGAGAGAAGACCAAATATTTTCTTCCCTTACATTCCAATCAGTAATTTAATCACTCTTCATGCTTGAAGTCTGTAAGTTCATGAAGCTATGTCTTGGTATTGACAATTCTAGGTTAATTTCCCATGGCCTTTTCCAGATGTGGATTCAAATTATCTTCTATTTTACAAAAGATACTAAATTTTATCTTTAAATATTTATTCTCTTTTTTCTTTAGTGTCTATCTCAATTTACCTACTTTCACATATTAACACACACAATTTTCCCTATAATTACTTAATTATTTATTTGGTTTCTCTTATTCATTCTTCTCATTTTAATCTTTTATGTCCTTAAAAGTACTTTCCATAATATCTAGTCACACTTCTGTTCTTTCCAGTTTCATCTTTTTCTTAATTTATTTTTTACTTGGAGGAAAATTGTTTTACAATGTTATATTAGTTTCTGCTGTACAACAACATGAATCAGCTATAATTATACATATATCCCGTCCCTCCCCTCTCCTCATCCTACCCTTCTCGGTCATCACAGAGTGGCAGGCTGGGCTCCCTGTGTTATATAGCAACTTCTAGCCAGCTATCTATTTCACACATGGTAGCATATATATGTTGATGCTACTTTCTCTGTTCCTCTCATTTCTTCCTTCCCCCACTGTGTCCACAAGTCTGTTCTCTATATTTGCATTTCCACTGCTTTCCTGCAAATAGGTTCATTAATACCATCTTTCTAAATTCCATATATATATGCGTTAATATTGTACTGTATTTGTTTTTCTCTAACTTACTTACTCTGTATAATAGGCTCTACGTTCATCCACCTCACTAGAACTGAGTCAAATTTGCTTTTTTATGGCTGAGTTATATTCCATTGTATGTATGTACCACATCTTCTTTATCCATTCATCTGTTGATGGGCATCTTGCTTCCATGTCCTAGCTATTGTAAAGAGTGCTGCTATGAACAATGGGGTATGTGTGTCTTCTTCAGTTATGGTTTTGTCAGGATATATACCCAGTAGTGGGACTGCTGGGTCATGTGGTAGTTTTATTCTTAGTTTTTAAAGGAATTTCCATATTGTTTTCCATAGTGGCCATATCAATTTACATTCCCACCAACAGTACAAGAGAGTTCCCTTTTCTCCACACCCTCTCCAGCATTTATTGCTTGTAAATTTTTTGATGCTGGCCATTCTGACTGGTGTGAGGTGATATCTCATTGTGGTTTTGATCTGCAATTCTCTAAGAATTAGAAAAAAAGATATTGAGCATCACATTATTGGCCATCTTCCATTTTATATTTGAAGTATGTATTGAAGTTTGTTTTGGCCAGCTCATAATTCATCTTCTGTCATTTTACAACATGTTTCCAGAGTCCTTGCTTTCTGGATTAGTTTTGCTCCTAGAGTTGATTGCTTTATTCATTTTCTCTCATCTCCTTCTCTTTGTGTCCTATCCATCCCTCCCTGTATGTTTCCTTTTCTTTCTTTATGAAGAAATCAATTCAATAGGTTTTCAGAAATATTAGGATTCGGTTGTAATACCCATACTCTGAAATAGGCAAAAGGACCTGAGACCTAATAGGAGCCACATGAGAGAATAAATGAAGAGAAGCAATTTAGGAGAAATGTAGTGGTAAAGGACACCATGGCGAGGATCTCAGAAAATGATGGCAAAAAAGTATGCCCTGAAGGTACATAACACACCCTAAGTTGCCACAGGCCCTGTCTGTAATCACAGGTATGGGAACAGAGTTGAGCTGGCAGCAGAATGCAGTAAAACCAGTTAGATTTAGAAAATTAAAGAAGGTGGGAGCCACATAGACAGTACACAAACAAGTCATTTTTACAGGAAACATTTTGTGTCTGTGGCAGCAGAGAAGCTAGTCCTTGGAAAGCAAACTTGAAATAATACCCCGGACCCTTCCCACCAACACATACATACATACACACCCCCATGTACATGCCAGGTAAAACCATTACATCCAGTCATGAATAATAAAAGGAAGACTAGCAAAGCATTGATAACAAGGGTACTCTGAGCAAATGAAAAGAAATAGCAAAACATAGCATTAGGCAGCAACTAATCAATAGAAAAATGTTACTACAATGCAACAGAGAGGCTGGAAAATGGAAAATGTTCATGTCTGTTAGTCATTTGCATTTCTTCTTTGATAAACTATATGTTTAAGTATTTTATAAAAATGGGTTGTCTTTTCCATATTGAATTGTTGACACTCTTTGTATGTTAAGCAAACCAGCATCTTCTTTGTTGTAGCTACCAACTATTAATTCTTACGTTTTGAACTGCGTTCGAATTTATACACATTTATAATTATTTAAAAAAATTTAGTAAAAATTACAAATCTGTTATTTTATGGCTTTTAAAGAGTTCCTTTTAAAACAAAATAATGAAGTCATAGCTATGTTTTCCAAAGATATTTTAAATTTCACAAAGCATATCCATTCCATGTGATTTGTAGGTTCAAAACCTATGAATGGCTTCTTGAATAGTTAAAATAAAACCTAAACTTTAAATTCCTTAATAAAACCTCTAAGTCCATTATACATCTTGACCCTGTAAGATTCTTGTTATGGGAGATATATAAAGTTTAAGTAAGAAAGGATTAAAAAGAAATAAAGTACACTGTGAAAGTGTATAAGAAAAACTGAAATAAGATCTTAGGTATAAACATTAAAATGCATCAAAAATTATAATAACTATTATGTTTATTGATCATTTCCTTTTGTTATTGGATCTATGAACTCTCTGCTAATGCTCTCTATTACTTTTTGTTTTTTTAATGAAAATACCTTTACTTATTCTTCCAATAATAAATAATCATAAGGAAGTTTCAAACTCTGGAGGTAAGTGAAAATCTTCTAAAGTTAACTATAATTTGGTATATACTGTACAGGACATTAGACTAGATGACTGCCTATTTTTTTCTGAAAACTTACCTTCTCTGAACATAATAACCTTACTTAGTCTTTTTCAAAATATTTATCTTTTACACAGCCTTGAGACACATAACCAGTATATAAAAGGTTTTAAGAGATGTAAAGACATCAGTTAAGAGCACTATTAACCAAAGTCGCTGGTTATAGAATAGAAGAAAACTAATGGAGCTCAGCATTAATCTAGGTATGTGTCAGTGGGAGTTTAAGTCAAGCAAGATTGGGCATATCAGGCCAATGATGAGGGTTAAAACATTAAATTCCTGGTCAGTTCAAAAAGAGAGTGACTATTACATGGCTCAGATGTGGACACTGAGACTGTCAAGTATTTCCTGACTAAAAGGAAAGTGGGTCTGGTCTACACTGGTAGGTGGGGAGACCATCAGGTGTTACTGGTACCCAAAGCTGAAGAGAAAACTTAAATAGATCAAAAAGCATTAAAGACATAAATAGCATTCAAAGACATCTCTCAACCAGATACTTTACACACGAGTCTTAGCACATATTAAAGAAACAGTAAATTCATATTATATAGAGCTATTTTAGAAAACAGAAAAGAGTACAAAGCTGCTCATCTCATTTGATAAGGCTGGTGTAATCTTAATTGCAAAACCAGACAAGGAAAATGAAGCAAAAAAGTATAGTACATTTCACTTAAGAATGTAGATTCTAAAATCCTAAACAAAATGTCTGCTAACCAAATACAATAATGTATGAAAATAATGCACCATGAGATACATAGCACAATCCATTTATGCATATTAAAATTTCATGTGTATAAGTGGGGGAGAAGGCAGGATAGAGATATAGTTAAGATGAGTTCAGCCATGAGCTAACTGTTGAAGCTGAGACATGGGCACACGAAAGTTCATGATATTATGCTCCCTTTTCTATTTGAAATTTTCCATTTAAAATTTAAAAAAATATATAAAATAATATGTTATGAAAATACATATAAACAAAAGAGAACAGTGCAACAGATATTAGACTACATATCAGAATGATTTCCTATGAGTCTAGGTCAGCAGCATGATAATGGAAATGAGAATAAAAGAAAATATACGAATAAAATAAGTGCTTTGCAAGGACCAGTGATGAAAGTGTGCCTTGAACTAAGAAATGTGATTAACTCTATTTTCTATGCAAAAGGTACAGTGAAAAGGGAATCCTCTCTTTTAAAAAAAATCAGAAGGATCTATGACTATGGAGATAAAGGAACTATAAAAATAATTACACAACTATTATAATTCAGAAAACAATTGAATAGCTATTCTAAGCAACCAACTCACCACATAAAAGTATAGATGAATTATAAATAAGTAATATAATTTATATTTTCAATAAAAGTCATTTCTGACAATAATATTTATCATAAAAAACTAGCAAAAAATCACTAAGAGGCTAATCAGAAATTATGGAGAAAAAATAAAGTCTACGTACTTGTACTCTACAAGAATAAAGAAAAATAGAACGAAGGAAAATAATTCCTGCACCAGAGGCTGTATACTGTTTGATTCACACAGTAGCAAAAGTGGATACTGTCACAGGAAAAGTTTTATGCTGTTTTTGAAAAATTAGGACTTTTCAAATTCTGTATTTCTGGTTTCTTCTGGAAAAAAGTCATGAGATTTGATACTACTGGTCTCTTATTCCCACTTAGAAAGGATTTTAGAGCTAAACAGAAGTGCCCCATTAAGAGGTTACACACTCTCCAAGGTTCCCACTGTACCTATTTGACACACAAAATTATTATTATTTTTTAAATGTGTTTAATTGAAGGATAATTGCTTTACAGAATTTTGTCATTTTCTGTCATACATCAACAAGGATCAGCCATAGGTACACTCATGTCACCTCCCTCCTGAACCACACAAAATTATTTAAAGTACCCTTTTTGCATTTTGTACTCTGTATCTCACTCAAAATTTTACCAAATGTATTCAGAATTTACTTAGCAACATAAGCATGTAAGCAGTCATGGGAGACAAGAACAGAATATGGTAAGTGAAAGGATATGGTAGGTCAAGACAAATCTTCAGGAGCTCAAGAAATAGTGAAAAAGAAGTTAGGTATTCAGAAGTAATACTATGAGTGTTTGAAACTGTCACAGGGTTTTTTTTGGAGTGATTAAAAAACAAGCTCTTAACATGGTTAAGGACATAAATATTATTAAAAAATACAGTGCATAGCAGGTTCTGAAAAATTATTTTTTCAAGTTAAACTCTGAGTTGTACACCCAGTTTTGATGGATGCTACTTAGTATCTTCTTCATTCTTTTTAATTAGTTTGCATTCTTCCATAATACATCAATTTTATCAACTGCCTGTTATAAATGAAATCTGATACTTTCTGTCAAGATGGTATTAAGGCATAATAATTTGCATCTGAATATGAATGAATGTGGTTGTCAGGACCAGTGACAAAAAAGTAAGCAAGTTTAGCAAGTTAAATTATAATCTGGCAACTCTAACCATTTAAATTAGATTATTTATGAGGCTATAGTCATTACTTACCTTCAGTGTCTATTTTTAAAGATCTTGTCTGTAAACCAGAAACCTTCAAAATCTACTTCCCACATGCAGAAACTGATATCCTCAATAATCATCTAAGAGAAAAACATAAGAAAATATCATGACTTTGAGGTTATAAGTATTTTTGCATTTATTTTAAATATTAAAGGAAATCTTAAAATTATAAATATGGGCAAAGGGAGGTATCTATTGTAGGACATATTTTATGCAATTAAACAGTAATAATAATTTTTCCCTTTAGAAGAGTCAGAAAGGCCTGTGAAACATACATTGACATTTTGATCCCTGGCACAGAGTTTACTATCAATGGACATGAATTTAAGCAAACTCTGGGAGATAGTGAAGTACAGGGAAACCTGGCATGTAGTAGTTCATGGGGTGGCAAAGAGTCAGACAAGACTTAGCACCTGAACAACAACAGAGTTTAGTACTTTTTATAGTACCAATTTTATCTTGCTAACCTAGTTTTCATCATTTTGAAGAAATATAATTTTAAACACATTAATTCTGATGTTCTACAGGAACATCTAGCCCTACCCTAGAAAATACTTTCCTTGTTTAGAATGGATAATTACCAAAAATATATTCTTGATTACATTTGAGTTGCCTGTAAAAGTCAGAACCATAGAAATCAATTAGCTAAATATTCTGTCTTCATGAAAAGTGAAGTGAGTGAGTAAAGTCGCTCAGTCGTGTCCAACTCTTTGCAACCCCATGGACTGTAGCCTACCAGGCTCCTCCATCCATGGGAGGAATCCAGGCAAGAATACTGGAGTGGCCTAGAGGAAAACATAGGCAAAACACTCTCTGAAATAAATCACAGCAGGATCCTCTATGACCCACCTCCCATAATATTGGAAATAAAAGCAAAAATAAACAAATGGGACCTAATTAAAATTAAAAGCTTCCGCACAACAAAGGAAACTATAAGCAAGGTGAAAAGACAGCTTTCAGAACGGGAGAAAATAATAGCAAACAAAGCAATGGACCAAGAATTAATCTAAAAAATATACAAGCAACTCCTGCAGCTCAATTCCAGAAAAATTAACAATGCAATCAAAAAATGGGCCAAAGAACTAAACAGACATTTCTCCAAAGACATACAGATGGCTACCAAACACATGAAAAGACGCCCAACGCCACTCATTATCAGAGACATTCAAATCAAAACCATAATGAGGTACCATCTCATGCCAGTCAGAATGGCTGCTATCAAAAAGTCTACAAACAATAAATGCTGGAGAGGGTGTGGAGAAAAGGGAACCCTCTTCCACTGTTGGTGGGAATGCAAACTAGTACAGCCACTATGGAGAACAGTGTGGAGATTCCTTAAAAAACTGGAAATAGAACTCCCATATGCCCCAGCAATCCCACTGCTGGGCATACACACCAAGGAAACCAGAATTGAAAGAGACACATGTACCCCAATGTTCACTGCAGCACTGTTTACAATAGCCAGGACATGGAAGCAACCTAGATGTCCATCAGCAGACGAATGGATAAGAAAGCTGTGGTACATATACACAATGAAATATTACTCAGCCATTAAAAAGAATGCATTTGAATCAGTTCTAATGAGGTGGATGAAAGTGGAGCCTATTATACAGAGTGAAGTAAGTCAGAAAGAAAAACACCAATACAGTATATTAATGCATATATATGGAATTTAGAAAGATGGTAACGATGACACTATATGCGAGACAGCAAAAGAGACACAGATGTATAGAACAGTCTTTTGGACTCTGCAGGAGAAGGTGAGGATGGGATGATTTGAGAGAATAGCATTGAAACATGTATATTATCATATGTGAAATAGATCGCCAGGCCAGGTTCAATGCATAAGACAGGGTGCTCAGGGCTGGTGCAATGGGATGACCCTGAGGGATGGGATGGGAAGGGAGGTGGGAGCAGGGTTCAGGATGGGGAACACATGTACACCCATGGCTGATTTATGTCAATGGCAAAAACCACTACAATATTGTAAAGTAATTAGCCTCCAATTAAAATAAATGAATAAATTAAAAAAAAAAAAAAGAATATTGGAGTGGGTTGCCATTTCCTTCTCCAGAAAATCTTCCTGACCCAGGGATTGAACCTGGGTCTCCCACACTGTAGGCAGATGCATTACCGTCTGAGCAACCAGGGAAGTCCCGATGAAAAGGTCAATATTATTCAACCTTTATCACTTAAACTGACCAATCAGTGCTTTACATCAACCTAGTTAAGCTTAGCAGAGGCCTTTTAAAAGAAACTGCCATCTAATAGAGAATTGGGATTATTCAGAAAAAATGCTTTGTTGAAACGATTTTGATTACCATTTCCTCTGATTGTGTATATAAGCCTGAGACAAGCAGTTAGGGAAACAGACTTTGCATGCCACAGTGCCATATCTTTAGCATGTGGTTTTGAGTACTATGGATTCCAAAGTAAATCAATAATTTTTTGATTAGGAACATCACTGTTCCTTTTGTCCATTAGTGGATACCCCTGATTCATTGCAGGTACACACTAAAAACATGTGGGACACTTCTAAACGTCAAGAGACTCAGTCTCTTCCTTAAATATTCAGATTTTAATTGGTATCACATGGGGCTACAACCTAACTAATTTTCAAAAGCATTAAGGAAGGCTATTCTACAGGTTAAGAAACAATCTCACTGCAACTGTCTGATTTAATTTCTACAGATAACTAATAAGACATTAACTTAAAAAATACTGCCTACAGATGTTTATGAAAATTAGTAAGATACTTGCTAATCTGACTACTCAATATTTAAAATGACTTCAAAACTTCCATCACACACACAAATATACACAAACCTATAATATCTTAGATTACATGGATCCAAGCACAGCGTAAATGGTAGTTACAGTGAATTTAAATTATAATGCACTTAAGGACCAAAGGTACTACTTTAAAATGTAAATTCTCAGGTGTCCTGACCAGAGATTTTGATTCAGAAGAACTAGGCTAAGGCCAAGGAGTTTCTATTTTTATAGATGTCTCTGGTGATCATAATATAAAAGGTCTCCAATCCCTGTAAAACAGTTCTCTAAGTCTTTATGAACAGTGACTACTACCAGAACTTCAATATTAACATTTATAAAAGTATCTCTTGAATTTTTTCTGAGTTATATTTCTAATCTTAAAAGATAATCTCAAAATCCACTGGTAAAAAATAACTTTAAACTTAGAGGAAACAGGACTTAAGCAATACATCAACATAGCTAAATCTAAGATAATGTTTATGGATCATATATTTTGTAAGCCTTACTAGCCTTCTAAGTAAATTGTATAGGTAATCAATATAGTATAATGATTTTATTGTATATGTATATATATATATATAATATATATATTGTGGCCAAAAAAGAGAGAAAACTAGGTTATATTCTATAATGAAAATTTAACTTAAAACCTCATATATAACTAGAAACATGTCTTCAAAGTCTCAAAATTAAAATTTTTGTCCGTAACTTAGTGGGGTGGGGGGAAGCTCCTCTAATATCATCATTTGCTCTGTTTAAATACAAAGCCAAAATATTAAAAAGAAAGTCTTAATAATTCATTTCCCTCAAGAACTACACATATGCAACTTACTAAAAATAACATAAAATAGAGTGTTAACATTTTAGTTTTGAAAATTCTTATAAACAGGCCCAGAAGTACTCCACAATAAAAATAATATATTCAATATCATATACTCTTTAGATTCTTTCTGAAAATGAAAAGTCTAATAAACAGAGGTAAACATCAGAGTCTCTGCTATACCCAGTAACGATGATGATCAACAACTACTAAACCTTGAAAGAAAACTAGACATAGTTTCTCTTATATGCCTAAGATGGAAGTCCTCCTAATATTTTTTCTATATGCACATGCCTCTGAAGACTTTAGGTTTTTCTAGTAAGTTAACATCAATCTTCAGTTTGTGACCAAAGTTGATTTCCCCCCCAGGCTTAATGCTGCTTAATAGCAACAGTCATGGACTTCTCAAATGTCTTCACAAACAGGGAGCTAGTCCTTCTCTCAAATCTGTAGCAGAGGCTGTATGTCTGCCTCTGTGATTTACAGCTATGAAATGAAGTACCAATGTCTTTTGGCAAGACTCTTGATCTTCTATTATCTGACCTCAGCTGCCTTTTGCTGTTTATCTCTCTCATCTCCTGGTCAACCAAAAATTAGCTCAGATACTGTTCCTTCCTTAAAAGAAATTTCCATCAACTTGATACTAAAGCTATCTTTCTATTCCTGATTTCCTACGCTCACTATTGCAAATTACTTAGCTAATTAATCAGGTACTAACTTACAGTCCCTAATTTCCACCTTTTTTTTTTTAATTACTTAAGACTTGACATATTTGTTAGTGCTTCTAGTAATTAAGTATAGTGTTTTACAGTGATTAGGTGAGGCACCCAGCTTTTCTCTTGAGTATACTTTATGACGGTGAAGGATTTAAAACTTGTAATCTCCCTATGCTGTATGAACTTTCTCATCTGTTCTGAGGACCACTGCACCTAACTCTCTTAATGTCTAAGCCAGGTAATTTTGCTTGAGAGTAACAGTGTAATTACTACTGGTATTATTAAATCTAAATTAAAAAGAATGAACAATTTTCAGTAAATTAGAATCTATTTAAACATATTTAACACAGAAGTCACTGGGAACACAGTTTAGTGTTTCCTTAGGAACACTATTTTAAGAAGAACCAGTAACTCTGTAAATCACAAAATGCTATACATCACAAAAGAATTCAGCCTATACATATTACTATTAAATGATTAAAAATACAGACTTCTAGATAATGGACATAGGTATCTCTAACATTGGTTATGTAAGTTGCTAAAACTTATTCCTTGTTTTTAAGTAGAGTAGTAAGAACAAATATTTATATATTTCTAAATTCTAATTACCATTAATTAATTAAGTCCTCACAACAATCAAAAGAAATGTTACTATCACCTACATTTCATAAGCAAGTAAGTTGAGGAAGAGAGAGAATAACTTGCCCAAGTTTTCACAGCTAACATTAATAACTGGCAGAGCTGGGTTTCAAAACTCATGCAGTCTACAATTAACTACAGCATTTCTTGAAGGTCTCATACTTAAAACTAAAATCTTCAGTAGTTTTGGAAGGCTTACCTAATACATCCGCATATCATTTCTGCCTCACACTTTCCACTCTTGCAGTTTATCAGGTTTCACACTGACTTCTGACCCTTCGTCACAATAAGATTACTTCTAAGCTCTCTTTTTGCTCTATATGCTTTCTAGTATTTCTGTACTATTTACATAACAAAGCCTCTGTGATATTAGGGTTTATCCTAAAAACTTCAGTCTTGCTTCTGAATAAGTCTAATCACATTAAAATCCATGAAATATGGTTCAATACTGGGATACAAAATTTATGGTTTTAACTCAATTTTTTCTACAAAAAAATTCGCCTTCTTAAAGTATTACTGAACTCTCAAGTTTAAAATATGGCAGATTTTACAGGAAGAAAATATACTGTCTAAAACTTCCCTGAGCTATGGAATTAAGTTCAATCTAAACTTTTACCAGTGATTGCTTTCATACCATTAGCAGTATGCAATTTCATAGCCCTCAACATCCCATTTATTCTGATCTGATAGTGACTTAGTAATTTTTTAATTCACAAGTTTCACATATGGCTGAGTAGAAACAAATTACAGCCAGAAATTATAGAATAAAATAAAACCTCATAAAATCTTAACAGAAAAGATTCAAAGAATTTTTATTTATTCAAAGAATTAAAAATATTTTTAGCTTATGTTTGCTTCTCTAAAGTTTCCAATTTCTTCAGTACAACAAGAACTCTAATCATGCAATTCATGGACCATTTGTTTTCTCAACTGTTTTTATAAAAGTAATAATCTTAGCTGGAGCATATTTAAGCTATTCTTAGTAACAGGACCATTATTAGATTTATTCCAGATCACTCTCTTAGTGGATCTGGGATAACTTTTCTGTATTTCTTTTTTGTACTTATTCTATGTTTCTGTGGTAAACAGCCTAAGAGTCCCTTATTGAGTATGGCCAAGTCACTTTCAAAAACAAAGAACCATAGGTTATTCTAAATTTTGTCCACCAAACTAAGCCTTGTCTTTAGCCCTCCTGCAACTTGTCTAAATGATCTGGCTTCAGTAAGAAACTATATTTAAAGTCCAAAGCAACTGAAGTTCTATGAAAGCTGACAATAACTAGGCAATTCAAGGTATTCACAGTAAATGATACATTTTCATTAGATTAAAAAAAAAAGCCACCTTCTTCTTCCCTTTCTCCCTGCTACTGCTGCTGCTGCTGCTGCTGCTAAGTCGCTTCAGTCGTGTCCAACTCTGTGCGACCCCATACAGATGGCAGCCCACCAGGCTCCCCCGTCCCTGGGATTCTCCAGGCAAGAATACTGGAGTGGGTTGCCATTTCCTTCTCCAGTGCATGAAAGGGAAAAGTGAAAGTGAAGTTGCTCCCTGCTACTAGCATTCTCTAAAAACATCCATCTAGTTCAGGCAGGGTATCTCTTCAGCTAAAATACATCATCAATTTGGTTCTGATAGACCTCCTTAATTACATCTGTTATTTGGGTAATACTAGTGAGTGATTTTTTGGCTACACTAATATGCACTGACTGAAAGGTCAGTGTTTACTGACCTTTTTGGAGAGAAAGAATTAGGTACAACATTTTCCCAAATATGGTACCAAGAATACACATATTTATATTCTGGCAATAATAAATTCAACTGTAGTTTTTTCTTATTGGACTTCTTGATAGGCAATTAATGAGCAAATAGAGGTGGGACCAGTAAATGGGTTGGCAGTTCATTTATCATTTTAATTCTACATAGTCTTACCCAACCTCAAAATAAGGTTCTTGAAAACTACTATGAATGACAACTCAAAGTTGAGAAAGATGAGTATGTTGTGGGGGTGGGGGAAGTACTGGGAGAATAAAATCATGTGAATGTGAAGGTCTGTGTCAATAAGCTCACCCCCAGTAAAACAAATTTTAAAAAGGGATCATTTCATTTATCCTTCCATGTATTAGAACTTTTCAAGGACTTCCTCAGTGGCAGTGTTACAGAAAAACACTATAAAGCTATGTTGTATAGCTTTATTATATTTTATAAAGCTATTTTACTTTTGGAAACAATACACTATAGACCTTGCTCTCTGCCTCCCTCCAAATGTTGACTGTTAGAAGTTTATGACTAGGATGGTGTTGATGTTATCTTCTTATCTTTTCAGGTTCTGTCTCTTGCCTCCCAAGTCCTGACTCAGTAGTCTCTCAACACATTTTTAGCAGTCTGACTCCACTTCATCTTTTTTTGTGATTCCCTTAAGAAGTCATTACTATTGACATTACCTCCATTTTCTAAAACATCATATTTGTTTTCTCTCATTCTCATCACCAATAGGAGCTGCCTATGTTTCCAGAACACCAGAAATGATCTGTTTTTCAATGCTGGAGAGTTCTATAGAGGAGGGGAAAGAAGGGAAGAAAAACAAGAGTAATAGCTACTAGTGATTTCATTGCTCAGGATTATGCTAAAAGGGTAGATGGAATTGCTGGACAAGAGAAGGGGATAGCAAAGAAGGAAATTTCAACATCAGAGGGTATGCTTCAATCCTTCTAAAGGCCTCTTCCAACTCCATGATTCTTTGAATTTATGATGAAGAATTACAAGAAATTTTATTAGCAAATAAGAAAAGAATTTTTTTTTTTGAAAAAAGCATTGAGAAGTCAAACACAAAATTTGCACTGCCTCTTTTCAGAGAAAGAAACAGAAACTCATGAACATTTAACACAATATCATTAATTTTTAAAATTCCAAAGCAACATAGCAAGATATAGCATGAGTCATATCCAGTCAGCAATTTATTACCTAACATATGTATCTAACAAACAAAATACTATAAATTGATGGTGAGCCAACATGAAGAATAAAATAAAAACCTGGGGAGTGATGCTGAAATTCATGCCACCAAATGAAAGAGTTGGAATTTCACCCAACAGAAAAAGATGTTCTGCTGCTGCTGAAACAGAAAATGGCACATGGTACTGTGTGTGTGTGTGAGAGAGAGACAGTGAGACAGAGAGAGAGACAGAGAGAAAGACCCATAGTCCTGTGTGTGTGTGTGTGTGTGTGTGTGTGTGTGTGAGAGAGAGAGAGAGAGAGAGAGAGAGAGAGAGAAAAGACCACTGTTTTTGTGCACAAATATTATGAGGCCTTAAGTAAGTTTCATATATCTTCAAGTATTTTAACAATGCTGTAACAACATTTTGAGGTATCTGACACAAAAGACAATGACATTTCAAAGAAAAACAGTCTTATGAAGATAGATTCCATGAAGCTATAGTAAATCCAATTAATGTCTAAAAAGAAATCCAGATTCAGAATTATGAACCATAATGTTTTATTTACATGGTGGTAACAAAGATTATAATAAGTCTAAAGTAACAGGTCTACTATATTTAATTGAATAAATTACTAGGTGTTATAGGAAGCTTAGTTGAAAATACTGAATCAAAACTCAGAAAAAGTCTTTTTGGAATATATTCTCTATATAAAAACAAAATTGTTATGTAAGTTAAAAAATTAATATGATACGCTAGACTGATTAATTAGTACTACTTAATTAAGACTAATTTGAGAGAAAACTAATTAGAAGGAATATATGTTTAAATCAACTTGTAGAAAAAATTTAAATAAATACAATTTTAAAGTATGTGCATATAGACTAAAAACTGCTCTCTTGTAGATATTTTTAAAATAAGATGCTTCATAATACAGCTATAGACATTTAAAACTGGCATACATACTGCTGATAGGGAAACATCAAAATTATGCTATAAGCCTTTTAAAATGTCCTTTAATATGTATGACATTGATAATGTAAAGAAAGCATGATCTTGGACTTTCCTGGTGGTGTCGTGGATAATAATCAGCCTGCCAATGCAGAGGACACAGATTTGATCCCTCGTCTGGGAAAATTCCACATACCACGGAATAACTAAGCCTGTGTGCCACAACTACTGAGCCCTAGCACCTAGAGCTTGTGCTCTGCAACAGGAGAAGCCACCACAATGAGAAGCCTAAGCATCACAACTAGAGTAGCCTCACTCACCAGAACCAGAGAAAGCTCACACAAAGCAAGTAAGACTCAGTGCAGCCAAATTAATTAATTAATTAAAAAATAATATGTGTTATATAAAGCCAAAGTGACTTCAAATTATAAATGCAACAACCCTCCAAAATGATGACTCATTACTCCTCTCTAATGGAAATAAATAATCAAGGTACTATCTTAAGAAAAGAGACTTTAGCCTATATAAGCAACAAGTGGTTGCATCTTGGGAAAATATTAAAATGTTATAAAAGGAACAGGGAAAAAAAAAAACAAAATGAAAACTACTTGAACAACCAAATCAAATTCTACCACAATTTCTAATAGAAAAAAAAGATAGCAGGGAGAGGTGATAGAGCCCTGTGCAAGGAGGTAATGTTCCTATTTATCAACCCATTTAAAGAATAAAATAACAAGCAGAAAAATACAAATAAATGCACACAAGAATAGGAATATTGTCCTTAGTGATGTCTGAAAACAAAAAACAACAACAAAAAAAATGTTCATGTGACTAAAGTATCAAAGCCACCAGTGCTGGGGGAAACTCTAGGCTCCGACTTTCTGCAGATTTTCGGTGCAGGCACTCATAACAGCAAAAGAAACCATATTACGTGAGAAATTCTATGAGCCAGTATTAATACCTAATTTTATGATGTCTGGAATCAGCTATCTTTTAGCAAAAAACAATGTTTAAAATCCTACTAAGAACAGCTTAATATTATGCCAACCTGTCAAATAATGAGGGATTTCATCAGGGAAAAGAAAACACTGACAAACGAATAAATTCTTTATAAATAGAAAAAGATGTCTGGATTATACAAATTACCCTAGGTTACTGTAAACAAAGATGGGATCATTACTGACGCAGTGAAAGATAACTGAAAAATAAAACAGTGAAATCTAAATATATATAAGCAAATACAACCAAAAAGAGCTTCTGAGTCACTCTTGTTTATTAGAGATTTTTCAGATTTAGAGGATTGTCCTGTCAAGGTTATGTGGGATGTGTAAAAATTAACAGGATATCATTTTAGATCTTTCAAAGATGACAAGTCAAATGCTAAACATATAAAACGTGAAGTATTTCCAGAAATTTGTTTCATCTTCCCTGCGTTTATAATGAACTGAATGACTATGCAGAAAAATACCTGAATTTTTAAGCCAAGACACTATAGGCCATCTGGGGGCATCCCTGGTGGTTCAGAAGGTAAAGATTCTGCCTGCTATGCAGGAGACCAGGTTCGATTCCCGGGTCAGGAAGATCCCCTAGAGAAGGGAATGGTAACCGCCTCCATTACTCTTGCCTGTCAAATCTCATGGACAGAGGAGCCTGGTGGGCTACAGTCCATGAGGGTCACAAAGAGTCAAACATGATTGAGCAACCAACATTTTCACTTTTCACTTTCATAGGCCATTTTGCTCTGAGTGATGCAAGTCTTAATATTACCTCTCACATATAGCTTTAAATGCTACTTAAAATTAGTCGAATATTAAATGTTCCCAATTTGCCAACATTTATAATGCTGTGATTTTCTGATCATTCCTTATCATTGAGAACATAGCTGTAGATACCATGGTAGATACAGAAATAATAAAATGCACCCTATAGAAACATATAGTAAGTAGATTTTAAACTAGGTACAGTAAACTCCAAATCGGTATGTGGAAGTAAAACTTAGTATGGTGGGTTCATGCTCAGTAAAAAATGAACATAAAACATTTAACATATCTACTGATTGGCTGGTTGCAACAGAGAGCAAATGAAGCAAAAAATAAAATGAAATATTCAGTTCTTTCACATAAAAATAATAAACACACATGACCTCAAGGCAGTGAATCAGTTGGCAGCAGAGGCCCCTCTATTGGACTGAATAAGGTGAAATTGTCTTTTTTACTGTTTAAAAAAGGCTGAATAGTAGTAATTACGTAAGTTTCAAAGGAAAAGCATTAGTTCACAGTTAATTCATTTAATTTCATGAAATATTGTGATACAAACCAAGAAACAATGTATTCATCTACTGAAATCTGCATTTTAAGTAAGTTTCCTATCACACAAAAAAACAAGAATAAATATTCTCAGTGATTTCCGTTGCTCCCAGATTATAAAACTAAGAGATCAGGTTTCTAACAAATTTGAAGATATACTACATAGATTAACAGGTAAAAATCATCATTGCTTTATTCTTTTTGGATGTGAATAAAGAATATATAGCAAGAAGGATGGTTAGGAGAGCAAATTCACATTTGGAAAAGAAAACCAACAAAGTCTTTACAATAACACAATGAATATTTTTTGGCCAAAGAATCATAAATTGCAAGCTTCTTCTAAACTATTGCAAGTTCATAATTTAAAAAAAATTGATAACTATAAATAAAGGCAATGTATGTTAAGTGGAGATCAATCAATCAATATAATTGAAAATCATACAATGAATGTTTAGCAGAAATCTCAAGGATGGAATTCTCAATTATGCCTGATTCTATAAATGTGTCCTAAAAATATTAAAAATTAATACAGTACTCAAATCTTAACATACTATCCTGATATCAGATGCATCAAAAGTACCTATTTTGAAACATCTAATATTTGATTAGAATGAACACTGTGGCTGCACTAGCTAAACATGAAAAGACCTCCATAATTGTTGGAAAGTGGCCACTGCTCCAACCTCCCCATATGTTCCCTTCTCTGGGGACCTCTCCCCCACCAAGAGTTCTCCAAGTTCTAATCCTTAAGGAGATAATACCTGGCAGAGCATAAGGCCTCTAAGACTCTTCCATCTACTTTGGTTGGTCGGTACCTGGGTCATACCAGTCCTTACATAGTTTGAATCTCTCCTCTGTTAATAATACAGGGAGAGTAGCACAAGCTTTAACCTTGGAGTCAGAGAGACTATATTACAGAAACTCTGAACCATTCTGAAATTTCAACTTCTTTTGAAACAAAATGATTACTAGCTACCTGGTACCACTGTGGATTATGTGAAATGACATAAAGTGTTTATTATTAGCACATGGTAGGCATACCATTTACTTTCTCCTCACCTTAGTAGAAACATAGTAAGTATCACATGGAAAAATAAGCAAAACCTACAGTCCTCCTTTGTCACAAATGGGTCATGTTTGTTTTTTTTTAATTAGTTTATTTATCTATTTTTTAACTTTACAATATTGTATTGGTTTTGCCATACATTGATATGAATCCACCATGAGTGTACATGTGTTCCCCTTCCAGAATCCCCCTCCCTTCTCCCTCCCCATACCATCCCTCCGGGTCATCCTGGTGCATCAGCCCCGATCACCCTGTACCATGCATCAAACTTGGACTGGTGATTTAAATATTCATTTTTGAAATGAGTAAGAATTAGAGTGCATTTTCCCCACTGTTGGGCTTCCCTGGTGGCTCAGATGGTAAAGAGCTTGCCTGCAATGTGGGAGACCTGGGTTCGATCCCTGGGTTGGGATGATACCCTGGAGAAGAAAATGGCAATGAACTCCAGTATTCTTGCCTGGAGAATTCCATGGAAGGAGGGGACTGGTGGGCTATGGTCCATGTGGTCGCAAAGAGTCGGACACAACTGAGCAACTAACACTTTCCCCATAGTAATCATTATATGAAAGTAGTTATGCATCTCAACAACATTATAAATTTCAATTTTATCCATAGTTCACTGTTATCATACACAAAAAATGTATTGGGAATAAATATATGGTGAGCAATATTCTAAGAATTTTATATTTAAGCTATTTAATCCTCATAAACTCTTATGGAGTAGCATGTTCTTATGATGCCCACTTAACAATCCAGGAAATCAAGGCAAGGTAAAGTAACATGTGCTTGCTGACATTAGCAAGTTAAGTGGCAGATTCAGCATTGGACCAAGGGCCTATGCTTCTAATCACTATATTGCATTGTCTTTGGGGTTATTTTAATCATAAAACCTATACATACTTAAAAAATCAAAACACTGAGATTAAATGCACAGTAGTTTCTGAACTGGTCAAACTGAGCAAATAAAGTGCTACACTAAATTTATCTTGCATGCTGATGGCTGGGTAAAAAGCATGTTATAACATATTAGAGTTGGGGAGATATAAAGTGGATAGTCTGTTATCAAAGGTTTTAAATGCTGCTATCATTGGCTCTTCATCACAGTTAAAGTTCTTGCATTATCTTTCCTTTTTTTATTACATATCATATAGGCTTTTACAAAATGTTATTTAAAGGGTGAGAAATGCAGCAGTAAGTCTACAGTCCCTGAAATGGGCTTGATTTCATTCTCTTCTTTCAGAGTGTCTTTTTAAACATAGTCTGCAAATACTTTGCAACTGGTTTTGAGGGCTCCCCAACTTGGATTATCAACAGTGACCAGGCTCTTGCTGGGCATTGCCTGATTCTCATCTTCTTCAAACTAGACCTAGTGCTTCTTTTACTCTTGAGACTCCTCTGAATGTTCTGTGTCCATTTCTGGTTTTAAAAGATTGCTTTTTAAATTCACGTTTTCGTGTGCTAAATGATTTATATCTAACTCTTAGTATTTTTAGATTGCTCTTAACATTTCACTCTGAGCATTTAATTACATTTTACTTCTAGTATCAAGGTAGCTGTTAAATATTTTATTCATTTATTTGGTATATTATATGCTCTGAATACTAGTTCTTGTCTCTTAGGATTTTATTACTTTACTATTTTGTTTTCAATTCTTAGCAATTTTAGGTATCCCTAAACATTTATATTTGAGTGTTGTAAGGGTATTGGGGTTTGTTTTAGTTTAGACCGTAGGTCTCAGTAAAATTTTTGTAAGAACTATATTCAATTTTTTGGTTAAAATGCATTTTTTCTTACTTCCAGTATTAAGACTTTGCTATCATATTGATTCTAGTATTTTAAAGCTATGCTTAGAATTTTAATAAAAGGGTGGCCATTTAAGATCCTTTCATTTACATAACTTAGCCTATTTTTACTAGTATTTGATGGCTAGTGATTTGAATTAACAATTTTGTGTCACAATAAATAGAAAGGGATCTATCATACTAAATATTTGTAGTCACAAACAATTAACAGATGAACTTTATAACTGCCCATTTACTCTAGACAATTTATCATAACAGTATAAAATAAATTATACCAGCAAAATAGGAAGGATTTTCATCTTTGGTTTATTAGTTATCTTAGTGGAGTTTCCTAGGAAATCAGACCCTGAGACTAGGACTGAGTGGGAAGTTTATTTGAGAGGTTCAGCATAACTGGTAGGGGAGTGGGGAAGGTGATAAGAATGGCAGGCAGCTAATACAGGGTATGTGATTATGTTAGCTATTGCAGAGACCAATGGAAACTTAATCTAATGGGGGAATCTGAAAATGGTATAAGATACATGTCTCAGAATTGTCTAAGCCAGGACTGAGGAAGCTGAAACCTGTCAGCCATTGCTTAAGGTCTTCGCCCAGTGGCTTTCAGCTGCTCAAAGGCAGCCCCAAGACTTTGACGCAGGTGCTGCCCTTTGGAAGGCCTATGTGTACAAAACGGCAAAGGGCTACAAAAGCAATGGACAGAGCATATATGGACATATACAAAAGCAAATGTGGACATATACAAAAGCATATGGACATTACCTATTAAAACTGTCAGGTAGCTCCCAATCACCAGAATCATCATTCCAACAAAATCAATTTAGCCCAAAATGTTGGTGAAATTTTGGCAAACCAATTTTACCTGGAAGCTGAAGGTATGCTGACATACTTAGTATTACCAATAATAAGGTAGCTTGTAACTTTCTCAATTCAAAATGCTAACACAATAGGAGCCTCGTACAAAGATACTAGGAAACATACATTATAAGTTCAAGGAATAATAACGGCTTCTGATTTAGCTCTTTCAGGAAATAATAATCCTTATAGATTCCTAAAATGTCACAAACAAGGACCAACAACTACCAGAAAAAAGAATGTGAAGCATCACAGCAAATAATCAATCTGGCTGGGCCCTGATAAATGGCTACATTCTTACTGAAACTTGAAGGCCTATACTACTAAAAAAAAATCAAACTATGGATAAAGTCATGTGGAGGATCCACAAATACTTTCTCCAAGAAAATAATATTGCCCTGACCTAAGCAAAATTTCTCTTACTCAGATTTGAATTCTTCCTCAGCTGTAAAGGCTTTCTTGGCTCTTCTCAGCATCTGTCCAACTTGCATCTTAGGGTTGCACCTCCCTTTTGCGTGTCCCATAGCATTTATGTTTCTTGGGGTCAGGTGATAGTTGCTGACCAGGAAAGCTCAGGTCCAGGTCCTGGTACCATTACCATAATGCCAGAGCTCCTGTAAGCAATGTGATGCCAAATCTGATGGATTGCTATTTCTGGATCTTCACTCTGCTCAGTGTCTCACTTGGATTAGTGCTTACAGCCAACTGAATACCTAAAACAGACTGGATGGCTAAGTCTTGAGCGCTGTGGGCCATATTAGGGAATCTTTGGTCACCTACTACCCACTAATGTAGGTTTATTAAAGTTTATTTATTATTTGGTGATCTTCCAAAAGCTAAACATACCACTGGGGGAAAAAAAAAACTGTACACAAATTATGTATCTTAAGCAAGAGAAATAATGCAGCTGTGAAACTGACTCTAGTTGTGATTTTTTGTAGAGAACTGAGAAAAAAGGTGGAAACAAGTGTGTGTGTAAAAGAAATGACATTTCTCTTTAAGCTATGCTATGCTACATATTGTGCTATTCATAATTCCTGAGTAAAAATAATCATTTTATGTATACTATGCCTAATTTCATATCATCTCAAATTTTAATAACAAGAATAACAGCAATGTATAGCTGGGGAGCAACATGGACGGACCTAGATATTATCACACTAAATGAAATAAATGAGAAAGAGACAAGTACCATATGATATCACTTATATGGGGAATCTAATATATGATACAAATGAACTTATCTATCAAACAGAAATAAACTTAGAAAACAGAATTGTGAATGCCAAGGGGGAGGGAAGATGGGAATTCGAGATTAACAGATGCAAAGTATTATATATGGAATAAATAACAAGGTCCATAATTAATATCCTCTGATAAACCACAGTGGAAAAAGAGTATGCAAAAGAATACATGTGTATGTATAACTAAATCACCTTGCTGTACACCAGAACACAACATTGTAAATCAACTACATGTCAATAAACTATATTTTAAAAAGAAGAAATTTATAGAAGAAACTTAACAATCTCCCAGAGCTTGGTTCATTTTCAAGAAGAGAAAACAAGCTAAAAGGTTGACTTGCCAAAGGTTATAACAGTGATAAAAGGGCTAGGATCCAGGTCTCCTTATTTCCTCTCAAATGTCATTTTCACAAATAAATTCAAAATATTATTAACAGTTATTATGCAATTTCCAGAACTTTTCATTTGTGAGCCATAACATAACACCTTCTTCACATATATAATACTTGTAGGAAGTATTACTAGCACTGTACCACTTCCCAACATGGACAAAGTAGGACAGAGGAGCCTGGCCTGCTACAATCCATGGGGTTGCAAAGAGTTGAACATGACTCAGTGACTTTGAACAACAACAACCTCCCAGTATGAGCTTATTTCAAATATGTGTATCTCTTTTAATTTTCTAAGTGAAAATCAGGAAAAAATGTTTATGTATGGCTATATATTAAAACTACACTGTTAACAATTCCATTAAATGAAATACATCTGAACTACTATAATTCATTTAAATTTTATAGCAAGTCACTCAACTCAAAAGATAAAGAGCTATTTTCTAAAAGTCATACCTTCTAAGACTAAGCAAAGTGTGGAAAAGGGGGATGTGGACTTGTTGATTTAAAAAAAATTACCTGAGCACTTTAATACAAAGTTTTTCTCCCCCCACCATTATTTTTTTTAATTGTTTTTCACTTCTCTTGAAAACTCATGTAATATGAGTAAAGTGCTTCTAACAGCTTATCAATCTATGTAAGGTTTTTAATCAACAATACACTACTATTTCATTAACAAGTTCTCTGGGTACAGAGTGTTTTGGCTTGGACATGAAACAGACTGAAAGAAGTTCCAGTCTGAAGAAAAAGTTGACTCAGAATCAAGGTCAACATGAAGGTAACTAGTCTAGTCCACCTGAGGGAAAGGCACATTTACAATAGGAAATACAGTGAGTACAGTTGTTTAATTATGTTAAGAATACAACAACTTTGGCAATGGGAAACATGAAAATCAATCCTATTAACAGCACAGCTCCTATAAGATGTGTTTAGGTTCCTGATTTGGAGGCTTGCAGAATGTTGTCTATGGGCAGAGGAAACACAAAGACTCAAGGAATAAACCTTTTTCTGTACAGGAAACTCTGAGGGCACAGCACAAATGAGGCATTCATTAGATCTTCACAAGTCAGATGCTCAGAATCCAGAATGCTTAGACTCATTCCTTGTGAATGGGACAACCTATCACAATTCAGTCACAGGAATTAAAGGTTTTAAATGAACAGAAATCAAAACATGTTTTTCCCAACCGGTGAAAATCTGATCTGGATTAAATGAATATTTAACTGACTTTCTAGTTTATTAACACACTTTCTAGTTCATGCCATAAACTTTCCCTACTATAATGTGATTTAAATATTAAAAGCTTAGGGTATAGGTATTATCATTCTCATTTAGCAGATGAGAAAACAGAGGGACTGGGAGGCCAAAGCTCTGGCCCTAGACTGAAAATTCTGGTGGTAGAACCCAAGCCCTAGTCTAGTACTCGGCTCCACCTTTCCACATGGTTTTGTTAGTTGTTAGCATCAAAGTTAAGGTTTATTACATTTTCAAATTATATGTCTGTTATATTACAAAGTGATCAAGAGAGCTTCTAAAGCACCTGTATGCATAAATGGAATTTATAAAAATAGCACAGATTTTTGGTACAGAAACTATTTGCAGAGCAGGAAGAGACACAGATGCAGAGAATGGACTTGTGGACACAGTAGGGGAAGGAGAGCGTAGGATGTGTTGAGAGTAGCTCTGACATACCTACACTGCCATATGTAAAACAGATAGCTAGTGGTAAGCAGCTGTATAGTACGGAGAACTCAGCCTGTTCCTCTGTGACCACTAGATGGATGGGGCAGGTAAAAGGGAAATTCAAGAGGAAGGGAATATCTGTATACTTACAGGAAAAAAACAGTACCAGTGCCATATATTACTGTGTGGATCACAACAAACTGTAGAAAACTCTTCAAGAGACTGGAATACCAGACCATCTTACCTGCCTCCTGAGAAATGTGTATGCAGGTCAAGAAGCAACAGTTAGAACTGGACATGGAACAAAGGACTGGTTCCAAATTGGGAAAGGAATATGTCCAGGCTATATATTGTCACCCTGCTTACTCAACTTATATACAGAGTACATCATGAGAGATGCCAGGCTGGACGAATCACAAGCTGGAATCAAGGTTGCTGGGAGATATATCAGTAACTTCAGATAGGCAGATGACACCACCCTTATGGCAGAAAGCAAACAGGAACTAAAGAACTTCTTGATGAAAGTGAAAGAGGAGAGTAAAACGCTGGCTTAAAACTCAACATTCAAAAAACTAGTATCATGGCATCTGGCCCCATTACTTCATGGCAAAAAGATGGGGAAACAATGGAAACAGTGACAGGCTTTATTTTGGGGGGCTCCAGAATCATGCAGATGATGACTGCAGCCATTAAATTAAAAGATGCTTGCTCCTTGGAAGAAAAGCTATGACAAATCTAGACAGCATATTAAAAAGCAAAGACATTACTTTGCCAACAAAGGTCCATCTAGTCAAAGCTATGGTTTTTCCAGTAGTCATGTATGGATGCGAGAGTTGGACCATGAAGAAGGCTGAGCACTGAAGAATTGATGCTTTTGAACTACGGTGTTGGAGATGCTGAGAGTTCCTTGGACTGCAAGGAGATCCAACCAGTCCATCCTAAAGGAAATCAGTCCTGAATATTCATTGGAAGGACTGATGCTGAAGCTGAAGCTCCAATACTTTGGCCACCTGATGTGAAGAACTGACTTATCAGAAAAGACCTTGATGTTGGGAAAGATTGAAGGCAGGAGGAGAAGGGGATGACAGAGGATGAGATAGTTGGATGGCATCACCAACTTGATGGACAAGAGTTTGAGCAAGCTCCAGGAGTTGGTGATGGACGGGGAAATCTGGTGTGCTGCAGTTCATGGAGTCACAAAGAGTCGGACACAATTGAGCTACTGAACTGACTGACTGACAGGGACATATTAACATAAAACCTGCTTTAGCAACATAGCACTTTTTTCAAAGTATCATTCATGCAGCAATGTTGTAACGTGTAATCTCTGGGAATTCTCTTTTTTATGGGTTCATCTACTTCCAGTGATACAGTTGTCAACAATGATACAAAAATGAGAGAAGCCTTTTCTTTTCACAGATGGTCAGGTTGATGTGCTCTCTGGGAACTCTGTCCTAGGAACCTAGCTACATTTACTATTAATACATGGTTTTCAAAGGTAGAAATATATTTCCAATTCCAAAGAAGTAAATTACCAAAAACCAATATAAAACCCACATAATTTAGAGTTTGAGGGTTTCAGTTATCCCCTGTTTGATGGAATATTGGAGAAAAGTCGACAGGAGAACTAGTAGAGTGATCAAGAATATCTACACAGTTGTTTCTAGTTTCCAACACATTCATTTCCAGAAAATTCATTTCAATAAATTACATTAGTATGCAGGCATGCTAAGTCCCTTCAGTTGTGTCTGATTTTTTGTGAAGCTATGGACTGTAGCCCACCAGGCTCCTCTGTCCATTGGATTCTCCAGGCAAGAATACTGGAGTGGGTTCCATCTCCTCCTCAAGGGGATCTTCCCGACCCAGGAATCGAACCCTGGTTTTCTGTCTCTTCTGCATTGGCAGGAAAATTCTTTACCACTGAGCCAACTGGAAGCCCATTATATATTACACATGGAAAACAGAAGGAAGAAATCAAAGCCCACCTTCTCCTAAGTGTCAGCACTTTGCAGAAAAACATCTATGCAATCAATCTCAAACACATCTTTTCAATTAAATATTTATTAATTAGAATTCAAAATACAGTTGCCTCCTGGGAAGAAACAGAGTGTATTCATTTCATATAGCACAAAAACAGCAGACATAACCAGGTTTACAAGCCTGGCTTTTACCCTATAAATGTTTTTGGATCTTAAGAGATAACAAGTTCTTCATTACGGTGAAGAAAGCTGACACACTCCTCAACTGGGCTAAGGGTAAAGTGTCAAGTGTATCTATCAGTATTTAAATTCATGTGCCTCTGAAATGACTGATATAGTGGAAAAAGTGCAAGGGGAAAGAAGTACAGCCCCACTCCTGCAAAGCACCATTTGCATGATATGTTCCTGCTCAGCACACAATTTCGTTTGCCGAGTAGGTGTGGTGCTTTTTGGTTTACTGAGAATCTGACATTCCAGGTACTCTGCTTCCACGTCTGCCACTGTAATATCTTTGAAGGGAGAAAATTACACAATACACATTTTAGATTCTCATTTATTTCTCTAGCCTCTTTCCTTTCTTCACTCTCTTTCTCACTTCAAAGACAGAGATTACATATGGTATGACTGACTTCTCCAAACAGACTATGGGAATAAAGAACGTCATTTGGTTTGACACTAAAAAGAGATGGAAATACCAGACCCTCTCACCTGCCTCCTGAGAAAACTGTATGCAGGTCAAGAAGCAAAAGATAGAACCAGACTTGGAACAACAGACTGGTTCCAAATTGGGAAAGGAGAACAACCGGGCTGTATATTGTCACTCTGCTTACTTAATTTACTTGCAGAGTACATCATGCAAAATGCTGGGTTGGATGAATCACAAGCTGGAATCAAGACTTCCAGGTGAAATATCAACAACCTCAGATACACAGGTAACACCACCCTTATGGCAGAAAGTGAAGAGGAACTAAAGAGTCTCCTGAAGAGAGTTAAAAGAGGAGAGTGAAAAAGTTGGTTAAAACTCAATATTCAAAAAACTAACATCCTGGCATCCAGCCTCATCACTTCATGGCAAACAGATGGGAAAAAATTGGAAGCAGTGCCATATTTTATTTTCTTGGGCTCCAAAATCAATGTGAATGGTGACTGCAGTCATGAAATTAAAAGATGCTTTCTCCTTGGAAGAAAAGCTATGACAAACCTAGAGAGTATGAAAAAGCAGAGACATTCCCTTGCTGACGAAGGTCCATATAGTCAAAACTATGGTTTTTCCAGTAGTCATGTATGGATGTGAGAGTTGGACAGGGAAGAAGGCTAATTGCTGAAGAATTGAGACTTTCCATTCTGTGGTGCTGGAGAAGACTCTTGAGAGTCCCTTGGACAGCAAGGATATTAAAACAGACAATACTAAAGGAAGTCAACCCTAAATAGTTATTGGAAGGACTGATGCTGAAGTTGAAGCTCTAATACTTTGGCCACATGATGCGAAGAGCTGACTCACTGTTAAAGACCCTGATGCTGGGAAAGATTGAAGGCAAAAGAGGAGGATAGCAGAGGATGAGATGGTTAGATTGCATCACCGACTCAGTGGACATAAGTTTGAGCAAACTCTAGGAGATAGTGAAGGACAGGGAAGCCTGACATGCTGTAGTCCACAGGATCACAAAGAGTCAGACAGGACTTAGCAACTGAAGAACAACAACAAGGTTTGACACGAAAGTTTAAATGATTAAAAAATGCATCTTGGAAGAAATAACAAATGGTCACCTACCAAAAGCATTTCCTGCCTGTTAATAAGACCTAGCTCTTGAAACAACAAATAATTTATTAACTCCTCTGTAGATATCTCAACATAAACCTAATTTTAGACGTCCATACTGTTAGTATTATATATACATCATAGTTCCTCTATTAAACCAACATCAAAGCGCATAATTGGGTCTTCTCTTTCAATTCAATACAGTAACATTTGGAAACTCTACTATATATGAGACTGGTTTCAGGGTGCTCTTGTGCGTTTTCAGGAGAACAAAGAGTTGGAGATATCAGTCTGTACAAATCACCAAAAAAGCATCTATACAAATAAAATAACATGGAAGCTAATAGGTAGGACAGAGTAATAACTCCTTTGTAATCCTTAAAGAAACAAGATACAAAGCAAATCAAATTCTGGTAGATGGAGATCCAAAATCCAATATTAAGGAACTCAGATGCAAGTCTATCTCTAAATATAACTTTCAACAAAAATTTTAAACTCCTCTGCTTATTTTTCTCAAAGATTTTTCCCACTGTAGATCCAATGTCTTGGAATGATCCCACTTAACAGGTTCCTGCCATATTTCATGTGACCTCTGAAAATGCCTTCACTTCTAGGAAGCTCTCTTACATGGTCTGAAAATGTTCTGGTTGTTCTCTGTAACATAAAATGACTACCCTACCCACATTACTTTCTAATTATTTATAATATCAGTGTATACTTATATATCTACCTTAAACTTTGGGAACTTTATCTTTCAGGTACTGTACTGAACTGCTTTGCTTGTATTTATTCTCTTGATCCTCACACCAACCCTGAATGCTACTTAACAAAATTTACCGTGTTTCATGCATCAAGAAACTAGGGTTAACACAAATTACATAACATGCTCAAACTGACAAAATTAATAAATTATAGTCAGAAAGTAAAGCTCCATAGGCCATATTACCAATCAATAAGCAATACTACCTTGTTTAACATTGTTGTAAACATTAAAAACTGCCAGATATGAGAGCCGGACCATTACAATTCTATTTGCTTTGTGTATACATGAGACAACTGCACACCTAAATCATTTGTGGAACTTCTTAACACAGACATCCATTACTCATCCTTAAAGATAATGATTCATTTGTCCATAGTTGGATTGGGCCTCTATATGTCAAGAAAACCCCACAAGTATTTCTGATGTGTAGTGGGTATTTCTGATGTGTAGACAGGGTTGACAACCAATGTACATTACACACTTTTAGAATGCAGAGAGATTTCAAATCTGTGTCAGTTTGGGTTTCTTAGTGGCTGCCAGGAACACTGTGTTAAGAATGATACCAGGGCCAGTGTAAGCTCAGATTATTTGGATTCAAATTTTGGCTTTGGCAGTAATTACCTATGTGACCTTGTGTTCGGCTTCCTTATATAAAAATGTGAATTATATTGGTATTTACTAGGGTTGCTGAGATGATTAAAATGGTTACTAAGAATTTAGAACAGTGCCTGGCACATGGAAAATTTCAATAAATATTAGCAGTTGTCATGGGAGTGGTACTCTAAAGTATTAAGTATTTACCAATTCAGACCTGAGAAACAACACACTTGAGAGTTGACCCTTAATGAGCTTAATGCTTTATCTATGAGAAAAGACGTTTAATATGTACACTTCTAGTTGAGAAACATACTTAGAACAGAATTTATTTGCAAACTGAGGACTACTCATACTTGAGGGTTTGTGGTAGTGAGGTGTATTATGGTGCAACTAGTTGTGGAGTAGAAAAAGCATGAGTTTAGAAGTAGGGTACTAGTGTTTGACCCTCAGTTTACTGCTACTCAGTTTAGTAATTTACTCAATTTAGTATTCAAGTGTATTCAATTTATACTCATTCTGTATAAGCCATGGAAAAACGTTTGACTTTTTCCCATCTGTAAAGTGGGTATATAAAGTTTTAACTATGCAAAGTTTCCATGTAGATTATAGGAGATGATGAATGTAAATGTATTTAGCATACAGTTGGATGAATGGTACATATTTAATAAATTTGATGTTCCCCCCAAGTAAGCCCTTCAATGCTATTTAACTTATTTACACGTAAAGGACAGTATAAACTGCCAAGTATAACTTTCCAATGTAGTATGTTAATAACATTTTCTTTATTCTGGCTCTTTGTACCATGATGTTTAAGGTTCTGGATATAATGAACAGACTACTGACAAAATTGGAGCCCCCATGGCTGATGATCTTAACAGAGCCATCTGCAACAGATTTGAATGGAAAGCCTGCCATTTAAACTTTGGTACAAGGAAGGGCTTCAACTATTAAAGGAGCTCAGTTCAGTTCAGTTCAGTCGCTCAGTCGTGTCCTCTCTTTGCAACCCCATGAACTGCAGCACGCTAGGCCTCCCTGTCCATCACCAACTCCCAGAGTTTACTCAAACTCATGTCCATGGAGTCAGTGATGCCATTCAACCATCTCATGCTCTGTTGTCCCCTTCTCCTCCTGCTTTCAATCTTTCCCAGCATCAGGGTCTTTTCAAATGAAGTCAGTTCTTCACATCAGGTGGCCGAAGTATTGTTGTTTCAGCTTCAACATCAGTCCTTTACATGAATATTCAGCACTGAGTTCCTTTCCACAGTTTATTGTGATCCACATAGTCAAAGGCTTTGGCATAGTCAATAAATCAGAAATAGATGTTTTTTTGGAACTCTCTTGCTTTTTCGATGATCCAGCAGATATTGGCAATTTGATCTCTGGTTCCTCCGCCTTTTCTAAAACCAGCTTGAACATCTGGAAGTTCACGGTTCACGTATTGATGAAGCCTGGCTTGGAGAATTTTGAGCATTACTTTAGTAGCGTGTGAGATGAGGGCAACTGTGCGGTAGTTTGAGCATTCTTTGGCATTGCCTTTCTTTGGGACAGGAACGAAAACTGACCTTTTCCAGTCCTGTGGCCACTGCTGAGTTTTCCAAATTTGCTGGCATATCGAGTGCAGCATTTTCACAGCATCACCTTTGAGGATTTGAAATAGCTCAACTGGAATTCCATCACCTCCCACTAGCTTTGTTTGTAGTGATGCTTTCTAAGGCCCACTTGACTTCACATTCCAGGATGTCTGGCTCTAGGTGAGTGATCACACCATCGTGATTATCTGGGTCGTGAAGATGTTTTTTGTACAGTTTTTCTCTGTATTCTTGCCACCTCTTCTTAATATCTTCTGCTTCTGTTAGGTCCATACCATTTCTGTCCTTTATCGAGCCTATCTTTGCATGAAACGTTCCTTTGGTATCTCTAATTTTCTTGAAGAATCTCTGGTCTTTCCCAATCTGTTGTTTTCCTCTATTTCTTTGCACTGATCACTGAGGAAGGCTTTCTTATCTCTCCTTGCTATTCTTTGGAAATCTGCATTCAGATGGGAATATCTTTCCTTTCCTCCTTTGCTTTTCGCTTCTCTTCTCTTCCCAGCTATCTGTAAAGTCTCCTCAGACAGCCATTTTGCTTTTTTGCATTTCTTTTCCATGGGGATTGTCTTGATCCCTGTCTCCTGTACAATGTCACAAACCTCTGTCCATAGTTCATCAGGCACTGTGTCTACCAGATCTAGTCCCTTAAATCTATTTGTCACTTCTACTGTATTCTCATAAGGGATTGGATCTAGGTCATACCTGAATGGACTAGTGGTTTTCCCTACTTTCTTCAATTTAAGTCTGAATATGGCAATAAGCAGTTCATGATCTGAGCCACAGTCTGCTCCTGGTCTTGTTTTTGCTGACTGTATAGAGCTTCTCTATCTTTGGCTGCAAAGAATATAATCAATCTGATTTCGGTGTTGACCATCTGGTGATGTCCACGTGTAGAGTCTTCTCTTGTGTTGGTGGAATAGGGTGTTTGCTATTACCAATGCGTTCTCTTGGCAAAACTCTATTAGCCTTTGCCCTGCTTCATTCTGTACTCCAAGGCCATATTTGCCTGTTACACCAGGTGTCTCTTGACTTCCTACTTTTGCATTCCAGTCCCATATAATGAAAAGGACATCTTTTTTGGGTGTCAGTTCTAGAAGGTCTTGTAGGTCTTCGTAGAACAGTTCAACTTCAGCTTCTTCGAAGTTACTGGTCGGGGCATAGACTTGGATTACTGTGATATTGAATGGTTCGCCTTGGAAATGAACAGAGATCATTCTATCGTTTTTGAGATTGCATCCAAGTACTGCCTTTCGGACTCTTTTGTTGACCATGATGGCTATTCCATTTCTTCTAAGGGATTCTAGCCCAGAGTAGTAGATATAATGGTCATTTGAGTTAAATTCACCAATTCCAGTCCATTTTAGTTCGCTGATTCCTAGAATGTCGACGTTCACTCTTGCCATCTCCTGTTTGACCACTTCGAATTTGCCTTGATTCATGGACCTAACATTCCAGGTTCCTATGCAATATTGCTCTTTACAGCATCGGACTTTGCGTCTATCACCAGTCACATCCACAGCTGGGTATCTATTTCTGCTTTATTGACTATGCCAAAGCCTTTGACTGTGTGGATCACAATAAACTGTGGAAAATTCTGAAAGAGATGGGAATACCAGACCATCTGACCTGTCTCTTGAGAAACCTGTATGCAGGTCTGGAAGCAACAGTTAGAGCTGGACATGGAACAACAGACTGGTTCCAAATAGGAAAAGGAGTATGGCAAGTCTGTATATTGTCACCCTGCTTATTTAACTTATATGCAGAGTACATCATGAGAAACGCTGGGCTCGAAGAAACACAAGCTGGAATCAAGATTGCCGGGAGAAATATCAATAACTACAGATATGCAGATGACACCACCCTTATGGCAGAAAGTTAAGAAGAACTAAAGAGTCTCTTGATGAAAGTGAAAGAGGAGAGTGAAAAAGTTGGCTTAAAGCTCAATGTTCAGAAAACTAAGATCATGGCATCTGTTCCCATCACTTCATGGGAAATAGATGGGGAAACAGTGGAAACAGTGTCAGACTATTTCTTTGGGCTCAAAAATCACTGCTGATGGTGATTGCAGCCATCAAATTAAAAGACGCTTACTCCTTGGAAGGAAGGTTATGGCCAACCTAGATAGCATATTTAAAAGCAGAGACATTACTTTGCCAACAAAAGTCCATCTAGTCAAGGCTATGGTTTTTCCAGTGGTCATGTATGGATGTGAGAGTTGGACGGTGAAGAAAGCTGAGTGCTGCAGAATTGATGCTTTTGAACTGCAGTGTTGGAGAAGACTCTTGCGAGTCCCTTGGACTGCAAGGAGATCCAATCAATCCATCGTAAAGGAGATCAATCCTGGGTGTTCATTGGAAGGACTGATGTTGAGGCTGAAACTCCAATACTTTGGCCACCTCATGCGAAGAGTTGACTCATTGGAAAAGACTCTAATGCTGGGTAGGATTGGGGGCAGGAGGAGAAGGGGATGACAGAGGATGAGATGGTTGGATGGCATCACCGACTCGATGGACATGGGTTTGGGTAGACTCCAGGAGTTGGTGATGGACAGAGAGGCCTGGCGTGCTGCAATTCATGGGGTCGCAGAGTCAGACACGACTGAGCAACTGAACTGAACTGAACTGATTTCCTTTAGGATGGTCTGGTTGGATCTCCTTGCAGTCCAAGGGACTCTCAAAAGTGTTCTCCAACACCCGAGTTCAAAAGCATCATTTCTTCAGTGCTCAGCTTTCTTTATAGTCCAACTCTCACATCCATACATGACTACTGGAAAAACCATAGCTTTGACTAGATGGACCTTTGCTGGCAAAGTAATGTCTCTGCTTTTTAATATGCTGTCTAGGTTGGTCATAACTCAAGGAATACTCAAAATTTTCCCATGTTTTTCTATGTATGCTTGTTTTAAAAAACTGTCCAAAAGTATAATTTTGTATTCTTTGTTTCTCATATGACATATTGCCTTGAGCATTTCCCCATTTCATTAAAAATTTTTTACAAATGTTATTGCAATTGCTACATAGTTGGCTAGCATTTAGGTATATCATATATAATTGTTCCCTTTCTATTAAGCAATGATTTTGTTTATAATTTTTTGCTATTAAATAATGCTGAATGGAATAGCCTTACTCACTAACATTTCTGCATTATTTCCTTAGGATGAATATTTTAAAACAATTTGATGTAAAATTCACATAATATAAAATCAAATATTTTACAGTGAACAATTCAGTGGCATTTAGTACATTCGCAATGTTATGTAACCACCACCATTACTTCTAAACCATTTCCATCAGGATGAGATTTTTAGGCATTCATAAGTATGAACATTAAACAAATTTCAATATATACTGTCAAACTGCTTTCAAAAAAGCAGGCCAATTTATACTTTCATCAGTAGTATCCAAGAGAATCCATCTCACAGCACACTTATTTTCAAGTGTATTACTAGTATTAAAAAGTAAAAACCTCTGCCAGTTAGAAAGGCTTGAAAAACACATCTTTCTTTATTGTCAGTGATCAATATTAAAGTTTTAATTCTTAAAAATATTTACTTGTCATCTATGTTTCTTCTTTTTAGAATTGCCCATAGTGATAAGACAATTCTGAGATTCTGAGGCATCTGTAGTAGGTTTTTACCGTGGGTGCTTTAATGGCTTCTATGGAAGGAATACATGAGCATGGATGAGGTGAAGCTTGGGACTATTCAAGGTCTCTGGAAGTGCCAGGAAGGCTAGTTTTGTGTTTCAGGGATACTTATATACCTACATTGGTGAAATCATTTCATTGTCTATGATTAAACATTAGATTTTAAAGAATAGTTACCAGAGATGGAAAACATAAAGCATTACTGTAAGAAAATAAAAATGAACCTATACTGATTCAAATATTAATTTACAAAATGATTTAAATATTTCATTGTGAGCCTATCACTTCATGTGACTAAAAGAAAGGAATTCTAAAGGTAATAAAAACAGTGAAAGTGCACAAGTATGACAGGGAAATTTCTACAAGTTTTGAAAGTAAAAACTGAATACATTGCTAAATTAAGAATGTAATGCCTTTAGACTCTTTAAAAAGATGCAAGTTACATTCATATATCAGACGGACTTTGGTGGGACATTCTCTGAGGAATGTCTGATTTCTTTGCTAAAATGTGCTGAGTGCTATCAAAATCTTTTGATTTAAATGAGCTGTAAATGAACGTTAATTCTTTCCTATAAATAATTCTCATTGTTTTTTGGTCAAAATCAACTGAGCTTTCCTTTATATTAGTTAAATTCACTAAATGTTTATTAAGTATGGCTAAATGCCATGTACTCAGGATACACAGATAGAAACAAAAACAAAAAGCCCACAGACCTTCAGAGTTCACACCAGTGGAGATGTTTAACATATAAACAAACTGTTATAGATTGAGATAATTGCAACGAAAAGATCACACAGAAGTGGGTGGCAGCACAGAAGAGGAAATGATTAGCTTTGAGTTTTCAGGGAAAGATTCTCAGGGAAGATGACATCTGAGATTAATTTTGAAAGCAAAAATGAATTTAAAAAGCTGGCAAGGGCCAAAGAATATTCCAAGTATTTGCAAAGACCTGGAGATTTAAAATTTCTCTCTTCTGGAGGGCAATTACAAGGAGTTCTACACTACTGGTATATAAACATAAGAGTGGGGCCTGAGGAAGTGACACCGAAGAGGCAAAAGACAGATTAATGAATCTTGTGTGCTGAAAAAGGAACTTGCATAGACTGTTGGTGGGAATGTAAATTGGTGCCGCCACAACAGAAAACGGTATGAGGATTTCACAAAAAATTAAGAACTGAACTACCCATATGATCCAGCTATCCCACTTCTGGATATTTACCCAAAGAACGCAAAAATTCTAATTTGAAAAGATATATGCATTCTTATGTTCTCTGCAGCATTATTTACAACAGCCAAGAAAGGGAAACAACCTAAGTGCTCATCAACAAATGAATAGAAAAGAATACGTTAAAACATATATATTTCTTTTTAATTTATATTTATATGTACACACATATAAGTATATGGGATACTACTTAGCCATAAAAATGGATGAAATCTGTCCACTTGTGACAACATAAATGGACCTTGAGGGAATTATGCTAAATGAAATAAGTCAGATGGAGAAAGACAAATATTTGTATTAATTTCATTATGAGAATCTAAAAAACAAATAAAATAAATGGACAAACCAAACCAAACAGACATGTAGATACAGAGAACACAGCAGAGGTTAGCAGAGGGCAAGGAGTGGCAGGGGTGTCTGAAATGGGTAAAGGGGATCAACCAGAGAGCGATGAATAGAAATTAAACTTTTTGTGGTGAGTACTCCGTAGGGTATACAAAAGTGGAAATAAAATGTACACATGGCACTTCTGTTATAAACCAGTGTTACAATACAAAAGAAATGAAAAAGAAGGGAATGTATGCTATATTATAGAGCTTGAATTTACCCTAAAGTCAATAGGAAGACAAACCTAAACAGTATATTAAAAAGCAGAGGCATTACTTTGATGACAAAGGTCCACATAGTCAAAGTTATGGCTTTTCCATTAGCCATGTACAGATGTGAGAGTTGGACCATAAAGAAGGCAGAGTGTCAAAGCAGTGATGCTTTCGAATTGTGGTGTTGGAGAAGACTTTTGAGAGTCCCTTGCACTGCAAGGAGATCCAACCAGTCAATCCTAAAGGAGATCAGTCCTGAATATTCATTGGAAAGACTGATGCTGAAGTTCCAATACTTTGGCCACCTGATGCGATGAACTGACTCACTGGGAAAGACCTTGATGCTGGGAAAGATCGAAGGCAGGAGTAGAAGGGGATAACAGAGAACGAGATGGTTGGATGGCATCACCCACTTAATGGACATGAGTTTGAGCAAGCTCTGGAAGATGGTGAAGGACACGGAAGCCTGGTGTGCTGCAGTCCATGGGGTAAGAGTCTGACAGGACTGAGCGATTGAACAACAATGGCAGGAAGTCACTGGTGGGTTTTAATTCTGGGAGATAAATTACTATATTCAAGTCACAAAACGATCATTGTGGTAGCAACTGGATTAACTGAACACTTGAAAAGGACCTTGAGATACCAGATATGATCTGGCTCCCTTGTACCTCTCCAGCTTGAGTCTGAGCTACTCTTCTCTGTCCTCTAGCTGGTCACATTATGCTACCTTCAGTTCTATTATCTGGGCACTCACAAAAGCAGTCCCTTTGCTTGGAAACACTTTTCTCCTTGAGGGTCTAACTTCCAGTTATCCTTTAGAGTTCAAAAGAAAGATAATTTCTCCTAGAAAGCTTGTGCTAATCCACATAAATCCGAGTTGCCCAACCATCACTAAGTACTAAGAGTGCTTGTACTTCCCATCTTAAAGTACTTATTATACTCATTTTACTAACTGTCTGTATGATTTTTCTCTCCAATTACTGTGAATTTTGTTAAGGACAATGGTCATGTCTAGGTTGATGACCATTATATCCACAATACCAAGCACAGGGCCTAGAATACAGAAGTTGTTCAAAACGATCTCTTGCGTGAGTATTGAACATGAAGTGTGAGGCTAGCAGCATATCAGCTAGGTGGTCAATAATAAAGGCCTGAACTAACGCAAAAGCAGTGAGAATGAAGAGGATAGACAGGAGAGTAATATAGGCGCTGTAACCCATAAAATTTGCTGAGTTACTAGAGATAAGAGGAGGAAATGAAATGAGAATGATAGACTAAGTACTGAAGGATAGTTCCCAATTTTTAAGAAAATTTGTAGACAGGACCAACACAATCATGTTTCCTACAACTCTGACCTCTCTCTGCTGCTCTCTCCCTCAACAAGCCAGGCACTATGGCTACCTCACTGTTTCCTCAAAATGCCAGACACACCCTTGCCTCACAGTGTGCAGCTGCTATTTCCCCATCCTGAAATAACCTTCCTCCAAATACCCACATCGCTGGCTCCCTCATTTTCTCAGATCTTTGCTCACATGGCACCTTTTCAGTGACTGGCTTCCCCCAAAATCCTACTTAGAACAGCAACTTATCCTCATCTTGTTGTTGCTGTTCAGTCGCTAAATCACATCCAACTCTTTGCCACCCATGGACTACAGCATGCCGGGCTTCCCTCTTCTTCACTGTCTCCTGGAGCTTGCTCAAACTCATATCTACTGAGTTGGTGATGCTATTCAATGGCCTCATCCTCTGTTGCCCCCTTCTCTTCCTGGCTTTCCTCAACTTGGCTTTCCTTAGTTCTCTTCCCCGCTTTAGTTTTCTCCACAGAATTTATCAGTATCAGACACACAACAGATTTTATTGGTTTTGTCTCTCACTAGAAACAGGATCCCTGATGGGTAAGGATTTGTAATTTGTTTACTCCACTACTGTATCCTCACGGCTTAGAATATAGTAGACACTCAATGAATATTTAATTAACTAACTGAAAGATTGAGCAATGTCTATATGGGCAGAGAGAAGAAAGAAAAAGTATGCAGAAGATGATTATAACTTAATTCTTAGATATACTCTGTTGGGAGAGGTCTCTGGAATATTCCAAATGGTTCTTGGGAAAATGGTTTCAGCTGGTGTTGTGAAGCATTTCATACCCAGAGACGATGCATAAGAGGAAAAAGAAAATTATAAAGACCTAAAGAAACTTGGCATGAGTTTGAGTAAACTCCGGGAGTTGGTGATGGACAGGGAGGCCTGGTGTGCTGCGGTCCATGGGGTCTCAAAGAGTCGGACACGACTGAGCGACTGAACTGAAGTGAAAGAAACTGGGAAACACCAGTATTTAAGGAGGGGACAAAGGAAGAAAAGCAAGCAAACAAATCTGAAGAATACCCACAGGAGTAAGAAGAACTCTAGAGAAGGAGAAAAGAAAGAATTTAAGAAGTTCAACAGTACCAAATACAGTAGAAACTAAAATAATGTAAGAGTAGGTAGGATCCATAGGATTTTGCAACTAGGTCAGTGTTGACTTTAGGCAATGCAGTCTTAGAGGAGCACAAAACATCACAAGAATAACCACCACTTACTGAGCACTCACTTATATGCTATGCAAGATGCTTCACACTAAAATACAGCATATCTTGAATCCTCCAAACCACATTGCCAGGTAACTATTCTATTACTTAAATTTTATAGAAGAAACTTAGGCTCAGAAAGGGTAAGTAAAATGGCTTATAGCTGTATAGATGAATAACAAGTGAAAGAGCTAAGGTTTGGATTATAATGAAAAAACACTTAAAAATATTTTATTCATTTGACACTCAATATAAATTCCACATAAATTAATTTTCCAGGTACAAAAAGCTTGCCACTTCAAGCACCAACACTCACATATTTTTAATATCTTCAAAAAAAAAACTTTAAATCTTACACTTGATAACTCAAGAATGCAATTATGAATATCAATTGCTGTGTTTACGCCTTTGGGAACTCCTGAGTTGTCTAGAATTTTTGCTTTTATGATGAAAGGCACTACAATGATTTTTTTTAATTGAGTATCTATCCTCATCTTATAATTTTCTGCCTATGGGCCAGAACCAGGCTAACTGCTATACATACGTCATTTTAGGCAATCCTCAACACAACTTTGTAATGTAAATTCTATTATAAGAAAAAGAGTCACGGAGAGGTTAAATAACTCACCCAATGTCACTTAGCAGTTCTAGTAAAGGTTCTAAGTGTCTGAGCCTCCAAAATCAAAGCTCAGGCTTAATTTTGACTCAGCTGTTTTTCAGGCTAGTTTTGCAAGATGGTCCCTTGTCATTTTGCAGATAGTCCAAATTTCCAGGTAAGTAAATGTATTGGACTGAATAAACTCTGAGTTATTAAACTTCCAAAAAATATGTTAATTGGAAAAAAAAGTTAACCTTTTAGAATTTTGGACAAATTCTAACAATTTGAGGAAAAAATGGAAGCATGTAGCATATTAAGCATAACTTTACACACCTGTTAAACCATCAAGCAAATCTTCAATATTTGTGAGGGCTCTGTCCTAATTGTTTAGTAACTGCATTAATTTCCTATTTGCTGCCAAAATAAATTAACACAAACTTCTGCCTTAAAACAACAAAATTTATTACCTTATTATTCTGTAGGTTAGCAATCTTGCATGGGTCTCATGGGGCTAAAATCAAGCTGCTGGTAGAGCTGCATTCCTTTCTGGAAGCATTTAGCAAGAATCAGTTTCCCTGCTGATTCCCACTTCTAGAGGCCTCAGACCACTCCTTGGCTTGTGCACAAGGGCAGGCTGAGTCCTTCCTTTTCACATGAAATCTTTCTCACCTCCTCACCTGCCTTTCCCTTTCATGTTTAAAGACTCTTGTGATTATATTGGATCACCTGCATAATTCAGGATACTCTCCCTATTTTAAGGGTTACCTGATTAAGAATTTTAACTTCACCTGCAAACTGAATTCCCCTCTGCCATTTAAGGTAACACGTTCACAGCTTCTGAAGATTACAACATGGATATCTTTGGGGAGCTATTATTCTGCCCACCATAGTAAGAAAGAAAATCCTCAACTATAGTATGATATGATCCTACTAATTGAAGAACGGGATGGAGATATGTCTTTTCCATTTCTTTTTATTTCTTTTACAGATAGAAAAAGAAGGAAAGAGGTGCTAGGGTGATTAGGAAATACTAAATTGGATTACACTATCTGCCAGGAATATTTAGACTGAATTTAATAAATCTATCTTGCAGATCTAAAAAATAATCTTCAGATATCCTTAGTCTAGGCAATAATATTTAGCAGCATACTGCTACAGTCCTGGAAGGTTCTCTTACCTTCTGTAAAAGTAAAAGTATTTTTTTGTTAGTTGACATTTCTTCATCCTTTGCCCTTGGAATTCACAGACTTCTGGAAATGCCCTTTGGCCTCAAAAGATACAATCAAAACTCAAGCTATTTGATTGAAAAATATTAGTAATTCATCATAATTGTCATGTAAGGACTATACTTTTCAGAGGTTTTACTGTATTTAAGAATAGGTAGTTATTCCAACTAATTTTTCCAGCAGTAGAAGAAACACATGAGGGCAAGATGTTTTAAGCCCCGAGTGGGGAAAGCTTTGGTATCATCTACTTATCATAGCTCACCTGCCTCTCTTTTGGTTTCCTTCAATTTCCCAGAGGGTAACTTAAAACTACCCCCATTTCCACTGTAAGAAGTTTAACAAGGAGGAATTTTTTTAACCATATTTATTTAACCATAAATAAGCAATAATTCACAAATTGCAAAATAAAGGAGGAATGACTCTGATATTTGCATTGTCATTTCTGACAATTGCACTCATCTCACACGCTAGTAAAGTAATGCTTAAAATTCTTCAAGCCAGGCTTCAGCAATACGTGAACCATGAACTTCCAGATGTTCAAGCTGGTTTTAGAAAAGGCAGAGGAACCAGAGATCAAATTGCCAACATCCGCTGGATCATCGAAAAAGCAAGAGAGTACCAGAAAAATATTTATTTCTGCATTATTGACTATGCCAAAGGCTTTGACTGTGTGGATCACAATAAACTGTGGAAAATTCTTCAAGAGATGGGAATACCAGACCACCTGACCTGTCTCTTGAGAAACCTGTATGCAGGTCAGGAAGCAACAGTTAGAACTGGACATGGAACAGCAGACTGGTTCCAAATAGGAAAAGGAGTACGTCAAGGCTGTATATTGTCCCCCTGCTTATTAAACTTATATGCAGAGTACATCATGAGAAACGCGGGGCTGGAGGAAGCACAAGCTGGAATCAAGATTGCCGGGAGAAATATCAATAACCTCAGATATGCAGATGATACCACCCTTATGGCAGAAAGTGAAGAAGAACTAAAGAGCCTCTTGATGAAAGTGAAACAGGAGAGTAAAAAAGTTGGCTTAAAGCTCAACATTCAGAAAACTAAGATCATGGCATCCGGTCCCATCACTTCATGGCAGATAGATGGGGAAACAGTGGAAACAGCGGCTGACTTTATTTTTCTGGGCTCCAAAATCACTGCAGATGGTGACTGCAGCCATGAAATTAAAAGACGCTTACTCATTGGAAGGAAAGTTATGACCAACCTAGATAGCATATTACAAAGCAAGGACATTACTTTGCCAACAAAGCTCCGTCTAGTCAAGGCTGTTGTTTTTCCAGTGGTCATGCATGGATGTGAGAATTGGACTATAAAGAGAGCTGAGTGCCAAAGAACTGATGCTTTTGAACTGTGGTGTTGGAGAAGACTCTTGAGAATCCCTTGGATTGTAAGAAGATCCAACCAGTCCATCCTAAAGGAGATCAGTCCTGGGTGTTCATTGGAAAGACTGATGTTGAAGCTGAAACTCCAATACTTTGGCCACCTGATAGCACCAATCAATGAAAAATAATAAAAAGTCCAGAAATATTTTTAAGAATTTAATGCCCAAGGAGAGTGGCATTTTAAATCAGAGGGGAATGGTGCAGAGACAACTTGTTAGCACTCATAAACAATGAACCAGCCAAATAAACAAATACATGGAACAGTAAGTTCTTGGAAGAAATTATGCTTGCTGCTAAGTCGCTTAAGTCGTGTCCGACTCTGTGTGACCCCATAGACGGCAGCCCACCAGGCTCTGCCGTCCCTAGGATTCTCCAGGCAAGAATACTGGAGTGGGTTGCCATTTCCTTCTCCAATGCATGAAAGGGAAAAGTGAAAGTGAAGTCGCTCAGTCGTGTCCGACTCTTAGCGACCCCATGGACTGTAGCCTACCAGCCTCCTCTGTCCATGGGATTTTCCAAGCTTGAATTTTCATAAACTGAGAGAAGCAAAGACCTTTCTAAAAAGACAAAAATCATAGGAAGAAGACTGGAAAACTTGACTGTTTTTAAAAAATTAAGGAAGAAAAAAATACTGTAATTATGCCAAATGAAATAATCAACTAGAAATAGGAATATCTGTAATAAATAAAACAGACTAAAAATCTAATCACGCTAATTTACAAAGATCTACTGCAAAATCAAAATCTTCCTAAAAACATGAGTGAAGGTTATGAAAACAGGCACTCTTACGGTGGTGTGTGGTGTTAAGGAAGATTTACAAATATGTAAAAAGGTATTATAAGAGAAGAAAATTAAAACAGTAAAGGTATTTTTCAATCTCTGATTTTGGCAAAATATATTTTGTAATACAATGTGGTAACAGTGAAGAGAAACAGTATTCTTTTTTACTGCAGGCAGAAATACAGACTGATGAAACATCACTGGAGTAGCAATTTAGCAACATCCATCAAAATTTAAAAATAAATAAATAAATAAATTTAAAAAGAAATAAATAAATTTAAAAATAAATAAATAAACATGTAAGATGTTTAAAAACATCTTACATAGGTAAGATGTTTTTAATTGTTTAAAAATGATTTTATTTTAATTGGAGGATAATTACTTTACAATATTGTGATGGATTTTGCCATACATCAACATGAATTGGCCACAGGTATACATGTATCCCCCCCATTCTGAACAGCCCTCCCTCCTCTCTCCCTACCCTATCCCTCTGGGTTGTCCCAGAGCACCTGACTTTTGGTATCCTGCTTCATGCATTGAACTTGCACTGTCCACCTATTTTACATATATGTTCCAGTGCTATTCTCTGAAAGGATCCAACCGTCACCTTCTCCCACTGAGTCCAAAAAGTCTTTTACATATGTGTCTACTTTGCTTCTACAACAATCTACCGGCTTTCTAAATTTCATATATATGTGTTAATATACAGTATTTGTTTTTCTCTTTCTGATTTACTTGGTTCTGTATAATATTTATCCTACAGTAATATCAGTACACATGGTCAATATGTAAATGCAATAATGTTCATTTCATTCTTGTTTTAAATAACAAAATAGTAGACCACAAATATCTGATACTAGAAAATGTGTAAATAATGGACTATCCTGGAGAAGGCAATGGCACTCCACTCCAGTACTCTTGCCTGGAAAATCCCATGGATGGAGGAGCCTGGTAGGCTGCAGTCCATGGGGTCGCTAAGAGTCGGACACGACTGAGCAACTTCACTTTCACTTCTCCCTTTCATGCACTGGAGAAGGAAATGGCAACTCACTCCAGTATTCTTGCCTGGAGAATCCCAGGGACGGGGGAGCCTGGTTGGCTGCCGTCTATGGGGTCGCACAGAGTCGGACACGACTGAAGTGACTTAGTAGTAGCAGTAGTAATGGACTATCCATCAAGGAATACCAACGAACTATAACAGCTGCAATAACAAACTGAGATAGCTTCATCAACATGGATCAACATGGACCAATATCTAAGGTAAATTACCAAGTGCAAAGAAAATGGTACAGAATATATAGCATATTTCTACATGTATAAAGGAAACAGATCTTATCTCTACTACATACATGCTTTTCTAGGCATATATTTATGAAGAACACAGTAATTTCTAGTACTAGCTACTATTCCAGAGAAGGCAACGGCACCCCACTCCAATACTCTTGCCTGGAAAATCCCATGGACAGAGGAGCCTGGTAGGCTGTAGTCCATGGGGTCGCACAGAGTCGGACACAAGTGAACAACTTCACTTTCACTTTTCACTTTCATGCATTGGAGAAGGAAATGGCAACCCACTCCAGTGTTCTTGCCTGGAGAATCCCAGGGACGGGGGAGTCTGGTGGGCTGCCGTCTATGGGGACGCACTGAGTCGGACACAACTGAAGTGACTTAGCAGCAGCAGCAGCAGCACCTAATATTCTGGTTGGGACTAGGGCAGAAGGTGTGTAGGGTAGAAATCTTATTTACAATACTCCTTTGTTTCATTGGTACCATTTGAATTATTTTCAAAAGACACAGCACAATATTTGGAATGGTGGAATAAAGACCTGCAAAAACAGCTTCTGTATAAAAGCATGGTATTACTGGAAAAAAATGTCAAAATCACCGTTTTCAAAACTCTGGAAATTAGCTGAAGGCTTAATGACAATCCAGACTGATTATTCAAAATAACTAGCTGAATCTTGGTAAGAAGAGCAAATCTTATGACATTTTAATTTTCCATGATTCCCTTCCTCTCTCAAGTTCGGCTGGAGCAGCCTTGAAAACGAAGAGCTACTAACTCTGGTAGCTATATAAACTTGCAGCCTATCAGCCATTTAAGGGATTAGTACAGATTTAGAGTTCCCCAAAATGTCCATCTCCAGAGGACTGTCACTATTTGACTAATCTTGCAGGTCATTAAATGGCCCCATTTTCAGGGCACTTCACTTCATGTGATTCAGCCCTACCTCTGTGAAAACAGTCCTATCCCAAAGGCACTTGTTGAGGACAGTAAGCAGTAAGTGTTTAACAATAAAGGTAATTGGTGGTAGCTTTGATAATTGGGGCTAACAAGAGGCTGATAAAAAAAATTAAATGGAAAACTGGAGAATGGAATGTCCACGGAAGACTACAAAAAGGTCCAATATATTTTTGAGACTCTAGAGGGTCATGAGCAGGTGCAGGGCTTTGTGCATGACCATGAAAGACTTGAGAGGTTTTATGCTTTCACTGCTGGCTGACTTTGAGGCTCTGTGTGAGCAGAAAGTGAAGACTAAGTCTAAGGCAGGGTTGTAAACTGCCTGTGGAGCATTGAGAACTTATTCCAACATATACACAGAGCGTCCTCAGCAAAAGGCTAAGAGATTTATCAGTTCAAAACCATATCAGACATTAGATGGCTAAAGGAGTACATCAAGGCTGTATATTGTCACTCTGCTTATTTAACTTATATGCAGAGTACATCATGAGAAATGCTGGGCTGGAGGAAGCACAAGCTGGAATCAAGATTGCCGGGAGAAATATCAATAACCTCAGATATGCAGATGACACCACCCTTACGACAGAAAGTGAAGAGTAACTAAAAAGCCTCTTGATGAAAGCGAAAGAGGAGACTGAAAAAGTTGGCTTAAAGCTCAACATTCAGAAAACTAAGATCATGACATCTGATCCCATCACTTCATGGGAAACAGATGGGGAAACAATGGAAACAGTGTCAGACTTTAATTTTTGGGCTCCAAAATCACTGCAGATGGTGACTGCTGCCATGAAATTAAAAGACGCTTACTCGTTGGAAGGAAAGTTATGGCCAACCTAGACAGCATATTAAAAAGCAGAGACATTACTTTGCCAACAAAGGTCCGTCTAGTCAAGGCTATAGTTTTCTCAGTAGTCATGTATGGATGTGAGAGCTGGACTGTGAAGAAAGCTGAGCGCCGCAGAATTGATGCTTTTGAACTGTGTTGTTGAAGACTCTTGAGAGTCCCTTGGGCTGCAAGGAGATCCAACCAGTCCATCCTAAAGGAGATCAGTCCTGGGTGTTCATTGGAAGGACTGATGTTGAAGCTGAAAGTCCAATACTTTGGCCACCTGATGCGAAGAACTGACTAATTGGAAAAGACCCTGATGCTGGGAAAGATTGAGGGCAGGAGGAGAAGAGGACGACAGAGGACGAGATGGCTGGATGGCATCATCGACTCAGTGGACATGAGTTTGGGAAGACTCCGGGAGTTGGTGATAGACAGGGAGGCCTGGCGTGCTGCAGGTCATGGGGTCGTAAAGAGTCAGACACTGAGTGACTGAACTGAACTGAACTGAACTGAAAGTAACAGAACAGACTTTCGTAGTCACAAATAACAAATAACACAAACTTCACAGAAAAATCACTTATAAAACAAGTAGCAAATGTATGGCAAAAATCACTACAATATTGTAAAGTAAGTAGCCTCCAATTAAAATAAATAAATTAAAAAAAAAGAAAACAAAACAAAAAAACAAGTAGCAAAAGAACAAAGAGACAGCTACAACCAACACATGCATCTTTGATTTTAAATCACCTATAACAAATAGATTCAAAGAACTAAAAAAAGAATTAAATGAAAGTATGTAAATAGTATTTCACCAACTATTGAATTACAATAAAGAGAGAAATTAAAAAAAAAATTCTGGCATTGAAAAGTATATTGAAGTGAAAAACCTCACTATTTTGAATAGCACATATGAGCTGGCAGAAGAAGTATCAGTTAACTTAAAGTCAATGAACTAAAGACAGGTCAATTGTGATTACATCATGCAAGAAGCAAAAAGAATTTTAAACTAATTTAAAAAATAAAAATAAAAAATAAAAATTCACATAAATTTGCTTAGAAGGAAGAAGGAAACCCACAAATATAAAAAAAAAAAAATTAACAGAGCCACCGACACCAGTGGGACATCATCTAGCATCCCACTGCATGCAAAATGGGAATCCCAGGAAAGGAGAGATAGGAAAAGAAAGAATATCAAAGAAATAACGACTGAAAACTTCCCAAAGATATTGAAAAAGCAACATTAATCTTAATATCCAAGACGCTCAACAAAAGTACAAGAAAATCAAAGGGATCTGCACTCAAACACATTATTGTCAAAATGTCAAAAAATATTATAAACAAAAACAAGAGATAATCTTGAAAATAGCAACAGAAAATAGACTCATTGTGTACAGGGAATCCTCATTAGGATTAAAGGCTGATTTCTCATCAGAAGCCATGGAGGCCAAATGGCATTGGGATGACATATCCAAAGCGCTGAAAGAAAAAGACTATCAAAAAAGAATCTTACATTCAGCAAAACTATTCTCTAAAAATTAAGGAGAAATTAAGATATTTCCAGATAAACAAAAACTGAGGGAATACGTTGCTAGCAGTTCCGCCCAGGAAATAAAAGAATAGAATCCTTGGGACTAATACTACACAATAACTGTAACCTACATTACAAAGAACACCAGTAAAGGTAACTACATAGGTAAGTATAAAAGATAGTATATTTTTCATTATAATTCTTTTCTTCTATATGATTTAAAAGGCAGTTGCAAAATTTTAAAGCTTTTTGTATGGGCTGATAATGTACAAAAATGTAATTTATATGACAATAGTAGTACAAAGTAAAGAAGGGAATGAAACCACAGTGAAGCAAAGTTTTTGCAATGAAATTAAGTTGGTATTAATCTAGACTAGACTGTTGTAGGTTAAGATGTTAATTACAATCACCAAGGCAACCATTAAGAAAGTACCTCAAAAACATAGTAAAAGAAGCAGTAAGAGAATTGAAATGGTACAGTAAAAAGAAAAAAACAAACAACTATCAAACACAAAAGGTGAAGATAACAAAGAGGTGGTGACATAAAGGACATAGACAGAAAGCAAGTAGCAAAATGGTAGATGTAATTATCAATAATTACATTATATATAAATGGGATACACACCCAATCAAAAGTCAGAAATTGGCAGAATGGATTAATATACATGATCCTATTATATAATGCCTACAAGAGAAATACTGTCTATTCAAAGAGAAAAATAGGTTGAAAAAAATATGCCCTGCAAACAGTAAGCAAAGAGAGCTGGAATGGATATACTAATGTCAGACAAAAGAGACTTTAAGACAAAATTCTTTACTAAAGGACATTTTATAATAAAGAGTCAATGTATCAGAAAGACTTATCTATTGTAAATATGTATGGACGTAACAAAAAAAAATCCCAAAATACATGAAGCAAAAACTTACAAAATTGAAGGGAAAAAATAGACAACTGAAAAATAATAGTTGGAGAGTTTGCTATTCCATCTTCAACATGCAGTGACTAGGGAGAAAATCAGTAATGAAATAAGAAGAGTTAAAGGGTACTAAAAATCAACTTGACCTAACAGAGATCTACAGAACATTCCACTCAACACTAGTCAATCATTCTTAAATGCACATGGAAATTCACAAATATGTGGAAATTAAATGACACATACCTAAACAGTCAATAAGTCAAATAAGATATTGCAATGAAAATCAGAAAATATTTTAGAGAAAAAATAATGTAAACAGAATGCACCAAAACAAATATGATTCAACTAAAGTACTGTTAAGTCAAATCAGGAATAGAAGAGGGGAATCACTACTAACCTCACAGAAATAAAATGGGTTATAAGGAATACTATGAACAATTGAATGTCAATAAATTAGAAAACTGAGATAAAACAGGCATTCAATTAAAGACTTTTTCGTTGCCTTTAAATGTGTATTATGTTCGACAAAGTGCCAAAACAATGCACAATTAACTTACTTTCACAAAAAGGAGGATATTGTATTTTTTAAATTGATTTAACTTTTATTGAGGTAACATAGGCATGTAGCTTATGAAGTAAAATAATATTAAAAGACTTATAGTGAAAAACAGTACTCTTCTGCCACATACCTTTCTACTCTATGTCCCCAGAGGCAATTGTCCTCAATTATTCTGGCTTTTTCCTTTGGGATTAATCTATGAACTTCTAAATGATAATCTTATTCTTCTGATATTTACTCATTTATCAATTTTAAACAGTATTGGTTGACTCCCCATCATATATATGAAGACAACTCTTCTATACACTTATCTCGCATTTCTACACATCGTTGATGCCAAAATTAAAAATTTGGGTTAATTGAATAGCCAATATTTACATATCATGACTTATAAACACTTATAGGCTAAAAACTGAACTCAGTTCACTTCAGTTCAGTCACTCAGTCGTGTCCAACTCTTTGCGACCCCATGAATTGCAGCACGCCAGGCCTCCCTGTCCATCACCAACTCCCTGAGTCTACCCAAACCCATGTCCATCGAGTCAGTGATGCCATCCAACCATCTCATCCTCTGTCATCCCCTTCTCCTCCCGCCCCCAATCCTACCCAGCATTAGGGTCTCTTCCAATGAGTCAACCCTTCTCATGAGGTGGCCAAAGTATTGGAGTTTCAGCTTCAACATCAGACCTTCCAATGAACACCCAGGATTGATCTCTTAGGATGGACTGATTGGATCTCCTTGCAGTCCAAGGGACTCTCAAGAGTCTTCAACAACACCACAGTTCAAAAGCATCAATTCTTCGGCACTCAGCCTTCTTCACCATCCAACTCTCACATCCATACGTGACAACTGGAAAAACCATAGCCTTGACTAGACAGACTTTTGTTGGCAAAGTAATGTCTCTGCTTTTAAATATGCTGTCTAGGTTGGCCATAACTTTCCTTCCAAGGAGTAAGTGTCTTTTAATTTCATGGCTGCAATCACCATCAGCAGTGATTCTGGAGCCCCAAAAAATAAAGTCTGACACTGTTTCCACTGTTTCCCCATCTGTTTCCCATGAAGTGATGGGACCAGATGCCATGATCTTAGTTTTCTGAACGTTGAGCTTTAAGCCAACTTTTTCTCTCTCCTCTTTCACCTTCATCAAGAGGCTCTTTAGTTCTTCTTAACTTTCTGCCATAAGGGTGGTGTCATCTGCATATCTGAGGTTATTGATATTTCTCCCGGCAATCTTGATTCCAGCTTGTGTTTCTTCGAGCCCAGCGTTTCTCATGATGTACTCTGCATATAAGTTAAATAAGCAGGGTGACAATATACAGCCTTGACATACTCCTTTTCCTATTTGGAACCAGTCTGTTGGTCCATGTCCAGTTCTAACTGTTGCTTCCTGACCTGCATACAGGTTTCTCAAGAGACAGGTCACATGGTCTGGTATTCCCATCTCTTTCAGAATTTTCCACAGTTTATTGTGATCCACACAGTAAAAGGCTTTGGCATAGTCAATAAATCAGAAATAGATGTTTTTCTGGAACTCTCTTGCTTTTTCGATGATCCAGCGGATGTTGACAATTTGATCTCTGGTTCCTCTGCCTTTTCTAAAACCAGCTTGAACATCTGGAAGTTCATGGTTCACGTATTGCTGAAGCCTGGCTTGGAGAATTTTGAGCATTACTTTACTAGCATGTGAGATGAGTGCAATTGTGCGGTAGTTTGAGCACTCTTTGGCATTGCCTTTCTTTGGGATTGGAATGAAAACTGACCTTTTCCAGTCCTGTGGCCACTGCTGAGTTTTCCAAATTTGCTGGCATATCGAGTGCAGCACTTTCACAGCATCATCTTTCAGGATCTGAAATAGCTCAACTGGAATTCCATCACCTCCCACTAGCTTTGTTTGTAGTGATGCTTTCTAAGGCCCTCTTGACTTCACATGCCAGGATGTCTGGCTCTAGGTGAGTGATCACACCATCGTGTTTATCTGGGTCGTGAAGATCTTTTTTTGTACATTCTTCTGTGTATTCTTGCCACCTCTTCTTAATATCTTCTGCTTCTGTTAGGTCCATACCATTTCTGTCCTTTATCGAGCCTATCTTTGCATGAAATGTTCCTTTGGTATCTCTAATTTTCTTGAAGAGATCTCTAGTCTTTCCCAATCTGTTGTTTTCCTCTATTTCTTTACACTGATCGCTGAGGAAGGCTTTCTTATCTCTCCTTGCTATTCTTTGGAACTCTGCATTCAGATGGGAATATCTTTCCTTTTCTTCTTTGCTTTTCGCTTCTCTTCCCTTCTTCCCCCCATGCTATTTTTTTCTAGTGGTGTTAATAATTTCCTCTCTTTTTCACTAACCAAGGTTTATTAGGTACTTAATACAATTATTACGTACTCCTCCAACATCCCTGCAACATGTATATAAATACTTTTTCTATATGCTCAAATATATCACTTTCCTTTGTCTCCTGGGGGAGTTCCTTCCTTCAGGTTTGCTGAATAGCACCCATGCTGACATTTTTCTTTATCCCTTTCCTGACTGGGATCCTTTATTTTCAGTTGTCTGTGTCCTCTTCCTTCATAATTTACTTAACCATCTAGCATAATCACATTCTGCAGTAATTTCCTAGAAATCAGTCCATGAAGGAATTTTTTAGGGTGTTGGAGGGAGTACTCATTCTATTCTACCATCACACTTGATTTGTTTGGGGATAAAATTCTAAATAATGAAATTGATATCCTTAAAGCTTTGAAGAAATTGTTTCACAGTGTATTTGTGAGAAGTCTAATGCCATTTATACTCCTTTGGATGTGAACTATCCCCATTCTCTGCCCTTGGGAAGCTCTTACCATTGTTTTCTCTATCCTTGGTATGCTGAAATCTTGTGATTTTCTGTGGTGTGAGCATTTTTCATTTACTGTGCTGGATATTCAGTGGGCTTTTTCAATGTGAAGACATATATCATTTAGTTCAGAGAAACCGAGTAATATTATTTTACTGATAATTTCTTTTGCTAATTTTTCTGTTATTTTATGGAAATCCTATTTGCAATACCATAGGCCTCCTGGGTTAAGATGTGAATCTCTTGTTTTTTTTCCGCCATTTGGTTTTTTATCTCTCTGCTTCTTGTTCTCTTTTCTAGGAGCTCTCCAAACTTTTTCTCAGCCTATTTAAATTTATAATTAAATTTTATTTATGTTATAGTATTTTAAATTGAAAAGTTCTGCCTTTTCTAATTAAAAAATTTAAACAGCACCTTGCTTAATGGATTTTCTATTTTCTTATTTAATGGACTCCACACTTTTTAATGGACTCTCTTGCTTCCCATGTAGCTCAGCTGGTAAAGAATCCACCTGCAATGCAGGAGGACCTGGGTTCAATCCCTGGATTGGGAAGATCCCCTGGAGAAGGGCAAGACTACCCACTCCAGTATTCTGGCCTGGCGAGTTCCATGGACTGTATAGTCCATGGGGTTGCAAAGAGTCGGACATGACTGAGTGACTTTGACTTCACTTCATATTTTCTCTTAACGCTCTGAGGATAGTTTGTCTTACCCTATATTGTGTATGTTTCTTTTCTTTTTACTTTTGTATTTTAATTATTTGGGTACCTTTGGTAAGTTTCCTCTGTTTAGACTTACGTTTTTCATGTTATAGGCTTTTCTTAAATTACTGGACAACTTTTGGAACGCACTATTGGACATTTATTCCCATTAAGGATGAAACACCAAAAGAGATGTCTGGGTAAGGTTTGTCAATTGTGGGCTTGACTGAGAATTAAGATGTATTATTTGTAGGAGGATCTCCAAATGTTAGGATCTGAAGATCTCTTACTTTTAGGATACTGAACAGGGATCAACAGTAAAGTGCTATTTTCTTCCTCTGTTTTCCTGTACACGTTGAAACTATTTCAAGCAGGCTTTGCAAAACTATTTCATAAATACATTCACCTAATCTGACATTACAAAAATTATTTTATAATTAATTTTGATGGAAATTTTAAGTGAGTTTTCAATTTACAATGCTTTAGGCAAAATAAAGTTCAAACTAGATAAGACATTTCCACAGACTTTCACAATACGTTAGATATGTTTTATACTCCTTCTTACTTTTAAATGCATTATGAAAAAAGCATTTTGGACAACACAGCATTTTAAAATTGAAGTTTTAGATAACTCTGCTTTAGATAAATATAGACCAAGAAAAGATTTTGAGCTATTATTCCTAATCAACTATCTCATTCTGTCAATAGGAAATAGCATCTGAATCATTCTTCCAAGGTAAACAGATTTTGGAATTTCAAAACCTGATGTTTTACCAGTTCTTCAACAAGGGTTTATCTTGTAGGGTTCTACAGACAGAAAATTGGGGGATTTGAATTATGTATCCTCTCTCTTTTGCTCTCCATATCCATTCAAATGTCAGGTACATATATATGTTCACCTTCTATATGTCAAACATTCAAATTCCCCTTTGCTTTCCTATTGCTCAATTAGTTAAAAGTCATAATATTTTTGATTAGATTACTGTGACAGTTGTCTAACCTCCCACTTCATACTATGCTACCGAATAATCCCTTGAAATACCAATTTTCCTATCATATTTAGACAACATTCTTCTATATTGCTATCAGTTCAGTTGGTCACTCAGTTGTGTGTGACTCTTTGAAACCCCATGGACTGCAGCCTGCCAGACTTCCCTGTCCATCAAGAACTCCTGGAGCTTGCTCAAACTCATGTCCATTGCGTCGGTGATGCCATCCAATCACCTCATTCTCTGTTGTCCCCTTCTTCTCCTGCCTTCAGTCTTTCCTAGCATCAGGGTCTTTTCCAAGGAGTCAGTTCTTCTCATCAGGTGGCCAAAGTACTGGAGTTTCAGCTTAGCATCAGTCTTTCCAATGAATATTCAGGACCAATTTCCTTTAGGATGGACTGGCTGGATCTCCTTGCAGTCCAAGGGACTCTCAAGAGTTTTCTCCAACACCGCAGTTCAAAAGCATCAATTCTTTGGCACTCAGCCTTCTTTATAGTCCAACTCTCACATTCATACATGACTACTGGAAAAACCATAGCTTTGACTAGATGGACCTTTGTTGGCAAAATAATGTCTCTGCTTTTTAATATACTGTCTAGGTTGGTCACAGCTTTTCTATCAAGAAGCTAGTGTCTTTTAATTTCATGGCTGCAGTCACCATCTGCAGTGATTTTGGAGCCCCCCCAAAAATAGTCTCTCACTATTTCCATTGTTTCCCCATCTATTTGCCATGAAGTGATGGGACCAGATGCCATGATCTTAGTTTTCTGAATGTTGAGCTTTAAGCCAACTTTTTCACTCTCCTCTTTCACTTTCACTAAGAAGCTCTTTAGTTCTTCACTTTCTGCCATAAGGGTGGTGTCACCTGTGTATCTGAGGTTATTGATATTTCTCCCTGTAATCTTGATTCCAGCTTGTGCTTTTCACATGATGTACTCTGCATATAAGTTAAATAAGCAGGGTAATAGTACATAGTCTTGACATATTCCTTTCCCGATTTGGAACCAGGCAGTTGTTTCATGGCCAGTACTAACTGTTGCTTCTTGTCCTGCATACAGGTTTCTCAGGAGGCAGGTAAGGTAGTCTGATATTCCCATCTCTTAAGAATTTTCCACAGTTTGTTGTGATCTACACAGTCAAAGGCTTTGGTATAATCAATAAAGCAGAAGTAAATGTTTTTCTGAAACTCTCTTGCTTTTTCTACGATCCAATGATGTTGGCACTTTGATCTCTGGTTCCTCTGCCTTTTCTAAATCCAGCTTGAACATCTGGAAGCTCACAGCTCATGTACTGTTGAAGCCTGGCTTGGAGAATTTTGAGCATTACTTTGTAATGAGATGTGAGCAATTGTGTGATAGTTTGAGCATTCTTTGGCATTGCCTTTCTTTGAGATTGGAATGAAAACTGACCTTTTCCAGTCCTGTGGAAATCCACATTGGTATAGGTCAAGCCATTTAGCTATATGCTACATTATAAAAGTTTATGTGGACATGCAATTTTTAGACTAAGACTTATTCATAATGGATTAAATAAAATTCCTTGATGAATATCTATTTTCTCCTATATTGTGATACAAATTTAAGTTAGACTTAAACCATAAAGATGGTTAGACTGCCTGGATTTGAATGTGATTGTCAACAAGCGTCTTTACCTATTAAGTGCCTCAGTTTTATCATTTGAAAAATCAGAACAGTAACAATATCTTATAGGATTGCCTACAGAAAAAAATGTGTAAAAATAGATATGTCTTAGAATCACATGACATTGTGTAGGAGGCTTTAGTAGGGTACCTCTCACATAGGAAATCACTCCTGGTTCTACTTTTTTTCTTTCCACTACATTTTATTAGCATTATCTTTGTTACTGTTGTTACTTGAGATATAAGTTTCTTTTTTAGTCAATATTCTGACAATTTATAATTCACAATATGACATTAATACACAGTTTCATTCATCATAATGTACATGATGGAGTTTTAGAATTGACCCTGAAGGACAGGTAAGATTTTTTTTTTTTTTTTTTTTTTTTTTTTTTTTTTTTTTTTACTGGGCTGCATGTTTATTTTAAGCATCAGGTTTTCTTTTATACTTTTACAAAAGCATTAGGTCAGAGGTATGACATCTTCAGTTTCCCCTCACCCATATTTACTGTCTTCATAAATCATTGTTGTCCTTCAGAGTTCCCTCTTAAGTGTCCTTGTGATAACATTGTAACTCAAGTTTGTCTCTGGGTTGTATATTACATTCCTCAGTTTATTTCTTATCTCTTTAAATCCTGCTATCCCCTAGTAACTTAAGCTCATCATCTCCTAAAAAGACTTTTAGCTATTGGTATCTCTAAAATTCCTAGTTTCTATAAGCTATAGTAAAATATGCCAACACTACAACATACCTTAAACTTTTAGCTTCTAACTATTCTTAATTATTCCTAACCCCTCAACTCAGCAAACTTCTTTTGCCATAAACATTCCCCTTACAGGCATGTTTCAGATAACAATGTTTCCCATGGCCTCAGGCTTCAGCCTATGTGCTCATCCTGTAGCATTCTTTGTAAAGATCCTTGAATAAATGTCAATAGTTAACTTTATGGATTATAACATTCTTTCCAGCCAACTCAACCGGAAGAAGGAAAGGACAAGTCAGAATCACAAGACCGAACTCCTTCATCCCAGGACCGTGCCTGCGGGATGAGGAGAAGGGGTTGGGGCCGTGCCTCCATTTTGTCAGTAATGCCTATTGCGGCTCCTGACAATTTCACATGAAGTGATGGGACCAGATGCCATGATCTCAGTTTTTCTGAATGTTGAATTTTAAGCCAACTTTTTCACTCTCCTCTTTCACTTTCATCAAGAGGCTCTTTAGTTCTTTGCATTCTGCCATTAGTGTGGTGTCATCTGCAATGTCTGAGGTTGTTGATATTTCTCCCGGCAATCTTGATTCTAGCTTGTGCTTCCTCCAGCCCAGCATTTCTCCTGATGTACTCTGCATATAAGTTAAATAAGCAGGGAGACAATATACAGCCTTGACGTACTCCTTTCCCATTTGGTACCAGTCTGTTGTTCCATGTTCAGTTTCTAACTGTTGCTTCACTGACCTGCATACAGGTTTCTCAAGAGGCAGGTCAGGTGGTCTGATATTCCTATCTCTTTCAGTCCTAAGGCCTGCTTGACTTTGCATTCCAGGATGTTTGGCCCTACGTGAGGGATCACACCATTGTGATTATCTGGGTCGTGAAGATCTATTTTGTATAGTTCTTCTGTGTATTCTTGCCACCTGTTCTTAATATCTTCTGCTTCTGTTAGGTCCATACCATTTATGTCCTTTATGTCCAGTTAAATATAGATGTTTTTACATTTTTCGTTTTTATGAAGGAAATAGCAGTGTCCACAAAGAAGGTTAAGTGAACACTGACCTTAAGACTAGGTATATGTGTTTGAAATTTTCAAAGATAAAGCATTAGTGTAATTATCTCCTAGATCTTCAGAAATTTTAATCATGAGAATAATGGTTGAATCTGCTAGTTTCATCAGTAATTTGTTATAAGGATATTTCTAATCCCATAGGTATAGATCCGAGGTATGAAAAATTTGACTTCGCTAAGGATTTTTTTAACTTATACCAAATGCCCTAGTTAACAATTCCAATAACTTACCTCATAAACAATTTTATACCTTTAGCCATGCTCCTGCACTTCAATTGTTGTGACCTCAGCCAGAAAGCAATATAATGTGTTAGATTTTTTATAACCATAACAGTATGTTTTTTTCTCTATCTTTGTTAAGAAATATTATTAACAAAATTTAATTTTCCTGTTTCTGCTATCACTTCATTTGATATCCCTCCTTTCTAAGTGATAACCACAGCACTTGTTAGTTTTCCAAATAAGGTCCTTATGATATTATTATAGATGTTGTGATTTGCAGTTCAGTGCTCCCTTCAGGACTGAAAGATACAGTCCCTGCTGTAAGTGCTTCCAGGTTGTAGCCCACTTAGGATATAGTCCACAGCTGGAGAGAATCATTTCATTCTTGGTCTTGCTTCTTCAAACTCCTATCACTGGTGGATGCATGAGTATATGGACTTAACCCCTTGACCATAAAGTCAGTCCTTCAGAGGAGTTCTCCCCAACTCTGTATTTCACCTGGGCACACCAGATGCTTTTAAGACTAAATTGCATTCCAACTTTTCCTCTGGTCCATTTATTCTTTCTTTCCTTTTTCAGGCTCTGATCTTGCATGTTAGTCTCCATTAGAATCTGCCTCCCAGGGATCCAACCATGACTTGATAAGCTGAATACTTTAATGAAAGTTGCTTAAACTCTTGAGTAAGATTATTAAGATACTAATAAGATAGAATTTCAGACCTGTTATATGTCACAGCACATAGATTCCAGGAAAATTCCATGAAGCAGATGGAGGCAGGATGTGGTAGCAGTCTACGACAGGTAAGATTTTAACAGGCAAAAATGGAAAAGAACGATGCCCAAGGAGAAGGGAAGATCATCACAAAAGCAACAAGTTAGGGGCAATGTAAAGAACTATGGAGAGCAGAGGGGCTTCCATGGTATCTCAGAGGTAAAGAATTTATTTGCAATGCCAAGGTTTGGTCCCTGGGTCTGGAAGATTCCCAGAAGAAGGGAATGGCTCCTCACTCCAGTATCCTTGCCTGGAGAATTCCATGGACAGAAGAACCTGGTGGGATACAGTCCATGGGGTCACAAAGAGTAGGAAACAACTGAGCAATTAACGTTAACTCACTAAATTAAGATTTCATCTTAAAGATAGCTACTGCCTGATTTAGTTACTGCCTTTACAAACAACCAGATAAAACCACACATTTTAGACAAGTAAATCTACTGATTCAATGTATGCTTTACTGCCTTCTTTTCAGTAAGGGAGAAATTGAGTTACAGGACCAAAGATTTTCTGGAAGGAGACATCAAGTTCCTGGTGATGGTCATAAAAAATGTACCCAGAAAGAGACTACTGTCTTATTAGATTTTGTTTAACTTGTTCATTTGTAAGCTTCATCAGTATCAAATATCACTAATGTTTTATTCTTTTAGCCAAACTTTCTATTTCTCCTTTTTCTAGTTATAATTTGTCTTGGACCATTCTTTCCATCCAGCTTCCAAGTTACAAATTTGATCTGAACATACTAAAATTCAGAATATAGTTTCTTCTCTCAGGTTCTTTACTTGTAAACCAAAATATCACAACCAGAGGACATCTAAGACTATCATTCTATAGTTTTCTATAAAAGATGAAATTTAAAGTTACATAAATTATTTCCACTTAACTTGCTGAGAAAGTGGCCACCTAAGAAAGTGTCCCCTGTGCCTTTTATCTTCTAATTCAAGATATCCTTCCTCTGATGAGCACCAGGTTGGTGATGAGATAGCTCAGAAAATGTGCAACACCATACGACGTGCTGAGATTCCAGAAGGAAGGATCAAGTGTCCAATTTTGTTCCCTTCTGGGACTGACAGAGGCTGGAGAAGCTGTGGCTGACACGCCAGAGGGTCTCACCAAATCTCCCAGAGTTTGCGAAATCTTGGTCTTTGCTGAAAGTAAGTATAGACCAAAGTGTTTAGTCCTAGGAGTTCTGCTTGATGTTTGTGGAAGACCTTCTAAGCAAACATAAAGATGGTCAAAGTTACCCTCTATTCCTTAGGAGGACTTTAACCCTTCTGTTGCCTCAAGAAATGGTGAATAAGCTAGCCAGTATATATATTTAAAGATCACAGAGCAGACAATGTTAGGCCTTTCACCACTCACTCAAAGGTTGCACAGAGCCATTATTAAGCAAAAGGAGATAATAATATACACAAGGGGCTCCAATAAGCAGAGGAAGAAAAAGCAAACAAGCACTGACATCAGCAAAGCACCAGGTTATTAGGTCTAGTAGACTGGAATTGCTAGAAGAGAAAGAAAAAAATATTAACAAAGTAATAGATGAAGATCCCTGGGTCAGGAAGACCCCCTGGAGAAGGGAACGGCAACCCACTCCAGTATTCCTGCCTGGGGAATCCTCACGGACAGAGGAGCCTGGCGAGCTACAGTCCACGGGGTTACAAAGAGTCAGATACAAATAAGCGACTAACACACACAATACATAAAGATATTCAGCTTTAAAACATACCCTGTAATTTAGAAATCTAACTTGTAAATTTAAAAATAGAGAACAAAGTAGTGGTTATTGGTGGGGATAGGAAAGGGAGAAGGGGCATGTAAGGGTAAGGGAGTAAAATGTACAAACTATAATGTATAAAATAAGCTACAAGAATATACTGTACAACATGGGGAATACAGCCTATATTTCATAATAACTTAAAAATGATTAAGATTATACATTTTAAGGCATGTATATTTCACCACGATAAAATCTTTTTAGAAACAGAAGAATTGAAGTATGTACTTGTTGAGCCTAGAATTATTATTGTAAGATGAAATGGAAGAAATATCTCAAAATATAGAGCAAACATACAGAGAGATCAGAAATATTTAGGAAAAACAGACCTGAAAAATAACTCCAAGAGAAATATCACGTAAGGAATATAATAATCATAAGAAAAATAAAACCAGAAAAAAATACAGATGGAGGTTAAGTATGAAGAAACAATGTAAGTTCCCTAGATTGAAGAAAGTGAGTTTGTGAATGAAAGAGCTCACTAAGTTCTCACAAAGGATACAGTTAAATATATTTTGGCAAAATTTCTATATTATAATGAATAAAAGAATATATTACAAATTTCAAGAAAGAATGAACAAGTTACTTAGCAAAGAAAAAGAATCAGACTGCTGTTTTCTTATCTGCAATGGTTGAAACTAGAGGATACAGAGGACAGAAAAAAAGACTGTCAACAAACAATTCTATGCCCAGACAAGTGTATCATACATCAAGCTGCTGCTGCTGCTGCTAAATCGCTTTAGTCGTGTCCGACTCTGTGCGACACCATAGACAGCAGCCCACCAGGCTCCTCCGTCCCTGGGATTCTCCAGGCAAGAATACTGGAGTGGGTTGCCATTTCCTCCTCCAGTGCATGAAAGTGAAAAGTGAAAGTGAAGTCGCTCAGTCGTGTCCGACTTCGCGACCACATGGGCTGCAGCCTACCAGGCTCCTCCGTCCGTGGGGTTTCCCAGGCAAGAGTACTGGAGTGGGGTGCCATTGCCTTCTCCATACATCAAGCAGATAAGCACAAAGAATTGTGCATATACAACAATGAGAGATAATACCACTCCTTTAAACCATCTAATGAAAATACTCAAAAAGGTACTTGAACCAAACAACATACGAATCAGAATAGAAATTTCAAGGTAAGTGCAACAGCCCTACTATATATATGTTAAAACTAAATGGATAATGATTGTCCGTCTGGAAATTTAACTATAAAGTAAACGGTTTAACTATAAAGCAATGTAACTATAAAGTAAGGGTTCTTAAAACAAAGGAGATATATGACAAGATAAAAATATAATAAATCTGAAACTCAGAGTATTGAACTATTTCAGCAAAACGGAGTTGGAAGCAAAACAGAGTTGGAGTTGGAAGGGAGGGAGTAAAGAAAAGTAAGAGAAGAAGAACTAAAGAGCCTCTTGATGAAAGGGAAAGAGGAAAGTAAAAAAGTTGGCTTAAAACTCAACATTCAGAAAACTAAGATTATGGCATCTGGTCCCATCTCTTCATGGCAAATAGATGGGGAAACAATGGAAACAGTGACAGACTTTATTTTGGGGGGGGGCTCCAAAATCACTGCAGATGGTTATTGCAGCCATGAAATTAAAAGACGCTTGCTCCTTGGAACAAAAGTTATGACCAACGTAGACAGCATATTAAAAAGCAGAGACATTACGTTGATGACAAAGGTCCATCTAGTCAAAGCTATGGTTTTTCCAGTAGTCATGTATGGATGTGAGAGTTGGACTATGAAGAAAACTGAGCACCGAAGAATTGATGCTTTTGACCTGTGGTGTTGGAGAAAACTCTTGAGAGTCCCTTGGACTGCAAGAAGATCACACCAGTCCATTCTAAAGGAAATCAGTCCTGAATATTCACTGGAAGGACTGATGCTGAAGTTGAAATTCCAATACTTTGGCCACCTGATGCGAAGAACTAACTCCTTGGAAAAGACCCTGATGCTGGGAAAGATTGAGCGCAGGAGAAGAAGGGGACGAGAGAGGATGAGATGGTTGGATGGCATCACCGATTCAACGGACATGAGTCTGAGTAAATTCTGGGAGTTGGTGATGGACAGGGAGGCCTGGCGTGTTGCAGTCCATGGGATTGCAAAGAGTCGGACATGACTGAGCAACTGAACTGAACGGAAAGGAAAGTAAAAGCACCCTAAAGGCCTCTTTTGGTGATGGGGATGGAATGAGGAATTTAAATATTCTAAAGCCTTCATCTAGGAGAGGGAATAGAGTGAATACCTGTGGGGAAATACATGTCAGATAGTGAGTATTAAAATAAAAAAACACATTATTTCTAGATTAACAAGGCAAAAAAAGAAATAAAAATGAATTTAAAAACATCAGTAAAAATAAAGGGAAAAGAGCAAAAAAAAACCAAAATAATAAACATAAAGTAATATAAAAGAAAATAATAATAAAGCAATATACTCCAAGAACTGTATCAGTTGTCACTGCATACAGTGTTAGGAGTATATTCCTCTTAACAGAGGGAGCTTAAGACTGGGTTAAAAAGCAAAACTTGGTGATATATTTTACAAAAGAGACATTCAAATGAAGATTACTATATATCTTTCTTGTTTTAAGAAAGTATTAAGAATGTAAAAATATAAATGTAAATAATTACACGTCTGTCTGTTTATCTACAGATCTATCTAACATCAAGATAGACAAGAGCTGGGCATGTTAAGTAGTTATCAAAGTCAAACTTTGTTCAAAGATTGGATGATACATAGCTATTTAGTGGAAAAATATTTTCTACATTTTCCGGAATACTCTTAGAGGAATATTTTCTTTGCAACATTCATGGCAATTTAGATATGTCTCCTATTACCCTGGCTCTGCAAATAAATTTTCCTAATATAATATGAATTTTGAGACAATTATTTATCTTTTCAAAATAAGTTAAAAATAGTCTAACTTGCTTTTTTTCTCTAAACAGTTTGGTTTTACATTTACATACTATTTTCTCTGTTTGATAACCAAAATGACAAGAACAAAAAAGAAAATGAAGTAAAGGCAGAAATGTCACGTAGGAAAGCTTATCCAAATGAAAATTAAAACTTGGGGATAAACAAGGGCAAATTCATACCTTAGTATTCTACTGAGAATACCTTACTTGAAATGATATAATTACTAAATATAAGGTTTTTAAGGTAAACTACACAACCAAATCTCTTGAAATATGAAAAAAATGTATATATTCTGAGAAGAGGATGACAGAGGATGAGATGGTTGGATGGCATCATCAGCTTGATGGACATGAGTTTGAATAAAGTCCGGGAGTTGGTGATGGAAAGGGAGGCCTGGTGTGCTGCAGTCCATGGGGTCGCAAAGAGTTGGACATGACTGAGCAACTGAATTGAACTGAAAATAACATTTAATTACCCCAAGAAAAACTCATACAAAGATTGTCTTAAAAACATGTATGCTTCTTCAAAAGATGAAGAAACAAATTAAACTACTATTGGACCTCAGGAATAGCAGAGGTGAACTTTTTGACTTCTTTTATAAATGGCTGTATAATCTTTACAAATTACATTTTCTGAAACATTAACAGTTCATTTTAATTTTAAAGTAACATGATGGTATAGTCCTATCAATATCACCACTTTCCAATTGAAAAATTTGTTAATAATGGACCATCAAATTATTTTTATGCAGTAAGGACAGGATATGAATACGTAAGATATGTTTTATTACTAAGACATCCTTCAGATAAGGTTCCACTGTTTCATTCATAATAAGTAAACAAATAAATATTCTTGTGTAAATATATGCATATGCCAGTAAAAGCATGAAGGACACAGTAGCTAAAGCCTACAAAGCCAGGTTCCGATAAAAAGAAATCACATGAGATTTTAATATTCCAGTTATACACAAAATATCTTAAAAAATGATGTATGACTAATGATTAAAAAATTTACCAGTCTACCTTCACTGAACTAACCTAGATGAAAAAGTAATCACAACTGAAATGTCACTTTCCCTCCTGCATAAACTTTCTGAAAGATTTGTTTGGGGATTGTCTCATGCTTAGTCATCCTCTAAATATATATATATTTTGGCTGTGCCATGCGGCATGTGGGATATTAGTTCTCTGACCAGGGATCAAACCTCCACTCCCTGTAACTGGAAATATGGAGTCTTAACCACAGAACCACCGGTTCAGTTCAGTTCAGTTTAGTCACTCAGTCGTGTCCATCTCTTTGCGACCCCATGAATCGCAGCATGCCAGGCTTCCCTGTCCATCACCAACTCCGGGAATCCACCCAAACCCATGTCCATTGAGTTGGTGATGCCATCCAACCATCTCATCCTCTGTCATCCCCTTCTCCTCCAGCCCTCAATCTTTCCCAGCATCAGGGTCTTTTCCAATGAGTCAGCTCTTTGCATCAGGTGGCCAAAGTATTGGAGTTTCAGCTTCAACATCAGTCCTTCCAATGAACACCCAGGACTGATCTCCTTTAGGATGGACTGGTTGGATCTCCTTGCAGTCCAAGGGACTCTCAAGAGTCTTCTCCAACACCACAGTTCAAAAGCATCAATTCTTCGGCACTCAGCTTTCTTTATAGTCCAACTCTCACATCCATACATGACTACTGGAAAAACCATAGCTTTGAATAGACGGACCTTTGTTGGCAAAGTAATGTCTCTGCTTTTTAATACGCTGTCTAGGTTGGTCATAACTTTCCTTACAACAAGTAAGCGTCTTTTAATTTCATGGCTGCAGTCACCATCTGCAGTGATTTTGGAAGCCAGAAAAATAGTCAGCCACTGCTTCCACTGTTTCCCCATCTATCTGCCATAAAGTGATGGGACCGGATGCCATGATCTTAGTTATCTGAATGCTGAGCTTTAAGACAACTTTTTCACTCTCCTCTTTCACTTTCATCAAGAGGCTCTTTAGTTCTTCTTCACTTTCTGCTATAAGGGTGGTGTCATCTGCATATCTGAGGTTATTGTTATCTCTTCTGGCAATCTTGATTCCAGCTTGTGCTTCCTCCAGCCCAGCGTTTCTCATGATGTACTCTGCATATAAGTTAAATAAGCGGGGGGACAATATACAGCCTTGACGTACTCCTTTTCCTATTTGGAACCAGTCTGTTGTTCCATGTCCAGTTCTAACTGTTGCTTCCTGACCTGCATACAGGTTTCTCAAGAGGCAGGTCAGATGGTCTGGTATGCCCATCTCTTTCAGAATTTTCCACCAGGGAAGTCCCCTAAAAGCAGTTAGCTATTTTTGTGTTATACAAGATGGGAAAAGATGTATTAGTATTCTTTTCTAGGCAACATAATTTGACTTTTATGCTTATTCAATAGAAAAAAGGAGTTCATTTTTACATTTTAGAATTATCATATGGATGCACTTCAGTGAAGATCCATTCCTATTCAAAGCCTAGAGAACTTTTGTTTACAATAAGAGGTAAAAGCAACAGACGATAATATATGCATTGCCTATGTAGATTTTATTTTCATTCCAGTTTTTGAACAGTAGACTTCGAACAGTAGACTAAATACATTTAGTCTACAGAAAAATAAAAATATGAAGGAACAGATCCTGAAAAAACTACCACAATACACATAAAAGTCTTTTTCTAGTCTTCTAAAAATAGTTTTGATTACTGAGAACTTTCAATGTGCAAGACACTGTTCTTAGCGAATTATCTCATTTAATACCCATAATAGATCTATGCAGCAAGCATAATTATTCTCATTCTACTAGTCAGGAAACAAAGTTGGAGAGGTCACATGGGAAGAATTACAGTTCAAGTTTGACTTCAAATCTCTTTCCTCTAAAATAATATAAAGGTCATTACTGAAAGCATTTAAGATGACAATATCCAAAGTAGTTGTTAGTGAACCAAACACCAAAAGAACAAACACACACACATACATACACACATAGATGCCTAAGTGAAGAGGTCATCATGCTGAAAAGATCTAATAACATCTCAGTCATCTGGAACCATCAAGAACTTAGAAACTAAAAGGACATTTTTCCAGATAATTAAAAATAATTTCCAGATAATTAAAAATTATCTATTCATCATTAAAATATTTAAGAGAATTTTTCTAAGTACACATTATACATTTTCCTATATTCTTAACAGAATAAACTTTTAATAATCATATAATTTTTCTTGATGATACAAATTTAGTCTTACAAAAATTGGAATCTCTTCTGGTGAAAAAGAAAAGTTAGTGCCTGTGCTGTAATTACAAAGGTGACCTTAGCTGTCAATGAGAGTATTTGCCCTTATTGTGACAGGAACACCGTTGTCAATGTTTTTTGATTTCTTAAATCTTTTCTAATATTTTATGCCCCTCATTCCATATTAAAAAAAAAATCCCCAAACAACTGCAGGTTGGGAAACAGAGAAGTAAGTAGATCTTTCAATTCTTCTAACATCCTTCCTCTCTTTTATCTATTCACTCAACAGATATTTTGTGGCTACTTTAGGAGCTGGACACTATGGTAGATGCTTGCTAGAATTAGATTTTATGTTCTAACAACTATGAACATGACTGATAAACAATTTTTCCTGGCAATACTTTATGAAATCACCCAGCCAACATTGATGCTGGTGGTTCAGGATCTACATTTTGCTAAATACAATATTACAAAAAACTGGGGTAAAAATAGTATCAATATATACTTGAAATAGAAAGATAAAGTTTGATACAAATTGGAGAAAGAAGAGAGAATGGCTGTGGCAGCTCAGATATGAACTGGGTACAGGTTTGGGAGCAGTGTCTCTCAGCATGGCTCAACTAGTACCTGTAAAATAACCCATAATGCTTATTAATAAAAGTGGATTTCTCTGTTTTATCCCAGATCTGTTGAATAAGAAAATGTGGGGGCTAAGCCTGAGACTCTCCATTGCTAAGAAACTCACTTCTAAGAATCTAACCACAGTCCTTTATAATAAACAGCGATAACAGAAACCTACATTAGAAACAAAATACCCTTACAACTAAGTCAAAGTAGATTTTCTATCTTACATACATATGAAGGCTATTTTTTTCATGAAAGAGTTATAGAACGCTCATCATATCTCAAACAATGGATCTAGATGTTGACAGTATAAAGACGACCACAAGATAGTTCCTAAACTAAAAAAGCTTAGAGTTTAGTGTTTTTTAAAGACAGTAAAATCAATAGTTCTTTCACCTAATAAGCTCTAACTAATTTCTATTTTAGAATATGGACAAGTGACCGTTGTAATTAGTTGATAATATAACTTGACTAATAAATCCTCTTTAAAAACAGGAACAAAATAAGTCCTTTTGAATGGCCTCTGTAACCACATTTTATGACAAAGAATTCCTCATTCATGTCTTATTATGAGGAAATAAGATGTTACGGATGAATGCAGTTTTCAGGTAAGTGAAGCTTCCCTTAATGACTGCCCAAACTATTTTAACTCTAATCACTTTTGGCGAGCTTTCTAAAATATATTACACATTAGCTGGTCTTCCCAACCTTGCACAGGAGAATAATTAGCTATCATTAGGTGAGTAAATCCTTGTTGCTACTCTGGAGCACGCTATATAAGCAAAAGCTAGATAGTAAATCAAAGTCTGCAATATGGCATGTCCATCTTTGGGAAATTTGACTGGAGACATAGTTAACCATTTTCTCCTTGTACAGTGTCTTAATACATACGCCTGTCTCACCTGATCAGAAGTCATAACAACTTTTTCAGTATAATTTATCTGATCTGTGAGATAGATTCCTTGGGTTCCTAGAGTGAATTCTGATTATATCACATGGCTTGTAAGTTTCAAATTTGATGAATTTTGATGAAAATTTTCTACATGCTTATATCTAGATGTTTGTATCGTGACAGAAATACCCCAGTTATAGGAAACAATATTTGTTGTTGTTGTTTAGTTGCTAAGTCGTGTCCGACTCTTGTGACCCTACGGACTATAGCCCACCAGGCTCCTCTGTCCATGGTATTCTCCAGGCAAGAATACTGGAGTGGGTTGCATGCCCTCCTCCAGGGGATCTTTCTAACCCAAGGATCAAATCTGCGTCTCCTGCAGAGCAGGCAGATTCTTTACCACTGAGCTACCAGGGAAATCATAGGAAACAATATATTGAAACTAATTTTGCATGGTTTCACTCACCTAATCACTTACTGCATTGTTCTATAAAAGATGATACTCTAAATGCATTTTGCGATGTACAGGGTCATTGCTCTACTGTGTCAGCTTCCAGAAGTACAGTGTTTCTAATGTACTACGGAGGAAGAGTTGAGAGTTGTCAAAAAACCAAAAGACAAAGTTTATTTAATCAATTTACCTAAAACATACTAACTTTTTCTCAAAATAGTATATTACATTTTTTTTCAAGATAGTAAGTAAAATTTTCTTTCAGAAAGTAATGCATGGGCTTTGAAACTATTAGGCTTTCCTGGTGGCTCAGCTGGTAAAGAATCCACCTGCAATGTGGGAGACCTGGGATCGATCCCTGGGTTGGGAAGATTCCCTGGAGAAGGGAAAGAGTACCCACTCCAGAATTCTGGCCTAGAGAATTCCATGGACTGTATAGTCCATGGGGTCGCAAAGAGTCAGACATGACTGAGCTACTTTTCCTTTTGAAAATATTATTTCCCTAAGTGTTCCCAGAGACTTTGCTTCTAGATCCATGGAGCAGACTTTCCTCTGCCCATTTAACAGAGCTATTTCAAAGCCTATAGAAGCCACCAAATGTCTGCAGTGTCACAAAATTTCTTAAATTTGACAACTATTTGAATCACACAATTTCAACAACAGAAGTTAAAACTTCTTTAAAGTGTCAATTAGGGAGGTAGTCCAAATTTCAGAAGGCTGTTAAATTATGTTTAAATATTCTAAAGATGGAAATCAGTAAGAAAGAAAAAGGAATTTAAAGTCCCTTATTAATTATAAATTAAATATTAAAACCACAATCTGCATTTGTCTAGTCAATTATTTAGTAAAATATATTTACATTACCTGAATTATCAATTTTAATAGTGTACAGCCACAAAACAAAAAAGCTAAGGTGTAGAACAAGTTCTTCCTCCAAATTTCAACATTTTCATCAATTGCCAAATTCTTAAAACTTATTACTAAAAAATGTTCCTTTTTCATAATGATCAGTGATGTTTTCAATACAGTGACAACCTGCCTTGTTCAATATGTCAGCTATATGCTCATTGAGCCTATTTTTTAAGACATAACTCTATGATCTGAGTATTTTGGTTAAGAAATTCCTTAAGTTTCCTTCAGCTATAACTTGTGTTTTCTTGTTCAGGACTGCTAATAGTTCTGTGTTGCTTTTAATTCTCCTGAACTGTAGTATCTTTAAAATTTGCATTGGATGTATAAAGGCATTTTGGAGATAATTACAAAAATGACAAAAAAGCAATATGAAATTGATAGCCTAAAAAATATAGAGCTAAACCTTCAATTCTTATAAGATCAAAACTGCCAAAATCTACAGTTGTGCTGATAGAAGCATTCAACAAGAAGCCATATTTTTTTTTTTCTTACAGAAACAGAAATTGTGCTAGTATGCTGAATAAGTGCAAACACTCATACAAATGAAACCTATTAACTTTAACTAAGGTTTTTCTAAGACAGAGGTGGAAGTGAAGTTTCAGATATCTGTTGCTGGTAGAAGAGTTTTCAGATATTTAAAGAGTGACTCACAGATAACAATGCATATACTTGAACTAAGTATCTGAGTGTGTGTGTATATGAAAATTTACACACTATATTTTTGCTGCTGATAGTCACTTTCAGTCCATGCAGGGATATGTGGTATGAAGGAAAAATGACAGGCCCATAAAACAAGAAACTTGGGACTCAAGTTTCTGCTCCAACCCTAATCAATGTCTGACACTGGACAGACAAATGCTTGTTATTGTCCTTCAGGATACCAGGGCCTTTTTTACCCCAAACATAGGCCTACTGTAAGGGTCAAAAATGTATGCATTTTATTATATGCATGTAAATAAACATATGTTGACATGGTTTTTTAAAGTAGTTTCTCAACTAAGGTGTCATTGTAATTTAATAAGTACTGAAATATGCAATTTTAAATTTATTTTTAATTCAAGGAATATTTAATATTATCATTAAACTGTAAGCTATCTTATTTCTCTTTTAGTTAAGTGCATTCTGATATGTTTTCTGGAGTATGGAATGTGTTGTACATGTGACTACTACCCATCATTCAGTCATACTGGATAACAGATTGTCAACTTCTATTTAAATATAAACTCAGGGAGAAAGAATGCAAACAAATAGAGGAAAACAATACAATGGAAAAGACTAGAGATCTCCTCAAGAAAATTAGAGATACCAAGGGAACAGTTCATGCAAAGATGGGTACAATAAAGAAAAGAAATGGCACGGACCTAACAGAAGCAGAAGATATTAAGAAGAGGTGGCAAGAATACACAGAAGAACTATACAAAAAAGTTCTTCAAGATCTGACCCAGATAACCATGATGGTGTGATCACTCACTTAGAGCCAGACATCCTGGAATGCAAAGTCAAGTGGGCCTTAGGAAGCATCACTATGAACAAAGCTAGTGGAGGTGATGGAATGCCAGTTGAGCTATTTCAAATCCTAAAAGATGATGCTGCGAAAGTAGTGCACTCAATATGCCAGCAAATTTGGAAAACTGAGCAGTGGCCAAAGGACTGGAAAAGGTCAGTTTTCATTCCAATCCCAAAGAAAGGCAATGCCTAATAATGTTGAAACTAACACACAATGTCACTCATCTCACATGATAGCAAAGTAATGCTGAAAATCCTCCAAGCCAGGCTTCAACAGTACGTGAACCAAGAACTTCCATATGTTCAAGCTGCATTTAGAAAAGGAAGAGGAACCAGAGATCAAATTGCCAAAATCTGCTGGATCACAGAAGAAGTAAGAGAGTTCCAGAAAAACATCTACTTCTTCTTCATTGACTATGTCAAAGCCTTTGACTGTGTGGAACACAAGAAACTGTGGAAAATTCTTAAGAGGATGGGAATACCAGACCACCTGACCTGCCTCCTGAGAAATCTGTATGCAAGTCAAGAAGCAACAGTTAGAACTGGACATGGTACAACAGACTGGTTACAAATTGGGAAAGGAGTACATAAAGGCTGTATATTGTCACCCTGCTTATTTAACTTATATGCAAAGTACATCATGTGAAATGGCAGGCTGGATGAAGCACAAGCTGGAATCAAGATTGCCAGGAGAAATATCAATAACCTCAGATATGCAGATGACACCATCCTTATGGCAGAAAGTTAAGAAGAACTAAAGAGGCTCTTGATGGAAGTGAAAGAGGAGAGTGAAAAATTTGGCTTAAAACTCAACAGAAGACTAAGATCATGGCATCGGGTCCCATCACTTCATGGCAAATAGATGGGGAAACAATGGAAACAGTGAGAGACTTTATTGTTTTGGGCTCCACAATCACTGCAGATGGTGACTGCAGCCATGAAATTAAAAGATGCTTGTTCCTTGGGAGAAAACTTATGACCAACCTAGACAACATACTAAAAAGCAGAGACATTACTTTGTCAACAAAGGTCCATCTAGTCAAAGTTATGGTTTTCCCAGTAGTCATGTATGGATGTGAGAGTTGGACTATAAAGAAAGCTGAGTGCCAAAGAATTCATGCCTTTGAACTGTGGTGTTGGAGAAGATTCTTGAGAGTCTGTTGAACTGCAAGGAGATCCAACCAGTCAATCCTAAAGGAAATCAGTCCTGAATATTCATTGGAAGGACTGTCGCTGAAGCTGAAGCTCCAATACTTTGGCCACCTGATGAGAAGAACTGACTCATTGGAAAAGATCCTGATGCTGGGAGAGATTGAAGGCAGGAGGAGAAGGGGATGCCAGCGGTTGGATGGCATCACCAACTAGATGGACATGAGTTTGAGTAAGCTCTGGGAGTTGGTGATGGACAGGGAAGCTTGGCAGTCTGCAGTCCACAGGGTCACAAAGAGTTGGACACGACTGAGTGACTGAACTTAACAAAAACTTTTCAGTCAGCATTTTTAAAATCTTTGGAAACATTAAAAAACACTTCACATCATTATTCATTCCTTCAGTATTTACAGACCTATCAAGCGGCAGCTACAAGTTATGCTAGCTATACAGTCCCAGATCTTAGGGAAGCCTAATATAAGATAGAGAAAAATAAATAAGGTATGTGTAGTACAATTATGAGAAATATTGAAAGGAGTTCAGCACAGGGGGCTATTGGGCTATGCTGGAGACACCGTTAAGGTTGAAGATAGTCTTCCAAGATGACAAGGCTGAGTCCTGAATCTTCTTGGGCAAACAAAAATTCAAATAGGGTAATCAAACGGAGCGAATATCATAAGAATTTTTATACTGCATTATATATTTTTCATAACTTCATTTACCTTTTAGAATGATTATTATGACTGAAATAAGGAACATGAATTAGAAAAAGGCAAAACCAAGAAGTTAACCACTATTCCATTTTTATAACATATGTAAATTAGCAATGTAGCTTATAAGCACTTAAATAAAATGAAATAAACACATTTAAAGGAGAAAAACGTTAAGTAAGCCATCTTTCATAACAGTAAAAAGCTAAAAACAAAACAAAAGCAAAAACCATAAAGAACAATAATGAAAACCTCTAACTTGTAAATAAGGAACTGGTTGACTCATATAATGGAATAATATGTAGCCGAGAGAGAATTAATCACTGTACTTTTCAGTCTAAGATGCTAGAAGTGGTAAAACAGAACCCAGATTCAGAGACATTAAAGTAAGAAAAAAGTACCTCTTGAATGTATGAAATATGAAATTATATATATATGAATTTTTCTATATTTCAAAATGCTTAAAGTTAAAAAGCATTTTAAATATATGTATATTCCTAGTTCCACTTGGATAGTAAAAGTTTATGTGCTCATATGTATTTTATTGTATATCACTTCATACATTTGATTTATATACATATATATTTCTTATGTTTAGATAACTTTATTTTCTTGATTTGTTATAAATATATGTGTACTTTTATTTTCATTCACATATATATTATTTCTATTCCTAGATTTTTCAGTATATGCAAGAAAAATGATTAGCAAGATGGAGGAGAAATTAAAAATTTAATAATCCAGGGAAGAATACAGTGGGAGAGGGACACTTATTTGTCACTTTCTATCTTTTAAAAGTTTTTCAGTAATTAAAAAAAAAGATACTACTCTGGAAATAAGTTTCTTAAAAAAATCACTATGAACATTTGTTTTAAAGTTCATCATTTAAGTATCTATCTTTGGTCTTGTTGGATCCTTCACTATTCTGAGTTCCTGCTTTTCTTAGTGTTTTATTCGATTTCCTTTACTGGATCCCCTTTTAATACCCAATTTTCTATTTGTTCCCCCACGTTTCAGTTCTGAGCAGTCTTCTTCCTATATGGATAGCTCCTTTGGAGATTTTGTCTATTTAATGATGTCAGCTCATATCCACATGTTCTTTAGGTCTCACTTCTCATATGTGAATAACAGATAATGTTGGAAATAGCTTACTACCAGTTGTCTGGGGGGACATTTCTAAGTGGATATCACACAGTCAACACACAATGAATACATTCAAGACTCAACCCATTTTATCCATTCTCAATTTACTTTTATAATTGCTCTACATCATAGTTAATGGGGTTCCCTGATAGTTCAGTAGGTAAAAAAACCCGCCTGCAACGAAGGAGACCCTGGTTCGATTCCTGGGTTGTAAAGATCCACTGGAGAAGGGATAGGCTACCCACTCCAGTATTCTTGGGCTTCCCTTGTGACTCAGCTGGTAAAGAATCTGCCTGCAATGTGGGAAACCTGGGATCGATCCCTGGGTTGGGAAGATTCCCTGGAGAAGGGGAAGACTACACACTCCAGAATTCTGGCCTAGAGAATTCCATGGACTGTATAGTCCAAAAGGTCGCAAAGAGTTGGATATGACTGAGGAACTTTCACTTTTCACGGTTAATGAATCAAACTTTTATGATAGAAACCCCAGAAATACCTCTAATTCCTATCCTTTTTACAAAGTTACAAGGTCCCAAATACAGGCAGTCATCAGTCAGCAATCACCAAAAAATGTTTAACTTATACTTCTTCAACATTCTCTCCCTTTTATAACATTCTGTCCCTTTCAAAGTCCCATAATTGCTTTCATCTCTCATTTGGATTATAATAACTTTCTGAGTTCTCTTATTTCTAATCTCCCCATGCCAGTTTATGTTATCAAGTCATTTTCCTAAAATACAGTAAGTCTACTCAGTTAATATTCTTAAACTGAAAATCTGAAAAGCTTCCCACACTATAAAGCTCAAACTCTTCATTTTCTAATATATCCACAGTTTTTTACTAAGTATATATTTACTAAGTATATATTATGTATGTCATATATATATATATTATATATGTCATAAACAGGAGAAAGACTTAAAAATCAGGATTGGAAGTTAAGAGCTAAGGAGAAGAATGGCACTTGATGAGACCACAAAGTTGCACGTCCTTAGCTACTACTACAGCCCACCCATACAGTTTCTGTCCATTATTGTGCCCATCTTTGCATGAAATAGTCCCTTGATATCTCTAATTTTCTAAGATCTTGGCATACGGTCCCATCACTTCACGGCAAATAGATGGAGAAACAGTGGAAACAGTGACAGACTTTATTTTCCTGGGCTCCAAAATTACTGCAGAAGATGACTTCAGCCATGAAATTAAAAGAAGCTTGCTCCTTGGAAGAAAAGTTATGACAAATCTAGACACCAGATTAAAAAGCAGTGACATTACTTGGCAGACAAAGGTTTATATAGTCAAAGCTATGGTTTTCCAAGTAGTCACGTATGGATGTGAGAGTTGGATCATAAAGATGCCTGAGCACTTAAGAATTGATGCTTTTGAACTGTGGTGTTGGAGAAGACTCTTGAGAGTTCCCAGACAGCAAGAAGATCAAACCAGTCAATCCTAAAGGAAATCAACCCCGAATATTTATTGGACGAACTGATGCTGAAGCTGAAGCTCCAATACTTTGGCAAAGATTGACTTATTAGAAAAGACCTTGATGCTGGGAAAGATTGCAGGTAGGAGAAGGGAATGACAGAGGATGAGATGGTTGAATGGTATCACCAACTCAACAGACATGAGCTTGAGCAAACGCCGAGAGACGGTGAAGGGCAGAGAAGCCTGGCATGCTTCAGTCCATGTGGTTGCAAAGAATCAGACATGACCAAGAGACTGAACAGCAACAATAACACCCCACCCAACTCACCATTGCTCACCTCCACCTGTCCCACTCTTCCTGGATTCTACGTTTGGCCAAATTATTTGGCTCATATATGACCTCTAATATTCACCTATCCTTCTTGAAGAGACAGTCTTATAGGTGATAAAAATGGCCAAGAATTAACTGTATATAACACTTAAGATTTTACAAAAACTGCTTTCATATGGACTACATTTAGCATAATTATTGACCATTTACTTCACATTTTGAGTCTAACACAGCATAGTTTATGATACAGGCAAGAGAAAAAGGTAAAGGTATATATTATTTTCATCAAGCTAACCTTAGGAAAACTGAAGAAAATAAATCATTTCTAAGTAATGAATATTCACCTCTTCAGATATCAAACTTTAAAAAAATTAACCAGTTGTGAAGAAAAATATTCTATAATGTACCATACACATTCCTACCTTGTTAAATAGAAAGATAAAGAATAATTTTTAAGTTTATTGAGTGATTCCAGTCTACCTAATATGATACACTGTCATAATAGCATTATGTCTCTCTTTTTTTTAAGATTCCTATTTAACTAAAGATTTTTCCTTTTTCCATTCAAATATCTTTACATACCTCTATATTTAGGTATTGTTTCTAATCTTTTTTGTACTGGACAACTAGAAAATGATGTTGGGGTTTAATAAACTCAGTGTGGGTCTAAAGAGAAAGGAAACTCCTTCAATACAAGAACTTCATGATAACTATTTTCAATACTCAGAGTCTTTATATTATTTCACACCTGTATTAGGAGTTGTACTCAAATGGTAGCTTGTGCTAAAATTTATTTCCTATCAAAAGTGGGGGGAATCGATTAAATTAAAAATTTCTCTAGATAGTTAAAGAGTAATTTAAAGATGATACTTTAAATTTTATGAAAATAAATTATATTTCATGATTTTCCCTAGGTAAGGAAATTCACATGCAGAAAATGATGCTCTCACCTGACTCCAAAGAAATTCTAAGAATGTCATCTTGAAACATCTTAGCTCTTTTTGTCTAACTCGTAACAACAGAAGATAACAAAACATTTTATCTGTCTCCTTTCAATTTATATCAAAGTTTTCTCAGAACACAAAAAGATATTTTTTTGGTATCTTAACTGGTAAAGAATCTGCCTGAAGTGCAGGAGACCCCAGTTCAATGCCTGGGTTGGGAAGATCCCCTGGAGAAGGGATAGGCTACCCATTCCAGTATTCTTGGGCTTCCCTGGTGGCTCAGAAGGTAAAGAATATGCCTGCAATGCGAGAGACCTGGGTTCAATCCCTGGGTTGAGAAGATCCCCTGGCGAAGGAAACAGCTACCCACTCCAGTATTCTAGCCAGGAGAAGTCCATGGACAGAGGAGCCTGGCCGCCTACAGTCCATGGGGTCCCAGAGTCAGATACAACTGAGCAACTTTCACTCTGAAGGTGGTGTTAGTGGCAAAGAGCCCGTCTGCCAATGCAGGAGATATAAGAGACACGGGTTTGATCCTTGGGTCAGGAAAGCGCATGACAACCCACTCAAGCAGAAAATAAATAAATAAAAGGCCTAGAAACTTAGTTCTTTAAATTTTAAGATGTCCTTAATGAATCTAGACCCTCATGGCAAGATGTGCTGCTGTTCATAGCTATTCATTCATGTTCTAGCTAAATAATTAAATATCAAAATCAGGAAGATGGATCTCAAGAGTTTTTAGACACAGTACATAGCTTTGTAAAAGATACATTATCTGAAGAACCAAAGTCATCTTTAGGAACACGTAAGACATACCTACAAATGAAACAAATAACTTTTCAAATATTAAACAAGGGTTTTGCATGATACAGGGCGCTCGGGGCTGGTGCACTGGGATGAGCCAGAGGGATGGGATGCGGAGGGAAGTGGGAGGGGGGTTCTGGAAGTGGAACACATGTACACCTATGGTGAATTCATGTCAATGTATGGCAAAACAAATACAATATTGTAAAGTTAAAAACCAGACAAACAAAAAAAAAAGAAAAAAAATAAACAAGGGTTTCTGAGTCTTACATCATATGATTTTGTAAGTGCTAGACATGAGCCCTCAGACAAGCTTGTTTGAATATTTTTCTACTAAGACAGGTATTTATTACTGCGAAAAAAATCCAAGAGATTAAAAATAAAGCTTTGAAAGAAATGTTATTTTCTCAAATCTCTTCTAAGTAAGCTGTACATGTGAAAAAAATGTACTGGGATTAATTAATGCATTAATTATGCATATCCTTATTAAAAATTAAAATATTATGTTTACAATGGGACCAGCAGCTATCCTAAATGCTCTACTTGTAAATAGTTCAGTCTTTTTTTAAAAATCTTTGTAAGGTAGGTAATGAAATGAATCAAATCCAGGGTTGCAGATGAGGAAACTCAGGTACACAGAAGTTAAAATTGCCCAAGTTCATACAACTGGAAAGTAGAAATATTTAATAGAGAGCAGAAGAGCTGATAACATAACTGAAAGATATTTTAGTTACTGCAGTCTCCATATGATGTGGATTCTAAAATACAAAATGTTAAATCCAATGTAAAATTGGATTAATGAGTACTTTTAATTCAACAATTTAAACATTGCACTAAACAAACTAGAAATAGAAGGGAAATGCCTTAACTTTATAAAGGGAATCTATGAAAAATCCACAGCTATTATACATAATGATGAGAGAGACTACATTCTTTCTCCCCAAATCAGGGATGTCTTGCCACTTGTATTCAATGTGGTACTAGAGTTTCTGTGTTTGTGTGTGTGTGTTAGTTGCTCAGTCGTGTCCAACTCTTCATCACCCCATGCTCTGTACCCGCTACGTTCCTGTGTCCATGGAATTCTCGAAGCAAGAATACCGGAGTGGGCAGCCATTCCCCTCTCCAGAGGATCTTCACAACCCAAGGATCAAAACCAGGTCTCCTGCATTGCAGGCAGATTCTTTACCATCAGAAGCATGAGGGGCGCCTCACTAGAGTTTCTAGCTAGAGCAATTAGGAAAGAAAAAGGAAAAAAAAAGGAAGAAAGAATGAAAACACAGCCAGATTTGAAAGGAAAAAGTAAGTTGATCTTTATTTACACAGAGCATGATTTTATATATAAAATCCTAAGGAATCAACTATAAAAACTATTGGATCCATAAATGAGTTCAGTAAGACAACAGGATAAGACTCAACTGTACATCAATACACTAGCAATGAACAATCTGAAAGTGAAATTAAGAAAACAATTCCATTACAAGAGCATGAAAAGAAAATATTTATGAATCAACTTAAAAAAAGTGTTAAGATTTAAGCTCTAAATTTTTAAAACTATAAAATGTTATTTTAAGATATTAAAGAAACCTAATTAAGTTGAAGAACACGCCACACTTTTGAATCAAAAGGCTTAATATTATTAAGACAGTAACAGTAATATTCTTGAAATTATCTACAGAATAAATCCAATCCTTAGAAAAAGTCTATCAAAATCTGCTGAGTTGACAAGCTGATTAGGATTCACATGGAAATGTACAAATAACCAAAATGATCCTGGAAAAGAAGACCAAAGCAAGAAACCTACACTTCACAGAATGAAAATAATGTGGTGTTGGCATAAGGATACATGTGTGGACTAATGGAATAGATCTAAGAGTCAAGAAATAAACCCTTACACTTATGGTTAACTGGTCTTTGACAAGGATTCTAAGACCAGTTAATGGATAAAGAAAGGTCTTTTCAATAAAAGATGCTGAGTGCAATCAAATATCCATATGAAAAAGAAAAAAGTGAACTAATTCCATACATCATACACATTCACTCAAATGGACAGCAGATTTTGATGTAAGAGATAAAATTATAAAGCTCTTAATAGAAAACACAGAAATAGGCTTTGTAACCTTGGAACAGACAAACCCTTCTTTAGATACGAAACCAAAAGCACAAGTGATAAAAGAAAAAAAAAAAAGATAGACTTCACCAAAATTAGGAACTTTTATGTTGTAAAGAATACCATCAAGAAAGTGAAAAGATAACCCACAGAATGGTAGAAAATATCTGTAAATCATGCATCTAATAAGGGACAATCCAAATGTCCATCAATTGATGGATATACAAACAAAATGTGGTGTACCCATATACTGAAATATTATTCACCAACAAAATGAATGAAATTAGGATACATATTATAACATGGGCAAGCATGATCTTAAATGGAAGAATCCAGCCACAGAAGACCACATTGTATATTATATTACATGATTTCACTTGTATGAAATGTCCAAAATAAGCAAGTCTATAGGAAAAAAAAAAAAGAGTAAATTAGTGATTTCTTAGAGCTGGAGGGTGGGGGAGAATAGAGTGTGACCACTAACGGGTACTTAGTTTTTCTTGGGGAGGGTAATTAAAAGTCTAAAAATTGTGCTGATTATTGTACTATTCTGTGAGTACATTAAAAAAATCACTGAATCATACACTTTTACTGGGTGAATTACTTGATGTAAGCTAGACTCAATAAAGCTGTTAAAATAACTTAAATATCATATGTTTACCTGATATAAACTACTTATGACTGAAAGCTATTTTAGCTGACCTGGGGAGATGCCCTCTTTGTGAAAAAGAGTAAAAAAAGTTAAAATCTTTTTTGTCATGTGTTCCCTACTTTGACCAACACCAAGCTAGAACAGTTCTAGCATTAAACTATAAACTATATTATCACATATAATGGTTTAATATTAATGATTATAAAGCTAAAAAAATTAACTTTTAACAGGATTTTTTTTGGAGGATACAACTGTATTATAATAATAATACAGCAAATTAGTTCATTCCTGAAATTGGGAACCCATTTTTGAAAATAACTTATTTGATAGAATTAAACTATGTCACCCATTGTTTTAGTCAGTCCTTGGGAACATTACATAGGTACATTCATCTTTTGTGAATATTTGTTGCATACTGATTATGGGCTCAATAGTACTGTGGCTAAGTGCTGGCTATTCAGTGGTGACCATTTCTTGAGGGGTATAGTGGAATAATGGTAAATGTCTACTCTAGTAATAAGCAGGACACGATGCTTTGTGTTGTTTTATGCTCTATGGTAATGATTACCAGGACTCAATCAAAAAGTATTTTCATGTGTCCTGGTTGTTGTGTTGTGCAGCTGCTAAATCATGTCCAACTCTTTGCAAAATTCTTCTTTTACTGAAGATGCAGCATGCTACAAACATGAATTTTTAATTAAATCTGTATGACTTTTTTTTTTATTCCTAGGTATAATACCTTGAGCAAGTTATTTAGATTCTCTGTGCCTTAATTTCTGCATTAACAAAATGGGGATAATGGTTATCTATCTTATTTAATTCTCTTATGAAAATTAAATGTGATAATTCATTTAAATTCATTTAATTCATTTAATTCATAGACTATTGCCTATGTGCCTGAGTAAAAACTCAATGAACATGATTAATGATCATGAGGATGATGTAAGCAGTGGTGGTGGTTTTACATATAGGTATTTCTTTGTGTACCGAGGCAAACACATTTTCCATCTAGGTCTGTGCTCTTTGTCTATCTGGCTTTCAAAAATATATGGATATCCCCTGAACTGGCAATTATAATCAACTAGTTTCTGTCTAAATTGTATGCAATGTCTAGCTGCAAGAAGTGATATGTAGAAAATTACTTGAAGGTGATATCATTTGTCCATTCTTCCACATATCATAAGGTCTATGGTTAGATAAAACCTAATTGCCAAAAGGCCACAACCTTGGTATGTGTATCTATCTATCTATATATCTTAGCCCTCTGCACAAACACCATTTTTATTAATAATTAAAAAATAATAAATAGCCACAAGGAATCGATTTAAGGACTTCTTATTGAAATACTGTAGATGCTACAGCTACGTACCTTTCATCATAATCTTAAAAGATGTTTTCGCATTCTAGAAATGCTTTTTTTCCTCAGCTTCTCTTGTGGGTAATTAAAAAAAACAGTAGGAGAAACAATGTTTATGGAAAATAATTTGTAAGCTACGTTTTTTTAAACTCTTTCAGATAGTATTTCTTAACGTTCATTACCAGAAGGCTATATACAAATTCAAACTATATGATCATATCTATATTATATTAAGAGGTATAAAAAAACAAGGAATGACTTATTTGACCACTGTAATTTATGGAAAGGGACTGAACCTCTATTGATCATATTCAGCAATAAAAATACACTGTTTCCCAGCCCACTGCTGCCAGGGAACCCACTTTAGCCTATCAATATGCTGAAGAAGTCCAAGAGAGACAATAATACTATTAATGGAGATCTCAATACACAAAGAAAAATTATTGGATATAAAAGGAAAATCAGCAGCTCAAAAGAGAAGAGCAAAGTGAACACGCTGTGAAAATGGCACCCAGTGAAGAGAAATAATGCAAGAAACAGGAGAGGTGACTGAAATTTTCTAATTTTGTTTTCAGTTATATGTGAGGGGTATTGTGGCAATAAAACAAGAATAAACTCCCATGGAAAAGCAGCAATCAACAATACAACAACAACAAAAAGGTTGTACTATTCAACATTCTCCTCCTGGTATATGAAATTTAGTTCTTCTCTACATACTGAGGTGTTACTATTTTTGAATCCACTTAATCTGAGAAGCAATAGATTAAATCCACTGTTATTTTTATTTTAATTCTTAGATACTTAGTTTTCAAATGTTTCTTGTTGGCAGAATGCAATGGTAACATTCAGAGGTCTGGCAGGGCATTTCAAAGTCAACTAGGACTCAGAAATTCTTTGCTGAGGGAAGTTCTGTGCAGTGAAAGAGTCTGGCAGACATCCCTGGCTCCTGACCACTAAATACCAGTAGTGCCTTCTCAATCATGTTGATAAACTAAAAAGGACGCTAGCATTTCCAATATGTCCCTTGGGGAAATACATGAGTTGAGAAGGAGCAGCCCTTAACAACCCCCTTCCCGCCAACACACACACAAAGAGGTAAATACTTAAATGCAGAAAATAAAAATAGTAAGATCTCTAGAATAAAGCAGAGGATGACAATTTTATAACCTTACAGTAGAGATTTCCTTTCTTAGGATGACACAAAGAACAGAAACCATAAAAGACTGACACACTTGAGCAAACCAATATGTAAACATGATAAATTAGGAAAACATAACTTACAAAAAGGATGAGTAAATATCCTTAATAGAAAAAATTTCCTGAAAAATTAGTAATAAAAAAAAGCTCTTCAAAAGAAAAACAAACAAAAGAAACGACTGGAAAACTTACTAAAGAAAATTTACATAGCAATAGGGATATTTTAACACCTATTTCCTGCCAGGTGCAGTAGGTACATAGCAACTGCCTTACATGAATTTTGTTATTAAGGAGGAGATACAGAATTCAACAATTCTACAAAGTGTTTTCTAATTCAGATCAATTTTATAGTAAGGTCAATTAGCGTGCCAAAGTTACACAGCACGTCAGTGATGGAGGCAAGGATTCAAGCTTTAATACCAGAGCTAAGAGTTTTATCACTGTTTTCTATCAATAACAATTCCACTACTGCAAGTGTATTTAATATGTGGAGTAATAAGGCAGACAGATGTCTGTACAGTAAAATAAGTGCACTCACAATTCATAATTGAGAAAAAGTAAACAATCTAGATAATTATCAATAAGGAATTTATTTACTAACATATAGTATATATCCATAACATGTACAATTCAGGAACTAAAAACAGTAAGGTAAATCTATGCAGCAATATAGGATGATCTTAGAAATATGTTGGCAGATTTTTAAAAAGCAAATTGCAGAACAGAATTAGAGTATGATGTCATTTTTTTATTATTAAGAATAATCAATAAAACATCCCCATTTTGAAACAAAGAAGTGAAAACTACATTTATAAAATCATTTCCTACAGACAGGCACAGCCTTTATATATTGGTAAAATGTCAGGAGGAATCCAATATACTACTGGGGAAGAGCGAGAAGTAGCTATATTAAGAATGAAGAGGCTGATCTAAAGTGGAAATGGTGCCCAGTTGTGGCTGTATCTGGTGGTGAAAGTAAAGTTTGATGCTGTAAAGGAACCTGGAGTGTTAGATCCATGATCAAGGTAAATTGGACGTGGTCAAACAGGAGATGGCGAGAGTGAATACTGACATTTTAGGAATCAGTGAACATGGACAGGAATGAGAGAATTTAATTCAGATGACCATTTTATCTACTACTGTGGGCAACAATCCCTTAGAAGGAATGCAGTAGCCCTCATAGTCAACAAGAGTCCGAAATGCAGTACTTGGTTGCAATGTCAAAAATGACAGAATGATTTTGGTTTGTTTTCAAGGCAAACCATTCAACATCACAGTAATCCAAGTCTATGCCCCAACCACTATGCCTAAGAAGCTGAAGTTGATGGATTCTATGAAGACCTCCATGACCTCCAAAAACTAACATCAAACAAAGATGTCCTATACATCATAGGGAACTGGAATGTAAAAGTAGGAAGTGAAGTAACAGGCAAGTTTGGCCTTGGAGTACAAAATGAAGCAGGGCAAAGGCCAGCATAGTTTTGCCAAGAGAAGACACTTGTAATAGCAAACACCCTCTTCCAACAACACAAGGGACATGGACATCACCAGATAGGCAGTACCAAAATCAGATTGATTATATTCTTTGCAACTGAAGTGGAAAAACAAGTCAGCAAAAACAATACCTGGAGCTGACTATGGCTCAGATCATCAGCACCTTATTGCAAAACTCAGGATCAAATTGAAGAAAGTAGGAAAAACCACTAGGTCATTCAGGTATGACCTAAATCAAATCCCTTATGATTATACAGTGGAGGTGATGAATAGATTCAAAGGACTAAAATCTGGTAGATGGAGTGCCTGAAGAACTATGGACAGAAGTTCATAACACTTTACACAAGTGGTGACCAAACCATCTCAAAGAAAAAGCAAGAAGGCAAAGTGGTTGTCTGAGGAGGCCTTACCAATAGCTGAGAAAAGAAGAGAAGCAAAAGGCAAAGGAGAAAAGGAAAGATATTCCCAACTGAATGCAGAGTTCCAGAGAACAGCAAGGAGAGATAAGAAAGCCTTCTTAAGTGATCAATGCCAGGAAATAGAAGAAAACAATAGAATGGGAAAGACAAGAGAACTCCGTAAGAAAACTGGAGATACAAAGGGAACATTTCATGCAAAGGCAGGCACAATAAAGGACAAAAATAGCAAAGACTAACAGAAGCAGAGGATATTAAGAAAAGGTGGCAAGAATACACAGAAGAACTGCACAAGAAAGATCTTAATGACCCAGATAACCACGATTGTGTGGTCACTCACCTAGAGCCAGATAACCTGGAGTCCGAAGTCAAATGGGCCTTAGGAAGCATCACTGCAAACAAAGCTAGTGGAGGTGTTGGAATTCCAGCTGAGTTATTTCAAATCCTAAAAGATGATGCTGTTAAACTGCTGCACTCATTATGCCAGCAAATTTGGAAAACTCAGCAGTGATCACAGCACTGGAAAAGGTCAGTTTCATTCCAATTCCAAAGGCAATACCAAAGAATGTTCAAATTAGCATACAATTGCACTCATTTCATATGCTAGCAAGATTATGCTCAAAATCCTTCAAGCTAGGCTTCAGCAGTATGTGAACCAAGAAATTCCAGATGTTCAAGCTGCATTTAGAAAGGGCAGAATAACCAGATATCAAATTGCCAACATACATTGGATCATAGAAAAGGAGAGAGAATTCCAGAAAAACATGTACTTCTGCTTTATTGACTATGCCAAAGCCTTTGACTGTGTGGATCACAACAAACTGTGGATTATTTTTACAAAGAGACGGGAATACAAGACCACATTATCTGCCTCCTGAGAAATCTTATGCAGGGGACATGGAATGGACTGGTTCCAAACTGGGAAAGGAATACACCAAGCTTTTTAAATACAGTTTGAAAGAAAACAGCTGCAGATGTCATACAACAGAGTGGCCAGCTTACAGTACGTTAGAGCAGAAGCAATGCTGGCGACTGTTTTCTACATATCTGATCTAATGAAACTTTTAGATTACCAAACATATGCCTGAATTTTTAGAGCTAGCAGAACTGAGTCTCTAAGGATTTCTGAGTCCAACTGAAAGAATTTTTTAAATTTAAAGTTCAGCACTAATACAAGATCAAATAAGACCAACAAGCCATAAACACAATGATGATGGAGATAAGATTTAAATACAAACTAGTATAACTGGATGGCAAAGTAGATAATGACTAAATCATAAGCATTTAAAAGTTGTAAATATGTTAAAAGAAGAAATAGCACTTTAGACTCTTTATTAAGCATCAGAGACCATGAGCTGCAAAGAAGCTGCTCCTGTGATAATTCCTCAAAACTTTTAAAATTTTGAAATGTGTGAAAAATTCATAAAGACAATCATTTTACACCAAGTAGAAAGTATCTGATGCAAAGGTTTGTTAGGCCATTTTAGGAAAACAACTCAAGAGAAGCTAAGAAATGGTATAGCTTCTTTTTTTTTTTTTTTTTAAAGAAAGAATATTTTAGTTCAGGATATGTATGACAAAGCAGAACCTCTAATAAAAAATACACATGTCGAGGAGATTCCTTGAAGAACAGGATTTTAGTAGAGATATCAGAGGAAATGTCTCACAAAAATGTGTACACACACCCACTCACACAGACATACACACACAATTTCTTACATAGGCTGAAAAAAAACCCAGAAACTGAAACTGTTAGAGAAATTACTACTGAGATATAGTTGTAGATATAGAATGCTGCATGCTATGTGCTTAGTCACTCAGTTGTGTCTGACTCTTTGTGACCCAGTGGACTATATTCCTCCAGGCTCCTCTGTCCATAAAATTTTCCAAGCTAGAATACTGGAGTAGGTTCCCATTTCCTACTCTAGGGGATCTTTCTGATCCTAGGATCAAACCCATGTCTCTTGTATCTCTTGGACTGAAAACCTTTAACTTTAAGGAAAGCTCCAATAACAGTACCTTCAGAGAACACCTAATATCTTTCACCTAGTTTAAGGTATTTTCAACCACTTGCCACATTTGCCTTCCTCCCTTTAAAGGTATGTGCTTCTGTATGTGCATATCTGTATCTATACAAGTAGTTTTTGTTTTTTTCCCTTTACTGTTGAGAGTTACTTGTATACATTGTGGCAGTTGATAAATACTTCAGTATTTGTAAGCCAATAACAATGATAATCCACAAACTTGTGATAATATAATTATCACATTCAGGACACTTTACATTGATATTAATATGATGTAATTTACAATCCATATTTCCATTTTACCATCTGTCACCAAAACCATTTTGTGGTTTTACTGTTGTTTTTTTTCCTTTTCAAATTAGGATCCAATCAATATTCATTCTCCTTTCATATAGAGCAATTCCACAATCTTGCTCAGTTTTTCACATCACTGTCATTTTGGAAGAGGCTAGGTCAGTTTTTCAGACTGTTTCTCAATTTGATTGCATCTTATTAATTCCTCATGATTAGATTTAGGTTAAACATTATTGCAGGAATATAACAAAAGTAGCATCTTTACATGCTGAAGTGTAACATTTTAGGAGGCATATGATGCCAGACTGTCCTTCATTGGTCTTTTGAAGTTTAATATTATGGTTAAGATGGTACCTGCCAGATATCTCCATTTTCTAGGTAACTTTATAATTAACAAGTGATCTGTGAGGTGATACTTGGAGACCATGTGAATATCCTGTTTCCAAGTGGTCCTTTACCCAATAATTTTAGCATCAACTTGTGACTGTTGCCTTAATCAATTATTACAGTTGTTATAAATAAAAGTGATTTTCCATTTCTTTTATCCTTTCTACATTTATTAGATGGCATTTTATAAAAAGCAACTTTCCCTTCATCCATTCTTCTAATTTCTTTAATGTATCAGTATGGACTTATGGATTATTCCTTGCAATTATTTCTGTTATCATCCATTTCTACCGTTGTTTGACTGGGACATAATTGTCCCAAATATGTTCAGAGGAAGCTTCCTTAAAGCAGGCTACTGTGTCCTTAGGACATGTCTCTTCAATTTTTGAACATGTCCCAAGACACACTATAAAAATAATGACATTTCAAAAGAAAAGTCAAGATTATATCAAATAGAACTCTAGGAGAAGTACTCCTTCTAACTCAGTGATAAAAATAAGAATATTAATTATTACCAACATTATTCAAAATGGTAAAATATGTATTACAAATGCAAAACAACAGAAAAAAGAAACATAATGAACTGATATAACACACAAAGAGGCAAAATATTATTCTGATACAATGTATGCTGTGAAATATAAAAGAATTAGTTCAGAAATTATAGAACTGATGAGTTTAATATTTTTTCCAGATGTAAGTTAAATATGCTAAAATAATATCACCAACTAGGCAGAAAATAGGAAGAAGAGACTTCATTCTAAATAACAAGGGAAAACTGCATTATTTAGAATGTAATTTAATAAGAGCTGCATTTAACCTCTATGAAGACAACCATTAAACTTAATTAGTAGATTTAAACTATGACTTAAATGTTCTTGGATAGGTGGCCCTAATATTATAAAATGAGTATTTCAGTTAAACACAGAGGATTAAACGTGTTCCTCTCTACTCCTCTTGAAGTACCATTTAAATGAGAGTAAATATATATACATATATATATTTAAAATTATAAGAAAAAAAAAGGAGACAAAAACAGAAGATCTCAATATACTTTTGAAACTGGAAATCAGATTAAAGATAACACAAGGATGAGAAAGGTAAAGGAGAAAGAGAGGGAGTAGGAAGAGAGGGAGGGAGGAGAGTTTTACTGTAGAATCTCAGAAAAGGTAGAGTATTTTTGGATAGAAGGGTATAATAAGGTAGGGCATTAAATGGAAAGATTTGTTCACAAATTTTTTAAGTAGCATGCCAAACTGAGCTTTCCTACTCTGAAGCCAGGTGACTGCTTAAGTAGTCGACTGAAGTTTTATTCTGCAAAAGTTTGAACCAGAGAGGCTTTAGATTATTAAGTCACAAAGAGCTGAAAGTGGAATAAGCAGTCTTGTTTAACAACTGGGATTGAATAAAGGTTTATTACACCACTCCCTTTCTTCCATTTCCACTGAAAGCCTCCCAGAATGCTGACAACCAGGCTTTTCCTACAGTGACAAGATACTTGGAAATTCCTTTCTATGTAATCTGAACTGCCTAAGAGTATATTTGTTGCTCTTTATCAGTTGCTCAGTTGTGTCCGACTCTTTGTGACCCCATGGACTGCATGCCAGGCTTTCCTATCCTTCACCAGCTCCTGAAGTCTTCTCAAACTCACGTCCACTGAGTCCCTGATGCCATCCAACCATCTCAGCCCATACTATCCCTTCTCCTCCTGCCTTCAACCTTTCCCAGCATCAAGGTCTTTTCTAATGAGTCAGCTCTTCCCATCAGGAGGCCCAAATATTGCAGCTTCAGTTTCAGCATCAGTCCTTATAATGAATATTCAGGATTGATTTTCTTTAGGATTAACTGGTTTTATCTCCTTGCTGTCCAAAGGACACTCAAGAGTCTTCTCCAACACCACAGTTCGAAAGCATCAGTTCTTCAGTGCTCAGGCTTTCTTATGGTCCAGTTCTCATTCTGTCTATGACTACTGGGAAAACCAAAGCTTTTACTATATGGACCTTTGTCGGCAAAGTAACATCTCTGCTATTTAATACACCATCTAGGTTTTTCATAGCTTTTCTTCCAAGGAGCAAGCATCTTTTAATTTCATGGCTGTTGTCAAAGCCTGCAGTGAGTTTCAAGTCGAAGAAAATAAAGTCTGTTACTGTTTCCATTGTTTCCCCATCTATTTACCATGAAGTGATGGGGTAACATGCCATGATCTCCATTTTTTGAATGTTGCGTTTTAAGCCAGCTTTTTCACTCTGCTCTTTTACCTTTATCAAAAGACTCTTTAGTTCCTCTTCATTTTCTGCTATAAGGGTGGTGTCTTCTGCATATCTGAGGTTACTGATATTTCTCCCACCAATCTTAATTCCAGCTTGATTCATCCAGCCTGGTATTTCACACGATGTACTCTGAATGTAAGTTAAATAAGCAGGGTAACGATATACAACCTTGATGTACTCCTTTCCCAATTTGGAACCAGTCTGTTTTTCCATGTCCATTTCTAACTGTTGCTTGCTGACCTCCATCCAGGTTTCTCAGGAGGCAGGTAAGGTGGTCTGGTATTCCCATCTCCTTAAGAATTTTCCAGTTTGTTTTGATTCATATAGTCAAAGGCTTTAGCATATTTAATGAAGCAGAAGTAGATGCTTTTTCTCGAATTATCTCGCTTTTTCTATGATCCAATGGATGTAAGAGTACACACCTGGAAAATAACTGATATTTGGTGATCTCCCAACAAACAGATCAGCCCAGTGCTCATTCAAATCTCAGGGTAGCTCTCCAATCAAATGCTCCACTCACAGAACAGAGAGACAAGAATTCAAACCATAGAAAGAGAAAAAGAGTGAATGTGGAGAAACTGATACTATTCATGGAACAGAAGGAACTTCAAAAATATATATTTAAAAACCTCACATAAATAAGAAACGATATTCTATCCAGGAAGTAAGAGTCAGAAGCCATTAAAAACAAAGATCGAAATGGGAGAAAAAGCATAGAGTTGTAACGAGGATTCAGAGATAAAGGTGAAAATTCTTCTCTAAGGTAGAAAGAAAATGAAGGAGAAATGAAAAGGAAACAAAATACATGACAGTCAGGGTCAAAGAGTCCAGTATCCAAACAAAAGTGCTTCCCAGGTGACTCAGTGTTAAAGAATCTGCCTGCCAATGATGGAGATGTAGATTCAATCCCTGGGTCAGGAAGATCCCATGGAGGAGGAAATGGGTATCTACTTTTGTATTTTTGCTTGGAAAATCCCACAGAGAAGCCTCGTGGGCTACAGTCCATAGGGTTGCAAAGAGTTAGACAAGACTTAGTGACTGAGCACACACACAAACACCAGGATGCAACAATAACAATATTGTCAATAACAGCAAAATTAGAAGACAGGAAGCTATCAAAGAAATAAAACATGAAAAATTTGCAAATGAATACTCAGATCAAAGGATGAAAATCGAACAAACAAGAAGGAGAAATATCAAGAAAGTAGAAAGCATTGAGAAAAAAGAGATTCTAAAAGAGTACAGAGACTGGTCAAGGAAAACTATGCCTAAGATGAGGTTGTGAAAGGTTTTAATAACAATATTGGAAACTAAAAGACAATGGTCTTAAAAATTTTAATACCCAATTCAGGAAATTGAATTAAAACTATTTGTCATCCTGTTGAATTCTATTCTCATAGCCTGTTAACAAAACCTATGGAGGACAATAATGCCTAACTCTAAAAGTGTTCTAAGGATTAAATATTACTTTTATGACACAACAAAAAGGTATCTGATAAAGTTACTAATTTTCAGAATTATCATTTATATTATTTAATCGATGTACAGCCATACTAACTCATATACAACAAAAATACCACTAGCTTTGACTAGATGGACTTTTTTGGCAAAATTTGCTTTTTAATATGCTGTCTAGGTTGGTCATAGCTTTTCTGCCAAGGAGTGATTTCATGGCTGCAGTCACCATCTGCACTGTCATTGTTTCCACTATTTCCCCATATTTGCCATGAAGTGATGGGACTGGATGCCATGATCTTAGCTTTCTGAACTTTGAGTTAATATTCAGAAAAACTTTCTGCATATTAAATTTTAGTAATTAAATAAATAAAGTGGTCATCAAATGGATCACTGCAAAACTATGTAGAAACATGAAACAATAATTAGAAATTCCCAAAGAAAATGGCAGTTAAGTCACTATACAAAATTATAAATAGTTAGAGTATTAGCTTCTTGAATTATGATTCTTCAAGAACTCAGTTTACTAGCATGTTACTATTTTTAATAGTGTTCATATTTTTGTAGAAAATAAAAATAAGCAAAAAGAAAATGTGTTAAAAATCACCCTAAACCTCATGCCCAAGCACTATCTTAACATTTGAGATTATGATTATATAAATATATATATGTTTATACATGTTTGTCTGTATTTATGCAATACATTAAATAATATATATAACATAAAATTTATATTTATAATATAAATTATACACACACACACACACATAACACCTTTTATTGAACTTTTTATTTTGTATTGAGATATAGCTGAGTAACAACGTGGTAATACCTTCAGGTGAACAGTGAAGGGATTGGCCATACATATATATGTATCTATTCTCTCCCAAACTCTCCTCCCATCCAGGCTGCCATGTAACAGTGAGCAGAGTTCCATGTGCTGTACAGTAGGTCTTCTGCAGGTACACACCACTGTTTGTTAAATAACAGGTTTGTATATTTTAACTTGCAACCATGTTTTCCCTTCAACAAATTATCACAAACTTCGTTTAGTGGCATAAATACTACAAAGAAATCTTTTAAAATTGCCATTTAGCATTTCATTATATGGATATTTCACACAATGCATTCTCTTGCTGTGAGGCAAATACTTGTTTCCAACATTTTAATTTTCTATTAAGTGATATAAAAACCAATCTTATGGCTAAATCTCTATACATCTTTGTTTTTATAAATTCTTAGAATTTTAAAATTATTTGTCATAAATATAAATTTATGTGTCATAAATATAAATGTTTTAACTTGGATACACACTGCCAAATTGTGCTGCATTGCTACAATTGTGTTGTAGCAATTAACATCTTTGCCAATAAGAGATAAGAAGGTATATGGATTTTTGAATGCTTGTTAATTTGGGGTTTCAAATTTCTGTTTCCTTACTTTTTCCTTACTTTTCTTAACTTTTCTAATTGGATAAGAACCATGATACTGTACAGTTACTTCCATCAGTATTGGGTTATAATGGTTTTAAATATTAGAAACATTTGTGTCTATGTTGTTCCAATTTTCTTGAAGCACCATGCTCAGAGTCAATTTAGGATTTAAGTCTTGGCACTGCCATTTACAAGCTATATAATGGATTTCTATTCTTGGAACACGAGTATCACTGGAAAACAACTAAAACAACAAAAATAAAGTAAGTAATATAAAAGATATTTCTTAAATGTTCCCATCAGGTAAGAAAAACAGTAAGGAATTCTGAGGACAAGACTAAGTGAAGACTTGTATTCAGAGTAGTAATGTGCACTTGAGTTCTCTTTTGTCTGAAGAATATTTGCTGAATCAGCTGAAAGTGAAAGTGAAGTGAAAGTGAAAGTCGCTCAGTCGTGTCCAACTCTTTGTGACCCCATAGGCTATACAGTCCATGTAATTCTCCAAGCCAGAATACACGGAGTGGGTAGCCTTTCCGTTCTCCAGGGGATCTTCCCAACCTAGGGATCGAACACAGGTCTCCCACATTGCAATTTTAATTTCATGGCTGCAGTCACCATCTGCAGTGATTTTAGAGCCCCCCAAAATAAAGTCTGTCATTGTTTCCACTATTTCCCCAACTATTTGGGAAACAAATAGTTTCCCACAAGGGAATAGCCACAAGGGAAGCCCGAGAATACTGGAGTGGGTAGCCTATCCCTTTTTCCAGAGGATCGTCCCAACCCTGGAAGTGAAACGGGGTCTCCTGCATTGCAGGCAGATTCTTTACCGAACCGACTGAGCTATCAGGGAACTTGAGTATTAATTTCTGTGGCTTCAAAAGGCAGGATGTATAACAGCAGAAATCCTCTAAAAATGTTCAGACCACAAAGTACTACTCCCTTAGTATAAGAGGTCATTAGACACAATAATGAAGATTATAATATACTAGGAAACACTTCTAGAACTATGGTGTTCTAAGTGCTTCAAAGATATTAACTCATTTTATCCTCACAAACAACAAAATAGGCACCATTTTAATCCTTATTTTGGACACCATGACACTGAAGAACTGAAAGGTTAAGTAATTTGTTCAAGGTTAGTAGTAGAGCCAAAATGCAAATTCAGATGGTCTGATGTCCAGAGACAATGCTCTTAAGTGTTATTCCATACCACAGCCACCTACTTGCTTCCTTCCCTAAGAGGAAATGTAGGGGAAATTGCCTATACAGAACTTTGGCACTGGATGGATGGGAAAAATAAGTCCTTTCTGATCATTTTTAACCATAAGCGATCCTCACTGGAAGTGTCACTCTCCTCGGTTACATAAAATCTCAAGCCAAGAATTTAAAGTGGTGGTATATTAATCATTGTTGCTGTTGTTGTTCTATTGCTATTAATAGTATTGTATTATTTTTCAGACATCTGATAAAAACAAATGTAAACCTTGAAAAATTCACTTTTAACACTGGTATGAAAATATTTTCCCATGTAAAATTCAAAGAAAAATGAGTATCTCAAGATGTTAAAAGTCATTTAAATACATTAAAAAATAAGACATAATATGTAAAACAAACAATACACGGCAGAGTCACTCCTAAGTAGTTGCCAGGTATTAGAATAGCTGCACACACAATAAGTATGTCTGTTTCAAGTAATAAAAAGTTTAACACTCTAATAAAAGAAGATTGATTCTGAAAAAGTAGAGAATTTTTTAACATGCAAAGTATGATACAGTGAAAAAGTCAATCAACAGGTTAAGCAATAACTTCAGTCTAGTTGAAAAGAGAATTAGATAATTGTGAATAAATTATGTCAAATGTAGTCCTGAGAGGTGAAGAGCACAGAAAATATTGTAAAAAGATCTCATATACATCTGAATTAGAGCTGTAGCAAAGCAAGAAAGAGATTGAGGCTACATTGGAAGAGGAAAATTGTTAATACAAGAAAAAGAAAAGAAATCAAAAGAAAAAAAAAAGATAAATTACATTCAAAGGACTGACAGACCAATAATTAAACTTCTGAAAAAAAAAATAGAATCCACAAGACAGTGAAATAATATATTTCATGGGCTAGAAGAAATTAACCTAATAACCTAGAATTCTATACCCAACAAAATTCTTCTAACAATGAGAGTGAAATAACGTCATTTAGAGATAAAGACTGAGAGTTTATTACTCTCATATCCTCACTGAATATACTTTCAATCAAAAGCTCTGAGGAATGATGAGGGGGAAAAAAGTGGTAAATATAAATAAATAACATTAAGATTATGAAATATAATATTTGTTTCTTACAGAATTAAAAACACTAATAAAATACATAAATTTGGGAAAGGTAAGCAAATTTAAAATATTCTCTTCTAGTAAGCAAATTTAAAATATTCTCTTCTAAAGTCTTTTCATTTTAGTAGAGAGTAAAGGTATGTACATAATTTAAAAGGTATAAATGGAAATATTTCTAGGTTAAGTATAACCTCCAAACTAGGTAAGGAAATTAAAAAATGAGAAAAAAATACTGAAAAATACAAAAAGAAGTCAAGTCAATAAAAGAACGGAAAAGAAACAAAGAAAAGATGAAAAAATAAAAACACTAAATAAAATGGTAGAAATAAACCCAAAGATATAAGAAATTACAATTAAAGTAATGGGCTGTATATTCCAGTTCAAAAATGAAAAAGATATTAATGTAAATATTATAAAAATTATATTAATATCAGGAAAAAGGCATTGCTAGAAATAAGGACCATTATAAATGATAAAAAGTTCACTTCTTCAAGAAAATATAACAAAGTTGTATGCAACTAACAACCTCAAAATACAAAGACCAAAATTTGACAATGAAAACTAAACCATGTGAAATGGAAGATCCATAATTTGGCTTAGCAGTTGAAAGGTCAAGAAGACAATGTTATAAAAACATAAACGATTTGAACAGTTAACTTTATCTAATGGACATGTATATGAAACAGTACCAAGAGTTGTAAAATATACATTATTTTCAAGTACATTTCCAAAACAGAACATTTAAAAACCTGATCACAAAAAGGACACCAAAGTAAGACTCAGCAACTTAAATAATATTATACAAAGCAGATTCTTTCACAACCATGAAATTAAGAGAATTTAATAACAAAATGATAACCAGAAACAACTCAATTGTTTTGAAAATAAACAGCATATTTCTAAATAATTCAAAATGGAAATTAAAACTAAATATTCCTTTATATGGAATATTTGACCATATTAAATGACCATATCAAAAGAATTAAATGAACCCTTAATATGAAAACTTGTGGTATACACTGAAATCAATAGTTGAAGAGGATTTTACCTTAAATATCTACTATGGGAAAGAAGAATGAAAATTAGTAATCTGAGAATCCAATAAGATTGTATAAGAGAAGCAAAATAAAGTTAAAAAAAAAAGGACTTGAAAAAAAGCAGAGGATAAATAATTAAGTAAGAACAGAAGTTAATGAACTAGAAAACAGAGATAAAAGAGATGTGACAGGAAAGCTAAACGTTGACTCTCTGAAAAGCCTAAAACTTCAAACCTCTGGAAAGATTCAGCAAAATGTTCTAAGAAAGAAAAGAAGAAAAAAAAAGGGGGTGGGGGAGGAAGAGTGGAAGATAAGGAGGAAGGAAGGCATGCAGAAATAGCTAATGTCAAAAACTACATGATTTCAGATTCTGTAGACATTAAAATGACAATACATTTGATGACAGATGAAATGAACAAACTCCCAGAAAAATATATTTAGCTTACTGACACCGATTCAAGATTAAATAGAAAAATCTGTACAAAATTATTAAAGAAATAGCTGCTGTTGCTGCTGCTGCTAAGTCGCTTAAGTCATGTCCGACTCTGTGTGACCCCATAGACGGCAGCCCACCAGGCTCCCCAATCCCTGGGATTCTCCAGGCAAGAATACTGGAGTGGGTTGCCATTTCCTTCTCCAATGCATGAAAGTGAAAAGTGAAAGTGAAGTCGCTCAGTCGTGTCTGACTTTTAGGGACCCCATGGACTGCAGCCTACCAGGCTCCTCCATCCATGGGATTTTCCAGGTAAGAGTACTGGAGTGGGTTGCCATTGCCTTCTCCAAAGAAATAGAATTGACAGTAAAAATCTCCCCACAAGTAAAATTCTAGACTCAGTTGTAGAATGTAAGGTGTTATTTAAACTCTATGATTTTTAGTTCACTTATGACATCCTATTAAATTATTTCATATTATACTACCTCACAAGAAATTTAACTTGAAGATTACATTAAAAAGTACATAAGGCAATTTGTGAACTCTAACGTATTACAAAAACTATAAATATTTTTCACCCAATTTAGATTAAAATCAGAAAGCCTATAATTTTAAAAATAGATAAATTCCAAAGAATCTTCCACAAGGTCAAATTTTCTCAAGGCAAATCTTATTTTGCTACTGCATCCACTAAATACTTAATGACACATTCTTTCAGAGGTAAAATGAACACAAAACAAAATACAAGTGCAAATTTAAATGCTGAAAAAATTTAGATTTTTAAAAACTCAATATTGCATGTTAAAAACTTACTGACAAAATAACAAAATGTAATTTAAGCAGTAGCTATTTTTTGTTTGGTACTATAGGTTAAACAGGGCTTCCCAGGCACTGATAGTGGTAAAGAATCCTCCTGCAATGCAGGAGACTTAGGAGAGGAGGGTCAGATCCCTGGGTTGGGATGATCCCCTGGAGGATGGCACAGCAACCCACTCCAGTACTCTTGCCTAGAGAATCCCATGGACAGAGAAGCCTGATGGGCTACAGTCCATGTGGTCCCATACAGTCAGACATGACTGAAGCGACCTACCACAGCACAGCACGTAGGTTAAACATACAAAGGAACAAAAATAATATTCCCAAATAGGATGAGGAAGCACAATGACAGAATGTTTCATGGGTAATGAGTTAATGCATTTTTCCTCCTGAAACATAACCTTCTATAATTGTGTTTTCATAAAATTCATGTGAATATATTCATATCCATCTTTTCATGTTTGTGTTCATTAAACAAAGATGGTAGTGCCTAACAGGTATGTGGCACAGGTATAGATGCTGAGGATACAAAGATGAAAAACAGTGAATCTCACAATTTTACAATCCAGTGAGGAAGAGAGAGAAATATAGAGAAGTACCTGGGTGTACACAGAGTACTACAAATCACAGAGGAGGTACATCTAATGCAAAATGAAAAGATCAGAGAATATCCCTAAAAGGAATGACTTCTAAGCTGCACAGTAGAGAAGAAATTAGAGATAGCCAGGGAGAATGGAGAAGGTGGGCCATTCGAGAAGAAGGGAATGAAGCCATTACTGCCACAGCTCCTCATACTACTTCTTACACCTTCACCATGCACACATTATATTACATTGTTCAAGCATGGCATTTGTCACAAAAATTTCATAAAGAGCAGGATTTTAAATTTAGTATTGAATAATGCTAAAAAGATCAAATTGCCAACATCCACTGGCTCATAGAAAAAGCAAGGGAATTCCAGAAAAATATCTACTGCTGCTTCATTGACTATGCCAAAGCCTTTGACTATGTGGATCACAACAAACTGTGGAAAATTCTTAAGGAGATGGGAATACCAGACTACCTTACCTGCCTCCTGAGAAACCTGTATGCAGGTCAAGAAGCAACAGTTAGAACTGGACATGGAAAAACAGACTGGTTCAAAATTGGGAAAGGAATATGTCAAGGCTGTATGCAGAGTACACCATGCAAAATGCCAGGCTGGGAGAAGCTCAAGCTGGAATCAAGATTGCTGGGAGAAATATCAATAACCTCAGACATGCAGATGACACCACTTTTATGGCAGAAAGCAAAGAGAAACTAAAGAGCTTCTTGATAAAGGTGAAAGAGGAGAGTGAAAAGGCTGGCTTAAAATTCAACATTCAAAAAACTAAGATTATGGCATCCGGTCCCATCACTTCATGGTAGATTGATGGGGGAAATGTGGAAACAGTGATGGATTTTATTTTCTTGGGCTCCAAAATCACTGCGGATGGTAACTACAGCCATGAAATTAAAAGAAGTTTGCTCCTTGGAAGAAAACCAATGATAAAACTAGACAGAGTATTAAAAAGCAGAGGCATCATTTGGTCGACAAAGGTTTCTGTAGACAAAACTATGGCTTTTCCAGTAGTCATGTAGAGATGTGAGAGTTGGACCATAAGGAAGGCCGAGTGCCAAAGAATTGATGCCTTAGAATTGTGGTGGTGGAGAAGACTCTTGAGAGTCCCGTGGACTGCAAGGAGATCAAACCAGTCAATCCAAAAGGAAATCAACCTTGAATATCACCGGAAGGACTGATGCTGAAGCTCAAGCTTCAACACTCTGGCCACCTGATGCAAAGAGCCGTCTCACTGGAAAAGACCCTGATGCTGGGAAAGCTTAAGTGCAGGAGAAGATGGGGATGACAAAGGACGGGATTGTTGAATGCATTACTGGCTCAATGGATATGAGTTTGAGCAAACTCCAGGAGATAGTGGAGGACAGGGAAGCCTGGCATGGTACAGTCCATGCAAAGAGTCGGACAGGACTGAGCAACTGAGAAACAACAATGATAATGCTAAAAATGAACTCTAATAATATGAATTATATAATGTATTTGAATTATTCTTCTAACAAACATCTTAAATTTATTTTGCAATCAAACTTTAGAGATTCATGTTTGATTAGTATACAATGAAATTTTTTAAAAATCATGCCCATCTTGTTTTCGTTTTCTACGTACGGTTAGAAATTCTAAGAAGCCAAGCGATCTATGATGGGATGGAAAAGTTGGGTCTATCCCTTGTTTAGAACAAAGAAAGGGCACTTCACTGAATAGCATTCTAAAATAGTCCATGTACTAATTTGCCACCTTAGCATGTAGGATGTATCAGAACATCAACAGGTTGTGTTTGCCTGAAAAGGTTCCCTTAACAAAGGCCACTATTGGCTCTTCTTCCCATGGTAATTGTTTCTTATACCAATACTTCTATCTTTTCTATGACTCCAGTAGTATTTACTCTTGAACCACTAAGTTAAATATTAAAATAGTTTCAAGGCTGTAATGTTTTAAATTATATTAATTTTGATCTCTGTAAGAAATGTGACCCCACCATTAGGGATATCTGTTACACTGAAGAGGAAGAAAAGCCACCAATGGAAAGCAAAATAGAAAGATCAAGCAGGAAGTAGCAACACAGCTGGGACTGTGTTCAGCTTTGGTTTAAAAAAGAAAAAAAATAATACAAGTGAATAATGTACATTTTATTTTCTTTATGCTGCTTACATGGATATATGACGAATTTATTCTAAGGCAACAGTCTGATTTCTCACAGAATGTTATATTTTCTTATAGGAACTTATACTCTGAATAAATTTTTCCCCTGGTGACTAAGAATGTTCTAGTCTTTTACAACATAAATTATGCTTTTCATAGTTTCTTCTGTATACTTTTTTGGTCATAACAAGGACCTTAAAATTTCTTTGATTCGCCAATGAACAGACTGTGAGCTCCCAGTAGGGCCAATGTTCTGTTCTTGTAAATCTTCTGCTTTGTAAATGCCTGAGCCACCAGGGAAGCCCAAGAATACTGGAGTGGGTAGCCTATCCCTTCTTCAGCTGATCTTCCTGATGGAGAAATTGAACCAGGGTCTCCTGCACTGTAGGTAGATTCTTTACCAGCTGAGCTACCAGGGAATCCCACAAAGAATCCAGGTTTACACATTCAGCTAGCTGAATAAACTAAGCAATTCTGATTACACACATAAATGTTACATCAAAATCAAAATACTCAGCTGAGAAATAGTCCAGGAAAAACTATAGGTACTAATACTTTATTGAAAGAACTCAGCATTTAGAATCAAACAGATCTGGCCTAGAATCTTACTGTATCCATGATGCCACAGAAGTGTAACAGACAAGCTACTTTATTTCTTCTAGGCTTTTGCTTTTTTTTTCTTGAAATAGAGGGAATAACATATACTCTTCTGAGTATCAAATGAGGTAATAAATGCACAGCAGTAAAACAGTAGAGATTACCATTTTCAACTCTGCTTTTTATCAAAGTACATGCAGAGGTATTTCTTAGGTCAGTGGCTCAGAGATTTTGCTAAAGTAGATAAAAGCACTATGTTATTTAACTTCATGCCCAGATCAACCTTATTCCTACAATATTTCTGAGGCAGAAGAAAGGAGGATGGGATGAATTAGAACAGCAAATTGTTACATGACTTCAAAAAATTTTCCTTCTAATTTAATTCTGGCCTACCTGGATCACTTTAAGTCTGAAGACTCTGTGAGTGGTTAACATCGGTAAGTGAAATAAGAAAGGGCTTGCTTTGTGTTTATGGATATGTATTATGTATACACTGTTCAACATATTTGTGTATGTATACATATGCACATGTGACACATGTATATACATATACCTTACACAAAAACACACATATAAGACAAATCTACACATGGGAAAATCAAGGCCAAACAAAAACAAAGAGTAATGTAATGAGTCGTAGTTTAAATTTTTAACATGTATTTTTACTGGAAACAGAATTTTTAAGAAGTTTAGTATTCAGTTCATATTATAGCTGAGGCTAGTAGTCATTATAGTGAAATAAAATGAAGCTTTTAAAAAAAGCAACCCCTAGCTCTCCAATTTAACTCTCCAATCTAACTAGCTAGCTTACATAGATGGTAAAGTAGTACTGAAATTCCTTTACTTAAAATTATTTTATGTTCCAAAAGGATGTACATTTAATTCTGTTTATTTATATGTTTACAATGACAGCATACAAGCAGTAGTTACAGTTTTATCACTGTTTTAATTTTAAAAACTTTGTTGATCTTTCTTTGTACTATGTCTAGCTTTCTTTTCTGCTTTTGTACTTATTAGACAGATGGAGCTACTAATATTTATAAAATATATCAAAAGTAATATTAAAGATATCATGGATGAATAACCAACAGTTAAGCTATACAGGACTATTAGTGACTGCTACTGGTGCAGTAGAATACAGATTTTTTCTTAATTGTGAACATCAAGTGAGGAAAATGAAAGATTGTACTTTACAAAGATGCTAATCAATAAATCAATCTTTTCCCACATTCTCTTCTTACAATGTGACTGACGCTTCTCCTACTGAGAGGTAGATGCTGTTTTCCCTTCTCTTCACATAAGCCCATGACTGTTCCAACAAGTAGAATATAGTAAAGATGAGGTCACCTGAGGCTAGGTCATAAAAAGTGTAAAACTCCTACCTAGTTTTCTTCTTCTTTAGGCACTTGCTTTGAAGTGGTCACCATTCTATGAAGAAGCTCAAATTAGCCCAGGAGGAGACCATACAAAGTGCCCCTTTTAGAGAAGAATTAATCCCCCAGCCAACATCCAGAATTAACTGCTAAAAAAGATGAATGAACAAGGATGTAGATGATTTTACTCCTCAGAGCCTTTCAATCAAGTTGGACCTCAAACATCGTGGAAGTGACACAAACCATTCCCACTATGCCCTGTGTGAAAACCTGACCAAGAATCTGTGAGTATGATAAATGGATGTTTTAACCAATTAGTTTTGGGTCATTTGTTATGCACTGTTAGATAACTGGAATAAGGTACTTCTATACATGCAAGTTTGAGACTCTGGCATTGAAGGCTATTTATAGAGGGCTATTTGTACAGGTTTGTACTTTTATGAAAATCTGAATATATAGCTCTGATGATGGAGATGGGGAAGACAAAAGGAGGTTAACTTCTGAACCAATTTCCCCAGTTATATGGCTCTTGCTTTCTCTTGCCTTAGGGACATCCTGTTCTATTCTCTCAGCCTGAGCATTCATCCTCCTCTGTGACCCAATACTCACTCTGATCTTCACTGGCAAATTCCTGCTTTCCTCAAAGGTCTTAGGTCTTACATGAAATGTCACATTCTCCTGGAAGACTAATCTAACTGTTAAGGAATGGGTTTAGGAGCCCACTCTACTAGAATGTGGTTAGTTTATCTCATTATATTCCAGTTATTTATCTCTCCATTCTACCATTCTGTAAGTTCCTTGAGGGTATGAACTTTCTGATTTACTACTGCATACCCAGCATAGCTCAGTTGGTAAAGAATCCGCCTGCAATGCAGGAGACCCTGGTTCAATTCCTGGGTTGGGCAGATCTGCTGGAGAAGGGCTAGGCTACTCACTCCAGTATTCTGGCCTGGAGAATTCCACGGACAACATAGTCCATGCGGTTGCAAAGACAAAGAGTCAGACATGACTGAGTGACTTACATTTTCACCCAGCATCAAGTAGTGATTGATAATCTATAAAAATCAGTTTGATGAATGAGAATATTAGTGAATGAATGCTCCTTTCTACCTCTACCCTGCACACGGACTTCAAGGGAAGATACTGGAAAATAAGAAAAGGCAGATATTCAGAAATTATAGGAGGTTAGACAGGAATGAACAAAGACACAAGGAAAAGTTAGCAGCTTTTCAAATGAGTCTTTCCTAATTCAGAGTATCCCAAATATACCAAAGGTTTCAGGTGGTCTGATGAATTTCAGAGATAAAAGTCTTCATCCTGGTTTCAGAAAACTCTGTAAATCAGACTCAGTTCTCCCTCTGTTTGTTTTACCTCTTTCTCTTTTGACACATACTCTCATTTCAAGTCATCCTGGCCTGTAGACCTTCATGATAACCACCAGAAATTCAAAATCTCCTAATTTACTGAGGTCTGCCATTAAAAATGCCCCATACTGGTGGGATGGGGAGGGAGATGGAAGGGAGGTCCAAAAGGAAGGGGATAAATGTATACCTATGGCTGATTCATGCTGAGGTTTGACAGAAAACAACAAAATTCTGTAAAGCAACTATTCTTTAAATAAATAAAATTTTAAAAAATGCCCCATACTTAGGAACATACACCTGGCAGATTTCCAGACTGTATTGATTTCATATATTTTATTCTTTTCATTCATTAAAACAATCTACAAGAAATAACATCATTATAAAAACTACCATATAAACACATTCATGAATTGACAAAAGTTTAAGATGGATCCCAATTTTCTGGAGAAAAAATAAGGACATATGACTAAAGATTACAAAATTATGCTCCAATTCTTGGAAGTTTTTGCTTCCATTCCTTAGTGCTGATTTAACCTAAGTATTGATTTAATTATAACAATTAACTCAGGAGTATGAATCACTTTATCCCTCCCTAGAGTTATTAATGGAAATGAGGGACTTCTTTCATTAAACAAATTAGCCAGTAACGAATCACTTTTGAGTTAGAAACATCTTTCAGCATTTACTGTCTACTGGAGGTAGTCTTATATAATAAGTCTCTTCAAGGAGTACAAGTCCATGCTTTTTGTAAGCTTTTGTATTTATCCCTCTTCCTCGTTGTCAGCTACTATATAACTACCTCTTCAAAAACTCCTCTCTTTTTTTTATCCTTTGGCACCTGGTTCACAGACTTTTTCTTTTACCCAAAAGTTGCAGTCAACCAGAGTAACCAATATGTGCTGCATTTAATGACCCTGTACATATCTTCCATTTCTTGATTTTTCTTAATGACTCAATCTGCCATTTCTTTACATGGACATGCCCCAGATATCATTACTGCTCTACCTTCAGATAATATATTTAGACATTCTGTATTACTCTCTAATCATGATCCACCCCCAACATTGCAGCATTCTCTTCTAATTACAATCCAATATATATAGATTCTCAAGGCAAGTCATCCCTGAAGTAGGAAGCAGAACAGGATGAAAGTCTTAGAACTTCTTAATCTTTTAGTTATTTACACTTTATATTTTTATAATGCATGGTTTTACAGAATACATAAAGTAGATACTATACTAGTATAATTTAATGTACTTTTAATAAGCTTTATATAAAGTATATGAGCATGGAAATTAAAACAATAAATTTATAAATACACGTACACATTGGTGGTATGTGTTAAAAAAAATTGGAGAGGACTTCACTGACTACTTTCTGTATTTTGTCCTTTCTCTTACTGGCTTCCCTATTCTGCCTTTATTGCATTGTACATCACTTAAACCACTCCCCTGTCAATATATTCAATTTTTCTGCCACACTGTCCTCCCATCATACCTGGGTTCCTGAGTGCTTCAAGAGAAAAATTACAAAATATAAAGCTCTATGGATAGTGGCCACCATAAATCCTTGGTTAGCATCTTGAATTTGGGCCTCAATGATGCCTGGTAATCCTATTAGTTTCTCCTCTTTAGCTTTCTCATCCTCCATAGTGATTATTTGAAACATTCATCACTTTTCTAAAAACTCTGCCTTTACCATCTCATCCCTCACACCCAACTAATCATATAAAGTGCTGTTTAACAGGGGAAAAAAAAAATCATTTTCCTTAGATTATACTAAAAGCTAATATTCACAGATTTCCAACATTTCTTCTTCCCTCCTCTTAGAATGGAAAGGTATGTCTGTGTTCTGGTTTCGAAGTCTCACTCTTCTTACCTGTTTATCATTTCTGTTGCTAATTTGTTTAGTCTCTCTACTGCCCTTAGCAGTTAAACATGCACAAGTCACTTCCATTATAGCAAGAGCCCTCCTTCAACCTCAAGCTCTGCTCTCTCCAGCTAGTACCCTTTTTCTCCTCCTTCTTTTTACAATCAAACTCCATATAAGAGTGGAGACATCAACTGTCTTCTTTTCTCCACCCTTCACTTACTACTCAACTACAGTAACTAGCCTTCCATGACCATTAATTTAGGTCATTAATTCATATTTATATTGGTAAATTCAAAGACACATTTTAATCCTTATTTTTCATTACATCTCATCAGCTTTTGACCCAGCTGTTTCTTCACCTCGGAGACACCAAAGAGTTTTCCTCCTGTCTCACCGATTATTATTCTCCTTTGTGCTCTCTTCATCATCAATGATTCTGAAACTGTGGCTGAGTCACCCGGGGAGCTTTTGAAACATAGATATCTTAGGATACACGAAGACTAACTTGAATCACAATCCCTGGAGAGTGGAGCCTGGGTATCATATTTTTAGAAAGCTCATTAGGTGATTCAGATACAGTTGAAAATTAAGAACCTCTGCTTTAAAAGTTGTCCACAGGGCTCTGCCACAGGCCCTCTTTCCTTCTTATAGTATACATGTACAAACTCACCTAATCTTGTGGTTTAAGTTATGATTTACACACTGATAAATTCCAAATGTGTATCTTCAACTCAGATCTCTCTTCTGATCTCTAGACCAATGTATTCAAATCATTCATTTAGACAAAAAACATTCTGATGGCTTGTATGTTTGTATATCTCAAACTCAAAATGTCTCTGATTGCACCACTCACTCACTTCCCATCCCCCATATAACCTGCTCTTAATACTGTCCTTCCAACAAACTATTAAATTCCAACAACTATGCCTCTTAAATTATCTCCCCAATCTATTACTTTCTAATCTCATTCTTCCTAAAAGTCACCATCTTTGCTTAACTGGACTGATGCCAGAGATTCTTAACTGGCCTCCCACCTGTGATCTTGCTCTTTTCTGCAATCCATACTCTTCAATGTAACCAGAATGATTCTTCTAAAATGCAAACTTTATTGCACTATTCTACTCCCATTACTCAAACTTTATCATGCTTTAAACCTTCCAGTGGCTTCTCTTTGCCTTCAGAACAATTTTTAAATACCTCACCAGAGGTTATAAAGTCCTTCATGACTGTGCCCCTGCCTGCCCTTCGCCCACCTTCAAAGTTTAAATACTGAACCTCCAGTTCTTTAAAGGGCCATCATTCTCACTCCACTAGGCACTGGCATAAGATTATTTCTACCTGAAATAATTTTTCCACCTCTTTACCACTCTAGGTGACTACTTATTTTTCAGGTCTTAATTTAAATGCTGCAGCTTCCAAGGAGGCCTTTCCTAAATTGTCCAATCTGTGGTAAAGACCAGTGGCACAGTTGATACTCAACAAATGGTCAAATGTAACTCCTCTGATTTTCTAGCATGCCTTCAAAAAGTTGGAGAAGGAAATGGCAACCCACTCCAGTTTCCTTGCCTGGAAAAATCCCATGGACAGAGGAGCCTCGTAGGCTACAGTCCGTGGGGTCCCAAAGAGTCAGACACGATTGAGCGAATTCACTTCACTTCACTTCACTTCAGGAAGGTTAGGGGAATGAGACTGATTTCTGGCCAGTAAGATGTAAAGGAAAAAGATGTAAACAACATACAGACTGTTCTTAAAAATGTCCATTTCTCTACTTCCTACTACCTCTGCCATGACACCTGAAGAAGTCATGTTTCTGCAAGATGGAGAAGCAATGCTTGATATAAACTGGACACTTATTGTGTGAAAAAACAAATTTCTTGTGTATTAAATTACTGAGATTTCTGGGTTAATTTGCTACCAAATTTAACCCAGCCAACACTTGCTAACAATAATACAGGGCTCCAGCTATATACTCTCTCACCAAGATTCTTACTACATAGCACAGTTTGTTATTGCTTATCTGTCTGCCCTGATAAGACTCTGAACATCTTAAGGAAAAGTTTTGTGCTTCTCCTGCTCCCTGCCTTATCTCTACCATTAAAAAAACATTTTGGTACATAAATGAACATATCAATATAACCTACTTTGTCTAGAAGAATACAATAGAACCAGCAGTTTGAATTTATAATACTATATACCAGATATTTTATCTGTATTTTTTTCTATATCTTTTACTCTTAGTTAAAAGCAGTTGTACATATTTTGAATTTTTATTTTTTTCACTTAACATGAGGATGTACCTTTGTAATTACAAATTCATCACAAACTTCATTTATAGTGAGTACATAATAATTCTTTATGTATAAATACTGCCAGGTGCCCAAACATTTCCTGTTCTTGGACATTTAGGTGGTTTCCTGCAAACAATTTTAGATACAAGACAGTTTCTATGCTTGTTGAACTTACTTTTTTAATCTTTTCTCCTACAATTTAAAGGCTTACTAGATGCCTTGAATTGAATGAAACACTGATAATATGTATTGATTAAGTTTTTAGTGGGGAAAAATTATATCAATTCCAAAACAAAGGGTACTACCAGATATTGCATAAACAAAATGTCTGAACAAAATATAAACTACGATAAAGAGGAACATAACCAAAATGAAGACAGCATTGACTTTGATGATTCTCCTGCTCCTCCTCTACTCCACTCTAATTCTCCAATGATAACTGAAATTTTAATTCTAAGGAGAGTAAGAACCAAGGAAACCACAATGCTTGGCATCAGTTCAAGTTCTGGCCACTTCATTTAGTAGCTGTACAGCCTTATACATGATCTCTCTGTATTTTTATTATTTTTGAGAGGAGTGTGTCTCTTTCTACAGCAGGGTTTCTCAATGTATGTAACACTACGGATATTTTGGACTGGATAACTCTTTGTTGTTGGGGGCTGTCTTGCACAGTGTAAGATGTTTAGCAGCATATCTGACCTCTCAGCATATCTGACCTCTACCCACTGATGCCAGTGGTAATACCTTGCTACTGTCAGGTGAGGAAAATAAAAAATATCTTCAAACATTATGAAATGCGCTATGAGGGACCGAGAACTACTGCTTTAAGATAAGGAAGAACAATACTTTTTAGTTCTATGTGTGTATCTGTGTTCAGTTGCTCAGTTGTGTCTGACTCTTTGCGGCCCCACTGACTGTAGCCTGCCAGGCTCCCTTGCCCAAGGAGTTTTTCAGGCAAGAATAGTGTAGTGGGGTGTCATTTCCTACTCCAGGGAATCTTTCAGACCCCAGGGATTGAACCTGGGTCTCTTGTGACTCCTGAATTTACCACTGAGCAACCTGGGAAGCCTTTATAGTTCTATATTTTTGTTATTTCAGCAATTTATTTCACAATTTTTCCAGAACTCCTAACAAATTATCAGGTTAAATGTTTATAGTCTGTCTATATCATTTTCCTTTTCCTTCTTTGTTCTCTTGTGATTTGCTTTTAAATTGTCAAAAGCATATTAAAGAAAGAAAATGGAAAAGTGTAAATGTTAAACTATACAATTTGTCCTGGGGTAATTAAAAATGGATAATATTGCTCTTTTAACTCTTAACAGTATTTCAATTACTTTTCTATATTTTCTTTTAAGAAGAAAAGGGTTATTTCAATTTTCCTTCTCCCACACATGACCATTAATGGTGGCTTTATAGCTCAGGGATCCCAATTAATATTTAACATTGCAAGCACTGAAAAAAACCTAAAACTGCTGCTTCTCTCTGAAAACTTTTTTCCCAAGTGTGTTGAAGGTACCAAGAATACTCCAAAAATAATCTAACTCATATTAATAGAATTTAAAATGATTATTATGCAGAGACATTTATTGCTCATATTAAGCAATTTGTATTTATATTATTCTACACTCTCTAAATACTTTATAAATGTTAAATCTACTTACTAAATGTCCCCACTTTTTATACAAAAGGCATAAATTTTAAGCAAATAAAAATGAAGTCTTCAAATAAAGGTATTTCCTTAAAATACAATCTATATTACTAAAACACTTTGACATTAAATAATTCAGGTAAACTTATTACTTAAATAAGGATTATATATATATATTAAAGGGATGAAATAACGCAACCAATCATATGAAATATGACAGGTGGTCAGCCATAAACCAAATAACAAGTAATTACATTTAATTTTGTATTTCCCTCAATATCTAATATACAAATAACATGAAAAGGTAGTTTTAATTTCTAAAGCAATAGAATAAGGGAAAATTTGCTCACTCTCAAATGCTTCTTTAAATAATGTTATCTTGATATTCACTGTGTTCTTTTAATAATTTGAAAATGAACATTTCTATCACAAACAACATTTTCCCACCTGTTAAAAAGAGTTGCTGAATCTGGATTTCTTAATTGTGATCCAATATTTTCAACTGATTAGGCATATGCCTGAGAGTAATGTTAACCTTTCAAGTATATTTAGTGAATAAGAGCATAATTCACCATAATTTTATTTTTCATTTATTATTTATACCCTGCTGGCTTCTAGTAATGTTTTAAGATGACTGACTTGGTCTTTTACATTGGAATTATGAGGCACCTCTGAATGTTAGAAAAATCATTGGCTTTGGAGACAGACACACTTAGGTTTGAATTCTGTCTCGGCATAGTACCCATGGAACTTGGATCAAGTCACTTATCTTACTCTCTGAAGAGCCGATTCTATACCTGTTAGTCTGCTACCTGTATGTACCTGGCTTGTGGCTGCCATTCCGTAAGTTACATTTCTTCCTCTTAAAAACTGGTTAGACTTTTAGAAAATGAGGTATATTATTTTTCATAGTATTCTCTTCTAGCTCAGAAAAAGATAAGGCTTCGGTACTGTGCCTAATAGAAAAAACATCAGTATCTCAAAATACCAACGCAGATGCCATTCTGGATTCATTCTTTTTTTGAACTACTTTATATGTACTCACACCACTAAACTTAGTTGAATACTACTTAATGGGTACATATGAAAATGAGAGTAGAAAACTGAGAGTAATATTTTAAGACAGATAAAATGTAAGTGAGCTTGTGAAAATATTTTAACATCCTAAGGTAAACCTTCAGTTTAGAGCAGAGGACTTCAAATATAGTGCGCTGTACTGAATTTTCCTTCTGAAGATTTATATGAGATACTATAGTAATCCTTAGAAAGCCAATGCACTTCTTTGATCAAGTTTTGTCTGAAACTTATTAACACATTTACTTACTCTTTGGAGAAGTTAGCCTCTGTTTTAATTAAAAAAAAAAAATACTGCGAGGTCCTACATCCAGAGTTTCTGATTCAACAGGCCTTGAGTAAGGTCCTTGGAATTTGCTTTTCTAACACATTCCCAGGCTGCTGCTGTTACGTAGGCTATTTTAGCAGGATATGAGAACAGGCCAGACAGTATATTAAAAAGCAGAGACATAATTTTTCAGACAAAGGCCCATATAGTCAAACCTATGGTTTTCCAGTAGTCATGTACAGATGTGAGAGTTGGATCAAAAAGAACGCTGAGCATCAAAGAATTGATGCTTCCGAACTTTGGTGTTAGAGAAGACTCTTGAGAGTCCCTTGGTCATCAAGGAGATAAAACCAGTCAATACCAAAGGAAATCAACCCTGAATTTTCACTGGAAGGACTGATGCTCAAGCTGAAGCTCTAACAATTGGGCCCCCAGATGTGAAAACCTGATTCTTTGGAAAAGACCCTGATGCTGGGAGAGATTGAAGACAGGAGGAGAAGGGGGTTCCAGGAGATAAGAAGACTGGATGGTATCATTGACTCAGTGGATAAGAGTTTGAGCAAACTCTGGGAGATGGTGAAAGACAGGGAAGCCTGGTGAGTTGCATTCCATGGGGTCGTAAATAGTCAGACATGACTGAGTAACTGAAAAACAAATGAGAACCACTGGTCCAAATATCTCTAAATCGGTATTATTCCTAGTCTTCTGTAATCTGAATAATCTGTTATAATTTCGGGACACAATTCATTCATTTATTTCTCCGCTATTACTTGGCCAAGCTATCTAAGGTCCTGGTGATTAAGTGATGGGCAAGATAGACAAGGTTTCTGCTCTCATGGAACTTAAATTCTAGCAGTCAGGGGCACAATAAATATATAAATAAAGGAAAATACTGGTAGTAGTAGGTGCCATAAACAAAATCAAAACAATGCAATGTGACCTGAGTGATTTCTTTAGATTTGGCAGTGGATGGAGAAAACTTTTCTGAAGAGTTAACATTTAAGCTAAAATCTGACTAACAAAAGCCACCTATGGAAAGACTGAGGGAAGAGCATTCTAGGTAGAGGGAATAGTTGTGTAAATGTCCTAAAGGAGAAACAAGTTTTAAGTTTGGTGTGTCAAGAAATAGGTTAATTTGCATCACAAAGGAGAGTGTATAGACAGTGGCCAAGTCAATCATGTAGTATCATTTGTGGTGGGGTAAATAGTTTGGAGAGTTTTCTATAAGTGAAGAGCTCCAATACACCACACTGAAAAATTCTGCTATTAGAGTACAAATAATGAATACTGAAATTATCTGATGAGATTGTATCTGTAAGAAAAGGTCTCACCATATAAATAACAGAATATACAATTAATTGTTCAAAGGATGGTAGGCATGGTCTAAAAAACTTAGGACTAAAAACAGAAGTCAGAAGGCTCTACTACCTACTAGCTATGTGATCAAGGACATGGTAAAGTCTTCAGTTCTCTGGATCTCAGTTTTCTCATTTATAAAAAGGAACAGAGTAAGTATATCTAAGAATTGTTATGAAGATTAAACATGATAATGAATATATCATACCCAGTAATTACCCATTATTTTGTGGGTACTTAATGTTATTCCAGATCAGTCTCTTCTGTTCATACAGATAAATTCATTACCTCAAAGTAATGAAAGAACAATTGAAACATGCTGCGTTTTCAAGAAAATTCTTTCTTTTGTATCTGAATTTCCATAGCTTCAACTTTCCAACAATTCCATATCATTAGAAAGTCTATTTCTGAATGTTTAAATGTTACATAATAATAAACCCAGGAATAGTAGGTATTTTAAAATCAACATACAAGAACCTATATACCAAATAAACATAGCTCCATTCAAAGTATGGGGTTACATGGACTTCCCTCCGGGTCCTGTGGTAAGACTCTGTGCTCCTACTATAGAGGGCATGGGTTCCATCCTTAGAGCTCTGGTCAGGGAACTAAGGTCTCACATGCTGCATGGTATGGCAAATAAAAACCCCAAAAAACAAAGTGTAGGGTTGCTGGGCTACAGTTGTTCTGAATAGCTTTGAACCTCCTCTTCTAGAACTATTGTAAGAATCTATTTAGAAGCCCCACAGAGTTCTACTGATTTTAAACTTTCACTTGTTCTTAACCAAGAAACAAAATGTAAAAACTCTGCTTATCAGACATTACTCAGAAAGACAGTTGTTTGTAAATTCAAACTTAGCTTTCAACAAATGACTGATAACATTCATCATGTCACACTGTTTATAGACAACCTAAGGAGTTCAAACCTAAGTATTTATTTGAATCTAAGTATTTAATTGATTAAAGGGACACAGTACCTCAAGTATCACCATCTAGTAAAAGAGCACTTCTATAGTAAACAGACTCTGAATAACAAAACTGATATACAAATTACTGACTATCACTCTCTTCAGGATGATGAGGCCTGACATAAGTAACAGTTACTAAACAAGTAACCCCAAGGTCATATAACTAAACCTACTAACAGTCATAATATATCTCACTCAAAACCACAGGGGCCAGCAGAATTTCAGCACTGATACATATTTTTTTCTTTAATTTTAGAAAGGCAATATAGCGCATATACTATATATGATGTGACATCCTCAGAGGTGACAGGGGCAGCACCTGAGAACCAAACAAGTATTTCTGCAGTAAAATACAGCAGTATTCACATATGGGAAATATAAAGCCTATAAACAGCCTCACATAAATTCAGTTCTGGATTTGCCAACTGAGTTAAGTTTAAGTCAGATTTTGCTACCTTAACTAAATATAGTTTTCCTTAATTTTCTATTTAAAAAAGTGTAGGTTCCTTCCCTCCCTCTTCTGAACGTTATACAGTTCAGAGTTATAGATAAGGAATTATGGACCCATATCAGTATCTGGAAATGTTCTCTCAACATGCTCCATGGTCACTTTTAAAAAAGAAAATTTGGAAGGCTTCTTGACTAGCTAAAGACAGGGACAATAACCAAAATGCTTTTAAAAGCCCTGGATATCAGTAATTGTGCTAGTGACAAAGAATTCCTGCAAAAGTTTCAAAAGGCTGAGGTAATACGAAGAACGGTTTCTCTTGCAGTTGATGTTAGAAAATGCCATTATTCAAAATATGAGATTTAGATTAGCTTTTCTGCCACAAGCAACAATAATTACTATAATAATCATTACAGTGATGTGGGAAACCTTGCTTTATACTGGCTGCCAAGAAAATCAGTCATTCCTTGTTTCCTCAGGTTTAAGCAGAAATGCCCTGAACCTGGAGAGCGCTGCTTAACCCTGCCCTCATCTCAGTGGTCAGGACTTGCTGCAATTGGTTACTCAGACCAAAGAGATATCTGTGGCACAGAAGACCCATCCTTGGGTCACCCTGCTTACTGTTTCCTTCTCCCTCCTTCCTACTGCCTCCTTTTCTGTCAGCTTCTAACTGAGGAGCTGGAATCTACTCACTTCTACTTTCAAGTGCTTCTCTGATTTAAATTAGACCCCACCTTCTATTATCAGAGAATTTATATTTCCTCTAGAGTAGCTAATTTTCTGCTTGAAGTTCTCTGTTTGCTGAGACCCTCACTATCTGTCACCTCTTATCAGCCTAAATCAGCTTTGGTCCCAGGCTTCTTGTGGCCCGCCTCATCCTGTGTCATTGGTGATAAGAGAAGTGCTGTTATTCTTCTGAAAGTATTGGTTTTCAGTTAAAAATATGTCTTCCTTGTATGTTTTCTCTTCTTCACAGATCTCCCTTCAACTTCCATAATCAAATAAAATGGAAGCCATGAGCCAAATATTTTGAAAAAAGACAAAAATGTTTTATTAGAAAAAAAAGAACAATCAAAAATGTTTAATAAAACTCTTCAAAATGTGTCAATTTTCAACCAAAAAATAAGGAAAAATGATGGCAACTATAAAATGTTATTAGTTGAAGATGGAAGATAAGGGAGTGGGTTGCTTGAGAATGAGAGAAAAAAGGCCTCAGGGAAAAAAATCTGCCACCACTAAATGTCAAAAATATTCTATAAATAGTAACAAGATACCCTGTATTTACATAATGACTTTCTTCCAAAGAATTCATGATGATGCATTTTTTTGAAATGAAGACAAGTTTTTAAAGAAGCTAAGCTAATGTAGGGTAAGCTTGAATCACTCTTGAAAAGTATATATTTGTGCAGTGTTTCCAAAATAAAAAAAAACAAAAACACAACTGTATTAAAGACATTTTTTTTTTTTAATCTGAGATGAAGATTTTATCAGGCCTAAGTTTCCACTGAAAGGTCAACGTAACAATGATAAAAAATTTATACTTATTGAAATAATGACTTGGAAATCAACAAACATTTACTGAAATATTTAAATATTTTTAAAAGCTATATTTTAAGAGGTAGAAGATAAGGGAAAGTAATATCAAAGATCTGCCAAAATTGCTTTATTTATTCAACAGCTATTATAGTATCTTTTGTTTTATGTGTCCTTGTGTTTGGAATATTTTAAATTCTAGTTGGGTTAATTTTATAATCCCCAAATAAAGATGAAGCTTCTAGTTAGGCATGTCATAGGGAGTTGGTGGCATCTTTTATGAGAAGCATGGAAAAGGTTAAGTGATTTGCCCAATATTAATGGCAAAACAAGGTAGAGATCTTGTTTCTGACTTCAAGTACAATGCTTTTATGTATTACATAAACCTGTAATCCACAAAATGAAACTAAGTATTAAATTGCAAACAGGAAAAAAAAAATTATATAGTATTTCTAAGCCAGGCTGTCAATTTTGGGGGGGTAATCTTTATCCAGCAGGAAAGTTTCCTGACAGCAAAAATGTGAAGGATTAAAAAATATTTGTTATAAATGATATAAACAATGGATAAAAAGAAATATTTCAATAAGGGCATGGTGGAATATAGGGCTTTGATTGGGATGCTCTATATCTAATTTTTGGGTGAAATACTATAAATGAATATTATAAAGTAAAAAATATACATAATATACTTGGGGAAAGAATGTATGATATCTTTTCATCTTCTCATTTAAAAAAATATTCAACAATGAAAGTATGTTTACTGACTCTCAATCAAGCAGAGGTTATGATTTAAAACCATAAATCAATATGCAATCCTTTTACAAAAATATTTTCCACTTGAGAGTATTTCTCAATATTTCAAAAGTCATAATCATAATCTTTCATAACCAATCAAAAGTAGCTTTGTGAATATGCTTATATCTTGATTTTTGAAACTAAGATTCACTAACATATTATAGAGCAGATATACTTGATGGTTATTAAGAACAAAGTGAAAGTGAAGTCGCTCAGTCGTGTCCGACTGTTTGTGACCCCGTGGACTGTAGCCTACCAGGCTCCTCTGTCCATGGGATTCTCCAGGCAAGAATACTGGAGTGGGTTGACATTTCCATCTCCAGAGGATCTTCCCGACCCAGGGATCGAACCCTGGTATCCTGCATTCCAGGCAGATGTTTTAACCTCTGAGCCACCAGGGAAGAACAAAAGGGCAACACAAATTTTACACATTTGACTTCTGATTAATTTCACTATAGTCAGAAGTCAAAATTGTAATGTGCTGCTGATGGAAATCAGCAAACATGGGCAATAACAGAGTTTACATTCTGTGACTGAATATATTTGGTTTGAACCTCCACTCTCTCACACAGTATTTGAATAACTATGGGCAAGTGACTTCTTTGTGCCCATTTCTTCATAAATTTGTTGTGAGGATCATAGGAAATCATGCCTAAATGAGCAAGAAAGCATAATGCTTAGTAAATATTGGTTATAATTACTCACAAGAATTTTATAGAGGATAACATATTCATTCTACTGGAAACACGCCAAATGTTTTGAAATTGTGCCAAGGCTACTAGCAAAATGGTAACATTACTTTGTTTCTTTTTGGGTTGCAAATGGACAAGACAGTTCTGTAATAAAAACCTCCTTCCCCTGAATTGTCATGCAGATTAAGAAATGCACGTATAACAATTACATGAGGTTAATGTTTTATCCTTCAACTGGACAAAAAACTTCGTAAGGTTTCGTATCATGTTTGTTTCTTTTACCACTTACCCTAATACTAGTACTCTGGTGTATGGCAGTGACTCCATAAATAACTGTTGAATGAATAAGTGAATGAATGAGCTAATATCAATCAGAGAAGATACAGAAGGGCCAAAAGATGAATAATGGAAAATATGACCATCTGAGATAAAGAAAAATCCACAATGAGATGCTAGTGATCCTGGGCAAATGGCAAAGACCTGAGAAGTTTAAAGAATCTGAGAGTCAAAAGGAATAAAACTTGAAATCTTGACAGGGAGACGGATATAGGCTTTAGAAAAGGTAAGATAACACAGAAAACACTGAATGAGTGACAAGAATCTGAAAATCCATGTTTTATAATGAGAGATCCTTACATATAAACACTGCAGTATTTCTGGAGAGAACAGCATCAGTCTAAGACTACAGAGTCCTAGTCTACTCTAGGACCAGACAGAGGAAATTATACTTTCACAAAGTCTGAAGGATCCAGGAAAAGTGCCTTTGGTTTTGCATAAGAAGGATGAAAAACCTTCTGTATCTTTCCCTAAAGAGAAAAGAAGCATGGAAGGACACAGCACCAAAAAGAATGAGGCTACAGAACAAATGAAAGCAGAAAGATTCAGAAGAGTCTAAAAGTTATTTATATAGTATCACATTGAAGTGAATAAAAGGAAATATTAAGTATACTGGCCATGTGGAAGATTAAGTGATTTACCTACTAAATTAACGTAATCACTTTCAAAATGAGTAGTTACTGATATTTTGTATGGTTTGTGTGCTAAAATACCTGAAATTACCCCCACAAAGTTCTGAGTGACAGTTCAGTAGGCAATGTGTAAAAGAAACAGAAGGATTAAAGCTATGATTCTGGAGCAGACCCAGAGTTAGGGGCATCAGGTCATCTAAGCACATGGGCATCCATCTGGAGAAGCCTTCTGAGTGAGTGCTGCCTTGGGTTGTGCTGCAGAACAGGATCCCTTCACAGATAGTAGATAGGATTTATGGGGTGTGCCCATCACCTGTATCGGAGAAGGCGATGGCACCCCACTCCAGTACCCTTGCCTGGAAAATCCCATGGATGGAGGAGCCTGGCTGCAGTCCATGGGGTCACGAAGAGTCGGACACGACTGAGAGACTTCACTTTCATTTTTCACTTTCATGCAGTGGAGAAGGAAACGGCAACGCACTCCAGTGTTCTTGCCTGGAGAATCCCAGGGACACGGAAGCCTGGTGGGCTGCCGTCTATGGGGTCGCACAGAGTGGAACATGACTGAAGCGACTTAGCAGCAGCAGCAGCAGCATCACCTCTCTGTGCTGTTGACTGCGAGTAGTCCCTTGGTATTTGCAGGGGAGTGGTTCAGGACCCATGGAGGATCTGCAGATGCTCAAGTTCCAGAGTAGGTTGTTTCACGGAGGGCCAGCTCTACTCTTATTCCTCCTCAGACCCAGATATTTTGCTATGAGTAACAGGGATATATCAGTAACTGCTTGTCAAGGTTGATTTTGCTTGGCTCCATTTTCCATACATTCTCTATAGTTCAAACTATCTTTAAACTTTGTGAGAAATTTCATATTCCTCTGATTTTACAGCTTAAACCACGGAGATAGTAAGGGAGCAGAGAACATAGGTAATTTCCACTGGAACATAATTAATTAGGAGTTAACTGCATATATCATATGTTACATCCTGGAAATGATTATAAATTTTACAGGTATAACAATTTAAAAAGACAAGAACTCCATGTTCACAGAGTTTTTATTCTGATGTTTGGGAGAATGCAGAGGTTTGAAGTGAAAGTAGATCAGCTGTGTCCTACTCTTTGCAATCCCATGGACTATAGTCCATGGAATTCTTTTGGCCAAAATACTGGAGTGGGTAGCCATTCCCTCTCCAGGGGATTTTTTCAATCCAGGGATCGAACCCAGGTCTCCCACACTGCAGGCAGATTCTTTACCAGCTGAGTCCAAGAATTCTTTACCAGGGAAGCCCAAGAACATTGGAGTGAGCAGCCTATCCCTTCAGCAGATCTTCCGAAACCAGAAATCAAACCAGGGTCTCCTCCATTGCAGGTAGATTCTTCACCAGCTAAGCTACCAGGGAATCCCATGGTAGCAGAGGTTTAGAGGAGACAGTCAATAAGTGAACATTTATTTAACCACTTTTACTTTGCCTAGCATTCTAACATTATGAGCCATGAGCTGCTTCTTATAGTGATATATACTATAAAGAAAATATGGTCTTTAGGGTACAGGAATTATCCTTACATTTAATATAAATGCCTCTGCAGCAAATGCTTCTCAATATTTAATCCTAGCTTCCTTTATTGCATTTTGCAAAAATATATTTATTCTTCTCATCATAAAAGTAACAGCTACATTACAGAAATATTGGAATCTAGAAGGAAAAAAAAAAAAGGTCCTAATCTTAGCACCTGAATACAACCATTTAGCATTTTGCTACATTTTCTTCTAACATTTTTTTTCTTTTCCTTTTCTTTTTAAAATTAATTAATTCATTTTAATTGGAGGCTAATTACTTTACAATATTGTAGTGGGTTTTGCCATACACTGACATGTATCAGCCATGGGTGTACATGTGTTCCCCATCCTGAACACCCCTCCCACCTCCCTCGCCATCCCATCCCTCAGGGTCATCCCAGTGCACCAGCCCTGAGCACCCTGCCTCCTGCATTGAACCTAGACTGGCGATCTATTTCACATATGATAATATACATGTTTCAATGCTATTCTCTCAAATCATCCCACCCTCGCCTTCTCCCGCAGAGTCCAAAAAACTGTTCTTTACATCTGTGTCTTTCGCTGTCTCGCATATAGTGTCATCGTTACCATCTTTCTAAATTCCATATATATGCATTAATATACTGTATTGGTGTTTTTCTTTCTGACTTACTTCACTGTGTATAATAGGCTCCAGTTTCATCCACCTCATTAGAACTGATTCGAATGCATTCTTTTTAACGGCCGAGTAATATTCCATCGTGTATATGTACCACAGCTTTCTTATCCATTCATCTGCCGATGGACATCTAGGTTGCTTCCATATCCTGGCTATTGCAAACAGTGCTGCAATGAACACTGGGGTACATGTGTGTCTTTCAATTCTGGTTTCCTCAGTGTGTATGCCCAGTAGTGGGATTGCTGGGTCATTTTCTTCTAACATTTTAAATGCTTAAATAGCTCTATATTTTCCTAATTATGATTATAATGCTTTTAAATATTTTCATTTTAAGCATTTCCCTTACCTCATAATTTTTATTTATTTTAAAATTTGGCAGATCCACAAACTAATGAAAGAGCAACATATATATTTGTCTTTCTCCCTGACCATCTAAAAACTTTCAGAATGAACGTAAAATGTCTATTTTAAGGCTAATGAGTCTTTAAATTGGGGCTCAGTGATAAAGATTTTAAACCTAAACAATGCTAGGTGAAAATATGATGCTTGATATATTTTTAAGTATTATTAAATGTAGTAAATGTTGTATTTAGATTACCACACACTTTTACTTTAGATTTACCATTGGAAAAAATTAATGGGAAAATCAATGAGATCAGTTTTTTTTACTACATTCCAAACATGTTGCTCAAAAATTCATAAAAACAATCACACTTTTACAATAAAAGGATATTTATACAAAGTAAACTACCAAGTTTCTCATGACTCAATATTCCTGGGTCATTTTTTGAGGTTACTTGAAACTTGTTACCTGCAGAAGATATGTCTAAAACTAAATACAGAATACACTGAATTTTCATATACACTGATTTCATTGAAGGGTACGATTTTAATACATCTCTTGCATCACAAGATATAAATGACTCAGTTAGACCACTACAGACTCATATTTAGTATATGGTCACCTGTCTCCTCTGAGGGAAAGATTAATCACTTGCCCCTAATTCCATACTTTCAGACTTCACCTTTGCTTTGATTCTAAACTTCCTTTACACAATAAGACTGCTTTTTGTTTTGTTTTGATTTTGTCTTAGCAATCTCCAAAGATCCACCAGAGATAAAGCAGTATTTATTAACATGAAAACATGGTTTATTAAATTAAAATTAAATTAGCTTCTAGGCTCTGGACAGTAATGAAAATAGGCAAAGGCAAGTTTTAACAGGCAGGAGAGTGGTCACAAATATAACCGAGACACGGATGCCATGGATGGACAGGGACTGCCTCTGACGGGAGAATTTCAGGAACACAGAAATGGTTTATTTTCTGTATTCATCCACCAACAGAAAATATTCTGTGAAGTTTCACTTTCTCTCATTTGCATTATCTCATTTGTATTATCAAAATTAAGTTTGCTTGTTTAACTACAATATCCTCGGGGTGGTTACTCCTACCAACACTACTGTCACCCTCTAAAACATCTGAAAGTCACTGATATATAGCTGATATAAGGCAGGATAAGACTGATATGTTAGGCCAAACCCAGTACAGTAAGACCCCTTCATGCCCACCTTCAAATTATGAACTTCCAAAAATGTGAACGCACATTTGCACATCCAGTCACATAAGGTAGTTCTCGTGCTTGGCATACATTGCCCTTTGTGTACATCCTCCACAAGTAGTCGTGCTTTTGTGTACAAGCTAGATCTGAAAGAGGACAACTTCACTGAACTCCTTGCTGTGCAACACAAGGAGCTTACTAATGAAGACCTGACCCTATGGACTGTAGCCTGCCAGGCTCCTCTGTCCATGGGATTCTCCAGGCAAGAATAATGGAGAAGGTAACCATTCTCTTCTCCAGGGGATCTTCCTGACTCAGCGATCAAATCCCTGTCTCTTACATCTTCTGCATTGGCAGGTGTGTTCCTTACCACTAGCACCACCTGAGAAGCCCCCAAGAATTACATATAGCAGTAGTCAATAGCAATGGGAAGTGGATCACACAAAATTTATAGTAAAAACTGGCACATCTGGTGCATTTAGAGCAATCTGCTGTTCCTGAAACAAATAGATGACTAGCAAAATATTATGCCAACAAGCATCCAGTAAGTACCCAGGCCATTTAGTATAAAAGCTCAGGATCTGATCAGAATTATTGGAATCATAAAACTGAGTCTTGTCTGTCATCCAGTCATAGTCATAAAACTAGAAAGATTCTTAGGAATTATTTGGAAAAATATGCTTCCTATTGTTAAGAAAACAAACTCAAGTATTTGTAAAACAGTTGAAAGGAATATTAAAGGGCTCAAGCTCTGAAGCTCTAGATATGAATGAAAATTTTCTGCAAACCTATAAAAATCTGGCTCCTATAAACTCAAAAGAAGAGAAGCTGACCTTGGCTATGAATTCTACAGACTGTTGTTAAACAGATATTTTTGGCATTTACAATCTACACTCTATACATTAGAATGCCTTAAGTAGATTCTGAAACTGGTGTGGAATCTGTCAGAGTTCTAAAATCTTAAATGCACACACAAAAAAAGAAATTTAGGATATAACTGAATTGATCTCTGATGGTCAATGCAAGACTGTGTGAAGTATGAGCTCAAGGTACCTCCTCGTGCTGTAACAAGTGATGTATTTAAAGGCTTTTCCTCCAAAATTATTGTAGAATAAACCAGCTTTTATACAATTTCTCTCAACCTGAATCACAATTCCATCCTCTTTTATTTTGAACTTGAAGTATGGGGAGTGATATTTACTTGTCCTTCAATATCAAGTACCTCATTTATAGTAGGAAAATTACACATAATTTTTGAAGCCCATATACTTTGAACTGCAGCATCTTGTTCAGTTTAATAAATATCTACACTTATAATCCTTAATTGAGAAGCCCAAGCCATAGAATGGAAAATAAAAAATCTATTTCATCTACTGCCTTTGATTTTCAAAGTCCATAAAATTTAGGTCTTGCTTCTCCAAGGAAACAGATATCTTTCTGTTGCTTTACATTCTGTTTCTAAACAAATCATTACTTAATATCTATATATACACACTTGGGGCTTCCATGGTGGTTCAGTAGGTAAAGAATCTGCTTGCAATGCAGAAGACTGGGGTATGATCCCTGGGTTGGGAAGATTTCCTGGAAAAGGAAATGGTGACCAACTCCAGTCTTCTTGCCTGGAAAATCCAATTGACAGAGGAGCCTGGCAGGCTACAGTCCATGGGGTCATAAGAGTGGGATATGACTTAGTGACTAAACCACCATTACCATATACCCACTGAGGGATCTGACCATCTGAGGTTACCTAACTATGTATCAAATCTAATACAGATCCAATGTTTCCAATGCTCATGGTAAGACCACTCAAGATGGCAATGAAGTCACCATTCTAACAACACAGAAAAATACTTATTTTTCCATAGAAATGCAGTATCAGGTCAAACAAAAGGCACATAGTTACAAGGTAAATGTGTGCTTTTTATCTGACAATGTCTAGAGAGCAATTATTTTGAGGAGCTTCAAATTTAAATACACATTGACAGAAGTCAGCAAACATTTCTAGTATAAAGGGTCATATAGTGAATATTTTTGGTTGTGTGGACTACTTACAATTTCTGTTGAATATTCTTCTATTGTTCATTTATTTTTTCAACACTTTAAAAATGTAAGACATTTTAGCTTAAGAGCTAAAACAGGCTGCATGCCAGATTTGGAGGGTGGGTGATACTTTGTTGATCTCTAATATAGAATAACCTGCTTCTGACTCTACTAAACTGAGAACCTAGAAAGAAGGAATGGCAAGTGTTCAACCCACTTTAATATTTCCACTGTCCAGTACAGTGACTTGCACAAAGCAGCCATTCAATAAACATTTGATTAAAGAATGAATTAACAAGTAAATGAATGAATGGGTGTCAGAATTATTACTTACAATGTTACTTACTTCTACTGCTGATGATAGTTAGTTCTCTACTATAAGGCATATACGTGACTAACTTCATAGCCTCCTTGAGACTGGATGTGTTCTTTCTGGTCTGGATCATTTAATTGCAGATGTGAGACCTTCCACTGCTCTTCCTCCCCCTCCCCCTTTCTTTCCAGTTTGATGATAAGTGATGACTGAAATGGTGGCTGTTCCATAAAGTCCCTAAGTGATTACTGAGAACAGAGAGATACTCTGATCATGATGGTCATGCAAGGATATAAAGAAACAAATTTCCACTGTTACCATTGTTTTAAATTTTCTCACTACTTCATAATACAGTCTATCCTGATTGATACAGTACCAGTCATACTCATCATCAGGCTAAATATATCCTATTTTAAAACGTACACTTGGCTGTAGTACAAAGCAGAGAGACGAAAGCATCTCTCTGCTGAAAAAATCAAGTGCTCTGAGCCTTCAAGTTATTTCTAAGGGAGATGGAGGGTAAATCACCCGTCATTTCAACTTTATGACCTGTTTTTCTAATCAGAATAGGATAATCAGGATACTTAACTTTCTAAGACTACACTTGCAGGGCAAATTAAGACGGAACTATACAGGTGCTATTTACAATTGAATAAATTGTCTAATTACTAACATTTCCTAAAACTACTAACATTGCAAAATAATTATTTTGATCATTAATACATTGATGTGGAAACTGAATAAAAAACTGGATGTGTACTGTCTTATATATTTCTTACAATATAGATGGCTATTTGCTAAAATTCCTGTAAGAGAAATTATACCTATACAAGTATGGCTAATCAATCATTAATCCTGAGACAGAATAGCTACAGATTCAGAAACACTTAAGAGACACATCAATGAACTACTATGTATAGATCTTATTTATCTCCTGATTCAAGCAAACTCTAAAAAACCAAAAAACAAACAAAAAACCCTCAAAAAGGCAAACTCACAACTGGCAAGGAAAAATCTGAAAACTGGCATGTATGATAGTAATTAAGGATTATTTCTAACTTTTTAAAGTGTGATAGTAATATTTTTTAATAAATATTGAGTTTCTGCTTTTAGATATACATAAATATTTTATATATAAAGTTTTAATAAATAAAAATATAAATATCTATTTATATATATAACAATATATAAATAAAATAAATATATATAATAAAATAAAATATATATAAATATATAATAAAATATATAAATTTATATATATTTAATATATAAAAAGTTTTTTTTAATAAATATTGAGTCCCTGCTTTTAGATATACATATAGAAATATTTATATATAAAACAGCTCTAATATTATACACACCTTTTGGGACAATTATTTCCATTTCTCTTTCCTTGGTCTAGAGTTTATACAAAGAAAGGTAATTGGACAGAGGTCAGACAAGGAAAAAAGTTTAAGTGTGCAGGATTCTAGACTTTTACTTCGATTTTAAATGGAGTAAATCAGTTTTTAGTTTTGCCTGTGACTACCAAAGAAGCCCAAGAAACAAATCTGACTAAATTCAGTTTATCCTAGTATGCCCTGCACTTCCTGACTCATCTACAGCAACAGTCCCCAACCTTTTTGGCACCAGGGACCAGTTTTGTGGAAGACAATTTTCCCACAGACCAGGGTGGAAGGGGGATGGTTTCGGGATGATTCAAGTGCATTACATTTACTGTCCACTTTATTACTATTATTAATACATCAGCTCCACCTCAGATCATCAGACATTGGATCCCAGAGGTTAGAGACCCCTGATCTATACTCCTCCCTAGTTTGCCTCATTCTAGTCTTGGCTTCTTTCCTGAACCATCTTTTCAATAATCCTTTCTGACAATGCTTTTTCTACCACACCTCTGTTACTGCTGCTATAATTACTAATTAACAAATGACAATCCCCCATGCCTCACTGTCTTCACAAAATGCTCTGTCTAGAGACCTATCTGCCTTAATAGAAACCCAGAGGACACCTTTCTCTGGTAGCCCTTTCTAAAGGAAGAAGCCCTTACTCTCCCAATACCCTTTTATTAACAGAAGCTGGGGTTGGGAAGAAGGTTAGCATTACTCTAGCCACTCGTTTCCAAATCATTACTGCCACCTCTTCATGTAAAAAAATTTATTTCTTTTAGGTTTACTTTCCATTCATACCACCTACATTTTTTGTTTTCACCGAGGTAATGTTTTTAAATGTAAGAGCAAGAGGTAAGAAAATCATTTACACGGTTTAAAACTGATTCATGATAAACAATTACAACACTGAATTCTAATATTAACTTCAAATTCACCAATGTTAGCAATGTTCCCTCCCCTTAAGTCCAAGAGTTTTTTATTTGTACATCAAGAGAAAAGGTTTAATGGGCAGTCTGACTTACCTATATTCCCCCCTCCCCCCAAAAGCACAGTAAATCTAAAATTAAGGCAACAGTAACCTTTTTCTCTTCTAAACTGACTTCATCACCTCAGTAGAATCTTTATCTATTGTCTTGTCACACAGTAACAAAAAATCTTCACACTTCTAAGGAGAGCAGGCTATTTAGATGAAATCAGCTACTATGTGAGAAAATATTGCTTTGTGACGATTCTTGGTCAGTTCTATAGGAGGGGTCTAAGGCCTTGGGTGTAAGGACTCAGGTGTGCAGAGAACCCAAGGTGGAGTATTTACTCCATCCTATCACTTCATCTCCAGTGCCATTTTTGTTAAAAGAGTAAACTTTAGGGCTACATATATGCATTCCAGAACATTAACAGAATGTTAAACAGAAATTTAATTAAAGTAAAACAAATTTATATTTCTCAGTCAAATCACTGTGGTTTAAGAAAACTAACAGAAAACATACATAAACATTTAACCTTGGTAAAGGAAAAACTACCCCCAGTCAGACCCAAGTGATCTAGTTTTCAGGGGATATGAAAATTTAGAATGATAAAACTTTAGTGTTAAATAAATCTGATACATTTAAAATACAAGAGCCTGTCATGGAAAGTAATGATCTATTGTCAGGGACAATCAAGAGCCATTTTATTTAGTTTTTTTTTTTTTTACAACTAATTCAGGTGGCCCCTGAAACTCTATAAAGTTATATATTATGTCATATGTTAAATCTAAAAGCATTCAACTTACCATTCAATCAAACCTTTAGTTGGTATACAGGCCAAATTCCCAGGGGGAAAAAAATGATAAGCCAAAATTAATCACAATAAAAGGAACCAGTATTTTTCTTTATGTTGTATAACATAGATACTTTGAAAAACATTTTTTTTAGACATAGAGGAACCACATTGATAACTTCTAAAATAGAAATTTTACCTTTAAAGATAAAAGTATGCATTTTGGCCCATACATTTTCCAAATGTTTATTCCTTGGTAAAACAGGAATCTGTTTTGCATCTAAAAATATATTATCCTGAGGGATGACACTTTGTGAGACGGTATGACTTAGTAAACTTATTTTTAACTAAATGATGACTCATTTTCACATGCAGATTTCAGGTAACTACAATACACGTCTATGTAGTCCCATTGTTGGGTATCTGACTTTCAGTAGATCTCAAGACATTTATCTATTATAATAATAAATGCTACTATTATATTGGATAGTATGAACAGGGTAGAACCTATATTTGAATTAGCATACTGAATTCTCTAGATGTATATAATGATTAAAGCAAAGTGAACAGATACGTACATTTAGCCATAATTTCCTCCAGAAGATAACACCGATCATGTAAGACATTTTGTAAACATGCACTATCCAGAGAGCTTAAAATTTTTTCTTCATATAATCTTTCCAATTTACTACTTGATCTCACAACGATCAGTATGCAAAAGCAAACTTAATGATTACAAATCTCACAGTGTTAATCATTTATTCCATTTTCAACTAGAAAAAGTTATCCAACATAACATCTTCTACAAAAAATTTGTAGGACATAAACAACCATCTTTGTTCTTTAAAAGTGTTTAAAACCAATGCATTTTTAAAGACAATGGGCAGCCTAAGAGAACTTAAAGGACAGAAATGGGTAATTCTGAATTAACATAGAGAAAATATCTAAGATCATCTTTAATGAACGGATAGTCAAGAGGTAGAAATATATTGGACATATATATTAGTTGTAACACCATAAGCATTGAGAGATCTCAGTCTGAGTCCCAATGTCTATTATTTAACCATCATGTGACTGTGGACAAGCCCCTTCTCTCTACATGCGAATTTTATCATCTCAAAGAAAGGGTGTAGACAAATACCTATTGTATAGCACATGGAACTCTGCTGAATGTCATTTGCCAGCCTGGATGGGAGTGGGATTTGGGGAGAATGGATACATGTATACCTATGGCTAAGACCCTTCCCTGTTCACCTGAAACTATCACAACACTGGTAGTTGGCTATACCCCAATACAAAATGATTTTGGTGTTAAAAAAAAACAGTACCTATTTCACTGGATTATTAGATGGATTAAGTGAGAATATAAAGTGACTCAGCACCATATCTGCCTCATAACTGTGACCATCTGCAACTTCTTCACATATATATATGCACATATACATAAAACCGTATCCTATATGTACACACATAGAGAAAAATACATTATACATAAATATCTAGGTATATTTACATATAAAGACAGAGTGTGACATAAAGAGGGAGAGAATATCATAATCTACTAGGCTACTATTAGTGATTTTTAACTTTAAATGAAAATAATTCTCAGTATTTTAAGCTATATATACTGTGTTTTGTTAAATTATTACTTGGAGTTATTATCAAATTATGGTAATACTAAAGTTTTATGCTTACATTTTAAAAGACTATTGTATAAACAAAATAATATTAAGATCTTGTTTAATGTTATTTCTGTATTTCTAATATTCACAGTAGTGAAGTTGCCAGAAAAATGAAAGTGAAGTCGCTCAGTCCTGTTTGACTCTTTGCGACCCCATGGACTGTAGCCTACCAGGCTCCTCCATCCATGGAATTTTCCAGGCAAGAGTACTGGAGTGGGTTGCCATTTCCTTTCCCAGGAGACCTCCCCGACCCAGGGACCGAACCCTGGTCTCCAGCATTGCAGGCAGACGCTTTACCATCTGAGCCACCAGGGAAGCCCGTTGTTGCTAGACTTTTCTCCATAACTCTAACAATCTAGAATGTGCTAGGAAGTAGAAGCTTTAACAATACAAAAATGAAAAAATCTCCAAATTATATTTTGGACAAAATGGTGAAATGTAAACTAGAGATATACCCTCAAGCTTTTATACCTGGTACCCTATCCATTTCTTCATTAAAGAACCTTGATCCTACAATGATAAAAACAGAATTTTGCCTGAGGATTTTTTTTTGGTTTGTTTTTCCATGGGTTCTTAATGATTTTAGTTTAACAGTTGTGGTGATACTTTTGAATAAAGCAGCTGAGATTACTCTGTCCTACTAGTAGCAAATATACTACAAATATTAAATTACTGAAGTGGATATTACATACATCATCACATAAAAGCACCAGAGATTTAACCTCACCCCTAAAGTAGAGTGCTACGTTGATATAGAGAGAAGTCTTTAGGGAAGTGTCACATGTTTTGTCCTTTAATCTTATTCAGTATTTGCATTAATTAATGAAGACTCTGAAAAGATAAGGATAAAATGGCTTAGCAATAATTTGTATAAATAGGAACCACCTACTGTTGAGTTTCCCATGAGCTTCTTATTATCCAGCATTGTGACATAGATGGTAAACATATTAAGATAGTATAAGGTGACATTTATATAAATGTTAATCTAGAAGAAAGCACTGCCTGGATAACCATTTAGTGTGATCTCTTAAGAAAGACTCCTGTCAACAAGGAAAAAAACATAAAAGCCAACAACAGTGGACTAACCAAATAAATTATGGTTCTTCCATTTAGCATAGTTCTATCTTGAATTTTAAAATTATGCTGACACACACAGATATAGAAATATACTTATGATGTATCAAATGGAAAAAGGTCATTTAACAGTGTGCACATTTTGACCCCATTAAAAAAATTAAAATGGAAATAGATACATTTCTCTGTTTCTCACTTCCCTCCTCCACCTTTACATTGTATATTAATGCAAAATAAAAGGTAAGTAATGAAAAACATGTATGCTAACAGTGGATATCTCTGAACAATGAAATTATATATTCAGAAACTTTCCTCTCATTTATCCATACATTTTTTCAAAAGAGATCATACATTGTTTCTGAAACATTAAAAAAAATTAAATGAATGCATCCTGTATTAGCTAAAATGTTGGTTTCTTAGATTAAAGATTTAGATTTTGGGGGGTCTAGAATTGGGTCTTAGATTCTCAATTCCTAAAAAACTTCTCAATTTCTAAAAAACTTTTCCTTTACCTACTGGTAATAATACATCATTTAAAATTATAACCAGAGAATGAAAACCTTTCTTATAAATGACTTCAAATTTTAAAGGAAAGGTCAATTTTTAAATGAAAGAATTATTAAATAACTGTTAGCAAAGCTAGATGAAAAATTAGATACAGAATCTATCAATATGGTACAAACAGCAATGACATAGTGAAAGCAAAAATAGGGACACACTAAGTGCTGATTAGTTACAGTTATCACTCATAACCTCCTCACTTAAGATGACTCCCAAATCATAAAAGCAACAGAAAAGGAACCTATCAATGCACTATCAGTGGGAATACTTGAAGAACAAACAACTGCAATGTACAACCAAATCAGACTTTCTTCAAGAGAAGTTACTTGTTGGAAGTATGCTACAACCTAATGTAGAAAAAACTTGGATTCAGATATGATCTCACAGGGACAGTGTAACACTGAAATAACTAATCTAAGATCTGCTTCTTCAAATACGTTCCCCAAAACATTCTCTCCTTAGGATGATCCCAGAAAGTTTATGTTACCAGATCCCTCAATACCACTAAAAATATCTTTTTAGGTCCAACTGAACATGCAGATTCACAGGACAACCACAAGGGACCCCAGACAATAGTCTACCCAGAATGTTACAAGACAAGTCGATGTTTGCCAGCAGGGCAGTGTCAGCTGTTCCTCTTCTGCAGGAGACCTTGTAGCAGTCCACACAATGGTTCACACAGCTATCGGGGAGCTCTTTTCTGGCCTCCTAGATCAAGGCTTCATTACAAGATGAGACCCATATCGGACAGATGAGGAAGCTGCACTGATTTTAGAGACCTCATATCCTATCAGGTGTCAGTATCTTTGTATCAATTCCATGGGCCTCGCTTCTAGGACCCATTTATGAAAGTCACCACATTCAGGAAAACCCAAGTATATGGCTTCCTGCCAGGTATTAATAGTGCTATCAGTACAGATGAAGTTTATCAATTTTTACCATAAGCAATGTTGCCTAGTGACACAGCTGATATATTACCCATATCAGGTTACCAAGGAAACAGAGCTAGCAGTTAACAGAAGGTCAAACTCTCATGCTGAAGGGGAAAGATTTTGTTAAACCTTTGCCCACACAGGGCAAGACACTTTCTTATAGCACGGGTGTGAAATGAGAATAAGAATGACCACTCAGTTACCATGAGATTTTAAAACTCAGCTTTGGAAGATTGAGGGGCTGGGCGAGGGATGAAGTTAGGTGTAGTATAAGACAGGGGACAGGAATTGAATGAAATTATTTTGTAACTCTGAACAGCATCCCACTTCCATTTGTTGTAATTCCAGTTAACAGTCAAATAAAAACAAAAACAGAATCTAAATTCAGTGGTTTTGTTTTTTAAGTAAATCTATGTTCAGTTACGCCAATACTTTTTGAGCACCTTGACATATAATGATCTGTGCAACATGTTGGGAATGCCATCTCTGCTCTTTAGGTGTTCCCCAAAAACTTTAACAACAGAGTACAAAACTGGTGATGCCAAAAATTCTCTGAAGGACAAAAGAAGCCATAAAGATGTTCAAGTCAAATCTGAAATGGTAAATAAGAATGAAACAAGCAGACAAATGAAGTGCACTCTTCACTAAGGTACAGCTTGAGCAAAGGGGAGGAAAACATAGTGAATATGGTAGATTTAAAAACAGTTTAGTACTGCTGAGGGAAATACTAAGGTGAATAGTAGATTGTGAGACATGAGGCATCATTATGAGATGAACATAAAATATTTACCTATTAACACAGTATTTAAAAAATCAACAAATATGTATAAATCTAGCCAGTGAAAATAATGCTGTAACTGCCTCTTGGCACTCGCTACCTCCAAAACTTTAACAAACCATCTAGTTAATTTTGGAACATACAAATAACGGATATGTTTTATTAACCACACATCAATTAAATGCTAAATTTATCTTTTCAGCTCTGCTTTATATATATTCCAGCCAATGAGCATTAATAGAAAATCTTCCTATCTTTAAGAAAAATCACACAAAGTACAGAGTTTACAGCGTTTTCTACTAAAAAAACTATAATCCATGGAATATTCAAATTTAGCATTTTATTTTGTAACTTTCCTATCCCTCACTTTCCATGTCAGCTCTCATTTATCTAACAGGTGGTCACTTACACATTCAACTTTGAGAAACTTCACATTTTAATTCATACTGTCATATCCCCTATATTAATTTCCTTTCCTAAAAATGGGTATCCTGCATCTTTTTTGAATGATGATCTGAAATGCTCATGACACTGCTGCTGCTTTGTTAGGAAACAGTCTGGTTTCAACCATGGGATGGAGGATGTTCACAGGCTAGAAAAACATAGAAACACCACAAAAACTCCTAAGTTTGCTCTTCTAAGCCGATAGCTGGAACTTTAAACAACAGGTTTACACAGCCTACCAGGGTCCATCTTCCTCCAATCTTAAAGCTCTTCTCACTCCACCTTCCTCCCCTTTCTGTCTTAACAACGTTGGGAAATACCAGGCTATATGAAAAGAGGAAAGCCTTGATATGGGGTTCCATGTGGCTAGAAAGAGGTCTGCTAGGCCCTTCTTGGTACATGCCCCAGAATAAAGCAAAGAGCTTTACCCTTTCCTTGTTCCTGCCCTGAGCAGGTAGGGCTTATACATGAGAAAACTGGGGATGAAGTTGGGAGCTATCTAGTTCCAAATCTTTTCTTGGAAAATGTGATGTCTAAATTTATTTTCTCCAATGCAGGCTATGCAATTCCATCTCTGTCAGACTCCAACGTATTGAAGAATCTCACCTGCTCAGTGGGTAGTAGGACTTGAAGGAGGCAAAACAAGCAAGAATCATGATTTTAGGTATTAAGAAGTGACCACAATATATAATTTCAGCTCTTACGAATGTGTTCAGAAATACTTTAATATAAGAGCAGCGGACTATACATAAGAACAAACTGCTGTCAATATTTTAAGCATTGTTTTTAATACATCAATTACTAAAGGAATATAGGAAGGAAAAAAGGACAGAAGGGAAGAAGAAAAGAAAGAAGGGAAGCTGGCTAACATAAAGCCTCCAATTATTTGTCAGGTAGTTATGTCAAAGCTTTTGGGCTTCCCTTGTGGCTCAGTTGGTAAAGAATCCACCTGCAATGTGGGAGACCTGGGTTTGAACACTGGGTTGGGAAGATCCCCTGGAGAAGGGAAAGGCTACCCACTCCAGTATTCTGGCCTGGAGAATTCCATGGACAGTCCATGGAATTGCAAAGAGTCGGACACGACTGAGAGACTTTCATTTCACTTTAACTTTAGTGCTCTTTTGTTTGTCACTAGGTAAGAGGATGAGGGTGAGTTCAGCTGTGAGGCTTGACTGTCCCTATGAAAGATGGCTGGGAATGGACAAGGTTGGGGCTGGGGGCATTAGTGAGCCTCAGAGAAAGGTAAGGAGCAGCAAAAATTAGTGTGTCCAAGGAGTTATGAGAAAGAATGCAGATTTGATCTAGGGTAGCACCAACTTCTAAACGATCTTAGCTTGCAGAAGCAGCAATGTGGAAGAGGTCTTTGTGCAGTGGTAACGCATGAAGATAAGCAGTAGGAGCAGTAAGTTTTTGTGAGGAGCAGTAAGTTTTTGTGAGATCTACTTTATATAAAGCAGAGGCATAAATATTATCTGCCTGGTATTAGAGACTGCAGTCCCATGAGAACCCAGGAAAAGGAAGTTTATCAGTACTGAACAAGTATATCAAGTCTCTAGTCTGATCAAACAGGGTGACAATAGTGGGAGAAGGGTATATCTTACTGGCATTAAAGCACTTACAGACTCAACCTAGGAATTTAGACAATGGGCTAAAAACAAGAAAGATCAATGTCCATGCAAGAATGAGCTAACTAATATGTTGGGCAGGGTCTGCAGTCAAAGGTCTCAGATACAAGTAAATAAAAAAGTAGCAATATTATAACTGGTATAGTCATAGGTTTTATAAGATGTATAAATTGTACAGTGGTGTCAAAAGCTGCCTTTAGAGAGGCCTCCTCAAAAGCACCAACTTTTTTTTTTCTTTTAGTTAGTCAGCCCTAGTTCACACAGAGACAGACTCATCCAAAACAAGCATTAGCAAAGCAATCAGCAAACTAAGCCCACTGTCTGTTTTTCTTAAAAAAAAAAAAAAAAAAGTTCTATTGGAACAGAATCATACCCATTCATTTATATACTGTCAGAGGCTGGTTTTGTGCTACAAAAGCAAAGTTGAGTCTGGCTTATAAAACATACAGGACCTTACCTCATGGTCCTTTACAGGAAAAAATGTTTTGACCCTGATAAGAAAGAATCCTAATGATACCCAGCTTCCATTCCTGCCATATTTTTCTTCTATTTCTCAGGTAAATTAAAACCTGGATGTTTTTCAATGGCAAGATATAAACTAAAACTGAGACCAAAAATGTATACAGGTCCTAAACTTTCAGGAAAGATAACAAGTTCAGAACATCTGAAGAATAACTTAAATTCTAAATAAACCAAAGAAATATTGGTGCTCAATCCATCCACAATCCCTAAAACAAATTCTAAAAGTAACATATACCTCAAATTTCTTTAAAATTTTTTTGTTTTTCTCCCTGTTAGTGATTAAGATAATTCTCAAAAATTTTATTAGAATACTAAAAGAGAGACAGGCTAAGTGTATTGCTTCTCAAATTGAGTCTCAGATCCTAAGGAATTTGTAAAGTCTTCTCAGAAATTCTTGTGTTCTTCAAAACAATTCATAATTTTCTAGAAAAGAATCTGCTATATATATTTCCTTTTAGAGTAGTATAAACAATAGTAAAATTTCAGAAATCCTTATCAGAATATACCAGTGGTGGAAAGAAAAATGACATCCCCCCCCCAAAATTATAGTAATATAGTTAAAACTCAAGGGTGATTTTATAATTTAAGTACTATTAATTATTAAAAATTTTTAAGCACAAATTCAAACTAGATAATAGTTTGTTTATAACAGTAATCATATATCTGCAAAACAAAATATCATTTACATGAAGTTAAAACAAGACTTCAGCAAACGTTTATATTATTCTGAGCTTACTGAACACAGAAAAAGTGTTAAATATTTAAGTTACTGAACACAAAATATAAAATTATATACATTTTGAAAGCATGTTAAGGGACTCAAATTCCAATGGTTAAGGCAGCTCAAAATGCAGTTTAAAAATATGCAAATTTGGAATAAAGACTGTAAACATTTTTAAGAGCAGGAATTGTGGTTTTTTTTTTTACTTCTTACTTTTTAGAAATTAAGATTCTAGGAAGCAAAGTCAAATTTTTGCATCTTGCAAATTTCTTCTCACCAGAAAAAGTGAAAATGATGTTATTCATTAGTGTATATACATATTATTTTATCTATTCATCTGAAGCTTAAGACTGACAATAGAAAAACAATTTGTAAAGCAATTTTATGATAATTCTGACTTCAATCTAATAAGCAAACAAACTGGGAAAATATTTTCAGCCAACATGACAAAATTTTAATATCCATTCTATAGAATACATTTTTACATATTCATACTCAATAAATAAAAAATTAAGCCCTCAATAGGTAAAAAAAATAAATATCAGTGTATACTCTATTAAACCAAAAGGAAGTATCAATGGTAAAAAAAAATACATGAGAAATATTTAACATCCCAAGGACATAAAGAAATAAAAATTAAAGATTTTAAAGAAGAGAAAATCCAAAGCTTTCAATGGTACAATAAGACAGTCTGATATAGTGCCTAAGTAGATGTCTAAATTAGCTTCATCTAAGTAAACTGACAATATGAAAGATAGCTTTAAAAATCTCCATAGTGATTTCCCTGGCATTCCAGTGGTTAAGACTCCATGCTTCCACTGCAGGGAGAGAGTGTTTCTAGTAGGGAACCAAGATACCACATGCCACATGTCTCAGCCAAACCATTAAAAAAAAAAAAGCCTATAAACTTTAATTCAGGAATTTCATTTTCAAAAATTCTAGTCTTTGGAAATTGAGATGTTGATAAACTCTCATGTAAAAGAATATTCACTGCTGTGGAATAATAATGAAATATTAGAAATGATCTAAGATCTAATACTAAGAGAAGGACAAAGTTACAGTGTATACACACAAAGAAATAATACATTTAAAAGCTTTGAATAAAATGGCAATGCAGTAACAATACCATAAATTCCTCCTTTCCTTTGATTAAAAAAACTAGGTATACATTGCACATGCAAGCAGAGGGGAAGGTATAGAGAAAAAAACATAAAGAGAGGAAAGTGTAGAGGGAAAAAAAAAAAAAAAAAACTTGCCAAAGTCTTAACAGTGATTCCTTCTAATTTTATGTATTTCCTAGATTTACCAAAGTGACGATGAAGTAGACTTAAAAACAGGAAAGGAAAACATAAAAAGAAAAAGAAATTCACCACTCTGCCACTGATCATTTCATTACTATTCCCAGCTACTTATAGTTACAATAATATTGTAATTACTGATCAGTCTGACTTGTATCTCTGATAGGCAAGGAAGGTTATTTATGACAAAGCAAAGAACATTTTGCAAAGGAGTTACATTCTAAATAAAAATTGTATAGGACTGCAAATATTTAAATGTTTAAAGTGAAAAATCAGACAAAAATTATTTATATTATTTTTAAACACTTCAACAAAATTAAAACACAAAAACTATTTCGAAAGCTTTATCACTTAGACACTAGGAAACTTTTTCACAATGGAGAAGAAAATGTGTAACACACAAAGAACATAAGAAGAGACAAAGGATATCACCATCAGAAATAAGTCCTATCCAATCATTTCATAATTATGGTGGAAATATATATAAAGCCTCTTTAGTTAGAAAATGAACAGATAATAAAAAGGCAGAATGACAGGAGAAACAGCAAAACCATATCATCATCTATAAAGGCTACGTAAAATGGTACATAATGCTTTGACTGAAGTAAGGTCATGTAGAGAGAAATGACAAAAATATTTCTAAGGAATAAATAATCAGTCTTTGTAAGAAAAAGAAACTTGGAAGTAGTATTTTTTTCAATGTCCTTTGTGAAATATTCAGTTTAATACTCTAAATTCTGGGCATTACTAAGAAGGATTCTAACAAAATGAATATCTTTTACTTTAAAATTTTCAATAAATTCTAGAATGGCAGTCCACACTTCGCTGCTGCTGCTGCTAAGTCACTTCAGTCGTGTCCGACTCTTAGCGACCCCATGGACTGCAGCCTACCAGGCTTCTCCGTCCATGGGATTTTCCAGGCAAGAGTACTGGAGTAGGATGCCATTGCCTTCTCCGAGTCCACACTTCAGTTAGGCCCTAAAATAATCAGTTTACAAGTGTATGCAATATAAAAACAGATTAGTACAATTAACCTCACCACTACAGAAAAAGTATGAGGAGATTTATCAAGTCCCACTGAATAAATGGCAAAAATTGGTTCTGTTCAGGGCATACATGTAATTAAAGGTTTGTTAAGTGGGCCTCCCTAGTGGGACATTGTTAAGGCATGCATTGGAAGGACCATGCATTGGAGGCTTCCAAATATGTGAAAGCACGTCACCAGCTATGAAGAACTAAGATCTCTTTGCCCTGTTCTAGAGAAATCTTTTAAAGAATTGAGAGAATTTCCTTTGGTTATTTCTTAATTGGAAAATTTTAAGTGTATTCAAATACAGACTATTAAACAACATTTTAATTATACTAGTATACTGGCAGAGCTCACTTAATATTAAATTTCCACTAGTCTAATGTATTAAAGTAACACTGTTGAATTATATCCAAACTTAAGAGGATGATGATAGTTCTAACGTATAACAGGGACTACAGTTGATAACACTGTATTATATAACCGAAATGTGCTAAGAAAATAGAAATTAAATGTTCTCATGAAAGAAAGAAAGGAATTAAGAAAGGGAGGGGGCGAAGAAGGGAGAAGAGAGGAAGGATGAAAAGAACAGTAAACATGTGAGGTGAATGTGTTAATTAACCCAATAGAGGGAATCCTTTCACCCTGTATATGTATACACATTATACCCTTTAAATATCTTATATTCTTCAGTTATGCCTCAGTAAAACTGGAAGAAATAGTTTGGTGATGCCAATAGGGCAGAAAAGCTAATTTCTGGCATTCCATTACTAAATGTAACTGCTGCAGCTTAGTATATATATGGAAAGCAAACAGTAAATCCCACTTTTTTTGTCAGAAAAAAGTAAATCATACTTCAATTGTCAGAACGAGGTATCACACATGTGCAAATATTTTCATATTAAAAAAGCCACTGACAACTCTTCAGTTAAATATATATTCACAAATGATGGTATGATGGCTTTTTTTTTTAATACCATTATGAAGGATTGATAAGAACTTTTTCCAGGGTTCTTCATCCAGAGTCTTCCTGCTGTTATTGTATCTATTAATATAACATTAACAACATTACAAAAGTTTGCACACAGGAGACTAGCTACAAAAAAAGAGCTTACATAAAAAGTTTTCATTAATTTACTCACTCATTCACCCATGCATGCAACTATTTATCCCATAAACTTCATGAACACTTTCACTGTGTTCCAATGACTTAATTTTTTAAATGGCCAGGAGATGTTTTGACCAACCTTACATAAAGCAACTATGTTCTTCTGGATGCCATGTTTATTAATACACAAAAAAATTCATTCTCCTAGGAAGTTTTTAAAACTAGTAAATCAAGCAAATTTTTTGCCTAACAGACATTCTTTGAACAAGTCTTTTAAAATCAGACAGAAATAATGAGATCTACTTGAGAAAAAGTTTCAAGCACTGTACCTATCCTACATAGAAGAGAGAGATAAATAGAAAAGTTTGTGGGGAGACAGATCAAACTTCATGACCAACACTTTGCTCATTTTTTTAAACAAAGTGATGAAACGAAAAATAAGCGACAGTGGGGAATGTTTAGTAGTAAACAAATTAGAGCCTCTGAAAACTTTTTTAAAGCATTTGCCATGCAAATAAAATTAAGGCAATCTGAAAAATCAAAAGAACCATTTATATACTGGGCCATGTTAAGCCACTCATGATCTAAACTTGCTTTACACATACTACAATATTTACAGAACAAAAGAACAAACAAAACTGTTCGCAACACTGGAGTGAGATGGGTTTGAACTCTGGCTTGTCTACTTACCAGCTAAGGGACATGAAACAGTTAAATTTAGCATCTCAGTCTTAGTTTCATTATCTGGAAAGTACAGACACTATTTAATTTGTGGGTTATCTGTGAGTATCTAAGATACAGTGTCAGAAAAAAAAAACACAGCTCATGACACTGTTAATCTCAAAACAATGTCTTTAAAAGCAGAAATCAGTAACAAGAAAGATACTCTTACAAGCCTGGGGCAAAACAAAAATTAAAAAAAAAAAAAAAACTCAGAAGTTGCTGAAGAAATCACAACAGAAATTTGAAAATATTTATAAGAAACCAGTATCAAACACCATATATATTGAAATTTTGGGGATACAGTTGAAGACACATCTAGTGGACATTTAATGGCCTTAAACACTTTCATTAGGGCTTCCCTGGTGTCTCACTTGGTAAAGAATCTGCCTGCAATGCAGGAGACAGGGGTTAGATCCCTGGGTCGGGAATATCCCCTGGAGAAGGGAATGGCAACTCACTCCAGTTTTCTTGCCTGGATAATTTCATGGACAGAGGAGTCTGGTGGGCTACAGTTCATGGATCGCTAAGAGTCAGATATGACTGAGAGACTAACAAAAACACATTAGGAAAAATAAATGGCTGAAAATTAATAAGAAAGCATCTAAATTAAAGTATTAAAAGTCAGCATAATACATAATGTATAAAGCAAAACAGAAAAGTAGAAGGAAGAGAATAACAGAGATAGTTACACAAAAAAATTAAGTAGGAAATAAGCATTCAATAGTAAGTAAGTATCAATAGCTCTTCAAAAAGATGAACAGAATTGATAATGCCATTACAGGGTTAATCATGAGCAACATTTCTGAAAAGCACAAATTAAAAAGTTAGATAAGAGAAATGGAATATAGCAAATAATGCATATGATTAAAGAGATAAGAGAATATTAGGAAGAACTTCATATCAATAATGTGAAAACATAAATGCTATGGATGAACCCTCCCAAATCCAATGAATTATCTAAAGAACAAACTAGGATTTTAAATATACTTTAATCAGTTGTATCAAAAGTTAAACATCTAACAAGAAAACAAGAGATGTGTGAGTTACAGGTGAATTTCACTATGCATTCATGAAATAAAACTGTAATCTTATACAAAGACTTCAAGAGAACAGAAAAAAAAAAGGATAAACCCATCAACTAATTTTACAGAAAGATAATTACAAGACAGCCTTGCTCTATGAATAGATGTGGGCTTCCCTGGTAGCTCAACTGGTAAAGAATCCAAGTGAAATGCAGGAGATCCCAGTCTGATTCCTGGGTCAGGAAGATCCCATGGAGAAAGGATAGGCTATCCACTCCAGTATTCTTGGGCTTCCCTGGTGGCTCAGTCAGTAAAGAATCTGCCTGCAATGCAGGAGACCTGGGTTTGACCCCTGGATTGGGTAGATCCTCTGGAGAAGGGAATGGCAACCCACTCCAGTATTCTTGCCTGGAGAATCCCCATGGACAGAGGAACCTGGTGGGCTGCAGTCCATGGGTTCACCAAGAGTCAGACACAACCAAGTGACTAAGCACAGCACAGCACATGAAGAGATGCAAAATACCCAAAGTAAATATTTAAAAATCTAATCCAGTGTTGAATAAAAAAGATATTACAACATGACTAAGGTGACTTTATAACTGGAATAAATAATTTGGAAAATCACTTCATTGTAATTTAACATCTGTATTAACAGATTAAAGGAGAAAAAAAATCATATAATCATCTCAATAAATGCACTTAATATAACTCAGTATTTATGCATGATAAAAATTTTAACACTAGGAAAAGAAGAGGACTTTAAAAATCTAATAAAAGATATCCATAAGAAAAAAGCATTCTTTTTAAAATCAGCAACATTACAAGCATGTCCATTACCATCAGCACTGTAGATTCTAGAGCCCATATAAAGCCAAAGATAAGAAATAATAGGTATAGAGGGGTGGGTGGGAGGGACAATCAAGAAGGTGGGGATATGTTTTTATATATATATATATATGATTCACTTCATCATATAGAGGAAACTAACACAACATTGTAAACCAATTATATTCCAATTAAAAAAAAAATAATAGGTATAAGTTTGGAGAGAAACAAAAGTTTTCTTATTTGCTGAGAATAATTGTTTTAAAAATATCCCAAGAATGCAAAAATAATTAGAATGAAAAAGAATATTTAATAAACTTTCTGGATAAATGAGAAACATATAAAAGAGACAAACTGATCATAAAATTTCCATGGAAGAACTACATGATAATATATAAACTATCTGCTATCTAGACTTATTTTAAAGGTGTAGCAATTAAGGAAAGGATTAGACAAATTGACCAATGGAACACAACGGTGAGTCCAGAAAGTGACCTATATAAATATTAAAACACAATTTAAGGTCAGTTGGATATTGAAAATCAATGGTAAATGAGATTCTGTTCAATAGACAATCCTGGGACCCTTAACCATAGAGGAAAAAAATAAAATTAGACCTTTATCTCAAATTCTACACATATCAAATTCAAGTACAATTGGGCACAGATATCTAAATGTGAGAGACAAAACTTTAAAACAAAAGACAACTTACAGGAGAATTAAACATGACACAAAAAGAAGAACTATCAACTTCTGCTCAATAAATAATCATAAAAATAAATTGCACATAGAGGATATTTGCAATACACATAACCAACAGAGGTATCCAGACATATAGATAATTCCTAAGATGACAAAACTGAATCACAAATGTACTATATACATATGAATATATATTTAATATCATTAGTAATTTGAGAAATGCAAAATAAAACTATGAGATGCCATCTCACACCTAACCGAAAAGTAAAACTTAAAAAAAAAAAAAAAGGGAGGCGGGCAATACCAAGGAGCAAAGAATCAGCAGAACAATGGAAACTCTCATTCCCTAGAGGTGGAATTACACATTAATACAATGATTTTAGAAAACAGACTGAATTTATGTTGCAAATGTTGAATATATGCACACAGACTGTGATCCTGCAATTCTTAAGTAAGCCAACTTTACAGTAGTACTTCTCAAATTACCTACTATGAAAAATAGCTGTATTTTTAAAAATTTCCAGTCTATCACAGATTAATACAATGTAAAATACAATCAAAACTAATTATGAGGTAACTAGTCATGTGCTTTGATGGTGCGGCTATGAGTTTCTAAACATTCTGAATTCTGGACTTACTTTGTCATAGACTAATGACAGATTGCAGATCAGTACTGGTCAATGGAACATTTTGAAAAGCATTATGTCAGAAGAGTGTTACCCAAGAGAATTTTCAGTGATAATAGAAATGTATATCTGAGCTGAAAAGACTGAAATAAAGCGCATAAAGTGTGTTCTGATCACAACAGAATATAGTAAGAAGCCAACAGCAGAAGAAAATTTGGAAAATTCACAAATATGTGGAAATTAAACAACATACGTTAAAAAATCAATAGGTCAAAGGAGAAGTAACAAGAAAAATTAGAAAATACTTTAAATGAAAATAAAACATATGAAAACATCATATGAAGTGAAAGCAGTGCTAGAAGATTTGTAACTGTAAATGCCCACATTAAAAAAGAAAAAAGATTTCAAATCAATAACATAATCTATACCTTAAGAAACTAGAAAAATATAAACTATATCCAAAGTAAGACAGTAATAAAGATTAAAGCAGAAGTAGAGCATAAAGAATAGAAAGTAAAAGAAATACATTGACAAAAACCCAAAGTTGGTTCTCTGAAAAGATAAACAAAATTGATGAAATTTTAGCTAAATTGACCTACTATAAAAGAAAGAAGACTAAAATTACTAAAATCAGGAATGAAAATAATGACATTACTACTGACTTTACACAAACAAAAGGAATCATAAGAGAATACTAGAAACAGTTCTATGCTGAACAAATTACACAATCAAGATGAAATGCACAAATTTCTGTGCTGTGCTGTGCTTGGTCGCTTAGTGGTATCCTGACGCTTTGTAACCCCAGGGACTGCAGCCCACCAGGCTCCTCTGTCCATGGGGACTCTCCAGGCAAGAATACTGGAGTGGGTTGCCATGCCTTCCTCCAGGGGATCTTCCCAACAGAGGGACTGAATCCAGGTCTCCCACATTGAAGGCAGATTCTTTACTGTCTGAGCAACAAGGGAAGCTCCTAGAAACACATAATAACCAAAACTATCTAAGAAGAAATAAGTACCTAAAACAAGTAAGAAGATTAAATCAATATTCAAAAAAATTCTAACATAAAAGTCCAGGACTAGATGGCTTCACTAATGAATTCTAACAAACGTTATAGAAAACTAACACCAATTCTACTCAAGCTCTTTCAAAATATAAAACAGAAAAGAATACTCCCTAACTCATTCTGCTGCTGCTGCTGCTGCTAAGTCACTTCATTTGTGTCCGACTCTGTGTGACCCCATAGATGGCAGCCCACAAGGTTCTGCCATCACTGGGATTCTCCAGGCAAGAACACTGGAGTGGGCTGCCACTTCCTTCTCCAATCTAACTCATTCTATGAGACCATTATACACTGATAACAAGGCCAAAGAGAAATCACAAGAAAACTACAGACCAATATCTTTTATAAATGTAAATGCTACAACTATCAAAAAATACTTTAAGTCAAATCCAGAACCATCTAAATGGATTAAACAAGATACCCAAGTGCAATATATTCCAGGAATGCTTGGTTGGTTTAGCATTTCAAAATTAATCAATGTGAAACACTAACATATCAATAGAATAACGGAAAAATATGATCATTGCAATAGATGAAAAAAAAAAACAACATATGGAAAAATTCAACACCATTTTCTGACCAAAAAAAAAAAAAAAAAAATCAACAAAGTAGAAAAAAAGAAGAAATTTCCTCAAACTGAACAAGCATCTAACAAACACAATAAGATCACAGTTAAATGGTAAGACAGTGAAAGCTTCCCTCCTAAGATAAGGAACAAAAAAAGAATCTTTATTCAGGCTTCTTCTAGTTAACATGATATTAGAAATTCTAACTGGGGTACTGGCTAAGAAAAATAAATTCAAATGGTTCACACTATAAAAAAAGGAGTAACAGTATCTCTATTAGCAGATGACAAGATCTTATCTACATAAACCCTGAAGAACCCATAAATATTATTAGACATAATAATCATAGCAAACTTGCAGAATATAAGATACATCAAAAAAAAGCAAATGTATATTTAAAGCTTTTTGTTCACAGACAGTGAACAAACCAAAGAAGCAATTAAGAAAATAATTCCATTTGATAATAATTCCACTTGACTTCCTAAGGCAAGTGGGCCTTAGGAAGCATCACTGCAAACAAAGCTAGTGGAGGTGATGGAATGTCAGTTGAGCTATTTCAAATCCTAAAAGATGATGCTGTGAAAGTGTTGCACTCAATATGCCAGCAAATTTGGAAAACTCAGCAGTGCCCATAGAACTTGAAAAGGTCAGTTTTCAATCCAATCCCAAAGAAAGGCAATGACAAAGAATGTTCAAACTATGACACAATTACACACATTCATCTTCTGAAAGACATGGGAATACCAGACCACCTGACCTGTTTCCGGAGAAATTTGTATGCAGGTCAACAAACAACAGTTTGAACTGGACATGGAACAACAGACTGGTTCTAAATCAGGAAAGTAGTGCATCAAGGCTGTATATTGTCACCCTGTTTATTTAACTTATATGCAGAGTACATCATGAGAAACATTGGGCTGGAGGAAGCACAAGCTGGAATCAAGATTGCTGGGAGAAATATCAATAACCTCAGATACACAGATGACACTGTGGCAGAGAGTGAAGAAGAATTAAAGAGCCTCTTGATGAAACCGAAAGAGGAGAGTGAAAAAGTTGTCTTAAAACTCAACATTCAAAAAACTAAGATCCTGGCATCCAGTCCCATCACTTCATGGCCAATAGATGGGAAAATAGTGGAAACAGTGACAGACTTTATTTTGGGGGGCTCCAAAATCACTGCAGATGGTGACTGCAGCCATGAAATTAAAAAGACGTTTGCTCCTTGGAAGAAAAGCTATGACCAACCTAGACAGCATATTAAAAAGCACAGACATTACTTTGCCAACAAATGTCTGTCTAATCAAAGCTATGGTTTTCCCAGTAGTCATGTATGGATCTGAGAGTTGGATTCTTAAAGAAAGCTGAGCGCTGAGGAATTGATGATTTTGAACTGTGGTGTTGAAGAAGACTTGAGAGTCCCTTGGACAGCAAGAAGATCCAACCAGTCCATCCTAAAGGAAATCAGTCCTGAAGACTCACTTGAAGGACTGATGCTGAAGCTGAAACTCCAATACTTTGGCCACCTGATGCAAAGAATTGACTCCTTGGAAAAGACCCTGATGCTGGGAAAGATTGAGGGCAGGAGGAGACTGAAGGTGGGAGAAGGGGATGATTAGAATGAGATGGTTGGATGGCATCACCGACATGATGGATATGAGTCTGAGTAAACTCTGGGAGTTGGTGATGGACAGGGAAGCCTGGAGTGCTGCAGTCCATGGGGTTGCAGAGTCGGACACGAATGAGCAACTGAACTGAACTGAACTGAACTGATTCTGACAATGGTGCTAGGACTCTTCATTGGGAGAAAAAATATTCTCTTCAACAAATGGTGCTGGGGAAATTAAATATACAAAAGATTGAATTTGGATCCCTACAACATATACAAAAGCTAACTCAAAATAGGTCAAGGAATTTTATTCAAGAGATGAAGAAGCAAAGAGAGGTATAAATCTTTGTGACTTTGGATTAGGTACTGGTTTCCTAAAAAGTGAAAGTGAAATTGCTTAGTCGTGTCTGACTCTTTGCGACCCCATGGACAGTAGCCTACCAGGCTCCTTTGTCCGTGGGATTTTCCAGGCAATAGTACTGGAGTGGGGTGCCATTTCCTTCTCCAGGTTTCTTAAATAAGACACTAAAATCTCAAGTAATGAAAGAAAAAGTCGACTGACTATACAATCTAAAATTTTTGTGTATGAAAAGATATTATAAAAAAAAATAAACAGACAACAAATAGAATGGGAGAAAATATTTGCACATAAATACATGTATTTGATAATGGTCTAGTGTCCCTCTACTCCAAAATATATTACTACTCCTGAAACTCAACAATCAAAAGGCAATGAAGACAAAGGACTCATTTTAAAAACAGAAGGGCTTCACTGGTGGCTCAATGGTAAAGAATTCACCAGAGAATTCAAGAGACATGGATGCATTCAAAGAATGCAAGAGACATGGATTCGATCCCTGGCCTGGGTAGATCCCACATGCAGCAGTGCACTACTGAGCCCCTGCTGTGGAGCCCAGAAACCACAACTACTGAAGCCCATGTGCCCCAGAGCTCATGCTCCACAACAACAGAAGCCACTGCAATGAGAAGCTCACGGTCTGCAACTAAAGTGTAGCCCCCGCTCTCTGCAACTAGAGAAAAGCCTGTGCATCAATAAAGACTCAGTACAGCTAAAAATAAATAAACATACTATATAAAAATAAAAAGAGCAAATTTTTGAATAACTATTTTTTCAAAGAAACTATGGAAATGGCCATTAAGCACATGAAAAGATGTTGAAGACTGTTATCCATCAGGAAAATCAAAATCTAAACCAAATGAGATACAACTTCACACCCACTAGGATTGCTATAATAAAAAAGACACATAATAAATGTTTGTAACCCTCACATACTACTAGTAGGAATGCAAAATGGTACAACACTTTGAAAAACAGTCTAGCAGTTCCTCAATGACAGTTACCATCTGATAAAGCAATGCCACTTATAGGATTAAACAACAATATGTACAGCATTATCCATAACAAACAAAAAGTGAAGGAACTCAAATATCTATCAACTGATAAATGGATAAACAAAATGTGGTGTATTGATAAATAAAAAATTATTCAACCATAAAAAGGAGTGATGTATTGAGGTATACTACTGTATGGATGAAATATGCTAACTCAAAGAAGCCAGATACAAAAGCGAATATATTGAACAGTACCATTTTTATGAAATGCCCAGTATAAGTTTATCTACAGAGACAGAAATTAGATTAGTGGTTGCCAGGGGATGGGGGATAGGAAAATCCTAAGTGACTGCTAATAGATTTTTTTTTAGAATGATGGAAATATTCTGGAATGAGCAGTGATGGTTTCAGGACATTATTTATATACTCCCAAATTACCAAACTGTAAACACTTAAAAATGGTGAAGTTCATTTTATGTGAGATACATACCTTCTCCGCACTCCCTCTCCAAAATATACCCCAACCAACAAATGGAAGGTAAATGCTCAAAAATTTCAGTTCTTTTCCTCTTTGCATTCTTGTTCATGACACTGCCATAGGATCTCCACCATCTTGGAAATACAGTTGTAGTGTAAAACTATAGTACAACAATTATTCTATGATAGTATCTACCAAAGATTTCGAGAAACTTTTCAGTTCAGTTCAATCATTCAGTCATATCTGAATCTTTGCGGTCCCATGGACTGCAGCACCCCAGGCCTCCCTGTCCATTGCCAACTCCTGGAGCTTACACAAACTCATGTCCAACAAGTCAGTGATGCCATCCAACCATCTGACCCTCTGTCATCCCCTTTTTCTCCCACCTTTAGCTTCTCCCATCATCAGGGTCTTTTCAAATGAGTCAGTTCTTCGCATCAGGTGGCCAAAGTATTGGAGCTTCAGTTTCAGCAACAGTCCTTCCAATGAATATTCAGGACTGATTTCCTTTAGGATGGACTGGTTGGATCTCCTTGCTGTTCAACGGACTCTCAAGAGTCTTCTTCAACACCACAGTTCAAAAGCATCAATTCTTCAGCACTCAGCTTTCTTTAAGAGTCCAACTCTCACATCCATACATGACTACTGGGAAAACCATAGCTTTGACTAGATGGATTTTTGTTTGCAAAGTAATGTCTCTGCTTTTTAATATGCTATCTAGGTTGGTCATAGCTTTTCTTCCAAGGATTAAGCATCTTTTAATGTCATGGCTGTAGTCATGACATTCCTCTCTTGAAGAATTTTCCAGTTTGTTGTGATCCCCACAGTCAAAGGCTTTGGAGTAGTCAATAAGCAAAATTAGATGTTTGTCTGGAACTCTCTTGGTTTTCTGATGACCCAACCGATGTAGGCAATTTGATCTCTGGTTCCTCTGTCTTTTCTAAAACTAGCTGGAACATCTGGAAGTTCATGGTTCACGTACTGTTGAACTGGCTTGGTAGATTTTGAGCATTATTTTGCTAGCATGTGAGATGAATGCAATTGTGCGGTAGTTTGAACATTTTTGGCATTGCCTTTCTTGGGATTGAAATGAAAACTGACCTTTTCCAGTCCTGTGGCCACTGCTGAGTTTTCCAAATTTTCTGGCATGTTGAGTGCAGCACTTTCACAGCATCATCATTTAGGGTTTGAAATATCTCAACTGGATTCCATCACCTCCACTAGCTTTGTTCCCAGTGATGCTTCCTAAGGCCCACTTGACTTTGGATTCCAGGATGTCTGGCTCTAGGTGAGTGATCACACCATCACGGTTACCTGGGTCATTAAGATCTTTTTTGCATAGTTCTTCTATGTATCCTTGCCACCTCTTCTTAATATCTTCTGCTTTTGTTAGGTTCATACCATTTTTGTCCTTTATTGTGCCCATCTTTGCATGAAAAGTTCCCTTGGTATCTCTAATTTTCTTGAAGAGATCTCTAGTCTTTTCCATTCTATTATTTTCTTGTATTTCTTTGCAATGATAACTGAGGAAGGCTTTCTTATCTCTCCTTGTTATGCTTTGGTACTCTGCATTCAAGAGCAGAGTATATTTTTCCTATTCTCCTTTGCCTTTGGCTTCTCTTCTTTTCTCAGGCATTTGTAAGGCCTCCTCAGACAATCATTTTGCCTTTTTGCATTTCTTTTTCTTGAGGGGAAGCTCTTGATCACTGCCTCCCATACAATATCACGAACCTGTATCCATAGTTCTTCAGGCATTCTGTCTATCAGACCTAACCCCTTGAATATGTTTGTCTCTTCCACTGTATAATCGTAAGGGATTTGATTTAGGTTATTTTTGAATTGTCTAGTGGTTTTCCCAACTTTCTTCAATTTAAGTCTTAATTTGGCAATGAGGAGTTCATGAACTGAGCCACAGTCAGCTCCTGGTCTTGTTTTTGCTGACTGTATCGAGCTTCTCCATCTTCGGCTGCGATAAATATAATCAATCTGATTTCGGTATTGACCATCTGGTGATGTCCATGTGTAGAGTGTTCTCTTGTGTTGTTGGAAGAGGGTGTCTGTTATGATCAGTGCATTCTCTTGGCAAAACTCTGTTAGCCTTTGACCTGCTTCATTTTGTACTCCAAGGCCAAATTTGCCTGTTACTCCAGAAACCTCATGACTTTCTACTTTTGCATGCCAGTCCCCTATCATGAAAAGGACATCTTTTTTGGGTGCTAGTTCTAGATGGTCTTATAGGTCTTCATAGAACCATTCAACTTCAGCTTTTTCAGCATTACTGGGTGGGGCACAGGCTTGGATTACTGTAATATTGAACGGTTTGCCTCGGAAACGAAGAGAGATCATTCTGTCCTTTTTGAGATTGCATCCAAGTACTGCATTTCGGAATCTTTTGTTGACTGTGAGAGCTATTACATTTTGTCTAAGGGATTCTTGCCCACAGTAGTTGATATAATGGTCATCTTGGTTAAATTCACCCATTCCAGTCCATTTTAGTTCACTGATTCCTAAAATGTTGATGTTCACTCTTGCTATCTTCTATTTGACTACTTCCAATTTACCTTGATTCATGGACCTAACATTCCAGGTTCCTGTGCAATATTGTTCTTTATAGCATCGGATTTTACTTCCATCATGTCACATCCACAACTGGGGGTTGTTTTGCTTTGGCTCCAAACCTTCATTCTATCTGGAGTTATTCCTTCACCGTTCTCCAGTAGCACATTGGGCACCTGCCGACCTGGAGAGTTCATCTTTCAGTGTCCTATCTTTTTGCCTTTTCATACTGTTCATGGGGTTCTTGAGGCAAGAATACTGAAGTGGTTTGCCATTTCCTTTTCCATTGGACGTTTTGTCAGAACTCTCCACCATGACCTCTCCGTCTTGCGTGGCCCTACAAGGCATGGCTCATAGTTCCATTGAGCTAGACAAGGCTGTGGTCCATGTGATCAGATTGTTTAGTTTTCTGCGATTGTGATTTTCATTCTGTCTGTCTTCTGATGGAGAACGATAAGAGGCTTATGGAAGCTTTCTGATGGGAGAGACTGACTGAAGGGCAAACTGGGTCTTGTTGTGATGGTTGGGGCCATCCTCAGTAAATCTTTAATCCAAATTTCTGTTTAAAGGCAAGGCTGTGTTCCCTCCCTGTTGTTTGACCTGAGGCCAAACTATGGTGGAGGTAATGAAGATAATGGTCACCTCCTTCAAAAGGTCCCATGCAAGCACTGCTGCACTCAGTGCCCCCAACCCTGTAGCAGGCCACTGCAGACCCAAGCCTCCTCTGGAGACTCCTGCATGCCAGAAAAGCCTGGCGTGCTGCAGTCTATGGGGTCGCAAAGAGTTGGACACGACTGAGTGACTGAAGTGAACTTAAGCTGCAAGACTCTGTTTTTCCAGTTCTGTGTTAAGTTCTGGAAGCTCTATGGTGGGGTTAATGGTGACCTCCTCCAACAGGCCTTATGGCATGCCCAGGTCTGCTGCACCCAGAGCCCTTCTCCCTGTGGCAGGCCACTGATGACCATACCTCCGCAGGAGACATTCAAATACTCAAAGGCAGGTTTGGCTCAGTCTCTGTGGGGTCTCCTCTTGCGCAGAAGGTTTTGTTTGAGCCGAACATCTCTGGCGGGTATGGGGTTTGATTCTAAACGTGATTTCGCCACTCCTATCATCTTGCTGGGGTTTCTACTTTGCCATTGGATGTGGGGTATCTTTTTTTGGTGGGATCCAACACTCTCCTGTTCACAGTTGTTCAGCAGCGAGTTGTAAGTTTGGAGCACTCGCAGAAGAAGATGAGTGCAAGTCCTCCTACTCCACCATCTTGTTGTGGTAGAAACTTTTAGCACTATCCAAATTCCTCCTTTGGTTCAAACAAAGGTTAAGAATGGCTGAATCTGAATATTCATTGGATGAATTGACGATGAAGCACCAATACTTTGGCCACCTGATGTGTAGCACCAATTCACTGGGAAAGACCCTGGTGCTGGGAAAGACTGAAGAGAACGGGACAACAGAAGATGAGATGGCTGGATGGCACCACTGACTCAATGGACATGAATTTGCGCAAACTCCAGGAGACAGTGAAGGGCATAGAGGACTGGAGTGCTGTAGCACACGGGGTCACAAAAAGTTGAACACGACTGGGCATCCCACAAAACTGACATGATTTTTAGCTTTTAGAGAGCTAAAGTGCTGTTCAATTATTGAGTACAAACCAATGGGCTATTGAGAACTAGTGAATATACCTCGGTGCATCAAACCAATCTAGTCAATTTATCACATGTTTCCAGAAACTTTCAGCAACCACAGGAAATTTCTTCTTTCTTATCGTCTCTCTGCAACATAGAGTTTTGCTGTTGGTGTCATCTCTCAGATACTAACATCACTAATGAACTCCCCACTCCTTTGTTCCTTCTGTCCCCCCCACCCTGTGACCAGTGTTCAGAGGACTGACAGTGTTTTCTTGCCTGATGCGCAGACCATCCTTGCATCCCAACTGGGACTGTGCAATTTTTCAGGTGTTGCTCTCATATTCAACCTAAAAGATTTATCATTTCTCTTCTGTAGAGAAGTAAAACTAACTTTAGGTCCTCTGGGGGACTTTTCAACGACAGAGAGTTTCATCTGAGAAGATTCAGTTCCTTGCATGTTTTCTACTCCTATTCTTTGCTCTTTTAGAGTTTTTTCTACCATTTGTCTTTCTCTGAATGAGTCTTCTAACTGTTTTTCATTCAAGTAGCAGTTTTTCTTGATAAACACTTCCCTAATGATGGAGGGGGGTGGAGACAAGGTAACTCTCTCTTACACTGTTGGTGGGAATGTAAATTGGTACAGCCACTATGGAAAACAGTACAGAGATTCCTTAAAAAACTAAAAACAGAGCTATCATATGGCCCTGCAATCCCACTCCTGAGCATTTATCCAGAGAAAAACACAATCAGAAAGGATACATGCACCCCAATGTTCATTACAGAACTGTTCAAATAGCCAAGGTATGGAAGCAACCTAAATGTCCATCGACAGAGGAATACACAAAGATGTGGTACATATATACAATGGAATATTGCTCACTCATTAAAAAGTGAAATAATGTAATCTGCAGCAACATGGATAGACTTAGTGACTGTCATACTGAGTGAAGTAAGTCAGACAGAGAAAGAGAAATATCATATGCCATCCTTTATATGTGGAATCTACAAAGAAATGATATAAATAAACTTACAAAAGAGAAACAGACTCACAGACTTAGAGGATGAACTTATGGTTGCGAGGGGGAAGGAGAGGGGAGAGGATAGTTAGGGAGTTGGGGATGGACAGGTACACAATGCTATATTTAAAATGGATAGCCAACAAGGATCTACTGCATAGCACATGGAACTCAGCTCAACGTTATATGGTAGCCTGAATGGGAGGTGAGTCTGGGGGAGAACATCTATATGTATGCCTGAGTCTCTTTGTTGTTCACCTGAAACTATCACAATGTTGTTAATTGGATAAACCTCAATATAATGTAAAAAGTTTAAAAAAATATATAGCACTGGTGACTCATGTAAAGAATCTGCCTGCCAATGCAGGAGACACAAGTTCAGTCCCTCAGTCAGGAGGATCCCCTGGAAAAGAACATTGCAACTCCAGTATTCTTGCCTGGAAATCCCATGGACAGAGGGGCCTGGTGTGCTATAGTCCATGGGGTTGCAAAGGGGTTGGAAAAGACTTAGCGGCTAAAAAAACAACAACATAGTGTATGTACTAAATAAATTATAAATTTGTCTAGGCCAGAAGTTGTGCCTTACTTGTCTTTGTAATTCCAGCACCTAATAAATAGCAAGCACTCAATAGATCACTTCTTCAATAAGTTTTTTAAAAAGGCCTAGCAGCAGCCACAACTCAGTTAACTTTTATGGAGTCCTGCTGAGACCTTCTTATGGACCAGGCACTGTGCCAACAACCTTGCATGCACTCCCTCTGAGTCTTCCTAAAAACCCTGCAGGATAGGTAGAGTTAATAACTCCTTTTTATAAATGTGTAAAATGATACTAAAAAAGCTAAGTATTTGAGGATTTGAACTCAAATTCTGATCTCTAAAACTCATGCTCCTATCTACTCTATACTTCAAGGGGGAAAATGTAATAAATAAGTTGATATGAGGTTTCAAGGAAGCATATGTAAACATTTAAACTGGGCTTTATCTATCTTGCCTGGAGAATCCCAGGGATGGGGGAGCCTGGTGGGCTGCCGTCTATGGGGTCACACAGAGTCGAACTCGACTGAAGCAACTTAGCAGCAGCAGCAGCATGGTATCTCAGTAGTGGCTGTTTTGTAAGGCTTTCTAAGATAACCAAACTCATAAAAGCTTACAAACAATGGTTTCTCTACTTTTGCTGCTTCTGTATCTCATGCCTTACTATGTGTAGTTCCTAGTCTACCAAGCCCTTACCATATTACCCATCTGCAGAATTCCAATTTATACTTTACAACTTTCCTAGGGCATCACTTATGGACTTGAGGTTTTTCTGCCAAAGGAATTATTCTCATAGGGTGTTTCTGTTCCTCATAATTACTTTATTAATGTAAATTTGTAGATGACACTATATTTACTTACTTACATGTCTATTTTCACTATTCACTCTTAACTTTTTCAAAAGCAGAGCCCTTTTGTTACTCATCTTCATACTCTTAGTGCTTGGGTAGCAAAAAGCCATGCATACATCAAGGTGTTTAGTAAAACTATTGGCTAGTTGAATTTCTGCCTCCCAGTTGGACCTTCTGCAGGTTTTGAGGTTATTACCTGCCTCTAACCCCAGCCAAGCAGGAAGAAAAAAATATCCAGTCTGGCCATTGCCCAAGTTCCTTCCCTTTAAAAACTTCCCTTTTCTTCATACAAAATGTATTTTATTTTTTTTGGTTGCAGAACCCTCATTCCAATCCAGGTCTGTCTGACTCTCTGCAAAGCCTATGTTCTTAATGATTACAATATACCCAGGACATGTACCTATTATGACTTGGGCTGGATTTGAAAGTACAAATAAAAACAAAGCAAGCACTTCATACTCTCAGGGGTAGATAGGCACTAAAAGTAGAGATAATTACTTTAAATGATGATAAAAGATAAATGTGCATGCCATTAACTAAGAGGGAGTAAATTTATTCTGCTTGAGGAGGGTTAGGATGATATGACAGGAAGTGACATCTGAGTTAGGACTTGAAGTAAAACTATGTCCTTTTGGGTTATTGGGAAGGGGAGCAGGCAAGGCAAGAGGCATTATATAGAAGACAGAACCTGTGTAAAGGCAAGGCTACCTGAAGAAGCACAATTTAAGTTTCAAGAGGAATCAGATGGGTGAGCTGCAAGAAAAGATATAGGAGGAGATGTAATGGGAGAGAAGACTGGAGGTCTAAGCTGAAGGAAAACAGTGAAGGTAGAAGGGCTTATGTGTCAGACTGAAAATCAGATTTGTATATAAGACAAAATTAAAGGGCATCCCTTAAGGTTTTTAATCAGGGTATTAACATAAGTAGATTTATCTTTGGTACTAATTTTAGTAAAAGACAGAATATGGACTAGTGCATAGAAAGCTAGAGGTAGATGAATTAACTAAAGAGACTACTTACTATCATTACTGAGCCAAGGAATGAATTAAAGAAGAAGCAATAGGCTTAAAACAAAGACAGAACTAAAGAGACTTATGGATTAGGATGGAAACATTCTATAATATCTGGTTAATCTAATGACTATAATGTAGAAAAGGAAAAAAAAACATGCTTTTTCTGACTCCTGATATCATCCACTTAATAGGTCTTATAATAATGCTTACTATCTATCTATCTATCTATATATATATATTTATAAAACAAATTGTTAAAGCCAGAATACTATATGCTAATCACTTATTTGCAACTAAACTGCTCATCTGAGGTTTAGTAGCTAAATACTGTACATATCTTTTTTGGGAAAGTAGTTGTCATACTACTTTCATACTATAGTATGACTGTAGTATGAAAGTAGTCATACCACAGTCATACTATAGCCATTTTACTGTCATACTTATTTAACTTACATGTAGAGTACATCATGTGAAATGCTAGGCTGGAAGAATCACAAGCTGGAATCAAGATTGCTGGGAGAAATATCAACAACCTCGGATAAGCAGATGACACAACGCTAATGACAGCAAGTGAAGAGGAACTAAAGAGTCTCTTGATGAGGGAGAACAGGAGAGTGGTAAAGTGGGATTAAAACTCAACATTCAAAAAATTAACATCATGGCATCCAGTTGCACTACTTCATGGCAAATAGATGGGGGAAAAGTGGAAGTAGTGACAGATTTTCTTGGGCTCCGAAATCACTGTGGACTGTAACTGCAGCCATGACATTCAAAGACGCTTGCTCCTTGGAAGGAAAGCTATGACAAACTAGACAGTTAATTAAAAAAAAGAGACATCACTTTGCTGACAAAGGTCGTATAGTCAAAGCTATGGTTTTTCCAGTAGCCACGTATGAATGTGAGACTTGGACCATAAAGACGGCTGAGTGCTGAAGAATTGATGCTTTTGATCTGTGGTGTTGGAGAAGACTCTTGAGAGTCCCCTGGGCTGCAAAGAGGTCAAAACAGTCAATCTTAAAGGAAATCAACCCTGAATATTCATTGGAAGGACTGATGCTGAAGCTCAAGCTCCAATACTTTGCCCACCTGATGCAAAGAGCTGAAAGAGACCTTGATGCTAGGAAAGATTGAAGGCAAAAGCAGGAGGCGGCAGCAGAGGACAAGATGGTTAGATAGCATCACCGACTCAATGGACATGAATTTGAGCAAACTCCATGAGACAGTGGAGGACATAGGAGCCTGGCACTCTGCAGTCCATGGGGTTGCAGAGGTGGACATGACTTGGCAACTGAACAACAACAACAGGTCTTCTTTATCTGTTTGCAATGAAAGCTAGACAGCAAACCAGGAAGGGAGCAATTCCTTTTGGGGGCAGAGCTTTTCTATCCATATCGCTCCCAGAGTAAACTGTTAGCTAAAGATACGTTTAATTGGGTTGAGTCAGAATGACTGTTCTCAGTTATCTAGCTCTTGTCTCAGAGTTCTAGTCTCAAGGCAAGTTGAGGATCCAGAAACCATCCTCACAGGAATTCATCGCTTAGGTGTCATCCAAAACAAGTTACAGAGTTCAGATTCTGCAGTTTCACCAGCACTCAAGCACCCTGTGACCCTGATGTTTAAAGATCTCTCAAGAGCAAGGCATGAGAATTTCAATATAGTGGATCTTAGCCCTTACTAAGAACAATAATTATTAATACCTGCTGCACTTTAGCATCATCTGAGGAACTTTTAAAAATAACAATACGAGGGTCCCCCACTTTCAGAGACTCTTATTTAAATGTAAGAGGTTGGCCCTGAATGATTTTAATGTGCATCCACCAGAACTATCTTAGAACTAGAAGAAAGAGTATATAAAAGCATTGCTTTAACATGCCAAATTGTTAAGGATGGGGTAAGTAATTAATAAACTAATGAATTATATATGGTAAAGATTAAATTGTATGTCTTACGAAAACTGACAGTATTGTTTGGACAAATAAAATAGAAAAAAGAACTCTTTTTAAAAACCTATTACTGTTTTTACTATCACATACAGTAATTATCTATTATACTTTCCTAATTATCATGAATTTCAACAATGATTATGAATACCATTAAATATACATCAAATGGGTTTCGCTGGTGGCTTAGCTGGTAAAGAATCTGTCTGCAATGTGGGAGACCTGGGTTCAGTTCCTGGGTTAAGAAGATCCACTGGAGAAGGGAAAGTCTACCTACTCCAGTATTCCGGCCTGGAGAATTTCATGGACTATATTGTCCCTGGGGATGCAAACAGTCAGACACGACTGAGTGACTTTCACTAAACTATATATCAAATTAACTGTTAGTTTTATTTAATTAGATGACAGAACTGTAGAAACAAGAGAATCACAGGGCTAGATACTTATCTCTAGATGTATTACATGCTCAGACTTAAATGGACATGAACTTACATATAATTTAGAAAAATTAAAGAATGTATTAGCTAGCAGGTTGCTCTGATTAAATATCAAACCAGACAACAGCCCCTTACAGACTACTGAATTACCTGCTATTAAATAAGAAACAACAGCAGGTGCCCAAACTATCAAATATTTTGAAATATAACTGACAGGCCAGTACTCTTGTGTTTAACGGATACTCACATAATGATGTATTTTTTTACATAGGAAACTCCTTACTCTGTATACTATTTCTGGATAGAATCTACAAATTAATTTCAAAGTTAATAAAATAATATACAGTAGTAACTTACTTGATGAAATGAACATATTTAGAAGTTAGATGCAAATGGAGCACTTTTTCATTAGTTTATGATTAAACTTTCTAAAATGATTTATCCTTATTTCTCATTACTATTCAAGGAGCAGTGATTTCTGACCTTTCAGCACTGAGTTTTCTTGTGTTTCTTTTCAGCCAAGGGTAAGAAACAATTTTTAAAACCCTTAAGTACATCAGAAGAGCTTTCTATTTAAAGGAATTCTTTAGTGAAACTTTTTCACCATTTACTTTTCAGCCTTTCTACGTTCAATATTTCATGTAACAAATTTTTAAAAATCTGGCACAACAATATAGTGAAAATAGTATGTGTCCCTGAGAGACAAAACCACAAATATGTACCAGAAAAACAGTGAAGTTTTACAGGAGACATTACACCGTAACTATAAATGATGTATAAATATGAAGTAAGATACTTTTAGAAAAAAATTTTTTCTTATAAATTTAAATATGTCTACATCGTCATACTATATCTGAGAAAGAGATATAGTACTATTAGTTCTGAGATGACAGATCTAAGGTTGTAAAGCAGAATATGCATTTTTACTTCCAGTTATTATTTTTGTCTGTAGTCTGTTGCACCATATTTCTCCTTTGCCATATGCATTGTAGGTGGGATGCTTCTTGTTGTTACTACATCTAGCTTTGCAGACTCAACTTTCAGTTTATTTATTTCTCAAACTGTGATTCTACAATTGTGCTTTGCTGTCCCTAAGTCAAAGTAATATCCCTTAAAAAAACACAAAAAAACAAAATTCAAATCTTCATTAATCTAAAGGAATTAAATAGTAACACTAAAAATGAAATACAAAAATTACAAGGAAACAAAGATGAAATATGTAACTTTTTTCCAATCCTTGTATCATTTAGTCAAAACTTTGTAAGTGATTGGAATACCTTCTAATAACTTATTACAAAGAATTTTTTTTATCAGCCATAACCAGAATTAGTCTACAATAACAGGTATTCAAACCAGTGTTAGATCAAAACCATCCTGGAAAAATTTGTGCCTTTTATCTTGCACCATCCCTTGCTTTTCTCTCACTTTTTTTTTTCCAGAAACAAGTAAATTCAAGATAATTAAAGGAAACAATTTTATTCACTGAGAAAAAGAAAATACCCCTGAAAAATTCTAGTACACAAGCACTTCAGGAACCACAGGACCAACATTTAAGTGCCTCCCAGGGGCATAGGATCCCCTTTTGAAAATTTTGTACATACATGGATTGAGCAGAACTGAAAGATCATTCAGTCAATGTTAAGGAAAACAAAAAGAAATTTTAAAAAATTTAAATAACATAAGAACAAGCATATAGAAATGAGTTTAAAAAGTACAATTCATCATATTATATTAACTATATTCAAGTCTACAGTGGCTGGTCAAAATTTCAAGGCATCTTATCTTCTTTTTTAGCTTCTTGCTTTAATCCAATTGCCAAATATAAGGGGGAGGAAGGGGATCTTGGTCCTAAATATACCACTTGCTATATGACCTGGGATAAATTGTTTACCTTTTCTGGGTCTCTATTTCTTAATAAAATTGAGAGGTTGAAAATTACATGCATTTATTATTATCACCTACAAAGTCTGTCTTTTACAACTCAACTTATATTTCCATTCTCTAAGTACCTGAGAGAACTGTTCTTTCTAGAGTTGATCACTCGTAAGCTCCATGGTCCCCGCCTGTATTTCCTATTGCTGAATATCTGGCTTACGGCAAGCAGTTAACATACGTAGAACATACAACTGAATTAATATTTATGCTTTTTTTATACCACTACAAAAAAATCTGAGATTGCTTCCTGAGTCCTAGACCTCTCTTTACCTATCTGAATATGTAATATGATTATATAGACAATAACATACATCTTTTATCTCGTAGAGAAAAATTCCCGCTTATGAAAATATTACTATATTCCTGAATCAGGATCTGACATCCCTTGGCAGCTGATATAGCCTTAATAATATTCTAAAAATATCAATAACATTCTTATTTAAAGAGAATAATCCTTTTCACAAGCCATAACTTTTAAAACAATTATTTTAAACACAACAATATTTTTAGTAGAAACTTAAAAGTGGTTTAATCACATCAGGATATAACAAAATAATTTGAGTTCTCAAACCAGTTTATTAGATAATTAGGTTCCTTGAGTCTATGCTCTTAATAATTGGCAGAACGAATATATGAAAACACTAAAAAGAGAGAGAGAGAGAAAACATTTTGCAGAACTTGTGTAAAATTTAGACTATTTCACGTGGAAAATAGTAAAGACATTGTATCCTTGAATCAATATCTTGCTATTTTAAACATACATAGAGTTATCTTTGTTTAGTTTTCTGAAATAAGTGGCATTTATGTGAATGTCCTCACAAAGGCTTGCAAATTGTTAGACTAAAATACTAATTTTAAGTTTTGTTACTTTTAAAGAGAAAATTAATGATAAATTATTTTACTTAAAATACTTCCTAAGCAACTATTAGACATTCTTCTATTATTTCTCTAACCAACCATTTACAATTCTCTCTTAGAGAGATGGTTTTGAATTTTCTGGTCATCATCATTTATTATTTCTAGGTTGCAACCAAACTGTTTATCACTTTCTTAAAATTATGAGTTATAGACACTATGCAATATTTTAAATGAGAAAAAACAAACATCTATTTAAAATGTTTCTCTAATATGTCTTTCTAAAAAACATAAAGTTCTTACAATCCTGCTGCTTTTCAAAAGTTCATTGTACAATAATTTATTCTTTGAAACTTAGAATCAGTTTTTACAGAAACAAATTATTAAGAATGATGGTTAAATTACTTGGGTGGCTCATAAAAGCACATTGAAGTGATAGCACTATTTAAAGGTACTATGAGAAACAGGAGAGAAGGTTTCCATCTAGCTCATCAAAGTTGGGGGGAGGAGGTAGGAGGAAGTCAGTTGATAACTTAAAAAAAGATACTCAACCCTTAAATGTCCTAAGGGATAATAGGCCACCTCTTAGCTTTAATTAGTCTAATCCCACTTAAGACAAAATTTTTCATACAATCTTTCCAGTGAATCAACCTTAAGTAAGTTAAGTTCTAGTTACTCAGTCGTGTCCGACTCTTTTGACTCCAGGGACTGTAGCCTTCCAGGCTCCTCTGTCCATGGAATTCTCCAGGCAAGAATACTAGAGTGGGTAGCCATTCCCTTCTCCAAGGGATCTTCCTGACACAGTGATTGAACGAGGGTCTCCTGTACTGCAGGCAGCTTCTTTACCATCTGAGTCACCTTAGGTAAGAGGACATTAAAGGAGACACAAGCCAATGAAAGTTTTGAAGAACAGAATAATACATCTTTAACGTTTAGTTTGCCAACTAGTAAGTTTGTTGTTTCAACATGTAATAAGGAGTAGAGATTTGTGGCTCAACAAACTGGCACATGGATTATTCTGATTCTAATGTCAGTCTTTCTACTGACTTTAAAAATTGTCATGCTTTAGAAGGTCCTGAACTTTATGTCTTTTTCTTTATCTGATATGACAGGGATTTCCATACCCCCCCACCCCCGACACTCTCTCAATAATAGATTAAGAGGTAAAAATAATGTAAAGAATTTGGCAAATATAAAATGCTACAAAAAGTCTGATACATTTTTCAAGTAACTGTAGATTAAACTGAATTTGTCTTATCCTGCCAAATGAGAAATTATCAAATCAGACCCTTATCATATTAGTCAAAATTTTAGATACAGATAATATATATAATCATTATTAACACCTAACACTTATATGGTACTCAATATATCTGAGGCATTTTTAAAGGTGAAATATATTAATATATACATATATTCAAATCCCTACTCTACCACTTGACTATGGAGCATTTTGTGCCTCAATTTCCTCATCAGTAAAATTATGTGTAATGATTGTGCCCACTTAGGGTGGTCTAGAGAAGTGACTCTTAATTTTTTTGCAATATTGTTGGTTTACTGTGCAATTGTAACATTGTCTATTTACAACTGCAATTAAGATCAAAAAATTAAAAAAGGAAATTTATTCAATATTATTTCACTTAATAAGAATTACCAGAAGCACAGCTGTGAGCTATCAGTAGAGTATCTACATGAACAAAAGGTGACCATTTATTACCTCTATTACATGAGTTCAATAACATTTATAAACGCCCATTTTATTAACAAAGTACAGAAAAGCAAAAAGATGAAGTAAATCAAGCCCTCATCTACAAAATTACAGAACAGTCTCAAAACAGTTTTAGGACCCAATTTAAAAATTTAATGCATATATAATTTCAGAAAGATTCTAAAACATGATTACTATTAATAGAAGAAGCAGAGACGGAAAAGGAAAGGGAAACATTTTAGTGAATGTTCACAACATGCTAGGATTTTATATGCACTTGGTACTCTATCATTTAATAGTCACAACTCTGTGAGAAACTTCATCACTATACTAATTTTACAGACAGACTAAAGTTTGGAACTCTTAACAGTTCACAGTTGAATACTACAGAAGTCAGTATATGGAACCTGTGTTCAAACCCAGGCATGTTTCTGAAGCTCTAAAGGTTGTTTCCTATTTATGAAAAGAGTGTAAAGGTTAACACTGATCACCTGTGAATACTGTGGTTAGAAGAATATAGAGACAACTATTAAGTTCAATATTTATATGAAGGACAAATTTCATAATTGTTCATTCCCTAAGTTGTAGGATTTTTACTAATAACAACAGAAAATGTATTTGTCTCACTTTTACACTCTTATCAGAAGTTCCAGGATAGGTACATTCGAGCTGTGAAGAAACATAAGGAAACTTCCTGAAGTATGTTCCTTGGAATGTTTTCAGAATGGCGAGTGACACAAAATAAGCACTCAATAAATGTTAGTGATTACCACTGCAGTAAAAAACAAAACAAAACCTTCTGTAATCACATTTTTAAAATTTTGATGAAGAAATCTTACTGGGCGGGGGGGAGTCAAACCTGTTATCACAGAACTAGGGATCTTTGGAATAGACTTTGACAGAAAGATAAGTAGAAAGTTGTATTAATAAAACAGAGGAAACACATAAGTCACAGAATAATTCCCAAGTCATTCTCTGGTTTTGTTGATGACCCCCCTTAAGAGTTATCAGATAAATTTAGTAAACTGCCTTTTCAAACACTAGTAAGCTTTCCAAATACTTATGGCCTATGAATCATCAGTAATTTGCTAGACACTGTAGTAAAATAAATCAACGCTAGTGATACTGTCTCATTTAGAATGTTTTATAAATAAGTAAAAAAGCAAATACATAAGTAAATAAACAGTAAACTCAGTTATATAGTTCTTAATTTTACATGTTTATCTGTTTTAAAAATCATACATGAGAATGCCAGAAAGGTAACTTCAAGATCACCTGACTGGGGCTTCCCTGGTGGTTCAGTGGTTGAGAATCTACCTGCCAATGCAGGGGACACAAGTTCGATCCCTGGTTTGGGACGATTCCACATGCCATGGGGTAACTAAACCTGTATGCTGCAACTATCAAGCCCATGTGCCCTAGAGCCTGTGCTCCACAACAGAAGCCACCACAATGAGAAGTCCATGCACTGCAATGAGTGGCCCTTAGGTAAAGCCCCACAGCAACAAAGATCCAGCACAGCCAAAAATAAATTAATTAATTTAATTAAATTTAAAAAAACCCTCACCTGACAAAAGATACATTGGCAGAATTCATCAAGAGCAATGTGATGGCACCCTGTCTATTCAGCGAATGCTCACATGTATTTTACCTTTTCCTTACAATGTAACACGTTTTGTGATATTTTGGTCTTAATAAAATTCAAGGAATTTATCTATCTTTTTATAATGTTCTTAATACTTGGGGCATTTCTTGAAGCTTTAGTTATTAATTAGATTGTTTATTAATACAGACAGAAACTGGTGTTCAAACAAGCTTAAAATTTAAACCTCAACAAGAAATGAAAATATCTTACTGACAATGTTCTAAGTTCAATGGAAAATAAGAATTTAAAACTAAACTTCTTCAATTTTGTCTTTAAAAGTAGGACTTCAAGAGAGATACACATTTTCAAGGGCCTGAAATAGTTAACTTAGAAATTTGTAACTACTTCTGGCTGTTGAACTACTCTTAAAAAAAATAAATACAGTTGGCATTGTATTGTTACCATTTTGCAATTCTACATTTTTTGGCCACACTACTGGGTGTGTGGGATCTTAGTGTACCAAGACAGGGATTGAACCTGTGCCCCCTAGAGTGGAAGCGCAACCCTCTAATCTCTAGACTGCCAGGGAATTTCCAAAATTCTGCTTTTAAAAAAATTGTGTTCTTATAATGTTAACAAAAATATGTCAAGATTTGGAACATTCAATTTGTGAATGTGATGTCTTCTACTTTCTCTTTCTTGGTATGCTCCTGACATCACACTGTTCTATATCCAGGTGCCAACTGTGGGTCTTCTCAAGTTGTCCAGTTGAATATGACATCATACATTATGATTTCTTACACTGGCCTGGTATACCTGCAGACTTATTCTTTTTCTTAATTATTCAAACTTAGTCAATCATACCCAGAAGATTCTCTCAAGCACGTTGAGACAACAATTTTAAGCCCCCATTTTGCTTTTCTTTTCTAAGTTCCACCTAGGTACGTTTAGGGCACAATGTTATATTCACTACTTTTAATTGTTAACTCTAATAAAGGGATTTTAGAAGACAACCACTACAACAATGACTCACTCTACGGGAGAAAGTATGAGTTTTAAAATGAAATAAAAATGAACTGCAACAACAACAACCCTTTTACAAGTAGAGCTGACACAAACGAGGGGTTTCAACCAAATGGGTCCACTTATACAGGGATTTTCTTCAATAGTAAATACTATAGTACTGCAAGATCTGCGATTGGTTGAATCCTCCAATACAGAGGAACCACGAATAAAATGACCAACTATAAATTATACTCAGGTTTCTGACTGCTTGAAGGGTTGGCATCCCTATCTCAGAGCTGTTCAAAGGTCAACTGTGGTAGTAAGTTTTTTTGTTGAGTATATTAGTTTAAGTTTATATAGTGACTCTACAGATAAGAAAATCTTGGGGACCTCCCTGGTGGTCCAGTGGCTAAGACTCTGCACTCCCAGTGCAGGGGGCCCAGGTTCAATCCTTGATCAGGGAACTAGATTCCACATGCTGCAATGAAGGTTGAAGATCTCGCATGCTGCAACTAAAACCCGGTGTGGCCAAATAAATAATTAAAAAAAAAAAAAAAGAAAGAAAATCTTGGCCTACAACGTCCTGTAATTTGGCTCTTACATAACTCCTCAGCATTACTTCTTACCATGTACTCTCTAGTTCTTAGCTTCTGTCACTCTGACCTTCATTTAAGGTTATGTATTATGCTCTCCACCATCAGGAGTTTTGAACAAACTGTTCCTTCCACAAAACATTTTTCTCCCTCTTGATCACGGTGACTCAAATTCATCAAGATTTCAGCTAACTAAACACTTTTTTAAACAAAACAAAAGCTTCCCTCGGTGTTACTTATTGATTAAATTATCCTTCTAAAAGCTGTCATATTAAATACCATGTACTTCTATACAGCAAATGAAATAGTTTCATTTTGCATTAATTTATACAATTTTCTGATCAATATCGTTCCTTTATTTCTAGGACTTAAGTTCAAAAAGAGCAAGACCCATGTCTCTTTTCCCTTACTATTCCAGAAAGCACATAATAGGTGTCAACCCACATTTGTTGATGAAAGACATTAGCCAACTGCTGATTAAAAAAAAAGATAAACACCAAGTCAACAACCTCTACATAGTTTTGGAGGAAAAATTATGACGACTTTTTGGATGGAACAAAACACAGAGTCATATTTGATAGAACTTGTTAAAATTGCTATTCTTCAGGGAAAAAAAAGTTCAGTAAATGGTGGTAGGGAGTAGGTGGGATGGTAAGTTACATGAAGAGGCCGGCTGGAAATAAATTTAAATAAATCTTATAAAGTGAATGGAGAAAACATAAACTATCTTTTTGCTATTTTTTAGAATTTACATACAAGATTTATACTTTTAATTGTATATTACTGATCCTAGTAACCAACCTAAGTATGAATTTTAATTATGAAGGGAAAAAGAACCTCAGTATCCTTGGATAAAATTTTCCTATTTTAACTATAGTGTTATATTTCCAACTCATACACTTGCTTCAGACTCTGACGTATTTTCCAGTCATAGTTGCAAAGAACTATTTTCACTGTCTGACTTTTTTATGCAAGTTATTTTTTTCCCTATTTCTTTTCTGACTTGCATTCTGGGCAGTAAGTTTTTAAAACATAAATGCAAAGTATATTATCTCTAATCATTACCCTAATTTACCAGGTTATTCTGAATTTCAATCCTAGCTTTCAAACTAGTAAAAATGAGCTTCTTTATCTCCTTATTCCATTGGAAACTTTGTCTTTACTTGAAATACTTTCTTCTGAGGATCCCTCCTCTACCTAAATTCTGATTAACTCAATGTCCTCCCAAGAAATTCACTGTGACTTACTCTACAGAATTCTAATTACTTCTTTACTCTGAGTATTTACATACTCAGTTTGGTGTCATTTTACAAAGGCTCCTTAAGTGTTTTTCAAGTATAAGTTTCAGTCACTAAAAAACAAACAAACAAAAAAGACTTAATCTTAAAAACTTCTGTTTTATTTTTGTCTTCTATTCAAACCAGTTGGCGAATACAGAAAACATCATAAAAATGTTAAGTGACTATGCCATCTGTATTTTGAATGAACATACAATAATTTGGATTACTGATAACAAAAGTCCATCTTAGGTCCATACATTTTATCTTATCTGACACCGAAAAACTTACTGTCTACCACTTTTAAGACTGACAGTCTTCACTGGTTCTCCAGTTTATATTTTCCCAGGATAGTGAGAAATGCATTTTGCAATAAGAAGCAAAATAAAAAACCAGTATAGATTACATCCACTATTCCTGCCTCAACTGACTAGGCTTTTCACCCTGTTAGGTAAGATTAGATCAGTCTAACAGACCTAATTCTGTATCAAGCTATGATGATTGTTAGCTAATACTCAATTCTCTTCAAGGTAGTCATGTGACAATTGATGAGGGTCTAGGACTGCAATTTTCCTGAGTCATTCTTTTTTCTCTATCCTTTAATACATAAAATTATAAAATTAGCAAAAAAATTATAAAAAAATTAAATTCCATTATAAAATCAGTACATGTATATGAGCTGATTCTTAAAAACAAATCCAAGAGTCGGACATGACTTAGCGACTAAAGAGAAAGAGAGAATACTAAAGTATGCAAAACAGTTGAAGAATTTTTCAACCTTCCAGCATCCTACATACATACTTTCTATAAACCAAGGAGTCAATTATTTTTTAGAACATTTCTTAATGTATTTACATAACTATAAGGCATATATTTTACACAACTTTTCGTTTTATAAAAATATATGCATATAAATAAAACTGTGTTACATGCGTACAAATATATTTTTATATGTTGTATACATGTTAATCTTTTTTTTTTTTACATAAATGGAATCATACTATGCACATTATTCTGTGACTGGGTTTCAGTTTAGCTTTAGCGATCTTTCCAGGTTTTTAGCCCACAAGTCAAATTTTGCATGACTGTTGTTAGCTCTTATCTTTAGACATCATAGGTAGTATTTCCTAACTTCCTACCCCATAATATTCCAAAATGAATGGATTATTAGTTTCAGTGCCAAGGAAAATGAGTAATACAGCTTTTTCCATTGTAATGTTGCTTATTTAAGAGTGTTATAACAAGTTTTCATTCAATTTAATACAATTTTTCATCATTCCCAAAATGTTTAAATCTATAAATTTATATTTTAATAAAAATATATGTAAATACATAAAGGATATATACATTTAGTAAATCAAGGTTTAAAGTTAAAAAAAACTAAAATTTACCTTTATAAAAAGAAAAGCAATATAATATAGCAAATTTGCCTGCTAATTAGAAAAAACAGACACATACACAATTCATTTTCTGACTCAATTGTACAAAAAACAGAGAAGCTGCTGAAAACTGTTTTCAGAGAATTCTTACCAGCTTAAAGAAAACTTTAAAAACAGCTTATCATCATACTAAAAACACAGAAACCACAAACGGTAAGAGCAGCAGACCAGAAAAGCAATATGAGATTAAAATCTGTATTATGTGGATCGAGTCTTCTCTCATACATATAAGAAAACTGTAGTAATGTGACTGGTAGTTTTGTTTTTTAACAGACCAAATAATACTATATTTTACATTTCTATCAGCAGAACAGAGATGGGAAGCATAAACAAACCTTTTAACTAGATTACAGTCTCCAAAATGGCCAAGAAATCCTTCAGCACAAACTCCGGTGTGACGAATGTAGAAGAAGGAAAATGACTTTGGAATAATGCTAAAAAACAACCTCTAAATTTCTGTCATTACTGGAATATGTATTTGATTTCTCCTAACTATTTTGATGTTACTTAATATTCAGTAATGACAACTTTATTTATCATTAATTGAAGTTTGAATGTTCACTGTGTTCACTGAATGTTCACTACAGTGTTCAGTTCACTGTATATGAGAAAGCTCTTACCAGCTACAAATACCACTGGTATGATAAATATCCAAATAAATAAAAATCTTTTTGATTTTACATAACATATACTTTCTAGATCAGTGAACTTTTCAGATCAGTAAAGAAGCTATGTAAAAATCAACATGTTTTGTTGAATGTGGAATATCTCCCTCCTCCACCAGTGAACCTAGATTATTATTTTCAGATACTTGAGATATTAAGAATGTATGGATTATGTTAATTAGTGGTCAACAGAGTAGTAGATACTTCTGGAATCAAGGCGTAGAAAACAGCTTTGAATACAAGGAAAAATCACAGAATTTAATTACAAGTTCTCTTAAGAAAAGGTTACATAGGTCAAGCCAAGTAAGGACTCAAATCAGAATTATAACCAACTCTGAACTGTATGCTTTCCGCCATGTATGGTATCATTAGTGATTTTCTTTTCTGTCTATCTACATTAGAAGATAAACCTTAATATATGCTAAGCCTAGTTCACCCTTTGTCTGTCTGAAGAGTTATACTGAGTCATTCCAACCTCTAAAATCTTACATGATATAGAAATATCTCAAAGAGAAATGCTAAAGAGTTAGAATCTCTACTTTCAACTGAATTACCTGTAGGTTATCTAAAGGAGATTATTTAGGACCATGGATTTTTTTCACTCCCACCAATTATTTAGATTAGTTTAAAAGCAATAAATCACATTTATTATAAAGCTTCTTTTCTGAAGAATAACAGATGACATAGAATAGTTCTATAGCACTTAAAAATATTTCCAAACTCTACTGGTCATAATGCATTGGTATAATATTTATAGGATAATAGAGTCAATGTAAGCATACAGAATGAATTGCATTACTTAGGATGGATATGAAAGTTACTTGATTAATAAAATAGAATTTTTTTTAATTATTTTTTTTTCCTAAAAGTAAAGGATGTAAAAATCAACTTTGCTAGCTGGATCTTAATTCAGTAGCTGCTTTAAAGAACAACTACATAATAATTTCGGCATCTAGAGAATCCAAGTCGTACATTCTTATACCAAAAAAATTTGACTTTAAGCAATACTAAAAAGAGTATGCTAAACTTCATAGTATATTCATCATGTGGTAATTATGAAAAATATTGTAAGATAGAGGGTACAGAAAGTACGCATATATACATACCAAAACATTAGGCAATATAAACTCTTTTGTTTATAGGTTTTCCATTATCAACAGTTATACAAAAATTTTTATAGTAAATATTCACTGGATCACAAATTGTTGAAACCTCCAAACTTCATGAAACAAAATGCTCAATTTAATTCCATGCAAGACAAAGGAAGTTCAATATCTAGAAGGTCTAAGTTTCATTTTTGCTGTATGATGAGAAGACTGACTTTATATTTTATTTCCAAGTTGTACACTGGTCTGCATCTACATTCCTTATAAAGAACTGGATTTTTTTTTGGTTTGTTTTTCTGTCCTTATAAATTTTGAGAAAATTTCCATTACCCTATCAACAAGCTATTGGGGCCATAATTTTATTCATGTTTACCAGAGTACTTTCTGACTGATAAAAATTCTTTACTGTGATTGTGTCTTTAATTAGAAAGTGTCATGAATTTACCATGATGGAATATTTTCCTGCTAATAGGTTTTTTTTTTTTTTTTATTACTAATAGGTTTCCTCATTTATTACATGGAGACAATGTTACAAAGTTTACAGGACCACTTTAAGGACTGACTGCGATTGATAATACTTATCACAGCGCTAGTAAGTTAAAATGAATAGTAAGTAATATAATTATTACTAAAACAGAAAATTAAGAATGAATGTGAAAGAGATCAGAATTGGCTGACCCTCAGAAATCTATTTACCTTCACAAAATACTGTACCCAGCAGGGGATCCCCTCCTTTTTTTAACTAGTGAAAAAGTATTATTCTAAAAGGTATATAAGAGCAAAGGAAATTCAGGAAATCTCTAACATGCTTTTAAATTTATATATAAAAACTACGACAGAACTAAGATAGTATTTTTTGTTTCTAAGAAATCATTCAACTAAGAACTCATTTTACTAAGGTACTAGAAACGATGTCACATTTAAAGATTAAAAACTGCAACTGATTTAAAACTAGAACTGGGAAGTTTCTTATGAGGATATTGGAGAAATACATGAAGTACACGTTAAAAATTCCGAAACTCCTAAATGGTATGTGTGTGTTAGTTGCTCAGTCATGTCTGACTCTTTGTGACCCCATAGATTGTATGTAGCTGCTCTGTCCATGGAATTCTCCAAGCAAGAATACTAGAGTGGGTTGCCATTCCCTTCTCCAGGGGATCTTCCAGACCCAGGGATGGAACCCTGGTCTCCTACATTGCAGGCAGATTCTTTATCATCTGAGCTACCAGGGAAGCCAATTAATTATTCCATTTTAATTAAATCATACTGTCAGCTTAAACTACGGTAGGAAATAACTAAATGCTCAAAACGATAATGTACAATGTCTTCCAATGAACCATGAAAGATAACCTCTTATATGAGATGTAAAGAGAAAGTCACTTTAGAAAGAAAAGAAGTTTAAGATAAGAAAGTTGGGTTTTCAGGAGGGGATAATTTAGTAAAAAACATATACTTTAATGAACAGTGTTGATCACCTTCAAAGAAAAGTATATAGCAATAAAATACCAGAAGTGATAGCCATATACACTATTTTCATGGTCTAAAATTACTGAATTATATACAGAATAGAAATCTCCAGAATACAGTATTAAGAGCAGATTTTTTTCTTAGTATTAGTCTGTTCTAATAAAATACACCAATATCCTTTTTAACAATGCATTTTTCTACCTGGCACTATCCATTTAGTTCATAAAATTAATTTAGGTAGAAACATCAAATAAAAATATGACCAATACACCTGTGTAACACAATTAAGATACCTCTCCACAAACTGTAGGGACCCATCCTTGTTTCTCAGATGCCTAGCATGGTGCCTGACATACATCAGATACTCGATAAACGTTTAATGAGTGAGTACAATCTGTTTTGCACATACATTCAAAGTACAGAAAAGTTTGCAAAGGTTCATAAGTTGCACATAGGCTTTCTGGCTGACTTCCTGGGGTCCCACTGATGACTAGGAATAATCTTCATATCCACAGAAAACTGGAAAGTTGGTAATTGTCTGGGTAAGGACCGAAAAAAACAAAGGTAAACACGTCACCTAAGTTACAGTTGCTTTATAGAGCTGGTAAATGCAGGCTAATCATTCCAATAACCTATTCTGCCAGTTACTCAGTGAAATGAAATTTAAGTATATCCCGAACATTTGCTAGTATACTCTTAATTGGAATTTTTTAATCCCTTATTTAAAATAAATCACTTTTGTCAAATTGCATCCTGTACAGAATATGTTTTTACTTCTTATGAGTACTATTTGTTAACAGGATTTAATTTGACCACTAGAAAAAGTGAGAACCATAGTAAAGATAAAGAAAAAAAATCATGGTAGTGAATACACTGTAGCAGGAAGAAAAGGAAAAAGGAAGAAAATGAAGAAATTCTACATCTAAGAGTCAAGAAATTCAAATACGTCTAACTATAATATCAAATATGACAAACAACCATTAGGGCCTACTGTGTACTGAACACTGTGCTGAAGGGGATATAAATGCCAACAAGAAAAAAAAAATTTAGTCTTACTTAAGTAGTTCATAGAGCAAGAATCATAGAAAAGCATTTATAATACAATATGCATTTTTCATATATATATAACTTAATACAGGAGTAAGAAGTATATTCACTGATTAACTAGAAGTGCAGGGGGGAAAATAACCATTAGGGAAAGCTGAAATAATTCTCAAAACAGTCACAATCCACAATCAGAGAAATCAGTACCCCCCTAAAAAAATCAACAACAAATTACTGAATTGTAAATGGACAAAATTACAGCTTTATAGCTATTTATTTTAATATTCTTAGAATATGTTCTACTTCCGTCTTTTACGTTAAGGTTGCTGAGGTATTAAGGTGAGGAAAAGAAATCCTAGGTGGATCTGAAATACTATTATTGGGAGACAAACTTGAACTTGGCACAGATTTCTGCCAAAGTGCACCAAGTACATCTCAGAGAAAGGTAAGAAATTGTTCAAATTCACAACAGAAAGGAGAGAAATAGGACCATGTTGTTTATTGCTACACAGCTTTTCCTTCCCCTGTGTAAATGCCTACTTTTGCACACAGTTGGTAATTAAAATTTTACAGAACAAGCTTCTACACATGCAATGCTTTCCTGTCTCTAAAGTGTAAATATATTGTGTTTTCGCTTTACCATTAAGAAAATTAAAAGTATTATCATGTCTAATATTTGTGTCAAATATCCTTCTAGATTTATTTTTCTTCAATCCTTTCTAGTTGATCAAATTGCTGTTTTCACATTGCCAGTCTGATCACAAAATTGCTACTTTACAGGAGAATATTTTTTGCTGACATAAATTATGGGATCAGAGATACCAATGCAGTTACAAAAAAGGGTGTGTATGTGTGTGCGTGTGTGTGAGAGAGAGAGAGAGAGAGAGAGATTGTGTGTGTGTGTGTGTGAATGTGTGCATCCATCTTTAAGGAAAGGATAAAGAAATGTACATATGAAACAAAATACCACTTTCTAATGTAAGCCCTAGTAAAAGGCCTACATCAGAAACATACTTTCTAGCATTTCTGAAATCAAATACAGTACTGAATTTGAAAACCATTCACTGAGAACATACCATGTAAAAATGAAAAATAAGTTATTTTTATCAAGACTGTTACTCTATAAACCTAAATCTGATTTATCTTTCAATTTATATCTCACTACAAAGCATGTACTAACTATACCATCATGATTTCCTTGACTCATGAAAACATTTTAGGAATTTGTATCCTTTCACATATAGTGAGCAATTGGGTTCAGTACCCCTCAGAGATGAAAAACTCATCTCAATTTACAACAGTAAATAAATAATTCAGTTAAAACTGCAAGTGGTACCAATCCAGCAAACTATTGATGGAGAGGTTTGGCCTTCCATGAAGTCAGAACAACATAAAAGTTTTCAATGGGGATTACTTGTTCAGACAAGTTACAAAGATTAGAAAAATACTCAGATTAATTATGAAACATAATATTCTCATCTTATGTAAAATAAATATCACGAACGTATACAGGGAGAAACAATACCAGTGATACTTGACTTAAAGCATTTTAAGCTTTTAACTTTAATATGCTGATATATGAAACAAATATTAAACAAAAAAAAGCAATAATACAAGTCAAAACCTAACCAAAGGCCTCTATCAACCAAAATTTTGAAATTTTCTATGCAAGTCAGACAAAACGAAAAAAAGGAAAATTAAACCCAGGAAGCAAAAACCAATTAAGTCTGTTCCAACACTGAAGTCAATATCCAAATCACATACAGAACCAAAAAGGGGAAAACAGTCAGGTCTACAAATGGATAAGCAGTTCCGATACAATCCAGATCCCGACATTTTCCCACTGAGAAACAAATGCAGTGGAGCTTTTCCTAGGGAAAAAGGAAAAAAGCTCTCCAAATGATTTTTTTAAAGTGACATCTAGAAAGTGTGCCTCTTTCTGTCTCTTTCCCTGGCGCCTCATTGGAGGAAGGAGGGGGTTGTTTTTGTATTCTCCCCCACTGGAGCAAGACACAATCAGATGTTAGCTGGAGGAGAGAAACCACTTTTGACAACAGCAAATAAAAATAAAAAGTGCCCTTCCTCCTCTGACAGGATGGGCACCCACCTCACACACCCCTCCTCACTCCAGCCCCTCCTTCACCACCCCCCCCAGCACCACCCCCTCCTCACCCCGGAGCTCCACTGCGTATGTGGTTTGGTGCTACTGTTGCCCCGGAGTTAAAGTCAGAGCCAGAGGAAGGCAATGAAGCCCCCACAGACACACTTACCTTTTCTGCCCCCCACTTTTGAGTGCCTTCCCTGGAGCTGTGGAGGATGACACAAAGGGTAATAAAGGGGGGGGGGAGAGTGGAGGAGGAGGAGAAGGCGAAGGAGGAGGAGAGCTGGGGAAGTGGCTGCTCCTGGGTGTAGTGAGATGTCTCCAGCCAGGGCCAAGCAGCAGCAGCAGTAGCAGCAGCAGCAGCAACACCAGAGAAGGGTCTGTGTTGCTAAGAGGCTTTTGGTCTCTTTCTCTCCTCTCACGGCCAAAGAGGAGGAGGATGGAGGGGGCTCGGGAGAGAGGCTAGTGGAGGGGTGAGGGGGTAGGAGTCGTGGATGGGGGTTTTCGAAGAAGAAGAAACTCCTTCTCCTTCTCTCTCAGGCTCAATCCCCCTCTCAGGTCTCAGGGCTGGAGGGTGGGGGAAGGAACTCAGCCGCCTTCCCCCCACCCCCCTCAATTCAAGGTTGAAGTGGGGTAAAATTAGTGTCCTGTCCCTTTAAAAATAGAAATAAAAGGTGCCCCCCCTCTGCCACTGCCTCTCTCTTCATCATCAGCTGCTGCTGCTGCTGGGGTCTCTCTGCTTGGGGGGGGAGGGGGGTTCGGGTAGAAGAGACGGGAGGCACTCACTGCGCATGTCCCTCTCTGACGGGAGGCTGGTTGGTTGAAGGCAGGAGGAGGGGGAGGGGAGGAAATGAGATGGTTTCCCAGAAGGCTCCGAGGCGATCGCGACCCGGAAGACATTGTAGCAGGGGGTAGAGAGGCGGGGGCGGAGAGTAGGAGGAAGTCGCTACTCTTTAACACCCCCAGTCCCCTCCTCCCTCCTAAGGGAAAGTGGAGGAACGGAAGTGGGCGTGGACGGAGGCGAAAGGAGGTCACGTGTTTGGGCGGGAGAGGGGCGGGGTGGGGAGGCGGTGCCTGCGCGGGGCATGCCGGGAGTCTTGGTGAATTCGTTGGCAGCTGCAGGTGAAGCAGAGGAGAGAAAGCTGCGAGAGGAGCTTGTGAAGCGATTCCCACCGTCTCCGAAATCTCTCTCTGCCCTGGTAAGAGCTAACTTTTCCATGAAAGGTAACCAGGAGTGGACTAGCCACAGCCTCGGGCGCCTGTGGCGAAAGGCGAATCGAAAAGGAGAGGACGGAACGCTTTGGAGACTGGGAATGCGGGAAGGGGGGCAGGCTTGTCTAGGCCAGGCAGGCCAGAATCTAGGCGGGCTCCTTCCGTCTCGTGGATTCCCTCTGAGCCTGCCGGCGGCGAATCCTGGACGAGCGTAGAGAGCGTAGATGAGCTCATGAACCTAAATCTGTGGCATGTGGTGACTACAATCGGTAGTGGTGAGAAATGTGATGGTCCAGGTGTAAGAGAGAAATGGGAATATCAGAACCCTCAGCAGATGACTGTGTTAACTGCTTCTTCACCTCAGAGTGGGCCATCTGTCCAGGGAGAGAAACAAGCTATGTGAATTTTGACATCTTCTGTCATTGGATGTATTGTTTATATTGGGTGTTACTACCATCAGCCCTTACTTCGTTAACCTCCCAGGAGTTCTGGAGTGGCTTTGAGGAGGGAGCAAGCTGGCAGTTGGTTCTTCAGTAGAATTTCCCTCCGTGTTTTGCGTTGTTCCCGCAACAAAATGCCTCTCGCATTTCTCAGAAGGGGGGTATGGAATTGTGTAATTCTTGATATTGTGTGTTATCGTTGATAGAGAAGGGACATCATCAAAGTTTTCCCTTTCTGTCGTGTAGATGCGAGATTTTTAAAAGGATGTTTTTAGTTTCTTGGGTTACTAGCCTCAGATTTAGAGGCGTTGGTTTCTCAAATGCTACTGTTTTTACTGGAAGTAATGTTTCCCTCATGTTAATTCAGAGGGTTTAAGAAAGACGGATTTTCATTAATAATTTTTTTAGTTAAATAGCACCGTTTCTTTCTCACATTCTGTCCATACAATCACAACTGAAACCATTACAGTCTTTCAGTTATAATTTTTTGTAAACGTGCATTGAAAGACTATAACTTATGTATGTATTTTTTAAAACCAAGACTCTGAAATTCCTCATGTTTATTGTGTTTGTATTACTTAATTCTGTAGTGATTTCTTTTAGGGTATGCTATCAGTTAAAGTTACTTCTTATTCTTGTATGTTTTGACAGTGAATTTTGTTTATGCACCACTATGGCTTTTCTGTGTGTGCGATAATCCTGTCAGATGGAATAAAAACTGGACTCTGGTGCCTTAAAGTTTTGTTTCTATTGAAACCAAATATATGACACTTTAGAACAAAAAATTTATAGCAGAGCCGTAAAAGTGCCATAGATAACAAACTTTAAATCGTTCTTTGTGACAAAATACTAAATGTGCAAAAGACTGTACAAATCATAGTTATAAAATATAATGATTAGTTCTAATGATTAGTAAACAGAACGTGGAAAAATGCACAAGCCACAGATATACAGTATAATGAATAATTGTGAACACAGTATTCTGTATCAAAATGAAGAATTAGAACATTACTGTCCCCTTTACTTTTATTTCAAGTATTTTTTAACCACCTTTGTCAGCATTCCTAAACACTATACATTGGTTTTGCCTTTTTTTTTTAAATAACCTGAATGTAACTGAATTACATGTTATGTATCATTTTCAGTCAGTCCTGTTAGGTCTAGTTCATGTATTTTCATTGCTGATATTAATGTTTATAAGTAAGTATAGTGTAGTAAGTCTTTTTGTGAACATACTTAATTTAACTAGTCTAATATTATGGACATTTGGATTGTGGCTAGGTTTTAGCGCTTAGAAATAGTACAACTCTGTGTAATCTTACACATGCATTTTATGTACATAGCATGCATTTCTGCAGAATGTAGATTATGCCAAACTTTTCAAAGTGAATATATCAATTTATACTCCCACCAACAATGTATGATAGATCCTTTTTCCTACAGTTTTGAAAAACAGTTGGTAGTTTTTGTTTTTGCCAATCTGATGAAAGTTGCTTTATATTATTATTTTAATTTGCAGTTCCTGATTGTTAATGGGGTTGAGCAGTTTTTCAAAAATTTATTGGCTATTTGAGAGTTGAATGTTGTGAGGCCTTAGGTTCCTGAAACTGTCTGTACTGTACTGTTAGTTTGACTGGGTGTATAATTGTAAATTGGTAATGTTTCTCTTCAGATTTGAGGAGAAACTCTTAGTGTTTGATAAAAATTGGACTCCATTCTTGTTTTTAATGCTGCATTTCACTTTCTTCTCCCCTATGGAAGCTTCTGCAACATTTTTGTTTGAAGCTTATAGATTCTTCTCTTTGTTTTATACAATGTTCTGAAACATCACAGTAATGTGAGATAATTTATGAGTCCATAGAAATTTATATACATTTCATGTGTTCTTTCAGCCTAGCAACCTGTATCCCTCAGCTCTAAAGTTTCTGAGTCACTTTCTGTAATTTCCTTACCTCAATGTTTTTTGTACCTGCAATTAGACATTGTACTACTGGACCTATTTCTTTTCTCCCATTTTTCATCTTTTTCCAGTTTTTTGCTTTACACTTTCTGAGAAATTTACTTGATTTTTCAAACCTTGAAACTTTCATTTCTCATATGATTTTCAGTACCATTTTTTTTATCTTTGTATTTTTTTTTCCCCACGGCATTTCTAGTATTTTTTTCTCCTTATGGATTTAAAGTTTTGTTTTGAGGTTTATTTCTCCCAGCGCGCTCTGTGTTTTCTAAGTTATTCTTTGTGTTGGTGTATTTTAGTCTCACTTTAGAGGCTTTCCTTGGCTCTGTTGTGATGCTTGATTGTGTTCAAATTTTTGTAAGGAACGTTGGAAACCTATTTCACACCTCTCTTAACTTAGCTAAGGTTTGCTAGCTGTTGATGGTTCTCACTGTGGAAAGATTTGGCTGGGACAAATTTGGTAGGGAAACCCAGATATCAATTTCCTTAAAATTTCTTTAGGTATTTGGAAGTTTTTTCTCTTGGGCTAGTAAGAGTCCAACAAGAAGGATTTTCTAATCTTCTGCCTCCGAGTCAGTGGTTCTCAGCTGTTTCAATATGATCTCCCCAAGACATTTGTCAGTGTCTCAGAGACACATTTGGTATCAGAAATGAGTTGCTACTGAAAACCACTGGATAGATGCTGCAGGTGGTGTTGAACATCCTACGATGCATAGGGCAGCCACTCACAACAGAGAAATTATCCAGTTCTAAAGGTCAGTATTGCCTCTTGCTCCAAGTTATAAGCCTGATTTCCAGTGCTCTGAGAACCAGGTGAAAACAGAGCTCAGGAATCTCAACATTCATTTTTTTTTTTATTCTTTGTACTCTCATCCTCTACTGTGCCTGCTGTCCCCTAGTGTAGGACCCTTCTGTATTATCCTCTCTGGAACCACTTGTTTTCTGATGGAGTGGAGTAAGGGCTTTGGCTTAATTTTGACCATTTTAGCACTGCAGGCCTTTTGGAGATGGTTTTGTCAATGAATTTTAACCCAAACTAAAATACTGGCTATTAAGTGACCTTGATGTTATGTGTTTATCTTATTTGAACAGGATTGGCTGATGAGTCTAGATAGCTTTGTACTAATGCTTTAATGGGAAAATAAGATATGAGTTGAACATTATAAACTAGGAGGTGGATGAAATCTGGAATAGATAGTTGGCTTCCCTGGTGGCTCAGATGGTAAAGAATCTGCCTACAGTACAGGAGACCCAGGTTCATTCCCTGGATCGGGAAGATCCCCTGAAGAAGTGAATGGCTACCCACTCCAATGTTCTTCCCTGGAGAATTCCAGGGACAGAGGAACCTGGAGGACTACAGTCCATGGGATTACAAAGAGTCAGACATGAGTAAGCAACTAACACTTTCATTCTCACATTCCCCATTCTTTTATTTCAATTTGCTTCCCCCTTTTTACTCCTAGTGTGGCTTAGTTATTTTCACACAAGCATGTGTTGAGATTGCTAGTTTTTTCTAATATGTTTCCCTTAATCTCACATAGTTCTCTTTCTTCTTCTTCACCTCCAATAAAGTCTTTGTCTTTTGTATTTTATACTGCTTCTTTGACTAATACTGGAATTGAGATTACTATGATGTTTTGTCTAGTGAAGTATGAAGGTTGAAGTCAGATTTGGCAAGATTAAAATTCTAAGTGTGTTCGTTTTCTTTGGGCACACTCATACACGTGTTCAGTTTTCCTTAATCTTTCCACAGTGTAGAAAAATAAACACTTTTTATATGGATGACCCAGAAATGTCAACTTATACTGCTCTCTTAAAATAATCACTTCTCCTAATAGTTCTGTATATATCTATATCAGTTTACTTTATATTGAGTAAATACCTAAAATATTTTCTCTAAAACCTGTTGGTTTGTATTATGTCCAAGTGTGTTAGCACCACTTTGATGCAATGTCTGATGACATAATGTATTTAAAAAATTATGTTGAAATAATTTTATGTGACATACTTTTTAAAAGTTAAAATTTTGTTGTTATGGTTACTACTCATCACTTTGTATACTCAAATCATAAGATCCATTACTTAAGTATGCAACATGGTTACTTTTTAAGTTCCCCAAAATTAATATACATTCAGTGTAAAAATGAAAAAATGAAATTCACCTATAATCTCTACACTCATAAATAATTCTGTTAATATATGTTGATATATGTTATTTCAGTATTTTTTTACCTGTGTCTGTACATTTATTAACAAAACTGGATTATAGAGTTTTGTTGTATACTTTTAAACGAACATTTAGCTAGCATCTTTCCATTGTATTACATACTTGTATAAAATAATATGATACTTGTTTGTTTTATATTACAGAAATCTGCCAGCCTCTGGGAGCTGTGTTCCTGAATAATGCCTTGATCAGTGTTGCTTCTCTTTAAAATAAAATATTAAAAAAATTTCACTTTCCCTATGTAAATGCTCTTCAAGCATCTGATTTTTAAAAACAACAACAAATAGATGAATTAATCTTAAAGTAGTTAGCATTTCCCTTGAATTACCGTTCATTGTTTTGCAAATATTCCTGTAGGGTCACAATCTGCTAAAGCAAATTTTGCCTGTACATTTTTTTTTTTTACTTCATTTTATAGATTATCTGTCTTACTGACTTAGACTGCCTTTGTGCTTATATTTCATTTTCACAAATCTTTTATAGGATTGTATTCCCACCTGGTGTTTTCACAAATTTTGACTTTGAGTGTGCCTTTTTTTCTTTCTTTGAAATTTTTTAACAAATATGGGGTTTTTGACTTGTTTTCCAGAAAAATTGAGTATAGAGTACGGTGAATTGCTATATAGCCACACTCACCCAGCTCATCTTACTATAACCTAGTTTCCTTTATTATTAATATCTTACCTTAGTGTGGTACATTTGTTGCAATTGATCATTTAGTATTGATACATTATTATTAATCAAAGTTCATAGCTTACATTAAGGTTCCCTCTTTGAATTGAACATTATGGGTTCTGACAAGTGTGTAATGACATGTATCTGCCCTGACAGTATCATACAGAATAGTTTAAATTCTCTAAAAGTCCCCTGTGTTCTATGCTCCCATTCATGCCTTGAACTCTTGGCAACTAATGATTTTTTCATGATCTCCCTAGTTTTGCTTTTTCCAAATTGTCATATAGTTGGAATTATACAGTGTTTACCCTTTTCAGGTTGGCTTTTTCCCTTAGCAATATGCCTCCCTAGTTTTATCCATTTCTTTTCATGACTTGATAGCTCAGTTCATTTTAGCACTGAATATTTCATCTGATAAATGTATCACAGTTTGTTTATCCATATACCCACTGAAGGACATCTTGGTGCTTCCAGAATTTGGCATTTATGACAGAAGTTGTCATAAACATTCAGATGCAGGTCTTTGTGTGGACAAATGTCTTCAGTTCACCTGGGTAAAATACCAGTGTTCCTGATTGCTAGATTATGTGATGAGTACATTTAGTTTTGTAAGAAACTGCCAAACTGCCTACCAAAGTGAGTGTACCTACCATTTTGCACTCCAGTCAGCAGTAAATCAGAATTCTAATTACTTCATGTCATCCTAGCATTTGATCCAAACAATCCATTGTTTTGGATTTAGTCATTTTGTTTATTTATTGGCTGTGCTTTCTCTAATTGTGGCAAGCAGGGACTACTCTTCACTGTGGTGTGTGGACTTCTCATTGCAGTGGCTTCTATTGTGGATCACAGGCTCTAGGCGTGTGGACTCTAGGGTACCTGAGCTTTAGTAGTTGCAGCACACAGGCTCAGTAGTTGTGGGCCACAGGCCTAGTTGCTCCGAGACATGTAGAATTTTCCCAGACCGGGGATTGAACAGTGTCCCCAACATTAGCAGGCGGATTTTTATCCACTTCACCAATGGGAAGTTCTGGATTTAGTCATTGTAACAGGTATAGATTGTTGTTTTAATATGCAGATCCCCAGTGATACTTGATATTTCTGGAAATATACCCAGGAGTGACATCTCTGGATCTTAGTAACTTTATTTCTACTTTTTTAAGGACCCTACATACTGTTCTCCATACTGGCTGTGGAACTTACATTCCCACAAACAGTGCAAGTGGGTTCCCTTTTCTACACACCATCTCCAACATTTATTGCTTGTAGACTATTGTTGATAGTCATTCTGACCTGTGTGAGGTGATAACTCGTTTTCTGTCACTCAGGTGTGTCCAACTCTGCAACCTCATGGACTGCAGCATGCCAGGCTTCCAAGTCCTTCACCATCTCCCAGACTTGTGTCCATTGAGTTGATGATGCCATCCATCCATCTCATGCTCTGTTGTCTTCTTCTCTTCCTGCCTTCAATCTTTCCCAGCATCAGGGTCTTTCCCGATGAGTCAGCTCTTCGCATCAGGTGGCCAAATATTGGAGCTTCAGGATCAGTTCTTCCAGTGAATAATAAGGGTTGATTTTCTTTAAGATTGACTGGTTTGATCTCTTGCTGTTCAAGGGAGTCTTCTCTAGCACCACAGTTTGAGGGATCAATTCTTCCATGCTCCACCTTTTTTATTGTCCAGCTCTCACATCTGTACATGACTACTGGAAAAACCATAGCTATGACTGTACGGACCTTTGTTAGCAAAGTAATGTCTCTGCTTTTTAATACACTGTCTAGGTTTGTCGTTGCCTTTCTTCCAAGGAGCAAGCGTCTTTTAATTTCATGGCTGCAGTCACTGTCCTCAGTGATTTTGGAGCCCAAGAAAATGAAATCTGTCACTGTTTCCATTGTTTCTCCACTTATTTGCCATGAAGTGATGGGACCTGATGCCATGATCTTCATTTTTTGAATATTGAGTTTTAAGCCAGCTTTTTCACTCTCCTCTTTCACCTTCATCAAGAAGCTCTTTAATTCCTCTTCACTTTCTTCCATAAAGATGGTGTCATCTGAATATCTGAGATTACTGATATTTCTCCCCACAGTCTTGATTCCAGCTTGTGCTTTATCTAGCCCGGCATTTCACATGATGTACTCTGCATAGAAGTTAAATAAGCACGGTGACAATATAAAGCCGGGACGTACTTCTTTCTCAGTTTGGAACCAGTCTGTTATTCCATGTCCGGTTCTAACTATTGCTATTTGACCTATGCAGGTTTCTCAGGAGGCAGGTAACGTGGTCTGGTATTCCCATCTCTTGAAGAATTTTCCACAGTTTCTTGTGATCTACACATTCAAAGGCTTTAGCATAGTCAATGAACAGAAGTAGATGTTTTTCTGGAATTCTGTAGCTTTTTCTATGATCCAGTGAATGTTGACATTTTGATCTCTGATTCCTCTACCTTTTCGAAATCCAGCTTTGTACATCTGAAAGTTCTCATTCACGTAGTGTTAAAACCTAGGTTGAAGGAATGTTAGCATTACTTTGCTAGCATGTGAAATGAGTGCAATTGTGCAGTAATTTGAAGATTCTTTTAACATTGCCCTTTGGGATTGGAATGAAAACTGACATTTTCTAGTCCTGTGGCCACTGCTGAGTTTTCCAAATTTGCTGACATAATGAGTGGTTTAACAGCATCATCTTTTAGGATTTGAAATAGCTCAACCATCACCTCCACTAGCTTTGTTCATAGTTATGCTTCCTAAGGCCCACTTGAACTTCACACTCCAGGATGTCTGGCTCTAGGTGAGTGATCACACCATCGTGGTTATCTGGGTCATTAAGATCTTTTTTGTACAGTTCTTCTGTGTATTCTTGCCACCTCTTCTTAATATCTTCTGCTTCTCTTAGGTCCATCCCGTTTCTGTCCTTTATTGTGTCTGTCTCTGCATAAAGTGATAGCTCATAAAGTATAGTTTTGAATTTTATTTCTCTTAACAGTTGACTGGGTTGAGCATTTTTTCGTGTGCCTGTCGGCGATCTGTGTACCTTTTCTGGAGAAACATCTGTTTAGGTCTTTTGCCTATTTTTTGACTGGGGGTATTTTTTGTTTGTTTTGTGCTATATATTTTGGAAGTTAATCCATTGTCAGTTCTATCATTTGCAAATATATTTTCCTAGTCTGCTTGTCATTTCATTTTGTATATGGTTTTCTTTGATGTGCAAAAGCTTTTAAGTTTAATTAGGTATCATTATTGTTTGTTTTGTTTTTTTTTTGCTCTTGTTTCCATTACTCTGAAAGTGAAAGGGAAGTTGCTCAGTTGTGTCCAACTCTACAAGACCCCATGGACTGTAGCATACCAGGCTCCTCCGCCCATGGGATTTTCCAGGCAAGAGTACTGGAGTGGGTTGCTATTTCCTTCTGCAGGGGATCTTTCCAATCCAGGAGTTGAACTCAGGCCTCCCACATTTTAGGCAGACACTTTACGGTCTGAGCCACCAGGGAAGTCCATTACTCTAGGAGATCCAAAAAAATGTTGTTGCTGATTTTATGTCAGAGTGTTCTGCCTATGTGTTCCTCTTTAAGCCATTTTGAACTTATTTTGTATATGGTTTTAGAGAATGTTCTAATTTAATTCTTCTGCATGTAGCTGTCCAGCTTTCCCAATACCAGTTACTGAGGAGACTTTCTCTACTATATGTTTTTGCCTCCTTTGTCACAGATTAATGCAGCAGGTTAATTGACCACAGGTGTGGGCGTTTATTTCTGGACTTTCTGTCTTGCTCCATTTACCTGTGTGTCTCTGTGCCGGTACAGTACTGTTTTTCATTACTGTATTTTTGTAGCATAGCCTGTAGTCAAGAAGCACCATTCCTCTAAGTATTCTTTCTCAAGATTGTTTTGACTCTTTAGGGTCTTTTATGTTTCCGTGTGATGTTTAAAATTGTTTATTCTAGTTCCGTGAAAAATACCATCGGTAATTTAATAGAGATTGAATTGAATCTGTATCTTGCCTGGAAAATCCCATGTATGGAGGAGCCTGGTAGGCTACAGTCCATGGGGTCGCTAAGAGTTGGACACGACTGAGCAACTTCAGTTTCATTTTTCCCTTTCATGCACTGGAGAAGGAAATGGCAACCCACTCCAGTGTTCTTGCCTGGAGAATCCCAGGGACGGGGGAGCCTGGTGGGCTTCCGTCTATGGGGTCACACCGAGCTGGACACGACTTAAGCGACTTAGCAGCAGCAGCAGCAGCAGTAGTCTCTTATGATCTTTTATATTTTTGTTGTGTCAGTTGTAACTTCTCTGTTTTCATTCCTGATTTTATTAATTTGGGTCTGCTTTTTCTTGATGAGTCTGGCTAAAAGTTTATTTTATCTTCTCAAAGAATCAACTTTTGGTTTTCTTTTTTTAATTAATTTATTTTTTAAAATTAGAGGATAATTACTTTACAATATTGTCATGGTGTTTGTCATACATCAACATGAATCAGCATTAGGTCTATATATGTCCTCACCCTCTTGAAACCCCCTCCCACCTCCTTCCCCATTCTACCCCTCTAGCTTGTCACAGAGCATTTGTTTTGTGATCCCGGTGTCATACACTGAACTCCCGTTAGCTATCTGTTTTACATATGTATATGTTTCAGTGTTATTCTCTAAAATCATCTCACTCACTCATTTCCCCACTGTGTCCAAAATGTCTGTGTGTCCTTTGATGCCCTGCAAGTAGGATTATCAATGCTATCTTTGTAGATTCAACATATATGCGTTAATATATGATATTGTCTTTCTCTTTCTGACTTACTTCACTCTGTATAATAGGCTCTGTGTTCATTCACCTCATTAGAACTGACTCAAATGCATTCCTTTTTTTAGCTGAGTAATATTCCATTTTGTATATGTACCACAACTTCCTTATCTATGCTGTTGATGGACATCGAAGTTACTTCCATGTCCTGGCTATTGTAAATAGTACTGCAATGAACATTAGGGTACATGTGTCTTTTTCAGTCCCTGTGTCTTTTTCAGTTCTGGTTTCCTCAGGGTAGTGAGTTTCCCAGTAGTGGGATTGCTGGGTTGCATGGTAGCTTTATTTCTAGTTTTTTTTTCTTTTTTTTTTTAAAGAATCCTCATACTGTTTTTATAGTGGCTATATCAATTTGCATTGCCACCAACAGTTTGAGGGGCTTCCCAGGTGGCTCCTGCTAGTGCAGGAAATGTAAGAGATGTGGGTTTGAACCCTGGGTCGGGAAGATCCCCTGGAGAAGGGCATGGCAACTCACTCGCGGATTCTTACCTGGAGAATCCCATGGGCAGAGGAGCCTGGTGGGTACAGTCCATAGGGTCGCAAAGAGTCTTACACGACTGAAGCAACTTAGCAAGCATGCATGCATGCAACAGTGTAAGTGGGTTCCCTTTTCTTCACATCCTCTCCAGCATTTATTGTTTGTAGACTTTTTGATTATGGTCATTCTGAACAGTGTGAGAGGATACATCATTGTAGCTTTGATTTGCGTTTCTCTAATAATGAGTGATATTGAACATTTTTTCATGTGTTTATTAGCTTGTGGAGAAGGGTCTGTTTAGATGTTCTCCCCACTTTTTGATTGGGTTCTTTTTCTGGTATTGAGCTGTATAAGCTGTTTGTATATTTTGGAGATTAATTCTGACGTTTTGTTTGCTATTAATCTCTCCCATTCTGAGAGTTGTCTTTTCACCTTGCTTATAATTTTCATCACTGTGCAAAAGCTTTGTAAGTTTAATTAGATCCCCTTTGTTTATTTTTGTTTTTATTTCCATTACCAAATGACATGGGTCATAGAGAATCTTGCTGTGGTTTATGTCAGAGAGTGTTTACCTCTAAGTGTTGTATAGTTTCTGGTCTTATGTTTAGGAAAGAACCAACTTTTAATTTCGTTGATCTTTTTGTTTGTTTGTTTGTTTTAACATCTGTACTTAATTGATTTCTGCTCTGGTGCTTACTATTTCCTTCCTTCTGCTAACTTTAAGTTTTGTTTGTTCTTGTTTCCCTAGTTCTTTTAGGTGTAAAGTTAGATTTTTATTTGACATTTTTTTCTTGTTTCACAAAGTAAGCTTGTATCACTATAAACTTTCCTCTTGTAACTGTTTTTGATGTATCCCAAAGGTTTTGTCCCTTTTTTTGGCCTCACCAGACAGCATGTGGCATCTTAATTTCCAGACCAAGGTCAAACCTTCTTCCCCTGCATTGGAAGGGCAGAGTCTTAACCACTCAACTGTCAGGAAAGTCCCAGGATTCCATCAGTTTTGGATCTTTGTTTTCATTTTTATTTGTCTCTTGGCATTTCTTGATTTTCTCTTTGGCTACATCAGTGATCCATTTGGTATATTTTCTGTTTTTTTTAAAATTTTATGTATGTGGTAGGTTGTTACATTTTTCAATATCTTGGAGAACTGATCTTCTGTAAAAGACATCCTGTGTGTCCCCACAGTGCTCTCCCCTCTTCTCACCTAAGCTATATGTTCTAGGGTGTTCTCCTAAGAGGGCCTCATGAGTCCTTCTGTTGTGCCAGGTTGAGTACATGGGCAGTATGGTAGGTTTGTTGCCCCTTAATCTGCTTGGTTGCTACATCCTACCTTGTTTGGATGTTGCTGGCTATTGTTTAGTGGGACCTGGTCACAAGGTGCCTGGTTGCAGAACCCTTAGGGATACTGGGCCTACTACCAGCTCTACTGGACAGAATCAGGGTCCCCAAGCTACTGGGACTGTTGCCCATCCGCTAACCTCAACTAATCTGAGGTTAGTACTGGGCTACTGGCAGAGAGAGCTGGTTTCTGGAATTTGGCTGCAGGCCTCTGAGCTACCAGAGACCATTTCTAATCATTGTTTGAGCAGGGAGGGTTGGTTCCTGACATAGCTGAGTGTGAGTCCAGGGTGTCCCAGAGTTTTCATTTGCCTGCTAGTAGACAGGACCAGCTGGTTCCTCTGTAGGGTCTGGCTTGCTGTAGGTGTGTTGTCCATAAGCTACAGGATTGTAGTTTTCTGGTCTCTCCCTGCTGATGGTTGAAACTTTTCCAGCGGCTGGTGCAGATTTCCTGGTGGAAGGGGCTGATGCTTGCCCATTAGTGGGTCGGGCTGTGTCTTGGCCCTCTGGTGGGCAGGATCATATATAGAGTGATGTCTAGAGGCAGCTATGGGCTCAGGAACAGTTTAGGCATCCTGTCTACTGGTGGGTGGGTTTGTGTCCCCGCCCAGTTAGTTGTCTGACCTGAGGTTGTCCATCACTGGTACCTACAGGCTGTTGAGTGGGGCCGGGTGTTGGTGCTGAGTGAACATGACAGTCACTGGAAGTCATGTTCGTGTTGTTAAATGTTCCCAAATATGTCAGTTACCAGTGTTTTATGTCCCCAGGGTGAGCTGCAGCCTCTTGCTGTCTCTGGAGGAGACTGAGATCATTAAGAAGGTCTGACCTTGGTTCTTGTCAAGTTACCGTTTTTGTGCTGGATCCCAATGCGCATGTTTTTTTATATTCACCTTTTAAGAGTTTCTCCCAGCCCTGTGGGGCTCATGCAGTTAAACCTGCTTGCCTTCAAAGCCAAATGCCCTCCAGGCTCATCTTCCTGGTGCTGGACCCCTGGGCTTGGGAGCCGACATGGAAATCAACTCTCATGCCTGTGGTAGAACCTGTGCAATATAATTATTCTCCATTTTGTGGGTCACCTACCTGGGGGAAATGTGATTTGATTATATCACAAGTCTGCCTTTTCTACCCATCTTGTGGCTCCTTTATGTCTTTAGTTGTAGAAGATCTTTTTTGTCAGGTTCCAGTCTTTTTCATATATGATTGTTCCTGCAGTTAGTTTGATTTTGGTGTTCTTACGAGAGGAGGTAAGCTCAGGATCTTTGTACTCTGCCATCTTGGCCATTCTCTCCTCCAAGTTCTTTGACGTTCAAGATGGCATTTGGAAATGGCTCACTTTTAAGACCCATGGTGAACACAATACCATCAGGGCTTTCACTGCAGAGCTTGGATAGCAGACTGGTCTTGCCATAGCCTATGAAGCCTGTGTAGACCAGGTCATCCTTTGGGTATGCAGGCAGTAGTCCCTTGCAGCAGAGTGCTCTAAAACAGAAGATTATCTATGTATGGAAATGCCTCAGTTATCTGCAGATCAGACATCAGAGTGCTCTAAAACAGAAGATTATCTATGTATGGAAATGCCTCAGTTATCTGCAGATCAGACATTTGGCAGTCGAAGGCATCTGGAATGGCTTCGAACTCACACACACAAAAAGCGTTGTCATATACAAGTTTTGATTTTTCTTTTTTGACCTTTAATCTCTGTATTGTGATTTTTTTAGCTATCTTTTTTTATTCATTTCTAGTTTATTTCCATCGTGGTATTAGAACATACTTTAACATGATTTCTATTCTTGTAAGTTTTAGGTGTTGTTTATGGCCCAGATTTGGAGAAAGGCATGGCAACCCACTCCAGTATTCTTGCCTGGAGAATCCTATGGACAGAGCAGCCTGGTGGGCTACAGTCCATGTGGTCGCACAGAGTAACCAGCACACATGGCCCAGAATGTAGTCTGTCTTGGTGAATGTGATGTGTGAACTTCAGAAGAATGTTTATGGTCTTATTGGGGAGTTAATTACTTTATCAGTAGTAATGTCTCTTTATTCCCAGTGCTTCTTCTTGCTTAATCTAAATTTAATATAGTTACTTAAACTCTTTTTGGATTATTTTATGTCTTCTTCCATTTCTGTACTTTGTGTCATTATTAAAGTTGGCTTCTTTAAAGAACATAAGGTTGTTGCTTGTTTTTTTTTACCTACTATTTTAATTGGTCTATTTATTTAGACCACTGACATATAGTCATTACTGATATAGTAAATAATATTTAGCGTATTTATTACTGCATTGTCTCCCCCCCACCCCCCCGCCTTTTGTTTTGTTTTGTTTTGCCTTTTTGACTGCCTTATATGGCATGTGGGAATCTTCCCCAACCAGGGATCAAACCTGCATCCTCTGCATTGGGAGCACAGAGTCTCAACCACAGACCAAGAAAGTTCTGGTTTGTTTTTCTTATTCTTTGTTTCTTTTTTATCCTCCTCTGTCTCTTTTCTTTAATGCCCTCTCTGGTTTTAACCAGGCATTTTGCATTCAGGTTCTTTTCCTCTTTCAAGCTATAAATTATACTTTTTAAAAACTTCTTTCAGTGGTTGCTGTAGTATTTGCAGTATATATTTGTAAGCAATCCAGGTCCACTTTCAAATAAAACTATACCTATACTGTTTAACAGGTAGTATGAGTGTCATTTAACAAAATGTTTCCAATTCATCACTTCTGTCCTTTATAACATTCTTTCTCTCATCATTAACTACATTTTAAAGCATATCAATTGTATCCTTTTTTTCTATGCCACTGTTTTCATTTCTGGCATTTCTTTTTGATTCATTCTTTGGTTCCATTGCCTGTCGATGGTTACCAGTTATCTGTTTTTCTTGTTAGATCCCTTAGCATATTAGTCATAGTTGTTTTAAATTCCTAGTCTGTTAATTCCAAATTCTATGCCATGTCTGAATATCATTCTATCTCTTCAGTCTCTTCAATCTATATGTGTTTATTTCTCTTTTTACTATGCCTCGTAATTTTCTGTTAAAAGCCATACTTGATGTACTAGGTATAAGAAACTGAGGTAAATAGGTCATTAGTGTGGTAATTTTTGTTCCTTTATCTCAAAGGTAGGCTGTGTTTATTGTTTACTGTACCTGTAGGTGTCAGAAGCTAAAATTTCTTGTGTCCTTTTATTTCTGCTCTTTTCTTTGAATTTCTTTAGCAGTTTCTTAAATAAGGTCTGAGAGTTGTTCTTTCAGTTGTAATCCCCTGTTAATGTACCCATTCCCTATTGATGTACTCTGTGACAGGAGGGGAAACATTTCATATTTCTGTAATTTGGTCTCACTTTTTTTGTGTGTTTGTGAGAGTCTGTGTGCCTAGGATGTGACCTTCACACATGCCTCTCAGCTCCCTTCCTTCACCCCCCAACAAAACACATATTAAACTCTTTAGATGAGTCAGGAAGACTAAAAGGGGCTAGAGTTCTATATTTTTTTCCTCAGGTCATTAAGGCTCTGGTAAATAGTTTCGTTTCAGGGCAAGCCCTGTTAAAGAGGACAGAATGCTCTTGGATGTATTTCAGTATGGTACTTTGCCCTTAAATCTGTTGAAGCAGGAGGAGATTTTTCTCTGGTCTTCTCTGAGAACCTAGCAAGGTTCCTGGAGATAAAATTCAGGAAAGTTTGGAGACCCCCCTAAGACTGGGTCCTCTTGGAGTTTTTAACTTAAACTACATTGAGTCTCCAGCAGTTTGTCAATTACATTTTAAGTTTTCATACCTTGGATCTGGCTTCAGTGTAATTTATGTTTCCCAGCTTCTGCTCCAGTAAGCTGTCATTCTCTTTATCTGCACGTGTCTCTAATTTTGAAGGAAACAGTTTGTCTTATGACCTTATTCTCAACGGCGAGTTGTTTTTTAGTTTGTTCAGCTTTTTTCTTTTGAGGACAAGAGCATCAACCTCCAAGCTCCTTCCATACAGACAGAAAGACTTGATCCTTTTTAAACAAAAAATTACATGTTGTGTTGCCGTTTCTTAAACCAAATTCATCAGGACTATAGTTGAAGAGCAATTGTGTCTCACTGTGTTTCTATTGTGACTTAGTTAACTAATTTTCTACTATTGGATATTTTACTTTTATTGTTCATAGCCAAAGCTATATTAAACATCATTTTAGCTAAGTATTTGTGCATATCTGTAATTATTTCTTTTGAGTAGATTCTTAAAGTGGAATTGCTGAATGGAAAACAGTAAAATTGTGACTTCTAGTAATGTTTGTTTGTAACATTATTGTGTGTTAGTCCCATTAACCACAATTTCACCAACCCTAAGTATTTATCTCAACTGAAACAAAACACTTTTGTGTCCCAAAAATGGTATCTCGTTTAATCTTTTTTATTTAGTTTTATTAAGGAGCTGTGTTTTAAAGATATTTTTATTTTCCTAAGTTATTTTGTACTAATATTAGTATAATACTTAATAATTTTGCCACTGACCAGTCAGTGATAGTTAATAAGTGGAATGTTAGACAATGAAACTTTACAGTTTACTACCTTAATATTGTTATTACATATTCTATTCATTAATCACTGAAGCAAGAGCTACTTACAGATGCTTAATTATACAATAAACTCTGATTAACAAATTTGTACATTTCTATCAATAAACATACATAATTTAACAAAGTAAATAAACATTTTGTTACAGTGGTTAAATCGATAGTGTGGTTACTTAAATTGAGTGTTTTCAGTTTAAAGAAATCTTACAGTCTAACTTTTATTGGGATGAGTGGTAATATTTAAACTCATATAGGAACCACGTAAACTTGGGTTAGTGCGTTTTTGTTGTTTGTTTTCTCTAGAATGCTATTAAATATTGGTAGTAATAGTAGTGAATATATTGGGCTTCTGTGGTAGCACAATGGGAAAGAATCTGCCTGCCAGTGCAGGAAATGCAAGTTTGATCCCTGGGTTGAGAACATCCCCTGGAGAAGGAAATGACAACCCACTCCAGTATTTTTGCCTGGGAAATCCCATGAACAGAGAGTCCTGATGGGCTACTGTCCATGGGGTTACAGAAGAGTTGGACACAACTTTGCAAATAAACAACAACAATGAACATATTGTTCATGATTTTATTTGCAAAACTGTTTATAATGGATTTTTGGTACCTATCCTGTGTCAAATTAAAGAACCAGGTTTTTAGCATTCTCAAAGATGCTCTTATTTACATATTTGCTAATAAATATTTGAGTCAGAGTCTTTGTTTCTCTCTATGGTTTTTGTGTGAGCTTTATCTTTGAAAATTTTTTATGCTTTGTCTGGTTTTGACTCTCCCTCCTTGGGCTTGATTAATTTGCCCAAGTGGCTCATAGGATTCAGAGAAACGTTTTACTTACTAAATAACCAGTTTTTTATGAAAGGATGTAGCTGAGGAACAATCATTTGGAAAAGGTACATATAGCAGGGTATAAGGAAGTGGAAGTGGTACTCTGACACCATCTCAGAGTGGCCACTACACTCCTCAAATATTCACATGCTCACCAACCCAGAAGTTCTTCAAAACCAGTATGTTTTGGGATTTTCATGGAGGAGGCTTCATTACATAGGCACGATGAACCATTAATTCCATTTCTCATGATGAATCATTAAGTCCTTTCTCCCTACTCAAGAGGGAGGCGTGGCCAAAAAATTCTAAGCTTCCAATCATGAATTGGTCTTCCTGCTGACTAGACCCCATCCAGGACACATACAGGAGCCCACTGAGTCATCTCATTAGAACAAAAGACACTCTTATTACCCAGGAAATCACTGGAGTTTTAGGATCCCTGTGTCAGTAACTGATTTCAGTAACCAAATATTAAAGCAAAAAAAATGCTCCTGGTGCTCTCATCACTTAGAAATTGGCAAGGGTTTCTGAAGCTCTGTGCCAGCAACCAGGGATAAAGACTAAATTTTATCTCACAAACATTGTAAGCTTTTCTCTAAATTTTACCTTGGTCACATCCTCTAGATTTTTTGACATTTTTGTAGTTTTGATTTTCCTTTTTTTTGAGGAGGAAGTTTACAGTATTCTTGACTGATTCTTCGTATCAATAACTGCTTTATCATTACTTTTATGTTTTTAATAACTTTTGAAGGAAAGTGTATTAGTTATTTGTTGCTATGTAGCAAACTACTCTAAAACAGTTAAAATCAGTAACTGCTTAAAAAAATATTTATTTTCCCACACAGTTTCTGTGGATCAGAAATTCAGGGATAGCTTAGATAGATGGTTGTGGCTCTTGGTGTCTCATGGGTTATAGTTAAGATGTTAGCTGTAGTTGCAGTCATCTGAAGGCTTGACGGAAAGTGGAAAATCTGCATCCAAACTGGTTAACTCATGTGGTTGGCAAGTTATTACTGACTCCTCAGTTCCTTACCATGTTGACCTCTTTGTCGGGTTTCCTGACTGTCTTCCTTACATGGCAGGTAGCTTTTGATCCAGAGAAAGTCAAACCTTCTATCCTCAGAGGTCACCCTCCATAAATATTAGGTTGGTGCAAAAGTAATTGAGGTTTTACATTGTTGAAATTTGCCATTTAACTTCAGATACACAGATGACACCACCCTAATGGCAGAAGTGAAGAGGAATTAAAGAGCCTCTTGATGAAGGTGAAAGAAGAGAGTGAAAAAGCTGGCTTAAAACTCAGCATTCAAAAAATTAAGATCATGGCATCCAGTCCCATAACCTAATGACAAATAGATGGGGAAACAATGAAAACAGGGACAGAGTTTGTTTTCCTGGGCTCCAAAATCACTGCAGATGGTGACTGCAGCCATGAAATTAAAAGATGCTTGCTTCTTGGAAGAAAAGCTATGACCAAACTAGGCAGCATATTATAAAGCAGAGACATCACTTTGCCAACAAAGGTCTATATGGTCAAAGCTATGGTTTTTCCAGTAGTCATGTATAGATGTGAGAGTTGGACCATAAAGAAGGCAGAGCACTGGAGAATTGACGCTTTTAAACTGTGGTGTTGGAGAAGATACTTGAGAGTCCCTTGGACCGCAAGAAGATCAAACCAGTCAATCCTAAAGGAAGTCAACTCTGAATATTCATTAGAAGGACTGATGCTGAAGCTGAAGCTCTAGTACTTTGACCACCTGATATAAAAAGTCGTCTCATCAGAAAAGACCCTGATCCTGAGAAAGATTGAGGACAGGAGAAGAAGGGGGCGACAAGATGAGATGGTTGGATGGCATCATTGACTCAATGGACATGAGTTTGAGCAAATTCAGGGAGATAGTGAAGAACAGGGAAGCCTGGCATGCTGTAGTCCTTGGGATTGCAAAGAGTCAGACATAACTGAACAACTGAACAACAACAAATTGGGATACATTCTTAAATGTTGTTATGTTATACATCATTTTAATGTTCATTTCTTGCTTTATGTTGCTTGCTAATGACTTACTGCGCTGTACTGTGGTTAGTCACTCAGTTGTGTTCAACTCTTTGTGACCCCATGGACTGTAGCCTACCAGACTCCTGTGTCCATGGGCATTCTCCAGGCAAGAATACTGGAGTGGGTTGCCATGCCCTCCTCCGGGGATCTTCCCAACCCAGGGATCAATCCCAGATCTCCTGCCTTGCAGGCGGATTCTTTACTGATTGAATCACCAGGGAAACCCAAGAATACTGGAGTTTGGTAGCCTATCCCTTCTCCAGGGGATCTTTCCAACTCAGGAATTGAACCGGGGTCTCCTGCATGGCAGGCAGATTCTTTAGCAGTTGAGCTTCCAGAGAAGCCCAATGACTTATTACTTGCTGTTTATTTAATGTATTTTAGACTATGGAAATGATGTTATACAAGAAGCAAATTTGAGTTCAAAATGGGTCCTAAAGCAGTGGAGACAACTTGCAACATCAGCAGTGCCTTTGGCCCAGGAACTGCTGACAAACATACATTGCAGTGGTGGCTCAAGATGTTTTGCAAAGGAGACAAGAGCCTTGAAGATGAGGAGCAGCGGTTGGCCTTTGGAAGTTGACAATGACCGATTGAGAGGATCATGGAAACTGATCCTCTTACAACTACTCTAGAAGTTGCCGGAGAACTCGCCATCGACCATTCTTCTATTGTTCAGCATTTGAAGCAAATTGGAAAGGTAAAAAAGCTTGATAAGTGGGTGCCTTGAGCTGACCGCAAATCAAAAAAGTTATCGTTAAAGTGTCATCTTCTCTTACTCTGTGCGTTAACAGTGAACCATTTCCCCATTGGATTGTTACGTGCAATGGAAAGTGGATTTTATACAACAACCTGCAACAACTAGCTCAGTGGTTGTATTGAGAAGAAGCTCCAAAGCACTTCCCAAAGCCAAACTTGCACACAAAAAAAGGGTCATGGTCGCTGTTTGGTGGTATACTGCCGGTCTGATTCACAACAGCTTCCTGAATCCTGGAAAAGCCATGACATCTGAGAAATATACTCAGCAAGTCAGTGAGATGAACCGAAAGCTACAACACCTATAGCTGGCATTGGTCAACAGAAAGGGCACAGTTTTTCTGCAAGACAGTGCCTAACTGTGGGTAGATGTGTTTGAGCCTAGTTATAATGATTTAAAATTCAGGGTCCAAACCGCAGTTACTTTTGCACCAATCTAATACCACAATAACCTGTTGGTTATACTAGCCAACTTATAGTGTGATAGGAGTTTACTCAAAGCAATTAATACTGGAAGATGGGAACAGTTGGGGGCCATTTTGGAGGCTAGTTAGAGTAAATAAAACCTTGCATTTGAGAATAAGATCTCTTCCTTTAAGAGGGCCAAAAAGTTATGTAGAGTACCATCTCCCCTTCTCAGATCTTAGTACCTACTCCATGTGTCTTTTGATGCAGTTCTCATTTTACCTAGAGAACTGTAAGTGTTGCCTTCAGTTGAGATAAATGGAGCTCTGAGTATTCAAAGTTGGATATTGGTGTACTTCTTTACCACCATTCACTTTCCGTGTCTTTGTGATCTGTGTCCTGCTGCTACTTTATTTTTTGGCAGCATTGCTTGTGGGAGTTTAGTTCACCATCCAGGGATCAAACCTGACCCCCAGCAGTAAGAGCACAGAGTCCTAACCACTGGACTGCCAGGGAGTTCCCTGTCCTGTTGCTACTTTAGATCTTACAGTTATTCTGGAGCTCTGCTGAGCAAACTTTTTTTTTAAGTTTTCTTTTACTAATACTGGGTTGTAACCCCCTCTATCCTAGTGGATTTTTAGTTCATGTGCTTTATATCCTATAGAAATTCTTTAACGCTTTGGTCATCTCAGCTTTTTTGCTTTCCAGATGGCAAAGATAGTGTCCTTTTTATTATTGTTTCTTCTGTGGCATTTCCAAAGGAAGTCAAGGTAAAGTGGTATACTCAGTCAGCTTGCTTAAAGGGGAAGCCTTTGGTTCTGAGCCTATACTTTTGTTAAGTTTGACTCATTGTTAAGGCAGTCTGATCTACCTCCTAGGGGAGAAGTTTCCCCTGTGTGCTGTCTTGTGTTTACTTAGAAAAGACTTTTTTAAGTTAACAGGTAGATTGTACCATAAATCCAGTGTTGGAGATCACATGTTTGTTTACCTGCTGCCTTTTTAAGGAATAATCTGGCTATCAGGAGCTAGCTCTGTCTTATTTAAGAATTAGGGAATGGATTGGTCAGGATGTATGTGTTTTTCAACTAGAGTACTGAGTTCTACCTGTAGCCAGTTAATGCGACTGGTCCTTTAGTTTATGGTTGTTGGGCATTTTTTGTTTCAATGAGGATGAATTTTATTGTTTTCCTTACATCTGTAGTTAAGAAATAGTGTTTTCTCAGGAGAGAGAATAGTGTATACATGAGAAAAGTTGTATAAAGAATAATATCAGTATAGGAAACAGTATATTTGAACCTGGGCTTCCCTAGGCTCAGCGGTAAAGAACCCGCCTGTCAATGCAGGAGACACGGGTTCAATCCCTGGGTGGGAAAGATCCCCTGGAGAAGAAAGTGGCACTCCAGTGTTCTTGCCTGGGAAATCCCCTGGATTAAAGGAGCCTGGTGGGCTGCAGTCCATGGGGTTTCAAAAGAGTCAAGAGGGCTTAGCGAATAAACAACAACAACAATATTTGAACCTATTTGCTCATAATTGGTCATTCATTCGTTGTCTCACAGACAGCCCTTTAACCTTGGGGGTAGGAAGATTTGCAGTAAAGGATAGATGTATTGCACCCTAGTTCATAATCTGGATTTGCTTGCAACTGAATCTAGGAGTAAACTTTGTGTCTCAGTTTTTCCTGTGTGAAAATGAGGGTGTTGTATTTAGTGGTCTTTTTTTTTTAAAGTGAGGCTATAACTTTTATGAAGACAGTTTGAATATTCTCTTGCCGTAAAGTCATTATGATGAACGGTTATTTTGCAATACAAAAAATAACTTAAGTTTTTTGGCGCATTCCCCTAGTTTAGAATATGAAAAGGATAACGCTTTCCTCTGTATTGTATAATGTTCTATAAGAAAAAAATCTGTCTTTTTAAAACAAAATAACCAAACAAAACAAAAATTTTTTTAACATTCTATCCCATAAAAAATTTAAAAAACAACTATTTTAAGATTTTATTACAGTAAAAATGTTTAAACTCAAAATTTCAGCTGTTATGACACAGTTACTTAAACATGCTCTTGGGATGGGGTGGGGGCCCTGTATATTCATTGTTGTTGTTCAGTTGCTGAGTCGTGTCCAACTCTTTGTGGCCCCATGGACTGGACTGCAGCACACCAGGCTCCTCTGTCTTCCAGTATGTCCCAGAGTTTGTTTAAATTCATGTGCATTGAGTCACTGATGCTATCTAACAATCTCATCCTTTGCTGCTCCCTTCTGCTTTTGCCTTCAGTCTTTCCCAGCATCACCATTTCCAGTGAGTCAGCTCTTCATATCAGGTGGCCAAAGTATTGGAGCTTCAATTGGAAAACATAATTTCTTTGGCCCTAGTACTCAAATTGTAGAAATTTAGTCTCCTTTTATTTCTTGCATAAGTGAAAGTCTCATTAGAAATATACTGTTCTTTAAGTTTTTAAGGAAAATTCTAAGAGTTTTTGTTCACATGGGTAATTTCTAGAAATTCTCGAATGTTTTCTCTCTAAGGCAATGTTATTTTCAGTTTTTCCTTCTAAAATAATTAACATTATTAATTAACATTTGCTAATTAATTCACTGGGGTTGTAGCATATCATATTTACATAAATTCAACTGTATGAGCATGTCAAAGGAAAAAATATATTAATAGTGGGGAGGATTCTATTCATCATTTTTCTCAAATGAATATATGCCCTGGAGTGATTGATCTTTCAAAAAAGTGCAATGCTTCTTTTTAAGTGGTTCAGAGCTTTTCAGATAAAATTTGCCTATGTGTGTTCTCTCTTTACTCACTAGCTTTAGTGCCCAGGTCTTCCTTAAATCTTGAGTCCCATGTTTGGTACTCTCCTCTTTCCCCCCCAAAAAAAAAATTAGCTTTGATTCACAAGTTTAATTCCTCCTCCTATTTAGCACATTGCTAGTCAAATTCTATGTGCTCAGAAAATATAGATAGGCTACTGTTGGTGTTTGTGATTGTTGTTCAGTTGCTAAGTTGTGTCTGACATTTGCGACCCTATGGTCTATAACCCTCCAGGCTCCTCTGTCCATGGGATTTTCCAGGCAGGAATACTGGCGTGGGTTGCCATTTCCTTCTCCAAGGAATCTTCCTAACTCAGGGATCACACTCCAGTCTCAGGCACTGCAGGCAGATTCACTGAAAGATACAGTCATAATGTAAATCAGTACCAGTAAAGTGATGTGGTACATTCCAAAAGCTGAAAGAGTTTCTAGATTGTTTGCAGACATATTTTATTTTTAGATAATGTGCTTTAAAGAAGTCCTCCCAATATTACTTCTTTTTTATTCATTGTTTTACACCAATGCGAAGTTTATACTTCTCATCATTCACAAGGGATGTTCCATGGTTAATAATCACAGAACACTGTGGTAACTTATAAATGCCTGTTTTTCCCCTGAAGATTTTATGTTATTAAACCTATGATTTTCCCAGTTGTTTACTTATTTTGTGACTGTTGATCTACTGTGTTCCCTGAAACAACTCAGTTGGCATATTTGATGTCAGGATTGTAATAGATACTTTACAAATACATTTACTAAAATATATATGTATAATATCTGTGCACATACATCCATGCATAGATATACATGTATTTGTGTTAGGACGTGTGTCCATGTATATACGTAGTTCCAGGCACACTGCTATGCAGTATTGAAAACTCAAGAGTTGAGAGGTGGAATGGCTTTTCTGGAGAATTGCAAATATTTCCGTATGGTTGTTTTTGAGTATTAAACATTATAAAATATTTTTCTTCCTTTTAATATTAGTGAAGAAAGCAGCATGTCATCATATGATTAAATATTATTAAAACTTGGATTCATCTTATTCTCTGGGAACAAATGAGGAGGAAAAAAAGATAGAATTGTCAGCAACTACCACAGTTTGTTTACTATGGACAAGAATATCTAGAAATCACAAAAGGCTGTTATTTTATGTGGAGTTATGCTTCAGCTCTGGGGAAATCTAGGAAATATCTTAGCAGAAACTGTTTCCCAACTTGACTTACTAAATCTGCATAATTTCATAGATAACATTTTCAGTCTGATCCCTTTAGGAATACTAAAAATGTGTCTGCTTGTCTGTTAACTTGGAATTTATACCTATTTTATTGCTTATTTCCTCCACCTTCAACATTTCCCTGAACTCTATTTTAATCTTTACCTTGGTATAAATGCTCCAAGTGGAAAGAGATGTGAAAATTAATTCTAGCTGATAGAAAAATAGCTTAAATTTATTCTTATTAATACCTAAGTTTCATCTCAAAGAACATTAACAAAAGATGGAAACCACCCACAGATTTCTTCTAAAATGCCTTTGTTTTATATTATTTTGCTGTTTATCTTATCAAAAATATTTCTCTAACCGAAGAGAGGCAAAGTTTTAATCTTTTGTTCATTCTTACTCTACCTTGAAAAATGTCAGCCAGAGTTGGACATTAGATAAACAGTTGTAGAATTTGTATTTTTTAACTTGTACCTAAATTAGAGGAAGTTGATATAGTAGTATTATTTTCAGTGTTTTCTTCAGCCCTTATCAGAAGTAGAATAGTATTACTTTTTTTTTAAATGCACCAAAAGTTCTTGTCATAAGTATGCTCCTCTGCTGAAACTTTAGAGTTTTGCCCCCCACCCCCCACCAAAAGGTTATTCAAGAAAATAATGATCATATGTACACTTTAAATTTTCAGTCCCATCTTCCAGTTTCACAAAATGTTTTGTGGAAATTTCGTTAATAAATTTTGTTTTTCCTAATATAATTCAGTTGTTTTTGCAAACTCATTATTGGAAAGTGGTGTTTTTATATTTTTAACAAATGGTTATAAAACTAATTCATACTCTTTGTACTCTCCGTTAATAGACTAGGAAGTCCTCTTTATAAGTGTTTTTAAGTGCATATGTATGAGAATTTTTATACGTATTACAAATTTTTATATGTAATACACATACTTTTTATACACAATATTATTTTATACTTAATTTTTATATACAATACAGCCTTTATACATAATACAGCATTTTGGACCACAAAATCAGAGATGAAAACATTGTTTTGAAAACAAGTGCTCTCTCCATAGTTCAAGTTTCTTTCAAAAAGCAATTTCTTTTCTCTATCAAGTATTTTTGTTTGGGATTGTTTGTTTTATTTTTGCTAAGCAGCTTGCTTTTAACAGGCGGCCAATTTTCCTTCCAGGAAAGATCTGCAATTTATTGGAAAACACCTGAATCATTTTTCTTTCATTTAAGACATCATAACAGCACCTTAGTTCACCAACTCAACTGAATTTATTAATTCCATCCAACTGGGCCCAAATACCTACATTGTGTTAAAATAAGCTGAAAGTGAATAAACATGTGATGGTACTCTTGTAACTGCTGTTACTGATCTCCCTCTCTTTCCTTAGGACTCCTGGGTTACTGGTAGTGACATGACATGCTGTTGTCACTTTAGGGATAAAGTGAAGATATTACTGTCATTTTATATATTAAATATCTAAATTTTATTTTTTATAAATATTTATATGGAAAAGTTAATAAGATTTCCTTTTTAAGATTTAATCAGTCCCTGAATTTGGAAGATCTCCTGGAAAAGGGAATGGCTACCCACTCCTGTATTCTTGCCTGGAGAATTCCATGGACTGGGAGCCTGGCAGGCTACAGTCCTGGAGTCGCAAAGAGTTGGACATAGCTGAGCAACTAACACTTTCACTCATTCCATTGTATGTATGTACCATATTTTGATTATCCATTTATCTATCATTGGATACGTAGGCACCTTCCATGTTTCATCAGTTGTGAATGTGCTACTGTAAACAAGAATGTGTTCTTTTCCTATATACCCAGTTCTTTATATATACTCAGTAACGTAATGACTACACCATATGGTAACTAGAGGAACTGCCATACTATTTTCCACTGCCTGCAGTACCATTTTACGTTTTCAACTAGCAGTGCTAAGGGCTCCCATATCTCCACGTTGTCTTAAACACTTGTTTTCTGTTTTATTGTTTCTGTTTTTGTTTTTAATAGAGCAGTCAACCTAATGGGTATGGTATCTCACTGTACTCTTGATTTGAATTTTCCTAATAATTAGAGATGCTGAGCATCTTTGCCTGAGCTTATTTGTATATCTTCCCTGGAGAAATGTTCATTCAAATCCTTTGCCCATTTTTGAATTAGTTTATTTTTTTGTTGCTGAGTTTTAAGAGTCTTATATGTATTAACTTTCATATGTATTTTTTTTAATCTCTTATCAAATATTTGCAAAATGATTTGCAAATATTTTCTCCCATTCTGTGGGTTGCCTTACACTGTTAATAATTTCTTTTAATAAACAAACTTTAAATTTTTCATGAAGCCAAATATATCTTTTTTTCCTTTTGCCTGTGCTGTTAGCATCATATCCAAGCAAATATTGTAAAATTAGATGCCATAAAGTTTTTTTTGTTGTTGTTCAGTCGCTCAGTTGTGTCCAACTCTTTGCATCCCCATGAACTTTACCATACTAGGCTTCCCTGTCCTTCACCATCTCCCAGAGCTTGCTCAAACTCACATCCATTGAGATAGTAATGCCATCCAACCATCTCGTCCTCTGTCATCCCCTTCTCCTCCTGCCTTCAAGCTTTCCCAGAATCAGGGTCTTTTCTAATGAGTCAGCTCTTCGCATCAGGTGGCCGAAGTACTGGAGCTTCAGCTTCAGCATCAGTCCTTGTAATGAACATTCAGGGTTGATTTCCCTTAGGATGGACTGGCTGGATCTCTTTGCAGTCCAAGGGACTCTAAAGAGTTTTCTCCTACACCACAGTTCAAAAGCATCAATTCTTTGGCACCCAGCCTTCTTTATGGTCCAACTCTCACAGCCATACATGTCTACTGGAACAACCATAGATTTGACTATACGGACCTTTGTTGGCAAATTAGTATCTTTGCTTTTTAATACGCTGTCTAGGTTTGTCATTGCTTTTCTTCCAAGGAGCAAACATCTTTTAATTTCTTGGCCGCAGTGTTCTTGGAGCCCAGGAAAATAAAATCTACTTCTTTTTCCCCTTCTATTTGCCATGAAGAGATGAGATCAGATGCCATGATCTTAGTTTTTTGAATGGTGAGTTTTAGCCAGCTTTTTCACTCTCTTCTTCAGCCCTCATCAAGAGGCCCTTTAGTTCCTCTTCCCTTTCTGCCATTTAGAATGGTGGGGGCTTCCCTCATAGCTCAGTAAAGAAACTGCCTGCAATGCAGGAGACCTGGATTCAATTCCTGGGTCAGGAAGATCCGCTGGAGAAGGAAATGGTAATCCACTCCAGTATTCTTGCCTGAAAAATCCCATGGACAGAGGAGCCTGTGTCCATGGGGTCACAAGAGTCGGACAGGACTTAGTGACTAAACCACCACCATCATCTGCCTATCTGAGGTGGTTGATATTTCTCCAGGCAGTTTTAAATCCAGCTGTGATTCATCCAGCTTGGCATTTCCTATTATGTACTCTGTATGTAAGTTAAATAAACAGGGTGACAGTGTACAGCCTGTCAAACTCCTGTCCCAATTTTCAATGAGTCAGTTGTTTCACCTAAGATTTTAACTGCCATTTCTTGACTCGCATACAGGTTTCTCAGGAGACAGGTAAGGCAGTCCGATATTCCCATTTCTAAGAATTTTCCAGTTTGTTGTGATCCACACAGTCAAAGGCTTTAGTGTATTAAATGAAGCAGAAGTGGATGTTTTTCTGAAATTCCCTTGCTTTTTCCATGATCCAGCGAATGTTTGCAAATTGATCTCTGGTTTCTCTGCCTTTTTTACACCCACCTTGCACATCTGGAAGTTCTTGGTTCTCCTACTGTTGAAGTTTTAACTTGAAGGATCTTGAGCATTACCTTGCTAGTATGCAAAATGAGCGCAGTTGTACAGTAGTTTATACATTCTTTGGCACTGTCCTTCTTTAGGATTAAAATGAACTGTGGCCACTCCTGTTTTCTAGTCCTGTGAGTTTTCCGAATTTACTGATATATTGAGTGCAGCACTTTTAACAGCATTGTCTTTTAGGATTTTAAATTGCTCAGCTGGAATTCCATTACTTCCACTAGCTTTGTTCATAATAATGCTTCCTAAGGCCCACTTGACTTTACACTCCAGGATGTCTGACTGTAAGTGAGTGACTACACCATCATGATTATATGGGTCATTAAGACCTTTTTTGTATAGTTCTTCTGTGTATTCTTGACAACTCTTCTTAATCTCTTCCTCTTCTGTTAGGTCCTTGCTGTTTCTGTCCTTTATTGTGCCCATACTTGCATGAAATGTTCCCTTGGTACCTCCAGTTTTCTTGAGGAAATGTTTGTCTTTCCCATTATGTTGTTTTCCCCTTTCTTTGCATTGTTTACTTAAGAAGACTTTCTTGTGCAAACTGAAGTAGGTAGGCATTCCCTTCTCCAGGGCATTTTCTAGACCCAGGGATCAAACCCAGGTCTCCTGCATTGCAAGCAGATTCTTTACCTCCTGAACTGCTAGGGAAGTCCACTTTCATGTAAAAACCCATCAGTTTCATCCCCAAAATTGTCATTCCCAAACTCTCTAACATCATTCAAAGGGAGGGTTCTGAGTGACTAGTTTCCCACTTTAACCCACTGACTTTTTTTCTTAATATGATGCCTGGAAGAATCAAAAGTTGTCTAGACCCTAACTCACTCCAAACTTACCTCTTGGTTGAGATATTATTTCCTTTGGAATACTTTCTCTAACACCCCTATGGACTCTTCAGTTCAGTTCAGTTCAGTCCCTCAGTCGTGTCTGACTCTTTGCGACCCCGTGAATCGCAGCATGCCAGCACTCTTATTCTGAGCAAAATCTGAGGGTTACATGTCCCTGAAGTGCTATCTTCCCCTTTCAGGGAACCTGATTAGCACACAGTGATATAACTAACTTTGTTTACTTACGTTTGCTCCACTGAACCATGGGCTCATTGGAAGAAAGACTCAGAAATCATATTATCTTTGTATCCAAATTAAGTACTGCAATATTGGCATATAGTTGGTTTTTAAGAAAATATGTGATGAATGAATGAATGTTAGGCAGTGGAGAATATCCACAGGTAAACTAGCCATTAAAAAAAGTAGACCAGTTAGGTTAAATCAAGTACTTAAGCTAAATTTTAAAATATTGAATAATCACATGTGTGCATGCATGTGTGCTCATTCGCTCAATCATTTCTGACTCTTTGTGACCCTGTGGACTGTATCCCACCAGGGATCTCTCTGTCAATGGGATTTCCCCAGCAAGAATTCTGGAGCCGGTTGCCATTTCCTTCTCCAGAGAATCTTCCCGACCCAGGGATCGAACCTACGTCGTCTTTGTCTCCTGCATTACATCTGTATTCTTTACCACTGAGCCACCAGAAAAGCCCAGTTACATGCCATGACCCTCAAAAAAGCCTGCCAAGTGTAAAAGAATAGTAAATTACAGAAATATTACATATATAATTATATATATTCATATGTGTATAGGAATATATATTATATATAAATATATAAAATAGATTTTATATGTAAGTATAAATAAAGATATATAAATAAATGCAAATGATTTATGCTTCAAGTAAAATACATGTAGTAAAATATTACCATGGTAGTGTCTAGCAGTGGAAATTCAAACTGGTTAAAACATAGGTAATTTGGTTACAAAATTTCTTTCTTTTAACAGAGAGATCTCAAGATTAACAAAAGATAAAAGTTTTTTTTTTTTATTGACAAATAACTTTAATCAGGTGGCATATACAGCTCTAAGTCTAGTGATGTGAGAGAAGGTAAAGTGAATTATCTTTACAAAAAGATAATCAGTTATTTCTTTTTATAATTTTGGATTGATGGTTTATTATTAATACATTAAAAAAATTAGTAATGCATTCTCCATTCCAAAATTAGGCCAGTATATTTCATATTTTATTTATACTGCCTTCAGTTAAGACTTGGAGGATTAAAAGGAGTGTCTGAAATGAATTTTATATTTACTTGTCAAAATCTACACTTTTACTTGTTTTATTAATATTTGCAAGTACTCCAGACATCTTCCATTTCTCTTTAATTTTGCTGTCATTTGGGGTACCGTCCCTACTCATTTCAAAGTCGCAGTTACTGAATTCAGGTTTCAGTTCAGTCACTCAGTCGTGTCCAACTCTTTGAGACCCCGTGGACCACAGCACGCCAGGCCTCCCAGTCCATCACCAACTCCTGGAGCTTACCCAAACTCATGTCCATCAAGTCGGTGATGCCATCCAACCATCTCATCTTCTGTCATCCCGTTCTCCTCCTGCCCTCAATCTTTCCCAGCATTAGGGTCTTTTCAAATGAATCAGCTCTTCACATCAGGTGGCCAGAGTACTGGAGTTTCAACTTCAACATCAGTCCTTCCAATGAACACTCAGGATTGATCTCCCTTAGAATGGACTGATTAGACCTCCTTGCAGTCCAGGGGACTCTCAAGAGTCTTCTCCAACACCACAGTTCAAAAGCATCAAATCTTCGGCGCTCACCTTCATTTATAGTCCACCTGTCATATCCGTACATGACTACTGGGAAAACCATAGCCTTGACTAGACAGACCTTTGTTGGCAAAGTAATGTCTCTGCTTTTTAATAGGCTGTCTAGGTTGGCCATAACTTTCCTTCCAAGAAGTAAGCCTCTTTTAATTTCATGGCTGCAGTCACCATCTGCAGTGATTTTGGAGGCCAGAAAAATAAAGTCAGCTACTGTTTCCACTGTTACCCCTTCTATTTGCCATGAAGTGATGGGACCAGATGCCATGATCTTAGTTTTCTGAATGTTGAGCTTTAAGCCAACTTTTTCACTCTCCTCTTTCACTTTCATCAAGAGGCTCTTTAGTTCTTCTTCACTCTCTGCCATAAGATTGGTGTCATCTGTATATCTGGGGTTATTGATATTTCTCCCAGCAATCTTTGATTCCAGCTTGTGCTTCCTCCAGCCCAGCGTTTCTCATAATGTACTCTGCATATAAGTTAAATAAGCAGGGTGACAATATACAGCCTTGACGTACTCCTTTCCCAGTTTGGAACCAGTCTGTTTTTCTGTGTCCAGTTCTAACTGTTGCTTCCTGACCTGCATACAGATTTCTCAAGAGGCAGGTCAAGTGGTCTGGTATTCCCATCTCTTTCAGAGTTTTCCACAGTTTATTGTGATCCACACAGTCAAAGGTTTTGGTGTGTCTAAAAAATTAAGCAACACAGATTTTAAGTCTAATTGATTATAGAAATAGTGAACGTATGAAATAAGGGAGTTAATGGTTTTTATTTCTGAAGTTAAACCAGAAAAGCAAAGGCAGACGTGAAGATGAAGATACTAGAACTTTTCTAAATCATTCATGATGAGATAAAAGAAATATCTGAGGGCCTCTATTAAAATCTGAACTTTAAGCAAGATGTCTAAAAAATGCTACTTATGTGTCATGTTTAAGAGAAATGAAAATTCAGACAAAGTCAAGTAGAAGGAGAACTTGAAAACTCAGATTGATAGTAATATCAGCTGTCCTTATCAGCTCTGTGTTCACTAGAGCCTAGAGTTGAATTCTTGGTTCTGTGGTGTGACCTTTGCAAATTAACCTTCCTAATCCCCAGTTTTCTTCTCTGTAAAATTTGAAATAAAAATATTACTTAATTCATAGGGTATTGTGGGAATTAAAGTAAAGTACTTTATCTGATAATGCTGTCAAAGGCCACCTTGATGATACAGAGTACCTTTTATAAATTATCATATTACATTGGAGAGGAGAACCAAGACAACAGTTAGAGTTGGTTGGAGGGGTGGGGTGGGGGAATAAAGCTAGAAATCAGGATTCTTGTTCAGAACAATTGCTTTGAGAGTACTTTGACGGTGGAATGAAGTATCAAATATAGCTTCAAGTAAGGTCCCACAACTATGATGCCAACCTTGTTTAGACTATTTCTCAACATAAAAAATACAATTTTAAATACTAGTGATGAAAAGGAATTATGGGTAGGTCAACCTATACAGAGTTACATGGACCTTGAAGACTCCATATCACTAGTGCCCAAAGCCATTCAACACCTGGAAGTGATTAAGATTGCTGCAACTCAGCCCCAGATTTCTCATTTGATAATAGGTCTGGGGACAGACTTGAGAGTTTCATTTCTGATGAAGTCCCAGGTGATGTTCCTATTGCCAGTTCTGGAACCACACTTTGTGAGCTACTGAGAAAATTGACTTGATTATTGTTCAGTCTACATCAAAGCTGATAACAGTGATAAGAGGCCATAGAAGATGGAGAAGATGGAGAAATCCTGTATAGACAGCATCTCTCACTGGGCTAAGTGTAAGGTAAAAAGTATTTTACCTTACATAGGGGGAAAAAAGCATAGGGGGAAAAAAATGACAAGTTGTTTCTCTCTCTTCCTGTTACTGAAAAATAACAAAAGGTTTTTGTCCTACCAGCTGATACTTTAGAGACCTTTCTCAGGGTATTCCAAAATAGTACACTGTTCTGTGATCTACTTGGGAGATTCTTGTGGTTGCCTGAATATTCATATAAACTTTTAAAAGAATAAAAAAGAATTTGCATGAATATTTTATGCTTATATGTCATAGGGGGAAAGCATAGGGGGAAAAAAATGACAAGTTGTTTCTCTCTCTTCCTGTTACTGAAAAATAACAAAAGGTTTTTGTGTCCTACCAGCTGATACTTTAGAGACCTTTCTCAGGGTATTCCAAAATAGTACACTGTTCTGTGATCTACTTGGGAGATTCTTGTGGTTGCCTGAATATTCATATAAACTTTTAAAAGAATAAAAAAGAATTTGCATGAATATTTTATGCTTATATGTCATCCACTGATTAAAAGAAGAAAAACCTAAACTTTTATTTCTTGCATGCAAAGAATTTTTTAACTGTTTTTTGATAAGTATATTTCAGTAGCATTCATCAGTATTTCTTGAGATAAACTTACATGCCTAGGCTAAAAATATTAAAAGTAAAAATTAGTACCTAAAGAACAAAATACTTAAGAAAGTTATCCACCGAGTACCAGTCTAAGACTGGTTGGTATCACACAACATGAAAGATTCCTAACTCAAAAAGGCCAAAAAAGATGTGCTTGATTCAGGAGATGAGGAAAGACATTTGCTCTGATGCAGCCAGCTAAATAATGGAGCTAATGGAAGATTATACTCACTGTCCTCTTTACACGATGAATGGGGAACTGGTTAAGCACTAATGCTGTACTGCTATTGGACAGGCTGTGTCAGCTACCATGATGCAAAGTATGTAGTAGCCAGGAAGGCATGAGCAAAGTGGATGGATGTCCACTGAAAAAAAAAAAAAAAAATTCCCTGGGCAACCTACTTGAATCTTTAGGGGTAGAAACTCCTCTCTCAGCTTTTTGAAGCAGTAAGTGTTATACAGAGTTGGGTGAAGAAATGGATTAATGTCAAGGAGTGTGCCTGTAGAGTTATTGGTAAAGGTCAGTGGGATCTTTTTTTATAAAACCTAAGCAACCTGATTGTGCTTTGCTTTGCCACTTCCTCTGGACATTGATCTACTGAGCAGTTAAGTGTCACATATGAAATTTTCACAGTTGTAGTGAAAATGGAATGGAGAAATTTACTGAGTTTTAACCCTTAGCACTAAAGGAATGATTAAAAGATGAAATATTGAAATATATTCATTGACCACTACTTACCACAACTATACGTGGAATTTTAGACTTTAAGAATATGTTAACCAAAGTGGGATAATTAAGCAAGTAAGTTCAAGATTCAGTCATGTATACATTCAGTTTCCACTTACCAACCGAGATATTGTTATTTATCATGATAGTTACCCATTCCATGCTTTCTAAAACCTGCATGTTGATAAATCCCTGAGGATTTTGAAATATGTCCTTTTCTACTCCTGAGATTTCTGAGCAATTATAGGTCTTTTTCTTCTAATGGTGACTTCCTCAATTTCAAACTTCTACTAAGAACAAAGTTCTTCTCCTTCATTGTTTCTATGTTACATATTTTAGATAAACTCTTATTTGGCCAACATTAAAAATAATTATTTAGAGAAACCTCTTCTAAAAAACTAATTAGAAAAGAAATAAATGTCACTAATAACTTATTTTCAAATACAATCCAATATACAGTCAGATGTCAAGTGTTTTCCTACTCTGCAGGTGTTAAAACCTTACTCAGTACGTACAGCCTTCATTTTAGGCTAGTTTGAATCAGTATCTTTCAGACTAACAGCGTACTAAACTACTGAGGGAAAAAAACAGTGTGGACAGATTCCTGACATAGTCCTTCAAGACAGATTTTTTTTCTAATGTCTGTTCAACTGACAGAATATTTCTCAGCTTGCTGACTTGTCACAACCTACAAAATTTATATTACAACAAAATTCAACCTAACTTGGATTTACTGTCTTAGACTTACCAAACATTACAAGGGCAGAGATCATGAGATGTGCTTTGGAATACCACCAACTATATCTAAGAATAAGCTGCTTAATAAATCACTGAATTAATACAATAATGTTTTGAAATCTAAAGCAAATTATTGCTTCACCAAAATACTGTTGTCTTAAGTCACAAGCCCATGCATGCAACAGATATTAGGTATTTGTTGTCAGTTACATAAACTAGATATAAAATTTTTGGTGATATTATATGTTGATAACATTTAAAGATTAAGTCCCTTTGGCCCAAGAAATTAATAATATAAAATAATGGCTACACAACATACCTTTGGTATATCAATTGTCATGTGTGTGTGTAAGAGAGACTTCATCTATACACATACAGGATACATATATACATAGGTAGAAGTGTATGTGTATAGGAGCCTATGTATGTAGGTAGGAGCCTCTTGATGAAAGTGAAACAGGAGAGTGAAAAAGTTGGCTTAAAACTCAGCATTCAAAACACTAAGATCATGGCAACCGGTCCTATCATGGTAAATAGATGGGAAAACAATGGAAACAGTGAGAGACTTTATTTTGGGGGGCTCCAAAATCACTGCAGATGGTGACTGCAGTCATGAAATTAAAAGATGCTTGCTCCTTGGAAGAAAAGCTGTGACCAATATAGACAGCATATTAAAAAGCAGAGACATTACTTTGCCAACAAATTTCCTTCTAGTCAAAGCTATGGTTTTTCCAGTAGTCATGTATGGATGTGAGAGTTGGACTACAAAGAAAGCTGAGCACTGAAGAATTGATGCTTTTGAACTGTGGTGTTGGAGAAGACTCTTGAAAGTCCTTTGGACTCCAAGGGATCCAACCAGTCCATCCTAAAGGAAATCAGTCCTAAATTTTCATTGGAAGGACTGCTGCTGAAGCTGAAACTCCCAATACTTTGGCCACCTGATGCAAAGAACTGACTTATTGGAAAAGACCCTGATGCTGGGAAGGATTGAAGGCAGGAGGAGAACGGTACAACAAAGGATGAGATAATTGGATGGCATCACTGACTCGATGGACATGAGTTTGAGTAAACTCTGGGAGTTGGTGATGGACAGGGAAGCCTGGCATGCTGCAGTTCACGGGGTCTCAAAGTTGGACATGACTGATCGACTGAACTGATATGTAGGTGGCATATATATGTGAGCTTTTGACTTCAGTTTCAGATACTGTTTAAAGAAACATTTTTGATAACACTAAAACACAAATGTTACTGGGAATGACATTTCAAATGGCACAGCAAATAAATGCATTCTGAAAAGAGAGTAAATAAATACTTATTCTGTATAGCTGTCTCCTTGTATTATATTTAATGAGGCAACCAACTAGTTCCAGGTTGATTTGTAATATTCTGAATCAACTTAATCTAACAAATATTTAGTAAATGTTTACTTATTATAAGACCATTTGACAAGTGTTACAGGAAAGATTAAATATAAAAGTTTGTCTCTATCATCAAGAGACTAAAACATGGTTTGCATAAGATATATAAATATAAAGAGCAGAAATGGCAGCACAAATACAAAACAATGGATAAACTCATAGATTTAGTGGTGAAAGAGCCCATGAAGAACATGGAGTCTACGTTTTATAAAAGTGGAAATTGTACAGATATTTTAAATGACTTGCCCAAGATTATACAACTTAAAAGCAGCTGTTAGATCTAGTAACACCTATACAATGCTCATTTAGTCTCAAGAGGCAACAAAAAAATCCTATGAACGTCAAAAAAGTCATGAAAATCATCACTGGACTTCTCTCTGAAGAAATAAAAATAGCAGAAAGATGCATTCTGAAAGAAAGTGATTAGTATTCCAGAAGTTCAAGGCTGACAATCCATTTCTTCAAATGTGTATATATTCAGTTTATGCTTTTTATAAGGCATCTATATTTTTAAGACCATAAAACAATATTTTTACTCATTAAAAAGTAACAGATTTATCATAGATACTTTGGAAAGTCAAAAAGGAATCATATAGATAACAATTGTGTTATAAAATAGAATGACAAAGTCTGCCCCTGCAGTATCTTTCTTTTTAATTAAAGTATACTTGATTTTTAATGATGTATTAGTTTCTGGTATATAGCAAGGTTATTCAGTTATACATATATATACATATTGTTTTTCATATTTTACTTTATGGTTTATTACAGGATATTGAATACAGTTTCCTGTGCTACAGAGTAGGACTTTACTGTTCATGTTATATATCGTAGTTTGTATCTGCTAGTCTCAAACTCCTACTTTATCTCCTCACATGCTTTCCCCTTTGGTAACCATACATTTGTTTTCTATGTCTTGTCTTTTCCTGTTTTGTAAAAAGCCAATTTGTGTCATATTTTAGTTCCTACATATAAGTGATAACATATTTGTCTTTCTATTTCTGACTTAACTTCAGTTAGTATGATAATCTCTAGGTCCATCCATGTTGCTGAAAATGCCATTATTTCATTCTTTTTTACACTGATAGTATTTCATTAAGCATATATAACACATCTTCTTTATCCATTCATCTGTTGATGGACATTTAGTTTGCTTGTATATCTTGACTATTGTGAACAGTGCTGCTGTGAACATTGGGGTGCATGTATCTTTTTGATTAAGAGTTTACTCCAGATATATGACCAGGAGTAGAATTGCTGGGTCACATGGCAACTCTAATTTTATTTTTAAGGAATCTCCATACTGTTCAGCATAATTATTGCACCAATTTACATTCCCACCAGGAGTGTTCCCTTTTCTCCACACCCTCTCCAGCATTTGTCTGTAGACTTTTTGATAATGGATATTCTGACTGGTATAAGGTGGTACCTCATTGTAATTTTGATTTGTATATGTCTAATAATTAGTGAAGTTGAGCATCTTATGTGTCTATTGGCCATCTGTATGTCTTCTTTGGAGAAATGTCTATTTAAGTCTTCTGCCCACTTTTTGATTGGGTTTTGGGATTTTTTTTTTTTTTGTCATTGAGTTTCTTTTTGTTGGTATAAAAGCTTATAAGCTTGATTAGATCCCATTTGCTTATTTTGGCTTTGATTTCTGTTGCCTTGGGAAAATGAGCTAAGAAAACACTGCTGTGATTTACATGATAGTATGTTTTGCCTGTGTTTTCTTCTAGGAATTTTATGGTGTTAGGTCTTAAGATAAAAATCTTTAAGCAATTTTGAGTTTATTTTTGCGTATGGTATGAGGATGTGTTCTAACTTCATTGATTTACATGCAGCTGCCCAGCTTTCTCAGCACCACTGACTGGAGAGACTGTCATTTCTGCACTATATATTCTTCCCTCCTTTGTCAAAGAGATGTGTGAGTTTGTTTCTGGGTGCTCTATTCTGTTCCATTGATCCATGTCTGTTTTGGTGACGATACCACACTGGTTTGATTACTGTCGCTTTTTAGTATTGTCTGAAGTCTGAGAGGGTTATGCTTCCAGCCCTGTTCCTTAACTCTCAAGATGGCTTTGGCAATTCTGGATCTTTTATGATTCCCTATAAATTTTAGGATTATTTGTTCTAGTTTTGTGAAAAATGTCATATGTAATTTGATAGAGATCTCATTATCTGTACATTGTTTTGGAAAGTCCACTTTAACAATATTGATCCTTCCTATCCAAAAGCATGGGGTATCTTTCCATTTCTTTGGGTCATCTTGAAGATTTTGGAAACGGTGTTAAAAGACATAACTCTGTGATATCAACAACTGAAAAGGGTAGGGTGGAGTAGTAAAGGAGCAAAGATGTTGGTATGTTATTTAAGTAACATAAACTAGAGTGTTACACCTTTAGCACTTTAAAAGCAATCTCTATGATAACTATAAAGAAGATACTTGTGAATATACAAGAAAAGAAATAAGAAAGGAATTTAAATGTTTCCCTATCCCTCAAGGCTTCCCACATAGCTGAGTCCGTAAAGCATCTGCCTGCAATGCAGGAGACCTGGGTTCAATTTTTGGGTCAGGAAGTTCCCCTGGAGAAAGAAATGACAACCCACTCCAGTTTCTTTCCTGGAGAATCCCATGGACAGAGGAACATGGTGGACTATATAGTTCATGGGATCGCAAGAGTCAGACACGACTTAACACTCTCTCTCTCTCTAACCCCCGAAAATCAACTAAGCACAAAAGTAGATAGTAACATAGAGCATGAAAGACAAAAAAAAAAAAACCTGAAAGATATATGGAAAACAAATAGCAAGATGAAAGAATTCCTTATCAGTAATTAGTTTAAATATAAATAATGGGGAACTAGTGGAAGCAGTAGCAAGTTTTATTTTATTGGGCTCTGAAATCACTGTGGACGGTGACTGTAGCCATGAAATTAAAAGATGCTTGCTCTTTGAAAGGAAAGCCGTGAGAAACCTAGACAGCATATTAAAAAGCAAAGATGTCAGTTTCCCCACAAAGGTCCATATATTCAAAGCTATGGTTTTTCCAGTAGTCATGTACACATGTGACAGCTGGACCTGAAAAAAGGCTGAGTGCTGAAGAATTGATGCTTTTAAATTTTGAAGACTCTTGAGAGTCCCTTGGACAGCCAGAGATCCAACCAGTCCATCCTAAAGGAAATCTGTCCTGGGTGTTCATTGGAAGGACTGATGCTGAAATGGAAGCTCCAATACTTTAGCCACATGATGCGAAGAGCTAACTGATTGGAAAAGACCTTGATTCTGGGAAAGATTGAGGGCAGGAGGAGAAGAGAGCAACAGAGGATGAGATGGTTGGATGGCATCACCAACTCAGTTGACATGAGTTTGAGCAACCTCCAAGAAATAGTGAAGGAGAGGGAAGCCTGCAGTTCAAGAAGTTGCAAAGAGTTGGACAGGACTGAGTGACTAATACTTTAACTTACATGAAAATGGGGGTAAGAGTTAGAGATGAGAAGAAAGCTGGCATAGATTTCCAATCAAGAAATAATGGTGATGTAAAGCAGGATGGAAGCAGCTAGTTACAGGAGTGGATTGGTTTTAGTTTTTTAGGCAATTTAAATTAGACCAGTTATTACTTGAAACTCTGAAGCTGAAAATTAGGTTTATTCTCCTGAGCAAAATGTAAGTTGAGAGGAGGATCTACCAGAAACCAATAATGTAGGAAGTATAAACTCTAAAGAAATAATACTAAGTAAGCTATTCTTTGGGATTATCCTTTTCACTGCTCCTCTTAATAGTAAAAATAAAATAGTAGCTTCTACCAAATTTTATGCAGCTAAATAATTGTAGTCACCTATTTTTGCATTTGATGACAACATGAGTAATGACTTCATCATGCATAGACCTTCAGCTTCTTTTACACTTTGTGTCTATTTACAATAGTAAGTAACATCATAGTGTCAGACAGTAGGAAATAAGAGTCCCATGATCCACTGGTAAAATTTGAGGAGGAATTCAGTCAAACTTAATTTTATAATCTACTGGCAGATAATATATTATTATCTATTAGCAGATTGTAATAATACTACCTATTGGCAGATAGTAATATTCTCTTCTTTTGTCATTAAGCAGTTGAAAGAAACTGTATTAGACTTTTATTTTTATTAAACTTTTTATTTTGAAATTATTATAGACTCACAGAAGTTGCAAATATAGTTCATAGTGTTCCATAAACCCTTCACCCAGATTCTCTGTAGCGTGATGTCTTGTGATACTGCAGGTCAAAACCATGATATTGACATTGGTATAACACTGTTAACTGAACTACAGACCTTATTCAGTTCTCAACAGTTTTTACTTGTACTCATTTTTGTGTGTCTGTTTAATTCGCTGTGACTTGATCCCATGTGTAGATTTTTGTGACATTGCAATGAAGATACAAAACTGTTTCATCATTACAAAGAAAATTCTTTATGTAACTCCTTTTTATAATCATACTCATTCCTCAGTTCTGTTTCCTTGCCATCATGCATCTGTTTTTCATTTTTATAATAATTTTGTCATTTCAAGAATTTTTTAATGTAATCATGCAATATGTAATATTTTTGAAATCAGCCTTTATTTTTTCTCTCAAAGCATAATGCCCTTCAGAGCCATTCACGTTATTGCACATATCAGTGGTTAATTTTTTTTTTTTTGCCTCAGTTATAGTCCCTCAGTGTGTGGATGTTTCCATTTCTTTAACCCCATTAACTCATTGTAGTACCTTTGTATTGTCTTCAGTTTTTTGGCTGTTCCAAATAAACTTATTATTGAGACTCATATGACAGATTTTCATTTGAGCATAAATTTTAATTTCTGTGATATAAATACCCGAAAGTGTAATCACTGTGACACACGGTAAGTGTATGTTTGTTTATAAGAAATGACCAAAAGAAACTGCAGAATGGCTCTAACATTTCACATTCTCACCCGTCGTTGTATGTAAGATCTACCTTCTCTTCATCCTTACCAGCATTTGGTATTTTCTCTGTTCTATTTTTGCTTTTCAAGTAAGTGTGTACCTTGTTGTGGTTGCAATTTGTCTTTTTCTAATGGCTAAAGTGTTGCAGGTGTTTATTTGCTATCCATATACCCTCTTTGGTTGAAATGTCTGTTTATGCCTTTGGCCCATTTTTTTAGTTGGATCGTTTATTGTTGACCATCAATCTTTTGATTAATATTTAATTTGCAGTCAAAATTCATGTATAGACACTGACGTGCAGCGTGTGTGTGTCTCTTTCATGAGTGATCACTGAATGACCATGTCACCGTGCCTGTGTTTAGGGACTTACCTGAATTACACTCAGTAGAAGGAGGCAGTTTAGACACCTTCCCTGTGACCGCAGACATTTTACTTAGCTCTACTGAGCATGTTTTCTCAGTCCATGAAATGGGGGAAATATATTTTAATTCCATTAATACTGTGAAATATAGCTAACATAGCTCTGAAAAGATAAGGTATATTGTCAAATCTCTCCCCCATTTTTTTAGAATTTACTTTTTATTGTCTAGGGGACAGTTGTTCCATTGTTTCCTGTGATTTCAGACTGAAGATGTAATTTCATGTTCCTGAAAGGGTCTTTTACCCACACACAACTCTGATTTAAGAGAAAAAAATTCAGTAGGGTAAAATTAAAATAATCAGTGTAAAGATTGTCAAGCAAGGTGCCTTAAATAGAGAAAATGTTGCTAAAAGGTGCCCTAAGGCAGCTGAGAAAACCACTTTTCTCCTAAGAGGGAAGCTTAAGGAACCAAAACATCAGGAGAGTACTCTTCTTGTACTCTATTCTGGCCTGGAGCCAGAATCCTTTTGGGGCTTAGGCCTTGGCTATACTGTAAGGGAGGATACAGATTTGCTTGCTGTCTGTCAAAGCATTGCTCTGCTGCTGTCCTGTAAAAACTAATTCCAAAGGTTGTTGTCTAAATGTCAGTATATGAAATTAGTAAGTATGAATATAAAATATATCACAGGCAGATCTTCCTTCAAGTTCTTGAAATTTGTGCTTTTTAAAATCAGGTGGCTAAGTAGCAGTTACATATAATAAAGTATATATACTTATAACTATGTATATAATATATATGTATTTTCTATATGTGTGTGTGTGTATATATACACATATATATATATAGATAGATAGGTAATAGTTATGTATAATGAAGTGTAACTAGATTGGATTTAAATACTGACTCTGACCTATGTACTGTTAATGTTAAGGTTTTGGTCAGGTTACTTAACCTTTCTGTGTCTTCTGATCTGAGAGAGGTATTAGGATTATTCTATAGAATTATTCTGAGGATTAAATGATATCATAAATTCAAAACACTTGTAACGATTCCTGGCTAAGTTATTATTACCTGATTAGTGAAGTACTTCTCTAGGAAATTGCTGGTGAGAAAATTAGATCTTTTGGCAGAAGGTGTTTATCTATGAATATATTGCCCTCAAGGAGAATTTTACAGAACTTTTTTTGTGTTAGTATATATATACATATACACACACACACACACACACACACATATATCATCACTCCAGTTAACGCTTGGAATTTTTAAGTATCCTCAATTTAGTGATATGTTTATGAATAAAGAGAAGTACAGGCAGTTCTGTATGTTTGCAGAAAAAACATTTTACCTAGTCTGTAATGACTGTGTATGATTGATGAGTGGAGCAAGAAAGTGAAGTTTTTCTGGAACAGATGATCCTGTGGGATGAATGTGGGGAGAAACATTCTATACAAAGGAAGTGCATCAGTTGTTTTTTGTTTGTTTGATTTTGTTTTTAAAGGCAGAGAAAGGAAGCTGAATACTAGATTGAAAAGAAAGGTAGGACTAATTATAAGAACCACCTAAAATGTGAAATGGGAGTGTCAAATAAACCTGTACTTAGGAAAAGAGGAGCCTTTGAGTTTTTTTTCTTGTTTTATTGAGAAATAACTTACATATATCACTGTGTAGTTTTAAGTTGTGCAGCATAATGGTTTTATTTACATATTATGAAATGATTCCCATAGTTAGGTTCAACTGAAAATTTTTAAAGTTTCAGAAATTTTAACATTTTTCATGTTTTAGAACTCGTTTGAGTCTGTAATAGTAAATTCTTAATTTCTGTAAGCCAGTAGTCCTTATATTCATGCTAAAATTTTTTATTATTTTTTTAAAGGATTGCAGTTTGTGGAAATGAGCAGTCGTAAATCAAAGAGTAGCAACTTAATACAAGCAGACTACCTTTCACAGGTTAGTGTATATTTTCATTAATCTGAAGGCCTATTACCATGCAAAGGTGATAAGAGAAACAGTCATCTTCTTAACTTGAATTCTCCCCTTATTATGAAGAACCACTCTTTCCATTGTCAAGGGGAAAGTGTCTTTGCTGCTTCCTAATTTGAACCTCTGTAAATCTTTGGATATATGGAATCCTAATTTTATTCATGTCTTCCTAAACGTTCTCAAGTTTCAATTTAGTTTAATATTATCTTTAGAATTTTTCACTTCTTTAGGTAAGTTTATTGAAAAGTATTTTATTCCTTTTGTTGATGTTGTAAATGCAATTGCTTTCTTACTTTTATGTTTTATTTGTTGCTAGTGTATCTAAGTGAAATTGATTTTTTTATATTAATCTTGTATTCTGTAACCTTGCTGAACTCATTTATAATAGTTTTTTTTAGTTTATTCCTTTGGATTTTCTGTATATAAGATCATGTCATCTTCAAACAGATACAGCTTTACTTTTTCCTTTCCAATCTGTATGCCTTTCATTTATTTTTCTTAACTAATTGCCATGACTAGAACCTTCAGTATAATACGGAGTAAGCTAGCAAGAGCAGACCATTTTTTATATTGGGAAAATGTGTTCAGTCTTTTACCACTGAGTATGATGTTAGCTGTGGGTTTTTGTGGATGTTAACAGGTTGAGAAAGTCTCCTTATATTCCTAGTATGTTTAGTGTTTTTATCATGAACATTTAATATTTCTTAAGTGTGTATATCTCTTGAGGAGTCTAGTTGGGAATGGGTATGACATTTCTACACTGGCATAACCAGAACTACATTTTTTTAAAGCAAAAACTAAATATTATTGACATTCCTTTGTAAGACCTTACCTACCTTCTGTTTAAAGGAAAATGTTTAATTATGCTTTTAAAAATACTGGACTGAAATGGATGAATTTAACTCAGATGACCAATATGTCTACTACTGTGGGCAAGAATCCCTTAGAAGAAATGGAATAGCCATCATAGTCAACAAAAGAGTCCAAAATGGCGTACTTGGATGCAATCTCAAAAACGACAGAATGATCTCTTTTTGGTTCCAAGACAAACCGTTCAGTATCACAGTAATCCAAGTCTATGTCCCGACCAGTAATGCTGAAGAAGCTGAAGTTGAATGGTTCTATGAAGACCTATAAGAACTTCTAGAACTAACACCCAAAAAAGATGTCCTTTTCATTATAGGGGACTGACATGCAAAAGTAGGAAGTCAAGAAATACCTAGAGTAACAGGCATATTTGGCCTTGGAGTACAGAATGAAGCAGGGCAAAGGCTAATAGAGTTTTGCCAAGAGAATGCGCTGGTCATAGCAAACACCCTCTTCCAACAACACAAGAGAAGACTCTACAAATGGACATCACCAGATGGCCAACACCAATATCAGATTGATTATATTCTTTGCAGCCAAAGATGGAGAAGCTCTATACAGTCAGCAAAAACAAGACTGAGAGCTTTCTGTGGCTCAGATCATGAACTCCTTATTGCCAAATTCAGACTTAAATTGAAGAAAGTGGGGAAAACCACTAGACCATTCAGGTATGATCTAAATCAAATCCCTTTATGATTATACAGTGGAAATAACAAATAGATTCAAGGGACTAGATCTGATAGAGTGCCTGAAGAACTATGGACGCAGGTTTGTGACATTGTACAGGAGGCAGTGATCAAGACCATCCCAAAGAAAAAGAAATACAGAAAGGCAAAATGGTTGTCTGAGGAAGCCTTGTGAATAGCTATGAAAAGAAGAGAAGCTAAAGGCAAAGGAAAAAAGAAAAGATATAGCCATTTGAAAGCAGAGTACCAAAGAATAGCAAGGAGAGATAAGAAAGCCTTCCTCAGTGATCAATGCAAAGAAATAGAGGAAAACAATAGAATGGGAATGACTAGAGATCTCTTCAAAAATTAGAGATACCAAGAGAACTTTTCATGCAAAGATGGGCACAGCAAAGGACAGAAATGGTATGGACCTAATACAAGCAAGAGATATTAAGAAGAGGTAGCAAGAACACACAAAAGAACTATACAAAAAAGACCTACACAACCCAGATAATCATGATGGTGTGATCACTCACCTAGAGCCAGACATCCTGGAATGTGAAGTCAAGCGGGCCTGAGGAAGCATCACTATGAACAAAGCTAGTGGAGGTGATGGAATTCCAGTTGAGCTATTTCAAATCCTAAAAGGTAATGCTATGAAAGTGCTACACTCAATATGCCAGCAAATTTGGAAAACTCAGCAATGGCCACAGGACTAGAAAAAGTCAGTTTTCATCCCAATCCCAAAGAAAAGCAATGCCAAAGAATGCTCAAACTACTACACAATTGCACGCATCTCACATGCTAGCAAAGTAACACTCAAAATTCTCCAAGCCAGGCTTTAGCAGTACATGAACCATGAAATTCCAGATGTTCAAGCTGGATTTAAATTTAAAACAGAGGAACCAGAGATCAAATTGCCAACATCCATTGGATCATCAAAAAAGCAAGAGAGTTCCAGAAAAACATCTATTTCTGCTTTATTGGTATGCCAAAGCCTTTGTGTGGATCATAACAAACTGTGGAAAATTCTTAAAGAGATGGGAATAACAGACCACCTGACCTGCCTCCTGAGAAATCTGTTATGTCCTGAGAAATCTGCAGGTCAAGAAGCAACAGTTAGAACTGGACATGGAACAGCGCACTGGTTCCAAATCAGGAAAGGAGTATGTCAAGGCTGTATATTGTCACCTTGCTTATTTAAGGTATATGCAGAGTACATCATGAGAAATGCTGAACTGGATGAAGCGCAAGCTGGAATCAGGATTGCCGAGAGAAATATCAATAACCTCAGAGATGCAGATGACACCACCATTAAGGCACAAAGTGAAGAAGAACTAAAGAGCCACTTGATGAAAAGGAAAGAGGAGAGTGAAAAAGTTGGCTTAAAGCTCAACATTCGGAAAACTAAGATCACGGCATCCTGTCCCATCACTTCATGGCAAATAAATGGGGAAACAGGGGAAACAGTAACAGACTTTATTTTTTTGGGCTCCAAATTCACTGCAGATGGTGACTGCAGCCATGAAATTAAAAGACGCTTGCTCCTAGGAGGAAAAGTTATGACCAACCTAGACAACATATTAAAAAGCAGAGACTTTAATTTGCCAATAGAGGTCCATCTAGTCAAAGCTATGGTTTTTCCAGTAGTCATGAATGCATGTGAGAGTTGAACTAAAAAGAAAGCTAAGTGCCAAAGAATTGATGCTTTTGAACTGTGGTGTTGGAGAAGACTCTTGAGAGTCCCTTGGACTGAAAGGAGATCCAGCCAGTCCATCCTAAAAGAAATCAGTCCTGAATACTCATTTGAAGGTCTGATGCTGAAGCTGAAGCTCCAATACTTTGGCCACCTGATGCGAAGAACTGACTCATTGGAAAAGACCCTGATCCTGGGAAAGATTGAAGTTGGGAGGGGAAGGGGGTGACAGAGGATGGGATGGTTGGATGGCATCACTGACTCAATGGATCTGAGTTTAAGTAAACTCCAGGAGTTGGGGATGGACAGGGAGACCTGCCATGCTTCAGTGCATGGGGTCGCAAATAGTCGGACCCGATTGAGTGACTTAACTGAACATATCTTTGTAAATAGCGCAAATCTGCCCTGTGCACCTAAATTAATTTCTATACATATACATACCTGTGTAACTTTCCCTTCGACTCACTTCAGAATTTTGGAACCTCTGAATATTCACTACATCTTCGTTTCACTTTTTCTCTATCTTGTATTTTATTCATACTTGTCTCAATATAGACTTCAATGAAGTTTAAAACAAGAAATACACTGAGGTTTGTCTTTTGATTTGCAGTGATCTTATCTAGGGGTAGGAATACTATGATTAGTTGAATGTATGTTTGCTTCCTTAGGTTTTTTATAGTTATCAGCTATTTCCTATATAATAACTATATTGTATTGCAGATTATTACCTTCTTTAATCTTCAAAACAGGCCTTCCATAATAGTGTATTGTCTCTCGGACACCAATCTTCCTATTCTTTCCACTTCCTCCTAAACGCTAAGTATGGATTATTTTATCCCCAGTGAATAATTTGCTTTGCTGTGCCTCTGGTACATATAAAGAGAACTCAGATTTTTTTTGTTGATACATGAAGGATCACTCCCATACTGCATACTTCAGTCTGCAAGAAGCAAATAATCTTGGCAACTTCTTTTTTCTGCTGATGGAGCTAAATCTGAAATAACCTCCTAAGGTTTTTGCCAATGGACACACTCTTTGTTAGCAGCAGATGCAGAAAAAGAACGATGATTTTGATGGTCCATCTTTTTAAAGAATGTGATGGATTGACATTTCTTTTTTACAGCTGTGTCTAAGTCCTTCGTTTTAAGGCAAAGTAAAAATTTAGCTCTTTAGAAGAATTTTAATTAATTCCAGTGATTTCTTATTTTATATCCTAGATGAGTATGATTTCTTCCATATATCTGAACATCTCTTTATATGCTAGGTTACTAATTTTTTGCAGATTACTGACTGTGTCATTTCTTACTAATATATATGCATTTTTTTAAGGCGTAGATCATATTCTTTTAGTAGTTTTGTGCTCTGCATCTAATAGGTCCTCAATAACTGTGTGGACTTTTAAATTTCTTTTGTTTCCTCAGAATCCTGACTTCTATGAAAGGTGCAGAAAGATAGGACTTGAGCTAAACCAGTTTAGATATGTTGGTCTCCAGGTGGTTCCAACAGTCAAGAATCTGCCTGCAATGTTGGAGACCTGTGTTCAATCAGGTTGGGAAGATCTGGAAAAGGAGCTGGTAGTCCACTCCAGTATTTTTGCTTGGGAAATCCTATGGACAGAGAAGGCTGGTGGGTTACAGTCCTTGGGATCACAGAGTCAGATAAGACTGAGTGACTAAACTCAAAGACTGAGGTATGGTTCATGAGCATTATTAGATGAGATTACATTATTAAATTCTCTCCTTCTTTATTCCTTGACTGACATGTTACACAAAATGAGGTATTCATTTATTCACATACATTAAAACAGCCCTCAAATTGCTGATGTAGCTAAAGTAACTAATATCTCTCTTGTTGAAAGCTTCATAACTAAATTCTTATGCTTTCTCTGGGACTTGCTGCTGCTCCTAAGTTGTTTCAGTCATGTCCGAATCTTTGCAGCCCTATGGACCATAGCCTGCCAGGTGCCTCTGTCCATGGGACTTTCCAGGCAAGGATACTGGAGTGGGTTGCCATGCCCTCCTCCAGAGGATCTTCCTGACCCAGGGATTGAACCCACATCTCTTATGTCTCCTGCATTGGCAGGAATATTCTTTACCACTAGTGCTGCCTGGAAAACAAGAACTGTTAATTTTACCACTTGGGAAAATGCCAGACCTCATGATGACAAGTTATTTAGGGAGAGCTGAATTGATTCATTAATACCTAACTCTAACTCTATAAATACATTTACTTGTTCATTTTTGATTGCATATATAATGTTTTCATTTTTATTCACTTTATTTTTATCAGGTACAAAGAATTTTACGTGAAAGATTTTGTCATCAGAGTCCACATGGTAACCTATTTGGAGTTCAAGTACAATATAAGTAAGTTTAGATACCCACTTGTCTGTTATGAAACTTATAGATACCCTTTAGGTTTTGCATAAATTGTCATACACAGATTTTGTCTTAAACAAGGACAGCGAACATTTTTATAGAGGTAAAGTTTTGCTTTGTGTATAAAAAAACAACTTGTTGTGAAGCAAGAGCAGATATATATATTTCCATAATGAAAAAAACCCTTTAACTTTCAATCTTGTATCATTTCTGTCATTTGGTATTATGGAGAGATTTCTGAGCTTGCCCCTAATGCTCAGCAGCCAATTGTGGAGTGAAAGGTCCTAGGAGTTGCCACAGTTGTTCCTAGTCCATACCATCACAAAGACCACAATATTTCTGTCTTACTTGGTTTCTTCTTGAGGTTTCTAGAGAGTCAGTATTTCTGTTCTTCTCTGTAGGACTACTTTAAAAATTATTACCTAGCAAATTATTTCAGCTTTGCTTTTTAAATTTTGGCCTCTTTATATCATTCCAGACACTTAATTGAGCTGCTAAAAAGAACTGCTATCCATGGAGAAAGTAACTCTGTTCTCATTATTGGACCCCGAGGTTCAGGAAAGACCATGGTAAAAGCTGTTGATTTCTGGCATTCCTTTGCTTTGTAGGCATGTGATGATTCTTGTGGACAACATTGAAAATGTTTTTGATTACTTTCATCCTTGTGTTACTAGCATTTTTTTTTAAATTTTAAGTCATAGAATACATGCAAAGCCTTTATAAAGTTAGACTTGTTTATTTGAGTTGAGTGATCATTTTTTACCTTATTTTTCCTCACAGTAACAAATTTTCAAATGTTATTTGTTCCCTTGTGGTCTTTGGTTCTCCAAGAATTTGTGATTTCCAATGGACAAAGCAAACTGGCATTTATTGAGCATGTTCCTTTTACCTTTTATTTATATTCTGTTATTTATTCTTTATATTAACCCTGCAAAGTAGGCATGATATTGTCTCTATTTGTAGTTTAGGTAGCTATCATATCAAGCATTTTTTTTTCTTTTAGTTTACTTGTAACCCTAACTCAGGCAAGTTTTTTTGATATATACATTCACATCTTCTAGAGTTCTCTTCTACTTTCCATCTTTACTATATTACTTTTGTTGCCTTAAAAAGATAACTGTTGCTTTTTTACCCTTGCTTTCTCTTTTCACTTTCTTTATTCAGTAAATAAGACCAGTTATGGCTATTATATTACAAATAATACTATGTAATTGTATAATCTACTTTTGCTATATTCCATGCAGTAAATTTAGATTTCTCACTAATATGCATTTTTTACTATGTATACAAGTAAAATTGTGTATTATGTATTATTTTATATTAAGTAAAACTATGTAAAATAGAAATAGAATTATGTTTTTATTTTTTAAGCAATACAATTAGACTGTATGTTATGTAAAGATTGGGAAATTAGGGCTTTAGGATTTTACTGTCATCACCAGTTTCCAGTATTGTTTGTAGTACATAAATTGGGGATTTAGATCTAAATAATTTATTTTCTTTTAAATTTTTTTCATTTATTATAATCACATTTATGACAACATTTATTTTTTACTCTGTTTAATTTAGTTGAGTCCTTCGGCTTACTCCTTGTATACAACCACTGTTTCTTTATTGTCAGTTTTTTTATTATGATTTTTCTTTGTGTTTGACTTCAGTGCTATTTAGGGTGGTTTTTATAGGAAAACTATGTGAATAATATACTTTTGAGCTATGAGACTATTATTAAAACAACAACTCTATTAACAGTAGAAAAACTGAGGAAAGATATGCACAGAAAGGTCATAGGAAATTAAATACAAACCAGTTTTAAACTTAGAAACATGTTTAATTTTACTCATAATCTGGTAAGTTAAATAAAAATTTAGTATTTTTTTCTGTCAGGTTAACAAATCTATAAAATTGATAACATACTGATGTTCTTGCTGGTGGTGTAAGTTAGAATTAGACAAAATCTAACCATATTACAAATGTGCATACCTTTTGACCGAGCAACATTTATAGGAATTTATCTTTGTGAAATGGTATGTGTACAGTTACTCATTACAGCAATATTTATTAGTAGTGCAGGATGAGAAATAGTATAAATGACCCTCAGAATGCTGATTAATAAATCTTGATACATCCATCCGTGTGATGGACTATGATACTGCAGTAAAAAAGAATACGGAAATATTTGTATATAGTCCAAAAAAAGGGAAAAAATCATATTGTTGATTTCTCTGTAAAAAAAGTTCCCTGAAATGTGTACATTTAAATTTTTATTGGAGTATCGTTGATTTACCGTGTTGTGTTAAGTTCAGATATACAGCAGAATGAATCGGTTATACATATACATGTATCTACTCTCTTTAGATTCTTATCCCATATAGGCCATTACAAAATATTATGTATATTTCTCTGTACTATGCGGTAGGTCCTTATTAGTTGCCTATTTTATGTATAGTGCTATGTATAGGTCAACCCCAGTATCCCAATTTATACGTCCCTCCTTTCCCCCTGGTTGCCACAAGTTTGTTTTCTACATCTGTGACACTACTTCTGGTTTGTAAATAAGTTCATTTGTACCCTTTTTTAAAATATTCCACATATAAGTAATATCATATAATATTTGTGTCTAACTTACTTCGTTTGATAGGACAATCTCTAGGTCCACTCATGTACCTGCAGATGACATTATTTTGTTCTTTTTTATGGCTGAGTAATATTCCGTTCAGTTTTCATTCCAATCCCAAAGAAAGGCAATGCCAAAGAATGTTCAAACTACCACACAATTGTACTCATCTCTCACGTTAGCAAAGTAACACTCAAAATTCTCCAAGCCAGGCTTTAGCAGTATATGAACCATGAAATTCCAGATGTTCAAGCTGGATTTAAATTTAAAACAGGCAGAGGAACCAGAGATCAAATTGCCAACATCCATTGGATCATCAAAAAAGCAAGAGAGTTCTAGAAAAACATCTACTTCTGCTTTATTCAGTATGCCAAAGCCTTTGACTATGTGGATCATAACAAACTGTGGAAAATTCTTAAAGAGATGGGAATACCAGACCACCTGACCTGCCTCCTGAGAAATCTGCAGGTCAAGAAGCAACAGTTAGAACTGGGCATGGAACAACAGACTGGTTCCAAATAGGAAAAGGAGTATGTCAAGACTGTATATTGTCAACTTGCTTATTTAAGTTATATGCAGAGTACATCATGAGAAATGCTGGACTGGATGAAGCATAAGCCAAAATCAAGATCCGGTCCTATCACTTGATAGCAAATAGATGGGAAAACAATGGAAACATGACAGACTTTATTTTTTTGGGCTCCAAAATCACTGTAAGTGGTGACTGCAGCCATGAAATTAAAAGATGCTTGCTCCTTTTAAGAAAAGCAATGACCAACCTAGATAGCATATTAAAAAGCAGAGACTTTACTTTGCCAACAGAGGTCTGTCTAGTCAAAGATATGGTTTTTCCAGTAGTCATGTATGAATGTGAGAGTTGGAGTATAAAGAAAACTGAGCACCGAAGAATTGATGCTTTTGAACTGTAGTGTTGGAGAAGCCTCTTGAGAGTCCCTTGGACTGCAAGGAGATCCAACCAGTCCATCCTAAAGGAAATCAGTCCTGAATATTCATTGGAAGAACTGATGCTGAAGCTGAAGCTCCTATTGGAGCTTGGAGTATTCTTTGAAACCAAAGTATTCTTTGGCCACCTGATGCGAAGCACCGACTCATTGGAAACGACTCATTCGTGATGCCGGGAAATATTGAAGTCGGGAGGAGAAGGGGACGACAGACAATGAGATGGTTGGATGGCATCACCAACTCGATGGACATGAGTTTGAGTAACTCTGGGAGTTGGTGACGGACAGGCAAGCCTGGCGTGCTGCAGTCCATGGGGTCACAAAGAGTTGGGTGTGACTGAGCAAGTGAACTTACTGAATATTCCATTTTGTGTAAATATATATATGCACCACATCTTCTTTACCCTCTTCTCTGCTGATGGGCATTTAGGTTGCTTCCATGCCCTGGCTATTGTAAATAGTCCTGCAGTTGAGCTGAACATCGAGGTGTATGAATCTTTTCAAATGATGATTTTCTCCATGTAAACACCTAGGAGTGGGTTTTCTGGGTCATGGTATTCTATTTTCAGTTTTTTAAGGAACCGCTATACTGTTCTCCTGGAGAAGGCAATGGCACCCCACTCCAGTACTCTTGCCTGGAAAATCCCATGGACAGAGGACCCTGGTAGGCTATAGTCCATGGGGTCGCTAAGAGTCGGACACGACTGAGCGACTTCACTTTAACTTTTCCCTTTCATGCACTGGAGAAGGAAATGGCAACCCACTCCAGTATTCTTGCCTGGAGAATCCTAGGGACGGCGGAGCCTGGTGGGCTGCCGTCTATAGGGTCACACAGAGTCGGACACGACTGAAGCGACTTAGCAGCATACTGTTCTCCATAGTGACTGTACCAGTTTACATTCCCATCAACAGTATAGGAAGGTTCTGTTTCTCCATACCCTCGCCAGCACGTATTGTTTGTTGATTTTATTGATGATGGGCATTCTGACTAGTGTGAAGTGATACTTCATTGTAGTTTTGATTTGCATTTCTCTAATAGTTAGTGATGTTGAACATCTTTTTAAGTGCTTTTTGGCCATTTTTATTTCTTATGTCTTCTTTATGGTGTGCTGCAGTCCATGGGGTCACAGAGAGACACGACTTAGCCGCTGAACAATGTCAACAAATGTCTTTCTGAAATGTTAAACAGTAACATAGTGGGTTTTTTGTTGAGTGGGATATGGAAACAGAGGTTAAGGCTCTTTTCACTATATATCTTTTTATGCTTTTTGAGGGGTGAACTATATGACCATGCAGTCTATTTTTAAAACTAGAGTGGGAAGTTGGTTGAAGGCAAGGGAAAAAACCCAGCAACCTAGTTAACAGAACAAATCACTAAACTCCTTCAGAACACATAAATATAAAAGAGGAAGTTGAGTAACAGGGGAAAATGTAAAAAGAATATTTTAAATCAAAAAATTATTTTGCACGTTTCTTATAAATGACTGGGATTAAACTCTTCTGTCACTTTTTTTTCTCCCTTGAAATCACATCGAGTTTATTCAATTTGTGATTTATGGGTAAATTCCAAGGGCAGGCTTTTCTTTTCCCTTTATAAACTGCTGTTTCAGTCTGGATAGTTTAGATTATGCAGTCATACCAACCCTAAATGTCAGTGTCTTGACACAAGTTTACTGTTTGCTTTTGCTGTGTCCCCATTGTATAACAGCAAGGGGGCACTATTCTCTGTCTTCACTCAGAAGAAATGGTGATGTTACCTGAGCATGTTCCTCCACTAACACCCCAGTGGAGGAAAGGAAGCCTGATGGATCAGGGACATTCTTAAAGTTCCTACCCAGAGGTGCTCAAAGCACATCTCACACTTCTCTGACCAGAGTGAGTCACCTGGTCACACTTAGTTTCAAGAGAGCAGGGAAGTGTATTTTTACTATATACCTTGAAAGGGAGGTTAACCAGAAGTATGGTGAGCCTCATTGATGATCACCACAGCTAACTTGTTTGAGTTTATATGTGATTTTTCCTTGTCTAGATGCTTGTAGAATTTCTGTTTCTTAGCAGTGTGAAAGTTTCACAGGTTATATCAAAGTGTAGGTCATAAAAACCGTAACTCTGAAAACCCTCTTGATGTGAATTTAGATCTTTCTTTAGTAAAAGGATGATTTTCCTTTTTTCCAGTTTTAATTAACTTGTTGTTTTTGGAAAACATTATATACTATGTTTGAAGAACATTTTTACATGATACTTTAATTCTTCAAAGAGCTCTATAGTGATACTCTTGTATCTGTATAGGAGAAAACGAGATCCAAGAAATTAGTACATTAGACTTGTTATTCCATCATACACTCTGCATCTTGAAATAAAATGACCTACAACAGAGAATTTGAATCTCAGTGATTCAGGCATCAAAGTGTCAAGTCTAAAAGTATAATTTGAACAGCTAATGACTTAATTTATTCTGAACTTTCATCTTGGAAGTTTGTCTCTTAAGGCATACAGAAAGTTTACAAAAAAGGAAATAGAGCTAGTGAACGCTTACAAAAATGTATAAGTAAATACAAATTGAACCTGTATACTCCATTTCATTAGTAAATTGGCTAAAATAGATAGATTTGTTACAGAAAAAGTAAGCAGATAGTACAGAGTTCCCATGTAATCTCTCTCTCACAGACACACTGCTCATACACACATGCAGCCTGGCACAGTTGTCATTAACATCTTGCCTTACTGTGGTACATTTGTTAAAATTAATGAAGCTATATTGAAACATTGCTAATTAAAGTCCATTGTTTACATTAAGGATTCTACAAGTCTGTGGGTACAACACCATGTTCTGGTGCTTTGAAATAATTTATCTAATGTGACTTAACTGAAGTATGGAAAAACCCATACATGGTATTCCATTATGGTATAATTTAATTTATTCCTACTGCGCTCCAATATTGAGAGGTCAGAAAGCTGAGAAGCATTGTTTAACTCCTCACTTTTATGATTTGTTGTGTGTGGGAGTATCTTGGGTTATAAGATAGGTTATTCTTAGATAAGAGTATTATTAAATCATACAATTAGCATAATTATATATGTCATAGCTTAGTATAATCATGTGTTAGTAATATTATTAGTATAATTACAGAAATTTGAACTCAAAAAATAAGATTGCAGTATATTGAAAATACTACCCTTAGCCAAACTGTCTAAAATACAAAAATTGAAAATCTTCAGTTAAGTGGTAAAGATAACAAATTCTATGGTTTGTTGTATTTCAAACATTTTATTTTAAAAATAGGTATGGTTCCAAATGAGAGATTTGACTCTGGAAAATACTCTTCTACATAGAAATTAGACTTGCTAGATGGTTAAAGTTTCTTCTAGTTTGTTTCTTCTGGTTGCATATTGTTGAATATTGTGTCCCTGAAAGTATTTGGGAATAGTAATACAAGCATAAAAACCTCTGGATGCTGGCAGTTCAAAGCAAACTATACGAGTATATTTGTAACATTAATTTTTAGCTACAAAGAATGTGGAAATGGGGTATCCAAATTGATTATGCTGGTTAATGTAACATAACCAACTAAGGTTTTTTTTAGTACATAATATAATGTAGTATAAAATATTGAAAAGATGACATTGTCTCCTTGGGAAAAAAAAATCTGACTTATGTGATTGTTAACCTATCTAATTACACAGTAAATTTTAGCAATATCCAGAGTGGAACTAAAATTATTATTTGAAGACATGCTTGCTAATATATTTAAATGATCATTTCAGACCACACATACACACCTCATGAAAAAGTTGTGAGCTAAGTCACACAAATCATAGTAACTTGATGTTAAAGTAAATTTAGTGGAAAGAAAGCTATAAACCTGTTATAACTCTCCCCTTGCAAATGTAAAATGAAGGTATTATTATTGACCCTGTTTCATTTTGAGAAGAATTTGAAATGGTTTTGAACAATTTATCAAACCTAAAGTGATTTTAAACATAAAATCGGAGCCAGGGAAATATAAATATTATGTAAGTAAAATATCAAGAAGTAGGTACAACAACATTAGCAGATTGCTAAGAAAATGCCATATAGGCTATATTTTGAGAAGCAAGTTAGTGTCATTTGGGGACTAACTCTAGTGATAGGATCTGACTTGATCCAAAGACAGAGAAGTACCACCTCATCTTCTGACAGTTTTCTCTAAGAATGTAACTTTTCTCTGCTGGACTTACTCATAGTATGACAGTTGACATTTGAGGTTGTCTTTCTTTTTTATTTTTAAAGGACAGATTACCTGTAATATGAGGTGGACTACCATGTGCTTTAAATATGTTTGATATCCTGTTGTGAAACCTGATGATTTGAAATGAGGGATTTTGCTTTTTTGTTGTTGTTGCACAAAGATATTGCAGTGACAGATAGAGGTAAAATACTGCAAATACAAGTAGTAGTTTGTTTTTCAAAATAGTTTACCAGTTGTCTCAGTGACTTTGTGGAATAATCCTTTTTGTCCTCATTAAGTTTGATGCCACTTTTGTTGTATACATAGCCTAATTTCCTGAGCTATATATTTTGTGATAGTACCCTTCTACTTCTATTTTCATGTTAGCAAGAATAATCCATTGCGCTTCCTTTTTAAAATCTTGTTTTTTCTTAATTCTATTTATTTTCAATTTTCAGAAAATATATGTAGTAAATATGAAGAGATACATATGATAGTGTAGTATGAGTGATACAATGTCACAAATAAAAAATATAAAGAATGTTAAGTATGTGTCATAGAAAACTGTAATTATAAAAATGTGAAGCTTTATAATTGAACAGTTTAAGATGGTTTAACACTTTCTGGGTATTTTTAGTAGCAATTACTATTATATTTTGCACTTCCCAGATGTTGCTAGTGGTAAAGAACCCACCTGCCAGTGCAGGAGACATGAGACATGGGTTCGTTCCCTGAGTCGGGAAGATCCCCTGGAGAAGGGAATGGCGACCCATCTCAGTATTCTTGCCTGGAAAATTTCATGGACAGAGGAGCCTGGCAGGCTACTGTTCTTGGAGTTGCAAAGAGTCGGACATGACTGAAGCAACTTAGCACGCACACATTTTATATTTGAAGTATATTGCTAGTAGTAATAATTTTTATTATTGTGAGATCTAAGGTACTTTAATAAGGGCTTTCTCTGCTTACCTAACAACTAACAAAGGCAACATCTCATATTTAGCTTAACCTCTTTGTATTTTTGTTTTGATTTTCATTTCAAGATAACATGCAAAGTAGTTCACAGTGTTTCACAGAAATTGATGTATTGAGGGTGGATATTTTGCAGTCATTTAGTATTGTTCTGGTACTTATTTTCAATAGCTTTTAACTGATTTCAATAATAATTTTGTAGAGTCAGTACTGTAGACATGTAATGAACTGACTGAGACGTAAAGTTCTTAAATGCCTATAGTTTTATGTGACTTCTACAGCAAAGAAGTATTTCCTTTGAAAACTTAAGGGTTATTTCTAAACATTTATCAGAAGTTTGGGTAGCTGGTTGAGAGAATGTGGCATCAGTCCTGGTTTGACATTTTACTAAATCAGACATTAGAAGTTCTGGTTGAACTTTCTGTCTATAGAGAATCTGCAAATTTAATTGTTAATTTTAAATGACAGCTATTAATATTCTGTTCCTATTACTCATAGTTTAAAAAAGAATATGGGCTTATCATCTTTTACTTGTTATTAAATATTTCATAAACATTTTAATATTATTTAGTTAATAAACCATGCTTTGCAAGAACTAATGGAAGTAGAAGGAGTGAGTGAAAACGTATTGCAAGTTCACTTAAATGGTAAGTATGTTCTCATTTTGCCATTGGAATGATGTAAGCATATGAGCTTTTTACATTATGAGACTAAATTTACTCATATATTTTAAATCTGCATTAATAACTAAAACTAAATCTTTGTTTAACAGACTTTTACTTTAGCACACTGTGCACAATATTTTTAGAAATTTAAAAAAAATTATTAATATAGGCACATAAAGTCTCATTTTTTTGTATTGATTTTCTTTTTTTTTTAATTTATTTAATTTTAATTGGAGGCTAATTACAGTATTGTAGTGGTTTTGCCATACATTGACATGAATTAGCCATGGGTGTACATGTGTTCTTATCTTTTTTTTAAATAACACTAATTCCAAGTAAGGTGGTTCTTTGAGTCTATTAAATGTTTTCACTATTAAATTTTAAAAAGGAAATAATGTAAACTAAAAAGCTTTGACTTTTTCTTCCTAGTTAAATTTTTAAAAGCATTAAAAAACTTACTTGACTAGAAAATAATCTGCATTGTATCAAATACTTATTTCATTTTTATGACCTACTTTTAAATGGGCTTTATTTCAGGACTGCTGCAGATCAATGATAAAATTGCCCTAAAGGAAATCACAAGACAGTTAAATCTGGAAAATGTAGTTGGAGATAAAGTTTTTGTAAGTATCATTTTCACTATTTTATTAAATAGGATTCAAAGTAAAGTCTGTATAGCATGGACCTGTTGATATTTTGGAAGAGTAGGAATTGAAATATACAAGATTCTTATCATAAGAATGTACAATGTGTAGGATGCATTTATTCATCAAATCTTTTAAGTTTAGACTTTTTGAAGTAGATTTTATTGGTTATATTAGGGCTTCCTTAGTTGCTCAAACAGTAAAGAATCTGCCTGTAATGCAGGAGACCCGGGTTCAATCCCTGGGTCAGAAAGATTCCCTGGAGAAGGGAATGGCAACCCACTCCAGTATTCTGGCCTGAAAAATCCTATGGACAGAGGAGATTGGCAGGCTACAGTCCATGGGATTGCAAAGAGTCAGACATGCCTGAGTAGCTTTCACTTTCACTTTTCATATTAGTTATAAAATAGTTGAAGAAATCAAGATTTGTTTAAATATTATCTGAGTTGTTTCTTTGTTTGTAAGACAAATATTTTGATTCTCTACCCTTGGAGATAGATTAATTTGCTTTTAAAAATATTACACTCTACTAGTCTATTTCTGGTCTTAGGAGACTTGGATAGCATGGGAGTAGTAGAAGATGCACTGAATTTGAAGCTACAAACAGTAGATTTGAGTCTTACCATATAACTATTGACTACCTGTATATCGTTTCTAATAAGTACCTATGAATTACAGATTCCTTACCAGTTACATTGGCATTGTCTTATTATACTTCCCACATTTATTCTAAAGATGAAAAGAAGTATAAAACATCATTTTTGTTTGTTTTTTAAATTGGATGCTAAGATACTGTGCAAATGTCAGTTGTATAAAATGTTCTCAGAAAGTTACCCACATCATTATTGTACCTTGGGATCTCAGGGCAGTAAACATAAATAACTTGATTAGAAATGTTTTGAAACTTACATTAAACTTTTTACCTATCAACTTGATTTATTAGGCTCAGGGGAAACATGATTAATTTAACTTGAAGCTGAGGTAATTTTCATCATGAAGTGACTCATCAGCTTAATGCAATTGAAGTGGGTTCATTTCAGATTCATTTTCTGGTCACTGGTGATGATACAGTGGTATTCCTCTAAACTGTGTATTATGGACTGTAGTAACACTGCCATTGTTGTGTGAGCCACCTAACATCTAGTAATTTTATTCTTTAAAAATTAACTATAAGTAAAGTTGAACTATATATAAAATACATAGCTAGTGGGGAACTGCTGTATAACACATGGAGCTCAGCTCAGTGCTCTGTGATGATGGGCAAGAATGAAAGGGAGGCTCAAAAAGGAGGGGACATGTTAATGTTTATACTTATAGCTGAATCATGTCATTATACAGCAGAAACTAAGACAACATTGTAAAGCAGTTGTCCTCCAGTTAATGAAAAATTATCTATAAAATGTTGAGCCAGTGCTATGTTACCTTCCATTATCTACAGGTTTTGAAGTGCAAGTTCAAATGTTCCTTCTGAAATCTGTTGTTTTCCCCTTGTCCAGAATATAGTGTAAAAGTTAGTGGCCTCCTTGGCAAAGCAGAGTTACTGTTACATAGAATCCATTTGGCTTTTGGTTTCCAGTTGATGTAGGTTTGTGTTTCTAACTTTTCTAAATATTGCTATTTGTATTGGATTGTATGAAATAATTCATGGCACAGCCGCTTATCATCCTAGTCATTACTATTGGTATCATAATCCTCACATATACAGATTATTAGTTTAACTCCTACATTATATAGATTAGACACCTGGAGGCTAAGAGACATAATTAGTGTGTCTAAAGTCATAAAATAACAAAGGCTAGACATTAAGAATCCAAGTCATTTAAACCCAGAGCCTTTCTGTTTTGTGTATTTAGAGCAAATTTGTATATACTTTTATACACACACACACATATGTACAGGTATGTGTATATTTATATAAATATATACTTACATAAGTAAATTCTTATAATATGTGCATATGAATTTACCTAAGTATATACTTATTGTAAGGTGTAATAGTCTTTTAAAGAAATAAGGCTTCCCTGGTAATCCAGTGGTAAGAATCTGCCTACCAATGCAGGGGACACAGGTTCAACCCCGGGTCCAGGATGATTCCACATGCCGTGGGGCAGCTAAGCCTGTGTGTCACAACTGCAGAGCCCACATTCTAGATAGAGCTCATGCTCCGCAACCAGAGAGCCACAAAAATAAGAGTAGCACCCGCTCTTTGCAACTAGAGAAAGCCTGCATGCAGCAACAAAGACCCAGCACAGCTAAAAATAAATAAATTTAAATATATATATATATAAATACCAAAAGATAAGCAATCTTTGAATAACTTTGACCACTGCTTTTCCAACAGTTTGTCTCTGAGCTTTTGTTTACATTATGGTAAATACCTCTTGCCCTACCTACTTTGGGAATAATATTTCTTGACAGCATGTAATGATCACAAAATATGTAGAAGCTCTTTAAAACGTATGTTATTTTATGTCAGATCTCTCAACTGGGAAACAAACAAGTGGGTATCTTTTGTCCTTTACATCTCCTCAAGTTTAAAGTTGACTGTTTCTTTAAATTAAGAAATTTAAATGAGTAAAAATTAAGGACTTCAGTGAAAAAATATTTTAACAAGGCCTTTATCCACAAGCTGGAACATCTGGATAATGCATCTGCCACTCTATTAATTTCCATCCAGAATATTTAAATTGTACCCAAAAATGTATTGGCTGTGTTCCAAGTAAAGACAGCCAAATTTGATATGATAACATACAAATTCTATAATCTGCTCTTCAATAGAGAAACACTGTTGTATTGTCTAATGTTTGAGGCAGGTTTCTTCTTCCTTTTCCTTTGGGATCTCATTCAAATTCATGGTCATTTTTTTAGTGGTACAGGTTTGAGACTCGCAACAGACTGACACATTTGAAGATACAAAGTACAGTGAATTTCTTTTTTTCTCTGATTGTGTTTAGAGTATAGCAACTCTTAAAAACTGCCTTTGGTTAAATTTTTACAGATTTTATCCAGAAAATATAAAATTTTGAACATGGCATAATCCAATTTTCAGTGTTATGCCATCTCTACTTTTATATTAAAGTTTTAGATTGTAAGCATACAAGAGATGGAGTTCAGAATGTGGCCAATGACTTTCATTTACTAAAAAAATAGATAAACTATCTATACAGTGTCTGGAGTCATATATCCCTCTTTTATTATTTATTTCGCTAAACTTCTAGTCATGGTGTCTTTTTTTGTTATTCAGGGTAGCTTTGCCGAAAACCTTTCATTTCTTCTGGAAGCTTTAAAAAAAGGTAAATATTAGCTTATTTAACAGTATCAATAGTTTAGCTTTATTTTTCCCTTGATCATATGTTTTATAAAAAATAAATATAAAAAAGAAATAATGACCACTGAAATCCCTATTAATAATGATTATTCCAATTAACATTTTATTTCATATCTTTATTCACCTGTAGTATATCCTTAGTATAATCTTTATAAGAATGAAATGTTTTTTATTTTATTGTGAGATGTACATCTTTTTCACTTACTCATAGTATGTTGTAAGCATCTTTCCAGGTCTGTAAATATTGAATGCATGATCATTTTTATGGTTCTCATATATCTCATTTTAAAAATATAAGCTATTTTAAAATTGTAACATAATAAATTATAACTTATTAATCAACAGCTATAAACTTTTATTTCTGACTTTGTATAATTAGGAAGAAATGCTTAAATGATCATCCAGATATCCTGGGGTAAATTTCAATGAGTAGAATGCTGGGTTAAAAGGTTTCACATTTAAAACCATAAATAGTAATTACCAAATTACCCTAGAAGATCCATTTTCTAAACAAATTTTAAAGTACTGTTTTTTTCAGAACTTCAAAAGCAATTTTTTTGTTTGCTTTTTTAATAGAAAAAAAATTTCAGTTTAATTTTAATAATTTGGGTACTCATGATGTTCATATCAAATTTTAATTGGCCACTGATATTTCCTGATTTGTGTTTTTCCTGTTCTTTGCTTTATTTTGATGGTTTACCTTAGACTTACTATGACAATTCTTGCACTTGTTTTTTTTTCTTTTCTTAATTTTAGTTTGGACTTTTCTGATGAATAGAAGTTTTAAATTATTTACATAGTCAAAAGTTTTCTCTTCTTCACACTTTAAAGGCATTCACTTACATTTTCATCCAGTATGTACACTTATAATTCCTAATTTAGCTGGAATTTGTTTTGGAAAGGTGTAAAGTGGAGTTGGCTTGAATATACCAATTCTCCCATTGTTATGTAATACTATATTTTATCAGAAATGAAATTTCTGTCTTATGTAGGTCTATGTCTAGACTTCTGAATGGTCCCTGTGGTTTTAATCTCTTTCAGGTTAATGTATATGTTTTATTATCTTTTAGATAGTATTATCCAAGCTATAATATCTGATAATATTAATAATTAAAATAATTATTAATTAACCTGTTTATTACCAGTTTTTTTTCACTTGTTTATGCAGATATAAAGCCTTTGACCTTAAGGAAATAGTGCTTGTTCTCCTAAAGCATTTTACATTTTTGTAGTGAGAAAAATGAATCCAGAGTCATGTGGAAGTTTTCCCTATTTTTGAAATGTTGACATTATCATTAGTAGGAGTTAAAGTAGCTTTGGTTAAACTTCATAGTGTTACCATTGTTTATAAAAATTATTTCCAGGGGAAGAGTTACTTTACATGTCTAACTAAAAGTGAGTCTATTTTGAAGTAATAGTTTTATGTACTTTTATATTTAATCCCAAAGTATTTTAGTCTATGTAGGTTAGAAAATCTTTGTCCGTTTTCTGATGATACAAGAATTACTTACATAATTTAAAAAACAATAGTCTTCAGTCATTTAAATGATTTTCTTAACTTTTCATCAATAAAGCTACTAGAAGTCTGGTAATTAGACTGAATTACTTGAGGGCAATAGGAGCTATTTTGTCTTTTGAATAATTTTTTTGTTGAATAATTGTAAATGCATTGGTAAGTGCCCTACCCAGACTAGGTTAAAAATGTACTTCTGTTGGATTGAATTTTAGAAAATGAAATGTACTAAGTAGTTTGGAAATTTAAGAAAGGTTGGTATAACTGGTTATTAGTGTAAAACTCTTATTTTCTCTTAGGTGACCGTACTAGCAGTTGCCCAGTGATCTTCATATTAGATGAATTTGATCTTTTTGCTCATCATAAAAACCAAACGCTCCTCTATAACCTTCTTGACATTTCTCAGTCTGCACAGACTCCAGTAGCAATTATTGGTCTTACATGCAGATTGGTAAGTCTTACTATTTAAAAAAAAATTGATTATAATATTTAGAAAATTAAAGCTTAATTACTGACTTAGTTACTATGTATCTCACTAATGTATTTAATTAGTGCTTGGCACATTTATGCCACTTTTTAACTCAAAGGAAACAAGGAAACATTTATCACATGCTTGTAGGCTAGTACCTCTTTCCATTTCACTCAGATTACTGAATAAAAAATGTGAAGTGAGATTTTGCTAGTAAATATTATATAATTCTACATTAGTAAATAAAGACAAAGTTAACCTCACCACCATTTTATAAAATTGCTAATGGTTTCTCATGCTTTTTATATTTAAGATTCTTTCCATAGTTTAAAAGTGCTTGGACTCAGCTCAAAATGATACTAACCCAACTTTGTAGGTGCACGTCTCTGGAAATGGAAAGGATTATTTCTGTCAGGTTATCGTAGTAGTCAGTAGCTTCTTTGCTCCTTGGCAGATTTTAGAATGATTTTAATTAAAGTCTTAATGTCACTGTCACATTACTTTGTGAAGACACCATGCATGTTAAACCTTGTGTACCTTCAGACAGTTTATGTAGGTATATTTGTGTTTACTCTCTCTCTTTTTTAAAATTGTCCCTGGAAGTGGGTGTATCACTCTTGAAAGTACTGCAATACCAGATCGATGGGTGGAGTGGATGGAGCAAGCTCCCTTTCCATCTCCTAGTTCCAGAAATACATTTCATTCATTGTCCTCAGAATATGTATCAGATACTAAGCTGATAAGAACATAAGGCCAAAAAAGCATTGTGTTTACCTTCTTTTACTCTCCTTATATGAACTTTCTTATTGAATTCAGGTAAAACTGGTATTTAAGAGTCAACTTAATACTGATATGAGTCATCTTAATACTAATACTATGGCTGCCATGCATTCATAATTTTTAACCTTTTTCTTCCTTCATTTTTAGCAGGCTTATGTCAAGCCCTTCCACTTATTTTCCTTTTCTACAGCTCCTTCTCTTTTTTAGAAATGTGAAGCGCTTTACTAAATCATCTTTCAACAGTCCTGCTAGTACTGTTTCTCTAAAGTTCAGTTCAGTTCAGTCGCTCAGTCGTGTGGACTCTTTTGTTGACTATGAGGGCTACTCCATTTCTTCTGGGGGATTCCTGCCCACAGTAGTAGATATAATGGTCTTCTGAGTTAAATTCACCCATTCCAGTCCATCTTAGTTCGCTGATTCCTAGAATGTCGATGTTCACTGTTGCCATCTCCTTTTTGACCTCTTCCAATTTGCCTTGATTCATGGACCTAACATTCCAGGTTCCTATGCAATATTGCTCTTTACAACACCGAACCTTGCTTCTATCACTAGTCCCATCCACAACTGGGTGTTGTTTTTGCTTTGGCTCCATCCCTTCATTCTTTCTGGAGTTATTTCTCCACTGATCTCTGTAGCATATTGGGCACTTAACCCATCTGGGAAGTTCATCTTTCAGTGTCCTATCTTTTACCTTTTCATACTGTTCATGTTTCATACTTTTCATACTGTTCATCTGATCGCACGGACCACAGCCTTGTCTTACTCAGTGAAACTAAGCCATGCCATGTGGGGCCACCCAAGATGGATGGGTCATGGTGGAGAGGTCTGACAGAATGTGGTCACTAGAGAAGGGAATGGCAAACCACTTCAGTATTCTTGCCTTGAGAACCTCATGAACAGTTTCTCTAAAGAGTAGCTTTCTATGTCCTCCTTCCCCAGTACTTTAGAGCTTTCGATGTATGCTTTCATAATAAGCCTCTCTCAGACTAAATATGGCTGGTTCTCCACATATCTTTATTCTTCTTTCTGAAAAATAGCAATATAACATACTGGTTAAGGAAGCATGTTGCTTCTTGCTAAAAGCTCTTCCTTTGGATGGAAGTGGCAATGGCAGATCCTGTTGTCCCAGCGAGGGCCCAAATAAAGGGTTAGTGGCTCCTTAGCAAAGGCTCTTTTTTATTCTGTATGTTTAATTTTCCAACTGTGTAACTCCAGCTGTGTGATTGAAGTCCATCTAGGTGTCTGTATTTAGAGGGAAAGAGCAGAAGGATTGATGGAGTAGTGAGTTTGCTAGCAAATAACCTCTTTCCTGTGGCAGCAATTTTATTTTCACTATTCCCTCTATCCCCACATTACCAACTTCTGTCATTACTGTCCACCATAAAAGTATCAGTTAGTGTTCACCTCTAAAATTCTTTTGTTGTTGTCATTTAGTTGTTAAATTGTGCCTGACACCTTGCGGCTCCATGGACTGCAGCATGCCAGGCTTCCCTGTCCTCTGCTATCTCCCGGAGTTTGTTCAAATTTGTGGCTGTTCAGTCGGTGATGCTATCTGGCCATCTCATCCTCTGCTGTCCGCTTCTCCTTTTGCTTTCAATCTTGGCCAGCATCAGGGTCTTTTCCATTGAGTCAGCTCTTTGCATCAGGTGGCCAGAGTTTTGGAGTTCAGCTTCAGTACCAGTCCTTCCAATAAATATTCAGGGTTGATTTCTTTTAGGATTGACTGGTTTGATCTCTGTGCAGTCCAAAGGATCCTCAAGAGTCTTCTCCAGCACCACAATTCAAAGGTATCAATTTTTTTGCACTCAGCCTTCTTTATGGTCCAACTCTCACATCTGTACATGACTACTGGAAAAACCATAGCTTTGACTATACAGACGTCTATCTTTTCCCATTCTGAACTTAAGGCTCTTAATTCTGTTTGCCCAGTGTTGCTTCCACTACCTTTCAACCACCTACCCAGATGGGTGATCTAGAACTCCTCCTTAGTAGAAAATTAATGTATAGTATTTCTGAAATAACTTGTAATTCTCTTATGCTGACACTGTATTTTTCTGTACCTATAAAACCATCTCAGGTTTTTCAGTCACCCTCCCACTTCAAGCCCCAGACTATTAATCTTTCCTGTCTTCCTTCACACATTAGCCATGATGCCTTAAATTCTTCCCTATATATCATTGGTTTCTTAACCTAGAGTCATCTGGGTAGATTTGAAATTCCATATTTCTGTGCCTCACCACCTTTTTGTTTTTCATTTTTATACAAAACTGACACAAAACTTGCTCCCTCTCTTAAGGGAAAATAGCACATAGTTTCTCAAATGTTACTATAAAAGAGACAGAAGACAGGATAATTTATTTTACCAATGTAATGCTATATTCCTGCCAGTTTCCTTTTCTATACTTTATTTCTTACATCTAGTATCAGTTCAGTTCAGTCACTTAGTCGTGTCTGACTCTTTGCGATCCCATGAACCACAGCACGCCAGGCCTCCCTGTCCATCACCAACTCCCTGAGTCCACCCAAACCCATGTCCATCGAGTCAGTGATGCCATCCAGCCATCTCATCCTCTGTCGTCCCCTTCTCCTCCTGCCCTCAATCTTTCTTAGCATCAGGGTCTTTTCCAGTGAGTCAGCTCTTCACATCAGGTGGCCAAAGTATTGGAGTTTCAGCTTCAACATCAGTCCTTCCAAAGAACACCCAGGACTGACTCCTTTAGGATGGACTGGTTGGATCTCCTTGCAGTCCAAGGGACTCTCAAGAGTCTTCTCCAACACCACAGTTCAAAAGCATCAATTCTTTGGCTCTCAGCTTTCTTTATAGTCCAACTCTCACATCCATACATGACTACTGGAAAAACCATAGCCGGACCTTTGTTGGCAAAGGAATATCTCTGCTTTTCAATATGCTGTCTAGGTTGTTCATAACTTTCCTTCCAAGGAGTAAGCGTCTTTTACTTTATGGCTGCAATCACCATCAGCAGTGATTTTGGAGCCCAGAAAGTAAAGTCAGCCACTGTTTCCACTGTTTCCCCATCTATCTGCCATGAAGTGATGGGACCGGATGCCATGATCTTAGTTTTCTGAATGTTGAGCTTTAAGCCAACTTTTTCACTCTCCTCTTTCACTTTCATCAAGAGGCTCTTTAGTTCCTCTCTTTCTGCCATAAAGGTAGTGTCATCTGCATATCTGAAGTTATTGATATTTCTCCCGGCAATCTTGATTCCAGCTTGTGCTTCCTCCAGCCCAGCGTTTCTTATGATGTACTCTGCATATAAGTTAAATAAGTAGGGTGACAATATACAGCCTTGACGTACTCCTTTTCCTATTTGGAACCAGTCTGTTCTATGTCCAGTTATGACCGTTGCTTCCTGACCTGCATACAGATTTCTCAAGAGGCAGGTCAGGTGGTCTGGTATTCCCATCTCTTTCAGAATTTTCCACAGTTTATTGTGATCCACACAGTCAAAGGCTTTGGCATAGTCAATAAAGCAGAAATAGATGTTTTTCTGGAACTCTCTTGCTTTTTTGATGATCCATCGGATGTTGGCAATTTGATCTCTGGTTCCTCTGCCTTTTCTAAAACCAGCTTGAACATCTGGAAGTTCATGGTTCACATATTGCTGAAGCCTGGCTTGGAGAATTTTAAGCATTACTTTACTAGAGTGTGAGGTGAGTGCAATTGTGTGATAGTTTGAGCATTCTTTGGGATTGGAATGAAAACTGACCTTTTCCAGTCCTGTGGCCACTGCTGAGTTTTCCAGATTTGCTGGCATATCGAGTGCAGCACTTTCACAGCATCATCTTTCAGGATTTGAAATAGCTCAACTGGAATTCCATCACCTCCAGTAGCTTTGTTCATAGTGATGCTTTCTAAAGCCCACTTGAATTCACATTCCAGGATGTCTGGCAATAGGTGAGTGATCACAGCATCGTGATTATCTGGGTCGTGAAGATCTTTTTTGTACAGTTCTGTGTATTCTTGCCACCTCTTCTTAATATCTTCTGCTTCTGTTAGGTCCATACCATTTCTGTCCTTTATTGAGCCCATCTTTGCATGAAATGTTTCCTTGGTATCTCTAATCATCTTGAAGAGATCTCTAGTCTTTCCCATTCTATTTTTTTCCTCTATTTCTTTGCACTAATCCCTGAGGAAGCCTTTCTTACCTCTCCTTGCTATTCTTTGGAACTTTCCATTCAAATGGGCATATCTTTCCTTCTCTCCTTTGCTTTTCGCTTCTCTTCTTTTCCCAGCTATTTGTAAGGCCTCCTCAGACAGCCATTTTGCTTTTTTGCATTTCTTTTTCTGTGGATGGTCTTGCTCCCTGTCTCCTGTACAATGTCATGAACCCCCATCCATAGTTCATCAGGCATTCTGTCTATCAGATCTAGTCCTTTAAATCTATTTCTCACTTCTACTGTATAGTCATAAGGGATTTGATTTAGGTCATGCCTGAATGGTCTACTGGTTTTCTCCACTTTCTTCAATTTAAGTCTGAATTTGGCAATAAAGAGTTCATGATCTGAGCCACAGACAGCTCCTGGTCTTGTTTTTGCTGACTGTATAGAGCTACTCCATCTTTGGCTGCAAAGAATATAATCAGTCTGATTTCGGTGTTGACCATCTGGTGATGTCCATGTGTAGAGTCTTCCTTGTGTATAGCTTCAGCTTAATGTGTATAGTTTAGTGAACTGAATTTTTCTTCATTACATATGCTGCTTCTTGAGTTTTTGTTACATAACACGATGAAAACAATGTTGTAAGTTTTCATGAATGTTAATTATTAAGTCTAACCACATTTTATTATCTTAATTTTTGTATATGAACTTCATAGACTGTAATTCCTCATTGAGACTCTTCATGTTACTCTGGCATATAGGTATATTCACTATGGTTATAATTTTTTAGCAATTATTGTAGGTCTTGCAGTGTTAAAGATTAGCTGAGAAAAACATAATTAGAAAAGGCCAATCAGGACATCATTGACATCACCAGGCCTACAAGTGCTTAGAAGACAATTAAAAGTAGCTTGTATTAACAATATTTTTAGAGGTTTGGTTTATTTACAAGTCACATTGTCTTACCTGTACTAACTTGTAGTCCCAAGTATATCAAGGGAATAATTAAAGTCTTTAGAAGCTTGCATAGATTTTTTTTTAATGCTTAATTGTGTATTATAGGGTAAGCATTGCTAATTATAAGTGATAGCTCGAATTGTTGTACCTGTAACATTGGTATGGTTATTTTAAACATGCATCTCACGGAGATTTTTGTTTGTTTTTAAGGATATTTTGGAACTCTTAGAAAAAAGAGTGAAGTCACGATTTTCCCACCGGCAGATACACTTAATGAATTCATTTAGTTTTCCACAGTATCTTAATATATTTAAAGAACAATTATCTCTACCTTCGGTATTTCCAGAAAAGATTTTCGCCGAGAAATGGAATGAGAATGTAGAGGTAATTTGGAACAAAGACTATAATATTAAAGTAATTCTTGTGTCTTGCTATACCATTTGAAAGCAGTTGAAACTTGAAAATTTTTATAATCTGTAAATTAGCATAAGGTTTCTAATGTTACTGTGGCATAAAACTGCATTAGTATATACTCTTGTGTGTATTTTATTTTAAAAAACAGTTGAAATGTCATACCTCCTGTTGTTTTTCTCAAAAGAACTTTTATGAGATTTGCTTTATATCTTGTTTATATTTTAGATTACTTTGTTAATGAATTTCATCATTAAATATTTTCTTTATTTTACAAGTTTAGCAATATACTAACTTAGTAAGGTTCATATATACCTGTGGAGTGTGGATTTTTCTTTTCCATTTCTTATGAACAGCTTAAGCTTTTTTCTTCTTGGATCTCTTAAGATGCATTTTAGACTGGCACCTTTGGTTATCTTATCTCTATTGACAAAGCCCAACTTTGAGTTCTTGCATTTACTAAACCTTGTGGACTCTGTAAATTTACTTAAGTTGATGAGCATAACTTGTGCAGGCTATTGTTGTATCAACTAAGCATACTAGCATCCATTTATCTTAAACTGACAAGTTCTAGTTGTTAGGGAGAAGGGAGAGAGTGTATGTATGTGAATATGTGATTAATAATGTGTTTGGAAAACAGTGTTCCTGAGTAGATCTCACAGATTAAAAATATGGGCCTTGTAGAAAATATTGGAGTCCTTGGTTTTGTAAGAATTGGGAATAACTGGTCTATAATATTAAATACTAATGTGTGAGGATGATTAGGTCTGCTTAGAGTTACACAGTCTATTGGAGAAGCAAATGGCAACCCACTCCAGTACTGCCTGGGAAATCCCATGGTCAGAGGAACCTGATGGGCTACAGTCCATGGGGTCACAAAGAGTTGTACACAACTGAGCAACTAAACAGCAGACGTAACTATATTCACTGGCTCTAAAAAGATTGTTTTATTTTATAGCAATAATGGTAGTTTATATTCTTTTTACTATAAAATCTTTAATATCGATACCAAATTAAAAGTGAGACTCTGCATTTATTTTGCTCTTTAACAATTTTTTTTCCCATCTTTGTTGAGGTATGTTTGACAAATTAGAAATTGTTTATATTATAGTGTACAACTTGATGTTTTGGTATACATTGTGAAATACCACAGTCAAGCTATTTAACATATCCATCACCTCATATAGATTTCTTTCTTTTCTCATTTTCTTTTTTTAATTTTGTGGTAAAACAGTTAAGTTTTATCTTCTAAGCAAATTTCAAGTACATAGTACTATATTGTTAACTATAATCATGTTACTGCACATTACATGTGCAGAACTTACTCAGCTTGCATAACTGAAACTTGATTCTTATTTTGATTTTAAAATACTCTGCTCATGTAAGCACTATTAATTTTGACATTGTTTTTAAAATTAAAATCTCATATCTTAAAATTTAATCAGTGCTTAAGAATACATGGTAAAAGGTAGAATTTTCCCTTATGTTCACGCCCATCTTCCCTCCTTTCACTGCAAAGTAATTTTTGATTTATAGCATTTCAGACCTTATGTACATGCTGAAGTTGTTTTTACATGAAGGATTCAAACCTTAAATGTTATTCTCTGGTTTATCTTTTTTACTTTGTTCTACCTTTGTTCTGATTGTTAATTGCATATTGTTTTTCCTAATATAACTATACAGAATTTCATGTCAAAATAATTGAATGTTTTCCTCAAAACCCAGATATTGCATCATGATATAACTAGTGAGTCTTCCCTTCTACCCTCCTCCCCAAATTAATTTTGCCTGGAACTCAGATATTTACTACATCATGTAAGTTTTTCTTGATACTACATCTGACTGAAGGATTCCTTGCTTTATGAACACTTTATAGTTGGTGCTCTTATATTGTCTTTTTCTTTACCTGCGTCTGAAGTGCATCAGAGCTCTGGATCTTTGGCCTGTGAATCCACTTTTGAGTGTGTCAAAATCTTTCACCTTTTCTAAATCTTGAAGTGATTGTCATGTTAACAATAGTTATTTTTCTGATTTCTTTAGTGATCAGATGCAATCTTTCCTAGTATTTAAATGTCTGTGATTTCCCAGGGCTTTTTTAATTCTTATCTCTGCTCACTTTCTTTTCCTAAAATGACTCCATAAGCATAGATTGTACTGTCCTGTCCTGGATCTTTCTGTCCTTCCCTGCTGTATTGCATTCTGAGCATCTTACATTGGGTATATAAAGGAAGTAGATGGTGACAGTTTCTGTGAAGTATAACTTTTGATGACTCAGAAAATGGTAAGCATGTGATAATAGAGTTGCTTGCCCTTATTTTTTTTTTGTCCTTTGCTGAGAACTGAATTAAGGGGCAGGATGATAGGAATGAATGTGAAAACACTCCGGTTATCTTTTTGATTATTTACTGGTTCTTTCTTTCTTAAGGTAGAACTAGTACCATTGGAGTTTCTGTCTCTTAGCGCTGATATTTTCTTGCCCCGTCCTAATCATCATTTGCCACCTCCCTTTGGAATATGCCCAGAAACAAAAAAAAAAAAAACAAAAAAAGCCCAGAAAACTAAGTATACTATATATTCTAGAGTTAAAACTGTATGTCTCTACTTCCCACTGGAAGAAGATCCAGATTCAGGAATAAGTTCCAATCTAACAGGATGAATTCTCCAAGCCAGGCTTCAACAGTACATGAACCGTGAACTTCCAGATGTTCAAGCTGGATTTAGAAAAGGCAGAGGAACCAGAGATCAAATTGCCAACATGTGCTGGATCACTGAAAAAGCAAGAGAGTTCCAGAAAAACATCTACTTCTGCTTTATTGAGTATGCCAAAGCTTTTGACTGTGTGGATCACAATAAACTGTGGAAAATTCTTAAAGAGATGGGAATACCAGACCACCTGACCTGCTTCCTGAGAAATCTGTATGCAGATCAGGAAGCAGCAGTTAGAACTGGACATGGAACAACAGACTGGTTCCAAATCGGGAAAGGAGTACATCAAGGCTGTATATTGTCACTCTGCTTATTTAATTTATATGTAGAGTACATCATGAGAAACGCTGGGCTGGATGAAGCACAAGCTGGAATCAAGATTGCAGGGAAGAAATATCAATAACTTCATATATGCAGATGACACCACCCTTATGGCAAAAAGTGAAGAAGAACTAAAGAGCCTCTTGATGAAAGTGAAAGAGGAGAGTGAAGAAGTTGGCTTAAAGCTCAACATTCAGAAAACTAAGATCATGGCATCCGGTCCCATCACTTCATGGCAAATAGATGGGGACACAATAGAAGCAGTGAGAGACTTTATTTTCTTGGATTCCAAAGTCACTACAGATAGTGACTGCAGCCATGAAATTAAAAGACACTTGCTCCTTGGAAGAAAAGTTATGACCAACCTAGACAGCGTATTAAAAAGCAGAGACTTTACTTTGCCAACAAAGATCCATCTAGTCAAAGCTATGGTTTTTCCAGTAGTCATGTATGGATGTGAAAGTTGGACTGTAAAGAAAGCTGAGTGCTGAAGAATTGATGCTTTTGAACTGTGGTATTGAAGAAGACTCTTGAGAGTCCCTTGGACTGCAAGGAGATCCATCCAGTCCATCCTAAAAGAAATCAGTCTTGAATGTTCGTTGGAAGGACTGATGTTGAAGCTGAAACTCCAATACTTTGGCCACCTGATGCAAAGAACTGACTCATTGGAAAAGACCCTGATGCTGAGAAGATTAAAGTCAGGAGGAGAAGGGGATGACAGAGGATGGGATGGTTGGATGGCATCACCGACCTAATGGACATGAGTTTGTGTAACTCCAGGAGTTGGTGATGGACAGGGAAGCCTGGTGTGCTTCAGTTTATGGGGTCGCAAAGAGTCGGACATGACTGAGCTACTGAACTGAACTGAATGCATTGAAGTTTTATGCTCTCACTAAATACACTATCCTAGTTATTATAGCCCCCAATCCCTTGCTACGGTTTTTAGTCTTTATCTTATTCAGGGTAGCTATCTAGTCCCTTTTTGCCAATATCATTTGGAATATGCTAATAAATGAGCTTCAGTTGAAGAAAAAAATTAAAATGTCAGCACCATGGCCAGAGGTCTTGCCTGAAAATGGGGTTGTGCATTGCAGGAGCTATCCTTTCTCTCAGTGCTGACTATCCAGCAAGTTTTTTCTAATTCCAGGTTTAAACAAAAAGCAAAGGTATAGCTAACAAGTCACCTATGGAATCACATCCAAGAAATATCTTCATGATAGGCTTAACCTAGACATCCTACCAACTTGAATGTTTGTTTTAGCCCTATGCAAATGTGTAAGTAAGCAGGATAAACACCATCTCAGCAAGACAGTGTAAGAAAAGTCTCTGTGTAAAAGCATCTTAAAAGGACCATAGCTAATTCTCTTCAAGGAAGTTCCCACAAAATGCTATAGCTAAGTTCAAGAAAGATACCCTGCTCTCTTAACCTTTAAGTTAACAGGAGGTGAGAATGTTTAACAGTAACTAGCTTGGAGACTTGGTACCTATACTGCTGCCAGTGAGTTGTCCCTGGAGCAGCGTGAATCCTGCTGTTCCTCTGTAACATTGCTGTTCCCCTATAACATTTTCCTGAGAAACTGCCTGTGAAGCAAACTGCTGTGAGCATGTTAACAAGTTGTTTTCTGTAACTGCTACTCCTGTACTAATTGGTGAAAAGGAACTCTACAGCTTCCATGAATAAGATAAAGATAAAAACAGTAGCAAGGGTTGGGGACTATAATAACTAGGATAGTATATTTACTGAGAGCATAAAACTTCATCCCATTAGACTGGAATTTATTCCTGAATCTGGATCTTCTTCCAGTGGGAAGTAGAAACACAGTTTTAACTCTAGAAAATACAGTATACTTAGTTTTCTGTGCTTTTTTTGTTATTGTTGTTAAAGAATTCTTATTCCTTGCAGATGATTTTTGAAAAATTATATCAATCTTAGCCAAGCCTTTTTTGTCTCTGCCAACTCTGAATTTACTGTCCTTCCATCTAATCTTTTCATCAGTGCCAAATGAACCTCACAGTTCATTGATCCTTGTTCACAGCAGTCACTGTTTTTAGTCTCTTCTTTCTCTCTTAAAGGGCATGCTGTTGCTGTATAAACAGGGTCAAATACCCTTTGGAAGTACACCAGATGAGCATAAAATAATAAAGCAATACAAATTAAAAAAAAACTTTTGGAAATTAACTGTAGTCCTTCTAAAAATGGTGACTCTTACCAAGTAACTTATAAAGTTGATATATTAAGTTTATATTTAGGTAGTGCTTTTTCAAATGGGCCTATTGATCTCTAAATTTCTGAAGCCATCAACCTCTCAAAATATATCTTAATTTAGTTATACAAAGTATGTAGTTTTATTACCACTTCCCTCTTGAAGTGTGTCCTTCTTGTTTTCTTCCCCTGGTTTTATTGCTCTCTCTTGGATTCTGTTCACGTGTTCAACATCTTTCTCAATTCCTTACTTTGCTCCTTCTTTTCCATTAACTTTTTTATTTTTGAAAATTGTTTTTTGTTTTTTTTAAATTTATCTATTTATCTGTTTTTTTACTTTACAATATTTTATTGGTTTTGCCATACATTGACATGAATCCACCATGGGTGCACATGTGTTCCCCTTCCAGAACCCCCCTCCCACCTCCCTCCCCATCCCATCCCTCTGAGTCATCCCAGTGGTGCACCAGCCCTGAGCACCCTGTATCATGTCAGTAATGCAAGTTTCACTTCTGACTACATCTCCCTCTTCACTCTTCCTAGGACATTCTATTCCCTATAGTTTCATCTTTTCATTTTTTTTCTATCCCCTCTCCAACCCTTCATCTCTGTTTCTCACCAATAGATTCTCCATCAACGTGTCTTCTATAAATGTTTTTATTTCTTGTCTTCACACCACTGTGCTAATTCAGACTCATTTTGTATCTTATATGGAGAATTGCAGTTATCTCCAATTAAGCTTTGCTGCCTTTGTCTTTCCATACAATCACTCTGCCAGTAACTGAACCTCAGGATGTTGTGACTACGCTTCTGTCCATATGCCACAGTCTCCTTGCAGTGCTCATGTTGTTCCCTATAATTGTAATGCTCTATCTTCTTTGTAGCCTGTATTACCTCATGCATTTTAAGCATTCTTTGTAATACTTTACCTTGTGTTTGAATTCTTGCTTCTCTGGTGGCTCAGTTCAGTTCAGTGGCTCAGTCGTGTCTGACTCCTTGCGACCCCATGAACCGTAGCACGCCAGGCCTCCCTGTCCATCACCAACTCCCGGACTTCACCAAACCCATGTCCATTGAGTCGGTGATTGCATCCAACCATCTCATCCTCTGTCATCCCCTTCTCCTGCCCTCAGTCTTTCCCAGCATCAGGGTCTTTTCCAGTGAGTCAGCTCTTTGCATCAGGTGGCCAAAGTATTGTAGTTTCAGTTTCAGCATCAGTCCTTCCAATGAATATTTAGGACTGATTTCCTTTAGGATGACTGGTTAGATCTCCTTACAGTCCAAGGGACTCTTAAGAGTCTTCTCCAACACCACGGATCAAAAGCACCAGTTCTCCAGCGCTCAGCTTTCTTTATAGTCCAACTCTCACATCCATACATGACTACTGGAAAAACCATAGCTTTGGCTAGACGGACCTTTGTTGACAAAGTAATGTCTTTGCTTTTTAATATGCTGTCTTGGTTGGTCATAATTTTCCTTCCAAGGAGTAAGCATGTTTTAATTTCATGGCTGGAGTCACCATCTGCAGTGATTTTGGAGCCAAGAAAAATAAAGTCAGCCACTGTTTCCACGGTTTCCCCATCTATTTCCCATGAAATGATGGGACCAGATGCCATGATCTTAGTTTTCTGAATGTTGAGCTTTAAGCCAACTTTTTCACTCTCCTCTTTCACTTTCATCAAGAGGCTCTTTAGTTCTTCTTCACTTTCTGCCATAAGGGTGGTGGCAGCTACATATCTGAGGTTATTGATATTTCTCCCTGCAATCTTGATTCCAGCTTGTGTTTCTTCCAGCCCAGTATTTCTCATGATGTACTCTGAATATAAGTTAAATAAGCACGGTGACAATATACAGCCTTGATGTACTCCTTTTCCTATTTGGAACCAGTCTTTTGTTCCATGTCCAGTTCTAACTGTTGCTTCCTGACCTGCATACAGGTTTCTCAAGAGGCAGGTCAGGTGGTCAGGTTATTCCCATCTCTTTAAGAATTTTCCACAGTTTATTGTGATCCACGCAGTCAAAGGCTTACTCCAGTCACCTGAAGTAACAGGCAAATTTGGCCTTGGAGTACAGAATGAAGCAGGGCAAAGGCTAATAGAGTTTTGCCAAGAGAACACACTGGTCATAGCAAACACCCTCTTCCAACAACATAAGAGAAGACTCTACACGTGGACATCTCCAGATGGCCAACACCAATATCAGATTGATTATATTCTTTGCAGCCAAACATGGAGAAGCTCTATACAGTCAGCAAAAACAAGACCAGGAGCTGACTATGGCTCACATCATGAACTCCTTATTGCCAAATTCAGGCTTAAATTGAAGAAAGTGGAGAAAACCACCAGACCATTCAGGTATGACCTAAATCAAATCCCTTATGATTATACAGTGGAAGTGAGAAGTAGATTTAAGGGACTAGATCTGATAGACAGAGTGCCTGATGAACTATGGATGGAGGTTCGTGACTTGTACAGGAGACAGGGATCAATACCATCCCCAAGAAAAAGAAATGCAAATAAGCAAAATGGCTGTCTGAGGAGGCCTTACAAATAGCTGTGAAAAGAAGAGAAGTGAAAAGCAAAGGAGAAAAAGAAAGATATATCCATTTGAATGCAGATTTCCAAAGAATAGCAAGGAGAGATAAGAAAGCCTTCCTCAGTAAACAGTGCAAAGAAATAGAGAAAAGCAGTAGAATGGGAAAGACTAGAGATCTCTTCAAGAAAATTAGAGATACCAAGGGAACATTTCATGCAAAGATGGGCTCAATAAAGGACAGAAATTGTATGGACATAACAGAAGCAGAAGATATTAAGAAGAGGTGGCAAGAATACACAGAAGAACTGTACAAAAAAGATTTTCACGACCCAGATAATCATGATGGTGTGATCAATCAACTAGAGCCAGACATCCTGGAATGTGAAGTCAAGCGGGCCTTAGGAAGCATCACTACAAACAAAGCTAGTGGAGGTAATAGAATTCCAGTTGAGCTATTTCAAATCCTGAAAGATGATGCTGTGAAAGTGCTATATTCAATATGTCAGCAAATTTGGAAAACTTAGCAGTGGCCATAGGACTGGAAGTTTTCATTCCAATCCCAAAGAAAGGGAATGCCAAAGAATGCTTAAACTACCACACAATTGCACTCATCTCACGCTAGTAAAGTAATGCTCAAAATCCAAGCCAGGCTTCAGCAATACATGAACCATGAACTTCCAGATGTTCAAGTTGGTTTTAGAAAAGGCAGAGGAACGAGAGATCAAATTGCCAATGTCTGCTGGATCATTGAAAAAGCAAGAGTTCCAGAAAAACATCTATTTCTGCTTTATTGACTATGCCAAAGCCTTTGACTGCATGGATCCAATAAACTATGGAAATTCTGGTGGCTCAGTGGTGAAGAATCTGCCTGCCAGTGCAGGAGGCACTGGTTCGATCCCTGAATCGGGAAGATCTCCTAGAGAAGGAAATGGCAACCCACTCCAGTAGTTCTGCCTGGTAAATCCCATGGATAGAGGAACCTTGCAAGCTGCAGTCCATGGGGTTGGAAAAGAGTAGGACACAACTGAATGACTAAACAACAACAAATAACCCTTATTCTCTGTTGCATTTACTACTACATTTTTATCATCCCACTACTGTGATTGAATAAATTTTATGGTAGCAAGGGTTATGTTTATCTTTGTGTCTTTGGAATTAACATAAAGGAAAGAGGATGAGAAAATCAATAGAGTAGAAATTTTTTTTTGATTTTTTGTTTTCCCCAAAAAGACCAGCACCTATTTAATAATGAATAAATACTAGATAGAGTTAATGAGGTACACCAACCCGTGAGGCACAATATTATATTTAGGTTTTAAACTTCCGTAATTCTGTTTTGATTTTTTTCCTCTAGAGTCTCTCAGAAGATAGAAGTGTGAGAGAAGTGCTGCAGAAACATTTTAATGTCAGCAAAAACCTGCGTTCATTACACATGCTACTGGTTTGTATTAATTTTATTTTTATCACTCATTTTCTTTCACCAGGTAATTATGTTCTGATGGAAACAGATTAAATCTCTTGATAAATTTTGGGAGAATTAACATATCTACTACATTAGGTCTTCCAATCCCTGAATATGGTAAATCTCTTCTTTTATTTAATTCTTTGATTTCTTTCATCATCATTTTATAATTCTCACCTCACAGATCCTGTGTATGTTTTCAGTGTATACTTAAGTGTTTAATTTCCTTTGGAACAATTGTAAATAATAGTTTGTTTTTAATTTTGGTTTTAACCAAAATTGTTAGTATATAGAAATGTCATTTTTTTGTGTGTTGATGTTATTTTCTGCAATGTTGCTGAACTCATTTACTTAAGATTTTTTTTTAATATAATAGACTCCTTGAGATTTTCTATATAGATATTCATGTCATCTGCAAATAGTTTTTCTTATTACCTTTCTAATTTGCATATGTTCTATTTCTTTCTCTTGTCTTTTTTGCAGTGGCTAGAACTTCTTGCACTATGTTGAATTAGAATGGTGAGGGTGTATAATTGCCAAGCTTAGGACAAAAGCTTTCAGTCTTTTACTATCAAATATGATATAAGCTGAAGGTTTTTAATACATGTTTATTATCAAGTTATGGCAATTCCCATCTATCCCTAAATTGCTGAGAGTTTGTTGTGATTGTGTTGGATTTTTCGAAATGTTTATTTTTTGTATCAGTGAACATGATATATGACTTTTCTTGTTTAGCTTGTTATGTTGAACTACCTTGCTTGATTTTTTTGTTTTTGCCATTTCAAAATCTTTTTTACTGTAATGAGTAAATGGAAATCGAGTACACACACTTAAGTGCATGAAATGTGCAAATCACTTAACATGACCTAATTTTGTTTCATAGATATTTATTATGGTGTTATTTCTCACCTTCTAATATCTTGGATCCAAATATTGAACTAGCTTTACATACCTGGACAAATCCTACCTGGTCATGGTCTTTCACCATGTAATTATATCTTAATTTTAAACAGTATCAAGAAAGGGGTACTTAATTGTTCTGAAAAGTAAACTTCCTTCACTAAGAGTATTTGATAGTATACTAATATTTCTAGAAAGTTATTTATTCATTATTATGAAAGGTATAGCAAATACCTTTCATGAGTTTCTTTTTGGTCACTTCCATTTTATAATAATAATGGGTATCACCTTTTAAATAGCACATGAGTCAGGTGACCTAGTTACTTTGTGTGTTAGTCGCTCAGTCGTGTCTGACTGCGCGACCCCATGGACTGTAGCCTGCCAGGCTCCTCTGTCCATGAAATTCTCCAGACAAGAATACTGTAGTGGGTTGCCGTTTCTTGCTCTAGTTATTACCAGCATTATATCTTACCATTATATTAATCCTGTTTTTTTGTTGTTGCTGTTTTTGGTTTTTTTTTTTTATGTTTGGGTGTTAGTGTTACCTTTGAGGAAACTGATATTCTTTGAGGTTAAATAACTTACCCCATGTCACACAGTTAGTAGATAACAAACCCAGGACTCAAATCCAAGTCTCTCTGGCTTCAGGCTTATCCTGCTTTACTCTTACATGGTTCTGCCATGGTTTTGTTTTTTCTTTTTACAGATTCTCCTTCTCCATTTCTGGTTTTGCTTAGGAAACTTGAGAGAATTTTCCTCCCTATGTACTTACCCTCTGATTAGCACATCCTCCTCCCATTTATCAAAACCATACTGCCATTTTCAGCAATAGCTGTCTTTATCACAGAGGTATTACAGAGACTAAGAATTTTTAGAGTAGAGACTTTAGTAATTTAGGTACCAGTGTTTACTAACTTATGGTATTTGGAGGATACACACACACATATATACATAAACACATACCTCTCATGGAGAAGGGACAGGCTACTCACTACAGTATTCTTGGGCTTCCCTGGTGGCTCCATCAGTAAAGAATCTACTTGTAATGCGGGAGACCTGGCTTCAATCCCTGGATTGGGAAGATACCCTGGAGGAGGGCGTGGCAACCTTGCCTGGAGAATTCCCATGGATACAGGAGCCTGATGGGCTACAGTCCATGGGGTCACAAAGTTGTACATGACTAAATGACTAAGCACAGCATAGCATACCTTTTATTCTAGAAAAATGTCTGGCTCAAAATTGTCAACATGAAAAAACACTGTTTTGCTAGTTTCCTATTATATTTTTAATTCAAGGTGATGGCTCAATTTTTGTTTTAATTTTTCTTGTTTAAGAAAACTTTTATAATTGGTAGAAATTATAAAGAAAAGAAAGACTGAGATTAAATATAGTTTGGTAATTTTTCAAAAAAAGTCATGAGTTATACACATGGGAAAAAATACCCTCAAATGCATAGGCTAAAGTTAATTTCAGATTGATAAACCTAAATATATGTATAAAAACAAAACTTTTTTTTTGATTAGAAGAAAAATATGTTTGTATACTTGAAGTAGGGAAAGATTTCTTAGAGAAGTTACACAAATTACAAGCCATAGGAGAAAAGATGGTTAATGTTAATTACATTGAATTTTTTGTTAAATGTCTGGACACTGGAAGATACCATAGAAGAAGTGATTAGGATAGGGAAAATGCAATGCATGTAATCATCAACACTGTCCATAATATATAAAGAGCTTCTACAGTAATCAATAAAGGAACAAATTGTGAATATGAGTGAATGAACTAAGAATAATCTACCAGTGTAGAATCCCACATGATTTATAATTTGCAAAGATATTTAACCTCTCCAGTATTTAGGGAAATGGTGTACTATTTAAATTTTACAATTAAACCTTTTTTTTCTGCCAATTTGGTGGGTGTGAAAAGTTTATGTCTGACAATGGTGTCTGTGTTGCATAAGTTCAAGATGATATTTATATAAAACTTGAAAATTACTCTGTATTGTCTAGGAATACAAAGATATGTAGTAGAAGGATGAAGACATACATGATTTTTTTTTACCTGGAGAAGAGTAGAGAGTCCCACCAGGGCAAGAGACAGGGGCTTCAACTCTGTAAGTTTATATTTAGTAAGCTGAGGAAGTGGTCATGGATATTCATTATATTACTCTCTTGCCTATTTATATGTCAAAAATATTTTATAATAAAAGCTAAAGGTAAGAGAAAGGGAAGGAGCTACTGCGTTCCTGGGTCCCTGCCAGTAGGGGAACCAAACTCTTTTGTTCAATTAAGGACCCTGGGCCCTGGTTAAAAAAGGGAGAGAGTTCATGGCAATAGAAATAAAAACAAAAATAAACAAATGGAACCTACTCAAACTTACAAGCTCTTGTACAGCAAAGGAAATCCATAAACAAAAAGACAAGCTGCAGAGTGGGACAAAATTTTGCAAATGGTGCGACAGACAAGAGCTTAATTTCCAAAATACACAAACAGCTCATACAACTTAATAACAACAAAAAAGCCAACCCAATCGAAAAACAGGCAGAAGAGCTAAATAAATACTCCAAAGAAGATATACAGTTGGAAACAGGCACATGAAAAGATGCTCAAACTCACTAATTATTAGAGAAATGCAAATCAGAAGTACAGTGAGGTACCACCTTACACCAATGAGAATGGCCATCATCGAAAACTCTATACATAACAGATGCTGGTCAAGGTGTGAAGAAAATGAATACTCCTACACTGTTGGTGGAAATGTAAATTGCTCTACCTACTATGGAAAATAGTGCCGAAGTTCTTTAGGAAACTAAAAATAGAGTTGCCATATGATCCAGTAATCTCACTCCTGGGCATATGTTTGGACAAAACTATAATTCAAAAAAATATACACGAACACACTTTGATAACAGCGCTATTCACAGTAGCCATCACATGGAAACAACCTAAATGACCATCAACAGATAAATGAGTAAAGAAGAAGTGGTATGTACATGCTACAGAATACTATTTAGCCATAATAAAAAGAATGAAATAATGCCATTTGCAGCAACATGGATGGACCTGGAGATTATCATACTAAGTTAGGAAGAAAGACAAAAATCATATGCTATCACTTCCATGTGGAATCTAAAATATGACACAAGTGAACCTATCTATGAGACAAAAACAGACTCGCAAACAGAGAGAATAGATTTGTGGCTGCCAAGGGCAAGAGTGGGGTAGGTTGGGAGTTCAGAATTTGCAGATGTAAACTATTATATGTAGAATGGATAGACAGCAAGATTGTACTATAAGCAGGGGGAACTATATTCAATATCCTGTGATAAACCATAATGGAAAATAATATGAAAAATAATATATATGTATGCATAACTGAATTAGTTTGCTATATAGTCGATATCGACCCAACATTGTATATCAACTATACTTATATAATTTTTTAAAAAAGGGGAGGAGTTTCTAATGTAAATGTTCCAACTATTACATTACATATATAATACTTAGACTAAGGAATTACTCATTGTTTATGTGGAATTCAAATTTAATCAGATATCAAGCATTTTTATCTGCTGATTTTATCTATATGGACTAAATGCAGAGTCAGTTATATTTCAGTGAAAAATAAACTTTTTTAAAAAAATTTAGATGTTATCAAAGTTACAAATAAAGAAACCTTCAAATGCAGAAGTTTTGTTAGTTGTTGAGCAGACAACTTGCTGCATGAAAGCAACTTGCTCTCTGCTTTCCAGGAGAGTTGTTTCTGGGTATAACTTTATTTTTGTTTTTTTCTTTTTAATACAATTGAACATCAAAGTAGCTGAGTTCTGTCTGTCACATAAGACTAACCTGGATTGGTTGATTGGGTGGTGAGAAAGTTTATAAAAGTCATAATTCTGCCTTTTTGTTCTGGAGCTTTGAATAGTATTCTTACTTATTTTTGGTCTCCTCACTCCTTTTAAAATGTTTTTTTTTCTTTTGAGGAGTTGTAATCAAACAAGATATGCAAATAGGAAGAGGTCGAGAGAGCAGCAAGAAGTTTTTAATGCTTTATTTACATTTATACAGTTATGTGGCTTATGAATTGAAATATTGTATTTAAATAGAGCTAAATTTGAGAGTTACTTTCCCAAGTATTAATATTTACTCTTTCGTAACTCTAAATTAAGTTTTGTTCAATAAAATCCCCCAAAATGCGCATGTAAACATGGAATTCTTTTTCTGATCTGCATTTCCCTAGATGCTTGCTTTAAATCGTGTAACACTGTCACACCCATTTATAACTGCAGCAGATCTGATGGAGGCAAACCAGCTGTGTAGCATGGACTCAAAAGGAAATATTGTGCATGGTGAGAAACCTGCTTGATTAGTAGTTTTTAAAATAAGTTTGAGTTTATATACTGGTATACTTTTTGAAATTACAATTAACATTGGTATAGTGTTTTTATATGCAGAATTTTTTTATATCTATACATCCTTTAACTCACTTCTCCCATTTAAAGTGAAAGAAACTTGATGCACCACCTGCCTTGCTGCATAGGAAATACAATTCTCGATGTACCAAGTGTTACTGAAGAGCACTGGCTTTTAGCCATTTGGTGTTGACTGTCCCTTTTGAGAATCTAGTGAACTTTATCCTCTCCAAGAAAAAGAAATTAGATGTAATTTCCAGGGGTTAGAGATTATTAATAATCGAGGGCCTTATGTGATTGAAAGTTAAATTATAATTGCAGCTCTTGTTCATGTTTGCTGTAGGCCATATGATAAGTGCTTGATAGTATTGTCTCTAATCCTTATAACAATCTCTAGAAGTTTGGAAAGATCCTTATTTTACAAAAATGAAAACTAAGCTCAAGGAGGTTGAATAACTTGCTTAAGATTATTCAGATAATAGTGGCTGATAACACATCTGAACGGAGGAGTGCTGTGTTGGCCTCTCCCCACCCCTCAAAGCCATAACCTTTCACATTATCCTCCTATTTGGAGGATTTATTTCAATCAGTACATAAAACTATACCTCATAGTTTGTTCCCCTTTTACTATAGGTCTGTCAGTCTTGGAAATCTGTCTTATCATAGCAATGAAACATTTAAATGACATCTATGAAGAGGAGCCCTTTAATTTTCAAATGGTTTATAATGGTGAGATGACTCATTTGGTCGTTTCTTTCTGACCGTACTCCACTGCTTATTTGAAGGAACTAACAACGTCATTGCTTTCTGTCCAGAATTTCAGAAGTTTGTTCAAAGAAAGGCCCATTCTGTTTATAATTTTGAGAAACCTGTTGTCATGAAGGTAAGATTTTAATTTTTCTGCGGATTGGCTTATTTTTGTCTACTTTGATTGCATATATCATAGCTGTGCTTTTATTAATTTTGAAACATTAGGTATTATCATAGGAATTTTATTCAAAACAGAACCCCCCCCCCCAGAAATTCTAAAAAGGAAAGAAAGAAAGTGAAAACGCTCAGTCGTGTCCGACTCTTTGCGACCCCATGGACTGTAGCCCACCAGGCTCCTCAGTCCATGGATTTTCCAGGCAAGAGTACTGGAGTGGGTTGCCATCTCCTTCTCCAGAAGATCTAACCTACCCAGGGATCAAACCCGGATCTCCCGCATCGTAAGCAGATGCTTTACTGTCTGAGCCACCAGGGAAGTCAAAAATAATTCTGAAGAATGCGATTCTGTTTTACAGTTTGTGGGGATATACTGCCCTCTACTGTCTCTTCCTAGCAATTGCGTCCTGAAAAGGAACTACTCATTAAATTCTACCTAAGACACAGATATAGCGCTTCCCTGATAGCTCAGTTGGTAAAGAATCCACCTGCAATGCAGGAGATCCTGGTTCGATACCTGGGTTGGGAAGATCCGCTGGAGAAGGGATAAGCTACCCACTCCAGTATTCTGGCTTGGAGAATTCCATGGACTGCATAGTCCATAAGGTTGCAGAGTCAGACACAACTGAGCGACTTTCACGAGACACAGATACGGCCCTATCCTTTTATACCCTTAAGGTTGGCTTTATAAAATCTCAGCAGTAAAAGGAGATAGAATGAGTCATTAAGAAAATAAAAAACAATCTCATTGATTAGTGAGGGTATATAGAGACAGTTTTGTTAGGGCTTGGGTAAGGCATGAGTTTCAAAACTTGAGGAAATTTATTCTAGCATACCATTGTCCACCAGAAACATGAGCTACATAATGTAATTTTAGATATTCTAGTAGCAACAAAAAATTTTTTTAAAAAAAGGTGAAAGGTGAGATTAACTTGGACAGTAAGCTTTATTTAATGTAACAAAATATTTAGATTTGTAGTCAATATAGAAAGGTATTGATGAAGTTTTTTATTTTCTTTTGTGTTAAGTCTTTGAAATTCTGTGTGTTTACACTTAAAGCACATTTTGATTCACTGATGAGTCATTGGAAACAATTGCTGTTTAGATTCTTTAAATTATTTGTTTAGACCCTTGTTTAGCTGAATAAGTAAATTTACATTCTGAAATTGTTTCAAACATAACTTAAAATTTTGTTAGTTTTTAAAATAAACTTTATAAAAATAGAGTTCCACATTTCAGATCCTCAAGAGCTCATTGAAGTTACATTTTGAACAGCACAGCTCTAGAGGACTTTATAGGAAGAAACACCTTTTATGAATTTTTTAAGCAGTGCACCCATAAGTTTTTTACTATACTTTATAAGGGATTAGAAGTCAGAAGTTTATTTTTTAGGGCAACCAAAAAAACATGAGATCAGGGCATTACCATTTTCTTCAAAACAATAGGAAAAATACTTAACATACTGGAGGTTAGTTTTTTCCTCCCTTCCTAATGATAGTCATAGTTTATGGGAATGTATTAGTGGAAAGGGTTAGCTGAGCACTTAAATTTTTACTAGTAGCTTGAGGCTGGTCATTTCTACATTTTGATTAAGAAAGTATGTTGCTACCTAGAAATATTTGAAGTCTCAATTTTATTCAGCCAATACCTAGAGCCTCTAGTATTTTCTCATTTTCAGAAATTGTCTGAACTATTTTTCTTTTCATCAGAAGAGTTTTTCTAGTTTATAAAGAATGTATTCCAATAGTATTTTTCTCAGTGAGGCTTAAGAATAGAAAGGTCAATAATCTGTTTCAGTGTATCAGTATTTAATAGTTGATTGGTCCTAATTTAGTGTTTTCTTTTTTTTCTCCATATTCCTAATAAAGTAACTAAAACAATGATCATGGTTAGAAAAGACATGGTACATGAAGGGCTAAGAGGAAGTGGACAGTAAGGAGCCCTATTAAGGTGGGGAAGATAGAAGAAAGGGACTTTCTGACAGGCCGTAGTGGTCTCTGTCAGACTTCTTAGGGAAGGAGGGGCCTGTCCTCTCCTCCATACCTCCACCACTCTGCTGAATCATTTACATACAGGATCAGCTAAACAGGTGTGCTGCTAGAAGTCTTCCCTGCTGCCCTCTGTTTTTACAACTTTATTAAACTTTTACATAGCAGAGTCTAACAAAACAAACAAAATGTAAAGGCAAATTTGAGTAACCTGGGCCATTAGTCAAAAAGTACTGGTCTTATCAGACTTTAGGTTTTTAGAGAACCAGAAACTCTGTTAACTTAAGTACTAGGAAGAGATATGACAGAATGAGGTGAGGAACAAAATCAGATTGTGCAGTTGAGTTTTGTCCTGTTTACATTCAGTGACGTAGAGCAGCTCTATACTGACACTGCCTCATATGATGTGTGAAGTTTTTATGAAGTTGATGAGAATTGGTTTTGAACTTGACTGACATCCATTACATTTTGTTTCCTAGAACTCTGTTCTAAAACTGACTAAAATCCTAACTGTTCTCTGGCTTAATGTTGTTTACTTCCCTTATTCAACCTAAACTATTTGTTTCATCTTTCAGGCGTTTGAACACTTACAACAGTTAGAATTAATAAGGCCCATGGAAAGAACATCAGTAAACGCACAGAGGGAGTATCAGCTGATGAAACTACTTTTGGATAATACACAAATTATGAATGCTTTACAGAAATACCCCAACTGTCCTACAGATGTTAGGCAGTGGGCGACATCCTCCCTAAGCTGGTTATGAGTGTAACCATGGTTTCAGTTAGGGAGTTTCAGGCAGACTTCTCTAAAGAACTAAAAGCTGTTGTCCTTTAACAAGATGTGTTATTTCATTTTCTTATATTTATAAAGATGTATTTTTGTATTTATGGGAGACGGTTAAACATGTATCATGGCTGTGCCTTGCCTTTGAATCATATGAGCAGTTACATGATTATAAGTTTTAATTTCAGTGATATGTTGTAAGTAATTGTTCAAAAAAATAAATATGACTATCTTAGGGATTGAAACATATGCTTATTTAACACTTGTAAAGTATTTATGTGGTACATTTGAAGAGTTCATGTCAACCCAGCAGCCAGATATTTTTACAAACTGTAAACAAAGCAGTAAAGAAACAGTGGTAAGAGTTGAAATGTCATGAGTAATCTTTTGGTCCATTGGGAGGTGCTGCAGTTTTTCTGTATTCATGAAAATTTCAGATTCTCTCCCAGACCAAGGTCTTTTAGTTTAGGAGCCTGATCAGTTTGGCTAGAAGATGGTTCACATGTAAGAAAAAACCCAAAAGTTTGAACATTTTCTTCCAGGCTTCTTAGAATATGGTACTCATACCATCTACAGAAGAATCTTTTGTAGGATGTTTTTAAATGAGATTCTTGGGCATGTTCTAGGAACTAGCATTTGTCTAACAAGCACTTTAGCAAATTCCTGTATATGACAGTGTTAACTAAATGTTTGTATCAAAAAGTAGACCCCCCCACCCGAAGAAATGTACCTTATAAATTCAGGAATCCATAAACTAATGTTAATATTGGTATATGTTTAAAGTGAAATTTAATAAGCATTCGTGAAGTGTTAGTGACTTCATTTATTCAGGAATATTTGTCTATTTTTTTCATAGAAGGGTTACAAAAGACAAAGTCCCTATCCTTGTACAGTTTGCTATCCTTTTAAAACTGTCAAAGACCCTGGTAATTAGTTACTGTTGTTCACAGGTGAGAAAACTAACACAGTAGGGCCCCGTCCGGAGGATTGACAAACCCGGGAATTCAACTCATTTCATTGACATCAAAGCTCAGTAATGTGTTCCTTAGTGTGTCTTTTTAAAAGTATACTCTGAGAAACTGTTTTCTTGGTTTTAAGAGTTATTGCGTTTAGAATGGAATATGAGATTTCTATGCATAAAAATAGCTCTTCAGTACCTGCAACCTATTCTTTGCATCCATAGGCATTCTTAGTTTCCAGATCACTGTCATTTACTTTTCAGCAGTGTTTTATGAAAGCCAAGGCTTGCATCCTGGTTCTGTGCAAGTCTACAGATTTTTAGGGGATATTTTGCCAGAATACTTACCATGGTCACATCACTATTAAGAAGCAACGGTTTTTTGCACTTGAGCTAAAATTGTCCCTTAAAATTTTTTCTGAGCTGTTTTAGGGGAGTACCGTCTGCTTTAAAAGCACTAACCACAGAAGCACCTAAAGAACTGGCTTGAAGACTGCAAATTTTTATCCACTTAGGATGCCACTCAAAGGTTTGAAAGCCCTCATCCACTTACCTTGCTACGTAAGAGCTACAGAAAATCCATCACCATCAGTGAAAGAGCTATAAAACAAACTAGAAAAAGTAGGTTAGCAAAAGTCACACAAATGAACATAAGCCTACATTTCAAAAGCAGTTTTTCAGAGGAAGAATGTTGTTCCCCTTTCCATATTCCTTGATACAGAGAAGCTAAAATAAACGTTTTAAAACTAACTTCATCTTTTAAATTGTTTAAACCATCATCAATAAAATAAAAACCAACTGAAAAGCCCTAGTAAAAACCTTTCAAGAATAACGTAAGCAAATGTGGCTTAAAGATATTTTCATTTACTAGAAAAGGAATGCAGCCTGTTAACCTACACAATCAAAAGACTGAAAACCAGGTGAGAAGGCATGTTAGCAGCATCAGTGAGGTTATCCCTCCTGTGATCCCTCCAGGTGCCCAACCAAAAACATTATCTTAAGAAAAAAGTTTCCAGTTTTGTGGACATGCAAATGTGAATGACTCTGAGGAAGTTATGTGCTGTTTCTCCAAACTTACATCATAATGCTCTATATATTGATTTCATACTATTAACTTTCTGAAGAATCAGTTTTGCAGAACACCACTGTAGAAACAGTTTCGGTCTTTCTGTAGAGATTCCTTGCAGATTCCACCATGATTTGCATTTTCATTTGGTTTTAGAGGAAAATGCAGTTTCTTTCAAACCAGTGTAACCTAAGTGTTGCCCCTTCCTTCACCTTTACCCTAAAAAATTGAGAATCCATTGGTGTCAACTTCGACATTAAATGTGAGTAGGTGGGGCTCTTCCACCCCCATTTGCTTGGAAAGTCAGGGGATAAACCAAAATTCTAGTGTTTAGAATTTGCAACACTAAAAATGCAAATGAAAGCTTGCTTCCTTGGTGATCCCTCTTACTGATTACCTTAAGTGAAAATACCAGAATTCTTCCCTTCTGTTGGTAAACTGTAGTTGGGAAGTATAATTTATATCTTTGATGTCTATTACCTAAGTCACTTTTTAAGAAAAAGTCTGTATGAAAAGACAAGGTAACTAATGCCATTTAGCCTCTCTTAAAATTGGCAGGACCAACATCTGTACTTTCAAAGAACACAATCTGCTTACACAACAAAGGAGAGAAATGCCATAATTGACAAACCTCCCTTTCAACCTGTCCCCATTCTTGGACATTCCAAGGTGTAAGGCTATCAACTGTAAAGCTGCTGTTCCCGTCCTTAAGAATGTATAACTAAAGAAAAACTTCATATGCAAATCATACCATGTTTATTTTTTTATTTAACTTGGGAATGGAATGGGGATAGCATACATTTTATTTGTACAATATTTAACAATCACTTACCCAAGGTGGGGTTTTATAGGACTTTTTTTTTTTCTTTTTTGACTTTTTGTTAAATACTTGCAGAAAAAATAGCAAGTACAATTTGACAGTAGTACAACAACCTGTGCCCAAAACACTGACAAGAAATACAGAGTAAAGCTAAAATAATTGTTTACCAATATTTTGAGAGGTAACAAATAGGATATGGGTTGAGACTGCATAAAAAATGTACTGCTGGTTGAATATCTGAGGTAAATGATGTTCAATCAAGATGCTACTTGTATCATTTTGCCCATAAATCAGTAAATAATTTTATGCACATTATACCAAATGTTCCTAAAAAGTAATATTTTAAAAAGGTAAAAAAGAGAGACCGGAAAATATCTGTGGCAAAGCATCGTTTTTAAACAGTTAATCAGTTTATTCCACTAAACTATCATCTGGCCAGGATTTTTTTCCCCTCCTACCTGCATTTTACTTAAATGTAGCTACCTAGGAGTAAGGATGGGGGAAGAAGAGTTTTTTTATACTTTCATGATTTATGATTCATCTTTAAGTTCTAAACTTTTTTCTTCCTGATTGTATTTTCAAACATCACCATGAAGGACAGTGCAAGTTCATGGGACTAACAACTGTGAGGCACAGCCTCTGTTCTGGAATTCACAAGGTACCTGTAATAAACATTCAAACAAGAGTCACACGTCACATGCTAAAAACTGCCTAGCATCTAAAATACATACAAGAGCGGAGCAGGGCATAGACTTCGAATACAGCCAAACACTGGTTAGTCCATCAGTCCTATGGCAGTTGATCATAAAGCATTCCTTACACGGAGATCTGGGCAAGGTCAAGAGTGTAAGTTAGAGCAGCAGTTCTGATGTGTGTCATAAAGGCAAAATATAAGACGAATAATAAGAAGCACCATACACATGAGGAAAAAATTATTGGGGTCTGTCTACCCCCAAACAAATCATTCTTCTTTCTTTGATCTTTCTTTTTTTCAGTATCCCTAAGCTCAAACTTTTTATTAACTTGCCCACTCTACGCTGACTGTAAACCAAACATGAAAATGCCCTGCAAAAGAAAGTTTTAACAAGACTAGGTACAGGACAGGTAGTCACTGGAACATTCTTATTTTACTGCTTATAAAAATTATTTTTCTACCAATGTAGTTCTCAAAAGGATACAGGTTTTATTGTAAAATTGGTTAGCTAGAGTTAAGTACAATACCCAGGATTTCTAAAAATGTTTTCTAACATGAAGAGAAACTTTATTTTGTGAATAACGGGTCTTATAAATGTAACTCTTTAAGTGTTCACATAAGCCAAACATTCATCATAATACTCCTTGTTTTCCTTTGACTTTTTTTTTTTAAACTTTTAAAAACAGGATTAAATGTTCAGAACAGGTAGAAATCAGTCTTCAAGAGATGAACAATTTTCATGTATGAACATTCTCATTATTTTCCCTTCTTGATTAGTTTCCAGGTAGAAGCAAAACCAAGAAATTGAGAAGCCAAGTACTTTTTGAAATGAAGGTAAACTCAACACTGAAATGGGAATTCTTAGAAATACAACAAAGCCTTGGGTACATTATGTGACCAAGAACACAAAGTTCTGTATGGTGTGTGGCACACAGACAATTCTGTTACTCTTCGTTCCCTCCCTGCTTCGAGTCTGTTGACCTATGTATTATTTATAAATAATATAATTTATTCCCAGAGATTAAGTGCACGTTTTACGTAAAATGTAGTGTACTGTGTGGTTAAATAGCCATTTGAAGATAACACATTCACAGTGAGCTCCTGATAGTGACACACAAAAAATTTTTATAAAATTAACATGGATTTTAAAATGACCTGACAAAAGTACATAGCATAATACTGACTATTTGTTGGTCGGTAATCTAATTAATGTTTTGCTTTGGCCTGTAAATTTGAGAAGGAATCCAATTATATTCTAATGTAATATTGTTTTGAAAAGCACTTTGGCACCTACTTATCAGTTCCATTTTCTCATCAAGGATAAGGCATGAACTATCCTAAATTGATATCAGTTAGTTGTAAAAGCAATTTGTGGAAGGAGGCTAAGCTATGTTACCTATATCAACATTGGTTACCTCTAAATGTCATTGCATATTTTAAGTTATAAGTTTAACTTGTTATCCCTGATTTGTTTTAAAGCAGTAACATCTGAAATCTGTGCTTAAAAGTTTAAATCTCTATCCTAGGATAATTCTTGACATATCACAGACATCAAATATTACTCTGACAAGATGGCACCAAGCAGAAATATAGTAATAAAGTTACAAGTCTCAAAGCAGAGAGTGAGGAATTCTGGGTAATGACACTTCCTGAGGTGATTCTAAAACAGTGATCAAGAATGTCCCACACACTGTTTGGTGAAAAGAAATACACTACAATTTTACATATATAAATAGGAAAAAAAATCTATTTTTAAAGAATAAAAATGAAGAGCTTTCCAGTGTTACAGCTCACTTAAAAATTTTAAATCATGCTTTAAATTTTCAAATAGTCCCCAAGCACAGCACACCTAAAAAAATATGTAGCTAAGTATGCAATATTTTGGGAACTGGATATAAGATGAAGCTTTTTTTTAAACATGGGAGAAAAGGGGGAAATACACCATTTTTTCATTTCAAAAAACAGCACTTTTTTTTCCTTAAATCACAAGCTAGCACAAGAAAAGCTAAAACACTGCTTTACGAATGGCCACTTACTGTTGGCACTAAGCATAGCTTACCTTTTTTCTTAAATAACACAGTGAATTTGTAATACCTTGTTACAAAACATGGGTCAATTTATTATTGAAATTTTGTTAGTGTTTTCAATTTTATAATTTAGCAACCGTGGAACTGAGGTATACCTTGTTGAGGGAGGTTAAAGTAATGCTTGGAAGCCTTTTACTGTACCCCACTTAGATGACTTTGTTTATGTACACAGAACAGCAGCACACTAAACATTCACAAGCTGTGTCATATTGGCATTACAATAGTCATTTATAGAAACACAACAGCAAATGCAATAAAAACAAGTTACCCTTTTAAAATCTGAAATGAAAAGTTTTTGATTTAAAAAAAAAATAGCAGTAGTTCATTTAAGGAATTAGTGTCTTCGGACAGACATTAAGAAATCTGATGTCAGTTTTCAAACACGTGATTAGCCAGGTCCAAAAAGATCCTTGATTTGGAGAGGGCCACATTCTTCATGTACATTTTTTCAAAAGTTTCTTTATAGAGTTTACAACTTTTCTCTTAGTCGCGTGTCCTTCATGTCTCTGCTACAGGCAATGCCATAAGTCTCCCAGAGCCACCTTTTGAAATGAGGGTCTTCTTTCTGAGATGTCCAGGAGACATCCTACTCATTTCACACAGAAAATAAACTGTAAGCAGTTTCATTAGCAGCTCCAGTTGAGAGTCCTGTTTCTCAGTGTGTACACATGGTGCAACCATCATAGACTAGATTCTTTGGGAGGAAAGTCAACATTTGTCACCATCGTGACCACTGTTACAATGTCCTCTGTGGTAATGATATTTGTTAGTCTTTGCATCTGAGTAATTCTTTCACCTACACATCCAGCTGATAACCTGGCTTCGGCATCATGATCCCAACATTCTTCTATCGTTTCACAGAGCATTGCCATTCCCTAAAAAGGAAAAACACATTTAAATATCATAGCAATTTTTGTTTTCTATTGGGAACTAGAGTAAAACTCTCATAAAGAAATTGCTATTCTTGTGGGTTAAAGAAAGTCTCAAAATTAGCCAAGTTTGATATTTGTCAACATTCACTTCCAAATATCTCATATGCACTAACATGGAGAGAAGCACTGAGAGAAAACAGTATTTTTTTTTTTTAAGCACTGGAGACGATCACAGCAGGTGATTTGTTTAATTCCAAATATCTCTGATCATTGTTCACAAAGCAGGTGATTTAAATTTAAGCTAACCGTTGAACTGAATTCAAAACTAAGGCTTTGAGAAGTTTACCAATTTTTATTCTTTTCTTAGTTAATATCAGCATTTCTACCTTACAGGTAAGTAGGAAAAAGGTTAGGAACCACACTTAAGGATTCTCTACTTGGCTTATCCATGTTTCTAGTTATATCTAAAACAAAATAACCAGGGCAATATTGTTCCAGCCTCCACATTCCTAGTCTCTTATGAACTTGAAAACCATCCAATCAAAAATCAAACTGCAGTAACTGTCATGGAGAGAATAATACTGGGTACTTCACTTTTTAAAATGACATCATATGTGACGGTGGTGATCAGCAAGGTTACCCAACTCTCCACAGGCTCACAGGTACTTGTTTCCCTTGGAAACCTTCCAAATAGGGGACACACTGTGACACAGGAGCACAAAGCCAAGTGTCCCCCACAGCTCTGACTTTACTGGCCTTAACTGCATTGTTTCTAGGACTCTAGTATAGAATATCTTGTACCAAGATCTCTGCCTCAGGAAATCCAGAAAGAAAATGTGCAGAAATATAAATCATTCCTCTGATGAGCATTTTTTTTATTGGAAATTAAAGTGAAAAGCTAACTATAACTTACAGCATGTTTCTGCCAATAATCTCTTAAAACAGGCCTCTTTTTTTTATGCACAACAACTTCCTGCATGTCTTCAAGAGAGGGATGCTGGCCAATTTCTTCCTCAAATGGCAGCATGTATTCATCTACAGGTCCTGAAATGTAAAAGAGGGGGAAAAGTCATTTTAATTCAAATCATCTTGCCTTCCTAACTGGAACAAGTTTTAGAAGATATTCTTACCACCTTTTCCTAACTCATATGCTATAATGACAGGAGAGAAACAAACACTCAACTGTAGTTACAACCACAAATTTTAATTAAGAAGAAATCAAAAAGTCTGTAATTTGGCGTGTAACACTGCTAAGGATTATAAGGACCTCTCACCTACTGCATAAGGAATACCTACCTCTGTATATAGGACCCAGGGAACCGTGGATATGTGCATATTAAGGATATAACATCTCTATATGGTACCCACTCCTCCTGCAATTCAGATCAGACTATAAACAGTAGTGCTTTCATTGAAGACTTTGGGTTCGGTCCGTTACTGCCGTCTTTGTTCTGACATGCCCTAACCCCCTACACAATCATACAAGGAGGTATGTACTCCAGAGGCACACTTCTGCCCTCACAAAAGCTGCCAAATATTTAGTTTAAAAGTCACAAATGTACTGTATAAATGGTTCCCAACAAGTCAGAATGGTGCTTTCACAGAAAAGCAAGATTTATTCTACAATATTTTTTTTTTTACTTAGGCCTACTCAAATACAGAAATTCAGTTAGGAGTTAGTAATAACTAATAATCAATAAACCCTTATGCTGACCAGAAACTTTATATTCCATTTTATCTTCACAGAGTGCAGGTGGCATTACTGTATTTTATAGACGATAAGCTCAAAAAAAGTTCCATAATTTGCACAAGGGCAGACAGCTGTGAAGTAAGAGAGCTGAATCCACCTCAGAAAGACTCTCGAGTCTGTGAACCATCCGCCCTTGATGGAAATTGGTCACTAATGAGCAGCTTCAGGGACCAGATGTGTCTGTATATAGATAACAAACCCTGGGCAAGTTCTCAAGACATACCAAATACTCCTGCATAGAATTAAGTTAACAGTAGATCATGAAGGAGGCCATCTAATTCAACCCTGTCTAACTGTACGAGTACTTGGTGGCTGAATAGTCGGGCTCTGCTTGTGCACTTCCAGTCACTTAAGAGTACTGACATTCTAAGGTGTCTGTTACCCTCACTACTATAAATGTGGTCCACAGGTCAGCAGCATTGACAGGCAGCTTGTAAGAAATGTAATTATTAGCCCCACCCCAGACCTACTGAGTCAAAATCTGAATTTTAAGATTCCCAGGAGTTTGGTTTGCATATTGAAATTTGAGACTCACTGAACTAAACCAGTGATTAACCATCAAAAAAATTTAAAATCACTACTTTAGTAATGTTCACACTGTCCCCTATAATTTTTGACTTGCATCAGAAATGCCTCCCTGCAACTGAGTATTCCATAGCACATGCAAGGTATTTAAGAAATCTAAGCATCTATCCTCCTCTTATTCCATAAAAACTTCCCTGATACAAAACAAAGCAACTCCTCACTCCTCCAAACTCCAATAATATTTCCTTACACTTCTCAGGTATTAACATTTATCCCTGGCTCAGCAGGTAAAGAATCCGCCTGCCATGAAGGAGGCACAGGAGACATGAGTTCGATCCTTGGGTTGGAAAGATATCCTGGAGAAGGAAATAGCAACCTACTCCAGTATTCTTGCCTGGAAAATCCATAGACAGACGAGCCTGGTGGGCTACACTCCATGCAGTTGCAAAGAGTTGGACACGACCGAGAACATAAATCCAAAAAACATTTACCTACATAGATAATTCATACTTACCTTACTCTAGAATTAACTGTCCAAGATACATTTTTATCAACTGAACTGTACACTGTTTATCCCTCATAATACTATATCCAATTGATTTGCTTCAGAGAGTTCATATTACTCAAATTTTAAGCAATATATTTTCCCATAACATCTGCCATCTCACCTGCTTCTTTCTGCCTCCATCAATGCACATAATAAATGCATTCATCTTCCACTTTGACCCGAAACACACTGAACAGTTTACTCTTCTTCCTATAGACTTTTAAGCTAAAAATATCCAAACTGATTCAACCTTTCTTAGGTTCTAGATCCACTCCCACAACAATTTTGGAAGAATGAATGGCTGTCCATTCCTGACTACTGTCCACTAAATTCCCTTTAAAAGCACCTTATCCCAAGTCAAATTTCATATATCAGAGGTAGTCTGTCACACACTGAGAAACTATTAACAGTACTCAGAAGATACTCTTGGAACATAGGTTAAGACAGTTACACCTTTTAAAAACTAAAATTAAAAAAAACCAAAACATCAAACTAACATTGGTTTGGGGATTAGCAGTCAGAAAGTTTATCTTATATTCTGATATCCCAAAAAGTGTAACATAATTGGAGAAAAGAGAGACTTTCTGAGGGGCACTAAAGACAGTACCCACAACACTATAATTCCTTCACACCAGGAATATAACATGCAGGTTTATAATCAATCAACATGAATATCTGTTTTTGAAAAGGATTTCAAAAACAAGGACTAGGAATCCCTTGGAACCAAGGTGATGTGCCAGAGAATGTAACTTATGTTTATAATAATGTCTACAGTAGATCAGACTTTCAAAGCTTTAAAGAGGCAGAATCTAACCTGCAGTAGAATGTGCTCAGCCATGGAGGATAGAATGCTAATTCAGTCTGTTGCTGAGGTATATGTTGCCATCACGCAAGTGCTGAATAGCCTCCCAGGACAATGTCTGGGAGGCCAAATCTACATGCAACTCTCACCCAAGAGCTGACTTTAACCCTTAGGTGTCTTAGGACCCATATGACCTGACCAAGGTAGCAGCCCTCTCCCTGAATCTGGATCAGAGTTTCAAATCTAGGCTCCATCACTCACCAACTTGCAGCTAAAATAGACAAGCTACTTAATTTCTACTTAAAATTTGAGTGTCAAATTCTTCACATATAAAACTAAGCTAATAATTACCTCCAAAGTTGTTTTAGGAAATAAGCTAAAGGTATGTGAAAAGAGGAGAGTGAAAAAGTTGGCTTAAAGCTCAACATTCAGAAAACTAAGATCAGGGCATCTGGTCCCATCACTTCATGGGAAATAGATGGGGAAACAGTGGAAACAGTGTCAGACTTTATTTTGGGGGGCTCCAGAATCACTGCAGATGGTGATTGCAGCCATGAAATTAAAAGACGCTTCCTCCTTGGAAGGAAGGTTATGGCCAACCTAGATAGCATATTTAAAAGCAGAGACATTACTTTGCCAACAGAAGTCCGTCTAGTCAAGGCTATGGTTTTTCCAGTGGTCATGTATGGATGTATGAGTTGGACGGTGAAGAAAGCTGAGTGCCGTAGAATTGATGCTTTTGAACTGTGGTGTTAGAGAAGACTCTTGAGAGTCCCTTGGACTGCAAGGAGATCCAATCAATCCATCCTAAAAGAGATCAATCCTGGGTGTTCATTGGAAGGACTGATGTTGAAGCTGAAACTCCAAAACTTTGGCCACCTCATGCGAAGAGTTGACTCATTGGAAAAGACCCTAATGCTGGGTAGGATTGGGGGCGGGAGGAGAAGGGGATGACAGAGGATGAGATGGTTGGATGGCATCACCGACTCGATGGACATGGGTTTGGGTAGACTGATGGACAGAGAGGCCTGGCGTGCTGAAGTTCATCGGGTCGCAAAGAGTCGGACACGACTGAGCGACTGAACTGAACTGAACTGATGTGAAGTGCCCAGCAAAGCATCTGGCAACCGTAATCAATCAATACATTTCAGTACCTTTCCTTTCCTGCCCTCCTATCCCCTGCCTCCTGAATTTTCTTTACGCTACCACTTCTGGGAGTCTACTTAAAAACAGCTGTGCTTTATAATATTACCTTTGAGAGTAATCAGCCCTTTTCATACATGTGTAGCAGATATACACACATACACACACATATGTATGTTTTTAAAAAATATTTGTTCCCTTACCATCTGCAGCAGTACAGCGAGAAGCCAGTTCCCACAGGACTAATCCCATGGCGTACATATCTATCCTCAAAAATGCATCCCTTTGGAAGTTGATAGCACCCTCTAACACCTCTGGAGCCATATACCTTCGGGTACCCACCTGAAAAAGTGTTAAAAGCAAATAGCAATTACTAACTTTGTGAACTGACATTCTATCATTTGTAAACAGAATCAAAACCGACTGTGGTCTACTATCAGGTAAGATAACTAAATTTTGACCACCAGAATTTTATTCCATTTCAAGTAATACAACAGCCAAGACCCTAGAAACAGTGGACACAACCATGAGTAGGGTATGCTTAAACAAATAAAAAGTACTATGCAGCTTTTAGAAAAACATGAGGTAGATCTATAAGGACTGACATGGAATGAGTTCTAAAAATACTATAGGATGAAAACAGCAAAGAACAAAGCAGTGTATATACTAAAATCCCTTTGGGATACACTTAACAGATATATCAACACACACTATGCCAGTTTAGGCTTAGACTTTTTCCCCTTGTGGAAGGAATCACAAACTGAACAATGGTTATTTGTGGAGAGAGGATGGAACAGAGAAAAAAATCTGTATATTTTTCAAATGTACACTGTTTGAAATGTATCCTTAAAAAAAAAAATACCCTTTTTGAGTATAAGAATACAAAACATAAAACAAATTAGCCACATGAAGGATAGATAAACTTTCTAAAGTTCTATTTGCACAAAATCTGTTTATTTGTTTCTTCATGAATTCTGTCTTATATTCTTTATTGATATCTGTCCCTAACAATTTGCTATTTCTTATTAATGTAACTATGGTTACCAAGCTAGTACAGCTGACTCTGGTTGGTGCTTGACAAAATTCATCTATTTAAAAAATTTCTGTGTGATACTTGGGTAGATCACAATCCACTTGAGTTTTAGTAGGTCTAGGGAGTAGCCCAGATATTAGTATTTCCAAAAGCTACATTGTTAAGTTACTGTGATCTACACTAGAAATTGGGCAATTACCTGTAAATACACATTTAACAAAGGTATTAAAAAAAATAAGTATAGCTCACTAAGACCCTAAAGTTCAAGTTTCTAATTCATTTATTAATAATAAGGAGAACACTTTAAAGAGTAATTTTCTCTTTTTTGCTACTTTAAATAACATTTAATGGTGCTATAAGAAAGCTTTTCCCGAAAGTCTACTTTTCTCCTAAAGATAAATGTATGTCATCCAAAGTACTTCTTTTTTTATGAAATGATGACATCATTATTTTTAGTGTTAAAATGTCCTCTCTTTTATAAACTGATGATGACAAAAGATAAAAATCATTCTTTTTCCAGTGGTCTTTGAAAAATATAAAATATGCAACAACATGCATTTGAAATTTTCTGGTCCATGAAATCTAAAGTCAAGGAATCAGTGATGTATTATTTATTATTATGCATACATGTAATTATGTATTATTGTTATGTATTATTATTTTTACCCACGTCATGTAACCCAATCATGAGGGCATTAAAAGATATGAATGAATCTCCCCTTTTTTTTTAAAGTGAAGGATGGTATGTCAAGTTTATAAGGCACCACAGGATTGAATTCTTTGGAAAACTTAAGTCTTAAAATAATCAGCTCAGAAGATTGGTCCTAGATTCCTACACAATCTCCCATCTCAGCAATACTCCACAAAACTTCCTTCCTTCCAAAATACATATGCTGTCAACTTTCTAGAACTATGACTGCTGACTAAATTCTTAAATCATTAGTCAATACTGCCAAAATTTGTTGTGCTATGTTCTTGGAAGCCAACAGCATACACTAGGAAAAAAGAAAGCTGAGAATCAGGTGATCAAATAATTTGCATAATTTGAAAGAAAAAGCAATGATTATACAAAATCATTTGGCTTTGTAAGGAAATAACACCTTTCGGTCGAACTGTTTTGAAAACACCTTTCCTAGCCTCAGTTTCTGAGAATAAAACGTATGGATGTTCTTTTCTTCTTTGGCCTTCCTTACAGGCTCCTATTGCTGAAATTTCTGTGTAAACTTCGATTAACTGTAGCCCATCAGGCTCCTCTGTCCATGGGTTTCCCAAGCAAGAATATTGGACTGGGTTGCCATTTCCTTCTCCAAGGATCTTTCCAACCCAGGGATCGAACCCAGGTCTCCTGCGATGCAGAAAGATTCTTTACCATTTGAGCCACTCAGGGAAACCTCAAGTTAAAACTAGTGAGTTAATAATATTAAGAACTTCCTAAAAGAATGAGGCCTATTAAAAATGTTTTAGATTCTCCTTTGATTAGTTTTAAAAATAAGAGTCCTATAACATCTGAATTGTTTTAGATGAATTCCTTGATCTAAATTACCATATGAAAATATCTTCCTTAGCAAATTTAAAACTTACTCAAGACAGTTATTCTTGTATTAGATGCCAATTACCACCACAATAATTTTAGACCAACTTATTCCAGATCAGCCATGTAAGAAAATATGGGACAGGATTATTTTTCCTTAAGAGTTTATAGTTATCATCCTTACCTGTCCATGGGTATCACCTGCAGACTTGCCAGCCTCAAACTTTAACGCCAATCCAAAGTCAGCAATGCAGGCTGTTAGATTGTTTTTCAACAGCACATTTTTACTTTTGATGTCCCTTGCAAACAGAAAGATAGACAAAGTATTCAAATTCAGTTTAAACAATTTATCTTTTAAATTTTTTGACTATGACTAGGAAAAGAGACTATGTATGCTGTAAAAAAAAGTTAATTCAAAGTATGAAATACAGAAAAGGGAAGAAGGGAAAAAAGCTGAAGTAAAGTCTCCATATAGCTTGAAGCACAAGGGTACAGTGACCAAGTCCTATCCACCACAGGGACAATATAAAGGAATTCTCTCCATAAAGCCATTTTATTAAGAGCTGCCAATCCAAAGATACTGTCCAGCTTTCATGTTATCTATGTCACTCCAATCTACCAATCAAAAAATTGTTTTTTAAGATGATAAGCATATTTCAGTTTATAGTTTAAAAACTCTCATTGAAATTTCAGTTTAAAAACCAAAATGAAAAAATTTTCAAATAACAGCAGAATTAGAGTCTTTTGCCTATTGGCACAGGCCTACATTTTAAAATAGTCCTTTATTTTAATGGTTATTATATTCATCAACCTGGCTGTACAAAAAGCATCCCTAGGAATGTTTACCAGATAAAAAATTTTCACCATAAACAATACATGCTCCAGCTGGATCCTGGTGTTCCGAAAAGGCAATCAGATCTCCTCCTCTACACTCCAACCTCAACTAGTTCATGCTAGAGATAACTATACCCCAGGCAAACACATCTATGTCGTAAGCAATGGTTAAATTTATGTGTGCACACACAGAGACCAAAGTGAGGCAGAGGACACAGACACCCACAAATGCTACGAAATCCAGTTTTAGACTCAATCGATTTTTAGGTACTGTACTTAAAATAACCTTTGGGGGTTCACAAGGATTATTTCCCATAGGACTATGTGAGGCAAGCAAAAATCCAGGAAGAGGCAGTTAGACTGTATGCAGGAAGATGAAGGGGAACTATTTCAGAGGTGGAAGTCATTTAAGGTTTTCAAAATTGGAAGTGAAATAAAAGTAATGCTTCCCTGCAACCTAAAACATCACCTGACGGCACTCGATTAAGTATTAGTTCCAAGAATCGGTTAATTTAAAACAACCATCTTTAAACTGAACGTAAGATGATAAACTGATCAAAGGTTCAAGGAAGTTAAATTATAGTGGCGAACCGAATCCCATGTTTAAAGGGAACTAATGTTTTCCCTTTAAGGATCTGACAATTGTTGGGTCCAAGTACTATTTCTTCACTGAAAAAGGAAATTTAGTCAACCCAATTATTCAAATCACGCCTCCCATCACCTCAGCTTTGGTAATGATCACGTGGTTATTCAAAACACAACCAAAAATACATTCAAAAATCTCTCCTTAATTACATCCTCTTATACCTATTTATAATCATCTTTGAAGTAAATCATGTTTTGAGGCAAAATAAATTTCTCCTTTGAGATAAATACACTTTCATTCTTAACTATGTTTTAGGAAATAAGACAAATTGAAACATAAGTCAATCATTAACCTTTGATAATGATGTTAATATATATACATCATCCAAAATACTTCCTGGCCAATCTCAAAGCTAATTTGAAAAACAAATGAAAATCAAATGCCTCCGACAGCATGATTAAATAACTAGGGGAAAAATTTTGCCCAATGGTTTGAAAGTTTAAGTTAATAAACAAATACTGAATTATTGGGGAAAATAATATAAATTCAGCTCTACCTGTGAGATATGGCGGGTTTGTGGCCATCTTTTAGGCCAGGTATATCCTCATGTAAATATGCCAATCCTCTAGCCATGGTTTCTGCAATATGACACAATTCATTCCAAGAGACCACATTAGCCTTAAGAAAGTCTGATAGTGAACCCTAAAGAAAGGGGGAAAAAAAACAACTTATGTTCTTGATAAAAGCCATGTGTATATGGAGACTTTCCTTTTTACTTTTAAGAGGTTATGGAAGGCAACATATCTTTCCTTTCAGTGAATAATATCCAAAGTCCATTTCTTTCTGAATGGTTTTAAGTTTCACGTTAATAAACATCTGAAAGGAATACCACTAATCTTTAAAGGTTTACTATAAGCACAGTCAATTTCTCATTTAGAAGACAAAATTTAAAAGGAAAAAAAAAAGATTATTGGAAATCTAAAATTCTAGAAAATACTTTAGAAGTTAAAATGCACTGACTATAGAGATGTTATATCATAGGACTAGGAGAACAAAAAATTAAAACATATAAACAACTAACCTAAAGGATCATCCTCTGGAGATCACTGCCAACCTTTTGGTCAAGAATCAGAGAAATAAAAGAGCCACTTTTTTTTCTGACAATGATGAAACTGATTGGCAAAAGTAACCCAATTTCCTACTTCATTAATGTATACTTTCGTACTAACTCTGGAAGTAGAAAAAATCGAGGAAAAATAGCAAATGTGTTTTGGTGGTAACTACTCTACAAGTTAGTGACAAATCAAAGATCAGATAAATTTCCTGACCCTACTTTTGTCACTAAGCAACACTGATTAAAGAATTTTAAGAAACAAAATTCAAGTTGAAAAATGGCTTGTGTAACAGATGTGGATGGTAAATGGCAAACGAAAATTACTAAGCGTTGGCTATACTAAAATAATTATTTGTAAGAGAAGTAACTGCAGCACAAGAAATCAGGGACAAAAGACGTATTATATAAGTAGAGGGTTAGGCCAAAAAGTTGTCATCTTTGTTTTCCTATTAATATAAATTATTTTTAAAACAGGTTTTTATTTATAAAGATTAACCAGTAACACCCTGTTCCCAGAAAAGTTTTGTAGCCAACATTAGGAAAGTAAGCCAACTCTGACTTTACTGAGTTAAAATGGGACGTATTGATCGTTCTACCTTTTCATGAAATGCTGTGATTAGCCAAAGATCCACATCAACACTGGTGCCTCGTTTCTCTGCACCAATGAACTGTAGTATGTTCTCATGCTTCATTCCAGGCAAACTATAGACTTCATATTCATTCTGCCATGACTGTTTATCCTTGAGTTAAAAAGAAAGAAAAATAAGAATGCAAAGAACACAGGCAAATAAACCATATCTAAGAGACTACTCAAGTAAGTTCTAAGACAATTTTTTTTTAAAGGCTAAGTATTAAAAGATTCTTTGGTTTTCTTTTGTCCTATTTTTTAATAAAAGAAAACTCTGACAACAGGTAACAGCTCCATACTAAATGCCTGCCCTGCCCCATTCCCTCAAACATGCTTTTTTGTGTCTCTAATTTGTAAATGTAGGAGTTATCAGAAATGCTGCACTTCTGAATCTTAAAAATGGCAACATGTTCCATACACAAGTTAGTAACTACAGTGTAATTTCATCACAGTGTGAAGTTACCTATGTTACTATTAAGAATAATCTCTTTGAGACATGAAATTCAGGGAGAATGACTTCATCTAAATAGAAAATAATTTTTTGTTTTGAAGACTAACAGTATGTCAAACATTCTTAACAAAATGTTTAGAATACCCTGCAGAGTTGATAAGAAAGCAGTGGGGTATAAATATGCAACACAATAATTTGAAACACCACAGACTCACTTGTGCCTGCAAGTGATCCATGCCTCTTATATGTTGTGTCTACTTACAAAGGATTAGTTTCTTTTCACAATGGGAGAATAATGAAAGAGGGAGGCATAATGGTTACGAACCCTCTGGATCCAAACTACCTAAGAATCTCTGGCACATTACATAATCATTCAGTTTCCTGATGAGTAAAACAGGGACTGTGGTGCCTGCCTCACAGGGTCGTTGTGTTATACGTGTAATGTGTTGTGTATTATATGTATGAGTAATACATGGATACATATCAGTGTGTACTTACATATGTAAAGTACCTCTATCTGACACAATAGAACCATTCAATAAAATGTTAGCTATGGTCATTGTTGTTGTTACACTTAGGTTAATCCAAATGCGTCCTCACATGAAATAAGAACACTCACTGGCCCAATAGGCTTTTCCTCTGAGAACTAAACTATACTTAACAGTATCTGCATTGCTACCAAAAAAAAGTAATAAACTTCTTCACAGACTCTGAGAAACAGGCTTTCAAGGAGGTAAGAGGGCAAAAGTCTAGGTTACATTAGACAAAGAAACTGCATTATTTTGTTATAAGGAAGATCTACTATATAGGTGCAGGGGAGGGGTGAAACCTGCATCAAAACACCCAGCCAGGATCCCAATACCACGCATGGCATTAGCCACAGGTGTGAAGAAACAGATGACAGGAAGAAAGGAATCATCACAGATCTATGCCACGAGTGGAGCAAAACTAAAGGGTATCTCAGAGGTGTGTGAGACCAGGGTTATATGAGGTTGGCCTCTAAAACAAAAACAAGCCAACAGTAAACCAATTATTTGGAGTCAGCTGACTGCATCTGAAAATTCACCAAACAAAATGAAACAATTACATCAATACTCAAAAGTAGAACAAAATCCAATCAGTCTAGTAATATTGATACATCTCCAAACGGCAATTCTAAAACAAAGCACACTACTCTTTCATTATTCTGTTTGCTTTTTCTGGTAATGTCAACGGGACATTAAAAATTAACCAAACAATGAATTATATTTTTTAATTAGAATCATCTCTGCATTTCTGTACAACTTTTATTGGCAAAAAATTCTCCAATATGTGCATATACTGAAGTTCCACCCCTCCAAACAAACATGACTGTTGTATGATTAATTCCTCAGATGAGAAGACAGACACAAAAGGGCTAACCATTTTCCCCAGTAGCACAAAACCACCCTGAAACATATGGCTTGTGTTTTCACACTATTTCTGAGTTACAATGACCTAACCAGTTGCATCTTTTAATAAATATATGCATATCAGAAAAGTGCAATAAACATACCTGTATTGGAAATATTTTTACAGCCACATATTCATTGAGTAACTGGGCTTTCCACACACAACCAAATCTTCCCCTTGCTTTCACTTCTAGTAACTGTAATGGCTTCAAACCTAGTAATGGAGAAGGTGGGGGTGGTCCTGGGTCCTACAAACAATAATAGTATTACTTTAAAAAGTAGCACATGATACATATCACTTCTAAATATCAGAAAAAAGTGAGTATACTAAGGAATCAATTGACAAAAATGGCAAACACATACAAATGACATTAACTTCAATCTTGCCAAACCTGAGTTCTCAAGCATTACTAATTATCTATAGTGATCACAAAGCAAGGTGCTGGAATTCAGTTTTCATAATAACATTCAACACTATTACTGTGTGTGTGTGTGTGTGTGTGTGTGTGTGTGTGTGTGTGTGTGTGTGTGTGTGTGTGTGTGTGTGTGTGTGTGTGTGTGTGTGTGTGTGTGTGTGTGTGTGTGTGTGTGTGTGTGTGTGTGTGACTGCTACATATACATAGCAATCAGGAGAAAAGATCTTTTTGGTCCAGTCTCATTAATTCTAAGATTTTTCTGTGACCTTCCAAGATACTACTAATAGTATCTCAATTTCATCCAGTTGCTACCTCTTCATAGAGTAAGGACTTGAAAGGTAACAGAACAGCAAATTATGGCTATGCATCAAAAACCCACTCCTCAAAATCCATTACTTTCCCCCATGAGTGTTCAGCTTCAACTCTTTTTCGCTAATATCAGAAATACCCACAGCTATTCTCAAATACATTACAAGTAAGTATTTCAAATACAAAGCACATATAAAAATATGTAAGTTAGTGTTGCTACAACCAAATTGCTCTGTTCATTCTAATTTTTCCACCCAGTAACACTTCATCCTTTTGCTTATAATTATTTCCCAGAGTTGACTGAGATGGTATTCTGGGACTTAATGGCAAAGAAAATACAAATTATAATTCAGAAAATAAGTGGTCACATGAGATGATACGGTATGGTAAATAAAAGAGAAGTATACTGCTATAGTTAATTTTTTAAATGGAGCAAATGTATCAATAGGAGTACAGCATCACCAGGGAATCCTCCTACACAAAGTGAAGTGGCAACCCTTCACAGAAAGCATTGCATTAGTTCAATATCTGCAAATAAAGCATAGGAAGGAAGCCTTTTGGAAAGCTTCCAGAGATGTTTGAAGGCCTGGGTAATGAATACTGTAAGAAGTAACTAAAATTTCTGTGGCAACAGACTTTATGGCACTGGGTGGAGCCTAAGACACTCAGAAATTATATGTCACCCCCTTCATCAATGCATGTCTTTCTGCCTTTACTCTCCCTTTAAAAACAAAACAAAACTCCTCTTCTAATGCCTCAAGACAGTTAGTGCTCCCTTTAGGCATTATTCAGCCCCTGAGTGCCACTCAAGATTTTTTTAAAAGTTGACTTCTATGTTACAAAGACTCTCAGCAATAGAAACATTGCAAAGTATTAAAGAGAAAAAATAATGTCATTTCTTCTTCTGAAGTAGACAATCTTTCTAAAAATGCTTTGCGAATTCCTATTTTAAAACAGTATGATAAACCAGAAGACTTCCTGTGACCCATTCTAACATCAGATAATTTTTAAATGTCTACAAAAGTTGCGTTTCCTTCACACATTCAAAATATGAAAGGTTAGTAGAGCTAAAGATTGTTTTAGCTAACAAAGTGATAAGTCCAAGAAGTCAAACGTAAACCTTACAGAAGTATGGCCCCTCAGTGGGAGGGGAAACAAGACTGTGACGTTTACCAGTATTAAACCCTCCCTCCTTCCCTCATCCCCTGACTGATCAAGCATGTCTGTAATGAGAGATCCCACTGATAGGGACATATGACTTCCGCGAACGTGGAGAAGGAGGGCAAAAAGCTGAAAACCACTCTTCTAAAGGCAAAGGAAACAACTCAGTCCTCAAAATTCAAGAATTATTGGATAACTGCATAAAAGAATAATTAGACTAACTAAAGAGGAAAAGTTCAATTTGAAAAACTTTCTAACTACAAGGTTAAAGTCAATGATTTCCTCATCTTTTAGAGATAAGTTAGAAAAGTTGAGTTTTCAAAGCAGGGATGCCAAAATTAAAGCATGCAGATAAGGGCTGAAAGCTGAAGAGCGAAAATAACCAAGTAAAAAGTAAAACAGGACTATATATACACACTAAGATTTGTAATAACTTTTATAAACTGACTGATAATGTCTCTTTAGATAACATACACATTATCCATTCTCTTTTCTAAAGAGTACCAACCATATGGATACGATTCAGTCTATAAAACAGGTTTTAGATGACTTAATCTACATCTCAAATTAAGAATATATTAACTGTTCAAAATAAGATTTTAATGTAATATCAGGCTTAATTTTAGGAAACAAAAATTTCCAATGCTTATGTTTAGAATAAAGAAAAAAAAAAATCACTGGATGTTTTCCAAATGTACAGATAAACTTTAAAAAGTTCTTGTTAGTTTTCAAGACTCTACTTACAAAGTTTTGAAGCTACCATTATTTCGGTAAGAAATCTTGGATCACTCTCTTAATGATGTTACCATTATGGTCAACATTATATATTAACAGCCTGAAATATACTTTGTCAAAATTACCTTAAGAAGCTTAAACTGACAAGAATACAAGCCAGTTTTCAAAGGGTGAGAAAAAGGTCTAAAAAGTCAGCACCTACAAAATGTCAGAACTTTTAGAAATATGTGTTTTTCAACAATATTCTATAATTCTTGGAAAGGTCAGGTTTAAAAATGAGAACTCTGTAAGATTATAACTATAAAATCTATAATACCAATCAATATATCTTTTTGCTTTTCTAATAAGATTATTAGAATATTCTTCTAACTTATACTTTTCAGCTCTTTATTACATTTACATGAAGCTTGAACAGCTTCTCTTACATCTAGCTTTTATTTATCCTATAATCTAAGAATATTAAAAATGATTTTCAGTTTATTAGCATCATTTTACTAATTTATAAAAAACTCAACACTTGATTCTAGGAATAAAGATTTATACCTTTAAAATACATGAACACCTCAGGAGACAAATTCAAACTTAAACTTCATAATGACAATATTCTAATGTTATCCATAAAACATGGTCTTGCCCTGCCACAGAGAAAAACCACTTCTGAAGGGGCAACTATAATGACTACAGAATTCCTGAAAACTCCCTAAGTTCCAGTTCTCTCGCAGTACCCAGTGAAAAAGATACGCATTAGAACATGGCTCTGATCACATCTCTTCTTTACCCCATTTGTATGTGAAAATTATGGCAGCACAAGACATCATGCTGAGAAGCCCCGTGGAAACAACAGTGGCCACCACCCCAGCACCACTACCCAGCATCATCCCTATAACCAAGAATGGATAAAAGATTAGAAGTGAGTGAAAAGATTAAAAGATAAAAGATTAGAAGTGAGACTGCTCTGTAAAGCAGTCTGCGACCATTTTACTCATTCTGAGTTCTCCACATGAAAGGCGAATTCTAATCTAAATAAAAGCCTTAAAACTTCCAGACAGCAAAAGATCAAGATCTAATTCCTCTAGCCAGTACATTTACTAAAGATGCCAAAGATGAAATAAACTACCTGAAAATACAGATTTCACATTAAAAGATAATGGTTTCAACAAGAAAGTCAGCACCTGTTAAAAATGAGCACATGCTGACATTAATGACATACTATAAAAATTAACCAATCCAAGGTTTTAAGGCTAAAAATTTAGCCATTAGGTGTTAACTTATAAGCAACTAAAACAATTGTTTCCACATTTCACCTTAGATAAGTATAAACATTATTAACAATTCTTTAAAACCCAAAACTAATGCTATGATAAAATAAAAGTGGAAAAAACTATAACATAAATTTATAAAGGATGCACAATAAAGCAACAACAACAAAATCTAAGAACAAAATGTTTAGTATGCATCCACAAAGTTCCACAGCCATAAAACAAACATCAATGCATCTTACCTCTATCATTATATGAAAGGCGTGCTTGTGAAGAAAAAACATAGGCAAAAGAAATTACGATTTATATCCAGAATGACATGAAAAATGACACATCAGTTACAAAAGTGAAGGAAGGAGAATAATGACTTCGTTTTTTAAAAGTTGGCAATGATCCAATGTCTCATATTTTTAAAATGAGAACTAAGAACACTTTCCTTATAAACAGAGGAAAGTAATATATTTTTTAAAAAAACTTTGGACATTATCAGATAAGAGGTATTATATACATGACTCTAGTATGATCGATCCCAAGTTACTTGATCCAACAGACTTCAAGCCAGCAAATAAACTAAACTGAAAGTCTTAAATAATTTTACATTTTTCTAAGAAATTTTAAGGTCTAAACTGTAAAAGTGAAAAAACAAAAAAACCCAACAATTTAATTACGAAGCTATGGGTTGGAATTGGATTGTGGACACCAGAGGGCAGTATTACCTTTAACAAAAACTGTAGGAGCAGTGCAAGAAATTTTTATATATCTAGACTTGAGTTTCTCAGACAGTTGTCTTCAGAATCTAGAATCTCCAACTTTATGAACTACTCCATTCTCCTTTCATGGAAGATAGAAAAATCCTTACAGTGAGATAGAAAAACATTTCTGGTGCCTGTGTGGGTGTGTACAACATAAATAATACAACTAGGGTAAGAAAGTAAGATAGGAGAAGAGTAAGATCAGAACTGAGTAGATCACAGTGACAGACCAGGCCACCGCTAACTATTTACCCAGCCACAACCAGGGTAAAGAAGTCAAGCAGTGGTGGCCTGGGAAGAAATCCACGCATTCTTTTCAGATGCAGAACACTCAGATACTGAACAAGATTCTCACTTTCCTAGTCATCCCAAAATAAGTAAGGCCCTAATTTAAAATGAAGAGAAATACTGTCACGAGTGTAAAGAAAGGCTTCAAATCCCTCCAATCACTGATTGTATTTCCCGTTTCCAACATTTCTACAGAAAACAACAGCACTGACGAAAAAGATTGGACAACTTGTTTATGTGTACCAGCTGCTTAACTAGTTCTTGCTTCTTGATTTTCTCTTGTGATAATGATTCAGAATTATTTAATAATTCACGTAAAAGGCTTAGCTAATCCCACTATCAAAACATCTTCTCAGTACTCCAGAGTAAAATTTATCCTTTGAAAGGAATACATGCCAAATAAGTAACGAGACTGTAGATTCCCAAAGCTTCAACATCTCTGTTTTTGTTTCTATACCAGAACTTTCAGAGACAAAGGTGTCACTGTGCAAGCAGGTGCTGTCCACGCATCTTACCAAAAAGTGTACTTTTGCTCAATATACCTCTCAATAAATGAATATTAGAATAAGCCGTAAGACAATCCAAGCAAAACAAGAGACACCAAGAACAGACTTCAATAGGAATCAAAAAAAAATTGACTAAAATAGACAAACAGATGAAAAGCAACTGAACAAATTAGTCTGGATTCACAACTTGGAAAATGAAACCTGAATACCATGCACTGCGACTGGAGATAAGAGTGAAAACAAAATCAGCACATTAACGTCAAGTAATTAGGTTGCCAGATAAGAAAGAGACTTGCTGCTTATTCCTTAAGGGAAAAAGAAATTTAACTATTGACAAATATCAGAAAGGAATGAATAATACTCCTGTATTGATTCAACAAATCTTTACCGAGCCGCTAGTATGTGTCAGGCACTGGCTACCCAGGCTCTCCTGACACTTACTATACAGTGTGGGGAAGAAAAACCAACCAATGAATCTTACTTATTAATGTATAATCATCACATAAGAGCAATAAAAAGGAATTTGGTTACCGTGAGCATCTATAAGGAGAAACCTAACAAATACTGGGCAAAGTGAATCAGAAAAGTTTTCCTGAGGAGAGCATCTCTGAGAAATATAACATAAGTACTAGAGGGTGACAGATTAGGTAGAAAAAACACAGTATTGGGACACACCCTAGATTTCTGACTCGTGTAGCCAAATGGTTCCTGTCCATTTAGTGACAACTAGGTTTGAGAGAGAAGATCATTACCCTTGTCTATTAAATGTTTGGAGACATTTAAATGGAGATATTCAGTAGGCAGTTATATATACAGAACTAGAATACAAAGAACTCTTTCTGGAAATATGGATTTTACATACTATAAATAAAAATATAGGAAATGTACTATAAGTCTTCTCTTACTATTTAAACCATTCCAAGATTTATATTTATACATACTTTTTAAATAACTCACTCAACAACTTCTTCGGACCATCAAGAAGAATTGAGTACTCTTTAAGAAAAGTATTTAAAAATCGACAAATTTGGGACTTGTCTCCTCTAATCATATATTCTAAGAAATTTTACAATTGCAAATTTTAAAAAGGACTACTGCCAAGCTGACAAAAATAGAATATGTAAAGAAATAATATAGTATGTGTATCAGGACAAATGTTTCTGAGCTAGGGAAAGCAAGACATTATACATTAACAGATTTGATAATACTGACACTGTCAAATGCACAGCCATGATTCTATCCAATCAGGTCTTCAAAATTTCTCTGTGATATAGCAACTCCTACTCTCCACAGTTTCTCCTCATCTAACTCTTTCCGAAAGTAAAGACAGACCAAGGTGGCTGAATGAGGATTTTGAATAAGCTCCCTAAGAAGTGATTAGCTCATCAGCGAAGCCAGCACTGGGGTTATAAGTCTGAAAGAGATATTGCAGCCATGCCCATTCTTCTGGCTGCTGCTTAGAAGCACCAGGTTTACTACTGTGTACAGAAGAAATTTTATTTTTATTTAGCATTTGTATTCTGCAAGTAAAGGAGAAAAAAGGAAAAGGACCATGCTATACAGTAATAATTGTTATACGGTAAAATTGATATGTTGATCTGCAAGGCAATATATATATAGTCACTATAGAAACTATTTTAAATTTAATTTATATACTCTAATCCCTGCCTTTATCTGACTTTAGTTTTTTATGGACCTGACCTAATAATTTATTGAAATAAGCCATTCAATTAAAATTAACTCAATGGATAATACTCAGCCATAAGTGCCCAGACTTTGCCACTCAGCAGACTGACTCTAGGCCAAGTCACTTCACTTATGCATGCCTTGATTTTCTTATCTCTAAAATAAACGTAATAAAACAGAACCTACATCATGAGTATTGAAAGATTACATGAGCTAATATGTATAGAGTGCTCTGTACAAGTGCTTGACAGAGTACTCAATATGAAATTTTTCCATTATTTGAAATTAACTTCAAAGTACATGTATGTGTGTGTGTCCCAATACTTTGAAGTTAATTTCAAGTAAAATGATTTCAATAAGTCAGTTTTGATGTTGAAATCAGCAACTTCAAAAAATTCCTCCTCTGGAGTACAATTTTGAGGTGGCTGGCAATTAACAGCTAACACTTATTGAGCACTTAAAATGAGCCCACCATCCCACATGTGGTGGTTCTATCACCACAGAACTCGAATCCTTTCCTCCATCTTTGCCCAAATTTATTGAGGCAACTCCCTTTTTACTCTCTTCACCCTTCCTTTCCAAGCTGCAAAGTCAAACAACCAATCAAGAGACCTATTTTTAGTGCACCTACATGTTAACTGTGAGCTCCAAAAAGGCCAGCAAGGACTGGCCCTGAGCCACTTAATACTATGCATCAAGCACAGTGCCTGGCATACTCCACACAGTGGGCACTCAAACAATAGGTGAACAGTTCAGCAAAAATAAAACGAACCAACGTGAACACCTCCCAGCCTACCTGATGCAAACAGCTTTCACTAACAAACAAATGGACTTCTTCATTTTTATTATCTCAAATTAATAGAACAAGGTTTGACAGCAATGAAGTAGCTAGGAATGGTGGAACAGACTGAGGATGAGACTCAGGAAATAAAAAATACAGAGAAAAGCAAACTCACTTCTTCCTACCTACCATCTCCTTGGCAGACAACGAAAAGTAGATATTAAGCACTCTGGTCTATATGCAACAGCCCCATTTGCAAACTGGCAAATGGGACGGGGCCCTCCACAGGCCAAAGGAAAATTGATCTCAAGATTTTTTAATTTAGTATGTCATTTTTAGAAATAAGGTGCTTTGATTAATTTTAATGTGCAGCTTTGAAGCTGAAACTCCAATACTCTGGCCACCTCATGCAAAGAGATGACTCATTGGAAAAGACCCTAATGCTGGGAAGGACTGGGGGCAGGAGGAGAAGGGGACGACAGAGGATGAGATGGTTGGATGGCATCACCAACTCGATGGACATGGATTTGGGTAAACTCCGAGAGTTGGTGATGGACAGGGAGGCCTGGCGTGCTGCGATTCATGGGGTCGCAAAGAGGTGGACACGACTGAGCGACTGAACTGAACTGAACTGAAGCTTTTGATACAGACTCCCCCTCCACACCCCCCCCCCAACCCCTTGACACGTTCACTTCTTCTTCCCTGCTCTTCTTTTTCGCTTTTGGACATGGAATTTCAGCCAATCCAAGTGATTTGTCTGTACATCTGTAAGAGAAATAACTTACACACACCTAGAGCAACACTTTGTCAAGCTGCAGCACGTCTATCGATCATTTATGACAGCTCTCCCTACAATTAGTTTAAAAATATACATAAAAGTTGTAATTTAGGTTATAATACAAAAATAATGAACACAGCATTTCTAGTAGCCCTGTACTACTTTTTAGGCATGAACGGGGGGAAAAATATGCTCAGGAGTATACAGTAGCATTATATAACCATATTTTAAATATACTAAAATACTACAATTAAAAACTACTTGTGAAATGTAAGTTCTAGCCCTTAGCAGAAACCTAACACAAACTCTTAGCCAATAAAACATCAACTTTTGGTATTTATGAGCAAACATTTATGCTGCACTAAACTTCACTTAAAAACATCACTCAGTCAGAACGAGATAGATCAGAAAGTACTGAGCTGAAAACCTTTCCTCAGTATACTGTTAAATAAGAGGAAAGCAACTATAGAATAACATTTTATAGTTTATAAAAAAGAAAAGTATATATTCAAACAAGTGAGATTAGAGAAAGATGTCAAGAGATACACACCAACCTAAAACTGGTTATTTCAGTAAACTGATAAAGGAAGAGGAGGAACAAATGATTCTTTTTTTGGACATATCTGTATAATTTGTATTGCTGTAACAAGCAACCATTTGTAATTAATTTTTAAATAGAACAGAAGGTGAAAGAGAAAAATCAAGAGAAAAGTGTTCATAAACCTCAACCATTTAGCAATCAACCTATTTCAAGATGCACTTCTACAGATGTAATATTTATTTTGTAAGTATAACTGAATATTAGCATATTAAATATTCATGAAACTCAGTAAACTTCTCCCTGCATTCTTTCAAAAGAAGGGAGCAGCACAATTTCCTAAACAGACTTGGCTGGATACTATTATGCTACCCCTTTAGTATCTTCTTAATTTTAAACATATATAGACTCAACAGGAAAATCCTACAAACCATCTTCAGAGATGGCTTGGTTTCCTGGTGGATAATAATTTGACATAGCGTGAAACATCAACTTATTATTACTTTAATATTAAGGTCAACAGGATTATTCTGTATGCTCAACTCAGTATTCTAAACATCTAAAAGCCTTTAGTCCTTATCAAAACCTAGAAAAATGTCACGATGCCAGGAATGAAGAGACTGATGTCATTTTAAAAGTACCAATGTTGCAATACTCTAGTTCTATTACTATAGCCTTCAAAAATTAACAAGAAGTTAACTTCATACTTTCTTAAAGGCAAGCAATTTCTAGCCCCTAAAATGTATTTTCTTATCAAGTGGTATTTTTTTATTAGCACATAGATTTTATAAGCAGAAAACTTAAGCTTACATATGGTTATAGAAACAATGCAAACCAGTTTTATTGAAATCACATTAACTCTAACCACAATAAGATTTAATAATAGAGTCAGTGCATCAATGCCCTCATATTCGTGACTCACTGGTACTAAGAAAACAAGTTTGCATTCAGTTTACTGACTGGAGATCATAAGACCATCAACCTACATGTGGAAAGACAGTTTCAGGACAGGTAAAAGAAATGTGACACAGGTGATGCAAATTAAAGGATGTTTTCACACCTGTGATCACAGAAAATTGAATAATGGCATTCTCTTGTAAAAGCTTGAAATACATCAACTTATCTTATCCCAAAGAAACATGGTCCTAAGATTTATCTTAAAGTAAAGCCCTAATGCACCTCAAACATTCATGAAACAATTCCTGAATATACTGCATTATCATCTTAGTATAACATTAAATGAAACAAAGTCAGTTCAGCAATTCATTACTTACAGAATGGTTATTACATAGAAACACTGTGTGAGATGCAGTAGTCATTACAATATATACCTCGTCTTTAAGAAGCTTATAATCATATAAGAATGGAACATATGAGAATGGAACATGCTTACAAATGACTAAAACCTTTCTTAACCAAGGTTATTCATGTGAATCACAAGAGAGAGAGACTGACTTGAGCCCTAGTTTCTCTATTCTTTCAAGGATGGCACATAACTAACAGCCTTCCAGATGTATATGATGGATGGCTTAGGGTGTTAATGAGAGAAAATAATCAAAAGGCCAAGTATGGAAGACCACTGCCAGACTCCAAACTCTGTATTCTTGTTGCTGGATCACTGAGAGCCTTCAAATATTTTTAAGCCCAGAAGTAACATAATCAGACATGTAAAATGGTATTGCATAGCAAATAGTATAGATGGAGAGAGAGAACTGGAAACAAGACCAACTACAAGGCTGCAGAAATAATCTCAGCCTCCAGTATAAAAATGTCCTGAAAACAAGAGGATCAAAAAGGGTGAAAAGGGAAATGAACTGACTTCATAAATAACAAGGTTAGGAACAGAAGTAGCTGTCTCGAAGGCTTTCATCCAGGATGACGGGGAAGACAGTGACGACGTGAAACAATGTTAGAAATACAGTGGCTACAGGTTATAAAGAAAGAATAGTTTTTGTTTTTTTTAAAGCATGTTACTTTTTTCTACGCCTTTAACTATGATAGATCTATTTTAGAATATTTATATTAAAATAAATTAAAACCATCATTAAAGACTAGATTTTAAAGCATGTATATCTCTACAGCACTTCTTCAGAATAAAATACTAACAAAATCGTAAGAAACTTTAAACAACTTGATGTCTTGGAAATAAAGAATTCCACCACTTAACTACCAGAAACCAGCTTATTAAGAGATGCATTTAGATATATCACTTAGTCCTCTAGAATACCTCCATTAATACTGATCGGTATTTATCCCCAAAGATAATAAAAGACTGAGATCAGACCAATGAATGAGCACAGTATATGTAACTTTAGCTTGTTCCGCTGAGAATCACTGTAAATTCTCTTCAAATTTACTTCTTATTGAATGATCCATCAATAAGCTATCACCAGTCTTTAGCCAACACTTTAAGAAAAACTTTCCCTAAGAAAAGGAATGATAAATTTTGTCTAAAAGTGTTTGAAGAAATTAGAGGGAAAATGTTGCAGAAATGCACAACAAGAATGTAAGATCTTTCCCTAACTGGTCCTGAAATTAAACTTTGAATATGGAGACATGAATATGGGGTGAAATACAGAAGTCAGCTTAAGACTTCAACTGTGTAGTATGTTTCCCCTACTTACTTCTCCTACCCCTCAAACAAGTCTTGAATAACTAGGGCATTGGCACCATCAACTCAGAAACACAAGAATCTTTGCCTGAGACCCAATCTGTCTTCATAAACCCTATTCTAAAATGTGTGCTAAAAAAAATTTGATGGAAAACACATGAATGTTCCTTTCTATTTATCTGTTACTTGTTTATTTCCGCTTCTGTCCTCTGTGAGACAATGTGATCATGTTATTGCTCCTTTTAGTAGTCAGATTACTCAATGTCACAAAGTAGGAAAATAGCTTAGAGAATGATTTTGAGATGGCAGGGATATTTACTGAATTATCTGAGGCAGCAAAAGTATCTGCTTTCTGAAAAGAGAGAAGCAGAACAGGATAAGCAATAAGAACAAAGATTTAGTGTCAGGGTCCTTGGTTCATATTCCAGCTCTGATACTTGTGAGCTTTGCTATGTCTCAAGTTCTTTATCTATAGAATGGGCATTATAACACTACATAAACAACCCTGTGAGGTAAAATCAAATCAGTGCTTTCCATACCTGGCTGGTCACCAGAAGTGCCTGGGAAACTTTTATTAGAATCATAATATCCCAAGCCCCATTCTATACTTTCAGGGGTATGGTCCAGGGGTATTGTTTTGTTTTTCTGAACAAATTCCAAAGATGATCCTTACATACTGGTTACAACTGGAAATCAAGGGGAAGTTTTACGTATTTTTTCATATTTTTATATAATGTATATATTAATACATCTATGTAACTTACCAGTACTCTAGTACACTATAAATGTACAATTAATGCTTGATACAACTATCAATCATTTTTTGAAGGAGAAATAAAACTGAGCATTTTGTGACAAGAGGGCCACTGAGTAGTCTTACAGAAGTAGTTTGCATAAACTTCACCAAAAATGAGACAGCATGACACTATACTGTTTGAGATAGTGAAAGAAGACAAAAATGAAGTTCCACATTGATGACAATGCTCCTTTTCCACAACACGGTTCATGACAGAAGGAAAGCATAAAGTCAGGCATGTCTTGTATTTTCCACAGTAAAGTCTGACCATCTCAGTCATTCCATCTCAAAACCTTTTTAAGTTTATTCCTTATTTTTCAGTAATTCATACAAACTGTGTGTATGTACAGAACACAAGCACCAAATAAATGTGTACAAAAATATTAACGACTGCAAAAAATACCTAAAGCCCACAGAGGTGGATACTCATTGAACATTCCTAGTTGCCATTTATGAATAAGGGTTCATCTTTCCTTGTTATAAGTCCAAACCCAGCATTTCTAAATAAAGTGGCCTCAAATATAAGATATCCAGACTTTTAAATAAAAATACCCAGCCAAACTTTTTAAGCTAGTATTTTATATAAATCAATGTTATCTATAGGATTATATTATTATATTTAAAGTTTTATGATGAAACTTAATAAATTTGTTTTTAAATGTAGTGTCCAGTTTGTTTCTATTGTATCACAAATTCAGGGTAAATTCAGATACTATCACAGTATGAAACATTCTTTCTTTCAGATGTAGATATTAAACAAAAAATAGTTACCACCAATAACAAGGTAAAGTGTATTCTATGGGCACTTGGAGTAAACTACATATATTTGTTAGGCACTATATTTTTTAAATTTTAAAGTATTTTTTAAAGTATTTTTAAAAGATGATTTTTAACAAACCCACAACTTATCTACTAATGTTAAAAATTAAAATATTTCAGCTATACAAAATATAGTGTGTTTACCTAATTTACTAAATAAAGAATGTTACCTTTAGGCTTATTTCTCTCTATATATTTTACAAAGATTACACGGATCAATGATCTAATGCTAACAGATTGGTTCAAGCACCAAGAAAAGAATATGTTATGTAAATAAAGCTTAATGGGAAGAAGTTGTTTTGGTCATTAAATTATAGGACTTAACCATTTTCTTCTACCAAGTTTTAACTGTTAATCCTACTGGTATTAGAGAAACAAAGTTAAACCAAAAGATCCAGAGGCGGAAGCAATGTGATCTTAAAAATCAAAGAAATACAAATTACAGTTTAAAGACATCTCAAGTAAGTAAACCAAAAATTACCACTTTCCTCTCTGCCTGTAGAATATTAACTACTTTTGTTAAAAATCCTTATAAAGCACTGAATCAGCTGCCACTGTCCTCATAATAGAGAATGAAGAAAAACTTCATGATTTATTCTGACTACCCACAACACCTATAGTTTCAGATATTCAGTGTTGAGGGAAAAAGAATCAAGGGCATTAAAAAAGTTTTCAGACTTCAGTTACACACTTGATATGCTGCAAATAAAATATATATACTTGGAACTACAACACATGATGAGAAACGCTGCCCTTTTGCTCCTCTTCCCTAGAACATTTTCCAGGTGTATCCTCTTCATGCCTGTGTGAAACCTCTTTATTCCACATTCCTGGTTACTTACTGAATTCTCCTCCATGATTAAAAGAATGTTTTGACAAGTCTTGAAAAAGGCACAAAAACTTAGGAATGGGGGAGAAAAATAGAAGGGAAAGAAAAACTTTTGATACCACTTCTCCATCATCAATTACTTCTCAAGAAACACAGCAGAGTGTATCCCACATTTATAAGTACTATAATCACAGTAAAACTCTCCAAAGAAGAACAGGAATGGGAATACTGTTCATTCTACTCTATCTCAACGCCTAAGTTTAGGATATAGCAAATTAATAAATTTGCAAAAGTAGCTAAGGTTCCCATGACAATAAACATTCAAAAATTAACTCTAAAGGAAAATGATTTGTAACTACCTACTGTGGTTTCTCCATAGGAGTATTTCTTTAAAATATACAATCAAAAACAGCATGAAGTATTAGACAATAACTTACTTGAGTTGGAACGAGCACAGGAGGGTAAGCCATCTTATGATGCCTGTACACCCAAAACGCACAAATGACAAGCCCCGCAATTAACATAAGTGGCACCAAAGAATAGAGCAAGATGTTGTAATAGGGAGGCTTAGGTGTTACTGGATTCGAAGTAGCTGTGGAAAAGAGGAGGAAGAAAAATCATTCAGATTTGGTCAATAAAATTCCACAATAAATATTTATTAGAGTGCCAAATTGTAGGAGAAAAATAGAAGAGGAGAAGGTGGGAGTAAATTATTCTAACACAAACAAGTTTTGTTTTCAATCTACTAGTTGAACAGACTTATGTGTTTTCCCTGTGAACTTACGCTGTGTGACCTCCATCTCCGGAAAATAAGAAAACCTTTCGTTACACATATTGCCCTCACAGCAACAAAAATATACTTCAGGGCTATCTTTTTTTTCTATACAATCAGTCCTATAAATAAAGAGAGAAGAAATAATTAAAACCAACATTATTATTCTGAATCTACAATAGGTGTTTTACTAAAGTTCTTCTCAGAGATAAAATAATGAGGAAGTCATTTATAGTCAACTTTGAGATTTTTATTAATATTCAACAATCAAGTCAAAAATGTTCCTTGAAACCAATTACGAAATATCATCAGAAAAAAATCCAACAGCTGATTTTATAACAATCACATTGGCTCCGTGAAATGACTTCTTTAATTTGGATTTTAATGATCAATCTAAGGAACCATCTTTTGATTGTTTTAATTATTAGAAAAGCTTGAAGAGGAACATAAAGTCAATGAAGAAATTTGGTCTAAGAGTGCTTTATCCTCACAGGAAATAGAGCCTTTCCATTTTATGAATACAAAAACTGAACAATATATATAAAAAACTGTATGTGTGCATACACACATAAATACATACACACACACACACACACACACACACACACACACACACACACACGTATACAGATAAATGAGCTTCCTTGGTGGCTCAGACAGTAGAGTCCACTTGCAATGCAGAAGACCAGGGTTAGATCCTTGGGTCGGGAAGATCCCCTAGAGAAAGGAATGTCTACCCATGCCAGTATTCTTGCCTGGAGAAATACATGGACAGAGGAGCCTGGCAGGCTACAGTCCATGGAGTCTCAGAGAGTCAGACATGATTGAGCAACTAACACTTTCACTTTCACTTCTCATACATATAAATACACAGGCACAAAGAAATCCTTGCTCATATCTCATGGCAGAACACATTTCAACATCAGAGACTTAAATCATTCTTGGGAATTAAGCCATTTTTGCAGCAGAATTAAATTCCCTGAACACAATGAACAGGGCTAAAGATTTAACAAGAGCAATTTCTAACATCAAACATAGAGGCCCGAGTAACTCAAAAACTGACTAGAGTTGGGTTGATTTAGAGAACAGGAAGGCAGCCTTCTATATAGGAACTGAGTTACCGAAAAGACAGAGATTTAGCCTCTAGATCAAACCCTAATCAACCATTAAAAATTACTTATACCTAATTTTTAAAAGCATATATTTAAATTGCTAATAACATCAGGTATATTAAAAGACATATTACAAATAAACTGTAAACTTTTACAATGGTTGTTGAAAATAAGGTTGAATTTAACTCTACAGTGAAAAGCCCAAGAAATTTCAGGGAGAAGGCAATTTTACCAAAATCAAACTTTGAAATAAAATTTATACCAACATCTATTTAGTAGAAAGTAAAAGACAAATGAAAGTTAAATTTTTAATAATTTATAAAGACAAATATATAAATTCAAAATTTAATATCCAGAATTATGCCCCAAATTATAGGTTAATATAATTAAATACTAGCCTAGTTAATGCAAGGAAATTACTTTTCACCAATTTCATTCTTCATTTTCCCTGTCTCTTCCTCCGTACTTTGACATTTCTTGAATCTTCTTTTTCTTACTCTTATTTATCTGACTATTCTTAATATTTCCTTTTTAATCAAATTCAGAACATAAAAACAAAAATTCACATATATTTAAATTAGCACTTAACCCTCAGAAACAAAGCTGGTGTAGTAATTATCCCTGTAAGAGCAGGCATTTGCACTGACCAACTCACCATTATCCAGCAAAGTTTAATCTCAAGCAATACTGGTTTTAGGTGAGAAGCCAGTACCTTTTCACAATAAAAAGAACAGAGATCCTTGAGCTCAACTAATAAAAGATAGTCTTCAATTAGCTTAAGTTGAACGGTTCTTTGAAGACCTACAAAACCTTCTAGAACTAACACCAAAAAAAGATGTCCTTTACATCACAGGGGCCTGGAATGCAAAAGCAGGAAGTCAAGAGATGCTGGAGTAACAGTCAAGTTTGGCCTTGGAGTACAAAATGAAGCAGGGCAAAGGCTAATAGAGTTTTGCCAAAGGACACACTGGTCACAGCAAACACCCTCTTCCTACAACACAACAGATGACTCTACACAGGGACATCACCAGATGGTCAATACCGAAATCAGACTGATTACATTCTTTGCAGTTGAGGATGGAGCTCTATACAGGCAGCAAAAACAAGACTGGGAGCTGACTGTGGCTCAGTATATGAACTCCTTATTGCCAAATTCAGGCTTAAATTGAAGAAAATAGGGGAAACCACTAGACCATTCAGGATGACCTAAATCAAACCCCTTATGATTATACAGTGAAAGTGACAAACAGATTCAAGAGATTAGATATGGTAGAGTGCCTGAAGAACTATGGATGGAGGTTGATAACATTGTACAGGAGGTGGTAATCAAAACCATCCCCAAGAAAAAGAAATGCAAAAAGGCAAAATGGTTGTCTGAGGAGGCCTTACACATGGCCAAGTAAAGGAGAGAAGTGAAAGGCAAAGCAGAAAAGGAAAGATACAACCATCTGAATGTAGAGTTCCAAAGAAGAGCAAGGAGATAAGAAAGCCTTCCTCAGTGAACAATGCAAAGAAATAGAGGAAAACAATAGAATGGGAAAGAAGAGATCTCTTTAAGAAAATTAAGAGATAACAAGGGAATACTTCATGCAAAAATGGGCACAATAAAGGACGTGGTATGGAGCTAACAGAAACAAGGTATTAAGAGGTGGCAAAAATACACAGAAGAACTATACAAAAAGGATCTTAATGACCCAGATAACCAACATGGTGTGATTACTTATCTAGAGCCAGATATCCTGGAATTCGAAGTAAAATGGGCCTTAGGAAACATGACTATGAACAAAGCTAGTGGAGGTGACAGAATTCCACTTGAGCTATTTCAAATCCTAAAGGATGATGCTGTGAAAGTGCTGCACTCAATATGCCAGCAGATCTGGAAAACTCAGTAGTGGCGAAAGGACTGGAAAAGGTCAATTTGCATTCCAATCCCTAAGAAAGGCAATGCCAAAGAATGTTCAAACTACCACAAGATTGCACTCATCTCACACGCTAGCAAAACAGTGCTTACAATTCTCCAAGCCAGGCTTCAACAGTACGTGAACGAAGAACTTCCAGATATTCAAGCTGGATTTAGAAAAGGCAGAGGAACCAGAGATCAAATTGCCAACATCTGTTGAATCATTGAAAAAGCAAGAGAGTTCCAGAAAAACATCTCCTTCTGCTTTATTGACTACGCCAAAGCCTTTGACTGTGTGGATCACAACAAACTGTGGAAAATCCTTAAAAAGATGGGAATACCAGACCACCTGACCTGCCTCCTGAGAAATCTATCTGCAGGTCAGGAAGCAGCAGTTAGAACTGGACATGGAACAACAGACTGAGTCCCAATTGGGAAAGGAGTATGTCAAGGCTGTATATTGTCACCCTGCTTATTTAACTTAGATTCAGAGTACATCATGTAAAATGCTGGGCTGAATGAAGCACAAGCTAGAAGCAAGACTGCCAGGAGAAATATCAACAGCCTCAGATATGCAAATGACACCACACTTATGGCAGAAAACGAAGAGGAACTAAAGAGTCTCCTGGTGAAGGTGAAAGAGGAGAGTGAAAAGGCTGGCTTAAACGTAACATTCAGAAAACTAAGATCATGGCATCTGGTCCCATCACTTCATGGCAAACAGACAGGGAAACAATGGAAACAGTGACAGACTTTATTTTCTTGGGCTCCAAAATCACTGCAGATGGTGAATACAGCCATGAAATTAAAAGACACTTGCTCCCTGGAAGAAAAGCTATGACCAACTAGACAGCGTATTAAAAAGCAGAGACATCACTTTGTTACAAAGGTCCGTCTAGTCAAAGCTGTGGTTTTTCCAACAGTCATGTACAGATGTTGATAGTTGGATCATAAAGACAGATGAGCACAGAATAACTGATGTTTCGAACTGTGGTGCTGGAGAAGACTGTTAAGAGTCCCTTGGACCTCAAGGAGATCAAAACAGCCAATCCTATAGGAAATTAGTCCTGAATATTCACTGGAAGGTCTGATGCTGAAGCTGAAGCTCCAGTATTTTGGCCACCTGATGCAAAGAGCCAACTCACTGGAAAAGACGCTGATGCTGGGTAAGATTGAAGTCAGGAGGAGAAGGCAACGACAGAGGATGAGATGGTTGGATGGCATCACTGACTCAATGGACATGAGTTTGAGCAAATTCCAGGAGATTGTGAAGGACAAGGATGCCTGACGTGCTGCAGTCCATGGGGCTGCAAGAAGTCGGACATGACTAAGCAACTGAACAACAAGTTTTGAATAGAGATTATCCCCAAACTTCATTTTTCCCCAACTTCTTTCTCTTTAGCTTTTTTTTTTTAAGTTGAGATATGATTGGCATATAACAATAGTTTCAGGAGTACAAACTAATGATTGAATATTAAAGTATATTGTGAAGTGATCACAATAATCTAGTTAACATCCCATCACCACACATTTACAATTTTTTTTCCTTGTGAACAAAACTTTTAAGATTTTCTCTTGTAGCAACCTTAAAATATACAATATGGTATTATTAACTATAGTCCCCATTACACCACATTCTCCATTATATCCCTAGGACTTCTTTGTTTTATAACTGATAATTCATATCCTTTTGATTCCCTTCACCCATTTTGCCCACTTCTCACCCTCGGCCTCCAGCAACCACAAACAGTTCTCTCCATATATATGGGTTTGTGTTTGTTTTTTCTTTTTTAAGATTAACATACAAGTGAGATCATATGGTATTTGTTTTTCTCTGTCTGACATTTCACTTAGGATAATGCCCTAAAAGTCCATCGGTATTATCATGAATGGCAAGGTGCTCTTTTCATAGATGAAAAAGATTCCATTGTATATACAAAGCATATTTCCTTGATCCAGTTATTCACTGACAGACACTTAGGTTGCTTCCACATCTTGGCTATTGTAAATAATGTGGCAATGAACGTGGTGGTGCATTTATCTTTTCAAGTTTGTGCTTTTCCTTCCTTTGGACATATACTCAAAAGCAGAACTGCTATATCATTGCTATTTTTAGTTTTCTGAGGAAAATACTGTTTCCCCAGTGGCCCTACTTATCCTTTCATAATAGCAAATATTACTTAATGATCACCTCTGTTAATAAGCAAATAATCAGAAATACAGCTAAAATGTGTAATTATAGAGCAGTAATCCTTGGAAAATTCACAGATGCAGAAATATACCCTAACTACTATGTACCTAAATGACTATTTTAATTTCTCACCAAAAGTGGAACTAATTCAATTTTCATGAGTTTATTCAACACATTTTACTATTGATCACATATGGGCAATCAACCACAGATTTACAGTAATCAATTAAAGTCCCTGCAAGTAGATCAAGACATAGCTAGATTCTGTGAGTGTTCTTAGTCATTTGGCTCCAAAAAATCTGGTTATCTAGGATTTTTCAGCTTCTGCAGTCATCAGCACCCACCCACAGTGAAAATCTTGTGGCCCGGGCAGTTTAAGTGATCGGCTCAACATCTAGGGACCCTTTACAGAAAGATCACAGGCAGTCAATAACATATCCACTGTATCCCCTGTATTTTATTTCCAGTACAGAATAAAACAATTTAAGCAAAACCTTTCAAATAAAACGTAGCTTTCTATGAGGGCTGTGTTAGTTCTGATATAATTCTGAATGTCAAGTTAAAATGTCCCTTGGGATAAAGAACAAAGGCCTACTCTGCAAGGAAAAAAGGGGAAAATGTAGTGAGATCAATTTCTTACAGATACATAAAGAGGGAAACTAAAAGGAAATTTAATACTATGATTAAGCTTTATTCTCTTTCAGGATAGATTTTCAACAGATATACTCTCTTTTAAAGCAATTTTAAAAATCCCTTTTCATTAAAATAGCTGTTTAAAAAAAAAAAACAATCCTACAACATAGGGAAATAAATGTTTCTTATCTAAAGTTTTCACTACTTGGTAGATAATTCGAAGTAACAGAAGATAAAACATAAATATGCTGTATTTGTTTTATTACTTCAAAATATGTATTTTGTCATCAACATTTATAATGATCTTTATACTCTCTCTCATCTTTAAGAAGAAGCATTTAAGTGAAAATCCATGCATTGATCCTTCCCCTTTCAAAAAAGAGGGAGAAGTGAAAATTATTCAACACTATCATGAACAAAATGCCTTCTTACCTGTCATAGCAGTTGATATCATCCAGCCAACAACCTTGCTTCACTATTTCAATGGAACCAGAAATATTCTTCCACGTAGCAAAACAATGCCGCCGTTTATCTTTGTCACCGTAACAGGATTCAACACCAGTGCGATTGGTTCTATCTCTTTCCCAATTAGCATTATAGAAAATACACTCCTGAGTTTCTGATCTACCGAGTATAGCACCTATAAGATAATAAAACAACAACTTAATATATTTGTTCTTACACTGTCTCCCAGTATACCAAATTTCAGGTCTTCCTAAAATGTCAATAATTTACTGTCTTACTATTATAACATTGGGTTTAGGTTTCCAGGTCCATCTTTGTATTTAGGTATAATAAACATAGTAGAAAGTAACCAAATAAGGCACATTTTCTCTGTAAAAGACCAGCTTTACTTAAGAATGTCCTTGATGAAAAGCAGTAACATTGTTAATTTTCTTAAATGTTGACCCTTGAGTCAAGATTTCTTCTCAATATTCTGTGTGACAAAGTGATAACTAACCAAAAGCACGTCTGCTGCACACTGCAGTACAATGATTGCCTCCAGAAAAAGCCCTTGCATGACTGAGTTGTAAACTAAATCAATCATGGTTATTCAGACCTATCTGGCAAAAATGTTCTCAAAATGAACCAAATTAAACCTGTTACTTCAAGAAAAACAATTGACAGTATGCACTGCCAATAATAAAATATGAGTTTCCAAGCAAAAATAAGAATTTTGGAAAAATTATATCAACCACCACCATTAGCCTGACACCTTCCCAATATTTAAAGAATTTTCTGACGAGGTCATTGGTAATATTAACAAATATGACTTTTAAATACAGAATAATAAGATGTGTCAACATTTAAAAGGTCTATATAATTCAGAGAACCAATATTTTCCAAGTGAATTCTGTGTGACATTTGAAAAACACTCATGGGTTTAAAAAAAAAAAAAATCCATTCCGTGTTCAATATAGCCAAGTAGACTCTAACATTACAGAGGACAAAAAGTTCATTAGTGGTTTCAGATTCCATACTGTACTAACTTTTAAGAAACCATCTCTTGCTTTATATGGAAAAGCAAGAGAACTGGAATACTCAAAATAATTCTGAAAAAGATGTACAAAAGAGAACTCATACTACTTGATTTTTGGGCAGTTTTTTTGGTCATGCTGCATGGCTTGCGGGATCTTAGTTGCCCACCCAGGGATTGAACCTGGGCCATGGCAGTGAAAGAGCCTAGTCCCTAACCACTGGACCACCAGGGAGTTCCCCATACTAATTGTTTTTAAGTCTTACACTAAAACTTCAACAATCAAGACAATGCAGTCTTAGTAAAGAGACATGCACCTAGGGGACAGAACCAGAGAATCCAGAAACAGACCCATACACATACGGTCAACTGATATACAGCAAAGGTGCCAATGCAATGTACTTAGAGAAAATAAAGTCTTCCAACAACTGACGCTGGAACAATTAGACATCTATATGCAGAACAAAGAACCTCAACTCATAACAACTCATAGCTCATGCCATATACAGAAATTAACTCTAAAAATATCACAGACCTAAAATAAAATCTTAAACTATTATTATACAACTTATAAAAACAAGAAAAATCTTGTGACCCTAAATTATTAACATGAAAGATTTGTTAAAATCCAAAAAAATAGGAGCTACAAAAGAAAAAAAATGGACTTCAAAAGCTGAACTTCATTAACATTGAAACTTCTCTTTGAAAGTTAAGGGAAAAAATTCAGACTGGGAGAAAATACCTGCAAATTATATACCTAAAAAAGAACAGATATTCAAAAAATATAAAGATCTATCACAACTCAATAATAAGAAAACATATTACCTAATTTCTAAAAAATGGGCAAGAGATTCAGACAGACGCTTTATCAAAGAAATATGAATGGGATATACTACATAAAAAGATACTCAATATCACTAACCAGGGAAATGCAAACTAAAACTAGATCTGATATTCATTAGAATGACTAATATAAAAATAAAAACATACAGTCTCAAGTTTTGGGAAATATGTAGAGCAACTGCAACTTCCATACATTGGTAGTGGGAATGGCAAACTGGCTCAGTAACTCAGGAAAAAGTCTTCTTACAGTGAAACATGCATCTACCATATTACACAGCAATCTCATGCCTAGGTATTTAAGAAACGAAAATATAGATCCATGCAAAAATCTGTAATTTTTAGAGTGGCTTTATTCAGAATCACCAGAAACCACCCAATATCTAGCACTGATAGATGGAAAACTAAACATCTATACAATAAAAATAAATGAACTGGTGATAGCTGCAACTAAATGGATAAACTGTAAACACATTATGCTAAAAACAAAAATGGACTGAAAAGGCTACATACTGTAGGATTCCATTTACCAATATTTTGGAAAAGGCAGAAGTACAGGTATGAAAATCAGATCAGAAGTTAACAGTGAGGGGAGAGGGCTAATTACAAAAGGGTATAAGGAAACTTTTATTGGTGATGGAACTATTCCACATTTTTATTGTGGTTATGGTTATATAATTCATGAGTTAATCAGATCGCACAGACTTGTGTATCTAAACAAAATATATTTTATTCTCTGCAACGTATACTTCAGTCAACTTGACTTAAGAAAACAAAACCATCAAAGAAATTACCACTTGTTGAGTTATGGTGTACCATCAAAGAAAAATATCCACAATGATCTTAAAAAGCTATTATACTCCCCATTTTTCTAAATATATGTCGTGTATGGCCAGATTTCCTCCATGTCAAAACATCACAAGTTTTTGCATCACAACAAACTGAGTGGAAAAACAGATACAAGAATTCAGTTGTCATCTACTAAAACAATTATATAGAAATTTGTAAAAAAATTTGTCTCATTTTGTATAAAATATTTTCCATAAAAATCTATTCTTTTGTTAACATATAATGGATTTATTATTGACACTTTTAAATAAATATTTTTTAATTTTCTGCCCTAATTTCTAATATGATGATATTTATAGATACAAACCACATAAAAATCTCCTTGGGCTAAGTCTAAAGAAGTTCAGAGACCACAAAGTTTCTAAATTATTCCTTTTCAGAAACCTGTTGAAAAAAACAGCAAATTAAGTTTCTTCCTTTACTAAATAACCCAAAAGCAAACATGCACTACCTGTATTATCTCACAACAGAAACTGGCAAACTTTTTCTGGAAAGGGCCAGACAGTAAATATATTAGGCTTCGTTGGCCTTATGGTTTCTTTTACAACTACTCAATTCTGCCAATGCAGCACAAAAGCATCCAATGGACAGTAAATGAATGAGCACTGCTACATTTCAATAAAACTTTACTAATGGACACTGAAGACTGAATTTCATGTAATTTTTATGTCACAAAATATTCTTTTGTAAAAAAAATTTTCCCCCACCATTTAAAAATGTAAATATCATTCTGAGTTCACAGGCTGGATTTGGCCTACAGGCTCTGTGGTCAGCTATTTCTTGAAACAACATTCTAATTTCTAGCTAACTGGACTTTGCTTTTGCTTGTTTTGTTTTGCTGGGGGCAGGGGGTTTTCTATGAACTATCACTTGTATATAACTCACGTTAAAAACAACTATTAATTATTTTTAATTTCCAAAAGAAGACTCCACTGAGGCATACAACAACATTTAAAGTAAACAAAACTGACCGCCAAAAAAGTACATTGCCTAGAACAAAAATGGCAAATACAACAGGTTTTATCTTTGGCGTCAATTCCAATCAGTTAAGAGTGGCTGCCAGAAGCAATGTACTGAGAAAGACGATGCAGTAAAGCGCCTTGGAATTGGTATAGAAGGAGGGGAGAAAACACCAGTTTCGTTTCTTTGTCACCTCTGGTCTAGAAAAAAGATAGCGATTACTTTTTATTTAATACTTCTCAATATTTAATGGTAAGATTTCAGAATGACTTTCTAGATCTAGACTATCATTTGATATTATTCACACACAGAAAACTGCTTATGGGGAAAACTGAAAATTTTGCCAACCCCCTTCCATATCTTCAAGTTGATTCAGTAATCAGTCTTTATCCCATCATATCTCTAACTGAACACTAAATACAATAACATAATTATAAAAATAAAGCACGTTACATGTACTGTTATGTTCTTATGCTCACCTAGTGACTTTAAAGGTGTACTTCTAAAAAGGACAGTAAAAGTTACCTATATTTTCTAGTTTTTAACAGCATTTCACAATTTAAGATTTTCTTAAACTGTAAATTTCTACCATAGGTTTATTCTAACAAAGTAATTACAAATAGTACGATTTTCATAAGAAATAAATGGACATAAAAGGTCTATGTGTGGGGTTTATTATAATGGTTCCTAACCCATAATGGGCATCAGAATCCCTCATGTGTTTTCTCAAATTGATCTTTGAGTACCATTTTGTATGCCCCAGGAATGAGCAGCTGAAAAGTACATGAGGTCAGCAGGGGGGTATATAGAGATACAGATACTATGTGTATGTTTTCTTTGCTTCTTTTGGCAAAGGCTCACTGGTGATCTAATGTTCCTTCCCAGTTCAGATTTGGCTTAGAAGACTGTGAACTGAAGGAATTTAGTTTACACGCTGTGACCTTGAACAAGTTACCAAATCTTGCACTGCTTTGCTTCCACAATTGATTCAATCTCCCTAACAATTCCAAAATTACTATGGATAATTCTGTAGTTTCATAACTCATACTCAGGCTAGTTATAGCAAATCAGTAAGTCTATCACAGAATCAAGTATTAGAATTATTTTTGGTAACTATTTCAGATAATAGTTCTATTTCCAGCCTACGTCTTATACATAATAATTGATACTGACAATTTCATTTTTTCCTACCATTTAAAAAAAGAAAAAAGGCAATACACAGGACCTAAAACTTGTTAAAACAGCCCTGTAAAAGTCATACGCAAATCTAAGATACTCCTCCAATGAGGAAAAAGTAAATTTTATCTAATGTGAATGCATCTGAGAACAACTGGGTTTCTGTTTTTTAAAAGCATGAAGTAGTAAAATAATACATCAGCATTAACTTTACACAGTCTCTTTCAGAACCAGATGAAGAGGGACTACTTCACAACTAATTTTATGAAGCATGTATTATCTTAATACAAAAATCAGTCAAAGACAGAACAAAAAAAGGTGAACAGGGTATACAGACCAATATCACTAGGACAGTATCACCAACTCAGTGGACATGAGTTTGCGCAAACTCCAGGAGATAGTGAAGGACAGGGAAGCCTGGTCTGCTGCAGTCCATGGGGTCACAAAGAGTTGGACATGACTTAGCAACTGAACAACAACAACAAATTAGATGAAAAAGTTCTCAACAAAATTTTAGCAAACAAAAATCCAAAAACTATATTTTAAGTAATTTGCCACAACCAAGTAGGATCTATTCCAGGCATGAAGGCTAATTTGATATTCAAAAGTCAATAAATGCACTTTGCCAACAAGCAGACAAAAAGAGAAGAATCATATGGTCTATCAGTCTAACCAGAATAGAGAGAAACTTCCGCAAACTGAGAAAGAGCACCTACCAAAAAACTTACAGCTAAGATCATACTGTATGGTGAAAGACTGAATGCTTTCCCCCAACATCAAAAAGAAGGCACTGATGTCTACTTCTACCACTTTTATTTAACATAGTATTGAAAGTTTTAGCTATTGCAATAAGGCAAGAAAAAAAAAATTAAAGACATACCAACTGGAAAAGGAAATATAAAACTGTTTCTATTTGCAGATAAAATGATTATCTATTCAGAAAATACTAAGGAATCTTCAAACAACAACAAAAAATGCTAGAATTAAGTGAGTTCAGTAAGGTCACAGAAAACAAATCAACACACAAAAATCAATTATGTTTCTTTACACTGACAATGAACAAGCAGAACTGAAATTAAAAATTAAAAGTATCAGTTACTATTGCTTCTAAGAAAATAAAACACTTACGTATAATTTAATAAAGAACATATAGGATTTATATGATGAAAATTATAAAACACTGATGAAAGAAATCAAAGAAGACCTAATCACTTGGAGAAACACACTGTGTTCAAGGATTGGAAGAGTCCACATAACCAAGATTTCGATTCTTCTTAAACTGATATATTCATATTTATATATATACCCATATATATATATATACACATCTATATATATAATATACAATTCATATTAAAATCTCAGCAAATTTCTCTGTAGACAATAAAAGAGCTTTTTCTAAAATCTGCTGAAAAATAATAATAAAGAGAAAAATCATTCTTCCTGATGTTAAGGCTTACCACATAACTGCAGTAAATATGACAGTGTGGTACTGGTGGCGAGATAAACACAAAGATCAATGGAACAGAAGGAGAATCCAGAAACAGACCCAAACAAATATGCCCGTTTAATTTCAACAAATGAACAAAAGAATTTCAATGGAGGAGAGACAGCCTTTTCAGCAAATGGTGCTGGAGCAAAGGTTATGGTTCAAGCAAATATTTCTTTAATGCCCTACCCTTTGCAATCTATCATCATCTTAATCATTTCTGAAAGCCCAGCTCTTGCAAAAAGTTTTCCAGGCTAAATCTTGCACATGCGACAATTTTCAAGTTTTATCATCAGAACTCCTGCTTCCCTCCCACAAAATGCACACTACTTGCCATCCAACATAAAATATTTTATTTCATATTTATTCACTGTTTTAGATAGTTGTTTATATATGCCTTTTCATACATTAAAACGTCATTCGGTCTAAGACTATCTTACTTGCCCTCCAAACATTTGTTGTTGTTCAGTCACTAAGTTGTGTGCAACTCTTTGCAACCCCATGGTGGCACCACATGAGGCTCCTGGGTTCTCCACTCTCTCCTAGAATTTGCTCAAATGCATGTCCATTAAGTTGGTGATGTTATCTAACCATCTCATCCTCTGCTGCCCACACCCCGCCACCCCTCATCTCCTTTTGCCTTCAATCTTTCCCAGCATCAGGGTTTTTTTCCAATGAGGTGGCTCCTTGTCTGCATCAGAGGCCAAAGAATTGGAGCTTCAGCATTAATCTTTCCAATGGATATTCAGGTTTAATTTCCTTTAGGATTGACTCATTTGATCTCCATGCAGCCCAAGGGATTCTCAAGAGCCTCTCCTGCACCACAATTCAAAAGGATCAATTCTTCAGCTCTCAGCTTTCTTTATGGTCCAACTCTCACAAATCTATACATGACTACTGGAAAAACCATAACTTTGACTAGACTGACCATTGTCTACAAAGCAAGGTCTCAGCTTTTTTAATACATTGTCTAGGTTTATCATAGCTTTCCTTCCAAGGAGCAAGCATCTTTTAATTTCATGGCTACAGTCCCTGTCCACAGTGATTTGGCAACCCAAGAAAATAAAATCTGTCACTGCTTCTACTTTTCCCCTTTCTATTTGCCATAAAGTGATGGGACCTAATGCCATGGTCTTAGTTTTTGAATGTTGAGTTTCAAGCCAGCTTTTTCACTCTCCTTTTTAACTCTCATGAAGAGGCTCTTTAGTTCCCCTTCACTTTTTGCCATTAGAGTGGAATCATCTTTATATCTGAGGTTGTTGACATTTCTCCTGGCAGTCTTGATTCCAGCTTGTGCTTCATCCAGCCCAGCATGTTGCATGATGTACTGTGCACAGAAGTTAAACAAAAGCAAGTTGACAATATACGGCCTTGGTGTACTCCATTCCTGATTTTGAACCAGTCCACTGTTCCATGTCTGGTTCTACATGGTGCTTCTTGACCCACATACAGGTTTCTCAGGAGACAAGTAAGGTAACTGGTACTCCCATCTCATTAAGAATTTTCCACAGTTTGTTGTAATCCATACAATCAAAGGCTTTAGCACAGTCAATGAAGCAGAAGCAGATGTTTCTCTAGAATCCCTTTGCTTTCTCCATGATTCAACAAATGTTGGCAATTTGATCTCCAGTTCCTCTGCCTCTTCAAAACCCAGTTTGTATATTTGGAAGTTCTTGGTGCACATACTGCTGAAGCCAAGCTTAAAGGATGTGGAGCATTACCTTGTTAGCATGTGAAATGAGCACAACTGTAAGGTAGTCTGAACATTCTTTGGCACTGCCCTTCTTTGGGAATGGAATAAAAACTGACCTTTTCTGGTCCTGTGGGCACTGCTGGGTTCTCCAAATGTGCTGACATACTGAGTGCAGCACTTTCACAGCGTCATCTTTGAGGATTTTTAAATAGCTGGGCTGAAATTTTGTCACTTCCACTAGCTTTGTTCATAGCAATGCTTCCTAAGGCCCACTTGACTTCTTCCTAAGGCCCACTTGACTTCACACTCCAGGATGTCTGGCTATAGGTAAGTGATCACACCATCGTGGTTATATGGGTCATTAAGACCTTTCTTGTATAGTTCTGTGAATTCTTGCCACCTCTTCTTAATCTCTTCTGCTTGTTAGATCCTTATCATTTCTGTCCATTATCATGCCCAACCTTGCATGAAATGTTCCCTTGATATCTCTAATTTTCTTGAAGATATCTCTGGTCTTTCTCATTCTATTGTTGTCCTCTATTTCTTTGCATTGTTCATTTAAGAAGGCCTTCTTAGCTTTCCTTGCTATTCTCTGAAAGTCTAAATTCAGTTGGGTATATCTTTCCCTTTCTCCCTCACCTTTCACTTTTCTTCTTTCCTCAGCTTTCCTCCAAAGAGAAACAGTACTTAATAATAGATTAAAATGTAAAAATGTGATATAACAACTGAATTTTAAAAACCCACCAACTACTATTGCACCCCCATCTCCTCTGAAACAAGTAGATGGAATTAAAGAATCTTTTACAATTACAATCTGTTTTCTTATCTGATTAAGATGGCAATGCTTCTTTTACTATTTTTTGGTCACACCTTGTGGTATGCAGCATACCCGATCAGGGATCAAGCTCATGCTCCCTGTCATGGAAGTATGTTGTCTTAACCACTGGACTTCCTGGGAAGTCCCAAGATGATGATATTTTTCACAGCCTTGCAACCAGCCTTATCCTATCATAATTTTCCTATATATGCACCCAACAATAAATGTAAAGAAAAGAATTGCTTTGACAACTTACAATTCTGAGGCTCACTTCTGGAAAAGTAGTTTAATACTGTCCGAAACTATCAACAAGTCATTGAGAACAGAATATCAACAGGCATGCTATTGAATGTCTTCCTTAAACTTGTGCCTCCCAAAGGCAACTTAGCTTGCCAGGAAGGATTAACAAAGTTTAAAAATTAATAAATACAACATAAAAGCAATTCTTATTTCTGCTTCACATGCCACTGCTTCCTATCACTATAGGGATAGAACACATGTCCAAAGAGAATCATCTATGGAATTATGCTTTTAACCTAAAACATAATATAGTACAAATCAAGAAATAAAGTTGTTAAAAAAAACATTATGCAGAAGAATGATTTTAAGCAAATAACTGGGAAATTCTGGTATAGCATCATCCCCATGGTACCAAGAAAATCTTAATAAATGTACAGAACGTTTTATTAGTTCAACATGTATTTTTCAACAGCTTCTCTCTATGTTAAATAGTGTTCTAACAACCCATAAACTTTCAAGTTACCTACCATAAATGAATACAACCCTCAATATGATGGATGCCTTAATTTTTACCAATGAGAGGACATTTTTAAAATCTTTGGACTAATTTGAAATATACAAACCTTTGCATATTTGTATGAAAAACCCAATATATATTTATCTTAACTCATTAATTTACTTTTATCAATGTTTTAAAATCATGAAGCACAAAATTTTAAAAATAACTTTGTTCAAATTTCACATATATCTTTCAACAAGTGTCATCTCATTATCTTCTGCCTGAGTCATTTAAAAGTATCACAACTTGAATTATCTTCATTTCCTAAATTAAGTTGAGAAGCAATACTTTTTGAAGTCATATAGAATATTGTCACTGGAAATATTTTTCCATCCCACAAACTTCCATTCACATAATACTAACATAGTGTTTTTTTCCCATTGTTTTATAGTATATATTATGATGTTCATAAATTACTTACAACATTGCTCTTTAACGTGAGATTTTTAAAGACTTTTTAAAAAACTTTTGTGAATACTTTAAAACTAATTATGACAGTAAATCAACCCTCCTCAAGAATAATTTATTTGTCTAAATTCTTTATTCCCCTTTTACCTCAGGAAATTTCCATAAACATTCAAAACTAGTACTTACCGACATCATCTCAAGCCTGTCATCTACAACACATTATATTTCTATTCAGAATATAAATACTGACAGCCTCAAAACATTAAAAAAAAACATGCAAAGTCTCAAATATAAAATGACTCTTCTTTCTGACAATAATCTTTGTAGAAAACTTTGCTTTTATATTGAACATATTCAGATAAAATGATCATATCCTTCTACTGTAAATTTAAAAAATCAAGATAAGGGCTGTCGATAAATGCAATAGGAATTTGCAGATGATAACCTGGACCTTCACTAGACTAAGAGCTTCCAGAACAAGCTCTGTTATCATTGTTGCATCACCAATACTTAGCACAGTGAGTGAAAGTTGCTCAGTCATGTCTGACTGTTTGTGACCCCACGGACTATCAAGCCCATGGAATTCTCCAGGCCAGAATACTGAAGTGAGTAGCCTTTCCCTTCTCCAGGGCAGCACAGTACAGGAACTCAATAAACATGCACTAAATCAATCAATTCAAAAGGAAATGACAAAAGAATGTTTTATGGAGGAAATAGGACTAAAGCAGGACTATTAAGGCAAGCGACAGAACTGAAATAAACAGAGATAGAGAAGATCATGACCAAATAAGCAGGGCTGTGATTAATCAGTGTTTGACAAGATTTCTTTCACTAAACATGAACGTTACATATTCTTTAGTATTGGATATAGTCAAGTCAGGTTTGCAAGACATTAAAAGTTAAGAATGGAAGTGATATTTTTAAGATTAGCCTGAAAATCGGTCAACTGTTAGAATGGAAATAGTTTGGAAACCCAATAAAACCCAAAAGTCTGTAATATCCATGCTTACCCAATGACCACAGGTACCAAAACGACTGACAAATTAGAACATGGAGATCAAGTTTTTTGCTTTCCATAGTCTCTTATTTGATCTAAGTATAAATAAAATATAAGTGATCTGAGTTAAGTATTTGGCAGTATAAATGTTTATCTTATGCTATCTGACAAAATAAAACCTTATTTCATCTATATTTACCCTATGATTCTCTTTGTTGCTAACTCTCCTTCTTGTATTTAGTCGTACTGTCATGAAAAATATGCATTATCCGGGATAAGCAAGATACCTTCAAAGACAATGCACAACAGAAAAGCAATTTTGCCTATAGCCACTAAATGGGTGGGCTATCTATAAATGCCCAGATCTCAAGATTAAAACAGTTCTGTGCAGTTCTCTGGTGCTCATTCAAAATGTGAATTACATCAAAACAGGTACAAGTAGATATAAGCATTACACAGACTGCACAAAACAGATTTCTGACATTTGATGTTCATTTTGGGGGGAATAAGGGGATCATGGTGCTATAGCTAGAGGGCAACACTCCCATCAGAATAAAAGGACTATTTTTAAAATTGCACAGTATTTCCCTGGTGGTGGTTAAAAATCTGCCTGCCAATGCAGGGGACTGTGGGATTGGTTGGATTCCTGGTCCAGGCAGATCCCATATGCTACAGAGCAAATAAGCCCGTGAGCCACAACTACTGAGCCTGTGCTCCAGAGACCAGGAGCCATAGCTACTGAGCCCACATGCTGCAACTACTGAAGCCTGGGCGCCCTAGAGCCCGGCCTCCGCAACAAGAGAAATCACTGCAATGAGAAGCCTGCACACCACAACAAACAGTAGCCCCAGCTGACCACAACTAGAGAAAGCCTGGGCAGAGCAACAAAGACCCAGTGCTGCCAAAAATAAGTAAACAAAAATTTAAAATAAAAGTCAACTTAAAAAAATAAATAAAAATAAAGTTGCACAGAAGCCAAAATTGGGCATAAATTTAGAATAGAGATAAAAGGTAAATCCTCAAAATCAAAACAGATATCCTTAGATTAAGGAAAAACAAACACATACATTTACAATGGGCTTCCCTGGTGGCTTAGATGGTAAAGAATCTGCCTGTAATGCGGGAGACCTGGCTTCAATCCGAGAGTTGGGAAGATGCTTTGGAGGAGGGCATGGCAACTCACTCCAGAATTCTTGACTGGAGAATCCTCATGGGCAGAGGAGCCTGGCGAGCTGCAGTCCACAGGGTCACAAAGAGTCGGACATGACTGAGTGACTAAGCACAGCACATACACACACACATAATACAAAGTAGTTTCTATTAAAAAAACCTACAAACCTCAATTATTCTGAAAAGACACCAGGTATATTAAGGGGTTTTAGTGCTTTATTTACTTGGGAAGATGCAGGCTTTCTTTTTAGTAAATCATCAAACACTGATATAAAAATGGATCACTTCAGTGGCTATGAAAATAAGGTGAAATATTGCCCTTGAGGAATCAATAGTATTAAGAGAAACTTAACCAAAAGGGAAAAAAAAAAAAAAAAATCACAAAAGTTTTCATCAAAGTAACATCTGGCAACTTAAAACCAGTTAACTGAAGAAAATTAGCAATAGTTGTCAGAAGTTTAAATAGCAATCAGTTCAGTTCAGTTGCTCAGTCGTGTCCAACTCTTTGCGACCCCATGAATTGCACCAGGCCAGGCCTCCCTGTCCACCACCAAAAGCCTTTAACTGTGTGGATCACAATAAACTGTGGAAAATTCTGAAAGAGATGGGAATACCAGACCATCTGGCCTGTCTCTTGAGAAACCTGTATGCAGGTCAGGAAGCAACAGTTAGAACTGGACATGGAACAACAGACTGGTTCCAAATAGGAAAAGGAGTACGTCAAGGCTGTGTATTGTCACCCTGCTTATTTAACTTATATGCAGAGTACATCATGAGAAACGCTGGGCTGGAAGAAACACAAGCTGGAATCAAGACTGCCGGGAGAAATATCAATAACCTCAGATACGCAGATGACACCACCCTTATGGCAGCAAGCAAAGAAGAACTAAATAGCAATACACTTCTATTAACGGAAAAGAATGCAAACTAAAAACACACTATGATATTAAATAACAGATATATCACTTAAGTAGCCTTAACTCAAAAACCACCAACAGCCTTCATATTTACAGATAAGATTCTAAGTACTAAAAAAGAAAAATGTAAAATTCGTATTTATTACTTCTATGTTATGTAACTTCGTTCCCACTAAAACTCATTTCAATAATTTGTTTTTATGCATCTATAAACACATCAAAGGTCTTCTGGTATCCTTTCTTTTCTATATCAATAAACATTATAGAAGACAAATCACCTTCCCTATTTGGCTGCTATGGACTGTTCTAAAGTATTAGGAAAAAAAGTAAAGTTCAAAATGTCCCAAAAGACTTCTGATAAAAAGTTAGAAATATGAGGAAGAATAAACTTTCAAATAAAATTTCTGGATGGCAACACAACATGTTTGGCCCTGTCAATCTAATTTTTTATTTTTTAAACTAAGCACCTTCCTACCACCAAACAATCAGTTCCAAAGGATAACACAAACACTTTCTGGCAACCTTCCCAGAATTTTTTTTTTTTTTTGCCTTGCCTGTACTTAGTACTATCAGTCTGACAAAACAGTGTAAGATTCTGCCCATCTAGCTTAAGTAATATAAACTGAAAACACAACATGGAATAAAATAAAAATATAAACCCTGAACACTGTGAAACCAGACACAGAGTGTGAATACATGAGTGTGAAAAGAAGAATAAAAGTAGAAGTCAACACTTAACCACTGGTTATCTAAGGACTCCAAAATCACTGCAGATGGTGACTGCAGCCATGAAATTAAAAGACACTTGATCCTTGGAAGAAAAGTTATGACCAACCGAGACAGCATATATAAAAGCAGAGACATTACTTTGCCAACAAAGGTCCATCTAGCCAAAGCTATGGTTTTTCCAGTAGTCATGTATGGAAGCGAGAGTTGGAGTATAAAGAAAGCTGAGTGCCGAAGAATTGATGCTTTTGAACTGTGGTGTTGGAGAAGACTCTTGAGAATCTCTTGGACTGCAAGGAGATCCAACCAGTCCATCCTAAAGGAAATCAGTCCTGAATATTCATTGGAAGGACTGATGCTGAAGCTGAAACTCCAATACTTTGGCCACCTGATGTGAAGAACTGACTCCTTGGAAAAGAGCCTGAAACTGGGAAAGACTGAAGGGGGGAGGAGAAGGGGATGACAGAGGATGAGATGGTTGGATGGCACCACTGACTCAATGGATATGAGTTTGAGTAAGCTCCAGAAGTTGGTGATGGGCAGGGAAGCCTGGCATGTTGCAGTCCACGGGGCTGCAAAGTTGGACACGACTGAGTGACTGAACTGAACTAAGCACATATAAGGATGGTTTTTCCAATACTCATGTATGGATGTGAGAGTTGGACTATAAAGAAAGCTGAGCGCCAAAGAATTGATGCTTTTGAACTGTGGTGTTGGAGAAGACTCTTGAGAGTCCCTTGGACTGCAAGGAGATCCAACCAGTCCATGCTAAAGGAGATCAGTCCTGGGTGTTCATTGGAAGGACTGATATTGAAGCTGGAACTCCAATACTTTGGCCACCTGGTGCGAAGAGATGACTCAATGGAAAAGACCCTGATGCTGAGAAAGATTGAGGGCAAGAGAAGACAGGGACGACAGAGGATGAGATGGTTGGATGGCATCACCGGATGGCATCACCAACTCAATGGACATGGGTCTGGGTGGACTACGGGAGTTGGTGATGGATAGGGAAGCCTGGCGTGCTGCGGTTCATGGAGTCGCAAAGAGTCGGACACAACTGAGCGACTGAACTGAAATTGAGTGCATATAAGTCATGTTCACACTGTACTGTAGACTATTAACTGTACAAGAAGACATGAGACAGAGACATGCTGTGAGCAAATGCTGTTGGAAAAATGGTACTGATAAACTTATTTAAAACCAGGGTTTCCAGAAACTTTCAATCTGTTCACTTCAGTTCAGTTGCTCAGTCATGTCCGACTTTTTGCAACCCCATGGACTGCTGCATATCAGGCCTCCCTGTCCATCACCAACTCCTGGAGCTTGTTTAGACTTACGTCCATCAAGTCAGCGATGCCATCCAACCACCTCATCCTCTGTCATCCCCGTCTCCTCCCACCTTCAATCTTTCCCAGCATCAGGGTCTTTTCCAATGAGTCAGTTCAGGTGGTCAAAGTATTGGAGTTTCAGCTTCAGCATCAGTCCTTCCAATGAATATTCAGGACTGATTTCCTTTAGGATGGACTGGTTGGATCTCTGTACAGTCCAAGGGACTCTCAAGAGTCTTCTCCAACACCACAGTTCAAAAGCATCAATTCTTCAGCTCTCAGCTTTCTTTATAATGCAACTCTCACATCTGTACATGACTACTGGAAAAATCATAGCTTTGACTAGATGGACCTTTCAATATGTAAAATATGCTATATCCACGCAGTGCGATAAAGCCTGTATAACCAGTCAGTAGTTAAGAAATTTAGTTATCAAAGAGTAAAAAAGAAGCATGATAAATGGAGCACCAACAGTTTTCATCAAGTATCAAAGAAATAGCAGAACACAGACATTCTAGACTAGGCTTCTTGTGAAAGCTTTCCTATAAACTCCTAGAAAGCATATCACTCACTATTAGTCTACAAATTTTATCACCTTCACTAATACAACTTTCATCTGAAACGGAATGTTTACATTGAAAACAAGTTATGTCTACTTTAACAATACTCGATAGCTGGTAAGATTTCCTATCTATATGAATGACTTTTTACAGTTTGGGGGCTGCAGGATCCTAGTTCCCTGACCAGGGATCAAATCCCCACCCCACCCCCCCACAGTGGAAGCTCTAAGTTTTAGCCACTACATCAACAGGGAAGTTCCCTATATGAATGATTAAACTATTTTCTAATAAGCCACCACATATAACCCATTAACAAAACTAGAAAAACACCTCTTTACTTAATCTAATAGTAAAAGTAACTTTTTTACATTCAGGATTATAACAGACAATCCTGGAAATATAGAACTTAAGAATAGTAAATAAAGTTAAAACTATGTATAATACTTTTAAATCCAATAGCGGAAGGGGGTTAATCTGCTGATACATCCTTGCTTATGTCCTAAGAAGTTTATAAAGTTAATAAGTTAAAAAGACCCGTTAGCCCATCTTGAATGCCATTCCACCATTTTTTCCAACATCCTCCCACCCAGAAATGTTTGTATCCATCATTTTCTTAAGGACAAAAGATCCAAAGAACCCTAACAACTATTGGGGCTGTTCCTAGTCTTTTATTTGTGAAACATTTAAACATGAGGTAAGAAAAAAAAAAAAAATCTTATTAGTAAGTCACTGTAAGATACCAAAATAAGATTCAAAAAAGTTCAAATATAGGGCACTTTTCTCCAAGTTAAAAGCTACCTTCCCCATGCCAGAAACTAACTAAGGCCACAGCTGGCCAATGTGTAGCTTTAGAGCTACCCTAGAAATGGAAATTTGGGTTCAGACATGTATAGAAGAAAGCAAAGAAATTCACACACATAAAATCTTTAGTAGTTAACACTACCGTTGTTGCCCTTGTTCATATTCAGTGATGTATTTGAGCACTGGGGAGATGGAGAAAGGGCAGGAGCAATGAGAAAGAAAAGGATGGAGACAAAAAGCAGCTGAAAGGACATGGGGAACAACTGCATCCATCTGAGTTGCTCTTGGTTAAGCAGCTGGCTGGCTGGTGACTCAGGGGTCAACAATTCTAATCCCAGGTCTCCACTAAATCTGAAAACCAATTCCTGGTGGTATTTACACACCCTCTTCCCGTTTAGCACTTATACCCACCTGTCCTAATTTTCAATGAAGAACAATTTTGCTTTTTAAAAACAAACTAAGAACAGGGAATTCCTTTCAATAAAGTCTGAGCCCAACAGGAACTTATATATTCAGTAGGTATTAAAAGTTTCCTAAGTCTGATGAAGAGAATGGAAGTGATAGGCTGATGAAAATTATGCACTATGTGCTACACAGTCTATGATTCATCTTTAATACTAGCATTTTTCAAATATAAAGTAGCACTTACAGCATATACCTAACACTTGAGAAGAGGTTTGAGAGTAAATACCTAGGAGAAAAGGAAGCAGCAATGGTGTAAGTAAAGAAATGGGTTTTATCAAATCAATTTTTAATTTTTTGATTAGTCTGATATTTAGGAATTTTAAATTTGTAATAAGCTATTTCATTAATTATACCATACAGTAAAGAGGAAAACTAAGAAGACAGGAAGGGAGACAAAAATTGAGATATATTACAAGAAAAACAGAAGTAAAAATGAGTGAGCAGACTGTTTAAGAAACTGGAAAAGACTGAAAACTGAGGATGGTTCACGGGAATAAAGGCATTTAATCCATTCAAGAGGTGAATGCTGGTATTGCATCCTTGCCTGCAGGAGCCTAGTACTAGGCATACAGTAAAGCTCAATAGCTTTTCTTAGGAGAAGTACTAGACACTGCCTGTCTTATTTTCTGCTTCTCTGTTTATTTTGCCACACAATCTAAAATTTCCATTAATTGATGGTAACATTTTTTAATCTCTGAAACTAACTTTAAAAGGAAGGCTAAGAAATACAGACTCATTCAAGATCCAGCCATGTGCTATGATTTCCTTTCTTATAAAAATGTTTTCTGTGTTATTAAACAGCTTTAACCTGCAGGTGGTAAATTTTTCCCTTTATCTGTGTTAACACTATTTTGAGTTCTATGGAAAAAACGTACACAAACACATGTGGAGTGCTGATGTGCAACATTTTTATGTTCACTTTCAAGCTGGAAGCATACTATTCCTAATTTATGTTGTGCAGCCAGTGCCTACAATTTATGCCTCTGGAGGCAATAGGAAACAGAGCCATGTTTCTCAAAGTATGAGCCAATGTACAACCTAAATCTAGTACCTTGTACAACCAAGACATTGATTTCTGGCCCCAATCCAAACCAACTAAATCAATTTAAATTCTCCAAAAGTGTGTTGTCTGGTCAACACACTGCATGTTTAAAAATCATTTAATAAGTATTTCTATGTATTAAATTATGTGTAGGAATTAGACAGGGGATATCAAAATAAGTATGTTTTTAAAGCATGAAACACTATAACCATCACAAAATAGATACCTATTAACAGTTTGCCCTGTCTAGAAATGGAAAAAATGGGGGATTATATTTTATCCCCAGAAAATACCCTATTGGTGGGAGTAGGTTTCTTTGTTGAGAGCAGAGGGTTTAATTGATGGAAAAGAGTATGAAAGAGTAGAGGTAATCTCTAAATAGGACAATCCAAACAACTGAATCACAAAGATTGTTTTTAAAAAACTATTCCAATATTTGTAATTTGTAATAATAGGAATTATTATTCCTACTATTAAACACTTTAATTTGTAAATTTTAAAATCTAGAACAGACATTAGTCTTCAAGTTATATATTCACTAGTTTGAATGGCTATAATCCTACTGGACCTCCTGGCAACTAATAAAAGCAAAAACTCAAACAGAAATCAGGGAAATAAAAATAAACTCATTATTTTTTGGATAAGAATTTGATATCAAATACTTAGTAAGTACTGTGACTCACCTAATACAGAAATCATTGTAGATTTATAGCTAAGAGTCACTGCAAATAGACACACAAACACATACACAGATATGACTCCATTAATTAGCTGCTCAGTCATGTCTGACCTTTTGGAACCCCACGGACTAAAGCCTGCAATGTTCCTCTGTCCATGGAATTCTGCAGGCAAGAATACTGGAGTGAATAGCCATTCCCTTCTCTAGGGGATCTTCCCCACCCAGGGATTGAACTTGGGTCTCTTGCATTGCAGGCAGATTCTTTACCATCTGAACCACAAGGGAAGCCCATAAGACACCAGAGGAGTCTAAAATTTAATTATCTTTTCACTTATTTTTACAAACTGAAAGATATCTTACTGTTTCTCACAACAATCCTACAGGGTAAACAGGAATAGATATCATTATTCCTATCCAACTCCTACTCTAGGCTTATAATACAATGAACAGATTCATACTTGAACCGAAAAAGATCTCCGAATCATGCTTTCTGGTGGTTCTCAAACTAGATGTGGTGTAGATCAGCTATACTTGAGTGTGAAGGAAAATTTCCTTGACTCTACTCTCAGTGACTGATTCAGTGGGTCTAAAGTGGAGATCAAGAATCTGCAATTTTATCCAGTACTCAAGGTGATTCTAATGCTGGGAGGTCCTCAAACCAGAGCTGGAGAAACACTAATTCAATTCCACTGAGTTCCAGAAAGATAAAGTGATCAGGTCACTGTGGTCAGTCTCTCTTCATTTAATAGGAATTACACTTAAAGAAATTTCTCATCAACTATTAATCAAGATTTTTCACCAACCTAAACTCTGAAAACTGCTTTAAGGGGTAATCGCTTAGAAGATGTGGTGTAAGCATGTATTCCAAGAAAACATCATATTAGCTCTTTTTCTTCCCTCTGGATATTCTAAACTTAAAAGGAATAACAGGAAGATGTAACATGCTGGCCAAAGTCACTGAATACATAATCTTATTCAATCGATGTAATTCTATGAAGTAGATGCTATTTCTGCCCATTTTATGGATGAAGAAACTGCCACTTGGTGGTTTTAATTTGCCAAGAAATATAAAGTTAAATGGTCAGGATAGGACTGGACCAAAATTAAAAGTATGAGCTCTTAACCTCACTTATATACTGTGGCCAATATCCCTATCACTAGGTCCTCTTATTCACTCCCTAAGCAATAAATTTTCATATAGTATTCTGCATAATCTTTCATTTGCTCTTAAATTACTAAGAACTTCTCCCAGTGCCTATTTCATAAAAATCAATTACCTCAGACTCTTCCTTTCTACTGTATGAGTGTAAATCATCCTCCCCTGCCTCCCTGCTACCCACACCCTTTCTCTGCAATTAATTTTACCTGTTGACCTCAATGGTTTCTTGTTGGGTGCCATTATGAGTTAACTACTGTACTGCTTTCCTCCAAACTAAATGACATGGCCTACCCCCAAAAGCCCTTGGCTGGTAAAGATATTTTCTTTAAAATGATAATCAATTATTTTGTTCATCTTATTGAATACTAGCCATTGTCAAGTCCTGCCATTTCCTACTTTTATCTTTCTAATCTAGACTGTTTTCACCTTCCAGCTGGTTTCCCACCATCTACCAAAGTTCCGTTTCACTCCAACTTCTCAATGTGACTCCCCCCTGAAATTAAAAACAATTTCATACAAAATTACCTACACCAGGTCTATCTTAGAGATTCAAGTTTGCTTCTTGATATTCTGGATATCACCATAATTTCTGGATATCACCCAATTTCTGGATATCATCATAATTTCACCAAATACTCTATACCTGAGCTGTCCAATACAGCAGCCATAACCATGTGTAATTAGCCAGCACTAGGAAAGATCACTAATCTGAATTAAGATATGCCATGAGTATAAAACATACACTGGATTTCAAAGGCTTAGTACAAAAAATTTTTATAGTTTTCTTATTGATTATATGTTGAAATAATATTTTTATTATAATGCATGAAATAAAACATTTAAATTAATCTTTTTAACTTTAATGTGGCTACTAGGAAATCTAAAATTATATTTTGTGGTTCACAGTTATGGCTTGCATTATATTTCTTTTGCAGCACACCAGACATTCTACCATCCTGAGCTTGATTGGCCCAGAGCCCTCATTATAACACATGCCATATGTGATCTTCTTAGAACATACCCACTTTATCTGTTCAATCATTTCCTAAAAACTATAACAATTAGTTTATTTTACAAAATCCAAAACAATGTTTGATTCACAAATAATACACATGTACATTCCAAGGAACACCATCTGGAAATGAAGCTACCATGATTGTCTCCAAAGTAGGAACTACAAGTTAGGTATCAAGTAAATGAGCATTCAAAAGCACATAAACCACTCTGCCTATCCTAAAAATAGTACCCTCCTATGCCTGAAAATTATTCTTGGGAATTTCTTTCATTGCTTTCTCTCTTTTGTACTTAAAAGGTGCTCCTAAGAAGTAGGGCAATGGCTATCTTTGATAAAGGAAAAGGAAAAACCTAGAAACCATAGAAAGATGACTATAACTTATATCACTAAAATATCTATATGTAAAGTCAGATGAGTAACATTTTGGGAGTTAGAAGATACATTATTAAGGAAGAAAATATGCAAAAGAAAGGATGCATTTAACAAAAATCTGTCACAAATCGTGCTCAATCAGATAATGTGGAGATGGTAGTATGTGACTCAGACTACTACCATGATCACCTGGTAGCACTCTGTCAAAGGAAGAAGTCACAGCAATACTTCTTTAATTGTATGAGCCAAGAGATGTCATCAATGACAACTTCTCTGAATTTGCAGAAATAGTAATATTAAACCAAAAAACATTAGATGAAAAACTGAGGCAGTCTGTTAATGTCAGACTGATAAAGAAACAAAAGAGAGGTTTCTCTTGAGGAATATTCTGAAAATATAACAGGACACAATGTAGACTACCAATGCTTTAAATCAACTACTTAACATAGCATGGAATCCAACTTTCCATTAAGATATAACAAGCTTTTTTACATCAAGTATATTTTACTTTTAACTGGGCTTTACATAATGTGTTCAATGTGGAGAAATAATACATGACTCCTTTCTGACAGGTGCAGAACTGGTAGGCAGGACACATTTAAGAAGTTAGCTATCAGTCATTTAAATTTTACTGGAGAGAATACATACATAACAAGCCATGGGCTCTGTGTCTTCCATGCTAACTCAGAGGAGGAAACTGAAGGTATGTGACCAGGTTTGCTGCTACCGTTTGCATCAGAGAGCAAGCAATCTTCACCAATAAGAGTCTCTAACAGCAGCCATTCAACAAATTATTTCTCTCCAACAAACAAAATCAAGTTACAAAGAATGCAAATGGGAAGTAACAAGAGAAGAGAACGAGTAGAAAAATAAACAGGATGTCAACTTGAAGAAGAGCAAGAAGATGGCAATGTGAGCAGTGTTTTAAAGCAGGAGGCAAGTTTGTCTTTAAAATGAAATCCTAACAGATGGTTAAGTAGGGGACTTAGTCCTCAGAATATTTATAAAACAAGTTTTTCAATACGTATCTGCTCAGTTCCACTGACACCAAAAAGACAGTACAAGGCAGCTGTTCCACGCCTCTGCCTGCTAGGACTGACCTGCAGCAGACAGCACAGCTTTTTACCTCTTTTTTTCTTTCACAAAATATTGATATATCAGCTGTCAAAATTTATTTATAATTAAATACACCATATATACATAAATGCACAGGCACCCAGGTTAGATATTCTGCAAAATTTCCTTAAGAGGGATAAAATACAAATTTTTTTTTTGCATGTATGTTTTTTTAAATCTTTTTATTGAAGGATAATTGCTTGACAGAATTTTGTTGTTTTCTGTCAAACCTCAGCATGATTCAGCCATAGGTATACATATATCCCCTCCCTTTTGAACCTCCCTTCCATCTCCCGCCCCATCCAACCCCTCCCACTAGGTTGATACAGAGCCCCTATTTGAGTTTCCTGAGCCATACAGCAAATTCCTGTTGGCTATCTATTTTACATATGGTAATGTGAGTTTCCATGTTACTCTTTCCATACATCTCACCCTCTCCTCCCCTCTCCCCATGTCCATAAGTCTATCCTCTATGTCTGTTTCTCCACTGCTGTCCTGTAAATAAATTCTTCAGTACCATTTTTCTAGATTCCATATATATGCGTTAGAATACAATATTTATCTTTCTCTTTCTGACTCACTTCACTCTGTAGAATAGGTTCTACGTTCATCCACCTCATCAGAACTGACTCAAATGCATTCCTTTTTATAGCTGGCTAAGATGGGAATACCAGACCACCTGGCCTGCCTCTTGAGAAATCTGTATGCAGGTCAGGAAGCAAGAGTCAGAACTGGACATGGAACAACAGACTGGTTCCAAATAGGAAAAGGAATATGTCAAGGCTGTATATCGTCACCCTGCTTATTTAACTTATATGCAGAGTACATTATGAGAAACGCTGGGCTGGAGAAAGCACAAGCTGGAATCAAGATTGCTGGGAGAAATATCAATAACCTCAGATATGCAGATGACACCACCCTTATGGCAGAAAGTGAAGAAGAATTAAAGAGCCTCTTGATGAAAGTGAAAGAGGAGAGTGAAAAAGTTGGCTTAAAGCTCAACATTCAGAAAACTAAGATCATGGCATCCGGTCCCATCACTTCATGGCAAATAGATTGGGAAACACTGGAAACAGTGGCTGACTTTCTTTTTCTGGGCTCCAAAAGCACTACAGATGGTGACTGCAGCCATGAAATTAAAAGATGCTTACTCTTTGGAAGGAAAGTTATGACCAACCTAGACTGCATATTAAAAAGCAGAGACATTACTTTGCCAACAAGGGTCTGTCTAGTCAAGGCTATGGTTTTTCCAGTAGTCATGTATGGATGTGAGAGTTGGGACTATAAAGAAAGCTGAGCACCAAAGAATTGATGCTTTTGAACTGTGGTTTTGAAGAAGACTCTTGAGAGTCCCTTGGACTGCAAGAAGATCCAACCAGTCCATCCTAAAGGAGATCAGTCCTGGGTGTTCATTGGAAGGACTGATATTGAAGCTGGAACTCCAATACTTGGGCCACCTCATGTGAAGAGCTGACTCATTGGAAAAGACCCTGATGCTGGGGAAGATTGAAGGAAGGAGAAGACAGGGACGACAGAGGATGAGATGGTTGGATGGCGTCACCAACTCAATGGACATGGGTCTGGGTGGACTCCGGGAGTTGGTGATGGACAGGGAGGCCTAGCGTGCTGGGGTTCATGGGGTCACAAAGAGTTGGACACAACTAAGCGACTGAACTCAACTGAATATTCCATTGTGTACACGTACCACAACCTCTTTAGCCATTCATCTGTCAATGGACATCTAGGTTGCTTCCATGTTCTAGCTATTGTAAATAGTGCTGCAATGAACAATGGGATACGTGTGTCTTTTTCAATTTTGGTTTCCTCAGGGTACATGCCTAGGAGTGGGATTGCTGGGTTATATGGTGGAATCTCCATACCGTCTTCCACAGCAGCTGTATCAATTTACACTACCAACAACAGTGCAAGAGTGTTCCCTTTTCTCTACGCCCTCTCCAGCCTTTATTGTTTGTAGACTTTTTGATGATGGCCATTCTGGTGGGTGTGAGGTGATATCTCATTGTAGCTTTGATTTGTATTTCTCTAATAATGAGCACTGTTGAGCATCTTTTCCTGTGTGTGTTAGTCATCTGTATGTCTTCATCTGTTTAAGTCTTTTTCCCACTTTTTGATTGGGTTGTTTGTTTTTCCGGCATTGAGTTATATGAGCTGCTTGTATATTTTAATCCTTTGTCAGTTGTTTCATTTGCTATTATTTTCTCCCATTCTGAGGGTTGTCTTTTCACCTTGCTGTGCAAAAGCTTTTAAGTTTAATCAGGTCTCAGTTCTTTGAAAATTCTTTATTTAAGTAAAACTCTGATTTGAAAAGCAGACCAAATTAAATTATTTCATGATGTCCCTTCAGACACTTAGGACTTAGGTATTAAAATGCAAGGAGAGTGATTAGCAGAAGGTAAGAGTAGGAAAAAGCTAATTTAACAATTAATTCAGTAATGAGGTACTAGCTTGCTGGCATTTACTCAACAATGACCAAAAAGGAGGAGAAAATGTCTTCTTAACAAATTCTTAGTATCATAAAAATCCACAAGTGTAAGAACTAGAATGTGCAACATTGTGGGAGAAACACCTCTCCATGTATGAGCTCTAGACACAGGAGGGGAGTTCCAAACAAGAGATGGATGGACACCCATATCTAAGTGCTCAGAGTGTGCAAATTGTAGGGAAACACACCAAAAGAAATAAAATAGTCCTTTTCTGCCCTTAAGGAATCTGCAATTCACTCTGGATATTAGATATATAAAAATTTTAGAAATTATTTAAAATAACTTTTTGCTTAGTTGCAAACAAAGTACATGAGGAACATGAAGACAAAGTGATTAAAAAAAAAGGATTAATTTGAAAAGGCTTCACAGAAGCAGCAGTTATGAAAAAGATTCTAGATATATCTGGAAAGTAAAGATACCTATTGAAGGAAGAGGGTACTCAGGGAAAAGAATGGCACAAATGCAAAAAGCAGCCTATACTGAGAAACAATGAAAAAGGAAGCTCATTAAAAGGGAAGAAGGAAATAGTGGAGTTTCCACAATACAGTGAGTGGATTAACAGAAGTAAGAAATGAGAAAACCCAAGCAAAACAAGTCTTGCAACTAAAAGATGTATGATAATTACCTATTATCCTATGGTACCTATTACCTACCTATTACCAATTACCTATGGTATCAGAGTGCCCATATGGTGATTTTACAGGCCAGCAGGCCCGAAAAAGTAAAGGGTGAAACTGTGTCCTAAGCAGCTCACAGGGTACTAGACAGTGAAGAATTGTACAAAGTGTAACAACTGCTCTCAAGATGTAAATGCGCAAACAAGAAAAATCAAAATTTAATGGAAGTGCTTGTTAAATTCAGCACGCTGGCAAGATACACTTTTACTCAAGAGACAGAACTCAAAAAATGCAGATAGGCAGTTATCTAAGATTAAAAGTACATTTTTGATTAAGCAAGTAATAGAGATCACCAGATAGAATATTAAAGGGAGGAAGAAACAGGCCTACACTTAATGTGATGAGTGCGAGTGGCACTCACTCAGTCATGTCCAACTCTTTGCAACCCCATGGACTACAGCCTGCCAGGCTCTTTTGTCCATGAATTCTCCAGGCAAGAATACTGGAGTGGGTTGCCATTTCCTTCTCCAATGCTACATGAGAGCACCACAATGACTAACAGGCATGTTTGAATATTGATGGTTTCATTATACTTCAGACATTTTTCACTCCACTAAAAATTGTTCTTTGCTTTGAGGAGAACACACAGACACCTTCCACACATACCCTCCTCTCAAACCCACACATTCCCTCAAAACACACCTTCACACTCCCCCCACTCCTCTCACATCCCTACACACACTCTCTTGCATACCATCATATCCCCACACACATATCCTCAACACACATCTTACTCTCACATACCCCACAATACCTTCCCACCCTACACACTCCTTCCTCTTACACACCGGTGCATACCTTCACAACTTCCACACACTCTCACATCTCTTCTCACACATCCCCACAAGCTTCACACAACCACACGGTTCTCACATTCCCCACATCCACCCTCTCCTATACCCCCAAGCACATCCATACCTCACTCAATACAAATATATGCTACCTCACTGTCCCTCCCTATTTTAGCTCCTGTCCCTACCTTTACCCTTTCCTTCCTCAACTCTTAACCCCTACACACAACCACTTTCCCATCTATCTAAATTTTAATTTATCTAAGGCTCACTGAAGTCCAGTTTCCTTTATGAAGTTCTTTGGGAAACATTTACCTTTTGATGATTTTTTTGGGTCTTGAATTTAATCTCAACTGGTTTCATACTCAAGCTGTTTTCTCATGCAACTTAGCATTTAAATATAAACTATCATAACATTTACTGCTGATTTATATATAGAATTTTCTCAACTACAGCATAAGCATAGGTCACAGGTTTCGTTTTCTCTACAGGAACACAGTAAAGGGCACACCCCTTTGAATGACTGTTAAACCCTGTATGCTATTTCCTTCTTTGACCTAATCTTGTCTAACAGTTCCACAAAAACATTCATCCCTGGATTTCTTTCCACAATTTCACAGTATCACACTGTAACACAAGTGAAAGTATCTCACAACTATAAATTGGTCACTGCTTTCAGGGAATATACAAAAGGCAAGAGTCAACATTGAGGCTCCCTTATGAATGATGTACAACCAATGTTAATATTTTTACAAACAATCTGGAAAAGCACAGGTATAGCAATACCTCCAGACTTACAGATTTCAACAAACAATTCTAGGAAGCAAGTTACCATGCAAAAGGGAGCAACTTTAGAAAGTTCTCTTAAGGATAGAATTTGTAATATTAGAATATTAAAGGAATTAGTATTTTTCCTTTAATATTAAAAATGTAGAAATCTAATATTTTCCCTTTAATATTAACTTCTAATATTAAAGGGAAAAACAATGCAAACTGGCCTTATTAACTGATAATCACTTTGAGGGGGAAAAAAAACAGAAGTCATCATGGATAATTTTTAAAAATATTAAAATAACAGAAAACAGTAATATATCCCTAAAGGGCAGCATATTATAATCCTTAGGAAAGGAATTTTTAAAAAAGCAGAAATTTCTAAAACTTTGCACAAAATAGACAAGTTATTCTACATCGATACTTCAAGAAGAAATAGAGCTTTTACTCAGAATTCAAGAGTTGGTGTTACGTCTCAATTTAAAAATCCACAAGGGTTGTTACGGGGGGAAAAGGAAAAGAAAAATCTTAAAGAATAGCAGCTAAGGCTTTATCTCATCTGTACCCAAGTTAGTTTTTGAAATATATTTCCTATTACATTTTCTACCTTTTCTTTCCTGTCTAAAAGAAGTATTCAGCCTATCTATAAATATTATATTTACCATCTCAATGCTCTTATATTATGCTGGTCACTCTGTTATTAAATCTTCTTCCTCATCAAAGGCCAGTTGTTGAAATCCTACCATTCTTCCCAGGTCCAATCAAAGGCCACCCCCCCACACATAAAATTCTTTTTATATCTAATCAATGAACATGAGTTGAGTACCAACTCTACCAGCATTGAGGCAGGCAGCAAGAACTCAGAGACAAATTAGACAAATTCCTTACAAATCTAATATAAATAGAGAAAACTGGAGCAAGTGTTGATAATGTAGGAGAAAACTGGAGCAAGTGTCAATCATTTAGGAAGTATAATAATAAGTAGACGAATAAGATGCTATGGGAACACAGAAAGGAGTACATCACAGTTTGCTAGGAAAGAGGAGCCCCACAGGAACTGCACGAAGTAGAAAATGAGTCGAGTCTGGAGGCAAAAAAACAAGTATGTGGGGAGAGGGCAGAAAGAGTTTGGCAGGAGGGGAGAGGAGACAGGAGTTTTCTTAGTGTTACAGGATCAAAGCAGAAGGTGGTGGTGAGAGGAGATAAAGTTAATGAAGAGTTCCAGAGGGTACTACTGTTGTTAAGTCACTCAGTTGTGTCCAATTCTTTTGACATCCCATGGACTGTAGCCCACCAGGCTCCTCTGTCCATGGGATTTCACTGGAGTGGGTTGCCATTTCCTTCTCCAGGGCATCTTTCTGACCCAGGGGTAGAACTTATGTCCCCTTCGTTGGCAGGCGGGTTCTTTACCACTGAGCCACCAGGGAAGCCCAAAGAGTGGTATCAGTTCAGTTCAGTCGCTCAGTCGTGTCCAACTGTTTGCGACCCCATGAACCGCAGCACGCCAGGCCTCCCTGTCCATCACCAACGGTCAGAGTCTACCCAAACCCATGTCCACTGAGTCAGTGATGCCATCCAACCATCTCCTCTGTCATCCCCGTCTCCTCCTGCCCTCAATCTTTTCCAGCATCAGGGTCTTTTCAAATGAGTCAGCTCTTCGCATCAGGTGGCCGAAGTATTGGAGTTTCAGCTTCAACATCAGTCCTTCCAATGAACACTCAGGACTGATCTCCCTTAAAATGAACTGGTTGGACCTCCTTGCAGTCCAAGGGACTCTCAAGAGTCTTCTCCAACAACACAGTTCAAAAGGATCAATTCTTCGGCGCTCACCTTCATTTATAATCCAACTGTCACATCCATACATGACTACTGGAAAAACCATAGCCTTGACTAGACAGACCCTTGTTGGCAATGTCTCCGCTTTTTAATATGCTGTCTAGGTTGGTCATAACTTTCCTTCCAATGGAAAAACCACAGCCTTGACTAGAGTGTTATAAATCATTTTAAAAAGCTTGATGTTAAAAATCCTGTGTAGGTGAAGTCAGTGCAGGGGACTTAAGCTGTTGAGTGTCAGGGTCAGATCTTCACATTCATGATAGATCTCAGTATCTAATCGTCTCCATGGTTTCTAGCACAGAGTATAGAGGACAGATTTTCTTTTTCCCTGGTGCCTCTTTGTTTGCTTTATTTGGAAGTGGGGGAGAGAAAGGTCCATTTAAGAGTCCAGGCAAGGAATAGTAAGGGTAGAACTAACTAACACTGGTGATTGGAACAGGCAAGCAAGAACAGATTCAACAAATACCCAGAAGGTAAAAATTTCGTGGGTTTGGCGGAACACTAAGAAGTAAAGCACTGAAGATGGCACCCAAGTATCTGACTTCAAAAGGTTTAAATTTTAATCTTCCCCTTTCTATAAGCTCTCTCCTGAACCAGCTCCTCGAACACTTAAACATCTCAACTTTAGCTTTCTTTCCATCTCTTTACATCCCTGCTCAGCCAACATCTCCTAAAAAGTAATCTACCACTGCCAAACCTATCTCCTTATCCACAATGCACTCACTCCCCATCTTCTTCTACAACACTGTTTTTGTCTCCACCATTCCACTGAATTGTCTCTTGTTAAAGTTACAAATAATCTCCAAATTTAAAAATCTAGTGGTTAACTTTTCAGGTTCTGTCTTATTTGAGCTCTCAGGCACTGTCAAATATTTTATCCATCAAGATTTCTTACAATGACACTATACTTGTTTTCCTTCTACCTTTCTGGCCACATTCGGGTCTCCTCTACAAGCCCTTCCTTGTCCTTTCCCCCTATCCTGAAAAAGTATTTTCCAGTATTTGATCTTTGGTTTTCTTTTTTCTTTCTCCTGCAAAACTGATTCATGCCTGTAAATCTACTGGCTAAAAACTCAAATCCTTCTCCAGCTTAGATCTATATCATCAGCTACTCTATCAGAGTAAGCCACAAGCACTTTGGCCTCTCTCTGACGAAAATTTAATGCATCTCTTTATGCTAAATAGCACTAATCTGACGAAGCACTCTCTGGCTCAAAATGGCCCTTCCACAGCCTTCAGCATAAAGTTAATGTGGTGTGTGGTAAGTCGCTTTAGTCATGTACGACTCTTTACGACCCCATAGGCTGTAGTCCAGCAGGCATCTCTTTCCATGGGACTCTCCAGGCAAGAAAACTGGAGTGGGTTGCCATTTCCTCCTCCAGGGGATCTTCCCGACCCAGGGATTGGACCCATGAGTCTTGTGTCTCCTGCTCTGGCAGGCGGGTTCTTTACCACTAGTGCCACCTAGGAATACTCCTTCAGAAATCAAGTTCTGATCCCTGCCTATCTACATTCTCACCCATCACTGCTCTACCATACCCCATAATATGCCTTATGATCTAGGTCTCATGAACTAATTCCAGTTCCTCAAACATGTAATAATTATTCATGTCCCATATAAGCTGTTTCCTCTCCATTTGTCCAGCCACTCTTGGCTCCTTTGGTCTCTTTCTACTCAAAGTACAGGGACTGACAGCATGGCATCACCAGAAGCTTATTAGAAATGTAGACCCTCAGGCTCCACTCCAGACACAATGAATCAACATCCCCATTTTAATATTATCTCCAAGTGATTCACATGCCTATTAAAGCCTGAGAAGCTCCACGTTAATTTACTATGTGTGTGTGTGCGTGTACACTCAGTCATGTCTGACTCTTTGCAACCCCATGGACTACAGCCCACCAAGCTCCTCTGTCCATTGGATTCTCCAGGCAAGAATCCTGGAGCAGGTTGCCATTTCCTTCTCCAGGGAATGTCCCTGATCCAGGAATCAAATTTGCGTCTCTTTTATCTCCTGCATTGGCAGGTGAGTTCTTTACCAGCTAAGCCATCGGGGAAGCCCTAAAGTACTATGGCCACTATCAAAATATACAACAGGTATCACAGAAAAGGGCAAATCTAGCACACATCACTTTCAGAGTCTTAGTTGAGATCATTCCCTTACACACACTGTTTTTGACCGAGCAGTAAAGAATTCTGTAAATGACTCTCTTGTTCTTACAGTCACCTCTCTCCCTTTGGACTTAATACTTCATACCATTTTGCTGGCACAGACATTGGTTTCACTAACTGGACAATTCTCACTCTCTGTGCTGAGGCTTTACATCCTCAGACCTGACCTTGAGGTTTCCATAATGGCTGTCTCATCACCAAAAAGCACATGCACCAGACTTCACGACACAAACAAGTCCTCCCACTTTATTCACCTGGTAAAAGCCTCAACATCTTTTGATTATCTCAAGCAACACTGAGGGAAAACATTACCTGACTCCCTCCAAACTGAATTAGGCTATCTTTTTCTATAGTCCCAGGCACTCTAATATAATGTGCTGCATAATTGCTAGTTTACTAATCATTCTCCTCCAACTAAGTTGTGAGTTCTCTAGAACAAAGACTGTATCTTATCCATCTCTATATTCCCAGTTCTGACATATACTTAATATTTACTGCATGACTAATAATTAAGTCTGGAGCTCCAGAGGGAGATCAAAGTTAGAGATTTAACTTTGGACACCTACATTTAGTTACAAGTGAAAGAAGAGAGATGGGATTACCTTAAGAAGGAAGAGTATATAGATGAAGAATTCCTTGGGGATTGAACTCTGAGAAACACAAACTAAAGGGATGGGCAGATTGAAAACTGACGTGTGAGGAGCTATAGTCAGAAACACTGAGAAAGTAAAACGGACAAAAGAATTTCAAGAAGGAACAGGGAGACAATAGGATCAAAGGTACAGGAAAGTCAAGTAGTAACCGAATATGGATAACAAGAATCCTTTAGATTAGGCAATCAGAAAATCATTAATCTTTGAGGGAATTATTTCACTTACTTTAGGATAACAACTCAAGAGAAAACAAAACGTAGATATGAAGCCAGTGTAGAACAGACACTTTTGAAGACAGGAAAAAGAGAGACTCTTTCATTTTAATGTATTCAATAAATATTTATTGCGGAGAAGGCAATGGCAACCCACTCCAGTACTCTTGCCTGGAAAATCCCATGGATGGAGGAGCCTGATAGGCTGCAGTCCAAAGGGTTGTGAAGAATCAGACACGAATGAGCGACTTCACTTTCACTTTTCACTTTCATGCATTGGAGAAGGAAACGGCAACCCACTCCAGTGTTCTTGCCTGGAGAATCTCACAGACGGTGGAGCCTGGTGGGCTGCCGTCTATGGGGCCGCACAGAGTCGGACATGACTGAAGCGACTTAGCAGCAGCAGGACACTAGGAATGCAGTGATTAACACAAGAGCCATAATCCCTATCCTCATGGTGCTTTTATTTTAGCAGCAATAAATTCAGAAAGCAAGCCAAGGCCTCAAAAAGACTAGACCAAGTAGAATCTGAAAAGATTCCTCACCTAGTGAAGTCCTAAAAGATAACCAAAGCCACCACCCCCCTCCCCCACTTCAAAACAGAAGAGAAAAACATCTGTTAGTGCCTAACACCATTAATTTTAATAATTAACACATGAAATGTTTTCTTCTATTACATTTTCAGTTTCAGAATGTGTATTATATTTACAGTGTAAGGTTTATCACCTCCAGAGTGACTCATTTCTTAGACAGTCATCGACTTCATATTCCTTTTGTAACCTCCATAATTGGCATACTAACCTAGACAGTGTATTAAAAAGCAGAGACATTACTTTGCCAACAAAGGTTCGTCTAGCCAAAGATATGGTTTTTCCAGTAGTCATGTATGGATGTGAGAGTTGGACTATAAAGAAAGCTGAGCTGATGAATTGATGCTTTTGAACTGTGGTGTTGGAGAAGACTCTTGAGAGTCCCTTGGACTGCAAGGAGATCCAACAAGTCCATCCTAAAGGAGATCAGTCCTAAATATTCATTTCTAATGATGCTGAAGCTGAAACTCCAATACTTTGTCCACCTGATGCAAAGAACCGACTCACTGGTAAAGACCCTGATGCTGGGAAGCATTGAAGGCAGGAGGAGAAGGAGATGACAGAGGATGAGATGGCTGGATGGCCTCACCAACAAGACAGACATGAGTTTGAGTAGGCTCCAGCAGTTGGTGATGGACAGGGAAGCCTAGGGTGTTGCAGTCCATGGGGTCACAAGAGTCAGACACAACTGAGCAGCTAAACTAACTAAGAAGCACACAGTAGGTACACCTTAAATGACAGATAATTTCAATCATAGCTACATGGGTTCAGGATACAAAAACATTTAAGTTTTCCTATAAATCCAGTCACTTAAATTCAAATCAAATCACTACGGCTTTATTAATTCTACCACTCATTTGCCAACTTTTATTCATTATTCCTAGTTTAAGAAACACAGAAATAAGGGATTTCCTTTCTTTTCTATTCTCTTCATCATCTTTCAGTTTCCTGCAAGCTAATTTATAATTTAAAAGTTACAGTAAGAGAAAACTGAAGTCCTTGGATTTGGAAAAACAAAGTATATCTTATTCTTTTTTAACCAATTTGTCTTAATATGAATGTAGGCAAAGGAATCCCAAATCCAAATGCCAGAAACACTCATATTTATCTATTTAACACATTCTTTCTTACCCACCAAGCATAGGTAACAGGCACCGAGTAAGTCATTAACAACTACTATCATTAAATTCTTTTTCAAATGTGAGTCAAAAAGAACCTTGGATTTCTTGTTCAACATGAGCAAATTTCAATTAATTCAACCTCTCTGAATCAAGGTATAATTTTTAAAAGATGCATTTACTTTGATCCTTTGATTCACTAATTACCCAAGTGATGATCAGAGCAAATGAATTCTGACCTAGTTCTGATTCTGGTTCACTATACAACCGAAAGGAACAATTCTGTTTCTCAGTCTTTAAACAGCTGTGCACAAACAATTAGCTTCATTTAAGAGGTGGAAAGTTCTATCAGCTACAGTACCCATAATATATTATCAAAAACTCAATTCGATAACTCAGCATTTTCTACTCGGAGAAGGCAATGGCATCCCACTCCAGTACTCCTGCCTGGAAAATCCCATGGACGGAGGAGCCTGGTAGGCTGCAGTCCATGGGGTCGCGAAGAGTCGGACATGACTGAGTGACTTCACTTTCACTTTTCACTTTCATGCATTGGAGAAGGAAACGGCAACCCACTCCAGTGTTCTTGCCTGGAGAATCCCAGGGACGGGGGAGCCTGGTGGGCTTCCGTCTATGGGGCCGCACAGAGTCGGACACGACTGAAGCGACTTAGCAGCAGCAGCAGCAGCATTTTTTACTGTATATCAGGTTTTGAGGGGTACCACAAATAGCAGCTGCTGTTAGGGTGGAAGAGGGGGAAGGAATTCTGGCAGAATAGATTCAAAGGCAGTCACACTGCACTGGAATTGGTCATTCCTGTTTTAATAAACATTTCAGAATATCTGATTCAACAGAATAATAGAATTAATCCCTGCAGACCTTTGCAGTATTGTCTCTGCTACTTAGTTAGGCAAGTCACTGAGTCTCAGTTTCTTCATCTATAAAATGGGGATAATATTTATCTCGCAGGGTTGAGTAACCTATATTATCACTAAAACTTAAAAGTACTTAGCCCAGAGCATGCAAAAAGCAGTGGCTATCAATAATGGTGTTTTAACAAATGATAATCTGTTTTATATAATGACTGAGCTATGACATAACCTGCCAGTTCCAATTGTGACCAAAGAAATGCAATAATGTAAAACTGTGCAGGCTTCCATGGTGGCTCAGTGGTAAAGAATCCACCTGCCAATGCAGGAGACACTAGTTCAATTCCTGACCTGGGAAGATTCCACATGCTGCAGAGCAATTAAGCTCACGTGCCACAACCACTGAGCCTACATGTTGCAACTACTGAGCCTATGTGCTGCAACTACTGAAGCCCTCAACACCCCAGAGCCCATGCTCCACAACAAGAGAAGCTACTGCAATGAGAAGCCAGCACACTGCCACTAGAAGAGTAGCTCCTGCTCATGGCAGCTATAGAAAAAAGTCTGCAGCAATGAAGATTCAGCACAGCCAAAAATAAGATAAATGTAAGTATTAGAAAAAAGTAAAATTGTGATGCACATCTAATGGAACGTACCTAATAATGACCCACTAGGAAAACAATTTTAGCCATTCTTCATCAAGAGCAAAAGTAATTAATAAAAGCACTTCTGAAGCAATCAAAGGCAGGATTTACCTGCAAATTTCCTTCAGCAATAATTAACATAGGTGAATTTATGGTTACCATCAAGCTATGCAAGCAAGAGTAAAACAACCTCTGCCCTGGAATTAGAGCTCACTTTAGTGCTTCCTACTGCTGTACTGCTACTTCTGGCTCCTCCCTTTCCCAGCATCAAGCATAAATTTCTCAAAATATGGTACAAGGATTACCTGCAAAGTAACTACCTGTAGTACAAATAGCTGCAAACATTTCCTCCTCTAAGGGTGGGAGACAGCAGAGGATAATGAGGCAAAAGTTGGTCTTTACTTTTAAAAAAGAACACAGAACTTAAAAATCAGGGTTTACGTTCTAGCTCCACTGGTTAGTGACTTCAGACTAATTCTACTATCTTAGAACCTGAGCTAAAACAAAAAGAAACATGAAACCTATCTCAAACAGGTTCACAAAGTATCACATAAGAACATATATGAAATCACTTAGAAAACTTTCTAAAGCATTAAGAAAAAGAAGGGGCCTCCCTGGTGGCTCAGTCAGTAAGAATTCACCTGCAATGCAGGAGACCTGGGTTTGATCCCTGGGTTGGGAAGATCCCCTGGAGGAGGGCATGGCAACCCACTGCAGGATTCTTGCCTGGAGAATTCCCATGGACAGAGGAACGTGGGAGGCTATAGTCCATGGGGTCGCAAAAGAGTCGGATACGACTGAACGACTAACCACAGCACAGCACAAGAAGAAGCTAGTCTCCCAGAAGTGATGATATTCAAATATTGAGAAAATACAACTAAGTACACTTTTGGAAGTTACAGTTATCCCAACACACCCACTTCCTTTGTCTTTACCTCATTTTGGAATAAAAGGTTTTGAGGTGCTCTCATTTGGGAATATACTACTGACTGATGCACTACTCCACTCTCTAGTTTTCTGAAAGGATCTCTTGAGATTTACATATAAAACAATTTTGCCACCAAATTACATAACTGGAAATGTCAGTACGGTTGCCCCGTGGTATTCGAAGGGGACTGGTTCCAGGACACCTTTCCCACCCTGCCCAAGGATACCAAAATCCAGGATGCTCAAATGCTCAAATCTTTTCTATAAAATGGTGGAGTATTTACATATAACCTGTACACCCTTCTGTATATGTTAAATCATCTCTAGACTACTTATAATACCTAATGCAATACAAATGTTATGAAAATAGCCATAAATGTAACATAAATGATATGAAAATAATTGCCAGTGTGCAGCAAGTTCAAGTTTTGGTTTTTGAAACTTTCTGGAATTTTTTCCTCAAATACGTTTGATCCCCAATTGGTCAAATTCATGGATGCAGAACCCATGGATAGGAAAAGCCAACTGTATTCTTCCCTGCTGAAGAATGATATTCTATCAGCTGATATTTTAGAATTAAACCAGAGTCCAATAAATATATAAATAAATTTAACTGTTATAATGAAAAAAATTATTGTATTCTAAACATAAGAGTGTAGCTATCTGCCAAATGTCAGTTTCTCACTAAATGTACTAGGATGCCCTCAGATTTTAGATTATAATTTTACTATATTGCACTTATTCATAGTCAATAAACAGTTTAAACCTGTACACTGTGCTGGAAAAAATCAACAAGCAGCATTAGCAACTATTTTTCTTAAGACTTTTTTTAGAGAAGTTTTAGGTTCACAATAAATTGAAAGGAAGGTGCGGAAATTTCCCATATACTCTCTAACCCCACACATGCATAGCCTCCCTCATTATCAACATCACTCACCAGAGTGCTGCACTTGTTACTAAAGACCAGCCTACAATGACACATCACAATTACCCAAAGTCCATGGTTTAGGGTTCACTTTTAGTAATGTACATTCATTCCATGGGTTTCATCAAATATATATGACATATATCCGTCATTATAAAATCATACAGAGTATTTCTACTGCCCTAAAAATCCTCCATTCTCTGCCTATTCATCCCTTTCCTCCCACCCAACTCCTGGCAACCACTCATCATTTTACTGTCTCCATACTTTTTCCTCTTTCAGATATCATACAGTTGTAATCATAGTTATGTAGCCTTTTCAGACTAGCACTTAGTAATATGCATTTAAGGTTTCTCCACGTCCTTTCATGACTTGAGAGCTCATTTCTTTTAGTGCTGAAAAATACATCATTGTCTGGAGGTACCACAGTTTATCAATTAACCTACTTAAGGACTTTTAGTTCCCAAATTTTGGCAATTAGGAATAAAGCTGCTAGAAACATCTACCTACAGGCTTCTGTGTGAACATGTTTTCAATTTCCTTGGTAAATACCAAGATGTGTGACTGCTGGATCATACGGTAAGAAGATTTTTAGTTTTTTAAGAAACCACCAAACTGTCTTTCAAAGTAGTTATACCATTTTGCATTCCTACTACAAATGAATGAGAGTTCCTGTTGTTCAATAGCATTGCTAGCAGTTGGTGGTGTCAGTGTTTCAGATTTTGGCCATTCTAATAAGTGTGTAGTGGTCACTAGTTGTTTTAAATTCCATTTCCTTGATGATTATTTATATGTTTATTTACCATCTGTATATCATCTCTGGTGAGGTATCTATCAAAGTCTTTGGCCCATTTTTCAACTGGGTTGTTTGCTTTCTTCTTGTTGAGTCTTAAGAGTTCTTTGTTTATTACAGATAACAAATACTGTCAATATTATCAAACATTGTGAATATTTTCTCCCAGTCTGTTTTATCTTTCAACTAATATTTTTGAGCTATTCAGAATGCTTACTATATACCAGACATCATTCAATGCACTTTACTATGTTAACTCACCTATACTTTATAACAACTGTATAAAGTAAATACTATTATTATTTCCATTTTCCAGATGAGAAAACCATAGTACAGATAGGTTAAATAACTTGCCCCTAGATCTGAGAGACAGAAAATAATGGAGCCAAGATACATGATCTATCACTCTGGCTCCAAAGGTCTTGACCTACATCGAACACTAACTTAACATTACAATGAATGAATCTAAAAAAATTCCAGGTCAGCTGGAAGACAGACACACTAGCTGGCAATTATAATACAGAACATGGTAAGCAGTACCATCAAGGTAAGAGATAAGGCTAAAAATATTGGTGAGGCTAAAAATATTAAGTCCAAATCAGTTGAAACTTTTTCTATATAAATTAGTATTTCCCTTTGCAAAATCAAGAATCTCAACTCAGCCTGAGAACACTTTACAAGTGTTTGTCATCCTTCCATTCAATTAACCAGGTATCTGTCTGCTATGATTTTGTTACTTTTCTAACTAAGAACAGCAGCCTTCCTATCAAATCCACCTCTTCCCAGGTTTAGGTAGGTTTAGTTACTAAGTTGTGTCGAACTCTTATGACCCCATCGACTGTAGCCCACCAGGTTCCTCTGTCCATGGGATTTCCCAGGCAAGTGGGTTGCCATTTCCTCCTCCAGGGGATCTTCCCAATCCAGGGATCAAACTGGGGTCTCCTGTATTGCAGGCAGACTCTTGACCAACTGAACCACCAGGGAAGCCCCAACCTCTTTCCAAGACAATTCCAAATCAAGCTAGACATCAGAATCAGCATCAATTTGTCACCATATTTCCTAACTCAACACATAAGAGAAAGAGATGTCTTAAACATTCCTTTTGAAATTTAAGTACTTAAAATGGGTAACAAAGTCTAGTTAACCAAGTACTGCTTAAGAGAGGTTTTCCTTTAATGACTAAAAAAGAACTATTCTCAATTAGCATATCAAAGCTACAAGTCTTCAAAGTCAAGATTTCTGCTTGTACCACAATTAACAGCAGGTCCTTTTCTATCTATACCCACTTACACACTGCCACTTGGGAACAGCCAATTCACCTGGAAGACGAGGCGGCCCAGCTCCTTGGGTTTCCCTCCTCATTCTCCTTTCAGCTAAAGACAAGACTATGTTCCTCTTCCCCACTGAAACCCTTGTTTCTAGTATGAGTTAGGAGCCCATATTGGTGGTGAGGTATGAAGAGGCAGGGAGAACAAAGGAGAAAGAAGAAAAATTAAAGGTAAAATGATAGAGCCCCTCTTTTCTAACACACCATGTCACTCTTCATATAGTTCCTATTTTCTCCAGTGGCCCTGTCCTAATACTTAAATCAATGTCTCAAGAAATCTGGTGATGCTAAGTCACTTCAGTCGTGTCCGACTCTGTGCGACCCCATAGACGGCACCCCACCAGGCTCTGCCGTCCCTGGGATTCTCCAGGCAAGAACACTGGAGTGGGTGAGTTGCCAACAATTTTGAGTTTTTCCAACACAATGGAAGTCATACACAGCTTCTTTCCTTCTTTCCCTACAGGGAGAAACAACGTGGTATAATGGATGAAGCAGATATTCTTAAGCAAGGTAAGAATACGTGTTCGAATCTCAACTGCGATGCTTATTACCTGCATGACCCTGTTTTCTCATTGCTAAAACAGGTAACCATCTCATAAGGTAACTTTACCAGAAACACACTGTCCTAAGTGGTCAAGAGGCTTACTTTATATTTTTCATTTGGCTCTCACATACAATAAAAGGAGAAAAAAGATCTCAGGATCTGTACCTCAAACCCTCAGAACACAGGCTTTCAAACATTCTGATCACCAATCACAGTAAGAAATAAACACATTTTCACTGTGACGCAGTTCATATACACACACACAACTAAGGTTTCACAAAGCAATACTACTCTTACTGTGTGTGATTCATCTTGATATTTTCTGTTTTCTTTCATGCTTCTTTCCCCACCACCTTTCTCCCACCTAACCACATACACAAAGCTTTTTAGTCTTGTGACCACACCACCCTACTGAAGTCCCAGGGAGCAGGGTACTGGAAATGAAGAAAACAGGGAGGAAGGAAATTCTGATAGTGCTGGGGAGAGTCTGTGTTCCTTCTGGTCCAGGAAGGAACATTAAACCCATATTCCCTCAGAGACAGTGTTATTCCTGGGGATAAAGTTGTACTGCTGGAATACAGAACACTGAAGGTAAAACAGGCTTGTAGATTGGTCTGGGAATGTAACCAACACAGATGACAATGATCCTATAAGAAAATGCTTCCTGGGTTCAAAACAAAGTTTTTGGAACATAATATATTTATTTCTAAGCTGGAAGAGGGTGCTACTTATACAATATGCTATGCCAGGGGTTAGTAAACTATTGCCAGTGGGTCAAACCACTTTGCAACTTGGTTTTGTACAGCTGCTGAACAATGGTTTTTACATTTTCAAGTGGTTGAAAAAAAGAATACACTATTTTGTGACATATGAAAATCATATGAAATTCAAATTTCAGTATCTATAAATAAAGTTTTATTGGATCACAGTCACACTGATCCATTTACGTACTGTCTATGACTGCTTCTGTGTTAAAACTAACAGAGCTGAGTAGCTGCAAGCGAGACTGACTAAAATATTTACTATCTGGTCCTTTACAAAAAATCTGTGGCCCCTATCCTAAGCACTTGAAAGCACTCAATATTCATTCACAAATATTTGTTAAACACCTATTAGGTGTCAAACACTGAGGAAACTACCATGAATAAGCTGGATATGGTCCTCCTCCTCATAAGTACTAATGCAAGACAAGTGGGTAAAAAAAAGCTTGGAGGAATAAGAAGCAGTTGATTTGTTGTAGGAACCATCAGTCACTGTTAAGGAATGGATCTTCCTCTAAGATTTCATATTCGGTTGCTCAGAGTAAAATCCTTTATTCACAGAAAAATTAGGATAAAAATAAATGTTTAGTGATGAAGAACCACAAATTCTGAATTAAAAGTGTTATTGTAGTTCACTTGAACCTTTCCTATTGCTCTCCTCGAAAAAAAATCACTGTATTAATTACAAATACTTGGAAAAGGAAATGGCAACCCACTCCAGGATTCTTGCCTGGAGACTCCCATGGACAGAGAAGCCTGGCAGGCTATAGCCCATGGGGCTGCAAGAGGCAGACACGACTTAGCGATTAAACCATTTGGAATAATATTTTGAAGTTTTAAAACTTCCATATACGTGTGTGTATACATATACACATATATATGATATGAGTGTGTTTATGTCTATAGCCTTTGATCCTCACTGTAATCTTGTGAGGCAGTACTATAAACTCCATTTTACAGATGAATAAACTAAGGTTATGGAATTTTCCCAAGTTCACATGGTATATCACATCATGATAAAGCAAGGCCCAACATCCAAGCCTTCTCCCTACAGAATGCTTGTTCTTTCTAATATACCTGTCCCCACACTGCATAATTAACTACTTTCACTGAATTTGAGATGAAGGACCTACTGTTGTTTGTTTTTGCGAAACCCATTCTTTTCAAGCAATAGCTACCCTTGTACCAACAAGACAGCTCCTATAACTAGTCCTTACTAAGTAAGCACATGTTCAAACAGCAGAAATTCTACAATTTTGTAACAGACTAGGTTCATCTACTCTTAGGCTCTCTAGCTTAGTGAGCTGGTATCTTTCCATATCATGGAAATACAACTAGATATTAATTATAAAAATACTGCCTAATAAGTGTTGCTAAATATATGCTGCTAGACTAAGAATTACAAATTTTGATGTAGGGTTATTTTTGAAATGAAAGATCAGATCTGTGGATGAAAAATCAAAACTAACTTTCACCGATTCAAAAAGAAAAAATATAACAACATTCTTCTCTGACCCTAATCTTTTCATTTTATTTCATTCTTCAGTTTGAATAGTTTATTCTTCAGAAAAATAATTCTAATAAGGTAGTTAATGGAGAAAATAGCACATGATAGTCTGTCAGGTCCTCTCGGGAGTTAAACTCTCCTAATTTAACTGCTTCTATTATTTCTAGCCCCCTCAGGTAAGAGGCAATCTCTATTTACATTTTAACAAACATTATAAATAACAATTTATTCCCTAATTCAACACCCAAGCCAGGTATTATGCATCTCTAAAGAACTAAGGAAGAGAATATCTTAAAAGGCTACCTGGAAAGATTTGTTATATAATATTTATATGGAATAAAAGAATGATTGTTTAGAAAGGCATTTTATTCTTCTGAATGACTACTAACCAAATTGCTTTACTATTACCATGCCCATCTTGAATAATTAATATCTTGTAACTACCCTTACTCATTTTTTTATCATTTTCTTTTAGTTTTGACTTATCATTTCTCCCCAGACCATTTAAAAGTGAACTTACAGAAGTTAATTTCAACTCTAAGCTTAAACAGAAATAATTAGCAAATTACATGCACTAATCTTGCTGTGTGAAACTATACTACCAAGTAGCACAAAGCCTAATTACTTTATTTAAGGTAATAATAAATAAAGTCACCTATAATATTTACAGGGTGAATTAACAGAAGAAGGTGGCTAACCAAAGACAGATAGTTAGCTTTACCTACATCCAAAATGAAAAGAAACGAAATGAAACCAAACGAAAAGAGGCAGCCACCATTATATTTCTAAATTCAGTGATGTTTAGTGTCTCTTTTGGCTTTATCTCTGTGTAATAATGCAGTTTTTCCTAGTCAAAGATGATGCTGCTGAACTTCTGCCAATACAGTTGATTGTGCCAAGCATCACCTCCCCCTCCCACCAACAGTACAGGCTTGAAATCTTTCTGATAAAAATATTCAAGCTAATTACTTAACAGAGGCAAGAGCCCTGAGTAAAAATAATAGCCCATAGTATTGACTATTTATCCTTTCAGCTTTTAAGATCTTGATAAGCAGTAAAGATATCAAATTCCTAAGAATTAAGATATAAAATATGCTGGTTTCTGCTCCTGAATCTTCAGTCATGTCAACAATACAGTGTATTACATGATAAAACAATCAAAAGGTGCTATTCTTAAAAAAAAAAGAAAGAAAGAAAAAAATAGACATTTGAAAAAAGAAGTAAAGCCAAAGTTCCAGAGAGAAATAAAAATGGTGAGTAAGTAACTAACTAGCAGATGCATAGAATCTAAAGACAGGAATTTGCCACAAAAAAATTCAGTAATCTCTGGCTTGTATTTTGTCTCTCTTTGAGTTTTTTGGGAGACGTTGTATTCAGTTCTCATATGCACAATAAGCTATCCATTTTTCTTAAGTAAAAAGCACGGGGGGAATGGGGTAACTAGTAAAATAAGAGAGTAAGACTGGAAAGTGTAGGCAACAACTAGAATACAAAGCTAGAAGGGATCTTACAGAGTCTCTCTAGCTTAGGCTGGTGTTAACAGTCTCCTAACTGGTCTCACCTTCTCACTCCTACACACCTTCAATATACTTTCCAGACAGCTGCCAGTGACCTTAACACACAACACAGGTCAAGCTCCTCCTTAAAACTCTGCTTTCCACTGCCCTTTGGATTTTAGTCTCTTTCCCAGCTTAGATCTAAAGCCCTGCATGATCTTGTCCCTATCAATCTCTCTAGTCCCATCCTTGCATCCATTTCTCCAGGCAGGCAGGCAGATACTTAATGAGCTTCTACTCTGTGCCAGAAACCATGCCATGCTCTAAGGATACTGTGATGAATAAGTGAGAGAAACCCTCTCTCACAGAATTCACACTCTAGTAGTGCAAAGGACAGATGATAAATAGGTAGATAAACAAACAAGTAATTAAAGATTGTGGTATGGGACATGAGGCAAAATAAAGTTACCTTATCAGAATCCTGTCAGAGCACATATGACAATTCTTAATTATTTTATTCATTTGACTACTTACTTTACGACTGTAAGCTCTGTAAGCACATTATCACGTGTGTCTTGGTCACTGCTCCATTTCAACTACTTAGCACTGTGCCTAGCGTGTAGTTCAACATTTATTTGTTAAACAAATGAATACTTATTTCATCCTCTTTAATTTAGTGATGAGTAAAGTCTTCACAGTTGCCAAGGTCAAAAAAGAGTCAGTAGGAAAGCAAGAATTTAAATGAAAGACTCACATTTTAGTTCAAAATATTACACCACATACAAAATACTGACCTCAAAACTCTACTAACCATGTTTTGAAAGCTTGTATCTGGTAGCTGGTACCTCAAAACTCACTTGAGAAGCTTCCAAGACTTTATATGAAAAGTTTTAAAACACTTAATGTTTAGGTGAAATTGCCTATGAGAAATATCTTAAATTCCAACAAATACAGATGAAGGTTTACACCAATGCTTCCTTTTCATGGATGCTAGAACAACAAGAACTTAAAGAACTCTTTCTAAAAGAACTATGAAAGCTGAATGTTCTAAATATTTCCTGGCACCTATTTGGCAGCGTTACTGATATCTTCTATGGCCGAATCATTTAGTCAGAATATTATTTCATATTAACTTATAAGTAATTTACCAGCAAATTTTAAATCTCCCAAAAACTAAAACTTTATTTTAAATGTTTTACATACTACATTTTTAAAGATAAGACTTTAAGATAGGTTAAAAACTGACATGTACATAAGATTTACTATGACCCAGCTCCTGTATTATATGGCATATTATTTCATTTACTACATCTTGGTCTAGAAATTAAAAAATATTGTTTGACAGAAAACAACAAAATTCTGTAAAGCAATTATCCTTCAATTAAAAAATAAATAAATTAAAAAAATTAATCTCAGAGTTTTAGAAGCTTGCCAAGATCTGACAATTTGCCCATGCCTCTTCCTCTTGAAATAATGCCTTGGAACAAGCTTGAATTACAATGTATCATAAAGATGTGAAGACCAACAGGTTTTTCCCAGGACAGGGCTCATTTCTATAAAATATAAGGTTAGTAATCATTAGTAGGAAAATTTTTTTCTTAAAGCTTTAGATAAGATAGGCTTATTACTATAATATGTAAAGATGATTCATTTTAAAAGGCAACCCCTCCTTACGTAAGTCCTTCAAATAATTATGTCATTGCTTTATGATTATTTTTGTTCAGCAACATTAGAGAATAAAATGATTCCCAAAATGATTACAATTACTAATACCAAAGAAACTTTTATCTAGTCCAAAAGAGAACTGAAAAGGTTCAGGAAGCAGGCCTGAATCACATACACCAACCTCAGAAAAGTTTCTAAAACTACACAGTACAATTTACTGTGAAGAAAATGCCTCACATAGATTTCAAAGAATATAATCTGAATGACCAATATGAGCATCACTGCAATTACTGGAATCTGACCATTATTTAAATACAAACAACATATTGAGCTACCAGAGCTTAGAATTAACCTCACAATGGAGACATACCCATCATACACTGTACTGTATGTACGAGAATAATATATGCTCTCATATTTTTATGTATTCTTATTTTCCCAAATCTATATTTATATTTTCACCCATGTTTATACTTTAAATCCATCTCTCACTAGGAAAGTGCTTCCTATTTTCTTCTGTCTTGCTATTTCTTTACCAATCTTTTTAGTAGTGCTGCCATTCTACCTAATCTTTAAGCTGTTTTTCTGTTCTAAATTCCACATACTATAAGTATTTAGGATAGTCATCAGGATGTCTATTATCCACTCCTACCTCTTCTTGGTTTTAATAACTTTTCATTTGGATTTAACTCCCTCAACTGAGACTGTTCTACTTCAAGCAGTTATAAACATTTTTCCATCACGGAAATTAGATTTAGTCAAATTTAGTCAAAAATTCCTCCATCTCAACTTCCCTACCATCCATAGTCAGGTTTACTCACAAATGCTTTCTGTATTCCAGATACCATTTTGTCCCTGTTCCCACACAGTAAGACGAATATGGTTCTCAACCTCCTGCCAAGATATTTTTTTTTTCCTATTATTAGGACCTATCTCCTCCAGCAAGTTTTTCCTAAATGAAAAATTTGAATTATTCAAAATTACAATATAATTTTGTTTTAACACCTTTGTGTGTGCATAAGTCATCCAGGTAGTTCAGAAGAGAGATGAGCTCAGCCATGGCAGGTCCACATTCTGCCCTGGGACCAGTTTTCCCTATATTCTGTATGGAGGCACAAGTTCTCCATTGCAGAATAAATAATGAGCATATTTTTCAGTGCACATATTTTTCATTGCACATATTTACTTATAGTTTCCTTCTCTACTCCAAGTACTGGGTGGAGAGAATAAAACCAGAATTTGGGGAGAGCTTAGAACTCATTAGTGGGTCACTGAATTAATTAATGGTGTCATAATCAAAAATTTGTTAATGAAATAGAATATAAAAACAAACAAAAATGTCCTGCACACAGTAAGTTCATGAAATTTCTATTTCTGATGCATATACCTATTTACATATATGAGAACTGAGTCATGATGCAATGTGTATTTCTTACTGTTGGTTATGGTCATAAAAGCTGAAAGCCACTGAATTTGAAATACTCTAACATGTCTTTTAAATCTATACAATTTAAATTATATTAAATGATTTAGTCTAAGGATCAGAGACACAGCATTTAAAAGGGGGGCAGAACTTAAGGATACTCAAAAAACAACCAGCAAAATCACTTTTTCTTAATAAAATGTCATTATTAAACTCTACCCTTAGAACTAGATTCATAAAGCTTTTACAGTAGGAAAAAACTTTAGAGATCATCTAATCCAAGTTTATTGCTTTAATACATAAAAGGAAAACTCAGGCCCAGAAATAAAAACATTTCCCTTCATTCATTCAAGTAAACATTTGCTAAGCACATACTGGATACCAGGTTCTAGGTGTGAGTCTGTGCATAAAGAGAAGATGTCTTCGGAGAGCTCAAAGTCTATACTACATATATGCAAGTAAACATTAAAAGTAATTACTGGAATCAAAGTCATTTATAAAGAACAGAAATTAACTAATTCACTCTAGGTTAAGTGGCAGAGAAATGTTTCTTTTGAAGAGGTGGTACTTATCGGTCTTACAAACAAGGAGTTAAACAGGTAGAGGAAGAAATAACATGTACAAAGGTACCATACTAATATACAATAAAGAATGACACATTCAGGAAACCGTATGTTGAGTTTGTATACCTGGAGTATAGGGCACATGCTGAAGAGGAGCCACAGCAGAATACCTAGCATTTATGTGACATTTAATCTTCAAACCACTATGTGAGGTAGGCACTATTAATATTCCCATTTTGTAGATGACAAAACTGAAGCAAAAAAGGTGAAGTGATCTGCCCAAAGTTAAGTCGTGAAATGAGAATGTAAAGCAAGAAAGTCAAACTCTAGAGCCTATACCCTTATTCTCTCTGTGCTTAGTCACTTAGTCACATCTGACTCTTTGTGACCCTTCGGATTGTAGCCTGTCTGGCTCCTCCGTCCATGGGATTCTCCTGGCAAGAATACTGGAGCGGGTTGCCATTTCCTTTTCCAGGGGATCTTCCCGACCCAGGGATCGAACTAGTGTCTCTGGTGTCTCCTGCACCGCAGGGAGATTCTTTACCTGCTTTTAGAGAAAAGAGGCAGGATTTAAATGATAAAGGACTTTGTATGCCCGTATAAAGACTTTAGATTTTATGCTAAAGGTGACAAGCGAGAAAGGTTTTAAGCAGGAGTGACATATTCAGACATTTTTTAATGAGGCTAATCTGGCAGCTATGTGGTTGGACTGGGGGAGGAATTAGTGGCAGGGAAATTAGTTATAGCCAGAAAGGTACTATAACAAGTTCAGGTGAAAGAAATGACAGTGGCAGTGCTGGCACCAGAACTCTAGTCTACTGACCACCACAACCACTTTCTTGTCCAGTATCCAGTAGAACCTCCCCTCTTCCCCCCTTAACTCACCATGCTAATAGTTTAAGAAATCCAGCCTCAGAAACAACACATTCCTTTCAGGTCCCTTTATTAAACAAACCATGATCACTAGATGTGCTGCATTTGTGAAAGTGACTAACACAAATCCAGTGGGAGAACGACAGAAAGTCTATTGCTATCTGCAGTTTTCTTACCTTCCTGACTTTTTCTCCTTCCTCTATACATTATTCCTGGAACTTCCATGTTCAATAGTCGATTTGAAATCAATGTTCTGTCTAGACATGACTATTATAACCTAACAATTAAATCTACCACAGAGGAAGTGTAATGTGGTCCCAGCTATGGCAAAAAATAATACTTTCTGGTCTGGTCAAATTTGGGCTTAAACAAAGGTGATGAATGAATGGTAATAAGAGATAGACTTTTTGAAAACAGCAAGAGTTAAAGAAAAACAGAATATTAAAAAGGTATGTGAATAATAGCAATGTAAAGTTCAAGCCATTTGATTTCAAGAGAGTAACACCAATCCCAAGTGTGCGCGGTATTCCAGAGACTAACAAATGAAAAGAACAGTAGAAAAGACTATCTGGTCAATTCTCAAGCATTCTAAATCTGATCTGTTTTTGTTTAAACCAAGCTGAGCCCTCTTGAGCCACCCTTGATACTAAGTAACTGAGTAGGTTCCACAAGTAAGCAGCCCACAGTACAGGGGCAACAGAGAAGATAAACAAGAGAGGAAAGTAGAAAGGGAATCACAATGAAAGGGAATGGAAGAAATGATAAGTTACAGAATATGGAATAAAACTGAGGAATACTAGTAACCTTAGTATCAAATGTTGCCAACCTTACCTAACTGACTGAATGGCACCAGGACAATGGCAACATTAGGGAGCATGAAAAGACAAATTTGAGTCACAGATTTATGAGACACCAAAGATGAAAAATGAGAGTAATGACAAAAGTCAAAAAGCAATAAAAGAGTTTTAGCATCTAAAGAGACAATTCAAAGATTACTAAAATCTCATTTGGTTGAGTTATGCTTTACTTTTCATGAAACAATGAGTCCAATGGACACAAAAGATGAAAATTTCAGCTAGTACCAGAGATATGTCTAGGGAGGTGTGTTACAAAGAAAAGTATGAGATTTATTTGCATGCTTTTTTTGTGAGAGCAACTTCAGAATTTTTCCTCTCTATGGTGTATAGCACTATTTCCTTTACGTACTTCACTGTAATTCTTATCCTGGCTGGCTAACTTCCTTAAAACCAGAGTTCAAAACAAGGTAAGCACTTATTAATTATGGTCAAATTTTAACCTCAAAAAGGACAAGGGTCTGCAATAGATCATAGAATATTACTTAGTAGTATACTCTAAATGAGTCTAATGGTAACCAAAATCCAGATAACAGATACTAAAGAAAATTACGTAATTAAGAAATCACTTTAAAAGTTTTTTAAAATTAAAAATTTGCTAGATAAAGGAAATATTCTTTAAAAAAAAAAAAATCAAGGTGTAAATTCAGTGTTTCCATTCAGGGAAGATGTCATAGTTTCTCCCATATGAAACTTACAAAACTTTCAGGCATCATATTAATCCATCTCTTTTCTTCTCCCTCTGTCACCCTCCCTTCCTCCTCCTCCTCCTCTCTCTCTCACACCTCTGCTGTCACCACATCATTCAGTGATTTCAATAAGGACAGGAGGAAACAGTCTTAAAGATGATTATTAAGAGCAAAGAAACTACTGGATCAAAAGCAAAAATAATTAAACTTGATGCCTTGACCAATCACTCTTCATATCCATGAATATACAGTCTTCAAAAGTACTCCATCATGACAAATGATTGGAGAAAGTTTATTCGTGACAGTCAGCAAAAGTATTTTTATTAAAGTACAATAGGATAAAATAACGTATATACCTATAGTCTATTCTCCTAGTAATTCTAATTTTTAAAGATAATGAAAAGATGAAAACTCTCAACACAAGGTCACCTGGAGATCAAAAATGCCATGTACTTGTAAAACTTAGATGACTAACTGTGGGAGGTAGAGCAGAGACCTTTTACAAATTTACTAATGCTTTTTAAAATTAAGAATTTAGAATAGGGCTTCTCACCCTGAACACTATTGACATTCTCAGCCAGATAATTCTTTGTTGTGCAAGGCTGTCCTGTGCATCACAGGATGATTAGCAGCATCCCCGTCCTCTACCCACTAGATGCCAGTAGCACACCCTCTCCTCCTCCCCCACAGCTGTGACAGCCAAACATGTCTCCAAAGAGCCCCTGGGGAAAAGCTGCCGGGCTGGGGAGCAAAAGTCACCCAAGCTTGAGAACTACTGGCTTATAAGCAGAAAAAAATGAATTGAAGAGAGGGTGCTGTTTTGTTTTTCTTCTGGTATTAATGTTCCAAGATAATATACTTGAATGTGATCACAGATTATATTTAAGAGATTCTGCCTTATAGAAAACAAAAGCATTTAATATCTATCACTTGTTAGTCAAAGTTCAGAAGAGTTCCAGAAGATTCACTGTACTCCAATGACCCCTCCAATCACACATACATGCACATATCCACGCACACCCACACGGTATTGCCATGCTGAACAGAAGAAAATGCACACAACTACTTTATCTCCATTTCTTATTTCATTAAATATCTAGACCAGACTGTTTCAGTTCCCACAGAATCCAAAGGAATTCTCAGCTTATTCAATGCAACTCAAATACCACAATAGCTGCATCACTCTAGAGAGGATAAACCTAAACACTACAGCAAGTATTAAACTCTTCCTCACATTTCAACAAATTTGGAGAATGATACAAATTAACCACGATGCTTTAAAAACAAAATAACTAAGAAGTATATTTGTGTTTTGAAACAGAAGCTGACTAAGGATAAGGGCAATGAAAACATTCAAAATCAAAAGGAATCTGAAGGCATTTCAGGATGAGGGCAAAACTCAAAAATATTTCCCCCAGAATGAAAGGAGTAAATTATACACTTGGCCATATCCTAGAGGAACAGTCCACATAATCAGTCTCCAGTATCTACACAATGGGATGGAAAATGAAAAATCCAAGTCCACAAAATATTAGAGAACAGTAAACATCCATCCTAAACACCTGAAGTAAAACTGCTCTTCACTATTATTCTTCATTTGATTTTTAAAAAATCAAATATCCATAAACAAACAAACAAACAAAAAGACAACTTTGGAAATGTTTCCTCATAAAGATAGCCATCCTCATACTTCCAGCAGGCCAGATTAAATATTACATAGAAAAATCAATTAGAAAAAAAAACCATAATAATCCTCTTTGAGAGTGCATCTGATGCGTAACAAAAGACCTTTTAAAAAATCAGACATTTTAAGTATTAAAAATCTTCATGTATAAATATGGATTAAAGCCTTTAAGATTTATTTCAATTATCTTCAACAGAATTATACTTTAAACTAGGATTTTTTAAAAAACCTATTCAACAATACTTAATTAGTTTAATGTAAGTGCAATATATATGTACTCTCTAGTAACAAAATCACTTTATTGGAAAATTTTAGCCCTATTAACCTCCTGACTCAGGGAAAATAATCCTACAAGAAACTAATGCTCAATTCTTTTTACTCCCAAGTCAAGCAGAGGAAGCTGTAAGATCTGTAGCGACAGCCTGCTTTTCCAGAAGTAATACCTTGAGACTGCTCAAGAATAGCCTCCTTCAACAATTAGTGTGACTCCGGTGGGTTTGGGAGGGAATAATGTCCACAATTCCTTGGTCAGTGGCCATGATGCCCCTCCTCCTCAAGGGCAGGAGATCAGAAAAAAAGGGATATGCATAAGAGGAGTTCACCAACCAGAACATATAGGGGCAGAGGAGGAAGAGTGCTACAGGAAAAATAAAAACTACATGGTTAAGTTATGTCACAAAAAGCAAGAGGTTTAATGTTATCCAGTATTCATTCATTTCAGAGATACCATTGTTTATCTTCCTCCCCAAACCCTGCACAAAAAGAACCGTCAGCCTGCCTTAAGCATGTTCCTTCTTCCATTTAAACAGACATGATTCTTTTGGTTAATCTCTGGCAATGATCGCCATTTCACAAACACATTCAGCCCACCCGGAACTGATCAATACCACTACAGACATAAGACTAGACTTTATCCATTTATTAACCACAAGGAAATGTACCATTCAGCGAATTCTATACATTACAAAAGATTCTATTAAAAAGGGGGGCAGGGAGGACGGATGGACACCGACACACACACACACAAACACACACACCACAGAGGTACACAAAGAAAAGACTACCACCCTCTAATTTCCCTGTGGCAAACGAGATAAAGACATGGCCATGAAACCTGTCAATTCGTTGTCCCCCTATAATTCTATCTCACAACATAGTAACTGAATATTGAATTTTATGATAAATATATCCACTGCCACTTTAAAATTGTTTCATCTACAAACTAACTCTCCTCTTATGTACATCTGCACACCTTTGAGCTAGATGCTGTATTCATTTACAGAATTTCAAATACAAAAGCCTAGATAGTTTTCCAACGTTTTGGAATACGCCTTTCGGGTCTCAAAGCTTTTGCATAAATTGTCACTTGTGGTATTTGCGGCTTAATTGCAAGCCAACCAGCGCTGTCATTCAGCGTTACGGCCACAAACCATGACTTTCTCACTTCCACAACAACACAGCAGTCACTCTTATCAGTCGCCAACCAAACTCGAAAAGAGAAAAATTCATGGAGGTTTCCAGATCATAATCAGCCCGGGGAGGGGGGGGGAAGGGCGGCAGCCGAGGGGCTCGGGGTGGGGAAACCTCCCCAGGCTCCGCTGGAGCTCGCCGACCCGACAACAACCGCGGCCTCCGGCAGCGGCGACAGCCCCGCCGCGCCGCGCTCCATGCACCTACCTGAAGAACAAGAGATAAGAAAGACGGCAAACGCCAACTTTGCAGCAGCTCCCATTTTCCCGAGGCGCCGGGGAAGCCGTAGGAAGTTCTCGCTAGATATCCAGTTCTCTGGGTCTTCCTCGGAGACAAACCTCCTGGTGTAAAATCAACCGTCATAAAACATATTCGGAAGCCCCGACCAAAAAAACGTTCACGGGGTCAAAAAAAGAGAAAAAAAATAAAAAAATAAAAAGAACGAGCACAACAATAAAAAAAAAAAAATGCACCACGGGGGGAAAAAACCGCCACACACAAGCACAACACACAAAACCAAACAACGAAAAGCCAACAACAACAAAAGCGGGTTTAAATCACTGTCAAAATCACTGTCAGCTCCGCTCGCCTCTAGGGTCTCTCCGAACAAAACGCCAGGCTGAAGCGACAAGGCGGCGGCGGCGCCCGCTGCCGCCTGGACAGTCCGGGAACCGAGCTGGGTCCGACGTCCGGACCGACCTTCAACCCGGACACCCAAAGTCCGCGGACCACTGGCGGCCGAGCTCGCGGCGGTGGCGACCGAGACAGCGGCGGTGGCGCGGAGAAGCAGCGGCGGGTGGCTGCGGTGGTGCAGGCGCGGCCAAGTTCTGGTCCAGGCTCTGGCTCCGGCTCCGGGCTCCAGGCTCGGCCGCGTTTTCGGTCCCCTGGCCTCCGCCGGCCCCGCCCCCTAAACTTCCGGTTCCGGCCCGAAGCTGGAAGCCAGGCACGGCGAAGGAACGCTCGGCAGCGGCGGCGGCGGCGGCGGCGGTGGCGGCGGCGGCAGCGGCAGCGGCGGCCGGGCGCAGCGCGCGTGCCGGGCCGTGAGCGCGAGGAGATTGTCGGGGAAGCGAGGCGGGAGCGGGGGAGGGGTAAGAGAGCGAGGGCGGGGCCGGCAGGAGGGCGAGGAGGCGGGGCGGACGGAGGCTCTTTACCGCGAGGCCTCGTCGTCCGGCCTGCTTGGCCTGCTGGGTGGTGGGCTCGAACGGGTGGCAAGTGAATGTTGTTGGGGTCTCGAGTGCATGGTTTCCTAATCGTGCTGCACTGACCTTTCAGCGGAGCGCACGCCCGAATGGTCAGGGGAGCCCGAGAGGAACAGGACCCGGGGCGGGGCGGGCGTCTGCGGCGCCCTGTCTTTCCTCTGGGGGGACGCCTCGTCCGCTCTTAGATCCCGAGCGCCGGGAAGCTGGGGTGGGACTGGGTCCTCCGCACTATGCCGACCTGCGGGAGCTGGTGTTTGTACCCCCAGTGGTAGCGGTGCGTCCTGCCCCTGTGGCTTTTGCTTTATGCATTTTGTATTTCGGTTAAAAGGGAAAGAAAAAGGGTTGGGAGGCGGGTGGAACTCGAGGAGGATGGGCTATCCACCCAGCCAGGATTTCCACGGTAATTATCGTGATGTGCAATGTGAATCCATTCCCTCCTTCCCTTTTGTACACAAAGCATTGTTGAGAACTGTTCTGCGTATAATAGGTTCTCAAATATTTATTACTCGCTGAAGAGAAAGCCTGCAGACTTTGATCGACATATTTGATCAGACTAGTGTTTACTTTTTCGAATTTTAGTTCGTTTAGGGCTTATTTTTACCCCTGAATCCAAGTTGGTTTCTTAAAAGATGCTATGCTAGGCACGGAATGGGATCCAAAACGTAAAAGTAGGATCTCTACCTCAGGGGGTTCACAGTATTTGGTATAGCCGAAGCTGGCTACAGAATACAAACCGAAGAGAGGATTAAAGGTACCAGCTTTGTTATTTACCACACTTCGGGCGAGCTCCGTGAAGGTGCAGGTCTTATTTGTGCTTCCCCGTTTTATGCCAGTCTTCAGTGTCAAGCCTGATGTGATAGGTGCTTAACGTGAATAATTGTATAGGTGACTAGGGAATAGCTGCCTTTTTCTTAAATACAGTATTCCCACATGTAATCTACAAGTTTTGGGGTTTTATTAATAAATAAATAAAACATCTTTTTTATATGGCTAATTCATGTTGTACTTGTGATTTACTAATTCCCACGTTTCCCCACAAAGCCAAGCCTTCTCCCTTGTATTTAGTGTCTTATTTTTCTCTTCCTCTAAATTACTGTGTTTCTATTAAGTTCATCCTGTAATTATCTGCCCATTTCTACAACTTGTCAAGGTTATTAGTAATCACTGTGGCTCTTTAAACCCTCTCCAAGATTTCCAGTTCTCAAGTCGTGATGCTCAGAATTTGAATGATATTGTGCAACAGTTAAGAAAAGTCACTAGTTGGTCTTCAAAGTATCTAAATGGTCTCATGTTATGTAGTTCTTTGGACTTTATGAGCTGGTCAGAGGAATAAATAGAAGCCTTCCATTCTCTGATTAAGACTTGCCACTAACATTTCTAGAATGGAGGAGTGTATTTTATTTAGTTCATTCAGGAATTTGATGTTAGTTATGCCCTGAGTCAGGCCCCACTGTTGTCTTATCTCTGCATCACCTCAGTATTTCTTAAATTGTGAAACCAGAGCAAGTGGAATAACAGGAATGACTAGCAATAGGACTAAAACTTGAAAAAATATTCCTTATCTTACCACCCAAATTTCCAGTATAAGAATGCAAGAAAAGATGAAAAATATTTTTTCCATAATATGAAAAATGAGCAACAAGTCAAAGTCTTCATTAGACTATTCTTCTATAAAGAGTTAAAATAGCTCCTTGGTAGAAATTGTTAACATCCAGTAACAGTAATTATCCATTTTGTTCCTGAATGTGTGTTCATTCCTACCCTCTGCATTAAAAAAAAAAAAAAAAATCTAAACTAAAATAGATAACCAACAAGAATCTACCGTATAGTACAGGGAACTATACTCAGTATCTTATAATAACCTATGTGTGAGTATGAATCACTTTGCTGCACACCTGAAACACAACATTGTAAATCACCTATATTTCAGTAAAAATTTTTAAAACCTAGGAATAATGAAAGTATTCTATTATATGTTGTTTCTAAAGACATGGCTATATTAATTAGATAAACAAAATGACTAATACCAGGTATCAACTTAATATTGACTATTTCCCAGTTCACATGAACCAGAAATTCATTTTTGGCTAGTTTCTTTCATTTTTAGAAATATTTAGTTTGTAAGTGCAAAAAATTCTCAAAAAAAAAATTTTTAACATAATAAGACTTGAGAGTATATGACTAATTCCCACTTGAATTCCAAAGCTTAAAAAGAAGATAGAAGTAGCTGCAGCTAACACTACTGCCTCTTTTTCCTTCCTATTTTCTATAATCACCTTTTCTTATCTACGAATCCAACACTTTACTAACAATGCAAGCTGAACAAACGGGATTTAGGAAGGAAGGAAGAAGAGGAAAGGAAAAGGAAACATGAAAGGAATTCTGGTTTGCCTGAGCTTTAGACAATTATGCATTAAACAGCTTTAGCTAACATCACTCAAATTTGATACTGAGGCTTGCAGTCACTGCAGTGCTAAGAATTTCAAGTCCACAGCCCTGACAGAAGTTCAATTAAACTTCCAGTTCTTCCCGACTGGAAGACACTCAAGAAGCCAATTTACCCTAGAGTCAAGTGTGTGTTGACGGATAAGGAAACAGGTAAAAGAATCGTAGACTGCTTCCTGAACAAAGTTGATTGCTTCATATGCTTGAAACTCACAAGGTTCAAAAACATATAGATTAAATCTCCAACTCCAAGGTAAGGCTGCAATTGAACTGGGCTGAATTGACCTCGCCTTTGAGACTGGGTAGTATGCCATACATGTTCACCTTAAGGTGTTCACCTGCCTTTGGATATACCAACAGCCACAAATGAAGACATGCCAAATCTCTCTTTCTTCATCTTCAGGAAGATGACAAAATCCCTTTGGAGAATGAAGGATATTGAATTCCCCTTATGTGAAGGATTTTAAAGTACTGCTGCTTTCACCTACTGTAAAAATCTACTGCTGTGTTCAAATAACATGGACATTCCTGCAGTGGCACAAGTAATGAATTTGTTATATACCTAAGCTGTAAGGCATAGTACAAGGGGAACAAATTTAGTAACTTGGTAAGTCAAAGGAAGGCAGATAATAATCATCTTATCTTCTGTGAATATTCTAGCTTTTACTACTGTAACTCTTTCCTTTTCTACATAGCCATAGCATTGCATTGTGCCAATCAGGCAAAACAAAACATGTACTGAGAAGAATAAAGGATGTGGAAATGGCTAAGGGACAAAACATTAAGACAGAATGTTTTAGGTCACGAGAGTGAGTTAGAGGAGTTAAGAGAAACTAGCTATAATGGAAATAAGGTATCCAGCACTTTGATAAAAAAGCTATACCAACCCAGCTAGTAATAAAATCTCAACAACCAATTGGTTTCTCTGTAACATCCTAGGGTGACGGTTGAGTCGCTAAGTCGTGTCTGACTTTTGTGACCCCATGCACTGGAGCCTGCCAGGCTCCTCTGTCCATAGTATTCTCCAGGCAAGAATACTTGAGTGGATTGCCATTTCCTTCTCCAGGGGATCTTCCCGACCCAGGAAATGAACCCAGGTCTCCTGCCTTTCAGACAGATTCTTTACCAACTGAGCTATGAGGGAAGATCATCCCAAGGGTAACATTTGACTTTTTCTCCCACTGGCAACTTGTTCAAAATCAAGTAAATGTGTGGGAAATAGGTTTAAAATTTAGGGATGATTTTTTTCCCCACCCTCCAATTTATATCCATGACAGAGGACTTAGTTTTCTCTCTTATTTCTGATAGTTTGCTATTTTATTTCTAAATGTTATGACTATTTTATAAATGCTACAACTCTTTTATTGCTTACTTTTTTAACTTTTATTTCAAGTAGTTCTCAACTATTATCCATATTACAAAGAATAGTTGAGGCTTTGAGATACACTATGTAAAGCAATGCCAAGGACTTAAGTCATTCAAGTTGAAGTAAAAAAAACTACTCAAAGTACAGTTCTCAAACAAATGTTAATCTCAAACTGTTACTGATCTTCAATGAGACTAGCATAGTTGACAACAACCATTTACATTTTGTAGAAACTTGACAGAATAATTTTACTTCACTGAAAGTAATAATAAAGGGCTCATATTTTATTTTTATTTCACGTTTTTAGTAATTCAACGTTACTGTATTTTATTAAAAATCTCATAGATTGGAAATTTGCCAAAACCAATTTGAAAGGCACTGACCCTTCTCGACCCCATGGACTGCAGCCTACCAGGCTCCTCCGTCCATGGGATTTTCCAGGCAAGAGTACTGGAGTGGGGTGCCATTGCCTTCTCTGGGAAATACAGAATAGGCTATAAACCCAAGACTCTTTCTCAGAAACAGTGCTCTTCCTCCATTTTGACAAATACTTAAAATTTAAATAAAGCTTTGATGCTTAGTTCTAAAATAGTCCTAAAATATTCTATAATGCATAACTACATAAGAATCAATCATTTTCACTATATTGTCCATTGTTATTCATTTATTTGACATAATTATTACATAAGATTTGTGTGAGGTGTTGATTGTATAATGATAAATGAAATGGATATAATCTCTGCCCTCACTGAGCTTACAGTAACATAAAGAAGACAGAAAAATAGCAAGTAAGCAAATAATTGTCAAATGGGGAGGATTATTGATAAAAATTGACAGGATGTTGAGATACAGAACAAGAATGGTAGTATTAGATATGAAGAGAGTTCTTATATAAGAGGATTATTCAGGAAGGACTTACTAAGGAAGTGGTATTTAAACTGAAACCTACAAGATGAAAAGGAGATAGCTATGAGAGGAGCTAGTTAAGAAGGAAAAGTATATACAAAACCTACAATATGTTCAAGAAATTGAAAAGGCTCTTGTGGCAGTGAAAAGAGTGTACGAAAAAGGAGAGAGAGGGAAACAGGCCCCAAACTGAAGATCTTTTAGGTCAAAATAAGGTTCTTGGAGTTTATTCAAAGTGAAGCATCAAGCCATTGGGGGATTTTTTTTTTATTTATTTATTTTTTAATTGAAGGATAATTGCTCTACAGAATTTTGCTGGCTTCTGCCAAATATCAACATGAATCAGCCATAGGTATACATATGTCCCCTCCCTCTTGAACCTTCCTCCTATCTCCCTCCCATTCTACCCCTCTAGGTTGTTATAGAGCTTGAGTTCCCTGAGTCACACAGCAAATTCCCATTGGTATCTATTTTACATATGGTAATGTAAATTTCCATGTTACTCTCTCCATACATCTCACTCTCTCCTTCTTCCCACCTCCAGTGTCCATAAGTCTGTTCTCCATGTCTCTCCCATTGGAGGATTTTAATTGAGGTAGTTATATGGTCTGGTTTATGTTTAAAAGATTACTCTTGCTTTTAAATGGAGAACAGGTTGCAAGAGATTATCAAAGAAAGCAGCTAGTTAGAATGATGCTGCATTAAGTAGATTATGGTACCATGAACTATTATGGAAAGGAGTAGACAGATTTAAGATGTATTTTGGAATCAACAAGATTTGCTGATGAACCGGATGACTCCTACTTCTTATCTCCAGCAAATGAGCAGCAATAGTTTCATTTGTTGCCTTGGGCAAGATTTAGGGGGAGAGATACATTACAGGGAAGGGAATAGACATTAATAGTGGAAGATTTCAATTTTAAAGGTGTTAAATTTGAGATGCTGTGAGACATACAAATGGAGATGTAGTGTAAGAAATTGGATGTGGGTAACTGAAGTTCAGAGGGACATGCAATCTCAAAGATATAAATTTGGGGATTGTCAGCACTCAAATGGTATTTAAGGCCATGGAAATGAATGGGAGCCTCTAAATAATGAGTGGAGAGAAAAAAGAAATTTAGCAAGTAGAGGATTAAAAGCCAGGAAAGGGGATGAAAAAGTAATGAAAAAGCCATAAAGATGAGCTAAAAACCAAGAGACAGAGATGTCATACATGAAGGTGTTTTGTAAAAGGGAAATAGCAATAGTATTAAAATCTAGAAAGACATAAGTAAATTGAAAAGTGAAAAGATAAGGGCCATTGGGTGTGGCATCATGGGGAAAATAGATCCCCTTGACAGTGGTTTCAGCAGAAGCCATATTGAGGCAGGAGGGAGAAGAAAGGGCAAGCAGAAACAGGTGAGCTTGTAGAACTGCATACTGAAGGGTGATGATATTCTCCACTGAGAGCTCTGAATCGCCTAAAATATTGATATAAAGCAAGGTTTTCAACTCAAAGTGGAAGGGGCATGATGAAAACTTACAAAATCATCCTAATTGAGACCAGAGAGAGAAGTATTAGGGTAAAATTGCCAAACTTGAGCACCCATTTGAGGTTGGAGATCATGTTTATCACGACCCTATTCTGCCCAACTGTGTAGTTATTTCCCAGAACACATCATTATTGGCATGCACAGAAAAGGCAGATGATTGAGTTCTTCAATGGCTGGATTTAAGTAAGCAATTTTAAGGAAGAGAGAAAAAAGGAAGTTATGGGAGTTGTTACGGTAGTCATTGGAACAATGAATAATGGAATTTGAGTCGTGTAGTCTAGAACAGGTTGCTGTGGATAGAAAGAAGCAATAGGTGTAATGGATTAGAAGGCTGACACCACTCAGAGCAGTCATTGCTTCCTGGCAGATATTTAAGCAAGTGAGCTAGAAGGATAGCTCAATAACCTCAAATATGCAGATAACATCACCCTCATGGAGGAAAGCAAAGAAGAACTAAAGAGCCTCCTGATGAAAGTGAAAGAGGAGGGTGAAAAAGTTGGCTTAAAACTCAACATTCAGAAAACTAAGATTGTGGCATCTGGTCCCATCATTTCATGGCAAATACATGGGGAAACAATGGAAACAGTGAGAAACTATTTGGGAGGCTCCAAAATCACTGCAGATGGTAACTACAGCCATGAAATTAAAAGACACTTGCTCCTTAGAAGAAAAGCTATGACCAATCTAGACAGCATATTAAAAAGCAGAGACATTACCTTGCCAACAAAAGTCCATCTAGTCAAAGCTATGGTTTTTCCAGTAGTCATTAATGGGTGTGAGAATTGAACTATAAAGAAAGCTGAGTGCCAAAGAATTGATGCTTTTGAACTGTGGTGTTGGAGCAGACTCTTGAGAGTCCCTTGGACTGCAAGGAGATCCAACTGGTCCATCCTAAAGGAAATCAGTCCTGAATATTCATTGGAAGGACTGATGCTGAAGCTGAAACTCCAACACTTTGGTCACCAGATGTGAAGAACTGACTCAATGGAAAAGACCCTGATGCGGGGAAAGATTGAAGGCGGGAGGAGAAGGGGACGACAGAGGATGAGATGGTTGGATGGCATCACTGACTCGATGGACAAGAGTTTGAGTAAGCTCCGGGAGTTGGTGATGGACAGGGAAGCCTGGTGTGCTGCAGTCCATGGTGTTGCAAAGAGTCAGACATGATTGAGCAGCTGAACTGAACTGAATTGATAGTCTAAGGATAAGGATTCAACTGTGTTGAATTGGCAAATAGATGGGGAAACAGTGACAGCCTTTTTTTCTTGGGCTGCAAAATCATTGCAGATGGTGACTGCAGCCATGAAATTAAAAGACGCTTGCTCCTTGGAAGTAAAGCTATGACCAACCTAGACTGCATTTGCTGTGTTGGCTGTGATTTACCATGGCAGTGATAGAAAAAAAAAAAAAATAGTCACTGGCAATGTGGAAATGAGGAAACTGGATATCAAAGAGTCCAGGAAGTTGGATGGGTCATTTGCAAGAATGTTGAAAGCACCTAGAATGGTGACAAAGATTATGTTGGTAAATAAAATATGATGCTGTGAAAGTGCTGCACTCAATATGCCAGCAAATTTGGGAAACTCAGCAGTGGTCACAGGACTGGAAAAGGTCAGTTTTCATTCCAATCTCATAGAAAGGCAATGCCAAAGAATGTTCAGACTAGCACACGATTGCACTCATCTCATACGCTAGCAAAGTAATGCTCAAAGTTCTTCAGGCCAGGCTTCAACAGCAGGTGAACCAAGATCTTCCAGATGTTCAAGCTGGATTTAGAAAAGGCAGAGGAACCAGAGATCAAATTGCCAACATCCCTTAGATCATTGAAAAGGAGTTCCAGAAAAACATCTACTTTGGATCATCAGAAAAGCAAGAGAATACAGAAAAACATCTACTCCTGCTTTATTGAAAACGCTGAATCCTTTGACTGTGTGGATCACAACAAACTGGAAAATTCTTCAAGAGATGGGAATACCAGACCACCTTACCTGCCTCCAGAGAAATCTATATGCAGGTCAAGAAGCAACAGTTAGAACCAGACATGGAACAACAGACTGGTTCCAAATTAGGAAAATAATATGTCAGGGCTGTATATTGTCACCCTGCTTATTTACCTTATATGCAGGATACATCATGAGAAATGCCAGGCTGGTTGAAGCACAAGCTGGAATAAAGATTTCCAGGAGAAATATCAATAACCTCAGATACGCTGATGACACCACCCTTATGGCAGAAAGTGAAGAAGAACTAAAGAGCCTCTTGATGAAAATAAAAGAGGAGAGTGAAAAAGCTGGCCTAAAACTCAGCATTCAAAAAAAAGGAAGATCATGGCATCCAGTCCCATCACTTCATGGCAAATAGAAGGGGAAACAGTGGAAACAGTGACAGCCTTTTTTTCTTGGGCTCCAAAATCATTGCAGATGGTGACTGCAGCCATGAAATTAAAAGATGCTTGCTCCTTGGAAGTAAAGCTATGACCAACCTAGACTGCATATTAAAAAGCAGAGACATTAACAACAAAGGTCCGCCTAGTGAAAGTTATGGTTTTTCCAGTAGTCATATATGGATGTGAGAGTTGGACTATAAAGAAAGCTGAGTGCTGAAGAATTGATGCTTTTGAACTGTGGTGTTGGAGAAGACTCTTGAGAGTCCCTTGGACTGCAAGGAGATCCAACCAGTCAATCCTAAAGGAAATCAGTCCTGAATATTCATTGGAAGGACTGATGCTGAAGCTGAAACTTCAATACTTTGGCTACCAGATGTGAAGAACTGACTCATTGGAAAAGATGCCGATGCTGGGAAAGATTGAAGGGAGGAGGAGAAGGGGATGACAGAGGATATGATGGTTGGATGGCATCACTGACTCGATGGACATGAGTTTGAGCAAGCTCTGGGAGTTGGTGATGGACAGGGAACCCTGGTGTACTGCAGTCCATGGGGTCGCAAAGAGTCAGACACAACTCAGTGACTGAACTGAACTGAACTGAAAAATATTAAGACTTTCAGAATACCAAGATGTTACTTGGAGCTGTTCAATGACAGCATTCCTCAACATTATCTTTAACAAAATAAATTATTTTTAAAGAATATCATATACATTCTTTCTTCATTTTCATTACAACTTTGTGAAGTAAGTAGCCTTGGTAATATTATTACCATTTCATAGATAAGGAAAAAATCTGAGTCTCAGAGAAATTACAAATATATTAGAAGCAGGTAAATGGAGGCACATGGTAAAAAGAGACAACTTATTGTTTTCTATTTTAAATTAAATTCAAGTTTATCAAATAAATTAAGGATAATTTATTAAATATTTAAAAGCATCCTTTTTATGGTTTCCTTTCAATGGCAATTTTCCAAAGTATAAGTATATTTTAACTTTCTCTGTATACAAAACATTCAGTCTTCATAGTTTCTAAAAAGCATTCACTGCAAAGTAAGATAAAGTTCCAAGCAAATATGTGATTTGAACATTTCCCTTCTATAATATGGTGAAAGCATTTAAAACTGTCTGTGCTGAGATAAAATTATCATAAAAATTAAGAATAATTATTAAAACTCCATTTCTGAAAAATTATAAATAGGAAAAGGAAAATAATAGATGTGAGTTTATTGCTATTACTGTGTATAAATGTGAATTTTTGCAATTGGCAATAGGGAATAGTACATGTGTATAATATATAATACCTTTACAATTAAAAAAAAACTGGAGAAAAGAAAGATTTTTTCTCTATTTTAAAAATATTTTTGTTTTCTCATGTTAAACTATATGGGATTTTCCTACCTGTTTAAGCATGCAAATTAAGCAAAACACTTAACTGCACTTTATTGTGCTTCATTTTAACTTAGAAAAATTTTAATCAAAGCACTACTGAGGCTTCAGGGGAACCAATTGTAGGAATGTTTGTAATAATGTTAACTGGTCAAAATATGTTACATGCATTTTTTCACATTCAAAATCAGTTATTAATAGCTACTCTTGCAAATAAGTGATAATTTTATCTCATTTTTCAGGTGAACAAATACAAAGGTTAAATAGCTTGCCCAGGGGCACAAATTGAATCAGTAGCAAAAGCAGGATTATAACTCCAAATGACTGACTCAAAGCTTAGTCCAATGAGCCATAATGTTTCTCAAGTAGCAAGCATTTTAATTGTCCCTCCAAGCAGGAAACAGAGCTCTAAATGGAGCATGTCCCATCCAGAAGGCCTATGGTACATAGTAGAGAGACCTACTTCTCTCATTAAAAAAAAAAAAAAAGTCACCAAATTGTTTTTCAACCTCACCTTTTTGTAAGGAGAATATATGTTATACATTCAAAAAGTAATGAAAAATATATGTTATAAAAGGCACTACATTTTGTATTTTAAAACCAAAAAGAGGGTTTTTGTTTGTTTGTTTTTCAATACTGACATTAGACCTGGGATACAGAGAACAGTGAATTTGCAGTATTAGATAAATACCTACATAACTCAGGAATCCATCTTCCCTTTGTGATTTAGGCTAATCATAGAAAAACAACACTTGTACAAATTTTATTTAGTATTTGAATAGATGCTTTCCTGACTTATTTTCTTATTTCAAGTCCACCCAGGTACATAATTTTTCTGACTCAATTTTAACTTTGCAGTTTTAAAACCACAACTGAGAAGACTATGCTGAAAGTAGCAATTAAGGAAAATTGCAGATTGAAAGTAAATGGTTCAACTTCCACTTCTGGCTATGATAGAAGAGCTTATACTAGCTTTAACTCTCCTATTGACAACAACTATTTAAAAGTATGTAAAGCAATTGTATGAAGTCAGTAAACAGGAACAAAGGAAGCCAGTACTGCAGGAACCTAGTCAAAGCTATGGTTTTTAGTCTAGTCAAAGCTATGGTTTTTTCAGTAGTCATTAATGGATGTGAGAATTGAACTATAAAGAAAGCTGAGCACCAAAGAATTGATGCTTTTGAACTGTGGTGTTGGAGAAGACTCTTGAGAGTCCCTTGGACTGCAAGGAAATCCAACCAGTCCATCCTAAAGGAGAGCAGTCCTGAATATTCATTGGAAGGACTGATGCTGAAGCTGAAGCTCCAATACTTTGGCCACCAGATATGAAGAACTGACTCATTGGAAAAGATCCTGATGCTGGGAAAGATTGAAGGTGGGAGGAGAAGGAGATGACAGAGGATGAGATGGTTGGATGGCATCACTGACTCAATGGACATGAGTTTGAGTAAGCTCCAGGAGTTGGTGATGGACTGTGAACTAAACTGAACTGGGGGAACCAAGATCCCAGAGCGAAGAAAACTATAATGAAAGAGCTCCACATTCACCTCAAAATTTCACTTAGTATTTGTAGATTCATGGCATCAGTAATAGAGGCTAAGAAAGTGTCAGCCTGGGCTTATGGCAGTCTTGCTGGGGTAGGGAAACAGATGTTAAAGTTTGAGTCTAACAAGGTGATTAGGACTTGAAAGACTAAGATCCACAAGTTGAGAAAACCACGAGAGGAGGAAGCCCAGACTTCTGTGCAATTTCCCCTTACAGAATGTGCTGTCTCCTAAACCGTGCAGGGTAAAATGTGGAGAAACTAAGTGTAATGTAAAGCTTAGAGGTGAAAGAGTGAGCTGAGATTTTTGGCAGTCTTGGAGAGCTTAAGCAAAAAAGATGAAAATTTAGACACCGTCAAGATGCAAGAACCAAAGTAAACACTTCAGGATTTCATAAGAAAACCAAGAAGTCTACTCCTTAAAAATTAAAGGCTATGCTTTAAGAGTTAGAACAAACTAGAAGTTGCTGAGGCTAAAAAGTCTAAAATCCAGCCTCAGTTGGAGGAATGTAACAAGTCCATACATTACATGACTACCGCATATTAAATCCTTTCTGGAAAAAGGTAACTTCTTGTAGAGTCTTTGCAATTTTTGACACACAATGTTTAGCATTCAATTTAAAGCTTAGCAAGTGTGTAAAAAACAGGACCAAATGGAAATGCTAGAACAAGAAATTATAAGAACTAAAATTAAAAGATGAGTTTACAATGGATTATGCACATCAAAGAAAAGAATAGTGAACCTAACAGAGAAAGGTGTCCAAAATATTTAAATTTAAGGATAGAGACTAAAAGAAGTGGAAAATACAGGAGAATAAGAGCTATGTTGAACAGAGTTTGAAAGTCTGATACACCAATAAGAGAGCATGATTTGAACAAAAGCAACATTTCAAATACTGTTGGCAACTACTTTTATAAAACTCATGGAAAACAGGAAGTCTTAAGTTCAAGAAACCCCATAACACCACGGGAGAAATACAAAGAAACTATACCCAGAGCATCATAATCAAACATCTGAAAAACAATGATAAAAATAAATGTTGAAAGTAGTCAGAGGAAAAAAATATATATATATTACTTTCAAAGGAGCAAAAATGAGATTTAAGTCCAACTTCTCTGACAGAAACAATGGAATCCAGAAGACATCTTTAAAGTTGTCTTAATGAATGACATCTTTAAAGTTCTGAAAGAACATAAGGCCAACTCAAAATTCTATATTCATAAAATAGCCTCAGAAGGGAATGTGAAATAAATATATTTTTAGATATACAAAAGAAGGGAGAATTTGTTGCTACTAGATCTATAGCAAAAGAAAGTCTAAAGGAATTTTTTTTCGGGTTTATACATGGAACTGCAGGAAAAGATTAAGAACACAGGGGAGGGTACCTTAGTAAATCTATGCAAATAATAGTAGTAATATATTACGTAATTTAAAATGTATGCAGAATGAAAATAAATGACAACACCAGAAGTGTTATCCAAGAAGTGTAAATATACTACTTCAAGGTAGATTGTAACAAGCAAAGGATGAATGTTGGAATTTCTTATTTATGATAACCAACAAAATAACAAATATATCACTAACAATCTAATGAAAAGTGAAAGTGAAATTGTTAGTCACTCAGTTGTGTTCAACTCTTTGTGGCCCCATGGATTGTAACCTGCCAGGCTCCTCGTCCATGGAATTCTCCAGGCAAGAATACTGGAGTGGGTAGCCATTCCCTTCTCCAGGGAATCTTCCCAAACTGGGGATCAAACCTGGGCCTCCCGCATTGCAGGCAGATTCTTTATCATCTGAGTTACCAGGGAAGCCCAACAATCTAATAAATATGGCAAATGGAATAATAAACATTTGATTAATCTAAACGAAGATGGTACAATATAAAACATACAGTAAGAAGGTAGATTTAAATCCAAATACAGCAAAAATTACACTTAGTTGGATTAACACTCCCATTAAATGAAAAAGATGGTCAAAGTGGACAGAAAAACATCACCCAACTGTATGTTGCTTATAAGAAGTATACCTTAAATATAAGGACTCTTAAATGTATAAAGTAATCGTTATGAAAAATATAACATGAAATAATAACTGAAAGAAAACAGTGTAAAACTATACTCATCAGGTAAAGCAAATTCTAGGGCAAAAAGTAATACTAGAGAAGAAAATTAGTGCTTCATAATCAGAAAGGGATCAAGATTATACATTTAATTTTTTTAAAAACAAATTTTAATATACCTCACCTAGTAATAAAGTCTTAAATATGTGAACAATTATGTTACACAGATAAAAAAAAATTCAGTAGTTTGTGTCTTTCTTGTACTTTGTCCATTTCATATTGGTTATCTAATTTGTTGGCATACAATGTTCATAGTGTTCCATTACAATCTTTCCTATATCTGTAAGATTAGTATAAATGGCCCATTTTTCATTTCTAATTTTAGTAATTTGAGTCTTCTTTCTCAGTTCTTTGATTTTTTTTATCAATCCAAAGGATTGACAATTTATTGATATTTTCAAATAATCAAGTTTCAGTTTGGCTGTTTTTCTCTGTTTTTCTGTTCCTTATTTTATTTCCTCTCTAATCTTTGTTTTTCCTTTCTGCTTGTTCTGGATTTAGTTTGCTCTACTTTTTCTAGTTTTCTATGGTGGAAGATTTGATTATTTATTTGAGATATTTCTTCTATTTTATCTAGGCATTTATAACTATAAATTTTTCCCTGAGCACTTCTTTCACTGCATAAGTTTTAATAAGTTGTGTTTTCATTTTCATTCATCTCAAAATATATTCTATTTTATTTGTAACTTTTAAAATCTATTTATTGTTTAGGAGTATGTTATTTAATTTTCACATATTTGTGAGCTTCTCAAATTTCCTTCTGTTATTGATTTTTAATATCAGTACACTGTGTCCAAAGAACATATATTCTATGATTTCAATCATTTTAACTTTATTGTGGCTTGTTTTATGGCCTAACATATGGTCTACCCTAGAGAATTATTCCATATGCACTTGAGAAGAATGTGAATTTTGCTGTTGCTGGATAGAGCGTCCCATGGATGTATTTTAGGTCTAGTTGTCTTATACCATCATTGCACTTTTCAATTTTCTTGTTGTTCTTCTCTCTTTCTGTTCTATCCATTATTGAAAGCAGGGTATTGATGTCTCAAACTATTGTTTTTGAATTGTCTGTTTCTTTCTTAAATTCCATAGGCTTTGCTTTATGTATTTTGGGGCTCTGCTGCAAGGTGTGTATATATTTAAATTGTTATATCATTATGAGGGATTGATCCATTTATTATTTTACAATGCCCTTCTTTGTTCCTAGTAACCATTTTTGTCTTAAAATCTATTTTGTCTCATATTAGCATACCACTCTAGGTCTCTTTTGGTTACTAGATCTCTTTGATTACAGTAACCAGAGAGATTGTTTTCCTATTCTTTTACTTTCAACCTATTTGTTCTTTGAATCAAACATGTCTTTTATAGACAACATAAAGTTGGATTATTTTTTTAAGCCCATTTTTCCAATATTTGTCTTGCTTCAAATGCTTAATTCATTCACATTTAATGTAATTACCAGTGAGGTAGGATTTACATTTACCATTTTGTTATTTGTGTTCTATGTCATGTCTTTTTTCCCTTTCTGCAGTCTTTGGGTTAGATGTTTTCTAGTGTATTACTTTAATTCCCTTGTTGTTTTTTCTATTATATTATTTGAGTGTTTTAATGTTTGCCATGGGCATTACTATTAACATACTAACTTAAAACCATCTACTTCAGATTAATACTAACAATTTCAATAATGTACAAAAACTGCTCCACTGTAGCTCATTTTCCCACCCCAACTTTTATGCTATAATTGTCATACAAATTATATTTTTATATACTAAGTCCATCAATATGATTTTATAATCTATGTGTATATCTTTTAATTAATATAGGGGAATAAAAGCATTACAAACAAAAGTACATTTTTACTTTATCTTTTGACAATTTGATTATGATTTGTCTGTATCAAGGGGTGAAGTAACAGTATGGAGATTTCTCTAAAAACTAGGAATAAAACTACCATATGACACAGCAATCCCACTACTGGGCATATACCCTGAGAAAGCCATAATTCAAAAAGACACATGTACTCCAATGTTCACTGCAGAACTATTTACAATAGCTAGGACATGGAAGCAACCTAGATGTCCACTGACAGATGAATGGATAAAAAGGTTGTGGTACATACATACAATGGAATATTACTCAACTATCAAAAGGAACAAATTTGAGTCAGTTCTTTTGATGTGGAGATTTTTCCAAGAGGCTTTGTGTGTGTTTGTGTTGAGGCATGCCTTCAGTGCTCTGACATTTTATTTCTGCCTTAGTCTTCACTCCCTGTTTTCACAGACTCTTGGGTTGTGCTAGAGGTGAGAGAATAGGGTCTTCTGTGGTTTTTCTGGGGCATACACACAGCCTTATATATGCATGTGGCCTTCTAGGTCCCCCAGGAATATGTTGGAACTTTTCAAAGCCCACTATAGACACCTGTTTTCCAGAGTTCCCTTTAAAGATTTTTGGCAAGCCTCTTACTTGTCTCAAATGGTATCTCTGTTTTAAACAACCGTAATGTTAAACAAGTGCTTCTGAATGTCTTTGACAGTGCCCTAGGGATGGAGCTCTCCTCAGTGACTGAGCAAACTCTAGGGTAAGTAAACTAAAGACAAGCCTCATGAATGGGGCTTTTCCAGGAAGTTTCCAGACAGGTCAAATAATAACAATTGACAGGACTTCTGGGGATCTCCGAATCCATTCTGCCCCTTCAGTGTCTACTAGGATGATTTTCACAGCTACTATGGTATGAGGCTGCTTATTTTCAAGGTTAGCATGGACCTGGAGAGAGGGAATCAAAATAAAGCAAGTTAAAATGTCACAAAACTCACTGTATTTATACAATTAAATTGTTTTTCTTGAATAAATTGCTCTTCAGATTGCTTCAAATCTTTGGTTTATTTCCAGAGGTCTGAAAATTTTTATGTCAACAATTTTTGGTAGTGTTCTCATTGTTTTTATAGGAGAGGAGATTTTCAGAGTGCCATTCCAAAAGGGATTCTGTTTTGGTATATCCTTAAAGTGAAATAACATACAGCAATAAAAATAATGAACAACTGCTTCATGCAACAACTATGACTATCACAGAAATAAGGTTAAGCCAAAGAAGCCAGACACAAGTAATACGTACTGTATTATTTCATTTATATGAACTTCTAAAACAATTAAAACAAATCAACAGTAATTAAATTCAGAATAGTGGTTACCTTTGTAATAGTTTACTGGAATGAGGCATGAAGGAATATTCTAGGATGTTGATAATGTTCTATATCTTGCCTTTGATGGTGGTTACATTGGTGTATTCATTTATAATACTAAAAATACTAAATATTCTTTGAGCAATACACTTTCTGAACTTTATTGTATGAATGTATACTCTCATAAAATACTTTCAAAATAAATGAAAGTAAATGGTTAACCTCAGGACCATCTTTAATTCTTAGATAAAGGTTCCCTTGCAGAGTTTTATGCAAAGAGTAAAAGGTTTCATTTTCAGAGTTGAGAGATTTACATATGTGCCATTGAGATATAAGAATGATTTGTTTTTAAAATTACTGTTTATACTGATAACAGAAACCTGTATATCTGCAATGCTCTATAGTTCTTATATTGCTTTCACATATATTATCTTATCATCTGTACAACTCTTGAAGCTGGAAGTCAAATATTATTATTTTCCCTATGAGTAGATTCAGATATAGAGTCAGAATTTGTGAATACTTAAGATTGATACTTTATATATCTTATTATCAGATGATTATGCTTCTTTGCCACACTTACATTTTCTTTAGAATATTGATATTCACTAACTTATCAAAACCAGATGGGTGCCCAAGGTTTTAGAATTCTCTATTAAATCATGATATTAATCCTTGATTCTCTAGGTGATCTCTGGATTATAGGAATAGACAGAATTTTAAATCTTTTGTTTTAAACCTCTCCACGAGATACAAGATATTTGTCGTTCAACTCAAACATATCTTTTGATGAGATTTCACAATGTTCACTCATTAAAATATCACATACTTTTTATAAAGAAGTTGTCCCATGATTATACTAAGTCTCTGTTTCTGCAGCATGCTCTACTCAAATGTAGAATGATTGACTACCATCTGCGATTCCTTTTTAGATATTTGAGGAATATTAAGAACTATCCTCACATTAATGATCTTTTTCCTACTACATTTAGGCTTTCCTTCTGTCACTCACTACACATATTGATTGAACTTCTCCCCATCAGGAAGAAAAGATCCTTGTCTTGTCATTCTAGCTATGATATAAAGCTCTATTCTAGAAAATAGCACTCTGATTAAGAATTGGTCAGTGATCCATATAAAGATTTTAGTATTTTTTAATTGTTTTAGATATATCATGATTACCAGATAATACTGTCATGTTCATGTAAATTTCTAACATATATTTCTTTTATTTAGGTGATTTAATTTGCATTTGTCTCCACTAAAGGTCATTAGATTTGTGAAGAAGATTTTGAATTTAATCATGTTTTCTTAAGTAATAGGCATGCCAGCTACCTTTGCATCTTTGGCTAGTTTCTTAAGTATATTCTCAGTATAAATTCTGAAATCACAAATGAGAATAATAAATAAAGCCAGACCTATGAAGTTGCTGTGCATTTGTGGATAGCTACTAGGAAGGCTTAATTTGCTTTTCAGGCAAATGAAGAAGAGCACACAAGTGAGAAAGGGCTATTATAAAGAGAATAGGGGGCTTGAGAAATTTATTTATGCTTTTGCAATTAAATTCCAAATGGCTGATGAAATGCCATTCAGATCCCAAACAGCAAGCAACTTTAGCTGGATTTTCTCTACCCTTATCTTGATCAAAAAACTTACCTTCTCAAACCCTTAAAGATTCAAGAGTGGGGCAAGAGATTTCTCCTCTAAATATTTCTCTACAACCAGATAACCCTTTTCCCACTCAGAGTATACCTTTCCCATTATATCTACCAAAATACAGTATATCCAATCTGTTCAATTCCACATCTGATATTACTATCCTTTTGGACAAATTCAGTTAAAAAAATTAAAAAATATAAATAGATGAAATGAGTTACTGATGAAGATATTGCTTCATTAGCTTAGTACAGTCTGAAAACACTAAGCTATCTCAGTTCTTTCATTTGTTGCTCTCTCCTTGAGTCCAAACCATTGAAATCAATGCCTTTTCTTTCTAGTTCAGTCTACCCCCATTCTCAAGCTGAGGGAGGATAAACCTTTTTGGAAAACTGTATCCTTAAAGGTGCAGGGTCCTTTTCTGCCTGGATCAGTTTCAGGCTAAAACTGCAATCCTTGCAGGCATCTGAATGTTCAGTGTGTTCAGGGTCATTGGGTTCACACTCACAGGGATCCCATGATAGCCTTCTTTCCTTTATTCTGGATATGTGATAATATGCAGAGATTGCCTGAGCTCAGCTTTTCATTATCAGCCCTTCCTGAGTTTGTTCTTCAGCTTCTTTTTCTATGTTCTTTACCATCTGGATCTAGAGTTTTTAAAAAATCTTATTTCCTCATATCACCCTTGTGTTATCCACACTATGGTCCCCTCTTTTCTCCTCTAAACATATGCAAACAACATCAAGAACCTACTTGAGTGGCCCCCAGTTTCCAGCTTTCAGGGATTACCACCACTTTGCTATTATCTCTACTTTTCTCATCAAATTATTAACTACAGTAAAGTAATAGTACATTTCACCTCAAGTATACTTTAATATCTCTCTCTGGACATAGATCCAATTTGGAGGATGATGCCAAGGGTAGTATATAGGATATCTGATAAGATGTACCACAGCAAAAGATATTGAGATTGCACTTAAAGGTTTACTTATTTTAATTTTTTTGTTATAGAAAATGTCCAAAATACACCAAAGGAGAGGAATATTATATTGAATTCTCACATATCCATCACCCAACTTCTACCATTATCATAGTTATTTTTTAAAAATATTTTTGGCCACTGTATGGTATGAAAATTGCTTTTTCAAAGATTATTATTTCCCATGACCAATTTGTTTTTTATTCTTACTCCAGTCCTGAAAGCAAACTAAAACACAGGTGGAAAAAGTGAGAGGAAAAAAAAAAACAACTGAATACAGTTCTTTTAATTTCAAGAATATCTCTTTCATATTATTGTTACCATATAAAGCAAGTTGCAACATAAAATGTCTTAAAGGTTCTCCCTGGAAACAATGGTTGAAGGAAATTCTAGATTATTGGAGTTTGCTTTTCTTTTATCATACTAGTGTTGTCATAGTTACCCCTACACTGTATACTTCAGTGAAACCTCTGGACAAAAGATTGAATCAGTTTCAATATAGGCAGGTTAGGGTCTGCGGCTATCTATTTATGAGGAAGTAGTAAAAGCTACAGCATCACATCAATAAGAGAAAAGAAGCTTCCAAAGAGCTAAAGTAGTCTGGTTTATACCACCTCTGGGTAATGGAAGAATTTGACAAAGTTACAAAGAGTAGTTAGCCATCACTGTGTTTCCAGTGATTCATATGATGACAGTGAATCAAATGATAATTAGTGGAAACCTGCCATGAGGATGGTTTCCTTCATATCCTTATTGTTGATAAAAGAATTCAGAGCATACTGTTAAAATCATAGGGAGCTGAATTAGGTGAATAATATCCTAAGGCCCAGAGAGAAATGACCTTGAAAGTTGGGAAAATGTTAGTGTGAAAACAGGGCATGAAATGAGAGGTGACAAATAGAAGGTGAGGTTTAAGTACAAAGAGACTCCCTTAAATTCAGTTTGAAAGAGAATTTTTCCACTTCCTTTTGGGAGGTCTTAAGTTATGAGGGTGGAGCCCTCATGAATGGCATTAGAATCTTTATAAAAGAGGTTCCAGAGATATCCTCAGTCCCTTCCACCACATGAAGATACAATGAAAAGTCTGTAATCCAGAAAGGATCCTCAACCAGTCAGGTTGACATCCTGATCTTGGACTTCTAGGCTCCAGAACATGAGAAATAAATTATTTCTGCTGTTTATAAGTAGCCCAGTCTGTGGCACTTTGTTATGGCAGCCTGGATATACTAAGACAAGGAAAATACTGAATGGCCATTTTTTTTCCTTCGGCTTTTTGAGGTTGTTTTGTTTTTTGTTTTTTGGGTTTTTTTGGTAGAAAAGATTAAAAAGAAGAGAAAGATTTAAAGGAGGATACACTATATTTGGGCTTAATTCCCTTACTCTTAGGAAAAGGAACAGAAGTAAGTAAAACATGTAATCTACTTGGTTCTCTGTCTAATGTGTAGCTTTGAAGGTGTACTTTTTAGTAGAAAGAGACCACTGGCAATGAAGAAGATCGTTTTATTTATTTGTCTATTAATTTGGTGGATTTTTGGTTTTTTTAATTGAATCATAATTGACATATTATATTAGTTTCAGGTATAAAATATATTTATATATGTCATGAAATGATCATTGTAAATCTAGTAACCATCTCTCACCATACAAAGTTATTATAATATTATTGACTATTATCCCTATGCTGTATATTACATCCCCATAAACTTATTTATTTTATAACTAGAAGTTTGTACCTATTAATCCCGCTGACCTATTTTTCCCATCCTTCAACCCCCACCCCTCTGGCAACCATTGGTTTGTTCCCTGTATATATGAGTCTGTTTCTGTTATATTCTTTTATTCTGTTTGTATATTCCACACATAAGTGAAATTATACCGTGTTTGCCTTCCTTTGACGAACTTACTTCACTTGGCATAATACTCTCTAGGTCTATCCAAGTTGTTGCAAATGGAATGATTTCTTTCTTTTTTTTAACTGTTGAGTAATATTCCATCGTATATATACCACATCTTACTTGTCCATTCATCTACTGGTGAAAATTTAGGTTGTTTCCAAATCTTGGCTATTGTAATCAATGCTGCAACAAACATGGGGGTACATATCTTTTTGAATTAGTGTTTTTATTTTCTTCAAATAAATACCAAGAGCTGGAATTGCTGGCAGTTGCATTTTTAATTTTTTGAAGAACCTCAATACTATTTTCCATAGAGGCTATACTAACATTTCTACCAACAGTACATTAGTGTTCCCTTTTCTTCACATCCTCCCTAAGAATTGTTATTTTTTGTCTTTTTGATAATAGCCATTGTGACAGGTATGAAGTGGCATCTTATTGTAGTTTTGGTTTGTATTTCCGTGATTATTAGCATGCAGAGCATCTTTTCATGTGCCTGTTAACCATCTGTCTGTCTTTTGAAAATGTCTATTCAGGTCCTCTGTCCATTTTTCAATTGTTTTTTTTTTTTTTAATATTGAGCTGTATCAGTTCTTTATATATTTTGGATATCAATCTCTTATAGGATATATTGTTTGCAAATATCTTATCCCATTCAATAGGTTGCCCTTTTGTTTTGTTGATGGTTTCTTTTACCATGCATAAGCTTTTTAGTTTGATGTAGTCCCATTTGTTGATTGCTGTTAGAAGATAGTTTTAGTTGACTTTCCACTCTCCCCAGCAGCAAATGGTTGCTTATGACGAGGGCCCTAAAAGTATGGCTCCTCTTGGGTAGCAAAATCTTTTCCTGGTCCTGTGACATAAAATGTCATATGTTCAGATAGTTCAAATTAAAAAAAAAAATATATATATATATATATATATATATATATATATATATATAAAGGTATACAGTGAAAAGTTTTGCTCTCATCCTGTCCATCATTTACATAACTCTTACACACACATACACAGAGTTCCATGCATGGATGCTAAGTCACTTCAGTCATGTTCGACTCTTTGTGTTTTTCTATGGGATTCTGGAGTGGGTTGCTATGCCCACCTCCAGGGGATCTTCCCAACCCAGGGACTGAACCTGCGTCTCTGACATCTCCTACATCAACAGGTAGGTTCTTTATGACTAGCACCACCTGGTATTTGGGCCTATTTTCTATTACATTGTTGGTCTTTTATTGGTATCCAGTAGTTCTTCACATGTTAAGGAGATTATTATTTGTCTGTGATATGAGTTTCTGTTTGTAATTTACTATCTGACATTGTTTATAATTTTATATATTGTTAAATTTATTACTCTCTTTCATAGGTTATAGATTTTGAGTCATAAAAAATCTTCTCCACTGAAATACTAAAATGTAACTTCTGTAACTTCTTCTAATATTATATGCTCTCACTATTTTGTGTGAACATCTTTCATTCATTTGAAATTTATTCTGGTTTTACTAGAGTAATGGTATGTGCTAAGAATCCAAGATCTTTTCCTCACAGGCAGTTTGCCATCATTTATTGAGGTGTTTACCTCTTCCCCACTGATTAGAAATGCCATAATTTTCATAATTGCTGTATGCATTTGGAATTAGTTTTGAATTTTGTATAATATTCTATCAGTCATTTTGTGTAATGATTAACTAGTACCACGCTGTTTTAGTGTTCACGTCTTTATGTTTTAATATCTGATAGTGCTGGATTTAGAAAAGGCAGAGGAACCAGAGATCATATTGCCAACATCCTTTGGATCGTAGAAAAATCAAGGGAATTCCAGAAAAACATCTACTTCTGCTTCATTGACTACACTAAACCCTTTGACTGTGTGGATCACAACAAACTATGGAAAATTCTTCAAGAAATGAGAATACCAGATCACCTTACCTGCCTCATGAAAAATCTGTATGCAGTTCAAGAAGCAACAGTTAGAACTGGACATGGAGTGACAGACTGGTTCAAAATTGGGAAAGGAGTATGTCAAGGCTGTATAGTGTCACCCTGCTTATTTAACTTATATACAGAGTACATCATGTGAAATGAGGGGCTGGATGAAGCTCAAGCTGGAATCAAGATTGCTGAGGGAAATATCAATACCCTCAGATATGCAGATGACACTACCCTTAATGGCAGAAAGTGAAGAGGAACTAAGGAGTCCCTTGATGAAGGTGAAAGAGGAGAGTGAAAAAGCTGGCTTAAAACTCAACATTCAAAAAAAAGAAAAAAGAAAATCATGACATCCAGTCCCATCACTTCAAGGCAAATAGATGGAGAAATGATGGAAACAGTGAGAGACTTTATTTCCCTGGGCTCCAAAATCACTGTGGACAGTGACTGCAGCCTTGAAATTAAAAGATGCTTGCTTCTTGGAAGAAAAGCTATGACAAACCTAGACAGCATACTCAAAAGCAGAGACATTATTTTGCTGACAAAGGTCCATATAGTCAAAGCTATGTTTTTTCCAGTATTCATGTATGGATGTGAGAGTTGGACTATAAAGAAAGCTGAGCACCAAAGAATTGATGCTTTTGAACTGTGGTGTTGGAGAAGACTCTTGAGAGTCCCTTGGACTGCAAGGAGATCCAATCAGTCCATCCTAAAGGAAATCAGTCCTGAATATTCATTGGAAGGACTGATGTTGAAGCTGAAACTCCAAAACTTTGGCTACCTGATGTGAAGAGCTGACTTATTGGAAAGGACCCTGATGCTGGGAAAGATTGAAGGCAGGAGGAGAAGGGGACAACAGAGGATGAGATGGTTGTATGGCATCACTGACTCAATGGACATGAGTTTGAGCAAGCTCCGGGAGTTGGCGATGGACCCGGAAGCCTGGTGTGCTGCGGTCCATGAATTCGCAAAGAGCTGGACACAACTGAGGGACTAAACGACACCAACGACAATGTAAACAGTGACTGACTTTATTTCCTTGGGCTCCGAAATCACTGCAGACAGTGACTACAGACATGAAATTAAAAGATTCCTGCTCCTTGGAAGAAAAGATATTGACAAACTTAAGCAGCATATTAAAAAGCAGAGGCGTTACTTTGCCAACAAAGATCCGTCTAGTCAAGGCTATGGTTTTTCCAGTAGTCATGTAGAAATGTGAGAGTTGGGCCATAAAGAAGGCTGAGTGCTGAAGAATTGATGCTTTTGAACTGTGGTGTTGGAGAAGACTCCTGGGAATTCCTTGGACAGCAAGGAGATCAAACCAGTCAATACTAAAGGAGATCAACCCTGAATATTCATTGGAAGGACTGATACTAAAGCTCCAATACCTTGGCCACCTGATGCAAAGAGCCAACTCATTGGAAAAGACCTGATTCTGGGAAAGATTGAGGACAGGAGAAGGGGGAGACAGAGGATTAGAAGGTTGGATGGCATCACCAACTCACTGGACATGAGTTTGAGCAAGCTCCGGGAGATGGTGAAGAACAGGATAGCCTGGCGTGCTGCAGACCATGGGTTCACAAGGAGTCAGACATGACTGAGTGAGTGAACAACAACAAATCTGATAGTGCTAATTTGCCCTAATTGCCCTTTACCCCTCAGTTTTCTGCCTATTTTTGATTAATTATTTTTCCACATAAACTTTATTTTGCCTTATGTTAAAAACCTCACTGTCAATATTTTTCTTATTGGGCTCATGTTGAAATTATAAATTAACTCAGAAAGAATTGACATCCTTTGGTATTTACCAACTAGGTACATCTTCCCTTTGTACAAAATTTCTTGTATGTTTTCAGTCATGTTTTAACATTTCTTATTAAGTTTATTAATGTAACTCTCATCTTTTCTTTTTTAAATGAGTACCTGAATCCATTATATATTCATGCCATTTTTTGTTTTTTGTATATTAATTTTGTGCCTCACTACTTGGCTAAATAGCTTTTTGGTTGAGTCTCTTGGGTTTTCCGGGTATTTAATTATAATATTTAGCAGAATGAATCCTAATAGATGCTACAGAGGAGAAGAAATTGTGCTTTTCAGTTTAGTGGATGGAATTTCCTTCTGACAAATCTCAGGAAGGACAAATATGGACAAGGTGTGGACTCTTTGATACTCTAGACCAGTCCAGATAATGCCCAGTATTCAAAAGCTGTAGAATCATTTTAGGAAGAATATACTGAAATAAGGATTGCTTTAAAACAAATAGTTCATTATTATCTTAATCTCAGTCATCATAATTGTCATCACATCTTACATTTAAAAATCACATCTCACAATTAAATATTAATTTAAATATTGAAATTAACTAGCTTTTTGCAATTAGTTAATCAAAAAAGTTAACTAATGTAAAGGTACCAATTTGTTGCCACCATTGTTATTACCAAAAATTTCAAAGATATCTCTAGGATATCCATGTAAGTTTCAATGTAGTTTAATACAATATGGTAAAGAAAAAAATCCAGTTGTATTCAACTAACTGCCCACAAGTCTTACAGTAGAATTTGTGTTTAAGTAGTGTAAATGAGTTGCTTTGTGATGGGCACGGCAAATTCTCCTTGCTGAACTGACTAAACCCTCCTTACCTAACAATGATCTCCTCTGTTGATCTTTAGGGCATGGTGTCTCCTCTGTTTAGTTTAGCCTTTTATTTGACTTTCATTGACTTTGTGGCCAAGCCTGTTTTCTTTGGTTGATATGTTAACTCAAATATGTAGGTGAACTCAGCCATTTAGGAGGGACATGTAATTTTTAATAATAACACGTATTGTATTTGACAATAGGATACAATTTTCACTGGTAAATGGAGAAGCAAATGTTTGAGTTTTGAGTAATAGCTTGCTCTCTTTAAAGGAATTGTCCAGCTGTCTTTTGCTAGGAAACACAGGCTTCTGATTGCTAAATTCCTGCCAACATTCTTTCCCCTATATATATCATTCAATCTTAGATCAGATATATACAGCTTGAAGTTTCTTAAAGTGCTTGCTGGGATATTGGCGCCTTTTAGAGCTAGTTTCTGGAGAGCTGCAGCTATCACCCAAATCTTAGTACTAAGCTGGCCATAACAACATTCGGCTACTGAAACAAAGAAATGACATCTCACTAGTCTATGTGCACTGAGAGATAATGTCCTTTGGAATCAACAGGGGGCTTCTTTGGGCTCCAAACTGTGAATTAATTATATAAATGTCCCTTTAGAATCTGTTTATGTAGAGACCATCCAGAATGTTATAAGGTATATCCCCTTATTTCACAGGTCTTCTGATTTGCTAACATACTTGAAGTTTCAATACTCGAAAGTCATTCATGTAACCATTTCTTTTACTGAGGTGGTTTTTATAAGTTTACGGTACCTACTTGGAAATGCTTCAGAAGAACATTTCCGCATGTATGGGGTGTGCTATGACTTTTACCCTCTTTCTTTGACTTTTCTGAATTATTATTTTTTAAATAGTAGTTTTCAAACATCTTTCAGAGAAAAGAAGAGTCGAAGAAGAGCAGAAGCAAAGTCAACCTCATGTTTCTTCACATGGCCAGCAGAAGGGCAAAGGAAGGCCTTCTTTACTATATGACCAACCAAAATGAGAGACCTCTTTAATAAAAAGGTCCCTAATTTTATTTCTGGCAGCCTTGGATTATCTCAGTCGTCTGGTGCAAATTGATAACAGTAAATCGACAGGCAAGAACATGAAACAATTTCTCATCCTTTCGCACAATGGGAGTATGGGGCGGCTGGTAGGGTTAGGGAGCTGGGTTTTTTGTTTCTGTTTTTGTTTTCATCTTAGCAGGTATTAATGAAGGTTGTATATAAGATTACTTTATTTCCACATCTTCTCATATATTTCTTCCTTTTTTGGCCCTTTTCCTTTCTTACTTTGCAAGATCTGGCTTTACATCCAAAGCTCTTTTTGCCAACTTTGTTCACGTTTGGACTGGTGCTAACCACCTTGCTAGACTGAACACCCACATGGACAGTTGTGCCATAGGCTTCTCCTGCTGTACATGTTCATTGTAAATGACACATGTCTTCCTGCAAACTTGAAATACTTTGCGAAATTGTTGACCTTTGTAATATCCTTGTACAATCTGAAATTCATCATCCTTTCAGATGGACAAGGATTGTACTTTGTACTCCTGTCTCAGCTCTTTGGAAAGAGGGAAAGAAGTAATCTTAATGTGAATGTGGGAAAGTGAGTTTAAATGTTTTTTATGGTTCTTGCTCTTGTCTCAAGTCACAAAGGAACTAAGTCTCATTTTTGGCTCTTGCCACTTCGATGATGACCACAACAGGGAAGGGAAGATGGCGTCTTAAGAGAAGTTTCTCTAACTATAATCTGTTTGTCTGCTTGAATGCTCAGTTCTGCCTGTCTAATCTCTGCTCAGGCTTTTGCCTGATCTACTCAATATTCTTCCTTTGAAAAGCTGGGGATTTATAATTTTCACACAGTTGGAATCCTAGCCAAGCATTTAGTTGCCCGTTTTTAAATGAAGGTTTGTTGTAATCTTTTTTGTTGCTGTTGTTGGTGGTGACTTTTTTTTAAGTTTAAAGAGGCATGTTGGGTAAAGAATGACCAACGTATCAGAGTATGAACCCATATTTCCCATTTATTGACTAGTTACACAATATCTCACCTATAAGTTGGTTTAATAAGACCAATAACACAGGACCTGCTATGTAAATTTACTGACATCACACTTGTAAAATACTACCTGGAGCCTAACACATGGATAACACTCTATACATATGAGATTCTTTTAAATTTATTTGAGGTATTCTAATGCTTATTTATTTTTGTGAAAGAATTTATGTTATATATATACTTTCATTCATTCATTCATCAAATACTTGTTGCTCACCTTCTTTATGTCAGGCACAGATTTAAGGACTGGAAATATGTAGTAAATATTTAATATATGTTAAGTTTATACAAGATTTTGCATTCTTATGGGAAAAACAGACAATAAACACAATAAACATGCAAAATATATGTCAAATGATAATAACTACTATGGAAAGGCAGTTGTGCCTTGAGCAGGTAATGCTTGAGAGGAGACTAAAAGGAGATTAGAGAGTAAGCCATGCAGACATCTAGGGGAAGAGAGTATAAAAGTTCATAGACAGTAACATGGAGGAACAGACTGCTTCCAAATAGGAAAAGGAGTACGTCAAGGCTGTATATTGTCACCCTGCTTATGTAACTTATATGCAGAGTACATCATGAGAAATGCTGGGCTGGAAGAAACACAAGCTGGAATCGAGATTGCCGGGAGAAATACCAATAACCTCAGATATGCAGATGACACCACCCTTATGGCAGAAAGTGAAGAAGAACTAAAGAGCCTCTTGATGAAAGTGAAAGAGGAGAATGAAAAAGTTGGCTTAAAGCTCAACGTTCAGAAAACTAAGATCATGGCATCTGGTCCCATCACTTCATGGGAAATAGATGGGGAAAGAGTAGAAACAGTGTCAGACTTTATTTTTTTGGGCTCCAAAATCACTGCTGATGGTGATTGCAGCCATGAAATTAAAAGACGCTTACTCCTTGGAAGGCAGGTTATGGGCAACCTAGATAGCATATTTAAAAGCAGAGACATTACTTTGCCAACAAAATCCGTCTAGTCAAGGCTATGGTTTTTCCAGTGGTCATGTATGGATGTGAGAGCTGGACGGTGAAGAAAGCTGAGCGCCGAAGAATTGATGCTTTTGAACTGTGGTGTTGGAGAAGACTCTTGAGAGTCCCTTGGACTGCAAGGAGATCCAACCAGTCCATCCTAAAGGAGATCAATCCTGGGTATTCATTGGAAGGACTGATGTTGAAGCTGAAACTCCAATACTTTGGCTACCTCATGCGAAGAGTTGACTCATTGGAAAAGAGCCTAATGCTGGGAAGGATTGGGGGCGGGAGGAGAAGGGGACAACAGAGGATGAGATGGTTGGATGGCATCACTGACTCGATGGACACGGGTTTGGGTAGACTCTGGGAGTTGGTGATGGACAGAGAGGCCTGGCGTGCTGCAATTCATTGGGTCGCAAAGAGTCGGACACAACTGAGTGACTGAACTGAACTGAACTGAACCTCAGTTAAGATACAGTTTTCTATTTTAAATGTCAAGGGGGTACTCTTTTGCCCTACTACAATAGCAGAGCACACCAAGAAGAAGAAAACTCTTTCTTCTTGCCTGAGAAGAGCTTAGCCAACGAAAGAGTGTCACGACTCATTCAGTGAAAACTCTCAGTTCCTCCAGTGGACTCTTCATTTACTACAGCCCTCCCGACTTTCTTTTCTCTTCTATAAAGAACTTCTTCTCTTCTCCTTGGGGAGACTTTGCATGTGGCTCACCACAATTGTGGTTCCTAAATTGCTCTTCTTTGTTGATCCTGAATAAACACATTTTTGCTGCAGAAATAACTGGTAGTCTACTGTTTAAGGTCAACAAAGGGGATGGTAAGTACATTATCCTGCGGCAAAGAGATCAGTGTTTCTGGTGTGGAGTAGGAGATGTGGTCAGATAGAGGCTCTGTCATGAGGAACCTTCTAGGCTATAAATAGGGACTTAGGGAAACTGGAGCCAGTAGAGGGGTTTGAACAGAGAAATGACCTGATCTAAGACTTTAAAAGAAAGCACTCAGGCTGCTCTGTTAAGAAAAGACAATTAGAAGGACTAGGGCAGGATTAGGGGAGACCAGTGAGGAGGCTACTGCAGTGAATTGCAGTTCCTGGACCAGAGTTGTAGACAGCAGAGGAAGCGATGAGAAGTGATTGGAAGCTGGATATATTTTGTATATAGGGCTGATATGACTTCTTGAACGGTAATTGTAGGGTGTGGGGGAAATAAAAGATAGCAAAAGATGACTCCAAAATTTTTGGCCCGAGAAACTGGAGTTGTTAGTTGCTGACAGAGAAAACTGGAACATTAACATATTTGAGATAGAGGTAAATAAGGAGATCAGAAGTTTGGATATGAAAAATTTAGGATTAAAAGGCCTATTAAGCTGAGAAGTAGAAATCTTCATTTGCCTATAAAATCATGAGACTGAATAAGAACTACCAGGGAAAGAGTGTATGTAGAGAAGGGATGAAGTCCTGGGCCCCTCTAGCATTAAGAGGTGCTGGAGATGAGGGGGAAGTATCTGATTTGCAAATATGTTGCTTGTAGGGAAAATGTAGAGGAATACATTTTGAGGAAATTTATCTATATTTTATCTTGCTTCCCAATTCAAACCCTAAGAGAGTGAGGTACTGGCTTCCTAAAAATCACAAATATTTCATGTCTATTGCTTAAGAAGCACATAACTCTAGAATTGGTCAGGGAATTTGTACAGAAAGTAGATAAAAAAGTAATTGCCCCACTGGAGATACTAAAACAACTATATAAAGTCTACAGCAAGCATCAGTAAATTACCTGAGATATCCAACACTTTATTATAAAATAGGCTTTGTGTTAGATGATTTTGCCAAACTGTAGGCTAATACAAGTGTTCTGAGCATGTTTCAATTAGGGTGAGCTAAGTTGTGATGTTCAGTAGGTATATTAATGTGTTTTAGATTTATGATATTTTCAACCACTCATGAATTTATTGGGACGTAAACCCACACCATAAGTTGAGGAAGATCTGCGATTGGATAACTTGACACTAGATATAGGGAGTTAAAATGATCATTCTAGCAAAATAGTCACTCCCTAACTTACAATTTTTACCCCTTCCATTCACTGTTTCCTGTTAACGTCAATATTTGCAGCCATTCTCTTTATGACTCTAAAATTTTCTTACTACAGACATCTCATGAATATTTATTTAGTTCAACTATATAAGTAGAGTTAGTAAGGTAAGGTAGTCTAAAGAAAACAAGTCACAAATTTAAAATATTCAGGATGTGTAAAGTTATATTGAAAATGCTCTTAGAACAAACTTGATAATCTATTAGGAATATGCCAGTCATCTGCAAATATCCATCACTTTCTTCTAAGTGCATGTAGTTTTTCTCAAGGACTGTCAACTGTCCCCTAATATTGATTTTCTCCTTCTTTCTTTAGCAAGAGAACCAACATTCAGCTGAGCACAAGCCTGCTCAGATAAAGACTACATTTCCCAGTCACTCTTGCTGCTATGTTTGGCCATTTATTTTAGGGTTAACCAACAGTATGTAAGCAGAATGCAGCCACACTGGTGACAACTGCAAAAACCATCTTCAACCAGGGATTAAAGCCATGACTTGAGAATGGTAGAACAACAAAGTAGTAAGTGTCCAGGTCCTCAAGATCACAGAGCTGCCATATGAGTCCTGGATTGCTTATGACTTAGCTTTTACATGAGAAAGAAATTAATGTCTATCTGAACTATTGTTCTTTGCCTTTAGCTTTTCTTTTTTTCTCAGCTATTTGTAAGCCTTCCTCAGACAACCATTTTGCCTTTTTGCTAAAGAGAAGCTAAAGGCAAAGGAGAAAAGGAAAGATATATCCATCTGAATGCAGATTTCCAAAGAATAGCAAAGAGAGATAAGAAAGCCTTCCTCAGTGAACAATGCAAAGAAATAGAGGAAAGCAGTAGAATGGGAAAGACTAGAGATCTCTTCAAGAAAATTAGAGACGTCAAGGGAACATTTCAAGCAAAAATGGGCACAATAAAGGAGAGAAATGGTATGGACCTAACAGAAGCAGAAGATATTAAGAAGAGGTGGCAAGAATCCACAGAAGAGCTATACAAAAAAGATCTTCATGATCCAGATAACCATGATGGTGTGATCACTCACCTAGAGCCAGACATCCTGGAATGCAAAGTCAAATGGGACTTAGGAAGCATCATTATGAATGAAGCTAGTGGAGGTGATGGAATTCCAGTTGAACTAGTTCAAATCCTAAAAGTTGATGCTGAGAAAGTGCTTCACTCAATATGCCAGCAAATTTGGAAAACTCAGCAGTGGCCACAGGACTGGAAAAGGTCAGTTTTCATTCCAATTTCATAGAAAGGCAATGCCAAAGAATGTTCAAATTGCACTCATCTCAAATGCTAGTAAAGTAATGCTCAAAATTCTCCAAGCCAGGCTTCAACAGTATGTGAACCGTGAACTTTCAGATGTTTAAGCTGGATGTAGAAAAGGCAGAGGAACCAGAGATCAAATTGCCAACATCCCTTGGATCATTGAATAAGAGTTCCAGAAAAACACCTACTTCTACTTTATTGACTATGCCAAAGCCTTTGACTGTGTGGATCACAACAAACTATGGAAAATTATTCAAGAGATGGGAATACCAGACCACCTGACTTGCCTCCTGAGAAATCTGTATGCAGGTCAAGAAGCAACAGTTAGAACCAGACATGAAACAATAGACTGGTTCCAAATCAGGAAAGGAGTATGTCAAGTCTGTATATTGTCACCCTGCTTATTCAACTTATATGCAGAGTACATCATGTGAAATGCTGGGCTGGATGAAGCACAAACTGGAATCAAGATTACAGGGAGAAATATCAATAACCTCAGCTATGCATATGACACCACCCTTATGGCAGAAAGTAAAGAAGAACTAATGAGTCTCTGAACATGAAAGAGGAGAGTGAAAAAGCTGGCTTAAAACTCAACAGTCAAAAAATTGAAGATCATGGCTTCTGGTCCCATCACTTCATGGCAAATAGATGGGGAAACAATGGAAACAGTGAGAGACTTTATTTCCCTGCAAAAATCACTGCAGATGGTGACTGCAGCCATGAAATTAAAAGATGCTTGCTCCTTGGAAGAAAAGTTATGATAAACCTAGAGAGCATATTAAAAAGCAAAGACATTATTTGCCGACAAAGTTCTATCTAGTGAAAGCTATGGTTTTTCCAGTAGTCATGTATGGATGTGAGAGTTGGACCATAAAGAAAGCTGAGTCCTGAAGAATTGGTGCTTTTGAACTGTGGTATTGGAGAAGATTCTTGAGAGTCCCTTGGACTGCAAGGAGATCCAACCAGTCTGTCCTAAAGGAAATCAGTCCTGAATATCCATTGGAAGGACTGATGCTGAAGCTGAAGCTCTAATACTTTGGCCACATGATGCAAAGTGCTGCCTCATTGGAAAAGTCCCTGTTGCTGGGGAAGACTGAAGGTAGGAGGAGAAGGGAGTGACAGAGGGTCATGGCAGATGGTTGGATGGCATCACCAACTTGATGGTTGTGAGTTTGAGCAAGCTCCAGGAGTTAGTGATGGACCCAGAAGCCTGGTGCGCTGCATCCATGGGGTTGCAAAGAGTTGGACACGACTGAGCGACTGAATTGATACTGACTGTTTTTTGGCCTTTGTCACAGCAGTCAGACTTGTATCTCAATTTACTCATGGCCCTTTTAATAAAGGCCAATGTGCTAAAGTACAATAGAAGTTGCATTTATTATGTGTTGATAGAGAACACACATAATGACAAAGTGGTACTATAAATGCAAGAAGATTTTAAGTGAATTTTTAAAAATTAATCACAGCTATGTACATTTGAAAAACATGGGTGAGATATATTGCTTATTCACTCTATTGATAATGCTTGGACTGGCACGTGGATGTAAGGACTCTGCCAGACCCCTTCCCAGCACAAATATCTGAAGTCCATAAGCTTTTACAGAATTGAATATGAGATTAGGCAGTAGAAGAGCTAGCTCAGAATATTCCAGTAAAATCTGAAATGCCAGGTCAACTATATAGCTGTAGATAATAACCAGGTACATGAAGAGAGCTGAGGCCCAGTGTCCAGCATCTAGAGTAGACCCTGTGGGAACCTCCTCAGCATCACTTTACTACTTTCCTATCACAGAGCATTCATCTCACTTGGTGCGTGGGGTGCTGGGTTGAATAGCGTCCCCCTAAATTCATGTCTACCTGGAACCTATGAATGTGACTTATTTGGAAATAGGATCTTTGCAGATATAATCAAGTTAAAATGAGGTCATGCTGGACTAGTGATCCATAATCCAGTGATTGATGTCATTATAAGAAGGAAATTTAGACACAGGCACATAAATAATCATCATGTAAAGACAGAGGCCGAGATTGGAGTTAGCTGTCACAAACCAAGGAACACCAAGGACTGCCAGCAACCACCAGAAGCTAGAAGAAACAAGACAGAATTCTTTCTTAGAGTCTTTGGAGGGAGCATGGCTCAGCAAACACCTTGGTTTTGGACTTCCAGCCTTCAGGATGATGAGAGAATACATTTTTGTTGTCTTGAGCCACCCAGTTTCTGGTATTTTGTTATGGCAGGCCTACAAAACTAATACTGTGGGATTGATCCTACCCTCAGTCACAAGCTGGAAATATATTCATGTTTGACAACTAAGGAATCCTAACAGAAGAGATGCCTGCTGCATTGCTGAAGCAGAGTCAGAATGGGTCCCCACTTTGCAGGTGTTTACTTTTTAGTTGCTGGATAAAGAGAGGTCAGAAGAATTCCAGGCTGATGCAGTGAGGAACACCTGGGGGACTTAAAGCACTGGCAACTTATCACCTGGTTTAGAAGCATTTCAATATTTTAAAAACCTATGGAGTTATATCAGCATGTTCCAGGCATATGCCTTGGTTGGTCTTTCCTTCTTGCCACTACAGGTGATTCGAGAGTTGCCCAAATTGGGCCAATCAAAATGAGGTTCGGGACTTTTATTCTTTGATGTGGGGAAAACATGCCCTTTCTCAGGAGATATAAATGGGAAACACCCCTGGTTGCTATAAGCTGAAATTTGCAACCTGGAAAGAAAGTAGGCTAAGGGTAGAGTCAACAATCAAAGAAGGAAAAACTAGACAACTGTAACCAAATCATTTGAAACTTTGGTCATTTGCACCTGAATCTCTCCCATCCTTTGAACTATTAGTTGTTTGAGCCACTAAATTTGTGTTACTGTTTCTGCAAGTTTGAGTTGGTTTTTCTGTTGTTTGTAATGTTAACTGATAAAGTCCCTGGAACTTTCTTAGCAGATATTTATAAGGTCCTTCTCTTTGAAACATCTTATTTGATGTTCACTAGTGTAATTATTTTCTAATTACCTTTAACCTTGGTGTTTTGTTAATAAATGAAACACCAGCCAGGCTTTAAGGAAATAGGACTGTGATGAAAGACAGTAGTCATCAATTTTATACTGAATCCTTATTTTAGAATACAACTCAAAAGCAAAGGGACACATGTATTCTCACACGAACACACCTGCACTTTCTCTCACTGCATTGCATGCCATACATAGTAAGAACTAACTTTTACTATAGATGCAATTGAGGAACAAAATGATACAAACAAAGGGGTGAGAATCTGCAATCTATGGGGAATAGTGGGAAAATAAAGGGAAGCATTAAGTCAAAGAAATATGGCTTTATGAATAAAATTCTCTTTTATAACAATAACTGCAAAATAAATCAATGGTAGTGCAAGGGCCAATTTAAATACAGAGGCTAGCAAAGGAATGGAGATGGAGAAAGATGAATAGAGGCAGGCAGGGAAAAAATCATGAAGTTTAAACTCCTTTTCCTCTGTCTAAGCCTTCAAAATAAATCTTTCTTTTGCAGGGGCCATTTCAAAAACAGGGCTAAGAAGGGGCAGAAACAAAACTCCAGCGTCCTCTGCGGCTCCTAAAAAATGAAAAATTTGAGCTAATCAATTGACTTATGTTACTTTGAATTACTGTGTATCTATTTACAGACTGAATTTGAGGCTTCTTGCTTTATACTCTGCAGTTACTGTCTATACGTTGTTAACAATAAATATTAGAAAATGTAATTCTGGATTTAGCCAACACTTCAGTCAGCATTGATTGATTTTGAAATTGAATTATTGCTTTCAATAATAAAAGAATTTTCTAAAAAGAATTTTAGAAAGGAAACGGTGAAGATGAGAAAGTAGCTTTTCCCAGTATGTAGTTCATGTTAAATCGCTGGTGTCTGAAGAATACAGAACTGAGATTTTATCAATACATGCAGTACCACATGTTTCCTATTTTAGTTGCTAATTAGTATTCAGGTGTGCAGCTAAACAGATGAAATTAAGTGCTAATGCTATTGCATTTGTGATTTAACATGTTCAGGTTGTTACTATATACAGCATTACCCTGTCTAGGCACATGTATAATTGTGTTTTCTTTGTAATCATACTATCTTCATGTATTCATTTCATTCAATCTTCTAAGGGCGTCATATGAATAAATCTTGGTTAAAAATATCATTACCTTCTATAGTTTACAAATGAAATAAGAGCTCTCTGAGAGTCATTATTAACAGGCTTCAAATGAAGACTTAGTTTAATTGGCCTACTAGTATAGAAATTTTAGTATTTTCCTATATTTTGTTTCACTTAATTTGTGATTAACAGCTACATAAAATTGAGATGCACCTAATGGAAGTGGTTTTACAAATATTGCATGCAATTTTATTGTACTTGCCTTATCAAGTATTTTTATGTTAAAAAATTTCAAAGTTAATGTGTTAGGAAGTAACTAGCTACTTTAGTTAGTTAGATTTCTCTTCCTTGAAGAAAATTACTATAATGGTTACTTTTGCTAAAATGCAATTACTGTCACTGTAACAATCAATCATATTTTTATATAAGAAATTTTAACAACTTTGGAATGCATTAAGAAAAGTAAATGAAAAAGACTCAGTGTGAAGTAAGACTAGACAACCAACCTCCCTGCACCCTGACATTTGATGTGAAAAAAACTCAGTTACCGTTCTTAAAATTCGTTTTAATGCCTTACCTCAGATTGCTGTCAAAGTTTTACAATATGTGTGTGTGTGCTTAGTTGCTCAGTCATGTCTGACTCTTCATGACCTCACGGACTGTAGCCCTCCAGGCTCCTTTATCCAAGGGGATTCTCCAGGCAAGAATATTAGAGAGGGTTGCCATGCCCTCTTCTTCAGGGGATCTTCCCAAACCAGGGATCAAACCCAGATCTCTCGCATTGCAGGCAGATTCTTTACCATATGAGCCATCAGAGAAGCCCATTTTATAATATAGTAGTAAGCAAGTTTCTTAGAGGTGGGCTTCCCAGGTGGCTCAGTGGTAAAGAATCCGCCTGCCAAGCAGAGATGTGGGTTCGATCCCTGGGTTGGGAAGATCCCCTGGAGAAGGAAATGGCAACCCTCTCCAGTAGTCTTGCCTGGGAAATCCCATGGACTGAGGAGCCTCGTGGGCTATAGTCTATGGGGGTTGCAAAAGAGCTGGACACAACTTAGGAACTAAACAACAAGTTTCTGAGAACATCACTGAAAAATGCTATGTGCATTCAACAAAGAATAGCTATTGTTGTTTCTGATGAATAGTTTACTCCCAATCTGTAAGAATCTGTAGTCCTCAAATTTTGTGAGTTAAATGAAAAGACATATTTGAAAAGGTTTAACATTGTTATATTCCTATGGATTACAATGTCTCCACATGAAAAGTGAAGGTTAGAAAATACAAACTGGACCAGTTCTCAGCTTCAGTTCAGGTCAGTTGCTCAGTCGTGTCCGACTCTTTGCGACCCAATGAATCGCAGCACGCCAGGCCTCCCTGTCCATCACCAACTCCTGGAGTTTACCCAAACCCATGTCCATCGAGTCGGTGATGCCACCAACCATCTCATCCTCTGTCGGCCCCTTATCCTCCTGCCCCCAATCCTTCCCGGCATTAGGGTCTTTTCCAATGAGTCAACTCTTCGCATGAGGTGGCCAAAGTATTGGAGTTTCAGCTTCAACATCAGTCCTTCCAATGAACACCCAGGATGGATCTCCTTTAGGATGGACTGGTTGAATCTCCTTGCAGTCCAAGGGACTCTCAAGAGTTTTCTCCAACACCACAGTTCAAAAGCATCAATTCTTCGGCACTCAGCTTTCTTCACCGTCCAACTCTCACATCCATACATGACCACTGGAAAAACCATAGCCTTGTTGAGGTCAGAAACATTTTTTTTCTTGTCTCAAAGTATCATGTTGTCACATGGAGATATTTTTTTCCCCCCAAAGCACCTGTAATATCCTCATGAAGACAGTCTAATAAATATACATGAGAATGTTTTAGTCACTCAGTTGTGTCCGACTCTTTGTAACTCCATGGACTGCAGCCCACCAGGCTCCTCTGTGCATGGAATTCTCCAGGCAAGAATACTGGCTTGGGTAGTCATTCACTTCTCCAGGGGATCTTCCCAACCCAGGGATCAAACCTGGGTCTCCTGCATTGCAGGCAGATATTTTATCATCTGAGCCACTAGGGAAACCAAAATTCTAAAAGTCTCCTCATGAAGATAGAATACTAAACACACATGAGATTACTGCTATAAAAAATTATACTCCTCATAGAGTATTGGGAATATAAAAACAGATGACTTGGTCCATATTGTTATTTAATAATGTGTGTCGACATGATGAATATGTTTAAATGGGACATTAAAATATACTAAAGAAAAATATATTATGGATAAAATAGACTATTTTATGTAGCTATTGTACTAAACACAAATTACTGTCTTGTAGTATAGGCAATCACAGATTTGTTCTCTCTTCTAATCCTCTCTGTCCTCCTCTCTACCCCCATGTCTGTTTTGTCTTTTTCTCCTAATACCTCCAATGATACCTCCATCCAGTTAGTCTCCAAACCTGGAAACATGAAAGGTATTCTGATTCCTCTCTCTTTCTTAGCACCTGCATTCAATCCACTACTACTAGTTTCCATTTGAACTTTGCAGGGTGTCTAGTTTAGCCCCATGTCAGGTTTCTCTGTAATCTCTATGAGATCTCTGTGTCCCTCTTTTGTCACTGCCCCTTTTCCCCTCTTTCCAGAGATACCTTTCCAAACTCCATGACATAGTTAATCTGTAATGTCTTATAACAATGGGTGCTGTCTTTTCTTCCTGGAATACCATTTTCTAGGGCCTCTGATTAGAAAATGACTGTTTCTCCATCAAGAACTTGGTCTAAAAGTCTTTCTCTGACACTCTAGGCAAAATGGAACACTTCCATTTCATAGTGTTGTCTGTGTTTCTTGAGCTTTCCTTCTCTCCATAGTTGAGCTTCTTGAGGGCAAGGATGTATCTTATTCTTTTTGGCATCACTAGTACTAAACCCAGCACACAACAACACAGTAGGCTCAAAATCAGAGTGAAGAAATGAGAGAATGAAGAATTCTTTAGTTATGAACCAATTTCAGTGTTATCACTTATGGATTCACATTATGTCTGAAAACAAAGCTGCTAAGAAAAACGATAATTTTAAGACAAGCTATAAAAAATTTGCTTTTACCAATTTACCTCAAAGTAAAGTCCATTACAATCAAAGGTCATTCTTCATTATTAGGAAGTCTCTCCATTCTTATGGATTCTTTTGTTTTGTATTAAAAAATATGAGCTGTGCATGACCAATGGGTAACAGCTGCATGCATCATTATTTGCTAATAAAAAAATTTCAAGCCAAGGCAAAACATTCCAGGATAGCTCCTGGATATTCGATTTCTTTCATTTCCCTCAAAGCTAAAGCTGGCCATAAAGTTCATCTGGTGGCGATGTTTTTAATGTATTTTAAATTAAGATAGCAGCAGGCCAGTGCTATCTATAGAAAACTGCGTTTGGTTCTATTGCCAATATGTGCTTTTTTTTTTTTTTTTTTCCCTACACTTCATCTGTTATCAGAGAACTAATAAAGGTGCTTATTTGTGTTATGGTCATACTTTCGAGAAAAGAGAAAAGAATAATATAAATTTCAACATCTTCTCTATTTCAATTAACAAAGACCTTATAATTCTTCGATTTAAAGTACATTTGCATTAATCACTTTAATCTGGCCAGGATTCCTGTATTATTTCAGGAATGACTCCTCCTTCATTCTATGGGTTTGGTGGAAATGACAGCCTCAGTGTCCTGCCAGCTTCTGCTGTGGGAGTGGGCAGGAGATCCAAAACTGTTCAATCATAGTATCTCATCCTTCTGTCTTACAGTGTTTGATGCAAGTGGTGGGCGTATGACCCAGACAAGGCAACTTGGAATCTTTCAAAGTGTGTGTGTGTGTGTGTGTGTGTGTGTGTGTGTGTGTGTGTGTGTGTGTGTGTGTCACGGGTGGGAGGAGGAAAGAAATAGCTTATTTATTTTTTGCATCTCAAGATGTAAAGACGCACACGTGGGAAATACTGGCAGTTATGTTTTCTGACACGTGGCACTAGCCTGCTTAGAGTAGAAAAACATGGACCATATACACAAAGAGAAGCAGAGATTACCATAGTTGAGAGATACTGAATAAATTCTAATGATATTATTTGCATCCCTGAACCTAGCCATGCCTGAAGTGAGAGCTATTCTTATATTTCCAGGTATACAAGCCAATTAATTCCCTTTTTTCCTTAAGCTTGTAGGAGTTCTTGCAACCCAAATAGTATACATCAGAGTGACATTATGATGAAAGAAAACCTAAGTGTTATGGCTGTTTATAAAATGTCAGGCTTAAATAAATAAACTCACGATCTGTTTGTTACTGTATGGGAAGAAGCTTCTAGACACAAACACTCTGACATCTCTCAGTATTTTTCCACTCTAGGATACTTGAAAGTTCTAGCAATGCTTCAGTTTCTTCAGCTATCAAGTGGGGAAGAGTCTACCAGTGGGATTGCTACTAGGATACACAAAGATATGGGATTTGTTTTGCCACTAGACTACTATTCATTATTGCAGTCTCATCATCTAGCTCAAAAATTACTATGTGGTACCTATTCCATAATCTTTTCTAAATTGATGGATAAATAAGCATGTGCTTAATTCATGTTATACTCCTTGTTCTTTATCTGAGGAGGTATAATAGAGTAAATTACTGCTCAGATAATACTTAGTCTCTCCCTCTTAAACATCTCCAAGAGAGAAGTGTATTTCCCTCTCCTGTTGATGTTGATCTTATCCATGTGACTGGGCCCATGGGTTGTTAGAAATATGAGCAAAGGTTTGACATATGTGTCCATACTAAGATTTTTTTCACTTTCTCTTATGTCTCCTTCAAGAAAAGAATTTACCCCAAGTAGCCACTGCTCCTTCAGGCTGGGCCTCTGAAGGAGACCAGGAATGAGAGCAATTCTGGTCCAGCCTGAAAAAAGACACTCCAGCCAACCCACAGATACATGACTAAGAATTAGTGCTTAACTAAGACTTGAGTACTTAACTATGGCTTGAGAATTTTCTACAGAACAATTACTGACTGATACAAAGAGGCTTAATTGTAAAGACAGAATATATATTTATAGATTTAGCATGTAAAAGAAACTTTAAAATTCATTTGAGTCAATGTGCCTATTCAAATTAGATAGATTTGAACAACAGTTTAAGACTCTCTTTGTCCAGATTAATCAATCCACTAACATAGTCCATAAGTATCAATTCTGGTCATGGTCCTGAAATAGCTGGAATGGGCATTCAAAGAGCATAAGACTTGGCAGCTATCCTTGAAGAGTACAAAAATATGTCTTTTAAAAAAGCAAGAATCTTATTTAGAAGAAAAACAAAAAACCTCATCTCAGAGCCTTGCAACAGGCTCAGTAGGATCTTTGTGTTGCTTATCACTTGGACATGTAGAAAGAATTCTGCACTACCTACAGGCTGTGACATTGGAGAAGAAAGTCAACTTCATTTCCTCATCTTTAAAATGAGGATAGTAATAGTTACCACCCAATAGAGTTGTCAAGCCTAACCGAAAGCATGAATACAAAGCTCTTAGCACACTATCTGACACTTAATAAGTGACCAATAGAAATTAGCCCTTGCAATGGTTGTTATTCTTATGAGTGACAGAATGTTTGGGTAACAGGCCAAGATAATTCTGCCATTCTAAGCCATGATGAAGGAAAATGTATATCATAATTTTTTTTACAACTATTATTATGGAATCTTTTGGATCAGATTTAAAATTTCCTTTTCTTGAGTAAGGAATCCAAATACTTTTCATTACCTTTGCTGTTCATTTATGAATTATCTACTATTTTTTTTTCACATTTTTTATTTTATTTGTGAAGACTGGATCAAGGAAGGTATGATCTGAGCCAAAGGCAGTAGAACAATAATAGGCTAGTACAGAGAACATATGTTACTATTTGGTTATTTCAGTTTATTTTTTCTGGCAATATCCATTCCCATCCTATCTTTCTCTATTCTTAGCCAAAGGTGGGACATACCCAATTTTCAGCCTGGACTGGAACTTGTTTGGTGTATCAGTGTCTCTTCCCCATGGCCCTTGTGATTTGTTCAGAGTTAGGCATGTGATCCAAACTGGATCAAAAAGATTTAAACCCAAATTTGTACTGGACTGTTGGAGCCTTTCTTTTCTTGACTGGCATGATATTAAGATGTCATCTTTGCAGTGGCTGTAGATGGGGCCACTAAGGGGAAACATGTGGAGGTGGAGAATAAAAGCAACAGCAAGGAAGGTAAAGTGTGGAGCTGAAGACAAGTTGGCTCACAGGTAACATCCCTTGGACTGCAAGGAGATCAAACCAGTCAATTCTAAAGGAAATCAATCCTGAATATTCATTGGAAGGACTGATGCTGACGCTGAAGTGCCAATATTTTAGCCACCTGATGCAAAGAGCTGACTCATTAGAAAAGACCCTGATGCTGGGAAAGATTGAAGGCACGAGGAGAAGGGGACAACAGAGGATGAGATGGTTGGATGACATTACTGACTCAATGGACATGAGTTTGAACAAACTCTGGGAGATAGTGAAGGACAGGGAAGCCTTGCATGCTGCAGTCCATGGGGTCACAAAGAGTTGGACACAACTGAGCAACTGAACAACAAAAACAGCACCCATGAAGCTGCCAAATTCAGCTTCACCAAAAGTCAGAACTTCTTCTGGGTTCGAGCTCCTCAAGCTCTGTTTAAAGAGAGCTTGAGTTGGGTTTTCTGTTATATGGGACAGAAACAGTAATGTACCTACATGCCACACGTTATTTACATGCCCTGTGAAGAGCTCAAGTGATCAATAATAATGGTAAGATTTTTTTTAAATATTTTTTTAAATAAATGAAAGTTTTCCTTTAGCACTGTGACACCTTCAGCTGGTTGTCCATTTCTCACTATTTTTTCCCCTGCCTTTTGACTTCGGGTGAGTAGCAGAATAAGGATCTCTTGATCACACTTTCAAAACACTTAATATATAAGATCAAAAAAGCAGGACAAAAATTTCTATATACATGTACATGCTAATTCCCTTTAGACGTGTCTGACTCTTTAAGACCCCATAGTCTGTAGACAGCCAGGCTCCTCCGTCCATGGGATTTCCCAGGCAAGAATACTGGAGTGGGCTGCCATCTCCTCCTCCAGGGGCTCTTCTTGACCCAGGGATCAAACCTGCATCTCAAGTCTCCCGCATTGGCAGGCGGGAAATTTATCTCTAGCACCACCTGGGAAGCACCTCTGTATATATACATAATACATACATACATATAATACGTGTTTAATTCTATATGTAGTATATTCCCAACTATGTAGACATACATAGGAAAATGTTACTTTCATAATTAAAAAAATAATAAACATTATTAAAAGTACTTCTTCCTACCATGGCACTATTTTCCTCTTTTTATTATAACTTTCTTTTAACATCACCAAATTTGGTGCTTTTATCAAAATGATTAACTCCTAAATTGGAAGATTTGTCTGATGGTTAGGCTCCATATCTTGGGTTAGAGAGTTTTGCTTAAGATTTACAAGAGCCAGTGAATGACGTTATCACCACCAGCCTTACATAAAACGTATATCAGTTACAAGGTTTCCTATTCCTGAAAGTGTAGTTCAGAAACAAAGAGAAAGTGAAAGAAAGCTTTTCCACTTTTGAAGGTAAGTGTAAAATGTGGTAGTGATTTTCTATGTGCTCTCTAACCATTACTAAATTTTATTTTTCTTATCTAGACATTTACCTTCAACAACAGTTGTCCTTCTGGTGAAGCAAACAAAATGAGTTGTTCAAAGTGGAGGGCCAATAAAGATGAAATTAATTTAATAAGAATTTTGAAGTATCATTGACATAGTTGATTTGTAAGCTCCATGACTACTTTTGTTGCTTTTAACTGTCATGAGAGTATGTTTATACTTCTAGGAGTACAGATGACGGGATGGAGTTGTTAACACGAGGGAAGAAAATAACAAAAGGGTATAATGCGCATGTCTTCCAATGAGTGATATAATAACTAAGGTGTTTTAGAAATCTGAGTTATTTTCTAATGCCTTTGACCATATATAGCTTCTTAGTGCTGAGCCATTTACTCTTTTAGTTGCAGGGTTGAGGGGCTGTGGTGAAAGAAGAAAGAAAAGCGGAAAACAGTCTTGAGAATTTGCTCTGTGCTGGTTCCATAAGGAGGTGAGAGTTCTGTAGCTTTCTCAAAGTTGGCTTTTAAAATTCTGATGATACAATGGAGCCATTGTATGTAATATTGGTGACAGAGGTAAAATTTACATTCATCATTGAGGTGTTTTCGGTGTTTTAATGAATGAGCTACCGTTATTTGGACTAAAGTATAAATCTAATCCACAGTAAAATACAACAAATTATCACAGGATGATACTTACTTTGGTTCAACCTAGATGTTAAGTCATGTATCTTGACACATTAAATCATAGTAAATGATCATTTCCTTTTCTGTCAAGATGTTTATACTAACATACTCAATTATGGTGGAGAAGGAAATGGCAACCCACTCCAGTATTCTTGCCTGGAGAATCCTACAGACAGAGGAGCCTGGTGGGCTACAGTCCATGGGGTCATAAGAGTCGGACATGACTGAGCAATTAAACCACCACTCAATTATAGATAGGACGATAGATTTCTATCAAGATATTTATAATAATATACTCAATTATATGATATTTTCTTGCAAAGATTCATAACAAGACTTAATAGATAATATGTGCATGGAAAATGCTTATCAAATATCCACTGAATTTATTATAATATTTGAAACAATATATGTTGACCAATAGTAATATTTTTGTTTACTTCCTAATAAAAAGACTTTGCTTCACTTGTTCTTAGCTTATATCATACACACACACACACACACACACAGGCACACACACAAATCCTTGGGTACTTTACATATCTAAAGAATAAATTTTACATATGGCATTTTTTTCCCACTCAGTGTTAAGTGTAACAGTTGTTTTAGAAGTTATTAACAGATAAAATGACAAATTAAAAATTCAAAAATTTAACCATGGTTAGTGGCAAAGAATATTTTTAATATATGTGCATTTAAAATAATTATCAAGCATTAAAATCCATATTGAAAATATGAAATCTATCATTGTTTTCCTCAAAATCTGTAATGGTGCCAGAACTTTGGTTCATCTTCTATATTCATAATTAAATATGTTTAAGACTTCTTAGGCGGCCTGGACAGATTGTATCCTAATAACTGTCCATGGGCCTTTAACTTACAGCCTTTTAAAAAAACTTAATCTCAGTTGTGACTTCAGTAGTATACTTCAGAGCATAGACTCTGGAGCCAGGCTGCCCAGCCATCTAACCTTGTTCACATTAGAACAAATCTTGTCTCAGTCTCCTCATCTGTGAATCAGATCATTGTATACTTCACTATAGGGCTGTTAGCAAGATTACATAAGCTGATAAATGTAAACCATTGAGAATTATGTCTGGCACAGAGGAGGATTGATAAATATTAACAATTTTGATGATTTTATTACCCTCTCTTAAGGGTTGATATAAAACAATCCAATTCATATTACTTTATGCTTTCAAATCACAGTATGTCACACCAAATATACATTAAGAGCCTCAAGCCCTGTATTATCCTATTTAAATAAAAATTTCTGAATATATAATGAATACTTTCAATAACACTTTCTATTGTATTCTGTAAAGAAGACAATTAATTGGTTAAAATGAGATTTTCCTTATTGGTATCACAAATATTCTGATAAACTCAAAATAAAGTATTTAATATACATGTTAAAGGAAGCATATGTCTAATATAAGAACTTTCTTTCTCATTTCCAAGGTGATGTTTAATTAGTTAATGTTTGAAAGGTGCTTTGCAGATTTTAAGTGCTATATAAATGCTAAATCTTCATTGTTAGTAAGAAAAGATTAAGTTAGAAAGAACACATCAAGAATCTTTTACAAAGGAACTATATTCTATTGTAACTTTTGCTTTTCAACTTTGTAGAAAACTGCCATTAAAGTTTATTCTCCTAAAAGATAAAAGTAAAGCACTCTCACTGGAAATCTCAGTACAGTTAACCCAGTGACAAATGGTAGGACTTTGACTAAGCCACTCAAAACCAATGCCTCCACACCAGTCAGAATGGCTGCTATCCAAAAGTCTACAAGCAATAAATGCTGGAGAGGGTGTGGAGAAAAGGGAACCCTCTTACACTGTTGGTGGGAATGCAAACTAGTACAGCCACTATGGAGAACAGTGTGGAGATTCCTTAAAAAACTGGGAATAGAACTGCCATATGACCCAGCAATCCCACTGCTAGGCATACACACCGAGGAAACCAGAATTGAAAGAGATGCATGTACCCCAATGTTCATCACAGCACTGTTTACAATAGCCAGGACATGGAAGCAACCTAGATGTCCATCGGCAGACGAATGGATAAGGAAGCTGTGGTACATATACACAATGGAATATTACTCAGCCATTAAAAAGAATACATTTGAATCGGTTCTATTGAGATGGATGAAACTGGAGCCCATTATACAGAGTGAAGTAAGCCAGAAAGAAAAACACTAATACAGTATACTAATTCATATATATGGAATTTGAAAAATGGTAATGGTAACCCTATATGTGAGACAGAATAAGAGACACAGATGCATAGAACAGTCTTATGGACTCTGAGGAAGAAGGTGAGGGTGGGACGTTCCGGGACAATAGCATTGAAACATGTATATTATCATATGTGAAGCGGAACACCATTCCATGTTCTATGCATGAGACAAATGCTCAGGGCTGGGGCATTGGGATGACCCAGAGGGATGGGATGGGGAGGGAGGTGGGAGGAGGGTTCAGGATGGGGAACACATGTGAACCCATGGCTGATTCATGTCAATGTATGGCAAAAACTACTACAATATTGTAAAGCAATTAGCCCCCAACTAAAATAAATAAATTTATTAAAAAAACAAAAAACAAAAAACAACCAATGCCTTTTACTTTCATTATCACTGAAGTGAAGATAATTATACTTAACCCCTACCTGCTTAATGCATATATGAAAATAAATACTCTGGTAAGGTAACAACATTAGCTTTGAGCTCTCTGAAGGACAGTGCAATTTATCAATTCTACGATTGTTGCTCAGGGACACCACATTCCCCAAGTGTTTCGTGCTAGGGTGTTGAAAGAGGTGAAGAGTCTTTGCCTTCAGCACTGATTGCAGAGCCAGGCAATCATGGCCTCAATGACCCTCCATTCCCTCATAAGGGCAAGTGGGAGAGCTCAGCAAGCTGGAGAATCCCTGAGCCGCAAGTGCCCTTAGAGACTACCTAGTCCAACACTTTTATTTTCCAGACAGCAGTAAAATCCACTTTGAAAAGAAAACTGTAATTGAACACTATATAGGGGTGAATTGTGTGGTATATGAACGACATAGCAATAAAACTGTTTTTTAAAAAACGCCTGTGTGAGCAACTGTGTTGTTGTGGGGGGGGGGTGTGGTGTAAATGTCTATTTCTTTGGCCAGTCTCTAAACTGAGCAGCAAATCTGCTTTACTCACCCTGTTCTCATTCTATCTGCGGTCTTTGATGGATTGTAGACTGCAATGATGTTGGTCGGACAAGGACCCCATATGATCTCTTCTTTCTTAAGATCTAATGGCAAAGAGTGAAGGGAAGTTATTTAGGCTCTTTTTTTTTTCCCCAAGAGGCTCTGAGAAGGTCTTGTTTATGCTTCAAACTTTCCTTTCCACACTCAGTTCCTTACTCAGTCGCTAGCTGTTGGTTTCTGACATTTCATCTAGGAGCTCCATGGAGTTCTTCATGGAGCATTTGGAAATGAGAAGAGACAGTGGAATTGTTACAACCAACTGGAGCAGGGAACAGAGATGATGGTAAATGCCTTGCATGGGCAGTCATGTGTATGAAAGAACTGTCCTACCCCAAATGACAACAGTGTGTGTAATGAGAGACACTACAGAGGCTAGCTTAAGATTTTGGTTTCTTTTACTATATTTATTCTGGAGTTGTCATTTTTACTCAGAACTTACCATAAGTTCAAGCCAGGTCTTATACCTGGTGATTTGAATGTGTACATACATGTATTACTCCCCAGACTCTTCCTTGATGCTGTGAAGCTAACAGTGCAGCTGCTGGGGGGCTGAACAATTTTTCCAAGGCAGCTGAGAGGTAAATCTTGGGCATAGACCCTCTATTAAGGTGGAGTTGAGTCTCCCTGCTTCTTGGGACCAAGGAAAGAGATGTGATTGACTGTGCTTCCCCTGTTGTTTAAAGAGGATCTAAGGTGGCTTATATACAATAAGACAAAATATAAAGGAAATTTTAGGGTAAAATGAAAGAAGTAAGAATATGAAAACAAGATTCAGTCTGAATTATAAATGCTTGGAGAAAACTTGCTGGATCATGTCTAACTAGAAGGAGAAAACTAAGTAATTCAATTTTAAGCTAACAGAGAACTGATCAAAATATTTTATACAAATGACTTGTCTTTGTCTTCATTTTTTTCCATAAAGATGGCAATATATATAATTTTTATCAACAATGTGTGTAGTTTTATGTAAGCATATTGTTAATCTCAGTGCTCAGAAATGCATATATCCCAACATCATCTTGTAAATGTATGAGTTTTCTGAAATTGGATTACATCATTACACCCACATAAGTATGTAAACTTCATGCTGCATTTGTTTAACACAACAAGACCCAGTTACTAAAACCTCCTTTGCTCCTTTCGTTTTCCACCACATGATATTGTTTAGAGGAGTGTTTTGGTTATAAGCACATAAGACATTTTTAAAAAATAAATGATAATTTATTTTCTTTATGAGGATGTGGGTTGTCTGAAGCACTAGAAAAGCCACTCTTTCAGGCTTAATGTTTTCATTTGCTGAGAGGTCTGCAATAACATTCAATGAATTGTTGGAAGTGGGTACATAGTATCTTTTAGTGTTCAAATAGCCAGGGTTGAAGAAGTCCTTTCTTTGCTTTTCCTCCTTTCTCCTGTTCTTACATATATGTACGGGCCATAAACAGATCCTATTGACTCAGCCATAAATGGGGGTGGGTGGACCTATGATAGTCCTCTACCTGTTTTCACCACTTCTATTTGTGAATCCATATTCCAGGTCAGATTGAGAAATACAAGGAAGACAAAGCTGACTAATTCTCATTCAGAGATGTAGCCACAGAACTTCATTCTTCTTCACAAAAAGGCATATATAAAGATGTTCTTCTTTGTGATTTTGCGTGTTCCTTTAGCATTTTTGAAGCTGGAGAGGTTAGATACAGAACAGATGAAAGTACTAAGGAGAATTTGTACAAAAACACTGTCATTGGTTTATCAAAGCGGTTCTAGTGCAGTGAGTTGAAAAAGTATCATTGAAACTAGTTTTTTTTTCTTTTTAAAATACCTTTTGTCATTTATAGTAAGATTTGAGATTGCTTTTTTTCCTGTAATATAGTAAAGATGATGAAAAGATTTCTAATCACAAAAAGGCTATTAAACAGACTTTTTTTAAAAAAGCAGACTACAGGGTTTTGTTTGTAAGATTCACAAACACGTTAATATTAAGTACTTGGTGGAAAGGTTGTTCAAATGGGAAACAAAAAGAATAATAAAAATTTACTTCTTTTTTGTGTGATAGAGGAAAATAGAGCTAAGAACATTTGCAGGTAATCAGTATGTCATTTTAGTCTTAGTTCTGCAATTAGCAATTTATCCTTTGATGTGCTTTGAAATACTTCTAAATGCGAAGGCATGTTCCATAAATAAATAAATAGGCTTACTCTACTTTTTTTATTTTGCTGTCTTATATTGAAGACCTTAAATTATTTTTATTTAAAAAATTAAATGAAATTTTGTGAAGCTTGATTTACTACACATTTCTAGTGAATTATTATGAGAGAATGTTACTAGTTTTTGTCTTTTTCTTCTTTCTTTGCATTGATCTCACCTGCAATGTGGGAGATCTGGATTTGATCCCTGGGTCTAGAAGATCCCCTGGAGAAGAGAATGGCTATCCACTCCAGTATTCTTGCATGGAGAATTCCATGAAGAGAGGAGCCTGGCAGGCTACAGTCCATGGGGTCACAAAGGGTCGGACACGACTGAGCAACTAACACTTTTTTCACTTTTCATAATGAAATTTGGTCGTTATGATGCTCAACGTATCTCTTCTATTTAAATGCACTTTTATCTATGTGAATGCATGCGTGCTAAGTTGCTTCAGTAGTGTCGGACTCTTTGCGACCCTATGGACTGTCGCCCACCAAGTTCCTCTGTCTATGGGATTCCCTAGGCAAGAATACTGGAGTGGGTTGCCATTTCCCTTTCCAGGGGATCTTCCTCACCTAGGAATTGAACCTGCATTTCCTATGACTTCTGCATTGCAGGTAGATTCTTTACTACTGAGCCACTGGGGAGGCTCATTTATATCTATGTTGTTAAAAGGGAGGAATGAATAATTTCTTTTATTTTCAGGAATAAGGAATTATTGAAATTAGAAAGATATTTATATCTTGTTCCATCTCAGTATGAATTATTTGAATGATTGATTTTCCATAATTGGAATAGGAAAATATTTTATGATGGAGTAGGGGAAGATTTCTCAGTGTTTGGGCCTTAAGTGGTATGGGAACATTTGAGTATAGGTGAAGTTTCCTCTTCTGTTCTTGAGATGAATGAAAAAAGACAGAGAGGTTTCTGATATCAGTATTAAAGCATATTTGAGTGGCAATAATGCATGTGGTACTACTGTGCAAGAGTGAGCCAAGAGAATCAACAGGACATGGTCCAGGTACTTGAAACTCATAACCTACAAATACCACCTGCCTGTTCCCAGCTATTTCTTAGAGGTGGTCAGAGCCTGCCTGGACTACGTTCAGGACTTGGACCATAATGTTTGTGGTGGAACTAGATGACTAGTACTTATTACATGCCTGACAGGCACTGTATATATTCATATTTTTCAAAAGATACTATTAGTTATTAACTATATGACTTATTCAAGTCAATCTCTCTGTGACCGTATTTACTTGTAAATAAAATAAGGACAATAATACCCCTACAACTATGTATCTACCTATCCATCCATACATCTAATGGACTGGGAATTTCTTAAGTGAGAGTCTCTTCTGTGCTTATTACGTATAATGAATTCAACAAATATTTGTTCAGTGGATACTTAAATGGGCTATTTTGAGGACCAAATGAATTAAATAGAAACAGAAAAGTCAACAACAGAGTGATACAGAAACAAAGGAAAAAAAATCCCTTTCCTCTGCTTCCTTCCCCAGTTCTTGGCTGAAATTACACTAATTCCTGGTCTGAGTAGAGAATCATTCCCACCTCAGATTCACACTACCCAACCTGAGCTAGGCCACTCTAGCAGAGATGCTTACATGGTGTCTGCAATGCAGGAGACCTAGGTTCAATCCCTGGAAGAAGGAAGATCCCCTGGAGAAGAAAATGGCAACCCACTCCAGTATTCTTTCCTGGAAAACCCCATGGATGGAGAAGCCCGGTAGGCTACAGTCCATGGGATCGCAAAGAGTCAGACACGACTGAGTGACTTCACTTCACTTACATGGTGTTTACATGTTTACATGCTTACATCTTAACATAGCTAAGATGCATACCAAACCCATTTCCTCTTTATCCCTGGAAAACAGCTAAACATTTCCTTATCTCTCCTACAATAAAGTGCGTCTATGTGCCTTAGTTCTAGCTTATGTTATGGGGGTGGACACGATACAGAGGCACAGCCCCTACAGTTTCCAGAAAATGATCCTGAGATCTCCTGCAAGATTCTTACATTCTCTCTTTCCCCACTTGCTGTCTGGATGACACCTAGAGACTCAGAAGTCATATTAGTTTGCTAGGATGGCCATTACAAACTACTATGGACTGGATGGTTTAAAATAACAGATTTTAGATTTTCAATACTTCTGGAGGTCAGAAGTCTGAGATTAAGGTGTCTACAGAATTGATTCCTTCTGAAGTCCTTAAGATGAGAGTCTGTTCCAGGCCTCTCCCCTTGGCTTGTAGATCACTGTCTTCTCCCTGTGCCTTCACGCCATTTTCTGTTTATACGTATCTATGTCTAAATTTCCTCCTCTAATAAGAATATAGATATATTTAATTTTGCCCACCCCAATAATCTCATTTTAGCTTAATTACATTGTAAAGACCCTATCTCCATATATAGCACATTCTGAGGTTACAGGAAGTTAGTATGTAAATGAATTTTGGTGAGGGAGACACAATTAAGCCCATAACAAAAATCATTATGTTCTAGTTGGGAGTATCTACGCCCCCTCTTTGTCCCTAAAATGCTATGACTATGACATGAACTTGAAACCTTTTTTATTTAACTCACTAAGATGTTGTGAACAACTAGGATATCTTGACCAGTACAGAAACTGATACCAAGACTGCTGCTGTATAATAAAAACCTAAACTATATGGCATTGGCTTAGCAAGGGGAGTAGGTAGCAAAGAAACCAATATTAAAGGCTGAAAAAAAAGACAACCCATGTTATATGGTAGCAAATGGTTTGATAAAAGTGTCATCACTTATATTTTGGCGGCAGATGATGTCTCTATTGAACAAATAGCTCTAGAGGAAATAGTTGGAAAGAATCAAATTGTCAGTATATATTGACTTCTGTTGACTAATTTCTGAAAAATATTTCAAAAGATAGATAAGGTCAGGAAAGAACTAGCCACTTAGCAAGAAGAAATTAAAATAATAGAGCCTAGAAATTTTGGGCCTTGAAGAGTTGACAAAGGTGACCATTACTAAAAGCCCCAATCAGCAGAAAATAAGATTGAAAAAAATTTTAAAAATAATCATATTCAAGCACTTGGTAAAGATCAAATTAAGGGTGTGACTTTCCAACCAAGCTTGATGGCCCTGACTGCCATTAAAATGAGTCTGCAAGGTGCAGAGTGAGGCAAAGAAGAAATAAAGTATACTTGAGAATTATGTCTAGAAAAAATTTGGGGGGACGTTTACTTAGCTAACGGATGAACACGAATAAAGTAGAACAGAAACATGCTATGCTTTTGAGGGAACTACATTACCAAAGAAACTGCAAACTGCAAGCTTGGATTAAAAACAAATATCGATTGTATAAACAGTAAGACAACTCTTGGGTTCCCAAGTTGCTCTAACAGGAAGCAGCTGGTAAAAAGCATGCAGTTTGCAAGAAGGGACTACTCCAAGGTACCCTTTTCAGACATGGCCAGGGGAGACGTTGGATAGTGAAGTAGCTCCCAGATAGTAGAGACAGTGGCCATGGATAGGACAGTCAAAGGAGTTCTCCCCCAAAATAGAATCAGGGCCTGTCTAAGAACATCTTCCCCTTCCACCCCACTCTAGGATAGTAGGCCCTCAGAGTGTCTGCCCAGCAAGGTTTTAGGATTGCTTTAACTCGTGTCTGTTACCTCTTCCTAAATGGGAGTGTTTTAGTGGTAATTATGTGCCCATCCCGCCACTGAATTTTGGGAGTATGTGTGCTGAGAGGCAGATGATTTTTGCCTTTTTTTAGTTCATAGTTTACAAGAACTTGAGAAATCCCATTTGGACCAGATGGACAGCCTGATCATTACTCAGAGATCCTTGCGTTTGGGCTAGATGCAGTGATTGAATGGGAACTGGGGCTGTCTCTCATGGGAGGCAGTGATTTTGTTCTGTGTACTAAAAGAGGGGGTAAAATAGGCATGAGGTGACCTTATTGGTCAAGAATGTGGTGGAGACATTTTCATGTCCTCACCAAATCTGTTTTATTTTCCTACTGGCATGCAGCAAAATGCATTTCCCAGCATTTCCTGCAGTTAGTTTAAGCACTATAACTGACCAGTGGAGTGTAGGTGTATGTGTGTGTGTTAGTTGTTCAGTCGTGTCTGACTCTCTGCGACCCCTTGGACTGTAGCCCACTGTGCTCCTCTGTCCATAGGATTCTTCAGGCAAGAATACTGGAGTGGGTTTCCATTTCCTTCTCCAGAGTGTAAGTAGAAGTGATATATACCTCTTCTGGGTCTGACCTTTAAATGTCTTATAAATCCTCCATAATTCCTCTTTCCTCATCCTCTTGGAGGAAGCCAGGATGGTCTTGACACCAAAGCTGAAGAGTGGGGTCCCTGAGTGGTAACATGGAACACAGTCAAGCCGGTTACTTACCTTAACCTTTTGCTCTATCTAAACTCCACTAACTCTCATTGGACTGCGACATAAGTGAGAAATATATGCAATGTTCTTGTGTTAAGCCACTAAGATGTGAGGGTTGTTTGTTAAAGCAATTGGCATAGACTGATGGATAGGCACTTGACATTACTAAATAAATCTTTTACTTTTTCTTGTTTTACACCTTCTCACATTCCTCACAATTTCCTTTTCACTGAGTTCAAAATTCAATGGGAGGACAAAAGATACAGTCAGCCTACTCTCAAATTTAAGGCCCCAGTTGATCCCAACCGCCTCAGTCTCAAAATATCCAAATTCTCTTGAGAAGTCTTGCGTACACATTTCAGTAGTACAATTTTGGATGACCCTAAACCCATCTCTTCAGTTGTGACTTCTCTCCTGAATTCCATATCTTAATTTCCAACTGGCTACTGAGCATCTTTCCAAGATCAGCTTGAGTTTGATTTTCAAGTAAAAAATACATCACTACACTCATCATCTTTCCCTCAAAATCTGGACCTCCTTTTCCAGTTAATGGGGTCACAAGTCTTCCTGTAATCCAGCTAAAGGCTTGAGTCATTTCAGCCCCTTCCAGCATTTGATCCTTCATCTCCACTCTAATACCGGACAGTATTTCTTTGCTGTCTCATACATATTCCAACCCTGAATATTCATTGGAAGGACTGATGCTGCAGCTGAAGCTCCAATACTTTGGCCACCTGATGTGAAGAGCTGACTCATTGGAAAGCATGCAAATTCCTTAATTTAGCATTTAAGAATTCTTATTTCTTTACCCAAATCTAACCTTTAGCCCCTACTGTGTGCTCCAGCCACATCAGTCTTCTCTATATTCCTTGTCTCCACTTTAACATCCCCCATTACTGCTACAAGGTTCTAACAAAGGTTCTCAACTACTGTCAGTGGTGTCTACCTCAGGATCACTAGAGAACGTAAAAAAATTATATTCCCAGGCCACACTCTTATAGATACTTTGGCCCTTTTAATCTGTTTCATACCAACTATTCAATGCAAAAAGTCTCTAGTTTTTTGGTGGGTGAGGGTGGAATAAGAATTTATAAAATTTCAGGAACTTTTATTTTTTTAAACAAGTTTCTTTCCCATCTCTTCCATTTCTCTCTCTTTCTCTTTTGCTGCAGGAGCTTTAAAAACAGAGTTTCTTGGGTGTTTCAGGGCTGAGTCAGAATTCACAGGGTTAGGGTTCCCCAAGGCATTTCTGATATGCAACAGATTTGGGAACTTCTGATATGCAAGTTAAGAGTAATAAAAAATAAAATAAGATATTATTAATAAATAAAAGGTAAATATTATGAAATCAGGGAAGATTTTGTTGAGTCAGTATGTTTACAAAAAACTAGATATAATAGCATTTAGAGCTTGAAAAACAAAAGTCCCCTTACTGTATAGGATCTTCAGTCACTGGGAAGACTATGAATGCAGATATACCTTGCTTTGATTTACTATACTTTACAGATGCTGTTTTTTTTCCCCCACAAACTGAAGGTTTGTGGCAACCCCAGTGTTGAGCAAGTATTATCAAACCAGGCTCAATCGCCTCATGCACAGCAAAGCAAATGCTGAGATGCTGAGGTTGGCAACAGCAAGAACAGAGAGTTTATTCATGAGGCAGCCAAGTCAGGAGATGGGAGGACAAATCTCAAATCTGCCTCTTCAAAGTTGAAGGGATATTTATGGGATGAAGCTGAGGTGTGGGGAGTGTGGGGAAAGATGACTGGAAATAGGAAAAGGAAGAGATAATCTTCGTTCTGGGCAGGTGCATCTAAATTTTATGTGACTCACTTTCAAAAGATGGCAGTCTTAGTACTTTCTGAGGGTGGAGTTTTTGGCTCTCTGACATTGAAAGGTCACCAAGAGGACATTCATTCATGCCCAGTTGAAGGGTGCATGGTCCTAACCAGTTTTTACAGTCTGGAGCTTCAACTGGACACCACTGGCTCCAAGTTCTTAAAAAACAATTGGGGCAAATAATTTCTTGTTTAGGCTGCAGTACTTGATGCTTGGAGGACGTGCATCTTTTTTTGTAGCAGCAGCTAAAGGACCATAATCAGTGGAGGCAGGTTATAAGTTTAATGGATCCAATGATTACTCTTAGTGTCACAAGTCTTTCAGCACCATTTTTCCAATGGCATTGGCTCCCTTGCTCACTTTGTGTCACATTTTAGCAGTTCTCCCAATATTTCAAACTACGCATTTTATTGTATTTGTTATGGTGACCCATGATCAGTGATCTCTGATGTTACTATTGCCAAAAGATATGACTCCCTGAAGATGATTAGCACTTTTTAGCAATAAAATACTTGTCATATCATAAGATGATGTGACATGATGATTAGCACTTTTTAGTAATAAAATATTTTGTAATTAAAGTATGCACATTGATTTTTTTAGACAATGCACACAGTAGACTACAGTATAATGTAAACAACTTTTGTAAGGACTGGGAAACAAAAAAAATTGTGTACTTCACTTTTTGTGATACTTGTTTTATTGTGGTGGGCTGGAACTTAACCTGCAATATCTCTGAGGTCTGCCTGTAAAGGGAAAGTGACTTCTTTAAAGTAGGTAAATTACTAAAATATGTATTAAATTGTACCATGGTAAATGTCATATCTTGCAACAAAGAGAGCATATGTGCTCTGGAAATCAACCCTCTCAGAAGACGAGACAAAAGCACACTGACAAGTGATTAAAGCAGGAAGGCATGAGGAGGCGAGATGACAAAGGCATTTGTGTCCAACTGGCTACGTAAGCCAACTAACTAGCCTGTCAAGTGGGGAAACGAGAGAAAAGAGCCACTAAGGACTCTATTCTCTCTGGCCTAGACCTTATGTTTCTGCCCTGAATGAAGAAAGAAAGAAAAACAGCAATTGTACAGCTCATAATAACAAATGAACAGAATGATGGTAGAAAAGACTGTGACTTGCTATAACGACTCTATGATGAGTCAGCCTCTCTATTGTGACCTCGACTTATGAATAGGAGAATTATATCCATTTTTCGTTTGTTCTTGCGTTTAGCAATCAGAAAGCCATTGGATGCCATTTGGTAAGTAATTTAAGGTAGAAGGTGGCCACCATGGAATGTCATATTTTGAGATACAAGCGAATATTTGCATACAAAGTGATTTTCTGTGATACTTTTTCTCCTTAATGATGAGGATAATGATATCAAGGAATTCTGAATCTTGAAAAGGGTTAACAACATAGTGTTTTGAAACAAGATCTGATCTGTTTTTCAAGCTGTGCTGTATTTAGAGATATATTTAGTTTTGCAGATGTCTTGAATCTATCATTGAAATTGGACTTTCCCATCAAAACCAGACATTGCTTCTCAGGGAGCCAGAATAGGGTGTCCAGTGCTATTTGGTGTGACCATTTTCATTTTGTCTTCCACTGTGAAACGGCACAGAGCTGATATAGTTCTTTTTTTGTCTGACTTAGAGAAGTTATCTTCAATCAATTGCACAAGAGAGGGTATAGAGTTTTATTTGGGGATTACCTTGACTAAGAAAAGTCCTCTTGAGATGTATAATTAGGCCAGTCTCAAAGTTTTTAGTAAGTGTAGAAATAGGAATTTAAAAACATGATTCAGAGATTAATCTTTATTTCTTTCCAGAGAAAAGCTGTCGAAAATGGGAGGTGGGGTGGGACTAGGATGTAATGAAAAAGAGAAAAGTTATTTAAGATTCTGGTGGTACAAGATTTTATAATGAGCCTCCAACCAGTCAAGGGGTGGGAAACCAACATCTGAGAAACTCAAGATTATATCTGAGGTTGGAATAAACAAAAACAAGGACCATTCTTTTTTAAATTGGAGGCTGAATTTTTAAATACTCTAGGAGTCATTGAGTATGGCAAAAAAGCCTCACACATATATCATCTAACTGAATAGATGAAAAAATATCATTCAGGGTAAATGGTTTTCTATTGTTATTGTGTTATTTTGTCCATTTTTTTCCCCAAAGGTGTGATTTATATAACAAAGTTAGCGAAAATTTCCAGGCCTAATTATCACTTTCAAAATAGAACCTGGAAATCAGCCATTGGTAACTGAAGATTACAGACTGTTTTTTAAAAAGCAAATCTTGAGTTCAGCTCAAATTTTACCCTTAAAACTGGATTGTATTATTTTGCCACATCAAATCAAATGCCTTTTTGGCATCAAAGAAAGCAGCTCCCAGGATAATTCATAACTTAAATGCTGTCAATTTAGGCTATACTAAAGCTTTAGCTTTTTAAAGTTTAAAAAAATAAAAGACAATATAAAAACATATTGTTTAGAATGACAATTTGCCTGTGTGGTATTCTATACAGTCCCTTCTACTTTGTAAAGATTTTTTTTTCTATTCTCTATTACAGGAACAGTAAAGGAGGTGGTAAAGACCATAGAATATTGGTTAGGTTGCCTGAAGTTATATTCTGGCTGTGTCACTCCCCAGCTGTGAGTCCTTGAACAAGTTTTGAAACTTCTCTGTGTCTCCGTTCTTGTATCTGTAAAAGGGAATAATAATAGGAATTCTCTCATGGGGTTTATTGAGAGGATTAAATGAGTCAATACCAGCAAAGCACTTAGTGGCTATGAAGAGAAAATATTCAGTATTTATCATACTCTAACACTCTCTACACTGAATTCAGGAATATTCAGACTCCTGTGTGCAGAACAGTAAAAAAACTGGCTTAAAACTCAAGAAAACAAAGATCATGGCATCTGGTCCCATTAGTTCATGGCAAATAGATGGGGAAACAATGGAAACAGTGACAGACTTTATTTTCTTGGGCTCCAAAATCACTGCAAATGGTGACCGCAGCCATGAAATTAAAAGATGCTTGCTCCTTGGAAGAAAAGCTATGACAAACCTAGACAGCATATTAAAAAGCAGAGACATTACTTCACTGACAAAGGTCCCTCTAGTGAAAGCTATGGTTTTTCCAGTAGTCATATATGGATATGAGAGTTGAGCTGAGCACTGAAGAATTGATGCTTTTGAATTGTGGTATTGGAGAAGACTCTTGAGAGTCCCTTGGACTGCAAGGAGATCCAACCAGTCCATCCTAAAGGAGATCAGTCCTGGGTGTTTATTGGAAGGACTGATGTTGAAGCTGAAACTCCAATACTTTGGCCACCTGATGCGAAGAATTGACTCATTTGAAAAGACCCTGTTGCTGGGAAAGATTGACGGCAGGAGGAGAAGGGGATGACAGAGGATGAGATTGTTGGATGGCATCACCAACTTGATGGACACTTTCTGATTTTTGGCAAGCTCCGGGAGTTGGTGATGGACAGGAAAGCCTGGCGTGCTGCTGTTCATGGGGTTGCAAAGAGTCAAACATGACTGAGCAACTGAACTGAACTGAACTGGTGTACAAAAGAATATTTATCACATAGTAAGCTAGCTGAAAAAAGTTTTTAAGATAGAAGTGCATTGCTGCTAAGTCGCTTCAGTCGTGTCCGACTCTGTGCAACCCCAAAGATGACAGCCCACCAGGCTCCCCCGTCCCTGGGATTCTCCAGGCAAGAACACTGGAGTGGGTTGCCATTTCCTTCTCCAATGCATGATAGTGAAAAGTGAAAGGGAAGTTGCTCAGCTGTGTATGATTCCTAGCGACCCCATGGACTGCAGCCTACCAGGCTCCTCGGTCCATGGGATTTTCCAGGCAAGAGTACTGGAGTGGGTTGCCATTGCCTTCTCCTAGAAGTGCATTAAATTGGTACAAAAAGAGCTTTCAATGTGAATATGATTTAGTTAATATTCTTGCAAAGCTAACTTAGACAATATCAGTAAATATAGGCTTTTATATTCAACTTTTCTTTGATAAGATTTTTTTCCCCTAAAATATTTGGATAGCAGCTTAACTTTATTGTGTAGTTTGATTAGTAAAGAATAAATATCTTCTGAATTCTTATGAAAGACAAAACACTGTGTTAATGATTACGGACAAAGGGGTATTGATAATTAAAGAAGTCACACATATAAATAAATATACACACTAATGCTACTCTATGGGAACTTACTTATTTTTGGTAATTTTATATCCATCACAAACGTTGGGAATCCAATATGCTTTAGGCTGTACCATGAGAGAGAAACTTTTTCTGCTGAAGTAGTGAGGTTTGGGGGTTCTCGTCTATGGTAACTATAATTGTTTACGTTAACTAATAAAGTTGGGTTCTAAAATCTCTAGTAGGACTAAGAATATGAGATTTGGAACTACTTTTGAATCCAGTAGTGTTGGTGGGTCTCAAGAAATCCTGCCTCAAGAGCAGAGCAGATAAAACTCTTTTGTTCATATTTTAGAAGTGTGTTGAGGATCCACTGTATAAGTAGGTGCTAGGTAAGACACCAGGGATAAAAGGAAAAATAAGACATGGTCTCTGTGTGCAAGGAGTTCATGGACTAACAGCAGCAACAGTGACAATAATATAGCTAACATTTATTGAGTAATTTCTACAGACCTTGCTTTCATTATTTTCTCCATTCCTCATTAAAACTCTTCTAGGTGACCATTTTAAAGATGAATAAAATGAGACATAAAGAAATGAAGAAACTTGGAAATGTTTCCATGTATTGATATGATTATAGAAAAAATATACAAATAAAATATAATGGGATTAAAACAAATTGAATTTCTAAAATTCTTAAGGCGTGCTGGGCATTGTGTTTTATTATTTAATCCAAATAATGTCACACTCTCTCTAATCTGTTCAGTTCTGTCTGACTCTTTGCAACCTTATGGACTATAGTCCGCCAGGCTCTTCTGTCCATGGATTTTTCAGGCAAGAATACTGGAGTGGGTTGCCATTTCCTCCTCTAGTGGATCTTTCCAACTCAGGGATTGAACCCAATTCTTCTGTTTCCTGCATTGCAGGCAGACTCTTTACCTGCCGAGCCACTGAAGAAGCCCCAATGTCATATTTAATCCAAATAATACAACCACAAAGGTGTTTATAATTATCCTCAAGTCATACAGAAGGCTATAAGAGTCAGAGAGGTTAAATTACCCTCAGCTCATTTCAGTTACTCAGTCGTGTCCGACTCTTTGTGACCCCATGAATCGCAGCACGCATCCCTGTCCCTCACTAACTCCCAGAATTTACCCAAACTCGTGTCCATCGAGTTGGTAATGCCATCCAGCCATCTCATCCTCTGTCATCCCCTTCTCTTTCCGCCCCCAATCCTTCCCAGCATCAGGGTTTTTTCCAATGAGTCAACTCTTCGCATGAGGTGGCCAAACTATTGGAGCTTCAGCTTCAACATCAGGCCTTCCAATGAACACCCAGGGTTGATCTCCTTTAGGATGGACTAGCTGGATCTCCTTGCAGTCCAAGGGACTCTCAAGAGTCTTCTCCAACACCACAGTTCAGAAGCATCAGTTCTCACATCCATACAAGTACTGGAAAAACCATAGCCTTGACTAGACGGACCTTTGTTGACAAAGGAATGTCTCTGCTTTTTAATATGTTGTCTAGGTTGGTCTAACTTTCCTTCCAAGGAGGAAGTGTCTCTTAATTTCATGGCTGCAGTCACCATCTGCAGTGATTTTGGAGCCCTCAAAAATAAAGTCTGACACTGTTTCCACTCTTTCCCCATCTATTTCCCATGAAGTGATGGGACCAGATGCCATGATCTTAGTTTTCTGAACGTTGAGCTTTAAGCCAACTGTTTCACTCTCCTCTTTCACTTTCATCAAGAGGCTTTTTAGTTCTTCTTCACTTTCTGCCATAAGGGTGGTGTCATCTGCATATCTGAGGTTATTGATATTTCTCCCAGCAATCTTGATTCTGGCAATCTTGATTCCAGCCCAGCATTTCTCATGATGTTCTCTGCATATAAGTTAAATAAGCACAGTGACAATATACAGCCTTGATGTACTCCTTTTCCTATCTGGAACCAGTCTGTTGTTCCATGTCCATTTCTAACTGTTGCTTTCTGACCTGCATACAGGTTTCTCAAGAGGCAGGTCAGGTGGTCTGGTATTCCCATCTCTTTCAGAATTTTCCACAGTTTATTGTGATCCACACAGTCAAAGGCTTTGGCATAGTCAATAAAGCAGAAATAGATGTTTTTCTGGAACTCTCTTGCTTTTTCAATGATCCAGCAGATGTTGGCAATTTGATCTCTTGTTCCTCTGCCTTTTCTAATACCAGCTTGAATATCTGGAAGTTCATGGTTCACGTATTGCTAGGAGTAAGAAATCCAAATCTGTATCTTTCTAGTTTCAAAACCCAAGTACTCTCCACTACATCAAGTGATCTTTGCAAGGTTGGGAAAGGAGAGAAACTGCAAGAAACAAGGCCAGATCATGGTGACCTTGTGGGTGATGAGTAGCCATCGAAACATTCTGGCAGAGGAATATCAGATTTGTGTTGCAGAAAGAGCAGTTTGGTAAAATTTAAGAAGACTGATTATATCTTTAAAAGTTGCCTAAATTACAGTTACTATATTGTTTTCCTTGTTGACTTAAAAGCATCACCAAGATGAAGGTTATGAACAAGATGCTTCACCATCCCTCCTACATTTTGGGCTTTAGATTTTTTTTGTACTTTCTCTTTCCTCCAAGAGTAGGTCATGACTATCCAGTCTTGAGTCTAGATTCACAGTTTTTATGAGAGTGTCCACGATAGTCCTACACCCTTTACTGTGTGTACTTATTACATTTTATATCTTCCTTTCTTATTTACACCTTGACATTGTCATCTAGATTTGACTATGGTTGATATTCTCAAATCAGTGTGGGAACACAGGTATCCATTGTGTACCATGAGAGTGTAATAACGTGGAATATATGTTGATTTGATGGAATAATCAATGTTGTATTGTTTATCCAGCAACGTATAGTACTGAAGAGGCAGAGGGACCAGAGGTCAAATTGCCAACATTTGTTGGATCATGGACAAAGCAAGGGAATATCAGAAAAACATCTACTTCTGTTTCATTGAATACACTAAAGACTTTGACTGTGTGGATCAAAACAAACTGTGGAAAATTCTTAAAGAGATGGGACTACCAGACTATCTTTCCTGTCTCCTGAGAAACCTGTATGTGGGTCAAAGAGTAGCAGTTAGAACCTTACATGTAACAACTGACTGGTTCAAAATTGGGAAAGGAGTATGAAAAGGCTATATATTATCACCCTGCTTATTTAACTTATATGCAGAGTACATTATGGGAAATGCCAGGCTATATGAATCACAAGCTGGAATCAAGATTGCCAGGAGAAATAGCAACAACCTCAGATATGCAGATGATATCACTCTAATGGCAGAAAGTGAAGAGGAACTAAAGAGTCTCTTGATGAGGATGAAAGAGGAGAGTGAAAAAGTTGGCTTGAAACTCAACATTCAAAAAATTAGGATCATGGCATTTGGTCCCATCATTTCATGGCAAATAGAAGGGGAAAGAGTGGAAGCAGTGGTGGATTTTATTTTCCTGGGCTCCAAAATCACTGCAGATGGGGACTGTAGCCATAAAATTCAAAGACACTTTCTTCTTGGAAAGAAAGCTATGACAAACCTAGACAGCATATTAAAAAGCAGAGACATCACTTTGCCAACAAAGGTCCATATATTCAAAACTATGATTTTTCCAGTAGTTATGTACAGATGTGAGAGTTGGACCATAAAGAAAGCTGAGTCCTGAAAAATTGATGCTTTCGAACTGTGATGCTGGAGAAGACTCTTGAGTCCCTTGGACTGCAAGCAGATCAAGCCAGTCAGTCCTAAAGGAAATCAACCCTGAATATTCATTGGAAGGACTGTTATGGAAGCTGAAACTCCAATACTTTGACCACCTGATGCAAAGAGCTGACTCACTGGAAAAGACCTGATGCTGGGAAAGATTGAAAGCAGAAGGAGAAGGGGAAAGCAGAAGGAGAAGGGGACAGCAGAGGATGAGGTGGTTAGATAGCATTGCTGACTCAATGGACATGAATTCAAGCAAACTCTGGAAGATATTGGAGGACAGAGGAGCCTGGTATGCTGTGTAGTTCATGGTGTTGCAAAGAGTTGGATATGACTTAGCAACTGAATAACAACAGCAACAACATTGTACTGAGTTAGAGCCCCAGACAAGAACTGCCCTGGTAAGAATCCTGCTCTCCAACTTACAAGCTGTGAAGCACTTTGTTTAAGGTCATTTAGCTAAACAAATACCTGAAACAGGGTGAACCATTTACTCTAACAGAGAAACATACACAGAGAGTACAATGGAAACTCTCTTTGAATGCTTACAATGCAAAAAGTATGCTAGGCATTATGCTGCATGCTTCACATATCTCATTGTATTTAAGAAGAACATGGAAGACCTTGTACAGCTCCATACTTTCAGTTCAGTTCAGTTGCTCAGTCATGTCTGACTCTGCGACCCCATGAGCTGCTGCATGCCAGGCCTCCCTGTCCAACACCAACTCCCAGAGCCCACCCAAACTCATGTCCATTGAGTCAGTGATGCCATCTAGCCATCTCATCCTCTGTTGTGCCCTTCTCTTCCTGCCTTCAATGTTTCCCAGCATCAGGGTCTTTTCAAATGAGTCAGCTCTTCGCATCAGGTGGCCAAAGTACTGGAGTTTCAGCTTCAACATCAGACCCTCACATATATACTTTTTCATTTAATGAGACCATGATGGACTTGGAAAGTAGGTATTATTTCCTAATGTTGACTTCTTTGTGCATTACTTTTCTTATCTTTATAAGAATAGTGATGGTAAGTGCGTCTAAGGGATATTATGAGGATTAAATGAAATAATTTAATACTGTGTCTAGCTTAGAGTAAACTTTCAATCAATGTTAACTATTACCTGAGGAATCGAAGAATGATTTGAAATAAAAGCTTATGGCCGTTGAGACAGAATGATAAAGTATCAAGGGGCCATGTTCATATAGAAGAAGAAAAAGAAAGAAATCCAGCAGAGAGAACAGAACCATTTTTCCAGCTGGTTTATTAGATTAAAGTAGAGCAAGCTGACTAGCTGCAAAAATTGTGCTGTGTATCTATGACCACAAGTATAAAAATAGTACTGGTTTTTAGATTTTAAGCATCTTTGATAATTTATTGAAAAATCTTATAAAATGAATACTTTAAGCAATTATATGTTCACTGATTAAACCTCAGAAACTAAGCTTTAATGAAAGAAAATCAGCTTAATTCTTAAGTGTACAAATCTAATGGAATCCAAGTCAGAAAATGCTAAATTTAAATTCTATGAAACTGAAAAATACACAGATGAAATTGCCTGTAAATATCAATTGGATGTCATTTTGATTTCTTAACCAGTTTTATATATGTAAATAACCTTAATTTGCATAAAGAGAATATTAGATGAAAATGCAACTTTACCAGGAAAAACTTACAGGAAAATAATCTGTAGAAAATAAAAGCGACAGTGCTCATCAAAATCTGACTGAACCAAAAACCTGAGTGCATGAGCTCTCAGACACAGTATTCCTCTAGTTCAATATTAGAGGAATATTAAAATTTTCTTCTACTAAACACTGAAATGATCCTTGACAAATCTAAGTGGCCACGATGATCGGTTTTCCCATGGTGAGGCATGGTCCAGTGAGGGTTGTATTTAAACTGGTCTTTGTTTTTTCTAATAGTTTATTGACTCAAAAATACAAAATCACTTAACTTTCATTCTTCTGAGTACTCAATAGCTATTCCATTTCTAATATACTGGTAATTTTAATTTCTTTATTCTTTTGGTGTCCAGTCAAAGAGGAAATTTCAGAGATGAATTTCAAGCTATACTGTATAACTACTAAGGAAAATTTGGGTTTGTTTTCTTATTTCAAATCATTTTTTTCATGGAGTTGGATTTCTGTGCTGTTTTGCAGTTATAGCTGTTCCTGAATACAGAATCAATTTGGGAAAGGATGAAATCTCAGAGTTTGGAAACTACATGGCTGTTTATATGATGGAGACAATGTAAACCAGGAGATGGTTCTCAGTTAATACTGAAAAATAATAAAAAATGAAAAAAAAGGGAAAGGTTCAGGAGACCTATTAATGAAGAACTAACCTCCCACCCCAGCCAGGTAACATTTAGGAATTGATAGAAACTAGATATGGTTGGTCTATATTGCTTTGCCTTTTTCCTATCATCAGCAGATATCTGTTTAAACATGGTGGTGGAAAGAAGGTTGTATGATTGTGTGTGTGTGTGTGTGCATGCACGTGTGTGCACCTTTGTGGGTGTAAAAGAACCAAAGCAGGGCCTGGGGAAAGGGTTCCACAGGGACCTTCTTTTCTGAAGGTTTAATTCTTAAGCTGTGTCTGTGTGGTGCATCTGACACTCAAGGAAAAAGTCCAAGTTGCTGGAATTTTAATATTTGTTCTGCCTCTGTTTTTATTCTCTTTTGAAATTCCACTCATCTTTTAGGAAAGAAAATTGCTGAAATCTGTGCAGTCTGCTGGGTTATTCTTGTGGAAACTAAAAGATTAGTGTGGCAAAGGAAAGGAGATCCATTCTATCCATTCCTCTCCAGGTTCCAGTAATGCTCTGAGTTTCGTGTGAAGGCCTAGTGCTGAAGGGCACCCCACAGGGAATCCATCGTGAAAGGAGCAGCCCCTGGAGAGAAGGTGGCACTAAGAGCAGCCTCTGACTGCACTCAGAGGACACAAACCACCATTTTCCTGAAGGAGGAAGTAGTGACTCCAGGAACTCCTGGGATCCATCCCACCATCATTCCTTTACCTCCTGCCCTGCTATGTTTCCTCCATCACCCTTGTCACCATCCTCATATACTCAAAATTCATGAGGGCAGGGTTTTTATCTTTTATGCTCACTACTGTGTATCCCCGGTCTTAGAACAACGCCTGTGTCTACTGGTCACTCAATGAATATATGAGGAATGCTGATGCAGATGACAAATGAAAGCACCCAGTTCCCTCCTGTCTATGCCCACAGTATCCAAGTCAGTCCCAGTCTTAGTCTGAGCCGTCCAGTCCCGCTGGAACAGTCACATTTGCACAGGTTTTGTACACCACAGAGAGAGTGTAGCACTGCCAACTCTTTCCTTCAGCAAATTTTGCTTTATGCCTTACTCTGACACCCTTGGTCTCTCAGAATCCTCTTACCTGCTCACATACCACCTACTATTTGCTAAAGTAATGTGTTTGAGTTATTCTGGCTTACCCTTCATTGATCTCAGGCAGAGGTGCTACTCCTGGAACCACAGATAGGACTTCTTTTTTGCTGATTTCCTGAGACTTTTTCAAATGCTGCTTTCACCAATTTTGCGTTTGTCATCATTATCTTGGACACCTTTCACACCGCTCCTCTCCCTCTCTCTCAGAGACAATGGATGGTTCTCTGATGCTGATTTTGGGAAAGAAACGAGCACTCCAAGCTAAAAACTGTTTCTAGAAGGGCAGGCAGGCTTCCCAGATGGCACAGTAGTAAAGAACTTGCCTGCCAATGCAAAAGCCACAAGAGACTTGTGTTTGATCCCTGGGTTGGGAAGATCCCCTGGAGAAGGAAATGGCAACCCACTCCAGTATTCTTGCCTGAAGAACGCCATGGATAGAGGAGCTTGGCAGGCTACAGTCAATGGGGTCGCAAAGAATCTGACATGATTGAGTGACTGAGCACACACACAAAAGGGCAGGCATCCGAATTCTATAATCTCCCACTCTCATTCTGATAACTTGGGAACTGAGAAAAAAGAAATCTGGCCAGGGCCATTAACAGTTCCTTGCCTGCTGGTACATTTGTGAGTGGAACAACATCAAAGTCTTCCTCCTTCACCACATCACCGCAGCTCTCTCTGACCCCTCTGGCCCTTTGCTGTCTATTGCAAATCTTGTACTTGGAACTAGTTCTGGTTCTGTGCTTGATTCTTGGGCTGCCTGGTCCAGGACAGGACTCTTAGTTCTATTTAACCACAGCCTCAAGCTAGTTCTGCTTTTTTTTTTTTTTTCCTCACTGCTGCTACTCTTGGAGCTGGGGAGGTTGAACTCAAAGGGTTTCTTCTGCCTTTTCACTCCCTATTGAGGATGCTTGGCTTCTACCAGAGTAGAGATGAGAATGAGAAGCCAAACACCTTAACCCTTGTGTACTAGAGCACTGGCTCTGCTGATGACAGAAGTACAATTGACTCTGAGGAAATTTAGACAAACACTCCTCAGACCCGTGACACTCACTGCCACCATTGCTCTAGGTCAACTTTCAGAAGCTGATAAATCTTCCCTTTTCCAATCAGACTTAGGCTGTGGAACCATTTTCCTAAAGCACATGCACAATGTCTAAGGAACTCTGCCTTTTCTTGTCCAGGACAGCATTAGATTCCCACACAGATTAGAGGGCTGGGAAAGTCTAGAGGGGTTTCTCTGGGACTCTGTTTGTTGTTGGAATAAAGCACTGTTCACAGCTAAGCTCTCCCCGCAGGGACACTCAACCTTGGAGAACTTAGTACATATTTGGTATCCAGAGCAGCCTGGGGGGTAAGTAAGGAGGAATGTTATATTGCTCAATCAAACAGCAGCTTCAGGCCAGTTAGAGGAAGGGGAAGGTGGGTAAGGTATTGCTTACACACCATGTGCCCACTTGGAACTCTTGGTGTCATCTTGGCTGTGATATCAACAATTCCCTATTTTTGTATATAGAAACAATGCAATCTTTTGCACAGTTATTAATATAAGTTTTAAAATATTTATGAGCCAACATTTATTGGAGTACAATGCCTACTCTATCCACTTTGTTGGACTAGGAGATGGGAGTGCTAAATCTTCTAATGAACAAGACCTATTTCCTGCTTTACCAAGAGTTTACTGTCTTGTGGGGGTGACAGGTGCAGAAATAATACAAAAGGGTAAAAGGGGGGCATGGCAAGCAATGAGTATGGGGTTTGAGAATAGAAGTAGCCAGCAAAAATTTCTAATTTTGAGCATTAATGTTACAGTGTATGTGGCTTTTATTTCTTTTTGCAAAAGGAAGAATAAAAATTCTGTGATTTTTTAAAATAAGATTATTAAGCTAAACTACTTCCAACAACTTAGAGAAATTTGGATATTCATGAGAATAACACCTTTTCTAAAAGAAATAAAGTTAATTTTCTACTCTTCTGCAAAGGAGGTCATTAATTATACATTTTAGATTTCATCAATTTCAGTTAGCTGAGACTAACATTTTAACTAGATGTCAAAGAGACATAAGGTATTAAGTTAAATACACTGGATGACAATAAATGGTTATTAAAAAACATAATTCTGTTACTCTAATAATATTCTCACTTGGGTGTCTCATTGAAGGCTTCAGTTTCACATTTAGGCAGTCAAATCAATGTATAGCAATTCTGTGAGCTTTAAACAAAAGCTTGCAAACCATTGAGTCATTTCCAGATTAAGGACAGATGGATGGTATTTTTTTTTTTGAGCACTTAAAAAAAAACAAAATCAACAAAAACACTGGCATCCACAGCAGTAACTATCTATCTGCAAAAGAATCAACATACTTATCATGCTCCCACTAGGAATTTACTATTTTTGAAATAGGAACTTTATCTTGAAAAAGTTTAATGCATGTAATCCTGTGTTTTGGTTATTCTCATTGCCAACAATTGTAGGAAAAGAAAGAAGGAAAAGCTAAGAGCACTAGCTGTTTGACTTGCTTAGTGATTTTCCCAGGTTGCTGTTCTGTGTTCATTATCTACTATTTTTCAAAAATTGCCCTCTGTGTGGACAGCCCTCTGTCAAGATAAACAGGAGAGGTAGCACCATGCTCTCCCCAACACTGCTTGGATAGCCAGAGCCATCTCTCATTTTTCACACTGTCTTCTGCTCACTTGGCTGAGATTCACACATAGAGAATTGTTTCTTTTTAAAATTCTTTTTTCTTCAGGAATCCTGTGAAAAATATTAATCAATTTTAATTGTTTTTATTAAGCCAGTGTGGAAGAGACAGGGGGAGCATTCACTTTCTAATGAAAATTTAAGTTAATGGTTTTCTAGAATATAGTTTGGGGATTAAAAAGTTACTTTAAAACCTCTGAATTCACACACTTGAAGGGAGATTTGAGTGGTCAGATTTGGATAATGGTGTGATGAGAGGCTGATACATGTGGGTTGCATCTGTTGGACCCTGCTTTTCTGTCCTATATAGACTATATAGACTACAGGACAGTAGAGCAAAGCAGTAAAGAGGAGTGAACTGAACTGTACTCCAGCAGGTAAGACGGTAAGTTAGACTCATCTTTGATTTCAGTCCTGCATGAAATACTCAGGCTACTCATACATATTTCCCCTGTATTTTTGCCATGTTATTACCTTTGTTTTTGTTCAGTGTCTGTGAGATTTGTTCTGTCTCTGTTACATTTTGAGTTCTTCAAGAAGTATGGTTACTATCTTCTGCTTCCCATTTCCCCACACAGAATCTATTTCAGCACTCCACACATGGTGGCTGTTTAATAATTGTTAACAGACTGACCATTTTTCTCCCATTAGCTGATTGAAATTGGGTTCTCAGTGGGATTTTTTTTTTCCACTTTTTTCTATGCAAAATCAGTGACCTTAATCTGTAGTGTGATATGTAAAGAAAAAGGATCACCAGAGTTGACATGAATTTGAAACAGCAAAGAAATGGGTGATCCAAATTGAAGTAAACGACATGGAGACTTTATGCGTAAAAGAAGCCTCTGCTTTGTAAGTGGTCACTTACAAAGTAATTGCCTCTTATTTTTTGTTTCCAGCATTATGGACTTGATTTTCTTCTGAGTGGATCTGAAAGAGCTGAGGAGATAAATTCCCAAATGAAGGGGGAGGGGGAGACCTTGTAGTATTCTTTAAGAGGAAAAAGAAATTACAACTTTCTAGGTTTTGGAGAGCTTCTCTTCTTTTCCTTTTCATTCTGCCATCATTTTGCTTTATTAGAAAACAAGTACCCATCTGTTTTTATGTGAAAAGAAAATGTTTCTTCATTGTGTTTATATGAAAGCCAATAGTTCCAAGTAACATGATTAAGGCAATAAATAAATGATTTCAAGAAAGTACTTATAAAGGACACTACCCTTCAAGTTTTCAGTTTTTCGCACATTCTCAAGTTTCTTGGGTAAAATTCTTCTTGATTTCCCAATTGCTATTAATTTTCATTGCAATTATTGCTGAAAAAGGAAGGTCAGTAGGAGAAAAGTGAATCATGGCTCAAAAGAGAAAATTTGTAGCAGCTACCTGAGCTAGGGCTTATCTTTCAGAAGGGCAATTAGATAAATGCATAGTCAAAGGAACTAGTACTTAAAAATCCATTTTAACCATGTCCTCATAGGAAAAGACTATGTCTAGACAGCATGGTCTATTAGTCTGGTCAACAAAAGTTAGACTTTTCAATGTGATAGAAAAATTTACCCACATAATTATACTGGAATATGGAGTCTAGAAATATCAATTCTAACACATGAAATAGTTGAGATAATCCCTCAAACTTTCACTGGTTAAATGTTTCATTTCAACTCTTTGTTAGATGGTCCTTGTTGATTAATTCACTTGAATACACTACTTTTAGAGCATATAGTTTAGGGCTTCCCTGGCAGCTCAGTGGTCAAGAATCTGCTTGCTGTTGTAGGAGATGTGGGTTTGATCCCTGAGTCAGGAAGATACCCTGGAGGAGGAAATGGCAACCCACTCCAGTATCCTTGCCTGGGAAATCCCATGGACAGAGGAGCCTGGCAGGCTACAGTCCATGAGGTTGCAAAAGAGTAGGACATGACTTAGAGACTAAACAAAAAGAACATATAGTTGGTTATATAAGTAAACATGAAGTTTCCAAAAAACATAAAGTTTTTGTAAAACATAAAGTTTTCAAAAAAGTGTTCAGACAAGGCAATTGTGGGATAAATATGAATTTCCTTCTCATCCTCTTGGGTCTAAAGTAAATTATAAGAATAAATTTCAGGAGGAAAAACAACATATTCAGAATGCTTTGCTATTTGGACCTTAGACCACCTCAAATACTTTGGAAATTTCAGTTATAATGCATTTTCACATACATCCAAGAAACAGATCAATGATAATCCAACACCAAAACATAATTTAACAAATAGTGCTTGTGAAGCCTATATGTACCAGAGACTGTGCTAAACTTGAGAGACACAAGTTTCTTTCCTAATAAAGGTTACAGGCTAGCAGTTCTGAAACTAGAGAAATAAATGGCATCTGAGATGGGTGTGAGCATTCTGAGACTTAATCCTCTGTTAATCGTTATTCTTCTAATAACTAATAGATACCGTGAACAGCGTATGAGGTACACTTCTGAGAATGAGTAGATTATCTCAGTCTTGGTGAAGGTACATAGAGAAGAAGCCTTAGATATCTTTGAATTTGACTAGGGGAGAACAGAATAGCTTTTTCACTATCTAGTTGAGGAAGTGGAAAGGAGACCTGAAAGTAGAAATGGGTCACCCACATATATGAGGTTTAAAAAGAAAATGGAATTAAAAAAAAACAAGAGAATGGAATATATTTTCAGCTTCTTGTGTCCATATTTTATACCTAGCAATCTTGAAGAGAACTTTTTTTTTTTTTTTTTTACCTTCAGTTGGTGTTCCAGTATGAGAAGCCAATAACAAAAGCAATGAATCCCATCCTCATTCAGTTCTGAAGTCCTGGTCTCCTTTAGCGTATTGACATGGCTTAGGAAACCCAGTAAAATATGTAAGGCTATTGATGGTGATGGTGTAGCCAAGACCAGTATATAGTTTAGCAATAATACATGTGTTTATCGTTCAGCATGAATTAATAGTTGTATACATATACTTAATTTGTGTGTTCAAGTAAACTTCAATTTCCTCTTGATATACTGATGGCCAATATTAAGAAGGATTAAAAAAATTATCAAATTCACACATTTTCTCCATAACACATGGTAAATTATACAGCTGAGGGATCAAAGTCCTGTGCTATGAAAGTATGTTTGCTTTTTACACTAGGGAGCCAAGTTCAGCAGCACTTGAGGAATTCAAACAGAAACTGTTTACTAGTCAGAGGCCTGGTAAAGGACATAATTAGATAAATGCCTAGGGAATAGAAAGACAAGCAAGGGCACAGTCCATCAACTTTTGCTAATAGTTCTTTTTCCTTAGTGCCTACTACCTGGGTTTCCATCTTTCATTCATAAATTGGTCAGTTTTCGTTGCAATCCAGAGAATTTACTCTGGCTAGTTTAAAGAGAAAGAGATTTATTAAGGTAGTTCAGGTAGCTCACAAATATTCTGCAGGAGCCATCAGACCAGGTTTGAATGCAACACATTCTTAAACAATAAACTGCTGCAGGATTGTTATTACCAGGAGGACACTGCTGCCACCCTCCACTGATTGTACTTGGTGCCATGTGTCTGACATTTTCTGAAGAATCAGATACTACCATTCCACATTTGCCAGAAGATCAATTTCCCCACATGTGGCCACTGATTCATGTTGCTACCTTCATGTTCTACTTCTGAAATCTTCTATGGGTGTATTTGCTTGGCACAACCTAAGGCTGATGCTTGCACTGTAGCTGCAAGTGAGACTGGAAGGAGTAGTATTTCTACTGTGGCAGGGATAGATTCATAATATAAGAACCAACTTAAATACTGAGAATGTTTACAAGATAACAGGCAGCTACAAATGATAAAGTTCTAAAAGGCTATGACTAAAGAAACAGTGAGAACACATTTATTTCAGGATGAGCTAGAAATTAAAATTAGGTGGCACATTAACGTGATTGCTGACCAAAAGTTGGAGGGTAAGATCTTTTTTGAATCTTGATGTGCAGGATTTGGATAAATTGTAATTTCTAAGTTGCAAACATCCAAAATATCTAAGGATAAACCTAGCATGAAATATGCACAACCTATGAATAAAGTGACAAAATGTGCTGAGAGGCATAAAAGAAGACAAAGAATGGGAAGACATCTTTTCTTGGCTAGAAACAATAACTAATATTAAGAATTCCATAATCTCAAAGTCAATCAAAGTGTGAATGGTGGCTGTTGCTGTTCAGTCACTAAGTCATGCCCAACTCTTTATAACCCCAGGGACTGCAGCACACCAGGCTTCCCTGTCTTTCACTATCCCTGGAGTTTGCTCAAATTTATGTCCATTGAGTTGGTGACATTATGTAACCATCTCATCCTCTGTCGCCCCCTTCTCTTCCTGCCCTCAATCTTTTCCAGCATCAGGGTCTTTCCCAATGAGTTGGCTCTTTGCATCAGGTGGCCAAAGTATTGGAGCTGCAGCTTCAGCATTAGTCCTTCCAATGAATATTCGGGATTGATTTTCTTTAGCGTTGACTGGTTTGACCTCCTTGTAGTCCAAGGAACTCTCACATCTGTACATGACTACTGGAAAAACTAGCTTTGAATATACAGACCTTTGCTGGCAAAGTGATGTCTCTGCTTTTTAATATGCTGTCTAGGTTTGTCATAGATTTCCTTCCAAGGAGCAAGCGTCTTTGAATTTCATGGCTGCAGTCATGGTCCAGAGTGATTTTGCAGCCCAGTAAAATAAAATCTGTCACTGTTTCCACTTTTTCCCCTTCTGTTTGCCATGAAGTGATGGGACTAGATGCCATGATCTTAATTTTTTGAATGTTGAATTTCAAACCAACTTTTTCACTCTCTTCTTTCATCCTTATCAAGAGGCTCTTTAGTTCCTCTTCACTTTCTGCCATTAGAATGATATTTGCATATCTGAGGTTGTTGATTTTCTCCTGGCAATCTTGATTCCAGCATGTGATTCATCCAGCCCAGCATTTCAAATGATGTAATCTACATGTAAGTTAAATAAGCAGGGTGACAAGCAGGGTGACAGCCTTTTCATACCATTCATGGATCACAGCCTTGCTGTGGCTAAGGGACTTGGATAACTCAATGAAGCTGTGAGCCATGCCATGCAGGTGCACCCAAGGTGGACAGGTCATAGTGGAGGGTTCTGACAAAACGTGGTCCACTGGAGGAGGGAATGGCAACCCACCCCATATTCTTGCTGGGAGAACTCCATGAACAGTATGTAATGTGTGTATGGTAACCTTAGTCATAATTTCAAATGGGATTTTTTTGAAGGGAACTTGACTAAATGATCTAAAGATTTCTTACCTAAAAATAATATTGATCATAAGTATATTCAACAATATTCTGAAAAATATAATAGTCAGTAAGTGTAACAGCTAATAAAACTCTGAAAAAGAAAACTGATGAAGGGTAATTTTCTCTAGTATCAAGGCATTAGTAAGTAAAGCAATGTGATTTTGCTAGGACAGGAGCAGACAGAGGATGAGATAAAACAATAAATCTAGAAGGAGATTCAAGTTAGTGGAGGAATAAAATATATGATAAAGATGACAATATCAAAACATGGATTTTTTAATGAATAATGTTAAGAAAACTAGTCATTCAGAAATGAAAAAGAACTCACTATATTAACATAAAATCCAAATAAATTAAAGATTTAATGTAAAAGCTAAAGCATTGAATTAAAAGACAAAATCCAAGTGTGGCCAGTATTACACTCTTGTGGTGGAGAAAGCCTGTCACCATCACATACACACACACACACACACACACACACACTCTCCCTCATATATACTTGAAAAAAAATTAAAATTTTAAGCATAAAAATTTTTTAAAAATCGATTACAGCTAAAGAAGCCATGAAAAACAACAGGAAAAATATAAAACAAATTGGGAAAACTATTTGAAACAAATGTTTGAGAACACATCTGAAATAAAACCAGGTGACAATACATTCTTGTGTTTATGGAAAACAGTTTTCAATCTTTTCACACACACGCAACATGTATGGACTGACAATCTGTGTCTCTTCCATAATTTAGTCCATTTATAGAATTGTCACTGGCTGCATGTTTTATAGAAACTAGTGAAGCTATGCTGAAAATTTGTTAGAGTTGGGTAATTCATCTGGAAAAATTTTAAAGTTCAAGGAATATAGTTGTTTTTTAAAAAAGAGTTTGTTTTCTGCTGTATTAAATCAAGTTTTCTATATTGACTATGTTTCCCCTGACCAAAAAAAGAAAATCTTTAGATAAAGTTGCATTTCCATAAAAAGTAATGAAAAGTCTGCTAGTATTATGCAGACTCTTCTAACTTCTTTTGCTTCACTGGATCTGAGGAAGAGAAGGCAGGATTTTTAAAAGGGGGATTGTGTTCCCTTCAAATTTGTTATTCTAAATCTGACTTGATGGCAGAACCCAAAGTACATCATCTCCCAGAGAAAGCTAGCTGCTTGCCAGACTGCTCTGTTACAATTGAACTGTAAATGGCTCACATCAGCACATTCTGTCAACTTTATATAAACCCCACTTTGTGTAATGTGATTATAGATCCCCTGAACACTGCTCTGTACCTGCAGCTTGCAAACTGATTCTCTTGATATTTCCTATCAGCTATGATGACCAGGAAAAGCAGCATGGGCTGGTGTTTAGCACACCAACAGAGATAATAGATGGTTATGATTGCTTTGTTTCCTTTTTTCTAGAAGTCTCTTACCCCATGTTCAAAAGGGAATAGGTAACTGTGTCCTTTCTTCCATTTACTCCCGAACTTTACTCCTTGATCCCTGTATCTATCACACCCAGAGATGTTTTGGGGCTGGCTTACTTTGACCAAAGGCCATGAGCACTCCATATGAAGAGCGAGTGAGCCATGTGGTCAACATGCCTGTCTACACAATGTGATTTATCCAGGAAAGCTTCACTCTCCATGGCTCTTTGATGATATGATCCACTCTTGTCCCTGACAAGGCTGACTTGATGGTGTGAAGAGCTCTTGGGAGATTCAATTCAGATAAACAAACATTTATTGAGCCTCTGTTGTGTGCAGGCCCTGAGTGAGGCACTGGGGATGCCAAGACATATAATGCAAGATGCCCCTTTTGTGGAGGCAACAGTGGGAAGACAGACAAAAACCTGAGTTTCAATGTAGTGTGATTAGTGCTAAGACTACTGAATGCTGCATATAGGAGGGGGTACTTAGTTTAACTTGGAAAGTTAATCCAGGAAAGGTTTCTTGTGGAAATGATGCCTGAGCTGAGTCTTGAAGATTGAAAAGAATTGTATAGGTAGGAAGGGAAATTCATACAAAAAGTATAGCCTGAAAAACATCACAGAGATGAGAAACAGCATGGGCACATAGGCAGGAAAACCCCCAGAATTCAGAATTTCTGGAAGGAAAATTTTCAGATGAGGGTGGGAGATGAAGATGAAAAAGAAAGCAGATGTCAAACTGAGAGGGAACTGGATGCTGCATAATAAAGCCCAACAACCTTGGGCTTTGTTCTATAGGAAGTGCTGAGTCTTTTATTCCTTGCTTTCTCTCACACCCACCCACATTCAATCCTTCAGCAAATCTTCTTGATCAGATATGCCAAATTTGACTACCATCACCATCCTAGTCCAAGCTACCAAGGATCACAGCAATAGGTCCATAGTTATAGTGGGGATAAGTCTTCCATTTCGTCTCCTCTAAAGTCTACCCTTTTCACAGAAGCGAGAGTGGTCCTTCTAAAATATAAATCAGGTAATGACATTCCCCAGTAAGTGCTCAAACCTCCCATGGCTCCTTCACATCTAGAATAAAATCTACATTCTTACCAAGGCCTGGAAGGCAAGTCTTTACTTGAATTGGCCTGTGCTCTGCTCCCCACTTTGCCTTCAACCTCCTTACACACTGGGTTCCAACCTCATAGGCCGCCTTGATGTGCTGGAACATGCAAACATCTCTCTGACTCAGGCTTTTGCACTCGTTAATCGCTCTGCCTGGAGTATTCGTGCTTCCTCCCTGTCCATCTGTCTCATGGCTGACCCTTTCCCCTCACTCCCTTCTGTTGAGAAATGACCCTCCTGACTACCCTTTCTAAAATATCTCCACCACCATCACTCTCTCTTTCCTGCTACATATGTCACTGTAGAGTTGTCTTCTTATTGCCTGTCTCACCCACAGTAATATAAGCTTCAAGAAGGCAAAAACGGATCTGTTTTGTTTACTACTGTATTCCCAGTGCAGGAGCATGAATTGATGAATGAATTCAGAACCATTCAAAACTTGGGAGTGAAAGGGTCATTTGTGTATTTTAGACCAGCCACTCTGGCTGCAACATGGAGAATGTAGGTAAGTAGGTATATTCGAGGTGGAGGAGGTGGGTAGACAGGAGTTAGAGAGACCAGTTTGGAAGTTCCTGTGTTAGTCCAGGTGAACAGTATGAAGCACTGAAGTAAGGCAGTGGTATTTGGCATGAAGAAAGAGGAGATAGATTTGAGAAGTGTTTTGGAGATAAAAATTGGCCAAACATGATCAAATTACATCTGGGTCTCTCTTCAGATTCTTGGCTACAAAGGGGATGCTAAAGGATGCTGGAACTGGAAGTGGTCCAGAATGAGAGGGAGAAGGATGATGTTGCCTGAGTGCCTTCTGAGACCAGTGCTTTTCCATTTCAGCATTTCCCTGGATTAAAACTGCTAAGGCATTCATGTGTCCCTCGTGTAGCACAGAAACATTGTCTTGCTGTAGATCCTCACAACTACAATGAGTTGGATGTATTTTTGGCACCAGATAGATGTTCAATAATAGTTTTAATGATAGTTTCTACAGCAATTGGGTTTACCCTGGAGGCTGCCCATCTCTCTAATGACTAGGGCCAAGCAAGCTTATTTTATAAGATCTGGCAAAATTACAGTGTGAACTGGTAATGCCGTGGGCTGTTATACAAATTATACCAGGTCTGTCTCTGCGGAACTTATCCAAGCCTCTGGAGACTTCAAGAATACTAACTTCAAAGGAAGTACGTGCTATTATAAATACTACGAACCAGGTATCTAGCAAAACAAGAAGCAGACCCACAGTGCCTAACTTGCAGAAGTGTTTGATCTACTTGAAATTTCTGAAAATAAATTTGAGCTGTTGAAATTGACATTTTGTAGAGTGTCACATTTTTTTTTTTCAACATGGTTTGGGAAAGTTCTTTTTAGCTTGGGAAAATTTATTGTTTTAGCCAAGGAAAGAATTGTGTGGCCTCAAATCTATAAACTTTCTATCCAAGAGAGATTATGAAATTATTTTGGATGATTGAGACAGAGGTCGTTCCAAAGAAAAGGTTCATCACATGGGTGATTTAAAACACTACTAAAATTGCCTTTCTAAGCAATGACCTAGAAATTTGACAATGTGATAATGAATTCTCAAACAAATAAAACAAACAAACACAAAAATTACACTGGAACATTTCACAATTGGCAGGACAAAAACTGGCAACAACTGACTTCTGGAAAAGTGAATTGGATCTTATAGCATTAAAATGAGTTTGCGGACTATAACATGGAGTCAACACTTCTGTGAGAATTTTGGAATGCTCAATTTCCCACAATCTCATCATTTCTCTGCCTGACAATTGTAATTATTCTTCACCCACTTGACAGTCAAACTTGCTTCCTGTAGTGATAATATACCTGCTACCATCCTGACCATACTGGAGAAATGGCTTTTTCTTTGATGGGTTTGTTCATTTTCAAACAAACTTTCTTTGTTATTCTAACCACTCTCTTACATTATTCATTAACTAATTGCCATCCATATCTCTTTTTTCACTTTTTCAAAATATCTTTTTCTCCATGACTGAAGATACAAAGATAATGGAAGTAAAATATTCTTCTGCTGTAAAGATGGGTGGAATAGATCAAAATCCACTTGTCGGCTTTTCTTTAAATAGTTCTCCAGAGCAACCGTCTGCGCAAAAGCAGGAAGTGCTTTCACAGGAACACTCTCGTGGAAGGACCTAGCGTGCTGTAGGTGCAAGTATGATATTGCCTGGCTGGCAATATCATATACCACATCTCTCACATTTTCCTTTTGGCTCTTTTGTAGAAAATCCTCTTGTGAAACACCACGCAGCATACAAATACCCATGGGAAGGAACAGCTTTCTTCTGCTACCATGACAGGGTGTTGCTCTCAAGCAAGTGACAATGCCTTGTGTTTTTCCAATGTGATTTGTGGCATGATCTGCATGAAGAGCCTTTATACCCAATATTTCTAGTGTTAGATAAAGAAGAGAGCTCTGAGTGTTTTTAGCATAATTTCCTAGTTCCTGGATGTTATGATATACTTTGTCATCCAAATTCTTTTCTCTTTCATCAGTGATTTTCACAAGCCATCTTTTAGTCAGATTATGTTTTCTGACAGCCTTCCATAGTTCAGTGGCCACACGCTGATGTGGTGGACTGTCACACTATAAATCATTCAGTTGTTTTTTCCCCAAAACTGCATTTGCATAGTCCAGTTGTTTTCTCAGAGACAGAGTCCATAACTAGCCTGAGCCAATTCCACATTGAAGGCTCTCAGTGCAAAAGCAGAGCTTCTGGATTCGGCAGGGAGAAGCAGGGAGCATAAACAGCCTTCATAATCTTGTTTCCATAGTGGCTCCAAGCAGTAGTGGCCAATGCCTGAGGTGTCAGGTCTGCTGGCATGGCCACACTCCACCTGGATAGCTGCCAGACGCGTGCCCACAGGCCCAAGGGCGGCCAGAGGCAGGACAGGTCAGGGATGCCAAGCTGTAGCGGTCCCCATGTCAAGTCTAGCGTAGAGACCACCAGGACACCCACCGCCATCCATATTTCTGGCAGTAGTTTACAACTTTGGAAAAAAATGAGATACAAGCTTGTCTCCCTGATTACAAAGAAAAGACTACTTCACTTATGTCACATATTAAAGCTAATTAATGTCTGAGGCAAATTACCACATACTACTTCAGAAAACATTGGACATTATTGTATGTTTCCAAAACATCTAAGGTCATGAAGTAATCATGGATTTAATGAATAAGACATTGTAAAGGAATCTAATTCTGTACAGTTTGAGAATATATGGATGGGACACTAAGACCAGGTCATATGCTTTAAAAAAGAACAATAATAGAATAATTATAAAGTAGAAGTGATTGATAGTTATAAAAGTTATTGATTTGAAATCTATTTACTTAATTGTTTATTCAATAAGTTTTTACTTCTGAGAAGGTGACATTCGAGTAAGACTTAAAGGAGGTGGTGGAGTGAACTTTGCAGAGATATAACCTGAAGAAACAGTTTCCTAAACAGGGGAAATTGCCAGTGCAAAGCCCTTGAGGAAAGACCACACCTCGAGTATCGGAGCAGGGGCAAGGAAGAGCATGCCTGCTGCTGGCTGGAGCACAGCAATGTGCCAGGGGCAGGGGGATGAGGTGAGGGGGTGACAGGAGGCATATAGGCCAATGTGGGAAGTCTGATTTAAGTTTTAAAGATTCAGTCTGTCTGGTATATTGAGAATAGGTTGTAGGGGGCATAGGTGGAATCAAGGAGACTCTTTCAGTTCAGTTCAGTTCAGTCGCTCAGTCGTGTCCGACTCTTTGTGACCCCATGGACTGCAGCACTCCAGGGCTCCCTGTCCATCGCCAACTCCCAGAGTTTACTCAAACTCATGTTCATTGAGTCGGTGATGCCATCCAACCATCTCATCCACTGTCGTCCCCCTCTCTTCCCGCCTTCAATCTTTCCCAGCATCAGAGTCTTTTCCAATGAGTCAGCTCTTCGCATCAGGTGGCCAAAGTATTGGAGTTTCAGCTTCAATATCAGTCCTTCCAATGAATATTCAGGACTGATTTCCTTTAAACAAGAAACTCTTTAAGGGGATAATATAGGATGGTGGTTTTGACAGGTGGCAGCAGTGAAAGTGGTGACCAGTGATCAGATTCTGGATGTACTTTAAGAGTATAAATTCTTTACCACTCTTAGGTAGCTTGGTGACATGAGAGAGAGATGCAAGTTAAGGACAACCCTTGGAGTTTTAATGAGCAACTGGAAGGAAAGAGTTGCCCTTTCTGTTAGATTTTTAGGAACACTGTAAAAGATGACCACAAACTAGATGACTTCAAATGATAGAAACGTATTCTGTCACAGTTCTAGAGACTGTAAGTTCAAAATCTTAGTGTTGGTGAGCCTGCACTCCCTCTGAAGGTTCTAGGGGAGAATCCAGTCTTTGTTTCCCCCAGCTCTGGTGTCTGTCGGCTTCATTGACACTCCTCAGCCGTATTATTCCAATCTCTGGTTCTGCGGCCACACTGACTCCTGCTGTCTGTCTCTTAGGGTGCTTGCCTTAGGCCCCCCATGAGGTAATTCAGCATGATTCCATCACAAATCCTTTCTGAAAATCTCCTGTATTAAATAAGGTAATGTTCACAGGGTCTAAGGATTTTGGGGGGCTCGTTATTCAACCCACTACACCATTCATTAAAATGAAGGAGACGGTGAGAAAAGCAAATGAGGTGAGAGGGAGGGATGTATATAATTTTAATTTTTGCTGAGAGGGCACCTGGTGGCTGCCTGAGTTGTTGACTTACATAATTAGTTATTATTATTAAAGATATTCATTACATTGGTCATGTAAAAGAAAAGATTATAAAATCCCTATAAAAATCCAACATTCTACCCAAATTTAGCCATTACCCTCATTCGTCATTTAACATTTTTAACTCAAGTTGTTAAAACAAGTGAGTTGTTCACGTTTGAATTTTATTTCCCCTCCCTTCCACCAATCTGTGTTTATTTTTTTTTTAAACCCATTTATTAACTATTTGGTGTCTAGAGTGTGCAATCACCATGCTAGGCAATTCAGACTTGCAAAGATAATTAAGAAATAATTTCTTTCACTAAAGAACACACAGATAATAATTTGGCTCAGACTAGTCCCTCCAATACACACACATTCTGTCATAATGTGACTTAGTATACATATAGCTTATTTACAGTAGGTATCTGCTGTGTGAGAATATAGGTGGCTGGCTTTCCTTTGGTAATTAAGATTTACAGGGGTCACAAATCCAAGTTTTCCTTTCACACAATCTCTTTCCCTCATTACATTGAGAAGGTTTAGGCAATCATAGACAGTGAGCTGTAGGCTCCAAAAGTGCTTGGAAATGCAGAACAAGACACCAGAATGAATACATGGTGGGTGGAATCAGTTTATTTGAAGAAGCTTTTCCTAGAAATAACCCATCCTACACTCTGATTTGGAGAAGAGAGAGTTTGCTGAAGAGACAGAAGTGCCGGAAAACAAGCACCATAAAATGTAACTAATGTAAAAGAAACTGTAATCTTGGAAATGGAAACATGTTAGAGACAAACGATCCTTATGGAGTTTAGCAAATGAAAGTTGGTGCATAATTTCAGTGTTTATCCCTGACTGTTCAACAGGGGCAAGAAACTATGTTTTATGTCACTAGTAATCATGACTAGATCTCTTGAAAGGTGATGAATTCTCTGACTTCTCGGATAGCTTGATTTAAATAGTTCACAGGACTGTCTAACCTTCTTTGCAATGAACCTGGGCTCCGCAGACAGCAGACTATTATTATAAAGGGCTTGGAGGGCAGTGCCTGGCATACAATATAACCCCTACAAGGATTAGCTGTTATTATGGATTATTATTTTATTTTCCTGGCTACTTTATTATTTCTCCCAGTGTGATCAAACTGTTGGGGGTGAAACTGAGTTTGTAAACCTTCTTGGCCCAGTCTAGACTGTGATGATTCTGGTCAGGATGTGATTAGTGGTATTTATAACCACTCCTGAAGGTAAGGTTAACCAGTTCTCCCCTAATATTATGACAAGAATATTTCCTCACACTGAGCTCATATTTGTTAATAACTGTCATGTATCATTACCTAATGATTGTCTCTTTGTTTTATCACACTGAAACACTGTTCTATTATGCCCTTCTTTCACAAACACCTTTCAATAGGTCAAGAGTACCCTCCAAATAGTCTAAATTCCTTAAAGCAGTACTTAAGATCTGCTTGTTACCATTTGATTCCAAAGTGATTCCAACTTATTTTTCACATCATACCACTATTTTATTTCCAGGTGACCACCAAAATAGATTATTAATCATTCCTCCTTTATAAATGTATGCTGTCCTGCCTCTATGCCTTTGCTTATGTACTTCCTGGAGTGATCCAACTTCCTACAGTTACTCATCTCTTATTAGGCTCCTCACTGTTGCTCAAAGGCCAGCTCAAAGGCCATCTCCTTCACCAAACATTTCCAGTTCCCTCAAGCTGGAAATGACTGCTGTAAAACATTGAAGTTCATGGGTCTACTTTTATAATGTTTGCCATTTCACAGAAATTTGTCTACATGTGGGAGATGGAGGGAAGGAGCTACTGCTCCTTAGACTCAGATCCACAAGTACTTCTTACTAGTTTTATAAACCTAGTGAGTGAAAGTCGATCATTTGTGTCTGACTCTGCAACCCCATGGACTATACAGTCCGTGGAATTCTCCAGGCTAGAATACTGGAGTGGATAGTCATTCCCTTCTACATGGGATCTTCCCAACCCAGGGACCGAACCCAGGTTTCCCACATTGCAGGTGGATTCTTTATCAGCTGAGCCACCAGGGAAGCCCTTTATAAACCTAACACTTACTTAAACTCTTGAGCTTAGTTTCTTCATCTGTAAAATAAGAATAGTAATATGAGTTAGTAATATGAATATAGTTAATATGAGGATTAAATGAGATTGTACATGTACTGCAAAACTCTTGGTGCAGTTCTTTGCACGTTTTATGTTGTGTGTGTGTGTGTGTGTGTGTTAGTTGTTGAGTCGTGTCCAACTCTTTGCGACCCCATGGACTATAGCCCGCCAGGCTCCTCTGGCCATGAGGATCCTCCAGGCAAGAATACTGGGGAGGGTTGCCATGCCCTCCTCCAGGGGATCTTCCCAACCCAGGAACTGAACCCAGATCTCCTGCATTGCAGGCAGATTCTTTACCGTCTGAGCCAATTTATGTTTGAAATGATTATTTTATTGCTATTATTATGTTCTCTACAATTAATAGTCATTTTGAGGGCAGGGATCATGCAGTCTTATTTCTCTTTATATCCTGCTTAGCACAGCATCTTATATATAGGCTCTTCTTTGCTAAATTTGTGAGTGTATGTATATCAGTTTTGTCTCCTCAGCTATGTTATACATTTCAGGAAGTTAGGGACAATGCCTTGTGCACTATAGTAAACATGTTCAGTGCCCAGTTAATGGCTGGTGTAATATGTATACACCCAGGTAGGAATAAGACCTGTTTAAGTACCCTCTGCTGGAGTAGGAAATGGCAACCTACTCCAGTAATCTTACTTGGAAAATTCCATGGACAGAGGAGACTCGTGGGCTACTGTCCATGGGGTTGCAAAGAGTTGGACATGACTGAGCGCGCGCGCGCACACACACACACACACACACACATGCACCCTCTGCTAGGAATGACACTCCTGCCCCAGTCACTTTGAACAACCCAATCTTGACTGCAGTTGTTACTTTGAGTCTTGAGGATCACCTCTTTCAGATAGCATTCTTTAATAAGGTTTGAAGAAATTGTGTGCAATTGAAAATAACTGAACCCAGATAGTAAATTAGTACTGTTATACTTAAAACTAAGCTATGCTTGAATACATGCCAACAAATTACAGTGAGTATTGAATGTTATTCTGATGGTGACATTCATCTCTTTACATGAGGGAACTGGTGTGGATCAGAAAAATATCTTTGACCTAGTGCTGGTCCCTTTGTATGGCTCCTTTTAGGATTAGGGCATTTGGTTGTTACATTTACAGTTGCTTAGAACAGCCTTTAACTAGAATTTTCATAAATCATATCTTTAGGTAATTGCATCAGATGAAATTTGCATAAAATCCATTACTGCATCAAATGTAAGGAGGATTCTTAGAATCCCTTATATTCTACAAAATCCTTGCCCTCTTTTTGGCAAGCACTACTGCAACTTGGTTTCTCTGAGAGTTTTTGGATTTTCCCTATATTGAAGGACTGAAAAAATTTATATATTTCCATGGAGTTTTGACATAATGAAGCAGCCACTGGTTGGATTCAATAATGCAAAATAATGTTCTGTTGTGCAGAAATCATTTCTATGGCTTTCCATGTGTCATAGAGAAATATCTTCTATGCCTACTTATAGTTTTAAAAAATTAAGCACTGCTTGAGCTACATGTCACTATTACACTCTCAATACTTATTGAGTGATTATGCCAAAGCCTTTGACTGTGTGGATCACCATAAACTGTGGAAAATTCTGAAAGAGAAGAGAATACCAGACCATCTGACCTGTCTCTTGAGAAACCTGTATGCAGGTCAGGAAGAAACAGTTAGAACTGGACATGGAACAACAGACTGGTTGCAAATAGGAAAAGGAGTATGTCAAGGCTGTATCTTGTCACCCTGCTTATTTAATTCATATGCAGAGTACATCATGAGAAACGCTGGGCTGGAAGAAACACAAGCTGGAATAGAGATTGCCAGGAGAAATATCAATAACCTCAGATAAGCAGATGACACCACCCTTATGGCAGAAAGTGAAGAAGAACTAAAGAGCCTCTTGATGAAAGTGAAAGAAGAGAGTGAAAAAGTTGGCTTAAAGCTCAACATTCAGAAAGCTAAGATCATGGCATCTGGTCTCATCACTTCATGGGAAATAGATGGGGAAAGAGTGGAAACAGTGTCAGACTTTATTTTTTTGGGCTCCCAAATCACTGCAGATGGTGACTGCAGCCATGAAATTAAAAGACTCTTCCTCCTTGGAAGGAAAGTTATGACCAACCTAGATAGCATATTTAAAAGCGGAGACATTACTTTGCCAACAAAAGTCCATCTAGTCAAGGTTATGGTTTTTCCAGTAGTCATGTATGGATGTGAGAGTTGGACGGTGAAGAAAGCTGAGCGCCAAAGAATTGATGCTTTTGAACTGTGGTGTCGGAGAAGACTCTTGAGAGTCCTTTGGACTGCAAGGAGATCCAACCAGTCCATCCTAAAGGAGATCAGCCCTGGGTGTTCATTGGAAGGACTGATGTTGAAGCTGAAACTCCAATACTTTGGCCACCTGGCGAAGAGCTGACTCATTGGAAAAGACCCTGATGCTGGGAAAGATTGAGGGCAGGAGGAGAAGGGGACGACGCAGGATGAGATCGTTGGATGGCATCACCGACTCGATGGACATTGGTTTGGGTGGACTCTGGGAGTTGGTGATGGACAGGGAGGCCTGGTGTGCTGCGATTCATGGGGTTGCAAGGAGTCGGACACGACTGAGCAACTGAACTGAACTGAACTTTGGAGTTTATTCAACAAGCTGAAACTCCTATACTTTGGCTACCTGATGCAAAGAATTGACTCATTTGAAAAGACCTTGATGCTGGGAAAGATTGAAGGTGGGAGGAGAAGGGGATGACTGAGGATGAGATGGTTGGATGGCATCATTGACTCAATGGACATGTGTTTGGGTAGACTCCGGGAGTTGGTGATGGACAGGGAGGCCTAGCATGCTGCAGTCCATGGGGTAGCATGTCATGGGGTCGCATGTCGAAGAGTCAGACACGACTAAGCAACTGAACTGAACTGAACTTTGGAGTTTATAGTACTATTCTTACAGTTTATAAGATGTCTGAATCCTAACAATAACAAAATTCCTAAATACTAATTTATCTAAATTCATAGTATCTGAAAAGTGTCTTGTGACAGTCATGTAACCTATCAAGCTTTATCCTCACAAATGAAGCTTCGGCAATTCTATATCACTATGGAAGTGGAAAGATTACAAACTAATTGTATTAAGTCTGGATGTAATAATATTATCAATGTGTGAAGGAGTAAATTCAGAGATGAAGGTGAGATGTTAAGAGGAAATTAATAAGAAATTTGAAATGCCTTAAAGTTTTCCTCTGGTGGTTTGCTCCCCACAGTCTCTCTTAATTCTTCACCAGTTAGGTGACATACGTTACTTATGATTTCACAACATTAAAACCACCTCTCCTATAGATACTGTAAGTTATTTTTAGTAACAAACCTGGATTTTTGTTTGGAAAAGATAATTTTTGAAAGGGAAGGGAAGTTATAATTCAATCATACTTTCACAGCTGGATAGAAATTAATTCAGTTGCTGTTAGAAAAATTAAGTGCTGTAACATTTTTTTTTCTTTGAACAAATGGAATTTTAGCTCTGATAGTGAGTCTCTAGACTCACTTGTCTTATTTTAACAAATAGAAGAAACTGAGAGATATTGAAAGACACACAGGGCATTTTTTACTACTTTTTATTCTTTCTATAATTCTTTTAACTGTAAAAATTATGTCAGAAAGTACTAGTGTTATGGACTGAATGTTTATATCTACCCCAAATTCATACATTGAAGTCCGAACTTCCAGTGTAACTGTATCTGGAGATGGGGCCTTTTTGGAAGTAATTAGGGTTACATGATGTCATGAGGATAGGGCTCTGAAGATGAGATTAGTGCCCTTGTAAGAAGAGACACCAGAAAGCTTGCTGACTCTCTGTATACCATGTGAGGACACAAGAAGGTGAATGTCTGCAATCCAGGAAAAGAGCCATAATTAGAAAAACAACCATGCTGAAAACTTGATATTGGAGTTTCAAGCTTCCAGAATGGTAAAAAAAAAAAAAAAAAAAAAAAAAAACAACCAAATTTCTGTTGTTGAAGCCACCCAGTCTATGGTATTTTGTTATGGCAGCCCAAACAGACTAATATAAAAAATGGGGAGAAAAAAAACAACTTTTTGCAAACATGGCCAAACTTTGCTATTTTCCCATTCATTTGGTATTGCTGCAAGTTCAGACATTGCCTTAATGAAGTACAATTAGAAGGTAAGAAGGAAAAAAGAAACTCAGCAGTGCATGCTAAGTCTCTGCAACTCCAATTCCCATTTGTAGATAGAGGTATACTGCATGATTTATGTGTACTTTCCACTCTTGGACCTGCCCTAGAGATTGATTTACTTATGCAAACAAAGATTAACTTGATGAAAAAGAATATTTATTATGCCTTAAAATTTCTCTTTCAAGTAAGAATATGTTATTCACTATTGAGTGTTCAGGGCTAAATTAGGGGATTCCTTATTATCTTGGTCAAAAGTGTTAGTAGTAGAGGAAGTTTTGCAGTTCTTATTCTTCAGGGGACCCATCCATGCTATTGTCCCAGCTTCCAAAGAGAAAAGAATTATCTGAGCGGGGAAAATTAGCTCTACAACTTCTACTCAATACGTAAGTTTAAATATTTAGAAAAGAACAAAAATAAAAAAGAACTAAAAAGAACTAAAATTGATGGTTTCTTTATAAATTTTTATATAGGTGTTCTTTATAACAACAACAAAAAAGCTCTTGATTTTCCTATTACAAGTCAAATCTGGATGGGTCATGTGTTTTCGGGAACACTGTGGTTAACATTTGTATTAAAAAGTACCAGGAAGGGCCAAGTAGATTTTGTTTAAGTCCAAAGCAAATATGCGTAAGGGTATTGATTATGACAGAGAAATATCTGGAAAGATTTGAAAATGTACTAGTTACTAGTGATTGTCTCTGGGAAATGAGACTAAAAATAATATTTTATTTTTATAATTTATGTCTATTTATATTATCAAAATAATGTTAAAGCAATGATAACCAGTAGGACTTTCTTACAGCTTTTTTAAAGCTATAGCTTTAAAATCAAAAGTTTTAAGCCAAAAATATATATATTTTAATTTGGAAAAAAGAGGCATTTAAGAAAGCAGCAATATAGACACATCTAGAATATAATACAGGTTATATTATTAAGAAAAGACCCACAGAGCTAACACTAAATCTTCAACTTTCCAAAAATACTTCTTTTAGAATTTCTTCAGCAGTACAAGGGTGCTTGGGTAGTAATTACAACAGTGATACATCTTATCCAATAGGGTTTTATAGTGTATCAATTATGAGACATTCTCTCATTTGAGCCCAATTAGAATACTCTTCAATTGGTTGGGCAAATATGACAACATCTTACTCATGTAGTAATTGCTGCTGCTGCTGCTGCTAAGTCGCTTCAGTCGTGCCCGACTCTGTGCGACCCCATAGACGGCAGCCCAGCAGGCTCCGCTGTCCCTGGGATTCTCCAGGCAAGAACACTGGAGTGGGTTGCCATTTCCTTCTCCAATGCATGAAAGTGAAAAGTGAAAGTGAAGTCGCTCAGTCGTGTCCGACTCTTCGCAACCCCATGGACTGCAGCCTACCACGTTCCTCTGTCCATGGGATTTTCCAGGCAAGAGTACTGGGGTGGGTTGCCATTGGGGCTCACAGAAATCAAGTGATTTGTCCAGACTGAAAGAATTAGAAATGGCTGAGTCAGAAGTAGAAAAAAAGTCCAATGTTTTCCCAATACAAAACTCTGGACTCACTATCACCATGTTGTCAATCTCCCACTCACTTCAAGGTATCATCAGATTTTCATCCCAATATCAGTCCAGTGGACTCAACTTTATAAAGATCACTAGGAAACTCCATCTTGTCTTGCCAATGGTCAATTTTCAGTCCTTAATTTACTTGACCTCTTGGCAACATTCCATCCTCAAAAAAAAAAAAAAAAAAAAAAAAAACTTAAAAAATAGAAATATATAGATGTGTCATAAAATTCAAAAGGTACAAGACATAACCTTATAACCAGATTATTGTGTATCCTTTAAGAGATATTCTAGGCAGATACAAATATACATGTAACTATATTATTTTATTTTCTTATAAAAGACATAGTAACATAATAAAGATACTAATCTAAATTTTGACTTGTTTCACTTAATCACATATCTTCAGGAGCCCTCCATATGGTACCTATAAATCTGTCTTGTCTTTTTAGTTAGCTAAATAGTATTCTGAGATGAGCCATAATTTAACCAGCTCTCATAATTTTATCGTATTTATTTTAGTATGAGTCATAATTTGTTTAACCAGTTCCTTGATGATTGTTTCCAACCTTTTGCTATTGAATGTAATTGTTCAGTGTATATCCTTGTACATTTTTCACATGTATAAACATACTAAAGGATCAAGTCCCAGAAGTAGAATTGATTGGTCAAAGAGCATATTTACTCTTAAAATTTTGTTGTCAAATTGCTCTTCAAAGAAAATGTCCTGGTTTATACACACATCTGCAGTACATGAGACTGTTTCTTTACAACCTCACCAATATGGTATGTAATTAAACTTTTTAATCTTTGTTAATCTGATGGGTCAATAATGATATTGCGATGATGTTTAAATTTTATTTTCTCTTGTTATGAAGACTATCCAAGAGCCATTCATATTAAAATTTTATTTTATATAAGTTGTACTCATTTGTTTTCTTCTGGATACTCTATAATTCTTGATTTCCTACCCTCCTGGTTTTCTTGCTGCTAGGCTGGTTGCTCCTTATCAGTCTCTTGTGTTGGGCCTTCCTCATTAATAGACCTCTGAATGGTAGAATGACCTAGGGCTCAGTCTCCAGCTCTCTTTTCTTTATTTTCTACTCACTATCTAGTTATTTAAGGGCTAATGTCTTTCAGACTTACACTTCCAACTCCAGTTTCTTCCTCAGACTTTTGCCTAACTGCCTGAACAACATCTCCACTGAGGTGTCTAATAGGCATCTCAAATTTAACATGTCTAAGTTATAACGGGGGCTCAGTGATAAAGAATCCACCTGCCAATGCAGGGGATGAGGGTTCAATCCCTGGGTGGGGAAGATCCTCTGGAAAAGGAAATGGCAACCCACTCCAGTATTTTTGCCTGGGAAATCCCATGGACAGAGGAGCTTGTCAGGCTACAGTACATGGGATTGCAAAGGGTCGGACACAACTCAGAATGCACACACAACGTATAACTGAGGATTTAACCCCCTTTTTCTCCAAGTCTTCTTTCATTTCATGAGAGAACTTACATTCCACCAGTTAAGCAAACCAAAGCAAGAGTTATTTTTGATTTTCCTGTTCGTCTCACTCCCAATAGCCAATTCATCAGCAGGCCTACCAGCTCTATCTTTAGATTATATCCTGAAACCTACCAATTCTGGTGACTACTATTGCTGTTACCACTTCTACTGCTGCTGCTTCCACTACACCAACCAGGTCCAACATCATTATTTACCCACATGATTGCAATAGCCTCCGGTTCCCAATCATGTCTCCTTCCAGTTTATTTTTCACAAAATATTCAGAAAAATCTTTTAACAAACTGGATCATGTCATTTCTCTATTAAAAGTATCCAATGACTTTCTATTATACTTAACAACAAATTCCCAAACCCTAGGTTTGGCTTCCGTGATCTGACCGCTGTATAGCTCTGTGAGTTCATCTCCTGCTTTCCCTCCATCACCCACTCTCCTGTAGGTTCCAAACTGGCATTCTTGCTATTCTTTGAGCACAATACTCTCTTCTCAGGACCTCTGCACTGGCTGTTTCATTGGTTAGAATGCTCTTCCCCAGACTACTGTGTGCTGTGCTTCCTCTTCAATTTTGGCCTCAAGCACCACCTCCTCAGAGAGACCAGCCTATCTTAAGTATCTCCATGTCACTCTCTATGCCTTCACCTTGCTTTATTTTTCTTTATAACATCTGTCATTTCCTGAATAACATTACATATTTATTTGATTATATTCCATTTCTCCCCACTTGTTGTATTTCCAAGAGGTCAGGGTTTTGTCTTTACTCATAGAAATATCTCCAGCACCTGGAATAATTCCTGGCACATAGTAGGCACTCAATAAATATTTATTGAATGGATTATGGGTAATTACACATTTCAAAAAGCTCATACTAAGTTCCAAAGTACCAAGTATAATATACTTTACCCTCAAATTTAACTGCAACCCCCTCCTTCCCTTTCTCCTTCTTCCCTTTCATAATTTTTTATTTCAAGAATATAGTATACTTATTTTATTTTAAGCCATAGCACATTATTGAGATATATGCTTTTAAGCTATGGTATATTATTGAGATACAAATTTTTTTTCTTTAATATTGAATAAGTCTTTCCAATATTTCAGATTTAGGGTTAGGAGAGCCAGGAATATGTTTTGGAAGGAATTAGGAAAAGAGGAAATCAGTGTTATTTTCAGTTCCACCACTGATCAAAGTAACCACTGTGGCCAATTTGTCTCACATCTCAGAACATTTTAGTATCTGTAATAAAAAGTTATTAACAACATAAATTTTAAAAAGATCAACTCTTATTGAGTGCTTATTTTGTTCCATACATAATAGTACCTATGAGGTAGATACTATTATTATGCCTGTTTTAAAGATGAATCACAGAGAGTTATATTCTTCCCAGTGTTTCATGGCTAGTAAGTAGTGAAGCCAGGCTATCTGTTAGACCAAAACCTGGATGGTTGTAGAATGTTCTGAAAACTATTGAAACAATTCTTATTTTTCACTTCTACCTCTTGCAGTTTTATACCAGTGTGGAGGTATAGTGAGTGTTCTCACATAGATCAGAGAATCACTCACAATGTGCTCCAGTTTCACTGTAAAATGTTGGCAGGAAGTTGAAATAACCCATGGAGAAGTGTGCTTGATCTAAAGATTCTTGGTTGCCTAGAGATTCTCATTGCTTATTAGACTGGGAACATTTTGGCTTATTCATCTCTGTATCCATAGCACTCGGAATAGGACCCAGTATGTAACAGGTATTCAATTAATGCTGAGCAAATGAATAAATGAATGACCGGACTATAATGCCAGTGAAGCTAAAGATTCTATAATCATTCATTCAACATATATTTATTAAGAGTTAAAGCATTCACCTTAAGTCTCCGCATTTTCACAAATTCATTCATTCAGAGAGTATTTTATTAAGAGTTTATAGCATAAGTCCTGGTATGGCAGACCTCCAGGTCTTGCCACCTCTAGTTTTGTTTGCCAGTCAATTTCCCACTGACCCCCTATTTGACCACCTATATTTGGGTAGAAGGAATTAAAAGTCTACTTGCATCCTTTTTTTTTTTTAACCTGAGGGTGATGCCAGGTGGAAAAATCAGGGAGATGACTTTTTTCTCCTTTATCCAATTCACAAGCACCATGGACATTATTGCTGTTGCTTAGTCACCAAGTTGTGTCTGACTATTTTGTGACCCCCATGGACCATAGCCCATCAGGCTCCTTTGTCCATGGGATTTCCCAGGCAAGAATACTGGAGTGGGTTGCCATTTCCCCCTTCTGTGGGTCTTCCTAACCCAGGGGTCAAACCTGCATCTTCTGAACTGGCAGTCAGATTCTTTACCACTGAGCCACCAGGGAAGCCCATTAAGTGCTCTAAAAGCTGTAGGTTGATTTCTGCCTGTGTTGAATTCTTACAAAATATTTTTGATGTCCCAAGTTCATTCTCTTCTCACCATTTAGATGTCCCATGTGAGTTAGTTGTCTCTTCCCAACAAGATAGCAGGATTTTTGTGAATGGTTATCTCAAGTCTTCTTATTCTAGTGTCAGTTGCAATCAGTACAAACTGACCATTTTTGAACACTTACACTGTTCTATGTGCTTGGTTCACATTAACTTAGTCATTAGAACAATCTAATAAGGAAGGTGTGAATATTTCTATATCACTGGAGAAGAAAGAGAATGTGATGGGGTTGCAATTGAATCCATGTGTGTCCAGTTCCAAATGTCTTCAGCAACAAAATGCAGTACCAGGTTCAATTAATAAATAATCTTTGTCTTTGACTTTAGGCAAATATTTTTAAAAATTATTCTTTCTCACATCCATCAGGATAGTTATTATCAAAAAGTCAGAAAATAACAAGTATTGGTGAGGATACTGACATATTAGAACCTGGGTACACTGCTGGTGCAAATGTTAAATGATGCAGCCACTGCAGAAAACAGTATGGCGGCTCCCCCACAAAATTTAAAATAGAATTACCATATCATCCAGCAATTCCACTTCTGGGTATATACCCAAAAAAACTGAAAATAGGGTCTCAAAGAGATATTTGTATATCCATGTTACCTATGTTTATAGCAGCATTATTCACAACAGCTAAAATTTGGAAGCAACCCAAGAGACCATTGAGGGATAAACAGATAAGCAAAATGTGGTATATATCTACAGTGGAGTTTTATTTAGCCTTAAAATGGAAGGAAATTCTAACACACATTTTAATCTAGATGAACCTTGAGGATATTATGCTAAGTAAAATAAAAAGTGAAAGTGAAGTCACTCAGTCGTGTCCGACTGTTTGCGACCCCATGTACTGTAGCCCATCAAGCTCCTCCATCCATGGAAGTTTCTAGGCAAGAGTACTGGAGTGAGTTGCCACTTCCTTCTCCAGGGGATCTTCCCAACCCAGGGATTGAACCCGGGTCTCCCTCATTGCGGGCACACGCTTTACCGTCTGAGCCACCAGGGAATTCCATAAGTAAAATGCGGCGGTCATAAAAAATATTGTATGATACCATGTACATGAGATATCTAGAGTAAGTAAAATTCATAGAAACAGTTAGTATAATGGTAGCTGATAGGGGCTGAGAGGAGAGGGAAAGGGAAGTTATTTTTAATAGGTTTCAGTTTTGCAAAGTGGATAAGCTCTGGAAATCTGTTATACAACAATGTGAATATTCTTAACAACACTGAACTTTACACTTTAAAAAATAGTTAATATGGTAAATGTTATGTATTTGTATTTTACCAGAATTAAAAAAAAAAAATTCTTGGAGGGTAGACTGAAATACTATACAAGTATTGTGCTATGTCCAATGATACATACTCAATATGTACATGTAATTTTGCTATTAAAGAAAGTAGTTCTAAAAATGAGAGTAGTCAAATTCTTACACAATGCAATTATTTTAAATTTTGGACTTAAATTTTTACCATATTAAAAAATGCATATGGGCAATTTTTACACTAACTGGTGAAAGCTCAAGCCAACGTGTCATGTCTTTAAAACTTAGATGGTATTTTTCTTGGGGACATATATAAACATATATTGTGTGATGCAGACACACAGCTACACCACACAAACTCTGATTCTTTAACTTATTCTAAAAATGTGTACTATTTAATGAGTCAGTACCTTCCATGTGTGACAAATGTGGCTTGTTTATACTTTCCTTTCTTACATCTAAAATATTTTACATATTTGGTGCCAAATATCATGGTAAGACTTACCATATATTTCATTACATTTGAAAATAATATTCTATCTAGCTTATGTAATATATGAAAAAATTGAAAAAGAAAACTACATTGTGAGTGAGAAAATACCTTCAACGTCATAGCTTTCTGGTATATTGAGAGATAATCCCATTGTGTGTCATTTTCTATTAATAAAAGTTCATATGGACTTAGTATTTATAATATCATGATGTATTGTTTCTAATTCTTAAAATGCCAAAAAGTCTGACGTGTTTCAGTTTCTGTAGCATGAATAGATGCCCGTGGATTTGACAGGAAGCTGGGAAGTTTCGCTGCTCAAAGATATTGGCCTACTGTGGATATCTGAAGTGCACCAATAATGATTCATTGCTTTCTGTTAAGCTTTCCTCTAACTTAGTGGCTCTTTTCTAAATTGCAGATACTCCAGGAAGGAGTAATATACTAAGTAACTCACACCCTATTATGAAATAATTGATCATATCTTTTCTCTGATAGGAGGAGCTACAGGGGAAGTCTCGATGCAGGACTTGTGAAAGAAAGCTGGCTAAAGAAGATTCCAATCAGGTAAAGACTGCAAAGATTTTCTCTTCTACCTGAACAGAGAAACAAGTTCCTTGTCCTTTTTAAAAATGAATTTCTCAAATGTAAGTTTAAGCCTTGTGGATACAAGCAATGTGAAATGGAAATCTGGGACAATTACTTAAATTATTTCATTTTTAAAACCCCTCATTAAGGCTAAACAGGGATTTTTGGCTTAAATTATTCAACTGGACTAACTACATTAAAATTATCTAAAATTGCCTTGCTCTCTATTTCACCTTATCTGTTTAGAGAGACAGACCTTAGGCTGTGTCTGCTTTACCCTGTATGGATTGATTTGGGGCCAAAAAATTCAATTAATTCTATTCACAAAGGCCCTTCATGGAATGGAGCAAATGGAAAAATGAATGCTTCTGGTTTCTGGCTGCCCCCATTCTGCTCTCAAGCTTGGGAGGGTCTGAGCCTGATGTATTTAATGATCTCAGTTCTGCTGGTTCACTGTGGGTCTGCATGGGTGTATGCTTGGCATATTATTTTAAACATATGATCTTCAAAACCTGTTTTGCTTTGGGACAATCAGCAGAGCCAGTTTATTGTTCTGGAAGCAAAGAAAGCACACTGAGGCAATGTGTTGCTAGCTTACATCTACTGTATGCTTACCATGCATCGGGAATTTATTATGTCATGAATCTGAAGGCTATTGCCAAGTGGTGCAGCAGCTTCAACTCTATGCAACTTGGCTCTTCAGCCATTGGCACAAGTGCAGGTCAATGCTTAAAGGCCAGGAGTATGGGCTCCAGACTTTGGGTTTACATAACCATATGTGCCTCAGTTTCTCTCTGTAAAACAAGAGTAATAATACTTCCTGTCTCACAGTGTTGTTGGGAGGATAGAGAGTGAAAAGAGTAAAACACTTAAAAGAGTGTCTGTGCATAGTAAATTACTTAATAAATAGTTCCTGTTATTTTTAATGTCATTATTACTATAGTCCCTATAGTTAATGTAAGCAACACTTCCCAAAGGGATTGTGTGGAAATTCCTGTATTTGTCACTAAATTTACCCCTACCCTGATCGTTTATTTCCCCTTGCACCACTCCCATTCACCCACCATTATACATTCTTAAAAATTAAGGTTAGGTTTGGGACAGAAAATTTAGGCAGAGTTATAAATCAAGATCAAACAAGCTATTTTGGTCCATTTGACAGTCACACACTATTTATCTTTTTACTTAAAAAAACTATCCTAAACGTCATCACAATGATGGGATTTGTGCAGCACTTTATGGTGTTAGCATATTTTTATACTCATTGTTTTATCTGATGTAACATCACTCTGTAAGGATTGTGCAGGTGTGACTTCCTTCAATAGAAATTATGTTTCAGAGAAGTCAAATCTTTTGCAGAAATACTCCCCACTGGTGGGGTTGAGGGGATGCTCTGACTGTGGAACCTGGGGCAATAAAAGTTGAGGGAAGAAGCAAGAAAAATGTTTGGTATTAGCCTAGGAGTCTTAAGCTATTGGGACTGTCGATACCAGGCCTAAGTCCAAGGGCAAGAGTGAAGGAATGCTCAGAACGGAAAAAGAGAGGGGGACAAAAAGTTTAGGAAAGCAGAAAAGGGAAAGAAAAAGCAAGCCGGGAAGAGGTGGAGAGACTGAGATGAATGCAGGGTGCTGACAGCAGTTTCTCCCAAGTTGCTGACTACTTACACCTAAAAATGGAGGTTCCTCAACAACAGGGTCTTTATCTAGGTCCTTAATTTCTCCTCCTGGCACTTAGTGTAGTATTGTTGAGTGCTTAATGAATTGTTCTCTCTTGTGCAGAAGACTTCCATTACAGCAGCCTCTGTGAGCTTAAATGATGGGAAATGGATCATTTGTCCCATTGAGAAGAAAGGAAGACCTCCTATGAAGTCAAGGAATTGGATGAAAATGATGGGTATTCTCTGGGGTGGTTGAAATTAGAGCTCTGCGGTCTGGAAAATAAACTTTGCTTCAGTGCAGATACATTTATGGAAACATCAATAAACACTGTGATTAAACTGCAGATAGAATTCCATCAGAGAGAACAATTCAAATAGTATACAAAGTTATTTTAAACCCTAAACTCCTATTCATATTTGCAGGTAAAAATTACATTTTAATCAACCAGATGGATTATTTAGACGGTTTTGTTAAATTCAAATTCCATGAAAGTAAAAATTTAGTGCCACAGGTTATAAAAAATTTACTTTTCCTACCCTTTCTTTGGTGTGCACTTGGCAAAAGCAGCTTGTTAACATTGAAAGTTTTGGTGGAGGCAGAGACTGTTTCATTCAAGAAATAATTATTAAGTAGCTATTATGTGGTGAGCATTAGGCTTATACCGGGGGTGTCCTGACAGAGTTTTTGCTCTTGAGGAGATTAAAGTCTTTTGGACATTAGAACACAGTGTGACAATGACAAAGGCTCCTAGAGATTCAAGCACAAAGGATGGTGGGAGCTCACTGGAGGGACAGTTAGGAGAATCAGCTTGATCTGTGCTCTAGTTCTCTACCTGGTGAAAGAGTTGGTAATGGTGATGAGTCATTCTCTGTAGAGAGCTGCAGATGTGCAAAAATAGAGAGATGGGAATATTCAGGAGTTGAGGATGCCGGCTGGAGTACAGATGGGGACTGGAAAAGGAGACAAGAATAGGAAAAGTTGGAAGTTTATTTGGAATGCCATGGGGGCACCATTTCAGGAATTTAAGCATCTTCTCAGCGCTGGGGGCAGAAGGAGGGGGCAAAAGAAACAGCATAAAAGAGACAAGAAAGAGCTGCTTAGATACAATTAGGTGATAAGCTCTGCATTTTAAATAAAGCCCTCTGGGCTGCCAAGGGTGGAATGGGTTGGGAGAGAATAGGTGTGATTGAGTGTAGTTGGGGATGAATGGAGGAGGCTAAATAAGAGGCCATAGCAGTAATGGAGAGAAGGGGACAAGTTTAAGGAACACGAAAGTGGAAGAGTTATTGGAACTTGGTGAGTGAGAAGGAAGAGTCTAGAAGACACAGGTTTTAGGCTGAGGATCCAGTGCTTTCTTTTAAGAGATGGTGTAAGAGGGAAGATGATTTAAGATGGCTGAACTGGGGGAAGAACTGTTGAAATTAGCATTGTCTGGAACGGTAAGCATCTTGGTTTCCTGGCTCTGTCTTCTGGTAACTTCTCTAAAACATTGCTTTTTTTTTTTATTGTCCTGCCCTATCTTCCCTTTCTTTCTGTCTGTGACTCCCTCTTACTCTATCTCATTGTAGTTTTCTTTCATCCTCACCTGGCCCTTCTAATGCTTCTTTCCTGATTCTCCTCAGTTCGCTTCCTCCAACCCACACCTACTGAAACTCAGCAAACACACACACTTGCAACAGAGAGAACAAATACTGAACCAACATTTTTGTTAACTGCTTTGTGGAGAGGGATTTGTCAATGCATTTGTTCTAAAGAATTCTCTTTTAATAGATAATTTTGTGTGTGTGGAAACCAGATCAGCAAACCACTGTTACTATGGCCTATCCACAGAGACCTGGAAATTGCTATACTAAGAGGAACTGATTAAAAGGTATTTTACCTGTTTGGAATAAAACTCACAATCTGTTCTTGAAAATTGTTGCTACTACTTGGCCAAGGGTAATTTAGGATAGGACTATACCGTTTGTTACATATTCTAGGGCTGTGACTTGTGATTTTTTGTCTATAGACAACAGACTCCCTCCACAATCAGATAAACGCAACACATGAACACTGAAGGGGACCCATTCAGAACAGCGGGAACCATGGAACAGGGAGCACCTAAGCTGATTATCAGTGGAAATAGGGATACCACCAGATACAGAGCTATGACACAGGTCGGGCAGATCCACCATAGAGAAACAGTGTTTCTTAAGCATACCCTTCTGTGATGTTGTGTAAGGGTCTTGCTTACAAATCCAAGAAAATCTGAACATTGGATCATTTGGATGTGTGAGTTCTGATGATGTCTGACCCACTGAGTGAATGCTACCCTGTCTTAGGAAAACAAAAGGTAAGGGGAGTCTGACAGCCTTTCACAGTGGAAAGAGGCAAAGTCTGCCTGGTCTTCACCCAGAACACGGACACACACCTTAGAGGTACTATGGTAGATAATTAAACTTCATCTGTCCAGGCAGCCTGACATAGGCAATTTAAGGGCAGGGATTCTACCATATAGGGGCCAGTTTGTTCCTGCCTCCATTGCTCACTTCCCAGCAGGGTGACTTTGAGTAAATTACTTAAACTCTCCAATTGAGTAAATAAACTCTCCAAGCCCCACTTTTCTCTCTGTAGATGAAGAATGACATTATACACCATGTTGGGTAGTGATGAAAAGTAACTGAACTACTGTGCTTAGTCTGTTGCCTGGCATGTAATGAAAGTTCAATAAATGTTAACTGGTGCTGTTAGTGGTTATCTGATGGGAAGATGCAACTGGAACCAGAGAATTCCAACAAAGGGCTCTGTAAAATAAAGATGTTTTCATGTCATGGCATTAAGAAACTGGTCTTTGGGGATCTGGTTATAGTGGATTTGCTACAAGAAATAACCCTATACTACAAAAACATTCTTGGGCTTCCTAAAGTGGTGCAGAATCTGTCTGTCAATGCAGGAGATGCAAGAGACACGGGTTCAATCCTTATGTGGGAAGATCCCCGGGAGTAGGAAATAGCAGCCTGCTCCAGGATTCTTGCCTGGAATTCCATGGACAGAGAAGCCTGGTGGGCTATAGTCCATGGGGTTGCAAAGAGTTGGACATGACTGAGCATACAACTCACAAAAGCATCCTTGGGGTTTGTAAAAGTCTTGTTTTCCTTTCACTCACTGTCACCATAATCAACAGTATTCTATAAACTGCTGTCATTTAAAATCACTTTTAGTCTCTAGCTCTGATCACTCTTCACCCAAAATCAATTACCAGCTTGCATAAAGAGTTTCCATGGTGGCTCAGGCAGTAAAGAACCCTCCTGTTATGCAGGAGACCTGGGTTATATCCCTGGGTCGGGAAGATTCCATGGAGAAGGGAATCACAACCCACTCCAGTGTTCTTGTCTTGAGAATCCCATGGACAGAGGAGCCTGGTGGGCTACAGTCCATGGGGTTGCAAAGAGTTGGACATGACTTAGCAACTAACATTTTCTTTTCACTTGTTTCATAGGGCCTTTCCACATGACATGTGAAGAGTCTGCCACGAAGCCAGAATCCTGACTCTGGTTTCGTCCATCTTTAGCATCTCTTCATTTCCTTCTTTCTTAATGTGGATTGCCAGGGAAATTCAGAATCTTCTGGAAGAGAATAGAGCAATGGTCCTCAATTCTGACTGCATCACAATTAGTTAATAAAGGTAAGTGCCCAGGTGCCTGATGCTGAATCCACAGAGGGCAGCCTACCTAATTCACCATACAATGTCCCATGTTGTCCTTGTCAAATCAGAAGCCAAGGACCTTGGCTGTATTAAGCAACCAAGAGACTTGTAAACATGCCCCTGAAGTTATGGGGTTCTGCACGTGCCTCTTGGGGCCAGCGCCCAGGTAGGAATCGGACCTGTCTGGACATCATTCTCTACTTACAGGCACTTTCTGACTTCACACATGACCTCTGTCCCTGGCATTTGTCATTGACTCAAACTTTTCCCATTGTTCTTGTAAAATAGGAGAAATATAGGAGATGTGTTTTCCTTCCAATGTGAATGTATTCTTTAAAAGAGCCTCACAACAAAACTTGCTTCCATACCTAAAATAAATTTGTGAGGAGTTCTCTGGGTAAAGAGAAGATGATCTCTTGTCTGTCTATCTTCTGGAAGGTTTCCCTTTATTGTTAAGTTCTTTCCTCTGGGGCAGTCTACTGTTTTAGACTCTCAAATGTACCCCCTCCCCCGACTAACTTGGCTGTAATAGCTGAGGTTACAGACCGAGGGAAGCATGCCTCACTGGAGCCCTGTCTTTTAACAGTTTAAAGTTAGCATCTATTAAAGCTCAAGCTGCCTCTACTATGAAGTTTATTCACAGGTAAAATTTAAGGTTAAAATGTTTTTGTCAGTACTAATCTGAAAGTTGTCATTTTTCCCCATAAATCTGGTTGCATATCCTTCATTGCCCCCAAATTAAAATAGACTTGTGAGCATTTTTCAAAAAATGCTTCTTCATTCCAGGGTATTTGTAAGTGGTACTGGAAAATGAAAATGTTTCCTGATGAAAAAAAGATTTGAGAAATTCTAGAAAAACACGTTGGTTTCTTCTCTACAGGACTTATCAGAGCATTTAACAATCACAGGATTATTCACTGTGGTTGTAGTATTTCCCTCAAGTTATTTTCCCATAAAAATCTTTTTATCACAGAGCATTTATGAAGACTAGGTTTTGGGGAAACTGCTTTGGTAAAATGGTGTCCTAAATTTTTTAAATAAGAACTGTAGAACAGAGAAGACAGAAGATATGTATCTTGACATAAAAATTGGTATACATGATCTGACATGTTCTATGACAATAGGAAAATTTGAAATTGGATCTGCTTCAAATAATCCAGAACTTTTGATCAATGTGTACTTCATGCCAAGATGGAGATGGGAGATGACATAGCCATGGCCAGCTTTGCCACGCAGCCATCTGAAGACAAAGGTCTTTGATATTATTCTCAACAGCTGGCAGCATCACTGAAAAAGTGTGTGCAAATATTAAAAATGAGGTGGATCCGGACCAATCCTAACACTGCTGCCTAGAGAGTTAAGAGATTTGGAGCAAAAATCATGAGACCTTTCCAAAATAGGCGCGGCGTTAAATTTTACCAGAGATAAGCAGGCAAGATATAAAGTGTGGGACAGCTGTTGTGGCTGATACTGCTCACTAGACAGGCAGAAATATTGTATCAACTCCTTCGTTAGCACCAGTGTAGTAACCATTAAGAATGAATCACATTCACACTGTTCTTGTTTAAAGCATCTACTGATTCACTCCACAAATATTTACTGGGTGCTTACAAAGTAGTAGCCTCTGTCCTAGTCACTTGGGTTACAGCGGTGACAAAATAGGTAATGTCTCTGGTCTTGCATGCCTACTGTCTAGTTTAATCTTTATAATGTCCCCATTTAACAGAACAGAAAACTATGAGATTGTGACTGTAGATCTTCAAGTCTGCAAAGTATTTTAGAAAAATTTTTAGTCACACTCTTCATTTTACTCATGAAGAGATAAGTTTAAAGGGTTATCCTTTTTGACAGAAAATAGTGACAGCAAGGATGAAAAACCAAGTCTTCTACCTTCCAATTCTGGTCTCTCCCTGGTGCTGTATGCTGCTCAGAAAACTAATATGAATTTGTATGAGGTAGGCAGTCAGTAAAAGTATAATTCTCAGAGAGTGGCCACAGTCTCCGCCCTAACACAGTAGGAATTTGACTCGGTCAGCTCAAGGTGCTAACTGAAAATCCAAAAGAAGCAGTGGCTTGAGGACCATGCCAAATAGTATTTCTAAGGTTAAAAGGGGGAAGGGACTCCCCCCCTTCCCCACCATTAACTGAGAAGGATGAAGCAAATGGTCCCAGAACTCCTGCTTACATTTTGCTGGATTATGAAAGCACAGTGAATGTGCTCCAATTTAAACTTGGCCAGACGCTGGGGGATTAAGTTTCACGACACAAGGAGTTGGTACTGCAATCCTTGTAAGTTCCTCATGAGAAGATGAAGCTCTTATATGTCATTACATGTAGGGAAGAGATTTAAGAATCATATTCCTGTTATAAACAGTATTAGAAATCAGTATTTTATTTCTCCTTGATTGCAAATCTAGGAATGTCAAGGGAGAGAATGTACTTCATGGAATGTAGAAAACTTGATTAAAAAAGCCTTAATTGGTGAAAATGTATCAAAGCAAGTGAAGCAAATAGCACACATTTCACATTTCAATGTTCTTTTTTGCTTTGAGTTACCTGAAAAGATATTAGATTGATTGACTGAATGGATGAATGAAAGGGGATTTGGTGAGTATCAATAAACAAACATGTATTAAGCATCTACTATGTGCAAAATGTTGGGCCCGAAGAAGCCAGTTAGACATCTGCTACCGAAATTATGGAATCACATGATTTACCTTTTGGAAACTTAATTTGGTATGGATGGTATGATTTAAAATACCATTTGCAGTATGACCTATAATAATTGCTGTTATTTTTTGAGATGATGTTATATTGGCCCAGATCCTTCTGAGGTTGGTTCTGACATTTATAAAGGAGCAGTTAGCTCTTTTGCAGACAGCAAGCTCACCATCCTTGCATACTTGTATCTAAAATAGTCCTAAAATTCTCTTTATTGCCACTACACTGTTTCCTAAAATGAAGCATGAGATCATGGTAGTATTTAGTTATTGGTTCAGTTTTCTGTCTTCTTAGATCTTTTTAAAGCTCCTACGTCCTTACAGAATGACCTCCTATTTAATGTCTGATCACATGATCAGCTATTTACAAAGTGCTGGTGTTCTAATTTGATTCCTTTTGATAACATAAGAGGACATTTGTTGTAGGGTCTTTGGTAAGGATTATTTACTCTCATAGTCTTTTGAAATTGTGCAATGGCAGAAAACAGATGAACTAAACAGTAGTATTTTATAAGAAATTAAGTTGATCCTTCTGAAAAGGAATTTCTTCCAACTATTTCCCTTTATTGATAATATAGTTCTAAATGAAACAGATGAAAAACTCAGCCAGTGAATGTGCCAAGCCATGCTTTGTTAACTTGATTATAAAAATATATTGTATCTATGTATTATATATATCACATTTTATTTGCATAGGAATATATGCATTTAATTTAAAAAATTGATTTGTACTTACACTATTTGTAGTATTATTTACTAAAATTCTCATCTTACAACCCATGGCTGAAAGTTTCTTTAAGGCAAACTTGTTAAATACCAGTCCCCAACTTTATTGCAAATCTATTTTGCATACATAATGCATTCCACACTCTTGCAAGATGCAAGTCACTATTCCCTAATAACATTCTTACATAGCATATTACATTTTTTTCCTTTGCAGGAATGAAATATCCCTCTGAGTTTGCATTATCTTGTTTTGTGAAAGCTTGGTAAATTTTACCTCTGACCTTAGACAATTGGTTGTGATCTTATGGAGAGGATATAAAACATTATTCTTATGCAAGTCTCCATGAGTGGCTATTTTTGCTCTTAGTTCTCAAAAGGAACAAGTAAATACTGCAGGACAAGTTATTTTTAAAGGATTTTAAATAGTGTTTGTTATTTCAAGGCATTAACGTGTAAAATTTCTTAGAAAATACTGGTCAGTTGTGTTTATTGCCTTATGTCAACACGCTTGTCATTTTGAGTAAGTGTCATAATCCTAGAAGAAGATGGTTTGCACTCCTTGGGTCAGATCCTAATCTAAGAAGTGTTCTGTGTATCCCTGCATATCTCTCAAAGTATCTGTGGCTGTACAACTGTAAACATCTCGCTTCTCATAGCACAGCACATGCATATTGGAAATGCTTAGATTCTTCACAGTGCAAATGCAAATTGGGTACCAATATGGAATAATGGAAGGGTGCTGATCCACTTGTAATTGTCTCCCTTTTTATCCTTTCCATCATCTTTACATTGTTGGCATAGTTAGGGTAAGCCAGTTATATTGAAGGGTACAGGCTGAGCAGAGACCTGGAATCCAGGTTTGGATTTGCCCACAAGTAGCTACTAGACTTTGAACTTGAACTGCTGAGCTTCAGTGTCCTTAGAAATGAAAGATTTGTAAACAGGCAGCTCATGGCTTAAATCTAATGTGCACAGGCATTTTGTTTGGGCTACATACTGTTTTAAAAGTCAGGAAATTTTACCTAAGATTTCTAGTATCTCTTAAGAAATAGAAAGATGTGACACATGGAGCCTGCATTCTCAAACAACAATTTCCTGGGCCCTGTAGATTCTTTGGTTTGCCATCCAAGCACTTGTCTGAGTTTTATTCCCTTGATCTTCTATAATGGTATGACTCTTTGGCTTTGTTTCAAGAAACATGGTGGGAAAAGTTTAATTCCTCTTAAAATTCATTTGACATGTTACTTTTGTTGCTGCTTTACAACGTCTTAGTTTTTCTTTGATTCCACTCTGACCTTACACACTTAACAAAAGATACAGCTCTCTACCTATGTATGGTCTGTCCTCTGACCCCTCTGCATGGGCAAAAGTCGGGGGAGAAACCTTGGCTTTATTTTTCATACCTGCATTTAAATTTTCTCCTTCAATGATTTTACCTCCAGATAGATAATGTAAAATAACTTATTGTCATTTCTGTGAAAATTAGAGAAATTGTGACTCTCTACTTATAAAATCCAGAAAGTATGTAGAACAGAGAATAGAATAATGACTCTCAATTTTTGAAGCTGTGCTCCTTCACATTTTTCAGTTACCATACTGTATCTAATCAGATTCTCACAAAGCAATGCTATGCATGCAACGATTCTCCTATAACTCTCTTTGGAGATAGAGGCCAGCTGCTGTGGTGAGGGTTAGCTGCTTCTTATGGCTTGGGATCATCTTTCATTAAAAATCACAGATGGTAGTATATCCTTCTCACCATAAGAACTGATATAAGCTTTGGTCAGGAGAAGGAAGAATGCATGACCATGAAAAACTTCTTCAAATAAAATATCCCTGAATCAATTGACATGTACTTTCAGTTGAATCCTCATCCCTAATTCTTGGTGAGAATCAATATAGCCAATAAAAATCCAGGTTAGTGAAATAACCCTGGATCTATGTGGAAGGGGTAAGGGGAGGGGGGAGGAATGTTCAATAAAAGAAATTTATATCTGGTTGATTTATTAAGAATTGATTTTATATTGACAAAATATAAGTAGCAACATTAGAGAGATGGTTTAGAGAAAGACAATGCTGCTGTTGCTGTTTAGTCACAAAGTCATGTCCAACTCTTTGTGACCCCATGGACTGTAGCCATCAGGCTCTTCTGTCCATGGGACTTCCCAGGCAAGAATACTGGAGTGTGTTGCCATTTCCTTCTCGAAAGGATCTTCCTGACCCAGGGGTAGAACCTGCATCTTGTGCTTGGCAGGCAGATTCTTTACCACTGAGCCACCTGGGAAGTCCCAGAGAAAGACAATATGCATTTGCTAAACTAAAACATTAGTTTCTAATTAGGTTCTTACAACATGACCACTCTTCAACAGCTGTGGAGCAAGGCAAATGTTGCTTTTCTAATCAAATGTGATCACTGAAGAACTTGGTTACTGACAGCTAAGGACCATCTAAAGATAAAGCAAAGTTTTGCAAGATGATACTCTTTCACCTGCTGATTAAACTGTGAAAAATCTGTGAGCCCAAATGCAAATTTCCCTGTTCCTGTTTTACTGGACAAGCTCCCAGGACTAGATTAGAGCTAATGCAAATTAGAGAATTTCCACCAATTGATTCAGGGAAATAGCTAGCTTGAAACACAAACCTCTTGGCAGTGAGGTCCTGCACAAAAATACAGAAATATGAGCTTTGATATAGTTAAGGAGCATAGGGGGCAATAAGGTTCTTTACTATAGAATTATTTCTCTGTATAGGAAGCAGATTAGGAACCAGATTCTCAATTTGTGGTTTGATCCTTTCTTTTTTCCTCCTCATCTCTTGTTTGGTTCTCTTTGCTCAGTGTTGACTATCTGCTGAAAGTGAAACAGAACATCATAGGATAGACTCTCTTTTTCAGTATGTGCTTCTGCAGTATGCATTTCCCTAAGTCTCTCATTGGGAAATTCATTCCAAAAGAATGTTGAAAGCATAAGGGGGTACATTTTGTGAGACATATAGGCAGCAAATAAATGGGGTAAAAAAGACTGGTGAATTGATCTCTGCTTCATATTTGACTACACCTTTAAAAAAAATTCCATGGAAAATGAGTGTAACATTTAAAATATTTTGTTATGAAAACCTAGACACGATTCCACAAAAGATAAAAATGTCTGGAGGCATTATTTTTATGGATGTTAATCTCAAGCTCTTTCATATCCAATCATGACTGGGCTCCAGAAATTCCTTAATAATATAAGGAATTTGGTAAATTTTTATAACAACTTGTTCTCTGGCATCTTTGGAGCCCTCATGATCTGCTGTAGGATCATCATTTGCCAAACTGTTCAGGAAGGATAATAATTAGTCCTGGGCAAACATTTAAAAAGTGAATTAGCAAAATAGAGGTGGGGCTAGAGACTATTCTATAAGCTTCATTTATATTTAAGCTTGAAAGGGGTCCTAGGGTCAGATGGACTAACACCTTTATTTTACAGATAAGAAAACTGAAGACCAAAGAACGTAAATGCCACAATTTACGTTATATAACAGCTGTAGAACCAGAATGAATTCTTGATTCCCAGCCCAAGGCTTTGTTATTAGGGCCTGCTGCCTTAGATTTTCCTACCAGATCTGTTGGCTTGGGTAGAATTCTAATAATTCTGATAAAAGTTTGTTTTGTGAAGCCTGCATCACATTATGTCCTTTCAGCATTGTAAAAAGGAGCTTAATTTGAATTTCCTTGTAGCATACTGCACCAACAAGTGTACCAGCTTAGCCAGTACAGTACCATCACTAGGCTCCAAGAACACTGTGTAACTTTTCCCACCTGATGCTAGCCCCTATCTGTCATGCTCAGATTTAATTCTGAAAGGCTGCCCAATTTCTCCTGTATGTGACTAATCTTACAGAAAATGCTACTGTTAGTGTATGGTGATTTTCAAGAAATCTCCCCTCCCCTAAACCTGCTTCAAATTAATGCACAGAAATAAACTGAGTTATTTTTTCCATAGAAAATATCAGCTTAAATAACCAGAACATAAATGACAAACTAGTTGAATATTAAGTTGAGATATCTAAGTTTACATAAAAATAGCTATTGTGCTAAATCATGGAGCCAAAGCCAAGTATGCATATGAGACCTATCCTTGGGGTTTCTTAAGCTGTCTGTTTTGAATACTAGGCATCTTGAAATCATCATTTTGGGTATCAAACTTGTCCCTCTTTTGTTTTTGTTTTCTGAAAAATTTATAAAGCCAGACTGCTCAGTGCAAATGAAATTCTTCCTCCAGAAAGAAAAGAGAAAAATCTGAACATAGAGAAGGCCCATCTTAGAATATCTGTGACTCAAAACTATCTTTGAGCATTATTTCTGGGTTTGAGTAATCTTCAAGGGTTATAGGTGCCATAAAAGTCATGGCATGGAAGAAGGAAAAGATGGTGATGGAAAATAAAAAGGAAGAGTAGAAGAAAAAGCAAAGGAGAGAGTAAAAGGAGAGAATGGGAGGGTGGTAGAGTATTTTTAGAAATGTTCCAAGTATGTTTGTCCTGTGGTCTCTCACTGTTAGGTTGTTGTTGTTTTTAAAAAACAGCTTTATTGAGTTATAAGTGACTTGTCTTAAAATTCACTTATTGCAAGTATACAACTCAATAATTTTAAATACTTTGAGTTTATCATTTCACTGTCACTTGGCTTCCATTGTTTCTGATAAGAAGTTAGTCATTAAAAGCATTGGTGTTCTTTTATTCCCCTCTCTGTTCTTCAGCTTGGAAAATTTCTACAGATCTATTTTCAAGTATCTCCCAGATTTCACTGCCATATTACACTTTCTGTTGAAACTATCTGGTCAGTTTTTCGTTTCAGTAAATCTATTTTTCAATACTAGAATTTCCATTTAGTTCTTTTTATAATATAATTTGACTTCCCTGGTGGCTCAGATGGTAAAGCGTCTGTCTACAATGCGGGAGACCCGGGTTCGATCCCTGGGTCGGGAAGATCCCCTGGAGAAGGAAAAGGCAGCCCACTCTAGTACTCTTGCCTGGAAAATCCCATGGACAGAGGAGCCTGTTAGGCTACAGTCCATGGGGTCGCAAAGAGTCGGACATGACTGAGCGACTCCATTTCCACTTTGTATCTCTTATTGAGATACTCTTTTTGCTGAATCACTGTCATCATATTTTCTTTTAATTCTTTAAATATTATAGTTTCCTTTCATCTTTTGAACATATTTATAATAACCATTTTCAGGTCTTTGGTAAGTCCAACGTCTGCTTATCTCAGAGACCGTTTCTATTGACTGCTTTTTCCTCTGAGTATGGGTCATAATTTCTTGATTCTTCACATACTCATAATTTTGTTGTTGAATACTGGACACTTTAGATAATCTCTTGTAACAACTCTAGATTCTGAATTTTTTTCCTTGAAAGATTTGTTGTTTGTGTGTTTAATAACTTGCCTGGAATACATGTGAAGTCTGTCTCCTTGCAATGCATGGCCCCCGATATCTGTATTCTCTTTCTCTTTACTTTTTTCTTATTTTATTTTTAAGTCTGACTTTGTAGGGATCATTTCTCTGCCTATGTAGCTTAGTGTTCAGCCAATAATTGATCAGAGGCTGTCCTCAAATACAGAGTCACTGTGGCTTCTATTCACTGCTAATTTGTTTGTAAGTAGGTCAGAAAGTATATTCAAACTTCAGGTAACTTTCAAGTCTACATCAGCTTTTACTTTCTGCTGGGTTCTCTTGTTTTTCCTCTTCATATACCCAGACTCAGCTTCATCAGCCAGGAACATGCAGGTGGCTGTGCACATGCATAACCTCTGATCAACCCAGGATAATTGAAGAGTTTATCCCATATATATATTTCACTTCCCACAGTTCAGTTCAGTTCAGTTCAGTCGCTCAGTCATGTCCGACTCTTTGCGACCCCATGAATCGCAGCACACCAGGCCTCTCTGTCCATCACCAACTCCCGGAGTCCACCCAAACCCATGTCCATCGAGTCGGTGATGCCATCCAACCATCTCATCCTCTGTCGTCCCCTTCTCCTTTTCCATTTCTTCCTCTTTTTGTCTTCCCCTTTTCCACTTCTCACAACTCTCTATTAAAAGTCTGGCTAGTCTACAAGTCTAGTACTTGCTCCAAACATGCCAGCAACCTCAGGCTAATGGAGTCCTAGTCCTTCTTTGTCATCAGATCTCCTTTTTAACTGTTCTGTTTAGTTCAGTCACTCAGTTGTGTATGATTCTTTGTGACCCCATGGACTGCACCACGCCAGGCTTCCCTTTCTATCACCAACTCCTGGAGCTTACTCAAACTCATGTCCATTGAGTCGGTGATACCATCCAACCACCTCATCCTCTGTTGTCCCCTTCTCCTCCCACCTTCAATCTTTCCCAGCATCAGGGTCTTTTCAAATGAGTCAGTTCCTCACATCAAGTGGCCAAAGTATTGGAGTTTCAGCTTCAACATCAGTCCTTCCATTGAATATTCAGGACTGATTTCCTTTCTTTGGCACTCAGTGTTCTTTATAGTCCAAATCTCACATCCATACATGATAACTGGAAAAACCATAGCTTTGACTAGATGGACCTTTGTTGGCAAAGTAATGTCTCCGCTTTTTAATATGCTGTCTGGGTTTGACATAGCTTTTCTTCCAAGGAGCAAGCATCTTCTAATTTCATGGCTGCAGTCACCATCTGCAGTGATTTTGGAGACCCCCAAAATAAAGTCTGACACTGTTTCCCATCTATTTGCCACAAAGTGATGGGATGGGACCAGATGCCATGATCTTAGTTTTCTGAATTTTGAGTTTTAAGCCAACTTTTTCACTCTCCTCTTTCACTTTCATCAAGAAGCTCTTTAGTTCTTCTTTGCTTTCTGCCATAAGGGTAGTATCATCTGCATATCTGAGGTTATTGATATTCTCCCAGCAATCTTGATTCCAACTTGTGCTTCATCCAGCCCAGCATTTCTCATGATGTACTATGCATATAAGTTAAATAAGCAGGGTGACAATATACAGCCTTGACGTACTCCTTTCCCAATTTGGAACCAGTCTGTTGTTCCATCCAGTTCTAACTGTTACTTCTTGACCTGCATACAGATTTCTTAGGAGGCAGGTCAGGTGGTCCGGTATTCCCATCTCTTTAAGAATTTTCCACAGCTTGTTGTGATCCACACAGTCAAAGGCTTTGGCGTAGTCAAACTGACAGTACTCCAAAACAAGGGATTCCTCTCCAGCAGCAGCAACGGCAACAGTGCTTATTGTTTTCACAGCCTGTCCCACTCTGGCTGAACTACTGAAGGAGGGGTGGTTGCAACCCCAGGCAAAATGCCACAGATTGGTGCTGTTCTTACCCCAAGTTTAGTCATTTTCATGAATAAATATTTCTCAGTTTGTTATATGTGTCTGGTTAAATTCCAGAATGTTTAGATAAATGCTTTAGATTTTTAGTCTGACTTTAGAGCTGCTTTTGAGAGACAGGATTTTTTTATTTCCTTATGCTGTCATACTGGAAGTTGGAAGTCTCCTACACTTAGTTTTCATGACAAGATCTTCATTGAAGATGTGTCCATATCTTTTGCATGTGGATATATTAATAAAAGGTCAGCCCCTGTTCTAAAAGTCATGCACTATATTTGCTATTATGTTCCCCCCAAAGAAATACTCCATTCATCATCCATACATCAAGAAGCAAACAGGCTTAAGCTTTATCCATAGCTCTTTCTCTATTTCCTTGTGAATGAATTTTCAGTGTTCTGATTTCTGATTGCTGATAACCAGGGTGCAGAGGATTATTTTTCCCCTTGGCAACAATAGCTGCCATTTAGTTTTCAGGTTGGGAGATTTGATAACAGAGAAGGGCATTATTTTTCTGCCTTTTTGGTAACAAATATTTAAAAAGAAGTAAGAATGTCTACTATTTAGTGAGTGCTTACTATGATGCTAGGAACTTTGTTAAGTTTTTACACCTTTATGTGTAATTATCTCCATTATGAGGCTTAGAAAAAGTAACTTACCCAAGGTCACTCAACCAGTAAGTTGTGAAAAAAGGATTCAAATTCAGGTCGGTTAGATGCCCAGTTCCATGTTGTTAGTAACCATTCTAGACGCCTTTGGGATACTACTACTCCCAGGCATCAAGCAGGCAAACTTGATCCATTCTTGTTTTGAGAGACTGGTCTCAAATAAGGTGCCATTGGTAATGATCTGCTATGGAGATTCTTGTCTCTCTCAACTGAAAACTTCCTTCTTCAGCCTTTCTTTACTGGCTTATTCAGTTTAGTAGTACTCTGGATAATAAAGGAAGGGATTTAGGGAAAGATGTGTTGGGTCTCCTGGGAAGCAGCACCTAAAATGGAAATTAGTATACTAGAGATTTATTAGGAAATCCTCAAGGAAATAGAAGGAAGTAGAATTGGGCAGAGGAACAAAATTGAGCCACGGTGAAATTTCAACAGTGTCCTCAGACAGCCCTAAAGGGAGTTCAGATATGATAACCTGTTCAGAGTTGTAGAGTAGAGGCTTTTCGACCACCAAAGATTTGTCACTGGATATAGGCCACCCTGGGGTAGGCATGTGATTTTAGGTAAGGTAGTGCTGTTTAGACTGATAGCTCTTAGCCAGCAGCACTTGCCACAAGCTGGGGAAAATAAGTCCTCTGTTCTTAAGGGAAATCTGGGCATCCAGCACAACTGTTTATATACACACTTTTTCTTTCTGGAATTCTTTTCTTCCTTTAATTTGGTCAAAATTGTTTGTTTGGAGAAAGTATTTTTTAAAATTGAGGTATAACTGACATATAACATTATACTGGTTTTAGATGTACAATATAATGATATATGTATATATTATAATTCTTTGTCCTTTCAATTATTTAAGCAAAATAAAATTTTTCAGTGTGAATATTTCTGCCAGGCTCTGTGTGAGAGGTTGGGGAAATGACAATGAAAAATACATACCAAGTTACTGTTCTTGTAATGTTTATAGCCTAAGGGAGGATATTTGTATTTAATCTCCTTCCTTAAAGTCTCTTGGTTAATCAGAAATTGGTTCTAGGTCAGTAACTCAATGTAGCCTAATTTAAGCCAATTTTAATCACTCATCCAAGCCTTATGCACTTGGCTATTGTTTTCCAAATCCTTTTAAATTAGTGGATAGCTTTCTTGGGTTGAATTATACTAGACTATGTTTAGAAACTTTCACCATTTATAAATTTACCATTATCAGCTTAATGGACTGTTAGCTGAGGGAAAGAAACATCTGTATAAAAAACAAAGCATTAAAAATTAATTACGATTTTTGACAGAAAGTTGAGATATCAGCAGTTGAATTTGTTGCTCAAGATTATTCTAGCTTCTTAGTGTTATCCTATTATCCTTAAAGAAGAAATAGTGTATTTTAATTGTAATTACTTTTGATAATTTTTTTACAGTAAGAGTAAATTATTAATTAGGGTGTGCATTATAAATTACTTTTTTATTAGGTGATTTCTGTCTTCCAATAGTTTCTAGTTTTTTTTTTAATTAAACTATATCTCCTGGATTTATTATTAATAGCTTTGGGCTCTATTAAGAGGGAGGCTAATCTGATTTCCACCTTATGACTCCACATACAACTAGAAAAATAATTCTACCTAACTGAGATAACTAGTGAACTATGTGTGGCCAATATAAATGGCTCTGGGTGAGGAACCAATTCTAAATCAAAGTTTCATTTTCACATTTTTTTCACCACAGTACTTCACTATAGATTTTAAATTAATTTGCCTCACCATTGTATGTATGCCAGGAGGAAAAGACCCAGGCCTTTAAAAAACTGGTCCAGGCATGGAAAGAAATCAGGAAGAGGATAAGAAAAGTCAATATAGAATCAACACCAAGTGATAAAACAAACAAATTAATGGGTCACTGATAATTTTCCTGTTGTGTACAAATGGGGTACCTTGGATAAAACTGAATCCTAAGACTTTTTTTCTTTGAAAATTTCATAGGTATAAATGGGGAAGAAAAAACAACCAATAAAAACAACAAAACTATTAAAATAGCAACACTCAAAAGTGTAAATCAATTCTTTACTTTACCTTTTGAGCAATCAATCTATTTGTTTTGAAAACATCCTTTTAAAAGAACAGGGTCTTGAGACTTCCCTAAGGGTCCAGGGGTTAAGACTCCGTGTTCCCAATTCAGGGAGCCCAGTTTCATCCTTGGTCAGGGAATGAGATCCTGCACACCACAACTAAAGATCCCATGTGCTGCAGCTAAGACATGGTACAGCCAAATAAATAAATTAAAAAACAAAACAAAACAGGGTCTTGGGGAATATGTATCTCATATATTACATAACACCCCAGGAAGGTCTGGGACAGCAAGCACCTCATAAACAAACCCTTTAATATTTCTATACTAAGTAGACAAATAAAGATCACATGTAGTCAGTTTCAGTCAGTTCAGGTTGGGTTTGCAACATAAGTAATCAGCTGTCAGCTTAGGAAAAAACACTGATTTTTAGAAGTCTTTGGATTCTAGAACTGTGGGTAAGAGACTGTGCATCTTTATTAATATGTGTATTCCTGTCCCTAGAAACCTGAAGAGTCATTTATTCCCTGGAAAATATTTGGAGACCTTCATCTTGAAAAACTAAACTAACACTTGGAAGAAAGTTAAGGTTTCTGTGATGATGCCTGTATTCATTGTTTGGGGATGGTAGGGACACAGATATAGTGCCACAAAAGCGAAAGACCAAGATAAACAGAAAAAAATTAAACCTGAAACCAAGATTATTTAAGAAACAGAATAAAACTTTAAAAGAAAAACATTCAGAGAGTCAAGAAAATATTCCATGAAATAAGAACAATCAGAAAAGTGAGCACTCTTAAAGAATAAAACTATTATTACCTACGTAAAGGAAATTTGGTGCAAAAGCTGGAAAATGAAGTAGAGTAAATCTCCTGGACTATAAAACAATAATAAGAAGAAATATAAATTCAAAATGCAATGAGATAAGAGACCAACCAGGAGGTCCAACATCTTATGAAAAGGACAGAAAATGAAGGGGAGGAAATACTCAAAGCAGTAAGAGAAGACAGTTTGCCAAGTTGAAACATGGATTTTCAGCTTGACAGAGGCCACTCAGTGCATGAAAAAAGTCCAAGTTCTGAGCACTGAGGAGTACAAAGAAGAAGACCAGGGCTTGGCATGCATCCTTGGAGAGCACAGTGTAGGGGGCAGACAGACCTGCCACATTTGGTGGGCTGTTCTTAATCCTATTTGAAGAGTCAACTGTGATTTATTTTGTGAATAAAGAGTGTTCTCTGTATCATCTGACCAAATGGTGTGTTGGTGGTAAGGTGCAGAGAGAGAGAGAGAGCAGCAGTCTTTTTCTACCAGAAAAGACAAAATGTTAGAATCAGATTATGCCAGCATTTATTAAGGCACTTTAAAAAAGAGCTTTGAGGGCCCTTATGAATGTTAAAATACAGAGAAAAAAGGCAGGCTATTCTTGCATGGTCTCATTCACTTGTATAGGCATGCAAGTTCGGAAAGTAATCCTGAAGGAGATATCCCATCCCAGAGATGGTGGGATGATGGGTGATTCTTATTTCTTTATAATTCCCTATATCTTGCAAAGTAAGTATGCATCTTTTTATTAAAAAATGATTACATTTCTTCTTTTTTTTTCGGGAAGGGAAGATTTTTATATTTAAGATGCAAATACTCCTGGGAGGAGATGTGGTGAAAACCTAGGGATAGTAGCTTATGAAGGTAGGAGATGAAGGAGGAGCCCTTCATAAGCACTGAGAAGGCCCATGGAGGGGGGAACTACCCAACGAGGAGGTTATAAAACCCCAAAGGTCAAGCTAAAGATAAGCTTCATTTACTTTCTGCTTCTCTCAAAACTCTTAGCAAATGTCCTGAGATACAGAATTTTTTTATGTTGACATCACACTACCTGAGGACTGATGTTCTCCAAGATTCTCTACCGAGGGGCAGAGGAGAGCAGAACTAGAATCCAAAAAGACTCTGGCCAGGGCTCAGCTGAGAGAGTGAAGGGAAGGAGCCAAGGGCTTACAGTGAGGGGAGTGGGGCTGGGCTCACATAGTCATTCTGTGAGTGCAGAGATCTTTCTGGATTATTTAAAAATAGATACAAATTGCTTTACTGACTGTGCTAGTACCCTTGAAGAAGGTTTCTGTGACTACTATCCCTACTGCCATCGTGAAGATACATTTATTCTCAACTGATCTGTGTGGAGTGCTATTTTGGGCACTTTAAAAAAGCAAGTTAACAGAAATGATTTGTTTTTCTTCTAAGAGCTTGCAGATTATGAGTGAGAACAATTTAAAAGCTTACTTTATGCAAACAGAAATTATAAAATGTAGCTTTTCACAATGATGCCCTGGAAGGCCATATGGTGATCCAATTGGCTAAAAAACACCCTTTAGTGAAGTTCAGGTCACTAATTTTGGCCTAAGAAGGGGAAAAAACCTTGACTTCCAGGATAGCCCAGACTTTAATAATATTTAGTACTAAATGCATCTGGATTAATTTGATAATCTATCTCAAATAGTAACGATGGAGAATTGCTATAGAATTTTCTGCCCAAGTTAAGATGAGAAACAAATGATTCAAACTCTAAAAGTTACTTTACCCTGCAAAAATACTATTGTAGAATTTTGTTTTTTTTCAGCACAAAGAGTAACAAAATTGGGGGAAGGCAGAAAAGGAGCAAAAAAGTCAATTTAAGAGATAATGTATTGCATTTAAAGAACCCGAATGCCATTACTTTTCATCACTTAACTTTTCAAAGAACACTTTCAGCTTCCTTATTTGCATGTTTCATTGTTTTCCAGCCTTTACACTGTATGCTTAAAATGCAAATGGAATAATATAAGAATAATGAGAAGTAATACTTGAAAATGTTCTGAGAAAATGTTGAAAAAAGGATCTGATTTCCATCCGATTGAAAGGAGGTGAGACTTGGGAGAACACTCAGGTTAGATATAATTTTATCTTAAGCTCTAACTAGAAGCACCATGCTATCCTTCTTTCTCCTTTGCACTGTGGAAAATTAGTGATTATTTCTCCATTTTGACTCCCTTATTCTTTATTCATTTCTCCTTCACATTAGGTGCCTACCAATCAGTTAATCGCAGTCCAATTAACGTTTGCTTGAGCTAGTCATTGTCACATTTGGAATACCGAAAGCAGGGTTTAGGGAAGCACTTGTCAGTCTCCTGCTCCAAAGCCTTAATATTTGGCTCTCCACTGAATGGGCTTAAAAATCAGACATCTTAGGTTCCAATACCAGCTCTGCCATTCCCAAAACATGTTACTTACCTTCTCTGAGGCTCTATCTCCTCATCTGTAAAGTGGAATAATGACATCTGTGATGATTGAAACAGTACAAAAAAGTGCCCATAGAAATACCTAGGCTGCTCTCTCTGTCCTTTGGCTTGTGATCTAATAAAGGTGTAAGGTGACCATCCATCACAGTTTGCCTGATACTGATGGCTTTCCTGGGACACAGTTCTTTCAGTTTTAAAATGGTGATGGTGCTGGACAAATCCAGATAAACTGGTTATCCTAGAGCCATAAGCACGTTTTTCCATTAGTCAAAATCCCAAATGGAATGAACCAAATATGCTAGAAGAACAAAGTTGTTTTGAGGTACAGGGCAAGGCATGGCAAATTCCTTCACAAAAAGGAAGAGAAGAGTATTCCATCTAGAAGGAACTGAAGAAGCAAAGGCATAAGGTGAGAAGCAAAGGCATAATGGCCTGCTTGTGGAAGCCTTAGGCAGTTTGGTGTGGGAAGCCTTAAGGGCATATGAGAGGATATAATGAGGTAAAGGTTCAAGTAAGTGTGGTGTGGCCAGACCTTGTGTGTTATGCTCAGGACTGTGGATCTGTTTACACAGGTAATGGAGAGGCGGCTATCAAGGGAGATGACCATAATTTAAATCTGTTTGACTCCACTTTTCTAATAAAGAGCTCATGTGGCCACTTCATAGAGATTAAAAATGAACAAGTTGTTTTTAAGCTCTTATTCTGTTACTGAGTAATCATATAATTCTCCTTTTGTGTCAAAATATTTAAGATGGCTCTCCTTTTGTGACAGTGGATGAAAGGTGCAAAGACATTTTTGCTACCTTCCAGATCAAACTTGAGGGCATCTTTGACTCCCCTTTTTTCATTATCCTCCTTATCCAATCAATGACACAATATTTTGGCTTTTGTCTTCACAGCCACATTTTCTTTCTCTCCGTTTCCTGGCTCAGGTTTCTAGTCATGTTTCTCTAGATTCAAGAAATAATTGTATATGGTCCATTCTTATGAATATTGTATCCAATTAATCTTGTTAAATAGCATTTTTGTCATGTCATTTTTCTATTCAAGAATCTATCAGGATTCCTATTAACACTTGGATCTAGGCCATTCTTGTCAACTTGCTTTAAAATTTTTCCATCAATGGGCCCTTCCCTAAAACTACTCTGATTTCTCAGAAACCATTTGTACTATTCAGATCTACGTTATTTGTCTTTTTGCTTTTGATTTGTTTAAAAAATTTTTAATTGTGGTAAAATACACAACAAAATTTACCATCTTAAGCATTTTTAAGTATTCAATTCAGTAATGTTAAATATATTCATATTGTGCAACCGTGTATCTCCAGAAACTTTTCAACTCTTTTTGCCTTTAACACTAGGCCTTACTCTCACAAATCCAGCCCTTCCAACTGTTTCAAGCCACTCACCACACCATTTCTCTTCTTTTTCTCTTCCTATTTAAATCCAACCAAACTCCAAGAAGAGAAATCCTATGTAAAGTATAAAGTCTATGAAAGAGGAAATGATCAATAAATGGTTCAAATGCTATTACTGTATTGTATTACTATTACTGTAATAGTAATAGTATTGCTATTACTGTATAATATATAGATACTGTATAGTATTTTGTATTGTTCTCCATATATAGCTTGTATGTGGAGAATACTTTGTCATTCACAGTTCTCAGGCACACTGGTCACCTCATCTGATCCTTACCACACTCCTGTAGGCAGATGAAGTAGATGCTTTTATGTAGTTTTTAGATGAAAACCTGAGAAAGACTGAGGTACTTGCCCAAGAGGATGCAGTTAGTAAGTGACAGAGCTGGTAGCAGAATCCAAGTAGTCAGGCTCCTAACTGAGCTCTTTCCACTATTTCTAGCTGCCTTGTTTCTTTGAAGGGTATCTTGTCTCTCTAGTAAGAAAGCTCTCTGAGAGAAGGAGCTATTAGAATTCTTTTCAGCTTCCCTAGCATGATGCTGAATCTTGGGCACAAAAACTCTATTTCTTAGGTATTTGTGACTATATTTATAACTCCCTATACTATTACTATCTATGGTTTCTTAAGTATTTTATACCATTTTTTATATATTAAATGCACTTTCTTACAAAACTCTTTGGAGAAGACTTCGAGTTTTCCCTTAACTCATCCCAGTACATGGGAAAACTTGCCAGCACCCCACCCCCACACTTAGGAGAAGTCATGTGACAAACTCTGGCCAACAGGCTGTGGTCAGTGGTCAGTGGTCCCAGTCTCTCCTGCCACAGCTGTCACGGAGGGGACATGTGTTGAGATGGTGGATCCTTAGGACTTAAGTATCAGGGATTGCTACCCTGCTTCTTGGAGAACAGGTACTCTGAAGAGTGACCCAGGTTTGCCCTGGACTATGTATGAGGTAATCAACTTGTGTCATGTTAAAGCACAAAAGTTTTAGTTTAGATCTTTTTTAACCACAGCATAATTTAGTCTATCCTGACAATGCAAAATGCAAATGTTCAATGACAAGCATGTTAGCATCTTAAACTCTTAGAGTTGCCCTAAGAATATAAGGAATTGTTCTTAATTTACAGTTAGAACAAACAAGGGCCCAGAGAGGTTTAAAGAACGACCTTGAGCCACTCATCAAATCAGTCTCTTAACACAAGCTGCTGCTCTTTTCCCATATACTTAAGGACTAGCATAAGAAATGTAAATCAGGTGAAGAAAAACGTAGACTAATACTTCAACCTCTTTGCTTCTACAGTAATGTCCTCCAGTTCACCCTAACTCACAGCCATCTTGCCTTTTTTTTTTTGGTTTTCTCCTTAACTATCATTGAAGCCTTTACTGGGGCAAGTACGTTATTTATCAGCTTGTTGCCAGAGTAATAACACCAGCTTGTACAAAGATCCAGTTGAAGGATTGGAATGGGTACAAAAGATAGTTCTGCTGGCCATGTGCGGACTTCTCAATCATGCATGCCCTATGCAAGGAAGAGATGGGGATTAAACTTGCTGTCTTTTAAAGAGGAGCATGCCTCAGCGAGAGAGGACAGAGATTGCATAATCTCATAGTGAGTTTCAGTCCAGTGACAGTAATTATGTCTTTTCTGTTGCTTTCCTAATCAAATCAATTTTTATTAGTATCTCCAAATAAAGTGCAGTTACCTGAGTTTGAGCATTCTTTGGCATTGCCGTTCTTTGGGATTGGAATGAAAACTGACCTTTTCCAGTCTTGTGGCCAATGCTGAGTTTTCCAGATTTGCTGGCATATTGATTGCAGCACTTTCACAGCATCATCTTTTAGGATTTGAAATAGCTCAACTGGAATTCCATCGCCTCCACTAGCTTTGTTTGTATTGATGCTTCCTAAGGCCTACTTGACTTCACATTCCAGGATGTCTGGCTCTAGTTGAGTGGTCACACCATCATGATTATTTGGGTTGTGAAGATCTTTTTTGTACAGTTCTTCTGTGTATTCTTGCCACCTCTCCTTAATATTTTCTGCTTCTGTTAGGTCCATACCATTTCTGTCCTTTATCGAGCCCGTCTTTGCATGAAATGTTCCCTTGGTATCTCTAATTTTCTTGAAGAGATCTCTAGTCTTTCTCATTCTATTGTTTTCCTCTATTTCTCTGCACTGATCACTGAGAAGTCTTTCTTATCTCTCCTTGCTATTCTTTGGAACTCTGCATTCAAATCGGTCTATCTTTCCTTTTCTTGTTTGCTTTTGCTTCTCTTCTTTTCCCAGCTATTTGTAAGGCCTCCTCAGATAGCCATTTTCCTTTTTGCATTTCTTTTTCTGTGGATGGTCTTGCTCCCTGTCTCCTGTACAATGTCACGAACCTCTGTCCATAGTTCATCAGGCACTCTGTCTATCAGATCTAGTCCCTTAAATCTATCTCTCACTTCCACTGTATAATTATAAGGGATTTGATTTAGGTCATACCTGAATGGTCTAGTGGTTTTCCCTACTTTATTCAATTTAAGTCTGAATTTTGCAATAAGGAGTTCATGATCTGAGCCACAGTCTGCTCCCAGTCTTATTTTTGCTGACTGTATAGAGCTTCTCCATCTTTGGCTGCAAAGAATATAATCAATCTGATTTTGGTGTTGACCATCTGGTGATGTCCATGTGTAGAGTCTTCTCTTGTGTTATTGGAAGAGGGTGTTTGCTATGACCACTGTGTTCTCTTGGCAAAACTCTTTTAGCCTTTGCCCTGCTTCAATCTGTACTCCAAGGCCAAATTTGCTTGTTACTCCAGGTGTTTCTTGACCTCCTACTTTTGCATTCCAGTCCCCTATAATGAAAAGGATATCTTTTTGGGGTGTTAATTCTAGAAGGTCTTGTAGGTCTTCATAGACCCGTTCAACTTCAGCTTCTTCAGCACTACTGGTTGGGGCATAGACTTGGATTACCATGATAGTAAATGGTTTGCCTTGGGATTGAACAGATATCATTCTGTCATTTTTGAGTTGAATCTAAGTACTGCATTTCAGACTCTTTTGTTGACTATGATGGCTACTCCATTTCTTCTAAGGGATTCTTAGCCACAGTAGTAGATATAATGGTCATCTGAGTTAAATTCACCCATTCCAGTCCAATCCAGTTCACTGATTCCTAAAATGTTGACATTCACTCTTGCCATCTCCTGTTTGACCACTTCCAATTTGCCTTGATTCATGGACCTAACATTCCAGGTTCCTAAGCAATATTGCTCTTTACAGCATCGGACCTTGCTTTCATCACCAGTCACATCCACAACTGGGTGTTGTTTTTGCTTGGCTCCATCTCTTCATTCTTCATGGAGTTATTTCTCCACTGATCTCCAGTAGCATATTGGGCCCCTACTGACCTGAGTTCATCTTTCAGCGTCCTATCTTTTTGCCTTTTCATACTGTTCATGGGGTTCTCAAGGCAGGAATACTGAAGTGTTTGCCATTCCCTTCTCCAGTGGACCACATTTTGTTAGAACTCTCCACCATGACCCATCTGTCTTGGGTGGCCCTCCACCTGACCTGCCTCTTGAGAAATCTGTATGTAGGTCAAGAAGCAACAGTTAGAACTGGACATGGAACAACAGACTAGTTCCAAATCGGGAAAGGAGTATGTCAAGGCTGTATATTGTCACCCTGCTTATTTACCTTATATGCAGAGTACATCATGAGAGAGGCTGGGCTGGATGAAGCACAATCTGGAATCAAGGTTTCTGGGAGAATAACTTCAGTTATGCAGATGACACCAGCCTTATGGCAGAAAGTGAAGAACTAAAGAACCTCTTGATGAAAGTGAAAGAGGAGAGTGAAAAAGTTGGCTTAAAGCTCAACATTCAGAAAGCAAAGATCATGGCATCTCGTCCCGTCACTTCATGGCAAATAGATGGAGAAACAGTGGAAACAGTGGCTGACTTTATTTTGGGGGTCTCCAAAATCACTGCAGATGGTGACTGCAGCCATGAAATAAAAAGACGCTTACTCCTTGGAAGAAAAGTTATGACCAATGTAGATAGCATATTAAAAAGCAGAGACATTACTTAGCCAACAAAGGTCCATCTAGTCAAGGCTATGGTTTTTCCAGTAGTCATACATGGATGTGAGAGTTGGAGTATAAAGAAAGCTGAGCACCAAAGAATTGATACTTTTGAACTGTGGTGCTGGAGAAGACTCTTGAGAGTCCCTTGGACAGAAAGGAGATCCAACCAGTCCATCCTAAAGGAAATCAGTCCTGAATGTTCATTGGAAGGACTGATGTTGAAGCTGAAACTCCAATACTTTGACCACCTGATGCGAAGAGCTGACTCATTTGAAAAGACATTGATGCTGGGAAAGATTGAAGGCAGGAGGAGAAGGGGACGATAGAGGATGAGATGGTTGGATGGCATCACCGACTCAATGGACATGAGTTTGAGTAAATTCCTGGAGTTGGTGATGGACAGGGAGGCCTGGTGTGCTGTAATCCATGGGGTCGCAAAGAATTGGACACGACTGAGCAATTGAACTTAACTGAACCTGAGTTTAGGGTTTCCTTTTCATCTTCTTCACAATTTTGGTTGAAATTTAGACTTCCATGTAGCCATATCTCTATAAATTTTAAAATACATATATAATATTTATTTTATTTATATATGAAGTGCATGAAATTTTCCATATATTTGTAAATATATATATCTAAAAAATATTTATGTAAATATATATATTATATATGTAAATATATATACATACAATATATATGTAAAAATACATATTATAAATATTTATGTAAAACTTTATGCACTCACAGTGTATATTATGATTTTTAAAAATTTCTTTCTTTCTTCTTTGTTTGAATTGAGGCTGTTTTTTTGAGAAGCCAAGTCATGGTTATTGACACATTGAAATTATAAATTAGCATGGCCCACTGGGAAGTTACTGATTTTTCTTCACAGCATTATAAAGTTGAACAGATTATTTAATTCATATTTAACCTCACAATTTATAACTATTAGGAAAAAGCTTAGAGGGAGACAGAAAAGATGTTCCTTGGGGGAATTTTCATTGCTGAAATAAAAGATACCAATAGATTCACAAAAAGTTTCATAAAACAAATGGAAAAAAATGCTATACTGAAGATACAGATAATTTGGGAAGCTGCAGCCATCTGGTTATGGTCAAAATAGCTGCTTCTGATGTCCTTAGATGGTACAAATTACTGGCAGACCTCAAAAACCAAAACAGGAATCCATTTTGAGATCAAATTCCTTTTGCCTTTAAGACATGTTTACAGAGAAATCAAGATTAGAGGAACAGAGGAAGAACTCTGTGGAGAGGACATAACACCAAAGAGTTACTTAATTTGGCCAGTGATGAACATAAACTGAATTTGGGTGAGAAGGCAGGTGGATGTCCAGCTTAAGGTCATTCATTTGACTTTTTCATTTTACTGTAGCCATAAGCACCCTCAACTTCTCACCCCTGAGCTGGTTGGTGACCTCATAACAGATGTTTTATCAGTGGCAACCAAGAGGCTCCTTCAAGTCAAACAGTGGACATCAACCACGGAAGACACCAGCAGGTTACTAGTAGATAGTTGTTTTTAAGCACAAAGTACTCACTTCTTTGGGGGCTCCACAAATAATGTGGAGGTAGCACTTTGCAGGGGTTGGGCAAGGAGGCTAAGAATTTCATCTGTTGAGAGTACTATTATGATTTGAGCATTAAAAGTTAATATACTCTGAATTTATAATTCACAGGTCAGTGAAACCATAACATACTGGTCACATTACTGAGCTGCTTCAAGAAGCCTATGAAGAGGTGTCCCTGACCCATCCTCCCCTTCAGTCACTGCATAACTAACTACTCAACACCCTCAGCTCTGTTTCCAGCCCTTCATTGCCTTTTGTCTGAGTGTGGCACTTACTTTCTCTTGTTTTCAAGCTTAGCTCTTCTTTCTTTTCCCTCGTATTCTCTCTATCTTCCTCCTAATCTCCCTCCTCAATTTCTAGGACTGGCCTCTGCCCTGAACCCTATTCTGATTTCCTGTTCCAGCAATCTGTGAAGTCAGAAACTAGGGAATTAAATAACTTCCTCAGAATACTTGTTCTTCAACAGTGGGGAGGGGAGGGTAGAGACAGGGGCCTTGATGTTCTTGTATGTGAACTAATAATTTGCATACTTCAAAAGATAATTTATACATGCTGTTTATGCAGATTTTTAAAAAATCATCTTAAAATGTTTTTTTGAAACCACTTAAAAATACTTCAGAGTAATTGCATGGAATATTGAAGAAAACAGTGTTTACCTTATACTAGTTTTATGCACATTGTTTTCTAGTTGGTCCTCACATTGTTCAAAAAAACTAAAAATTCTTTTTATGCTTTCAATTGAGATGGGAATTGATGCACAGTTTAAAGAAAGTTAAATAATCTTACTCAGGCAATTTCGATATGGCATACCAGAAATTCACTTGTGAGTTTCCTGGGGGCCACTTCAAAGAGATAGGTATTCATTCTCTAGATAGGCTGAGATGGAGGCATCATTAGAAACTGTTGGCTTGTGAATCTGAAAAGCTACTTTGCATGTGTCAAGGCTCCCTGGACAGAGAAAACTAACAGGTATTTCAAAATGAGTCTTAAGTGAAAAGTCTCAAGGGCAGATGTTCTGATTTACAGATGTTAATTTTCAGTCAAGCTACTCCTTGTAGCTTTGCTGTTAAGTAAATAACAATAGGGACTTAGCTGTTGGTGGTTAATGCCTCCGCTGAGTCACACCTAGGAGGTCAGTCAAACCCAAAATGATTATAACAGATTTGGAGCTGATTTTTGCCTGAAAAAATGTGTCTGTATTAGTTAGGGTAGACTGACTGCCAGAAGAATAGACTCCAAAATATATTATGGATAAAACACAATGAAGTTTATTTCTTGCTCACAGGATGATATCCGGCAAGTGAACAAGGGCAGAAGGGTGGCTCTCTTTCATGAAGTCATTTAAGGGCTGAGGTGTAGGGAGTCTGTGCCATCTTTACCATTTGGCTCTAGGTGCACAGCTGGTAGGGAAAGGGGCAGAGAGGAGTAAGCATGGAAGGCTCTTACGGGCCTGGAAGTGGCACCCATCACTTCTGCCCATCCTCCCCTGGCTAAATGGTCACCTCTAACTGCAGAGAAGAGTGGTGAACACAGGCTACCTGTGCTTCCAGGAAGAAGGATAAAACACAGATTTTAATGAGCAGCTGGCAGTTTCTGCCACAGTGTTCATTTATCTATCAACGGCTGTTGCGACCTATGAAAACAGATAGGTTTTATTCAAGGGATAAATTTTTTCAGAAAGAGTTAAAAGGGAGCTTATTTTACAAAGCATTCATATCACTGTGACTTCATCCAAGAAAAAATATTTGTTTCAGTATGAAAGAAAGTGAAAGTGAAGTCTCTCAGTTGTGTCCGACTCGTTGTGACCCCATGGACTGTATGTAGCCTGCACCAGGCTCCTCCATCTATGGGATTTTCCAGGCAAGAGTACTAGAGTGGGTTGCCATTTCCTCCTCCAGGGGATCTTTCCAACCCAGGCATCAAACCCAAGTCTCCTGCACTGCAGGCAGACGCTTTACCCTCTGAGCCACCCAGGAAGCTCATATGTTTCAGTATACAAGCTCACAAAACTTCAGTACTCCATGCTGCCCTAAGCTGTCTGCTTTGCCCCTATATCAAATAGGAAGAGCTTTCTGCCTTTATTCGCCAAGACAGTCATTTAATATCCTCAGGCTAATACTCAGTTGTTGTTTTTTTAAATAAAGAGTTTAACAAAGCTTTACTTGATTCAATATATTATCATTGAAAACATTTGTTTGAGTATGTATTTGTATGTGTGTGTTTGTATATTTTCTCTCACCAAGACAAGGGTCTATACCCAGAGAATGACCAAACTATGAATCCAAGTCAATTGTATTAAAGCTACACCCTTTAAGATCCATGCATTATTAAGATGAGCAAGATCTCCTTCTTTAGACTTTTCTGGTATTTGAAAATGAATAAACACACCCTGATTAGGTAGGCAGCAGGAGTAAGAGGCTTAAAATGACATAATGACCTTGTTCATTATTGGCCTTAAATTGTATTTAATCTAAGGGTGGGCCCTTACTCTTATACAACTTGCCAAACCAGTTATCTTTCATACAGAATGACTTTGTTCATCTAAAATCAGAGGTGAAGTCTTTGTCTAGGCTAATTAGGTGGGTAAAAGAGCAAAGCAAACAAAACTGCTGTGGAGCAACTTGATTATGTAGGTTTATGAAGAACAGTGAACACTTTTGATAACTGAAACATGCAGATAATCCTTAAATCTCACTCTACCCATTGGTTTTAATTACTTCCTCCATGGGTTTGGTACCGGGTGTGTCAGATCAATTGTGTGCTTTTTCCTTCTTCCCCAGCCCTTAGCCCCTATGCATCTGTTCTTCTCAAGGAGGGTCTAACAAATTCGTGCTGGGAGGAAAGAGTTGAGAGGCTGGGTAATCCCTAAACTGTGTTAAGAGGCCCTGGGCAACTCAAGGCTGACAGCAAGTGATTTTCTATTATCTTTGGGTTTATGGCATAAGCCAGGATAGAGAAATGGAGTATGGGTTCTGAAGCCAGACAGACCTTGGTGCAAAGCTCACTGCCACCACTTACCAGTTATGTGATTTTAAGCAATATTTTAACTTCTCTGAGCCCTGGCTTCCCCATCTATAAAAGGAGATTGAAACTGTCCCTTTCTCATAGAGTTGTGGTAAGAATTAAATATCATGTGTGTCATATTCCTGGTCAGGTGCCTGGCAGGCAGCAAGCACTTAATCAATGTAGCTATAATTATTATCCATGAAAAATTTGGGTATCCTTTTCTTTCTTTCATGTTCCACACCCTTCTCTTTACCTGATAAGAACCAAAGGGGCAGGTACTATTGAAGTTCTTTAACTCAGTGCTGTTTCAGCAGTTAATGCAATAGCCCCTATGCCCTCTGTGACCTTAGGGAGGAAACAGCTTAGTAGTTCAGAGCAGCTCTTTCTTCTCAGCTCTATTTTGTTCTTGATAGAGCTGTTCTATTCACACACCTTGCAATCTGTGAAGTTAAAATTAACCTATTTGCCAACCTGCGTCTCAGTGAGAAACTGAAAAATTACACCTTCTCTACGCACTAGACAGTGTTTTCTAGTGCATCTTTGATGAAGAATATGTTAAAGGAAGAGATGACTGAAAGGGAAAAGACTGAGCTCGATCTGTGCTTAGTTTACTCCCTTGGAAGAGTCCTCTGCAAATGTCAAAAGCTGGATTGAGAGAACAGGATGTGACATGGAAGCCGCTCAGTTGCGTCTCCACACACGTTTTTGAAATGGGGATTCAAAGTGTGCCAGTGTAACTGTCAGATTTGGGCATATGGAACAATCTAAGGAATCTGACTCTTTCCAGTAACAAGTTTAGAACTTCCTTTTAAAAGAGAGAGGAAGAAAAACACTCATTGCACTCATAACCAATGGTTATCTTCAGTCATCAGTTCCCAGCAGTCCACTTTTCCAGTTTGTATCTGAGCTAACATTTCCCTTACTTCAGGAAGAAGTACTTCAGTTGACCTGGATGTTGCTGTTCTTTGATCTTCAGTGCCTCAGATTAACCTGGTTGTCTTTGAACTCCCTGTTATTTCAGAGCCACAGGTAGGTGGCCAAAGATGAATTGTTTGCCTTGACCATGTCCTGGAGGACAGCTGGGTGTTATCATTTGTCTCCAAGACAGCCTGAACCACAGAGCCAGGCTGCACAGATATATACTATTCCTTTTTATTTCTTATCTCCTTCAGCGGGCCATTGTGAGATGTTTCTCAGTCCTCTCAGGATTTATCTCCCCTTCCTCCCCTACCTCTCCCCAATAATTCTTAGAGACTCTGAAGTTCCAGGTTTTAGAAACTAGGTCAGTGGGGATGTGGCCCAGACTGAGAGGTCTTCACGGTCTAGGCTCAAGAATTTCTAGGCCATCAAAAAGCTACTTGAGATCAGACCTTTAGTTATACGGTAAGAGGAGAGTAAGAGTTGGAAATAGCTCCTTTCTGCCTGGCACAGTGAATTTAAAATCAGAGTAGGTAAGTGTTAATAAGTTGGATAGACAGAGGTATTAGGCATAACTCTCTGCCCTGAAATATCCTAATAATATTTATAATTTTACCATTAGAAATTCATTCATTTGGATCTGGAGATGCTGTAGTTTCCAGAAGTTTCTGTCTGTATGTATCTGAGAAATCAATTTTAAAAAGTGCTATTACATATTTTAATCCTCAAAATAATCTTATGAGGTAGTACTGTTATTATTCTCATTTTTCAAGTGAGAAACCTAAGGGACAGAGGCACCAGTAGCCATATGTCCAAGATCCCACAGCTAGGAAGTGGTACAGCAAGAATTTGAACCCAGCCTGTCTAGCTGCAGGGCTCCAGCTCTTAGCCCTATCCCCAGTGTCCTATACTAGTAGCATTAATTCTTATTCTGTTAGCTCTAGCACCTAATTACTACTGAAGAAACTCCAGCCTCCACCAAAGTCCCCTCTGCCCCCACCTTCAACTATTCCCAGAGATTGTCTAGAAGGTGTACCAGTGGAAACTGGTAGGACATATAGTATCTTCCAAGTCCTTTTTTCCTGTTTGGGTGTCCCCATGACATTGTCTTGTTGCCGTCTCTGTATTTCACATTTAACTCAAAAGGCTATGTTCTTTACAGTCCCCAGTGATTTGAAATCACGTGGTGTTCTATACTGATGGAGTGGGGATTTTTTGCCAACGTGAGACACTGGATCTTTAAGCAGCACTGTGCTGTGCCACTTGCAGAGGACATCTGGCATCTGGGAGTGTGTGCCAAGATCCCTTTGCTCAGCAGTGCCTCTTCCCTTTTTCCTTATCTTCACAGTTAACACAGGAATTAACACCTGAGTATCCTTTCACGTCTCCATTCCCAGGCTTCACCTGCCAGGTCCACCCTGGGAACTGAACCAATCCCAGCAGCCCTCCCTCTGGCCAAAGTGGACTGATCCCAGGGCTGATTTACGCTGAGGTAATGAGTACTTTTCTGGAGTTCAGAGAGAGCTTGAGGGCAGCCTCTTTCTAGGGGTAAGTCTGTAAGATGTGAAACTTAGCAACTGTCATTTGAAAAAAGAAAATCATTCTGCAGGGGAAGAGGATGAAGTGGACAGGCAGGGACAGGAAACAGAGAAAAAGCACATTGTGCATTTGAGTACCTAATTCCAATAATTTCAGAGGTTCAGCAGGACCCCTGAACCTAGCTCTTCCTATGTCTCTTTGCCTGACTATCATGAGCCAGCAAAGTCCCATATTTGCTCAAGATGATTTGTGCTTTTCTCACTTGCAACAAAAAGAAATCTGAAAGTCCAGCAGGTGACAGTTTCTGGTTTAAGTACCTTGTCCCTCTCTCTTGTACTTTTGACATGCGAGTTGACAAACAGAGAATTTTCCAACAAAACACTTTCCTATTTTCTACCCCACTCCCTCCCCTAACCTGCCATCTCCCCCTTACTCATATCATAATTAGCTTCTTAAACCTAAGGCTGATGATTTGAAGCTTTCACTTATAGATGAAAATACACCTGGGAAAAGAAATACCTTAAACCAATATCAGCTAAAAGCCATTATCTGTAGAAAGAACACTTGACAGTCAACTAGGAGTAAGACTTCTGGGAAATAAAAACTGGTTGGAGAGCTGTAGAAATCTGATGTGTCAGGGCAATGGAAGACAGAATTTGTCAAGGACAAGTCTTACTTACTGGATATCTTCCTTACTTTAGCAGGAACATTTGTATCCTTGTTGTACTTTTCCTATTGAGAATGTGATCAAATTAAAACAAAACATATATTCTGTGCTGTACTTGATACAGCCCAGGAGATTGATATTTTATTATGTATGCTTTAAGTTTGGGCCTTCTAATACAATATTTAGATGTTCCAAGTAGGATGCAAATTGGTAATATTGTTTTTGAACTAAAGCCTCCAGAACTTTAAAGAATCAGATTACAATACTTCAAATCCACCTTTCTCATCATGATTTAAACATTCACTGAACTGGGGAAATGGGTGGGGTTAGGAACAGCTATTACCATAGGATTTTCCCTATGGATGACCAAAGCCAAATTAAGCGTGTTGACCAAAGCCAAATCTATGTTTCATTATCCTTTTGTTTCTCTTTGCCTACCTTTCAAGGCAAAGCTGATTCATTTTTGCTAATGTTTAATCCCCCAGTAATTTTAAAGGTCTTGACCTGGGTTAGCAGGACGTGGAGAGTCAGGGGCTATTGGGTAGGTGGGATTGGCTCACTGACTGCTAAAAGCAGAGCCAAGGGAGCGCCAAAAGCTGTCCAAATGAGGATCTGAACATATGTAGGAACTGAATAGATATGAAAATAAGTTACATGGCCATGGGCTGCAGGATGCAAATCAGTGAGAACCAGGAGGTTGAGAAGGAAGTTCTGGAAGGTGGAGCTGAAGGAAATGCCTGAAGCCTCATTGTATCATTGAGACATTCCTTCCCACCTCCCCCTGCCCACGCCCCTCCTTGAGGATATAGGGGTTTCATCTGGACCCACAAGATCTCCAGTAATTAAACGAAACAGAAACCTCCTTTATCAGAAACACTGTGATTCCAGATGGTATTTTTGGCTGAATATTTGTCAGGCCTGTTTGTCCCCTGATAGACAGCATGGTTGTGTTTGAGAAGCATTCTTAAGTCCATGGGTCTATTGTGAGCCTAACAGAAATCATTACAATCAAAGAGCTAGAAAGTTTGAAAAGCAATACTTTTACATATTTCAAGGAATGTATATTTTTGTGGCAAGTTCTTGATGCGCTTCCATGCAAATAATTTATGATTAAAATTCTCCCACCCTTCAGTCTGACGAATTGGTGTTGAAATTAAAATGATGAGTCCCTTGAGAACAGCACTGGAAGAGAATTGTAGAAACATGGATTTTTGTGCTGGCACAAAACTAATTTCTCTGTTCCCTGCCTGAATAGGAAAGGGCATGGAATGAGGAAATCTGTAGGGAGACCTGTTGTTAGAAAATCATTTATTTTTCTTCTTCTCATCCTTCCTGATTCTTCCTTTTCTTCCTCCTTCATTTGACCTGAACTCAGATGTTAAAATTTCAGAAGCCATGAATCAATGAATACTTCTTAGAATAATGTGATATATAAACAAATGAAAGTGTTTTAAGCTTACATGGCATGTGATGAAAGTGCATGACATGTAAATTGTTTTTGTATAATTGATTAGAATAAAGGTATAGTCACAATTTGAGGAAAGTAAATGGGCTGATGCTGTGCACTGGCTAAGTTCTCTCTGTTACTGGTACAGAACCAAGCCTATACTTGCTCTGCCAGCTCGTCTCATTACTGACATTTTCAGTCCCCCCTTTCCAAGCATACTTTTGAAGTTTCGTGTTTTGACTGTACTTTACAAAACTGTGGTCACAAATGACTAGGAGATTTAGAGGGAGTTTAGGGGGAGGGAGTGAAGAGAGGTAGCTCAGAGAGTGGCTTGCTGCTGTGATCATCCTGGGGGTGAGGGTAGGTGGTTGATACAGAATCAGTGCCAATGATTCTGGTTGGGCCATTTCTCTTCACCTCACAGATTTGTGCAGATAAACTCTGGTTAAAATGATTATCGTGTGAGTCACTAAGGGAAATACTTGCCTTTTCTCCTGATCTTTGACCTCCCTGAGGCTCCTCCAACTGCTTTCCACATAGCAGAGAAACACTCTCCCCCATTCCCTATGTGCCCCCTCCCCACAATACTGGGAGCAGAGAGGCACCTCTGAGCACCTCGCAGATACACCTCCAAACTGTGCAGGATGAATCAAAGTTCTGGGGATACGTGCCTTTGTGGGTGCTTTTCTGGTTGTCTTTGACATACTGTTCCCTAATTCAATTATCTGTTTGTTCCTTTATTTTGAGGAGGTCACGGTTTGGGGATTTGGCTGCAATAGTGTCTTCACTCTAGGATTTGGATGTTCTGACACTTTGCTTTCTGTGTTCTGTGGATGTTCCACCTGATGTGAAGAGGTGTTATAAAAAGTGTTCAGGGTATGAGCATCCAGGGTGGATTCTGTAGCTCACAGGTCCTTTCCATCTTCTGCCCAGTCATTCTCAGTGTGTTGGTATTTGGCTCTTGTGCTGGTTAACTCAGGGCATAAGGTGGCTGCCACTACTCCTGGGAACATGACCATATTCCAAGGCCTAAAGGAGGGGTGGGAGTAGCAGCAGGTTGGAGAAATGGCTTAAGCTAATTCTGTCTCCGTCTCGCTCTACAGAGTGCTATATTAGACAGATAAGATTTATAAGTAGATATAGATATGTAGATATATTAAAGACTGCATAAGACATTTACTCATATCTCATTGGCCAGAACCATGTCCAATGGCACCCATAATACAAGAGTCTGGGAAAGCTACTATCTGGCAAAAATGAATGAGATTTCTAGGAATGGCTTCACTAATCATGATTCAAACAATGGAGGCTGGACACTTCACTGTTCTGCACAAAAACAATGGTTCTGTTGGTAAGGAAGAAGGGGTGGACTGCTGTTGAGGGGCAACCAACAGCCCCACTAACAGAATCATGGTTTTGTTTTCTCCTCCATACTATCATAGGAGTGTGACTCATTTGTGCTGGGAGGCTACCTTCCCAGTTTTAGAGAATGAATCAGAGGTGTAAGTGATTTAAGCCAATCATGGTGGCCCAGTTCCCCTTACCAGTGATTGGGTTAGGTAGGAAAATGTGCTATCTTGGCCAGTGAGATGGGAGGGGAGCTAGGCAGGAGGCTTCTGGGACTGATTTGCCTTTCTGACTGGCATATATGATTTTGATGGCTGGTGCTGCTGCAGCCCTGAAGGAAACCACACAACACACTGAATGAAGAAAAAAAGAGAGAAGTTCACAGGGCCTGATGACACCACTGACCAGCTGAATTAACCATCCCTGGAGACAGCCAATGAAGAACTTCTTATTATATGAGATAATAACTCTTACTGGTTGAGCCATTCTAAGTCATTTTCCCTGTTACTTTCAGTCTAAAGCATCTCAATATAAGAGGAAAAGGTTATTAATTAGGTCAGCTTCCCAAAATGTGTAACTCAAAATATTATTCCTTGGCTATGCTCTTCAACCTAAAGTAACCCATGATCAAATAAATAAAGGAAATTTGAAAACTATGTGTGGTCATGGAAGTTAATGATCATATTAGCGTATCAAAGATTTAGAGCAAAATCTTTGCCTCTGCTTATAACTGTACAGCTCCCTTTTAAAAGAGGAGTAAATAAGTAACTTGTAGCTAAGAGAAAATTCTTTTAAATAGAAAATATATTTGATGCATTAATCCCCCCCACCAATAATAAATCTGTAAAAAACACCTGCTCTTGTCTGCCTCTTGACTTGAATCTATCCATGGCACTAGGAAATTACTAGCAGGACTCTTGTGCTTCACAAGTATCTTGAGAATGGTCTGTTGTCTCCACCTAAAGCCATTCAGTTATGGCTACACAGACCAGCTGCCCTGACTTTCACAATCATCAAAGTATCTTCCTGTCAACCAATAAGCATTGATTATTGATCACCAGCCATAACCCCCCAAATTTCTGAAATCTGAAGAAATAAAAGTAAAAGACATGGTCAATGTATTAGTTCCTAGAGCTACTAAAACAAATTACTAAAAACTGTGTGGCTTAAAACAATAGAAATTTATTCTCTCATAGTGCTGGAGGTAAGAAGTCTCAAATCAAGGTGTCAACAGGGCCATACTCCCTCCAAAGGCTGTAGAGAAGAATTTGATTTTGACTGTTCTAGCTTCTGATATTTCCTGGAAATCCTTGGCATTCTTTGGCTTGTGGTAGCATAACTCTGCCTCTGTTTTCTTGCCTGTCTTCCCTCTGTGTATCTGTGTTTCTATCCTTATAAGGACTTTAGCCCTTAGAATAGGGCCCACCCTAAGCCCAAATTTCATCTTAACCTATATCTAGAAAACCTCATTTTAAAATAAAGTCACACTCTGAGGTTCTGGATGGACATATATTTTAGAGGGGGCATTATTTAACCTTACACAGTCTGTGGTTGAGAAGCATTTACTCTGATTGGGTTTTCCCTAAATTTTTTTATTGAGGAAGCTTGTTACTATGGGAGTCACGTGGCTCAGAGAGAAGAAAGCATTTAAGTCATCTGCTGGATCAGGGAAAAGGTGTGGATGATGTGGAAATTGAATGGAGCCTTAATGGAATTTAGCCTGATGCAAGGGACAAGGTAAACTATTCTGGATCATGGAGATGAAAAAAAATTCATGAGCAAGGACTATGAGTCAATAGCTCTATTGTGGACAAGTGAATTATTCGACCTCATATTCACTCAGACTGTGATTCTCAAGGATGTATGTTTTCAGGCAAGAGTACTGTTCCAAGGCCTAGCCTCTTCTACATAGCTGGGAAGGATGGTTATTTGGAAAGAAGATAAGTGTGTGAGTGTGTGTGTGTGTGTGTGAGTGTGTGTGTATGTGTGTGTGCATTCAACAGATGGGGCATTGGGGAATTTAACTTTATGCAATGAATACAGCTTGTTTGTCTCCTTGCAAGGAAGAAGCTGAGGATACTAGCAAGAGGGCATTATATACTTTATCATCATAAAGCCTTAAGATAGAAGATGGGTGATACTCATTTAATATCTGAGAAGAGTAAAAAAAAAGCACATGAAAAGATGCTCAATATCACTAATTATTAGAGAAATGCAAATCAAAAGTACAATGAGGTATCACCTCACACCAGTCAGAATGGCCATCATCAAAAAGTCTACAAACAATAAGTGCTGGAGAGGGTGCGCATAAAAGGGGATTCTCCTACACTGTTACTGGGAATATAAATTGGTACAGCCTCTGTGGAGAACAGTATGGAGGTGGCTTAAAAAAATAAAAATAGGGGCAACCCTGGTGGCTCAGTGGTAAAGAATCTGCCTGCCAATGCAGGAGACATGGGTTTGATCCCTGATTCGGGAAGATCCCACACACTGTGGAGCAACTAAGCCCATGCACCAGAACTATTGTGCCTGTGCTCCAGAGCATAGGAGCCACAACTACTCAGCCCACATGCCATGACTACTGAAGTCCAGGCACCCTAGGCCCATGCTCCGCAACAAGAGAAGCCCCCACAATGAGAAGCCTGTGCACCACAACTAAAGAAAGACCTGCATAGTAATGAAGACCCAGCATAGTTATAAATAAATAATATTATTTAAAGAAAACTAAAAATAGAGCCACAGGAATGGAAAAGGTCAGTTTTCATTCCAATCCCAAAGAAAGGCAATGCCAATGAACGCTCAAACTGCTGCACAATCGCACTCATCTCACACGCTAGTAAAGTAATGCTCAATTCTCCAAGCCAGGCTTCAATGGTACGTGAACTTTGAACTTCCAGGTGTTCAAGCTGGATTTAGAAAAGGCAGAGGAACCAGAGATCAAATTGCCAACATCCGTTGGATCATCAAAAAAACACCTACTTCTGCTTTATTGACTATGCCAAAGCCTTTGACTGTGTGGACCACAACAAACTCTGGAAAATTCTTAAAGAGATGGGAATACCAGACCACTTAACCTGCCTCTTGAGAAATCTGTATGCAGGTCAAGAAGCAACAGTTAGAACTGGACGTGGAAGAACAGACTGGTTCCAAATAGGAAAAGGAGTATGTCAAAGCTGTATATCGTCAGCCTGCTTATTTAACTTATATGCAGAGTACATCATGAGAAATGCTGGGCTGGATGAAGCACAATCTGGAATCAAGATTTCTGGGAGAAATCTCAATAACCTCAGATATGCAGATGATACCACCCTAATGGCAGAAAGCGAAGAACTAAAGAGCCTCTGGATGAAAGTGAAAGAGGAGAGTGAAAAAGTTGGCTTAAAACTCAACATTCAGAAAACTAAGATCATGGCATCTGGTCCCATCACTTCATGGCAAATAGATGGGGAAACAGTGGAAACAGTGGCTGGCTTTATTTTTTGGGGCTCCAAAGTCACTGCAGATGGTGACTGCAGCCATGAAATTAAAAGACACTTACTCCTTGGAAGCAAAGTTATGACCAACCTAGACAGCATATTAAAAAGCAGAGACATTACTTTGCCAATAAAGGTCCATATAGTCGAGGTTATGGTTTTTCCAGTGGTCATGTATGGATGTGAGAGTTGGACTATAAAGAAAGCTGAGCACAGAAGAATTGATGCATTTGAACTGTGGTGTTGGAGAAGACTCTTGAGAGTCCCTTGGGCTGCAAGGAGATCCAACCAGTCCAACCTAAAGGAAATCAGTCCTGAATATTCATTGGAAGGACTGATGTTGAAGCTGAAACTCAAATACTTTGGCCACCTGATGCGAAGAGCTGACTCATTTGAAAAGACCCTGATGCTGGGAAAGATTGAGGGCAGGAGAGGAAGGGGATGACAGAGGATGAGATGGTTGGATGGCATCACCGACTCAATGGCCACGAGTTTGAGTAAACTCTGGGACCTGGCAATGGACAGGGAGGCCTGGAGTGCTGCAGTCCATGGGGTCGCAAAGAGTCAGACACAAGGAGTGGCTGAACTGAACTGAAAAATAGAGCTATCATGTGATCCAACAATCCCACTCTTGAAAATATATCCCCCCAAAATGATAATTTGAAAAGATATATGCACTTAAATGTTCATTACAGCACTGTTTACAATAGCTATGACACTGAAACAACTTAAATTTCCACCAATAGAAGAATGGCTAAAGAAGATGCGGTACATATATACAATGAAATATTGTTATTTTTAGTCACTAAGTCATGTCTGACTCTTTGTGACCCCATGGACTGTAACCTGCCAGGCTCTTCTGTCCATGGGATTTCCCAGGCAAGAATACTGGAGTAGGTTCCCATTTCCTTCTCGAGGGGATCTTACTGACCTAGGGATCAAACCCACATCTCCTGCAGTGGCAGGTGGATTCTTTATTCCTGAGTCACCAGGAAAGCCCACAACGGAATACTACTCAGCCATAAAAAAAGAATGAAATAATGCCATTTGCAGCAATATGGATGGACCTAGAGATTGTCATATTGAGTGAAGTCAGAGAAAGACAAATATATGGCATTGCTTATATGTGGGATCTAAAAAAAAGGATACAATGAAATTATCTACAAAACAGAAATAGAATTACAGATGTAGGAAGCAAATTTATGGTTACTGGAGGTAAGAAGTGGGGGAGGGATAAATTGGGAGGTTAGGATTGACCTATATACACTACTATATATAAAATAGGTAACTAATAATGACCTATTGTACTGTACAGGGAATTCTACTCAATGCTCTGTAATGGTCTATATGGGAAAAATATCTAAAAAAGAGTGGATATATTGAATATATATAACTGAGTCACTTTGCTGTATATCTGAAACTAACACAATATTTTAAATCAACTTATATTCCAGTAAAAATTAAAATAAATAAATAAAATAGATATCTCAACACCAAACCTGTAGGTGACATTTATATGCAGATTTTTTGGCTTAAATCCAAAGGAAAATTTAAGGTCTTTACAATGATTATTTATAGTTTTGGGTCAGGATTTTTCAGTCATCATTATGATTTGTACAATATGTCTAAACTTTTCCCCTAAATGTCCTAGTAACTGCTTATTTATAACTATCTAAATACCTGTAATATTGTTTGGGTGCTCCAACTTAACCTTAGTCACTTTAAAGTAACTACAGCATGGTTTCACATGCAAAAATTACTAGAGAAGACTTTGCTCTGCTTCATATAGAACCAGCTGAATATTTTACTTCCTTTATATAGCTTTTTTTTCCTATATATAGAGGGAACAGTTTTTAAAAGTATCTCTAATTCCTGGTCTTCAAAGCTGGCAAGAGCAGCCCTGAAAATTGTTTCCAGAAATAAGTTTCTGTGCAACCTACTAATTTAAATCAGCTGTTCCCAAATTTACGAATGGTGTTTGCTCTAAATGACACCCTTTTCCTTCACTACAACCATAACTTTGATTCAATGCACTTTTGACTACTGTTCCCATCCACAATAGTAGTTGGAGAAGGAAATGACAACCCACTCCAGTATTCTTGCCCAGAAAATCCCATGGACAGAGGAGCCTGGCAGGATACAGTCCATGGGGTCATAAGAGTCGGGCATGACTTATCGACTAAGCCATCACAATGGTAGTAGCCCAGGTGGTGCTACTGTTAAAGAACCTGCCTGCCAATGTAGGAGATGTAAGAGACGCAGGTTTGAACCTTGGGTTGGGAAGATCCCCTGGAGGAGGGCATGGCAAACCACTCTGGTATTCTTGCCTAGAGAATCCCATGGACGGGGTCGCAAAGAGTTAGACATGACTAAAGTGACTTAGCATGCACCATTTGCAATGCTCCTGTATAGACACTAACATTTTACCTGGAACTTTCAGATAATATGGGAATGTGTCTCTTGCCTGTCACTGGCTTCTTTAATAAATTTCATCATATCTTGATGAAAAACTTTGGGTTTCAATGGCAATATTGCCTTTATTCCCTTTCACAGGATGGGAAAAATATGCACTATCCAGTTTAAACAGATGAAGTTAAACAGAATAGAAAAATATTTAGTGATTTGAGTAAAAACAAAGAATCTATATGAATATTAAAAGGAAATGATTAAAAGGGGTGTAATCCAGGGGTAAGGCACAGACACCAACAATCAAGATGGGGGCTGGGTGTAAGCATCTGGTACAATTATCCTAGTGCTTCTTGATATCAACTGCCCTTTCTAGATTGTTGGTATTGTCTGAATTTTTCAAGCCTGGGGTCAGTTGGTCTGTTACTAATATTTGTGATGGGCTGCTATAAAGAAAGGTGTCTTGCTTCCTAAAGTACTAAGTGGCTTTCCTCTTTGAAGAAAGTTGCTACCTCCATTTCAAGGATTATTTTATATAGAAATTATCTAAGGGATCGCCCCAGTTTGTTAGTTTGAAACTGACTTGAAGCCTTTTAGAGAAAAACTTTGGAAAGCTTCTGGGAGATCATCTCTTCCACCACAGAGGCTGAAGAGAAGTGAAAGACTTGAAGTAAGAACTAGGTAATGCTTTACAGCTAAAATTAGTATAGAAACTTCTAGGATTTGGGGGATTCCAAAGAAATAAAGGGTATGTGAAGTATGTTGGCCAAAATGTTAAATCAGAGCTTAGTGTTCTTATGTGAACCAAAGCCAAGACAATTGTGTATCATGAATTCTTTGAGGTCAAGGACTAGGTCTGTCATAACATCTTAAATACCTCGCTCAGTGACTGGCACAAAATAAGCCCTCAAAAGATATTTGGTGACTAACAATAAATGAATGAACAAATGAATGCTTCTGAGTTTTGCACATAGTTGGATCTTACAGGTAGATGGAAAAGACCACCATTATTAATTCATTTCTCTGTTTGAAACACTGCCCTTGCTTTCCCACACCTCCTGTTGAAATAAAAACACTCCTGAATGAGGTGACATTATACTTCCAATACCTCAGGTTTAATGTGAGTTAGTTTATCAGATCATGATGCTGTATGACATTTTTGAAAGAGGAGAAATGTTAAATGCAGGCTAATTGGTGAAGGAAGTGAGGCCAGAACACAGGAGACCAATATGACTGATCAGTGTTTTCTCTAGGGTTGGTCATGTAAGAAGAATCCATTCCCAGCTGCTATAGTAGTTTCTGCAAGCACCCGCAGCTTTTGGAAAGTAGCACACATTAGAGATAGAGAAGATAGGAGGTTGGAGAATGGACCTTTTTTTATTCTGACCTAGTTTTCTATTAATAAAATGTATTTATTACTTAGGCAACATTTTTCCCAGCAGGCAAATTATAACTAATAACATACAATTTTAAGCTAACATTCTTTTTGCTAAAGGCCTCAGTCATAACAGGTATTATTAAGGGTAATAAGTATGTGAGGAGGAAGAAAGGACAATTCTTTCACTGTAGTGTTTGTGGAAGGTCCAGTCAATGCAGTTAAGAATATGACAAGTACTTTATTTTTCAGCTCTCAGGGAAGACCATGATCTGTAAGTGATTTTATAGTACTTGGGGAATGATGAATTCTGGTATATACAACTGAAACAGTCCTGTGAATGATTGCACCCTGAAGGTAATGACACTGGGTTTTAAGGCAAATGGATATTCACATGTAGAAACTGAAACAAACATTGAATGTGCAATCTATGATGCTACATGTTATTAAATTCCTGAAAAGAGAGAGAAATCCTGTATTTTCACAGCTTAGAATAGAGTGTGAGGAAGAGGAGAGCTGGGAGATGTGAGTCAGACAGCAGTCCTTCCTATGACCAGTAATGGTTGAGAGAGAGGGTTCCTGTGACCTCTGCTTTTTGCTTTCTAACTGGGCCTGGGTTTCTGAGGTACATGGAGTTGGAAGAGGGGCAGGGATGACATACAGGTCATCTCTGCCACATCTAGCTCTTATAGCCTAAAGAATATAGGACAACTGTAATAGTCATTTATCATAGGGACATTTTATTGGATTTATAAGTAGACTCTAGGTTAGTTATAAGGACTCTCCTTTAGATGCAAGGGATATACAGTTTTATTGGAAAACAATTTACGTTCACACTGATACCAGGTTGGTTGCATTCATTTAGTTAGTAGGCACACTTAGTGCCTACTATGTGCTCTATTCCAGGACTGGGTATGCTGTTGTGAAGAAGATAACAGGGTCTCTGGATTCTCAGAGCTTATATTTAGTGGGGGTGATACATAATAAACAATAAATAACAAGGATGCAGAACTATCATGTGAGAAATAGTTTCTATAATACCTGAGAGGAGCTCTCAGTGTAATTGGAGAGACTAATATATCTTGCCTGGAGAATTCCCCAAACAGAGGAGCCTGGGGGATTATAGACCATGGGTTGAAAAGAGTTGCACATGACTGGGCGACTAAACAACGTATCAGCATATTCTTACTAATCAGATAAATATAGTAATACACTTCAGTGACTTAGAAGACCTTTATGGATCTCTACTTGATATCCAGTGTGTCCTGTTCACAATGGAGTCCTTAGACTTGAAGTCGACTCAGGTGTGTCTGAAAACTTTCTTCTTAATTCCCTACCCCTTTCTGATGATGTTACTTTACTGAAGAAATTAGTATTCTGATGAAAAAAGGTCACTGTCCCATAGTGACTGATGACTAGCTTGCTTTTCTCCTACAGAAAGTAGGAGTACTGGACCAGTCTTCACCGTGGCTAACAGTTCCCATTTTTCAGCTCTCAGCTCAAATCTCATCTCACAGAGTGGCCTCTGACCACCCAATCTCTAGCTGCCTCCCACCCCTAGTTGTTATTTATCTCTTTGGTTTATCCCAAGGTGTTTACAAACAAGAGGAGGAGGTAAGAAAAATATGAGGCTAACTATAAAAAGAAGGCAAACTGAAAAATGCTACAAATAATTACAAATACTGTTATGTAGATTTAGTGAAAAAAGAGGTCAAATCTTTTTTATTCCACATTTTAAAAGAGTTTCACCCTTGAAGAAGATTAGACCTTTTACAAATATGTATATATATGTCTCTGAATCATTGGACAAGAAAATAAAGGACCTGAAATGTTAACAAGATTTATGAACACAGGAACAAGGTCTTATAAAGGCGATTGAAATATGTGACAAGCATTAGTATTTCAGAGTAGTGATGAGCTATTTGTATAGATTGATGTGGCTAAAAATTAGACAAGGCATATTAAAAGCTGAGATCATTCAGGCTTAGGAGCAGCTGAATATGAGCAATTATGAAGCAGTTAAGCCATTAAATAAAACTGAATATCTTGTGAACTGCTGGAGCAAAAAGGCACCTCCGTGTGACCGAGAGCTTTATCACCCACACTCTCCTCTCAAAAACATCAACATTAAGCAGTGTTGGTGCTGAGGGCGATAGGCTCTTTAAAGGCAAACCATTTTACATGTTGCTTGGGACAGCAGTCTCATGCAGAGAAAGGCATCTCTAACTGGACATACCAATTGCGTGAGGAGAATGTGGGGATGAAGCGATTAAGGCCAGCCTTTTTGGTTTGGGGCCGACATGGGATCTGGATAATACAGAATCCTGTGGAGAATGGCTCACCTGGTTTCTGTCATGCTTCTATAATTGTACAGACTGGCTGCCTCCATCAGCTGATTCCCTCCTGTGGAAAGGATTGTAAACATGGGTAATGTTGTTTATGTAAAGACAGTTATTCTATTCCCATTCTGCTCGGGTATTAGGCACTTTAGTATGAGGAGGTTTCAAGAACACACTGTAAGATGGGAAATAATCCTAAAAACTGTTCTTTTCCCCAGTCACTGTGACTTGGCTACATCATTTGATAGTAAATAAGATTATTCCATGAAGAAAAGGCTGAGACAGTTTCAGAGTGGATCTGTCCCCATGCAGTAATGCTGTGACTATATACATAAGTCATTTTGAATGGCTTAATTGACTGTCAATAGCAACATCTAATATTTATTAAAAATCTGCCATGTGCTAGGCATGGGGGTAGGCATGTTTACATATTTATTCAGGGGAAGCAGGGTGTCAGAGTAGAAAGAACATAATAATTACAGCTCCAATTTTGGCATAGCCTCTAACTAGCTGGAGAAACTAAGCAAGTCATTTAAAACACTCAGCAAATGTAGAGAAGGAAAGCAAAATCTCTAGATCTGTATTTATTTTGCTGTTTGAAGGTGTGTGTGCTGTGTGTGTACTGTGTGTGTACTGAAAGAGATTATCATTCATACTCCCTCTAGCTCTAAAGGTCTGTAGACCGTACATGTATACAACTTTATTTATATTTGACCCTTCTGCTATTTCTTGGATAATATGCTTTCCATTTGCTGTATTTTCCTTTTTCCACACCCAAGTTGGTCATCAATTTCATTTTGATTCTTCTTTGAAATATCTCTGCTTTCCTTTCAACCAATCATTCCACATTGGGAAGCCTAGTGGTTAAGAGGGCAGGCTCTAGAGCAGGGCAGATTTGGGCTCAAATTCCTCCCTTACCATTTGTAGCTGTGTGGCCTTATGATCTTGTGCTCTTTATTATTTATTTAAACTGTATGAAAGTCAGCTTTCATATCTGTAAAAGGGGATGGTGACACCAGTCTCTAAAGATTGTTGTGAATATTTAATGAAAAAGTGTATATAAATTGCTTAACAAAGTGAGTGGTACAAAAAATTCAATGTTAGCTAATCCTTATACTACTACATTATTAGTTGCAGTGGTAGCTGTATTAATTTCCTGCCATCAGTATTGCTATTTTCACCCTGTCACCTTCTTCATTAGACTGGTTTGCTACAATAGCCTTGTAGTTGGTATTCCTAACTCCACTTAAAGAGTATCTACTATAATAAATAACTGTACAACATGGTAGAATCTGTGTTTCATTTTGGAGTATTTCTATTGCTTCAGATTCAGGTTCATTAAAAGAGATCAAACTAGTTAACCCTAAAGGAACTCAACCCTGAATATTCATTGGAAGAACTGATGCTGAGGCTGAAGCTCCAATACTTTGGCCACCTGATGTGAAGAGCTGACTCATTGGAAAAGACCTTGATGCTGGGAAAGATTGACGGCAAAAGGAGAAGAGGGCAGCAGAGGATGAGATGGTTAGATAGCATCACTGACTCAGTGGACATGAATTTGATCAAACTCTGGGAGATAGTGAAGGACAGGGGAGCCTAGCATGAGACAGTCTATGTGGTCGCATAGAGTCGGACACAACTTAGTGACTGAACAACAACAACTTCATTAATATCTTTTCTGCAGTGTCTAATCTGCTGCTTGTTTTACTCAGTGTGTTCTTCATCTCAGACATTGTGTTTTTCATCAACAGAAACTGTAATTGGGTTTTTAGGTATTACCAATATCTCTCCTTAATGTTGCAAAGAGTAGGACATGACTGAGGGACTGAAAAACAACTCCTTGATGTGCTCATACTTTCTTCCATCTTAGTGTTTCTCAGCCAGGGGTGATCTTGTCCCACAGGAGACATATAACAATTTCTGGAGATACTTTTGCTTGTCACAGGTGGGTGGCAAAATACTACTGTAACCTAGTGGTTAGAGGTTAAAGGTGCTGCTAAACATCCATCCCATAATGCTCAGGACAGCCCCCACAATGAAGAATTATCTGTCCCCAAATGTCAGCAGTGCAAAGGTTGAGAAATTATGTTCCACCTTTTTGAACATATGGAACCTAATTACAGTATGTTTTAGTATCTTTGTCCACTTGTCCTACCATCTGTGTCATTTATGAAGCTGTTTCCATTAATTATTTTTTCTCTTCATTATGCTTCTTTGCATGCTTGGTGATTTTTCACTGGATGCCAGTTGTGAATTTTATCTTTTTGGGTGCTGCTTATTTCTGTATTTTTAAAAATATTCTTGAGCTTTGCACTGAACACATTTAAGTTACTTGGAAACAGTTTGATCCCATAGGCTAATCTTTAAACTTTGTTGGATGGGGCCACAGTAACCCTTAGTCTAGGGAAAAAAGTTTCCTCACTATGAGTCAATAGCCTTATGAGTACTCTATCTGGTGCCCTGTGTGTTATGAGGTTTTCCATTCTGAAGGGGATGAGGGAAAATGAAACTATTTCCAGACACGTGAGCTCTGTGCATTGCTTCTTTACACTGGTCTTTACTTGGCCTTGTGTTGATAGCTTCCTCATACACATGTGTAAGATAGAACTTAGCTGAAGACACAAAGAATCCTCTGCAGAAGTCCTGAGCATGTGAAGCTCTCCTCTCTCCAGAACCATGTTCTCTAAATCTGAGCCTTCTTGGGCACCTTTGTTAAATAATTAGCTCTATCTCCTCCAATCAGGGAGAAAGCCAGGCTCTGTTAAGATTTCCTCTCTTTGTTTCAGCCTAGAAATTATCTCTAGGAGGTAGAAGGGGATGTTGGAGGTAGAACTCATCTGGATTGTTTCCCTTTACTCAGGGATCACTGTCCTTGCTTCTGTGGCTCAATGTCTGAAAACTATTGTTTCATATGTTTAGTCCAGTTTTTAAAAATTATTTAAGGCAGGCAGGTAAATCTGGCCTCTGATAGTCCAACATGACCAGAAGTGGAAGCTCATGGTAGACTTTCATAAAAGCACATAGGCAGTGCCATATGTTGCATTCAAAACAAAATCCCATTTTCTTTCTACATCTATGCTTCTAGAAATACATTGCCTTCAGAATCAAACTGGCATTGGTGCTGAGATCTAAACCACAAGGTATGCATTTATCAGAACAATCTCTGATCTTTTCTATGTTGCTTCTTTTCTATTCCCTCTCGCCATTTGAGATTCTCTTGAGAATCTACACTTCAGGGCTTCAGTTGTTCCAATTTTTAAACCTTTTACCCTCTTGTATCCCATTACTTGCTCAGTTAATTTGGACTTTTTTTTTGTTTGCTTTTACCCTTTTCTGCAGGTAGGCCCTGAAGTTTAACTATGGCTCAATAAATCATATGTCTATTTGTTGGTTACAGTGCAATTTAATGGTATATTTAATTGCTGTATTTATTAGCGTTGAAATTCCTAACAGAGGTATCCATTTTCTGCCCTCAGGGCATGGTCACATTTTTTAAAAAATTAATTTATTTTTTATTGAAGGATAATGGCTGTCTTAGGAGGCCTTACAAATAGCTGTGAAAAGAAGAGAAGCAAAAAGCAAAGGAGAAAAGGAAAGATATACTCATTTGAATGCAGATTTCCAAAGAACAGCAAGGAGAGATAAGAAAGACTTTCTCAGTGATCAGTGCAAAGAAGTAGAGGAAAACAATAGAATGGAAAAGACTAAAGATCTCTTCACAAAAATTAGAGATACCAAGGGAATATTTCATGAAAAGATGGGCTCAATAAAGGACAGAAATCGTATGGACCTAACAGAAGCAGAAGATATTAAGAAGAGGTGGCAGCAATACACAGAAGAACTGTATAAAAAAGATCTTCATGACCCAGATAATCACGATGGTGTGATCACTCACCTAGAGCAAGACATCTGGAATGTGAAGTCAAGTGGGCCTTAGGAAGCATCACTACGAACAAAGCTAGTGGAGGTAATGGAATTCCAGTTGAGCTATTTCAAATCCTGAAAGATGATGCTGTGAAAGTGCTGTACTCAATTATGTCAGCAAATTTGGAAAACTCAGCAGTTGCCACAGGACTGGAAAAGGTCAGTTTTCATTCCAATCCCTAAGAAAGGCAATGACAAAGAATGTTCAAACTGCCGCACAATTGCACTCATCTCACACGCTAGTAAAGTAATGCTCAAAATTCTCCAAGCCAGGCTTCAGCAATACGTGAACCGTGAATTTCCAGATGTTCAAGCTGGACTTAGAAAAGGCAGAGGAACCATAGGTCAAATTGCCAACATCCGCTGGATCACTGAACAAGCAAGAGAGTTCCAGAAAAACATCTATGTCTGCTTTATTGACTATGCCAAAGCCTTTGACTGTGTGGATCACAATAAACTGTGGAAAATTCTGAAAGAGATGGGAACCAGATCACCTGACCTGCCTCTTGAGAAACCTGTATGCAGGTCAGGAAGCAACAGTTAGACCTGGACATGGAACAACAGACTGGTTCCAAATAGGAAAAGGAGTATGTCAAGGCTGTATATTATCACCCTGCTTATTTAACTTCTATGCAGAGTACATCATGAGAAACGCTGGGCTGGAAGAAGCCCAAGCTGGAATCAAGATTGCTGGGAGAAAAATCAATAACCTCAGATATGCAGATGACATAACCCTCATGGAAGAAAGTGAAGAACTAAAGAGCCTCTTGATGAAAGTGAAAGAGGAGAGTGAAAAAGTTGGCTTAAAGCTCAACATTCAGAAAACTAAGATCATGGCATCGGGTCCCATCACTTCATGGCAAATAGATGGGGAAACAGTGAAAACAGTGGCTGACTTTATTTTTCTGGCTCCAAAATCACTGCATATGGTGATTGCAGCCATGAAATTAAAAGACACTTACTCCTTGGAAGGAAATTTATGACCAACCTAGAGAACATGTTAAAAAGCAGAGACATTACTTTGTCAACAAAGGTCCGTCTAGTCAAGGCTATGGTTTTTCTAGTGGTCATGTATGGATGTAAGAGTTGGACTATAAAGAAAGCTGAGCACAGAAGAATTGATGCTTTTGAACTGTGGTGTTGGAGAAGACTCTTGAGAGTTCCTTGGACTGCAAGGAGATCCAACCAGTCCATCCTGAAGGAGATCAGTCCTGAGTGTTCATTGGAAGGACTGATGTTGAAGCTGAAACACCAATACTTTGGCCACCTGATGTGAAGAGCTGACTCATTTGAAAAGACCCTGATGGTGGGAAAGATTGAGGTCAGGAGGAGAAGGGGATGACAGAGAATGAGATGGCTGGATGGCATCACCAACTCGATGGACGTGAATTTGAGTAAGCTCTGGGAGTTGGTGATGGACAGGGAGGCCTGGAGTGCTGTGGTTCATGGGGTTGCAAAGAGTTGGACACGACTGAGTGACTGAACTGAACTGAACTGAATCGCTTTACAGAATTTTGCTCTTTTCTGTCAAACCTCAACACGAGTCAGCCATAATACCCTCCCTCTTGAAAGTCCCTCCCACCTACTTCCCCACCCCACCCCTCTATGTTGATACACAACCCCTGTTTGAGTTTCCTGAGCCATACAGCAAATTCCTGTTGGCTATCTATTTTACATATGGTTATGTAAGTTTCCATGTTACTCTTTCCATACATCTCACCCTCTCCTCCCCTCTCCCCATGTCTGAGGGTCTATTCTCTATGTCTGTTTCTACATTGTGCCCTGTAAATAAATTCTTCAGTATCATTTTTCTAGATTCCATATGTATGTGTTAGAATACAGTATTTATCTTTCTCTTTCTGACTCACCTCACTCTGTATAATAGGTTCTCAGTTCATCCACCTCATTGGAACTGACTCAAATGTAGTCCATTTTATGGCTGAGTAATATTCCATTGTGTAAATGTACTACAACTTCTTTATCCATTCATCTGTTGATGGACATCTAGGTTGCTTCCATGTTCTAGCTATTGTAAATAGTGCTGCAATGAACAATGGGATACATGTGTCTCTTTCAATTTTGGTTTCCTCAGGGTATATGCCTAGGAGTGGAATTGCTGGGTCATATGGTAGTTTTATTCCTAGTTTTTTAAGGAATCTCCATACCATCTTCCATAGTGGCTGTATCAGTTTACATTCCCACCAACAGTGCAAGAGTGTTCCCTTTTCTCCACACCTCTCCAGCCTTTATTGTTTGTAGAATTTTTGATGATGGCCATTCTGATGGGTGTGAGGTGATATCTCATTGTAGTTTTGATTTGCATTTCTCTAATAATGAGTGATGTTGAGCATCTTTTCATGTGTTTGTTAGCCATCTGTATGTCTTCTTTGGAAAAATGTCTGGTTAGGTCTTTTTCCCACTTTTTGATTGGGTTGTTTGTTTTTCTGGTATTGAGTTGTATGAGCTGCTTATATATTTTGGAAATGAATCCTTTGTCAGTTGTTTCATTTGCTATTATTTTCTCCCATTCTGAGGGTTTTCTTTTCACCTTGCTTATAGTTTCCTTTGCTGTGCAAAAGCTTTTAAGTTTAATCAGGTTCCGCTTGTTTACTTTTGTTTCTAGGAGGTGGGTCATAGAGTATCTTGCTTTGATTTATGCCATCGAGCGTTCTACCGATGTTTTCCTCTAAGAGTTTTATAGTTTCTGGTTTTACATTTAAGTGTTCAATCCATTTTGAATTTTTCTTTGTGTATGGTGTTAGGAAATGTTCTAATTTCATTTTTTTACATGGAGCTGTTCAGTTTTCCCAGCACCATTTATTGAAGAGGCTGTCTTTGCCCCATTGTATATTCTTGCCTCCTTTGTCAAAAATAAGTTACCCATAGGTGCATGGGTTTATTTCTGGGCTTTCTATCTTGTTCCATTGGTCTATATTTCTGTTTCTGTGCCAGTACCATACTGTTTTGATGACTGTAGGTTTATAGTGTAATCTGAAGTCAGGAAGCTTGATTTCTCCAGCTCAATTCTTTTTTCTCAAGACTGCTTTGGCTATCCAGGGTCTTTTGTGTTTCCATATGAATTGTGAAATTTTTTGTTCTAGTTCTGTGAAAAATACCATTAGTAATTTGATAGGGATCACACTGAATCTGTTGATTGCATTTGGTAGTATATTCATTTTCACAATATTGATTCTTCCTACCCAGCAACATGGAATATCCCTCCATCTATTTAAGTCATCTTTGATTTCTTTCATTAGTGTCTTATAATTTTCTGTGTACAGTTCTTTTGTCTACTTGGGTAAGTTTATTCCTAGATATTTAATTCTTTTTGTTGCAATGATGAATGGGATTGATTCCTTAATTTCTGTTTCTGATTTTTCATTGTTAATATATAGAAATGCCAGTGATTTCTGTGTATTGATTTTGTATCCTGCAACTTTGCTAAATTCACTGATTAGCTCTAGTAATTTTCTGATACTATCTTTAGGGTTTTCTATGTACAGTATCATGTCATCTGCAAGCAGTGAGAGTTTTACTTATTCTTTTCCAATCTGGATTCCTTTTATTTCTTTTTCTTCTCTGATTGCTGTAGCTAGGACTTCCAGAACTATGTTGAATAATAGTGGTGACAGTGGACACCCTTGTCTTGTTCCTGATCTTCGGGGGAATGCTTTAAGCTTTTAACCATTGAGAATAATGTTTGCTGTAGGGTTATCATATATGGCCTTTACTATGTTGAGGTAGTTTCCTTCTATGCCCATTTTTTGAAGAGTTTTAATTATAAATAGGTGCTGAATTTTGTCAAAGGCTTTTTCTGCATCTATTGAGATGATCATACGATTTTTATCTTTCAGTTTGTTAATATGGTATATCACATTGATTGATTTCCATATATTGAAGAATACTTGCATCCCTGGAATAAACCCAACTTGATCATGGTGTATAAGCTTTTTGATGTGTTGCTGAATTCTGTTTGCTAACATTTTATTGAGGATCTTTGCATCTATGTTCATCAATGATATTGGCCTGTAGTTTTCTTTTTGTGTGGTGTCTTTGGTTTTGGTATCAGGGTGATGGTGGCCTCGTAGAATGAGTTTGGAAGTGTTCCTTCCTCTGCAATTTTTTGAAAGAAGGATAAGCATTAGCTTTTCTCTAAATGTTTGATAGAATTCTCCTGTGAAGCCATCTGGACCTGTGCTTTTGTTTTTTGGGGAGATTTTTGATCACAGATTCAATTTCAGTGCTTGTTATTGGGTTGTTTATAATTTCGATTTCTTCCTGGTTCAATCTTGGAAGATTGAACTTTTCTAAGAATCTGTCCATTTCTTCCAGGTTACCCATTTTATTGCCTTATAGTTGTTCATAATAGTCTCTTATAATCCTCTGTATTTCCACATTGTCTGTTGTAACCTCTCCTTTTTAATTTCTAATTTTGTTGATTTGATTCTTCTCTCTTCTTTCTTGATGAGTCTGGCTAAAGGTTTGTCAATTTTGTTTATCTTCTCAAAGAACCAGCTTTTAGTTTTATTAATCTTTACTATTGTTTCTTTCATTTCTTCTTCATTTCTTTCTGCTTGGATCTTTATGAGTTCTTTCCTTCTACTAATTTTGGAGGTTTTTTTGTTCTTTTTCCAGTTGCTTTAGATGTAAAGTTAGGTTGTCTATTTGATGTTTTTCTTATTTCTTGAGGTAGAATTGTATTGCAATAAACTTCCCTCTTAGAACTGTTTTTTGCTGCATCCTATAGAGTTTGAGTTGTCGTGTTCTCATTGTCATTTGTTTCTAGATATTTTTTGATTTCCCTTTTGATTTCTTCAGTAACCTGTCGGTTATTTAGAAACGTGCTGTTTAATCTATGTTTGTATTTCTTACAGGTTTTTTCTTGTAATTGATATCTAGTCTCATAGAGTTGTGGTCAGAGAAGATGCTTGATATGATTTCAATTTTATTAAATTTACTGAGGTTTGATTTGTGGCCCAAGATGTGGTCTATCTTGGAGAATGTTCCATGTGCACTAGAAAAGAAGGTGTATTCTTTTGCATTTGGATGGAATGTCCTGAAGATATCAGTGAGATCCATCTCATCTAATGTATCATTTAAGACTTGTGTTTCCTTATTAATTTTCTGTTTTGATGATCTGTCCATTGGTGTGAGTGGGGTGTTAAAGTCTCCTACTATTATTGTGTTACTGTCAATTTCTCCTTTTATGTCTGTTAGTGTTTGTCTTATGTATTGAGGTGCTTCTATGTTGGGTGCATAGATATTTACAATTGTTGTGTCTTTCTCTTGGATTGATCCCTTGATCATTATGTAGTGTCCCTCCTTATATCTTGTAATCTTCTTTATTTTAAGGTCTATTTTGTCTGATATGAGTATTGCTAAGCCAGCCTTTTTTTGCTCCCTTTTGCATGGAATATATTTTTCATCCTCTCACTTTCAGTCTATATGTGTCTTGAGGTCTGAAGTGGGTTTCTTGTAGACAGCATATATATGGGTCTTGTTTCGGTATCCATTCAACCAGTCTGTGTCTATGCTTACATTTTAATTACCACTTATGTATTAAAGAATACTTCTTTACATGTTTCCAGTAACTTTTTCCTTTCTTAATGTCTTTCATTAAGATATGTTTATTGAAAAGGATAAGGACAGAAAAAAATGAGACTGAGGAATAAAAGCAAATAAAATACAACTGAGTCCAAAATTTCAGAGCTTGCAAGTTGTTCCATGACTATTTTTTTTTTTTGATGGCATTATGTTTTCAGATTTTCTAAAGCTAGAGAAATGTTAGTTCTTCATGGTTTATAGTCACTAGCCTGGAAGTTACTAATCCTGATACTGTTATACTATAGCTTGGATGAGCTTGATCTGGTTAGGAGTTTTTTATGCTGCTCCATGTAGTATAATGCTTGACAATAAAATCCAGGATTTAGGTTGAGTGGCTCATAAGATTAGAGTTGGGAAAAGTGGAGTCTTTCATCTTTTGGTTTCTAATTCAGAGTCAATCAAAAAGTCATTGTATTTAATGACCTCCAGTTAGAGGATCCTGTGAAATAAGCTGTTGCTGTCAATCCTATTTTTAATGCACAGGAATCCCCATTATTCAGTGCCACATGGTATCCTTTTTTCCATAGGGTTGATAAATTAGCTGTGAATTGAACGGTTTCTGGAAACAATTTCTCTTTCCCTCTTCAGAGCTTAGGCAATTTGATAGGATAAACTACAGAAGTGTAACCAAACTTTATTACTGCTCCAAATATGTTATTTGGAGTTGTTCCAGGATTTGGGGCTCATATGTAAAATGGGACATGATAGAAAGCAAATACATTGAAAGTTAAAGAAATCTGGGATCCATGATTGGCTCGACAACACAAAGAGCCCTATGGGAAGACGACAGCTATTCTCAATCCAGAGAGCCCTATTCATTCACAGGTCAGCAGCTGTTTGAGTTGCCAGAGTGAGGGCTAGGGGTCAAGGTCAAGAAGATGGTAAAATGCTAGCACACAACTGAGTAGCAGACTGAAGATACTAGTAACAGAGAGTTTGAAACTGAGGTTCCCCTCTTGACATCTTGATAAAAAGTCTCATATTTTTCCCTACAGTGAGTACAGATGAGAAAATATAATAAAATCATGTAGATTAAGCAGGATAATGTAGAATGAGGACAGGTTATGACTAATGGCAAGAGGTCCAAACACACCTGGATTAAATTACTGAAATTCAGCTCTATCTATTTGGGCAAAGAGAGAGAGAGAGAGAGAGAAATAATTTAAATGGAGTGGCTTGCCATTCCACCTAATGAATGAGTAGAGACAGGAGATGTGAACCCAACTTGCTCCCTGGGTTGGTCTCAGTTTTGATGTGCTTCTCACACAGGGCATTTCTCTGCACCAAGGGTAACTGAAATGTTTAATGAGGCTTAATTTCATACAGCATGGCCATTAAAGGCAAGTTAACTTCATCTGGCTTCTCTAGTGGCTCAATGGTAAAGAATCTGCCTGCCAATGCAGGAGATGTAGGTTCAATCTCTGGGTCAGGAAGATCCCCTGGAAGAGGGAATGGCAACCCACTCTAGTACTCTTGACTGGGAAATCCCACGGACAGAGGAACCTGGTGGGATATACAGTCCATGGGGTCGCAAGAGTCTGACACAACTTAGCGACTAAACAACTTCATCTGGTGCTCAGTCAGAGATAAAACTGGGGGAAATGGGGTTATACCTTCATAAATAATTTTTTTCAGAGGGTAATTTTGATTCTGGGAAGATGATTTTTGTCTTAAGTGATGAGTCTAGAACCCAGTTTTCACAAAAGATGCAACTCCACTGGAAAGGCATAATACCTGGCACATGGTTGGCACTCAACAAGTATCAATTAAATAAACAAATATGAACATTGATATAATATATGAGCAGTGTGATAGGAGACCCTGTTTCTAGAATATCAAATAACACTGCTAGAAATGTCTCTAAGAATTGCCTAGCTACCACATGTGTATTTTGTTAAACCTAAGTCAATCCTGTTTCATTTATAGTTGCCCCCAACTATAAATAAATAGTTGTTGGCCCCAATACTTCTAGTAAAAATTCTTAAGTGGTCATGAAGTCTTGAAATTGAAAGTGACATCAAGGGATAGCTTTATTTAGTCCTCTGCTTCTTGGTTGGACTAGAATGAAATTAAAAAAATAAAACAGTGAAATGATTAGAAGGCTAACATAACAAGATTTGTTTGTTAAAGGAGCTCAAAGGCATTTTATTTTGAAACATACAAAAAAACTGGATAAAAATGAGGAAGCAATTAGAGATGCTTCAAAGCCCAGAATTTTCCTAGTCAGCTATCTTCAGGAAGTCATCTTTAAAAATAAACAACTCTCTGGGAGGTCAGTAGGTATAAGGTAGGTAAGTAAGATCTGTTCTTGGAGATTTGTGGGGGTATAGATGGGCCACAGCTTAAGTGGCAAAGAAAGGTAAGGGAAATAAGTCTAAAAGTTCTTACCCACTGGTACTTGGTATCACAAAGTTTCTAGCTAGCCAGTGTACAGGCTTCAGTCTATAGATGGTGACTAATGACCTGAGAATTGTCAAAGTCAAGCAAGGCTTACCACTCTGTTTTAGGGCACAGTGGGGTTGGGAGTCTTGGGAGGTAGTGGGAGAGAATATGAGTTTATCAATGCCCTTTGTCATAAACCTTCATGGGTATGAGCTTTAAACTTGTGTTGTTTATTTTGGCTTCCTTGCCATTTCTTATGGTGCGAATGCTCTCAAGAATTTCACCATCTGCCAGAGGTTACATGAATGGCTGTTCTTTGTAGTAACCCAGGGTGGTGGTGGGGGGCAGGGATGATAATGGGCAAGGAAGTTCTGGCTGTCATTACTTTTCCCTTTTAATCCCCACAAATGCATCCCACGGACAAATTCATTTTTGATCTCCAGTCTGAACTTTATCTTTGATTTCTGAATTAAAAAACATAACAACAGAAGAAGATGGAGTTGCAATTGGGATCTGTGCTTAAGGAAAATAATAGAAATATGTCAGATAAGCCTGGCCCAGGAGTTTCCTCTAAGTCTAAAGTAAACTGAGACAGTCTCAGGTCAAAAGTAAACTGAGAAAGTTTCAGGTCAGTGTTTTCAGAAAACATATACCACATCCTTTGTTTCCCCCCCCCCCTTTTTTTTTTAGTGAAGGAAAATCACATTCTTGAAAAACAAATTTTTAATTCAAGTACAGTTAAGAGAGTTCTAAACAGAAACACCTCTTTGCTGGTTTGTTAAACACTGCATGTGAAGTCATTAAGTTTATTCTTTGCTCTACAGCCCTGCACTTATTCAGAATTTATCTTCATGGTCACTTGTCTTAATAGTTTTAAAGTTTGTATTGAATTAAAACAAACTACCAGATTAAATAATTTTCAATGTGGATGGATGTGTTTCCCCAAATCACTTTTCCTCAAGTGAAATGAAATTTTCTCAATCCTAATGTTAATGTTATAAAAATAATATTTAATTCAAATGTATTTGATAATACTGGGAAAAATCCCCCCCGAAGGAAAAAAAAATAAATGGCCTCAAACTCAAGAACTATTTTCCCCCAAATTTCTGAAGCCCTAGCTAAGACATGGGTTCCTTATCTCTGCTGCCAGTTTCCCATGGATGCCTTTACCATAACTCTTACTCCAAGCACTCTAAGAAAGTAGTACAGCTGGGAGGGCAAGTGTATAAGCTAAAACCTAGAGCCTGAAGTCCAATTCAAGCTTTAGTATTCACTATCTGTGTGACTTTAGACAAGTTAAATAACTGTCTTAGTCTTGCTTTCTTCATCTGTCATATAAGGATATCACTTGTACCTACCTCACAGAACTAAAATGAGGATTAAATGAGATAATCCATGTAAAGTGCTCAGAACACTGCCTGGCATACATTGGATGCTCATTAAATTTACTAGCTATGATAATTATCTGGCCCCTCTTGTGCCCCGTGAGTTCCTACAGGGCACAATTCATATGTCAGCATTCATGGTCATTCCTTGAGCTTCTGGCATATATTCTGTACTCAACAGATGTTGAATGAAAAAAAATGCTCTACTATTGGTGACAATGTGGAATCCAGCTTGGAAAAGGAATTAAACCAATACAAACTAAGCCTCAAAACTACTATTGTGGAATATCCATACCTAGAAACAACAAATGTTTTATCTCCAACACTGCATTGTGTGTGGTGGGAGAAGCAATGGAGCTTTAATGACAAATCCTCTACTCCTATTCCCTACCTCCTCCAGTAGCTTCTAAATATACACAAAGTTTTAATACTTAGGAAAAGATTTGCGTTGCACCAATGACAGGAGACTGCAAAAGATTATGGAATTGTGATGCTAGGAGAGCTCCAATTCTCTCATTTCATCGATGTGACTTTTTCCCTAGTGGTCCTGTAGTTGATGCAAAGATAGATAACCAATTGTTTGGAGATCTGGAACCAATACCCAGGACATCTGATTTCCTGGCAAAAGCTTTTGTGAGCAAACATGAATAACTGAGGATAATGTGATAGTTTATTGGGTAATCTCGATCAGCAAAAAAAGGCAGAAGGGGTTACATAAAAGTCTCCTAGAAAAATCACTGACTCAAGGCCCCAGGCAGCAAACTAGGATCTTTGTGACCAAAGCACTGGGCTGTTGTGAGGTAGAAGGAAAGCTTTGACTTTGAGGTAGAAGGATAGTGCTTTGTAGTGGCTTGGCCTTGGCTGTTGAGTCAGAAAAACCTGGGTTCTGATCCCAACTCTGTCATTTACAAGCTCTGGATGCCTAAAATATCTAAGTTTTGTAAGGCTCTGTTTCCTCAACTTTAAAATGCAGATAGTTTTATTTACTTTATAGAATTTTTATGAGGTTTCTATGAGAAAATTTATATAAAACACATAATGTTCAATAATTGGTAGATTACCTGTGTGACCTTTGAAACTTCCTTAGTCTCTCTGAGCCTCAGTTTTTGTATCTGTAAATTGACATAATAATCTGTAATCTGCAAGACAGTTGTGAGGATTAAATGAGATAGTGAATGTAAAATTTCAATAAATGTTCTTTTGAAAATACCTACAGTTGTCTGGGGGCTTCCTGGGTGGCTCAGATGGTAAAGAATCCGCCTGCAAGGCAGGAGACCTGGGTTTCATCCCTGGATTGGGAAGATCCCCTGGAGGAGGGCATGGCAACCCACTCCAGTATTCTTGCCTGGAGAATCCCCATGGAGAGAGGAGCCTGGTGGGCTACAGTCCATGGGGTTGCAAGGAGTCGGACACGACTTAACGACTAAGCACAGCAGCACAGTTGTCTGGGTGCATCAGATTCCTTCCTACATTCTTTTGTCTCTTCTGTCTGTGTTCCCTCTTCTCTTCTCCTACTCAAGGATCATAGACCTTATATTACCCACTAGTGGTCTAGTACTTCATGATGATGTGCCAATTTAAACCTGAGCTTCTTGTTAGTGCCTTGTGCTTCTAGGTTTTCAGTCAAAAACTTACAGTTCTTTTTTAGTCTTCATCTTATCTGAGTATCAGTAAGGAAAGCAATCTGATTAAAGCAGTTCACAATGAAATCTAGATAACTGATAAATTAACTCAGGGGCATTTGCATTTTACAACTTATGCTAGGAGAAAAAAAATCTTACATGAAAAAAATCAATAGGATTTATTCAATAAAAGAAGTCAGGAACATATATGTGGAAGATAAAGATAAAAAGATATTTTGTGAAAGAATTCTTTCAGGACAGTATACTTTCCTCCTCTGGCAACGTTTCCCTCTATGTGTACACAAGAAGGAAATGGGTCAGCATCCCCAGTTTGGAGAGGTGGCTGCCAGCAAGAAGAGTGTAGGTTTTTTGGTTTTGGGTATTTTGTAGGTCTAAGTGTCTCTCATTTGTATGTCTTCTATAGAGATGTACTCTGTAAGATCTCATTTTTGGAGGCAGCCCCAAGTTCCAAAAACATAAACTTTTTTTTCCCTTGAGAGCACAATGGAACCCTCTATTCTTGTCTTGGCTGGAAATGAAAGGGAATGCTTCCAAATGTTTCAAATCCTCAGATGTCTTTAGTTTGGAAGGAATAATATGAAAAACGAAGGCTGGCAGGGATGTGATTGAAGTCTATAAAGTCACGAAGGGTCTGAGCAGAGTGAGTATAGACATGCTCACCAGATCTTTGAAAGCTAAAGCCAAGGGCAATGCTTTAAAGCTTCAAGGGGCTAACTCATTGCATTTAATTGCACCTTAACAAACATCTGTTTAGTTATATAAACGAAATACAGTCGAATTCTAAGAGGATGATGCGGTTGGCAAATTTGTAGAAGTTTACCTCAAGAGATGCTAACTGAACATGTGGCTGACTGTGGCACAGACCATGAATTCCTTATTGCCAAATTCAGACTTAAATTGAAGAAAGTAGGGAAAACCACTAGACCATTCAGGTATGACCTAAATCAAATCCTTTACGATTATACCATGGAAGTGACAAATAGATTCAAGGGATTAGATCTGATAGACAGAGTGCCTGAGGAACTATGAACTGAGGTTCCTGACATTATACAGGAAGCAGGGATTAAGAACATCCCCAAGGAAAAGAAATGCAAAAAGGCAAAATGGTTGTCTGAGGAGGCCTGACAAACAACTGTGAATGGAAGAGAAGGGAAGGCAAAGAAGAAAGGAAAGATATACCCATTTGAATGCAGAGATCCAAAGAATAGCAAGAAGAGATAAGAAAGCCTTCCTCAGCGATTAATGCAAAGAAATAGAGGAAAACAATAGAATGGGAAAGTCTAGAGATCACTTCAAGAAAATTAGACATACCAAGGGAATATTTCATGCAAAGATGGGCACAATAAAGGACAGAAATGGTATGGACTTAATGGAAGCAGAAGATATTAAGAAGAGGTGGCAACAATACATAGAAGAACTATACAAAAAAGATCTTCACGACCCAGATAATCACAATGGTGTGATCAACAACCCAGAGCCAGACATCCTGGAATGTGAAGTCAAGTGGGCATTAGGAAGCATCACTATGAGCAAAGCTAGTGGAGGTGATGGAATTCCAGTTAAGCTATTTCAGATCCTAAAATATGAACCTGTGAAAGTGCTGCACTCATTATGCCAGCAAATTTGGAAAACTCAGCAGTGGCCACAGGACTGGAAAAGGTCAGATTTCATTCCAATACCAAAGAAAGGCAATGCCAAAGAACGCTCAAACTGCTGCACAATCGCAATCATCTCACACGCTAGTAAAGTAATGCTGAAAATTCTCCAAGCCAGGCTTCAGCAATACGTGAACTGTGAACTTCCAGATGTTCAAGCTGGTTTTAGAAAAGGCAGAGGAACCAGAGATCAAATTGCCAACATTTGTTGGATCATCAAAAAAGCAAGAGAGTTCCAGAAAAATATCTACTTCTGCTTTATTGACTATGCTAAAGCCTTTGACTGTGTGGACCACAACAAACTTTGGAAAATTCTGAAAGAGATGGGAATACCAGACCACCTGATCTGCCTCTTGAGAAATATGTATGCAGGTCAGGAAGCAACAGTTAGACCTGGACATGGAACAACAGACTGGTTCCAAATAGGAAAATGAGTACGTCAAGGCTGTATATTGTCACCCTGCTTATTTAACTTACATACAGAGTACATCATAAGAAACACTGGGCTGGATGAAGCAAAAGCTGGAATCAAGATTGTTGGGAGAAATATCAATAACCTCAGATATGCAGATGACATCACCCTCATGGAGGAAAGTGAAGAACTAAAGAGCCTCTTGATGAAAGTGAAAGAGGAGAGTGAAAAAGTTGGCTTAAAACTCAACATTCAGAAAACTAAGATCATGGCATCTGATCCCATCACTTCATGGCAAATACATGCTGAAATAAGGGGAACAGTGACAGATTTTACTTTGGGGGGCTCCAAAATCACTGCAGATGGTGACTACAGCCATGAAATTAAAAGACACTTACTGCTTGGAAGAAAAGTTATGACCAACCTAGACAGCATATAAAAAGCAGAGACATTACTTTGCCAACAAAGGTCGGTCTAGTCAAAGCTATGTTTTTTCCAGTAGTCATGTATGGATGTGAGAGTTGGACTGTAAAGAAAGCTGCTGCTGCTGCTGCTGCTGCCAAGTCGCTTCAGTCATGTCCAACTCTGTGCGACCCCACAGATGGCAGCCCACCAGGCTCTGCCGTCCCTAGGATTCTCCAGGCAAGAGTACTGGAGTGGGGTGCCATTGCCTTCTCTGAAAGAAAGCTGAGCACCAAAGAATTGATGCTTTTGAACTGTGGTGTTGGAGAAGACTCTTGAGAGTCCCTTGGACTGCAAGGAGATCTAACCAGTCCATCTTTAAGGAGATCAGTCCTGAGTGTTCATTGGAAGGACTGATGCTGAAGCTGAAACTCCAATGCTTTGACCACCTGATGCAAAGAGCTGACTCATTTGAAAAGACCCTGATGCTGGGAAAGATTGAGGGCAGGAGGAGAAGGGGACGACAGAGGATGAGATGATTGGACAACAGAGGATGAGATAGTTGGATGACATCACCGACTCAATGGACTGAGTAAACTCCAGGAATTGGTGACGGACAGCCTGGCCTGCTGCAGTCTATGGGATCGCAAAGAGTCGAAAACCACTGAGCGACTGAACTGAACCGAACCTCAAGAGATGCTAACTGGACATGTGAATAAACCTGGAGAAGAGTTTAGATATGTTCATGTTCCACACTGAATTTGCAATTGAAAGACTAATTCTAATAGGATTAGAATACTTCTAAGCATCCGACATTCTGTGGCTTCGTATATATTTAGTGAAAGTTATGGGATGCTTCCGGATGCATCTCTACTTTTCAGAGGCTGACATACTATAAGAAAATAAGTTTCTCAGTGTCAAAATTGGAGACTCCCTGTGAGATCTAAGGGCCTCAAATTTGAAGTTCTTCCCTTATCATAATGTTGGGGGAAAGCAAACACACTTTAAACTAATTTATGAATCCTTTGTTACTCATACCATCATGTGAAAAAACAGAACAAGGGAATATTCAAATCCTTGAGACATATCAAATGCTTCTGATGAAATCACATTGTTATTAGTGACACAGACATACCTATTTAGTTAAGTTCCAGTGTTTGTTTTCTGACCTACAGTAATTTTATTAGTTTCAGGAAAACAAAGAGCTTAAATCAAAATGGACTGTGTGATTGTTATTGCAAATGTATATTGATTTGATTAAAAATGCATTAATTTCTTTAAATTTCAATAATAAAGGATTCATTCTCAGAAAGAAAGGGCTGGAAAACATGCAGTCATGTAACCTGATAATCTCAGATAAGTGATATTTAATATTGCTCAATAGGAAATTTTCCTCATATACTTTAAAAGCAAAAATCTCCAATATTAAGTCATGTATGTAGTGCATATGAAGCATTTAGAAGAAAAGAAAGCTCTGTAATTTAACTCAAGGTAACATACACACTGTCAGAGCAAAGAGGGAGTTGTGAAATTATCCAGGGAACTTGAAACAGTCTAGACAGTCAATCCAGATCATTTAAAAAGATATGTTAAATATGCTCATAACAGTATGAGAGTTAACTGCTAATATGAAGATGCAGTTTGGGGACAAATCAAATTTAGTGTTGTTTAAAAGCCTTAAAAGGTCTTGTCTTGAAATCTGTGTTAATAGAAACATACATTTAAAATATTCCCATAGATAGGGCATTATTTAATAAATTATTATATTTTATTCATTTATTATACATATACAACCAAAGAGTCACAGAAATATCTTTACATATAACCTGATATATGTAAATATTTAATTTTTTTCATGTAAAATGGATGGAATTAACAAAGCTTATAAAACTCAGTGCATTATGTAAAAATCTAAGGGACTCCAGAAGAAGCACTTTCCTAGGAGGATAAAGAGTTCTGTCATCAAATCATCCATTGGCTATATTTGGCAAGTCCTTTATTCTTTTACAATATTTTAATTTGTAAAATGGAGAAATGAGAGCTGGAAGGACCTTAGAATAGATAACCTCTATGTATGGCTTAAAATAAAATCTAATAAAATATACCTATACACATTTATATCATATAGATACACAACAATATAAGTCTGTAACAGTTTTCTAATTATATAACTGGGAGAATAAATAACAAATTAATAAATTATGATCTTGTTTACTCTTTTCCCAAGGATAATTGCTGAGTAGTTCAAGCTCCCAATTAGTACGAACTCATTCACTGATTGTTGAATTGAACTGATTGTGACCCAAAGTACATAAAAATGTGTTTAAATTCCACCAAGTATGCTTGAATTTCACAAACCTTGCCTTCGACACTAGGGAAATCAGCTTTACGGCTTAGGTGAAGGTAGTAGATTTCACTAACAAATAGCTATTTTTGACAACAGAAATATAAACAAAATCACAGCTTGTATGTGAACCAATTCTTTCCAATGCAGACCGAAGGCCAAATGTATAAATATACATACCATTTCAAAGGCGCTGTCTTAGATAAACAGATGTGCTAATTCTGCCAGTGGAATGTCATGCCCTTACCTGTCTCTCCATTCTCAATTCTGTCATCACTTCATGACTATCATCATCCTGGGTTACTCCCAGATGATTTCTTTGCCCCAAGAGCTGAACTGTTCAACATGGTAGTCACTAGCCACTATGTCTATTGAGCCCTCGAAATGTAGCTAGTTTAAATTGAGAGATACATTAGGTGTTAAATACATGTTAGATTTCAAAGATGTAGTATCAAAAAATAATATAAAATTATCTCATTACTATTTTTTATATTGACTACACATTGAAATGTTAGTATTTTTGATGAGTTAGGATAAATAGAATGTTATTAAAATGAATGTCACCTGTTTTATTTTTACTTTTTAAAATGTAGCTTTCAGAAAAGGTAAAATTACCTAAATGGGTCCACATTTGTGACTTACATTTTATTTCTGTTGTACAGAGCTGCTCTTGAGCATCTGCTGAACACATATCTTCCCCACCCGCTCTTTCTCAAAAACTTTCAGTGGTACTTTAATCCATCCATGTAATCTACATGTTTCTTTTAGCTCTCTAACCTACACCGTTCCCCTTTAACTGTTTTAAGAAGAAGCTGCACCTTCACTCCTTGAACGCATTGTTTCCTGCCCTTTTTCTCCCCACCCCATTGGTGCCACGGCTCTGAGTAGTTTCATTCATCTCGCACTTACTGATTTTATTGCTCTGAATAAAAGGCTGTGCCGGACTCACCTGCAGTCCCTCCCCGCCCCCTTTAGAAGATACAGTATAATGGAAGAAAGAATCATGTAGACAATAAAGGGGGACTTCATTGGTGGTCCAGTGGTTAAGAATCCACCTGCCAATTCAGGGACACGGGTTCAATCCCTGGTCCAGAAAGATCCCAAGTGCTGCAGGGCACCTAAACCTGTGCACCATGACTGAGCCCACACTCGAGAGTATGGAGCCGCAACTACTGAGCCTGCTCACTCTAGAGCCCACGTGCAACAACTACAGAAGCCCGCGTGCCCTACAGCCCTTACTCCAAAAGATAAACCACTGCAATGAGAAGCCCGCGCTCACCACAACTAGAGCAATGAAGACCCAGTGCAGCCAAAAAATCAATTAAAAAAATACAATAAATGACAATACAGATCATAGGTATCATGACGAGGTGAGAACAGGATGCTGAAGGTTGCACAAATGGGCCCCTAACTCGAGTTCAAGAGATTAGAAAAGATTTACTAGAGTTATTTTAGCCTGAATTGAGCCCTGAGGAATGAGTCGCAATTTATTGGTTAAATGTCAGGTGAGATGGGGAAAGACAGGGTCTTCTAGGCAGAGAGAAATGGGCCTAGGCCAGGCAGTATGAGAATACGTAGGTTCCTTAGTGAGATGAAGAAAGTGGTGTGGGTGGGAAAGGAGATGGAAAATTTGAGCTATAACTCAGAGCTGGCCAGACTGTGAAAGCAATGCTAAGAACTGCTTGGTCATATATACTCTCTTCTCTCCTAGCTATCTGCTATACACTGGTTCTATTTAAGGCCCAGTTCAAACTTTTCTGTGTCTGTGCCCCTTGCCACGTGATGCTGTTTACCTTTCAGTAAATATGCAGTCTGTTCTCCACTCTGAATCTGGATTTGGTCATATGATTTGTCATGGTTAATTCTACTTGTGCATTTTGCCTGTGCTTTTGTACTCTGCTGTTGTCATGGGAAGGGCATGGGAGGGGAGTTGAGTCACCCTGGTCAACCTAGCTAAGGCCATATTTGACCTTAGCCTATAGCCAGCCAATCTGTAGACATGTGAGAGAACCTAGCCAAGATCAGGAAATCCACCTGACAACCCCAGATATATGTGCAATGAATGCTTACTTTGCATGTAATTAATTGTTATTCTCCATCCCTGGGTTGGGAAGATCCCCTGGAGAGGGGCATGGCAACCCACTCCAGTATTCTCGCCTGGAGAATTCTATGAACAAAGGAGCCTGGCGGGCTACAGTCCATGGGGTTGCAAAGAGTCAGACGCAACTAAGCATGCGTGCACGCACACATTTGTTATTCAGCACTGCTGTGGGAATGTATAACTGATACATGACCCAACTAGACTGTATGCTCTTTGAGGGCAGGATTATGTCTCTGCTACCCTTTCCCCAGTGCTTAATAAACAACTAGTAAGTAATAGATATAGACTTTCTTGGATTGTCAAAGATTTTAATGCCACAGTTATAGTCAGGAAAATGGGAACTTTCTCAAGTCAGCATTGATAACCTTTGTAAAACTTTCCAGCAAGGAGAAAGAGAGCACCTATATTTTCTCCCCTTTGCTCTACTGAAAGGACCTATCAGAAGCCCCTGAAAGAGGGAAGGTAAGGAGGCTTAGTGTGATTGCTGGAAGGGTTTTCTGGCCCACCCCCCACCACTGGGCTCTGGTGGGATTTAGCATACCTTACAGGGTGGCACATGTACTCTTTAAAGATAGCTGACATAGGAGAAATGTCCAGTAAAAAATCTGAAGTCTAAATCTCATTTGACAGCTCTTCTAGATTGTATGTCCTTCCCAGTAAAGTTTGGCTCTGACAGATGATAAGTAGGCTGCCAGGGAAAATAGCTGAGCTTTATGGACTTTGGTCAGGTGGGTCAGAGTTGATGGCACAGTGTCATAGTCACTTTCCATCACCAAAGGAGTGAGAGAGGCTGCTCAAAAGATACAGCTTCACTCTATTTTGTGTAGCTATACTTCAGAATGCCACTACAAATCTAAGAACTGATGTTAGTCTCTGCTTCAGATCTCCTGGAAAAGTATTCTAGATCATCAAGAGTTACTGAACATCTAAAGTTCCTTAAGTCAGTAAGCCCAGGTGACATATACAAGCTGAGAAAGGCACACAGACGCAGATGTGAGAAATATCAGTCTACTTTGTAGTGTCAAAACTTTTCTGTGGTATGAAGAATGAAATAATGTACCTAAACCTATGTGAGGGAATCCCTGCTCTTATGACTCTTCCTTGGTGAATCAGAGATGAGAAGTGGCTTTGCAGTCACATTGCCTGGGTTTGAATCCAGCTCTGCTACTTATGTGCTGCATGATCTTGAGCAGAAAAACTCAGTTTCTTTTCTTGTAAGATGGAAATAAGAATAGTACCAACTTCATTGACTTGAGGTGAGAACAAAATGAGATACAGGATAAAAAGTTTAGCCACCCATAGTATCTGACACATAATAAGTTCTCAATAAATGGTGGCAGTTATTTTGAGGGATTTCTACAGTCTGTGCTGAGAGCCAGTTAGTCAGAAAAACTGGTTCAGCTTGTCCTATAAGGGAATGAATAGCAGAATGCTGTATTTACAGGAGATCAATCTTTAGGGGAAGCTAAGTTTCAGCTTAATGGTGAATTGTTTGTTCCATTATAAGCTTTCGCTGGTTGTAGATGATGCTCCTGTACCACCGTTATTGCTATCTTCCCTAATATGGGGGGCAAAAAAATTATTCTGGGAGTATTTTATGTTCACTACCCTATTCTCTTAAGGCTGGACCACAGTCTACTAGAAAAGGAATTTTGTCAACTGTGGAAGCTGTTTAACCACATTCACTGCTCTAGGATAACTGTTCACCCCCATTGGCTAGAGTTTAGCATGATGGTAACTTTGGATGACATAGAAACCAAGAATTTCAATAGGCGAATGTCCACAGATGACTAGTATCTTAGTTTTAATAAATGCAAGTATATGTCTCTGTGGTACATTTATGTTTGTAAGAAGGGTATCTGGCTTTTTCTTCTCCTTTAGTTGTTCAATCTTTCAATAAATATATACTAAATTCTACTGTATGCTAGGCACTATACTATAAGTAAAGTAGATATGCCCCCACTGTCCAGTTTTTGCAAACAGGTTCATTTCCTGATTTTCTGCTGCAAATTATATTTTCCAAGTTTCCTTGCCAAGTGGCTTCTTGCTAGATTCAGACAATGGGAGACATTAGAAGAATGTAATATAGCAGGGAGAAGAGGAGAAGCAATGGTATTTCTCATGATGTCCCCATCTCCTGCTTTGAGAAGTGGCTACATCTCCTCTGTGTCCTGCTTTCTGCCAGTTTCTATCATGAGTCCTCCTCTCACTAGGCAGCCCACAATTTGGAATCATATAACAGTCCCTGCTTTCTTTGCCCTTCCAGCCCTAGGACGGTAGTGGTTTCTCGCTCTTTCTTAACTCTGAGTTGTTTCAATTTCTTCAACACCTTTGTAGCTAGTTTCCTAAAATTGAAATCCTATTGAACCATCTGATGTGGTCTCTTGTTCCCTAACTAGACTTTGAGTGGTATAATCTCAACAATTAACATTTCTGGGGGGAATAGTTAATATTCAAATAGTCCTACAAATACACAATGATATTCTGTGACATGCTAAGAAGAACTGTTACAATGAAGGCATGTAACTGGGTGGGGAGCTGTATTAATCTAGTTCAAGAACTTCCTACTCCTAGTGAGGTCCATACATCGGCAGCATTGCCATCTGCTGGGGGGCTTGGTAGAAATGAGGATTCTCAGATCCTATCCCATTTACAACTGGTTCAGAATCTGCATTTTAACAAGCTTCCCAGCTCAGAAGAGTGATCTGGGGATAGCATCTACTTTCAGTCTGATTACTGACCTCCTAGTTCTAATCTATTGGGATTGCGCAGATTAAGTGGTGGCTCTAAATCTCAGCTCTATTTGAATGAGGAGATTTTGTAATGCCCACTTCTTGATCCTGACTGCACAAACACTGTAGGCAGGACTCTAGGGCAAATGTAAGACAGAAGGTGGAGATTAGAGAAAATCATGTAGAAGAGCCAGGAAACTGCTTCTCTGCTGGCTACGTTTGAGTAATTGGAAGCAGAGCCCTAGAGAACTGGGTCTTTGAAATGTACTGAAGCATGCTGTGGGAAAGTAAATATCTTTTCCAAAGTGACACCTTATATCAGCCAATATAGGACATTTGTTTACCAAAACAATACCAGTAAACTTCAGGTGAGATTCACATGCATTATTTTTAAACCACAGTGAAAGAAACAGAGAGACAGAAATTGTCCAAATGTTATAGGCAGGTTTTTAATGATGATCTCTTTAATTGCTACATAGTTTTCCCCTTCCCCAGACCTAATCACTGATCTTGGATGTATTATTCTTGTTGCTGTGACCATTACCCAGAAATGAAAATAGTATAAGAATAATAGAATTTGGAAGCAGAAGACCATGTTAAGACTTACCTGTGTCATTTTGGGCCACTGTCTCAATGTTTCTGATGCTCAGTTCTTTTATGCACCAAATGAAACTGAAAACTCCTTACTCATTGGTTTGTGGTGTGGTTCAGATAATGTAAGAATGTGGTCTAAAAGGGAAGGGTACCAACTAGTGTCGAAAAATTATACTTAAAGCAAACTGACAAAAGTGGGGGAAGTAATAAAAGGTGTCAAAAGGGTGATTAAAGTGTGATACTCTGTAGCTTCTGTGCTTGGGTCAAAAAGACTAAAGACTGCACAGTGTCCAGTGTCCCCTTGAAAATACCTGTGTGTGTGTACGTGTGTGTTTTAATGTTAGCCTGAAGATCATTCAACCAACCATTGCCTCTTGAGCCTGCTTTGATTTTGTGGCTGCTAACTCCTTTCTTTCCTACTTGTGGCCATACATGTTGAGATTCAGTCAACAACTGTTTTCTAAGCACTGATGCTATGCCAGACACCATTACAGGTGTTTGGAATACTCAATGAATAAACCCTAAACTCCTGTTCTCACAGAGTTAAATTTTAGTAAGGATAAGTTGGTGTAGCAGGATGCTTCTGCTTACACTTAAGTCTATCTAATTTCTATCAGCTCTGCTTAAGGACATGGAACTGGTCCTAGGTGGTCCTAGGTGGGATGAGTATGAGGCCCCTGTTTGAGTTACTTGCTCATTATAAACTGCTGTTTGTCAATGGCCAACACCTCAGAGATAACCATTGTGTATGCCACTTAGAGCACGGCACTGGAGTGGCGAGTGGCCAAGAGGAGATACCCCACGTCCAAGGTCAAGGGTGGCGGCCGTGAGAGGATACCCCACATCCAAGGTCAGGAGCAGCGGCTGTGCTTTGCTGGAGCAGCCATGAAGAGATACCCCAAGTCCAAGGTAAGAGAAACACCCACTAAGATGGTAGGTGCTGAGAGAGGGCATCAGAGGGTAGACATACTGAAACCACAATCACAGAAAAATAGCCAATCTAATCACATGGACCACAGCCTTGTCTAACACCATGAAACTAAGCCATGCCATATAGAGCCACCCAAGACAGTCAGGTCATAGTGGAGAATTCTGACAAAATGTGGTCCACTGGAGAAAGGAATATCAAACCACTTCAGTATTCTTGCCTTGAGAACCCCATGAACAATATGAAAAGGCAAAAAGGTAGGACACTGAAAGATGAACTCCCCAGGTGGGTAGTTGCCCAATAGCTACTGGAGATCAGTGGAGAAATAACTCCAGAAAGAATGAAGGGATGGAGCCAAAGCAAAAACAACACCCAATTGTGGATGTGACTGGTGATAGAAGCAAGGTCTGATGCTGTAAAGAGCAATATTGCATAGGAACCTGGAATATTAGGTCCATGAATCAAGGCAAATTGAAAGTGGTCAAACAGGAGATGGCAAGAGTGAACGTCAACATTCTAGGAATCAGCAAACTAAAATGGACTGGAATCGGTGAATTTAACTCAGATGACCATTATGTCTACTGCTGTGGACAGGAATCCCTTAGGAGAAATGGAGTAGTCATCATAGTCAACAAGAGTCCGAAATGCAGTTCAGTACTCGGATGCAATCTCAAAAACGACAGAATGATCTCTGTTCATTTCCAAAGCAAACCATTTAATATCACGGTAATCCAAGTCTATGCCCTGACCAGTAATGCTGAAGAAGCTGTAGTTGAATGGTTCTATGAAGACCTACAAGACCTTTTAGAACTAACACCCAAAAAAGATGTCCTTTTCATTATAGGGGACTGGAATGAAAAGTAGGAAGTCAAGAAACACCTTGAGTAACAGTCAAATTTGGCCTTGGAGTACAGAATGAACCAGGGCAAAGGCTAAAAGAGTTTTGCCAAGAGAACACAGTGGTTATAGCAAACACCCTCTTCCAACAACATAAGAGAAGACTCTACACATGGACATCACCAGATGGCCAACACCGAAATCATACTGATTACATTCTTTGCTGCCAAAAATGGAGCAGCTCTATACAGTCAGCAAAAACAAGATCGGGAGCTGACTGTGGCTCACATCATGAACTCCTTATTGCAAAATTCAGACTTAAATTGAAGAATAGTGGGGAAAACCACTAGACCATTCAAGTATGACCTAAATCAAATCCCTTATGATTATACAGTGGAAGTGAGAAATAGATTTAAGGGACTAGATCTGATAGACAGAGTGCCTGATGAACTAAGGACGGAGGTTCGTGACATTGTACAGGAGACAGGGAGCAACATCATCCACAAGAAAAAGAAATACAAAAAAGCAAAATGGCTGTCTGAGGTGGCCTTACAAATAGCTGTGAAAAGAAGAGAAGCAAAACGCAAAGGAGAGAAGGAAAGATATACCCATTTGAATGGAAAGTTCCAAAGAATAGCAGAGAGAGATAAGAAAGGCTTCCTCAGTGATTAGTGCAAAGAAATAGAGGAAAACAATAGAATGGGAAAGACTAGAGATCTCTTCAAGATGATTAGAGATACCAAGGGAGCATTTCATGCAAAGATGGGCACAATAAAGGACAGAAATGGTATGGACCTAGTGGAAGCAGAAGATATTAAGAAGAGGTGGCAACAATACACAGAAGAACTGTACAAAAAAGATTGTCATGACCCAGATAAGCATGATGGTGTGATTACTCACCTAGAGCCAAACATCCTGGAATGTGAAGTCAAGTGGGCCTCAGGAAGCATCACTACGAACAAAGCTAGTGGAGGTGATGGAATTCCAGTTGAGCTATTTCAAATCCTAAAAGATGGTGCTGTGAAAGTGCTGCACTCGTTATGCCAGCAAATTTGGAAAACTCAGCAGTGGCCACAGGACTGGAAAAGGTCAGTTTTCATTCCAATCCCTAAGAAAGGCAATGCCAAAGAATGCTCAAACTGCCGCACAATCGCACTCATCCCACACGCTAGTAAAGTAATGCTCAAAATTCTCCAAGCCAGGCTTCAGCAATACATCAACTTCCAGATGTTTAAGCTGGATTTAGAAAAGGCAGAGGAACCAGCGATCAAATTGCCAATGTCTGCTGCATCACCTAAAAAGCAAGAGAGTTCCAGAAAAACATCTATTTCTGCTTTATTGACTATGCCAAAGCCTTTGACTGTGTGGATCACAATAAATGGTGGAAAATTCTGAAATAGATGGGAATACCAGACCACCTGACCTGCCTCTTGAGAAATCTATATGCAGGTCAAGAAGCAACAGTTAAACCTGGACAGAGAACAACAGACTGGTTCCAAATCAGGAAAGGAGTACGTCAAGGCTGTATATTGTCACCCTGCTTATTTAACGTATATGCAGGGTACATCATGAGAAACGCTGGGATGGAAGAAGCACAAGTTGGAATCAAGATTGCCGAGAGAAATATCAATAACCTCAGATATGCGGATGACACCACCCTTATGGAAGAAAGTGAAGAAGAACTAAAGAGCCTCTTGATGAAAGTGAAAGAGGAGAGTGAAAAAGTGGGCTTAAAGCTCAATGTTCAGAAAACTAAGATCACGGCATCCGGTCCCATCACTTCATGGCACATAATGGGGAAATAGTGTAAACAGTGGCTGACTTTATTTTTCTGGGCTCCAAAATCACTGCATATGGTGATTGCAGCCATGAAATTAAAAGACACTTGCTGCTTGGAAGGAAAGTTATGACCAACGTAGATACATATTAAAAAGCAGAGACATGACTTTGCCAACAAAGGTCTGTCTAGTCAAGGCTATGGTTTTTCCAGTAGTCATGTATGGATGTAAAAGTTGGACTATAGAGAAAGCTGACTGCCAAAGAATTGATGCTTTTGAACTGTGTTGTTGGGAAGACTCTTGCGAGCCCCTTGGACTGCAAGGAGATCCAACCTATCCATCCTTAAGGAGGTCAGTCCTGAGTGTTCATTCGAAGGACTGATGCTGAAGCTGAAACTCCAATACTTTGGCCACCTGATGCAAAGAGCTGACTCATTGGAAAAGACTCTGATGCTGGGAGAGATTGAGGGCAGGAGGAGAAGGGGACGACAGAGGATGAGATGGTTGGATGGCATCACCGACTTGATGGGCATGAGTTTGGGTAAACTCTGGGAGTTGGTGATATACAGGGAGGCCTGGCGTGCTGTGGTCCATGGGGTTGCAAAGAGTCGGAAGCGACTGAGCAACTGAACTGAACTGAAATGATGCCAGTTAAATTACCTCTATATGGCTGTAAGAAGCACTTGTGAGTTGCCTAGTCACACTATGTAATCTAATAAAAGGCTCCCAGATGAAGGAAAAGAAATTGTACCCAAAATTCAGATGTTACTTCCCAAGAACAGGGTATTATGAAAGGAGTTTCTACAACCATTAAAATGATTATGCAGAAACAGACTCACAGACTTAGAGAATGAAACTTATGATTGTGGGTATCAAGGAGGATGGGGGGAAAGGATATCGTTAGGGAGTTTTGATCAACATGTACATACTGCTATATTTAAAATGAATAACCAACAAAGACCTACTTTATAGCACAGGGAACTCTGCTCAATGTAATGTGGTTGCCTGGATGGAGAGGAGTTTGGGGGAGAATGAATACATGTATATATATAAAGGCTGAGTCCCTTTACTGTTCACCTGAAACTATCATAACATTGTTAATTGGCTATACGCCAATATAAAATAAAAAGTTAAAAAATGCTGTTTGTCCACCTCTGACTTCAGAGTATGTAAAAGTATTAAATATTGACCCTATTTCTGTGTATCCTCTTTATGCTAATCTTCCCAGCGATTGAGACTTCTCTCATGACTAAGTCTGCTGCTGGCCTCCTGGGATGAGGACACCTTCTGCTTATAAGGTGTTCCTCCACTCACTCATTTGTTCACTCATTCTTTAACTGACTTACGTTGAAACTGTTGAAAGCATCATGCTAATCACTACACTAGGAACTGAGGGAACAGCTCTGAATAAGACAGAAAATGATGCTGTCTTCATGGAACATCCTTTCTAGTGAGGGAGCCAGTGGACACAATTACTCAATCATTGTTGTGAAAAAGACCACAGAGTAAAGGTGTGCCATAATAGTAGAGTCTCTAACAGAGGTACTTAACATTAGTTTGATTAATTCACTTTCTTGAGGAAGACATTTGAACTGAGTTCTGGACAGTTGTATGCGGGTGGAAAGTGGCATTAGTTGGTGAAGGAGGGAAGTAAGAACACTCTTTGCAAGGGAACATTATCTGTAAAGGCTCCAATGTAGCATAGAAATTGGCATATTTGATGAACTGGGAAAGGTTGGTATTACTAGATCAAAAAAAGTGAGTGCAATTAGGGAACGGGATGAGCTGGAGATATATATAATTTTGTAAACCATCTAAAGGATTTGGGTGTTAATGCTAAAGGTAATAGAAAATCATCAAAGAGTTTTATGCTGGGGTGTGGTATGATTTCATTTATTTTTCAAAGTAAATATTTTGGCTGCAAAGTAGAAAATGAGTTGGAGGTATGACAGGAATTGATGTGGGGAGACCAACTGGTAAGCTTTATATTTGTCCAGACAAGAGATGGAGTTTGCTTTGATTAAGATAGTAGCCTAGGTAATGGAGAGAAGTAGATATTCAACAAGTATTAGGAGTAAACACTGCCAGGATGGTGACTGAGTGGATAGTCAGTGGATGGTGACTGAGTGGTGCTAAAGAAAAGGGAAGATCAAGGATTCTGGCTTGAGCGTTTGGGTGAACTGTGGTATCCTTCACTGAGATGAGACATCCTAGAGAAAGACTGATGTTTGGGGAACAAAATGACTTTAGTTTTGAACAAGTTGGATTTGTGCTTTGTTAAAACGTCCAGAAGATACTGAGTTGGATATAAAGGTCTAGAGGTCAGAGGTAGTTTGGGCTGCAAATTGCTGCTGATAACTACCTCAATCATTGTTGGATAAACATTTCAGATATTGGAATTAATACTTCAGATCTTGACTGATGGCAACAGCATCCTTATCAGCCCTCTCCATGAAATGAATATTACTATTCACATTACTTTCCATGCCTCTTGACAGATTATGAGGCTTTTACAATGCCTCCATATTAAACCTCAGACTTTTATTAACAGACTGCCAAATTGGCCTGTACTCCCAACAACATGGTACCTAGTTAAGACGATAATAAAATGCATTTGTTGCAGATTTTGCTAGTTATCTCCCTATGTTCACTCACTCTTCCGCCTTATTAACAGAACCTGAGCTACATTTCCTAGCCCCACATGAAGTGATATGTGGCCCTGTGACTGAAGTGCTGGCCAGTTAGATGTGAAGAGTTAGTATTAGGTAAGCAGAGACCTTAATGGTGGGAGGATTGGGTGGGGAGAGTCTCACGTCCTCCTGCCTTCTGCTTGGAATCCAGATGCAATGGCTGGAAAACAAGTTGCCAATCTGGATTATGAAAGTGATGTGTAGCAGAACTGAAAGACAGAAGGAGCATGGGTCCTTGCTGACTTCATGGAGCCTTGATATTAACCTTAGGTTGACCAAAGGAACTTAAAAAGGGGGTGGAAATCTATGTGCATTTAAATTGTATTTGGATCTCTGTTATTAGCAATTGAATTCAATTATTTTATTCCATGTTTGGTTATTACGTGGGTATTTTATCATAATGCAACCTGTCATAGTGTGAAATCTGGTATAAAGAGAGTAGGTTTGGATCTCATCAAAGAAGTGTGTTTCTGGAGTGCTAGTGGAATCTTTTATACTGTTTATCTGTTGCCCAAGGCCCACTCAAGAGCAGTAGTGACTTAAAACAGTAAGTATTTGTCCAGTTTATGCTTTTTAAAAAAATTAATTTATTTTTTATTGAAGGATAATTGCTTTACAGAATTTTGCTGTTTTCTGTCAAACCTCAACATGAATCAGCCATAGGTATACATATATCTCCTCCCTTTTGAAACTCCCTCCCATCTCCCTCCCCACCCCACCCCTCTAGGTTGATACAGAGCCCCTGTTTGAATTTCCTGAGCCATACAGCAAATTCCCGTTGGCTATCTATTTTATATATGGTAATATAAGTTTTCATGTTACTCTTTCCATACATCTCACCCTCTTCTCCCCTCTCCCCATGTCCACAGGGAACAGACTTATGGTTTATGCTTTTGCACACTGGTAATTTGGGCTGTGCTCACCTGGGCTGTTCCAATGATTGGGGCCAGACATGGCTACTCTTGGCTGGAGCTCATTCCAGTCCTGTGACTGGCTGCCAGGTCAGCTGAGGTTGATGGACTTTTGGCAGGGGTGCTCTGGTTTTCCTCTACACAGTATCTTATTTTCCAGGATTTATTCACATGATGATGGTGGCAGGGGTCCCAAAAGATTGAGTGGAAGTGTGCAGAGCTTCTCAAAGCCTATGCTTGGAACAACCACAGAGTTGTATCTGTACCCATCAACTAAAGCAAGTCACAGGCCAGTCTAGGTTTAGGAGTAAAATAATAAATTTTATTTCCTGATGGATTTAAAGAAATTGTGGGAGAATTTGTAGCTGTTAATATAATCTACTACACAAACACCTAAAGATCTAATTTAAAGGAGAAATGACAAGGGAATACAGGCTCTAGCAGGAGCAAGATGTCTGAACAACCTCTGGAGGAAATGCAACCTGGGAGTTAGGAGTGTGGTTGAGGAATTACACAGAACTGAATTCAAATCCTGACTGTGTTGTTCACTGGCTGGTTCCTCATTAATAACAGCTATCTCATGGGTTTGTGAGGATTACATGTATGTAAAACTCTTAGCATGATGCCTGGCATGTGCTGAGGAATAATAAATGGCACCTGAAATAGTTGTTATCACTAAGGATACTTCAGTGGCATAAGGCCTGGGTTGGAAACAGAACTAAATAGAACTGGAGATGGAGAGCCAGGCAAGAGAGAGGTTGGCTCAGGTTGGCAGAGAGAAATGAGAATTATTACAGCATTATGTAGTAGAATAGGGCAGGACAGAATGCAGAGTCAGACAGTCTAGGGTCTCATCAGAGGCTTAGGCACACAGGTCAGCACAATACCAGCTGATGCTTACTTAGCACTTACAATATGCCAAGCCTAATTCTGAGTGTTTTATAGTTATTTACTCATTTAATTTTCAAAATACCTCTATCAAGCTGCCTTCCCCATTTTATTTTTGGGCAAATTGAGGCACAAAGAGATATTTTTAGATTTTTAGCCCAGCATAACCCAGGGGTAGGATACCAACCACATCTGCCTCATTCTTGACTCCAAGCTCCTGCCACCCTCACAATATCCTGGGGGGGTGATCCCAGGCAATATCAGGCAAATGAGGTTCAGAAGTTTTCAGAGAGGCAAGGAAAATTCAAGCAAGCCAGTGGTACCCAAAAAACAACAGCTGAGGAACTGCTGAAGGCAGGGGGAAGGGGGAAGACTGTCTTAATAATTGAGACCTTTCATATAGCTCAGCACTCCCATTTGCACTATTTCTGGCATGAAAATTTCTAGTCCTCAAAATGAGGAAGGTGAGAATTACTTCTCTTTCACAACTCAGGTACTCGAAAGAATAGTTCCCACTTGTTAATTTTGCTTCCTCCTCTCCTACTACTTTAGTCCCCTGCGGTAGCCTGACTCCCAAACTTTACATTGGTCATCTTATGACCTGAGATGGCCACATCCAGTGGACCCCATTCAGTCCTCATTGCTTGGTGTTGAAGAACTCTGGTTATTTGTTTACTGAAATGCTTTCCTTCTGCCTGGATAATCTTGACCTAGAGAAGGAGACTCCCATCTTTTATCAAGCCTGGCCTCAGGTAACCCACTCATTCTCCTGGCCAAGTCTAACTCTGCCGCTCAACTTTTTGCCAGATATTTACAGTAACTCATTCTTATTCTTTTGACCAATTTCAGGCATCTCGATGTTTCAAAAATTTTTTTCCTATTTCTTTGAATGATAAGAACATACTTACAGACTGAGACTTGTAGTCTTAAGTATGGGAATCTGAAGTAAGGGCGTTGACTATCAATAGCTGAGCCCATATTGCAGGACCTCTTTATACACAATGTAATCAATTTTCATCACAACAAGTCTGTGAGCTAAGTGGAACTACTTTTATTTTATAGATAAAGAAACTGAGGCTTAGACAGAAAATTAGCATACAGCTGGTAGAGGAGGAGTCTGGATTCAAAGATACGAAGGTTGTTTTGACGTTAGAGCCAGTGTGTTCCTGCTACCTCATGCTGCCACTCATAACTCACAAATTGTATACCATGGGATCAACAGCATTATCTGCAATAATACAAGAATCTAATTTGCATTTATTTATTTGTTTTTCTATTTATTCAGTCTTATTGCCTTTGGTACATAGTAGAACCTGGCTGACTGATTAAGGAGAGTTTAAAAACAGGCCTGCTTCCCAACTGCCCAGGGTATGAACGACCAAAGGTCTGAATTCTATTTGGATACCTGGGTGCTGACTTTTCTGTAATTTGTAGCCAGAGCCTATCCTTAATTGGAACATCCCCGGGATTTTATGAGCAGGAGGAAAATGCAATGGTGTGATTACAGATCAATAGCTCTTCCACAAGACACAGATGTAGAGCAAAGCAATAGTTCAGAGATTAGAAACTGCAATCCAGGCATGAAGGTACCTAGGAAAAACACATATTTTATTCCACCCTGCTTTGGGATCATTGAGTGTCACTGAAGCCGATAAGCTAAAACTTAATATGTAAAGCTTAATGGGCAAAGCAGCATATTAACAGAGGAAAATGAGAGGCAGTTTTTGACCTGGTAATTTGGAAGGAGAGTAGGTGAAGTGTGTAAATTAGAGAAAATTCAAAGGTGAGTCATTTTGGAAATGTATAGTAGACATATATCACACTAACTGCAGCTCAGAATTGTGGCTCTCACCCCGAAATCCATTAGAGCAGGGCTCCTAGGATTTTTACCATTTTAATACTTGCATGGTTGTTTGTTTGATTTTGTCACATGTGGCCAATGTTTATTTAAAACTTCAAATGAATTAAACTGATTCTTTCTCTGAAGTTTTAATGATGTTCCCTTGAGGTAATTAGAAGCACTTTGTGGTAGGAGGTGTCCCAGGCTGGGAATTATGGCATTATGGAAATGAAACCCACGTGCTGCCTCCTTCCATTTTTAATTTAGAAGGAACAGCTGGATGTAGTGTTTAAGAGCTGAGGCTAAAAAGAGAGGAAGCTCAGTGATCCAAAGAGTTCTTTGGATCTTTAAAGAGTCTGAAAAGAGGTGGGAAAACCTTTGGGTTTGCCCAAATGTATATAGGAATTTGTATAATTTCAGGAAAGGAAAACACTATGGCATCCCATTCTGCCAGGAATTTAATTCCTGCCAAGATTTAGGCTGCTATGTCTAGGAGTTCACTCATTCAACAAATATTTGATAAGGGTCTATTATATGCCTGGCTCTATGGTACAATCAATAGTAAATCAGGTAGAGTCCCTGTTCTCAAGAAACTGAAATCCATTTGGGATAGACTGACAACCAACACATAGAATATTATTATGTCAGCTGGTACTAAGTGATATTAAAAAGAGAGAAAGGGAAAGAAAGAGAAGCTGGGTGAGGGAGAGAAGTGTTTTTTTATACAGAGAGATTAGGGAAGGACTCTCTGAGATGGTATCATCTGAATAAAGGATGGGTTTGTACAAAACTCAATGGAGTAAAAAGTAACAAGTACAATGTACTTGTGAACCTAGGTCACAGGACACCTAAGAGAGACAGTTCATCAGAATTCCATATGAATTCCAGCAGTGCCCTTGGCTGTACTTTTTTTTTTTTTTTAATTTAAAAAACCACATTGGCTCTATTCAGCGATTCATGCGTCAGGCAGCATCCAATCTAGCAGACAGAAGTTCCAAGGAGCTGCATTAAATGTATATTTAGAAAAGACCTTTGAGCGCTCATAGGGTCTCATTGACAGAAAGCTACTCTACCCTGGTGAAACTCTGCTGCAGAGTTCTATAGGCTTGCTAATAACATGAACGTGTGATAATAAGGACCGCTGAACAATCCCAGTTTGGATGTTGATTTCATTTATCATTGTACCTAGTCCCAGTGATGACAGGAACAAACAAGGCAATTATCCAACTCTAGGGAAAAACAAATCATGAAGTTCAGTCCACATGGTGCACTATAGTCGTTCTTTTTGACAGGCTGTCATGGTATGTTAAATAAAATCTCTCATCTACACATCTGAGGATGAGAAGTAGTAACATGGCATAGAAGCTTCAGCAAGAATAGAATTGGCTATTTGGGGGGAAGTTCTACCTTCAAGACAAAAATCACTTGTTTACTTAAGCCATTATCCATCTGCCTTCTTATGCCTGCATCTTCTCTAGTATATTTCAGGTATTTGCCAGGTTAGGATTTTTTTTTTTATCTGTAAGAAACAGAACCCACTCAAACAATCTTAAGAAAAACTGGAGAAATTTATTAGGGAGTTACAAGGCAAAAGCATCGAGTCCAAAGGGAGGAAGTCAGTTGGGATTCATAAGATACTGGAACTCCAAGTAGGCAATCATAAAGAATGGAAGTTACTTTCTCCAGTTCTCTAGAATCTCATGACCTCTTACTGCTCATCTGCTTCATTTGTCTCTCTCTCTCTTTCTGAAGAGTGACTTTCTAGGTTTCTCTGAGCACATGACTGTTCTGGCTTCTGTCTTAACATTACTTCCTTGTTCATTCTTTTAAAAAAAGACTCACTAGGAATTAGTCTTATCCAATGAACAAATACGTGTAAAAAGTAAGTTAAAAATAAATACACACAGTGCAGTCTTGCTCTATAAACAGTTTTAGTATGTGTAAGTATGCTCAGGAAAAAAAAATGGAACAGAAATGAACTAAAGTGTTTTTAATGGTTATCTCCAAGTAATAGAATTATGGGTGATTTAATTTTTTCTTTTAGCATGTCTGTACTTTTCCATCAATCAGTACCATATCTATTTTTGTAATTGTAAAAAAATTATTGAAAAAATTAAAGTGAAATCCATGTAGTGAATCCAATTAGTCTAGAACTAAACCTGACAATGGAGCAGGCACATGCCAGATCTAGAGTAAGGGATAAAGGCTTATGGAAGGCGGTGGCCAGGTGCACAGCAGAAAAAACTTCACACACACAGAGGAGCTGGCTCTTTATTTCCATATTTATTTGTTTTCAGGAAAAAAACCCTCAGTTTTCAGTACCATTATGCCAAAAGAATTTGCAAACAATGATGCCATGCTCCTCAGATCTCTGGATTTTCTCTCTTTTTCCTTCTTGCTCTACTTGTGCAACTATATGTTATCTAAGAGTCAGTCAGCCACAGCATCCCATGGTGTAGAACCCACCACTCAGTGACATCCAGATGATAAAGCTGAGGGTAGGGACTTATGGTAGGGAGCCTGCATCCTTCATGACCAAATCTAAATGGCCCAAAGACTCTTGTTGCTATCAAGCATACAGTAGCTCCCAAATATAGCTTCCCTTGTCCATACAATTCACTATCTATAGATCCATAGTCTTGGACCCTGAGTGGCCCCCCTGACCATCTTTACTGCTAGGTATGATAACTGGCTCTGGTTCATCTCTGAATAGGTTTTCAAAGACTAGGAAGCAGAATAGGAGAAGACCTAGTATGGGGCACAGCTGAAACAGGACCTTGGACCAGCAATCAGGGTTGCAGATAGGACCAACGAAAGCACCAGAGGATCCAAAGTGAGCCACAGTGGAAGGTCTGACAAGGCTGGCTAAAGTCTAGAGGCTAGTACAGTAAGCGATGCACTAAGTGGGCAAAGGAGAGTGAGAGCAAGGGATGAGGGAACGGTTAAAGGTTAACCAAAGACTTAGAAAGAGCCAAGATGGCCTTCCATGAAACCAACCTGTCAACAGTCATTTATCAATCAATATTCAGATATTCACAATTACCTACCAACCCTGAGATGTGCATGCGTCCTGTCGGAGGGTATATCTGGGATAAATGAGCTGTGTAAATATTTGTGAACCAGAGAAGAAACCTTGCTTACAAAGGCCTGCTTCCATTGAAGAACTGGACTCTGAGTTCCCAGTTAATTCACAAAAACCACTTCCTAGTGAGGACCCATGAGTGATTTATTATTGACAATTGTTATATCTTGGTCAAGCAATCTCCTGGAACCCCAAGTCCATACTCCTGCGTGAATGTGGATGCAGTTCAGAAAGTCTGGTGTCCATATGTCCACTGAGAGGGAGACTGACCCTTTCTAGGGAAGAAGCAGAGAGCAAATTGAAGTAAACTAGATATTAGGGAGAATTTCCTCCCCCAGAGATTGAGGAGCCACTGATGGGTCACTAAGGAAGGAACTGTTAGATTCTTATTCCCTGCAGATTTCAAAGTTTTCTTTCAGGCTTAACTTCCACTTAGCCTAGAGGCAGGGTAGGACTCAGATGGCCTCTTGGATGGTTCTCTAGTTCCAAGTTTAGTTCTGTGTTTATGCTTAGAAAACCCAACACCTTAACTGGTCAGATATCCTAGACACTGAATGTTTTTCACAGATTTGGTAGCAGAAACACCCTACCTCTTTGTTTAGCCACTTGAAAAGGAGGATTAAAGGGAAAAAAAAAATCAGAGACTTACTACGAATAGATGGAGTGAGGCTTGTTTTGTAAAGCAGAGCCTCTAAATTGTGCCTGTATTCGTTATGGAAACTAAAGACAAAGCCAAGTTTGCTTTGTGCAAATTCAGCAGCACTGAGACCCCTTGGCAGAATGCCACATCACCCCTTGCTAGGGCGATATTTGTGCAAAATCTTACTTGGTGAGGCTTTGCTTTCTTCCAAGGGACAAACAAGGTGGAAATTCCTAATCTACCTCAGTATCGCCAGTAATCTGACCTGCAGGCTTGTACCTGAATACTGAAACCTTGGGGTTCACTGCTCAAATATAATACTTGGGAAAAGAAGAAAAGGAGTAAAGAGACTCTTCTTAACCTTTGCAAATGTCATCCACTATTTATATAACATTTACCACTTTTATTTTCTACAGCCCAGGATTTTGTGAGTAGAAAGGAACAGGCACTTGAAACTAAGCTGCATTCCAACAGGTTTTAAATTGCAGCCTTTCCTCTCAGAAGGCTAAGTTTATTGTATGGACATCATTCTTCAGGGGATGACTGTCTCATAAACAATTTGAATTCTATTTGTTGGATAAATCCTGAAATTGGTCTTCTAATAGCTTCAAAAGAGAAAAAATTTCCCCTAAGTCAAATAAACTACCAACCCTAAAAGAAAAATTGCTATCTGTTGGATGGAAATTTTGGAATTCTTTCCCTCTGTGTCATAATAACTGCAACAAGTTTTCATTTTCAATCTTATTAAATCAAAATTGCACTTTTATGAAGACTGGACTCAACTTTCTATTTTCTTGCTTCTGTAACCACTAGGGGCCTGACCTTGGTAGAACGAGTTGCCTTGTGAGGGCTGGTATTTTATAAATTCTTGAAAGGAGGAAGCCACAGAGTCTCATTTTGACAACCTGACTAACTTCAGGTAGATAAGAAAAGAAAACACAAGTTAATGCCACCCAGGGATAGAGAAAACATGAACCTCCAGGAAATGTGATAGACAAGTATATAGATGCTAAGGCCTCACTGAAGGTATTTGCTTCAACCAAAAATTCAGGTTTAATATATATGATCTTTTAATAAAAGTAGACATTTTTATACCGAGAGTTTCTAAAGAGCTGAAGTGTTGGGATGTTTTAGAACTAAGACACTGCACCTTGTCTTAAAATGACTGCTATCACTATAATCAGAGGCTGCCAGCTGGCCATGCTCAGTCTGCCTGTGACTTGAAAGTTGTACTCTGTTTGACTCTCACTGTGTTTAGAAATAGCTAGGTGTAAAATCTTAAAATGAGGATGTTTCAAATAAAAATGCAGATTTATGACTCTCTTGAAAAATTATAGGTTCTACAAGGATTAGCCACAATCACAATTTCTTGACTGGGTGGAACTAGGTAGAGGGTGCCGCTTCTCTGGGGCACATACTTTCCAGTTTGGCACAGGTTGCCCGAGGCCTACTTTGCTCTATATGTTGCCTCTTTGCCCCCTGCAAATCTTTGGTTCTGACCAAAAACCAGAGCTTGAAAGCTTCTGCTAGCTCAGACGTGGCAGTCTGTGGTGGGAATGACAACTGGTGCCACTGCAGACAACTCTGTGCCTTTCTCTTTCCACACCATGGTGAATATATTTATTTTCTTTTTCTTCTTGCAGAGGCCTTATGCCATAGATAAGGGAGGGCTGGATTAGGGGTGGGGACCTTGGCTCTAGTGATAACTTCTTTTATCTAATTGAGTGAATTCATGAGAGCCTCTTAATCATTTAGAGTCTTAGTTTCTTTACATGTAAAATGGGTTCATTGGTTTATTGCCTAACTTTTAAAACACATCTATTCTGTTCCCCAGATTTGAAGATGCACCAAAGGACTCAATTATTAAAAAAAACACAAACCGATGTTGTGCATATATGCTCTTTGTCTGTGTCTAACATCTTCTTAAAAGAGGGGTAAGTTTGAACACCTTTTGCCAGTTTCCCACAGTCCCCACTGCTCGTAGCCAGGCAGGCTCTCCATTACCTACCCGGTCTGGCAGTCACTGAGTTAAAGAATGGCTCCTGACTTCTAGGTAACTTTCCTGCTAAAATGTCCTGTGGTGCTTTCTTTTCCAACACCCACGTCTTCTTCCACCTTGCCTCCTTCTTTGTTCTCTTCCCCGTCTCCATCTCCCCCAGCGGAAAGCTTGCCAGGGGCTTAGCTTTCAAAGTCTGCCATAGTTGCTGGAGACAGAATTCCTTTGGCTTTGTCCCTTTGTTGCTTTTCATTCTCACCTTGACAATAAGGACATGATTCTCAGTTTTACTCTGTAGCTTGGTTTACTGTTAACTGAAGTTTCCCCCCTTTCTTTGCAGCAGCTGTTCGCATTCTTCTAACCAGTTTTTAAAAGGCTTGAATTTGGAAATATGGTTGCTGTGTGCCTCTTCAGAGATTCATCCATAACTGTCAGAGCCTTTTCATTCCCTGGCTTTTGTATAGGTTTCTTTTATGAGCAGAGTAATTTGCATTTGTCTTTAATTCTTAATTTGTCTTTGCATTTGCTGTGGATGTAACATGCAGCTGAATTTGCATTTTCTTTTCACTTCCATTCTCATGGACTGGGGCTGTCTGAGGTGTAAACTACAGAGAGATTCAGGAGCCTGTTTGCTGAATGGTAAACTTGGCTCTTCTGGTTTCATCTTATCTCACCTTCCCCTTACCTGAGTTGTCTTATTATATTTAGATGTTCTAAAATGTGATCAAATATAGCCTATGGTTTCCATTCCATGGGCTGCTTAATCCCATTAATGGAATATTAGACCTTTAAATAGCAGTTGTACTCACTTATCAGGAGAAGAAATCCTGTTTAAGAGGATACTATTAGATTCTGGAATATAGAATGCTTGGGATTTAATTCTGTCCCTACTGTTAACCAGTTGGGTACATATCCTGTACATTTCTGGTACTCAATCTGTCTGTAAAAAGGAACTAATAGCAATGTTTCTGGGTATTTCACAGAGTTCTTCTGAGGTGAAATGGGTAGGGGGGTATGGAATCCTGTAAGGAGCATCATATTCTAGACCAATATGAAATATGGTGCCCTGAGGACTGCAAGCAGTACTGCCCCTGAGAACTCTGTTTAATTTCTGCTTGGTTGATGATAGAGCTTTGGTTCCATGGAGTTTCACCAACAACGGCCACTACGTTTCAAATCATATCACAGTTTCCCAGTGAGGGGAAAAGGACCAGTTTAAAATCTATCTACAATCTCACGCTAGGGGCTTCTCTATTGCTGTGAAATAATATTTAAACAGAAGGTTAATGCCTTACACTAAACCTGTAGTCCTAATGTAAACAAAAAGTTAGTTCTAATTACTCTTTGTAGAAAGGCAGACTAGAAGTGGCCCTATATATTCTAACATTCAATTAAAGGGCCGTTTTTGAGAAGTAGATTTTTTTTTTTTTTTACTGTTGTGTAGACTATTGAGAGAATTATTAGTTGCCTCTATAGCCCACTCTGCAGTAATTGCAATTATTTTGCCTCTCAAAGAGAGAGAATTTCTAGTCAGTGTAAACTAATTGTATGGTATACAGAGGTAGTTTTTAGCAATGTCCAGTGATCCCTCCTCACTGCTTTTCTTTGTCAAGAGTTTAATCAACAGAAGGCCCTGGAAGGGGAAGAGGAGTATCTGGATTTCCTCTAAAATCTGTAAGGTCCTAGAGAAAGGATTATCTCCTCAAACCTTGAACCTCTTTCTTTCCCCACACTCATACTGCCCTGGGATTAGGCCTTTCTCTGTTTGGAACTAGGCCTTGAGACATAAAGAGTTGATGAATTATCTGAATCAGAGGTTCAGATAGTTTAGATAGTGGGGCAGTTTATTCAAGAATTCATTCTCCCTCAATTCTTTCTGTCACCCCTTTATTACTCTCAGAACCCTTGTTTCTGGGTTTTTAGGAAGAGAGAGGATCTCAGATTACTTTTCAGAGACCACTGCTCCAGATGGTTCAAGTATGGATAAGAAGGACTCCTGATGGGAATCTAAGTCCATTGCTCTTACCCCAAAACTTGGAGGCCAGAGCATAAAGAGAAGAAGAAAAAAAGTTCAGGCTAAGAAGTCAGAAAAGGTACAGATAGCACATGCAAAGAAAAAAGAAATCCAAACCAAAACACAGTAGTGTTGGATAAACTGAAGACAACATTGCTTTTTTTGAAATTTTAGAATGAAAGTTTAGGTTTAGAGAATTATATTTTATTTTATAACTTAGGAGCAACATTTCATTGAAGCAGGAATGTTCTTCACTGCAGTCTCTGTAGTTGCAAAAGACACTGCTGTTTTCTAGGGGTTTAACAGAACTTTTTGACACTGTTAGCACTTAACTGTAAATCAGAGTTTAGGAAGTAGATTTATTGTCCTGTTTACCTTTGTCTGGGTAGATGAAATGCAAACTTCATTTCAACTGATTTCTTTGGAAGCAGCTTCCCAATTTCTGTGGTTGGAGGACGGGCCATTTGTATTTTAAAACTTCATGGGCATCAACAGGGCAACTATAAATTTTCTTCTGACCTAATCTCTCACCTAGAGGTGGGTTATTTTCTTTCTGGATTGCTGACTGATTTCCTTCCTGTAGTGCTGGAAAGCCTTGTTCAAAGATCTCAAAGCCTGGCTGCATCTCTTTCCTAATGAAGCACCCTTAGCTTGAAGCTGGGGGAGAAGGTCCATCTGGCTTCTGCCATATGTGTGTATGCTGTCACACCAGTAAACACGGCAGAGTTTGCCGACAGTGCGGAGTTTCAGTTAGTCAGTCATAAATTAGAGATGAGATATGCTGTGTTCCTGCTGCTGCGAGCTTTCACACTCCAGAAAGGAATCTCTACTTACCTATCCTAAAGAAGAAAATGTGGATCAAGAAACCGTCAGAGGGGATGCCACACCAAGTCAGATGCACACACATTATTTAGAGATGAGGAGAATGTGCACAGGCTTAGGAAAATCAAAATCATTTCCTAAGCACCTGATTTGTATCTGTTTATTCAGTTGGTACATTGGCTCTTTTGTTTCAAGGTGTATATATGTAACCAATTACGTTTTTTTCCATTTGGGGTGGATGCTGGGGAACAACTCCTTGAAGAGTCTTAAAAACATTCTTAAACTGAACATATGTGTAGTTTCCCCCCAAATGTGCTTTATTTGTGTCTGATGATTAGATAGGGAGAAAATAATTAAATTTTAATGCATCTGTCTTTTTAAAGACAAAAGTGCTTTCTGACTCTTAATAGCAAGATTTCATTATTATGATTTTAATGCTTTTAGATTAAAGGAGAGTTTACATTTAGGCTGCAAAGAAGCACAGCTTAACTATTCCTCTAAGACATCTTTGTTTCATTTATGGGCTTGTGTGGAGGTGTGTTTTAATGTATTACGTTTAAAACAGACTGTGATACATTAGAGTATTTAAACATCTTAAACCAGAATAGCTTCATATTAACACTGCTGTCTTGTATCTGACAGTATCACCGCGGGAAAGTCACAGCTTCTAAAACAGATTATCATACTTTTTTATCCTGAACATCCATTTCACCCAAGAGGTTCTGTGACCACCACACATCTTCAAACCTTCTCACTTCAAAACAGAGTAAGATCTTCAAATTCTTTCAATGCTACAATAACTGGAAAACTATGGCAATCTATTTCATTTGATTATTTCAGAACTGGTCAGAGCTTGACCTCAAGTAAGTTTTGTTTCTTTGAGGTTGAGATTTAGGGCAGCGAAAGAAAGGTGATGATGGATGTTGTGAGCAGAATAAGTTAAGTTTCTAATTCATAAAAAAAAAGACTAGGAACAAGGAGGAAAGGCGGTGGGGGGTGGGGGGGGGGGGGGAGGGCAAGATTGTGGCTTGCAAGTAAAGGAAGCTATTGATTTTATTCTGGTACCAGTAATAAAGACTATAAGCCCTTTGAAATTCCCTGATATCTACTAATAGGATTGACATGTTTTTAGAAAAACTTCAGGCCCTGCATATGTAAATGGTTGTAGCCATCATTTGGTAACACCAAAAATTATGTTGCTGCAGTCCCTTCAAAAGCCATGTCCACCTCAAAATGTCATCTTATTTGGAAATTGGTTATTTTTGGATGTAACTAGTTAAGGGTCAAGATGAGGTCATATTGGATTAGGGTTGGCCCTAAACCCAATGATTAGTGTCCTTATGAGAAGAAGGGAGGACACAGAGATATAGAGAAGAATGAAATGTGAAGAGGAAGGCAAAGATTGGAATCAGCCATCTACATGCCAAGGAACCCTAAAGAATGCTGGCAACCATCTGAAATTAGAAAAGAAGCATGGATCAGATTCTCCCTCAGAGCTTCTAGAAGAAGCCAATCTTGTTGATACCTTGATTTTGGACTTTAGGACTGTGAGCAAGTAAATATCTGCTATTTTGAGGCACCAAGTTTGCCATAATTTGTTTTGGGAGCCCTAGGAAGCCAATACAGTTGTTCAACAGTTTTATTCTAACAGTTAATAGCCATAGCTTCAAGTGCTTTACCAAACCAAACACAATTATTTTCCTGTGCTAATTCTTTCAAGCACTGTCAAAACTGGATTTATGGGAACCTCTTATGAAAGGAGTTTTTGCAAAGGGGACCCCAGTGCTTCTTAGTTTTCTGTGGCAAGGTGAGGGCACAGGGGTCCACAGTGCTCCCCAGCGTGCAGTGCCCTGTGCCTCTTCTTAATACAAATTCCTACACCATCTTTAGTGTGGAAGAATGATAGCTGTGGTCCAGCTCTCTATACTTGGAGGACCATGCTTCTTGTTTAGGGAGGATGTACAGAAAATCTAAGTTGTCATTATAATAGAGATGAGAGGCCTCAGTAGTCATCTGACTAGGCCTCTGGGTGAGAGGACATGATGTGTTGCTAAACTAGCTGACTGCATTTCCCAGAACACTCCCAGGTGAAAGCATCCTGTTGACATTAATGCCTGTTTATGGTTCAAGATTTGTTGCATTTGCCCCTAAGTAGAACCATAGATCAGAAACAAAAAGGCAAATTTTGTGTTTCTAAAGATAAAGTTTTAGTACATTTTCCCTTCAGGGTAAGTACTTGTATTCTGTATTTATCTGACTTCCCAGCCCATTTTAATGATATCTTCACCCCCTAGATTTTCTCAGTTTGAGGCTGCCTTGAAAGTAGGTGAAGGGACTTCCTTGGGGTCTAGAGAAATTCATCTAGAATGCTCATCTGCTTTGGTTAGCTGAGGTGCAGTCTCTTTGGAAGAGGGTGGTCTTTGAAGGATGATGAACATCTCTTATACATAAATTTGCAACTATGTGGAGGAATGTTCTTATGTTCCTCATTTTGGTAAACAGAATTCCAATCTGCCCAGTTGTTCAAATTAAAACCCAGAAGTCACTCTTGACTCTGTTCTCCATCCTCTCTCATACCCAATCAATCACCATATCCAACTGATTCTTTCTTTCTCTAGATGGACTCACACCTCTCCATCCTTTCCAGCATGTCTGTTGGCACTCTAGTTCAAGTGGCCATCACCTTTGCCTAGGTTATTGCAACAGCCTCCTAATGATTTCATCACCATTAGTTTCTTTCCTTTTCTCAAACCACAGCAGAGTGACCATATTAAATGTACTAGTCAGATCATATTCCCTGCTTAAAAGATTCCCATGACTTCAAGATAAAACATGAATTCTTTAAGAATGATGTGATGGCCAATTTTATGTGTCAACTTGACTGGGCCATAGTGTACCCAGATATTTGGTTAAACATCCTGGGTATGTCTGCAAAGGTATTTCTGAGTGAGATGAATATTTGAATTGTAGACTGAATCAAGCAGTTGCCCTTCCCAGTGTGGGCGTGCCTCATCCAATCTCAGGTCTGAAAAGAATAAAGGTGAGGGAAAATTCACTTTTTCTCTGCCTGTTTTTGAGCTAGGACATCAGTTTTCTTCTGTACTTGGGCTGTAGCTAAACCACCAACAAATAGTAAGATCTCTAATAAATTCTCAGCCTCCATTATCATGTGAGCCAATTCCTTACAATAAAACCCTCTATCTATCTATCTGGCATGTCCTATTGTTCTGATTTTCTCTGGAGAATTCTAACACAGTTCTTACTGGATCTGTCTTGCAATTTTCTCACCTGAATTAAATGCTCTGAATTTCCTTCAGCATCCTGAATGGAAAATCCTGTCTCTATACCACTGGTTCTCCTTGTTTGCACATTGGGATAACCTGGGGAGCTTTAAAAACTATTGACGTCTGGGTCCTACACCTGTGCTGTGCTTAGTCACTCATTCGTGTCTGACTCTTTGCAACCCCATGGACTGTAGCCTGCCAGGTTCCTCTGCCCATGGGGATTCTCCAGGCAAGAATACTGGAGTGGGTTACCGTGCCCTCCTCCAGGGGATCTTCCCAATCTAGGTCCTACTCCTAGAGATTATTATTAAACTTGTGGGGATGCAGTGGGGAGTTTAAAACAATGTTCCCTGGTAATTCTAATGTCTGACGGGCTAAAAAACCATGAGGCTTCGCACATAAATCTGGATTTTCATCCCCTAATCTGTTTATCAGGCTAATAGTCACTTATCCTTCAGGTCTCCATTTAACAATCATTTGCTCCAGAAGCTTTCCTTGATAACCCTGAGACTAGGTTAGTTCCGTCTCTATGTATTCCTCTAGCATCCTGTACTTCCCCTGTCATACCACTCATTACATTTAGCCATGACCATTTCTTTAATCCTTTGCCTTCCCTATTAGAAGGGAAGCTCCATGGGCTAAGGAATTTTGTCTAGTTTTGCTCCATATTCTATTCTAGCACCTAACTTTACACCTGGCGTTTATTGGTTAGTAAATATTGTATTGAAGGCATAAACAAATGTAAACGTATATGGCAGTATACACTGGGTAAAGTTCTTATTTGTTTCAAGTAGTTTGTTTGGGGGAGTTTCCCCAGCCTGGTCTGGAATTCTCAGTCACTTTCCAGGGTGATTACCTTTGAGTGACTGCACTCCTTTCCTATCAGGGACCTGCTGTGGGGTGCAGTCTTTGTGACCCATCTTTTCTAGTTGGCATATTTCTTCAGTCACCAGATCTTCAGGATATCTTTTTCCCATCCCTGACCTTTACCTACATCCCATCCTGTCCCCAGTGGTTGTGAGATAGAGACTTGAATTAGAATTTCTGTGGGACCATTTTCAAAACATACTTGTTAAAATATCTACCACTTTCCAAATTCTGACTTGGTAAGTCTGGGGTGGACCCCAGGCACTTATATTTTATATAAGTTCCATAGATGATTCTGGTATACAGTTTCATCTTTCATGCTTTATAACTGTGTGAAATGACTACTAGGTTATCAAAGAGAGCAATGAAAAAACACATCTGGGTCTCTACGTTAGTGAAAGAAGGCCAGAGGAAAAAGATATTGTCTAGGACTTTCGTCCATCAGCTAAGACCTGTGCCCTTAGTTGTACCTGTGGCACATTTAGGTATTCCTAAGTGTCCTTCCAGGAATTATGATTCTTACTGTCTAATCCAGAAAAGTGACTCTATGATGGCTCTTTCAGAGCATTGGCAAGACTGCGGTAGACAAGGCAAGGAGATATCTGGGGTCAGTGAAAGACTGTAGGAATCTCCAATTATAAACAGGACTGACCTCTTTTGGGTTTCATATCACAGGGAAGTTTTCCTCCCGGTTGCCTAACTGAGACTGCTGCTGCTGCTAAGTCGCTTCAGTCGTGTCCAACTCTGTGCGACCCCATAGATGGCAGCCCACCAGGCTCCCCCGTCCCTGGGATTCTCCAGGCAAGAACACTGGAGTGGGTTGCCATTTCCTTCTCCGATGCATAAAAGTGAAAAGTGAAAGGGAAGTCACTTAGTCGTGTCCGACTCTTCGTGACCCCATGGACTGCAGCCTACCAGGCTCCTCCGTCCATGGGATTTTCCAGGCAAGAGTACTGGAGTGGGTTGCCATTGCCTTCTCCATAACTGAGGCTGGCTTCTGTCAATTTGAAAGAAAGGGGACCTGGCGTTTTGTTGTGCTGTCACTAAGTGTTCCACTTTATGTAACACAACCTTTAGAACACTGCTCTTAAATATATGTTAGGGTTGGGCTATTTCAAGCTCAAGACTTATGCTGCTCAGACATGAAGCACAACACTCTAACATAGCTTTAAGTTATGCAAATTGTTTCTTCTCAGTTGCTGCAAGAAGCTTTGTTTTGTGATATTGGCCTAGGGCCAAACAGGTAGCGTGATATGAGTAGGCAGCCCTCCTACTACCTCTCAAGTCGAAGGCTTCAGCCAAGTGCTATTCTCAAACATGCAAACAGGGTAGAAACAAGTCTGAGGAAAGATGTGTGGGGCCATGGCACAGTTTGGTTACATGTAGCCAGGCTGGGCTGCTGCACAGGGAGGAAGTCCTCTTACTCTCTGCCTGCCACTCTCCACTTGATCCAAGAGAGGAGCTGGACTGGGCCATCTCTTCTAAACCTAAACTTTATCCTAAAAGCTTGATTTTAATATTGGTGTGTTAGTCGCTCAGTTGTGTACGACTCTTTGTGATCCCATGGACTGTAGCCTGCCAGGCTCCTCTGTCCACGGGATTTCCCAGGCAAGAATACTGAAGTGGATTGCCATTCCCTTCTCCAAGGAATCTTCCCAACCCAGAGATTGTACCCAGGTCTCCTGCTTGACAGGTAGATTCTTTACCATTGAGCCACCTGGGAAGCCCCACAAACAAAGTAGTGTAGTTCAATAAAGAACTACAAACCAACAAACAAACAAAAAAAGAAGCTAAAGATGACTAAGATGAACCTTGAATAAGAAAGTTCATCTGCATTGCAGGCAGAGTCTTTACTGCCTGAGCCACTAGGGATGTGCATAAATAACAAGCAGCAATGGGCATCACATATCTTTATCCTCATGTCAGCCAAGTCCCTTTTTTCCACAGAGATTTAGTCTAGTTTACTTGGAGCCTAGTCAGTCCCAAGTCATTGCAGGTCCAGATTCTCTCATGATTTCTGTCATTTCTCAGGCTCATTGACTTGTCTCTGCTTCATTACCCCCATCTCTGTGGGTGCAGATTCAGTCAGGTTTACCTAAGAAATCCATTCACTCCTAGCATTTCGTAAGCTTTGGTGAAGTTTATTCATAACTGGGGGAATATGGAGAAGTCATTTCCTGCTGTGCACGGCCTCCTGCTACCTTCCTGGCTCCATGTTCCTTCTTTCTATCTCTGCTTCTGCCTTCTCTCTCTTTTGACACCCTCTGTCCCCAACCTGAAATCACCTCTGTTACGCAGAGTAGTCTGGTCTCTGGGGGCAGTGGAGGGAGGTGGGGTTCAGCCTTGATCCCTCAACTTGCAAGCACAACCTCACAAGACTTCCTGCTGTTGTGATTCACACTTCCTAGGGAGCAGTCTTAGTTATAGATAAGATTTTTCCATCCCTGTCATATATTTGTTTAAAAATCTTTCCATGAGCTCAAGTTTATCATGGAAAGATTTTTAAACAAATATATGACAGGGATGGAATCTGTAGAAATTTTAGGATGTACAGGTGGATCCTCCTGCAGGCAAGCTGTGTGATGTTATTAGCCCTGAGCTATATAAAAGCACAAGACTTGAAAGCTTGAGCCTGCACTATTTTGGTGCAAAAACCAGAGTAACGTTGAAGAGTAAGAGAAGAATTCAAGTCTTTTAGGTATAGGTGCACAAATTCCAAAGCAAAAGGTGGAAAACTATACAAGCCACTCTATGACTATTGATAAAATACACAAAGCATTCTGAGTTCTCAGAAGAAAGACACTATATACGCACAAACATTACCTCATTAATCCTAATAGCATCCCTGTGAGAGGAGAGCCAAAGCAGGTTATTCCATTTTAAATACAAAGACATGGATAAAGGAGGAGACATAACTTGTCCCCAATATCATCATTATCTCTGTTGTAGAGGTCCTGCTGACCCCTCCTTTGCTAAGCCTCCTCACCCAGGCCAGCTTCACTGCTGGATGCTGTTCATCATTTCACCTATATGTCTCATCCATTCAACCAGACTGTGAGCTCCTTGAGGGGAGCTTTTGCATAATTAAAAGCTATCTCCTTTGCATTTCTCCCTCTTATTGCATCCTCCAGAGCATCAGGGACTTAATATGTACTCAAGCAAATGGCTGATAATTGATAGTCATTGTATTATGGAAGTGGCAGTGGTTTAACTAGCTATATTTTCCCTTTCCAGTCATTTTCCTTTTTCATATTAAATTTTAAATAATTACAGAAGACAAATACCATGTTTTTTTGCTAAAAAAAAAAGAAAAGAAATAAAGAAAACATTCTAGACATTTCTTTTGTCTACCGTTCTCTTCCTAGATTTAATCAGTTATTTATGATAGAATAAGGACAGTTTTAAGAAACATATGTTTGGAAAAGAAATTACATGTACACAGAACAAAATTCAAAAGATATTGTAAGAGGTTAATCGTCTCTCTATTCTTTTCCAGGCCACCTATTTCCTCTTCCCAGAGGCAATTGCTATTACCAGTCTCTTCTGTCCTTCTAGGGTTGGCCTATGTTTACACAAGCATACGATGCTTATAATTTTTAATGCAAATAATATTATAACATATCATAAACACTGCTCTGCCACTTGCTGTTTTTGCTTAATGATGTATCTTGGAAGTTGTTTCATGTCAGTATTTATAGCTGCTTCACTCAAGGATTTCTTTTTATGCATATATATCATTTGTCTACTCTGCTACTAATGAACATTAGGCTATATTTCCATCTTTTCATATTACAAACAATGTTACTATGAATGTTTTTCTACCTATATCATAAAGCACATGTGTTAGCTTATCTATGGGCTTCCCTTGTGCTCAGCTGGTAAAGAATCTGCCTGTAATGAGGGAGACTTGGGTTCGATCCCTGGGTTGGGAAGATCCCCTGGAGGAGGAAAAGGTTACCCACTCCAGTATTCTGGCCTGGAGAATTCCATAGGGGTCACAAAAAGTCGGACATGACTGAGTGACTTTCACTTTTACCTTCACAAGCATATCTATAGGATAATGCCTAGAAGTAGCATTGCTGGGTCAAAGAATTTGTACATTTAAAATTTTGATGGATATTCCTAAATTGCACTCTATAGAAAAAAGTTGTACCAACATACATTCCCAAATACAATGGAAGAAAGCATGATACATTTTAGAAAAGCTATATAAATTAGATGAAAATGTGGGAAAGGGGCAAAAATAGGATTATAGCATAGTAGTATGTCCCACTGTAGATGCTATTGGTTGCTATTCCTATCTAGAGTTTATTATGTTTCAGGCTCTGTTGTGGGCTCTTAATTAGCTCAAAGCAATTCTATAATTAATTATTAGGTGATTTTATTTGAAGGGACTTTAAATTGGTACCTTGTACAACAGTTAACTGTTAACGGTTAGCTGTTAGAAAAGCACAAACATTTATTGAATATCTCCTGTGTGCCAGGAACAGAAACACTTCCAATTCTATGTTATTTAATCCCATGAGATAGGTATTATTATCCTAATTTTCTGATGAGGAAACTGAAATTCAGATTTGGCCCAACATATGCTATGGAATTAAAGAAGGCATCTCTAACTCTTTCAGCTGTGTCACACTGGCTTGTGAGACCTAGAAGATTGAGAATACTCAGCCAGTTGAAATGACATTTTTCTAAGGAAGAAGACTATGAGTCCAATAGCATTGCAGCAGGGGGGATGTCCAAATATATGTTCTCTGAACTTGTCAGCAGAAACAGAAACCACCTGGTAACCAAAGGATGTTTTCTGATATAAGAAATCTCAACAATACTGCCATTCTCTGTCAGATAGTAAGGGTCTAAGAGACAGATCTGTCATTACACGTTATGACCCTGCTCAAGAAGGAACAGATTTTAATCACAACGTCATTTTAGGAATTGGCAATTGCAAGAAAGGGAACATAAGGGGGTGGAACACAAGTTTCATTTTCACATTAGGATACACAGCTGAGCTGAGACTCTATCAGTGGCCAAAATTTGAGTCCCGTGGTTACCACTCTGATGAAATTCTGTGGAAAGCGGAGTTTCACTTCCAGACAGATTGACCACCAACAGAACCAAGAAGACCCAGGCAATCATCTGTTGGTTTTTTTCTACCAAAGAAAACTGCTGAGGAACTTCTGCTGGAAGCCAGGGATGGCAACGTGTGTCTTCTGTTGAGTTTGTGTTCAAAAGATGGTGGTGCTGGAGATTTGAAAGTACCTCTTTAAGAAAAAATTGTATTTTATTTTTAATTGTAAGATACTTATTTTATCTACAATAATGTGATGGTTTCTGCCATACATCAACATGAATAAACCACAGGTATACACATGTCCCCTCCCTCTTGAACCTCCTCCCCACTTCCCTCTCCATCCCACCCCTCTAGGTTGTCACAGAGCACTGGCTTTGGACTCCCTGCATCATAGAGCAAATTCCCACTGGCTGTCTATTTTACATATAGTCATGTATATGTTTCAGTGCTACTCTCTCAAATCATCTCACCCTATCCTTCCCCCACTGAGTCCCAAAGTCTGTTCTTTATGTCTGTGTCTCCTTTGTTGCCCTATAAATAGGATCATCAGTTCCATCTTTCCAGATTCTATTATTTATGTGTTAAAATACAATATTCGTCTTTCTCTTTCTGACTTACTTCACTCTGTATAATAGGCTCCAGGTTCATCCATTAGAACTGACTCATTAGAACTGACTCAAATGCATTCCTTTTTATAGCTGACTAATATTCCATTATGTATACATACCACAACTTCTTTATCCATTCATCTGTCAATGGACATCTAGGTTGCTTCCATGTCCTAGTTGCTGTTAACAGTGCTGCAGTGAACACTGGGGTACATGTGTCTTTTTCAATTATGGTTTTCACAGGGTACATGCCTAGTAGTGAGATTGCTGGGTCATATGATAATTTTATTCCTAGTTTTGTAAGGGATCTCCATACTGTTCTCCATAGTGGCTGTATCAATTTACATTCCCACCAACAGTGGAAGAGAGTTCCCTTTTCTCCACACCCTCTTCAGTATTTATTGTGTGTTGACTTTTGATGATGGTCATCCTGATCTTTGTGAGATATCTCATTGCACTTTTGATTTGCATTTCTCTAATAATGAGTGATGCTGAACATCTTTTCATGTGTTTAAACTTAAAAGATTTTGCATAATGAAGGAAACCATAGGCAAGGTGAAAAGACAATGCTCAAAATGGGAGAAAATAATAGCAAATGAAACAAGTGACAAAGGATTAATTTCCAAAATATACAAGCAGCTCATGCAGCTCAATATCAGAAAAACAAACAACCCAATACAAAAGTGGGCAGAAGACCTAAACAGATATTTCTCTAAATAAGACATACAGATGGCTAATAAACACATGAAAGTTCCTTTTTAATAGGGATATTTTGTACACTGCACCTTGATGAGGCCTCAATACTATCAAGTAGCTTAGTCCAACAAGTATTTACTGTGTCTGCCAATATAGGAACATTTCCATGATGAATCAGCTGTAAGATATATGAAATATAAATTATTCAATTTATATGCAGAGGAATATTTAGTCTACTTGTGCAGATAAAACCACATATACATGAAAAGCTACAAGACTTCTTCCAACAAATATTTGTTCATAGAATCTACTATGTGAAAGGCACTGAGCCAGGTTCTCAGAATACTAGGTTCAGAGGAAAAGAGACACAGATCCTTGTCCTCCTTATTTACAGTGTAGATGGGGAGACAGATGACTGAACAGTTACATCAAGTGAGTATTATAGGAATATGTGCTGCAGAGATTCAGAGAGGTTATGTTAACCTGTGCTGGGGACAGAAAGCTTTAAGTAGAGGGTAGATATGAAAGTCAAAAGGGCAATGATCAAATATTTTTATCATCTTTCTTCTGGGTGAGGAAATCTACTAGAATATGTTATTGTTGTTTAGTCACTAAGTTGTATCCAACTCTTGCATTGTGGACTGTAGTCTGCCAAGCTCCTCTGTCCATGGGATTTTTCAGGCAAGAATACTGGAATGGGTTGCCATTTCCTTTTCCAGGGGATCTTCCCAACCCAGGGATCGAACTTGTATCTCCTTCACTGGCAGGTGGATTCTTTACCACTGAGCCACCAAGAAAGCCCCCCAGAAAAAATAGGTATGGAGTTATAAGTGCTGATAAGCAAATATTTCCATCTTTTCTCCTTCTGGGCACATGGATGATTATACTTCCCCACACTTCCTGAAGTTAGGCTTGGCTAAAGACATGAAAGTAACCTAAATGTCCATTGCAGATGAATAGATAAAGAAGACATAATACATATACACATTGGAATATTACTCAGCCAGAAAAAAGAAAGAAATAATGCCATTTGTAGCAACAAGGATGCAACTAGATATTATCATTCTTACTCAAGAGAAATAAGTCAGAAAGAGAAAGAAAAATAACATATGATATCATTTAGATGTGGAATCTAAAATATGATACAAATGAACTTATCTACAAAAACAGAAACAGACTCACAGACAAAGAGAACAGATTTGTGGTTGCCAAAGGGGAAAGGAGGTTCAAGGAGGGATAAAGTAGGAGGTTTGGGTTAGAAGATAAAAGCTATTATATATAGAATGGATAAACAACAAGGTCCTACTGGGAACTATTCAATATCCTATGATAAACCATAGTGGAAAACATAAAAAAGAATGTATAGGTGTATAACTGAATCACTTTGCTATATGGTAGGAATTAATAAACACTGTAAATCAACTATACTTCAATTTAAAAAATAAAGGAGTTTAGGCTTGGCTATATAACTTGTTTTGGTCAAAACAAGCAAAATTGCTATGTGCCACTGCTTTCTGGAAGTGTTAAGTGTGTGTGTGCTCAGTCGCTCAGTCATGTCCGACTCTTTTTGGCACCACGGACTGTGGCTTGCCAGGATCCTCTGTCCATGGAATTTTCCATGGAAGAATACTGAAGTGGACTGCCATTTCCTGCTTGAGGGGATCTTCCTGAGTGTTAAGAGTTACGTGCAATTAAACACACTTTGTCCCACTGGGGTGTTGCTCTTCATGGATACATATGTTGAAAGGAAGCCTCAGTCAGTCATGGTCCCTAGAGGACCACAGTGAGCAGAGCCCTATAGCCCTTACAAGGTATACATTATTATAGTTTTAGCCCACTGAGATTTTGGAATTATGTTTCTATTAGCCCATCTTGACTCATGCTGCTGCTGCTGCTGCTGCTGCTAAGTCGCTTCAGTCGTGTCCGACTCTGTGCGACCCCATAGATGGCAGCCCACCAGGCTCCCCTGTCCCTGGGATTCTCCAGGCAAGAATACTGGAATGGGTTGCCATTTCCTTCTCCAGTGCATGGAAGTGAAAAGTGAAAAGTGAAAGTGAAGTCGCTCAGTCGTGTCCGACTCCTAGCGACCCCATGGACTGCAGCCTACCAGGCTCTTCCATCCATGGGATTTTCCAGGTAAGAGTACTGGAGTGGGTTGCCATTGCCTTCTCCTTTGACTCATGCATGGTCCTTCTATTCAGTAAAAATTTTGATATGGAGGAACCTAAGCACTATTCTTTGGTGTTAGAAATAAACCATTGAAGAATATATACAAGTTTCTTCTTTTAGCGCTTATGTTCTGGTTGCATGGAGGTTAGGAGATAAAGCTAGAGATAGATGACAAACAAGTAAACAAAAACATAACTAATAAGATTCTGAATTATAATTACTCTTACTCTTAGTGAGCTAGAAACTTTTTAATAAGGAATGTTTTTGACAGGGTAGTCTCTGAGAAGATATTAGGAACTAAAATCTGAAGGATAAGGTAGTATTTACCATGTGAAAACTCAGCAGAGAGCATTCCTGATGGAGGGAACAGCAAAAATCCAGAGATCAAGAAACAGCTTGGCTTACATAATGAGCAAAAGACCAGTGTGGTCTGAATAAGATGCTTGTAGGGAGATGAATGTGGTGCCAATGAGATAGGAGAGTTGAGACACCAATATTACAGGCTACAATTAGAAGTTTGAATTTTAAGTAAAATGGGAGGTCAGTGAAATATTTTAAGTAGAGGAGTTATATGGTATTATTTATATTTTAAAAAGATCACTCGGTTTGCTATGGGAGAAGGCCAAGCATAGATGCAGGAAGGCCATCTGGGGGACTATTATAATATTCCAGGAAAGAGAGTTTGATAGCTTGGTCTAGGGTGGCAGCACTGGTGATGGAGAGAATTGGGCACATTCAAAATATATTTTACTGGTACAACACACAAGATCTGCTGATTGATTGAATGTGGAGGGATATTAAAGATGATGTCTAAATTTGTGGTTTGAGTTAAATGAATAAATTTGTTGAGAGAGGGAGGACTGGAGTAGAAACAGGAAGGAGACTGGAGAGGTCTAAGGAGACTAAGCAGTTCTATTTAGGAAAGTTTAATGTGCATATTACACACCGTATTAAGATATCAAGGCAGAGTCTGGGCTTTAAAATTGATGTTATACCTGGAGAAAAATAAGGAGTCACCAGCAAATAGATAGTATTTAAAGCCAGTGAGTAGATGAGGTCATCTAGGAAATGTGTGTAGATATTAAGAGCAGAGCCCAGGTCTGAGCCCCATGGGCACTCCAAAATTTAGAGGCTGTGTGTGTATCAGAGAAGGCAATGGCAACTCACTCCAGTACTCTTGCCTGGAAAATCCCATGTATGGAGGAGCCTGGTGGGCTGCCGTGTATGGGGTTGCACAGAGTCGGACACGACTGAAGCGACTTAGCAGCAGTAGAACAGAAAAAGAGTCATGAAAGAAGACTGAGAATACAAAGATCAATGAGGTAAAAGAAGAGCAGAAGAGCTGGAAGTCAAGACAAGAGTGTTAAGATGGGAGGAATGGTTAGACATGTTAATTGCTACTGAGAGGTAGATAAGAGGAGAAGACAAACATTTTCATTGACTGTGGCACAGAGGTGGTTTTCAGTGAACTGAAAAGAGCAAATTCAGTGAAGCTGGAAACTAGATTGCAAAGGGTTGAAGAAGGAATGAATGTGTAGTAAAAATGAAGTTGTATGTAGAAAAGTTGTAAAAGCAAGCAAAGAAATGGTCTGATTGACAGATGGTCAATGCATGATGGTGCATGTGGGTCAACAGAACTGCTTTTTAAAGGATAAGAGATTCTAAAGCATGCTGTACAGTGATGAGGAAGACTCAGTAAAGAGAAGGAAAGAGAGAGAGAGGGAAGGAGGGAGGAGGAGAAAGAAGAAGGAGAAGAGGTGGAGGAAGAACAGGAAGACTTGAAACACAAAGTGCTTTAGAGTATATAGAGTTAACAAGCATGGTAGAAAAGAAGGCATTGACATTGATGTCAATGAATTTTGTGTGGGCAGAAAGAAATGGCAACATCATTGACTAATGCCCATTTGTAGTACCTGAGATGGTATTTTGGTATAAAAACTAGTAGGATGGACTGATTGTAGCCATGGCTTTATTAGAGAAACAGTAGGCCTAAAGATTGAAAATACCTAACTGGAGAGTGGGAAAGGAAGATTACTCAGTACAGGAATCTGTTCTACCACTGCCTTTGATAGACACTCATCCAGCCTCTGCTCAAAAGTGAGGGCAGATTTCAAAGCCACTAATATTTGAGCAGGTCTTCCCCAGCAGCTCAGCAGTAAAGAATCCACCTACAATGAAGGATATGAGGCAGGAACCACGAGTTCGATCCCTGGTTTGGGAAGATCCCCTGGAGGAGGCAATGGCGACCCACTCTAGTATTCATGCTTGAAAAGTCCCATGGACAGAGGAGCCTGGTGGGCTACAGTCCATAAAGTCACAAAAGAGTCAGACACAACCTAGCAACTAAAAAACAACAAAGATTTGAGTTAGCTTTGGGACTTTGTTATTTAGGCCAAAGTGGATCTGAGAGGAGGGGGCTTGATGAAAATAGCTTCCCAAGGGGAAGCATTTAGGAGGGTGGGAGCAGGGAGGCCGTGAAAGTAGAGAGGCCAGATGGGAGGTCTGTGGGACAGAGGACAACAAAAACAGCAGCACTGGGGTTTTAGAGAAAGGGAGACAATGGGGCAGATGACAGGAAAGGCTGTACGAGGAAGCATTTAAGACTGTTGGTATCTGGGAAGAAGAGCTAGGAATGGGGGAGGGTAAAATATGATTATATATTCTTAAGCTTAGAGAAGTTATGAACAGAACAGGATAAGTTAGAGATATAGAACTTGGCCTTTGGGGGTGATTTTCTTATAAGTGGTTTTTGAGCCAGTGAGACTAGATGAATTTTCAGAGAGAAAGTATGGAGAAAGAAGAGCAGGACATAAAGGAGAAAGAGGAATGAGTGAAGGAGGCAGAAAGGGACAGTGGGATAGAGAATAGAGTTTCAAGAAGAAAGTATCCCTTGTGATCAAATGCAACAGGGAGCAAGTAGGCCCATACTGAAGATCTCTAATAGTACTATATCTGCTTAGTTTGTAAAATTCCTTCACAGTGATCCATTTCATTTACAAGTTTTAGGTCTTTCCAGTAATTCTCTGAGGTAGGAAGAGGTAGGCATTCTCATTTTCAGAAAATAGATTTGTCAAGGTCACCTGGCAGTTTACACAGATCAGTGGTTCTCAAAATGAGGTTGCCAGAGCAGCAGCACTGGGAATTGGTTGGAAATGCAAATTCTTGGGCCCCATTCCAGATCTACTGAATCAGACACAATGGGGATAGAGCCCAGCAATCTATGTTCTAACAAGCTCTCCAGGTAATCCTGATGCACACTAAATTTGGGAACCACCAACTTCCATATAGTCAGCACATGGTGGAGGGAAGACAGATGCCAGAGGATTAAGGAGTGAGTGGGAAGTAAAAAAGGAAGACAGCTAGGGTGGTCACTTTCCCCAGTTAGGTCTGACCTCATTTCCTGTGGTTGTGGTTTGAGGGTGCTCATTCAAGAACTCTGAAGTCTGCTTTTTCAGTATTATCTTGACTTCCATTTGACTATAAATCACTTTGTTAATGCATTTGTTCAGTGCCATTATATTTGTGGGAGTACACACTTTTCAATGAAAAATAAAATTTTATTAATGGAAGGAAGAACTTTACTAAAAAATTTCTTATAGTATATAACGTGGTGATCAAAATTCTATGGTTTCTTAATAAAGAGTCACTAACATCTTTGTGCATCTAGAAACTACAATGTTCACGCATAATCCTGCTATAGCTGTTTAAGAAAAACATGAACAAAGACTTACAGAACAGCCTGACGCAATAAAGCCTAAACCATTGTGGGAATTGGTTGTGGGGATATTTGGTGATCCTGAGAATCAGTGACAGTTGACTGACGAGAGATGATTATTAATTTGGCACAAATTAGCAAACTGACACAGTGTCAGTTCAAGAAGTATTAAGAAAACATTCCTCTTTAACGATTTGGCCTTCTCTACAGAAGAGAATAAACACATTTAACATGATGTTTTATATCTCCGCCCCTGTTTATCAGTAAGACTTTCCCTTGCCCCAGGGTCAAATGGGCAGCCTACTTTTTGTCCTGGACAGTAAGCCATTGACCCATTCAACCCCAAGTCCTCGGCCTCCACCTTCTCTCCTTGGCATTAACGTAATTTCTCTTCTAACCTTCTTGACTCCAGTCTCTAGCTGTGAAGCTTCCTATTGCTCCTTACAGACATGATTCTTCATCACTTAGACTGAATGTCTTTGGGTGTTGTTTTTTTTGAGTGTGTGTATGGCTAGAAGAAGGAAGTAAACAGACTCTGAAGGTTCCACTTCTGTGCATCAGTCATTTTTCTGCCTCCTATTTCGGTCAGGTATGTCCTCCATAGTCCAAGAGGTCAGTCAGGGTAGGAACTAACACATCTTGTAGTCCTCAAATAACTTCTGCCTGAGAGAATTTTTGATTGACTGACTTTAAGAGGGGGGAAAAAACCCTAAAAAAATGCTTTTGGCAACCTTCAACAGGACAGATGGAAATGTGCCTGGCAGGGTTTGATGTTCTAGGATGAAGTTTCTATCATCTTTTGTCTAGTCACAGAAGGTACTTTGGAGTAAGGAAAGGAAAACTGAGTTTGATGTGGGCTCATTTGGCTGGATATATGCTAGTCGGACATGCAATTTTTTGGCATGTCTGCCTAGTGTTTTCTGTAGTAAACGGGAGCTCAGTGAGCATCTGATGAAGAAAACCTAAGACCTCAACAATTGCAGCAATGGAAACATTAAAATAGGAAACCAAAACCCACATGTGTGCCTATAAGTTTCTACAAATGTAGAGAAAAGATATTTATGGGCCAGGTAGAGCCACAACTTAAGGAAAGATCTAGGTAAGATCAACTAAACAATGAATGCTACTGGCATTTACCAAGATTAGATTTACCAAGATTTACCAAGTTTAGGGGCTGAGCAAAGGTATTCTTCAGTTTTTGATGTGTGTTATTAAGTGCATCCAGCCTTCCTGCGAAGTGAATCAGTGTTCCTTATTTCACATGTGAGGAAACAAGAGCAGAGAGAATAAATGACTTGCCCTTTTGCCAACCAGTAGCATCTCCCCAGCCACATTGTGAGAATTTCCAGTGGAGTTTCAAAGGATGACTTTAACTTCAAATTTAGTCTGGATTCATGCAAGGCCACTTAGGTGAAATTTTCAGGTCTCTGAAGTCATTCACTGGTCCCACTTGGGAGGCTCATAATGGTCAGTAAGCGTCTACTAGGAAGGTGTGGGGTTTTAAGTGCTTCTCATAGTGATTTAAATGAGTACTTGTCTTACTTTCTTAGTATAAACTTGCCATCCCTGAGTGCCACTTATGTGCTACACAGAACAAAGAGCAAGCTGGCTGGAAAATTAATTAATTCAACAATTGGTGGTAAAGGAACCCAAAAGCCTGCCAGACTAGTAGCCCAGTGCGATTTGTAGCAACAGAATAGACAAATACCTGAGGAATGAATTTCATGTTTATTTTTTGGGTACTCTTAACAGTTAGCTTATATAAGGGAAGGGGCTATAGAGAGCAAACATTATGGATTCAATTTTTTCTCTTACATGATGGGAGCTTTCCATGTAGAGTGACCCCTATAAAGACAGAAGACTCAGAGTGTACTAGTAGAAAGGGAAGGAAACAGATTGTCATGGGAGAGCTAACTGTGCCTTGCAAGTCTGGATCAATCCACATAAATTAGTGAGGACAGTGTGTCTCCTTAAGCAAACTGTGCAGTGAGGGCACAGAAACTATAGTGTTTACAGATGGAAATGGGGGTTGGGAACATCACGATTTTGAAGGATAAGATGTCACCTTTTGACAGTGCTGGTGGAGTGGCAGGGAAGGAGGACAATGAGAAGCCAGTATTAGGATAGAGACAGGCATGCTTGGAAGATGGGAATGCTTAGACAAGAGGGCAGTGGAAGATTCCAGACATGTGCTTCATTCCAAATCTGTGAATACAGAGATCATCACTCCTGCATTTTGCCAGTGGGAAAGGGAACTAATTAATTAAAGGAAAAGAGGATGTTACAGTATTGGGACATTTTGAATTTCAATGGAGAAGTTGTCAGATTGTTTCAGAATGAGTCAGAAGGAGCTAAATGTTTAGGGGTGCATGGTTTGTGAGTGCATGATTCAGAGGGGAATTTTATGTACTAAAAATATCATTGAGTAAGTGGGCTTTCCTTTTTTTTTTTTGAGTTCAAATTTGCCTTATTAGCAGCAAAATTCTAACATGCTGTGATTACACTTAGAGAACTATGCTTTAAAGATCTGAAACTCAAATACTTGTATAGATGAATTTTAATAGGGTCATTTCTTATAATGACCTTTCTTAAATGAACCTTGATAAAAAACATCAGGTATTGAATGGCTGGATGAAGAACATCATGTCAATTTCTGAAAGGAGAATTCAGAAAGGGCTAAGTAAAGATATATTCATAATCTCTCTTTCAAGATACATCAAAATGCCCAAAGATTTCTATATTATTTCTGCCTCTCATCTCTTTCAGGGTGGGTCTATCTAATGGAAATAATCCAGAATATGGCAAAAGTTAATGTACAAAGAGATTAATCTATCATTTACAATTATAAAACAGAAAACATTTTGAAAAACAAGAAGCAAACAGAATAATGTTCAACTAAATTACAATACATCCATTGTGTAAATCACGCTATTTACGTACTATTAAACTTCAATAAAATGATAGTTATGAAGACTAGATAATGAATATATGAAAAGCATTTAAATTTATGATTAATGGAAATGGTAAAGAATTAGCCGGCCAGTGCAGGAGATGCAAAAGATGTGAGTTCAATCCTTGGGTTGGGAAGATACCCTGGAGTAGGAAATGGCAACCCACTCCAGTATTTTTGCCTGGAAAATACCATGGATAGAGGAGCCTGGCGGGCTACAGTCCATGGGCTCACAGAGTCTGACATGACTGAGCACAACACACATACAAGGGTAATAATAACTAACATTTATTTTGCACCTATTTAGGTAATATCTCACTTTAAGTCCTTTAGAAGTTTTAACTCATTTAGTTATTATAACAATCTCAGGTGGTAGTAGGATTATCATCCCCATTTTGCAAATGAAGGAACCAAGTTAGAGAGAGGCTAAGTAATTCTCCAAGATTACACAGCTAGGGAAGTGTTGAGTCACATGGCTCCAGAGACAGGATATAAAATTGTATCTATTATATGCTTAAAACTACTGATAAAGCATATTTGAGGAGAGAATACACTAATTCTAAAAACTGAAAACACTTCTCAGACACAACCATATTTCTGCAAGGCTATTATCTTCTGTGGTCCTCTATTCAACTAACCATCTAAATAAACATGATCTTATTAGGGCTGAAAGTACTGAATGGATTGTGTGGCTCCCTCTGAGAACTTGTGCAGTGTTTTCCTGGCACTGCATGTAGTAATCTGCAGGAGTTTTAATATAGCTCACCATTTGTTTTCTCTCTTGTAAATCTAGTTACACACAATTGGAGACCAGAAGAAGTGGCTGATATTGGTATGGATATAGCCAAATGTAATTCTATAAGTTGGTACTACTTTTGGGACTTTGTAGACCTGAACTTCAGATTCACATAAGACTGTATTATGATAATATTATTCTATGACATTTGATTACTATTAACAGTTCAAAAATCATTTCCACATCATCTCATTTGATTTTCACAAAAAAATTGTCTTTATTTTGCAGATGAAGAAGTGAGGTTCAAAGATCACTCATATTTCAGAGCCTGAATCCAAACCCTATTATTCTTTTATACAAAAATGTGATCATACTATATGTATGTATACCTATGTATTTATATAAATGGATGAATACATCTATCTATCTCATCTATCAGTTTATCTGTCTGGTTGTCCTGAAACTTGCTTTTCTCACCTAATATTATGTAATATCCATGTCTCTAAACTAAAATGTAAATCTGACTTGTTCTTTTAGTAGACCAAATGGATACATCTGTCTACTCAACCATTCCATTCTTGTGGATGTGTATGCTGTTCCAATTTTTTTTTGCTATCACAAATACAACTGCAATAAACATCCCTGTATGCATGGCCTCATGTACTGGTACCTTAATTTTTACAGGGTTGATTCCCAGAAGTAAAATTGCTGAGTCAAAGGATACAGGCTTTAAAAATTTTAATATATAGTTAAATATATATATATATCAGATTCCTCTCCAAAAGGCTGGGTCAAGCACTTTCCCACTGATGATGTCTGGAAGTGCCTGCTTCTCTGCACCCTCACCAGACTTGGGAGTTGTTACTCCAGTCTCTTAAAAGATCAGCTCTGGTATTCTAACTTTAAATCTAGGCCTCTGTCTTTTCAATTAAGATGTCTCAAACAACAGAGACTTTGGGTAGATTTTTTAAACAGTTATCTTTAGGAGATTATTCACAATCTAATAGGCTTGGGTTCTGTCAGAGGCTGCTTTTGGCCTCAGCAACTGCTTTGTATACACATAACATATCAATAAATAATAACCATTATGGTCAAACATTTGACAGTGTAGTAAGTTATGAACAAATCTCCTCATTAGCAGCACTATTATTTTGGTGTTTGCAGCAATCTAGTAGTCACAGCTAAGTTGAAACAAGAGCCATTATGTATGTAAAACATTTTTAGCTCATTTACTCTGAACTCACTTTGCATACAAGAGCACTTGGCCCATGCCATATGGTGTAATGTCAGAATAAGATGCAAATTGAAGTGAAGAGGAATAGGACCTCTCTGACATGAGAGTGTATTATTATGTGCTTGGATGCTTGTGGCTTTAGAACTGAGTTAACAATTGCTTCTGAATAGATTCGGCTTTTAACTTCCATCTGAGTGACCCATATATTTTCTTATTATTAAAATGGAAAAGTCATTGTCCTAATATATTTATGTATGTCTATGTTTGCTGATTAGTCAAGAGTTGAAATTGTGACATTGCATCATGTTACTTAATTTCCCTTTTAAAATATTCCTGTCAAATATCTCACAAGCTGAGTTTGGGGAGTTAATTAATTTGAGTGCTGGATGAGGCAACTTTTAGCTTGTCTGGTATCCTTTTATCTTTTTCTAGTAATAGCACCTTGATTTTACTCTGGGGACGTTCTCTCCTCAGCTCCTTCAGTCTATAAGAATGCAGCTTAAGTGCAACACCTTCCTTCACCCCGGATCTAACACATTATATTCTTTTGGCATGTGGTTGGTTCAATTGTGGGCATGTAACCTAGTTTAGGACAATGATACTCAATTCTGGGACACTGAGAAGAAGTTTCCTTCCTTCTTGGTCAAAACTAACAATTTTATGGAATTTTTTTAGGTTTTTGGTCTTCCAGATAATAGCATGCAGAACCTTATTACTGTAGCACATTAAAAATTGCCCTGGGGGGAGAGGGGCTGAGAATAGAGCAAAAGCTACTGATAGCACTGACTGAAGCCAGTTCCCTTTTTGGGGAATCATACAATTGAATCACAAATTATTTCTTAGCTTGCCCTTTATTGTGTCTTGTTCCAGACACCTAAAACACAGTTTGGAAATTAATAGTCTTTCTTCTGAACTGAGATAGATTATATGTTAACTGTCTTAGAACAGTTAATAAGAAATAAGGCATAAGGGTGGGTGAGGAAGACAGTATATTTCACCGAAACAGAGCTAAGGGAGGGCAAGTCATCCTCTGTTTAAACCTCAATCTGAAAAATACTTTTCACAAAACAAACATTTCTCCAATTGTCTCATGGAGACCAAATGTAGGGGGCAAAACTAAGAGTCACCTGAAGCACAGACATACAGGCAAGAACAGCACTACAGGACCATGAATGTTGAAAATGAAGTCTTTCCTGAGTTGAAACACTCTAAAAGGCACTGGAGGAAGCCAGCGTTCTTAGAAATACTATTGCTATAAACTCTATATACTCAAACCATGTCCTACATAAGGCAAAAGCAAAGGCTAAAAATTGCCTGGAATTAGAAATAAGGGAACTGGTATGAGAAAATGACACAGGCATGACAAGGATAGTGTGGAGCACAGAGTATGATGGACAGTGTAAGGAGAGACCTGAACTGAAATTTACAGCAGAGACATTTCCCTCAGCTTGGGGAAATCTTCCCAATTCTTTTCTTCTCTCTCTTTTTTTTGGTGGGGGCTGTTAAACACGAGTTATCTTTCTCACAGAACAAGCTGGTAGACAGGATCCCAAGAATAAGCAGCTCTGTAGGCCCTTCCATCTCTGTTATGGCCAGGATGCATCCAGCGGAGCTACTAAGTGGCAGGTCGCACCGGGGCACCCCCACCCTCTCTCCTCCAAAAGCCCCAAACTCTGGCAGGTAAGGGAGCCCCGCCTCCATGACCCCCACCACTCACCCGGGCATCCCTTACACTTTACTAACCGGATTGAGGTCACGAGATCAACCCGGCCTAGTGGTCAGAGGGTACTAGGGGCCGCCAGGCCTCGCCATCCAGGCCCAAGCCCACACACTGGCTCAGTAGGCCGAATAGGGTTAGGAGCCTGCAGCTTCCTCCCCCTCCTCTGGCAGGATCTCCAGGCTGCCGGTCCGGTCCGTGTCCGTGGGGAGGGCCGTAGCCCGTGGGGACGCGTGGGGCAGTAGGGAGTCGGGAGCGAAAGGCTGTGGGGCTCTGAGGCCAGCCCCAGACCTAGGACCTCCTGCACGTGGTGAGGCAGGTCACGGAGGGTTGAGGGGTGGGGAGGAAAAGCCAGAGGTTTGTCGTGAGCTGCAGGTCAGGGACTCACCAGGCAGCTTGTGGGCACGTCCTCCACACTCAGCTTCAGGGTCAGCTCGTCCAAGTGCTTGAGAATCTCACCACAGCCAGAAGGCACGAGGTGTCCAGCCCCACGTCCGGTGTGGGGGTGGGGGTGGGGAGCTGTCCACATCCACAGTGCTTCTACAGCCGAAGGCCATCGGGGAGGGGGCATATTCCCTCCAGACGCTGAAAAGGAGAGAGCCAGAGTGGTGGGAGTCTGGGAAGAATCGGAGGGGCGGATCCAGCACCTTCAGGAGCAGTAGGAGTTGCCGCTTCATTATCTTCTGAGTTCCCGCTCTTAAAGCCATAAAAACAGCTGGAGGCACCAACCTCTTGAGGAGTGACCCAGGCCGATCGGAGAGAGAGAGACGGTCAGTCCTGCCCTGGATGTAGCAGAACTCGCTGTGACACAGGCCGCTGGTGGGGAGGATGTTGTGCCGCAGGTCCTGCCCCAGGTTCTCGAGACTCCATAAGAATGTTGTTCCTTTGGGAGTGGCTCTCGCTCTTGACTCTGGCGACAAGGCTACAGTATCGTGTGGGGCAATTTCCTCCACTCCTGCTCTGGTCTCACGGATTTCCACGGTAGCTTCAGGAGGAAATCCCCATTGGTTTTCTCGTCCAAGTGGACCTTGTGCTTCTCGGTGGGGCCCTCTCACCTGAGGTACTGCAGGAGGAGCCAGAAGCCTGGCACCTCAGGCTCGGGCTCAGACCCTGGCGGGCCTCTCCCTGATCACCGGCTGGTCCTGCCCAGCCCAGCGGGTGCTCGGCTCCTCACCCCTGAGAAGAGCCAGGCTCTCAGCTCAGGGACCTGCTGCTGGCGGCCCTCAGAGCCCATGTAGTAGGCCTCCTCTGTGACGCCTGCAGCGGCTCCAGCTCCACACCGGAAGTGACCTCCAACCCAGGTGGGGCACGTCTTCAGATGCCGGAAGAGGGTCGCTGGAGGCCTTTCCAGGTGGCTGCAGGGATTCCTGGAAGAAGTCAGTCATGAAGGAGAAGCTGCTGAAGTAGGAATCCTGGAGGAAGCTAGACGTCACGTTGGAGGTATCCTGGTCAAAGAGCTGGAGATGGTGGAAAGAGTTGGAGAGAATAGAGGAGTCATGAGGAGAGATGAGGTAGAGGTGGTGGCCCTGTGGGGAGCTGGTGGCCCTGTGAGGAGCTGACCAACAGCAGGTGATGGCTGAGGACATGGAGCAAGGCACAAGTGCCCCACAGTAGACGTGCAGGGCAGGCAGGGAGCCTCCAGCCTGTGTGACCAAGACCAGGCAAGCTCAGCTGAGGCCTGACTTTGAATGGTGGATAGATTTACCCTCCTCAAACTCACTCACGGAGAAGGCCAGAGAACCCCTGCAGGAGCTGGGCTCTGCACTTCTCATGACTTTGAGTAACAGCCATGGCTTCCCCCGCCGCAGAGGACTGCCAGGTGGGGCTCACAACTGCCCGGTGGGGCTCATAGCTGGGGTCAAAGGTCAGTTCCTCTTCAGAAGTGTAGGAGTCATCCCCACTTGGAGGAGAGGAATTGAGTGAAATCTCCAGCCTCCTCTACAGGAGCCCAGTGCAGGAGGACGTAATTTGTCCTCTGCAGCGTGGGTGATGCGATTGATGAGGGAGCCCAGGTAGAGCTTCTTGGTATGTAGGTACATGCCTCTTCACCAGTTCTTTAATGAGTGGAGTTGATGTGAAGGAAAAATATTTATAAAGTGAGCAGGATTGGTACAATACTATGTTAGGTTTTTCTAAGTCAGATGAACATTAATTTTTCTTTTGTATAATTTTTGCTTAGGTTAAGTATATAGAACTCTGTCTATGGTCATTATTCCATAGGAAGGAATCTATTGTCATTAATACTTTGTCGTTTCCATGAAATCTTTAGACTGATTCCTCAGGGGTACAGTTAAGATCCTGATGCTCAAAGTGGGTCGACAAGAGAAGCTTACCCTTGGTGGCACGTGGATGGTCTTGTTGAAGTGATTTCCATGTGGTTGTGCCTCTTTAGCAATCTTCCCAAGCAGTGCATTCCAGGAGGTAGTAGGCTGTGTATTTCCAAAGCTAACACATCTGGGCATGTACAAAGCCAGCTCTGTGGATGCTCTTTTAAATAGCTAAACTGACTGATAGGAGTTCAGTTCAGTTCAGTTGCTCAGTCGTGTTCAACTCTTTGCGACCCATGGACTGCAGCACACCAGGCCTCCCTGTCCATCACCAACTCCTGGAGTTTATTCAAACTCATGTCCATTGAGTTGGTGATGCCATCCAACCATCTCATCCTCTGTCATCCCCTTCTCCTCCTGCCTTCAATCTTTCCCAGCATCAGGGTCTTTTCAAATGAGTCAGTTCTTTGCATCAGGTGGCCAAAGTATTGGAGTTTCGGCTTCAATATCAGTCCTTCCAATAAACACCCAGGACTGATCTCCTTTAGGATGGACTGGTTGGATCTCCTTGCAGTCCAAGGGACTCTCAAGAATCTTCTCTAACACCACAGTTCAAAAGCATCAATTCTTCAGCGCTCGGCTTTCTTTATAGTCCAACTCTCACATCCATACATGACCACTGGAAAAACCATAGCCTTGACTATCCGGACCTTTGTTGGCAAAGTAATGTCTCTGCTTTTTAATATGCTAAGTTTGTCATAACTTTCCTTCTGAGGATTGATAGGAGAAAGACTCCCTAATGGTACCTGTGCATCTTCTGTATTCATATGGCTGTCTTCTTGATCCGTTTCCCTCTTTTTTTTTTTTTTTTATTGTGGTAAAATGCACAAAACATAAAATTTACCATGTTGACCATTTTTAAGTGTTCAGTTCATTGGTGTTAAATACATTCATAATGTTGCATAACCGTCACTACTATCCATCTCCAAGGCTCTTTTCATCTTCTAAAACTGAAACTCCATACCCTTTAAATAATAACTCCCCATTCCTTTCTCCTTCTAGTCTCTGGGAGCTATCATTCTAATGATACTTCCTGTGTCTATGATTTTTTTTTTTTTTTTTTTTTTTGGTAAAGGTGGTCTGATTCGCTTCTTGATAACATTGTAGCTAGTCAGGGAGACTAGTGGGGGGGAGTCAGTCAAAATATATGGAGCTATAGGAAATGCAACAAGAAAGAATGGAACTTGTACTCTGTTAAGCATCCAGGACAGTTAGTTGAATGACCTTGCACAAGTTCTTTAATCACTCTGGCCTCCATTTCCTCATTTATAAAATGGGGACAGTAACAGTGCTTACCACATATGATTTTTATGAGTAAGAAATTGAGTAATACATGTGAAATGTATAGCAGTAACTGGCACATCCTAAGCACTAGATAAATTTTAGTGATGGTGACAAGCTCTCAGGGAAATTGTCCTTGGTTAAATTAGACAGTTCAAGCAGAAAAGGAAGTGGTAGCTGACACAACCCCACCAGGCTGTGTGCGACTAGAGATCAGCTGTGAGGATAGTTTGGTTATTCAAATGACCTATTTACTATTTCATGTTTATGTCAGCTGTTTCACTTTGTAAAGACTTGAAATATTGTTTTTTGTTGAAAGCACCCCATGGAAATGTGAAAGATACAAACAAATCAGCATTTCTTAAGTGGAAGGGAACTCATGTGTTCATCACTGACTTTGACAGTCATGTTAGTGACCGTATCACTATCCAGAAAATTTTGGCAATTACCAGAGAAAGTATCCACAGAGCATTATGAAATTACTGTTATAGAAATCAATATTTTCTTTATATAACAACATTTCTTACTGCTTAAAACTTGGGCTTTAAATAGCGTAAGAGGTGATATTGAGATTAAAACTCAACATGTGCTTACACATGTTCCACTAATGCTTTACAGACAGTGACTAGAGATTTTTTTAATTCCACTTCTACCTAGATGCTGTTGTTTCCATGACACTAATTTTGGGAATGGTGCTGAGCACATTCAGCCACTGCAAGTGATGGATTAGATAGTAATTGATGTGTGTTATGAAACTCAAATCTGGGCCTTCTACCAACTGAGAGTCTGTTTGATTTGATCTGGCAAAAGGAGTTTCAAAGCATTTGGTTTTTAAATTATAGTGATTTATAGAAAAGTGCCTCTTCAGATGACTATCAGCTGGTAACAGGTTGAGTTCCCAGAAAAAAAAGGGCTCTTTCATTGTCCTGATTTTTCCAAATGGCACACCTACCAGGGTACTTCTTTTCAACATAGACTCCTGGGGCTATCTCTTCCATTTGTTGAATATGCTGCCTATAGATTGAACCAGTGATGCTAAGATTGTAGTTCACTGTGCTATAAACTTATTTTGGGTTATTGGATAAAACTTGGGCTATCAAAACCATGGAAGTAAAGTGCTTCAGTATAAAGTTAGGATTTTAAAAATATTCATGAATTTATGTGAGCAATTTTTTTTTCATTTCAAAGTGGCTAATGTTTGCTCTGCAAAAATTCTCCTGCGTTAAATTCTGTTTTCTCATTCCTACATTCCCTTTCCTTGTTTCTGTCTTGTTATCTCTATAGTGAACAAGATACAAACACTAAATAGCTTCCTCCTCTCTTGACTCCTTTTTTAGCAAGGCTTGCAGATACTAAAATCAGTCTTTCATTTTTGTTTTCGGATTTCACTTTAGTATGTTTAACTTTTTGTCTCTATTTTACCTTTTCTGGGCATTTGCCCTTTAGGCTTTTTATTTCTTTGGGAAATAGAAGGTTTATTTTTTTTATTTGGGAAAGATTTATTTATTTATTTGGCCAATGAAAGATCCTTCTCCTCTGTTAAAGGAATTTCAAGCATCATTAAGCAGCACAGGGACCGTTTTGGAAGGGGTAAACAGTCTTCCAATTTGATACTAGACCTTATTGTAAGACAAGTGCTAAAGGCAAACCTGATTTAATCACACTGGAGGGCTCTGAAAGAGAATCATTAGGAATCACCTTCCACTCAGCTATGGCTACTGGCATCCTATACCAGATGAAGAATTATGGTGTTTTGGTGTTTTCTCTAAATATAAGTTTCCTCTATAGGTCCCAAGGGTAGTACTTCACAAACTTTAATATGCTTGTGAATCACCTGGCATCTTGTTAGACTATTTTTTTAAATTAACTTTTTAATTGAAGGATAATTGCCTTACAAAATTTTGTTTTCTGTCAAACCTCAACATGAATCAGCCATAGGTATACATACAATCCCCTCCCTTTTGAACCTAAGATTTCTGGGTGGGGCCTAAGATTCTACATTTCTAACACCCTCCCACATAACACTAATGTGGTTGGTTCCTAGACCACACTACTTGAATAGCAAGGGTCTAGAAGGGTCTGCACTTTCAAATCTTTCTTGTCTCCTTTTGATTTTTTTTGTCCTTTTCTTGAGGTAGAGTTTATATTGATGTGCATTATGGCATAGTTTTGTTTGTACCCTCCAAGAGTCTGTTTCCCCAGTCCTGTATAAGTTCTGTAATCAAATCTCACTGGCCTCCAAAGTCAAATTCTTTGGGAGTTCTCAATCCCTTTGCCAGATCCCCAGGTTGGGAAATCTGTTGTGGGTCCTAGAACTTTCTTAACAGTGTGAGAATTTCTTTGGCATAATTGTTCTTCAGTTTGTGGGTCGTCTGCTTGGTGGCTCTGTGGTTGGGTTAATGGTGACCTCATTCAAGAGGGCTTATGCCACAGGCTGTGTGACCAGGTAGTTGCACTCAGAACCCCTGCCCCTGAGGGGCTGCTGACCCGTCCCTCCACAGGAGACTCAAAAACAGGTCTGAATGTTAGTCTCTAATTTAGCAGCTTCCTGTTTGGACTATTTGATCTATATATAACTGATTTGTATATAACTCTGTATATTCATGGAGAAAAAAAGGGTCTGAATTAGCATACTTGTTTGATCTTTTCCCTGAAAGGTCTTAAGAGCATTATGTTTAAAACTATTCAATGTTATCTACTGAAGCACTCTCTGCCATTTGCTACCGTGCAGGGTGAAGAGACCAGGAAGCTGCTAAACTAAGAGACCAACGTTCAGGGTCCCACAAGTGGAGCTTTGACCATTTTTCCACCTTTTTTACCTCTACAAAATGAGGTGATTTGCTTTCTTATGAATCCTGAGGACAGTGTCAAAGCCTCTGACCATGCAGTAAAGTGAGAAAAGCAAATAAAGAGATTCTTTTTAAAAATATATATTTTTAGAGCAGTTTTAGGTTCACAGAAAACCTGAGAAGTTATGGAGATTTCCCATATACCCCTTGCCCCATACGTGTATAGCTTCCCCCATTATCAACTCCCAAGTAGTATAGATTTCTATCATGTCTGCATCATAGCATCTGCACTTGGTTAGTGCAGAACTCAGGAAATAACAACAATAAAGGGGCATCTTTCAAATAAATTAATGTTTAAAAAAAAAGAATTGATGGTGATGTGGTATGGCCAGTATGGTTAAAAATAAGTGTAACTTCAGAGAAAAGCAGCTTGTGCTCCATGATGCATTTTTGAAAAAGAAAAGAAGAATGAACTTCCCTGTAAGTTTTGCACTGCAAGGAGAATGCAAAATTTGTGTTGTTACTCTAAAAATAAGTAAATCAAGAATGTTTACATTTTAAAAATAAGATTATCGATACTAACATTCCATAAGCTCTTTTGATGGCTGATGAAGTGCTGCAACACAAGCAATGAAACAAACATGGTTAGTAATCAATTTAGAAATTTGATTTTTCAGAATGAATTATCTAAAATATACAGAGTATCTGAATAACACTCACACACACACATCACTTGTCAGAATTGTTCCATGAAAAGGACCTCGTGTTGGGAGCCTCCTTCTTCAACCTGCAGTTTGCATCAAAGCAGAGAACAGAAGCCCAGCTGAAAGTCATGCAAAAAATAATTGTAAAAAAGTGTACAAAAAAGTGTAATTGATTACACTTTTTTTAAGCCCTTGAGCTGGCCACTTACACTTGCAAACAAGATAGGTAAGAAGCAAGGAAAAACCATCTGGCCAATATGTCTTTTTAATTTAAGGTTGATTTCTATTTGTTTTGGAATTTGAATCTCTGAATTTATCTCTGTTTGATCCTTCAGCCAGAGTACTTGAATTTGTGTTTGTGTTGTGTTTGTGTTTGCCCTTGTTTGAAGACTATGTACATATAACAAAGAAAATTAATGTAGCAAGAGCATTTCCTGTTGCTTGAGGTTTTTGTTAGTTTTTTTTTTAAAGAACAGTGACTATTGTTACAATCACTGATCATTTTGGAACCATCATGTGAATTATACCAATGGTAATTCCTTTAGAAAGATAAAATTTTGAGAGTTTTGCCAATTGAAGTATTCAGTGTAAAAACAGATTTCTCCAAATGTAGCAAATTGTTGGTTCATTTACTAACCATGTTTGTTTCATGTATTTGCATTTGCCAGACAAACACTGAGAATATATATTTTAATTTTATTGCAGAACTACCATTTCAAGGCATACCGTGAAATTATAATTTATGTTCCTGAGATTTTTTTGTAGTTTTAGAATGATCATTTCAATTTAGCCCTGGATACCTTATACTATTATGCTAGGAACACTTCCAGTTTAAACATATATAATTTATTTTTAACAGATTTTGCTTGGAGTACACAAATGAAATGTAACAGTCATTACAGAGATTGTCTTAGTTCATTTACTAAACATGAATCCATGTCCTCTGTTTCCCTTATTTTTTGCATGACTTTCAGCTGGGCTTCTGTTCTCTGCTTGGATGCAAACTGCAGGTTGAAGAAGGAGGCTCCCAACACAAGGTCCTTTTCATGGAACAATTCTGGCAAGTGATGTGTGTGTGTGAGTGTTATTCAGATACTCTGTATATTTTAGATAATTCATTCTGAAAAATCAAATTTCTAAATCAATCCATCAAGCATTCTTAACCTTTTTATGTGTGTAACTCTTTACTTCAAACCCCCCAGACAGAAAACCTTGATCTTGAAACATTTCCTCTTTGGAAGATGATGGTTTCATCTTTTGAAGTTATTTTACCTTTATTCAGGAAAAGTTATTCAAAATTCGACTTCTAATTAGAGTCCTCATTCTCTCATCAAGCAGAACAGATCAAACAAACTAAGCATATACAGCTCCATGAATTTCTAGCAGAAATTACCCAGTGGTATGCATATAAATATAAATAATGTGAAAACATCGTGTGATATGCGCTGTATGGGACTTATGCCCAGCAAGTTTTGGCCTCTGGGTATTTATGTTGGGTTTGTGTTACCTTTGCACATGAAATCTCCATGGTTTATTATGTATTGTCAAGCTCAGCACATGTGGTGTACAAAATAGTTCCTTTATTCTGTTCTTAGGAGAATGTTTGAGGCAGGTTTCATTGTGTAAAGCTATTTATTGCTTGGACAGATTTTATGCCATTTGAAACTGGAATTATGTAGAGCAATTATTAAGAGTGTAACAGAGATTTTGGATTCAGCAAATAGGCGGGGCTCAGAAATTAGGTTTTCATCAGTAGTGAATAAATCTCTCTAAAGGATTAAGGTAGGAGAGCAAGCTTTTGCAGATTTGTATTCACTGTGTACTGAGCTTTCATAAGATGCCATAAGGAGCTTTAGAACTTCCCTGGCAGAAGCTAAAAAATAAAGATGGGATTCTGTGAGCGTTATGGGTTGTTAGGTGACTTTGCTTCAGGCTATCAAATAGAAATGGCACATGTCATTAGGCTTATGAAGAGAGGGTTTTAAATATCTTTCTTCAAAATTATGTCCTCTTTTGATTTATTCTATGGTCCTTTTTATTTGTTTCATATTTCTGAAAGAGGCCTGTGATGGGGGGTGCCCAAGGGATCATCCCTCTTGTAGTCTGACATGTTGAATTCTGTATGATTCACACATTTTTTCCTTTGATATTGGATACTTTCCAAGCACTGAATTATTTCTGCTGTTTAAAAAAAAAAGCCAAACTCAAACAAAATTCTTCTTAAGAGAGTGAAAAAGCCTCAAATATATCTGTGTGTTTTTACAAAGCAGAAGCCTCAAGATCACAATTGAAAAACTAAAAATATTTAGCCCTGAATGAGATCCTCTGGCCTCTTCATGGATGATGTTTTGATTGTCCTTCCAGCTTTCATTCATGTCCGTATCCTCCATTATCTCTGATATTCAGTCTTCAAAGGAGAAAGATGAATAGTATCTTCATTGGGAGGCACATGGGTAATATGAAGGTGGAAGTGACTTCGGTAGATAAAGATTCACCAAATACTGGCCTGCAGGCTCTCATTACATAGAGATTGGAGGAGTGCAATAAAAAGATCAAATTCAGCAGAGAGAAACAGCACACATCATCTTAGCTGATCCATAACCAGCTTCTGAGAGTAACAACTGTCAGCTGAGCTGTATCAGTCGCTCCTGGAGACTTACCAACGAGTGAAGATCACATCCCTTTCAAGCTTGGAGGCCTTTAAAATAAGCAAACCTACAGGGATTAAGGCTTGTTGCAAGGATTTCTCTATAACATTTTGAAGATCTGCTTTACTGATGGAAAAATATTTTCACCAATGTAAGTGGTGTGAGTTAAAGAAAAAGCAAGATAAATTAGGCCATTATTGTCACATTTTTCACACGCACCCTACTAAACCCTGATGTTTAAAAGGAGTTTATATTAAGGGGAACATTATTTTTGATACAATACTGAACTTGCATGTTGCTAAAGCGAATACTTTGGAACAGTCTGAGCATGTTCTGACTAGAACAAAGTCTTAGCAATGGCTCCCAGTCAAGCATAGCTACATACTTCACTAAGACATTTCTAGAATGAAAACAAGAGGAAACTTTTAAGAGTCTTTAAACCCTATTTCTCCACCCACTCCTACAAGTATAAATTTAGATAAGTGTAATGTACAGAAAATAAGCATCCAAATAGACTCATTTGATTATATAGCTTTTCTGTCTAGGAATTATGGAAACAGGATGCTTTATTTGATCTCAGAATATAATATTACTGAAAGTTTTTGCTAAGGTTAATAAAAAGGGAGTTCAATAGATGCATTAAAATGCCTGAAACAAGCTCATGAGTTAGAACACTGAGCTCATTGCACTTTAAGACTGGAAGTCAGAATTCTGATGCCACTCAGCAGTGTCTCTGTGTGTGTGTGTGATTGTGCATGTTAGTGTATGCGTGCATGTGTCTGTGTGTGTGTATGTATGTGTGAAGTGAGAGGTTGCCCTAGGAAGAGAAATTTCTTTGGCTCAATATTTTAGAGCATGTTACTTCAGAGAAACACCTTTTAATTGGGATTTAAACTCTATCGATACACATTGTATAAGAATGACAGTTTTCTTTTCTGGAGACTATTTATTAGTGGCTCAATATTCTCATCAATATTTAACCACTGGGAAGCAAGAGAGGTCTATTAGGTTATCTCAAGAATTGTTTGAAAATCTGTAATAATTTGAATCAAAATTCAATCTGAGAAAACTTGGGAAACCTGTCTGACTAGAAAGCTTTTCTTCTTTTCTCCTCCCCTCCCCCGCCCTTCAAGGTCTTCTGATTTGTGAGCCCAGGGCAAGTTTAATTATAATTAGTTAATGTTAGTTAATTAGGTAATGTTCATATAGTGCTTTGAAGATGAAAAGTGTTTTAGAAATGCTAAGTGCTATCATTATTAATATCAGCAAAGGGGAAAAATTAAGCGTGACAAACACTTTCAGAAACTGCAGAATCTGAAAGTGAAGTGCTTGATGGCATGTGACTCTCAGTTCCACCATCTCTTCTCTTCCTGCTGAAATATGAAGCAGCCTTTTGTCTCCATTGTTTGGGTGTCCAGAGCTCCCTTCCTCCTTCCCTGTCATGTGCTGACACTGTTCAAAGAGGTGAGCAGTCAATCTTAGGCTAACCACTTCTCCAAATATATGTCTTAAGCACATATATTCACATGTATGTATGTTTACACATGCATAGTCCAGCCTTCAATGTAAGGTCATGCTCATGTTTATTTCTGAGCTCGGAGATGTTCTATAGGCTCCCATTCTTTCTATTTTCTTTAATCCTTCTTGTTCTGTATTGCTGAAGAAAACAGTAGAAAGCTAACAAGGACAAAAAGAATCACTGTTCTTTGGATTATCTAATCTATTTAAGGAAATAAACCTGCCAAGTGGAAAAGTGTCTCTTTGTTGCAAGCATAAGGAATTCTCTTAGTTGTAACTAAAATGCAAACTTGTGAGGCACATGACTTCTAAGCCTTAGTAAAACGCATGGCTGTCCCATGCAATTTGCAAAACAGAAAGCATTCATAGACCATGTTATCTCTGGATGGAGCTTTATACAATCTTTTATTAGCTATGCTGAGGAAAGTAGGTCAATATAATTTCCAAAGTACAGAAGAAAGTGGGCTCTGGCCAGAGGAAAGTGGGCCCTGGCCCGAGTTAAGTCCAGATGAGTTTGGAAGTTGCTCTTTGGAGAGGAGTGCTAATTGGAGGCAGTGCCTTCCTCAACCTGTCTTCCAAACTGAAATTACATTTGTTGTAGAATTTAATTTTGAAGAGGCTTATAATGAAGAATAGGTTAAAGTTTGGGGTCTTGGAATGAAATAAATCAATGTATGGTGGCAGAGAGACCAAGGAGCAGAAAGAGGGTTTGTGGTCTATATTGCCATCTCACACAGGACCTCTACATAGAAAGTATAGATGATATTTGAGTCAAATCAAAAGGCATAAAAAGTCATATAGGAAACTCAGCTCAATTCCTCACGTCTTTGTTTAGCCCCTTATTCCTTGTTACCTTTCCTTTATATTAAGTGTTTAGTTGGGAGTAAATACCAGGGAAATGGCATGGAAGTGTCTTGGAATTGAGTTAAATTATTCCCAAGAGTCCAAATTGATTTCTTGCTGTTTGGTAGAGTAATTTGTGCATCTCACCAAAGGGCTAATGAACACTTCACTTTGGCACTTGGAAATAGACACATTCAGATCATGTTAATCAAACATAATTAACTTTCAAGGAAGGAGGCTGGAAGAGTGGGCCAAAACAAATATGCTGAAACAGAACAGAGATGAATGCAAAATCTTGCAGTTAAAAAAATAAAATCAACTGCACGTACATAGAATAGCTATGTGGTTTATTAAAACAAAGCAAGACAAGACAGCATCCACCCAACTGTAAAGGCTTGAGTTGACTAAAAGCTCCGTATGTATGCAGTGATATGGCCCAAATGCTAAAGACTAAGGCCTCAGTTTCATGTGGCAAGTTTCTAGCACCAAGGTTGAAGGAGAGCTGCTCTGGCCTGTTAAGGCCACATCCTGGGCTTTAAATTTTGAGAATTCTTGAATATCTTATGAGGAATGATTTAACTTGGATGGATTTAGCCTAGAAAAGTGAAGATTCTAGAAATAAGATAATCATTTCAAATGAAAAAGAAGAAAAAAAATTTTTTTTCAATATGAAAAATCCTAACATCTGGAGGAGAGATTAGACCTAAATGGCTGTGGCTAAAGAAGAAATAACCAGTCAAACTATGGTTCTAGACTTTAAAGTTCTCTGTATATTGATCCAGTCTTCCTCCCTCATGCTGTTCTCCCCTGCTCTCTTACCAGAATCCTTTACCCATCCACTCTGGGTTGTCTCACTTTTTTCCAAACACACCTTTCTAGTTACCTGGAGGGCCTCCCCTCACCTTTATATTATCCCTACTACTTTTCTGTCCAGTTGAATTCTTCAAAGTCTTGCCTAGTGGTTTTCAACCTTGGCTGCATATTAGAATTACCTAGACAGCCTTTCAAAAAGTCTATGCCTGGGCTCCTTTCAGAGCTTCTAATTTAATTGGTCTGGGGTGGGGCCCAGGCATCAGTATTATTTAAACTCACCAGGTGATTTTAATGGAAACCTGGTGTCAAGGACCAGCAGTTTAGTCCCAACTAAACTCTGATGATGCATGACTCCATTTGACTTATTCCTTTGACTGCCTGCTAGAACATTCACTTGTAATTAATATAATGTCTGACTTAATTCATTTAAGAAGAAAGAACTACCTATTTTTGTATTGTTAAGCATCTTTCAGGTTCCACATATCTCATTTCTCCTAAATCCCTTGGATGTGTTTTATATTCCATACTCCATCCTCTCCAGTACAATGCCTTACACATAGGACTACGCATGTGTGAATTTTAAATTATTACAGAAAATCAATAAAATATTTCTTACTTAATTGGAAAATAAAATATTAATTTTGATAGTTGAGACTAAACTTATGAAAATCATTATATTTAGCTGCTGCTGATGCTAAGTCACTTCAGCCGTGTCCGACTCTGTGCTACCCTGTAGACGGCAGCCCACCAGGCTCCCCTGTCCCTGGGATTCTCCAGGCACGAACACTGGAGTGGGTTGCCATTTCATTCTCCAATGCATGAAAGTGAAAAGTGAAAAGTGAAAGTGAAGTCGCTCAGTCATGTCCGACTCTTCGTGACCCCATGGACTGCAGCCTACCAGCCTCCTCCGTCCATGGGATTTTCCAGGCGAGAGGACTGGAGTGGGGTGCCATTGCCTTCTCCTATTATATTTAGAAATGTATGTAAAAAAAAGGATGGGTCATGAAAATTTAGTTAAATTATTGAGTGAAAAGAGTATTTGGGGTGCATTCAGTTTTTCAGGGTATATCATGGAGAGTAATTGTGATGGTTCACCAAAGGTGACACCCAAAAGACATGGAATAATTGGGTTTGGGTTACCTGGCAGTGGTTTATCTTGACTTTACTCATGAGAAGTTGGGACATGAGACTGCAACAGCATGCAAGGTTACTTTTCTATTTCTGGCCAGTGGGACTATCTTTGCTTTCTTTATTGCCTGAGACAGGGTGACATTTTGAGTCACTGGACTGAATTTTGTTTTAGCCCTACAGGTGGATTTGTTCAAGCCAGAACAAAAACTACAGGCCAAGAAACTGATGGAGTAACTAAACTGTTAATAAATTCCAGTGCCACCTAATAATAATACTTTGTATTTATATAGCCTCTTTCTTGGAGGAGCTCAAAACACTTTATAGGCACTGAAAGTTAATCAAGTTGGGAATTTTTCAATCATAGTGGGAGTGAGATCCAGGCCTACAAACCCCCAAGCAAGCTTTCCTTATTTACACATGTGGACCCTGTTAGTGTGGGGACTTCAAAAAGTCTGAGGCTCTTTGGGTTTAGAGACGTTGTAACATTAAATGAGCTGAAATTCATTTCTGGCCAGCTGGTGTAAGGATCCAAACAATGTTTAAAATATTTTAACAAATGAAAACATTAAAAAAAAAATAATATGCAGCTGTCTGACATTACTTTATAACTATGACAATTGCTGAAATATAATGATCCCTGTGTTTGTGTTTCTAGTTATTATAAGAATAATTGTGAGGATGGAGAATGAATTTTACTTTTTTAGCTTATTGAAATTTCTTGTTTCTCTTTAATGTGTATAATCTCTGAGCAATAAAAGGGACTAGAGAAGTAGAGGTTTCTATAGCATAGTTAAGGGTAAAAGGTTAAAAATAAAGATCTTATGACAAAAATGTTAAGTGGTACCTTGATTATTCTCATGGCAATTAGGGTATCATGTTATGGAAGAGCCCTTTAAATAAGAGCTTTCAAACATGAACAAGAAATGTACTCTGTGATGGAATTTTATACTTTTGGTTAATAATGAGAATCATGCAAATGATCCATGTCATCAAAGACTGATTAGTTGTATGGCTTAATCTTGAAATCTGTGCCTTGTGGTCTGTTGCATTCCTTGCTTCAGAACTCCTTTCTTAGCACTTGGACTTAACATGATTTGCTTGTTTATTGTGGAGTTGGATTTTGTCTAGGCAACCATTTTCTTTTTCTGGAGTCCTAGGGACTCAAAATGTGTGACATGTAGCAAGGTTTTATGTATCTTCTAAAGAGGCAGATGGAGTTGATTTTAGCATCTGCCGTATTGTAGTGGAATGGGTCTTACAAAATTAGAATATCACCTCTTCATTCAAAGAGGCTTTGTAATTCCAAATATAATGTAATTCCAAATAAAAATCATGGGTTCAGTAAGCATCTGTTGATTGATTTTTCTTAATATGGTGTTCCTCAGGGTAAGATGAATAGCACTGTGAGGGTCAGGATGACTTTATGTGGAGCTAGGACCCTACCTGGACTAACAGGCAAGTTTGGCCTTGGAGAACAAAATGAAGCAGGACAAAGGTTAACTGAATTCTGCCAAGAGAATGCATTGGTCATAGTAAATACCATTTTTCAACAACACAAGAGATGACTTTACACATGAACATGACCAAACGGCCAATACTGAAATCAAATTGATTACATTATTTGTAGCTGAAGATAGAGAAGCTGTATACAGTCAGCAGAAACAAGACCTGGAGCTGACTGTGGTTCAGATCATCAGCTTCTCATAGCAAAATTTAAGTTTAAACTAAAGAAAGCAGGGAAAGCTACTAATTCAGCCAGGTATGACTTAGTCAAATCCCCTATGAATATGCAGTGGAGGTAACAGATAGATTCAAGGGATTAGACTTGTAAACAGTGTGCCTGAAGAACTATGGACAGAGGTCCATAATACTGTACAGGAAGCAGCTAACAAAATTCTCCCAAAGAAAAAGAAAAGCAAGAAGGCAAAGTGGTTATCTGAGGAGGCCTTACAAATAGCTGAAGAAAGAAGAGAAGTGAAAAGCAAAGGAGAAAGGGAAAGGCATATCCAACTAAACACAGATTTCCAAAGAACAACACAGAGAGACAAGAAGGCCAACGAACAGTGTATAAAACTAGAAGAAAACAACAGAAGGGGAAAGACTAGAGATCTCTTCAGGAAAATTGGAGATATCAAGGGAACATTTTACCCAAAGGTGAGCACAGTAAATAAACAACAGAGACCTAGTGGACACTGAAGAGATCAAGAAGAGATGGAAAGAATACATGGAAGAACTGTATAAAAAAGATCCAGATGTACCAGATGACTGTGAAGGTATGGTCAGCCACCCAGAGCAGAGACATTCTGGAGAGTGAAGTCAAGTGGGCCTTAGGAAGCACTGCTGTTAATAAAGCTAGTGGTACAATAGAAGTTCAGCAGAACTATTCAAAACCCTAAAGGATGATGCCATAAAGATGTTGCTTTCAATATGTCAGCAAATCAGGAAGACCCAGCAGTGGCCACAGGACTGGAAAAGGTCAATCCTCATCCCAATTCCCAGGAAGGGTAGTACTAAAGAATGTGCTAACCATCAGACAGTTGCACTCATCTCTCATTCTAGTAAGGGCAAACTTAAAAATCTTGCATGCTAGGCTTCAGAATTATGTGAACCAAGAACTTACAGATGTCCAAGTTGGATTTAGAAAAGGAAGAGGAACTAGAGATCAAATTGCCAGTATTCACTGGTTCATAGAGAAAGCTATGGAATTCCAAAAAAAATCTACCTCTGTTCCATTAACTACAACAAAGCCTTTGATTGTGTTGATCATAATAAACTGTGGAAAGCTCTTAAAGAGATGGGAATACCAGACCATCTTACCTGTCTTCTGAGAAATCTGTATATGGGTCAAGAAGCAACAGTTAGAACCCTGTATGGAACCACTGATTGGGTCAAGATTGAGAAAGGAGTATGACAGGGCTGTCTGCTGTCACCATGTTTGTTTAATATGTACACTGAGCATATCATGAGAAATGCTGGGCTGGATGAGTTACAAGCTGGAATCAAGATTGATGGGAGAAACATCAACAACCTCAGATTTGCAGATGATACCTTTTTAATGGCAGAAAGCGAGGAGGAACTAAAGAGCCTCTTGATGAGGGTGAAGGAGGAGAGTGAAAGAGCTGGCTTAAAACTAATATTAAAAAAAAAACTAAGATCATGGCATCCGGCCCCATTACTTCATGGCAGTAGAGGGGGAAAAGGTGGAAGTAGTGCCAGATTTCCTCTTCTTGGGGTCTAAAATTACTGCAGGTGGAGACTGTAGCCATGAAATCAGAAGACATTTGCTCCTAGGCAGGAAAACTATGACAAGCCTAGACAAACCTAGGCTTTGGTCTTCCCAGTGGTCATGTACGGTTGTGAGAGCTGGACTGTAAAGAAGGCAGAGTGCTAAAGAATTGATGCCTTCAAACTATCATCCTGAAGAAGACTCCTGAGGGTCCCTTGGACAGCAAGGAGATCAAATCAGTCAATCCGAAGGGAAATCAACCCTGAGTACTCGTTGGAAGGACTGAGGCTGAAGTTGAAACTCCAGTATTTTGGTCATCTAATGCAAATAGCTGACTCATTGGAAAAGTCCCTGATGCTGGGAAAGTTTGAGGGCAGAAAGAGAAGAGAGCATCAGAGGATGAGATGGTTAGATAGCATCACTGATGCAATGAACACGGACTTGGGCAAACTTCGGGAGATGGCAAAGGACAGAAAGGCCTGGTGTGCTGCAGTACATGGGGTTGCAGATTCAGACACAGACCAAAAAAAATAAAGGAAAGAAAATAAAACTAAGAATAACCTGCTGAATTACCTGAAATCTCACTATACAGCAATGACTGTAATCAACATATTAGTATATTTCATTCCTGTTTTTCTGCTATGAATACTTAAAAACTTGGAATGCTTTTGGAAACGTCTGCTAGAAGCTCTTAGTGACTTCTCAGGGCTATAATTTATGGATGGGCTTCTGTGTGAAGAGCCTGCGCTATTGGAATATCAGTCCAGTTCCCAGGACAATGGTCACAAAGGCCCCAGTTTTGTAGATGAGGAATCTGAGACCGGTGAGGTAATTGGGCGACTGAACAAAAACAGGACCCTACATTTCATAAAACTGAATTATGCTACATTTCATAAAACTGAATCACGTAGAGTTCTTTTTCCAATTCTCCTTCCATTTTTCTAATTATATAAAGGAGACAGGCTTAGCTGGGTACTGGTATATTTTTAACATTCAGTTCAGTCACTCAGTCGTGTCCAGCTCTTTGCAACCCCATGAACCACAGCACAGCAGGCCTCCCTGTTCATCACCAACTCCTGGAATCTACCCAAACCCATGCTCATTGAGTTGGTGATGCCATCCAACCATCTCATCCTCTGGCATCCCCTTCTCCTCCTGCCCTCAATCTTTCCCAGGCTTTTCAAATGAATCAGTTCTTCGCATCAGGTGGCCAAAGTACTGGAGTTTCAGCTTCAACATCAGTCCTTCCAATGAACACCCAGGACTGATCTCCTTTAGGATGGACTGGTTGGATCTCCTTGCAGTCCAAGGGACTCTCGAGTCTTCTCCAATACCACAGTTCAAAAGCATCAATTCTTCGGTGCTCAGCTTTGTTTATAGCCCAACTCTTACATCTATACATGACCACTGGAAAAACCATAGCCTTGACTAGACGGACCTCCCTTTTAAACAAAGAGAAATGTGAAAAGAAAAAATGAAAATATTTAAAGAAAATGTTAAAATAAACAAAAGCACAGGTGGTATGTGTATATGTCACAAAAGTTGGTATATGAGCATGACTGAATTCCCCTACTATTTGGGTTTACTCCTAAATCTAACACATGTTTTCACTTCCTCATATTTTAGTCCCTTTTGTTTGCTATTTGTTTCATGTTTGACTTCTTAGTACCCCTAGAGTATATGTTTATGAGTGGCAAAAACCATTATTTTCTTCTAATTTCTTACTATCTAGGTACAGGGGTATCCCTTTCTCAAAGTTCTGTGAAAGAGTTCAGCATCCACTCTGCGATGAATGAACTTGTCAATACCACCTTTTTTGGTGGATAATATTGTAGTTTTACATTTAATTTCTGTTTTAAAAATTTTATTGGAGTATAGTTGATTTACAGCATTGTGTTAGTTTCAGGCATATAGTAAAGTGATTCTGTTATATAATACATATACATATATTCATTGTTTTTCAGGTTCTTTTCTCATATAAGTTCTCATAGAATATCGAAGAGAGTTCCCTGTGCTATGCAGTGGGTCTTTGTTGGTTATCTGTCTTATATAATACTCTCTACGTACCATTCTTGGGAGAATTGGGAAGAGAATTGTTTTGTGATTCCAACAAAGAGTCTTGATGGAAAAAGATTTTTGAAGTTTTTTGTCAAGTCAAATTTATTAGCCTAATTATCTCTGCCTTGAGAACATACAGCATAAAACATGCTTGAGAATATGTTTCTTTATAGCACATGTAAAGAGAGGGAAGAAATGTCAGGGAGAGGAAAGAAAAGGGCGGAAGGTGGAAGAAAGAGATGGGTATATAGAAATGGCAGGGAGGGAGATAAAGTGAAAGAGAAGTCCAACAAGAGCAGGGGAGGGAGACAGAGAACAATGTAAAGAACCATTGTGAATTAATGTTTGTGTATGGAGTACTCGATGTTAAGAAAACTGTTTTTTGAGTATTTTGAGATACAGATCATTTATATCCTGAGAATGTTTGTTCTCAGGAACTCAGTGATTTCAAAAGTGGAGGCAGATCTGGGCTCAAATTCTGTCACCTGCAATTGGCTTTGTGACCTTGGGCAAGTTGTGGCACTTTCCTCATAAATACAATTATAGTATCTTACTTATGGGATCACGAGGCTTTCTTCATGGCTCAGCGGTAAAAGAATCCACCTACAATGCAAGAGCCGCAGGTTTGATTTCTAGGTGGGGAAGATCACCTGGAGAAGGAAATGGCAACCCACTCCAGTATTCTTGCCTGAAGAAGAGCCTGGTGGGCTACAGTCCATGGCGTCACAGAGAATTGGACATGACTGAAGTGACTCAGAATGCATGCACTTACGGGATCACTGGGAGGATTAAATGCTAGCTGTTATAGGAACTCTAACAGAAACTTTATTACAATGATACTGCTACCACTGTGAGTTCATGACACCGGGCTCTGGAATCTGCCTCGGTCACCATCCAAGGGTTGACTTTAGGTGTCATAGAGTGGGGTCATTGAGATAGTTGCTATGATGTTGTATGTTGGTGAATGTAAAAATGAGCAAGAGAAGTTGTTCTTCCCTAGGGTAAACTGTGGCATAAGAGAATTTTATTTCAGACATCCTTTTTGCCTTATTCCTTCACAGGGCATCTCCTTTTCAGGTACACAGGATCCTTGTCTTATGTCTCCTGCCTGTTATCACTCAACCTTCACCCTCACATCAAAATCACTTTCAAGAAAGCAGCTACTTAGACTTTGTGTGAAATCAAGTTAACAGCGTTACCTTTCCCAGGTGTGCTAGCAAATTGAGGTTTTTATTGCACATTGTGGAACTACCCCTGTAAAAGAGATTTCAGGCAATGCTAGACTTTTTGGAAAAAGGCCCATGGGGGCAGGGTGTCATAGGCAGAATCATGGAAGAGAGCTATATCCTCAGGACTCATGGGGTAGTTTTGTGGGCTTGTCCTCGGTACTCAAGGCCAATGTTTACCAGAGCAGTTCTCATTTCAAAAATTCTACTCTTTATATCAAATCATTTTCTTGTTTTGCTGGGTTTAGTTTGGGGAACATAATTATGTCTGGTGTACCATAGGCACTTAATTCTTACTTTAATGAATTTGTTAGCAGTGTGTACAGGCAATGTATATATATGCAAGTGCCTCCATCTGTTGGTACTAAATTGACCCTCTACCTTTCCTGTGGTAGCAGCAGTTCCTGACCCTCTTCAGGCCTCCAAGACTGTAACTTGCTAAGCATATCCACAGCAGGCTCAACTCCATGGAGTTATTTTATCTGTCTGCCTGTCTGTCTATTTATCCATCTATCTATTTCCCTGGTGGCCCAGATGGTAAAGAATCTGCCTGCAATGTGGGAGATCTGGGTTCGATCCCTGGGTTGGGAAGATCCTCTGGAGAAGGGAATGGCAACCCACTCCAGTATTCTTGCCTAGAGAATTCCATGGACAGAGGAGCCTGGCGAGTTACAGTCCTTGGGGTCACAAAGAGTCAGACATGACTGAGTGACTAACACTAGATCAACTGATGGATCGATTAATCTATCCATCCATCCATCCATCCACTCAACTATCCATTATAAAGAAAATAGGGAGGAGGGATTAAAAGACTTTCAGGTCTTTTCTTTGGACAGTTCCATATTTGGGGAACTCTTCTTACCTTGCCCCTTTGAGAGTCCAGGCTTAATAACTTTTAGGACAAAGTGTGAAACGCTGCCTCTTTCAAGAGTGCTGCATGGTGGAAAGGCCTCTTGAGATTTGCTGTTGCAGGCTGCTAGCACTTAGTTTTGGTGTTATTGCTGCTGTTCTGGGTTTTAAATATTTTAATGAAAATTTTTATTGTGTTTGTAGACTGGCTTTTAGCAAAGACTGCAGTTTAAACAAATCTAATAAATGAATGGGAGATGTGTATAAAGAGAATTAAAATTGAAACCTGGTTAACTCACAGAGTATTTTGTAAAACTTGATGAGACCTCATGTTGTGTTTGAATGTGAAGTGTGTGACTAGGTACTGGAGAAACAGATTATACCTCTCTTTCAGAAATTTTACAAGCCCAAAAAGTATGCACATTCTTGTTTGGTTTGGTGAGTATTTGATCGTCTCTTTCAAGTGGATTGTTATTGTTGTTGTAATGGGGTCTCCATGTTTCAGAGCACTGCCTGATTACACAAAGAACAGAGACAATGAAGAAAGTGATGACCTCCCTGGAAAACCTGGCCTTGTGTAATTGTCTTTTTCCTGTTGCAAACAAGTGATGAAACCTTATCCACAAAATCTCTCTGTTTATAAATCTTATGAATAGGCCTAAATACCCAAACCTAAGTATAAAACATTTCCAATGAGCAATACAGCTCATTTTGTGAATTGTGCTCTCTCCTCCCACCTCTGGTTTTGATGCCTTTAGGGCCTTTCCATAAAAAATGAACTTATGCAATCCAGCTCGGTGGTATTCACAGAGCTTTAAAAATGCATTCTCTTTCTGGTGTGGTGGTGCCAGGAGCACTGTAGGATTGTGTGGGCTTATCCCTCTCTATGCTCCCAAATGTTGAAAGATAAATTGGAAAAAAATTACGAAAAGTGATGGTGCTGGTCATTTCCCTCCAACTGATTCCTTGCCCTTCCCAGGCTCTTGCTCAGCATAGTCAGGGTAAGCCAAAGGGATAATGGGATAGGAAATTGGAGCTTTGGAGGAAAGGAAAGACCTGGGTACTCTGTCCTTTTTCTGCTCCAGTGTTTTCAGCTCCCAAGTGGCTCCTTGCTTTGTGATCCCAGCTCCTCTCTGGCAGGATTGCCTGGTTCTGGTTGTCTTCAGGCCTCTCCAGCCTCTGGGGTCTGGTACTACCACTTCCCACTTTTCTCCCTCCATTTGTTAAAAAAAACACAACGACATTGTTTTCTTATTATACATATTACATGGCATTGTTTAAAAAAAAAAAAGGAAAAAATAAAACTAAAAAAGCCTGCTGAATTACCTGAAATCCCACTATCCAGCAATGACTGTAATCAACATATTAGTATATTTCATTCCTGTGTTTTTCTACTGTGAATACTTAAAAACTGGGAATGCTTGTGGAAACGTCTGCTAGAAGCTCTTAGTGACTTATCAGGGCTATAATTTATGGATGGGCTTCTGTGTGAAGAGCCTGCGCTATTGGAATATCAATCCAGTTCCCAGGACAATGGTCACAAAAGTCCCATCTTTGTAGATGAGGAATCTGAGGCCAGTGAGGTAATTGTGTGACTAAAGCCACTGACACAGCATCTTCTGACTCCCAGAGATTCTTGATTCCATAGGTTCTGGAGCAGGGCCAAAGAATCTGCATTTCCCCAAAGTTCCTCCGATGTCAGTGTATATCCAGGTTTGGGAATTGTTGCAGTAGGAACCTTGTTTTGTTTGCATTGACTAGTTTAGTTGTTTAAACTCATGTGATGCATGGTCTTTGTGAAATTATTGTGTTCTTCGAAATGTCACTGCTTTAATCTTAGAGTGATTAAACTGGGAATATTCAGGTCTTTCTTGACCATGATCCATCTTCCTGCTTCTGGTTTTCTGTATAGATGGTTGTCGGTGCTTGTGGCCTTGCCTTATTGGGTGCAGGTGAGTCTCATCTTGTAGAAGCAGAAGGTGGGCTTCTGCTGTGATAACCGAGAGGCAAATTCTGTGTAACATTAAAACAAAGGTCAGAGCCCCTCTCTGGATTCCTCCCATCTCCTTTTGGGCCCTTCTGGCTCTGGTGTCATAAGATTTCCCATGGCACTCTACCCTGGCTTGTCGTCCCTGTTAGCATGTGTTGGCCTCTAAACGATTAAAGGATCCAAAATATCTGACTTTTCCCTCTCTTTAAAATACTTTAGTCCTAGGCCTGATTTCTTCCGTGGCTAAATGGTTAGCTAATCTGAACTAATACATTTGTGGAGGAAAGGTGACTGAATTAGATAACTCTTGCTGCAAAACTAACCCAGCCTGAGTGGCTTAAAACAACAAACATTTATGATCTCGTAGTTTCCTTGGGTCAGGAATTTGGGAGGACTTTGGTTAGATGATTCTAGCTTGGGGTCTCTTACGAGGTTACAGTTAAGATATTGGTTGGGGCTTCAGTCAACTCAAGACCTGAAGGCAGTTGGAGGGTCAGCTTCCAAGATGGCTCACTTGTATGGCTATTAGCTGGAGGCCTCAGTCCCTCTCCTTTTAAGTTTATTCATCGAGCTGCTCAAATGCCCTCCTGGCATGGCAGCCAGTTTCCCTCAGAGCAGGTGACACAAAGAAATAAGAGGAAGCCACACCACCTTTTATGTTCTAATCTCAGAAGTCACTCAGTATCACTGTCACTTCTATTACATTCTTTTAGCTGGAAATGAGTCACTAAATACAGTCCACATTTAAGAGAAGGGGAACTGGGCTCCACTTTTTGAAGGGAAGAATATAAAAGAATTTATGGATGTTTTTTAAAACTACCACAGCGGGTAATATTCGAACCCTTCTAGATGTCATATTTGCATATTAATAAGGCCTCAAGCTTAATAAATCCTAATGCTCCCTTCTCTGATCTATTGACTTTAGAGAGGGCATTAGGCCTTTAGAGAGGAAATAATGGGGACATTTCAGTCTCTGGTTGATTGTTGATTTCTAATACCCTCCTTTGTCTGTGATATACACACAGGCAAGTACACCACCCCGCCGCCCCCCCCCCCCACACACACACACAAAGTCACGGTGGCTAATTCTGGATCCGGTCCATATCTGGTGAGTCATCTGATCACTGTAGCAAGCAAAACTTTCTCTCCCACAGGGCCTTCCCCACCCCCGTTCCCAGTCACCGCTGGTCTCTCTGGTTTCTGACTTTTATTTTGAATACTTCATCCTGGTAATCCTATGCTTTGTCCTGAGTTTGGCCTTGAAGAAAAGCAGAGCAAGAATTGGACTGACATTTGTAAGGAGGAGGAAAATCTTTTCCTTCCGCCTGTGTATTCAGGAGTTGTGATATCCCCTATATCCTAGCAACAGTCTTGGAGGTGAGGCAACGCTTTGTGAGAATCAAAGCAAGTCTGACTGTAGCAGTATTCATATTGAAAAGGCCTTTGAAAGATGAAAAAACTGCCAATTTTATGTCTTTGAATTGGATTCCCTCCAAGCCCTCCGTGAAGGAATCCCATTTGCCTGGTGTCTAAGCAGGGACAGGAAGGGAGGAAGGATGCCTGGAACTAGGCGTGTGTTGCCCAAGAGCATGAAGCAATTTGCTTTTGATGAAGATGGTATCTGTTTCCCAGGTTAGGTGAGTGAAATGTGCCTGATGTATACATCAAAAATTATGGTTTTGTCATGCTTCAGTCAGGATATCATGAGTTAAAGGCTGGCAAATCACCTGAAAAATATGCCATTAATCAATGGTAAAGAGGAATAAGAAAGCTTCTCTGTGTAGGTCAAAGATGCAAAGGAAATTGTGAAGGAAATTGCCCTAGGAGGTGGCTCATTTCCTAAACCCCCCTCTCTGTGTCTAGTCTAAGGGACACATGCTTTTGTAAATCCCTTGGAGTAAAGACTTCATTATTATAAAAGATATAGGAACAGTGTGGCTGATTTTAGACAGGATTTTAGAATTTTCCTTCCTAGGGACAGAGATGAAATCTTACTTGGTTTGTTATTTCATTTGGGTGTGTTTATGAGGGGTGTTAATTAGGAAGAACAGGTGGCACTGTGTAGTTTTGTTATAAAGCATCCTTTTCTGCATGGTTACTGAGTGCCAGCCATCAAAGCAAGGCCTGTTACTTACATCACTTTATTTAACTATTAGAACAACCCAGAGAGGTAGTTTATTACTAGCTCTATTTTTGTAGGTGAAAAACCTGAGTTTCAAGTGGGTTAGGTAACTTGCCCAATGTGACACAACTGGTAAGCAGCCAAACCAGAACTTGAAATCAGGTCTATTGACTTCCAGTGCCCTGGGTATTCTTCTTTGCCTTGTAGCCATAAATGTTGCTTAAACTGGGATGGTGACAAAAATATCCCACTTCCCAACAGGAATGGTTTTAGTCTTTTCTGGAAAGCGGTGAAATGAACTTTTCCCATTATCTTAATCTGTAAAATGGGCTAATGACTAATGTAGGGACCAAATGAGCTGTTAAAGCATTTTTTAAACTGGAAAATACAATTTAAATATACGACATTATGCTTTCACTTCGAGTGGTCAGGTTAGCTGGTAAACATATATTGGGTGGTGGTTGTGTCCAATGCATTCCATTAAGATTGAATTTTTGCAGAATTTAGAGGCATATAGGATTTTCACCTAGTGCCCTTGTTTTATTTCTTGAGGATTGGAAAGTAATGAGTATTAGTGCAGCTGAAATTGTCACAGCAAAAAGTTGTACCTGTTTACATGAGTTCTGTACTCTCTCACACTTTGGGAGTTGAGCTATGAGTAGTAAATCACCACCTTTGTAGAATAAAGGCTGTTGCCCATTTTCGAATATTAAAATCCAAAAGAGGCAAAGGAAAATGTGTGAAGATGATTATTCAGTGCAAAATGCAGGAATGACCCTGAGTTTCAAGTACAAAAGAAAAAACAACCTGGGCTCTTCTCCCCACATAATAAATTCAATTGGGAAAGATCAGTATACAATGAAGTAATTGAATAAATAACATGAGATATTTATAAGATGAAATTTCTCTTTGTAGAGAGAAGGTCCTGAATACAAAATGTAAAATATTTATCTTCTTGCTATTCACCATTGTCTTTTTAAAAAAGGGTTGTCTAGTTCTTTAATAATGAAGAAGACAGCAGAACACCATCATTCTTGAGATGATTGTACAAATTTATAATAATTGATCATTTCTAGGTGGTTACTTTTGTTTATTAGTTTTCTGTGCATCAATATCTGCAAAATGGAGGCTATCAAAATTGTTCTTACTTAATGGATTCAGGAATTCTGCATTCCACAGAGATGAGCTTCCTGTGATGCAATACTTTGAGAAAGGAATGGATAAAAGGACAGGGGTTTAGGTTTGCTTTGGTGTCTAACATGGAAAAGCCCCTAGTCCTTCGCTTCTCACTACCTCATCGTTCGCAGTAAGCAATTGAAACCTCAGTGAACAAACCAGTGGATGAAGGAACTGTAACCAGACCCTAGTACTCTGTTTCTTGAAGCTCAGTTTTGTTCAGTCCTAGTGTGCCTCACTTTGAGCCACTCCAAGCACTACATCATCAGTGGATCTGCTCTTCCAACCTCTGCTTTGCTCTCTGGATGGAGGAGCTGAGGTATGTGAGGAATGGTGGGTGCATGCAAGTTTGGACACAAGGGGAGTCAGACTTGTAAAAGATTTCAAAACTCCTTAAGTATTTTTTCAGCCCACAACATTTGCATTGGCTTCAGTCCCTGCCCACCTAATCATCATCTTATTCCCCATCAGACAACACATACAAATGCCGGCAGCCACAGCTTCAATTTTCCCGAAGCCACTAGTTCCTGTAAAGCCAAAGGGAAACAGAGAGGAGGGCTGAGCACTCGGATCAGTTTTTTCTTGGAATTTGGCCCAAGTTCCTTCTCTTTCCTCCAGATCGCTAGTAGTCTCTCTAGTCACCTGAGCTTATTTTTGAGGCTGGTGCGGATGGTAGAACACAGGACCATGTGCCCACATGTAACTGCAGGGTCCAAGATGGTGATATAAGTTAGCTGGAAGCTCCCAGAACCAGCAGATGGTTGTAAACAAGGTGCAAAGTGAGTCTGAGGGTGGTTCCCAGCAGGAAAAACGAAAGATGCAGGTAAAGCACAGGAGCAGCTGAATCTCCAGTCTCATCACTAACACCCCTACTTTAATTCAATGCTATATTGGCTTGCCCCCCTTGTTAGGACCAGCTGCTTTAGGGGCAGAACAACAAACATGTTTAAGATCTTGTACTCAGTGCTGGAAAAAACAGTCAAGGACAATACCCATTCTCTGTCCTCCATAGAGGTTATAACTTTCATCAGCATCACCCTCTAAAACTTCAGACATCTGAGCTCCACTCCAAATCTGCTGAATCAGAATCATGGTGGGTTGGGGCCAGGGATCTGTTATTGAAACAAGCCTCTCTGGTTAATCTCCCTAAAGTCTGAGGGAAGGCAGGAGAGAGATCTTGGATGGCCCCTGATTAGAAGTGGAGGGACCCTTCTGTGTCCTGGTTGTTCAGGCACTCAGTCATGTCTGACTGCGACTCCATGGACTGCAGCATGCCAGACTTCCCTGTCCTTCACTATCTCCTAGAGTTTACTCAAACTTATGTCCATTGAATCAGTTATGCCATCCAACCATCTCATTCTCTGTCGTCCCCCTTTCCTCCTGCCTTCAATCTTTCCTAGCATCAGGGTCTTTTCCAATTAGTTGGCTCTTTGCATCAGGTGGCCAAATTATTGGAGCTTCAGCATCAGTCCTTACAATGAATATTCAGGCTTGATTTCCTTTAGGATTGACTGGTTTGATTTCATTGCAGTCCAAGGGTCTCAAGAGTATTCTCCAACACCACAGTTAAAAGCATCAATTCTTTGGTGCTCGGCCTTCTTTATGGTCTAACTCACATCCATACATGACTACCGAAAAAAATCATAGCTTTGACTGTACGGACATTTGTCAACAAAGTAATGTCTCTGCTTTTGAATACTCTGTCTAGGTTTGCCATAGCTTTACTTCCAAGAAGCAAGTGTCTTTTAATTTCGTGGCTGTTGTTACTATCTGCGGTGATTTTGGAGCCCAAGAAAATAAAGCCTGTGACTGTTTCTTTATATATTTGCCATGAAATGATTCAGGGCCTGGATGCCATGATTTTAGTTTTTTGAATGTTGAGTTTTAAGCCAGCTTTTCTACTCTCCTCTTTCATCTTCATCAAGAGGTTCCTTAGTTCCTCTTCTGCCATAAAGGTGGTGTCATCTGCATATGAGGTTATTGATATTTCTCCCAGCAATCTTGATTCCAGCTTGTGCTTCATTCAGCTGGGGACGAACCATACTGAGATCCTGATACATGGAGGGGCAGAATCCTTGACTTTGGAGCTGTGGGGACTTGTGGGTGATTTGCTGGGCTTCTGTAGGTGTGAGGAATGAATATTTGACACCACTTATAGGATTTTTTGTTGATTTGGATACCAAAATCAAGTCAAGGAACATTTACTGATACCTACTATGGTCATGGCACTTTGGGATGCATTTGAGGGGGGTCATGGCACTTTTTAAGAAGGAGTCAAAGGCAAGCTCTTGTCTTCCATTTTGTAGTAGACGTAAGACTTACCCAGGTAATGTGAAAGATAAAAAAAATACCACATTTGAGGGTGTTCCCCAAAGGGGAGCTGGAGAAGGCTATGACGCCCCACTCCAGTACTCTTGCCTGGAAAATCCCATGGACAGAGAAGCCTGGTAGGCTGTAGTCCATGTGGTCGCACAGAGTCGGACACGACTGAAGCGACTTAGCAGCAGCAGCAGCAGCAGCAGCTCAAAGGGGAGCAGGGAGTATGAGGAACATTGTCTTGTATGGGGGCATTTAAATGTGCAACTGAGAATCCTGGGAGCAATGTCAGCATCATATTGGTATAAGACTTTCTCTTTTTTGTCTCCCCTTTCAACAACGAATTAGGCATCCATGCATGAACAAAAGTGCCTCTGTGGAAATATAGGACACTGAGCCATACACAAAGGGACCTGGGAGGAGTCTCATTCACTTGTGCATCCAGAAATGGGTAGACAGACATTGGTACAGGCTAAAGAACCATCAGGAGCCAGTGAACCTGTTTTGGCCCCTCTGGGCTGCAGTTGGGGAAAACTTGGAGAGTGCTGACTTGGACCTACACCCATGGCCCAGGGAGACTTTGTAAAAGTCCAGCCTTCCCAAGGAGAGATTCCAGCACTTTGCTGTAAAATCCTGGGTAAGAGGGAAAGGTGAACTGAGGCGGATGACACAGCTGATGGGGCACAGCTACTTTTGAAGGATCATGCAAAAAAATGAGTGCTCCTCTCTGCCAGCTAAAAATACTGAGTGCTTTCCATGGAGGCTCTTCTAACAGCGTGTGTTAACCTTTCATTCTCACAGCAATGTGATGAGTTAGGTTTCATTACTCACTCATTTTCCAGATGAGAAAACCAAGACACAGGAACATTAAATTGATTGCCCAATGTCACATGCAAATAAGCAGTAGACTCAGGATTTGTGCCTCAACATTATGCTTCTGGGGCTTTTGCACTATGCTCCTCTGTGCCTCAGCTCAGGGAGTTTGTTGGAGGGATGTACACAGCCTGTGCGCTCTCTTCCTCTGGCCTTCTCCAGAAAAGGTTCATGCTGGGATCCTGGGGGAGGGAAGGGAGTGCCATAACCCCTAGGAAAGTCCATGTGAAGGAGAGGAAGAGAGAAGTCAGAGGGAGCTGGGATAAGTTAAGACATTTCCTGAGCCAACAAAGGTAGTGCAACACTTTCGGACATTTCTTCTCTGTTCAGAGGAGAAAGGCAACCTGTCACCTTTCTTGGTGGGACTCAGGTATGTGTCTGCATAGAAGGCAGTTAGCCCTCTCCTGGCTACTAGTTTTGCTGACCAGTGTCAGCACCTCAGGGCAAAAATGAAGAGGCATTATACACTCTACCCAGCATGAAGAGTTGGTGATGTGACTTGTGTAGGTGGAAAAGGTAAAAATTTTGAGAAATCCCAGGGTGCTGGCAAGCATGTGGCAAAAAGTGAACCTGAGAGATTAGTGGGTTGGGAAACTTGCAGGGTTGGTGTCAGCTCGGGGACAAAGAGTATCAGCATGAGGTGAGTTTGGAAGCTGAGGGGTGCTGACTGCAGCAGGACTTGTGAGTGATTGAAACTGATCCAGGTACAGTTGGAGTTCATCAGTGAGGAATTGAGTGGCTGTTGAAGAAATTATTATGCAAATGATGAGGTCACTGGGTCTGTGGTCGGTGCTAGAGGAACCTGGTAGAGGCCTCTCAGAAGCGTCCTTGAATTGGCAGAGGCAGTGTGATCTCAGAAGTTCTAATTTACCTCTCACAAAGCCACCTGTGATCAATGGGCAATTATTAAGTAATGGTTTTAGTAAGAGACAGGACGGAGAAGGCAATGGCAACCCACTCCAGTACTCTTGCCTGGAAAATCCCATGGACGGAGGAGCCTGGCAGGCTGCAGTCCATGGGGTCACGAAGAGTCGGACACGACTGAGCGAATTCACTTTCACTTTTCACTTTCATGCATTGGAGAAGGAAATGGCAACCCACTCCAGTGTTCTTGCCTGGAGAATCCCGCGGACGGGGGAGCCTGGTGGGCTGCCATCTATGGGGTCGCACAGAGTTGGACACGACTGAAGCGACTTAGCAGCAGCAGCAGCAGCAGCAAGAGGCAGGAGAGACAACTGTTTAGGGGAAGATTTATAGAGGATGCGGTACTTGAGCTAAGCCTGAAAGCAGGAAAGATTCTTGATGGACTGGCCTAACAGGAGGGCCATGAAGGAGGAGGAGAAGCATTGATGAAGCAAAACATGAGAAGCCATCTTGGCTTGTCTCATGACAAAACGGCTGCTTAGAACTTATCTCACCATATAATTGCTGTACTCTGTCATTATTGTTCAAATCTATGTATTACTTATTAATATAAATTGCATTAAGGGGCTTGCCATGATGATCTGGTGTATAGCCTTTTAACTTTAAAACCCTGAAGGACAATGCATTATGTTAGCACAAACACTGTAGTTACAAAGGGGGCAAGTTTTTTTTTTTTATTTACATATTTGAATTTCTCAGACAGGCAAGTGTATTCATACACAGAAATAGCCATTTACAGATCCTTATCACTTTGGCATCATATTGTCAAGATGTTCATTTATTATGTTTTTTATCCAGAGAGAGAGAGATGGTTTTTAAAATTTAGTGATCCAGAAAGTTAACTTTTCTTCTCTGATGAATAACTTTGGACAAATACTTCCATCCCAGAACCTGCTTAGGGCCATTGCTGACATATCTTGGTTTGGAGACGTATAAAGGAGCATGTGGATCAGAGATGCGTTTCCAGAATATATCTCAAAATATATTTATCTTTGTCGGTCTTAAGACATTTCTAATGACTCGTTAATACTTACTGTTTGTTAGTATTTTGCAGATTTGGTGAAAATTGAACTATGTTTAAATGGGAAAGAAACAGAGGAGGGGGAGGGTGGGAGGGAGAAGAAAAGAGAGAGGGAGAGAGACCTTGAATACAATATCCCACCCCTTTCTAGAGCTGGCCCTAGCCCTTCCACTGCTCAGAAGTGACTTTTCCTTGAGATCCTGATGGGTGAAATAACTATATCAGATATTATACCAGTTACTGGATACTAATGTTCTGTGATGTATGGGTTAGGAAGTTGGTTTAGAGAACTCACTTATAAGAGTCTTCTAAAACAGAATAAAAAGGCTTTAATGTTTTGGAGAGAAAAGAAAAGGTGACTTTTGTGTACTTCTTAATGCATATGTGTAGCTTTGAATGGATTTATTATAGAAATAAAGAACAGCAGATTAAGAAATTAAGGATTATGATGCTTAAAATAGATATCACTGTTTTTTTTTTTCTCACTTCAAGCAAAGCAATCTGCTAGCCAGGTGAGATTTCTGAAATTATAGCAATAAAGTATCCAGAAGCCTGGGATGCTGCATCTCTACAAGCAAATATTTCCAAATGGACTTTTGATGAATATGTTAAATTTTCCCTAGCAACATAAAGATAAGCAAAACTAGGGAAAACAATCTTCTGACGCCCTTCATTGTTCAAGCTTCCCAAAGTACATGAAGAATAAAGGACTGTGATGCTTTTAAAAATGTTCTTAATCTCCTACGAAATCAAATCAGTGCCTAATTCTCTGCTTTCTTTTTAAGATTACATATTTGTCTTTTGTTTTTGAAGTCAGTGACAGCTAGGAAGGAACAAAAATCACTCTGGTATTTTTATAGGCTATATAATTGCTTTTTTCCCCCTCATCTGATGACTTTCTGTTTTTACTTGCTATTACTGCCATTAGATCATAAGCGGAGATGGGGTGAAGCCTCACTTGTGTTCCAGTGAGACTAGTGTACGTAGTTGGAAAAGTATCATCAGAACTATATGTGTGTAGTGTCTGAAACTGATCCTTAATATATGCAAACACTCTGCTGCTCAGGAGAAAGTAGTGCTTATCTCTTAGAAAGTAATACTCTGATTTACTCTGTTTACATGTTTCTGCATAGTATTTTATATGTTCATTTCTTATCTACCATATTGCAAAATCCTTGAAGGCAACAGTTCTCTGTCCTCTTCAACATCTCCAGCTGTGCCTTGCTATTAGCAAGAGCTAATAAATGTTTCTTTAACAAATGAAAGATAGAGATATAAGGAAAAAAATCATGTAGGCCTACCCTACTAATAAACTATGTGATTTGATTTGAGGGATTCCCCAAATCCATTGTCTTCAAATATATTTTCTCAGATTTGAAATTTCTTCATTTATCTTCACTGTTTGTGGGTTAATTTATTATTTTCCCAGAAAGCATCTGTTAAAACAAAAGTTTTACCTGGGAAGAGCCTTGGGGGCATGGGACACAGGTGTGTTTTGAATGGGAAAGAAATGGTGGAGAGGATGTGCAGTTGAGATGTTGGAGGGAACAGTCCTAGGCAGAGGACATCTTGGGGAGGAATCTGCTGAGGGAAAGTAAGATGGTATCAAAAAAGGTGTGTTTTGCATCTTTCACGAGACTCTAAACATGAGTTACAGAGATTTTAAAAATACCAGGCAATCCAAAAATCTTGCTTGTTAGGTTCTGCAATGCAGTTTGGGGCTTATATTCAGAACTTCCAGCTCACAACATAGTCCCCTAAGTGTATACCCGCTTTCTTGTGCATTTCTAATGACTGCTTTTTGCAGAACTGTAGATAGCTATAATCAGGTCAAGTGAGCTATAACCTGTGAGGACATTCACCCACTCCAGATCCCCAACAGTTGATTCTGTACATAGGAGGAATTTCCAAAAGCATTTACTTCCTTTAAAATCCTCCAAAAGACTTTAACAGGATGTAAACCCAGAGCATGATCCTGAGGGACCATCATACTCCTGAAAGAGAAAGTGAAAGTCACTCAGTCTTGTCTTACTCTTTGCAACCCCATGGACTGTCCATGGACTTCTATAGGCCAGAATACTGGAGTGGGTAGCCTTTCCTTTCTCCAGGGGATCTTCTCGACCCAAGAATTGAACCAGAGTCTCCCACATTGTGGGTGGATTCTTTACCAACTGAGCTACACTCCTAGAGCTTTCCAAAGAGGAAGGAAACTCTGGCAACAATCAGAGGCAGTGTATCCCAAGACACCCCTCACTGCATCCCCCACAACCAGCTTTCTGCTGCTGCTCCCTTGCCATCTTTCAGAGCCCTTTACACAGTTAGCAAGGGACTCAGATATGAAGAGTTGGCAGAGTTTGTGTCTGTTTCCACCCTTCAGAATCTCTAGCTGGGTGTGTCCAGGGTCACACAAAGTAGATGTTGTAAGACAACATGTTCTGGGACAGACCAGTCCATCAAAGATCACATAGCTTTTGGCCAATAAATCATATTATTTTTATGAGTTTTATTTGAGTACATGAATCAAAAGCTGGTCAAAAAATAGCTTAATTATCTTTTGGTAGTGGAATTAGGAGGAGCAATGGAAAAGGTGGGCAAGAGAGAGAGAGAGAAAGAGAGAGAGAGAGTGGGAGTCCCTGGGTACTGCCGCTATATTGCAGGATCTGTCAACATTCCTATTACTGAGACCTCAGGACACTGTAATTTAATGTAACTAAAAAAATTTACCCTCTGAATTGAAAGCTGTCTCCTTGGAGCTTATTTTTCTGATAGTTTTCATTTTTTTTGAAGAGGGAGAAGGATTCACTCCCCTCCTCACCATGCTAAAATTAGAAGAGAAACATAGAAATCCTACTTCATTTGGCTATTTTTGAGAAACTTCTGAAATGATATAATATGGTCTTAGAATTGAAGATTTTTCTATTTCCACAGCTCTTTTTTATTTTTAAATATTGTCCTAACTTACATCCTCTTCTTTGCTATCCAGAATGTATGTTTACATGTGTGTATAAAATATAATTATTCTTTATATCAACCCTCTTGCTACCTCTTCTCCACTAAACAAACATTTTTTCCTTTCTTCAAGGAATTATGCTTTGGTCTCAGAAAAATAAAGAAGAATAAAATGTTCTCTGTCCTTAATAGAAAGGTTCTCTTCTCTTAAAGAAACATTTGGTTTTCTTTATATTTCTATGTTGGGTTTTAACCTCCTTAAGAGTAAAAACTTGCATTAAATGCATAAATGCACTTAATAAAGGCAAAACATAATGCAACCTCATAAAAAGCTTGTAAGTCTTCAAAAATAGTGACTTTCTTTGGTGTCACTAATTTTCTCCCTTTAATTTTCTTCCTTTAAGTCTTATGTGAGTTCCAGAAGGCAACCAAGGTGTGATCTATAGTGTAATGGTCCCTCAAAGATGTCTACATTCTAATCCTTTGAACCCATAAATACGTTGCTTACAGGGCAAAGGGGAATTAATATTGTTAATCAGCTAACCTGCTAATACGGAGATTGCTCAGTTTTTTCTGGATGGGCCCAATATAATCACAAGGGTCATCAAGAGCAGGAGAGAAGGAAACCAGAATTGAAAGAGACACGTGTACCCCAATGTTCATCGCAGCACTGTTTATAACAACCAGGACATGGAGCAACCTAGATATCCATCAGCAGATGAATGGATAAGAAAACTGTGATGCATATACACAATGGACTATTACTCAGCCATTAAAAAGAATACATTTGAATCAGTTCTAATGAGGTGGATGAAACTGGAGCCTATTATACAGAGTGAAGTAAGTCAGAAAGAAAAATACCAATACAGTATACTAATGCATATATAGGGAATTTAGAAAGATGGTAACGATAACCCTGTATGTGAGACAGCAAGAGACACAGACGTATAGAATAGTCTTTTGGACTCTGTGGGAGAAGGCGAGGGTGGGATGATCTGAGAGAATAGCACTGAAACATGTCTATTATCATATGTGAAACAGATTGCCAGTCCAAGTTTGATGCATGAGACAGGGTGCTCAGGGCTGGTGCACTGGGATGACCTAGAGGGATGGGATGGGGAGGGAGGTGGAAGGGGGGTTCAGGATGGGGAACACATATACACTCATGGCTGATTCATGTCAGTGTATGGCAGAAACCACTACAATATTGTAAAGTAATTAGCCTCCAATTAAAATAAATAAATTGAAAAAAAAAAAAAAGAAAGGATTCTTGCTGTCATTGTAGAACTTCATTACCAGTATGGATAGCCCACTTTTGAGTTTCTTATATGTAGAAGAATAAACTCTAAGGTATTAAAAAAAAAAAGAGCAGGAGAGAGAGGCAGAAGGAGGGTCAAAGAGATATGATATGAGGATGCAGCCCTCCACTGTTTGCTTTGAATATGGAGGAAGAGGCTACAAGCCAAGGAAAATGGATGACCTCCAGAAGCTAGAAAAGGCAAGGAAATGGAGTCTCCCCTACAGCCTGCAGAAAAGAAGGTAGCTCTGCTGACACTTTGATTTAGCCTAGTGAGACACATTTTAGACTTCTAACCTCCAGAACTGTAAGATCATAAATTTTCAGTCACTAAGTTTGTGGTCATCCATTGCACAAACGAAGCTAGTGGTGGTGATGAAATGCCAGCTGGGGTATTTCAAATCCTAAAAGATGCTTCTGCTAAAGTGCTGCACTCAATATGTCAGCAAATTTGGAAAACTCAGCAGTGGCCACAAAATTGGAAAAGGTCAGTTTTCCTTCCAGTCCCAAAAAAGGGCAAAGCCAAAGAAACTTCAGACTACTGCACGATTGTGCTCATTTCACATGCTAGCAAGTTAATGCTCAAAATCCTTCAAGCTAGGCTTCAGCATTACATGAACTGAGAACCTCAAGGTGTACAAGTTGGGTTTAGAAAAGGCAGAGGAACGAGTGATCAAATTGCCAATGTTCGTTGGATCATAGAGAAAGCAAGGGAATTCCAGAAAAACATCTACTTATGCCTCATTGACTAGGCTAAAGCCTTTGACTGTGTGGATCACAACAAACTGGAAAATTCTTAAAGATACGGGAATACTAGACCACTTTACCTGTCTCCTGAGAAACCTATACGCAGGTCAAGAAGCAACAGTTAGAACTGGACATGGAACATGGACTGGTTCCAAATTGGGAAAGGAGTACCTCAAGGCTGTATATTGTCACCCTGCTTATTTAACTTATATTCAGAGTGTCTCATGCAAAATGCCAGGCTGGATGAATCAAGCCGGAACCAAGACTGCCAGGAGAAATATCAACAACCTCAGATATGTAGATGGTACCATTCTAATGGCAGAAAGTGAAGAGGAACTAAAGAGCCTCTTGATGAGGGTGAAAGAGGAGAGTGAAAAATCTGGCTTAACACTGAATATTCAGAAAATGAAGATTGTGCCATCCAGTCCCATCACTTTATGGCAAATAGAAGGGGAAAAAGTGGAGATAGTGATAGATTTTATTTCCTTGGGTTCCAAAATCACTGTGGACGGTGAATGCAGACATGAAATTAAAAGATGCTTGTTCCTTGGAAGGAAGGCTATGACAAACCTAGACAGTGTATTAAAAAGCAGAGACATTACTTTGCTGGCAAAAGTCCGTATAGTCAAAGCTATGGTTTTTCCAGTAGTCATGTACGGATATGAGAGTTGAATCATAAAGAAGGCTGAACACTGAAGAATTAAAGCTTTTGGATTGTGGTGCTGGAGAATACTCTTGAGAGTCCCTTGGACAGAAAGAAGATCAAACCAGTTAATCCTAAAGGAAATCAACCCTGAATATTCATTGACAGAAATGATGCTGAAGCTCCAATACTTTGGCCACCTGATGTGAAGAGTTGACTCACTGGAAAAGACCATGATGCTGGGAAAGATTGAAGGCAGGAGGAGAAGGGGGTTACAGAGGATTAGATGATTGGAAAGCATCATCTGACTCAATGGACATAAATCTGAGCAAACTCCAGAAGATAGTGAGGGACAGACAGGGAAGCCTCGTGTGCTCGAGTCCATGGAGTCACAAAGACTCAGACACGACTGAGTGACTGAACAACTACAATCAAACTGTACTAATTTTTGTTGGAGTTTTCACTACCACATACTTGGAGACCAAATAATTTCTTTTAAAGAATATCCTTGGGCTTCCCTAATGGTACAGTGGATAAGAATCTGCCTGCCAATGCCGGGGACATAGATTCAATTCTTGGTCCAGGAGCATTCCACATACTGCGAAACAGCCAAGCCCATCACCACAACTACTGAGCTTGCACTCTAGAGCCCATGAGGCACAACTAATGAGCCCGCCTGCCACAACTACTGAAGCCTGTGCACTCTAGGGACCACGAACCATAAATACTGAGCCCATATGTTGAAACCACTGAAGTGTGAGTGCCTCAAGCCTGTGCTCCATGACAAACGAAGCCACTGCAACTAGAGAGTAGCCCCTGCTAGCTGAAACTGGAGAAAAGCATAGGTGAGGCAACAAAGACATAGCACAGCTATAAATGACTAAAATTAAAGTGGGCGGTGTTTGCATTTTGTTTTTTATATTTGTTTATTTATATTTATGCTGGGTCTTTGTTGCTTCACATAGGCTTTTCTCTAGTTGCAGTGAGCAGGGACTACTCTCTAGTTGTGGTGCGAGGGCTTATCATTGCAGTGGCTTCTCTTGTTGTGGAGCACAGGATCTAGGGCCCTCAGAGTTCAGTAGTTGCAGCACTTGGGCTTAGTAGTTGCAGTTCCTGGGTTCTAGAGCACAGGCTCAGTAGTTGTGGCACATGGACTTGGTTACTCTGTGGCATGTGGGATCTTCCTGGATCAGGGATCAAACCCATGTCTCCTGAATGGCAGGTGGATTCTTTACCATTGAGCCATCAGGGAAGCCTCAACACTGCCCACTTAAAATAGAATATCATTGATGAATCAGTAGAAATGATGACTTTTATGAAATTTCAAACCTTGAATAATGTCTTTTTATATTCTTTGTGATGAAATGGGAAGAATGCATGAGATAATTTCTGCTGTGTATCCAAATGTAATAGTTGTTTTGAGGAAAAGCAAGTGTGCAGTTTAAGTTGAAAGCTGAACTAATCACTTTTTTTTTTTCCATAGGATAACATTCTAAATGGCAAGAATGATTGACAAGCTGTTGTTATGCCAACTTGGGTATTTGGTACACGTTTTCTAAAAAATTAACAAAGTGAACCTGCCAATTCACATAAAAATTGAGCATTTTTTGCCAGATATAAAATTCAAGGTTCCAAGTAGAAATTAGAATTTTGGAAAACTTGTGTCTGCTAGTATGATCTTGACCACTTCCCAATCCTTAAAAGACTTTTCTAAGGAGATTGCTAGTGATAACATTAATATGACTTTTTGATAATTATGATGAAATATGTCAGTAAGAAGATCTAATAACCCAGTGAATTAGTATTTTCTAGGTAACCAATGCATGTTGTCACAAAATTATTTATGGATCAGAGATCCATTTAAAGTTCAATGGATTGTAATGCAGTAGAAGACAAAATGTGCATTGATAGGGTTTCAGACTTTTACATCTCAGCTAAGGTTTAAGGTACTGCCACATGTTGTGTTTTGGGTACTATCAAAGAAGAACTTTCACAGATACATGAGAAAGCTATTAAGATTCTCTTTCCTTTTTCAACATCTGTGTGAGGTTCTGTTATATATCTGTATCTTTATCTATCTACCTATCTATACTTCAACTAACATATTACAACAGATTGAGGGCAGAAGCATGTATGAGAATCCAGCTGTGTTCTAGTAAGTCTGGCCATTAAAGTAATTCACCAAGATGTGAAATAATGCCACTTTTCTCACTAAATTGTTTGTTTTGGAAAATATAGTTATTTTTAACAGGATCCCATATAGCTGTGAAAGTGAATACACTAGCTCTCTCAATATAAACATAGACCTCTAAGAGAGGAGTGTCTCTTTACTTGCAGTGTCCAGGGTATTGTAGGTGACATGCAAACATGCAAATACCCAGGGAAACCTGCTGCCTTTACTCAAAGGACTAAATATGCTTAGAGCAGCTTCAGGTCCCTTAGCAGCCTGTTGTGGGGAATATATCAGGAATCTATATTCCTGATATATTCTATCAGGAATATAGATTTCTTTAAGTAAGTGTGTGTGTGCTTAGTTGTGTCTGACTCTCTGCAATCCCCTGGACTGTAGCCCACCAGACTCCTCTATCCATGGGATTCTCCAGGCAAGAATACTGGAATGTGTTGCCATTTCCTCCTCCAAGAGATCTTCCCAACGGAAGGATTCTTTACCACTGAGCCACCTGGGAAGCCCATGGATTTTTTTTACATTTACACTGTATAAATCCCATATCTAATTAGGTTCACAAAGACTGACTTCCAATGCTGAGTGAAGGAGGATTTTTGTCTAGCAGAATCTTCATTTTTAGCAAAGCTTAAAAATTCTCCACCCAGCCATTCTAAGAGGGCTCATTTGGATACTTTTCACCAGCATTGTAAAAGTTAGAATGATGAGCTGGAAGTGGATAAATGGACTTACAATGTAAGTTGTAGATCATCAATGACATGCCAGCTAATGTATAGTAAGCATCTTCTTTGAGTTGTACTGTTTTTCCTTTTGTTTGAATTGCTTTAAAAGTAGAATTTTAAATGGAATTCTCGCCAAATTGAAAATGAATGACAAATAAATAAACATTTAAATCTTTTAAGCAGATAGTGCTTTCAGAGCTCTGGGTAGAGAGGAAAAGGGAAGATCTGACCAGGACCTTAAGCAAATCTCAATCTGACTGGATAGCAAGAACCCATACTCATGAAATTGCTATGAAATGAGCCGTAGAAAGTGATAAACTTGGGTCTCGGCAACCAAGGTTGGAGAGAGCATTAATGCATCATAGAAAGACTGTGAAAGGAGCTCGAGAGGCGCTTGTTGAGGAAGAGCTTCCCCAGGGATATGCGACCCACAGAGGATTGAAAAGGGAGATGGTCCAATTTACCTGTGTGAGGAATGATTTACTGTGGGACTTGAGATTTTCTGCTGAATCTGTAGGTTAGTTCTGGAAGAAAGGATTGAGCTAGCAACACAGAGTGATTCATGGCTGAGGTTTGACTCTTGCAAATGAGTCGGGAAATATGAGAAGTGTGAAATATAGCAGGTGATGGCTAAATAGTTCAGGGATGGTTATTGTTATTAGAATGTGTGAGGCAATCTTCTATTTATAGCATGCTGTTCTGAGTGTTTTTTTCAACACCCACCTCCATCCGAAGAACTCCATGTGACATCAAGCTAGAAAGCCACTCATCTATGTGAAATTACATAGGGGATTTCAATGGAGCTTCAAATTATTCACATTTCAATGACATTTCCTCATGAATGATCTGGGACTGCTTATAGCCAGCTGTTAGACAGTGACACTGAAATGTGCTCTGAAGAGGGCCCTTGATACTTCAGGTTTTTATTTCTCTACGTTATGGCCATACCAAGGTAGACTCTTCAGCAAGTCTCTGCCCTTCTCTTGCCCTGCTCTAGCTTAAATTGACCCAAATGAATCTCCTTTTGTAATGTATCTGAAGAACATCTTATTCTTAAATGATCTTCGTCTTTTTGGTTTAGCATCCAGATAGATTACTTGTTCTCTAATTAATTCAGTCATTCATTTATTTAAAATGTATTGAGTAGTATGCTAGATGCAGTTAAATATGAGTAAGAAGTTTGGCATCTAATGAAGGAGATAACAAACATCCTCAAATAATCTTAAACTGTAATGAGAAGTACCATATCAACTAAGAACAAGGAGAGTTCGGAGAAGGGTAATGGTGGAGGGGAGGGAGATGTAAGGAGAATATAATAGAGGAGGTGATACTTGAAAGACTTAGAGTAGAAGCAAGACAAAGGTAAGAATCCTCTGACCAGGTTTATGGTTTGGTGGTCCTTCACACTGATGGTTTTAAAATATTTGCTTAAGATTTGTTCAGTGGAAGAGAGTAAGACCCACATGAGCCTTTTCTGTACTGCCTACCAAGACTCTCTAGTCTCAAGATTGTCCACCCTATTTAGCAGGATAAAAGCCCTGCGGTTACCTGGACCCACTCTGCCTGGAACGCAGTCTAGCCACCTGCCATCTGTGATTATTCACACTTACCTCTGCCAATGCCCCCACTCCCAAGTGGCTTTATTAAATTATTCCTTCTTAACACCTACAGTGCTGTTTCTGAATGGAATTCTGGTAAAAACTGTTCGCTTGAGCACTGTTAGAGTAGTTCCCATCTGGCCCACCCCCTAATCTAGCTCTGGGAAGAAACAACAGCCTGAGCAAAGCTACAGAGGCTGGAGAGCTTGGGAGTAACATACCAGAAAATGAGCTGTCATTTGGGGAAGAGAAGTGGGAGAAACTATGACGAAGGAAGGGGCATCAGCATGTAGATACCTTTAAAGGCTGGTCGAGTCTAAGTATTGGCCTCTGCTGCTCACTAGTCATAGTAAAGTGCTGAAGGATAATGAGATGGGACTATGAATTAAATAATTGGATTTTTAGTTTTAGGATTAGTTTTTGGTTAGTAAAAGGTACTAGTGGACTTAAAGATGTATAACAGTTATGCATTTTGATTATAATTTTTCTTTATAAATTCATATGTTTCAAAATTTTCTGTAGCCACCAATAATTGTAAAATTACACTATATAGAATTTATGTTTAGTTTTTATACTTAATACAACTGCAATAATGTCCCATATTAAAAAAATCCTGCGTGAACATTGTTTTTTTTTTTTTTTTTGCTATATAATAATTTGTGGAAATATTGTTTCTTCAAACTTTTTTTCTATTATCCAGCATTTAGGTAATATATTTATTATTAGCAACAAATTTTATTAAGATTCAGGCAGCATAGAAGAAATCAAAAATAACACATGGGTTATTGTTACCTTCTCAGGCTTTGATTTCCTTAAGTCTTGAACACTAGGTTTTCTCCCTCCTTTACACCTAGTGAGCCCTTATTTACATGTTTGTTTAGTGAATGAATGAATGAGCAAATGAATGGTAGGCTTTGGGTACTGTACTGCTGTTGCTAAGAACCATCACATACCATCCATTCTAAATAAGTTTCTTGCTCATATGGCCTTCTCAAAGAAAATGTTATCCATCCTTGGCAACTGTTATCCAAACAGTCCCAGTGCACCAATTCCCTCTGGCATGTCTGATGTATGTATTTATTTTAGAAACAGAGCACCCATGAAAACAAAAAAGTGGTTAATAAAGCAGTCAGTATATTTGCTTCTCTCTTTAAATATTTCTTATTTACTTCTGGTTAATAGGAAAGTATTTATAAGAATTCCCCATAATATGCCCAGCACTGTGCTCAGTGCTTTGGCAAGTAAAGTGTGTATTCTGGTTGTGCACAATGTATAATTCAGTTGTGTAGCAAAAGCTAACATGCAGGAGTAAAAAGAGAGTGTGATTAGAGATAGTGTTTAGTTGAGAATGCATTTACTGTGTGCTGAAGCTTAGAGGCAAGAGTAAGCAAATGGGATAGGAATATTGGTAAACACAATAGAAGGCAATGAAAATTTTATGAACTAAATCGAAACTCTGTCACTACTGTGATTTTGCCTAATTCCATAAAATGGAGGCAGGCAACAGCTGGTCCTCACTTGCTGTGTAGTAGATCCTTCTTTACTCCCTGTGATAAATGGAGAGCCCTAATGGCACCCCACTCCCGTACTGTTGCCTGGAGAATCCCATGGACGGAGGAGCCTGGCAGGCTTCAGTCCATGGGGTCGCTAAGAGTCGGACACGACTGAGCGACTTCACTTTCACTTTTCCCTTTCAGGCACTGGAGAAGGAAATGGCAACCCACTCCAGTATTCTTGCCTGGAGAATCCCAGGGACAGCGGAGCCTGGTGGGCTGCCATCTATGGGGTCGCACAGAGTTGGACACGACTGAAGTGACTTAGCAGCAGCAGCAAACTCATTTAACCAGTGATTCACCCCTTATTCTCAGCTCAGATGTTGGCCTGCATATACAATCCCAGAGACAGACAGACCTATACCTAAGACTTGCTATAATCTATGTGATTAATCAATATTTACTAGTGCAATGATCTCACTCTGGAAAATGATGCTTATGAGCTAATTGAGCTAATGAGACTATATTAGCTATTGGTGTAGTGAAAGTGATGGCAGAGTAATCTGATTCCTATTGGCTCCTAGATAACCTTCAATTTAAAGGTAATGGCGTTAAGAAATGTTAAACTAAGTATGCTCAAGTGTGCATAATATGTACTGTTTAAATGGCAAAATTAGCTATCAGAAAGACATAATGATTCTTTACAGCAGAAATTCTTCATCTGGGGTCTATGGATAGAATTCAGGAGTTTTGTGGACTTGGACTGAAAAGAAAGTACACCTTGATTTTCCATAATTTCTAATAACATTTAGCATTTCCTATCATTATGAATACAGGCAACTAATTACAATAGTATTCAAGGTACTTGTGATGCAGCCATTAGTAGAAACCACAGATATTTTTGTATCACATTACAGTCATTTCCTGCATCATAATGTATTATTTACATTCAAAATTACTTCACAACACATGACAATTATCAAACCTGTAAATCTATTTTGTTATTTCATATATTACTAAAGAGTATATTGCTATACCATTAATTTGGTTTTTAACATTTTGATGTTAGTATTTTAAATTTAATTGGTTTCCTTTCTATTCCTATGTTTTATTTTATGCTTTTAAAAACATTATTGTCAGAAGGAATCACAGACTTAATATGACTGAAAAGGGGTCTATGCACAAAAAGATTAGGGGCCCTTTCTTAGAATGAGGACCTTGGAGTCTTCTTTTCCCTATAGAAACTTTGCTACTTGAAATACAAATTCCTTCTGTTTTTCTGACACAGGGAGATCCTACCAGCCCTTTTCTATGGGGGAGAACTTGGAGTGGTTCTGCTGTCAGTTTACACAGTGAGATCTTACACCATATGTAACTCTAGAGGCTGGAGAGATGACACTCTGCCAAAATGGTTGGGAAACATGGAGAAACAGAGAGCTGGTGGCTGGACCATCTAACAAGAAGTGACTTCTGTAAAATTGTATTGCCTTGCAGACCGCTGCCTTTCCTCCTTGGCTGTTCTGCTTCTGGCCTTACATCATATTAACAAAAATTTTAAACAAATATACTAGTAAAACATAGGGATGCACGAGCCAGCCTTTCTTCCCAGCTATGTGGTTCAGTTGAGACATGGTAGTAGAGTAAAAAAGGAAAACCACATGGTCGGGGCTAAATATTCATTTCATCTCTGAATTTGAGCCTTCATTGGCAGTGTGACCTGAGTAAGCACACATTGTCTCTAGACTGTGTTTTCCTTGTAGTAAGACCAGAGGCCAGCTGTGATTCTGACTGGGTCCTGAGGGCTGGAAAATATGAAACAGTTCTTCAGGGATCAAGTGTTTGCTCCTTTAGGCCTGACCCTCTGACAGCACAGACATGTGATAAGAGGAATCAGGAGAATGGCTGGAACTTGGCTTCTCAGCAGCCTCTTAGATGATGATCTGGAATGCTGCAGGGTCTGCCGTGTGAGGAGAGAACGCAGGGAGGCTCTTTCTGGTACCAGCTTCCTTGGTTGGGTCTTAGAAGGTGAAATGAACCATTTAGCCTCAGTTGAAGCAGTGCGGATTCCATTTCACAGAGACCTTTGGAAAGCAAACTCCTTACCACCCATGCTCTTGCATGGCTGATCTGTGTCAGTGTGTAGGGGCAGGTTGTAAGAGGGTCCGAGCATAAGCCTGATTCAAATAGTGATTATTTTCCTTAATGCTTACTTTACTTTCTATAGCCCATCTCCTTATTTATTTTTTTTTTTCATTACTTCTGCTGATTTTAAAAATTACACACTCAGTTCTGAGGATGAAAATAAGGCTGTTGGATAAGGTTTTATAGCCTAAGCTGGGAAAGTAGACTGAGTGCAAAGGAAAAAGGTACAGCATTTGAGTGTAAGCTTCTAGTTTATAGGGTAGAGTTGTGAAAATGTGGGGCTACTCAAGTTGCGTATCAATGTGTTACAGGTTTAAAATACTTATAGTAAATAGTTCATGGTGACATCTTGACTCCATAAACATAGATCTCAGTGGTTTGAGCAAATAGTTCTAATTCCTTTCCGAATCTGAAACCGGACCCCTGTTTTTGAGAACTGCATCCCTGCTTTTGAATTCCAAGACAGGGAACTGCTTGTGAACTCTTCGAAGGTTTTCAATTCAGTTCAGTAGCTCAGTCATGTCCGACTCTCTGTGACCCCATGAACCACAGCACACCAGGCCTCCCTGTCGATCACCAACTCCCGGAATCTACCCAAACCCATGCCCATTGAGTTGGTGATGCCATCCAACCATCTCATCCTTTGGCGTCCCCTTCTCCTCCTGCCCTCAATCTTTCCCAGCATCAGGGTCTTTTCAAATGAGTCAGCTCTTCGCATCAGGTGGCCAAAGTATTGGAGTTTCAGCTTCAGCATCAGTCCTTCCAATGAACACCCAGGACTGATCTCCTTTAGGATGGAGTGGTTGGATCTCCTTGCAGTCCAAGGGACTCTCAAGAGTCTTCTCCAACACCATAGTTCAAAAGCATCAATTGTTTGGTGCTCAGCTTTCTTTATAGTCCAACTGTCACAGCCATACATGACCACTGGAAAAACCATAGCTTTGACTAGACGGACCTTTGGTGACAAAGTAATGTCTATGCTTTTTAATGTGCTGTCTAGGTTGCTCATAACTTTCCTTCCAAGGAGCAAACATCTTTTAATTTCATGGCTGCAATCACCATCTGCAGTGATTTTGGAGCCCAGAAAATAAAGTCAGCCACTGTTTCCACTGTTTCCTCATCTATTTGCCATTAAGTGATGGGACTGGATGCCATAATCTTAGTTTTATGAATGTTGAGTTTAAGCCAACTTTTTCACTCTCCTCATTCACCTTCATCAAGAAGCTCTTTAGTTCCTCTTCACTTTCTGCCATTAGGGTGGTATCATCTGCATATCTGAGGTTATTGATATTTCTCCTGGCAATCTTGATTCCAGCTTGTGCTTCCTCCAGCCCAGCATTTCTCATGATGTACTCTGCATATAAGTTATGTAGCCAAAAGATTCTTCTATTAGAAGTTCTCTAGTTCTGTGGGACCCACTAGGAACATTTTGGCTGTTCTGAAAGCATGAAGGCCTTAATTTAGCAGAATCTTTAGTTGATTGCAATTTTTGTATAACCTACCTTTTGGAGGAAAAGGTAAAGAAAAAGAAAAAGGTACCTACTGGTGCTTCGTTCAAGAAACTACCTTTCATATTACAATTTGGAATCAGTGAAAATTTTGTTTAATATCCTATACCTGCTATTTTATGACTGTACTTTATGACTATGATTAACATTCAAGAATGACCAAAGGCACAGTAAAGGCTTGAATCATTAAAGAGCCAGAAAGTTCTAAGAACAGCAAAGTTGGAAACTCAATATTTTCTTGCTTAACAACCCTGATTATCAAATCTCATGTTGAATATGATGATTGATTTAAGTTTTACAATCCTTTAGAAAAAGAGCTAAATCTTGCTAAGCTAACTATTTAAATGGAATGACCTAACCTTCCATATAGGATGAAAGACAGTATATTTAAGCTTTAGGTATGTTTTGAGAGTCCCTTAGACTGCAAGGAGGTCAAACCAGTCAATCCTAAAGGAAATCTACCCTGAACATTCATTGGAAGGACTGTTGCTGGAGCTGAAATTCCAATACTTTGGCCACCTGATGTGAAGTGCTATCTCATTAGAAAAGACCCTGGTGCTGGGAAAGAGTGAAGACAAAAGGAGAAGGGGGAGGCAGAGGATGAGATGGTTAGATAGTATCACCAACTCAGTGGACAAAAATTTGAGAAAACTCCAGGAAAAAATGGAGGACACAGGAGCCTGGCGTGCTGTAGTCCACATGGTCATAAACAGACATGACTTAGCCACAGAACAACAACAACAACAGTGTTTTGCAGGCTGTAAATTAAACTTAGATTTAGTCACCTGGGAATCTAAGGAATTGATATTCATTCCATTCTTAATTTATTTAACTTGCATATTTTGTAGAATAGAAGAAAATTATGCTGAGGAAATATTCAACTGACTAAAGGAGTAACCATGAGCATAGGTTTTTAGCTTCAGAATGAGAAAGCTTCTGGAAAGGAAATAAGAAAGTGAAGCAAACTTTTTATAATTTTAAGTATCTGACCTTTATTCTCTTGTGGGCAGCAGTGGTAGGCTGAGAATACTCTTCTGATTTTTGGTGCATGTAATTCCCATGATTATTGATAGGATTTCTGGAATTTAACACTGTAATCACTAGATCTGGACTGGACTAGGAGTGGTATGAGATTTGTTTATTATTTAATTTTACTTGAGACTTTGCAGGAATATTATTCACAGCTCTGGACTTTCTTTTTTCATCTGCATAGCATCTTTTTTTTCATCTGCATAACATCTCTTTCAGCCTCATTATTTTATGCCTGTTACTGGATGAGTCATAAAGTCAAATGCAAAATGTTCTAGTTTGCACCTCTGGACAGAGGAACCAGTGTATAGCTCAGTGAAATGAGGCAGCAAGACTCATACTGTTGTGCAAAATATACAAAAATACATACCTTTGTAAATGTACTTAAAGTTTTAGGTCTGGTGGTTTAATAGAGCCCTTAAGTTCATGAACAGTCCATGGATTCTCCAGGCCAGAATACTGGAGTGGATAGCCTTTCCCTTCTCCAGGGGATCTTCCCAACCCAGGGATCGAACCCAGGTCTCCCACATTGCTGGAGGATTCTTTACCAGCTGAGCCATAAGGGAAACCCACTTTGGAAATCAGCAAATCCTACTCTCCTCAAATCAGATAAGGACAGCCAAATGCAGGTTTATAAAAAGTGCTAATTTCCCATTCATTCCGCAAATATTTATTAGTAAGTCAGATACTGATACATATGCTGAGAATGCAACCTTGAACAAAATGGACACAATTCCTGCCCTTGTGGAACTTGTGATCTACTTGGGAAACAGATGTTAATTAAATGAAAATTCTATAACTTCAGATTGTTGTAAGAACTGTAGAGGAAAAATATAAGGTATACTCTTTGATTAACAATTATAATTGATGCTAGTTTGGGAAGTCAGGAAAAACCTTTCTGAGAATGACACTAATGATTTGAAGGATGAATAAGAATTAGCCAAGGAATCAGTTGGAGAGAAGATTGCTCCAGGCAAATAAACGCTAGAATCAAGGCCTTGGGGAGGGGAGGAACTAGGAGCATTCAAGGAATGGGAAGGAGGGGCTGAGGGTTAAGGGATAAGTCTATGGGCAGGGGCAACAGGTCCATTTTAAAGATTTTATGTTTTATCCTAAGTAGAATGACAAGCCATTGTAAACTGAAGTAGAGGAAGTACACAATTGGATTTAAATAGCTGAAGACCACCCTTGCTACTATGTGGAAAATCAGTTGGAAGAGGAGGCAAGTATGAAAAATGGAATAAAATTTCTTTAGTTTGAGCTCAGATTACAGCAGCTTGGGCTATAGAAACAGCAAAAAGATGGGCAAGAGTTAATAGTTTCAGATATAATTTGTCAGTAAAGTAGATAAGACTTGAAATGGCTTGGATGAGGGGATAAGGATGAAGGGGAACTTTCATCCCCTTCATTAGTGCAATTAAGTGGGTAGAAAAGATTCCATTTACTGAAATAAGGAAGGCTGGAGTTGGGGCAAATTGGAGAGGAAATAAAAATTTAGTTTTAATCTTTTATGATTGAGATGTATTTGAGACATTGTAGTGATGTTAAGGAATTAGTTGGATATAAGGATCTCTGTTTCGGAGAAAGAAGACATGGTGTCATAGACAGAGCAAAAAGAACATTTCAACAAGAAGAGAGAAGTCAGCTTTGTTGAATGTGGTTGGTAGTTTAGTAAGATGAGAAGTTAATAATTTTGAGGTAATTGGTGACTTTAGTAAGAATAATTTTGAAAGTAGAGACAGGACTTAGATTACAGTAGGCTGAATAGTAACTGAGAACTTGCAGATGTTCAAGCTGGATTTAGAAAAGGCAGAGGAACCAGAGATCAAATTGCCAACATTCTTTGGATAATAGAAAAAGCAAGAGAATTCAAGAAAAACATCTACTTCTGCTTCAGTGACTATGCTAAAGCCTTTGACTGTGTGGATCACAACCAACTGTGGAAACATTTTAAAGAAATGGGAATACCAGACCACCTTACCTGCCTCCTGAGAAATCTGTATGCAGGTCAAGAAGCAACAGTTAGAACTGGACATGGAACAACAGACTGGTTCCAAATTGGGAAATGAGTACTTCAAGGATGTGTTTTGTCACCTGGCTTATTTAACTTCTATGAAGAGTATATCATGTGAAACGCTGGGCTGGATGAAGGACAAGCTGGAATCAAGATTGTGGGAGAAATATCAATAACCTCAGATATGCAGATGACACCACCCTTATGGCAGAAAGCAAAGAGGAACTAAAGAGCTTCTTGATGAAAGTGAAAGAGGAGAGTGAAAAAGCTGGCTTAAAACAACATTCAAAAAACTAAGATCGTGGCATCATGGCATTACTTCATGGCAAATATTTGGGGACACAATGGAAACAGTGAGAAACTCTATTTTTGGGGTTCCAAAATCATTGCAGATGGTGATTGCAGCCGTGAAATTAAAAGACATTTGCTCCTTGGAAGAAAAGCTATGATAAACCTAGACAGCATATTAAAAAGCAGACACATTATTTTGCCAACAAAGGTCTGTCTAGTCAAGGCTATGGTTTTTCCAATAGTCATATATGAATGTGAGAGTTGGAGTATGAAGAAAGCTGAGTGCCGAAGAATTGATGCTTTTGAACTGTGGTGTTAGAGAAGACTCTTGAGAGTCCCTTGGACTGCAAGGAGATCCATCCAGTCCATCCTAAAGGAAATCAGTCCTGAATATTCATTGGAAGGACTGATGTTGAAGCTGAAGCTCCAATACTTTGGCCACCTGTTGCGAAGAACTGACTCATTGGAAAAGACCCTGATGCTGGGAAAGATTGAAGGCAGGAGGAGAAGGGAATGACAGAGGATGGCATCACCTACTCGATGGACATGATTTTGAGCAAGCTCCAGGAGATGGTGATGGACAGGGAAGCCTGGAGTGCTGCAGTCCATGGGGTCACAAAGAGTCAGACACGACCAAGCAACTGAACTGAACTGGACAGTAAATGTGCAGTGAGGTAGTGGATAAAGAATGCCCAGAAAACCATTTAGGGGAAGATTAGCTGTGGAGGGAAGAAGAGAGGAGTGGTCTCAGGTGAGGCTTGTGAGTCAACAAGAAAGGACTTTTCAAAAGATGAGAGATACTAGAGCAAGTTTGAATCCGGATGGGAATGTGCAGGAGAGAGAAAACATTTGAGGATGTAGGAGAGGTTAGTAATGGAGCAGCCTCTTTGAGAAGGTGGGAGGGGTGATAGATGAAGAATGAATCATGCCAGGATGCCACAGTCAACGGACAGATTTTGCTAGACAGGAGTTATAGAAGCACAGACGGGCAAGGGATTTTCAGCTATTTGCCAAGATGTAATTTCAAGATGTAATATCATCTTTGATGATAGATCAAAGATTTTAATCCAGGAAAGAAGGAAAAGAGAGGACAAGAGGATCTTAATGAATAGAGAGAAGTGAAGTCAGTTGATCTGCAAAGTGAAGGCAACGACCTACCGTAGAGCGTACAACAAAGTCCCTGCATTGGACATTGGCTTCACCCATGCATGTCTAAGTTCTTTCTGTTCAAGTTCCCTAACTTTTTTTTTTTTGCATTATGTATTGCAAAATATCTTTAGAACTCCCAAACAAAAATTCTTATGCTTCCAAATTAAAGAAGAGTGAAATATGTCAGCTTATTTTAGATTTCACTTAGTCTTGCTTCCCATCTTAACAAACTTCTTTTTGGTCCAAGGAACATTGATTACTTATATGTGTTTGTTGGAGAAAAATGTTTAATGGAATGTCAGGATCTGTTCTCTTACTTCTGCTTTTAGTTCAGCACCTGATTTTATGTACCCCAAGCGGTAAACTCTGTATAAAAATTACATTTTTATGCTTTAACTATATACACCCTCTAGACCCAAATGTATTTCTTGGCTGAGACCAAACTGTGTCTTAATTTTTAAAGATTTTTTTACAATTGGTTTCTTCCAAAACTAGGTTCTTGAACTTCATGCTTACATTTAATTATTTTTTGAGTGCCCATCAACTGACAGTATGCTTGATGCTAAGAATGAGGAAGTAAAAAAACTAATTTGCCCCAGAGAAGGCATGCATGCGTATCACAATTCCTGTGATATGTAGTATGTAGCATGTAAATACTCTAAGTAGGTGCCTATCAGAGGGTGAGATGGCTGGATGGCATCACCGACTTGATGGACATGAGTTTGAGCTAGCTCCAGGAGTTGGTGATGGACAGTGAAGCCTGGCCTGCGTCAGTCCATGGGGTCGCAAAGAGTTGGACACGACTGAGCAACTGAACTGAAATGAGCTGAGATGCTTATCAAAGACTAGGGGAATACGCAGGAAGGGAGCAATTGATTCTCCCTTGGCAGAGCACTTAGAAAAGGCTGACCAAGGAAGGGATTTTTAAGACAGGCTCCAAAGGCTTCCCAACTGGTGCTATTGGTAAAGAACCTGACCGCCAATGCAGGAATCTTAAGAGACTTGGGTTGGATTCCTGGGTTGGAAAAATCCCCTGGAGGGTCAGTTGTGTCCAACTCTGTGTGACCCTATGGACTGTAGCCCCCAACCCGCCTCCACAGGCTCTTCTGTCCATGAGGATTCTCCAGGCAAGAATACTGGGGTGGATTGCCATGCTCTCCTGCAGGGGATCTTCCTGACTCAGGTTTCAAACCTGTGTCTCTTATGTCTCCTATGTTGGCAGTCGGGTTCTTTACCACTAGTGTCACCACGGAAGACTTAAATGGTAAAGACATGAATATAAATGATAATGTTGCAACCTGGAGAGGAATCTGTTGTGGTTTGAGACTAAGTTGTATAGATTGAGTTAGGAAAGTTTGGCTTGAGCAAATTCCGAAGAGATTTATAGGTCAAAGTAATATTTGCATATTATTCTATTGGATAGAAAGCTACTAAAGGTTTTCAAATAGAGGACTGATTTGATCAGTTACTTTTCTTTCTCTGTTTCTTGTTTTCCTTCTAGTCAGTATATTTCATTTAAGCAGCTACTTTTCACTTTAGTAAAAATTGTCCCTCTGAATTGACAACCACTAAGCTCTAGATGCCTCAGTTTGCACTGCTGATGCTGTCAAGACTAATGTCCCCACTGTTTCTTCATCTCTGCTGCCAGAGAAGGTGGACCTTCTTATCAAAGAAGTACTACCTATCCCCAGAATAATTTTCCACCATTCCTGCTTCTTTTAGTCAAAATGGGTGACTCAAAGTCGGTGAATCTGTCTAGATTTGACTATGTGGCTACACCCTAGGGGATGATGAATATCCCACATTTCTAGTTTCCATACTGGGAAGCTAGACTCTCTGACTTGCACTAAGATTCATAAAGGGAGAGACTCTCCAAATATAAGTAGGGCTACAAATAATGATAAAAGAAAAAAAAAATAAGGGAGACCACCAGAGAAATCTCCCTAAAAAAGAATCAGTTCAGTTCAGTTGCTCAGTCATGTCTGACTCTTTGGAGTTTCAGCTTAAATATCAGCCCTTCCAATGAACACCCAGGATTGATCTCCTTTAGGATGGACTGGTTGGATCTACTTGCAGTCCAAGGGACTCTCAAGAGTCTTCTCCAACACCACAGTTCAAAAGCATCAATTCTGCGGTGCTCAGCTTTCTTCACCGTCCAACTCTCACATCCATACATGACCACTGGAAAAACCATAGCCTTGACTAGATGGACCTTTGTTGGCAAAGTAATGTCTCTGCTTTTAAATATGCTATCTAGGTTGGCCATAACCTTCCTTCCAAGGAGTAAGCGTCTTTTAATTTCATGGCTGCAATCACCATCAGCAGTGATTTTGGAGCCAAAAAAAATAAAGTCTGACACTGTTTCCACTTTAGGTCATACCTGAATGGTCTAGTGGTTCCATATATGACCACTGGAAAAACCATAGCCTTGACTAGACAGACCTTGTTGGCAAAGTAATGTCTCTGCTTTTCAATAAGCCATTTGGTTGGTCATAACCTTCCTTCCAAGGAATAATTCTTTTAATTTCATGGCTGCAATCACCATCAGCAGTGATTTTGGAGCCCCCAAAAATAAAGTCTGACACTGTTTCCACTGTTTCCCCATCTATTTCCCATGAAGTGATGGGACCAGATGCCATGATCTTAGTTTTCTGAATGTGGAGCTTTAAGCCAACTTGTTCCCTCTCCTCTTTCACTTTCATCAAGAGGCTCTTTAGTTCTTCTTCACTCTCTGCCATAAGGGTGGTGTCATCTGCATATCTGAGGTTATTGATATTTCTCCCGGCAATCTTGATTCCAACTTGTATCTACACAGTGGTAGTTTGAGCCTTCAATAAAGCATTGCTCTCTTGCTTTTTCGATGATTAGCAATGTTGGCAAACTGATCTTTTCCTCTGTCCTTCTAAAACCACTTGAACATCTGAAGTTCACGGTTCACGTATTTGCTGGCATTGAGAGCAGCACTTTCACAGTGTCATCTTTGAGAATTTGAGATAGCTCAACTGGAATTCCATCACCTCCACTAGCTTTGTTAATAGTGATGCTTTGAGAATAAGGTCCACTTGACCTCACATTCCAGGATGTCTTCTAAGGTCCACTTGCTCTAGGTGAGTGATCACACCATTGTGATTACCTGAGTCATTAAGATCTTTTTTGTACAGTTCTTCTGTGTATTCTTGCCACCTCTTCTTAATATCTTCTGCTTCTGTTAGGTCTATACCATTTCTGTCCTTTATCGAGCCCATCTTTTCATGAAATGTTCCCTTGGTATCTCTAATTTTCTTGAAGAGATCTCTAGTCTTCCCCAATCTGTCGTTTTCCTCTATTTCTTTGCATTGATCACTGAGGAAGGCTTTCTTGTCTCTCCTTCCTATTCTTTGGAATTCTGCATTCAGATGGGAATATCTTTCCTTTTCTCCTTTGCTTTTCACTTCTCTTCTTTTCCCAGCTATTTGTAAGGCCTCCTCAGACGGCCATTTTGCTTTTTTCCATTTCTTTTCCATGGGGGTGGTCTTGATCCCTGTCTCCTGTACAATGTCACAAACCTCTGTCCGTGGTTCATCAGGCACTCTGTCTATCAGATCTAGTCCCTTTCATCTATTTCTCACTTCCACTGTATAATCATAAGGGATTTGATTTAGGTCATACCCGAATGGTCTAGTGGTTCTCCCTACTTTCTTCAATTTAAGTCTGAATTTGGCAATAAGGATTTCATGATCTGAGCCACAGTCTGCTCCCAGTCTTGTTTTTGCTGACCTTATAGAGCTTCTCCATCTTTGGCTGCAAAGAATATAATCAATCTGATTTCGGTGTTGACCATCTGGTGATGCCCATGTGTAGAGTCTTCTCTTGTGTTGTTGGAAGAGGGTGTTTGCTATGACCAGTGTGTTCTCTTGGCAAAACTCTATTAGCCTTTGCCCTGCTTCATTCTGTACTCCAAGCCCAAATTTGCCTGTTACGCCAGGTGTTTCCTGACTTCCTACTTTCACATTCCAGTCCCCTATAATGAAAAGGACATCTTTTTTGGGTGTTAGTTCTAGAAGGTCTTGTAGGTCTTCATAGAACCGTTCAACTTCAGCTTCTTCAGCGTTACTGGTTGGGGCATAGACTTGGATTACTGTGATATTAAATGGTTTGCCTTGGAAATGAACAGAGATCATTCTGTCATTTTTGAGATTGCATCCAAGTATTGCATTTCCGACTCTTTTGTTGACCGTGATGTCTACTCCATTTCTTCTAAGGGATTCCTGCCCACAGTAGTAGATATAATTGCTGTCTGAGTTAAATTCACCCATTCCAGTCCATCTTAGTAAGACGGTAGGTGTTGCGAGAGGGCATCAGAGGGCAGACACACTGAAATGTTCACTAGTAACCTTCTATTGTGTGGATCACAATAAACTGTGGAAAATTCTGAAAGAGATGGGAATACCAGACCATCTGACCTGTCTCTTGAGAAACCTGTATGCAGGTCAGGAAGCAACAGTTAGAACTGGACATGGAACAACAGACTGGTTCCAAATAGGAAAAGGAGTACGTCAAGGCTGTATATTGTCACCCTGCTTATTTAACTTATATGCAGAGTACATCATGAGAAATGCTGGGCTGGAAGAAACACAAGCTGGAATCAAGATTGCCGGGAGAAATATCAATAACCTCAGATATGCAGATGACACCACCCTTATGGCAGAGAGTGAAGAAGAACTAAAGAGCCTCTTGATGAAAGTGAAAGAGGAGAGGGAACAAGTTGGCTTAAAGCTCAACGTTCAGAAAACTAAGATCATGGCATCTGGTCCCATCACTTCATGGGAAATAGATGGGGAAACAGTGGAAACAGTGTCAGGCTTTATTTTTGGGGGCTCCAAAATCACTGCTGATGGTGATTGCAGCCATGAAATTAAAAGACGCTTACTCCTTGGAAGGAAGGTTATGGCCAACCTAGATAGCATATTTAAAAGCAGAGATATTACTTTGCCAACAAAGGTCCATCTAGTCAAGGCTATGGTTTTTCCAGTGGTCATGTATGGATGTGAGAGTTGGACGGTGAAGAAAGCTGAGCACCGCAGAATTGATGCTTTTGAACTGTGGTGTTGGAGAAGACTCTTGAGAGTCCCTTGGACTGCAAGTAGATCCAACCAGTCCATCCTAAAGGAGATCAATCCTGGGTGTTTATTGAAACGACTGATGTTGAAGCTGAAACTCCAATACTTTGGCCACCTCATGCAAAGAGCTGACTCATTGGAAAAGACCCTAATGCTGGGTAGAATTGGGGGCAAGAGAGAAGGGGACCACAGAGGATGAGATGTTTGGATGGCATTACTGACTCGATGGACATGGGTTTGGGTAGACTCCGGGCATTGGTGATGGGAAGAGAGTCCTGGCGTGCTGCAATTCATGGGTCGCAAAGAGTCGGACACAACTGAGTGACTGAACTGAACTGAACTGAACCTTTTATAGATGAGAAAAGTAACTTATCCAAGGCCACAGTGGTGTAAAGCAGTGGAGGCAGGATCTGAATTCAGGAAATCTGATTCCAGAACTCATATTTTGACTGCTATGTCATATAGTTAACCTGGAAGGTGATAAAAACTTTGATAAAATGTGTACCTGGATGATAGTGAGGGACTGCAGAGAGGGAGGATATCTTTGGCTGTGAAACAGAATAAAAGTAATGGATCTATCGCAGAACTAAGCTCATTGGTCTTATTTGGACTCATGATATTTTCCTGGGGGACCCAAGTCGTTGTAGCATAGTCAGGAACAGATCAAAATAGTGCTTGTTCAGTTTAGAGTGTTTAGTTAGGACAAGTTAACTTTAGCACCATAGCCCAATATTCCTAAGACTGATTCCTGGCAACCACGGTGTCTGTTGATCTATTCCTCCCTCGATCTTCGCACTTTCCAGCTTCACTCCTTGGATGCCTAAGCCCCTGCTCCCATGACTGGCTTTTATGTAATATTCTTCTTTGTCACTGAGAATCAGAACTCGAAAGAATATTTAGAGGGTCTTTTCTGGGAGAACAAACATAAATTTCTGTCACATATATACATACTAGATGTAAAAACAAGAATAATAAAAATATGTAATTTTAGATAGAGCCAAATCTGGCCATCATATGCTTCTAAGAAACGATTCTTTTTTCAATAAATCTTGGATGTTTTGGATCCTCTGATGAAAATAAGTAAATGGAAAAAGTTTTTGTAAACACCAGTCAGAATGTTGCAATAAGTCTTCTAAGCCACACAAACAATTATATAATTTGCTTTTTTTTTTTTTTTTAACCTTGAAAAACAGAGCTGAAGGAGATTTTTGGGATTAGTCCCTGTACTTTATCCATTTACAAAGTTATGCCCTCTCAGCAGTGACTTTCTTTTAGGTTTGTGGAGTGTGATACCTTTCCTTTGGGAATGAATGTGGGTTTCCAAAGCATCTTTCTTTCCTTATTTTTAACTTCATAGAATTATCCAGGTATGAATGTAAAAATTTCTTACAGTGTTCTTTCTCTACCTGGAAGCCCTTAGTCTCTGGGCTTCTAGTTAAATTTTGAAACAGTAGGGGTTCTAGTTAAATTTTTAAAATTCAAGGCCGTTGCTGAATGTTTTGCAATAATAAATACTTCTTATTCCTTTTGTAAGCAGTTGTCCTTGTGGAAATCAGAAGTTTCCTGGCAATTGAGGAAAATATATAGTTAGACATCAAATACTCATGAAATCCTTGTTCTTTTACACTATGAGATTCATTAGTGTTGCTCATGGATCTGAAGACAGCTTTTTCCTTTTCTCTCAGCCACTGCCAATATTTATCTCTCATTTCTTCTGTTTCCCACAATTGCCCACCTCTAAACATTATCAGAATTGACCCCAGGCATCTAGACTTTAAATGAGATTGTAACTTTTCCATTTGGGCTTGTTTCATTAAACAAATATGTGGGTGCTACATGATTTTGCAGCAGATACTATTTATGTGGGAGTTGGATTTGTACTGTGTTTACAGCTAAAGAGAAAAAAATTCAACACTTTATTGGACATGTACTAGCATGTGGGTGAGGTTGAAGAAAATAATTGAGTGTTGAAATCAAACACATGCCTGGGAAAATATTCCTTTCTGATGGAACATGCAGGAAAGGCCAACAGCTGGCACACATGGAGGTCTTTAAGGGTTAGCCTCCTTTTTCAGAATGTTCCTTCAGAATGCTCAACCTCCTAACTGGCGTGCATTGCTCCAAAAGAATTCAAGGCAAACTTCTGTCCATTTTTAAGCAAGACATTTTACCACAAAACAAAAACCATGTGTCTTTATTCCATTACATATGATCTCTCCCACACCTCTAAAAGGCATTTATCTATTTGTCATCTCTCCCTCTATCTCTCCCCATCCTTCCATCCATCCCTTTATTTATTTTCAGGGGATGAAGCATGCTTAACATTTCTGATCATTTTTTGGGGGTAATCTCATTGCAAACTACCACATTCTGGTAGTTTTAACACTGACTGTTTAAAATATGCCAGTCCTAAGATCAAGGACTTGCAGGTCTTTTTCACTGCTTTATTCCCAGTCCTAGAACAGGGCATGGCACAGAGCAGCTTCTCACTAAATATTTATTGAATGAATCAATGAGTGATTTGCGAATGATACTTGTTATACAGAATGGCATGATTTTCTTTCTCTCACATTGACTTCAAATGGAAACATCTCAGAAATCTAAAAATATCTCTACCATGTAGGTTATCTTTGCACACAATCTTCAAAGAAGAGAAATAAAAATATAATAATTATATAATTTTGCTCTGTGGAATCAGTGGACCCCAACTTAGCCATCAATTAAGGCAGGTAAAAATCCATCTCCATATTTTCTCCTCATCTCCAACTTCCACCCCAAATTAGAAGAATCTACAACTTTCCAAAGTATATACTTTTGGCACCTGATGCAAAGAACTGACTCATTTGAAAAGACCCTGATGCTGGGAAAGATTGAAGGCAGGAGGAGAAGGGGATGACAGAGGATGAGATGGTTGGATGGCATCACTGACTCAATGGACGTGAGTTTGAGTAAACTCTGGGAGTTGGTGATGGACAGGGAGGCCTGGCGTGCTGCAGTCCATGGGGTTGCAAAGAGTCAGACACGACTGAGCAACTGAACTGAACTTAAAGAATCTTATCACCTGAAAAATCTTACTATTTTTTTTCTTTTTTTGGTGAAAGCTTTTTATCTTATTTATGTTAACTTTTTCCTCTCTTTCTCTCTTCCTTCCCTTCTTCCACCCTCCCATCATGTCTGCCTCTTCCTTCTTTCCTTCCTCCCTCCCCCACTTCTTCCCACCTCCCTCCCTCTCTCTCTTTCTTGTTTTTTTACTAGTACCAGAGTAAACAGTAGCTCTATACATCAAAACCTCTTAGATTAACAGGTTATAATTTTCAATTTCCCAGGCAAAACAATGTGTGTCAGTCTTTTTTGCTGAATCTTAATTTACAACTGTGGAAATGTCTTTAGTCTTTATATGCACAATTCTTTTCTGAAGTGGATTACTGGTTGAATATATTACTTTGGGGAGAGTGAAAATGGGATTCTCTGTGTTCAGCAAATTGTTCAACCCAACATTTGCTGAGAATTGTGTGAAGAGCAAATAAATTTTCAAAAATAAATAATAAAGATAAAAGAGACTACATTTTTAGCTTGGAGTTCAAGTTGTGGCATGTAAAGTTAATCTTACAGAGTAAAAGAGTATAGAACAGTGTATAATTCAACAGAAGGGTTAGACTTATAAGCAGCAGTGCCTTTAAAACTCTTCAGATATGGGAGGAATTAATTGTGTGGCTGGAATGAATTGCCAGGGAAGCTGCTGCGACTTAATTGTATGAACCATGTGGTTCTAAATAGTGTTCTAATTCTAGGGTTTAGTTCCTCATAACCCTGGAGGTAGTGTATTGCCTGGTATAGGTTGCTGATTGAATATTATAAACCTGTTCTCTGAAGACTATATGAGTGTTTGGGGAACTCTCTGAGGTAGGGTGGTTGAGTTGAGGGGCAAGGTTACTGGGAATACTATTATAATAGCTGTCATTTATTTTCAGGTATCATAAGTGCTTTATTTTCATGTTCTTATTTAATTTCATAGTTCTTTGAGGTGATATTATCTCTATTTTATTTTTGAGAAAAATTCATCTCAGAGAAGATAAATAACCTGCCCAAGATCTCAGAGTTGGTTTAGGGGCAAAATAGGATTCTAATACAAAGTTTCATGACTCCAAAGTCCAGGCCATGTCTTTCCATCTAAAATGAAAAATATACCAATATGAAGGAGCAACTTATTATATTTTTCTAATTATGAAAAGCAATATACTTTTATTGTAGGAAATTTAGAGAGTTAAAATAAATGAGGAAATAAAAATCACCTACAGAACTGTGTTTTGATGAAGATCTGTTCAATTTCCTTTTAGTCTTTTCCTGTGTCTTATATTTATATGTTTTCATCTATATCTGTATTTATTTATGTAGATATATATGAAAAATATGTGCACCAATGTGGAGGGACATTCTCTCTGTATATATACACATACATAACTGGAAATATATGGCACATAATAATTTTACAGTCTGCTTCAACAAACAATATAGTACTAAATTCTTTGAAACAAATATGCTTAATGATTACTTAATGCTTTATGGATTATATATACTATAACGTACCTATTTTTGGATATTTTGATGGTTCCAACTTATTTTAGTCTGGTAAGTGATAGTCTGGAGCTTCCCAGGTGGTGCAGTGGTAAAGAATCAGCCTTCCAATTCAGAAGATGCAAGAGACATGGATTCAATTGCTGGGTTGGGAAGATCCCCTGGAGTAGGAAATGGCAACCCACTCCAGTATTCTTGTCTGGGAAATTCCATGGACAGTGGAGGCTGGTGGGCTACACAGTCCATGGGGTCTCAAAGAGTTGGACACTACTTAGCAACTGAACACATACAAGTAATAGTGTGGTCAACACTGTGGTTTAAAAGTATCTGAATCTCAGATTATTTCCTCATGAGAGAGACTTAAAAGTAAAATTACTGGATATAAACACAATTTTTAAAGCTCTATATTCATAGCCAAGTTGACAACCCCAATTCATACACTTATATTCAACATAGGGGTGTGCCAGTATCATTCACTGCATGCTTAGTCGCTTCAGTCAAGTCTGACTCTTTGTACCTTATGGACTGTAGCCCACCACCCTCTTCTTTCCATGGGATTCTCCAGACAAGAATACTGGGGTGGGTTGCTGGGCCCTCCTCCAGGGGATCTTCCCCACCCAGGGATCAAACACAGGTCTCCTGTGGTAGAATTGAAGGCGGATTCTTTACCGCTGAGCCACAGGGGAAGCCATTACTCACTGCACATATTATTAAAAATCACTTGGTAATTTTTGGTTAAAATGGTATATTGATATTTTACATCCTTAATAGTGTTTAAACCATTTTTATATGTTTTTAACTTAATGTCATCTTCCAAGGCATCATGTTCATCATTTTGTCTCTTTTAGTTGGCTTCTATAATGTGACTTACTATTTACCTCACTATCAGTATCTCTATCTTTTGGCTCTTTATTATGTGACCTTGAAATCACCATGCCTGAATTTATGTCAGTTTTTCTGACACAGGGACATTGGCCTTTATGTGGTTTATGGGAACAGCTCTAAATGAGTGGCATAAGTCTTTGCCTGTCCTTACCCCCATCTAGCTGCTACATGCAGGTTCAGCCTCCTCAGCCAGGGAACTAGTGGACACTAAGTGGACTGATGTCTGTAGCCACATCTTTATTAAAGGTAGGGTTTGGCAGACATTTCTCCAAAGAAGACATACGGATAGCTAACAAACACATGAAAATATACTCAACATCACTCATTATCAGAGAAATGCAAATCAAAACCACAATGTGGTACCATCTCGTACCAGTCAGAATGGCTGCCATCAAAATGTCTACAAACAATAAATGCCGGAGAGGGTGTGGAGAAAAGGGAACCCTCTTACACTGTTGGTGGGAATGCAAACTAGTACAGCCACTATGGAGAACAGTGTGGAGATTCCTAAAAAAAACTGGATATAGAACTGCTATACAACCTAGCAAACCCACTGCTGGGGATATACACCAAGGAAACCAGAATTGAAAGGGACACATGTACCCCAACGTTCATTGCAGCACTGTTTACAATAGTTAGGACATGGAAGCAACCTAGATGTCCATCAGCAGACAAATGGATAAGGAAGTTGTGACACATATACACTATGGAATATTACTCAGCTGTGAAAAAGAATGCATTTGAGTCAATTCTAATGAGATGAATGAAACTGGAGCCTATTATACAGAGTGAAGTCAGAAAGAGAAACATCAATACAGTATATTAACGCATATATATGGAATTTAGAAAGATGGTAATGATGGCCCTATATACAAGACATCTAAAGAGACACAAATGTAAAGAAAAGACTTTGGGACTCTGTGGGAGAAGGCAAAGGTGGGATGATTTGAGAGAATAGCACTGAAATGTATATATTACCATATGTAAAATAGATGACCAGTGCAAGTTCCATGCATGAAACAGGGCATGCAAAGCTGGTGCTCTGTTGGGGTGGGGAGAGGGAAGGAAGGGTTCAGGATGGGGCGACACATGTACAGCCGTGACTGATTCATGTTGATGTATGGCAAAAACCATCACAGTATTGTAAAGTAATTAGCCTCCAATTAAAATAAATAAATTAATTTAAAAAAAGGTAGGGTTTGGAAATAAGGTTTGGTTGTCCAAGTGACTGGAAGCTACTGTTGTCTTGGTCTAGTGAGAGGCTCATACTGAGGCCTTTCCATCCATGTGTGGCCAGGCAATCCCAAAAGAGCTTCTAACCAAATCCTAGCCTCTCTTCTGCCTGCTGCATTCCCTCTAGTGTGGAAGATGAGTCGGCACCACTGTTCTGGGATTTATTTTGGACCCCCTGTCAGTAGGCCAGGAGTCTCTCTTATACTTGGTTTCTTCTTGTCTACTCCCTTGTTGGTAACCTTCCTCCCTGACAAGAACCAGCACCTTGCAGGAAGAAGTCTTAATGTCCTCTCTCCTGCCTGGCTCCTGCCTGTAGTCTATCACTGCTTGAGATGGACTTGAGTTTGGCTTCTCTCCTTTGGACTTACGACTTTGGACTCTGACTTCTTCCCTTTCCCCACTGCAGGATCTCACCACAGTGTTTCTTTATTTTCCCCTCTTATTCCCTACCTCCCTCTCTCCTTTTATCATTGCAAGATTGGATGTGGCTCTGAGCTGTGCTGGTAATGATGGGGACTCAGAGATCTGGAGTTCAAGCTACATATTCTAAGAGTGTGATCTGGTCAAGATATTTAAATTTTCTGAGTTTCAACTTATTAGTCTTTAAAGTAGATTTATTATTCAAATCAACATTGTACATATATACCAGATATGAGTACTAATGTTACTCACTTTACTAAATACATGAACAAGATGATTCAGGCTATGGATTCTCCTGAAGCCTCAGTTACCTCACTTTGGGAAATGTTAACTAGCTCCCCATGGTGGAAAACTATATCATAATAATTCTAATTGTTCTGTTTTTACTGTTTGCTCCCTGCATCTGTAACTGTGTAGCTGGGTTTGTTTCTAACCATCTGAAAGCTTTTAAGTTACAAATGGTTGTCCATGCTCCTACCAGTGCCACAATCTCCTCCAACTATTACTTGGGGCCCCTGGATCAGAGACCCTCAATATGAGGGTTAGGAGAATACTTTGCCTCAACAGTTTAGGGACCATGCCCCTCAACAGCAGGAAGTAGTTATGGAATGAAAATGATGCCCCTTTCCCTTGGCAACATAATTCTCCTAAAAGAAAAGAGGGGAATGAGAGAGTCAATTCCTAGGCAGGTTGATAAGAAGTCTGGGGTCCCTGAGGAGGAGAAAGGGATCTGGGGCTCTCAAGGAGGAGGAAAGAACAATTTTTTTTCCCCTCTACATTCCTTAGTCTTAGCCACATAAAACAGCTTTTTTCTTTAAGTCTGAAACTGATGATTACACAACAAACAACTCAGTTTAAACTCTGTACTGGGGATTATACAACAACAATGTATCCTTCTTGAGGACAGTTTCTCCTTCCTGAAAAACCTTCTGACTAATCCTAATATCTTAAAGTGTATATTATGGGAGTGGGTCTGGTAGGATATTTCTATTGTTAAGTTCTAATCCTGTTATCCTAAAGTGTAACTTGTGGGAGTGGGTCTGGTAAAATTTTCACAAACTTGAGCCATTCTTTTGATTTATTGTAATAATTAATTAAAAAGTTTATAATTTCCTTGCTAACACAAGCGAGGGGGACACTCTGTCCCCCTTATGATGTCTGTGTCAGAAGCTTTCTCTGTCCCTTTTCTTACTTTAATAAAACTCTGCTGCACACACACACATACACACACACACACACACACACACAAATTACAACTGACAGTGAAAACACAGTCCCTTTATTTGAGGGGCTGCTTTTTCTAGGAATAATGACAATACTGTGCTCATGGTACTATAAAAGTTACTCTTGTCTTTTTGTTCATTCTGGAAAAAACAAGCTTATACCTCATATTTGTGTCTTGAGAGAAACTCATAGAGTCTAAGCTGTTGCCCACCCAACATTTCTTCCAAAAACATATATGAGCAAAGGTGTGCATAATATTTACTGTCATCATGAAAATTAGTGAGATTTGGTCTTTTAATGTGCCAAGTATAAAGTTCAAGCCTATTATAAAAGTTACATGAATGTATGTTGATTTGCTTTTTAATTTTTTCAGCATATCATTGATTGCTTGTTACATGTGGAGTTGTGGGACATGAAACTTTTGATAAGGAATTTAGTTTGAGTGGATTATTTCAGACAGTTTTAAATGTGCAAAAAATTATTTTCTACTAATCATGTATATAGTAGTTACTTTTTCAAAGAGCGATATAATAGCTTTTATTAATGATATCTATCCATGAAATAATGTGTGCATATCTTATCAGTAGACAGATCATCACTTTTTTTTTTTTTTTTTTTTTTTTTTTTTTGCAGATCTGCCAACTTAAGACACTTCAGGGTCAAAAAAGAAATAACTTACTAAAAATTAAACAAATTATGACAAATTTGCTTTCTTAATTTCTAAAAATTGTGTTTGACAATTGACAACTGTCAGTCCATTCAGGCTGCTATGAAAAATTACTAGGTGACTGATAAACAATGAACATTTATTTCTCACAGTTCTAGAGGCTGAGAAGTCCAAGTTCAAGGCATCAGCATGGTTGCCTTCTGGTGAGGACTCTTTATGGTTCATAGCTGGTGCCTTCTCCCTGTGTTCTCAGAGGGTAAGAGAGACAAAGGATATCTGTGAGGTCTCTTTCATAAGGGTACCAATCCCATTTATGAAGGCTCTACCCTCCTGATTTAAGCAGCTCCCAAAGACCCCACCTCCTAATATCATCACATTGAGCACTGGAATTTCAACATATGAATTTTGGGGGACAGAAATTTTCAGACCATAACAATAATTATATTGTTTGACAATTAGTCATTTCTTTGGAGCAGAGAAAGTAGAACTCTGCATGAAATCTGATAACGGGTTAAAGTTACCTCCTATGGTCTCCTCTTACTGCATTATTCTCTACCTTCCCAGTTATGAACCTGATGTGGAGGCAATGGGAAAGTAATATAAGGATGGTGGCAACACAGGGTCTCACTTGAATTCTGCTGAAATAACTTCACCATCATAATCTTACAACAAAATCATCACATGATAAAACAGATGTTGGGGAATAATGTTATTTCTGTAGTGCTTTAAATTGGGTGCTAACATGAGGCTCACTTCGATGGAGAATTCATGTCATGGATATCTTTTGAAAAAAGATATTATAACTCAATTTCTACAGATGCTCGTTAAAAGTATTTTGAAATTATAACATTATATGATTGTAGGATTCTCAGGCTCCCTGCAGACTTATACTGAAATTGTGATATCTTTATTACTTCGTGTTTATTGTACATAAGTGTTTTCTAACAGACCTTGAACTTCCTGCTCACAGTGAGAAGTTTATACTTACTAAAATAGGAAGACTTGCTGGCAATGTAAATCTATACCAAGAAGAGTGTTCCACTGTTTTAAACATGAAGCTTCTACAAAATAAGGACTAAATTGTGAAAAGATAATTTCACCCAGTATAAACCTGAGAGACCTATGAACCATTCTGGTGATATTTATTTGTAGGAAGTGGGCACTCAATAAAGCTTACTGATTGACTGACTGTATTCCATAAGTGATGTTCTCTCCAAACAATTCAATCCAACAGAAAAACATAGGATACAATCTTTTCCGTAAAAGTATTTATAATCCTGGTGAAAATTCACACAAAAAGAAACTTAAAAATACAAGGCACCAGACGATCAGAGAGAAGATATATAATACAGGTGGATTCAGCTTAATGTGCCATGAGTAGAGGGCATATTCATTTAGTCTTGGTTAAATGGCCATCACTGAATGAGATGAATAAAATAGAAACAAAGCTAGTGAAAGAACAACTAAGCTTATTTTTTTGCTTTTTTGGATCATGTCCTGAGATAGCTACTTCACAAGCATTTTATTAAATCTTTACAATAATCCCATGAACACAATTACCCTATTTTATAGATGAGTACACTGAGGCCTAGAGAAGGTAAGTAATTGTCACACACTGAACAGCTAAGAAATGGCAGAGATGTGATTTGATTTGGTATCTGTTTCAACTCAATAAGCTCTATTGTTTTTCTAGGGTCTGGTGAGATGTTTGCTTAGCAGAACTTACAATGTTTACAATTGGGATGGAGGCGCTGCAAACAAAATGAAGGAGAGTTAGGGCTCTTGCCAATCAATGCATACCCTATGAATTACCCTATTACTCTAAGTATATTTGTAAACTCCATAACTATGGCTGTTTTTTGAGGGTGTGTATTTTTTTTTTAACCATCCCAGAGCCTTGGGCACGAATACAGTGACATCATTAAGAGACTAAGGAATGTGAGGACTGCAAAGGAGGAGTAGAGACAATGATAAAAATATTTTCTGCCTTTCTATTATACAATAAATTGGGGAAGTAGAATATTTCTAAAACATATTGGATGAAATACTGTTTATTGAGGCTTAATCGTTGTGGTCCAAGGTACTGAAAGGATCCAGTGCATTTCAAAATTTTCCTTGTATAAAACATGAGTTTGCGGGGGAGCAGAGGAAAGTAAAAAGAGAATTTTTAAATGCATTTAGGGAATGCATTTAAATGGAAAGTTAAGTACTGCTTTAACTATGTGTGTTTCTTTTACTGTGATTACACCAGTCAATAAAATTCTAAAAAAAATTTAGTGACTGTCGAAATATAGTTTTGGAACGTTTTTTGGAAGTGGTATGGAAGAAGGCCTAAAGTGTACATTATTTTTTTACACAAGATGCTTCCTGGAGACTGGTGCTGATGATTGCAGTGGAGTTCCTATCTTCAAAGTCCTAATAGTAGCTTTCTTAGGCAGCAACAAAGGTTGGATTTCATTCTCTTAATGATTCATGCTCTCTGGTGACCCTTGAGGAAAATGATCATTATTCTTTGCATGATTGTGGCTGCTGAGAATCAAGGTTCATTTCAAGCTGCTTGTTTATCCCAGTTGGACTTTACTAACTTGACATACTGAACTTGGAAAGTTTGTAGAGAAAAAAGAGAGTAGGGAAATGCTAGAAGCATTTCAGCTTTCATTGAATGATATATACTAATCATAGGCAAATTTGTAGTTTTAAAAAAATCAAGAACTTAAGGACTTATCATAAGATTGCAGTTCTATTCCTTTTGAGTGCTGTAAGTATATTTCCACTTAAAATAATAATAATAATAATCTGTTTCGGACAGCCCCTTTTATATATTAACCTATCACTGTTACCTTTGAACAGTTCTATAATCTCTCATGGTGCAAATGTCTCTGTTTAACTAACACTCTTTATTTTATTACATTCAAAATGTACTTGTGAAAATGAAAGTGCTTTGTATTGCTGTTATAGCTCCAACAATGTGATTATTTAGCACTTTTCAGAGACTGATTTGCTCGTTAGTATTTATACAGCCCCAAGTACCTGCTATGAGCATTGGAAAGGTGCAAACAGCATTGGAAGGTTGGAATTATTTAGCATGTTTTAGAGCAAGTATGACAAGGACTAACAATTAGAGGGGAACAAAGAGGAACATTTCTAGAAAGTGACACTTTTGGGGTCCTGTTGTCAAAACCCTCTGAACATATATAGAACATAATCAAATAACCACTCACTGCATCTGAAAACCAAATTCTGGTTGATGAAAAAGTTAAGGTCTAAACCACTAGACCATTCAAGCATGACCTAAATCAAATCCCTTATGATTATACAGTGGAAGTGAGAAATAGATTCAAGGGATTAGATCTGATAGACAGAGTACCTGAAGAACTATGGATGGAGGTTCATGACGTTGTACAGGAGGCAGGGATCAAAACCATCCCCAAGAAAAAGAAAGGCAAAATGGTTGTCTGAGGAGTCATGAGAAAAGAAGAGATGTGAAAGGCAAAGGAGAAAAGGAAAGATAGACTGATTTGAATGCAGAGTTCCAAAAAATAGCAAGGAGAGATAAGAAAGCCTTCCTCAGTGACCAATGCAAAAAAGAAAAAATAGAAGAAAACAATAGGATGGGAAAGACTAGAGATCTCTTCAAGAAAATTAGAGATACCAAGGGAACATTTCATGCAAAGATGTGCACAATAAGGGACAGAAATGGTATGGACCTAAAAGAAGCAGAAGATATTAAAAAGAAGTGGCAAGAACAAAAAAGATATTCATGACCCAGATAATCATGATGGTGTGATCACTCACCTAGAGCCAGACATCCTGGAATGTGAAGTCAAGTGGGCCTTAGGAAGCATCACTATTAACAAAGCTAGTGGAGGTGGTGGAATTCCAGTTGAGCTATTTTAAATCTTAAAAGATAATGCTGTGAAAGTGGTGCCTTCAATATGCCAGCAAATTTGGAAAACCCAACAGTGGCCACAGGACTAGAAAAGGTCAATTTTCATTCCAATCCCAAAGAAAGGCAATGCCTAAGAAGGCTCAAACTGCTGCACAATTGCACTCATCTCACATGCTAGCAAAGTAATGCTCAAAATTCTCCAAGCCAGGCTTCAACCGTACTTGAACTGTGAACTTCCAGATGTTCAAGTTGGATTTAGAAAAGGCAGAGGAACCAGAGATCAAATTGCCAACATCTGTGGGGTCATTGAAAAAGCAAGAGAGTTCCAGAAAAACATCTACATCTGGTTTATTGACTATGCCAAAGGCTTTGTGTGGATCACAAGAAACTGTGGAAAATTCTGAAAGAGACGGGAATATCAGACCACCTAACCTGCCTCTTGAGAAACCTGTATGCAGGTCAGGAAGCAACAGTTAGAACTGGACATAGAACAACAGACTGGTTCCAAGTTGGGAAAGGAGTATGTCAAGGCTGTATATTGTCACCCTGCTTATTTAACTTATATGCAGAGTACATCATGAGAAATGCTGGGCTGGATGAAGCACAAGTTGGAATCAAGATTGCTGGGAGAAATATCAATAACCTCAGATATGCAGATGACACCACCCTTATGGCAGAAAGTGAAGAAGAACTAAAGAGCCTCTTGATGAAAGTGAAAGAGAAGAATGAAAAAGCTAGCTTAAAGGTCAACATTCAGAAAACTAAGATCATGGCATCTGGTACCATAACTTCATGGTAAATAGTGGAAGCAGTGTCAGATTTTATTTTTCTGGGCTCCAAATCACTGCAGATGATGATTCAGCCATGAAATTAAAAGATGTTTACTCTTTGAAAGAAAAGTTATGGCCAACCTAGACAGCATATTAAAAAGCAGACACATTACTTTACCAACAAAGGTCCATCTAGTCAAAGCTATGGTTTTTCCAGTAGTCATGTATGCATGTGAGAGTTGAAGTATAAAGAAAGCTGAGAAAGAATCGATGTTTTTGAACTGGTGTTGGAGAAGACTGTTGAGAGTCCCTTGGACTGCAAGGTGATCCAACCAGTCCATCCTAAAGGAAATCAGTGCTGAATATTCATTGGAAAGGCTGATGCTGAAGCTGAAACTCCAATACTTTGGCCACCTGATGCAAAGAGCTGACTCATTGGAAAAGACCCTGATGTTGGGAAAGAATGAAGGTGGGAGGAGAAGGGGAAGGCAGAATATGAGATGGTTGGATGGCATCACTGACTCAATGGACATGAGTTTGAGTAAACTCTGGGAGTTGATGATGGACAGAGAGGCCTGGCGTGCTGCAGTCCATGGAGTGGCAAAGAGTTGGACATAACTGAGTGACTGAACTGACTGATCTACTCAGAAAATACAGATGGAGGCCCAGTGTTGCCTGATGCGTTGTAGGATGACAAAAGCTTTGTTCAGCCTACCCAAATGCTTACAGAATGCCAAGCAGAAGAAATATGTTATTTTAGGTGAGTACATATTTAATAGATTACACCCAAGTGTTCATCCTTAATATTTTCCATTTCCAAAGCTTTAGAGTTTATTTCTAATTTATACTTTTTGAAAGAAGAAATTGCTTTTCAATTGAGTTCAGTTCAGTTCAGTTCAGTCGCTCAGTCATGTCCAACTCTTTGCGACCCGATGAACCGCAGCATGCCAGGCCTCCCTGTCCATCACCAACTCACGGAGTCCACCCAAACCCGTGTCCATCGAGTCGGTGATGCCATCCAGCCATCTCATCCTCTGTCGTCCCCTTCTCCTCCTGCCCTTATTCTTTCCCAGCATCAGGGTCTTTTCAAATGAGTCAGCTCTTTGCATCAGGTGGCCAAAGTATTGGAGTTTCAGCTTCAACATCAGTCCTTCCAATGAACACCCAGGACTGATTTCCTTTAGGATGGACTGGTTGGATCTCCTTGCAGTCCAAGGGACTCTCAAGAGTCTTCTCCAGCACCACAGTTCAAAAGCACCAATTCTTTGGCACTCAGCTTTCTTTATAGTCCAACTCTCACATCCATACATGACCACTGGAAAAACCATAGCCTTGACTAGATGGACCTTTGTTGGCAAAGTAATGGCTCTGCTTTTTAATATGCTGTCTAGGTTGGTCATAACATTCCTTCCAAGGCATAAGTGTCTTTTAATTTCATGGCTGCAATCACCATCTGCAGTGATTTTGGAGCCCAGAAAAATAAAGTCAGCCACTGTTTCCACTGTTTCCCCATCTATCTGGTATGAAGTGATGAGACTGGATGCCATGGTCTTAGTTTTCTGAATGTTGAGCTTTAAGACAACTTTTTAACTCTCCTCTTTCACTTTCATCAAGAGGCTCTTTAGTTCTTCTTCACTTTCTGCCATAAGGGTGGTGTCATCTGCATACCTGAGGTTATTGATATTGAGTTACTTCTATGGTAATACTTGAGTTAGATTTTCCTTGAAAGCAAGACTGGAGATAGCTAAGAATCACTTGGATATGGCAGCTTCTACAACGTGAGAGCTGTGATCAAAATCTGATGGGACTGTGCTAGCTAAAATTTCCAGTTATCTCCGTACTTAGAGACCACGTTAGGCTGAAAAGCCCTTATATATTGTGCATTTTGCACCTTCCTTGCCATATATATTTTCTAATCTTAGACTATCAAGGGTGACTGTGTAATCTGCTGACCCTTGACCCAGTGGTAAAGAGAGACAAGCAGAGTATTTTGGAAGTTCAAAAATAGGCCTTCACAAAGGAGAACTATAGCCCCCGGCATTATGACTCTGATCTTTTCTCGATGCTTAATCTATGACTGAACTATAGTCAGTCAGGGAATTGTTAGTGAACTACAGTGCATCAACATAATAGAATATTATGCAGCCTTTACCAATTGTAACTGGAAAGAAAGTACACATGTATATTAATAGTTTACAAAATAATTGAAAACCATATTGCAGATTGATGCGGACACCAGGAAATAGCTGCATAAAGTATCAGTAGGAACTGGAATGTAGTTGACAAAGTTGAGAATAGAGCTACAGTTGATTTATTTGGGGATTAACTTTTGCTGTTTTTACAAAAAGTCATTTACTATAGTATCATCATTTCTTCAATATGTAATTTTTATACAAACAACCCACTGGTAACTTGGTATAATTTGGGAAACTATGAAGATTATGAGTTTCTAAAATGCGTGTGCTTAGAAATAGCACTGAGGCTAAAAGACTAAAACTGGGCCAAGATCATAAAGACAGTTTGGTTAAAGTGACTCTATCATATGTGCCGTGCTAAGTTGCTTAAGTCGTGTCTGACTCTTTGTGACCTTATGGACTGTAGCACTCCAGGGTCCTCTGTCCATGGAATTTTCCAGGCAAGAGTACTAGAGTCGGTTGCTAATATCTTATATATATTGTTATAATAAACCATTTTTAAAGAGCAGAACTGAATTAGTGCTTGCTTCCTGAACTGTCATGATAATCTTTCTTTTCTGAAAGAAGAGTGGCCAGGTATTTTACTAGGGGACTTTAAGTATAACAAGGGAGGATGTAATGGAAAATACTAATAATAATCACTCTAACAGCACAATAAACTGTGGAAAATTCTGAAAGAGATGGGAATACCAGACCACCTGACCTGCCTCTTGCGAAACCTGTATGCAGGTCATGAAGCAACAGTTAGAACTGGACATGGAACAACAGACTGGTTCCAAATAGAAAAAGGAGTACGTCAAGGCTGTATACTGTCACCCTGCTTGTTTAACTTATATGCAGAGTACATCATGAGAAACACTGGGCTGGAAGAAACACAAGCTGGAATCAAGATTGCCGGGAGAAATATCAATAACCTCAGATATGCAGATGACACCACCCTTATGGCAGAAAGTGAAGAAGAACTAAAGAGCCTCTTGATGAAAGTGAAAGAGGAGAGTGAAAAAGTTGGCTTAAAGGTCAACATTCAGAAAACTAAGATCATGGCATCTGGTCCCATCACTTCCTGGCAAATAGATGAGGAAACAGTGGAAACAGTGGCTGACTTTTTCTTTCTGGGCTCCAAAATCACTGCAGATGGTGATTGCAGCCATGAAATTAAAAGACACTTACTCCTTGAAGGGAAAGTTATGACCAACCTAGACAGCATATTAAAAAGCAGAGCCATTACTTTGCCAACAAAGGTCCATCTAGTCAAGGCTATGGTTTATCCAGTGGTCATGTATGGATGTGAGAGTTGGACTATAAAGAAAGCTGAGTGCCAAAGAATTGGTGCTTTTGAACTGTGGTGCTGGAGAAGACTCTTGAGAGTCCCTTGGACTGCAAGGAGATCCAACCAGTCCATCCTAAAGGAAATCCGTCCTGGGTGTTCATTGGAAGGACTGATGTTGAAGCTGAAACTCCAATACTTTGGCCACCGGATGTGAAGAGCTGACTCATTTGAAAAGACCCTGATGCTGGGAAAGATTGAGGGCAGGAAGAGAAGGGGATACCAGAGGATGAGATGGTTGGATGGCATCACCGACTCAATGGACATGAGTTTGAGTAAATTCCGGGAGTTGGTGATGGACAGGGAGGCCTGCTGTGCTTGTTTCATGGGGTCGCAAAGAGTCGGACACAACTGAGCGGCTGAACTAAATTGACTGAACAGCTGCAAATGGACTTCCTATATTCTGTGACCTTTCAGAAAGTATTTTCTCGAAAGAAAAGTCAGATGGACTACAATGGGTTAGAGTCCTAATATAGAGCTTTGTGATTAAAAAAGACCTTTGAGATAACCTTTCAAGAAATTTCATTATAAATTTTGGAGCCCCAGTGGAACCTGGATATCAAATCAGGTTGTAAGAAGAGCTACTCTGGCTAAAGCATGGGAGCTATGCTAACTCACAACACTTGACTGACTTACTCTTGTTGAGACTGTCTCTGAGCTCCTAGATCATTCTGGTCTTTCTGGTTTCTACCATGAGACAACTTGACCTGAACTCCATTTCTAAATGAGAATCTGGGTCTCCCAGCCAATGGTCTTTATATTAAAATAATGGTTCTCAGAACTTTTATGGATTACCAGGACACTATGAAATAGTCTCTGTGACTGACAAAGGAAAGGAGTACTTGACAGGGGAGATGGAGAAAGAATTGGGGTCCTTTATCCTATTTTGACCAGAGCAGCTCCACTTTTACCTTCTTATATAATGAGGCTGATTTTAATATTCTAAAGAAAAGCATCCCATTGCCAAAAAGTAAAATATGAGTCAAGGAACAAGACTAGATGGTTCTTTCCTTACTCTATTTTTTTCTAAGTAGTCTAATCTTAAAGTGTCTGTATCTGTTATCTATTTCAGAGGTGATGATGGTGAAATACTGCCCCCCCCATACACAAGCATTTTAGGAAAAAATTGCTAAATAATGGAAGTTGGATGGTGAAACAAAATTCCTAACCAGAAAGTGGGTGGTTAGCAACAAGGACCATAGTGTTTCTGGCCTGGCCACATGGATTGATTTTACTTTTTAAAGCTCCATTAATAGCTGAAGACTATCCTGTGGTCTGGATTAGTGATTGCCTGTGTGTCTTTGTGAGGTTATTTTGTTTAACAGGCAGCATTCAACTTTCCTTTTAGTTCACTTCTATCTACAGGGGACATTTTGGATCACTTGCCTAGTCTTAGACCATCATAGAACTTGTGGATCACAAGTTGTGGACAGCTGTTCTGATCCATAACCAACAGGTTTCTTAAATGGAGAAGGATGGGCTGTTGATTGGCAGAAAAGGCTCTGATTACATAGTTCAAAGATAAAGTGAAAGGAAATAGATGTTGCCATGATTTATGGAGTGGGAGAAAGAGTGGGGTGTTCAGCTAGGAGATGAAGGAGAAGGCATGCTGTCAATACTCTGATGGGAAAATATTTTATGTGATAGATTACACTCTAAATAAAATCACTGGTAATTTTTCTAGATAAAGAATGGGTAGCCTGACATCTTACTTGCTTAGAAAGCATGTGCTTTCATGTTGCTTATCATGAAAGCAACAGTGATACTACAGCACATGTATTTATGTTATTCCTGTGGAATGCTAATGACTATGATGCAAGTTTTTTTCAAACTAACCTATAAATTTAGAGAAGCTAGTCAAGTAGGAGAATTTTAAAAGTATTATAGTAAACACTGATAAAGTAAAAAGGTTTGGCTAAATTTGCAGGTAACATCTCATGTCAGTGAAAGTTCTTTGTCTGTTTGTGACTGTCTTGCATGTTTGTTTACATATTTGATAATTTAACTATCTGATCTAACAGATGAAATCTTTTAGGCCTCGTAAGAGTTAAACATATTAAAGAACCCCAAGAAATGGCTATTCTGTTGTTCAAAACCACCTAGGAAGTAACCTTTTTTTTTTTTGGACAGATTTTGAGTGCTTATAGAAAGCATAGAAAATGGTTATGAAAATGGTAATTTCTCCATTCCCTGTCTCCCCCCTTCTCTTTGGCCAGGTAGTCTATAGCCCCACATTCAGCAGGACATATGCTTTTTCTCAATCCTGAGGCTTTCTGAGGGGCATTTCCCCAAATTCCAAGCAGCCCTGAATTCCCAGGTTCCTGTGGAGCTTCACTTCCTTTTACATTGAGAAGTTACTCCCTTTCAGTTGTTTGGCTTCTTGGCTCTGCTTTGTGTGTAGGGGTGTGTTTTTCCTGTTTTCTAACTCACATTTTGTTTGATGGGGTTGGATTATCTTTGTCCAGATGGTCCCCAACCCAGGACATTTTTGCAGAGTATCTGTGAGCCAGAAACCACCAGGAATTCTTTTTTTTTTTTCTTTTGTTTCAAGAAGGTCCCTCAGTTTGCTCCATGTAAATCTCAAGGCACGTTCTCTCTGCAAAACAACTCTCTGAAAACGCACACGAGCACACACACATGCACACACACACAGTATTATTAGTTAAAAAGTCTATGGCAAATTCTTACAAAAGAAAACTATTAGAAAAGGATAAATTTTGCCTCCTCAAAGAGGCTGGAAAACCTTTCACTTTTGTGACTTTGCTTTTTAAGCAAAACTCTTGACTTCCAGAAATGCTGTTGGAGTACACGTTCCCATGTAGATACCCCACAGAAGCTCATCCCCAGGGCACAATATCAGCCTAACCATCTCCCACCACCCTAACCCAGAATCACGAGGAATAAACCAGATTGCAAAAGAAAGTTGTATGGTCTATTGGAAGCAGCATAATTTGTGTTTATTATGGTTTTTCAAGTGATACCATATTCCCTTTTGTCTCATTTCTGTATTGTACAGTAGACATCTGCTTACAACTAAAATGCCCTAGAAGAACTTGATTCCTTCAGGCTTGGTGAGGTGAGGGTAGAATAGGGGCCATTTCATCTAAATATTGCTTATAAAACCTCACTCCTGTAGCCTTTTACAGGACAGTCTTTCTTCTTTAGCACAGCACTCCCCTTTCCCCATTGTCTCCAGTGAGCAGGATCCATCTAAGTAAAGGATGTTGTTGTGTTGGATGACTACACTGATGAGGGCTTTTAACCGCTTTAACATGTTGCATCATCGTTATAGCTGTCATTGCGTTATTGGAATTTATTCTCAGCTCTGAGAAAGGCTTTTAGCTATGTGTCAGGCAGCACGTCAGCAGCAACTGCCAACAAGCATGGTTTATAGTCAGTCTTTTGGGGCTGTTAGAGTGCTGCCTCAGGCTGCTTTAGGTCTGAAAGAGGTTAGAACCACATGTTGGCAGTTTATAACCTACATATGCCCTTGGTCAAGCAAATCATTTTACTTTTAGGATTACAGACATTTTCAGTGGCATATTCCTGAATCTACTTTCCTTGATGAAACATAACTTTAAAGAGTGGTCTCCCTCTCACCACCTGCCCATCTTATTCCACCCTATATTTGTACTTCTGTTTCCCCTCAGAATTCAATCACTTTAAAGAAAAAAATCAGCCCCATTCTAGTTGCCTGACTCTAATTTATAGTGAGACAGAATTGCTTAGATTTGTCTAAAGGGATGTTTATTGCAGGATAGTTTGTAAATAGGGAATTGGATTAAGAATTATGGTACATCCCACTCAATGAAATGGTTCTTCTTAATCAATGGAATAAGAATGCATTCGTCCATAGACATTAAACATGATTTGTAATTGCATGTTAATAAAAAATTAATTAGCAAAAAACCAAGTTACCAACCCAAATGTCCATCAACTGATGAATATATAACTAAAATGTGGTATATCCATACAATGGAGTATTACTCAGCCTTAAAAAGGAGTAAAGAACTGATACATGCTACAAAATGTATGAACCTGAAAACACTATGTTACATGAAAGAAGAGAGACACAACAGGCCACATACTGTATTATTCCATTTATATGAAATGTTAATAATAATCAAATAAACAGAGACAGAGAGTAAATTAGTGGTTGCCAAGGGCTGGGCAAAGGAGGGAATGGGAATAACTGCCCATGGCTATTGAGTTTCTGGAGTGGTGAAAATTTTCTGCAGATATATGGTTGTAGACCGTTAATATACTAAAAACCACTATACTGTATACTTTAAAGGGTTGAATTTTATGTTCTATGAATTATATTTTAATGAAACTTATTTTAAGAAAGTCTAAAAAGAAAAAAGCAAATAACCTAACTCAATGTACTTATTTTATTTTTATAAAAACAAAATATAGTAAGATTAATAAAAAGCATATGATTATTTATATACAGATAAAATTAAATATATCAATTATATATACTAATATGTATTGACAAAAAGACTAGAAGTGTATGCTTACCACTATGGATGGTATTATGAGAAAATTGCATTTTGCAATTCTTTGTGTTTATTTGATTTTTTCTAATTACAAAAATTCTGCTCTTAATCTTTATTATAACTTTGAAGATGAATATCATTTTTAAATTTAAGAAAGAGGAGGATAAATGATGGCTACTTTAGACATACTTTAAAATGTTTCTCTTTTTATTAGAGGGGTGCTGTAGGCCTGGGAATGGAGAATCAAATGGAAATCTTATAATTTGGTACTAAGAGCAGCAAGGTCAATTTCTTGTTCCTCTACTTCCATTTTCTCCCACTTAGAAAATAGGTTTTAAATGCATGTGATAACATGTAGGCCATTTATTGGGAATGCCAGGAGAATCAAATTAACAAAAATTTTTATGGAAACATTTAATGTTTCCATTATAATTTTAGGCATATGTAACTAAAGAGCACATAGCTTCTAAGGTCCCATATTTAAGAACTTGTATTTTATGGAAAAAGGATGGATTTCATTAAAAAATGTGTAAACAATGCTTTGATTCGAATAGCTGGTGCATATTCATCTGCCCATAGGCAGATTACTAAATTAAATGACACATAGAAGTCATCTGAGCTATATGATTGTTAGTACCCTTGATCTTTGTTCTTTTTTATTTTGCACAAAGATGAGATTCCCTAGCACAAAAACTCATGTTCTTGTTTACCTTTGGTATCTAATTTTTCCTAAGTGATGTGACATCAGGATGACTTTTCTATTCAAAGAATTCATTATGTTAACTCATGTCCTGTAGTAATTCCTGTGTTAGTTAACATAATGCTAGCTGTAGTAATGAATAAATCCCCTAATTTCAGTATCTTGATGGAGGAAAAAATTATTTCTTGCTCAAGCAATAGTGTAACATGTGTGTTCAAATGGGCAGCTTTCAATGTGGTGAGCCAGGGACCCAGGCTCCTTCCTTCTGTCGACTCTACCAACTTTGAGATCTCTGTAGTCCTTAACCTCTAGCTGGTAATCTGAGAGAAAGAGAATCTGGAAAACAGAATGGGAGGTTTTTACGGCCCAGGCCTGGAAATGTAAACTTTCACTCATAGATCATTGGCCAGGCAATAGTCACATGACCATGCCTAACCAAAGGAAGGCTGGGAAATGTAGTCCACTGCAATCTCTTACCTAGGAAGAAAGGAAAGAGAATTGGGGGATAAGTAACCAGTTTCTGTCACAACTCTATCTCAAAGGAGACAAAATCTAAATTCTTTATTAAGAACTACAGGATCACTTACGGTTTGTTCCTGTTTATTTTAGAGCCTCATCTAGCCTCCTGAACTCTGTTCCATTCAGGTTACTAAATCATTGAGATCCTGAGGTGTTGATAGTTCATGTAATAATATTGTTTACCGGTAGCATAGTGACTAGCAATTATTTAAATCTTTTGATCTTCTTATCTTTAGTTTCATGAGACTAACCAGCTTTTATTAGCACCTTTCCCACCAAACAAAAAAGACAGTGCATTGTGAGTACTATTGCTTAACCACGGTTTGATGTGTTGTGGGATATGTGTTTCTTTGCATCCAAGCAAATCTTAAAGACTAGAAGACAAGGAGTTTCCATTTAAATATCTGAGAGAATTTGTTACTTTCCTAAAGTTATCTCTGATTTTTATCCTCTTATTCTTCTAGGTGGAAAATGGTTTAACTGGAATTGCCTAATATACTGGTTCCCACTTAAGAATCACTTGGGCAGTTTGTGAAAAAGACGGTTTCAAGACCTCATCAAAGAATCTGATTCAGTGAGACTTCTGTGGCATCTGAGAAGTACACTTTTATGATCCATTGGAAAATAATAAACTAGCAGATTAGAGAGTATAGATTAGTGGACAAGACTACTCAGGCAAATTTATTCAGCTCTATTACTGAATAGTTCTGCAGTCTTGGCAAGGCTTCTTAAATTCTATGAGTGGCTTGATAGGGACTAATGAAATGATACTAGAAGCTCCTGTTAATGCCTCACTTGCTTTGCTTCTAGAGGCCTGTCCCCACCCCTTCAGTATTCTTAACTGCACTACTGCAATTAGACTCCCACTCTATGCAGCTATAGTATGTGCTAATACATTTCTCAAGAATGGGTGATGTCTTCACACATGAGGGCTGAAAATTTGGATTTTAGAACCTGGAAAGAGTTTAGGCTCAATGAAATAAAAACCTAGAGTCCTGGTCCTTTTCTTAAATGTTCTCTTTTAAAGCCAAGTCCTTGGCTTCTTGCACATAGGGAGCCACTGGTGTGATGTAGCTGCTGAACATTCAACATTGTCACAGATTGCACTAAGAGATGTTACAATTCATATCAACGAAGAAAACTCTGCTACACTCTATGGTGACAACAATATGTCTGGAATCATGCTCCTTTGTGGAAGCACACTCTCCACCTAAACAAAAGCTTTGGTAATCTAGAGCACATCCAGAGGTGAATGAAAAAACGGCATGAGGTCTGGAAACAACCTCCCTTGAGAAAACATTCAGTCAAATTGGGAAGTTTAATTTTGCTGAAGAGAAGACTTGGTGGTAGCTCAGGGTGATGGGTCAAGAAGGCATTTAAAATATTTAAGGAGACAAAAACTGTAGGAAGACTAGACATATTATTTGACGCCTTAGAGAGCAGAATAAGAATATTGGTAGAGACAGATCATGGTAAATGATGTTTCCATGCTCAGAAATGTCCAGCTGTGGGAAGAATGGAGTCTGCTTATGACCAGATTTGGAGGTGGTTGTGAGCAGTATTTCTCTATCAAGAGTTAGTTAAGTTACATGGGGTTTCAGATTCTGTGGTTGGACTGAGGGCCTGGGTGACTTAGTGGCTGTGCCATGGTACTTCTGTTTCTGCTAATGCTGTAAAAAATATGTCAGGTGATTTTGGACTCATAATTTTCCATATTTTCATCTGTTCTATGGAAATAGTCCTATGAAAAACCAATTTACCTGCTTCTTGTGAGGGCAAATTTATAAAGAGAGTGGTTTTCTTTAAGTATAACTTTATCCTCTCCCATCCGAATTTGGTTGGTGGTCTTTCAGAGTAACTGGGCAATGTTATCCCTATTTCTCTGCTTCTTCCCAGCAGTGGAGAGAGAATACTGTTCCTTATTTCCATCTTTAAGAAGGAGAATAAAATTATTAGGAATTGGGTAAACTTTTGATGGTATTGTGGGCAAAAAAAAAGAATGTCTTAATCCTGTATTGGTCTAATCACTCTTCTCCAAAAGGTTCCTAAGACAAATATGCACACTGTGGATAACAGGAAATAAAGTACTCTTTTTAAAAATACCTTGGTAATAGACCCACAGACATAAAAAACGAACTTATGGTTACCAAAGTGAGAAGAAGGAGGGATACATTAGGACTTTGGGATTGACATACACATTACTATATATAAAATAATAACTCAAAAAGACCTACTGTATAGCACAGGCAATTATACTCAAAATTTTGTAAAAATCTATAAGGGGAAAGAGTCTGGAAAAGTACATACACACACATACACATACATATACACTGGGAGAATGCACACAAAACATTAGATTCACACCTAATAGGCTCACTAAAAGTTAGCTGTTTGATTTTGTTTTTCAGGGAAAAATAATCATGTATCAATTTAAAAAAAAAATCCTCAAATTCTTCAAATAAGCCCCTTCCTCTAAGAAGATCAAAATACTTTCCCACTTTTAATTATAAGTTGTCTTCATGGTATCTTGGTGATTTGAAATAGTTTAACATAAATGAAACATTTGGAACTCAGAACTAAGCCCAGTATGTATTCTCAGCATAAGAAGACTTTGATTTTTGGTAACATGCTTTAGGTGATATGAGCAGTGCCATATGGATAGAACCCAGAGGTGCTGCTCTCTCGTCCCCTGTATCATCCATGATGGGATAAACTGGTCTTTACTGCCAAAGTGAATCTGCATTTCTGTTGGCAGCATCATCTGACCCTTGAGACCAAACTTGTGAACCATCTTGCCGGTCACACTGGGCTGCAGAGCCAAAAGGAGAGAAGGGTGAGAGATAAGCGGTAGGCCTGGCATGTCTCTAGGGTCTGTAATAAACTTTCTGTCTCGTATTTCTTGTGACTACACTTGAGATTATCCATTCTAAATTCCAGAAACAAACAGGCCACCAATTCTAGGAATTCTGTTATTTAGAATCGCAGGATGTTACAGTTTGCAAAGACATTCAAGATCATCTTCTTCAGCCCCCTTAGTTTACAGATTACAAAACTGAGTCCCAGAAAGTTCAAGTAACTTGTCAAAGGCTATAGAACCAGTTACTGGAAAAACTCAGATTATAGTGAGTGTTTTATAACACAGTGGTTAAGACTGGTTAAAAACACAGTTTCTTGGAACCAGCCAGCCCCTGTTCAGATTACCAGTAACAGCATTCTCCCAAACAGGAAACTTATGAAAGCTAATTAAGTCCTCTCTGGCTCAGTATACTCATATGTACCATGGGTAATAATGGTTCCTACCTCACAGATTGTATGAGGTTTAAATTGGGAACATATAAAGGATTTTTAGAACAAAGCTTTGTACTTACTAAACACTAATGTAAATTCCCTGATGGCTCAGCTGGTAAAGAATTCACCTGCAATGTGAGAGACCTGGGTTCAATCCCTGGGTTGGAAAGATCCCCTGGAGAAGGGAAAAACTGCCCACTCCAGTATTCTGGCCTGGAGAATTCCATGGACTTATAGTCCATGGGATCGCAAAGAGTCAGACGTGACTGAGCAACTTTCACTTTCTTTAGATTAGAGTTCTTTCAGTCTGGGCACAAGATTTTAGGCAACAATATATATGAGTCACTAACTCTTACTATATAAAAACACATCCTGAATGTTAATAATTTTCAGCCCTTCCATTGACAACAACCTAATCTAAGCACCCTTCTCTCTCACCTAGATTACTACAGTAGCTCCCTCAATGGTCCTCTGCTTCCTTTCTCATTCTTTTTTCTAGTTATTGATTATTGCATAACAAGATAACCAAATGTTTGCTCACAATTTTATGGGTCAGAAACTCTGAACTGCTCATCAGGATGGTCTGTCTTTGCATTGTCTCCTCAGATTGTCACCTGGGTAGCTTGACTGAGTTTAGAGGAGCTACTTCCAAGATGGCCCACTCACATGGCCGGAAAGTTGCTATTGGCTCCTGGATATGAGTTTAGCCGGGGCTATCATCTGGGGCCTTGGTTCCTCTCCGTAAGCACTTTTCCTTGAGGCTACCTGGGCTTTCCCATAATATGGTGGCTGAATTACATATAAATGAACTTTCCAAGCCAGTAGAAGTAGAAACTTTTAGTTTCTGAATGCCTGGGTCTGAAAAACTGGCAAAGCATCACTTCCATTATATTTTATTTGCCAAAACTATCAAATAGCCAGCCTAGATTCAACGAAAGGAAAAATAGACCCCATCCTTCAGTGTCAAAAAATTTGTGATTGTCTTTAATATTCCATGTCCTTCTATAATCAGTTATTTTCAGAGTATAACAAGCTAGCTTTAAAAATGTAAATCAAATAATGTCACTTCTCATTGCTTTAAAGTCTTATATGTCTACCTACCATACTCAGGCTACAACTCAGACTTTACCATGGCCTATGAGGTTCTACACATAAGGTCTTTGGTTGACTTTCTAATGTCATATCCTTTGTCACCTTTTCAAATTGTGTTCCCTCACACTCTGTCTAAAATAGTGTCCTGTTATTTTCTACACCTGCGCCCCACATTATTTTTTTCACGCACTTACTACTAGAGGGGCTTCCCTGGTGGCTCAGTGATAAAAAAAAAAAAAATCTGTCTGCAATGCAGGAGATGCAGGTTTAATCCCTGGGTCAGGAAGATCCCCTGGAGAAGGAAAAGGCAACCCACTCCAGTATTCTTGCCTGGAATATCCCATGGACAGTGGAGTTGGCAGGCTACAGAAGTCCATGGGGTTGCATAACAGGTGGACACAACTTAGCAACTAAACAGCAGCATCATCATTACCTGATATATTCTATTCTTAGATATTGATTTATCCAACTCAGTCTCTAGAGTGTGAGTCCATGAGGGCAGGGCAATCCCTTATTTCCATTGCTAGAACAGTGTCTGGCACTTGAGTAGTAGGTGTTCTATAAATATTTTTTGAATTTATGAATGACATCTTTTGAATTTTTTCTCTCTAGGAAAAAAAGCTTCTGTTTTTGTGTACATTACTTTCTGCCATACTTTCTTTCCTTTGAGAGAGACTAGTCTTGGTGTCAATCAAGTTTATTCACCTATGCAGTAAAAGGAGGGAAAGCAAGATGAAAGATACACTGCTTTTAGCAGGGGAAAGGGTTGGAAATCAGTTGGCTAATAGTAAATGGGGAGTCCCACTATTAACTTAAGTGTTCAGGCCAGGTGTGTGTAATAAAAAGCAAATGATATAATCTGTGGTATTAAAGAGTTTGTGTGTGTGTGTGTTGGTCGCTCAGTCGTGTCTGACTCTCTGTGACCCCATGGACCGCGGCCCACCAGGCTCCTCTGCCCATGGAATTCTCCAGGCAAGAACACTGAAGTGGGTTGCCATTTCCTTCTCCAATTAAAGAGTTTAGGATTAGAGAAATGTCAATGTGATGATGACTCAAGTGTTGCAAAAAGTCTATGTGAAAATATTGTTGGCATTCAAATTGGACAAACTTGGATTCCTTTTTGTAGGCATAGACCCAATAATCAACTTGCTTATCCTCTTTGAAGCTTGGCTTCTTCATCTATAAAGGATACATACTAATATTCTCTAAACATTTCTGCGTCATTCTATCTGTTTAAAACGTGACTGCAGGTTTTTGGTCACTGCTTCCATTGAGAGGTTGAGGGGTGGGTATATTCACCCTCCCTTTAAACTTAGGCAGATTGTGTTAGCTTGGGTCAAAAAAGTACAGCACAAGTGATTGTATGCTATCCCCAAAGCTAGGTCCTAAATGGCCAGACAGAGTTCTCATCCTTGGAACACTGAGCTACCATGTAAGAAGTCTGACTACCCTGAGACCACCATGCTGGAGTGACCACATGTAAGCCTTCTGGTTGAGTCCTAGTTGAACTATTTTTCAGCCATCAGAGCTCAGGCAACAGATACGTGAGTGAAGAAGCCATGTGGATCCTCTGGCTATTCCACTTCTTGGTTACTGAGTCCCTCCCAGCCTTGAGTTACCTCAGCCAAGGCCCCAGACAAGATGAAATGAGAACAGTCCCCACAGTTCTCTTTCCAAACTCCTGACACACAGAATTCATGAACATAATAAACTATTTCAAGTCCCCATGTTTTGTGGATGGTTTGTTACACAGTGAGAGACAACTGGAATGGAATGGAAGCCACCCAACAGTTCTTGGTATGAAGTAGGTGACCTTAGCAGGTTGGTTTCTCTCCCCTTTCCTTCTAAATGTAATATGAGGTTTAAGAGGAGAGACATGCCTGCAGATTTTATGGAGTGGTCAGTTTTGAGTTAGGTCTTAAAGGTAGCATAGGATTTCAACAGGGAGATGAAAGGGTGTCACAGAGAAACATTCCAGGCAAGGAATGTTGGTGGGAGTAAGCGTGACCAGCACTGGAGACTTAGAGTAAGTCTTTAGATGACTCACTGTTAGAAGTATGCAGTGGTCAGCCCTGATTCCTGCAGACAGGAGATAAAACTGCCCAGAAGGAGGAGACTTCCTAAGTAGCCCCTGCTTTATTTTATGCTGAGAAATGAAATGTAGTGATCAGACCTTCCCACCTAGGCCTATCACCAGCCTCCAGGGCTAGTCCTCAACAGGAGTAAGTCATAGACACTGCAGGGCTGCTGGTATCCTCACCCTGGCCCCTTGCTTCTGGCTTGGATGTATTCTTTATGCCTGCCTTTTCTGCTCTCTTCTCTGGTCTAAACCTCAGGCTCTCTTCTTACCCATTCTCTTTTGTTTACTGCTGAAGACTCTCCCATTTCTTTATGGTCCAACATGTTTTTCCTCCTATTTCTTCTGTAGGTGTAGAAATAAAAATGCAATTTTTCCACTTTCTCAAGCTTTACCAAAACATGGACACCTTTTTAAAAGGGAGAGTATTTGTGTGTGCTTGCATATACCTACCATTCATGCTCACCTTTATTTCAGGAGGGGAATTCATACTAAAAACACTGTATTAGATGGCAGTCTTTTCAGAGTGAAGATCATGAATTTCAGGTAAATTATGATTCTTGCCTAAGACAGTTCTCAAGTGAAGATCATGACTTTCTGGTAAATTATGATTCTTGCCTAAGACAGTTCTCATGAGTTACCATGAAGGAATTTTAAATTCTTAGTGTGCAAGAAATCCTTTCCAGTTTACTGGGGCAGCAGAGTTGCCACCATGTTAGAATTGAATCTGAGAGCTGTATTTATTGAGCACTCCAGCCGTCTTTCCTTTCCCCACTAAGATGGAGCCAAGAGCCTGAGATTCCCCTGGGAACAGAATTCAGCACAACCTGATGGCAGAATTTTTGATCCTGGCCTGAGCAGTATTATCAGTCATTACATAGGCCAATTACAAGGCTCTCCTCAGCTACATAATTTTCTTACTTTATTCTTTCATAAGCCTGATGTCTTCTGTTTATAAACATGGCAAATTTTTCTTGGTATGTTGAATCATCATTAAAATCCCAGTAACTCTGATGTTCAAAGAACAGACTAGTATGGTGCTACTCTAAAGCAACTCTATATTTTCTTAATAATGCTTCTGTAAACCCTGCTGGCTCCTTCCCTACCCTTGGATAAAATCCTGGCTGAGCTTGGAAGTTATCCTCTTGTTTTCAAATAATAAAATGTTTTCTAGTCACTTTTGCTGGAAAGAAAAAAAAAAAAGCTAGACTCAGTCCCATTTATTAGGTTCAGTTTAGCATAATGATGAAAAGCAGGAACCCACACAAAGGTAAAACTTTAGGCCATGCAGGAAGAAGGCTAAAAGTGGCAAAGGGGACAGAATAGGGGGTACCTGAATGTAGGGGTACCTACATTTCTCAGTGTTATATATCTACCCTTCCTCTCCCAGCTTGCTAACCATGTTTCTGATCTTCATCCCCACATTGGCAGCTTGAAGTTGGGAGATGGGTACGAACGGGAAGAAGAAGGGACAGGCGAGGTCCTATACAACTCTTGTGAGCTGGTATTGGAGCACTGTGGGCTAGGCAGAAGTTTGAAGCAGATTCTCCTGTGGCATGTTTTCAAGTTTTTGAAACTTCCCTCAACAACTCATCACTGAAGATCTTTAGCCTGCTGTGTTCTATCACAAGAGAAGTACATTCTGGCTGGCTGCCTGGGTTACCTTCCTCTGGTCTGGGCATCTGGTGGCTTATCTCCAGCACATTTCTGCTGAGGTTTCCTTGCTCTCCCAGAGGATCCTTGTATTACTTTTCTACTGCTGTAAAAACAAAGTTGATGCTTTTGAATTGTGGTGCTGGAGAAGACTCTTAAGAGTCCCTTGGACAGCAAAGAGATCAAGCCAGTCAATCCTAAATGAAATCAGCCCTGAATATTCATTGGAAAGACTGATGCTGAAGCTCCAATACTTCAGTCACCTGATGCAAAGAGCTGACTCATTGGAAAAGACCTCATGATGGGAAAGATTGAGGGCAGGAGAAAAAGGGGCTACAGAAGATGAGATGGTTGGATGGCATCATCAACTCAGTGGACATGAGTTTGAGCAAACTCCGGGCGATAGTGAAGGACAGGGAAGCCTGGCATGTGGCAGTCCATGGGGTTGCAAAGAGTTGGATATGACTGAGTGAGTTAACAACAACAACAACAGAAGTACTACAAACTTAGTGGCTTACAACAGTGTAAATGTATCTTCTCACAGTTCTTGTCGGTCAGATGTACAGGCACAGCACAAGTGGGTCCTCTGCTCAGGGTCTGACTAGGCTAAAATCAAGATGTTTGCCAGAGTGGTGATCTTGGATGTGGTTAGGGGCTCTTTTTCAGCCTCACATGGTTGTTTGCAAGATTTATTTCCTTGCAGCTCAAGAACTCCCAGGCTGCATCTTCCAGGCCAGAAGGAGAATGTCTCTGTACCAGTTTGCTTTCTTTTAAGGCTCATCTAATTAGGTCAGGCCCACTCGGAATTTGTCCTTTGATCAACTCAGAGGATTAGTAGTCTAATCATGGGGGTGATATTCTATCACATTCATAGGTCTTGACCAATAGGGACAATTATACAAGAGGAGTGGTTTATATAGGGGTGTACACAAGGGGCTGGGGGGAGCCTAAAGATGACCATACCTCTCTTGGGAAGGGACTATAATTCCTCTCCACTCCGCTGTCATCTCTCTAATGTGGCCCATGTCTGAAATTCTCTTTCTGTAGCGATACAATTGCTTTCCAGCTATAGCTCTTTACTCTTCTACAGGCTGCTTTAGCTCTGACCCTTTCTGTTTCTCATACATGGCCCAGTTTCCTTTTACTTTGTCTCTGGAGACCTCTAACAAGCTCACCAAGTGATCTCCTGGAAGCCTCTCTCATTAGTACTGAGGTGAGGGTAGAAATTTCCAAAAAATTCCTCACTCCAATCTTCAATTCTTCCAGCCTTCTCAAATGATTTCTTTATATACCCATGAGCAGGTAAGGGGACAAGTGTCACAAAACAGTTTGAGGACACCTCTTTTGTAAATCCTGCTCAGGTTGTTATCTCACTTTGAAATTTGGGGATAATTGGCACCACTCTAGAGGTCTCAGTTGAAACTGAGACTGAAAGAGTTCCACAATATTCTGGTATTTGAAAATTATTATTGCTCACTTTTATTGAGTTCTTATTATGTGTTACACTCCACTAAGAACATAAAATGGGGAAACTGAGGCTTACAGGTTAAATTACTTGTTCAGAGCCACGTTGTTGATAAACAGCAGAGCTGTAATTTGAATCCAGTTCTGACCTCCCCCCAGCCCATGTCTTAACCACAATCTGTCCTGCCTTCCTAATATTTTTGTTCCCAACTTTTAATCCCCAAATAATCCCCAGATGATATCACTTGGGTTGCACTGAATGAAATTGCCTAGTGATAATTAGACTGCTGAATTTATCATTTTGGTTCTATCTCTTCCATGTGTTATATGTTTATGGGAAATCTCTTGACAAATACTGATACAGTTAGGGCTGTGTCTTTCCTCCTTCTCTGGGAAACATCCCCGGTGATGTTCTGATCGATTAGTTACAATCAACTGACTGCAGATCTGGCCCTTTGTTAACTACAAGGTGAAGAAAGCTTATCAAATTCAGAGTCTGAGAATACGATTGGGACAGTGGGCAAAGGCAATCCAAGAAGCACCTTGTTTATATCTCAGGCATTATTCTTATAAGCACCTAGGTTTATTTGGCAGTCTTTGAGCAGGTCACAAGTGGAAATTTTGAGAAATTCCATTCCACGGATGGAAGGCTAATTGTGTGTGGTATTGATTTGTTTGTCTTCCCTCTGTCACAACTAAAGAGCCCACACTTGGATGTGGATATTTATTGAATATATTTCATGACTGACTTTTTTGAAGCATCTGGTTGCCTTATGTTGATTCAGAACATTCACCACCCTGCTATACTCAGCTGTTTTTTTTTTTTTTTTTTTGGTCACAGGCAGAATCAACACACCAAATAGAGCCAAACCTCAGGATTGCAGGATACTCAGTCACTCTCTAGGGTGGAAAACGTGTCTTAGTAACAAGAAACTACCTCAAGGCATTTGAAGCTGCCAGCTCTCTTCGGCTTACGCCAAGGTGGCAGAGAACAGGGCAATGATTGCATCTCTTGTGGAAGGATTTCTGGGGTAACTTTAGTCCCATGGGGTTGGAAAGTTTTGGAATGGTACCAGGATAAGATTTAAGACCAAATGTGCAGGCAGGAAGGCGGGCTTGAATAGACTCTTTCTTGTTTAGCAGGACACTGAGTGCCATTTGTGAGCTAGAGCTTAGAAATATTCAGGTTTATACCAAAGATGTGTTGTTCCTGATTAGCCACAATTTCTTTTTTTCTGTAGCTTTTCATAGTGAGAATTTAATCTCAGGTTGCCTTCCCTTGTTATCAGATGAAATATTCTCAGGGAATGGAAATTAATTTCAATAGTTGACTAAATAAAACCCAGTTAAGAAGATTAATCTGCTCCCAGTGAAGCATGAGCCATACATTCTAGAACAATGCAGAAATGGCTTACTTTGGAGGGTCTGGTTTTATTCCTGTTACCTTCTCCATATTTCTGTTCCCTAATTAGGGAAACAGCCCAGAGGAAACTAAGGGGAGAATGGGTTGCCATTTGTAAGCTTTAAACAGTCACCGCAGGCCCATGGATTTAAGTCCATGGAGGAAGGAAAGTGGTGGAGAAACTCTGAGCTTGGATGGGGTTTTGTGGTTAGATATGATGCAACCAGAAATGAGTGTTGGAAGTTATGGTCTCCAGATGGTTCATGTCTCAGATCAGGCCAGAGATATCATTTAATTCCCTTGAGCTGCTTGTATTAAATAGGTCTGGGATAGAAAACACAACTAAGTTAGAAGTCTGTGGAGGAAGAGCTGAGTTCTGGGAAATTCCTTTCCATGTATCTGGTCTCAGCCCTTTGTGGGGGATTTTTCTGGGGAACAAGATTCCTGGGTAGTGAATGATCACCTTTATCAAACAAGATCCTTATTGGGACAGTGTTGACAAAAGGAACCTCACCTTTGCTGAGAACTAGTGATGTATCCTGAATTTAGTACACAAATAACTGAATGAGAATATACAGAGAAATTTTTTATCCTTGTTTTACAGAATGAAAACTTGAGTCAAAGAGTGGCTACATTGTCCAGGGGTGAGTGAGAAAGTATGGAACTAAAACAAATCTTCTGAATCCCATGTTTGGTCTAATACTGCACCATTGCAAAAACATCATCATCATAGTTAATATGTACTTAGCACTTTTAACATTTAAAACTTTTCATGTTTATTTCCTCATCTAAATAAGGTGGGTATAAATGAGATAAGAAGAAACTGAACTATTTGTCTAAAATCACTCAGAAAGTTAAGATCAGTATCAGAGCCCAAGGGCCTGGTGATTATTTCAGGGAATTGTACATCAGGTCTTACCTGGGAAATCTGAAGATGTGCCACCTAAGTTGTCAGAGACTTTTGTGGCAGTACTTTTTCTCAGCTCTTATTCAAGCTAGGAATGTGCTTAGTGCAATACTGTCCTTGAAGTGATATGAGGAGCATTTACTGAACCACTTTGCCCTTTTTCTTGCAGAAGAGGCTTTTTCTGGGTTATCTTTCTCCTAGCAAAGTTTCATTCTGGTCACTGTGTTACCTGGACAGAGAAAAGATTGCTGGTCAGAGCTGTTGTGTACTGCTGTGTAGGCTGTATATTGCACACAGAGTCTCTGATGTGTAGAGTGTCTTTGAAGTTGTGCAAATGGCAGCTGCGCCTAGTAGTTGATTCCTCACATTCTGACACTGAGCTGCCCAGAAAGAGCAGTAACTGGGGTGTTGGGAACAAGTTTTCCTTCTTACAGTGTATCAGGCTGAACTTCTACTGAACACATTTGTCAGTCCCTTGGATCCACTAGAGTCTCGTTAGATTCAGAGTTGTTCTGGGCCCTCTGATGATAGACAGAGATGCGTTACTTTGTTGAAGACCCTGACTAAGACAGCCTATTTCCTTGAATAGGAAAGGGATCTTCAGGTTCAGTGTTTCCCACTGGCCAAGTAACAGTAATGATTTATTATCTCTCATCTGTCTATCTTATCTATCTATCCACCTATTGATCTATCATCTATTCATCTACCCACAAAGAAGGGGGATTCATTCATTCTAAGGACTATCTGATTATAAGAGTATTTGGCCTTTCCTCTTCACTAATCTTGTTTCAATCTGCAACTACATTTGTTTATGTTCAACTCTCTTGAATAAGTATTGGCAAGATTTTATGGGCTTGCTCACATTGATTGTTGATGTAAAACAGTGAACAGTGTAAAATTATGAGGAAGCTTTGACATTCTCAAGGACAATATTTGCATTTTCAGGAAATTTGTAAATAGATGGGGCAAAAGAAGAAGCTTATGTGTCTTTCTCCTCTATGCTTAGCTCTTCTCATTTGATTTCTAAGCAATAACAGAAGGATGGCTGGTAACTTTTTATGTTTAGATTGAAAATAATATCACTCTGTTAATAATCACCTTTGACTGATGCAGCAGATTAGACTGCTTTATCGTTAAGAATGAATCTGCACAGGTTTTAAGGTTTATGAATTATAGACTTTTCTCTTCTAGAAAATATTAAAAATAAAATAACCTGGGTTTCTAGGTTTAAAAGATCATAGTCTGGTCAGAACTGCCAATTTATTTGTAATCAAAAGGCAATGGTTGTTCCATGATTCAGAAGCTACATTTGTGCCTTTATGAGTAAGAAACAGAAGAATTTAATTTATTAGAGACTGAGTGTAAGCAAACATTCTTGCATGATCACTTTTGTCTGCTGCCTTTGGTTCTGAAAACTGAATTCACTGCCATTTATTTGCATTAGAAAGAAAGAACTCTTCTTACATTTTCCTTGTTTGGCCATGCTCCATGGCATGAAGGATGTTAGTTCCTTGACTAAGGATCAAACGTATGCCCCTTGCAATGGAAGCTCAGAGTCCTAACCACTGGATCGCTAGGGGGTTCCTCTTCTTACACTTTTAGACCTGGGTTGTTGTGTACAGGCAAATGATTGAAGGAGTAAGAGAAACTACACAGGTAGTGCATGTGTTTGTTTGATTTATCTTCCTTTGTGAGGTATTTTAAGTTTATATTGAAAAGTGGGCTAATCACAGCCTAAGTTTGGAGTTTTGTTGATCAGAGTTTGAGCTAGAGCTTCCATGTCCCTTTCCTGGGATTCCATCTCCTATAATGTCCTTGCTGTGTATCTTGGAAGAAGTCCGTTTCTCTGTGGGTCTCCTCAAGTCTTCCTGTGACCCAGAAGGACAATTTTTACAGTGTCTGGTTGGGACAGCAGGGCCAGACCAAAATAGTCCACTCCTGGGCTCTGATTCCTGACCTTTTTGAAATTACAAACACCAGATCTTTTGACTTCATGTCACCCTCCCACTCTTCTTAAAAGTGCCATGCAGCACTTTTAAAATTAAAGTGAATTAACACTCTTTGTTTTCAGAATTTGGGACAGTGTAAAACTGGGGCTGGAACTCATTGCTTTAAAGATTCTTGGAGGGCAATAGCAGCTTATGTTGACTGAGTTCTTACCTGTGGGTCTGAAATTGGGCCAAGATTTATATCCTCTCTTCTACTATCCTGCATGGTAGGTCTTGTTATGAGCACTGCTTTGAGAGATGATAAACTCAAAGCAGAAAGAGGTTAGATTCATTGCCAAGGTCAACAAGTAGGTATAGTAGTAAAGATTGTATATGACCCTGGAAAAAATGAATCTGGTCCTACTTCAGGCATCAGGAGGAAGCTCTCAATGTATTTGAGCCCCATGGGAGAATTCATCCTCATGGTCTCTCTTGGTTACTCTGGGGGGTCACCAGACAATATTCTTTCAGTGATAGTTCTCTCTTCCTAATGGCATTAGGACTGCTGGAATCGAGCACAGCTACTGAAACAACACTTCAGGAAGGCATGGAAGGTATTGGAGTCACAAGAAAACATTAATTATTTTTCAGTTATGCTAGACACAAGGGCACAACCAAATAAAATGTCAATTCTCTAAAGGCTTCTAGATAGACTATAATGGGCCAGTGAGGCAATCGGATAGTATGTTTTAAGATGGGAACTTCTCCAAACCCTTCTTGTTTTAAATTCACACTATTCAGTACAATCATTCATGAGTTAATAACCAAGACCTCCAGCCTGATCACATCCCTGAACTGTGGTTGAATTTCCCAGGTGGGCGTTCTGTAGGTTATTCTCCTGGCTTGGAACAGCATGAATGGAGACAATTCTGAAATGAAATGTCACAGAATTGTTCAACCCACTGCAATAAGAATTTCCTGAGCGCCTACTCTGAGCAAAGATGCAGGACAAAGGTTACAAAGACAAGCGAGACTTAATCGTTGCCCTGAAAGGGGGCTGTGATCTAGCCTGGGTTTGGGACACATATACAAATAACCCTTTTGCAAAGAGAGAAATGTTGCATTTCAATGATCAGCCTTGTCCAGCATCTAAATCATCCTCTGAATGTTGAATTCATAGCTGACGATTCGTTAGCTGTGGAGAAGGAGATGGTACTTCTGTGGATACTTTCATTTTTAATCCAGTCATTTGTTTATTTAATTGATGGTGGCTCTTTTCCTCAGAAGTTTGTAGCAGATCAAAATATTAATGTTATCAGATGATCAACTATGTTGTGTTCACTTTGCCATTGTTTCTATTTCAGGCGTTTGTTTTTCCAATCTTTTTGAACCTGTCACTCTGTTAACACCAAGGTCTGCCACTATTCTTAGGATAAAGTCCAAAAATGACAGTGTAACCACTACCAACTTCTTGTTTGCTCAGTACACACTCACCTTCTCTTATTTATCAAATACTTCTATATGGCTGAATGGGTGCCAGGCACTGTTCTAAGTGCTTTATATCAGTTAACTCCTTTAAGCCCCCAAATAATCCTATAGGGTGGTTGTTGTGTTCCTCACTCCCCTTTCACAGATGGGGAAATTACAGCTCAGATTAAATAGCTTGCTTGAAGTCAGGCAGTTAGTGACCCAGGTGGCCTGAAAGAAGTTTGCTCTCAGCTCTTCACTACATTGGTTCTTTTAGAGCTTTACCATCTTCTTACTCATTTAAGAGTCTTCACAGATATGTTCCTTCTGTCCAGAATTGGAGGCCCTTCCCACTCTGGCTGCATCACCACCTGTTTTTCCTTCCTGTCTTCTACCTCTTATGTCACCCTTTTAGCTCTCAGTTTAAATAGCACTTTTCCCTGACCATTACCTCCGATGGAGTTACTATTGGAGGAAGGGGAGCCCCTTCCAGGGCCCGAAACTGGGCTCTTGTCTAACACTTGGAAATGAATTGTCTGAGGAGACACATGTGCTGACAAAGCAAGAGATTTTACTGGGAAAGGGCACCCGGGTGGAGAGCAGTAGGGTAAGGGAACCGAGGAGAATAGCTCTGCCACTGGCTTCCAGTCTCAGGTTTTATGGTGATAGGATTAGTTTTGGGGTTGTCTTTAGCCAATCATTCTGACTCTGAGTCATTCCTGGTGGTGCACGCCTTGTTCAGCCAAGATGGATGCCAGAAAGAAGGATTCTGGGAGGTGGTTGGACATGTGGTGTCTCCTTTTGACCTTTCCCGAACTCTTCCAGTTGGTGGTGGCTTATTAGTTCCGCGTTCCTTACCAGGACCTCCTGTCATAAAACAACTTATGCAAATGGTTACTATGGTGCCTGACCAGGGTGGGCAGTTTCAGTCAGTGTGCTTCCTCTAACATTACTACCATATTACTTACTGTAGAAGCACCGTGTATCTTTCTCTTATTGCACATAACATATGTGATTAATTATTTGAGTGATGAAGATATCTTTTGTTTCTATTAGACAGTTATGTAACTTGAGGATAAGGCCATGTCTATGTTTTCTGCACTTGGCACAGTACCTAGCCCACTGTAGGTGCTAAATTAATGTGTATTAATTACATTTAATTACACTAGTTAACTACACTTAGGTTAAATAAACCATCAGACCAGGGACAGGCAAGCAGGGAGACTCTTTGTGGTTGAGGAATGAATGTAGATGCCTGACAGGCAGAAGGCCTGACCACTGGTCCTGCCTTCCTCACTGACTGGCTGAACAGTATTGGGTAAACCCCTACCCTCTTGAGTCTCCTTTTCCTTATATGTAAAATAGGGCCCCAAACAGCTGTGCATCCATCCTAAATGCTATTATGAGGATCACATGAAAGAGGGGAGGAGCACTCATGAGGCCACTCTGTCCTACCCTTTGATTGGTTGTCATGATATTTCCGTATTTACTGAAATGGCATATTTGACTCCATTTGCTTTCTGTAGGTTGTTCATATGAAATTTGCATAAGACAAATCAACCAAAGCAGTCTGATCAAGCCTCTGGACTCAGCTTCTAATCATAGGAAGCACCTAGGACAGAGGAACATGTTGAACTGCACCATGAATATGTAGTCAGACAGATCTAGACTATGAGGAATTCCCTGGCTCCAATGCACTGGCACCTTCAATAGACAAGTTGTGAAGAAAACAAAGAGGTGGAGGTGGTGATGGTGGGAACTATAGATTAAAGTGACTTGTTTTTTTTAATGAACCAGATAAAATTAGTGTATAGGGAAGCACACTTGGGTGATAAGCTTATAAAAATTCAAGAAAAGGATTACCATAAAAGTTAGGATATTGGTTATGCATTTGGAGAGAGGACACATGAAAAGGTACCTGGGGTGGCTTGGCAACTTTCAATTTCTAAGTTTTTGTCTTATAATAATTCATTATACGTATGTTTTTGGTGTGTGTGGTTTTCTTTATATCTGCTTTATCATTCAATAAAATTATTTTTTTAAAAAGTTAAAACAATAGAAAGAACCCAGCCAATGAACAAATAATAATAATATAGAGAAATAATATGAAACAAAAGAGATGGTTGAAAACTCACAAATATCAGCAAGTTCATACACTGGTGATAGACCAAGTCAGGCGTGGGTACTTCAGAAGAGGGCCAGATAATACACATTTTAGGCTTTTATGAACTATTCACCTCTGTCATTGTAGGTGAGGGCAACCATAAACAAAATGTAAACAATGAGCAGGACTCTGTTCCAATAAAACTTAATTTGTAAAAAACAGTCCAAGGATTGGATTTGGCCTAAGGATGCTGATTTCCTGACCCCTAATTTACAATTTTAAATCAGAATGCTGTCTGACATGTCTTCCAGTGTCTTTCAGGTGAAAATAAACCCAGCCTACACCCAAAACTTCCTTTAAAGTAGTTAGTAGAGGGGAGAACCCAGTTATTCTAACGCTGCTTTGTCTTTCAAAAGGCTTTGAAAAAACTTTATCTTTGGGAATTGCTCTCAGAAATGAGGTGACAGTGGTGGCAAGTCTTTGTCTTTTTAAGTTGAATTTGAGTTTTGGAAATACTGTATTGTACCTCTAATCACTCAGAGCTAGTGTTGATGGGTGGTGTTTGGTATCAGAAACTCTCAAGGAAAGCTCATTGCGAACTAGAGTTCAAGATGCGTTGTGGTTCATTCCCTTCTATGGAGCAGACACTTTCAAATCCTTCAAATAGTTTCATGCTAAATCTGATAGTCAATCTGGCTGTGGAGATAGATTTTTCTTCAGATAATGCTACTGACATCAGAGAAACAAGTTCAGCATCATATTTATTTGGATTTGGACATTATTTTGTTGTTATTGTCTCATTTTGAAGGGCTCTGAGGACTGCCTGTTGGAGACTTATGATTTATTTTCTGGTCATGCTAGAAACACAGTGTTTCATCATTGTCTATTACTATCCTTAAAAACAGGGTGTTGTTAATTTTCCTTGATTGATGAAAATACACGCTGTCATCTCTGACTAGTCCTATGAATATGTGGTGTAATCTTTACCAAAAAATTGACTGGATTCATTTTTTTTGCCACAGTGAACCCATATCTTTCTCTTCTTTTGCTTAATAAATATTTATTGCACAGTGTACAAATTCAATAATGTATATCTTGTGTATTGTATGCATTATATACATATACTCTTGTGCATGTTTTATGTAAATTTACTTGTAGTTTTTCAAATGCTAAAATTTCCTTTAATCGTTCATATAACTCATGCAATCTTCCCTCTTTGGTGCTTTTCTTACTTTAGTCTTTTCTTTTTAAAAAGTTAAAAAGTCTTTTTCTGAACCTCTTATCTTTTAGCCATTTTTCATAAGAGATAACATGATCAGTATCATGTTCATTTTCCCTGTACAAATCTTTTTATTTTGATATTACTTTATCCCCTTGACATTTTTAACAATTTATACTGGATTACTTTAAGATTTATTTAATTTTGCCCCATATTTGACATTAATGATTTTTATTTAAAAATCATAATATGCAAGTATATGAACCAGATCTATCATGACAGGCAGCCATGTGTTACTTTGAAGGCTGACACAAGTTGCAACATATCCTTGCCATAATTTTTCCCTTTGCTTTCAGAAACTTTATGAAATAAACATTCTCACTACTACAGAGTCCCATCTTATATACTGCATCATGATGGTTGGAAAGAACTTGACATAATTAGCCTTTTAAAAAATTCACATGAGATACAAGAGATGAATTCAAGTATTTGAAGAACTGGTCATGGGGAAAGTGTTTATATTTGTTCTGTAAATCAGAATCCAAGGGTGGAAGCTACAGCAACAGAGTTCTTGAGTTCTGATAGGGTAGGGTCAGCACTTGTCTGATTCATCATTTGTAGCAGGTTGGTTACAAAAATGATCCCAGTTGTTCTTGCCATCCTGCTGCCATACCCTATGTAATGTGACTTTTCAGTTCTTCACATTAAAAGGTAGATCTTATTATCTCATTTCTTGTTTCTTTCAAGCTGTTCTTATCCTTGTTCTGGTGAACAGAATGCAGTGGAAGTGACAGTGTGCAACTTCTGAGATAGACTTTAAGAAACACTGCCTGCTTCTGCTTGCTCTCTTGGTCCCCTGCAACTACCTGCTGCAGGATAAAACCTATGTGGTCTAGTCACCTTGTTGCCCTAGCCAACAGTCAGTCAACATGTGAGTTAGGCCATCTGGGACTACTCTAACCAACCATCCCACCAGCTGACCAGACACAGGCTGGCTTAGATCAATAGACCCACTCTGCTGACCTGTGATCAATAATAAGTGCATATTGTTTTAAGTCACTGAGCTTGGGGGTGGTTTGTTACACAGCAACAGCGGATATACTATTGTAATTCCAAGATCTAGCTCAAATACCTATCTGTCACAGAGAAAGCACCTAATGCATATTTTATATTTTATATATGTGAAAGAACGACTATAGATCACAAACTAAAAATCAGAGCCATCCAAGGGTGGGTGGAGCCCTTCAGGAGGGAGTGTGTTTTCAACATGGTCAATGGCATAGACTGTCAGGATCATTTTTGTATCTTAATTCTGTCATCTATTTTTCAATTATCCTCTCCCTGCCTCATGTCAAATGCAGTTTTAGTGTGAAAGTACACACACTTACAAACATCACGTTGACACTATTCAGCCTCATCTAATTAATATTTCCCCAGTGCCCTGTGATGGCCGTGAACATTAGCGGTACAAGCAGTTGGACTGGTCTGATAGAAGGATCAGTGAATGAACAAATGTTAAGAAACCTGGAATTTTGTCTCAGCTCTTATAACAACTGTATAATATTGTGCAGACATTTCATTTAAGCAATATTACACATTTCAAATTTTTCTTCCAGTCCCTCATAACTTATATTTCAAAATTGAAAAAGATGATATTAATATTTGCCTAACATATAACATGAGAAATTTGTGAAAATATAAAGAATTAACAGATGAGATGTATTTTTGTCAGAGTCTGTGTGCTTCCATAACATTGATATTACTTAAATACTGGCTATTATTAGCCTGAGACCAATGTTGTCATGTTGTTAAGCATACTGTCAATTTTAATTATAATTCCTACTTATGTGGAACACATTCCCCAGGACCTTGTGTAACTTTTCTTTTCTAAGGCTCTTATTGATGGTTACAGGCTCTAACCAAAACTGCTTTATATCTCCATGTTAATTTTTGTTGTTTTCCGGTTACCATCAATGAAGTATTCATATTAGTGAGAAAGTAATGAAGTATTCATATTATAATTCAATTATAGAGTTAAAAATATTTTTAATGTCTTACTCTAATTTTATATTGTTTTGTTAAACAAAGTACTCTGTAATATCACTAGACTAACTGCTATAATAGAGTTTTATTTTGATAAAACATATTGATTGGAGAATTGATTATCTGAATCTTAGGCTTTTGTCATTAAACCACAACTTTTTACAGAGGAACCACCCCTCACAGGAAGGGCATTCCACTAGTACTGTCAATGTGACTCCCCACAAATAACTTCTTGGGTGCTGAAGTTAAGAGTCTTAATCTATAAAGTGAAAATTGTGGACATCACAGAATCTATGATTATGAATTCTTCTAATATAGACAGGCTCTCTCACTGTACATTTTAGGCTGCATCAATTTGCCATGTAGATTCATTTTGCCTTGATATTTAGAGAATCTCAGAAAAAAGGGGAAGTTCCGTTAACATGTTCATGAGCTAGGTTTTTTTTCTTTTTTGCTATTAATTCTTCAAACTCGGAGTTTTGGATTGGGTGGTAGGGGTGGGGAGGGCTGGCTTCAGAACACCTGATGTTGGTTAACTCAGTTTATCATGTGCAAAAATAAATCTGGCTCAAACACTGAACTCTGATTGCTTTTCTAAATAATTCTTTGCCAGCACCAGGCCTCAAATTAACACCTCTCTCCATATCTCACTCTTCTTTCATGCTCATTCTGAGCTTCCAGTCATAATAAATCAGCCCTCAGCATGATTCCAATAGACACATCTTGGAAGAATTTTTACAGCAGTTTTGACCCTAATCCTAGAAGGAGGTGACATAAGTTTCTTTGGACACTCCACGATAATCCCTGCACAGCAACTGACTCCCCTGGACAAGAGACCTGGAAGCCGCTCTTCTCTTACATGACATCATTCTTCCAGAGGCTGCCAAGCTCCCCTCCCCTCCCCTCCCCTTCCAGAAGGACCATGCTGCTATTTCTTCCCAGGTCTAGAGTCAGGGCAAGGGAGAAACAGAAGGCAGAAGGGTACAGCCCACATTTCCTCTTGTGAGTTCCCAAGAAATCTGTGATTTCAAAGATAATGATAAAAAAAAAGAAGAAGAAAAGGATTAAAATACAGATCAGTCATTTTGTGCTAAGCAGGCCAAAAAAGCGTATATAAGATTATTTATTCATGGGTACAAAGAAGCCATCTAAATATTTTAAACACAAATTAAAATTTTAAAAATGCATGAAATGAGATTACAGTGTTTAAACTAACCTTAACTCATATGTAGTCTCAGGTATAAACCCGCTTTTGAGAATAAATGGTGCTATTATCTTTCTATAAGTTTTCCCTTCCTGATGAAATTATAAATACAAAGGCAGTTTTGTGGATATATGAGATATTCTATTTTACCTCACTATGAATTCCCACATAATTTTGCTTTGGATTGTGCTGAGCAGTTTTAAGAAACTTAGTACAGTGATAGTTAGGACAGGTTAGGACTCTAGGGTACCTGTCTGATGTAGTAGAGTGATGCTGCATGACAATTATGGCCCCAATGCTCCCTTTTCCCAGTCTTGCTATGGTACCTGGCATGGTTTGGTGGCACTTTTGGGGGGTAAATGATCAAAGGTCTCAGTATAAATTGTAATGAGTAAAGTGACATGTTAAGGCCACTTTAGCATGCATACCTTATTGTTATGAAAGGAGCTCAGCCCTTAGCATCAAGTGGTGGTGTTTGAATCCTGGCTTTACTGCTTACTACCCATGTAACCATAGATTATTCAGAACCCGAGTTACATCATCATAAAATGGCCATATTCTTCTGTACCTGCAGGCATTTGGAGATTAAATCAGACGTGCATGGCACACAGAAAATGCTCAACAAATGCTCCCTTTCCGTTCAGTGAACAGGACCCATGGGAATGAGCCCAGACACGTAAGTTATTTTATGAGCAGAGAGGTCAGAGGATCAGGACGATGGTGACACAAACAAGGCTTTCTCTTGTCAGTTGTACAGCACCTGGGGCACCTTTGACCAGGACAGAAGCTCTGGTTACATATGATCTTTCCCCTGAAACCAACTCATTGGCTGGGGGGAAAGGATGCAGCCGGAAGGGTGCTGGTGGCTCTGAAAACAGACTTTGCTTATCTCTTACTGATATCTTATGTGGACTCTGGTGATGGTCCATATTTCTTATAGCTCCTTATTCCTCAAAACGTGGAAATAATGCCAAGAGGTTATATCACCAAATATCTTCTAAGAACCCAGTAACAAAATAATAATGTAATTTGCATGCTGTTAATTTGTACTTCTTCATCCCTGTGATTATCCAAAGGTTTATTTATTTTTTCTAATGCCTGCTTTTTTTCCCCTTCTTGGGCTGCAGAATCTCTAGTGTTAGAATATTCTATTCCTTTGGCTTCTCTCCAGTCTTTAGAGAGAGATCGAGAACACAGTCAACATTGGCAATTTCCTGTCTGCCTTCCAGCTACCTCTGTGAGGCAAAGATTCCAAAGCCAGGTGCTTTTTGTTTTTCTTTATAGTTCTTTTGCATTATCTTTCTCTACTATGTATGTGTGGGTGGATACACACACATACACACTCTCACACACACATCTCTACTGTGTTCCAGCCACTAGGATAGACACTGGAGGTACAGTGAAGAAAAAGACACAGTTCTTGCCCTTAAGCAGCTAGTGTAATTTGTCTCTCTCTCACACACACACATGTATTTTATATATATATAATGCTGATGATGTTATGATACTGAAATGCTTCAGGAGGCTGACAAGAAACATTCAAGTCAGTCTGGTTTTTTTTTGTAGAAAAGCTTTCTGAGTGGGAGGATGCTTGAGTTGAATTCTCAAGGACCCAGGAGAAGGAAACAGCCTGTGCAAAGACACAGAGAGAAGTGAGAACATTGTTTTGTGGGGGGTTTTTTTGTTTGTTTTTTGGGGTTTTTTTGCTTATAAGAACTATTAATTGGTAAGTAGTGTAGGATGGTTGTAAGGAGATGAGAAATGAGACTTGAGGTGTATTAAGCTGCTGCTGCTGCTGCTAAGTCGCTTCAGTCGTGTCCAACTCTGTGCGACCCCATAGAGGGCAGCCCACCAGGCTCCGCCATCCCTGGGATTTTCCAGGCAAGAACACTGGAGTGGGTTGCCATTTCCTTCTCCAGTGCCTGAAAGGGAAAAGTGAAAGTGAAGTCGCTCAGTCGTGTCCGACTCTTAGCGACCCCATGGACTGTAGCCTACCAGGCTCCTCCGTCCATGGGATTTTCCAGGCAAGAGTACTGGAGTGGAGTGCCATTGTGTATTCAGCAGTTCCCTCCAATAGAGGCTATGAGCCTTGTTAAGCCCCGGACTCTACCTTAATCAATAGGGAGTTAGCGTGTGATGGTGATGGTGTGATGAAGGGTATCTCCACAATAAGGAGGACATTGAACAGGAAATGACATGATCAGATATGGGTAGCTGTGCAGATTAGGGCCTGAACTACGTCAATGGTGGTACAAGTTGAAACAGGAAAACTGTTACTGGGCTTAGAAAAGATGTTTCCCTTACAAAGATGCAGATCTTCAAACACAATATGCGTCTAGAAATGCCTTAGTGTGAGTGAGAGTCAAAGTAGCCCTTCTAGAGTGATGTTGCCACTATTCTTCTCAAGGAGGCAGTATTTTCCAGAAGGCTGAAGAGAATCATTCCCCAACATTTATAGTAGCTATTCATTCATTCAACAAATACTCATTGAGGTACTATACTGTTTTAGCCTCTATAATAGGTCCTTCAAAGTTTTTTCAAAATGCTGTTTATTTATAGGGTTACTCTTCAGCTAAATTCTTTAAACTCTAGGTCCATTCGCCGATACCCTTGCTTGCCTGTGATATTCATTCCTGTAACCACTATCTAAGTATAGTCTGAAATAAAGTGAGCTTGTAACAGATGTTTTCTGAATGAATTGGTCGTTAATCCTGCTGTACAGGAGGAAAGGCAATGGAGAACGACCAAGGTCATACAGAAGGAGGGAGCCCCTCACCTCATGCCTCCTGTTATTATTTCCCCTCTCAGAATCATGTAGTGGCCTCTTCCTCTCTCTCTCTCTCTGGTAACCTTTGAAGAAGCGAACCATGGGAGGAAATCAACAGGGCCTCCAGAATACCTTTGACGATAGATGTATCTAATTATAGTAAACCTTAAAGGGGATAATCACTAACAATTAAATAATAACTGAGGAGTGGTCTAGGAAAGTGACAGAGATGTACATTTCTGTCTGGAGAATTGAATTGTGGGGTGACACTCATCTTTGCCATGAGTCTGGGATATAATATTGTTTTGGATTTGATAACTTGGTTGGGATGGGGTTGGTTTTAGGACTTCCACTTAGTCTTCCCCACTTTAATGGCATTTAAACTTATAGGCCAATATAAGAGTTTTGCCATTACCAATATGTTATTTCTAACTAAACATTTTGGAACAATGGCAATGTCTTCCAGGTAAGTCTTTGGACCTAGTAGATTTACTTTTTGTAAATCTGGTGCCAGGATTCCATTTATTATCTGGTTGCCAAGGGACCCCACTCTAATAGGGGGCTAGGATGACACTGGGTTCTTGAGTATCAGTATCTACTTGGATATTATGTTCAACTGTTTTCAAAATGTCTGGATATTTCTCTTTCCCACTATGTGGTTATTAGAATAAACAGTTGTAACTTCCTTTGTAAGAAAACTGCTCTGAAACCTTGGTTTCTTCCTCTTGGCTGCTTACAAGGGCTGAAGAAACTTTTGTGTAGGCAGAACATTTTTTCCCAAAAGGATGCCAGAAAGAAAAAGATATTGAAGGATATAGGAAGACATTAAAAGCATTCAAGATGTCGATGACTAGAAGAAGATGACCTGAAGAACAAAGATGAAATAAGTTAAACTCAACATCCCTGGAGTTCTGGGAGAATGCTGAATTTATCCCCTTAACAGGGAAACCTGGAATCCTCTATAAGAACCAGCAGTCTGTCTCACAGAGCCAAGGAGAGGGCTAATACTAATTAGCATGTTTTTGCACTCTCATTACTGGTGCAAAAGGGATATGGCACAAATTGCATGGAGGACCTAAAATGGTCAATAGGAAATTGCACTGCCTCCCATGACTTGAATTAAATGGGTTAATGAATGAAAGTACTTTAAATCTGTGTTTGGCACTTACTGGGTCTTCAATAAGTGCTAACCATTTTCATTATTATCATTTTCTCTTCAAAGGCATCTAGGATGCAAGGCAGAGCTTGAGAGACTCAACAAACCTGTAATCTCTCTGCTGGTGGACCCCACCAGTGACCTTCCCTTGTATTTTCCCATCCAAAATATTCTTCATTATCTATAAAAATCAGGGTCAGGAATTTCAAGAACTCCTGGACATAAATGATGTTTTCAGTTCTCCTTCTAAAGTAATGATCATAATTTTGAAAGAGAAAAGAAAATCTGAACAGGTGTTGTCTAGCTCCAGAGATTCTATCAAAGATTGAGTTTTCTCAAATATGGCTCATGAAAGCAAAATGACAAGAGGAAGAGTACACAGCAAAAACACTAGGAAGAGAAAAGAATAAAGTAAAAGGGCAGGAAGACTCACCAATCTAGTTAAGACAGCTTGAAACTGAAATTTGAGGGGGAGAAGAAAAGAAAACCTATAAACTAGATATTAAGGAGACAGCCAGCATGGCACAGAGAGAACAGCAATCAGGGAGGTGCCCAGTAATTTACTGAAGAAAATAACAGGGGAGATGTCTGAGAACTGTATTTATGATCTCGGATTATATACAGATTATAAGTAGTAAATAAAGTTAACCTGGAGTCTTAACACTAGGAACAAAATCCAGTGACATAGAAAACGCTAGGAGTTTATGGGCTAAAATTTAGAATAGCATGCAAATGTTTGTCATGTTCAAAGGAAACAGACAAATTAGAAATGATGGGTGTGCCCCAAAGCCTCAGCTTTTAATGGACATCCACAAAATTGAAGCTTAGATGCATAGTAGAGACCACTACTGAATATAAAAGGACAGAGAATATAAGTGACTTGGAGACTAGTGGTGAAGGCATAAATATACCTTACCTGGCCAGGTGAAAACCGCAAATGCTGATGTGGTAACTAAAACAGGATTCAAATGTGCAAATTCAAACGGGCAAATTCTACCATCCAAACTTCTGTTGACCTTTCCTTCTGCTGGAAGCTGAGGGTTTGATAAAATGGCTTGAGGACAATATCACTTATTAGAATTCATAAACTATAGAACTATGGACTTGATGCTGATCCCATGGAAAAAATTTGAGAAACTCTAATATTTAAAAAATTTAAGTAACTAATGAAATGAAACAGGCCTTAGATGGGAATACAAAGATGAGTAAGACAGACATGAAGTTTGCCTTCTAGTGGAGGATATAGACTTAAATATTAATAACTGACTCTATGATTGAATAAAGTTCTATTGTGAGGCATACCACAAAAGAGAAGTACTGTGTGATGTCAGACAAGATAAGGGGGATCCACTGTATGTGGGAGCAGGGGAGCTCAGAAAAGACTTTCTGAGAGAAATGACATTTATGCTGTTCTTGGAAGAATTTACTCAGCAGGAAAGTTCTGAGATGGGATGTGGCAGGATGCTGGGTCTACATGAAGGGTAGGAATTGAGGAGGAGAGTGTAGGAGATAAGGTTCCATCTTGGGTTTCTAGGCTTACATTCTTTCAAATTAATCTCTTCAAAGGAATGAAATTGCAAGGTCATGTCAGCTTCAGAAGATGTCTCCAGGAGCATTCCACAGGCCTCTAACCTCAGGGTAGGCACTGACATGTGGAAAAAGGGTAGGGTTAGAACTATTTTTAGTGGTTCCAGGGGGCATAACTGATTGCAGTGTGCTTGTTACAGGGATGTGAAATGTATGAGAGGTCCTTCTACAGCTACAGCTGCCCAGGGATGGAAAGACCTGCCTGGGAGGAGAGAGCTGCTTTACCTGAATTCATGTGACAGGCTTAAGTGGGGGCCAATAAATACCTTTGAGGGTTATCTTATCATTTGGGAAGTTGGACAACGTAAAATAATACCTACTTTTCAAGCATCTACTCTGTGGTCGACGTGGTTTGTTTAGGTGACAGGAACATAGAAGTGAAAAGAGTACCCCCTTTTGTCAAGTGGCAGGAAAAAACATGATATCATAGAGAAACTGTTCTTACATGTGCTTTTGACCTACAATAATATCCCAACCCCAATCCCAACACCCTGTCCCACTTCATCAAAAACATTCTTACACTTGCAGCTGACACGCCTAGATGGGGCTCCACCTGCACAGCCTGGTTATAGGTCTAGGGTAGCCCCCTCTCAGATCCATGCCCTCATTTGGTCCCACTTGCGGTTCTCTTCTGATTTTTGTGGTTTTCCATTGACCTGGTCCTTGATGTCTAACTGCAACTCTGTTTTCAATGTGATAGCCCGTTGGATCAAGGCAAATTTGGTTTCTTACTCTAGGCGCTGTCTCTGGGCACAATGCACCATACTCTTCCTTTTACTCCTGGTACCTTTGCTGCTGCTCCCTCAGCCCCCGGCTTCCCCACAGCCCCTCCTCACCATCACTCCATTGGGAAGAGTGGCCCATTAATTCTGGAAAGGTCATTTGAGAGCTGTGGTCATTTCGGCTGTCTTGGGAGATCAGACGTTGGGGTTGAGCAGAAGTTCTTTGGAGAGAAAGGGCTGGAAGGAAATTTCAGGTAGGAAAACAACTAATACATCCCATCTCTCCAAGAATGAATATCTCACTCTTCAGGTGGCAACATGGAAGAGCATTACTAAACTGGGTGACAGAAATCAGGAGTTGTGACAACTCAGTTCCCTGACCTTCCCCATATCTCATACCCAGTTTACTACCTGAACATAAATGTATCTGTCATTCTGGCCCCAACACGTCAGAATTTTAAAAATGATGTGACGTGGTATTGTGACTTAGATTCCCAGAAGAGATCCTTGGAGACAGACATTTTAATCTAAATTAATCCATGACTATTAACTAGAGTTCCATTGTGATGCACACAAGAGCTTTTAATTATTGATTTATTTAAACAAAGTCTTGGTGGAAAGGCCACTTGGGTAAGAGCATTATTTGTAAAACCAGACACTGACATAGTTACAGCCCGCACCCTGCCTTGTAAGGACAATCTCAGAAAGAGCAAGCTTTTCTTTCCTGCTTCCCAGGCCTGGGGTATCTCATTCTTAATGAGTATCTTCTCTGCTAAGCTGTCTGATCACAGGCTGCCAACTAGACCTAATTGAAGAGAATAATACTCTCCAAGGTGAACCTATGTAATTTTTTTCTTTGGAGTCTTTTTTGTTACACTTCGGCAAATGTTTTTATATCTAAATTGTCAAACTAAAAGGAATGAAGTGCTGTTAAGGTATCATTTACAGTTGAGAATTCTAAAGGGAAAGTGGGCTCCTGGGACCCAGAGCAAAACACTGGCACTTGGAACATTCAAGGTACCCTGAATGACGGTGCTGAGCTTTGCCAGTCTAATGAGATATTCAGAAAGCATGTGGGGTAGGAGCCCACTTGTCTTGCAACATGTATGTGCTTGGATGGACCTACTCAACTCTTGCTCCAAAACAGTGCAACGAATCAGGAACACCTCTGGGCACATCTGAAACAGACAGAAGACCGGCGGCTCTATGCATCCTGAAAAGAGATTCAGGCTGCATATCGGGAACATTGTGTTCTCCTTCTCCTGCTGCTTCTGTAATCAGCCATGTGACTTCAGACAGGTCACTGACCCTGAGCCTCATGTTAATCACCTATAAAATGTGGTGGGGGTACCTATAAGGATTTTTTCTGCTGGAACAGACTCAGTTCAGTTCAATTCAGTCACTCAGTCGTGTCCGACTCTTTGCAACCCTATAGAATACAGAATGCCAGGCTTCCCTGTCCATCACCAACTCCTGGAGTTTACTCAAATTCATGTCCACTGAGTCGGTGATTCCATCCAACCATTTCAGGCTCTGTCGTCCCCTTCTCCTCCCGTTTTCAATCTTTCCCAGCATCAGGGTCTTTTCAAATGAGTCGGTTCTTTGCATCAGGTGGCCAAAGTATTGGAGTTTCAGCTTCAGCATCAGTCCTTCCAGTAAATCTTCAGGACTGATTTCCTTTAGGATGGACTGGGTGGATCTCCTTGCAGTCCAAGGGACTCTCAAAAGTCTTCTCCAACGTCACAGTTTAGAAGCATAGATTCTTTGGCGCTGAGCTTTCTTTATAATCCAACTCTCACATCCATATATGACTACTGGAAAAACCATAGCTTTGACTAGACAGACCTCTGGCAAAGTAATGTCTCTGCTTTTTAATAATTAAAAGATGCTTGCTGAAACAGACTAGGATTCTATATATGACTTATTTCCAGATACTTTATAGTAGATTGGGCTAAATCTGCTTCAGAATGTTAACTTGGTGCCGAAAGAAATTCAGGACCCTATAAAGAATTATTTCTAAATAATCACTATCAGAATCAAGGTTTGGATCCTGATGACCTGGGTCAGAGAGTTTCCTTATTTTTGTTTTTCCAAATTGTTCAGAATATATGGCACTATTGTGCCAGAATAGATGTTGAGAGTCAATCTTACGTTTATGAAGTACAAAAGAATAAGCAAACTACTGTAAGGGAAGAAAAATTTTCCCTTCTTGCTTTCTCGTTTCCTTACCTGATCTAATGATTAAATAAGACAGATTGATAGGAGAAAAATAAATTCAATTTCATACATACAGAAGCCTCACAAAGATGTGAGAGGCTCCCCAACAACTGAAGCTTACATGTCATCCTGAGCTCAGGAGAAGGGGGTAGGGGTCTGGGTCTTCAAAGGGGAGGAAGAAAATTCACAGCAAGATGAGAAGAGCAAATGTTTGGTACCATGCAGATAAGTCTTCCTGATATAGAAAGTTATCTCTGGTAATAGCCTATTTCCGAGTACAAGCCTGCTATCTAAATTCTTTTAGGTAGTTAGAGAGGAGGTAAAAAGCTGTTCTTCAGTCTGTTGGGCTTAGATTGTCTCCAGCTCGGAATCATCCTCATTCCAAAATGGCACATTCTGGGACAACCTACCCTGAACCCCATCAGTACAAAATAGTTCTTTGATAGGCTTTTATGGGCAATATATTTGATTTTGTGGGGGATTGTGGGAATAGTGTGGTATCAGGGTTATGTTACGGATTAAATCGTGTCCCCTCCCCTCCTCAGAAAAAATATATGTTGAAGTTCTAATATCAAGTACCTGTGAATGTGTCCTTATTTGGAAATAGGGTCTTTGCAAATTTAATCAAGACATTAATGGGCCTTATTCCTTTAAGACTAGTCTCCTCATAAGGACAGGGAAATTTGGACCCATACAATAGAATGTCATGTGAAGGCAGAGGCAGAGACTGGAGTGATGGATCTGTAAGTCAAGAAACACCACAGATTATCTGCTGTCACCAGAAGTTAGGAGAGAGGCGTAAAACAGATTCTCTCTCAGAACCTCTAGTAGGGCTGACACCTTGATTTTGAACCTCTAGCCTTCAGAATTTGAGACAATAAATTTCTGTGTTTTAAGCCACCTCATTTGATGGTACTTTGTCATGGTAACTCTAGGAAACCAATCAACATTAGGTATACAGTCTCCAAAGTCAGGATATCTTAGGTTAAAAAATCTGTATTTTGACTTACTGTGTGGAAGCAAGCTAACCTCTCAGACTCAGTTTCTTTATCTGTAAAATGGGGATATAATTATACCCATCTGATAGTAAAGCTATGAAGATTTAATGGGGTAATCCTTGAAAAGAGACTGGCAGTAGATTGTGATAACTGTTAGCTGTGATCATCATTGTGTTCTTGCGTCACCTGGAGATTGGCCCTTCGGGCCTTTGAAAGTAGGGAACATATTTTATACCATTTCACCTAGTAGTGAGTGTTCCATATAGTATCTGCTCAACAAATATTTGCCACTGCTAGTAACAAAGTATAAAGTTACTTCAATTTTGTTAAAGCTCAAATGAATAAGAATGAAGATGAACATAGCCTCCTCTTAGGGTCTCCTCTCAACACCACTGAGTTTTTCTGGGTAATATTTGGACATCATAGTGAGGAAAGAAGAGAGAGCATGGATTAGAGGCTAATTCTGGTTGCATCACTTAACTGATTTTGTGTCCTTGGTGCAGTTGTTGTATCCTTCTGAGCTTCAGTTTCCTCCCTTGGAAAATGGAAATGGGGAGGGAAAGAGGTTTGATGTTTACCTTCCATGGTGCTCTGCCTCATGGAGGGGCCTGACTAGGTCTGGTTATTCCCACTCAAGGTCTTTTCCCCAAACTCCCCAAGCCTGGACATTCTCTGAGCAGCTGCATTGTTTTGAGAGACTATCTACATGAATAATACACCTTAACAAGAATTATAACTATTTAATGGTTCACACACACACACACACACACACACACACACACACACACACACACCAACAACAACAACACACGCACAAAATAATCAGATTCAATAAAGGCAACATCATAAGTTTGGGTTAACCTTGGTAGTTTTGGCTATTGTGGAAAATGTACCTTTGGCAGTCCACAGCTGCATTGGTGTGAGAATCACTGGATTTGGGGACATGTCTTGTAGAACACATGCTTTGGCTGAAGAGACCTCTTGTAGCTAGCAGATGTCATGCGCGTGTGCTATGTCACTCAGTCATGTCTGACTCTTTGCTACCCTTTGGACTGTAGTCCACCAGGCTCCTCTGTCCATGGGATTCTCCAGGCAAGAATATTGGAATGGGTTTCCATGCCCTCCTCCAGGGGGTCTTCCTGACCCAGGGATTGAACCCCCATCTTCAGCAGCTCCTGCATTGGCAGGCGGATTCTTTACCACTGAGCCACCCAAGAAGCCCCAGCAGATGTCATGGGGCAGGCCAACTTTAAAGGCCAGGTTTCATTGTCATTTGGCAAACATTTAAAGTCTGTTAGCACAACGTGGAGAATTGTGGAGGGAGAGGTGCTCAGAGAGCCCTGGGGAGAGCAGGACTTGTGAGAGTGATAGATGAGGTGTGTTTAGTGAGGACTGCACAAATTGTTTTCTTTTAACAAGACATAAAACTCACTGAAAACATCAACTGATTTTGGCTTGCTAATTATGCTTTGCCTTTCTTCACTTAACTAAAGCTTTGACGGCCCTAAATTTCCTAAAAGGCCTTGCTAGGAAAAATAAATTTAGGGTTTAATTATGTAAACATACTATGTGTATATTATTTTTTAGGCTTTCTAGGGAGTATCCCACATTTTTGTGGATTCATTCATTTGTTCACTTAACTACTTTTAGTGGGCCCCTATTCTGTCCCAGATATACTTAAATACAAGAATTGTTAGCTACATGCTGGCTGCCACTAATTAGCTTGTTCAGTGGTCATTTAATTTTTAAAAAATTTTCATTGAGATATAATCAACATAGAACATTATATTAGTTTCAGAGGTACAACATGATGATTTGCTATTTGTATGTATTTCCCAATGATCACCATAAGGTCTAATTAATATCTGTCACCAAAGTTACACATTTTTTCTTGTGATGACTTTTAAGATCTATTCTTAGCAACTTTCAAATATGTAATACAGTATTATAAACTGTAGTTACCATGCTATATATTACATATCCATGAGTTATTCATTTTATAACTAGAAGTTTGTACCTTTCGACTACTTTCACTCATTTTATCACCACCTACCCTGGTGGCTCAGACAATAAAGAATCTGCTTGCAATGCAGGAAACTTGAGTTTGATCCTTGAGTTGGGAAGATATCCCGGGGAAGGGAATGGCTACCCACTCCAGTATTCTTGCCTGGATAATTTCATGGACAGAGGAACCTGGTGGGCTATAGTCCATGGTGTTGCAAAGAGTCAGACAAGAGTGAGCAACTAATATTTTCACACTTTTCCCTTACCTCCTACCTCTGGCAACCACCAGTCTATTCTCTACAAGCTCAGGTTTGTTTGCCTGTTTTTAGATTCTACATATAAGTGAGATCATGCAGTATTTATCTTGCTTTGTCTGGCTTATTTCACTTAGCATAATACCTGCAAGTTCTATCCATGTCGTAAATGATGAGATTGTCTTTCTTTTTATGACTGAATAATATTTTATTGTGTGTATATACCACATTTTCTTTATCCATTCATTCATCAGTGGATACTTGGATTGTTTGCATTTATTTTCTATTGTAAATAATACTGCAGTGAACATTAGGGTGCATATATACTTTTGAGTTAGTGTTTTCATTTTCTTCAGGTAAATACCCAGAAGTAAAATTGCTGACTCATATGGTAGTTCTGTTTTTAATTATTTTTGAGAAACCTCCATACTGTTTTCCATGGTGGCTGCTCTAATTTACATTCCCACCAACAGTGCAGAAGGGTTCACTTTTCTCCATGTCCTTGTCAACATTTGCTATTTCTTGTTTTTTGATAATAGCCATTCTAACAGGGGTGAGATGATATCATGTGGTTAGTGATGTTGAGCATTTTTTAATGTACCTGTATGCAGGTCTTCTTTGGGAAAATATCAATGCCAATTCTCTGCCCATTTTTTAGTCATATTTTTTTCTATTAAGTTGTATGCATTCCATATTTATTTTGGATATTAACCCCCTTAACCTTTAAAAAATGTCTTCATGTTTCATTCAGTTGCCAGCGACCTTTCTACTGCTGGAGCTGACATAAAGCCTAGATTGAGACTAATCTTGCCCTCAAGTGTTACCCATCTAGTTGGGTAGCTTGCAGCTACCCAAGCAATAATAGCAGTGATAATAGCAGTGTAACCAGAACAGTACAAGTAATCGTGATAACACTACAAAGGAAAATAGCTAACCTTGATTATTATGTGCCAGTTCATGAGTGGTTTAAATAGATCATGTTATTTAATCCTCATATGAACCTGATGAAAGAGTTGCTAATATTATGTCCATTTTATAGATGAGAAGGGACCAAAGTGAAATAGCTTGCCTGAGCACATGTAGGTAGGAAGTAGCAACACTGTGACTCCAACCAAGGTGGTCTGGCTCCAGAACCTGCACTCATAATCAATTCTCTATGTTGCACACATGAATTCTACTTTAAAAAGTGTTACCAACCACAGCTTTATATACATAGAGCTAGATTATTCACTTTTATTGGAGGGTTTCATGAAATGTTTCTATAAATAGCATATGCTCTTGGTACACTCAAAATAAGATTTAGTTGGCAAAAGGTTGATTTATGCACTTGTCTTCAGGAACATATCTATTCTTTAATGGGAACTCCTTCTGTTTATAAATTTTAACCACTTTATGTACATAGCAAAGGAGAAGTTAAAGTAATACAGTGGACAGCTCTTTCCCTCTACTCATGAAAACATTTTTATTGACAGTTTTTTCTAATATAGAAAAAATGTAATGAAGAGAACCAAAATGAAAATTATCCTACTGCACAGATAACCATATTCTTTAACTTTAATCACATGTGTATATTACTTTTACTTTTAAAAAATACAGAAAGATATAAAATGAAAAAAAGATCTATTTTCCATCTTGACCCGCTAATATCAAGGAAACTGGTGTGAAGTTGGATACTCAACTTGAGGGTGTTAAAAGGAGTTGAAAGACACTTTCTATTGTGTGCTGAGTGTTCTCTGTTTCCCCTACCCCCGAAAGTGAAAGTGAAAGTTAGTCACTCTGTTGTGTCCAACTCTTTGGGATCCCATGAACTGTAGCCCAGCTCCTCTGTCCGTGGAATTCTCCAGGCAAGAGTATTGGAGTGGGTTGCCATTTCCTTCTCCAGGGATTGAACCCAGGTCTCCTGCATTGCCGGCAGATTGTTTACCAACTGAACCACTAACAGAAATGAATATCACTTTATTCTGGATGTTAGGTGTGGGGGTGTGCGTGGAAAGAAAGATTGTCAAAGAAAAAAAATCCTAATCAAGCCTCGTGTTGTTCCCCAATGTCTCCACCTGAATCTTAGCAGACATGAGTCTTTTGGTCCCTAATTAGCTGGCTATGATCCAGGCATATCTTGCCCTTTGCCATCTCATTTAACCATGATTCGTATACTTTTATTAATCCCCCTAACCTATTTTCTAATTTTAATCCTTGCAACTTGGAAGGGAAGATTTACACTAAAATCCATTGCAGATTCTCCCTTCTACTTGTACTTGTACTCCTGTTCTCTCTCTGTCTGTCCCTCTCTGCTTGTTCTTCCTTTCTCTCTCTCTCTATGTCTCTGTCTCTCTGTGTGTCTCTCTCTGTCTCTCTCTTTCTCTCTTTAGCGCACACACACATACTCCTACTGCTGTACATTTCCACTAAATTTTAGACCCCTGTCATATTTTCTGCATGTGAACAGGTACATTTGACAATACATAATGGTGATGTTTGTGTGCTTGTGTCTTTCTAACAATAGTCTATTGCTCACATGATTCTGTTTAAGTCCTTAACAGCATGTACAAATCCTTTGTGGGAGATGTCTGGAGTCAAAAGAGTCCTCACTCTCATTCTGCAGGCCATCGCTGAGTGCTTCTTTCATCAATACACCATTGCTAGGCGTGAAATGGGCTATTTAGTATTTTAAGAGGCAAATGTAAATGTGTTTAATGAGCCTCGAGGGAGCTGTGCCACGGCCAGGGAGAAAAGGCTTTTAGCAGCAGATGCAGACAAAAGTATTGGATTTCATTCTCTGGGTCTCCTGAAAAGTAAAAGACAAAGAAAATGGAGATCTTGGCCCCTGATAGGGTAGGAGTCAGTCAAAGCCTAAAACCCAAGCAACTGGTGTCTCTTGACATTTTTCTCTTTGGTAAAGAATTCAACAAATGGTGGTGGGACAGATGGAGTATACTGATTTATTACAGGAGTGTGAAACCCTGGTACTGTTGGGTGTACCCATGAGGAGCTTGAGGACACTAGCCTTGGAAAAGCAATCTTTGCAGTAGTTTTAAGGTTCTGAGCGGTGATTTTTAAAAATTGTGGATTTTTAGAAGAGTTTAGAAAAACTCATGAGTATTCCAAATCTGACTGAAATCTCTTTTTGGCTTTGTCAAAACAACATTCTTTGTCTCTTTACTAGTAAATACAAAGGCTAGTTCAGGCATCTCAGCACATTAGAAATCTGTTGAATGTCTCAAATTTACTTTGCTGTAGCTTGGGGCTGGAGTCTGGGAGACTTCCTGCCTCTGACAACTGTTTTATGCCTACCCGAGTTGGGCCAGCTCTTCTCTAGTGTGTTAAAAGTGGCGTGTTTCTGAATATAACAATGCTGATACTTGATCCTGGCAGAAAAAGAAGTGAAAAATAACTCATAAATTTTTTTTTTTATGGCTTTAGGCAAGTCAGTAACTGGGCAATCCGTATGGTTTACATTCTGCAACAGCTGAGCTTCCAACATTCTCATCCCATGGGAGAAGGAGAAAGGCAGGGTCACCCACACTGTTTGCCGTGATACCCATGCTCCTCCACTCTGGTTTGGAAACTTGAAGCTGCTGTGTCCACGCTAAGCCTACACTCTGCCACTCTCAGCATTCCTCCTCCAGTTTTTATTCACTTCTTTGATCTATTTGGATACCTGTGTGTCTTGCACTGGCTGACAAGCTCTGGCAAGACAAGGGTGGTGTCTTTTTCTTATCTCTCAGAGCATGGAACACAGAAACACAGATTTGTTTTCTCCATAGAAGCCACTAGGTAGATATTTGCTAAATAATATATACCTAGTATATATATATATATATATATATATATATATATATATATATATATATATATATATATATATATATATATATATTTAAGTAGTGCATTTTGGTCTTATTGTAAAGTCCCTATTCTCTTGACAAGTCTAGCTAAATGTATATTCTTTCCAGTGCTATGAAGATGTTTCACTTAAATGTTATTTGCTCATGAGCCTAAATTTTTTTTTTTTTTAATGTGCAACTGGAAGAATATTGGATTATTGGATTGTGTGCTCTGGAATAAAATAGTTAAACACTTGGTGTCTCAAGTTTCTGTCATCTTAAAAGGATAAGAATTATTATTGCAACTGAACCACCACCACTCACAGAAAGATAAGATTGAGAGTAGTAGGGAATGATTATTGCAGTACTGGCTTTCTGACTGTGTGGTCTTAGGCAGGTTACTCGAACTCTTTGAGCTTATTTCCTTTTCTGTAACTTAGAGATATGACCTAATTTACAGGGTTTATGGTAAAGACTGGATGAAATTCAATGAGGCAATAATACATACACAGATTTTGGAGCTGTTCTTACAGTTAACAAGTGTCTGATAAACTCCACTGAGGACAACTGCTTTTCTTTTGAAGAAACATGTAGAGATCTGAGACTCGAAAGTGATTCCCTCTGGGCCTGTGAAAGGGAGAACAGATCTCTAGGTCCCTGAAGAAAGGGTCACATAGCTTTCTCCCTTGCAGGATCACGAGGTGAAAGTACAGTTTCAGAGGGAAATGTCAGAGGTGGCCAGAGGGATAGACTGTAGGCCTGGACTCTGGCCTTGCTCAACATTTCCAGGCCCCAAGTGCACCTCAGAAGCATGGAATGGCAGATCTGTAGAGATTATACAGGCTGGGGACAGAGGGTGTCTTAGCACCAACCACTTTGGACAGATGGTCAGTGACCACAAGGTACTTCATAATGCCTTGAAATTCTGAAAGACTCTGAACCTCAAGCCAACATGAGGACTGTCAGAATGACTGAAGCTGAATTTCCTACCACCCAAGCAGAAGGGGGACTCACAATTAAGTTGGTTTGCAGAAAATGAAGGGACGTGGTGTTTCTTACATCTTTACTATCTATACCACTAAAAATATTAAATCTGCCACAGAATTTCACATAGATATTGACCCTATTTCACAATATTTGAGAGCTTTGAGGGAGGATGAATTTTTAAAATAATAAGTTCAATCAGATTACAAATTTGGCATTTTCATAAAGTGGTTTTTTAAATTTTTTTAATGATAATTTTTAGTAGCCAAAATTCTCTGTAAATTATGACTTCTGCTCTCTGACATGACATGGCTACCTCAAATCTTACATAAAGTCAGACAGAATAAAAAACATTCTGATATAAATAGACAATGTATCATTGATATATAACACATAATATAGTGCAACGGAAAGTGAAAGTCGCTCAGTTGTGTCTGACTCTTTGCCACCCCATGGTGTATACAGTCCATGGAATTCTCCAGGCCAGAATACTGGAATGGGTAGCCTTTCTCTTCTCCAGAGGATCTTCCTAACCCAGGGATTGAATTTTCAACACCTGATATAGTTACTACAAATTATAGATCTTCAATAAATTTGGGGGAAATGAATTAATGGGCAGTTTGTTGACACATATTTAGAATTTCTGACAAAACTCTAAATTTTATTCACATTAGCTTTAATGTTAGTAAACTTTATTATATTATAATCCTTCTCAGATTAGTCATTAGTATATGGCATATATGGTCCTTTACTCTAGTACTCATCTCTTGTGTTTGTGTTTGTTCCACTTTCTAATTTTCTTGACATAAGATTTATGTACAAAGATGCAAATTTCTATTTTAAATATAATGGTTAAAAACTGGGATTATACTAAACTTCCAAATAAATTTTGAGATATTTCCAAATTGTTATCCTGCATATATTATAGATAATGTTTTAAAAAAAATATTTAATAGCCTGAGGAAATGTTAATGTCTCCAATTCAAATGAGAAAATGAGATATAGCTTAAGTGTGTGGTTCTGTAGGCATATTAGGGTGGACTTTGGACTATAAAAAGAAATCATTGGGTTGCACTTGCCTTGGAACATACTTGATCAAAAATTTCTAAGTGGAGTTTTTGAAAAATATTAGGTGAGGGGAGTGACTGCAAGCTTACACTCTGTTTCACAAGCACCTAAAATTCAGTCTTTCTATATTGCTGGTTAGGTGTAAGGTAGAGCCAAAGTGGGGTTGGTTAATGTCCTTGTTTGAAAACTGGGATGCATGCTTAAATAAAAGACCATCTTACCTGGGCTCAGAGGTGAATAAAAGAAGTATCTATGAATGGGATGAAGAATTTCTTTAGAAAATAGTTTTGGATTTCTTTTAAACCAGAGGTAAATGACTGATCAAGGAAGCAGATTACAAAACTGCCTAGCAGTAACTATAGTTATCTCTTGATAGAGTTATGAGTTATTTTAATTTTCTCTTCAATATCTTTATTTTCTAATTTCTCAGCAATGAACATGTATCAGCATTAGAATTAGAAAAAATAACAATTAAGCCCTCTAAATAGCTTGTATGCCTAAGCCCTCATTGGCTTCTGTATCTAGAACTAGGTAATATTTTCATTCATATGCAAATTATGACTTTGTCCCCACCTACCCCTACCCGATGTGTGAAGGAATTTTGGCTCCTCTAACTGCTCTCTGGATCTTTGTAAATAGTCTTTGTAAGAAGGTACTTTCCTTCTGAGCATCACTTTCTTGCATTCTGACTTCTTTGTCAAGCCATAGTGTAAAGGCTGACACTCTTACAGTGCAGGATAAGTGACCCTTCCTGGGTGACATTTATCTGCACAGTGGCCCTGGCCAAGGGAAAGGGGTGCTACTCCTTTCTTTACTCTCTTTCCTCTGCATGTTCTAGGATCATTCTTCAAATTCCCCAGAAGCATGGCTGAGAATAAGATTTTACTAAAGCCATGGAACATTGGAAGGGAAATACATTCTAGATGTTAGGATATATCTGTGACTACAGGGTATTGCCCTCAAAACACACAGAGCAGGGCAACCCTCAAAATCCCCTTTCTACTTCTTTACTGTCCACTTGCTCAGCCTCGCCCCACTCATACCTCCTGGGATGCTCACAGCTATTTAGGTCTTAGAGATCACATCTACAGGCATCTCAAAGAGATCAAAGTGCTTCTCCTTCCTTCTAGACTAAGATTCACCTCCTCAGGCCTCATTTTTAGTCTCAAGGATGATTAACAGAGAATATCTTCTCCCTGGAAAGAATCTCAAGACTTTCCCCTCAAGGGAGTGTGGAAAGGTCCTCTAATTCCAATGGAAAAATGACTGTAAATTATCTAAAAATCTCTATGTTATGTTAATTCTTTCTGGAGGTTTCAGTCTTAAATAATGCTATATATAGGACCTCAAAGGTCCAGGGCAAGTCTCTTTGTGATTTCCCAATCTAGTTCTCTTTACTGTCATCCATCATGAGGTCAAGATCAGGTTAGTGTGACCTTTATCTCATCCTCTCACATGCACACATGTACACAAACTCACATCTTCACAAGAGCAAGCAGTGGGTTTTCTGTATCAAGCAGTATAGTAAATGAAACATTCCCCTGCAAGAAACAAGCATGAAGAATCTGGCTAAAACCTGTACCCCACAGTTTATATTACCAAACAGAACATCTATTTTCTCACTTGAAAAAACCTGCGCTCAGTTTGCTTCACAGTTTTCCCTAAGAACAATAATGGATGGGGACTTCTTTTTTATTTGTGTCACTAAAGGGGTCCATTTGGAACAATTATCTCAAATCAATGGAACAGTCTCCCCCAAAGATAAATTCAGTTCTCTTACTTCTTAGAGAGAAAATTGCCTTGGTTTTGAAATGATAGTTTTCCAACCTATACGTAAGAAAGCTTCAAAAAGAATAATATGAGGGTAGACTTTTAATTTCATTGGAATATCCTTTTACACCAAGTGTTATAATTATTTATGCATTGAAGTTGACTTTTCCTGTGCCATGTTTCTACAGGACTTGATTTTTGATCTGACTAACCTAAGGAAGGAGAAGGCAATGGCACCCCACTCCAGTACTCTTGCCTGGAAAATCCCATGGATGGAGGAGCCTGATAGGCTACAATCCATGGGATCGCTAAGAGTCGGACACGACAGAGTGACTTCACTTTCACTTTTCCCTTTCATGCACTGGAGAAGGAAATGGCAACCGACTCCAGTATTCTTGCCTGGAGAATCCCAGGGACAGCTGAGCCTGGTGGGCTGCTGTCTATGGGGTCGCACAGATTTGGACACAACTGAAGCGACTTAGCAGCAACCTAAGAAATGAATGGTCAGGCAGGCAGCAGCAATTGAAAATGGCTTGCCCTCTTTTTCTTGTCTGTTATCATTGGCAATTTAGAAGCTGCCTTTAATGCTTTAATCCAGAGGAGTGACTGGCGTGGAGACTTTCAGAATCAGGAAGTCTTATAGGTACTGAGGTGGATGTAAGATGGTGCAAGAGTTCCATTCTCATCATCAGTCTCCACTATCAGTATAATCAACCAAGTGCCTGGAAACACAGCATATGAGAGAGTCAGCATTTCTCAGCTCTGCTCACATCTCTTTAGGTCTTCCATGCTCTAGGAACTGGAATGGAAAACTGAATTAAGAGCAGAGGAGAAAAAGGCCCAATGAAGGGCTATTGTATGTATGGGTGATTCATTTTGAGAAAGGAAAGCCAATATTAACTTCAAGTGAGTTTCAACTATTATGAAGTTTATTACAAAGAGAGTTTATGATTGGAAGTAGAGAGTCAGAACAAAAAAGAATGTACCTGTGTTGCTCTAAGAATGTTACTAAGAGACTAGCAACAACTTCTGATAATAAATGTGATTTGGTACCATGGGAGGCTGTGGCATGCTACCCATAGTTCTGTATTTTACCACAGGTAAGCCAATTTCCTCTGAAGTTTGATACCTATCCTCCCCTCCCTGTGTCCCTTAATCAAACTTATGTTTTATTTCTCTTTAAAAAACATAGTGTCTACCCTAGGCCGGGTGACTGCCTTACTTCATGTAGCATATCCTATCTGCCTTACCCCTATGAACTCCTTACAAGTAATGCCACCTCCTACACCCATCTAAGAGTGATGCATCCTTCAAGGCCCAATTCACACTTTTCCTGCACTGACTGTACTTGAATGTCTACTCTGAAAGTCATACTGCATGTATTTCAGCGTGTAATTGTATCTAGTAAATACTCCTTTCCTTGTGTGCTTATGTAACCCTTTTAATATGTAGAAGGGTTATATTTGTTATCTGGAGTTTTGCATTATTAATTTCTGACTTATGTCCATTCAGTCATTCAGTAAACATTTATTTATTGAATATTTGCTTTAGTCCAGTAACGGTGCCTGGCATTGATAGCAGGAAGAAGAGTAAGGTATTGTGTCTGATCTCAAGGAATATTTGTGTTAGTGGAGAAAACAAATGCAACCAGCACTCTCTGATAGTGCCTTAAGAGAAGTGTGAAGTGAGTGCTGTGAAACATCTCAGAGGAAGAAATGCCTAACTCCAACAGAAAAATCTTCATGGAGACTGGGCTGAATCTCAAAGAATGGATTGAAATTTTCCAGGCAGAAAAGAAGGAAGGATATGCCAGGCAGGAGGAGCAAGAAGTGCAGAGCCAGAGCTATAAGAGAATGTGATGTCCTTGGTGACTGATGAACTGAACAGTGGAGTTTAGGCCCATGTTATGTGTGTGTGGGTTTGGAGAGTGGGAGAGGAGATTAAAGTGATAGCCTGGGGCCAGCCTGTCAGGGTCTTTATCTGCTATGTGGAGCTAAGAAGTTTGTACCTTTAGCTTTCAGTATGCTGAAATTTATAAGAAAAGTTCTGATGTATTCAGATTCACTTGATAAGAGAATTCTTGTAAAAATATGGCTTATGGACAAAGTGGACTGGTGGGAGAGAGCCAATTATGAGACTGAGTGTAGCTATGAGAGGCAGAGTAACTGGAAGTTGCTCAGTCATGTCCGACTCTTTGTGACCCCATGGACTGTAGCCTGCCAGGCTCTTCTGTTCATGGAATTCTCCAGGCAAGAACACTGGAGTGGGTAGCCAATCCCTTCTCCAGGGGATCTTCCTGACCCAGGGATCGAACCTGGGTCTCCTGCATTGCAGGCAGATTCTTTACCCTCTGAGCCACCAGGGAAGCTGTGTGATACAGAGGAAAGGCTGGGTTCTGGGAAACAGAGAAAGAGGAGAAGAAACTTTTGTGGGTATGGTAAGCTAAGTTAAATTGCACACACCAGGAGGAGATGTTCAGTAAATAAGCAGAAATTCGGACGTTTTCTTGGGAAAAAATTCTCTGCATTGGATGGAGATGGGAGCCATGACCAGGGCGTGGAGTCAGGGCAGTAGAGGGTAGATAAGATTGCTTTCGGGAAAGTGAATAGCCAGAGGGGAAGGAGGCTAAGAGGTCAGATAGATGATACAGGAAAGTGAGGGATAATTGCTAGAACAAGATCTCAGAATAGACAGAAGAAAATAGAATTCAGTAACTAGATAAAAGAAATTCTCCCTAAATATTAAGTGTTAAATGTTGGTCGCTCAGTCATGTCCGATTCTTTTGTGACCCCATGGACTACAGCCTGCCAGGCTCCTCTGTCCATGCAATTCTTCAGGCAAGAACACTGAAGTGAGTTGCCATTTTCTTGGTGCACCCTATTTGAGGAAAGGTGAGAACTGCTGAAATAGAAGAGTACTAAAGCAGTTTGAGAGTAAAGACTATGTCATATATATGTACATGTGTATGCTCAGTTGCTCAGTTGTGTTCGACTCTTTGCAATCCCATGGACTGTAGTCTGCCAGGCTCCTCTGTCCATGGGATTTTCCTGGTGAGAATACTGGAGTGGGCTGTCATTTCCTACTTCAGGGGATCTTTCCGACCCAGGGATTGAACCTGTGTCTCCTGTGTCTCCTATATTGGCAGGCGGATTCATTACCACTGAACCATATTTATTTATTTATATTTATCCTTTATTGCTCATATGAAATTGCCTTACACATGATAAGTCCATAATAAATGTCTGTTGATTTACAATAGTTTACTTTTTGTGTATAAAACTCACCTGTCTATCTTCCTTACACTTGATCTGTTTCCTCACATTGCCAATGCTTTTTATGTTTAATTCATAGCAATTATTTCATAAATATTTATTGTTAAATAGTTTCCTATGTTGAATTTATTGGTTCCTAGGAAATAGGCTACTAGATGCTTGCTACTCAAAATGTGGCCCACAGAGTTGTAGCATCAACATCGCATGCAAGCTTGCTAGAAGTGTAGAATTGTTCCCCCATCTCAGACCTACTGTGTCAGAATCTTCATTGTTACAAGAGTCCCAAGTCATCTGAGTGCATATTATAGTTTGAGAAGCACTGAATTTTTGATACCTTTCAGAATCCTTTCCTGTCCAGAATTTGTCGTTTTCTTTTTCATTAGAATCTCACTATGGCTCCTGCAGGATCACTTTGGTGCTTCCAAGAACCGTTGCCTCTCGATGTACTGAATTTTACAAAATAGCAGGTGAAATTATATCCATTCAGCTGAGGTTCTTCTTCATGTCATTATACAAACTTAAAATATCCATAATATTCATTTTACAGTCACACAAAAAAACCAACGTTGATATTATAAATACATTATGCTACATAGAACTCCAAGGGTTTGTTTTAGGCAGAACTGAGAAATTCTCAGTTGTGTATCTGCTTTGTTGCTGTTTTCTCTCCCACTGACATATAATTTGCACAATCACCAGTTCCACCTTTTATGATGCGAAGAGTAAGTCAAATGCAGAAAAGAAGAACAAACTTCCCCTGAAGAGCTAGAATTCCAAGTAGATGAGGAAGCAAAAATACTGGAAGGGACAAATCTAGGGATGCATTCACCTTCCATTCTCATTGGTTCTTACACAAGAGCATTTGGCTCAGTTTCCAGGGGCACTGTGACTGCCAGGTTTTTGCTTGTTCGATTGACTTTTATTGCTTTGCTTCACACTTTTAAAATGTTTGCAACCCAAGAAAATCTTGTATGGTTCTGGGTACTGATACATGAGTGTAAAGATCTTTTGAAAACAGTTTGTTACAAATAACACAGCAAATGCCTTACCCACAGTTTTAGCATTTCACCTGGTGCTCTCATCTACACTATCACTATATGAATAGTAACTTCGACTTGCTTACAATAAATTGGAGAAAATTGTCCTTTTTCAGAATTGTTGCTTCTGTTTCTAGAATATCAACAGAAACCCAGTTGTATCTGTATCTAGACCGTCTCCAACATCTACTTTATTTGTATCATTTGTTTTCAAAAAAGGAGCAGAGTTTCCTCTTACTAGATTAAAATATGTCATGAAAAGTAAAAGCAAATTATGCTGAGCATAGAATTTTAAACCTGAGTGAAAAACATCTGAGCACTGGGTGTTCATCTTTCTAACAAGCTTAGCAGATGGATGGGAAGCGATGTTTGCTGTTTATTTCCTCAACATATCAATATGTGAGGATGTGGTGTAAAATATGGTTTTCCTGCAAATGAGCAAAACCATGCCAGAAGAGTACAAGCAACAGAGTTTGTACTCTAAAAGAACTTTAGAAATTGGAGGGCCACTATTGGCTTAAAATCTGCCCCAATGCTTTTTACCCATCCAAATCTTAGAACAGTTATGACTGGGGTTGAAAAGATGTAGTTGTTTCTACTACTCATCTAACTGTTTCAAGAGCACTTTATTAAAGAGTTCTCTCAGGCAAGGAACACAAGGACAACTGAAAGCTATCTGCACTGATGGCCTTTGAATTAAAAAAAGGAAGAAACTGTAAATCTGAGCCACCAAAAGATGCAGTGTGTGTCAAGTGATTTTTCCAGACTTATAGCATGTATTTTTGTGACCAATGACCTTTCTTTGACTGTCAATCAGTTAAGAATTAGGCCACAGTCATGGTTTAATAGTTGGCACTGTTTGAGAATAGTTATGGAATTAGTCACAGCAGTGATGTAGTGATTTTTGAGTATCACCACTGATAAAGGGAAGTTATCAGGAAGGGTGGAATGGCCAAGCAGCATATAAAATCCTGATCACTGTCTACTTCTTTTTGGGGATAAGTAAAACTTTCTTGTCTTTTTAGTTAAATTCTTGGTGTGAGTCCAAAACCTTTATTCTTCCTTTGTTAATTATTGTTTCCCAGTGACTCTTGTTCTTAGTTTATTGATCACGGGTTGCGTACATTTCCTGGAAACTAATAAAAATTCCTCCAAGCCAAGTGAAAGTTATCATCCCAAAGAGGATAACGAAGTAGCTTAAATGTTTAAAGATTCATGTTCCTGTAGGTCAAGGTTAGACATTTTAGTCACCATCTTGGTACTAGTAACCTATAAAATTTAATCAATGCCTGGGACTGAGATAACTGGATACCTGAGATATCCATTGTATAGCTTATTCTTTGTTACAAGTTTTCATTATCTTGGTGTCTCTGGGATGGAAGAGGGAATATCCTAAGACACTTACATTAAGAGAAATGTTTTCATCTCAGTTTTTGAGTTGAGAGCAACACCTTTAAACTGAGAGGTAGCACTGTGATTGCCTCAGGCGCTAGATTTGGGTTTAAGCAGATTTTCTGGGAAGACTGACCCTGGGACTGATGACAGGTCCTGGTGATTCCAGCCCTGGTTTGATCCCTTTTTGCTAAATAGCAGAGGGATGACTCTTTGATTTGTCAGAGGGTTCATAGGAACATATTATGCTATTAGAGTGGATGAGGCAGTGGCATCTTGTCTTGGGAAGGGTTTAAATTTGCCCACAATTTTGTTTTGTAGCTTCCACTCTCTCTACTCTGCTGAACTGTTCTATATAAAAGCACTGAATTGTACAAAGACATTTTGTAAGGTGAGTAGGAAGCTAGGTACCATAATTGATAAAGGACTAAAATAGGTAGGTGACTTTTGTTAGAAAATCTGGGTTCTAGGCCCAAATACTTCTCCATGATACTTGTTCATCCTGGGCAAGTCACTCAGTTTCTTTGACTCTAATTTTGACATTTGTATAATAGAGATTCAACTAGCTGCCCTATCTATGATCCTGTTCCTTGTTGTCTAAAAAATGTTGAGTTGCCCAACATTCCTCTTGGTGAAAAGTACAAAAAAGGCTGACTATAGAGACTGATGCCTATTTTAGACAAAACAATAGGGAGAGAAGTATCGGTGCATTCTAAAATTTTTGGTATAGGAAGCTGTATAATAAATTCTAGAGCAGAGAGAGGGTGATTATGTCTTAGATATAAGGCTAAAGTTATAATTTCATAAGAAATCAGATCACATGCATATGGTTATGAGGGACAAGTTTGTCTTGTAGACCAGACAGGTAGGTCTTCTTTGGAAAGAAATAATCTATGTGGTGGCAGAGTGTGATTTTACCTAGGTTAGGAGAAAACAAGCCATGTACATGCTTAGTCACTCAGTCGTGTTTGACTCTTTGTGACCCCATGGACTGTAGCCCACCAGGCTCCTCTGTCCATGGGAATTCTCCAGGCAAGAATACTGGAGTGGGTTGCCATGCCCTCCTCCATGGGATCTTCCCAACCCAGGGATTGAACCCAGGTCTCCCACAATGCAGGTGGATTCTTTACCACCTGAGCCAGAAAAACAGCCATAGCTAGTATGAAATCCACCATTATATTTTCTGGACCAGAAGTTAACTTTAATCTAGGTAGAATCAGTTTTCCATGAAGCCAACAGAATAGAAGTAAAGGCCATGGACATTCCACAAATATGTGAAGCTTTCCAGTTTACAAAATGAAACAACAATCCAGGGAACTGAGAATATGTATAATCATCTAAGCTGGAGGAATAATAAGGCCAGTTAATCCTCTGGTATTTCCTCTTTTCAGAGGGTACTTGAGGCACACATTGTAGGGCAGAAAGGAGGAGGCTGGCACTTGAATTATACAAGGTTTTCCCAGGAACATCTAACTCCCTCATCCCATAGCTCCATAATGTGTCTCTTTTGAGTGCTGTGCTTGGTCGTTCAGTCGTGTCTGACTCTTTGCAACCCCATGGACTGTAGACCACCAGACTCCTCTGTCCATGGGGATTCCCCAGGCTAGAATACTGAAGTGCATTGCCATGCCCTCCTCCAGGGGATCTTCCAAACTTAGGGATCGAACCCAGGTCTCCTGCATTGCAGGCGAATTTGTTACCATCTAAGTCACCTATGGAAGCATCACAATGTGTCTCTTTTAGTGCTGACCATATTTTGAAGTGTAAATTGCAAATTATATAATCAGGCCAGATGGTAAAAACAGAAAGTAGCCAAGAGTTTCACACTGTTTCATGACCTTAAACAATAAACTATTGAGCTTTCTTCTGAAAAACATTAACAAGAACATAATGCAAAAGAGACCCTCACTTTATCTTGGATCGTAGAGAAAAGCTATGCAGTGATTTGGTACTCTCTGCTTCTGACCCAGAGCCGCATCCAAATAAACCAATCCTAGTTTTCAAGTTAGACCCTCAAAAGGAAAAGAGTAAAGAATCATTGACTCAACGGACATGAATTTGAGTAAACTTTGGGAGTAGTGAAGCACAGAGGAGCCTGGTGGGCTACATTCTATGGGGTCTCAGAGAGTCAGACACGATTTAGCGACTGAACAGCAACAACAACAAAGGGTGTCATGAGAACAACATAGGGCAGTGAGCACTGGGGATGGAGTCAGGGGGTCTATTTAAGTTTTACTTATGTTTCTTTTATTCTGCATGTTTCCATGTCCCTTATGTTAAAAGAACCAGCTTCGCTGTTGTCATCCTCCTGGTCTAACTTTCCATGTTTCTGATTTCCGCTGAGAGACACCATTTGGTTGGGTGACTCATTTCTATTGCCTTTTCTAGCTTTCTGGTCTACTCCACTCATGACTCTGGATGTGTTCTTAATTTCACAAAGTCCCTGCTCTAACCCAGTGTAATCCTCAATGATTGCTTCTGTTCCATCTCTCAGAAAAGAGGGATTTGAACACCATCTATGTTGTCATGGGCTTCCCAGGTGGCGCTGGTGGTAAAGAACTGGTCTACCAATGCAAGAGAGGAAGGAGAAGTGGGTTCTATCCCTGGGTCGGGAAGATACCCTGATGAAGGAAATGGCAACCCTCTCCAGTATTCTTGCCTGAAGAATCCCTTGGACAGAGGAGCCTGGTGGCCTTAGTCCACAAGGTTGTACAGAGTCATACAATGACTGAAGCGAATTAGCACACATGCACATATGTTGTCACATTCGATGAGGTGATCCCATTCCAGTTAAGAAGGCCCGTTCTGGTTGAATGGGTGAGGGTCCTCACAGACAGGATGGCAATGACGGTTAGTCCTACTCTTTCAGCAATCAAAAGAGTTCCGTGGTCAACGACTGCTTCAGAACAGCACACTGGCCAATTATGCTAAAACAACCACAACAATAACAACTGAAAAATGTCCTTAAAAAGCCCGAGAATTTTCTGGTGGTCCAGCAGTTAGGATTCCACACTTCTTCCATTGCAGAAGGCATGTGCTCAATTCCTGGCCAGGGAACTAAGATTCCACAAGCTGTGTAGCCTGGCCAAAAACAAACAAAAACTCAGTAATCTCCATTGTATATTAGAGTTTGTTAAAATTAAATTAGATTGGTACAATTAGGAAGTTCAAGCATGTAGTTTCTGTCTCCTTTTCTGAAAGGGAAACACCTTTAAAAGTGCTGTTAAGCCTGTCAAATTATGGGTGACACATATAGAAGTCAGATTCAGAGAGCAAGCCCTTCAATGGTATCTACCTGGCTTATGGTGAAAAGGTTTCTTTTTGTGTTTGTCAGAAGAGGAGAAAACCTCATGCTGTATGCTGTGAAATCCTAAACGTAATTATCTTAACAGTATTCTTCACATATGGCTTGTGATACTCATACTAAATCTGTCAAGTAGTGCAGTTACTGTTGGCACTGTTAATATGAATTCATTATTGTTAACCTTTAATCCCATTTTATAGCTAAACAGTACAGTTAGACACTTGATTACTTCTCCCCCATCCCCCAAAAAAAAAGGATTTCTACCAGACCTTGAACAAGTGAGTGTAGGTGGGCAAAGCACAAGCTCACTCTGCCAGTTGTTGTCTCTGGGGCCTAGTCAGAAGACTCTCTGGATGTCTGTTTCCATATCCAATAGTACAATAAGCTCCAGGTACCTTTTGGAGTTTAGTAAGGAGCAGGAAGAGAAGGTAGAAATACCCCCAATGGAGAAGGAAGAGAGCGTGATGGAGAAAATCTGCCAACTTTCTAATGGTCTGTCTTTCATGATAGGTTCCGTGTTTTGAATCATTTTGGTCTTTCAAACTATCATCTTCACTTAGCGTGTTAATTAATTCCTTTATTCTTTTTGGTCATCAAAGGCCTATGTAATTGATGTTCTGAGCACCCTGAGGCATACATCATATATTTACTTTCTCTAAAGCAGGATAGTTAACCAATCATTCTATCACAAGTATTTTTTTTAAAAAATTAGTTAAATTAATTTAGTTAATTCATTATGCTAAAATTGACTGTTAGTGTTTTGTAATGTTAAAAATATTTTTAAAAGTTCCCAAACCTTGTTTCTGGGCTTGCAGAATTTTTACAGGGTGAGGACCTCAGAGTGATAAGCACTGGGTTAAAGTTGGTGGTTTTCACCTGTCTGTCTCTATCTATGATATGCACGTGCTTACATAGTATTCTTAGTCTTCTTCTACAGGCAGATGATAGGTAATTGGGACAGTTGTAATGGGTCAAAAGAAAAAGAGAGTTTCCTTTTGCTTTTACACTTGTGGATCATCCATTTGTTACTCGTTAAGACTGTTACTGAAAGAGAATTTGACTCTCTTTCCCATCACATTTGCCTATAGATATAGAGAACTAGAAGACTTCCCTGTAGCTCAAATGATAAAGAATCTGCCTGCAATGCAGGAGCCAGAGGTGATCCCTGGGTTGGGAAGTTCCTCTGGAGAAGGGAATGGCAACACATTCCAGTATTCATGCCTTGAGAATTCCATGGACAGAGAAGCCTAGCAGGCTACAGTCCATGGGGTCGCAAACAGTTGGACACGAATGAACGACTAACACAAACACACACATAGAGTATACTTCACAGGCTTTCACTAGATCATCGTATGGAGACACCAGAATATACAGGTTTTCAGAGTTCTTTCTTCTGTGGAATTAGAAAGAAATATGGGAGGAAGACTTCCTTGATAGTCTAATGGTTAAGAATATGCCTGCCAGTGCAGCATACATGGATGGATTTGATCCCTGTCCTGGGAAGATCTCACATGCGGGGGAGCAAATAAGCCTGTAAGCAAATAAGCCTACTCTGTAGAGTGCATGCGCTGCAGCTACTGAAGCTCGAGTGCCTAGAGCCTGTATTCCACAACAGGAGAAGCCACTGCAATGAGAAGCCACTAAGATGAGAAGCCCTTGGACCACAATGAAGAGTAGCCCCCACTTGCTGCAACTAGAGAAAGCCCTTGCAGAGCAACCGCAGACCCAGCATAGCCATAAATCAATGAATTAATTACTTAAACAAGAAATGTGGAGACTAATATGGGCTTCCTAATGTTTTATTTTGCCAAAAAAGGATACTTATTTTTTTAATGAAAAAAGGAAGTAGTTTATATTTTTATTTTTAAAAGATTTTTATTAGAGTATAGTTGATTTTCAGTGTTGTGTTTCAGGTGTATAGCAAAGTCAATCAGTTATACATATACATATATCCTCTCTCTTTTTAGGTTATTTTCCCATATAGGCCATACAGAGTATTAAGTAGAGTTCCCTGTGCTGTACAGTAGGTCCTTATTAGTTACCTGTTTTATATAGTGTGTATATGTCAATCCTAACTTCCCAGTTTATCCCTCCCCCCCACCCCCTGGTAACCATAAGTCGTTTTCTACATCTGTGGCTCTACTTCTGCTTTATAAATAAGTTCATTTGCACCCCTTTTCTTTTTTAGATTCCACATGTAAACAATATCATATGATATTTGTGTTTCTCTGTTGACTTACTTCATTCAGTATGACAGTCTCTATGTACATCCATGTTGCCACAAATGGCATTATTTTGTTCTTTTTTATGGCCGAGTACTATTCCACTGTATATATCAAATATGTACCACATCTTTTTTATCCATTCCTCAGCTAATGGACATTTAGGTTGTTTCCAAGTCCTGGCTGTTGTAAACAGTGCTGCAATGAACACTGGGGTGCAGGTATCTCCTTGAATTATGATTATCTCTGGGTATATACCCAGGAGTGGAATTGCTGGGAAAAGGACTCTTCTCAGAGCAGCTTCTAAAGGATAGTTCAAAAATCTTCATCACTTCATAAAAGAAAGGATGTTTTAATAACAGAATCCAGGAAGATCACAATCTCAGAATTGTTAGAGTCGATATTGATAGAGAAAACTGTACTTTCTTTTTAGAATAAGACTTGGGAATCAACCCCAGCTCTGACAATTATTACCAGCAGGACAAAGGCCAAGGTAACTAATTTTTCTGAATCTCATAATGAAAATGAAAACATGTACCCCTCATGATTGTCAGAAGGTAACTATAGAATATATTCACATTCCTATGGTGTTTGGTACATAGTAGGTACTCAATAAATATCCATTCCCTTCCTCCTGCATCTCTGTCTTCCCATTTCCTTTAATGTATTCCAGAGGATTGTTTTGATGATCAAGTAAGGAAAGAGTTAGAAAATACTTTGTGAACCATAAAGCACTATTTAAACATAGGTTCATGAAATATAAGTTGCTTTGCTTTATGCACATGCATTTTGCTTTTTATAAGATGTGTTGCTAAATAGCTCAGTAACCCTCAGGAAATGATACTAGTTCCTTTGTCTGATTCCTTAAGGACTCACATGGCCTTTTGGATGAAACTGTATATAAAATATAGATGTTATTTTAATAAATACTGTCCATATAGTACATATAGTGTTTCTTTTGCATGTTCTTTAAACAAAGAACATTAACCAGTCACCTCACAGGTTTTTCTGCATGGTCTACAAGGTGTAGTTATAAAGTCCATTGGCATTGTAAAGTGTTTGGAGTTATATTGCATTAAGCACTATTGCATTCAATCTTACCAAGCTATTAGGGTGTTTTATAATGGGATGTAAATATTTATGGCCTGTTTGAGAATAACCAAAGAAAAGTGCTTTTCATTATTTTACTTTGTATCCTACTAGCCAGACGTATCTTTAGTATTTCAATTCTTTTCCGGCTTGGGAAGGTGATGTCAATTTTTGTGCAAGGTGAGGCTGGGGAGGAATTTGGCTGCCTTTTGTCACCGTGTCAAATTGCCCAGGAACTACTTTGCCTGATAGGCTGCCTGGTGCACATATTACACTTTTTCTGTCTTCTTTAAGTACCGAGTGGAGCTGGGATAATTCTTCCTTAGGTGCATCATGAGTAATAAATGTCCACAGCTAACAAAACACTCTTACTTTTTGCAAGGAAACTTGGGAGTATCACATTCTAAACCTGGTTTACATACCTCTCAGACATGGTTTCAAGTTGAGAAAAAGTATTTCTGCTTTTAATTCTTTTCCCTTAAAGACAACTTGAAAAACAATTGCATGTGTTTCTTCAAGAATCAGATTCTATCTTTAGGAATCAATCTGGGTTCTGAAGTTTTACTACACATCTCTATTATAACAATTGGAGATAGTTAATTAAAATGAACTTAAGCTATTGCTCATCACTCAAAGTTATAGGAAGATACACTTTTTAGTAAGGAAATAAGAAAAGCTGGTACTATTTTCATGATCACATACTGTACTGGAAAACAGCTAGTTATAGGAAACAGGAAAGGTTAAATATCCAAAAGTAACAATTTAAAACCACTTTGTTCTCAAATCTGTCACTGCAGTTTTTGACAGATAAGTTTAAATCTTGGTAATTGGTTTATGCCAAAGGACAGAGGACAGTTATTTCAAAGCTCTCCTGTTCACAGACTATTAAATTGGCAGAAATAACAATCACAACAAAGTGACACATAATTTAGAAAGAATGCAATGCATGCTTTTAATCAGAACAACAATAACAACAGAAAGGAAAAAAAAACCTACTAATAAGTATGGAAAAGCTAGTCCAGTATTGAATCCAGCCATGGTCACAAATAAACAGCAACTGCATGACAAGGACAGCTGTGAATGATCTGTGTGCCCTTCACATCCTCACTCCCCTCAATAAAAACGATATTCTCATTGGAAATATGGTTGAAAATGTAAATCTCTGATTTCTTGCAAGACCATGACGGCTCTGTAATAAATATCAAATCGGTCCATTTTAGGTCCATAAAAGAATTCTTTCAGATATGAAGACTTGAGAACAACTGTGAAGCTGTCTTTATTTAAATCCTTTGAAATTTAAAGCTGTGATCTTAGACCACCAAGAACTACAAGACGTGCCAACTGATGTTTATAACAACTTAGCCTTCCTGTTCTTCATATCTGATTTTATTAAATGTCTGTCAAGGAGTATATTTAACTTTGATGTTCCCAACAAGATTGCATTGTCTTTAATTTTTATTTTATTTTTTTAACAGGCAGATAGTGAAAAGAATTATTTGCATGTTGGATTTGTACCTCAGGGTATCTCTGCAAAGCAAAGAAGTCTAAAGTTATTGTCGTGGTGTGATTTCCTTTCTTAATTCTGTTGGAAAATGTAGGGATATCATAAATATGAGGTTTAAAAGGAATTTTCAACATGATTTTGATAGACATGAAAGGATTTACTATTATTTATAAAAGTGGACCTATTTAAAATAGATCCTTTCTTAATATAAGGTAGTTAAGAACTTAAAAGGGAAACAGGGTTACTTTCACGTGATTTCCATGTTAGAGACTACTATATGAAGAAATTCCTTCATTTGCAACCCAGCAGACAAGACCAGGCATGCCCCCAAATTTTTTAATGGAAATTAAGAGGCAGACAAGCTGATTAAAAACAGATAAGACTGTATTTGCTTAGAAGTAGCAAACTATAAAAATCAAATCAATAAAATTTCATTGCAAAATTTTGTTGTTTTTAATTTACTGTCATCACTTTTTTTAAATTACTTAATTTGAATTCAATTCATTAAGTCAGCAAAAGTGAGATAAAATAAAATAAATTTGTTGTTTTTCAAACCTTGAATCAAACTTTGAAACTGCGTGAGTCCTGTCTGCCAATGTGGAACTAGGCCAGTTTCAGCCTGTGAAATCATATTCTCATTAAATATATTTAATGCAAAGATCCTGGCAATATCTTGTCCAGATGAAAATTAATTTCATTAACAACAACAACAAAATTCAAGAAGGGATTTTCATAGTTACTTTTCTCACTTAAACCATTTCTACTTCTGAAATGTCTCACTGTGGACCATTCTATAATGTAAATATTTTATTTTCCATTCATCTTAAAAACAGCTGTTGTTGTTGTTCAGTCGCTAAGTCATGTTTGATTCTTTGGGACCCCATGGACTGCAGCATGCCAGGCTTCCCTGTCCTTCATTGTTTCTTGGAGTTTACTCAAACTCATGTCCATTGATTTCAGTGATGCCATCCAGCCATCTCATCCTCTGTCATCTCCCTTCTCCTCCTGGCCTCAACCTTTCCCAGCATCAGGGTATTTTCCTTATGCAAAAGTATAATTTGCATACTGTAAAATTCACTCATGCAATTCAGTAATTTTTAGTAAATTTTAGAAGTTGTGCAACCATAACCTTGATACAATTTTTTAAATTTATTTTTAAAAGTTATTATTGAAGTATAGTTGCTTTAAATTATTGTGTTAGTGTCTACTGTACAGCAAAGTGAATCAGCTATACATATACATATATCTCCTCTTTTTTGGATTTCTTTCCCATGGTCCAATTTTAGAACCCTGTTCATGTTTACCTTGTTTTAACATTTCTGTTTTTGTTTTTTTTTAGTATATTTATTTCCCAATTGTCTAAGATAAAAAGAATTTTAGTGACCAGACAAAGGAAGAGGGGAAATGACTTATAGGCAAAGGGTTAGGATTCATTCATTTGTTCATTCATGCTTCCATTCATTTAATAGTTATTGAGTCCTTAGTATGAGTCAGACAGAGAGTGAGCATTTGTAATAGAAAGAATTTTCAGACATGGGTAGAAAAGCAATTTAGCCTTATTATTACTATAAACGTTACAGGTGCTATCACTGGCGTATTCACAAGGCATAAAGGGGATATATATTAATAGAAGAAATTTAAAGACAAATAGATCAGGGAGGACTTCTTGGAGGAAGGGCATTTTGAAGAATAAATAGACAGGACCAGGCAAAAAGCAATAGCTCTGTGTCTCTAAGTTTATTGACTTGGGGCTTTGATCAGACATACTAGAGTGTGGAATCCAGGCCAGAGGAAGTGAGAGGAGAGGTGAGGATAAACAGAAAAAGAGAGACCAGATCCCAATGGAGCTTTGAGAACAGGCTCACAATAAGTCTTTGTTTGCAGGCAAGAAAATTCAGATTACTTATTAGGTTTTCCTGGTTATGAGGATTTGAGAAACATATGTTTTGACATTAAGTTTTTTGCCGGGTTACTGGATGGAAATGTCTGAATGTAATTGGGATTTTATGTGAGACACTAGGATTCTAATCTTATCTTTCAAGGTCAACAACATGTGATTATTAACCTGACTTCCATATGATTTACATGTAGTTCTAAGTCTCTGACCCTGTGTGTTGGGGGGTGGGGGAGAGAACTGATAGAATTTAGTAATATGCTTGATATGGAGAGGATTTCTAGCGGTATTTTTCAATTTCAGTGTTTAAGTTGACTCTGGTCATTGTTATAGGATTGATTCCCAGAGTCAATGTTTGGAGGAAGCTGAGGGAGGGGCGCCGGTATGGACTCCAGGGCTACAAGGCTAACACCCTGCTTAATGTGGCACTACGTATTCTTCCGATGTTAACTTGCAGATCTGATACCCGCGTGGACACATTGTGTGTTTCTCTGTATCTCTCACAGTCAAGAAGCCAATGGTCAAGGCCCCAGTATGTATGGTTTCAGTTGGCTGTGAATAATTAGTATATCTGCTTCATTCACTGGGAGAGGAGCTAGCTCAATCCATCGGAATAGATTGTTCTGCTAGTGTAACGTGATGATCAATTACTGCCCACCCTGTTAAGCAGACTTTTGTCTCAAGATAACTGAAACACCCTAGAGTCTTTGACTAGTCCATCCTCTGCCGGAAATGCAAATGACATACTGGCTAGGTGAACCTCTTTAATCAGAAAATGTATTTTACTCCATGCAATTGGCTACCATTTTGGTCAAATAAAACCAGTATTTCCAATTAGAATCCAAAATGGTTTCAAGAAAATTTTTCTTCAGAGAGAGCAAATTCTAAAAAGTGCTTGGTCTTTTTTCATCACTGAATCTACACACCAGGAAACACTGTGGATAGAGATGGAAAGGCCAGTCCCTCTTATCTAGTCTGACAGGAATAAAGCCGTTAACAAGGTCCAACTGGAATGATAATGGATAAGGAAAGAAGAGCTGAATTCCTTAAGATCAGTCCTATTAAGTTAGACAGATGTCAAGTTTAATCAATGTGGAGACATTAAGGACTTTGGCAAATGTCCTTTTTTCATATCTTAATGCTGTTTTCAGTTGTTGCATCATCCTGTTTGCATAGATATAATTATCCTTCATAGATATTACATAATTAGAGAAGTTTTAATTAGTTTCATTTATCTATATCTTATAATAGAAAAGCTTCCTAGTACATTCATTTTTTTTTTTTAATTTAAGAATCAGTGTGCCCACAAGGACTAAAAAACTCCCCTGCATGGCAATTTATATTTAAGATATCCAAGTAGAGTTGGAGATGACATTTAGTTATGGTTTGAAACAACTGATTTAATACATTCATGTGATAATAGGTAGGCCTGCGGCATCTTTTGTTAACAAAGAGTACACTTCTTTCAACTATCATTTCAAAGATTTATTGCCAGCCAATTCTTTCTAGCTATTTCTTTCTCTAGTGGCTGATACCTGGGAATCTAATGTTTCACAATTAGAGATTTGTTTCCTTGACTTGTACTTTCCATCAAAAGTGATAACAATTTCAACAGAACTCACACTTGAACTGACACACTCGTTTTTGTTATAGTATAGTCTTATGGATTGAGGACAGAGCATGAAAATAATGGGCATTAGTAAGGGCTGAGGTGGTGGAATAGAATTGATGGAAAGAGATAAGCAAAGAAAGGAGTAGGGATGGGGGTTGGGGACTTTGAAAACTGATATCATAATCCTTCCTGGGCTTTGGAGTTGTTAATTCCACCCATGGGTATTTATTAAATATCAACTCTATCCTCATTACTGTGTTCAAATTTATCAACCATTTCCCCTTTGATTGAACTGTACAGATTAAGTAAGTAGGTAAGTGATATTGTGGAGACTGTGGATTCAAGGGATAGGAATAACCTATGGATATTCTCCTGCCTTTAGTTCCCTAAAGTAGGCCTGTAGCAGTAGACCTCTATTTTGTCTCACTTTTGGTTGGAACTAACAGTTTTTTATAAGTTAAAAATCTGTATTCAAGTGAGGTTGGATAGATATTGGTTATATTTCAGATCCTGGACCACAAGGGACTCCCAAACTTAAGGAGCCTCACATAACTCCATGAGGAGCCTTGTTGTACCTTCCTCTTGTGCTGGATGCAGATTTTTCCCAAGATAAAAATGTATTTGTTTTACATATAGTGTCTAGGACAAATGAGGAAGCACTCAGTAAGTGATAGATGTTATTGTTGCCTACACTGGTAGGAGAAACACAGAGAAAAAAAACAAAAAAAATAGGAAGTCTTGATCTAACTGAAGGGTGAAGAGGTCTTGCTTAAGTGAAGGCTGTGGAAATGGGAGTGATGTTACTTTTTAAAAGAAGAATTTCTTATTGTGTAGATAATATTATAGCAATAGTGTGAGAAATCAAATCAAAGCAAAACCTACCCCAATACAATTGTTACCTCAGATTCTAACAGTCCTTTAAAAAATTGTTCATCTGACCCTTTGCTTGTTTACATGGATACACAAAAACATAACCATTACAGATATAATTATGCATTCTCTGCTTTTTCCTTCCATATGATTAAATTCCTCATTTATCAGATATTGTATACTAAATTTCTTCTAGAACTTTTCATTCTAGTGAATCTGTAGCAATGAAAATCTTTGTGTTTTGTAGTTGTGTATCTTTAAGGCTGTCTTCTCGCAAGAAATTTCTAAGGTAGTTATACTGGATCAAAGGATATGAGCATTTTATGTTTTTAAGATTATTTTCGAGTAAACTTTGGAAAGGGTTTCCAAGTTTGTGCTGCCACTAGCAGAGAATGGATGAATCAACACTTTTCCTGACAGCTTCATTGATGTTGTTAAGGCAGTGTCATTATTTTTAATTTTCCTTCTGTAATAGATGTAAAGTATCTCTTAATCTTCAGTTCTTGGGTAACTAGTGAGGTTGAATATTTTCTCATTTTTGTCTCCTAGGTTCTCTCCAATATAAAATTATTTTTTCTGGCCTTTCCCCACATTGATGTTGGAGCACTTCAGGGGCAAAAAAAAAGGAACTTACTATGTTTTAGACATTATTCTTGTCACTTTAAATGCATTATCTCACCTAATCTATATAGTACTTCAGCAAGGTTGGCACTCTTACCTGAATTTTATAGATGAAAAGACTGAGCCTTGAAGAAATTAAATTTCATGCCCCAAGTTGAATTGCTGATAAGTGGCAGTTGTTAGATATTTTTCCTTATCATTTTATATGAGTTTTTATGTAATATAAATATTAACTCTTTGAGGAAAATATTTTCAGCAAATATGGATGACAATCTGTTGTTTTCTTTTTTCTGAAATTATGCTATTTTTGCTCTGCAGAAGCTTAAAATTTTCCCATGAAGTGATGGATTGGAAAGATACTGGGGTGGTAGATAGGGTCTCAGCTTCTGTTTTATTTCAGTACCAAGATTAGTTTAGTGAGGATTAGAAGCAGCCAAGAGACAGAACTGTACGTGGATCATTTGCTAATGATTCTACCATGGAAAGTGTCTCCCAGCTTCTCCCATGATTTCCCACACGATGGAAGTGTGGCCTGTGAGCCTGTCAGAGGTCATCTGCAGATAAGCTGTGCTCTTAAACTACTTGTTGGGTGGCCTCTGAGTGGTTTCTGTGTGGTCACTGCATTACTGCCTTTCCTACTCCTGCCAAAGAATATAAAGAGTCCCATGACAGACTACATATAAGACTATTGGCCCTCGCAATAGGACTACCAAGGATATATGGCTGGTATCCAGCACCAACAAGGTCATTAGCTGTTGAGTTTAATATTATTTCTGTTCAGAGGAAGGACAGAATGCCACTGAAATGCGTGGAGACCCTAAAAGCTTGTAGTTACATTGTTGGGGGCATCATTTGGAAGTTTTTCATTGGCCTGTCCTAGAAATGGATGGTTTGGACTAGGTTGGGAACAGCAGTACCAGAGGATGTGTTTTGGAGCAGAGGAATTTTGAAGTCTTCCTTGTAAGGCAGAAGGGCTATTTGTCACATGGCCATTTAAAATACCTCAGTGTATCACTCAGCCTGGCCTCCCTCCTCATGCAGTTGACTCCAACTCAGTGTCAAGGGGCATGGTGTCACCCCCTGGCCTGAGTCTAGTGGGATAGGAAGATTCAGCAGCTTCACCTCAAGGAGGCTCAATCCAGAAGAAAATTAGAAGGAGCCTTTTCAGCAGGGGAAAATTGCAGAAGACCCTGTAAAGTCAGGCCTTCAGCCAGCGTTGCCTAGGCTATTAAGTTCTGCCCAGCTCAGCTTTGCAGACACTGTGGCAGTGCCTAGAAAAATGCTTTTGGCTTTCACCCTCATCACAACACAAGATATTTTTCCTGACCAGTGAGAAACCACAGCAGTTTGTTTGTTTTTTTTTTTTAAATCTCTCCCTGAAAGAGTGGTGACTGGTCTCTAATCGGGGGTAGAACAAAATTCCCAGTGTCCCAAACACTCCACTTCTCAGTACTTCAAGGACCAGGGGCTTTTGAACAAATGGCATCCAAGTAAAAATGCAATTTAGAAATGTCCTTCTCCCTTGTGTCTGTGTTACCCTCCATAACTCTGACCTGAAGGAGATCGCCATTATCTTCATTACCTCCACCATAGTTTGGCCTCAAGTCAAAAAACAGGGAGGGAACACAACCCCACCCATCAACAGAAAATTGGATTAATGATTTACTGAACTTGGCCCTGCCCTTCAGAACAAGACCTGGTTTCCCCCTCAGTCAGCCTCTCCCATCAGGAAGCTTCCATAAGCCTCTTATCCCTATCCATCAGAGGGAAGACAGAATGAAAACCACAATCACAGAAAACTAACCAAACTGATCACATGGACCACAGGCCTGGCTAGCTCAAAATGAAACTATGAGCCATGCCGTGTAGGGCCACCCAAGATGGACAGGTCATGGCGAGAGTTCTGACAAAATGTGGTCCACTGCAGATGGGAATGGCAAACCACGTCAGTATTCTTGCCTTGAGAACCCCACTAACAGTATGAAAAGGCACAAAGGTATGACATTGAAAGATGAACTCACCAGGTTGGTAGGTGCCCAGTATGCTACTGGAGAACGGTGGAGAAATAACTCCAGAAAGAATGACGAGATGGAGCCAAAGCAAAAACAACACCCAGCTGTGGATGTGACGGGTGATGGAAGTAAAGTCCAAAGCTGTAAACAGCAACATTGCATAGGAACCTGGAATGTTAGGTCCATGAATCAAGGCAAATTGGAAGTGGTCAAACAGGTGATGGCAAGAGTGAACTTTGACATTTTAGGAATCAGTGAATTAAAATGGACTGGAATGGGTGAATTTAACTCAGATGACCATTATATCTACTACTGCAGGCAAGAATCCCTTAGAAGAAATGGAGTAGCCATCATAGTCAACAAAAGAGTCCAAAATGCAGTTCAGTTCAGTTCAGTCGCTCAGTCGTGTCCAACTCTTTGCGAGCCCATGGACTGCAGCACGCCAGGCCTCCCTGTCCATCACCAACTCCCGGAGTTTACCCAAATTCATGTCCATTGAGTCAGTGATGCTATCCAGCCATGTCATCCTCTGTTGTCCCCTTCTCCTCCTGCCCCCAATCCTTCCCAACATTAGGGTCTATTCCAATGAGTCAACTCTTCGCATGAGGTGGCCAAAGTATTGGAGTTTCAGCTTCAACATCAGTTCTTTCAATAAACACCCAGGGCTGATTTCCTTTAGGATGGACTGGTTGGATCTCCTTGCAGTCCAAGGGACTCTCAAGAGTCTTCTCCAACACCACAGTTCAAAAGCATCAATTCTTCGTCGTTCAGCTTTTTCACAGTCCAACTCTCACATCCATACATGACCACTGGAAAAACCATAGCCTTGACTAGATGGACCTATGTTGGCAAAGTAATGTCTCTGCTTTTTAATATGCTATCTAGGTTGTCATAACTTTCCCTCCAAGGAGTAAGCTTCTTTTAATTTCATGGCTGCAATCACCATCAGCAGTGATTTTGGAGCCCAAATAAATAAAGTCAGCCATTGTTTCCCCATCTATTTGCCATGAAGTGATAGGACCAGATGCCATGATCTTAGTTTTCTGAATGTTGAGCTTTAAGCCAACTTTTTCACTCTCCTCTTTCACTTTCATCAAGAGGCTTTCTAGTTCCTCTTCACTTTCTGCCATAAGGGTGGTGTCATCTGCATATCTGAGGTTATTGATATTTCTCCCGGCAATCTTGATTCCAGCTTGTGCTTCTTCCAGCCCAGCGTTTCTCATGATGTACTCTGCATATAAGCTAAATAAGCAGGGTGACAATATACAGCCTTGACGTACTCCTTTTCCTATTTGGAACCAGTCTGTTGTTCCATGTGCAGTTCTAACTGTTGCTCCCTGACCTGCATACAGATTTCTCAAGAAGCAGGTCAGGTGGTCTGGTATTCCCATCTCTTTCAAAATTTTCCACAGTTTATTGTGATCCACACAGTCAAAGGCTTTGGCATAGTCAATAAAGCAGAAATAGATGTTTTCCTGGAACTCTCTTGCTTTTTCTACAATCCAGTGGATGTTGGCAATTTGATCTCTGGTTCCTCTGCCTTTTCTAAAACCAGCTTGAACATCTGCAAGTTCACGGTTCATGTATTGCTGAAGCCTGGCTTGGGAATTTTGAACATTACTTCACTACCGTGTGAGATGAGTGCAATTGTGCAGTAGTTTGAGCATTCTTTGGCATTGCCTTTCTTTGGGATTGGAATGAAAACTGACCTTTTCCAGTCCTGTGGCCACTGCTGAGTTTTCCCAGATTTGCTGGCATATCGAGTGCAGCACTTTCACAGCATCACCTTTGAGGATTTGAAATAGCTCAACTGGAATTCCATCACCTCCACTAGCTTTGTTTGTAGTGATGCTTTCTAAGGCCCACTTAACTTCACATTCCAGAATGTATGGCTCTAGGTGAGTGATCACACCATCGTGATTATCTGGGTCGTGAAGATCTTTTTTGTACAGTTCTTCTGTGTATTCTTGCCACCTCTTCTTAATATCTTCTGCTCCTGTTAGGTCCATACCCTTTCTGTCCTTTATCGAGCCCATCTTTGCATGAAATGTTCCCTTGGTATCTCTAATTTTCTCGAAGAGGTCTCTAGTCTTTCCCAATCTTTTGTTTTCCTCTATTTCTTTGCATTGATCAATGAGTAAGGCTTTCTTATCTCTCCTTGCTATTCTTTGGAACTCTGCATTCAGATCAGAATATCTTTCCTTTTCTCCTTTGCTTTTCCCTTCTCTTCTTTTCACAGCTATTTGTAAGGCCTCCTCAGGCAGCCATTTTGCTTTTTTGCATTTCTTTTCCATGGGGATGGTCTTGATTCCTGTCTCCTGTACAATGTCACGAACCTCCAACCATAGGTCATCAGTCACTCTGTCTATCAGATCTAGTCCCTTAAATCTATTTGTCACTTCCACTGTATAATCATAAGGGATTTGCTTTAGGTCATACCTGAATGGTCTAGTGGTTTTCCCTACTTTCTTCAATTTAAGCCTGAATTTGGCAATAAGTTCATGATCTGAGCCACAGTCTGCTAGACAGCACATTAAAAAGCAGAGACATTACTTTGCCAACAAATGTCTGCCTAGCCAATGCTATGGTTTTTCCAGTAGTCATGTATGGATGTGAGTTGGACTATAAAGAAAGGCGAATGCAGAAGAATTGATGATTTTGAACTGTGGTGTTGGAGAATACTCTTGAGAGTTCCTTGGACTGCAAGGAGATCCAACCAGTTCATACTAAAGGAAATCAGTCCTTAATATTCATTGGAAAGACTGATGCTAAAGCTGAAACTCCAATTCTTTGGCCACCTTATATGAAGAAGCAACTCATTGGAAAAGACCCTGATGCTGGGAAAATTGAAGGCAGGAGGAGAAGGGGACAACAGAGGATGAAATGGTTGGATGACATCACCAATGCGATGGACATGAGTTTGTATAGGCTCTAGGAGTTGGTGATGGTCAGAGAGGCCTGGAATGCTGCAGTCCATGGAGTCACCAAATGTCAGACACAACTGAGCGACTTAACTGAACTGAACTCTGATTGCATTTTTGGTCTGGACTCTGATCACAGAAAACCACAAAAGCACAGCGGCCTCACACAAAGAGAAATTTGGAAGAAGTGTATGAGGAATGGTTGATGACATATTTTTAATCTACATCCTGCCTACAATGATGTAAATTTTTTTTCTTTTTCTATCGTTAACTTGAGCTTGTAGGAACAAATAGGAAAGAAGCTAAATCGGCTGGAGCAAATTCAGTAGTGATGGCCAGGACACCCAGAAATCTGACACAGCTCCCAAGATGATCTAGCCTGTGAATCGTTGTGGTTAATTGGTGGGTGGCTAGTGGTTATGACACTCTCTGGTCGCCCCAACACGATTGGAACCACCTCCGACAACACTGCTTAAACACATACAAATTATAACTTTGTCTTCACATTCCACCTCACAAAATGAATGGTCTCCATCATTTACCCATGTTACATAGTTATTATTTCAATTAGCTCACTGTTTTCTCAACTGCCTCTTCTTTTTTGTATGCATGTCAAATTTGGTGTTTTCTCTTTTGGTGTTCCTCACTTCTCCACAATATAAGCCTCATTTGTTTAAGACAGTTTATGTCTTAAGTAAAGCACATGGGAATTACACTCAGGGGCTCTCTAACTACTTTTAATGATGATGATGGTAACTGCTGGCCAGCTGTCCTATTCCTGAAAGCCAGAACCCACTGTATTCTGGTGGCAACATCTCAAGGCTCGCACATCACATCACAGGCTGATTGTAACCTTGTGTGCATGCGTGCTAAGTTGCTTTAGTTGTGTCCGACTCTTTGTGACCCTATGAACTGTATCCCACCAGGCTCCTCTGTCCATGGGATTTTCCAGGCAAGAATACTGGAGTGGGTAGCCATTCCCTTCTCCAGGATTGTAACCTTAGGGCTAGTTAATCCCAAATACTCTCCATTGCAAACTCCTCTCCTGTTACTAAGATGTGCCTTTCATCTCCCAACTTCCTCCTTCCTGCATTCCTGTTATTTATAGTATCCCAGGAATAAACCACTCCCAAATTTCTCAAAAGGATTTACAGTTGCTGCTTGCAATTCCTCATCCAGCTCACGCCTCCATCCCTTGCAGCCTGTGTTCTGCTATAACAATTCTGTCCTCCCAAAGGTGGACAGTGACATCTTTGTCAGTCCAAAGTCTGTTTCTCAGTCCTTCGCTTTTTGATCAGTGTTTCCCTATTTGTCCCCTTAATACTAACTGTTAGCTTCTGGGACAGTTCGTTTTCTCTCCTTTCTTCTCTCTCATTGCCCCTTCTTGGTTCTCTTTCTTCTTGTGGAACCGGAATATGAGCGATCCTCAAGTCCTTACTTCCCTCAAACATATTCTCTCAATGACTTGACAGAACCTGACAGAACAATGACCATGACTATCACCTCCATTTGGACAGTGCACCTACTTCCTCATTCAAATCCAAGCTTCAGACTCACATGTTCAGTCTTTTGCTTGCTCTTCATCGGCAAAATCTGATTGACACTTGAGACTACACATGCCTGTCACTTAAATAACCTTTACCCCAACTGTTCTCCTTCTGACATCTTTGTTTCTGTTGATTCTGCATCAGCTCTCAGATACTTCAGAGTGGACTTTTCTTGTGGAAGGCAAGTCCTGTTTGGGCAAAGTCTCTTAAACCCTCATTTTTATTCCCATTTTTATCACCATATTTTATCTCCTTTTTACTTCTCACCTGTATTTTTGCAACAGCTGTCTTGCCAGGATTTTTCAACTTTTATTCACACCTGATGCACACTGCGTATTGTAACCTTTGCTTGCAAAGGCAGTGATTCTCAATTACTAGTGTGAATGGAGTGGGAAGAGTATTCTCCACTAGGAGCCATATCAAAATCTTTGGGATCAGAGTGTGCCGTTTGAGAAAGCCCGACATGTGAGTGATTCATATATGCCCCAAAGGAAAGCCATTTACTTCTCCTTCTCTGCCTCTACTACCTTGAACATCATTCTTTTAAAGATTTTATGTTCCCTTTCTTTATATGCTTCTGGCAGATTAATTTTCTTGATACTCACTAAAGATTAAGATATAATTTCTTCCCTGCCTAAAAGCCTTCAATAATTCTCTGTTGCCTACTAAAAATTCTAAACTTCTTAACCTTGCATCCTTGACAAACCTTATCATTATGCCACCTCAGTTTTCTTCTATGCCTACCTATATTGTACCCAAACTGAGAAATTTCTCTGAATATCCCCAGGCTATTTCACCTCTGTTTGTACCACATCACCACTCTGTTTGGGATGCCCACTCCTTTTGCCTCCACCTGGTGAAATTCTACCTGGATACAACATTACTTCTATCAGGACGTCCTTCTGCTCCTGGGCCTTGAAGGACCAGAGTGGTCCTTGTGATCTCCCATAGGGCATTATTTGTAACTCTCCTTCAACACTTGTGTTATAGTTTTTTTAGAGGCATCTTTTCTCCTATAGCAGAGTGTAAATTTCTGGAGAGCAGAGATCCTATTCCCAATTTTCAGTACCCAGGATTCTAGTGAATTGTATCTCAGCTGTCAATAATATAGAGTTCCTGATTTTTGTTTTGCTCTTTTTTTTTTTTACAATTTATTCCTCTTCTACTCCAACAAAATGTATTGAAGTGGCTCTCTGTAATAAACAATGTAGAACGTTATAATAAAAATTAAAAACCAGTATTAGAAACCTTTTAGATCAGGGGTCAGCAAACTAAAGTCCATGGCCCGGATCAGCCCACAATGTGTTTTTGAAAATAAAGTTTTATTAGAGCGTATCATGTTCATTTGTTTATATATTATTTATGGCAAAGTTGTGTAGCTGTGACAGATTCTGTAGGACCTACAAAGTCTCGAATATTTACTATCTGCCTTTTACAAGAAGTTTGCCAATTCCTGATTTAGATCAGTGATTCTTAACTGGATTGAAGAGAGGAGGAACAAAGAAATAGAGGGGAATCTGTAAACTCGGGATAATCAAGGATAAGAATCTATGTGAGAATCCTCATTTTTGTAGAAAACCAGTTACTGAGAAGAATTTGCTATTTTTTCAAGGTGACATCCTTGCTCGATACAAAGACCTTTTTCTGGGTTTTTTAGTCACTTCAGGGTCAGTGCCTTAATTGTAGTGAATCACTGTTACTGATGAGCCTGTGCTGTATCTTTTTAGTGTGGTAGGAGAAAAAAAGGAAAAGAATTGATTTAGAGAGAGGGGGGATATTATTATATCAAGAGTTCTCAGTGTGCTAGTTATAGGAGTTGAATAGTAAATTTAGTGCTTTGATTCCTAGCTGCCAAAGCAAAAACCAAACATGACAAGTTAGGTAGCTCTCCTTAGCTAACATATGGAAGTATACCCATTTGCTAAAAAGGAAAAACTTCTCAATGCTAAAATCAAAAAGGAATTTTTGAATTGTCTCAGAGAGACATGGGAGACAATATGTTCAGCTACAGTTTTGCAAAAGATCTAGCCAATATATTGAAATGGCCAATTCTCATTACATAAAATTGCAGTTCAAGAAGGATTTGTTAGTACAGTCTAGGGCTATTGTTTGTTGATGCCCTAACTTGTTATGAGAATAAAGCTCAGCGTCTCTAGAGAATTTGGTAGTTCATGTATTTCTCCATTAGAACATTAGTTGATTCTGGCTGGCTCTGAATACAGGACAAATAGGCATAGAGTTCCAGTGATTACTGGTAGTATAGGTTTTCTGGCATGATGACTGAAGAGTGACCCATAAACTGGAGGCGGGTGGAAAAGCTGACATTCTGGTATGAATGTCAGTGAAGCCTTGGGCATTTTTGCCTGGCTGGTTAACCAATACAACTCCACATGCTGGTCGGTAGAAGCGATGGGCACCAGAGCAATTTTATATAACTGTGGGGACAGCAAAATAATTGACTAAAGGATAATGATGGCAACAAAAAAATCACAAGCTATCACTTGAGTTTATATAATTATTAACAGCTGCAAAAGTCATCTTATACAGTTATTCTGGACCTCAGAAAACTGAATGATATCACTCATTTGTGCCAGTTTATTATTGCAGAGACTACAGGTGGGTTTGATTTGACAGAGTTAATTCTTGTCATCTTTTGGTAAGCCTCCAGAAAATAATGCAAATTATAAATATGCATGCATATTATTTTTCTGTATAAATAGTTTTGAAGATAAGAAAATCAAAGCTTACAGTACATTGAAAATATATATCTTTACCTGACAAATGTTTTCAAAGTTTATGGAAAGTTTTTGTCAAGTGAACATGAAATTTGAATTTCCTTTTCTTCTTTCTACATAGTGTATGCTAAGGTAGCCAAACTACTTGTTGGTTTTTGCATGAGAGAGTAGCTCTATTTTAAGTAGTTCCTTTAAGAAGTTCTGAAAAGGGTGGCTTTGGTAATTTAGTATATTTTGTATTATTTCGTAGATAGAGTTATAGTAAGTAAAGGGATATATTCATGAAATGATTTTTGAACAATATTTATTAAAATGATTAGAATGTAATTTCTCAGTCTATAAGACCCCCATTAATATTACTCACATGATGTTTGTTCTTCCAAACACACCAAAGGTAGGGATGTCTCAGATTAGTTCTCTATGAGATTTGCAAGTTGAACCTCCTGGCACGATCCATATGATAGTAGCCACAGACAAAGGTAGCCCTCTGCTTACACTACAGCTGTCATGTATAAGACCACTCAGGTATGTGAAGATTTTATGCCAAGCACAATTTAAACCTCTGTTCACCCCGCCCTCAAACACAATGGAAAGTGTTAAGTAAGGGAGTCATGAGTAGAGATGCATTTAGAAGCATTTGTTGTTATTAAGTCACTCAGTCGTGTCCAACTCTTGTGACTCCATGGACTGTAGACTGCCAGGCTCCTCTGTCCAAGGAATTTTCCAGGCAAGAATACTGGAGTGAGTTGCCACTTCCTACTCCAGGGGATCTTTCCAACTCAGGGATCTAACCCACATCTTCTGCAGTCTCCTGCATTATAGGTAGATTCTTTACCACTGAGCCACCAAGGAACCCATTTAGAAACACACATATCCATATAAAGAAAGGATTGGAGATGTATGTGGAAGGTTAATTAGAAGGTCACTATAACTGCCCAGGTAAAGGATGCTAATAATTTGAACTTCACTGTCAGCAGTTGTTGAAAGGAGCCGGTATATTTGAGAGACAGAGTCCACAGACCAGATATGGTGCTTCTCAAGTCAAGGCTAACTCTGAGGTTATTAGCATGAACAATGAGTATATATAACAAAATCAAGTGCTAAGGTAGAGAACATTGAATGAGTGGCCAATATGAAGTGGGAGCATATATCAAATGTTGAGTTAGGGCTTTTCTGAGATACCTGGGAGACAATCAAGAGGAAACACCACATAGTTGGGCATGCTGTTCTGAAGCCTTGAACAAGACACTCAGCTGGAAATATAAATTCAGGAGCCTTTTCATATATTTGGAATATAAATCAATAGGATTGATTGATTGAGATTGCCTGAAGAGGGAATGTAATGTCAGGAGGAAAGAATGTCCAAGACACCTTATATGAGGTGGAAGAGGAAGAGCCAGCAAAACAGTTTAAGGAATAGCCACAGAGAAATGAAAGCAAAACTGGAGGGTGAAGTGAAATGTTAAAGAAGCCAAGAGAAAGAAGAAAGGAGTGAGCGGTCACGCGTACTGAACGCTGCTGAGAAGTTGAAAATGATGAGGATGAAAAGAGTTCCAGTCACTCAGGCAATATGAATAATTCTTATCAAAGGATGGGTTTTAGTGTGGAAAGATGCCTGATTGGAGTGGAATGCAGAGTGTGTGAGATTAAGAAGCTGAGGCCAAATGTCTATCTTTGATATTCTTGGTCATACAGAGTCCTAGAGGAAAGAGGACAATAGCTAAAAGAAGATGTGTTTTCCCCAGACTCCCAGGTGAGAAATACTAGATCATCTTTAAATGATAGTGAAAGGAGCTCGAAGGTTGATGGTACTGCAGAAACAGGGGCTTCTTGATAGGGTTTCTGGAAGGTTGGAGGGTTTGGAATCTGGAACCCAGGCGTAATTCTTGAACTTTGAAAGGAGGAGGGACATTTCTTCATTGCAATTGAAGAGAAGGACAAATGGCTGCAGACATAGCTTTTGGTGTTGGAAGGGTGTGTTTAAATGCACATTGTGCAATATTTATAAATAAGTACTCATAATCAAGATTCATAATAAGAGACAGACTGATGAAGTGTAAATTGGAAGTAATTCTATGTAAACATCAATTTGGGTGCTTGTATTCTCACATCTTCAAACAGAAATATCTTTAAATTAAAGCAAATGGATCTTTTCTTACATCTGAACTTCTGTTGAGTGGTTATTATATTGTTGTTGGTTCCACTTTTCTCTTTTGGCTCTGATCTACAATACATCAGTTTTCTACAATCCTACTGAATGGGAGAAAGATCATTCTCTCTACATAAACTTTCAGTGCTCACAAAGATATGCATTTGTAATATTAGAGCTGTCACATGCCTTCTTTTTCATCTCACAGTGCAATTTAACTCTACCTGTAGTTGTAAAAAGGAACAAACTTAATTTTATTCTGCACTTTTATGACAGTTTTAAAGTTACATAAAAGTAACCTAAGTAACCTTGCCTCCTCTGGCAGTTCTAAAATGTTGTCAGGCAACCATTCTATCAAGAATAAGAAGATTGTCTTTAAATTCAATGATTTGGTTTCATTCATTCCTGTAGCAAGACAGCAGCAAAATGATATCCTAATTCAGATCCTATTGGGTACAGTCTTTTGAGCTGCTTCTGACTACTCCATCTCACACACAGTTAGAGCAAAGTTATGTTTTGGGACCCATTTCCCTGCCTCACCAGGATTCCACATACACCCAGATTATTATAAATTTTCTGTGTCTGAGCCTGTATTCTACTTGTTCCAGTTGTCTGACACATCACAATAATGATAATTACAAAGACTCATTTGATTTACAGTTACAGTTGTCAAGCTTCTTTCATGTATTCCTCCTAACAGCCTTATGAGAGAGAATGGGTAGTGATTAGTTATTTTTCCAGAGAAAGTTACTGAGGCACAGAGAAATTAAAGTGGCTTGTTCAAAGCTATAGACCTGTAGCTGCTAGAGCCAGGACTTAGATCCCAATATTCTGTTTTCCTTTTTTATTTATTTATCTTTAAATTGTGGGTAGTGATTAGTTATTTTTCCAGAGAAAGTTACTGAGGCACAGAGAAATTAAAGTGGCTTGTTCAAAGCTATAGACCTGTAGCTGCTAGAGCCAGGACTTAGATCCCAATATTCTGTTTTCCTTTTTTATTTATTTATCTTTAAATTGGAGGAAAATTGTTTTACAATGTTGTGTTGGTTTCTGCCACACAGTGCAGAATCAGCCATAGTTATACATTTATCACCTCCCTCTTAAGCTTCCCTTCCCTCCCCCTGTATCACCCCTCTAGGTCATCACAGAGTGTCAAGCTGGCTCCTTGTGTTATATAGCAACTTCTTACCAGCCACCTATTCTACACATGGTAGTATATATATGTCAATACCACTTTCTCCATTCATCCCACTCTCTCCTTCCCCAGCTGTGTCCATAAGTTAATTCTGTACATCTGCATCTCCATTCCTTCCTGCAAATAGGTTCATCAATACCATTTTTCTAGATTCCATATATATGCATTAATATACAATATTTGGTTTTCTCTTTCTGACATACTTCACTCTGTATAACAGGCTCTAGGTTTATCCACCTTCCTAGAACTGACTCAAATTCATTCTTTTTTTGTGACTGAGTAATATTCCATTGTATATATGTACCACATCTTCTTTATACATTCATCTATAGATGGACAGGAGAAGGCAATGGCACCCCACTCCAGTACTCTTGCCTGGGAAACCCCATTGACGGAGGAGCCTGGTAGGCTGCAGCCCATGGGGTCGCGAAGAGTCAGACATGACTGAGCGACTTCACTTTCACTTTTCACTTTCACTTTTCACTTTCATGCACTGGAGAAGGAAATGGCAACCCACTCCAATATTCTTGCCTGGAGAATCCCAGAGACGAAGGAGCCTGGTGGGCTGCCGTCTATGGGGTCACACAGAGTCGGACACGACTGAAGCAACTTAGCAGCAGCAGCATAGATGGACATCTAGGTTGCTTCCATGTCCTGGCTATTGTAAATACTGCTATAGTGAACATTGGTATACATGTGTCTTTTAGAATTGTGGTTTTCTCAGGGTGTATGCCCAGTAGTGGAATTACTGGGTCATATGGTAGATTTATTCCTAGTTTTTTAAGGACTCTCCATACTGTTCTCCATAATGGCCATATCAATTTAAATTCCCACCAACAGTGTAGGGTTCCCTTTTTCTCCAGCATTTATTGTTTGTAGATTTTTTGATGATGGCCGCTCTGACTGGTGTGAGGTGATGTATCATGGTAGTTTTGATTTGCATTTCTCTAAGAATTAGTGATATTGAGCATTTTTTCATGTGCCTATTGGCCATCTGTATGTCTTCTTTGGAGAAATATATGTTTAGGTCTTCTGCTCATTTTTTAATTGGGCTGTTTGTTTTTCTGATTTGAGCTGTATGAACTGCTTATGGTCCTATTTCTTCAGTAACATGACAGAAAGTACAGAAACTTCAGAATCAAGTCCATTGAATTTCAAATTCTAGCTGAGACTTTCTGAGCTTCAGTTATTCGGCCTAAAAAGTAGAAAAATAATACTGAATTTATATGATTTTTTCTGCAGAATAAATGAAATAATATATATAAAGTCCCTGATAAAATTTAGGCATATAGTAAGCATCACTACGAACAAAGCTAGTGAAGATGATGAAATTCCAGTTGAGCTATTTCAAATCCTGAAAGATGATGCTGTGAAAGTGCTGCACTCAATATGCCCGCAAATTTGGAAAACTCAGCAGTGGCCACAGGACTAGAAAAGATCAGTTTTCATTCCCGTCTCTAAGAAAGGCAGTGCCAAAGAGTGCTCAAACTGCTGCACAATTGCACTCATCTCACACGCTAATAAAGTAATGCTCAAAATTCTCCAAGCCAGGCTTCAACAGTACATGAACTATGAAATTCCAGATGTTCAATCTGGATTTAGAAAAGGCAGAGGAACCAGAGATCAAATTGCCAACATCCGCTGGATTGTCGAAAAAGCAAGAGAGTTCCATAAAAACATCTACTATTGCTTTATTGACTTCACCAAAGCCTTTGACTGTGTGGATCACAAGAAACTGTGGAAAATTTGGAAAGAAATGGAAATACCTGACCACCTGACCTGCCTCCTGAGAAATCTGTATGCAGGTCAAGAAGCAATAATTAGAACTGGACATGGAACAACATACTGGTTCCAAATCAGGAAAGGAGTATATCGAGGCTGCATATTGTTACCCTGCTTATTTAACTTATATGCAGAGTACATCATGCAAAATGCCGGGTTGGATGAAGCACAAGCTGGAATCAAGATTGCTGGGAGAAATATCAATAACCTCAGATAGGCAGATGACACCACCTTTATGGCAGAAAGTGAAGAACTAAAGAGGCTCTTGATGAAAGTGAAAGAGGACAGTGAAAAGTTGGCTTGACACTCAACATTCAGAAAACTAATATTGTGGCATCTGGTCCCATCACTTCATGGCAAATAGATGGTGAAACAATGGAAACAGTGAGAGACTTTATTTTTTTAGGCTCCAAAATCACTGCAGATGTTGACTTCAGCCATGAAATTAAAAGACATTTGCTCCTTTGAAGAAAAGTTATGACCAACCTAGACAGCACATTAAAGAGCAGAGACATTACTTTACCAACAAAAGTCCATGTAGTCAAAGGTATGGTTTTTCCAGTAGTCATGTATGGATGTGAGAATTGGACTATAAAGAAAGGTGAGTGCAGAAGAATTGATGCTTTTGAACTGTGGTGTTGGAGAAGACTCTTGAGAGTCTCTTGGACTGCAAGGAGATCCAACCAGTCCATCCTAAAGGAAATCAGTCCTGGATATTCATTGGAAAGACTGATGCTGAACTGAAATTCCAATACTTTGGCCACCTTATGCAAAGAACCTACTCATTGGAAAAGGCCCTGATGCTGGGAAATATTGAAGGCAAGAGAAGGGGATGACAGAGGATGAGATGGTTGGATGACATCACCAATGCGATGGACATGAGTTTGTGTCAACTCCGGGAGTTGGTGATGGACAGGGAAACCTGGCGTGCTGCAGTCCTGAGATCGCAAACAGTTGGACACAACTGATTGACTATACCGAACTGAAGGTGAAATAATCTTTTGCTGTGTTAACAATAATTGACTTGATTTTACTCAGGGGCTAAGAAATCGACACAAAATATGAGCACTTGCATTCATATATATATATCTCTTGGGAGGATTCAGATTTTACCTCTTTTTGGTTATGGTAGCACTTTGAGTCAGTTTCCCTGTGTGAAAATCAAGGGTTTGGGGATGTAATTATACCTATTCTTTGGCATCTTATCAAACATGATATGATTCTGACCCACTTTAAGTAAGTAGTGGAACTCCTTGCAAGGCAGTCAAACATCCTTGTGTGTCTTTTCACCCACCCTTATCCCTTCCCTACTCTGCTCTATTGTTCTAAGCAGTAATGGAATTGGAGAGCTGACAACTTTCTATGATCTCTGTAGAGATGGTGGGTGAGGTGGGCATTTGAAATTTGTTTGAATTCCTAACATTACTAACAATTTCTGTTTTGGATTATGAAGCCCGTTCATGAGTGATGTTGGTGCAAGTGTTGTTTATACTTTCTGATTTCTACTGTGGAAGCTGAAAGGTCCAGACTTTTCCTCTCCCCATCTTCTGGTACCTACAGTTGATTGATCTGCCACTCTCTGGATGGTAAGGGGTCTTTGAATCCTGAACGTGTGATACTGGATAGAAGAAGCGTTTGGGGTCACTCATGAATTATGGTTGGAGAAGGAAATGGCAACCCACTCCAGTATTCTTGCTGCAAAAACCCAATGGACAGAAGAGCCTGGCAGGCTACAGTCCATGGGGTAGCAAAGAATTAGACATGACTGAGCATGCACATGGCAGGGTGGGGGGTGGCAGCATTCATTATGGTGGTGCTGTGCTGCTCAAATTCACTCTATGTTGGAATCACAGGATGTGGAGCCTATCTCCTAGCCCTCTAGAGTTTTTGTTCTTTCCATCTGTTCTCAAGCCTCCCATCAATTCTGTGACCTCTTTGATATCTTCTAATAATTTCTCTTTTGCTAAAGCCATCCCAAGCTGGTTTCTTTTGTCACTGAGAATCATTTTTGTTTTTTGTAATTTGTAGAGGTCACCATAACAGTGAGAAAAAAAAAGGTGTTAAAAAGAAGGAAATTTTGTAGCCATAATAATTAGAACATTGTAATAGTAAGATAACTTATTGGAACTGATTTTCTGATCCAGTCAGTACAATGTCTTTGAACCTGGTTTTGAGTTCTTTTGCTGCCAATAATTTACCTATGTGACCCTGGACAAAGCCCTTCACATCCCCGAATCCTAATTGTCTTACACATAAAATAAGGGACCAGAAATGGAAACATTCTAACTTTTCTTTCATTTAAAAGTTCTATGATTCTAAGCATTTCTCCAATACTTACTCTGCCAAATGTGTGCAAGCTGTTGAGTTGGTTGTTGAAGTAATAAGGCCCCTATGAGCTTATGGTTTTATTGTGAGGACAGCATATAATTATCTAAAGCAAGTACATATCTCTCAATGTTGAGAATGAAACTGTATACCAAAATAGGTGGTGCTGGACGTGTGTATCTCAGACATTCTGAGTTGGAGTCATTGAGAAGTTTCTCAGAGAAGAGGATATGCCCTTTGAATTAAGACTCAAAGGACAAATTACATATATGGTTGATATAAAAGAAGAAAAAGTGTCATTTTGGGAAGGGTGTGGCTGAGAATCAAGAATGAACCTTGCATATTTAGGGGCAGGTGGGGCGATTAGCTGGTTTTTTTGAAGGTGGCTTTAATATTAATACTGGGGCCATATTATGATGTTCTTGATTAAAGAGAGAGAAGAGAATTTGTACTTTATCCTATGCTCAGTGGTGACCAAATTGCTTCCTATTCTAAAGGAGAACCATAACATGGATAGGTTGATGTTATGGGAAGATCAGTTTGGCACTTCTATTATAGACCTTGGAGAAACTAGGGACAGGAATACCATGTAGAAGATTGTTGTGATGGTCTGCATATAAGGAAACATAGGTGAAATCTAGGATGGGACTGGAAACAGAAGGATAGAAACATGAAGAAGAATCAACTGAATTTGGGAACAAAAGATAAAGGATAAAAATAGGAAAGAAATAAAAGGGATTTTTAATTCCTATTGGATGGAAATTCTTTTAAAATATAAAGCAGATCATGTCATTTCTCTTCTCAAAACCATCAAATATCTTCCAGTGATACTTAGAATTAAATCCCTCTTTACTATAGCCTACATAAGAAGCTACACATCTGGCTGCCTCTCTGACCTCCTTCCTAGCACCCAAGCTCCCTATGGCTTAGTTACACTGATCGCCTGAGAGCAGCTCTCTTATCCAAGGGCCTTGGTCCTTGCTGTTTGTTACCTTTGTCTGGAATGGTCTGTCCCAGTGTTCATGTGGCATTACTTTTTCAGCCATACAGGCCTCTATTCAAGAGTTACTTCTCTAGAGAGGATTTCTTTTATCATCCTATATTAACTGGTGTTTATCCTCTTACTGTGCTTTATATTCAACATACTTTAATAGCAATGCATATGACAATATAGGCTATTTTCATTTATTTATTGTTGATCTCTTGTGCAGCTCGATGAGAAAGACTTTGTCAGCTATTGCATGGTACTTTGTAGGTGCTCAATAAATGCTTATGAATGAATTGTTGATTTCTTAATTTGTGGATGGCAATCAATCTGTCCAAAAAAATAAGGAAATTGGTCTGAGGATGGAAGATCCTGAGTTTGGTCTTGTGAATGTGAAATGAATTTTGGTGCTCAACAGTGTAAAGCTTTTTCTGTTATTTTTTAAATGACATACTTTTTTCCCCAACAAATTAACTCCTCTTCCCACCTCTCTTAAAAAGCCTTTTGATGCTTGCAGTAGAAAAAGCATAATGATTTGATTCTAATCAGGGATTTAGGAACTTCCAAATAATTTGTTAAATTCATTTTCAGTGTGCCTAGAGCTTTTAAATAGGGCGTTAATTTGAACTAAAGGTGATAAAGGTGAGGCATGTTAATTGAATGTCCTATCTATCTGTCTACTTTAATATAAAAATCAATTTTTAAAGTACAGTTATAAGGAGAATTGATTTGCCTAATTTATAGGCCAGACTGTGTTTCCCTAAAGCTGACACTACCCCCACTTTCAGTTTCTTGGCAGTCCTGCTCTCTGAAAGGGCCAATTCACTCATCTTTCTGGAGACATTTATGTCATCAAAGCCTCCTCACTGTCATGGCAGCAAACAGCACATATATTTCCTTATCACTTCAAATATAAACACATAGAGCATCCTCTTGTCAATTTGTAGCATCTAAGCAACAAGCATAGGTATTTGGCAACCCTGGAAGTAAGCACAGATCTCACTCTATCCTAGTCCAATATAATCAAGTGAAAGCTACCCTATAGATATGTAAAACCCATGAGATGTTTTGGAAAAGATATATTGGAGTAAAGCCCCTCAGAGTGAATAAGATTGTTGGTCTCTGGCCAGTGCAGTTGCCTGACCCCAGCTGCTTTGTTCCTCTAGGGCAAAACAAGGTAGTAATGGTGGAAGTGATGGAACTAAGAAGGGAGGACATGGCCTCTCTGTATCTTGAGGCTGCTGAACATTGGCATTGGCATTAGGGAAACCAAAAGTGGTGGGATAGTCTGCATGGAAGAATTGCATAGGGTTCAGCAGGAATTAGAAACTCCAATCATGTGTCAGTAAGATTCTCAATAAATCAGACAGATACATGTTTAAGTCCTGCTCAGAATCCCATAGCTGTATAAACTGGGTTGAAAAATGTAAACTAGGACTATTATCCTAGTCCAAGGATAATATGAAAATGGAGGTAAGTGTTAAGTCCTTAATTTGGGGGGTTTCTATTTTCACTGAAAAAAAGTAAGTTTATTGTTTTAGTAAATCCTTAGCATCTTCCAGATTAGCCTTCAGAGTGCTCTGCCTAGTCTCACTGGAAAAGCTTTGTGGGTGCTTTAGATAATGCATTCTCTGTAGGATGCTGGTTAATTACTTTACAAATCATAGCAGGTTTCTTAACAGGGAAAGAGACTGTATTACTGCTGCTGGCAGATGTGGTTGATTGCAGCTCCAGGGGAGTGGGCAGTGGGAAAAGAGGGAGGAGAGGAATGGAAGTTGCCTTTATATTCCATTTAAATATACTTCTGTTGACCTAAAACGAATATAAGCTGCCAATTATTTCTCCAGTAAAAATGAATTTATTTGGGATGAACAAAGAATCACAATTCAAGTTCTACAGCCATGGTGAGCCATGTGCAAGGCCACATACAACAAAAAGAAGAGAGTCCTTTTAAAGAGGGAAAAAGGAAGTTCAGAGGGCTATAGTAAACAAAAAGTCCATTGAAAAAATTGACAGTTTGAAGTACAGTAGCTTCTCATTGGTTGAGTTGTGACAGTTCTCACTGGCTGAGCTTTTACCAGGCAAGAAGAGGAAGTCTTTCCCCTTCCTGGTGGGCTATGCTATTGTTATAGGGCATGAGAGTTCCTCCTTCTGGTATTCTGGCTCTATTTTTAATTGAGGGGGTTCTGTTTATTAATTTACATTTCCCTCTTTTGATCAAGATCTTTCTCAAAAGCAACATGGATCAAGAGTCACGTTTTATGGTTTCAAGTCATTCTGTCCCTCAATGCCAGGAAGGACTATTCCTAGGTATAGTGTGTCCCATGTTGAGGGGGAAAGGCACAGATTGGTAACCTTTTGAGGCCACATTCAATAAACAAGGAGAGGTAGAAAGGAGAACTCTCAGGCACTTTCCATATGTTATCAAAATCATAGACACTGGAGATCATCTAAAATATTATGTCATCATCAAAGGTTTAGCAGACAAACTTCCAACAGACCTAGGCTTAATGCCTTGGGAAAGTTGTCTCATCAGATATTGTCTGCTTCAGTTGAGGAAAACTTTACTTTTAGATGACCAGATGAAGTATAGGTCTAGTGAGGGTTTGGTGCTTTTTTAGGGTATGTCACATGAACCTAAGAGTCTTTATCCTGGAGACTGACGGCACTAGGGTTGGCTAACAGTCTGACAGAGGCCTTCTCCATTGAGACTGAGGAGAATCCTTCTGGACATGTCTTCTCCAGTACATGAAATCTCCAGGTTGCAAGGTGTGGAGCTTTTATTCATTAACTGGAATACTGAAGAATGAACTACATAAGTAAATTACAGTAAAGAATTTATGTCTGGTGGGCATGGATGCTAGTAACAGATAAGGGTTAGGGACAAAAAGGATGTTGAGGGATAACAATGTTGTTTATTGCTCTGAGGTCCTGGAAAATCCTCCACCTTTGTCCCTTACATTTTCTCACTGGTAAAATGGGAAAGTTACAGGACTGGTATAAGGGATAATGAGACTTTGAGCCTTGTAATCCTCTATTATGGACTTTATACCTTGAAAGACTTCTTCACTTACAGCTGCTACTGCTGCTAAGTCACTTCATTCGTGTCCGACTCCGTGCGATCCCATAGACGGTAGTCCACCAGGCTTCCCCATCCCTGGGATTCTCCAGGCAAGAATACTGGAGTGGATTGCCATTTCCTTCTCCAGTGTATGCAAGGGAAACGTGAAAGTGAAGTCGCTCAGTCGTGTCCGACTCTAAGCGACCCCATGGACTGCAGCCTACCAGGCTCCTCCGTCCATGGGATTTTCCAGGCAAGAGTACTGGAGTGGGGTGCCATTACTTGCAGAGTATTGATTAATTTGGGAAGAGGTTTTGAGGGATCTATTTGAATCTTAAAGGGAGGTATGCTGTGGATTTTGCCAATATCAGTTGGAAATTTTTCCCACAAGGAAGATGGTAGCTGATTCAATAGGGACGAATGATCACCTAGTTGGTTATACTGATGGCTACTGTTGAATTTTAGAATTTTTTCACCCTCTTTGGAGAAAAAAGTATTTTTGTATGATACTTCTGTAAGAAGTCTCAGACTAATAAATAGATATGAGTGAGGAACTAATGGAAAAAGGATGGGCCTCTCTCACAGAACCTAGTTCAGTTCAGTTGCTCAGTCGTGTCCAACTCTTTGCAACCCCATGGGAAACAGCAGGCCAGGCTTCCCTGTTAATCACCAACTCCTGGAGCTTACACATTGACTCAGTGATGCCATCCAACCATCTCATCCTCTGGCGTCCCCTTCTTCTCCCGCCTTCAATCTTTCCCAGAATCAGGATCTTTTCAAATGAGTCGGTTCTTCACATCAGGTGGCCAAAGTATTGGAGTTTCAGCTTCAGTGTCAGTCCTTCCAGTGAATATTCAGGACTAATTTCCTTTAGGATGGACTGATTGGATCTCCTTGCAGTCCAAGGGACTCTCAAGAGTCTTCTCCAACACCACAGTTCAAAAGCATCAGTTCTTTGGTGCTCAGCTTTCTTTATAGTCCAATTCTCACATGTATACATGACTACTGGAAAAACCATAGCTTTGACAAGACGGACCTTTGTTGGCAAAGTAATGTCTCTGCTTTATAATATCCTGTCTAGGATGCTCATAGCTTTTCTTCAAAGGAGCAAGCGTCTTTTAATTTCATGGCTGAAGTCACCATCAGCAGTGATTTTGGAGCCCCCAAATCCAAAGTCTCTCACTGTTCCCACTGTTTCCCCATCTATTTGCCATGAAGTGATGGGACCAGGTGCCATGGTATTAGTTTTCTGAATGTTGAGTTTTAAACCAACTTTTCACTCTCCTCTCTCACTTTCATCCAGAGGCTCTTTAGTTCTTCTTCATTTTCTGCCATAAGGGTAGTGTCATCTGCATATCTGAGGTTATTGATATTTCTCCCAGCAATCTTGATTCCAGCTTGTGCTTCATCTAGCCTGGCATTTCACATGATGTACTCTGCATATAAGTTAGTAAGCAGAGTTAAATAAGTTAAATAAGCAGAGTAACAATATGTAACCTTGATGTACTCCTTTCCCGATTTGGAACCAGTCTGTTTTTCCATGTCCAGTTCTAACGTTGCTTCTTGACCTGCCTACAGATTTCTCAGGAGGCAGGTCAAGCAGTCTGGTATTCCCATCTCTTTTAAGAATTTTCCACAGTTTCTTGTGATCCACGCAGTCAAAGGCTTTGGCATATTCAATAAAGCAGAAGTAAATGTTTTTCTGGAACTCTCTTACTTTTTCAATGATCCAATGGATGTTGGCAATTTGATCTCTAGTTCTTCTGCCTTTTCTAAATCCAGCTTGAACATCTGGAAGTTCACGGTTCATGTACTGTTGAAGCCTGGCTTGAAGAATCTTGAGCATTACTTTGCTAGTCTGTGAGCTGAATGTAGTTGTGTGGTAGTTTGAACATTCTTTAGCATTGCCTTTCTTTGCTATTGAAATGAAAACTGACCTTTTCCAGTCTTATGGCCTCCGTTGAGAGCATCAACTTTTAGGATTTGAAATAACTCAACTGGAATTCCATCACCTACACTAGCTTTATTCGTGGTGATGCTTCCTAAGGTCCACTTGACTTCGCATTCCAGGATGTCTGGCTCTAGGTGAGTGATCACACCATTGTAGTAATCTGGATCATGAAGATCTTTTTTGTATAGTTTTCTGTATATTGTTGCCACCTCTTTTTAATATCTTCTGCTTCTGTTAGGTCCATACTATTTCTGTCCTTTATTGTGCCCATCTTTGCATGAAATGTTCCCTTGGTATCTCTAATTTTCTCGAAGAGATCTCTAGTCTTTCCCATTCTGTTGTTTTCCTCTATTCACAGAAACTAAACAAAAGGGAATTGGTTTAGGGACAAAAACCTTTTGAGGTTCATTAGAGATTCTCACTATTTGAACTATTTTACTACTCCAGGGTAGGGGCTGCTTAATAATAAGTGAGATTGAACACTGAGAGTGTGGTTCTGATGTCAATTAGGACTAGAAGGCATTCATTCCCGATCTAGAGAAATCTTTCTCCAAGCTGATTAAGAGAGAGGATTGGGAAGAGCCCCAGTAGTCCCTCAGATCTCCATCACAGGGAATTGAAAGGGTGTTGGGAAGACTTTTTAGAGGGCTGAAGGTACCTGAAGCCACAGGAGAGGAGCATGAGGCTTTGGAAGCCATTTTATCTTTCTTTCTTTCTTTGCCTCAGTTGATCTAAAATTTTATTTTGCAGAGAGGCAATTTTAGGCACTTGAAAACATTTAGACACCCCAAAATACTAATTGATATAGGTATTCCATTTAGTTTTGGAACATTTAGAGCTACGATTCTCCAATTTGGTTTTAAGAAAATTAGGTTTGGGGGTTTAAATATCCCCATAATTGCCATTGATGTTCTAAGTTGCATTTAGGTAGGTTGGTTTGTTTAGTTACAAATGAACATGGGAAAGGATTCTTTATTTTAAAACATAAAATTGGCCAAAGTACCTGAAAGGAGGGGTGACTTCAAAATATTTAGATGACTGGGATTCCATTTCTCAGATGTTTTTCTTTAGATAAAAGAATAATTTTCAAACAACCTAACAGCTCAAACAGTCTAATAGCTGAAACAGCTTAAACAGCCTGCAGGCCTATGACCAACCAGTTTAGACCCAAAGGGACCAGGCCAAAGGCTGGTCAACACAGCTTTACTGAGTAGCCAATCCTGAGGAGTCAGGTGAAAGGCTTAACAGCTCAGTTCCAATAGAACAACTCCCATTCTAAAAGTAGTCAGACTGAAGGCTAGACCGAAGGCACAGTTCCAATGAAACAGCCATGTATCTTCAGGAAGAACCTGATTTAAAAAAAAAAAAAAATGAGTACTCTGATACCAAATAAGCCCTTAACCATAAAGGATAAAGCCTTAAAAGAGATCCCAAATAAAATCTAGAGAGCTTCAAAGTGCAAAGAGGTCAGAGACTAAGATCTAAGAGAAAGACTTACCCTCAAACCCCCAGGGTCAATAAGAAAATCAGTGAGCAACTATGGACTCAATATGAGTATTGTATCTGTTTGCCCACCAGCTCTGGAGTCATTAGTGGTCTTCTCTGGATCCCCATATGGGCCACCAAAATGTTGACCTAAAACATAGACTGCCAGTTATTTATCCTGCAAAAGTGTGTTTATTTGGGATTAGCCAATGATTGCAATTTGGGGCCTGCAACTGTGGCAAGCCACATGTGAGTCTTTACACAGCATGGAGAGAAGAACTCTTTTAAAGAGGGAAAAAGGAGGTTGGAAGGGCACAGTGAACAAAGAGTCCATTGAAGAAACTGAGATTTTTGAAGTACAGTGGCTTTTTATTAACTGAATTGTAATAGTCTCTTACTGGTTGAGTTCTTGCTAGGCAAGAGGAGAAAATTTTTCTTTTTCCTGTTGGGCTCTGCTGTCAGTGTAGAGCATGAGAGATCCTCCTTCTGGTCTCCTAACTATTTTAATTGAGGTTTCTGTTTTTATACTTATATATCTATATTTATAGTTTTATAATATCAGAGTATTTGAAGGATGAAATTCTTTTAAAGTATAAATAAATGCTTGGTAGATTGTCAATATTTACCTTAAAATATATGGCTTAAAGTGGCACTTTTACATCTCATGAATGATTGGACTACAGTGTGGAGTGCTAAGGCAATGCTTGCTTTCTCTAGACATTGGTCTTTGTTTCAAGTAATTTGTAGACCATATTCATGTTGTAAGGTCCACAGTTTATTAAACTTTTGATTTAGGAGATATGTCTCCAGGCTCAGGGCCATTGGGCTCTTGTCCTAGATTTTCCATTAATGACCACATGACGGTGTATAGGTGTCTTAACATCCCTGAGCTTTGATTTGCTCATTTACATTAAGAGGGGTTGGATTTCAATCTTTCTTGTGGGACAGACCCTAAAAATAATTTGATAAAGCTGTGAATTCCTCTCCCATATGTGTGTGTACAAACAAGCATGGAATGATTGACAGGTCTCTGAAGCCCAGTAGGACTCTTAAGTTAAGATCCTCTGGGCTGGGTCATTCTTCTCCCTTCCAAAAGTACTATGGCATCAAATACAAATCACATATTTGAACCCAAAACAATTTTATTAATTGTTGATTTGTATCCTGCTGCTTACAATTTCATTTCCAACTAGATTTTCCATTTATTATTAGTAAGACTGATTATTTCTTAAATCAAGCAGAAAGCAACAATTCCCAATTACCTGAGGGTTCCAGGGGGCTGATTTCTAGGGAAGTTCATTACATATACAATAGATGTATTGCTAATATAATTATGTGGAGGGTGGTGTGCTGGTCCCTAATGTTTTATCTCCATACCTCACTATTGGCTAATATCTACCATAATTGGAATTGCCTTGTTTACACATTTTCTAACAAGTTAATTGTTTAGCAGAGAGTTTATCCATTGATTATAGATTGATTAATGACCATTGACAAACACACTGCTCTTGAATTTCATTTAATCAATATTCTTACATGCTTTTTCTACTGTGATGAAAGGTAATGATTTACTTAAAAAATAATCACGAATCTCTAGAATTAGGAGAAAACAAGATAATTGGAAAGCTGACCAATTAACATCACAGTGTAATAGGTAAGATCTGGCCTTAGAAGGCATATGGATCTGGGTCCAAATCCCTCCTGTATCTGTAGAATGAGATAACAATAGTCACAACTCAGAGCATTGTGATGATAATTAAATAAGATAATACACCAAAGCACTTATCACAGTGTTTACAATACAATCTAATTATTATTATTGTTGTTATTATATTTGCAATAATGAAAGAAAAACCACATTGACAGACTGAAATCTGTTCCCCAAAAGATATATTGAACTTCTAACTCCCAGTACCTCAGAATTTGACCTTATTGAGAAATAGGGTCTTCACAGAGGTAATCAAATTAAAATGAGGTCTTTTCAGTTCAGTTCAGTTCAGTCACTCAGTTGTGTCCAATTCTTTGCGACCCCATGAATTGTAGCACGCCAGGCCTCCCTGTCTATCACCAACTCCCGGAGTTCACCCAAACCCATGTCCATCAGGTCAGTGATGCCATTCAGCCATCTCATCCTCTGTCATCCCCTTCTCCACCTGCCCCCAATCCTACCCAGCATTAGGGTCTTTTCCAATGAGTCAACTCTTCACATGAGGTAGCCAAAGTATTGGAGTTTCAGCTTCAGTGTCAGTCCTTCCAATGAACACCCAGGACTGATCTCCTTTAGGATGGACTGGTTGGATCTCCTTGCAGTCCAAGGGACTCTCAAGAGTCTTCTTCAATACCACAGTTCAAAAGCATCAATTCTGCGGTGCTCAGCTTTCTTCACCGTCCAACTCTCATATCCATACATGACCACTGGAAAAACCATAGCCTTGACTAGATGGACTTTTGTTGGTAAAGTAATGTCTCTGCTTTTAAATATGCTACCTAGGTTGGCCATAACCTTCCTTCCAAGGAGTAAGCGTCTTTTAATTTCATGGCTGCAATCACCATATGCAGTGATTTTGGAGCCCAGAAAAATAAAGTCTGACACTGTTTCCACTGTTTCCCCATCTATTTCCCATGAAGTGATGGGACCAGATGCCATGATCTTAGTTTTCTGAATGTTGAGCTTTAAGCCAACTTTTTCATTCTCCTCTTTCACTTTCATCAAGAGGCTCTTTAGTTATTCTTCACTTTTTGCCATAAGGATGGTGTCATCTGCATATCTGACGTTATTGATATTTCTCCCAGCAATCTTGATTCCAGCTTGTGCTTCTTCCAGCCCAGCATTTCTCATGATGTACTCTGCATAGAAGTTAAATAAGCAGGGTGACAATATACAGCCTTGACGTACTCCTTTTCCTATTTGGAACCAGTCTGTTGTTCCATGTCCAGTTCTAACTGTTGCTTCCTGACCTGCATACAGGTTTCTCAAGAGGCAGGTCAGGTGGTCTGGTATTCCCATCTCTTTCAGAATTTTTCACAGTTTGTTGTGATCCACACAGTCAAAGGTTTTGGCATAGTCAATAAAGCAGAAATAGATGTTTTTCTGGAACTCTCTTGCTTTTTCGATGATCCAGCAGATATTGGCAATTTGATCTCTCGTTCCTCTGCCTTTTCTAAAACCAGCTTGAACATCTGGAAGTTCACAGTTCACATATTGCTGAAGCCTGGCTTGGAGAATTTTGAGCATTACTTTACTAGTGTGTGAGATGAGTGCAATTGTGTGGTAGTTTGAGCATTCTTTGGCATTGCCTTTCTTTGGGATTGAAACGAAAACTGACCTTAGGGTGGGCCTTAATCCAGTATGATGGCATCCTTCTCAAAGAGGAAATTTGGATAGAGATACAGACACTCACCGAGGTTGGATGGCATCACTGACTCAATGGACATGAGTTTGGGCAAGTTTTGACAGTTGGTGATGGAAAGGGGAGCCTGGTGTGCTGCAGTCCATGGGGTCACAAAGAGTCAGACACGACTGAGCCACAGAACTGAACAGACACTCACATGGGGAAGACAGTGTGAAGAATCAAGAAGACAGAGAGTAAAGGCAGAACTAGATTGATAACATATTTAACTCAAATACCTGGGGCTACCAGAGCTAAATGGACTCTCCCCTACAGGTTTCAGAAGCAGCATGGCCCTGCTGACATCTTGATTTTGGACTTCAGGCTATAGCCTCAACACTGGTAAGGCAATGAATTTCTGTCATTTTAAGCTATTAATATTTAGTTTGTGATGTTTGTAATACTTCATTATGGCAACCCTAGAAAACTATTATATACCATATTTTAGAGTCAGGTACAAATGCAGAATCATAAATTTTTAAGATAATAATATACTTTTGTACCTTCTTTCTTTTATGTGTGAATTAAGGGTGATGACACACAAATTTTTGGTTTCTATCAAGAGGTTGAGCAATCAGCAGAGCACACAATATAAACATACTGATGGGTGGAGTAGAAGCAACACTGGGTTGTGAAACCAGTTCTGATTAGAAGCTACTAACTAGCTAAGTGATGAATCTTCCTAGTTTTCATTTTTTTAATTGTCAAAGACAGGTTAGGTTTGTCTCCCAGATCTCTTTTGAATCACACATTCTATAATGCCATGTTTGGGTCAAGCACTTTGAAATTGTGAAGTTATTTTGAAAGAATTGTATATTCATATGCAGTTGTCAGAATTACTATAGAGAAATCCTGTGAATGCCTTACCCAGTTTTTCTAAATAATAACATCTTTCAAAGCAGTTTTTAATACAAGCTATACTTATTGTAATGAAATGTTGAAGACATTTTCACAGGCAGCTCTTTTACCTACCTGTGTTAAGATATTGAAACCTGACCTCGGATCATCTCTGTGATAAAATCCTTGGTTTCTTGGCTTCATTGACTATTTGTGCCTTTGTCCTACTTAATTATCTTCGATCAAGGTGGCTCTAGCAATGGAGACATTAGTCACCATTTTACTGCTTCCTAGAAAAATGTGCATGGCAGCCAAAGTATGTATTCTCATCATGGTCTGCTGCTTTTATAGAAATTTGTATAATATTAATAGTAACATCAGGACTTTTTGAACACTTAGTATATGTCAGATCAGCCTGAAGCTAAGTACTTGAGAATTATTATCTTATTTAAATTTCAATCCTGTGAGGTAGATACCCTTATTACATCCATTTTACAGATGTAAAAACTGAGGCCCAAGGTTTCTAATGAATGGCTATAACTTGGGTTTGACTGACTCCAGAGTGTGACTTAACTGCCATGCCCCAAAGTGCCAGTGAGTGAAAATGAACACATTTACAATTGTTAAAATTTAGTTAAGCTTTCAAACTGAGCCTAAGACTTCTCACTAAGCTATGCTCATTACAGACAGAATTTTGCATTGTGATTGTACGGGCACAATAGCACTTCTTCCCTGCCAGTACTCCAGGTGAGAAGAGAAAAACCTCTTTTTTTCTGGTCAGAGTTTTGGGCTCTGCAGTTAAGCCTAGGACTGAGGAAACAGAAAAGGAAGTGAATTTGTTGAGCTGGTAGCCTCCTCCCTCTCCTTTCCTTGGATCCAGGTCTAACCCACAGTGTTACTTTCCTTTTTAGAATGGGAGGAGAATTTCCACCTGACTTCATTCTCATGGGTAATAAATTATGCCAAGGGGCCACTACTTTCAAAGGTCATGCAAAGAAACCCCAAATCATGTGCAGTAGGCTCCTGTCTAAATTATTTATTTGGCGTGTGTTGTCTTGTATTAATGACCTTGCTTGTTAAAAACACTGTAAAATGACTCATAGGGTGATGTGCTGTTAAGGATTGGCTCTTGCTAATTAGCCATTTTTGTTTTATTTATCAACATGGTTCAGAACTGGTGCAAGAGTCAACCCACTTGAAAATGTTTGTTTGCATTTTTAAACCTTTATTCATTTGCTCCAGGGTAATTTGCATACCCTTTCCTCTCTTCTTTCATTTTCTTGATAAATTTTCTCTTGTCTTTCTTGATAACATTTATCCTAGTCATATTTGTGTACATTTAGTACATAGCTTTTCTGTATATTTTATCTTCGTGAGTCTAAGAAGAAACTATAATGACCAGGCTACATTGTATTCCACAGCCCATGTCCAACTCAGCCTTAATTTAAAATACAAATAATGTGACATCAGAGTATGTAGTCCTTGATGATGTGACATTATTGATCCCCTACTTGGGATCTTTGGGAAGATCTTGAAGGTATCTTCCCCCCTAGAATTCCTTTTTTTCTGCCAGTGAAGTGAACCCCAAGAAGCCAGATGATTATTTCCAAGGTCTAATACATGAAGAATCAATAGCCATTAACTGCATTATGAACTGGTTAATGAATGGCTAGCACTGGCCTAACGGTGTTGGAGAAGATAGGATGAGTGAGAAGTATTTCCTAATGAAAGTGGAGAGGTGCGGGGCCTGGGCATTGTCAGCTGTGTGTTTGCCTCATAATGTGGACACACAGGGAGGAATTGGAAAGACAAGGAAGGGAAGCAAAGGCCTCCCACCCATCTCTCTATTCTGCCAAAAGTGGGTGCTATCTCCATAGCCCCAGCAAGTACTGGTTAGCCCCCTCTTTTCGTTTTTCCTTCATCCTATGTGACTCCATCACTATAGTATCCTTGGAATTTGACACCCCACTTCACAATGCTGCTGTGGGGAAAAGGGAGCCTGTCTTAACAGAGGCTTATCCAGTGCTTTGGAGAGCTAAAGTAAGGCCTGGAATTATTTGGAGCCAATTGCTTTCTTATTCTGGAGAAGGCAATGGCACCCCACTCCAATACTCTTCTGCCTGGAAAATCCCGTGGACAGAGGAGCCTGGTAGGCTGCGGTCCATGGGGTCGCTAAGAGTCGGACACGACTGAGCAACTTCACTTTCACTTTTCACTTTCACGCACTGGAGAAGGAAATGGCAACCCACTCCAGTGTTCTTGCCTGGAGAATCCCAGGGATGGTGGAGCCTGGTGGGCTGCCGTCTATGGGGTCACACAGAGTTGGACACGACTGAAGCGACTTAGCAGCAGCAGCAGCTTTCTTATTCGGCAGCTGAGTAAAAGCAAGATTGACTACCTTAGAAACCTTCTTTTTGTTTTGTACCTGCACCAGGTGACTAGGATTGTTAGCTTGAGATACGTTTCTAAGGTAACGGAGGGCTGTGCTTGAAAGCGCAGGTATCCCGTTAGGGCTTTGTTTCAAGCATTTATTACAATTAATGTTCCTGTCAAATATATAAAATATTTATAGGCCCTATGGAATAAAATTATTTTTATTTGTTAAGGTGTTAAATAAGACATATGCTCCATTTGTAAATATTAAAGAAAAAGCCCAGGTCAGATTTAGAGTGAAATCTAGTTCTGTTTGATAATCTGCAGCTTTTGTCAGGATAAGAGATTCAGCATAGAGATAATTAGAACAGACCTCCCCTTGCTCCCAAATATCAGTGCTACTTCCTAGATTATGACAGACCCAAGGTAATTTACACAGTGCAATGCATAAAGCTTTACTAATGGTTATTCACTTAGATGTGCAAAATACAAAAAGGTTCTAGATTGAAGCAATGGCAATGAATCATTTATGAGATGTTATCTACTGAGATGGATTGGGTCCATCTGTTATAGCCGGAGAGGGGTTTTTTGTTATTGTTTATAGAATTTTATTTAATTTTGTTTACAGTATTCAAAATGAAGGAAGGATTAGGGCAGATAAGCAAGTAATTTTTCAACTCACAGATAACTGGAGTTTCCTGTTTTTAGTATAAAAGTCAAGTGCTGTCCATATGTCTTGGGAAACCACAAAATAATAAAGCCTCAAAGGGCAAGAACGTGAAGCACAAGTTTGAAGTTGTCCACTGGTATTCTAAGGGTGAAAGTCTTTCTGCTTTTGGTTTTGCATTGAGCTCATCTGGGCTCATATTCCTCCCCCTAATGAGACAGGCTTGTTTTCTGAGATGCGGCTGTGGAAAATGAAAAGTCTGAAAAGGATGTGGGTAAATCTGTGTCCAACACTAAATCCATCACATGAGACACCTGAGGTTTGAACTGACTTTCTGACTGAAGTTCAAGATGTCTGTTTAGAGAGCAAGCTGGGAGCTATTGGACTTTCCCCCCAAATAGTCAATGAGGAGGACAGAATGCCTAAGAGAATAGAAACTGCTGGCACACAGGCACTGTCTACAGGTGAGTATCAAAGGTGGAAGGTACCAAAGGGTGAAACAGAATATATTTGCCCTCATTTGTGTTCTTCTTAAACATTCATCATTTCTTCAAATAATTTGTAATTACTTAAGTTCAGAAGTCTTATATTTTTCTTTATACTTTGTTGGGTTGACTGGTTATTTAATAGATTATATCTGTATATAATATAATCAGGAAGCAACAGTTAGAACTGGACATGGAACAACAGACTGGTTCCAAATAGGAAAAGGAGTACATCAAGGCTGTATATTGTCACCCTGCTTATTTAACTTATTTGCAGAGTATATCATGAGAAATGCAGGGCTGGAAGAAACACAAGCTGGAATCAAGATTGCTGGGAGAAATATCAATAACCTCAGATATGCAGATGACACCACCCTTATGGCAGAAAGTGAAGAGGAACTAGAAAGCCTCTTGATGAAAGTGAAAGAGGAGAGTGAAAAAGTTGGCTTAAAGCTCAACATTCAGAAAACTAAGATCATGGCATCCGATCCCATCACTTCATGGGAAATAGATGGGGAAACAGTGGAAACAGTGTCAGAATTTATTTTTCTGGGCTCCAAAATCACTGCTGATGGTGATTGCAGCCATGAAATTAAAAGACACTTACTCCTTGGAAGGAAAGTTATGACCAACCTAGATAGCATATTAAAAAGCAGAGACATCACTTTGTCAACAAAAGTCTGTCTAGTCAAGGCTATTGTTTTTCCAGTAGTCATGTAGGGATGTGAGAGTTGGACTATAAAGCTGAGCCCCGCAGAATTGATGCTTTTGAACTGTGGTGTTGGAGAAGACTCTTGAGAGTCCCTTGGACTGCAAGGAGATCCAACCAGTCCATCCTAAAGGAGATCAGTCCTGGATGTTCATTGGAAGGACTGATGTTGAAGCTGAAACTCCAATACTTTGGCCACCTGATGTGAAGAATTGACTCATTTGAAAAGACCCTGTTGCTGGGAAAGATTGAAGGCAGGAGGAAAAGGGGATGACAGAGGATGAGATGGTTGGATGGCATCACCAACTCGATAGACATGAGTTTGAGTAAATGCCGGGAGTTGGTGATGGACAGGGAGGCCTGGCGTGCTGCGATTCATGGGGTTGCAAAGAGTCGGACACGACTGAGCGACTGAACTGTAGAACTATATAATATTAGCTAGTTCTGTTTTTTAAAGGTGGCAACTTAAATGTCCTGTTTCCTTAATGTAATTGTGGGATGTCTGGAAGAAGTTGTTTATTGAATACTTTCTGAGATGTGTTCTATTGATCAGCGTACAATGGGATCCAGGCATTTCTAGTCTCCTCTCTGCATCTTTTCCATGGCCATTCATTACACGGATGTGAAAGAGAGAGAATCACTAGATTACAGCAAATGTATCCCAGAACTGGAAAAATAGCCTACAGTCCATGTTTAACTATTTCTCTTTTACATTTAGATTAAACAATTAATACCTCCTAGGTGGACAGCCTATAGGGGTCATATAGGGAATAACTAAGATATCAAAACATATGAACACCACAAAGGAAAACAACAGACAGCTGTACACTTGAGATAAAGAAAAAGCATGCAATTTATCTCTAAGAAACTGAGGAGAAATAGACATGTGTCTTAAGGAACTGGGAATTAATAAGAGCTCAAACCAGGGATTTGAGTGAATGTATGAATGAATGAACAAATGAATATACCACAGGGAACTGAGTAATAGACAGGCCAAAGGATGCTCACTGTCAGACATGGGTATCCAGGTGAGAGGAAAGGCATATGATAAAGGTGTCAAGGTAGTAGGGAGGGTATGTGGCAGAGAATAAAAAGTTTGAGTCTGCAGAAACAGAAAACAACAAAGAAATTAAGAGTGATGGAGTCATGGGATGAACTGAATGAGGAAACAGGGCAGAGAAACAGCTGGTTTAATGTGCAGAGGGCACATGGCTCTATTATAACTCCCAAATTGCGGATCAGCAAAGGCATCTAAATCTGAAACCAACTCATGAGTGATCTTTTTTTTTTGGAGGGGGGGTTGTTTTCGGAGTGGGACTGTAAAACTTTAGTCCTTGAACAGTTGTATCTGTGTTTTAAATTTTTTCAAGAAGAGAGAACTATGACCTCAAAATTAGACTTAGAAATGGTGAATATACTTATTCAGAAAATTGTCTCTCCATCAGGTATTTTGCCATCCTTTCCTCTGTGGTAGATATAAATGTGTGATGTAGGGGAAGAAAAGATGCCTAATCAAATTAAATAAAAAGTGAAAAACTTCTAAGTATTGATTGGTGTAAGTAGATTTAAAAAGCCCCAATTTTTACCCTTAAAAATCTTGTCTTCTACAGGGTAATGTGAGAAATGCCTATGTATTACTGTAATTAGATGTAGAATTATCCATGTTCCATAAAAAGCATTCAGGAAACTTTGAGGGAAGCCAGATGGATTTAAGATAATGACCTGAACTACTCAGTCCTAAAACCAAGGTTCGGGCCCTACTAGGGTAATTAGAAATCACTGTTCTGGGTGATCATTGGAAGAAATTTTAAACAGGTGGTTTCCACGCACTCAGAAACTATCTCTTCTCACTAGGCTCACCCCATGATAAAAACACATTTTTACATTCAGTTCAGTTCAGTTGCTCAGTAGTGTCTGACTCTTTGTGACCCCACGGACTGCAGCACACCAGGCTTCCTTGTCCATTACCAACTCCCGGAGCTTGCTCAAACTCATGTCCATTGAATCAGTGATGCCATCCAACCATCTCATCCTCTGTCGTTCCCCTTCTCCTTCTGCCTTCAATCTTTCCCAGCATCAGGAACTTTTCCAAGGAGTCAGTTCTTCGCATTAGGTGGCCAACATATTGGAGCTTCAGCTTCAGCATCAGTGCTTCCAATGAATATTCAGGACTGATTTCCTTTAGGACAGACTGGTTGGATCTCCTTGCCGTCCAAGGGACTCTCAAGAGTCTTATCCAACACCATAGTTCAAAAACATCAATTCTTCTGCGCTCAGCTTTCTTTATGGACCAACTCTCACATCCATACATGAGTACTGGAAAAATCATAGCTTTGAGTAGATGAACCTTTGTTGGAAAAGTAGTGTCTCTGCTTTTTAATGTGCTGTCTAGGTTGGTCATAGCTTTTCTTCAAAGGAGCAAGCATCTTTTAATTTCATGGCTGAAGTCACCATCTGAGCTCAAGAAAATAGTCTCTCACTGTTTCTATTGTTTCCCCATCTATTTGCCATGAAGTGATGGGACTGGATGTCGTGATCTTAGCTTTCTGAATGTTGAGTTTTAAGCCAGCTTTTTCACTCTCCTCTTTCACTTTCATCAAGAGGCTCTTTAGTTCCTCTTCACTTTCTGCCATAAGGGGATGTCATCTGCATCTCTGAGGTTATTGATATTTCTCCCAGCAATCTTGATTCCAGCTTGTGCTTCATCCAGCTGGGCCTTTCACATAATGTATTCTTCATGTAAGTTAAATAAACAGGATGGCAATATACATCCTTTCCCAATTTGGAATCAGTCCATTGTTCCATGTCCGGTTCTAACTGTTGCTTCTTGACTGGCATACAGATTTCTCAGAAGGCAGGTAAGGTGGTCTGGTATTCCCATCTCTTTCCGAATTTTCCACAGTTTGTTGTGATCCACACAGTCAAAGGCTTTGGTGTAGTCAATAAAGCAGAAGTAGATGTTTTTCTGGAACTCTCTAGCTTTTGCTATGATCCTATGGAAATTGGCAATTTGATCTCTGATTCTTCTGTCTTTTCTAAATCCAGCTTGAACATCTGGAAGTTCTTGGTTCACATACTGTTGAAGCCTCACTTGGAGAATTTTGAGCATTACTTTGCTAGCATGTGAGATGAGTACAATTGTGCAATAATTTGAACATTCTTTGGCATTGCCTTTCTTAGGGATTAGAATGAAAACTGATCTTTTCTAGTCCTGTGGCCTCTGCTGAGTTTTCCAAATTTGCTGGTATATTGAGTTTTTACATTAGCCTTTCACAAAGCGAGGTATCTATTAGTGAAAGGGAGATTTCCAGCCTATACCACTTAAAACTCAATGAGGAGCCAGCAGTCTAGATGTCAAAAATACCAAGGTAAATTTGTTACAGATAATGAGGCATTTTGGTCTCTCTGGAACTGTTTGCTTTTGATGAATAAGGTATTTATCTTTTGATGGTGGGATTTTTGTTGCTGCTGGGATATGTTCCGTTCAGTTTTACATCAGACCTGTTTTGGGAATAGGCAGAGCTTCATCGGGGGAAATTAGCATATATTTCTCCCTGGTAGCTCAGGCAGTAAAGAATCTGCCTGCAATGCAGGAGATCTGTGTTTGATCCCGGGGTTGGTAAGATCCCCTGGAGAATGGAATAGCGATCCACTCCAGTATTTTTGCCTAGAGTGAGAATTCCTTGGACAGAAGAACCTGGTGGGCTACAGTCCATGGGGTTGCAAAGAGTTGGACATGACTGAGTGAATAATACTTTAAGTTTTCACTTCAGCGTATATGTCCCTTGAAGGCTCTGCTGAAGATGTGTTTCCTCTTCTATCTTTAAAACAAACAAACAAACCTTAGGCAGAGCTTAGGGAAAGGAGTACAGGGACACTTGTGATAAGCACTTTAGGTGATGTCTTTACTCAAAAAATACCTCTTAGGCTCCAGAATCCCATAACAAATATCCTTAGTCAGTCTTTTAGGTTGAAGCATTGAAACCCATGTCAAAGTGCTTGTGTTACCTGAAAGGATGTATCAGTTAGGGTACATTTATCTGTAAGATGAATCAAAAGCCATCCAACCAAAGTATATCTATGGTATACAAGGATTTGGAATTCAGGTCACCTCAAACTTGGTTTACCTGCTCAGAGATACTGTAAAGTTCCTGCCTTTCTGGGTTATCAGTCTCATGGTATTGGCTTTTTAATCTTTATAACAGTCATTTTATTGTTGCAAAATAGTAAACATGACTTTAAGCATTTAGTTCTCATACCATGTCAATGCCAAGAAACCAAACAGTGAGAGCCAAAGGAATTTCCTCTTAACAAAAGGGCCCTATCTCTCATGGGGGTAGGATCAGTCACATACAAGGGAGTCTGGGAAGTTGAGCCTATAAAATAAGAAAATGATCTGATACAATTACAATTCATCTGACAAACAGGAAGAAGGGAGAAGGGCTGTTGCATAAATCTCTCCCAGAGGGATAATGTGTTATCCTCCTTTATTCATTGGCAGGATCTTTCTTGTTGATGATGACGTTAGTCTCAGAAAATGAATATACGAGAGGTGGGAATGATGGGATGCTGCCAATGTCTCTGAGGGACCATGGGCCTCAGGATATGAGAATGAGGGAACTTATGGACAGGCAAGATAGGAAATGTGGAAAATGAGACTAGAGGTTGAACTTTAGAGACAGTAGAAACTAGAGTATTTTTTAGATCCCTTCTAGTTTTAACACTGTGGTTCAACAAAGTGGAGGGACACCAACTATGCTTTTTCTACTTTCTCATTTTGCCAGTGCCTTGTTGTTGATGTTGAATTTGTAACTTATATAGTTATTTAGAAGTAATTATAGAGGGGCCTTTTAATTTCATGGCTACAGTCACCAGGTATGGTTTTTCCAGTAGTCATGTACGGATGTGAGAGTTGGACCATAAAGAAAGCTGAGCACCAAAGAATTGGTGCTTTTGAACTGTGGTGTTGGAGAAGACTCTTGAGAGTCCCTTGGATTGCAAGGAGATCCAACCAGTCCATCCTGAAGGAAATTAGTCCTGAATATTCATTGGAAGGACTGATGCTTAAGCTGAAACTCCAATACTTTGGCCACCTGATGGGAAGAACTGACTCCTTGGAAAAGACCCTGATGCTGGGAAAGACTGAAGGCAGGAGGAGAAGGGGACAACAGAGGATGAGTTGGTTGGATGGCATCACTGACTCAATGAACATGAATTTGAGTAAACTCCGGGAGTTGGTGATGGACAGGGAGGCCTGGCGTGCTGCAGTTCATGGGGTCGCAAAAAGTTGTACATGACTGAGTGACTGAGCTGAACTGATAGAGGGGCCTGCTTCTCAGCTTAGTTTTGGACCCTGTTTTCAGGACCTGGGAGAATATATTTTTAGAAGAGTGCATTGTGTGTATTTTATTGATGAATCTTGAGAACCAAGAAAACTAGTAAGTATAGTTTCAGACTTTCTTTACTTAAAACATTCAGGGCTTCAAGTTTCATGTGGCTATGGACTCCACATTCCAGCCAGATGTTGTGCTCTAAAGACCCTCCCTTGAGATAGGAAGATGATCTGACTTTAGGGTGCTCATCCCCTTGGACTAATTTCTGTTTAGGGCAACCAACTTATGCAGAGAAGTGTATACCAAGGTCGGGTCATCTCACTTCTTTGTTTCTTTTTCTGTTCAGTGGGAAATCTTGCTGTGATTACCTCAAGGGGTTATTGTGAGAAGAAAATGAGATAATGTATGAGACAGTTCCTTTGAATGGCTGTACGGATGGCATAATGATCAGATTGCTGCTGCTGATTCAGAGTGTCTGCAGAAGTGTACAGTGATGGGTTTGAAGTACCACTGTCTATCGGTGTAACTTCAGTGTCAGCTCTATTTTGGTTCACTCTTAGCTCTCATTTTTTGTTTTCAATTTTATCTCCAATGCTCCCCCTCTGTTTTCAGGTGTTTTGGCCACTGGAAAAAGCTATGTGGACAATCTTACTTATTTCTGATTTTTTTCGTAAGGACATTTAAATCTATTTATATTAGCAATTTTGCATACATTTATGGGAAGGAATCAGTGATACTGTCTAATTCAAAAGCATTGTGAAGAAGCTTAAATAATTGCAAAATAAAATAAAACCATGATATTAACATGAAAGAGTTATATCCTAGAAATGAGTGAAGCAGGTCTGCAGATATTTAAATGCTCTCCTCAGGAGATTCACTGCGGCACTGAACACAGCACTAGGCCAGGAATCACCAGGTATAGGAAGAGTGCTGGCTTCAGAAATAATGTTCTGTTTGTAACTTAGCAAGTCACAGGATCTCCATGAGCCTCAGCTTCCTCATATGAATGGTGGGAAAGAACAGAATGCCTTATAAACCAGATGATCTCTAAGACCTCATTCTTTCAAACTAAAAATTCATTATCTCCCCACTGTCTTCATCTTTATGATTGTGACCCTAGTCTGAATCATTTGTGGAGGATATTAAACTTTTAGGGGACTTAAAATCAACTGTTCAACCTCTTCTAGGAAGGACTCATAGTCTTGGAGACTACAACAAAATCTGGGCCTTGAATCATAGACTTCTGATATCAAATTTATTGTACCTTCCATTGTGCAAGACTTGGAACCTTTTTCAAAGGAAAGATTGCTGTAAACCTGAATGCTTTTGTCTTATAGAACATATGTAAAGTTTAAAAATTGCCCTCTAGCAAAGCTAGTAGAGAAATGGAAAGGAAATCACCATATGTGTAATGGTATGTGTGAATATGTGCATTGGAAAGGTCATTTGAAAGGGCATGCCAAATGTTCAGTAATATGAGAAAAATCAAGCAAATTGCAGCACATCTCCTTAATAGAATATTATGCAAATTTTAAAGATGATGTTTATAAATCTTATTTAGCAAAATGGAAAATGCTTATTCTATAATATTAATTGAAAAAAATGACATGAAATTTCATAAATACTTTAATTACAGCCATGTTAAGTATGTATCAGAAATGCTGCAAAGAAATATATCAACATTACAATGGTGTGATGGGATTATGGATAAGTTTTTCTTCCTTTTTTCAGCATAGTTTTATTATATTTATCATATAGAGTTTCTGTGGAAAAAGGTGGAGACTGTCCCAAGACAGGTAAACCCAGCATAGCAGGACATAGAGGGCTGCCTCACCTGCTAGATTGTCACAGGGTTGACCTCAAAGCCTGGATCTTAACCTTGTTTTCCTAAAAGAGATGACCATACGGGTCTTCTGGCTCTTTGGAGTGATAACCCATAGTCTGATCTATTTACAGACCATTTCTGGGACTTCTGATATATATTCTTAGGAACTGGACACACATAGTGTCATGGCTTGGTTTCTTTAGTAGGATGTGACAGTTATCAGATAGAAATAAAGATGTGGTGAAAGATCAGGATTGAAGAATCACTGACATGTTGAGAGGTGATTGATGCCATGGAAGGGGATGAGATGATTCAGACAGAGTAAAAATGAGCTGAGAACAGAACAGATCCCTTTGGATTACCAACTTTTCAGGGACTATTAGTGGAGAAAGATGACAACAAAAGACACTAAGTACCACTAAGAAACATTAAAATAATAGTTAACATTTACCAAGTACTTATCTGCACCTAGTTACTTATGTGCATTATTTCATCAGATCATCACTGTATTCTCTGTATATTATGTGTCATTATTATTGCTGTTTTACAGATGTAGAAACTGAAACTAGATGATTCAGCTTGTGTAAAGTCATACTAGCTAGTGAGGGGTGGACTGAGGGTACGAATCAAGTTGGTCTAGATTCTAGAAACTACTTCACAGGAAGCAAGAAAAGAAGCAGGGATGGCACATTGTAAGAATCCAAGGGAAAAAGAAGCTTTGGGGCAGGAGCAGGAGCATGTTAGATGTTAGATAGTCAGCAGTTTTAAATATGTCAGAGGTCAGGTAGGATGATGGCTAAATAGAAGTCATCTTAATATGATAATCCCTCAATCTGTTTTTAAACAGTTAACGCACTATAACTAGGTCTAACACACATTTTTGGTATATTTGCTTTTTGTTTGTTTTTATCCTGAGCCTAGAATTTAAGCTCCACAGATGCTATATTAAAATTTTATTATTTTTATTTTGAGTACAATCTCAATTTTCTGTCATAAGCTTGTTTTTTTGTCCAGCTTCCTTTGGAGATTTTTGCCTTGAAAAGTTTGTTGCTGATAAAGCTTGATAAGTTAAATGTTGGCTTTAGGAATGTGTCTATTATTTAAGGTTGTAGATATGATTTTGGTGTTTTTGAGGGATTGAGACCCAAGCTTCTGAGAATCATTCCATTCACATACGTAGAGAGGAAACAGCATGTGTATTAACAAACGGGTTGGAATAGGAGTTATATCTCATACTCTGAAACATTTGACTCGGGAGCCATCAGGCATTAAGCTGTTGCCACATTAGAGTGCAATAAAAAGGCAAATTTGGGAAATTCCTGAAAAGATGATTTCTCCTATGATCTGATGATGGTACAGTAAATTCTTAGTTTCAGAGTATAGATGCCATTTCAAGTTAAGTATATGCAATTTAAATTAAAGATGCTCAGATGTTAGCTGGCTGCCACAGCATATTGGCAACAGCATGTGTTTGAACTAGAGCAGATAATTCAAATGGCTCGTTATCCACTTACATTCTAATCATCTGTGAGGTGGCTTCTCTCTGGGCAGACTCAGCATGCTCTCAGGGGAGGTTTTATAGCTTCTGAACTTGCAGAAAGGGAAAAGGAATTGTTCTGGCTGCTGTGACTCAGCCAGTCCCACCTAGTTTCTGGATTACTTCAGTTCTCCCTCTTTACTAAGAAAACCTAACTCTTCTTTGGGCTTTAATCCTCCTGTTAACATAAAGTGGCTCCTAAGCCTGTTTCAGGCTGGGCATTTCCATTACTAGTGTGTGTGTGCATGTGTGTGTGCTCAGTTGCTCAGTCATGTCTGGCTCTTTCAGATCCTGTGGACTGTAGCCCACCGGTTCCTCTGTCCATGGGATTTCCCAGGCAAGATTATTGGAGAGGGCTGCCATTTCCTCCTCCAGGGTATCTTCCTGACCCAGGGATCAAACTTGTATCTCTCGTGTCTCCTGAATTGGCAGGCGGATTCTTTACTACTACACCACCTAGGAAGCCCCTTCAATTACTAGTACTGCATAACAAATCACCCCAGAACTTAATGACCTAAGCATATCAATCGGTTTATTATTTTTTTTCATGGTTCTGAGGGTTCATTGAGCTCAGGGAGCTGGTTCTCTCTTGGGTGTCTTCTGGATTGGAGTGGGATGGTGGCTGGAGCTGGAACCATCTCTGAGACTTCCTCATGCACATGTTTGGTGTTGATGCTGGCTGTCAGCTGGGACCTCATCTGGACTGTTGGCTGAAACACCTGTCTGTGCTATCTCCATGTGACTCCTTGGCTAACAGCCTAGTTCCAAGTATAAGTATCCCAGGGGGATCAGACAGAAGTTGTATGACCTTATTTGACCTAGCCTTGGAAGTTACATAGTAGTCTCATACCTGCCCAGATTTAAGGGGGCAGGGGGGGGAACACAGGCTCGCCTTTTGATGGGAGGAATGTCAGTGTCACACTGTAAGAAGAACGTGTGGAACGAGAGATTGTGTTGTGCTATCTTGGGAAATACAATCTGCCTCATTGGGGACTTTTCTATGGACATATCCTTAGGCACATCTGTGAAGTTGCAAAGTCATTTTCCTATTTCCCATTTTAGATCCCTCTTTGCTTTCAGAAAGCTTTCCTTTCTTAACTTGCAGGTTCCCCTGAGGAGCCAGGATTCCATATTGCCCTAAACCTATAGCTTGGTTCACCAAAGCTGCCCCATGATAAGACCTTCCTCTAGGCTTCCTCTCACCAAAATGAGCCTTTTCTTAACACTCAAGGCCCAGGTTCCTTCTCTGTTCCTTATGAATGGCTGGAATGTGGTTGCTTGTAGCAATCCTCCTATATAACATGTGTGGCCTACTTTTATGAGAAGAAAAAGGAGATTCTTAGCTAACATGTCCCATTTTAGAGATATTTTAGTAGTTTGTGCGCAAAGGAGCTATGAGAGCTCATATTAGGTAGGCCAGCTAGCCTTTTCTGGAAGAAGTTGGCCTATGTGGGATGGTTACAGGAGCATCCTGGCCTGCATTTACCGTCCAATAAACTTATATTAGGATTGAGTTCTGTCCCAAACATTGTGCTGGGTGCTGAGAATACATGTATAAATGAGATATTCATTCTGCCCCAGATGCATGGGCATCAGTGGTCAGAATCCTACAGTAATTATTACTTTGAGTTAAGCATTGATAGTGTGTGATTAAGTGAAAACCATTATCTTTAAGAGATAACATGCTATATTTTTGGTGATTATTATTAAAGACTTTGCTTTAATGATAGTACTTTTGGGATTATCAAAAAGGATAATTTTATTTTTTATTTATTCTTGGCTGTGCTAGGTCTTCATTGCTGCACAGGCTTCTCTCTAGTCTCTAGTTGCAGCAAGCAGGGGCTACTCTCTAGTAACAGTGCACAAGCTTCTCATTGTGGTGGCTTCTCTTGTTGTGGAACATGGGCTCTAGGGTGTGCAGGCTTCTGTAGTTGTGGCACGTGGGCTCTGTAGTTGCAGCTCCCAGGCTCTGAAACATAGGCTCAATTGTTGTGGTGTAGTTGCTCCACAGCATTTGGAATCTTCCTGGATCAGTGATAGAACCTGTGTCTCCTGCATTGGCAGGCGGATATTTTACCACTAACCCGCCAGGGAAGCCAGATAACATGCTATTTTTATTAGTTGACCCTTAGTATGGATTCTACGAAGCAGTAAACATCAAGATTCTGAGGAATTAAATATTAGATGCATGAGCTTTGATAGGAGAAAGGGGAGGTAAGAAAATGTCCTAACTTGGTGAAAGGAAGGAATGAAATGAGATATTGGGAGAAGTCATAGAGACACTTTCTCTGCCATACAGTTTTTTGGTAACAGATGAGAGACTACAGATGGTGGGAGTTAACCTCATGAACCCTAGGGCCAGAGTGCTGCTTTGCATTCTTCTTTCTTGCTTACTAATTATATGGTCTTTGGTGTGTTACTTTTCTATGCCTCATTTTTATCATTTGCAAAGCAGGGATGGTGATGGTGGTGGTACTGTTTAGTCGCTAAGTTGTGTCTGACTCTTTTGTGACTATAGCCCATCAGGCTTCTCTGTCCGTGTGATCTCCCAGGCAAGAATACTGGAGTGGGTTGCCATTTCTTTCTCCAGGGGATCGTCCTGACCCAGGGATCAAACCCAGGTTTCCTGCATTGGCAGGCAGATTCTTTACCTCTGAGCCACCAGGGAAGCCCAAAAGTAGGGATACAAATAGCAAATCTACCATAGAGTTGCTATGAACATTAAATGAACTAATACTGGCTATTTATTTTGCCCAAGGCCCAGTATGTGGGAGAGACTCTTCTTGATTTGTTAAATAAGCAAGATTGTTTTGTCTCATATATTTTGTGCTCTATTGTCAAATTCACTAAAGAATTGACTTATTCTCACATTGATGTTAGAGAGTGTTACATTTTTGTAGAATCTCTTCCCTTTTCTTGTCTATTTACAACGTAGCTCAGTATAACTCTTTATCACCCTGTGGACATATATCTGGGAAATTTGATTCTTTTATTTGTAGATTTTTCTTCTTCAAACTTTCTTTAATATGATTGGGAAATTGTGAGGGGTGCAGTATAATTATAATATAATATATAATTATATATTAATTATAATATATTAATTAATAATATAATTATATATTATATAATTATATAATTATAATTATAATTATAATTGTGAGGGGTGCAGGCTTTCTGTTCTGCGAACTCATCAATTTAATGTGATTCCATTTGACAGTTTTATATTCTTCTGTTCTTCTATTCTCTGCCAGTTAACCTATCTGCAAGGTGAGAATCATGAACAAATTGTCTACCCAAAGTACTGCTCTGTAAAATAGATGATGTGCCTGGAGTGGATGTATTCTATTGTCATATGGATGGTCAAGGTTAGAGAGGACATTTGGAGTTCCTATTTAAAAGAATAATAAAATACAGGAAACTGGAGAAAATATTTAGATAATCTTTGTGCATATATCTCAAAATTGTTTAGACCACTTGTGTAGTGCCTTCTTTTGGGGTGAAGATAATATTTTTGCCATGAAAATTTAACCCTGGCCTCATCCTTCTGCTTGGAGCCTTGGAAAAATGGAAAAGCCATTCGCTTCTCATATTACAAAAGACTTAATTCCTGAAGGCCAGACCAGACGTGTGATTCTCAGCCTTGTTTGGGCATCAGAATCACTTGTGGGGCTTTAAAAAATTTCCCAAGTACTCATGACATTCTGAAATTCTGTTTTATTAGAATTGGAGTGAAACCAGAGGTCTTTTTATAAAATTTTTATTTTTAAAATACCTCCCTAGATATTCAAAGAACAATTAATTCTTTTTTTTACTAATTGTAAAGAACAATTAATCCATATGATATCAACTTAATATCACATCAATACAAAAATACAAATACAGGTATCTTTGGTTACATAATTATCATACTTTAGAATCTGCAAGCTCTTTGAAAACATGTCTACTAATTTAGATTTATTGCCATTTTTTGACTGGAGTTGATGCATCTGAAGATCTTGGTCCACAGTAATGGAGGGTTGTTTCTTTCACCTCTAAGTTATGACTTAGATTCAAAATGGTAGAAGTACCTCTTCAGTATCATTATGACTTGCAAGTAGACCAAAGAAATTCAGGATTCACAGGAAAACATCTTTACCCCTTAATTAAAATGGAATCCTTTGGGATCCAAGGAAATAAGAAAATAAAACTAACATCCTGGAAAGTGTAACGAGAGAATGTTAAATGATGTCTGTGAAAATCTCTCCTCGTATTATTCTAGTTGTGGTGCCAAAGGCCAATTGCAACTTGTTTTGTGGTAGGAGATGTGTCTGATTTAGACAATAGCAAGATTATAGTTGAATACTGAGAATTTTCACAGTCAAAAAAAAACTTAGATCAGTCTTTCAAGATATTTGTAATGCAATAGAATCTTTCTTCCAAAGGTTTAAACTTGTACACTTATACAGTGTTGCCATTGTTTCATTCTTTCTACTTTCTCTCTCTCCCTCTCCTCCTAATTCCCTTGCTTGGCTATTCTTTGTCATTGATGACTGATAGGGAACTAGAACGTAGAAAAAGTTTTTGATTCTGGTTAGAAAAAATGATTCTGGAGTAGTTGTTTTACCAAACAATATTGTCGTATTGAGAAAGATTCACTTTGGTCTTTTGTCTACTTGGGGGCCCAGTACAAAGAAAAAGAAACATACTCTTCTTAAATGTTATTCTTTCATTGAAAATATGTCTGAATAAATGAGAGGATTGTAGTTAATTTATAGTCTTTCTCAGCATCATTTTGTGAGATGAAAATGTTCCCTCTCACAAGAGGATGGAAAGAGAGTGACAAGCCATTTTGCTCCAGATCAGGCCAGCCAAGGTCTTGGTTCCAGGATAAGTTAGTTAGCTGTCTCCGTGGCATACATGGTCTTCCTCCACACCTCTGGTCTGGTAATAAGTTCTTTCTTAGCATTCTACCCCAATCTCTATTATCTACTGAGAGAAAACATACCAAGTTGCCAAATTTCCCCCATTTTCTGACTACTTCCTCTTCTTTCAAGTTCATTTCCAGGATTGAGGTTGGAAAAGGACTAGGAGTTGATTTTATGTTTCTAATCCATATTTAAATGGCTCTTGAGTGATGGTCTGATTTTCCCTCTAAACCACAAAATGAGATTACCCCTTAGCTCCTTTCTCTTTGTCTGCTGGATACAGTTTTAATGAAGTTCTCCAATAAACAATCAACAAATTTATATTAAATTACCTGTATATAGTGACCTCCTTCAAATGAATTACCTTCATTCTTCTTGATTTCTGTATTTCTCCAACATTCTTGTCTCCTTGAGGATCAGGACTGTGTCTTGTCCATATCTGTATAATGTTTTATATAATAATGTTCAAGAAATATTTATTATAATAAGAACTTCACAAGGTCCCACAAGGTCAGTTGCTTTTCGGAGTCCTGATAATTCTACACTTGCTTCTTGATTTTTTTCCTTTTTTTCCCCCCGCAGTGGGCCTGTAGGGAGGGGTGGTGGTTGTATCATGAAAGAAGTGGGAGGGGTGTTGCCAGGAGGTTTCACCCAAAAGTTTCATTGACAGTTCACCAGGAGCAGCCTATTTAAAATTCACCTTGAGAGCAAATGGTAATTCTGTGCCCCCTGAGCAAATATTAGACCCAGATGAAGAAAGGGCTGGTTCAAGTTGTTGCTGGTAAAACTTAAAGTCATTTGCAAAACAGTTTTTTCTTTTCAGCCTACAGCCTGATACAGAAGCCCACTTAAAGTCATTAGTGTATTACAGACATGCTTTTTTTCAAGCACTTTAAACTGTAATAATATTCCAGTGGAAAAAGTGGGAATTTGGCTCATGGCTCATCAGTTGTCTCATTACAACATGCACATTGCCATAATCTGCTTTTGCCAAGTGTGTTGTTTGATTGTTTTGTCCTGACTTCCTCTCTTGTCCTGCTGTGTCACTGGTGGGATGTAACTACTGTTTGCTAGGTTTTGCTAAGAGGGTAAACAAACCTGTACTACCATACAGATGGGTCAGTAAATAGGGCATGTGAAGCTGTCTAGTGTTGAAGGATTTAAAAGAGGTTAGGAAGACCTGGCTTTTAGTATTGTCACTGCTACTTTACTAATAATGACTTAATGAGTTCAGTGTTTCTTTCTCTAATCTTTACTTCTTAAAGGAAAAATAACTAGAAAACTTCTTTTTTTCTAAAGATGGGCTGTGTTGCATGCACCAGAATCATGCAACTGGATAGAATTTCTGCCTAGATTTCTTGAAGGTAAACTTTTTTTCCTACTGATGCAAAAAACTGTTGGCCTTTTCTGCTGTGGGCTGTAAGTGAGGAGTGCTTCTTCACTGAAGGAAGAATAATGCCTTGAGCTCCCTTGTTTTGCAGAATTCCAAAGGCTACATCATCATAACACATTCTAAAGTTTTCTGACCATCTTCTTCAGGAAGAAAGGCTGAGAGAGAGCTGACTCTAGTGTAGGATGTAGATTGAGTTCCTGAGATTTATAATAATCAAAATATTAATGAAGTAGTCGATACAAATGCTGTTTGTGTAGAATGCCTAAGTAACCGGTTGTGTAATATATCAGGAAGAGATCCAGAGATGAGCAGAGGCAGAGCATAATAAATCAGGTCATTTGTTTTGCAATAATGGAATGATAATTGTGATAATTTCAGAAGTCACTATCATCCTGCAGCGTGAAAGAATCTTTTTGCTGGCTTCCCATTGTTTAAATATTCATGTGATGTCTATGAGTGACTTCCTGCTGAGAAAATCTTTCCATACCTCTGGCTGGCACAAGAACTAGAAATTATACTTTTCTTCAAGCCTGGTAGGTTTTGCAGGAGGCTGGGTGCTCTCTTGGTTTAGAGGGGAGACTGTTCCTCAAAGAACAATTTTTTCAGGGAAATAAAAGTCCATGTTGTTGAGTTATTTTCCAAATGCTTTCTCCCAGGCAGCAGCTGTGTGAATTTATAGGCACTCACCTCTGCCCTTTTGCACTGAGTGATGAGGCAGAGGCAAAAATAACCATGCTAGTTTATCACACAGTTATACTATAGGAATATAAACATAGCTAATGACCCCAAAGAAGAAAATCTGCAGTTGTCACCCATGTGCGCCCTCCCTCTCCCCCCCAGCTCCCAACATTTTTTCTTGGTGTGGGTGAATGGGGCTGTTTTAATTGAGTTCTCTAAATTTGGCAGGCCATACAACCCACTGTCTCATATCCTAGGACTTAGGTCCACCTGTTGTCATATTCCTCAACCAGTGCAGTAGGAGATAGACAACAAATGCTTTCAAATTCCTTTTCTCTACAAAAACCTAAAAGAATTGCAGCAACCATTCTGGAATTATTTGGGTGCTGCAGTGAATGGGAATGTGGGTTCTGGCAACAGGGGTTATTTTGGAATGAGCAATATTGTGTTACTGCTAATATTGTGTTACTCCTTCGAGCAAATTGTATTTTTAGTATGTATATTAGATTATACATTAGATACTGTGTATTACAGTGTACTCGAGTTTGGTATTCTGGTGGTATTTAAACTTTTGGCTTTAGAAGCAATTCTTAAATGACTGACTGAGGGGAAAATAGAAACAATAAAGAGGTAATGGCCCTTTTCTAAGAATTCAGGTACTATATATTGACTGTTTTGTTAAGCTCCTGAATTCTTATCCAGCATTAAGAAAGAATCAGAGTTCTCTTTTTAAGCAGAAAAAACAAACAAAAGAAACAGAAAGAAGCAGCTCTTTTGCATAAAGAACAAAAGAGCATAAACCCAGAGTGCTACAGAAATTAAAGGTGGAGCTGGGATCTCTTCATCTCTATGATAGAATTCTGACTGCCAACTGAGTTTCCTTCCTTCAAGAGTTAATGGCCTCTAATGGTGGTTTGATTTGGAGGTGATTATGCATCTAAACTACCTGATTAAGAAATACGTTTCCAAATGTGGCTGATTACTTATTTACATATCGCTAGGGTTTAGGTGAAATCGTGAAGTTTAGTTGGGTGGTGATTTTCTGAGAAACTATGGAATGTGCAGAAGCAAATGCTGTTTTTAGCCTCATGATTAGATTGGACACCGGTTAATGTTTAAATTGATAGTCATTTTTCCACTGAGTTAAAAAGAACCAGTCCTGCATACATTTTTTCATTCAGGATGAAAGCAATGACAGCAATTTGTGAATGAGGTGGAGGCTGGTTGGCTGAGGCTGCAGGAGGGGAGGGCTCTGGTAAAAATCACTAAGACCAAGGCGAAATCTACAGCATTTGTTTAGCACAGATGGGGATGGCAGTGGGCCCTGCAGGGAGGTTTATATCCACTTAATTGACCGCCCTCTGGTATTTTGGAACCTAAAGCAAATCACTCTAGGGTGGGATAATCTTAAAGACGATAAGGACACTTAAAATGGCAAATAAATTGAATAACAATGCAGGAATTGAGTAACCTTACATATACAAAGAAGTGTTGCTAGGCAACAAGTGAGGGGGTGTCAAGGTTTCAGATCAAAGAGGGCTGGTTAGAAAACAAAATGACATCCTCTCTTCTAATTAGTCCTTCCCAATCACATGCATCATGATAATTTTGTGGTTTGGGGCTGTAGCCTAGTTTACAAAGCATGATGCTTTAATCTCTTTCTTAATAGAGCCATTTCACTTTCTGTGTTTTAGACTTGGCCCATCGGCTGCTGTTTCATCCTGGCAGGCTACAGCAAAGCCAGTTAACTACAAGACAGAAGTGTTTGGTAGTGATAGTCAACTCTCCAGATTCATTCTCTAAGCAAATGTTTCCAATTTGTTGAAAGACAAAGACGATGTATTTGCCTATATAGATAGACAGAAAAACAGAGTTAGCCGTGCAGTTAAAACATTAATTAAGAAGAATTAAATGGATCAATTTTGTAAATTAATCCGGTTTTCCCCTGCACATAATTTTTAGAGGAAAACATATTTTATTATGGAAATTTAGTAAAAAACAAACATGTAATACGTCTATGTTATAGTCAAAGAGTTATCCGATTTTCTAATGCAGTGAACCTAAAGATCACCAGAGGAATTTTCCTAGACCACACACATTCCTGAATCTTAAATGGGGATAGACATAAGTAATTAAAAAAAAAAAATCTTCATCGTGATTTTTACGTCTTTCCCCCTAATCCTATTGAGAGCAGCTGTCCTATATCTTTGCTATATCTCTATCACCTCTATTGATATGGAATGTTCTGTCTTGAAGCCCCGAAAGACCATGCATTTTTAAAGAAAGGATTGATTCTCTTTAATAATATGTATTTACTACAGTAGGAAAATATTAATTCACCTTGTAAAATTCATTGTAAAAATTTTTAAAGACAAAATATGGACAAATTGTTTTACACTAAAGCTTAAGATAATAAGGAACACTGATTCTTTTAAAATTGATCAGAGTAAGTTAAATAGCTTCCCTGGTGGCTCAGACAGTAAAGAATCCGCCTGCAATGCCAGAGACCTGTGTTCGATTCCTGGGTTGGGAAGATCCCCTGGAGTAAACGAATGGCAACCCACTCCAGTATTCTTGCCTGGAGAATTCTATGGACAGAGGAGCCTAGCAGGTTACAGTCTATGGGGTCGCAAAGAATCAGACCCCACTGGAGGAGGTGTTCCCCCCATCAGAGGACAATCCTTCCTCATTTGGGGGGACTTCCCAAATGGTGCTAATGGTAAAGAACCTGCCTGCTAATGCAGGAGATGCAAGATCCCTGGATCTAGAAGATCCCCTTGAGGAGGCCATGGCAATCCAATCCAACATTCTTGCCTGGAGAATCCCATGGATAGAAGAGCCTGACAGGTTACAGTTCATAGAGTTGCATAGGTTCAGACACAACTTAAGTGACTTGGCACACTTCTTTTTAAATTGACCAGAAACGTGAGTTAGTTAGCTTTAAATAGACTACATTTTTGTCTTCTGATGAATTGAGGGTTTATTATTTGGGGTTGAAAAGAAGCAAAAATAAATATACCAATTTCCAACTATCTAGTTAACTCATGAACATTCATGTTCACTGTATGTGTCTTAGAATTTTACAACCAGAAAGATTATGATGAAAGTACTGTGTTTTTCAGTGCATATTTTGATAATTAAAAAAAAATTGCAATACAGGAAATGAGAATCAGAAACATTTGAAAAATTATTTCTCAATAGGAAAAGACTGAAAAATAATAGGCAACATTTGCGTAGCTGAAGACCAAGCTCTTTCTTTTCTTTGGTTTATGGGCCTATGCTTATTTTTGATTATTGAAAGTAAATAAAATAATTTTAGGTTGATATTGTGTTTATTCCTTATAACTTCCATTAGTGCATATGCCTGTTTACTAAAGATATTTTGAGTCTTTAAGTTATGATTAAGATGGAGTGGAGATGAATTTTGTGGAGATAGCTGTCCTTTACAACAAATCATTTATAAACCTTTCAACAAAAGTAAAAAAAAAATAAGAAATGATGAAAAAGGGAGTCTTTTGATTCTTTATTGTAAAGGAAAAATAATTTGTTAAGAAATAATGGATGTGAATTTTATTTTCTACTAGAATTGATTTGACACCAGCCTGTCTTAACCTGTAAGTCTGTTCAGTGTAGGGACTTACTGATATGGTTTGATGTAGATCTGGGAAAATTCCTTTAAAGTGGGGTCCTATTCAGTTCCTAGAGGAAATCAGTTCTGAATATTCATTGGAAGGACTGGTGCTGAAGCTGAAACTCCAATACTTTTGCCACCTGATACGAGGAATGGACTCATTTGAAAAGACCCTGATTCTGGGAAAGATTGAAGGCGGAAGGAGAAGGGGATGACAGAGAATGAGATGGTTGGATGGCATCACTGACTTGATGGACATGAGTTTGAGTAAGCTCCGGGAGTTGGTGATGGACAGGGAGGCCTGGTGTGCTGCAGTCCATGGGGTCGCAAAGAGTTGGACCTGACTGAGTGACTGAACTGAACTGAACTGATTCAGTTCAGCACCAGCAATCCTTGTAGACATGGAAAGAAATGAACATAATGTTCCGTTCTCTGCTCAGATCTATCTTTGTCACGTTCCTTTGACTTTTACAGGCTGTTTCTAATCCAGGTTCTCTGCAGTCCATCCACCTGCATTGAAGAACGATGGCATTTCTGTTCTTGGGCTCTCTTCTCATATCCGGCAGCACTTTAAGTTTAGGAGAAGGTTTTGCCAGATTAAGGACCTACAATTATATTTCTGCCGAGATGTTTCCAAAATATTGGGAGTGATGTGGAGTTTGAAACAGCTAATTTATTCCCTACTTTGTGAAGATACTTCCCTCATATTTGGTTGTTACTGGTTAAGAGTACAGAGAAAGGCCATAATTTCCAAACTATGCAAGTGACCACCATAATTTAGTGACTTTATATTAATAGATTATATTTTTGCACTAAATATGCCAACAGCTGGATATGGCTTTGTTCAGGAAAGGTGAGGTAATGTTTGCATATGTCTCCATTCTTCAATATTTAATTCCTTTAGCTAAAAATGCTCATCTTAAAAATGCTTTTAGATCAATCTAGTTATTTATATAGCTTCCACTTCACAGGATTATTAGGTTTATAAACCTGCTTTGAATTGGCTGGGTTTTATTTGGTGTCAAAAATCACTGAGAGCTTAGCTGCAGGGTATTGGAGATGATAAAAAATCATGACAATAATTTTATTTTTTTCATGTCTATTTCTGACAAGTTTACAGCTGTTATATACTCATAAACATTATTCACTAATAGTAATTTCTGAAAAATATCTATGATGAAGGCAAAAGTATTTTTTCCAACATTTCCTCTTAGACCCAGTGTGCTATAAATATATAGAAAATTCTGTTTAGTTGCAACTGCAACTGGTTAACTCCACACCCAGCGAAGAGCATAAGAACTCTTTGTGAACAGAACCTACTCTTTGAAAAATCTTGTTATTTGTTTATTTAAGCATTAGGAATTTTTGCAAAATTGTACTATAACCAACAGTATCTGATAGCCTTAGACTAATTATAATCAGTAATAACAACAATGTATCAGTCAGGTTAGGCTGGGTTGTGCTGCAATAAGAAGAACCCCTTTGGTCTTAGTGTCTTAAAACAACAAAGTTATCTCTTGCTTACAACACATGTTCACTGTGGGCAGCTGGGGCCTCTGATCCAGGTTTCCTCAATCCAGACCCAGGCTGATGAAGCCTCCAAAGTTCAGAGATTTGTTGGTCACATTGATGGGAGGATGCTGCTGCTACTGCTTAGTCGCTTCAGTCTGTCTGCCTCTGTGCGACCCTATGGACTGAAGCCCGCCAGGCTCTTCTGTCCATGGGATTCTCTAGGCAAGAAAACTAGAGTGAGTTGCCATGCCCTCCTCCAGGAGATCTTCCTGACCCAGGGATCAAACTGTGTGCCACCGGGGAAGCCCTGGGAGGATGGAAACCTGTGAAAGTGGAAAAAAAAAAAAGCCTCTCAGTCAATGGTTTAACCCCAAAGAAATACACATTATTTTTATTCACATTCCATTAACAAAACATCACCGTCTCTGTTCCATTTCAAGGGAGCAGGGAAGTGCAATCTCACCCTGGGTCTCACAGGAGATCTGGAATATTGGTGAACAGCCTTAGTATCTATCAGACAAAACAGTGAAAAAGTCAAGACACTGTTTACTATTGCCTCACTGAAGGAACAAGATAGGATACAGAACAGAGGATTATAGTGAATAGAAAAATGAAAACAAAAAGTCTTAAAGTAAAAATAGACTTAATAGCCGAACAAACACTTTCTCAATCTTTCTTCTTTAAGCAGCAAAATGGCCTAATCCCTGCTCCCCAGCCTCCTCTTCTTTTTCCCTCTTTTCCTCTCTCTTTCTCTATCTTTCCTATTTCTCTCTTTTTTATCTCCTATCTCCCCCTGCCATATCTTTCTCCTCTCTCTCTCTCTCTTTCTCTCCCTCTCTTCCTCTTTCTCTGCCTCACTTTGTCTTATGAATTTGCCTGATCCTCTGCCTTGGGATGGTTCCCTGCTAATGGGCCTCAGCTGAAGATGTAGCTTCAGGAATTTATTCTTGTCCAGGCTGTAGCAGTCTTCCTCTGTCCTGGACAGTTATTTCTCAGATACACATCATTGGTCATGGCATGAGAAGACCATATCACAAAGTGTGCATTTTAGAGGTATTTGTGAGTAATTCCATCCTTTCACGGAAAGGAGAGCTAGTTCTATTATGACTCAGGGCCTCTTGAAAACACAATTGGGCTCCTCAGTTCAAGTAACTAAGCTCCGACTATATATTAAAGCGCATAGAATCCTATTTCATTGTGAATCATTCTACCTCCTTGGTGAAAATCAGATAAAAGATTAATGAAGGGAAAAATGACCTCCCAGAAGGTGCTCAGTAGCTAGGGTACCTGCATGCACTCTCACCTCCCTTTTTTTCCCTCTTTTCCTCCCTAGCTACACCATTTGCGGTGTCTTAGTGAGGAATCATGGAAAAGGGCTGAAATGGAGGTGAGAGATGTTAGTCTGGTCCTTAATTGTACAGATGAGGACCCTGAGTCTCAGGAAGATTTGTGTGTTGCATAGGGACTGAGCTGTGATGTGCTTACTTGCTCAGTCATGTCTGACTCTTTGCAGTCCTGTGGACTGTAGCCTTCCAGGCTCCTCTGTCCATCGGGACTCTCCAGGCAAGAATACTGGAGTGGGTTGCCATGCCCTCCTCCAGGGGATCTTCCCAACCCAGGGATTGAACCCAAGTCTCCTGCATTGTAGGCAGATTCTTTACCATCTGAGCCACCAGGGAAACCTATGAATACTGGAGTGAGTAGTTTATCCCTTCTCCAGGAGATCTTCCTGACCCAGGAATGGAACCAGGATCTCCTGCACGGCAGGTGGATTCTTTACCAGCCGAGCTACCAAGGAAGCCCTGCAGAGGGGCACCAGGCCTCAAACTCAGATCTTGCAGCAATGTGTTCAGTGTTCTTGCTTTCTCACTGATATAGCAGGCTTCTAGAAACCGGTGTGCAGGTCATCCTAGAAATTTGTGCGAAAGGTGAGTGTCAGGGAATTGAGACAACCTTCCCAAGGCAAAATGACATGTTCTGTGATGCCAGGTCACTGTGGCTGCTTATTAGGGAGGGCGGGTCACTCTGGATCTCTTTATTCCTGTAAAGTTCACAAAGTAGAAGTTACCTCCCAATTACCAGGCAAAGTGAGCTCAATGTTGGGGGAACTCAATATTGGAAGATCGATCCTAATAGGTGCCTTAAGGAAGAAATAGTAGCATCCAGCAGACTTATGTTTTTAAATTGGAAAACTGTTTCCCATGTTTATACTCATTAAACAATTCTGCCCTTTCAAAACTTTCTCCTGACACTGGATTGTTTTCTGAAACCATTAGTGGAAAGAAAGGAAGAGATGGTTGAATAGTGAGTTAAAACACTAGCAATTAACTGTTGATCACTTTTTAAAAATAGGACGCAAATGGCACCTGGGAATAAACTGCCACTAACAGTACAGGTAAAATGTTGATTTTTCTTTAACGATGAAAGCCAAATCCCGTAAGAACGTTTCCTTTCCTCTCTTAATGATTCTATTTTTTTTTTTCTTTTGGGAGATTTTATATTATTGTGTGAGGAAACAAAGAAACCTCAGAGATTGTACCTCCCTTTTTTGTAAAATGTGGGCAAGCTAATGCCCTGGCAGCAAACACTATTGCTGTGAAAACCCCACCCTCTTATATCAAAATGCAGATTTCAGAGTATTTAATAGACTAATTCCAGATCAATCAAGGAATCATTTAATCCTCAAGTCTTTACTGAGTGCTTTTTGGTAATTGGAATAGTTTCTGAAATAAGTAAGCCATGGCCTGGGAGCTGGGCACTGTGTTGCGTTACCTAGAGAACATTGTCTTAATGGTGTTTGTCATAACTGCTTTTTGGCTTATAGAATGTTTTCTGTAGGCAGTGTATATATAGACTTGTTGATGATGGTGCTTGAGCAAATGATGTAACCCCTGCCAAGGAGAGCAGAGGGCAGAATAAAGCCATTCCTCTTTGGTGTGCTGGGTGGTACATCAGCCAGATCCCCTGGGGAAAATTCCCATCCACAATGGCAAGGCACTAGTTTCCTGGGAGGCCAATGAATACAACTGTTGTTTTCCTGACAGGCACAGAAGCCATCTCCCCGCCCCACCTCACTCTCTCGACACCAGTCAGTGATAGTGCTGAGTGTTAAAATGGATACTCCACAGTGGTTTGAGCCTAGGAGCTGCGTTAGTCAGCTGCTTGAGGTAATTAGGAACTGGAGAGTAACTTTCTAAAGGCATCCAACAAGAGATTAGAACATCCATAGGAGGAAATGGTTCTTGGGGATGACAGAAGAGCAGGCTGAAAGGAAAGCTGGGGCTCCCGGGGGAATTGCTGCTGGTGTGTAAAAATAGACACTTGTAGCTTATGTCTAACTGCTTATAGTTGAGTTACAAGTTGTCTGATGATTTTAACATCAACACCAGGCTTCAGCTCATTGACAAGAGTTGGAAAAGTTGGGGCTAGAGGCTAGGTAACATTCTGGGGAAGTATTTCCCTGACTCATTCTTTTCCTCAGCCTCTGCTAATTGAGCACCTGAGTTCTCTAAGTTATGCATTTCTTCAGTGTTTGGTTTTTAAATAAGTTGCTGCTACTGCTAAGTCGCTTCAGTCGTGTCCGACTCTGTGCGACCCCATAGACGGCAGCCCACAAGGCACTGCCATCCCTGGGATTCTCCAGGCAAGAATACTGGAGTGGATTGCCATTGCTTTCTCCAGTGCATGAAAGGGAAAAGTGAAAGTGAAGTCGCTCAGTCGTGTCCAACTCTTAGCGACCCCATGGACTGTAGCCTACCAGGCTCCTCCGTCCATGGGATTTTCCAGGCAAGAGTACTGGAGTGGGATGCCATTGCCTTCTCCGATTGAATATTCTTTTGACGGCAACATTATTTTTATCCTGACATTCCTGATAAGATTATATTGAATGGAAGCAAAACAAAGGAAGTTCTGTTTTCCTTGTATGATCTGTAATTAAAAATGCTGGGGTGGTCTATATATGGCTCAATAATCATTTTTCATTGCCCTTCAGTTGATCTATGCAGTGATTGGGATGGTAATAGGTGAGGAGAATATTTGCGTAAACCTCTTCCCTTGAGGTGGAGGTGGGGGTCTCTTGTCACAATCAAATGTACTGGAGGGGTGGGTTCAAGGACTTTGATGCGCAGGCAATGGACGTGAGACCTCCATAGAAAACCTGTTAATATGGCTTCTTCTGATGTAGAACCCTCGTGCTATTCAGGCCCCTGGATCCCCTTGAGCTTTGAGTAAAAACTACTGATGGTAATAAATGCAGCTCCACTTTATGACATGAATAAATTCAAAGAAGAGATTCTAATTTCCCTGAGCCTAAAATCTCAATGGAGCAGGTACTCTGGAGTTAAGGTGTGGGTCGTGAATTCACTGAGCTGCCTCAACCCAAGTGGAGTTTGTAGCTGGTTTGACTCACACTTTTATTCAAATAAAACCACCTTCCTGAAAAAATCATCAGTTGTAGATTACTAGGAGAAACAGTTTAGTGGAGGAATACGAGGCCTCAGAAATTAGAGGTTTTCTGGCAGTTCTGAAAAGTGCTTGTACTCCAGTTAACAATGATGGAGAATCAGGTGCTGGGCTAGCAACCTCCAAGGTGTTCCATTTTGTCCTCACAGTAGCCCCTGAGAGGCAGGTACTACTATTATTTGCCATTAGAGCTGAGGACCCTGACGCTTTGTTGAAGCCATAAGTGATTCGTCTCAGGTTAGTCAACCTGAATAACCTGAATCAGATTTTGAACCAAGGTCAGAGGAGCCTGGCAGGCTACAGTCCATGAGGTCACAGAGTCAGACATGACAGAGTGACTGAGCACACACACACCGTTCTTATTCTGGTGTAGTCCACTTTGAGACTGTTCTGCATAGACAATTCTTAGCACAGCAACAAAATGCAAGCCAATGGGATTGAAGTCCCTCTGGCTTGCATAAAGCAATTAGCTCCTTATATCATAATTGCTGGTCAGCAGATCCACCTTCCCATCTTCCCTCCCCAGATGGGAATCACCTTGAGAAGGGACTGGATCTCATTTTTCTTGTCTTCGTAACACCTAAATCAGAGCCTGGCTGTTGAAATATACTCAGCAAGTCCATATTTGAGGGAACAAATGTGATCCAAATGTCTGAGCATAAAGCTTAGGAGGAAAGGGGAAGAGAGAAATGTACATGTCATTCAGACTATCCCCCATTCTGTGTCAATGAAATGACCAATTACAACCATCTGTGAACCAGCTTAGACCGGGCAAATACCAACAGCAGCCCTGGGACCTTGAGGAAGGAGAGGCAAAGGGAGCAATCAATAAGTATCTCTTGTGGCTGCTGCTGTACGGGTCCTCTCTGTTAGGCTCCAGGGTAAGATTATAGAGAGCAGCCATCTTGTCATTATCAAAAGCAAAGTGAAATTGGAGCTTAATGACATGAGTGTTCAAAGGGCAGTGGGAGAGGGAAAAATGTCATTAGAACAGGTAAGGAGGGGGCCTGTGAAAGGGGCACTTTTAAAAGCTGATGGTATACTGAGACTAATAGATTTACTGGGCATGGTAAATAGGGTGAGACAAGGTCTATTGTGCAGGGCTCAGCCAACAGTGTCTCACAAAGAATGATGGATTACGAAGAGAGGGGGGAAGGATGAAATCAGAGACCCAGGGAAACAATGAGGATATGAGAAGCAGTGGTAAGGAAGAAGTGCAGCTGAAATGGCAGGCAGAGTTCTTTAGTCAAGTCTGTGAAAAAAAGGAATTGACTAACAAGTGCGAGAATAATTCATGATGACAATAATCATTGGTGAGATGGGAGTAGACTGTGCCTTTTGGATATAGCTTTTCACAGATTAATAGGATTGGAGAATAACTTGTCTATCTCTACTGCAGGGCTGTATTTAAGTATTGCCCCTTTCATTTTAAATGTGTGTGGAATCAATCTCTCCACATACACATACATATATAATATATACATATATATATAATAAAGATATATTTTATACACATGTATATATACCAACACACATAGTTTGATGAGAAAAAGTCTCCAGGGAAGATTTTTAGAATGTCCTTCCATAGCATGTTTTTATTCTTGCAAACTGTACTGTGGGGCATTTTGTTCCCAGATATAATCCTGCTGCCTATCATTAGTGGAAAGGAACAGCTGCTAATGACAACCATGTACTCATCCCTGATAAATGGAGGCTGTTGTTAGTCTCTGCTTTTTCTTCATTTTTATTTAGTGGCTCTGAGAAGCTCCTGTACTTCACCCTCCATGGTTGTGCCCTCTCAGGCAACAGTTACTCTTGCTGATGCTGAGCAGGATCCATGGGATACACACCTAGTGGCACATGGGCAGCTCATCCAACCATATTGCAATCTGACTGAGTTGTTTTCCGGGTATCACCAATTCTGTGAAAGCTTACTGACAGCTAGTTGGGAGTGGCACTTTATGTTTGTGTATAGGATGAGATAAGGTGCATTTCAGCAAGGACATAGATTCTCAGGAGATGTATGAGTTCAGGGGCCATTTTTTTTTTCCCCTCACAGGATTGCAACTGAATCTGAGGTCCCACCAAAAACATTCTGGGGATATCTGTAAGAGATTTAATACAAGCAGCTTGAATGGGGGCTAGTAGCTAGTCAAGAGAAGTAGAATGTATATGGGGAGGGAGAGTCAGTAACTGAAAAATGGTCAGGACCTGAAGATTCTCCCGGTTCCTTAGTTCCTCCTCTTTCTTTGTACAGCCCACTATCAGGATTGGTTGGTTCCACAACTGCAGATTCAACTAACCTTAGATTTCATTTTGCTGTTGGTTGAACCCTCTATGCATGGATGTGGGATCCTGACTATACTAAGCCATTTTATGTAAGGGATTTGAGCATTCTCAGGGCATCCTGGCACCAATCCCTGGCAGATAAGGAGGGACAACTGTACTAATTTGCTGTTTCTTCTTCTCTCTTTAGTCATATGCCTTTAGGGGGAATCATAGGATCAAGAAAGTTGGACTATCTCTGTTTTCCTGGGCTTCTTAGTCTTAAACAAGACTAAGGCTTCTGGGGTAAAGATATCAGTTAAGATGCACTCATCTTCAGAAGACAGAACTCAAAATGGTTTAAACAAAGTAGCTGGAGCTTCCCTGGTGGCTCAGTGGTAAATAATCCACCTGTCAATACAGGAGACACAAGCTCGATCCCTGGGTCAGGAAGATCCCCTGGAGAAGGGAATGGCAACCCACTCCAGTATTCTTGTGTGGGAAATCCTATGGATACAGGAGCCTGGCGGGCTATAGTCCTTGGGGTCACAAAGAGTCAGATATGACTTATCTACTAAGCAACAACAAATTAAGTAACCCACTAACAGGAAGTCTGGAGGGTTTCTTGTTAGGATACATTCTGGGTTTATTATATTTAGTGTTTCATCAAAGACTCATGTTCTCTCTATCCTTCTGCTCTTACATTCTCACCATATTGATTTATCTTCTAGATTTCCCCTTATGAGTTCAAGCTAGCCACTGTAGTTGCAAGTGTAACATGCAAATACAAAAAGGGAGATTTCTCCGTGAATGTTTATTTTCAAAAGTGAAAAGCTTTTTCTCCAGGTCCCTTGTTAGACTTCCTTGAAGAATGGGAACACCATCATTAGCTTCAGTCAATCATGATTTCCCACTTGGGGCTGGAATTGTCCTCACCTCTTTGAAGCCTATGGCCATGGGTCCCCTGAATAAAATCTGGGTTCTCTTAGCAAAGAAGGAGGAGATGGGGAGGGGAAGAATGTGGGAAGTTGGTAATTGCTGTAGAGTAGGCAATAACAGTAGAGAAGGGCATGACAACACATTCCAGGATTCTCTTCTGGAGAATCCCATGGACAGAGGAGACTGGAGAGCTACGGTCCATAGGGTTGCAAAGAGTTGGACACAACTGAAGCAACTTAGCATGCATGCACGCTTGCACACATGCAACAACAGGGTCTCTCACAGGAAATTTGGCCCAAAAGCCAGCCAGTTCACTCATATTTCCATTGAGTGATACATAGTTTCAGTGTCAATATAAGCCACTATTTTTGGTCCCCCCTTATTCGTAGTTTTGCTTTCAGCAGTTTCAGTTATCCACAGTCAACCACAGTGAAAAATATCACATGAAATATTCTAGAAACAAACAATTCAGAAGTTTTAAAAAGCACTCTGTTCTGATTATCATGATGAAATTTCATGCCTTTTCCCTCCTGCCACATCCTGCCCCAGATGTGAATCATCTTTTTGTCTGGAGTATCTCGCCTATTGGTCACTTAGCAGCCGTCTTGGTTATCAGATCAACTGTCAAAGTATCGCAGTGCTCCTGTTCAAATAACCCTTATTTTACTTAACAATGGTCCCAAAGTACAAAGAATGGTGATGCTGGCAATCCAGATATGTCAAAGAGAAGTCATAAAGTGCTTCCTTTAAGTGAAAAGGTGAAAGTTTTCAACTTAATAATGAAAGGAAAAAAATTGTATGATGAGGTTGCTAAGATTTATAGTAAGAACAAATCTTCTATCCATGATATTGTGAAGGAAAAAGAAATTCCTGATAATTTTGCTGTTGCTCCTATGACTACAAGTTATGGCCACATAAGTGATTAGTGCTTATTAGTTAACATGAAAAAGGCATTAAATTTGTAGAGTATTTTGACAAGGAGAGACTACATTCACATAGCATTTATTACAGTATATTGTTGTAATTGTTCTATTTTTAGTTATTGTTGTTAATCTTATACTGACTAATTTATAAATTAAATTTTATCATAGGTATGTATGTATAAGAAAAAAGTACATATAGTATATGTAGGATTTGGTTCTACATGTGGTTTCAGGCATGCATTAGGCATCTGAGAATTTATTTCCTATGGATAAGGGAGGATTATTCTATTTGGATTACAAGATTGAGATCATGGTTCATTTTGTATTCATTTGGTAGCCCAGCACCGATTAGTTGAGCATTTGACTTTGTTCTCAAAATACATGGGCAATAGAAATTAAATGGCAATTGTGATTCTTCTGGGCTTCCCTGGTGGCTCAGATGGTAAAGAATCTGCCTGCAATACAGATTTTAATTTTCCCCACCCCATGGACTATACAGTCCATGGAATTCTCCAGGCCAGAATACTGGAGTGAGTAGCCTTTCCCTTCTCCAGGGGATCTTCCCAACCCAGGGATCGAACCCAGGTCTCCTGCATTGCAGGCGGATTCTTTACCAGCTGAGCCACAAGGGAAGCCCAATAGTGATTCTTCTATTAATGAGAAGCTAGTACTGAATAACTTTATTCTTATTGATAAAAGTGTAACTATATAACTTAGGAAGTCATCTTTTTTATCAGGGAAGTCTTAGAGATTATGAAACAATTATTATCAAATACAATAATAGTTACTATTAAATGATTACTTATTATGGGCCAGGAACTACATGTATTATCTCATTTAATTTTCATGTCAATTCTGCAAGATAGATAGTATATCCTCCACATTATTGATGAAGAAACTGAGCCCCAGAAAAACTAAGTTGCTCAGAGTCTAAATCCAAGAGAGAAGAGATCACATGACATAAGGATTAAGGGGCATGACATAGATATAGGACCAAATCCTGATACCATTCCTTATTGTAAACTTGGCAAAGTTACTAAATTTTCTGTTTCAATTCTCATCTGTAAAACGAGGACAAGAATAATACTTACCTTACAGAGTTATTGTGACATAGTATTGGTAAAGCAATTTCACCAGAACTAGTTTTAGGAACTCCATAATTAATAAAAATTAATACTTACAACTAAGTGATAGAGCTAGGATCTGGTTGAAGGGCTGGCTAGTTGCTTCCTTTCCCTTTTTCCATGCTGCCTTCAGGGACTAGCTGTGCAAACAATGGGCCAAGTGGCCACAGGAAGTTTTGTGTTATTAAACAACCGGAAAACATACTTTTCCAAGAAACATATTTTGGGTTAAGGGTGAGAGAAAACATGTAAACATGTCACTACCAGATATGCCGTAGTTATTTTTACTTCTTTTCATATTTCTGTTTAGAATATTATCATTTTGATAAACCAAATAACTCAGAGATACAGTTAGTTATTGTTAAGTAAAAATGAATCACCTGTACATCCTGAGCAAGGACTAATCTTTTAGCTAATTGGGACTCATGGGGACAAGTTATCACAGTTCCTAGGCATGATACGTTAGCTCTACAATCCATTGCCATATTATTGCTGAATCTTTCTTCAAGATCTGACTATAGAAATAGATATTTCCTTTTGCTAAATAAATATTATCTTAATATAGGATTTATTCTTATTCCGTTTTGAAAGTGCTTTTTCAGAAACAATTATGAAAGTTATGCATGCTTATATATAATTACATGGTTGGCCCCCATGAGCAGGATCTCTGAGAGTTGACTCCCTTTATCATGTCTATCTTCAGGGCACAGAGAGGAGTCGTGGAGGCACAAATTGTTCTGTTATTTACTCCCAAGACTTCTTTGTAGCTTGGTGTCAGATTTCTGCACCCATTTTTTCCCTTGAGAAGGAAGAGATATCCTCATCATATGGGGAACAAATGCAGGTAAAAGGAAGCTTTTATGGAGCCCTTATCTGACACTGTCATGTCTGGTCTGAGAAGAAATGAAACTCCTTCTTCCTTCCGCTCCCATTTTGTTCACGTCTTTCTTATCCTTGTTTAACTCCCTGAGATTTTTGATCACATCTCTTAGATAACTTCTCATTCCTACCTCCATTTATGTCCCTCTTAGTCTTCTTTTCATAGTTGTCTACTCTGGTTTGCCTACACCTTTAGCCCCCACAATGCATAATATCTTATTGCAAGGCTCTTCTCTTTGCTCTGCTTCTTTGGGAGTTCCCATCATGTTCTTCCTCACTGTTCTCATCTTTGGCCTCCACCTGGCTCTGCTCAAGTTTGCCTGTGGCATTCTTGGCATCCATCCAAGGATCCCATCCTGGCCACGCATACTTGCCTTTCAACTAAGATTTAACCCATTGGATGAGGTTCAGTTACTCCACTGCATATTACAGTTCATTTTTTTTATGTGTCTGCCACATAATAGGTGGTCATATACTCCATGTTTTAGAATTCAAATTCATACTCTTTGTTCTATATTCTTCTTTCTTCCCCTTTCTTATTATAATAAGAGTAAACCATAAACCTATCTTAAATAATGAAATGTAAGACTCAAATGTGGAAACAGATTTTAAATTTCTACAAAAGAAGAGCCTCATAGTCCACTATAAGTTACCACAATGCCCTTCTTGGAACTTCTCTGAATGCCATAATTATTACTGCTTCACTAACTTATTCGGTGCTTTAATTATTCTAGGTGTATAATTATAGAGCCGTTTGTGTACATGTTTTTGCTCTAATTTGATTATCAACCCCAAGATAGAGGTCTCCCACATAGTGTCCAACTCAATTCCCAGCACATTCCTATGCAGTAAGTTGAATAGAGAGGCTATTGAAGAGGAAAGATGAGTGAGGCCCTGCAAGAATGGAACCTCTGAGAAAGAGCCATTGAACTTATCCAGGACACCCCTTCATTTTCTCAGTGGATATCTAGAAGATTATGTTTTCTCTTATGCGGTTAGGATAAGTTACCAGTTTAGTAACTTGTCACAAATCAAGGCCAAGTGAATAACAGTGAGAATGGTACTGCTTTAGTGCCTACCAGATCTACTATTAGGATCTAGTTTTCAGATATTACTAACTTGCCTCAGTTCTTAGTTACTTGTTCTTGTTTTTTAGTTGCTGAGTGACCCTATGGACTGTAGCCCACCAGGTGCCTCTGTCCATGGAATTTCCCAGGCATAATTACCGGAGTGGCTTGTCATTCCTTCTCCAGGCAATCTTTCCAACCCAGGGATAAAACCCACATCTCCTGCAGGTGAATTCTTTACCACTGAGCCATCAGGGAAGCCCTCTTAGTTCCTATTGAATTCAATAGGAATTCCCTCTAATTGGGTGCAGAGATGGACACCCACTGGTGCAACTTCAGCAGGGCCTCTGATGGTTACTTTGGCTTCTGATTGCCTTGTTTGAACACTATTGACCAAAGTGAACTGATTTGGCATCATATTAAGCCATACTTGAATTTGCTGCCCGTAATTTTAATTTGACGGTATAAAGTAATCATGCAGTAACTGTCTTGACCAACTCAGGCTTTTAATGTTTAAATTCTGTGTTAAATTAAAAAAAAAATCTTAGAAGAGAAAAGAAGAAAGCCTAACACATTTTAAGAAACCACAAACACCTTGTGAAAAGTCAACTTGTAAAATCCCAGCTGTTGAAGTAGTATATTTAGTAACTCTTCATACCTACAGTAGGTATGAATGCAGGGTATGCATGTGTGCACACATATGTTTTGGACTTATTTCAGTAGAAAAAAGTACTCAGGGACAAGTTGATCAAGGTCTGTCTATATTGCTTTTTCTTTCTGTGATAATCCTGTAGCTGTTGGATATTCTGGGACAACCATTTTACTTTTTTCAAATCTTAGTCTCTCATCTCCAAAATATGAGGATGTGACCATATGCTTCCTAAGGCTCTCTCAAGCTCTCACTTTATGATTAATTGTCAATAACATGGAAGAGTCATGAAGATACTTTCTTTCAGAAGATGCTGTCTGGACTAAAAATAATGATGACTAGTAGCTACATTTTAACCCGAAAAGGGTGGATATTTATTTAATGTTATAGACTGAATGTTTGTGTCCCTGCAGCATGCATACACTGAAACGCTAACCCCTAATGTAATAGCATTAGGATGTGGAGGTGATTAAATCATGAGAATGCAGCCCTCACGATGGGATTGGAAGTGGAAGTATTAGTCACACTCAGTCAACTCTTTATTACCCCATGGACTGTAGCCCTCCAGGCTTCTCTGTCCATGGAATTGTCCAGGCAAGAATACTAGAATGCGTTGCTGTTCCCGTCCCAGGGATCAAACCTGCGTCTCCTGCATTGCAGGCAGATTCTTTACCATCTGAGCCACCAGGGAAGCCTGATGATGGGGTTAGTGCCCTTATAAAAGAAATTCCAGAGTACTCCCTCACCCATTTTGCTTTGTGAGAGCACAGCAAGAAGATGTCAATCTATGAACAAGAAAACGTGCCCTCAGCAGACACTGAATCTGCCAGCACCTTGATCTCGGTCTTCCCAGCCTCCAGAACTGTGAAAAATCAATTTCTGTCCTTTATAAGTTACCCAGTCTATTGTATTTTGTTATAGCAGTTTAAGAAGACTGAGGCACATAGTGACAGAGATTTTTTTAATCACTTGTTCTTCCTCTGTCTTTGCTTTGTGCTCCAGAAGTGTACATATTTATTCTCCCAATTCCATTTCTGAATTTCTCTATCTTATTCCTTCATCTATTCATTCATATATCTGTAAATATTTTGGGTTGTAACCTGTAGAAGAGACATTCATCTGCCCAGCCTCAGTTTCCTAGCATGTGAAATCAGGGATTTGGGGGTAGGTGGAGTTTCAGTTCTTCAGCAGCACTAATGTTCTTCAACTCCATGAAGGCATTTCCTACATAATCCTGTTAGGAGGAAGAGGCCATCCAATCCTTCACCCTCTGTGCATTTGTTCTTCCTACAGGTGCACTGTTTTTTTTTTTTCCTGGTATGTTCTCTCAGATGGCAGCAGAGCAAAGAATGAGGTAACTGTTGAGGATTGGCTGCCAAAACCTTATGTGGGAAAATAGTTTTCCAGAATTGATATTTCTAGGAATGATTGAAGAAAAAAAAAAAAAATAGACGCAGTTCAACTTGGCAGGGTTAACAACACAGGCAGCAGGCTCTTGGGCTCAGCTGCCAGCATGACCTCGAATAAACCAGCTTTGCCTGACAGGACACCTGACAGGAATGCAGGGTGCGGAGTGGCCCGCAGGCTGCAGGGATGGCATGGAGAAAATGGAAAGCTGAAGAACTGCTGGGCAGAGATGTAGGATGTCTCTAGAGGCTTCCAAGTCAGCACTAGCCAGAGATGACTGCTACAGACTTCAGATGTGAAGAAGTGTGTGGGGCCAGCTCCTGAGTACTAAGGGAATATGGTCAATTGTTAGCTGTTTTTTCTGATTTCTTTCAAATCTCATTTCAAGTCTCTTTGAGAGGAATGGCTCTTCCTCCTGGTTTCTCTGGAAACTGGTCTGTAATGGAGAGAGTCATCTCTCTGGGGAGTTGTCTTTTAGTATTTTATTACTATTTGTGTGTGTGTGATGTACTTTCTGATCTCTAGCTGTGACTGTGTTTTATGCAGATGGATTAGGTGAAGAATTGGAATTCAGGAGTTCTGCACCTTTTCTACTTGGTGGTTGATCTCTTCTTGCTAAGAGACATCTAATTGATGAGAACTTGTATGAAGGCCTGAGAAGTTGAGAGAGACCAGCAAATAGAGCTGGCAAGAACCTCAGTGACAACCTAACCTGGCCCCTCTCTTTAGACATGAGGGAAACATCCTGCATCTTTGTAGGAGAGTCAGAACCACCAGTCAGGGCTTCTGATTTCCACTTCACTCTTTCTGCCATCTTCATTCCCTTAATTTAAAAAAGGGCAAATGTGCTGTTCATAAGCATGTAGCATATACAATACTTTGTAATGTTTATTCCCCTAGGTGTATTTGTCTCAACTATTTTTTGATGCCAAATTTCAGTTGGTTTCCTCTCCTTGTTTTCAAGGTCCTTTTGCCTCCAGCTGCTGGAGACAAACACCATTGTAATCACAATAGCAGGACTGATTTAACTGATAATTGACAAAACAGCCTGGAGTAATCATCACCTCTCATTCATGACTTCTCTATTCAAAATTTCCTCCCTAGAAATCATGGATTTGACTAAGGTTTTCTGGTCCAGAAGTCTGTCAATATCTGGATCCTAAGCCAGCATAGAGTATTTCTGGGCCTTCTCACTCTTACCCTTCTTCCGCTTTCCCTGAAACAATGCTTCTCTTCTTAGACTTCCTCTTCCTCTTCTAGTGGATTGATGCTAAGTGGCCCAGCCCTTCAGTATTTCAGATTCAAAAAGCTCCCCTGGTTTTAGGAGCAGCTTTAAAGTCCTTTCTTCAGGCCTGTGTGCAATATCATTTGGGCCATTGAATCTAACAGATGAAAGGAAGGCTTTCATTCTAAGTTTTCCGTGGCTCTCAATTAGTACGGCTGGAGATTAGAATGACCCAGGTAGCCCCATTCTCAGCACAGTCTTCTTGGGTTTATGCACTTGAGGATTGCAAAATCCTCTGCACTTTCGCACTTCCACTCAGTCCTGTGGGATCCTGTGTACCTCTCCCACCCATGCCAGCCCTGTGTGGTCTTCTGTACCTCTCCCATCCACAGCCACCCCTGCAGAACCCTCTACATTTTTCCACCTATGTCAGTTCTACAGGACTTCTCTTTCCCACCATGGCCAGTCATCAACTCAGGCTCCATCCAGCTGCTTGGAATGACTTTTCAGAATGTAGATTGCCTGAAGTGGCATATGATGATGAATGTGTATTTTTTCATTTATTCTAACTAGTAATTTTTTCCTCAGGCTGGTGACTTAGAAGCAAATTTTTCATGGCTTTCTTTCTGTTCCAAGCTATAAAAAGACCTAGATCAGATAAAGCAGGCATCAGTCAACACTGTTTCACTTCATGCAAAGGCATTATGAAATCTCTAGGTCCTTCCAATTGTGTTTTTGAAGTTCATTAACAGAGGGCAAAGCATATCAGTAGCGGCTTTGTACTGTGAAATCAGTCAATTTTATCTATCCCAAATCATCTTCAAAACACAAAATATATTCTCAGTAAGATTCTGTTTCCCGAAAGGCTTATTTCAGCAACTCGACTTCCAGGTGGTTTGCTTTCTCTATCTTCAAGGATTTCATTCTGACCTGAGTAATTAGGATAGGATGTTTTGTTGGCGTGGATCTCCTCAACCTGCCCAGAGCCATTTGTCCAATGAAAATGTTTTCCTAAAATTTATTATCAAGGGAAACTGAAATACATGAGTGCTTAGTTGCTCAGTTTTCAGTTGTGTCTGACTCTTTGCGACCCCTGCCAAGCTCCTCTGTCCATGGGGATTCTCCAGGCAAAAATACTGGAGTGGTTGCCATGCCCTCCTCCAGGGGATCTTCCTGGCCCAGGGATCGAACCCAGATCTCCTGCATTGCAGGTGGGTTCTTTACCATCTGAGCCACCAGGGAAGCCCAAATCTTCCCTAAGCATCTCCTTAAGTCATATCCAGTTTTGCTTACCTGGTGATATTATTTTAACTTCTAATATTTCTAAACATTTTTATTTAGTGTTGCCTTGAGAGCTCTTCTAACAGATGTTTTTTAAAAATTTCTAGAAAATAAATTAGGGCCAAAAGTGCATCTGATCTGCTTAAGATCTGATTTTGATAGGACCTGAAATTTTTGCATAAGAAAGGAAGACACATGTGCTCCCTGATTCATGTCGATGTATGGCAAAAACTACTACAATATTGTAAAGTAATTAGCCCCCAACTAAAATAAATAAATAAATTAATTAAAAAAAAAAAAAGAAAGAAAGGAAGACACAGATAGAAGAAGAGGATGAGAGAAATTTTGAGACCATTGACTTTCTGTCTGCTTGATGCTGGTACATTAGCCCTTATCAAAGTTAGGAGAGCTGATACAACACAGCCTTTGTACGTATTGGATCAATACCTGGCAAACAGCCTGAAGGTCAGATAAAGTACTTAGGCAGGCAGTTTGCCAGACTAAAGAGATGTCAAGAAAATCAATTAGACTCTAAAGAAAGAGTAGCAAGCTAACTAAAAATCACATCTTGAAAGGCTCTCTGTATTTCAAATGTGTTTTATATACTTGTACAATTTCTTTATCTCGTTCATAAAATTACGTTTGATAAGCAATTAAAACTATCCTTGGGTTACCTGAGGTCATCTCACAAATGATTGTGAACACCTGCACTGCCCTAGATTAGAAATAGCTACAAAGGATAGAGATTTAATCAGATTCTTTCCAGGGAATAAGATTACATAACTTTCGATTAATTTATTCTTTTTCCATATTGATTACTTTATATGCATTTGGAATGCCAAAGATGCCCTTGTTATTTGAGTGGTCATAGACAACATGGACTTTGAGTACTCAAGGATGCCAGGTAATTTACTTAATTATAGCTGTTTCAAGTCAAAAAATAGAAGGGGAAAAGCAGGACTGATTGCTTTGGTAAATTTTTTCATCAGCAAGCAAAAGAAGCCTACTGTTTACTATGTGGAAGGCAGAAATATTCTTGCTATTTGTTTATCAGCAAAATCCTTTTGTTATATATATAGTCCCTTCTCTGTCCCAGGGAACTTGTGGGCACATTTTAGTATAAATAACGTGATGATACTCTATTTATCCTGTGTCATATGATTTTCCTGGTGTTGTTACATAAGACTACTGACAGTTTGTATTTGTAGTACATATTTCTCAGCTTCAGGAAGTTTTTGTTCAGTCTAGGGGAGAATTAATTTAGGCACTTCAATACACTGTCAATAGAGATTTATTCGTAATGGATAATTGCCAAGGACAAATTTATGAAACTGTGCTAAGTCCTGGGTGGAGATACCACGATGAACTAAGCAGATATCATCTCTGCTTTCATGGAGCTTACAGTCTAGTGAGGGAAACAGGCAAGGCACATCACTCTAAAACTGTGTATAATTAAAAGGTAAGGTAAATGTGACAAAGCAAAAAATAAGACAAAATGCGAAAAATGTAGTAAGTTCAGTCACAAAGACAGCAAAGAAACAGGTGGTGGTGAGCATTTCAGGGAAAGGGAACAGCCTGCACAAGAGTCTCAGGTTGAGGGACCATTATGCGCCAGATCACACAGATCCTTGTAGGCCATTTCAATTTATTACAATTAAAAAATTAAAGAGTTTGCCTGCAGTGCAGGAGACCTGAGTTTGATCCCTGGGTCAGGAAGATGCCCTGGAGAGGGGAATGGCAACCCACTCTAGTATTCTTGCCTGAAGAATTCCATGGGCAGAGGAGCCTGGCGGACTTGCAAAGAGTCTGACAGGACTGAAAGACTAACACTTTCACTCTCACCACAGAAGACCACAGTTTCCTTTTTTTCCTTTTCTTTTAACCTTTATTATCTGTGGTTGATAACAGGTTAATTGTAATAACAGTAAGTAGTGATATATGTTGTTTTGGATTTAAAGAACTTTAAGATTCATGTCAAAGCAATGTTGCTGGAGAGCATGCCATGGGGACAAGACTGAAGTGGTTGGCTGTGTGGGTGTCTACACAAAGGAATAAGGGAACACGTGTGCATACCATAGGATTCTGGAGTGGGTGGCCATGACCTCTTCCAGGGGATCTTCCCAACCCAGGGATCAAACCCACATGTATTACATCTCCTGCACTGGCATAAGGGTTCTTACCACTAGCACCACCTGGGAAGCTCCTGAATACTCTTTGGAAGGACTGATGCTGAAGCTGAAGCTCCAATAGCTTGGCCACCTGATGCGAAAAATTGACTCATTGGAAAAGATCCTGATGTTGGGAAAGCTTGAAGGCAAAAGAGAGCAACAGAGGATGAAATGGTTGGATGGCATCGCTGATTCAATGGATAAGAACTTGGGCAAACTCTGGGAGATGTTAAGGAACAGAGAAGACTGGCATGCTGCAGTCCATTGGATTGTGACGAGTTGGACACGACTTGGAAACTAAACAACAAAAAGATTCATGTATTTGAAAGGTCTTCCTGGGTCCCTGTCTTACAGATCTTGAACTCTAGTAGGTTGATCTAACAGAACTTGACTTTTCAGATGAGTCTCACTTTTTACCCTGATCACAGTACAGACCAAGGATCTGCGAAGATCTACCTTTACTGATGCAATAATTGTGCAGCTCAGCACTGAGTCAGTCACATTACTCTCAGTATGGACATAGGGGAATCACATTTCCCAGGGCTTTGTCTCTATACCAGACACCCTGATGTTTTAAGCTGCTGTCCTGATACAAATTGCCTGCCCATTTGGATGCCTATCAATTATCCCCTACTTAGTTGTCCACCTGTTCATACCTTGAATTCCAACTAGCACCTTATGCTCCTTTGACCCTGGTTAATTGAACTCAAATCTAGTGTGTCTTTTTGCCTTTGACCAATCACCCTGTCTAGGTTCTACTTTCCATCCTTATGAATCTGTAGACTCATACATAATGGCATCTTCTAGAATCTACATGCCTTAGTCCCAGTTACAACAGCCTCAGACACTAACTCGTTTTCTTGTAAGGGCCAAAGGATCATTGAAAATAAATGCAAAGCTTCCTATTGTATATATGTGCAATCCAATTACTTATCCTGTTCAGGTAGTTTATCACGGACTTCAATAATATTAACATAATGTTATGAAACATGAGCCTTGTAGCTAGAGGGCCTGGGCTACACCATTTACTGTTGTGTGTAGGCTTTCTCAAATTATTTAACTACTCTGGCTTCCTTATCTGTAGAATGGGGGGAATAATTGCTGGGAGAATTAAATAAGTAAATACATGTATAACACCTAGAATGTTGCCTGGTAGTTTACAACATCGTCATAAATGTTAGCTAGTAAGTGGTAGAATTAGGATTTAATCCTGGACCAAAGTCCAGAGCACATACTTAAGCATGCATTTCCCCCCAACTTCTTAAGACAGGTGTCTTCAAACCACCATCTTTGGACCAAATCCAGCCAAGGAGTTAAAAATAGTTTTTATGTTTTTAAAGGGTTGTAAAAACAAACCAGCCAGCAAAGAAACAAAGAAAAATATGTGACAGAGAACTTATGTGACTCACAAAGCCTAAAATATTTGTTGTATCTTTATAGAAAACATTTTTTTTTGCTGATTCCTGGTTTAATGTCTTGCTCTGCATCTTCCATGTTCTGTGATTTGGGGCAAGCCTCTATTTTCTCATCTGCAAAAGGGAGATTATAAGACCCATGTTGCAAGGACTAAAAACAATAGCGTACAGGCAAGTACCAACAAAAAGTTCTAAAGATAATAGATGCCTGCTAAATGTAAGATTCATTCCTTCCTTTCCTTTGTGAGTATTATGTTGACTTCTCTTAAGATAACATTAAAGCTATTTTTAATATTATAAAATTATAATTATGTCATTCTGGATAAGCAGCCTGCGGAGGGGCTTCTGAGTGATGATTTACCAAAAAGAACAAGAATATGTGGAAGGGGCTGTTAACCTGAAGCCGTAGTAATTTAGAAGGGCTCAGTAGTGTCTGTAAATTAGCTGTGAATGGGAGATGGCCCTCCTAGGAAATGGTGAAAACAAAAACAAAGCATTATTTGCTATCAAGGTCAACTTTACGTTTGGGTGAATTTAAAACAATATGTGTTGTCTTATTCTCCTGAGAAAGGAGAGCTAGAAATTCTCAAATATTCTTGCACTGGATGTTTTTTTTTTTTTTTTTAGCTTTTTATTTTGCATTGGGTTATAGCTGATTATACTGTGGTGGCTAAGAAGGTAAAGAGTCTTACCTGCAATGAGAAAGACCCAGGTTTGATCCCTGGGTCAGGAAGATCCCCCAGAGAAGGAAATGGCAACCCATTCCAGTGTTCTTGCCTGGAAAATCCATGGACGGAGGAGCCTTGCAGGCTACAATCCATGGGGTCACGAAGAGTCAGTCAGGAATGAAGCAACTTCATTTCATTTCATTTCATAGCTGATTAACAATGTTGTGATAGTTTCAGGTGAACAGTGAAGGAACTCAGCCATATATATACATGTATCAATTTTCCCCCAAACTCTCCTCCCATGCAGGCTGCCACATAACATTGAGCAGAGTTCCCTGTGCTATGCAGTAGATCCTTGTTGGTTATCCATTTTAAATCCAGCAGTGTGTACATGTCCATTCCAAACTCCCTAACTATCCCTCCCCCACATCCTTCCCCTGGAAACCATAATCTGGCTAAATTTGTGAGACTGATTCTGTTTTATAAGTAAGTTCATTTGTATTATTTTGGATTCTATGCATATAAGGGATATCATATGACATTTCTCCTTCTCTGTTTGACTTCACTCAGTCACGTATATTATTACATTTTCTTTGGTGCAAGTATGAAGTGTTCCCAAAAGTATGTTTGAATCTTGTAATACTGTACTTGTAATACTGTAAACAGTATCCATTTTGATTTTTACATTCAGGCCTATGTGAGGCCATCTTCTAGATGCTTTCCAATAGTGAGGGAGCTAAGAATGGTAAAGAATAAATCATTCAAAGACAAAGTATACTGAGAATATAAAATTATGTACTGTGGATGAATTACAAGCTGGAATCAAGATGGCTGGGAGAAATACCAGCAACCTCAGATATGCAGATGACACCGCCCTAATGGCAGAAAACGAAGAGGAACTGAAGAGCCTCTTGATGAAGGTGAAAAAGAGGAGTGAAAAAGCTGGCTTAAAACTCAAGATTCAAAAAACTAAAATCATGGCATCTGGCCCCATCACTTCATGGCAAATAGATTGGGAAAAAATAGAAACAGTGGCAGATTTTATTTTGTTGGGCTCCAAAATCACTGAGGATGGTGACTGCAGCCATGAACTTGATAGACACTTGCTCCTTGAAAGAAAAGTTATGACAAACCTAGACAGCGTATTAAAAAGCAGAGGCATCATTTTGCCAACAGAGATTCATATAGGCAAATCTATGGATTTTCCAGTAGCCATGTATAGATGTGATAGTTGGACCATAAAGAAGGCTGAGTGCTGAAGCATTGATGCTTTTGTTTTTTTGTTTTTTTTTTTTTTTTAATTTTTTTATTATTATTATTTTTTTTTATTTTAGTTGGGGGCTAATTACTTTACAATATTGTAGTAGTTTTTGCCATACATCGACATGAGCATTGATGCTTTTGAACTATGGTGTTTGAGAAGACTCTTCAGAGTCCCTTGGACTGCGCGGAGGTCAAACCAGTCAATCCTAAAGGAAATCAATCCTGAATATTCATTAGAAGGACTGATGATGAAGCTGAAGTGCCAATATTTTGGCCACCTGATGCAAAGATCCAACTCATTGGAAAACATCCTGATGCTGGGAAAGATTGAGGGCAGGAAGAAATGGGGTGACAGAGGATGAGATGATTCAATGGCATCACTGACTCAATGACATGAGTTTGAAATTCTGGGAGATAGTGGAGGACAGGGAAGCCTAGTGTGCTGTAGTCCATAGGGTTGCGAAGAGTTGGACACGACTGGGCTACTGAACAGCAACAACATTGTTAATAAAATTTCTATGATAATGAATGATGTAAACTTGAACAACATTTATAGATTATAAATGGAATAAGAAGTATTTTTAAATAAAATTCATGTATCATACATAAAGGCCAAAAAATAATTTTTTTGTGAAATGAACCGACTTCATTACTCTTAATTGGCGCAAGAGGCAAGCTAAAGACATCAGAGAGAGGTAAGACCATTGTGAGGGTGATTCCCTAGAGAGCTCTGGATAGAGATGAAGATGACTGCATAAGCAGTGCAGGATGTTTAGTGGGTAGGAGAAGAATATGGGGGAGCTGGTTGAAAAGTGCCTTGCTTTCAAGGCTCACAGATCAGAGCATGTCCTTCAAGAGTGAGAATAGAGTTTTAGCAGAAATGGAACATATTTATGATCAAAAGGAATGGGATGGAAACTACAGCCAGAATATGGACTAGGGCAATGTGTAGGGAGACATGGGAATCTCATTTCTAGAAGTGAAAGGGATCCAGGTCTGTCTGGGCAACGACCTTTAAGTTCATATTGTTTAAAATGCAGATCCTTACACAGCATTTTTTCTATCCCATAGTTAATATTTCATATGGTCCATTTTAATCTCTCCAAAAATTAGCTATTTAAAATTTCAAGACTGTAGGGGCTTTGAAAACTTTTTATTGAAGTATATTAAAGCATCTGCCTGCAATATGGGAGACCCAGGTTTGATCCCTGTGTCAGGAAGATCCGCTGGAGAAGGAAATGGCAATCCACTCCAGTATTCTAGCCTGGAAGATCCCATGGACAGAAGAGCCCGGTAGGCTACAGTCCATGGGGTCGCAAAGAGTTGGACACGACTGAGCGACTTCACTTTCTTTCTAATACATATATAGAAAAGTAAGTTAATTAATTTTCACAAAACAGCTTACATTTAATTAACCAACATCCCAGTTAAGAAAGAGGATATGATCAGCATCTTAGATGCCTTCCTCATGTTGCCTTCCTGTTATCACCCGCTTAAAAGTAACAATTATCCAAACTTCCAATAGAATATGTTAATTTTTCCACCTTTTATTCTTTACATCTATAGAATCATATATTATGTGTGTGCGTGTGTGTGTATGTATGAGTTTGTGTGTTTTATTCTCCACTATGCTTGTGAGATCCATCCCTTCTGTATGTAGTTGTGCTTATTCATTCCAATGGCTGTAAAGTATTCTTTTGTGTGAATAGAGCACAGTTTATTCATTCCACTGTAGTTGGACATTTGGAGAGTTTCTGCTTTTGGACATCACAAATTGCACAACTATAAATATTCTGGTGCATGTCTTTGGGTGAACACATGTAGGCATTTCTAAGTTAAGCTTTAGTAAATATTGGTTTTTCTAATATGGTTATGCCAATTTAAATTCCATACTGGTAGGTTTTTGAGGAGAAGGAGTGGATGTTTCTAGGAATCTATCAGAATATGATCTACTAAAGAAATCACGAGTGTTTGATATGGATCATCCTGTGAACCAAGGGGAATTCGAGGAATGGGCAGATCAAGATGCCCTTCAAGTACAGAATAGGGACAATCTACTGCTATTGGTGCACCTTAACTTTGAGGGGCTTTTCAGAGTGACCTATTGCAAGAATTAGCTTAAATGTTGCATTTGTTGGATGGATGATATTTTAACAGGAGTTGAACGTAGAATTTCAGGTATCATCTATTAAACAATTCTGTGTACCAGATTGATTGCTTGGATTGTTTCCTTCTCCTATTTGAATACATATTAAATATTAGCTACCTGCTTGTGACAGGAAACTACTATCAGTGAGTCATCTGAATATATACTCAAGTTACTTCTGATATTGTTGAGTGCTATCTACTGTTATTAACTGTAGAATATTTTCTGCAGAAGACAAAAGTGCCCAAAGGTGGAAAAATATGGTGTCTTTTTTTAAAATTGGAAGAAATGTTGGCCCTTGAAGATATGAATGTATTATTATGTTTTTGAATCCTAGAAACATAACTAGCATGTCATCAGGTAATTGGTTCCCTGAATTCGCAATGTGAGGAAGTTACCACAATAGTTTGGGATAAGCTTATGTCAGATCAGTTTGTTGTCATATTTTGACTGAATGCCACATAAAAAGGAAGCAGTTGACATTATCTAGATTTCTGAAATTTTAGATTTCATCCCACGTGGCATTTCTATTAATAAACCAGAAACATAGAGACTATTTGAAAAGCAGCATGGTCATTCATGAACTTTGGAGTCATACAGACCTGGATTGGAAATCCAGTTCTGTTACTTATTAGCCAGAAGTGTGTGACCTTTGGATAAGTTACCTACCCTATTAAATGCTGAGTTTCTTCATCTTTAACTCTGGGCTAACTAACCATATTGGCCATACAGGATTGCTGTGAGGATTAAAGCGGTTAGTTTATATGTTTGTGAAGATCCTCAGGTTTTTAGCCTCTCCCTCTTCTGAATTCTTTTGTTTGGAGGTCAGGTGGTACTACAAAATGCACCCACAGCTTCTAGACCAGTAATTCTTCCTGTGCCCAGTCTCATTTTGTCCTGTTGCTGCCTGCCCTTCCTATCACAGCACTTATCGTAAAGGGCTGTCATTTTCTATTTTCTTATCTCTATCATAGATAGACTGCAATCTATCAGGAAGCAGGAATCATGTTTGTTTTACCCCCTAATCCTTAGCAGAGAGCCTTGCACACAAGTTAAAAGAATTATTGAGCTTTCCCCTAACCTTTCATATCCTTTGATTATTTGAAAGTTAGAAAAGAAAGTCTTCATTTTGGTAGCATTGTTGATTTATGAACTTTAGGACAACAGTTCAATGGACCCTTGAAAACTGAGAAAAATGGTCAAGCTAAACAGGATGAGATTAAGGAAAAAAGAAACCAGGCTGATATAAGAAAGGGAATAATTATGTAGGTACGAAGGAAGTAGAAACATGCCCGAATGTGAGTCAGCAGCCTAGTGTAGTTATTAAAAGTGTGAACATGATCCTAGGATGTATTAATAGATGTATGACATGCAGATACCATGGAGTAATCTGCCTATTTTGACTTGGCATTTCCTGGGCACTTATTGAAGAGTTGTGTATTTTTTAGTGCTCCATATTTATTAGAAGTTGCAGAGAAATTGGGAAGGATGTGGAAGGTGGGCAAAAAATGGTCAAAGGCATCAAACTTAGCTTCTGTGAAGGAAGTTTAAACCTAATGTGATATTTTGCTCTATAGAGGAGTAAATGAGTAAATATAAAGTGTATTGTATTTTTCAGGATGTTATGTAAACACATGATGAATATAACATGATGTTATTAACTCACAAAACTGGAAATATTCATGGCAGAAGATGTAGTGAATCTTCCTTCCTGAGGGAAGCTGAATGCTTAAACCTTTCAAAATAGACAATTTTCAGTTCTTCCTGGAAGTTTTCATAACCTTGCTCCATAATCATCTATTGGTTTACCATTCACAAAGTCAAGAGATCCTTTTTCCTAAGCCCAATGTCTTTTCCTTTGATTTTGATAGTATTCTCTGTTTTTTTAAAAAATAACTTCATTAATTTATTTAGGCTCTGCTGGGTCTTCATTGTTGTGTGCAGAGAACGGATGGGCTTCAGTAGTTGTGGTGACAAGCTTAGTTGTGCCATGGCATGTGGAATCTTCCCAGACCAGGGTTTGAACCTGTGTCCCCTGCTTGGCGGGTGGATTCTTGACCACTAGACTACCAGGGAAGTCTCATATCCTCTGCTTTTGATCCATCACTGACAGGGAGAGTTTGGGTTCCTTTTATGTTAACATCTTAATATATCTGAAATTATTAGTCAGCCCCTTGCTGTGATTTTGGCATCTCTTCCCTAGCCTAAAATTCTCTGACTTTCCCTTCTGCTTAGCATTCTTTGTAATTCTCCTCTGAACCTTCTCCTTGATGTTGATGTTCCTTAAGAGTGACCCTGAAGACTTAAACTGGACATGGTGATTGAAAGGCTTTTGACCTGCTAAAGCAAACAAATAAAGAAAAACCTCCTCACCTTCATTATTGCTTCACATTTTTTTCCCTTTAAAAAGAGGTTTCCAACTATTTTTTCTTGTTATATTGAGTTTTACCACCAGGTTTTTACTCCTTAAGAAATTATTTATCATTTTTACATTTATCTTTTTCTATTTTCATAGGAATATTTTCATACAGTAAAGGTAAGTCTGAATCTTACTCTGCCCATCACAGGTATCAGCATACATTTTGTGAACAGGGCATTGGCTCCCTGGTTTAGTTCTAACTCAAACAACTTGCTAGAACAGACCCTAGGACTGATTCTTATGGAGCTTCCTGGAGACAGCACTCCTGACTGGTACAGAGACAGTGGTAACAATTTTTTCAGTAGTCTTTAAACCAGGTGTTCCTTTACCTAATAGTGATAAGGTAAATTAGAAAATGAGTGGAATGGATTGAAAACTTTTGTTATCATGTGATAAGTCATCTTTTGTTTATTTCTTGTCTGTGTGGGCCATCAATTTAGAATCTGGCTCAATCTGTTCCTCCCAAGGTTATATGGGATGCAGTTTAATATAATAGTTATTGCCTATTACTATTTTTAGTTTTCCTTTTATCTGCACACTTGAAAAAACATAGATTAAAATTAGAGATTTTTGGCAATAATGATTTTCAATTTGGTATTAGGCCATTGTAAAAGTGAAAGTATTAGTCACTGAGTCATGTCTGACTCTTAGATATCCCATGGACTATAGCCTGCTAGGCTTCTCTGTCCATGGAATCTCCAGCAAGAATACTGGAGTGGGTTGCCATTCTCTTTTCCAGGGGATTTTCCTGACTCAGGGATCAAACCCAGATCTCCCACATTACAGGCAGATTCTTTACTGGCTGAGCCACCTGGGAAGACATTGTATGCATATTAAAAAAATTTCCTGGAGATTCACGTAGCATCCATTCACTTAACACATGCTTATTGTTTGCTGTATATGGTAGGTGATTACACTAGAAGTGAATAACATTGAATAACATAGAATGCATAATTTTTTAATTAGTGAAGGGGTAAAACATGGAAAAGAAATTAAAATGAAAAATCTAATAATATCAATTTGTTGTTGTTGTTTAGTCGCTCAGTCGTGTCCGACTCTTGCAACCCCATGGACTGCAGCACGTTAGGCTTCCCTGCCCTTTACCATCTCCTGGAGCTTGCTCAAACTCATGTCCATTGAGTCGGTGATGCCATCCAACATCTCATCCTCTGTCATCCCCTTCTCCTCCTGCCTTCCATCTTTCCTAGCATTAGGATCTTTTCTAATGAGTCATTTCTTTGCATCAGGTGGCCAAAGTATTGGAGCTTCAGCTTCAGCATCAATCCTTCCAATGAATATTCAGGACTGATTTCCGTTAGGATTGACTGCTTTGATCTCCTTACTGTACAAGGGACTCTCAAGAGTCTTCTCTAGCACCATAGTTCAAAAGCATCAATTCTTTGATGCCCCGCCTTTTTTATTGTCCAATTCTCACATCTGTACATGAGTACTGGAGAAATCATAGCTTTGACTATATGGACCTTTGTAGGCAAAATGATGTCTCTGCTTCTGTCTAGGTTTGTCATTGATTTTCTTCCAAGGAGCAAGCATCTTTTAATTTCATGGCTGCAGTCACCATCCACAGTGATTTTGGAGCCCAAGAAAATAAAGTCTCTCACTGTTTCCATTGTTTCCCCATCTACTTGCCACGGCATGATAGGACCAGATGCCATGATCTTAGTTTTTTGAATGTTGAGTTTTAAGCCAGCATTTTCACTCTTCTTTTTCACTTTTGTCAAGAGGCTCTTTAGTTCCTCTTCACTTTCTGCCATTAGGGTGGTGTCATCTGCATATCTCCAGTACTCTTGCCTGGAAAATCCCATGGACGGAGGAGCCTGGTAGGCTACAGTCCATGGGGTCGCTAAGAGTCGGACACGACTGAGCGACTTCACTTTCACTTTTCCCTTTCATGCACTGGAGAAGGCAATGGCAATCCACTCCAGTATTCTTGCCTGGAGAATCCCAGGGACGGCGGAGCCTGATGGGCTGCCGTCTATGGGGTCTCACAGAGTCGGACATGACTGAAGCGACTTAGCAGCAGCAGCAGCAGCATCTGCATATCTGAGGTTATTGCTATTTCTCCCGGCAATCTTGATTCAAGCTTGTGCTTCATCTAACCCAGCATTTTGCATGCTACACTCTGCACATAATTTAAATAAACAGGATGACAATATACATCCTTTCCCAGTTGGGAACCAGTCCGTTGTTCCATGTCCAGTTCTAGCTGTTGCTTCTTGACCTGCATACAGATTTCTCAAGAGGCAGGTAAAGTGGTCTGGTATTTCCATCTCTTGAACAATTTTCTACAGTTTGTTGTGATCCACACAGTCAAAGGCTTTAGTGTAGTCAATGAAGCAGAGAGAGAAGGTTTTCTGGAATTCTCTAGCTTTTTCTATGATTCAACAGATGTTGACAATTTGATCTGTGGTTCCTCCGCCTTTTCTAAATTCAACTTGTATGTCTGGAAGTTCTCACTTCACATAGTATTTAAGCCTAGCTTGAAGTATTTTGAGCATTACTTTGCTAGCATGTGAAATGAGTACAGTTGTGTCCTTCATTGGGATTGGGATGAAAACTGACCTTTTCCAGTCCTGTGGCCATTGCTGAGTTTTCCAAATTTGCTGGCATATTGAGTGCAACACTTTCACAGCATCATCCTTTAGGATTTGCAATAGCTCAGCTGGAATTCCATCACCTCCACTAGCTTTGTTCATAGTGATACTTCCTAAAGCCCACTTGATATCACACTCCAGGATGTCTGGCTCTAATGTTATCAAGAGTAATACTAATTCAGTAAAAGTAACTAAGGCATAGAAGAAGGGCAGCTACCTATGTTAGAATGTGAGAATGGAGGTTTCACAGAGAAGGTAGTGTTTAAGCTCTATTTTGTAACATACTTAGAGGGAGACACACAGGAGTGGGAAAAGAATGTTTCATGCATAACAAACAAAAGTATCAAATATATATAGAATTAAACCGATTATAGCATTTGGGAAGTCTGTAAGAAGTTAGCTGTGGCTGGAGTTATGTTTCAGTAGACTGCTTTGGAAAATGAGGCAGGGACTAGATCATAAAGCTACAGCCTTACATACCATGCTTAGGAACCTAGGATTTTATCCTTTGGGACAGTAAAAATGCTCCTGCAAAGGTATTATTTATAGTTCTCAAGATATGGAAGCAATCAAAGTGTCCATCAACAGATGAATGGATAAAGAAGATGTGGTATAGACATACAATGGAAAACTACTCAGCAAAAAAAAAAGAACATTTTGCCATTTGCAGCAACATGGATGGGCTTCAAGCATTATGCTAAGTGAAATAAGACAGATGGAGAAAAACAAATATTATGTGCTATCACATATATGTGGAATCTGAAAAATACAACAAACTAGTGAATATAATAAAAAGAAGCAGACTCATAGATGTGGAAAACAAACTAGTTGTTACAATTTTAAAATTATATTAAAATAATTTTAAAAATAATGAATAGAAGAGGTTCAGAAATTAAAAAAAAAAAAAAGCACTCCTACAAAAATTCCAGACCCTCATTACTTCTCACATGGAGAGAAATAACACCAGTGAGGCTAGAGAAAAGGGCATTTATTTGTGGCATATCATGGAGGTAAAATCAAAGAGACTAAGTGACGGATGGTTGAGAGAGAGAAAAGGAACTGTTCAGGGAACAAGGCTGATAGCTTGGGAGATTGCATAAAGCTTTTGCCATTTATTGAGAGAGGTGATTTAATAATATATTCAGTTTGAGGAAGAGAGTGAGATTCGTTTTAAAAGATTGTAGTGTAGATGCTCTAAGAACACAGAGGCAGAACTGCCTAGTGAAAAACATAGGTACACTTAAAGTTTGTAATAGATGGCTCGCTGCCATGGAATGTTGCTTCTACACAGATCCACACTCAAGGGCAACAACTGTTGTAAATAATAGAGAAACCACGATTTGGATACTGAAATACTCCTAAAGAGGATCATGACCTTGAAAAACAGTTGTTTGATAAAAAAAGTAGCTCTTATATGGAGAGCTTCTTCATGTGTTTCTTCAGCTTCGTTTTATAGATACCTATGGACGCCTTCCAACAATGCAGTACTGCATGGATGTGTTCTACAAGTCTCATGTTGGCTCTATTCTCTTTCCTGGAATTTTCTTGTCTAAGCTTTCACACCAGGCTGCATTGACTGTACAATGCTCTTTGGATGCTTATATTTTTATTCTTGTTATTTAAAGGGAGAAGAAATAGATACAGGTCTTTTGAAATCGTAGGAAATTCAGAAATTTCTTGACTTGTTTGGAAGGCAAAACATTCGTGATCAGGCACACATGCGCACACACATCTTGTGCCTTCTGTTCTGACAGTGTTCCTTGTCCAGCTCGGTCTCGTTGCCAGCAGCCTAGGATTCTGCTGATGAGTGGAGTCAAGGACACTGTTTTTCAAGCAAATCTACAACTTGGCTCCCCCAAGTTTTTTTTTTTTTTTTCCTTTCTATTTTTAATCTTTTACCTACCATACCAGGTTATTGTAAGAATCAAAGGAAATAATGCTTGCAAAAGTTCTTTTTTAAACTATAAAGGGCTATACAAATATAAGAAGGTAAAGAAACACAGAGAGCTATTCGTTTCCATTTCCACTTTAGAAGTGTACCTGTTTGTAATTTTCTTCTTGCTAAGGATGTTTAGTCATAAGTGGGGCTGTGGGAAGACTTTTGATCATGCATAATTTCTCAGGCGCACAGTGCTTAAAGATACATTTATCTTTCTCTGACCTAATCCCTTTGTGTATTTCATTTCATTTGAAGTTTCTCACAGGCTTGTACTGTTTTCACTAAGTTTTTTCCATAGTACTTTTTATTCACATCTCTATAGACTGTAATAATGTATCAGATAATTCTGGGATGAAAAAGCCCTGAGAATCTACTTCAGGGAGCATTGTTTTCCATGAATATGCTCTAGTGCCACTTCTCCAAGAGTGTTTAAGTTAGTGTTTACTTACTTTCATGATTTATTTTGTTAGCTCTCTATCAAATTGCCTTGTAAAATCCCAGATCTCTAGATTGTTTCTGTATACACCATGTTATCTCCAGCTGATATTTGTAGGGAAGCTGCCAAATGGCCACAGAGCAGGTGTTTTCAGGCTCCCTCCTGAAAGTTCCTGGCCAGATGAGGGTCAGGAAAGCTTATCCAGGAGCCACTAAAGCCTAGGAGTTTGGCTGCCTACCCAGAAGGGATGATGGCATGTCCTAGATGATTTTTAGACCTGGTAACTTTGGGAGGTAAACTGAGCAAGAGTCACAGTTCCTAATAAGTAGCTGTCAAAGTGGTTATACCCATGGATACAGTTTAAAAGGTCAGGGTAAATTTTAAATATTCTAAAATTAATTCACAATGATAAACAGTTTTTTTCTAACTTATAACTATGCTGTCCTTACACCTCACACTTACATTTTCTTCTCAATTAGATAATGAATGCAGATGCCATCTACACTTGAACCTGACCCCAACTGTCTAAGGAAATATTCATGCTCATCTAGAGGAGAAATCTTATTAAGCAATCCTAAGTCAAAATAATTACTGTAAGAAAGCAGAGAAATGCACAGGCTTTGCATTTCTGTGAGACAATAAGCATTTGAACAAAAATTTCATTGAATCTTAGTTTTTATAGAAAAAAAGAAATATACTGACTATTACAAGGAAAAACAATGTATGCTTTTCCGTGAATTTGCAGTGATCAGAAAATGACATGTAATATGTTCATATAGTCATATGTGTGGAAATTACATTAATTCATTTAAAAAAATTTAAACTTAGCAAACTCATTTTTATGCCTCCATTTCAGTGAGTCAGAGAAGCATTCCAAGGGACTCAACCCAACAAATGCCGGAATTTGAAAATGAGTTTAGCTTATAAAATTACATGTTAACAAAATAGAAATAGCTCAGAGGGAAAAATAATCAGTGGTGAAAGCACCCTTCAGTATGTTTAGCTTATCAAAATGTTCTTAAATGACTCAAAATGTGGTTCTTATATATGATAAATATTTTCTATACTGCAACTATATGTTGACAAATGAACAACATGCACTGTTGGTGAAGAGGCTGTAAGTGTCAAATACTAATTATCATGATGATGATTTGAACTTGTCAGAACTAACATCTTGAAATCATGAAGAGGGTTTGCAGAAGGATGGGAACAGAGCATGTTACAAGTTATTTTTTACTTGGTTATTATTAAACTACTGAGAGTATACAAGTAGTACACATGATAAATGCCAGTGCTATGTCATAACTTGCTATACCTTCATTAAAGAGCATTTCGTATATCACTGCCAGGTTCCTCCGCTCTTCCTCCACACTTGTTTTGAGAATTTTACAAAACAATTTTTTTAGATTTCTTAACTTTTGTAACTTAAAAAGAAATATTATTTATTATCAAGCAAGAGAATTCTGACCATCTTTTTTTTTCTACCCACACGAAACTGATTTAACATTAGAAAACCTCCTCAGATGAATACCTCCTGAGTACGCATCAGGACAGAGGATAGATAGAAATATCTTTTCAAGTCTAAAGTAAGTTTGATTAAACTTCCCTTGGTGCTTATTCAGAAGAGAATTACTTCCTTTTTTTTTTTAGACTCTTTTCTCTTCCACCCAATTGTCTACCCTAACTTACATAATCTCTCTAAAACTTAGGTCCCATCATTTTACTCTGCAACTCAAAAGCCCATGACTCGTGGCCTTCTTCAGATAATATTTCTGTACAACTCCCTCTGTGCACTATAGAATCCTCACTCCTTTATCATGTAGCTTCTCAGATGGCTGCTATGACACTCACAACAATTTGTGACACTTCTTTGTCTGAATATTCAGATATCTTGTGCTCTGCTGTACATTCCCTGAACACAGAAACAAGAGATGTCATATCTATATCCCCAGCATTTAGCAGAGAGTCTGGCCTGGAGTAGGTTTTTAACAAACGTTTCTTGATGGTATTAAACAACATTGCTTTCATTACATTCAGGACCCCTTGAAATCTGGCTCACTCTGTTTTCCCAGTCTCATCTCCTTCTCCTGGTACTCAGCTCAGCTTCCAGATGGCAGCCACCCAGGATCATTTGCTGTTCCTTGAATATGCTGAGCACTTCTAAGCATTCAAGTTCTTGCCGTATGCTGGTCTCCATGTCTTTTCTTGCTGAAATCTCATTTATCTGTTTCAGCCTAATTTAAATACTTATGTGTATGTCCAAATGTCTGTAATGTGTGAGAAAACTCTGTCCCTTCCCTAACCCCAGCTAGAATTAATCTTGTCTCCCGTGTGCTATCCTGTAATTTGTTTAATCACAGTTGGCTTGCATTATAGCTAGCTATGTTCATGCTGATTTCTACTACTGGCTGGTGAATTCCTTGAAGATAGGAACTGTATTTATACATTCACTCATTTAAAATACGTCTTGGGTATTTTCTCTGTGCCAGGCATTTTGATAAGTTCTGGGCACAGTGTGGTAATTTTAATAAACAAAATTCCTGTCCTCAAAGAGTTCACATTCTAGTCAGGGAATAAAGGCAACAAAAGCATAAACAAACGATACACATATATCTGATGATTAAGAACTCTAATAAGAAATAAAGCAAGAGCAGAGGAACACATACTAATCCCAAAAAAGTTTTTCTGAGGAGGTAAACTATGGTCAGTGATCTGAAGAAAGTGAGGGACATCTTGGTGACAGTGGAAGCAGGTTAGGACCTGGTGAGTAGGTTAGGAGGCTGGTGCATCTGTTCAAGCAAGAGATGTTGATGGCCTGAATCAAGGTGGTGGCTGTGGAAGTTGGAGAGGTGATTGGACATAACGCAAAGGAAGTGCTAACACTTTTGCTGAAGGATTTACTGATAAAAAGAGGGTGATAAAACATGATTGCAAGGATTTTTAGTATGAGTATGTGGCATGATAAATATACCTGCCACTGAAATAAGACTGTAGGACAGGTGGGAAGGGAAAACCAAACAATTAGTCTTGACTATGATAAAGCTGAGATGCCTCTTGGACATCAAAGTGGAGAAGTTAAGACATCAAGCATATAGGTTTATAGTTAAGTCCAGAACACTGGGCCAAAAAGAAAATTTTGTGATTTTTCCCCCCTGTAAATAGATAGTATTTAGAACTCTGGAACTGGATAAAACATCTAATTGAGTTAAGTGTAGATTGTGAAGAAATCTATTCACTGCTTTGAATTAAAAAAAAAAAAAAAAAAAAAGATGAGGGTAACTCACTAAGGAGACTGAGATGGAGAACCTAGCAAGGGGTGGTGGTTCAGTAAGGACTCCTTGATTTTAGGGGCAAATCCTCTTATTCTACTTTGGATGGTCTTTATGAATAAGAGAGGAAATTCCAGGTGACGCTAGTGGTAAAGAACCTGCCTGTCAATGCAGGAGACATGTGAGACCCTGGTTTGATCCCTGAGTTGGGAAGATCCCCTGGAGGAGGGCATGGCCACCCACTCCAGTGTCCTTGCCTGGAGAATCCAATGGACAGAGGAGCCTGGCAGGCTACAGTCCATGGGGTCGCAAAGAGTTGGACATGACCGAAGCAACTTAGCTCACACATATGACTATGGAAGCAGCCAAAGAGTGCTTTTTCCATCTGATCCTAATGTCAGAGTTTTACATGTAGATGTCAGCCTGGAAACGTGGTCCCTTCCCTACCAGATATGCTCTCTTTGGATCCTCACTTCATCCTTAAGGCAAGGGAATACTCCTGCTCCTCTCCCTTTGCTAATTCAGGGGGGAGGTTTTTGTGGTTTATCACCTTTACCAGGTTCTTTTTGATATTTATTTTAATTGATTTCACTTTTATTGGAAATGTATTACAGTTTGGCCAGGAGTAAATTCTATGATGCCATGGTTGGTTTTGTGGCTATATCAGGACAGTGAGGCTTTTCAGTGCAGGAACTCATATTATCTCCATCATATTTCCTAAGTCATGGCAACATCTTTAACAAATCCCTCACTCCCTCAGGATTTTCACATTGGGGTGTGTTGCTGTCAGATATTCAAAACTTCAAATGTTTCTGAGGATATAAATGAAGCCTGACTCATCGTGAACCTGTGAACTCACCCTAGTCACTAGAGCAGATGGAATGTGAACAAAGGTCAAAATAGATTCATCTCAGTAGTATGTCTGCTGACATTGTAATATGTACTTCACTGCCTCTGTTCCCTTGCCACAAGAAACTATGAAAATTACCCATGGTAGTTTAAAGTAGCATCTCACTCCATCCCAATGGCATTTCTTAGCTTCAAGGTGGAGGCTGCCATCTTGCTACAATAATGGTCAATTTATATATACATATATCTAGCTTACAATAGATCTTCCCAGCTAAATTTGTCATGGAAGTCATTGGAGATGGGCTAAGAAAGCATTTTATAAACCTCATGCTGGCAATGTCATAAGTGATCTTTAAAAATGGTGGCCTCCATTCTAGATTTTAGAAGGGTCAATAAGCAATTTAAAATTGAAACCAAGTTTATTTTTACAACTTGTTCATCATGGCAAGTTTTTCTTGCTCTTTGCTATGTGAACTTTCATTAGAATCTGTTAAGCACAATGGGAATAGTATTTTTTAGTGATAACAAATCAAGCTAGAATCAAAATAATTGGGGAATGTTAATTATTAATAATGATGAACAGTTATATAGCACACTTGATTAGTGTCATTTATTCATCATTAAAACCTGTAAGGCAGGCAGTTTTATGCTTTGCGGAAAAATAAATGGAGGCTTATCGAAGGTGAATGATATAGCATACAGTCATTAAAAATATTCAGTAAAAATACAACATTGTAAATCAGCTATACTCCAATAAAACTTTTAAAAATAATGTAATTGACTCAGAAGACTAAAAGGTAAAAAAAAAAAAAAAATCAGTAGAGCTGTGTCTGAAACTAAGATCTCATTCCAAGGCTGTATTTTTCCCTCTATACTATACTACACTATGATCCAGTGAATAATCAGAGACTGTTTTCCATGTATTTATTACAGGAAAAAACTCTAAAAATGGTTGAAATGTAGGGAATTTTCTAATGGATCTATTTTGCCTTTCTTTTAGAAGCTTAACTAAAAAGATCACTAAAAGAGGGCACAATGTTATATCTTAGAAATGTAATTCTATAACTCTTTGAAAACAATATATGTGAAACAGAACAGAATAGGGAATGATATAAGCTCATTTCACTGAGCTGTCTAATTCTCTGAGGAGATACACTTTTATTGTTCCTAGGTCTTTGAGGGAATATGTGTCCAAAAACAATTTATGATGTTATATATCAGAGTTTCATAGTTCAAGGAAAAATTAAGGCAAAATTGAAGAAAACAAAACAGAGAAGGGAAAAACTCAATAATCTAGAGGCTATGGGGGAATATTAAAGAGGCAGCATATATCCACCAAGTGGCTTTTAGTATTGAAATATGCCCTGAAGTTGACCCCAACAAAGATGATGAAATAGTCAGTGAGTTAACTTCTAGCAAAGTTATAGTTGATCATAAATTTGTCTTGGAAATGATGCAGAGAAAATGTCCTCAAATATTTATTTTAGCAGAGGAATTTTAGATGAAGAAGATAACTGGAAGGATAAAATGGATAGCTGCAAACTTAAAAGAAATCATGAACAAGAAAAAAGAAAAAGGTCTTTTAAGAAACTTACATCATGGAGTAGGAATATGTGTGTGTGTTGTGTGGTGTTGGTGTTGGTGGTGATGATGGTGGAAATCTATTGAACCACATTGGGATCTGTTTCTAGGCCACACTCATTGGGAAGGAGCCTCTGAATTATCAGGCCATTTTTTTTCTGCTGCCAACTTCCAGCCTCTCTCTCCTCTCCACGGTTTATTGGCAATTGTAACATTTTGGTGTACAGCACAGTTTTTACAAAGTCAAGTTCTCCTTTACATACTCATATGAAGTATTTGATAAGAATTGTTCAACCTGAGCACATTTTTCTCATTAAAAATAATAAGTATTAAGATTATTTTTCCATGAATATGAGATGTTTTATGCTGAAAAGAGATTATTCCTGTTCAATAAGCATTATTATTAATAATAGTGTGCCAGCTAAAGGACAAAGTAGAAATTTTGTAAGGTAGGGACTGTTCTATTTCTCCATCTCTTTTTAAAAATAATGTTTATTATTTCTCATTAGAATATTGAAAAGTATGCAGAATACGGTGCAGAAATTGCCTATGATTTCAGCTTCTGGAGGTAATAACTTAATATTTTGGGTTTTTTTTTTTATATGTGTGTGAGTATATGTGTATATTAACTGAGTCAATCCAACATGCACAGTTTTGCAACCTGCTTTCTCAGCCTACCTAGCAATGCATGCTGTTTTCCAATCACTCAATGTTATTTGAAAATAGTATATATTTATTTTATGTATGGCATATGTATTTATCACTTAACTATGTCTCTACATAGATATGTACATTTATCTATTGTTTGTTTTATACTATAAATAAAGCTATAATAAAAGTCCTTGTGTACAAGTCAATCCAGCAAAAACTGGATATTTTTGTCTAGTTTCTGAATCTCATGGAAATGCTTCTATTGCCTTATTATCTTCAACATTTCTTCAGCTTATTTTTTGTAGAATACAAATACATTGATGAATAGATGTATACCACTAATTAAAAGATTTCTGTTGTTGAAGACTTTACTCCTGGTCCAGTGGCTAGGACTCCAAGCTCCCAGTGCAGGGGGCCTGGGTTCAATCCCTGGTCAGGAACTAGATACCAGATGCTGCAACTGAGAGTTCACATGCCTCAGCTAAAACCATGTGCCACAGCTAAGACCCAGTACAGCTAAATAAAGAAATAAAATGCTTACAAAATAGATAACTTTTGTCAAATAAGTTTGTGAAATGCTGAGCTCAGTGAAGGTGTAAAGCTTTCTTTTCTTTAGGACTTCTCTATCTTTAGTATGCAAATGTGTACTTTGAATTACTAAGGGGGAGGACACGTATGCAATGGACCACTTTTCCAAAGATCACGGAGCAATTGTTTTGTGAGATTTTGCTTTGGGAAACATTATGATGCTGTGTTTTGATTAAAAATAAATATTCTGTATCATGGTAATTTAGGGTTAGTTGTTCTAGTTTTATTAGTTTGGGTAATACAAGACTATGTTGTAATAACAAATATACCTGAAATCTCTACGGCTTAATACAACAAAAGTTTATCCCTTGTTCATGTCATAGTATGTAATAGGTAAATCTCCTATGTGGTTCTTTTCCACAGAGTGTCCCAAGGACCCAGGCTGCTTCCAAATTCTAACACCATCATTTCTGAGATTTCTGCTTTTAGTTATTTAAATGAGACTGAATGTGGAGAGCAACTTCTTTTAGCTTCCCTTTTCCATTTTGACTGTGGAATTAGTCATATACATAAACCATTTAGATTCATGGGGACCGGGAAAGGTGAAGGAGCATATAAATATTTGACTAATAGTAATCATTTCTACCACACTGTTTTTGTTGTTTTCTAGTATGTAATGGATATTGGACTTTGCTCTATTAGTCAGGGTTCTCCAGAGAAACAGAATCAATAAGGGGGAAAGGGAGAAGGAGAGGGAGAGGGAGAAAGAGAGAGAGAGAGATTATTGTGTTTGGTAGAATTCATCAATAAACTCTGGACTTTTCTTTGTTAGAGGGTTTTTGGATTACTAATTAAATCTCCTTACTTGTTATTGGTCTGTTCAGACCTATTCATGATTCACTTTGGTGTATTTTTTGTTTCTAGGAATTTACCCATTTCTTCTAGGTTGTCCAATTTGTTGGCATGTCAATCATAGTAGTTCCTTATGTTCCTTTGCATTTCTGTGGTATCCATTATAATGTTTCCTCTTTCATTTATAATTTTATGTTTTTGAATCTTCTTTGTTAGAGAGCATTTAACAGGAGGTTTCCTGTGTGCAGTTTTCTGTCTTGTATAAATCCTCTGTTCCTTATTAGCTCCTGAATGCAAGTGTGAGAGGAGCCGTCAAGCTGCTCCCAGGACTGAGGAATGCAGGCATTTCCTTCGTTAGCGTTTCCATGTGGTGAAAAGTACCTATTTACGACCCTCTTCCTTTCTGATATGGAAAGTGATTACTTACAACCCTCTCTCTTTGAGCCTTATGTTTCCTTGGTGATTTGTAAGATTTTTGATCCCTATCTTTGCTGAAAAAGCTATCTTGTAAGACAGTATATATATGCCCACAATATGTTGAATAAACGCCCTTGTTCCATCAGAGCATGGGTCCCCGTGTCTTTCTTCGTTTCACGCTTTCTCTCTCCTTAGGCTAGTCTCTGGAGCGTAGGGGCCCACTGTGCCTACTTATTTGCCCAGGCTTTCAAGACCTCTTCGAGAGGGCGCCCTGAGCCTACGTAGGCAGTGCTAACTCTCTGTCTTAGAGTTATATTGGTGTTCTGCGTAAACCAGAGAATACCAGCCTCTTTCCTTCTTTCTTTCTTTTACTTTCTTATCGTTGACTCCGTACCACCAGGTTTCGGTCCATTGAAGGACCCCAACACTTCTGTATTTTCTTCTTGCCTAGACTAGTTAGAGGTTTGTCAATCTTGTTTACTTTTCCAAAAACCAACTCTAAGTTTTGTTTATCTTTTTTGTTCTCTTATTCTCTATTTCATTTATTTTTGCTTGAATCTTTTAATTTTCTTTCTTCTGCTGATTTTGGGCTTATATCTTATTATTTTTTTAGATCCTTGAGGTGTAATGTTGGTTTGTTTATATAAGATCTTCCTTGTTTCTTAATATATGCATTTACAACTACAGACCTTCCTCTTAGGACTGCTTCTCCTACATCCCTTAAATTTTAGCATGTTGTGCTTCCATTTTCATTTGTCTTATAGTATTTTTTGAATTCCCTTTTGATTTATTCTTTGATCAGTGGTTGTTCAGGAGTCTGTTGTCTAATTTCCATGTGTTTTTAAATTTTTCTCCCATTAATTGATTTCTAGTTTCATACTTTTGTGGTTGGAAAATTTCCTTGATATAATTTCTGTCTTCTTGAATTTGTTGAAACTTCTTTGGTCCTGATCTATGTGTGCTTGAAAAGAATCTGTATTCTGCTGTTGTTGAATAGAATGTTCTGTGTATAGCTGTTACGTTTGTTTTGTGTATAGTGTTGTTCAAATCTGCTGATTGAAAATTGACTTTTGTATTTTTATCCTGTATATTGCAAATTTATCGAACTTACTAGTTTTAGGAGGTTTTTTGTTTGTTTTGTTTTGTTTGTAGATTCCTTGGGATTTTCTATGTAGAAACCCATATCACTGCAAACAGGAAGAGTTTTACTTTTTACTTTCCAATCTATTTGCTTCTTACTGCTTTTCTTGTATATATTACATGGGTAGAACATTCAGCCCTATGTTGAATACAAGTAATGAAAATAGACATCCTTGTATTGTTCTAGTTCTTGAGAGGAAAATATACAGTCTTTTACAATAAGTGTAATGTTAGCTATAGGTTGTTTAGTAGATGCTTATCAGGTTGAGGATGTTTTTCTCTATGCATTTTTCTAAGTTTGTATCATGAATCAGAGTTTAATTTTGTCATATTCTTTTTTCTGCATCAGTTGATATAATCCTGTGATTTTTCCTCTTTAGCTTGTTAATATGGAGAATTACATTGAAAATCTTTGATTATTAAGCCTACCCTGCATTCTTGGAATAAACTTTATTCATGGGGTATAATCATTTTTGTACATTGCTTAATTCTATTTGCTAATACTTTGTTAATAATTGTATGCATTCTCATGAGAGATATTGGTGTGTTTTTCTTTATTTGTGCTCTTTGTCTTGTTTTGATATTAAAATAATACTCATTAATAAAATGAATTGGGAAGTGTTTGTTCCTTTTTACTTATTTATTGATTTCTAGAAGAGACTTTGTAGAATTATTGTTAAATTATTTTTAAACCTTTGGTAGAATTCTTTGAAATAATCTGGGCCTGGGTCTCCCTTTTTCGGAGTTTTAAATTAAAAATAAACTTCCTTTATAGTTATAGGACTATTCAAATTATATATTTCATATTAAGTGAGTTGTGGGAGTTTGTGTTTTGTGGTAGCTATGTTAGTTTGGTCCATTTCATCCAAATTGTCAGATAATTATGAGTAAATTTGTTTATAATTTTCTTTTATTATCTTTTTGCTGTCTGCAGGATCTCTGGTGATATTTTTTATTTAATTCCTGATATTTCGATAATTTGTGCCTTCCCTGTTTTTATTTCAATAGTCTTACTAAAGGTTTGTCTATCTTACTAAATGTTTGATACTATCAAAGATTCACTTTGTTTAACTGATTTTCTCTATTATTTTTTGGTTTTCAATTTTATTGATTTCTTTATTATTTCCTTTCTTCTACTTATTTTTATTTATTTTGTTTCTTACTTTCTAGATTTCTGTAGCAGTAGCTTAGGTTATAGATTGGAGATCTTTCTTCTTTTCTTTGTTTGTATTTAGTGCTACAGATTTCTCTCAGCACTGTATTAGCTATGTTCTGCAGATTTTGACAAGTTGTATTTTCATTTTCATCCAGTTCAATGTAATTTTTTATTTTCTTGAGGCTTTCTCTTTCATCCATGAACTATTTAGAAGTGTTATTTAATTTCCAACTATTGGGAGATTTCTGTTATTTATTTCTAGTTTGATTTTTTTGTGGTCAGAGAACACACCTTCCACTATTTCAATTATTTCATTTAAATTTCTTGAGGTGTTTTTTTTTTTTTGTATGGCCCAGGATATGGTCTTTTAAAATGCATATTCCATTGAAATTTGGAAAGAATGTGTGTTCTGTTGTTGATAGATGGATCGTTCTATAAATGTTGATTAGGCCTTGTTGGTTTATAGTGTTGAATTCTTCTAGATTTTTCTTGATCTTTTGTCTAGGTGACTGATCAATTGTTGAGAAAGAGAAGAGGAAGTCTCCCAACTATAACTGTGGATTTGTTTCTCTTTTTATTTATATCAGTTTTTGCTTCATATATACAGTTCTATTTGGTGCATATACATTTTTAATTTCTGTGTCTTGGTGAATTGACTCTCTGTCATTCCATAATATCTTTCTCTATCTCTGGTCATTTTCTTTGCCCTTAAGTCTATTTTTTGTGATATTAAATAGACTTAAATTAGATATTAAATCAGATCATTCCTGATTTCCTTTGATTACTGTTTGCATGGTATATCATTTTCTATCCTTTTACTTTCAAACTGCCAGTATAATTACATTTGAAATGAGTGTCTTACAGACAGGGTATAGTTTACTTAACTTTTAAAATTTAGTACCAATTGAATAATTGTATTTAGGTTGCTTATCGATACATTTAACAGAATACAACTATTAGGGTCTAAATGTACCATTATTTTTCTGCCTGTTCTCTATGTTTTCTTTCTCCATTCTCTCTTTCCTGCCTTCATATAGGTTACTGGAACATGTTTTGGAATTCTGTTGATTTACTGATAGTGGTTTTTAGTGTATCTTTTTTGTATTGATTTTTTAGTGGTTGCTGCAGGTATTACATTACTTTATATAACATCTCTGCGTACTGATCTCATTTAACTAGTTCAAGTTGTATATAGAAAATTCACCTCCATTTATGTTGCATTACACTTCCCAATCTATAATGATTGTTTTAAGTATTTTCTTTACATACATTTAGAATCATAAGAAGCAGTGTTATAACTTTGCTTCAACCATCAAACTTAATTTAGAAAATTCAAGAAAAGGAAAGTATATTGCTTTCACCATATTCTTGTTCATCACGATCTTTCTGTCTCCTTGATGTTCTAAGGATCCTTTTATCATTTCCTTTTTGTTCAAAGAAATTCCTTTAGATATTCTTTTAGGAGAGTTTGCTATAGGCAAATTATCTTAGTTTTCCTACATATTTTTTTGGATGTACTGTTTTTGGTTGACAGTTGTTTTTTTTCAGCGTTTAAACAATATACTACTTTTTTTGCTAGCCTTCCTGGTTATTGATAAGAAATCCACTGTCACTAGAATGTTTTTCTTTATGGGTAGCTGTTTTTTAAATTTCACTGCTTTTATGACTTATTTCTCTGTTTTTGAAAGCTGGACTGAGTGTCTTAGTGTGAATTTTTTTTAATATTTATCCTCTTTGTGATTTACTCAGCTTCTTGAATCTCTAAGTTTGTGTTGCTTGCAGAATTTGGAAAATTTTCAGCTATTATTTCTTTGAGATTGCCTGTTTCTTGAGATCCAAATCTGGGATATATGAGGCATAAAAAAGACCCAGAGAACCCACCACTGTGCTGTTTCTTGGGTCCTGAACCTCCTATTCAGTTTGCCTTCTTTCCACCTTTCTTCTGAGGTTTATTTTATATACAATGTTTAGGGTTTTTAGGTGTACTTAAAGGAAGGAGGCAGAAGTATTTCTATTCCATCTTTCCATAAACCATATATGTCTTTTAATTTTATCTGTTGTATGTTTGTAACACATAGGTTTACTTGTTCCTTTGCCCTTTGAAATAATTTACTAGTGAAAATAGTTGACCCAATATTTTTAACTTTTTTCAATATTTCATTATTAATTTTTTATTCAATTAGAAATTTCTTATTATAGACAATTTGGCAAATATAAAAGGACATATAAAAAATCAACCATTTTCACATGACTGATAGAAAGTACCAATCATCTTTTGTTAGCCTCGAATTTATTTATGCTTAATAATAAGGGACATTTTTTATGTTCTTGTAGATGAATCTGTATTTAGCTGGTTTTATTGCTCACCACTGGTCATTTTAGACCAGACTGTTTCCATTCTTGAGCTCTTAACTCAATTAATATTTTAAGTAGCTGATGGGATGACCTAGAGGGATGGTATGGGGGTGGTGCAAGAGGGAGGGAATGTATGTAAACATGTAGCTGATTCATGTTGTTGTATAGCAGAAATGAACACAACATTGTAAAGCAATTATACTCCAATTAAAAATAAATTAATTAAAAATATTTTGAGTGAAATACACACACACACACACACACACACACACACACACACATTCTCTTAAAAATTGGATATGAGTAATATTTTTCAGGCTTCCCTGGTAGCTCAGATGGTAGAGAATCTGCTTGCAATGAAAGAGACCTGGGTTTGATCCCTGGGTTTTGAAGATCCCCTGGAGAAGAGAATGGCAACCCACTCCAGTAATCTTGCCTGAAGAATTCCATGGACAGACCATGGGGTCGAAAAGAGTCAGATATGACTGAGCAACTAACACTTAATAAATTTTTCAGGTTCATACATATGTAAATTTTTTTTGTGTTTCATTCATTAATGTATTCATCCGTGTAACAACTAATTATTGAATATCTACTGTGTATCTAGAATCATACAGTAAAAATCTTTGAGGAGGTTTAATATGAGGATATTATTAATTATGCATTTTAAGTACTCTGGATATTGAATTTGCTTTTAAAATTCTGTGTATTGTGTCCCTTTGTCTTCTGCAATTTAATTTACAAAATGGAAGTGTGAAGCTAACTTAATTTTGTTACTTTGAATGTACCATACATTTTTTCAGATGTTTATGGGAAATTTCCTTATTTTTGAAATATAAGCATTCCCCAAGGGTTTCTCTAGGTATAGATATTCTTTACTTAATATTTTCTGAAACATTATGAATTGTATATATCATGTGTGTGTGCTCAAACCTCAATTCAGTTCAGTTCAGTCACTCAGTCATGTCTGACTCTTTGTGACCCCATGAACCACAGCACACCAGGCCTTGCTGTCCATCACCAACTCCTGGAGTTTACCCAAACTCATGTCCATTGAGTCGGTGATGCCATCCAACCATCTCATCCTCTGTCGTCCCCTTCTCCTACTGCCCTCAATCTTTCCCATCATCAGGGTCTTTTCAAATGAGTCAGCTCTTCGCATCAAGTTGGCCAAACTATTGGAGTTTCAGCTTCAGCATCCGTCCTTCCAATGAACACTCAGGACTTATCTCCTTTAGGATGGACTGGTTGGATCTCCTTGCAGTCCAAGGACTCAACCTAGACAGCATATTAAAAAGCAGAGACATTACTTTGCCAAAAAGGTCCATCTAATCAAAGCTATGGTTTTTCCAGTAGTCATGTATGGATGTGAGAGTTGGACTGAAAACAAAACTGAGTGCCAGAGAATTGATGCTTTTGAACTGTGGTGTTGGAGAAGACTCTTGAGAGTCCCTTGACTGCAAGGATATTCAACCAGTCAATCCTAAAGGAAATCAGTCCTGAATATTCATTAGAAGGACTAATGCTGAAGCTGAAGCTCCAATATTTTGGCCACCTGATGTGAACTGACTCCTTGGAAAAGACCCTGATGCTGGGAAAGCTTGAGGGCAGGAGGAGAAGGGGACGGCAGAGGATGAGATGGTTGAATGGCATCACCGACTCAATAGGCATGAGTTTGAGCAAGCTCCTGGAGTTGGTGATGGACAGGGAAGCCTGTAGTGCTGCAGTCCATGGGGTTGCAAAGAGTGGGCCAGGACTGAGTGACGGAACTGAACTGAACTGTGTGTATGCTCAGTTGCTTGAGTCTTGTCCAAATATTTGTGATCCCATGGGCTGTAGCCCACCAAGGCCCTCTGTCCATGGGATTTCCCAGCCAAGAGTACTGGAGTAGGTTGCCATTTCCTTTTCCAGGGGATCTCCCCCACCCAGGGATCGAAAACACATCTCCTGTGTCTCCTGCAGTGAAGGTGGTTTCTTTACCACTGAACCACTGGGGAAACTGTATTTTTATATGTTTATTTTTTCAAGTAAAGAATGTTTTCTTTAGTTATATTTTTACTTTTTGTTTCAATACTCAATTTGAATTGTTTTCTTCCTTAAGAAGCTCTATGAAAAGCGAAAGTGAAAGTTGCTCGGTTGTGTCCAGCTCTTTGCAACCCCATGGACTATACAGTCCATGGAATTCTCCAGGCCAGAATACTGGAGTGGGTAGCCGTTCCCTTCTCTAGGAAATCTTCCCAACCCAGAAATCGAACCGAGGTCTCCTGCATTGCAGGCAGATTCTTTACCAGCCGAGTTACTAGATAAGCTCTATAATTCTGTGACTTCTATTTTTATTTTTTCCTGTACAAGCATACCTCAGAGATATTGGATTCCAGACCACATCAATAAAGTGAGTCACATGAATTTTTGCTTTCCCAGTGCATATAAAAGTTATGTTTTTATTAACTATGTAGTAGCATTATCTCTAAAACAGCAATGTGCTATAACTTAAACAAAAAGGATTATATTGCTGAAAAATGCTAACCATCATCTGAGCTTTCAGAGAGTCATGATCTTTTTGCTGGTGGAAGGTCTTGCCTCGATGTTGATGGCTGCTAACTGATTATTAAAGTTGAGGGTGGCTGTGGAAATTTCTTAAAATGAGACAACAATGATATTTGCCACATTGATTGACTCTCTTTTCAAGAACAATTTAAGTAGCATGCAATGCTGTTTGATAGCATTTGACTCATAGTAGAACTTCTTTCAAAATGGGAGTCAATTTTCTCAAGCCCTCCCCTTGCTCTATCAGCTAAGTTTATATAATATTCTAAATCCTTTTTGTCATTACAACAATCTTCACAGTATTTTTACCAGGAGTAGTTTCCATGTCAAAAAACCATTTCCTTTGTTCACCCATAAGAAACCACTCTTCATCTGTTAGTTTTATCATGAGATTGCAGCAATTCAGTCACATCTTTAGGTTCCACTTCTAATTCTAGTTCTCTTGTTGATTCCACCATATCTGCAGTTACTTCTTCCACTGAAGTCTTGATCCTCTCAGATTCATCCATGAGGGTTGGACTCAAGCTTCTTTAAAACTGCTGTTAATGTTGATATTTTGACTTCTTTCAATGAATCACAAATGTCCTTATGGCAGCTGGAATGAGGAATGCTTTTCAGAAAATATCCAGCTTTCTTTGTCCAGATCCATCAGGGGAACCACTACTTATGGCAGCTATAGTCTTACAAAATGTATTTCTTAAAGAATAAGACTTGAAAGTTGAAATTACTCCTTGATCCGTGGTTTTCAGAATGGTTGTTGTGTTAACATAATGAATCTTGTACATTTCCATTAGAGTTCTTGGATGACCAGGTATATTATCAGTAAGCAGTAATATTTGGTAAGGGATGGTTTTTTTTTTTTCTGAGCAGTGGATCTCAATAGTGTGCTTAAAATTTTCAGTAAACCATTGGTAAATAGATGTCCAGGTTTTGTTGTTCCATTTATAGAGCATAGAAAGCAAAACTTTAGCAAATTCTTAAGGGCCCTAGGATTTTCAAAACAATAAATGAGCATTACCTTCAATTTAAAATTATCAGCTGCATTACTCTCTAACAAGAGAATCAGCCAGTCCTTTGAAGCTCTAAAGCCTGGCATTGATTTCTCCTCTCTAGCTATGAAAGTTCTAGGTGACATCTTCTTCCAATAGAAGGCTGTTTTGTCTGTATTGAAAATCTGTTGTTTAGTGAAGCCACCTTCATAAATTGTCTTGGCTATGTCTTCTGGATACTTTGCTGTAGCTTCTATATCAACACTTCCAGCTTCACTTTGTACTTTGATGTTACAAAGATGACTTCTTTTCTTAAATCTCATAAACAACCTCTGCTAGCTGAAAACTTTTTCTGCTGCAGCTTCCTTATCTCTCTAACATAGACTAGGAGAGAGTTAGGCCTTGACTCTGGTTTAGGCTTGGGGAATGTTGTGGTTGGTTTGATCCATCCAGACCAATAAACTTTCTCCATATCAACAATAAGACTGTTCTCTATCTTGTCATTTGTGTGTTCACTGTAGTAGCACTTTTAATTTCCTTCAGTAGCTTTTCCTTTGCTTTCAGAATTTGGCTAACTGCTTGGCCCAAGAAACCTAGCTTTCAGCCTGTCTCGGCTTTTGATATGCCTTCATTGTTAAACCTAATCATTTCTAGCTTATGAGTTGAAGTAAGAGACATGTGACTCTTCCTGTCACTTGAACACTTAAAGGCCATTGTAGTGTTATTAAGTGGCCTAATTTCAATATTGTTGTATCTTAGGGAATAGGAAGGCCCAAGGAGAAGGAGAGAGACAGGGAGGGAGAGGGGAGAATGGTCAGTCAGTGGAGCAGTCAGAACACACACAATTGATAATTATGTTCACTATCCTATATGGGCACAGTTCATGGCACCCTCACAAAATTACAATAGTTACATTAAAAATCACTGATAACAGATCATACTGAGAATTAGCAAAATGTGACACAGACATAAAGTGAGCAAATGCTGTTAGAAAAATGATACTGATAGACTTACTCAATGTATTTCAGCAAGTGTTTCTATAGACTTTCAATTTGCAAAAAAATATAGTATCTGCAAAGTGCAATAAAGTGAAGTGCAATTAAATGAGGTATGCCTGTACCTACCATCATTCTCATTTTATGCACACACATATACACAAAACACAAACACACAGATACTCAAGCATATGCATGTACATATATATGTATACATATTTATATATATAAGCACATATATAGACACATACACATGTCTGTGTCTATATATGCATAACTACACAGCTTACGTGTGTGTATGTGTGGAGAGAGATTTAGAAACAAAGTTCTTATCTTTTTCTCTGCCCTCTTAGGGATTTTCATTCAAATTTAGGAGGTGTTCTGTCATAAGTGCCAAGTAAATGCCATTTTAGTCTGAAATTGCCATTCTGTTTTTGGAAATTTCCATTTGAAAACTTCAGAAAGATATAATCCATGCAAAAGAGGTTCAGAATTTGTTTAGTGGTATTGAGAGTGTTCCAAGGGATATCCAAAGTGAGGGAAGGAACAGCGTGTGACTTTGTCATTTGCTGAATTGAATTCTCATCCCATTTTATTACAAAGATAGAACTGCCCTCCTGAGGTTGTGGAGACCATTAATTAGCCTCCTCTTAGTAATTCACCAACCCATTCTAGACCTGTAGCATTCTACTGTATTAAAAATCAGCAAAACAAAATATAAACACACCATCTAGAAGAGCAATTTCTATGAGTTGTTTTTAGAAACTCATTTTGGGAGACAGAAAGGTCTTCTGGAAGTCTAATCTAACCTAATAGACAGGTCTTTTAGAAGCCTGTTTCCTTTTTCTCTCTTCAGGAAATACAGAGAATAGTGTTCTTGAAAAATGCCAAATTTCTTGCTGGAGATAAGATTCCTTGATTGATTTTGAGTCACTTATGTATTAGGTATATCTGTATATTAAAACTTTTTTCTGCTTTAGCAGACCCTTCAAATCTAGTCCCCTTTAACATGCTCCTTTTTTATGTGTAGATATTATGTAAATGTCTTTAATCTAAAGGGATTATTTATAATTATAAATTTTTGCTTTTGACACTTAGTATATTATTTTTTTCTGCGTGTTAAGCTTAGTTTGAGAGGAGTAGAGTATCCTGATGAAGAATATGTACTCTAGAGCCTGAGGCCTGAGTTGGGGGTCTCACCTTTACTTCTTACTAGTACATGTCCTTGGAAAGTGACAATCTTTCTGTGTTTCAGGTTTCCCATCTGAAAAAAAAAATGTATTTAATCACATGAAACAAGTTGTACAATATATTTATTATCCCCCCTATAATTGCTTCCCCCCTATATTGTGTTGGTGGTACCTCGCTAGGGAATCTCAGGAGTCCACGGGTATGATCTCTGGGTTGCGGTCCAGGTCCCCTGGAGTAATATTGTATTTGTTTTGCCATACATTGACATGAATCCACCATGGGTGTACATGTTTTCCCCTTCCATAACCCCCCTCTCACCTCCCTCCCCATCCCATCCCTCCAGGTCATCCCGGTGCACCAGCCCCGAGCACCCTGTATCATGCATCGAACCTAGACTGGCGATTCATTTCACATATGATAATTTACATGCTTCAGTGGCATTCTCCCATATCATCCCACCCTCACCCTCTCCCATAGAGTCCATAATACTGTTCTATTTATCTGTGTCTCTTTTGATGTCTCGCATACAGAGTTATCTTTACCGATTAACTAAATACCGTATATATGTGTTAGTATACTGTATTGGAGGTTTAACTCTTGATATTCTGAGAAACCAATCTTGCTCTTCAATTAATTACACTCTCAGTAATATTTGTGTTTTTTATGTTTCATTTCTGTTTGTTTCATTTTTCTAATCAATGGCTTCTAAAGTATTATTATTCCTTCCAGTGCCAGTTGATTCAGAGAAATTACCAACAAGTGGAGTTTGTTGCTGTGATTTTGAATATTGTGGCTGTTTTCATTATAATTCAAGGTACTGTTTAATTCCTTTGCTTAAAAACTACTGGAGTGAAAATGTTCATGTTGCATATTACTTTTTGACAATGATGCATGGGAAGATTATTGTGCAAGAACCAGAAAATATGACACTTGCTGGAAGAAATTCAATGTCACAACCAGATGAAATAAAGAATGCCCAACCTCACATGCTAACAAAGTGGGGATTTCTTTCCAAAGCTTTGTACTATGCAAAGGATACTTTTCTGGTGTGCTGAGAAGTTGTCTCTGGGACCGTCACACTTGGAATTCCAGCAGATTACCCTATCATCAAGTCATCAGTATGCTGCTATTTGAATAAACACAGCTGTTGTTTTCCAAGAAATATGGCTAGGAGCAGCAAGGAAAAAAAGGGCAATTAGTGTTATTGAAATGGAGGGGTACTCAGGATGGCATATATGTATCTATGAGAGTTTTCGTTTCCGAATAGTCTATTTACCATGCTGTGACTTAACAGTGGGGGTGTAATGATCTCCTCTCCAAATCCTTGGTACTTTACTGCATTTTGCTATTTGCCTAATATTAATTATGAATATTTTTCATAATTAAATAAATACATATTTTAATTCATATGACCTTGTGCTATGTTCTATCTAAAACATCTTAAAATCTTGATGGTAACTTGTTCTAAGGACCTATATATATGAGAATAGATGAATATGATTGCGTATTTTTAAAATTTTACTGATTGATTTATATTAGTTTTCTTGCCTTTGGAACACCTGAAGAACAAAGATATCATGCGCCAGTTCTGGGAAAAAGGCTTGTTTTTAGGGAGTCAAGGAGAACCTTTAGCGTATTGTAATGAAAAGAGCAGTGAACCAGAAAGATTAGACCATAAAATGACTATGTGGCCACAGGCAAGCGATCTCCCCCACTGGATCTCAGCTTCTTTATCTGTAAGCTGTCAGGACAGGATGATGAGGCCTTTCAGGTCCCTTCAAATTCCATGTAACTTTTAATTTAAGCCATTATTACTCAGGTCTGACATTCCGTGCTGGGTAAACATTTGTTAGAAAGATCCACTAGAACTAGTGTTTTATCATTTTTATAAATTAAACCAGCAAACTGACAAATACTTTTGCTGTTTTTGTGCGTTTGTATAAATAAAGACAAACAAGGGGATGAGTAATTAAGATGTTCTCAGTGTGCTTCACTCATCTAAAGCAGCTTGTTTTGTGCTTGCATAGTTTTAGGTTTTTAGACAGTGGTTAAGAATGCTGGTTCAGGAGTATTGGCTTGGCAGGTGGGAGAGGAATGAGGGGGAAACTAGACAAAGGAAGTCAAGGTTGTGTTTCTGTGGTAAGCTTATCAAGATAAAGTAGAGATAGAGAGGCAATGGCTTCTCTTGAGAGGGCCATTGCTTTGGTGTACTTTAAAATCATCTGATTAAAGAGAAAACATGCCAGTACCCACTTCCTTGGTGACCGTGGCTGCCTTAGTGTCATTTCAGTAACCATGATGACCAAGTTATGTATCTTCTACTTTTATTACTTCTAAAGATGGAGTTGACCTCTGACTTAAAAGTTAGTCCTCATATGTTTAGACCACTGGAACTGAAAGGTTTTAAAGAATGCTTACAGACAGAATGACACACATCAAAGGGGTGGGTGTGTCACTTTCCACTGTTTTAGGTAGGTGTGAAAGAAAACTTCATTTAAACCCTGTTCAGAAATCAACAAAAACCTTTCCAAGAATGACGAAGCAGCATGAGTAATGTTTGGGGTCCAAACAGGGACGAGGATGACAGAGGGCGCTTGTTCCTTAGTCAGAACATCAACCATCTATGCAATGTCTGAGGTCTGTGCGACCTTGAGCCTAGCAGTGAAATGCTGTCACCTGAACCCAACCCCTCCTCATTAATAGTAACAACACACAGTAGTTTAGTACTTTATACTTTCAGAGCTCTTTTGCATTTATTATCTCATCTTTGATCCATTTTTAGGGTGGCATTAGCTTACCTCATGTTCTAGCATTTTATCATTTCTTTGCAGACATTATGTCCTAACTGATGGGTCTGGTTTTTCTACTCACATTCCAGGCAACCTGTTGAGGGGATAAAAGTGGCATTTTGGTTAGTGGTTTAACTAAATGACAAAGTTAAAGTGAAATAGTAAGTTACTAATCGGCTCAAACAATATGTTCTAAGAGATGAAACTGAAGAAGGTTTTTGCAGTGGTGGTTTCTTTCACTATGACCCCATGTCATGCAAACCCTTTACTACTAATTTTCTCATTTGATCCTCAAGGTAATCCCCTAAAGTAGGAGTGTACTTGTGTGCAAGCTAAGTCATTTCAGTCATGTCTGACTCTTTGTGACCCTATGGGCTGTAGCCCGCCAGGCTCCTCTGTCATGGGATTCTCCAGGCAAGAGTATTGGAGGGGGTTGACTCCAGGGGGAGTCAACCTCCTCCAGGGGGTCTTCCTGACCCAGGGATCAAGTCCAAGTCTCATATGTTTCCTGCATTGGCAGGTAAATTCTTTGCCATTAGTGCCACCTGGGAAACCCCAAATTAGGAGGGTTTATTGTTATCCTCAATGCATAGATGAGGAAATAGACACTGGGACAGTTTAAATGGCTTTTAGAGGTCGCAGGGACAACAGCAGAACTGATACTAGTAAGGACTTTTTTGCTTCGTTGGACCTAGGTGATTCCCTGTGCATAAGAAAACTTTTATTTTTTAAACCTTGCATTGTATAGAGTTTATATTCTCCAACTTATATAACTGACAAGTAAAACGTATATATTTAAAGTGTACAACATGATTATTTGATGTATGTATTCTTGCAATACATTGTAAAATAGTTACTAAAACCAAGTTAATTAAAACATTCATCACCTTAAGTAGCTGTCTTTCCTGTTTGTGTGTGTGTGTGTTTTCAAGAGAATTTTCAATTTGGGGCATTTTTCTGGCATACTTTACTTTCCCTCCCCAAATTAACACTAGCAACACAGGAAACCAATTCTGAGTAATGTTAACAATGCAAGATTTACTGCATCTTCTGCATTACCGGAGCAGCATGATTTAACTAAGAATTAGAGAAAAATTTGAGAGATAGTAGATGTTAAAGGAGAGCTGAGAGTGAAGTTTTCATTCTATCATTGGGTATTTTTTTCTATAAAGAGGAGAAAATTCCTCTTTATTTGATATATTGAGTGCTGTGCTTCTCTTTGAGTCCTTCAGACAGAAGGTTCTATACTTTTAGTTAAAATTGCTAATCACTAATTATTATGTTATACCTAATATCTTGATGTTTAGTATTAAGAAATTCACCATGTTAAAATTTGTCCACTCAAAAGCTGTTATCTGTTGCTTTTATGGATAAGAGCTCCATGGATTTTTAAAAAGGTTATTGAATGATGACAGAAAGAACTATGAAGAATAAAAAGGTTGATTATGCAGTTTTCTGTATGAAGTACCTGTGGATGCTATGGAAGTCATGCTATTGTTTAGTTACCCAGTCGTGCCCTATTCTTCATGACCTCATAGACTAAAGCATGCTAGAGACCTCTCTGTTCTTCACCATCTTCTGGATTTGGCCCAAGTTCATGCCCATTGTTTCAGTGATGCCGTCTAGCCATCTCATCCTCTGTCATGCTTTTCTCCTGCTGTCAACCTTTCCCAGAATCATGATCTTTTCCAATGAGTCGGCTGTTTGCATCATGTGACCAAAGTTTTGGAGCTTCAGCTTCATCATTTGTCCTTATAATGAGTATTCAGGGTTGATTTCCTTTAGGATTGACTGGTTTGATCTCTTTGCTGTCCAAGGGACCCTTAAGAGTCTTCTCTAGCACCACAGTTCGAAAGCATCAATTCTTTGGTATTCTGCCTTCTTTATGGTCCAACTCCCACAACCATATGTGACTAATAGAAAGACCATAGTCTTGACTATACAGACCTTTGTCAGCAAAGTGATGTCTTTGCTTTTTAACCCATTGTCTAGGTTTGTCATAGCTTTCTTGCCAAGAAGCAATCATCTTCTGATTTCATGGCTGCAGTCACCATCTGCAGTGATTTTAGAGCCCAAGAAGAGGAAACCTGTCACTGCTTCCACCTTTTTCCCTTCAATTTGTCATGAAGTGATGGGGCTGGATCAGTTCAGTTCAGTTCAGTTCCTCAGTTGTGTCTGACTATTTGAGACTCCATGGACTGCAGCTCTACAGGCTTCCCTGTCTGTCACCAACTCCTGGAGCTTGCTCAAACTCATCCACTGAGTCGGTGATACCATCCAACCATCTCATCCTTTGTCATCCCCTTCTTCTCATGCCTTCAATCTGTCACAGGGCCTTTTCCAATGAGTCAGTTCTTTGCATCAGCTGGCCAAAGTTTTTGAATTTCAGCTTCAGCATCAGTCCTTCCAATGAATATCCAGGACTGATTTCCTTTAGGATTGATGGGTTGGATCTCCTTGCAGGCCAAGGGACTCTCAAGAGTCTTCTCCAGCACCATAGTTCAAAAGCATCAATTCTTTAGCACTCAGCTTTCTTTATGGGCCAGCTCTCACATCCATAAATGGCTACTGGAAAAACCATAGCTTTGACTGGACAGGACTATGTTGGCAAAGTAATGTCTCTGCTTTTTAATATGCTGTCTAGGTTGGTCTTAGCTTTTCTTCCAAGAAGTAAGTGTCTTTTAATTTCATGGCTGCAGTCACCATTTACAGTGATTATGGAGTCCAAAAAAATAGTCTCTCACTGTTTCCGCTGTTTCCCCATATGTTTGCCATGAAGTAATGGGACCACATGCTATGATCTTAGTTTTCTGAATATTGAGTTTTAAGCCAGCTTTTTCACTCTCCTCCTTCACCCTCATCAAGAGGTTATTTAGTTCCTATTCACTTTCTGCCACTAGAGTGGTATCATCAGCATATGTGAAGTTGTTGATGTTTCTCCTCCCAATCTTGATTCCAGCTTATAACTCATCCAGCCTGGCATTTCTCATGATGTGGTCAGTGTATTAGTTAAATAAACAAGGTGACAATAAACAACCTTGTTGTACTCCTTTATCAATACTGAACCCGTCAGTTGTCCCATAAAGGATTCTAACTGTTGCTTCTTGACCCGCATACAGGTTTCTCAGGAGACAGGTAAGATGGTCTGGTATTCTCATCTCTTTAAGAGTTTTCCACAGTTTGTTATGATCCATACAGTCAAAGGCTTTAGTGTAGTCAATGAAACAGAGAGAGATGGTTTTCTGGAATTCTCTTACTTTCTCTATAATCTAGTGAATGTTGGCAATTTGATCTCTGGTTCCTTTGCCTTTTCTAAACCCAGCTTGGACATCTGGAAGTTCTCGGTTCACATAATGCTGAAGCCTAGCTTGGAGGATTTTGAGCATAACCTTACTCGCATGGGAGATGAGTGCAATTTTTCAGTGGTTTGAACATTCTTTCATACTGCCCTTCTTGGATATTGGGATGAGGATTGACATTTTCGAAGGAAGCTCATGTCCCACCCTATGAAAGAGAGATGGAGGGGCCCTCTTAGCATGAAAGTGAGCAGTAGTAAGAGGTCAGGGCAGAACTGGACATAAATGGGGAGGCCTTGGCAGTCACTTTTTTCAGTATTGCAATGTTAGGAACAGTTTTTTTTTTATTATTATTTTTTTAATTTTTGTATTCTGAAATGTCTTTGTTTAGAATTGATTTTGCTGATTTTACTTCAGTTACTATTACTACTTAACAAAAAATACTTGGGCCATCCATTTGTTTTATTTATTTATTTCTTTAAATCCACATCTGCTGCAATCCAAATCTAGGACATCTTCCAGGGGACCCAGGGTCTTGTGACCGCTCTGTCATTCTCGGTCATTCATAATAATAAATTAAAGTCCTTTAAAAGTCAGGTCATGGGAAAATGCTGCTCCTTTTCTTCCCAAGATTGGATAGGTTGGTGAGGGATCTGCTTGGCAGGGCAAGGGGCAAAGCCTGACCCAGGGTATGTGCAGAGTAGGCATTATTACTGAAGTATGCCTCAAAGAGGGCAATTCATGGTTCAAATTCAGAGTTCTAGAAAAGGGCTAAATGGCATGCTGAAGAAACCAGAGACTAGAAGGCAATGAATTAGTCAGGTTTCTTCATGCCCATGTAATAAAAAGCATGAAAGTTTCATCAAATATTGGAGTATATATAAAGATACAGAGGAGTCTCATTCTAGATAAAAAAAAATCAGCTGGTCTCCAGTTATGGTAATGGAAGACTTTTGGGAACCTATGGTATTTTCCTTGTGCTTCTCTGTCTCCCTTTCTGCACCTCTCTCTCTTATGTTGGTTACATTCTAGACATTTGCTGTTTATGTTTTTCTACAGATATTCTTTCACTACTATTCAGTCTACATAGTAGAAAATATGCTGTCCTTACCTCTTTAGCTTACATGTTATAGGCCCAATAACACAAGACATTATCATTTCCAATGTCAGTTTCCTAGGAAAGAATATGATTGACCTAGTTTTAATCATGTGCCCATTTTTGCTTTGTTCAAACATGATTGCTGAGATCTTACTTTCCAACCCTGTGAAGGGGTGGGAAGTTCCTGGAGAAAAATGAATCACAGTGAGCAGAGATCATGCCATAAAATATATCTACTGTAGTTAGAACCGTAAATAAGAGGTGATATCAAAGATTAGAAATAGGAAATTTTACCCAAAGAAGAACAAGTGGAGAAAAAATTTGGAGGATGTGGGATTGCCTTAAATGGGTCATTGTGATCACGACTCATCCCAATCAGTTGGTGGGCATTGGGCAATGAGCATATTAGGTGTACCTACCATTCTAGAGCTGTCAGGACAAGAGGCAGGTAAAGGGAGATGGGAGGAACTGGGTTCATAGCAAGACTGAAAATATTTACTAGATATGGGAGCTGTAGAGCTGATAGAAATCCAAAGCTCCAGTTGCTAAGAGAAAAGCTCAAATTAGGTGGTAAGTGGCCAACAATCAAGGAAATCCCTGTAAGTGGGCACGTACAGAGACTCACTCAAGAGAACAGGTAAATGGCACATTCAGCAAGGAGGTCCCACCTAGGGAGGTGGTATTATTACATCTATCTGTTTATACCCCAGTTTCTTCCCTCATTCCTGAAAAGGTCCTGTGTGCCAGGTGGAACAAAGTGACAGGAGCATAGGACCAGGAGCATGAAGACCACAGCTGGACCCAGTTAGTCCTTTTGAGGTTGAGTCCAAGCCAGTGTCTGGAGTTAGTGGAATTGAGTCTGGGCAGAATATCTAGATCACAGCCAGGAGGCCCAGGTCCTACCTTCCCCATTTGCACATTGATCTAAGGCCAGAGGATATTTTCCAGCTCTTTCTGTTGGGCCAGCTAACTTTGTTGATATACTTCAGTGTTGGCCCAGGAGGTATAAATGCTCTGGCTAGAAGGTCTAGGTGAACAATATGTAAACTTTTGACAGTAATGTCATTATTATTATTTGAGTCTACACTTAGTGGCATATATAATCCCTGACCAAAAAAAAAAAAAAACTAGGGGACTTCCTTTTATCTTTCATATGTCTTCTAGTTTTCTTTCCCTAGATTCTTCTCTTCTCTTCAGTGGTTGTAAATCAATAACATTTGAACTGCGCTCTTGAAATACAGTAATTTAAAAAATGCATGAAGTCTTTTGTAATGGAATAGTCCTTTTCCAATGCAAATAATTACTTCCTAATTGTTCTGTAAATCTGTATTTTATTGCATATATTTTTAAAGCAGTCAGCACCTGCAAAGTGAACACCTTATTTACCATTTTTTCATCAGGCAGCAAGTCTATAGGAAAATTCCAATTAAATTAAAAAAGATTCAATGATAGAAACAGGGTGAGGAAAATGAGGAACATATATTACACAAAGCCAAATTGTTTTGAAACAGAGCATTTTATGCAGCCTCCCTCAGGCTCCAGTGGCTTTTTAAAGAGATGGCTGTATACCTTGATTTACTATCTATCCAAAAGTTTAAATCCAAGATTGTTTTTACAATGATGACTCCATTTCAAAGTGTTCTTATTAGGAGCTGAGAGCACCCAAACAGAGAGGTGAACGTTTCAAGCATAGAGCACATAATGAAGCTGCTCTAATATGAAGCAATTGCTCTGCATTAGACTCCAGGGAATTGAATTATACAATTCATATCTAAGAGTAAGATGATCTCCATATTAAGCATTTCTCTGTCTCTGAAATCAGGCAGAAAACTTATAAATGCACCTCAACTATCCTTCTGAAAGAGCATTATTACTGGACTGCAGCTACAGAGCACTCTGTTCTCTCTTGACTGTTCTGATTATTAAGTCTCAAGCTATTGAAAGGAGGCCTTGAATTGGAACCTATCCACAATGCCCTTTATGTAGCATGACCCTCAGAGGCCCCTGCCTCCCACACTTTGGCAAAGACTCATTTAACTTGATATGCTTATATGTTATCCTTTTCTTTCTTTTTAATGGGAGTGGCTGGGGCTAGGCATGCGGTAGAATGGTGGAAGAAGATTTTGGGTTTATTACAAAGGCTTTTGGGAGAGTGTTGAGGAGAGATTAGATCCGGTGGAAGAGAAAATCTTTCAAATGTGGTATGGCCTGACATTTGTTCTGGAAATAATCCTATCCACAGGAGGTATTTCTACTTCACCCATAATTCAAAGGGATTGAATATTCATACAAAACTTTAAATTGAAAAATCTGAACCCAACCTGGGGCTTGCACAGCTAAATCCATCATGAGACTCTTTTCTCTACCATTACTGCTTTCTCTTACTTTAGTCCATGTAAACATTTGTGATCCCTTTGTGGAAATAGAAGACATTGGAAGGGCACTTATGGTCTCATTCTAGGTACAGATCTCATAGCCAGGGATTTTTGGTTTTACTTCTAGAAAGTTTTATGTGAAGTCCCAGAACTCTTTGCTCATTTGGTGGTTATATTTGGGTACTCTTCTGGTCATGTGTATTAACTATAGAGATCAGAAGTTTAAGTCTTGAGGCTGCCAATAGGGCTGAGCAAAGCTGATGAAACTTTTGAGTGACATTGGTAAGTACCATGAGTTGGCAGACAAATGGGAAATAAACTGTGGGAGACTGTCACAGAAAGGAAGAAAAGACAGAAGAAACAGAGGCCAGAGAAAGGTGTTAAGTGGTGGCAGTGATGGCTGTCCCTAATTACCTTGTAGTGCCATTCTGGAGCCAGCTCCAATAGACATACCAAAGCTGATGGCAGTTTTCTTTCGAACTTTGTATTCAGTGATTTCATGTTGGCCACTTGAAACTGGTCAACATGGAGTTGGCCAATATGGAGTATTTACACCATAGAAATTGACAAACACTATAAATCAGGGCTCTCTTCCCCCCGCCCTCCACTGAATGCTCATTGTCAAATAACTACTAGCACACTACAGACCTCAGATATTTCACTATACACTAGTGAAATACACACTACACACTCAGATACACACTACAGATATTTCTTTGTGACACAAGAGGCCAAAATTACCAAATGTATTGCAGCAGGAGTTTGGGAGAGTCTGAATTAGCCAGTCAGGGGCCAGTTCCAGGACCAGAAAGAAACTGGAGTTAACATCCCCACAGATGCCTGAAATCAGAAGCAGTTTAAGGTTATGGAGAGAAGAGGTCAAACCAGTTGAGAAAGGAGTATTTCCAGGTATTTTACAGATAATACAAGAAGGATCTTGTTCAGCCCTCATAATAGATGAGTGAGCTATGGTTGAGAGAGGTTAACTCTGTGCCTCAGAGCATGTAGGTTAAGAATCAATGAGAATTTGTCTTATCCTAAGTCCTAATTCCTAACTCTCATAGAGTTTCTCTGTAGCCTAGACTCAGCCCTCAGTGTTGCATACTTCCTCTCCTTTGCTGCTCAACAAAACCTCTGTGTCCAGTTAAGCAAGCGGTGCTCCCACAATGTTTGGGGTTGCCATCTACATTGTAACCTATACGAATGATGCCTCTGCAGTATTATAGTGCACACCCTGCACAGCTGTACCTGTGGTCGCCTCCCTCTAACTACAATGATAAAGAGCATTCTTAGCCAAAACAGCACCTGACCTACTCCAGAGCAAGAATGAGTTTACCCTCATCTTCTAGATTTAGAGCCTTTATCTCTGCCATATATGCATTTGTTTATTCAATAAATATTTGTAATTTATTGCTTATTCAATAAATATTTGTTAAGGACTTGTGTGATAGAAAGAGGGAACACAGCAGAGAGTAGCTCTAGAATACAAGGAGCACAAGGCAGGTGTCTAGTTTGGAAACCCCGGAGGAGCAGGTGTGAAGACGTGTTTGAGGACTGTAGTTAGGAGACCCATATTTTCTATACCACCATGGAGACTAGACTCCATCTTTTTTAAATATTTCTCTTTATTTTGAGCAAAAGATTTTGCCTGGCAACTTAATCTTTTTTCTCTTTTTCCTTCACATTATGTCCTTGGCCCTTACCTAGAATATTCTCTGAAAGATCTTATTCTTGGCCCAGATAATATTCTCCCTTCAGAGATCTTGACACTTTCTCTACCCCTACCCCCAAAGTGAAACTATCTTAGATATAATAGCAATGTGTGAGAGACACATGGTACATCGTCAGGGACTTGTTCAGTTGCTCAGTCGTGTCCGACTCTTTGCAACCACATGGACGCAAAGGCTCCTGCAACTCCCACCAGGCTCCTTTGTCCATGGAATTCTCCAGGTAAGAATACTGGAGTGGGTCGTCATTCCCTTTGCTAGGGGATCTTCCTGACCCAGAGATCAAACCCAGTCTCCTGCATTGCAGGTGGATTCTTTACCATCTGAGTCACTGGGTCTCCCATAACAACATTATATGTGGTATTTTAGCTAGTTTAGACAGCATAGTATAATTCTACTTATGAAATATACTTGTATTTGGTCAATCATTTTGATATACTGATTTAGTAAAATGGCCTATGGTTTTGAAACATTTAAAATTTTGATCACGTAATATTTTTTATTGAATCATTTCTGATTTACATTTATTTATTTTTAATGTGCATTTATTAATGATAGATGCATTTTAACTATAAATAACTATGGCTTTAAGTATTTTACTAGGTGATGAATTATCCAGAATTGCATGTGATTTTCTAATGAGGGTTTGGAGTTAGGAATGTGTGGGTGGAGAGCCATGTATGCATAAAGGCTGTTACAGTCAGAGGTTCTCCAAGTGTGGTCCCTGGACCACCAGTATCAACATCATTTGGGAATTTATTAAAAATGCACGTGTTTCGAGCCCCAGCCCAGACCCGGTAAATAAAAATCTCTAGGAGAGGGCCTGGTAGTCTGTGTTTTGAAAAGTGCTCCAGCTGATTCTGATGTTACCTAAAGGATGAGATTCACTGATCTACATAATATCAACAAGTGACAATAAGTCAAATTTAAATGAAGTGATACGAATTATGTAATGAATTTAGTCAGAGCAACACTACTTTGGATCCTTGGGTATATGTTTTTCTTTTTGTATTCTTAAAAACAAGAAGTGCTTCAGCATTTTCACTTCTTTTGCAAATAACCATTAAACAGATTTGTGAAAAGATTGATTGTACAATTTCATTTCCTCAAGCGGTCATTTATTCGTTAAGATAATACTCATTCTCTGGGCAGCAGACAAAAGACTTGAAGACATGCATAGCTGAAGGAAATGAAAAGGCAGCAAGGCTAAGAGAACAAAAATGAACATTGCTGTGGCCTAGAGGGTGGCTGTGAGGAAGCTACGTATATGCTCCTGCTTCAGGAAGCTTCAGGAAATGAAAGTGTGTGTTTTGTGTTTTTTTCTTTACATCTCAAGAAACATGGAATAATGATTTTCTTTTGTGGAGGATATTACATTTAAGCAGATGAAATATTAGCTTTGAGAATAGAAAAACAGAATCAAAGTCCACACATTTAATTATCACTTCCCCTGGTTAACTGATCTTTCATCAGTTATGATATTTACTTCTCTGGTGTATGGTGTTAAGGGTTACACCTACTTTTAAGTTCTGTTTGTGAATCATGAGTAGTAATACATAGCAAATACTTTCATTTAATCATAGATATTTACTGGGGCTCACCATATTATCAAATTGACTAAGATGCTATGAAAGATAATAAGTAGAGGGCAACTTGAACCCTGCCCTCAGGGAAGACAAAGTCTACCAGGAGAAAGCTGCTCAGTGTACAAGTAAGCGTAATAAAAGTTAAAAGTGAATTTGCCATAAAAGGGGCAAAATAAATGGCTGTGAGAGGTCTGGGGCTTCCCTGGTGGCTCAGACGATAAAGAATCAGCCTGCAATGTGGAAGACCTGGGTTCGATCCCTAGGTTGGGAAGAACCCTGGAGGAAGGCATGGCAGCCCACTCCAGTATTCTTACCTGAAAAATCCCATGAATAGAGGAGCCTGTCGGGCCACAGTCCATGGGGTCACAAAGAGTCGGACATGACTGAGCGACTAAGCACACACACAGTGAGCGATCAGAGGAAAAAAGCATTCTTTCCAGCTTTGGTTAGATTGGTCTACAATCAAATCAAATTCTTATTAATTAGGTTCTTGTTCTGTCCCTTACTGTCACTGCCAAACTAAATCGCTGCAAAAATAATCCTTTCCTATGGGAGATCTTACAGACAGACCCTAATTGTCCCTGCCAAGCTGACTCGAATTGAGTTCTGAAAAGAATGAAAAAAGGCCAAAGAGGCAAATAAGACATTTTTGAAATACTTGGTCTTTAAGGGCTTGAGTGAGTATGAGGCCAGAGCCTGGGGGTACACAGCTGAGGTCAGTCGGTATTAATTGCAGACACCTAGGGGTAATTAGTAGTAATTACCCAAAGGAGAGAGAGAGGAGCAGCCAGACAGACTTAAAGACAGCATTTCCAGGAGATCCTACTACACAGGGAACCTAATACTGCAGTTTTTAGGTAAGAGGAAATAAATGAGTTTTCCACTACAATTTAATTAGAGAGTTTAAAAATGGTACTACAAGGGAACCCTGAGGGAAGGTTATGTATATATTAATAAAACTTGCAGTTTCCTCTATACAGAGGTGGAGTTTATTTGCCCAACCCTTTAGTATGAGTTGTTCTTAAGATTTAACCAGTAGAATGCAGGGGAAGTGAAATTTGGCTACTGTTGCTTGGTCTTAAGAGACCTTGCAGCTTCCACTTTACTTTCTAGGAATGCTAAGCTGAGTTCATCTTGTGAGGAAACTGGTCAAACTTACGGAGGATGAGCAGTGTTGTGAAGCTACTGGCAACCCAGGAGATGGCACAAACTCCAGACTTATGAGTGAGTGTTTTGCATTTTCCAGCTAATGGTAAACCTTGAGTATTTGACACTCCAAGTAGATTCTTTCAACACCTTCCTCTCTTCCATGAAAAAATTATTTTCAATAATAATAATGACAATGATAATAATTTTCTTGGCATAGTCTTCAATTTTAAAAAAATTGGCAAAACTATGAATGTCAATTTCAAAGATACTCATTCACATTGAGAAAAATATTTTTTCTATAAACTAAAAATTGTATGTACCAAACAAAAATATTATTTCTGACAATTCTCACTTTGCCTCAACTTTAAAAAACTTTTATTACATAAGTATCTCTAAGTGGTCATAGGACAATGATTGTAAACACAAAGAAACAAAGCTTGACTTCCTTCTATTCCATCATTCTATCCTTGTTACATTCAAATCTTAAACAGGAGAATATATAGTGCCATAGAAGAGTTGGAGATACAAACTGCATATAAAGAAAGCTTGAGCAACTCCCAATGATTAAGAAATTATTTTTGAAAGAAAAATCTGTAGTTGACCCTGTATGGGTTGGGGTTGCCAGCTCTAGTAAGTTCTCCAAATTAATTTCCAGGTAGAAAACAATGTTTTCTAAAGGACAAGTAATGAAATATACTAATTTGAAACTTAAATACATATTATTAAAAGTCAAGAGCTCCAGCATTGTCTAGAAACTAGACTAATGCTAGAGAGTGCCCCTCCAAAGTTCATATGTTAAAACCTAATCCCCAGTGCAGTCATATTTGGAGGTGGGACCTTTGAGACGTTGTTAAGTCATTAAGGTGACGCTCTCGTGCATGGGATTAGTGCCCTTATGAAAGGGACCACATAGAGCTCCCTCTCTCCTTCTGCCATGTGAGGTCACAGCATCTAAGAACTAGGAAGTGGGTCCCCATCAGAATCTGATGATGCTAGTGCCCTCCAGACTTCTAGCTCCCAGAACTGTGAGAAGTGAATTTCTGTTGTTTATAAGTTACCCAATCTATGGCAGTTTGTTAAAGCAGCCTGAAAAGACCAAAACAGCTTCCTTCAATTTTTTTTTTTCAGTGAGGAATAATAACTGACACTATTTAGAGATTCTGGCACATGGTGATAATCAAAAATGGGCTGATTTTCAGCCACTTTTACTATTGTTTTGAAATTGTATAATGTACCTTGTTGTTGTACCTTGGGTGAACTAATTCCAGTCATTCTACATCTTACCTGACTGCAACCCCATGAATGAGCCAGATGAGACCAGCAGAACTGCCCAATGAACACAAAGAACTGTCAGAAATAATAAATGATTATTCTATGCTGCTGAATTTTGAGATGATGGCCATATATAAGTGGTGCAGAGAATAATCACCTCAAGCAATTGGCCTAGATTTTTCTTCCTGAAGCAAGAACTAATGTAGGAGCTTTAAATGTATACTGGTCTCCATGTTCAAAGTTGAAGATAAAGATTTGGAGAATATGTACATATGTCTGGCTTATTTAAAAAGATAAAATTTTAAAAAAGATGGGAGAGGTGGTTTAAGAAGGAAACAAGGAGAGAAAAATGTTTCTTTGGAGACTGGAGATTTAGAAGTTTCATGAAGATATTGGAAAGTGGGTGAGTATTTCAAAGAAATCTGTGTATAAACTACTGAGATAAATCCTGGTAGCATCTGGAGCATGAAACGAGACTTTCTGGAGTGGGATTTCAACATCTCTGAAACCATGAGAAGCATTCCTTGGTGGTTGCAAAAATAAAAAACTCTGTTGCCTAGACCAGGAGGAATTAATACATTGTGGGGATTAACAGTTTCCTGGTGTGAAGCTTTGACATACTTGTTGATAGGTAATTTCTAGAGAACTAAGATATCATGGAAAAAAAAGTGGCAAAAATAATATATAAAACCCACTAACAACTAATAACTTTTAATTTATATGGGGGTTAATTATGTAACCAATGATAAATGCTATTTCCATATACTGTACCTGAAAAGTCTACAAATAGGAAACTGAAGTCACAGAAACTGAAAAATTATTTTAAACATTTTTTGTTAATCATGACTTATGACTTTAATTGATTTTTCGTGATATCTCGAACCTTTCTCAAAGAATGGATTATTTTTTTGTGGGGGATTCTATAATTTGGCAAAGATCAAATGCATATTTTGAAAATTGAAAAGACTGCATATCAGAAGAGGTGATGGTCTATTCAGGTGAAATTAAACTGAAGCTTGTAGAGATGAGAACTACATTCTGGGAAATAATGAAGAGCTGTAAGTTTCAGCTGTTGTGGAATACAATAGATGTCTAAGGCAGAACAATGATGGAGGGTGCACTGGTGACAGGAGATGATCAGGACTGAAATTATGATCCCAGTTGTTCAATGATAAACAAGAAATTTGAAAATTTAATTCTGAGTGATGAAAATAAACTCATGTATCACTAAGACTTAATGGGTAGAAATTTAAGAATATAATGTGACAACGGGAAGTATATATCTTATTCAAGCAGTATGGAATGCAAGAGCACAGCTGGATGTGATGTTGGGATTTATAATAACACATACATACATTTGGGCTTTGTCCCCATTTCTAGTACAGAGCTCCTAAGTAACTTGGAATTTCCTAAGTAAAGAGAGCATAAACATGTCTTTTGATATTTTAATGGTGACTTTTGGATGCATATAAGGATGGGGCTGGTTGCCAGAAGAGCAGACTATGTGACTAGAGGGTTTCAGCCCTCCTCCCCCATCCCACAAGCCCTCTCCATCACCTCTCCTAGTTTTCCAACCTCCAAGGAGAGGAAAGAGGTTTGTTCAGTCTCCTTTGGCCACTGGTTTAATCAACAATGCATTTGTAATAAAGCCTCCATTAAAAACTCAAAAGGACTAGGTTTGGAGAGCTTCTGGATTGGTGATTATATGGAGATTTGAGGAGACTGGTCTGCTCAGTGCATGGAAGCTCTGCACACCTTCTCCAAACCTTGCCCTGTGCATTACATCCATCAGGCTGTTCCTGAGTTACATCATTTTATAATAAGCTGGTATGCTAGTAGGTAAAATGTTTCTCTGAGTTCTGGAGCCATTCTAGCAAGCTAATCAAACCGAAGGAAAGGGTGGTAGGAACATCTGATTGACAACTGTTTGATCAGAAGCACAGGTAACAATATGGTCTTGTAATTGACATCTGAAGTGTGGAGGGGATCAGTCTTCTAGGACTTAACTCTTGTAACCTAAGAAAGGGGTTGTTGGACCCTTCAATCTATAGCTGGTTGTTCAGAAGCACAGGTGACAAGCTGAGTTTGTAATTGACATCTGAAGAGGAAGGCAGTCATGTGGGCCCTTAATCGGTGGAATTTGATGTTGTCCCCCAGTAGACAGTGTCAGAATTGAGTTGAATTATAGGATTCCCAGCTGGTATCAGAGAATTGCTTGGTGACATGAAAACTCTCCCTTTCACCAAATTAAATTCATTGGATGATCAGAACATTTTTTGCAGGATAACCCATTTTTAATAGAGTAGAGAGTGATAAATTGTGGAGACATTTTGGGGATGATATAAAGACAGAAAAATATACATGTTATTTTTTGTGGGATGGATTATAATATACCTGGTCAGATTCGAGAATAGGAATGAAATTTTCATGATAAAGTTTGCAAAATTAATAAAGTGTCAAGACACAAAGATGTTGCAGATTCTCATTTACTGTCCACACATTATTAAAAGTGTCCTACTGAAAACAGAGGAGTTGATATATGATTAACATTCCTAGCCAAAAATGAATTTCATGATTAAGAAACTTTAAAAGAAACTGCTGGTCTGTACTTTAATCAATAAGAGAAAAACAGCTTGTATAAGAACTGTGTCAGGAAATTTGGACTGGAAATAATCAGGGTACAATAGAAGTTCTTCATAGGTAAAGAAGGGAAATGTGGACTTGATCAGACCTGATCCCAGCATCTTTAAAGGTAAAGTTGAGAGAAAATCAGGTTCTGGTTCCATAACAAAGGATTCAAAATTAATCATAGCTAAGATGAGGTAGAAATGCATAGCAACAGCAGTGATACTTGAGTTTCTACTAAAAGCTAATTACTCTTCCAGGCGTCCAGGTTCTTCTAGAAAAGCAGTTTGCTTTTTTTTTCTCAATTACTATGGACCCTAAAGAGGAGAAAAGGCTTGTGTAGGGGTGGTGGTGGTGAGGGAGAACCCGTGTGACTGCTCATAGATAAGCTCAGATATTTTTTAAGGTCACATGTAAAGAGTAAAGGAATGCATCTCCAGTAAGGGGTCAGTGTAAAATTGTGGTAGAATACTGTAGGAAAATGTTACAAATACACCAAGCTCTAAATATCCTGAGGCTTGAGAAAGATGCCAACCTGTAACAATGCTGAAAAGAGGAATTAGTCAGGGGCTGCCTGTGGTGCAGTCAGGATGACAGTGACAGAAATGCTGTTCAGTACTCTTGCTTGCTTCTGTCTCTGTCAGGAAGAAGCTGCAAACTGGAAAGAAAACAAATGTAGCTTAAACAGTATTTCAGTATGTGATAGGGAGAATAAGTGACAAAGAGAATCTTGCTGTTCTAAATGTTTGTATCTCTGGACCATGTCTGAGTGAAGCAGTCATGGTCAGGCAGTCATGAGTCTACCTATTGTGTGTCTGTGGTTCTGTCTGCTACTACCTAGCATTCTTAAATAAGTATTGACAAGTTTATATGCATATTATATGATATATAATCTTATGAATGGCATTCCAAAAAATATTTTTGAAGGAAAATAAATCCTAACAATGGCAATTTCAGCAAGTAATTTTGGGTAATGCTGGTGACTTTGCTAAGAAGTCATGTTACATTATTTGAATATTATCCAATACCATTAGCTTGTATTGTCCATGTTTGAATGTTTGCTATAGCCTACATACTTACTATTAAACCTCTATCTTTTATTTAGTAAATAATTTTTTTAGATATTGTTAATGTTAAGTAAAGAGTATGAATAATATTGAAAGTATTTCAAGAGTAACTTAAGATTTCAGAAATTCCTGAGAATTCCTAGGAATCTGATTTATTGTCACTAGATTCCAAAGAAGAATATTTGTCAGCAATTTGGAAATGTTATGTGAACCACCTTGGGCTTGTATAAATAATGACAAACCTGATTTTACTTTTGCTAGTGGAAGTGGAATGTTTGTTAATCAGGCTGCCTCTGATTTATTATAACTGGATTTCAGTAAAGCATTTCACAGTCTCTTGTTACGTCTTATAACAAGTGGAGAAGATGGAAATATCTGAGCTGAATAATAGCACCATTAAGTAAATTTGTAGCTTGTTAAAACAACAATATCTAAAGTGTGCTGAATAATAGATCAGTATCATCTTGAAGTCATTATACTAGAAGTCAGCTCCATGGCTGTGATCTTGGCCATGTCCTCATGAATGGCTTGAAGGAAGCTGAAAAAAATCACTTTTCATATATGCACAGTATTATTAAACACACATAGAATATGTGAATAATATATTGGCTGATAAAGACTCAAAAACTTCCAGTAAAGTGGAAGAAGATATTCAGTTCAATCAGATGAAATTTAAGTCTAGCAGTTATATTTTAAAAACCTAGCTCTACAAGTACATAATGCATGAGCCTTAGATTACTGATAATTTATGTGGGAAAATAATCCTAGAAGTTTAAATTGACTAGACATTCAATATGAACTTACAGTGAGACAGAATTTCCAAGAAATCTAATGTGATCCTTAGTTTCATGAACATAAATAACATATCCATGCAAGGTATTCATATCTTTAGATTCTATGTGCATCAGACAATGTCTAGAGTATTATATTTAGTTTGGGAGTGTAACTGATAAGTGGGCGTAAATCCAGAAGATGATTAGAATAGAAAAAGTTTCTAGATATCAGACTGTCGGAGAACTGGAGCAGATTCACTGGATAAGGGAATACTGTTGGGGGAAGAACCATTGTTTTGATATATTAGAATGCAATCTTGCCTATGCATATGAACTGGAAACTACACTTAGCCCTAGGTAAATCAGGCTAATTAGTTAAGATTATAGGGAGATACATTGTAATTCAAATTGCAAAAGCATAATGGGAAAGGCTCTAAACTCCCTATCACTGAAGACATGCGGACAGGTTAGTTTTGCTGCCTCACAATCTACCTACTTTATTTTCCTGCATTTTCTGGTTGATTATATTAGGTGACATCAAAGTTTCTCTCATCAGGAAGAATCTAAGATTTTATGTAATAACCAATAATTAAACCTGAAAATGGAGAATATGAGCCTATCTGCCATGTTATTTACTCTCATTTGTTATAGTCAGATAACAACATTAGTGGTTAGTTATAATTAGTTATTAGCTAGTTATAGTCAGACTATAACATTTGTTATAGTCAGAAGAGTTTCATGGCCCTGAAAATCTCCTAAGAATACACCTATTCATCTCTTCCCCACTGAACCCCTGCCAATCACTGATTTTCTTTAACTGCTTCTATAGTTTTGCCTTTTCAAAAATGTCATATAGTTGGAATCATACAGTATGTAGCCTTTTTAGATTGCCTTCCTTCACTTAATAATACGCATTCAAACTTTCTCTGTCACACAACGATTTAGATTAGAAAAATATATTAGAAGTCTCAACAAATGAGAAGGGACTACATATCTTGACCTACAAAAGTGTCTACTCTCGGTAGAGTTAATTTACTTTGCTAAATCTTAATTTCTTCATTAGCAAAATAGAGTATAATAACATTTACCTTGGAATGTTGTTTGGAGGATCAGAGGTATTGTATAACAAATAACACTATAATAGTGGAATTGCTATTGTGAGACTATTGTAAAGGATCCAATGAGATAGGAAGTTATTGATAAAAAAGAAGAATGAAGGAATAATGCAAAGAAATAAAATAGTACTATCAGAAAGGCTTGTAGGTTTTCTTCCCTAGAGGGGCCAGAGTGGGCTCCTGTGGCACTTTTGCTTCTGTTTGGGAATGATTTAGGAGGAGAGACTTCATCAGTGATAGCTACTCCCATGATCTGTCCATGGAAGGTAGTATGTTAAGAAAGAGTAGACTGATATACTTTTAAATGTAAAGTAGTCAATAGCAAGAGGTTGGATTTAGAGGGAAATTTGGCTCAAGATTCACTGTATAAGAAGGTCTAGGATGGCCTGGGCAGTAGAATATGAAAGTGAGTATGTCCAAGCCCTCATGTGTTCACAGACAGTGTCAGTATTTTTCAGTAGGATGGGTGTTTTGCATACTCAGGTCTCCCATGGGTACTCAGGGTTTACGGCCATCTCCACCCCTGATACATTTTTTAATGTATTTTATTGCATGTTTTCTTACTTGAATGATGTACTAGATATTTTGTCTGTGCCCCACCCCCACCCCCCAACCCCAAGATCTGCTTTCTATCCTTCTCTACTCTGTTTTCTGTCCTGGAAGGGTTGATTTGTATGGACTACATCAATAGGTCCCATTCAGGTACAAGTATCTTTCCTAACTTGATGTCAAGTTCTACATTTAGGATACTTTCTTTAGTTCTGAGAGAGGGAGATGGTGAAATCTGTTATGCAGAAAGTATCCATAAGATTAATGAATTGTGGGAAGTCATAACAGATTGGATTGTATTACTACAGGTTCAATACCTATATTCAGTCGGTGCTTAAATAATATGTATGTTTATCATCACATGTTCCATTCTGAAAACAGAGCTGAAGGATTTTCGTTTTCTTCAAAGAGTAAGTGTTGCAAAACTAAAATTTTTTTCAGGTTTGTTAAAAGGATGACTGGGCTAAGACATTAACGATTTTTATTCCTCCATTGTTTTGCCTTTCATTTCCTTTTCTCTTCCCTCCCTCCTACTTTTATTTAGCACTGCTTGAATAATGTAAGATGAGTACTAGGATAAAAGCAAGGGTATCTGGAAGGCATAGATTTATCAGAAGGGGCTGCTGCCTAAGCAAAATTTGACACTAGCACTTGGACTCTTCCTTCCATTTGAATGATCTTCAGGTTATAGTCTTTAGATAACAACAGATAGATAAACAGAAACCTTTAGCTAGCTAACAATCAAAATCCTGAATAGGTATATTACATTTTATTAAACTCACAGTTACAACTTATGATATATATGTGATATTTTGCCAAGTTGGAAGTTATTTTTCCTAATTTCTTCTCCATTATTTATGTTACTAGTGTATTGCTATAATTGAGAAATAAAAGTTGTTTTAGCATTTGGGAGAAAAGTCCCCAGTAAGATCTTAATGTCTGTTTTGTTTGGGATCTAGAGAGCAAACTGATTCACTTCTAAATATCATTAAAATATTTAAATCAATTTCAGTTATCACTGATAGGAATTTTTAAGTAAAATGCTTCACAGAGACAGGCAAGGTCATAATATAGTCTAATGAAATTCCTTATTTCAATTACTGCAACTTATATTTTCCTACAGTTTTTGTCTCTCCTCTGTATGTCACTAGAGTAGCAGGTTTTCATTATGTTCATCTCTAATTTTTGATGAATAATTTCATTAATGATCCCCACATAAATGGCAAAGTATCTGTCTATCCATCCTCTAAGTATCTGTTCATCCATTCATTTGTGTGCCAGGAAATGTGTTAATGTGTGGGAAAGCAAGAAAAGAAACAAAATTGTTCCTGTCAAGTGAACTTGCAGAACTAATGAAAGAGACAGGCAAAAAAAATTGGCAAATAGTGTGATGTAGTTAGGCTGCTACTTTAGACTAGGGTGGTCAGTGAAGGATTTTTGGAAGGATATGAAAGCCTAGAGGTAGGATGCAGGGGTTTGGGGGGATGGTAAGTTGCCACTGAGCCAAATTATAACTTGGAGTTATCTGAGTGAATGGAGAGAGTAAGGAGGCTAGAGGCTGAAGCTTATTTGAGGCCGTAAAGTTCTGAGAGATCATGCCGTATTTGTGGAGGTGTAATGTACATCATTTAATACATCTGGAATTCAGGGGATTGATGAGAACCTTGATGTGCCCAAAGTTACAGGCAGGTGTCAGATCTTGAAAGTTCTCTTGTGAACTGGGAGAGTTTGCTTTTTAATTTTTTCCTATAAAACTCATTGGCAAGCCAGTGATGGGTGTTGAGCAGAGGAAAATTATCAAATATGTGTTTCAGAAGGCTTACTCTCAGGGCTGTGGAGAATAGATAGGAGGGGCCGTTAGACCATGAGTGAATGAGAGCAGGAACCAGGTCTGTTTGCTTAACACTGTGTCTCTAGGACCTTGTCAAGTGTCTGATGCATGGTATTCTTCCATCAGTATTTGTTAAATAAAGGAGTATACACAGAGATCATGTAGGACACTTTTGAAGTAATCCTGGTAAGAAATGGTGAAGGTAATTGGGAAGGATAAAAAGTGGATAATTTGGATCAGTGTTTTTCAAATTTTTCTAATAAAGACCTATATGAGGAAATATACAGGACTTGGTACATATATGCACAAACACCCACTCCTAAAACTAATGTTTTGCTAAATAGTATTTACTCTTACTACCTGTGGCACACAATTTTCTATCCTATGCCATACCATGTATTAATTTCCTAGAGTTGCTGTAATAAATATTACAGACTTGGTGGCTTAAACAAAAGAGTGTATTTTCTCACAATTCTAGAAGTCTGAGGTCAAAATGTCAGTAAGTTTGGCTTCTTTTGAGGACTATGAGGGAAGAATCTGTTCCAGACATCTCTCCTTGGTTTGTAGAAGAGGGTCTTCTTCCTGTATCTTTGTACAGTCTTACCTCTTTGCGTATCTGTGTCCCAGTCTTCTTTTCTTCATGAGAACACCATCTTGGATTAGGGCCCACCAATGTGACTTCATCTTACTCTAATTATCTCTTTAGGCCTTTTCTCTAAACATAGTCACATTCTGAGGTGATGAATGTTAGGACTTCAACATATGAATTTGGTGAGGGGCACAATAACACTATTTTGTGAAAAAAACAACCAAAGTCCATTGTGCATATTTGGATTCACTCGTTTTCCATTCTGTGTTTGTTTTTTAAATCTATATAATTACATGTATACACCTTTATAGCATCATGTAGAATAGTGTCTCTGTCCTAAAATGTCCTATGTTTCACCTATTCATTCTTCCCCTTCCCAAATCCCTGGTAATCACTGATGTTTTTAATATCTCCATAGTTTTCCCTTTTCCAGATTTCACATAGTTATAATCATACAGTATATGGTCTTTTCAGATTGGCTTCTTTCATGTAGTAATATTTTCTTTTTAAAATGTCATTTCTAAACTGTTGATCCTCATGATCAACTAAAGGATTGCTAACTTCTATATGGAAAACATTTGTGTAAGTAGCTACTATGGAGGTAGAACAGTCAGGACTTGGTGACTGTTAAGATATGGGGAGGAGAGGGGTCTGGGACTTAGGATGCAGTCTGTTATGAATATTCAACTGACATGCAGGTGTTAATTGAAGTCCTGGATGTCACTGGGTCCACCCATAAAGTGAAGAGAGAGTGAAAATGGAAGTGTTGAGGAATAAATCCTAGAGAGTATCAATTTCATAAGTGTCATAGTTTGTCTTGGGTTTAAATTTGAGTTGAGCACCTTTAGTTGTGTTGGCTTACTATTTTTCCCCTGTTAGCTGTTTGTTCATATGTTATATAAACATTTCTTATTTGTTTATTGATCTTTTCAATAGTTTGAGATAAAGCTTTCTTTAATAAAGGAAGTATTTGAAAACATAATAATGGACTATTTATCCTATTTGTCTTTTAGCTTTGTCTATGATATTAGTTGCTATGCAGAAATTCTAGATTTATATAGAATTAATTTTACCAGTGTATAACTTTATATTAATATTTCCTGAATTTTATGGCATGCTTACCAAGGCCTTCTCCACTCATATCACATAAAAAACATTCTTGAATGTTTTCTTAAAGTATATTTATTCTTTTGTTTAAGCTTTAAATTTGAAAATTGTATTATTCTGAAATAATGTTTATGTAAGTGGCAACATGGTTATCTGGTTTTGTCCATATGACCTGGCAAATGACCTAGCACTATTTATTAAAGAATTCTCTTTTTCCCTCTTATTTTAAATGATATATTTCTCACATACCAATATATAATGTGTATTTGGTTATTTCTGGTCTTCATTTTGTTTCAGTGGTCTTCCTGTCTACTCCTGACCAGAATTACATAATTTTAATTCATTTTATGATATATATTCAAGCTACTGAATTGGGCTAGTCTTTCACTCATATAGATTTCCATGGGTAGCTTCACTTATTCCATCTTCCAAGTGACCTTTCAGATAAATTGCCAGACCCTATCTCCACCTTAGAAATCCCACCCAAAACAAACACTTTGGAAATTTGATCAGATCTATAGTGAAATTATAAAGTAGAAATTTTGCCTTCTTTCCACTACTGATTCATCATATTCAAGGTAATTTTATTGGGTATCCATGTGGCTTTGGACAATGGTGACTGTCTAACATCTGCAAAAATTTCTTCCCTAACCCGTAAGAAAATATAAGAAAAGTAAATTCTATGCAAAACAATGCCCTTAGCAAACCTGACAGATAGAACATGCCAAAACTGAAAAAATAACTATCTGTAAAGGGTAATAAATGACCAAATTTCAGCAGGTGATCTTTCACTCCACCATCTCACATCCAAAGAAAAACCATGAGGAAGACAAAAGAGGGAGGCAAGCAAAGAGCTATCATGGTGACTTGGAAAGTCTTCTCAAAATATTATATCTTCCCTGAATCTGAAAGGAAACAAAACCAAAACTTGGAAACGTGTCTGTGAAAATCAGTGCAAGAGCTACAGGGCTGAGACTTCAGAGTTCCTAATTTAAAGGCACAGGCCCAGTTTACAAGGAGAGATGCAATTACATGGACAGACCTGATTTAAATAGGCAGTCTTCAAAATGCACAGCTTCCGTGGAGGGGGAAAAAAAAAAGCAAAGGGCTGGAAAGTGCTCCTTTGCAGTCTAGTAGTTAAGCAGAAATAGTAAAGAAAGGTGAGGGAGATTTTTAGAAAGGCAAGAAAAACAGAGAACAGTGAAATAGAGGACTGGAAACCCTTCCCGCAACATCAGAATAAACAAAAACTCCTTGCTAAAGTATCTTGGTTGCTATACTGACAGATGAGTGTGGTATTAATAATGTGAATACCAGAAAATACTCCAGTATCATAAAAATGAACAGAAGACAGATAAAGTCCATATACATATATTGCAGAAAATCAGTAAATGAAATTTCACACATAATTAAGAAAATTAACCACTCCTCACCTTGGTAAATGAAAACAAAGCAGAAGAAATCTGTAAGCCAGTAACTCTAAACAATTAAATATGCTCAAACAAGCATTTGAGGATTTTAGAAACTGTCGTTAATCAGAAGTTTGAAAGTAAAACAGAAGTGGGCAAAAGAAAACTGAAAAAAGAGCTTGAACTCAGGAAAGAAATAGAAAAAAAATATCTCATAAGTGAATAAAAAATTCCAATAATAAACTCAATAAATATTACAAATTCCAAGGATAAACTTGAAGAAAAGTTTATTAAGGTCTGTTGGGGAAAAAAAAAACAAAAACAACTCTAGACAAACAAAGAAATGAAGTGATATATAATCAAAAAAAAATGACATAATCAAAAAAGAACAAAAATGGTCAGAAAGAAAGCATGTCATTATGGTGACATTGGGGGACATTCCAGGTATGCTCCCAAGGCTGAAGACTGATTGGCCTGTGCTGTCTACAAAGCAGGTCTGTTTCCTTCACCTTTGCTTGGTGGTCAGCTTCTTACAAGACCTAGACTAAGACAGAAGATAGCTTTAGCTTCTTTTCAAGTCCATTCACATGTGAGTGAATCTTGTTTCAGCTCCTCTTTTCATAAAGTGAATCTGGGTCCAGAGCTTTACAAAGTATGGAACACTTAGTTCTTGGTAAGTTGTAGCAAATGAATTCCTATCTCTGCTTCCTTCTGAAATCAGAGCTCAGCAGGCCAAAAACCTTCATTCTTGCATTGCATTAGGTTGCTCTTTCATTTCTGCTCCATGGAGATGTGTATGTGTTTGTGCGTGTGTGTGTGCATGTGTGCTATTTTGAAATTTTTCAGTTTTATATTTTAAATACAGTTTTGTGTAGTAGGTAAGTCTGAAAATATGAACTGCAATTTAACTTGAAATTTCTCATTCCCTTTGAAAGCAGAATTTCAAACTTTTTATATATCCTGTATATTTTTTGTTAAGTTTATTCTTAAATAAACTTTTTGAACTTTAAAAAATATTAGTGTCTTCTCTCATCCATTGTAATTTCAAATAGGCTATTGTTTGTGCAAGGAAAAACTATTGAATTATATATATATATATATATATATATAAATAAAATTAGGTACCTTAATTTTTTTCTATTTTTCTAATAATTTTTATAGTATATTTGCTATTGTTTACACATGTGAAATTTTAACATCTGAAAATAATGCCATTTTTGCAAGATCTTTTCTAATGTCTGTACTTTATTCTTTTGGGTAAGTGGATTAACTGTAACTAAGCGTACTAACTGTAGCTTCAAGAAAGATATTGTTGTCTTATTCCTAACTTTTAATGAAAATAATTCAGTTAATGTTTTACCATATTGTATGATATAACATCTTTTTATTTTATTTAGATCCACTAGATTGTAGATTAATTAAAAAGTAATTTAAAACCTACATTAATTGAAAATTATTTGTACTTTAAACTTCATATTTTAACTGAAGCTTTTGTCATACTTTTGTTATAGAATCAAGATTTCTTATTTGAATATGAGCTACTGATTGGAGATTTACATCCTCTTTAGCATAAACCATACTCATAAAATATTGCATAAAATTATGTTTTTTAGGTACCTGGCATTTTAAGATATTTATGATTCATAGTATCTCTAAACTTTGACCTTTCCCCAACCAAAGAATTGAACTGAATTGCCTTAGAAACACTTTTTTGACACGTCTTATTGATTGTTGAAGCTTCTAATTTACGTATGTTGTTAAAGTTCAGTGTAAACAGTGTTTTACAACATAAAACTCTGTAGAATCAGCCATAATTGTATGTACATCCCCTTTTTCTTGAGCCTCCCTCCCCCACCCCATCCCGACCTTCTAGGTCATCACAGAGTGCCAGACTGGGATCTCTGTGCTATATAGCAACTTCCCACTAGCTATCCATTTGACACATGATAGTGTATATATGTCAATGCTACTTTCTCCATTTGCCCTACCCTTTCTATATATATGGAATCTAGAAAGATGATACTGATGAACCCATTTGCAGGGAAGGACTGAAGACACAGATCTAGAGAACAGACTTACCTATACAGCAGGGGAAGGAGAGGGTGGGACGAGTTTAAACTTTTTAAAAATTAGAAATGTCTATTGAATTTTAACATTCGTTATTTTAATTTTTGCACTGACTGTGATTTTTCTCAAAGTGAACTCTACAATGTTTTTAATATTGAGCTATACTTGCATTCTGGCATATCATCATTTGAATTTATTATTATAATATTTTATTAATATTTAAATATATTTGATTACATTATCATTTTGTTGTACACTGAAATCTTCTTGCTATCATATTATTTACGATTCTTGCATTGAAATTCACATGTGAAATTGGTGTACCTCTTAGCAAGGTGCCTTCTTCATAATTTGACAATTTTTATAATCTATTTAAGACACATAAACTTAAATGACAGTATTCTTTGAATTTTGTCATGCGTGGAATTTTCAAATAGATGTTTCCTACACTGAGAAGTTTCTTATTAATGATAATGGCATTGGAATCAATCATTGCCACCACATATTTCCACTCAACCTTCCTGACATTTCTCTAGTCTCTAGTGAGGAGCTTCTATCACTCACTCTTTAAGTAAATAAATGATGAATAAAATGAAATGTTATACTATATATCATCTGCTGAGTCAATGGTAGGACTGGGATAGTTTTTTTCTTATTCCGCATACACACATGTTCTCTTTTACACACACTTTCTCTCATATTATAACAGAAGATTAATACAAATTGAAATGATTACTGAGAGCTTTTCTCTCCAGTGGCGTTAAGTACACAGTTTTCTACTGACACTAGTGGAACTTCAGTGGGTTTGTCTCAGGTGATGATCCCAAGGATGGCATACTTTATGTTTTTAAAAATTGCTCTACTTGAGAAGACTTAATTTTCTTTACACAGGAGGTAGACTTAAATAAACATAAGAAAAAAGCAAATGATAAAGTTCTTGAACATTTAGATAAGGATACATCTTGATCATTTCTTTCCTCTGAAATGAACATTCTATTACATTTATTTATCCACTAATCCAAACTGTACTTTCTTTGTGGTAGTGATGAATCAGCTCTTAAATAATTATTAAACATTTATGATCTTTTTTCATCTAATCATTTTGTTTTCAGAGAGGACAACTGGGGACAGAGAGGATATATGGGCATATTGAAGACATTAGCAATGTATAAGAAGTGACAAATGCTTTTGAAAAAGACAAGTGGATGGATATACATTTAGTTATTACATTTCTGTTTTGAAAATAGAGTATTCTGTAATTGGCAGGTAATTTTCTACCTCTAGTGTAGGTGTGTAATTTCTTATTTTTGAGGTTGTTAAACATGCCATACAGTGATATTTTTGCCTAACAAGGGCCCACAGTTAAAGTACCTATATTTATTTTTAGAATCAAGCGTGGTATATTACCATGCAGACTTCATTTTGCATTTTTGTTAGGAGACATTATTAAACATTTCATATGTTGTAAATTATTTATAATGCTACTTCAGCAGCATCTTGAACTATTTGCTGATCTATATAGAAATTGCACTTCTGATCATAGTCTGCATACTCAAGAAAGGAAAATAAAACCTTACTGTGGTCTTTTTTAAAAAAAACAAATAATGAACTGAATTTATAAAATAGAAAGGAATCAGATTGTAATACACGTGACTGAGGTTAAAAAATTCAGAGCGAGATTGTAACTTAAAGTGAAAACAGATTTAAACATAGAAAAACCCAACAAAGCTACCTTGTTGTTAAACGAATAGCAGCAAATCTTGGCAGAAATTAGTCTTTAGTTGTTAACAAAGCTATGAAAAGAAGACATTGTGGTTTTAACAGAAGAAAACAGTTAAACCCAAAGTGGAAATATTAAATATTTTTTATTATTAATTATTTAAACATTAGAAAGGACACTGAATAATAAAATAATCTTTCATTATTTAGCTTCTTTCTCTTTAGGTTTATTGATATTTTCATATTTGCTACAATTTTCTTAAGGAAATTGCCAAGCACTTTCTTTAGCTGGGCTAACGTGGCTTTAATTGATCTGTTTTCTGGTTTCCCCAATTTATAATTAATAGCATGAAAAGAAAAACCCATCTGTACTGCACATCCCCAAGCAGCCATGGCCATATAATGCAGAATAGTGGATAAATATATCTTTACATTTCCATTCAGCAGTCCAATAATAATGACTTAAGTCTGTTGTCTGGCAGAACTCCCAGGTACTTATAAAAGAGACCAAGATCTCTGAAAATGATAGGTCCTTTCCAACACACTGTGCTGAAAATCTTGTCAATTGTAAAATAATTGTTAGCCATTGTGGGGTTTGGGGCAACAGGGATTTACATGACTATTGAGATAATTTTTTTAGAACTGTGTAGGGTATAGCCAACAGTTCTTGGCAGCATTTTAAACAGCATTAAGTTTCCTGGCAATGCCAAGGATCAGGTCCAGGGGAACTGACTCCGTCACTGTAATTATTTCTAAGCTTATTCTGTTCCAAAACAAAGCAACTTGAGGACAGGTCAGCTGTAAATTTTCTAAGACTGCTTCACATGCAAGGTCCTTGTGTGTTTCTCTTCTAGACACATTTGTTTGGACCAATTCAGATATGGTTTCTTTGATTTTTGTTACTTGGCACTATTGCTGCAGTCTTGGTCAAAGTCTGGAATTTTAAGATTTAATAGTCATAGGGGAATCGTGGCCTCAAATTCACTGTTCCATTGTATGAGAGATGTCAATATGTGAGCTTGTCTAAAGAATGGGTACTAACATCAAGGACAAGAATTGCTTCATATCAGTCCCAAACAGTCGTAAATGGTTTAATTTTTATGTGTGCACATGGGTGGAGAGGAGGAAGTTGAGTCTCCATTGATCTTAATGGGTATGGGAAGAGTTGACTATTCAGTGAATTTTACAATATGCTTAACAACTTAATGAGTTTTGGAATAAAAGGGAGCATGTAAATCATTGCAAGTTCACTGTTAAAGTTCAGTGTTCTTATCAGATAAAACTGCCATGACCCTGAAAGCAGTGACTGGAGGGACCACATCCTCTTACTTTTTATAGGGTGAACTGTAAACTTATCACATCTATGGAATACCCTGCCCCACCCACTACCCGCCATCCCAGGAAGGGGTTTGAGAAAGAATTCAGGCATTTGACAATACATACTGGCTAAAGACCTGTTCTCAAAACATGTTTTAAGGTAGGTTTTTCAAATTTCACACAAGTGGATATGCCTCAGATCTTACATACCAACTCAGGCAAACTTTGTACTTATGTGTTACACAACAGAACCATTTGGTTTATAGAAACTAATTTAGGCATAAGTCTTTAAAGGACAAGGGGTGCATTTATTGGAGACCTAAGTGTCAAAGATGGAGGCAACTACAGACAGAATTTAACCAACATTTTTTCATAAGCAAATACATCAAGGCACAGAGAAATTATATGACATGATTTGAGTCAGGGAGTTACTCAGAGTTACTCAGAATATAGATCTCCTAACTCTTGATGATGTTTCACTAGATTAGAAAAAAAGTAACAGGGTTAGAAGCAGCATGAAAATAAAGTTCAATTTTTTGTTGTTACAGTCAAGGCATCTTTATAGAGTACTTTCTCCCTTTGAATGTCATTATAGAGGCCATCTCTCTGTAGATACTCAGTATATATACTTTCCTGCTGACTTTCAGTCTCAGTGATTTGGAAAACAAAATATTTTCAGTGAACTTTTTTCCCTTCATATTGATAATATCACTTTATTTCTTTGTAGTACCTCATTATTGAAGGTCATCTTTTAAAATATTTTTTAAACAGTAGTAGAAATAACATTTATGATGTAGCTAACTTGAACTCTGGGACTTACTTATTTCAAAGGAATCACTTCACAATATAATTTACACTGTCTTATGTATTAAATCTGTTTGATCTATTTTTTCAGAAGTTCAAGGTCTTTTTCTATCTTTCTATTAAGCCTAGTTACACACATGACCCTGGTAATTGCCTCTGAAGGCATCAGTATTTTGAATTATGTAATCCAGTACACATATATCTGGTAAGCCACAGAGTTTTGCACTCCTGAGAAATGTAATTTTTTTTTTAATGATAGCCAAATGTTTTAGAAATGCACTGTCCAACATGGCAGTCACATAGTTAATTTAAATTGAAATTGTATAGAAATAAAACTTAGCATTCAGTTCCTCAATCACAGTAACCATATTTCAAGTGCTTAATAACCACATATGGCTAAAACTACTAAATTAGGTAGCATAGATATAGGACATTTCTATAATCTTAGAAAGTTCTATTAGACTGCTCTTCTCTAGAAGAATTAGTACTCCATCCCAAGATCCTTGCAATCAAAGTGCCTACTATACCTGAAGAATCATACATCAATTAGTAAATATCAATATATCAAGCATGTGAATTTTCTTAAATATTTTAAATTGAGAAACACATTAACACTTTTGGGCTGTTTTGTTGAACTTGTCACTTTCTAGCTGTGCAGTTTTGAAAAAAATTTACTCCCTATGCTTCTATTTCTATCTTTTAAAATAGAGAATATGATATTTGATAGTATTATTCTGAGAATGAAATGATATAATTCAGGTAAAATGCTTAGCACATTATCTGGTATATTGTAAGAAAATACTTAATTATCAAGAAAAGAAATGCAAGAAGGCAAAGTGGTTGTCTGAGGAGGCTTCACAAATAGCTGAGAAAAGAAGAGAAGTGAAAGGCAATGAGAAAGGCAAAGATATACCTAACTGAATGCAGAGTTCGAGAGAATAGCAAGGAGAGAAAAAGAAAGCTTTCTTAAGTAAACAATGCAAAGAAATAGAGGAAGACGATAGAATGGTGAAGACTAGAGATTTTTCTCAAGAAAATAGGAGATACCAAGGGAATATTTCACGCAAAGATGAGCACAATAAAGGACAGAAATGGCAAGGACCTAACTGAAGCAGAAGAGATTAAGAAGAGCTGAAAAGAATACAGAAAAACTGTACAAAAAATGTCTTAATGACCCAGACAACCATGATGGTTTGGTCACTCACTACAACCAGACATTGTGGAGTGTGAAGTCAAGTGGACCTTAGGAAGCATTACTATGAGGAAAGCTAGTGGAGGTGATGGATTTCCAGCTGAGGTATTTCAAATCCTAAAAGATAATGCTGTCAAAGTACAGCACTCAATAGGCCAGTAAATTTGGAAAATTTAGCAGCGGCCACAGGACTGGAAAAAGTCAGTTTTCATTCTAATTCCAAAGAAAGGCAATGCCAAAGAATGTTGAAACTACTGCACAATTGCACTCATTTCACATGCTAGCAAGATTATGTTCAAAATCCTTCAAGCTAGGCTTCAGCAGTATGTGAACTGAGAAATTCCAGATGCCCAAGCTAGATTTAGAAAAGGAAGAGGAACCAGAGATCCAATTGCCGACATCTGTTGAATCATAGAAAAAGCAAGGGAATTTTAGAAAAACATCCTCTTCTGCTTCATTGACTATGCTAAAGCCTTTGACTGGGTTCAGTGCAGTTCAGTTCTGTCGCTGTCGTGTCCGACTCTTTGTGACCCCATGAATCGCAGCATGCCAGGCATCCCTGTCCATCACCAACTCCCAGAGTCTACCCACTGTCCCATGTCCATCGAGTCAGTGATGCCATCCAACCGTCTCATCCTCTATCATCCCCTTCTCCTCCTGCCCCCAATCCTTCCCAGCATTAGGGTCTTTTCCAATGAGTCAACTCTTTGCATCAGGTGGCCAAAGTATTGGAGTTTCAGCTTCAACATCAGTCCTTCCAACTAACACCCAGGACTGATCTGCTTTAGGATGGACTAGTTGGATCTCCTTGCAGTCCAAGGGACTCTCAAGAGTCTTCTCTAACACCACTGTTCAAAAGCATCAATTCTTCGGTGCTCAGCTTTCTTCACCGTCCAACTCTCACATATGTGACCACTGGAAAAACAATAGCCTTGACTAGACGGACCTTTGTTGGCAAAGTAATGTCTCTGCTTTTAAATAAGCTATCTAGGTTGCTCATAATCTTCCTTCCAAGGAGTAAGCATCTTTTAATTTCGTGGCTGCAATCACCATCAGCAGTGATTTCGGAGCCCCCCAAAATAAAGTCAGCCACTGTTTCCACTGTTTCCCCATCTATTTCCCATGAAGTGATGGGACCAGATGCCATGATCTTAGCTTTCTGAACGTTGAGCTTTAAGCCAAATTTTTCACTCTCCTCTTTCACTTTCATCAAGAGGCTCTTTAGTTCTTCTTCACTTTCTGCCATAAGGGTGGTGTCATCTGCATATCTGAGGTTATTGATATTTCTCCCAGCAATCTTGATTCCAGCTTGTGTTTCATCCAGCCCAGCGTTTCTCATGATGTACTCTGCATATAAGTTAAATAAGCAGGGTGACAATATACAGTCATGACATATTCCTTTTCCTATTTGGAATCAGTCTGTTGTTCCATGTCCAGTTCTAACTGTTGCTTCCTGACCTGCATACAGGTTTCTCAAGAGACAGGTCAGATGGTCTGGTATTCCCATCTCTTTCAGAATTTTCCACAGTTTATTGTGATCCACACAGTCAAAGGATTTGGCCTAGTCAATAAAGCAGAAATAGATGTTTTTCTGGAACTCTCTTGCTTTTTTGGTGATCCAGCAGATGTTGGCAATTTGATCTCTGGTTCCTCTGCCTTTTCTAAAACCAGCTTGAACATCTGGAAGTTCACAGTTCATGTATTGCTGAAGCCTGGCTTGGAAAATTTTGAGCATTACTTTACTACCATATGAGATGAGTGCAATTGGGCAGTTGTTTGAGCATTCTTTGGCATTGCCTTTCTTTGGGATCGGGATGAAAACTGACCTTTTCCAGTCCTGTGGCCACTGCTGAGCTTTCCAGATTTGCTGGCGTATCGAGTGCAGCACTTTCACAGCATCACCTTTCAGGATTTGAAATAGCTCAGCTGGAATTCCATCACCTCCACGAGCTTTGTTCGTAGTGATGCTTTCTAAGGCCCACTTGACTTCACATTCCAGAATGCCTGGGTCTAGGTGAGTGATCACACCATCATGATTATCTGGGTCGTGAAGATCTTTTTTGTACAGTTCTTCTGTGTATTCTTGCCACCTCTTCTTAATATCTTCTGCTTCTGTTAGGTCCATACCCTTTCTGTCCTTTATAGAGCCCATCTTTGCATGAAATATTCCCTTGGTATCTCTAATTTTCTTGAAGAGATCTCTAGTCTTTCCCATTCTGTTGTTTTTCTGTGTTTCTTTGCATTGATTGCTGAGGAAGTCTTTCTTATCTCTCCTTGCTATTCTTTGGAACTTGGCATTCAGATGGGAATATCTTTCCTTTTCTCCTTTGCTTTTCACTTCTCTTCTTTTCCCAGCTATTTGTAAGGCCTCCTCAGACAGCCATTTTGCCTTTTTGCATTCCTTTTCCATGGGGATGGTCTTGATCCCTGTCTCCTGTACAATGTCATGAACCTCTGTCCATAGTTCATCAGGCACTCTGTCTATCAGATCTAGTCCCTTAAATCTATTTATCACTTCCACTATATAATCATAAGGGATTTGATTTAGGTCATTCCTGAATGGTCTAGTGGTTTTCCCTACTTTCTTCATTTTAAGTCTGAATTTGGCAATAAGGAGTTCATGATCTGAGCCATAGTCTGCTCCCGGTCTTGTTTTTGCTGACCTTATAGAGCTTCTCCATCTTTGGCTGCAAAGAATATAATCAATCTGATTTCGGTGTTGACCATCTGGTGATGCCCATGTGTAGAGTCTTCTCTTGTGTTGTTGGAAGAGGGTGTTTGCTATGACCAGTGCGTTCTCTTGGCAAGACTCTATTAGCCTTTGCCTTGCTTCATTCTGTACTCCAAGGCCAAATTTGCTGTTCCTCCAGTTGTTTCTTGACTTCCTACTTTCGCATTCCAGTCCCCTATAATGAAAAGGATATCTTTTTTGGGTGTTAGTTCTAAAAGGTCTTGTAGGTCTTCATAGAACCATTTGACTTCAGCTTCTTCAGCGTTACTGGTTGGGGCATAGATGTGGATTACCGTGATATTGAATGGTTTGTCTTGGAAATGAACAGAGATCATTCTGTCATTTTTGAGATTGCATCCAAGTACTGCATTTCAGACTCTTTTGTTGACCATGATGGCTACTCCATTTCTTCTAAGGGATTCCTGCCCACAGTAGTGAACATAATGGTCATCTGAGTTAAATTCACCCATTCCAGTTCATCTTAGTTCTCTGATTCCTAGAATATCGACATTCACTCTTGCCATCTCCTGTTTGACCACTTCCAATTTGCCTTGATTCATGGACCTAACATTCCAGGTTCCTATGCAATATTGGTGTTTACAGCATCAGCCTTTGCTTCTATCATCAGTCACATCCACAGCTGGGTATTGTGGATCACAACACACTACGAAAAATTCTTAAAGAGATGGGAATACCAGACTACCTTACCTGCCTCCTGAGAAACCTATATGCAGGACAAGAAGCAACAGTTAGAACCAGACATGGAACAACTGAGTTCAAAACTGGGAAAGGAGTATGTCAAGTCTGTATATTGTCACCTCGTTTATTTAACTTATATGCAGAGTACATCATGTGAAATTCTGGTTTGGATGACTCACAAGCTGGATCAAGATTGCCAGGAGAAATATCAACAACCTCAGGTATGCAGATGATAGCACCCTAATGGCAGAAAGTGAAGAGGAACTAAAGAGCCTCTTGGTGAAGGTAAAACAGGAGAGTGGAAAAGCTGGCTTAAAAATCAACATGCAAAAAAACAAACAAACAACAACAACAAAAAACTTAACATTCAAAAAACGAAGATCATGGCATCCAGTCCCATCATTTCATGGCAAATAGATGGGGAAACAATGAAAAAAAAGTGACAGACTTTATTTTCTTGGGCTCCAAAATCACTGCAGACAGTGACCGCAGCCATGAAATTAAAAGACACTGGCTCCTTGGAAGAAAAGTTGTGACCATCCTAGACTGTGTATTAAAAAGCAGACATAACTTTGCTGACAAAGGTCTGTCTAGTCAAAGCTATGATTTTTCCAGTTGTCATGTACAGGTGTGAGAGTTGGACCATAAAGAAAGCTGAGTGCCAAAGAATTGATGATTTGAAACCACGGTGCTGGAGAAGACTCTTGAGACTCCCTTGGATAGCAAGGAGAGCAAACCAGTCAGTCCTAAAGGAAACGAACCCTGAATATTCATTGGAAGGAATGATTTTGAAGCCCTAATACTTTGGCCACCTGATGTGAAGGGCCTACTCAATGGAAAAGACCCTGATTGATTGAAGGCAAGAAGAAAGATTGAAGGCAAGAAGACAAGGGGGTAACAGAGAATGAGATGTTTGGATGCATCATTAACCCAATGGATATGAGTTTGAGCAAACTCCAGGAGATAGTGAGAGACAGAGAGTCAGATGTGCTGCAGCTCATGAGATCGCAGAGTTGGACACAGATTAGCACTGAACAACAACACTAATCAGTTCTCAAATTACTGCCCTTCCCCAATATACGCAAATACTTAGTAACTTAATGAAAATATCTTTTTATATTACAACATATTTTCTTAGAAAACTCAAAAGTTAAAAAAAGCAATGAGGAATTCTCAATAATACAAAATAGAATCTACATCTTAAGGCATTCATCATCCACACAGTATTTTAGTAATACTTTGAAAGTTTTGCTTTTATGCTTGTATATAATTTAGTTTCTGGACCTAATTGTAGTTTATTTTGGGGGAGTAGAGTATGTGTATATTAGCAGGGACATTGTGAGTAAAAGTTAACATAGTTTGAGATTCTGTTTCAAAAGCAATACATCTTGAAGTATTTATTTGAATTCATTCCATGACAGTAGTTGCTATAGACTGAATGTGTCTCTAAAAAATTTGTGTGTTGATAAGCTAACCCCCAATGTGCTGATATTAAGAAATCAGGCCTTTGGGAAGTGATTATGCCTTGCAGGTGGATTACTCATAAATGGAATTAGTGTCTTTATAAAAGCCCTAGAGAACTTCCTTACACTTTCTGTACTGTGAGGACCTGGAGAGAAAATGTGTGTGTGTGTGTGTGTGTGTGTGTGTGTGTGTGTATATTTTCCCACATCCCCCTGCTGCTCTAAGATTTTTTTTTGTCTTTCATTTATAGCAGCGATTTGACTATGATGTATCTAGATGCTGTATTATGAGTATTGACCCTGATTTGAAGGTTCCTAAATCTGTGGCTTGTTGACTTTTGTCAGTTTGGGAAAATTTTGGTTATTAGCTTGTTCTAAAATTCCTCTGTATCAGTATAGTTCAGTTCACTGCTCAGTTGTGTCCAACTGGCAATCACATGCACTGCAACACGCCAGGCTTCCCTATCCATCACCAACTCCTGCAGTCCAAGGGACTCTTCTTTTTCTCTAACACCACAGTTCAAAAACATCACTTCTTTGGCACTTAGCTTTCTTTATGGTTCAACTCTCCCATCCATACTTGACTACTGGAAAAACCATAGCTTTGACTAGATGGACCTTTGTTGGCAAAGTAATGTCTCTGCTTTTTAATATGCTGTCTAGGTTGGTAATGGCTTTTCTCCCAAGGAGCAAGCAACTTTTAATTTCATGGCTGCAGTCACTGTCTGAGGTGATTTTGGAGTCAAAAAAAATAAAGTCTCTCACTGTTTTCATTGTTTCCCCACCCATTTGCCATGAAGTGATAGGACCAGATGCCATGATCTTAGTTTTCTGAATGTTGACTTTAAGCCAACTTTTTCACTCTCCTCTTTCATTTTTATCAAGAGGCTCTTTAGTTCTTCACTTTCTGCCATAAGGGTGGTATCATCTGCATATCTGATGTTGTTGATATTTCTATCACCAATCTTGATTCCAACTTATGCTTCATCCAGCCTGGCATTTTGCATGATGTACTCTGAATAGAAGTTAAATAAGCAGGGTGACAATATACAGCCTTGATGTACTCCTTTCCCGATTTGGAACCAATCTGTTTTCCCATGTCCAGTTCTAACTGTTGCTTCTTGACCTGCATACAGATTTCTCAAGAGGCAGGTCAAGTGGTCTGGTATTACCATCTCTTGAAGAATTTTCCACAGTTTGGTGTGATCCACACTGTCAAAGGCTTTGGCGTAGTCAATAAAGCAGAAGTAGATATTTTTATGGCACACTCTTGCTTTTTTGATGATCCAATGGTTGTTGGTAATTTGATCTCTGGCTCCTCCGCCTTTTGTAAATCCAGCTTGAACATCTGGAATTTCACTGTTCACAGAGAAGCCTGGCTTGGAGAATTTTAAACATTACTTTGCTAGTATGTGAGAAGAGTGTAATCGTGTTCTACCTCACCTCTGGCAATCACTAATCTTTTTATTGTCTTCATAATTTTGCCTTCTCCAGAATATTATGTTGTTGGAGTCATACTATATGTAGCCTTCCAAGATTGACTACTTTCAGTTAGTAATATGTACTTATGGATCCCCTATTTAGTTTCATGACTTTCTAGCCCATTTCTACCACTAATATTCCATTTTCTGGGCATACCACATCTTGCATCCAAACATCTTGGACATCTTGGTTGCTTCCAATTTTTGGTGGTTATAAATAAATCTGCTATAAACATCAATGGGCAGATTTTTGTGTAGGCATAACTTTTCAGCTCCTTAGTGTGCATAATAAGGAGCATGTTTGCTGTATTTTATGGTAAGAGTACATTTAGTTTTGTAAAAGCTGCCAACTTGTCTTCCAAAGTATCTGTACCATTTTGCATTCCTACCAGCAATGAATGAGAGTTCCTGTTGCTTCACATCCTCATTAACATTTTGTATTGTCAATTTTTCTGGATTTGGCCATACTAATAGGTGTGTAATGCTATCTCATTGTTTCTCTGACATATGATTTGGGACATCTTTTTATAGGCTTATTTGACACCCATATTGTATATCTTCTTTTTTGAGGTGTCTATTAAGATCTTACTCCTTGGAAGCAAAGCTATGACCAACATAGACAGCGTATTAAAAAGCAGAGACATTACTTTGCCAACAAAGGTCCGTCTAGTCAAGGCTATGGTTTCTCCAGTAGTCATGTATGGATGTGAGAGTTGGACTATAAAGAAAACTGAGTGCCAAAGAATTGATGCTTTTGAACTGTGGTGTTGGAGAAGACTCTTGAGAGTCCCTTGGACTGCAAGGAGATCCAATCAGTCCATCCTAAAGGAGATCAGTCCTGAGTGTTCATTGGAAGGACTGATGTTGAGGCTGAAAGTCCAAAACTTTGGCCACCTGGTGTGAAGAACTGACTCATTGGAAAAGACCTTGATCCTGGGAAATACTGAAGTTGGGAGGAGAAGGGGGTGACAGAGGATGGGATGGTTGGATGGTATTACCGACTCAATGGACATGAGTTTGGGTAAACTCTGGGAGCTGGTGATGGACAGGGAGGCCTGGCATGCTGCAGTCCATGGGGTCACAAAGAGTTGGACACGACTGAGCGACTGAACTGATTAAGATCTTTGGCCTATGTTTTAATCAAGTTTTTTTTTCCTCTTGTTGATTAATTGTTGAGTTTTAAGCATTCTTTGTATATTTTAAATAAAAGTTATTTATCAGATGTCTTTTGCAAATATTTTCTCCTTGCTTGTGGCTTGTTTTCTAATTCTGTAGACACTATCTTTTGCAGAGCATAAGTTTTTAATGAAGTCCGGTTTATTGATTATTTATTTATTATATCTTTGGTGTTGTATCTGAAATGTTATCTTCAAACCTAAGGTCATCTGGATTTTCTCCTTTGTTATCTTCTAGGAGCTTTATAGTCTTGCATTTTATATTTATGTCTATGATCCACTTTTGAGTTTTTGTGAAAGATGTAAGGTCTGTCCCCAGATTCTTTTTTTTTTTTCCCATATATGAATGTCAAGTTGTTCCAGCATCATTTGTTGAAGAGACTATCTTTGCTGTTTTGCCTCACCTTTACTTTGCTTCTTTGTCAAAGATCAGTTGACAGTATTTATGAGGGCCTTTTCTGGGCTCTCTATTTTGTTTCACTGATAGTTTATCCTTTTTGCCAATACCACAGTGTCTTGATAATAACAGCTTTATAGTGAGTCTTGAAGTCAGATAGCATCAGTCCCTAAAGTTTGTTCTTCTCCTTCAATATTATTAATACATCAGTCATTCTGGGTCTTTTACAGACCCAATGCAATCCCTATCAAAATTTCAGTGACATTTTTACAGAAATAGAGCAGACAATTTTACTGTTTGTATGGAATCACAAAATACCCCGAATAGCCAAAATAATCTTGAAAAAGAAGAACAGTTCTGTGGAGGCATCACCTGTCCTGATTTTAAGCGAAATTACAAAGCTATAATAATTGAAATCTGACCTGTCTCTTGAGAAACCTGTATGCAGGTCAGGAAGCAACAGTTAGAACTGGACATGGAACAACAGACAGGTTCCAAATAGGAAAAGGAGTACGTCAAGGCTGTATATTGTCACCCTGCTTATTTAACTTATATGCAGAGTACATCATGGGAAACTCTGGGCTGGAAGAAACACAAGCTGGAATCAAGATTGTCGGGAGAAATATCAATAACCTCAGATATGCGGATGACACCACCCTTATGGCAGAAAGTGAAGAAGAACTAAAGAGCCTTTTGATGAAGGTGAAAGAGGAGAGTGAAAAACTTGGCTTAAAGCTCAACATTCAGAAAACTAAGATCATGGCATCTGGTCCCATCACTTCAAGGGAAATAGATGGGGAAACAGTGGAAACAGTGTCAGAATTTATTTTTTTAGGCTCCAGAATCACTGCTGATGGTGATTGCAGCCATGAAATTAAAAGATGCTTCCTCCTTGGAAGGAAGGTTATGGCCAACCTAGATAGCACATTTAAAAGCAGAGACATTACTTTGCCAACAAAGGTCCATCTAGTCAAGGCTATGGTTTTTCCAGTGGTCATGTATGGATGTGAGAGTTGGACGGTGAAGAAAGCTGAGTGCCGAAGAATTGATGCTTTTGAACTGTGGTGTTGGAGAAGACTCTTGAGAGTCCCTTGGACTGCAAAGAGATCCAATCAATCCATCCTAAAAGAGATCAATCCTGGGTGTTCATTGGAAGGACTGATGTTGAAGCTGAAACTCCAAAACTTTGGCCACCTCATGCGAAGAGTTGACTCATTGGAAAAGACCCTAATGCTGGGTAGGATTGGGGGCGGGAGGAGAAGGGGACGACAGAGGATGAGATGGTTGGATGGCATCACTGACTCGATGGACATGGGTTTGGGGAGACTCCGGGAGTTGGTGATGGACAGAGAGGCCTGGCGTGCTGCAATTCATGGGGTCGCAAAGAGTCGGACATGACTGAGCGACTGAACTGAACTGAATAATCGAAACAGTGTGGAACAGCGATAAAATAGATATATAGATCAATAGAACATAATGAAAGTAAGAAAGTGAAAGTTGCTCAGTCGTGTCCAACTATTTGCCACCCCATGGACTACACAGCCCATGGGGAATTCTCCAGACCAGAATACTGGAGTGGGATGGGAGTGGGTAGCCATTTCCTTCTCCAGGGGATCTTCCCAACCCAAGGATCAAACCCAGATCTCCCTCATTGCAGGAGGATTCATTACCAGTTGAGCCACCAGGGAAACCCAAATAGAACATAATAGAGAAACCAAAAATAAACCCATGCTTATATGGCCAATCAACTTATGACAAAGGAGGCAAGAATGTACAATCAGGACAGGATAGTCTTTTCAATAAATGATGTTGGGAAAACTGGGCAGACTTGTGATGTGAGAAAAATGGAACTGGACCATTATCTTGCATCATACATAAAAAATCAACTCAAAATGGATAAACCTTGGACATAAGATCTGAAACCATACAGCTTCTAGACAAAGCAATAAAGGGTAAGACTCTTGATGCTGGTCTTGTCAGTGGGTTTATTTTGGATTTCAGCAACAAAAGAAAGAGTAAAACAAGTGGGACTCCATTAACCCAAAACTTTTTGTACAGCAAAGGAAATCATAAATAAAGTGAAAAGGTGACCTAAAGAATGGAAGAAAATATTTGCAAATCATTTATCTGATAAGGTGTTAATATTGAAAATGTAGAAAAAACTCACATAACTCAATAGAAAATGAAAACCCAATTAAAAATGGGCAGAGGAACTGAATAGACATTTCCTAAAGAAGACATACAAATGGCCAACAGGTATATGAAAAGGTATTCAGCATCACTAATTATCAGGGAAATGAAAATCACAATGTTATCATGGTTATTACCAAAATGACAAGAAATTATGGCTCTAAATCTCATACCTGTTAGCATGGTTATTATCAAAAAGACAAGAACTAAGTATTGATAAGGATATGGAGAACAGGGAATCCTCGAGCAATCTTCATGGGAATAGAAAGTGGTGTAGTCACTATGGAAAACATTGTATAAGCTCTTCAAAAAATTGAAAGCATTACTACCATATGATCCAGCGATTTCACTTCTGGGTATTTACCCAAGGAAAATGAAAGCATTAACTTGAAAAGATATCTGCACCACCAGTTTCATTGCATTATTATTTACAATAGCCAAAACAGAGAATAAGCTAAGTATCCACTGACAGATTAGTGAATAAAGAGAATGCGGTGTGTCTGTGTATGTGTAATACATATATATATATATAAATATCATTATATACATTATAAATATGTATGAATATTATTCAGCCATAAAAGAGAAAGAAATCCTGCCATTTATGACAACATGGATAGACCTTGAGGGCATTATAATAAGTGAAATATGTCAGAGAAAGAAAAATACATATGATCTTATTTATATTAATATAGGAACCCTATAAAGAAAAAACTAGCAAACAAACAAAATGAAACTCATAGATAGATACAAAGAACAGTTTGGTGATTGTCGGGGGAAAGATGGGCGGGATGGGAAATGAGTGAAGTGGGTGAAGGTGGTCAAAAATTTATAAATTTCCAGTTATAAAATAAATAAGTCCTTGGATATTTATAGCATGGTGAATATAGTTTACAACATTGTGTTGTATATTTGAAAGTTACCAAGACAGTAGATTTTAAAAGTTCTCATCATAAGAAAAAAACTTCTATGACAAACCTAGACAGCATATTAAAAAGCAGAGACATCATTTTGCCAACAAAAGTCCATCTAGTCAAAGTTATGGTTTTTCCAGTAGTCATATACAGATGTGAGAGTTGGACCATGAAGACAGTTGAACACTGGAAAAATGATGCTTTCAATCTGTGGTGCTGAAGAAGATGCTTGAGAGTTCCTTGGTCAGCAAGGAGATCAAACCAGTCAATCCTAAAGGAAATAAACCTGAATATTCATTGGAAGGACTGATGCTGAAGCTGAAGTTCCAGAACTTTGGCTATCTGATGTGAAGGGCCAACTTATTGGAAAAGACTGATGCTGGGAAAGATTGAGGGCAGGAGGAGAAGGGGGCAACAGAGGATGAGATGCTTGGATGGCATCATCAACTCAATGGACATGAGTTTGAGAAAACTCTGGGAGATGGTGAAAGACAGGGAAGTCTGCTGTGCTGCAATCTATGGAGTCTCAAAGAGTCAGACATGACTGACTTAGTGACTGAACAATAACAACAATTATGTGTAGTGATGGATGTTAACTAATCTTATTGTGGTAATCATTTTGAATTAATATACATATCAAATCATTATGTTGCATACCAAAGTAAATACAATGTTATATGTCAATTACATCTCAATTAAAAAAAATACTAAGAAATAAGCTTGACATGAAATTGAAACTTAGGAAAGTTCGGCAACTTGCCATGGCACAAGACAAATAAGACTAATAGGTAGTCCTAGAATTCAAGTCAGGTGTTTTGATTCTGCTCTTAACATCAACCATAGCCTGAGATGTGTTTCATATTCAGTTTTGGATTCTGAGCATCATTAAAGTATTCCTTTTAAACTCTGTTGACTTAAACATGCATTTTCTTTCCCTATTAATATGTTTTGTGGTTAAAAAACACTGAGCATTTTAAAATAACATAATAGAAGTGCTTATTGTCCTGAAATTGACATAGATTTGTACACAGCTTGTACCTTTTTCCATTTCACTTTGGTTGAATAATATAAAAACTTGTACTGACTCATTGTCTATAGGAATCTTGGGCACTGGCTTCCCTCATGAATAGATGCTAAACAATCATTTAACTTAGAGTCTTGGAACACTATTCTGAGTTAGTATTGTCACACTCTCAATCATCTGTAACTTTATAGTCACAGTGCTGCAGATAGGTAAGAAGATATTCAACCTATACACTTCTGATATTTTAAACTTCTAAATCTTAATCTTCTAGGAAGCTGTTTTTAAAGATGCATAAATAGAGGATGCATGTGGGGCATCTTATACTCAGGCAAATCTTACATTCTCTTTGGGTATATTTTATATTTCAGTATAGAGGTAGAAAGCAGCAGAAGAGTTCATCTTTGTGAATTGCACAGAATATACTTCATGGGATTTGCACAATCGTATGAACTCATGGCATCCATAGGTGGGGCAATGATAATCCTATATTGTGAAACTTTTAAGATCATTTCCATTGAATGATTTCATTAGCATGCTACATCTTAGATGATACTTGTTAATGACTTAAATACTTTTAAAATGTTTTTGCTTTCATTATCCCACTGTATCTTCATAAATACTCTGACAAATAAGCAGAATGAATCAAATTCCCTATTTCAGAGTTGAGGGCAGGGACATTGTTACTTGCCCAATACAACAATGCTGGGAACTCGGTAGAATTATAACTTGAACCCAGGTCTTCTGAGTTTTTCTTCTTGACTTTTCTATTTCCCTTACAAATCACTGTCTCTGATATGTAAGGCAACTGAGCAAGGTCTCTTTGGAGGCTAAAATTTTGTCTAAGCACTGAAAGATGAGCGGGTGTGCATGATGTCGCTTCAGTTGAGTCCAACTCTTTCTGACCCTATGGACTGTACCCCTTCAAGCTGCTCTGTCCATGGGATTCTCCAAGCAAGAATACTGGAGTGAGTTGTCATGCCCTCCTCCAGGGGATCTTCCAGACCCAGGAATCAAACCTGCAACTCTTGTGGCTCCTATATCACAGGTGGATTCTTTACCTCTGGGCCATCAGGGAAGCCCCAAACCAGCAGAAGAGATGATTTTGGCCGTAAGAACTGTCCCATGCCACTCAAATTGTAAGATGATTTTGTGTCTTCCCCCTGGTTTCTTCTCTATTTCATTAATTGGAGCTCCTGGAAAAATGCCTCTGTCGTCAATGTGATAGAAAGTCTCTCCTGGACTTTTTGTTTCAATAAAGCTTTCCCCGGGGGAAATTCAAAACAATCATTTGCCCTCTTGGAGCAAATATCAGTTAAGATTCTTAAAAATTCTTTTTCTCAGAGAGGAGGCCCTGAAACTTTCTTAAAGAAACACATGAGGGAGACTAATATTGAGCAGGGCAAGGGAAATGCAGCTTGTGAGTCATAAATATTTACATTTCTTGGAGGCTCTGCGGAAGATTAAGAGGGTTGAACAGCATGACTTTATGTGAGGAGGTTGGCAGCACATTCTCTGAAATAGCTGAGGTGATACTGCTCAGGCCTCCAGCAATAATATAAATAACTTTCTGAAAGGTATTTTCTGAGTTGTTCAAGGCTCCCTGGGTCCCTTTAAATCTCTTTTTCAGCTTTGATTTATCCTGCTTTTGTCATTTAAGGACCATGGTTTGATCCAACCCCATCATTGAGGAGAATTTTAACAAATTTCCATAGCATAGCCTCAGACACGTGAAAATCAGAAATATCAAGCAGAAAATTCATTCATTTATTTGTCTTCAGCTGAATTGCTTAAAAACTGATAATAAAGACAAAAGAGAATGTACTGGAATTTAGTATCCTTTGCTTGACTAGGGTTCAATTAGAATTTTAATTTATCTTTTTTAAAATTTGCATAACAAGGTTATAAATGATGAGGAGCTAGAGCCAGACGCCTTGGCTCCAAGGTTTGCAATTCAAGTAGGGAGTATTTTGCAAGAGAGAAAGGGAGGTGGGGAGAATTCACTGTTCTTATAATATGCATAGCTTGCTGAAACCTGAGTTTCCTAGATTGTCTTCCTTGAGCTCCCATATCTGTAAGAATAAAGGAAAAGCAGGAGGTTGCACAGCAGACTTGGAGAGCAGATTAGCTTTCTTAGCAGGGGTAAAGACCATCCCCAAAGCAGGAACATTCCTGTCATGCCAGCTGCTGGCTGGTGTTTCCCTGTGCTATAGGCTCTGGACAGGAAAGAGATACACTGATGCAGAGGAATACTATAGGCTTATATTTTCTAACATCCTCTTCATTCAGAAATAGATAATAGCTGGAAACTGCACTCTGTGACCATAACTGTTGCTTCAAAGATACAGACAAGTTTGTGCAAAGTAGGGGGAATTTCTCCTCATAAATCTTTTATTCCCATTTAAGTTTCTTGCTGCATTCTAACAAGGAGTCTCTGACCCAACTGTGGTATGCTCTTATCTGTCTTCTTAATTGTGGAAGTAAGAAGACATGCATACTTTAAAAAAAAGAACAAAATTTTTATGTGATTTTGACATGTTCCTCATTGCTTTATGTCTGCCTAAATTTACCTGTCTGAATCCCATGATTCAGGTCTAATCCTTAGGTCTAATCCTAACATTTAACTTGTAGTTGCTGCTGTGAGCTGAATTTGCTGCAATGGACTGCTCTTTGGATCAGTACTTGCCTCTTTAATAGTGACTTTCCTAACTTTGTCCTCAAAGAGGTCACCAGGAGCTTCAGGAACATGGGGAGACCTTGGGGGGAAATATATTTGGTGGGGAGCACTTTGGGGACATTCCAAATATCACATAAAGTTGACCACTTATTCTACCTAAGCATAAGATGGTCTTTGTGCTAAACTTTCTGAGGTCTAATGTATTGACAAAATGATTGAAAGAGCAGACCAAATGTGAATGCCTTGGTTTAATCCAGCCTGAGGCAAGGGATCTCTCTGGAAATTGCCATTTGGCTTTCCAATACATTAAAGCCTCTAGATCTGTTCTTTGCTGCTTTTCACTTTCAATTTCACCTTGACACTTCTGTTAATTTTGGCTAGGAAACCCAGTTACCAAGCTTCAGATGAGATGGAGTTAAAAGTAGATATGCTCAAGCTGTATTAAACTTTGGGTAAGGAAAAGCTGCTGTTCATCAGGGACTGTCTGGGGAGTGAGCACTCTTGAAATTCGGCTGTTTCCCAACCAGCAGCTGCAATGAGGAGTCAGGGGCTTCTGACTTCTGCTCTCGGCATCATCGCTTCGTTCACCTGTGACTGGGGCAGGCCTCTTACAAGCATCTCAGATACCAAGCTATGATAGCTCAGGTATCAGCAGGAAGGGAAAAGGGGAACAATTCCTCTGAGTTATCCAAGTGCTGTTTTCTTTTTTACCTTGGTGAGCATCTGAAAAAAACTCCTAGTCTTTCACTCTTGGGAAAAGTGATCCTCTATGCTGATCTCACATAAGATAAGGGAAGACAATGTCCCCTGTCCATCTGTGTCCTCTTGTTTCCTGGAGATAGTTCTAGGGGAACAAGGCAGAGATTGAGATCCATGTTTACTAAACTATGATACACAAGCAACAGGTGACATGCAAAATGACTTCAGGTAGTACCAAGACAACCTTTCATATATTATATTTAAAAGAATTATGCCTTTCTTTTTATAGCAACTTCTAATTTCTGTAAATGAAATGAATTTATAATTTATGATTATAATGGAAATTTCCTTTTAAAAGAAACGCATTTCAGTTTAAAAAGGGAATCACTTTAAGTAAAAGTTTTAGAGGAATAATAGTATAATTAGTATGCTGATAAGACAATATTTATGAAGTTTGGTATGTGAATGACTGAAGTTTAGCAAGTTTCGACTCCCACAGGCCAGGGCAGAGTGGACCCAGAGGAAAAATAATTGGGACCTTCTTAATTTAATTTTTTTTATGTAAATCTGTAGATCATGAATGTTATGTGGAGGCTAGCAGTTTGATTCTTCACGGGTCTCTCAAAATTTTAGTTCTTAAAAGATGCCATTATTAGAAATAATGTTATAAAAGTAAAACCCACAACGTGGATTTTAAAAGGAGGAAGAGGTCATGCCTAAGTCTGGGCTTTTAATGTTTGGTCTTGATTATTCTGTTGAGTACTTAGAGCTCATTCTGAAACATTGAGCTGTGAGAGGCCATTTGGTCTCCTTGATTTAGTGCCTCTGAATCCTTTCATCTCTATGCCTCGAGCTAATACTGTTTTCCTACTTTCAGTTCAACTGTCTAATTCCCTGGGAGTCTTTCTGAAATCACAAATAATAAAAGGCAAGTGCTATTATTTGGTAATTAGAAGAGAAAATTTACAGAGAAGAAAATAGAAATTCATGCTTTGCATTTATTTATTCATTTAAAAATAGCTCTAAAAGATTTTTAGTTTTTTGGAGACACTCATATTGAGGAAAACATTAGGAATAATGCAGTTCAATCATCATTTCTATTGTAGAGAGTATGTTATTAACAGGATCCAAAATGTGTTAATATTATTTTGTGGGAAGAGCTATGGAGTTAGATATATGTGTATGTGATTCTTGGTTTTTCTTCCTTCTAGCTATATGATCTTATACACATCCCTCCAAGCCACAATTTCCCAAACTATGAAATGGGGAAACGTGATATTTGTTTTGTGAAATTGTTGTGGATTAATTTAAGAAAGATGTAAGAAGAGCTTATCATCTAAGTGGAGTACTTTTTTCTTTTACCTTTTCCTAGAAGTGGAATCTCTCAGTTTGGCTCTTTACTTCAGACTAATCAATTATATGCTTTTATTTAATTGCATCTTAGTTCTGCTTCCATAAATCTGTTATGTTAGGGACAATGTCTTCCTGTTTGTATTATCAGCAGCATTAGGCTCAGAGTCAGTACTCAGTATTCACCAACCGATCAGAGGAGGATAAGGCGACAGGCTTAGGAAACAGCATTCTTACTGCTTTGTGGACTGGATGAGACTACCCAGATCTCTTAGAGCAGTGATCTGTCTCTGGCATGCCTTGTGGTGGCAAGCAGTGACACTTTCTCAGGGAGCTGACCTTGTAAGGCAAAGAGATTCACCAACATCTCTTAACATAGTACTTAATGTTTTGGTGCCCTAGGCAACTGGCAGTTTCTTTCAGGCATCTAACTTCAAAATTGTCTTGCAATTTGAAGCCTCTTTCTCTTATTCTGACTACCATGAAGACAGTGAGTTATTTAATCAGTGTCTTTTGCAAAATGTTTCTTTCGTATTCTTGAAATCTATTATTGTTACCTCACTCTCAAGATTTCTTTTCTTTTCCATGCACTGTAACTCTAGAGACAGCAGAAGCACTGAACCTGTTTTCTGGCAACTCAACATCTGATTCAGGATTCAGTTCCTATTGGTATTGGCTGCAATGAAATCAGCTGTTTCAATACAGGGAAATATTTGAAATCATGTGTCTTTTGGGCATTGGTTGGGTGGGACAGCAATGTCACTAGACAGTTGGAATAATTTGTTTCTCTTGTAAATCTGAAGTTTTGAATTCATCTTGTAATTAAACCTCAATTTACTGAGATTTTAAAAATATGAAACATTTACTGAAATGTCCTTAGGAGGGGCTTTCTATGTTTGCTGATTTCCTATAAACTTAAAACCAGTTATAGGATTTAGTAGTTCAGAGAAGTCATGTAACATATTCTAAAGTTACTACATTCTCTTCTATATGCATTTAGACATATCATTTTATCCTTTCTATCACAGTTTACTCACCAAATATATCTTAAACAGATATAGCTGTTGTAATTTCACTAATAGATTATCTTAGAACTTTTCTTGTATCCTGCAAATAGATGTATACAAAAAATTACAAAATAAAATTTTATTCCACAGAAATATCTGTCACTGTGTCTCCAAGCAGACCATATTCTCTATGAGAGTAGGGACCATGTCAGCTGTTTTAACTTTAGTGCCTTATAAAATGCCTGGCACTTAGTTGGCACTGAATATTATTTAGTGAATAAATAAAAGAATGCAGTTGTTGTTCAGTAGGCAAGTCATGTCCGACTCTGCTACCCCATAACTGTAGCACGCCAGGCTTCTCTGTCATCACTCTCTCCCTAAGTTTGCTCAAACTCTTGTCCATTGAGTCAGTGATGACATTCAACCATCTCATCCTCTGTTGCTCCCTTCTCCTCCTGCCTTCTATTTTTTCCAGCATCAGGGTCTTTTCCAATGAGTCAGCCCTTCGCATCAGGTGGTCAAAGTATTGGAGCTTCAGTATCAGTCCTTCCAATGAATATTCAGGACTGATTTCTTTTAGGACTGACTGGTTTAATCTTCTTGCTCTCTAAGGGACTCTCAAGCATCTTCTCTAGCACCACAGTTCGAAAGCATCAATTCTTTGCTGCTCAGCCTTCTTTATGGTCCAGCTCTCACATCCATACATGACTCCTGAAAAAACCATAGCTTTGATTATACGGACCTTTGTTGGCAAAGTGATATGTCTGCTTTTTAAAACACTATCTAGGTTTGACATAGCTATTCTTCCAAGGAGCAAGTGTCTTTTAATTTTGTGGCTGCAGTCACTATCCACATTGACTGTGGAGCCCAAGCAAATGAAATCTGACACTGTTTGCACATTTTCCCCATTTATTTGCTGTGAAGTGATGGGATTGGATGCCATGATCTTAGTCTTTGAATGTTGAGTTTTAAGCCACCTTTTTCACTCTCTTTTCTCACCTTCATCAAGAGGCTCTTTAGTTCTTCTTCATTTTCTGCTGTTAAAGTGGTATCATCTGCATATCTGAGGTTGTTATTTCTCTGGGAAATCTTGATTCCATCTTTTGCTTCATCTAGCCTGGCATTTCTCGTGATGTACTCTGCATAGAAGTTAAATAAGCAGGGTGACAGTATACTGCCTTGATGTACTCCTTTCCCAATTTTGAACCACTCTGTTGTTTCATGTCCAGTTCTAACTGTTGCTTCTTGATCTGCATACAGGTTTCTCAGGAGATAAGTAAGGTGGTCTGGTATTCTCATCTCTTGAAGAATTTTCTAGTTTGTCATGATCCACAAAGTCAATGGCTTTAAAATAGTCAGTGAAGCAGAGGTATACTTATTTTTTGAATATTTTTTAGTGAATAAATAAAGGAATGCAGTAAGAGATGCTAAGTGTCTAAAGTGAGTGACTCTTGGTTTCATCTGAGTATTGACTAATAATATATGTGTCCAAAGTATGGAGATGGTTGTTATCTTAGTGATATGAGTTGATTCTAGAGTGGTCAGGTGGTCAGGTCATGGGAAGTCCCAAAAGCTTACATTTAATTTATTTTCTTCTAGCTAACAAGGTCTTATAAATAGCTAGAAATTTGGGAGGAACAATGGAATTGATTGGACTCCTTAAATCAACAGATCTAATAGTGCATACTGTGCATCCAGTAGTGTACTATTTGTGCTAATATCTAGGGATACAGACTAGCTATGAGCATCCTTATCCTAGATGGTTTAAAGGTCACATATGAGGTATATATTTCAGATTCAGCTATTCCAACATAGGTTTCTAGGAAAAATCTGTCTCAAATTGATCATGACTTAAATAGCATGGATGCCATAGGGGAAAACTCCAATTTACCCAAGTTCAAATTCTGAATCTTGGTCAATTTATTATACTTTTGTACTGTATTTGGAAATTGTGACAAATTTGTTTTTTTAACCTCCCTTAAAGTTTTTGTGAAGGTAAGATGAAATAATCCATATAAAACATTTATTCATCCATGTTGCACATAATTCATGTGATTTGGTAAGTTGAAAGAGTTTCAACCCTCTTTAAAACCAAGGTATCTTACACAATTCCCTAATCCACAAGTTGATGATCAGTCTTTTTCATTCAATCAGAAGATCTTCATAGACCTGCCAAATTTTAATTGCCTTTGAATTCCCCTCATCTGCTGCAGTGATGGTTACATAGTAAATTTTCAATATCTGGTGAACAAGAATGAAACTTACATAGAGCTTCAAAGTGTTAATGCCCCATCCAAAATACCCATGGCCCTATATAATGTTGGATTTTGTCCAATGATAAGATTTCAGAAGTCTTTAAAAATTTTTCTTTAAACCGTTTTTGTTTAAAAGTAAGAGGAAAATAAATCTTCCTAAAATACAATTGGCCATGTATATTTTTAGAAAATAAACTACTACTCTGTTTGAAGAGAAGCAATCTGTACTTTTTCATAAATATGTCATATTTTTGAACTATAAGAAAAAAAGAAAAGGACAACTTCAATCTCCTACTGTTGTTTCAAATTCCATCCAGTTTAGAGTTTTTTTTTTTAAATCATCCCTCTTAAGTGTCAATTGTGGTGCTGGTGTGGTAGCAACTGGATGGGCTTAGACTTGGGTCTTAATGTATAGTTAGTGTATAATACCCAGTAGTTGCTCAGTGCACCTAGCCTTCCAATCTTAACCAAGGCCTCTTGTGTCTGCTGGGGTAAATGTGAAAAACTATAGAACCAAACACATGCCAATTCCCCTGGGCTATTTGCTTTTAATAGCGGGTTCACATATAGCTGCACATGTTTTCTCTAAACCCTTAGGGATAATAATTTCAGACACTCCTTTAGCATGCCTTTCTTAAATTTCCCTCACATTCTGTCACAAGTGAAGCCACCTGATTCCAAACCTCTTTTGAGGGTTTGGATAGATTTTATCTCTTCTGTCCCATCCAATTGCTCTCCCTGCTGCTCATATTTCTCCTTTCCTATTCTGTGTTCCTGCAGCTGCTATTTTTTTGGGTTGCTTCGTCTGCTTTTACTCTTGCTCTAGCTTCAGGGTTGAGTAAGTTGTCACAATGAAGTGACTGGCGTTTGAGATCATTTCCAAGCCTCTGTGAATATAACAGGAACCTCAACGTAAAGTTCTCATAAATTGATAAAAGTTAAAATGAGTACCAGAGAAATAACATATTACATACAAATAAACAGATAAAGCAGAAGAGACAAAAAGAGAAATCTTTATAATTTCTGCTTCTCCTTAGTCTGCATGCAGGCTGTCATACAGGCTGTCTAGACATTACCACTTATAGATCTAAACACTTTTGAGTGAAAGCTTTCATTCATCAAAGGAGTGTCAGTTAGGATTTGTGTGACTTTACACAGTTAGGGTAATGCTAGCCCTCATGTTTGTTAGTGTTCAGGAAAGAGTAGTGTTAGAGTAAATGCTAAGATTTCATGGCTAAACAAATAAAGTTTATTTCTTATTTATTTATTAACAATGTAAGTTACCACAGGTCCATGGGTCTTGAGGGATGAGACTCTACTAAAAAGTGTCAAGCACGACATCCTGGTTTAAGTGCACCCGTCTTCTACGTACTTACCAGTAATTAAAAGCATGGAGGAAGATGCATGGGAGATTTTTCTGGATCATGTTTAGAAATGGTGAACAGAAGTCATTTTTATTCACATTTTATTGGATGAAACTTACTCTTATGGTTATCTCAACTAAAGTAGAAGCCAAGACCTACATATAGGAAGAGGAAGAAACAAATACCTGTTTGCTTACAAATTAGTTCTACATGGCCATAGCCATCTCCAAAGTTCACTCTTAAGTGTAAACATCAAATCAATCTGATTAATTTCTTTAATGATAAGCTTCTAAATGATAATTTGAAAAATATAGGGGAAAAAAGGAACCATTCTGATAAACAGCTAACATTTTGTCTCATTTTTCTATTCAAAGGTCACACTCAGCCCATCCCCAAAGGAGAAAACTAATAGTACCATTTCAGTGTCATTTCCAGATCAAAGTCCATAATTACTGAGAGATTAGTGATTCTTTCATTCAGGTAAAGATATACCTCCATGAGTTCCAGTCACCTCTAAAAAGGGAAAGGAAAAAAAGTCTCTATCCTCTACCAGCAGATATACAATACTGGATCAAAAACAGGGTAACTGCAAGACAAACTGCCTTTAGAAAAGGGAAGATTAGAAGGCCTAGTGGCTGGTCAGTGGTCCATTTTCAAGAATGAAATCTTTCTGGACAAGCTTTGTGAGGACCCCCCTGCTCAGCAGAGGAGGACATTTCTGAGCAGACCTTGGATTCACTCTCATTCCCCTTTTCTTTGTTTACTTCTGTTAGTCATCTACCCTTGAAGTCTTCTTCCTTGACTTGAAGTTCTTATTTTCTCTGCTCATGTGAAGTGAGTCATTGTGAAGTCTGCCTTACTTGGAACAGCTTTTGAAACCTGCTGCCTGTTAGTGCAAGTTTGGGGTGCTAAGACCTCTTTTATAATCATGGGCTAGTTTTTCTTTTATGTATTTATTTCTTGATCAAATTCATGGATTTTTTTTTTTTTTGGTAATACAACTCCTTAAAAACTCACAAGACTTGGGCACTATGTGCTGACAAGTTAGTTTCACATGCTAATAATCATCAGCCAAAGTTCTTGCTCATATGTAATTCTCAAGTCTGATTTATTTTATTAAATCTTCATCTTAATACCTCTTTCTCTCAACTTATGGAGGCTGTTTTGAGGTCATTTGAAACAATTTGAGTCGTTTGTAGAACTGATAAGAATTAGTGGATCTTTTCCCCCCAAAGCCTTTTTCCATTTTATTTCATACTCTCAGGTTCCAAAGCTATTGACTTTTCCAGCCTTGTGAACCTGTAAATTTTTGCATTCTACTTACTCCTGGAAAATTACTCCAAACTTCTTAATCCTTGCCTTAACTGCAATCTTCTTCACACTAACTAGCTAGAGGCTGCTGCTGCTGCTACTGCTAAGTCGCTTCAGTCGTGTCCGACTCTGTGTGACCCCATAGACGACAGCCCACCAGGGTCCGCCATCCCTGGGATTCTCCAGGCAAGAATACTGGAATGGGTTGCCATTTCCTTCTCCAGCATATAGCAACTGATGGACACTAATTCTTCTCTCTTTTCAACTATTATCCCCTGGGGCTTATCTCACTAGACTCCTGGTCAACTTTTTAGATTGTTGGAGACAGCAGCACTTTTTATCAAAACTATTTTACCAAAATAAAAGAGGGTTCTCCAGCCTACTAGCCATCTACCACCAGAGTGCTGCTGCTGCTGCTGCTAAGTCACTTCAGTTGTGTCGGACTCTGTGTGACCCCATAGATGGCGGCCCACCAGGCTCCTCTGTCCCTGGGATTCTCCAGGCAAGAATACTGGAGTGGGTTGCCATTTCCTTCTCCAACCAGAGTGCCAACCCAATGAAAAATACTGGGGGTTTTGTTCTAGTAGTATCACACTTTGAGTAGGATAATGGTTAGGCTTTAGGATAATTTTAGTTGTTGTGGCAAATTAGTCCCCAAATTTCTTTGACTCCATGTATTAATAAGTTTATTTACTCTTATGTGAAAATTCAAAGTCAGTGTGTGGATTCTGTCAGTCATGCCAAGACGAATGCTGAAGAAGGTTTTGTTCTCACTAACCTTCAATGTGTTTTCCAATTATGCTTTGAATTTCGACTTTGGGCTAACAGAAGTAGGAAAAGCATGGAGATGGAAAGAAAGGAAATTTATGTGGACCCAGGTCTGTAAAGAGTCGGACACGACTGAGAGACTTCACTTTCACTTTTCACTTTCATGCATTGGAGAAGGAAATGGCAACCCACTCCAATGTTCTTGCCTGGAGAATCCCAGGGATGGAGGAGCCCAGTGGGCTGCCGTCTATGGGGTCGCACAGAATCAGACACGACTGACATGACTTAGCAGCAGCAGTAGGTCTATAGTAGTGCTTGTCCTTTTCACTATGCTCATGCAAACACATTTAACACTAAGAGAAGCTGGGAAAAGTAATCTAGCTCTGCACTCAGGAATCAGATCAGATGGATTTGAAGCATAGCACTTGCAGTCTCTGCTATAATGTCTTAAATGAGTAGGCATTTCTTATGTATAAGAAATCTCAGAGCAGGTTGTTGAAATTTGGTGTTCTGATCCTATCATAACAATAGAGACTGCTTTTATCTCCCCTACTCCCTATTCTCCAAGAAAAAAAGTGCTCTTGCCTGAGATTTCCAGCAATAACTTTTTGTCCAGACCTGAACTAAGTGACCATTGTTAGTAGCAAGGGAGGCTGGAAAGTTGGATATTTTAGCCAGGAACATTTCTCCTCTGTTTAGAATTGGTTCATTTAGTTAAGGGTGAAGAGGAGAATGACATTGAGTGGTGTCTTTGCACTAAACATTAGCAGTGTCTTTCTTAAAGCTTATGATTTCTACATTCCAGGGAAACATCCTACCCTGGTACAGACCTCTTTTTCTCTCAGAAAGTAGTATATAAAGCACTCCTATCCTCTAGAACATTCAGAAATATATATTTGAAATGTCTCTCTGTACCTTGCACCGTGTATGCAACATAGTACGTAGTTACTTTTTTATTGGAATAGTTAACTAAATGAGTAAATACATCAGTATACCTGTGTGACTGAGGAGTTAAAGTAGATGTCCTTTGACAACTGTCACCAAAAAATGTGCAAGTCCAGTTATGTAATGGATAGAATGAGATAGTTATTGTTCATATACAAACCATTTTCCCCAGATATTTCTTATCTATGAGATAGTTTATGCCTTCTAAGTCCTCAACAGTTTGCATTCAAGTTTCTTCTTTCTTTTATACTCCTAGAGAAAACTTAAAAAAAAACACCCAAATTCCAAAAAAGTCCATAAAATAGAAGTCACCCAAAAGTGTGAAAAATACATTTAGTAAAGAACTCCAAGCTTCTAAAAGGCAAAGGCTATATTTTTGGAAGGCAGGGGAGGTGGAGAATGCTGTTATGAAACCAATAAAATGAAAAGCAAACTTTTTTTTGACTGAAATAAATTGATTGTGTCAATACTGATTATTACTGTGCCTGGAAAAATTCATCTAGTCAAAAAGAGCATGTCAAAACTATATGTCCATGTCCATGAGTCTCTCTTTTTTTTTTTTAACTTGTTTTATCTGGTGGTTAAAACAGGGAGGAACAGATACACAAGAGGTACATGCTATGTGCCACTGTTGAAATGACGCAGCCAAAGACACTTCAGGGTTTTGCTTTGGAAGCCACAAAAGACTTCCTGTGATGTCAAGCAGCCTGTAATAACCCAAATAATAGCCCCAAAATGCACATCTCTGATGTAAGCTGCCATTATCAGGTGGTAATTATTTCTTCTTTACAGGAGTCAGCTTGCCAATCACTTTGACATGCTTTCAGTTTGTTTCAACAGTACACGAGTTTCCTTTTGCTTTCCCATGGAAAGTCTTTGACAGACTTCGTTGCTTTGAGTGCCAGTCACTGCCTTGTTGGAAGTCTGTCTGGATGTCCCTTTCTGCAAAGCAACTAAGTTTCTGTAACATCAAAGTGAGAATAAAAATATCTTGACAAGCTCACCTCTCTTTGTGAATCCCTTGGACACTTGGGCCCTGCTGCTGCTGCTGCTGCTAAGTCGCTTCAGTCATGTCCGACTCTGTGCGACCCCATAGACGGCAGCCCACCAGGCTCCGCCGTCCCTGGGATTCTCCAGGCAAGAACACTGGAGTGGGTTTCCATTTCCTTCTCCAGTGCATGAAAGGGAAAAGGGAAAGTGAAGTCGCTCAGTCGTGTCCGACTCTCAGCGACCCCATGGACTGCAGCCCACCAGGCTCCTCCGTCCATGGAATTTTCCAGGCAAGAGTACTGGAGTGGGGTGCCATTGCCTTCTCCGACTTGGGCCCTAGTATGCTCTAAATCCAGGACTGTTATGGGAAAACAGTAGCTGATGGTGTTACAATGTGCCGATGGAAATAGGATGTCCTGAAGGTGGGGAATTTCAGCCAGATGCTAGCACTGAAGGATATCTAAACAAATTCTTCTAGGATTTGTATGTAGAGATGTATTTTCCTAAAATTAAAAACTTTCATTGTGAAAACTCTTGTAAGAAAACAGGAAAACATTTTGACTTAGCTTGTCAGGAAATGTACAACTTATTTCAGGTTATTTTTTTTGGAGACTTATATTTTTAAAATATAACAAAAACAAAATTAAGACTAATTTTACCACCTGCTGGATAAGGAAGCGAGAGCGTTGTTTGAAAATGGACCTAGCTAGGAGTTATTATGCTTTTCTTGCTCTCTCAGCCCTGGCTCCACAACTCCAGAACAATACATACATTAAAAACTTTGTTCTGCTTCGTAGAAACTAGCTTTTCTCAAACTTTGCATTTTGAAAAGGATACATATATCCTTATGTATCCACCATGGATATAATCTCTGATTCAATGATTTTCCTTTTAAAAAACCACTATTGTAGTTGACATGGGTTATCTACATTCTCCAGGGGATTCTGTAGATCTCATATTTCCTTTACTTTTGCCCCAGGCTACTGAGCTTTTGAAGAAAAATTTGAAAGTTTGTGTTGTAAATTTCAATTTATTTTTTTACCATCTATAGTTTTGTTCAAAATACTTTCAATTTTCTTGTTTTGTATTGCTCCTTATTAATAGGTCAACATGATGCTAGGGACCTGCTATTTTTATCCAGCATACTGAGAAAATTACCTGCATGGAGAAATGGTACCTTCATTCACACCACTGACAGTAACACCTGACAACTGGGAGGAACACTTCTCTCCCTTGCATTCTCCATATCCACCCAATTATCAAGGCCTATGGATTTTTACTTCCCAAATGTCTTTATAATCTGTTCCTTAATCTATTCTTGCTGCTGTATTCTTTGGTCTAGTCTAATATCCTCTCTCAACTTGACCATGGCAATAACTTCATTACTGACTCTTGTTCATATTTACCCCTCTAATATAGTCTCTGCATTCTGGCCAGAGTGGTCCTCTCTAAATATAAATCAAGGATGTCATCTCCATGCCTAGGATTTCTCAATGATTTTATATAAAGACATAGACCAAAATCCTTAACATAATCTAACATGTGCTCATTTCATTCTTTTCCTTCTGAACTTCTGTGTCTTTTTTAAACATAACCTGCTTCTTTGCCCCTTAAAGCGTTCTTATGGCTTCTCCATTTTTGGGGTCTCTCTTGTCATTCTGAGCTGATGGGAGCTTGAGCCATTGTAAACTGACATTAAAAATTAATGTGACTTGTACAATGGTCATGGAGCTGTGGGACTTCAAGTCTTTGGGTTGCAGTATCTCGAGGCCTTTTTCGTTTTGCTTCCATTAGGTTCTCTGCAACAAACTGACAGTCCTAACCTTTGGATAAGTCCACATAAGTTATTTGGATGCCTTCCTTTAAATCTTGAATGTTATCCAAGTCCCATCTACCCTGGCCTAAGAAACCAGAGCATGTTACTCCAGCTGATGATTCCTAATTGGAACAATCCAGTAAATGAGTCTCTAAAAGTGTCATTTTGGGGACTGTGTAACATGTCTGCTGGAGCTCAGTTTGTTTACACTTTGCCAGTGTCATCATTTACAAACTTCAAAAAACACATTGACAAATTCCCTAGCTGTTTTGGCAGTGCTTCCATCAATCACCCAACTAATAGCACCAACATTTCTCCTGGGCTATTATAGTCACTTCAATCGCTGCTGCTGCAGCTTCAGGAGAAAATAAATCAGAAGGGACTCTTTTAGATGGTCTCAAGTACAACACCATTTTTTATTAAGCAGTACTTCCCTTCTTACTCTTTTCTCCCTTCCCTCTCTCCGCCCGCCTATAAACAATTCTTTCTGTTTTGTACTGCCTTAGATAAAGTAATCTAGATCTATGGCTTCCCTTTAGAGGCCCTTTTGCAATATTATTGGGTAATGGGCTTATTTATTATTTTGGATTTTTGTATGTCCTCTTTAGTTACTCTGTGCAGCCTCTCAAATCAATAAGTGTATTGTGTTTCTGCTGGCAACAGGTGCCTAGCTTCTCAAGCCCAACACACCCTCAGAGAGTGGCTCACATGTCTAATGATCACAGCATGAAAACCTGAAACCCTTTTGCCTTTCAACCAGGTTCTTTGTGTGGCAGCTTCAGGCAGCAGCTGTATCTCTGAGACTGAGTAGCTAGAGTATCCTTGCTCTTGCACTTCTGTCTTTGCCTTCTATTGCTAAAGCCTCACACCCCTTTTCACAAGGAATAAATATTGCAAATACTCAGCTGCTACATCACCTCTGCAGATTTGTTTCTCTGAGGGCTACAGTCCTTCCCTATTTTCTATTTTCCAAGCTTGTCTTTTTTCCTTGCAAACTGACCTGTCTTAAACAAGAGTGTATTTCAAAAAAAAAAAAAAAAAGAGAGAGAAAAAAACAGTCAGCCTCTTCCAACTTCCTCATCATTAAGAAGCACAACCACATCTTCTCCCTTCACTGCACACACATTCAGAATCTGGACAGTGGAAGGGGAGCGCCTGCCAAACTTGGCAGATCAGGTGAGGAGGGCTGGCTGGGGATCTGCAGCCCAGCTGGAGTGTTTGCTGGCTGGGATGCCAACTGCAGGGCCAAACAAACTCTAAGACTGCATTTCAAGTTGCTGCCTGAGAGATGCTGTTAACTCCATCACTGAGGGCTCTATTCATCCTAAATGATCCATGGTCCTGGACAAAGCACCAACTGCAGCCTGTTGCAAATCTTGGCTCTGTACCTGACCAACCTATTAATCAGAATTTTAACTGGGCCTTGGAAGTGTTTTTCTTTCATGTGTAAGTCAGAGAGTGGATCGTGGTAGAGACTTCATGTAAATGATGCTATCAACTTGATGTATGGGGACTGCGATGTCTGAATCTGTGGTCAAAGGGAGTATTATTTACCCTAAAAAAGTAATCCTTCCCCTGGATGCCTTAACTGCTTGAAGCTGTCTTCTCTATTAGCACTTTCTTTGATTGACAGCTCTTTCTTGGTGCTGAAATGACCAAATGGCAGTAATCATTTTTATGTTTGAAAGGACTTTTCTCTTCAGTTAAGAGAGAAACACCCTCAATTTTTATGTTTTTTCTTTTAAGCAGTTTTTCCAAGGTGGATTATTTTGTTTAATGGTAATCAGCCTCAAAGCTGTTTTTAGTTAATCAGCAATAATTATCTACTTGTATAAGTGCATGTATTCATAAAACAACTGACTGATTAGAATTTACTGACCTCATAAGGGAGGGATATTTTCAAGTTCCATTTTAGCCCTCAGTGATATGAGAAATCTTTAGTACAGAGAAAGAATCAACATTTATTCCTTGTGTATATTGATTTTGTTTATATCAGATCTAAAACTGGGGTGATGATTGCAAATACTCCAACTCATTTATGGTAGAATGTTTTGAGTTCATATTTTAAATAGTACAATGTTTGTCAAACTTGGATATTGCATAGATTCCATTTCAGGGATTCAGTTCTTGAGGCCCTTTCATATTAACTTGAATTTGTTAAACTAGTGAAAACCTTCTTGTCCATATAACTTTCTTTACCACTATAAAATCTAAGCAAATTAGCAAATTAAATGAAAACAAAACCACAAAATCAATAAAATGTAATGAGCAGCATTAATTAAATGATAAAGGAAATGTTAATTGTTAAAAGTAAATGGGTCACTCACAGTGGAACCAGGATTCTAGACATGCATGACAGTAAAATGTGACATGCTGATGCTAATGTGTTATGTGATCACTAGTGAGCTGTAACGCTGCATGGCCTTCCATGGCATGAATATATCGCTTATACCCTTTGCTTTTCTTTTTGTTCCATTGGCTCATGGCAATTACTGAGGGACTGGTTGATCTCACCTTGATTATTAGATACATGCAAAAGGTAATTTTCATATCATGGGACAGAAATTGGTGAGGAGGCAATTCAGAAAATCTAGGAAATTCATAATATTTTCATAGTTTTAAAAATCAATAAAATGAGAACATAGAATTTAAAAATTCTTATAAATTAAGTTATTGAGTCCTGAAAATATGTTCTTTAACTGTGGTTTTTAAAATGCTGGATTAAAAGAGAGCATGTATAAGACTACACTAGCCTTCACTCTTCTGCTGATCCACCAGTCATAATCCACTGAGACTTTTACTTAGCCTTCTCAAACTTTAGTTATTATTTTTGTAGTATAAAACCAACTGAAATGACACATATTAGGTGTCTGCTATGTGCCAGTCATGGGGTAAAATGTAGAACAGATCAGAGAAGAAAGAATGACAAGACAATCTATTATTTAAAAAAAAATGGTGATTTGGTCAACTTAAAAACACACACACACACACGCAATGTCAAAGCTATGAGTCAAGTTTATTCAGTCTTACTGAGGACTGTAGTATGGAGACAGCCCCTCAGATAGCTCTGAAAAACTGTTTTAAGGAGGTAATGGTACATAAGTAATATTGGCTAAGGAGGGTACATGCAATCAAGCACATATTTCAGTAGAGGATCGCTGCTATCATGAGGAACAGATATCTTAGTTAATGGTTTTAGAGCTTTTCTAAATATAAGAAGATGCAAGAATTGAGGTTTATAAAATTTTCTTCTGAAAATATCTCACTATCTGAAGGCCTGCTCTGCCTGTTTTCTCAGAGCACAGAATGTCTCATTCCTGATTTCTGCCCTGAACTCCTTTCAGTTTAAGGTCAGTGACTGCAGTGAGTTGCTACTGACTTAATCCTTGTAGAGCTGAATGTTCAATGTAATAGACATGTTATATATTTTGTGTTAGTCGCTCAGTCATGTCCAGCTCTTTGTGACCCTCTTTGTGGACTGTAGCCCATCAGGCTGTTCTGTCTATGGAATTCTCCAGGCAGGAATGTTAGAGTGAGTTGTCATTCCCTTCTCTACGGGATCTTCCTTACCCAGGTATTGAACCAGGGTCTCCCACACTGCAGGCAGATTCTTTACCATCTGAGCCACCAGGGATGAGCTGGCTGCATATAATGTACATGCATTATTTCTTTTATTAACAATGCACTTATAATTATAAACTGAACAACCAACAGTTTACTTGTTAGCTTCCACCAAGGTAGTCAAATTATCAAATATTGAAAGGCTTTCTTTCCACTATGAAGGCATAGAGATGCTAATAATCAGGACAATTTTGATACATACCTGAACTTAATGTAATTACCTATCAGAATTCTTCCATAATCTAGAAAATAAAAGGATCCCACAAAGGGATGAACCATGGTGAAAATAAGCTAATTCAGATAGGATAGGCTCTCTAAATATGGTTTTAATTGCAAGTTCAGCTGGGTTTATCAGAGGACTCTGTTGTTGTAGTCTTCTAGCCCTCATAGGAACCTGGGCTGGCGGAGACTCCAGCTGGGCACACATGATTGCCAAGGCATGCACAAGGGGATATGGTGAATGAAGTTCTGGATTTTAAAACTTTTACAAGTAAATGACACAAATTAATTCTCTTTACACATTACTGTCTACAGAGAGTTGTTTGAGCACAACCAAATTCAATGTATACAGGGAAATGCAATCCATGTGTCTAGAAAGAGAGCAGAACTGAAATATTTGTGGACATACCTAATAAGCTAAGGATTAAAAAGTTGTAAGCCACACAAAAGAGTTGTGCTTTAGCAAGGGAGAGTTACCAGGTGTAAGAAAATACAAAAGCAAAAAGCCAAACAAGAAAATTAGCATTTGAATCATAATCCACACTATATAAGTATGTCAATAAGCAAATAAACTATGCTTACTATCATTAAAGAGAAAGAGGAAACCGAAACCATGAGCAAATAAGAAAAGATAAAACAGAGACAGATTTGAGCAAAGAACTAAATCAAATTAGAAGATAGATCTGAGGAAATCAACCAAGATGTATTATAGAGTGATAAGCAGATGGAAGATATGAGATAAACAGATGGGTGATATCAAGGGAAATTTAAAAAAAATCATGGTGAATCCAAAGAAATAGTCCAACAGAAGTTTAACAGGAATTACAAAGAGAAAAAAGAGAATCAGGGCCAGACAATACTGGAAGAGATAATGGATGAAAAATTCCAATACTTGAAAGATATGAGTCATTTGGTTTTAAATATATATATATATGTATATACACATATATACATATATATATATGTATATCAAGCATATCTGAGGAAGATAAATAAAACAAATTTTCATTTAATTCTGTCACAGGAAAACTGTAGAATATGAAATATAAAGAAAAAATAATAAAAGCAAACAACAAGAGAACAACATAATGACAGCATAGATTTTATCAGCTCACCTAAATGTCCTAAATGTAGTCTCAGGCTCCAAAAACTTTACTCTAGACCGTGGATGAAGATGCTGTGACAAGTTCATTTACTGAACCATGGATTCTGGGAAATTATGGCAGCAGTAGAACAAAAAATATTTCTGGGAAATAACTTGTCTTTAAGAGAGAAATTTTATGTTATAAAAATATTACTTTATATATTTTGAGATACTTAAGATTTTTTAAATTGCATTTCTATAAATCTTTTGAAGCTACATTTATAGTAATTGTCTCCCATAGGAAAGGCAAAAATGATTCATTCCATTTTAAGGATGGCAACACTGAAAATCTTTCTGGTCAAACAATGTTTAAAACTCTTAAAGCTGGTAGGTTTAAGAGGAAGGTTGAAAAACACAGGTGCTCTGATCCTTGATTCATATTTTAGGTCAGGGTTTACATAAAGCAAATATTTGGTTATTGTATTTGCCGATTATGCTGTATTGAAATGGGCATTGTTAAAACAGAGATTATCTGTCAGTTCCAAACACGGTTGCCTCAGAGAGTAACACTAGAGCTGCTACATTTAGTCCTTTTACAGATCACATTTGAGTAAAGATACTAAGCATGCAATATATTCTCTAGATATTGCCCAGAAACTTATTTTTAGTGGCTTTTGATAAGAATATACTTGGTTCAGAGATACACTAGTGGGGACTTCTAAAACGTAAGTTCTAGAGTTAATTTAGGGTAGGAACAAATAGTTTAGACTGTTTTATGATTAATCAAATCTACACCAAGAGTGATTTAGTTGTATTGAAGGTCTTTGCACAGATGATATGATTATTTATACAGATAATTGAGAAGAATTGATAGAAAAATTATTGGAAATTAAAAAATGTCTGAGGATAGAAAATGGAAAGGACAGACAAATTATTAGAAATAAAAAGAATTTCTGAAGGCTTTCTGATATAAAATATTCCATAAAGCCTCTTTTAGTTTAATGTATCAACTTTAAATAACTAGAAATTTTTAATTGTGTTAGTTCTCAAATGTGGAAAGTAACAACATGCCTGCTAGTCCTTACAGTAAGAGGTGGAGTCTGTTTTCCTTTCCGGTGAATCTGGTTGTCCTTGTTGTGTAAGGTGGCAGAAATGATGACATGCCAATTCCAGACTCAACATTTAAGAGAGGTGGCACGTTGTTTTTTTTTTCTCATGGAAACAAGTCACCATGTAAGAAGTCAAACTACCTTGATGACACCATGTTGTTAGAAAGTGCAGTATATTCACACAGAGATAGAGGAGATTCTCAGTCTTGTTCATCATTATTCAGTCGCTAAGTCAGTTGAGCTATTTCAAATTCTGGAAGATGATGCTGTAAAAGTGCTGCACTCAATATATCAGCAAATTGAGAAAACTCAGTAGTGGCCACAGGACTGGAAAAGGTCAGTTTTAATTCCAATCCCAAAGAAAGGCAATGCCAAAGAATGCTCAAACTACCGCACAATTGCACTCATCTCACATGCTAGTAAAGTAATGTTCAAGATTCTCCAAGCCAGGCTTCAGCAATACGTGAACGATGAACTTTCAGATGTTCAAGCTGGTTTTAGAAAAGGCAGAGGAACCAGAGATCAAATTGCCAATATCCGCTGGATTATCGAAAAAGCAAGAGAGTTCCAGAAAAACATCTATTTCTGCTTTATTGACTATGCCAAAGCCTTTGACTGCATGGATCACAATAAACTGTGGAAAATTCTGAAAGAGATGGGAATACCAGACCACCTGACCTGCCTCTTGAGAAACATGTATGCAGGTCAAGAAGCAGCAGTTAGAACTGGACATGGAACAACAGACTGGTTCCAAATTGGAAAAGGAGTACATCAAGGCTGTATATTGTCACCCTGCTTATTTAACTTCTAAGCAGAGTACATCATGAGAACCACTGGGCTGGAGGAAGTACAAGCTGGAATCAAGATTGCTGAGAGAAATATGAATCACCTCAGATATGCAGATGACACCACCCTTATGGCAGAAAGTGAAGAAGAACTAAAGAGCCTCTTGATGAAAGTGAAAGAGGAGAGTGAAAAAGTTGGCTTAAAGCTCAACATTCAGAAAACTAAGATCATGACATCTGATCCCATCACTTCATTGCAAATAGATGGGGAAACAGTGGCAACAGCGGCTGACTTTATTTTTCTAGGCTCCAAAATCACTGCAGATGGTGATTGCAGCCATGAAATTAAAAGAAGTTTACTCCTTGAAAGGAAAGTTATGACCAACCTAGACAGCATATTAAAAAGCAGAGACATTACTTTGTCAACAAAGGTCCATCTGGTCGAGGCTATGGTTTTTCCAGTGGTCATGTATGGATGTGAAAGTTAGACTATAAAGAAAGGTTAGCACTGAAGAATTGATGCTTTTGAACTGTGGTGTTGGAGAAGGCTCTTGAGAGTCCCTTGGACTGCAAGGAAATCCAAACAGTCCATCCTAAAGGAGATTAGTCCTGAGTGTTCATTGGTAGGACTGACGTTGAAGCTGAAACTCCAATACTTTGTCCACCTGATGCAAAGAGCTGACTCATTTGAAAAGACCCCGATGCTGGAAAGATTGAGGGCAGGAGGAGAAGGGGACAACAGAGGATGAAATGGTTGGATGGCATCACCAACACAATAGACATGGGTTTGGGTGGACTCCAGGAGTTGGTGATGGACAGGGAGGCCTGCCATGCTGCAGTTCACGGGGTCGCAAAGAGTCAGACACGACTGAGTGACTGAACTGTACTGAACTTAAGTCATAACCAGCTTTTTCTGACCCCATGGACTGCATCATGCCAGCCTTTCCTGTCCTCCGCTGTCTCCCAGAGTTTGCTCAAACTCATGTCTGTTGAGTCAGTGATGCCATCTAACTATCAAATCCTCTGTTGCTCCCTTCTCCCATGCCCTCAATATTTCCAGCATCAGGATTTTTCCAATGAGTTGTCTCTTTGCATCAGGTGGCCAAAGAATTTGTGCTTCAGCATCAGTCTTCCAGGGAATATTAGGGGTTCATTTCCTTTAGAACTGGCAGGTCTGATCTTGTTGCAGTCCAAGGGACTCGCAAGAGTCTTCTCCAGCACCACAATTTGAAAACTTTTGTTTTTTGGATTTCAACCTTCCTTAATTTTCAGCTCTCACATCCATACATGACTACTGGAAAAAACATAGCTTTGACTATATGGATCTTTGTCAGCAAAGTGATGTCTCTGCTTTTTAATATGCTTTCTAGGCTGGTCATAGCTTTTCCTCTAAGGAGTAAGTGTCTTTTAATTTCATGGCTGTAGTCAACATCTGCGGTGATTTCAGAGCCCAAGAAAATAAAATCCATCATTGTTTCCATGCTTTCCTCATCTATTTGCCATGAAGTGATGGGATCAGATGCCATGATCTTAGTTTTTTGAATGTTGAGTTTTAAAGCCAGCTTTTCCACTCTCTTTTTTCACACTCATCAAGAGGCTTGTTAGTTCCTCTTTATTTTCTGTCATTAGAGTATTATCATCTGCATATGTGAGGTTATTGATATTTCTCCCGGCAATCTTGATTCCAGCTTGTGTTTCTTCCAGCCCAGCATTTCTCATGATGTACTCTGCATAGAAGTTAAATAAGCAGGGTGACAATATACAGCCTTGACATACTCTGTTCCCAATTTGGAACCGGTCTGTTGTTCCATGTTCAGTTCTAACTGTTGCTTCTTGATCTGCATACAGATTTCTCAGGAGTCAGATAAGGTGATCTAGTGTTCCCATCTCTTCAAGAATTTTCCAGTTTGTTATGATCCATACAGTCAAAGGCTTTAGCATAGTCAATGAAGTAGAAGTTGATGTTTTTCTGGAATTCCCTTACTTTCTCTATGATCCAGTGAATGCTGGCAATTTGATCTCTGTTTCCTCTGCCCTTTCTAAATCCAGCTTATAAAACTAGAAATTCTTGGTTCACATACTGCTGAAGCCTAGCTTGTGGGATTTTGAGCATTACCTTGCTAGCATGTGAAATGAGTGTAATAGTATGATAGTTTGAATATTCTTTGGCATTGCCTTTCTTTGGGATTGGAACAAATACTGATCTTTCCCACTCCAGGTATTAATCCATCTCACTTGAGGGACAAATATGTGAGAGAAGAAGCCATCTTGGACATTTTAACTCTGGAAAATAGCAAACAAGGCAGAAGAATTTTCTTGCTGAGCCAATTCAGAATAAAGAATCATAAAAAAATACCTTTGTTTTAAAAAGAAAAAGAGTATATTCATGTTTTAAACCATGAAGTTTGGGAGTAGTTTGTTACATAGCAATTGATATTTGTAATATAATGTGATATCTAGATCTAGGGGTGCTACTAACCAAAGAACATAAAACATGAAACTGACATTGTGTCTGAGCAGTGAAGTGGCAAGAAACCTAAGTGAGGAAATTGTTTTTGGAAGCTGGTGAAAAAGAAAACCTGTGTTATACAGTGGTGGGATGTTTTGCAGCATCATTGTCTGCAAATATATGGAAGAAGGAAAACATATCTAATAAGCTTATACATTTGGCTGAAGAGATTTCTGGGAAGAATTTTGTAAGCTTTCTATGATAAAGTGCATGAAAAGAGAAATAAAATAGAAAAGGAACTTCTCAATTTACCCTAGGATTTAGAAAAAAATCCAGTCCAAGGCATGCTGAAATGTATACTATTTCTTATTAGCAGCTTGTCCAGCTGGCAAAATATCCTCAGAATGAGAAATACCCTTAAGAAGAAGATCAAATGTAGGGAGATGTCAGTTAAATCTATACCTTACAATTAAGATCAAATCAAGTGTATGGCTATCAAGTCTTTCCTGAAAATATTCGGAAGATTGGAGTCAGTAGTTCAAAGGCTTTCTAAATCAAAAAAAAAAGTTATAATGATTTTAAGCATGTTGTCCCATGCCATTCTGACCTGCAGAGATTATTCTGTCCAGATAAATATCTGTGGGTGCAACTTTTGCATAGTGGAGTCAATTGCAATAAAATTCCTAGAAAATCCATTAAGCTTTAAAGACAATTTATTGAAGAGAGCACTGCCAGTTTGAACCAAAAGAGACTTACAATACAAAAATAAAAGGAAGTCTTAGGATCCCCAACCTTACACAAGCACCAGACATGGTGAGAAAGCTACTCAGCCACAAACATGGAAGGTTTCTTATAGAAAGAGAAGAATGACTCAGAGGGCACAGCCATGAACCACAAAGAAATATTCCAAGAGAGCAGAACTAGAGTCAAATCTAGGAATTGCTTTTGAAGCAGAGGGAACTGAGAATATGTGACTGAATATATTTCAGAATTTCTATGGGACAGTTAAATTTCTGTGTGTGTTCCTTTTTAGAACTGGGGTGTCTAATGAGTTACTCCTTTCTCATTGGCCATGGAGAGGTAGATAATATGTCGTTTTTAGTTCACAAGTTGTTGTACCTGAAAGACTGTATCTGAGAAGGCTTATTTCAGTGTCGACCGTTTATATAAGTCTTCATTAAAAAATCTGAGGCTTATGTCAGAGTGAAACAAAATTATGGAATTCTGTGTAAGGGTGAGCATACTTAGCATGTGGAAGCTATATGAATCATCATGGTCTGAGACCACCATCAATTCCTTCCCTCCTTCTATGTATACATGCATGTATGTATGCTAAGTCACTTCAGTTGTGTCCGACTCTGTGACACAATGGACTGTAGCCCACAAGGCTCCTCTGTCCAGAGGATTCTGCAGGCAGGAATACTGGAATAGGTTGCTGTGCCCTCCTCCAGGGGATCTTTCTGACCCAGGGATCAAACCCACATCTCCTTATGGCTCTTGCATTAGCAGGTGGGTTCTTTACTACTAGCTCTACCTGGGAAGCCCCTATATATACACTACTCCTCAAAACAAGAAGTGAAGTCTGTTTATCTTACCCTTGAAATCATTCTGAATTTGTGATTGGACTTGTTCAATAGAATGGGACAGTAAGCATGCTATGCAAATTCTAGTATCCATTAGGAGATTTAAGGACCTCCACTCCCTTCTCTTAGGAGCCAGCCATCAGGTTAGAAGTCCAACTACCCTGAAGCCATCGTGATGTGAGCAAACGGAAGCATGCCACATGGAGAGGGAGACATGGTCATCCAGTCCTCAGTAGTTCTATGCATCCCAGCAGACACAACAGTCATATGGGTGAAGGCACCATCTTCGACTTTCCAATTATAGCAAGTATCATGAGGAGCAAAAAAGTTACCCAGTTTGGCCTAGCCTGAATGATGGAGTCATGAGAAATAGTACATTATTGTTCATAAACAACTTGGTTTGGGAGTAATTTGTTTAACAATAATAGGAAACAAGAACGTTAGCTTAAAACTATATTACTTACAATGGTAAGAAAAACAAGGTTTTAAATGATTATTAAGTAGAAAGTAATAAGAATTATCAAACATTGAAAGTCATCAAGGAAGATCTGAGTAAACGGAGAAGTGTAACGTTCATAATTATGAAGACAGTATTTTTATAGTGTTAATGTTCCCCAAATTAACCTGGGTTTGAAAATTGGAATGCCTTTGGGAAAAAATTAGATTCATTTTATAAAGATAACAATGATTATATCCCACTGACTAGCAAAATCACTTGTACCAAATATATATATGTATATATATTTATTTATATAAATATATAAAAATAAATATATATGTATATGTATGTATAAATATATATGTACCAAATATAAATAAATAAATAAGTATATATATACACACACAATTGGAGAAGGAAATGGCAACCCACTCCAGTATTCTTGCCTAGAGAATTCTGTTGATGGAGGAGCTTGGTGGGCTGCTGTCCATAGGGTCGCACAGAGTTGGACACAACTGAAGCGACTTAGCATGCATGCATGCATTGGAGAAGAAAATGGCAGCCTACTCCAGTATTCTTGCCTGGAGAATCCCAGACACAGAGGAGCCTTGTGGGCTGCTGTCTATGGGGTCACACAGAGTCACGCACAACTGAAGTGACTTAGCAGCAGCAGCAGTATATATACACCATATACTCCAAAGAAACTCTTGTACTTTGTATCAGGAGGTTTGCATATGTACAAGAATAACCAGCCCCAATTAAATGGATATATAATTTATACTATCTACCTACAGCAGAATTCTCTACTTCAGTGGAAATAAATGAACTTCAGGCATATGAATCAATGTGAATGATTCTAAAAAACAATTTCTAGAAAAAAATTTAGAATGATACTTACAGAATGGCTACATTATATGAGTCCAAACTAGCCGAAATTAAATAATATATTAATTAAAGCATATATGTATATATGATAAAACTGTTTTAAAAGGCAAGGAATAAGAACAAATTTGGGCATAAACTGAGTACCACATATATTTTTTTCCATTTATTATTTCATCATTATTATTAAAATGTGCATTAAAATTACTCTTTTTATCTATAAGATATGTTGCACAGTTTAAAAGACAGAAAAAAAGCCTCATTATTGAGAATGCAAGGTAGGAAAGAGTGTTTTATATCAAATGTTTTTAAAGCCTTACAGTGACATTAGTTTAATTTATGAAATTAAATTATTGTTATCAAAAAGAAGATAATTATTCTTAAAGTAAAAACTACATCATAAAACAATAACATTTAGATGATGAAGAACTGATATGAAAATTCCAGGAGCCAAGTAAAATGCTGATGCTAACAGAATTAAAAAGGGAGGAAGGCGATAAATATTCTAGGTTTCAAATTACTGTCAAAGAAAAGGGTTCTTATGGACTCAAACAAACCAAAATAACAAAATGATGACACAAGCCTGATACTAAAAGATACAATACAGAAAAGTCACAAATGTACAAGAAGATGACAGAGGTAAATCCAAAATTATGTTAGAATGACAATGACAATTTTAATATAAATGAAATAAAGTTATCCAGTTCAAGGAAAAAGAACCAAAAATAAAGTAGACTACCAGATCTGTTTAAAAAACAAAACAAGACTGAAGCCCATCCCTACAAGAAGTGTAAAGAGACCTACTTTAAAAAGTAGCTGTGAAAGATGATGGGAAAAATGAAAAAGTGTATCCAAGTCAAATGAAACCAAAATTGCAGAGTTAACAAATTCATATCATAAAAAATTAAATGAAGGCAAACAATATTGTATGAAAAAAGGAATCTTGATAGGAATTGCCCATGATAGAGATACAATTGTCCAATAGAGATATATAAATGACTGTTAAACAGAACAATGAAATTTTGTGTGTACAGGTGTGGGGAATCATAAACTAATGCACTGTTTCAAAAGTAGAATCTTATATTTCAAACAGGTTAAACTGTGGAATTGCTTTACTTATAGGTTTATATGAGGGTGGCTTTTCCTGTCTTAGTCAACTTCAAGGTTTATAAATCTGAGATAATGAAAATGTCTTACCTCTATTTTTATTTTGTTTTTCTTACCAATCACATACATAATGAATTACCTTATTATTATTTTGGGCTTAGACAAATTTTTGTTGGGTTTCTATCACCTGCAATAAAAAATAAAAAGGGTCCTAACTAACACATATGGCATCTGGATATTATTAATCAACTGGACATGTAACTGCTGGGAAAATTCCCCAGGGAATTGCAGTATCTATACCAGTTCTCATCAAAAACGAAAATGTGTGCATTTTAAAACTAGTAAGTAAAATTCAGGAAGTAGTGTGTCAATTATTGGTAAAGACATTTTTAATGTTGCATTTTGGTGCAAGGTTTTTTTAAGATTTTATATTGGAGTATAGTTGATTTACAATATTGTATTACTTTCAGGTGTACAGCAAAATGGTTTAGTTATACATATACATATATCTATTCTTTTTTCAGATTCTTTTTTCGTATAGTTTATTACAAAGTATTGAGTAGACTTCCCCGTACTATATAGTAGGTCTTTGTTGGTTACCTTTTTTATATATTGATGCATGCTAATTCACTTCAGTCATGTTCGACTCTGTGCAACCCTATGGACTGTAACCTGCTACGCTCCTCTGTCCATGGGATTCTCCAGGCAAGAATACTGGAGTGGGTTGCCATGCCCTCCTCCAGGGAATCTTCCAACCCAGAGATTGAACCCGAGTCTCTTAAGCCATCTGTATATATTTTTATATATAAAAGTGTGTATATGTTAATCCAAGCCTTCTCATTTACCTCTCTCTACCATGTTTCCCCTTTGGTAACCATAAATTTGTTTTCCAAGTCTGCAAGTCTGTTTCCATTTGTAAATAAGTTTATTTGTATCATTTTTTTTGCTTCTACATATAAGTGATAATCATGTCATAGTTGTCTCTCTGTCTGACTTAGCATGATAATCTCTAGGTCCATTCATGTTGCTGCAAAGGCATTATTTCACTCTTTTTAAATGGCTGAGTAATATTTCATTATATATAGATCATATATATATATATATATATATATATATATATATATATATATATATACCACATCTTCTATATCCATTCATTTGTTGATGGACATTCAGGTTGCTTCCATGTCTTGGCTATTGTGAATAGTGCTGCAGTGAACACTGACATGCATGTATCTTTTGAAGTATGGTTTTTCCACAGATATACTGATACAAGTTTTTTCTGTCATATTTGTTGAGCTCTCAATGATTCCTCAGTTAATGCTTCAGAAATTGAATTGTCAATCCTTTTGTCATCAAATAAGTCCCTTGTTTAAAAAAATACACCAAGGAAAGAGTTCATGGAAAGCAACTACTTTGCAGAAAGAACTTAAATCAGCTCTTAAAATATTCAAATAGCCAGCCTTTAAAATGTTCACCATAGAGGCAGGAGATAATGAGGAAGAGATGATGTGATTGCTCTTGGATCTGGTGTGCTTCAGTCCATGGGTTCGCAAAGAATCAGACATGACTGAGAGACTGAACTGAACTGAATTTGAAACTAGAAATTATATGAGGAAAAAATAAGCTCTTCTTGGACATTTAATCAAGTGAGGTGTTTTTTATTCAGCTCCTTACAGCTGGGTACCCATGCTGGAGAAATTCATCTTTAATATTAGAATATGATATTATGGAATATGTATAAAATACTTCTGAAAGAAGTCTACAGTCCTCATCTTTCAGCTTATAAATTTGACTTTGTTTATTATCAGTTCAGTCCAGCCACTCAGTCGTGTCTGATTCTTTGCGACCCCATGGACTGCAGCACGCCAGGCTTCCCTGTCCATCACCAACTCCCGAAGCTTGTGCAAACTCATGTCCATCAAATCGGTGATGCCATCCAACCATCTCATCCTCTGTCGTCTTCTTCTCCTCCTGCCTTCAATATTTCCAAGCATCAGGGTCTTTTCCAATGAGTCAGTTCTTCACATTAGGTGTCCAAAGTATTGGAGTTTCAGCTTCACCATCAGTCTTTCCAATGGATATTCAGGACTGATTTCCTTTACAACTGACTGGTTTGATCTCCTTGCAGTCCAAGGGATTCTCAAGAGTCTTCTCCAACACCACAGTTCAAAAGTATCAGTTCTTCAGTGCTCGGTTTTCTTTATAGTCCAGCTTTCACATCCATTGTTTATTATACTAATATCTTACCACCCATAGATCCTGAGAATGTTCAAGACATCATCATTTACTGAAGGAATGTTTATCACCTTCATTCAGAATGCTGGTTCCTGTCTATTATAGTTCTGCTGAAGAGTTGACTGCAAAGTTATTTACCCTGCATTCTTACTGTGATGCATTACTTCAGTTGACCTTAGACAAGCGTTACAATCAATCAGGTGCCAGTGGACAGGATCCACATTTAGTTTTGCTACCCTAAAACTATTGTCAATATACTTTTGATCATTGTTGTGCTTAGTTAGCTCAATCCTTTACCCTCCAGTCCTACAGTTTACCTAGTTCCAATCACTATCTGGGTTTCTGCAGTCGTTCTGCAGAATGGCTTGGCTGGGGCCCTAACTCTCTGTCTAGTCCTTTTTCCCTGATATGAAATATAGTGCAAGATTTTCTGCCAGATTTGTTGAGGCAACTCAACAAATTTGTTGAGATCCTCATAGTTCCAGCTAATTTGGGGTTCCTATTTCAATGTAAATAAACAGACTCCCTTTCTCTGGCAGCAAGGTGGTCTTGCCCACTTGAAAATATGTTACCTTTGTCAGAACTTACTGCTGTGTGCCAATGTATCAGGTTGAACTCTAGATATTTACACCAGCCAAGGTCAGAGCTAAGTGTCGGTTGCTTGGCACTGTGATGGGGGAGCTGGATGCTTACATATAGTAACTTATCAATTTAAACTCAGCATTTGCCCTTTCTTTCTGCTGTTGTTTCTGTTGAAGTGTTGTTTTAAATACAGTCATGCTTTTAGGCTCATGGATTATGACATTTGATTTCTGTGGCTACTGATTTCAAGTCTATGCCACATATCCATGATTTCTAATTATGAAATTAATGTAAGGTGAACTTGGGAAAATACTTGATAAATGTGATTTTTTTATGTAACATAACACAAATTTACTACTTTACAATTTTGTAGGCTAGAGGTCCAGCACAGGTCTCACTAGGCTAAAACCAGTGTGTCAACGAGGACAGTGTTCCACCTGGAGGCTCTGGGAAGAACTCATTTCCTGCCTTCAGAGTTTCTAGAGGGGTACCCATGTTCCTTGAATTAAGGCTGTCCTTCATCTTCAAGGCCGATGAGGTTGCATCTTTCTGACCAGCCTTCCATGGTCGTATTTGCTGCTGAAGTTTCTCTCTTTTTAAGGGCCCTGGCAATGGCACCCCACTCCAGTACTCTTGTCTGGCAAATCCCATGGATGGAGGAGCCTGGTAGGCTGCAGTCCGTGGGGTTGCTAAGAGTCGGACACGACTGAGCGACTTCACTTTCACTTTTCACTTTCATGAATTGGAGAAGGAAATGGCAACCCACTCCAGTGTTCTTGCCTGGAGAATCCCAGGGACGGGGGAGCCTGGTGGGCTGCCGTCTATGGGGTTGCAGAGAGTTGGACATGACTGAAGCGACTTAGCAGCAGCAGCAGCGATTCAATTGGACCCACCTGTGTAATTCAGGATTTTTCCCATTTCCAGATCCTAACTTAGTCACATCTGTCAAATCCCCTTTGCCACATAAGGTAACATTCTCAGGTTGTGGGAATTATGATGTGAAGATCTTAGAGGGAGGGGGAGATTACCCTGTGTACCATAGTATGGAAATACCTAGCACAGGATTTCATTCAGAGAAAGTGTTTTTCAAATATGCCCATGATTTGTTACAAGTCTTAAGAAACATTCACTTGGGCATTTTAAAGGGAAGAGTTATAAATTCTATGGATTAGCATTTACAATTGGTACTAATTACAGTTTTTTTAAAATTAAAAAATCTTCACTGTTAATTATGATTCTACATACTAGAGCACTAGAGTTCCTTACTCAATAGCTATTAACTACTTATCTACAAGTCTAGAGGAATTATTGAAAGCTCCGAATCTCATTTATTATACATTTTAGTATCATCTCCCTGTCAAATTTTTATATTAAAAGATTTCTCTCATTTGCTGCTTCATGATGAACAAATTATATAATTAATAAACGTTTGAGATATATGTTATCTAAAGTCTCAAGTTGGAATTTATTAAGCTACAAGTAACACCAGCTCAGTTTATAGTGCCTTAAAAGAATTGGCGTTTATATTTTATACATCACAAAAGGCCTGGGAGTAGTGTTTTGATGGTGAAAGGATAAGATCTCTTAATATTTCCCTTAAACGTGACACTTCTTGGTCAAAAGTAGGGTACTGCTGTTTCAAATGTCACATATGTGTTTAACACAAGGGGAAAGTTCGTCTCTTTCTGAGCCCTTTTATCAGGAAGGGAAAGGTCTCCCAGGAACATCTCCATACATCTCATTTGCTGGTGACAGGTCACATGTCCAAGGGGAGCTGGGAAATTGTCAATGGATGGTCATGATTGGTTTTGTCCAATCATGATCTGTCACTTTGGGTTAGAAAGCAGATACTGTATTTGCATAGGATGGACTAATGACAAACACAACAAAGAAAGTATCAGGAATTTTATCTCCTGATGGTTGAACCCCAAATTATACCCTTTATAGAACATCACCTAACAGTTAGCATTATAGGGGGCAATCACCATCATCTAATTTTAGCTTCACTGCATGTTATATATTTGAAAAATCTTAACATGAAAACGTGTATCAGGTTGACACAGAGTTTGACAGAAAAAGTAAATGGCAAAGCTAAAAAATAGACCATCATCTCTCAAAAGAATTCATTTTTCCTGTGAGAAGAGACCAAAACTAATAATGCATATTTATTTTGCAAGATAATTTCAGGGACTATATCTCAAAATGTCTCAAGTACTTTTAGTTGAGATATTCTGTTTCAAACATCTGCTGCTACATTTGCAATTCTGTTATACTTGCAACACAGACTTTTCATTTCACTATAAATTCTGATGGGTGTACCTTCCTTTCATTTCAGTTTAATGAATTTATGAAATGAAAGTATCTTTGCCTTTACAGATAAACACAGTCTTTCTTTACTAAACTTTCACACACTGTGTAATGTAGTAATAGCTAATATTTGTTTAATACTGACCATATGCTAGGCATGGTATTAGCTCATTTTATATTGACACTAATTCACTGTGATACATGCTTTTGATGTTAGCTTTATAGTTAAGTAAGTGAGGCACAGAGAGATTTAGTATCTTTCCTAGTTTTATACAGATAGTGAAAAGTAGAGCTGGATTTCAACATGGGTCATCTGGTTCTAGAGCCCACATTCTTAACCACCATCTAAGAGAGATTTTGTTTATTCTGCTTCCTTGAAGGCAGTGTACATTGCTTGTTTTCATCAGAGTCACCGTTTTTAATGATTCCATCAAAGTAAGCTTGTATCTAACTTTTAAAACTGATTGACTTGTAATTTTAGTTACTTATTTTAAAACCTTTTTATATGATTTAACTTCAAACTTTGAAAAGGATAAAAGAATAGGGCAATACCTTTCATCCAGATTCTTTGAATGTTAACATTTCATTATTTATTAACCTTTCTTCTTTCCTCCCTACCCACTCCCTCCCCTCCCCTCTTTATTTCTTCCTGTTTCCTTATATACCTATCCATCCATCATCTCACTGGGTAGAAATTAGTCACATAACCTAACCAGAAAGGCTGAGAAATCTAGTCTTCTTTCTGGGTAACCTTATATTTTGCTAAATTTTGGAATGTTCTATTATTTAGATAAAAGAAAGGGAGAGTGGCTATTTGAAATTCTCAACCAGAGTAATAATAACTGTATTATAGGTTTGTCTTTTAGGTTAGATGAGTGATATGTTCCAGGTACCATGATAATACATACACATGTGTCCAGTACACATGTGTAGTACATGTCCAGTACACATTATCTATTATTAATAATATTGATATTAATGAATATTCATCTTAATAAAGCACTGATTTATTATATTTTCTCATGTTCTGTTTTATCTTATTCTTGATTTCTACCTATCACTTTAAGGCATGGTATTGATGTTTGACCTGGAGAAGGAAATGGCAACCCATTCCAGTATTCTTGCCTGGATAATCCCATGGACTGAGGATCCCGGTAGGCTACAGTCCATGTGGTCGCGATTGATGTTTGGGGATCATACAAGTGTACTCTGGAGGTTTTATACCAGAAAAATCACCATCTATCTTAACATGGTCTAGAGTTGAAAAGGCAACATTTTCTTACTGAGCTTCACAAAGAGGTCTTTCTTAAAGTCTATCAGTATAATCAGATATAAAGTAAATGTTTCAAATTCTTTATCTATTTTATTTATATATCAGGTCCTACTTTGCAGAGGAGGAGACCTTTACTGAACTTGTACATTTTCATTCATAATGCATATTGGCCTGAGGAAGATTCTCTGGAGAAGGCAATGGCACCCCACTCCAGTATGCTTGCCTGGAAAATCCCATGGATGGAGGAGCCTGGTAGGCTACAGTCCATGGGGTCGCACAGAGTCGGACACGACTGAGCGACTTCACTTCCACTGTTCCCTTTCATGAACTGGAGAAGGAAATGGCAACCCACTCTAGTATTCTTGCCTGGAGAATCCCAGGGATGGCGGAGCCTGGTGGACTGCTGTCTATGGGGTCGCACAGAGTCGGACACGACTGAAGCGACTTAGCAGCAGCAGCAGCAGCAGACTTTTCTCTGGAAAAGGACTTCTGGTTTCTGCAGTGTAATTGGAGTGCTGACCTCAAAATATAAAAGTGAGGTATGATAATTTTTTTAAAATGTAACAAACTTGTAGATGGCACAACACTGATCTGATGAGGTCTATCTTTCTGATAACCAGCTTAAGAGATGAAGATGAAGATGTGTGATTACTTGAAAGAGAGGGCTCATGGTTCACAAATATGAAGAAGTCATTCATCAATATTCTGGGAGACCTGTTAACATCTAGTCTCCAAATTTCAATGAAAAACATTTAGCAGCTGATTTCTAATAAAATATTTCCAATTATCAGAGGTCCACTGGTGTTCATGCAGGTATCAGTTATGAGATTGTAAAGTAATAAATACATATACATATATTTATATGAGAGTGTATATATAATATATATGTATGTATATGTATAATGTCTAATTTTAAGTATCAGAAAGAGTGACTGAAGCATAAGTGTGTTTCATTTAATTAAGAACTTATTTTCCTAGGGAATATGCTACACTTTGAGAACCGTTGATGTGTTGAGAATCTTTTACTAACAATTGCCTAAGGATATAACACTTTTCTGAAGATAGAAGAGATGAGGCCTTTAATTGAAAAATAAAAACTGTGAATTTAATCACTGAATGCATTTTGTCAGTAAATAATTGGATATTTTATCTTGGAAAATTTTTAAGAAGATACAAAGGTCATGCAGAGGTATCTTTTCTAAAGAACTGGGAAGAAAACAGTGATGGAGAAGAAATTACAAGACATTGCCCTTAAATTGACTAGGACTTGAATTTCAGCTCAGTAATTATAAATTCTAAGATCCTGGGTACTTTTTTTCTCCCTCTCTATGAGCCTACACTTCCCTTGCTCTCTATAAAATGCTGATACTAGGCTCAGTTTCCCCCCTTCCCTGTGAAAGGTCAACATATTTGTGTGTGTACACACACCTATGTTTTTGCTACTGATTGTTGTATAAGAAACCATTCCAAAACTTAGTGACTTAAAGGAACAGTGACATTTATTTTGCTTATGAACTTTCAATTTGTGAGGGATTCAATGAAGACAGCCTTTCTGTACTCCACTAGATATCAAAGGCATAGCTAGAATTATCTAAATGCTCAGTCATCATGTATCAGGGAGTTGATGTTGGCTATCACTTGGGGCCTCAGCTGTGGCTATGATTAGAATACCTACATGTGGCCTTTCCATATGGCCACAGTGACTTTGCTTCAATGAAGAGAGTTTCAAGACAGAAAGAATTTTACTTGCTTGAAAGCCACACATTTTCACTTTTCCTTATTCTGTTTATTAGAAGAGAGTCATTAAGACCAGACCATTTTCAAGGAAAGGAGACATCAACTATACTTTTTGAGTGAAAGTGAAAGCCGTGTAGTCGTGTCCGACTCTTTGCCACACCATGGACTATGCAGTCCATGGAACTCTCCAGGCCAGAATACTGGAGTGGTTAGCCATTCTCTTCTCCTTGAGATCTTCCCAACTCAGAGATCAAACCCAGGTCCCCACATTGCAGGTGACTTCTTTACCAGTTGAGCCACCAGGTAAAGGAGTTTTAAAAACTTATTTTAAAGCCAGAACAATGGCATGCTACGAATGCTCAATGAATAGTCATGGCTCCTTTCTTTTCCTTCACATTTTTTCACATATATGTTTTAGTTTAGGATGTCATTCAGCCTATTATATGCTTTAAACTATTAGGTACTGGTGAACAAGACAGATAAATTCTATTCTTTCATGGAGTTTGTTGTCAAGTGCACACCTGAATAAACTGCAGATAATTATTCAAGTACTTCTAAACATTTATTAAGCACCTGCTTTGGGAAATGCTCTTAGATGTAAACTTTGAAATAGTCATTTGTGGGACTATGTCCTCAGAACTTGCAGTCTAGCGAGGGGAATAGAACATGTACAGTAACAGCTATAGTAATATAGACAGTGATAAGTATTGTAAATGAAAGGGGACATCAGAAGTAAAGAAATAATTAGGAACTGGGTGGTTCAGGGAAGGCTTCATGGAATCAATAGTAGTAGAACTTTTATTAGAAGGATTTGAATATGCAGGGACGGCAGAGCCTGGTGGGCTGCCGTCTATGGGGTCGCAGGGAATCGGACACGACTGAAGCGACTTAGCAGCAGCAGCAGGAGAATATGGAGTATTATCAGAAAGCTCTTCCAAATCCAGTCAGTAGAACTTCTTATATTTGTCAACTGTTATACCAACATAGACAGCATATTAAAAAGCAGAGACATTACTTTGCCAACAAAGGTCCATCTATTCAAGCCTATGGTTTTTCCAGTAGTCATGTATGGGTGTGAGAGTTGGAGTATAAAGAAAGCTGAGCACTGAAGAGTTGATGCTTTTGAACTGTGGTGTGCAGAAGACTTTTGAGAGTCCCTTGGATAGCAAGGAGACCCAAAAAGTCAATCCTAAAGGAAATCAGTCATGAATATTCATTGGAAGGACTGATGTTGAAGCTGAAACCCCAATACTTTGGCCACCTGATGCGAAGAATTGACTCATTTGAAAAGACCCTGATGCTGGGAAAGATTGAAGGTGGGAGGAGAAGGGGACAACAGAGGATGAGATGGTTGAATGGCGTCACCAACTCAATAGACGTGAGTTTGAGTAAACTCCAGGAGTTGGCGATGGACAGGGAGGCTGGGAGTGCTGCAGTCCATGGGGTCGCCAAGAGTTGGACGTGACTGAGCGATGGAACTGAACTGAACTGATATTTTTCACAAAAAGATAAGTTATGTCACCTAATTTTTCTAGTAATCATATAATTTTTCATAATATTATTTTATTATCAGCAGTATTTTATATATTATACATTCTATATAAAATTATATATACATATATGATTTTATATATATACATATAACTACCTCCCTGGTGGCTCAGACGGTAAAGAATCTGCCTGCGGTGTGGGAGACCTAGGTTCGATCCCTGGGTTGGGAAGAGCCCCTGGAGAAGGTAATGGATACCCACTCCAGTATTCTCGCCTGGAGAATCCTCTGGACAGAGAAGCCTAACAGGCTACAGTCTATGGGATCACAAAAGAGTCAGACAAGACTGAGCGACTAACACTTTCTCTTGCATATACATATAGATGTATAATCAGAAGACAAAATTGTGACTCTTGAGATTTAAATTAATCACTTAACATTGCATAGAATTGTAAAGGACACACAGAAGGGAATAGGTACAAATTTATCTGATGATTTGATTGGGGCTTAATTATAAAAAGCCTTGAATGCCAAGCCAAAGGAGCTCAGACATCACTTGGTAACTAAAACAAGTTTATTGGCAGCAGAGACATATAAATAGAAACAGAAATAGAACTGTGCTTGGGAAAAGTATTCTGCAGTCAGTGTCAAAAACAGGTCAGAATCAGATTTCTTAGAGGCATGGAATTTTGTCCTAACAGCAATTTATGTCTGAGGTGATAAACCACTGACATAATGGTGGTTTTCATGAAGACACAAAAGAGTGATGCATTTAGAAACACAGAGGCAGAAGTGACCTCACTTGGGTAAACAATGAGAGCCATCAAAGTTGAAGACAAGATTTTAAGCCTAAATCAATATGACATTGATACTGATATTGAGAACGATATAGCGTCACAGCTAAAATTGGGTGGAGTTTGTTTGCTTGCTTTATTTTGTTGGTTTGTTGCAGAACCAGGGTGATAGAGCAGGTTCATTTTTACATATCAAGTTTGAGGTGTCAATAAACACTTCAGGTGGGTAGATAAAATCGTAGGTGAAATTATGGGACAAAAGCTCATGGTGGTTTTTATTGGCTTATTTGTCTTAGTTTTTATAGATTCTCTTCTCCTTTTTCTTGTAAGTTTTTTGAGATTTGGAGGGGTGTTCAGAGATCAAGTTAGAGATCTGCAAATTAAACTTAGAGTGAAAGATGAGTTTGACAATATTGCCAAAGAAGAGAGTTTAAGAAGAGAGAAAGGAAAATTAAGGGCAGAACATTGAGAAATAATTTACTGTCAACAGTTGATTAAGCTTTGGTCCAATGAACATCATTCTAATCTGCCTGTCTTAGACTGTTCTGGCTGCTGTAGCAAAATACCATGTACTTGGTCAGCTCAGTTCAGTCGCTCAGTCATGTCCGACTCTTTGCGACCCCATGAATTGCAGCAAGCCAGGACTCTGTCCATCACCAACTCCTGGAGTCTACCCAAACCCATGTCCATCGAATCAGTGATGCCATCCAACCATCTTATCCTCTGTCGTCCCCTTCTCCTCCTGCCCACAATCCTACCCAGCATTAGGGTCTTTTCCAATGAGTCAACTCTTCACATGAGGTGGCCAAAGCATTGGAGTTCAGCTTCAACATCAGTCCTTCCAATGAATACCCAGGATTGATCTCCTTTAGGGTGGATTGATTGGATCTCCTTGCAGTCCAAGGGACTCTCAAGAGTCTTCTCCAACACCACTGTTCAAAAGCATCAGTTCTTCGGCGCTCAGCTTTCTTCACCGTCCAACTCTCACATCCATACATGACCACTGGAAAAACCATAGCCTTGACTAGACGGACCTTTGTTGGCAAAGTAATGTCTCTGCTTTTAAATATGCTATCTAGGTTGGCCATAACCTTCCTTGCAAGGAGTAAGTATCTTTTAATTTCATGGCTGCAATCACCATCAGCAGTGATTTTGGAGCCCAAGAAAATAAAGTCAGCCACTGTTTCCACTGTTTCCCCATCTATTTCCCATGAAGTGATGGGACCAGATGCCATGATCTTAGTTTTCTGAATGTTGAGCTTTAAGCCAACTTTTTCACTCTCCTCTTTCACTTTCATCAAGAGGCTCTTTAGTTCTTCTTCACTTTCTGCCATAAGGGTGGTATCATCTGCATATCTGAGGTTATTGATATTTCTCCTGACAATCTTGATTCCAGCTTGTGCTTCCTCCAGCCCAGTGGTTCTCATGATGTACTCTGCATAGAAGTTAAATAAGCAGGGTGACAATATACAGCCTTGACGTACTCCCTTTTCTATTTGGAACCAGTCTGTTGTTCCACATCGAGTTCTAACTGTTGCTTCTTGACCTGCATACAGGTTTCTCAAGAGACAGGTCAGATGGTCTGGTATTCTCATCTCTTTCAGAAGTTTCCACAGTTTATTGTGATCCACACAGTCAAAGGCTTTGGCATAGTCAATAAAGCAGAAGTAGATGTTTTTCTGGAAATCTTTTGCTTTTTCGATGATCCAGCGGATATTGGCAATTTGATCTCTGGTTCCTCTGCCTTTTCTAAAACCAGCTTGAACATCTGGAAGTTCACGTATTGCTGAAGCCTGGCTTGGAGAATTTTGAGCATTACTTTACTAGCATGTGAGATGAGTGCAATTGTGCGGTAGTTTGAGCATTCTTTGGCATTGCCTTTCTTTGGGATTGGAACGAAAACTGATCTTTTCCAGTCCTGTGGCCACTGCTGAGTTTTCCAAATTTGCTGGCATATCAAGTGCAGCACTTTCACAGCATCATCTTTGAGGATTTGAAATAGCTCAACTGGAATTCCATCACCTCCACTAGCTTTGTTTGTAGTGATGCTTTCTAAGGCCCACTTGACTTCACATTCCAGGATATCTGGCTCTAGGTGAGCTTACAAAAAACCAATTTTTCACAGTTTGGAGATTGGAAGTCTCCAATGCAATCAGGGCACCAGCATAGTCAAGGGACAGCTCTCTTCCAGGTTGCAACTTCTTGTTGCATCCTCTTGTTGGGTAGAGGTGGGCTAGCTTTGTGGAGTCTCATTTTAAGGACACTATTCCCATTCATGAGTGCTCCACACATTCCAGATGTCCCAGCCATTAATACCACCATCTTGTGCATTACTTATGTCACCTTAATTTTGAGAGATATGAACATTCAGCCTTAAGCACAGCCTAGATGCTTTTGGAGTTATGACATGAAAACAGGTATTTATTTATTTGTCTTAGTTTTTATAGAAATAACTCTTCTCTTGTAAGCTTTAGGAGATATTTGCAAACAAATGTGGATTTCTCATATGTTTGGGGAAAAGGAGCATGAGCCCATGAATTAGAAGGGAATCTCAGTATAGGGACAGATGGGAAAATATTTTAAATTGTAAGATCTTTAGAGGAATGAGATACTATCTGTGACGCTTGGGAACAGCCTCAGATCTATATGTTTTGGGTACTATGCAAATTTGAGAGTGTTGTGTGTAAATTGACTGATTTATCTCTTGGTTTGTTGGTACCATAAAAGATTTATCTCTTGGTTTTTCTGTCTTCATGAAAACCACCACATCAGTGGTACATTATTTCTGACATAAAGTATTATTACAGCAAGAGCAAGATTCCATGCCTCTAAGAAATCATTGTATTATGAGACAAGCATGACTTAAGTTAAAGATTTGAACTTAAATCCCAGCTCTATCCTATTTAAGCTAAATTAACTTGGACAAGTTACCTTAACACTGAACTTTGGTTTCCTCATCTACAAAATGAGGTTACTAAAACCTCCTGTGTCAGAATGAGAGAAAAACATAAAATAATGTATGCAGAGCACAAAGTAGAGAGCCAGCACACATGAGACAGTAAATTGTAATTCTAATGTTTATGTTGATAATGTCAGTATAGGTTGATTTGCCTCAGAGTTTAAAAATTAGAAGATCCAAGTTATATAGAGAATTATAGAATGGTGTTCACTACTTAAGGACCCTAAGGACCCTGACATCTGGATACCCCAAACCTATAAGCAGTGACTTTATTTGATAATTGGGTACCAGCAATGACACCAAGAAACTCAGCAGGAATGAAAATCATTATTGTATTTTACGACTGCTTTTATTTTAGTAACATTTCTTAATAATTGTTCCCATTCGTCCTTTTCTTATTTTATATATGTGTATACATATGTATGGGTGTGAATGTGTGTGTGTGTTCAGATATGATTATAGTAAAAATAGTAAGGACACTGGATTTACAAACCAAAGTTTTGAGTCCACATTGTGCCTCTTCTACTTATTAGCTGAATGATTTTATCTCTGAACTCCCTCATTAGTTAAATAAAGCTTAAACCTATCCTTGATGTTACTATGAACTGTGATTAAAGTATGTGAAAGTCTTTTGTAAACTGTAAACCATAGCATAACTAGGGGTATGATTTGTTCAGTCTTAAATGTAATTTGTATTTATTTCATGGTGTCAAACAGGATTTTACCTAGGGTGCCCATAACACACAGACTGGAATTGTACTTACAAAAGAAATCTGAGTCTGAGTATCTACTTAGTGAGGTGTTATGAAAAGTGCTATGATTAAGTAATAATATTTGAAGTGGTACCATACCACATATTTTCTAGTCTTAATTTGTAAGTTGGTGTGTTCTGATTTTTTGCTTCTTTTGATGCCCATCAACTAATATATAAGAATGCAGAGTTTTATATAATTCTCTTAGCTGGGTTTTAAGACACATGACTCACACACTGAAGTTCCATTCTGCTAGTAGGACAGTTTGAGGCTGGCAGAATGATTATAATAAGAGTAGCTCTTTGAGGTGAAAGTCTAAGAAATTGTACAAGACTGAGATAATGAAATGTTTGGCCATGATCTGCTCTTCATCTATGCTTCATGTATGGAGATGGAGATGATGATAAAAATAAAATCATGTTTCCTCTTGTTCATGAACTGGTTATCAGTTATGTTTTGGACTGGAGAACAATCACATTGACAATTTTGGCCAGGATTTAATGTCCGTTTGATTGGAAGATCATTAAAACTACCTCTTTAAGCTCAATCATATCCAATGTAAACTCTTCTTCATTCGTTCCTTTTCCTCTCTTCTTTCATTGTCTTCATATGTGGAACTTAGTGAGTTCTGTACATGAATTGCATTAAATTCTCCATTGAGTGGCTTCTGATCAGGCTTTTTATATTGTGTCATATGCCATTCCCCTGTACCTCCAGAGGATCTCCCCAATTGTTTCCAGATTTTGACACTTTTATGTTGTCTTAGAAACCAGTATCTAGACCTGGGTTTGTACCAGAACCAGAATTTGTAATACTTTTTTCCTGTCATCATTGCATCAGTTTTTTTCTGCCTAAGTGGATGATGATAAGGGTGCAGAGTTTTTTGATGGGATTTCCCTACTTCTTTTAGCTAGGCCAAATTTATCTCCTTTTTATTTTCCAATTCTTTAATTTCAGTGTAAGCATGAGAATCAGGGGATACTAACATAGGTCACTTGGATGAACATTTTTTTTTTTTTGGTATGTAAATGCCACCAAAATCCTACAACTTTTGAGGCACAGCTGTTAATTCAAAGATTATTATGTTATTAATAGCATGGTCTGTTTTGTTTACAATAACTTCCACTATTCAACATTTTGCCGTGAGTCAAACTTTTAAAGATTTTTCACACAGTTTAAGCAATCATCAAAGAGTTTAAGACTGGTTTAATACCTATAGTTAAATTACTGCAAGAAGAGGTAGAACAACTACCTTTTAAAATTCATGTATTAATTTGAACCTCAAGTCAATTAACTGAAATACATTGAACATCTGGCCTTTTAGGCATGGAGTAGAAGTTAAAATTTCTCAGATAAATTCATAATTAGGGGCTTGCATTTTTTTTAAAAGAAGTATCGTTTTTTAAGCTGAAGAACTGCACACGTGTCTTGCTTTTCACTCCAATTTTATTAAAATGACTAAATCTATCTATAGGTCTAAAACTAACTTATGTATGCATATATGTATCAATTCTGAATTATGATGGAAAACAAGAAAATATATCATGGTTTGATCAGAGACTTTGAGGAATTGCCTGGAAGCTAGCAAGAAGATGATCATATCTATAGAGAAAGAAGAGTTATAAAAGTTTATCTCAAAACAACCCTAGGAAAAAACTACAGAAGTAACAAGGTTTCCAGTGATTTTCCAAGGTCAAAGATAATAAACTAAACAACTAATTGGATTGTAAACAGAGATGGTATTTAGCCCTGCACAAGTTCAGTTAGATCAGTTTTTAAATAATTAGAATGCATTGTACAAGATGATAAATACCTCCTGCCATGAACCCCAAACATCTAGGACCCCCACTTAGAACACCATGAACCTCCCTGTGACTCAACAGTCAAGTGATTAATACTTGGCACACAGGTAGCCGTCAGGACCTTGCTTCTGTTTCTGATTATGAGATACCCAAGGGGCAGTGTTAAATATTTTAAGTATTATCACTGCTATGGGGTAACATACAGGAGCATTAAAGATGACATTTGAAAAAGCTTACCTCCATTTCTGGCCTCTCCTCCCCAGCCCACATCCTCAGGCTATACTCTGGAAACTTCTCTGTTCAGAAACTTTAAAAAAGCCTGACAGCAGCTACCATCTCGGGTATAGAGTCTGCAAAAAAATGTGGTAGAACTTGAATTGGCTCTGGGGCCTTCTCAGCAGATATGGAGGAAAATGGATGAAAATCAAAATTTTCAGGTGAACATAACAGTACTTAACATTTTTTGTTAAGTGTTCCTGTGTTCCAGACATTGTTCTATGAGATCTACATGTATAAACTTGATTCATTCCAACAACTTTATGAGGAAGATTATTATTACTACCCCCATTTAACAGATGAGGAAACCAAAGCACAGATAGGTACAGTGATTTGTCCAGAGTCATAGGCAGGTCATTGGCAAAGCTGGGCTTTTCATTTTCTCTCTAGCCCCACTCTTACTGCTACACAAAATTGTCACTCAGGTACATGGAAGTGCTCCACTCCAGATGAAACACATCCATGTTCTAGCAATTTGGAGTCATTGTTCACTTCCTTCCTAATAGCCACTGATATTCCTTCAATGAGTTCCACATAGGTGAAGACAGACAGAATTGATTTCTGTTGCCATTACCTTTAAGTATATTTACTATACAATAATAAAAACCAAAAAGAAACAAACTAAGATTTTAGTTCAATTATATAGAAATACTGAACAAAACAACTGATAGAACAAATAAATTAACTAGGTAGGAATTAATGAAATGAAATTTACTAATAAATTATTGAGAATTAGTAGGCAGGAATTAAAACAAAAGCATAAAATAGTGTACTTGAGCAATAAAAGCAAAAGATGGTTTTCTGAACCATATAAAATAAGCAAAATGTCTAACTAAAAATAAGTAACCTCTCATAGATTAGGCACAAGTGAAAAACATATCTATTCCTATGGAGAAGATTTTTTAATGGTAAAAATATACCTTCTTTGGCTGTATACAAATGCATTTTACAGTGGACTATATATTAAATACAGGGTCAAAACTGACTTAGGTAGAAAATTCTATATGTAAATAAATAGAAAAAAATGGAAAAGCTAGTTAATGATCTACACTTAAACCGAAGAATGTACAAATGATTTTGACAAACCATTAAAGAAAGTAGTTTTGAGAAACCACAAGTAATATTGTTTCATAATATTGAAAAGTACAGAAAGCATCTCAAATCATTCCATAAATATAGCATGTCTCTGTTAATCTTCCAAGAATAATAAAAAAGAAAACCATAGATTTATTTTACTTACAAATAAACTTAAAAACATGAAATGAAATATAACTCAGCAATATCTTAAAAGAATAATACATTATACTGAAGTGGTTTTTATTCCAGAAGTACAAGAATGATTCAGCATTAGAAAATCAGTGAAAATTAGAAAATCATCCCTTAAATGTCATTTATTAAATTAAATGGTTAAATACCATGCTCACAGCAGCCAAAAAACATTTGGTAAAATTGAATACACCTTTCTAACTGAAACACCAAAATAGAAATGAAAGGAAATCTGTATATCTAATATAAATATACATAATATATAATAGGGAATAAAAGCTTTGTCTAGGGGATAAAAGCTATTCTAGGTATTTCAAGCAGGAATTAAATATAAGAAATTGATGAGTTTTAAAACTGAAGTATGCTCTTTGCAGTATCTTATTCCCTTAAATATTTTAGAAATATGTTAGTTGACAAGGCAAGAGAAGTGAAGCCTATGAACATTCACCATAAGATTTCAGGTTTGCCAATAGTGTTTCGAAGATGAGAACATTGCTACTAACATTCTAGTTAGGTATTGCAGGCAACTACTGCTGCTTGGAACAGCTGGCTGAACCATGGTGGGAATGTAAGGGGTTCCTGCAGAACCTTGTATCTACCAAAGTTCAAACATCTGCCCCCTGTTTCTGGAGGAAAAACCATGGTTTTGGCTTCCCTCTGCCTTCCATATCTCTTGTAAGTGCTTGCCAATGATAGAATCTAAACTGGAAACTTGTGGGCAAAGGATTATAGAAAATGTTATTTCTAGATTTCTAACCCTGTAGTATAGAGAGACTATCAAAGGAAGTTGAACTTGTGTTCATATGAACAGAAAATCTGTCACTATGATTTCTAGAAAGTGAAATGAGGCAATGAAAAGTATGAGAGGTGTTAATATTGGAAAAGGAGCAATTAATAGTTACACTTCACAGGCAATGGAAGAATCCATCTGAAAATCCAGGAATTACAGTCAAAATACCTTAAGAATTTCTACTAATCAATGATAAGATATAAAACCCAAATAAGGAAATAAATATATAAATTAATTTATAGGGCAAATAAAAGGGATCGTCATCATCAATCAATCAAACATCATTTATGGCTGAGGAAAAAGATGTCAGAGGAGTAGGTGGACATGGAATACAGACCAGAAGGGAATGGTAGGATATTAAAGTACTGAAAGGGAAATATCTACAACCAAGATTACTGTACCATAAAGATCTCATTCAAAATTGATGGAGAAGTCAAAAGCTTTTCAGACAAGGGAAAGAGAATTCAGTACCACCAAATCAGCTTTACAACAAACGTTAAAGGGATTTATATAGTCAAGAAATACAAGAGAAGAAAAAAGATCTACAAAATCAATCCCAAACTATTAAGAAAATGGTAATATGAATATATATTTCAATAATTAATTTAAATGTAAACAGATTGAATGCTCCAAGCAAAACACACAAGCTGGATGAATGGATATAAAAACAAGACCCATGTATATGCTGTCTACAAGAAACCCACTTCAGACCTAAAGACATATATAGACTGAAAGTGAGAGGATGGAAAAATATATTCCATGCAAATGGAAAGCAAAGGAAAGCTGGAGTAGCTATCATCATATCAGACAAAAGAGACCTTAAAATAAAGAATATTACAAGAGATAAGGAATGACACTACATAATGATCAAGGGATCAATCCAAGAGGAAGACATAACAATTGTAAATACCTATACATCCAACATAGGAGCACCTCAATACATAAGACAAAGACTAACAGACGTGAAAGGAGAAACTGACAGTAACACAATAATAGTAGGAGACTTTACACCCCACTCACACCAGTGAACAGATCATCAAAACAGAAAATTAATAAGGAAACACAAGTCTGAAATGATACGTTAGATGAGATGGATCTCATTGTTATCTTCAGGACATTGCATCCGAAAGCAGAAGAATACACCTTCTTCTCAAGTGCATGTGGAACATTCTCCAGGACAGACCACATCTTGGGTCACAAATCAAACGTCAGTGAATTTAAGAAAATTGAAATCATATCAAGCATCTTCTCCGTCTACAACACTATAAGACTAGATATCAATTATGAGAAAAAAAAACTGTAAAAAACACTAACACGTGGCAATTAAACAATACATTTCTAAATAACCAACAGATCACTGAAAAAATCTAAAGGGAAATCAAAAAATATCTAGAAATAAATGACAATGAAAAGACGACAACTCAAAACCTATGGGATGCAGCAAAAGCAGGTTTAAGAGGGAAGTTTATAGCAATATAATCCTATCTAAGAAACAAGGAAAAACATCAAATAGACAACCTAACTTCACGTCTAAGTCAACTGGGAAAAGAAGAACAAAAAAACCCCAAAATTAGTAGAATGAAATAAATCATAAAGATCAGAGCAGAAATAAATAAAAAAGAAAGAAACAATAGTAAAGATTAATAAAACTAAAAGCTGGTTCTTTGAGAAGATAAACAAAATTGACAAACCTTTAGCCAGACTCATCAAGAAAAAAGAGAGAAGAATCAAATCAACAAAATTAGAAATGAAAAAGGAGAGGTTAGAACAGACAATGCAGAAATAAAAGGATTATAAGAGACTATTAAGAACAACTATATAGCAATAAAATGGATAACCTGGAAGAAATGGATAGATTCTTATCAAAGTTCGATCTTCCAAGACTAAACCAGGAAGAAATAGAAATTATAAGCAACCCAATTACAAGCACTGAAATTGAAGCTGTGATCAAAAATCTCTCAAAAAACAAAATTCTGATGGCTTCACAGGAGAATTTTATCAAACATTTAGAGAAAAGCTAATGCCTATCCTTCTAAAACTCTTTCAAAAAATTGCAGCAGAATGAATACTTCCAAACTCATTCCATGAGGCCACCATCACCCTGATACCATAACCAGACAAAGAAAACACAAAAAGAAAACTACAGGCCAATATCAGTGATGAACGTAGATGCAAATATCCTCAACAAAATTTTAGCAAACAGAATTCAGGAACACATTAAAAAGCTCATACACAGTGATCAAGTTGGGTTTATTCCAGGGATGCAAGTATTCTTCAATATATGCAAATCAAACAATGTCATACACCTTATTAACAACTTGAAAGATAAAAACCTATGATCATCTCAATTGACGCAGAGAAAGCCTTTGACAAAATTCAGCACCCATTTATGATTAAAACTCTTCAGAAAATGGACATAGAAGTAATTTGCCTCAACAGAGTAAAGGCCATATATGATAAGCCTACAGCAAACATTATTCTTAATGGTGAAAAACTGAAAGCATTCCCCCTAAAATCAGGAACAAGACAAAGGGTGTCCACTTTTACCACTGTTATTCAACATAGTTCTGGAAGTCCTAGCTATAGCAATAAGAGAAGAAAAGGAAATGAAAGGAATCCATATTGGAAAAGAAGAAGTAAAGCTCTCACTGTTTGCAGATGACATGATACCTAAAGATTGTATCATATTATTACTAGAGCTAATCAGTGAATTTAGCAAAGTCTCAGGACACAAAATCAATACACAGGAATCACTTGCATTTCTATATACTAACAATGAAAAATTGAAAGAGAAATTAAGGAATTAATCCCATTTACCATTGCAACAAAAAGAATCAAATATTTAGGAATAAACTTACATAAGGAGACAAAAGAACTGTACATGGAAAATTATAAGACACTCATGAAAGGAATCAAAGATGACACTAACAGATGGAGAAAAGAATATTCCTCATTCCTGGGTAGGAAGTATCAATATTGTGAAAATGACTATACTTCAAGTGGAATTTACAGATTCAATGTGATCCCTATCAAATTACCGATGGCATTTTTCACAGAACTAGAGCAAAAAATTTCACAAATCATATGGAAACACAAAAGACCTCGAACAGACAAAGCAGTCTTGAGAAAGAAGAATGGAGCTGGAACAATTAACATTCTTAACTTCAGATTATGGTACAAAGCTACAGTCATCAATACAGTATGGTACTGGCACAAAAACAGAAATATAGACCAATGGAACAAGATAGAAAGCCCAGAAATAAACCCATGGATCTATGGGTATCTTATTTTTGACAAGGAAGGCAAGAATATGCAATGGGGCAAAAACAGCCTCTTCATTAAATGATGCTGGGAAAACTGGACAACTACATTTGAAAGAATGAAATTAGAACACTTTCTGACACCATACACAAAGATAAACTCAAAATACATTAAAGACCTAACTGTAAGACCAGAAATTATAAAACTCTTAGAGGAAAACATAGGCAGAACAGTCTATGACATAAATCAAAACAAGATCCGCTATGACCCACTTCCTAGAGTAATGGAAATAAAAACAAAAGTAAACAAGTGGGACCAGATTAAACTTTAAAGCTTTTGCACAGCAAAGCAAACTATAAGGTGAAGTGACAAGGTGAAAAGACAACCTTCAGAATGGGAGAAAATAATAGCAAATGAAACAACTGACAAAGGATTCATTTCCAAAACATACAAGCTGCTCATACAACTCAATACCAGAAAAACAAACAACCCAATCAAAAAGTGGGAAAAAGACCTAAACAGACATTTCTCCAATGAAGAGATACACATGACTAGCAAACACATAAAAAGACGCTCAACATCGCTCATTATTAAAGAAAAGCAAATCAAAACTACAATGAAATGTCACCTCACACCCATTAGAATGGCCATTAACAAAATGTCTACAAACAATAAATGCTGGAGAGGATGTGGGCAAAAGGGAATGCTCTTGCACTGTAGGTGGGAATGTAAATTGATACAGCCACTGTGGAAGATGGTATGGAGATTATTTAAAAATCCTAGGAATAAGACTGCCATATGACCCAGCAATCTCACTCCTAAGCATATACCCTGAGGAAACCAAAACTGAAAATGACACATGTATCCCATTGTTCATTGCAGCACTATTTACAATAGCTAGAACATTGAAACAGCCTAGATATCCATTGACAGATGAATGGATAAAGAAGTCGTGGTACATATACACAATGGAAAATTACTCAGCCATAAAAAGGAACACATTTGAGTCAGTTCTAATGAAGTGGATGAACCTAGAACCTATGATACAGAGTTAAGTAAATCAGAGAAAGGAAGATAAATATTGTATTCTAATGCATTTATATGGAATATAGAAAAATGGTACTGAAGTATTTATCTACAGTGCAGCAATGGAGAAACAGACATAGAGAATAGACCTATGGACATGGGGAGAGGGGAGGAGAGGGTAAGATGTATGGAAATAGTAACATGGAAACTTACATTACCATATATAAAATAGATAGCCAATGTGAATTTGCCCTATGGCTCAGGAAACTCAAACAGGAACTCTGTATCAACCTAGAGGGGTCAGATGGGGAGAGAGATGTGAGGGAGGTTCAAAAGCAGGGGGATATATGTATACCTATGGCTGATTTAAGTTGAAGTTTGACAGAAAACAACAAAATTCTGTAAGCAATTATCCTTCAATTAAAAATAAATTTAAAAACATCATTTATTATCAGGCAGTTAAAAATTTAAACAAAAATGTGATGCTAGTCTTTGGTCTTAAGATTGACAGACACCAGTACATTGACAATATCTAAGATTTATTGTGTGTGAGGAGCTATATATTCTTATACATTGTGTTGGTTTATAAGTAATAATGATATATTTTCAGCCATAATTTCATCAAATACTTTTTTAACACTTTTTTTCTTTCTTTTCCTTCTGAGACCCCTGTAATGTGAATTTTGATATGTTTGATGTTGTCTCAGCAGTCCCTTAATTTATTTTCATGATTTAAATTTTCTTTTTGCTGTTCCAATTGGGTGATTTCCATTATTCTATCTTCCAGATCACTTACGTATTTTTCTGTATCACCTATTCTACTATTAATTCCTCCTAATGTGTTTTTCATTTCAGTTATTATATTTTTCAGTTCTGAATGGTTATTGTTTTATATTGTCTAGTTCCTTCTTAACATTCTCACTGTGTTCATCTATTCCTTTCCCTGATTCGGTTAGCATTTTTATTGTTAATACTAATGCTTTGAGCTCTTTATCTGGTTAATTATTTATGTTTCATTAGTTTTTTTCAGGGGTTTTCTCTTATTTTTTAAAAAATATTTATTCATTTATTTTTGGCTGTGCTGAGTGTTTGTTGCTGCATGTGGGCTTTCTCTAGCTGTAGTGAGTGGGGGCTGCTCTTCCTTGCAGTGTCTGGCTGCTCATTGTGGTGGCTTCACTTGTGGAGCATGGGCTCTAGGGTCTACATGGGCTCGGTAGTTGTGATGCATGGGCTTAGCTTCCCCGTGCACGTGGGATCCTCCTGGACCAGGGATTGAACCTGTGTCCCCTGCATTGAGAGGTGGACTCTTAACTTCCAGACCTTCATGGAAGCCCTGGTTTTCTGTTATTTTTTTCAACTGAAACAATTTTTTCTGTCTTCTCATTTTACTCAACTTTCTCTGACACTCTAAAATTAGATGAAATAGTTACCCATTCTGGTCTTGAAGGGTATCCTTGAGTGGTAGCATCCCTATACAGGCTGTGTGTGCCCAGTGGCTTTGGTGGGAGAGCTGGCATGAGCACAAATCATGCTTCTCCCCAGGGTCTCCTGGCAGTTATCACTTGGATAGGAAGTGGGTCTGGAGATGGAAGGGCTATAGTCAGTGCTAGGTGTGAGCTGAGATTTCTTCTCTACACAGTGGCCAACACATCTCTACTGGGGGGATGAGGTAGGTCCCAAGTTGCTGGCACAGAAGCTCTACAGGACAGGTCCAAGTTGGCTCTGTTAGCTCTCTGTCAGGGCTCTCCCCACTTTTAACCCTGGCACCCTTGGCCTGGAGAGGAGTGGTGCTGAAGCAATAGCAAGAAGGGCTGGAGCAGGGGCTCGGCCTGGGTCTGCGTGTGGGTGTGGCAGCCCTAGTCATAGTCAGAGGCCTGGGCCACTTCTGATGTGCTCCCCTAGTAAGTGCTAGCAAGGGCCGCCCCTGCTTTGCTCAGGTGCCGTCTGGACCTGAGCCACCTTTGCCTATCACAGCTGATCTCTCCCCTCAGCTGCGGCAGTTGTTGTTCCAGTGTATAGCTGCGTTGCGAAGCTAGTGAGACCAGAGCAGGCACTCTGCTCAGACTGAGATGCATGCTGGAGCAGTCATGGGAGACAGGCCAGCTTCCCATGCAGTTCCAATTCCCCTCTCTGCACTGTTTTGGGAGGAAGCAAGCATGTGTGTATTCCTCATGACCAGAGTCCAAGCTTCATACCCCTCCTGTTAGTCCCACTGGCTCTCCAACCAGGCAATGTGACTCATCTTCCTGGTCTAGGATTCCAGGGCTGGGTTGCCCAGTATATGGTTTGAACTGCTCACTCCCCAGGGAGGGTCTCCCCCCAACATAATCCTGCCCCCACTCCCAAGTTCCCTTTCAGGAACACAGGTCCTGACCTGATTGCTTCTCTTTCCTTATTACCCAAATCTATGTTGATCTCTTCCAGCCTTGGTTGTGTAGAAATCTTCTGCCAATCTCCAGTTAATTCTCAATAATGTTCCGTATGTAGATGTATTTTGATGTGTTCATGGGGGGAAGTGAGTTCTTCATCCTCCTACTCTGCCATCTTAATCTCCTCCTCCCAAGCATGGTCTTTTCTGAAAGAAATTTGATGTCTATGAAAATATATGTGTGTAGTCAGCAGTTCTACTACGTATGTAACCTATATAGAATTCATACTCATGCAAAAATATGCACATAAAAAGATAATTGAAGCACTGTTTTTAAGCCCATCAAATGAAAACTCCATAAGTTTCTATCTGTAGGGTAGTGCTTAAATGAATAGTGATTTATGTATATTGTAAAATATTATTCAATCATTAAAAAGAATGAGCTGCATCTTCATGAACTAATCTAGAAAGATACCAATTATATATTGTTAAAGTGGTAAGATGCAGAGCAGCCCATATAATCTAGTTTCCTTTATGTTAAAAAGCATACATTTGTATGCGTGTCCATACATTAGGGAAATGATTTGAAAAAAAGATCTTAAATGAAGTATTTAAATTGTTAAAATTGATTGCCTCTGGGAAGGAGAGTAAGATTAGAAGGAGGGTCTATATAGGGCAGAGAAATAAAATGAGACTTGAATTCCTTACTGATTATATTTTTGATTTGTTTGAAATTTCCACAAATGAGAATATATCACCCATGTAAATATTAAAAATAGAAAAAGTTTGTCAATATCTTCAGTTCTTTCCACTCTATTTCCATTTAATCTGTAACTTTTAAAACAACATGGCCTACCCAACACCTGCAAGACTTGCAGCATAAAAGCCAGGGGTGGATGACTTTTCTGCTCTCTGCTTCAGGTGCTCTTGCCTACCAGGATCCGTGTTGGTGTTTTCATCCTCAATTATAGACATTTTGGTTCTGGCTCTCTACGAAGAGTCCTCTTCCTGGAATTTGGGGCTCAGTTTCCTCCTAGTGTCTTTGTTGAGAGAGAACAGTTCTTTCACTCTAGTGTTTGTGCTTTTATTTTCTATACAATATAATAGCACATTAATTGTTAAAATTGATCCATCCCTTTCATTGAATCGTTTTATAGAGAGAGAAACCAAGTCTGAGAGAGCTTGACTTGCAAGTGCATATAACCTTGAATAACTTCTGTTTCCTCGTATGTGAAATGAATAATTTGTAATTCATGATGCACATGATCTTTTTCAACTTTACCATCTACTTAATTGAAGATAAAATCTGCTTTAAATGACAGATATACCTTAAATATACATAGGTATGCTTTGCTGTTTAACTTTTGCCATATGTTATTAATCACGTACCAATCACGGTAACAGTTTGTGATGGATTATGGAGACACATGGTCTCAAGTAAACCAGACTCTGAGATCTTGGGAGAGAATTTAGTATTTTTTAGATAAAGCATGAAAACACACACAAAGTTGTTTAATAGACCAAATCAAAATGTTTTGTATTTGATTGCATTCTAAAATAATTTCATATTCACATTTCATGATCATTTAATATGTAATCATTAAGACACTTTTGCACATAAAAGACTGATAAAATTAGTAAAATTTAAATTATGTAACATTGAATATCACTTTTAGTTTAGAAATTAAAATATGGTTCTTAAGGTTTTTGGAGAACAAAGTCAATGATTATATTCTCAAGTGACAAACTACACATTAGCTGAGTGAACACCTTAAATATAGAACACTGGCAAACAACATGTTTGAGAAAGAAGAGGGACTATATACCAAGTAAAGAAAGATATAAACTAGCTAGGGCAGTGAATACTGCAAGCAGTAGGCCTGTAAAGATGGATTCTTTCCCATTGGCATAACAATAATTCCCTTTAAAATATAGAATTTATACTGGATAATGAGATTTTTTAAGATAGAGACCTAAATTTATTGTGGTTAAACTCCCAACTCCTACCGGGGTATTTGACAATGACAATCCAATTTTGGTTGAGCTGGAAGGCCTTTAATGGTTAGGTCAAACTAAATATGCTATGACTTCACCAGTTAGGGGATGAAGCCATAAAAGACAGTGTATTATTATTTCTGTTGGGCTGATAACCATTTATATTATAGCATTTTAATTTATTCATAAGCTTAATCCAGTTCCAGATGTGGTTCTGGAGTGTGTGTATGTTGATGGGGGAGAATGTGACAATAATTCTCAAATTTATGTAGATAAATATGAAAAAAATACCTACCAATTTTCAAGAATAAGAATAAGGAGGGGATCCGTGTATTGCTAGTTTCTGAAGCCAAATATAAAGCTAAAGTAATTATAGTCAAGTTGTATTAGCTTCAAAATGAATGGAAACATTTAAAGGAACAAAATTCAAAGCCAAGAAAAAGGCCATAATAAGCATGTTGCATCAAATTAGTGGCAGAAGATGAAATGGTTGGTGCTGAAATATTAGTAATATGTTTTACAAGTTATACAAAACATGCTTCAGAAGAATTAAATTGTTAAGTATGAAACATTAATTTAAAGCAACTAGGTAAACACCTATGTGATGAGAGACTATGAAAGGCCTTTTTAACATGACATCAAAAGGAGAAACCATACCAAAAGAGAGAAAACTTTAGCTCCTTAAAGGTCTTAAAAGAATTCTCTTAAGCACAAATCAATTTAAATTTAGAAAAGGCAAGTGACAAACTGGAAAATCTATTTATATCATAGGCTAAATTATTATTCTTAATAATAATTATTTCTTGTCAGATAAAGCAACAAGCAAATAAACAAACATATAACCACTCATTAGATATGAAACAAAGGAAATGAGTGATAAAGACATAACTGAGGAAATAAAAATGGCTAATAAATATTCAAACCTATATCTTTTTACTACTGATTTTTAAAGATGAAATAAAACATGTATCAGTACTTTATTTACTTATTTATATTTTTATCATTTAGAAAGTGTTAAGGTATAACAGAAATGTTTAAATATAAATAATAAAATATAAAAAGCTGGAAGAATTTAACAAATGCATGAGTAATTCAGAAACAACAACAAAACAAGCAGGAATATAAAACAAAATAAGACATAAGCTTACTATGTAATTATATAACGTCCAAGAATCCTATGGACAGAGGAGTCCATGGGGTCACAAAGAGTTGGACACGACTGAGCGACTAACACACACACATACACAAGATATAAATCATCAAAATGACTATGGATTACCCATTGTTCAAAGAAAAATAAAAATATAGAGTTCATTTACAAAAGTCATATTGCCCATAATTTAAAGTAATAGGCTAATATTCTATTACTGGGAATGTATATGATAACATTGTTCCTTAAAGTAAATTTGGTAAATGTAGATTCTAGAAACTCTAAGTTCTCCTATAATCTCTATGAAGGTATTCACAAGCTAAGATATATTAATTTCTTGGCTTTGTAAGATGAAGTACATCTTACATATGCCTGCAGTTACATATGCCCGCAGCTCTGAAAGCAATACTATGTGCAAACTTGTTACTCCAAAACTATTTTTGATAGTGATTAGGTTAAGGCTCAAAACTTATGATCTTCATTTACAAATCTGAATTTTCTTCACGATGTTCATTGCACTAGTTATGACACTATTTATACTCAGTAGTTCGGCCCTCAGGCTCTCGAGCACTGGCTCAGTAGTTGTGGTGCATGGGCTTATTTGCCCTACGTCATGCAGGATCCTCCTAGACCACGGATCAAAACAGTGTCCCGTGCATTGCACAGAAAATGCTCAACCACTGGACCACCTGGAGAGTCCCAGGAATGAACATTTTAATCAATGTTTTAATATTTATTTATTATATGATGTCTATATTTGTACAAAAACCACAAGAAATGACCTCTTCAAAAAAGTGCAAGTAAGTTAAATGTATGGTTTTCAAAACTATGGCATGATGATTCCACATCTTAGCAATGTGGAATTGAGTTCCACCATTCCCATCACATCTGGTGTTACTCTTCTTATTTCTCTGTTCCTCATAATCTAGAGAAGTTTAGTGCCTTTAGTTGTATTTGAATCTTTCCATCACCCTCCTCCTCTTAAAGAATGAATCAATTTCAAAGTATAGATCACAGAAGAGAGAGAAATCTGGCAGGGACTCTGTGAATCATTCATTTAGGACATCCCTTAATGACTATGTATTAGGAATGCTGGCAATTACTTGGTCCATGAAATCATTTGGTCATGAAATCACAGGGCATTTGGGGCCCTGAATTACCAAGCTGGCTATCTACGCTGGTTTTACCTAGTACAATTTGGTCACTTTTATATCATTATGAGTCTTTGTAGGGCTTCCCTGGTGGCTCAGACAGTAAAGCGTCTGTGGGATGCTTGAAATGTGGGAGACCAGGGTTCAATCCCTGGGTTGGGAAGATACCCAGGAGAAGGAAATGGCATCCCACTCCAGTACTCTTGCCTGGAAAATTCCATGGACAGAGGAGCCTGGTAGACTACAGTTCATGGCGTCGCAAAGAGTCGGGCACAGCTGAGCGACTTCACTTTCACTTTCAGTCCAAGCAGCGGCTGTGATGTACATAAGAACACCTAGTTTGATTCAAAACTTCGATGCATTTCTAGAGCGTAGATGGAAGAGTCACCACTATAGGCAACATTCAGAGTTATACTTAATGTCTGAGCGATATACAGGTTCTAGTTTCCCCAAACTTACTACTAAAATACTTGCTTTTTAGATATCTAATCATTTTCTCAAGAATTTGACCCCTGTTTTAGAAATGTTTTGCTCTATTGCTTTGCTATAGCTGGCAGAAGCTGAGTTCTGAATACTTCATTTAATTCCATAAATACAGTACATGTGTTACCACGTGCTGGTAAACCTGCTGTCTGATGGGGAAAAAAAAAAGGATGGTTTATAGTGTTTGCTGATTTCTGTGGTGTAAATATTTCCTCCATGGCCAATTTTAGCCACAATGGTTTATCAATCAGTTCACAAATTCTTTAATATTTAATAATTAATTGGCTTACTATGAGCAAGAACTCACTGACTTGAACACATCACTCTGTGTGTGTGTGTGTGTGTGTGTGTGTGTGTGTGTGTGTGTGTGTGTGTGTGTGTGTGAAATGACAGTCCTTTTGGAGAGAGTGTTAAATCTGCTTAGGATTCTGAGAGCTAAAAAGAGAAGATAAAGGTAGATCAAAATTATCTAGGGATTTGTTGCAAATTTACTTGCAGACTGCTAAAATTTATTCCTCCTAATCACCCACATCTTTTAAGAAAAATTTGAAAGCTTTCCCAAGAGTCCTTAGCTTTTAAAATGCCATTTGCATTCTTTTGGTCCCTGTTAATACCTATCCATTTAAATGTTTCACGGGCTGCTCCTCCTCCCTGCACTGGCAGGCAGTTTTTCTTCCTCTAAGAGATCTGTAGAGAGTATTGTCTTGGTGTAGGATTAGCTTGAATGGTGGGTGACTTCAGGTGAATATCTTTCATAGTTCCAATTGCAAATGAGCTGGGAGAAGAGAGGACAGAAGATTTTTTCCTTGCTGCTTGTGGATTACTCTGTGCCTGAATAATAGAAGTTAAAGTAATGAATAGGAAGCCAAGTCATTAATTATTATTCAACACCCATAAACTTAGAAATGTTGAGGTGAGGGTGTATAAGGATGGATACAAAGAGACATTTGTATCCAAGACATTTCTGCAATCAAGAAAATTATAATATTATTATGTCAGATGCATGTATCTCTGGGAGTTAACTGATGGTTGAAGTTTCCAATGTTAGGATTTAATGTTGGGATTTGGTAGAAATAAGTTTAGAGAACATGTTGACTGGTTCTTATTCTTAGTTACTATGGGCAAAATATAGGTATTTTAAATTTATATCAGGGATAAGGACAGCATAGGCACTAGTAAACACTTCCATTTATTGACATCTGTCACTTTTCAATAACAGCCAATAATAGTGGCTGACAGTGAGTACTTACTATGTAAGGCATTCTGCTAAACACTCTATACCACTTTATATAGTACTCATAATCCAGTGAAAGAAGTATATTAGTACTTTATAATCAGGAAAATTAGGGCTTAGGAATGAGGAATGGATTTAACTTGAAAGTATTTTTATATGTTTTCAAACTTATTTGTCAATTTATAAATTTATGTATGATTAACTTACATATTATGGAAATGAAGAAATAAAGAAATTAGCAGTAATTAACAGATAGGTGTACTAAGCTTAGAATGGCATGACTTAAACTGCTTGCCACATTTTGGGTGTGTGACGGGTTCTCTCACCAGCAGTGTGGTTTGAGTGCACTTCTTGGTGGCCAGGCCAACAGCAAGTGACATTACTGTCATTGTCCACAAAGTCATTTCCAGTTACTATGTGTATCCTTCAAATATTCTGGGATTATGTCTTTATGTCTTAAGTTATGCCTGAGTCTCTAACTCAAGTGAAATCATGATTGGAAAATGCAGTGTGATCTCGGAGGCTCAAGATGAAGAAGAATAAAGACTCACAACAGTGGAGTAAAAAAATCTAGACTCAAATACATTTAAAAATTAATAAGCATTGTTAGTTTCATGCTTCACCTTGGTATGCAACACTTTGTACTTAAGAATTCCTAATGGTTTATTCCCTATTATACATACATTGGGCACTTTTAGAGACTTTTGTCTGTTCATGAATAAGTATTTTTAATGTTCATATATTTATATAAACTGTTTATTTACAGTTAATACTGATGTGATATGGAAAAAAGGAGGCATAACTGAAGTTTCAAAAACCTACCAGAATGTATCTCCTTTTTTTCTTATGCAAAATTTCAATTTGATTTAAGTGTTTTTGAATCATTTGCCACTTTCCAGGAACATAACCAGCATGTAAATTAAGAGATGTTAATATATATGTCACTGAGTTGTTTTTTAAAAATCATAGCCATGAAAAAGAAAAGGCAAACATACTAAATAGAGATTACTGCTCAGAATCCAGAGACCCCAGGGCCAAAGTAAAATATAATTAGGTAATTCTTATTATCCTTTAGAAGCAAGTGTTCTAGGGTTTTTTGGGGGGGGGTTAACTTTTTTCTCTTGCATTTTCTCAGATAGTATATTCTCATAAGAATTTATCACAACTGACCTTATCAAAGCAATACTGAACAGCAATATTTTCAGCTACAGCTTTATAGCAAATATACAGGTGGTCTTCATATGACTGTTTTTTCAATGTCTGCTCACAATAACAATCGAGGACATAAATTAAGGCAATTCTGTTGGAATTAAATTGAGCTATATAGGCTTAGAGATGTAGAGAATAATGTATAAAATTAGCAAACAATACTAGGAAGCATGTAATCACATATTTTACTAAAAGCTATAGACTCTAGACTTTGGTCAGAGAAAAAAGATAGTAGGTGTTGGTATAGTATATAAATCTTAGAGTAAAAATAAGGCTAATACTCAACCTAGACTGTGAAGACAAAGAATCAGTGAGTGAATATTGGTAAGCAGAAAACTAAGAATATATAAGCTGAGAGAGAGTTTAGTGTCATGCTATCAGGATCAAGGATAATGAATAATCAGGGACCATATCTGAGTGGAACATACTGTCTGTAGTAAAAAATACTGGAAAACAGTTTCTAGATTGTAAGGTCCATCAAGGCAGTTTGTATCTGGCTTGTTTTCCCAGTACCTAGGACAGTGCCTATGACTGACACATAGTAGGAGTTTTATGTGCTTTTGCCTGATTTTTGATGCCTGAGATAAGGATCTATATGTAAAGTGAATCCACATAAGTAATTTTAATCTCAGTACAGTGAAAAATTTTATTACAGCAAGATTCAAATGTCCTGTGTTCAAATTCCGACTCTGTTGTATACTTTCCAGTTGTGTAATCTTGCCTAATTTATTAACTCTCTGAACTTTATTTCTTAATCTGTAAAATGTGGATAACAATGTTGGTATGCCAGACCCATTGTGAAGATGAGAAAAAGTACTATACCTGAGGAAGAACCCTGTAAGCTATTTTATGATCTCTCGTTTAAGATGGTGTTATTTTAAAAGATATGCCTTCATATTCAGTTACACTGCTTATGCTTCACCTGGATGGCTGAGAGTGTTATGTGTTGATTCTTAGTAACTTGCCTCTTCCTTCTAGGTACACAGCCACACTACACTACACTATTTCCCAGCCTCCTTTCAGTTAGCTGGGGACAATATAACAGTTTCAGCCAATGGAATGTGGATGAAAGTAATGGATGCCACTTCCAAACTGCCCCATAAAAGCCTCTGACACAACCTCCTGCTTTCTCTTTTGTTCTTTTATTTGCATGATGAAGAAGACTCTAAAGATTTAGAAAATTTGAGGCAAAAGATAGAAAGAGCTTCAGTCTCTTAAGTCATCATTTTGATGGAAAGCCACCTAGAAGGGGACATTTGATAAGGAACCTCCACATTGGATAGTTGCGTGAACTAGGCTTCTGTTGTGTGTCCAGCAACCTGAAATTTTTGGGATTATTTTTATAGTGGTGATGCCATCTGATTTGAAAAATACAGCAAAAAGTCCCTGAAGGTCTTGATCAGGTAGTGTCACTTGAAAGTAGTATTGGGATGAGACAATTATGCAGTGGTACACAGCAAGGATTGAAAGAGGGATCACAGTAGAAAACATTCAGGAGGCTCTTGTGGGGATTTGGCATTGTGTCATGGGCTTCCCAGGTGGCACAGTGATAAAGAATCCACCTGCCAATGCAAGAGACACAAGAAACTCATGTTTGATCCCTGGGTCAGGGAAATCCCCTGGAGTAGGAAATGGCAACCCACTCTAGTATTCTCACCTAGAGAAACCCATGGACAGAGGAGTCTGGCAAATTACAGTCCATGGGGTCATAAGAGTTGGACATGACTTAGCGACTAAACCACCACCACCATGACCATAGGCAGATATGTTAAATTCATGCTTGTCATCTTTATTCATTCTGCTGTGCACTATGTCTGAAGCACCAAGTCTAGAAGGTAAGCGAAGAGTAATTTTCTTGATCATTAGAAAAATATTCAATTAATATGCATTTGAAAGTTGACATCAGGAGGACATCAGTAGGTGATAGATCTAGTAAGGGAAGTAGATAGGCAAACAAATAATTTAAAAGCAGCAAAATATAAAGAATTTGAAAATTCTGAGAAACAGTAAACAGTGAATTCTGATTGTGTGGTTGAGGAAAACTCTTCAGAGGAGAAGGCATGAAAATGCTGATAATGATAGTGGTCATGATGATGGTTATGCAGGTTTCTAAACATGATCCAACAACACACCTATCATATAGATACTATTATCATCTGACACAGATTCAGAGAAGAGGAAGAATTTAGCAATACTAGTAAAGCTAATAAAAACTGAAATTGAGGTTTATACTCACATGTATCTCATTCCAAATGTTAAAATCTAATTCAAAAAAATAAGATACATATTTAAAAATATAGGTAACAATACTAGGTAATGCATGAGAACAAATGAACCATGAGCAGAGAGAAGAAGGACACAGATCTCCTATTATGGATGTTAGGCCAGGTTTCCCAGAGGGGTAGCAAAGAACTGTGCATACTGTGCTTTTATGCAGTCAGAATCTCATGTTATGTGAGCTTTCCACAATAAGTATGGCCAATCTGAAGCTCTCTGTGAATAATTTCACCCAGTTTACCACGGGGAAGGAGGTTTTATATATAAATACATTGTATTTATAAAAACATTGTAAATACATCGTATACAGTGTTTGGCCAAATATTTCCTCTAGCTTATGTGAAAACAAAATTCATCTCTATTAAGAGCAAGTTTTATCTGTGCTGTGATTTCTGTCATCTTACTCCCTATTCTCTAACACAAGGACTTTTCTCATGAAAGATCAGTTCATTATTGAATCATCTCCAGTCCAAGGTGCTATATGCACACACTCACTGGAACAAATCAATTTATTTCTGGAGCAAGAATGTGGAAACCAAAGGTCACAAGACACTTGGCTTCATTTATTTTCTAGACTGAAAATCTATTAATTACATATCCTATATCCAAGCAACTGCAGGGAAAATGTTTTACACTTTTAAATTTTGTGTTTTAGTAGATTATCTCAATATCTTTTGAGGGAACAACATGTGTTTTGGAGTCTTAATTACATATTATATATAATTTAAATTATATATAATTTTATATATAATTATATATAATGTATATATTATATTATATATAATTATATTATATATAATTTTGTCAATTTCCATGTTTTATGCTGCTTTGTGCCTTAAATATCTAATATAAGTGTAGTATGAATGATTAATTAATGATCTTAAACTAGTACATTGTCTGTCTGTTTGCAATGACAGAAGATGGACCTTTATTGGGGATTTGAACAGGGGTTGAAAGCTATGGCTGAAGGGCTTAATCAGACTCACGGTCTGATTTTTATAAAGTTTCCAAAGTGTCATTGGAACATAGCCATGCTCATTCCATCACATATTTTCTGTGGCCGCTTTTACATTCTAATGGCAGATTTGAGTAGACCATATGGCCCACAAAGCTTAAAATATTTACTATCTAGTCCTCTGTAACAAAAGTTTGCTGAGTCCTGGATTATAACATCATGGTTCAGGAAATGTCATATTTTAATTTTTTTTTGCCTGTTCTAAAACCCAGGAAGAATTTGACATTCTCATCAGAAGACTTGATAAAATTCTGACAGTTGGTGCTGGATAGTGAGTAGAGGAAGCTTCTTTTTGAAAACAGAAAGGCTTGACTTCATTCTTGATTTAGCCATTTCTACCTGTTATGCTAGGCAAGTTATTCATCCTTGTTAAGCCTCAATTTTTTTTAATTGGTGGTAACACATATAGTCTATCTCATGTGCGTGTATTGAAAATACCATATTTAAAGTCAATACATATTATTATTGTTACAACTACAAAAATAGCTTATTTTAGAGTCACTCAAGTTCAGATTTGTGATTTTCAATGAATCATGGTTTGGTGACACCCTAAGAAATTTTAGTCATCTCAAGACTGGCTGTGTAGTTTTCTCTACTGAATGAATGTAATTAAATATGCTAGTATCTTATGTTATTTTCAGTTGAAACTAATAATTCATTAAAATAATTTATTGAAAAGAATTTAAATGGTTGGAAGCCATTATGTTAGATCCTGGGCATATAAAGATAAGTAAGATCTTGATCTTAAGAAGTTACAATCTGGCAGGCAGAACAAAATTTCTAAGTTTGAACATGGACAAATGATTAACATAAAAGGAGCTGCATTGTGTAACAAGGAAGGTAAAAACTAAATTTTTGGAGTGAGATGAACTAGAATATGGCACAAAGCACATATATATTGGTGAAACAGAGCAAAATTTTATAGAAATGGAGAAATTTTGGATGGGTCAAGAGGAGAAGGTAGAACTTTCCCGGAAAGGGGATACTATGAACAAATACACAGAAGTTCTCACAACCTGCTCATGGTAGGTATCATCTCCAGTGAATAGATGCAAGAAGGGAAGTTGACAGAGGCTGAAGACAGGCAGTGGGGTGAAGCAGAGAGGTATTTGGGCTCTAAGTTCAGTGTTCCTGTATTACATTATTTAATATTTGCTGTTTGGATGAAGGAAGCGGAGAGAGGGGAGATTTGAAGATAATTCTGTGGTTTCTGACCTGAGTGGGGGTTTAGAGTTATAAAGAGAAACTGGTTTAGAAGGAGAAGAATATAAGTTTGATGATATAGGTTCTTTGTCATATACAGGGATAATGACTAATACATTGCATATGTTTAGGAGAAAAATTTACAGTATATTTCAGGGGCTCAGATGACATATGCTGAAGGCTCTCTCCTGACCTACAAATCTAGTAAGCCTCATTTGTGTCCTTATGCTGCCTCTTTTTCTCCCATATCCTTCTGGGCTGTTTCTACCGTCTTGTTTGTCCTCTTAATGATTGGACACAGAGCTTTAAAAGGAAGAGAGAGAAACAGGAGGACAGAATGCCAAAATGCACATTCTAGGCCCACGTGCTTCTATCTTCATCCATCCTTTGGGTGGAGTTGGGTGTGGATGTCTTGGATTTTATGCCAGCCTCTCTGTACTTTCCTTGGGGAGCTTTGGACATGGGATTGATGGGTGGGAGCCAAGTCCTGAATCCTACTTTCTTGATTATATGTAAGATCTGTTATCTTTTTGGTTTCAAGATGTACCAGAGGACCTGGGGATGCCTGTGGGAATAACTGGGAAATTAGAATTAAAACAGCAATAATATATGGTATATAAATATGACAATTTGCCTTAAAAAATAAAAATAATTGACCACACAGTGTAAAGCTTCCTGAGGTACTGTACAGCCTAAGGAGCGACAGCTAATAGCCTGGGGATGTGACTATTTTACTGAGCAAATCTTCTTGGATAAAGTTCTTATTCCAAGGAGTAGAATATGAGCAGACTAAAAATCAAGAGATCTAGGCTTTAGACACAGAGATAAGGAAACTAGGTGAGTGATTATTTATAAGTACATTAATTTATAAAATAAGGATGATATATGGCCAAATTCCCTGAATTGCTAAAAAAGCAAATGTTATACTAAAGACTGAAGTACACACCGAAGAATTTCTATGAAGAAGGAGTTCTTTCCTTTGTTTCTGCATTCTTCTACTACCCTAGTCCTCTTCATTTATCTCTATGCTTTTGGTCTCTCATACTTATGCCAGCTCTTCTAATCATAAACCATGGGTGAACTTAGCAAAATGCATCCTTCCATCATCCTGCGTCTCAACTGCCTGAAAGGGTCAAAATGATAAAACAACTTTCTTTTGAACCTGTGTATTTCTTTAAAGAGAAGGCAAAATCCTAATATAATCCTACAGCATTGACATTGGAGAAAATTACTATAATTATGCAAATTAAAATAAGTCAACAAGTTTCAGAACACAATGCATGATAAGTAATGTTTTTAAAAATAACAGTCACTGAGCCTGGTCATTTGCACTTAATAATAGGGCTCAGGAGGGAGCCTGGTGTCTGGGGAGAAACAGCTGTGGTAATAGACGTATTATGGCTTTGATAGGTTCTCTCTAGTATTTTTGTTTCTGTATTTGCTCTAGACTATAGAATACTCCTAGAGTGCCCTACTATTGAAATTCCCATCATACCCAGGGCTTTAATTAAATGATTGGATATGACAGAACTTGAATTGGGGAGGCCCACTATGTCAGTTTATGCCAGGATGATATTATCAGGGCCTGGCAAGTACATGCTTGGAACTTAATTTATGTCTTAAGCTGTCTCACTGTGAAACATAAGGAACACATGCTTCCATGTGACTTTTTTTTTTTAATTAAGGTAGAAATATAACATTGGTTTAAGGTGTACAACATAATGAATTGATACTTCTATACATTGCAAAATGATCACCACAATAAATCTAGTTACCATCCATCACCATAAGATGTTAACATTCAGGATTATTACTTTTCGGGCCATTTTCAAGTATGCTCTGCAATATTAATAGCTACAGTCACCATGTTGCATATAACACTCCATAATCTATTTATTTTATAACTAGAAGTTTGTACCTTTTGACCCCCTTCATCTCTTTCACCCACTCTTCAGCCTCTCTTATCCGACAACCACCATTCTCTATTCTCTGTATCTATGATTTTGATTTTGTTTGCTTATGTGCTGAAATCATGTAGTGTTTGTCTGACTTATTTAGCTTAAGACTTCAAGGTATATTCATGTTGCAAGACACAAGATTCTGTTCTTTTGTTATGGCTGGTTTGTATTCCAGTGTGTGTGTGTAACACCACATCTTCACTATCTATCCATCTATTGATGGACAATTAGGTTGCTTCTATATCTTGGCTATTGTTAAGTAATGCTGCAGTGATATAGGGCTATATCTATCTTTTCCAATTAATTTTTATTTTCTTTGGATACGTACTCAAAAGTAGAATTGTTGGATCATATGGTAGTTCTATTCCTAATTTTTTTTTATTGGAGTTTAGTTGTTTTACACTGCCATGTCAGTTTCTGCTGTATAGCAAAATGAATCAGTCATACATTTAAATATATCTCCTCTTTTCTGGATTTCCTTTCCATTTAGGTCACCACATAGCAATGAGTAGAGTTCCCTGAGCTATCCAATAGGGTCTCATTAGTTATCTATTTTTTACATAGTAAAGTATATATTCTTAATTTTTTGAGGAACCTTCATAGTATTTTCTTAAGTGGCTGCAAAAATTTACATTCCCACCAACAGTGCATGAGGGTCTTATTTTCTCCATATCCTCACCAATACTTGTTATTTCTAGTCTTTTTGATAATAGGCATTCTCACATGTGGGAAGCGATACTGTGATTTTTGATTTGCATTTTTCTAATGATTCATGAATCAGAGCACCTTTTCATGTGCCTGGTGGTGGTCTGTAGGTCTTCTTTGAAAAAAAATGTCTGTTCAGATCCTCTGCTGATTTAAAAAAACTGGATTGTTTGACTTTTTGCTGTTGAGTTTTATGAGTTCTTCATATATTTTGGATATTTACCTCTGATTGGATATATGATTTGGAATATTTTCTCCCATTAAGTAGATTGTATCCAGTTTGTGGATTATTTATTTTTCTATGCAAAAGCCTTTTATTTTGATATAGTCCTACTTATTCATTTTTGGTCTTGCTACCTTTGCTTTTGGAGTCAGGTTGAAATATCCTCTAACACCAATGTCATAGCTGGTCACCTCTGTTTTCTTCTAGTAGTTTTATGGTTTTAGGTCTTACATTGTAGTCTTCAATGCATTTTGAGTTAATTTTTCTGTGTGAGGTAAGACTAGTATAATTTCATTATTTTGCATGTGGCAGTCTATTTTTTGCAACATTATTGAGGAGACCATCCTTTCCCCATTATATATCCTTGCCTACTTTGTCATAAACTAATTGACCATGTATGTGTGGGTTTATTTCTGGATTCTATATTCTGTTCCATTTTATCTATCTATTTTTAGGTCAATACCATACTGTTTTGATTACCATACCTTTGTAATATGGTTTGAAATCAGAGCATGTGATGCCTACAGATTGGTTCTTCTTTCTCAAGATTGCTTTGGCCATTTGGGGTCTTTCATGGCTCCATATAAATTTTATAATTATTCTATTTCTGTGAAAAATGTTGCTGGAATTTTGATAGAAATTGCATTGAAATCTGTATATTGCTTTGGATAATATGAACTTTTTAACAATATTAATTCTTCTAATCTCTGAGCATGGAATATCTTTTCATTTCATTGTGTCTTCTTCAATTTCATTCATCATTGACATAGTTTTCAGTGTATGGATCTTTAGCCACCTTGGTTAAATTTATTCCTAGGTATTCTTTTTGATGCAATTGTAAGTGGGAATGTTTCCTTAATTCCTATATCTAATAGTTTGTTATCAGTGTACAGAAAAACATCTGATATTTATTTACCCTTTTGTACCTTTTGTACCCTGTCACTTTACTGAATTTAAAATTTTAGTTCTAACATAACTGTCCTAACATATGTCATTTGGATTTGTTTCTTGTGAGGTTTTTGAATACTGATTCAATCTCCTTTCTAGTAGTCAGTCTAGATTTTCTATTTCTTCCTGATTCAGGCTTAGAAGATTATATGATTCTAAGAATTTATCATTTCTTCTAGGTTGTCCTATGTGTTAGTGAATAATTGTTTGTAGTAATTGCTTATGATCATTTGTATTTCTGCAGTATCAACTGTAACTTGACCCTTTTCATTTATGTTGTATTTGAGCCCTCCTGCTTTTTTATTCTTTTCTTTTTGGTGTGTGTTTCAGTTTGCTGACTGTGCAACAACCTGGGGGTGGTTCCCTGCTAGGAATTGAGTTTTCAATTGTTACAGTCCAATAGAGAGCAATGCAAGCCTTCTTGGCCACCAGGGTGAGGTAATAAGGGGCATCTCCTGTGTGGATTGCATGTGCCCACCAGCTTTAGTAAGGGAGTGGGAGCCCCACTCACCAGTTTCAACAGGACAGGTCTTAGCAAGACAGTGGGAAGATGCCATGTGTGTGCTAGCAGACTGGAGGGAGAGTGCAAAGATGGCATCCACCAGCAACTCTGTCTCAGGAGACAGTCCTGTCTATCCACTACCTCTCTAGCAGATGCTTTAAAATTAGCAAGTGAATCTCCTTCTCATATAGTCTAGACACTTTCAAACTGCTACTTTTGTGCTGGGCCCCAGGGTAAGTGAGACTTCACACAAGCCCTTCAAAAGGAGAATCTCAGTACTCCATAGCCCTTTGTGTCCCTTGGGCATAAGGTCTGTTGGTTTTCTAAGCCAGATATTTTGAGGCCTTGTCTCTTTGATGCATGTCCCAAGGGTTGGGGTAGTTGTTGTCAAGCACAATCCCCTTGCTCCTCTGGGAGAAGCTCCAGACTTGTGGGCACCCCTCCTATTGTGAAGCCTCATGCTGGGGTTGGGTTTTTCACGAGACCATGTCCCTGACTCTCCTACCCATCTTGATGTGGTTCTTTTATCCCTTGTTGTTGAGGAGCAGTGCAACTAGTTTTCACTTCTTTTTCAAAGAGAATTGTTTCATATGTAGCTGTAGAGTTGGTGTGTCCATGGGAGGTGAGCTCAGGATCTTCCTACCGGATCATCTTAGACCTCTGCCGCCATGTTATTTAAAAAGGTGTTGAATTTGGCCAACACAGTTGTATGGTCTTTGTAAGGTTCAAATGAAACGATGATACAAAGTGGATATTTCAACACCATGGGGGTAATGGAAGACATATGAGCTTCGAAATTGGAACTGCCAAGGTTTAAATCTCAAATCTACCACTCCTTAGTGGGGATCATCTTGGATAAGTGATCTAATTTTTCAGAGCCTCTAATATTACTTTCTAAAAATGTTACTCCAACTAACAGGAATGGTATGAAAGTTAAATGTTAGCATGTAAATAAGTCTAATAGATATATGATAGGAGATTAATAAAGATTATTTTCTGCCTCCCCACCCCACCCCAATTTGAAATCCATCATTACTGGTCAGAGTATTTTTCCATTTCTTTCTGCCCATCAATTTTTCAGATATAGGTGCTATCTCTTGGCCTTACAACAGATTTGGCCATGAGGGTCCAAGATTGACAGGGGTCGTAACCACTTTTCTTAATTTTGAAAAAAACCCACCATCTGCAGCAGTTCAGCCTTGTGGCTTTCCTCTCATAGCTTGGTTCACCCACGTATACCTCATCAAATAACAGGTGTCAGTGCTTTATCCCAGCAGAGCTGCAAGCAGCTGCAACATGCTAGTAGGAGATCTAACATTGATCACAAACACTGATTTGTGGTTTTTCTGTCTCTGTATGAACCATCTTGATGCAGACCAGCTCCTATTTCCTTGGTAACAGGAAACACACCCATTTCATAATGAGTAACAGAATTTGCTATTAGCTCAAACCAAACCTAAGTCCAAAGTTTGGACATACAGAAATTGGTTTAGCATATGTTGCTCATAACACTAACACTTAAGGATCAAAAATCTTGTTTCAGTCCTATTTGTTACTTTTTTTTTTGCAATCACAAGCCTCTGTCATAGGTTTCATGATTGTTAAAGCAAAATATAGACAACAAATGTTAACATACTGGGTCAATGAAAACTTTCCTCTACTAAAGAGAATAATAGGAAGGTAGAGACTAGTTTAGGGCTAGTTGGGTTACAAACCCTCTGAAAAGTAGGTAGACAGAGTTCTATATCCACCCCTGGGAAGAGTGTCTAGCCTCAGCAGACATGATACTTATAATATTTATTAATCTGGATAGAGGTACAGTAACACTACAAATTAGAATCAGTCCTGGGAAAGACATAATGTAGGAAAGCTTAATACTCTCATTGTATTTTCCTCACATTGTCCTTTCTTTTTCCCTAGGTGCCTTGTAGCTTAGGTCTGGTCTTGGAATTCTCTCCTTAGCAGGATTCAGACTCATATTTTCCCTCTGTCTTCCTCCCTTCATAAATGCCCGATGTCCATCCTCATCAATGTTAATGACACCAATCTTCTTCTAGAGATATCTGTATATCAACAGAGACAATACCCTAAACGTCTCTTTTATAGTTGGATCTTAAGTAACAGGTATATATGGCTAAAACACTTTGAGGCAGGCACCCCCTTTCTACATTACTCAAATCATATTCATGCTATGTAAACATGGGATAGGGGTTACAAACTGCCTTTATGAACTTGCATTTAAGTTACATTCTTCTAAACCAAGATGAATATTCAGAAAAAGAGCAAATCAGAAAAGATCCCAAAGTACATGATGTAGTAGTTTATGGCAGAACAGTACTCCCACTGAGAATGACAGAAAAGTTGGACAGAACATAAAAATGATCTGTCTGAAGAGTTTAGAGAACAGCTGACATGACTGAGTGGCCAAAGTTAACTGGAAAAGAAGATAATTACTGAGAGATGAGCTGATATTTTGTGAGTTGTTTTCCTCCCAGGGATATTTACCAATTCTTGGCCTTTGCAGGGAGGCTCAGAATCCAGCAGAGGGCTGTAGCTAAGGGAGAACCCAGCAGAACTTCTGAGCATGTCACAGTGCAAAGAGGGGTCAAAATTGAGGTGCAGGGTTATGGAGGCTGTCAGGACTTGAGGGAATAAGATCCTGGAGAGAAGGGAGGTATAGAAAAATAAATTCAACCTTTTAAGATTTTTCTTTGGCATTTTTTTTTTTTGGTGTGTGTGTGTGTGTGTGTGTGTGTGTGTGTGTGTGTGTGTGTGTGTGTGTAATATTCTTAAGCTGCGAAGAGAAAGAGTTTAAGAAACAAACTAGAAAGTCTCTGAAAAGTAGTTTGGGGCTTTTGACAGTCATAGAGATAAAGGTGCTTCTCTGGTGGCTCAGTGGCTCAGTCATTTGGACATGATTTTCCCTGGTGGCTCAGATAGTAAAGATCTGCCTGCAATGCGGGAGACCTGGGTTTAATCCCTGGCTCAGGAAAATCCCCGGGAGAAGGGAATGGCAACCTACTCGAGTATTCTTGTCTGGGAAATCCCATGGACATAGGAACTTGGCAGGCTACAGTCCATGGGGTCATGAAGATTTGGATATGACTTAGTGGTTAAACAACAACAAATGGAGATAAAGAGGCAAAAATTGTCAAGCAGGAATAGCATACTAGTCTCTCAGTAGGGACCTCTGGAAGATACACACTAGGAGTGATAAACCAGGCTTGCCTAAAGGTTTAAAAAATCTGTAACCAGCCTTGACTTAGCTCCCTGCTTTGGTTGCAGGGATCTGTTCAGGTTAGGTCGGTCGCTCGGTCATGTCCAACTCTTTGCGACCCCATGAATTGCAGTACGCCATGCCTCTGTCCATCACCAACGCCTGGAGTCTACCCAAACTCATGTCCATCGAGTCAGTGATGCCATCCAACCATCTCATCCTCTGTCGTCCCCTTCTCCTCCTGCCCACAATCCTACCCAGCATTAGGGTCTTTTCCAATGAGTCAACTCTTCTCATGAGGTGGCCAAAGTATTGGAGTTTCAGCTTCAACATCAGTCCTTCCAATGAACACCCAGGATTGATCTCTTTTAGGATGGATTGATTGGATCTCCTTGCAGTCCAAGGGACTCTCAAGAGTCTTCTCCAACAACACGGTTCAAAAGCATCAATTCTTCAGCACTCAGCTTTCTTCACCGTCCAACTCTCACATCCATACATGACCACTGGAAAAACCAGAGCCTTGAATAGATGGACTTTTGTTGGCAAAGTAATATCTCTGCTTTTAAATATGCTATCTAGGTTGGTCATAACCTTCCTTGCAAGGAGTAAGCGTCTTTTAATTTCATGGCTGCAATCACCATCTGCAGTGATTTTGGAGCCCCAAAAAATAAAGTCTGACACTGTTTCCACTGTTTCCCCATCTATTTCCCATGAAGTGATGGGACCAGATTCCATGATCTTAGTTTTCTGAACGTTGAGCTTTAAGCCAACTTTTTCACTCTCCTCTTTCACCCAGCTCCTAATTGGCGTCTCCAAATGTGTACAGCTTTTCTTTATGTAAAATAGTTTTACCATTTGCTTTTGATTTTTAGAAAAACAAGTGTGTTCAATTTAAATAGTAAAAGATTATTTTTGTTGGACGTACAGATGAATCTCTAGATTTCCAGGGTGCTAATGCTTAACCTAGGGCTTCCCTGGTGGCTCAGTGGTAAAGAATCTGCCTGAAATGCAGGCATCCCCAGTTGGATCCCTGGGTTGGGAAGATCCCCTGCAAGTGGGCATGGCAACCCACTCCAGTACTCTTGCCTGGAGAATTCCATGGACAGAGGAGCCTGGTGGGCTACAGTCCATAGGGTTACACAGAGTCCGACATGACTGAAGCGACTCAACAGCAGCAGCAAAACTTAACCTATACCTTTTATGAACTTTTAAAAAAAAAATTCAGTCAATCATTCAGAAAGTATTTATTGAGTGTTACTAGTCAGTTTCAGGCACTAGCCATGTGCAGGGGGTACAACAGAAAAGGCAGACAGCTATTCTCTGTCCTTGATGAATTCACAGTCTGTTGGGGAAGCAGACACACTGAGTGTAATCAAGAAATAATATACACATGTCTAACAATTTTCTAACATTCCAAGGGTCAAAAACAATATGAGCTCTGAAAAATGGGGGATTTGGAAGCACATAACTTCATGAGTTTCTTAGTGTTGGCGATGATGATACACTAATCTGAAGGTAGTAGGATAAACTTGCTCATTGTTGAGTGTCCTTTATGAAGTTTTATGATTAAATGTAAATTACCTCTTTGTCTACATCTGGTTAAAATATTCTTTCCCAACCCCATTCACAGTGCAGTGTGAAATGATTACAATATATGGAGTCTAGAGACCACAAGAATTGACAACAACCTATCTGTGTTTCCTTCTATGGTGCTGTGGGTCCTAACAATACATTCTCTCTCACTATGTGTAGGGATAGCTGCATAAATACATAAAGCATTATCAGGAGTGGGCTTTACAATACTTTGAAACTGCCAGAAACTTAGCAATGAATGGGATTTTCTCTCATTTGCTAGTTCATTTCTTTGTTTAGGGATTAGAACTCTCTCTGGTCACTTTTGCATATGATGTATTGCAGCAGAGTGAACAGGCAAGGATCAAGTTTGGGTGACTGGGTTTTTAAGGTAGACTAGGTTACAGAGCCAGAGATTTAAAATATACAAAGAAAAAAGATTGCAGAGGGGGACCGTTTGGTTAACCATGTCAAACTGGAAGCCTGCCTCTTGAGAGATATGATCTAAACAGAGCAGTGGTACCTATGGACATAGGATAGAAGTGAGATCTGGGTGGAATAATTGTGTAGCTTTTCTAGACAAGATGGTCCAGATATTGTATTTTAATCACCGATGAAGTAATTTTTAAAATACAGCTAAAACTTATTTTTTAATTAAAATATATAATGTGCAATGTGTAAACAGTTTTAGACAAGACTCTGACTGTGGAATTATCTTGAGAAGTTTGGAACCCAGTGCATGACTCTGCACTAGAATCATCCTCCCAGGATTCTTTAAGAGCAGTTCAGTCTGGGGCAGGGTGTGTATGCTTGCAAGTTATTCCTAAGTATGGATATGTTGCTTACAAATGGCAACATTTAAGAACGAGACAAGTCATTACAAATTAGCTTGAGATACTTTAAGGAGCCTTAAGGTGACAGTTCTTCCTACCCATTCACTGGTGCCAGGGAGCATGTTGCAATAAGAACTAGAAATCCCTGGGCATACGATAGCACTACTCCAGGCTTTGAGATAGACCATTTGTTTCCAACACTTTTAATTTAGTCCCTTTGCATTATGTAAATGATGTAAGCAAGTGTTAATGGTGTTTTTAATAGAATTGATTCAGAAGCATTATAAGCCAAATGAGATACTTAGGGATGAGTCACAGCAATTTAATAGGCTCAGGTACTGGTCGTTTATTTTCCAGAACTGTGCTGTCCATTCCAATGGGAATTGCCTCAGAGAATAACAATTTGGAAGTCCTTTTCTTTATCATTTTCTCCCTTCTAATGTGTGTGTGTGTGTGTGTGTGTGTGTGTGAAGACTAACACATGTTACCTTGGAAATGAGTTTTTCTTGGAAATTATCATCCCTGTCAGTTTCAATCCTGGGTGTTCATAAGAAGGGTCTTGGATATATCTTTATCCTGTGTCTATCACAGTGTCTGGTACATAGTTGGTGCCCATTAAATATCTTTCTATCTTTTTGTTGACTAAGTGAAAAACAAAACAAAACATTGACTGAATGTCAAGGACTTAGTCAAAGAAGCTAGGGGAAAACAGGCTGAAACCCAGTTTCTAGATGGCAGGTCAAGAAGCAAGGATGCAAAGTTCTGACACTGGTAAGGTGGACTAGAGAATGTTTAAAGTGGAAAATAGAGTTTCTTATATTTTCCCTGCCAAGGGACAAACATAGTCTATATAGAGGGTAGTGCTGAACCTAGCAGTTGGGAGAATTAAACACCTCACTCAAGTTTAGAACAAGAGGAGCAGGGGCCTACCATCATATAAGATTAGGATTTGGTTTACAAGATATTCCTAAGTGAAAAGTCTACCCTTCAGTTCAGTCGCTCCATCATGTCCGACTCTTTGCGACCCCATGAATTTGCAGCACGCCAGGCCTCCCTGTCCATCACCAACTCCTGGAGTTTACCTAAACCCATGTCCATTGAATCAGTGATGTCATCTAACCATTTCATCCTCTGTCGTCCCCTTCTCCTCCTGCCCCCAATCCTTCCCAGCATTAGGGTCTTTTCCAAACAGTCAACTATTTGCATGAGGTGGCCAAAGTATTGGAGTTTCAGCTTCAACGTCAGTCCTTCCAATGAACACCCAGGGCTGATCTCCTTTAGAATGGACTGGTTGGATCTTCTTGCAGTCCAAGGGACTCTCAAGAGTCTTCTCCAACACCACAGTTCAAAACATCAATTCTTCAGCACTCAGCTTTCTTCACCTCCAACTCTCACATCCATACATGACCACTGGAAAAACCATAGCCTTGACTAAACGGACCTTTGTTGGCAAAGTGATGTCTCTGCTTTTAAATATGCTATTGAGGTTGGTCATAACCTTCCTTCCAAGGAGTAAGCATCTTTTGATTCCATGGCTGCAATCACCATCAGCAGTGATTTTGGAGCCCCCAAAAATAAAGTTAGCCACTGTTTCCACTGTTTCCCCATCTATTTCCCATGAATTGATGGGACCAGATGCCATGATCTTAGTTTTCTGAATGTTGAGTCTTAAGCCAACTTTTTCACTCTCCTCTTTCACTTTCATCAAGAGGTTCTTTAGTTCTTCTTCACTTTCTGCCATAAGGGTGGTGTCATCTGCATATCTGAGGTGATTCATATTTCTCCTGGCAATCTTGATTCAAGCTTGTGCTTCTTCCAGCCCAGCGTTTCTCATGATGTACTCTGCATATAAGTTAAATAAGCAGGGTGACAATATACAGCCTTGACATACTCCTTTTCCTACTTGGAACCAGTCTGTTGTTCCATGTCCAGTTCTAACTGTTGCTTCCTGACCTACATACAGGTTTCTCAAGAGACAGGCCTTACAGAAAAAATTCAAGTACTGTATGAAGGACTTTGGTGTTCTTGCACTATTCAAGAGTTAAGTTGCTAATCTCATGCCCCATCAACTGTGAATATTTTAGTGCATATTTCCTACCACCAAAATATTTTCCTACAATAACCACAATAAAATCATCAAAATCAGAAACTTGACATTTATATATGACTACCATATAATCCTCAGATCTCATTCAAGTTTTACAGGTTTTCTCAGTAATGTCGTTTCAGAAGCATACCTTGCATTTAGTTGTCATGAATATTTAGTACACTTAGATCCGAAAGAGTTACCTCTTTCCTTGGTTTTCATGACCTTAACAATTTTGAAGATTACTACTCCTGCTGCTAAGTCGCTTCAGTCGTGTCCGACTCTGTGCGACCCCGTAGGTGGCAGCCCACCAGGATCCTTCGGCTCTGGGATTCTCCAGACAAGAATATTGGAGTGGGTGGCCATTTCCTTCTCCAGTGCGTGAAAGTGAAAAGTGAAACTGAAGTCGCTCAGTCATGTCTGACTCTTCACGACCCCATGGGCTGCAGCCTACCAGGCTCCTCCGTCTATGGGGTTTCCCAGGCAAGAGTACTGGAGTGGGGTGCCATTGCCTTCTCCGTTTGAAGATTACAGGCCTCTTAATTTGTAGAATGTCCCTCTGTTCAAGTTTGTCTGATGTTTGCTCATGAATGGATTCAAGTTATGCAAGTTTGGCAGGAATATCACAACAGTGATGCTGCATTCTTTCATTGTATCTTACTAGGTAAATTTTGATTTGTCTAGCTACTGATACTATTACTTTGATTGTTTGATAAAGATGGTATCTTCCAGGCTTCTCTACAGTAATGTTACTCTTTTCCCCTTTGTAATCAGTAATTATTTGTTAGAGATGATACTTTGCAACTATGTAAATATTCTAGTATTTGTAAGGCTTCCTATTCACTCATTTATCCATTATACTTTCAGTTTATTCATTTATTTACTTATATCAGTATTAATTCATTATTTTCTATTCAACTGGCTATAATTTGTAATTGCCATTATTTATTTCGATGTTTGAATTTTTCCAGATTTATTCAATGGGAGCCCCTCAAGCCAGCTACTATGTTCTTTTTTGACATATTACCATCTGTTTTGAACACTCTTGCTTTCTGGTACAAAAAGGTGTTCCAACCTTATAAGGAACTTTTTTTGCCCTAGTCATTGAGATGAGCCATTTCCCCACGGAGCCAAGTTCCACCTGGTGGTATTTAGAAAACAGCTTCTGTGTGCATAGTTATTGGGATGTCACTGTTCCCATGGCTTCTCATTTGTATTTATTTCTCTATATATTCATATTTATATGTCTGTCAGTCTATTTATCTGTCTATTCCCTAATTCTTCCAGCTTTGACATCTCCTGCCTATCACCCCAAATGTAGATGTTCTTCTCATTGTACTGAGTTCTGACTCCTGATGCCAGACCACTGCAGCCATTGCCTTCTGCATGGTTGTCATTCTAACCTGCTTGGGCTTTTGCATCCTGCTCTGGGCCATATCTCCTCTATCCCAGTTAGGAAACTTACTGTACTCAATTCCACTTCATGGCTTTAAAGCTGAATTGTTCTAGGAGGGAATGTAAGAGAAGAGAGGAATTGGGTAGCGAGAGAATGAGATAGAGAGAGATTAAGGAAGGGGGAGGAAAGGAGGAAGAGGAAAGAGAAGGAGGAGAAAAAAGAGGAGAGAGGAGATACAGACTTTATATTAAAATAAATAAATTACCTTTCCCATGATCACAAGGTCATTGTTGTTGTTCAGTCACTCAGTGATTTCTTACTCTTTGTGAACCCATGGATTGCAGCACATCAGGCTTCCCTGTCCTTCATTATCTCCTGGAATTTGCTCAAATTCATGTCCACTGAATTGGTGATGCTATTTAACCATCTCATCCTCTGCTGCCCGCTTCTCCTCCTGCCCTCAATCTTTCCCAGCAGCAGGGTATTTTCCAGTGAGTCAGCTTTTCGCATCAGGTGGCCAAAATATCCATTACATACTTTTGAACCAATTTATATATTTAAAAATACAGACTCACAATTTCATCAGGATTTGAGGGCTACCAATCTGTTTGGGGCTTCAACTGGTAGATTATGGGGCTTGGATTTGTTGTCCTTGCCATGTTTGAGTGAGATCCACAGTTTTCAAACTATGTTCTCTGTAGCCTTAGGTTCTTTGGATACATCTCAGAGCTGCTATGGGAGGGTAGGCAGGAGAAGTGTGGTGTCTCAGTGGCTTCCCTTTGTTTCCCATCCTACTTCAACCAGAAAATTCTGTTTGCAACTGTTCTATGTATTAGGTTTCACATAAGACTCCAGCTGAAAAAAAATTCAAGTGCTAAAAATGTTTGAAAACCAGAGTTAGGTGATCTCTCTGAGAATGTCAGCTGGGAGTTATAAGAATTAACCTTTGTAATTTTTACTTAAGTGTACATCTTTTCTTCATGAATCTGAGCAGTGGATAATTTTGTCATTAAATATATTTTTATTATAAATGTAATACATGATTCTTTTATATTCTCAAAATATGGAAAATGGAAAGCCATTATCTCCTCACTTTTTCTGCCTCTGGTACAATATAAGAAAGCCATTCAACATTTTGAAATATTCCTTTCCACTCTTTTTGTTTTGCTTTAGCATAATTTTTTGAAGTACTTGTAAGCATATATTATATATAACATACTCTTAGTTTTCTAGACATAGAATTTCTGGGATCTCAGTTTCAATGAAGGATAAAGCAATAGGGTTTTCTTTCTTGCTAATATAAATTTCCTACAGTATTAGAAGCTGGGGATACATTCCCTGTCATCATTAAATTTACAGGTTTGATTTTTCATCAAACCTTCTTCATTTACCTATGTTTTACATTTCATAAAACGTCTACCCTTTCTCTAGTTGTCAAAACATTTATGAACGATTCTTGATTTCTCTTTCCCTCACCTTTCATCTGACTTTATCAGTAAGTTCTCTTGTCTTCATCACAAATATAAAAACTATAAATACACCAGTTTCTCCATATCCATCTCTGTCATCTTAGCACACGACATTATCATCTTTCCAAATTTACTTGCAATGGCTTCCTAATTGGTCTGTAGATCCCTCCACCCTTGGACCTTTATAATTCATTCTATACACAGTAAACTAGTGATATTTTAAAATCATATTGCTTCCTTCTTAAAAATCTCTGACAGTTTCCCACAATACTTGAACATAAAAACAGCACAATAATCTTGTCCTTTCTTACCACTTTGACTCATTTCCTACCTCTTTCCTCTGATTTCTGCACTCTAACCACTTTCCTTCTTCTTCTTTCTTTAGTCATTCTTAACAGGAAAGTTCCACACCTTGCGGCATTTTTAAATTTGTGGTTGCATCTTTGATTATTGTGATATTTGGTAGTGTGTGGAGGTCAGTGATTTTAGCCCACGAAATGAGTACAGTTCTGCCTCCCACATGACTTTCAAATATCATACCAGACATTCATGTAGGTGAAACAAGTGTTCTTAAAATTATTTGGACCTAAAGCCCAATTCCACTTTATATATAAACACATAGTTTATTATACTCTGACATTTCTAGGAATGCATCCACATTGTATATTGAGGAAAGATTGTAATTTGTTTTGTTAGAACTTTATCAAGACTTGCTCACTATTTCAGAAAATCACGTCACCAATGGCAACGCCATTTGTGGCATATGAGTTGCCAATGCAACACACCTGTACCTGAGTCCATTTGTAGTTGTTGCATTCATGCTGATTCTAAGTATAGACACAAACATCTGACTACTTCATATGGCTTCTTGTTATTATACCTGAGCATTTTCATCTAGAAATGCATATCATGTTATTATAAATTACCTTTCCATTCTTTTTACTTTATTGCATAGTTTGGAATTATAGTAATATTTTTAGATATTATTTGTGTAAATAGTTTATAACATATATGAACTTGGTTTCAGGAGTAAAAGAGGATTCTACAAACTATTTGTCATAAAAACAAGACTCTGGAGCTAACTGAATTGAGAACACTGCTCTAAAACTTTAATCTGGATACTATCCCAGCTGTTCAAAATGCTAGTTTCACTTGTGATAGTCTTGAACAATGAGCAAATTTCTCTTGTAGATCTATAGAAGGAGGGTCTGGTGGTATACCAGCTCCTGAACAAATTTTAATATCTATCTGAAATTAGTCAGGTAGAGCCATACATAAGGCAGAGATGATTAGCCATTTGCCAAAACTTCTGCTCTTCATTAGGTAGATCACATTCCCTATTATGTTTGTCATTAGGTGTAGAAGACATTGAAAAAAAAATTGTTTCTGCATGCACATTTTCAGAGTTCTTTTTGTCTGTGTATAAAACTTACTTCAGGGGATCAGACCTTCTAAGGTACAGTGTGCATTGACATTTCTCTCCTTCCATCCTACTTTTTTTCCTGTGAGCTGCTCTCATGCAAAGAATTTAGAAAGGTTTTAAGGTAGAAGGGCGTGATGAGTACCAATGGAAGCAGTAGGATGGAGGTGATGACTCCTTTTGTTTATTTTATTGTTTTGTTTTCAACTCTTACTTAAAATTGGGGGCTTCCTTGGTGGCTCAGAAGGCAAAGAATCTGCCTTCTGCAATGCAGGAGATCCATATTTCATACTTGGGTCAGCAAGATCTCCTGGACAAGAGAATGGCAACCCACTCCAGTATTCTTGTCTGGAGAATTCCATGGACAGAGGAGCCTGGTGGGCTGCAGTCCATGGGGTTACAAACAGTCGGACACGACTGAGCAAATAACCCTTTCTTAAGCTGGGTCACACTTACAGTAATGGTGTAAAAAGTAAGATATAATTCATTTTCTTCTTTTTTTACAGATACTCTCTTTTTGTAAGATAAAATTGGAGTAGTGTTTCTCAGTTCAAGTCTGTTTTCCTCATACTTTGTATTTCTCTGAGATTTTGGCATTTAGTTGCCCATAAGACACTATTTTTGGTATTGAAGTTTTTGCCCTTGGGAAGGGAGTGTTTTCATATGTAATTTAGAGATTTTGAGAGTGACTATATTGGAAGCTAATGGTGTGGAACATTTTAAAATCAAAAGCAATGGTATTTATTTTCATACCAGATAATAGCCTGTATAGTTGTCACAGGCTGATGGTGATCCATGGAGAAATGGTAATGGAAAGGAGAAAATATTATAAGTGTTTTGTTGTAGGTAGAGACACACTTAATGATACACAGACAAAGAAGATGAAGAAGCATATTGCCTTTTGATGGGGAAAACTTCAGTGGACTTCAGGATCCCACAGTGATGACCCAATGAGACTACTTGACTAGGATGAAGACACTACCACTTGTGGGGCTAAGCTCTCCACACCATTCTTATTAAGATTTTTCTATCTTCCTGGTCATTCTTCACTCCTGAGGACACTTGGAGTACCTACTAACCTGCCAGATGCAGGTGGCTTTTCAGTCTATCTGTGAAATGATACTGTGAAAATGAAAATACCAATGCTCCAGGGTTAATTTGCCCAGAGAATCTATCCCTCTATCAGCCCCAAAGCTCAGAACTGTGCCGTTTGTTCCTCCAAAGTTAAATACAGTATTGTTGTTTAATATTAGTTCTCAATTTTGAAGCAAAATTACGAAATTATGTGATGATATTGGAATTAAGATTGAATTATCTGTTTCAAACACTAACTAGTGTTGTGAGTGGTTCCTCAGAAAAAGAGTTAAGACAATGCTATACCAGTTTATTTTATTTTTTTAATGATAGAGATGTTAATTAGATCTTCATATGATTTAAAATCGTCACCTATCAGAAAACACCATTGACACTCTGGGCATCACAAGATAGCATTGTAAGACCTGACTTGGTTGTTGTTGTTGTTGTTGTTAAGTCATTAAGTTGTGTCCAACTCTTTGAGACTCCATGGACTGCACCACACCAGGCTTCCGTGTCTTTTACCTCCCAGTCTCCCAGAGTTTGCTCAAACTCGTATCCATTGAGTTGGTGATGCCATTACTTCCAATGCATATTCATAGTTGATCTCAGGATTGACTCTCCTTGCCCAAGCCCAGGAGTCTTCTCCAGCACCACAGTTCAAAAACATCAGTTGCCCCTGACTACCGAAAAAACATTACAGATGCTTTTCTGGAATTCCCTTGCTTTTTCTATGATCCAATGAATGCTGGCAATTTGACCTCTGGGTCCCTCTGCCTTTTCTAAATCCAGCTTGTACATCTGGAAGTTCTTGGTTCATGTACTGTTGAAGCCTAGCTTGAAGGATTTTCAGTGTTACTCTGCTAACATGTGAAATAAGGGCAATTGTGTGGTAGTTTGAACATCTTTTGCCATTGCCTTTCTTTGGGATTGAAATGAAAACTATACTTTTCCAGTCCTGTGGCTACTGCTGAGTTTTCCAAATTTGCTGGCATATTGAGTGCAGCACTTTAACAGCGTCATCCTTTAGGACTTGAAATGGCTCAGCTGGAATTTCATCACCTCCACTAGCTTTGTTTGTAATAATGCTTCCAAAGGCCCACTTGACTTCACACTCCAGGATGTCTGGCTCTAGGTGGGTGACCACACCATTGTGGTTATATGAGTCATTAAGACCTTTTTTTGTACAGTTATTCTGTGTATTCTTGCCACCTCTTCTTAATCTCTTCTGCTTCTGTTAGGTCTTGCTGTTTCTGCCCTTTATTGTGCCCATCTTTACATGAAATATTCCATTGATACCTCTGATTTTCTTGAAGAGATCTCTAGTCTTTCCCATTCTAATGTTTTCCTCTATTTCTTTGCATTTTTCACTTAAGAAGGCTTTCTTGTCTTGTCTTTTTATTCTCTGAAACTCTGCATTCAGTTGGGTATATCTTTCCCTTTCTCCTTTGCTTCTCATCTTTTCCCACCTATTTGTAAGACCTCTTCAGACAATTCCTTTGCCTTTTTGCATTTCTTTCTCTTGGGGATGATTTTGGTCACTTCTTCTTGTACAGTGTTACAAACCCCCACCCATCATTCTTCAGGCACTCTGCCTACCAGATCTAATCCCTTGAATCTATTAGTCACCAGCACTGTATAATCATAAGGGATTTTATTTAGGTCATACTCGAATGGTCTAATGTTTTTCCCTGCTTTCTTCAACTTAAGCCTGAATTTTGCAATAAGGAGCTCATGATCTGAGCCATAGTCAGCTCTAGGTCTTGTTTCTGCTGACTGTATTGAGCTTCTCCATCTTCATTTCAAAGAATATAGTCAATCTGATTTTGGTATTGACCATATTGTGATATTCATGTGTAGAATTATCTCTTGTGTTGGAATAAGGTGTTTACTATGATCAGTGCATTCTCTTGTCAAAACTGTATTAACTTTTGCAGAACCTTCTCACATCAAAGCATTCATCAGAACAATTCAGTCAATAAGTAACTCCTATAGATTGCTCATTCTTAAGGAAAAAGTAGAATGGTTAAGAGTGTGCTTTGCAATAGGCTAATCAAATTAAAGACCATTTTATTACTTGTTGGGATGCTTGGGTCAAAAGAAATGTCCAAGTAGACTACTAACAAGCAAACACAGTGCTTCAGAATTCAGGAACACATCTCATAAAATTCTGTTTCAAAGACAAGTTATAATTTAGGGCAAAATGCTATCTATTTATTGAGAACTAGATCAAATATTTCCTCTTCTGCAAAATTGTGATCAGTTTACTTTGGCGGCTGCTGCTGCTGCTAAGTCGCGTCAGTCGTGTCCGACTCTGTGCGATCCCATAGACGGCAGCCCACCAGGCTCCTCCGTCCCTGGGATTCTCCAGGCAAGAATATTGGAGTGGGTTGCCATTTCCTCCTCCAGTGCGTGAAAGTGAAAAGTGAAAGTGAAGTCGCTCAGTCGTGTCCGACTCTTCCCGACCCGATGGGCTGCAGCCTACCAGGCTCCCCCGTCCATGGGGTTTCCCAGGCAAGAGTACTGGAGTGGGGTGCCATTGCCTTCTCCGGTTTACTTTGGCAGAACTTGTCAATTCTTTCTCTAAAAGTAATTTGTTCACTGATAATGAGTTATTACTATTAGTATTAGCAGTGATCGTAGTACTAGCAGTATTAATAGTTGTAGTGGTAGTCTAGAGTTTATGTCTTTTATGTATCCTTATGGCTCAATTCATTGGCAGGCTTATAGTAGTTGCTCATCAAATGTTCATTCAGATGAACCCCTTCATCCAAGAATCAATAAATGAACCAGATTCAATGAAGGATGAATTATGGTCTCCTCTGCATCATGGGTAGAGTAGATCATGAATCCTATAGAAATGGTAGGATTGTGACTTTCCTATTGCAGTAATGAATTTAAATTTTATTGATGGGAAAAATGCAGTCCAGGGATATGCCTCTAAACTTTCTGAAAGAGGGATACTACTAAAGATTGGATTTTAAAACATCAACAAAAAAAGTTATGGAAAACTTTTGAAGTGTTAAATGATCATGAGAACAAAAATTTGGACTGCATTTTAGACTGACTATTTAGCTTTAAAAGCACAGCAAATTGAAGAAAGAAAACAGCTTTCCCCCCTCCTCCAGGGCCCGCTGCTTTCGTGTTGGCAAAAGTCAGCCATTGCATGGGGAAACTAAACTCCAAGTTCATGAGTGCAGAGTTAGAATGTGTATTTGCTTGCCTCTGTATTCCCTGTGCTCCACACAGATGTTAAAACATATTAGGTTTCTAATAATATTTGTTGAATAAATGGATCAATAAATGAAACATGTTAATCTGACTATGGTTTCATTATCAGCAGATTTGTAGGCACCAAGCCAGTTTCTACTGAAAGTTAGTTATAATAACTTTCATAGTTACGCTCACAACCTTGGCTGTCTGAACTTATTTATTCCTCAAAGACATATTATTTGGAAACATGAATTTTCCTGACATGGGTTTCTACTGCAACAAATTCTTCTTGACTCCAGCTGCCTGATGCTGAAGTTTCAAAGTTATTTTCAGTGCTTCTCTAGCATTTTGTCCATAGAACTGCTGTAGCTGTTTTCACACATAATTATCTTTACAAAAAGCCCTTACCAAATGCAATTTCCCTTTCATGAAATTGTACATTTGTGGATTTACTTTTGTACACTTTTCTACAATCAGGAGAATCTTACTTTGATTAGATGCACACCTGTTGGGGATAGTTTGAAAAAGAGGCAGGAAGAAGTTGGGAATTTGAAAAAAGAAAAAAGAAAAAAAGAGGTAAAACAGGTGGCAGACCAGGGGGGAGATTTTTAAAATGCAGTATTGGGAGAGTTAAGGTAGCTGAGGCCAAGTTAGAACTGCCTCACATTGGCTAGAAGGCGTAAAGGTGCATGTGTTCTAGTATAGAATCATCAGGCGGAGAGCTTAACTTCTGTGAGTGGGTAGGACAGAGGCCTGAGAGGTGTCTGTTTGATGTGCCTAGCTGCTTAAATGAAAGTTGCTTAGGGCTTTTATCCAGCCAAGATACTGTAGTATTTTTGGGTTGCCCTGTGACCCAGAAGACAGGAGCCAAGGAGTCATCCATCTGCCCAGAAAGGCATATAATATAATATGTATTGGGGAGGGAAGAAATATATTACCTGCCACAAAGTGTGACAAACCCTCAGAAGAGATTTTAGGACACCATCTTCATTGTTTGGCTTTCAAGAACACACAAAAATATATTTATAATAACATAGCTTCATTCAAACTTGGTAGCCCAAACTTATTTTTCCTTTAAAGACTTACTTTTTCTGGAAATGTGGATTCTTCTTGCACAGGAATTTTTGGAGTCTAATCCTTTGATTGCAGAGGGAAAGTGTATATGTTTGTGTACTAATGTAAAAATTGCATGAACCACAGATATGCAAAAATATTACTTTCTTTATCTTTCCATAATGAGACAATTTTAATCTTCAGTCCCCTTTTCAGTCTGAAGCAGAAAATGTCATTTAGTTACTCATACTTAGAGTGGTTTCTCAGTGATTTCAAATTTAAATCCAGTCAACTTCAAGAATTCCTCCCCACCCCACGCTAATTCTCCTTGGGGTTGATGTTAATCATGAATGTACTAGGATGCATTATTTTTGGAGAGAGGGCATCCATTCCTCCCTATTGATTTGCCCTGTGCTGACATTGTAGGCTTTGATTGTTTGCATGTCTGGAACACGAGGACCCTCCAAACTGTTATTTTAGGAGGGAGCACCATCCCCTTTTCAGACTGAAATTGTATGATCTATACTTTAGCAAATTGCTCTTCCAATAAGCACCAGAATCTGCCCTGTCTATTAATTTTGTATTACATTTAGGCTTTTCTTTGCCACATGAAAAAATATTTGGTAGTCTGCTTCCAACAATACCCTTGAGGATTTCTATGAGAAGGCAGAAAACCTGTTGTGAATTCAACCTTCTTCCCTCCCTCCCTCCCTCCCTTCCTTCCTTCCTTCTATCCAATGTTTATTGAGTGCCAGGTACTTATCAGGCACTGGTAGTAGAAGATTCCTTCTCTGAAGAATTTCATTTTCCAGTAAAAAGCAGGAATTTTACTTTCTGGTAGGATGTGAGAACCAAAATAATTTGCCTCCTACTTCCCCCCACTCCCACCATCCCCAACATACACACATGAAGTTTGGATATTGGAAGCTTGGAAATTTACTTTCACTCAAAATGTTCTGTCTATGTGAACATAACTTTATTATTTCATGAAACCTTTGCCCAGATTTATGGCTTTAACTCTACAATAGAAAGCTTCAATAAACAGTTTGAACCCTCAAGTTCTTTGAACCTCTTGCCTCAAAAAATCTTATCTTACTGTTTCATGGTCCTGACCCAGTCCTAACCAATCCCCCATCTCCAACCTCACCCCTCCAAATTAAAAGACCGCCTTAAACTAAGCTTCCAATTCTCAACAAACTATGAGCTTGCCTCCCTGAGATACTGCCGAAGCACTGTCATGGTAGTATCCTGTCTTACATGATAAGTGACAAACTCAGCTTTGCCTCAACAAGCCATCAACAGGCTGTGTTGTTGGTATTCAGGGAGCCAGAACTCGACAGTGTTATCATCATAACTAGTAGTTAGCCTTGCTTTTAAGAGAAGGCATATTTAGTACATATAATTAGCTCAACTTTCTGTGAAGAATTATTTTAAATGTATATTTATGCATGATCCAAAGTTAGGCCTTTCGTTGCTGCTTTACAATATGGTTGGATACCCAATAGAAATTACTTCTCGATGGATGTTAAAGAACATCCATTGTTCTTTGTTCATCAACATGGTGGGGTTTACATAATGTAGGTTCTACTCCTACCTCAGGTATTGAGATTAAGTCCTCTTGATAATCCCAAATGCTGAGTATTCCTCACCTGTCCTAGATTCATGCTCAACTTCAGTCACCTGCTACTGTGATTAGGTTCATAAACTGTCTGACACAGGAGGCACTGTTTTAAAACATTCTTTAATTTTGACTAAGCATAGTCCCTTCTATTCTACATTGTCCCTTCATAAAATCCTAACTCAGGTTTTATGATCTGAATGTATTTCCCTAAAAATTCATATGTTGAAATCCTAACCCCCAAGGTGAAGGAAGCTCAGCTGGTAAAGAATCTGCCTGCAATGCAAGAGACCCCAGTTCGATTCTTGAGTCAGGAAGATCTTCTGGAGAAGGGATAGGCTACCCACTACAGTATTCTTGGGCTTCCCTGATGGCTCAGATGGTAAAGAATCTGCCTTCAATGTGGAAGATCTGGGTTCTATCCCTGGTTTGGGAAGAACCCCTGGAGAAGAGAATAGCTACCCATTCAAGTATTCTGGCCTGGAGAATTCCATGGACAGGGGAGCCTGGAAGGCTACAGTCCATGGGGCCACAAAGAGTTGGACATGACTTAGCAACTTTCACGAGGTGAAGGTATTAGGAAGATGGCCCTTTAGGAGGTGATTAGGTCCTGAGAGCAGAGCCCACATGAATGGGATTAGTGCCCTTACTAAAGAGGCTCAGATTGCTTGCTTGCACCTCTGCCATGTGAGGATATAATGCAAAGTATGACCTGGAAGTCTGCGATGGCACTCTGATCTTGGACTTTCAACTTCCAGATCTATGAGAAATAAATTTATTTTGTTTATAAGCCACGCAGTCTGTGGTATTTTGTTATTGTAGCCTGAATGGACTAAGAGATGACCTGGGCTGAATAATAAACACAGTCCCTAAAATTCCTTTTGTAAGCATATGTAAGGTCTCCATTGGCTAGTGTTCTTAGTTGTAAGCAACAGAATCTGACCTAGCAAGTTGACTTGGCAAGGGATTTTTGATAGTTCACAGAATTATTGGGAGAGCTAAGAGTACAGACTCTAGGCTGAGTTTCTGGGAACAATGCCCAGAACCACACTGAAAACTGGCTTACTAAGGAAGCTGTTATTGCCATTGGCCTTGGAACCCAATGCCTTTGCCATAATCGCGAAGATATTCCATTGGACAAGTTCTCTCACTGCTGCTGGTCTCCAAAGAACCAGACACCCCTCCCACTATGCTGTTTGAGAGTGGTTTTCAAAGTGTGGTACCTGGCAGCAGCATTGGCATCACCTGGTAACTTGGTTAAAAATGCAAATTCTCAGAGCCCATCCCAAAGCTATTGAATTAATGCTATGGGAGTGAGACCTGGTGATTTGTGTTTGTGATGCAGACAAAAGTTTGAAAACTACTGCTATATGAGATGGTTCACTTTATTACTATAAATCTTGTACACATATAGATACATCTGCTTGGCAGAATGTAGGTCATGTGAGAAACTCTGGCTACAAAGGATACTAAAGGAGTCTACAACAATATTTCTCAAAATTCAAGATATACATGTGATATACATATGTATATACATATACATATACATATGAATCAACTGGAGATCTTGTTAAAATGCAGATTCTAATCTAGTGCGTTAGTCACTCAGTCATGTCCAACTCTTTGCAGCCCCATGGACTGGGGCCTGCCAAGCTCCTTTGTCCATAGAGTCCTCCAGTCAGGGGATCTTCCCAGCTGAGGGATCAAACCCAGGACTCCTACATTGCAGGCAAATTCTTTACCATCTAAGCCACCAGGGAATCTAGTCGGTCCAGTAGTCACTGCCAACAAGACCATAGATGATGGTTCTGCTCCATGAACCACGATTTGAGTAGAAAAATCTGTAGTACAGAAATATGTGCTGGAAAGGCAGGCAGGGGGATTGTGACTAATCCAACATGCCATATCTTCTATTTACTCTTTTTTAATAAAAAAGCATAACCTCTAAAATTTGCAAAAGAAAGGCATCCTTCTCATGGGGAGAAGTCTGCCTAATCTTCATGTATTTTTCTTGTCAACTGCCTTTACTTGACTAAGAAATCCATATCACTTTTCTTGGAAAACTTTGGGGTGTTTGGGTATTTTCAGAGAGAAGTTTGGTTTTCCTTAAAGCTTGAAGTGATCCATACATACTCAGTAGACAGTTCCTTAACTTTTTCTTTGAATCTATTCAGTCTTATAAGACTACCCCTCAATCAGAAAATAAACCCTATAAACTCAACAGTGTGCCCTCACAAGGCTTTATTTGCTCCTGCCATGCTGAGTGCCCATCTACCAAGAAAACCTAAAGTTGAGCCCTGATATGGGAACAATTCCTGGAGGAGTAATCTGGCTACCTCGTAGCCAGTTTATTACATTTAGTCCCTCCCCTCATGGCTAAATCAGTGCTTTGTTTCCATAGGAAAATTCTCAATTTACAGGAACAGTTTTGCCTTTCTTGCCTGGACACCCTGGCCAGCATTACTATCCCAACATGGCCTCCATCTAGATAACACATTTTACAGCAAAGGTCTTCTGATGTACCCATTATCCAAAAGAATGACTGTGTATTCTGGTGAGAGCTGTGTCTGCTGCCTGGCTCTTCATGTTTCTGAACCAGAAGACAGAGAAAGGAGTCATTATTCTGATTGAGACAGATGTGCCAATTACAAGGGTTAAATTGGGTTGCTGCTACACAATAAAGACAAAGAAAATTATATTTGGAACCCAGAGGACTCACTAAGGTATCTCTTAATATTTTCTCTTGCTCAGGAGTCCTGGTCAATGGAAACTCAATAAGAAGGTAGCTAAGGGCTCATATCCCTCCACCCCAGAGTAATGATTTGAGTCACCTTACTATCTGAAGAGCCCCATCTAACTGAGGTATTGACTTAGGGCAAGAATGGGTAGTGTCAGCTCTGATTACTAACAGAGACCTTGTGACCAGCTTTAGCAGAGGAACTGTAGTTATTCTATTTTATGTTAATTAATTGTTTCTGTTCTTCTTCCTTTACTCCTTCCCTTTCACCCTTTATGGAAAAAAGAACCAATGATGGCTCATGATTTAGGTTGCAGGTAGGAACATGGTCATGATGATTATCTGATGGATTTAGTTGGAGGAGTAAATCTCTTGCCTGGACAAGGGATCAAAGTGAACATTAAGGAGTGAAAGTGATTGACTTTTGCTGGTTATCTTCTGCTTACTACTCCAGGTCAACTTTACACTTCTCCCACCTCTGCACCAGTGACTGGGATGAATGTAACCATCTTCCTTCCCTTCTGCTTTCTGTTTGTGTGAATAAGTGGGGGGCACCAGCATGAGTTCTGAGGGAGGACAACAAATTTAGGGAAACTGTTTTCCTGGTTTCCTGTGGGCTTGCTGGATACTGACCACTTCCATAAGCTGAAGGCCTCTGTCGGATGGCCCTTTCCACACCACTCTCTCTGCCTCCGTGTTCTCTCCCTGAACCCTCAGTCCCAGGTGGTAATGACACCCACCCACTACTCCTAGCTCTGGAATACCGCATGCTGCCTCATATTTTTTAATACCTTCCATACTCCATTTGTAACTATTCCTTTGCTAAACTCTCCTCAAATCATCCATTTTGAGAGTGAACTATAAGTCCTGTCAGGACCATTGTTGATTCTTGGCTGAGTTTTGGCAGCCTCTGCCCTACCGTGAAAAAGATTTAGATCCTAGTAATTCCTTTTGTGGCTGCAGAATAGTTAACTTTTACTTTCAAATTATTCCAGATAATATTCAGTTGTGTAGAAGTTATCCTTTTAAACATTCTATTATTTTGGCATGAATTAAGTTGTATGAGGCTAGTTTTCAGTAGATTGAAACAAGTGAGAGCCTCTAACACCAAGAGCACACAGACAGCAGAGATGAGTCCTACTTGGTGTGCATTGAATGATTTTACATATTCTGCTAAGCAGAGTTTTTCGCTTTATGTTAATATATTTCATCTTCAGATGTCATTTGTAAGGGGGGCAGGGGTAACAAGTTTTCTATATATTTTTTTTCATCAGATTATGTATTTTTGTTGTTCTTAAACCCAAAATTTTATTTTGGTTAGGAAATGAGTTGTAATTACATATTTATTTGTGACTTGCTACAAAACTAGATTGAGTTTCCTGAGAGAATAGTAATCATATCTATTTTGCTTATATCTATATACACCCATAGAAAACAATAACATAATAAATCTTTGTTGAGCAAGTGAATTAAACTAATTATTTGAGTGAAAAGAAAAAGGTCTAGGGGCTGCAATTTGGTTTACATTACCAAGTGAGTTTGTGATACAGGTATTGATGTGGTTGATTTTCAGAATACCTATAGTGTTTTCCACCACAAATTCAATATTTTCAGTAATATATATATATTATATATATTAAAATTATGAGAACTTATTTTTTCGCCGAGAATAAAATGGCTCTAAAATAAGTCCACAGATTTGTATCCTTGCTTTAAAGCTTGAATAAGGAATGAAGAAATGAAAATGGATCAACGGATATTTGCCTTAAGAGGAAAATGTATAGGAAAGATACGTTGCAGTATTGTGACCTGGGAAATGTGGGGGAATGAGGGCATCGTATTTGTCAGTGACAATTTTTTAGGGTGAACCCCTCAGAGGATATTTCATGCAGCTCATTTATCCACTCATTCAGTTTTACTTGTCTTTATGGTTAGTAAATACTGTTTATGAGCCCCTGTGTGCCAGACATTGTTTCAGGTACCAGGCACACATCAGTCAACACAACAGATACAGTCTTCCGTTCACTTAGTGTCCAGTCTGGAGAGACTTTTTTAGACTTAAAACAATGCTTCCTATGCTACCCCTGTTTTGTCTGAACAGGTTGATTGATTGTGGCTTCTGCTGAGAAGCAAAGGCTAACTATTCCTTTGTTGGAATAAAAGAGAAAAAGGAAATAGTTTCAGTTTAAGGACAAAGCTTGATTCAAGAAGCATCAGTATAGATTGATTTGTGAAGCCCTGTGAGCAAATGAGAAAACTGGGTGGGCAGAATGTTGTGGTTTCTTAGTGAGTAGAAACACTGAGATTATTTTAGTCAAGGTTTATTGAAGAGAAATTATATCAGAGTTAATGAGATCATAAAGGAAAGATGTTAAATTATTAAGAAAATGAATGAGATTTTTATCTTAGATTTACATATGAACGGAATGAATCTTGAACAGATTAAAAAAAGGAATCTGTCAGTTATTTGGATATAGGATATAATGATATGAAGGAGTCAAGTGTGCTAAAATCTCATTTGTTCTTCACTGTTTTATATTTCTCCCTTCAGGTGGCATAGCCTAATTTCCCTCTCTTTGTATCTTTGAATGTAGTTAGATTTAGTGACTCACATTTAATACATTAAATAAAGTGGAAGTGATGCTGTGCAACCTCCAATCAATACTTGTTCACAAAGGCACTGTGGATTTCTCCTTGCTTTCTTTTTTTTTTTTTTTTTTGGATCTCCTACTTTTCAGTATTCTTGCCTGGAGAATCCTATGGACAGAGGAGCAGGGAGGGCTATAATCCATAGGGTCTCAAAGAGACATGACTGAAGTGACTCAGTACTCATGCCTTCTCTGGGGACAGCTACCTGCCATTTGGTCAGAATGTTTATACAGCTGTATGAGAGGTCCATGTAGGTATATATGAAGGTATACATCAACAATCTATAATAAACTGAGGCCTCTAACCAACAGTCATGCAACTGAACCATGTTGAGAATGGATTCTTTATACCTTGTCAATATTTCAGATGATTTCAACCTCAGCTGACAACTTGACTGCAGCTTTATGAGAGCCCCTGAGCCAGAACCACCTAGCTAAGATGTTCCTAGATTTCTGACCACAGAAATCCATGTAAGATAATGCACGTTTAATGTTTTAAGCTGCTAAATTTTAGGGTAATTTGAATCACAGCAGTAGATAAACAGTAAGAAATACAAATATATGGGCTTATATTTGAATAGTGTGAGTGCCTCCACATCAGAGCAGTTTCAAGATATAATTTGCAAGACTCAGTACCTAACCTTGGGATAAAAGCAAAGTAGTGGGACTGACAATTACTATGGATATAGATAGAAGAACAAATGTTTGAAGCAGTTCAGATTATCATGAATTAACAAGAAGGAAAGGATCTCAGCTAAAGAGAGAGAAAAATCTTCTTTCTCCTAGTAAAGCAGATGACAGGTGGGAATTTATGTATATATTAAGTAGATCTGGGGCTAAATCTCAGTATCCTGTGGTACCAAACGTGGATCTTCATGAGTGAGAAGTTTACTTTTGATGAGTTGGCCAGGGAAGGGAAAGAAGAAGAGAGGAAAAGCAGGGATTAATTGTTCTGGTTTTGGAAAAAGAGTTTACTGCTCTATCAATCCATCTGTTCCTTGATGGTCCTCCTGATACCCTGAAGCCATGGCTGGTGCCTCACTTGCCCTCTTATCTCCAGCTCTTACACAGTATTTTGCATCAAGAAAGTACCAATACATATATATTTATGGAAATAGTCAATGAGTAAATTAAAGAGAGGAGAATGAAGAAGCAGAAAAGGAAATGGAAAGGGGAAAAGATGGGGTAAGTGTTAGGAAATTAAGGGGAGAAGAAAAATGGAAGAGAGAAAGAGGAAAAGGAAAAGAGACAAGGGGAAATCAGAAGGGGAAAAGAGGGGAAACAAAGAGAAAAGGAGATAGTATTGTGGTGCTGCTGTATTGGATCATGAGCTGGAAGGTAATGCTGGAGCCTGTGTCCTAGATGTGGGTATGAGAGGCAACTCAGTTTGGGTGCTGCATCGGGCTCCTTCTCTGTCATCCTGATGGCAGCTACCACAATCCCCTCACCCCATTGTTGGGACATGTTTTTTTATACAGTGCCTATAACTTCTATGACTTTGCCCTCAAACAGAAAGTTAGAAAAAAAAATCTTATTTGTGTGATTCAGAATTTTGAGATGTTTTTTGGTCAGATTCTAACAAAAATTACCATATAGGGAGCACTGTTGGTTTCTTGTGATGTATTTCCAAAGCTTTATGATCATAAAAGTTACCCAACAGCTTTAAAAAATACAGGTTCCTAGGCTCAAAAACTATGGAATCATAGTCATCCATTCATAAAGTTCTCAAAATACATCAGTCTCTTTTTACTGTCCATAGGAATTCCCTGAAAAAATATCTTGCTTCAAAATCTCAACCCAGTTATCTTAGCCCAAACCAAGTGCCCCCATCCCAATTATTGGTCAAAAATGTACTTTGATGCCAGTGTTTCTTATATTATCTGTATTGAAGGACCATTTTTTTGTTGTTGTTTTTTTAAGTTCCAAACTGTCACAGGCCAATATTTTAGGTATAAAATGCCTATACAATTGAATTAATAGAAAAATGAATTTAAAAGATATACAGAACAATACCTGTCATTTTTTCCATTATTATTAAGTTCAACAGATATAAGGTACTCTGTAAAACTGCTATACAAGTTTCTAAATACTTACTCTGAATTTCTGTGTTAATCTCATTGGGAAATGAGGCTGTAATGGAGGGCCTCCTTTGGGATTTTTCTTCCTAGCTGAACAATTCTAACCATTTCTCTTCTACCTAGCAACAGTTACTATGTTAGTGAACTTTCTGGGACAAGTAAAGTTTATATTCTCCAAAAATCCTGCATACAACTCTCATGGACATACATGGGAAGACCAAATGTTTGGGCCCTACTTATTAGCTGTCTGCCACTAAGTCCCCTCCCTCTGGCTGACACTAGTTTCCTGTCCCCAAGCCAATCTGTAATCCATTCCAAGAGTTCTTCCCCCAAGCTATGTTTTTGATCTTGTAAATCAATCCTTGTGTCATGCAGTTGTATCACAAACTTCTCTGATATCCAGCTGTCCACTGTTTCACCCTGATATTCATTAGACAGTTAGACAGTATACTCAAAGGACTGAAGTCAATTAATGTAGATGAGCACATTGTTTCTCCTGTGTTCCTCACTTGTGGGTTGATGCTGGGAGTTCTGCAAATTATCAATTAACACGCCTTCTCCTATTGCCTCCAGACATGATTTTCAATATGTTTTCATGAACTTTGGAGTTTATGGGGCTAGTTTCCATTTTGTTTTCTTTTCTAAATATTGAGAATGTAGAATGTATTTGTGCTTTATTATACAAACAGACTATATATTTCCTTCTTTTCTGAATTAAAATGAGTGAAAGTTTTTTTTTTTTTCAACAAAAAGACCCCTTCTTAGTTTTTTGAAACACTCACAATACCCAATAATATAGAAATAATATGAAGAAAGGAAAGGCATGTTGGTATAAGTCACAATTTAATCCATTCCCTGGATTTCAAAGATGATGTATCTCCCCAGATAACTTCCACAATTCTTATTCTCAAATCATCTGACCACCTACTAATGATTAAATCCCAATGATTGGTCAGGTAGTCCTGAATGTCTGGTTGGCATTTTAGGTTCAATAGATAACCAAATAAATTTAATATCTTTTTCTCAAACCGTATATTTTATTTGTCAGTTATTCAGGGCAAAACTTTAGTGTTATCTTTGAATTGACTCTTTTCCTACATAACTAGCCTTAAAGAATTCATTTTTGCAAGGTATGATCCTTTTCATTCCTGTGTTACAAACCAGGCTCTGATTGTTTTTATTTAGAGAGTTGAATTAAATGAGCTACACTCTGAATTTCAGCCACTCCTAGTGTTGACTCAATGCAACTACCAGATCAATTTCTTTTAAAGTACAACTTGACCTTGATTAATCCCTTTTACTGTTACCTACTAAACACAAATTCCTATGCCCAATGCACAGTGAAGCCAAACAAACTGAAATGTCAGAGCTGGGAGCAGAGAAAGATTTATTGTCTGCCAAACAAGGAGAATGGGTGGCTTGAGCTGAAAAACCAGAGCTCCCAGTGGTTTTGGGGAAAAAGATTTTATAGGTAAAATTTGCAGTGAGAGCTACAGAGTGTGTGACTTTCTTCAGATTGATTGGTGGTGAGGTAACAGAGCATTATTCTAGGACTCTTGTCCTTAGCCTGAAGTTACCATCCTCTACTTAGGTGGGGCCTTTTGTTGTTGTTCAGTTGTTCAGTCATGTCTGACTCTTTGTGACCCCATGGACTGCAGCACACCAGGCTTCCCTGTCCTTCACCATCTCCTGTATCTTGCTCAAACTCATGTCCATTGAATCGGTGATGCCATCCAATCGTCTTGTCCTGTGTCGTCCCCTTCTCCTCCTGCCTTCAATCTTTCCAGCATCAGTCTTTTATAATGAGTCACCTCTTTGTATCAGCTGGCCAAAGGATTGGAGCTTCAGCTTTAGCATCAGTCCTTCCAGTGAATATTTAGGATTGATTTCCTGTCAGACTGACTGGTTTGATCTCTTTGCAGTCCAAAGGACTCTCAAGAGTCTTCTCCAATACTACAGTTAAAAACATCAATTCTTCAGTGCTCAGCCTTCTTTATGGCCCAACTTTCATTCATACATAACTACGGGAAAAACCATAGCTTTGACTAGATGGACTTTTGTTGGCAAAGTAATGTCTCTGTTTTTAATATGCTCTCTAGGTTGGTCATAGTTTTTCTTCCAAGGAGCAAGCATCATTTAATTTTGTGGCTGCGGTCACCATCTGCAGTGGGGTCCTTAGTTCCCTGCTGTTTCTTGACTGCTCCTCTCTGTTTTTTTCTGCATACATTCCCTTCCCTGATTAGAAACTGTTTGAATCTGCCCTTTGGAATGCAGGGAAGGTCAAGGAAATTGAATGAAATCTATTTCCTATAAACAAGAAATGGGGGACACAGAATGGATTTGTATCTCGAGAGGGCCCCACAGGGTCTTACTTTGATTCATTACCAATAGAATACAATTTGTATTCTTTAGCATGGTGTTTAAGACTTTCCTATCCTTATAATTAAGGATACTGGAGTGGGTAGTCATTACCTTCTCCAAGGGATCTTCCCAGCTCTGGGATCAAACCCAGGTCTCCTGCATTGCAGGCAGATTCTTCACCATCTGAGCCACCAGGGAAGCCCTATAAGTACTTTAAACTCCTGTAAAACAAACAAACAAACAAACCAATGAAAATAAAAATAAACAAAATAGAAACCCTCAAACAAAACAGGGACTTGGAAAAATATATACACATAATGTTACATCTATGTGTATTTATGTTCCATTTTCCTAGAATGTTCAGATTCCCACTTTTCCAGAATGTCCAGATTTCCCAAGTGTCTGTTGCTTACCCTTTACAATCTCCACCTCTCTCAAGAAGTCTTCTCTGATTCATCCATTCAAAAAGAATTTCTCTACCTCCCGAATAATTTTTTTTAGAATTCTCGTATTTCCAATAAATATGCTTTCTCTTATCACCTGGTAGATTGTAAACAGTTCAGTTAAATATTTAAATTGAATTTTATTACTGTAGTTTTAGAAACCATCACAATACTATTCTTTTTATTCTTATTTTGATGTATAGGATTTTGGAGTCAACAGACTTGAATTCTAATCCTTCCTCTACCACTTTTACACTTTATATTTTTTATCCTCAGTTTCCTAGTTTGTAAGAAGGGAATAATAATAGTGACCATTCAGGTGGGTGTTTTGTGTATGTGCATATGAGTCAGAGGTGGGGGGAGACAGATTATAACCTATATCCAACGCAGAAAGTGTTTCATGTATACCTAGTACTCAATAAATGTTGACCATTATATATTATACTGCAACTGAGATAAAGGGAGGTTGATAATTAAATAATTTGCACCCCAAACACCACAATTTGAAAGCATCAGTTCTTCCACACTCAGCCTTCTTTATGGTCCAATTCTCACATTTGTACATGACTACTGGAAAAACCACAGCTTTAACTACACAAACCTTTGTCATCAAAGTGATGTCTCTGCTTATAATATGCTGTCTAGGTTTGTCAAAGCTTTCCTTCCAAAAATGCTTTTGAACTGTGGTGCTGGAGAAGACTCTTGAGAGTCCCTTGGACTGCAAGGAAATCAAACCAATTTATTTTAAAAGATATCAACCCTGAATATTCATTGGACGGACTGATGCTGAAACTCCAATACCTTCACCACCTGATGTGAAGAGCTGACTCATTGGGAAAGACCCTGATGCTAGGAAAGGTTGAAAGCAGAAGAGAAGGGGATGGTAGAGGATGAGATGGCTGGATGGCATCATCAACACAATGCCTGTGAGATCGAGCAAACTCTGGGAGAAAATGAAGGACAGGGAAGCCTGTTGTACTTCAGTCCATGGGGTCAAAAAGAGACACAACTTAGCAACTGAACAACAATACCCCAAACACATTTATTTTGTTATCTACAGCGTTAGCTATTGAGAGTTCCTAAAGAATAAAGTAGTATAAGAAACACTATAGAATCAGTAGAAATAATCTCATTGGGATTATAATCCCAGAACAAGTGAACAAGTGAAGTTGCTCAGTCGTGTCCAACTTTTTGCGACCCCGTGGACTATAGCCTACCAGGTTCCTACATCTATGGGATTTTCCAGGCAAGAGTACTGGAGTGGGTTGCCATTTCCTTCTACAGGGGATCTTCCTGACCCAGGGATCAAACCCGGGTATCTTGCATTGTAGACAGATGCTTTACCGTCTGAGTCACCAGGGAAGTCACAATCCCAGAAAGGCCAAGCAAATGCAAATCTGACTCTTCTCACACAAAATATTTTCTCTCCTCTCTGCCAGTCTGTGGCTTCCCTCACAAGATTCATTCAACACCCAGACAAAGATGATTAGTATATGTTTCTTGCTCTGTGAGAGTTTATAATCCCATTGGGTGAGATAGGTCTATATACATGTAGCCATCATATGAAACAGATTATAATTCTAAAGAGGAATAGTCTTGAAGGATATGAATGACTTCAATGAGCAGAAAAAAGTCTGGAAATCATCCCTAATGAGAATAATTAAGAACATGATAAAGGCAAAGTGCTGGGAAACCCCTATCGTTGGGAATTATTGCTTGAATATTTTATTCTTCTTATACTCACCTCTTAGACAAACTTAAAACTTCTAAGGTGAAGAAAATTAGGGAATATTCTATCCAGATAGAGAGCCACTCTCAGGAACACTCTATGTAGTTGAAATTCCACTTCTATAATAAAAGAATCAAGTGAAGAAGCATATTCTGATCTCTTTTTCTATAAGTCTTGCTGTATGGAGTAGTTGTGATAATGGTTAGCATGGATAGTACATATAGATAAAATGCAATAATATGTGCTCATCATCAATAATATATGCTCATTACCATTCATGAAAAGCAAATCAGTAAGGAAGTATCAATATCTTTTCTAATAATTGGAAAAACACATTATTAACCCATCTATATTAAAGTTTCAGGTAAGATTTAGGTGTCTTTCTTTCGGTTATATTTATTATGAGGTCTGTGCATTTACTGTAACCAATAATAGATAAAATAAAATGATCATGACATCAATTTCTATAACTATGATCCCTTTCCTCCTAAAGTGCTTTTAATATTTCATTCTCCCTCACTGACCCAATTTCTTAGACAGGAGAGTCTAAGGAGACCTTTTTTATATAAAGCTTATAGAGAAAGTGGGCACTTTTCTTTTTAAAAAATCATAAAAAATAGGACAAAGTACTTTGCCAGCATGGGATATTAACATAAAACACATGGAAAGTGCCGCTGTCACAAAATAGCTTACACTTTTTTCTTTAGGATCCAATTTATCATGGTGTTCTGAATTTGAGTATAACTTTTTTTGGTAAAAATGACTCTTCACTCATCTATGTGAACAAATGGGACTTTAGGCATAGCATCACAAGAGGATTTCCTATGCTATGTTAAGACCCCAATATGGACATTCCATTGTGAATATAAATAACCTCAGTCCTTCTAAACATACTTCTCCATATGGTTTTGCTTAACAATGCACAGATGCCTTGGATGGAAACCACCTCTTTAGCTATAGGCAGGCCATCAAGCTACTTTCACTGTGTTCTCACTGGTAGGTCACTGGATGTGAATGCCAACAGGGGCAATTCCCCTGGCAATCAAACTTGCACGTGACCTGCTGGCACAGGGATATTTTAAGGCTGCTGTACCTTAGAAGCCTGCCAGGTTTGTTCTTTGTTTTGTGTGTGAGTCCATGTCAGTTGCTTCCATCCCCCCACCCTGCTGCCACCCTGGTTTGAAGCTTCAGAGAAATCTATTGGGATTAAAGCCAAGTAAGAAAGGACTAGATTAAGATATACAGTCAGCGTTGACACTGATTATTTTTTCCACTACTCTTGTTAAATGAGTATTGAGAATCTCTGAAATTGTGTTTTTAATGAAAGACTCCCCAGTCGACTGCACTCATCATGTTTTCACAGAAGGCATAGAAATTGTTTTCTGGATGTAAGAAATTCATTATATAGGTTCTCAGGTGGCCGAGAGCTTTCTGGATCAAAAAAATTAAACGTTTAGAAAAATCCTTCTTGCCAGAAGCTAACTCTTACTGAGGAATTAGTGATACTTACTTTGCCACAACCCAGGCTATGAAGAGAGGCTACTGCCTACTTCCTCAGCCCATTTCTGTTACTCAAGGCTCTTACATAGGCATCTACTTCTATTGATTCTTTTTTGATAATTGATTCCTGCTTCTTCACATACTGTCAAATCACCTCTTCCTACACTCTAGTGGGGATGTTAGAGGATGGATTCCCATAACTGAGTTCACTTATTTTACTAAAAATAGAAACTCTAACATTCTAAATCCTGTTTATTTATTTGTGTAACTGTATCTTTCAATTCTTGACAAAAATCGCCTTCTTTTAACATCTTTCAGATAGTAATATGAGTATCATTCATATGTCAGGCTGCACTAGGTGTTTTGTGGATATAATCTTCAACTTTAGCAAAGAGCTAAAAGATACAAAAGAAACCGAGGTCCAGAGATTTGACCACATAGGACCAAATCCTAGAAAACAGTTGCATTGAGTTTAGAATACAGTTTTCTTTCCTCTATAGTTAAAATTCTTCTCACTATAACTTGTTTTTATCTAAAAACTGCAAGTGAGACTGTTTTATTGTCTAGTTTTCTCTATTGGATATTATATTTTTTTGATAATTGAGAGCATTTTATTTCTACTATAGAAAGCCTATGCCTGGCTTACACCTAAACTGTCAGTGGTCACTAACTTATTGATTCTGGAATTAGTAAAACCTAATGTCTCATCCTTGCATCAACTTCTTCTTGTCAAGTCATTGGTACCAAACTTCTTTCCTTCATAGCCCATGTTCACAGAATTGAGCTTTTGTCCTGGTCTCCATTCCTAAGAATTGGGATGATGTTAAGATTACCCAAAGCCTACCTTGATCACTTGGGCAAGGCTCTCCTGCCATACTACAAGAGCTCCCCAAGAGACATCACACAGAGGAAGTAAGGGGCCAGTTTACTAGTATGTGCAGCATTGACGTAATTATAGAAACTGAGCGAATTTTCAAGAGACTTCTTTTTGCAGGTTAAAGGCTTAAAATGTTGCCTCTGAACTCAACCAAAAATCTCTGGACTTGTTTATTTATTAGATAAACAAAGCTCAAATCTTTTGCCTTCAACTAGCCAAACAGAATATTGATGCTTTAGGTAATTTTCAGGGTTTAGACTGAACTAACAATTTTATAGCTTCTTATAGAGTGAAATGATATTCAAGAGGAGTCAAAGTCATTTTTCTTTTAATATAGTCCACGTTTTACCTTTTGCTGTACTTTGGCCAGAAAGTTTATAGGAAGTTTATATTTCCTACCAGGCAAAAACTAGATTTTTATATAATTTATTTAATTATAAAATAAAGAATTATATTCACACTCACATCTCATTTTCAAATGCTGCAACAGGCTCTGAAAAGTTGCGAAATTTTTTATAATATCATTCAGATAGTAATTAATGGAGACATATGTATTCCTAGTACTCAAGTGCTGTTACATTGAATTAAAACCATGAGTTAGGTTTAATTGTTATGTTCTCTGTTTTACTGAGGCTCAGTATAAGAAGTGGTAATATACAGGATATTGATCTCTTGACTGTAAAATTATCACTGAAATTTTTTCTGTTATCTTTTAATTGTGCCTTATATGGAAACTAATAAATCACTTCTAAATTTGATTTGAGGATAAAGTAGTATTATCTCTTAAAGAAGTAATGTTTTCTTTTATTATAATAAATATAAGTAAATAGTTTTTCTTTTTTTCTTTTTTTGGGCTTTTGCTTCCAGGAAACTCAAAACTAAATTTTAAAGCTCAATCATGGAAATTATTTTAGGAGGTTAGAAGATTAATGTATTTTCTTCTTCATCACTTAAAGCATTTTTCTTTTAATATTGACAGTTCTCTTTTACTCTAAGTCTGAAATCCATTCTTAAGAAAATGTTTAAATCATAAATAATTAATATAGATTTGGAGTCAAAATATATATTTTTAGAATGAGGCTTCTCAAATCTGTCTCTCGTCTATCTACCTACCTACATATCTATCTGTTATTACCCCACATTAAAAAAAATCTTTTTAAGCTGATTTATTGTTATAGCAAGTCTTAAGCATTACTCTTTCAAAGCTCAAATTGAATATTTATTTAAGAAAAAGCTTGCAACATTCTTTTAAAGGACATAACTTACAAATTAGATTTCGGTTAAAAAATGATGAAATGCCAAGTCTTAGTTCACAGTTTATTTTAAATTTTATAAGAGTTTGCACTTGTCTTCTTTTCTCCTCCTGTCCTTCTCTGAAACATTCCAGTCATTATCACATTGTATTTATAGCAATCTTTCCTCTGAAAATGTGTTCATGGAACACTGACCATGTTTCATATATAAAAATGAATCCAAAGTAAATTGATTGAAAATATACATAATGTGTTTGAGTTTAGATGACATCAAAGCAACTGGGCAACTTGTTCCTTAGGGCACTTCAGGTGTTTAATGCGTGTCGTTATCTGGCCAGGTCTGTGCTAGAACGAATCCAAGTAGTCACTTGGCATTGCAGCAAACAAAAAAAAAATGACAAAATTTTTGCATTTCCTATGTAGTTCTTTTGATGTACCCTAGGATAATAAGCATCATGAATTCTCAACAGCACTTTGATGTGGTCTGTCTGGTTTGACCCTATTTGCTTTTCTGACTGTGTAGAGGTAGAGGATATTTCATTCCTTGAATCCCAAAGATATGAATCAAACTTTACTACCTTCTATAGGTCTTCTTTTTTAATTAACCTGCATGCATTTAAATTATATACATCTACCTGTTAATATTTTCACTTACTTTATTTGTGTATTTAATTTGCTACATATATGATATAACCATTTATTCATACTTCTTTTCCTTGCTGGGTTACAGAAAACTTTTCCTGCATTAGTTGGTGTCTTAAGATAAAGCAGCAAACATTAAGCCTGTAATAAGATAATTTGTCCAGTCCGAGACTATTGAAGCTAACAGATCAAATGTTACCTTTCAGGGCAGCCCTGGAACAAAAGCTTTTGGAAAGAAATTGTTAATAAATAGCCAAACTACTTGAATTGTGATGAAACAGAAAGAAATATCATTATTTCTTGATGATGATTATGGTGCTCAATCGTGTCTGACTTTTACTACCCCATGGATTGTAACCTGCCAGGCTCCTCTGCCCATGGAATTTTCCAGGCAAGAATACTGAAGTGGGTTGCCGTTTTTTTCTCCAGGGGATCTTCTTGACTCAGGGATTGAACTGGAGTCTCCTGCATTAGCAGGTGAAATTTTTTACCACTAGCGCCACCTTATTTATGATTAAATAGCTTAAACATTTTGGAAAAAGAGCAAATATTAACTTAAGTATTCTAATTATACATGAGATCCAGGTTTGGTGGTACTTTGTCTGGGTTTTACTTTTCCTGAATATATTGGTAGTATCTGGATCAAGATATTCCCTATTATAACTCCATGACTAGATATTTACATCTTTAGTATTCTGATGTTTGCAAGTGACAATATAAAATAATTATGCTCAGAAATGTGAAGTTTACTGGCTCTGCTGTCACTGTGGTGTTTATTGGCAGGCTATATTTATTAGCATAGATTATAACATGAAATGGGGATTTTTATGATGTATTGATCAAGGTAGATAGCACAGAAAGATAATTTAGGGCTTAAGGTGAACTTATTAGTTGGACTGTAACTAGTAATCAATTATTCAAATGATCAAAAGTCCACACTTCACTTTCTGCTATGTACATAATCTCTCCATATATATCTTACATACATAGGGGTGTCATTTTATGTAGCATGAACAAATTTGACCCAAGTTTTCCCCCCTTCTATTTAATATCTGAGCTATATGACATGATAGAATGTTTTTCACTGTGCCTCCATGATGCCTGTAAGGGCATCTCTAGTCACGGCCTCCTCTGGATTGGAGGAGGCAGGATGTACTTGGACCAACTGCACGATGGCCAACTCAGTCAAGTGCTGCCCTGAGGGGAGGGTCTGAACTCTCTTTTGTTTCACATTCTTGAAGGCTTTTCCTGGCCAGTGCTGATTTGGCAGGAGTGTGCTCTTGGGCTGTTGGGATGCTGCCATCACTTGGTCCTGAAACTGGAGTGAGTCGGATCCTGCCAAAGATTAGACTGAGAAATCTGGATGCAGGCTGGCAAATTGAGCAACAGCTCCAGCCAAACTGGCACAGTGGGGAAAACCTTGGAGTTTCACAATTATTTTAGACAAAATACGAAGTTTTTGAGCTTTCTAAACATTATGTAAATTGGCCTTAATTCCTAATTCACAAGAGCACAGAGGTCCATCACTTGTGGTGCATCTGTAAATGTAGGAGTGCTCTGACTCATGTCAAACTGAACCTTGGTTTGCAAAGAGGAAATTGAATGATGCTGCTGTGGTGATGCTTCAGCACCTGTGGCAGTGGGCAGAAAACTCAAGTATCTTAAGTCCCTTCTCAGGTGGATTCTGGTTCACATCCTTGTCATGGTCTGGGAGCTGCCAGTCTGTGGGTGTGCTTGTGATTTGAGGAGGCTGATGTGGAATATAAACAGTACCATTTATGGAGTGCCTAATCTCATTTAGGGTAATCCTCACAAAGGTCCTGTGAGGCAGGCACTCTGTTGTTCCTACTTTTATCTTGTAAAGCCGAGGTTTAATTCAGGTTTCCCAAATGCTGGAGCTTCTTTTATATATATATATAATTTTACCTTGATTGAGGTATAATTGACATGTACAGTTATAAGACATATAAAGTGTATATTGTGACTCAACATATATATATATATTGTGAAAGGATTTTCCCCATCTAGTTAATTATTTACTTTTAACACATCCATCATCTTACATGTTTTTTTTTTTTCCCTTGTGAGACCATTTAAGTTCCACTCTTCCAGCAAAGTTCAATTATATAGTTGATCCTTGAACAACACATGTTGGGGCTGCACAGCTCTGCTTGTATAAGGATTTTTTTCAGTAGTAAATACTACAGTACCTATTGATCTGTGGATGTGGAACTTCAGATACAAGGAATTATGGACTTGAAGAGCCAACTATAAATTATACTCAGATATCTGAATGCTTGAAGGGTGGGTGCCCCTAACCCCAGATTTATTCAAGGATCAACAGTTCAGTGTTATCAACTATAGTCACCATGATATACAATAGATCCTCAGTCTTTACTCATCTTAGAGCTGGAACTTTATACCTTTTACCAACCTCTCTTCAAAGCTCCTGGCAATACTTTTATACTCTCTGTTACTATGAGAGTTTGACATTTTCTTTTCTTTTTAAAAAAAATATTTTATATTGAACTATATAATTGATTTACAATCAATTGTGTTAGCTTCAGGTATACAGCAAAGTGATTCAGATATAAACATACATCTATCTATTCTTTTTCAAATTCTTTTTTCAACCCCATGGACTATAGCCTGCCAGGCTCCTCTGCCCATGGGATTCTCCCTAAAAGAATACTGGAGTCGGGGTGGAGGAGGAAGGTGGAAGGATGCTTGCTGGTGAAGGTGAAGAGACCAACAACCATCTGTTCCTGCCACTTTGAATTAGACTTCTTTGGATATCTTAGAGATCAAGCCCTAAACCTTTGGAGTGGGAGCACTGACTCCAAGACCCTAGACTACAAGAGAACTAACCCTTCTGCTGCTGCTAAGTCGCTTTAGTCGTGTCCAACTTTGTGTGACCCCATAGATGGCAGCCTACCAGCTCCTCCATCCCTGGGATTCTCCAGGCAAGAACACTGGAGTGGGTTGCCGTTTCCTTCTCCAATGCATGAAAGTGAAAAGTGAAAGTGAAGTAGCTCAGTCGTGTCTGACTCTTTGAGACCCCATGGACTGCAGCCTACCAGGCTCCTCCGGCCATGGGATTTTCCAGGCAAGAGTACTGGAGTGGGTTGCCTTTGCCTTCTCCGGAACTAACCCTAGGGAGTATCAGATAGTGAGAACTCCCACAATGCAAACCACTTGAATACAAGACCTGGCATCACCCAACCACCAGTAACACCCTGTGCAGGACGTCTCATCCAAACAACAAAAAAAACAAAAATACAAACCCAATGATCAGCAGACAGGATTACCGCCTCAGTCAGCCTTGTCCATCAGAGGAAAAACACAAAAAAACTCAGCATAAATCTCACTCTACACGAAGCTTACACAAACCACTGCACCAACCTTAGGAGGGCAGAAACTAAAAGGAAGAAAGAATTCAGCCTTGAAGCCTGGGTAAAGGAGACCTCAAACACAATTTTTTTTTTAATGAAATGGCAGATAAATACTGCACAAATGAAGGAACGATCTAGAAACACGGAAATCCAAATAAATGAAGAGGAAATAGGCAAGCTACCTGAAAAAGAATTCAGAAAAATGATAGTAAAGATGATCAAAAACCTTGAAAACAGAATGGAGAAAATGCAAAGATAAATTAACAAAGACTTAGAAGAATTAAAGAATAAACATGCAGAGACAAGCAACACAATTGCTGAAATTAAAAATGCTCTTCAATTCAGTTCATTTCAGTCACTCAGTCATGTGCAACTCTTTGCAACTGCAGCACCCCATGGACTGCAGCACACCAGGCCTTCCTGTCCATCACCAACTCCTGGAGTTTACTCAAACTCATTTCCATTGAGTCGGCGATGCCATCCAACCATCTCATCCTCTGTCGTACCCTTCTCCTCCCACCATCAATCTTTCCCAGCATTGGGGTCTTCTCCAATGAGTCAGTTCTTCACATCAGATGGCCAGAGTATTGGAGTTTCAGCTTTAGCATCAGTCCTTCCAATGAATATCAGGAATAATTTCCTTTAGGGTTTACAGGTTGGATGCCCTTCCTGTCCAAGGGACTCTCAAGAGTCTTTTCCAATACCACATCAGTGCCACATCTCTCCAATACTGTTCAAAAGCATCAATTCTTTGGTGCTCAGCTTTCCTTATAGTCCACCTATCACATCCATACATGACTACTGGAAAAACCATCGCTTTGACTAGACAGACCTTTGTTGGCAAAGTTATGCCTCAGCTTTTTAATATGCTATCTAGGTTGGTCATAACTTTTCTTCCAAGGAGAAAGCATCTTTTACTTTCATAGCTGCAGTCACCATCTGCAGTGATTTTGTAGCCCCCAAAAATAAATACTCTAGAAGGAATCAATAGCAAACTCTTTGAAAGAGAAGAATGAATCAGTGAGCTGGAACATAAAAAGATGAAAATAACTTCTGCAAAGCAAATGAAGTAAAAAGAATGAAAAGAACTGAGGATAGTCTCAGAGACCTCTGGGACAATATCAAACACACCAACATTTGAATTACAGGGGTCACAGAAGAAAAAGAGAAAAATAAAGGGTATGAGAAATTTCTTGAAGAGATTATAGTTGAAAATTTCCCCAACATGGAAAAGGAAATAGTCAATCAAGTCCAAAAGGCACAAAGAGTCCCATACAGGATAAACCCAAGGAGAAACATGCAAAGACACATACTAATCAAACTTAGAAAGAGTAAACACAAAGAAAGAATAGTAAAAGCAGCAAGGGAAAAGCAACAAGTAACATACAAGGGAAACACCACATATTTCACAGCTGATCTTTCAGCAGAATCTCTGCAAGCCAGAAAGGAATGGCAGGATATAGTTAAAATACTGAAAGGGAATAATCTACAACCAAGATTACTGTACCTGGCAAGGATCTCATTCAAAATTGATGGAGAAATAAAAAGCTTTTTAGACAAGCAAAAGTTAAGAGAATTCAGTACCACCAAACCAGCTTTACAACAAATATTAAAGGGACTTATGTAGTCAAGAAATATAAGAGAAGAAAAAATATCTACAAAATCAACCCCCCAAAATTAAGAAAATGCAATGGGAACAAGGATATCAATAATTACTTTAAATGTAAACAGATTAAATGCTCCAACCAAAAGAAAGAGACTGGATAAATGGATAAAAATACAAGACCCATACATATGCTGTCTACAAGAAACCCATTTCAGACCTAAAGACACATATAGACTGAAAGTGAGAGGATGGAAAAATATATTCCATGCAAATGGGAAGCAAAAGAAAGCTGGAGTAGCAATACTCATATCAGACAAAACAGACCTTAAAATAAAGAATATTACAAGAGATAAGGAAGGATACTACATAACGATCGATGAATCAATCCAAGAGGAAGACATAACAATTGTAAATATCAACGTACCCAAAATAGAAGCATCTCAGTACATAAGACAAACACTAACAGACATGAAAGGAGAAATTGACAGTAACCCAATAATAGTAGGAGACTTTAACCCCACTCACACCAATGGACAGATCATCAAAACAGAAGATTAAGGAAACACAAGTCTTAAATTATACATTAGATGAGATATATCTCATTGTTATCTTCAGGACGTTTCATCCAAATGAAGAAGAATATACCTTCTTCTCAAGTGCACATGGAACATTCTCCAGGATAGACCACATCTTGGGTCACAAATCAAACTTCAGTAAATTTAAGAAAACTGAAATCATAATAAGCATCTTTATTTGACCACAACACTAAGAGTCTAGATATCAGTTACAGGGAAAAGACTGTAAAAAAACACAAGTACATGAAGATTAAACAATACGTTTCTAAATAACCAACAGATTACTGAAGAAATCAAAAAATATCTGGAAACAAATGACAACAAAAACACAACTCAAAACCTATTGCATGCAGCAAAAGCAGTTCTAAGAGGGAAGTTTATAGCAATACAATCCTACCTCAAGAAGCAAGAAAAACATCAAATAGAAAACCTTACTTCACACCTATGTCAACTGGAAAAAGAAGGACAACCCCCCCCCCCAAATTAGTAGATGGAAAGAAATAATAAAGATCAGAGCAGAAATAACTGAAAAAGAAATGAAAGAGACAACAGTAAAGATAAGTAAAACTAAAAGCTGGTTCTTTGATAAAGTAAACAAAACTGACAAACCTTTAGCCAGACTCATCAAGAAAAAAGGAGAGAAGAATCAAATCAACATAATTAATGGAATGAAAAAGGAGAGATTACAGCAGACAATGAAGAAATACAAAGGATTATAGGAGAATATTATGAACAATTATATGGCAATAAAATGGATAACCTGAAAGAAATGGATAGATTCTTAGAAAAGTTCAATCTTTTAAGACTGATCCAGGAAGAAATAGAAATTACAAGCAACCCAATTATAAACACTGGAATTGAAGCTGTGATCAAAAATCTCTCAAAAAACAAAAGCCCAGGACGAGATGGCTTCACAGGAGAATTCTGTCAAACATTTAGAGAAAAGCTAATGCCTATCCTTCTAAAACTCTTTCAAAAAATTGCAAAAGGAAGAACACTTCCAAACTCATTCTACGAGGCCACCATCCCCGTGATACCAAAACCAGACAAAGACAACCCAAAGTAGATAACTAGAGGCCAATATCAGTTATGAACATGGATGCAAATATCCTCAACAAAATTTTAGCAAACAGAATTCAGCAACACCTTAAAAAGCTCATACACCATGATCAAGTTGGGTTTATTCCAGGGATGCAAGGATTCTTTAATATACCCAAATCAATCAATGTGATACACCTTATTAACAATTTGAAAGATAAAAACCATATGCTCATCTCAATAGATGCAGAAAAAGCCTTTGACAAAATTCAGCACCCGTTTATGATTAGAACTCTTCAAAAAATGGGCATAGAAGGAATCCACCTCAACTTGGTGACAGCCTTATATGATTGGCTAACAGAGAACATTTTTCTCAGTGGTGGAAAACTGAAAGCATCCCCCCTAAGATCAGGAACAAGACAAGGGTGTCCTCTTTCACCACTGTTATTCAACATAGTTCTGGAAGTCCTAGCTACAGCAGAGAAGAAAAAGAAATGAAAGGAATCCATATCAGAAAAGAAGAAGTAAAGCTCTCAGTGTTTGCAAATGACATGATATTGTACATGCTGCTGCTGCTGCTGCTGCTGCTAAGTCGCTTCAGTCGTGTCCGACTCTGTGCGACCCCATAGACGGTAGCCCACCAGGCTCCCCCGTTCCTGGGATTCTCCAGACAAGAATACTGGAGTGGGTTGCCGTTTCCTTCTCCAGTGCATGAAAGGGAAAAGTGAAAGTGAAGTCGCTCAGTCGTTTCCGACTCTTCGCGACCCCATGGACTGCAGCCTACCAGGCTCCTCCGTCCATGGGATTTTCCAGGCAAGAGTACTGGAGTGGGGTGCCATTGCCTTCTCCTGATATTGTATATAGAAAACCCTAAAGACAGTATCATAAAATTACTAGAGCTAATCAATGAATTTAGCAAAGTCTCAGGATACAAAATCAATACACAGAAATCACTTGCATTTCTATATACTAACAATGAAAAATTGAAAGAGAAATTAAGGAATCAATCCCATTCACCACTGCAACAAAAAGAATCAAATATCTAGGAATAAACTTATGTAAGGAGACAAAAGAACTACACACAGAAAATTATAAGAAAAAAATCATGAAAGAAGTCAAAGATGACATAAACAGATAGAGAGATATTCCATGTTCCTGGGTAGGGAGAGTCAACATTGTGAAGATGACTATACTACCAGATGCAATCTACAGATTCAATGTGATCCCTATCAAATTACCAATGACATTTTTCACAGAACTAGAACAAAAAATTTCACAATTCATATAGAAACACAAAAGATCCTGAATAGCCAAAGCAGTCTTAAGAAAGAAGAACAGAGCTAGAGGAATCAAGCTTCCTGACTTCAGATTATACTACAAAGCTACAGTCATCAAGACAGTATGGTACTGGCACAAAAACAGAAATATAGACCAATAGAACAAGATAGAAAGCCCAGAAATAAACCCATGAACCTATGGGTATCTTATTTTTGACAAAGGAGGCAAGAATATACAATGGGGCAAAAACAGACTCTTCATTAAATGATGCTGGGAAAACTGGACAGCTACATTTGAGAGAATGAAATTAGAACACTTCCTAATACCATACACAAAGTTAAACTCAAAGTGGATTAAAGTCCTAAATGTAAGAGCAGAAATTATAAAACTCTTAGAGGAAAACATAGGCAGAACAGTTGATGAAATAAATCAAAGCAAGATCCTCTATGACCCACCTCCTAGAGTAATGGGAATAAAAACAAAAGTAAACAAGTGGGACCTGATTAAACTTCAAATCTTTTGCACAGCAAAGGAAACTATAAGCAAAGTGAAAGACAACTCTCAGAATGGGAGAAAATAATAGCAAATGAAACAACCGACAAAGGATTCACTTCCAAAACATACAAGCAGCTCATACAACTCAATACCAGAAAAACAAACATCCCAATCAAAAAGTGGGAAAAAGACCTAAACAGACATTTCTCCAAAGAAGACATACAGATAGCTAATAAGCACGTGAAAAATGCTCAACATCGCTCATTATTAGAGAAATGCAAATCAAAACTACAATGAGATATCACACCGGTCAGAATGGCCATCATCAAAAAGTTTACAAGCAATAAATGCTAGAGAGGGTGTGGAGAAAAGGAAATGCTGTTGCACTGTTGGTGGGAATGTAAACTGATACAACCACTATGGAAGACAGTATGGAGATTTCTTAAAAAGCTAGGAATAAAAGCACCATGTGACCCAGAAACCCCACTCCTAGGCATGTACCCTGAGAAAACCAAAATGGAAAAAGATACATGTATCCCATTGTTCATAGAAGAACTATTTAAAATGCAGCAATACGTGTGCATGTTTTTGCTTAGGAAAGCCAATTAGATGGAGCTTTCCCGGTGGCTTAGTGGATAAAGAATCTGCCTGCAATGCAGGAGACTTAGGTTCAGTCCCTGGGTCCTTGAGGAACAGAATGGTTCAGTATTTGTTAATTCAATATTTATGGTAGATTTATAGTACATAAACTACTGCACATGATGAGCATTAACTGTGTATCTTTGGACCAGTTTTATATCTTTGAACCACGTATTATATTACTTTATTAAAAGCTAAAGAAATAATCATATAGGAGAAATGTTACTATAAGTATGTGTTGCTAAGTGAAAATGTATAGAATTATATGGAAAACCTTTTTTTTAAGTGTGAATCAATACATTTTTCAGTTTTTTTAAGTAAAAGAATTTTATAACAAAATAAGTGACTCACTGTGTAATGCCATAATAGGTATTAATTTTATTTTCCAAGTCATCTTTATTGTTTGTGTATTACTTTTTATTTTGAAATAAAATTCAGTAATGGTATTAAACATGTCAAAAAATAAAAAAAAATACTGGAGTGGGGTGCCATTTCCTCCTCCAGGGCATCTTCCTGACCCAGGGATTGAACCTGTGTCTCTTACATCTCCTGCATTGGCAGGGGTATTCTTTACCACTAGTGCCACCTGGGAAGCCCCTGAGCACATTCTTTTTCAGATTCTTTTCCCATTTAGGTTATTATAGAATATTAACCAGAGTTCCCTGTGTTATACAGTAGATCCTTGTTGGTTATCAATTATTTTTTTGGATTCCAAATATAAGTTTTATTGTGTAGTATTTGTCTTCTTTTGTCTGGCTTATTTCACTTTACATAATATCCTTAAGTTTCATTCATGTTGTGGCACATCACGGGATTTCCTTCTTACTTACGTTAGAATAAGTATTTAGTGTATATAGACCATTGTGTATATAGACCATATCTTTTTTATCCATTCTTGAATTGATGGACAATTTGGTTGCCTCCATATCTTGATTATTCTCAATAATACTGCAGTGAATGTGGGAGTGCAGATATCTCTTTGATATTCAGTTTTCATTTGCTCTCTATATATACCCAGAAATGGAATTGTTAGATTGATTATTCTATTTTCAATTTTTTGAGGAACCTCCATAATGTTTTCCATGCTGGCTGTACCAATTTACATTCCCATCAACAGTGCATAAGGGTTTCCTTTTCTCCACATCCTCACCAACACTTACAACCTATGTTTTTTATGATAGCTGTTCTGACATGGTGTGCGGTGGTATCTTATTGTGACTTTGATTTGCATTTCCCTGATGACTAGTGATGTTGAGCATGTTTTTCATGTACCTGTTGGCCATCTTTATGGAATTTCATCCTCATGGGTATCTTGTAGTGCTTTCCAAAGTTTTGTTTACTTAGAAACCCCCAAGGGAGCTTTTAGAAATGTTGATACCGGGGTTCCATGCAAAAAATTTCCAATTTCATAGGCTTGGTACAAGTGCCACAGGTGATTATGTTTCAGCTGGCTAGAGGCCAGCCGCCAACCTCTTTGTTGTCTCTTAATTGTACCCGAGTTGTGTACATGCATGTGTTGGAGTAGGGTGCCCCCCCTTTTTTTTTTTTCTGTTTTAAACTCCCAAACTGCTTGTAGTGAGATCCAGAAGCCTCAGCCCCAGTCTATTCTGTGGTATTGAACTGACTTTCCTTAACACCGTTCCTAAGGCTTGCCTGATGGCTCGGATGGTAAAGGATCTACCTGCAATGTGGGAAAGGAATTGGAGAAGGAAATGGCAATCCACTCCAATATACTTGCCTAGAGAATCCTGTGGACGGAGGAACCTGGTGGGCTGCTGTCCATTGGGTCTCACAGAATCGGACACAACTGAAGTGACTTAACATGCATGCATGCAATGTGGGAGACCTGGGTTCTATCCCTGGATTGGGAAGATCCCCTGGAGAAGGGGATGGTAACCCATTTCAGTATTCTTGCCTGGAGAATCCCATGGACAGAGGCCACAGTCCATGGGATTGCAAAGAGTTGGACATGATTGAGTGATTAACACTTTTACTTTTAAGCCCTTTTTTAATCTCTTCTATTCTACAAGCCTTTTATTTGCCATAGAGCTCCTAGCTTACTCTATTTTGAGGTCACTGAAACCTGTTCACTATCGTGGAAGGTCCCAGTGATCTAAAATATGTTGATATTTAAAGTCTTTGGATAAAATATATTGCATTAGACTTGCTTCAAAGTCCTGTGGTAAAACAGATAAAGTCAGTTGATCCAGTGACTTATTTCAGTACTCTGGGTTAATCATGCTTTTTCCTGTCTGTAAAGAGACAATGTCCTACTGTACTATATAAAGTCTACAAAAGTTATTTGAGATCTTCAAAAATAAAGTTAAATAATTACTTGTATAGCTTGATCTACTGGTCTGAAAAAATAAGGGTAAAGTATTTTGATAAATAATTTGGAGAGCCCCTAATATATGGTCAAGCTCATTTGGGTCTTTTTAAAAATATATTATTTCATTGAATATATCTTATTTCTTAGCAGGAAAAATTTTGAGAAAAGTTCAGTGCTCTTGCTTCTAAGTGAAATTTAACCTGAAAATTTGTGTCTTAAATTTACAGACAGAAAATTAGCAAATAAGAAGATGTTTCGTGAGCTTTAAGAATAGTGTCCTTAAGACAAAAATAAAGTTTCCATGTTTATTTGTGTTCTACCTGATATGGATCTATGTTTAAAACAATTCAATTTTTTAGATTTTGTTGCTTAAAATAATCAGCTTAATGCTATACATATTGACTCATGACTCTAAGATGAAAATTTTTGAGTGTTTTATAAGCAAAACCTTCCTATAAAAATGTGCACATGTCTTAGAAATATGTGGGTTATTTTCCATATATCTTTTGATATTGATTTCTAACATAATTCCACAGTGATAAGAAAACAGACTTTGTATGATTTCAATTCTTTTAGACCATGACATTTTTGCACCTTGTGCTATATCCTGGATATTTTCCAGTGTCCCTTAGTTTATAAAATTATAAGACTAGTCTCCTAGTGAATAAAATTTGTATTCTACTGTTGTATGAAAATTGCATAAATCATAATTATGTTGAATTAGTTTATGGTGCTTTTCAGTACTACTATATCCTTCTACTTTTCTGTATATATATTCTATAGTTTCTGAGAGTTTGATATTGAACTTCAAACTAAAATCTTAATTTATCTACTTAAATAATTGTAATATATGGTGGAACTATATGTAACTTTGTTCTGTTGTTTCTAAGTCTCCTGTAAATGTGTTGTTATACTTTCATAATTTAAAAAAATTCTGCCTTATGGCAGAAAGTGAAGAAGAACTAAAGAGCCTCTTGATGAAGGTGAAAGAGGAGAGTGAAAAAGTTGGCTTAAAGCTCAACGTTCAGAAAACTAAGATTATGGCATCTGGTCCCATCACTTCATGGGAAATAGATGGAGAAACAGTGGAAACAGTGTCAGACTTTATTTTTTTGGGCTCCAGAATCACTGCTGATGGTGAATGCAGCCATGAAATTAAAAGACGCTTACTCCTTGGAAGGAAGGTTATGGCCAATCTAGATAGCATATTTAAAAGCAGAGACATTACTTTGCCAACAAAAGTCCGTCTAGTCAAGGCTATGGTTTTTCCAGTGGTCATGTATGGATGTGAGAGTTGGACGGTGAAGAAAGCTGAGCGCCGAAGAATTGATGCTTTTGAACTGTGGTGTTGGAGAAGACTCTTGAGAGTCCCTTGGACTGCAGGGAGATCCAATCCATCCATCCTAAAAGAGATCAGTCCTGGGTGTTCATTGGAAGGTCTGATGTTGAAGCTGAAACTCCAATACTTTGGCCACATCATGCGAAGTGTTGACTCATTGGAAAAGACCCTAATGCTGGGTAGGATTGGGGGCGGGAGGAGAAGGGGATGACAGAGGATGAGATGGTTGGATGGCATCACCAACTCGATGGACATGGGTTTGGGTAGACTCCAGGAATTGGTGATGGACAGAGAGGCCTGGCGTGCTGCAGTTTATGGGGTCACAAAGAGTTGGACATGACTGAATAACTGAACTGAACTGAATTTAAAAAAGAAAGAGAAAAAATGTGCTCATGCTCAAAGTAATCAATGTAACTTATGGTTTTCCATTTATGTTTCTCTGAAATTATGGTGATTTCAAAAGATGTTAAATTTTATTTGATTTAGCATCTAGCCTAAGTGGCCATATTTCTTTGATGAATAGCTAGACAAACTGTTGCAATTTTAATGATGACTTATGATTTGAAGAATAGGCAATTCAAATGTCAACACTTAATTTTAATTTTGTGTAGGTAGTATTCTGAAAATGTGTTCTCTTAAAGTCTTTGCTACAGGTCTTGCTGAGGGAAGATATTTCCAAAAATGTTAAGTTGTTAAAATCAGGAAAACAATGTTTTGATACCTCTGTTATATTGTTAGGATTATGGCTTGAAAAAAAGTCTGTGAGCTGTATGTTAATGCAGAGTCAAACTTTTCCTTGGTCACTGTTGTTTCGGGATCAGGATATAAATGCATTATGCATGACATTCACATCACAAAAATGTGGTATATATCACAGGTATATGAAGGATATGACTAAATTTGTGTCATTACTGAATAAAGAGCTCTTGTAATAGAGCTGTGCTGTGCTTATTCCAACAATTTTTCTACAAAACAATTTAGTGATGTTCCTTGTGAATTTAGAGGGCAGAGATGATCATTTGGTAGTTTTGGCTTTGTGTTTTTCAAGGGGATGGAACTTTACACTTGAGGAAAATGAGCAGAACATTTGAAATGTCTTTGGGGACAGCAATAGAGTGTGGGTGGTTGAAGAACTACTTACACAAGTAGAAAGTAAGGGAAGATGTGAGGATTGGATCAGTGGAATAGAAGGTTTGGGGAACTCATTTCAGCTGGGGAGACTGACATGAGTAAAGGATGTGATGGAAATCAGCAGGTCATGTGCAGAGTCAGAAAGTTGTATTTGAGAAAAGTCAGAAACCCAAATTGGAGAGTACAAGTGAGGTTGTAGATATATGAGTCATTTGATGAAGAACTTTGAATTTTAGATTTAAAACTTTTTTAATGGATGATGTGGTCACCATAAGTTGCTATTGCAAGACTCTGTATGTATCACTCTGCAGAAAACAGTGAAACAAATCCAGAGGCAGCATAGATCCTGGTTCCTACATGAAAACAATCAGCAGGAACTGGAGCTCTCTAGCCAGTCAGGGTCATCACTTAGACTCCTTTAGTCACTGCCTGGCTCCTGTGGGTATCTGAGTTTGCAACTCATGCCCTTAGGAATTATAGTGGAAAGGGGGAGAATTTGGCACTAGCATCACTTATTTCTGCAGATGACAGGTGACCTTCAAATACTGTTAGTCCTTCCAACATGTAGACTGACCAAGAGGCTAAGTCATCATGCCTCTCTGTCAGTGGGCAACAATCACTCCCTTCACCCAGGAAAATGCCAGTCACCTGACTAGTTGTTTAGAATGTTACACAGCAACTGCCATAAAGTTTCCATGTTATCAACTAAACTTGCCATTCATGGTGTCGGCATGCCAGAGAAATAACCTAAGGCAGAAGTTCAATTCAGATGAAAACATGGGTTCACTTGTTGACAGAGGTTGCTCTAGGATATTAGCCTCAAGGAGGCTTTCAAGAGAGTCATCATAGTATAATCACTGCCCTCTCATTGAAAGATCTGAATTTATTTCTGCCTAGACACCACCCTTAGAGTTTGTGGTTTAATCAGTCTGCGGTAGGTCCCATGCATCAATATTTCCTGTAAGTTCCCCCACTTGATTGTATAGTCAAGTCTGGAACCTCTTGATCTAAGTCATTAGTACACGTATGCTTCTTGCTCATATGCCTGATGTGAACAAAGTTGGATAGTTGCCCAAACAGGTGATTCTAGGGTGGAAGATTCTTGCAACTCTGACAAGGAAGTAGGGAGGTATCTTGCAGTCAAATAACTGGTGTAATAAAAATCTACAGGTACTATCAAGAGAAACCAAGCCTGTAGCTAGGAAAGTATACAAATATCAAGTTTAAACATTAAGTTGGGACAAAAATGGAGGAAAGAAGAGCAAGCTAAGTAGCCAAGAGCAAAGCCAATAGGTTGTCAGCTGTGAAGAATGTCTAAGAGAGATTCTCAGGACTGAGTTTAGCATTAAGCTGTGAGTATGTTTTCTCTTTCCCAGTGTTTCTCCTGAATTTTGTACAGGCAACAAAGCTACAGGCAGGTTGAATGCCACTGGCAGTTGCTCGAACTTTAGAAGATTAAAGACTATAATACTGCAAAATATATAGAGCCAGGGTTGCATTTAAACCTGTTGTACTTGGAAAAAAAGCATTTTAAAAGCACCTTTATCCCCTCTCCCCTTCAAAAGTTCACACATAAAACCAAATCAGCGGACCTATTTGAAAGGATCTCAATAAAAATTGTCGCTCCCACCTCCACCCATGCTGTTTCTCATTCTCTCTCTAAAATCTCTAAAATATCCTAAACAGGATTCAAACAACTGTTTTCTCTTACTCCACCTTCTGTTTTACTTTTAATTTAATGTTTTAAAAATCTCTAGTATTTCTAAGCCATCCTTTTTCCTTCTGGAGTAGTAACTGAGGCTTGGAATCAGTCAGACTGAGTTCAGATCCCAGTTTCTTAGTTTACTAAATGTACGACCTTGATCAGGTTACTTAGCTTCTCCCAGTTTCAGTGTTAGTCATCTTTAAAATGATGATTGGGTGAAGTACCTCATTTTATGCCTACGTATAGTAGCTACTCAAAAAAACCTAACCTTTGCTTTGGCCTGCTGGAGAGAGAGAGGAATATAAATGCCTTATGCTGCACAGGGGAAAGAGCTACCTGTTCTAAGAGATATGCATCAGTAGCGGTCGGTTTTGATTTAAACATTTTCCCATAAATTTTACCTTGTTCCTGTTTTCCAGTGAGTAAAGTTGGCTTGGGTTGTGAGTTTGATGGATTATGCCCAACTTTGTTTCACAATCTTTACACCCACCAGTTGTTAGATGTAGATAGCATTTTACTTAGAGAAATGCAAAACTATTGGAAAATCACAGCCTTAACACTGCATGAACATATACGTTATTTCTTACTTTAGTTTAAAATACCAATGCATGATTGTTTTTTTTTTACCTGAGATTTTGAGATAGCTTAAAAATTTCAAAAGGTACTAAATCAATTTGTTTCCCAGGCAGTAGGATGTAAAAGCTTTTTTCCTCTTTCTGATTAATGGAATCAGCTCTAGTTGGCAAAAGAGTGATGGAATTGCTATGTTTTAAAAGATATGTCTGTGGTTACTGTAATACTTCTTTTTTAAGGTTGAGGGTGTTTTTTTTCACATGTCAAGTTACTGATGGTGTCATGTATGTTTTCTAGAGTTCCCCATAGAGCAGAAATAATTCATAGTTTGTTTATTAACTTGTTAATAAAGCCAGCAAATTTTTATTAAACTTTTTGCTTGTTTTTTGGCCAGGTCTTGTGCATTTAAGCACTGTAGGTACTGACAAGAAAGACCTAGATACTGCTTTCAAGAGCTTAGTCCAGCAGACAAAGACCAATAACAAGCAAAAAGACATTTATATAGAAGCAGCAATGAATAGTGAAAAGAGGATGAATCTATCATTAGACAAATCTGTCTTAAAAGCTGCCATGTCCTAGCTGTATGCTCTTGAGCAAAGAATAAGTCTCAGTAGTTAATAATACCTCCTTTGCAGGGTACAAATTAGGATGGTCAGGAATGGATGTCAAGGGCCAACCACCAGTGCCTGGTACTAAAGGTATAAGCAAATCACTATCATATTTAATACACTAATGCTGTTAGCTAAGCACTATGGACAGTATTATAATTATTCACATTTGACAAGATAGATGCTAAGATTTAATGCAGTTAAAAAAAAAGACACTTAAAGCTACACAGTTTCTAAAAGGTGACGCTTTGATTCAAACACAGCCCTGTCTTCAGAGCTTGAAACCTGAACTCCATCCACTTAGATCTTCCCCACACTATGCTGCTGGTCCAGCTTTTAAGATGTTTTCTATTAGTGGCTCAGATATGTACTTGTGATTCAGGAAATGCAGTAGAAAATATTTCAAGAATAGGGAATTCCTGTTATCCCACAAACTTTCACAAAGAAGAAAAACACAATATGAAGCAAGTAAGAGGGTACAATATTTGAATTAAGGTGAGAATTAAATATTTATGACCGAGTTTGATGAACAACTGCCTGATACGTTTTTGACCATTGATATGTATTTACTGAGCAATGTGGCAGGAAGTCCATTTGAATAAGCACTGAGGGTTTCCTTCAGAGAACTCATCTGAAAGATCCCTGAACTGTACTTGTCATGCTGAGAAAGGCTTAGCTGTGCAGGATGGGCATTAAGGAATTATGGATACACAGAAGTGTCTATTACTTGCCACTTGCCACACTGGGACTAATGCATGAAGGCAGGGGCAAAGAACAAAAGCTAGAAGAATTTTCAGTAAGAATCCTTCAAACCCTGTCAGGTGTTAGGATGGTGGTGGGAGATGGCACTGTTTTGGGACCGTGAGCATCTCGAAAGTAAGAGACACTTCAATCTCTACTCCTTTCATCCCAGGTAGGTTCTATTGAATTAATGACAATACCCAGTGAGTATGAAGGGAGACTCTGGTCCCAACTGACCAGGTCAGAAGCTCTGAGCCCTAACAGAGTAGAAGTGATGCTCAGCATAAACGTTATTGCTTGTGAGCAGGTATTGAACAGCTGTGTATTCCCAGGAATATTTGATGGGGAGATTTTAAAGGAAGGTGCTCAACTTGTAGAGAGAGGAATCAATAAAATTTGAGTGTCACAGAAAATATAACTCCACATGAATTCCAAGACTCTGTTTTCTAGGAGTATTAGAGTCATATGTATAATAGATATTGCTACAAAGAAAACATTCCATATTTGCAGCCACTTCAATATCTGGGCATATTGCACTGTACACGCTATATTGTGTTTTTTTTTTTTTTAAACTCTGGTTGTAATAGATTCTGTGCAGCAAATTATCTTGGTGCTAAGATGCTTTGTTCTTGATACCAGTTAAATATTTCATCCACCTACAAATCTTCCACCTGTAACACCTCTTGCACTCCAGCAAGTGTTGTGTTCATTGCTCAGTAGCATCTGACTCTTGGCGACCCTATGGACTATAGTTCATCAGGCTCCTCTGTCCATGGAATTCTCCAGGCAAGAATACCAGAGTGAATAGCCATTCCCTTCTCCAGGGGATCTTCCCAACCCAGGGATCAAATCCAGATCTCCCACATCACAGGCAGATTCTTTACCATCTGAGACAACAGAGATGCCCTCCAGTAAACACCTGTCCAAATCTTATTCATTCGTCAAAAATATTCTTTGCCATGGAACTTTTCCAATTCCTCAGTCGAGAAAAGACAGCACCATGGAGTGGGAAAGAAAAGCCATCTTGGAGTACTCAAGTCAGAGTTTGATTTGAATCTCAGCACTGCTTACACTTTCTCTCTTCAGTCTTTGCTTTTCTCTATGTAGAGCGGAATGGGAAGGCCATCCTTTTTCATGGTGTTGTGATGAAAGTCAAATGAGATGATTTTAGAGAAAATGTTTCCAGTTTGGAAATCATAGCATTATGACAATTTGACAGCTAATAGGAAGAAAATGGGAATTTTATGTTAGACATTGCAAGTTACAGGTTTTTTATTTACTTGTGGACTTAAATGATTGAATATATTTTAAGTGTAACCTTTATTTATGTAAAATAAAGAAAAACCTAACACCTTCCTTATACAGTTGTGGAGGAGTATGGATAGTATGTTTAAAACATAGGCTCTAGAGGGGTTGCTCAGTAATGTTAGCTTTTATCCTTTATTGAAGGAATCTGTGCTTTTTAAAGATTATTTCTTTAGATACTAATCATTTTATGCATTTTATTTGAGCTCTTCATGACTTTTTCTTGAGACTAAGTTCAGAACAAGGTGTGGGCCTCATTTATGTTTGCAGCCTTAACATCCTAGGTCTTAATAAAACTCAAATATTTATTGAGTGGCTAAATGAAAGATTGGGTAGGAAAGTCAGATTCCTTGCCTGAGCAACTTTAAAAGACTAGATGATCATCACAGCAGTTAGTTGAGACAGTTGGAAGAAGAAATAGTCATTAAAGGTAAAGTGTGGAAGCCATGTGCAGACTGTGAGACTCATTTTGCTGCTCAGAGGAGCACATGCAGCATTCAGGAAGGCACAAGAAGCATTTTGTGATTTGTGGTCCAAAGATTATTGCATTAAATTTGCTAAGATAAAAATATTTGGGCTTTCTAAAGATTATAGTATATGCATAAGAGCAAAATAAACTCCTGAGTAACCTGTTAGCTCCCCTCTCCTTGGGACCTACTTTTCTTTGGCATTATTGTTGTTCAGTCACTCAGTCATGTCCGACTCTTTGTGACCCCATGGACTTCAGCACAACAGGTTTCCCTGTCCTTAATCATCTCCTGGAGCTTGCTCAAACTCATGTCCATTGAGTTGGTGATGCCATCCAACCATCTCATCCTCTGTTGTCCCCGTCTCTCTTGCCTTCAATCTTTCCCACCAGGGTCTTTTCTTATGAGTTGGCTCCTTGCGTTAGATGGCCAAAGTATTGGAGCTTCACCTTCAGCATCAGTCCTTTGAATGAATATTCAAGTTTGATTTCCTTTACAATTGACTGGTTTGATCTTTCAGTCCAAGGGACTCTAATGCATCTTCTCCATTACCATAGTTCAAAAGCATCAATTCTTCGGTGCTCAGCCTTCTTTATGGTCCAACTCTCACATCCGTACATGACTACTGGAACAACCATAGCTTTGACTAGACAGACCTTTGTCAGGAAGGTAATGTTTCTGCTTTTTAATATCCTGTCTAGGTTTGTCATAGCTTCTCTTCCAAGGAACAAGCATCTTTTAATTTCATAACTGCAGTCACCATCTGCAGTGATTTTGGAGCCCAAGAAAATGAAGTCTGTCACTGTTTCCATTGTTTCCTCATCTATTTGCCATGGAGTGATGGGACTGGATGCCATGATCTTCGTTTTTTGAATGCAGAGTTTTAAGCCAGATTTTTCACTCTCCTCTTTCACCCTCATCAAGAGGCTCTTTAGTTCCTCTTAGCTTTCTTCTATAAGGGTGGTGTCATCTGCATATCTGAGGTTATTGATATTTCTCCTGGCAATCTTGTTTCCAGCTTGTGCTTCATTCAGCTGAGCATTTTGCATGATGTACTCTGCATAGATGTTAAATAAACAGGGTGAAAAATATATAGCCTTGACATACTCCTTTCCCAATTTTGAACCAGTCTGTTCTAATGCCCTGTTCTAACTGTTGCTTCTTGACCTGCATTCATGTTTCCCAGGAGGTAGGTAAGGTGGTCTGATATTCCCATTTCTTTAAGAATTTTCCGCAGTTTGTTGTGATCCACACAAAGGCTTTAGCATAGTCGATGAAACAGAAATAGATGTTTTCTGGAATTCTCTTGCTTTTTCTATGATTCAACAGATGCTGGCAATTTGAAGTCTGGTTCCTCTGCCTTTTCTAAATCCAGCTTGAACATCTGGAAGTTCTTGGTTTATGTACTGTTGAAACCTAGCTTGGAGAATTTTGAGCTTTACTTTGCTAGCATGTGCTGCTGCTGCTGCTAAGTCGCTTCAGTTGTGTCCGACTCCGTGTGACCCCATAGACGGAAGCCCACCAGGCTCCCCCGTCCCTGGGATTCTCCAGGCAAGAACACTGGAGTGGGTTGCCATTTCCTTCTCCAATGCATGAAAGTGAAAAGTGAAAGTGAAGTCGCTCAGTTGTGTCTCACTCTTAGCAACCCCATGGACTGCAGCCTACCAGGCTCCTCCATCCATGGGATTGTCCAGGCAAGAGTACTGGAGTGGGTTGCCATTGCTTTCTCCATTGCTAGCATGTGAAATGAGTGCAATTGTGTGGTAGTTTGAACATTCTTTGGCATTGCCCTTCTTTGGGATTGGAATGAAACCTGACATTTTCCACTCCTGTGACCACTGCTGAGTTTCCCAAATTTGCTGCAATAGTGAGTGCAGCATTTTAACACCATCATCTTTTAGCATATTGGGAAACAAAAAAGCCTGCTGTGTATGCACAGCTAACTTATTCAGGAAAGAACTCTCCCTCAGCCTTGTGTGCTTCCACACGCTGCTCCAGCTCTGCAGTGTAGCAGCAGGGTGGTTGTCACCCAAAAAGTCTGGGCATAGTTCTTTCTGTGGAAGGCTGAGCCCTAAGAATTCACCTGGTACATGAGTGCTAAGTCGCTTCAGTCATGTCTGACTCTGCGACTCTAAGGACTGTAGCCCACCAGGCTCCTCTGTCCATGGACTTCTCCAGGCAAGAATACTGGAATGGGTTGCCACACCCTCCTCCAAGGGATCTTCCTGATTCAGAGACTGAAACCACGTCTCTTAAATCTCCTGCATTGGCAGGCAGATTCATTACCACTAGAGCCAGCTGGGAAGCCCATGAATTAGCCTCAGCAAAGGAGCAGATGTGGAGCCGATTACCTTCTCTCTCGATTCACCTGTCCTTCCACCTTTCATGATGCCTTAATCCAGGCTGCATGGGTTTAATTTTTCAGAGTACTAAAAATAACCAAAGAAATTTCCACTTTGAGGAGAAAATTGATAGGCACACATTAAATAGGATTTTTTTCCCCACAATTCAAAGGAAAGGAAACCAAGAAATTAAATCCTCAGAGGATGTGTTTTTTCTCAAATCTTTTTCCTCTTTCTTTGAGTTCATAGCACTCTAAAATTCCCTCCTTCTCCTCTCTGCTATTCAGATTATCTATTATTGCATAGCAAAGTCCTCCAAATCTTGTGGCTTAAAGTGACTTATTTTGTTCACAATTTTGTGGGTGAGGGCTTTAGAAAGGGTTCAGTTGGGACACTCATCTGTGATTATACATGATTCACTTCCAAGATGGCTTCTTAATCACATGTCTGTCCCTCTGTACTCGTTATCTCTCTCTCTCTCTCTCCATGTACAGCTCACTTTTCAGGACCTGTGGCATCTTCAGTTTTCTTTGCAGCATGACAGTCTCAAGGCCTAGTGTTCTAGAGGACAGGAAGAAGAAGCTACTGTTTCTCAAGACCTGAACTCAGAAACTGATACATCCTGACTTATACCCTATTCTGTTTGTGATACAGGTCACAGGACCAGAGCCAAGAGAAAGAAATACAGATCTCATTTCTAGATGGATGAGTGATGAAAAATATGGACGCTTTCTCCATCCACACATTTACCATTTTAACTTCTGAAAATCCTAAACCGCAGAATAGCTAGGAGCTCCTTCTCCTCTCCTCAGTAATACATTTAGCAAAGTTTGAGTTATTCATCCAAGTCTGGTTATGAGTTGTACACTTGCCTTTTTATTCTCCTGATTGTCCAGCAGGTAAATATTGAAACAGACACATAGGCACAACTTTCCAAGGCATACATTACTTTTCTAAGACAGTACCATTTAAATTTATAAAAAGGACAAAATACCTTCATGACATCCTCCATAACTTACAAGGCTCTACTTTCACAATGAAATTATTATTTCATATTTTAATGTGAAACATTTCATGTTACTTTCCTTAATCCTGCCTTCATCTCCACTTTGCCTATTTTTTTTTATATATTCTGTCAGTTTGAGAAGAAATTACACCTTTGCTAAACCAAATATATCTCACTAGCCAGCCCTTTAGGAAAAAGAAAAAGAGAAAGGGAAGAAATAGACCCCCAAAACTTTGGAATAACTATAAAAGAGATTTAATTAGATGACTAAAGTCTCTTCTTGTGTCTTTTTTGGAAAGAGAGACATGATTTTGCCCTTTGGTTACATAAAATTTAGCATGTGTACTCAGTCGTGTCTGACTCTTTGCAACCTCATGGACTATAGCCCACCAGACTCCTCTGACCATGGGATTTTCCAGGTAAGAATACTGGAGTGGGCTGCCATTTCCTCCCAGGTGATCTTCCCAACCCAGGGATCAAGTCCACATCACCTGCATCTCCTGCGTTGACAGATGGATTCTTTACTACTGAGCCACCTGGGAAGCCCAGACATGTACATACTGCTATATTTAAAATGGATAACCAGCAAGGACCTACTGTATAGCACATGGAACTCTGGTCAATGTTATGTGGTACCCTGGATGGGAGAGGAGTGTGGGGGAGAATGGATACAAGTATATGAATGGCTGAGTCCCTTCCTGTTCACCTGAGATTATTACAACATTGTTAATCAGCTATATAACCAATATAAAATAAAAAGGTTTTAAAAATATAAAAAAATTTAAAAGCCAAAATCGATATTCTCCCCCCAATTTATGTATCAATTAAATAAAATTGGCTATAAATAGATAAAACACATAAAAGCATAGCTACCATATCTCAGGTTAAGGAAGAAAGAGTTGTTGTACCTCAGTCATTGTTCTATCCCTTCACTGTCCATCTTTCCTTTTCTAAGTGGCCTCTGAGGACCTTTGAGAAGATCTAAAATTCAGCAAAATGCATTTCACTCCCCTTATGAAGTGGAAGAACTTGAAATCTAATTTGAGTAAATGCTTTTCCTAATAATAAGTACTCAGAGCTAACAATGTTGAGTGATCAGACTGAGCCAGTCACTCTTCTAAGGCTCGGCATGGTTAAAGCATCTAATCTCCACATCAGCTCTGTCATGCAGACTCTCTCATTATCTTCATCTTACAGATGAGGAAACTGAAGTCAGAGAGCTTACATGATTAGAAGCAAATCCAAGACTAGAACTTGGGTCTCCTTAACCCTAAGGCCAAAGATCTTGACAGTAACGGTTCTGCCTCTTTCAGAAGCACCTTGAAAACCTTCCTGCAATTAAAGCCGAATTTGAGGATCAACAAAAGCATACAATTCATTTTTAGTGCTCTGTTGTCTTAGGTTCTTTCCAGGAGTTAACCTGTCATTTAGTGATCTGCAAAGCTTAAAGCCTGGAGAGTCCCACATGCTCTCCTGATTTAATCAAAGCTCCAGGATGCTATAGGCCATGTGTACAGGTTGCCTCACACTTGGCCATTACAGGGAACTTGGGGTGTGAAAGCTCCTGAAGAACAGTGGTGAAGAGTTGATAATGCCTTTATCAACTGTGTGCAGAATCAGATTTGTGTACCACCTGTGAGAATGAGATAAATTTTCTCTTTTTTCCTTTTTATTTCTATTTCTCTAGGGGCAGAAATTGTGCCTACAACTATATCTTGATGTTCCCCTTGAGTGTTGCAGAACTGGAATACATATTTGTTTAACTAGTGGATAAACTGACAGCAATATCTCTCTAATGAAGTGTCCTATAACCAAATGGCTTGTTCCCTCCTCCCTCCCCAGGTTGCGTTGCTATTAATGGTACAAGGGCCAGCTGAAGAGTGATGGGAACAGCTGTCTGAAAATTACCGTTAAGGGGTAGATAAGAGGTCTAGGGTGTCTGAATGACCTACCAATTGGATAATCCACTTGTGGTTAATTGAGAACAAGATTCAATTAACACATTTGTACATTGTTCAACTAAAAAATTCCAAGAAGTTCAAAATCATAAAGAAATTATGAAAGTTGAATCCTTGATATATGACTGTGTTTCTGAGTGAGTGAAATTGTTTAATTTGTGTTAATATGAGGAAGAGTGTATAACTGTCTTACCTGAAGTCATATGGGTAGCTGGGAAGACGATGGTGTTTGAAAGGCTAAGCTGAGTGGAGTCATGAAGTTTACTCAACCTTAATTTAAAACAGAAGGTTCAGATCTTGTGAATTCTGACACATGCATATAAGGAAAGAAGGAAACACACTTTTTAAATACCACTATTTTAGGTAGTATAAAGTCTTTAGCTCAAACTTATAAAGCCCAATTTAGATGATGATTCTGTCTCCTGGGATGGCCTATGAAAGTATTTGTTCAACATTTTAAGATCCTCAGATTGAAAGTGCTGTGTAAATACTGGGCCAGATTAGCTCGCCATGTGTCTCCCTATGTGCACAGAGCTTTCACTGACTTCAGTGGGTAGAATGTGGTGGGAGAATCTGGCTCATTATTAGTTTTCCTATTTTGATTTGATCAACTGTTGTCAATTACAGACATTGGTAATTACCCACAGAAAAGAAGAGGAGGGAGAAAAAAACTTGCTATCATAATATTTATCTTATCAGTTATGGTATTTTCCTATATTGAAAAAAATATTGTGGTGAATTGTGTAACACAGCAAGTACTGATTTTTACAGTGCCCTTGACTTGAGTGTATTTTTATACAGATTTTTTTGAATCTCTCAAATAAAATACCCACGATTATATAGAGTAGTGCTGCTTTACTTATCACTGTGCCCTGTTAATCCCCCTTTTCACCCCATATTCCCACTCAGATTTGACCTTTAGATTCTGTCCCACTTCTAACATCATGTTTGAGACTACTGCTGTCCAAAACACTTTCTGTAATAATGAAAATGTTTTATATCTACACTGCCCAGTGCAGTAGACAAGAGCCATGTGTGGCTATTAAGCACCCAAATTGTAGCTTGTGTGATTGGAAAACTGAATTTTTAATTTAATTTTAATTAATTTAAATCTAAATAGCCACATGCGGCTAGTGGTTACCATGTTTCAGTGCTGTCCAAACTCATATGCCTTAATTATTGTGATAACCTATTGACTCCTCTACTTACTGGCAGGACATTTGTCGTCAGCTTCTCCTCTACAACAGAAATTAATCATCTTTAAATTCTGCTTTCATCAGGACATTCCCTGAACAGAAAGGTATGGTGGTTTCATTCAGTCTATCTACCACAGTAATCTGTATAGTAAAATTTACCCTAAATCTGACTGCCCATCAGAATCACTTGGGGACACAATTTAGAGCATATAATCATTACAAGATAGAGCCTGGGAAGCTGATTCTGATATAGCCAACTTTAAAAATAACTGGTTTTGATATCTGCACTCCACTTCATATCCTCTGTATCTTTTTAAATGTATCTATGAACACATTTTACCTGGAGACCTGCAATATTCTTTGAACGTTTATCTCTATCTCTTTTCTTTCATTCTTCCCATACTCATATCCACATTCCATTCTCCAAATAACAGGTGAAGTGATCTTCTTAAAATTTATAATAGAACAGGTCATTCTGATAGTTCAAATCCTCCACAGCATCTGGATTACCTATGTAATAAAATGAAAAAAAAATTGTTCATGGTCTACAAGGCCTACATAGTAAGCTTCTCCTTTACCATCTGCTGCAGCTGCTAAGTCTCTTCAGTCATGTCCGACTCTGTGTGAAGCCCACCAGGCTTCCCCGTCCCTGGGATTCTCCGGGCAAGGACACTGAAGTGGGTTGCCATTTCCTTCTCCACCTTTACCATCTAAACCTTATTAAAAATGAACACACACATACACGCATTTCCTCTTGCTTACGACTAACATTTTCCTTCTTTGAATACATATGCTTTAGGTTTCTTCCCATCTCAAAGCCTTCGACTTGATGTTTTCTCTGCTTGGACCACTCTGCCCTGAGATCTTCAAAAGGCTGTTCTCATTCTTCACATGTCAACTACCATATCACCCCAGAAAAATAATCCTTGTGCACACTATCTGCTGCCTGTATCTCATCTTAATCACCCTGTACACAGCATCTTTTCATATTTGCAAGCACTTATTATTTCATATATTACATTTGATTAGTTTATGTGTCTATCACTTATCTACTACTACTAGAAAAAAGGTCCCATAAGAACAGATATTTTATTTTTCTTGTTTTAATGTTCAGTTTTTAAAGTCACAATCATCTTTTTCACTCATATTGTCCTTAACCTTCTCCTCAAACACAGAGGTTTAGAAACTCTAGTTTCTAGACCAGCTGCATCAGCATTACCTGAAACATGTTTGAAAGATAATTCTGTGACTCCACCCCAGACCCACTGAATCAAAAACTCTGGGGTGGGGCCTAGTGGTCTGCACTTTAGCAAGCCCTCCAGGTGATTGCGGTGATGTTGAAGTTTGTGAGCACATATGTCATGACACATATGTCATAAAATTCAGCAATTAATTTTCATATCACCGTCTAGTTCATGGAAGTTAACTTTCCGTTCTAGAGTAACATTATTTGAAGATGCGCTCTGTAAAATATTTTCTTAATTTCTGTGAGACTGGGACATGTCATACCCTGTTATATGTAGCCAAGGCATACAATAGGGCATACAATACTATGTGCTTTATATCAGAAGCATATTTCATTTTAACTAGTTCAAGTTTTTTTTTTTCCCATATAGGTTCTTTCCTGATTGACTTTTTGTGTGTGCTTGTGACAATATATTAAAAGTTCCCAAGAATATTTTTTAACTTATATGTTGGGTTATATGTTTCTATAGACATTACATTCTGGTCTGAGAATGTGAAATGCATAACATTTGTTGAGCGTGTCAGAAAGGGCTCAATAAATATTTGAATGGTTGCACGTGCTTTCAGTCACCATTGGGGTATCTTGATGAAATTTGCTAGCGTGTGGGACAAGATAAAGTAATTATCCTAGTTTCAGTATTGTGCTCTAGCTGGCCACACATAGTGAGGAGAAAGTGGATAATTTATTGTAGGCAAGTGGGTTTAACTTCTAAAAGAAATGAGAGAAGGAAAAGAGTCTGGAAGAGAGAGACAATACAAAGTACTACACTATGTTAGCATACTCCTTTATACATTGCTTTTTCCCCTTTAATGCTTATTTGGTTGTGGATCAGTTAGAATCCTGCATTGGCAAAGAGCAGCTTAAACCAAAGGGAGAATTTATTGGCTCATTTACATGAAGAGCCCAGGGATATCCCACTTAAGGGCCTGCTTGACAATGGCTCAGATAGTGTTATCTATCAATTTTTCTGCATCTTTTATTTCTGCTTTCCTCAGTGTTAACTTAATTTCTAGGCTTCACACAGTGACGAGATGATTGCCCTTAGCTTCTGGTCTAATTTTTCCTTAATGTAACATCAGCAGAGATGAGATGTTTGCTCTTCCCAAAGTTAAAACAAAAATCTTTGTCCTTACTGTAGTTGGTTTCAGTTCTGCCATGTGCCTACTTTTGAAGCAGTTATTATGGATAAGAGCTTAACATGGATTTAGTTAGTGAAAGTGAAAGTGTTAGTCACTTAGTTGTGTTTGACTCTCTGTAACCTCATGGACTGTAGCCTGCCAGGCTCCTGTGTCCATGCAATTTCCCAGGCAAGAATACTGGAGTGGGTTGCCATTCCCTTCTCCAGGACATCTTCTCAACCCAGGGATTGAACCCAGGTCTCCTGCATTGCAGGCAAATTCTTTAATGACTGAATCACCACAGAAGCTCACCATGGATTTAGTTGCCCAAGGACAAATAATATACTCATATCTGGACTAGTGATTAGAATCAGTTTCATCCCCCCAAAATTTTAAATTATGGGGAAGGAGTGGTATTCAAGAGGAACTTTGGAGAATTAGTATCAAAAGAATAGAATAGATTTTAGGAAACCAAAATAAATATGTAAATAAATAAGCAAACATGTATCTTCAGAGTTTGGATATGCAGTTTTAAATTCAAAATTATTTTCTCGTAGAACTTTAGTGATATTACTTCTTTCTCTTTACAAATAGGATTGGCAACGGGAAGTCTGATTTACTTTGATTTTTATTGCCTCAAGTATAAGAGTTTACTATCATATCTAGAACATTTTAGGATGTTTTTCTTTAACCAAGGGCCATCTATGGGGTCGCACAGAGTCGGACACGACTGAAGCGACTTAGCAGCAGCAGCAGCAACTCTACACTTTATAGATCTTATCATATTGATTGGAAATTTGTTTCTTAAATATATATATATGTATATATAAGTATATACATATAAATATATGTGTGTATATACATATATATATACGTATACTTTTAGCTCAGGGAATTTTCCTCTGTCATTTAATTGGCTATTTCCTTTCTTCCTTTCTCTCTGTTTTCTCCAGCCTTTTAATATAACTCAGTATAATAAGAAGGTAAATTTCTGGATTGATACTCCATTTCTCTGACCTTTTCTCTCATAATTTTGGCATCATTCTATATTTGTGCTATATTCTGGAATTATGGCACAATGAAATCATCCCACTTATTTATTTACTCTTCAGTTGTGACTTTTCTATCATTCTGTTGCTGTGCCTACATCTATGCAGGAGTTTATTTTTATTATTATTTTAAAAATTTTAGCGAATATATTTTATTTTCAGAGTATAAAACTGGTTATTTTTAAAAAGTAGTATTAATATTCTATAATTAGTATTCTTTGGACATTTACAATTAGGAAGAGATATTTACTCCCATCCTAAATAAAGTATGTCAGATAATATATAAGATCAAAGTGGTTTTTGATTGGCTTAGCCATAAGAGAGTAAGAATGCAAAGAAAAATAAATAAATGAAATCCTACAAAGCAATGAATAGTTCTTGGCAGAGAAGTTCTTGGCAGAAAGGCATGACTTTTTTCATCCCTAGGGGAGATGTGGGAGAGAAGACCGTGATAGATGAGTATAAGGAGTAATCAGCTAAACTTTTAATAAACTGTTATTAGTCATGTGTAGTCAGATGAATGGTGGATAATAATCATCCACAGCCAGAGGTGAGTCTGTACCCAGCTACCAGCTCTTTTCTAGTCTTCAACAGGTGCATGGATTATATGCTAAAGATTAGGGGCAGAGCACATTTAAGGCATTTGGGCATGTAGAGTTTTACCAAGTGCAAGGCAGTGTCCCCTTAAAGGGTGAATGTAAAACATGAGAGCTGGGAGAAATCCTTCTGGGGTTATCTGTACCTTCACCAAGTGCTGAAAACTGGGAGGAGGGCAGTAGAGCAAAGAACAATTTCACAAGATGTAGAAAGAGATTTCTCATGGTTTGGAAAGCTTACAAATAAGCAATAGAGCACAGAGAGATCACCAAAGGTTCAGATCCCAAATCTCAATAAATGGATACACCCAATCTTTTCCTCAAAACATCGGAAACCAGAGGTAAACTGTGTCTAAATAAACTGCAGCAAAACTCAGCTTCACTTCAACTACAGACTAAAGGGGCTCAGCACTCAACACTGAGGCCTGACAGAGAAAAGGACATGCTTTATACTGGAAGTAATTTTATTTCTTTAATTTCTATTGTGCTTTATTTTTATCACAAATAGCTTATATGTAATCAAAAGTTATAAGATACACAAAGAAGCAGGAAAATATGACCCATGAAAGAGTGGAAGTAGTCAATGTATAGCAGCATACCTGGAGATATGCCAGCCATTATAATTATCAGACAGAAATATTTAAAAAGCTGAATATAGACATTAGGGTCTAGAAAAAAAATTAGACAACATATGAGAAGAGTTGGTAATATCACTAGAGAATAAAAGTATAAAAAGTGAGATATACATACATATTCATCAGAAATGAGGCATACATTGATGCCATGAACAGACTGGGCAGATGAGAGGAAAGAATCAGTGAATTTGAAGATAGGTCACTAGAAAATTTCTAAATAAACATTAAAATTCTTAAAAAAGGGACAGAGCATCTAATATCTGTATATGGAGTAGAAAAATATGTATTCAGAGTCACAGAAGGAGAAAAGATTAACAATGGAGCAAAAGAAATATTTTAAGGTATAATGGCTGAGAATTTTCATAGTTAATAAAGCTTAACTCATATATCCAAAAAGTTCAACAAATCCTAAGCATAATAAATACAACGAAAACTATGTGCAACCTCACTATAGTCAAACTGCTATAAACCAAGAATAAAAGGAAAATATGAAGAGTAATTAGAGAAGAAAAAGCAAACTACATGCAGGGGAGAAATGATACCAATGACAGCGGTTTCCTATCTCAAACAACGGAGACCAGAATAAAATGAAATAACATCTTAAAGTGTTAAAAATTAAACTGTCAGCACAAACTGGTGTATTCAGCAAAAAATCCTTCAAAAATAAAGATAGGATAAATAGATTTTTCAGGCAGACAAAGCTGAAAGAAATCTTTCAACATATTTTCTCTTAAAGAAAAGTAAAGAAAGTTTTTCTTGTTATAAGGAATTGTTATGGGAATGAACTTCCAGAGGTTTATGGAAACCTCTGGTTTATGGTATGTTGTTTAGATACACATGTAACAATCTGGATTTGTGAATTAAAGTCTGAAGTAGGGGAAGGAGTAGTCTTGGAATTGACTTCTTAACCTGTGGGATCTGACACTGTCTCTAAGTAAACAGTGTCAAAACGGAGTTAAATCATTGGACACCCAGCCAGCGTCTGAGAAATATTTGATGTGGGAGACCCTCATCATGTTTGGTGATGAGAGGTATCAGAATTGCAGTATTCTGTGAGTAGTAGGAAGAGTGTTAGAGCAGAGCAGAAACACAGGAGGAGTGCTTTCCCTCCAACAAAATTCAAGTAGCAAAACTTGATGAAGCTAAAAGGACAAATAGAACACATCCACCCTGGTGGCTCAGTTGGTAAAGGAACTACCTGCAATGCAGGACACGACTTCCCTGGGTCAGGAAGATCCTCTGGAGAATGAAATGGCAACCTACTCAAGTATTTTTCTTGTAAAATCCCATGGACAGAGGAGTCTGGGAGGCTATACTCCATGGAGCTGTAAAAGTCAGACACGACTTAGCGACTCAACTACAACCACAATGTAATTAGATATTTGAACACCTCTCTATCAGTAACTGCTAGAATGAATAGTTAAGAAAAAAGAGTAAGCTTACCCATTATAAACTATTTCCAGCAACTTGACTTAATTGATATTTATAGGACACTACACCCAACAACTACAGAATACCCATTCTTTACAATTGTAAATGAACATTCACAAATAAAGAGCATATGCTGAATACCAAAATACATTTTAATACATATCAAAGGATTGAAATTATATATAGTTATTCGTCGACCAGTATGGAATTAAGTTAGAAAGTAATAATGGTGAGTTACCTGCAAATGCCAAATATTTTCAATTTAGAAAATATACATTCAGTAATCTATGGATTAAAGAAGAAATTTAAAGGAACATAGAAAATATTCAAAAATATTTCAAATGGAATTAAAATGAAAACTCAACACATAAAAATTTGTGAGATGTTGCTATTGTTAAACCATTACTTAGCGGAATATTTATAGATCTAAATGTAAAAGAAGAAAGGCCTAAAATTACCAATAAAGTTAAACTTAAAGATATTAGAAAAAAGGAACAAATTAATTCCAAAATAAATCAAAGAAAAATACAAAAATTAAGAGCAGAAATTAATGAAACAGAAATAGACAAGTAAATATGGTTCTTTATTGTCATTAGTATAATTGGTAAACTTGTGGTAAGATTGATCATAAAAAGGTGAAATACAACATACACATATGAGGAATAAAAAAAGGAGACATCACTACAGTTCCTACAATTTAGTACAGTTGAATCAAGAAGAAGTATAAACTATGAGTAGTTAAATATCTTATAAAGAAGTTGAATTAATAATTTTAAAACTTTCCTCAAAGAAAACCCCAGGACCAAACAGCTTTGATGGCTAATTCTATCAAATATTTGAATTAATATATATATAAATTTTGGAATATATAATCCCAAATTTACACAAACTCTGACAGAAAAAAGAGCGGTAGATGGGAGCGCTTGCTACTTTATCTCATGAAGCCAGCATTGCCCTAACCAGAACGTGATAAAGCTATTACAAGAAAATAAAATTTAGGCCTAATATCCCCGTAATTATAGACATAAAAAATTATTATCAAAATATTAGCAAACTGAATCCAACAATATATAAATAGATAATACATTATGCCAGAGTAAATGTTACTTCATAAATGCAAAGTTTAATACTTTTTAAATGTTTATTTTAATTATATTTTATTTTAGTTTAATTTTCAGTCAACATAACTCATCACATTATAGGAACAAACAGAAAAATTATGATTATTTCAACAGAGAGGAGTGGGGAGAGGTTTGACCAATTCAGCACTCTTTCATAATACATAGTCTCAGCAAATGAGGACTATAAGAAAACATCCTAAATCTGATAAGGAACACCTATTTTAAAAGTCTTTCAGATAGCTTTATGCTTACTACTGAAATAGTAAATTTCTCCTCCCAATATTGGGATTGAAATAAGAATATATGCTTTCACTGCATGCAAAGACTTGATATTGTTAAGATATCAATTTTTTCCAAATTGATCTTTAGTTTTAAAGCAAGCTCACTGAAAACTCCAAGTTTTTCTTTCCTAGAAACTAACAAATATTTCTAAATTTATACGGAAATGTTAAGAATCTAGATTACAACAAACAGTCTTGAAAAAGAAGAATAAAGTGACAAAACCTAACATTATATATTTTCAGACTTACTATAAAGCTGCAATCATACAGACAATGTGGTATAGCTATTTGTATTTAAATAGAAAATCCAGAAATGGACCCATATACACACAATTGATTGGTTATTGAACAAGGTACAAAGTAACATATATTGCATACCCACTAGAATTGCTAAGATAAAAATGATTGACAATACCAAATGCTGGCTGGGATGTGGGACAAACAGAAATATAATCCGTTGCGGGTTGGAGGGTAAAATGGTACAAACTTTTGAGAACTGTTTGGCTTTTGTTCGAATAGAGTTAAACTAGACTCAAATAGAGTCTATCTACCCTATGGCCCTGAAATTCCATTCTTACCCAAAAATAATTGTATAGGAATGTTCGTAGCTGATCTATTCATAATAAGCCCCAAACGGGAAACAAGCCAAATGTCCTTCAACAGAAGAATAAATCAATGATAAATAATTATACAATAGAATATTGTTTGTCAACTAAAAATGTGCACAACATAGATGAATGTCAAAAGCATTTTTTTAAAAAAAGAATATATGCTTTGTGATTCTATTTATAAGAAATAGAACTGCCATATGACCCAGCAATTCCACTGCTGGGCATACACACTGAGGAAACCGGAACTGAAAGAGACGCGTGTACCCCAATGTTCATCACAGTACTGTTTACAATAGCCAGGACGTGGAAGCAACCTAGATGTCCATCAGCAGACAAATGGATAAGGAAGCTGTGGTACATATACACAATGGAATATTACTCAGCCATTAAAAAAATACATTTGAATCAGTTCTATTGAGATGGATGAAACTGGAGCCCATTATACAGAGTGAAGTAAGCCAGAAAGAAAAACACCAATACAGTATACTAATGCATATACATGGAATTTGAAAGATGGTAACGATAACCCTATATGCGAGATAGAATAAGAGACACAGATGCATAGAACAGTCTTATGGACTCTGAGGGAGAAGGTGAGGGTGGGACATTCTGTGAGAATAGCATTGAAAAATGTATATTATCATATGTGAAACAGAACACCATTCCAGGTTCAATGCATGAGACAAATGCTCAGGGCTGGGGCAATGGGATGACCCAGAGGGATGGGATGGGGAGGGAGTTGGGAGAGGGGTTCAGGATGGGGAGCACATGTAAACCCATGGCTGATTCATGTCAATGTATGGCAAAACCACTACAATATTGTAAAGTGATTAGCCCCCAACTAAAATAAATAAATTTATTAAAAAAAAAAAAAGAAATCAGGAACATATGAAATTACTCTGTGGTAATTTAAATTGGAATGTTGTTGTCTAAGATGAGGAAATTGAGGGGCAAGGGACAAGAGACAACTCTTTGAGGTGATATGTTTCAAATCTTATTTGGGAGTGTTAGTTATATAGTATATACAATTATCAAAATTTGTCACACTGAACTCTTAATATCTAGGTATTTATTTACATAAATTATACCTCAATTTTGAAAATGTTCTTTCAGGGTCTCTTGTTTTCTCTGTTAAGTTTGTCCCCTCACGTGTTAGTTCTTCTTAGTGTGGTGCATTTATTTCATGCAGTTGGTTTCCTTGAAATATTTCCTGATTGTGGTTGGATGTCATCTTTGACATCGGAATCTCTTTGTATCGGAGTCCCTATTTACCTGTATGTTGGTGTGGTTCTGTTTATTGTAGCCATCCTAGTTGCAGAGGAATGGTAAGGCATGTGTTGGTGGTGTAAAATAGTAGCTCATTATATCATCATTCAGAGAAGGCAATGGCAACCCACTCCAGTACTCTTGCCTGGACAATCCCATGGACGGAGGAGCCTGGTAGGCTGCGGTCTATGGGATCGCTAAGAGTCGGACACGACTGAGCGTTTTCACTTTCATGCATTGGAGAAGGAAATGGCAACCCACTCCAGTGTTCTTGCCTGGAGAATCCCAGGGACGGGGGAGCCTGGTGGGCTACTGTCTATGGGGTCGCACAGAGTCGGACACGACTGAAGAGACTAAGCAGCAGCCGCAGCAGCATATCATCAGTGAGACTTCCTTTTCCTCCTGACTGAGGATTCTATCCTGCCTGTAGTCTCTGCTCTAACTCTCAATGCTGCAGAGTTTCAAAGATCTCTGCTGCGGCTGCTGGGATGTGTGTACATGTTTGTGGTGTGTGTGGTTGGGGGCAGGGAGCGATTGCTTAGGCTGCTAAACTTCCCCAAATGTGTCGGTACAATAAATCATTGCCTCAGCTCTCTGGGCACAGAGCAACTCTGAAGCGCCGTCTACCTTTTGTGGTGGTTTGCTTCTGTGTGTATTTATTTCAAATGCCCTCCATGTGGCATATATTTCCTAATGTTTCTGGTCCAAATTTATCTCCCTTATGCTTTTCTAGTGCTGTAATGAACTTACAATGAAAGAAAATGGGTGTGTTTTCTGTCGTTTGGGTTGGAGATTTGGTTTGGGACTTAGAAACAAACACATTTGCTCTGCTTGCCATCTTGATCCAATTTCCCAAGTCATTTTTAATTAGCAGCTGTGTTGCTGCTTCACATACTGATGTATCTTGGTGACTTTCATTATCCCCTTTATGTGGACCTATTGACCTGGCAGTCACCGGGACTCTTGATCTGTACAAAGTAGATACATGACAAGTTCACAAAGGTTGATTATGGACTGATCTCTAAGGTACAGGCAGTTTTGAGGAAGGAGAAAATTATCTCAACACATGTGTGTTTGCAAGAAATGGGATTGCTTTTTCAGAATCTCTACCTAGAGATTCAGTTCTATAGAGAAGCAACCCTAAACTGAGAATGTAGGAGAGTCCTACTCAACATGGCTAAAATCTCCCTAAGCAACCTAGTCTCTGACTATTGATCATTCTAATGTTGACCTAACACCTGAGGAGGCTGTGTCTGTAAATGAGGGATGTCTTTGTGCAATGAATTCAAGTGCTATTTGCTGAGGATACTATGACTTCCGTTTGATTTTCTTGCTGATAAAAGCAGATGGGAAAGGTTTTCTTTGGTTGTTTGCTTTCACATTAAAAACAAATACTTACTGCCAAAAACAAGGATTGAAATACCGCAGTTCCCCCTCACAGTTGTTATTTAGAGGTGGTCCAAGACTCTCTTTCAGAACATTAGATAATACAAATCCATAAGAAGCCAATGATGAAAACAGCGTTTACTAGTTTCTTCGTCCGCCCTCTCTTTGTACACAGGTGGTTTATAATGTCAGGAGCTGATATGATATTGAATTCATGAAAGGTACAATTATATTTACGAATTTTCCATGTTACAGAGCAGGAAACTGAATGAAGCACAGAATAGTCAGGCAACTGAGATTTATTCTCAAAAGAATATAGAGAAGATTTTATGAAAATTTAAGGTTTCTGCAATTTCATTTAAAGGAAGACTGTACTTTCGTTATTATGACAAATTGGCATTAAATCAGTAATTTTTGACAAGCAGATTTTGGTGCTGTATTTACAACTTCCAAAAAGTAATATAACAGACTCTTCTGATTTTATAAAGACAAATATTCATTGTAAATCATTCTCAAGATTTTACTTTTTATTATTTTATGAATTAATTTTTTTTTGGAGTATAGTTGGTCCACAATGCTATGCTAGACTCTGTAACACAGCAGTGAATCAGTTATACATACACATATATCATTCTTTTCTAGATTCCCCTCCTATATAGGTCACCACAAGGCCCTGAATAGAGTTTCTGTGCTATACAGTGGGTTCCTATTAGGTATCTACTTTATACATAGTAGTGTGTATATGTCAATCTCAATCTCCCAATTTATCCCTCTGCACTATTCCCTTAACAGATTTTATTTTTATTTAACAACTTAGTTTTAAAATATACTTTAATAGACACAATATGTGTTAATATGGATGAAATTTTGTCCCTTTTACTGGAAAACTTTATTTTTCTCTTTTCGATTGTAAATTATAGTGCAACCAATGTCTTCACAAGTAAATATACTAGCGTTATGTTCTGATTATTAGCTAGGAGTTGTTTTCATAGAAGGAAAATGGACATCTAAAAATGGGATTATATAAATGATATAGCTGTAACTTCTATCTCCTAAATTATTTCCAGTATTCTACTGGTCTGAGGAGCTGGGTATTTCTTTATTCCTTCATCAATCCTAATGACATTTCCCTGGAAGTTGAAAGGATGACCATTCTTCCATCAGGTATATATGGATAGTTGTGTTCATTATTGGAACTTCCAAACAATTTCCCTAGATCCATTTGTTTGATTAACATTTGTTTGATTAAAATGCTTTTTTTAGGCTCCTGATAACTGTAATCAAATTGTTTCTAGAAATATACCTCAAATTTATACTCCCACCAGTGTTATTGTTAACTATTATTGGATATTATGATGTTTTTAGAAATTTAATAATTTAACATTTTAAAAGATGCCATTTGTATTCTCATTTTAATTTTCACTTGTTTATAAAAAATTCATCAACCATTTGTATTTTTCTTTTGTGAATAGACATTTGTCTGATTCATCCATTTATGCTTATATGGTTTATCTTTATTGATATTTAATTTAGATTAGTTAAAAACAAACTGGCACAGGATTTTGCCACGTTTGTTAAAAATGTTCTAATTTGAAATATTTAAAAAAATTGTTTTATATTGTTTTATGAAATATTTATATATACTTTTGTGACATGACATGAGTGTGTGCTCAGTCATGTCCAACTCTTTGCTATCTCATGGACAGCAGTCTACCAGGCTACTCTGTCCATAGGATTTTCCAGGCAAAAATACAGGAATGGATTGCCATTTCCTACTCCAGGAGATCTTCTCTACCCAGGGTAGTCAAGTATATTAATTTTCTTTTTGATTGCTTTTAATCTTACATGGCATTTCAAATTATAAAATTTTTAGTGTCATCTTTTTCATACTATAGATATTTCTAATATCAATTAAGTGTTCTGTGCTTAAGTAGAATAAGTATGTTCAGATCTACAACTTTAATTTTTATCTCTAGTTTCTTTCTTCAAAGAATATCCTATTACACATTATTGTTAACAGTTAACTTCCTTTAAATACAATTTAAAAATATTTTACATGCAATTATCATTAAGTAGTAATTAATGATCCTCATACAATTTTTAAAGACTTGGTAAGATTCTTTTCCCCTCCTCTATCTCTGGCCCCAGGATTTTGTCATGTCAAAAGACAGGCCATCCCAGATCAGTTTTATTAATACCTTAGGACTCCCTAAGTTCTAATTTATTTGGTTTGAATTTACTAGGCTAGTTTTAGCAAGCAGCTTTGAAGGTTAAGATCCGATGATTCAGAGTTGTAGGTGCTAAATTGTGTTTTGTTCAGAGTAAATAGGATGCTATCCATTTTTCATTTCAAGCAAACTGTAGCCCATTTATCCCATAGATCTGTCATCAAACACAGCTAAGATTTCAGCTTTAACTTATCTAAATATAGGCTTACTGTGAGTGACAAGATGCTGGTAAATGGCATTCTCTGCCACCCTCTTTGAAATTGTTTCTAGTAGGATGACTCATGGCTTTTCTTTGCCCTAGAAAAAGTTTAATTACACCAGGGACTTCATTGAGTAAAAGCTTCATTGACAGATCAGCTGCTACCCTGACGACTTGGATTGTTATTCTGCTGTCTGGAGATCACACAGTATTTACTTTTTTAACATTGACCATTCAAAGGGAATTTCAACTGGAATTTTCTGCAGTCTGATGCTGTCAGTCAGAAAGACAATGGAAAATTCAGAAATATAAATAGAGATATCTTGGTTTCTTGGTTAGATCCCACCAATAATAATAAATCCTAAGAATTCTCATCACCAAGAAAATGTATTTTTTTCTTTTTCTTTTATTTTATGTCTGTATAAGATGAGAAATTTTCGCTAAAATTACTATGATAATTAGTTCATGATGTATGTAAGATGAATCATTATGCTGTACACCTTAAACTTTTACATTACTTTATATCAATTATATGGCAATAAATCTGGAAAAATAAAGAGCTTTGATATTTTGCTAGGTCATAAAATTTTGGAAGAATAAAAAAAAAGCTTTACCTTTTGATTTTAGTCACCAAATGAAAGCATACACAAACAGAGCTTTGATGTATTTGGCAATGTAGTTATGACACCTTGAGATATGGGTCTTATTAAGGAAACCAGATCCTTGGGTTCTATTGATGACAACTCTGCTGTCTAAATTTACATATATAGGTTTTTGTTCAAAAGGCTACCTAGTAGCTAGAAATGGTGGTGAAGTCTCCATTCTAGCCTTCCGTGCAGGTATCAGTTGTAAAGTGATCTTTCTTTGCCTTGCCTGACTGTCACATCCTCATTTCCCACTTGGAGCCTCCTGCATTTTGAGTGTATGCTAAGCTGAAAAGTGATTCCAGATAGGAGGATTATGTTTCTCCTTAGCATGTTTTCAGAGAGGTTAGAATCCTTTCTTCCCCACAGATGGGGAACACAGGAGGCTTCTTGTTGATAGGTTTTACGATTGATAAGGCTAGTATTGCCTCACTTACTCTAGTATTTTCATGGGTGGGAAAAGGTTCAGGGAGCAGGTTAAAAAATCATGTAAATCAGCAAGAAAACTGTCCTCTCCTTTAATCTGTCTTGATTGTTACTTGCCCGTCAGCTCCTCACTTCTGTCCCAGTGTTTTTGAAGGATTAACTGTTCTTGCTTTTGAAAACCAGAGATGTAGAATCAATCATGTTCCAGATTTTACTGTTTCCTTTTGGCTCTTATAAATCAAGTAGGTAGAGATACAAGCTGGATTCTTTATTATATGTTTATTACTATTATCTTCCTTTTTCTTCTGATTTTAAGAGAAATTAAAATTAGAAAAAGAATTCATAGGCCCCTCCTATAAGTGCCATGGGCTCCAGGCATTGTACCTAATGAATGAGTAGACCTGGCCCTCATCTATTTGACCTAATACATTGCTCTTTGTTCCATCATTTAGTCTGTAGCCTTTGCCTAGGGGCAAGCCCAGACTTTGCTCAATCCTGCAAACCATTTCATGTGGAATGTTGCTATGACAATCAGCTGCCAACTAATGCTATATTTTCACTGGGAAAGACCACCCAGAACTGTGGCTCTGCTACCTAACTAAACACTGTGACTTCCTATGAACCTCTAGTGCCTCAACCAGGCCTTATATCCAACCCCCTTGGATTCTGACTCAGGTCTGCGGTACATTTGAGTCATGTTAGCTCTGTTACTTCTACCACTAAATTATTTTCCAAGGGGGCTAGTCCTACAGACAGTCTCTCTTGAGCCTGACTTTCTTCCCTCCCTCTTTCACTGGTATTGTAGCATGCCTTACTGAGGAAGCTAATAGTTACTGAATGCTGCAAGATGATGCTGAAACAAGTAGGCTATTATGAGCACAATTTGTATCTTAAAAACAATTTTATCCTTCTTTGTAGTAATTTAAGCCTAGGTAGAGCCTACTGTTCTCTTCTACTTTACTACTCAACTTCCTGTGATTGTGATTTTCATTCTGTCTGCCTTCTGATGGATAAGGATAAGAAGTTTATGGAAGCTTCCTGTTGGGAGAGACTGATTGAAGGGGAAACTGGATCTTGTTCGATGGGCAGGGCCATGCTCAGTAAATCTCTAATCCAATTTTCTATTGATGGGCAGGGCTGTGTTCCCTTCCTGTTGCTTGACCTGAGGCCAAACTATGGTGGAGGTAATGAAAATAATGGTGACCTCCTTCAAAAGGTCCCGTGCATGCACTGCTGCACTCAGTGCCTCTGACCCTGCAGCAGGCCACCACCAACCTCTCCATGCCTCCGCCGGAGACTCCTGGACACTCATGGGCATGACTGGGTCAGTTTCTTGTGGGGTCACTGCTCCTTTCTCCTGGGTCCTGGTGCATGGAAGGTTTTGTTTGTGCCCTCCAAGAGTCTGTTTCCCCAGTCCTGTGTAAGTTCTGGTGGTTCTATGTTGGGGTTAATGGTGACCTCCTCCAAGAGGGCTTATGCCATACCCAGGTCTGCTGCACCCAGAGCCGCTGCAACAGGCCACTGCTGACCTGTACCTCCACAGGAGACAGTCAGACACAGTTCTGGCTCACTCTCTGTGGGTTAGGCATGTGTTTCATGCCTTTTCCAGGTCTGAGCAGCTCAGGCGACCAGGTGCTTGGCGAGGACACTCTCAGTGGAGAGCTAGTTAGGCTAGCTAGGAGCCCAGGCTCACAGTTTGGTGGAAGATGCCATCTCTGGGGCTGAGATTGTAGCAGCCCCTTGCCTTCTGGCTCTGGTAGCCACAAGGCTGCCTCTCTGCCTCCTGGTGGGGGTGGGGGTGGGGGGGTCGGGGGGGTGGGGGCAGTACACGGCTGGTTAGCTCTCCTTTGGTGTTCGTTGAATACTTTATTCTGTGAGCAGGCAAGACTGTATCTTAGGTTAGAACCTTTCATGGGAAAGTTCCCTTTTCTGCAGTTGCTGTTAGGCATGTATTCTGTGGGTTTTTTTTCTCCTGGTTATGTTGCCTTCTGACATTCCAAAACTCCCCACAGACCTGCCTGTGAGAGGGTTTCCTACTGTGTGGAAACTTCTCCTTCACGACTCCTTCCAAAGGACAGGTCTCTGTCCCTCACTCTTTTGTCTCTCTTTTATATTTTATCCTACCTCCTTTTGAAGAGAATGGGCTGCCTTTCTGGGTGTGTGGTGTCCTCTGCCAGTGTTCAGAAGTTGTTTTGTGGAAGTGCCTCAGCATTCAACTGATCTTTTGATGAATTTGTGGGTGAGAAAGTGGTCTCCCTGTCCTATTACTCCACCATCTTGGCAGCATTCTGCCATTTGAATGCAGAGTTCCAAAGAATAGCAAGGAGAGATAAGAAAGCCTTCCTCCACGATCAATGCAAAGAGATAGAGGAAAACAATAAAATGGGAACGACTAGAGATCTCTTCAAGAAAATTAGAGATACCAAGGGAATATTTCATGCAAAGATGAGCAAAATAAAGGACAGATGATATGGACCTAACAGAAGCAGAAGATATTATGAAGAGTTGGCAAGAATACACAGAAGAACTGTACAAAAAAGATAATCACGATGGTGTGATCACACACCTAGAGCCAGACATTCTGGAATGTGAAGTCAAGTGGGCCTTAGGAAGCATCACTATGAACAAAGCTAGTGGAGGTGATGGAATTCCAGTTGAGCTATTTCAAATCCTAAAAGACGATGCTGTGAAAGTGCTGCACTCAATATGTCAGCAAATTTGGAAAACTCAGCAGTGGCCACAGGACTGGAAAAGGTCAGTTTTCATTCCAATCCCAAAGAAAGGCAATGCCAAAGAATGTTCAAACTACCATACAATTGCACTCATCTCACACACTAGCAAAGTAATGCTCAAAATTCTCCAAGCCAGGCTTCAAGAGTATGTGAACCGTGAACTTCCAGATGTTCAAGCTGTATTTAGAAAAGTCAGAGGATCCAGAGATCAAATTGCCAACATCTGTTGGAAAGCAAGTGTGTTCCAGAAAAACAACTACTTCTGCTTTATTGACTATGCCAAAGCCTTTGACTGTGTGGATCACAACAACCTGTGGAAAGTTCTTCAAGAGATAGGAATACCAGACCAACTTACCTGCCTCCTGAGAAATCTGTATTTAGGTCAAGAAGCAACAGTTAGGACTGGACATGGAATAATAGACTGGTTCCAAATCAGGAAAGGAGTATGTCAAGGATGTATATTGTCACCTGGCTTATTTAACTTCTATTAAGATTACATCATGTGAAATGCCGGGCTGGATAAAGGACAAGCTGAAATCAAAATTGCCAGGAGAAATATCAATAACCTCTGATAGATAGGTGATACATCCTTATGGCAGAAAGTGAAAAAGAACTAAAGAGACTCTTGATGAACGTGAAAGAGCAGAGTGGAAAAGGTGGCTTAAGACTCAACATTCAAAAGACTAAGATCATGGCATCTGGTTCCATCACTTCATGGCAAATAGATAGGGAAACAATGGAAACAGTGAGAGACTTTATTTTGGGGGCTCAAAAATCACTGCAGATGGTGATGGCAGCCATGAAATTAAAAGACACTTGCTCCTTGGAAGAAAAGCTATGACCAACCTAGACAGCATATTAAAAAGCAGAGATTTTACTCTGCCCACATAGGTCCATCTAGTCAAAGCTATGTTTTTTCCAGTGGTCACATATGGATGGATGTGAGAGTTGGGCTATAAAGAAAGCTGAGCACCGAAGAATTGATGCCTTTGAATTGTGTCATTGGAGAAGACTCTTGAGAGTCCCTTGGACTGCAAGGGGATACAACCAGTCAATCCTAAAGGAAATCAGTCCTGAATATTCTTTGGAAGGACTGATGCTGAAGCTGAAAATCCGATACTTTGGCCACCTGATGTGAAGAACTGACTCGTTTGAAAGACCCTGATGCTGGGCAAGATTGAAGGCAGGAGGAGAAGGGGATGACAGAGCATTAGATGATTGGATGGCATCACCGACATGATGGGCATGAGTTTGAATAGGGTCCGGGAGTTGGTGATGGACAGGGAAGCCTGGCGTGCTGCAGTCCATGGGGTCTCCAAGAGTCGGATGTGACTGAGTGACTGAACTGAACTGAACTCAACTTCCTTTAGAGTTGTTTACTTCACTTGTGGCCACATTTATTCATTCAGTGAATTCCCAAACAATGAAGGGCTTCTTCGTGCCAGCTTTGCCATGTGCTACCTTGTTCTCCACAGATACTAAGAGAATTGCATGAAATTTAGAACTTCATAACTGTTTGTTGTTTGGTCTTGTGTTTTTGATTATGACAATAATGTATGCTTTTAAAAAATACTCAAAATTGTAGCTAAGTATAACAATGCAGAGTGAGAGTATTGTATTGTCTCCCCAATTCCACCAGTTATATTTCTCCAAAGGTAATAGTCTTCAATCTTCTGTCATGTCTTTGTTTTCTGTTGCTTTCAAAATTTTGGACCCCTTGTCATCCACATATTCTAAGAGAATGACATTGAATTTAGAGCTGAGACATTTTTTTTCTTTAGCTTTTGTGGCACTACTTTAACATTTTTCTGAATTTTTCATTTCCCTTTGTCAGAGTTTCTTCTTTCTATTGTGCTCTCAAATTTTGTCCTTGAGATTTCTGTTTGTGGTTTGTCTCTTCTTGTTCAGTGCTTTCAATGTGTCTTTGAGTTGGAGGACATTGGAAGTTGCACTTAAAAATATGTTACCTCTAATGTTTTGGAAAGAACTTTTTCTTCATTTTTATATATCTCCATTTTACAAGCCTGAGATTTTTATAACCCTAATGGTGTGTCTTTGCATATCAAAATGTGTTTATCAACCTTTATCCAAAGATCTCAAATATTTTACCTCTTTTCTGTCATGTAATTTCCAGACAAATTTCCATCTGGCAGCTGAAGAGTCATTCCATTTTACACACAGAAGGTACTGATGCCTTTCGTTTGCCCTGGCAGACACAGCTCCCTTCATCCTCTTCACACTGCCCTTGTCCCAGGGGCTGACTTGAATGGACACAGCAAAAGCAAGTGCCTATTAGCTTTTGGTGGGGTTTGACTAGTGAGGAGCCCCAGGAAAGTGGAGAGAAGGAGTAACGGGAAGTTGGTGTGCTTATTCCCTAACATCCTCTCCTGTCAGATTGCTGTGTGTTGGCTGTGTCCCTCTGCTGAAGGCTCCATCCATTGGCATGTAGCTTATACCACAAGGGTCTCCCTCAAAGCACTAGTCACTGGTTCTTTCCCAGCTCCTTCTGGCCTGGGATTTGTATGCATGGATGAAAACCCAAAAATGTTTCATTTCTCTGTGGCTTTTCCTAGGCAATTCCTACACAGTCATAAATTGTCCCTTTATTGTATGTTAAAGTGTGTGTTAGCTGCTTAGTTGTGTCCAACTCTTTGCGACTCCATGGACTGTAGCTTGTCAGGCTCCTTTGTCCATGGAATTCTTCAGGCAAGAATACTGGAGTGAGTTGCCATTTTCTTCTCCAGGGAATCTTCCCAACCCAGGGATTGAACCCTGGTCTCCTGCATTGCAGGCAGATTCTTTTACCACTGAGCAACCAGGGAAATTCTCCTTAATTATTCAGAGAAAATGTGCCTTTTTTTTTTCCCCGTTGGGGCCACAATTGATGTGCCTAAAATCTCTTAAAGTTATTCAGGAGGTAAAATTAAAAGATGTTTGGTCCTTGGAAGGAACACTATGACAAACCTAGACAGCATATTAAAAAACAGAGACATCACTTTGCTGACAAAGGTTTGTACAGTCAAAGCTGTGGTTTTTCTATAGTCGTGTACAAATGTGAGTATTGGACCATAAAGAAGGCTGAGTGCTGAAGAACTGATTCATTTGAATTATGGTGCTAGAGAAGACTCTTGAGAGTTCCTTCGGCTGCAAGGAGATCAAATCAGTCAATCGTAAAGGAAATCAACCCTGAATATTCATTGGAAGGACTGATGCTGAAGCTGAAGCTCCAATACTTTGGCCACCTGATGCAAAGAGTCAACTCATTGTAAAATACTCTGATGCTAGGAAAGATTGAAGGCAAAAGGAGAAGGGCACAACAGAGGTTGAGATGGTTAGATAGCATAACCAACTCAGTGGATGTGAATTTTAGTGAACTCTGGGAGGTACTGGAGAACAGAGGAGCCTGGCACTCTACTGTCCATGGGGTCACAAAGAGTTGGAGATAGCAACTGAAACAACAGCAAATTCTTTAGAGTATCCTTTTTCTCACAATGTAGATTAGGCTTGCTATTTATTTAAAATTCTCTAACTGTAATTGCTGTCATAGTCTGTTTCCTGAATTCTCTGCCATGAACAGCATTTCATGTGGACTATGGTGATGTAGGTGGTGAGAGGAAGATTTTGCCCTCTGTTTACTTCAGAACATATTTTCTTTGCGGGGATCTGAGGTGAAACAGCTCTCTTATTACAAAGTTCCAGAAAATTTCCTATTTAACACACTAAATATCTTTCTGGCAAGACCATCTCAGGGTGTAACTACCACCTCACACCAAGGTTGAGCCAGCTAAAATAGCGTCTGAAATAGGGAAACCTCCTATGACATGGACCCTGACAATCTGGTCCCATTCACTTATTGTAATTAAAGCATTTCTCTCTCTCTTTTTTTCTTCATAGAGCTTGGGATGGGGAAGACACTATTGTCTCCTCCCATTTACAAGGAAAAAATATGCCATATTTTGGATTTTTAATTTAACAACAGAGACAACTTTGCACATTAAAGTTTTCTACCAAAAGCTCTTTAATTTGAATGGAATATAAATACTTCTTCTGACATATCCCATGAGTTTTTAAATCACTGATAGGTTTTTGCATTTAAATCAGACTCAGTTATGAAAATACCTTTTCCCTTCCATGAATATGAGAAGCCTCTGCTAACTATTTGCTTGGAAAGAAGCTTGAAACAGATTCTCTTTATATACTTATTTATATTGTATATTATACACTCATACATTTATTTATTTATGCATTTATATAGAATTGAGTTTTCTTATAAAGTGTGTTAGTGAAATGGTTGATCAGTAATCACATTTCCAGATGGAAGGTTTATGGCTAAAGAAATATTTGTTCTCATGTTCAAGAGACCTCCACATGTCCCTGCAGCCCTTATAGTGACTCAATGCATAAATGGGATAACATTTAGTTGATTAAAATATTTGATTAGTCTGAACATATCTCTCCTTGTCCTTGTCTAATAATGAAGGTATTAATTTCTTTCCTTAGATCCTTCAATCATGGACAAAGGGATAGTCAATAAATTATATGATTTGGAGGAATGTAGTGGAAGGAATTTTTAATTCTTTGTGGCACACAAAGCAGTGTTGCTTTTTCAATTGTCATGGCCTTCTTTCCTGTGACATTTAGAACTGAGCTTTAGGCAGCATAGGGTATTGATATTTAGTGAGATATATTCCACATCAGTGTTATTTCTTTACATCAGTAGATCACCAAATCCTGTTTTCACATGAATTGTGAGCTAAGGGTAGTTTTACATATTTTTAAATCAAAAGAAAAATAGTATTTTATCATTATCATTGTTTACTCACTAAATCGTGCCCAACTCTTTTGCAACACCTTGGCTATAGCCCGCCAGGCTGCTATGTCCACAGGATTTCCCAGGCAAGATTACTGCAGTGGGCTGCTATTTCCTTCTCCAGGAGATTCCCAACTCAGGGATGGAACCCACATCTCCTGCTTTGCAGGTGGATTCTTTACCACCGAGCCACCTGGGAATCCTAATATTTTATTACATGTGAAAATAATATGAAATTCAAGTTTCTGTGTTCGTAAATAGGTTGTATTTATTTATTTAAACTTTTTATTTTGCATTGGGTTATAGCCAAGTAGCAATGTTGTGGTAGTTTCAGGTGAACAGTGAGGGGACTCATCTATAAATATACATGTATCCATTCTCTCCCAAACCCCCCTCCCATCCAGGCTGCCAAATAACATGAAACAGAGTTCCCTGTGCTATACACTAGGTCCTTGTTGGTTATCCATTTTTTAAAAAAATTATTTATTTTTTAATTGAAGGATGATAGCTTTACAGAATTTTGTTGTTTTCTGTCAAACATCAACATGAGTTAGCTATAGGTATACATATGTCCCCTCCCTCTTGAACTTCCCTTCCAGCTTCCTCTCCATTCCACTCCTTTAAGTTGATACAGAGCCCCTGTTTGAGTTTCCTGAGACATACAGTAAATTCCCATTGGCTATCTATTTTACATATGGTAATGTAAGTTTCCATGTTACTCTCTCCATATATCTCACCCTCTCCTCCCCTCTCCCTGTGTCCATAAGTCTGTTCTCTATGTCTGTTTCTGCATTGCTGCCTTACAAATAAATTTGTACCATCTTTATAGATTCCATGTATATATTCCATATATATGCATTAGTATATGATATTTATTTCTTTCTGACTTACTTCACTCTGAATAGTAGGCTCTAGTTTCATCCACATAATTAGAACTGACTCAAATGCATTACTTTTAATGACTGAGTAATATTCCATTGTGTATATGTACCACGTCTTTATCCATTCATCTGTTGATAAATATCTAGGTTGCTCCCATATTCTAGCTATTGAAAATAGTGCTGAAATGAACACTGGGGTACATGTATCTTTTTCAAATCTGGTTTCCTCAGAACATATGCCTAGGAGTGGGATTGCTGAGTCATGCGATGATTTTATTCCTAGTTTTTTATGGAATATCCATACCATCTTCCATAGTGGCTGTATCAATCTACATTCCCAACAACAATGCAAGAAAGTTCTCTTTTCTCTACACCCTCTCTAGCATTTACTGTTTGTAGACTTTTTGATGATGACCATTCTGACTGGTGTGAGGTGATATCTCATTGTAGTTTTGATTTGCATTTCTCTAACAATGAATGATGTTGAGCATCTTTTTATGTGTTTCTTGTTTTCTTTGGATAAATGTCTGTTTAGGTCTTTTTTTCCCCACTTTTTGACTGGCTTGTTTGTTTTTCTGGTATTGAGTTGCATGAGCTGCTTATATATTTTGGAAATTAATCCTTTGTCAGTTGTTTCATTTGCTATTATTGTCTTCCATTCTGAGGATTGTCTTTTCACCTTGCTTGTAGTTTCCTTCATTGTGCAAAAGCCTTGATGTTTAATCAGGTCCCACTTGTTTACTTTTGTTTTTTTTTCCATTACTCTAGGAGGTGAGTTATAGAGGATCTTTGATTTATGTCATCGACTGTTCTGCCTATGTTTTCCTCTAAGAGTTTCATAGTTTCTGGTCTTACATTTAGGTCTTTAATCCATTTTGAGTTTATCTTTGTGTATGGTATTAGGAAGTGTTCTAATTTCATTCTTTTACATGTAGCTGTCCAGTTTTCCCAGAACCACTAGTCGAAGAGGCTATCTTTGTCCCATTGTATGTTCTTGCCTCCTTTGTCAAAAATAAGATACCCTTTTTAGGTGTGTTGGGTTTATTTCTGCGCTTTTTATCTTGTTCTATTGGTCTATATTTCTGTTTTTGTGCCAGTACCATACTGTCTTGATGACTGTAGCTTTGTAGTATAATCTGAAGTCAGGAAGGTTGATTGCTCCAGCTCCATTCTTCTTTCTTAAGACTGCTTTGGCTATTCACGGTCTTTTGTGTTTCCATATGAATTGTGAATTTTTTTGTTCTAGTTCTGTGAAAAATGTTATTGGTAATTTGATAGGTATCATATTGAATCTGTAGATTGCATCTGGTAGTATAGTCATTTTCACAGTATTGATTCTTCCTACCCAGGAACGTGGAAAATCTCTCCATCTGTTTATGTCATCTGATTTCTTTCATCAGTGTCTTATAATTTTCTGTATGCAGTTCTTTTTTCTTCTTAGGTAGGTTTATTTCTAGATATTTTATTATTTTTGTTGTAATGATGAATAGGATTGATTCCTTAATTTCTCTTTCAGTTTTTCATTGTTAGTATATAGAAATGCAAGTGATTTCTGTTATTGATTTTGTATCTTGAATCTTTGCTAAATTCACTGATTAGTTTTAGTAATTTTCTGATAGTACCTTTATGGTTTTCTATGTATAGTATCATGTCATCCACAAACAGTGAGAATTTTACTTCTTCTTTTCCAAACTGGATTCCTTTTATATCTTTTTCTTCTCTGATTTCTGTGGCTAGGACTTCCAAAACCATGTTGAATAATATTGGTGAGAGTGGACACCCTTGTCTTATTCCTGGTCTTAGGGGGATTTCTATTTTTCACCATTGAGAATAAATAATGTTTGCTGTGCACTTATCATATATGAGGTTCCCTGGTGGTTCAGACGGTAAAGAGTCTGCCTGTAATGTGGGAGACCTGGGTTCAATCCCTGGGTCAGGAAGATCCCCTAGAGAAGGAAATGGCAACCCACTCCAGTATTCTTGCCTGGGAAATCCCATGGACAGAGGAGCCTGGCCAACTACAGTCCATGGGTCACAAAGAGTCGGACACAACTGAGTGACTTCACTTATCATATATGGCATTTACTATAGTAGGTTCTTTCTATGCCCATTTTTAGAGAGTTTTAATCATAAATGGGTGCTGAATTTTGTCAAATGCTTTTTCTGCATCTATTGAGATTATCATTTGGTTTTTACCTTTCAGTTTCTTAATATGGTGTATCACATTGATTGATTGGGGTATATTGAAGAATCCTTGCATCCCTGGAATAAACCCAACTTGATCATGGTGTGTGAGCTTCTTAATGTGTTGTTGAATTCTGTTTGCTAGATTTTTGTTGAGGATTTTTGCATCTATGTTCATCAGTGATATTGGCCTGTAGTTTTCCTTTTTGTGTGTTGTCTTTGTTTGGTTTTGGTATCAGGGTGATGGTGGCCTCGTAGAATGAGTTTGGAATTGAAATACAATCGCATTCATCCATTACATGCCCATAGCTGCTTTAGTGATACAATGGCAAAACTCAGTAGTTGTGACAGGGACTGCAAAGTCTAAAAATCTCTGGGCCTCTACAGAATCTTACTGACTCAAGCTTTAGATAGCTAAGTATGCTTAAAATAATAACACTACTGGAAAACTTAACCCTCTTGTTAACTACTGAATCCATGATATTCAAATCATCCCGTGTGTAGGATTTTTACTACTAGAGGACAAGAGGCATGCTGGTATTTCTCCCCCCATGAAGGCCATAGCTGGGAAAGATGATAAAATCCTGTGAAATTGTTTAAAGTTCATGTTAGTGTTTGGTTATCAAGTATAGCCTGTGGCATAGCTCTTTGTATTTGACAGTGCTTCTGAATATCTTCAAAACTTTATATAGGATCTTTTACTGGCTTCGAAGTAGAACAACAACAAGAAAGGGAGCTAAACCAATGTTTGCTTCAGATGAAGTTGATTGCACCATGTGCCTTATGAAGTAATGACTACTGTGGTATAGACACCACTACCACCCAAGCCCATTTTCTGGGTGAAAGATAAAGTAATCAATGGATATAGTATGAATATATTTTCCCTCGTCTTTGCACTCAAAATGAGCACCAGCAAGTATGAGAACAGGTGTTTCAATTATGATCTTATCCAGGACACTTGATTCTTGATGGACAATTGCACACAATATCTTTGTTTTTTTTTTCTCTTTGCAATCTAGTTCCCAGCAGGAAATTTACTGAGCTGCCAACTTGTGATCATCTAATTGACTCAGAAAGAATCTGAATGAGTTTCTAAATATTCAACTGAAATCAATTGTGACTCTCTTTATTTTAGGCCCCAGGCAGATTGAAATTGAGACAATAAATGGAAACACCTCATTCTGAAAGAATGAAAGTTTGCAGCTTCACAGTGAGCATCACGTACATACACTCACATATACACTCATGTGCACACACATACACACATTTACAAAGTTTTACATCCAGGAAGAATGCATGACTGTATATATGTTTGGCACCTTAAATCTCTGGCTTTCTGAGATCTGTGATTTCAACAATCTAGGAGAACATTTAATTCAATAGAAGGAAATATTGAAGACTGTTGGCAGTAGTAGAGAGCTATGGTTAATATATAGCTTAATGTTGTGTTTTTCCCTGTGAGTTTCTACCTCAAAGTCTTGAGACTCTCATTTTTTTTTTTTTTTTTGGACTCTATTTTCTATTTTGCTAATGAAAAAAGTTTTTCCCAAGGTTCATCTATTCATGCACATTTTATGTTTAAATGTTTTCATTAAATTCCAATTTGTGTGAAATAGGAACAACAAGAATTTCAAACAGCATTGTTATGGGTTTAGTTGCCCATCTGCCATTCTATCCTCTTTTCCTAGCAGTGAGAGAAGAAACAACTGTGAGAATAAACAAAGTGTTTAACACCACCTCTCAATGTTAGAATTCTAACTACGAAGCTGAACCTTCAGGAAGGAGGGATCTGAATGTTCAGTTTTTACTGTGCTATGTAATCATGATGAGCACTATTAGAAACTGTGATTAGAGGTGAAGCATCGTAGCATAAATCCCAGTGAACATCCCATGACTAAACAAACACTCCATGAGCTATTGTTTTCAGGAGGAGGTTTAATGGTGTGACCAGAAGTCTTCTGGTGCAGGGCAGAGAAAGACCTATTTCATTTCAGATTCTTACAAAGGAGATTCTCTTTTCAGCAATGAGTTCAACAAACCCCCAGCCCTGTCCCTCCGAAAGGAAGAGAGGAGACTGAGAAGCTGTAAGAACACAGACAAGGACAACAAGTCTGATTACATACAGAGAAAAGCTCTTTCTGACTCAAGCAGGAAGCCGGCATTTGGCAAACCATGTTGGAAGGAGGAATATCAGTATGGAACAATTCAAGACAAAGCTTGAAGGAACTTTGTTCCCAGGTCTAGTTTATGCCCTTAGACGGATAAAAGCAAAATGGAATGGAGAACTGTAGGGGACCCACAAAAAATAGAATTTGAACAATGAATGAAACAGGAGTTTGTTTACACACTGGACCAGACACACTGGCTAAGGGGTATTTTCAGGTGCAGCTCACTGGAAGTTGATACCATACCAATGCTTAATGTTCATAGCTGTGTGTGGTTATGCTAAGTTGTGTGCTGTGTGCTTAGTCACTAAGTTGTGTCTGACTCCTTATGACCTCACGGACTGTAGCCTGCCAGGCTCCTTTGTCCATGGAGTTTTACAGGCAAGAATACTGGGGTGGGTTGCCATTTCCTTCTCCAGGTTATCTTCTGGACCCAGCGATCAAACCAAATCTCTTGCGTCTCCTGCATTGGCAAGAGGATTCGTTACTACTCCGCCACCTGGGAAACCCTATGCTAAGTTAAATGTATTCAAAAAGAAAGATATTTTTTTCTTTGACAATAAGAAGATGTTAATGTTAATAATTATTAATAAGAAAGTATTAAGACTATGTATAGACTATGTATTCTTAAGTGAGGAATATGAGAATATTCTAAACATTCTTTTCCACTGTCTTCAAAATAACTACACCAAAGAATCTGCCTCCAGTCCCATCACAGATACTGTAGGTGATAAACAAAGCAAACCAAAACCACTGTATTTATTTATTTATTATTAATTTTTATTGGAGTATAGTTGCTTTACAATGTTGTATTAGTCTCTGCTGTACAGCAAAGTGAATCAACTATATGTATACATATATCCCCTCTTTTTTGGATTTCCTTCTCATTCAGGTCACCACAGAGCATTGAATAGAGTTACCTTTGCTATACAGTAGGTTCTCATTAGTTATCTATTTTATACATAGTAGGGTATATATGTCAATCCCAACCTCCCAATTCATCCCACCACCCTTCCTCATTTTGTATCCATACATTTGTTTTCCATGTGTCTGTCTTTATTTCTTCTTTGTAAATAAGTTCATCTGAGACATTTTTCTAGATTCCACATATAAGAGATATTATATGATGTTTGATTTCCTCTTTCTGACTTACTTCACTCTATATGACAGTCCATCCACATCTCTGGAAATGGCCCCAATTTGTTCTTTATCTGGTTAAGTAATATTCCATTGCATATATATACCACATCTTCTTTAGCCATTGCTCTGTTGATGAACGTTTAGGTTCTTTTTAATGTCTTGGCTATTGTAAATAGTACTGCAATGAATATTGGGGTACATGTATCTTTTTGAATTATGATTTTCTTTGGTTATACACCCATGAGTAGGATTGCTGGGTCATATATAGTTCTATTTTTAGTTTTTTAAGGAACTTTTATATTGTTCTGCATAGTGGCTGTATCAATTTACACTCCCACCAACAGTGTAAGATTACCTTTTCTCTACACCCTCTCCAGTGTTTATTGTTTGTAGATTTTTGGTGATGGCCATTCTAACTGGTGTGAGGTGATAATTCATTGTAGTTTTGATTTGCATTTGTTCCATGTGTTTATTGGCAATATGTATGTCTTCTTTTGGAGAAAAAAAATAGGTCTTCAGCCTATTTTTAGGCTTGCTCATTGGATTGCTCATTTTGTTATATTGAACTGCATGAGCTGTCTGTATATTTTGGAGGTTAACCCCACGTCAGTTGCTTCATTTGCAAATATTTTCTCCCATTCTGAGGGTTGTCTTTTTGTCTTATGATTCCTTTGCCAAGATCCCCTGGAGGAGGGTATAGTAACCCACTCCAGTATTCTTGCCTGGAGAATCCCATGGACAGGAGAGCCCACTGGGCTACAGTCCATAGAGTTGCAACGAGTTAGACATGACTAAACCAACTTAGCATGCATGCACACATTTTCAAATAAGGTCATATTCAGAGTATGAGTGTACAGAGTAAGGGGTTCAGTATGGGTTTTAGGGAATGCAATTCAACCTGTAACAGTGGGTAACAATCAAATACCTTTCTCATAGCACCAGGAGATGAATTAAATAAGTTAATAACACAAAGACCACTGCAAACAGGTTTGTACCCATGGGGAAAAAATCACTTTGGGGGCTCCCCAACATCCATTATGTATGACTTCGTAAAAGAGTCAGTCTTCGGACCCTGTTGGCACCACTGGTTCTGCTACCACCAACTGTACTTGTTACCTTGGCAAAATGTTATTACCATGAATATTATTATAATGCTATTATAACTCTGCTTCTTTTGTGTGGGTGTGTTCAACCCTTTGTAAAGCTTGATGCCTGTCCATAAATTTTCTCTCTGTTCTAACTCTTCAAAGTTCTGCTTGGAAGTGACATCGAGCTGGTATGAACTGGAAATCTGAATGGCTCTGTGAACACAAAGACAGATGGCAGAATCCCCATTGGAATGTGTGGCCAGCACATGGCTGCTATTTGTTTTCACTCTCAAGTAGTCAGCAGACACACTGTGATTATACTGCAGCTGCGGTGAGATTTACTTCCAGAACTTTTCAGGACTACGGGGCAGTGAATAGCAGGCATTACCTGGACAGACAAATTCCTAAACAGGAATAAGAGAATCTTTTAGTTTCCTGGGAATAGGATGTAGGCGGCAAGGTCTCATGAATGAGTAGCCATATTTTAATTTGCAAGAGGGACTTGAAAACCAAAATACAGCTTCTCATATAATTCTGACTCAATATCTTCAGTGCTTTCCTGTCATCTGCAGGCTAATTCCCAAGTTTCTTTACATCTTTTACAGTCTAGTTCACAATCTGGCCATTTTCGCATTTATCTTGCTATTTCTTGCCTCTCATGCCACCAAATATTCTACATTCCTGATACATGTACAATTTCCATGGAATGAAATTTCTACTTACTTCTCTTACCTAATTCCTGTCTTCTTGAAACCAGCTCAGGCTGCATCTTTCCCAGGCAGTCCTTTTCCTGTACCAATCTGGGATCATTGGGCATCTATTTTATTATTTCTCAAATTATACTAAGGTTTTTCCATTTTTTTGTCTGTCTGGACAATATCTTTTTCGAGTCCTTAGGGTCTAAAAAGTAGTTAATATTCAATAACTGTTAGTTGAATTTCATAAGAGTAAAATTTCTAATCTTTTTCTCTCTCTTCTTATATCATTTGGGAAAAAAATAACCAGAAAGGTGAGATCCTATGTTGTCCTCTTTCAGAAGAATGAGATATTCTCTTAATAGGCCATAAAGCTCCTAAAGAACAAGAGGTAGAATAGACCATATCTGAAAGGTATTCATTTATTCAACAAATATTTACTCATTTTCTTCCATGTAGTAGGCATTGAAGATATAAGATGAAAAAGTTCTTGTCCTGAATTATAAGAAACTCTCAGTATAAAAGGAATAAAACATGTAGAGATAATTTTTGTATGGTAAATAAGAGCATGAAGAAATTACTTCCATGGTGGCATAATCAAAGATTTCCAAAATGTGGGAGGGCAGTCTTGCCTTAAAAATAGCTGAATAAATTTCTGTTTCTACTTTTCACTGTTTATACAGTCCATCACTGTGTCTAATCTTGTTTTCACCCCTCCTGTTCCACTTAAATGGTTCTGTCAAAATCAACAATGACCTTCATATTGCCAAGTCCATTGGTTATTTTTCTCTTTTCATCTTATTCAACCTATCAGCAAAATTTGACAAAAAAAATCATCTTCTTGATTTTTCTACTATAATTTTGCTGACTCTTTACTCCCCCTCATGTCTTCTGCAGATTTTTAGATTACACAATAACAAGTTAGATTCTTCAGGCCACAGTTACATACATTATTTCAGGTCTTATGATGATTGGAGAAATAAAGAGTTCTTTGTTTTTATATGTTTAACTAAATTAAACTAGCACAATATGCCAACACTTTTAGCATTTGAATTTTAAGATAAAGAACAATTCTGGGTGAAAGGAAGTTTTTTAGACGCAGCTGTAGAGACATGAAAGTGGGCTGGGACTGACTGAAAGAAGGCAGATTTATTGGAAAGTTTTTAAGAGTCTGGTAACACTTGGAAGAGGTTACCAATATTTTGGAGATGGAAGACAACTTCTAGTTTATAGGGTAGATACAATTTGAATTCATTCCAAAGGATTGCTGTACTGATTCAGAATCATCAATGACTTTATTTTGTAGGCATATGTGTAGGTGTTATTTATTGCTGTTGATTATTGTATTAATTACTTTAGGACTTTGGTTGTTCTATACACCTTACCTTTGTAGCATTTTTTCTGTCATCTGTTATACTCCAGAGAAGAGTAATAATTTTAGGTCAGTACACAGGTTTTCCTAGCCATTGTGTCTGTCTAGTATTGAATTGGGATCCTCAGCTCCTATTGAGTAGGTACTGAGCTTCAGCTCGGCCTTTGAGGTACATGTGCAAGTGAATGAGGAGGATACACATAGGAGTTTAAGGGAGGCTATCTACTATGAATGGGATATGGTTGGATTCACCACAGGATAAAATTGTCCTGATAAATTTAGAAGCAAAAGTGAAAGAAAAATCAGAATTTGTAAGCAGATGAAATTTGATACTTTGCAGGGTAAAAGGAAGGCTGCTGCAAAAGTGTGTGCATCATGGCTCTGCGTATATGAATGTCTCTATCTCTTATTCATGCTCTTGTGTGTCTGTGTTCCTGTCTATATATCATGTGTATCTGGTGTTTTTATGTTTATGTGAAGAATGAGTGCATTCATCCAGTGAATTCTGGGGCCTCTTTCAGTTCTGGAACCCTATAGTCCTGTGATTCTGTGTTTCTATCAGAGTTCATATACATGTCAATTTATAGCTGATCTGAATATGCTCTAGTTATTTATTTATAGCACTGCACATGCATATTTGTAATGGAAGTTGGTGGAAAGTCTTTCTGTCACACTTATGATCTAACTGGAGTCAGGCAGGTGAATGTTTGACTTGCTTTCTTGTTCCTGGGTACACGTAAAACCTTGGAAATAGTCATGAATAAAGTTGATGGTACCTGTGATGATTAATTTTGTGTCAACCTATCTGGGCCACAGGGGGCCCAGATATTTGGTCAAACATTATTCTGGGTGTGTCTGTGAGAATGGTTTTGGATGAGATGAACATTTGACTCGGTAGACTGAGTAAAAGGAGATTGCCCTCTCTAATACGGATGGCCATCATTCAACCAAAGGACTGAGGAGAATAAAAATGCTGATCCTCCCACGATGAGGAGAGAACTCCTCTTGCTTGTTTGCTTGAGCTGGACATTGGTCTTTTCCTGCCTTCAGACTGAAACTGAAACATCAGGTCTTCTTAGATCTTGAACCTGTCAACTTTTGGACCAGAACTGTACCACTGACTCTCTAGGGTCTCCAACTTGCTGCTTATATTTGGCAGCCTCCCTAAACACATGAACCAATTCCTTATTTTATTTGTGTACACACAACGTCCTGATTTTGTTTTCTTTGGCTTTGAAGAACTCTGATTAATAAACCACCTAAGCCATTAATAAACCATCCATCAGGATGGATGTACTTCTGGAAGCCTGCTTATGGATGGGGTTTTATGGATAGCAACAAGGAAACCTAGACAGAAAAGAAGACCTGAAGTGATTCACAATCCCCTCCCACCTGAAGGGAGACAACTCAAATCAGGAAATATGTACATGGGAACATTCAAAACATATGTAAGGAGACTGTCCTTAAATTTTTTACACCTAAAAGTGGTCCATATAGAAGTGAATTATTATTTCCCTTGGATATTCACTTCTTTTACTGTTTATCCCACTTTCTCCTTGAAACATAACTATATATAAGCCTCATAATTTTAACATTTCTAAATAATTTAAATGTAAAATGATTGGGAATGGGAATAGATTAAGGTATTGTTTAAGGTCTTATGGAAAGTCTTTGTTAGTTTCTAATTTGCTTTGACTTGTATAACATGTTTGAAGGTAGATTTTTCAATCTCATGAAACAGTATTGGAAAAATTAAAATGTCCCAGTCCTTCTACTTCTTTCATATATTTGCCTGCATTACAACTGCACAGACGAATTTCAGACTAAAAGCAATATATACCTCATTCTCCATGGAAACTTGATCCTCTACTAGGGCTCCATGACAGGTTTCTGGGCTCCTCTAGCCAAAGATTCTTTGGGATTGTGAAGAAGCTGCATAGCTCTCACAGGAAAGACACTGGAATCTGATTACTAGAGGGTGGTTTAATTTAATTCAACTTTCAGAACTTCTAAGCCTGAGGTAGAATTCCTTGGAAGCTCTTTTTTTTGACTTCATGATCCAGATCTAGACCAGCATCAATTCTTTCAATGATTTCTTCTTCAATTAAAAGTGATCCCTTGCCCTCAGGAGGAGATAGCATCTTCTAATGCCTGAATATTTTACATGTTTATATTTGTTGGTTTTAAATTTTCATGCCTTATTTTAAAAGAGCAATGGCAAAACTTTGCAAAAGGAGGTGGTCAGGCTTTGAAGCAGAGGTCTTAAACCATCAGCTTGCCAGTCCAATTGCAATGCTCTTAAATGAACTAAGATTAATACTTCTCATCCTCAGTGCTATAGTATCAGGCTGAGCTTTCCGTTTTTAAATTACATGCTTGGCCTTCAAAGGCACTTGGATTTGCAGACTTTGTGTTAAATAGCATTATGGGAGTCAGAAAAAAAGGAAGGGAAAAAGGGATACCTCTACAGCACCAAATTGAAGAAGTAGAAGGAATATATGCCAACTTCAGTTTTTCATTTGCAGAGATCTTTGGAACCTGTTGCTGGGCACCCACCTTTCAGGGCTGTATTCCTGAAATTATGTCCCACCATATGTCACTTTCTTTCCTTCCATAAGCATCTCTCCTTTCTTTTCTAAAATGATGGCCACTGACTCTTTCTTGGAGTTGCTCTCACTTATTCCAAGACAGGGTGAGGAGAAGGAGTCTTCACAATTAACCTTGTCTTGTTATCTTTTAGAAAGCGAGGTGTTCTCATTTTTCAGACAAGATGTGTGTGTGTGTGTGTGTGTGTGTTCATTTCTAATCTCTAGGAGAAAGCACACAGAGGATAATGACAAAATTAGCCAAAATAATATCACAATACTTGAAGAAATCAAATTTTATTTTAATTCTAGTCAGTTTTTTCAGAATCTCCTTCCTATCTAGTACTGAAAAATTTAATAATGTAGCTAGAATTGTATTTTAACTGTTTTTAGCTTAAGCTGTGGGGAGTTCAGCTCAAAGTAGAATCAGATTAGAACTGCTGCTGACCTGGTGGAAGACTCTACCCCTGACAAAGCTGTTCACTAATTTGTTCCAACACTTGAACCCCTCCAGGTGCCCCTCAATCTTCCTGAAGAGAGGAAATCACTTTCTACCCTTGTGTCGAGGGCTCTCCTCTAGGGGATCCTTGATAATCTAAAACCATTTTTTACAGACATTTCCTTCAAACCCTCAGAGATCCCTCAGGACAAGAAAGGCTATTTTCTATTAGGTCTAAAAATTTGTTTCCTGGGTCACAGACTGTCCTGGAGTTATCTTCTTGGAAACCTCAGTACAGATCTCCCTTGGCCCAGGTCTTCTAGTGGGTGTCATCTCACTAGTGGATTGCTGAAGCAGTTTTGTCTTGCAATATTGTTCGGATTTTCTTCACTTACTTTATATCCACATCTTGCCTTGGCCTCCTCAGAAATCACTGGAGTCCCCAGCAGCCTGGCCATGCTGCCTCTCACAAGGACTGGAGGGTCTCATCAATGCATCAATTACAGTTTAGAGCCCTGTTCTCTGATGGGCCATGATGCTTCTATTTCTACTTTGGAGAAGCATGGGTTTCCTATAAGGCAAAAACAAATGTAGCTGGACATCAACGAGTGACTTAATCCAACATTTTCCAAGTCATGTTTTATAAAAGCCTGCTAATACCCCTCAATCAAATAAATTTAGGAAATTGCATATTGTAGCCCTTTAGGAAAACTTGCTATTTGCATAGCATAATGAGAATCCTATGAAGTCCTTCAGTAAAGATACTTGATTGGTTTCTTATACCAACACATCCCAACTTAATTGATGGTGGAATAGTCATTTTCCCCCAATAAAATCACGTTTTAACATCTTTTAGTGTCCTGCAGACTACTAATGAGGAAATATAGATTTAATTATTTCTAGTTTCAGTACTATTGATACTATTTTCTCAATCAGTGCCCTATCTCTCTGTCCTAGATGACTATTTCCCTCCATCATCTCTCTCCTCAAGCCTCCAGGTGCCCTCCATTCACCCTCTTTACTGTGTGCTGAGGACTTGATTATGACTCCACTCACTAACAAAATAGGAGCAATCAGAAGAAAACTTCTGCACCCTCTCATCACCAAATTTAGCATCTTACTTGCACCTGTGCCACACACAGGATCTCATCTATCCTGTTACAGAAAAGCAACCGCCCCACATCCGGATGTGAGGCCAACACCACTACCAGCATGATGAAGTCCATCCCTTTTTAGCCACTTGAGAATTTGTCTCCTGCAATGATGCTCTTTCTTTCTTGTCACCAATTGCTCACGGTCTACAACATCATTTCCCAACATGCAAACATTTTCTACTCTCTATGATGTTAAAAACAGAACTAAACAAGAAACCCTAAATCCCTTTCTTGTTTCCCACATTCCTTCCATTTTCTGTACTCTGGTTTCTAGCAAAAGTTCGGAAGGAGTTTTCTGTACTCACTGCCTCTCTTCTGTCTCCTTTCATTTTCTCTAAAACCCACTCAAGTCAGGATTTTTCCCTCAGGAATTTTTCTTTTTGACAATATGATCCCCAGGTTGACAAATCCTCAGTTTCTATTTGCTCATTCCCAGCATTTCACCCAGGTTATCCTTCCCTCTTGTGGAAATATTTCTTTCATTTTCCCACAACCAGCCTAAGAAGACCTAGACATTTTATTATTCCCGGGACAGCAGATGGTATGAACTTCTTGTTTGCACCAGTTCCACTTGTCTGAAGTCCCATGAGAGTATTCACTCAGGGGCCAGCCTGACTGAATGTTGTATACACAGTGACAGTCAATATTACAGCTTCAGAATTTTGAGTTTGGAAAACCCCAAACTTTTAAAGTGGCTACTAGAAAACCTACTCAACTTTCGCCCTGAAGAGAGAGGGTCTTTGTTACCCTGATCAGGAAACAAATCTGTCCTCTGCCCAAGAGGGAGCCACTATCTCTAGCTTGCAAGGCCACTCTACAAATATCCTTGAAGTATTTTCAAAGAATATTGTTACAAGACAAGTGGAAACATCATGGAGAATTGTTTCCCAGTTGACACTGCTGCTGTCTGGAATCCTCCTCTTTCAGATACTTACATGGCTTTCTCCCTTATTTTATTCAGTTCAGTTCAGTTCGGTCGCTCAATCATGTCCGACTCTTTGCAACCCCATGAACCGCAGTACACCAGGCCTCCCCTTCCATTACCAACTCTCTGAGTCCACCTAAACCCATATCCATCGAGTCAATGATGCCATCCAGCCATCTCATCCTCTGTTGTCCCCTTCTCCTCCTGCCCTCAATCTTTCCCAGCATCAGGGTCTTTTCCAATGAGTCAGCTCTTCGCATCAGGTGGCCAAAGTATTGGAGTTTCAGCTTCAGCATCAGTTCTTCCAATGAACACCCAGGACGGATCTCCTTTAAGATGGACTGGTTGGATCTCCCTGCAGTCCAAGGGACTCTCAAGAGTCGTCTCCAACACCACAGTTCAAAAGCATCAATTCTTCGACACTCAGGTTCCTTTATAGTCCAACTCTCACACCCATAAATAACCACTGGAAAAACCATAGCCTTGACTAGATGGACCTTTGTTGGAAAGTAATGTCTCTGCTTTTTAATATGCTATCTAGGTTGGTCATAACTTTCCTTCCAAGGAGTAAGCATCTTTTAATTTCATGGCTGCAGTCACCATCTGCAGTGATTTTGGAGCCCAGAAAAATAAAGTCAGACACTGTTTCCACTGTTTCCCCATCTACCTGCCATGAAGCGATGGGATCAGATGCCATGATTTTAGTTTTCTGAATGTTGAGCTTTAAGCCAACTTTTTCACTCTCCTCTTTCACTTTCATAAAGAGGATCTTTAGTTCTTCTTCACTTTCTGCCATAAGGGTGGTGTCATCTGCATATCTGAGGTTATTAATATTTCTCCTGGCAATCTTGACTCCAGTTGTGCTTCCTCCAGCTCAGCGTTTCTCATGATGCACTCTGCATATAAGCTAAATAAGCAGGGTGGCAATATACAGCCTTGACGTACTCCTTTTCCTATTTGGAACCAGTCTGTTGTTTCATGTCCAGTTCTAACTGTTGCTTCCTGACCTGCATACAGGTGTCTCAAGAGCCAGGTCAGGTGGTCTGGTATTCCCATCTCTTTCAGGATTTTCCACAGTTTATTGTGATCCACACAGTCAAAGGCTTTGACGTAGTCAATAAAGCAGAATTAGATGTTTTTCTGGGACTCTCTTGCTTTTTCGATGATCCAGCAGATATTGGCAATTTGATCTCTGGTTCCTCTTCCTTTTCTAAAACCAGCTTGAACATCTGGAAGTTCACGGTTTTGTATTGCTCAAGCCTGGCTTGGAGAATTTTAAGCATTACTTTACTAGAGTGTGAGATGAGTGCAATTGTGCGGTAGTTTGAGCATTCTTTGGCATTGCCTTTCTTTGGGATTGGAATGAAAACTGACCTTTTCCAGTCCTGTGGCCACTGCTGAGTTTTCCATATTTGCTAGCATATTGAGTGTAGCACTTCCACAGCATCATCTTTGAGGATTTGAAATAGCTCAACTGGAATTCCATCACCTCCACTAGCTTTGTTCTTAGTGATGCTTTCTAAGGCCCACTTGACTTCACATTCCAGGATGTCTGGCTCTAGGTGAGTGATCACACCGTCATGATTATCTTGGTCATGAAGATCTTTTTTGTACAGTTCTTCTGTGTATTCTTGCCACCTCTTCCTAATATCTTCTGCTTCTGTTAGGTCCATACCATTTCTGTCCTTTTTTCGAGCCCATCTTTGCATAAAATGTTTCCTTGGTATCTATAATTTTCTTGAAGAGATCTCTAGTCTTTCCCATTCTGTTGTTTTCCTCTATTTCTTTGCATTGATTGCTAAAGAAGTCTTTCTTATCTCTCCTTGCTATTCTTTGGAACTCTGCATTCAGATGGGAATATCTTTCTTTTTCTCCTTTGCTTTTCACTTCCCGTCTTTTCACAGCTATTTTTAAGGCCTCCTCAGATAGCCATTTTGCTTTTTTGCATTTCCTTTCCATGGGGATGGTCTTGATCCCTGTCTCCTGTACAATGTCACAAACCTCCATCCATAGTTCTTCAAATCTAGTCCTTTAAATCTATTTCTCACTTCTACCGTATAGTCATAAGGGATATGATTTAGGTCATACCTGAATGGTCTAGTGATTTTCCCTACTTTCTTCAATTTCAGTCTGAATTTGTCAATAAGGAGTTCATGATCTGAGCCACAGTCTGCTTCCGGTCTTGTTTTTTCTGACTGTATAGAGCTTCTCCATCTCTGGCTGCAAAGAATATAATCAATCTGATTTCAGTGTTGACCATATGGTGATGTCCATAGGTTGAGTCGTCTTCTCTTGTGTTGTTGGAAGAGGGTGTTTGCTATGACTAGTGCATTCTCTTGGCAGAACTCTATTAGCCTTTGCCCTGCTTCATTTTGCATTCCAAGGCCAAATTTGCCTGTTATTCCAGGTGTTTCTTGACTTCCTACTTTTGCATTCCAGTCCCCTATAATGAAAAGGACATCTTCTTTGGGTGTTAGTTCTAGAAGGTCTTGTAGATCTTCATAGAACTGTTCAACTTCAGCTTCTTTGGTGTTACTGGTCAAGGTGTAGACTTGAATTACCGTGATACTGAATGGTTTGCCTTGGAAACGAACAGAGATCATTCTGCCGTTTTTGAGATTGCATCCAAGTACTAAATTTCGGACTCTTTTGTTGACTATGATGGCTACTCCATTTCTTCTAAGGGATTCCTGCCCACAGTAGTAGATATAATGGTCATCTGAGTTAAATTCACCCTTTCCAGTCCATCTTAGTTCACTGATTCCTAGAATGTCGATGTTCACTCTTGCCATCTCCTGTTTGACCACTTCCAATTTGCCCTGATTCATGGCCCTAACATTCCAGGTTCCTATGCAATATTGCTCTTTACAGCATCGAATCTTGCTTCTATCACCAGTCACATACACAGCTGGGTATTGGTTTTGCTTTGGCTCCATCTCTTCCTTCTTTGTGTAGTTATTTCTCCACTGATCTCCAGTAGCATATTGGGCACCTACTGACCTAGGGAGTTAATCTTTCAGTGTCCTGTCTTTTTGCCTTTTCATACTGTTCATGGGGTTCTCAAGGCAAGAATACTGAAGTGGTTTGCCATTCCCTTCTCCAGTGGACTACATTCTGTCAGACCTCTCCACCATGACCCGTCCATCTTGTGTGGCCCCACACAGTATGGCTTAGTTTCACTGAGTTAGACAAGGCTGTGGTCCATATGATCAGATTGGCTAGTTGTCCGTGACTGTAGTTTCAGCCTGTCTGCCCCCTGATCCCCTCTCTCAGTGCCCACCGTCTTACCTGGGCTTCTCTTACCTTGGACTCGAGTTCTCTCTTCATAGCTGCTCCAACAAAGCTCAGCCGCAGCCCCTTACCTCAGACTCACGGTAGCTCCTCTTGGCTGTCGTCCCTGATCTCGGGCCTGGGGTAGCTCCTCTCGGCCACTGCCCCTGACCTCGGGCCCAGTGTCACTCCTCTCGGCCACTGTCCCTGACCTCGGGCCTGGGGTCGCTCCTCTCGGCCACCGCCCCTGACCTCGGGCCCGGGGTCGCTCCTCTCGGCCACCGTCCCTGACCTCGGGCCCGGGGTCGCTCCTCTCGGCCACCATCCCTGACCTCGGGCCCGGGGTCGCTCCTCTCGGCCACCGTCCCTGACCTCCAGCCCAGGGTAGCTGCTCTCGGCCGTGCTCAGTGCACCGCCGCAGATCTCTGTTTAAATGTTACCTTTCCTGACCACCCTATCTCTCCCCCATCTTCTTTTCTTTGTGGCCCTCGCTCTGTCTGACATATGAGTTTAATGTCAGATTGGCTACCTGCCCTACTAAAATGCAAGCTTCAGGGTGTCCAGAAGTTTGTTTTGTTTACTGTTGATTCCACAGCTCCTGGATTAGTAACTGACAGAGAGGTGATCACTAAATAGTTGTTAAATGAAATGAACATCTGAATAATTCTGCTTAGTAACCCTACCCAGTGTCTCAGTTTTTTTAAAATAAATCACTTTGGTGCCATCTCCATGCAAGGAAGTAAGATTTTTAAAGTTATATTATTTCAATATAAAAAATAAGTAGCTTAACCGCAAAGAGCATGTGAATGCACTCAGTTTGCACAAAAGAAAATAATTTGTTAATATGTCCCTCTGTGAATGATGAGTGTTCTCTGGACCTTTTGTGACAATAAAGGGAAGTGTATAATATATGTTAGACTGATTTCCAACAAAAGTGGCTAACGTATTAGAAAGCCTTAAATCTCTAAGAAAAGCTTCATTTATCAGGAAAATTTACTGACATGAAATATAAGTCTATGTGATTATCTTGGTTAATTAATGAGCTGTTAGAACACTGAATTATCTCGTTCAGTCCTTGACAGAACTTACTAAAAATAAACAGAATGCCTTTGCTCTAATCTAGCTTTGCAGCTAAGTTAAAAAAATGCACATAAAATTGATTCACATAATTTCCACTGAGGGCTGATATGCATAGAAGCTATGTGTCCTATCCACTGGATCCTTAGCAAGTATCTTTTTTTTACTTTTAAAAAGTCTATGTCCTTCTACATGATTTAGTTTAAGACCCAGGTTCCAATCCCCCTCAGATGCTTTGTCAATTGACCTAATTTGCTTTATCTGATTTTTCACGTGCCACTCAGCAGTCATTTCATCCCAAGACCAGATCTAAGCTGACTTCTAAATTCCCAAGCTTATTGTTTTTTTTTTTTTTTTTTATTTTTTCCAGTTGAGTTAGCTAGGTGTGAAGCTGATGAGCTTAAACCCACTGTACACTAATTCTTCAATGGATTAGGAGCTCAGGAATGGAGGATACTTTATCAGCAGCAAGCCAGGAAGCAGAGCACCAGGACCCTTGCCTGCATTGCTGATTGAATCATCTATGTGCCTGGACAGCAGGCAGGCCGATTTCAGGCCACCATATGGGTGTGAGGCCTGGCTGTGTTCTTCTCCCAGACTTTCCTCTGGGTGCTAATTGCTTTAGTGAGAGAGACTGTGCAAAGCAATTAAACAGCCCCTTTCTCCCACAGTCCTAGTTCTCAGAAGGTAGGGGCTGGAGAGGGCTCCTGCTCGCCCAGTAGGTTGCAAATTGCTCAGAGTGAATAAATACATTTGTTCACTTTTCAAACTGTGACCAGCCACCTGGTCTCTTGTGCTGCTCTCAGAGCAGAGAAGGCAGATGACGGGCTCCTCGTTGCTGAACTCCAGCCTATAAAAATGCTTCACCGAGCTCTGAGCTATTTTTGCAAGGACATCTGTTGCCAAAAAAGAATTTTAATTAAGCAAAAACACATCTCTGTTTTGTCCATGGCAAGGAGGCTTGTGAAAGCTTTCTTGTCTCAGATGAATGCTAAATCTGGAGAAATGGAAGCCTTAAGGTATTTTGTGAGGGATATTTTGCTGCTCAATTTGAGGGACACAACAGATTTTCCATGGGAAAGAAATTATTGGAAGTGCGTGTTTGTGCTTTTCAAAATAAATCTCAGCCTGCATTAATAATTAATTGTACGTAATATAATCTGACATGTTACCCCATGGTTTGATAAAGTCGAAAGCTATTTCCACAAGGCAACTTGCCAGTTCTTTTGCACTCGTCCAGTCTTCTTCCCAGGTGATATTCATCATTTTAACATCAAGCTTCCAGAATACCACATTAACACATAAATTAGAGGACCTGATGCTATGCTGGCTGTTATAACTAGTCCAGATAAAATGGTCCAATCAGGAAGGAGAAAAAAAAGTAAAATGATCAACAGAATCAGAAATCAGGTTGTAGACATTAATACTGCATAAGTTGGTTAAGATGTGATGGGGGAGGGGAGGCAGTCCTTCTCTAGTTTTCATAAATGAAATTATCCTGAGTATTTTTTTCCTCTTCAAATATCGACATAATGCCAGATACAAATCCCTCAAATATGAAACTGATTCTGTAACCATATACCTTCAAATCCCTTAAGTGCCTTTAGGGGCACCCTCTCTGGCCGCACAAGCATATTAGACAGGCTGATTATAAGAGGGCATTTTCAAGTAGCAGGTACCAAGGGGGATTGCTGGGTGGCGTTGGGGGATGAATTCCCTGATAATATTAATCATTTTTGGCCACTTCTATTATTGGTCAGGATCACTCATTTACCCTCTTGGAGGGTGAAGAAAGAAAATCATCTAGGTGAAGGCAGTAAGGAGCTCATATTTCTACACAATAGGATCTTTGCAGACAGGAATCTAACCTTTACATTAGGGACTGAAATACAGAATCCCATGCTGGACATCACACTTAGAATGTTCCTTTCTATTCTGGAAACTTTCTGACAATTCAAAGTTACTTCTGGGGGTTTATCCTTCATTGATAGGAGAGGGGGTGTAAGATTAACCCTCTCCTGTTCCTTCTTTTCAACCATGTTATGCAAATCTTTCCCACTGTGTTTCTATTCCAGCATACTATTTTGTATTGTTTCCATTACGGTTTTTTGTTGTTGTTGTTGTTCTTTTGTTTTTAAGTTTTCCTTTTCCAATAGTGACTTTTTTGTTTGTGATTACTAGGGTTGCCCCATCCTGTAGCTCTTAACAAGATTAATTACTCTAATGAATACGTGATATTAAAAATAGAGCATGAATCTGTCAGGTCCTGGTCCCTGTACCTAAGTATTTATAGAATTTTTAGAAATACACATGTGTATCTATCTATCTATATACACATAAACTTATGCTGTGTGCATGCTAGGTTGCTTCAGTCGTGTCTGACTCTTTGCGACCCTATGGATCATAGCCCACTAGGCTCCTTTGTCCATGGGATTCTTGAGGCAAGAACACTACAGTGGGTTACCATGCTCTCTTCCAGGTGATCTTCCTGATCCAGGGAATGAAGCCACATCTCTTATGTCTCTTGCATTGGCAAGTGGACTCTTTACCACTAGCACCACCTCGGAAGCCACACACACACCTATGTTGCTCACTAATTCTTTCAAGACACTCATTTTGTAATGATTTGTCTGTGGGTAGTGGTAGTAAGTGATAGCTGCTTTTGTATATGTAATCTAAATTTGGCTTTCAACTTAGTTTTCTTTGGGTTCTAGGCTTGCCATCTCCTTGTTTTTATTAGTGAACACATTTTTGGTGTCAGTAAGAGAATCCAGTGAAAACCAGATTAAGAAGAAAAGGAAATTTATTAGTTGGTAATACTGCCAAGTTTCATGTTAAAGATTTCAGAAACTGCCAGAGCCAAGGCCTCCATCAATGTCATTGGAACCCAGTCTGTTCCTCTATATGTTTTCCTCTACAGTGCCTTTTTACTCAGGCAGGTGTTTCTATACAATGCAGCTCCTGCCTTAGCTTGCTTTTGAAGAGCTTTCTTCCCGATAATTCTAGCAAAGGGCTAGACTCTCAGCACCATAGTCAGGGCACAAATTGGTGTGTACTGCCTAGATTTGTATCCTGACTCTACCACCTACAAGCTTTTGATGTCTGGAAGGACACTAATACTTTGTCCTTAAGTTCCCTCATCTGCAAATTGAAGATAATAATAGTGTCTAATTGTAGGTGTGTTGAGAGTATTAAATAAGTTTAATATATATACCAAGCACATAACAAGTTTTAACAATTAATAGTAATAAATGTTAATTATAATTATGAATAATGCCATCCATGAAGCTTATTACTATGGCCAGGGCATAAAATACATTCACTGGCTTGACCTGAGTCATGTATCTTCTCTCGAGATTGGGATGAGATCTTCTCCCACTTAAGCCATGAAGATTTATAATGAGATAAGGATAATTTGCCTGTCTCTTATAAGACAAGGGAAGGGATACCAAGAATCTTAGTAATTTATACAACTAGCTTAGGTACTCTAAAATATTGGTTTTGTTTGGAATATAATCAAGCAAAATGGTGGAGGCAAAATTGTTTTTGAAATAAGAAAGCACAATGAAAATGTGGTTGTGTCAATGACTTCACAGTTGTGAATCCTAAAAGCACAGCAGATATGGTCCCTCTTATGCAGTTCACCATATTATTGAGAACACAGATATTTAGGTACCTCAAAGAACCAACATGAGTTCAACAAAAAACAAGGGCAAAAGAAAAATGTATAAATTAATTATGGCCAGGTTGGCAATTATTAAGAAATCAGAGTACCTAGTTGTAATCATTAAAGTTTTATTAAAAGAAATCATTTTCTGATGGAGGTCTGAAGCCACAGTATAAAGCAATATTAAACTACTAAGCCCCCCAAATAATTTTTCTATGTCTCCATGATACTGAACTCAAGAGATCTATTGTTGAATTGAATCCAAATTAAAGAAACAATTCAACCACTTACCCAACCATCGAAACACTACCTGGCTTATGCATTGTGGGCACTTTCCTCAGCTAAGTCACAGAATTTAGCCTTGTCACTCTCTTTTAAGGAGTGATCCCAAGATCACACGGGGAAGGCAATGGCACCCCACTCCAGTACTCTTGCCTGGAAAATCCCATGGATGGAGGAGCCTGGTAGGCTACAGTCCATGGGGTCGCTAAGAGTCGGACACGACTGAGTGACTTCACTTTCCCTTTTCCCTTTCATGCACTGGAGAAGGAAATGGCAACCCATTCCAGTATTCTTGCCTGGAGAATCCTAGGGACGGCGGAGCCTGGTGGGCTGCCGTCTATAGGGTCGCACAGAGTCGGACACGACTGAAGCAACTCAGCAGCAGCAAGATCACACCAATCCTTTCCAAAACCTCAGTATCTTTGGGAATAGTGGAATAAAAGATGAGAGGCATTTGTCTTCATTTTCAGTGGTAGTTTTTCACCCTTTATCTTATTTATGTGTCTTCATGTATTACAGGTGACTTGTCCTTTCATTTTCTGAATACATGATAATAAATAAAAGGGAAAGTTAATGTTTTACTGATGGACCATGCTTATTAATGTCCGTTTGAATGCAGACTGTTTAGCTATTGATATAGTAAGTCAATCAACATTATCTTTCTGAAAACTTGTGCTAAAAACGAATGCCCATCTCCTTGTAAATATAACTCAGTACAAACATGGTGGGTTCTTAAATGATTGGTTTATCACAAAAACATATAAAGAATACAGAATACAACATGATACTCAGGCCCTGCCCTTTGCAACAGTGAATGTTTAGTCACTTTGGAGGAGCTGTTAAAGCCACTACGTAATTACAGTCTCTAGTTATACTTTTTTGTGTGTAGTTTTATTGTTATAAGATAGCATCTGTTCTCCTTTTCATCCATATAGTAATAATGTAAGGTAAATAGAAGCAGCAACTATGCCAAGAGATAGCTTCTGGGAGATCATCAACTGTACCCATAAAGGCTCTCAAAAAACAAGCATGCTCAGTAAAAAAAAAAAAAAAAAAGTGTATTTTCCATATAAATACATGCTCTATTAAAGCCCCTCTGTAAATCACCCCAAATTAACTTTCCATATAAATAAGAAATAGTGTCTTACCTATGTACACTTGGTTTTAAGACAGATTTCCTAGACTTTCAGTTCTAATCTGATAACTCATCACTGCCCCTTAGAAATTGTGGAGCTACTATTGGATAAAAGCAGATAGTATAATAATCACTATAATGCTAGAGAATCTGGGGCAGACTTGTGCAGACTCAAATGGGGACTTCTCTATTCTAGCTACATGATTGCTAAATGTATAGGTGCTTAGGAAAGGATGCTGTAGTTTGGTTTAGAAAATGATAGTATGAAAAACAGGATATTTAAGACATTATCTAGCTGCCTGTGGGATTAAGCTGTGGGTGGAATTTTGAGCCAAGTTCCTGGAGGATGTGATCTTATCAAAATTCAGATAAGGGTTTTCAGACTTCCAGAATGGTGGGATAAAGACCTACAAAATTTATTCCTCCATAAAAACAACAAGAACACTGCAAAAGTTATCAAAATCAAGTTTTTTTCAGAACTCTGGAAATTAACCAAAGGCTTGAGACAATCTGCAGAGTGTTTATTGATGAAATCCAGCTGAATCTTGGTAAAAACAATAACCTTTGTGAAATTTTAACTTGTCCTATTCTAATCTCTCTTTCCCTAGTTCCATAGTAGTTTTGAAAGCCAACAGCTCTGCAATCACTATAGCCACAAAAATAGCAGCCTAATAGCCAGAGGAGAGAGAGTTTCAAGCTCCTTCAAAGCCTCATTCCCAAGTAAATTTTTTTATTTGAAGTTCATGGGGGCCTCTGAAATTCACCACTTGCAGGGCTTGTCTTTATTGATCTGCTTTAGGGCTTACTCATTGCAAACAGCCTTTCTTTTGGGTCATTTGGCAAAGACAGTCGGTAGCAATTGTTTAAATTTGCAGCTGCCTGAGATGGCCATAACTGTTCGACAAACAAGAAGCTGACCAAAAGACTTAAGAAGCTGAATAATGAGCTGTCCAGAGGGAGCTCTGAAAAACTATAACATGCTTCTGATAGCCTAGAAGGACATATGTACGTATAGAGCTGAATAAACTTCACTTATTCAGAAAATATCTGAGATGTTATTAGTCTCCCACCTCTGACTGAACTTGAAGTGCTGCACAAGCAGAAAATGGAAGTTAAGGCAGAGTTAGACCTGCCTCCTGGAATGTTAGAAGCATATCTCAACACACCCATGTGCCACCTCTCAGCAAAGGTTGAGAGACTAATTGATCCAAAGCATTTAAAAATACTCTGTCAAATAATTAGCTGACCATTAAGCAGACCACAGAAACTTCAGTGGCCCCACATGTTAAAGATTTCAGACTTTAAAGAACTAGTTGAGAAAAGTTAGTAGGCAAAAAAATAGCAACTACAACAAACAGCAGTAAGGAAAAAACTCTGGTAGGATTGATCTAATATAGAGTTGTCACTTTATATTATTTCCAATGTCCAGTTTTTAATGAGAAATTATCATTCAAAGGGAAGAACTAAGTAATTATGGCCCAGCCATACACAGGAAAAAAAAAGCAGCAAATAGAGAATGTCTCTAAGGAAGTCTTGACATTAAATTTATCAGAAAAAAGTGATTTAAATCAACTACTATAACTATGCTCAAATAACTAAAGGAAACCATGTATAAATAACTAAAGGAAAGGAGGAAAGTATGAGAATGACATCTTGCCAGTAGAGAATATCAATAAAGAGAAATTATTTTTTAAAAATTCTACATTTGAAAGATAGTACAATAATTGAAAGAAAAAAAAAGTCACTGGAAGGGCTCACCAGTGATTTAAACCAACTAAAAACCTTAATCTGCAAAACAAAGAAGTTCAACAAACTCCAAGTAGGATAAATTTAAAAAAAACAAAAGAACAACAACAAAAAAAACTTACACCTAGACATAAAGTCATCAAAAGTCAAAGACAAAGAGAATTTTGAAAGCAGTAAGAGAGAAGGAACTTACATGTACAAGGGATCTCAGTAAAGCTAATAGCTAATTTCTTATAGACAACCTTGTGAAGTGATATATTCAAAGTGCTAAAAGAGAAAAACTGTCAACCAAGAATTCTATATCCAACAAAACTATCCTTCAAAACCTTGGGAGAAATTATGTTATCCCCAAATAAGCAAACTTTGAGAGAATTTCTGTTTAGCTGATATGACCTACAAGAAATTCCTTCAGGCTGAAGTGAAAGGGCACTCTTAAGTAGCTCAAATCTACTTGGAGAAACAAAGAGCACTAGGAAGTGTAACTGTGGAAAATATAAAAGACAACATGAGTGTATTTTTCTTCTCTAATCTTATTTTACAATAGTCACATAAAAAATTAACTATAAAACACTATTGATGGGCTTATGATGAATAAAGGTCTTGTTTGGCTAATAATAATAACAGGAGGTATTTAGGAGCAAAGATTTTTGTATACTTAAATTGACACTAATATGAGCTAGACTGTTCTAAATTAAGATGTCATTGGTAATACCTAGGGAAATCACTGAATAAAGCTAAATATATGTATGCTGCTGCAAAGTCGCCTCAGTCATGTCCGACTCTGTGCGACCCCATAGACGGCAGCCCACCAGGCTCCCCCGTTCCTGGGATTCTCCAGGCAAGAACACTGGAGTGGGTTGCTGTTTCCTTCTCCAATGCATGAAAGTGAAAAGTGAAAGTGAAGTTGCTCAGTCGTGTCCCACTCCTAGCGACCCCACGGACTGCAGCCTACCAGGCGCCTCTGTCCATGGGATTTTCCAGGCAAGAGTACTGGAGTGGGGTGCCATTGCCTTCTCCAATATATATATATATACAATATATACATATATTGTATATATATATATACAATATATACATATATTATATATATACAATATATATACATATATTATATATATAATATATATATGATAAAAGAAATTACACAAGAATTAAAATGGTACATTAGAAATATTTATCTGATATAAAATAAGGCAATAATGAAGAAATAGAGCAATAAACAAAATGAGCCATAGAAAACAAGATGTCACCTGCAAAGTTTTTTTTTTTAATCAGCAATGAAAGAAAATGAAAGTGTGTTACACATTGCAATTACAAGTCAGAGACTGGAAGAATGGATAAAAACACATTATTTAACTGTGTGCTGTATACAAGAGAAAATTTAGATTCAAAGAAAAACATGAATTGAAAATAAAAGGATTGAAAAAAGGATATATCATGCAAAAAGAGCTATATTAAGATTAGACAAAATAGAACTTGTGACTGAAGTTACTTGAAACAATGAAAGACATAATGAAGAAAGTTAATCCACTTGGGAAAAAAGTCACAGTTATAAACATACATACACTTAACAGCAGAACCACAAAATACACAAAGCAGAACTGATACAACTGAAAGGAGAAATGGATCATTCAACAACAATTTCTGAAGACTTCAGTATCTCAATTTCAGTAGCTTGACGAGCAAATAAAACAATGCTTGATATCATTAGACATTAGGCCAATAAAAACCACAAAACCATATTGAGGAAGAATTCTGGGAAGTTTTTTGAGTATAAACACCAGGAATCCATCTCACCACTTAGACAAAAATTGCACTGACAGAATCTGACTGACGTAACTATTTTGGAGCTCTGGAGTTTTTTTAAAACCTTGCAGATTCTAAAGGAAGTCTTGGTCAGTAAATAATGGTTAATTTTGGTCAATTTCAATTCTTAGCATGGTAGCAATCACCTGTCTCCTGCTCATAGTCCCATGGCGTGCAGCTGTACATGCATTCCTGGAGCAGGTTGCCCACAACTAGTGGAAGCCAGAGTTTACAGATTATATTGAGGATCTGTTCTCTGATAATTGATTAGCACTTCTGATTTAGGAGGTGCAGATATAGAGCTGGGTAGCCATTGTTCAAACCTCTCCCTGCTCAGCTGAGTAATTCCAGGAGACTTAAAGAACTGGTGTACTTTTTACTCCCTTTATTTTTCTCTTTTCTCATTTCATGTGTCACATATTTAAGGACTAAAACATGCCAAATAGAACAGGAAATTTAGAAAGTCACTGTGCTTATCTAGGGAAATGCATAATCTCAGAAAAGACTTGAGAAAACCTTAAGTTCATACTTTAGGTGGGTCCCCAGCTCAGAGACCCCCGCCTCCTCCCCCCACACAACAATAAACAAAACAAAATAAAAATAAAACGGTAAACTCTAGGGAAGGGGAATAATTGAATCTCTAGTTACTACATTATAAGAATCACAGGTCTAGTTTTCAACAACAATAACAAAAAAATCACAAGGCATGAAAGAATAGAAAAGTAAGGTTTTTCAAAAAAAAAAAAAACAAAACAGAAAATGACCCTAAGAAAGACCAGATGGTTGACGTAGTAGACAGAGCTTTAAACAACTATTTAAAATGATTTTCAGTTAAGTTCAGTTCAGTCGCTCAGTCATGTCTGACTCTTTGTCTTTCACTTTCATAAAGAGGCTTTAGTTCTTCTTCGATTTCTGCCATAAGTGTGGTATCATCTGTGTATCTAAATTTCTCCCAGCAATCTTGATTCCAGCTTGTGTTTCATCCATCCCAACATTTCACATGATGTACTCTGCAAAGAAGTTAAATAAGCAGGGTGATAATATACAGTCTTGACATACTCCTTCCCCAATTTGGAACCAGTCTGTTGTTCCATGTATGGTTCTAACTGCTGCTTCTTGACCTGCATACACATTCCTCAGGAAGCAGGTAAGGTGGTCTGGTATTCCCATCTCTCGAACAATTTTCCACATTTTGTTGTGATCTGCACAGTCGAAGGCTTTGGTGTTGTCAATAAAGCAGAAGTAGATGTTTTTCTGGAACGCTCTTGATTTTTTGATGATCCAAAGTATATTGCCAATTTGATCTCTGGTTCCTCTGCCTTTTCAAATCCAGCTTGAACATCTGGATGTTCACTCTTCACATACTCTTTACACCTGGCTTGGAGAATTTTGAGCATTACTTTGCTAGCATGTGAGATGAGTGCAATTGTGTGGTAGTTTGAGCATTCTTTGGCATTGCCTTTCTTTGGGATTGGAATGAAAACTGACCTTTTCCAGTCCTGTGGTCACTGCTGAGTTTTCCAAATTTGCTGGCATATTAAGTACAACATTTTCATAGCATCATCTTTTAGGACTTGAAATAGCTTAACTGGAATTCCATCACCTCCACTAGCTTTGTTCATAGTGATGCTTCCTAAGGCCCGCTTGACTTCACATTCCAGGATGTCTGGCTCTAGGTGAGTAATCCCACCATTGTGGTTATCTGAGTCATGAAGATCTTTTTTGTACCGTTCTTCTGTGTATTCTTGCCACCTTTTCTTAATATCTTCTGTTTCTGTTAGGTCCATATCATTTCTGTCCTTTATTTTGGCCATCTTTACATGAAATATTCCCTTGGTATCTCGAATTTTCTTGAAGAGATCTCTAGTTTTTCCCATTCTATTGTTTTCCTCTATTTCTTTGCATTGATCACTGAGAAAAGCTTTCTTATTCCTCTTTGCTATTCTTTGTGACTCTGCATTCAAATGGGTATATCTTTCCTTTTCTCCTTTGCCTTTCACGTCTCTTCTTTTCTCAGCTGTTCGTAAGGCCTCCTCAGACAACCATTTTGCCTTTTTGCATTTCTTTTTCTTGGGGATGGTCTTGATCACTGCCTCCTGTACAATATTATGAACCTCCATCCATAGTTCTTCAGGCACTCTGTTTATCAGATCTAATCCCTTGAATCTATTTGTCACTTCCACTGTATAAGCATAAGAGATCTGATTTAAGTCAAACCTGAATGGTCTAGTGGTTTTCACTACTTTCTTCGATTTAAGTCTGAATTTTGCAAGAAAGACAATTGTAAAATTGTTATTTCTGCCATAAGGATGGTATCATCTGTATTTTTGAGGTTATTGATATGTCTCCCAGCAATCTTGATTTCAGTTTGATTCCAAATGTAAAAAACTATTGTAGAAGACATTTAAAGAGCTAAAAGAAGACATGGAACATGGACAAAGTCAAGAAAATATGATGTATGAGAAAAATGGAAATATCAATGAAGAGACAAAAACATAAAAAGGAACCAAGAAAGAAATTGTGGATATGGTAAGTTACAATAATTGAAATGAAGAAGCTACTACCGAGATTCAAAAACATAGTTGAGTAGATAGAAGGAAGAAAAAGAGAATTTGAACATAGGGCAGTTGAAATTACTGAGTCTAAGGAATAGAAAAAAATAGATTGAAGGAAAATTATAAGAGCCTGAGGGATCTGTGAGATGCCATCAAATCAAGTAACATACATATTGTGAAAGTTCCAGAAGGAAAAGAGAGAGAGAGAAATTATTTGAAGAGATAATTGCTGAGAATTTCCCATGTTTTGTGAAATACATGGATATAGGCACCCAAGAGGCTCAACCAACTTCAGATTTGATAAACTCAAAAAGATCCCATCTGGAGCACAGTATAATCAAAAATTTGAGAGTCAGAGAAAGAGAGAATTTTGAAAGCAGCAAAAAACAAGTGAGTTGTCACACTCAAATGATTCCTAGTAAGATTATTAGCAGATTTCTCATTAGGAACTTGAAGGGCAGAAGGAAATGTGTTGATATATTGAAAATGCTGAAGAAAGAATTTTATCAACCAAGAATCCTGTATCTGGGAAACTGTCCTTCAACATGAGGGTGAAGTTAAGACAGTCCCAGATAAACAAGAATTGAGGGAGAATTACAAGAATTACTCCTAGACTTACCCTACAGGAAATGCTAAAAGGAATCCTTCAAATGGAAATAAAAGGACATTAGGCTATAATTTGAAGCCATAAAAAGAAATGAAGATTTTTGCTAAAGGTAGATACACAAACAATCATACTATGGTTTGAATTTACATGTTGAAATTCTAATACCTAATGTGATATTAATAGTATTAGAAGGTTGGGCCTTTGGGCAGTGATTAGGTCATCAGGGCAGAGCCCTCATAATGAAATTAACACCCTTATGAAAGAGGCCTGAGAGATCTCTCATCCCTTCCACAATGTGAGGTCACGGTGAGAAGACACTATGAACCAGGAAAAAGGCCTTCACCAGAATGTGACCATGAAGTCACCTTGATCTTGGACTTCCAATTTCCAGAACTGAGAAAAGTAAATTTCTGTTATTTATATACTGTCTAGTCTGTGGCATTTTATTGTAGCAGTCAGAATGGACTAAGACAAATTATAAAAGTTAGTTTTATTGTAACTTTGGTTTGTAACTCCATTTTTTTTTCTTCATGATTTGAGATGAATTCATATAAAAACAATCTTTAGTCTATGTTTCAGACATAGATATAATTTTGTGACATCAACAACTCAAAGGAGTAGGAAAGTAGCTGTATAGGAGCAGAGGATTTTTTTCATATTGTCATTAAGTTGGTACAAATGTAAATTTGACTGTTGTAACTTAAAGATGTTAAATGTAATTCCCATGGTAACCATACACACACACACAAGCTCAGCTAGAGGAGTCAAATGTAGAGAGACAGAATGGGTAGAGTTTTAGTTTTGAAAGTTGAAAATTTTTCTCGGGATGGATAGTGGTGGTGATTACACAATATGAATGTATTTAATGCCCCTGAACTATACATTTAAAAGTGGTAAAAATGATAATTATGTGTTTATGTATATTTTATCACAATTTAAAAAGCACAAAAATGCATCAAGATATTCATAATTACTAGGATAGATAAAATGAAAAAGACAACGTGTTAGTAAGGATGCAGAGAAGTTGAATCCTTCTTACATTCTTGGTAGATTTATAAGATGGTTCAACCACTTTGGGAAGGGCTTCCCTTGTGGCTCAGCTGATAAAGAATCTGCCTGCAATGTGGGAGACCTGGGTTTGATCCCTGGGTTGGGAAGATCTCCTGGAGAAGGGAAAGGCTACCCACTCCAGTATTCTGGCCTGGAGAATTCCATGGACTGTATAGTCCATAGGGTCCACGGGGTGTATAGTCCATGGGGTCTCAAAGAGTCGGACACAACTGAACGACTTTCACACTCACTCACTCAACCACTCTAGGAAACAATTTGTTCCTCAAAATGTCAAACATAAAATTACCATATGATATAGAAATTCCATAATTTTTGATTATATAATCAACAGAATTGAAGACAATGTCCACACAAAAGCCTGTCATGGTTGTTCAGAATAACATTGGTCATAATAGTCAAATAATGGAAATGACCCAAATGTACATCAGCTGACAAAATTGATAAACTATATGTGGTACATCTATAAAATGTATTATTGCCCAGCCATAAAAATGAATGACATACTGATACATGCTATAGTAAGGATGAACCTTGAAAGCATTATGCTAAGGCAAAGAAAGACTATATTATATGATTCTATTTATATGAAATGTTCCTAATAATAAATTCTATAAAAATAGGAGGTAAATTATTAGTTGTGAGGGGATTCTGAGGAAAAAAGTGGGGAGTAATTCTAATAAGCAGGGTATCTTCTTGTGGTGATGAAAATTTTCCAGATTTAGATAGTGCTAATCATTCCACTTGTGGTTCAGCTGGTAAAGAATCCACCTGCAATGTGGGAGACCTGGGTTTGATCCCTGGATTGGGAAGATCCCCTGGAGAAGGGAACAGCTAGCTACCCATTACAATATTCTGGCCTGGAGAATCCCATAGACTGTATCATCCATGGGGTCACAAATAGTCAGACATGACTGAGCACTTTCAATCATTGCACTACTTTGTGGATATACTAAAAAAAAAAAAGCTTAATTTTACACTGAAACAGTGTAGATTTTATGGTTTGTGAATTATATCTCAATGAAGCTGCTATTAAGAAAAGATTAACAGGAGACAGAATTTCGCTGTTAGTTCTTGTAACGAGGCAACATTGGCTGATGAAACAACCTGTGATGTCTGTAACCTAGTAAACAGTGGTATTTATTTTCCACTATGAAAATGATTATAGTTCCAATAGAGTAATTCCATAAATTATTAAAATAGTTTCTCCCTCCCCCCCGCCCCGGGATGTGTTTCACTGATGGTTCTTATTGCATAAGTGAGCACAGATTTTCTTAAGTTACACAACGAACCCTTTCAACCACATCTGAAACAGGGCTTGTCAGGGGCAAAAATGAAAATGTAGGCCTATCACGGTGAATTACCAGACTGAGCCAGGTACACCTCTTGTTTGGTATCTATTCTCTCACACACCCATTTCTCAATAAGCATTTTCAGAGTTGAGAGAGAATTCTCTGAACCAGTCCAAGTCCTTGCTTCTCAGAGAAAACATCTTAAATTCTCCTTCTATTTTTCCTGGCATCATAGTATGATTCCTATCTTGGGGAGTATAATACTGTGTGTGCCAATTCCTAACAACTTTTAAAGTATTGAGGAGAAATAAAGGTCTTGGCAGGAGAATCTGCAAGTGTAGTATTGGACCCTGAAAGATACTAGGATGGGTTCAGTGAAAAGAAGGTAAGTCAAGAACTATACATAGTCCTTCTTACCATGAGCCTAGAAGTGGACCACACACTTCTCTGGCTTTTCTCCTTGGTGATACTGTGCTTCCCAAGGGTAGTCAGCACGTATTTAAGCAGCATGAAGATACAAGTTTGTTTGAAAGTCAGTTTGGACACTATTTCATGTTGCAGTTTTGTTACAAGTTATGTTTGTCTTGTAACTTTCTAAATTTTTTCTTAAGCATTTCTTAATCCACTGTTCAACTAAAAAATGGAAACAACAGTGAAGTTGTTCCAGATTTTTGTTTATAAGAATTTTATGGGCATAAAAATTCTTTTCAAATTGATGCCCATCTCCTGATTTTCTTAAAAAGTATTTCTGTGTCTTTTAAAATAAATAATTGACATTCGAATTCAGTGGGCTGGATAGAATTGAGCCATCATGGAGTTTGTATGTACTGGCTCATCACTGTGATCAAAATTCTGCCATTAATTTTCCTGTGAGGTTAGAGAAAATAATGCAAGGTTCCAAATAATTATAATTATAGCCAGAGTTAAAGAGCTTAAACCCTAGACTTCTACTTACTGAGTTACTACTAGTGGAGTTCTTGAAAGGTAACATATAAGATCTTGAAGGCTGACATTGCCAGGCCAATAGCAGCAGGTAAATATAAGCAGCCATAGTATAAGCAAAGGTGAATGAGTATGGATTAGAAACATATGCAAGAGGAAGGATTGAAGCTAAATTATACATGATCTTGTGTATGGTCAGGAATCCATGAGAAGGGAGATCTCAGGACAGAAACATGAATTGACTAATAGAAATCCAGGATGAACTCTATGCAGTGCTGGGGGAGAATAGTCTAAGGGCAGGAAAATAGAGGTGAAGATGCAAAGTATAATCAGGAGTTAACTGCAGGTAAAGCTAGATGAAAATCTAGGCATGATTGTTACAGGTCAGCAAAACCTGGAAGCAGATTCTGAGAAGGCAGATAGAACACATAACATAAAGGGATAATTGGTTAACTCCACTGAGATCTATCCCTGTTTCAGTGGGAATCTATGAGATTGAGTGTGAGAATCAAGGCTGTCATTTCCTTCAGTATTACCATCATCAGCATCATTGTCACTGCCATCACCAGAATGTCCGGTATTTATCAGTGGCTTCTTTACATTCCAGGAACTAAGAATTTACATACATTGTTTAATTCTTCTAACAGTTATATCCTCTTAATTTGGGGCTTCCCAGGTGGTGCTAGTGGTAAAGAACCTGCCTGCCAAAGCAGGAGATATAAGAGACGTGGAGTTTGATTTCCAGGTTGGGAAGATCCTCTGGAGAAGGGCACGGCAACCCACTCCAATATTCTTATCTGGGGAATGCCATGGACAGAGGAGCCTGGCAGGCTACAGCCCATGGGGTCGCAAAGAGTTGGACACAACTGAAGCAACTTAGCACACACGCACACGTCCTTAATTTTATTATTTCATTTTCATATTAACAACAACAACAGCAAAACAATTAATGCTCAGAAAAGTTAGATCCCTTGCTCAAAGGCATATGGGCAGTAAATAAAAAAAGCTAGCATTCAAGATCTACTCTATTATCTGGGTTTTTAAAAACCAGACTCTTTGTCTCCAAGGACAGAGGAGGCTGGTGGGCTACAGTCCATGGGGTCACAAAGAGTTGGACATGACAGAGAGACTAACACACTTTCTGTCTCTAATAGCGTCTCTTTCCCGTTGATATGAGAATGGACAATATGCAGTGGGAGCTGGATAAAATCTTATCTTACCCTTGTCTCAGGTAGTCATGGAGTGTGATTTATAGATGAAGGGTAGAATTTCAGGGAAAGAACTGACCCACTATAACAAGCAAACAGAGCTTGTCCTGTTCATTAGATATCATAGCCACACAGCTGTATCCTGAGTCTGTGTATGTGGAGAGGGGGAAGTATTTTTAACTATGTCTCAAGCTCGGAGAGTGGAACTGGCAGGGTCCTCAGAGATTTCCTAGCCCAACTCTCTTGCTCTATTAGATGACCTCCAAACTTTATTCCATTGGCAAACAGAAGCCTCTCCCAGCCTTTCCTAACTCCAAAGCCCATAGGCCTAGAGAGTTTCTCTTTCTTAGGAGATTCACGACATTTCCCGCTGTGGCTATAAGAGCACTGGCTGGATTTTGTTATGGGTTACTGTTCACAGTTCTCTCTTTTCCCATCATTATTGGGGCTGCAGGCGATCCAAGGTCAGAAGTTCTGTTCTAATCTTTTTTTTCTCAATACCTATTACCTAATGCAGAGGGAGTGTAGTTACCAAAATGTACTGAATTGAGTTTCATATTTGACTAAACTAAGTGCCAAAATGTTAAGCAATTTGCTGAAGTCACAGGTAGATAGCAAGACCAGGAAAGATTTCTCCTGCTCATCATTTATACTACAGAACTGTGGCCTTCAGCTGGTGTGTTAGTCTCTTTCTCTTTGTATGATGTATGTGAGGGGGTGTTGCTTTCTAACCACGCTCCTCTGAGCATGCTGTTATCACTCTCAGGTAATTTTCCAGGGTTTTTTTTTTTTTTTTCTGCTGTGTGAGTACCTACAGAGTGAGGATGGAATTTTAAAAACTTACTTTGCACAGCACCAGCCCAAAAGCTACTTTATTACCTTTTTTCTGCGATGAAAAGATCTGAATGCTAATTCATAAGGTGATAAATTGATTTCCATTCAATCTGGTAGGGAACTTGTGACAAAATTAAACAAATTTGAATCTATGTGGGAGTTTTTGTGTGTTTCTGTTTTTTAGCTGTAACAACATTGAACCATCCCCTGCATAGTCTTAGAATTTAACACAGATATATTATAAATATAAATGATATAAATACAAATGCTTAAAAGCAACAACAACAACAATATCCACAACCAAACCAAAAAGACCTTGTGTGTGTACCTAATTTTATGTATACTTTGTGAGTCTAGAGAAAAATGTGTAAGATCACTCTCAATTGTGTGCCTTGGAAGCAGAGTGGTAGGATTGAAGGGAATTTTAGTTGGAGATTATTACATTTTTTATTCATTTTTGTGTGGCTTCCCACAAAAATTAATAAACATTTTAAGAATTCTGAGTGACTGAACTTAGTATTTGAACACATAATTTTCACTCAGGGCCATCTATTCAGCTTCCTTATTGTAAGGAAGAGATGACTTAGGCTACCACAAGTAAATGACATTTGTTGTATTGATTAGTGAGCCATGACTGTGTATGACCCAGGGACAGGAGAAGAAGCCAGATTATCTGGGAACTTTACCCAGAGGGTGAATTCTGAATTCATGAAGACTTTTGGAACTTCAGAAAAACTGCCTGAGATTGACTTTTGTGATCACTGTTAGCACCTCATAGCCATGTTCCCTGTGGTGCCTTCCATAACTGTCCCACTACCAACTGACAAATTCTCTAAGTTTCTCAGTTAAAATTCCTGAGAGGTAGAAAGAATTGGATTGGCCAAGATTATCTCTTGGTGTCATACCTTAGAAAGCATTGTTCTCCTTTCTAGTGTATGTGAAGTATAAAGTTGTCTTTCTATCAGATGCCTATACACCTGGTACAAACTGTTGCCTGGGAGGTAAACTCATGTGTTGTAAAAGTCATGTGGATGTGGGAGAGATCAGTTCAGTTCAGTCACTCAGTTGTGTCTGAATCTTTCCAACCCCATGGACTGAAGCATGCCAGGCTTCCCTGTCCATTACCAACTCCCAGAGTTTACTCATGTCCATCGAGTCAGTGATGCCATCCAACCATCTCATCCTCTGTCCCCTTCTCCTCCTGCCTTCACTTTTTCCCATCATCAGGGTCTTTACCAATGAGTCAGTTCTTCGTATCAGGTGGCCAAAGTATTGGAGTTTCAGCTTCAACATCAGTCCTTTCAGTGAATATTCAGGACTGATTTCCTTTAGGGTGGACTGGTTGGATCTCCTTGTAGTCCAAGGGACTCTCAAGAGTCTTATCCAACACCACAGTTCTTTGGTGCTAAGCTTTCTTTACGATCCAACTCTCACATCCATACATGACTACTGGAAAAACCATAGCTTTGACTCAATGGACATTTGTTGGCAGAGTAATGTCTCTGCTTTTTAATATGATGTCTAGTTTGGTCATAACTTTTCTTCCAAGGAGCAAGCATCTTTTAATTTTGTGGCTGCAGTCACCATCTGCAGTGATTTTGGAGCCCCCCCCAAAAAAGTCAGCCACTGTTTCCATTGTTTCCCCATCCATTTACCATGAAGTGATGGGACTGGATGCCATGATCTTAGTTTTCTGAATGTTGAATTCTAAGCCAACTTTTTCACTCTCCTCTTTCACTTGCATCAAGAGGCCTTAGTTCTTTGCTTTCTGCCATAAGGGTGGTGTCATCTGCATATCTGAGCTTATTGATATTTCTCCCAGCAATCTTGATTCCAGCTTGTGCTTCATACTGCCCAACATTTCTCAAGAGGAATAGGGAAGCCCTTGACTGTCACTGGCTTTTGGTAAGCCCATTCAGTATTTATTTTTCTTGTCAGTTTTAGCCTCTGCAGAGGAATATTACTATGCATGTGCCTCACTTGTTATTTCTAGGACCATCGTTATTTCTTAGGTGCATTTCTTGCTGAGCTCTCATTACATCCTACTGAGGTTGTTTCTGTGAAAGTGTGTAACCATCACTAGACTATACATTATCTAAAGCATGGGCTTGTGATTGCTTAATGTGGTATCCCAGGCATCCATCTAGCCAGCAAAAGGCCTTCAGCAAATATTACTGAAATGAAGCCCAGACAACCATAAAATTCTTTGAATTTGTTAAAACACAGCAGTGTTCCATTTCCAGGAGCCTGAGTCCCTTCCAGCGCTCATCTCTAGCTGATATTTGTATTAGTGATTCTGCAACACACCCTGGGGCCTAGCAGGTCTTCAGGGTGTTGACATGATTTTGGGTATCTTGGAAATGGTTATGAAAAGATGGCAGTGGTTAACAAGGTGGGGCTGGGCAAGGATGAGTGAGGTGGGAGGCTGGGTAACTTGGGATTGATTGTGTAACGTGAAAGACAACTCACCCATCTGAAAATGTAAAGTAAAAAGGAGGCGATGCAGATCTTATCTGTTTCTATCTCTGATATGGAAAGATCAGAAACAGCTGTCAAACCCTGCCTAGGTCTCATCCACAGGCTGCCTTTGATACAAATCCTAAGGGGGTGATACCTACACAATCACAGCCTTGTTCCACATTGCACAATAAGCCTGCCATGACCTTGGGCTCTCAGGCCTGTTCTGAGGGCGATGTACAGAGACACTGGAGCTGTCAGAGAAGCCATTTTCTCTCTGAATAATTTTTAGGGCACTTTTAAGTGTCATTTATCAAAGCATAGCTCCTTCCCAGGTACCTAGCTTGGGAAAGTATTTTTCAGGGTACAAAAGGTGGGTGGCATGGCATCAGTGTAAAATCACAGACTGCCTAAAGGTCAAGATTCCCCTTAGCCCCCAACCCCAGTTATGCCAGACCAGTAAATCTGTTCTCTAGCCTGGGAGAAACATGGCAATGGCATGAAAGAGCACAGAGCCTGCATCTGTTTTAGCCAGAGAAATATAGAGCCAGTTCATAGTACCTTAAGCCAATGACATTCCAGAAATCCTCCTCAGGGTCCATCTAACCTATATCCCTCTCTTAGAGATAGGAGAATAAAGGGGCTAGGGTAGAAGTAAAAAGATATGATTATTTTTAAAGATTGTATGAAGTTTACTGCCAAGTAGTGGTGATTGGAGATAGTGAACTAGATATTTTAAAAGAGAATTTACAACCTCTTTGTCTCAGCACTCTAGACAAATAAGGCAAAAGTATTACACTCAGCATCAATGTTTATTTTTTTCTCAATAGCTTTGTGGTAAGGAACATAAGCTTTGGTGTCATAAAAAATTAGATTTGAATCCAAACTTGAATACTTACTAGCTGTGGGGTCTTGGCTGAGTTAGTCCTTTGAGAGCCTGAGTCTTCTCACATGTAAAAGGGATAGTCAAATCTCCCTGGCATGTTTCTTGGGAGGATTAAGTACATTGAAGTGAAGTACTGGGGACAGTCCATGGTATAGTGATTGCCCAATATATAGTAGTTTATAGTAAAATCCTGTTTGGAGTGTATCTTCTTACCTAGGGCCTGCTTGTCTTCCTTCTCAGTCTTATCCAGGCTTTTATGGAGCTTTTGATTGATGGGAACCTACAGAGAAACACTGAGCCAGCGCTTACTTCCTAGTGGACACTAGATACCAGCATTGGCAGATGATCTAGGAAAACAGTGAGGTCTTACTGAAATACTGCTTTTGAACCCCTCATGCCTGGTGTCAATGCCTCATTGTAAAATATGAAGTTACCCACTCTCTTTACCTCAGTTTGGTTTGGATGACACCCACAGATACGTCAGGCTTGGAACTACATGTTACCACACGCCCTGTGTACCACTATAAAGAACTTTCTTTTTTGCCATTTGAATTTGTCTTAAGTTACTTTAAGTGTTTATTGATATTGGTGTTATGACTTTATTTATCAGCTTTATGAAGTTCTGGCTTCTGTTTCTTAGTTTCCCAACTGTGAACTTTAATTGTCCAGTTTTAAGCACCAACTCAGATCATTTCCAATCTTGAATTAATTAACTGGCTCCCAGTCTCTAAATTTCCTAGTATATAGATCAAGGGCTTTAAATGTGAGATGATGCATCTTACTAACAACTACCTTATGTTTTTTTAATTTACTTTTTAATGAAGGATAATTGCTTTACAGAATTTTGTTGTTTTCTGTCAAACCTCAACATGAGTCAGCCATAGGTATACATATGTCCCCTCCCTTTTGAACCTCCCTCCCACCTCCCTCCCCATCTCACTCCTCTAGGTTGATACAGAGCCCCTGTTTGAGTTTCCTGAGCCATACAGCAAATTCCCATTGGTTATCTATTTTACATATGTTAATGTAAGTTTCCATGTTACTCTTTCCATACATCTCACCCTCTCCTCCCCTCCCCCCATGTCCATAATTCTATTCTCTATGTCTGTTTCTCCATTGCTACCCTGTAAATAAATTCTTCAGAACCATTTTTCTAGATTCTGTATATGTGTGTTAGAATATGATATGTATCTTTCTCTTTCTGACTCACTCCTGCAGCACTGTTTACAATAGCTAGAACATGGAAGAAACCTAGATGCCCAAAAACAACTACCTTATTTTTATGAGGATTTGCATGGCACAGTATCATGGTTAAGAACACAAACACTGGAGCAGACTGTTCAGGTTCTAATCCAGAGCCATCATTCACTATGTATGTGATCTAAGACAAATTACTCAACCCTTCTGGACCTCAAGTTCCTCATCTTCATAGAATGCTTATATGGATTAAATGAGTTTGTGTATGTAAAGCACTAATAAACAGTCCACTTAACTTCACATTCCAGGATGTCTGGCTCTAGGTGAGTGATCACACCATCATGATTATCTGGGTCGTGACAGATGTATTCTTCTTTGTACAGTCCCTACTTCTGTGTATTTCTTGCCTACCCCTTCTTAATTCTGTTGTTTTCCTCTCTATCTGCTGCTTCTTTCTTAGCTCTAGGAACTCCATTCAGATGGTACCATTTGCTTTTCGCTTCCTTTTCTTTTCCAGCTATTTGTAAGGCCTTTGCTTTCTTTTCCATGGGGATGATCTTGCATCTAGCCCATCTTTGCATAAGAATTTGATCCAAATTTGCCTGTTACGCCAGGTGTTGCCTGACTTCCTACTTTTGCATTCCAGTCCCCTATAATGAAAAGGACATCTTTTTTGGGTGTTAGTTCTAAAAGGTCTTGTAGGTCTTCATAGAACCGTTCAAGTTCAGCTTCTTCAGCGTTACTGGTCGGGGCATAGACTTGGATTACCATGATATTGCATGGTTTGTCTTGGAAATGAACATATGCAGAGTACATCATGAGAAATGCTGGGCTGGAAGAAACACAAGCTGGAATCAAGATTGCCAGGAGAAATGTTAATAACCTCAGATATGCAGATACCACTACCCTTATGGCAGAAAGTGGAGAAGAGCTAAAGAGCCTCTTGATGAAAGTGAAAGAGGAGAGTGAAAAAGTTGGCTTAAAGCTCAACGTTCAGAAAACTAAGATCATGGCATCTGGTCCCATCACTTCATGGCAAATATATGGGGAAACAGTGGCTGACTTTATTTTTGGGGGCTCCAGAATCACTGCTGATGGTGATTGCAGCCATGAAATTAAAAGACGCTTACTCCTTGGAAGGAAGGTTATGACCAACCTGGATAGCATATTTAAAAGCAGAGACATTACTTTGCCAACAAAGGTCCGTCTAGTCAAGGCTATAGGTTTTCCAGTAGTCATGTATGGATGTGAGAGCTGGACTATAAAGAAAGCGGAAGAATTTATGCTTTTGAACTGTGGTGTTGGAGAAGACTCTTGAGAGTCCCTTGGACTGCAAGGAGATCCAACCAGTCAATCCTAAAGGAACTCAGTCCTGAATATTCATTGGAAGGACTGATGTTGAAGTTGAAACTCCAATACTTTGGCCACCTGATGTGAAGAACTGACTCACTGGTAAAGACCCTGATGCTGGGAAAGATTGAAAGAGGGAGAAGGGGATGACAGAGGATGAGATGGTTGGATGGCATCACCGAATCGATGGACATGAGTTTGAGTAAACTCCAGGAGTTGGTGATGGACAGAGAGACCTGGCATGCTACAGTCCATGGGGTCACAAGAATCAGACACAACTGAGTGACTGAACTGAACTGAACTTAACTGAATGTATTCCTGAGACAGTAAACAGTTTCCCTTAGCTATTGCTATGACCAGGTAAATCAGGTTCTACATTGGTCATGATGTTCATTGGGGCTGGGAGTCATCTACAAGTTCTTCAAATAGTAGCTTAGCAATTGTAGATACGGAGAATTTTAAATCATATTCTCTAATACTTTGAAAATAATAAATAGCTCTTAATTCAATGAGATAATAGATTTAAGAAATGACACAAAAATTTATTACTTGCCCATGCTACTATAATTTAATACATACTTTGTGCTGAGTGTTACAGCAGTTTGTGTCTGTCATTTCATTGATCCTTAGATCAACCCAATAAAAATAAAAGCAAATAAATATGGTAACATATTATTAGGTTTATTTTTTCATATGATCGATGTACTGCTCAGAGAGATTATATTATTTGCTTCATGATACCATAAACTGACTTAGGTTAGAGGTAAGTAGAATGCAGGAATGAAATCAATAGGAACAACTAGAAGGCTACAGTCACAGTCTAGATGAAACATAATGGGGGCTTAGACCTAGGTGGAAATGCTGGAGTTGGTGGCATATTGTCAGATCCTGGCTACAGTTGAAGGTATAATATCTGACAGAATGAATGTGGGTAAGGAGAGAATCCAATGAGTCAAGGAGGAATCAAAGTTTGTTGGCCTGAGCAAATAAGACAGTTGAAATTGCCACAAACAAAATGTGAAAGGCTGAAGGGGAAGCAGGTTTAGAAAGTGAGAACAAGAGTTCAGTTTTGATACTGTTAAGTTTGAATTATTGTAGTAAACATCCAAATGGAGATGTCAGGTAAATAGTCTGAAATTCAGGACAAACCTCTTTGGAGATAGAAACTTAGTATTCTGGCCCACAGATTTTTTTTAAAAATAGAAGTATAGTTGATTTACAATCTCCTATTTGTTTCAGATGTATAGCAAATTGATTCAGTTATATATACATATGTGTGTGTGTGTGTATATATATTTTTTTCAGGTTCTTTTCTATTATAGGTTATTACACAAAACTGAATATAGTTCCCTGCACTATAGTAGATCTTTGTTGTTTATCTATTCTTTATGTAGTAGTGTGTTCATCCCAAACTCCTAATTTATCCCTCCCCTTTGGCAACCATAATTGTGTTGTCTATGTCTGTCAGTCTGTTTCTGTTATGTAAATAAATTCATTCGTGCCATTTTTAAGATTATACATCTTATAAATTGGGAAGGAAAAGGCAGTGTTAGCAAAGGAGAATGAGAAAACACATCCAGTGGAACAGGGGGGAAGAAAAGGATTGTGTGGTCTGGAGGCTAAGTGCAAAAGTGCATTAAATAGAAGAAAGGGGGAATTCACTGTTGGCTCAGTGGTAAAGAATCCACTTTGCAGGAGCAACTAAGCTGGCATGCCGCAATTAGAGATCCCACATGCCACAACTGAAACCCAATGCAACCAAACAAATAAATTAAAAAAAATTAAGAGAAGGGAGGGATTCAGTTGTGTCCAAGTGCTGCTATCCATCAAGATGAAGGGTGACAGCTGACCATTTAGACTTAACAACATAGGCTTCACTAGTGGTCTTGAAAGAACTATTTGATAACGTGAGTTTGCATGAATGTTTGGGGAAGCAAGGCAGTTTGGAGTAGATTTAAGAGATGTGCGTGGATGCTAAGTTGCTTTTGTTGTGTCCAACTCTTTGCAATGCCATGGATTGGTACCCACCAGGCTCCTCTGTCCATGGGATTCTCCAAGTAAGAATACTGGAGTGGGTTGCCATTTCCTTCTCCAGAGATCTTCCCGACTCAGGGATTGAACCCACATCTCTTATGTCTCCTGCATTGGCAGACAGGTTCTTTACTTCTAGTGCTGCCTGGGAAGTCCAAATTTAAGAGACAATGGGAAGAAAATATTTGGAGGCACCAAGGGTTGCTGGGACAGATATACTTCTGGAATTATCAAGTTGTGTGTTTTCACAGAGACAAGGGAGGGTGCATATGAGAGCTGGAGTTTGACTCTGATATTCTGGTCAGTTCATCATGACACATTATCCTAAGGCTTTCAAAGATTGGACGTGTATATTCATTTTCCCTGTCTTCTAAACATCCTTGAAGACATCATCCTTTAGTTGTGCACTGTTTCACTATTCTATCCTAAATGGAGATGTTGTGTTGGAGTTTGACTCTGATATTCTGGTCAGTTCATCATGACACATTATCCTAAGGCTTTCAAAGATTGGACGTGTATATTCATTTTCCCTGTCTTCTAAACATCCTTGAAGACATCATCCTTTAGTTGTGCACTGTTTCACTATTCTATCCTAAATGGAGATGTTGTGTTGAGAGTTGGCCATATTTTGGTGAAAGGGTGAATATAGATCTTGCTCTGACAGAAAGGTGACAACTAGTCTACTGTCAGGTTTTCTTTGAGTGGCCTGGGAGTAAAAATCATTTCTCTAGAGAATAGAGACTAACTGGCCATTAAAACAAGGTTGAGTGTTGCTCTATGACCTATGAGGTTATTATCAGGATCTGGAGTTTGCTGTCAGGGCTTTGAAGGATCAGAAGAATAAAAATTAATGGAAAAGAATCTGAGAAAAGAAAAGAGACATCTAAAACTATTACTTTTAACTCTGCTCCCTGAAATAATAAATAAAGAGCTGGATGGTAGGAAACATATAGATACAGATCTGTATAGTGTTAGTTGCTCAGTCATGTCCGACTCGGCGACCTCATGGACTATAGCCTGCCAGGCTCCTGTGTCCATGGAATTCTCCAGGCAAGAATACTAAATGGGGAGCCATTTCTTTCTCCAGGGGATCTTCCCAATCCAGGGATTGAACCCTGGTCTCCTGCATTGCAAGCAGATTCTTCACCATCTGAGTCACTAGGGAAGTCCATATATCTTTGTGTGTATATATATATATGTGTGTGTGTGTGTGTGTGTGTGTGTGTGTGTGTGTGTGTGTGTGTTAACGGATTAGTAGACATTCTCTAAGAAGGCAGTCATTGGGTTTGAGAATTTGACTGTCTTTGTCAGTGTAGTTAGTGACTCTCACAGGCCATTAATGGGCCACGTTAGTAATTTCAGATGAAAACCACTCTTTTTTTTTTTTCATTAAACAAATTTAAATTCAGAGAAGTGTTGCCCTATGTGTTTAGAGGGTCTCCAACAGATTAAAATCTCTTTGGAAGAAAGACCAGGGTTTTTTTCCCCCCCTTTTATTAGTTCTAATTTTCCTAACTATTTAGGAGTTCTGAATGTATTATACCTACAGTCAACATTTTTGATCAGTCCTCTCAACATGTGATGAGTGGTAGGAGGTGGGCAGATGGACAAAAACCTGTAGCAACTGAACTGGTAATCTGATAATGGGGACTAGCTGGACAGAGATCCTTGGTTGTTGTCTTGATGGTTATCAGGGAGTGCCACAGGTGATTCTTAAGATTTTATTTTATTTCTTAAAATTTTATCTTGAGGATTAGTCATTGTCAAGTCTCTACATGAGGAGATTTCTCATCAAGACTGAAAGAGAGAAAGGAAAGAAAAAGAAATAAAAAGGCTGAAAGAAAATTCTTATACATTTGTACCTTATGTTGTGGTCAAGGTCATATTCTTGTGTCCCTTGTGGGTTGCTTATCAGAGCAATTAGCATTTGTGAACCAACCCAGCTTTATGATACTTTTTTATTCAAAAGAAAGTAACTATTATATAATGTGATAAATTAATGAAAAACTAACTTCATTTAGAAGCTGTTATTTTTTACTCCCATCTCCAGGGTTTCACTGGTTTAATCAACAAATATTGAACTACTGAAAGAAAGCCCCTAACCCCTTGACGGTCAGCTACATTATGTACGATATGAGTGTGATGTTGCTTGTGCTTTTTAAAACCAATTTTTTCTATCTTTACTACCACAAACGATGATGTACTGAATGACATCATAGACGTATTTTTTTAATTTGTAGGAATTCTTTATATTTTACAGGTATTAATCCTTTGTTATACACTTTTTAAATATTGTCTTTGAGGCGTCCCCCCACTCTTGAGTTATCTTGTATTTTTATATCTTATGTGTAGTATAGACTAATCTCTGGTACAGACAACATCACAGATATCCAAGCTAGGATTACCACTGAAATTTACAGAACAGTCATATAATACACATTCATAACAAATGATCAATTAGTACATAACTCTACCTCTCTGTCTCAATACCCGTTATTTGCCCAACATTCTTTATTGTGTCAGTGGTATAATTTAAGTCTTCTCTCATTTATCTAAAACAACTTTAAGTGTAAATCTATTAATCCTAAGAGGGACATGTCTAGTTGTTGGAAATGATGTGAAGGATGATTTGTAACAGAATTTGAAGCTCTTAGAGAATGTGTTTTTAGAAACCAAAAAAGTGATGTTATGGATTCAAACATCAATGCTATTTTTATTTTACCATGTTAATTTCTTTTATGTTCCACACCATCTCTCATGTCACTATCTTAGTTTATATTGAAGCCTTCCATTTTTATTTTCAATCTTACATACTTAAATTTCTGGAATGAAAATCTATAAAAGGCGGCCTTCACGGAGTTACACTCTCATCCTCCCATCATCGTACAAATCCTTCACTTCTCGATGAAAAATTATACGAACTTTAGCGTGATCAAATAGTCATAAAATTCTGTCAGAAACCCAAGTGTATGTCAGTAATGTGGTCAGCACACCTCATATAGAAAATCTTTGGGTTGGCAGAGGGATGAGTTCGCAGAAGCAGAACCCTAGTAGAGATAATATTCAACATCCTATCTTCCCCCTTTACTTACTCCAAACGGCGTTAAAACTAGGAGCAGAGTTTGGGTCATTTATTTTAGGAAACAAGCTTCCCAGGAAGAAAGAACTAGAGGGTGAGGAAGGAATAAGGGACCAGCAGGATGATGATATTTTCTCTCTCTTACTCTCTTAGGGGTTTGAGGGCAATGCAATCCACTCTGGTATTCTTGCCTGGAGTATCCCATGGACAGAGGAGCCTGGTGGGCTACAGCCCGTAGGGTTGCTCAGCGTCAGACACAGCTGAAGCAACTTAGCACTCAGACACTATTAGCTTATTATGGGCTTCCCTGGTACCTCAAATGGTAAAGAATCTGCCTCAGTGGGAGATCCGAGTTCGATCCCTCGGTCAGTAGGATATCCTGGAGAAGGGAATGGCTACACTGATCTGCCATATGTGTTCTTGTATTTGTGGTCTCCTCACTTGCACTAGATTTTATAACGTTTCCTAAATGAAACAAGAGTCTATTGTATGAGTGGTCTTTTTTTCCCCAAGCTAAAGCTCAGCTGGAATGCTGAATTGATATCTGAGGAAGTTGCATGGCTCCACTTAAGACCAGTTTGCACCTAATTTCATTAAACCTTTGGATCAAGTACTATGGCAATGTTTCCTCTCCCTTTCATCTTTAGTAAGAAATTCACAATATAATTTGGAATGACATTGAAGTCTTTTAGGCTACATTTTCCCATCTTTTAGAAAGGGGTAGTCATATAACTAAATTTGAACACTGAGATGGGGAAAAAAAAAATTATTGAGGGAGGCTTCCAGGAAGTTTCAGAGAAAATTAGGGCAAGCTTTGTACTTATACCCTCTGTAATTCATTCTTGTGGGCTGGTATGTGGATGAGATAGATGGAGCTCCAGCAGTCATTCTAGATTATCAGTGAAACTGGAATTCACATACTGGGATGCCTGAATAGAACCCAAACCTGTATCTCTGAGGACTGCAGAGATACCAGTTGACTCTGGACTGCCTAGTTCCAGAGTTCTTTCATGTGAGGAGGAAATTACCTATACTTTGTGCAAGCTATTTTTAGATTTTCTTCTATGTGTAATTTTCTTATTTTATTATTGCAAATCAGAAACACAGTAGCCACGAGATAGAAATCTATAAAGTTGGTTCAGGATATGCTGCAGTTTTCCCTTTAATGGTATATCAATAAAATATAGTCTCCTGAGTATATATATTATTACCTTACTAAGAAAATTGATTTCATGCCTTAGCACCAAATATGAAAGAGAGCTTTTAGAGTTGAAGTTTTAACTTGTAACCCTAGTTTCTGGGTACCTGGACATCTTAGTTATATTCTAATTACCTTTGGAATACCTAGGACAACCAATAACAATCTACTTTCCACATTAGTATTCTCTCATTTCTCTTATCTAATTTCCATGAGCAGTGCTGTCCAAGAGTACACCTTCAGTCAATAATTCGTTTGTTATTCACTTTTAACACTGGCCAGGTCACTAGCCACTGAAGAACTTAGCAATCCCTTGCCTCCTAGGTAGTATAAAAACTGAGTGACACAAAAAATGGGGGTTGTATACGTATATTACTAGGAATAGTGGCACACAACCTATCTAACAATCAGAGACACAGCATTCTCAGTATCCTGTGCGCGTTACAGACGGAATAGTATCCAACCCTGAGGGAACTGCTTATCACCAATGGAGAGTACACGAGGACCTGGACAGATCACTGCTGAATGCACATTGAACACCTGGGAATACTGTTGGGCAATTGTCTAAGCGATGCCTTGGCTCTACTAGTGTGTAATCTTTGTACATTTTAACACATTCTGCTTCCTTTTGCATTTTCACATTGGCAACCTGAAGCTTCAACAAGTTCTTCAGAGTTTAGCATGGACATAAAGGTAAAACAAGTTAGTGCTGAACTGGAGAAAGAATGACAAGAACTTCTTGCCCTGGAAATGGCTGATGGACTGTTAAATTGCTCCATGTAGATGGTGTGCATGCACATGCATGTGTCTGTCTGTGTGTGCATTTCATCATTGTCTTCCCATTCGTATCTGAAGGTGTTTTTTTTCAGTTTTCTCTTCTGTATATGCCTTGCTTTTTTCTACTTTTCTCTCATTTATCTTTCTTCTCATGAAGTTTGAATTTTAGTTATATATATGAATTATTGTTTCAAAGTCTTTTCCTTTAAATTCCTCTCTCTTTTTGTGTTAACAATTGCTGATCTTGTACTATTTTTGCCTATCTCCTTCATATCATCTTTCTATTCATAACATGTATCTTCATCACATCTTTCTGAACATTTCATCGTTCTCTCTTTTGACAATGAGATCAGAGAACTAAAGTGCAATATGTGTAATGGTGTGTTTTCTCTATCTGAAAACAAACAAAAGGTGATTTTTTTTCAGTTCAGAATAACTGTCTGGACATATTACCTCTAATCCTTCTCTAAGTTTTAATAAAATAATGTGCAAAAAATATAAAAATAACATTTTTAATAATCTTGGAAAAGGTTGGTGGGGTGTTGTTCTCAGGCTGAAACAATTGAGAGATTTCTGTAAGAAAATAAGCAGATGGAATCAGCTCCAAAATATACAGGTTTTTCTTTTGTTTTGCTTGCTTTAGTAGAACTGTAGAGTAATCCAGGGTGAGAGAACGTGTAGACAGGAAAAGGAGGCCATACAGAGTTTGCTGTTTAACAGCTTCATCTATACCTCCTGCTTAGATTAGCTGTTTTTACTATTTGTCGGGTATAAACAGAGGTTCACATCACTTGCCAAATACATTTGGTATTTCTGATACAAAAAGTTACCAGATTGAGTACTGAGGTCTATCAAACCAGGACAGTTTTCTACTGCATTTACAGCTGTTAGGAGGAAAGAGAAATTGATACCGTAAGAGTAATTACCAATACTTGGTAAAGAAAACCTAAATTTATGTACTCTCTTTCATGTCTCCTACGAGCACACAACCCAGGTTCTTACAATTAGAGTCTTCATTTGCTGTAGTGGAAGAGATATTTTCACTTGAACTTAGGACATAAATATCATTTCCTAATACACAAATAAATTGAGGAAAGCTAAGAGCATGAAAGAAGACCTCTATATGCAACAAAGAGAATAAAAATATTAAGGGATACTGTTCATAATGGCAACAAATAGATAAATTAATACCTATCAAATTATTACCCCTAAGTAAATGTTTGAAGATATGATGAAATGTATCAATTCTACTTGAAAATGACAAAACAGTAACACCAACTATACCATCAGATTGCTATTTAAGGAAGTTCTCATAATTCATGAAATTTAAAGACAAAATCATTGATTTAAGGCAAGATATAATAGATAAACTGAATGGACACAGCCAGTATATAATTGGTGAAATGGAAACAGAACCAAGTAATTATTCTAGAATATGGTGCAAAGGTGAAAGAAAAGATGCAAAAGAAACATTATGTGACATAGAAAACAGATATAGCAGTTTAAATATCATATTCTAATGCATGTATATGGAATCTAGAAAAATGGTACTGAAGAATTTACTTACAAAGCAGCAGTGGAGAAACAGACATAGAAAAGAGACTTATGGACATGAGGAGATGGGAGGAGAGGGTGGGATGTATGGAAAGAGTAACATGGAAACTTACATTAACATGTGTAAAATAGATAGCCAATGGGAATTTGCTGTATGGCTCAGGAAACTCAAACAGGGGCTCTGTATCAACCTAGAGGAGTGAGATGGGGAGGGAGATGGGAGGGAAGGTCAAAAGAGAGGGGATATATGTATACCTATGGCTGATTCATAGGTTTGACATGAGGTTTGACATGACCTTGACACTTTTGAAGAGTCACTTATTTTGTAGACTCTTTCTCAATCTGGGTCTGGGTGAAATTTTCTCTTCATTAGATTGCAATTCTGCATTATTGGAAAGGATATTACAGAAGTATCTGAGATGTGCCTTTCTCGGTTCATCATCTCAGGGGTACATGGAGTTGATACATACCACTGATGATGTTAACCTTGATCACTTGATTAAAGTGGCATCTTCCAAGATTCTGTACTCTTAGATAACTATTTAGCCCTTTGTAATTACAAATTTATAGAGTACAGTCTTTGAGGGGTTATTGTATAATATCTTAAACTTTACAATATCCACTAAACACTGTTTTCTAAAATTCCTTAGTAAGTTCTTTAAAGTTACTTAATTATGATCATATGGTTCACATTTTTCTTCCCCAAGACATTTAACTTGTTTGTGCTTAAATTTTCATCTATTAATTTAGCGTCTTTTGGGTGGACTCTGACTGCAGTATTTGATACTATGCCACCCTAACAGTAACTTTAAGTCTCCTTCTTTCTTTTTACATTTATTCATTGGTATCTTCTCTGAAGAAGATTTGTCACTTTTATTTTTTCGTTTCTTTGATTTTATTTTTTTCTGTGCTGGGTCTTTGTTGGTGTGAGAGATCTTTCTCTAGTCGCAGTGAGCAGGGGCTATTCTCTAGTTGTGGTATGTGGGCTTGTCATTGTGATGGTTTCTCTTGTTGCAGAGCACAGGCTCTAGTCCTGCGAGCTTCAGTAGTTGCAGCTCATGGGCTCTAGAGCATGGGCTTGGTAGTTGTGGCGCAGACGCTTAGTTACCTCACAGCATGTGGGATCTTCTCAGACTAGGGATCGAACCTGTGTCCCCTGCATTGGTTGACAGATTCTCAACCACTAGACCACTAGGGAAGTCCTGCTTGTTTTAATTTATATCAATATAGTATGGGTTAATATATATATATATGTGTATATATATATATATATATATGATTCTTTCAGTTATAATGTAGTATTGTTGTTGTTTAATCACTGTCATGTCCAACTCGTTTGAGATCCCATGGACTATAGCCCTCCAGTATCCTGTGTCCATGAGATTTCCCAGGCAAGAATGCTGGAGTGGGCTTCCGTTTCCTCTTCAGGGGATCTTCCCAACCCAGGGATCAAACCTGCATCTCCTGCATTGGCAGGCAGATTCTTTACCACTGAGGCACCAGGGAAATCCATAATTATAGCATTACCATTATTTATTTTTTCCCTCAAGGCATTCCAACATTGACCACTGAAAATTTTCAGATTGGTTCTTAGGGCCTTTTGAAATGTCACTATTTTTTTTTTAAAACCGTTTTCTTATCTCCTGGCACCACAAGATGATTCAGGTTTATATTTTATTTTACCTGCCTCAAAGGCTTCCCAGGTAACACAGTGGTAAACAATCCACCTGTGAGTGCAGGAGATGCAAGAGAGGTGGGTTTGATCTCTGAATCAGGAATATTCCCTGGAGAGGAAATCACAACCCACTCCAGTATTCTTACCTTGGAAATCCCATGGACAGAGGAGCCTGGCAGGTTACTGTCCATGGGGTTACCAAGAGTCAGACATGATTGAGCACCCACAGTATATTTACCTGCCTCAGCTTTGGACAACTAAACCAATTCTCCAGAGAACCCTATATTGTGTGTGTGTGTGTGTGGATGGATGTGTGGTTTATTTCTTTGTTTGTTTTTGGTTTTAGTTTAACAGAGTGGTATTTAGAAACCAAGATCTAGGTGCCAAGTATGCTCATTGTCATTGGGATGTCACTACTTCTAAGCCCATGAACTAGTACACACAGATATACTCAAAGACACCTACTTATGTATATACCCTTTATCTATCTATCCATCTACCTATCTATGCATCCATCTAGCTATCAATATTTTTAACCACGCATCTACGTTGATACCTCTGCCTTTTATCTTCCACCTTTTATCTTCCACAGGTTCATTCTGGTCTTTGTTCATTTTTTAACTGTAACTACTTATTCTAGCTCTGGTTATCTACAGTACCTTTACTTATTTGTTCACCTAAGGTATACCAACAATGTAGAATTAGAATTTCTAACTCAAATCGCCATAAAAAACAATTTAACAAGTATAGTGCAGTATTTGAGTACAGTTTTTTTCATCTTTAGCTTTATTATATCCAATACCATTTTATAAAGTTACTTAATCATCTTTTTCTTCTCATTTATTTTAATATGATTGTGTGATTTATTTGTAATGCAGTTAGATATATTTGTTACAGTTTTCATTCCATCTTTCTACTCCCTCCCACACACATTATGTATGATTGACTTAATTTTTAAAAATTCATGTGCAGTGAGTTTCACACTTTGTGGTTTATAGTTCTCTGACAAATGCACAAAATCATGTATTCACCACCATAGTTCCCCCCAGATTTCCTTGTGCATACACCCTTCTCCCCAACCCCTACTAGGCTACTGCATCTGCCTTTTCCAGAGTGACACATAAATGGAATCATGTACTATGTTGCCTTTTTGGTTTGAGTTCTGTAACTCAGTAAAATGTATTGATGATTCACGTATGTTGCATGAATTAACAGTTTGCTACTGTTTTTACTACTGAGTAGTAGTCTATTCGGAGAAGGCAATGGCACCCTACTCCAGTACTCTTGCCTGGAAAATCCCATGGACGGAGGAGCCTGGTAGGCTGCAGTCCATGGGGTCGCTAAGAGTCGGACACGACTGAGCGACTTCACTTTCACTTTTCCCGTTCATGAACTGGAGAAGGCAATGGCAACCCACTCCAGTATTTTTGCCTGGAGAATCCCCATGGACAGAGGAGCCTGGTGGGCTACAGTCCATAGGGTCTCAGAGAGTTGGACGTGACTGGAGCGACTTAGTATGCGTGCACACGATAGTCTATTGTATGAATATTCTACAAGTTGTTTACGTACCATTGAAAGAGATGTTTTCCCCCCAGTTTTTTGTGTTTGGGGCTTCCCTGGTGGCTCAGATGGTAAAGCGTCTACCTGCAATGCGGGAGACCCTGGTTCGATCCCTGGGTCAGGAAGATCCCCTGGAGAAAAAAATGGCAACACACTCCAGTACTCTTGCCTGGAAAATTCCATGGATGGAGGAACCTGGTTGGCTACAGTCCATGGGGTCGCAAAGAGTCAGACATGACTGAGCGACTTCACTTCACTCACTTTTGGTGTTTATGAATAAAATTCCTGATAATATTGTATATAAATTTTTATATGTGCAAGTTTTTATTTCTTTGTGATAGATGCCCAAGAGAAGTGTAGTTGCATATTTATGTTTACAAGAAACTGCCATACTGTTTCTACAGTGACTCTAGCATTTTGAATTTCCACCAGTAACTTATGAAAGTTTCAGTTGCTTCTTGTTAGTACTTAAATGGCAATTTTTTTGTTGTTTGTATTGTTTTTTTCCTCTTATTTTCAGCATTCTAGTAAGTGTGTAGGGGTATCACATTGTAATATTAATTTGCATTTCTGTAATTACTAATTATGTTGAACATGTTTTCATATGCTTGTCATCCAGTTAGCATCTTACTGAAGGATTCTTTTTTAAATCTTTTATCCACTTTTGTTAGATTGTTCATTTTTAATATTGAGTTTTGAGAGATTTACATATTTTGGAAACAAACCCTTTTCATAATTGTGATATGCATATATATGTACCAGTCTATGGCTTGTTATTTCATCCTTTTCTCAAGATCTTTCATGTAGAAAAAGTTTCTAACTTTAAAAAAGTCAAGTTTATTCTTTATGTTGTTTCATGTGTCATAATTTTAGTTTTATGTCTATAATCTCTTTGCCTAACCCAATGTCATGCAAATTTTCTCTGATATTCTTCATTATTCTTGTTCTTCAGTGAAAATAGGGAAGATAATCAGAGTTTCTTTGCCCTTTCGCACAGCTGCTTTTCCCTATAATACTTCTTAGAGCTTTTCCAAATCTTTTCTTAGTGTACCACATGGGGTTCATGGAGAGACAGACAAGGGGATGTAGACAGTTTCTATGGCCTCTGGGGCTTCACACTGTCCTTCCAGGGCTTAACTCAGCCTTTATCAATGTTTTGACTTTGGTAGTTTAACTTTTCTTCCTATATCTGGCTTCTGTCTACCCTGGGTGAGTGAATGATCAAATCTCCTCCTCCGTATGAGCACCATCTCTCTTTATATGTTTGGTACTATGTGGTGGGCCTCAGCTCTTTGATGGGTTAAAAAAAACTAATGAACTTGAAGATAACCTGGCACTTTTTCATTGCAAGAGTGGGAGTGATCTCCTATAACCTCTATGTCTTAGGTGAAAGCGGAAATAACCCCATTTTAGATGTTTAGGAAACCAGAATAACTGATTTCCAGTAAATGAAAAATACTATGCAAAAAAAAAAATTAAAAGAGTAACAGTAGGCAAGATTTTCCTTCTACACATATTATGATTTTACCTTATTACATTTTAAATAATAGTTTACTGTATTATACAGCTCCCTCAATTGAAACAATGAGATTTGGCAGAGAAATAAACACTGCAAATCAATGGAACAGAATTGATTTCCCAGAAACAGACTCTATAAATATGTTTCTGTGTGTGTGTGTGTGTGTGTGTCAGTTGCTCAGTCATGTCCGACTCTGCAATCCCATGGACTGTAGCCCACCAGGCTCCTCTGTCCAAGGGATTCTTGAGGCAAGAGTACTAGAGTGGGTTGCCATCTCCTTCTCCAAATATGCTATTAGTATATGATAAAGGAGATGACTCAAATCTAGAGACAAACATTACTTACTAAAGACTTAGGGACAATTGGCAATCCATTAGAACAATATGTTAATTTTCTGTATCATAACTTTAACAACAATCATGTCCAAATATACTAAGGATCTAAATATAAGGAAAACTAACAATAAAGGTATCATGTATATGAAATTATAGAGTGTTTTTGTAATCTTGGCATGGGAACAGTAAGGAAGACACAAAACTCAGACACTGCAAAGAAAAGACTGAACATTTTAATCAACTGAAAATAAATATTTATTAAAATGTCTAATAACATAAAACATCATAAATAGAGTTTAAAAAAACAGTAATAGGACAGGAGAAAATATTTGCTTATATTTACTTTCTCTATGAGTGAGTGAGTGAAGCTGCTCAGTTGTGTCCGACTCTTTGCGACCCCATGGACTGTAGCCTATCACACTCCTTTGCCCATGGAATTCTCCAGGCAAGAGTACTGGAGTGGGTTGCCATTTCCTTCTCCAGAGGATTTTCCTGACCCAGGGATCGAACCTGGGTCCTCCTGCATTGTAGGCAGATGCTTTACCATCTGAGCCACCAGGGAATTCCTACTTTCTCTATAGGACTTCACAATAAATACTATCATTACTCAATAGCTAAATAAAGTTATTGGAAAAGATTAAAACTGACAATTCACAGAAGAATTGAAATGATCAATAAACAAAAGCTAGGATGCTCAACTTAGGAATCAGAAAACAACAACAATGACAGTAAGATACTATTTTTCATAACAGTGGCGATTTTTAAGCAAATGTATAAACAATTCCTACTGATGACAGTGAAAGGAACTGAGAATTTTTACATATTGTTGATGAGAAAATATGTTTTAAATGCCTGCTACCTAGACAGCATATTAAAAAGCAGAGATATTACTTTGCCAACAAAGGTCCGTCTAGTCAAGGTGATGGTTTTTCCAGTAGTCATGTGTGGATGTGAGAGTTGGACTGTAAAGAAAGCTGAGTGCCGAAGAATGGATGCTTTTGAACTGTGGTGCTGGAGAAGACTCTTGAGAGTCCCTTGGACTGCCAGGAGATCCAACCAGTTCATCCTAAAGGAGATCAGTCCTGGGTGTTCGTTGGAAGGACTGATGCTGAAGCTGAAACTCCAATACTTTGGCCACCTGATGTGAAGAGCTGACTCATTTGAAAAGACCCTGATGCTGGGAAAGATTGAAAGCAGGAGGAGAAGGGGATGACAGAGAATGAGATGGTTGGATGGCATCACTGACTCAATGGACATGAGTTTGGGTAAGCTCCGGGAGTTGGTGATGGACAGGGAGGCCTGGCATGCTGCAGTCTATGGAGTTACAAAGAGTCGGACACAACTGAGCGACTGAACTGCTACTACTGAGCAGTCTTTCAAACTTAAACACGTTTTTTTTTTTTTTTAAAAAAGCCCAATTTCTTTGTTACAGGAAACAAATCCTCTTTAATTTTGCTTATTCAACTTAAGCAAATTATTAACTCTTCCAACAGAAAAATTCATTTGGAAGGAACTCAGTTTTGAGTGAGTTTGGATCAGTAAGCACCTATTTCCTACTGTCTCTCAGTTCTCCCTTCTGTCCTGTAGTTGCCTCCCCCTGTGATACTGAGATGGTGCTATGAGAGCTGAATCATGTGCTAAAAATTCATATGTTGAAGTCCTAATGCCCACTACCTCAGAATGAAACAGTATTTGGAGACAGGATTTTGAAGAATTAATTTAAATTAGGTCCTCAGGCTGTGCCCTAACCCAACGTAACTAGTATATTTACAAGAAGAGGAAATTTGAACATAGCACACACAGAGGGAAAACAATGTGAAGACTCAGAGAGAAGTTGGCCATCAATAAGCCAAGGAGAAAGGCTTTGAACAGACCTTCTTACAAGGCCCTCAGAAGGAATCAACATTACAGAAACCTTTGTCTTGTGCTTCTAGACTACAGAACTATGAGAAAATAAATTTCTGTTGTTTAAGTCCCCCAATCTGTTACTTTGTTACAGTAACCCTGGAAAACTAATACAGATGAAATCCAACATCTCCCAGGGCTTCTTTTTCTCCTGTACATGTACAATAAGTATCTCAGAATCCCCATCAGAATACCTGAGTTTCATTTGGGTTGGAGCAGTTTTAAGACATGTGCCATCCTATTAGTGCATCACTGTTGTGATCAGAGGTTTAAATGTGCTCATTGCTTTAGCCAAGTCCTAAGCTCCACTTCTACTGAAGCCTAGTGCCCCAGTACCAAAAGAGCTTGAATGGAATATGAGGCTACTGCAAGTGAGGGAGATAGGACTAGATGCCACATGTCTTCTCTGTTCTTTTGACTTGCAACTTTTCTTCTCACTAACTGAAGGAAACACTGACATGTGTGTTCAAAGGAACCATATGAGCTTTTTATTATGCCATCTTTGTTATAGTGAAAAATTAGAATCAATCTCAATGCCTGCCAGTAAAATAATGACTGGTTTATCTCTGATAAAAGCATAGAATGGATTAGTATGCCTTCTATGCTAATGTTTAAAAGAATGAATTATATTTACATGGTTTGAAATGGAAAGATCTGCATGACCAAAATGGGAAATGGGAGTTCTGAACAATATCTATAGAATGATAAAAGTTACCAAAAAAAGTCAACAAATTGCACTCTTGTATGGACATATAAGGCTTTCCAGGTGGCCCAGAGGTAAAGAAATCGCATGAAATATAGGAGATATAAGAGGTGTAGGTTTGATTCCTCACTCAGGAAGATCCCCAGGAAGAAATGGCAACCTACTCCAGTATTCTTGCCTGGAAAATTCCATGGACAGAGGAGCCTGGCAGGCTACAGTCCATGGGGTTGCAAAGAGTCAGACACAACTGAAGTGACTTAGTATGCATGCACTTGGACATATAAATGTGTATACAAATTTTTTAAATGACTAGGAAGACACTCACCTAACTGGCAACAGTGGTTATGTCAGATAAAGAATTGAAGATAGGATTAGGAGGATTAATTATGAAGATTTTGCTTTGTTTGTGGTTTTTCCTATTTATGAGGATGCATGCAAATAATTCATATTTATAGAACTAAAAAAAAACGAATAAGTCCTTAGCATCATAACTGGAATATAGTGAGCACTTAGTAAATGTTAGTAGTTATTATTAAAAACAAATGAGACTTTTCAAATCAGATTCCTCCAGATGTATGTAAATTAGACCAGGGAAATCTGTGGTCTTGGCACAGTGGGTCAGGTGCTTGGCAAGAGGGCCAGGCAACAAGATGACATATACATGTTACATGTACATGTACAGATTTGTGTACAAATGTAGACATTCACTCACCATGCTGGTACCTGTGATTACAATTGGGAGCTCATGGACTACAGAGGGGATGAAGTTGGCCTCCATTTTTATTTCACCTGTTATGTTCTTTTAACTTTTCACAAGCGTGCATTGTTTTGGTACTATTTGAAGTAATAAAAATTATACTTATGTAATCTCCAGTTTGCTTTTATAATCTATATCCTCATTTGCTTAAAAACTTATCCCAGCAAGAAAGAGCAATTTGCAAAAGCATTAATTGGAGCCCTGTTTGTGTTCTTGTATTCTGGGCTATTGAGCGAGAATGAGGATTGTTTGTCAAAGCAGGACCAGCTGGGATTCTCTGGCTGACTCCCAGGCGCAACTGTGAAGACACGGATCCTGGGTGCTCTCCCACCTCGTCAGGAGCAGCGCTTCTCCTGTCTGCTCTTGGCACCCCGCAGCATCCTGTGCCCCGCTAAGGTGTTAACTGACAACTGACAGATTTTACTAAGATCCTACTCTTCTCAGTAGTATTTTCATTTTAAAAGTTAACTTCAAAACTAAAAAAAAAAAAAAAGGAAAGAAAAAACTTCTAAGATTCAAGGCATAAAGTTTCTTCATGATTAAATAGCCCCAAAATATGATCACCACTCTCCCATCCTTGAAGCAAATAAATTTTCTCTTGACCGTTGAGTTCCCATTAGCTACCATCCAGTGTTTATCAGTTTTTATGCAAAATTTTCAATAGAACAAGTTCTTGTCTCTTCTGCTAACTTCCAGATTACTACAGTGTAATCTGGCTTCATCTTTTCTCCTGAAACTGCTTTTTAAGGTCACCATCATTAAGATCTAATCACCAATCCAAGGGACTTAAATTTAATTCAGTACTCTCTAGGAGAGTGGTCCTGTGGCATTTTTCATAATTTTTAATTTGTTTGTTTCTCTACCTTGATGGGGAGCTTCTCTTTGTCTGAATCTTGCCTCATTCATCCTCATATCATAGCTGTCTTTTACAATGCTTAGCCCATGATCATGCTGATCACAGATATCTACTTTCTCCCTGATAACCATAGAAAGATTGGATGATTTGGAAGGCCCAGTGCTGGTCACACAGTAGGAGAGAATAAAATATATGCAAAAGCATGCCAGACAGTGAGAGTATTAGACTGGGGGAAGTATCTTATCTGGTTAATTCTTTTAGCAGTCCTTCAATGATACCATATGCCCACTCTTCAGATTTGCTCTGATTAAAAGAATTAGAATTCTAAAGGTATAACTTGGTTCCAGGACTGGAATGATGTTTGGTTGAAAGAGAGGAGTGGCATCTCCATCATGACACTGGGTAAAGCATGGGAATAAGAAGAGGAGAGAGTCATTCTAATATTAGAGCAAGAATGTAATTCCAATGCCCAAGGTTTAAGTCATACATTATTTAAAAAAAATAATCTATTTAGCTGTGCTGTGAATTAGTTGAGGCATGTGGGATCTAGATCCTTAACTAGGGATGAGAACCCAGGCACCCTACATTAAGAGTGCAGAGTCTTACTGGATTACCAGTATGTATGCATGCTAAATCACTTCAGACATGTCCTATTCTTTGTGACCCTCTGGACTGTACCCTGCTAGGCTCCTCTGTTGGTGGGATTCTCCAGGCAAGAATACTGGAGTAGGTTGCATGCCCTACTCCAGATGATCTTCCCGATGCAGAGATCGAACCCACATCTCTATGTCTCCTGTATCGGCAGGTGGGTTCTTTACTACTAGTACCACCTGGGAAGTCCTATGAAAGTCCTTAAATTGTACATTATTCTTATTTCTAAACCCCACAACACAGACAAGGCCATTTCCATACTGCAAATGGAATTGAAGATGGCTTTTAGTCGCTTTTAATGACATCTCCAAGCAAATCCTGAGCTCTGCTGAAGAGATAGGTACAGGATCTCAGTTTTGAATGTGAGTTTTCAAAATGCTGTGGTGAAAAGTAATACTCTGATCATGATCCCACCTCTCACACATCTCCTACATTTATTGCCCCAGATTCTTCTTGCTTTAGTCTTACTGTGGTGCAGACCATGTTTTGGCGGGTGCTAGCAAGGGATAAAGCAAAAATAGATGTTTTTCAGGAACTCTCTTGCTTTTTCAATGATCCAGTGCATGTTGGCAATTTGACCTCTGGTTCCTCTGACTTTTCTAAAGTCAGCTTGAACATCTGGAAGTTCACAGTTTACATATTGCTGAAGCCTGGCTTGGAGAATTTTAAGCATTACTTTACTAACGTGTGAGATGAGTGCAATTGTGTGGTAGTTTGAGCATTCTTTGGCATTGCCTTTCTTTGGGATTGGAATGAAAATTGACCTTTTCCAGTCCTGTGGCCACTGCTGAGTTTTCCAAATTTTCTGACATATTGAGTGCAGCACTTTCACAGAATCATCTTTGAGGATTTGAAATAGCTCAACTGGAATTCCATCATCTCCACTAGCTTTGTTCATAGTGATGCTTCCTAAGGCCCACTTGACTTCACATTCCAGGATGTCTGGCTCTAGGTGAGTGATCACACCACTGTGATTATCTGGGTCATTAAGATCTTTTTTGAACAGTTCTTCTGTGTATTCTTGCCACCTCTTCTTAATATCTTCTGCTTCTGTTAGGTCCCTACCATTTCTGTCCTTTATTGAGCCCATCTTTGCATGAAATGTTCCCTTGGTATCTCTAATTTTCTTGAACAGATCTCTAGTCATTCCCATTCTATTGTTTTCCTCTATTTCATTGCATTGATCACTGAGGAAGGCTTTCATATCTCTCCTTGATATTCTTTGAAACTCTGCATTCAAATGGGTATATCTTTCCTTTTCTCCTTTGTTTTTCACTTCTCTTCTTTTCACAGCTATTTGTAAGTCCTCCTCAGACAACCATTTTGCTTTTTTGCATTTCTTTTTCTTGGGGATAGTCTTGATGCCTGTCTCCTATACAATGTCACGAACCTCTATCCATAGTTCATCAGGCACTCTGTCTATCAGATCTAGTCCCTTAAATCTATTTCTCACTTCCACTATATAGTCATAAGGGATTTGATTTAGGTCATACCTGAATGGTCTAGTGGTTTTCCCTACTTTCTTCAATTTCAGTCAGAATTTGGCAATAAGGAGTTCATGATCTGAGCCACAGTCTGCTCCGAGTCTTGTTTTTGCTGACTGTATAGAGCTTCTCCATCTTTGGCTGCAAAGAATATAATCAATCTGATTTCAGTGTTGATCATCTGGTGATGCCCGTGTGTAGAGTCTTCTCTTGTGTTGTTGGAAGAGGGTGTTTGCTATGACCAGTGCATTCTCTTGGCAAGACTCTATTAGCCTTTGCCCTACTTCATTCTGTACTCCAAGGCCAAATTTGCTGTTACTACAGGTGTTTCTTGACTTCCTACTTTCGCATTCCAGTCCCCTATAATGAAAAGGACATCTTTTTTGAGTGTTAGCTCTAAAAGGTCTTGTAGGTCTTCATAGAACTGTTCAACTTTAGCTTCTTCGGTATTACTGGTTGGGGCATAGACTTGGATTACCGTGATACTGAATGGTTTGCCTTGGAAATGAACAGAGATCATTCTGTTGTTTCAGAGATTGCATCTAAGTACTGCATTTCAGACTCTTTTGTTGACTATGAGGGCTACTCCATTTCTTCTGAGGGATTCCTGCCCACAGTTGTAGATATAATAGTCATCTTAGTTAAATTCACCCATTCCATTCCATTTTAGTTAGCTGATTCCTAGAATGTCAACGTTCACTCTTGCCATCTCCTGTTTGACCACTTCCAATTTGCCTTGATTCATGGACCTAACATTCCAGGTTTGTATGCAATATTGCTCTTTACAGCATCAGACCTTATTTCTATCACCAGTCACATCATGAGAAACGCTGGGCTGGAGGAAGCACAAGCTGGAATCAAGATTGCCGGGAGAAATATCAATAACCTCAGATATGCAGATGATACCACCCTTATGGCAGAAAGTGAAGAAGAACTGAAGAGCCTCTTGATGAAAGTGAACGAGGAGAGTGAAAAAGTTGGCTTAAAGCTCAACATTCAGAAAAGTAAGATCATGGCATCCAGTCCCATCGCTTCATGGCAAATAGATGGGGAAACAATGGAAACAGTGGCTGACTTTATTTTTTTAGGCTCCAAAATCACTGCAGATGGTGATTGCTGCCATGAAATTAAAAGACGCTTACTCCTTGGAAGGAAAGTTATGACCAACCTGACAGCATATTAAATACCAGAGACATTACTTTGTCAACAAAGGTCCTTCTAGTCAAGGCTATGGTTTTTCCAGTGGTCATGTATGGATATGAGAGTTGAAGTATAAAGAAAGCTGAGCACCGAAGAATTGATGCTTTTGAACTGTGGTGTTGGAGAAGACTCTTGAGAGTCCCTTGGACTGCAAGGAGATACAACTAGTCCATCCTAAAGGAGATCAGTCCTGGGTGTTCATTGGAAGGACTTAGGTTGAAGCTGAAACTCCAGTACTTTGGCCACCTGATGTGAAGACCTGACTTATTTGAAAAGACCCTGATGCTGGGAAAGATTGAGGGCAGGAGGAGAAGGGGACGACAGAGAATGTAATGGTTGGATGGCATCACCAACTCAATGGACTTGGGTTTGGGTGAACTCCGGGAGTTGATGATGGACAGGGAGGCCTGGTGTGCTGTGATTCATATGTTCGCAAAAAGTCAGACATGACTGAGCGGCTGAACTGAACTGAAGCAAAGGATAATGAGAAGGGGGGAGGGGAGGACTTCACTAGGTCTGTAGACAGGTGATAAATATGCTAAGATACACTGAGTGACTCTCCTTCCCCTGAACACCTCTGAAGTTAGACAGAATAATTGTCAGTTCAGCCTGCTCTGACTGTAACAGAAATAATAGCATTGTAATAGAAATGTGTCCTAAGATCAATGTCTTCCACTTCTAAACCAAACATCTTTGTTGTGCCTCTGTGTTTGTTTTGACCTTAGAAGCTGACTCCTTTTTCAAACAGTAGGAGACCATTATCTGGTGATAATGTATTTTGATTAGATTGTTGTTATCTTAAAACTTGTTTCTTCTGGGCCCATCCTTCTGGTATGTTTATTCGGTGACATTTTTAAAAGTCTTTGTAACAGTTACCATTAAAATGACAGATATTTTATATTGCCGACATAAACCACAATCTCCAAGGCTGATAATAAACTCTGGTCTTGGTCTTGGCTACTGTATTCTTTAAAGCTCTTAGTTGCTTTTGAAATGTTGGCATAATCGTCAATCACTCTCTATCATGCTTATAGTTTGTGTGAGGAAACCATTTGTTAAATTTCCACCTCCTAGATTCAAAGAACACTTACTGAATGCTTTCAGATAGAATGCTACCTTATTCTGCAAAATACTGGGAATCTTGCAAGGAGGAGAAATACCTGAGGGAAACAACAAATTATCGGAGAGAAAAGTAACAAAATACTTTTCTTCATTCTCTATTAAACTTTTGATAAGAACTGAGAATAGCACTTAATTCCTCTCTCTCCTATGTGTGTTTTTGTTACTCCTTTAACTAGTAAAGCTCTTTGGGGACAGGAAATAGATACTCCATGGGTGGCCTTGGGATTATAAAGGAATGACCACCCTAGGATGGTGATTCACTGTGGTGACCCCAGAGTCAAGAAAAACACCTCTTCAGATTTTCCACATTTTCTACCATCCTTTCTATCTTTCTGATAGATTCTACTCTTCTCTAAGGCCAGGGAACTGATATGATTTTACAGTTCTCTTTCCACCTGGTGTTTAGAAAAAGGAATTGGTATCTTTTTCAAATAAGTCCCAGCATTATTTAACAGGATTCAGGAGAGGTTTGCTAATAGAAGTCTATGGGAATTCATTGGATAATTGAAAAAACAAGAGCTATGTGACTACATTTGTATACCAAGCTTGTAAAGTGGGTCATATTACTTGCATATGGACATTGCCATGCTTCCGATGTGTTCATTATGAATACATGGTAGTCTTTTAGTGTTTTTTTTTTTAAATTTCATTAATTGGCAGATATTATGTAGAAGTTTGGGAAGTTATTCAGTATCAAAAAGAAACTCCCACAATTAAAAATAATTACTAAATTAAAGGGAAAAAAAAAGAAACATTTGGGCTTCCTATGAGCTTACCTGCTTGTTCCTACTGATCAAAACTCTTAACAAACATCAAAAAAGGTTGTGCTTAGATCCAGGGACAGTCACTAAGAAAAGGTATCGAGTGCATTTCACACCAGGGGAAGGGAGAAATCCTTTCTGAAACAATCGGTGGGAACTTTCTAGTCTTCCAAGCCCTTGGAAGAATAAAAAGAGATGTCAGGTTGCCCAGGTGTATTAGATTTTTAGGACTGCCATAACCAAATACCACAGACTGGGGGGCTCAAACAACAGAAATTTATTTCTCACAGTTGTGGAAGCTAGAAGTCTAAGATCAAAGCATTTGCCAGGTTGGTTTCTTCTGAGGCCTCTCTTCCTGGCTTGCAGAATCATCTCAATGTGTCCTTACATGGTCACCCCTCATTCTGTGCTGGCTTATAATCTCTTTTTATAAGGACACCAGCCACATTGAAACAGGACCCACCCATATGACCTATCAGGCTCCTCTGTCCATGGGATTCTCCAGGCAAGACTACTGGAGTGGGTTGCCTTTTCTTACTCTAGGGGATCATCCCAACCCAGGGACCAAGTCCACATTTCTTATGCCTTCTGCATCTCACATGTCTGCTGCATTGGCAGTCAGATTCTTTACCACTAGTGCCACCAGGAAGCCTGTGAATTGGGAAGGGGGCACACATTGCAACTTGTAACATCAGATGAATCTAAGAAGGATCTCCAAGAATGGTTGCAGCAATATCTTTGGGTTCCTAGCTTTTCTTCCTCTTTGGATTTGGTGCTAAGGTCTCAGCTCCTCACAGCCCTCAAGTCCCTGAAATTCTAGCTCCTGCGGTGTTGGGGCAGGGGATTCAGCTCCTGTTGAGTGTTGAAGGAAGAAGCGGGTGACTAGAGGTATAAGGAAGTCACTCTTGTGTGGGGCAGATTCAAGCAACCAGAGTTGGACTGGAAATCAGTTTCAACATAGAAACATCTTTCTAAGTCATGATCAGTTTCTTTCATACTATCAGTTTTCAATTTCAGAAATGGGTTTAAAATGGCGCTCTTGGCCAGGCTGAGTATTTGCCACCAATAATGTGGTAGATTTGTTTGCAAACAATAGAAAAAGAGAAATAAATTATAACTTATTCACACAGAGAGTCTTCAGTAAACTGTTTCTCCCCCTCAGGGCCTATCAGTGCTTCTTAAATATGCTTTGATTGATCAGCTTTTGGTTCAGTGAATTTTACAAAACACCTTCAGGCTTCCTCAGGCTGTGCCTAAATGTTTCTTGAGAATAGTTGAATTAAGCAAAACACAGAACTGACTCTGTATATTTCTTGTTGTTGTGTTTTCTGATGGCCGTGATTGGGATCAACTAGATTGAGCAGAGACATAACTGATGCATCAGATTCGTGAATTCAGGCAAGAATCCTTACACGAAAATGATTACACATTTTTCCTTAATAGAAACAGCTGGTATCAGTGATGTGGATAGCTGAAGTTTTATTTGGATGACAGCAGTTGGTATAACAACTCTCCTGCTGCTTACATTTAAAATATCCCCACCGACACATGGCACTGAAAGGATAGCAAGCCTTGAGTCTTCCAGTGTGGGATTTAAACCCTAGCTTGGCCTGAGACTCCACAAGAGGTAGGAGTAATGTGAAAGCTGCCCTTCCTGGGTTGCACCTGGTAATCCTGAATTTTTTTTTTTTTTCTTCATTGAAGCCTCTCATGATTTATCCATTTCTCTGTGGATCTTATTGTAAATTACTATGATCCCTTTCATTTTTCCTGAAAGCTTAACTTTAATTTCATATTTAGAAAACTGAGGATCAGAGAGGTCAAATACTCAATGTAATAATTGTACTATAAAGCCACAGGTTGGACTAAAATAGCCCCCTCTCTAGATCAACTTTAACTAATTTAAGTTTAATCTAATTATTCTCAGCTTTGGTTTCTAAAGAAATAAGAGCGCTATTCCCCTCCTTCGCCTGCTTTCCTCCACGCTATTCAGCTTCATACTCTGTGTAACTTGTCAGTTCTTGCTTCATACCTTATTATATTGAAGGAGGAGGAAACTGAGAAAAAACTAAGGCTTAGAAACATGTGTTAAGAACCTGATGTGCTTTATCATTCATTGGTACTTTCATTTGATAAGTATAGCCACTTAGTCCCACTTAAAGCAGCTAATTTGAATAGTTCTTAATTATAAATATTCATTCCCTTAAGTAGCTGTTCCTTCTCTGGTTTTTAAAAGTTATCATCTAATCTATTTCAGGCAGGTATTTCACAAGGAAAAAGAGATAGGTCCAGATGTATCTTTATTATAAAGCATGACTTTGGTGCATCTTAGAAGCTTCTCTACACCCAGTTTTCCTGAAGATGTGATGGAAAATAGAACTAGGTTATGAACTGGATTACAAGGCAATAAATTGGGAATTTAGCAACAGGTTTGTAAATCCAAATTTGTATGTATAGTAAAAGGGCTAAAGCCATGAAAATTTTTAGCTCAAAGACAGAGGCTGTGATACTCAATTATAATGTTTTCAAATAGCAACATTTCAATTGACTAGAAAGCTGTGGGATGGAGTGCTTGTTCATTGAATCTTTTGGAAAATTTGAGATATGTATTGTACTCTTTGCTTCAGTGTGATGATGTTACTGTGAAACTCCCTGACGCTTTTCTCTTACAATCTGTATCTTGGAATATGCCAAGTTCATTCTTTGAATAGCAGGGACTATATAGAATTTTAAAATATGTAAATAATACCAGTTTCCAACAGAATTGTGCAAATGGAACTTGCATAGTGCACCTGTCCTCAACATTTATTCCTTCTTTAAAATGTATTTCCCACTCTCAGTTGAAAACAAGTGGCTATAGCAAAAGAAATAAGGTGCTTGTAATATTACAGTACTTGGTGTTGGTATCATTAGTATTTCACATTAGTTTTAAGTGACAATAGCTCATAAAGCTATCCTTCTGTAAGTATATTTGTTTTTAATACAAACTGTATCCCTGACGCAGAAGGCATACTCAGAACCTTTAAAATCTTCACAGTAATTATGTACTTTCCACATTCATCCCTCCATGATTTACTTCTGTCATCACTTGTGAAATAGTTTCTTTTTGATGAGGAACTGGGGGAAAGAAGTAATATCCTTCCATTGTTCTGCAAATATGAATGTTAAGTTGAACTGTCAATTACTAGGTGAACTGTCCAAATTACTAGTGGACTTTAGTGAATTTAGGACTTTTGCTTGAAGCGTTTGTGAGCTTCCTTAGGTAATTGGAAGAAGCCCTGGACTGTTGTTGGAGAAACTGCAGTGAAATCTTCTGCTTCTACTCACTATATGACTTTAAAATGGAATACAATCTCTCCAAACCTTAATTCCTCATCTGTAAAATGGGAATAATGATGGCTACAAGACGATGTATGCTTATACTTCAGTAGTCTTGTGTTATAAGATGTTGGGTCATGTGCCTCCTCGGGGACAAGCCAATAAATACACCAAAGTGCAGTGTTTGGTGTATGAGGTTCAGAAGCCTGATTTTTTAATATAAGCAAAGTAGCTTCATCTCTCAGAACAGTACTTCTGTTAACAAAACCTCATGTATTTGTAAATGAGGAATGGTGCTGAATTGGTTCACAAAGAGAAAAAAAACTCACAAGAGCAGGAACACTGGCAGCACATTCTCTCCTTGAAGGGTCAAGCCTTAATGGTCTTAAGTCCTAAGGATATTGAAATTGATAAAAAGGGAATTGGGTGATGTGAAAATTGAATGACATAACTCTAAGATGACCTGATGAATCTATCTCAAAGTAGTGATAATTTTATCACCAGGACAGGAATGTTGCAGATGCACTGGCCAAAATCCTATGTGGTTATCTCAGTATTAAAAATGGCTTTGTCAGTAGCACAAAGCTATAGATAAGGCTTTCGGTTATCCTCTTCTCAAAACAATGAAGTCTGACAATATACGATGTGAATCTTTAATTTCTATACTCAGTAGCCACCCAGTGTCTTTATATTGACTTTTTCTTGTTGAGCTATGATCAACTATTTACTCAACTTTTAGCCTTATCTCCAAGGCCAACAATCTATTTCTCTCTTTTTTTTTTACATGATTCTTCCTATTTTGTTGTTGTTGTTGTTGTTCAGTCGTTCAGTCATGTCTGACTCTTTGTGACCCCATGGACTAGAGCACACCAGTCTTCTCTGTCCTTCACTATCTCCCAGAGTTTGCTCAAACTCATGTCCATTGAGTTGGTGAGGCCATCCAACCATCTCGTTCTCTGTCATTCCCTTCTCCTGCCTTCAATCTTTCCCAGCATAAGTTCCTTTTCCAAATGAGTCAGCTCTTCACATAAGGTGGCCAAAGGATTGGAGCTTCACCTTCAGCATCAGTCTTTCTAATGAATATTCAGGGTTCATTTCCTTTAGGTCTGATTGGTTTTATCTCTTTGCAGTCCAAGGGACTCTCAAGAGTTTTCTCCAACATCACAGTTTGAGAATATCAATTCTTCAGCAGTCAGCCTTCTTTATGGTCCAACTCTCACATACGTACATGACTTCTGAAAAGAAACATTGCTTTGACTATACAGACCTTTGTCAGCAAAGTAACGTCTCTGCTTTTTAATAGGCTGTCAAGGTTTGTCATAGTTTTTCTTCCAAGGAGCAAGTGTCTTTTAATTTCATTACTGCAGCAACTGTCCACAGTGATTTTCAAGTCTAAGAAAATAAAGTCTGTCACTGTTTCCATTCTTTTGCCACCTATTTTCTGTGAAGTGATGAGACCAGATACCATGATCTTAGTTATTTGAATGTTGAGTTTTAAGTCAGCTTTTTTCACTCTCCACTTTCACCTTCATCAAGAGGCTCTTTAGTTCCTCTTAGCTTTCTTCCATAATGGTGGTATCATCTACATATCTGAAGTTATTGATATTTCTCCCAATAGTCTTGATTCCAGCTTGTGCTTCATCCAGTCCAGAATTTTGCATGATATACTCTGCATATAAGTTAAATAAGAAGGGTGACAATATATAACCTAGACATATTCCTTTCCCAATTTTGAACCAGTCAATTTTTCCATGTCTGGTTCTAACTGTTGGTTCTTGACCTGCATACAGTTTCTCAGGAGGCAGGCAAGGTGGTCTGGTATTCACAACTCTTAATGAATTTCCCACAGTTTGTTGTGATCCACAAAGTCAAAGGCTTTCACATAGTCAATGAAGCAGTCTATTTTTACTTGAAAATAATTTCAAAGTTTAGTCTTCAGAAGTAATCCAATTTCTTTTTTCCAAATTCCTGATTCCATTTATGACAATGCCTATCCCACACTGTTATTATGACTGGTAATTTATATATAATACAACAGAAATTGTTCCTAGTAACTTTCAGACATTCAACAAATGATGTTTATAATTTTAATATGAATATCTTCTCTGATATACTTTATTATTTTATCTGTATATTTTTGTTGGTTATTGGCAGGATAGCATACTAGATTTTATCCCAATTAAAAAAAAATTGTTCTCACTTTTTGCTAAGCAAACAAACCATTCTAAAAATTCCACGTTTTTAGCATCTAAACTACATCTTCCAGATGCTCTTACACCTCTGACACATTTTTTGGACCGTGGTACATGATTTTTAATTAAAGAAAATACTTGTTAGGATTTAAAGTATATATAGAACAACACTCATAAAATTTGGATGTATCATAATGTCACTTTATAATTTATATTACACTGAGATATTATTTAACTTATATGCAGAGTACATCATGAGAAACACTGGGCTGGAGGAAGCACAAGCTGGAATCAAGATTGCCGGGAGAAATATCAATAACCTCAGATATGCAGATGACACCACCCTTATGGCAGAAAGTGAAGGAGAACTAAAGAGCCTCTTGATGAAAGTGAAAGAGGAGAGTGAAAAAGTTGGCTTAAAGCTCAGCATTCAGAAAACTAAGATCATGGCATCCAGTTCCATCACTTTATGGGAAATAGATGGGAAAACAGTGGAAACAGTGTCAGACTTTATTTTGGGGGCTCTAAAATCACTGCAGATGGTGACTGCAGCCATGAAATTAAAAGATGCTTACTCCTTGGAAGGAAAGTTATGACCAACCTAGACAGCATATTAAAAAGCAGAGACATTACTTTGTCAACAAAGGTTCATCTAGTCAAGGCTATAGTTTTTCCAGTAGTCATGTATGGATGTGAGAGTTGGACTATAAAGAAAGCTGTGCGCCAAAGAATTGATACTTTTGAACAGTGGTGTTGGAGAAGACTCTTGTGAGTCCCTTGGACTGCAAGGAGATCTAACCAGTCCATCCTAAAGGAGATCAGTCCTGGGTGTTCATTGGAAGGACTGATGTTGAAGCTGAAACTCCAATACTTTGGCCACCTCATGTGAAGAACTGACTCATTTGAAAAGACCTTGATACTGGGGAAGTTTGAGGGCAGGAGGAGAAGGGGATGACAGAGGATGAGATGATTGGATGGCATCACCGACTTGATGGACATGGGTTTGGGTAAACTCCAGTAGTTGGTGATGGACAGGGAGGCCTGGCATGCTGCGGTTCATGGGGTTGCAAAGAATCCAACACGACTGAGCATCTGAACTGAACTGAACTGAGATATAGTTACTACCTTTCTACTGGTATCCTAGTTTGTTGACAATGTAAATATTTTGCTTTTCATGTTATCCTTTAGTTTCTGAAAAGATGGGGACAAAGTTTTACTCATCTTTGTATTCTCTAGGTACTTGGTAAATTTGTATTTAAAAAACAGGAAAAAGCAAAAAAAAAGAAAAGAAAAGAACCAAGTCCTAACATTAAGAAAGATGAGCTCGATTTTAAAATGCTACCTTTTTTCATCTTAGTGTCTAAAACTGTCACATAAATTTATTAGCATAAAAGATGCACTACTATTCCAGATTGTATTCAGTAGGAGCATTTCTCCCAGCTATATTTCTGATAAAATATATATTAGAGGCTTGGTAAAGCAGTTAGCTTAAATCACTAACATTTCTGTCATTGTTTACCTCTTTTCTCAGTTGGTCCAAGTTAATTCTGTTAGTTTCTGTGACTTTGAATAAAATTCTTTATTATATTACTTTGTAATTGACATAACTAATGGTCCTGTTTAGGCGTAAGTGTGGAGTCTAGGATTTCCTAGACTCTCCTGAGTTCTAGTCAGACATATCTTAAAGTCTGTGTAGAAAAAAAAAGGACAATTTTTTTTGTCATAAACATGTATAATTACTTACCTTTTCCCTTTATCCTTATATTACCATGACATTTCTCAATTACAAATAAAGTGTCCATAATAAATGGACCTCTCTCAATAGATTTCTCTGTATTCTCTATATTATATATTCTCTATATGTTAAAGTGACTTTTAATGATGGAAAATCCACTTCAACATAAAGCAGCTATTTGGAGCCCAAACCAGTCTCTCCATAATCCCCACACCTTGGTTTCCTCTTTAAAGTCATGAAAATAGAACATATTTTCTTATGTCTTTCTTAAAATGTCTTAAGAATAATATGTGACTTGCTATAGTAAGCATGGCAGAGAACCAAGTGATAACCCTTTTCCTGGGCTCTGCAGTTTCATAAAACATCATCACCCTGTTTGGATTCTTTTCATATAGTGATATGAAATGACATTTTCTTGTGTTTTCACATTTTTAGGTCAGTGACATTCCATCTCCTAATTAGTGTTCTGTTGCAGTTGTGTGAATATTGACACACTGCCTTGATATTTTACTGATAATTTACTGAAAAAGATCTTCCTGAGATATTTAAGAGAGAACATTCCAGCCTTCCTCTTTATTTTCTTACTTTTCAATTTCATTAAAATTTATAAACATTTTAACTGTATCATTATTAAAAACATGATCTATCAAAAGTCACTAAAGAGAGAGGGATTGTGGAGGTTTAAAAACATGTCTCCAGAGTCTTTGATACCACTTTCATCAAGAGGTGGAGTCTGATTTCATTTCCTTTGAATGGAAGTAAAATGCAGCAGAAGTGATGCTCCATGAATTCTGAGACTGGGTCCTAAAAGCAGTATTTAAGGTGGTGCCTCATATACTTTACAGAAAAAAAAGCCCATCTGAGAATCTGAAGAGTAAGCCTCACATTTCCTCTCAATTAAAAATCAGAGCTTGTAATCATTTTTAGGGCCTTATCCTACAGAAAGTTGACTGGGAAGTGAAGGTAGAGAAGAGTTTAACTTAAGACTCTTTATGTTAACTTGGTCTTTTTGTTTAATTAAATGAACCCTGAAAGATTCATTGAAAATCCATAAAAATTTTAAGATAATTGTATTAACACAACACTGCCAGCTTGGAATAAAAGCGAAAGCAACATGATGAAATGAAAAGTGGCATTGGTATGCCCAAATGTCTATGGGAAGGAAACAAGCAGAGAAGATAATTCAGCTATCGTCATGAGTCACATTTACGCAAAAGGAAAGATGATTCAAAGGGAAGAACCAAGAATCATGGAGAATTATTGTCAGACACCAGAACTAAATCCTAATCAACGACCTAGGAGTCTGTGCTTGTCTGAATTCCAGAATTATAATGGACCAGTGACTACTATTGTATATCTTCTATTTTTCTTTTCCTTTCTTTCCTTTTGTACCTCCCTATACAATTAGGTCATTTGGTAAAGAATCCATCTGCAATGCAGAAGACCCTGGTTCAATTCCTGCGTCGGGAAGATCCTCTAGAGAAGGGATAGGCTACCCACTCCAGTGATCTTGGGTTTCCCTTGTGGCTCAGCTGGTAAAGAATCTGCTTGCAGTGTGGGAGACCTGGGTTCAATCCCTGGGTTAGGAAGACCCCCTAGAGAAGGGAAAGGCTACCCACTCCAGTATTCTGACCTGGAGAATTCTGTATAGTCCATGGTGTTGCAAAGAGTCAGACATGACTGAGCAACTTTCACTTTCATGAAAGAGCATCTGTATTATGTCTCTTCCACAGCTGTAATTTTAGTATATGGGAGGTAGGCAATCCATTTATTTAGTACACACATGCACACACAAATGTACCCAACAGAAGAACCGCTGGCAAATGTATTTTTCCATGAAGATCTCTTAGACTGTCAGTGAAACCAGAGAAGTATAAATAACCAAAAATATTTATTAATATTATTGGTCCTCTACAGAAAAAAGGTTGTTGATCCTTGGTCTAAAAATTGACATACCATTAATGAAAAGAAAATTGAAATAGTTATATTGATATCAGACATAATATGTTTCAGGGAAAAGAATATTACCAGAGATAAAAAAAGCCATTTAATAATGGTAAATGGGTTAATTTATCAAGAGTACATAAAAATCCTAATGGAGTATATATATAACAGTTTCAAAAATAAATGAAATTTGCTAGAACTGCAAAGCAAAACAGACACATCTGCAATTAGTTGGAAATTTTTACTATATCTCTCAATATCTGATAGAATATATAGACAGAAAATTAGTGAAGATATTTAAAACATGAACAGCACTATCAATCAACCTGATCTAAGATGTCAGTAACATTTATAGAACATCCCATTTCACAGCATCAGAATAGCCCTTTTTTTTCAAAGTGCAGAGAAAAGATTTTTAAAGTAGATATACCATGTCCTGGGTCATAAAACAAGTGTTAGTAACTGTTAAAAAAAAAAAAAAAACTTTTTAGTACAAAGTGGACTCTCTGATCACAATGGAATTAAATTATAAAATCAACAAAAAAAATCTGAAAAATCCCCTGAGTATTTAGCAACTAAATAACACACTTCTAAATAACCCACCAAAGTAGGGAAAAATCTAGAGGAAATTAAAAACTATGGTAAACCGAATGAAAATGAAAACATGGCATATCAAAATTTGTGGAATGTAGATAAAAAGGTACTTTGAGGAAATTTGTATAGCACCAAATGCTATAAGAAAAGAATAGTCTTAATTCAAGGACCTAAGCTTGTACCATAAGAAACAAGAAAAAAAAAAAAAAAAAAGAACAATTAAACCCTAAGTAAATAAATATAAGAAAGAAAATTTTAAAAAGAGTTGAAATTAGTAAAATAGAAAACAAGACAAAACCAAAAGATTAAAAACAGTAACATCCAACCTACACACAATGGGGCTGCATGAGTCTGAGTAGAGAGGCCAGCTGCAGGACCAGCACAAAGGAAAGATCAAGCCCTGAGCCTTTGGAGTGGGAGGACTGACTCCAAGACCCTAGACTACCAGAGAGCTAACTCTAGGGAGTATCAAATAGCACAAACTCACACAAAGGAACCATTGGAATACAAAACCCGGCTTCCCTAACCACTAGTAGCACCCTGTGTGGGATGCATCATCTAAACAGCAAATAAAACAAAAATACATCCCAATCATCAGCAGACAGGATCAGCAACTCACTGGGCCTTGCCCATCAGAGGAAAAACAAACAAGCAAAAACTCAGCACAAAGCTCACCCTACACAAAGCTTACACAAACCACTGAACCAAACTCAGGAGGGAAGAAAACAAAAGGAAGAAAGAATTCAGCCTTGAAGCCTGGCAAAAGGAGACCCAAAATACAATAAGTTAAAAAAAAAAAAAAAAGGCAGCAAAATACTACACAAACGAAGGAACGAACTAGAAGCACAGAAGTCCAAATAAATGAAGAGGAAATAGGCAAACTACCTGAAAAGGAATTCATAATAATGATAGTAAAGATGATTGAAAACCTTGAAGACAAAATGGAGAAAATGCAAGAATCAATTAACAAAGACCTAGAAGAATTAAAGAATAAACATACAGAGACAAACAACACAATTATTGAAATTAAGAATACTCTAGAGAAAGAGTATTAGGAATAGGAATCAATAGTGGAATATCTGAAGCAGAAGAATGAATCAGTGATCTGGAAGACAAAATGGTGGAAATAACTTCTGAAGAGCAGAATAAAGTGAAAAGAATGAAAAGAACTTAGGACAGTCTCAGAGACCTCTGGGACAATAACAACATTCGAATTATAGGGGAACCTGAAGAAAAGAAAAAGAAAGGGTATGAGAAAATTCTTGAAGAGATTATAGCTGAAAATTTCCCCAACATGGAAAAGGAAATAGTCAATCAAGTCCAAGAGGCACAAAGAGTCCAATAGGGGATAAACCCAAGGAGAAACATGCCAAGACACATACTAATCAAACTAACAGACTAAACACAAAGAAAGAATATTAAAAGCAGCAAGGGAAAAGCAACAAGTAACATACATCTAACATATGCAGATGACACCACCCTTATGGCAGAAAGTGAAGAAGAACTAAAGAGCCTCTTGATGAAAGTGAAAGAGGAGAGTGAAAAACTTGGCTTAAAGCTCAGCATTCAGAAAACTAAGATCATGGCATCTGGTCCCATCACTTCATGGCAAATAGATGGGGAAACTGTGGAACCAGTGGCTGACTTTATTTTTTGGGGCTCCAAAATCACTGCAGATGGTGATTGCAGCCATGAAATTAGCAACCTAGTTGTCCATCGACAGATGAATGGATAAAGAAGTTGTGGTGTATCTACACAATAGAATATTACTCAGCCATAAAATGGAACACATTTGAGTCAGTTCTAATGAGGTGGATGAACCTAGAACCTATTATACAGAGTGAAGTCAGTCAGAAAGAAAAGATAAATATCGTATTTTAACACACATATACGGAATCTGGAAAAATGGTACTGAAGAATTTATTGACAGGGCAGCAGTGGAGAAACAGGCATAGAGAATAGACTTATGGACATGGGGAGAGGGGAGGAGAGGGTGAGATGTATGGAAAGAGTAACATGGAAACTTACATTACCATATGTAAAATAGATAGCCAACAAGAATTTGCTGTATGACTCAGGAAACTCAGACAGGGGCTCTGTATCAAACTAGAGAGGTGGGATTGGGAGGGAGACGGGAGGGAGGTTCAAGAGGGAGGGGGTATTTGTATACCTATGGCTGATTCATGTTGAGGTTTGACAGAAAACAAAAAAATTCTGTAAAGCAATTATCCTTCAATAAAAAAAAAAGAAAAAAAAACCAACAACAGTAACATCACAAGCTATTTTTTAGAAGGATCAAAAAATTGATAAAGCCCTAGCCAGACTGATCAGGAAAAAAGACAAAAATTCCCATTCTCACAGATAAGAAAATGATAGCTTCTACTACATTCTACAGAAATTTTAAAAATAATAGGAAAATATGATAAAGAAACTTATGCTTATAAATTTAGTAACTTAGATGAAATGGATGCATATTTTGAAGGACACATATAACCAAACTCACTCAAAAAAAAAAAAAAAAGGAAAGAAAATCTGAATAGCTCCATACCTGTTAAAATAAATAAATTTTCAGGTAAAAGTATTTTCACAAGTAATATTCCAAACCTAGATTACTTTTCTGGAGACTGATACTAAATATTTAATAAGGAAAAATACCAATTCTATACAAACACTTTCAGAAAATGGAAGAAGAAATTCTTCCCAACTCTTTTATGCCTTCAGTATTACCTTGATAACAAACAACCAATGAACAAACAGAAAAGAAATGATCTAACAAGAAACGAAAACTACAGACCAGTATCCCTCATCGGCATAAATTAAATATTCTTAACAGAGTTTTAGCCAGTTAAATCTCACGAGATATAAAAATGATAATATATCATGACCGAAAATGATTTATTCCAAATATGATTTATCCAACATTCATTCATTAAACAAATATAAATCAGAAAAGCAGAAATAGGGAGGAATCTCCTCAACCTGATAAGGACCATTTGTGAAAAATCTACAGCTAACATCATTATTAGGGTTGAAAACATTTCCTCTCTAAGATCAGGAACATGGCAAACTTGTCCACTCTCACCACTTCTATTCACAACTGTGCTCTGGAGGGTTTATCTGGCATAATAAGGCAAGAAGAAGAAATAAAAGATACCCAGAATGTAAACGAGGTAATAAAGCAGTCTTTATACCCAGATGACATAGTAGTCTATGAATAAAATCTGGTGGAATGTACCTAAAAAGCTAGTAAATTAATAAGGTTAGAGGAGTTATAGAATACGAGGCCATTATGAAAAAATCAATTAGTTTTCTTTATACTGCTGACAAGCAATCAGAAATTGAAATAAAAAATACCATTGATAGTATCATCAAGAATAACTTAGAGTTACCAGAGGGGAGCCTGGTGTGCTGCAGTCCATGGGGTCGCAAAGAGTTGCACATGACTGAGTGACTGAACTGAACTGAACCAGAGGGGAAGGATGCTGCTGCTAAGTAGCTTCAGTCGTGTCCGACCCTGTGCTACCCCATGGACTGCAGCCCACCAGGCTCCTCCATCCATGGGATTTTCCAGGCAAGAGTACTGGAGTGGGGCACCATTGCCTTCTCCGAGAGGAAGGATAGGAGGGAGTAATAGTTAAGAAGCTTGGGATTGACACACTGCTATATTTAAAATAGATAACCAACAAAGACTTACTGTACAGCACGGGGAACTCTGCTTAATATTCTGTAATAACCTAAATGGGAAAATAATTTGAAGAGGAGTAGATTACATGTATATGTATAACTTAATCACTTTCTTGTACACCTGAATCTAATACATTGTTAGTCAACTACTCTTATATAAAATTAAAAAAAAAGCAATATGAAATTGTTGTGTAGTTGCTAAGTCGTGTCTGACTCCTGTGATCCCATGGACTATAGCCTGCCCTGCTGTTCTGTCCATGGTGTTTCCCAGGGAAGAATACTGGAATCGGTTGCAATTTCCTTCTCCAGGGGATCTTCCAGACCCAAGAATTGAACCCATGACTCCTGCATTGGCAGGCGGATTCTTTAACACCGAGCCACCTGGGAATGCCAGAATATGAAATTGTTGTTGTTGTTTAGTCACTAAGTCATGTCCAACTCTTTTGCAACCCCATGGACTGTAGCCCACCAGGATATGAAATACTTAGGTATATGTCTGGCAAAAGATGTAAAAAACCTTCTGCACTAAGAATTACAAAATGTTTCTGAGAGAATTAAAAATGACTAAATAAGTAAAAATATGTACTTTGATGTGAACAACCAACTCATTGGAAGAGACACTGATACTAAGAAAGATGGAGGACATGAGAAGGGGGCGACAGAGAATGAGTGATTGGATAACATCGCCAGCTCCGTGGACATGAATCTGAGCAAACTCTGAGAGACAGTGAAGTCTGGCATGCTGCAGTCTGTGGGGTCGCAAAGAGTAGGACACTACTGAGCGACTGAACACCAACAACAAATACTTTGTTAACTGATGAAAAGTCAATATTGTTATCATGGCAGTTTTACCCAAATTTATTTATAGATTCATTACAATAGCAAACAAAATCAAATACGGCTCTTTTTTTGTAGAAATTATCCAACTGATTCTAAAATTTGTATAGAAATACAGGAAACCTAAAATAATCAAAGGTCTTTGAAAAAGAAGAACAAAATCAGATAACATAAAATATCTGATTTCAGACTTATAAAGCTATGGTGACCAAGAATGGATTGTTGGAACTGAATGGGATGTCAAAAATAAACTCACACATACACCATCATTTGATTTTTTTAATTTATTTATGTTAATTGGAGGATAACTATTTTACAATATTGTAATGGCTTTGGCCATACATCAACATGAACTGGACATAGGCATACATATGTCCCCTCCCTCCTGAATCTCCATCCAATTTAAAATTGGGGAATATTAAGAATTCTTAAATAGAACACAAAAGCATGAACTATTGAAGAATAAAATCAATAAGTTGCTCTTTAGCAAGAGTAAAACTTTTATTCTTCTAAAGCCACTGTTAAGAGCAGGCAGCTGACTAAAATAAAATACTTGCAAATCATGTATCCGGCAAAGGACTTGTATGTAGAATTTGCAAACAATTCTTATAAGACAACAAATAGCCCCACTGAAAATGGACAAAATAGTTGAATAGCCATTTCACCGAAAGAAAATATGCATATAGGAGATGAGCACATGAAAAAATGTTCTACACCAGTTGAAATTAGGGAGTGCAAATTAAATCCCACTGAGATATTCCTTAATACCAGCTGGAATGGCTAAATTTTTTAAAAATACTGATTATATTAAGTGTTGGCACCATTGTGCCGCTAGAAAGCTCATACATATCTCTTGGAATATAAAATGGTATAACCACTTTAGAGAACATATTGACAGTTTTAAAAAAAAAACAAATGTAAGTTTACACCTACTATACAACCCAGTCATTCTACTCCTAGGTATTTACCCAAAATAAATATGAGCTGATATCCACACAAAGACTTTTTTTTTCATTGTTTATGGCACTTTTATTTATAATAATCAATACTGGAAATAACCTATATATTCATCAACAAGTGAGTGGTTAAACAAATTATGGAATACTGTGAAACACTATGTGTACTGCCATTTTTAAAACAGATAGCTAGTGGGAACCTACTGTATAATGCAGGGAGCTCACCTCAGTGCTCTTGGAGACCTAGATGTGTAGGATGGGAGTGGGGTGGGAGGAAGATCTCAGAGAGAGGGGATGCATGTTTACATATAGCTGATTCACTTCATTGTACAGCAGAAATCGTCACAACACTGTAAAGCAACTATACCCCAATTTAGAAAGTAAGAACTATTATTACATGCAGTAACATGGATAAATCTTAAAGTAACTGTGTTTAATGAAAGAAGCCAAACATGAAAGAATAAACATTCTATGATTCCATTTTTATAAAATTCTAGAAATTGTAAACTAATCTATAGTGAGAGAAAGTATATCAGTGGCTGCCTGTGGGTGGAGGGAGGGAAGGCTAGATTACATCAGTATGAGGAAACTTTTGGGGGTGATGGACATGTTTGTTGTCTACATTGTAGTAATTGTTTCACAATTAAACACGTGTCAAAGACTATCAAACTGAACATTTTAGATGTATATATTCAGTTCAGTTCAGCTGCTCAGTTGTGTCTAACTCTGCAATCCCATGGAGGGCAACACACCAGGCTTCCCTGTCCATTGCCAACTCTAAGAACTTGCTCAAATTCATGTCCATCAAGTTGGTGATGCCATCCAACCATCTCATCCACTGTCATCCCCTTCTCCTGCCTTCAATTTTGCCCAGAATCAGGGTCTTTTCCAAAGAATCAGTTATTTGCATCAGGTGGCCAAAGTATTGGAGCTTCAGCTCCAGCATCAGTCCTTCTGATGAATATTCAAGACTGATTTCCTTTAGAACTGACTGATTGAATCTCCTTGATGTCCAAGAGACTCTCAAGAGTCTTCTCCAACACAACAGTTCAAAAGCATCAATTCTTTGGAGCTCAGCTTTCTTTATGGTCCAACTCTCACATCCATACATGACTACTGGAAAAACCATAGCTTTGACTATATGGACCTTTGTTGGCAAAGTAATGTACAGATTATTATACCACAGTAAATTTGTAAAAAAGAAATTATGTAAAATATTATATTACATAAACTTAGTTGATAAAGCAGCAGCATGGTTTGAGAGGATTGACTCAGTTTTGAAAGGAATTCCATGGTGGATAAAATGCTATTGAACAGGATTGTATGCTACAGAGAAATTGTTCATAAAAGTCAGTCAATGTGGCACACTTCAGTGTCTTATTTTAAGAAACTGCCACACAAATTCCAACCTTCTGCAATCACTACTCTCATCAGTCTGCAGACATCTGAGGTGAAACTCTTCATCAGCAAAAAATTTGCAACTCACTGGAGGCTCAGATGTGGGTTAGCATTTTTTTAGTAATGAAGCATTTTTAATTAAGGTATGCACATTTTTAATATATAATGCTGTTGTATACTTATGGCGTAGTATAAAAATAATTTTTATATGCACTGGGAAGCCAAAACATTTGTGTGACTTGCTTTATTGTGATACTTACTTTAGGTTCAATGGAGTATCAGATTAAAAAAATGAATGAATTCCCTTATTTAAACAGGGGCTTCCCTGATAGCTCAGTTGGTAAAGAATCTGCCTGCTATGCAGGAGACCCCGGTTCCATTCCTGGGTCAGGAAGATCTGCTAGAGAAGGGATAGGCTATGCATTCCAGTATTCTTGGACTTCCCTTGTGGCTCAGCTGGTAAAGAATCTGCCTGCAATGCGGGAGACCTGGGTTCAATTCCTGAGTTAGGAAGATCCCCTGGAGAAGGGAAAGGCTACCCATTCCAGTATTCTGGCCTGGAGAATTCCATGGACTGTATAGTCCATTTACTCACAAAAAGTTGGACATGACTGACTGACTTTCACTCACTTCACTAATGTAAACTATAGACGTGTTGGGTAACTATGATTGATGTATCAGTGTCAGTTCATCAACTGTTACAAATGTATGACTCTGGTAGGGGCACTGATAATAGAGGAGGATGTGTATGCATAGGGCTAGAAGTATATAGGAAATTTCTATACCTTCTTATAGACTTTGCTAAATCTAAAAAATAAAGTCTCCAAAAAGAATGAACTACTGTTCACCTAAAAGTATAGATAAATTTCACAGTCATAATGTCAAATAAAAGAATATGGTTCCAAAAATGTATATGTGATATTATTCTTACTAATATAAAGTTTTTGATAGGTGACAAAAAGGATCTTGTGAGGTTGTGGAAATAATCTAGTTATGTGACCATGTATTATGTAAAATATCATCAAATTATACATTTAAGTTTTTTGTCCTTTAACTTATATCTCATTTTTAAAATTAACTGTAAATTTCTACAAATGTAAACTACTAAAAATATGATACGTGTGTGTGTATGTGTGCATGGATTTGTATGTGTGTATATATATATAAACTACAGCTTCCCTCATAGCTCAGTTGGTAAAGAATCTGCCTGCAATGCAGGAGACCTAGGTTTGATTCCTGGGTCAGAAAGATCTCCTGGAGAAGGAACTGGCAACCCACTCCAGTATACTTGCCTAGAGAATCCCCATGGACAGAGGAGGCTAGCAGGCTACAGTCCCTGGGGTTGCAAGAGTCGGACATGACTTAGCGACTAAACAACCACCACATATATATACAAGCACATCTAGGTAGATTCATCTATACTAAATACAAAGGTGGATATATGCGGGTATACTAATGGAATATTTCTGATAAGATATAGGAGCAATTGGCTACTGTAAGAAATGGGAGCTATACTTGCTTTTGTAACTTTTGGAGTTTGCACCCTTTACATGCATTTCCTATTCAAACAGCAAACAAAGGACTCCAAGAAGAAAATATTAACAAAATACCACATCACTGCTCTGGAGTCTGCTTAACCTAAATTAATCCTTTGCTTCTCTAACTAGGAATAAAAATAATTTTTAAGTGACCTAACAATATGTAGAAAATCATATAGATTTTTCTCATGTTAGAATTTGTTTGTTTGTTTTTTAATTTTTTTTTATTGAAGGATAATTGCTTTACAGAATTTTATTGTTTTCTGTCAAACCTCAACATGAATCAGCCATAGGTAAACATATATCCCCTCCCTTTTGAACCTCCCTCCCACCTCCCTCCCCACCCCACCCCTCTAGGTTGATACAGAGCCCATGTTTGAGCTTCCTGAGCCATACAGCAAATTCTCATTGCCTATCTATTTTACATATGGTAATGTAAGTTTCCATGTTACTCTTTCCATACATCTCACCCTCTCCTCACCTCTCCCCATGTCCATAAGTCTATTCTCTATGTCTGTTTCTCCACTGTTGCCCTGTAAATATTTTTTTCAGTACAATTTTTCTAGATTCCGTATATATGCGTTAGAATTCAGTATTTATCTTTCTCTTCCTGACTCACTTCACTCTGTATACTAGGTTCTAGCTTCATCCACCTCATTAGAACTGACTCAAATGCGTTCCTTTTTATGGCTGAGTAATTTTCCATTGTGTATATATACCACAACTTCTTTTTTTTTTTTTTTTACCACAACTTCTTTAATCCATTCATCTGTCGATGGACATCTAGGTTGCTTCCATGTTCCAGCTATTGTAAATAGTGCTGCAGTGAACAATGGGATACCTGTATCTCTTTCAATTTTGGTTTCTTCAGGGTACATGCCTAGGAGTGGGATTGCTGGCTCATATGGTGGATTTGTTCCTAGTTTTTTAAGGAATCTCCATACCATCTTCATTAGTGGCTGCATCAATTTACATTCCCACCAACAGTGAAGAGTGTTCCATTTTTTCCACAGCCTTTACAGCATTTATTGTTTGTAGACTTTTTGATGAGGGCCCTTCTGACAGGTGTAAGGTTATAACTTATTGTAGTTTTGATTTGCATTTCTCTAATAATGAGTGATGTTGAGCAACTTTTCATGTGTTTGTTAGCCATCAGTATGTCTTCTTTGGAGAAATGTCTGTTTAGGTCTTCTTTCCCACTTTTTGACTGGGTTGTTTGTTTTTCTGATATTGAGTTGTATGAGCTGCTTGTACATTTTGGAAATGAATCCTTTGTCAGTTGTTTCATTTGCTATTATTTCCTCCCATTCTGTGGGTTGTCTTTTCACCTTGCTTATAATTTCCTTTGCTGTGTAAAAGTTTTTAAGTTTAATCAGGTCCCACCGTTTACTTTTGTTTGTATTTCTGTTACTCTAGGAGGTGCGTCATAGAGGATCTTGCTTTGATTTATGTCATCGACTGTTCTGCCTATGTTTTTCTCTAAGAGTTTTAGTTTCTGGTCTTACATTCAGGTCTTTATTCCATTTTGAGTTTATCTTTGTGTATGGTGTCAGGAAGTGTTCTAATTTCACTCTTTTTACATATAACTAACTGTCCGGTTTTCCCAGCACCATTTATTGAAGAGGCTGTCTTTGCCCCATTGTGTATTCTTGTCTCCTTTGTCAAAAATAAGTTATCCATAGATGCATGGGTTAATTCTGGGATTTCTATCTTGTTCCATTGATCTATATTTCTGTTTTTGTGCCAATATCATACTGTCTTGATGACTGTAGCATTGTAATATGATCCGAAATCAGGAAGGTTGATTCCTCCACCTCCATTCTTCTTTTTCAAGACTGCTTTGGCTATTCAGGGTCTTTTGTGTTTCCATATGAATTGTGAAATTTTGGGTTCTAGTTCTGTGAAAAATGCCATTGGTAATTTGATAAGGATTGCATTGAATCTGTAGATTGCTTTTCATAGTATAGTCATTTTCACAGTATTGATTCTTCCTACCCAGAAATATGGAATATCTCTCCATCTGTTAATGTCATCTTTAATTTTTTTCATCAGTGTCTTATAATTTTCTGTGTACAGTTCTTTTGTCTCCTTAGGTAAGTTTATTCAGAGATATTTAACTCTTTTTGTTGCAGAGGTGAAAGGGATTGATTCCTTAATTTGTCTTTCTGATTTTTCATTGTTAGTATACAGAAATGCAAGTGATTTCTGTGTATTGATTTTGTGTCTTGGAACTTTGCTATATTCACTGATTAGCTCTAGTAATTTTCTGATACTATCTTTAGGGTTTTCTATATACAGTATCATGTCATCTGCCAACAGTGAGAACTTTATTTCTTCTTTTCCAATCTGGATTCCTTTTATTTCTTTTGCTTCTCTGATTGCTGAAGCTAGGACTTCCAGAACTATGTTGAATAATAGTGGTGAAAGTAGACACCCTTGTCTTGTTCCTGATCTTAGGGGGAATGCTGTCAGTTTTTCACTATTGAGAATAATGTTTGCTGTAGGCTTATCATATATGGCCTTTACTGTGTTGAGGTAGGTTCCTCCTATGCCCATTTTTTAAAGAATTTTAATCATAAATGGGTGCTGAATTTTGTCAAAGGATTTTTCTGCATCTATTGAGATGATCATATGGTTTTTATCTTTCAATTTGTTAATATGCTGTATCACATTGATAGATTTGCATATATTGAAGAATCCTTACATTCCTGGAAAAAACCCAATTTGATTATGGTGTATGAGCTTTTTGATGTGTTGCTGAATTCTGTTTGCTAAAATTTTGTTGAGAATTTTTGCATCTATGTTCATCAGTGATATTAGCCTGTAGTTTTCTTTTTTGTGTGTTGTCTTTGTCTGGTTTTGGTATCAGGGCGATGGTGGCCTTGTAGAATGAGTTTGGAAGTGTTCCTTCCTCTGAAAATTTTGAAAGAGTTTTAGAAGGATAGGCATTAGGTCTTCAAATGTTTCCTGTAATTCTCCTGTGAAGCCATCTGGGCCTGGGCTTTTGTTTTGGGGGAGATTTTTGATCGTAGCTTCAATTTCAGTGCTTGTAATTGGGTTGTTCATAATTTTTATTTCTTCCTGGTTCAGTCTTGGAAGATTGAACTTTTCTAAGAATCTGTCCATTTCTTCCGGGTTATCCATTTTATTGCCACATAGTTGTTCATAATAGTCTCTTATAATCCTTTGTATTTCTGCATTGTCTGTTGTAACCTCTCCTTTTTCATTTTTAATTTTGTTGATTTGATTCTTCTATTTTTTCTTGATGAGTCTGGCTAAAGGTTTGTCAGTTCTGTTTATCTTCTCAAAGAACCATCTTTTAGTTTTATTAATCTTTACTATTGTTTCTTTCATTTCTTTTTCAGTTATTTCTGCTCTGGTATTTATGGTTTCTTTCCTTATACTAATTTTGGGGGTTCTTTTTTCTTCTTTTACCAGTTGTTTTAGGTGTGAAGTTAGGTAGTCTATTCAATATTTTTCTTGTTTCTTGAGATAGGCTTGCTTGAGGTAGTGTATATTGCTATACACTTCCCTCTTAGGACTGTTTTTGCTGCATCTCATAGGTTTTGAGATGTCATGTTTTCATTGTCATTTTTATCTAGAATTTTTTTAAATTTCACTTTTGATTTCTTCAGTAACCTGTTGGTTATTTAGAAATGTATTGTTTCATCTCCATGTGTTTGTGTTTCTTACAGTTTTATTCTGTAATTGATATCTAGTCTCATAGTGTTGTGATCAGAGAAGATGCTTAATATGATTTCAATTTTCTTAAATTTACTGAGGTTTGATTTGTGATCCAAGATGTGGTCTATCCTGGAGAATGTTCCACGTGCATTTGAGAAGAAAGTGTATTCTTCTGCATTTGGATGGAATGTCCTGAAGATACCAGTGAGATCCATCTCTTCTAATGTATCATGTAAGACTTGTGTTTCCTTATTAATTTTCTGTTTCTATTATCTGTCCATTGGTGTGAGTAGAGTGCTAAAGTCTCCTACTATTATTGTTACCATGAATTTCTCCTTTCATGTCTGTTAGTGCTTGTCTTATGTATTGAGCTGCTCCTATGTTGGGTGCATAGATATTTTCAATTGTTTTCTGTTCCTCTTGGATTGATCCCTGGATCATTATGTAGTGTCCTTCCTTATTTCCTGTAATCTTCTTTATTTTAAGGTCTATTTTGTCAGATATGAGGATTGCTACTTCAGCTTTCTTTTACTTCCCATTTGCATGGAATATATTTTCCCATCCTCTCACTTTCAGTCTATATGTGTCTTGAGGTCTGAAATGTGTTTCTTGTAGACAGCATATGTATGGGTCTTGTTTCTGTATTCATTCATCCAGTCTCTCTTTTGGTTGGAGCATTTAATCCATTTACATTTAAAGTTTTTCTTAATTGTTTGGGGTTGATTTTGCAGATCCTTTTCCTTCTCTTGTATTTCTTGACTATATAAGCCCCTTTAACACTTGCTGTAAAGCTGGTTTGGTGGTACTGAATTCTCTTAACTTTTGTGGGTCTGAAAAGCTTTTTCATTTCTCCCTGAATTTTGGATGAGATCCTTGCCAGGTACAGTAATCTTGGTTGTTTGTTTTTCCCTTTCAGTACTTTAACTATATCCCACCATTGCTTTCTGGCCTGCAGAGTTTCTGTTGAAAGATCAGCTGTTAAGTGTATGGGGTTTCCCTTGTATGTTACTTGCTGCTTTTACCTTGCTGCTTTTAATATTCTTTCTTTGTGTTCAGTGTTTGTTAGTTTGATTAGTATGTGTCTTGGCATGTTTCTCCTTGGGTTTATCCCCTATTGGACTCTTTGTGCCTCTTGGGCTTGATTGACTATTTCTTCTTCCATGTTGGGGAAATTTTCAACTATAATCTCTTCAAGAATTTTCTCAGACCCTTTCTTTTCCCCTTCCTCTTCAGGGACTCATATAATTCAAATGTTGTTGCATTTGATATTGTCCCAGAGGTCTCTGAAACTGTCCTAAGTTCTTTTCATTCTTTTCACTTTATTCTGCTCTTCAGAAGTTATTTCCACCATTTTATCTTCCAGATCACTGATTCATTCTTCCGCTTCAGATATTCTGCTATTGATTCCTATTCCTAATACACTATCTTTAGAGTATTTTTAATTTCAATAATTGTGTTGTTTGTCTCTGTATGTTTATTCTTTAATTCTTCTAGGTCTTTGTTAATTGATTCTTGCATTTTCTCCATTTTGTCTTCAAGGTTTTCGATCATCTTTACTATCATTATTATGAATTCCTTTTCAGGTAGTTTGCCTATTTCCTCTTCATTTATTTGGACTTCTGTGCTTCTAGTTCGTTCCTTCGTTTGTGTAGTATTTTGCTGCCTTTTTTTTTTTTTTAACTTATTGTATTTTGGGCCTCCTTTTGCCAGGCTTCAAGGCTGAATTCTTTCTTCCTTTTGTTTTCTTCCCTCCTGAGTTTGGTTCAGTGGTTTGTGTGAGCTTGTATAGGGTGAGCTTTGTGCTGAGTTTTTGCTTGTTTGTTTGTCCTCTGATGGGCAAGGCCCAGTGAGTTGCTGATCCTGTCTGCTGATGATTGGGTTTGCATTTTTGTTTTGTTTGCTGTTTAGAAGAGGCATCTGCCTAGGGTGCCGCTGGCATTGTATTCCAATGGCTCCCTTTGTGTGAGTTTTCACTATTTGATACCCCCTAGGGTTAGTTCTCTGGTAGTCAAGGGTCTTGGAGTCAGTCCTCCCACTCCAAAGGCTCAGGGCTTGATCTCTGGTCAGGAGTGAAGATTCCACAAGAGGTTTGTTATGGCATTGAGTGAGATTAAAACAAATATCCAAAAATGAGAAACCAAAGATGAATCCCAGACAAATGGCAGTTACAAAATCAGGCAAATGATAATTAAAATAATTAAAATAATGGAATATACACATATACATATGCATCCATGAGCAAAGATAATAGAGTTCAAGGAAAATAAAGTACAATAGATTGACCTGATGAACAAAGGAAATCCAAAATTATATTTACCAGTTGAGAACAGTCTAACTAAAGCACAAAGTGGAAAACAAAGCTAAAACAAACGGCCAAGTGGGGAATAAAGCAATGAAAACAAAACTAATAAATACGTTGAAAGGAAAGGAAAGAAATATAAGAAAGAAAGAATGGATATGCAAAGTTAAATAGAGGCAGATGAAGAAGATATATATTTGCATTAAAGATTAACTGCAAAGAGAAAAGAATAGTAGGAAAGGCAAACAAAGGAATAAATGTAGAAAATATATAATAGGTTTAAAAAGTGAAAATTAAAAAAAAGAGAGAGAGAGAAAAAAAGGAAAAACACTCCAGAACTGCAAAAGCCCAATACAGAAGCAGAGGTTTATAACAACAATAAAAATATGTGACTGAGGGGAAAAAGAAAAAAAAGCTCTAAAGCTTAATTAGATTTCATAGTTCCATAAAACTGACAACTACAACAGAGGAGGGAAGAAAAAGGAAAAAATGAAAAAGAAAATCCAAAAGAATCTACAGAACAAATCAAAACATAAGAATAATAAATGTTTTTCTTGAGTCACTGCTGTCAGAGTCCTTTCCCTCTCTGGAAGTCCCAATCCACCTCACCTCTCTAGGATGCCCTCCAGCACTGTGCTGATCTCTGGACCTGTTGTGGGGGGCTGCTCAGATTCTAATCTGGTCCTACTCCTGTATGTTCTTGCCTCCAGTGTCCACAGCTATCAGAACTAGTGCATTTTCTTTTGTGGGAGCTCTCAATGACCTTTTATATATTTCAAAAACACAGAATCTGCCTAGTTGATCAGGTGGATTTAATCTGCCACTTGTACAGCTGGTGGGAAGGTTTTGCGTCTTCTTTCTTAGTCACACTGCCCCTGGGTTTCAATTGTGGTTTTATTTCCACCTCTTCGTGTGGATTGTCCACTGGGGTTTGCTCCTGAGGCTGCCCTGGAGGACTTGGGTTTGCCCTTGTGAGGTCCAAGTGTGGAGGTAGTGAAGCTGCTTGGGTTGCAGGGGTTCTGGCAGCACCAGGTACTCAGGGGAGTTGGCAGCTAGGGAAGCAGGAAATATTGTGCTCTAGAAGTGTATGGCAACCAGTATTGGCCAATATTCTCCAGTATTCTTGCCTGGAGAACACCTCTCCCTGACAGAGAAGCCTAGAAGGCCACAGTCTACAGGGTCACAGAATCCGACACTAACGAAGCGACCCTGCATGCATAGATGCAAGATATTTTTGCCTGTGGCAACTCTGCCCCAGTGAGAGTTGAGCATGAAGTTGGTGTAGCTGCTTGGCTTGTGGGGACCCTGTTGGCGCCAAGTATGCAGCAAAAACTGACTGCCTTCGCCGCAGGAGTTATGGCCCTATCAGAGTCTTTTTTTGAGCCTCTTGTAACTGGTGATCAGAAGGCCTCTTTGGTCAGTCTTTCTCTGCAGCTCTGCCCATTCAGCCTCTTAGAGGGCTCCTTTGCCTGGGGTCTGTCTCTGTTGTTTGGCATGTCATACACATAGAGGGGGCCCCCCTGGCTGGGGTCCTACTCTGTAGATCAACACATCAGGCACTTAAAGGAGCACGCTGGGTGGGGTCCTACTCTACAGTTCAATGCATCAGGCGTTTGATGGGCCAGCCTCTCTATTGTTCAGCTGCCAATGGTGGAGTATAGGGGGAGAGAGGCTATGTTGATGGCTCCACCCAATACACATGACTCAGCAGTATCGCCTTGCTTCCATGGCTGCCTGGCTTTCCTCCACAGGCATTTCCCACCACAATCTCCTCCTTCACATCCCCTCAATCTGTCTCTCTGCAGTCAACATCAGCTCTCACCCTGGGATTGTTCCACAACCCCTAAACTCCAGCTCCAAGGCTCTGCACCTTCCAGGGCATCTACATCCCTGTCCAGGGTATGTATGACTGTGGCAAGGACTATCTGATTCTCATTCCACTTAGGCTGCAACAGATCAGCTGTTTCACTCTCAGTCTTAAATGTTTCTCCTCTGACTCAGACGATTGCCCCAATGTGGAGATTGGACCCCTGCTTAAGTTCCCCCACCCTCCGAGGGCAGGTCCAGTCCTACTAACACTCCTGTTTTTCCCCTAGTTCCTTCGTCATACCAAGTTTTGCGTGGGTCTATATATTCTTTTCTGCTGGTCAGGTATTCCTATCTGTTCTCAGGTGGTGTTCTGCATGCATTTCTGTGTCTGAAGGTGTATTCCTGATGTATCTCTGGAGAGAGATGTACTCCATGTCCACCTACTCCTGTGCCATCTTGTTCTCCTCAGAAGTTCTTTTTTAATCCTAAATATTTATGAATTTAAGAACACAACCAAAATTCTCTAGTAGCGTTATACCAGTGAGAGCCACTTCATTCTCTTCCCGCCATGACAAGAGCATAATGGAAATGAGGAAACGGAGAGTTGGTTATATTGTCCTATTGTTATGAGGTTAAGCTTTCACAGTACAAACTGGATGAATTTTGCTATTTTTCCTATCAATTCTCTGAATTTTCTTCACTCCACAAATTGGGATATCATCTAACCAAAAATTTAACTAGCAGTAAGAATCCCAAGGCCCATGAGGGCCTAAACACCTTTGTTTAGAGGCAAATCTGGAGAAATGAAATCACTGATGGATGTTGGGAAATTGCAGTACACTGACCTTACATTTATTCTCCAGAGAAGTTTAGTTCAAACTGAAGAAAAGCATGCATGTTTTCTTGCATTGGCTACAATCTAGAGAATCTTATGTCTGTCTGTATGGCCTTCCCAGGGATGTTGGGAGCCAATGTTGAAACTGTACTTTAAAGAGCACCAAAGTTAAAATTCACAAGCAGGGAACAACTTGTTTTCACAGCAATGAGAGTTGGCATGGGAAACACTTCTCAGTGGTGACTTACATACTTATTCAGTGATTTAGACTGCTTCTCTGGCACGGGTCAAATGGCATATTAACATGGGATATAATCCTTTCTCACTCTGTAGGCAATGGCTCAGTGTGATATTGGCACCATATTAAGCTTCATTAACCCTACAACACGTTGCCTTCTTACTCTTGGCACTCTCCTGCAGGCTGCAGGCAGTAACCCATGAGTAATCTGATTACCTACAACTGACTGTAGCCACATGGAATGGAGGCTGACTACAGAGTGGAACACAATTACAGTCTTTTGAGATTCAATTAGAAAGCTGTTCATAGAGCTTCGTTTGGAATTCTGTAACTGGCTCCAATAACCCCTCGTGAACTGCACGTTTCTTTGAGTCCATAGTAAATAATGGACCTAAAAAGCTTCACCTGTTCTTCATATGCCTTTTAAGAATTTGTCCTCCTGAAATGTGTAATAAACCACACTTGCAGTTAGAGACAACAATAACCATTTCCAGACTCTGGGATTTTTTTTTTTTTTTGCCTTCTTTAAAGGAGAGATGTTATTTGTCTCCTCCATAGAATTATTCTGATTTTCGTCTTCATTGTAAATGGACATTAAAAATAAATGCTACTTAGCATGGAGCTGAACATTATCAGAGGCTAGTTGTCCTTTAAATAAAACCTGAGGTTAAGAAAAGTTAAGCTTCACATTTGAAAAGACAAAATTAAGACAAAGATGTTCTAGACTGCATTATGTCATTCTGTGACATCTTACAAACCTCATTTATGCTATATATACATATTTAAAAGATGACATTCTTTGCTTGCTAGTGGTCTGAATTTCTAATTTCACATTTAAAATGAAGTAGTTCTAAAATGTATTGTTGGAAGGAGCACATTATTTAGAAGACGGTTCCAGTTTATAAAGTGGATTCTGTAATGAAGTGTTTGTTTTCTGTATTATTTCTGCCTCGTTATACTTATTGTGATATTTGATTTTTCTATTCTGACAATTATAAAACGAATGTGAATTTGGCAGGCAAACTTGAATTTCAGTCCTAGCTTTGCTACAATCTATGAAAACTTTACCAGTTATTTGATTTTTTGATCCTCAGTTTTCTCTTCTATGAAAAAGCGAATAAAATATTTTATAACAGTGTCATTCCAGTGTTTAACAGTACATGATGAATGAAATGGCACAAGGTATGGGGTATCATAAACATTCAACATGTGTGCCTTTCTTACTAAATTTCTAGATCTCTTTATCACCTTGTTGTGAATTCATATGTTTGTTTTTATCACTATGTATAATATAACAATGATCTAGTTTAATGGTATAAGCATCTATTTTATGCCGTGAAACTGGAGAAATCATCACAAATATTGAAATGCATTACTTATAGGCGTTTATTTGAGCTGCTGAGATGCAGTAAATGGCATCTGAGTTTGAATTAATATATTTTCCTTCTATTCCCATTGTCCTTTCTTCAAAGAAAATGTGAATACACATTCAGTTCATTAAGTTCAACCAAGTTCCAAAAAACTCAAGCTAACACTTCAGACTAATGCCCGTTCTTTGACCTCTGTGCCTGAAAACAAGTCTGAAAATGCAAGCATTTTCAAATCTGAAAGTGGATGGGTGGTTACAAATGCTGAGAGTATATGAAAAAAATCTCTCCACTTGACTCTGCAAGTAAACAGGTGGTAAACTGCTGGAATGCTAAACAGTTAATGATATGGAAAAGATATGACTGAAGAAATCACTTTCCTCCCTTGACTCTGTAGAAAAGCGTGTGTCTGGGGAATCCCCACTGGTACTGATTTCAACAGCAGGCCTAGTATGAGTTTGAGAACTCCTGGTGTGGGAGGTTTATCACTCATTAGCACCCATGAGTCAGATGGCTTAGTTAGATTCAGTCATCACTTACGATAATTTAATCAGATTTGCTCTTATGCATTTCGTAGTCTAACGTGACACACTTTACTTCATCATAATTCATGAGTCACTCCACATCAACTGGTCAAGTTTGGCATTCATTATTCGCCAAGGTTTTAGGGACAGTTTTCCAAAGTTTGTCAACACGTTTTGCAGGATTTCCATTACTGTAATTAATAAAGGAAAGCCAAATGGAGCCCTGATTCTAAACTGACTTGTCTCAAATTGAACTACTTTTCAAAGAATAATCCTAAACACAGCACTGCCTATCTTACCAGGCATGAACACGATTGGAAGAGTAGAAAGCTGGTGTACTTTAGTTTATTTACTTTTCATTCTTATATTTCAGTTGACCCTGAGGCATGTCCATATCATCAGTGGGAAATATGGATCAATAGTAGTTTAGATAAAGGAAATGGAAATGGGGTTGGTTCAACTTTTCAAGCATCAGATTAAATAAACTCTCAAAAACAGAACAGAAGCTCAATTTTTTAGATTGTTTGGTCAATACTGTTCATGACTCTCATGAAAGTATTACCATTCTTTTCTTTTTTTTGCTTCTCTTTTCCTTTTTGACTCTAAGCCTAGAGTGTAAGAATCTACTGGGCAAAGCTTGACAGCAAATTGTTATTTTCATTTGTTCTCATATTACCCCCTACCTGTTGCCCTCCACCCCCATTTTTATCTATTTGCTTGTCCATAGCTAAGACTATTATCACTGCCTGAGCTAATAGATTTCATGCTTTTCTCTTTCTCTCAAGTATCTTGTCCTTCCAACCCATCTTGATTACTCCTATCAGTGCATTTTTCTCTTTCTGTGTTGATCTCCTTCAACAATGCCACCAGCAGGCTCTTCTTGTATGTTTTTATTCTTAGGTCAATCTCAGTCAATTCTTATGTTTTTTTCACCCTATGAACATACTCTAAAAATATCAACAAATAATACAGCTGTTATTGGAGCTGTGTTCAAAGAGAGACTGTAAAGTTATATGGAATGCACATAGTCAAATGGCCCCTGAATGCTAAGTGTCTTTGTTTTTGTCCCAATGTTTCTTTTTTTGCAAGCACTGACTTATCCTTTCCTTTTTTATTTAATTTTATTTTTTATTATTTTTTAACACCAAAAAACATTTTGTATTGGGGTTTACCCAACTGACAATGTTGTGATAATTTCTTTTAATAGTTAGAAACCTTCTGTTTACCAATTCATTCTCAGTGTTTTTTTTCTGTGGTTAAGCAAAACAAAGCACCTACCCAAGCATCTGGGTGGGAAAGGGAATAAGAGAAGGGGTATAAACAATGCATTATTTTATTGTAAGTCCCACATGCATTATTTCATTTAAACTTCACTACATTCAAAATGAGGAAACAAAGCACCAGAAAAGTTCAGTTATTGAGATCAAAGTTAAAGGGCCAAGTTCAGATAGAGACCAAGTCAGTTTGCTTCTGAATCACTTGAATTTACCACCAAACCAGTATGAGAGATAATTTTAGATGATGGTTAATCTACTTTGATGATTATGTATTTATTTCAATAACTATTTTAAGAAATATAGAACAAGTCATGATTTTACGGATACTATTGTGTAATTCAACAAAAACAAATGAGTTGATTCAGAGTTATTTTTATTTAAATTATTAAGTGATAGTACAGGTGGCCTACAGACGTGGAAAATAATTGTAAGGATGTTTTTCAGCTGAATAAAGTTCAGGAAATACTATATGACTATATTACTTTATCCTTTGCCAACTGTTCTCTAAGAGTCACTACACGATGTGTAGTTTGAATAATCTCTGTGCTTCTGTGCTACCTTCTCCATCTATAATATCCACCTTGCCTTCTTCTCATCAAAATCCTGTTTATATGGCACTCCCATCACACAGCTACCTCTCTTCTGGAGCTCTTCATTCATACATTGACATGGCATTGACATGGATTATATACTGGGGTTTCCTTGGTGGCTCAGACAGTAAAGAATCTGCTTGCAATACAAGAAACCTGGGTTTGATTGCTGGGTTAGGAAGATCTCCTGGAGAAGGGAATGGCTACCCATTCCAGTATCCTTGCCTGGAGAGTTTCATGGACAGAGGAGCCTGGTGGGCTACATATAGTCCATAAAGCCACAAACAGTCAATTATATACTTTTTGAGAACATTTGTCAGTGTGTTTGCTCTATTCACCTTGTAGTCAGGGGCTTCCTCATTTATATTACTATAGCTCCCTTTCCCATAATACTTGGCTTAAACCTAGGTAACCAATAGAAAAGTGCTGTAAAAAAATGGGAAATCAAGGAAACTGGGTTCAGTTCTTGCCTTCTGAAATTTATTAGCTGTGGGACTAAGGGAAAACAAGGTTTGAATCTCTTCAAGGATTATACAACATAGAATATGAATGAATATTAAATCTTACTAGAGAGTCAATATACATTAGTGCATTTTGTTTCCACTTCCAATAAATATTTTCTGAATGTATAAAAATGTACAAAAAAGACTGATGCAAACATTGTATTGATTAATCTCCACCCCTAATTGTTTAATGTTCTTGCATATAACTTGGGTATTACTCAGATAAAAAATATTTAACAATTGTATCCATTTGCTCAAATTATAAAATTCATATTTGTTGAGACTTATAGATGCATGTGACTGAATACCAAACTCAAACTAGTGTAAGGCAAAGAAATCTTTAAAAATTGAGATAGGGAGAGAGAATGAATAGTCATTGTCTCAGTTCAATTCAGTTCAGTCGCTCAGTCGCATCCGACTCTGCGACCCCATGAACCGCAGCGCGCCAGGCCTCCCTGTCCATCACCAACTCCCTGAGTCCACCCAAACCCATGTCCATCGAGTCGGTGATGCCATCCAGCCATCTCATCCTCTGTTGTCCTCTTCTCCTACTGCCTTCAATCTTTCCCAGCATCAGGGTCTTTTCCAATGAGTCAGCTCTTCGCATGAGGTGGCCAAAGTACCAGAGTTTCAGATTCAACATCAGTCCTTCCAATGAACACCCAGGACTGATCTCCTTTAGGATGGATCTCCTTGCAGTCCAAGGGACTCTCAAGAGTCTTCTCTAGCACCACAGTTCAAAAGCATCAATTCTTCGGTGCTCAGCTTTCTTTATAGTCCAACTCTCACATCCATACTTGACCACTGGAAAAACCATAGCCTTGACTAGACGGACCTTTGTTGGCAAAGTGATGTCTCTGCTTTTTAATATGCTATCTAGGTTGGTCATAACAGGAAACTACAAAGTCCCAGGATTAGGATTTGGTTTAGACATAGATGGATCTGGGAAACATAGGTAGTGTCACTAAGGCTCTGTCTCACTCCATCATTTTTTTTCCTCCTCTGTGTTGGCTTCATTCTTAAGCAATTTGTCTCTAAGTGCAGACAGTAAGGCCAAAAGCAGCACTGGGTTAACCTAGCCCTTTCAAGTAGTATCCTTACGTGGAAGCCTCTCTACCAACCTGTGTATCAGTCCTCAAGGATTCTTATTGGCCTTTTTTTTTTTTTTGAGTTATATACCTTGAAATAATCACTATGTCCAGCATGTTGAGTTACTCTGAGTGCCTCACTGGCTCAGAGTTTTATGGAGGAGGAAGAGACTCTGACTGACAGCCCCAATAGTTTCAGAGAGAAAAGATATAGCACAGATATAAAATAATAGATACTCTGTCTATAAAAAAAGAAAACATGAGATTGCATGAACACAAGCATTCTAGGACTGGCATGGTGGATGTTCTTTGTGTCTCACTCACATTCCTTCTGCATTCTCACTATCACAGTAACATGCTGACAGCATAATATGAGCTGTACCTTTACCTCCACCCAAGGACTTTCTTTTGGCCTGACTGACGTATAGGGCAAGCAGGCAGTGAGATGTAGTAAGTGCCTCTGGAAATATCACTTGACAAATGATGAGAGAGGAACTGGTTGATATATACCTCAGCTCCCTGTCTCCTCTATTGGGCTATCTTAGAGTCATGCTTTTCACTGTCTCCTAGAATTGCCTGGTAAGACTGGATGCTAGATGCCATAGGAATAACCAACTTTAGAATACATCATTTATTGGTTTCTTTCCCTTCACTGGCTCGTATGTCTATTTCCCTCTACCCAGGATAAACTCTCACATTAATTCCTTATACTTACTTCCTTATCTTGGGTCTGCTTCTTGGGGAATTCAACCACCTCTCCCCCTCACCAAAATCTAGTAAGAAATCTCTAGTCCAAAGTTTTCAGGGTATAATTTGCTCATTGCAATGAATTTCACAAAGATTGAATAGGTACATTGGGGTAGTTATTATATTTGTCTGTGATATGTGAAAACCAGAAAAATTCTCTAGATGAGTGACCATCATAATGAAGGCTCAGAACGCATTAGATGGGATGCAGATGAGAGGCAGTGCTGTTACGATTTTTCTCTCACCTTTTCTTCCAGTTAAAACGTTCTGCCATTGCTGTCATTTTCATAGTATCTGAGACCCATGAAAATATTTTGAGCCAGGTTTGAAAGCATTTGGTTCATATATGAGCTCAATTCTTAAATCTAATGCAAGAGAAACAGAATTACTTTCATCATTCCAACCTGTCATTGGCAGGCAGTTTACTCAGATTCAATTAATTTTTGCAAATTAGACTTGTGGAAATAGAAAGAAGATAAACTCATATTGATGTGTTCAATAAATACAGTGAAATTCTTGTTGTTATCAACTATAGGTTGTAAGAAGTAGGCAACATAGTTTCAGTTCTCAAGAGGAGTTTAATCTAGTGGCAAGAAAAGATTCAGTGAATGAAGAGAATGGAGGGATTCTGACAATGTATGTGAAGATTAGTATAAGCATATACCCTTTTGGAGTTTGGGAAATGAAAGGTAAAGATAGTCTGGACTAACATGAATATAAATGGCCAAAAAATAACATGTAATATGTTCTTGAAAACACTAAATTGATTGATTTAGCCAATAAGGCTTAATTAAGAATGACTTTTTCCAGATGTCCCTTACTCATACAATTTGCATGTTGGGGATTTTGAAGTGTTGTTTTTCCATCACTTGCATTTGGATTCTGGGAAGGGATGAAGTGGGAATGATATTGAAAAGAAGAATTTATGCCAAGGGTGTAAGGGAAATGTATGAGGTTTATGATGTCATTTGTAACTTCTTCTAGGTCTCCTTTGTAAGTTTATATTCTCTTCTCACAGGGTTCTTAACATTAGGGAATCATAATTCCATTCTAGATTCTGTTCCTTTATTGAATCATAGCCTTGATGGCCTTATTCATGCCAGTGTTTTTAAACATCATCTATATGCTGGTGATTCTCCAATTACCAGTTCAGTCCAGAGCTCTCTCATGAGCTGCAGACTGAGTTTATACAATTGCTTAATCAAACTCTCCCCTTTCATGTTTAACATATAAGACACCTCAAACTTAACATGTCTAAGACTGACATGTTAAGTCTAACATGTCTAAGACTCTCCTTACCCATAAAATTTTCTTTACCTATAATCTTTCTCATCTCAGATGATGGTAACTTATCCTTTCAGTTACTCAGTCTAAAAACCTTGTAGTCATTCTAAGATCTTATGTTTTTCTCATAGCCACACATCCAATCCAGTGTGAAATCCTGTTGGCTCCATCTTCAAGATATATACAGACATTTTCTCACAATATTCATTGCTACTATCCAGGTCCAAAGAGTAATCATTATCACCTGGATATTGCATTTGCCTTCTACTGGTTTGCAGTCTCTTATCCTTATTTTACCTTGAGGCTCTTGGTGAGCCTCATGTCTTGCTTCTGCTCAAAACACTGCAATGACTCTTGCATTTTTCTCAGAGTAAAATCAAAGATTCAGACAGGTCAACAAAGCCCCATGTGATATAGCTTCCTGACACCTCTCTGACCTGCCTCCTACTGCTCTTCCCTTGACAAGTCTGCCCCGAAGCATCACCTCCTTAGCCATTTCTGGAGCCTGACCAGCCCTGCCCTGCTTTAGGACCTTTAACTGTACTGTTTGTTCTACCAATCCAAGCGTTTGTTTGACTCAGTGTCTCACCCCCCTCATCTCTTCACTCAAACACTACTTCCTGAGTGAAGCTCTGACCACCTGTTAATCCCACTGTCATCTGCACCACTCCAACCAAACAGCATTCCAAATCCTCCTGTCTACATTTTCCTGCATTATTTCTTCGTTTTACTTTTTCTTATGTTACCATGTACCTACATCACTCCTATATTTGCTTCCTTTCCTGGTACTTACAACTGCCAGTATACTATATTATTTAGTTCTTAGTCATGTGTATTTTTCATTATCTGTCTTTACTTGATGTAGGCAGAGCTGTCTCCCCATCTTCTTCACTGATGCTTCCTGTGTTAGTTCTACTGCTGAGTAACAAACTGCCAACAAATATAGTGGCTTAAAATGGTGCAAATTTATCAGCTCACAGTTCTCTGTAGGTCAGAAGTCTGGCATGATTCAATTGGGCTTTCTGCCTAGGGTTTCACAAGGCTGATCTTAAGGTGTTGGCCGGCCTGGGTTTTTATCCAGGCGCCCTAGGGAAGAATTCACTTCCAAGTTCATTCACCTTGTTGGCAGAATTCAACTCCTTGTAGTTGACGAGCTGAGGTCCCCATCCTTCGCTGGCTATTGACCAGAGTCCTTGCTTTCAGATCCTAAAATCCCAAAGGCCTCTTGCAACTCTTTTTGCATGTGGTTCTTCATCTTTCAACCTGCAATTGCACATTGTGTCCTTTGTATGCTTCAAATCACTCTGACTTTTCCTTCTACCCTTACTTCTGCTTTTAAGAGCTCATGTGATTACATTGGGATTGGGCCCACTTGGGTAATCTAAAACAATCTCTCTATTTTAAGTTCAATTGACTAGTAACCTTAACTGCATCTGCAAAGTCCCTTTTGCCATGTAATGTAACATATTCACAGGAGTAGTAATGGGGAGTAAAGGTCATGGGGGTCAAATTTCTGCCAACTGTATTTCCTAAGCACCAAGAACTGTGTCTTCCTGGCATGTAGTACAGCTGAATGATTATGTGGCAGTGGACACCTGGGCTAGAGGATTTATTTGCAGAAAGCTGGTTGTTTGCCTGATGCATTTGGAAGAAAAATTTCCAAATACTTCCAATCTGAGTGTATTGGAATGTAAAAAATCAATTGTTTGTTTTGATCTTTGAAGGAGGGAGAATCTGGAAGTGAGAGAAAGAGACAAAAAAGATGAAAAGCCAGGGAGGAATCAAGGTGAGATCAGAATACGAGAATGTCCAAGGCCATGTGCCTGGGAGCCTCTGACTTTCTGTTTCACACACACTGAAAGTAGTGATTTTCCACCTTTGTTAACGTGGTCAGTCCCAAGACTCTCACTCTTGTGTGCCAGATGTGGTTTTTCCAGACTCTTAGAGCTGTAATTGTTTAACAAACCAGATACCCTTAGAGGTTAGCATGTATGTGCAGCCACATCATCTGCCTGAAACAGGAGTTCTGGTAGATGCAGCGAGTTCACAGGGTGGCCAGGGACTGGGATGTTTGGGATGGAACTCGTGGCTTTTTCTCCTTCTTGGCAATAACATATCATTTTATCTTTATTACATTAAAGCACAAGATATTTGAACTTAAACTTGAAAAATTACTTCATTTTCTACCAGAATGCTTAAACTCCACAGGGAAATCGATTTGGTATTTATGATAATGTTTGAATATTAGAAAACTTTAAATTAATTGAAAATGATAAATTAGTCATTTTTCAGCCTCGTGTCTGGATTCACTCAACCCCAAATATGCTGCCAGTTTAGAACTCTTCTCCCCTTCTCCACAGTGAATTCTCAGAGTCCACATTCAAAGTACGGGGGTCCAGCTGGCCAATCTTTTCCTGTAGCATTCAACTTGGCTCTTTTAACTGGCTCACTAGGAGAATCCTTCCCCTGACTGAGATGACAGCTTTGGGTGTCCTCCAAAATTACGATTCTGCATGGTCTTTTCACTTTCTGATGAAATTATGCCGGGAAAAAGATATTATGTTAAAAACTTGTTTAATTTAAGAAAGAATGAGGAATTTTCCCTTCTAATTTTGTCATCTCTTCCACTAGCTTTTCTTCATCCAGTCATCTAACAGACTTGTGTTGAATGATCTCTCATATAACAGACCTGGGCTGGTATACTGGAGAGATAGGTTTGGGAATAATTTGAAATAGTTTGAATTTATTGACTGAATTCTAGTAGAGAGTTATATGAGCATTGGAAGGTGGAGAAATTATTTGAGGGAACTGATGGAGGGACTCTGTGCCCTGGAGCAGAGATAGGCAATCTACAATCTGTATACAGATTGCAAGCTAAGAATGATATTGCACATTCAATTAGTTAAAAAACTTCAGAGGACTAATAAAAAAAAAAAAAAACTTGTGACACATGAAACTTACATGAAACGTAAATTTCTGTGTTCATAAATAAAGTTGTATTGGAACATGGAATATTCATTCATTTTATATTGTCTATGTTCATAATGTTAGAATTGAATAGTTGCAACAAATGTGAGTGTGGCCTGCAAAGATACTATTATTATAATAAACAAAAATATTTATCACCTTGCCCTTTATAGAAAAAAAGTTTTCTTGCCTCTGAAAAGGGGTTAAGAAAAAAATCTTCATTCCTTCTTTATGATCTGAAGCAAAATAACTTACTGCAGAACACCAGGCTGTGGTGGACAAGTAGGGGCTAAGGCTTAGGAATTACAGATGAGATTTTAGGTAGCAAGATGCTGCGGAAATAGAATGACCCATCTCCAACGGCAGGGCAGGGGATGAGGCCTCCCAGGGGCTCGGTCCTGGCAATACACGGATGTCACTTTCTCAAGCAACAAGCAGTCTAGGTTCCATGGTAAAAATAGTATTAGAAGCTATTGGATCTCTTGTAGTTACAAATAATAGAATCCTACTCAAATTTAAACCACAATGAAACTTACTGGCTCACATGACAAGTTTCAAGGGCTCTAGCTTATTCTCCAAGCTCTACTGATTTGTGTCACTTTACTTTGCAAGTATGCCATTTTTATGTGGCAGGTGAGATGATATCCAGCCCCAGAATCACAGCCTTCCCCTTTAGAGCAGCCCCAGCAGGGGCTCTGATTTGCTCAGCATGGTTCGTATACTATTTCCTGAGTACTTCCTGAGAACGAAGCAATAATAGAGAATTTTGATCAGCAAATCTATGCTACCGCAAGAATGGATGCTGAGCTAGAAAAAGGATTTCTATCACCAGAGGATTAGTCAGGGTTCCAGATAAAGACAACAGATGTCAGCCTCGGTGAGGCAGTTGTGGAGAAACAGCATTGACATGGGGTAGCAGGGTAATGAGTGTAGCATGTCTGGGCAGTCCATCAGTAGCTGGGTCGGCCAAGAAGTTGAATATAAAACAATACTGCCTGCCTGTTGTGGGCTGCTGTTGAGATCATGCACACACCCTAAAATCAGATAAGAGCTCTTCAGTTCATTTCAGTTCAGTTGCTCAGTCGTGTCCGACTCTTTTCGACCCCATGAATCGCAGCATGCCAGGCCTCCCTGTCCATCACCAACTCCCAGAGTCTACCCAAACCCATGTACATCAAGTCGGTGATGCCATCCAGCCATCTCATCCTCTGTTGTCCCCTTCTCCTCCTGCCCCCAATCCTTCCCAGCATTGGGGTCTTTTCCAATGAGTTAACTCTTCGCATGAGGTGGCCAAAGTATTGGAGTTTCAGCTTCAACATCAGTCCTTCCAATGAACACCCAGGACTGATCTCCTTTAGGATGGACTGGTTGGATCTTCTTGTTGTCCAAGGGACCCTCAAGAGTCTTCTCCAACACCACAGTTCAAAAGCATCAGTTCTTCAGAGCTCAGCTTTCTTCACCGTCCAACTCTCACATCCATACATGACTACTGGAAAAACCATCACCTTGACTAGATGGACCTTTGTTGGCAGAGTAATGTCTCTGCTTTTCAATATGCTATCTAGGTTGGTCATAACCTTCCTTCCAAGGAGTAAGCGTCTTTTAATTTCATGGCTATAATCACCATCAGCAGTGATTTTGGAGCCCCCAAAATTAAAGTCTGACACTGTTTGCACTGTTTCCCCATCTATTTCCCATGAAGTGATGGGACCAGATGCCATGATCTTAGTTTTCTGAATGTTGAGTTTTAAGCCACCTTTTTCACTCTCATCTCTTTAGTTCTTCTTCACCTTCTGCCATAAGGGTGGTGTCATCTGCATATCTGAGGTTGACATTTCTCCCGGCAATCTTGATTCCACCTTGTGTTTCTTCCAGCCCAGCGTTTCCCATGATGTACTCTGCATATAAGTTAAATAAGCAGGGTGACAATATACAGCCTTGATGTACTCCTTTTCCTATTTGGAACCAGTCTGTTGTTCCATGTCCAGTTCTAACTGTTGCTTCCTGACCTGCACACAGGTTTCTCAAGAGACAGGTCAGGTGGTCTGGTATTCCTATCTCTTTCAGAATTTTCCACAATTTATTGTGATCCACACAGTCAAAGGCTTTGGCATAGTCAATAAAGCAGAAATAGATGTTTTTCTGGAACTCTTGCTTTTTCAATGATCCAGCGGATGTTGGCAATTTGATCTCTGGTTCCTCTGCCTTTTCTAAAACCAGCTTGAACATCTGGAAGTTCACGGTTCACGTATTGCTGAAACCTGGCTTGGAGAATTTTGAGCATTACTTTACTAGCGTGTGAGATGAGTGAAATTGTGCGGTAGTTTGAACATTCTTTGGCATTGCCTTTCTTTGGGATTGGAATGAAAACTGACCTTTTCCAGTCCTCTGGCCACTGCTGAATTTTCCAGATTTGCTGGCATATTGAGTGCAGCACTTTCACAGCATCATCTTTCTTGATTTGAAATAGCTCAGCTGGAATTTCATCAACTTCACTAGCTTTGTTCGTAGTGATGCTTTCTAAGGCCCACTTGACTTCACATTCTGGGATGTCTGGCTCGAGGTGAGTGATCACACCATCGTGATTATCTGGGTCGTGAAGATCTTTTCTGTACAGTTCTTCTCTGTATTCTTTCCACCTCTTCTTAATATCTTCCGCTTCTGTTAGGTCCATACCATTTCTGTTTTTTATCAAGCCCATCTTTGCATGAAATGCCCTTGGATGAGGTCTAAAGTTCCAAGGAAGTCTAGTTACAAAGTCAGATTTATGATTATTGTACCCTTGCACACAACTCCCGGTTAAAATGGCTCTGGGAAATATCTGATACAGATTGATGAATCTCACTTAGGCCCTTATAGTGTGCAGTCTGTTTCTCTTGATCCAAAGGGTAGAAAGACAAATAAGTAACTATAATCTAGTGAAGTTTAAATACTAAAATAGACTTATACGTTGAGCTCTTAGAATGCATAAGAGTGTTTAATTTGAGTCTTCTGAAAAAGTTACCTAAAAGGTCAATTAGGAAAGATCTCTTAACAGGTAATACCATATATGCAAAGATGTGGATATTAAAATGCATACTTTGTCCAGGTGCTAAGCTAGGTGCTGTCAATTCTCTATTTGATGCATAGCATAACCAGTATCAAGTGTGATACAGTACCATATTGTTTTATGGTGAAACCAGAAGATGAGGTTTTGCAATCAAAGGAGAAGTACAGGATGATAAAGACTTCTTACTGGGGCCAATGGGTGGAGAATGACATTTTCAATGGAGAAAAAGATTAAAACAATAAGTATCTGATTAGCAGGAAAAGTAATGAGTTTGGATTTGGAAAATTTGAGTTCCTGGTGCCTATGTGATAATCAGCTGTCAGTATTTCATTGGTAGCTAGAAATATGGATTATAGTTCAGGAATTTTGTACTTACTCTTCTCCTGGTATCCACAGGAGATTAATAAAAGCATTGTCATTGCTCATTATGAAGTTTGAGAATTTCTATAGATCTACTCCCTCTGACTATTGGCATTCTCTATTTTCTATTCATTAGCTGTCTTAGTTGTTCAAGCACCTCTAATTTTGTACTTGAAGTGTCGGGATGATAATCTTCCATCCTGAATCTGAACAATAGCTTTGCATTAGCCACTTGGTGTATTAGGTGTAATTCTTTGTTTAATTCTTTGACTTAGGACTAGTCTTCTGAATGATCCCTTGGTCTTCTTAAGGTTCTGTTCTTAGAATATGGTCAGTGGCTCCAAGAGCCACAAAGAAGAGAGCTATTCTGCCCTTATTATCACCACGTATTTTTGCTGGACTTCTACCTTAAGGGAACAAAAGCTTACATTGTATACTGAGAAGAATAATTGACATCCCATGATGCTTCTAGTCTGATACAGGGATGCTCTCCTGCATCAGAACCAACAGAAGAACTTATTAAAATGAGCAGACCCCTGGGATGGAAGATCTAAAGAACCAGAATCTCTGGCGAGAGGGATGGAGTCTAGAATCAGTTTTTTGTTTTTCTTTTTTTGTAAGCACTGTGATCATTCTTATGCACACAGCTGCACATATCTGTGAACCACAGATTTAAAGCAGGAAGAAAAGATACTGACATTGAAAATTTGACTATTTAAAAAATGAAACGTTGAAAAGGTTAAGAATGATATTTCCTTTACAAACTGTATCTCTGGAAAAAAAATTTTTAAACACTTAAAAATAATAAAAATTTATAAACTTGAAAACAGGGTCACCCACAATTCCACACACAAAAAGGCTATCAAAGTTAACATCTTAACGAATATCTTTTAGTCTTTTCTAGATGTATATTGTCTTCTATTATGTATATATATATACATATTTCAAACTTCATGAATAGCTTTTAGAGCACTTTTCTCACTCAAAGCGTTGCACATATTTTTGAATTTTATTTAACTTCTTCAAAAATATAATATAAATATATGTACAATTTCGCATCTTACAGTTCATTTTACTGTAAACGTTATCCTGTGTTGCTCATTGTTTATGTTTGTGTCTGGGTTACTTCCCTAATCCTACTAGTCCAGTCTCAGAAGTGAACAAAAAGAAGAAATTGAAAAGACACCTGGAATACGCTGGTTGAGGAGAACGAATGGGGGATGGAAAAGGAGGTTTATTAAAAATTAACTTTGATGTAGGGACTTTTGACACACATATATGCTTGATGTATAAGATAAGATACTCTGCCAAGGCTGAGGTGGGAGTGCAGAAGGGAGCTTCTGGGGGTGGCAATAGAGCCTACAATATGGTGATGGGAAATTAAAGGATGAGGGCAAGGAAGAGGAGGCCCCAAAGATGAGATTCACATTATAACAGCTCCACACAGAATGACTGTAATCTTTAGTGACACCAAGCAGGCAAAGCATGGTTCAAAACCCAGAAGTTCAGATCAATGTAGGGTTTAACCAGGCAGATGTACTGAAAGACAGCTTACACTATTCTTTGTTCTCATCCATCTAGATTATTCTAATGACAGTAACTAATCTAGTATCCTCTCCTCCCTTTTGCACAGTGCCCCTAAGTCAGGTTTGTTATTCATTTATCCATCCTCACTGCCAGATAGTGGGATACTGATTCTCAACATATTTGTGAAACGCATGCAGTTTCTTTACCTTTCCTTGTTCTCACCAATATCCCTACCCAACCTCCACAACATGTGACCTATGGTCTCAGCATGCTCTGTGCTGGAAGCATTTCTCACTTTCTTCTCATGTTTTCTGACACTTCTACTGGAACCAACCTACCTATAAAGGATCATTGAAGTGAGGGCTCAGCTACTCTGAAAGAAAGAAGAGGGTATGAGGAAGAGTTTAGAGAATAGAGCTTCCTAAGAAACATAGCATGAGACCAGAAACTATAGAAAGACAAGATCAGGAAGAAATTCTTCAGGGATAACAGGAGCAGTGATGTCTTCCACTGAGTTGTTTATTTTTTGTTTATTTTACTCTGCTATAGTGATGATTCATGTTGCCATCAGTGAAAGTTGTTAGATGCACAAATCAAAGACTGACTGGAGGAAGGGGTGTAGACTAAGGTTTTTTTATTTACTAACTGGTTGCTCTACTTGGACAAATTATATTCTGTCTCAGTTTCTACCTTTGTGAAATATCATGACCTTTACCTTGCAAGATTATTATAGGCCCCTCATTAGGTGTTATTCTGTATTTCTTGTCCTCAAAGCCTTGGTAGGTAATGGATTAACTATGACAGAAAAACTAAAATAGTACAAATGTATTGGCAGGTGCATTTGTGGTAGTAATTATTTATACCAATTTTCCTTTTGGGATATATTTTAAGTTTTATTAGAGCTCTTGAGTGCCTGAGTTTGGAAGACTTCTTACCATTATGAGATATTCTTGTTTATATTTTTGTTACACAGTGTATGAGATAGCTTGTATCCTGGCCTGGCAGGCCATGGCTAACTGGAAAGGAGGAAAGTAGCGCTGCAGGGTCCAGAGAGACCTGGAAGCAGACCTGGCTGGTAGAGTGAAGCAGGCTACAAGGATAAGCCCACCTGGAGGTATGAGAACAAAGTCCAGGTAGAAAGTAGGACAATATTTCAGCAATGCACGAAAAGATCATCAGTAAGCAGCCCAGGTCACGGAGGTCCAACAGGAAGTGCAAGATTGATGTCACAAGCAGATGGAGCATAGTAATGACCAGCAGCAGAAATCTTAGAGAGGTTAATATTCAGCAATTAGCATTTAATCAGATGACTCAGTGGCTGTTTTCAAGGATGTCCATCAGCAGAAGACAAGCTTTCAGATCAAAGTGGCTAATAAGGAATAAGAAATACCCCCGAATTCCAAAAGGATATGAAATGCTTACTACAGATAATCAGGATGAGGACCTGGGCATAAGAAATCAGATAAAGGAGTTGAGGGGATAAGATCTTAACACAAGTCATAACTGGAGCTGAGGATCAGAGCTGTTCAATAACAAGAACCACAAGATGCTGAGCACTGTATTAGAGTTCTTTAGAGCCCCTCCTTATCTCCTACTGATCTCACACACACACATAGACCTTAGGGTTTTATGTTTTGCTATTAGGACATGGATACTATGCAAGCAGAAGACAGACAATCCATTAAAGAAAGAAGATAAGGCTCCAGAACTTATAGCCAGGATAACCCTAAAATGCTGCTTGTACCATTCACATGTGTGAATAAAACGTCAGACTTGGGAATGATCCATTAATAATGTCACATCTGTAGCCAACAATGCCATGCAATCAACAGATATTTGTGCTGTCACCTGTCCCTTTGTCCAAACAACATGACATGAAAAGTCCTTCACAACTCAACCTTTCCAGCCCTGTCTCCTATCTCTTCCTTTCTTGCTATCTGGGAAACACCTACTCATCCTTCAAGATCCAGCTAAAATGTTACCTTCTCTGTGGAGCTCACCTAAAGCCCCTCAGGCAATATGCATCACTCTTCCTCCCACCTCTCCAAGCAGAGTGCCTAGTGTCCTCTATAATCCATTACTTTTCTCATCTTCATCTCTTTACAGCTCCATTTCTCCCACTGGAGGTGAACTCTTCAAGGGCAAAAACTGCCTTATTTACTCTGGTTTCCCAGTTTCTCATTTTGATCTTGCCACAATCTCATGTGGTTGCCCAATGAGGACACTATAGCCCAGAATGTGAAAATGAATTGCCCAAGGATATCCAGCTAGTTTGGAGCAGAACTGGGATTAGAAACCAGGTCACCTGATTTCTAATCCAGTGCTGTTTCTTCTGCAATTTTCTGCACCCTCCCCTTCCTCCACCTAATGATTACAATGATCTTTAAAACTTCACAGCACCTTTAGTAACATTTAAACATTTATTTTTTATTTCGGTTATAGAGTTCACCCAGGGGCTTCCCTGGTGGCTCAGATGGTAAAGAATCTGCCTGCAATGCGAGAGACCTGGGTTTGATCCCAGGGTCATGAAGATCCCCCAGAGAAGCAAATGGCTACCCATTCCAGTATTCTTGCTTGGAGAATCCCATGGACAGAGGAGACTGGCAGGGCTACAATGCATGGGGTCACAAAGAGTCAGACACAACTGAGTGACTAACACACACACACACACACACACACAGACCCACACACACACATGCACAGAATGCCTCTGAGGGAGGCAGAGGGGTCCTCATTGCCTCCTTTAAGGTGTTCCTGAGTTGAGGCAGTTAGTGAATTATTCAGTCTCAAAACCAGTCACTGAAAGAGCCTCCAACTTGTGCTTGACCACCAGGCAACCCTGTCATATAGTACAGGCTGTTAGCTTTTTGAGACTGTTATCAAGGCAACAGGAAGAAACGAGTTAGACTGTGCTGGTCACCTTTGAGTTGTTATTTATTTCTCCTGCAGTTTTAGAAAGAAGTTAGACCTCTTCCCTGGAGGGATTCTACTAACGTGAGTGATTCATCACTGTCCTTTATTTCACATATATGTCTTAGGAGTTAAAAGTAGGTGAGCTGAAAGCAGGAGACCACCTGAGGCAATGTGAATTCTCTTTCTCGGAGTCTTTGTCTAACTGGCGTAACTCTCTACTTGCCATGCATAAGAAAGCTTTTTACTATAGTATATTTTAAAGAAAGGTACTTTCTGCTCACACTCATTTCCCTAAAGGAACTTTTTATTGGGAATCTGAGATGAAACACTATTCTTAAGGAACACACCCAGAGTGGCTAGGTCACATTTCATTCTTGTTTACAAGGGCAGCGTTCTGTATAAGACCATATGGCACCATGCTGACATTTTAAAGGCAACACTTGCTTCATAAGTTACTTTGTAGTACCAAATGAGAGCCCCAGTGACTTGAAAGATTATGTCTTTCTAAATTCCAGTGTAAGTGTGACTATGCTTAGTCTCTAGTGAAAGGTTTTCTTCCTCAGGGAGCATATTTGTTAGCAACAAAAGATGCTGTCTCAAAACTAGCTTGATCCTAAATATTCACATGGTCAGAAAATGTCTGGATAAAATATTTCCAGCCCATTACCTTGATGCACTAATTTTTTTTTTCCTTTTAAGCCAGATCTAATTAGTTACATGTGTAGAAACAAATGTGGGACTCAGTAATTTCAGATTTTTATGCACCTTTCATAATGAGAACAGGGAATAGAATTTCTCAACAGGGTAAAAGAAATAGGGATGTGTGAGCTTGCAATTGCATAAAGTAGCCCTGGAATTTAAAGACAGATAGGACTCTATGTTTAGTGCAAGGGCTCACTAAAATTGAAATGGACTTATGTATTATTAGGTTTGCTTAGAAAAAATAATAAAAAGTACCTTCTAAGAAAACATTATTTTCTTTTCTCTCCATCACAATGTTGCTACATTAGCTTCAAAAACAAATAAGCAAGACACAAACAGATGTATTTTTCTTTTATGTAAGAAATCTTGGTTGAACTTCATGATATTTTGAAAGTTATTCAAATTTGCAAAAGAAAGAAAATGAGGCTAGTGTTGTCTACCAAACAAGACACACTAGCATATTTTTTATGTTTTTTTTTCTCTGCTGCTGCTGCTGCTGCTAAGTCGCTTCAGTCGTGTCCGACTCTGTGCGACCCCATAAACGGCAGCCCACCAGGCTCCACCGTCTGTGAGATTCTCCAGGCAAGAACACTGGAGTGGGTTGCCATTTCCTTCTCCAGTGCATGAAAGGGAAAAGTGAAAGTGAAGTTACTCAGTCGTGTCCGACTCTTAGCGACCCCATGGACTGTAGCCTACCAGGCTCCTCCGTCCATGGGATTTTCCAGGCAAGAGTACTGGAGTGGGGTGCCATTGTTTTCTCTAGTTCCCACAAATTACTTGCTTGCATTGAATCTGTTTTACTGAATCTGATATGGTGTAGGTAAATGTATTTGAATTGCTTCAAGCAGGTTGAAACATTATTCATGAGATTGGTATGGCAGAAAAACTGCAAAAATGTGTAACAGAGAAGACTCCATATTGGATCTATTCCTTTAGTGCTAACTCTTGTGCCTGTACTGAGTCATGCTGGTTCTGCACCTTTGTAAAAGAATGTTGCCTGCAGCCTAAAATATACATGATAGCCCATTCTCAAAGTTCTGATCTTTGTAGGTACAACAATTTTCCACTCATGTAGCAATAAAAAGTTGCAGAACAGAAAATAACATTTGTCTTGTTGGAACAAGACAGTTGTGTTCCAGTTGTGTTTACTGGAACACTGTGAACAGATCTAAGCAGGCAACTACAAGGATTCTGACACCAAGAAGTTTGCAACAACTAGCTACACCCTCTCCCCTTTTAGTATAAAAGATGCCTGAATTCTAAGATGGTTCTTTGGGACACTAGTTCAACATTTTCTTGGTCTTCTGGCTTTCTGAATTAAGTCGCTGTTCCTTACTCCAACAACTCCTCTCAATTTATTGGCCTGTCATGCAGCAAGTGGTAGAAGTTTGGACTTGGTAACAAATAAGCACAATTATTCCCCTCACTCACATACCTTCACTCCTGGCAAGGTGACTTTGCAGCTCCTCTCCCAAGAAGATGGAATCGCTTTCTCTACCTCTTCAACCTGGAATGGCCTTAGCTAGCATGGTGGTATAGTTTTCTTTGACTATAGAATGTGGCAGAAATGATGATATTCCAGTTCTGTCTATATGCCTCAAGAAGCCATATATGTTTCTGTTCTTTCTCCGGGACTTTTGCATCCACCTTGAGAATCTCAGGCTTCCCTGCTCTAGGATGAGAGACCAAGAAGAACAAAGCTAAGTCATCCCAACTGAGGACTTCTAGACAGGCCAGCTCCTCACCAGACTGAAAACTGATCACAGTCACGTGAACAAGTTTAGCTCAGATAAGCCAGTTTAGAAGCATCCAGCTAACTGACAGATAGCTGAGCAAACTAAATGCTGTTGGATGCCTGTGAGGTTTGTTTGCTTATTATGCAGTATTGTTGTGGCAAAGGTAAATGATTACAATGGTAAATATTTATTTATGTTGACACTTTCAGTCATAATAATGAAACCCCTCTACTTATGAAAGTTTCATTTAAAAGCATACATAAATAAATGACAAGCTAAATTTCAGGGGGAAAAAAGTGTCTACTTTGCATTCCACCAACAGATAGTAAGCTATCTCAGTATAGTTGCTCTTGGGGACATTCTGACACATGAAATTACAGAAAGCCTTTTACAATCTAACCTGCTTGTGAGTGGAAGAGCTTCTGAGAAGGTGGTTCTTCTTAAGCTAGCCGGGAGTTTCTTTTATCATAGTTGATATTTAAGTGGAAATGAATTTATAAATTAACTAATATTTTTCCTGCCAAGACATTTTTGACCAGGTTTTTGACACTCACTTTGTTTCTCTTTTTTAAGACATATTTTATCTGCCTGCATCTGAAATGATGACAAAACTGCTCTAAGAAACTATCCTTTGGAAAGAGGTATCTTACACATGTGATAGACCACAAAGCCCCCCCTCACCCCTTGCCAAACAAGGTTAACCTTGGCTGGAAATGTGTTAAGTTCAAGTCCTGCTTGCCACATGGCCAGGCCAATTAGAATTGTTGGGGCAAGAAATTAGTGATTTTATTCAAAAAGTCAGCAAAGCTAGGCTATAGGCAACATTCTTTTACAAAGGTGCAAAGCCAGCATGACTAAGTACAGGCACTAGAGTGTAAGAGTTAGGCCTAAAGAAATAGATCCTACATTTAAGGTTTGCTTCCTGTGACAAAAGTAAAAGCCAAGAGAATATGTAAGAGCAACTCAAACCCAGTAGATACTCAAAAGATATGAATTTATGATGAGGAAGTACTTTTCTTCAGTTCATTGTAGAGAGAAACTATACTTAGAAACTATAACTTGTTGGTGTTATCTCTTGTGAATAAAGTATGCAGAATCCCAGCTCCACCCCCACCAGTCCTATGACTTCTGTGACTCTCACCTGTAATAATATTACCTGATAATAATATTAACTGTCTCATAGGGTTAGTAGGGGGATTAAATGACTGAATATTTGTAAAACTCTTAGAACAGCACCTGACATGTGGTAAATGTTTAAGTCAAAAGCTAAAAACTAGAAGCTGAGGTCTTGTGGTTTCCAGTCCAGCATGTAAGAAACTGGAAGTTGACACTCTGTCCTAACAAGTAAAAAGACTGAATACAGTGCAAAATAAATACTTCTTTTTAGATTTTTTAGATTCATGAGAGAACTGAGGTCACAGGGCAAACCACTTCCCAGCCCCCATACCCCCCTCCCTGCAACCCCAAATTAGAGAAACAGGTAAATATAAAGAATCACATCCTACTGGAGCAGGATCCAGTGTCCTGAGAAGAAAGACTTGAACTGTAATTGGTGAATTGCTGGAGGCTCAGAGTTGGCAAGTCTTAAAGCTAAAAAGTCCTAGGGGAATCAGTCATCAGAGACTCTCACTCTTTTGTGAATTTTACCTCCAGAAGCTTGACCAGGTTCTCACAGAGAGAAATCCTCTCAGGATTCCTACAGTGGAGGGGAAAGAAACAATTTTGAAATACTCCAGAATACTTTCTCTTTTCTACTTAATGAAGTCTGCCCTCGGGAGAAACTGTTAATAATAGTTAACCGGAGACCAATGTGCTAGAGTTTTATCAGAGTAAAGTATGCAGAATCCCAGCTCCACCCCCACCAGTCCTATGACTTCTGTGACCCAAGGGGAAGGAAATATTCAACTGCAGCCAACTGTAGCCATCCTGACCCACCTGGGAACGGGCAGAGAAGACCAAGAAGCACAAGTGAACTTCACAGTCCAGAAATGAAGAGTTCCAAAAGACTGAAGTCTATTCGTCAGCCTACAGAATGCCTCCCGTCCCTCATAACTCACCACTACGTTACCAAAGACCTTTCTAAAGCAGTTGCTTTTACCTGGCACATTATGTTCAGTTATCAGGATAAAGTTATAGAACAAATCGAAAGACAAAAACAGTATGAAAAGCAGAGCAAACATCAGAACTAGACTCAGATATGGCAGAGATTTTGAAATGGTCAGACTATTAACTTTTTTAATGATGTCAGACTTATGATCATGTCAATAATATTAACTGAGAGCCATTAGTAACATAAAGTGTGGTCTCTGTTCCTGTGTACATTGTGGTTCAATTGGGAAGATGGAACCCACTGGCAGATGACATACCAAATAATTCAGCAACACACACGCATAAGTACTGGGAAAAGTTAAATCCTTTCTGGAGTAACCAGAGAGATATGGGGTTGTTTCAGAGAAGCAGTGCCTAGAAAAGCTAAGTTCTGATGTGGGTCAATGGGAGGTTTAAGAAAGTGAATGTCAAAGAATGAAAAAAATGTTGTCAATCTTTTTCATTATAGAAGTAACTCAAATCCCTAGAATTACTCATAGTAAGTGAAAGAAACAATTTATACTCAGTCTCTTAGCCTCTGGAAGGAGTTTATGCAGCTTTCAAAGGTAAATAATTTAGACCCAGAGGAAAGCTTACACACTGAGAGAATCTGGTCTGGTATTTGAGGTGTTTCTGGGAACATCATTTTCTGAGACAGTAGAATACTGAAAAGTCAGCTGTGAGAAAGTGAAAATTAACTTACAGGCAACAGCGGAGTTGTCGACTACTTTGTTTCTTTTAATTTAACTTTTTTTTTTTGTCTTGCTGAAAAAGATGAATTTGGTACATGGTAATTAGCTGCTCTGCTTTGCTTCCTCTTTGTAACCTGAAGGGCCCTACCTTATAAAACAATTGGTGTTCTTGCACCATAGACATTTCTTGACAAATGTGAAAGTGTGTGTTCACCCAGATGGATGAAAACACCACTTGTAATGACAGGAAGCCATATTAGAGGGCAAGATTGCTGTGGATATTCATTCCTCCAGCTAAGGTGTTTGGGAGTTTTATTCTTCCTTTTTCAAATCTTTTGGGAAGGTGGATACAGCAGTTCAAGAAAAGAGATGCCACGATTCTGACAAGTTAATTAAGCTTTCACTTCTGAGTATTATATGTATAGCAAAGAAGAAAAACCTTAATTTCTTTGTACTGTCTGACAAAAAAGAAACACAAGATAAATGCAGGCAGATTCTTTCAAAGTTGTCCTTATTACCGATTCCTAGTCTGCAGAACAGAGATTTTAGAAATCTAAATCAGAACAAATGAAAAGTCTCAGCACCTTTTATATTTCTGTAATTTACATATGTATCTACATATATCGATAGATATAAGGATGTTTTTCACCAAAATGCGAAAGCTGAAGAACCCACCCTTAGATTCCTTCCTATGTGTGCTTCCTCAACTTTCACTTAATTTCACCTCCAAATGTGGAAAATGAAACATCCAGTGTGGGAGGCAGAATTTTGACCCCTTCTTGACTTCACTCTCTGCTGTTGTACTTGTGATTGTGTTACATGGCCAATGGATGCTTACAAATATAATTAAGTTTACTAAATCAGTTCAGTTCAGTTCAGTCACTCAGTAGTGTCCGACTGTCTGTGACCCCATGAATTGCAGCACGCCAGGCCCCTCTGTCCATCACCAACTCTCGGAGTTTACCCAAACTCATGTCCATTCAGTAGGTGATGCCATCAAACCATCTCATCCTCTGTCATCCCCTTCTCCTCCTGCCCTCAATTTTTCCCAGCATCAGGGTCTTTTCAAATGAGTCAGCTCTTCACATCAGGTGGCCAAAGTATTGGAGTTTCAGCTTCAACATCAGTCCTTCCAGTGAACACCCAGAACTGATCTCCTTTAGGATGGACTGGTTGGATCTCCTTGCAGTCCAAGGGACTCTCAAGAGTCTTCTCCAACACCACAGTTCCAAAGCATCAATTCTTCGGTGCTCAGCTTTCTTTATAGTCCAACTCTCACATCCATACATGACTACTGGAAAAACCATAGCCTTGACTAGACAGACCTTTGTTGACAAAGTAACGTCTCTGCTTTTTAATATGCTGTCTATGTTGCTCATAACTTTCCTTCCAAGGAGTAAGTGTCTTTTAATTTTATGGGTGCAGTCACCATCTGCAGTGATTTTGGAGCCCCCCAAAAATAAAAGTAAGCCACTGTTTCCACTGTTTCCCCATCTATTATATGCCATGAAGTGATGGGACCAGATGCCATGATCTTAGTTTTCTGAATGTTGAGGTTTAAGCCAACTTTTTCACTCTCCTCTTTCACTTTCATCAAGAGGCTCTTTAGTTCTTCTTCACTTTCTGCCATAAGGGTGGTGTCATCTGCGTATCTGAGGTTATTGATATTTCTCCTGGTAATCTTGATTCCAGCTTGTGCTTCTTCCAGCCCAGCGTTTCTCATGATGCATTCTGCATATAAGTTAAATAATCAGAGTGACAATATATAGCTTTGACGTACCCCTTTTTCTATTGGAACCAGTCTGCTGTCCCATGTCCAGTTCTAGCTGTTGCTTCCTGACCTGCATACAGGTTTCTCAAGAGACAGGTCAGATGGTCTGGTATTTCCATCTCTTGAAGAATTTTCCACAGTTTATTGTGATCCACACAGTCAAAGGCTTTGGCATAGTCAATAAAGCAGTTTACTAAATAGCTGACTTTAAAATGGGAGATTTTACTGTATTATCCAAGTGGATGAAACATAATCACACAAGCCTTTAAGAGCAGAAGAGGAAAGCTCAGAGATTCAAGGCATAAGAGGGATTCAGTGAACCCCATTAGCTTCAAGATGAAGGAAGTCATGTGTCAAGGAAATGGAAATATCATTCCTATAATCAAAAGGAAATGGATTCTGTCAACAACCAGTGAGCTTGGAAGACAATCCTGAGCACCACGTGAAAAACAACTTCAGATGCTGCTCTGATTTTATGCTGATGAGGTCTTAAACAGAGAGTCTAGTTGTGCCGTGCCATAAATCTGGCCTGTAGGGACTATGTGCTAATAAATGGCCCGAGTTTCAAGCTGCTGAGGTTGCGGTAATTTGTTAAGACAGCAGCAAAGAACTAATACATTTGATTTTAAACAGTTTATTATGTTGCATTTATACTGACCATGTTATAACTTACTATTCATTTTCAGATACTATATACTGCATTATCGATGAACACATCCTAAGTATATATGTTGTATATATCATGCATGTGTGCTCAGTCATGTCTGACTCTTTGAGACTTTACGGACTATAGCCCACCAGGGTCCTCTGTCCATAGAATTTTCCAGGCAAGAATAGTGGAGTGGGGTGCCATTTCCTACTTCAAAATATATATGCTTATTTAGGCATTTAAGTATTCAAATAAGTTTTTTTTTTTTCCTTCAAAAATGTTTCTGTAGGTAGGCCTTCAAGCGAGTTCCGAGATATTTCTGCATTAAGTCAATTCATATGAATCAAGGGGCTAACTGAATTTAGGTCCTCAATAAATGGAATTCTGGCTCAATACCTAGAGTCAAGGATTTAGGATCTACAAAGGGAGTGTTACACTGGGCTGTCTGACACTATGTCTCATCCTTCCTGGCACAGAGTCTATGTTTTTCTTAGCAATGTTCCACCTCCAACACATACACACACACACACATACACACACACACACACACACACACACTATCACACATGCACACATCTTGCCCTCACTGTTAGTCATTTGGGTAGGACTACACTCATTCCTACTTCCAGAGGTGGACTTTAATTGCATTAGGATAATCTGAGCAAGCCATTCTCATGATCTTGGTAAATGGTTTAGAAATAGCTACATAACACAGACATTAGTCAGTCAGAGGGCAATTACATTACATTGCCCTCCTTCAGTGATTTGTGTTCTAAGTTGGTACTATCAAAGTGAACCAAGAGGATTTTGCTAAGAATGATAACACGTAGATATTTCCCTTCCTTGACAGACCCAAAGAAGGAAGCACACAACCCAGCACTTGCTGGCAGCCATCTTGGGACAACATAGTGAGAATATACCTGAAGTTAGAGCCAGCATCAAGGATGTGGAGTGAAGGCAACAGAACTACAGAAATAGCCTCCTGAGCACTGTTTGGCTTCTGAATGAGGTCTGTTCTGGCCCTAGGTTCCAGTTAGATGAACCAGTAAATTCCGTTTGTTTTTTTTTTTTTTTTAATGGAGCTTGTCTGGATAGGGTTTTCTGTTTCTTACATTGAAAGACAGGAGTAAAAAATACAAAGCTCCCATTTCACAATGTTGCCCAGGGCTAGCTCAGCCTACAGATAGCCTTTCCCACCTTGTTCCTCCCAGGTGTGAGTCCAGGTTGTAATTTCCCTGAGTGCAGCTTTCTCAGAGCAGACGATGCTGTGGGACAGTGAGCACTTCACATTATTTCTTTTGCTCCTTCTTTTCAGTACCTGACTTCTACCTTTGATCATGCTTTTTGTTTCTAAGTAACATACCTTTTTTCTTTACAGTTCTCATGTGATTATTCAGAGAAAGTCGATGAGAGATGAAGGTGAATCATTACAGGGAATAAACTATTGGGAAGACTTCTCATTTGGGCACTGCACTTCTATTTGTGGTCTTTTATGTTCCAGGCCATTCACTTAATCCTCTGTCCTTGCCTTTGTTCTGCATATGTCTTTCGATCTGATATATTAATATTTCTTCCTCTTATACTCTGAGTAGATTTTGCAAAAAAAAAAAAAGGTGAATGAAAAATTTCAAGTATACTAGTGCTAGCTGAAAATCAAAACAAATCTTGATCTTGGTCTCCTGTTGCACATCCACCTGACAATTTGCCCTGGAGTAATAGGGTGAGGTGAATTGAGAAATATGTGTCACTCACACACATATTTGAACAGAACTGCCAAAGCTTGTGCAGGCAAGTTTTCTCAGTAGGTAAAACCTATTTATTCATTTGTTCATTTATTGTCGATATTACTTCATGAGAGTATGTGTATTTACATATATAAACTGTAGACACTCCACCCTGAAAATCCTTAACCATGAAATAAATCCATTTCTTTTAGATTAAAAAAAGCATAAGGAATAATTTTATAAGAGGAAATTGTAAAATAAACATAAGATTTGTAGTAAACCCATATATGTCATAATTGTTTAATTCAAGACCCTTCTGCAAGCTTTAATGGCTACCTAAAATTCCTTTAATATGGATAGAAAATTTTACTTTGCAATAATTTGTAAAAGGGTTAATGTATAAGTACAGATTTCTCTGCATTAGGGTTTAATGGCAGTTACACCTTCCTTTCCCATGAAGAAAGTTTAACAATGGATAATGATGTTGGAGACCCACAGAAAGAGATATAAAGTATGAAAATAGGAGTATTTAAGAAGTTGGAGATGAAACTCAGTTTTTATAATAAAATACTTTTCATACTTTAGCCTGTGACAGCAAGCTGATTTGTGATTTTTTTTCTCCAAATGAAATCATTTGTCAGGGTCCTTAGATGATAGCCAAATTGATTTCCCTTACTTTGTGATAATTTCTTATGCTCTCCTACATAATGCCTAGTGGGAGATTAGAACTGGTGGAAGGAAAGTAGACTTTTCCTTAGAACCTGTTTACAACTGAGGGGTTGAAAACATTCTTTATGTCATTAACTTTCAATACTATCATTTTAACATCTTCTGTTTCTCCCTCAAGCTAATACGCTCAAATATCCTCTTAGATATTTGTATTGGCCAATTAAGTCTGGAAACATTTCTCTTAACTAGGATTCTTTGGAGCAGCTTTTCTCAGAATACTTACTGTGTTAATGTAGACTGTGAATTTCATAGAGGGGTATAATGTATCCAGAGATTTCTGAACTCATGGAATCTTTCTCTGTCTTCCAGAACACCCATTTGTAACTCATATGACAGGTATTTCTCAGGACAGAGAGATTTTCTTTCATATAGTAGGAAAAAAACCTGATGTTGTCATTAACTCCAGGGTCAGGTTTTTGAGTCTCTGTGTGGACCATTTAACTTTGCTCTTCTCTGAGAACCTGAGTTTTTGTTGAGCTCTTTTTCACCTTTCCACAGGCTCCAAACTGAGATCAGAAGTAATGGCACATCAGTCCAAACGTACAGCTGGTATTGGACAAGACAATCTGTAGCATAAATCAAACTCAAACTGAGTTGAAATAGTGCCTTTCACATCCAAAAAAACTTTCACCATTCAAGATAAAGGTTAGCTTTTCTCCCCAATTTCTTTCTCCACACTTATTTTATCTACTCAGAATTGAAAAAGAGTAGAATCTTCACAAGAATTTAGAATAGAATATATACAGGTATATCTGCTTTTGATTCAAACAAATGCCTTCTTTTCAGATTTGAATAAGTAATAATAAAATTGTTAAAAGTAAATATAGGGTGTTTGATTCTAAAACCAAATAGTCATTTAATTTCAAACTTTCCGTTTCTTATTATATTAGTATTCCTGGCTTTTGCTTCTTACTCATTTCTTTAAAAGTCAGTATTTTTATTTTTTTGAAATATTATCTTTTTATTGGATTGATATTAGTACTATTGTCATATCAACCAGTTCACAGCTTTTATTATTTGGAAGTGAACCTGTGTTATTCAGATTTGAACAAGTGTGTGTGCTCTAGAGTATGCAATTACAATGATCAAGCATATAAAAGACCAAAGAATTCTAGAAAGATTAATGCAGAATACCCATGCTATGCAAGTTTAGGATTTAAAGATGTATGTGTTTGTGTGTGTTATGGATCTGAAGGAATGAAAATAACCACAAAGAAGTGCTGATTGCTTCCTAAAGGGTAGAAAACCCAGCATACTGTGTGCCTATGTGACCAAAAATAGAATCAATAAAAGGAAGCTTTAGTGAGATGAATTTTAACTCAGTGTAAGTAAGAATAAGGACTGGACTTATATCTTCTGATGCCCTTGTCTAGTGCTTAGGAAGAATGTCCTAAAATTCTCCTAATCTAGTTTTATTTCTTTAAGGTTTATGTTTTAATTCTTTCAAATTGATCAGTTATGCTAATTGTGCTAAGTGAAGCCTGCCATTAGTACCATCATAAGAGACCTAATATCACAAGTTCACACTAATAAAGGCCTCATGGAGTTTGCTCCCTCTGCTTTTCCAATTTTATGTGAGCCACTTCAGTTGAGCTCACAATCCTCCTATTTCTAATTGTTCTGTTTCCAAGACATCCTCTGAAACAATGATGCATTGTTCACTGTACTGTTTTTCAAGGTGTGCAGATTTTACCTTGAGTCCTCAATTCACCTTAGAGCCATTCCATTTCTATTGAAATGGGACTACATATTGTATAAAAAATTACATTCTTTGTCACCAGAAAGCTACCTCAAGGGGGATGGAAAGGACATAGAATTAAATGTAGCCCCTCGGCCATTAGTTCCTCATAATCTATTTTGCTGTCTGTGCTCATATCTCCATGGAGAGATGGTCAAAGCAGTGCAGTGTTCAGCATTATCACCATGACTCTATGATAAGTCTAAGCTGTGATTTTCCAAGATGGGCCTGACTTTGAAACATAAATGTTTAGACAGCTATATAGAAGAGAATAATGGAAATGAGACACTTGAAGAAGAGATTGGACTAATTATGGGGCATGAGACACTAAGGGCAGTATACAAATATTGTGTACTTGTACTCCTGGCTCAACAGATTTTGGTTCAAGTATGCTGAGCCTTCTAATCTGATAGAAAAATGTTCTTCCTGTTTATATAAAACATTGGGCTTGCTTGTTGGCCAGTGCACGGAGTCTCGTGGGATTTCCCAAAGTCTTTCAACACATGTAAAGGGAAGAATTAAGGATATGCAAGCTAAGTCATCAGGCATCTTAATGGTTCAGGCTCAAACTCTCTCTACACATGGACCAGTCAAGTGCAGTGCTCAGTTAAATTACCAATAAAATACACGTGGGACACTTTACTCTGGACTCTAAAATAAAGCAATGCTCAAATCCTCCAGAACCCCAAGAAACTCTGGAAGTCACAGATGAGGAAGTATAATAGAATAATTGGCACTTGAAATAATGAAAGGACTTAGACGTGACTAAGTCCAGGTTTATCCAAAGTATTGAAAACCATTTTATATCCTAAATTATCAAAAGGAAAAAAATAGTGTTAGTGGGGAAACTCAATGCGTGATTGGACAAAAATGACCGTAAATGGTCTAACAGCATGTTCTGGTAATTATAGACAATGACAAAATTTTTAGAAATTTTGGTTAATATCTCATGGGCTTCAGATTTGACCCTTGCTCCATGTTGTGTAAAAGTGACCTTTTTTTTTTTTTTTTTTTCCCCATATCTTTTGCAATACTTGGTATAATTTTTCACAAGTTTGATAAGGAATAGGGCTATAACCAAGGAACAATAAACTTGGATTGCAAAGGAAATGGTCTCATCTTATTAAAGTATTTTTGGAAAAATAGTTCATGAGTTACAAAATAACTCCTCCCTTGAAATACTTTAAATTAAGTGTGGTGGGACTGAATCTGCTGGTGTTTACACATAGCTGATGACACAGAATTCGCCAATGCGCCTGTTTGTTTGGGACCTTAAAAATCTTCTGCGCCATCTAATGGAAACAATGCAAACTGCAGTTTCTTTTGAAGGACGACACTTTGAAGTTCTTCAGCACAGATGAATGCAGAATAGATGAAAGCTATAGAAACAATAGATCAAACACCAGCCTTTAAATGTAATGACTTTGGGAAATTGGCCCTCAGTTTTATCGTATACACAATTCAAATATGCCTAGGGTATTATGATTTCTACATGCAAATGAATAAAAATACAATGTGTCCATTCATAGCAGCAAACAATGGTGTTTACTCATGTATGATTTGCCAAACCAAGATAAAGAATATTCCAGGTTTTATTTCTTTAATTAAGTGTTCATCTGCAAGTTAGTGCTATATTTATTTTTCACATTTATGCTACAGGTACAATATCATTTATTTTCAAGGTGTTTACCACTTTTCAAAAACCGTGAATTTCATGAATTTCATATCAGAGCCTATGCTTAGAATTGTAAACTCAAATGCAGACAGAGAAAAGGAGCTAATTTAAATAAAAGGTGGAAAAGGCATGGTTCAGTGCAGTGGGGACTCATAGCAAAGTGGAAATCACACTTTGCGTCTAATGGAGTAAGTGCTACTCGGAACAGCTGATTGTTGTCCACTAAGAATGTCCAACAGGAGTCAGAAATCTGTACTCTTATGTAGATTCCTTATTTCTTAAACACTTGTTCAGCATCCCTGAATACACCTGTGGTGCATATATGACCTAGACCTAAGCCCTACCATTTGCAATTGCTGGCTTATCATAATCCAAGGCAACACAATGAGAACACAGTCATAAAGTCCCACAGTTACTGGAATCATTTGGGATACAAATCCTTTGAGAAAGGAGTGCTCTCATATTTTAATTAATATGCATAGGTTTAACTCTATATGGTAATTGGGAATATCAAATCACAAATATTATATAATCTTTCTCTTATTCCTGGCCAAGTAACTCTAAGTCTAAAATGCACTGAATCTGGAGTCAGACTGTCGCCTGTACAGCCCTGGGATAAAGGCAGCTGTCCGATTTTGTCAAACCACAGTTGCTATTACTTGAATTAGTAATAATTCAGCTCTTGGGTTGGGAGACAAGCACACACAAATGAATTAAAAAGTGGACTTCAGCTTTCGAAAGGTGTATTAATGTGATTATCAACACATGTTTAGATTTCTTGGGCAAATACAGAAAAGCAATTGACTAGCAGTCAGTTCTTTTTTAAAAAATTTATTTATTTATTTTAATTAGAGGATAATTGCAATATTGTGATCGTTTTTGCCATATATCAATATGAATCAGCCATAGGTATACATGTGTCCCCTCCATCCTGAAACCCCCTCCAACTCCCTTCCTACGTGAAGAAAATATAAAGAATGATGAATGATACAAGGATGTTTTATATGAATGAACCCAATCAGACAATGATGTGGTTCTCCCCCTAAAAATATTTCAGATTTGAGGGTTTTTTCCAACTCTTTCCCTCCACTTTTCAGACTCTGCAGCTCAACCTCACTATTCTGAAATATTTCTGTAGACAAAGTTCCTCTAAATAGAGGAACTATGTGGGTCTCTCATAGACTCCCAGAACCTGGAGGGACCTCTTTAACCAACCTTAGGACAGGCAAACATCTGATCCTTACACTTTCTAACAGTACCTTTGACAACAGATTAGCATCTTATCAGATCAAAATATCTCATAGCCTCTTCATCAGTTAATTTTTTCTGTCACAAAACTGGGTCCTTAGTTTAGGAAATACTCATAGTGCAATGCATATTAAGTACTTAGCACAGTACTGGGCAGTAGATCTAATGCATTAGTGTTAGTCACTCAGTTGTGTCCATCTCTTTGCGACCCCATGGACTGTAGCTGCCAGGCTTCTCTGTCTATGGAATTCTTGAGGCAAGAATACTGGAGCAGGTAGCCATTCCTTTCTCCAGGGGATGAACCCAGGTCTTCTGCATTGCAGGCAGATTCTTTACCAATTGAGCCACCAGGGACATCTTGTAATAAATGTAGATAAATATTATTTTTATTCAAGGATATCTCATTCAAGGATTCAAGTTGTCAGAAGAGCTTTTCCTTTGTACATTATAAGAAGCAGGTAGAGATTCTAGAGTGATAACATAGCTAGCAAGGGTTGAATATACTTTCTGGATGCTCCCTTTTGCATGGTATATGCAGTTTTTAGCAGGAGTGTGCTTCATCAGACAGTGAAGGAAGAAGGAATGATGATGGTGAGACTATTTCAGCTGAAGGGACTAATCTGACCATTACTATTTTCATTATTAAAATATTTCACATTCATTTCTTATCCTTTAAATTTCAAGTTTCTCAAAGGCAAGAACTATATCTTATTTCCTTGGCAATCTTCTCAACATCAAGTTTAACATATCATAAGTTTTCAAAAAATGAGAAGCAAATGAATAAATAAGATACCACTTATTTCTGTTTCATTATATTGTATTTGGGACCTTTGATGGTCAATAAATAGATTGCATATCATGTTTTATTTGTTATATACTGATATTAATAAATTGCATATCATGTTTTATTTGTTATATACTGATATTAATCCACCTATATGGAAGTTACGATTCACTGATGGCAATGCCTTACAATCTTAGAAGGTGTAGAAACTGATGAGTTAATATTAAAAGAATTTTTATGCTTGTGTTAACCTTTCTATGAGACTTAGTATTGCTTACTTGGTAGTGTATTGAGTTAGTAGTCAAGTAGCCTAGATAAAGTTAAATCATTAATCTTTCCCTTTGACACTTAAATGAGACACTGGGACACATTTTGAAGAATATATTATATTTAGAAATGAGTGTGTTTAAGGTACAAGCTACTGAGGATTTTCTTAAATGTTACCTATACTGCACATTATACATTCCAACCCTTTAATCTTGCCTGACTTGTCACTCTTGCTATCTCATAAACACTACCCAGGATATCAGACACTCTGAAATTATGACCCTGTAATGCTGCTTAACTAGAACTATTTCCTCTATGAAATATTTTTGCATTAATCTCAACTTCATCTTGTGTTAGTCTCTTGGAACTAGTACACCTGAACTCAGGTTCTACCTTAAGCTCTTCCCAGTGCAGATATTAAGCTCCCCCAATATCTGAGTAGAAAATATTGGTTTTCTCCACACAAGCCTATCCCACTCTGTTCTATATGTCCCCGGTTTTTAAAGACAAAATATAGCCATTCCCCAACCTCCATCAGCCAGGTGAGAACCCAGCTCCTATGTCTGATCTAAGAAACAGTCACTCAAAAACAATTTTTCTGCTCTAAAACCCTGTTAATTGAATGAAAAATATATATTTTAATGAGACTTGAAAAACTATCATATTTTGTGCAGTGTACCCTAAAGAGGTTCAGTGTTGGGAGTTCAATATTGGGAGTTCAGTTGATATTTATAAATCCATTCATTCTCAGTTCAATTCAGTTCAGTCGCTCAGTTGTGTCCGATTCTTTGTGACCCCATGGAGTGCAGCACGCCAGGCTTCCCTGTCCATTCATTCTAACATATCTTAAATGCCAAAGTATTACGGGAAGATTGTTCCCAAGAGTGAGTGATCTGATTTGAGGGCCTAAGTGCTGGAGGTTACTGGGAAGAGAACTGGAATGGGCCATTTCTCTCAGCTGAATCATAGACACCAGGGATTGGCTGAAACACTTGAGTGGAGTGAAGCAATTCCCATGGAATGAGCCTTGGCCGGGAAAACACGCTGGTGTTGTTGAGGGAATGCAATATCTATGGCTTCAGCTTTGTTGGAACAATATCTTAATTAGCCTGATTCTCTCTTCCTTTGGCTTTCACTGTTTTTTAGATTTGCAAGGAAATGGTTTATAATAAATGGGCACCTGAATGCCATTTTTTTCCCCTCAGTTTTTGGTGGCCCCTTGTTTTGCACAGAGGAAAGTATTAGTTTAATTTTATTCACATAACACTGTGTATTTTCTCAGATTTAGAAATAATACATTCCTATTATACAAATTGGGAAATTTCAAAAGTATAAAGAAAAAATTACAGTTCCCAAACTAGATTAAAAAATCATTAAAATTTTTGGTACATTTATTTTCAGTATGCTATGTATCCTTTAATGTATTTATAATTGTGCCATTCTACCTTCTATCACTTAAAAATACAATATAAATATTTTCTTTTTCATTTTTAAATATTTTAACATATTTTGGATATATTCATGTCTTTATGATTTTGCTTATATAGGTAGACTATAATTTACTTAATTATTCCCCTTTGTTATCCATTGTGGTTGTGTTTTTTTGTTATTTTGCTTTATTTTCTCTCCTTTATGCAAGCCAAGTACAACTTCCAAAGCCAAAGGTAGATTCTCCCATCCTGTGAGGCTACTAACTTGGAGTGAAAAAGATGCAGGAAGGACTGAGACAACAAACTTTTGTCTATCTGTGGTGTAGCTCAAAGTTGAACAGTCAACTACTTAGCTATTAAATCAAACATCTGTTGTCAAGTCTAATTTCCGACAAATCACATAGAAAATTATCTTTCTTTACATGTTTTGCCAAGAGGAAATTTGGGAATTGGAGAGGTTTGTTATCTAAAGGTAACCCTATTTTTTTCCTTTGCAGTCTCTATATTAAATGCTGCGTAATGTCTTCCTATGGAGTTTCATTAGACAGGAACTCTGGTGCTCTTCATTTATGCATATTCATTTTTTTTTTTATTTAAAATGCTCTTAACAAATGATTCCTTTATGTTTACCATATAAATCCAATCCAATATTTATTGATTAAAGAAACAATAGGCACTTATGTATTTTGTGTTCAATATATTGTTCATACTGAATTCTCCATAGACAGCAATAAGAAAACAATATAAACCCATCAATATTAAATACCAAATCTTAATCACAAATGAGTTGTAATTGGATTCAATTGCAAATGGATTTTTTTCCCTCACAGCACAATTAAAATTTACTCACAGATTTTTTTCATTAGAAAATAAAATCAGCTGCTTAGTTCTAAAAATGTACTGCGACAAGAGCAAGGACATTTTCTCTCTGCTGGCTTTGCTTCTTGGAGGGTGTAATACTTTGGCTGTTTGTACTTTGGTGTCAGTAATCTATTCTGCAGGGGTAAACACTCTGTAAGATAAAATAGAGTGCAAGACATTGTGAAAGAACAGCATTACAAAATACTTTAGTTGCCCAGATGCCCAACGCATCTTCATTTCAAATATATCCAGGGATTGTATATGTTAAAATTAAATCAAGAGCAAATTTCTGTGGTAGTTCATGCCAGCTTCAGCCTACCATTCCCATGTGGATTTCGTCTTTGCTAGGAACAGAAAAGGATTAAACCAATTTACTTCCTTCATTTCACCTCTATCTCACACACATACACAAAATTAAAAACCAAACAAATAAGACTTCAGAATCAAACCAAGGTCTACTTCTCAAACATTCTGGTAGCAGCCAGAATGGAAAGGCACATAAGAGACAGAGAGATGAGAGTCTGGCAAAGGTGAGACTGAAATTTTGCTTTTGTTAAGAAAAAAAATCTCATTTCACTCTCCCTAAAGGTTTGTCTAGACACTTACAAATATTTGCCTGGAAAATCAACAAATTAAAAATTTTTCTGGGAGACATTCTGACAAATTTTTGGTGACCAAGAAATTTGGCTACATTAAGGTACTCAAAATGTGACTGATTTTCATTCAGAACACATAGTTTTGTGTATGTCTTTAAGCTAGTGTTTATAAATTCAACATTTTGCAGTTAAGTCTTTTCATTTTTGTCCTTTGATTTTTGTCTTCTTATGTTCTCCTCGGTAGAATCCAGTTACTGAGAAGAGATTAACTCTTGAGCTCTGTAAAGTGTTATATAAACTTCCATAGATTATGAGTATGAGGGACACAAAAGGAAAAGTGTGTGTATGCGCATACGTGCACACAGTCACGTGGATTCTCTGATGCTTTTTTCAGCAAGTATGAAAATGACAAAGGAAGAACTATGTGACTGTTTTGACAGCATTTTCTTCCCTTTTAGCTGAAAGTCAGCATGCATTCCACCAAAAATTTTCTAAATGAAAAAGACAAAATTCTCACAATGAACATGAAATGAGATAAAGATCAGCTCTGAGAAGTAAGTATTAGAGAGGTAAGTTGTTAGGGCTCTATGCCAATCTTTTGATCTGCTTTAAAAATATTATTCTCAAATAAAGATGTACTTGGCTTAGTTTTTAAAACAGTATTATAATATTTAAGAATACTCAGTTCTTTAGTGGTGTGTTTGAGGCAGACTTCTCGAAGACTTGAGAAGAAACCAGTGGATATCTTATTGAACTCTGAAAAGAAGAAAGAGTCTAAGCTTTAAAAAAGAAAAAAAATAAGTTTTCATCTTTTCCCAAAGATGATATTCTCAGTTTTAAATGAGCATAGATTTTAAACTCCCCTTTTCCCATTCCCTTTTTTCCTTCTAGTCTTTCTTAGATCCATGGCCAGCTGAAACTATTAATGAAGGAAAGGCTTGAGGTTGTCTGAAAAAACGAGCAGGCACATAGTTTGTTCTCAAGACTCAGCTTGTTGTTGCTGTTCGGTCACTCAGTCATGTCTGACTTTTTGTGACACCATGGACTACATCATGCCAGGCTTCCCTGTCCTTCGCCGTCTACCAAGTCTACTCAAATTCATGTTCACTGAGTCGGTGATGCCATCCAACCATCTCATCTTCTGTCGCCCGCTTCTCCTCCTGCCCTCAATCTTTCCCAGCCTCAGGGTCTTTTCCAATGAGTCAGCTCTTTGCATCAGGTGGCCAAACTCAGCTACAAAATGGGACACATCTAATATCTTTTTAAAATTAATTTCTATTGGAGTATAGTTGCTTTATAATGTTGTGTTAGTTTCTATTGTACAGCAAAGTGAATCAGCCATACACACATATATATCCTCTCCTTTTTGGATTTCCTTCCCATTCAGGTTACCACAGAGCTTGAAGTAGAGTTCACTGTGCTATACAGTATGCTTTCATTAGTTATCATTTATAAATAGTGTCAGTAGTATATATATATGTCAATTCCAGTCTCCAAAACCTCTCATCTCCCTTTCTGCCTTGGTATCCATACATTTGTTCTTTACATCTGTGTCTCTATTTCTGCTTGGCGAATAAGATCATCTATTTCAATTTTCTTGATTCCACATGTACATATTAATATAGAATATTGTTTTTCTCTTTCTGACTTACTTCACTCTGCATGATACTCTCTAGGTCCATATAAGGGTATACTAATGACCCAATCTTTTTCCTTTTAATGGCTGAGTAATATTCCACTATATATACCACATCTTCTTTATCCATTCCTCTGTTGATGGACATTTAGGTTGCTTCCATGTCCTGGCTATTGTAAATAGTGCTGTTAAAAAACCGAGGTGCATCCATCTTTTTGAATTATGGTTTTCTCTGGGTATATACCCAGGATGGGGTTGCTGGTAATTCTATTTTTAGTTTTTTAAGGAACCTCCATACTGTTCTTCATAGTGGCTGTATCAATTTACATTGCCACCAAAAGTGCTTGAGTGTTCCCTTTTCTCCACACTCTCTCAAACACTTATTGTTTGTAGACTTTTTGGTGATGGCTATTCTGACTGGTGTGAGGTGAAACATCATTGCAGTTTTGATTTGCAAAATATCTCTAATAAATGAGGTTGAGTATCTTTTCATGTAAGTGGTGCTGGGAAAATGGGACACATCTAATAACTTTCTTGTCTTTTGGTTCATGCAAAAGGATAAATTGAATAATGAAATCGTTGCAGGGAAGAAAAACAAATCCATAAAAAAATCCAAGGACAACCAATAAAAAGTTTGACCTAATCCCAACTTAAATCGTATTGGCCTTCCTCTTAGCCATTGTATCTTATGAACAGAGGATGACATTAGTTAATGTGTTAGGGTGGCTCCTTGGTGAATAAATCTATTAAAACTCATTCTCTAAACTCATCTACCACATGGTATTTGTTGATGCACCAGCAATAAATCCCCATGGATAAAGGATGAAAACCTCAAGGAGATCTGGAAAAGTCTAGAAAGAGAAATAGACCATCTGCCTTATGAAGAAACTGACAAAGACTTATGACAGATGGGGGTACCTCTTCACCATGATGTGGGTGAATAAGGACAGAAAATAGGACCCAAAGCTGATTCTGGGAGACAAATAAGGCATAGGGAAAAGGTGGTTCTGAAGGATAAAACACACATTCATCAGCCTAAACTTAAAGCCTTTCATAGTATGGCTCCACTCTAGTATTCCACACCTATACTTTACTACTCCCCTCAAACACACTTTCCAACCAGAAAGACCAACTTAGCATCATCTAGACATGACATTTACATACATGACTCCCCTACCTCCTTTTGAGCCATGCATATTTTGCCCTCTCTTAAAGGCTCTGTTCTCTGCAAGTCTTCCCTAAGACAACTCATAATTACCTTTTTCCTTTAAGAATGTTCAGCATATGTTGTTTACACCTCCCATTTTAAGTTGATAGTCTTCCCTGGTGGCTCAGATGGTAAAGGATTTGCCAGTAATGCAGGAGACTCAGGTTTGATCACTGGGTTGGGAAGATTCCCTGGAGAAAGGAATGGCAACCCCCTCCAGTATTCTTGCCTGGAAATCCCAAGGACAGAGGAGCCTGGTGGGCTACAGTCCAAGGGGTCGCAAAGAGTTGGACACAGTTGAGCAACTAACAAAACACTTTACATTGATATTGTATTATGCTTGGGGTAAAAATTCAAAATTTTCACCACTGAACTCTAAGGTTTTATCTAACTAAGCCCCATTTCTCCAATCCTGTCTGTGTAAATCTCTGTATGGTCATGCGCCAGCCACATTCAGCTTTGTAGAGGTCTTGAACACATTTTGTCATTTTCCACCTCTTACTGGCACAAGGTTCTTTTTACTTGAGTATTTGAGAGACAAAAGCCTATTAGAATAAAAGGAAGAAGAGACTAGAGATATGTCAGGGCAAAGCGGATAGCCAATGTGACTTATGAAGACAGAAGATATGGGAGAAGCATCTTTGGGATCAAGTAAGCAGAGGGCATGGAACAAAGTTCAGAGTTTCCAGGAGCTAAGGGAGAACAGTCACTAAGGTTCTGCCACTTGATAATCGACTTCCTTGATCTTGATGACCAGATATAGCATTTGTTTGGAGACAACAGAGGAGAAAGGAAGAGGGAACTGTGTTGATAGCAATGGACTTCGCATATGTTTTGTTTCCTGATAATTAAGGTCAGGCTGGTTAGGTTTTCTTCAGCCTCCATCTTCCAGAGTTATTTTATTCTATAGCTAAAATATGTTCCAAATATGAATAGAAAAAACACAATCATATTTAAGCAAAGTTAAGAAAAGCCAGACTTAAAACCTAGGTTTTAATGTTTTATTCAGAGACCTAACATCATTCAGTAGATGTTTAACCAGAAACAAGATTAGCATGCATGAATTTGTTAGACCCTTAATTCCTGTTATTTAAAAATTCTTACATAAACAGTAAACCTTGTTATATAAATGTCTTTTACATTTAACTGCGTGTGTGTGTGTGTTTGTTTGTGTGTGTGTGTGTGTGTGTGTGTACACCTTGGGCATATTAGGTTCTCAAGTAATATTTGTTGATTTTATGTATAACCATATGCCACCAGGCTTCACCAGCCTGTGGATAAGAATAAGATTGGCATTTATACCACATTACATTGGCATTTCAGTACCTTAACATGTCTCCATTGCTTCTGTGAGACCACAGCTCCCTCTAACCCCATGTGTTTCGGTGGTCCTGGCAGTGCTTCACATGTTGCTATATGACAACAAGGTGCTGGGCACAGCCGCTCTCTAGTCAGCTGTGGGCTGTACTTCTTTGGCACCTGCTGTCTTGTTTTCTAGAGTTCTGTGGCTTGAACAAACAACCTGGAGAAATTGTGCAAATAACCTGGAGAAAGAGAAGCCTGAGGTGACTGCTACTCAGGTGCATGATCTCAATTTAACCTCAGTTTTTACCCTTCGTATTCACATATACCAGCTAACTTCAAAGAAATAGAGAAGCTGAATAGAGGATAACGTTTTCTTGGAATGTCCAAGACTGAATTATTTGTGAAAATACCACAAAAATATATCCACTACCATTGTAGCTCAATTTCAAGCATTTTTAGAAGGTGAAAGCCTTATTTCAAGCTCCATTAATAGAACATATGTTCCAGGAAATTGCATGTAAACTGCAAGGCAGCAGAAACATGGATCCACTCTATCTCTTTGCTGTTGATGACCATTACTGTTGCACACATTATATCATATGTTAATACAGTCTTAAAGCAGAAAAAAATAACTATCATAGGAATTTAAACATAGTCTCTGACTCTGATCAAGTGATCCACAAGAATAAAGATATTTCTAGCACCTCTGTCAATGAAAAGAGAATGAGCTTGGTTATGTGCCACACTCTTGCATCATCTTGATTCCTCAGAATGGACTAAATCAATTGAAAGATAAACTCACTGTAGTCAGGCATATGCTGACATGTTGGCCCCTTCACAAAAGCTCATGGACAGATTTCCTCTAGACCCAAACAAACTATGTAAAGAGTCTGTTTTGATTCTTGTTAGCTTTGCACTCTCTCAGCAAGCTGCTAAGAAAATTCAAATATGGCTACTCTTTTGGAAAGAAATGGCATTCCAGGATCTTTCAGGTTTTTTTTTAAATATAAGACAAAGTTATTTTTACAGAACAGTGCTACTCTATGAGACATTCCTGGGATGGCATACGGTTCTGGCAGTTCAGTTAATTCAGAATTTGGGCTCAGTGTGTGGTTTGAAAGACTTAAACTAATGAAAATGATGTACAAATTGACCTTTGATGTCACGGTAATGCTTGGCTCCCTCTCTGTGTCTGTTGGTCCCCCAAATGTGACTTGAGTGCCACACTATCCCCAATAATTAAAAAATGAAAATGCACAGTTAATACATATTTGTTGAATGGAAAAATAAACATACGTTGAGTATGTGTGTTCTGGAAAATTGAAGGAACTAGTATAAAAATTTCAACCCCTTGTTGTTCATTTGGAAGCATGTTTACACGTTCTTGCCTCAGCAAAGGGGACTATCTGATAAAACCTTACATGACTACTTTTGAAACAATTTTATTTCGTTCATTCTTATAACCCTGTGAAGTAGGTGTTAGCATATGCCTCAGTAAAATTGGGATAATAAAACATATTAAATGATATTTTTAAGAGTACATAATTGATAAGTGGTAGAACAAAGACACAAAGACTTGTTTTCTTTTCCAAAATTCCCTAATGAGGACACTAAGGTTAAGAAAAGTGTAGGATTATATACTTCTGGGTCTCAATATAAGAGTTTAGTATATATTCTGCTCTGATTTAGGCAGAGCATTGGCTGTAAATACTCTCCCACAATAAGCCCTTAAACAATAAGGTAGCCATTGGGGAAAAGGTTTGTACTGGGCAAAATGACGTGAGAATCAAGGTCTGGATTATGTCTGGACCTACTTCATATTAGAAGTTGTGCAATAAACCCAGTGTCTTTATTCAGTATTACTCTCAATCTATGGGGGTCTTTTACCTACCAGTGTTCTCTCAAAGTGATGATTTTCTAATCCAAAGAGTAAGAAAAAGAAACTGTGCAATTATAGTGCTACCTGCTTAGAAAGAGCTTAGATTTCAAATTAATAAATTTTATACATCTTTATGGGCTTCCCCAGTGGTGCTAGTGGTAAAGAACCAGCCTGTCAATGCAGGAGACATTAGAGATGTGGGTTTGATTCCTGCATCAGGAAGATCCCCTGGAGGAGGTCATAGCAACCTACTCAGTTATTCTTGCCTGGAGAATCCCATGGACAGAGGAGTCTGGTGGGCTACAGTCCATAGAGTAGCAAAGAGTTGGACCCAGCTGAAGTGACTTAGCATGCATGCATACACCTTCATGATTTTCCCATTACGGTTCTACTGTAGAATAATAAGGCAATGGGTGAGAGACTCTAATTGTGAAATATATACATACATATTTCTGTGGACTATAAATTCTTGCATCATTGAGTAAAAGAGTAGAATAAAAAAATACATTGTTAGAAAAGAGTGAGGCTTTCTCAGAACCATAAGATATGGATCATTTCCTTGAGGCTAAGCAATTAACCAATTATAAATCACCTAAATCCTGAGTACTGAACTTTTCTCCAGTAGACAGTATTCCCCTCATGATCATCCTGAAATATGTTGTGGTTTGATATTTTGAGTACTTTTGGAATGAAAGGTTCTGCTTCTCTCAGAGACTTTTTAATCATACAGATGATTCTCACTATCAACTTCTAAATATACTCATTAATGAAGGCAGGAGATCCAAAGAACAGAATGGATAACCCAAGGCTGTTGATAATTTAGATATAACTTGTCATTGGTACCAGAATCTAAATTAATACTTACAATTTGAGTCATGGAGTTTTTAATAGTTTAAGCAAAATCATAAAGCTCTACAAGGAAAACAATCTATAGGAGTTGGAAAATTTTCCCTCATTGTGCAATACCCCAAAGTGCTTGCAAATAAACTATCCAGAAAAATAAATCTCCTTTATCTATTCCTTCTTATATTTGTTCAGCAAAGATGTACTGAATGTCTGCTCTGTGCCATCTGTCCCACATATTAAGCCCATCTTATGACTATCACAAGTTTTAAATACAAGTGGCTTTTAAATATTAGCCAGTGATTAAAGCACCTTGATCTGACCCACATCTGTTTCCTCTCTCCACTATCCTGTATAGTCTTGTTTCACAGGCTAGATTTCAGGTTAAACATTTTCAATCAGTGTTCTCTGCTTCAAACTCCCCTTTCCAGAGATTGAGGCTACTTGTCTCACTCTCAATTTAAATATGCTTCTTTTAGGAAGACTTTCTTGATGCCCCAAGGCAGGGTTCGAGGCACCTTTTATGGGTTCACACAATTGCCTTTTTACTTGATGTAACTCCTATTAGATTATCATGCCACTTGGGGGCAGAGACCAAATCATCTTTCTCCTTATAGCATCAGCTGTTAACATGGTGCCTAACGATGGTTGTGCATCTTTAAGTCGCTTCAAATTCTTTGCAGGCTTCCCTGGTGGCTCAGAAGGTAAAGAATCTGCCTGCAATGAGGGAGACCTGGGTTTGAACCCTGGGTCAGGAAGATCCCCTACAGAAGTGGGTTGGTGAAAGAGGTAGAGAAAGAAGTGAGGCTGGTGTCAGGAAAATTTTCCAAGGGTTCAAAGGAGGGACTGTAGGTATGAGAGATGATGGAGGAGAGGAAGTGTTGAAGGGAATGAGAAGCTGGCATACTCTAGGTTTATATATCCATGTGTCTTTCTGAGAAGCATATTCATATATTTCATCACTTTTTCAAAAGGATCAGACCCAAAAGTATTAAGTATTGATATGAACCAAGTCATATTAAATGTTCTGATCTCAAAGACCTTATATTAGAAGTGTCAGCCAGTTCACAGAAACACTGCAACACAAATGGATAAATTTTTATAACACAGAATGAAAGGACCGCTTTGTAAAAAATGGTTTCTAAAAAAGAAAAACTGTTTTGGATAATTTGTGATTTGTATAACTGAATTGTATAATTCACTGTGTTGTATCAATCTCTCTTTGACCTTCCTAAATAGTAGGGCAGTGGGAAAAACTAGAAAATAAGATTATTGAGTAGCTACTACGTTATAGGCCTAAAGAGTATTTGTATCAATGAGGCCACATTTACACTTATATTCCAAATGATGATGGTTTCCAAACCTCACTTGCATTACTAAGAAGCTCTCTGATTCTTTCTCGTAGTTTTTCCCTGCAAAATTTTCAAACCTCCAGAGCTTGAAACCTGTGTCTACAAGACAGTTCTCTGTGTTTTCTCACTTGCCTTTCTCCACTTGCTCTCAAGTGGGAGCCGAGCTGTCCTCCTGGATGCTAGGTTGCAACACTGCAGTCTTTCTGATAGCCACGTGGAGGTGGAGAAGCCAGGACTCTGAGTGGCTCAAACCTGTTACCCTTGGTTACATATCAAAGTCCTCTGTTGTGCTGCTGATAGTAGCCAAGGCTGCCTCTTCCTGACAGCTTCATGGAGAGGTGGTTCCCCTCTGGGGTTATCTCCTGCCATCTTGATGACAAATTTTACAAGAGATGGGTCAACAGTTTGCTGATACAGCATGTTTTTACAATGCAAGCGGGCCATTTTTCACTTCTGCCTTTTTTTCTTAGTAAGGAGTGTCCCTCGGTAATCCTGTCTGGATTGCAAAGTGCTATACCTTTTTAGTGACACTGCTTTATGGGACACACACACACACACACACACACACACACACACACACACACACACTTTTTTCCCAAAGGTTCAACTGATGCTCCCAGGTGACAGGATTGTGATGGGTTCTTTTAAGCTACATGAGGGTCTCAGAAACTGCAGGCTTTCCTGGTGGCTCAGTGGTGAAGAAATCTGCCTTCCAATACAGGAGACGAGGGTCCAATCCCTGGGTTAGGAAGATCCCCTGAAGAAGGAAATAGCAGCCCACTCCTGTATTCTTGCCTGCAGAATCCCATGGACAAAGGAGCCTGGTGGGCTATGGTCTGTTCCAAAGAGTAGGACATGACTTAGTGACTAAACAACGACAACAAAAACATGGGGGTCTCAGAAATTGTACTCCTCTATCTCCCTCGTCCTGGGGGGCTATTTTTAATTCATATGTCCCTACTCCTTTCACTTTAAGGTGTACCCCTTCTCAGTTCAGTTCAGTTCAGTTCAGTCGCTCAGTAGTGTCTGACTCTTTGCGACCCCATGAACCACAGCATATCAGGCCTCCCTGTCCATTACCAACCCCCTGAGTCCAACCAAACCCATGTCCATCGAGTCAGTGATGCCATCCAACCATCTCATCCTCTGTCGTCCCCTTCTCCTCCTGCCCCAAATCCTTCCCAGCATCAGGGTCTTTTCCAATGAGTCAACTCTTCACATGAGGTGGCCAAAGTATTGGAGTTTCAGCTTCAACATCAGTCCTTTCAATGAACACTCAGGACTGATCTCCTTTAGGATGGACTGGTTGGATATCCTTGCAGTCCAAGGGACTCTCAAGAGTCTTCTCCAACACCACAGTTCAAAAGCATCAATTCTTTGGCGCTCAGCTTTCTTCACTGTCCAATTCTCACATCCATACATGACTACTGGAAAAATCATAGCCTTGACTAGACGGACCTTTCAGGAGCCCATTATTCTTTATCTGCAATCTAACCTCCATCCAAGCGGCCACTCCACTGGACAAGTATTTCTGTACACACACATATCTCCATGAAGTCCTGAGCCATGGTCTTTCTCCTTCTGGGACTCTGGGTAAGTCTGCTGTGTAAATCAGTAATTGAGAATCAATACTCAGGATTAGCTAAGGATCCAAGCTACAATGCAAATAGATGTTAGGAAGGGGTTGATCCAGTTCCACTGGCCAACTGTACTGGAGCCTCAGAACACTGATTAAATAATTTTACAAAAAAATTATAACTATGATATCATTTGTACTTTTACATTAATAAAAAATAATTAGATTTGTTTTGCTTTTTGACTTTTCAGTCTGTTCAGCTAATAGTTTTTATACTTTTATTGTTTATCTTCATATTTGAGGAATGTATCTTTCTCACAATTTTTATCTAAATTAATTGAAAATACAAAGCTTTAAAAATTATTTTCTCATATTGTTTTCTAACAATTTTCAATCAAGGAAGGTCCAGGTTATTTTTCTCTTTAAATAAATTTAAATTTTTTAATAAATTTAAATTATTTAATAAATAACAGAAGTTTTCCAGGATTATAAGAAAAACAAAAGCAAAAATCTTTATCTCCTTTAATATAGTGGTCAAAGGGGAAAAAATAGAGGAGTTTGCAAAACTTACAAAGTGGCCTAATATCTAATATTTTAATAAACTCATACTCAGTTCAGTTCAGTCGCTCAGTCGTGTCCGACTCTTTGTGACCCCATGAACTGCAGCACGCCAGGCCTCCCTGTCCATCACCAACTCCCGGAGTACACCCAAACCCATGTCCATTGAGTCGGTGATGCCATCCAACCATCTCATCCTCTGTCGTCCCCTTCTCCTCCCGCCCCCAATCCTACCCAGCATTAGGGTCTTTTCCAATGAGTCAACCCTTCGCATGAGGTGGCCAAAGTATTGGAGTTTCAGCTTCAACATCAGACCTTCCAATGAACACCCAGGATTGATCTCTTTTAGGATGGATTGATTGGATCTCCTTGCAGTCCAAGGGACTCTCAAGAGTCTTCTCCAACACCACAGCTCAAAAGCATCAATTCTTCAGCGCTCAGCCTTCTTCACCGTCCAACTCTCACATCCATACATGACCACTGGAAAAACCATAGCCTTGACTAGACGGACTTTTGTTGTCAAAGTAATGTCTCTGCTTTTAAATATGCTATCTAGGTTGGCCATAACCTTCCTTCTAGAGACCTCTATGTCATAAAAGCTATCTTAAGAGTGTGCAAGTCTTACTCATTTCAATGAATGCCTGATGTGAGTTTTCCAGAGTGGGGATTCACTCAAATATTTAAAATACCATAATACTGTGTGTTATGATTACTGTCTTTTTAAGACAAGTATAAAGCATCATTTTCACAGGTGGGGTATTAGAAAGTCAATCAAGGAATCACATCTATGATACCATAGAGGTGATAGCAGAGGCCAACTGGGAACTCAGAGGCTCTAATGTTCAAAGGTTATCACCTAAGAGAAGCTGAACCTCTTTCAGAGCTCCAGTCAAAGTCGCCTCACCTCTGGGTTTCAGCATGGCAGAAGAGTAAGGACTTCTGTATACTTTGTGCATTCATTACTTTGTAAAATAGGGAATTATGTCTTGGTAGGTTTCTGAAAGAATTTTCTGAGGATAATACCCGTGAGTCAGCCATATCTGATTTTCTGTAGTAGTTTTAAGAGATCCCTGTGGAGGACTATAGAGATGGATGGGACCACTCCACACGTTTGCTTAATCAGTGTAAGGGAAACACCCTGGGAAAAACATTTGTGAGGTTGGTCATCCACTTCTATTTTTATCTGCCCCAGAATTAAGAGCTGCACTTTCAGCAGGCAAGATGAGTGCTAGGACAAGCATGGTCCCGGCATCTCAACTGCTATTTCTGGTCCTTAGACTGGGCACGTGGACAGGGAGATGTAGAGAGTGAGGATGCCAGCTCGTGATCCAGGTAACTGTGAAGAGCAGATGCTTGTCTTATCTCCTTTCTCTTTCACCCTTAGGCATAGTCTCATGACCTTTGGCTCTTTTGTAGTCATCCTTGTATTTTTGCTGTTGTTGACTTAATTAGATATTAAAAGGAGCAAAAAGATAAAAACCATTGATATGATGTGTTATCCTTCCAGTGACATTTGCATTTTAAAAAAGAGTAGGCAAAGGGTGAAACAAATGTTTAACCCAAAGCAATACATGAGTAGCAGTGATCTTTCATTCTTCTATAAGAGAAGTATTTTTAGGCAACAGGACTTTCTAATACTCCACCTGTGAAAATGATGCTATATACTTGTCTTAAAAAGACAGTAATCATAACACAGAGATCTATATAAAAACAAATGTCCTTTAACAATATCATTAAGCTCTGTTTAAAAACACAGTGCATTTCTTTCCTGAAATTGCCATTTACTGACTGTGTGATGTTGAATAAGTCACTTAGTATCCATGAGCTCCAATTTCCTGGTCTTCAAATGAGATTCATGTTAACCTTAAGAGTTTTTCTGAGGGCAAATGAAACACTGGTTTACAAAGTTTAACACTGCCAAGCAAGACTTGGTGTGAAGAATATAGGCACTTAGCAATGGAAAGGTTGCTATAGGGATGGAGCCATGAAAATTAACATTCTGGGGACAGCAGGACTGCTGTACTCAACAGTGAGCTTATAACTTACAATTCAAAAACTGCCACAATGTGGATTAATTATAGAATTCAGTTGTGTGTTCTTATTTTGGGGAGCTGAGTTATGGATTTCTACAGAGTCAATATGACTATGGTAATTTCCCAAGATAGTCTTCACTGGAACATGTTGTGAATGATGCTTAGAGAGTAGCAGGATTAACTTTGGGCTGGTTTCAGTCTCCATCTCTCCAGATCTGTATAGGTTTCAGTCACATTGGAGAGCTTGAGACTGACTGTTCATGTATATAGAGAAGATAAGTAAGAGGATGATAAGGTATCGACAGAGCCACTAGTGATGACCCCAGGAGGATCATTGGAATGCACACAGAAAAGGGGCTCCTCTGCTTTCCACATTTAAATTGGTGCAGACTTCTTGTGCACACATAACAGATAGCCTGTATTCCCTTAGTTTCAGTGGGATGTTTGGCAGGGCTCTGTCCTGCTCATTTCTCTTCCCCCTTTAGACTTCAGATGACTTTTGTTCAAATAGTGCTTTGGGATACAATTCATTCTTCATCCAATTTATTCCAAATATTTCTCAGTAGAAACTTTCATTTTACATCTTCCAGGCATCATTTTCACCATGCATTACACACATCCATTCCAGTGTGTAATAATCATGGTTCTTATTGCAAGCAACAGAAACAAATTCTGGCTAAAGAATTTATTGAAAGGGTATCAGTGTCAAGGCTATAGAGCCAGGATTGGCAGGAACTAAAGGAGGCAGATACAAGCAGATCTCTGCCACAAATCTGATCTGTTGAAGGATACCACTGACGGCTCCATGGGTCCTTGGAAAATGCATTACATTGCAACTACTGTGAGTAATCTCCACCTGATCCCATTCATTTTTGTCACTCCCTAAAAATCTAAAGATGACACCACTCTTATGGCAGAAAGTGAAGAAGAACTAAAGAACCTCTTGATGAAAGTGAAAGAAGAGAGTGAAAAAGTTGGCTTAAAACTCAACATTCAAAAAATGAAGATCATGGCATCTGGTCCCAGCACTTCATGGCAAAGATGGGAAAACAATGCAAATAGTGACAGACTTTATTTTTCGGGGCTCCAAAATCACTGCAGATGGTGACTACAGCCATCAAATAAAAAGACACTTGCTTCTTGGGAGAAAAGCAATGACCAACCTAGACAGCATATTAAAAGGCAAAGACATTACTTTGTCCACAAAGGTCTATCGAGTCAAAGCTATGGTTTCTCCAGTAGTCATGTACGGATGTGACAGTTGGACTATAAAGAATGCTGAGCACCAAAGAATTGATGCTTTTGAACCGTGGTATTGGAGAAGACTCTTGAGAGTTCCTTGGACTGCAAGGAGATCCAACCAGTCCATCCTAAAGGAAATCAGTCCTGACTATTCGTTGGAAGGACTGATGCTGAAGCTGAAACTCCAAAACTTTGGCCACCTGATGCAAAGAACTAACTCATTTGAAAAGACCCTGATGCTGGGAAAGATTGAAGGTGGGAGGAGAAGGGGACAACAGAGGATGAGATGGTTGGATGGCATCACCGACTCAATGGACATGAGTTTGAGTAATCTACAGGGGTTGGTGATGGACAGAGAGGCCTCGTGTGCTGCAGTCCTTGGGGTCACAAAGAGTCAGACACGACTCAGCAACTGAACTGAACTGAACTGAGACAGCATATTAAAAAGCAGAAACATTACTTTGCCAACAAAAGTCTGTTTAGTCAAAGCAGTGGTTTTTCCAGTAGTCATGTATGGATGTGAGAGTTGGACTATAAAGAAAGCTGAGCACCAAAGACTTGATGCTTTTGAACTGTGGTGTTGGATAAGACTCTTGAGAGTCTCTTGGACTGCAAGAAGGTCCAACCAGTCCATCCTAAAGGAAATCAGTCCTGGATATTCATTTGAAGGACTGATGCTGAAGCTGAAACTACAATATTTTGGTCACCTGATGGCAAAGAACTGACTCCTTGGAAAAGACCCTGATGCTGGGAAAGATTGAAGGAAGGAGGAGAAGGGGATGACAGGGGATCATATGGTTGGATGGCATCACCGACTCGATGGACATGAGTTTGAGCAAGCCTCAGGTGTTGGTGATGGACAGGGAAGCCTGGCATGCTGCAGTCCATGGAGTTGCAAAGAGTCAGACACAACTGAATGACTGAACTGAACTGAAGTGAATTGAAAGTTCTAAAGTCCTGGCAGGGCTTCTGACTGGCTGCAGAGGTCATCTACCACACTTGAGCAGGCAGAAGAGGGGATATTGCCCTTACTTCCCATTTATACTGAGATTGGCTGCAAATTTGACAATTAGCACATGAAGAGTGGTCTTCTTGTAGAGGATTGCCTTTGTCTAAGACATTTTTCATCTTAGCTTCTCGGAGCTTGCTCTTCTCAAACCTTATCATCCTTCCCAACCACGATTCTACCTCTTTTTCTTTTACTCTCTGGGTTTCGACTCCTCTCTCAGAGCTTCTCTCCAACAGTCTTGATCACTCATATGGTCTCTCTCTTTTCCCAGGCACTGAAAGTCCAAGGTTACTTTACTTACTATGGTAAAGGCAGATAATTACCACCCTCTCCTATCCTCCAAAGATCACCCTTCATGAGAGGTTCAGAATTATTTTCTTTTCACTAGATGTTTTCATATCTATCCTTCATATTCTGCCAGTACTTCTCACTGCACTGTTACCACCAAATATTTTGAGAAAAGCTTCGCTTTGAATATTTTACTACCTTGAGAAGAAATTTTATGCTATTGATAAAAGGAGAATGTTAGTGCAATGTTACATCTCTTCACATGTGCTTCTCACTCTCTGCTCCCCTGTTTCATCTTAGAAATTCCCAGATTCATAACAGACATATGGGACAAAGTACATACATTATTGTAGTAGTTCTTGGACTTTGAATAAGTAAAAATTTGTCAATAAGTCAGATAATTTTAAACAGCAGAGGATTTGGAATGAGATAGGCCTACCTTTAAAATCTAGCATCACAGCTTCCAAGCTTTATGTCCTTCAGCAAGCCTTTAATCTCTCAAAGTCTCAGTTTTCAATTCTATGGGATTATTTGAAGGACTAATGAAAAGTTAATTAAAGCACCTAGGACAAAGCTGAACACATAGTAGGAACTCCATAATAGGATTATCACTAGTAGTTCTGAAGGTGAACTATTTTCCAAAGAACTTTCCCAAATCCTTACAAGAAAGTTTTTGCAGATACCTGTGTCTCTCCAGAATCCAATTTCCTGGAAAATGCATGAGTCTTCTATAGAAATCTGTTATTAAGCTCTACTTCTCACTGAATAATTGTTTCTTAAAATAAAATTAGCTACTCTGGTTCAAATGATGAAAAGACAGCAACAATTCCATACTGAGCTAAAGTGGTATGGCTGGTCATAAAGAGTCACTTGATCAGCCCTTATAGATTTTGTGCTTCAAATATAGTCCTCAGGTAAATTCCAGATTATTTTGCATTGCTATTACATTATTTTACAAGGTATTTTACCTTTCATTAATTATTTTACATTATCCTTGGTTTGTAATACATTGTCAAAATCATGTCCCTTATGTGAGTCCCACATGAATAGTCTTCACTGAGTATAGAACATGCATGTGATAACTTCAAAGGTTCTAACTCACAGATACATAGGACACTCAACCTGTCATTTTAGGCTTCATTTAAATCCTAGACTGTTTACTCTTTAATTCATTTGGATATTTCTAAGTGAAACTAACGGAGAAGGTGATGGCACCCCACTCCAATGTTCTTGCCTGGAAAATCCCATGGACAGAGGAGCCTGGTGGGCTGCAGTCCCTGGGGTCGCACAGAGTCGGACACGACTGAAGCAACTTAGCAGCAGCAGCAGCAACAGCAAGTGAAACTAACTATTTCAAAACCTCATGTCAAGGAATAAGCTGTTCTGACAAGATTTTGTCTTTCCAACAAACAAGGTGACTGAGTGTGGACTTTCTCAGTAATTCTGAGATGAGAAAATTAAAGTCTCTTTAAATCAATTGAAATACACCCCAAGGCTCACCTCAGATCTCATTGAGACTTTTGCCCACAAAATTTGACTTTTTCATTAGTTTCATCTGTGTTACTTTATATCCCATGCATTGCCAATCTACTGACATAGCTTTCTCTAGAAGACAAAATTCCTTTTATCTGAACACTTTTAGGAGTGATGATACTAAAAATGAACTGGGTACAAGTGGGACTGATTGATGAAGAAGGACTTTTCATGCCTCAGAGCACAGTAGTAGTTTCATTTGCTTTATCCATCTATTAACAAATCACTCTAGTATAATTTATTGATTACTTACTCTGGGTCACCAAGTGCTTGCTCCAATAAGGTAGTAGTCTACAGAAGTTTTGGTCATATGCTTCTATCAGTGAAAATCCTATTTATTTATAAATTATACACAGATACTACTGTGCTAACCTTCTATGTATATTGTTTAGTGTTTGTAAGAGTAGATAATAAAAAGGAAGAAATAAAAATAGATACAAATGGAAGTCTTAATATTGCCTGTACACCCAGTATTGTGCTTGTGCCCCATTTTGAAGACATTGGTCTAAACGTATCAGATAGCTCTCAAGAGGTGAAAAAAAAGTAGAGTTTTAGCCAATAGCCAGCTTTTCTAAGAGAGGTTGTTATCTCCATCTGTGACGAATATAACCACATCTGTGAAAGCTGGAAGTGAAGCCAGTTTTCTGTCTCCAGCCTCTCACCTGGTGTTAACATACTGGCTCCACAGCACTCTGAGTATGAAAGGTAATTTGGAGAGGAGAGGAGTTTGGGGTAAACATGGACATAGGAAGGAACAGCAGTCTTGGGGAGGGGTTGACAACTTTAGAACTCAATTTCAAACAAACAAATGGCTGTTTTAGTTCACTTGCATGACGGGTAGGATTTGGACAACAAGAGCACATGAAGTTGGAGTCTAGTATAACTGGTAAAGTCTCCAGTGTGATGTGAGAAAAGAGGGGTTGGCATGCAAGCAATAAGCTGAGAAAGGGCTGTGGCAGAAAAACCATTCTTAAATGCATGTCTGAAGAGGAAGACAGGACTCCCCTCAATTCCAGATGCTAAAGTATCAAACAGAGGTGGCAACAAGAAGTGTCAGGTTCCCAACTAGCCCTGGTCATCAGAGAAGAGACAGACTCCAGACTCTCTTCTCACTTTCCCTAAACTCTGCTGCCCCCACTTCACCACTTGAATGTTTTTTTAAGATGCTATTTTTGCTTCCAACAAGTACAGAAACTGATCTACAAAGCTCCTGACAGTTCCTTAGTTCCTCCTTCCTAGAACAAAACTTCTAGATTTGGGGTTGGGATTTGGGAGAGTGCATGTGACCAGATAATGTTTTCTGAGAAAGTGAAAGTGAAAGTGTTAGCTGCTCAGTAGTGTTTGACTCTTTGAGACACCAGGGACAGCAGCCAGCTAGGATCCTCTGTCCATGGAATTATCCAAGCAAGAATACTAGAGTGGATTGCCATTTCCTTCCTCCAGGGGAACTTTCCAACCCAGGGAACCTCGGTCTCCTGCATTGCAGGCAGATTCTTTACCATCTGAGCCACCAGGGAAGCCCAAGTTTTCAAAAAGTCTGGACAAGAGACAGGGACTGACACTGAGCTTTGGGACTGACCAGCACTTTCCTCACAAGGAGAAAAAAAAATTAAAAAAGTAGTGCTTTCATTTTGTCTGTCTTAGTGTTTTGATGCCTGTTTCCAGTTTCTGATATACATCTGCACCTCTGTTTTCTGATCCACATGACCCCTCCATTTTGATAAACTCAGTAGTTACTGGAGACTCTGCTTTACTTCATTAATCTCCCCAGACAGACTTCCTGGATCCATTTGATCAAGTCCTAAAATTAAAAGTCATTCAAAGAGATATTAATTCTCCATTGACATTCTGTACTGCCAGATCATGATACCAACTGGTAGAGTCACATTTAAATAAAATGATGGAAGTAAACCATAAAACTTACCCCTTCTTATAGTTCTGTCCATTAGGGCAGGGGTCCCCAACCTCTGGGCCATGGACTGCTACCTCCTGTCAGATCAGTAGTGGCATTAGATTAAAGTCCACAATAAATGTAATGTGCTTGAATCATCCCAACTTTGGAAAAACTGTCTTCCACAAAATCAGTCCCTGGTGCCAAAAAGGTTGAGGATCACTGTATTAGGGAGACAGAATAACCACAGCTAATGGATTACTCACATTAGACATATTGATAAAAAGCTGGCTTTACTTGGAAAAAGAGAGAAAATTAGATTTGAGACATAATTAAACTGTTTAACAAATACATCTTGTGAGTTGCAAGATGACATGATGAGAATGTCAGGAGAGATGTTCAGGAGAGATGTCATAGGAGAGAATGTCAGGAGACCTGAGTTCCAGATCTTATTCTTTATTAAGTTACAAAATATTTAGTCTATTTACATCTCAGCTTTCTTATCTATAAAATTAGACATATGAGTTAGAGTATCAGCAATTCCTTCCAGTATTAATACCCTATGATTCTATATTATAATGGTGTGGCTCATATAATCTTGACATAAAATATTATCATCTCAATTTTCCAGGGCAGGGATGAGGGGTGTTGCAGAATGAACTGTGCCCCAGCTGAAAATCAGTATTCACAAAAGCAGAAATACCTGAAGACAAGCTCCAATAGCTCCCTACCATCCTAGTCCTGGACTAAGAGCATCTTTCTTTTCCTTGCAGTAGGGCTGTGGCACCTCCAGTTCTATGGTAAGGGTGACAAGAAGAAGATTTGTCTGCAAGAGAGTGCTAGGGAATAGCCAGAGTGTGTGTGTTCCAAAGGAAAACAGAAACTCATGCAAATTAACAAGACTATTGTCTTTGAAAATAGCATATTATTAATTCAGATAATATGTACTTAGCTTATAATAACTTAATAGTTTCAGAAAAAGGAAGGATGGTGCTAAAATATGTCATTATTTCTGAAGGTATATTTTCAGAAATGTTCACAAGAAGGACAAGTTGAAACGAGTCTATCTGTTCATTTTGGCCCCAAGGGTGTTTTGGATAAATTCTGAACTCAACAGGTTCTTACATGTCACCTGAAAAATATTTGCTGTTTGGGTATATTTGAAATAACTTCAAAAAGGCCACAGTTGGAGCATTTTTAATTTTTTCTTTCTAGTTAAAGTCAGTTGCTAAAATTCTCTTTTACTCCTTTCTCCTGTCCTTTGGTTTTAGAACACACTTCAAATGGTTCTTGGCTCAGTAAAAAAAAACCATTAAATGTTTGGCTTATTCTCAGACATATGAGCCCCAGGATGGAAATAACTCCCTTGTTTAGAAAAGTAGATGCTATTGTTTCTAAATGATCTCTTTCCACCGAGAGAACAAAATGTCAAGAATGACTCTTTCTCCTTCCAACTAGTAAGTTACATGGAAATAAAACCCTGAATTCAGCATTTTTAATACGATTTTCAAAGAATGACATACAATATTTTAAGGGCAGCAAAAGTTTAACCTTTAGAACAAATAAAACAACATGAGCAATAAGCGTGTAATTTCAGAAGAGAACACGTTGCTCTCTGGCAGCCCTGCTAACAACTGGCTACTGTAGACTGTGTAGTTCTTCCAGTAATATGATTTCTATATATGCTGGGTCTATTATAAGTGAAGGCTACAATCTAGGAATTCTAGACATTTTCTAGTAATTTTTCATGAATATTCATGTTTTTAAGGGACTAGGGAAAATTTTATAACATAGATATCTTGATCTCTTACATGTAATCAAGCAGCCTTTGAAATTCATTAATATATTTGGAATGGTCCAAGTGGAAATGGGCAATTTCTTAGGAAAAAACAAACTGAAAAGGGCAATTTCTTAAGTCATTCACCTGAAAGGAGGACCTAGAATGTGGCAAGGAGGGCAACTATGGAATCCACAAGTTAACATAATTTTGGAGACTCTAAGCAGACTCTTTAGAGAATATGTAGGTGGAATCCACATTTGGTGAATTCTTTTTTACAATCTGAGTACCCAGAGCCAGGACATGATTTATTGACTTTTTATATTACAGTGAAAAACAGAACCACTTCTGGTTTGACCCATAGCATAAACAAATCTAAGTTACTATAATGTTCTTTATAGGTTGCTAGTTAATAAGTAGATTATTATTACATAGTAGTTATAATAGGCTAGGAAGCATTTACACTCTCTATATATGTTGAGACATTTCATATATCAGTAAGATAAATGGTACCATCTTTTGCAATGAAGAGAGTGTGCGCAGTGGTGGGATGACTTGCTCAAGTTCACACAGCTGGGAGAGGTATGTTTCCATCTGAGCTCGGGCCATTTGGCTCCAAGGTCTCAAAATTGTTTTATCACAGTCCCTCTGAAGTCATAGAACCTAAAGATGATGTTAAAACTCAAGCTGTCCAGCCCTCAAATTTTACCGGTAAGAAAACTGAGACTGAGAGAGATGAAAGAACTTCCTCATACCACAGTGAGTTACTGCAGAGCCAGAAACAAAACTCTATCTTATTAGTCCCACTTGAAAACTCTCAACTCTGTTTTTTTGGTAGAAAAGCAAAGCACTTAATAATGCCTTTAAACATCCATAATTAGATCATTCTGTCTCTTCTTTGGTCTAAACACAGTCAGTTGAAGAAGAACTAACTAGAATTGTCATTGCCCACTTAGCGGGAGATGAGGTATATGCCATTAGCCAAATGACCCAGGAGCAGTTGGAAGCTCAGTCAGGAGAGTGCTTGCAATACATTATAAGCAAAGCACTCCTTTCCTCAAAATTAATTTTCCCTGCAGACCACGTTTCCTATAAGTATGTGTTAGTTGCTCAGCTGTGTCCGACTCTTTGTGACCCCATGGATTGTATGTAGCCCACGAGGCTCCTCTGTGCATGGAATTCTCTAAGCAAGAATACTGGCGTGGGTTGCCATTTCCTACTCCAGGACATCTTCACCTCAGAGTATTTGTTTTGGAGAAAGAGTACAACTTAATTTCATCCTTCCTCCCTCTGTCTCTGTGTTTCTTTGGGAAAATGAAAAAGTACTATATTATTGAGCCCTGGAATAGCTTGCTCCTCTTTCACTCATGGTGAAGTCTTTGCCTGTTTTGTTTTCCTTGCCTGGTAACATATGCATCAGGTGGGGGCAAAGGTGTAATGAGGAATTAAAACTGCTGTCCTTCTATGAAGATCTTCAAAATGTAGATTGTTGAAACTACTGGCTAAAATTGAAGTACTCTTAAAACAGTACTCTTTACACTTCTGGATTCTTCACTGTGATAGGAAGGGAAGCTAATGTTAACAGTCACAGTACACTTCCAGGAAACATATAGGATTTTTATGGAAAACTGAAGCTTCATGAGCCATTTGAAATCCCCCAAACTATTAGAGGCTGTTTATTAGTGGCTATAGAATAGATGGGCTAGGATTTAGTATTATGTGCTCTCTACTTCAGTAGATGGAAACTCACTCTTTTTCCTTCCACTCAAGAGAAGTGATAGTCACTCAGTCGTGTCTAACTCCTTGCGACCACATGGACTGTAGCTCGCCAGTCTCCTCAGTCCATGGAATTCTTCAGTCAAGAATATTGGAGTGGGTTGCCATTCCTTTCTCCAGAGGATCTTCCTGACCCAGGGATTGAACCCAGGTCTCCTGCATTGCAGGCAGATTCTTTACTGTCTGAGCCACCAGGGAAGCTTTTTCATGGGAAAATATTGAAATGCAAATGATTGAGAGCCATGTTATTATAGACATTACCTTGAATGTGTTTTCTTTGTTTTCTAAAAAGTAAATATTGACATATTTTAGCACTCTCAAAACTTCCCGTGTTAATGCATCTCACAACCACTGGACATCCCTAGGGCACCATTTGTGCCCTAAACTACAGGTGTACTGTGCCCTAAACTGTTCATTAGATGAACAAAGGATTTATAGAGCAAGGTCAAACACATACTTATTCATTTATTCAACCACATATATTGACCACCTGCTATATGTTAGGTTACATGTTGGGTAGTATAAGATACCAAGGTAAGCAAGGAAAGATCCTAAAGCTCAAAGCCCACATTCTAATAAGGGAGGCAGAGAAATCTGCAGATAATTGTGGTGTGACAGAGTAAGAATGGTAGAGGTAGGTAGAAGGCTTATGGGATCACTCAGGGCGTTTGTCTTATCTAGAGCCTGGGGAATGTTTGCAAAGCCTGCTTGATTTTTCGGAGGAAGCAATGCCTGAGCGCCATAAAGAATGGGTAATAAGTGGCCAGGTGTAGTGCATGCTGAGGCACTCTTTCAGTGCTGGAAACAGTGGAAGCCATTGCCTCCATCAGAAGACAGCTGCCGGGGTCAAGGTCATGCCCTCTCATGGAGACTCTGGCATCCCCTGACTTGTTAATGGGGGATAATTAAAAGCCCAGCCCCCTTTCTTCAGGGCAGGAAAGTGCTAAAGGTCTGTTTTAGCTCCAGAGCTTGCCCTGGGATCCTCTGAGGCTTCTGTTGTTCAGTCCTATCCCTCTCTGCCCCATCCTCCTATCTTAACTTCCCTGCAGAGGCACTCCCCAGTAAGCTTCCTCTTCACAATTCAGAATCTGTTTTCAGACAAGAAGACTGAAGATAATAAATTTGGAAGCAAGCAGAAGAAAGACATTTCTGGCAAAAAGAACATATTAAGCAAAAGAAGAGCGTCCTGACCTTGTTAAATTAACATTGTTAAGTAGAGGCTGGGGCTTCCTTGGTGGCTCAGATGGTAAAGAACCTGCCAGGAATGCAGGCTCATTCCCTGGATCAGGAAGATCCCCTAGAGAAGGGAATGCCAACCCACTCCAGTGTTCTTGCCTGGAGAATGCTACAGACAGAGGAGCCTGGTGGGTTATAGTTCAGGGGTTGCAGAGAGTTGGACACGACTGAGCGACTGACACATATACACAAGTAGAGGCTGAGCCACTGTTCAGTACAAGAGCACAAAAAATGGAAGCAGAGAAATTATTACTCACAGGTCCACGTTCTGCTTCAGGTGGCCACATAGGGAGGTCAAGGCAGGATGCAGGCAGAGAGATCAGCAGGGCTGGGCCACGTGCCTTTATTAGGGTCCACTGGTGGACGGCCTTGGGGCTCCCAGGCTAAGGCCAGACTGGCCAATTCAAACCAAAGAGCAGCAGTTTTAGTAAGCTCTGAACATAAGGGAAAGGTCCTGGGAAGCTGGAGAGATTATTTACCACTAGGGAAGTCATATCAGGAACTTATATTTACTTGTGACTCTGAAGGCTGTTATCTAGGGTGCTTCTATGAGGGGCTAATGTCAGCTCATCAAACAACTGGATACCAGGCAGCAGTTCCATGGAGGAGCTTAGGAAAACTCACACACGGAGAGACAGGAAACAGCACAGTATACAAAAGCGCCTCAAAGATCTCCTGTGTTCTGGAGCTTAACCAGAACGTGAAGCTGAATGATGAGGTGGATTTTCTGAGAAAATATTTGTAAGGAGCCCTGAGGTACCACTTCTAAATAAAAGCTGGGTGCAATGTCACTACTTTTTGGAATGCTGCCAGCCCTCATTTTATTTGGTTGATGGAATGTGATGTGACCGAAGTGGTCCCCACCAAAGCAGATTCGTAAGCAAAATGTCTCTACAGTGGTTTTTACAAACTGGACAATATTGTGCTCCACAAAGCTTCTTCTTGGTTCACGCCATTAGAATGCTTTTGAGATTCCGTTTTAAGTAGCTAATATCATCCATATGCAAATCATGTTGGATATTTGGCATATCTGAGGGGAAATGAATACTTAAAATACTAATTTTGACATAACTGTGGTCACTGGCGGATAACGTTGCTGAGTTCTCTTGCAATCCTCCTAACTAACTTGTTTTTGCCACCTGTTTTCTGTATCAAATTTGATGTTCTGTGCAAAAGACATGGGATATTTCTGTTAGGAATGAAGTGACATAAATATTTTACAAAAATACCATGTAAACTTCATATCTTGTCATCTGTATCATCAATTACACTGTCATCAAACACACCCACTTTACAAGAGAAAGAATTCATAGCAGTAAAAATGGAGCTGGTCCTCCTTAGCACAGAAAGTCCAGAAATACAGTTAGGTCAAGTCTTCACAAACACACTGTTGCCTGGTTAAGTGTCATTCTATCTTTGGCCCTTGCTCTTAAATATCAACGTTCCTCAGAAACACTGTAGGAATGAGAACACTGTCCAGTTTCAATTACTTTCAAATTTCCTATTTCCAACCTGCAAATGCCTTTTGAATGATGTCTGTGACCATTGGCTGGATGCTTCTCTCTATGAATTGAGATGAATAAACAGGATAGCATAACAGGGCACTAGACATTTAACTTCTCTCTGAGTTTCCTCAGTTGCAAAAGCAGAAAATAACTTTTGATGTGTGTGATAATACATGTGAAACTGCTTGGAAAGGATGTGAGATAGTCTACAGATATCAGTAGTTCTACTCTGTGTTCGGTGAAATTGTCCCTGGTGACCTCAAGTTACCTATGGCACAGTGTTCCTCCAGTGGCCCCAGCAGAGAAGATGTGGAGTGAGGGGGAAAGATGTTTCTGTTTGTTTCTTAGCAAAGTCCTGAATGCATTATTGCAGCTTTTTTGATGGACCTTGATGTTGAATTCAGAGTTCATTTCCCCTACTTTGTCCTGTTACTGAGTCATGATAATTTGTGGAGACATAGGTCTTGCTGGTGTCACGTTAAGAAAAACTCCTTGGACATTAGTGCAAACAAAGACAAGGAAATGGAAGCTCTTTTATATTTTTAGAAAACAAATGTCACTTGAATTCAAGGTAGTATTGTAGCTATAAGAAGAGAAGTCTTCAGATGAAAGCATTCACTCACAAAGACAGTGTCCTATTTCTGTTTAAAGCACCTCAGGTGACTTACCTGTCAAAATGATGAAGTTATTTATTGCCTTCTAAGGGCACATATTTGAGTAAGTCTAAATTGTTCTTTCAACTACTCATATTGCAGCTGTAGTTTTGTCGGTGATACTAAATTGATCCAGAGGCTTTATTTTCACAGAAGAATACTCATTTGAGCTTTTACAAGATGCATTTTTATTCTTGACTGAAGAACATTCTAGAAGGTGTTTAGACTTATTTCCAAAGTGCTATATAACCATTACTCTGCACTTACTCTATTTGTACAGGTAGATTTGATATTCTTGTCAGCAGCATCAAATTTATAGCCAAAGGATCTCAAGGGGTTCAGTAATTTTGTTAAAGGCAAGAAAATATAGTTTCAGAGTATTCTATCAGTCCTACATTTAGCCCCGTTCCCCATGGTGGAGTCTGCCTTTTTCATAAAGAAACATCTGCCTGTTGGCTTCAGAGACATTTCAGGGCTTCCTTTCTTTGGGTAGGCTCATGACCTAGTTTCAAATAAGCATCTTGATATCACTGGTTGGGAGAGGCCCTTTATTAAATATTTGGCCCTCCTTTTACTCTGAAATCATTTGAAATTTAGCCTCTTTAGATGTTATGTGAGAAATTTTGCATAATTAATACATTTAAGAACCATTTAAAGAGAACTTTGAGCATAGTTGTAAGAAAAGCCAATTTGTGAAATGGAAATTATCACCAATCTCAATAGCAGTTACAAATACTTAAAACATGTCCTAGGAAAAATAAGAGGAGTGGGAAGACTGACAGCCTGTCTTCTAATGAGTCTCATGAAAAGACACTGTACTTTAGGTTTTGTCAGTTTGCTGGGGAACATAGCCAAGGATGGAAAAATATGGCCCACTTTTATTGAACACCTACACTGTTCTGGGCACCTCACAAAATGCTTTATATAAATTGATTATATCATTTGTTCTTCACTGCAGTCCACGGGGTCACAAAGGGTCAGACACAACTGAACAACTGAGCTGAACTGACTTGATATTTGAGTTGTTTTTAAGGTAGGGACACTAGGACTTAGAGAAATTATGCAACAGTTTTCAGGTTAGAATTTGCACTTGAAGATACTATGATTTTAATTCTAACTCTGTGCTCCTAACCTATGGACAACACTGCCTCTAATCTCAGCAGGGAACAAAGGAAAGGAAGAAAAAGAGGTCTAATGCCTCTCCAGGGTGGGGTAGTAAAAAATGAATGTTCTATCTAATGCAAATTTGTTGTATTACTAGCTTCCAATGAAAATATTGAGTACTAGGGAAAGGTTTAGAATTAAACCATATTCAAAATCATTTCCATGGCTGATGATCAGGAGGATTTATTTTGTGAGTGTGGCTGGTATGGCCGGATGTGGACTGTGCCTTTAAATTCGGCCCCGGTTCACAAACAGGTCAACTACATGCTCCACTCGCACCCGTGTATCACGTGATTCTCTGGGCACGCAGTCTGAGGCGTCAGGACCGGGTTGTGTGTTCGCGATCTAGAGGCTTCATTTCGAGCTCTGTTCATCAGACGCTTTCATGGGGCCTCACTGGCTCCTGACGCTTGAAACAATAATGATTTGGTTCCTGCTCTAGATACCACTTCATGAAGCAATATTTTTAGACATTTATTTCCCTCTTTTTAGATGTTTCTGTCTTGGTACCTAAACCTGCCACAGAATTCAGCTTTGGCCTATGCTGCCCTGAAGGCTTTCAGTTCTCTCCGCTGCTGGCTGGAGTGACGTCTGGCCCCATCAGTTCCCTCTCGTGGCCATGTTTGGTTTTGCCCCTATTCCAGCCTAAAGGCCTCTAGAATATATATATATATATATATACACATACATATATATATATATTTTTTTCCCCCTATGAATAGCTCCTTGCTTCCCCCTTCTGGCTCGGATTATAATCAACCATTCGGTTTGCTGACCAAAGAATGAGAATCAAACCTAGGCATCTGGTAAGTCTGTGGCAATTTCATATTCTTGCTACTTAGAGGAAAGGAAAGACATTATCTCTTCTGTCTCCTACAACTCTCTCCAATTATTATTTTTTCTAATATTCTTTCACTGAGAAGAATTTTTCTGAGATTTATCAAATCGCTAAAACTTGTATATACTTCTATTTTGATTCACAGCAGTTACTCTCCCCCTCCTTTTATTTTAAACATGGAATGTATTTTCCTTATCAAGACAGTATGCGTGCTCAATATTGAATACTTTCAGAAAGGCGCATAGAGACCCAATATCACCTGTAATTCAGGTATGACATATAGCAACCATTAACGTTACGGTGTAACCTATACATCTTATTTATATGGTTCTGTATGCATGGTTGCATAGCCTGCTCTTCATCTTAGTGAGATGACATCAACTATTTTGGTCCTTTTAAATACTGATAGCCTCCTTTTGGAGGAGATCATACTCACAATTTTGTTGAGGTCTCAAATTATCGTAAGATGATAAGCATCTGCAAGGCAGATTTTGGATATATGAACAGCTGCTTCTGTATTCTCCCCACACCGTCGAATGCTAGGCTCTTTATGCTGTGATGCTCAATAAATGTGGTTGACTGGCTGTTCTGAGTTCATGATGTGTTTTCCAAAATGGCAATAAAAATGGTAATGGAATTTTAAGTTATTCTCAGCTACTAAATTCCTAATACCAGGGACATCATAAATTGTCTTTTTGATGATCAAAACTATTTGACCATCATTTCAACTAAGTCACAATAACCTCTGAATTTCTCTCTAGCTCCTTTTGTCCCATATGTTTCCAAAGTATCTGTATCCTGACTGAATTACCTTGTAACTAATTAGAACATAAGAGGAAATTAAAAACAACAACAGCAGCAAAAACCAATGTATGTTAAGGTGATTTTGACAAGTAAACAAATATAGAAGAATTATTCTATTATAAAGGGTAGTTAGAGGAATATTTCACCCCAAATACCCTTATTGTCACTAATTCATCTATCTTGTCTCCTCTGGTCATAGTGAAGTCAATTCATATACACACTTTTCTGTGAGCTAGAAAGCAATGAAGAGGTTCAAAGTCAAGCCAGCATTGCTCAAAGTCACCAACACTGATGCTACACTATTGCTTGCTAATGTGTCTAATTTATAGAAACTGGTGAGGTTAGCAATCTCTAGTGGAATAATAATCCTGAGCCTTAAGGAGAATCTGTGGACAGGTCTATTTCACCTGTACAGGGGTCAGCCTTGAGGTGGAAGGGATCTCTCCACTCCCCTTCTCCCTTAATGGTTAAAAATAAGAAACAAAGTGTTACAAAACTAAGGTTGGGTTGAAGAAAGCACTTAATTTACATGTACTTGTTCACATTTAAAGGAGAAAATAGCAATAGGGAACATGAACATGCTTTTTCTTTCAATTAATAAGCTTTATGTTTTAGAGCAGTTTTACCTTTACAGCAAAATTGAGCTAAAAGTACAGAGAGTCCCCAAAGAGCCCAGCCCTCCCACATGCACAGCCTGCCCCACTATTAACACCCCACGTGGGATTAGTGCATTGTTAAAATGGATGAACACATGGTTATCACCCAGAGTCCTTGGTTTACATTACTGTTCACTCTAGGCATTGTATATTGTATGGAACTGGATAAATTTATGATGATATGTACCCACTATTTTAGTATTGTACAGAATAGATCGTCCTAGAAATCCTTTGTGCTCTACATAGTCACCCCCGCCCCAACCCTTGAGAAGCACTAATCCTTTTACTGCCTCCACAGTTTTTCCTGTTCCAGAATGTTGGAATCATGCAGTATGTAGCCTTTTCATATTGGCTTCTTTCACTGAGTAATATGCATTTAAGTTTCCTTCATGTCTTTTCATGACTTGATAGCTCATTTATTTTTAGTGCTGAATACTATTCCATTGTCTAGATGTACCACAGTTTATCAATTCATCTACTGAAGGATATCTTTCCTAATTGTTTCTAAGTTTTGGCAATTACCAACAAAGTTGTTCTAAGCCATTATGTGCAGATTTTGGTGTGGACTTAAGTTTTCAACTCTTTGGTGGCAAATCAGGGAGGATGATTGCAGGACTGTATGCTAGGAGCATGCTAATTTTTGTCTTCCGAAGTGGCTGAACAATTTTGCATTCTCACCAGCAGTGAATGAGAGTTCCTGTTGCTATATGTCCTTGCCAACATTTGACACCATCAGTATTTTGGTCTTTCTGATAGATGTGTAGTGGTATTTCACTGTTAATTTGCAATTTGCTAATAACATATGATGTTGAATATATTTTCACGTGCTTACTTGGAATCTGTATACCTTCTTCAGTGAGGTGTCTGTTAAGATACTTCGCTCACTTTTAATTGGATTGTTTTGTTTCTTGTTGTTGATTTTTAAGAGTTCTTTATATATTCTGGATAATAGTCCTTTGCAAATCTTTTCTACCAGTTTGTGGCTGTCTTTTCATTCTCTTGAAGAAAATGCATTTTTAAAATCAACTTTCTTTCCACTTTTTGCTCCATGGATGACCAATGCAGAGAGTTCTTCTTACCATATTTAGAAAGTAATTGCTTAATCAGAAATGAAATAAACTATGTTTGCCTGACTATTCTTGGTTCTAATTCAGGAAGTTTAAAATGCACTATGATCTATGAATGCTCAAGTGCAAGCTCTTCCTTCTCTAAAAGTTAAGTGGATGTGACCTTGCAAGAAGGAATATAGCAAAGAGACTTCTTACATTATGTCTAATGTTTCTGAATGCATTGCTTTCTGGTATATTATTTCCTGTTCAAAAGTATTTCTGCCCAAGGAGATCCAGGATTTTTTTTTTTTTTAATCCCTGAGAGAAATAGCCTGACGAAGCCCAAGAAACTGAGATCAAAGATCAAAAAATGATATTATATTTCAGGTCTCTAATACTCTCAAACATCCTACAAACATTGGTGAGAAAAGACTTTGTGATATTCTCCTTAGGGCAAAATGTTAAAAAAAGGAATTTGTGCTCTCTGTTTTTATTCGTATCATATAAAATAGTCTCCAAAAAGAAATAGCTTTATAAATTCCTTTTAAAATGCTGTTTGTGCTATTTCCTTTTCTTTTTGTCTCTTCCACCCTCTCTTAGACATTTTCTGAATGTAGCTGAAATTTATCTTTAGTGTTTGAATTCCATGTAATTTTTTGTTTGTTCTCTACTGGGTCATGATAGAGAATGATGAGGATGATAAGGTTAGAATTTTATAAAAGCTATGTGTAAAATTTAATTATAGATGTTGAGTACATTGGGGTCTTGGGTAATTTCTCCTTTTCACTTTGATTGTATAGGTATAAAAATAATTTCAGAAGTGTTCAGACAAGAATTTTAGATGAAATCAATCAGATACTTAAGCAGAATTGGATCATCCCAATAAATACACACACACATACTCTCTCTCTTCTTTTTGACTGCTCAGTGCTCTGTCTTCATGCACATTAAATATAGTTCCTCTCTCTCCCTCCCTCTTTCTCTCTGCCCTTCCCTTCTTCTCCTCATACCCCTTCCCTTTGAAGTGTAAATGCAGACACTAAGAACTTCACCGTGAAAGATACTAGAAACACATGACCTCTCTCAGCAAACATAACTCAATAAGAGAGCTGTCTATATTTCCATCTTGCATATGATAAACCCAACAATCTTTCCACTCTGTAGAGAAGGTCATCATAGCAGTTAACTGGATAATAATGGAAGTGGACTTTGTGCTTCCCCTAAAGAAAGTATTAGATAGGTTCAGAACCCTTCAGGATTACAATAATTTGAGAAGAGCTGCTCTCACTAACTGTTTTATTTAAGGGCATATTAGAACTAGGACTTCAAGCTCTTCAACCTGTCAATAGCCAATTAGATGTACTACAAAATACCTCTCCTCTGCAACTAGTGTCTTCAGTGTGTTTAAATTGGGTGAAGTCACAGTCATTAGCCTGATAAGCAATGATGTCATCTACTCTGGCTACATTTCCCCTGATTAAACATGGCTGCACAGAATAATTTTGGACTACTGCATCAGATGTTGTATTTTGCCGACCTAGCTAACATGGAAGCTTCCTCTCTATTGAACTTGGGGTCTCTGCACTGGAATAAATTCTCTGTCACCATAATAAAGTAATTAAAAAATCCTTCTGCCATTTCTGTGAGCTCAGATTACAGCAGTTACAGTAATTATTGTTAGTGATATGCAATATACCTGGGGCCTATTGAGATTTTTATGGGCCTCTTTTGTGCAATCTTTACACATAAAAGTTTGTAAAGGAAAAAGGGTGCTAATGATGGCAAGCTTCAGCACTGCTCTCAACTTACTGTTTATGATGTTTGTAAGAATATTTACAAACTCTGGTCTTGTCTCATTTACACAGACTCCTCCCAGGCCATTGAGTGTTACCACCTTTAGGCAGTTTGCATAGTCTAATTAGGGTTCCCTTAAAATTTACTTGAAGGGCAAACTAGGACTCCTACAGTGGATAAGACAATTACCAAGGCTCATCATTTGCCATCTGTGCTGGCTGCCAGTAGGCCAGTGGAAAATCATTTTCTTGTAATATCCATAGCCATTTATGTCTGAGGCCCTTAGAGAACTGATTTTCCCATAGGGCCCTTCTAAGGCAGCAGCATCTGGCTCTGGTCTTTTGCTTCCTACTCGAATGTGGCCAAGAAGCAGGATTATCTCTCAGTGAGAACTCTCTATATAAGGATTCTGTTCAGGCTCTCTAGCAGTCCTGAGACTGGCTCTAGGAACAGATAGGAGTTTTCATCTCAGGGCTGCATCAGTTCAGTTCAGTTGCTCAGTCGTATCCGACTCTTTGCTACCCCATGGACTGCAGCATACCAGGCTTCCCTGTCCAGCACCAACTCCCAGAGCTTGCTCAAACTCATGGCTGCATAGTCAGTCATTTTTACACAGTCTCTGCAAGCAGGGGGATATATTCTCCCTCCCCATCATCCTATCTCTCTCCATTCTTCCCTTCTTCCTTCCTTCTTTTTTTATTTCCTTTCTTCCTTTGTCTATTACATTTATTTATATGCAGCTCTTTGCTGCACAGGGAGCCTGGGTTGGCTTGTGGTTTGTTTATGAAGTACTGTCTCCCTATCTTCTGTTTGGAGGTGGGCATTTCATCCAGAGAAGATTAAACCTGTGAGTCCTTTAGATATCAACACAGAGAGAGCAGTGGAGTCATAAGAAAGCAAGGTCCACAATGACCCCTGTAAAAATAGGCTTCCCATTCATTACATCTTACTTACCCAAGGAGAGGAAGGGTCGTCTCTTCAGCAGAATTACTGCAGAGCAGAGAAGGGGCCAGGACATCAAGAAGAAGGGAGAATGAAGAGTGTGCCTCTCAAGTCAGTGAGTAGTCTCTTTGCTTAAAGTGAAGTTAAGTTGCTCAGTCGTGCCCGAGTCTTTGCGACCCCATGAACTGTAGCCTACCAGGCTCCTCCGTCCATGGGATTTTCCAGGCAAGAATACTGGAGTGGGGTGTCATTTCCTTCTCCAGGGAGTCCCTTTGCTTATAAAGAAGCAAATGGAAGAGACAACTTAGAAACAACCTCATTCAGCTTTGAAATCCATAAACAATTTGAATGATTTTCATCTTATAACATCATTAGCAGTGCTAGAGTAGTGCTAGAATAAGTGTGAAATGTTGTCTTTGTTGAATAGTCAAAGTTACCTAGGTTCCCTCCAGAATAAAAAATCTCCATATGTGAGAGTAAATGGAGCAATGAAGAACACAGACTTGGAAGCCAGGTTACCTGGGTTTGCATTTTGGCTCTTTATTTTGCACTTTGTAACATGCCTATGGCTCAGTTTCCTAGTATATATACAAGGGAGTTAAAGACAGCACCTACCTCACAAGGTTGTTTTAAGGATTAAAAGAGCAGAAATTTACAAAGCAATTAGAATAGTGTCTGCATATAGCAAGCAAGTTAAAAGTGTTTTCTCAGCGGATAAAATATCCAGTTTCTCCAATAAGATGGAAATTTTAACACTATTAAGAAAAGGAGGAGTGGTCTTGAAAGTAGCTTATACAGAATTATGTCAATGCAAGATGACATGGCTGTGGTTTACTTCCCCTGAAAAATGTTTAGATATACATTTGGTGAATGGCCTATAAATTTTACTGAGTCATTGAGCACTCTGCTCAGTATTTGGTCCACATTGCTATTTTTCATACAGATTCTATTTTACTAAATCTTTTCATTAGATTAGAACAAAACTATGGTCACAGTGGTTGCTGGGATCATTCACCATAGATTCTTGCTATAGAAAGCACTTAGATAAAGGCATTAGATTATTATTTATTGATAAGAAGCTAACTTGGTGAATTAATTTTTTATTTATACATTAACCTTTAATAGTCATTTAACTTCAGAAATAGTCGTAGACATATGGTCTTTCAATATCTTCCAGTTAAGATGTTCTAAAATCAATCTTTTCATTTCCAGAAATAAATCCACTTTGATCACGTCATTTCCCTGATTAGACATATTGAGTGTCTCTCCATCATCCACACAAGATGTGATATAAGTGCCTTAGTTGGCTTGCATGGCCTTTCATGATCTAGCCCTAAGCTTTTTTGCATAATCTCATATCAGAGCTTCACTTTCCCCTCTTTTTAGCTCTGCAAATAAAACTTACCAGGGCTTTATACCTTTCACTTTTACATCTGACAGAAGCTGTTCTCAGTGCCTATAATATCCTTTCTGACTCCTCACTGTCCACTTTCTTCCTCTCCTTTTAGCCCATGTTGAATTGACTCAGCTCTAATCAAACTTCTAGAATATATAAACTCTCTTCTCCATGTTGTCATTGTAACAAAAATAAACCCACCCTATATAGAGCCTACAGTGTATGAGACTCTATTCTAATCACTATATATATATATATTAACTCATTTGATCCTCATAAGAAACTTGTAAAGCAAAAGTTCCCCCATCTTACAGACTAGGAAACTGAGTCACTGAATGGTTAAATAAGTTTCCCAAAGTCTTACTGTTTGTTAATTACAGAGCCCTGTATCTTATATATTTTTATATTTCTACTTATCAGATCTTTGTAAGTATTTATATATGTGGCCCTTTGTTTCATAAGCACCCCCACAACCTAAGAGCCTCTATGTCATAGATTATCAGAGATATTTCTGAGGTGATTGTTCATTCACTTAAAATACTTGAATTTAATAAGTATACATTGTTAGCTAGAAACTTCCTTTTTCTTTCTTTTTTATTTATTTATTTTTTAACTGAAGTATAATTGCTTTACAGACTTCTGTTTTTCCTGTCAGACCTCAACATGAATCAGCCATAGGTATACATATGTCCCCTCCCTTTTGAGCCTCCCTCCCCTCTCCCTCCCCATCCCACCCCTCTAGGTTGATCCAGAGCCCCTGTTTGAGTTCCCGGAGCCACACAGCAGCTTCCGGTTGGCTATCTATTTTACATGTGGTAATGTAAGTTTCCATGTTACTCTTTCCTTCTTTAAAAATTGAAGTATAGTTGCCTTATTAATTCAATATTTTATTAAAGTGTGTAAATTAGTAAGTGTAATTATTGAATCCAAATAAACTCGTATCATTTCTCAGATCTCCATTGCTCTTCTTCATGTTCTATATTTAAGATTACTAGAGACCGCAGCAATGATATTGCCCACTATTTTCTTTTTAACATATGTGAACCTTTGTAGTTAAACTACAGACTGGCCTTCTCTTGTCTGTTTTAACTTGACATTACCAATAGCTTGCTAGTTTGGCCATCTTTTTATTCTGATTACAGTAGTTCCAATCAGTGAGTGTACAAGTGATTGTCACATTTCCTCAATCTCACAGATATAACTAGCTCTGTTTTTAAAGTTTTTAGCCAAAGGGGGGAAGAACTGAAATAAGAATGAAACCACAAATTTTGCCATACTCTAAAATAATATTTTAATAACATAATACCAAGATGTCCTGGTTTTGAAATGAAAGTTCAATTATTCATTTTCCACTAGATTAGGGAATTGTAGCGGGATAAACTGGTTCTTTGTTTCAGTCTTAATTCCCACATTTATTTCTATGTTACATATTTCTGTATAGGTCTGATTGATTTTCTCTCAGACATTTAACAGTTTACTCCATGATTCTTCGCAGAAATATCACAAGTCCTTACCTTAGTACCTCTTTCTTTAACAATTGTTGTTGTTGTTTAGTCACTAAGTTGTGTCCAGTTCTTTTGTGACCCCCATGGGACTGTAGCCCACCAGGCTCCTCTGTCAGTGGGATTTCCCAGGCAAGAATACTGCGGTGGGTTGCCATTTCCTTCTCTATTCTTTAACAATACTTTATAGCAATTTAGCAGGGATCATATAGAAAACATGACAATACCTTTGTTAAGAAAAAGCATTTGTAGTCATCTCCATATTGACAAAAAATATCTAGTCCACTAACTTTAAATGTGGGTCAAATTGATTGGTTACTGACAGGATACCACTTAAATTGATCTATTTTTATGTTGAAGTCTGTGCTGTACTTTGTCACCCAGTTGTTTCTGTCCCAAGGAAACACACTTTTGAGGCAGCTGGATAAGTTAGGCAACTGGATAAGTTAGACGTGGTCAAATTTTTTGCTTCTTTTATATATTGCTAATCTCTTTGTAACAACAACCATGGAAGAATAACTTAGAATTTTTCCACTGGAAGTCTGGATTTTTTAAATTAGAATGGTATCTTTCTTTCTAACTGAATTTGACAGTGCCTGTGCATGTGTGTGGGGGTGCAGAATGCAATGGTAGAATGACCTTGTGCCCTCACCAGGCTGGAGTTTGATCTTTATCTCTTACCCCCATTTTGCTTCTCTAGAGGTGCTTCCTATAAGATTTCCTATTGCATCAACACAGTTTTATTTTTTTCCCATTCTAAGTTCTGTTGAGTCTTACAGATCTAGCTCTGAAGATTTTAAACTTCATACTCCTTGCAAAAAATATTTTCTCTCATAATTATTATTTCCACCCCCTCCCCAGGAATAACCTTTTTTAAAAAAGTGAAATGTCCCTAATAAACAAATGCTAGTCCATAAAATAAGACTATGAGCTTTAAAAAGCATGCTACTTTTTCATTTAATTTCTCTCAGCTGAATCAACCTACAAATTTTATTTAAATGGTAAACAGTAGAAAACAGAATAAGGTAGCCAGTATAGTATGAATACAAAGAAAGCAAATCATATTGTTTGTTTTGTCACATTTTCTGCAATGTGTTGCTTAGCTTTGTAGAATTTTTTTGCAAATTTTTGAGACAGCACATAAGTGTAACAGTATCCATTTCCAGCACTGTCAGAATGAATTCCATTTGATAAACTCAGTTTTTAGCTGTAAGTTATAAATCAGGTTTATGAACACAGATAATGTCTCTGTTCTCCTACCTTATTTCCTACCAAGAACCAAGCAGTGCTAATTTGCTATTTTAAACTTAAAAACAAAAATTCTTTCTTACCTGTGTGTTACAACCCCACTTCTTAATTTGGTGGCTTTTGTTGACTTGTCTCTACATACACCCGAGTGAATTTCTTATTTCTCCCTTCTTCTTCCCCAAAGTCGGCTTGCTCTCTCTCCCTCTGAGACTCTGGATCAAAGGAGATACTCAATAAAGATCTTCAATTACTCTTATCCACCCATTCTATAAAAAATATCTTAAAATACATTTACTGCCATTATAATAGCATTCACAAAATTGACAATGTCTTATTGTTTGTATGGATGTATTTGTGTTTAAATAGAGTCTGATGTTTTCTTATATATTATATAATATTATATTCCTTTTTGGGTAAGAATGGTATCCCTGTAAATTTGAGAAATCGGGTAGTTCCTACAATTCTACACAGTCAAATTGTTTCTGGGCCCTATTTCATCACCTCTTAGTCCACAGATTGGGAAAGTAAGAGAATGATAAAAGTATCTTAAATTCCCTCATCCTCACTACTTTTTTTTTTTCTCCCCAGAGTGGGGTGAAGATTTAAGCAGATAAGTTGTTAATTAACTTGTCCACACAAGAGGGTCTGGTGAAGTATACTCTCTGATGCCAAATATTCTCCCAATGTTCAATGTTCAAGGCTCCCAGAGAGACAGGCCACAGGGCTCTGAACATGTCAAATTCACTGGACGTTTCTTAGTAGCTTTGGCTAGGGTGGCCCTTGCCTCATCCAATCTAATTCTCTCTCCCTAAGGGCACAGTTTGAATCAACATTCCTCACTTGTTGAAGACTCCAAGAAGTCATGTGACCACTTAATCTTTTACAGCTCAAAATGTGTAAAGTTTTAATCTGCATAGCTCTAAAGTCTAAAAGCTATTTTCTGGTTTATGGAAATTTCAAATCGTATGGGCAGGCTTAGCTTGATATGTTAAGTGTGTTAAATTGATTTTCTTAAGGGTCTCAGAGCACATGAGAAAATCTAGAAGAGAAGAGCTACAGAAACTTCCCATGGAGCCATTAAATCATCATGGTGATTCATCAACAGACATTTGATGGTCAGTCCAATTATGTTGTAGACATCTTGGTTCCAAGACTTTGGGTTAGACTCCAAAAACTATTCATTGATTTTGATAACTGATTTAGAAATAAGGCTAATGGGTTTTGGAAGAAGTATCAGAAAGTCAATGGAGAATAAGACCTCTTAACTTGTTTGAAGGAAACAGTTAATCAGGCTCAAAAGCTGTAAAACAAAAAAAATCATAAATTAAGCACTCAGGGAAAGAAATAATGCAAAGCATTTCAATGACAAAATAGCATGAAGAAATTAGAGTATGCATACAGGAAAACCTTGTTGGAATGAGTCTTCTATTCCTTGACTCTTTTTCTCAAAATAATTGATATGCCAAATACACATTTTGAGGTAGCAAGTTTTGTTTCCCTAAGATATATTGCTAGCCCAGGAAAAGATCAAAAGTCAAAATTTGGAATATGGTTTTTACTGAATGCGTATCAGTTTTGCACCAATGTAAAGTTAAAAATCCTAAATTAAACCATTGTAAGTAAGTAGGGGACTCAAGTATTTTCTTTAGTCTTCAAGTTATTGTCACAGTTTTCTGATGCACTACAAAGAGATTTCTCTGGACCCAAAAGTGATCTGGGATAATGAGGTTCCGAAGGCCTTGTTCAGCAGATGGCATAGATCCAGGATGGAGAACTGGGATAAAGAAGGGGAAATATGACTTCCCTACATTCAATTTCAAGTCTCTAAATATAGACATAGCCAGTTACTTCTTAGGCTAAAAAGGGGTGCTCTGAAAGGGGAATACACTTTAATAATTTCAGATAACTTGATTTTCTCAGCCTGTAATAGCAAGATCTTAGGTACTTCTCTGCTCTCCCTGTTATTTGGGTTGCTCATTCAAACAGTTATTTGTTCTTCGTTCACTCATTCAACAGATATTTTTTGGAATATGTTGGCCAGTGCAGGCTGCTCTATGTTGCTAAACTATTTACTTAGTCTGCTCATCCAAAATGTAAATTACTTTAGGGCATCAGTTCAGTTCAGTCGCTCAGTCATGTCCGACTCTTTGCAACCCCATGGACTGCAGCACGCCAGGCTTCCCTGTCCATCATCAACTCCTGGAGATTACTCAAACTCATGTGCATTGACTCAGTGACACCATCCAACCATCTCATCCTCTGTCGTCCCCTTCTCCTGCTTTCAATCTTTCCCAGCATAAGGGTCTTTTCTAATAAGTCAGTTCTTCGCATCAGGTGACCAAACTGTTGGAGTTTCAGCTTCAGCATCAGTCTTTCTAGTGAATACTCAGGACTGATTTCCTTTGGGATGGACTGGTTGGATCTTCTTGCAGTCTAAGGGACTCTCAAGAGTCTTCTCCAACACCACAGTTGGAAAGCATCAATTCCTCAGCGCTCAGCTTTCTTTATAGTCCAACTCTCACATTCATACATGACTACTGGAAAAACCATAGCCTTAACTAGACGGACCTTTGCTGGCAAAGGAATGTTTCTGCTTTTTAATATGCTATCTAGGTTGGTCATAACTTTTCCTTCAAGGAGCAAGTGTCTTTTAATTTCATGGCTGCAGTCACCATCTGCAGTGATTTTGGAGCCCCTCAAAATAAAGTCTGTCACTTTAGGGCATAGATGAGCTAATACTTTCTTTATATTACCCACTCTCCCAAATCAGGTCTTTATATACTGCAAGCAGTTAATGCCTAGCTAATTAATTTAGTTTAACTGAAATAACATCCAGAAGATGTATGGATTCCAACTGAATCAATACAAATATTAGAGTAACTCATTTCCACAATAACTTGTCAAAAACTAACATTCTGAATAAATGAGACCAGATATGTGAAAGTTTTATTTCTAAGAGCAGTACAGAGAGACATTAATAGTTGCCTCATCGGTGTCATGCTTGAAAGAGAAGGATTATTTTGAAGAGTCTTGGACACAAAGGAAAGCCCTGAAGTCTTTCCTGAATTGTTCTTTAAACTATAATCCAGGGAAGAAGTTGAAACTGGTAAATAAAGAACTCAGTCAAGTGTCAGATTTCGGGAACACAAGTTCACTCACAGGGCAGTTGTAAAACTTGGTTTGATAATCTTCTTTGGATGACTCTTTCAGTGCATAGCCCATGTTAGACTATACGTGGCAAATTTTATCCAAATACAGTCAGTTGTTTCAGTGGAAACCTTGGATGACTGGAGACATTTAATGATCTCTCACAGTTAAATTAGAGAAGTAGTTGGTGTGCTGTGTCAGGGTCAAAAGAAGTGTTAGAAAGATGTGCCAGAAAAGCAGAATCTTCTGACTTTGCTCAGGGCCAGGCCTGCTTTTATTCATAGAAGCCTGGAGCTTAGAAACACAATGGACTGTAGGTTTTAGGGACTCTCTCAAAGGTGTGTATTGTTCATTTAAAAACTTGGATTCCTGCCCATAAGGAGATGAAGTTCTTCCTGTGGTTGCAGTGTGAGTGTAGCAGTGTGATGGGTTTGAAAGTTTTGAAAACGGGGGTCCTTGTGTCAACCCTGCCATCTCCTGCAACGTTCCTTTATATTTTTAGCCTGAATTTGACTTTAGTCACAGAAAGCAGCTCTTCCTGGTGATTCTGGTGGAGCAGCCACAGAAGATAAAGTGTTTCCCAGGTGTTTTCATGTGCAGTCTTCTTGCTTCTCTGCTGCCTCAGGGTGTGAAAATTTCTTGACTTCTCCTGGATACTCCCAAAGAACGTTTACACTAGATTCTGCCTGATGACTGTTCCTCTTGTCAAGGATTAGCTTTTCCTCCTCCATTAGGTATCTGCTAGGTATTACTATTTGATTTTTTTGCTAACCTGTGTAACTTTCTCACCCATGGCACAGGCCATTTCTTCTATCATGCCTCTTTCTAGAACTTAAGTTGTAAAGCGCAATCACAAAATCAAGTTAAAAAACATTCTAAGGACAACCCAAAGAAGGAAAAAAATTATAAACTTTCAAAAGGACATCCAAAGAGATTTGCAATGAAGGCAGATCATTTAGTCTTGATGGTGGTAAGGGAGTATATGGATTGATACCATGCACGAACAATCTCAGATTTTACAAACAGGTTATATTCCAGAACCATTTGTTTGAAATTTGGAAAACGCCTGTCATAGAAACAGTGTGTTGATTAGGGATTATGGTGTCAGGTCAATCCACGGAAGTTTAGTTAATTCATGCTATGGGCCTGAACTGAAACATGCATTGTTCAACCACCTGGGGCTAGGAATAAGGAAGCTTGACATTTAGATGGAAGAAGAATGGCTTTTCCCATTTCCTAAGGATGGCCCTAAGCAAAAATTTGAAACCTGTGAGATTTACCCTGACCTTCCTTCTACAAATCCTCTCTGCTATCCTTCCCTCCACTCAGTGATACCTGGCAGTCCTAGTACACCCTTAACCTGCCCTAAGACACTGGTATTGAGGCACTTCATCCACCATTTCCATGCTGTTTTAAATGATGTACTTCCTTCATTCCCTCTGTTTCCATTTTTCTCAGTATATTTACTTTCAGATAGGTGCTAAGAACAAATCAATCAGAACCAACTCAATCACACTGAGGCATGGAAAACTAATGATTTCTCTGCAAGTGTTTTTTTTTTTCCCAAGAGTCTTGTTGTCCAAAATATATAAATTCAGATGAAATGATGCAGTTACAGCAGTTGAAGGAGTTCTTGATTTGTGGGGCCATGGAAAGCATCATAGAAGCTGGCTAACTTGTAATTCCTACCATGTAACTCAGTCTGTGTATTACGCCTTGGCTTTTTATTTGTTTGCGGTACAGATTCATGTGCTTCAGCTATTGGTTCTGGCTCTGACACCTCAAGACACCATAAAATTTGTCATTAAAAAAAAGCCTTGTGTTTCGGAGTAATTAACAGTACCAACTGAAACAAAGAGGTCCCAAATCTTGATGAAGTTACATGACAAAAGTTTATTTTTGTTCACACAAAGTCCTGAGAAAGTTGGGCAGCTCTTCTCCAAGAGGAGAATCAGGTGGCTCCGTCACGTCAGTCCTTCAGTTCCAGACTGAGCTGGCTGTTCCAGAGGCAGACAAGACACATGACATACAGATTCTCTGTTCATTGTGCCTGGCTGGCCACTCTCCCGTACCTTGTCCAGTCTAACTGCAGGGGAGTCGGAAATGTGGAGGAACATGTGGCAAGGGTGGCTGCTAGCACTCTCTGCCGCACTCTTACCTGTGGGTCTTTGTCCTTCGAGTAAGCTGCTCATCTTTTTCTTTCCTTCCTGAAGCCAAAACATTTGAAGATCCAAAGCTCCTTCCCTCACTGCTTGATACAGCGACACCTATATTGTGTGTGTATGTGTGTGTGTGTGTGTGTGTGTTTTAGCCTGGAAAATGCATAGTACACTTTAATGGCGGTGACCTGAGCAGGAAGGCACTGAGGAGGAGAGTACTAGTGGGGCGGTGTAGGAGGTGAGAAGAACTGAGCCGCACACACAGAAGCAGGAGGCATCGAAAGGTGGTTTGTATATTGTGTTTCCTAAATCAGAGACTCTTTCTCTTTGGTCCTCTTCTGTTTGTTTCAATAGCAGTCAGTAAAATCACTCCTTTTTTTCTCTGCCAGTTAACTTCTTCACACAATTTTTCAGATACAAACAATAAGTCAAAAAGTGCAGGGACCAAGATGGTCATGTCCAGTCCTTTAAATTTTAAGATAACTATACTAACAAACTCCAAATTTGTAAACTGTTTATATAGTGCAGTTCTAAGATGAAGTGCACACCACTGAGAATTATGCAGAAGGAAGTCACTCCACTTGACTTTGCTTATGTGCTGGTGTGGACTTCCTGGGACTTGCTATGAATGTCAGTTACTTGTGAAGTGGAAAGCGGATCATATCTGATATCTTAAGGGGCTTAGGTTCTGAGTTTGGCTTCATACTTGGGAAACACTCAGACTCCTGCTTGAGTGGGCATTCCCCTGAACTGGCTAATGTGTTCTCACTGTGGAATTTTCTAGCCCCAGTGTTTTGTTTTGTTTTACTGTGGAGGCTGTAATTCCTCAAATTGATCTAAAACTTCTGACTTTGCTTTTAAAGCTCAAACATTTTAAATTTCGTTTATTCTGTCTTCATTTTCATAACAATTTCTATTATTTATTTTTAATTTTCCAACCATATTTTTCATATAAGCAAAATATCTGCATGCTACCAAGAGCACAGAGTAATTGATCTGGCTTGGAAATGAAGATAAAGTTACATGTGCATGGGAAAACATTAGTATAGAGGGTTTCTTCCTGTAGCTGAAAGGCCAGTCTTCCAGCTCTCAGACAAGTCTCAATTTCAGATACATTGTATAAAGAACAAAAGTTAACTTTACTACCAACAATACAGAGACCTGCTAAATCTGGAAAGGAAGAATTGTTATGTACTTCAGTATTCTATACTTGAGAGTTTTTAGGATACTTTCATCTACTTTATTTCATTTGTTCTTCGTAAGGACCTCATAAGTATTTAGGACAGTAGTTTTACGCCCACGTCATAGTTAAAGTAAATGAAATCAGAGGGCTCAGGCATCTGGCTGTGGTCACACCCCCCTAAAGTGGCTGAGTCAGAACTGTAGCCTAGTTCTCCCGACACATGGTATATCTTTCCTTGTACTATCACAACCTTTCGTTTTCCTGTCACCATGCGAAGACACAACTGCTAGGAAAGCTATTAATTTATTGGTTTTTCTAGAGATACAGTTTGCTCATCTCTAGGGAGGGTCTGTCTCTTGACTCTCAACTTCCCGTTTCCTGGAAGGTGGAAATAAGCCCATTCATGCCCTTTTGGTGAGTCCATGGAAAGGGTATACTATAATAGCTAAAAAACATCACTGTCGTTTTTCACTCACATCAAAATGCAACCTTTGAGCAAGTCTCTGGGCTCTCTCTGAAGAGTATCCTGAATTCGATCACTTCTCATCACCTCTGTTACCATCACATTCTAGTTTGAGCTCTTTCAGGGGTCTGCTAACTGAACTCTCTCCTCCCTTTCTCACTGAGCCCGCTCCGAAATCTGTTCTCCTCACAGCAGGCTGACCATACCCTCCCCTGCTCAAAACCTTCAAAGGCTCCTGATCAACCTTAGAGTAAAATGTGCCACAGGGCTCTACAAAATATGCCTTTGCTAATCTTTTTCTCTACATCTCCCACCAGTCCTCTCTTAGCTTACTTCTTTAGTCCCATTTGCCTTCTTCCTATTTCTTTAATGTGACAAGCCTTCCCTGTAAGCATTTCATCACCTGGGGATGATTTCCTTGCAAATGTGTGTCTGGCTACCCTCCCACCTTGATCTGGTCTCATCACAAAGATGCCTCTGAAATGAGGCTTTATGAGACTATTATATCTAAGCTAAGCTGCACCCAAAACACATTAGCACTTTGATCCATTAACATTGTTTGTTATATTAGAAATATTTTTATTCATTAATTTTCTGTCTTCTGTACTGGTTTGTGAACACCATGAGGGTAGGGGATTTGTCTGAGTTATTGTTATATTTCCAGTGCCTAAAGTAATTTGAAATATAACAGATGTCTAACAAACATTTATTCAATGGATAAATTTGTCGAAGGAATGAAAGACTAATGGGGTAAAGCCACTTGGGTTTTAATATGGCTTGGCTATTTCTTACCTGGATTACATTGACTCTATTACTTAACTTTTCTTAGCCTCAGTTTTCACATCTGTAAAATGGTAATTGCATAGTTTCTGCCTCATTATTGGTTTGCTACAAACATTAGATGTGATCATTCACATACATTGCATCATAGGTACCTGACATAGAGTAGGCACTCAAAACTTTCTGATAACTATTGACTCTGCTACCCATGAATAAAATACAATTTTGTTATTCTCAGTGGAGCTTTGCCATTTAGAACATGTGAGCAATGGAACGAGTGACTCAGCTCTTACTTGAAGCTGTACAGAATCTTGGATCTTAATATTTGGAGACTGCACAATTGCCTTTCAATAGGAAATGTGACAAAAACATGTTCAGGTTTTATAGGCTGTCTTTGCTTTCACTATCTGCCAGTAACGTGGCTTTCTTTGCAGAGATCTGACTAGGGGCTATGGAACCCTTCACTTCACCCGATATAACACCTGGTGTCAGAGGGGCCCTTGTGTTAGATTTGGGGGAAAAGGTTTTGTGAAAATGGAATTACATCCATTTGGTTGAGTGGAGGGCTGAGTCTGGGCATAGAGCCAGGCATTCTGGGAACAGTGGTCCAATTTTCTCTACAAAGCTCCTTGCTTTATGGACTTGTTTAGAAAAGTCCAGCATCACCTCACATTTGTTTGGCCTAGGGCTGCTCACTAGATGTTCAGCCTAAGTGGTCCTGGCAACTCACTCTGAGGCTGAAGCTGATGGCTGGCTCCTGACCCTTCCCTGCCTGGTCTTTCCCTCTGACAGAAGTGCTAACACCAATATCTTTTTTGGTGTTAGTTCTACACAGTGTTGTAGGTCTTCATAGAACCAGTCAACTTCAGCTTCTTTGACTTCCAAGATTGGGGCATTGACTTGGATTACTGTAATGTTGAATGGTTTGCCTTGGAAACAAACCACTGAATCACTTTGTCATACACCAGAAATCAACACAACATTGTAAATCAACTATACTTCAATTTTTAAAATTAAAAATAAATTAATAATAAAATATAAATAAAATAAATTTGCTACCTAATATCCCACTGTTTGAATAATCCACATTTTTTATTATTTTTGTTTTGATAGACATTTAAGTTGTTTTCTTCTTGGCTACTGTGAATAAGTCTACTATAAATATTCTTAAAAATTTATTTTTGTGAATATAAGTTTTTGTTTCTCTTGGTTACTCAAAAGAGGGAAATTTGCTCATAAGATAGATGTAGGTTTAAATTTATAAGACACCGATAGACTCTTCTCCAAAATGGGTGCATCATTTTTAACTCTCAACAGTTATGCAGGAGAGTTCCAGTTGCTCCATATCCTCACCAACATTTGGTGTTGTTATATTTTTAAAATAATTAATTTAAAAATATCAAGCATGACATTTATATGTTTAATGATCATTTATTTGTAATTTCTTCTCCGTTGAGTTGTCTGTTCAGACCACTTAAACGTTTTAACGAGGTTCCTTGACTTTTCATTGTTGATTTTTGAATCCTTTAATATATTTTGTTTTTTTATGAAATATATGTGTTATAAATGTTTTTCCCAAACTGTAGCTTATCATTTTTAAAAGTCGCTTTTTATTTTTGAGTTTAATTTATTAAATTTTTGTGGTTAGTACATTTGGAGGATTGTTTCAAGAAACCTTTCATCAATGAAATTGCAAAGATATTTTATATTATTTCTAAGAGATTTATAGTTCAGGACTCTGATCAATTTGAATTTGTGTGTGGTATGCATGTGTGTATGTGATAAGATAGGAGGCTGAGATTCATTTATTTTACATACAGATACAGATATTTAGTTCTTCCAGCAAAATTTGATAAATAGACTTGAATTAACCTGATACTTTAGTTTCTCCATTTTAAATAAACACTTTAGATGTTTCTGATGTAGAACATTCTAGGATTGTTTAATATATACTTCTGAGGAGGAAAACTAAACAAGTGTTTATTTTGCATTCTAATGGAGAAAATTACTAGCAGTGGAATAACATGATCAATAACAACTAAAAAAGACTAAATTTTCTCAAGCTTTTGCTGATTTACCTCCATTAAAATGAGTGCATTTTATCTGATTTAATCTTTATAACAGTGCTATGAAGTAGATATTACTATCTGCTCATAGATGAAGATATAGAGGCTCAGGAGCTTAATTCACTTGTCCAAAGACACTCTTCAGTAAATATTGAAACTAAAATCCAAATTCCAGTTTTCTGACTCTAGAACCACTCTCTTGATCACTGTGTTTTTTGCCTTCTTTCATGGTATACTGACTTTACTTTACCACTCACATATGAATGTAATGGCTCCTTAATGCTGTGGTCCTCAAACATTTTTCTCTCAGGTCTACTTTATACTCTTATAAATTACTGAGGACCTCAAAGAGCTTTTTATAATATGAGTAATATCCATTTACATTTGTTGTATTAAAAATGAAAACTGAGAAACTTTCAAAATGTTGATTAATTGATTTAAACAATAATAATAATGAATCCATCACAGGCTAACCTAAATAATGCACTTTAATGAAAAGTAGGTTCCAGGAAAATATGAATGAGAAAGTGACATTGTCTTACATTCTTGCAGATCTCATTAATATCAGGTTTAATAGACAATATCAGTATTCTCATATCTGTTTCTCATTCAGTCTGTTGAGATATGTTCTTTTTATGAAGTACAGTATTTGAAGAAAATCTGGCCATACACCTAAATGTGGTTGGACAATAAAATAATTAATAGTCTTTTGATTTTGAGTAATAGTCAGACAATTATGGCTATTCTTTGATACTATATCAAACCCAAACAAATGGTGTTTTTTAAAATACTATTACTTAAATTTGTTGCAGCATGGAATCCAAAACCATAGTTCTCATCAGTGAGCCTTTTGTACTCAGTGTTGGTGAATATTTTATCCATGTGTAAAAATATTCATTGATTGTTTGGAAAATGTCCAGTTACTTCCTTATGCAGATTCTTGTGAGCATGAAAATGTACAGCTGAGATCTACTGTAGGAAATATAAGTGACTAACAGCATCTGCTACTGCCCTTCTGGATGTCTACAATAACTTTTGTACAAAAGTCATGCTTCTGATTGCTAGTCTCGGCTAAGGAATGAGCGTAACAAAACCATTAAAGTGGTTCCATCCCTGCAAATTATAGACATCCTAAAACTGCTGACTTTGGCTCCATCAACTTGCTCATGGCTTGACGGGAACATTACTGGAATGCACTGTAGTCTGAAGCTCTCTTTACCCCATCCATGTTCTTTCCTCTCTCCTTCAGAAGTGTCAGACCTGCATTGTAGTCTAAAGGCTTTCCTTTCCTTCTCTGGCTCTCTCTCCATCATTCAGAGGTATTTTCAGTAAATTTGAACGTCTAATCTCATTTTAGCACCTGATTTTGAGGAAGCTAGAACTACTAAGCAGGTATCTAAATGCTGATGTATTTTATAATAGACTATCTAAACTCACATTTGTAAATATCACCCCAGTCTCATCAGGAAAGTTTAAGCACTGAAGAACTGTCAAGTACAACATGAGAAATAGGAGTTTTTGAAAATTCTAATATTTACTTGAAAGTTTGAATTTTATCTCTTGCAACATATACTCAGTTGTTTTATGTAAAGCAGCAGGCTTACTCCATTCAATTATGTGTGCCAGGGTGACAGCAGGGAGGTGATTGCTGAAGCAAAACTTGAGGATTGAGAAATGACTAACCTAAAAAATAAAGGAAGTTGACATTATAGGCAGAGGGGAAAACATAATGTAGAGATATATAGGCATAGCAGAGTATGGTATGTTTTTATTAATGCAATTATCTGAAAAATAGTAAAAACATTATTTTAACCTACCTCAAGGATCCCAGAAAGTTTTAGTTTCATATGTTGCTAGAATTTTGATTTCTGTGTTATTACTTAACTAAGTAGATCATTGTATGGCCCCCTCCTTTGTGCCAGGTACAGTGAGAAACACAGCCTTACATTGTGACCCTTTTATTTCCCCTCATGGTGGCTATATCTTAGTCACTTCATGGAACACTTTTTCTGGTTTTGTCTTTATGTTTTAATAGGATCAAAAAACATGACACATCTGAATATCTCCCTAGTCATTCAAATGTGACTGATGTCATCTTTAAGAATTATGTTGTCCTCATATACATGCAGTTCAAATGCCCACATTCTCCAGTAGCTCAGATTTTGTTTATTTAATATGTGTAAAACCATGAATCTTGAAATTCAAGCTCTTGTGTTTCCAAACATGCTTATGATTTGCTAAACCATAAAGTGGATGCTCTCGATCAGAAACCCACAGTGCAAATAAATGTATTAGTGTAATGTGTATTGAATGTTTATTTATGTAAACCCAAGATTGCTAGGGAGAGTTCACCAAACAAATCACTGTGATTCAGATGTTTCCTAACAACCACCTGGGGGAGGAGTGCGATCTTCTCATTTAGTCTTAATCTCTGGCAATCAGGGACATTTGACAACTGGGAAATATCACAGAAATTATTAGAAGAGCAAACATAAAACATCATAAGGGATAGAAAGAAATACAGTCTTCCCCATGCCAGGGATTTATGTACAGTTGCTTAAAATATTTAAAAGATCTTGTCACATCCCTTCCCAAACTATCAGGTTTAAAACCAGGTTATCTTTTTAACTAAAGTCCTGCCCAAAGGAACCACAGGCTCTGGCAGGCCAAGGCTTTTTATATGCAAAAAAAAAGATGAATTTTAATACTGATATTTAAGTTTGATTTTGTATATCTCCTCAATATTTGGTGCCTAGGTGGAAGTTTCAACTTTGTAGTCTCTCTTTATAAACATGTAAATATTTTTAGACCAAGAAGTTTCCAAGTGCTGTCACCTGAGCTTTTGTGTGAAAGAACATCAGAAATCATAACAAGTAGCACTTGTTTCATGAGCTTCCATGCTGGAATTTCTGAGGCCTAGCATGTTCTCTTTTTTCTCCTCCCTGTTCTAAATATTTTTATACATGTGGAATTGTATTAAGGTAAACAATAACAATTGGAAATGAATGGAGACAGTAAGTCACATGAATGCAGTCTGGGAGTGTATGAAAAAGAGAAGGGTAGGCAAATTGCTATAACAATGGCTCCAAAAATCTCAGTGGCAATGTTTAGATGTGATGCCAAAAACACAGGCAAAAAAAAGTGAAAATAAATTTAATAGGACCATATCAAACTAAAAAGTTTCTGCACAGCAAAGGAAATAATCAAAAAATTTAAAAAGCTGTCTAGGGAATGAGAGAAATATTTACAAACCATGTATCTGTTAAGGGATTAATACCAAAAATACAGAAGGAACTCATACAACCTAATAGCAAAAAATTAAATAACCCAGTTAAAAAAATGGTCATCAGACTTGAATAGACATTTTTCCAAAGAAAATATACAAGTGACCAATAGGTAATGAAATACAGCACCCTTCACTTGTTAGGATAAAAGAAAGAAAGAAAAGAAAGTGAAGTTGCTCAGTCGTGTCCAATTCTTTGTGACCCCTTGGACTGTAGCCTACCAGGATCCTCTGTCAATGGGATTTTCCAGGCAAGAATACTGGAATGGGTTGCCATTTCCTTCTCCAGGAGATCTTCCTGACCCAGGAATTGAACCCAGGTCTCCCGCATTGTAGGCAGACGCTTTACCATGTGAGCCACAGGGAAGTCCTCTTGTTAGGATGGCCATTATCAAAAAGTCAAAGATAACAAATGTTGGCAAGGCTGTGAAGAAAAGGGAAACCTTATATGCCATGGGTAGAAATATAAATTGGTGCAGCATTTAATGCAAGTTCATGTGCCCAATGCACAGTGAGGACAAATAAACTGAAATAGAGTTTGGAGCAGGGAAAGGTTTATTATAAGGCCATGCAGAGTTTTCGTCCCAATCCCAAAGAAAGGCAATGCCAAAGAATGCTCAAACTACCGCACAATTGCATTCATCTCACATGCTAGTAAAATAATGCTCAAAATTCTCCAAGCCAGGCTTCAGCAATATGTGAACCGTGAACTTCCAGATGTTCAAGCTGGTTTTAGAAAAGGCAGAGGAACCAGAGATCAAATTGCCAATATTCGCTGGATCATCGAAAAAGCAAGAGAGTTCCAGTAAAACATCTATTTCTGCTTTATTGACTATGCCAAAGCCTTTGACTGTGTGGATCACAATAAACTGTGGAACAAATTCTGAAAAGAGATGGGAATACCAGACCATCTATCTGACCTGTCTCTTGAGAAACCTGTATGCAGGTCAGGAAAGCAACAGTTAGAACTGGACATGGAACAACAGACTGGTTCCAAATAGGAAAAAAAAAACCAAGTAGGTCAAGGCTGTATATTGTCACCCTGCTTATTTTTCAATGTTATATGCAGAGTACATCATGAGAAACGCTGGGCTGGAAGAAACACAAGCTGGAATCAAGATTGCCGGGAGAAATATCAATAACCTCAGATATGCAGATGATACCACCCATATGGCAGAAAGTGAAGAAGAACTAAAGAGCCTCTTGATGAAAGTGAAAGACGAGAGTGAAAAAGTTAGCTTAAAGCTCAACATTCAGAAAACTAAGATCATGGCATCTGGTCCCATCACTTCATGGGAAATAAATGGGGAAACAGTGGAAACAGTGTCAGACTTTATGTTTTTGGGCTCCAAAATCACTGCTGATGGTGATTGCAGCCATGAAATTAAAAGACGCTTACTCCTTGGAAGGAAGGTTATCGCCAACCTAGATAGCATATTTAAAAGCAGAGACATTACTTTGTCAACAAAAGTCCGTCTAGTCAAGGCTATGGTTTTTCTAGTGGTCATGTATGGATGTGAGAGTTGGATGGTGAAGAAAGCTGAGTGCCGCAGAATTGATGCTTTTGAACTGTGGTGTTGGAGAAGACTCTTGAGAGTCCCTTGGACTACAAGGAGATCCAATCAATCCATCCTAAAGGAGATCAATCCTGAGTGTTCATTGGAAGGACAGATGTTGAAGCTGAAACTCCAATACTTTGGCCACCTCATGCAAAGAGTTGACTCATTGGAAAAGACCCTAATGCTGGGTAGGATTGGGGCAGGAGGAGAAGGGGACGACAGAGGATGAGATGGTTGGATGACATCACTGACTCAATGGACATGGGTTTGGGTAGACTCTGGGAGTTGGTGATGGACAGAGAGGCCTGGCATACTGCAATTCATGGGGTCGCAAAGAGTCAGACACGACTGAGCGACTGAACTGAACTGAATGCAGAGATGGCTCATGCCCCGAAAAGCCTTGAGCTCCCCAAAGGGTTTCAGCAAAACATTTTTAAATGGTAGGTAATATACAATAGTATATTACTCAGCCATAAAAGAAACAAAATTGGTTCATTTGTAGAGATGTGGATGGACTGACCTAGAGAGTGTCATACAGAGTGAAGTAAGTCAGAAAAAGAAAAACAAATACTGCATATTAATGCATATATGTGAATTCTGAAAAAAAAATGGTATAGATGATCTTTTTTGCAAAACAGAAATAGAGACAGATGTAGAGAACAAATACATTGATACCAAGGGGGAAAGGTGGAGATAGCATAAATTGGAAGATTGGGATTGACATATATACACTATTGATACTGTATGTAAAATAGGTAACTAATGAGAACCTACTGTATAGCACATGGAACTCTACTCAGTGCTCTGTGTTGACTTAAATGGGAAGAAAATCCAAAAAAAGAGGGGATACATGTACATGTCTATGTATACATAAACATGTATATGTATTCATTTTTCTATACAGTATAAACTAACACAAAATTGTAAAGCAACTATATTCCAATAAAAAAAGGGCAGGTGAGGGGGGTCGCAGGGTACATGATCAATTTGTGCACAATTCTGATTGGCCGATAGTGAGGCAGCAGTCCTTAGGCTCCAGGAGGCCTGGGGCTTTGTGCTTATGGTCATCAAGTAGTTCTTCCATTTGCTAGGGGGTTTTCTTATCTGCAAAACAACTCAAGAAATTTGCATCAAATACTATTATCTGTGTACTTCATAGAGGAGCTAAAGTAGAGCATATAGTGGAAGGCTTGTCCCAGGAAGCCTAGGAAGGTTACACAGCCACTATGGAAAACAGTATGGAGGGTCCTCAAAAAATTAAAATTAGAACTACCATATGATCCAGCAATCCAACTTCCAGCTATCTATCTAAAGGAAATGAATTTAATATCTTGAAGAGATATCAGTACTCTTAGGTTCAATGCTATTCAATAGCTAAGATATGGAAACAATCTACATGTCTGTTGATGAATGAATGGATAAAGAAATGTATATATATATATATAATTCAATCTTGAATAAGGAAATTATATGATATGTGACAATATGGGATGAACCTGGAGGACATTGTGCTAAGTGAAATAAGCCAGATACAGAAAGAAAAATACTACATGATCTCACTTATATGTGGAATCTAAACAAGTTGAACTCATAAAAGCAGAGGGCAGAATGGTGGTTGCTAGAGGGTATAGTGAGGGGAAAATCATGTTATAAACTTTCAGTTATAACACGAATAAGTTCTGGGGATCTAATGTACAGCGTAGTGATTATAGTTAACAATACTGTATATACTTGAAATTTACTAGGAGAATAGATCCTAAATTTTCTCACCACACACATACACAAAGGTAATTATATGAAGTGATCTATATGTTAATTAACTTGATTGTAGAAATTATTTCACAATGTGCACATATATCAAAACATCACATTGTATATCTTAAATATATACAATTTGTATTTGTTAATTATATCTCAATAAAGCTGGGCAGAAATCTCAGTGACTAAATAAACTGAAAGTTTGTTTGTCACACAGGCTGGATCAGTGTGAATTGGTGATGGTGGTAGTGGGGAGGTATCCTGTTTTATGGATCCACAATCCTTCCATCTAGGATGCCTCCATATCTTGGGTTTTTGGATTTCACCGCTGGACTCTTTGCCGCTACCTGACAGGAAAAGAAACAAAGAGTTGCTTGTGAAGTTTGGGCGGCCAGGCCTGAAGATAGTATAGCTTCCTTTTGTTCCTATTGTTGGCCAGATGCAAGTCTCAGGCACCCACATAACTGCAGGGGAAGTTGGAAAGTCTGGTCTAGTTGTGCCCTTAAGGAAATGGAAGCAGAGTTTGACATACACATCCTGTTGGCTACATATTGTCTGAGTGATAGTTGATAGTATTAAGGGTAGGTTGCCTATAGAAAAACCTCAAATCTGTGCTGCTAGGCATATATTCATAATTTAGTTCTGAGCAGTGCATTGGTGAGGCACTCCAGTATGCAAAACTAAGCAGAGAATATAACAGAGATACATCACAGTCCCTCCCTCAAGAGCTTACCATCTCCTACTAGCTAACACATTGACTTTCTCATCAGCTGTCTTCATTCATCCCTAAGCTGCTGACAGCATAGGATCAGGAAGGAAGGGAAAGCCAGCACTTGTTCCAATTCACTATCCTGGAGGTAGTTCCAGCAATAGACATGTATATCAGTTTATCCTCTGTAGCTGTTTTAGGGATAATCCAGAAGAATGTGTTTTTTAATATATTTTATAGTGCTACATGTTTTTAAAAATGCTTACATCTACTGGTGAAGAGGACTTGAAATTACCTGTGTGACCTTAAGCGAATGACTGAAGCACTCAAGGTTAATTTTTAATGAATAAAATGAGAATGATAATAGAATCTACCTTTTAAGGTAACTGTGAAAATGAAATTCATAAACAGCAGAATGCCTAACCAACCATAATAAAAAAGGTGTTATTAACTAGTGTTTTAGTTTTTATTTGACTTTAAAAACAACCCTGTGGAGTAGATTTTATTTTATAAATGAGACTACAGTTCAGAGAAGTATCTAGAAAAAGGTTGCTCAACTTAGTAATCACAGAGTCAGGATTGATTCCTAGATCAGTGCCCCTTCATTGATCCATGATTCCTTTCAAGACCTACAAGTTATGGAATACTTTTGAGGATCATTTACTTTCTTCTATATTAAAAAGAAACTGGACTAACCTCTTTAATAAAATAGAAAAGCAAATACTACTTCCTCTGTGTAACCAGCCATGACAGTTTTCATAAGCATGAAATTTTAGGTTACAGGCAGCATATTATCCAAACACCTGTACTTTGCTGCCTTTGTATAAAGGTTGCTGTAGTCTGCAGATGGTGTGGAAAGAAAAGAGTGGGTGTACGATTTGGAATTCCTAAGTTCTATTATTTGTTCTGCAGGTGGCCAGCTGAGGTGAGAGAAGTCATCTCGCCTCTCTTCAGTTTTTCATCTTTAAAACAGATTTCTGTAATGTCATGTAGTCACTAACACCCTGCCAATGGAGCATAAAGCAAATTGAGTACGAAGACAATGAAAACAAAGCAGTTTGAAATTAGAAGTGAATTCTAGTCATGTTTAGATCCAGGCTGCCAAATCTGTCCTCTAATCTTAGGCCACTTTGCTGTTAGTAGAGATTAAACCCTTCAGCATCCTTAGAAAGTAGGGAGAGTCTGAATAGTTTCTGTTGCCATGGTAGAGGATATTCTGAACATATGAAATGTGTCTATGTTGACGGTCTAATTATGAACAAACCGGGATTCATATTCTACAAGTATTTCTGTGCCCCCATAGAAACAGACATGGTTCTGGTAAGTCTATGAGTTTAACTGAATAACTTTGTTTTTTTAAATAATTGTATTTATTTATCTATATTTATTTTTGGCTATGCTGGGTCTTCAGTGCCACGTAAGGCTGCTCTTTAGTAGTGGGGCACTGCTTCTCACTGTAGTGGCTTCTCTTGTTGCAGAGCACGGGGTCCAGGGCGTGTGGGCTCAGTAGTTGAGGTTCCCAGGCTCTAGAGCACAGGCTCAATAGTTGTGGCTCATGGGTTTAGTTGATCCAAGGCACATGGGATCTTCCCAGATCAGAAATCGAACCGGCATCTCTTGATTGTCATGTGGATTCCTTAACGCTGAGCCACCAGGGAAGCCCTAATTGAATAAACTTTTATACAATTGTACACTTTTATACAATTAACTTATTATCCTCTAAAATGTCTTTGTGACCATCATAGAGACTTTTACTTCATTTACTAAAAATACCAGGGAATACCATTCTTTTAACTTCCCCAACCCTTTATTAATGTATGTTTTTAAAAGAAAAGAGACTGTTACTGATTTTAAGATTAGGATGGAAATTCTGTTATCTTATTGAAATAATATACTTACATTTCAATCAAAATGTTACAATTCAATTGGAGTTGATAGTCTTTTTTATTCTGCAAAATCAAGTTGGCAAATAAGTGCTGATGAATCTAAAGATTTTGAGGGAAAAATAGTTGATTAAAAATTCTACTATTATACGTTTAAAAAGTATTTCATCATTAATCTTTCAAGTAATTTATTTTTACCTATGAAGAAACTGAGGCACAGAGAAGTCAGACTAATTTGTCACAGAGGAGGGGATAAGGGCCTGGATATGCCAGACTCCTGATGGACCCTCTTCTCATAAACTGCATTTTGGTACATTCATCTTGAATTTGCTTTAGTGTGAAGAAAAATCTTGGGTGAAGGATTTTATTATCAGAGTATCAGTAGAAAGAAAGTGAATCTTGGGGGATAAAAATTGACTGATAATTAAATGATTTAATCTGAACCTAAATCTCAGTTGCTAACCTGTAAAATATGTAGAACACATAGACTTGCTTCCAGGATTGTCATGAGACTTAAATGAGATAGGAGATAAAAAGTGCTTGGGACTTAGTTGGATTCAACAATATTCAGTTCCTTTCCTTCCTAATAATATTAGCTACTATTTGTGTACATTCTGTGTCATAATCTGTGCTTAAACTGCCATGAATCATCTCATTAATTGCTTGAACATGAGGAAGTTGAAGCTTCTGGAAATTAAATCCAGCTCCAAGGTCAACAAGTCAGAGAGAGTTTCCTGTTTTAGATATCCTTGTCGCTGGAGACAATGCCCTTGATCACAATGTGCATTTTTTCCCCTGGCGCTCCTATAACCCACGATCACAGATTTAGTGGCTTCAATAGCAATAATGTATTCTATTGTTTTGGAGGACAGAAATCCAAAATCAGTTTCAGTGGGCTGAAGTCAAACTGGAGGCAGAGCTGGTTGCTTCAGGAGGCTCTAAGACAGATTGCATTCCTGGCCTCATCCAGTTTCTGGAGGCTGTCTGCATCCTCTGCTCAGGACCCTTTCCTCTGTCCACAAAGCCAGCGGTGCAGCTTGCTTCCTTGTCATATTGCCTTCTTCCTCTGTTTCCCTCATTTAGGATATTCAGATTACATTTAAGGCCCATCTGGATAAATCCAGAATAATCATATCTCAAGATTTTTAATTTAATGATGTTTCCAAAGTCCCTTTTGCACATAAGATAACATTTACAAATTCCAAAGATTAGAATCTGCGTACTACACTATGTTACCTTATTTTCTTTTCCTTTCCTGTTATACAGTAACCTAGCTTTGGCTTTATCTCCTAATTGCCATGCTCTGATTGGGTTGAAATTCATCCCTTGATAGATTTGTTTAACAAACAAAAAACAAACACTTACTTTGGAGGGAGGTGCCAAGATCCACATGCTGAGAGCACTCAGATAGGACAGGTAGGTTCTGGACTTTCTGATAGGTTAAAGCTTCCTGTGAAGCAGACACTCTTGCTCGTATTTCAACAGCTGAGCACAACAGACTTGACTCAGCTCAACTTTGAAAAAGGTTAAATATATGACTCCTCCCTGACCCATGATACTAACTAGTATAGGTGGATTTGAGTATCTACAAACATGGCCAGGACTGACTCCAAAGTGTCTTTGCCTGAAAATTTTAAATTTTCCTCTCTGATTCTAAGAGCTCTGTTTATGTTTCTGGAAAACGGTCGGTATGTTTTGTTAATGGCAGCGATGGGATCTTAAAATCCTTTCATGATTCACTTCAGACAGATCATTCTGTAAATTTTATATCTATTTTCCATCACCTATTCATCTAACTTTCTATTAATTTATTTATATTTAAATATAAACATGAGGAGTTTCATAAAATTTTTAATTCTTGATGTCTAGATAAGGTAAGGCAAACTACCTACACTGCTCCTTTAAATATTTCTCATAACATAATAACCTGATTCCCCTATTCTTGTTATTTTTTATCCTAAATGATAATCTAAAGGATTTTGAGAGTTATTTTTAAATTAAAATTAAAATGTTAAAAATAAAATCTGTAAGCCTTCCATTCCATAAAATAAAACAATAGATTTAGTTTTTCCTCTTGCTTTCCTGGCAATTCAACAATCTGACTCAATCCCATTTGTTCATTTTCAAGATACATATTGCTTTCTGCCATCTGCAGACAGAGGGGGCTGCATAAATGAACTTGAACTGCATTGTTCTTTCATCTTAGGCTATCACCCCTACACTGAAGGACAGTTAATGGAACAGCCCAGTAAAAGGAGCCCAAGCCAAATGTTGGTATTAGAACCTACTTGAACAAGACATACATTCTTTCCTTTTCCTTCAGCCTCATGCAAATCAGGCACCTGGATTCATGCTTTCTCCATGTTTTGAGGACCCAACCCTCTACTTTGAAGATAATGTCTTTCAGGGCCTCTGTTTGCCATAGAATGACAAAATCCTACGTTTCCTCCCAGAACAGTGCAGCATGTGTTCTTACAGGTGGTCAGAGCATATTTCTCACATTTGCAGTCTTTACGTCCTCTCTCTGTTATGTTGCCAGGATTGATTCTTGAACTCTTTTTTCTGATTTCTTAAAGGCTCTTGGCACTGTTCTCATTCATTTGGCTTGGCTGATTTTGCCCCCACCATATCTCTTAGAATGATCACATTCAGTTGTTTGGAATCAAGGGGATTTGGTCCTCTTGAAATGATGACTTGTACTTGGTGATCACACTCAGTTTTATTTGTTTATAATTTTGTGTCAGTGGATTTAAGAAGTTGTTGGCCTTTTCTGAGCCTTTCTTGTTCTTTTTTTTCCCTGAGAGTTGTATTGTCTCTTTGAGAAGAGAAAAACTACATGTGACTCAGAATGTATTACATTGGTGCAAACATAATTCCGGTTTTTGCTTTGTTGAAATTTGCCATTTGATATTGGAATATATTCTAAAATATTTTGTTATACACCATTTTAATGCATATTCCTCTTTGGTTTTTTTTGTTATGACTTATTATTTGATGTTTATTTTATTTATTTTGCACTATGGAAATGATGTTAGACAGAAAATTCAAGTGATTTGATTTTCTTATGCAAGTTCAAAATGGATCATAACGCAGCAGAGACAACTTGCAACATCAACAACACATTTGGCCCAGGAACTGCTAATGAAGGTACAGTACAGTGGTGGTTCAAGAAGTTTTACAAAGGAGGCGGGAGCCTTGAATATGAGGAGCATAGTAGCCAGCTATTGGAAGATGACAACAACCAATTGAGAGATATCACTGAAGCTGGTCCTCTTACAACTACACAAGAAGTTGCGGAAGATCTCAGTGTCTACCATTCTATGGTCATTCTGCATTTGAAGCAAATTGGAAAGATGAAGAAGCTTGATAAGTGGTGCCTCATGAGCTGACAAAAATTTTTTAAAAAGTTATTTCAAGGTGTCATTTTCTCTTCTATACAACAACAATGAACCATTTCTCATTGTGATGTGTGACAAAAAGTGAATTTTATATGACAATTGGCAAAGCTCAGTGGTTGGACTGAGGAGAAGCTCCAAAGCACTTCTCAAAGCGAAATTTGCACCAAAAAAAAGTCATGATCACTATTTGGTGGTCTACTGCCAGTTTGATCTATTACAGCTTTCTGAATCCCAGTGAAACCATTACATCTGAGAAGTATGCTTAGCAAATCATTGAGATGTACCAAAACCTCTAACACCTTGCAGCCAGCAATGGTCAACAGAAAGGGCTCAATTCTTCTTTATGACAACCTCCAACTGCATATTGCATAGTCAACGCTTCAAAAGTTGAACAAATTGGGCTATGAAGTTTTGCCTCATCTGCCATATTCACCTGACCTCTTACCAACCAACTACTATTTCTTCAATCATCTTGACAACTTCTTGCAGGGAAGATGCTTCCACAACTGGCAGGAGGCAGAAAATCCTTTCCAAGAGTTTCTCAAATCCCAAAGCATGGATTCTTACACTACAAGAATAAACAAACATTTCTTGAGGGCAAAAATGTGTTGATTGTAACGGTTCCTCTTTTGATTAATCAAGATGTGTTTGAACCTGGTTATAATAATGTAAAATTCGCAATCCAAAACCGCAATTACTTTTGCACCAATCTAATAGGTTTGGTCTCTAGTTGACTGATTTTTACAGGTGACTTCAAGAGTCTCTCTATTTTCCTATTTATTCTGGTCTTATGTACCTCAAGCTACTATAAGAACTGATGTCTGTGTAGCAGTTGCTAGAGTTCAGGGCTTTGGAAGGGAAGGCATGATATTAATAGTGATATAAAACTTTGTATAGAGATGATAAAATAACCTATCAAAAATAAAACAAAAAGACAAAAAAACCCACAAAGCCTGAGAGAGTTTTGACTGAAAATACCAAGGAGTGAGGATTACTCATTCCTGAGAATAATAACACATTACAGTCCAGCTTCCTGGAGAAAAATTCAAGATAGAGGTGATCTGAGGTAAGGTTTCAAAATTCTAAGATATGTTACTTCAAGAGGTTGATTATAATCTAGCTCTTCTTGGTAGGGTTCAGAGCAACAAGAGAACAAAGAACATTTCATTATCCTTTAAGGGCAGTTTGAGGGTAGTTACAGTTTCGGGGAGTCATTTATTATTTGTTCAACTATGAATAAGCTGTGCATTATCTGAAGTTTTGCCTTCTTTGGGGGAAAAGTAGACCCAGGAAAGGAAAGCTAGAAAGAAGGGAAATGTCTGAGTAACCAATGTTGGTTTAAAATTTTCTATTTCAGTAAAACTCTTCCAACTGCTTTTTAAATTTATACCTTTTCTCTGTTCGGGATTTTTTTTTTTTTTTAGAAGAAACACATTATCTGAAAGTTTCTGTCAACAATGGCCAGGAATTTAGATTCCTAATATTAGAAGACATGCTTAAGGGAAGTAAATTTGAGGAACCTAAAACATGAAAGAAGGTCAAAAAATTATGTTGAGGTAGTTTGGTAAAGACCACATTGTGGGAGATACTGCTAGAAGAGAGAAAAGGTGTAAGGTATTGAATGGGGAGTTAGGGGAATTAAATGGGTGGAGGGTACATGGAATATGGATTATAATAAGCTTTATGTTTTCTGTTTAAGAATAGCTAAAAGATCTTAAATTATCCAAGGAGGGTGAGATTCCTTTAAAATGTTATGTATAATTATTGCAGTAATTACTAACTTGTTTCCTTTTTAAAGATGCTCTATTATAGCCTTACTTTCTCATTTCTTGGCTAAAAAACTGTGATCCAGCTGTAGGACATGAAATGGTAAGATGGTACTTACAAATCTGGAGCCAGTGTAGAGTGGTGATTAGGAGTAGCACTTTGGAGTTAGAGAGTCCTGCCACTTCCACTTCCCTTGGAAAAATTGCTAACACTCTCCGAGATTTTTTCTTCATCTATAAAATCAGTTTTAGTAATACCTGCCTTACAGTGTGTCTTTAAGAGATGTTCTAAGGATTAAATGACAAAATATGTGAGTTGTCTGACATCCAATAAGTGCTCAAATATTATGCTTGCTACTGGGCTTATTGCTACTGTTTCTAAATATTTATGTGAAATCATACTGTGAAATATCTGAGTGGTATGTGGTAAGGTGAAACATTGAAATTATTTTTTTGTCTGTTTGCTTTTGTGATAATATTTTAATAGTGAAAGGAAAAAGTAATCATTTCTCTGAAATTTTGAGCATATATACAAAGTTTGCCATGATTTACATACAATATATGTTTTAGCAAGTTAAGTGCTTAAGATACTGAATTTTCTCCATATTTTCACCACATAAACTTTTGAAACATAGTTTATATTAGAATATAACTGATTAATAACATTGTATTAGTTTCAGGTGTACAGCACAGTGATCCAGTTACACATCCACAGGTATCTGTTATTTATAACTTTCTCAGATTATTACAGAAAGTGTTAAATGAAAGTTAAATAATGATTAAATGTGGAGTGGGTGAACAAAACGTTCAGAGGAAAAACGTAAATCAAAGGCAAGCTTTTCCTGAATGTTGATTGGACAAAAGCACATTTTTTGGCTACAGCAAGCAAAGTTATATGCCTGAGATCTAAGCCCTTCAACAGGTCCATGGAGCCAAAGCCATGTGAACCTGCCACCTCCAGCCCAGGTCATCTAAACTGTCCCAGATCTGTGAGATGCCAGTAGTGAGAGTCGGTGCTCGCCAGGTCAGGAAATGTGAATCAGAAAGAGGATGTGATCCTGGCAGAGAACACCCTCATTAGGATGATCATTTATGGAGCTTATTTTGAACTTGAAGAAGCCTGGTACCTATACACTGATGATAACTCACCTGAAGCTGTGAGAGAGAATAGCTCTGGCAGGTAGGTAGGAACCTACATTTCCAGTGAGATTTTGCCAACAATGTGCTAAAAAGTTATTTCTGAGATATATAAACTCTCAGAGCCTTAGTTACCCTTTCTGAAGGAGAAGATTGAACAAGATGACCTTTGAAGTTTCTTTCAATTTTTTTTGTCAGCTAGTCTATTAGACTATCATTAGTCAGTTTGTTAGTCTTTGTGATTGCACATTTGCAAGGCATAATTTTTTCACTGGAGATTTATACCTTTTTAGCAATAAATAAAACATAATTTCCCCCCATTGGCTGATCCACATTAATGTTAAAAATATGAATAGGAGATTCAACTTAGAGTTTTCCAAGTTAATTGAATATTAGCTAGTGATTCAACAGAGAGTTCAAATAGTTAGCATATAGGGTTAAAACTTTTAATCTCATTCACATTTATATAGGAAATTTTTTTAAGAAGACAAATATTTATGGTAAGCAAGTGAGGCAGAGTGAAAGTATTTGCATGTAGCTGTGTCTGAACACAGCTTTTTTGGGAAAAGTTTAAAATTTTAAAACAGAGGCCACAATGATTAATTACTTTTGTCCCAAGTTGTTTACTAAGGATATGAGATTTTTTTTTTTTAGTAGACAAACATTTTTGCTGTTGTTGTTTTTTAAGTTGAGATCTGGGTATATATTTAAAGTAGAAATTCTAGTACATTGAGTCAACTGACTTGCTTTCTAACAAAATTTAGAATGGGAAGTGGGCATTGATAGGACTTATGGGAGTGTTCCCTGGTGGCTCAGATGGTAAAGAATCCACCTGCCAATGCAGGAGACACAGGTTTGATCCCTGGGTTAGGAAGATTCCCTGGAGAAGGGAATGGCAACCCACTCCAGTATTCTTGCCTGGAGAATTCCATGGAAAGAGGAGCCTAGTGGTTCACAAAGAGTCAGACACAACTGAGTGATTAAGACTTTTCTGAGGTTGTCTTAATTGCATACCCTCTTCCTCACACTGAATTGCTAAACAATATCACTGACTACTTTTTGTTTTTCAATATCTTTCAAAAAACTCTGGAGAGTGTCTCTCAAAGAGATATTTTCAATACTTTACATGTCATTTTTTCTCCTTGGAATAATCACAGGTTTCCAAGAACTTGTGAGAGTTGCATTCCATATCTTCCTCAGTATTAGGTGTAAGACTTGATCTTTTAAAATTTCCATATAGGGAAAATCATGCTTATATGCATACTGTCTTGGGTCACCCATAAAAGCAGTGGCACAGTGATAGCCATGGCACCTGCTAGAGCAGTAGAAAATGTCCAAATATAAAGACATTTTATTCTTTTACTTGTCTCATAGATATTTTACTTTGTCTGAATAAATGGAGCACAATGATGGGGATAATCTCTTGTTCAAATTTTCTTTGGTCATGTAACATCTACAGTATTAAGAAAATAAAGATCTATGTTCACCTCCCCCTCATCTCTCTAATTTCTCCAGACTGTGGAATGTCGGGATTCATACTGTGAATGCTCTGAAAATCAATTATTGTCAGATTCTGTTTTCAGGGCTGCCAGACAATATTTTGGCTCAACTTCAGTCCATTTGGAACACAGCTGTTAAGTTGTTGACAAAAACTAAGGAAATATGAACATGTTCCACCCTTTAAAAAGAATTCCATTTGCTGGCAACCAATCCAATGGATTTGATTTTTTTCATATTGGAGAGCAAGTTAGTGCCACTCTCCAGCATCATTTCAGGCTGGACTGGTCATCCCTGTGTTCCAATACAGATGGTACCCTTTGGTTCACCACTTGGGATAGTCAGAGTTTATTTTTATCATAAACTTGAGCTTTAAATTATTCTGTTAAAAATTGCCCCACAACCCTTAAGTTGTCCTGGGACTTAGTGTCTCACTGGTCTCTCTACTCCTACAGGAAGATTAAAAAGAAAAAAAAAAAGATTACTATGGCAATTTAGCATTGATTTACTTTAAAGAATAAATGGTTATATTATTCTGCATCCTTTATATTGCAAGTAATGGGAAAAAATCCTGTTTAATTAAATAATAATGAGTATGTGACCATTTGTCAAAAAGGGGAATTATAATTATATATGTATATGTATGTATACATGTTTACATTAAAATAAAGCCAATGGAAAGATAGAACAAAAAAAATTGTTTTTTAAGTTTGCCCATAGAAAGGGGAAGAGAATAGGTTAGAAGGGAAAGGAAGACAAATTAGACTTCCTTGAGTGCATCTTATTTGTAGAATGGTGTTTGGAATTAGGTAAGTGTTCACTTAATAACAAAACAAGATAAATATGAAATAGATTTCTAAAAATTAAAAAATAATAAATGACTTTAACCATGTAGCTAGTAGCCTGTGCTCCCCAATAGAACCTGTGTTCCCCAATAGAGAACACATTCTCTGTGATGAAAATGCCCACCAACTGCACTGTTCTATATGGTAACCTCTAGCCACTTATGGCTATTGAACACTTGAAATATGCCTAGTTTCACTAACTAACTTTTATCTAATTAATTTAAATTATACTTTTAATAGCCACATTTTGCTAATGGCTATGTTTCTGGACAGTTCAGAAACAGAATATTTCCACAGAGGGGAAGTACAGCAAATTATCTTATAATGCAATAATTTGGTTGAGTATTCCTAGTGGGATAATACCCTTAGGCCAAAAGAACTTAAAAATAATACTAAACTGTTTTCAGTAAAGACTTTTTAATTAATAACATTGGTGTTACTCTGAGTCTGTTGGGTATATATTATGAATTAATCAAATAAATAATTACATTGGTGTCTGAAGAACTCAAAGTTTGGGGTTGTTTGGAGAGAGATTCAGACTGAAGTTTGGTAAGGTTAAGTTAAAAAATTCTGAAGCATCCATATGAACTCATGATATATGTTTTCTTAAGAAATATTTCCCAACTCTGTCCACTGAAAAGGGCTGAAACCAATGACCAACCCAGTAGCCATAGCATCTCTAGTGCTCAGATTATGGTCCCTAAATGCCTTTTCTCACTAAAAGGAATAAAAACTCGTTGGAGAAACATGTGTTTCAGAGTTTTGAGCAGGGAAGTTATAAGATGACCCTGGAATATCCTGCTATTGCAAAAAACTGAGCTGCTTTCAAAGACTGGTCTATTTATATCAAAAAGACCAGGAGCTAATTTGAAAAGCTCCCACTCAACAAAAATGGAAAAAAAAGTGTGCAACAATTTGAATAAAACTGCAATGGGTTGAACAACTTAAGATATATATATGTGTGTGTGTGTGTGTGTGTGTGTATGTATGTATATACACATATATGTGTGTGTATGTATATATGTATATGTGTGTGTGTGTGGGTATCATAAAGTGGTGAAAGTGTTAGTTGCTCAGTCATATTTGACTCTGAGACCCCAAAGATTGTAGGCTACCAGGCTCTCTGCCTGTGGAATTCTCCAGGCAAGAATATTGGAGTGGATTCCCATTCCTTCTCCAGGGGATCGTCCCTAACCAGGGGTTGAACCTGGGTCTCCTGCATTTCAGACAGATTCTTTACTGTCTGAGCCACCAGGGAAACTTCATATATATCAGGAGTTTATATTGGTACTTGAAAAAATCAGTTATATTTGAGGAAACTAGGGAACAAACTCATCATTTTGAAAACGTAAATAATCATTATTCTGCACTTCCTGTAAGAACTGTAATACTTAAAAGAAACCAAAGAGTTGATTAAATTTCATTTAATATTCTATTAAATGAAGAAGTAATGATAAAATTAGAATATCACTATTTTCCCTGACAAACTAATGGATCTGGGCAATAATTGCCAATGGGTAATATCTTTAGAAAATGATAGAGGTATGCTATGGTGGATATACACTGCTTTTTTGTTTGATTTTATTTTATTGGCGTAAAGGTATTGACATTTTGGAGAGGGTGGCTGGTATGGAAATTTTGGAGAGGGTAAATTTGTATATAAGCCATATATCCCACTTCTAAATCTGGAGATGGAGTCAGCTTCCTGAGCACCACATGGGAAAACTTATCAGCCTAAAGCAGTGCTTGTAGACATGAACTCTGGAACTCAGCTTTCTGGGTCTAAATCCCATCTTTGCAACTTGCTAACTGTGTAAGCTCAGGCAAGTTCCTTTGCCTCTCTGTGCTTTTGTTTCCTCATGCTGTATAAATCTTTGATAAATGTTAAAAAAAATGTTACTGATATGGGAAGTGATGCTGAAAGTGTTTTTAATCAGTTTTTACTGTTTTTATCAGTACAGTAAGTTATTTTTCAGGGCTTCCTAGGTGATGCAGTGGTAAAAAAATCTACCTACCATTGCTGGAGAAACAGGAGACCTCTGTTCGATTCCTGGGTCGGGAAGATCTGCATCCACCAGAGTAGGAAACAGCAACCTGCTATAGTACTCTTGCCTGGAAAATTTTGTAGACAGAGGAGCCTGGCAGATTACAGTCCACGAGGTTGCAAAGAGCATACACACAAACACACAAACACATGCTAGTTTTCAGTATTCGAAGACAGAGGTTTTTAAACTTTAATGTACATTAGAATCAAACTATTGCACACTTGAACTCATCTCACATGCTAGCAAAGTAATGCTCAAAATTCTCCAAGCCAGGATTCAACAGTACTTGAACTGTGAACTTCCAGAAGTTCAAGCTGAATTTAGAAAAGGCAGAGAAACCAGAGATCAAATTGCCAACATCCGTTGGATCGAGAAAGCAAGAGAGTTCCAGAAAAACATCTACTGCTGCTTTATTGACTACACCAAAGCCTTTGATTGTATGGATCCCAACAAACTGTGGAAAATTCTTAAAGAGATAGGAATACCAGACTACCTGACCTGCCTCCTGAGAAACCTACATGCGGGTTAGGAAGCAACAGTTAGAACTGGACATGGAGCAACAGACTGGTTCCAAATCAGGCTATATTGTCACCCTGCTTATTTAACTTATATACAGAGTACATCATGCGGAATGCCAGACTGGATGAAGCACAAGCTGGAATCAAGATTGCTGGGAGAAATATCAATAACCTCAGATACACTGATGACACCACTTTTATGGAAGAAAGCAGAGGAACTAAAGAGCTGCTTGATGAAAGTGAAAGAGGAAAGTGAAAAAGTTGGCTTAAAACTCAACATTCAGAAAACTAAGATCATGGCATCTGGTTCCATTACTTCATGGCAAATAGATGGGGAAACACTGGAAACAATGACAGACTTTATTTTTCTGGGCTCCAAAATCACTGCAGGTGGTGACTGCAGCCATGAAATTAAAAGATGCTTGCTCCTTGGAAGAAAAGCTATGACCAACCTAGACATCATATTAAAAAGCAGAGACATTACCAACAAAGGTCTGTCTAGTCAAAGCTATGGTTTTTCCAGTAGTCATGTATGGATGTGACAGTTGGACTATAAAGAAAGCTGAGCACTGAAGAATTGACACTTTTGAACTGTGATGTTGGAGAAGACTCTTGAGAGTCCCTTGGACTGCAAGGAGATCCAACCAGTCCACCCTGAAGGAAATCAGTCCTTAATATTCATTGGAAGAACTGATGCTGAAGCTGAAACTCCAATAGTTTGGCCACCTGATGCAAAGAACTAACTCATTAGAAAAGACCCTGATGCTGAGAAAGATTGAAAGCAGGAGAAGGGGACAACAGAGGATGAGATGGTTGGATGCCATCACCGACTCAATGGACATGGGTTTGAGCAAGCTCTAGGAGTTGGTGATGGACGGTGAAGCCTGTAGTGCTGCAGTCCATGGGGTTGCAAAGTATCGGACACGACTGAGGGACTGAACTGAACTGAATTTTGCATTAGAATCACCTGGAAGCCTTAATAAAGTACTTATTACTGAACCTCATCCCCCCCCCCCCCCAGAGTTTTAAATTCAGTGGGTCTGGTGGGGAGCCTGAAATGTTGCAACTCTAACAGTTTCTAAAGTAATGATCATGCTGGTCTGGGGACCTCACTTTGCGAAGTCCTTCATAAATAATTCCCTTATTCTGCTGTTGTCAGTCTCAAAGAAAAAAGGAAAAATAAACAGCATTACTTAAAACAATATTTTAAAAGAATAATTTGCTGACCCTGATTTCATATAACAGAAAATCACATTCTGCCCCAAACTGAGAGTTTGAGTTTTCTTCTCTTGGATTTTATGACTGAATGAAAGAACTTTGCTTATGGGGTAAAAATTACATACCAGCTGCAGATTATTTTTCCCATTCTTTTTTTTTAATAAAAAAATTCAGTGTAGCCAGACAATTTCTCACCTACTCACTCCATCTAAAACAAGACACCATCTGTTATATATCCACTTAATCAGTACTGTGACAAATTGAAGCACACTCAGGCCTCTGATACCATATACCACTCACCAGGAGTTTCTGACTAGACCTTTGGAAGGTCCTGATCAGAGGCTGAGAAGACAGCTGGCCATTATACTGCAGCTGGAGACAATCAGAGGAGATGCCCCCAAGGACTCCCACCAAATAAGTAGGGTCAAGCAGCCTGGCCAGGATGATGCTTGGAAAATGAGTTACCTGGGGCCTGGGAGGATTCTGAGTTTGATTTACTTTTCCAGAAGGTTATGTTATCTTTCAAAAGTGAGTCTCTTTTCTCTTTGTGTCCACTGAACATGAAGTAGGAACATTGAGAGTTTTCAGCATGTCCCTAGTCTGTGTCTATGCTATCACTGGGGTGCTGGCTTGCAGACAAAATGCCTCTATGCATGAGATAGAAGGTCTAATTTCTTCTCCTGCTGGTCTGAGGTCACCTGTAGACTGAAGCCAGACAATCCACACCACTTCAGAACTCTCCTCCAGCAGCTACAAAGGTCTCTCATGTCTTTGCTAACAACCCATTTGAGTTCAAGAGCAGAGAAAGCAGGTGGGCATTTGAAATGAGAAGAAAAAAAATCAGCCAGAGAAAAGGAATCAGATGAAAGCAATGTTATAAGAAGAGAAAAATGGAGTTGAAATTTGGAGACTGCAGTTAGGGGCAATGAGGTTAGCAACTGAAGTTTTAAGAAATAATGAAGGTGATTTTTTTTTTTTTAAATATAGGACATAGAGGATGCAGGCCTCTCCAGGTGGAGCAGTGGTAAAAAAAAAAAAAAAAAATCTCTCTGTCAATGCAGGAGACGAAAGAGACACAGGTTTGATCCTTGAGTTGTGAAGATCCCCTGAAGGAGAAAATGGCAACCCACTCCAGTATTCTTGCCTGGAAAATTCCATGGACAGAGGAGCCTGGTGTGCTACAGTCCATGGGGTCACAAAGAGTCAAACGCGACTGAGCGACTGAGCACATGCGCACACACATAGAGGATGAAGAGTGAATATAAGATACAGAACAGAAAAAATTATGCGAATGATAACTATAACCTTAAAAGGAATTTTAAGATTTCATGATCATTTTTATATCTTTTGTATTAAGGCATTAAGAAGTAAAAATAGTGTATTAACTTTAAATGGCTCCATGAAGGGGTTTTCCACCATCCCAATTTCCACATATAATATTAGAGAAAGATGAAAAAAAATGCTTAGTTTTTTAGTGAATAGGGTACATGGAACAAAATTCCTAAGCCTTTAGAAATATATTTCTACAATGCAAAAGATAAATTATTTATTTAAGAAATAAGTAGGAAATAAGAAGTCTTTGAAATGTTCTTAGCTCTTCTCTTTTTTCTTTCACTCAGCAAGTGTTTATGAGAAACTGCTGTAGATCAGTCACTCTTTCAAGGAACTGGAGATTCAGCAGTGAACAAAAGAAAAGAAGTAGAGTCTCCACTTTCAACTTTTATTAAGCAAGAGAATATCCTGAAAATTTTGTTGCGGTACAGAGTTGAGGACCTAAACCCAAGATTCTGATCCAGTAAATTTGAGAAAAGGCCTAGAAATCTATCAGTTCAGTTCATTTCAGTTCAGTCACTCAGTCGTGTCTGACTCTTTGTGACCCCATGGACTGCAGCATGCCAGGCCTCCCTGTCCATCACCAACTCCCGGAGTTTACTCAAACTCATGTTCATTGAGTCTGTGATGCCATCCAACCATCTCATCCTTTGTCACCCCCTTCTGCTCCTGCCTTCAATCTTTCCAAGCATCAGAGTCTTCAATGAGTCAGTTCTTCTCATCAAGTGGCCAAAGTATTGGAGTTTCAGCTCCAACATCAGTCCTTCCAATGAATATTAAGGAATGATTTCTTTTAGGATGGACTGGTTGGATCTCCTTGCAGTCCAAGGGACTCTCAAGAGTCTTCTCCAACACCACAGTTCAAGAGCATCAGTTCTTTGGTGCTCAGCTTTCTTTATAGTCCAATTCTCACATCCATACATGACTACTGGAAAAACCATAGCTTTGACTAGGTGGACCTGTGTTGGCAAAGTAATGTCTCTGCTTTTTAATATGCTGTCTTCAGTTCAGTTCAGTCGCTCAGTCGTGTCCGACTCTTTGTGACCCTGTGAACCTCAGCACGCCAGGTCTCTCTGTCCATCACCAACTCCTGGAGTCCACCCAAACTCATGTCCAGTGAGTCGGCGATGCCATCCAACCATCTCATCCTCTGTTGTCCCCTTCTCCTCCAGCCCTCAATCTTTCCCAGCATTAGGGTCTTTTCAAATGATTCAGCTCTTCACATCAGGTGGCCGAAGTATTGGAGCTTCAGCTTCAACATCAGTCCTTCCAATGAACACACAGGACTGATCTCCTCTAGGATGGACTGGTTTGATCTTGCAGTCCAAGGGACTCTCAAGAGTCTTCTCCAACACCACAGTTCAAAAGCATCAATTCTTTGGCACTCAGCTTTCTTTATAGCCCAACTCTCACATCCATACATGACTACTGGAAAAACCATAGCCTTGACTAGACGGACCTTTGTTGGCAAAGTAGTGTCTCTGCTTTTTAATATGCTGTCTAGGTTGGTCATAACTTTCCTTCCAAGGAGTAAGCATCTTTTAATTTTATACTTTTAGTTATGAATTTAGGTGATTCTAATGTAAATAAATACTCCCCATAGGTATCTCATTCACTCTTAAGGTATCAGCTGTTTCTCACATGAGTCCTGAATCCATTCAGCTCTACCTCTGGGCTCCAGACCTGTCCATTCAAACTGTTTCCTGGACTTTTACACCTTGGCCTGAGGGAGTCAAACACTATATGTAAAAACAAAATTGAAATTACCTCTAAAATCCAAACCTACACTTCTTCCTGTATTCCCATTTCTGTGAACAGCATCATTTGGTAACCTCTAGTTACAAAAGAATTAATTAGAAATTTATCCTAAAATCACACCTTTTCCTTAATTCCACCACAAGTCTAGTCTTGTTTTAGGTATTACCTCCTTATGTATTCTTTGCTATTGCTTGTGCTTTAGATTAGCTTTGTTAACCACCACTTCAACTATTTCCAGAATCTTCTCATTGTTTCTGAGAATCTGCCTCCCCAGTCAACTACATGCTGTTTCCAGGGCAATCTTTCTAAAATGGAAAACCAATCATGAAACTTCCCTGATGAACACCTTAATGACTCAAAATTGCTCACAAACAAAATTCAAGTTTTATGAAAATGTTAACTTTAATTCATGGATCTGGTGGCCTCTCCAGAATTTTCTCTCCTTACAGAACCTCCTCCAACCTGCCAACTCCCTACATTTCAGCCATCACTCAACCATACTTTTCATTCTGCTGCCTTTGTTCTTGCTCCTCCATATGCCTAAAATGGCTTTCTTCATGTTCATAGCCACTCAATGAATGCCTACTCATCGTTCAATGCTCACTTTACTATAAAATTTCCTGAACACCCCACCGTACAATCCCACTTCCCCAAGAAGGGGCTTCCTTTCTTGGTGCCCCTTTATTATATGTTTCTAACATGTGTTACCTTCTAGGACACATACGTCTTCATCTGTGTGTCTCGCATGAATGTGTCTGCAAACCTCCTGAGGATACAGAGCTTATTTTGCTCTGTATGGGAAATTCGATCACAGTCTATGCCATCTTGAATGAATGAGCGAATGAAAATAAAAATGACTCTTCAAGAAATGGAGCTGAAAGTTTTGTGACGTGGATTTTTTAATATCCTATAATTTGCTGTAGCACATTATTTTTATTTGCTTGTCCTATCATATCAAGTCTAAATCAAAAGTAAAGAATGGTGCCTCCTTTAGCTGGATAATATTTCACGGTTAGTCATGTACCTTTAACAGTTAAGTCTCTAATTAAGTTCCTTGATCTAAGTAGCATACATCTTAGATCTTCATTTTTGGGCAGAAACAGACTTTTTCAGCTCCTCAACTTCCTCCTTGCATATAAATTTTGATTTACACTGGTTTCAAGCTTTGTTTATATTTAAGGAAAGAAACTGATTACTAGCCATATTATGTAACAGTAGAGGAATGACTCAGATTTATGGGTTTTATCTAGACTATTTTCACTGTATCTGGATTAGGAGGGGATAAGGTCTGTTTTCTTTTGTACGAACAGACTCCACATACTTAGCATGTTCTAGTGGGTCAGCTCTTGCTTTCTCTGTCTCAGATACTATTTTTTTAAACCAACACCAGTCGAGCCTTATGTATTCCAAGTCTTATGTATTGCTCAAGAAACACAGGGATGAGTTCACAACTGATCTTGTTAACAAACTAGTGAAGAGATAGTAATGTGTTACTTATTTGTTGCTGTGATTTTTTGAAAAACAATTGGGTCATTGCTTATTCACTGTCCTGTTGTACATTGAATTGTTCTTTAATCAGTAGTGATAGGTTCATAATTTTCCATCTGTTACCCAACCAAGCTTCCACGAAACTAATATGAGATATTTGGCAGATGATGATAACCCCACATTTCTGTGGTGCTTTATATTTACAATGCACTTTGCCATGCATAATCATCCTTATTTGATGCCCAGTAGTTTTATGAAAATAGACTGAAATTTACTGGCTGGTAAATGCTGGCAGACTCTCATGTGTGTCCTTGTAAGAATCACTTCCTAATCTGGGATAAGTGACACCCTTATACCCCCTCACCAAATAAATTTCCAGAACAGTATGCAGGGAAATGTTTAGAAAAGGAAAAAAAATTAGATTGTTTTCCTGTGTTCCTTTCCTCATACATATTACTTTGTTCTGGCTGAAAAATAATGAGAGAGACAAAGCTTTACCTTCAGGTAAAAGTGTCTTTGAATGAATCTTTTAGAGATTCCAGATGCTTAAATGCACATTTAAAGCTGTAGCCAGAAAAAAAGCATTTGAAACAGAACTGTTTGCCCTTGATTTATTCCTCAAAATAATCCTCATGCTAAAAAAAATAAATAAATCCTGACAATTATCTGAATAAGACAAATGTGTCATGGTTAATTGTCAGTTGTGAGAAATATAATGGTGCAAATAGCACTTTAAAAAGATATTTGTCTTTTCTGTACTTTAAGGTTTAAAATTACGTCTCCTGATTTTTGAAGCGCCAATCTTGAGCTGTTTAAATTCAAGGACCGCATCTGTTTAGAGCTGAGAATTGCCAAGATATTAATACCTGCATTTTTATGACACATTCTAAAGTCAATAGGAAAGAGATTTCTGAATAAAAGCCTTAAAATTACCTTATGAATTATTAATTGCAGAGCATATTACCTTTGAATTATAAAAGCCCAGAAAAATGGAAAGGAGAATTGAAAAACATCAATCTCAGGTTCTTTAAAAATGTAATACCAATCATTTGAGCAGTGTACAAATCTTTTATTAAAGATAAAAAGGAGGTGATACGTTTTTTATTAACTGGAGGATATGTTCAATCCGCATGATTAAAAATCTCATTACTAACTCAAGTCAGGAAAGTGATTTATTACTAAAACAGAAAGGGAGGCATTCGGTTGTCCACAACAGCGTTTATCAGGAGTAGAGCTATCAGTTTGTATCTGTTTTAGCATGCTTAATATATTTTAAAGGTGGCTTTGCCATCTGTTTGAAGAATTGAAGATATTTTTCTAAAGTTGGCAAGCTACCTTAGAGCAAAAACATTAGCTGTTTTTCATTTAGCTTAAAGTTTTAAGTTTTAGAAGTTAAGATTCATTCTGTGTTCTAAGGAAGGTAAAGTTTTCCATTGTAAAGGGAAGAAATTACAGAGCCTAATATAGTTCCTTCCTCATTTTTTAAAAGTTTCTAGTTAGTAAATATTTATTATAAGAGGACATTTTTCAGGGGAAGGAGAGATAATGTAATGTTTGTTTGGTACTTGGAATGGCAGAGATGATTATTATTATCTTTTAGATACATTTGTTCCTGTGTTTGTTACCACTTTGTTTTTAAGAGTAACGTGATAACTGCTTTTTGAATGATTTCAGACTCCCTCAGGTCTTAATTCAATATCTGAGATATTACATTTAGAAAACAGTCCCTTATTATTAACCTAATTATTTTGTACTGAAGCTCATTTGTTCTTATCTATAAGATAATGAAATATCCCTCCAGATGTCAGGGAAATAAATGAGGATTGATGCTGTCAGGATGTGCTTCATGGCCATTGAGTAGAACCTGGAAGCTGGGCATGATTTGGCTTGAAGGAAAGAGAACAGAATTTTGTGAAGGGAAAATGACACCAGCTTCTTTTTTGTTTCATTTTATTTATTTTTTAAAAATTTTATTCCAGTATAGTTGCTTTATGATGTTGTGTTACTGCTATACCAAGTGAATCACATTTACATATACATATCTCCCCTCTTTCTTGGATTTCCTTCCCATTTCGGTCACCAGAGAGGACTGAGTTTCGCCTGCCAATGCAGGAAACTCAAGAGATGTGGGTTCAATCCCTGGGTTGGGAAGATCCCCTAGGGTAGGAAATGGCAACCCACTGTAGTACTCTTGCCTGGAAAATTCCATGGACAGAGGAGCCTGGTGAGCTACAGTCCATGGATGTCAGACACAACTGAGGGCATACACATATACACACATACATAGAGTATTGAGTAGAGTTCTTAACATGCTCCGTTAAGGATGAGCTTGGTGTGTTGGGATCCCAGTGAGAGAATGCCTTGGGGAGGAATGGTGGGTGAGGAGACAGCCTCGGTTTTTCGAGAGCTTTTAAGACCTGAGTTTGGTTTAGCTAAAACAACTCAGTTATGAAAGACTAATGATTGGATTGAAGTAACAGGAAGCCAGGGGAAGCTTTTATAACAAAGAAGTGGTGGGAAGAGAAAGCAAAGGTTGCTCAGTGGACTGGGACATTTAAGTCAGGCCAGTCAGAGAGCCAGAAGGAAATGGTTCCATGAGCAGGAATTAATAAGGCTGGAGACAGTAGGAATTGAGAAATGAAGTTGATAAAAGTCATCTTGAGAGAAGAACTTATTAGGTAACCTCTGGTTTTCATGTTGTTTGCTTATGGTTAATTTTAAAATTCTTTTTAAGTCTAAGAATTCTTAATTTTTTTCCTTCAGCTTTCTGTGCTTTGTCACTACTAGAAGGTCATTGTTGATTTCAGAGGGTTATATCAGGACCACAGATCTTAGGAAACACATATCTTTCTCTTCATGTATTCCTTCATGCAGAATCAGACTTCAAACTCTTTCAGAGTTTCTGTTCTACCAGCAAAGATCATTTGAGTCTGCTCATTCAGGGTAGGGACAGCTGAGATTGCATCTGTGTGTCCATTTTGAAATGATGCCTTCAGGGGTTGCTTATTTTAACTAACTCTACCGGCACCTTGGTTTCAAGGCTGCTTTGGAATTTGGGTTTCTAACTGTAAATATTAAACAACTACCATGCTATAGGTTACCAGTATCATAAAAGATAAGAAAGACTGAGAACTTACCATTTTTTTCTCTCTCATTTAAAAAGAAAATTTTACTTAAGAATAGTTGCCATAGATATGTTCACATTGTCTAGTTTCTTGGCATTGATATGTGTGTATGTCTTCTCTGACTTATATAGTGCTTTCTGAAAAAGAAAAGTCTACAGAGTCTCGTGTCCTTCTATCTATATTTATACATTTGTGAGTGTATATACGTACTTTAAAAAGAAAGAAAAGAAAAAGTGTGCTTCAAATGCAAAATGCCTGTTACAAAGCATCATATTTCTTCAAGCTGTTTTGTCCCTTTGAGTATTTGAGTTTAGACAAATGCATTTTCCCTGTTCCTTTTTTTTGAAGCTGGCACATTCTTGTTCAATGAAAACAAGGGAGCAAGGGATTATTCTAGCCATTGAAATAGAAATGGTGTTTGAATCTGACAGCTGGAGCTTGGGTGTGAGATATTGCAATTTTTGCTGTAGGGAAAGGAGATGAAATGAGGGTTTGAATTTCATAGCATAAGGGGTTACCTAAATAGCAGCTGTTAGGCATGAGATCCCTGCTGAAGATTAGAAAATGGTAAGGGTTAGGTATTCCTAAACCCAAAGAGTTGGAGATGGGAGTGGGGGGAAATGCATTGCTTTATTTGAAGTAATTTTTTTTTCCTTTTCTAACTCATGGCAATTGCTTTCTGGGTATAGAACTGCACATTCATAAACTCTGTTCACTTGCCGAGACTAAAAATACCTTCAGCCTTAGAGTTTTCATTTTGAAAGAGCTGAATAATATCCACAGATTACATGAGAGGGTACATATTTTGAAACTGCTGAAATTGTTAATAATATTTTAGTGGGATCAGTTGTGCATCTCAAGAGGGAATGTTGTAATGAGTTTGACTTCCAGCTGACAATAAAGTGATCTCTCTCTCTCTCTCTGAATAACACCTAGTTGACAACTTTTTTATGCACTTATTATTCCCTCCTATTATAGATTTTTGAATATGGCCTATCTTTCCTGAAAGACAGATGCTTTCAGCATACATCTTTTTCCTTATTTTCCTTCTCCCCATCACACACCTTCTCTATGTTCCAAGGCAATGTACTCCTTTTAACTCCGTAACATAAGTTTTTATCTCTCACTTCTGCAACTGTAGAGGAGTAGAAGTATAGAGAATGATGAAGCTCTTTGAAGCTCTTTCTGCCAGGACCCTCTCTCTTCCCTCCAACGTAACCTCTGCAATTAGTTGCTTGAATGTTGTAATGTAGTGATCATTGTGGTGGATCCTGAACATATCTATCAAATTATTAGTCTAAACCAAGGCTTTTCAAACTTTGTGATCACAGAAACCTCTTTAAAATTCTTAAGGACTCCCAAAGAAATTTTATTTAAGTGCTTATATCTATCAATAGTCACTATATTATAAATTAAAACAGAATAATTTAAAATGTATATTTAGTAATTCATTTTAAACTAACAATAACAAATCTATTACCTGTTAACATAAATAATATATTATAACAAATATTCTGAAACAAAAAAAATACCATTTTTCTAAACAGTTATTCTTCAGATTTTCTTCTGTTATAAATTGTACTATTCTAATACTTTTAAATTTTTGAGGCTTATTTTTTGGCCTATTATATGTCCTATCCTGGGGAATATTCCATGACTTAAAAGAATACATATTCTGTTGTTGGTGGGTGGGAATATCTGTACTATCAGTGTCCATTAGATCCTGTTGGTTTATAGGATTCAAGATTTCTGACATTTTGTTGATTTTCTCCCTAATGTTTCTGCACATTATTAAAAGTAATGTAATGAAGACTCCAACTATCATTTTTGAAAGGTCTATTTCACCCTTCAGTTATGTGAGATTTGCTTCATGTATTTTGGAGCTCCGCTGTTAGGTGTGTGTAAGCATATACACACCTATACATATATACACATATATATGCACATATACATATCTTCTAAAATGTTATGTATTCCTGATAGGTTGACCCTTTTATCAGGAACAAAAAGTCCTTCTTTGTCTCTAGTTTTTGCCTTAAAGTCTAATTAATCTCATTTTAATATAACCACTACTACTCTTTTGGATACTGTTTACATAGTATACAATTTCCTATCTTTCTACTTTCAACCTATTTGTGTTATCAAAATCGAAAATGTGTCTGTCATAGATAGTCTGGAATTATCTTTTATCATGTGGGTTTACTGCCCATTCCATTAGGACCTCTTGGCAAATGTCACTCCCTTTTTCCTAACATATCTCCAGTGCCTAAAATGTGACTTATACAAGGCAGTGACCCAATATGTATTTGTCAAATAAATAAATTTAACCTAATCTATCTAGAGAAACTTAAATTTTATTGTTTAATATTAAATGAAGTACAAAAGCTCTACTACCACAGCTTCAGAAATCACATTCAACTAATTGTTAACAACCACTTCCTTGGTGCCTCAGATGGTAAAGGATCTACCTGCAATGCGGGAAACCCAGGTTCGATGTCTGGGTTGGGAAGATCACCTGGAGAAGGGAATGGCAACTCACTCCAGTTTTCTTGCCTGGAGAGTCCCATGGACAGTGGAGCCTGGAGGGCTACAGTGCATGGGTCTGCAAAGAGTTAGACATGGCAACACTTTGTTACTTATTAATTTTTAATGAATTCTAAAGAAGAATATCCAGAAAAGTATTTCCAAAATGGCAAAGTAACGATTTCCAAAAAAAATAATTATTTTTCCATAGAGCAGCAAGAACACTGAAACAAATTGTCAAATCAACTTTCTCAGAACTCTGGAAATTAACCAAAAGCAGACAGTCAGAATGGTTCATTCAAGGAAAATGGCTAAACTTTGGTAAGAATAGAGAGCTTAATGTTGTTTTACCTTGAACTATCCAGTCTTGCTCATCCCAAATGCATGGTAGCATTGAAAACCAGAGCAAAGGTCCTGAGGAACAGAGAAACCTGCTTGGAAAGTGTCAAGCCCAGCAAGAAGGCTGCAGGTGAGGAAGTGGAGTAAAAGATAGGAAGACTGCAATGAGACCAGGCTGAAATTAGAGGCCAGATTGTGTAGGATCTTGTAGGTCCTAATAAGTTTGGGTTTTATTTTGAGGTAATGAGGAACTATTGGAAGCTGTTGACTTAGACAATATGATTTATGTGTTAATGAGATATTTTAAACTCTGCTCCCCTTGGAGTGGTTCATAAACTTCAGCTTTGTCATTTTCTCACTTCTTCCCTCTCCTGAAGAAAGTTTCTTTTATGTATTAGGAAACCTTTTTTTCCAACTATGGATCTAATCTAAGGCACTAGGAAGCCCACACCTGTGAGGTACATGAAAGGTTGAGGGTTCCAGAAGACTTCACTGTGCGTCTCATGTTCATGAGAAGAAATCCTATTTTTAAAACACACTTAGAAAACAAGCCACACTCTTGGACTATCTTAAGCAGAGAAATAATTATTTACCAAATAGCAGTTTAGCTTATGAAAGACAGGAAGAAGATTACTTCTCTCTCCTTCTGTTGTTTACATTTAATAATGAGAAAGAACCAGTCCTGAAATATTTTATTGGTAGTCAGAAATTAAACGATACCACTTCTTTATTATTTTCTGTATCCTTTTGTTAAAATACAAATTGAAAACAATTCTTTCTTTTTATTTTAAAACCTCTCCTTCTTGAACAACAAACTTAAAGAACTAGAATTGAACAGGGCCATGAATAAGTTGGCAAATAAACAAACTAATCTTAATCCTTAATAAGTCGTATCAAGTATTCCATCTACTTGTTCCAATTTGGGATTATTTCATCAACAGTTTGTTGAATGTTTCTGGAAATATCCAAGTTTTACCTAACCTATAACTATCATCTCTTTTCAGTAAAGAGTTTTGGAGACATGCCATTGCCATGTCTGGTAAGCCTACCTCCCGTGGTAGCCCCTGGTTCTCATATTTGAATACAATTATATTAGAGAGCACAGATTAATTTGTCTTACATATTCAGAGCTAGTTTAGGGAGAAAATGTGATGCAAATTTATGTAAATTGGAATACATGTTTATGTAAAACAACATGTGATTATGCATCCCTACATTTACAAGAAAAATTCTGCTAGTCTTCTCTTAAAGTAGAGAAAATACAAATATACTCACAATCCCAGTTTGGACTAGGATTCTTGCTAGAATGGTTTGTCTGGCATGTGGAAAGGCTCTTGTGTGCCATGGCATTGGTTAAGGATTCTGTGTTTCCTTTGCTGAAACATGGTTTTCAGCTTGAGTTTCAGAGGACGGTGCCAATTTTATCTCCCCTTCTCTGCTTTTCTTTATTTCTGTGATGAAAGATTTTGATTTCCACTAAGTAATTCAAAACGGTTTTGTGGTTTGTTACTCAATTTTATAAATAAACATACATTGGTTGAGGCCATTGCATGTGCCTTTTTGTAATGAACTATTATAAAGAGAATGGCATGTCCCTCATCTTTAGAGACACTCGCTCTGTTTGCCCTCTGTTCTTTTTTTTTTTTTTTTTCTTTTGCAACACATTGGAATAAAATTGTTTCATCCTGTTTGAGGAGGATGGCCACATATATAATATTCTACCTGAACAAGGGCACCAATGAGAATAAACAGGGTGTGATTATTAATTATGCCAGTTTTAAGGTTTAAACTAGTACTGTTGCAGGAAAATTGGGGGATGCAATTACCCTAACTGTGGCTAATTCTAAATAGTTTTTTTCTCTTTTCAGCAGCTTTATGTGACTGCTCCATTGTATGGCCAATACTAATATTTTGATCTCCCAAGCCTCACAATTTTTATCAATCAGATATTCTCTAGAATTCTCAGATAAAAAAATGTTATCTTTACCTGTCAATTGTTTTAACTATTAGTTTAACTTTTCCCAAACAATTCTTTTTCACTGCTGTTTGGCTTGGTGAAGAGGTAGAGATTTTTTTTTTTATTGGGTTTTATATTTCTGTTTCTCAGAGAGAGAAGGGGAGTAATTGAGACACAAGCTCCCATCCTTAAAGAACCTCAGGCATTGTTTCTTTTCTTCACAAGTTCTTTCTTTTTAGGAGTTTGCATGTTGCCAAACTGAGAAAAATCCTACCTTCCAAGAAAGGCTTAAGGCTGAGATAAGCATAAAGCGCTGAAGGTTGCAATAACTAAATAGTGAGCTATTTCACTTGCTGAAGGTCATTCCATTCTACCAAGTCTGATGATAGTTGAACTGAGACATCTTGAAAAAGGCAGAGAGTCATGTGAAATTTGTGAAAAGTTTCTTGGAAGAGGCCATCACCCTAGCAACCTAGGGGTTTAGGTGATAGAAAATTAAACAAATTTTTGCAAAGTAAATTATTTTCCACTGTAGATCAAGTATGATAGGTCTCATATGGGAGAGAGAACATAGTGGGGGCAGTTCCTATACTTTTGAGAGAATATGAGATGGAGATTGGAGAAAATCTATACTGCTGAACAAGAGTCTGTGATTTCACAATTTAGTCAGTATTTTTGAAGTTTGGAGTTTTGCTAATATCAAATGGGGGAGAGTGATCATTTTCTTCAGATAATACACTCAAAGTTTGGAGGACCAAGTGAGACATTAAATGAAATATTTTAGACATCACATCAATGTAAGTAATACTTTTATAATGCCATGTATCTACATGGTCATAATTAAATAAAAGTTAATTGAATGACTATTAAGTGATTAAGTGAAAGTATCAGTGTTCATTTGCATTTTCTTCTAATTTTAGCAGATGGACATATTTTTAAATCTCTAATCTTATAAAATACATTTATTTTAGAGAAAGGCAAATTAATCAGTCTCAGGACCAGCAACTTCCTCTTGGATGGTATTCTAGTCATGGTATCCTGTTGCTTCATATCCTTTTTGGAATAACGCAAAGTATTAATAAATATAAAAAATGGTTCTTGAAAGAAAGCCTAGTAATTCAATGAGTATTACATGAGGCTAGAACAATGGATGAGAACTGAGTAAATATTTGGGAACATCCATACTGCTTATTTTCTCACAAAGTATTGTTGAGAATTTCTGAAATGTAAATGATGGTTGCAAGTTACACACAATGTCTAAAATCAATAGATGATCACAAAATAACCATCAATATCGCAGGGATTTTAACTTTATTGCCCTTAATTTCTATATGTAACATTACTTTAATTGATCTATAGTTAATTTCAGTTATAAATAATATTCATTTATATGCATATATACACAGAACACTATATGTATATGCATAAATGTGTGTATGAATATATATTCATAACATTTTATATGTATATTTGTATGTGTGTTTATATATTTTTGCAACCCTAGCATTCTATTAATTATGAAGTTCAGCTTCAGTCTGTATCATCACAGTTTTAGAGAACTTTCTGGATAGCTTTACCCGTGTTAAAGGACCAAGGTAAAATTTATTCTAACCCTACTATTCATCCTCTTTTTAAAATTTTTATAGATGAAACTGCATAATTAAAGGACAATAGTTGCATGGAAAACAAATTACTGTTTCAGCAATGACTAAGGAAGTGTGTTACACACTGTCTTTATCCTCATTCTACCTCCCCCTTCATCTTGTCCAAGGCAAGGTTTCTGCTAACTTTAACACAGTGTAGCTTAGGTTCTAAAACCTTAATAGAAACTCTTTCTTGTTCTCAATTTTGGGATTCTTATATTCAAGACTGTCTATAGAAACAGAGAGACCTATGATTGGACACACCTGATTCCATTTACTCACCAGCTTAAAGATGAACAAGAAGGACTAAAACTATTTCTGCCCCTGCAACCACCCATATGTTCGTATATACTGCACTGGACATAGGAATCCAAAGACAGCAGGAACATGGATTATTGCCCCTAAGGCAGAGTAATCTTACGTATTAGTAAAATGTAGCCCAACCAGATTATCAGGTCTTTCTTTTTGGAGCAGGGGCCAGTGATAATGCAAGTAGAAGAGCTGGCAATGCCCAGACCTTCATGGAAAAAATGGAAGTGGTAGTTCCCTCTGATTTACCTACTGTTTGTTTTATCATGCTAGTAGGTTTAAGGGATAATCTTGGTCTATGTTACCTGTTCTTCAGGACAACTAAAAGTCTTTGAAAATTCTGATGTAACATATAAGCAATGCCACTGATGTGGGTTCTTGAGAGTGTGATGACCTTAATATCTGTATCACACAAACAAAATATTCAAAAAAATTTACCCCACTGTTGACAAGCTTCCAAAGGAGAGATGTTCGGAGAACAACTCCTCGCTCCTCTCACTTCTCTTGGCTGATCACTATCCCCTGACCTATTTTGTATCTTCTTTCAGTACAAGGAACCAAATAACTGGTATACATTATGGCATCTGGTATGTTAGTCATTTAAGCTGTTGTTAATTGTAAAACATGTTACAGTATTGTAGTGACAAATCAAATTCTAGCAATGAATATCACTCCTTGTGGGCCTCCCCTGTCTTTATCATGTGCTTACATGTGTGTGCAGATGTGCACACACACATACTTACTCACATGGCAAAGACAATGCTTTCTGTATAATATAATACTATTTCTCTTTTATGCAGTGTGATTTGTGTATGTCAAAGATAGCATCCTATCTGAATTGCAGAAGCTCGTGGAAATACTGATGTCCAATAAACATAACCAAGAAGAAAAATGAGTAACTTAGAAACTATAGACCAAATAAAGACTAATCTATATTGGATAAATAGTTGAGTAGTAGCCTATGTTTGGAACTCTAACATATGGCCTAATTTAACTTTTCAAAGTCTAAATCTAAATAGAGTTATAACCTTGATCAGTCCATCAGTTAGTTAGTGAAAAATAACATTTATTAAGTATTCATTTATTGCTAGTTACTTGCTAAACATTTTGGAAGCCTTCATTTAATTGTCACACTGGTTAACCCTGCTATTATCATTTTGACTTTACATCTAGAGGATACATTTTACATCTGAAAATTAGAGAAGTTAGAAGCTTATTTGTATTAGGCAGAGTTTCCTTTGAATCCAAAACTAAGCTTTTAACAATCTATTATCCTGTTTCTTCTGAGTCATTTTTTTTTTTAATTTTCTTCTATTATTTGTTTTGTACACTCATCACAGATATATGGTGGTGGTGGTAGTTTAGTTGCTAAATTGTGTTTGACTCTTGCGACTGGATGGACTGCAGTCCACCAGGCTCCTCTGCCCATGGGATTCTCCATGTAAGAATCCTGGAGTGGGTTGCCATTTCCTTCTCCAGGGGATCTTCCTGAATCAGGGATTGAACCCACATCTCTTGTTTATCAACTGAGCCACCAGGAAAGCTCTCACAGACATATGAAACCTGGTTGTTTTGAGGCATTGTTATCTATTTGAAGGTTGGCCAGCTGATTAAGTCTAAAAAGCAGCATCTAGTTTTTAAATAGAATTTTTAATGTAAATTTATATATAAGTGTGTGTGCATAAATATATGTATAGAGATGTTCTCAATTTACTCATACAATTCAACTCAAGATCTGTTTTTAAGAAACAATACATAATGCTGAATAAAACAAACAATATATTGTTAGAGTCTAAGGGAATATAATGTTGAACAGTTGCTAGGCACAATGGGACAGTCTTATTCTCTCCCAATTTATTAAAGTAATGCCACTTATTTTTAAACTGTGCCAACTATTTCAGATGACTTTGAATACTGACTTGGTAAATGCTTTACTGAAACAGTCATTAAGTTCTCCCACTCCTGAGGCAACCAAATTTTTATCTCTCAAGATGAAATAAAACTGATCTGAATGTTGCCCAAATCAGCATCTGAGAGGGAGGAGAAAGGTCACCCATGAATGGAGTCAAGTTCTGACAACTTTGCAAAAAAGGAAGCAAGTCAAATTGTAAGTCATGCACTGCTGATTTAACGTGTGGGAACAAGAAAGACAGGAAGACGCTTAGAATGCTAGAGAAGGCTCTGTGCCTGCCAGTGTCATAAAATTCCCTTTGTAATTCAAGAAACAAAGTCAAACTGTTGGAAAAGATTCCGATTTGGCTGCAATAACTTTCTATTCATACATCCTAAAGGGTTATCAGTGACTCTTTCCAGATTGGCAGGATTTTGTAGCAACAATTCTCCCTTTGGAATTGTAAATTGATCACCTGGACTGGACAATTAGGCAAATTCTTCAGTTTGGGAATATCTGGCTCTGTGTGTAAGAGTGGTGGGACTAGAGCCGAAGGGTGTTCTGGCCTGGAAGGGTAAGGAAAAGGGGCTGCCAAGGCAGTTTGTTCTTGGTGTTTGACTACTTATCTCCTCCCTGTTCTTGCCATTACCTTTTCACACTTGGGGCTGTCATCTCCCTCTACTTCAGTCCCTACTTGCTGTCTACTGCAGAACTTATTTTTAATCAGATTTTGCAAATGCATAGTGACAAAGGGAGGACTGAATCCCCACATAACTTATGTGCTTGCTTCTTGGCATCCCCAGAAAAAGCTGGAGTGTCAGACAACCATTCTTATAAAGTTTGAGACTGCCAATGTCACTGTCATGAGAGTACAGTCCTGGATCCTCAAAGAGAATTGATTCATAATATCCCTAGCCATGGGCTTCCCAGGTGGTGCAGTGATAAAGAATTTGCCTGCCAGTGCAAGAGACTCAGGAGAGTTGTGTTTGAATCCTAGGCCGGGAAGATCTCCTGGAGGAGGAAGTAGCAACCCACCCCATAACAGTATTCTTGCCTGAAAAATCCCACGGACAGAGGAACCTGGTAGGCTGCAGTCCAGGGGGTCGCAAAGAGTCAGACATGACTGTGTTCACACACATACACCTAAACATAACTCGTATTCACTCTAGTTCCCATGCCTCATCTCTTCCTTTGTACTTATTGGCTCTTTGACTCTAGGATAACCTAAGACTTTAAGTACTTTCTTTGTTCAGCTGTGCCTTTTCATGGCAGCTACTTAAGTGTCTCACTGTGGCCATGACCTCTCATCTGTTTTAGTCTAGAAACTAGTACTGTTAACCTGTTCTTACTTTTTTTAAGTTTAACCCCCCTACTCCACTCCTGTTTTAGATTTTTTCAAGTTATCTTTTAGTAATGAAAGCTTCTTCCTGTGCTATCTCATCACATAGCTAAGACAGAGTACTGATTATACTTCTAGAATCCCTAGAAAATAGCTCATACTTTAATTTTTTGATATATTTGAGTGAAAGCATTCTAAAATGAGGAAGAATAACCTAGTGCTAATTTTAAAATTAAGTGTAATGAAAAGATTTTGTTTCTCTTTGTTAGTTTTATCCTATGATGAGAAAGCATGAAGAAATGGGCTCTTGTCCATTCATTTACTCACACATATCTTTACTCATCATCTATGACATTGATGCTTCAGGCACTATTTGAATAAGATTTTTAGTTTTTTTTTTAAACAAGAAAGAATTTCTTGGCTATCAATGTGATAAGACATTGAAATTAAGAAGAGAAAGGAAATAAGGTCTTAGTTATAGTAATTTTCAAGAAAGAATGGTACAATAGAAAGAAATTAGATTAGTTAAGTATATTTTTGTACAACTGTATACCGGAATATAGTATGCTATCATTATACTAAAAGAGCAAGACTCCAAAGGGATTAAGAGAAAGCAACATTTTCCTTTTTCTCTATGTATGCTAGTTTTCCCCTATCCCTTGGATGAAATCCAGGTGTAGTTCATAATTTTTATGGTCACATTCTGATAATAAAATATCCTTTATTCACTTTTTAGTTGCAATCTAATTTTAATAATTGAAATAACCATTTCCACAGTCGAAACTCTGAACTACATTTTAAGATGCTTCTCTTCTGACATGCTGACTCTAGAGATTTCTGGTGGAAAACAGCGTGGTCTGCTCCCTCCTTCTTCAACATTCCTCCTCCCATCTCCTAAGCCAAGACTTCTCAAACCCATCCAGGATTTGGGGAAGAGAGAAGTGAGGAGCAGAAATTACATTATAGGTATTTTTATGATTTGGCATTGAGTTTTCCCATTCATGCACTGGAGAAGAAATGGCAACCCACTCCAGTGTTCTTGCCTGGAGAATCCCAGGGTTGGTGGAGCCTGGTGGGCTGCTGTCTATGGGGTTGCACAGAGTCAGACATGACTGAAGCGACTTAGCAGTTAGCAATTGATTTACTTTGAGATTAGTTGATGTTCAAAGCAGTCTCTTTTTTGTAACTTGTTAGGTGTTCATTGCATGTTGACCCTGGGGATCTCTGGGTAGTGTAGTTATCAGATATGGGCACAGTAGTATACTCCCAGCTCCTAACCCAGTGGTACCTCTCATAGCTTCTTATTGTGGAGATTCCACCAAGAGATCTCTAGCCCAGTTCCTTCCTGCAATATCCACTTGGGCCACTGTGTATCCTTACCATAGCATGTAGAATGTTGTTGCTCCCACTGTTACCTTTTTTACCTCTGGACACAAACCTCTGCATTTATTCTTCTTAGGTGAGGTTCAAACAACAGTCCCTGTGCTCATTCACATTTCAGGAAATATGTATCAAATGCCCCAAGGTCCTTTCAAAGCCCTCTCACTTATTGTGATAGAAGGGCACCTCTTTTCCTTTCCTTTAGGGGGAAGATAACCTAGAACTCAGCAACTTTCTCCAGTAAAATATTCTCTTCTGGACTCTTTAACCTAGTTCTTTTTATATCTTTGTATCAAGTGCATATTCATCTCTAAATGGAACTGGTGGACAATTTGTTTTTCCTCCCTATGCTTTTCTACATTTTTCAAGTTTTCCTCAAATAAATATCTATCTTTAAATATCCCCCAAACAAAGATTAACTAACGTGAGTGCTGCATATCTTACATTCACTTGCACAATGGCAGATATTAGCAGTTCCTCACTATAAGATATGTGATGACTTGACCTATTCATCTGACACAATCATATGAATCATGTCATGTTTTTAAAAAAGTTTTAATATGATCCTAATGTGGCATGTTATTTGATCAATGATATATTTTGAAAGTACTATAATTAGTAATTGGAAAACAGGATGAGATTTATTTTTCCTCAAGTTTATAGTAGAATGAAAATCATTCTGTTTGAAATTTCCCTTTGCAAATTTCGAGACTGCTCTCACAAAAGAGTAAAGTATTTGGAACCTCTAATTCTACTCTCCTTTGATTGAACAAGGGGGAACTCTGTAGCAATTACCTTATGAGTTCCGAGGATCACATTTGGGAGGCATGATTACAAAGATTGGGATAAGAATTTTATAAAATCTCAAGAAGGCATTGAATTGATAAGAGACCTGCCATTTGAGATCTGTGTGAGAGGAACATGTCTCGGATGTACAATTTCAGAGCGGGACGAGGGTGTGCAAGGATGAGTAACTGATTGCCCAATTGCCTTCAGTCTCTTTCCCTTTTAGGGGCCTGTGTTATCTTAAGAGTATTATAGCTGACAGCTAGCATAAAAACAGGTCATCATTTACAAATGATTTCACAATCACTCATGTAACCAGGATTCTTTCTAACAAAAAAGGCTTATGTTGGCAAATTCAAACAGAACACAAGGCATTAGAAAATATTTAATAAAATAATCACCTTATAGAGAGTACTCTTAAATAAAAATATGGAGAAATCTCTGATGATTTTCCTAGGAAATTGTGTGTAGAGATCTAAGACTACCCAGAACAATTTATAGTTTTAGTTAACAATGAAATTTAAATCCACTATGTGGTTTATGTTTATGTTTGTCATTCAAGTACACAAATCTCTAAACTATGCAAAATTTTATCACAGCCATTAGAATTTGGACATACCAAATACAATATCATTAAATGTTTTGCTCGCAATCCCTTTTGTTTTTGGCTTACATACAAGATGAGTAGTTTTCAACCTATGAACCTTAAACCAGCATGATCATCATCTGGGAACTAGTTAGAACTGTAAATTCTGAGGTTCTATCCCAGATCTACTTAGCTAGAAACTCTAGGAATAGAATCCAGAAATCTGTGTTTCAACAATCTGTCCTAGTGATTCTGACGAATCCTAAATATGAGAACCATTGAACTAGAAGAAGCAGAGTTTAAAATATGTATAGTAATTCACTCTGTCCTGGTTAAGGGACTTGGTCTGATTTTTGTGGATCTATCCAAGAAAAAAGATATTCTTACCATAGAGGTGGAAGTAATTTATGAAAGATAAAAATAAATATGCATTAGTTATGCAGCAGTGCAGGTATTAGTAGATTTGTAGTATGTTGTATAATCCAGTGTTTTAAGTCTAAGAAACTCCCTTTACTTCAACTCTCTTCAGTTTCCAACTGTTGTTAACATCTGCTGATGTTCACCTCAAAGATCTACTTCTTTGAGGAATATTATGAATCTTTAGGTGAGAAAAATATGTTTGAGGGAATGAATTAGTATACTGAATTTATGATCACAATGTGAGAATGAGGCATGATTACAGATAAATATTAAAAAGAGTAGAGGAAAATGTCTAGAACTTGTCTCCTTCAGAGAATCTTTCTATTTCTGGGACAAGGCTATCTAGTCAGGCTAGTAGCTTAACCCGAAGAAAAGAAAGATGCAAGGTAAATGTGATCATCCCATATTATAATTTGTTGTTCTTGTATAATTTGTTGTATAATATGTTGTTGTATAATACATTGTTGTTTAGTTGCCCAGTCATGTGGGATTCTTTGTGACCCCATGGACTGTAGTGCACCAGGCCTCCCTGTCCCTCACCATCTCCCGGAGTTTGCCGGAGTTCATGTTTATTGCATCAGTGATGCTGTCCAGACATTTCATCCTCTGACGCCCTCTTCTCCTGCCCTTAATCTTTCCTGGCATCAGGGAAATGAAAGTATGTGTCTCTCATCATAAATTCCAAATATAGTGTTAAAGATCTGAGGAAGGAAAAAAATGTCAACTGAAATAATAGAAAATAGGAAATATAAAAGAAAAAAATTATATTATGGGTACAACATTCTGGTGTTCTATAACAGTGCAAAAAGTATAAATTTGTTAAGAGAGGTTCAGAAAACAAAGGTAGATCTTGAAGATAAATTCATGGAAAAACCACATCATAGCTGACCATATTCCTCCAACCATCTTTCTGGTGTTCTGCTGTTCAAAATCAAGCCGAAGTGAAATGTATAGCACCCAATAGACATATATCTGTGGCTGATTGAGCTGCTTGAAAGGATGGAGGTTCTTGAGGTCCCAGGAAAGAATCAGGTTATCTCTGGTCCCCTAGTCCCCAGAGAATAACAAACAATAGAGGAGATGAATGTTTTTAGGATGCTTCTGGTGGGTCCTCTCCATATCCCTGTGGCCCTTAGGAAAACTGTTTGGCAAGTTAGAAGAATACAAAATGGTAACACTGGTCAAGTTGGAGTGATCTTTGTAATAGCTTCCCTCATTCCTCACTGTCATCAATGGTGAAGAAGTACATAGAGGACAAGAAATACTGAGAATTTTGTACAATTCTCAGATGGTCAAGGAAGGGTATTACTGCTATGTCTGAGAAAGTTGTAGCTTTTGTCCACTGGGCTGTACTACCATATGTCAGACCTTCTCCAATTTATTTGTTCAGCTTACAAGTTCTTGGCCAGAAGGATATATTGTTAGTAATAAGCAGGAGAGTTGGTGTAGGAAATGGCAACCCATTCCAGTATTCTTGCCTGGAAAATTCCATGGACAGAGGAGCTTGGTGTAGTGAGCTATAGTCTATGGGGTCACAAAGAGTGGGACACGATTGAGTGACTGAACATACGTGCACACAAATAGGAGTGTTCGGCACCATAGAAACTGTGCCTACAAGATAATTTGGAGCTTGGGAAAATGGTATAAAATTTATTTGCAAAGAGTATCTTCAGAGTGGGGTGATGGAAGCAGCACTGGAAGATTTAATGAGGATTATATATATAATACTATATAAGAAAGTACAAAAGGCTGGGTGACTTAACAATTATATTTTTAATCCAGAGTGAGCCAGATTCAGGAATCTGAGACTGTATATGTATACAGTTTCCGTATAACTTGGCAAATTCTGCCGCTTGTACAGGGAATGGATTTTCTTCGGTATGCCCAAAAATTGCTGCTTGGCAGAGTTTTTCTGTGGAACCAAGTGGAAAAAAGCTCCTTTTGTTATTATTATTATTTTTGCTTTCCCACATAGAATCAATTTGTGGATTGCATAAACCACAGGATATAATTCCACTATTTCAGCCAGAAACTTTCCCATCTGACCAAGACAATTGCAAATATGCTAAACTTGCTTTAATGAAAAGTCATTCTTTACATAGCTTACATCGACATAAGATGACAAGTCACTCACCAGATAAAAGCTTCTTTGTTTGAATCAAACAATAAGCCAGCTCTTCCACAAAAAAAAAAAAAAAAAAAAAAAAAAAAAAAAAAAAAAAAAAAAAAAAAAAAAAAACTGCCGTTCTATTCTGAACTGAATGCATTTTCAACTAATGCTGTATTCAGGATCAAAACCAAAGGAGGCCCATCTGCTAGGAAGGCCAAAAGCTCATTTTGTGGTGTGTCAGTCCAGTCTGTTATAGAAATGGTCACTCTAAAACTGTTTGCAATTTAAAAGTGCACACAGAATTATGTTAACCTCTGTTGACCGACTTTTGTTAAATGCACCATTAAAAATCCAATTTACCCTGGCTTCCTCTAAAATGTTGTGCTCAGGGCATTCCAATAGGTACATTATGATGGTCAATTGTCATAGGCTAAAAGTCAGTACCTTGTTAGCTCAAATACACCAAGCATTTGTCCCTAATTTTAATAGGGGCCTCTCTTGCCCTGGAATTATGGGAGCACTGATGGAATACAACCTTATAAGATGATTTGAGGGGTGTCAGGCTGGATCCACGGGTAAACACTGATTGAACAAGGCTAAGAGGCCCTAGATAGTGAACTCTGACATTACTCTTCACCAGTCTGGTTCTGTCTCTTCTGCTTAGAGTGAAAATTTGCAGACGTTAGAACCTGAGTGTCAAGTCAAAATGAGATGATGAATTAGGTCAATTACTACATGGTAGACATGCCAGTCACACTAATGCTTAGTAAATATAGCACACTTTTAATTGTGCTTACTGACATTCACATTTATTTTCTTTTGTCATTTAAATCATCACAGGATTGTTAATAAAGCTGTCCCTTCACTGATTAACTCTTACATGACTTCACATTGAGTTCTGAAATGTAGTACCACCCTGAGGATGGATTCCTCTCCCATTTAGAGGGCAGGTTTCCAGTAAGATCCACCAGCAAGGTCCCAATCATGCCCATTCCAGAAAGGTCTTGACCTCATCTCTAGTCAGGCAGGCATGGAGTCACTCAGGCAGGAGCCACTTGGTCATCCTATCTCAGCCCTAGGACTAAGAGTAGTGGCTGTTACCTATATCTCTTATTCCTCTAGTCTTTACATTTCCCTTTAACTCTTCCTAGACAATTCTTTATTCTTCTAATCTCCTGTTAATAATTCTTTATTTTAAAGTTCTCTGTTCAAATTTCTGTTTGATTTCTATTTTCTGATAGGATCAGGTATAATAAACCTTTTACTTTGCCTTATGTCTGATTTAAACCATTATTGGGTATCAATAGGCCTCCTGAAATCTTACAAGAATAGGTAAATATAAATAAGAATCCCAACAAATTTAAGTATTTTTTAATTTAATGATAATCTATTTCTCTGCTCTAAACACAGATGTGTTGGAATTGATGGCCTTGCTGTGTACCAGGCACATGAATTTATGATCAGTTACATCTCTGTTAAAAGGTAATTTAAATATACTTGGAAGGGAAAAGATGGAAGAGTAGAAGGACTTGACATGAAAAGACTAGAATCACAACTAACTGTTGAACAATCATCGACAAAAAAGACTGGAACCTACCAATAAATATACCCTACACCCAGCGACAAAGAAGGCATAACTAGGTAACAGGAGGGCACTTTCACAATATAAGTCAAATCCCATACCCACTGGGTGGATGACCCACAAGCTAGAAACTAATTATATTGCAGAGGTTCTACCACAAGATTAAGAGTTCCGAGACCCAAGTCAGGCCTCCAAGCCTGAGAGCCTGGCACTGGGAGGAGGGACCCCAGAGCATTTGGCTTTGAAGGGCAGACAGGTTTGATTACAGGAGCCCAACTTTCCCTGCTATGAAAGTACTGCACTCAATATGTCAACAAATTTGGAAAACTCAGCAGTGGCCCCAGGACTGGAAAAGGTCAGTTTTCATTCCAATCCCTAAGAAAGGCAATGCCAAAGAATGCTCAAACTACCGCATAATTGCACTCATCTCACACGCTAGTAAAGTAATGCTCAAAATTCTCCAAGCCAGGCTTTAGCAATACATGAACCATGAACTTCCAGATGTTCAAGCTGGATTTAGAAAAGGCAGAGGAACCAGAGATCACATTGGCAACCTCTGCTGGATCATCAAAAAGCAAGAGAGTTCCAGGAAAACATCTATTACAGCTTTATTGACTATGCCAAAGCCTTTGACTGTGTGGATCACAATAAACTGTGGAAAATTCTGACAGAGATGGGAATACCAGACCACCTGACCTGCCTCCTGAGAAACCTGTATGTAGGTCAGGAAGCAGCAGTTAGAACCAGACATAGAACAACAGACTGGTTCCAAGTAGGAAAAGGAGTATGTCAAGGCTGTATATTGTCACCCTGCTTATTTCACTTATATGCAGAGTACATCATGAGAAATGTTGGGCTGGATGAAGCACAAGCTGGAATCAGGATTGCCGGGAGAAATATCAATAACCTCAGATATGCAGATGACACCACCCTTATGGCAGAAAGTGAAACACTAAAGAGCCTCTTGATGAAAGTGAAAGAGGAGAGTGAAAAAGTTAGCTTAAAGCTCAATGTTCATAAAACTAAGATCATGGCATCTGGTCCCATCACTTCATGGGAAATAGATGGGGAAACAGTGGAAACAGTGGCAGACTTGATTTTTTTGGGCTTCAAAATCACTGCAGATGGTGATTGCCACCATGAAATTAAAAGATACTTACTCCTTGGAAGGAAAGTTATGACCAACGTAGACAGCATATTAAAAAGCAGAGACATTACTTTGTCAACAAAGGTCCGTCTTGTCAAGGGTATGGTTTTTCCAGTAGTTGTGTATGGATGTGAGAATTGAACTATAAAGAAAGTTGGGCGCTGAAGAATTGATGCTTTTGAACTGTGGTGTTGGAGAAGACTCTTGAGAATCCCTTGGACTCCACGGGGATCCAGCCAGTCCATCCTAAAGGATATCAGTCCTGGGTGTTCATTGGAAGGACTGATGTTGAAGCAGAAACTCCAAAACTTTGGCCACCTGATGCTAAGAGCTTACTCATTTGAAAAGACCCTGATGTTGGGAAAGATTGAAGGCAGGAGGATAAGGGGACGACAGAGGATGAGATGGTTGGATGGCATCACCAACTCAATGGACATGAGTTTGGGTAATCTCTGGGAGTTGGTGATGGACAGAGAGGTCTGGCATGCTGAGGTTCATGGGGTCGCAAAGAGTTGGACACGACTGAGCAACTGAACTGAACTGAACTGAACAGAAGTAGGGGAAATAAGAGACTCAACTCTTGGAGAGTACACGTTGAATCACTTTTCTGTGCTCCTGAAACTAGTACAACATTATAAATCAACTATACCCCAATATAAAATAAAAATTCTATTAAAAAATAAAAAAAATACGGATAACTATTAAAATAATTGAGAACTAATTTGGATACTGTTTCAATAAGGCCATGTAGATTTTTAAAAAGTATCATACTTAAGGTTATTATTTAACTTTTATATTGCTAAACAGACCTAATTTGAATGTATTAGGACCAATCAACGAACAAATCTTTTGTAGTTTTATGGGTTGATGTTTATCCACAAGAAACCACCATTAACATTTAGAAAATGGTTATATGGTTTAAAATTTGGTTTTGTTTTATGTGAGCACAAAAGTGTGAATTGTTTAGTAAATAAAATGTCATGAAAGAGCGCTAAATAAAAATATGAAATACTATTCCCCATCCTACTTTTCTAAAAAACAAAAAAAACTAATATCCATGCTCAATTCACACTTTCAGTAAAGTGACTTTAGTTTACCAGTGTATATTTCTATAATACGCTGGTTACATTTAATCACTTTTAGATTTGCTTTCTAATTCATCTTTGCTATTTGTTTGTGGATTTTCTCTCTAATGACGGATAATTTCTTCGACTTTGTTATATTTCAGTTTTTCTCATTTTGAAATATAAATAATAGTTTATTAGATTAAAAATATGTGGTCATCCTATGAAGACTATTTGGAAGTGCAAAATCTTTAAATGGCCAAGGAAAGCAGTAAATATTAGTATATCTGAGATGCTATAAATAGTAACAAAACAATCAGCTCTTCTATAACTCACAACTTCATAACTGATATACACAATGAAGTAACTGAGCCAATGGAAGTTTTGACAATTTAATATTTTCAATATAGCTTTGGTATTGGCATTTATTTTAATTGTTTCATCATTAAAGATGATTAAACATAATACCCATAATATATGCTACACATTTATTGAAATATTAATTATCCTAATGCCTATCACTATCTTCCATAGTATTACATTCTACAGCTAAATAATTAGCTTAATCTTGTGTAATAAGTTTTTTTAAAATAAATTTTTGGTCTCTCAAAACATATTTAATGTGTTATTATCTTTTGATATAAAACAATAAAAAGGAAATGGTGGATCGAGATAGAAGAGTGTTGAAAGTGAGTAAGTGTTGAAAATGTTGAAAGGCTTTAAATAGGAGCCTTTCTTCAGTCTCTTTCAAGTTTCAAATTATGATGCTTACATAATTCTGTTTTCAGTTGCTGTATGCATGTCTTTTAAGAAACAAGGCAATGTTTAATTAACTATTCTCTAACTTCTTAGTGCTACTGTGACGTGAAATTATTTTCAGTGAGGCCTCTCTTGAATCTCATGTTACCAGTTTCAAAGGGGGCTTTTTAGCTCTTGCCTTAATTATAGTCCAACTCTTATGAGAAGTTACCAGTCAGTTTAATCATTGTTCCTCTGTACATAGTAAGTCATTTCTATCTGGCAGCTTTAAAATATACATATATGTATAATATTTGTATCAATTCATTCATTTATTGTTAGATTTCAGAAATTATATTATTATGTGCCTAGGGAGACTTACTTCAGATTTACTGTGTCTGAATTTGGAATTTATACATTTCGCTTTCTTACCAAGTTTGGAGAGCATTGCACCTTTATTTCTTCATTTTTTCTTTATTTCTTCAATTTTTCTGTCATTTTCTTTCTCATCTTTTTTGAGAACTTGAATTGCTTACAGTGTCAGACTATTTAACTTTGTTCCATAAGTAATTATACTCTATTTAAAATGTGTTCTCTTATTCAGATCACATGTCTATTGATCTGTATTCAAATTCCATTAACTCTTTACTCTGCGGTCTCTAACCTGTCGTTAAAGCCCATTGATTGAATCTTTTATTTCAGATAGTGTATGTTTTTGGCTCTAAGTTTTCCATTTGGTCCTTTTTCATATTTCCTATTTCTTTGTAGATGTTTCTTATCTGTTTACTCATTATGAGCATATTTTTCTTTACTTTACTGAGCATCATTAAAAAAAGCCACTTTAAAGTCTTTGTTGAATAATTTAACCACAGAGGTAATTTTAGGGTTAACTGTTCTTTTCTTCAGGAAGACTTCCCTAAGCCTAAGTGGGCTGAGTTAGGTTCCTCTCTTTTCTCTAAGAGTTCAGGATATACCTCTTTTTTATACATTATATGAAATTAAAATAGTATGTGTATGTTTCCATGTTCTCAGCTAGATTGTAAACTATTTAAGGACAATAGCACTGTATTTTTCATCTATATTCCTCTCAATTTACAGCATAGTAATTGAAAAATAGTACATATTCAGTAGATGTTTGCTTAATTAAATGTAGTTCAGGGAGACTGTGGTTTATTATTCAGGTAGAACACACTGAAAATGAAGAACTGGGGTTTGGGCCTCAGTTTCATAATACAGAAACTACATTTGGTTAATATACCTAAAGTTGGCAAAGTTTGAGGAACTGATTTATGCTATCCAATTTATCATTATAAATTAATGCAGAAATTAAAGTTTACTGTTTGTTAAAATATAATAGTATAATAAATATACCTTTCTAATGATTAATGTATGTAATCAAAGTCTTCTTTCAGAATATATAATTTCTGGTATTATGGGTCTGGGAAATAAATATAATCAAATATTGTTTACTATAGTGAAATGAAGTTGGATATATATTAAGGATAATTAATTTAAGGTGAAAAGCCTCATAAATCATCCCTACCCCTCCACCTGGTGTGATCTGAACTCAAGTATACTCTCTACATGTTCTCCTTTGGACAGTTCTGGGTGAATATAGATACCCTTCGTTTTCAACTCACTCATTTTTTCCCCTCTAAAATCCTTGGAGACCATCTTTTAAACTATAATTCATTCTTTCCTTGGATAGATTACAAGTTTTAAAAATTGCAGTGTATTCGTAAATCTTTCTGAGTTTATACACTGGTTTTGTTTGAATTTCAGTAAAACTCAGTTTTTATGTAGTTTCTCTTTCCCTAAATTGATTTCAAGATAGTTAATTATTCTTATCCATTTATATTTACTGTAATTAGCTTAGCCCTACAGCTAACATTGTTTTATACTTCTGCAGACATTTTCCTTTAGTCCTTAAAAAGTTACATAAGTTCTTAACTAAGTGATAAACAACTTGCAGTTATATATTCAGGCTTCCATACATCCATTCTTCTATCTAAAATCCAGCCCATTATATATTAAGAGCCAGTAAATTTTCTAGGTGAACCAAGAAGTTACAGCCCCTGCCCACACAGTGCTTCTTGAAGTCTAATAAAGAAAGCTGTTACTAAAAAAATTAGCAAAATAGAAGTGTAGTGACTGTTATAAGAAAAAGTTCAGGGACATTGAAAACACATTAGATAAATGAACAAAACAAAAAATCATGGAAGTTTTCTTGAGAAAGTAGTATTAACTTGAATAATGTGAATAGCTGGAGTTAGCTATAAGAAGGGACTGGTAGGAGGAGATAGAGACATTTTTTTAAAAACAGAAAGGAATTCAGTTTATTTGGTGCAGAATATAAAGAGAATGATGGGAGATAAAATCAAAGAGAAGACCAAGTAGAGATATCTCTCTGAAGGATTCCTAAAAAAATGTTTTTTTAGAACTTTATCATCATTAAACAGTAATTATTAATTTTTGATGCACATGATTTTAAAAAGAGCTAGAAAGGGGTGTAATCCAACTATCCAAATAACATCTGTTGATATTAAAGAGAACTAATGAAGCTACAAGTGTCTATTAAGAAAATTTCACATGATACAAAGGCAATCAAAAATGACAGCTTCCATTCTCAATTTATTCAAACTCTCTAAATTTAAACACCACTTAAAGTTTTGTTGAGTTTCTTACAGGGTGAGGAATTGAAATATTTATCTAATTATCTATCTATATTTACCGTTATATATTATCCTATTCTACTCAATACCAGTGTGCATTTATATTTAGTATATTATAATATATTTTAGATATTGCCTATATTAACACTCAGAATCATCTAATTCTTGTTAACAGGTCATATATTACCCCATCATATGAATGTGCCAATAATTTATTGCCTCTCCATTTCAGACCTATTCTTCTACACTTCTTAATGATGCTAGGCTTGGAACTCCACAAACCATGTTTTCTTTTCCACGTGCTGCCCCACCACTTTCCCTGACTCTGCCAATGGGGGTAGTAGAAGCAGAACAGAAGGCTGGAGGATGAAGCGACCTCCCTGTGTTCTTTCTATTGCTATTTCCTTCTATTCCTATTCCTATTTGCTTTCTGTTCCGTCTCTCTCTCCAGCATCACTTCTGTCTTTTGATAGTAACAGTTAATTTCAGTAGCAGCAGTTGAGTTCACAATTTTCAGTTTGCCAGCACATCCAGAACCGACCCATTTCTACCCACTTAGAGACATAAATACAACCTCAGACAGGTACTTCTTAGAAATTCAGGAAGGATCGCATTATAATTTTGTGGGCTCTGGGCCCTTATGCCTTTGGAGATTGCTTCTACCATTAACAACTTTTTAAAGCTATATTTTCTGATGGCATTAATAAAGAAAAATATAGTACTGTTATTTATAAAAAATATTGCCATTAACCTAAAAATTCACTCTTATTTTAAAACAAATCAAAACATTTTCACGGTTCCCTGAAAGTATTTTGGGTCTAGGCACTGTGCCTACATTGCCTAAGGGAAATGTGGCCATAGTTCTGTGTCTCAGATCTACAAGGTTCTTCCTCCTAGCTTAGAAGCACCAGTATCAACCCAAAGGTGCTTCCTCCTCAGAGCTCTAAGCCTCAGCTCCATGGATGCCCTTCCTCCAGTTTGTTTTAAGAATTCTGATCTCTGTTGGCAGAGAGCTCCTCTGTTGGCTTACAGATAACCACCCTTTTGCTATGTCTTCACGCTGGTTCCTCTGTCCGTGTTGTCTGTGTCCTAACCCCTTTTAACAAGGAAACCAGTTATATTGGTTTAGGGCCCACCCTAATGATCCCATTTTAGCTTAACTAGCCCTTAAAATTTCCTATTGTCACATTCTGAGGTACTGGTGGTTAAGGTGTCAATATGTGAATTTTAGAGGGGGACACAATTCAACTCATAAAAAGTAGACTTGTCAACACTTATTAAACCGGAATACTGATAGGTACTTTTGTTATTTTTATGTTTAGCTATTACAAACATATTTTAATGAACATTTTTGAATACACATTTGAATAAATTCTTATAAGTGTAGCTTTTGCATTAATTTCTTAGGAGTGAAAGAGTAGGGTACCTTCATTTTTAATTTATAGTTTTCATAACTATTGCCTTGTTGTTTTCCTTAAAATTTCATGTTCTTGCTCAAAATATATGGGTTTGCAAGCATTATCATCAAACTCTACATTTTGCTGATCTGATGTGTGAAATATGGTTGTACATTTGTTTTGATTCTCATTTCTCTAATTATGAGCCAGGATATGCATTTGTGTTATATGTTTATTGTCTATTTAGATTTATTCTGAAGACTGCCTGTTTATATGTTTTGCTGGTTTTCCATTGAGAGTTTGCTTTTTCTAACTGATTTTTATGTCATAAATATCTGATTTCTTTGGCCATCCTCATATTTTCACATCAATTAGTTAATCTGTCATTATCTTTGGGTCTCAAGTTAGAAATAACCTTCAACATAAATTTTCCTGTAGTCTCTCCTACAAAAAGCTTGGATCAGGAAACCTCTCCTAAACAATGGGCTTATTTATCCATATTTAGAGCTTATCAAACCTTTTTATACAGAATTGAAATTGCTTTTTATTCTCTTGTCTTTCCACTGGGTTATAATTTTAAGATCAGAGATCTTGATTTGTTTATTGAAGCAGCCCAGGTAATTAACAGTGTCTGAATTTAAAAAGTATTTAATAGAATTTTTTTTTCTTTTTTTGGCTGGAGGAAGGAAGGAAGGGGAAACAGTGAAAGTTCATATTAAGCCATAATCCTTATGGTTTTGAATTTGGAAACCATTGATTCAAAAGTATTTGGAGATAGTCAGTTAGCACTTTTCATATGTATAACTCCAGTTCTTGAATTTAGCAGGCAAAGTTAATACACTGGTGGTGAGCAAAATGTAGTAGTTTCCATCATAATGTGGGTCGTTTTTTGCTCAGAATTTTAAAAAGTATTTTGATTATTTTTAAGATGGAGTCCATCCATGTTCCTCAAGGATATTTCATAATAGAGATTTGTTTACCTTCTCTTGTCAACAGAGACAATTCTGCATAGCACTTAAAAGCTTGGTTTTGGTCTTATTTCTACAATTTCTAGCTTTGTGAGCCTGTCCATGTTATTTAAAAGGTCTGGTCCCTAGTCTTGCCATCTGTAAAGTGAGGATGATATTATTATCTGCTGCATAGCATTGCTGAGAGAATGAGAAGAGATACCATCTATTAAACACTTGTAAAGCATCTGCCTACAATGCAGGAGACCTGGGTTCAATCCTGGGTCAGGAAGATCCTCTGGAGAGGGAAATGGCAACCCACTCCAGTACTCTTGCCTGGAAAATCCCATCGACGGGGGATCATGGTAGGCTATAGCCTACAATGGGATCACAAAGAGTTGGACACAACTGAGCGACTTCACTTTCACTTTTCACAGTGCAAATAAGACACTAGATATCATTATTATTAATACTGTTTTCCTTTCTTAGGAAGTTGGAGCTTCCTCAGAGTGCCGTGAATTGAAATATTTTCACTGACCTATTGCTTTTCAGGGATGGAAAGATAATGTATAATTTGATTGCTATGGATTAGTATTGACTACAATAGGCAGTTACTGTGTGAATAAGAAACCTACCTATCAGTTTGTGATGGAACAGAGTTTAAGCTGTTATGTGTATGATCTCTGCCCTTATGCATCTGCATGTACTCTTATATACATATGTGCATAATTGGCTTAGTAACCCCAGGAAATTATGGTAGTTGAGACAGTTGTTTTCCCCCACTAAATATTCCTAAAATTTTGTTTTATATTTTATTTCTTTCCCCTTCTAAGATGGTCCTGATATTCATTTTAACTTTGTTTAAGCTATATAAAAAGATTTGTGAAATGTGATACTCATGGAACTGTGCCGTAAGCCACCGTAGGATTGATTCTGGCTAAGTAGAAAAATGAAAGCAGAATTCTTAATTTGTTCTAGTGATGCTTGATTATTCTGGAGTCTATGTGAAATGGAATACAATTTTTCGTGGTCAGTTTTGTAGTTGAAAGAAGAGGCAGCTGCCTCAATGCTGAGATTTCAGAAGGTCCCAGAAGTGCCATTTCTCGGTATCTTTTCATAATCTGAATTTGATGTCTATTTTGGGTGGGTAAATCTTTGCATTTTTCACAGGTGACTCCAAGAAATTCAAGCACTGTGGAAAGAATAAGCCATTCTTATTTATTATCTTTTGGAAGTAGTTGCTTTCCTATTATTTTCTAATATAAAGGCTAATCTGGTTATACCTGTCAAACAAACAGGTGAAGACCTAAGACTTTCAGAAGCCCATGTTTGGTACTCTAGGAGAGGGACTTAAGGAAGTAAAGTTGTTAAATATACATAGATAGATATCTATATCCACATCTGTATCTATCTATCTATCTATATGTGTGTATATATATGTATGTATGTATGTATCTATATGCCAATGCCAGATATGAGAATAAGATAATTCAACCTAATGTTTTAATTTTGAACCAACCGACTATTCTTCTACTGCCTAGAGAGGAAAATAGATTTTATAACATATATCAATTTGTACATTTTCAAGTCTCAAATGCATTTTATTCCACTTATATTTGCTAATATGATTGTTCCAGAGTTAAAGTGAAAAGTGAAAGTGAAGTTGTTCAGTCGTGTCCAACTCTTTGTGGCCCCGTGGACTGTAGCCTACCATGATCCTCCATCGATGGGATTTTCCAGCCAAGAGTACTGGAGTGGGTTGCCATTTCTTTCTCCAGAGGATCTTCCTGACCCAGGGATCGAACCCAAGTCTCCTGCATTGTAGGCAGATGCTTTACCATCTGAGCCACCAGGGAAGTCCTTTTTGTGAGTTCAGCTGAATTCACTTCAATCCCTCAGTTGTGTACAACTCTTTGCGACCCCATGGACTGCAGTACGCCAGGCCTCCCTGTCCATCACCAACTCCCAGAGTCTACCCAAACCCATGTCCATCGAGTCTGTGATGCCATCCAACAATCTCATCATCTGTCGTCCCCTTCTCCTCCTGCCTTCAATCTTTCCCAGCATCAGGGTCTTTTCAGATGAGTCAGTTCTTTGCATCAGGTGACCAAAGTGTTGGAGTTTTAGCTTCAGCATCAGTCCTTCTAAAGAACACTCAGGGCTGATCTTCTTTAGGATGGACTGGCTGGATCTCCTTGCAGTCCAAGGGACTCTCAACAGTCTTCTCCAACACCAGAGTTCAAAAGCATCAATTCTTCTGCGCTCAGCTTTCTTTATAGTCCAACTCTCACATCCACACATGACTACTGGAAAAACCATAGCCTTGACTAAATGAACCTTTGTTGGCAAAGTAATGTCTCTGCTTTTTAATATACTGTCTAGGTTGGTCATAACTTTCCTTCCAAGGAGTAAATGTCTTTTAATTTCATGGCTGCAATCACCATCTACAGTAATTTTGGAGCCCCCAAAAATAAAGTCTGCCACTGTTTCCACTGTTTCCCCATCTATTTCCCATAAAGTGATGGGACTGGATGCCATGATCTTAGTTTTATGAATGTTGAGCTTTAAGCCAACATTTTCTCTCACTTCTTTCATTTTCATCAAGAGGCTCTTTAGTTCTTCTTCACTTTCTGCCATAAGGGTGGTGTCATCGGCATATATGAGGTTATTGATATTTCTCTCGGCAATCTTGATTCCAGCTTGTGCTTCATCCAGCCCAGCATTTCTCATGATGTACTCTGCATATAAGTTAAATAAGCACGGGGACAATATACAGCCTTGACATACCCCTTTCCCTATTTGGAACCAGTCTATTGTTCCATGTCCAGTTCTAACCGTTGCTTCTTGACCTACATACAGATTTCTCAAAAGGCAGGTCAGGTGGTCTGGTATTCCCATCTCTTTTAGAATTGTCCAGAGTTTGTTGTGATCCACACAGTCAAAGGCTTTGGCATAGTCAATAAAGCAGAAATAGATGTTTTTCTGGAACTGTCTTGCTTTTTGATGATCCAGTGGATGTTGGATATTTGATCTCTGGTTCCTCTGCCTTTTCTAAATCTGGCTTGAACGTCTGGAAGTTCATGATGCACATGTTGTTGAAGACTCGCTTGTAGAATTTTGAGCATTACTTTGCTGGTATGTGAAATGAGTGCAATTGTGCAATAGTTTGAGTATTCTTTGGCATTGCCTTTCTTTGGGACTGGAATGCAAACTGACCTTTTCCAGTCCTGTGGCCACTGCTGAGTTTTCTAAATTTGCTGGCATATTGAGTGCAGCACTTTCACAGCATCATCTTTTAGGATTTGAAATAGCTCAACTGGAATTCCATCACCTCCACTAGCTTTCCTCGTAGTGATGCTTCCTAAGGCCCACTTGACTTCACATTCCAGGATGTCTGGCTCTAGGTGAGTGATCACACCATTGTGATTATCTGGGTCATGAAGACCTTTTTTGTACAGTTCTTCTGTGTATTCTTGTCTCCTCTTCTTAATATCTTCTGCTTCTGTTAGGTCCCTACCATTTCTGTCCCTTATTGAGCCCATCTTTGCATGAAATATTCCCTTGGTATCTCTAATTTTCTTGAAGAGATCTCTAGTTTTCCCCATTCTATTGTTTTCCTCTATTTCTTGTATTGATCACTGAGGAAGGCTTTCTTATCTCTCCTTGCTATTCTTTGGAACTCTGCATTCAAATGGGTATATCTTTCCTTTTCTCCTTTGCTTTTCACTTCTCTTCTTTTCGCATCTATTGTAAGGCCTCCTGAGACAGCCATTTGCTTTTTTGCATTTCTTTTTTTGGGGCATGGTCTTGATCTCTGTCTCCTGTACAATGTAATGGACCTCTGTCTATAGTTCTTTCAGGCACTCTGTCTATTAGATCTAGTCCCTTAATTCTGTTTCTCACTTCCACTGTATAATCGTAAGGGATTTGATTTAGGTCGTTCCTGAATGGTCTAGTGGTTTTCCCTACTTTCTTCAATTTAAGTCTGAATTTGGCAATAAGGAGATCATGATCTGAGCCACAGTCAGCTCTTGGTCTTGTTTCCATTGACTGTATAGAGCTTCTCCATCTTTGGCTGCAAAGAATATAATCAATCTGATTTCAGTGTTGACCATCTGGTGATGTCCATGTATAAAGTCTTCTCTTGTGTTGTTGGAACAGGGTGTTTGCTATGCCCAGTGCATTCTCTTGGCAAAACTCTTTGAGCCCTTTGCTCTGCTTCATTCCGTACTCCAAGGCAAAATTTGCCTGTTATTCCAGGTGTTTCTTGACTTCCTACTTTTGCATTCCAGTCCTCTATCATGAAAAGGACATATTTTTGGTGTGTTAGTTCTAGAAGGTCTTGTAGATCTTCATAGAGCCATTCAACTTCAGCTCTTCAGCATTACTGGTTGGGACATAGACTTGGATTACCGTGATATTGAATGGTTTGCCTTGGAAATGAACAGAGATCATTCTGTCTTTTTTGAGATTGCATCCAAGCACTGCATTTTGGACTCTTTGACTATGATTGCTATTCCATTTCTTCTAAGGGATTCTTGCCCACAGTAGTATATATAATGGTCCTCTGAGTTAAATTCACCCATTCCAGTCCATTTTAGTTCATTGATTCCTGAAATGTCAACGTTCACTCTTGCCATCTCCTGTGTGACCACTTCTAATTTGCCTTGATTCATGTTATAATTATAAAAGTTTCTAGCTTTTTTGTTACGACTTTATAAGTTTTCTAAAAGTGTTAGCTACATATTTGCTTATTAAGTAAGAAAAAATAAGAATACACCCATTAGATTTCTACCTACACAAGGAATTGCCCTGTAGCTGCCTAATTCCCGAGATCAATCATGAAGTAATCTGTACTCTAGAGAAATTGGAATGGGACAATATACAATTATTCAAACTCAGTGCAAATGACTGGATTTCAACCACAGTGTCAATATGATCAGAAGGAGAGTTGGTAAAATGCAAAATAGATGTTACTTCAATGATTTTAGCTTAGCAAAATAAACCCTAAGAGAAAAACCAGATCATTTCAAACTTCAATTTAAAGAGAGAAAAGTCAAAACCTTTTACCAAACTTCATACAGAAATGAGTCAGAAAGTTTCCACTCAGTTCAGTAAACATTTGTTCTGTCTGTACTGTCTATCTACCAGATACAACAACATGCTGAAGATACATACAGTAAATCAAAGATTATGGAGAAAGTGTTTTATATAAATGAGCATGTCCAGAAGGTTGTAAGAGAAAATTATTGGAGGTTTACTCTGCAAGGTAAGGTTATGGGCAATGATTCTTCTCATTTTGCTTGTCTATTCTCAAGTTTGTACTATGATGTGTGTGTTATGTATGTGTGTTCCTTATGTGACTTGTATGACTTTGCTGTCCACATTTGAGCCTCATCCTCCTTTGCAACCTTTGTTTATGCTTCTTCTGTCTACAATTCTTCTGCACCACTAAGTAAGAGCATGTGTGTGGGGAGAGGGAATTTTATACAGCAGGTTTTTACCCCATTTCCTGTCCCTGTCCAATGCCCAACCACTGCCCATCTAAATACTACCTATTTCTAGCATTCCCACATCCTCTGTAACCTTCTCTGACCCTGAATTCTTAAATAGTTGTCTCTTTCAATGATGGGCATTTTGTGATAAGATGTGTAATACTGTTATTTGACTTAATGCCTCACTCTATACGGTACTTTACATTTCAAAGCAATTACACACACATTATCTTAATTCCTTCTGTGAGGTAGTCTGGGTAGATATGGTCTCTAATTTTAGTGTGCAGAGAAAAAAAGGATTATGTGACTTGCTTAAGTTTCTAAGTGCAGACTAAGAATAGTGCTTTTGACTCTTTTTTAAAAAGTTTTGTTTAATGTTGTTTTAGTTTCAGGTGTACAGCAAAGTGATTCAGATATATATATATATATGTATGTATATATATGTGTGTGTATATATATATATATACACACACATATCCATTTTTTTTCAGATTCTTTTCCCATTTAGAGTATTGCAGAATACTGAATAGAGCTCCCTGTACTATACAGTAGGTTCTTGTCAATTATTTATATTTTATATATGTTTGTATTTATTTAAGAGATAAGCAGGACATTTGGAAAAAAAAAATCAGCATCTAGAAAGAGAGGACAACACTTTAATTTACCTGGAAGAGGAAGTTTACTAGAAGAATGACTGATTGATTGAGTAGGGTAGAAAGACAAAACTCTCATGGACTAGGAGAAAAGATCACAGAGGAAGAGAATGGTGTCATGAAATGTGATTTGGGGCTCTTTCTGTTTTTTTTTTATATTTCTGACATGAGTGGTGAAGAGAAGAATTTCATAGAAACAAGGTGAGATTCAAGGTTTGCAAGATACTGATGAGTTGACATTTCTGATCATTGGTTCTTTCCAAAGTGTATAACATCCTAGCTAGGTAATCTAAGACTAGTAAAATTTCATTGTGCGCTTTGATGTTTCTGGCTGAGATAGTTGGAATGAGGATCAGGGTGAACCCCTCACAAACTGAGGGTAGGCAATAAGTATCCAGGGGAAAGTGAAAGTTCTTCTTGTAGCAAAAGACTACAATGAAGCAAACAACGATGATGATGAACTAGGATGCTAATGGGTAAAATAAACATATTGTACAATTGCTTCAATTTTTGTATATCATCTTCAAAAATACTCAAAATATTAGGTCTTTTGCCCACTTTAAAATTTTTATTTATTTATTTATTTCGGTCATGCCATGAGGCATGTGGGATCTTAGTTCCCTGACTAGAGATTGAGCTATTTGAGATTGGGTTTTCTTTTATTGTTAAATTTTAAGAATTCTTTACAGATTCTTGATACAAGTTGCTTTTGAAATATTTGATTTGCAATATTTTCTTTTATTTTGTGGGTTTTCTTTTGCATATCTTGCTGGCATCATTTGAAGCACTATAGTTATTCATTTTAATGAGGTTGAATTTTTCTAACTTTTTACTTCATTGCTTGTGTTTTTGGTGTCATATCTAAGAAACCAATTGGTTATGAGTTTTCTGATGTGTAAACTTGGTTATGATATAGTTCCCAGTTATTCAGTTAACACTAATCTAGATGTTAATGTGAAGTCATTTTGCTGATGTAATTAAAGTTCCTAAGCTTTAAGTAGGGGAAACTATTCATTTGGAAGACATGTAGAGCAGGGCTGAAGCTTCCATAGAGAGAAGTAATTATGGATGACAGTTTGGGCCTGTGCTGGTAGAGTTTCATTTTGCTCTTGCTCTTCCCTTCCTGATTGCCTCCCCTATGAATTCAGATACATGTTACCAGCCCCAATCATTGTGTAAGGCAATTCTTTTTAAAAAAAATAAAAAAGACATCAACATTTGTATCTATATCTTGATATATATATAGATATAGATATAGATGTGCAATTGTATGTGTGTAGTAGATAGACATTTCTATTGCTTCTGCTTCTCGTTGAACCTTGAGTAATATGAATATGGCATTTAATCTTATCATCATAGGATAGTGCTTCCATATCAATAAATTTTCCTTTTTCCAGTTTTATATCCTGCACCACTCCCTATCCCCCGCCCCCCAGCCTCTCAGAATCTATTCCTATGTATATTTTCTCCATTTTTGCTGGGATATGCTGGTTAGGTCCTAGAGGTCTTTTATCTTTTCTCCCTCTCCCCCTTCCTTGCCTTCTCCTCCCTTGTCTTGCAATATAAATACCTTTGTATGATTATTAAGCAAGAAGGAACACACTACTTTATCAGCAAGGAGAGACCACTTTTGCAGGGAAGCCTGGGAATTCAAGATTTTTGAGTACATTAACCAGGATAGTTCCCTCCTAACTCTCAGATCAGAACCTGGATTATGGTGACCAGATTTTCATCTTCTCTGGGGCTCTGCTATTCTTCCACACTAGTTATGGGTTTAATACTCACCCTTTCCGCCTTTCAACTGTAGTTGATTTTCTCTTTACATTCTGTCAAAAATATTTCCTAAATTTTGTGTGTTTTTTTTTTTTTTTAAGTTGGTAATCAGTCAAACTCAAATTTTCATTAGTCTGTTCAGTTAATTGGCGATTTCCATAAAGAGCCATGCAAAGACATAGTCCTAAACCTCTCAGTTACATGAGCTAGTGTACCAACTAGTGCACTTCCTTCTACCATTATTTCATCCCAGTTATCATCTGTAATAATTTTAACAGCTGTCCCACTATAGTATGCCACATTAGCTATCAATGTCTATCAGTGTCAGGGTTCTCATCTCCAGCCTGCTAGTAGATGATTCAGATCCAAAATCCCATTTTAGATTTTGTTTGTAAGGACCACAACAAACCCAAATTATCTTAGACTGGATACTTAAAACAGACTCTGAAGCAGAGATTTGTGTTGGGAAAACTTTCTGGAACAACGCCAGTAAAGGAGTAAGAAATAAGATAGAGCAATGAGAGAAGCTGAGCTGCATTAGACAAAGGCCTCAAATGTGTCTGTAGGGAGCACTATAGCTGGGGCAACATTTTAGAGTTGTTCTGAATTTTATCCCATATTTTAATGGGGCTTGGCCTCATTAGGCCATTATCAACCATGGTTTGGATAGGGGCTGTCTCTAAAGAGGATTTTCAATTTTGGACAAGGCTATTGCTTTCATTAGAAAGCAATTTCTGGGGAAGGACTTGGCTATGAACAACCAGCAGTTAATACTCCTAGAGGCTAAAGGAATGAGTGCCTTTCCTGAATGAAGAGGGAGAAGATTCGGGCAGCACACCACAGCATCTGCTCCAACACACCATCATCCACCCAACCTTCAGGCTCAAAACCTGGATTCTTTCCTCTCACATCCCACATCCAGTCCATCAGAGAGTTGGTTTGATGACCTGAATTTGTTTTACCTATCACCATTTCCACTGCAAAAATCCACATGCTATGTATCGTTTTCCTTTATCTGGACAATAGTCCTCCAGTGGTTTTCCCTGGGTAGCCTCTTACCATTCTATACTCCATTTTCTTCAAAGCAGAGTGATCTTCTGAAAACATAAAGCATATATCATATTTTAAAACCTTCCAGTTGTTTCCTGTTGCAAGTAACATAAAACTAATGCTATTCATCATGGCCTGCTCTAGCAATAACAGTTGCCATGCTTTGAGTCCAGAACCTGCTGATTCATTACATTCATTACTTCATACAATCCTCACAATAGCCCTCACAAATGCTTATTGTCACTACTTTACAGATAAAGAGATTATGTCTTAATGAGGTTGAGTAGCCCAAGGTCATACAGCTGGGAAGTAGTGGGGTCTGGATTTGAACCCAGTACTGTTCAATTCCAAAGCCCTATTGTACCTGTTCTTAAATTGTCTATTGATGTAAAAATTCCAAGCTCTTGCCCTCAGTTTATTTATTTATTTATTTATTTATTTATTTATTTTTATTTTTATTTTAGTTGGGGGCTAATTACTTTACAATATTGTAGTAGTTTTTGCCATACATCGACATGAATCAGCCATGGATTCACATGTGCTCCCCCTCCCAAACCCTCCTCCCACCTCCCTCCCCCTCCCATCCCTCAGTGTCATCCCAACGCTCCATCCCTGAGCATCCGTCCCATGCATAGTACATGGAATGGTGTTCTGCTTCACATATGACAATATACATGTTTCAATGTTACTGTCCCAGAACGTCCAACCCTCACCTTCTCCCTCAGAGTCCACAGGACTGTTCTATGCATCTGTGTCTCTTATTCTGTCTCACATATAGGGTTACCATTACCATCTTTCAAATTCCATATACATGCATTAGTATACTGTATTGGTGCTTTTCTTTCTGGCTCACTTCACTCTGTATAATGGGCTCCAGTTTCATCCATCTCAATAGAACGGCTTCAAATGTATTCTTTTTAATGGCTGAGTAACATTCCATTGTGTATATGTACCACAGCTTCCTTATCCATTCGTCTGCCGATGGACATCTAGGTTGCTTCCATGTCCTGGCTATTGTAAACAGTGCTGCGATGAACATTGGGGTACACGCGTCTCTTTCAATTCTGGTTTCCTCGGTGTATATGCCTAGCAGTGGGATTGCTGGGTCATATGGCAGTTCTATTCCCAGTTTTTTAAGGAATCTCCACACTGTTCTCCATAGTGGCTGTACTAGTTTGCATTCCCACCAACAGTGTAAGAGGGTTCCCTTTTCTCCACACCCTCTCCAGCATTTATTGCTTGTAGACTTTTGGATAGCGGCCATTCTGACTGGTGTGTAATGGTACCTCATTGTGGTTTTGATTTGCATTTCTCTAATAATGAGTGATGTTGAGCATCTTTTCATGTGTTTGTTAGCCATCTGTATGTCTTCTTTGGAGAAATGTCTGTTTAGTTCTTTGGCCCATTTTTTGATTGGGTCGTTTATTTTTCTGGAATTCAGCTGCAGGAGTTGCTTGTATATTTTTGAGATTAATTGTTTGTCTGTTGCTTCGTTTGCTATTATTTTCTCCCATTCTGAAGGCTGTCTTTTCACCTTGCTTATAGTTTCCTTTGTTGTGCAAAAGCTTTTAATTTTGATTAGGTCCCATTTGTTTATTTTTGCTTTTATTTCCAATATTCTGGGGGTGGGTCATGGAGGATCCTGCTGTGATTTATGTCGGAGAGTGTTTTGCCTATGTTTTCCTCTAGGAGTTTTATAGTTTCTGGTCTTACATTTAGATCTTTAATCCATTTTGAGTTTATTTTTGTGTATGGTGTTAGGAAGTGTTCTAGTTTCATTCTTTTACAAGTGGTTGACCAGTTTTCCCAGCACCACTTGTTAAAGAGATTGTCTTTTCTCCATTGTATACTCTTGCCTCCTTTGTCGAAGATAAGGTGCCCATAGGTGCGTGGGTTTATCTCTGGGCTTTCTATTTTGTTCCATTGATCTATATTTCTATCCTTGTGCCAGTACCACACTGTCTTGATGACTGTGGCTTTGTAGTAGAGCTTGAAGTCAGGCAGGTTGATTCCTCCAGTTCCATTCTTCTTTCTCAAGATTGCTTTGGCTATTCGAGGTTTCTTATACTTCCATACAAATTGTGAAATGATTTGTTCTAGTTTCTGTGAAAAATATCATTGGTAGTTTGATAGGGATTGCATTGAATCTGTAGATTGCTTTGGGTAGTATACTCATTTTCACTATATTAATTCTTCCAATCCATGAACACGGTATATTTCTCCATCTGTTTGTGTCCTCTTTGATTTCTTTCATCAGTGTTTTATAGTTTTCTATATATAAGTCTTTTGTTTCTTTAGGTAGAAATATTCCTAAGTATTTTATTCTTTTTGTTGCAATGGTGAATGGTATTGTTTCCTTAATTTCTCTTTCTGTTTTCTCATTATTGGTGTATAGGAATGCAAGGGATTTCTGTGTGTTAATTTTGTATCCTGCAACTTTACTATATTCATTGATTAGCTCTAGTAGTTTTCTGGTAGAATCTTTAGGGTTTTCTATGTAGAGGATCATGTCATCTGCAAACAGTGAGAGTTTTACTTCTTTTTTTCCTATCTGTATTCCTTTTATTTCTTTTTCCGCTCTGATTGCTGTGGCCAAAACTTCCAAAACTATGTTGAATAGTAGTGGTGAAAGTGGGCATCCTTGCCTTGTTCCTGACTTTAGGGGAAATGCTTTCAGTTTTTCACCATTGAGGATAATGTTTGCTGTGGGTTTGTCATATATAGCTTTTATTATGTTGAGGTATGTTCCTTCTATTCCTGCTTTCTGGAGAGTTTTTATCATAAATGGATGTTGAATTTTGTCAAAGGCTTTTTCTGCATCTATTGAGATAATCATATTGTTCTTATCTTTCAATTTGTTAATGTGGTGAATTACATTGATTGATTTGCGGATGTTAAAGAAACCTTGCATTCCTGGGATAAAGCCCACTTGGTCATGATGTATGATCTTTTTAATATGATGTTGGATTCTGTTTGCTAGAATTTTATTAAGGATTTTTGCATCTATGTTCATCAGTGATATTGGCCTGTAGTTTTCTTTTTTTTGTGACATCTTTGTCTGGTTTTGGAATTAGGGTGATGGTGGCCTCATAGAATGAGTTTGGAAGTTTACCATCTTCTGCAATTCTCTGGAAGAGTTTGAGTAGGATAGGTGTTAGCTCTTCTCTAAATTTTTGGTAGAATTCCGCTGTGAAGCCGTCTGGTCCTGGGCTTTTGTTTGCTGGAAGATTTCTGATTACAGTTTCGATTTCCGTGCTTGTGATGGGTCTGTTAAGATCTTCTATTTCTTCCTGGTTCAATTTTGGAAAGTTATACTTTTCTAAGAATTTGTCCATTTCTTCCAAGTTGTCCATTTTATTGGCATATAGCTGTTGGTAGTAGTCTCTTATGATCCTTTGTATTTCTGTGTAGTCTGTTGTGATCTCTCCATTTTCATTTCTAATTTTGTTGATCTGATTCTTCTCCCTTTGTTTCTTGATGAGTCTGGCTAATGGCTTGTCAATTTTGTTTATCTTCTCGAAAAACCAACTTTTAGTTTTGTTGATTTTTGCTATGGTCTCTTTTGTTTCTTTTGCATTTATTTCTGCCCTAATTTTTAAGATTTCTTTCCTTCTACTAACCCTGGGGTTCTTCATTTCTTCCTTCTCTAGTTGCTTTAGGTGTAGAGTTAGTTTATTTATTTGAGTTTTTTCTTGTTTCTTGAGGTACGCCTGTATTGCTATGAACCTTCCCCTTAGCATTGCTTTTACAGTGTCCCATAGGTTTTGGGTTGTTGTGTTTTCATTTTCATTCGTTTCTATGCATATTTTGATTTCTTTTTTGATTTCTTCTGTGATTTGTTGGTTATTCAGAAGCGTGTTGTTTAGCCTCCATATGTTGGAATTTTTAATAGTTTTTTTTCCTGTAATTGAGGTCTAATCTTACTGCATTGTGGTCAGAGAAGATGGCTGGGATGATTTCAATTTTTTGGAATTTACCAAGGCTAGATTTATGGCCCAGGATGTGATCTATCCTGGAGAAAGTTCCATGTGCACTTGAGAGAAAAAGGTGAAATTGCTTGTTTTGGGGTGGAAAGTCCTGAAAATATCGATTAAATCTAATTTGTCTATAGTATCATTTAAAGTTTGTGTTTCCTTGTTAATTTTCTGTTTTGTTGATCTATCCATAGGTGTGAGTGGAGTGTTAAAGTCTCCCACTATTATTGTGTTATTGTTAACTTCCCCTTTCATACTTGTTAGTATTTGCCTTATATATTGTGGTGCTCCTATGTTGGGTGCATATATATTTATAATTGTTACATCTTCTTCTTGGATTGACCCTTTGATCATTATGTAGTGTCCTTCTTTGTCCCTTTTCACAGCCTTTATTTTAAAGTCTATTTTATCTGAAATGAGTATTGCGACTCCTGCTTTCTTTTGGTCTCCATTTGCATGAAATATATTTTTTCCATCCCTTCACTTTCAGTCTGTATGTGTCCCTAGTTTTGAGGTGGGTCTCTTGTAGACAGCATATGTAGGGGTCTTGTTTTTGTATCCACTCAGCCACTCTTTGTCTTTTGGTTGGGGCATTCAACCCATTTACATTTAAGGTAATTATTGATAAGTATGGTCCCGTTGCCATTTACTTTGTAGTTTTAAGTTCGTGTTTAAACATCCTTTCTGTGTTTCCTGTTTAGAGAAGATCCTTTAGCATTTGTTGGAGAGCTGGTTTGGTGGTGCTGAATTCCCTCAGTTCTTGCTTGTCTGTAAAGCTTTTGAATTCTCCTTCATATCTGAATGAGATCCTTGCCGGGTACAGTAATCTGGGTTGTAGATTTTTCTCTTTCATTACTTTAAGTATGTCCTGCCATTCCCTTCTAGCCTGAAGAGTTTCTATTGAAAGATCAGCTGTTATCCTTATGGGGATCCCCTTGTGTGTTATTTGTTGTTTTTCCCTTGCTGCTTTTAATATTTGTTCTTTGTGTTTGATCTTTGTTAATTTGATTAATATGTGTCTTGGGGTGTTTCGCCTTGGGTTTATCCTGTTTGGGACTCTCTGGGTTTTCTTGGACTTCTGTGACTATTTCCTTCCTCATTTTAGGGAAATTTTCAACTATTATCTCCTCGAGTATCTTTTCATGGCCTTTCCTTTTATCTTCTTCTTCTGGGACTCCTATGATTCGAATGTTGGGGCGTTTCATATTGTCCCAGAGGTCCCTGAGGTTTTCCTCATTTCTTTTGATTCTTTTTTCTTTTTTCCTCTCTGCTTCGTTTATTTCCACCATTCTATCTTCTACCTCACTTATCCTATCTTCTGCCTCTGTTATTCTACTGTTGGTTCCCTCCAGCGTGTCTTTTATCTCCTTTATTTCATTATTCAAAATATATTGACTCCTTTTTATTTCTTCTAGGTCCTTGGTAAACATTTCTTGCGTCTTCTCAATCCTTGTCTCCAGGCTATTTATCTGTAACTCCATTTTATTTTCAATATTTTGGATCATTTTTTACTATCATTATCCTAAATTTTTTTTCAGATAGATTCCCCATCTCCTCCTCTTTTGTTTGGTTTGGTGGGCATTTCTCATTTTCCTTTACTTGTTGAGTATTTCTCTGCCTTTTCATCTTGTTTAGATTGCTGTGTTAGGCGTGGCCTTTCTGTATTCTGGTAGTTTGAAGTTCCTCTTTATTGTGGAGGTTCCTCACTGTGGGTGGGGTTGGATGGGTGGCTTGTCAAGGTTTCCTGGTTGGAGGAGCTTGTGTCGGTGTTCTGGTGGGTGGAGCTGGATTTCTTCTCTTTAGAGTGCAATGGAGTGTCCAGTATTGAGTTTTGAGATGTCTATGGATTTGGTGTGCCTCTGGGCAGCCTGTATATTGATGCTCAGGGCTATGTTCCTGCGTTGCTGGAGAGTTTGTGTGGTATGTCTTGCTCTGGAACTTATTGGCTCTTGGGTGGAGCTTGGTTTCAGTGTATATGTGGAGGCTTTTGGAAGATCTCTTATTAATTAATGTTTCCTCTGGCTTTCAGTCTTATTCTTGCAGTAGCCTCAAGACTACTCCATCCATACAGCATCAATAATAAAACTTTTAGGTTAATGGTGAAAAGATTCTCCACAGTGAGGGATACCTAGGGAGGTTCACTGAGTTACATGGAGAGGTGAAGGGGAGGGAGGTTGAGGTGACCAGGAGGAGAGGAGGGGGACTCAAACGTGGGGAGAGCAGTCTATCCAGTAAGCACTTCCCTCTGTGCTCTCCACAGTCTGGAGCCCTCAGAGAGGTTCACAGAGATACATAGAGAGGGGGGAGGAAGGCAGTAGAGGTGAGGATGAGTAGAAAGGGAGGAATCAAGAGGGGAGAGAGAGATCTGGGCAGTATTCTGTTCCCGAAGTGTTCTCCGGTACCCAGAACACCCTCAGAGATTCACAGAATTGGGTTGAGAAGAGAAGGAGGAGGGTGGGAGATAGAGGTTCCCTGGGGGAGAAGAAAGAGCGTCAATAGAGGGAGAGAGTAATCAGGCCAGTAATCACACTCTTGAGTAAAAATGGGTACTAAAGATTGTATTCTTAAATGCACAAAATTGATATCAAATATGTAAAACAAAAATTAAAAATCTGGAGTAGAGGTTAGACTCTTATAAATCATACAATATAAAAAAAAAGAAAAAAGAAAACAGTATAAAAAGAAAAAAGACAGTAAAACAGTATAACAGTAAAAAAAAAAAAAAAAAGGAAAAAAACAGTAAAAAAAAAAAAAAAAAAAAAAAAAAAAAAAAAAAAAGAAACGCAAAAAGTATAAGATATATGTACGCAGTTTGTTTTAAAAATAGGGTTTTTTTTTTTTTTTTTTCAAGGTAGTGGTGGGTTATGAAAATGAAAATTAAAGGTGTAATAGAGGTCTTAAAGAAAAAAGAAAGAAAAAAAATAAAAAATAATAATAAAAAAAAAAAATAAATGATAATAGTAAAAATATATATCCCGGACTTTCTCTGGAGCAGTTGTGAGCCGTGTGGGGTCTCTTCAGTTTCAGATAAATCCTTGTTCCTGCTTATACTTTTCAAGATCTATAGGCCCCTTTCAATGCAGTCCGTGTTAACTACAGGGATTTTAATCTGTTGGCCTGTCCCTTCCAACGCGCTTCCCTCTGTTTATTTGGCTTTTGTTTGGAGGTCTCTTCAGTGTCTAATTTCCGCCCTGCCACAAAGGGGCGGAGGTGGTCTCTTTAGGTTCACTTGCTCAGTCCTGCTGTGGGGAGAGAGGACCACTGCAACCAATATCACTGGCGTGTGTGTGGAGAGCTTACAGTGTCTCGGCCACACTGGGTTCACCCCCGCTCACGGCGTGTGTGTGTGCTTTCCCCGTCTACCCCGCTCAGGCTTCAGGTTACTCTGCCGGGGGGTGGGCCCAGATATGCGCGCACTTCCCAGGTTTAAACTGCTCAGGTTCAGGTTCCCGGGTACTCCACAAAGGCGCAGACTCGGTTGGGCTGGCGGTTTGCGCCGTTTCTGGTCGGAGCAGCTCAGGCAGCCGGGAGTTTGGTGAGCGCACACTCCCCTGTTGGGGCGATGCGGCTTATCACCTCCCTGGTCCCCGCCTCAGTTTACGGGCGCGCTTCCCTGGTACTCCACCGAGGCGCAGACTCGGTTGGGTTCGCGGTTTGCGCCGTTCCCGGTCGGAGCAGCTCAGGCAGCCGGGAGTTTGGCGAGCGCTCACTCCCCTGTTTGGGCGGTGCGGCTTATCACCTCCCTGGTCCCCGCCTCGGTTCGCGGCCGCGCTTCCCGGGTACTCCACAAAGGCGCAGACTCGGTTGGGCCGGCGGTTTGCGCCCTTCCCGGTCGGAGCAGCTCAGGCAGCCAGGAGTTTGGCGAGCGCACCGCCCAGGTGCGGCTTATCACCTCCCTGGTCCCCGCCTCGGTTTACGGTTTACGGGCGCGCCCGGCTCCGGCTCCTGTGTGCTTTGTGTCAGTTCTGGGGAGCTGGTCTCTGGCTGCGACCCTCCCGGCCGCTGTAGACCCTCCGGGATCTCAGGCTGTCTTTGCTTAGAAACTGGGAGCCTGTTTGCAGTTTGGTAGGGGGTGCCCTCTCTGGAGCCGAGTTCGCCCCTTTCCGGCTCTGGCTGGTCCCGCCTGCCCGCTGTGTCCGACGGGGGATGGGGCGGTCCGCAGCCGGCTAGCTCTTCCCCTGTATCGCTCAGTCCTTTGTTCTGTGAGCGGGCCGGCAGTGCCTTAGCTTTGGGCTTTTCGCGGGATAGTTCTCTCTCTCTGGCTGTCCCACAGTTTAGGTTACTATCTCACGTTAGCGGCCCGGTCCTTACCCTAAGCAATGCCGCCCGCTCCTCTCCGCCCAGCCCCCACTTGCTGGTGGCGGATGCGGGCGTCTGGGGTTCTTTACTGGAAGTTGCCTTTAGGCACGTAATCAGTGGGTTTTATTTATTGATTCTCCCGGTTATGTTGCCCTCCGAGATTCGAAATCTTCCCCCAAACCCGCCGGTGAGAAGGTTTCCTGGTGCTTAGAAATTTCTCCTCTTTTACGACTCCCTCCCCAGGACGGGTCTCCGTCCCTAACTCTTTTGTCTCTCTTTTTATCTTTTATAATTTCTCCTACCTCCTTCTGAAGATAATGCGCTGACTTGATTAATGTCTGACGTCTTCTGCCAGCATTCAGAAGTAGTCTTGTGAACTTTGCTCAGCTTTCAGATGTTCTTTCGATAAGTTTGTGGGGGAGAGAGTGATCTCTCCGTCCTATTCCTCCGCCATCTTCCCTATTGTCTTGCCCTCAGTTTAAACAAACATTGTTTTGGCTCCTTAGATAGCTCCCTCACCTATGAAATCATCATCATTATTAGTAATTCACATTTATTTCTAGGAACATACTGTGTTCAGTAAATATCCTGTAATTGTGCATTTTATCCTCATAGGATAAAATTTCCTATCAGGAAATTTATTTTCTATCAGGAAAATTATTGAGTGGGGAACTAATTTCAGATGGGAAAAATAAGATGTAGGGTGGTCAAGTGACCAGTAAAGATAACAAAGTTAGCTAATTCTGGGATAAAAAATTGAAGTATGTTACTAACCTCTGACCACTGGCATTTCCTACCTTGGCCTCCCACCCCCAATGTGGGAGCTTCCTGATAGGATTGCTGCTGCCATATCTTTTGCCACTCGCTAGTAATATTCTGAAGAAATGCTTTCAGACAATAGTGGAGGGAACTGGGATCCTAGGAGAAGCAGTCTGAAGGATATCATTGTCCAATTTGGAGCATGGCCAGCAGCTGGAGGGCTTGAGAGCTGTAACCCAAGTGCAACTTGAAGTGGCTGCCATCTTTGTGCAGTTGAGAACATTAAAACCAGATGCCTCATTGCAAAATCTTGGTCTAGAAGAGAGAATTCATCCACACATTTAACTGAAGCTCAAACCTGGGTCATTGTATGTACTTCAAGAATTGAAAGATGGAGAAATTGACATCTTCCGTGTTCTTTGTCTATTCAGAGAAAATGTCCCAACACTGCATGTAAATAATTATAAATAAAACAAAAAGTCAGAGGAGTTGCTAGTTAATCTTTAATGACTAGTTCTCTGGCAGCAGTGCACATTCCAAAGATTTCCCAGCTGGTTGTGTTTATATTGCTATAAACTCCAGCAGGCCTAGCTTTCTCTGAACTCAGAGCACACTTCAAGAGCTAATATTTCCCCTACCTGAGAGCTTTGAAAATGGTCTAAAAAATCATAGCCATATACTGTATGTTGGTGTTTTGATGTTGTCAATTGAGAGACATTAGCAGCAAAACCTTCTTGTTTATTACTGCAAAGATTATGGGAATATCCTTTTTTTGCCAGCTTTGTCAGAGAAGGGATCATAGGTCCAAAGAGGCCAAATCATTTCAAAACTTGGTACGCAAACCATTTGTTTCTGGAAAATTAGGAAAATAACCTGAGCTTAAGGGAAACGAAAGCACTCCACAGGCAAATTTGTAACTTGTAACATTCTAAGTGAATATTTCTTTTAAAAATACAGATACTATATTTATTAAATAAATAAAGCTAACGTTTTTGTAGGTGTTCATGTAAAGAATACTTTTCAGTTGCTATTGCATTTGACCCTGCTAAGTTTTTGAGGATTCATAAAATTCTAGAGTCATGAGAAGTACCACTCTGAGCATGTCAGAGACATGAAGTTGATACTTGTATAGAACAATAAAACTACTGAATCTTCCCCAAGGAATTTCATAATATTGTATTCTTATAACAGCTGAGTTAACCAAAGGATTCTTATTTCAGCTTTATTAAATAGTACTGAGTCAGGGTTGTATGTGTGTATGCTTAGTCACTCAGTCATGGCCAGCTCTTTGTGACCCCATGAACTGTAGCCTGCCAGGCTCCTCTGTCTATGGGGATTCTCCAGCCAAGAACACTGGAGTGGGTTGCCATGCCTTCTTTCAGGGGATCTTCCCAACCCAGGTATTGAACTCAGGTCTCCTGCATTGCAGGAGAATTCTTTACTGTTTAAGGCACCAGGGAAGCCCAGGTCAGGTTTATCTATTTCTCAGTAAATATACTGTATGTACACAAAACTGTACAGTGTATAGATCAAACCTTTAATCGGTAGTTAGCATAAGAAAATCTATAACGAAATGATGTGGTTTATGGGCAAAAAACTCGTAAGTCACAAATCAAGAGACGAGAGTGCTCATGAGAATAACAATAATACTAGCCTATGTTTATTTAGTTTTTAGTTTGTGCCAAGAACCATTTTAGGCTTTTTCTATTTTGCCCATTTAATCCTTGTAACCGCCCTCTGGAGTAGAGACTGTTGTTATTTCTGTTGTATAGAAGAGGAAACTGAGGGACTGAGGGGCTAAGTAACTTGCTTAAGGGTGTTGAACTTCTAAGTGGAGTTGCTGGGGTTCAAAACCTAGAAGTCTAACTGTGGAGTTCATACTACTAGCTGCTCTGCTAAACTGCCTTTTGATTAGCAGCTCTACCCTTACTAAGTGAACATGATCTTTATTTTTTTTCCCCAATCTATTGAAATAATCTGATACCTACCATTGCTACTCCCACAAAGTTGTTTTTGAGATTAACTGAAATGATATATTTAAAAGCACTTTAAAAGATTATATGCTCTTCAAATGTGAGGTGATATTGTTATATTATATATGATGGCTAGTTACTCAGAGCAATGGTCCATGAAATGGTCAGCCATGAGTGTATTTGGTATACTAATAAACCAAACCACTGCAAGAGGCTTCTAAATATATACACATTAGTTCTTCCCAGAATTCAAGCCAAGGCTCAAACTGCCTCTGCACACAGTTATTTGGAGATACATAGGCATATTTCTGGAAACAGGGAGGAACTGCTGTAATTGTTTGCACATGCAGACATTGTCTCAAATATGATTTTGCTATTTCAGAGATTCCCTTGTCATAACTACCAAAATGACACAAGCAGTACTTTTTTGTAATCTCCATATTTGACGCATGAAAGAAGACTTAATTCCTGTTTGAATAAACAACATAATAAGGTTATTGAGATTAGAGACCATTACTATATAAAATTATGTCTAAGTGGCAGATATAATTAACATTGGATTGTAATTACACTAATTACAAGTCACATTAAGACACTCCAGTAATGACAAAGTGAGAACCCTATAATTGAATGGAATAAGTAGGGAAACATGCTGCTCACACTAATTACCTAAATGAGCTAATATGTCTTCAGAGTGACAGTCATGTTCACTGTTATTACGCAGACAAGGCAGTTGAGTGAGGTATTTTTAAAATATACATATATATTTCTAATTTTCTTTCTTTATTCTCTCCAGGACCTATTTCAAGTCATCAGCAACTTCAGAATTTTTCTCCTGGGCCAAAGAAAGCAAAAATTGCAATGAGGGCTTTCTTTAGCTTTGTTGAAGAAAAGCGTGAACAGCCACAATCCACTAATCCAGGTAAGATTCCAGTCTTAGAGTATATGAAATGTACTGAGCACCAGCTGGTTTCTTGGACTGGGTACTGTTCTCCAGTTTCTCCTCTGTCCTGGCTTCCCCGGCTTACTGAATCAAGTGCCTGCATCTCACTGTATAGTTTGTAGCCTTGAGAATCATCAGTTGTGTATTCTGAAGTACCAAATATGGCTTCCAGCAGCCTGGCTCCAGAAAGGCCCTGCAGAGTGATAAAACATGAATTATTCAAGGCAATTAGTACCAGCATCACACCAGAGCTCACATTTTAGCCCAAACTGTTAAGTGAGGATATAAACTAATAGTAGAATATGAATTTGTGGCACTGTGAAAATTGTCTATATTTTGTTGTTCCTTTCCGCTGCTCATGTTACCTTTTCTTTATGTACCTCTGTCTGGGGCACTGCTTGGGTAGGAAAGGAAATTGGAAATTAAAAAAAACAAACAGACTGCAGCTATTTAAAACCTTTTTTTGAAAAAGAGAGATTTCTTATTTTCTTTTTTTTAAGGCAAGCAGGTCCCAATATGTGAAAAATAGAACTGATGCACTTAAACTGATAAACAAAATGCTGAACACAGCTTTTCTTTGTCTTGTGTCAGTGAAGCAAGGACAGTGTGTCAAGCATGCCTTTGTTAGCAGGACTGTGGAACTGTTTCTGTACATTCCTCTTTATTTTTGTTTGAACACAAATAAGAGTTCCTTTTTTCTATCCAGACAATACAGTTTTGCCTTTAAGAAACCAGGCTTATGGGTTTCTAATAAAAAGCAGTAAACCAAATACACAAGGTTTATAAATAAGTGGATACCATATGTTTTAGGCCAAAGGTGGCAATTTGACCCTCCCACTCTGTTAATATTTGGCATGTAACTCAAAAATAATGACCCTGTTCTGTTGATATACTCTAGTTCCAGGGTTCTACAATTCTCGCAATCAGTCATATTTTAGTTCAAAATGGACTTAATGTTGAATTTGAATTATGGGTTATACTCAATTAATTCGGTACTTGTACAAACTCATATAATCAAGCATTAGGAGTTTACATAAGAGGATGTTGATTGAAATAAATAGTGTTGGAGGCCAGCCTTCTGCTAATGGCCATGCAAATCAGGGGCTAATGGAGCTTAGCAAGTTTAATCTAAGACAAGGAGTAGGGTGACTTAGATTTTATCCTTAGAACTATCCTTTTCTCACTGATGATTTTTCAAGTTGTTCATTATCTCTGTTTTGGTGAAATAGCAATTTCAGTGGTTCTTTGCAACTTACTTAGAGTCCTTGAGTCTTTTAGCAGCTCAGAAACATTTCATTTTATGTCACTGAGGAAACAGTTAATCCCCTAGAGTTCCAGAAGGAGTGTAGTTCTGCTGACTCCTTGGTTAGCCCAGTAAGACTTCTATCTACAATTACACACCAGTCAGAATGGCTGCTATCCAAAAGTCTACAAGCAATAAATGCTGGAGAGGGTGTGGAGAAAAGGGAACCCTCTTACACTGTTGGTGGGAATGCAAACTAGTACAGCCACTATGGAGAACAGTGTGGAGATTCCTTAAAAAACTGGGAATAGAACTGCCATATGACCCAGCAATCCCACTGCTGGGCATACACACCGAGGAAACCAGAATTGAAAGAGACGCGTGTACCCCAATGTTCATCGCAGCACTGTTTACAATAGCCAGGACATGGAAGCAACCTAGATGTCCATTGGCAGATGAATGGATAAGGAAGCTGTGGTACATATACACAATGGAATATTACTCAGCCATTAAAAAAATACATTTGAATCGGTTCTATTGAGATGGATGAAACTGGAGCCCATTATACAGAGTGAAGTGAGCCAGAAAGAAAAGCACCAAATACAGTATACTAATGCATGTATATGGAATTTGAAAGATGGTAACAGTAACCCTATATGTGAGACAGAATAAGAGACACAGATGCATAGAACAGTCTTGTGGACTCTGAGGAAGAAGGTGAGGGTGGGACGTTCTGGGACAATAGCATTGAAACATGTATATTGTCATATGTGAAGCTGATCACCATTCCATGTTCTATGCATGGGACAAATGCTCAGGGCTGGGGCATTGGGATGACCCAGAGGGATGGGATGGGGAGGGAGGTGGGAGGAGGGTTCGGGAGGGGGAGCACATGTGAACCCATGGCTGATTCATGTCAATGTATGGCAAAAACTACTACAATATTGTAAAGTAATTAGCTCCCAACTAAAATAAATAAATTTATTAAAAAAAAAAACTTCTATCTACAGAACTCTTTGTGACCCTATCGACTGTAGCTTGCCAGGCTCCTCTGTCCATGGGATTCTCCAGGCAAGAATACTGGAGTGGATTACCATTTTTTTCTCCCAGGGATCTTCCTGACCCAGAGATCAAACCTGTGTCTCTTACATCTCCTGTATTGGCAGGCAGGTTTTTACCACTAGCACTACCTGGAAAGTGGTATGTCACTACCACCAGATAAATGAGTCGGCTAAGTGGACAGAGCACTCAGAAATCCCAGGTCTGGGTTGGCAAACATTTTTTGGTAAAGAACCAGATAGTAAATACGGATTTCCAGGTCACGTATAGAAATATAGATAGATAGGTAGAAAGATATAGAGATCAAACCAGTCAATCCTAAAGCAAATCAACCCTGAATATTCATTGGAAGGACTGATGCTAAAGCTGAAGCTCCAATATTTTGGAAACCTAATTGGAAGGGCTGGCTCATTAGAAAAGACCCTGATACTGGGCAAGATTGAAGGCAGGAGGAGAAGGGGATTACAGAGGACGAGATGGTTGGATGGTGTCACCAACTCAGTGGACATGAGTTTGAGCAAACTCAGGAAGATAATGATGGACAGGGAAGCCTGGTGGGCTGCAGTCCATAGGGTCGCAAAGAGTCAGCCACAACTGAGTGACTGAACAACATAGATATAGACATGGACATATATATTTAAATATATGTTCCAACTCTTGAAAAATGTAAGAAAAAAAATTCACCATTTTTAGCTTGCTGGGCTCTACACCAAGAGGCTACAGGCAGAATTTAGGCCTCGGGGCCAACCCCTCCCCCAAGCGAACATAATTGAATATGTATCACAGTGAAGAATCATTCTTTAATGGAAGCTAAACATAAAACTACTGAAATCAACTATTTCTAAAGTACTGAAAAATGTAGATCATAATTATTTAAAGTTATAAATGTGTTTATTTACATTTGAATAAGTTGTTTTACTGGTAATATCAGAGATTGAGAGAGGAAAGATGTCTTTTGCACAGATCACGGGAGCAGCCTAGTATGAGTCAGTGTCTAAGTAAGGTGAGGAGGGCATCAGTGTAAGACTGGAGATGGAAAACTTGCTATATTGAGGGGATTGATCAAATAAGTAACTATGTTTAGGATAAAGCCATCCAGGTATTGGAAGAAAACTACAGATGTGGAAAGGAATAAAACTAGAAAGGGCTCTTAAATTTTAATGCATACAGATACATAAGGAAATAGATATAAATGTAAATTAAGTACATACACACAAGCACACACACACTCATACATACCTTCACTAGCTCTGTCTACTGAGAGGCCTGGGAGCAGCAAAACTTTATCATCAATGAATGGACCTAGTGCTCAGATCATGGCTTCTTACTGTCCTTCTCCAATGAAAGAAACCAAGCCTCGTTAGAGAAGTACTTGATTTTAGAACTGAGGCAAAGAATACATCAGCTTGGGAAAATCTTACTTATTCCAGGAACAAACAAACCAAAGGTCACAGAATAATTGGATCATGTCAAGAAAATCCAGAAACTAGTTTGAAAGGATTCCCACTAGACAAATTGGGATTAATTTCAGCATCAAAATGGATAATGACAGTAACAGAATGGAACTTATTCAGTAAGTTAGGAAATCATAAATAAATTAAAAGTTTGATGGAAAAAAGGAAATTTACATGATTTTAAAATATCTCCCTACAAAGTATTTATTAATTACAAGAGGGGCTAGGAAAATTTACTTTATTGAGGAAAATCCTGGCATGTACTACTTCAGTCAGTGATCAAAGTGAACATCATTAGTCATAGGATAAATATAAATTGTGGGCCACCTAATAAGATGCAATTAGGAAACCATAGCATCACACTTGTGATATTCCCATCAAAAAACACAACCTGAGTCTGATCATGAGGAAACATCAGACAAACCTCAACTAAGGGATATTTTACAAAATAACTGCTCTTTAAAAGCATCAAGGTCATAAAAATTAAGGAAGAACTGAGAGGTAATTCTAGTGTGAAGAAGAATAAAGAGATATGATAGCTGAACACAACATGTAATTCTGAGCTAATTTACTTCTTTTATAAAAGACATTACAGGAACAATTAGCAGAACATGAATGGGATTTAAGGATTAAATGATAGTAACATATCAATGCTAGTTTTCTTATTTTGATCATTGTATTGGTTATGAGGAAAATATACCCTTACTTGTAGGAAATACATAGAAAGGATATTGGAGCATCAGGAGGACAAATTATTCTCAAGTGACTCAGAAAAAAGAAGTTCTTGTCCTGTGCTTCCTGTAATTTTCTAAATATTTTAAAATATAAATAATTTTAAATGAGCTTCCATATAAATATCATGTTAAAACGTAAACACAATTAAAATGCGCATTCTAAGATGCTCTCTCGTAGGAGAGATGGGAGATGGCATGGTGAAGTAGTTACAGAGTGAATTTTGAAATCTCTAAGATCTGTATTGGAATCTGTTTCAAATGTTTAATAGCTGGATGGTTTTAGCCAAGCCACTTAGCCACCTTAAATGTTAAACGTTTATGCTATTATTTATATTATAATGCCATTAAATAAATGGAGGGAATTATATTTAAATAGACTATAAATATTGTCTTGCACATAAAAGATACTTACTTCAAGCTAATCGTAGTAGAAAATAATAGTGGTTAACAGTAGTACTATTAGTAATAATAATAGTAATCATAATAATAGTATGAGTAGTAGTGACACATAGTAGTGTTGTTAATGACGTTATCAATAATAATGGCAAATAGTGGTAGTAGAAATAGATGTTTCACTATTAGTAACAGAGGCTATTGTTGGCATAGATGGCATTATTATCATAATCATTATGGGCCCTCTCAGGAGAGCTGAGGTGTGTAGTCTGCTATGTCAAAATCTTCAATAACCATAATCTATCATGAAAAAGGAGTAGCAGGCAAGAGGATGAGAGGCAGGAACAATCATATGGATGGAAAACCTCCTCAATATCTAAGGTAAGTTAATACCTTAAAACATCTATGATAGTTTCATCTAGTGATCCCATTCTCTTACTAAACATTATAGAAAGACACTTGGTTCCACTCCTGGTCACTCTGCACACCTAGACATGCAATTCTTTTTCCAAAATTTATTTAGAAATCCTTATTGGATGTGCAATTCTTACACCCCGTCAAGGATACCCACGTCCTATCCTCTGTGTTTTGCTCTGTCTTCAGAGTATTGTCTCTGTCAGGAGACTAATCCATGCTGAAGTCAGCTGAGTACCTTGAAGTCTCAACAGTAAGTCAGTGCAGGATTCTTCAGATTCTTGCTCTAACTGACTTCCTATAATACTAATATCTAAAGTCTCAATATTCAAGATGAATGTATATGCCTCATAACTCCTGATCTAGACTTTAAACTCTAACATATAGTGTCTTGCATTTGTTTCTTACTCTCTTGGGGTTCAATACCTTGTGCTATGGGGAATGGACCCTCTGCTAACATCACCTGTGAATATTCATCTTAGGCTAAAAGACCTTTCCAGAGATCATCTCTCTATTTAGGGCTAGAGGTGCTGGGTTGTCCAGGTCCCTATTTGGAAATCTATTTTTAAGCATTTCTACTTATGCTGAATAAGGTGTGCATGCAATCTGGGCCTCATTTTCCCTACTGTTGTTTTCTGCAACACTTCTGGAGATATGCAATTAAGTCTTCAAATGCAAATGCAGCCTGTTCCTGAAGGATTCTTGACTACATTAGAAAACATACCAGTTACCTCACTCCCTCAACCTGAAGAGGCTTAGAATTAAGACTCTCAGCAAAGGATTGATCTAGTCACAATTGTCAGGCTTCCCTGCTGCTCCTCAATTTCTTTGCTACCAAGAAACCTATGACCAAAGCTGCACGAGCCTTCCCTGGGAGGCTGTACATCCTAACCTTCCTTCTCTTCTCTTTCCTGCCCCCCATGCTGGCTTGATCCAAAGGCTTGGGTTTGCTGTGCGTCCTGCTCCTTACTTCTGGCTGGAGCTCAATTTTCTCTTGTGCCTGTCCTTCCCATCCAGGAAAAGATTGCTGACCTGTGTCAAATAAATAAATGTTTAATAAAATAAAATGTATTTCCCAGCATGAAAAAGTAAAATATTTTTGAAATGTGGTCTGAATTAGGTCCCTTCATTAGTATTTGGTGCATATGGATCCTCTTTTGGGACCTCCTATAGTAATTTCTTCTCACAAGCCCCTGATCTGCTGGGTTCCACCCACCTTCCTTATCCTTCCTACTCTCTTGCCTGCGGCTCCTTAAGCTTACACTTCCCTGAGTTACTGCAGTTGTAGCCATGTTAGAGCTCCCAGCCCTCACTTTGCCTCGGTTCTTCCTTTTGAGCCACATCGTGGCACCAAATCTTGTTCCGTCTGCCAAGTGTCCCTTTGGATGGCCTTACATTGTTTATGGAAACTGCTAAGATGCTATTCTATATTTGAGTCCCTCCCAGGGCTCCAGAACACAGTCAAGAACAGTTTTGAAGTTAAGCTCTCACCTTGATTCTAATTCTGAACAAGTTATTTAACTTCTCTGAGTATGGTGAGCATAATATGAGGATAATGTATAGATACTATGGGGATGAAAATTCATACATCACAAAGTTGTGAAGAACTGACAATAGCCATGTAACCCAGTGTCACTGTGTGAGGGCACTGTGCTAAATGCTTTACATATGTTATTTCTAATTCTTAGAGCTATACCGTGTGGTGTCCTGTACTCTCATTTCATGATGAGAAAATTGAGGCTTAGTGTGGTTAAGTAATTTGCTATACCAAGCAAGTGGCAGAAGCAGGAATTCAGTTCCAAGGTTTGGCGACTCTTAAACTGGCATATTTCACTACTGTGCTGCCTCTGCTGGGAGGGTTTTTCTCCAAAGAAACAAAGAGACACATTTCTCTGTGGCATTTCCTGTTTTCCTATTTCAAACATCTTTTTAGTTGCTGAAGAGTTGCCAGGATCAAAGACATAAATTATGTATTGAACTGCTGCAGACTGGAAAAAATTTGCATTTTATCATGTTTCATCCTTTAACTCATTCACTGCAAAAACTTAAGTACTTTGAGGTAGGTGGCAATAGACATATTTTAATGAGAAGGAATATACACTGGACATTGGTGGGGCTGAAGGACATGTGGAACAGAAAGGTAAAGTCCTAAGGATCCTAGCCTGTAATGTGTCAGGTGCTGCAGAAAATGGAAGAAGAATTTAAATCTTTGAGATTCAAGGAAAGGAAGTCTCCCCTGTAAGCTGGAAAGTATATATATATATATGTTAAATGTGCATGCATCATATGTGTGCATGTGTGCACGTGTGTGCATGTGTGCACATGTGTGCATGCTTCCTCCTGTCTAGCTCTTTGGGACCCCATGGGCTGTAGACTGCCAAGCTCCTCTGTCCATGGAATTTTCCAGAATTCCAAGAATACTGTAGTGGGTTGCTATTTCCTCCTCCAGGGGATCTTCCCAACCTAGGGATCAAACCTACATCTCTTTGTCTCCTGCATTGGTAGGTGAGTTCTTTACCAGCTGAGCCACGGGAAAGCCATATACAAACATAAAACACTGAATCACTGTGCTATACACCTGCAGCTAACACGATGTGCACGCATGCTCAGTAGCTTCAGTTGTGTCTGACTCTGCAACCCTATGGGCTGTAGCCCAACAGGCTCCTCTGTCCGTGGGATTCTCCAGGCAAGAATACTGGAGTGGGTTGCCATGCCCTCCTTCAGGGGATCTTCCTGACCCAGGGATCAAACCTGTGTCTCCTGCATTACAGGTGGATTCTTTACTACCATTCCACCAGGGAAGCCCAACACATTGTAAATCAACTATACTTCAAAAAATATTTTACTGGGTGGTACTGCAAAGCCTCTTCTACCCAGTCCCTAGTGGTCCCACCAGCAGGCCATCATGCTAGCCCAGCAGGGCATACCCAACTCCACGCATGCACAGAGATCCTCTCCTCCCAGGAAACAGGGAATTCCCTTGCCCATCACCCCAGGCACATCTATCACATGTCGAGAGAACCTAGTTCAAAACCACTCATAGAGGACCTCCCCAAGGACGTTGCATGCTGGACTCTGTGTGGACAGGAATAGGAGAGCCAGTGCAGTGAACTTTGATCCCTAAGGCAAGGGCCAGGTGGAGCAGCAAAATTAAAAATAATAATAATGAATATTGAATGAATATGCAAAAAAGCCAAAGAAGATTCCCTCCCTTTGTGAGATCTACATCAGGTACTGCCAGACTAAAACCCACTTAACAGTACAGAGATCACCAGACAAGATAATATAATGCATGACAGCTTGTTTTTATCAACACTCCCTCTGTACATTTCTCATTATAAAAACAGACTTGGACCTGGACTGGCGATTCGTTTCACATATGATAATTTACATGTTTCAGTGCCATTCTCATTCAATGCATGATACAGGGTGCTCGGTGCTGGTGCACTGGGATGACCTGGAGGGATAGGATGGGGAGGGAAGTGGAAGGGGGGATCTGGAAGGGGAAAACATGTACACCCATGGTGGAGTCATGTCAATGTATGGCAAAACAAATACAATATTGTAAAGTTAAAAAGTAGAAAATAAACTAATTAAAAAAAAAAAAAAAAAACAGACTTGGAAAGAGGACGTGCTGGTATTTCACCCATGAGGACAGGCAGGGTGGAAAACAGGACCAGGTGGGGCTGAAGAAATGGGGCTGCCGAAGTTGTTGACTCTGGCACAGCTGGTCAGACAGTCCAAGGCAAACAGTTCAAAGATTGTGTTCAGTGGAGCAAATGTTTTCTTTCTTTCCAGATAGGTTCAGTGTTGTAGGCTTGAGGGAGGTGTAGGTGTGTAATACACAGAGTCAGGTGGTGTCACACTGGGGACTTGGCTCATGGGGGCTCATCTTGGCTAAGAGTCAAGACTCAGAGTGTTCCAACATTCAAAAGAGGATACTGGTGAGGATTGGGCAATATCAATTTGCTCATGAGTTTCTTGGGTCATCAGCACCCATAGGCAGCACACCATACACCATACCTGACCCTGGTAGCCTTTAAATCATGTTACAGAATCTGGGTGACTAGGAAAATATTCACAGAAAATAATTGAGAGATAAAAAAGGGTTAAACAACCATATGTACCTTATGAGGCAAAATATCTCTATTTTTTTTTTTATCTACACCTATATATGCAGAGAAAAGGAACAGATTGGGAAGAAATACACAATGTTATTAGTGATTATCTCCAGGTGGTAGAATCTCAGGTGATGTATAGTTTCATCTGTATGTTTTCCAAGTCTTCTCTAGTTAACATGAATTACTTACAGAAAAGAAAAAATATACATATTGGAAAAAAAAAAAAAAAACAGAGCAAGACTCCTCCAGGAAGAATAAATTTAAATAAATCAGACTGTGCAGGTAACTCACCTCATATTTCTGTTTTTCATTCAGGGGAGTAAATTTCCTGAATCTTTTTTGAAGTATAGACTGGTGCCTCCTCTGGCTGGGAGGCACCAATTACCCACTGCTTGCTCAAGACTCTACCTTTCCCCTCTCAGGTCAAGCTTCTTGCTTCTCACAGTAGGTAATGATGAAGATGTTCCTCTCCTGTTTTCTCTTTACCCAGCATTCAGTGGTGGTGGACGTAATACACCTGAGCTTCAGCTTTGTTCAAAGACAAAAGAATTTGCAGGAAAATTAAGGCAGGTATTACATTTTGGCAATGCCCTTGCCTCCCCTGATACACCACGTGTTGGAAACCTTGATGTGGAAACAGCTCCATGGCAGCTCTGTAGGCTCCTGTGCATATGGTGGACTAGATGCAGGGATTTCATGAACATGTGAGAAAACAAATATTGAATCTGTTGGTTTATTGCACAAATTGCAAAGGCTGGTTTAGAACCAAGGATGAATCTAGACCTGCAGTTTTTTGTGAAGCTGGAGAAAGCAGAGAGTGATTTATTCCTCCAGTGTTTAGTCCCTCCCTCTCAACCTCTGGTTGCCCTTCACCCTTATTTTTCAAATTATACCTACCTTTCCTACCTCTGTTTGTCACGTTTTCCTCTTAATTAAAATGTACAAGTCTTACATTTTGTTCTCTCAGGTCCCCTGCTAGGTGACTGATTTAACTGATTACTTGAATCCAAGTTGAGGTGTTGAGAGCCAATAAGCACTGGATGCATTAGATATGTTAATGTGTATGATGATAACATTGGCATTTCTTCAGTGACCTTCAGAATCTTAGATCTACTGGGCATTTAAGACACCATGAGATGTTGCTAGACAAAAAAAATGTGAGGGCAAATGGGACATTCATAACCCTAGGTTATATAGGCTACTATTTAATTGAGCTCAACACTTGGCCACTTTTATTTTCAGAGCAAATTCTCTGGGGTGAGTAATGTTTATCTCTGATTTCTGATTAGGTGCAGTACCTGATACTTGAAACTTAAATGAAAAAAAAATTGTAACTAGTTATTCCAGAGGGTTTTGATGTTGAATTTAAAAGAAAGTCTGATCTTTTTTGGATATGATTCCATTAAGATGAGTGTTATGTACTGGCTCCATCAAAAGACTAACATAAATGGAAGTATAAATGGTAGCTGTGACATGGCATATTTAATAATATATCCTTTTGTAATTAGTCAAGGATAGAGAATGTAAGTTGCCTGGGGAGGGAGGGAAACTATGAAATTCAGTGATAAAACCTCTGCTGCTGCTGCTGCTGCTGCTAATTTGCTTCAGTCGTGTCCGACTCTATGCGACCACATAGACGGCAGCCCACCAGGCTCCCTGATCCCTGAGATTCTCCACGCAAGAACACTGCAGTGGGTTGCCATTTCCTTCTCCAATGCATGAAAGTGAAAAGTGAAAGTGAAGTCGCTCAGTCGTGTTCGACTCTTAGCGACCCCATGGACTGCAGCCTACCAGACTCCTCCGTCCATGGGATTTTCCAGGCAAGAGTACTGGAGTGGGTCGCCAGTGCCTTCTCCGGATAAAACCTCTGATCCTGCCTAAAAGGTCAACTGAAATGGGCTGATTATAGTTTATAATGAAGTGGTTCTTAACCTATACCATATTGCTTTTAACTTTCTTGTTGTTGCCTTGTTTTAGTGAAATTCACATTTAGATTCCTGATACGGGCTGTGTGTGTATGTGTGTATGTATTGGGAGGAAAGAAAGACAACCACTTTTAAAATTCTAATCATCTATGAATACTTCCCTCTTTTTTCCCATGCTTTGACTTTAGTTGAACTGATTGCCTATGTCATTTTATTTTAATGCATATAGCAATTTTTGCTTTGTTATTCCTTTTAGAAACATGCCAAGTTTGAGTCTAATTTTTATTTTTCTATCTTTTATAATTCAGTGGATGTGAGTATGCATGTGTGTATCATTTTGAAGTGAAAAAAAAAGAAAAAGAATACAATAAAATTGGCTTTAAGACTTGTAAAATCACTTCATTTCTATATCTGTCCTCTTATCTAGAAATTAAGTATAATAGTATCTTTCTTTTGTATCTCAAAGTGTAGTTGTAAAGTTTAAAATGAGATAGTAAAAGTGAGTATTTTTAAAATATAAAATCCTGTTAAAATAATAATAATAAAGATGTAACTTATATTGCTTTGTTTTTCAATAGTTCTACTTTTAAAAATATGCATTCTCTAAAGATAAAAAATCTAAATGTTTTAATTTGACACACATATGTACAAATATTTTTCCTTAAATATGTTTTTCATTTAGTGTAAGATTTTCATTTTGACTCTCAGTGAATAATTATTCCAAATTTAGCAGTCTAATTAAGATTCATGTACTTTGTCTTTATAAAATTATGGTGAAGCATTTAAGTTATAGTTCATTAAAATGGAATGATACAAATTCTGATTAGGAATGCAAATATTCTGTTTTGCCAAGTGGTTAGAAGACAACAGAGCTTACATTTTAAGAAGCTAAATAAGTAAAACAAATTGTTCTGCCACCAGACAAAAGTCTCTAGTAAAATATGACCATTCTGCAAAATACTGGATAAATATTCAGCATGAATTTACAAAAATTTTAAGAATTTTTTCCTTTTCTTTTTGATACTGTGCTTCATTGATCTATTAAGCAGGTTATGTTAACATCCAGTCTCTTTAAGTAAGACATCCCACGCTAGATAATCCCTGTACAGTTTTTGAGGTCATTTAAAATGAATGAATAAGTGAAGAATTTGGTATCTATGGGATTCTAGAAAAAAAGATTGAGCAATTTTATGCTGCAAATATTAGAAGAATTCACACTGGTAAATACTATATTCATGTAAAAATGCACGCACATTTTTCAAGACACTTAAAATAATAAATAAACCCTTTGGCTAATGCTTGTCCCTGTAATAAATCTGTCATTTTAACTTGGAAATGTGCAGTTACTACCTCACTTGGACAGACATTTTTTAATGTTTGCCAGAAAATAAACAGGAAGCAAATCTGAAAGTAATTCGAAAAAGTCAGAAAGATACTCTCCTTCCAAGAATCTAACTCGTCTAGCTCTGCTCTCCCTGCACTCAGAGGTTTTTGTTTTATGATCCAGGTGATAACAATAAGTTAAGTAGTTTTCAGCACCTCTGGACACCTCGAAGCAAAATTATCTAGATTATTTTCCCTCTCCTGCTACACCACCCTCCTCCCATTAAATGGAGAGCTGTATATGCTGCAGGAGACTATTTGATCATTGAAGAGAGACAAAATGTTCTGCTTTTCAGCACATTTTAATCCACAGCTGGTGCACAGATTGGCACAGAGTATATGTTAGTTTTAGCTGTGAATTTTTTCAAGTTGAGGTTGCCTATATTTAGATCTCTGGAGTTTTAGAATTGCTGAAAGTAAATGTTTGAATGAGAAAAAATATTGACTGGAGGAAAATGCTGTTTAATAGAGGTGTTGAATTTGACCAGTCTAAAAAATGCTTATGTTGGATGAACGTTTGTAATAGGAGAGATGAAATTGTGGGTATTACTGGGAACCACATTTATTCAATAACTATGCATTAAAGATATACTGTGGTGTCTAATGGAGAAGGAAATGGCAATCCACTCCAGTATTCTTGCCCGGAAAATCCCATGGACAGAGGAACCTAGAGGGCTACAGTCCTTGGGGTTGCAAAAGAGTTGGACACAACTTAGTGACAGCACACACACACCTGGTGTCTAAAGAATACTTGGCTTTTCTTGTGAAAAAAAAAATGTTTTTCCAGGTTCATTTTAGAAAGCAAAGTATTACACTTTAGAGACAAAGAAACCGACGCAAAATCTAATTTAGACTTTTAAAGTTTATTTTCAAATTTATTAAAATCCTAAAGTAATTATTTTACTATTGATTTTTGGACTAGGTTGCAAAACAGGCTCTTCATCCACAAGAGGGAATGTGATGGTGATTTATTTTATTTTCTCCTGAACAGGCTTTTAATTCATTCAACAAATATTTATTGAATACCCATTAAGTGCCAGGCAATGTGTTAGGCACTGAGGCTTTTTGGCTATAACTTTGATTGTTATATGCTCTGTGAGATGTAAATAAACACAAAAGATTTTTTTACCATGGTAATACTATATTATATGCTTCTCTAGTCAAGTAGTTTTAATTGCAGGTTTATCTAGTAACTCGGATAATTCAGAATGCATATGTTTTACTTAGAGCTCACTTTCATTCAGTAAGGGATGCATGGTAAATGGACTCAATTAAAATAACAAACAATGTGATTAAATCATCATTTTTTTTTTCCCAATACTTTTTCCACACAAAAATTTAAAAAAATATGATTCTGTTCCAGTGTATAAGTGTTTTAAATAGGAATTATTATTTCAAAATGACTATATAGAAATAGATTGTTTAGATGGATACCCCCAGGTTAACTAAAAATTCAAGAAAATAATTTTTATTTCATTTAAATCTTATCATAAAGATTTGCAAAATATTCTAAATTAATCTGCATGGGAAGAGGAGAGATTGCGAACATATATTCAAAGCCTTTATAATGTTCATTATCTTTGAATTTAAACTACCTCGACTATGAATTTAGGAAAATCATCAAGATGCACAAAGAAGTTCAGAATTATATTATTTGTTAATGGTGGAAAAGGGGCATAAATGAAATATGTTTTTAAAAGTATTTATTAGATAAATTATGATACAACATGGATGGAACACAATGGCATGCTGTTACCATTATCTTATTAATATATCTGAGGTATATGTCTATTGTATTCCATTGAGACTACTTATATCAAGGTAACCAATAAGCTTATAGAGCAAAGTGTTCTGTCACTTTTCCGCATATCTTCTGTGACCTCTCTGCAGCAATATTGTAATATACCGTTCATCATCCAGCAAGATGTGTACCAGATACACAAAGCTGCAGAAATATAAGATGCCTAAATAAGGAGAATAAACACATCACAATGAACCCTGAACTGACACAGATGATATAATTAGCAGAAAAGGACACAGAACACTGTTATAACTATTCTGTATATTTAAGAAATAGGTAGAGACATGGTAGATGTGAAAAAGTACCCAAATCAAACATCTAGAGATGGAAAAATACAATGTGTAAAATACACAGAATGGAATTAACAGTTGGTTAGACACTGAGGAAGAAAACATGAGTGAACTTGAAGTCGTGGCAATAGAAGTGATCAACAAAGAAACACACAGAGGAAATAAAAAAGTACAACCACAACAAATACATGAACAGATCATCAGTGAGCTGTGGACAGTTTCAAGTGGCCTGATATATATGGAATTAGAGTCTCTGATGGAGGGAAGCAGGCAGAGAAAATATTTGAATGTATAATAGTCATTTTTTTCTAATTCGGTAAAAATAATAAACTCACAGATCCATCCAAGAAGCTGAATAAACTGTAAGGGTAAGAAACATGAAGACAACTACACCAAGACACATGATAATCAAGTGGCCAAATCCAGTGAAGAAAAGGAAATCTTAAAAGTGGCAGAGAAGGGAAAACAGATATTACTTATAGAGGAACACAAGTTTTGCCACCTATAATATTTTGACATGTGATCTTTTATTGTTGAATTATAGCTTGATTTGCTCTTTGACTTTAGCAAGCCTATTGCCTTGTCTAGTCTTAATATCCTCAGTTATAGGCAACCTCATTACCTCTTCCAGCCAGCCATTTCACATTTCTTTGGTATGGGCCAAGTCTAAAATAAACAGATACCTTTAATAATCTCATTACTTTCTGTTTCTTGTTTCTAAACAAATGGTTGACTGGTTAGTGTGTCTTTATAAAGACTGCTTATTTAACCCATTGATCACTAGATTACAGAGTCATTTAGATCTTTACCTAGTTGGTCATGCTTATACCTCTTATTAACAGAAAATATAAACTTAATCACACCATCAAAGTTATAATAATTTACTAACATAGTAGATCACTGCCTACTGTACAACGAAATGTAAATGTGTTGACTGAAAAACTAATAGATCCAACAGGAAATGTTATTTTAAAAAAATAGAGCTTCTAACTTTTCAGTATGATGATATTCACTGCTCTCAGTTCACTGTCAACTGATGCTTCGTAATGAACACATCAACAAGGTTGATTATGGGAGATAGTAGTTAAGATTTCTGAAGTTGATAACTTTGCATTTAACCTACCTTTAGAACATTGACCTTTAAATTAGAGAAACTCCAATAGATTTCTTTTATTTATTTATTTATTTTGTTATTTAAACCATGTGTGTTTTTAGAAATGTTATTTAGTTTTCAAAAGCAATATGCCTGTGTTTTGAATAGAATTAAGTAGTCACTACAAAAGAATTAATGACTAATTTATAGACTACTCAGGGAGCTTTTTTCAGTTCTTAGGTGTCATTATTATTATTGTTTAAAAATCAAACCAAAGTACAAATCTTAAAGAGAATATGTTAGACAGCTTCAAGCTAGGAACAGCATCTGAGTTTGTTTTTGCCATGAAATTCCTGGGGGTAAAATAACAACATTATATCAAGCCCTATGGTTGCTGATTTACACAACTATGTGTCTTCAAGACACAACTTTTCTGTCTTGAATCACAAACCTGTACGATTATATTTAAGTACTCTTAGGCTTTATTCTGCTTGGTGAATAATTTTTTCTAATTGGGATATAGCTGCTTACAATGTTGTGTTGGTTTCTGCTGTACAGTGTAGTGAATCAGCTATATGTATACCTATATCTCCTCCCTCTTGGACTGCCCTCCCACCCTCCCCACCCATCCCGCCTATCTAGGTCACCACAGAGCACCAAGCTGAGCTCCCTGTGCTATGCCTTCTTCACGATTCAAAGTTGGCTCCTCAGTGAAAATTATCTTCTGAACTGAAGATGAGCTAACAGATAGCTCTGGTATATTCATACTGTATTACATGTCACATACTTTCCTTAATGTTCCTATCCCATGGAATGATCACATTTGTTAACATATCTATTAATATTTTTTGTGTTAGCTGATGAAGTTTTTGAAGGAAAGGCCATATCTGAGTCTCTACCACAATAATTGACATAGTCTGGGATAAAAGTAAATACTTTGTAATTGCTATTTGAATAGTCATGTTTAAAGAAATTAACATTGAAAGGTCATAAAATTTCTATCATGTAATTTTAAAATAAGCTAAACCTAATATTCTGTTCACTCCTCACTCCATTGCTTTTATCCTTTTCATTCTTCCAGTGAGGGTGAGGGGGAATAGACACTCTTCTTTCTAAAATTGTTTCATGAAAAAAGACAGAAATTAGATATTTACTATATTTTCTACACTAATGAAATGACTTCAATTTTTTAACCTTTCTTTAAAATATGTTTTTAAAGTTGAAGTCATATTTTTAGTGAGTATTAATTTAGATAAAGCAATTTAAAATGCTTTGAAATCATAGAATGCTCTGCAGAGATGAGATGATAATAGAGATATTTCAAATCTAAGTTTCATTCTTTCACAATTTGAAGAAATGAGTTCTATAAGGTAAACTTTGTAAACGTGGTATCATTTTTGTTATCTAAAAGGCATTTTAAAAGCTCTGCCACTGCCAAAAGAAGAAAAAAAAATCAATGGACTGACTACACAACATTGTCAGAAGGTTATAGGAAACAGAATTCAAAACATTATCAGACCTTGGCTGTCTGACTAAAAACATAAGAGAGTTGAAGATGAATACTGTGTCCATAGTGGGATTTAATACGTCTTATGAGAAGTAGGGATGGGTCAGTGAGAAGGTCAAAGGTCTTGGAGTCAGGAAAACTTATCCTCAGGATCACATTCAACCATGCTTTGAGGCCAAATAATTCACCTATAACATGAGAACCACAGAACAAGATGAATTGTTATTTCAAATTCAAATTTCTAGTTGTGATTGGGCATTTCTTTTTTTAGATCATACCATATACATTTTCTCTACTAAAATACACAGTTATTTTGTAACTACTTTAATTCTATATAAGTTATCCACTACAGTCTTCCAAGTGTGTTAAATTGTAATTATAGTGAGTATGATCCGGCCCATTCATTCTTGCATGTAATTTGGTCATATAGGCTGTGACCATGAAATGATACAGTATATGGAATATCAATGATCTTTATTATGAGAGAGAAGTTCTGTGTTTAGATTCATTAAAACATCAGTATGGTTTATTTATTTATTCATATGTTCAGCTGTTTCAATTTAACCTCTCATTTTAAGAGAGTCATGTGTATGTTAGTTTATATGTCAGAGTCATTAGTCACCTAGAACAATTACCAATTTGTGGAACCTATTTACATTTCTATCATAAATGGCATTTTTTATAGACTGATATTTTAACTTAAACCTTCACACAGCTGCAGTGTGAAGGGCTCATTTCATTTTACAACGGTGTAAGGTTGTTAGAAAGATCTAGGGAAATGTGCTATGTGAAAGTGCTGTATAATTTTTAAAAAACTATCCAATTACAAGATATTAATTTTCTTTATTAGAGTACCTAGTGTGTGCTGGATACTGATAAACCTTGTAATCGGCATGATTTAAATTGATACTAGGAAATCCCAAATGATATTATAGGTTTATTATTTTAACCATTCAACCACGATTATACATTTTAGAAATGGAAAAGCATTTTCATTCACTGATAGAGGTTCATTAATTTAGTGAAGGAAAAACAATTTAAATCCAATATATTTTACCATTTGATATTATCTAACAGAGGAGTTCATCTCCCTTTGGTCTTTAGTGACAGTTTATTGACAATGTTATTATATGATCTAGCTGCATTATAATTATGGAAATAAGTAATAATAAAAATTATTAGTGAGACCATAAGTCATTTTAATATGAATTGTGAATTCCTGCAGTTTATGTCTATGGCTTACCTCCATGCTTTTGCACAGATACTCAGGCAAGTACCTTTCTTTGTTTGTATTTTTCTTTGTTGTTCTTTCTTTTTGGTAAGCCCATATGACTAGTTCACTGGATAATTTGGTGATGGCATAAACACATTACGTTTTGGAGAAATTTTATGGAGTCATTTATAACCAAAAGATAGTATGACAACCATAGTTCTACTTGCCAGATTTTCAGAATAAATTTATTTGATTTCGTTTGCAAAACCAGTCTCCAACCATGCACCATAATTTTTATATCTAAGAACATTAACACAATTGAAAGCGGTGACTAACATTGTTAACGTGAGTTCTCTCTCACTCTTGCTATAGTATTCACTCACTTGTTTTAGCTTTGCACAGTCACATTACCAGTCAATTTGGATTTTTTCAGTCTTTTCAGACAATACCAAATAACCTTTCTTCAGTGCAGTATCTGCCTACAGAAAACAACTGTGTAGATCAAAAGGAAGGAATTGCTTGTAGAGACTTTTGCTCCTGGACTTCCCAGGTGGCTCAGCAATAAAGAATCCACCTGCAGGAGATGCAGGTTTGATCCCTGGGTCGGGAAGATCCCCTGGAGAAGGAAACGGCAACCCACTCTAGTCCTCTTGCCTAGAAAATTCCATGGAGAGAGGAGCCTGGTGGACTACAGTCCATGGGGTCACAAAGTGTTGGACATGACTGAGTGTGCACACACACTTGCTCGCAGGGATCTCTGAAATTTAAAAAAAGAAATTTTGTGTGAATTTCTCTAGACATGAATTTGAGGGGGGTAGGTCCTAATTAAAACTCCTACTGAAGGCTAGGAATTTGTATCTCATGCACTATAATTTTAATTCAGACAATGCTCCCAGGACCACTGCCTGGTTGAGTTGACCTACTTGATGATGCTGGCTACTTTCCAGTTGGCCTATGACTTCCATGTCAGGCTTGGGTCATCATTTGACAGTCTTTGCTCAGAGTTACCTTGCCCACTGTACAGCAGCCTCTTTGATAAGATCCTCAATCCATGATCTGAGTTTTCTTTATAGCACATAGGAACAGAGGGCCACCAGGTAGAGCTGAACCTCGGGAGCATCTTCTTTTTGATCTCACTGGGCACATGATGACGTATCTGTGGCCAGACTGTTATAGTCTCTTCCCAGAGTGAAATAGGAGAACAAGTTAAGAGTAAGGGCTTCCACAGCCCTTGGTGTGCACCATGCTAACCAACCTCCTTTTCTCTAGACCAAAACCCAGAAAAAAGAATACACAAGAGCCCAACTTCAAGTTCCTTTGCAAGCTCTCGGTTTCCATTTCTGGAATTAGAGAGTGCATAGTTTTTATTTTTCTTGCCCTACATGTACCTTCTTTTGATTCCATCAAAACCTTAATGATAGAAAGAAATACCTTCTATTATTTCAGGTGAACTCTGTGAACTGATTACCACAAGCTGAGTTGTTAAACTGCTGCACGGTTGGGAAACTTGCAGAAGGGATAAAAGAATAGAGACAATTAAATGACATTCAAGACAACCAGTGGAGCCTGAAGGTTCAATGTTTTTTTTTGGGTGGGGGGTGCAGTCCTTGCAAGAGCCTCATATTCAGAAAAGCAAAAGAGAAAATTAAATAATTATACGTATTTATTTGTGTGTGTATTGTTTTTTCTTCCCTGTTAGAATGTTTTAAGTACTGTTAACAGCAGAGTCCTTATAGTGGATGATCCATTGAAGATGCTCAGAGAATATTTATTTTGTGAATGAAAAATATATGTTAAAATAGTAACATGATTATTGATTTTTAGACTCATTGTATTGTGCTGGGAGAACATGAACTGTTTTATTCTGTTTTGAGAAGAATGTCTTCTTTATACTTAGGAAAATTTCTGTGATTATTCCATGATGCTAAGCAAAAGGCATATTCTTTTTTGGGTAAATTTTAATCTAATCATTCAACTTTATTAATTATATCAATAATTCATTTTCTCGTTCCTGTTTTTTGTCACTTTCTGCTTGTTGGGAGAAGATGGAAATATTTTACACATTTGTTGTTATTGTATTTTTCAACTATTGATACATACTTTCATTCTGTCTGCCTTACTTTTTCCTCCTATCCTTTTCCTTCTTCTTCTTTTTTTTCTCTTTTTATTTTCTTTTTCTTTCTTGTTATCCTTCTTTGTTGCTGTTGTTTTCCTTATCTTTCTGCTTTTCCCTTGTGTCATCATTATTTCATACTCTCACAATCTTTTCTATGGTATTTGATATATAACACTTGATAATTTTCTTTGATGCTGATTATAAACTTTATTATTAAAACAATCATTTATATATTTATTTCTGTTTTGTGACTGAATTAGAATTTCACACAATAAAATTTAATTTTCTTTTTCATTGCATGTCTTTCCTTTAAATAATCTGAGCTACTTTATTTTATGGAGAAGGAAATGGCAACCCATTCCATTATTCTTGCCTGGAGAATCCCATGGACAGAGGAGCCTGGCAGGCACAGTCCATGGGGTCGCAAGAGTTGGACAGGACTTACTGACTAAACCACCACCACCACTTTATTTTATGTATATCTAATATACGTAGAATCTAACTCTTGTACTTTTAAAGAGAATATGAATCTCTTTCACTAAGGGAAATGAATTCACTTATGATTACTGCTGATTACTGCCCATATCAAATGTGCATATTTTATTTCTGTTTTCTTGATTTAGTGACGACATGGTTCTTATGCTTCTTTGCTATTTCCTATTTTTTCTTCTCATTTTCCTCCACTATGTTGGCCATAAATTCTTTCATTTTTCTATTCTTCTCTTTGTACAAAATGTATGAGTGTTTTTATTTTGTTTTGTTGCTCTTCAGTTGCTAAGTCATGTCTGACTCTTTGCAACCCCATGGACTGCACCAAGCTTTCCTGTCCTTCACTATCTCCCAGAGTTTGCTCAGACTCATGTGCATTGAGTCTGCAATGTCATCCAACCATCTCACCCTCCGTTGCCCCCTTCCGCTCTTGCCCTTAATCTTTCTCAACATCAGGGTCTTCTCCATATCAGGTGGTCAAGGTATTGGAGCTTCAGCTTCAGCATCCATCCTTCCAATGATAATTCAGGGTTGATTTCCTTTAGGATTGACTGGTTTGATCTCCCTGCATCCAAGGAACTCTCAAGAGTTTTCTCCAACACCATTTTTTTTTTATTCTAATTGCAGTTAAATGTACATTTTCAAAGCACACATTTTATGGAGAGTTTTTGTTATAAATATATGTTGAATTTTTTCAAAAGCTTTTTCTGTATCTATGATATTTATTCTTTAACTTGTTTATGTTTTATATCATACTGATTGATTGATTTGCAGATATTGTACCATTCTTGCATCCCTGGGATAAATCTCACTTAATCATGGTGCGTGATTCTTTTAAAGTATTGTTTAATTTGGTTTCCTAATATTTGTTAAGGTTTCTTACATCCATGTTCATCAGCGATACAGGCCTGTAACTTTCTTTTTTCATGATGTCTTTTTCTGGATTCAGGATTAGGATGATGTCAATGAGTTCTCATCCAGTATATTTTTAATTTCACATATTAAAGTTTTCATCTCACATACTGTAGTTTTTGGTGTGTTTGTATTCTAGCTCTCTACTTGTTAGACAAATTGAATGTAGTTATTATAATTTTTAAATTATTCTTGTCTGGTAAATCTAATATCTGTGTCAGTCTATATTGTTTCACTTAAATTTTCTCCTTATTGTGAGTTGTATTTCCCTACTTGTTTTAATGCCATTGTTTTTGTTTGCAGAGTAGATTTTATTGTTAATTTCATCTTTTGGGTACATTGTATTTTTGCATTCCTGTAAAAATTCTTGAACTTTGTTCTTAGATAGAGTTAAGATACTTAAAATATTTCTATCCTTTCCAATATTGCTTTTTAACATTATTTAGGTAGGGTCAGAGCAGTGTTACTTAAGAACTAAATCCCCACTATTGATCACTATTGATATAACACCCTTGTGAGTACATGATCAAGTATCCAGTGAATTGTGAACTTTTCCAGATTAACTGGAATAGGCTCAATTCCTGGACAGGTGCTATTTCCTCTAATTATTTTGGGTGTTTCTCTCCCCAACCTTTTGGTGGTTTCCTCACATGCTATGTTGATCAAAACTTTGTTGAGTACTTACAGAGGACAGCTCACAAGTCTCTGAAATTTTCTCTGTGTGCAGCTCTCTTCTTCAGTACTCTGTCTTGTGAATTGTGTCTCTCTGGTTCTCCTTGGACTCTCAGCTTCATCTTCTCAGCTCAGGGAAGCTGCTGAGTTTAGCCTAGATTCCCCCCTTTTGTGCTTCAGTCTGAAAATTTTATCAGGACAGTAAACTGAGCAATTGTGATATTCATCTCTGAGAGAGTCCCATTTCTCAGACATCACAGCACTTTCATTTCCATTGTAAAGAGTCTTGCCATATATTTTGTTTGGCTTTTTCGTTATTATTGTTGCTTCATGTAAAAGGGTAAATCTGGTCCAGTTTGCCCCATCTTGGCCAGCTATTTCTGTCATGTCTACTAATTCTTTTTGTTCATTTGTTTTTTGTCTTTGTATTGTGTAAAGATTTTCAAATTGATGCTATATATTTCTAAGAAAAGTTTATGCACGCTTGCATCTGATTTTAGTGCTTGAAATTCCATTTTAAATACGAGTTACTCTTTCCTTTTACTTAGGTTTTTAATTTATTTTATTCTTTGCTTTTTATATCTCCTGATATTTGGTTACCTCTTCATTTATAAATATTTTATATTATTTTTACTTTTTGTATAATCTTTCTTTTTTAAAAAAGAATTTGAGACTACAATGTGTATATATTTTTTAAAAAGTTAATCTCTTCAAGGCTTCTGATATTCCTGAAAGTGGTAGCAGATAATTTTCTGGTGTGGTACAGATGATGAAGTTTACTTTCTTTTACATTTACCTATATTTTCTAAGTATTCTTTACTGAATTTATAATTTTGTCATATATAAGTTTATTTTATAATAAAAAAATGCTTTTCTATTCCTTCTGGTTTGTTGGTGCTTTAGAAGTCCCTATTGCTATGGTTCATGTTTTTCTGTTTACTTGTGCTTGAAAGGCAAGAGATTTATTCAAGTGCAATATTCTTCCAAATCTGGGTGGGTACAGTCTCCTTGGATCTTCCCACTCACCCCCTGGGTGATATTTAAGGAAAAAAAAAATCTTCCTTTAGATGTTGAACTGGAAGACTTTTTGGTATAAATTCATATTATCATTAAAATATTCAAAATCTTTGGACCCAGAGGAGATAAGAGAAAGGTTTATTGGGGGAATTTTACCTCTTCATCATTTAATTGTTGTGCTTAAATATATCTGTTTTTCAAGTGTTCACATTTCTAAGTCTAGTCATCCCACCTTGCTTCCAGTCAGCTCACATGAACAGCTCCTTTGATGCTGTGGCCCAAAGCATCAGGATGACCCCTGGCATACGAGCAGGAAGGTCCTTGGCCATGCCAGCTTTCTACATAGTATGGATACACTTATAAATTCTTCAATGAATGCTTCTTTCCTTCTCCCTCATCTTGATTCCTGAAAGTGTTATCACTTGCCAAAAGTTATAGACATATTCAAGGAGTATTTTCAAATTACTTGGTTTCTAGAAATATTTAGCCCTCTTTGCTCCTGCCATTATTATAGGAGAGAGCTGTCCAATCACTGTATTACATTTTTCTTCTCTTTATTTTGATTTGCCTTCATTAGTGAGGGTGAATTATATGTGTGTATTTGTGTGCATATGTGTTCTTGCTATTTGGAATGAACTATGCATTCACATCCTTTAGCTATTTTTCTCTAGGGTTTTTCATTAGTCTGTATTGCTTTTTATATAGAAATATTGTTAACCTTTCCATATTTTTATGAACAAGTTCCCAGTTTTTTCTCATATATTTTACAAGCACATTAGGTTAATAGGTTTTCTTCTCTCTCTCTATGTGTGTGTGTATATGTGTATGTGTGTGCATGTAGGCGGATGCACACATACTTTAATATGATTAAGTTAACCAAATTGATGCGTTCCTTTGGATTCTTCCCATTATTTTACTTGGAAAGCTAATCCTCACAGAGGAACCAGATAAACAAAGATAATTAAATCTATTTATTTCTTCCCTTGTCTTAGTTGAATGTTTGTTATTTGAATCAACAGATAAAACTGTATCTCCCTTCCCCCCTATCCACCCACCTTGTACCACTTGCACAGCTTACAGGTCTCACTTTGTTAACATTATTAATATTTTACATCTCAAGATGCAATGTTAACTCTCTAATGTCTCCCAGTATACCAATTTGCAGTTCTATTCAACTCCATTTCTAGTGTCTCTGAAGATGAGGAAGAGTTAGTCATCAGACTGACCAGAAAGAATGAAATGTGATAGTGCCCAGATGGAAATATTTTGGTTCTGTAAAACATTATCTCAAAATTTAGTGATATATACCAATCAGTTATTTTGCCTAAGGTTTCTGTTAGTCCGAAACAAGGATTCTGCAAAGTTTCACATTTTTTTTTGTTTTAAATTGTTTATTCATTTATTTGGCTGTGCTGGGGCTTTGTTGCTGTATAGGCTTTCTCTAGTTGTGGCGTGCTGACTTCTCATTGCAGCGGCTTCTCTTGTTGCAGAGCACGGTCTCAAGGGTGTGCGGATTTCAGTAGCTGTGGCATATGGGCTCAGTAGTTGCAATTCCTGGACTCTAGAGCACAGGCTCAATAGTTGTAGTACATGGGTTTAATTGCTCTGTGGCATGTGAGATCTTCCTGGACCAGGGATCAAACCCATGTCTCCTGCATTGGCAGGCGGATTCTTTACGACTGAGCCACCAAGGAAGCCTGAAGTTTCACATTTTCACATGGGGTGTGAGTTAATTGTTTTTTGTGTAAATGAGACACATAATGGAATGCCTGAAACAGCTAATCTCAAAGTGGTGTACTCTAAAGGAAATATTTACTTAGCACCTAAAAGCATCTCAATTCATTATAGCATAATAAGGCAAAACATTATTTCCACAGTTTCAGTTTTCTATGACTTGAATGCAGGATAATATTTTGCAATTTTTGTCTTCATAGAAATGAAAATTTTAAACATACCTGAAAGGTATGAGTTGAGAAGTTGAGATTTAAGTTAAAAATATTGTATACCACCAGTACATAACAGATTTTATTTTAGCTGAAAAATTCATCAACTAGTTTTCAAGTCAATCTACTTGGTTGTAAAAACTACCCTTCTTATTTACCGTGGGTCATAACAAGAAAATTTGCAGCCTCATTTACTTTGCATTGGGAAGATAATGTTTGAAACATTGGTGGACATTCTAAGACACATTTGTAGATTATATGTTGTATGATGTAGATTGTAAGTACCGTGGGTTTTGAGAAGGAACTGTGAAAAACAATGGGTTATGTTAACCTTCATGGAGCATATAGGACAATCCTAAAAGTAGAATTTGGAACATTCTTTCTGAGTAACTCACAATGTGTGATAAGGATTTCTGATCATTTGGTAGCAATGGCAGGTTTACTGTTAGTTTAATGAGGCCGAAGCTTGGCCCTTCAAGCACAGGAGTTTTTAGTAGATCCTTGGGGGTAGGGGTGAGAAGCATGTCTATATAAGCATTTCGGCTAACTTATGTAGAGGTATCTCAAAAGAGATTTTTACTGTAATTTCTTATTTACTGTGATTACTTGTTTCATTCAAAGTAAACATTCACCTTCATGCCTATTTTTGTATGTGTAATTATATACTCTTTTTTTTAAAGTTCTTCTAGTTCATATAAATCAGACCCCACAAAACCCACATGCATCCCTGTTTGGGAGATAATGATGGAATCTGCAAGTTTGAAAATTAGTGTGCATGATTCCATTTTATTTCAAAGAGACAGCCTATTCATAGCTCTACAGTATCAGTGTTAAGAACAAAACTCAAATCTCTTCATTTCTAAGTCTATGCTCTTTCCTTACACAGCAAGATCTTGTATTGGAATCACCTTCAAGAGCTCTTCATTTGGTTTATTAAAGTTATCTGGATCTAATCTAATAAAATATAACAGAAAATTATGTCATTGATAAAGTGAAACACTAAAATCTGCTGTAGGAAATGACTCTGGCAGCATTTACCTTCCCTTTGTAGATATTATAGTTTCTTAATTACCTCCATAGCTGAAATGCCTAGTGTTTAGAAATTGGAATGAGTTCACATAAGCACTTACATTATCAGGAAATATAAATAGCTCATTTATTCATGGTAGCATTACTGTGTTCCTAATATAGTTTTTATTGATGGACACTTGAACTGTATCAATCCACTTAAAATTCAGAATGGTTCTTTGTGCATGGCTTTATGGCAAGAGCAGTATAATTTAATTTAATATAATCTTTTAAAAACAATGATGTTTGTTTCATAAATGAATATTTTATATGTTGTGTTTAATTAAAATAAAACTATGCTACTGATCTAGAAAACACAAAACAGACTTGAGTTCATATTTATGAAGTGTAGCAATATTGGCAAGGCACAACTTATCTTGTTTATGAGACATGCTTGCTATTACTTGTACAGATTGCAGTCATTTTATTGCTGAATTTTACATGGTTTACAACCCAACAAATGCAATGAAACTGTCACGAGGAAAATAAGCCTATAAAAATTAAAAAAAAATAAAAAGAGGGTGGCACTCACAGATCAAAATGCAGTTTTCGCTGAAGCTTTGGTGGGTTTTGAACTGTTACACCCTTTTAGGCAGCAGATTTTCAGGATGTAGCTATAAATGAAAGGGAGAAAGCTAAGGTAAGACACCAAGGTTGTTTTTAACCCTCTGCTTTGAGTGCAGTTCCTCTGAGACCTAGTGTTTGCTTTTACTCTACTGGTAGGTTCCAGAATTCCAGGTAATCATAAAAATATTTCCAACAAAGGCACCATTTGGAAATCAGGAAATAGAGTGAAAAAAGATGTGAAAAAAAGTGTATATGTGAGAAAAAAAGAGGTGTGTGTGTGTGTGTGTGTGTGTGTGTGTGTCGTGCTCAGTCACTTCAGTTGTGTCTGACTCTCTGCGACCCCATGGACTGTAGCCTACCAGGCTTCTCCGTCCATGGGATTTCCCAGGCAAGAGTGCTGGAGTGGGTTGCCATTTCCTTCTCTGATAGAGCAGGGTAGAGAATCATAAATAGGAGATATCTAGCTCATTCTACTATCCCATATCTTTACCAAAAAATTGATCAACAGTGCTTTTTTTTAATCCTTTTGTATCTGAATGGTAAGATATTGTACATGTATTTTTCTAAATATGAGTGGAGTTATGAATATTTTGAAATGAATAATTTTATTTCTATTTCTGTATCTATTCCTAACCTTCCCCTATGACATATATATATATATATATATTTCACTTTTTAATTTTGAAATGATTTTAAATTTATATAAAATTTGCAAAAACAGTACGAAAACTAGAGCTCCTATATCTTTTTACCCATATTTTCAAATGGTTAACATTTTAGCGTAGTAGCTTTTCATTCCTTTCCTCCTTTCCCCTTTCTCCATGTGTGTATAAACATTATCAATTGATACATATAAGATATGTGTGACTATAAACAAACATATATATCACTATAGGCTTCTCTGGTGGTCAGGTGGTAAAGAACCCACCTACCAACCAAGGAGATGTGGGTTCGAGCCCTGGGTCAGGAAGATCCCCTGGAAAAGGAAAAGGCAACCCACCCCAGAATTCTTACCTGGGAAATCCCATGGACAGAGGAGCCTGGCAGGCTACAGTTCATGGGGTCGCAAAAGAGTCAGACATGACTTTGCAACTAAAAAATAACAGCAACAATATATCACTATATTTTTGAATTATTTGAGAATAGAACTTTTCCTAGAGTCATAATATAAAATCAGGAAATTAACTTAATTTCATAATAATCATTTAATCTTCAGACTCTATTCAAATTATTCCTTATATCCACACAGTGTCCTGCATTGTATTTGATTGTCATGTCCCTTTAGTCGCCTTCAAGCTGGACAGTTTCTCTGTCTCCCTGTCTTTCATCACCTGACTTTTTGAAAGTTATAGGCTAGCTACTTGAAAAATGTCCCTTAATTTGAATTTGCTGATATTTTCTCATTTTCAGCAGGATTACCTCAAGATGTTACTGTATTTATCTTTTATCATATCAGAAGATAGTCAGTGTCAATTTGTTTCATTACTGGTGATATTAAATTTCTGTACTTGGTTAGCACATTTTATCCAGGCTTGTTCACTGTAAAGTCATTTGATAAGTATTTATGATCATTAATTAATAAGCAATTAAGTATCTTGTGGGGAGATACTTTGAGCTTTTCACTAAGCCACAGAGCTCTCTTTTCTTTCACTCGTGCATGTATTTTTATCAATCGGGATTTGAGCAGGAAGAACAAGAATTTACTATAGGGGCATCATTAGATGTAGAAACGAGAGCTGATTACACAGCGTTGAGCTCTGTTTCTGTGTCTAGAGCTGCACTTGGAATTGCACTGGGCAGGCAGTCATGGAGGGCCAGTGGGTATGAAGTGAGGGAAGCAAGGGCCGGAACAAGTGAAGATAGAATGCAGTTCACTTGAGTCTGTCATCACCTCCAAGTTGGATTATGGAATGTCCTGCAGGAGAGGCTAATGTCCTTCACTATGGAGCTACACATGCATCTGGCTAGGCATCAGTGGGACTGAGGCCAAAGATCTAGTGGTTGCTCCTACCTAAGAAGACAAGATAAGTAACAATGTAGAGTGGGCTGCAACAGCATCTTGTTCCTCCAACTGACTTTCTAGTCATAAAGGAATACTGCTGCTCATTTACTTCCATCTTGCAAATCTAGGACAATATCACTTCCAGGTCATGCCAACTCAGAACTCTGAGGAAAGGGAATTCTGGGACATGTAGTCACAGATTAGTCAAGCTGATATAAAACAAGTCCACTATAGTATTTATAGCAGTTTGAATTCCTGAGTTTTTATTTTAATCAAGGTATTACTACTACAGTTATTATTTATTTAGATGCTCAAATAATTCCAGACTTGGCCAGTGGAAGCCTTTCATGCTGACTATTGTATTTTTTGGACATTTTCCCAACATTCTTTGGGTATTTAATTACTATTAGATTCAAAAAGATGTTACAGGATCATCTTACATTTTTCCTGTCATAATCCCAGAATGAATCCTTTCTCCAAAGAGGTTTGGTTCTTTTAGTATAAAATGGCATTTAGAAACCAAGATCTGGAAGATGCTTGACCTCTTTGTTACTCAGGATCACTGCTTTTAGGTCCTCTCAATAGACAAAGCTAGGAAATAAAGGAAAAAAAAGGAAGGAAGAACAAGACTTCCCTGTTTATTTTCCTATTAGGAAGTTAGTCTTATTTTGTATTGCGTCTTGGGAGCTCTTTATGTATTAGGAAACTAACCCTTTTTGATGTGAGATGTTTGAATATCTTTCCTAGAATATCATTTGTGGATAGTATTCCTTTGCGACTGGCCTGTTTTCTTTTCTCTCTCTCTTGAGGCCAGTTTGGGTTACAGTGTAATTTGGATATGTAGAAAGCAAGGTTTTCATTCTAGTGATCATGTAGAAAGCAGACAACACCTAAAATGGTTAAACGTAGGGGATGGTTATATTCTTAAAAATACATATGGGGGGGATATTGTGACTGCTCTGCTTGTCTGAAGGCAGATCTTTAAGACAGAGTTCATGGTGTGCAGGAAGACACTTTTTCAAGACTGGTTTTCATGGGGGACAAATTGAAGGTGTTTATAGTTCTTTTTATTCATCATTCTGCCAACTGTTTAGAAAGAAGCTGTCCTGGGCCTCTTTCCCTTGATTTGGACCTTGATTTTCCCCCTACACATTTCTTGGTTCATTAATTCATTCTATGCATAAGTTCTTTCATTCATTTAAACTCCATTCATTCATTAATGAGTTTCTACAGTGTACATAGAACTAAACAAGCTTTTGGAAGGGTTGGCAAGTGACTGACACTGTGGTTCTTATATTCTAGGCTTACTGTAGTGTTGGAAGGGTCAAAATAGTATCACATGAATAGCTAGAAAGTAATAGTTCAACCTCATAAATAAGCATAAAATATCTAAGACAGACTGAATTCTAAGCTTATATAAAACATTACATGTGTTAATTAAAAAAGGCATCAGATTTCTTTGGTAGGTTTTAAAGCCTATTTTATATAAGTATATTTCATGCCAAGGTTGTGACTTTTGTGCCTCAGAATTTAGATGGAAAAAAGAGACAGTGATTTAATAATAGTCTGAGAACTTGAGAAATCACTGAGAATTAGATGTGGGATAAATGGAAGCTGTTTTGAATTCAGTTTCTTGTTTGTTTTTAATATTTCCGTATATTTGCTTTCATGGCTTATTCTACATCATTTAAAGATTGTCACTCACCTATCAAGACTCATAGGCTCGCATCCTGTAGAAAGTCTATGTAAAGATGGCTAATAAACACATGACAGGATGCTCAACAACACTCATTATCAGAGAAATACAAATCAAAACCACAATGAGGTACCATCTCACGCTGGTCAAAATGGCTGCTATCAAAAAGTCTATAAACAATAAATGCTGGAGAGGGTGTGGAAAAAAGGGAACCCTCTTACACTGTTGGTGAGAATGAAAGCTAGTACAGCCGCTATGGAGAACAGTGTGGAGATTCCTTAAAAAACTGGAAAAAAGAACTGCCATACGACCCAGCAATCCCACTGCTGGGCGTACACACTGAGGAAGTGAGAGACATGTGTACCCCAATGTTCACTGCAGCACTGTTTGTAATAGCCAGGACATGGAAACAACCTTGATGTCCATCGGCAGACAAACGGATAAGAAACCTGCGGTACATATACACAATGGAATATTACTCAGCTATTAAAAAGGATGCATTTGAATCAGTTCTAATGAGGTGGATGAAACTGGAGCCTATTGTACAGAGTGAAGTAAGTCAGAAAGAAAAACATCAATACAGTATATTAACGCATATATATGGAATTTATAAAGATGGTAACGATGACCCTGTATGCGAGACAGCAAAAGAGACACAGATGTAAAGAACAGATTTTTGGACTCTGTGGGAGAAGGCGAGGGTAGGATGATTTGAGAGAATAGCATTGAAACATATATATTATCATATGTGAAAGAGATCGCCAGTCTAGGTTCGATGCATGAGACAGGGTGCTCAGGGCTGGTGCACTGGGATGACCCTGAGGGATGGGATGGGGAAGGAGGTGGGAAGGGGGTTCAGGATGGGGAACACATGTACACCCATGGCTGATTCATGTCAATGTATGGCAAAAACCACTACAATATTGTAAAGTAATTAGCCTCCAATTAAAATAAATAAATTAAAAAAAAAAAGAAAGTCTATGTAAATACTATCAATATCAGGACAGGGAAGCCTGGCGTGCTATAGCCCATGGGCCTTAAAGAGTTGTACGTGACTGAACGACTAAACAACAGCAACAGCCAATGATTAATAATCATTTTCTTCCTTGCTCCATACTCCCTTGTCTTTCTATAATATCATTTATGTGAGACTATATTTCACTTATGTGTTTTAATATTAGTATCCTCTCCAAGCCTAACTTACTAGCAGATAGGATTATATCTTATTCATCTTTGATTTACTCCCATGTATGTGCTTAGTCGCTCAGTTGTGTCCAACTCTTTGCAACCCCCTGGACTGTAGCCCACCAGGCTCCAATGTCAATGGAGATTCTCCAGGCAAGAATACTGGAGTGGGTTGCCATGCCCTCCTCTGGGGAATCTTCCCAACCCAGGGATTGAACTCAGGTCTCCCATATTGCAGGCAGACTCTTTACCATCTGAGCAACCAGGGGAAGACCCTCCATGGACTACAGCTACTGCCATGTATAGTGCCTGGTAAATAATAAGTGCTCAATAAATGTTTGTAAGATAAATGAATGTATGAGTCTCCCATCTGAAATATTATTGGCCTTTTGGTAGTAAAAGTGGAAAGCTGTTCCAGTCCACTCATTTAACCCAAATGGATTTTTTTTTTTCTCCCAACTATTAATACAGTGGCGGGCCTGATCATCCTAGTCTTCTTAATCTGGTTTATTGGTTGCAATGAGAAAGATTGAGAAATGAGTTTCAGATGCTGTTTTTATGCTGTCCGTCAGACATTTCATGTCTCATGCATGTACAGACACATTCTGTTCACCAGCTGCTGATTTCTGTTTGTTCTCATCATGTTTCCTGGGCCAATGGTGGTGCTACTGTTACTGGCCTATTTTCTGCAACAGTGTCCCCTAATCACATCACACAGATGTGAAATGTGTTATCTATACTCCTTTCTGTCCTCCTCTGTGTTTTTTTCCTCCAGGAAATAATAAGGAAATGCTTGCCAATGTATGATTTGCAAATTTTCCCAGTCCTCGTAGTTTAACCTTAGTCCCTTTCCTAAGGAGATTAGGTACTCCTCAGACATACCAACAAAATTTGGAATTCTAGCTGGTGCTCAGAGCAGATCAAAAAAGTACTCTAGGGATTTAAATTTCCATAAATTTGAGTATTGGTGTCAAAAGGTTTTGACTGAAAGCCTGTAAAAATGAATGCAGTACAGTTAAGTCATTGTTGCAGCTACTAAATTCATATTTTAATTTGCTGATAAGGAAAGGCAAAAAATAGTATGAAACTTAGACATTTCATATGTCATGTTAGTTATACCCTGACTTATAAGAGGTGGTCCCATGAGATTGTCATTACGTGACTTAACTCCCCTTGCATTATTGAGAGTCTTGTCCACCACAGTCTACCTATAATTTCCACTATCTGGACCAGTTTAAACTTGAGTAGACATGGCTTCTGCCAACAAATATGGACTATAAGCCTCATATGCCTTCCAAACTGTGAAACAAAGATACATTTGGGGATTTCTCATTGAAATACTAATAAAGTCTGAGAGGGTGAGGAGAAAGACACTTGGATGCATATTTCCTTGCTATTTTAAGGTTAGATCACTGTTGGCATCTATCAATTCTCTGACCACATATTCATCCAATTTTCAATTTATTACTTTTACCAAGAACTCAGCAGTTGGTAGACACTGAGGCTCTGTAGAGGCAGGAAAAGGTGCTGACCTTAAATAGCTCTAGACTCAATGAAGGGACATACATGTAAATCAACTTTTGATTGCCCTCCACAGAGATAATATTTTGATTGTTCTCTACAGAGCGAGCTTGTGGGAACAAGCTTGTGGGCAGCTTCTTTCCCTTAAGAGACATCCTTAAGAAGATAAATTCTAGATTAAGTGTCAAAATGTATTAGTAAGGCAGAGAACAGATCTTAGATCTGTGTATGATGTTAGGGTATGGATGGCTCAACAATTACAGATCTTGTGTGACTGTAGGCAGTAAGCATAGCAATAACTGGCATCTATTAAACATTTGGTATTAGACCTGTTATTATCCTATATTTAATTCTCACCCCCCACCCCCCGCAAAACATCTCTGGCTGATATTATCATCACATTGGACACATACACCCATGAAGTGTAACAGAGAAGCAGGTACCATATCATGAAGAGTTTTGTGGACCAAACTAAGAAATCTTGGCTTCAGTCCTGAAAGTGATAAAGTACCTCTAAAGGGATTTAATCCAGGAAATGCATGATCAGATCTGCATTTAGAAAGATGTCCCTGGCTACAGGGTTCAGAAATGCTAAAATCATAGGCAAGGAGGGCTATTGTTGAATTGATCCAGTGGAGACATGACAGATGAGTTTAAACAGCTCATTAATAGCGGATGAGCCACACCAAAAAGTCATCTGTTTTCATAATCATCTTGATCCTACTTCCTTTTCAGGTCTTTGGTATCAGCTGGTTTTTCTAATTTCAAGCCATTCCTTCCAGTTTTTAATTGATTTCATTCCAACCTGCTAAACAGCTCTTGCTTTTGAAGCCTTGGATTGAATTTCCTGTTAATTTGGCATTGCCAAACCAGCAGTTGTCTTTTTGATAACTTAATATTCACCTCACTTAAGTGACCTAACATTTGTGATCTGACTTGCTTTGATGCTTTTTACTTTAAATTGTATATTGATAATAGATTTGGAAAGTGTCCTTGCATAATTCTTCTCTCGTAAAAATATGTGTGTAATTGCACCTAGAGCTTGTAGAACAAAGTGTCATTTTTTTTTTCAAGAGAATGATAGTAAACTGCCAGTTTGAAGATGGGTAATAAAGGAAGTTATCGTGCAGCAGAGTTGACCAAGAGTGAAATCTAGAAATCTAAGCCTGTGGAAAGAAGTTGGCCATAGCTGGGTAAGTTAGACTCTGTCTGGAGAGTTAGATAGTTCTGTAAAGAAAATGGTGGCTGTGACTGTTCAGGCAAGTAATAAATCCAACCCATGAATTCCATGAGGGTTGAAAGTTCAAGAAGACTTTGGAGGATCAAAGAATATGTTAGGGTAGCTGCCAGAAGCAGAAGACCTAGAAATTTGAACCGAGGGTGGGTGGTTTGCTTTATTTCCTCTTTTATGTTGCCTCTTAGGTATGAATTGCTCAGACCCAACTGCTGTGTGCCTTGGCCGGAGGATAAGACCCTGTTCTTAGTGTAGTTTGATCCTCATCACATGAGTTCTTGAGCCGAAAGACAACTGAGCCTCTTTCTAATTGCAGGACCACGATGAGTGGTCTATTCTGAAAGTGCATGTCAAAATCGGACAGCCCAAATAAGCGTACTGCAACTTTTAAAGACCTTTGCATAGAGCTTTGCAGATTACAAAACTCCTTTCATATATGTGTATCACACTATGAAAGTTAATTATTATTATTTTTTAAGTCTACTTTTTATTTCTGTCAGCTCCTGGTATTTTATCATTTATGTATTTGTTGGTCAGCCACACAGATCAACCCTGTGTCCCCTGCAGTGGAAGTGTGGAGCCTTAACCACCGGACCACCGAGAAAGTCCCTTATTTTTATTATTAATGACACTATATTATTATTAATAACATGATATTGCTTGACACTATATTATTAACGACACTATATTATTCTCAAATCGTCTGATCCAAAATCCTGTCTTTGAAAAACACTATGTCCACAGTGTTAGGAATGGTGACTGAATCACTGAAATGATGGTGTGAGAGTACATTCCCTCTGACTCTGCTTCTTCCTTACGTATTTAGAATTGTTCTGTCTCCTATGGAAGAACCATCTCAAGCACTAACTACGATATTCTCCCTAATACATTTCAGGTCAGAAGTGATCTCTCTCCTCCTCTTGAGCCTTCCATAGCACACTTGCTTTATAACTTTCTATGACAGTTATCTTACCTTGCCATGTGTCATTGCTTTTGCATAATACGTCTATCCATATACGTCTATCTATCCATAAATGCTCCCCTTTCCTCTCACCCCAGACTCAATAACATACATCATGTCATGAACATACACCATGTGTCTTCCATAGATATGTGTTTCAGAAGATTCTACCTGTGTTTGACTCTTCTGGATTTCAGTTTCGGCTCACTGTTGGAATTGGGAATAAAATGTTCGAAAGAATAAAAGGAAAAGTGCAAAAATTTATTTACCAATAAGGAAAAAGAGATGTATTGATAACAAAGTTTACCTTTGTCTTTTCCAGTCCCGTATCTGAGAAGTGTGGCACTTGCCTTTCAATATTTTATTTAAAAAAATTTATTTGGCTGCATAGGGCCTTAGTTATGTCATGCAGGATCTTTTAGTTGTGGCATACAAGATCTTTAGTTGCAGCATGTAGGATCTAGTTCCTTGATCAGGGATCAAACCCAGCCCACTTCATTGGAAGCAGAGAGTCTTAGCCACTGGACCACCAGGGAAGTTCCATCTTTCACTATTTTATAAGTTTACATGACACCAGCTCATGAACAATCATTTTGTTTGAAATAAATTCTTGTGACATTGAATAATATTGTTACCTTCTTTAGTTTGGTAAAGGGGTCAAGGGAGATAGGTATGGAAAGAGAGACTAAGATAGTGGTTAGTGACAGATGAGAGAGAGATCCTGTTAAAGAATTTTATCTAAAGAATTACAGGAGAAACTAACACTGGAAAGGAAGCCTGAACACGGCAGAGAATAGCCAGGCCTAAAAACTTGGTAGAGTCTTTGGATATGATCTGCCTATCTGGAAAACCTGTGCCATTTATTTAAAATGATCAAATTGGCCAAAATTGGGTGAAAAACAGTGGATTGCCAGCTCTTACTGCAGGTAAAGACATCTGAATTGATTCTCTAAAACTCAGGTGGGAATTTGTCTTCTCTGTGATGGATTTGGATTGTTGTTGTTAACGTTGTTGTTCAGTCTCTCAGCCGTGTCCGACTCTTTGTGACCCTATGGACTGCAGCATGATAGGCTTCCCTGTCCTTCACCATCTCCTGGAGCTTGCTCAAACTCATCTCCATTGAGGCAGTGATGCCAGACAACCATCTCATCCTCTGTTGTCCCCTTCTTCTGCAGCCTTCAATCTTTCCTAGCATCAGGGTCTTTTCAAATGAGTCAGTTCTTCACAACAGGTGACCAAAGTATTGAAGTTTCAGCTTCAGCATCAGTTCTTCCAATGAATATTCAGGATTGATTTCCTTTAGGATTGACTGGTTTCATCTCCTTGCAGTCCAAGAGACTCTCAAGAGTCTTCTCCAACACCACAGTTCAAAAGCATAATTCTTTGGTGCTTAGCCTTCTTTATGGTCCAACTCTCACATCCATACTTGATACTGGAAAAACCATAGTTCTGACTACATGGACCTTTGTTGGCAGAGTGCTTTTCTTATTTCTCCCAGCAGTCTTGATGCCAGCTTGTGCTTCATGGAGCCCAGCATTTCACATAATGTACTCTGTGTTTAAGTTAAATAAGCAGGGCGACAATATACAGCCTTGACGTACTCCTTTCCCAATTTGGAACCAATCTGTTTTTCCATATCTGGTTATAACTGTTGCTTCTTGAACCGTACACATGTTTCTCAGGAGGCAGGTGAGATAGTCTGGTATTCTCATCTCTTTAAGAATTTTCCACAGTCTGTTGTGGTCTACACAGTCAAAGGCTTTAGTATAGTCAACGAGGCAGAAGTAGATGTTTTTCTGAAATTCTTTTTTTTTTTTTTTTGCTTTTTCTATGATCCAACAGATGTTAGCAATTTGATCTCTGGTTCCTCTGCCTTTTCTAAATCCATTTTGAATATCTGGAAGTTCTCAGTTCACATACTATTGAAGCCTAGCTTGGAGAATTTTGAGCATTCCTTTGTAGCATGTGAGATGAGTGCAGTTGTGCAGTAGTTTGAACATTCTTTGGCATGGCCTTTCTTTGGGATTGGAATAAACACTGATCTTTTCCAGTCCTGTGGCCACTGCTGAGTTTTCCAGATTTCTAGCATACTGAGAGCAGCATTTTCATACCATCATCTTTTAGGATATGAGAGAGCTCAGCTGGAATGCCATCACCTCCATAGCTTTGTTGGTAGTGATGCTTCCTAAGGCCCACTTGACTTCACACTCCCAGATGTCTGGCTCTAGGTGAGTGATCACACCATCATGATTATCTGGGTCATGAAGACCTTTTTTGTATAATTCTTCAGTGTATTCTTGCCACCTCATCTTAATATCTTCTGTTTCTGTTAGGTCCATACCTTTTTTGTTCTTTATTGTACCCATCTTTGCATGAAATGTTCCCTTGGTATCTCTAATTTTCTTGAAGAGATCTCTAGTCTTTCCCATTCTATTGTTTTCCTCTATTTCTTTGTTGATCCCTTAGGAAGGCTTTCTTATCTGTCCTTGCTATTCTTTGGAACTCTGCATTCAGATGGGTATATCTTTCCTTTTCTCCTTTGCCTTTTGCTTCTCTTTTCTCATCTATTTTTAAGGCTTCCTCAGACAACCATTTTGCCTTTTTTGCATTTCCTTTGCTTGGGGATGGTTTTGGTCACCACCTCCTGTACAATGTCATGAGCCTCTGTCCATAGTTCTACAGGCACTCTGTCTATCAGATCTAATCCATGTGTCACTTCCACTCTGTAATCATAAGGAATTTGATTTAGGTCATACTTGAATAGCCTACTGTTTTTCCCTACTTTCTTCAATTTAAGTCTGAATTTTGCAATAAGTAGTACATTATCTGAGCCACAGTCAGCTCCTAGTCTTGTTTTTGCTGACTATATAGAGCTTCTCCATCTTTGGCTGCAGAGAATATAATCAATCTTATTTCAGTATTAAGCATCTGGTGATGTCCATGTGCAGAGCTGTCTCTTGTGTTGTTGTAAGAGAGTGTTTGCTATGACCAGTTGTTCTAGTCCTTAGCAATAATTCTCAAAGTGTAATATCAGAAATTCTGAGATATCACATCAGATCTACTGATTCAAAATTTCTGGGGATGGGCCCAACAAACAATGTTTACTAAACCCTCAGTTGTGACTCTTATGTTCATTATGTATGAAAGTGACTGAATGAGAAGAAAGAGAGTTAGAAATAAAGATTGGGGAAGGTTGTAATTTAGCTAGAGGAAAATTCTTTCATGGAGAAAGGATTGAAATTAGAATGATTTTTTTCCAAGCAGTAGAGCACTTAAAATTTTTGGATAATTTGATGATCAGGAAACCAGAGGTTAATGCTTCTGTATATTGCCTAACCCTATTTCTATTGCTAGAAATTTTGAGGTCTCTTGTTGGAACCAATGTGGAAATTTGGAACAAATATGGAATTTTTTATCTCATGGCCGTTGTGGTGTGGTTGTAGACCAGCATTTCATCTTACTTTCCTTCTAAAACCCTGGCCATTGATTTCATTAAAACCTAAATTTGGATGAGATAGTTTCTCATAAAATAAAATATGTATGTGGATATAAAATGCATCCTTATGGTGTTAACTTCTCACAATTGGGTCTTTCCACCACGGGTTATAAGGTTGTGTTGGAGGAGTATCCTGCTTTTGGCGCCGGGGAAAAGCAGGAGGTGGAGTGAAAAGTCTTCTCTTGCCTCATTTGGAAATCAAACAGCAGCCACAAAAATGTTGGAAACTTTTAAAAAGCTTACTTTGATGGAGTGTCAAGCAGAACTGCATAGGTTCAGAAATATACATTTGAGAAGCAGAAAGTAATGGCAACAGAAACTCTTCTGCCCCCGCCCACCTTTCCTGTCAGCTGCTCAGTCATTTCTAAGGGGTTTGAAGTTTCTGTACAAGCATCTTGCTAATGACTGTAATTCATCATAGGAGGTGTTTAGCTTTGAAAATGAAATATAACTATATATTTTTCAGACTGATGTTAGGGCTTGTTTATTGATTATATCCTTAGGGGGAAAAAAGAAAAGAAATGTAGCAAAGAAAAATGCATTTTTGAAGGTCCATCATAATAGCTAAAGTAACTTGACATGCAAAACATTAAAAACATTCTAATATAACTTTACCTAAATGATAAAAAAAATGACTGATACTGACTTTTTAACACCCTTTTGAGACAACCTAAAGACATAAATGCCAAAAGTAAGTAACAATAACTAAGTCAATATCAAGGACACATATTAGTGTTCTGATCATTTTCTGTTCAGTCGCTCAGTTGTGTCTGACTCTTTGCCACTCCCTGGACTCCAGGACAGGTTTCCCTGTCCTTCACCATCTCCCAGAGGTTGCTCAAAATCATGTTCATTGAGTCAGTGATGCCATCCAACCATCTCATCTAATGTGTTTGCTATTACTGAGCATTAGTTTTGCCTCTTAGTTTCCTAATGACTGTGGCAAAAAGAGAAATATGGGAAGATTCAAATTCCTTAATAAAGACCTGGTTTTAAGGAAAAACTTATCATCTTGGATTTTATGTTGGAGGTACAGAGTAATGCAATGAATACTTCTCTCTGTAGTCATTTTAAAATAAATATAGAAGTGATTGTCTTGTGACTTTTTTAAGTAAGGGGATTAAGTGAATACAAGAGCATTTAAGGGTACAATTTATGGAAGGTGAATTTTTATGAGAAATTAAGCCAATGAACTTCACATATATAGGCTTCTTGTGAATCATATACGTTAAAAGATAAGAAATCTCCTCCCTAGAAAGCTTAAAATTCATGTGTTATCAGTCAAAATCATTGTAACTTCTTACATTCTCTTGTGATACTGGCTTATTATAGTTCCATATACTTTGAAGACTAGAAGACCAATAATTAGGTAGAGTTGTCATTATGTTAAGGAGAGGCTGAAGCAGTATTCTCATCCAGAAGGAAATCACTCCTAAATAAGAGTAAACTGAAGGGATAGTACAAACTTTCCTCAGGAAAGCGTCTTTAGATTTTTCTGCTGCTGCTAAGTCGCCTCAGTCCTGTCCGACTCTGTGCGAACCCATAGACGGCAGCCCACCAGGCTCCCCCATCCCTGGGATTCTCCAGGCAGGAACACTGGAGTGGGTTGCCATTTCCTTCTCCAATGCATGAAAGTGAAAAGTGAAAGTGAAGTCGCTCAGTCGTGTCCGACTCTTAGCGACCCCACGGACTGTAGCCTACCAGGCTCCTCTGTCCATGGGATTTTCCAGGCAAGAGTACTGGAGTGGGGTGCCATTGCCTTCTCTGTTAGATTTTTCTATAGCACTTTAAAAAATGCTTTAAGCATGGAGAATGGCAGAGAAAACTTTGACCAGAATAATTTTCCAAGAAGTGCCTCAGTAGAAAAATCAAGGGTTTGTTTTCACATAAATGACACTAAGCAATAATCAAAAGATTAGTCTCATTCACTTGGGACAGTAAGATGAACTGGATAGATATGAGGACTTTCAGAGAAATCTGAATCATAGGTTAAACTAAGCCATCCAATTTTCATTTCTCTTGATAGTCCATTAGGAATCCCACTTTCTCCAAATAAGAGTAGCTTCCCCACAGATGACTTTTTTCCTCCCATACTCATTGCAAATCATCCACTCTTAGAAATTTAAAGAATTTAAAGAATTGTCAGCAGAATTCTTAACTTTTAATTAATTGTAACTTTATTTTTTGAAGCTAACTGAAATTTTTGTCCTGACGATTGGAATGTTCACATTTAATTTGCCAAACAAAAGTTTAAAAATACATTGTTAGAAATGCTGCAGGCTTTGTAAAGTGACTTTCACTGGCTGAATGTTAGAGCAGGACCAAATGTTTATTAATTTTCTCTGCCACAGAGCTAATAGAACTGTTCTTTAATTCAACAAACAGAAGCCTGTGTTCTTTGGATGGTTATTTTATTTCCCATGGAGTCTGCATGCTGTTGGCTGACAATCACAATGGCTATGTATCTATTTGGCTCTAGATGTCTCTAACGAAAATTTTAAAAGCAATCTTTTAATTTGTTTTGTAATATTTCTGAAAAGATAGATTCAAAAACTATTTACAAAGTTTTTAGAAATGATTTTTTTCCTGGGATACATTTTGTGTGTGTGTGTGTGTGTGTGTGTGTGTGTGTGTGTGTGTAGAACTGCTAAAATCATAAGGTAAAGACTAATTTGGTCAATAGCTAAAGAATGTAACATAGGCCACATATTCTTCCAGTTGCATTTAAGGCTCCTCTTTGAATCAATCATTGTCTTCTTTAACGTATAATACTTTTTTAAAATAGAAAATCATTAACCAGTCTCCTGTACCCACCACCCCTTTCCGAACACAGTCCACGGTTACTGCCTTATTCAGGATGATGAGTAGTTAATAGCAAACTGCTATGAGAGGATGGAGGTAGGGAGTGTGCAGTCAGGTACCTGGACTCTGGGGCATGGCCCTCTCAGAGAGGTCCATGTATCCTCTCTGCACTTTCAGCCATGTGATCTGGAGTGGATTACTTCATCTCTCCATGGCTTATTTTCCTTATCTATGAAATGACAATAAAGATAATTGTGACTCCTCCACAGGAGTGATATAAACATTAGATAATTTTACTTCACAGAAAAGCACCAGAGCTGTGCCTAACCAATAATCAATGCATCCCATGAGTTGAGGTTGTTCATCTTGCCCTCAAGCAGCTCCCCTCCTGATACATTGCCATCTAGCTGCTTACATTTGTGTGAAATTCACCTGTTTTTGTTAGGAATTCAGTGTTACTTTATTTCTTTGTTTTTAATAACAGCTTTATTGAGATATACTTCACATACCATAAATTCACTCTTTTAATGTGTATAATTCAGTGAATTGTAGTGTAATCATAGAATTGTGCAACCATCAACACCATATAACCATGGAATATTTTCTCTCAATGACATTTGCAGTTCAGTTCAGTTTAGTCGCTCAGTTGTGTCCGCCTCTTTGTGACCCCATGAACCACAGCACGCCAGGCCTCCCTCTCCATCACCAACTCCCGGAGTCCATGCAAACCCATGTCCATTGAGTTGGTGATGCCATCCAACAATCTCATCCTCTGTCGTACCCTTCTCCTCCTGCCCTCAATCTTTCCCAGCATCAGGGTCTTTTCCAATGAGTCAGCTCTTTGCATCAGGTGGCTAAAGTATTGGAGTTTCAGCTTCAAAATCAGGCCTACCAATGAACAGCCAGGACTGATCTCCTTTAGGATGGACTGGTTGGATCTCCTTGCAGCCCAAGGAACTCTCAAGAGTCTTCTCCAACACCACAGTTCAAAAGCATCAATTCTTCAGCGCTCAGCTTTCTTTGTGGTCCAACTCTCACATCCATACATGACTACTGGAAAAACCATAGCCTTGACTAGATGGACCTTGTTAACAAAGTAGTGTCTCTGCTTTTTAATATTCTGTCTATGTTGGTCATAACTTTCCCTCCAAGGAGTAAGTGTCTTTTAATTTCATGGCTGCAATCACCATCAGCTGTGATTTTGGAGCCTAGAAAAATAAAATTTGACACTGTTTCCACTGTTTCCCCATCTATTTGCCATGAAGTGATGGTACCGGATGCCATGATCTTAGTTTTCTGAATGTTGAGCTTTAAGCCAACTTTTTCACTCTCCTCTTACACTTTTATCAAGAGGCTCTTTAGTTCTTCTTCACTTTCTGCCATAAGGGTGGTGTCATTTGCATATCTGAGATTATTGATATTTCTCCCGGCAATCTTGATTCCAGCTTGTGCTTCCTCCAGCCCAGCATTTCTCATGATGTACTCTGCATATAAGTTAAATAAGCAGGGTGACAATATACATCCTTGATGTACTCCTTTTCCTATTTGGAACCAGCAATGACATTTTAGCCACATAATGTTACAGAGTATAAATATGTTAAAACTTAGCAGAAAAGGCTAAACAGTTTTCCAAATGATTGTAGCAAGTGATGTGTCCACCAGGTATGAGAATTCTAATAGCTTTGCAACCTTGCCTTCATCTGGTACTGTCAGTCTTTTTAATTTTAGCCACTCTGGTAGGAATGTATTTCACTGTGGTTTTAATGAAAACTTCTTGGTTATAGCCACAATGACTGAAGCATCTTACATTCCTACCAGCAATACATGAGGGTTTGTGGAGAGAAGTTTTAAATACTCATCTTGTTTCATACTTCTTCAGGGGCCACAGTTACACTGATATTGTGTGTGTGTGTGTGTGTGTGTGTGTGTGTGTGTGTGTGTGTGTGCGTGTGTGTGTGTGTGCACGCGCACGCGCTCAGTCACTCAGTTTTGTCTGACTCTTTATGAACCCATGCTCAGGTAGCCTGCCTGGCTCCTCTGTCCTTGGAATTTTTCAGGCAGGAATACTGGAGCGGGTAGCCATTTCCTACTCCTGGGGATCTTCCCAACCCAGGGATCAAACCCATGTCTCTTCTCTCTTGTGTCTCTTGCATTAGCAGGCAGATTCTTTACCACCGTGCCACCTGGGAAGCCCATGACAGATTCAGTGCTACTTTAAAGGATCATTTAAATGGAAGTGTCCTCAAGTTCTTCCTATCTTAAATTCTTCTGTTTGCTTTTTATCATTTTTTTGTTTCTAATTTTAAACTATTAGCTTTTATCTTGCTTCCTGTATCAATTGCTCAGCCTGGAACTTCCTGATTTCAATCTGCTACAAACCAAGAAATCGGATTATCAATCCAACAGTAATTTGAAACGAATAATTTGACTCAGAGTAAGAATCTGAGTGCTCTGCCTTTGTGCAAAGCAAATTCTCTTGATTGCATGGATTCTGTACTTGGTAGGATCTGTTTTGCTTTCAAGGGACCTCTTTTGCTTTTAAGGTGAAGGTATTAGGTAAAGTTGCCTTGGAAAAAGTGAAGTGTTACACTATTAAATTGAATTTCCTTTTGACCTCAACGTTTATTGTGCTTATAGAAAGTCTGGCTGAAGAGTAAAAAAAAGAGATAGTGGAGACAGAAACTAGCTGCATTTGTTGCAGGAGTGCACGAGTGAATGAGACAACTTGCAAATTTGTGAATTTAAATATTACCCTGACTACATTTCTAAATGTACTGGCCTAGACTCACTACCTATTGTTCTGCTCCAGGCAAATAGAATTGATGGCTGGGGTCACTACCGTGGTTCTCAGATTTTGCTCCTAGAACCAGCCCCAACACAGTGTTGAGAAATGCAGATTCTCTGCCCCACCCTAGACCTATTGACTCTGAACCTGTGGGTGGGGTTAGGGAGGCTGTCCTCACAGTATAACAATCTGTCCATGTGATTCTGATGTGGGCTAAAGTGTGAGAGGATGGAGTTAGGAGACCATTATTAGATTCACCTGGGGCATTCCCCGCCCCAGAAATTACATTGTTTTAAGGTAAAAACAGAAACAAAGTCAGAACACCAAAGCGATTTCAATGTAAACAAGGGTTGATAGCTATTTCTCTTGGCTGTGCTTTCAAGCACAAATTCATTTAAAAGCTGTGACCCAGAGTAGCTCCCTTTTAGTTTCCATGGTTCTTGAACTCCTCTGTAATCGTTTACTGCTTACTTCAGCTTGGAAGGCCTCTGTAAAAATGCAAAGGTAGTCTGTGCGAGATGACATGGGAGTTAACATAGATAGATACAGTGTCTCCTACCAAGTACTTATGTAGCAGTGCTTCTCAAAAATCAGCCCACTTAGTAATAGCTGGAAGACTCCTTTAACCAAAGGTTGTTAGGCCCACCTCCACAGTTGCTCATTCTGGAGGTCAGCAGAGGGGCTCAGTAATTTGCATTTCTAACAAGATGCAAGTGAGCCGGCAATGCTGATTCCTTGACTCAAAACCAGAGCTTCAAGAAAAGGAGGCTCCTGGGGAGAGAGTTGCCTGAATGAGGTTTTGCTGGATGGGGAAGGAGAAAAAGTCAGTCTTCTCTTCCCCAAGTGCGAGACCTGAGTAACAAGGAAATCCTCTCCCCTACTGCAGGGGGTAAAGATACAGAAGGGCTAGTGAATCTAAATTCAAGTGATTAGTATTAGAATATTAATTTAACTGATGAGATTAATTTCTGGTTTCCAAGTTTTTAGCAAGTGTTTTCCAAAACTTAAGGTGAATCAAAATGGTAGCTTGTTGTTGTCAAGTTGGTGGTAGATGCTTGTTAAAAATGCAGACACTTAGGCCTCATCGTTACAACCTCTACTCAGGAAATCTCTGCTGAAGCTTGCCCAGAAATAAGCAGTCCAGGTAAGTTTGTTGCAAATGACCCTTTTTACTTATTTATTTGTACTCTTTATTTAGGGGAACTAAGGGCTTGTATTATTATTATATCATCATTTTATTGAACATTTCTGGAGATTTAACTGGAAAATAGAAATATTTTTCTAAGAGTAGTTTAAGTATACTTTGGTTCTCTTCCCTTTGTAGCTGGGGCGGGGTGGGGGATGTCTTTATTTGAAATTTGTTCCGTTTACTACTTAAAAATAATCTGAAAAGCAAATTTATATATATTGGACATTTTTATATGATAAGAACTGTGGTATGTGCTCAGTTGTCTGACTCTTTGTGACCCCATGGACTGCAACCCGCCAGGCTCCTTCTGTCCATGGGATTTTCCAGGCAAGAATATTTTAGTGAGTTGCCACTTTCCACTCCAGGGGATCTTCCCAGTCTAGGTATGGAACACATGTCTTCTGCCTATTCTATACTGGCAGGAGGATTCGTTACCACTGTGTCACCTGGGAAGCAATAAAATTTTGTTAAGTCCATCTAAATTCAGGAGAGATGAGAGATCCGTCTATAGGTCCACTATTCCCAACTGTAGAAATCAATTGAAATAACAAGGAGCACGTGGTGAAAGTATTTACAAGGAGCTTCATTCTAACAAATTGTAGTAACTATTCAGCTTTCCATGTGATGATAGCTACCATATTCCTGCCATACTGATGGAAATCTCTACAGATAGGGGTGTTGTCAACAGACTATTGTGATTTGAAAACATACAGAGCTTTGAAAAAAAAAATTGTCAGCGATTGTTGCTAGGTTTTTATTTTCTTGTTCCTTTTGTAAACTGCAGTTTAGGACCTAGTGTACTAACAGGATAGTAGCATGCTTATAATGAACATCAAATCTTCCTTGCACAGGAAAAAAGACTTGCTTTCTTAGCTGCCCTCAATAGTTACCTGCAGTTTCTCTGAGGGCTATGAACAGGGAATGATCCCTCAAGAGATGTAGCTGGCATATTTAAATCTTTAAGCAGATTATAAAAAGTCATGATAAAAATCTGTTCACTGGGTAGGTAGGGAGGAGGGTTGTATTTCTTCCAAGAACGATTAACTTTTTTTTTTTTAATTAAAAATTTTTTTGTGGCTGCAATGGGTCTTTGTTGCTGTGTGCAGGCTTTCTCTAGTTGCAGTGGGTGGGGGCTATTCTTATTGTGGTGTGAGGGCTTCTCACTACAGTGTCTTCTCTTGTGGAGCACCAACGATAGGGCACAGTAGTTGTGGCGCATGAGTTTAGTTGCCCTGTGGCCTATGGGATCTTCCTGGTCCAGGGATCCAACCCTTGTCCCTGGATTGGCAGGTGGATTCTTAACTACTGGACAACCAGGGAAGTCCCAAGAACCTTTTAAAAGCAAGTTTAGTGGATAAATCTTTGTAGCAAAACACTGCCACAAAAAGAGGAAACTCTTCTCTCCAGAAACTAACGATGTCCATCAAGAAACCATGAAAAGTATCAACTGAGGACATTAAAAATGAAGATGAAGGAACATTTGATGTTTTAAGGATATGTATACCTATTGTTGGGCTTCCCAAGTGGTGCTAGTAGTAAAGAACCTACCTGCCAATGCTGGAGACATAAGGGATGTGGGTTCAACCCCTGGGTCAGGAAGATCCCCTGGAGGAGGGCACGGCAATCCCCTCCAGTATTCTTGCCTAGAGAATCACATGGATAGAGGAGCCTGTTGGGCTGCAGTCCATGGAGTTGCAAAAGTTGTTTATGACTGAAGCCAATTAGCACGCATGCATACCTATTGTTAAACTTAGAATTTTAGCCTATATATTATGTTTCACTAACGATTACTGATAATACTCACAGAGTGACCCATTTTGTTGTCTGTTCTGGGGATTTTCCTTTGAAAACATTCCCTCATTCACTTAGTCTGTATTTTAATTGTGATGAAAGTTGTGAAACTGAAATGGTCATGTGGGTGGTTGCCTCAAAGGGACACGGTTTTGAGGTCACTGCCTTACACCACACATCAGTATGAACTGGGCTGATGCACATATTGTCTGGCATTGGGCATTTACTTCCCCCCTGTGAGGAAACAGTCCCTTTTACCCAGACATTGAACCTTCTCTTCATCTTTGGTTCCTATGTTCAGCAGAGAGACAGCATGGGAACAGAAGAAGCTGCCTATCAGAGAAAGTTGCCAAGTTTTGGGTCCCTAGGGAAATGTCTCCAGTAGAACAGAATATTTCCTAATGTTGATGCTGTAAAACAGTTAGTATTCTGCTCAGGCTGATAGGCAGTTCCCGTATTCACACCGTACTAGGTGTTACACTATAGAAGGCACAAAAATTGCTTCAAACAGTATGTTTTCCTTTCTAACATTTAGGAGAAACTAAATGTGGGGCGATGTGAATGTCCCTCTGGATTTACTTGTGTTCTGTAGGACAGGGTTATTTGTTAGGATCATGGAGTTACTTTTGTGAATGGTATCTTATAAATAAAAGAATATTACTTACTACCTCTTGTTCTGTTACTGTTACCCTCTTTCAGCAATAATATACTTCTGATCTTGGTGTAAATGTCATATTGTGTGAATATGCAAACACCACATCCGCCTACATATGTTCTGTTGCTTAGTAATTCTTGGCACTGGAGCACTGTGAATTCTGTGCTTAATAAATGAGATACCCATCAGAATGAAAAATGAACTATGTTGGTCTCTTGAATAAGATATCATTATTTCAGGGTTTAGTTGTGAAAAAGCGGGCTGCATTCTTGTCTGTAGTGGTCTAGAAATTTAGAAGGGAATTGAATTTAGGAATAACATTTGTTTGCTTGTTTGCTAAATAAGGCTTATACTACCTAATACTTTTCCCTCGACATGGTACGATATTTCAAAGCATTTATTTAAAGATAGATTCTAGATACACAGATAAGGATTTGTTTGAAAAAATTTTACTCAGGAATCTGTAAAGATCTCCTTTTATAGTAAAACAAAAACCTATATTCAAGAGTGACTCTTGGAATTATGCCTTGAAAAGCAAATGAATATTTTTCATCTAGTATACTTATTACCGTCACCCTTTTCAACTCTGAGCTCATATCCCTTGTTGTAATGTCCATTCATAAATCTGAGTTTTTGTTAATGCAAGTTTGTGTGCCAGACTCACAATGAGGCCAAACAAACTGAAGGGTTTTAGCAAAGCATTTTAAAAGCCAGGTGAGGGAGTGGGAGGGTCACAGCGTACAGGATCAGATCCTGTTCAGTTCTCTGATTGGCTAATGAGGGAACAGGACACTGTCACAGGGGTTAATTATATCAGTTCTTAGGCTGCAGGAGGCCTGAGGCTAGATGCTCTTGATCATCAAGTAGTTAATATCTTCCATTTGGTGTGTGTAAGGGGGAGGGAGTTTCACATCTGCAAAACAATTCAGGAATTTGCATCAAGTACTATTATCTGGGTACTTCTGTGCTGGGTTGCTCATTCATGACCCACTCTTGGCAACCCCATGCACTGTAACCCACCAGGTTCCTCTGTCCATGGGTTTTCCCAGGCAAGAATACTGGAGCAGGTTGCCATTTCCTTCTCCAGGGGATCTTCCCGACCCAGGAATCGAATCCTAGTCTCTTGTATTGGCAGGTGGATTCTTAACCACTAAGCCACCTGGGAAGCCCAAAAGCTAAAGTAGAAGACACGGGGGAAGGCCCCATAGGGTCCTGCTTGGTTACAGTTTAAGGTTTTCCTTAGGGATCCATTCCTTAGGGATCCATTTCAGCTTCAAACACAGAATTAAAAGATATATCTCTATTAACACCATTTAAACTCTGAATTTGAGAGATACAGTCTCTCTGCCCCAAATAATAAAAACACTTTTTCACCAATGGGGGGTTTTGAATCTACCAAACAGGATACCAGACGTCATACTCTATTCATCTGCCATTCCTTCACTCTTAGATGCTCAATTTAGCAGATGCTCATTTTATCACTACTGTTTTCTCAGTTTTCTTACCTTGTGCTAAAAACTGGGGGTACAAAAATTAAAGAAAAAACCAACAACTCACTCTTCTCATTTAGGAACTCATGCTTCTCTGGGAGAGACAGATGTGTACTTTGATGTTATAGCAGCTGTTACAACAGGTACCAAGAAAAACTAGATACTACGTGATAAAGGAGGTAAGAATCAGTTCCAACGGAGGACAAGAATCAATTGAACATCTCCAAGTCCTCACCATGTTTTGAGTCACATCCTTTCCTAAGAGGAAAGACTGTGGAGCGTTCCCACTCCACATAAAATCGTGAGAGGGGGAATTTAAACAGACCACTAAGAATTTGAGACAAGAATTTACAGTTTTAGGGATGAATAATGAGTGTAAAATTGAAACGCTTAGAAGTACACCTCAACTCCCTGAGTTTTCAAGGGCATCCGTGGACCAGCTACCTATGACATGATGGGATAAAGCCAATATAGGACCACCTTAAGTACATATTTTATATCCCTTACCTCGGGAGAATGCGGAGTGATAAATGAATGATGTTTTATAACTAAGTTATTTTTACCTCAACTGAAACATGGTGCTGCTATGCCTTTGCCTGACCTCTGAATGCTGATGCTTTGCTCTTTTACTTCACACATTTTCTCCTGGGCATTTTACTCTCTCATGGTTTCAGCCACCTGCTCTACGGATAATAATTTTTAAGTTTTTATAGATAGACTTTAGGTTTATATCTAATCACACTGGAGATGTTTTCAACTGGGTATCTCATAGGTGCCTCAGCAGTCCAGATAAACAAACTTGAACTAATCAATTTTTAAACCACCCTTCAGTATGTTCTTCCTTTGTGTTAATCGTGTCATCTGATGTAGAAGACACAATTATCCACTCAGTTGCTACTAAATCTAGAAAGGAAGTCACCCTAGATACTTCAGTTATACCTTCACCTCTCATGTCCTACAAATCATTACACAGTGTTGTGTTCCATCATTCTTTCCTCTTTATCGTCATTGCAACTAGCAGAGTTCAGACTTTGCATCACTTGCTTAGACTCTCACTTAAAAACTGACCTGCCTCCCCTCTTGTCCCATGAAATTAATCTTCAATAAAATATCCAGAATCTCTTTTTCTAAAACAAAAATCTGAATACATCACTCCCTTGATTAAACATCCTTCAGCAGGTTGTTAAAAATCCAAGCTTTGAAATATAGTAAATAATTGGTTCTGTTAACATTCTCCTCCCTATACGCTGGCTATATCTGTTGCCCCGTGCCTTTGACTTAATACTCATGATATATATAAACTGTCTGCAGTTTCCACTTACGTCATGCTGTATCTCCCTTCTGTGTCCCTGTTCTCATGCTATTTTCACTGCCTATAATGCCCTTTCCACTGCTGATCATATTTTAAGATTAAGCATAGCCATTAATGCTAGGAAGGTTTCACGGAAAATTTCAGAGAGGGTGGTAAAACTTACTATGAATATTTTTATCTTTGTACTATCACTATATATATATAATATTGATTTATTTGGGCTCCCTGCCAGATTCTTAGTTTGGGGTCTCCAGTGTATAACAAAGTACTTGGTATATTGGAAGCACTGAATGAATAACTGGAGTAAATGGCTGCTAGTCCTGCTTGCTAAATTATGTTCTATATATCAACATTCTGTGATGGGATAGGCAGATGATGTTTGAAATATTGGGTTGGCCAAAAAGTTCATTTGAGGTTTTCCATAAGATGTTATAGAAAAACCCAAACGAACCTTTTGGCCAACCCAGTCAGTTCAGTTCAGTTCACTTGCTCAGTCATGTCCGACTCTTTGCACCCCATGGACTTGCAGCACACCAGGCCCCCCTGTCCATCACCAATTCCCGGAGCTTGCTCAAACTCATGTCCATTGGGTCAGTGATGCCATCCAACCATGTCATCCTCTGCCGTCCCCTTCTCCATCCTTCGATCTTTTCCAGCATCAGGGTGACTTTTCCAATGAGTCAGTTCTTTGCATCAGGTGGCCAAAGTATTGGAGTTTCAGCTTCAGCATCAGTCCTTCCAATGAATATTCAAGACTGATTTCCTTTAGGATTGACTGGTTTGATCTCTTTGCAGTCCAAAAGACTCTCAAGAGTCTTCTCTAATACCTTTCTTTATGGTCCAGCTCTCACATCCATACATGACTACTGGAAAAACCGTAGCTTTGACTACATAGACCTTTGTGGGCAAAGTAACGTCTCTGCATTTTAATATGCTGTCTAGGTTGGTCATAGCTTTTCTTCTAAGGAGCAATTATCTTTTTATTTCATGGCTGTAGTCAGCATCTGCAGTGATTTTGGAGCCCAAGAAAACAAAATCTCTCAGTTTCCATTGTTTCCCCACCTATTTGCCATGAAGTGATGGGACTGGATGCTATGATCTTAGTTTTCTGAATGTTGAGTTTTAAGTCAGCTTTCTTACTCTCCTCTTTCACTCTTATCAAGAGGCTCTTTAGTTCCTCTTCATTTTATGCCATTAGTGTGGTATCATCTGCATATCTGATGTTGTTGATATTTCTCCCAGAATCTTGATTCCAGTTTGTGCTTCATCCAGACCAGCATTTCACATGATGTACTCTGCCAACCCAATAGTAGCCCACAAAGCTAGTCTAACTTGTTGATTAGATTGAATGTGCTAATACTAAGATGAAAGTGGTATTTGAAGAATCATAAGTTTGAAATTACTTTTTATATGGTTAAAGCGGAATGTAAGTTAAGAACAACAGTTAGTAGGTCGTGGCAATTGCCCAAGATGACTATGTTTAAAGTGAAGGTGGAAAAAGAAGTTAGTAGGTTTGAAAGACACCATCAAGAAAGAATAGGCCAGGAAAATCAAGTAAGTGGTAGTGAGGAAAAAATATCAGCTGTTGGTAGTGAGGTAAAAAGTCTTAAATGTTGAAGATTCAATCATGTAATTTATGATTTCTTTCCATGGGGCTGAATAATTGAGAAAAGTTTATAATCTCTCTGGAACTTGAAAGATCCTAGGTTATACAGAATTAACATTTTTACATACATTAAATTTTTTTTAGAATTCTGTTTCTGCTCTTATGGGTAAGTAGCATTAGTCCTGCCTCACCACTGGAAACAACTAGAAAATTAGACAAAACCCATAAGAACTGATTTCAGATGCTGAACAACAGACAATACAGAACTGTGAGCTCTAAGAGAAGGAAACAAGTGAGGTATTTCTGGCTTTCTAGATGGAATTACTTTCAGAATCAAAGCAAGGGAGCCAGTTCAGGAGGTAGAGAGAGAGGAATTTGAAGAGGTTGGATCAGTTTAAATTTGCATAACAGTATCAAAGAGTTCAGTTCAGTTCATTCACTCAGTCGTGTCCGACTCTTTGCAACCCCACGGACTGCAGCACGTCAGGCCTCCCTGTCCACCACCAACTCTTGGAGTTTACTCAAATTCATTGAGTCAGTGATGCCATCCAACCATCTTATCTGCTGTCGTCCCCTTCTCCTGCCTTCAATCTTTCCCAGCATCAGGATCTTTTCAAATGAGTCAGCTCTTTACATGAGGTGGCCAAAGTATTGGAGTTTCAGCTTCAACATCAGTCCTTCCTGGTTTCCTTTAGGATGGACTGGTTGGATCTCCTTGCAGTCCAAAGAGTTAGAAACCATGAAAAAAAAAGTTCTTCAAATATTCATGGACTTGCCTTCAATCTCTTGCTGAATGGTGATGGATGTGTGTGAAACCTTGTAAGACAACAAATATAGAGGAATTGTAAATCAAATAATTTCCAGAGCCACACAAAGTGGGTAGTTTTCCATCATATAGAATCAAGAGATTTGGCCACTTGAGGGCTTCTGTAGGATTCCAGAAATTAGTTTCAAACTACATTTGAGTAAAAATTAAACAAGTCCAAAGAAACCTTGAAAGCAAAGAAATGACATACCATTTTTGGAAGAAAAACATGAAAGACCTAAGAACACATTATTTAACAAAGTCAAAGGTGGAAGTTTGAAGTGAGGATTTTTTTTTTTTTTGCAAAATATTTTCACTAAATGTAGAATTCTGTTGGTATATTTAAAAGACATGTACAATGAAAAAAAAAATAGACCATGCTGACAGAAATGGAATAAAATCCAAGTGAATGTAGTGATATGCTTTGTTTACAGATAGGAAAGCCAGAAACTTGAGCTTACACTGGTTAGTTTCAAGAGTTACTATCAAATTTCATCAATGAGTAATTATGGTATTGGTGTAAATCGATAGAATAGGAATAGAATAGAGAATCCAAAAAAAAAAAAAACCACCCAAACCCTTTTGGTTAGGAACAGTTACATCCTACTTGGAGTTCAAAATATAGGCAGAAACTCAGATATTACTAAGCAGCAGGTTTTTTAATACAATACCATAAATATCTGTCTGTATGGCAACTTCATATGAGTACTTATGTTTGTAACATGTTGGCTAAACATTGTGTTGGGAATTTGTAGTGTCCCCTAGATCACTTACATATTTGAATTTTCCACAATTTCAGCTAGACATATGAGTCTGTAGTTTGATTGTATGCTGCTGATGGGCATCGGTGTCTATAGGGTACATATCTAAGGTTTGTACAACCAACAATTCAGTTGTGCATTCTCACAAAAAGTATATTGTTACCATATTGGCTATTTAAATACAGAACATGTCTTAAATGTTCTATGACTTTGGTATATAAGTGACCTGAGATATTTTTAGAATTACTTGGATCTAATACAAATATGGGAGTCATATTAATGGAATTTTTAGAGAGATTCTTGACTTAGTATATTTAACGTAAGTTGCAAGAACAATTTACTTAATGTATTACTAAATGTGATTTAAATAAAAACATTATCTTGAAAGGAGCCAGAGAACAATACTTTATATACAGAGACAAACCAATGTGGAAGGTGGCTGACAAATCTTCAGAAACAATGAAGATCAGAAGACAAACTAAAATTTTAAAGTATGGGAAGAAAATGTCAGCCCAGAATTCTATATTTAGTGAAAATGTCCTGCCAAAAAACTCATCAGTTCAAGCTTTCACATTTGACTTTGTTTCTTCTACTTGTGTTAATAAAAAATATGAGGACGTTCTTAACAACCATGAAAATAAGTCCTGATTTTCCAGACTGGACATGAGCCTAATATATATATATATATAAAATCTGTAGGCTAGATATAAGTAAGATTCTCCTGACACTGAGTTTAATTGTATCATCAAGTGTAATGTGTAGTTAACTCTAGGCAAAAAGAAAAGCAGTTTAGAAGTAAAATGTCTCCTTGTTAAATAAAAGAATGTTTGTAGAAACAGATGCATCAGACTTTTCAGTACCTGAATATTAAGCACCTGATGTGCTCATCCACTCTGAATGCTCTGAACCGTGTTCACAAAACAGTCCTCTGATCATTGATTTTCCATCTATATCTGCCAAGAAGAAAAATGTAACAGCTATGCTCATGCAAGTCTTACATCCCATTTAGCAGTATCATTTGTTGTTGCTGTTGCTGTTAAATTAATAAACTGGCATTCTACTTGATGTATCAGTGTCTTAGGAGCTTGGTTAACATGAGTTGGCCTTCTTTAACATTATCATAATTGGATCATGAATGATCACTTTTCTGGCCCTTTAAAAATTCTCTGAAACCTGATTTCCCCATCCACAGGAATCTGCAGAAGATTAATAAAGCTCTACACCCCTCAATCTTTTTTATTTGACGTAACTTCAACTTGACAGGAGAGTTGAAAATAATCCAAGGAACTCCGGATTTAGAAATCATTTATATTTTCCCCATTTCTTTATCATTTTCTTTGTATGGTGGTGGTTTAGTTGCTAAATCATGTCCAACTCTTGCAACTCCATGGACTGCAGCCTGCCAGGCTCCTCTGTCCATGGGGTACTCCAGGCAAGAATACTGGAATGGGTTGCCATTCCCTTCTCCAGGAGATCTTCCTGACCCAAGTTTTGAACCTGGGTCTCCTGCATTGCAGGCAGATTCTTTACCAACTGAGCTATGAGTACAAATTTGTGCAAATATATGTGCATACAGGAATATTTTTTCTAATATTTGTTAGAAACATCATATTTCCTTTCCCCTTAATATTTCAGTATGTATGTCTTAGGAAAATGGGCCTTCTCTCAGATAAAAATATAAAAATTAGCATTTTAATTTGATACATTATTATCTAATCCATAGTCACATTTAAATTGTTAATTGTTCCCAAAATGTCCTTTACAGCCCATTCTATCATACCCTGATCCAGTGTTCAATACATAATATTTAGTAGTCATCTTTTTTCTCATTTTGCTGTGTCTAATATTTCCTCACTCAACCTTTTTTTTTTTTTTTTTACAGCATTTTATAGAATATCCGTTAAAGTTTACTTGATGTTTCCTTAACATCAGTTTCAGACTTTGCATTTTTGGTGAAAGAACACAGAAGTGATATATCCATTTTTAATGAGTCATATCAAGAGGCAACATGATGTTATTATCTGGTAAACTTTGATCATTTTGTTAAGGTGCCATCCAAGAGGTTTCTCTTTTAAGTTACTGTTTTAACCTTTGTAATTATCCATTCACCTTCACCCTAATGGTAACATATTGTTTCCTAATATCATAGGTTAATTTTTCAGGCTTTAAAGCTGTATGTGTCTAGAATTATATAGCATGTACTCTTTGTGTATATATTCTTTCATTTTACATTGTTTTGAGAGCCATCCGTTTTGCTATGCCATTGCCATTTGTTTGTTGTCATTATTATATAGTATTCCATTACGTGACTATGCCACAATTTATTTATCCATTCATGAACAATTGAGCAATTGTCCAGATATTACTATTAAAAATGTGTTCTATAAACATTCTTATAAATGTCATTTGGAGCATCTATTTGGAGTATAACTAGAAGGGATAGGGTTGTTCAGTTGCATGGTCTCCATTTATTTAGTTTTGGTGGGTATTTACAAAGAGTTTTAAAAGAATTGTATAGTAACAACTTATACTGTGACCAGAAGTAAATGAGAGTTCCAGCTGATCTAAAATAATATCACCTTTATTTCTTCCTTTCCATTTTTTTCATGTTTTATAGCACTTGCTAGAGTTCTAGCACAACTGAGAAGTGTTGAATATAATTTTTTATCATGAATCAGAGTCGGATTTTATCAAATTTTCTTCATCTACTGGAGATATGATTTTTCACCTTGTTTTCTATTTATGTATTAAAACATGGATTGATTTTCAATTTTTTTACATTTTATTCATTTTTTATTGAGCTATAGTTGATTGAAAATATATTAGTTTCTGGTGTACAGCAAACTGATTCAGGCATATTGATAGAAATAGATGTGTGTATGTGTTTTTTCAGATTCTTTTCCCTTATAGGTTATTACAGAATATTGAATATAGTTTTCTGAGGTATGCAGTAGGTCCTTGTTGGTTGTCTATTTTATGGAAAGTAGTGTATATATATTAATCCTAAACTCTTTATCTCTTCCATGCTTTCCCCATAGGTAATAGCTAAGTTTGTTTGTATGTCTATGGATGTATTTCTGTTTTGTAAGTAAGTTCATTTATATCTTTTTAAAATTCCTCATATAAACAATATCAAATGATATTTGTTTCTGTCTGGCTTGCATCACTTAGTATGTTAATCTCTAGGCCCATCTATGCTGCTGGAAATGGCATGATTTCATTCTTTTTTATTGCTGAGTAGTATTACATTTTGTGGATATGTGTATGTGTGTGTATGTGTATGTATGGCATCTTTACCAATTCATCTGTCAGTGGACATTTAGGTTGCTTCCGTGTCTTGGCTATTGTAAATAGTGCTGCAGTGAACACTGGAGTGCATATATCTTTTTGAATTAGTTTTCTTTCCATAGATGCCAGAAGTGGGCTTGATGTATCATACGGTCACTCTATTTTTAGTTTTTTAAGGAAAACTCCATACTGTTCTCCATAGTAGCCATACCAATTTACATTCTCACCAAAGCGTTAAGTCGCTGACTTTTTCTCCATACTCTTCTCCAGCATTTATTATTTGTAGATGTTTTGATGATGGTCATTCTGTCCATGGTGAAATGATACCTCATTGTAGTTTTGGTTTGCATTTCTCTAATAATGAGCAACGTTGAATATCTTTTTGTGTGCCTTTGGCTGTCTGTATGTCTTATTTGAAAAATGTCTATTGAGATCTTCTGCCCATTTTTGATTAGTTTATTTTTTTAGATATTGAGTTGTATGAGCTGTTTATTTATTTTGGAAGTTAACACCTTGTTGGTTGCGTCATTTGTAAATATTTTCTTCCATTCTGTAGATTGCCTTTTTTTGTTTATGGTTTCCTTTGCTGTGCAAAAGCTTTAAGCTTAATTAGGTTCCATTTGATTATTTTTGTTTTTTTTTCCATTGCTCTAGGAAATTTATCCAAAAAAATACTTCTGCAATTGATGTCAAAGAGTGTTTTGCCTGTGTTTTCCTTTAAGAGTCGTATAGTATTTGGTCTTACCGTTTTTAGTTTATTTTTATATATGGTATTAGAGAACATTTTAATTTTACTCCTTTCACATGTAGTTGTTCAATTTTCCCTGCACCACTTACTGAAGAGACTATCTTTTCTCCATTGTACATTCTTGCCTCCTTTGTCATAATTGACCTATGGTCAATTAATAGGTGTGTGAGTTTATTTCTGGACTTTTGATACTATTCCATTGATTGATAGAAATGCAACAGATTTCTCTGTATTAATTTTGTATCCAGCAACTTTACCAAATTCATTGAGCTCTAGTAGTTTTCTGGTAGTGACTTAAGAATTTTCTTTAGGATTCTGCAATTTGTTAATGTTGTATATCACACTGATTTGTGGATGTGGAAAAATCCTTGCATCCCTGGGATAAATCCAACTTTTTGGATTTGGTTTGCTATTCTTTTGTAGAGGATTTTTGTATCTATGTTTATCAGCGATACAAGCCTGTAATTCTTTTTTGTGGTATCTGTCTGGTTTTGGTATCAGGGTGGTGGTGGCCTCATAGAATGAGTGGAGAAGTGTTCTTGCCTTTGGAATTTTTTGAACTAGTTTCAGACAAATAGGTATTAACTCTTCTCTAGATGTTTGATGGAATTCCCTTGTGAATCCCTTTTGTATTGGAGTTTGGTTTGTTGGGAATTTTTAAATCCAATTCAATTTCAATAGTTGTAGTTGGTCTGTTCATATTTTCTGTTTCTTCTTGGTTCAGTCTTAGGAGATTATAAACTTTCTAAGAATTTTCCCGTTTATTCGGGTCATCCATTTTATTGGCATATAGTTGCTTGTAATAGTCTCTTATGATCCTTTGTATTTATGTGGTATCAGTTGTAACTTCTCTTTTTTCCAAAGAGTTTTTCAAAGTGTTTGCACCAACTTTTACTCTGATCAGAAGTAAATGAGAGTTTCAGTTGATCTGCGTATCATTTTTATTTCTTCCTTTCCAATTTTTTTTTCTTTATTGCACTTGCTAGAAACTCCAAGAAATGTTGAATATAATTTTATCATTAGTAAGAGTTGAATTTAATCAAACAAATTTTAATCAGTTGAGATGATCATATGATTTTCAGTTTAATTTCTATTTATGTGATAAAACATACAGATTGATTTTCAAATGTTAAGCCAACCTAGATCTATAAGATTGTAATAATTTGAAAATTATCCTTTTAATGTACATCTGGATTACATATGTTAATATTTTATTAAGTATTTTTGTGTCCATGAGAGAAATTGTTCTCTAACTTTTCTTCCCTATAATATCTTTGTCAGATTTTGGTATCAAAATTATGCTAGCCTCATAGAAAGTTGGAGAAGTTCTTTCTTCTTCTGTTTCAGACAAACATTAGAGACATTTTTTAAAATTTGGTAGAGTTTGCTGTTGAAGCTATTTAGGCCACGGCTTTTGTTTGTGAGAAAATTTTAAATAACTCAGTTTCTTTGTTAGATGTAGAATGTTCAGATTTATAATGTCTCCATCAATTTTGGTAAATTATAAGCTGGAATTGTTATTTTTGGCATAAATTTGACTATATCTCCTTTAAAAATATCTATAGGATCTCTGCTGATGTCCTCTCTTTTATTCCTGACAGTATCTGTTTTGTTATCCTTCTTGTTTACTCACGATAGTTGGTTATCAATTTTGTTACTATTTTCAAAGAGTCAGTTTTTGGCCTTGTTTAACTATATTGTGGATTTATTTTCTACTTGCGAATTTCTGATTTTACATTATTTTTCTTTTTTTAATGTGCTTATAATTTTCTGGATTCTGTTCGTCTAATTTCATCTGTTCTGTTCTGTTCGTCTACTTTCTGATACTCTCACTTAATACTATATGTTTCCCTTTGTTTAAGAGTATCTACGATTTTGATTCATCATTTGTGATGTTTAATATTCACACATTTAAAATATTTTCCAATTATCAATATGATTATTCTTAAACAAATAGCAGTTAAAGTTTATTAATTTCCAGCTTTAATTTTCAGTCTCTGATGTTAATGTTCCACATCTGAGATGTCCAGTCCAGTAGTTATTAGTCATTTGTGGCTTTTGAACACTTGATACTTGGCTGGTGCAATTGAGAAACTGAATTTTTATTCTAAAATTTAATTAAACAAATGTAAATAGTCACATGTAGCTACTATTTTCTCTATTAGACAACATGGGTAGGTCATCAAACAACCTAATTTCTACATTGGCATAGTTAAAAAGAAATTAATAGATGAAAAATGAGATACTGCTGATATTTCAAAATCTCCTGTTCTGGGGCAGAATGTATAGCACCCTCTGAAGCCCAAATAGGAGTGTTAGATTTGGAGTCAGAATGGAAATTGTTTGATCCCAGATTAGCTTGGCCAGTCTCCTGACTATGGAGTTGATGATTTTTTGATCTCTGATGATACAGTGAAATAGTATCCATTGTGTTTGACAGCTCTGATTATCTGATTTAGAAAGCTTAAGTATGGCACTTAGAAAAAATGGAGAAAAGTGAAGAAAGTCTAGTATGAATCCCAAAGGAACACTGATAAACATTTTTAAAACTTCACTTTATTTAGATGTGTCTTGTCTCCCTATTTTTCAAATTCAGCGTTCATGCTGCTGCTAAGTCGCTTCAGTCATGTCCGACTCTGTGCGACCCCATAGACGGCAGCCCACCAGGCTCCACCGTCCGTGAAATTCTCCAGGCAAGAACACTGGAGTGGGTTGCCGTTTCCTTCATAAGCATTCCTAAATATTCATCTTGTTTCCCTCTTTTCTGGGGTGGGAAATTTCCATAATAATATCCTAGAAAAAGAGATGGGAAAGTTGAAAAACAAAGGAAGATCAAAGAAAAAGGTTGAATTCAGGATATAATTGAGCTTGTATTTAGAAACTGTGGCACCTGAAAAATTAAAATTCAATTAGAGTTCAGTTATCTTATTGAGGAAAACATGATTACAATCTTTATACCTTATAATTATCATTATGCTTTTCCTTATCCTTTGTTAAATATTTCAGTGACTTATCTCACAGCTTATGTAATTTTGAGTAAATCAGTGCTATGCACTGGTGTGGACCGTAGATAGCTGAGAATGTTTACCTTCCACTGAATCAAAGGTGATTATAATTATTTTCAGGGAAAAGTCATGAAATTACCACCTACTTTGAAAAGGAACTCTAACTAAAGTCCTGAATTTCAGAGAACAGAATCAGACCTTTGAGTTATAAACAGAAGAAAAAAATCCTCAGAGGCCCTGTGAACAATAATTTCTAAAACTAAAGCTCTTGTCTTTAATAACATGTCAGAATTGTACTATAAAGTTGGTAACAGTGCAGAGAAAAGAATGGAACAGTTTTAAGAATATTTTATTGCTTGGGGACGTTTCAGGATAAAAGTCCTTTAGGATATTGTCATATTGGTAGAATACCAACATTATAAGTTCCTTTATGAAATGTCACTATCAGAGAGATTAATTTTAGAAGTATAGGATCACAGAAATGTTTCCATTGATGTAGGTTACTTTGTTGAACTCCAAAAATGTGTCAAGAGTAACAAATCTGACATGTCCAGTCAAGGACTTGTTTTAAGCAGAAACTATGGCTTGCAGGACACTGTTGCATTTTAATTTTGTTTTTCAACCACAAAAAGGAGTCTTTGTTTGTAGTCAGGATGAACACCTGTGGAATCCTAAAACATTTACAGACATGTCTTTAAAAGCTCTACGGTACAGTTAAGATTTAATCTATCAAAGTGGTATAAATAATGTAGACGTAGCCTTAGGTGCCAATTCTTCCCACAGCAGATAGAAAAACATAACAGTTAAAACTTCTTTGCTGATTTTTATATAGTGTAAACAGACACTGCCAACAGCAGAGGGGAACAGTGTAATCTAGAGATTAAAACTGCTTAATATTAGTAATAATGTGCTGAAGTCTAGAAATGAGAAACATAAGAGTTTTGGCAAAGCTATAATTATGCAGAAGATATAAAATTCAGATAGGTTTATTCTTGAAAACTTGAACATCATTTTGAAACTCTTATAATTCAGAAAAAATGTGGTAAAAGAATGATTAAGCCTTCCTGGATCTAAGCATTGAACTTCCATATCTTTTTAATCTAATCTAAAGATATTTCAATATTTATTCATGCCATTAAAACAACTCTGCTAGAATTGAATGTGTAGATTCAGTCTACAATTTAAACCATTTATTTATTAAAAATGAAGCAGAGTCTACAAAGTACTACATTGACTACCATGAGGGATAAAAAGAATTGTAACATGGGTTCTAATTCTAAAGATGACTAAGATCTAGCTGGAAAGATGGGAAAATATTTGAGTAGTAACTAAGATTCAAGGTGGTATATTTGAAAGGGAAAGTTATTTTTGGTTGAGTTGTTCTGGAAAGCAGCATTGTTAGAAAAGAAAGTGAGACTTAATGAAGGCAAAGCTTGGCATATGTCAATGTGATGAGGGAAGTAAGTTCTTAACAGGAGTATTGATGTAGAGATGGAGCAACCAGGAGACAAGAGTGTCAGCGATTTTAGCTGGGGGGATAGTGGCATTGATATTAGAGTCATAGAGAAGTAAATTTGGAGAATTATTTCCCAGAATGTGGAGGAACTGTAATCACAAAGACATTGAAGAAAAAATAAAAGGGTCTTGGAAAAGATTACCATTATAGATAGAAACCACCATGAAATAGATGTTTGATGAATATTCATTAAATGAATGAATTGGAAGACTATCATTAGATATTTATTACCAGTGTTAAGAGTAAGGTCTATTAGAGAAGCAAACAGATAAACCCAAAGCAGATACATTAGAAAAGAGATCCTATTTCATTTAGAATAGGATTAGAGACAAGGTGAGGAGCTAAAGAAAAAGCAAGTGCTCTTTCTGCAGCTGTACAACAAGAAAGGTAATAAGCTAGTCATTCAATTCTCTTTTTGAAGTGAAAGAACTCTAAGCTTCATTGCACTACCTATTTCACCTAGTACTTCCCAAATTCTGTTGTTTATTACATAATTCCCCCCTGTGAAAGACTTAAACTTCCTTCCCTTTTGCTCTGTCTTTATAGGATAACAAATGTCTGTGTTCCAGGTCACTTTCTTAGGAAGCAATGCCTTGATCCCTTTCAGGCAGCGTCAGGTACCCCCACTTATGTACAGCAAAGGTGTGTACTACTCTTATTATATTGTACCTTTCAAATACAGTTCATTCCTTCACATGTTTGTCTCATGTTTTACTCTGTTCATATTAATCTGTTTCTAGCATAGTGTATGATTGACAAATATCTAATTAATTAAATATTTCCAGTATCATAATTCTGACAGTAGAGTAGAAAACTTATAAAACAATTCATTTTCTCTAGAAAATGAAAATAAAAGGATTTCTGGCTTTCAAATGATGCTTCTTTAATACCTGGAGGGAATATTTAGAAAGGTGGTAATTCTAAGTTTCCTTATGAATTCTAGGTTCAGACTAAGTAAGGTACTTTCATATTAGTCTTAGACATTTCATATCCTTCTCTATACACACACACACACATATATATATCCATATATTCATAAACATGTATATATTATATATAATCTTAATGATCTTTTTTCTACAAACACACACACACACACACACACACACACACACACGTAAATTTTTACTTGATGGGAGTATCTTCAAAAATACCATGCTTCTGCCATGTGCCTTTCCAAACATTTTCCATAGAGATAAATAATCAAGATAAATCTTATTCTTGTTCAGCCATACTCTTTGCTGTTGCTGTTGCTAGGTCGCTTCAGTCGTGTCCGACTTTATGCGACCCCATAGACGGCAGCCCACCAGGTTCCCCCGTCCCTGGGATTCTCCAGGCAAGAACACTGGAGTGGGTTGCCATTTCCTTCTCCAATGCATGAAAGTGAAAAGTGAAAGTGAAGTCACTCAGCCGTGTCTGACTCTTCCCGACCCCATGGACCGCTGCCTACCAGGCTCCTCCATCCATGGGATTTTCCAGGCAAGAGTATCTGTTATTTATTTTGTGGAAGATTTCCAAATTTTAATAGTTAGAAATGAGCAATAAGTAGACGTTCTATGGAACAAATCATGTAATAAAGACATAGTGATTAAAGAGAATTTTCCAGGAGTTTCCTACTTAAACGTTTTATATCTTTGGGTATTTTTTGTTTGCTTGTTTTATTATTTTATTCTGGAAATCCACAGTTGGCTTTAAAAGGGCTGTGTGCTCCTGAAATTGTGTGCTGTGCCTTGTAATATGAGCATTTTTTTCTTGGGAAAGTTCTTTGCTTTTTTCCTGTCAATGTCAGACATTAAAAGTTACCTATGACTGAAAGTATTCTACTCTTTCCATTTTAAAGAGTTAGACAATGAGATATATGCTCAGTAAGAATAGTAATTATAGTAGCAATAAAGATAGATAATTTCAAATTGATTGTATCTTTTAATCTTAACCCTGAGAAGTAAGTTTTTTAAATCTTAATTTTTCTGATTATTAAATTGAAATTCTGATCTCAAACATCTTGCATAAGCTCAGCAAGTTATTCCACGGTAGACCATGGAACCAGGCTTCCCATATACAAATCTACAACTCATTTCGGTAGACTTGGTCCTTGCGCCACCATCTCTCTTCAGGACTCTTTCTCCTTCCATCTGTTTTCCTCCATGAATAATCATGATTAGTGCTTGAACAGCTTGTCCAACTGTCCCAGTCTCTCTTCGCACCGTGGTTTCAGGTCTCCTAAGCTTGGAACGTTTTAGGGCCAGGAAATCTGACTCAGCAGAATTGATATTTTGAGTTGACCATAAGAAAATCTGTATGCTCACACTTCACTGGTCACTTCAGTGGTCAGGAAGGTGGTACACAGGAATGGAAACAGAATTGCCAGAAGGAGCTTTGTGCTAGAAATTTGGACAGGAGGGTAAAAGAAAATACATGAACTTGGAACAAAGCAAGGAGAGGAAGGTAAAAGAGAGACCACGTGGTATCAAGGACCTTGGCTCAAGCAGAAAAGGCCCCATATATCAGTACCAGAGAAGGCAGACTGCCACAGTGTCAGGAGAGCCTGCTCCTAGTAGGTCTCAGCGACTGTCTCTAACTACAGTCTGAAACCATCCTCCCTGGACAATGAAAAGCATTTTCTAGGAAGTTGAAGCCAAACCCATCCATCTGACCCAACTTTTGTAGGACATTTAAAGCATCTTAACTCATTAGTGCTGCATACTACATGAATTCTTAGTCAGAAGGATCTTTCTGGCACAAAAACATCTTCATTATATTCTCATTTAATTCTTAAATTCTGTATCAGCATGAGAGCATCAGTGTTTCTGCCCGCTCCCACCATTCCTCATCCTTTTCCTAGATGCTTTCACATACCAAAATTAAGGGACAGTTTTACAATGTAACTTAAGCCTGAGAAGGAAACAACACTGGCTTCTGGTTACTAAGGATTTCAGATATCTTCATTTATTCTTACTGTTTTATTCAGAAATTGAGGTTCAGAAATGTTATATCACCTAATGGGGATAGAAACCTTGAGTCCTCACATTTCTGACTAAGAACCACTTCCTCTGTATTGTGCAGTGTTCAGTACACATATTCCTAATACTGCAAATTGACCAGAAAGGGTATTGAATCCTTACGCTTATTCTTCTTAGTATTAAGCTTAGTAAGTATTTTATTAGTCCAATAACATTGCCATATAAATACATGGCCCCTTGGTACTTAGTTATTTGTATCCATGCATGCACCCAACTGGAGCTTCCCAAATGGTGTAGTGGTAAAGAACCCACCTGTTGATGCTGGAGACATAAGAAACACAGGTTCAATCCCAGGGTCAGGAAGATCCCCTGGAAGAGAAAATGGCAACCCACTCCAATATTCTTGCCTAGAAAATCCCATGGACAGAGAAACCTGGTGGGATACAGTCCATGGGGTTGCAAAGAGTCAAACATGACTGAGCAACTGGAACACACACACAGTTCAGTTCAGCTCAGTTGCTCAGTCGTGTCTGACTCTTTGCGACCCCATGAACCACAGCTCGCGAGGCCTCCCTGTCCATCATCAACTTCTGGAGTCAACCCAAACCCATGTCCATTGAGTCGGTGATGCCATCCAGCCATCTCATCCTCTGTCGTCCCCTTCTCCTCCTGCCCTCAATCTTTCCCAGCATCAGGGTCTTTTCAAATGAGTTAGCTCTTCACATCAGGTGGCTAAAGTATTGGAGTTTCAGCTTCAGCATCAGTCGTTCCAATGAACACCCAGGACTGATCTCCTTTAGGATGGACTGGTTGAATCTCCTTGCAGTCCAGTGGACTCTCAAGAGTCTTGTCCAACACCATAGTTCAAAAGCATCAATTCTTTGGACTCAGCTTTCTTTATAGTCCAACTCTCACATCCATACATGACTACTGGAAAAACCATAGCCTTGACTAGGCAGACCATTATTAACAAAGTAATGTCTCTGCTTTTCAATATGCTGTTAAGTTTGGTTATAACTTTCCTTCCAAGGAGTAAGCATCTTTTAATTTCATGGCTGCTATCACCATCTGCAGTGATTTTGGAGCCCAGAAAAATAAAGTCAGCCACCGTTTCCACTGTTTCCCCATCTATTTCCCATGAAGTGATGGGACCAGATGCCGTGATCTTAGTTTTCTGAATGTTGAGCTTTAAGCCAACTTTTTCACTCTCCTCTTTCACTTTCATAAGAGGCTCTTTAGGTGTTCACTTTCTGCCCTAAGGGTGGTGTCATCTGCATATCTGAGGTTACTGTTATTTTTCCTGACAACTTTGATTCCAGCTTGTGCTTCCTCCAGCCCAGCATTTCTCATGATTTACTCTGCATATAAGTTAAATAAGCAGGGTGACAATATACAGCCTTGATGTACTCCTTTTCCTATTTGGACCAGTCTGTTGTTCCATGTCCAGTTCTAACTGTTGCTTCCTGACCTGCATACAAGTTTCTTAAGAGGCATGTCAGGTGGTCTGGTAATCCCATCTCTTTCAGAATTTTCCACAGTTTATTGTGATCCACACAGTCAAAGGCTTTGGCATAGTCAATAAAGCAGAAATAGATGTTTTTCTGGAACTCTCTTGCTTTTTCGGTGATCCAGTGGATGTTGGCAATTTGATCTCTGGTTCCTCTGCCTTTTCTAAAAGCAGCTTGAACATCTGGAAGTTCATAGTTCACATATTGCTGAAGCCTGGCTTGGAAAATTTTAAGGATTAGTTTAGTAGCATGCGAGATGAGTGCAGTTGTGGAGTAGTTTGAGCATTCTTTGGCATTGCCTTTCTTTGGGATTGGAATGAAAACTGACCTTTTCCAGTCCTGTAGCCACTGCTGAGTTTTGCAAGTTTGTTGGCATATTGAGTGCAGCACTTTCACAGCATCATCGTTCAGGATTTGAAATAGCTCAACTGGAATTCCATCACCCCTACTAGCTTTGTTCGTAGTGATGCTTCCTAAGGCTCACTTGACTTCACATTCCAGTATATCTGGCTCTAGGTGAGTGATCACACCATCATGATTATCTGGGTCGTGAAGATATTTTTTGCACAGTTCTTCTGTGTGTTATTGCCTCCTCTTCTTAATCTCTTCTGCTTCTGTTAGGTCCCTACCATTTCTGTCCTTTATCGAGCCCATCTTTGCATGAAATGTTCCATTTATATCTCTAATTTTCTTGAAGAGATCTCCAGTCTTCCCCATTCTATTGATTTCCTTTATTTCTTTGTATTGATCACTGGGGAAGGCTTTCTTATCTCTCCTTGCTGTTCTTTGGAACTCTACCTTCAAATGGGTATATATATCTTTCCTTTTCTCCTTTGCTTTTCACTTCCCTTCTTTTCACAGCTATTTGTAAGGCCTTCTTAGACAGCCATTTTGCTTTTTTGCATTTCTGTTTCTTGGGGATGGTCTTGATCCCTGTCTCCTGTACAATTTCATGAACTTCCATCCATAGTTCATCAGATACTCTATCAGATCTAGTCCCTTAAATCTAATTCTCACTTCCACTGTATAGTCATAAGGGATTTGATTTAGGTCATACATGAATGGTATAGTGATTTTCTCCAATTTCAGTCTGAATTTGACAATAAGGAGTTCATGATCTGAGCCACAGTCAACTCCCAGTCTTGTTTTTTCTGACTGTATAGAGTTTTTCCATCTTTGGCTGCAAAGAATATAATCAACCTGATTTTGGTGTTGACCATCTGGTGAGGTCCATGTGTAGAGTTTTCTCTTGTGTTGCTGGAGGAGGGTGTTTGCTATGACTAGTGCATTCTCTTGGCAGAACTCTATTAGCCTTTGCTCTGCGTCATTCTGTACTCCATGGCTAAATTTGCCTGTTACTCCAGGTGTTTCTTGATTTCCTACTTTTGTATTCCAGTCCCCTGTAATGAAAAGGACATCTTTTTGGATGTTAGTTCTAGAAGGTCTTGTAGAAAGTCTTCATAGAACTGTTCAACTTCAGCTTCTTCAGCATTACTGGTCGGGGCATAGACTTGGATTACCGTGATATTGAATGGTTTACCTTGGAAACGAACAGAGATCATTCTGTTGTTTTCGAGATTGCATCCAAGTACTGCATTTTGATCTCTTTTGTTGACTATGACGGCTACTCCATTTCTTCTAAGGGATTCCTGCCCACAGTAGTAAATATAATGGTCATGTGAGTTAAATTCACCCATTCCATTCCATCTTAGTTTGCTGATTCCTAGAATGTTGATGTTCACTCTTGTCATCTTACTGAAGTGATTTGCCATTCCCTTCTCCAGTGGAACACATTCTGTCAGCACTACATTAATCAGGTCAATGTTTATACCTATCATGGACCATCTAGTTCTCTGTCTTTCCACATTGGTTTATGCCAAACATTGTGATTCAAAATATCATAGGGCATATCCGGTTTTCAGAAATCTGTAGATAATTTTCCACCACTAAATTAAGTCCCCTACATGTGAATGAGTTCCATTCCAAGAGCATGTTCATAAACATAAAATTTGGCACTAGTGGTAAAGAACCTGCCTGCTAGTGCAGGAAACATAAGAGGCATGTGCTCGATACCTGGGTTGGGAAGATCCCCTGGAGGAGGGCATGGCAACCCACTCCAGTATTCTTGCCTGGAACATCTCAATGGACAAAGGAGCCTGGTGGGCTATAGTCCATAGTGTTGCAAAGGGTCGGACATGACTGAAGCAACTGAGCACATAGGACACAAAAAAAGTTAGCTTAGATACCCAACTAGCACAATTGGCTATATATTTAATAGCGCTATACTGTAATAGGTATATGATACTTTCCACACAAATAACACATAAAAATAAACTAAGAAAGTAAAATATTTTTACTCTTACAGTATCTTGAAAAGTATGATAGTACAATACAATAGCTGGTGCTTCTTAGTACCAGGTACATCACTGCTGCTTTTATGCTTGCTTTGGATATCCTGAGCTTGAAATAGAGATGTTATACTACTGTACTGTTTACAGTACTGCACAGTAAAGGACACAAAACCACAACCACTTGCATGTGATGCATACTAGCATGTGACCATGTGCACCAGACACATGAACTAACTTACATGATTTGGCAGGTGAAAGCATATTTGTGCCTTTGAAAGTTCACAACTTGAAGTTTCTTATGTAGGGGGCTTTCTGTAGATTCTATTATTATGCTAGAGGCCACCCTAAGCCCTAAATATAGATCAGCAGGATATATCAACATTCTCTGTTTGCTTAGTCTCAAGGTTCTAGGCAGTGGAGGGAAGAAATGGTAGAGACAGGAAAGGGAATGGACCAGAGATATATGATACCTGAATTTACCTTTCATGTCAGAGAAAGTGAATTTCAAGTAAATCTTTAAGGCTAGTGAAGGTTTCATTTGCACTTTCCCTTTATGGTTCTCTATTTTAATCACTAAGGAAACCTCCTCTTTTTCTGCTGAAGTCCAGGACATCTGATGGAAAAAATGGCTTTTGGCTGACTCACACTTCATTTGTGAAATGTATTGTAGAGAAGCAAAGAGCTGAGATTTTGCAGTCCATTCTTTCTTCTACTGAGATGGTCAGTACTGGCCTATTTAGAGACTGTGCTCTCAGCCTCTATCTGGTGATGGGCCGGCAATATAATCCATGACTCTCAAGCCACTGAAATTTTGGTTTGGTTTGTTACCAAAACCTCAGGAGAAACTAGCCTGTCCTAACTGACACATTTTCCATTGTTTTCCCTCCTGATGAAAAGTCCATGGACTTTTGTCTTTTGAACTAGGACATTGAAGAGTTGCTTATATATTACACTTAGTAATTTAGGCATAAGTAACTGTTATTATAAGGCCAAATTAGTTGAAAACAAAACAGTGCTTCACAGTTGGAGCAAATTTAGCAAAATGAGAAAGAAGAAGGTTTGGTTCTTCCATTTTGAAGTGGCTGTGGGACACCCATATATAAAAGGAGAACCTTTAGGTTACCTCCTGGTAATCTGTCATCCCAACCACTACTGGCAAAATTGTCTTAACCTCTCTAAGCCTCAGTCTTCCCATCTGTAAAAATGATTTATTACTAACAATGTCTTTCTCATATTGTTAATAAGAGGATTAAATGGGATAATGCATGTAAGACACCTAGCACAATGCTTGGATATTAGTAATAAATTAATAAATGTAAACAATTATTTTTATTCCAACATTTTTCCATCCCATCTTAATTCCTGTCTGAGTATAGTCATGCTTGCTTCAGCAGTGTAAAAATAATTATTTTCGTTCATATGAACAGCTTACCATTTATGCCTAATGATGTGTAGCACAATAGCTGCTATACATATCATTAAATATGTGTCTGATTAACTTTGTTGTAATTTTAATTGCAACACAAAATTCCTCTTGTGCATACTCAACCATCAAAGACTATTGCTCATGAAACATGGTTGACTGCTTTCAGCCTGAAAGGATTAGGGGGAGTGTTGATCACACATAGTATAAATCATAGACCTGAGAGCAGCAGAGCTCAAAGGAAAGAACACAAAGTTGGTATTTATGTAGACCAACGACTAAAAACTTCAGCCCCATAATTGCGATTTATGCAGCATTCTTCTGAGAGTTTTTCTCTGTGGAACATGGCTAGTGAGACCTACTGTGTAGGATTTTGTGAGGAATAGAGATACTATACATACGATGCTCAACAAGGATCTTGGAACACAGTAGACAGTTTTGGACTTTGGTCTGTAAAAGACTTCTGGAATTCCATTGTATGAGACACCTCTGCTTTGGAGGTATAACCTTATCATGTCCTCCCCTCTCGTTTTGTGCAAAAGCAGAGTTGAAGATCCCAGCATGATTTGCCCAGGGTTGTGTAGCTTTTAAGGAAGTAGAGAAGCTGAGCCAGCAATGAGTTCCCCACCTCTTCCTTTCCTCCCCTCTTTCACTTGGCCTTTGCCCGCTGCTGGCAAAACAACCCAGAGCACACATTCTTCTGGGGTTGAGTCAGTGGCATCCTGTGCCTTCCTACCCAGAGAGAGGAAGCACATTTGAGTCAGGAGGAAATGGAACTGCCACATAGGCAAGGACATCAAAGAAGAAACAGAGGACAGCCAACCTGCTCTGTGCTATAAATGTGGCAAAAAGCCACATCAAAATGGTTTTGGAGACTCAAGAAACTTGAGAATATAAATAACAAAATGGTATCCGAGTAACACCCCTTCTTCAGGAAGGAAATTGGGGCTCTCTCCTGCTAATCAGAGCCTGTCTTCATTTTCTAAATCTAGGGAAAGAAAACTATAGTAAATATAGGTATTTTTGAGTATTTCAAAAACAGGAAGGGTAAAAATGGGAGAGGATTCTAATTCCTTATCATATTGAATATTTCATTTTATATAGCTTTAAAATTTTATGATTGAAAAGGAAAATGATAAAAATTAAATCTTTATAGAGAAGTAGTGTACCTTTAGTGAGTATTGTCTGTATTAGGCATATAGTTCATTTTAATATTAACTAAAACTATCTTTCAAAAATCACCACCTCTATTCATTTAATAAATGAAGCAAAATCAGACATTTGATATGGTTTGTTGTTAATGAATTCAGAGTATGAATGAAGCCATTTGAGGATAATATTTTTCTGGTTATGATAAAATCTGTTTATGATTTTTCTGGTTATGAGCTTGTGGTTTAAAAAATTGAAATTGTTGCTAGAGGAGTTGTTGTTCATCAGCTCAGTTTTAATTTTCTTAGGTTCTTGGGAAAGGGCCTGGAAAAAACCAGTCCCATGTTGAAAGCTGAGAATCCTATGATACCCAATGGATCTTTTTTTTAAATGTAACACTTACTGAAATAACTAAATACATTGTTTCTCAGTGTCCTTCATCACAGAAGTTGTTGAGCAGTGGAGAAGAAATTAGCTTCTTTTTCAGTATTAAGTGATGTGTCAGAGAAGGGGAAATGGGCTTTCATTTAGATTCTGCAAGCTGAAAGTTCTGAAATGTCCTTTTCCTAGAGGTCATATTATTTATATAGCTAAGAGTTCACCATGATACACATATATAATTTATTTGATATCAATAAGCCCATCTATCACACCACTGATGCCTCAGATATTTTGAGAGAGAAAACTGGAAATAATTGGTGTCTGCCAGTATTGCTTGTTTGTAAGACTTAATTACTCTAGGCCTGTCTGAGCCTATGGGCCTGGAATGTGGTTTCCTCTTATGCTTTTATAGATAATCAGTATGGGCTGCATGAATACTATGAGGAGAAATATGTAGCTGTTACACACTCACCTAATAACTAAGTTGAGGCGGTTGTACATGGATAGCAATGAATGTTGTCTACCTTGCAAGCTTTTGAAGAAGATGAGAATGGGCATAGTGTAAATGGTGTATTAAATAGCAACATTTTCGTTTTCTAGGTAACTGTAGAGTAATATAAGAGTATCTATAAGAGGCACATAAAATTGCTATTATTGCCATGGGTATAGTTGAGCTTTTAGTGTTGATAGTCTTGGGAAAATAATAAGATAATAAAATATTAATTATGATAATGGAGACAATGGCTTTTATACATGTATATATGCATGTATATATACACACACACACGTACACACACACATGCACACATGTATATGGTGTTTGCAGGTTTTCAGGAATGGTGCTAAGCTAATTTCTTTATATGTTCAGTAAGAACAATTGTTGTATAACGATCCAAGTGTGATTATCATTTGTTTCCTTACATTAAAACTTCTTCCTTCATCTATAACACAGATTCTAGGAAGTCTAGAATCATGCTGTTATTTCATTTATCCTTATTTTACAGATAAGGAGTCCATTTCAGAAAAGTTAAATAACTTATGCTGAATACTAATAGTATACTATTTTAATAACATATAACAGTGTGAGAGCGATAACTTCTAAGTTAGGTGAGCAGAAATTATTCATATAAGAGCAGGCTGTTTTGGACACTGACCAGATTGTTTCTCAGCCTTTATTTTCCTAGATCATTATTTACTTTAAAAAATATATATATGCTCCAACTCCCCTCACATTCTTTATGGATAAAGCAAGAAGGCTTCATACTGAAAATTATTTAGCATCCACTTTATGGCAGACATTGAGCTTGGACATCACCAATCGTGTCCACCTCTTTGCGACCCCATGGACTGCAGCACGCCAGGCTCCCCTGTCCATCACCAACTCCTGGAGCTTGTTCAAACACATGTCCATCATGTTGGTGATGCCATCCAACCATCTCATCCTCTGTCGTCCGCTTCTCCTCTCTCCTTCAATCGTTCCAGTATCAGGGTCTTTTCCAGTGAGTCGGTTCTTCGCATCAGGTGGCCAAAGTATTGGAGTTTCAGCTTCAGCATCAGTCCTTCCAATGAATACTCAGGACTGATTTCCTTTAGGATGGACTGGTTGGATCTCCTTGCAGTCCAAGGGACTCTCAAGAGTCTTCTCCAACACCACAGTTCAAAAGCATCAATTCTTCAGTGCTCAGCTTTCTTTATAGTCCAACTCTCACATCCATACATGACTACTGGAAAAACCATAGCTTTGACTAGATGAACCTTTGTTGGCAAAGTAATGTCTCTGCTTTTTAATATGCTGTCTAGGTTGGTCATAGCTTTTCTTCAAAGGAGCAAGCATATTTTTATTTCATGGCTGCAGTCACCATCTGCAGTGATTTGGGAGCCCCCCAAAATAAAATCTGTCACTGTTTCCACTGTTTCCCCATCTATTTGCCATGTAGTGATGGAATCAGATGCCATGATCTTAGTTTTCTGAATGTTGAGTTTTAAGCCAACTTTTTCACTCTCCTCTTTCACTTTCATCAAGAGACTCTCTAGTTCTTCTTAACTTGCTGCCATAAGGGTGGTGTCATCTGTGTGTCTGAGTTTATTGATATTTCTCCTGGAAATCTTGATTACAGCTTCTGCTTCATCCAGCTCAGTATTTCTCATGATGTACTCTACATATAAGTCAAATAAGCAGGGTGACAATACACCTTTCCCAATTTGGAAGCAGTCTGTTTTTCCATGTCCAGTTCTAACCGTTGCTTCTTGACCTGCATACAGATTTCTCAGGAGGCAGGTCAGGTGGTCTGGTAATCCCATCTTTTGAAGAATTTTCCACAGTTTGTTGTGATCCACACAGTCAAAGGCTTTGGCGTAGTCAATAAAGCAAAAGTAGATATTTTTCTGGAATTCTCTTGCTTTTTTGATGATCCAGTGGATGTTGGCAATTTGATCTCTGGTTCCTCTGCCTTTTCTAAATCCAGCTTGAACATCTGGAAGTTCACGGTTCATGTACTATTGAAGCCTGGCTCGGAGGATTTTGAGCATTACTTTGCTAGTGTGTGAGATGAGTGCCATTGTGCAGTAGTTTGAACATTCTTTGGCACTGCCTGTCTTTGGGATTGGAATGAAAGCTGACCATTTCCAGTCCTGTGGCCACTGCTGAGTTTTCCAGATTTGCTGACATATTGAGTGCAGCGCTTTCACAGCATCATCTTTTAGGATTTGAAATAGCTCCACTAGAATTCCATCACCTAAGGGAGTGTATACTTCAAAGTTATTGGCCAAGAAAGAAAACAAATGAAATCTTTATGGGTTTTTTTTATTTTGAGAATTGCAGATGGAGAAAAAAATAGGATATTTGTATTTATTTATATACACGATTTCTTAGTAATAACTCCCATAACTATTTTATTGCACAGACATCAATTCATGTAGAAGGACATGGACATAAATCCCTGTGTTGATTAATTATTTTAGGAGCCTGGAATCACCTTGAATTAATTCAACAGGTAACTTTAGAATATGATAGCCAACATTAGTTTTATTATATTATGACAACTATGGGGCAACCAACTGATTTGCAAATGGACCACCTATCATATTGATAAAGGGGAACTGCACAAATGTACAAGAAATATATATTTAGAGCAATTTACAGTTTCTGATTTTAATAGTTTTGGTATATTAGATATAACTAGATAAGAATTTGAAGAGATTAGGAACTTAAAATAATTAAATTTGGAGATTAACAATGAGATTTTTATTAATTCCTTCTTGAACTATTTTTCTAACTGAAAAAATAAAGCTTTTTAAAAAGCATCAATGTAATTGTTTTTAAAATATTGAATGATGCTTATCTTTGTGATGCACATCTTTGTAACTGTTCAATTACTATCTGTTGCTATCTTGCAAAGATACCAGTCTAGAATCAGAATTTCTATACATAGCTCTTTTCAAATACCCCACCTGTACTTATTCCATGAAATAGGATATTGGTGAGAAGACATTTAATTTCAAGGTAACTGAGACTGAATTTGGATTCTGTATTTGAGTTTCCCAGAGAAACAGAACTACTAACAGGATGTGTGTGTGTGTGTGTGTGTGTGTGTGTGTGTGTGTGCATGCATGTGCATGCACACAAAGGCATGCTTGTGGCAAGAGGGAAAGAGAGAGATTAATAGTTTAAGAAATTGGTTCACTTGATTATGGAATGCTAAAATCTTCAGGGTAGACCAGCAGACTAGAAACTCAGAGAAATGTTGCAGTTTGAGTTCCAATGTAGTCTGCTGGCTCCATTACTTCTTGCTTGGGAAAGGTGGTATTTTTTGTTGTATATTTTGTTGTATTTGTTGTATTAAGGTCTTTAGTTAATTGGGAAAGGCCAGTTTGAGAAGAGCAGATTACCTTCCTAATTGCATAGCTGATCCTTGAGCAACATGGATTTGAACTGTGTGGGTACACTTATATATGGATTTATTTTTAGTAGTATAGTACTATAGGACCCAAGGTTAGTTGAATCCCAGGATATGAAGGAATCCCAGGATATGGCCCTCACATGTATGGAGGGCCAACTACAAGTTATAAATTGACTTTTGACTTTGTGGAGAGCTGCAGCCCTTAACCTCTCCGTTGTCCAAAGGTCAATTGTATATACATTGAAGGATAAATTGCCCGTGCAAAATCCATTGACATAAATGTCAATCTCAAAAACTACCTTCATAGAAACATACAGAATAATGTTTGACTAAACATCTGGGCACTGAGGCCCAGCCATTCTGACACTGGCCAGTCTGATATAAAATTAATCCTTATAGATTCTTCACTGATTTACACTATGAATTGGAATAACTCATGGAATAGTAATACCAAGAAGAAAAGAGACTAGGAATCAATATATAGTTTTTTATAGGCTTGATATTCATAAATTTGATTTCTCAAATTTTTTTTATTATTTTCAGGATTTTTAAGTGAAAATAAAATTCTAATATTGACTGCAGCAGAAAAGACTGTGTAAAATGAAAAGTATTGTGAAGCAGCAGAAGAGGTATAAGGGTCAGCTCAGCAGGAAACAAAAAGTAGTTCTTTTATGTTGGTAAAACATCCTATTCATCTCCTCCCTGATGGGCATGCTCTCTGTCTTTCCTCTGTACCACTGACAGCAGCTGTGGAGTAGTGTGCAGAGCCTATCTTGTGGCTTCTCTGGCACCCACATGGTTTTCCTGAAGCGAGGGTGAAGAGAGATTGCCAGTAGAGGCAAAGTTGAACTCACTGATTTGTACTCCAATCAGATTTGTAGACAATCCTTCTTTATTCCCCACTGTGAGATCAAGCTGGCTGCAGTGATATGGAGAGACTCATATTTTTCTAGTTGACCTGTAATCAAAAACCATAACAATAAAGCAAACTAATTCTAGTCAGCCAAGAAGATAGTTGTTTACTCATTCACCTTTCTTCCTGTCTCTAGTCAGAGAGTTGGGTGTTTGAGTGACTCCAGGCCTGTGTGCATTCTGATCAGCTGCACTAGCCCTTTACTAAGCTGTTTTACTCTTACTGCCCCAAACTTCTATAGAATTGCTCCCATGTCTTTCACCACCAGGCTTCTCACCTTCTGCCAGTTCCAAGTGCACACAACCAGCCAGACTAAAGCAGAATTAGAAACCTTTTCAGGTTAGTTTTATTTACCTTCTAAAATTCAAGGAAGATTTCTACAGAAAGAAACTGTCATTAATGATATCAATTTATGTACTATCCACCTTGGGAAATAAACATGGAATTAGACATCATATGGAGACTAATGGCAGTGAAGATCTTTATAGCCTTTTTTTCTCATCTGAAAAGATGGTTTAGTTATATTTGAGTAAATATATTTTAGAATGATTTCTCAATATCCTTTAATACTCTCTCACAAGATCTTATGCATTTTAACTTACAGAGATAAACAACAAAAAAATACACAGAATAGGCATATATCCTATACTATGCAAAATTAACCAACTAAATTTCTCAATAGGAAGTAGTTATTTTAACTAATGGGTTCTTTCTTAATTAACATGGCAAAACAGTCTAGCTTAATGTGTTTACATTTGTTCTTCTGTTCCCTAGGCAAATTGTGTTTTTAATCTCCCTTTTATCTTGCCAAATTCTATTAATGAGTTTATTTAAATAAATAAAACATTTAGGTTAATAAAAATAGTAACATATATCAGCTAATCACAATTACCTAGCCATAGTTTAGCTTTCTTCCCACCACATACTAAACTGGCCCTTGCATTAATGCACAGATGCTTTTTTCAAGGTAGGCATTAAATTTTTCTGACAATTTTTATGGTACTAAAATAAATTGTGTGTGTGTATATAAATGTTGCCAATTTTGAAGTGGATATTGCAAATTGAATCCCCTGGGAAGCAGACTCTGAAAGATGGGCATTCAGGAAGTTTTATTAGGGGGTGCCCATTAGAGCAATTCCTATGCAAGGAAGGGGGGAGGAACAGAATGGGCAGATAGAGAATTACAGTGGAGACTGTGAAGCTGAGATGGCCCTTGAGAGTTGTCCAGTTGAGCCAAGGGGCTGGCCCTGATACACTCATTTGGACATTTTTGTGGGATGATGGCTGACCCAAGAAGTGTGAGACTTGGGCAAGATAGCTTTCTCCAGGCAAGGGCAATTTCCAGAGAAGGTTAATAGCTGAGGAATACCAACCAGCAGTAGTCAAGTAAAGTGAGTCTTAGTTCATGAAAATAAATTATTAAAGGAGAAACTTGAAACAATGTCTCAACTTATTTTTATCAATACTTTTTTCTTATTTATCACCAAATATAAATTTATTTAAACACTTAGTGCCCTCTTCAATGTTTCTCTGAGAGTAGTAAGATAATAATTTATCTTTTCATTTTGGGGGTACTCTCTTTAGATAATATTAATGGGGAGTTCATTTAAACACACTGTAAATCTAAATTTAGGCTATTTAAGCAACTTGAAAAAAGAGAAAGAAAAAGACATAAATATATATAATTTCTAAATAATCACCATGTAAGTTTTACCCAGTTTTACATGCATTTCCCATCTGGATTTTACACATACATTTCTATTCCAATTAAAACAAAATGCAGAAATAATCCAGTTTGTGTCAGAATTTTATGGTGTACTTTGATAAGGTTCATGTTGTAAGCTATAATATTATAATCTTAAATATAAACTGAAACATGGTTTGTAAAACAATAATATATTAAATACCAATAAGAAATTTTGATGACATATTTGTTTAATAATGAAAAAAATAAACTGAAATTTTATAGCAATTTAGGAAATAACTTGGTTAAGTTTAATTGAATTTAACACTAATTTGTTTTCTTTGAGTCATAACTTTGAAGTCAATTCCCATATTTTGAGATTACCCTTCAGGACAGTGGTCATCCCATGGAAGAGGGAGAATCTTGAGATTGGGAAGAGCATTCTGGACTCTTTGACGCTGTGGGAAGAGTTCTTCACATTGTTGGTACATGGATGTTCTCTCTGTAACTATTTGTTCAACTCTAGGCACATTTGTGTCATGTAGACATAAAAGACAAGTGCTCACTATATCTGGATCTCCTTTCTAGTGGGTGGGAAGACGTCTCATCCCTCTTAGAATTAAGCATGACAGTGTGACTATTTATGACCAGATAGCTATGAGCAGCTCAAGGCCCTTAAGGGTAGATATGAATTCAGTACTTCTCATTTTCTCTGCTGAGTGATGTGGTAATCTACATGTTGAGACAGCAGCACTTCAAAATCAAGTTAGCCTTGATCCCTAAATTACTGTTTGGAAAGTAATTCATTTTTGTCTATCGTATAGCAGTAAGATAGTGGTCCAGTTTCATTCTTTGGCATATGGCTGTCCAGTTTTCCCAACATCATTTATTAAAGAGACTGCCCTTTCCCCATTGTATATTCTTTCCTCCCTGGTTGACCATGTATATAAAGGGCTATTTCTGGGCTCTCTACTCTATTCCATTGATCTGTGTGTGTGTCTGTTTTTGTGCTATTACCATACTGTTTTGATTACTGTAGCTTTAAATCCAGGCACATCATGCCTCCAGTTTTGTTCTTCTTTTTCAAAATTGTTTTGGATATTTGAGATCTTTTGTGGATACACTCAAATTTTAGAACTTCTAAAATTTTATTTTTGTGAAAAATGCCATTGAACCTGTAGATTGCTTTGGGTAATATGGACATTATAACTATTATTTCACCCAGTCTGGGAGTACAGACTATGTTTCCATTTATTTGTGCTTGCTTCAGTTTCTTTCATCAGTATCTTATAATTTTCACTGTATAGAGCTTTCTCCTCCTGGGTTAAATTTATTCCTGGGTATTGTTTTTGATCAACTGTAAATGGGAATTTTTCCTACCTTTTGTTCTGGTGGTTCACTTTTAGTGTATAAAAATGCAACTGATTATGTACATTGATTTTTTTTAACCCTGAAACTTTGCTACTTTTGTTTATTATTTCTAATAGTCTTTTGGTGGATTCTTAGGAATTCTCCAAGCAAGAATGCTGAAATGGGAAGCCATTCCCTTCTCCAGGGGATCTTCCTTACCCAGAGATCAAACCCAGGTCTTCTGCATTGCAAGGAGATTCTTTTCCATCTGAGCCACCAGGGAAGCGCAGCAGTTTAGGATTTTCTATATATAAATCATTTGTCCACAAATAGTGATACTTTTCCTTTTTCCTTTTTAAATGGTATGACTTTTTTCCTGCCTATTTTCTGTGGCTAGAATTTCAAGTACTATGCTGAATAAAAGTAACAAGAATTACTTTTCTTGTTCTGATAATAAATAATTCCTGCTTTTCACCACTGAGGATGATATCAGTTGTGGGCTTGCTGTATGTAGCCTTAATTAAATGGAGGCACACTCCTTCTTATACCCACTTTGTTGAGAGTTTTTAATTATAAAGTTGAATTGTGTTGAAAGCTTTTGGTGCATCTGTTGAGATTATTAAATGATTTTTATCTTTCATTTTGTTTATGTGACTTATCACATTGATATAAAGATATCGAATCATCCTTCCATCTTTGGGATAAATTTTATTTGATCATAGCATACAATCCTTTTACTGTATTATTGAATTCAGTCAGATAATTATGTTGAGAATATTTGCATCTTGCATATATTATAAATACAAGTTTATTACTATAAAAGTTTCAAAAATGAAATTTTGAGTGAAGAAATTTTTGGTGAATTTTATGCAGATACTTTCTCTCATTGTCCGAGTAACATATATACTAAGGTCTCAGAAGATGACAGTTCTTTAGAATATAGTTCTGATTCTGATGATATGAATATTAGACCAACAAAAAGGCAGAAAACCTTAGTGATTCTGATACAGAAAGTGAAAATGAAACTCTTGGTCCTAAGAACACTATGGGCATATCAGGTGTAATTATTGAACATAATAACTCACAAAGTGTTAGCAAAATAACAGAATTAGATTTTGGCTGGCCAAAATAAAAATCACTGACCATTTTTTCTGCAAAAATTCCCTGGTCAATAATGAGTTACATTGAGGTATGGGTATTCTTTTCTTAGACATGATACTATTATGCATTTGATAGACTATAGTGTAACTACAACTTTGTGTGGACTGGGGAACCAAAAAATGTGTGTTAATTTACTTAACTCACTTTATTGTGATATTTTCTTTATTGCTGTGGTCTAGAACTGAATCTGCAATATCTCTGATATGATTGTATCTATTATAGATTTTTTACTTTTCAGTTATAATGAAGCTCACATGTTACAGCTTATACTTGTCTATTTTATGTTGATACCAAGTTAAGTTTGAATGTACTCTAACTCTACATTTTTACCACCAACATGTGTTATGTTTTGATGTCACATTTCCATCTTTTTATTTTGTTTAACCATTATCTAATTATTGTAGTTACAGTTATTTTTTTATTACTTCTGTCTTTTAACCTTCATGCTAGCTTTAATGTGATTAATTCATTACCTTACTATATATTTACACTGACCAGTGAAATTTTTAACTTTCTGTGTTTTCTTGTTACTAATTAGGACCTTTTCTTTTCAGCTTAAAAAGATTCTTAATATTTTCTGTATGGCTGATTTAGTGGTGACCAACTTCTTTACCTTTTGTTTGTTTGGAAATTCTTTATCTCTCTTTTTTATTTCTGAATGTTAACCTTGCCAAGTAGAGTGTTTTTGGTGAGCTTTCTTTTTCTCTATAGCACTTTGAGTCTACCTACACCACTCCTTTCTGGCCTGCATTTTTCTGCTGAGAAATTTGCTGCTATTCTTATGGTGGCTCCCTTGTATGTTACAAGTTTTTTTCTCTTGCTGCTTTTAGATTTTTCTCTTTGTTTCTAACTTTTGACATTTTAATTACAGTGTCTCTTGGTGGGCATCTATTTGGGTTCTTCTTGTCTGGAACTTTCCTGGCTTGCTGAATCTGGATGTCTATTTCCTTCTCTAGGTTAGGTAAATTTTCAGCCATTATTTCTTCAAATCAGTTTTCTGTCCCATTTTATTTTCTTTTTCTGGAATCTCTAAAATGCAAATGTTATTCTGCCTCATGTTGTCCCATAGGTCCCTTAAGCTATCTTAACCTGTAAAATTTTTTTGCTCTTTTTGTTGCTCTGTTTGGATGAGTTCTACCATCCAGTCTTTCAGATCACTGATTTGTTCTTCTGCTTCATCTATTCTGCTGCTGATCCCATCTAGTATAATTTGCAGTCAGTTATATTCTTCAGCTCTGTGGCTTCTGTTTGCTAATTTTTTATATTCTCAGTCTCTGTTTAATTTCTTGTCGTGTTCATCCATTCTTCATTCAAGTTCAGTGAGCATCTTTATGACTATCATTTTAAACTCTTCATTAGGCAGCTTATTTATTTCATTAAGGTTTTTATTTTGGGGGTGGATTATCTTGGTTTTGTTTCAAATATACTCTTCTGTCTCCTCATTTTTCTTGGTTCTCTGTGTTTATTTTTATGTATTACATGAAAGTGCTCTCTCTCCTGGCCTTGAAGGAGTGACCTTGTGTAGGGAATGAGCCTTATCATTTGCCCTTTCCCCAGCTCTTGGTTGTCTCTTGAACCTTTATGACTGCCCAAGCAGCCTGATATTTTTTTCTTGATAAGGCCCAGAGTTTGATGGTGTCAAGAACTGTCTCTTTGTTTCAGATCCGTGGTATCCAGAAAAGCTGTAGTTATGGTGTCCAGAGACAGATGGTTAAGGGGCATCCCCTTTGTGGGCTTCATTTGCCAGCTGACTTGGTGTAGAGGGACACTGCATTGACTCAGGGCCAGGGCACTGGGCAGCTGGCTTTAACAGAGCTGTGGGAGTGGTATGGGGGTGCGGCACACCCATTGGCTCTAACAAGCTAGAAAGAGAGGATAAAAATGGTGCCTGCTAGTGCCCATGCTAGCTAAGTATATGGAGAAAACAGAAATGGCATGTGCCATCACCTCTATCCCGGAGAGAGTCCCAGCAGGTTCTGATGTTTTAGCAGATGCTCTCAGACTAGCAAATAAATCTTCTACACATATGGTGGAGGTTCTTCCTAAACAGCTGTTTCTGTGCTGAATCCCAGGGTGAATGAGTCAGCATGAAGTCCTTTTAAGAGCAGAATCTGTTTCATATTATCCCATGGTTCTTCTGCCTGCAAGCCCTATTGGGTTTTTTTTTTTTTATTATTCAGCTAAGACAGCAAAAGAGATGATTTATTGTACACGTTACATTCAGCCACAACTGAGAAGAGAACTAGTCCATGGTTATCACAGGTCCAGGGCAAAGGACCAAAAGGGATGGCTTTGATATGAGCAAGGTGAATCTCTCAAAGGTGGTCAAGGTGATCAGAATGGCCATAGATGTTCCAGATCCACTGAGAAGTTCTAGATAGTAGGCATGCAGTCCACAATTTGTACCAGCGTCCCTGGCCTCTGGCTTCCCTTGTTTCTGCTTCTGTGGCTTCCATGGGTGTACAAGTTTATTTGGACCTCTGCCTCATCTTTCTTCTTTTGTGCTTCAGCCTGTGCATTGGCTTCTTCCTCCACTTCGCTCTCATGGCGCAGAGGTTTCTCAAAAGATGGCGCTAAGGCCGAGCCCTATTGGGTTTTAAAGCCAGTTGTTTTGAGAGCTTGTCTCTGGTGCAAGACCCAGGGACTGGGGTCCATGATATGGGGCTGCTTAGTCGCTTCAGTCGTGTCTGACTCTGTGCGACCCCATAGACGGCAGCCCACCAGGCTCCGCCGTCCCTGGGATTCTCCAGGCAAGAATACTGCAGTGGGTTGCCATTTCCTTCTCTAATGCATGAAAGGGAAAAGTGAAAGTGAAGTCGCTCAGTCATGTCCGACTCTTAGCGACCCCATGGACTGTAGCCTACCAGGCTCCTCTGTCCATGGGATTTTCCAGGCAAGAGTACTGGAGTGGGGTGCCATTGCCTTCTCCTGATATGGGGCACAACCCCCTTACTCCTCAGGGAGAAGCTCCAAATTCATGAGATCCTTCTCGATTATAGGTTGGGGGTGGGGTTTTGAGTGAGATCACATTTCTTTTTCTCTTAACTGTCTGGATGTGGCACATTTATCCTCTGTGATGAGGAAACTGTTCAGCTAGTTTTCAGCCCTTTTAAGACGCATTTGTCCCAAATATAATCTCTTGTGTAGATATAACAGATTTGTGTCTGTGGGACGAGGAAAGTTCAGTATCTTCTTCCACTGCCATCTTGAACTGCCTCCTTTCTAAATCAGTCTTTTACTTGTGTTTTTTCAAAGACTTCTCTTGGTTTTACTGATGCGTGCATGCTCAGTTGCGTCTGATTCTTTGCGTCCCCATGGACTGTAACCCACTAGGCTCCTCTGTCCTGGAGTGGGTTGCTATATCCGTCTCTATGTTTTGCTGATATTTTCTACTAATTCTTTACATTCTTCTACTTTATTTGGGCTTGCTCTCTTCACATTTTCGTGTTCATATTTTTAATCCAGTAATTAGATTGTAAATATATCTCTTGAAAACTTGAAATTCTGTGTTAACTGTATCCAACAAGTTTTATTCATTGTAATGTAATTATTGTTCAATTCTATTTTCTGATTTCCATTGTGATTTGACCAAAGAAATATTAACAAATGTTATTTAAATGTTCAAATGTATTTGTACATGTACTTTTAAATTCTAATTCCATTGTGTTTTGGGCAAGAGAATTTGGTCCGATCAGGAATTTGGTTTGGGTTTGCTTAGACTTGTTTCACGAGATAGAACATAGGCAATTTTTGTAACTTTTATGTATGTTTGGGAAAAATGTACAGTCTATAAATGTGGTCTCATGTACAAATGCACATCTATTTGATAATATTTTTTATTGTGTCATTTGTGTTGTATGTTTTGTCTTTCAAATAAAACCGTTTTACTATACATAAAATATGCATATCTGAGGATATTTTAGGTGTATATAGTTACTAATACTTATCTGAGAGAGATGTATTTAATCTGTTACTGGATTTACTGAATTTTTCTTACATTTCTGTTATCTGTGTGTATTTTGAGACTGTCTTGTTAAACACATGCAAAGGTTTATTATATCTTCCTAGTAAATTATATAAATTCCTAGTAAATTGTTGCTTTTATCTGAGAGTGATTTCTTCTAATTGAAAGTGAATTTCATAGTTATTAGATGAGTATATTTCTTTTCTCTTGGTTATTATTTGCCAGTTGTATGTTTTTCTGTCTCTCTCTTACAGTATTACTGAGTTATTGATACATGTAAATGTATATGAGAGGGATGTTGTAGTTTTTCAGTTACTAAGTTGTGCCCGACTCTCTTTGTGACCCCATGGACTGCAGCATGCCAGACTCCTCTGTCCTCCACTACCTCCCAGAGTTTGCTCAAATTCATGTCCAACCTTGCTAACATGTGAAATGAGTACTCTTGTATGGTAGTTTTAACATTCTTTGGCATTTCTTTCTTTGTGATTGGGCCGAAAACTGACTTTTTCCAGTCCTGTGACTGAGTTTGCTAAGTTTTCCAAACTTGCTGACATAGTGCAGCACTTTAACAGCATCATCTTTTAGGAATTGAGATACCTCAGCTGGAATTCCATCACCTCCACCAGCTTTGTTGATAGTAATGATTCCTAAGGCCCACTTGACTTCACACTCCAGGATGTCAGGCTGTAGGTGAGTGACCACACCATTGTGGTTATCAGAGTCGTTAAAACCTTTTTTATGCAGCTTTCTCTTTCTCCCTTGCCTTTTCCTTGTCTTTTTCTCTCAGCTATTTGCAAGGCTTCCTCAGACAACCACTTTGTCTTCTTGCGTTTCTTTTTCTTTGGGATGGTTTTGGTCACTGCTTCCTGTACAATCAAATGAAAGGGAGAGTGTTCAAAAAATAATGAATAGCATCTCTATTTTTTCCAGTCTCATTTCAATTGACCAGGCATGGCCAATGGGCCATACTGATCTCTGGTGTGGTGATTGTGTCTTATAGATAAAGAATAGATAACTACTATATTTAAAATTCATGAGAGAAATAGCAATTTATTTCTTTAAGCCACTGAGATTATAGAATTACTGTATCACTAGTCTATTTTGACTAGTCTTATGGTCAGATTATAATTGAATTTCTGTTGTTCTTGTTAATTTGAGAATCTGTCTTCCAATCTTTGGGTTGAATTTGATACAGGTTTGCTGCTATATTTGGACTGACTTCTGTTACTTTGTGCTTTCTTTTGACTGCATGCTTTTCTTGACTGTTTTTTTTCCCCACCTTTTTACCTTCTGTTGGATTATTAATTTATTCCTGTCTTTCAAATTCTACTTGCATGGAATTTTCTTTTTCATTTTTTTTAGTGATTGACCTTAAAATTTTAACATGACATATTGTCTTAATGTTTACATTTAATAAGTTTATCCTTATCTTTCAATCAGGATCTAAGTAAACATTCACAAGTAAATGCTCTCACTTTCTCTCTTAACTACCTCTATTTTCATTAATATTTGATATTATTTCATTGGAATTTAGAATTTTAGATTAATCTTATTTATTCCCAACATTTTGAAGGTATTTTTTCACTGTCATCTTAAACTTTTACTGAGAAATAACCTGTTACAAGATTTTAATTGTTTTTTAAGTAATGGGTTTTTTCTTTAAAACCTTATCTTCTTCTAGAACTTTTACCTGTCTTTCAGTATATATATGTGTTTAAAGACATATATATATATTCATTTTCACCATAAAATGTATCTATGTCTGGATTTATTATTTTTTTTTAGAATCAGGACTCATTTGGGTTATTTAATTCAAGTTTCAAGTCTTTCAGCTGGAAGCTTGTAAGTTATTTCTTTGAAATATGTTTATCCCCAGTTAACTGTATTCTCTTCTCTTGAAAGTTTTGTGCGATATGAATTGGATCCTCTCATTTAATCCTGCTCAATTGTTATTTTATATTGTCTACAAATTATTTCTCTTTTGCTTCGTAGATAATATAGTTTTACCTATTTTCTTCTTGAATGAAAATTTATTTGATGTTAAACTATTTAAACAAGCTCTTAGTTTTAATAACCGTATTTGTAATCTCTTTGTGTATAAACATATATAAATATATCTATAAGAACTTATAAATATGTGTGGAATCATAGTCAGACACACAAACTTAGGACTTTTTTGGACCTGAAATATAATTTCTGTAATTCTGTTTTCATTAAGAGAAGATTTCCTAAGGGTCCAATTCTCATTTAGGTACTAGAGTTCCAACTCTATGGCTTTTTTGGTATCAAAACCGTGTCCTTTTCTCCTGCCTATGTAATAATGTCCTACTCCTTTTATGTTGGGCTTATTTTAATATTGTATTTCCCCTATATTTTAAATCTCTTGTCTTATGTGCTTTGCTCTTCTGAATCAGAATCATTTTTTTTTCCTTTCAAGGTCAGCTATGATTTTTTTCTTTTGTTTAATTGTTAATATTTTATTCAGCGTTTTTAAGTGTTTGAAATGAGGTAAAAGCTTATATTTCAGTTCATAGGCTAATGGATTATATGATTGAATTGTATTAGGAAAAAATGACACTTAAAGAGGTTTGGGTGTCGAAAGAAAGTAGTAAAATATTTTCAAAGCAGTACTTAAATGAATTTAATACAGGCCAGAGTCTGGCTTTATGATATAAACTAGTTCTACATTTTGATGGTGAAGTCTTGATTGAACTCAGGTTCAGTCTCTTGCTGTCATAGTCACAAAGACTGAAGTAGCAGTCCAGAATGTTAGCTTGTTGATTCACAATAAGTAATGATTCGCAATAAGTAATGTGTCAAACAGAAGGAAAAAAAAAATTCTTTTGCTGCCTGATTTTTACATTTTCTCTATATAGATAAATACATGAAAAGAAAAATTATCAGACACTTGTTTGAATATTTTGGAATCACAACAAGAAGTATTGTTTTAACAATTTTTTGAGTTTTAATGTCATCAGGACCTTATAACTTGATATGTCAATTCTTTTGATAGAAAGCTACTTGTCTGATGGACCTATACTCAACATGTGTCAGCCACAACTTTCCCACGATGAAAGTGCTTACCTAGTCAGTGCCCATGTTTTCTCAGTGGCTGTTGCATATCTATGCTTCTGTTGCTGAATAATCTTGCTTTGAGATAACATCTACTTTTTTGAATTATGTTCCTATCTTCAATCATGTTCTGACTAAGTTTTGTTGACCTAAAAGGCATTCTCTCTCCTTAATGTGACTAACTTTGGGGTACTGCTGCTAGTACTGTCTTTGTCTACCATTGGTATTACTCTAAGTAATTGCCAAGATTCATTGATGTATTCCTATTACTTAGTCACCATACTATGCTTTTTTATGTTCATTCTCTCATTTATACTTAGAAAACAACCCTGGGAAGCTGAAATTGTTATCCCTATTTGGCTGATGTGTAGAGTTCTAAGTTACCAACTTACCCAGTGAGGAAGTGACAGGTTCATAGTTTATATTTAGACAAGTATATTAACTCTAGAGCACTTCTGCCCGCTTTAGTGTTCACTGATTTTTGGAATAAAGAGAGAAATACCTCTCTCACATTTCTTATTAGCACCAAGTCATGGTATATTAAATCTAGACTATAGTGATCATCTTGATTTTATCATGAGGAGATAGATCCAGAAGGTTAAGTGTCTTAACTAAAATCAAAAGTCAATCAGTTACTCATCAAGCTGGGACTGGAACCATGATCTTCAGACTATTTGCCCTGGTATCTCTCCAGTGTTCTTTTCCCCTCAGTTCTCTTCCAAATCTTTTCTTCTTGTTAAGTGAGCCATTTCATTTACAGGATTGCCTAACAGAGATCAGTCATGAAATTATTGTAGTTACATATTGATTAATGGTATTTATCTACATAGACATATAATATATAAATGTGAAGGTGTGGCTAATTTCCGTTAATACTAGGACATAGATTCTGAGTTTTTGGATGTGATGGTCATTTTTTTCCCCCAAACTCTATATACTTTTTAATCCATTGAGCAAGTATACTTATGACACAGTAAGAACTAGGGGTATAAACTCCAAGCTTAAAGTAAAACCTTAAGCAAAATCTATGTGAAAACTAGTTCTCATCAGGCTTTAATTAGCTAAATAGCTAGTTTAGAGAGACATCTCATGGGAAATGTTCTCTTATTCTTATATCCTGAATGGATATTTTGTGGTTCTGCAAAGTGTGGATACTTTCTTGTTAAAATTCAGATGCTTTATCATTGTCCAGCTGAGTTTCTATGTGGGGCAGTCATCCCAAGTCTCTATCCTCTTATTTTTAAAATGACTGAAATAGCATGTTAAAGAATTCAGTCTTTTGAAGCCAGCAAGATACAGAAATTATATGACAGTAATCCCAGATGGGAGGGTTTTGTTTTGAAATTTTTAGGGAATGTTATGCCTGTGAAGGATGTCAGGTTGGCAGAATTGAAGATCAAAGTTACTTTTTTTAGGTTCAGCATATATGCTGAAGCTAAGGCTTCTCCTCTGGCTTATTGTGCCCATGTGTACTAACTCTTAATAATAGCTGCCAGTTCCAGCAAGGGAGAAAGCAGTTAAGTGCCTATGCTCATCCCTCCTTTGCTGAGCCTGACAGGCAAGGTGACATTGTGATGATGCATTACCGATGATGGAGTCACAAGGAATTGAACAAACTAAGCATCATTATCCTTAGTAGTCAAGAGAACATTCTTCAAGAAAACAATTAATTCATCATACACTCTTAGTTACTGAGAAGTCTGTAGATTTAAAGTTAGAATTTCAAACTTGAGAAGTAAATGATCATTATAAAATGTAAAGGATTAGAATATTTTTCTTTCAATGCAGTCTCCTTTTGCTTTGCTTTTCATTTTTAGGGGATTTATTCTAGCATTATGATATATTCAGTTTTTAAACCATACTTAAAATATAATTTTTCATTACAACTTGATGTCTACTCAGTTATATAAAATCTAAGAACTGACAAAGATAATAACTTTAGACTTTGGTTTTCTTATTATAAAAATCCAGAGGCTGGGCTTTTCCTAACACAAACAGGCAGTATTTTAAAATTTAGTCTGAAATGCAACAAAACTTATCAACTAAAAATTGTTGTAGAACAGAGTCTTGCAAATTAGAAAAGTTCAATTCTTTATCAATCTCTTCTTCTATAAACAAAGTATTGACATGCTTAATTAGTAAACATTCATGTGCCATGTCTTATTTTATATATTGAGTTTTTCAAAATGGTTCCTGCTTTACATGGATTTACTGTATAGGTGGAGAGACATACAGTAAGTAGAATAAGAACACACTACACCTTCAATTAGAAAGAAGATGGTGACATGCCCCAGACTGGGGAAGAAATTGTGTCTTAGAGGTGACCTTGAATTACTGGATAAGACTCACATTGGCCATGCAAACGGGAGGGGAAGAAGATGCCAATATTAAAATAAGCATAAGGGCAAGCACTAGTGAAAACAGTCTCATCGAATAAAGTCATCCCCACCTAACACTCTTTTACAACTGCAGTTTTACTTACAGTGTTTGTTTCCCATCACTTGAAAACCCACGTTGGCTTTTACCTGCAAAATTATATAATGAAACAGTGTTACTGGTAATGGACTTGTTGATTTGCATTGCAATAATTATATTCTTCTGTATTTTCTTTGCTTTTTGATATCATCTTCCTTGACAAGGAAGAAGTTAATTTTATCTTATTTGGTATTTTATAGGCCTTACTGTATGTTATGCCTAACCCAATTGTATTTTTTTCTTCTCTATAATGTTCTGAATACAGGGATTTTTCTATCAGTTTTGTCTTTTAATATTTATTCCTTCAAGGTGAACTGTCTATATATCTAGATCTAGAATTTCTTAATGTCAACAATAATATTTTAGTCAAGTTGTTGTGAAGAAACTCATACTGTTATTTCCAATGGAGAGAAATTACTTCATTGAGATGTTGCCATCATACTTCACATGATTATAACTCTTGGTACATTGCATTTATAAGTAAAAGGGACCATTTATTTTTTCTAGTTTTATCTATCCTTTATTCATAGCTCAGTCAAACAACTACTTGCCTTCCATACAAAATTCAGTTGCTTTCATCATTTACAAAGTATATAGAAAAAAATATTCTTTCTTATTCACAGATTAGTTGGAAAAATGTGAGAAGTTAGTTAAACATCAGATGCTTGAAAATATTAACACTTACAGAGTTTCAAAGCTTATAGATACAATGCTTTGAAATTTCTCATATGCAAATCTCAAATGGTGTACTATGTAGTACTTTAAAAAATCAGAGTCTTTTTTTGTTGTTAAACACAGTAGCATTTTAGGACAATGTGTACTAGCTTCTCTGTTTGTATAACTGTTCTTGAAATGGATCTCTCCAAGCATAGTACAAGTGTGAATTGTGCTTGCCTAAAGGCTATGAAACCCAAAAATTGTGAAATAGAGTTGAAGCACAGCCCTTTATTGCTGGCAGAAGTTCAACTGTAGTTTGGGATGTGTTGGTCAGCAATTTCAACAAATACTTGGAAAAGTTTATCTACATATAAGCATTCTAATGCTGCATAGTTTTGAATATTGAAAAGTGAGTTCTTTATTTTTCTATCCATTATGCATTTCCTACTTTGCAGGAATAAAGACTACTCATTGAACACATTTGCTGTTATCATTGTCAATTGAAATATATGAATAATTGATACACACTGATTGATAGTCTTTCATTGCAAATTCTTTTATTTATTTTCCCAGGATTTTAGTTTAGGATATGAGGTGGTTGTGAACTACATTTCAGGAGTTCAATCTTACTGTCCATAACTTCAAACACTTCTACTTTATTTTTTTTCAAAATTTAATTCAACCTCAGATAATAAGACTAAACAACAAGGATCTACTCAGCCTGCTATCTTACCCTGTATTTCCTCTAGTCTTCTGATTTTGTGTTTTGAAATGAAAGTTCATGGTCAAATTCATTGGTTGAGAAGATAACATAATGAAAACTATGGCAAAAACCCAATAGACTCACTTTAATCCAAAAAACTGTTAGTAAAGGCCTAGTTTTCACTTAAAGCCATTAGAGTAGATGGAATCACTCCAAGAAGAAGTGTTGAAAAAGTTCTCACTGTAAGTTCCAAAGATTCTTTCTGATTTCTTTTTAAAGGAAATCCCAAGATTTATGTTTAATCCAAAATTGTATTTATACCTTAAATATCTATTGTGAATTATAATTTATAAAATTTTTCACTTGTAAAATTTTATTCATTTCATAAAAAGGAGTCAGAAGGATCTGGAGATGAATCATGAATATTCTGCTTAATTACCACTTGAGCTCAGGAATGGAACTGTACCTCACCCAGTCTGACTTCACCAGTACCTTCACCAGTACCTTCAGCAGTGGCTGCCAATTCTAGAGACTTGAGTTCCCTCTTAACAGCTTACACTAAACTGTGGAAAATTCTGAAAGAGATGGGAATACCAGACCACCTGACCTGCCTCCTGAGAAACCTGTATACAGGTCAGGAAGCAACAGTTGGAGCTGAACATGGAACAACAGACTGGTTCCAAACAGGAAAAGGAGTACGTCAAGGCTGTATATTGTCACCCTGCTTATATAACTTATATGCAGAGTACATCATGAGAAATGCTGGGCTGGAGGAAGCACAAGCTGGAATCAAGATTGCCGGGAGAAATATCAATAACCTCAGATATGCAGGTGACACCACCCTTATGACAGAAAGTGTAGAAGAACTAAAGAGCCTCTTGATGAAAGTGAAAGAGGAGAGTGAAGAAGTTGGCTTCAAGCTCAACATTCTGAAAACTAAGATCATGGTATCCGGTCCCATCACTTCATGGCAGATAGATGGGGAAACAGTGGCAACAGTGGCTGACTTTATTTTTCGGGGCTCCAAAATCATTGCAGATGGTGACTGCAGCCATGAAATTAAAAGACTCTCATTCCTTGGAAGGAAAGTTATGATCAACTTAGACAGCATATTAAAAAGCAGAGACATTACTTTGCCAACAAAGGTCCATCTAGTCAAGGCTATGGTTTTTCCAGTGGTCATGTATGGATGTGAGAGTTGGACTATAAAGAAAGCTGAGCGCTGAAGAATTAATGCTTTTGAACTGTAGTGTTGGAGAAGACTCTTGAGAGTCCCTTGGACTGCAAGGAGATCCAACCAGTCCATCCTAAAGGAGATCAGTCCTGGGTGTTCTTTGGAAGGACTGATGTTGAAGCGGAAACTCCAGTACTTTGGCCACCTGATGTGACGAGCTGACTCATTGGAAAAGACCCTGATGCTGGAAAAGATTGAGGGCAGGAGGAGAAGGGGACAACAGAGGATGAGACAGCTGGATGGCATCACCGACTTGATGGACATGGGTTTGGGTGGACTCGGGGAGTTGGAGATGGACAGGCAGGCCTGGCGTGCTGCAGTTCATGGGATCGCAAAGAGTCAGACATGACTGAGCGACTGAACTGAACTGAACTGACCTGAACTAACAGCTTAAGAGGGTTTAAAGGGAGTTTGCACAGAATGGCCCTGATGCAGAGTGTTTTTCCTGTTGACTGCCAGCCTTGAGGGGGATAGTGTTTCCTTTTTTGTGTGGCTAATTCCTGGGTTCCCTCAGCTACCCCTGAGAGCTTTTTCTGCTTTTCCATAACCTGTGTAAATAATTCCTAAGTTTAAATTCCCTCTCTTGGAAATACTAAGAGTGGTATTTATTTTCCTGATTAGAGTCTAACTGATATAACTCTGTAAACTTCCATTTCCTCCTTTGAAAATCAAGGTAAAATTACATACTTCAGAGGACTGTTTTGAGGATTGTTGTTGTTCAGTCGCCAAGTCATATCCTATTCTTCGCGTCCTCAGGGACTGTAGCATCCCAGGCCTCCCTGTTCCTCACCATATCGTGGAGTTTGCCCAAGTTCATGTCCATTGAATCAGTGATGCCATCCAACCATCTGATCCTTTGTCACCCTCATCTCCTTCTGCCTTCAGTCTTTCCCAGCATCAGGGTCTTTTCCAATGAGTTGGATGGATGTTCACATCAGCTGGTGAAAGTATTGGAGCTTCACCTTCAGCATCAGTCCTTCCAATGAGTATTCAGGGTTGATTTCCTTTTCAAGGTTGACTGGTTTGATGTCCTTGCAGTCCAAGGGACTCTCAAGAATCTTCTCCAACCCCACAGTTCAATAGCATCAATTCTTGGGTGCTCTGCCTTCTTTCTGGTCGAGCTCTCACATCCTTACGTGACTACTGGAAAGACCATGGCCTTGACTATATGGACCTTTGCCAGCAAAGTGATGTCTCTGCTTTTTAATACACTGTGTAGGTTTGCCATAGCTTACCTGCCAAGAAGCAGTTGTCTTCTAATTTCATGGCTGCAGTCAATTGTAAAATATCTAAATAATGAAGTCAGTGGATAAAGTAACAGACAAATCAGCATAAGGAAAGGGTGAGAAGCTAAGAAAGGCTGATAGAAGGAAAATAACATTTATTATTTCCTTTGTCCTAAAAATCCCAACTCTGAAATAATCTGTGAAATAATGATCATTATTTTCATGTCATTTTTTAATTTTAAGGTGAAGAAAATGAGGTTTGTAGACATCCGGCACAGCATAGTTAATATAGAATTAGAACCCAGGTCTGTCTGAACTCTAAATTCATACTTGATTTTTTGTCTCCCATAATAACTCCTATTGGAAAAGTTTCAGATAATAAACTGTCTACTAAACAGTGCTAAATATGTGCAGGCTATGTTTTTAGGGATGGTATCTGTGATCACTGACAAAAGGCAGAAAAAACTGAAGCAGCACTTCTGTTTTACTTACATAAGTTGAAGAAAATTACTACTCATTTAACACGCACGTTTTAGAAGAAGGATAGGATTCTAACCTTGTCTTGGCACTCAATTTAGAAAATCTCTTTATCTCTAGTCATTTGCATTTTCGCCGTCGTCAAGTTGATTGAGATCAGTCATGAATCAGAAATATTTTGCTTTAACTTGCCCTTAGTGTCCATGTAAATGCCACTTTGAATTACCATCTGTTTTCCTTTACTGTGAGATGTTTTTATCCACAGGGTCTGGTAACCTGTTTACTCTCATGAAAAATAAGTCAGGTGATAAGGTTCAGAAATTAATTGTGGAAAAAAGCAAATCTTTGATATGAACAGGAAAAGGATGCCTTAAAATAAATATTCCAGGTGTGGAAGTTAGACATCATAGCAGGTGGTTGTTCCCACCTCAGTTTTTTAAGTTTGTAAACTTTAGAAGGACTTGAAGTTATTTCTGTTTGATGAAAATAAGGATCTTTGAAATTTGTTAAAAACATTCCTTTGTGCTTTGGCAGTCTTACAGGCAAAACAATATAGTTTATTTAAGGAAAATAACAAGGAAAAACAATTTAATAGCATGACAGGATACATGAAGAGAACTTCAAAAGCTCCTGAAAGTTGTGGAGGGTGAGCTCATATTTTATGGAATGCAGTGAGAAGACAGGTGAGCACAGACCTCAAATTTCCCACATGTAAGATGCTTGGGAGGTCTATATACTACTGTGGAAAGCAATAGTTTAAAGAAGGAAAACTTCAACTAGACACATAAATGTGGGAACCAATATTGATAAAAAAGGAATTTCAAGGAATGTGGATATCACTTCCAAGAATTTTGTTCACATTCACTTAATTGATTTTTACTTTGCTCCTCATTAGATGTTGTGGTTTTTGCATTCATTTGCCTAGGGTCATACCACCCTGAATTGTGATCTTAAATGTGATAGACTGAGCAAAGTTTAGTCCAACTTTAGGTTGTGGGGGCCAGAAAGACCACCTAGGAGAGTTGTGCATGTGATCACTTAACTCACGATTTCCTGATGCAATAAGAAAGCCATGAAATAATATGGATTCTTAAGCGGATTTAAAAAAAAAAAATCTGGAATTGAGACAAGGAAGTTATAAAATGGTTTGATGACCTTTGATTATACTTGAATCATTTTATTCTTTATTTGGTGTGTATATTATAGGATACTTAGTAAGCAAATTCTTAGGTAAGATTTATTAATAGCTGCTAAATGCCTGGCACTGGGCTGTCTCATTTACTCTTAGAACATGACTATCTCATTTACTCTTGGAACAACCTTCTGAAAGATGCACCTATATTTTGCACATGATGAAACCAAGTCTCAAGGATGCTAATCTATTAAAATGGAGCTCTAAGAGGAAGAAAAGGAGCCAAAGTTTGGGATAGGTGAATGAGACTTAGTGTGTAAAAGAGTGCCAGTTTTTAAACTTTTAAGTGTCTAATGATCTCAAAACATTTCAAAAGTTAACTTTTAGACTGCAGGATTAGGCCAAAGTGAAACATCTACTGGGTGAAACATAACTTCAAGTCTTTGGTACTCCTTTAAGAAATGCGGCAGCTTTTAAATTGTACAGAAGTAGAGATACCAGGATTTATGCCAAACTACAGTTTATCTAAAAGTCCTCCCACAATTTCAACATGCTACTAGCACTGACTGTGAATGAGTATGGCTATGAAAATACATAAAGTGTGGCTGTACCATTAATCAGGTGAGATCTTTCACAGTATCATAAATTTCAATGATCAATGCCAAGTCTCATTTTGATGACTTGGGGACTAAACCCATGGATCAGCCTGACAGAGACAAATAAGAAACTAAATAGGGATGTGATAGTCTGTTAGGGGTGGGAGCTACTTGTTAGATTTTCAGACATGTCATTTGTGAAAGATGATGGGTAATTTGAAACTCTATATATCTCTCATCTATAATTCCTTAAGTTTGAAAATGGAATTTTGTATCATTACTAACAGAATTTATTTGATTTGACTAAAAAACAATTATCATTTAAGTAATTAAAAAATTATTTCTCCTTGAATTTAAAATGAATTAAAAGGAATGAAAATAAATCTACTTTACCCATTTGTTTCTGGTGAGTTTATGAAGATTCAGTGGGAAATTTTAGGTTTATTTCTCAACAATATTTTTCCTACAATGTAATACAATTGATAATTTTACCTTAAAATTAATAACAATATGAACAAAATGTATACTTATTTTTTATTATTATAATGCTTGTAAATCTTCTTTTAATTATTTAAATATTAAAAAAATAGATATATTTCTTGAACAGCCAAGCAGTATAATCTGTTCAGTTCAGTTCAGTCGCTCACTTGTGTCCGACTCTTTGTGACCTCATGAACTGCAGCACGCCAGGCCTCCCTATCCATCACCAACTTCCAGAGTCTACCCACACCCATGTCCATTGAGCCAGTGATGCCATCTAACCATCTCATCCTCTATCGTCCCGTCTTCTCCTGCCCTCAATCTTTCCCACCATCAGGGTCTTTTCCAAAGAGTCACCTCTTCACATCAGGTGGCCAAAGTATTGGAATTTCAGCTTCAACATCAGTCCTTCCAATGAACACCCAGGACTGATCTCTTTTAGGATGGACTGGTTGGATTTCCTTGCAGTCCAAAGGACTCTCAAGAGTCTTCTCCAACACCACAGTTCAAAAGCATCAATTCTTTGGCACTCAGCTTTCTTTTTAGTCCAACTCTCACATCCATACATGACTACTGGAAAAACCATAGCCTTGACTAGATGGACCTTTGTTGGCAAAGTAATGTCTCTGCTTTTTAATATGCTGTCTAGGTTGGCCGTAACTTTCCATCCAAGAAATAAGTGTTTTTTAATTGCATGGCTTCAATCAACATCTGAGGTGATTTTGGAGCCCCAAATTTGGAGCCCCAAATATAAAGTCAGCCACTGTTTCCATTGCTTCCCCATCTGTTTGCCATGAAGTGATGGGACCAGATGCCATGATCTTAGTTTTCAGAATGTTGAGCTTTAAGCCAACTTTTTCACTCTCCTCTTTCACTTTCATCAAGAGGCTCTTTAGTAGTTCTTCACTTTCTGCCATAATGGTGGTGTCATCTGCATATCTGAGGTTATTGATATCTCTCCCGGCAATCTTGATTCCAGCTTATGCTTCCTCCAGCCCAGCGTTTCTCATGATGTACTCTGCATATAAGTTAAATAAGCAGGGTGACAATATACAGCCTTGATGTACTCCTTTTCCTATTTGGAACATGTCTGTTGTTCCATGTCCAGTTCTAACTGTTGCTTCCTGACCTGCATACAGGTTTCTCAGGAGGCAGGTCAGGTGGTCTGGTATTCACATCTCCTTCAGAATTTTCCACAGTTTATTGTGATCGACACAGTCAAAGGCTTTGGCATAGTCAATAAAGCAGAAATAGATGTTTTTCGGGAACTCTCTTGTTTTATTGATGATCCAGTGAATTTTGACAATTTGATCTCTGGTTCCCCAGCTTTTTCTAAATCCAGCTTGAACATCTGGAAGTTTCACAGTTTACGTATTGCTGAAGACTGGCTTGGAGAATTTTGAGCATTACTTTACCAGCATGTGAGATGAGTGCAATTGTGCAGTAGTTTGAGCATTTGTTGGCATTGCCTTTCTATGGGATTTGAATGAAAACTGACCTTTTCCAGTCCTGTGGCCACTGCTGAGTTTTCCAAATTTTCTGGAACATTGAGTGCATCACTTTCACAGCATCATCTTTCAGGATTTGAAATAACTTAACTGGAATTCCATCACCTCCACTAGCTTGTTAGTAGTGATGCTTCCTAAGGCCCACTTGACTTCACATTCCAGGATGTCTGGCTCTAGGTGAATGATCACACCATTGTGATTATCTGGGTCATGAAGATCTTTTTTGTACAGTTCTTCTGTGTATTCTTGCCACCTCTTCTTAATATCTTCTGCTTCTGTTAGGTCCATACAATTTCTGTCCTTTATTGAGCCCATCTTTGCATGAAATGTTCCCTTGGTATCTCTAATTTTCTTGAAGAGATCTCTAGTCTTTCCCAGTTTTATTGTTTTCCTCTATTTCTTTGTATTGATCACTGAGGAAAGCTTTCTTATCTCTCCTTGCTATTATTTGGAACTCTGCATTCAAATGAGTATATTTTTCCTTTTCTCCTTTGCTTTTCACTTCCCTTCTTTTCCCAGCTATTGTAAGGCATCCTCAGACAGCCATTTTGCTTTTTTGCATTTCTTTTTCTTGGGGATGGTCTTAATCCTTGTCTCCTGTACAATGTCACAAACCTCCGTCCATAGTTCATCAGGTACCCTGTCTATCAGATCTAGTCCCTTAAATCTATTTCCCACTTCCACTGTATAGTCATAATGGATTTGATTTAGGTCATACCTGAATGTTCTAGTGGTTTTCCTCACTTTCTTCAATTTGAGTATGAATTTGGCAATAAGGAGTTCATGATCTGAGCCACATACAGCTCCTGGTCTTGTTTTTACTGGCTGTATAGAGCTTCTCCATCTTTGGCTGCAAAGAATATAATCAATCTGATCTCGGTGTTGACCATCTGGTGATGTCCATGTGTAGAGTCTTCTCTTGTGTTGTTGGAAGAGTGTGTTTTCTATGACCAGTGCATTCTCTTGGCAGAACTCTATTAGCCTTTGCCTTGCTTCATTCTGTACTGCAAGGCCAAATTTGCCTGTTATTCCAGGTGTTTCTTGACTTCCTACTTTTGCATTCCAGTCCCCTCTAATGAAAAGACATCTATTGGGGTTGTTAGTTCTAGAAAGTCTCGTAGGTCTTCATTGAACCGTTCAACTTCAGTTTCTTTAGCATTACTGGTCAGGGCATAGACTTGGAATACTCTGATGTTGAATAGTTTGCCTTGGAAATGAACATAGATTATTCTGTTGTTTTTGAGATTGCATCCAAGTACTGCATTTTGGACTCTTTTGTTGACTATGATGGCTACTCCATTTCTTCTCAGGGATTCCTGTGCACAGTAGTAATATAATGGTCATGTGAGTTAAATTCACCCATTCCAGTCCATCTTAGTTCGCTGATTCCTAGAATGTTGACGTTCACTCTTGCCATCTCCTGTTTGACCACTTCCAATTTGCCCTGATTCATGGATCTAACATTCCAGGTCCTATGCAATATTGCTCTTTACAGCATCGGACCCTGCTTGTATCACCCATCACATACACAGCTGGGTGTTGTTTCTGCTTTGGTTCCATCCCTTCATTCCTTCTGGAGTTATTTCACAGTGATCTCTAATAGCATATTGGGCACATACCGATCTGAGGTGTTCATCTTTCAGTGTCCTACATTTTTGCCTTTTCATACTGTTCATGGGCTTCTCAAGGAAAGAATACTGAAGTGGTTTACCATTCCATTCTCCAGTGGACCACATTCTGTCAGACTTCTCCACCATGACCCGTCCATCTTGGGTGGCCCCACATGGCATGGCCTAGCTTCACTGAGTTAGACAAGGCTGTGGTCCCTGTGATCAATTGGCTAGTTGTCTGTGATTGTGGTTTCAGTCTGTCTGCCCTCTGATGCCCTCTCTCAGTGCCTACTGTCCTGCTTGGGTTTCTCTTACTTTGGACTTGGGGTATCTCTTCACAGCTGCTCCATTAAAGCACAGCCACTGCTCCTTACCTTGGATGTGGTTTAGCTCCTCTCGGCCGCTCCTGCACTGTCTGTGGTTGATGTCAAATGTATTCCACATAGTAGCATATTGGATGTTCAGTATTACTCAGGGTATCAGTCAGTATTTGTTTAGAAAAACAGGAACTGGTCCACCTGTCTTTGATAATACACAGAATCAGAGGCATCTACAGTTGTGGGACTCCAGAGAAGAGAAAGCAGTAAGCTGTCACTAGCTTGCTTAGCCAGCAGAATGGAAGTGGTGGATCTCAGGAGCTTGTGTTGGAGCCATTTCAGAACTCAGGTACCTCTGAGAAGTGCCCTATGTTTGTCTCAGACAGTTTCAATGAAGTTAGACTGACTCCCAAGGGGCCTTATCAGCTATGCCAGCTGCCATGAGCAATGAAGTGCAGACTTTGCAAAAGTTCACCCTGAAGTACCTGCAGACTTCACAACTGATACCTGCTCATGTGTCTGGCTGCAGCTGCCTCCACTGAATAATTATATTTTCTTACCTCTTATTTTCCAAAGCTCACATGGGTGACTGTCAGTGGTAGAGTCTAACTCCACAGGAAACCGTTCAGGAAGAAGGATTCTGGGGAATGTGATACTGTTCTCTTCTGCAATGGAGAGAAGACCATCAAAGGGGATGGCAGTTATATTGACTTAACAGCAGTTAATTCAGCATAGTCCAACCATATCTCATCTCAACATCCCATCACATTCTTTTACCCACATTTTAAATTCCGATTACCACCAACAACAACTGATCATGGTGTTAACATGACACAAACACACATATCCCTCATATGATGGAAGGTCTGATCACCTTCTCTATATAAAGTTGGGAAGGAGACACAAAGTCCCATATGTCACCATATCTGTCTCTAGAATATCTTTAGATATTCATTCCTTTACTGGACTAGTGGGCCCTCTTTAACATCCTGTAACTTAAAGACCAAATTATAGGGTCAAAATATGAACATACCATATGATAGAAAGTAATGTAGTAGGCTTGTCTTTTTACTTCATATTGATCAAGAGGAGTTCTAACTGGCTTTGATGAAAAGGCAGCAGGAATTATCTAGAGATTCTCTATTTTAAGCTTGAAAATGTGACCACATGCATTGTTTCCTTTCGGGAGGTTGAGTGTATTTACATGCAGGGAAGAGAGTGAAGCAGGTTTTTTCATCATTAGAGTTCTTTATCAAATATTTCTGGTCCATCTGAGTAAGTGGTGGTGTGGTATTTCTCCCTTGTTTATAAATAGGTATGTTTATGTGACTGGTTTTGAACAATGAAACATGAGCAGAGATATGGTATATGAGACACTGTTTGTAAGTTCTGAGAGCCAGTGTACAATTTGCCATGCTCTCTCTCTCTCCCATGGCTACTGGAAATATTACAAACACCAGCTGCTCCAAGAGCCTGGATCTTGGAATGAGGATGATGAGTAACAGAGCCTCTACCAGAGCTCTGATAGGCATATAATGTGTTGGAAAAAGAAAAGTATGTACAGGAGAGACAACAATGTTGTGTTATACACATCAAACTTTCTAAGAGACTAGATCTAAATTATTCCCACCACAAAAAAGAAATAGCTATATAAAGTGACAATGGTAGCTACTGCTACAATGGCCATCATACTGAATTATTTAAGTGTATCAAATCAGCATGTTGTAGACTCTATACAATAATATGTCAAATAATTCAATAAAGTGAAAAAAGTGTTTTAAAAAAGATTTTTACAATGTTAAGCAGCTGAGACTTGGGGTGTTTTATTATTGTAGCCATATCCTATTCTGAATAATGTATCCAATATTAAATATGAAAAAATTATATATATATATATTTATATTATCAAGTTTTAAAGTCTGAAACTTATCAAACACTCGGAAAACAAAAGTTATTAGAACATGATCTTAGCATTTCATGCAGTTAAGAAAATAGAAGGAGACTGAACTGGTTTAGTATTTCTGATTATGTCATGGTTTATTATATAGCATAAAACTTTTCATAAACTTTCATCACATTCCATATTATGGGGCATGGAGGACTAACAAATTAGCCATGGTGGTGATCTGTCTACATAATATCTGGCAGTGCTGCTGATCAGCAGTTTTCTCTCCTGATACTTTACAAGCATGATCTGAACCAGTCTATTGAATGAATGTAGGCATATGCCTAGCTGTGTTTTAGGTGCTTACAGATATATCGAAGTCACTTTTCAAACTATTTTGAAAAATTGATACTATTACAGATAATCCAAAGTATTCTTAATTCTTCAAAACCAAGGTGTGTTAGATTAAGGCTGACATATCTAGGAAAAATATCCTTCTGTGAAATAAATAAGGACATGAACAAACAGTCAATAGAGCTATTAATAGCTATATTACTTGCTTTAAATACTAAGTTTTCAATTCAAATTTTAGCTTACAAAAACTGAGCATAATAACTACTTCATAAATTTGTAGTAAGGTTTGATCAGTGCATCAAAGTAGCTGTTCAACATATATATTGGGTTTTTATTTAAAATTTTATCCTCAATATAAATGAGATCAGAGAAATTTCCTAGTGATTACTTCATAGTAAATAATAAACGTATCTCTCCCCTTACCCCACAGCCTAGCACTTGGACAATGTGACGAGAGCCTATGATTTTTTTCCCACTTGAGTAGTTGAACAGTTTATAGGCAAGAGATAAGAAAAATTGATTTTCTCTTCATGTGGATGGAGGTAGCTATCTCCATCCACACTTGAAAGGATCTCTTTGGAAGTGTAGTGGGTCTCAGTACTATATTTTATTTGATGGACTCGCTAGTGGCTCAGATGGTAAAGAATCTGCCTGCAATGCGGGAGACCCAGGTTTGATTCCTGGGTCAGGAAGATCCCCTGGAGAAGTGAATGGGTCTCAGTACTATCTTTTATTTGATACTGTCTTTGGCATGGTGTATCTGCATTAGGCACCAAGCAAACCTCCCCATTGGCAGGAACAACTGCTCAGCCAAGAACATCATTTTCCCAGCATCTGCAAGACAACTCCTTAAAGATAACATTTCTTTCTTGATCTTGTCAAGGGTCACATGACCCACCATGATGCCACTTAGACCTAGATTGTATAAACTGTCGATAATACAACATTTGATGTCTAGCCTCTGTCTCTAAAACCTTACCTGTTTTGTATATTTATGTACGTATACTTACATAATTGAATTTTGGGCTATTTATTTCAGTTTTTTTAAAAGAGTGACTTTCTTGATGTTTCTCAGTGATGGAAAGCCCTCAATCACCTAAGTCCTGTGGCGCCACCTTTTCCTTCTAATAGTCTTATTATCTCAGCTGTTTGGCAGAATTAAAAGGAAAAGTTTCACCAGCTGACAATGTCTAGAAGGCATGTGGCCATGGCACAGGGCAGTAGCTGCAAGATGTTTTCTTCTGAATCTAACTAGGAAGCCATGGAGCATGAGAAACCCTTTCGTAGACAATGTGAAATGAAACAGGAAAATACACTCCATTTACTGTCCCACATAAATATCCAAAGGGAACACAGTCAGGAGGCTATTGTCTCCCTAAATAAGTTCCAAATTGGAAATGGCAACTTGTTTTCTTCTTCTCATAATAGTTCTCTAAATAAATTGTCTTCTCCCGCTGTCTGCTGCTCTCTTGAGGATTCGGTTATTTAGGGATAAAGAACTTGTGGTTGTGAAAAGCATGGGTTACAGCCAGCTCCCTGCCTGAGAGAGAAAATGGAAATGAGCACTGGGGTTAAGACATGCTGAAAATCAGATACGGTTCAGCAATTCATTTGTGGTGAAGCCTTTTATACATTTTATATACATCTCTTATAATTTAGACTATTGACCTGGCCCACTCTAATGAATGACTTTGCTTCCTGAACATCACAAATGGAATATTTGATACCTGTTTCTTAAATTATCTTGATAGGTGTTCAAAATAAGAATTTATTTGGGGATTTAAGAGAAAAACTTTCTTTAGTATTAGTTAATCTTTACCATAAGTTCATGTTTTCTATGTATTTTTACAAAAAACTATTTACCTTCAGAATGTTTCCAGAATTCAACCTTAACAAAATTTGATGCTGAAATACTTTTTTTTTTTTTGCTTAAAGATTTCCTCCAATTATGAAATAACTTCTATGATTTTCCTTAAGCGAATGTTAAACTGTGTTTAAGCTTTGTCAATAAAGTACCTCACTTTTAAGGTAAAATAATCAGGAGTGGATGTTGCATGAATAATCTATCCCAAGTTTGTTTACTTATTTGTTAGTATTTTTGTCTCATATTCATAGAACCTGCTTTCATTCTTGAAAATGGTTATCAACTCATTACCATCTGTGAATATGATCATGAAATGATATCTTTATTTTGGTCCTAAACTAATTTCTTCTGAGTCCTCTCAAGGTGTTTTTAAGTTACTAAGTATGTAAATTGTTCATGGTTTCTAATGCATTGATATTGTCCTTAGGAAGGTTTGTTTACTTTGTGGTCTATATATTACTTAAATCTTATGTATCAAAAGTGATTAGAAGATAGTGCATCATAGATTTTTAATCTTAATATTCTGTCTTTTATTATAGTATAAATAATAGCATAATATTTTAACAAAGTGAAGTTATAAAAACTAAAGACATAAAACACTAAGAAGCAAAAGCTTGAGATACCTTTAAATGAAAGTTACAGAAACTTAATTCTCAAGGAAGGTTATATATATCAGTGTCATTTTCCTGAGCATAAATGTAGCATAGAATATACTGTGATAAAAAATTAATCCAACAGGTTACTGTCAAGTATAAGAATACAAATAATAAATATGCTATTATTTGAAAATTTATTCTAATTACTTTGGATTTTTCTTTTTTGCATATTTCCTCTTTTTTAAAGTATAGTTGACTTCTAGCCTTGATTGATCAGAAAGGCTCTCTGTTGAAATATGTTTTCATGTAAAAGTATAAAAGCTCCTAGTACCTCTTTTGCTGTTTTGGAGAATTCCATGTTTGTCTGATCAACAGTTTTAGTGTTTAATTCTGCATAGGCCGGTTTGTCTCCCCACTTCCCACTTTTGGTTTTATTTTGGAGTTTTTTCCCCCAAACTTAGGCATTACTTTTTCTTTGAGATTTACATGCATTTGTTTATTTAGTCATCAAAATAATCCTGCTGATTAAAGTTCATTTATCAATTTGATAACACAGAGTTTCAGAAACTTTAGTAATTGGACAAAATTGCATGTATACAACATCAGGTGAATTTAAAACATACAGTAAGAGGTGAGACAGATACAATTACAATTTGAATTTTTCTCTTAGATATTTGTTTTTGGTTATAGATTATGTTTCACAAAGTATCCATTTTTCTTTAACTTCATTGTGGAGATTTGGGTTTCTTGGCAATTGGTGACACTTTTTAAGGTAAACTTCTCTAGATTTTAGTTCACATAAAGCAGAGTGAATTATAAAAGATAAATAGCAAGAGTGACCATTCATATTTGAATTGATATAGTAAGGGGCGGTGTTGAAGAACACCATTTTTGCTCATAGGTGTTTTTAACATTGCTGAACATTTTATGTTCACAAATGGAGTGGGATGAAGGAAAAACCCAGATTAGTTAGTGATGGACAGTAGAGATGAAGTTTCCTTCCATGTACTATTCCCCACCTGAACTATTGCAGATCATCTAATGCTCTCCAGTGGGTATGGAATAGCTGATGTAGATAAGGCATGACATTTTCATCTGAGGTTTCTGATTATTTTCATATACAGCTAAGCCTTTTTAGATACCATGTCAGGTTCACCTAAAACAAAAAGAGCAACAAAACAAATGGACACCCTCTTTTTCTGTTAAATCAAATATAATGACATTCATTTGCCTAACCTTGGAAGCGGACTGTGTTAGGTACCAGAGTACTATCTAAATTTTAAGATAAATCTAAAATCTATACCTAAAATATAAGCAGGCCTAATAACTACTCTGGTGGTGACTGACAAGTAAAAAAATTCCTCTTGAATTTCCCTATAGCTCAATTTAATTCGTATAGGCTAATATATAAATTTTCATCCTTCCTGTCTATGTGAATATTTAAGGTTAACTAGTCATGGAAACAGGTAATTAAGGATCATGTTTAAATATCTGTAAATACCATGTTGCCTCATAACAAGAATGTACCTTGAGGTTTCAGTAAATAAGCTATATATTATGATATATATGACCGAAGTTTTCTACTCTTCATACAAGTCCAGTGAATTAATGGCAGATTTAGTTTCAGATGAGAATGTACAAATTCACATGAGTAGATCAGACAGTACAGTATTTAATTCTTTGCTAAAATATTCTTTTTTATAGCATTTTCAATTATCAGGGCAAACTCATGTGGAACTCTTCTCTAGCTTTCTTCACAATGTGTTAATGTGATAGGTATGCATATTTCTGATGAAAACTCAGAAACCTTAAGCTTCTTGCTCAGTAACCCTGACTATCAGTTGCTGCTCTCTTTAGGAGTCACAAGCCTAGACTATGCTGGAGATTTTCTTGAAAGATCTGTACAGTTGTACTTTGGACTAAAGATGTTTTGGTTGGTGAATATGCTATTTGTGTTTGGAAAATGGTTATCTGTACAATGGTTTTATGATAACAACCAGTGATGATAAATCCAAGTAAGCTGATAAGCTGTTTTGCTACTGATAGGGTGGCTTTGATCTTTATCTTTGTATGAAATGGACCTTTTCCCAGACATGTTCCTTAAAATAATTAGTTACATGTACATACAGCTGTGTGTGTGTCTATGGGTCTGTGTGTGTAAGACAGGCAGGCATGAATAGTATTACACTCTCTCATAAGAATGAGTTACAGTTGAAATATCAAATTTACTCCTCCAGAATATGAAAACACATGGGACAGATGAGACTATTGATTCCACAATGTCACATGCCATGTGAATTAGTCACTAATGCAGTTGGCAAACTCAAACAATAGCTTTTGAGATTGCTGTTATGGGTTTGGATAGATCCTCAAGGTTTTATAGATGAATTCACTAGCTTCAGATTCATATTTTATTTCAGAACAGAGCATTGCAAGTTTGTTTTTTGTTGTATTCATTTTTTGTCAAATCAACTAGATTTGAAAGGAGTTTGTATAGAATGTAGTCTGTAGTTAAACTGGAAAATACATTCTGGCTTTCAAATAAGTAACAGATTAACCAAGATTTGAGTAATTTCTCTTAGGTTGAGTTTTTATAAGCTATACTGGGGAATGATATGTAGTGTTTGAAGCATTTTCTGCATCAATTGTGATATAAAACTAATAGGATGGAAAATTACTTTGAGAAGAAAGTTAGTTCCATGTTAGTTAATTGGCCCTTTTTATTTAGAAGTATTCAATAACTGAATGACAGTTGGGGAATTCAGCATTTATGGTGCTGAAATAATATCTCTATGTAAAAATATATAATTTAAACAAGTGTATTTTTAGTACATAAGTGGAATATATTACATGATAGCAAGAGGCAAACTTTTTTCAGGTTTTTTTAAAAGTATACTTTATTGGGAATCTCACACACTGTGAAATCACAATATTTTACTTTTATTGTCATTATTTTTATTTCTGGCTTTATGAAAAGTAAGATTTCCCCTTTAATTTTCTCCAACATTAACTTTATTCTTAAATATTAGTAAGTTGAAGGGAGGTAGAAGCTTTGAAATAGGCAAATAAAACATCATTTTAGAAAAATGAGTGTTCCTTGAGGTATTAATTTTCTACATCCCTAAAACAACTAATCATTTTAAGTTAAATTATTAGCAAATTATAAATTCTACATATACCATGTACATCTATATCCATACAGCAACTTTAATTCATTTTTTGAGAGTTGCTAATAAATTTGTGGTAAAATCTACTAATTGGAGAATTTGGTCACAAGTAGGGGAAGCTCCCCTCTTCCCTTTTATCTTTTTCAACCCTCTTCTCATTTTCCAGAATTAAGAAGTACTGAGCAACTATCTTTAAGAATAAACAACAAAATATTGACTCAGTTAATCCCCAAAGGCATTTTTTTTTAACTTCTGTGCTAGCCAGGTCAGCTGCTTTCTTTCACTGTGGTATGGTTGTGCCAGTAGTTGGTGACAGCTTTCTGAACCCCCTTGCTAGTAGTTCTTTCTCTGCCTTGTTAGCTAAAGTTTGTTTTTCCTGGCTAGACTCCTTCTACTGTACTTCATTCCTTTTCTCAAACTTCCATTGATCTCTGTTAATTATTCTTCTTCATTTCCCTTCATTCCCACCCCTTGTCCAGAACTGACCTCAGTTTACTTCAACTGCTTCAGCCTAGAATATGAATGTGTTAGCAAGTATCCTCTGCCTCCTTATCTTCCATCTTAAATTGACTTTTCAGTCAATACTAGAATAATCCCAATAATAACAATGACAAGGTTGTGCCAAGTCTAACCCAAGTGCTTTATATGGATTTACTCATAGGATTCTTTCAACCACATCATGAAGTAGCTGCTTCAGTAATCTCCAATTTATAGCCTAAGAAACTGAGGCTTACTGTGGTCCCCAGGCTAGGGACTGGCAGAAATGAAGTCTGAACCAGGGTTATTGTTTTGCAGAAGCCTCATATCTATGTAGCAGGGCTCTATCCCCTACAGAGGCAGGGTATCTAACTAGTGAAAAAAAAATATTGAGACCTCTAAGTTTTCTTACTGTTTATAGGGATCCTCACTCCATGATCACATCCAAATTTATACTCCATTAAATAGATGTTTATTGATCACCTACTAAGTCTTAGGCAGTATTCTAAGTATTGAGGTAAGCAATGAACAAAACTGATTAAGTCACAAATATGCCATTTGCATTCTAATGGGAACAAGCAGGTGATAGTACAAAGATAATACGTATATAGTAGAAGTAAGTTCTATGAAAAAAAATAAAGCAGGGTAAAGAGAAAGAATGTATCTGTGCAAATGAATACCATTTTTCCTGTTCATCCCCTTGAATAAAGTGATGTTTGAATAGAGACCAAAATAAAGTGAGGAAGTGAGCCATTAAAATATCTGAGGAAAGAGAATTACAGGTTGAAAAAGCAGTATATACAAAGCACTTGATGTGGAAGTATGTCTACTTGGTGTTTGTAAGGACAGCCAAGCACTAGATTGAATTGAACTTCAGACTAGATTGAAATGAACAGGGGGAAAATAATAGGAGAGAGATCTAGGACAGAGAGAGGTCACAGGTCATACCGAACCTTGTAGGGCATAAGCACGCCCTTCAGAATTTGCTCGGAGAGATATAAGAAGCCATAGGAAGATTTTGAACAGATTGGTTGAGTTATCTTGCTGCTCTGGGGAGAATAAACTCTAGGGAGTAAAGAATCTACAGGAAGCTATTGTAATAATCCAAGTGAAAGATTCAGGTGGTATAGAATAAAGCAGTTGTAAAGGTGGTCATCATATATGTATATGTGTGTGTGTGTATGTGTACATATAAATGCACATTTTTATACCCCCAAACTTTTTAATTGAAAATGTCTCTGCTACACAGCATATTAAAAAGCAGAGGCATCACTTTGCTGACAAAAGTCCATGTAGTCAAAGGAATGGTTTTTTCAGTAGTTAGGTATGTGTCCTGTGAGAGTTAACAACCATAAAGAAGGCTGAGCACTGAAGAACTGATGCTTTTGAATTGTGATACTGGAGAAGACTCTTGAGAGTTCTTTGGACTACAAGGAGATCCAACCAGTCCATCCTAAAGGAGATCAGTCCTGAATATTCATTGGAAGGACTGTTGCTGAAGCTAAAGCTGCAATACTTGGGCCACCTGATGTGAAGAGTTGACCCATTGGAAAAAGACCCTGATGCTGGGGAAGACTGACAGCAGGAGGAGAAGGGGACAGCAGAGGATGAGATAGTTGGATGGTATCCTTGACTCAGTGGACATGAATGGGAGCAAACTCCAGGAGTTAATGAAAGACAGGGAAGCCTGGCGTGCTGCAGTCCATGGGGTCGCAAAGATTTGGGCACGATTTAGTGACTAAAAAACAATATAGTGTGTGTGTATGTATACACACACTTCTCAGGCAAAGAAAAGAGAGCAAATGTATCGTAAAGGGAAATGTTGCAGTACCGTTCACTAGGGATACACACACACACACACACACACACACATTTACATACCCCCAAAGTTTTTATTGAAATGTAGTATTCGTATATAAAACACATATACCATAGGTGTACAGCTACATGAATTTGTTTTACTGAGCACTGAAAGAAAGAAAGAAAGTGCAGTCGCTCAGTTGTGTCTGAGTCTTTGAGACCCCATGGACTGTAGCCCACCAGACTCCTCCGTCCATGGGGTTTTCCAGGCAAGAATACTGGAATGGGTTGCCATTTCCTTCTCCAGGAGATCTTCCCGACCCAGGGATTGAACCCGGATCTCCCGCATTGTAGGCAGACGCTTTACCAGAGAAGTCCTTACTGAGCACTTGTGCAACTAATCCTCATATCAAGAAACAGAACATTAGAACTTTAGAAGCCCCCTTATGCTACATTCTAGTCATTACCCCTACCACCCTTGGCAAAAATAAGCACTGTTCTAAAACAGAGGTTGGCAAACTCTTTGTGCAAAAGATCAGATAGTAAATATTTTAGACTTTAAAGGCCACATGTAGTTTCTGACACATACTGTTTTTCCCAACCGTCTTTATAGTTTTGTTATGTGTATAATTCTCTGCTGGAAATAAGTATGCCATTATAATTTTGAGAGCCTTCCTCTTCAGTCTTCTACTTTCCAGAAAAATATAAAATTGTGAGTCCATAATCTTTCATTTCTGATTTATAAGCCCTCAGATGAGGCACCTTTTGATCTAGAGATTTGGACTTTTTCCCAGAAAGAAAGCTATCTGTCCCACTCCCCATCCCTGGCACATAATGTGACTCAGTGACTCAGTTTTGTCTTCATTGGATTGTCCTATATATCAAATATTGTGTGATCCAATGTTTTACAATGCAAATGTTATTCAAATACTGGTCTCATTTTAGGAAATTAAACAGGTTCACTACATTTAGATTGCTCAGGTTTCACAGTACTCAGAGAACCAGAAAATTCTAATGTTATACCAGAGGCTGTCCAATCCTGGGACAGTCTTTATCTAATCCAGAGGTATACTTTCCTCAGAACCAATATTTTAAAAGAAAAGGGGACCTTGACTACCAAGAGAGTTCTGGATACTTGGAGGTATTTCCTAGAGATATTGTGGCAACTAGGGATTTAGTGACATGCCTTCACGGTACATTTGCTCTCTTTTCTTTGTCTGGCAAGTAATGAGGTTTTAAGAATGTATGAGGCCAATAGTATTGATAGGGATCCCCAAGACCACCTTCAGTTTCAGGGATTTCCTAGGAGAAATTATGGAGCTCTGAAATCTGTTAGGGTTTATTAAAGTGAAAGGATACAGATTAGTATCAACAAAGGTGAAAGGCATGTAGGGCAGAATCCAGGATAGACTAGGTGTAAGCTTCTAGTTGACCTTTCCTAGGAGTCTCTAGGAGTCTCTCACACCAACTAGGAGTCTCACAGCATCTAATTTTTCCAGCAACACTATGTAACAACACATATGGGTTTTCTTAAGCCAGGAAGTACACCTAAGACTTGATGTCTAGATCTTTTTTTTTTTTTAATTTGGGGTTGGTTATGTAGACATAGCATGCCCATGTGGTTGACCTTACTCTCTAGTCCATCTGAATGTCAAACCAGTACCATGTGCCCCAAAGCCCCCAACATAAGTTACATTGTTAGCATAAACTACCCAGCTTAGCTGAAGGCATCAGATAAATGAAGATACTCTTTGAGACAGAATTTTTCAAAGGCTTAGAGGTTATCTCCCAGGAGCCAGTCAAATACCAAACCTCTATTTGGAAAGTGTGGGGTTTGAAAACCTCAGATCCACTGAATCAATCCCTCCCTATATAAGTATATTTTATAACTCAAAACTAGGGTTAAATTTCACACAAGATATCTGTGCATAGATTTCTCAAGCTCAAACTTGGAGATTAAAAGATTACCTTACATATTGAAAGAGCTGTTTCCCCCATTTTTGGTTGAAATTCACTTATCTTCTTATTATGATAAATTCACTTATCAAGTTTTAGAAAATTTCAGGCTGTGAAATATTTTGTTGTTGCTATATCATTCAACATTTGAAGACTCTAGAAAGCTGTAGCAGTCAGATTTTGCTAGGCGACATGCAATAACAAAAATCTCCATGGCAAAAAATACTAAGTACTTCTTGCTCATGTGAGAAAGCACATCCTGGTAGCCTGTGAATTATCTGTAATCGTCTGTATCTGTGAGTCAGGGCAACTCTGCTCCATTTACCTCATTTAGAGTACTCAGCTGGAGGGGGAGCAGCTTCCTGGGTATGTTCTTCTCATGGCTATGACAGGAACATAAGAGGACAATCAGAAGTGTCTAATCACATTTCAAGCTTCTACTCATGTCACATCAATCAGTCACTGGCCAAAGCAAATCACATGGCCAATACCAAAGTTTAGGGATCATTCCACCTACCATAAGGCCATCATAAAGGAATGGGTGAGTGTTAACAGTACAGGGGAGAGAATTGGGACCATTATTCAGTCTACCACAGAGGTCTTGGCATAGTAGAAAGGTTCAGAATGACTTTCAAATCTTGGCTTGATGACTGTCTTGATCATAGATTTGGATGTAGTTAATCAACATCTTTGGGCTTCCCTGGTGGCTCAGTGGTAAAGAATCTGCCTGCAGTGCAGGAGCTGTGGGTTTGATTCCTGGGTCAGGAAGATCCCCTGGAGAAGGAAATCACAACCCATTTCAGTATTCTTGCCTGGGAAATCCCCTGGACAGAGGAGCCTGGCGGGCTACAGTCCATGGGGTTGAAAAGAGTTGGACATGACTTAGTGACTAGACAACAACAATCGACATCATTATTACTTGGTTTTCTTATAGGTAAAAAGGAAGTCAAAATAACTACTTAGAGTTTTGTTATAAGGATTAAACATTACATATGAAGTGCCAAGCACAGTGACCTAATCACAGGTGTCTAACAAGGTTAATTGCTATAATATTGGTGAAGAACCATTGCTTTCTCCTTAGAAGCACTAATAAGGGTAAGTTGATATGGATTGAGCATTTATTGTATACATATAGAGCATTTATTGTATATGGTATACAATAAATATATTGTATACAATTGTATATGGTATACAATAAATGTATACAATTGTAATCTGTATACAATAAATATATATTTTATATTATATATATATAGTATACAATAAATTATATATATTGTATACAATGAATATATATTATATATATTTATTACACATATATTGCATATATGTACATATTGTATGTATATGTACAATATGTACATATATGTATATATGTTATCCTAAATGCTTAACATAAAAGGTAGGTACTTTTTTTTTTTCACCATTTTTTAAGTGAGGAAGAAAAGCTGAGAAAAGTTTGAGAAACATGCCCAAAGTGAGCTCTCATTGTATCTCAATAGTCACATTGCAAATGACATAGATTACAAGGAAGAATGATGAATTATTACCAGTTCTGAAATCTGCCAGTTTGCCTTCTGGCTACAATTTTCATATCCCTTCCCATGCATATATTCTTCCTTATCTGAGTATCTCTAAAAGTCAGACCATGGAACTATAGTATCAAGCTTAAATTCTAGGATGTAAATAATCCATGTAAAATTCAGATGAAACTTATATGTGAATTTCCCTGATACAAAGACTCATAAAATGAAATAATCTGTCTCACAAACATCTGATATAAATTGGTACAGGAATAGGGTAAGTTCAATAGATCTACCATTCTAAAAGAGCGAAAAATGTGAGGTGCATACCGGTGACTGGCCAATAGCACTTTTAAAATCTAGGTGGGAAAGTTGTCAGGCTCCCTTAACTTGGAATAATGAATATTCTTTGATTAAGGAAAGATTATGTTCCTTGGGTGTTTGCAATGACCAGTGTGTTCTCTTGGTAAAACTCTGTTAGCCTTTGCCCTGATTCATTTTGTACTCCAGGGCCAAGCTTGCCTATTGCTCCAGGTATCTGATGACTTACTCCTTTTGCATTCCAATTCCCTATGATGATAAGGACATCTTTTGGGGGGGAACTCTAGCACGCTGCAGTCCATGGGTTGCAAAGAGTCGGACAAGACTTAGTGAGTGAACAACAATAACAATGTTCCTTGGGAGTAGGTCCCCCATTTGTTTTTCATTGCTCTTGAATCTACCCTCTGGGCTCCTGGCGCTGTCCTCTAGAACATCTTTCCTTTACCATTTTCTTCCTTAGCCTTTTGAAAAATTTTCTTAGCCAGCTTCCTGACTGTAATGTTGGAGTCCAGAGGGCTTTTTGCAATTTGAGCAAAATCATTCTCGGTGAGACAATGTTGCTTTTACATATCCAAGTCATATGGACTTAGTATGAGTTTGATTTGTGCTTATTCCATTTGTTAAAAAACCTTACCCATGATTGTCTCTAAGACTTGTGCATCTCCAAATAGACTTGTTTATGTCTCTCTGGAATTGGACTTTTGTGAAAGCACATTCTTAAGAATGTGAGGAGCAGTTTTGTCTGTTTGAGAGAGTCTATTTGACAACATATTCTTTCAGATATCTCAAGAAAGGGTTTTGGAGCTACACTCTTGAATAGATCTTTTTCCTCAAGCCTCATTTTACTTTGAGAATTTTTACTGGCTGGGAAGACTAAAGATAAAAACAAAATCCTTTATATCCCAGAAAATTTTGTCCCCTCTCTATTCCTTCAAAATTCTTCTTGCAAACTGGCCAGGTCTTTATTTAGCCCATTTCTTTCTTCCTGTACGTACATGCATCTAGGACCAACCAGCTGACATTTCAACATTCTGTGGAGATCTCTTTAGCCAAAATCAAAAGTTAATTATATACATTCACCATCTTTCAAGTTCCTGTAGGCAGCTCTTTTGCCAATTATTTTATTCTAAACAGCATAGATCACCATTTTTTCTAACCTTCAATAACAATTTGCTTTATTTTTTTCCCCCAGCATTTGCTAAGAGTTTGTTTGCCATTTTTTCCAGCCTCTGCTTAGTGCTCACTGCCAATGGCGCTTATTTTAGATTTTTGTCATGGCAGCACCTCAATTCTAGGAACCAATTACTTCTGCATCAGTTAGCTTTTCTCATGGGGAAAAAATTACAAAACTTACTGGCTTAAAATAATAATCATTTAAATTTTTTTTTAGATAATTCTGCTGGTCATTATTATGGGCTGGGCTTTGCAGCTTATGTCTGTAGTCAGCTACCAGATCAGCTGGGGGTTGTTTATTCTAGAATAGCTTTTGTTGAGGCTGCTCATCTTGGTTCCATGTGTTCTTTCATTATCCAGCGGGTAGCCTGTGATTGTTCTCATAGTGGCTGCTCAGGGTTCCAAGAGAATGAACAGAGAGAGGCAAGTAAGGCACTTGAGACCTTGGATTGAACTGGCACACCATCACTTCTGTTGCATTTTCCTGCCCTAAACAAGTTACAAGGCCAGTTAAGATTTAGGAGAAGGGAATATGGACTCAAGCTCTTGATGTGAAAAGCTGCAAAGTCACATTGTAAAGAATATAAATATAGAGAGTAGGAGAAATATGCAATGTGAAATATGGTGGCACTAGTATTAGTGGTAAAGAACTCACCTGCCAAAGCATGAGATATAAGAGATGTGGGTTTGATCCCTGGTTCAGGAAGATTCCTTGGAGGAGGGCTTGACAACCCACTCCAGTATTCTTGCCTAGAGAATCCCACGGACAGAGGAGGCCACAGTCCATTGGGTTGCAAAGAGTTGGACACAACTGAAGTGACTTAGCATGCATAGTATGAACTGACATATCCAGTGAAAGCCTATCACATTGATCACAGCAAAAGAGCAATGGAAGCACTGATAGGTCAGCTTGCAAAGGGACCTGCTGCTCAACACTGGCCAGAGGTGTACTTGGTGCCAGCCTTGATTCCCTCAGATACCCTGTACCTGTATCTTACCATCAGTAAATTTTGTTACAATTATTTTTTCTCAAGAAACACAACAAACTAATTATTATTCCTTCCAAAAAAGGATGGCTGTAGCCTCAGCAAACTTTTCTGTTTCTTTAGGAATTTATTCTGATTTTCTTACCATACACCTCACTTACCCCCACATCTATTACTAACCTACCCCTGATACCCCTCAGGAGTCCACTGGTTTCCATAGACTGGGATTAGGAGTTGTCATCTCCCAATCTGACTCTTGCCTGCCTGCCTGCCCCCATCTCTGATCAACATCAACAGGTTGGATCCAGACCTGTGGATTTGTCTTTGGAGTGGCTTCTGATACTTCACCCACTTTGTAATCATTGCTGGCACTGCTTAGCCTATTGCTGGAAGGGACACTCGGTGAAGTCTCTGTAAATCTCATCTCAGTGGTAAATAGGGTCTAAAATGCCCTGTGTTCCCACGCACTTCCTTTTGATTAGCTCGACAGCTGTTCTTGTCTCATGATGTACAAGTTTTCTAAAATACTCAACATGTAAAATATATAACTTAGTTCTCTGTTTATAATCTATGGAGAGTGAAGTCTAAGTTTGATTATTGAGGTTCTTGAATCTTGCTGAGGTGAATTTCCTACATAAAAATATCCTTCATTTGACATTTTTGCTTAGAAGATACATGGGTAGGATTGGCTCAGGATGAGGTGACAGCACTTTAAAAAGGTAGATGTTTCCTTTGTTATATATTTTATATAACAGAAATTAACAACTACTCAATTTATCATGGTCAATTACTTAATAATTAATTTGGTAATATTTGACCTAATTGCTGATCAGTTTCCTCAACACTCTACAAGAGTGTCATGTTGATTTCTTATAGTGGGTAGAAGTTTTTGCAAGAAAGAATCTTCTCCACCTGTCACACAGAAACAGGGGTGCAATAATCTATATAAAAATATATTGGGAGAGTTGTTTTCTGGTCTTTTAAGAAGCACCCTGAGCTGAGTGATTCATCCTGTATTTCAGCTCTGTAAGAGGATTTAATCAGATTGATTTGACACTCCAAGCACTGGGAGGTTTATGAGCATTCTCTCAAAGGGGACCTGTATTCAAATACACTTGTTTAACCATGTAATGTCTTAGACATTAAACAAAAATTGCTGTGGTAATTGTTTATATGACTTTGACAGTAGTCTCCAGCCTAATCTAGGGTAGCATCTAATTTCATGCCACATATGGTCTGATTCCCATATGTGTTGGTTCTGCATCTATAGGTTCAACCAACCATGTATTGAAAATATTTGAAAAAAATTCATAAAAGGTCCAAAAAGCAAAACTTGAATTTGCCACATATTGGCAACTAATTAAATAGCATTTACATTGTACAGTTGACCCTTGATCAACATAGATTTGAAATGCACAGGTCAATGTATATCCAGATATTTTTCAATAAAGCATACTATAGTATTGGATAATCTGTGGTTGGTTTGATACATAGATGTAGAACCACAGATATTCATGGCTGACTCTAAAGTCATATGAGAATTTTTGACTAAGAAAAGTTCAGCACCCTTAACCCTTGCATTGTTTAAGGGTTAATTGTAATTGCAACTATTTGCATAGCATTTACACTTTATTAGGTATTATGAGTAATAGTGTCTGAGCCTCCAAAGAGGAGAGGGAAAAAGCCAGCTTAAAACTGAATGTTAGAACAACTAAGATCATGACAACCAGCTCCATTACTTCATGGCAAATAGGAGGGGAAGAGTCATAAACAGTGACAAATTTCCTTTTCTTGGACTCTAAAATCACTGTGGATGGTGACTGCAGCCATGAAATCAGAAGACAATTGCTTCTTGGGAGAAAAGCTATGACAAACACAGACAGTGTGTTGAAAAGCAGAGACATCACTCTGCCGACAAAGGTCCATGTTGTCAAGACTATGGTCTTCCCAGTGGTCATGTACAGTTGTGAGAGCTGGACCGTATAGAAGGCAGAGCGCCAAAGAATCGGTGCCTTCAAACTGTGGTGCTGGAGAAGACTCCTAAGAGTCCCGTGGACAGCGAGGGTATCAAACCAGTCAATCTGAAGGAAATCAACCCTGAATACTCATTGGAAGGACTGATGCTGAAGCTGAAGCTCCAGTATTTTGGCCACCTGATACAAACAGCCAGCTCACTGAAAAAGTCCCTTATGCTGGGAAGGATTGAGGGCAGAAAAAGAGGGCACTAGAGGATGAGATGGGTGGATGCCATCACCGATGCAAGCCATGAACTTGGGCAAACTCCAGGAGATGGTGAGGGACAGGGAGGCCTGGTGTGCTGCACTTCTGAGGTGACAAAGAGTTGGCTACGACTTGGCGACTGAACAACAACAAGAATAAATAACATAGAGATGATTTAAAGTATATGGGAGGATGCAAGTACTATGGAATTTCATTTAAGGAACTTGAGTGTCCCTGAAGTTTGGTACCTGAAGGGGTTCTTGGAACCAATCCCCGTGAATCCTGAAGGACATATGGATATGCCCCATTGTGACAGCAATTACTAAAGTAGGGAAAATTTGCTGGAGCCACTTTCTTCAAAAACTAGCCATGGTGAAAAGAGCAATAGAGTGCTTAGCTAGGTCAATGGTATCAACTCGGTAAAAGAGTATACTGTATAGAAATGTTTGTTATATAATACAACCTTATAACTATCTTTTTCCTCCTAAGTGAAAATAAAACTTACTTTGTCTGAGAAGCTTCACATGTACAATATAGAAGCAGGCACTCAATATTTGTTGAATGACTGATTAATAATCCCCCTCCAAGGTTGTAAGATAATTGACCTTATTTTAATGGTTGTGAGAACTGTATTTTTACTTTTTCTACAGTTATGAAAATGATGAGGACAATGAAACAGGGATGTGTTCATCTGACATGTTAGTGTTATACCTGGTTGTTAGCTGTTAGGTCATCTTTGAGCTCTCTAACCTGCTGAGGCTATGTTGAAACAGTCAAATAATGGTTTCAGCCCTCATATCACGTATGGTAGAAATCCTCAAATCTTTCTAATATGTCCCATGATTTTTGAGGAACTTCTCTGATAATGTTGAGAAAGGTGGTAAGGTAGAAGTTTTCAAAAGTGTTTTTTGAAAATTAGAAAAGAGAGTTGACTAAGAAAACCAGAAGGATTATCAGGCAGGTGTGAAAGTCCAGTTTAAATTATGGCCATGGGTTTTAAAGTTGAATGAACGTGTGAGGTTGTAGGATTTTTTTTCTTCAGTAGAGTAATAGCAGAAGTAAAAGCATCGGATAACTATTTAACCTAAGTGTGTTTTAACCCTATGGGGAAATTAGCAAAACAAATAATTATTTTATAATAGATTGCAAATTTATGTAATGATTACTTTTTTAACGTTCTTTGGCTTTTAATAGGAAGTTGCTTGTGAACAGATCTCTAGAACTTCTAACCCAATGCCATTTTAACAGAAGTCTTTAGATTACTTTGGGAGCCAAACTATTTGTTTTCAGAAAACACACAAAAACCCACAAAAATTGAAGCCCAAAGACCTGTTGCTATACACAGAAATTGTTATAAATTAATGTAGGAAATTACAACTCACTCCAGTATTCTTGCCTGGAAAATCCCAAGGATAGAGGAGCCTAGCAGGCTACTAGTCCATGGGATCACCAAGAGTCAGATGTGACTTAACAACTAAACAACAGCTTTTAGTTATTTCACTACCTTAGCTCTCAATTTCTCCAATAACTAGTAAGTTTTCTTTTTACCTTTCATGTTTTTATAGATAGTTCTTCCACAAATGAGATATAGAATTTAGGTGAGAATGTTCAAAGAATTCAATATTCAAGGTACAGAATAATACCAAGGGCACACATTCATTAAGTTGAAGAGTATAGTCACAGCGCACCTCTCAAGAACTATTTAAAAGTCTGTAATATATTTACTTGTGAATAAATGCTTATTCTCTTATTTTTCATAAAGGATAAAATAATTTTGAGATGATTCTGAATTTTTAAGTTTGCAAATTAAAAGCACAAGATTCCTTTATTGTTCACACACACATACTATATAGATGATAAAAGGTATTCCTTTCCTCTTATATTAGGTGGCTTCAATAAGAATTTTACCACAAAAGAAGCAAATATATATATATATGCAAATCGGCCTTTGCTTACTTTAAATAGAAGACAACTCTAATTTCTAATTGATTCATCAAAGTATACCATTATAATACTAAGAAACTGAAAAATAATTTTGAGAGTTGTATTGTAAAACCAATATATTGGTATATTCGTATTTTTCTTATAGCCCCTGATGCAATAGCTAGCAAGCCAGCATTTACTTTAGAATAGTGGTAATATAATCCGTTATACATTTGAGAGAAACAGATATGAATAGGTATATAAATTATAGGAATTGTTAATATACCCACTTAAATTTAAGATGTACAAGATAAATTGATGCTTAGAAAATACAAAACAGAAACAATTACTACAGCAGTTTTTTTTTGTAAAGCCTACCATATTATATGGTTATATTTTTGTAAACCAAGCTGTATGGGATAACTTTTAACTTTTTTCTAGCAAGAGCTAAATATAGTCCTAAAATAAAGTTGCATATGATTTAAAAATTCCCACTCATATGTGTTCTCTGGCCTTTTTTTGACATTCAGTAAAGAATATAAGAATTTGAAAGTAAAAATTGATCAGTTTTCAACCTTACAATGAAAAGTACTTCAACATAAAATCTTTTAACATCATAAAATATATATATATATATATTTTTTTTTTTTGCTTCATATATGTTAGAACATAGGACCTTTTCCCTTGAGTATCCAATTTGAATTTTAACAAAATTTAAACTTTTCTTTTTCAGCATGGAATCTGAGGAGCTGAATGAGATGGTGGTATCAGCAGAGACTCTTTAAGGTATGCTTCCCTTCTCAGCCCAACCGGCAGATTAACATTGTCCTACAGCATACCTCAGGGCAATATCTAGACAATATCCTTATTTGTTCAAAAAATTCATCCAAGAATATACGTTCCATCTAATCTCTCAGCTATAATGGAATGGAGCTATGACAGCAATTAACAGTTTTACAAAGTTGAACCAAAATGCCTAGAAGTGCACAACAAAACTTGTTCAGAAATGTTCTGAAAGATACATAAAGGGCAACTATCTCTTGTCCTTTGGTGGGGACATGAGACAGATGGTGTCATTGAAAGGACCAAGCTGCCCACCTCTGGAGGGCTGAGAAGTCTGTCTAGCACTAGTGGAGATCATAAGTAATCTTAGGGGAAAAAAAAATCAGGAATGGTGAAATTATCTAAGACACAAAGCAATATGCTTCTGTTTAAGAAAAATCAGCTGATACTGGAATTCGGTCTGGACCTATCATATATGCAAGTTGGGTCTTCTCCACTGAGATCAGGAAGTGTTGAATAGGGGCAGTTCAGTTCAGATGGGAAAACAGTGAAGCACTCTGAGAGTTCTCTCAATTTGTCCTGCTGTATACATAGCACATCACCTTTGGGTTTATAAGGTTCTGTCTAGGAAAGATACACAGAATGTAGCATGTCATAAATATAACTGGAAGAATTGGTATATAATGTTGTCCTACATATTCAGAACATGGAATCCAAACTCTAGTTCCATTAATGATTATGGCACTCCAGTAAAATTTTATAGTTGATTTTTATATGCCTACATAGAATTAAGTGACAAGTATTTGTCTGTTTTATGATAAGCAGTGAATATCATGTGAAAAAGAAATATCAACCTTAAAACTGTCCTTTGTAACTTATCAAGAGACCTGTTTTCTTTAAAATTTAAATAATCACAGAGAAGGAACTATTATATTTCGACTAATTTTAACAGTAACCTATCCATTTTGGAGCATACTTTTGTCAGATGTACCTTTTAATACATAACCATCTCCTACTTCCTAGAACAGTCAACTGTTTACAATTTGATTTTTCCTGAATAAGAATCCAAGTGTAAAAAAAAAAAAAATGTCACTTCTTTATAAAGAGGAATTCTATTGTAATAGTTACTGCTATTTTGACAAACTTGTTTGTGAAAACAAACCATCTTGAACTCTTTGGGACTTAAAACTGGAAGTTTTATTTCTATGCTACATACCCTTCTCAGATCAGCTCTCTTTTGTTCTGTCCTCACTAAATGAACAAACTGATGAAGCAGTTGCTATTTGGACATTGTCTTTTACTGTGGTGAGGGAAGGGTGGGTTGTAGTGAAATATGTAGCATGTTATAATATTTCTGCTAATTTCATGTTATTAGCCAAGTTAAATCATATAGCCATACATGAAATTATTCAATGAGGGAAGAAAGTGCAATCCAATCAGAATCAAGACTGTTAAAAGCCTCAGTGACTATCTCAGGGAAAACTTGGCAAAAATCACTCAAAAATGTATGGATTTGGTTGAGTGATTTGATTTCTAAGAATTGACACTATAGCACAAGCATGTTCATTTATGTGTCTTTGTAATGGAAAAAGAGAAAATCCTTAAGAAAGGTTTTTGGTTAAATAAATCTAGTGCAACCCATTTAGTAGGGTACCTCATGAGTGAGTGAATTTGCTCAGTCGTGTCCGACTCTTTGCGACCCCGTGGACTGTATGTAGCCTACCAGGCTCCTCCGTCCATGGGATTTTCCTGGCAAGAGTACTGGAGTGGGTTGCCATTTCCTTCTCCAGAGGATCTTCCCAACCCAGGGATCGAACCCAGGTCTCCCACATTGTAGGCAGATGCTTCACCGTCTGAGCCATTAAGGAAGTCTCATAGTCTTTGAAAAATGAGTGAGATGTATTTGAGTTAACATGGTAAACTATTTTAAGAAGATATTTTAAATAGTAATTAAAGTCCATGTGTCTTTGATGGTGGGAGTGGTGATTTTATGCTGGAGTTTGTGTGTGTGTGTGTGTGTGGATGTGAATGTGTGGGTAAATAAATACCTGCAAAGCACTTAGAGCAGTGCTTGGCAAAAGTAATGATTAACAATTTATTATGTGTAAGGTACTCTGCTAAAAGTTTCACATTTTTTAAGTCATTGGATACAAAAATCGTTTGTGGTGATATTATTATTCTTAGTTTTCAAATGAGGAAACAAAGAGTATATGCATGAACGATGTCTAGAATGATTTTGAGAACTATCTGCAAAGAGTGTAGAGTTGGACTAAGGGATGTAGTGGGCTTTTAAAATTTTGCTGTGTTTCTGTTAGAATTTTTTATCATGACCACATATTACTATCATAGCAAATCTTTGGTAATAAAAATATATGTCATGAAAATGAGCCAAGAGGAGCTGACTTACTTTTGCTAGAACGTACCCTGCACTCTGATGAAGGTGGCAGTGTTCCTTTGTAGAAAGATCTAAACTCTCAACTCCAATTCTTCTCTTGGTCATAATGAAAGAAAGTCTGAGCGGATCACTTAAAATTAAAACAAAAAAACATTCCCTAAATACCCACAACTTAGTTCATTTCTCCAAAAACTGATCACTGTTGACATCAAGTTATTTATTTGAGTGTGATGATCTGTAATAATTTTGATTATTGTTCAATATATTCCCTTCTTGCTGGATTCTGCATCCATGTGCTATGACCATCAGGCTTGGCCCATGACTTGCTTTGGAATTGGTGTGTTCTGCGTTCAAGAAGAGAACTTAACCATAACTACAATATTATACTTTTCTATTTTCTCTCTGTGTTGGGAATTGTAATATCTAGACAGGGCTGCTTCTTTATCTGGGATCTTGGAAGGAAGAGTACATGAAGAACAGTTGTAGAACATATTACATGAGTGAGAGATTAGAAATAAAATTTATGGTGGCAAGTCACAGAGACTAAAACATTTCCTACCGTGGCATATAATACAGGACCTAAGAGAAGTAGTAAGAAAGCAGAATTGGAGAAACTTCTAGACATCCTCTGGGACAGGGATTGTGGGACCTTTCAGCCTTTTGTGCAATAGCGTGTGTGTGTGCGCGTGTGTATGTGTTACAGTACTTTGTTCCTGGAACTGCATTCTCTGAAGTTCTTTATAACTTGTCTCCTAGAAGAAGGAAAATGTGTACTGTCCCACTGCTTTCATATTGGCAGGCTTGTTATACAATTTCAATTTGGTTTTTATTTCTGTGTGAGGAAGACTGACTTGTGTTACATGTCCTGTCATTTGAAAAAGAAGTGCCAATATTATATAGGGTATAAATAGTTACAGTTGTATTTCCTTTCCAACAACTCATTTCTCTAAAGTTTCTCGCTTAATTGCAAAATGCTGGAATCATTTTAACTTCCAGTGATTTTTTTGTATTATATAAACTAAAGCATGCAATAAGACTATAGCATTTTCCCGCTAGGTGATATCTGTATTTCATTTGGCATGAAATGCCTAAAATAAGAACTTCCAGTTCTGTAGTTTGGTCTTGACTCTGTGTCCTGTTTTAATGATCAAATTAAGTGCTGCTATTAAAAGAGTCATGCTATAAATTAATCTCTCCACCAAGCATAATTGCCAAGTAATATAAAAATAATTTTCCTGAGAGCAGTTAAGATGTGATCCTACTTTTACTCATTTAAAGCAGAAAGATTTGATTTTTTAATGGAGTTAAATTGATTGCTTATATCTTGTATCAAAAGAAGAGAATATCTGGTTTGTTTCTCCCTTCCAAAGGTCCAAATGTCATCAATTTTTCAGCTAAAGAGGAATACACTAATTTACATGTATGTTTATTTCTGATAGTTATGCTGCCCATTGGAGAACTCTTAGAAATATTCTTAATATGTGATGTTTGGGAGTTTGCCTTGGTCTCTAATAATACTGTACATGAGCACCATTTCAGGACTGTTGACCAAGGAGGAGGCAACTCTGCCTCAGTATTAAACAAAATATCTAGAGAAAAGGCCATAAATATTACAATCGGTCATCAATTAAGCAGTTCCTCTCCTACTGAACAACCTGGTGAAGGGGCTCTAGCCTTCTCTTACATATTATACACAGGATATAATCCATTCTGTGGTATCTTGTTGTTGTTCAGTTGCTGAGTTGTGTACAACTCATTGCAACCCCATGGACTGCAGCACGCCAGGCTTCCCTGTCCTCCGTTATCTCCCAGAGTTTGCTCAAATTGATGTCCATTGAGTCAGTGATGCCATCCAATCATCTCATCCTCTGTTGCCTCCTTCTCCTCCTGCCCTCAATCATTCCCAGCATCAGGGTCTTTTACAATGAGTCAGCTCTTCACATCAGGTGGCCAAAGTATGGGAGCTTCAGCTTTAGCATCAGTCCTTCCAAGAAATATTCAGGCATCTATCTAGAGACTAACACTTGTATGCTGATTTCCAAATATGACTTCAGTAGGTGGGCTGACTGAGAATATGATGTGATTTATGCTGTGCTTTACAAGGTCTAGAAAGTACCTGATGACCACACATCAGCCTGTATTGAGGGAACTAGGAGACATCAAGGATAATCTAGCCTTTCCTCCTTCCCCCTCCAAAGCCACAAACAGAAATCTTCAGATAGCATTGTAGATAGAGTAAATCTTCAAGATTTATAAAAGGTAGAGGAGCTTGGATGGTTTTCCAAAGGTGATAGGGAGTTATAAAGCCTGTAAGGTGGTGGCTCTATGTTTTAAAAAATGATTTATGCACGTGACCTCAATTTCAATCTTAACTATATGCATTTTAAAGTAACTTCTAAATATACAGAGGAAATATAAATAGGAGAAAATAAGAATTCAGATGGTTTACATACAAGATGAATGATTCTATCAGCATCTGGAAATGTTTAAGAGTATGAATCTGAGAGAATAAAGAGTTCCCATATGAAAATACACGCAAATTCAAAAATGTTTACTCTCAATGACTAGGGTGTTTCATTAAGTAATGGGTGATTTGATTGAGTCAAATATTATTACTGAATGTGATTCTTTGTATAACAAGATTCCATCTTAATGATAAATATTTTGATTTATACATGTATTTATTTACATGGTACTTGTTACATTTATTGCTGATATATTTAACACCAAACCATATACTAATGATATGGGGTCAAGGCTGAATGACATAGCATAGTATCTTGAAGGATGGCTTTCAAGTCTGAGTCCTAAGAGAAGGTCCAAGGAAGAGAAGGGATGTAGTTGCTGGAAGAACAGCAGGAATTTTTTATTCTGACATAAATTTTCCTAAATTAATCTCTAAAGGCAGGAAGAAGAACAGTTGGTAATGTTAAGGAGACTAGTAAAATATTGAGTTACTTGAGGTTCTTTCTCAAGCATTTATCAAGTGTAGTAGAAAAACTTTTGTATACATATATATAAGTAATATATATAATATATATATATTTTAGTAAACTTATGAATTTTTGCCTAATTAAAAAATTTATGATATTTTGATTCCACTTGTTTGACTTGGTATGAATAGAATGCTAGATTTATAATTTTAAAAAGTAGATATGCAGTGAGCAACAAAGATTTACTGTATAGCCAGGGAACTATTGTCAATATCTTATAATAACCTTTGATGGAAAATAATGTCAAAAATAATATATGTTTATATGTATAACTGAATCACACACACACAAAAAGAATTCTACTTTTTGAAATTTTGTAATGTTTATCTTTTTGTCAGTTTTTCTAAATGTCCTATGGACATATGGTGACAACATATGAGATATAAAATTTTAAACATATTTGTGTAGGATATGATTAATATAAATTAAATATAAAGCTATTATATTCAAATTATTAATGACATAATTCAAGATGATTAGATTACTTTTCCTGAACTTGATAAAATATTCTCAGAGAAATGTTAATATGTCTCACTATGATTATATATTTTTTCTTTTCCCTTTTATTTCTTATGATTTTTGCTTTATGTATCTTTGTGTCTTTGTTGTTAAAGTGTCTAGTAGTTTATGATGTCTCTCTTCTTTGTGAATTGTACCTTTTATCATTAAAAATATTAATCTTTGTTTCATTTAAAATTAAAAAATATCTAACTTCCATCTTGATAGCTATTGTCTGTAGTCAGTGGCTTGATAGTATACGAAGAGACTCACTTGCTGGCTTTGATGTAGCAGCCTACCCTTTGGTCTATCCCAGATGGCTAGAAAAAGAGACCTACTAGGAACCGAGGCCCTTAGTCTGAGGGACGTCGAGGAACTGAAAATCTGCTAATCTCATGTGAATTTAGAGTTAAATATTTCTCTATCTGAGCCTCCATATAAGCCATCAGCCTTGCTTGATTCTCTGACTGCAGCCTTGTGAGAGAGACTGAAGCAGAGGACTCAGTTAAGATATGCCCAAATTCCTGACCCATAGAAACTGTAAGATAAATGTGTTGTTTCAAGCTGCTGTTTGTGGTAATTTATTATATAGCAATACATAAACAGTGCATACCAGTCAATCATAATTTTATGGTTCATTTTCTGACTAATTGCTTCAGTATGATATGGCTTGATATTAAAATGCCTATTGTTGTTCAGTCATGAAGACTTGACCGACTCTTCACAACCCCATGGACTGCAACACGCCAGTCTTCCCTGTCCTTCACTGTCTCCTGGGGTTTGCTCAAGTTCATGTCCATTGAGTCAGTGATGCCATCCAACTATCTCATGCTCTGACACCCTTTTCTCCTTCTGCCTTCAATCTTTGCAATCAGGGTCTTTTCCAATGAGTTGGCTGTTCACATCAGGTGGCCAAAATATAGGAGCTTCAGCATCAGTCCTTCCAATGAATATTCAGGACTGATTTCCTTTACAACTGACTGGTTTGATCTCCTAGCTGTCCAAAGGACTCTCAAGAGTCTTCTCCAGTACCCTAGTTTGAAAGCATCAATTCTTCAGCACTCTGCCTTCTTTATGGTCCAGCTTTCACAAATGTATGTGACTACTGAAAAGACCATAGCCTTGACCATATGGATAATTGTCAGCTAAGTGATGTTTTTGCTTTTTAACACAGTCTAGGTTTGTCATAGCTTTCCTGCCAAGAAGCAAACATCTTCTAATTTCATGGCTTCAGTCACCATCCACAGTGACTTTAGAGCCTGAGAAGAGGAAATCTGTCACTGCATCCATCTTTTCCCCTTCTATTTGCCATGAAGAGATGGGACTGGATGCCATGATCTTAGTTTATTTAATATTTAGTTTTAAGCCTATTTTTTCACTCTTTCCTTCACCCTCATCAAGAGGTTCTTTAGCTCCTTTTCACTTTCTGCCATTAGAGTGGTATCATTTGCATTTCTGAGGTAGTTGATATTTCTCCCAGCAATCGTGATTCCAGCTTGTAACTCATCCAGCCTGGCATTTCTCATGATGTGCTCTGCATACAAGTTAAATAAATAGGATGACAATAAACAGCCTTGTTGAACTCCTTTCTCAATCCTGAACCAGTCAGTTATTCCATACAGGGTTCTTACTATTGCTTCTTGACTCACATATAGGTTTCTCAGGAGACAGGTAAGATGGTCTTGTATTCCCATCTCTTTAAGAGTTTTCCACAGTTTGTTAAGATCCACACAGTCAAAGGTTTTAACAGAGTTGATGAAACAGAGATAGATGTTTTTTCTGAAATTCCCTTGCTTTCTCTATGATCCAGCAAATGTTGGCAATTGGATCTCTGGTTCCTCTGTCTTTTCTAAACCCAGCTTGAACATCTGGAAATTCTCCATTCATGTAATGCTGAAGCTTAACATGCACGATTTTGAGCATAGCCTTACTTGCATGGGAGATGAGTGCAATTGTCTAGTAGTTTGAACATTCTTTAGTACCGCCGTTCTTAGGAAATGGGATGAGGATTGACCTTTTTTCAGTACAGTGGCCACAGCTGTATTTCCCAAATTTGCTGACATATTGAGTGCAGCACTTTGATAGCATCCCATCTTTTAAGATTTTAAATAGCTCTGCTGGAATTCCATTGGCTTCACTAGCTTTATTGACAGCAGTGCTTCATAAGGCCCACTTAACTTCACACTCTAGAATGTCTGGCTCTGGGTGAATAACCACACCATCATGGTTATCCAGTTCATTAAGATCTTTTTTGTACAGTTCTCTGTATTCTTTCCATCTTTCCTGTATCTCTTCGGTTTCTATTAGATCTTTACCATGTCTGTCCTTTATTGTGCCCATCTTTGGATGAAATGTTCTTTTGATATTTCCAATTTTCTTGAAGAGGTCTTCAAGAAATACATATTGGATGCCTGCTAAGTCACTCAGTCATGTTGACCACCAGGCTCCTCTCTTCATGGGATTCTTCAGGCAAGAATACTGAAATGGGTTGCCATGCCCTTTTCCAGGGGATCTTCCTGACCCAGAGATCAAACCCATGTCTCTTACATCTCCTGCTTTGGCAGGTGGGTTCTTTACCACTAGCGCCACTTGGGAAGCCCAAAATGCATATTGTTTATTGTATATTTAGTCAAAGTTCAGCGTGTAAGAGGATTTGGTATAGAATAATAGTTCTCAATGTTTTGTTGTTCAGTCACTTAGTTGTGTCTGACTGTTTGTGACCCCATGGACTGCAGCATGCCAGGCTTGCCTATCCTTCACCATCTCCTGGAGCATACTCAAACTCATGTCCATTGAATCAGTGATGCCATCCAACCATCTCATCCTCTTGTGATTCCCTTTTTCTCTGCCTTCAATTTTTCCCAGCATCAGGATCTTTTCCTATGAGTCTGTTTTTTGCATCAGGTGGCCAAAGTATTGGAGATTCAGCTTCAGCATCACTCATTTCAATGAATATTCAGGACTGATTTCCTTTAGGATTGACTGGTTTGATCTCTTTGCTGTCCAAGGGAGTCTCAAGAGTCTTTTCCAACACCACAGTTCAAAAGCATCAATTCTTCAGTGCTCAGAATTCTTTATAGTCCAATGCTCACATCCATACGTGACTACTGGAAAAACCATAGCCTTGACTAGACGGACCTTTGTTGGCAAAGTAATGTCTCTGCTTTTTAATATGCTATCTAGGTTTGCCATAGCTCTTCTTCCAAGGAGCAAACATCTTTCAATTTCATGGCTGCAGTCACCATCTGCAGTTATTTTGAAGCCCAAGAAAATAAAGTCCGTCACTATTTCCAGTGTTTCCCCATCTATTTGCCATGAAATGATGGGACTGGATGCCACAGTCTTTGTTTTTTGAATGTTGAGTTTTAAACCAGCTTTTTCACTCTCCTCTTTCACCTTCATCTAGAGATTCTTTAGTTCCTTCTCACTCTCTGCCATTAGGGTGGTGTCATCTACATATCTGAGGTTATTGATATTTCTCCCAGCAATCTTGATTCCAGCTTATGCTTCTCCCAGCCCGGCATTTCACATAATGTACTCTGCATATAAATTAAATAAGCAGTGTAACAATATACAGCCTTGATGTTCTCCTTTCCCTATTTTGAACCAGTCCATTGTTCCATGACTGGTTCTAACTGTGCTCAATGTTAAGTGTATACAGAATGACCTGGAGGGCTTGTTAAAACAGCTATCCCTCCCCTAAGTTTTTTTTTAAATAAGCCTTGGAGAGTTCTTCACAATTCACATTGCTAAGACATTCCAAAATATTTTAGTTTCCTATGACTGTTATGACACTTTACTTTGATCTTTAGTGATATAAAACCATCAAAGTGAATGTATTACCTTCTAATTCTGGAGGTCAGCAGTCAGAATCTGATCTGTATGTGTTAAAATCAAGGTATTTTTCTGGAAGCTCTAGGGGAGAATATATGTCCTTGCTTTCTGCAGCTTCTAGATGTTGTCTGCATTGCTTAGCCTGTAGCGTCTTCCACCGTCTTCAGATTCCTTTCTGATTCTAACCCATGACTCTCTTTTGTCTTTTTCATTTATAAAACCCTTCTAATTACATTGGATCTATCTAGATAATCTAACATAATCTTCCCACCTCAAGACCCTTAACTTAATCACATCTTAATCAACAATCTCTTTTGCCATGTGGCAGTGGTCCCCAACCTGTTTGGCACCAGGGAATGGTTTTGTGGAAGATAGTTTTTCCTTGGACCAAGATTAGGGTGATGGTTTTGGGATAATTCAAGTGCATTACATTTATTGTGCACTTTATTTCTATTATTACATTAATGCCACTTCAGGCCCTCAGGAGGTTGGGGACCCCTTATGTAAGACAACATAATCACAGCTTTCAGGGATTGGGATATAGGCGTTATTGTGGGTTCATTTTTCTGCATACTACATCAGGTAGTGTTGATGCTGCTGGCCTCGTGATCGCAGTGTGAATATTAGTCACAATAGGTTAATTGAAAATCAAGCTTTCTCTTTCTTGGATTTGGTCTGCCTCTACCATGGCTCTTCTTAGCTTTCCTCTTCCTGAGATCCCACAGTTGCTGTTCTCTTGTTAGGGAAGGGGAACAAATGCTTTAGTTTTTTCATGTATGCCCCATAGAAGCTCTCAGGGATCTCATTTGAATGTAGGCAGAAGTTTCTGTATGACTGACAACTGAAATGCTTATCAGTAAGATAAGTTTTTATGATTTTTTATTTTATCTGTGTTTTCCCACAACAAAAATCTTTCCTTTGGTGATGTTGTGTTTTTTTTTTTCTTTTTCTTTTCTGAGTTAATTCCAAATAGGTTATAAAGCTCTAAAAAGTGTTTTCCAAGATTAAGTGAGAAGTTTCAAAGATAACACCAAGCTAACTAGAAATAATAGGCTGGAAATGTCTACTGTGAAGACTTTCCTCACATTTTCATATTATTTCTAAAAAAAGAAAACCTTTGATTATTTTTTCTTCTATTGTATGTATTCACGACTATGTGGGTACTTATTTCAGCATTTAAACATGCGTTGACTCCAAATAATTAAGGTACTTTCTTATCAATGATTCCTCTAAGAGAAGCATAATTGTTGTCAGTAAATTAAAAGATTGAGATTGAAAGTTTAAAGAAAGATGTCATCTGCCATTGTCTGTCACTTTATGTAATGGCACAGTGTATGATATGTGTGTATCTATTGTAGATCACAGAACTCTCTTAAAGTTAAGGGTTATGTCTTTAGATTTATATCTTTGTGTTTTGCCTCCTAGCATGCTCAGACAGACACTTTGGTGGTTTTATCTCTTCTATGGACTGTATCTTTCTCAGATAACTCAGGGTCATTCAGAATTCCAAGGAGTTTGCTTGATTCTGTCTCGGAGCATTAGGGATGTTAAGGGTCCAAATAAAAAGACTCTAGAATCTTAATATGTATTACAATTGAGTATTATTTAAAATCTGTTATTATATGCAGGTGTTAGAATTAAAGAATCATATCTTGTTGCATGATGTCTTTGATCTTATACCAGTCTTTGTGTTCCAGAATATTCAGGATTCCTATGGATAAAGTCCTTTATTCATCTCTTTGTATCATGCTTCTTTACCAGTACAGCACCAAGGTCAGGGACCTTGGTGATCTCATGTGCTCCTGCCTTAGTCTCCACAACCACTGGCATCACATGCTATCTAGAGAAAACATAAACTATGTCACATCTTACTCCCAACCTATATTAGCAGTTGGGTTTTCAGATACCTGATGTATTGATTCTTCATTAGGATGGCATTAAAAATGGAAAGTATAAAATCTTTTCAGTTTTTTTCCAAATTAAATATAAATTGGGTTTAGAAGAACATGCTGCACTGAATGCTTTTGTGTATCCACAGATCTGCTAAAAATGGAAAATACATACGTGTGAAAGAGAAATAAATGTTAATAGGCCTCAGTAAAACTTCTAAGTGACACCTGTGGCTATTTGACCACCATTGTAGGTGAATTTCAAGTAAGTAAAGTCCCACACTGTCCTCAACAAAACCATTATAAAGCATTTTTGAAGAACTTTAAGTTTGCCGTGTCTAAATTAACTATGAAATGAAAAATAATTCTGCTACTTTCTTTTAACTAACAATTGTATAGTAAACCTACCAGCCCAATCATTCATAATACAAGATTTTTCAGAGGAAAGAGTTGACACATGTACATTCCTTGTGATCTTTTTCAAATAAATATTTTTGCTTGCTTTGGCCATGTTGCTTACGTAAATTCATTGTTTCTACTGATACTTTCCAAGAGTCACTGTAAGTCATTTTAGATATTTTCAACATTTTAAAATATTTCATTTCTATTAAAGTTTCCTAGCTTGTTATGTTAGGGATGTCTTGAGAAATAGTTGACATTTTCTATTGGCAAAATTAGTGTTCTCAATACATTTATGTAAAAAAATCAGGGCTTTCATGAACCACAAGAATTATAGGTATAGATATATATTGAAACACTGGTTAAAGAGACCAGCTAATGTACATTTATTATCCTCTCTCTATAACATTCAAAGCAGATATTTTCTGAAATTTTTTAGATTTAAAGACATTTGCCTCCTCCTGAATTATTTTAGTCCATCTCTAGGGAGGAGTTCTGTTGCCGACTTATCAGATGTGAGACAATTTACACGGTATAAAAATAAGTGAAAGTAATGTGATGTGCCAGATTTCTTGTGGAATATGAGTAATCATCCTGTTGGCATGGCAAGGAGAGTCATAGAAAAACACTCTTTTGTGATTATTGCTGAAAATTAATTGTAATTAAAGACTTTATGTATAAAAGAAGAAATACAGTAGGTTGGATTCCTAACTGAAAATGAAGAGCTTCCTCTATTCCTTAGCATGCTTTCCTTGAAAGATGTGTTTTCTCCCTGTATCACTCATTAATAAATAAATAATTATTATCACTTTTTATGGCTAAGGTACTATGGTAGGTAATGAGAAGAATAAGGAATAAAAGATGCCCCAGAATATGCAGTGTAACTGATGACTGAATAAAGAGTGATGCACATACCAGGAGTGATAAGGAAGCAAGCTGGAGAAAAGAAGAGATAATTTCTATCTATGGCTTTAAAGGGAAAGCTTAAAAAAGACTCTGACAAAGGAAATACAAACGAATATAATATAATATGCATGCATACATGCTAAGTCACTTCAGTTGTGTCTGACTCTTTGAGACCCCATGAACTATAGCCTGCCAGGCTCCTCTGTCCATGGGATTCTCCAGGCAAGAATACTGGAGCAGGTTGCTGTCACCTCCTCCACGGGATCTTCCCAACCCAGGGATAGAACCCATGTTTTGTATGTCTCCTGCATTGACATGTGGGTTCTTTACTGCTAGTCACCTAGGAAGTCCAATATAATATGCAAGCATAGGCGAATGGGAGAAGCTGGCACAGCTAATGTTTCTTCTTCTGCTCCTGATATGGACACTTGACCACATTAAGAGGCTACAAAAATAATTATTCAATTGCACTGACACATTATCTTTCAAAAAGTTGGAATTGTCAATAAGTCCATTTAAAATATGAATTTATATGTAGGATGCTAATGATTAACCATTTTCTAAGTATGACATTTAAACATGTTTATTTCATCTTTAGCTCAACTTTCAAAAATGTATTTTCATTTGTGTTTTGTAATATTTATATATAATAATGTTATAATGGTAAGCACAAATATTTCAAAATAAGTAAACATGTATATATCAAGTGTGTCCTCAAAAATGGTTTACTGATAGATTGTTGTTGTTGTTCATGTCTGACTCTGTGACCCCATGGACTGCAGCATCCCAAGCTCCCCTTTCCTTCACTATCTCCTAGAGTTTGCTCAAACTCATGTCCATTGAGTCGGTGATGCCTACAACCATCTCATCCTCTGTCATCTCCTTGTCTTCATGCCCTCAGTCTTTCCCAGCATCAGGGTCTTGACCAATGAGTAGGCTCTTTGCATCAGGTGGCCAAAGTATTGGAGCTTCAGCATCAGTCCTTCCAGTGAACATTCAGGGTTAATTTCCTTTACGATAGACTGGTTTGATCTCCTTGTTGTCCAAGGGACTCTCCAGGTTCTTCTCTAGCACCACAGTTTGAAAGCATCAATTGTTCAGCTTACTTTCTGAAAGATGGGCATTGTCAAAACAAATTAGTTCTTTTTTCTAAAGCAGAGAATATATTTCTTTCCTCAACATTAGTCATCCCTCTCTTGTTAAGCTCATCCAGAAAGCTTCAGCTTCTCCTTAATCTCATCCTCGAGTAGAAATGGACAGAACTGATGCTTTATTATGATCATTCCCTAGGAAAACAGGCATTCCCTAAGCTATGGCACTTAAATCCCTTCTCTCTGAAATGCTAATGCACTTGACTGGCATATAGATATTTTTATATTTTATTTGTTATTTATTCTTGCTGTTCTGTAGCCTACAGATTTGTCTATAAACCTATCAACTCAGTCTCTAAAATGTCAGAAATGAGGAGTTGAGTCAATGCAGCTTTGAGGGCAGTTATAGTTAACAGTGGGAATCCACAGATACATGTCTGTTTTAATACAGATGAAGCTCTTCTAGTGGTTTGTTTCCTGCACAAATCATTGTTTTCTCTCGTATGAATATGTGGATTTTAAGCAAGGAGGCATAGTTAAAGGGGGAGGGCATCATCGTGTGATATGTTTGGCGGAAACTACTATGCTACCATTTCCTAAATGTCATATTTTATTGAACAGACTTAATGATGTGAGATAAATGGTGGATATCTCTTTTTATAACATGCAAGGATGGATTTTAGTGTCCATTTGTTGTGTATGTTTAAAAGGACATATGAATGGCTCTTCCAGGAGAATGAATGTAGAAGCCACACAGGGTAGTAGTTGTATTCACTTCATCTGGGAGCTTGTTAGAAATGCAAAAACCTTCGGCCTCAGGCCAGGAATTCCTGAATCAGAACCTCAAGATATAGGACCCAGAAATCTGCATTTTAACTAGCTCTCAGGGCTTCCCAGGTGGTGCTAATGGTGAAGAACCCACCTGCCAATGCAAGGAGATACTCTGGTTTGATCCCTGGGTTGGGAAGATCCCCTGGAGGAGGGCATGGAGAATCCTTGGACAGAGGAGCCTTTCTGGCTACAGTCCATGGGGTCACAGAGTCGGACACAACTGAGCAACTATCACCTTTTTCACACCGTTCTTATATACACTAAAGTTTGAGCAGCAGTCTCAGGGAAAAACAATAGTAATTTAGATTGTCACTTCAGAATAGACATGAGATCTTTCAACATTCTCCAGGAAACTATGTCACAGGTTCTTGTTAGTTACCATGACCCACTGATACGTTTTAAAGCAGGGCGTGAATTAGTCACATGATACTGCATGGCAGTGAAAAATTACATTGTAATTTCTCAAACTGGTAAAGAATAAAGCCAAATAAAACAGTATTTTATGGAATTATATTTGATAAGCATATAAAATACAAGAAAGAGTAAAGGTAATCCATGAATGAAAGTAGCTTAATTTATGTACTAGTCATCACAATTATACTGAAACAATGAAAGTGAAAGTTGCACAGTTGTGTGTCCGGCTCTTTGCTACCCCCTGGACTGTATAGTCCATGGAGTTCTCCAGGCCAGAATACTGGAGTGGTTAGCCTTTCCCTTCTCCAGGGGGTCTTTCCAACCCAGGGGTCGAACCCAGGTGTCCAGAGTTGCAGGTGGATTCTTCACCAGCTGAGCCACCAGGAAAGCCCAATGGGTTAAATAGTAGCACTTAACTAATGCCACCTATACTTCTGTTTTCCTTCAAAGAAGAAAACCATGCCTCTTCTGAGAGAGGTGAATCTAGGTACAAGATCTGTAGGAGGGGTAAGAAGGCCTGGGTGATGAGGCATAAAAAAAATAATAATAATAGAAAGAGTTAAACATTAAAAAAAATTTTGTCAGTATTTTCATGAAAATACAAGCTCAAGCTTGTTTATATGTGATTCAGTTTCAGCTTGTTAATTGCTGCTTGCATTTCAGTGTTAGAGCATCATCTAGGCATTGAACTGTTACACTATCAACAAAAAGGAAAAATATAAACAGCAGTGCTTAACAACTCATAACACTGATCCTATTTACTATGTGTCAATTCGTCACCCTTGGCTGAATAAGGAAAATATGCCATGTAGAAACTGATAGCCTCTTTGCCTAAATTACACATGCTTGTATATAACCATTTATATTTTCAGCAGGGAGTGGCAAAATTTATGCCGTGTATTACCTATTGTGTCTAATTCAGATCCTAGCAATTTGAGGACTGTTTATAGTTTCATTTAAATGAACATTACCCAATGTAGGAAATCAGGCTAGCTTATCCTCCCTTAGTACTTAGTGCCTTAATGTAGTAGATGAAGATGAGGAAACTTTGGTTCTACCCTCATTTATACTTTATTTTTTTGTTAAAATATAATTTGTACTTTATATTTTTTCTTCTAGTTTTACTGAAAAATAACTGATACACAGCTCCGTATAAGTTTAAAGCATTTAGTATAATGATTTGACTTACATACATCAATGAAATGATTACCATAATAAGTTTAGTGACCATTCATCCGGTAGTATAGATACAAATTCATTGACCTACAACACTGTTTTGGTTATTAGTGCACAACATAGTGATTTGGTGTTTTTATACATTTCGAAATGATCACCATGGTAAGTCTGATTACCATTTGTCACCATACAGTGATGTTACATAATTATTGGCTATATTTCCCACACTGCATGTTTCATACTAGTGACTTATTTATTTTGTAGATGGAAGCTTGTACCTTTTAATCTTATCTTAGTTTATCTCATTACCCTATGCCCCTCTCCTCTAGCAACCACTTGTTCCCTGTATCTAGGACTCTGTTTTGGTTTGTTATTTTTATTTGTTTTGTTTTTCAGATTCCACATATAAGTGAAATTGTATGGTACATGTCTTTCTGTTACTTAGTTAACATAAAATTCTCTCGGTCCATTCATGTTGTGGCAAATGGCAGGATTTCATTCATTTTTAACCCTGAGTAATATTACATTTTGTATATATTATATACCCATTTTATATATATATAATATACTATAATTACATTATTACATTGCATATATTATTAAAAATTACATATTACATTGTGTATATATCATATATTATACTATATATAATATAATATGATGCAATATATTATATAACTATAATTGCTTTACATTATAACATTGTGTATATTATTTCACATTACATATTGCATTGTGTATATTATTACCTTGTGTATAATATTACATGGCATTTATATACTATACTATGCTATATTTCAGAGAAGGCAATGGCACTCCACTCCAGTACTCTTGCCTGGAAAATCCCATGGAAGGAGGAGCCTGGTAGGCTGCAGTCCATGGGGTCGCTAAGAATTGGACACGACTGAGTGACTTCACTTTCACTTTTCACTTTCATGCATTGGAGAAGGAAATGGCAACCCACTCCAGTATTCTTGCCTGAAGAATCCCAGGGATGGGGGAGCCTGGTGGGCTGCCGTCTATGGGGTCACACAGAATCGGACACAACTGAAGTGACTTAGCAGCAGCAGCAGCAGCATACTATATATAATATAATAGGATATAATATAATATAATTAGGGCTTCCCTCATAGCTCACTTGTTAAAGAATCTGCCTGCAATGCAGGAGACCCTGGTTCGATTCCTGGTTGAGGAAGATCTGCTGCAGACGGGATAGGCTACCCACTCCAGTATTCTTGGGCTTCCCTTGTGGCTCAGCTGTTAAAGCATCTGCCTGCAATGCAGAAGACCTGGGTTCAATCCCTGGGTTGGGAAGATCCCCTGGAGAAGAGAAAGGCTACCCACTCCAGTATTCTGGCCTGGAGAATTCCATGGACTATACAGTCCATGGGATTGCAAAGAGTCGGACATGACTGAGTGACTTTCACTCACTGTATATAATAAATCTTTTTATCCATTAATTTGATGATGGGCGCTTAGTTTGCTTCCATATTTTGACTATTGAAAAGCTGCAATGAAAATAAGGGCATCTATATCTTTTAAAATTAACATTTTTATTTTCTTAGTATAAATACTCAGGAGTGAGACTCCTGGAAAAATATGTTGCATATATGTAAACTAACAATGAACTATCAGAAAGTGACATTAAGAAAATAATGTCATTTACAATCACATGTGAAAGAATAAAATATTTAGGAACTTTAAGGGGGTAAAAGAATTGTACCTGGAAACTATATGACACAAGTGAAAAAAAGTGACGATGAAACAAACAAATGGAAACATAAACTCTACTTATGGATTGGAATAATTCATATTGTGAAAATGATCATAACCTCAAGGCTATCTGAAGATTCTATATTCAGTTCACTTCAGTTCAGTTGCTAATTGTGTCTGACTCCTTGCGACCCCATGGACTGCAGCACACCAGGCTTCCCTGACCATCACCAACTCCCAGATCTTACTCAAACTCATGTCCATCGAGTTGGTGATGCCATCAAACCATCTCATCCCCTGTTATCCCTTTCTCTTCCCACCTGCCATCTTTCTCAGCATCAGGGTCTTTTCCAATGAGTCAGTTCGTCACATCAGATGGTCAAAGTATTGGAGTTTCACCCTTCAGCATCAGTCCTTCCAATGAATATTCAGGACTGATTTCCTTTAGGATGGACTGATTGGATCTCCTTGCAGTCCAAGGGACTCTCAGGAGTCTTCTCCATCACCACAGTTCAAAAGCATCAATTCTTCAGTGCTCAGCTTTCTTTATAGTCCAACTCTCACATCCATACATGACTACTGGAAAAACCATAGCTTTGACTAGAGGGACCTTTGTTGGCAAAGTAATGTCTCTGCTTTTTAATATGCTGTCTAGGTTGGTCATAGATTTTCTTCCAAGGAGCAAGCCTCTTTTAATTTCATGGCTGCAGTCACCATCTGCAGTGATTTTGGAGCCCCCAAAAATAAGTCTGTCAGTTTCCATTGTTTCCCCATCTATTTGCCATGATGTGATGGGACCAGATGCCATCATCTTAGTTTCTGAATGTTGAGCTGTAAGCCAACTTTTTCACTCTCCTTTTTCACTTTCATCAAGAGACTCTTTAGTTTCTGTTTACTTTCTGCCATAAGGGTGGGTTCATCTGCATATCTGAGGTGATTGATATTTGTCACAGCAATCTTTATTCCAGTTTTATTTCTTCCAGCCCAGCATTTCGCATGATGTACTCTGCATATAAGTGAAATAAGAAGGGTGACAATATATAGCCTTGACGTACTCCTTTCCCAATTTGGAAACAGGCTGCTATTTTCCATGTTTGTTTCTAACTGTTGCTTGCTGACCTGCATAAAGATTTCTCAGGAGGCAGGTCAGGTGGTCTGGTATTCCCATCTCTGGAAGAATTTTCCACAGTTTTTTGTGATCCACACAGTCAAAGACTTTGGTATAGTCTATAAAGCAAAAGTAGATGTTTTTTCTGGAACTCTCTGCTTTTTGGATGATCCAGCTGTTGTTGGCAATTCGATCTCTGGTTCCTCTGCTGTTTCTAAATCCAGCTTGAACATCTTGAAGAATTATGGACAGAGGTTCATGACATTGGACAAGAGACAGTGATCAAGATCATCCCCAAGAAAAAGATATGCAAAAAGGCAAAATGGTTGTCTGAGGAGGCCTTACGAATAGCTGAGAAAAGAAGAGAAGTGAAAGACAAAGAAGAAAATGAAAGTATACACATTTGAATGCAGAGTTCCAAAGAATAGCAAGGAGAGATAAGAAAGCCTTCCTCAGGGATCAATGCAAAGAAATAGAGAAAAAAAGTAGAATGGGAAAGACTAGAGATCTCTTTAAGAAAATTAGAGATGCCAAGGGAACATTTCATGCGAAGATGGGCACAATAAAGGACAGAAATGATATGGCCCTGACAGAAGCAGAAGATATTAAGAAGAAGTGGCAGGAATACATAGCAGAACTATACAAAAAAGATCTTCATGACCCAGATAACCACAATCGTGTGATTACTCACCTAGAGCCAGACATCCTGGAATGTGAAATTAAGTAGGTCTTAGGAAGCATCACTATGAACAAAGCTAGTGGAGATGATGGAATTCCATTTGAGCTGTTCAAAATCCTAAAAGATGATGCTGTGATAGTGCTGCACTCAATATTCCAGCAAATTTGGAAAACTCAGCAGTGGCCTCAGAACTGGAAAAGGTCAGTTTTCACTCCAATCCCAAAGTAAGGCAATGCCAAAGAATGTTCAAACTATCTTACAGTTGCACTCATCTCACACACTAGCAAAGTAATGCCCAAATTTTCCACACTGGGCTTCAGCAATACATAAACCGCGAACTTCCAGATTCAATGTAGCCCCTATCTAAATGCCCAATGGCATTTTTTATAGAACTAGAACAAATAATTTTAAAAATAATATGAAAACACAAAAAATACCAGATAGCCATAACAGTTTTGAAGAAGAACAACAACACCGGAAGTACCATACTCTCTCTCTGGTTTCAAACTGTAAAATAAAGTTACGGTAATTAAAGCAGTATGGTACTGGCCCCAGGCTACACTCTTAGCTTCTTGCATAACAACTCTGGGACTTGTTTTTCCAGTATTTAAAACAAAGGACCAAGTAAATAATTATTAAAAATTATATGATTCTATAAACATCAATTACTTTTGGGGCATAGTGCAGGGGAGGAGGACCAGGAAAGATCTAATTTGAAATTAAGTTCAAGAGAAATTTACAATTCAAAATTTAACCACCGATCAAATGAAAATTATTTTGGAACCCAATATTAAATTATGCTTTTAAAATTTCTTTTTAAGAGAAAGTGTAGTATTATCCCATGATGAGAAGTCTTAGAAACACTATTAATAATTGCAATACCATTGAAAAATTGGCTCTCTTCCTGTGCCTTAGGTGCCTCTTCAGAGGCTTGTTGATATCATCAAAGTTTGCACTTGCACTCTTTTTAGTGTAACAATCTAGCACACTAGAATACTTCCATATATAATTTAATAGCTCTTTAACAGAAAAGCATAACTTATCTCACTCAATTTTAATGGTCTTCTAATACCTATATTTAAATAGTTATTTCATTATTTAAATTAGAAAAATAAATGTCTGCACCCAAGGGCAGACAAGACTTCTCCAAAGAGTCTCCTTTATTATGGTCATGAACAAAAGGAAAATCTTTCCTAAGATACCTAGGGGAGATTTTTTGTAGGCAATATATGGGTTCAGATCATGGATTTGAAGATCTGTTCCCCAACCTGAATGGCAGTCTCTAAAGATGAAATGAACTATGTTTGCTTAGTGCTTTTGCTCTTGAGAGACACACAGTCCAACTTGAAGATGGTTGTGGTTTCATACGTTTTCTTACTCAGAATAGGTAAAGTTTATTTTGTGATTTGGTTTTCCCTGGTGTCTTAGTGGTAAAGAATCCACCTGCCAATGCTGGAGATGTGGGTTCAATCCCTGGATCCAGAAGATTCTGTGGAGAAGGAATGGCAACCCACTCCAGGATCCTGTCTGGGAAATCCCATGGACAGAGGAGCCTGGCAGGCTACAATCCATGGGTTCACAGAAGAGTTAAGCATGCATTAGTGACTAAACAACCCCAACATTTTGTGCTTTTAAACCTGCGTTAATAGGTTTATCATGAACTTAAGGGCTTGTGAGTCAGGAGGGTCCAGGTTAAATCCATTCTCTGTAACTTATGGGCCATGTACTTGACCTCTTTGAATATGTTTCCTTATCTGTAACATACAAAAACTACCTATCTTCAAAGGCTTATGTAATGCATTAAATTCTTTCCATAACATCTGGAAAGCACTGAGCAGTTGATTAAGTGAGCAATTTTTGTTATAATTGAGGAAAAGATAGAACTTAGAACCCCTCTTGGGCAGAAGTAGGAAAAAAACCCCCAAAACACAGCAGTCCTGCTTTTGCTGAATTTCCTTTGCCTTTGCCATTTAAGATTAGCTCTTTCTCCTTCAGATAATTGTTTCTCTTAATATAACATTATTCTTTCACTTTAATCCTCTTTTTAAACTCTCCTATGTCTTGTCCAGTGACATTAAAAAAAAAGAAAAAATTTACTGTGTGGTATCACAGTTTAAGGCAAAAGGCAAAATCTTTGATGTCAGACAGATTAAATTTTAATGTCAGCACTAACTCACTAATCACATTAATTTGGGCAGGTTGTACAGTCTCTGTGTCTCATGTCCCTTATCTGTAAAATGAGATTGTTGTATTTATTGTGATTTTAAGTTTGTTAAATTTATAGCAAGTCATGGTTTGGTAAGAAGACCTGCAAATACAGAGCTGTTGGCATACCAGCGTTTCCTTGGTGGTGGTATGTAGACATTTGAGCATCTGCAGCCTCTTTCCCAATGTCGTAATTCTTATTTTCCTTCTTCTCCCAGAAGACTTGCCTCTCTTCTTCTGACTCTGAGCTCCTCCTAGGGTACGCACCTCTCTCCATTTTTCTATAGATATGATTTAGGATCTTGATAATTTAGACTTGAAAAGCAAAATCTAGGAAAAGAATATTGTTTTCATACAACTCTTCTTTGGGACTTTTCTTACAAATTTGGACAAATTGAGGCAAAAAAAAAATGATAACCATGTTAGGTGAAGAGAAAAACATGTAAATTATTTTAGAACAAAATATAAATATCACAATAAATTTCCTGACATGTATGTTGCTACATTTGGATTATATTACAATCTCAGGCAATGTTAGCTTTCTTTTTCCTGTTTCCCTTTTTTTTTTTTCGTTTTCCTCAAATCTGATGTATTGATTAATTTAAAGGATAAAGGCTATCACTGACCAAGTAGAACAGCAATTTGAGGTGTTAAGGTGATAGTAAGAAATTCCTTCCCTCTGTCCCCATTGTCACTGCTCCAACTTCGCTTCCTGACCTTTCTACATGCAGTGCCTCAGTGTAATGAGAAGGCTGATTTTTAAATGTATCCTAATAGCTTTTAATCTTCACCCCTCCCTCTTCCCGTTTGCCAGATCAGCTAATTACCCACAACTGGACCAGATGGTAAGAAAGCCTAGGTGTCTAGTCTCTTTTCCTTGGCTCTCATGAACCATTTCGAATGAGGTTAAGAGGTTTGCTCTGCTCTTCCAAAATTCCATCATTATGTAAGTTCTAAACCTTCTTAAACTCTCCTGATGTATGTGTGACATTCAGTCTAAACATCAGAACCAAAGTTTGAGTGAGAGTCCAACTGCCTCTGCAAGTGACCATAACACTTAGCAAGATGATACAATTTAAATATATATATATAAAACCAAGTCATTGACTTTAAATTTTAAAAGTCTTTGAAATTTAAAGCACACAATGGTTATGTATCTAAAATAAGCTTTTTTGTGTGCCCAGTGTTGTTTGACTGTAAGGTTCAGCATCTTGGCAACTTTTAGAATGTATTGACTATGAAAGTAGTAGCTGTATAAATATGAGTTTTCAACCCCAATTAAAATTCCAGTAAGCAAATGGAATGAAGAGTTTTAGGAATAAAAATCACTATGCATGCTCAGTCCTAGAGGTAAAATCCCAGGGTCTTCTGTGGAGGCATAAAATGACGTCTGCCTCACTTTCCTAGCTATAACTCAAGGAACCTGAAATCTTCTTAAGGGATGTCTCACCCAGCATGGCACTAGAAGGGATGCCACCTGACCCTCAACTCCTGTATAGTATAGAAAAAAAAGGTGGCCCAGGAAGAAGGATGAAAGGTGAATGGGCAATGAAAGCTGAGAAAGTTGAAAGCCTGAGAAATCTGGGAGGAGGCCAAGGAAGGTGTAGGGCAAACCTGAGTAGAGGCCATATCTGAGGCCTTGGCTACCAGAGAGGTGGGCAGTGCCTGTTTCCTGAAGACCCGACAGGACTCATAGATCTAATTACATACCACCTTCCCACTTGCAAAGTCCAATAGACAACCCTGAGTTTAATAGTACTAATCTTTCTCCTGTATTAATCTACTTGTACCACAATAATGGTCTAATAGCATTAAGCCCTAAATATTGGTGGCTTACAACAATAAATAATTATTTTTTTTTACCCATGGATCTTCAGGTCCACTGTGGTTGCTCTGTTCCAGGCTGTGAGTCAGGTTTAGGTTTGCTCTGCATGTTTTCTCAGTGTGAGAACTAAGCTGCAGAGAGAGATCCTAAGGAGCATCTGTCTTCATGGTAGAGGCCAAAGTACAAACAAGATAAAAGAAATGTGCAAAGCCTCCATGTCAGATACCACATGGTCACTTCTGTCAGTGTTCCATTGGAGACGAGAAGAATCATAGCTTTAAAAATGGCTTTTAAAAAAATCCATCATAAAAAATGTTCAGATGTTTATAGCATAAAATCTGGGACACACAGGAAAAGGTCATAGTCCACTGATGATACTTTGATGTATGCATTATGTAGCAGGTAAGATTGTATTGCATACATAGTTTTGCTTCTCTTTTTTTAGACTTTCAGTTGTAAAGTATTACAAAAATTATATAAAAATTATTTCGAGAACTGAATAATATTCCATAGTATATGTGAACTATAGTTTTCTCTCTTGTTTTGGTAGGGGGGATTTCTAGTCTGCATTTAAAAAAAAATTATTGGAGTATAGTTGATTTACAATACTGTGTTAATTTCAGATGTAGAGCGAAGTGGATCAGTAATATATACACATATATCGACTCAGTTTTAACTCTCTTTCCCCATATATCAACTATAAATTTCTTAACTATATTCCTCCTAAAGGGTATTAAAACTGCTTCCAATTATTTAATCATATTTTTCTGGAATAAGCATTTTTATGTATGAAACTATAAATTATAATTTTGGAATAAAATTAAAGAACTAGTTTCAAATCACAAGGCATTTGACAGTCATTCCATTAATATGAATACCATGAAATTACTGATATTTGATAACACTGACTTTAAAAATAGCAATTTCATAATTAAACAAACTGAATGAATACATGTATCAATAAATCAAAAATAAAATCTAATTCATAATATTACACCTTAATTTATTCTCTTTAATTAAAAAAATTTTCTTAAACATATATGTTATAAATTGAAGTCAATTTCTTATTTCTGTTTTCTGTTTTGTTTAATTACTTATATTCAACCAAAGGTTTTCTTTAATCAAGTATTATTATACGTAAGCATTATATCACCTACCTTATTTTGCCAGGAGTTGGCAGGAGTGAATGAGCTTTAGAAACATAACCAATTTGTAACACTGAAGAAATTTGATACTTAATATTAATAAAATAAGGCTTTTTTAAAATATTAAGATGTGGGGTGAATTTTTTTAAAGATCACATGGCCATAATAGAGATGGAATGCTAATGTGTCTTTTAACTATGTATAATTTCTGTGCCTTATGTTTACTAAGCTGTTTATTCTTAATTCTTTGTAGTATATAAACTATACACACAGATTCTTATTTCATTATGTAAAATTTATTTTTATTCCATTGCTTTAGTATATATTACTAATGGAGTAGAAAGATGAAAAAACATGCAATTTATAACATATTATCAAAATAAGTTTTAACATAAATAGAGGAAAACACAAATTTCACTTATATGTTAAGAAATAGCTTAATAGGTTAACATAATTATATTATTGTTAGAATATATCTCTTGATAAACTAACTAATAAAAGTTGATTATTCAGCTACTCTTGTTTATTTATGTGCCATGTATTATTTATTCATTGAAAACAGTTTTACAGGAAGACAATTTGCTTAACATGTATTTTATATTATAGATTTAGTAGATTGAAGGGATGGAGCCAAAGCAAAAACACCACCCAGTGGTGGATGTGACCGGTGATAGAAGTAAGGTCCCGTGCTGTAAAGAGCAATATTGCATAGGAACCTGGAAACGTTAGGTCCATGAATCAAGGCAAATTGGAAGTGGTCAAACAGGAGATGGCAAGAGTTAACGTTGACATTCTAGGAATCAGCGAACTAAGATGGACTGCTGCTGCTGCTGCTAAGTCGCTTCAGTCGTGTCCGACTCTGTGCAACCCCATAGATGGCAGCCCACCAGGCTCCTCCATCCCTGGGATTCTCCGGGCAAGAACACTGGAGTGGGTTGCCATTTCCTTCTCCAATGCATGAAAGTGGAAAGTGAAAGTGAAGTCGCTCAGTCATGTCCAACTCTTTAGCGATCCCATGGACTGCAGCCTACCAGACTCCTCCATCCATGGGATTTTCCAGGCAAGAGGACTGGAGTGGGGTGCCATTGCCTTCTCCAAGATGGACTGGAATGGGTGAATTTAACTCAGATGACCATTATGTTTACTACTGTGGGCAAGAATCCATTAGAAGAAATGGAGTAGCCATCATAGTCAACAAAAAAGTCCAAAATGCAGCATTTGGATGCAGTCTCAAAAACAACAGAATGATCTCTGTTCATTTCCAAGGCAAACCATTCAACATCACGGTAATCCAAGTCTATGCCCTGACCAGTAATGCTGAAGTTGAACGGTTCTATGAAGTCCTACAAGACCTTTTAGAACTAACAACCATTAGTTGTTTCATTACAGGGGACTAGAATGCAAAAGTAGGAAGTCAAGAAACACCTGGAATAACAGGTAAATTTGGCCTTGGAGTACAGAATGAAGCAGGACAAAGGCTAATAGAGTTTTGCCAAGAGAACGCACTGGTCATAGCAAACACCCTCTTCCAACAACACAAGAGAAGACTCTACACATGGACATCACCAGATGGTCAACACCGAGATCAGATTGATTATATTCTTTGCAGCCAAAGATGGAGAAGCTCTATACAGTCAGCAAAAACAAGACTGGGAGAGAACTGTGGCTCAGATCATGAACTCCTTATTGCCAAATTAAGACTGAAATTGAGGAAAGTAGGGAAAACCACTAGACCATTCAGGTATGACCTAAATCAAATGCCTTATGATTATACGGTGGAAGTGACAAATAAATTTAAGGGACTAGATCTGATAGACAGAGTGCCTGATGAACTATGGATGGAGGTTCGTAACATTGTACAGGAGACAGGAATCAAGACCATCCCCATGGAAAAGAAATGCAAAAAAGCGACGTGGCTGTCTGAGGAGGCCTTACAAAGAGCTGTGAAAAGAAGAGAAGAGAAAAGCAAAGGAGAAAAGGAAAGATATTCCTGTTTGAATACAGAGTTTCGAAGAATAGGAAGGAGAGATAATAAAGCCTTCCTCAGTGATCAATACAAAGAAATAGAGGAAAACAATAGAATGGGAAAGACTAGAGATCTCTTCAGGAAAATTAGAGATACCAAGGGAACATTTCATGCAAAGATGGGCTCAATAAAGGACAGAAATGGTATGGACCTAACAGAAGCAGAAGATATTAAGAAGAGGTGACAAGAATATACAGAAGAACTGTTCAAAAAAGATCTTCACTACCCAGATAATCACAATGGTGTGATCATGCACACTCACCTAGAGCCAGACATCCTGGAATATGAAGTTAAGTGGGCCTTAGGAAGCATCACTATGAACAAAGCTAGTGGAGGTGATGAAATTCCAGTTGAGCTATTTAAAATCCTAAAAGATGATGCTATGAAAGTGCTGCACTCGATATGTGAGCAAATTTGGAAAACTCAGCAGTGGCCACAGGACTGGAAAAGATTAGTTTTCATCCAAATCCCAAAGAAAGGCAATGCCAAAGAATGCTCAAACTACCGCACAATTGCACTCATTTCACACGCTAGTAAAGTAATGCTCAAAATTCTCCAAGCCAGGCTTCAGCAATACGTGAACTCTGAAATTCCAGATGTTCTAAATGGATTTAGAAAAGTAAGAGGAACCAGAGCTCAAATTGCCAACATCTGCTGGATCATCAAAAAAGCAAGAGAGTTCCAGAAAAACATCTATTTCTGTTTTATTGACTATGCCAAAGCCTTTGACTGTGTGGATAACTATAAACTGTGGAATATTCTGACAGAGATGGGAATACCAGGCCACCTGACCTGTCTCTTGAGAAACCTGTATGCAGGTCAGGAAGCAACAGTTAGAACTGGACATGGAATAGCAGATTGGTTCCAAATAGGAAAAGGAGTACATCAAGGCTGTATATTGTCACCCTGCTTGTTTAGCTTATATGCAGAGTACATCATGAGAAACGCTGGGCTGGAAGAAGCATAAGCTGGAATCAAGATTGCCGGGAGAAACATCAATAATCTCAGATATGCAGATGATACCACCCTCTTGGCAGAAAGTAGGAACTAAAAAGCCTCTTGATGAAAGTGAAAGAGGTGAGTGAAAAAGTTGGCTTTAAACTCAACATTCAGAAAACTAAGACCATGGCATCTGGTCCCATCACTTCATGGGAAATAGATGGGGAAACAGTGGAAACAGTGCAGGCTTTATTTTTTTTTTTTGGACTCCAAAATCACTGCAGATGGTGATTGCAGCCACGAACTTAAAAGATGCTTACTCCTTGGAAGGAAAGTTATGACCAACTGAGATAGCATATTAAAAAGCAGAGACATTACTTTGCCAACAAGGGTCCATCTAGTCAAGGCCATGGTTTTTCCAGTAGTCATGTATGGATGTGAGAGTTGGACTATAAAGAAAGCTGAGCACAGAGGAATTGATGCTTTTGAACTGTGATGTTAGAGAAGACTCTTGAGAGTCCCTTGGACTACACGGAGATCCAACCAGTCCATCCTAAAGGAAATCAGTTCTGAATATTCATTGGAAGTACTGATGTTGAAACTGAAACTCCAATATTTTGGCCACCTCATGCCAAGAGTTGACTCGTTGGAAAAGACCCTAATGCTGGGAAGGATTGGGGGCAGGAGGAGAAGGGGATGACAGAGGATGAGATGGCTGGATGGCATAACCATGAACATGAGTTTGTGTAAACTCTGGGAGTTGGTGATGGACAGGGAGGCCTGACGTGCTGCGATTCATGGGGTCGGAAAGAGTTGGACACGACTGAGCTTATGAACTGAACTGAACTGAGATTTGTTGGTAACGGATAAATGTAGCTTGCTCTGTCCCTGGTGGCTCAGATAGTAAAGAATCTGCCTGCAATGCAAGAGACGTGGGTTTGATCCCTGGGTCGGGAAGATCACCTGGAGGTGTGCGTGCAACCCATTTTAGTATTCTTGCCTGTGGAATCCCATGGACAGAGGAGTTTGGTGGGCTATAGTCCATGGGGTCACAGAGTTGGACACGACTTGAGTGACTATACTTTCACTGTTAAATTAAGAGGAATTCTAAGGTAGAAAACTCTTTCAAGGGCTAAATAAATATCTATGGACAATAAAAGTACAATAAATTCAGAGATATCACTTAATTTGACTTCTCGCATGGCGATATTTGGTGAAGGAGAATCTTTACCAAAGCATAAATATATAAGAAGGATTTGAATAGTTTTATAGTCAGACATACAATTTAAAATAATAAACTGCTCTATCATCACCATTACCAATATTTATATAGGACTTTATAGCTTTTAAAATAATGCCTCATCTAATTTTTCCTATGGTCCCAGAAGTACAGTGAAACTTTCCACACATTAGAGATTTAGAAAAAAAAAGGGACCTCAGATATCCTTTAGTCCAATAGCCTAATTTCACTGCTGAGTAAACCAAATGTCAATGAAGTGACAGTCTGTGCTTATGATTGTGAGAGGATTACACTTACTGATAAATCTTCTGAACTGCTTCTCATAGCTTATCTCAGCAGTGGGGCCGTGTCATAGAGAAGTGGAAATGCCAGCAGAGTTCAAGATAAAATACAGAACATCCGTTAAAATTGAATTTCAGGTTAACAATGCTTTTTTTGTATTATAAATACATTTCTTTTAAGATTTTGGAGATACAGGTTTACCTTTTTTTTTTTTATTGCCCTTTGCTTTATTGTGCTTCACAGCTATTGTGTTTTTTACGAATTGAAAATTTGTATCAATCTTAAGTCTATCGGTGCCAGTTTTTCAACAATATTTACTCACCTTATGTCTCTGAGTCACATTTTGAAACTTCTCATAGTATTTCAGGTCTTTTCCTTATTAGCATGATTGTTATGGTGATCTGTGATCATTGATGTTACTGTTGGGGCATGTTTTGGGGCACCACAAACCATGCCCATAATACAGTGAACTTAATCCATAAATCATATGTGTGGTCTGACTGGTCCACTCACTAGCTATTCTCTCACCTTTCTTGCTCTCCTTGGGCTCTCCTATTCCCTGAGACACAACAGTATTTAAATCAGGCCAATTAATAATCCTACAGTGGTCTGTAAATATTCAAGTGAAAGGAATAATTGCAGGTCTCTCATTTTAAATCAAAAGCTGGACATGATTAAGCTTAATGAGGAAGGCATGTTGAAAGGCAAGATAGTCAAAACTAGGCCTCTTGTGCTGAATAGTTAGGCAAGTTGTGAATGCAGAGGACAAGGTATTGAAGGAAATTAAAAGTGCTACTCCAGTGGACACGTGAACAACAAGAAAGCAAAAGAGCATTATTAATAATATGGAGGAAGTTTCAGTGGTCTGGTCTAATAGAAGATCAAACCAGTAACAACATTCCCTTAAAGTCTTAAATTGAGGAGAGTTAGCAAGGCACTAACTCTCTTCAGTTCTGCAAAGGAGGAAAGAAGTGAAGAAGTTGCAGGAAAAGATTTGAAGCCATAAGAGGCTGGTTCAGATTTAAAGAAAGAAGCTATCAGTATAACATCAAAGTTCAAGGTGAAACAGCAAGTGCTGGTGTAAAAGCTACAGGAAAGTATCCAGAGGATCTGGCTAAGATGATTAATTATGGTGGCTACACTAAACAACTGGCAACCCACTCCAGTATTCGTGCCTGGAAAATACTATGGACAGAGGAGCCCAGTGGGCAGCAACAGTCCATGGGGTCTCAAAGAGTCAGGCATGACTGACCACACAGACACTAAACAACAGATTTCCAGTGCAGGTGAAACAGGCTTCTACTGGAAGTAAATGCCGTCTAGGATTTTCGTAGCTAGCGAAGAGAGGTCAATGCCGGGCTTCAAAAGACAAGCTGACTCTCTTATAAGGGGCTAATGCAGCTGGTGACTTGAAGTTTAAGCCAGTGCTCATTTACCATTTTGAAAATCTTAGGGCCCTTAAGCATTATGCCAAATCTATTCTGCTTGCGCTCTCTAAATGGAATGACAGAGCCTGGATGACAGCTCATCTGTTTACCACATGGTTTGCTGAATATTTTAAGCCCACAGTTGAGACTTACTGCTCAAAAGAGAAGATTCCTTTCCAAATGTTACTCCACATTCATAATGCGCCTGGTCACCCAAGAACTTTGATGGAGATTTAACAGTGTTTTTATGATTTGCCAACACAACATCCATTCTGCAGTCCATGACTCAGGGGGTAATTTTGACTTTCAAGTCTTACTGTTTGCGGCTAGAGCTGCCATAACTACTGACTCCTCTGATGGATCTGGGCAAAGTAAATTAAAAATTTTCTGAAAGGGCCACTATTCTAGATGCCATTAAAAACATTTTTATTGATAATTCATGGGAAAAGGTCAAAATGATAAAAAATTAGCAGCGGTTTGGAAGCACTTGGTTCCAGCTGTCATAGGTAGCTTTGAGAGATTCACTACTTCAGTGGATGAGGTAACTGCCAGTGTGGTGTGCCATAGCGACAAACTGGTGAGGAGTTGCTTCTCATGGATGAGTAAAGAAAGCGGTTTCTTGAGATGGAATCTACTCCTAGTGAAGATTCTGTGAAGACTGTTGAAATGATCTTAAAGATTTAGTTGATAAAGCAGAAATAGGATTTGAGAAGATTGACTCCAGTTTTGAAAGAAGCTCTGTTGTAGGTAAAATGCTATTGAACAGCATTCCATACTACAGAGAATCATTTTGAAAAGGAAGAGTCACCCCAGTATGGCAAGCTTCATTGTTGTCTTATTTAAGAAATCCCTATAGCCACTCCAGCCATCAGCAACCACTGCCCCGATCAGTTAACAGCCATTAAAATCAAGACAAGACCCTCCACCAGTAGAAACATTAAAACTTGAAGGTTTAGTTGATAGCATTTTTAGCACTAAACTTTGTAATTAAGGTATTTGAATTGTTTTTCTCCTGACATATTTCTCTTGTACACTTAATAGACCACAATGTGGTGTAAACATAACTTTTATAAGCTCGGGGAAACCAGTGTGGCTTACCCTATTGCAATACTTGCTTTATTATGATGGTCTGGAAACAAACCTGCAGTATTTCCTAGGTGAGCCTGTGCTTACACTAAATTTTTTTTGCTTATTTAAAACTCAAAATTAACTGTGTGTCTTGCATTTTTATTTGCTGAATCTGATGACCCTAATAACTAATGTTCTCAATACAGTGTTGGAAAATAGTCTATACTTAATAAAATTGTTCCTGTTCCAAATATTCAAACAAAAGTCTGTTAAAATCTAGTGTCCAATCCTTTAGGTAACGAGCATTTAATAAAAGTAAAAACCCCTTTGCAGAAGGAATATCCTATTAATTTTTAGGTAGCACTTTTATTGTACAAAAATTAATAAAGAAACACAATTTCAGGCACTCTTGCTAAGACATCTAAACTTGGTAGTCAGAAATGGAATTAAAAATAAAGCACACAAGTGCTAATTTTTCCATTAAAAGCTCTGATGAAAGTGTGATGGGAAGTTACAGTTTATTTATTGTTTCCTATATCCCAGTCAAAAAAATCTCTTTGAGAAATGCGTTGCTCTTCTAATTTTAAGAGGAAATCAAGGTGCCTAGATATGAAGTAACTTGTTATTATCCACACGGTGTAGGAATTTGGTTTCCAAACAATCTGTGTGTTGCTCTTCTAATTTTAAGAGGAAATCAAGGTGCCTAGATATGAAGTAACTTGTCATTATCCACAAGGTGTAGGAATTTGGTTTCCAAACAATCTGTTTGAATTCAACAGCTCAAGGTCTTTCTACTGCTTTTACTGTTCCATAACAAAGGAGTGTGAAAGGGTTAGTTTTTCAACATTTATTCACTCACCCTTCCACACACCCATCCTCTGACATCCCCTTTGCTAACAGAATACTGTTGTGTTTTGTATTCAGTTATCCCTCAGGAAAGGCCCTTATCCTACACTCCAGGCTAGGTATTCAGGTAGTTTAAACAAATTGTAGTAATTTTTCATTTTCCGTGATTGGTAGAGGGAAATGCTCTGCACATTACTGTGTGTTAAAATCTCCTGGAGAGCTTGTTAAAGTGCAAATTATTGGTTCCTAGCCCTAGAATTTTTGATTTAATAGGGCTTCTGTGAGATTGGAAAAATTAATTTCTAACAAGTTCCTACTGTTGCTGATGGAGACACTTTGAGAATCTCTTTTTAGAGAAACTCTACAGTCTCGTGGCTAGTGAGATGAGTGAAAGGCTTCTGGGAAATGTTTAGTGTTTTCACTTTCTTAAAAGACAACACATTTGCTTACTATTTGAAATAATTTGTATTAGGCTCGTCTGTTACTTGCAGCCAAAGACATCCAAAATGATACAAAAGAATGAAAAGTTATTATCCCAGTATTATTTGTAAATTTAAGCTACTCTGTTGTACAGTTATAGGTTAGTAAATTAATGGATCCTGCTGTATTAGCATATATGTTCACAAAATATTTAATTTCTAATATGCTTTATTAGAGGTAGTCATTACATTAAGAGATTATCATAAAAATGCTTATTAAAGATATTAGTAGAAATAGTCAAAATAAATAGAATTCATGACTTTGTCACACCAAAAATTCTACTAGTAGGTTATGCAGTACATTGGACACATACTCTGAGATTTGTATCTCTAGACCTTTACTTTGTTTTGTGTGTGTTATTAAAGGATTTTCACACTAGATGTCACATATATTTTATTTAGTAGCTCAGCACTGCCATCCAAGGGTCTCCAGGTGTTTTTTTTGCAGGCATTGAAGATAGTTGTTCTGAAATTATTTTAATGAAAACATCCACTGTTATACAATGTTTTACATAACTCATTCCTAAAATACATTAAATATGGTGATGGCATTTGAAACAATCAAGAGCTCTTTTCATTCTTATGTGAATAACAACTGTTGTTGTTGTTCAGTTGCCCAGTCATGTCTGACTCTTTTCGACCCCATGGATTGCAGCATGCCAGGCCTCCCTGTCCCTCACTATCTCCTGGAGTTTGCCCAAGTTCATGTTCATTGCATCGGTGATGCTTTCTAGCCATCTCATCCTCCAATGCCCTCTTCTCCTTCTGCCTTCAATCTTTCCCAGCATCAGGGATTTTCCAGTGAGTCATCTGTTCACATCAGTTGACCAAAATACTGAAACTTCAACTTTAGCATTAGTCCTTCCAGTGAATATTTGGGTTGATCTCCCTTAAGACTGACTGGTTTGATCTCCTTGCTGCTCAAGGGGCTCTCAAGAGTCTTCTCCAGCACCACAATTCAAAGGCATCAATTCTTCAGCATTCTGCCTTCTTTATGGTGCAGCTCTCACAACCATATGTGACCACTGGTAAGACCATAGCTTTGACTATATGGACCTTTGTCAGCAGAGTAGTCTCTGCTTTTCAACACACTGTCTAGATTTGACATTGCTTTCCTTCCAAGAAGCAATCATCTTCTGATTTTATGGTTGCAGTCACAGTCTGCAGTGATTTTGGAGCCCAAGAAGAGAAAATCTGTCACTACTTCCCCCTTTTCCTCTTCTATTATGCCATGAATTAATGGGGCCAGATTCCATGATCTTGGTTTTTTTTTTAATGTTTAGTCTTAAGCTGGCTCTTTCACTCCCCTCCTCCACCCTCATCAAGAGGCTGTTTAGTTCCTCTTCACTTTCTGCCATTAGAGTTATATCATCCACATATCTGAGGTTGTTGATGTTTCTCCTGCCTGTCTTAATTCTATCTTGTAACTCATCCAGCCCAGCATTTCTCATGGTGTGCTCAGCATATAGGTTAAACAAACGGGGTGACAGCAGACAACCCTGTTGTATTCCTTTCTTGATCTTGAACCAATCAGTTGTTCTATAAGGGTTCAAACTGTTGCTTCTAGACCCATATACAGGTTTCTCAGGAGACAGGTAAGATGGTCTGGTATTCCCATCTCTCAAAGAGTTTTCCACAGTTTGTCATAATCCACACAGTCAAAGGCTTTAGCATAGTTGATGAAACAGAGATAGATATTTTTCTGAAATTTGCTTGCTTTCTCTACTCAAATAATTTAGTATTGTTAAGAAAATAATTTAATTATTATATCTAGAGAAGTCTTTGGCTAATGTTAACCACAATGATCTGAGAAAGTTAGATCACCTGAGTCTATTCCGTTCCTGAAACTGTTGAATCTTGTATATTTTTTTAAGTAGGAAAACAGTTTATTCTCAGTCCATCCCAAAACCTTAAGCAATTCCCCAAATATCACTAAGATATATTTAAACACATACATAACATCTGCCAAGGATTTATGCAGAATATAAAGTATGAAAAATACCTAATTACCTAATTATGTGTCATTTAACAAACTCTTTTAAGTGGGCCTATTTTGTGTGCGGTATGCAACAATACTGTGTAATGTTGAATATGAATTATTTTTTCTACATGGAAATAAATAAAATGTGATGTAAAAAATACATTTGCTAAAACAAGATGATCAATACAGATAAATCTTAGCAAATAAGCAATAATGCAGTTAAGATTAACTACTTCCTGGCTGAAGAATTGCTTGAGTGGCATTTGATGGCAGGAAAAAATACATCCTCATCCTTAATATGTAGGAAAGGTAGTTGTTGTTGTTGCTTAGTCAGTTGCTATGTCGTGTCCAACTTTTTTGCAACCCTGTGGACTATAGCCCACCAGGCTCATTAGTCCATGGGATTTTCCAGGCAAGAATACTGGAATGTGTTACCATTTCCTTCTCCCAGGGATCTTCCTGGACCAGAGATTGAACCCATGTCTCCTGCATTAGCAAGAGGATTCTTTACCACCTAGCCATCTGGGAAGCCCTGGAAAGATGATAGCACATCCTAATATTCAGTGTTTTTAGACAACATAAGCACAAGATGTGATGCTATCCAAAAATAGTTGAGATACAATTATTGGATACTAAACATTCTCTCCCTGGTCTCCCATGTAACTTGAGTGTTTTCCTGGTGCATGCACTCACATTCTCTGTAATGTCTTTTCAATTATGAAAGTGATTTTTCGGGATTACTCACTTTATGTCAGTCATCAGAATGAGCATCTGCATGATGGAATTTCACATAGCTTCAGATGCTTGTATTAGCTTCAACCTGTTGGAACACGCCTTGTATAAGTCCTTCTTCTGACTTAAAAGTGAAGTGACTGAATCTTGACATAAAAATTTTGATTAATAGAGCTAGCTGTTGGTACACTGATTTTGATATAATTTCATACATTTTAGAGGGGAAGAAGCCAACTCCTTTTTTATATTCTAAAGACAAATACCTTTGATCAAAGTTAACTTGTAAATTTGGAAGTAAGCATTCTGTTAGTCCCTGAATTGATGTTAACTCAAATGGAAGAATAGGCAGTTTGTGGTAATTTGAACTGATTGCATCAAAAGTTGATCTTTTTTTTTTTAAATGGTAATGAATTATACCTCTCAAACAGTTTGACTTAGTTTAGATTTGTAGAAGATGGCCTCTCAAAATGCCATGGAGTACATATAGCAAACTGTTCTTTGCTTCAAGACAGCTTTCCTGAGTCTACCTCTGGTTGATTTCCAGGAGGAGGGATGGGTTTTGCTGAGTCTCCAAGGCTGCTTCAGTTGAACTTCCTTTTGACTATCCACAGAATTTTCCACAGAAAGCTATGGGATTATTTGGCAGTGCTAAGAACTGACTGACTTCACTCCTATGAACTTAGGTTCTTTAAGGCTGTTCTTAAAATTAAAAGTAGGTATTGTCCTGGGTTTAGGAGACTAACAAGTATTGAGTAAACATAATACATTACAAAATTAACTAAGTGCAGTAATTCTGTAAAGTATACATTTTATCTTTTGGTTTCCCCAAATGAACTTTTAGGCCCACCCAATAGATTTTATACATGATAAAACTGGGAGTCAAATTTTTAAGCAAAGTCACATGACCAGTAAGCCTATGAATCAGATTGATTCCTTGCTTGACTCCAAAATGTATAAAAACCTTTTAGTGGATTCTAAGTTGCTTTTCAAAGCCTGCATTCAAAGCCTGAAATCCCTAGGATCTTCCTGAAAGAAAATCCAGTGTGATTCCTCTGGCCAACCATACGTCTTAGAGAAGGAACAGTTACAGCTTTAGAGGATACCTCCTAATTCACCTTCATGACATAAATGGAGCCATAATAAATAAATATGGAAGGAAATATAAAGCCAAAAATAAATATGGAAGGAAATTAAAACCTTTAAATGGCAATGATGGTGGCAAGGGAGAAAAAATACCAGGGAGAGTTTATATAATATATACATGGAATCATAAGAATAGAAATTTATGAAGTGATAGGATAACCTTGCATTTAAATTTCTCAGCTCTTAGCATCACTTTTGCTGTGTTGCCTCCCCAGTCTTCTAAGATTCTAGCAACATAAGATATACCATGGTGAATTGACTATGCATGTTCTGCTGTTCTATTAAAACCATGGATTTAAATGTGATTTTTAACCTCAGCTGGAAGAAACAGAATTCAACCTTTCTCATTTTTTGTATGAAGACTAAAGCTTAGAATGATGGCATGACCTAATTCAGACCATGTTTATAAGTCATCGTAGAGCAGCTTGAGACTCCCAGCCTCCTAACACTCAATCTAATTTTCTTTCTCAAAGACAAGTTTTTTGTTTTTATTTTTGTTTTTAATTTTTTTTTATTTCACTGAAGATTTAACATTCCAGAGTTCTACTAAGGAGATACAGAAACTTTTTACATCAAACTTCATAAGTTTTCATATCAAACTTCATTTCCACAAATGAGCCTTGACTCTTAATCTAATAAAGTCCCTTTTTTACTGCTGTGTGAAATATTACGTATATGACTACCTTACTTGAGAACTATTTCAAGTGGTTTTTTTTTTTTAAATTACATTTAATTTATCCTGTGGACTGCCTTAGATGTCTGTCGAGGGCCACTCTTACTGAAATTTCCTCTACATTTAAAACAAGTAATAAAATTATATTTGGTCAAAAAATGGAAAGATTTTATTAAGCTTTTGTGTGAGAATAGGCTTATGGCTACAATAAATACACATACTCAGCTTCTTGAGGGAAGTGCCCTTTGTAGAATTTGAAATGACTTATGGGTGTAGCTTATAAGCCTTGTGTCTTGTGAAGGCTGATGCTTACTTAGTTTATTGATGGCATTTTATTATGTTGATTAGAGGACACATTTAGCTGCTTCAAGTGTCCTGTGGTACTTTCTAAATTGGTATAAACTCTTTATTTTTCTTATGAATTCTCTTGTCATCATCCATCATTTTCACTACTGAAGCAGGCACAACATTTCCATGGCTTGATCTCATGCCTATGCATTTTAGTTTCGACATATTACTCTGGGCTAGAAATGTTTCATCTTTTTTAATGATCATTCTTATCTTCATTAGAATGACAGCACATATTGCTAAATGCTCTGCTAAATGCTCTGCAGAGCATTTAGCAATACATACGTGTGTATATGTATGTATATATATATATAAAATGATCCCAGGAGAGTCAGTGCAAAGGGGTCCTGTCTATTGGCCCCATTGATTCAAATAGTCTGATTTCATCCAATTTGTTACTGGTGATGGTGGAAATTTAATTTGTCAGTCTTCTCAGATAGAGGTTCCAGAGACTTACCATACTTTTCCTTAGAGTTTATCTCAAGGAGTTTTTTTGCCTACAAAAAAATCAAAGTGTGTTTTAATTAGAAAGGAAAAATCCCTGAGAGGTTTTAAAATATATCCATTGGACAGGGCCATAACTATTCATTTAGAGCCATATCAGTGCCTGAAACAGCAAATTTAGAGATTCTGATGCCTGGGACCTGATTTTTCTCCCTCCCTCACTACTTGTTTCTTTCTTTTTAAAATTCTTCTTTTTTTTTATCTCTTCTCCTTTTAGCCCTATTTCCTCGATACTTTCTCTCAGCTATGTGGTTTAAGCACAGCAGGTGTTATTGAAGTTCCTTTTAAACATAGGTCATCCTCTGTAAGTCATGAAGCACTTATCTTACACAGTAGAAAAGGTCTTTAAGAGGCAATTTCATGAATGTGTCTAGAACAACCATTAGAGGCACCTGAGATACCCTTTGCCAAAGGAGCTCTGGCAAGGATTTTTCTGCAGACTCTTTTGGTAATATCTGCAGATGTTGGATAACTTGAAGTATCATTAATTTGATAATTACTTAATGAACAGAGATTATACCCTTTGTCTAATAGAAGTCTCCATGGGCTCATTTATAAGATTTTTTTTTCCTGTTTAGTTTTCAGTGAAGATGGAGTATAGGATATCAGTTACCTTGCAGTTATATTTCAAATAGTTGGAAGAGTCACCAAACTTTAATTGAATTTTCATCTAAATAATTTTGAATTTCCTCTATAATTTCATCATAGGTTTATCTTTTTGAATTTTATTTTCTTCATGGCCTCTTCCTGGCTTTTCCCTCAAATTTTGCTGTTTGATGAGTTTCTGGGCTTTTGCAATATAAGTTGGGATGGAGTGAATGAATCAGCAGTCATTGTCTTAGTTAAGAAAAAGCTATATTTTAAGGAGACGAGGATAAAAAAAAGTTAAGCCAATCATGTGAGTGATGAAAAAGAAAATGTATTTATTAGGGCTAAGCTTTTCAGCATTGAGTTATGATTTATTAAGAGATGTAAGTGTGAATTCTAGCATTTTGGCTTACTGCTGTTCATAGAAGATGAAGTGTTTTCCAAAGATCATGGTTCTTAAATGCCAATAAAGACATATAATTCAGAAAGTAATAATTAAAGAGTAGACAGTGACTTAACAGTGAAGCAGTTAGACTTTGTCTTTCTCCTAAGAGAAAACTGTAAGTTTTAAACAGCGCCTTCTTGTATCACCCATAAAATAGATAATATAATGGATATTTCAGAGTAAGGCAAAATATGGCTATCCCCAGTAAGACAGTTTGGGAGGAGGGAGTTGGCAAAATAGCATTATGTGTTCCTAAACATTTATGTTGTTCAGTCCCTCAGTTCTGTCTGACTCTGTGACCCCATAGACTATAGCACGTCAGGCTTTCCTGTCCTTCACCATCTCCCAGAACTTGCTCAAACTCATGTGCATTGAGTAGGTGATGCCATCCAACTCTCTTGTCCTCTGTTGTCCCCTTCTCCTCTTGCCTTCAATCTTTTCTAATGAGTTGGCTCCTCACATCAGGTGGCCAAAGAATTGGAGCTAATGCTTCAGCATCAATCCTTCCAATGAATATTCAGGGTTGGTTTTCTTTAGGATTGACTGGTTTGATCTCTTTGCAGTCCAAGAGACTCTTAAGAGTCTTCTCCAGCACCACAATTCAAAAGCAGTAATTCTTCAGCACTCAGCCTTGTTTATGGTCCAACATTCATATCTATACATGACTACTGGGAAAACCATAGCTTTGACTATACAGACCTTTTTAACATGTTGTCTAGGTTTGTCATAGCTTTTTTCCAAGGAGCAAATGTCTTTTAATTTCATGGCTGCAGTCACCATGTGCAGTGATGTTGGAGCCCAAGAAAATAAAGTCTGTCACTGTTTCCATTGTTTCCCCATCTATTTGCCATGAAGTGATGGGACCAGATGCCATGATCTTCGTTTTTTGAGTGTTGAGTTTTAATCCAGCTTACTCTCCTCTTTCAATTTTATCAAGAGGCTCTTTAGTTTCTCTTCAATTTCTGCCATAAGGGTGGTGTCATCTGCATATCTGAGGTTATTGATATTTCTCCCACAATCTTGATTCCAGCTTGTGTTTCATCCAGCCTAGCATTTCGCATGATGTGCTCTGCATGTAAGTTAAATAAGCAAGGTGACAATATATAGCCTTGATGTACTCCTTTCCCAATTTGGAACCAGTCCATTGTTCCACGTCCAGTTCTAACTGTTGCCTCTTGATCTGTATACAGGTTTCACAGGAGGCAGGTAAAGTGCTCTGATATTCCCATCTCTTTAATAATTTTCCACAGTTTGTTGTGATCCTATACAGTCAAAGGCTTTAGCGTAGTCAATTAAGCAGTAGTAGATGTTTCTCTGGAAATTCTTTTGATCCAAGGGAGCATTTGTGACTTAACCATTAAAATGTATTGAATTATTTGACATGACTGTTTGCTCAAAACTATGAACCACTTTGACCTGTATTATTTTTTTCCTAAGATTTGAGGAGAGGCAGAGGAAATACTATAAATTCAATGGAAATAAAAATTGTGCATGTGATCTAAACCAAAATATTTTGTTTTGTAACCTAAAACTTCCAAGTTATCATTTTTCATATTCAACCTCACACTTATTATAATTGCACAAGAAATATAATATTAAGAGTAAATTTATAAATGTGATATAAAACTACTAAGAATTCCATCTTTAGTATTAAGGAACATTTTGGAAGTAATAAAGCCAAAGGATTGCTTGGAATTTCAACCTCTCAATTTTCAAGAAACCTGAAATCCAATGTAGTTTAAAAAAAGAAAATCTAGAAAGTATATTTTCTGGTCAGAACTCTGGAATAGTCTGATATCAGATGGAACATGTGTTAGAATTTGAAGGGAGCAATGGGAAAGTCCAAGGGTAAATTGAAGGGGTGGGGAAAAGTTCTACCAGTTACTCCTCTCAGTGACAGCTGTGGTGCCTGTCCTGAGTCCAGCTCAGTGTAAATAAAGGGAATGAGTTTCTGTGGAATTGCCACCAATGCACTGGAGCTAAAGAGAGAGAAGGAATATTGCTGTAAGGAATTTCTCCTGCTCCTCAAGACTTGGAGCTCTTTATCCACTTACTAAAACTCTTAACAATAAAATTTGTTTCTAAGCCTTGGACCACAGGGATTTTTATTTGGGTTAAAGGAATCCAAGCCAGCTGTCAGTACTAGTCAACCTAGACCAGTGGTTCTCAGATCTCTATGCATATTGAAAATATCACTTGGAAAGAATTAAAACCACAAATGCTTGGACTGTACTTGCAGATATTCTGATTTAATTAGTCTGGAGTGAGGCCCAAGTATTGATATTTTTAAAAGCTTTCCAAATATCAGAAAGAGTACTGGTTGTTGTCATGGCAGAGGAACGGACTAAACCTCCTGCCAATAACAATGGTTAAAGCCGGACAAAATGTAAAAGGCGAGCGTTTGAAGGCATTGTAGAACAACTAAAATAGGGACGATAAACTAAAAAAGGATCTGGTCCTTGAAAGAAGGGGAAAATACTAGGTAAGTTCAATAGCTACCAGACTCTTCCAGTGAGGACATCTCTCAAATCCTCTGGGTACAGATGAACCCTGTAGTAAGCAGCAGTCTCACTGGACTGAGAAAACAGAGAGCAATGTTGGAGTTTGTCAGGGACTGAAAACTGAGAAGAAAAATATCAGAGGGAGCCACAGAGAGGGTAATCTCAAAATCTGCATAAAATTTCTTTCAAGTAGTTAGGTAACTCCTACAGCATACATAGGATTACACTGTGAAGAACTCGGAAGAAAAGTAAGTCTTGGAGGATGAAGACCGGCACAAAGACTTTAGCAGCTTCTAGACATACGTAGATAGTTTGGAGTTCATGTCCTACCAAGTCAGAGGGACTTGGTAAAAACATTCAGGTTTTCTTTGAAACCTCAGAAGTACTATGCCTTAGAACAATGGGGGAAAAAATAAAGTGTACCAGTTCTCATTAAGCTTAATCCCCATCCTCAACAGCATCAAAGTGATGGGCGGCTACTCTTTCTTTTTGCCAAAGGAAAATTTATTTTTGAGGAAAGTAACTTCCTCTGGAGACTATAAATGTTTGTTTTTGTCTACAATGTCTAGCGTGCAATCAAAAGTTAAGGAGATATTTGATTCTGCTCAAGTTGGAGAAAAATGGATTGGGCTTTACCCTGTCACCTGAAACAACAAGAACATTTGAGTAACATATAAGAAGCAGCAGCACTCAAGACATTGTACACCTGTCAAAGGTCAGTCTTCCTGAGAGATAGGAAACCAATGAGATATACCCTCTGACTAAACAGTTCACTGCCTAGAGAAAGTTTCCAAGCCAAAGCACAGGGAAAACAGACCGAAATAAAGTGCAGTGGCTTTGTTAAATTGAGGAGACTTTAATATGATTCCAGGGAAGCCAGGTCAGCAAGACATCACAGAGCAGAGCATCAGATAGGAGAGAGATGCAAAGAGAAAGCTCATTTTCAGGTGATCCCCCAATATATACAGCAGAGTACTGATCAATGAATGTGTTGGGGGATACTTCTTGACTTTAGGATAAGAAATATTAAGGGCTTCCCAGGTGGTGCCAGTGGTAAAGAACCCACCTGCCAATGCAGGCGATGTAAGAGATAAGGGCTGGATCCCCGGGTTGGGAAGGTATCCTGGAGGAAGGTGTGGCAAATCACTCCAGTATTCTTGCCTGGAGAATTTCATGGGTAGAGGAGCCTGGTGGGCTATAGTCCATGGGGTCTCAAAGAGTTGGACATGACTGAAGCAACTATCCCTTTCACTTTTAAAAGTATGAGAAGAAAGAGTAGCTGAAGGTCTCACAGACCAAGAAAAGTGACTGTTCGTAACAAAACAGAAAGTCTCATAATGTGTGAAGGATTGTTTATGGTATCAAGATGGTATTGCTTCAGTCCTAGGGAAAATTAATTTAAAACTAAATGCTACTCTGGTCCTGCCTAAATAAGGAAAAATGCGAGATGCAAATATATTAAATTGTTTCAAAGTAACTACATTACCTCCCAGAACAAACTTCAAGCATAGTTGCAGGAATTTAAAAAACAAAAACGAGAAAAAAACCTGAAATGTAAACTTCAAAAAGCTATAGATTGAATGTGTTCTCCAAATTCATATGTTGCAACTTAACCACCAATGTGATGGCGTTGGGAGTTGGGACCTTTGGGAGGTGATTAGGCCCTGAGGACAAAGCGCTGTGATGGGATTAGTACCTTTATAAAGAGACCCCAAGAGCTCCTTCATCTGAGGTCATCTGGTATCATCTGAGGACATGGTGAGAAGATGCCCATCTATGAACCAGGAAGTGGATTCTCAACAGACATTAAGTTTATCAGTGCCTTGATGTTGGACTTTGCAGTCTCAAAAACTGTGAGAGATAGATATTAGTCGTTTAAGCCACAAGAAAGTGAAAGTGAAAGTGGTTCAGTCACGTCCAACTCTTTGCAACCCCATGACTGCCGTACGCCAGGCTACCCTGTCCATCACCAACTCCCAGAGCTCGCTCAAACTCATATCTATCAAGTCGGTGATGCCATCCACCACCTCATCCTCTGTTGTCCCCTTCTTCTCCTGCCTTCAATCTTTCCCAGCATCAGGGGCTTTTGAAATGAGTCAGTTCTTCACATCAGGTGGCCAAAGTATTGGAGCTTCAGCTTCAGCATCAGTCCTTCCAATGAATATTCAGGACTGATTTAGGATGGACTGGTTGGATCTCTTTGCAGTCAAAGGGATGCTCAAGAGTCTTCTCCAACACCACAGTTCAAAAGCATCAATTCTTCAGCACTCAGCTTTCTTTTTGGTCCAACACTCACATCCATACATGACTATTGGAAAAACCATAGATTTGACTAGACAGACCTTTGTTGGCAAGGTAATGTCTCCGCTTTTTAATGTGCTGTCCAGGTTTGTCATAGCTTTTCTTCCAAGGAGCAAGCATCTTTTAATTTCATAGCTTCAGTCACCATAAGCCGTGATTTTGGAGACCAAGAAAATAAAGTCTGTCACTGTTTCCATTGTTTGCCCATCTATTTGCCATGAAGTGATGGGACCAGATGCTATGATCTTCATTTTTTGTATGTTAAGTTTTAAGCCAGGCTTTTCTCTCTCCTCTTTCATTTTCATCAAGAGGCTCTTTAGTTTCTCTTCACTTTCTGCCATAAGGGTGGTGTCATCTGCGTATCTGAGGTTATTTATATTTCTCCCCCAATCTTGATTCCAGCTAGTATTTAATCAAGCCTGGCATTTTACATGATGGACTCTGCACAGAAGTTAAATAAGCAGGAAGACAATATACAGCCTTGATGTATTCCTTGCCCAGTTTGGAACCAGTCTGTTGTTCCATGTCTGTTTCTAACTGTTGCTTCTTGACCTGCATACAGATTTCTCAGGAGGCAGGTTAGGTGGTCTGGTATTCCTATCACTTTAAGAATTTTCCACAGTTTGCTGTGATCCACACAGTCAAATGCTCTAGTGTAGTCAGTGAAGCAGAAGTAGATGTTTTTCTGGAATTCTTGCTTTTTCTATGATCCAGGGGTTGTTGCGAACTTTACCTCTGGTCCCTCTGCCTTCTGTAAATCCAGCTTGAACATCTGGACGTTATTGGTTCACATACTGTTGAAGCCTAACTTGGAGAATTTTGAGCATTACTTTTCTTGCATGTGTGATGAATGCAATTATACAGTAGTTCGAACATTCTTTGGCATTGCCTTTCTTTGGGATTAGAATGAAAACTGACCTTTTCCAGTCCTGTGGCCACTGCTCTGTTTTCCAAATTTGCTGGCATATTGAGTGCAGCACTTTCACAGCATCGTATTTTAGGATTTGAAATAGCTCAGCTGGAATTCCATCACCCCCACTAGTTTTGTCTGTAGTGATGCTTCCTAAGGCCCACTTGACTTCACACTCCAGGATGTCTGGCTCTAGGTGAGTGATCACACCATCATGATTATCTCGGTCATTAAGATCTTTTTTGTATAGTTCTTCTGTGTATTCTTGGCACCTTGTCTTAATATTTTCTCCTTCTGTTAGGTCCATACCATTTCTGTCCTTTATTGTGCCCATCTTTGTGTGAAATATTCCCTTGATATCTCTAATTTTCTTGAAGAGATCTGTAGTCTGTCCCATTCTATTGTTTTCCTCTGTTTCTTTGCATTGATTACTGAGGAAGGCTTTCTTATCTCTCCTTGCTATTTTTTGGAACTCTCCATTCAGATGGGTATATCTTTCCTTTTCTCCTTTGCCTTTCACTTCTCTTCTTTTCTGAGCTATTTGTAAGGCCTCCTCAGACAACCATTTTGCCTTTTTGCATTTCTGTTTCTTGAGGATGGTTTTGATTACTGCCTCCTGTTATTCTGTCCTGTCATACCTGAATGGTATAGTGGTATTCTTTAGGTCTACCTGAATTTTCTTCAATTTTCTTCAATTTAAGTCTGGATTTTGCAATAATTTGTAGCAGCCTTAGTGGATTAAGGCACATTTAGTAACTGGATATTCAGTCATTATGTGTCATTTTTTGTATGCGCCCAGTAACTTCAGTTGAATCTAACTCTTTGTAAACCTATGGACTGTAACCCGCCAGTCTCCTCTGTCCATGAGATTTTTCTGGCAAGAATATGGAAAGGGTTGCCATCCCCTCCTCCAGGGTATCTTCCCCACCCAGGGACCAAACCCATGTCCCCTACATTGCAGGTGGTTTCCTTACCACTGAGCCACCGGGAAAGCCTTTGGGTGCCCCTAGGCTGTGACAGTTTTTCTGAATTCTGTTTTTGAGGACTTTGGCAGTTTTCAGGAGTACCAGTCAGATATTTTGTAGAATGCCCTTCAATTGAAATTTGTCTAATTTTTTTCTTCTGGTTAGACTTAGGTTATGGGAGGAAGACTACTGAGTTAAAGTGCTTCTCTTAGTCATATTATGTCAAGTATCAACATGACTCCTTGATGAAGTTAAACTTGATCACAAGCTGAAGTAGTGTTTTTGAGGTCTCTTCACTGTCAAGTTTTGTTTTTCCCTTTTCTAAAGTCTATTCTTAGGAATCAAATCACTACATGCAACCCATGATTAAGAGGGGTTGGGGGATGACTTAAGCTCCCCTTCTGAAGGGCAAAGTATCTGCACAAATTATCTGGAATTTTTCTCTAACATTATGTGTTTTTAATAGGAAAAAAAAATTTACAGAACAATGTGTGGTTGGAGTAATTCCAGAGTAAATTCCATAAGCCAGGTCACTCTGTTCACCATTGAATATCTAGTTTCTACAACAGAATCTAACACATCAAATATGATTTCAATAAATTATATTGAATGCATTTTTGGAAAAAACACAGAACAACTGTACTTCTTCCTAAAGTTCCAAGTCTATATTGTGTATTCTTATACTAATTATATATAGAGTTAATTTCATACAATTTATAAACTAGTCTTTGAAGCAAGATACCCCAGCATATAAGCTAAAAACATTTACATCATGATGTAGAAAATGACTTCAGAAATAAACTTGTGCTTTTCTCTACTCAAGACAGATGTCTCACAGAAATTCTGTTTCTCAACTTTAGGCAAAGCTCTCTCCATTGAGACACATTTAACATTTTCTGCTCAAAAAGGGTGAACAATTCACTGTCCTTTCAAAATCTGGGTCTCTCTTGGTAGTACTTTCTGCTATTTAGGAAAAAGGGAATAAACAGCTTGTGTCATTTTTAAGGATTAAAAATTAGAAACTGACTTAAATTAGAAATTGACTTAAAAAGTGGAAGATTTTGGTTGGGGAAAAAATTGTAAATAAACCTGTTTTGCTCTTTAAATACATGAACCCATTTTCTGCAATAAAGCTTCACTGTCCAATAAATTTGTAAGAAAGAGGTCTTTGGTATTAAAAGTCAGGAGGTAATCATAGGAATTTGTGGGAAGAGAGTGAAGGAAAGTATCCTGACTCTGACTTCAGAAAAGCTAAGATTTTAGCTCCTCCTTCAAAGACATGCTTGGAATAGTTAGGCCTAGGAGGTTCTGGGGAGAGGTCATTGGGAGTAGGCCTGATGCAGAGATCAGAGAAGTGCTTCAACAAGAGAATTCATCAGAAGCACCTGGCTGTAACGGGAACCGTGACACAGACAGGGCAAGTGTGACACAAATAAGCCACCCATCAAACTTCTGGTCATAGCAGGGCCTTGAGTTTCTTAATGGTGCTCTGGCAAGAGCCTCCCAGACACTCATGGGTTATGGAGGAATCACACCTGTGAAATGTCCATGGCCACTGTTCACTGGTTGAGAAGTCTATCTTTATATATTATTTAGAATATTTGAGGCTAGGCTGTCAAGGTGCAGTTTGTTAGCATTTGAAGTATCCTTATTAAGCATCTACATTCTAGAAGTGGCTAAAACAAAAGCCACAAACATCACTGAGTTTGTCTTTGAGATATACATAGTTAACAGGGTATATTGAAATTAATTTTCAATTTTCAAATGAATGTTGGAGTTAATATCTGATGTTAATTAGATCTGTTGTACCAGCACGTAAGTCTTTGTGATTAGGTTGTGTGAATCTGGGCAAATAGGAGTCTTTAGAGAAGGGCTCTAGGTAAAAACTCAGTTCTGCCCTCTCCTCCTCACTTAAAAGAGGGTCTATCTCCTAGTGTAATCTGAGGGTGGCCTTACTGTTTCTTTACTTTCACACCTGCCTCTGGGCAAATGCAGGAACTACAATGAGTTTATGTGTATACTATGTGTATTTTGTGCCCTTAAAGTGTTTACATGTGTGGAAAATTGGCCCTGAATTTGCTTTCACTCTAACATTCTACCTGCTAGTGAGGGTAGGGGAAGTAAAACTTCTGCTTTCAGTTACCTACAGCCACTGAAGCCTGCCTACGCTATCCACAGGGAATCTGACTCTCTAAGAAAAGCTAAGTTGCCATAGGTTAAGTTCCTAAATATGGATGTGAGTACTAGATTCTGGAAAGAAGCTGTGACACATTTGTTTATCCTGAAAAGGTCAGGAAATAAGGGAGCAAATTCTATATCTAAAGTTAGAAAGATATGTAAGAAATAGCCCAAACTGTGGATATTTATGGTACATGAAGGGAAGAAGAAGCAGATAAGGCCTTTTACTTTAGGGTTTTACACAGCAAATATATTTCTTTCAGATTATGTGTGTCACTGTGTGTATATATGTGTGTATTATATGCATGTAAAACTATGGATACATTTGTAACATTAATTTTAGCTTAGAGTGATTATTTTTTCTTTTACTTGAGATTGGAGTGAGTATCTGATTTACTTATTTGGAAAGGTTTTCTCTGCAGGTGTGAATTGTTATTAAAAAAAAAAAAAAGAAGTCAGCTTTCCTTTGTCAAATACTGCCAGTGAATTATTTTTCAAGTTGTGTCTCCTACTATATGACATTCATTGTGTGTGTATGGTAATGTAAGTAACAAATAACCTTCTTATTTTTATTGGAAGATGTAAAGCTCTTAGTACAGAACATGCTCTTAAATATGCTCTTAAATGTATGTGTCTATATGTAACAAGAGAGATAAGGATAGTCAAATCTCTGAGGTTTTGACATTTTACTGTTATTTTAATAAAATAATATTAAACTAAATTTAACATGTAAAAATAATTAGGTATGGAAATGTAATAATTTATTAACAATTAAAAAAACCTAAATTTTGTTCTATATTAAAAAGATTATAAACATAGAAATTCATTTTTAAAGCCAAACACAATTTACCTTATGTGTAGTATAGTTTGGAAATGTAATAATTTATTAACAATTAAAAAAACCTAAATTTTGTTCTATATTAAAAAGATTATAAACATAGAAATTCATTTTTAAAGCCAAACACAATTTACCTTATGTGTAGTATAGTTTAACTCCCACTATTGAAAAAATGAAGACATTTTCAGTTAAACATGTTTCTATTTCCACAGCTCTGTTTATTGATTTTTTTTTTCTTATTTCTAGCTTGAGACTTATAATATTGGTATTCTAGGGCACTATTTCTTTTTTAGAGCCCTAATGGTGGCTCAGACAGTAAAGAATCTGCCTGCAATGCAGGAGACCCTGGGTTCGATCCCTGAGTTGGGAAGATCTGGAGAAGGGAATGGCTACCCACTCCAGTGTTCTTGCCTGGAGAATTTCATGGACAGAGGACCCTGGTGGGCTACAGTCCATAGGGTCCCAAAGAGTTGGACATGACTGAGTGACTTTCGATGTTTTTGTAATACTGTCTCCAGCTGAATTTATTTAATTCATCTCTAAGTTGTTAGGGTTTATTTCAAAGAGCTTTTCTAAATGACTAATTCATAGAAGATTACAGTTTTATGCGTACGTGACAAAATATGTTGTTTTATGTTTAAATGATGGTTTAACTAATGTGTTAATCAGTATAGACTAGATTTTGCTACAGTAGCAAAGTGTGGTCTATTTGTTTCATCTGTTCTTTGTTTCTCTTTTTTTCTCTTCATTTATATTGAGTATTTTTGTTTTTTAGTTATTTCTTTATTATATTATTTTAGTAGTTATTTTAGGATTTTTATTATCTATATTTAAATTATCACAGTCTACTTTGAGTGATATAATATCACTTCAGATATAAGAAATTAGCAGTAGAATGTTTTCATGTCTCCCTTCCAGCATTTATGCTATATTTTACACTTTCACTTTGGCATATGTTATAAACCCCCCAATGCATTTCTATTGCTTATTGTATTAGTTTCTTATGGCTGCTTAACTAATTATCATAGACTTAATGACTTTAAGCAGCACAGATTTATTTATTATGTTACAGTTATGAAGGTGAGGAGTCCAGAAATAGGTCTCAGTAAGCTGAAATGCTGGAATTAGCAGGCCTGTATTTCTTTTGGAAACTCAATGGGATAATCTATTTCCTGTTTCTTTTCTATATTCTAGAGGCTGGCACACTTGGATCATAGTGCACTTTCAATTTAGCAATAGTTGATCAAGACTTTCTTATACTGCATCAGTCTGACACTTGCACTCTACTGCCTTCCTCTTTTACTTATAAAGACCCTTCTGATCACTTTGGACCTTCTTGAATAATCCAAGATTATCTCCCTATGTATCTCAAAGTCATCTCAAGATTTCATCTGCACTGCTTTTGCATTTTGAAAAATGTTTCACATTTGACTGGAAATATATTTTTTTGCTGGATGAATAATTCTAGATTGACATTTAAATTTGTCCTTTAAAGATGTTTCTCCAGTTTTCGAGATTAGATTGTTTCTGGTGAGAAGACATCTCTCATTCTTACCTTTGTTCTTCTGTACACATGTCTTTTTCTGTCAATGTAAGATTGTTATTTTATCATTGGTTTTATGATGTGCCTTGGTATAGTTTCTTTTTCCATATTTCTTTTGCTTGAGTTTTGTTGAGTATTATGGATCTGCGGGTTTATTATTTTCACCAAATTTGAGGGATATATTTGAGATTATTTTCTGTAGATACATTTTTTTTCTCTCTCGTCTCCTTAAGGATTTCGTTTCACATGTAGATTAGATCACTTGCTGTTGTCTCATAGAACTGATTCTCTTTTCAATTTTTCAGCCTTTTTGTTTCTGGGTCTTGTTTTATGTATGCTTTATTCATGTATTTTCAAGTTATCTAGTATTTCTTCTGCAACATTGTATTGGCTTTCAATCCTGTCGACTGTATTTTTTTCATTTTAGATGTCATAGGTAGTTGGTGGATTTTGATGTGCATATCTATGTTTGTGATTTGTGGATTACCATGTAGCTGAATTCCTGTTTTGCCTGGTTTCACATGGATGAAATTGCACATAAGCAATCATGAAATTTTTGTTGATGCTCAAATCATTTTCTTAATCAGTTGATTAAGATTACTGTTTTCTTAATATTAAAACCAACTGTACGTGGTATTATTTTGTGGGTACTTTTGAAAAACATGTGGCATTCTACATGTGCCCCCCAAAAAGCTTAACACCCAAATTAATGCCTATATTAACAGTTTTTCTTCAAAGATTCAAGAGTATCATGAAAATCAACTATAGTTTTCACCAGTAAAAGTTTGATATGGGTCTTTTTTTTGGTCTGTATTTAGCATGTTTAATCCATTTCCTAACTTCTTAAACTTATCAAATAGAGTTATAATGACTGCTTTAATGTCCTTGTATACTAATTCTGTCATTGATGTCTTTTAATTATTTCAATTATGATTTTTCCTTGTTATAGATTATAGACAACTGATTCTTTGGATGTCTAATAATTTTATTAGATTCTAGACAACAGTTTTACATTGTTGGGTTCTATTTTTGCACTTTTATCTGTATTCTTGAGCTTTGTTTTGGAACACAGTGAAATTAATTGAAATTAGTTTGAGTCCTCAGGTATGGCTTTTAAGCATTGATAAGTAGTAGCAGCATAATGTTTATGGCTAATTTTATCCTTCTACTAAGACAAAAGCTTTCTGAGTACTTTGCCAATGCTCAAAAGAATTATTAAATTCTCTACTCAGACTGGTGAGCAGCCAAAGTGTTGACTGCTGCTATAGAATCAGTTTCTGAACTCATGTGATTTTTGGCAAGAGGCTTCAGTTCCTTGCTGGCCCTTGGGAAGGGAACTCAGTTTTTCACTACATGGGCATTTACACAGACTATTGGAGCGTCCTCACTTCATCCTAGGTAGCTTTCTCCATGTGGCAATCTGAAAAAGAGCATTATGGAAGCCATGACACTTCTCTGACCTACACTGGGAAGTCATACACCATCATTTTTTCCAGAGTCTATTCACTGAAAACAAATTATTATCAATAACCCACACTCAAGGGACAGTGATACTCTACAAAGGGAAGGGAATCAATTTGTTTATGTACATAATTTAGAACCACCATAGTCAGGCTTCTTAACTCCAAGTAATATTTATATTTTTCTCACATGCAAAATGCATTTACATTCTACAAGACCCCCCAAATTTTCCTTCCTTCATACCCTCAGTTTAAAGTACAAGTTGTTGGCATCTAAATTAGGCCCAGGTATGGATGAAGCCCACCTTAGGCAGAGTTTCCCATGGATAGTGTCTTCTGACTTGAAGATCTGTGGATTAACAAAAATAATAATCTCCCCCTATGTATGCACAACAGTCAGTGGTGGGAGAGGTGTGCGGTAACTCAAGGAGAAGGAATATATAAGAATTTATGGGCATATTTAAAAACTAACACACTCCTGAAAAGAACTGACTTTTTATGTTTATGAAAATTTTTGACATGATCTTATTTTTCTTTCCATCTATAAAGGTAAAATTGGTAAACCCTTTGGAAACTCCGCATCTAATGAAATGAGTTCGTCATACTTGGCATTATTCCTCAGATTCAAGAATTTACTTCCTCTGGCTCCTTTTATATTTCTATTTTATTTCCTCTCAAAACTAGGTTCTGTATGAATAGGCAGGATTTATCAATTCACCTCCTTTTCCTGTCACTATTAGTGTGAGTAGGGGTAAGCAAAATTAACTCTGCTTAAATACACTAGCCCCTCTCCTTTTTCCTTTTGGCCAGCCATGTTCAAAGAATATGTTGGCAGATTGTGCTTCCTTCTGTAGATAGTGCTTTCAGTAAATTTTGTCTGAATCCTCTTGATTTTTCTATTTTGTTATGTATTGGAGTAGGAGACTCTGTGATCTCATTTAACTTGCCTTTACTAAGGAAGGATCTCATGGATCTTAAATGAAAGGGCCTAGAACTGGTTCAGGGCCCGAGCTTTACTTTTGTGACCCCATTTTTGTGCTCTCTCTTTTCTACTGACAGCATGTTCCCTGAAAAATGGAATTCTTCTATTCAAGAAAGTACTGATAAAATGGAAAAGTATGGTTTCAAAAGCTGTAAAGTTCAGTATGAAAAATGTCTTTTAACTTTATCTGGAGACTTCACTTGCTTATATATTGATTTTAGTATACATATTTGAAGTTTCAGATTTGATGTTTATTTTAGTTGATGTTTGATGAGAATGAATTGCAATCGCTACATATACCATTTACTTAAAATACTTCTAATTTTATGCTTGCTCAGGGAGCGTCAGATATGTTTGGGCAGGAATCAAAGACACACCTGAATTTTTCTCATAGTTTCATCAGTCAAAGTCAATAATGAGGGTGCTGTCTTTATATTCTATTTTCTAAAGTACACAGATAGCATTCAAGCCCTTTTTTTCTGAATTGCAGCATATTTTAACTTCTCTGTTTATAATGACTAGATAATACTTATTCTTACATCTGTGACATAGATTGAATGAAAATTAGGGCCATAATTTGGATTGAAAATTAGAGTTGGCAGTGTTGAGTCTTTATTGATTTTATATTTTTCTTTATAATTTTTATACTGTCTTTTAAGATTCTATTATTTAACCATCACAAAACAAAATTTTCCTCTTATAGATAGAATCACTGAGGTTTTACTGCCCTCTATGTCAAACAACCTATTCAAAGTAATCTTAGGTCCAGAACTGAGATGTTATGACTTTTAAACAGCTTCTACTCTCCAAAACTTAACGCATACTTGATTCATGGATATCAGCCTATATAATCTTTTATTTCCACAATTATCCATGCTAATATATGCATATTTTGTTTAAAGAAGCCAAGATGAACATAACTTTTCTTAAATTATGCTGAACTTTGATTCTGAGAACTGGTGACATCAATGGAGAACAGGGAGATTTTTATTTCTTGCTAAGTATTGATTTAAAAAAATAAACCTTTATGATGAAGACTTTATATCATAAAAGACACTATGAAAATTATAAAGAAAAATATAAACTCAACAAAGACTCACTATTGCTAGCTATAATTTTCAATCCAAATTATGGTCCTAATTTTCATCCAGTCTATATCATAGATGACACCTTTACTAGTGTCAGAGGAATAGAAGACTAAAGAGGAAATATTTTTCATCCAGTGACATATCAATATTTTGACCAAATAATAACTATTACTTTATTGCAGTCAGTTACTCCCAAAGAAGAAAAACACTGGTATTTTTAGAGATCATCATTTTTACCTACACTGTTACTGGAAATGCCAGAAGGATAATAAGCCTTGGAAACAGTATGTGAATGCCAAATTAACATATACAAAACCCCTCAAAATTGAATAACAAAGTTTTGCATCAGCAAAGATTAAAATTATAATGGGTTTCAGATATTGAATATTAGATAGCACTGTGATTCTGAAGAAAGAGACATAAGTTGCACAAGTTATGACTGGAAGCAGTGGGAGTGGGCTCAAACAGAAACCAGCATTCTCAAGGACTTGAAGAGACAGAGGCAATCTTTGCAGAGACTCAAGAATTCAACTAGAGAAATCCAATTCAGAGTTTAAAACTGTCCTACCAAGAAAACTCTATGACTAAGCACACAAAAAAAGTAAAGCTATCTTTTATTTGCAGAGGAAATAATTTTTCTAAACTTCTAAGGAATTTATCCAGAAAGGTCTAGAAAACAATAAATGAATTTAAGGTCAATATATATGAATTAATTGTGCTTCTGTAGATTAGGAACAAACAAATGAAAATTGAAATTTTATAAAGCAATGCCATTGATACTAATATAAAAATACAATTATTTATGAATTTAAACAAATATCTGAAAGAACTGTTTACTAAACTCTACAGTATTTGCTAAGAGAAATTAGCAAATTATGAGTAGAAGGAAACTTCATTAATCTATTAATTGTAGCTACAAAAAAACCAACCACAAACATCAAACTAAATGGTTAAAATTGCAAATGTTAACTTTGTAATGGAGAATGAGAAAGAAAAATAAAATAGTCATAATTAGCAGATGATATTCTGAGTTGAAAACTGTAAAATAACTTGTAAATGAATAATTTTAATTTGTAAATTTTGCAATTTTACTGGATACAAATCTGTATATAAAATTAATTATATCTCTTCTGTCTCCTGTCAATAAAACAGATTTTTTAAAAATGCAATACTATACACAAAAAATAAAATATCTATGGATGAATCTAGTAAGCATAAAGTCACAAAGCAATTTTGAGAAAAATGAGAACTTAAATAAATGCAAGTGTATTCCGTTTTGTTAATGTAGCTTTCATGGATTGGAAAACTCAATATTGTAGAGGTGTCAACAAATTCAATGACCTGCTGATAAAAATATCAGGAAGACTATATCAAAAATTAACAAGTTGATTGTAAAATATATTATGGAAATAAAAATTGCAAAAAATATTCAATATTGAAGAAAATGACAAAACTGGAGGACTTACTTTTGTCAGACATCAGAACCTTTTATAAATCTGCCCTAAATTACATAGCAAGATATTTGCCAAAGGATAGACAAATAGCAAGCAAGAAGTAAAGTTCCAGAAATAGACCTACGTATATGAGATACAAAAGTGATGACAATGATTTAATTTCAGAATAGGAGAGTTGGGATGATGTGTTCAATAATTGATATTAGGTCAGTTGGATGGCCACACAGGAAAAAGTCAGTTTTTATCTCTGCCTTATATCATATGCAGAAATAGGTTCTGGATGAATTGCAGATCAAATTGTGAAGGATAAAGCAATGAGGCTAATTCCCTTCCTAGACATTTGTTGTTGTTGTTCAGTTGCTAAGTTGTGTCCGACTCTTTGAAACTCCATGAACCCCATGCAGATGCTAGGCTTCCCTGTCCTTCACTGTCTCCCAGAGTTTTCTCTGGGAAAGCAGAGCACAATGTCCATTGAGTCGGTGATGCCATCCAACCATTTCATCCTCTGTCTCCCTCTTATCCTCTTGTCCTCAATCTTTCCCAGCATCAGGGTCTTTTCCAGTGAGTCAGCTCTTCGCATCAGGTGGCCAATGTATTGGAGCTTCAGCGTCAGTCCTTCCAATGAATATTCAGGGCTGATTTCCTTTAGGATTGACTGGTTTGATCTCCTTGCAGTTCAAGGGACTTTCAAGAGTCTTCTCCGGCACCACAGTTCAAAAACATCAATTCTGAGCACCTTCTTTATATAAGGTCTAGTTCTCACAACTGTACATGACTATGGGAAAAATCATAGCTTTGAGTATATACAGACCTTTTTTGGCAAGCTGATATCTCTGATTTTTAAAACATGTCTAGGTTTGTCATAGCTTTCCTTCCAAGGAGCAAGCGTATTTTAATTTCATGGCTGCAGTCACATCCACAGTGATTTTGGAGACCAAGAAAATAAAGTTTGTCACTGTTTCCATTTATTTCCTATCTGTTTGCCATGAAGTGATGGGGCAGGATGCCATGATCTTAGTTTTTTGAATGCTGAGTTTTAAGCCAGCTTCTTCACTCTCCTCTTTCATTTTCATCAAGAGGCTCTTTAGTTCCTCTTTGCTTTCTGCTATTAGGGTTGTATCATCTGCATGTCTGAAGTTGATATTTCTCCCAGCTATCTTGATTTCAGCTTGAGCTTCACCCATTCTTGTATTTCTCATGATGTGCTCTGCATATAAGTTAAATAAGCAGGGTGACAATATACAGCCTTGATGTACTCCTTTCCCAGCTTTGAACCTGTGCATTGTGCCATGTTCTAGCTGTTGCTTCTTGTCCTGCATACAGGTTTCTCAGGAGACAGGTAATCTGTTGAAAATAGTACAGTGTTTTGTTTTTTTGTTTTTTAAATCACTTTCTCCTGTTTCTTTCATTCCTCTGCCCAGTGCCTATAATTAATTAACTCTTACTGTGTGCCAGACACCATGCTGAGAACTTTACACAGATTAATTTAATTGTTAAAACAACTCTTTGACGTAGCTACATGATTCCTGTTATACAGATGATGAAATGAGGCAAAGATAACTTAATGAAATTACCTAATTCATTCACTAATTTCTCTTTGCTTCTTAAATGTTGTAACAGAATTTGAACCAAGTCCATGAGACCAGGTTTAAGGCCTATACTGTCTCCACGTCTCAGTTTCTTCACAAAAAAGGAAAAAAAAAAAAGTAGGGCTGGGAGTATCTGTAGGAGTTGTGAAGATCAAATTAGACAAATATATGAAGGAGTTTTATAAACTAAAAATTACCATAAAAATGTGTTCCCAATAGAAGACTTGCCCAAGGGAAAAAGGAAACACAGTTTAAAAGGCACCAAGATTTAGAAGTGTTTGAAACTTATCAGCATTTGAAACATCTCCACCCTTTTCTAGTGATAAGATCTTGGCAAACTCTCTGATGTCTCCCAACCCATTTCCTCCTATATATTGGAGATACTATCATGCTATTTGTATATGCTGGCTATTATTATATGCCAGATAGTCTTCCGAGAGATTTACTTAATACTCATGATAATCCCATCAAGTAGGTATATGACTCTCATTTTCAGATGGCAGATAAAATGAAGCCATCTTCATTTTAGAGATGAGTGGCTTATCCATTAGTATACAGCTAATAAGTGGCAGAGCCAGGGTTCCAGCCACTGTTGGCTTCACAGGTTTATTATGAAAATTAAACAAAATAACATATGGAGAAAAATAAGCATAGTCTATAAAACAGTATGAACACTCAACAAATTTAACTATTGCTATTATTTTAATGAACTAAGAATTTATGCCTTAAAGATGGATAGAGAGGAGTAATAAATCCAGAGTAATGCAGCACAGAAACTAGAACTGAGAAAATAAAAAGAAATGCTTCAATGTTTGGCAAGGAAAAGGGGGTACTTTGGTTGATGGGGGCAAAGCACAGAGATGTGAGAGACTGAAGAAGTCGCAATGAGTATGGTATAACTGACAAATAGAAACTGCTTGCTCTGGCAACAGTGAAGGCATTTCAGGTATCTAATAGATTGAGTAAATATTCATCTTTGAGGTTGTTAAGGGTTGGTAACTTGTTGCCATAGTGACTTTAAATTCTCTTAGCGTGTGTCCTGGTAAAGGTCCTTAAATTAGCTCATTTTTGCAGCTTTGTATTCTACATGAGCTATGTGACTCCAGAAAGTGCTTATAAATATATATGTGTACATGATCAACCAACACAATCCTAAAATCCTCACGTGTAGCTTCATAGATTGACTCTTGAATGAAACAGAGCAATCTGTCACTTGACTTTCTATGACATTCAAGATATTGAAGTTTAGAAGAAAAGATTGATTTAGACACAAGTTTAATGGAATTAAAAATGTGTGATTAATGACATCTGTTTTTTTTAAGCATGATAGCTAAAGGAAAATTAATTAACGTGTTATATGAGTTACTCATTCCACTGTATTTTGCAAGGTAAATTTGTTAAGCTTTTCTTAAGATGTTTTGATTTTAATACCTAGTAGATATTAGATCATATAATTGCATGGCCTTCATTTTATCTCACTACTCCCTCCTGAATTTCAGCATTGTTTAAGTATCACGATTCTGTTTTCTAGCACTGTGGATTATCGGAGGAGCCAGGTAATATCCAGCTTTATTAGTTACCTTATAAAAAAAAAGCCTAATATGAGCTTCAGATGTTTTGCCTCTAAGGCATCATGCTGTGCAATGAGCTGGGCAAGCGTTTTTCCTCTGTACCTTTGTGATAGGTTAAATAAAACAGAAAAACAAAGGATGTATTTCCTTGGTAAATCATGCTACAGCATATATACAAAATGTATACAAATACACCCCCAAAAGCATTCATAGTCTTTGTAAACTAGTTTCATTTCATATCCACATGAAAAATAAACCAAAAAAAATAGATCTTTAATCTGAATCAATAGGAAATTATAGCCTCATTTTATGACAGCCTTACTAACTTTCCAATTCTCCTGTCCATATACACATAGTTCTGTGTTGTTAAATATACTAGGATTCAGACATATTGAGAACACCTGGAAGGTTACAGAAGTAGGTCTGTCTTGAATTCAGACTGAGTGGTTCGAGTGTTAATATCTGTGGTTTTTATATTTTGAAGTTTTCAGTTTGGTTTTATCCCTGTGGCAACTAGCAAGGAATGTCAACAAATCCTTTCACTGTTGCTCTTTACTGCTCAGAAGACTGTGTTTAGAGAGCCTACAGGAGTTTATGTATATAATCTGGTATAACCATTCAAAAAGGATATCTGAATTGTTGACATGTAGCTTCAATAAGTTAAAAATATATCAGGTCCTTTCCTGTCTCAAAGCAGTAGTACACTTATATGTAGTGTGAAACGGGAGACATTTTCTTTTTTTCTTGTGAAAATCGCTCAGTCGTGTCTGACTCTTTGCAATGCCATGGACTAGTCCATGGAATTCTCCAGTCCAGAATACTGGAGTGGGTAGCCCTTCCCTTCTCCAGGGTATCTTCCCAACCCGGGATTTTGTTTTTGTTTTTCTTTTCTTAGCAGCCACTAAGTTATACAACTTTGGACTTTTCCCCATAGTAGCCACTTTAATTGAACAAACTGCTTTTGTGTAAAATTAGAGATTAAAAAGAGCAGGCCAAGTGGTTGATTCACAGCATGCTCTGGCTATTACTTTAAGCAGGAATTCCTAATCTTTATGCTACATTCTCCAGTGCAATTTATTATTTATGAATCATATAGAACAAAGTTATTGCCCATGAGTGTTTGAATATCTACACCAGATAGTTTGAATTAAACATATTGTTAGAAATGTGGTCCATAACAGAAAGTGAAGTAAAGGAAAGATTATTTCTTTTCTTATGTCAGCTTCGAGATGGAGGGTCAAATAAATAGAAAATAAGGGTAGGGCAAGGACTATCTGAAAATCTCACAACAGGAAGATCTTGAAAATTATGAAGCTCTTTTGTTCTTTTTTCCCAAATGATAGACTCATGCTCCTGAGGTTTGTGATGGGATTAAGATGTCACAAGCAAATTGAAAAAAAAACTTGTTTTGATTAATTTTAAAGACAGTCTTTCAACATCTTTCAGTAACTTTGGACTTATATACTCATCATCAGAATGTTATCTCAACTACAAATTTCTACCGTGTGCTGTGATTTAAGGTCATGTCCTTTAGTGAAGACAGATATCATCATTTTGCCCCTCCTACCCTAACTCTTGTTAATAAATAAAGAGAAGACTTCTTTTTCATAATATGAATTATTTGTGAAGGAAGAGGACTTCTCTGCTCGAATAGCCATTGACTACTCATTCTAATAGGATACATATGAAATCCTTTGCTTGACACTTGCCAATTTCTACTCTTTTATCTTTGTCTGATTTTCCTGCTTTTTTCTTCCACTACCTCTCTATGTGACATCCCAATGGCAGTCAAATATGCCTCCCTTTAAGGATCATGTTACAAAGTATTATAGTAATGACCTCAGTGAATCACACCTCCTTGTATCCACACTCCTCCACAATATGATTGTCTCTCCTTCGTCTAAGAGATGGAGCCTGTTTCTTCATCTCTGGTGTCACAACTGGCCTTGTGAATTGCCTTGAGTGGTAGGATGCAACAGAAGTGATCTTGAATGTATTCTGAAGCCCATGCCTTAAGAAGCCTTGCAGTTTCCATGCTTGCCCTCTTGGAGCCCTGGGAACTGCATGCTGTGAAGAAGCTAGTCTGTTTTAGAGTATGAGGGCCAAATGGAGAAGGACCAAAGTGCCTCAGAAGACAAGCAGCACCAACTCCTTGGTTCTTCTTGGTCAATCAGTCCTCCATCTTGAAAGCAGTCTTATCTGTGAATTCAGATGAAACCAGCAGAGGAATTGCCCAGTCAATCCATGGAATCATGAGAATGAATAGACCATTGTTTCATGCTACTAAGTTTGGGAATGGTTTCTTATACAATAATAAATAACAGTAATGTAAAACAGTAGATAATTTACACATGATCCACTCTCTTATGATTTTATTCAATACTTTATTCCTTGGCATTTACTTCCTCTGAGAATTATTATGGAACTTGTATGCTGACAAAGGTCCTTCTGGTCGAAGCTGTGGTTTTTTTCCAGTAATCATGTATGGATGTGAGAGTTGGACCATAAAGAAGCTGAGGGCAAAAGAATTGATGCTTTTGAACTGTGGTGTTGGAGAAGACTCTTGAGAGTCCCTTGGACTGCAAGGAGATCCAACTAGTCAATTCTAAAGGAAATCAGTCCTGAATATTCATTGGAAGGACTGATGCTTAAGCTCCAATACTTTGGCCACCTGATGCAAAGAACTGACTCATTGGAAAAGACCCTGATACTGGGAAAGATTGAAAGCAGGAGGAGAAGGGGATGACAGAGGATGAGATGGTTGGATGGCATCACTAACTCAATAGACATAAGTTTGAGCAAACTCCAGGAGTTGGTGATGGACAGGGTAGCTTGGCATGCTGCAATTCATGGGGCTGCAAGAGTCAAACACGACTGAGTGACTGAACTGAACTGATATCACCTAATGTTGTCTTGTACTATTCATATATTTTGAGAAACTTCTTTTATATCCCAAGAAAAATGTAAGCTCTTTTTATTATAGACTCTTGTATTTTAAAGAGAGAGAAGGCCACTTAAGCTTTAAATGGTGTTTAGTGTCCTTGAAAACCCACAGTCATCTGTCTAGATTATAAACTTGTTGGTTTTTCATTTCTTTATGCATCTTGTTCTTAAAATTTTAGATTCTGATATACAGAGAAAGGGAATTTGGAGGTGCGTATAAATATATCTGTCAGTTTTATTCAAGATAAACTTACTTATTGAACTTTTGCAGTATGAAGGACAAATGCTAGAAATTTTTCAGGAAATACATAAAAGAATTAAAAATAACTTCTGTGTTTAGTACATTTATCACTTAGAACAGAGTTTGGTAAACTATGGTCAGGTGGATGACTGCCTAGTTTTTGTAAATAAGGTTTTTCTGGGATCTCTTGTGCCCCTATGCTGCTTTTGCACAGCAGTGCAGTTGAGTAGCTGGCTAAGTCACTATATGGTTTGCAAAGCCTAAAATATTTAGTCTTTGTCCCTTAAAAAAAGTTTGATCCAGGGTTTAGAACAAGTAATAAATATAACTATACTCAGAGTTCAGTTCAGTCACTCAGTCGTGTCTGACTCTTTGCGATCCCATGAACCGCATCACGCCAGGACTCCCTGTCCATCACCAACTCCCTGAGTCCACCAAAACCCATGTCCATCGAGTCGGTGATGCCATCCAACCTTCTCATGCTCTGTCATCCCCTTCTCCTCCTGCCCTCAATCTTTCCCAGCATCAGAGTCTTTTCCAATGAGTCAGCTCTTCGCATCAGGTGGCCAAAGTATTGGAGTTTCAGCTTCAACATCAGTCCTTCCAATGAACACCCAGGACTGATCTCCTTTAGGATAGACTGGTTGGATCTCCTTGCAATCCAAGGGACTCTGAAGAGTCTCCTCCAACTCCACAGGTCAAAAGCATCAATTCTTTGGTGCTCAGCTTTCTTTATAGTCCAACTCTCACATCCATACATGACCACTGGAAAAACCATAGACTTGACTAGATGGACCTTTGTTGGCAAAGTAATGTCTGCTTTTTAATATGCTGTCTAGGTTGGTCATAACTTTCCTTCCAAGGAGTAAGCGTCTTTTAATTTCATTGTTGCAATCACCATCTGCAGTGATTTTGGAGTCCAGAAAAATAATGTCAGCCACTGTTTCCACTGTTTCCCCATCTATCTGCCATGAAGTGATGGGACCAGATGCCAGATCTTGGTTTTCTGTATGTTGAGTCTTAAGCCAACTTTTTCACTCTCCTCTTTCACTTTCGTCAAGAGGCTCTTTAGGTCTTCTTCACTTCTGCCATAAGGGTGGTGTCATCTGCATATCTGAGGTTATTGATATTTCTCCCAGCAATCTTGATTCCAGCTTGTGCTTCCTCCAGCCCAGCATTTCTCATGATGTACTCTGCATATAAGTTAAATAAGCAGGGTGACAATGTATAGCCTTGATGTACTCCTTTTCCTATTTGGAACCAGTCTGTTGTTCCATGTCCAGTTCTAACTGTTGCTTCTTGACCTGCATACAGGTTTCTCAAGAGGCAGGTCAGGTGGTCTGGTATTCCCATCTCTTTTAGAATTTTCCACAGTTTATTGTGATCCACACAGTCAAAGGCTTTGGCATAGTCAATAAAGCAGAAATAGATGTTTTTCTGGTACTCTCTTGCTTTTTTGATGATCCAGTGGATGTTGGCAATTTGATCTCTGGTTCCTCTGCCTTTTCTAAAACCAGCTTGAACATCTGGAAGTCCACAGTTCATGTATTGCTGAAGCCTGGCTTGGAGAATTTTAAGCATTACTTTACTAGCATGTGATATGAGTGCAATTGTGGGGTAGTTTAAGAGATATAAAATGTGAATGCTGGCAGAGAGATGAAAAATTAAATATTTTACAAAGAAGAGTTTGATGCTTTTTTGATGGAATATTAAGGAAAGGCTGCATGAATAAGAAAAATTTGAGGTAGATAATCAAATGGGTAATATTTGGCTCAGATGGTAAAGCATCTGCCTACAATGCAGGAGACCCAGGTTCGATCCAAGGGTCGGAGAAGATCTCCTGGAGAAGGAAATTGAAACCCACTCCAGTATTCTTGCCTGGAAAACCCCATGGACAGAGGAGCCTGGTAGGCTACAGTCCATGGAGTCGCAAAGAGTCAGACATGACTGAGTGACTTCACTTTCACTTTCAATATTTGAGAAAGCAGTGAATTTTAGAGTAAGAAATTTGAGAGCAAGAAAAATAGAAGACATCTCAGGAGTAAAGAAGGGAAGAGAGTGTAACTGAGAATCAGAGAAAGGGTCAGATTGTCATAATGACTTTGAAATCAAAGATTGAAGAGGATTTTAAAGCATGTTGGTCCATGGTATAGACTGCTGAGAAAGGTATTGTGTTAGTGTCCTGGGGCTGCTGTAACAATGTACCAAGAACCAACTGACTCCAAACAAATAGAAATTCTTTTTTTTTTTTTCCCCACAGACTCAGAGACTAGAAGTCTGAAATCAAGTTTTGGTGGGACCAATACTGTCTCTTGATGCCTCTAAGGGAAAATTCTTCCTTTCCTCTTCTAGCTTGTGATGCAGGACTCCCTTGTCACAAGGCCATCTTTTCCTGGGCAGCATTCCTCCCTGTGTACTTGCCTTCTCCTTTGTCCAAAGTGAAAGTGTTAGTTGCTGAGTTGTGTCCAACTCTGTGACCCCATGGACTGTAGCCTGCCAGGCTCCTCTGCCCATGGGATTTCCCCAGCAAGAATACTGGAGTGGGTTTCCACACCCTTCTCCAGGGCATCTTCCAGACCCAGGGATGGAACCCAGGTCTCTGGCATTGCAGGCAGATTCTTTACCATCTGAGCCACCAGGGCTCCTTACTTCTCCTTTTTGTAAGGAACCAGTCATAGTAGACTAAGGCCTACCCTCAATTTAACTTGATTACCTCTGTAAAAATTTTATTTCCCAATAAGCTCACAGTCTGAGGTGTTAGGATTTCAGCGTGTCATTTGAGGGGAGACCATTCAACCCAAAGCAGGCAAAGACCAAAAAACTGTGAGAAGTCAGGGGATGCAAAGATTAAGTTGTCATTATTGAACTTTGAAGAAATACTTTAAGTTAGATTGCCAAGTTTCAGAACTAGATTGCTATTCTGTGTGGTATACTTGAAGGGGAATTAGAAGTTGTTCAGGTGAATAATTTGTGAATATTTCAAAATTATGAAAAGCAAAAGAACAGAATAGCTTGATGAAATCATAGCACCATCATTTGTTTTAGGAGAATCAAAGAAGAACATGAAGAACAAGAGAATAAAACAATGAATAGACCAAGTCTTACATTTAAGTAAAAGGGCTTTCCTGGTGGCTCAGAAGGTAAAGAATCTACCTGCAATGCAGGAGACTTGGGTTCTATCCCTGGGCCTGGAAGATGCCCTGGAGGAGGAAATGGCAACCCATTCCAGTATTCTTGCCTTGAGAATTCCATAGACAGAGAGGAACCTGGAGAGCTACAGTCCATTGGGTTGCAAACAGTTAGACATGACTGAGTGACCAACACTTTTACTTTCACTGTATTTAAGTATAAGAGAAGCCACCAAAATGACAAGTGATGGGAGGAAATTTGGTCAGAAGGAGACTTGGAGGGAGATTCTTCTTCAAAAATTGAAAGAAAGAAAGGAAGTCCCCATAAAGTTACGGAGATACTTCACATTGGATTTAGGATTTCTACCAGGAAAGCAGAGTGTGACGTCATGTGTTACCATGAAAGAGTGAAGATTGTGTTTGTGAATTAATACTAGTGGAAAAAAGTCTTAAATAGCCATCCTTATAAATTTGTTTTAGTATAAGCAGCAAATAAAGTATATAGACATCATTCAGCAATGAGCACCAAGTTGAGATGAGGGAGCTTGGGTTTGTAGTGCGTCTCATTATATAGTTATGCAGTTATTCCATTAACAATCAGCCACCCCAGAGACAGAAGAGAGAATGCAGACTGTAGGAGCTGAGACCTAGGGATTGGCAAAGAGTATTTGAAATGGTAAAATTCTTCAGTAGAAGTGAACGCACATTGATGTATATTTTTGATATTAATGCCAGAGTTTGTTAAAAAAAAAAAGCCAAGGGAAATGATAAAAGATGGGATGAATTTAGGAGTAAGAAAACAGGAAACATCTAGAATTTTTGATAAGAACTAAAAGCCCCAATTCAGTAGCTGTGACTCAGTGAGATGAGGAGATTCTACAATTTGGGGTCTTAGAAAGAGAGGAATGTGGAATACTGGTGAGCAATGTGCGGCTAGGCTGGTAGGTTATTGAAATCAAAAGATTTTTAGGAAAAACAGAATAAAAACAAAAACAAACAAGCAAACAAAAAAATCACCTTAATATAAATGGAGAACATGAAATCAGAAAAGCGACTGAAGGAACAGAGACCTAAAGCTAAACTTATCTTACAGCTTAGTTAATGTAAGAATTTGAATAAAATATTTTTTATCAGAAAGACATCATTTTTCATATAATTGACAGAATTAATGATAGATTTTTAAATCATTGGATAGGTATATACAATTAACATAAGACTAAATTCTTTTTTCACTTTGCAAAATTTGGTGGAGGGTGGGAAGAGGAATTATCACAGAATATTTAATTGTTAATGGGAAGTTTATGGGTGGCTTGTTTTATTTCTAGGCAAATCTTAAGGAATCAATGCCTCATATTAGTGGGCCTTGATATTATAAAAGTTTAAGCTGAAGTAACCTTTTCTATACTTTTCATATCATAAACTGTAAAGAGCTGTCCAGGGGAATGCATTATCATTGGTCTTGGAGACATGAGTAACGTGACCTTGTCTACATAGTACGTTGGTCACACTGAACTCAGAGTAAGTACAAGGAGGAAATTCCTTTATTTTTCTCCTCACTGAGCATTTAAACAAGTTCTATCAAATTTCCCCTGCCTGTCTTTGGCATTTCAAAAAGATCCCATATCATTACTCTCTCCTCTGACTGTAAGAATAATTTCATTTCTAGTTATTAAAATGCTCAGTCTAGTTTAAAGTAAAATTTCCATTTCACATCCAATTAAAAACTTTTTCCTCTCATTAGTTTAGGCATGATCTGTGTCTAATTAAAAAAAAAAAAAAAACCACTAGTGAGCCATGGTGAGGAGAGGATGGTCTATTCTTTTTTTTCCAAACTTTAAACTTTTTCTTTTGTATCAGATTATAGCCGATTAACAATGTTGTGATAGTTTCAGGTGAACAGTGAAGGGACTGTTTATATACCTGTATCCATTCTCCCCCAAACCCTTCACTTTTCTCTATCTACTCTTCCTGTCCCTTCCCACCTTCATATTCTCTCTTTCTAGGATTGGGGCCAGAAGTGGGGAGGAATGATTAGAGAAAGAGGAGCAAAGAGTTTGAACCTCACTGATCCTCTTTGTGGCTTTCTGTTGGTTGACATTTTCTGTCTTTAATCATCATGATTATGGAAGATATTTGAAACCTGGAGTAAGTGTGCAGTTTTGGGGGAGATACCCTGTGAGGTCTTCATGCATGATTGGTGGTTTACTACTGGGTTCTTTTCCCCTGACTGAGCTCTGTCTTTGATAGAGTCCATTAAGGGTGCTTTTTGCTTGCTACCTTCTCCAAGTGTATACATGGCCCACTGGAAACTCGTGCATCTATGTCTCACCAAACCCTGGGACAGTTTGCATAACTTTTGACTCATTATTTATCCTGCCAAGCAGACAGTCCTTTCACCAGCTTTCTGCTTTTAGACCTTTCAGTATGAATCATAAGCACATTCTCTATATTGTTTGCTCCTAAAGTAAAGTTTTCTCGAGCTCTCTTCCTCACCTTACCCCATCTAGATGACGGGGACAGAATGACCTCCCATGAGCCTCTTGCTGGGGAGTTAGGTGCCTTTCCCTTTCTTATAAGCACCCTCACCCTAATCCTAATAAGTAGTTCTCTTGGGGTGTCCATCACTTGACTTAAATGAGGATGGAAGACCATGCATCTTCTTCTCCCAGAAAGAGGAGAAGAGTTAAAGCATTCTGCCTTTCTAGGAAATCCTTTCAAATGTTTTCATTTTAAATTTTGTTATCTTTCATATTGACTCTTAGCAGTCCAGATACCTTGACAGATGTTAAGTAAGTGTTTCATTACTTCTCTCTAGAACATCGGGGTACATTACATCTCTTGTTCTCTACTTGGAGTTTTAGCTAAAATCTGAGACTTTAGAGTCAGTCCCAATTTCTCTGTAGATTAAATATGAATGATAATTTGGAAAGCCTAACTAACTTAGGCTTATAGAGAGTTGTAGCCTACCTGGTAGAAAGCACAATAAGGAAGAGACTGTTTCTCATTACTTTCTCATAGAGGAAGTATTCATGAATATGAGAACTCACAGCTTTTACACTAAAAATTTTAGTAATTGGCTAGAGAAATTTATATTGCTTAGTACTGACTACTTTTAATTCAAGTTGTCATGCTATAATATTGATATGCATTGTTTGTTGTTTAGTCAATAAGTCATGTTCGACTCTTTTGCAACATGGACTGTAGCCCACCAGGCTCCTCTGTCTTTAGGCTTTCTCAGTCAAGAGCACTGGATGGGTTGCCATTTCCTTCTCCATTGGATCCTTCCAGCCCATTGATATAAACAATATTAATTAAAAACTTCTTGATTGCAGGGGTTATACTTTTTCCCATATTATTAGACTTCTAGAGAAAAAAATGTTTAAATAGTTGCCACTCAGTTCATGATGATGAAATATGATATGTGATCTTCAGATCTTCACAAAGAGGATTCGAGTTCCCCCTGTTTATTATTTGTCAAATATTTATATAAGAAGCACTTAAATAGCACTTACTATGTGTCAGGCACTGTTCTACGTGCTTTATAACGAGTAATTGATTTGGTTCTCATACCAACTCTCTGAATTAGGTATTCTTATCATCTCCTTTTACCAGAGAATAAACTGAAGCACAGGAATCTTACACTTGCCCAAGGTCTTCTATACTAGGTGGTCATACTGGGGTTTGGACAGAGAAGTTTTGACACCAAAATGTGTGTTCTTACCACTGTGCAATGCAGCAATTTACTTCAAAGAGATTTAAGTTAGATTAAAATAAGAGATAAACCCCAAAATATTAAAAAAAAGATTAGAAAATACAAAGTCAAGAAGTGAATAAAGGAGGAAATTATTTTCCTGAAAAGTTAAGCACTAAATTTAGCACTGAGCTTTCTAACAAGCGAGTCATAAAGAAAAACAAGATGACCTTAATTAGTTGGCTTCAGTAGTCTTATCAAAGGGGAACTTAGAATTTATTTGGTGAAGAAAATACCTTTAGCATTCAATAAAAAGTTTATGTCAAGAGGATCTTTGCATAAATAACAAGTCTCATAAAATTTTTGCAGATTATATATAAATTGTTTTCCTATTATGTCTTATAATAAATAATCTGAGGGTAATAATGAAAACTAAAAATTTGTGAAGGAAATTCTAAAGGAAACAATTTTTTTTTTAACATACCTGCTGAAACTTTACTCCCTCTGAATTTAGTGATAGACCATAGAGGAGCTACTTTCATAAATTTAAAAATTATTTATCCCTTTGTACATCTTAAATTGGCATCTTATTTTTTATCATGTTTAAAGACTTGCAAAAATGAAATGGTATACAGCAATTAATAATATTTAGAATAAAAATGCCATATTCTTTAAGTGTATCCAGTAGAATCTAATTACCCTAGTAGTTTAATATCTACACAAATCAATTTTAAGGTATACGAGCAAGTTCTTCTAGCCAGTGAATAGGGAAAACTCACTTCTCCTTGCTATGTGTTTCTTCTTTGCTCTCATACTAGCATCACATTCACACTACTACTGACACCAGATATGTAGGTTTTTCCCCACATCAAGCAATTTTCTGTGATACCAGCTGGGTGCCCTACAAATTCAACCAATTCTGATACTACCCAGAGTTACTGTAGACCCCACAGGTTAAGGGCTCAGTACCATGAGACTGCCCCCCATTTCAGATGCCAGTCATAAGTGGGAAGTCCCAGGTTACCCACAACTTCTGTCCACATTGGCTACAAATTGGAGGGTCTCATTAGACTTCCCCTTGGATTCCATGATATGCTAGAATAGCTCACAGTACTCAAAGAAATGATTACTTATGTTTCAGTTTAGTTCATTTGCTCAGTCATGTCCAACTCTTTGGGACCCCATGGACTGCAGAACACCCAGCTTTCCTTTTCATCACCACCTCCTGTAGCTTGCTCAAACTCATGTCCTTTACCAGTTTATTATTTAATAAAGATATGATAAAGAATACAGATGAACACCCAGATGATTAAAGACATAGAGACATAGGACGAGGTCCCAAGCACAGAAGCTTCTGGCCCCATGAAGTTGGATTATGTACCTCTCCTAGCATGTAGATGTGTTCAAGAACCGAGAAACTCTCCAAAACTTCTACTGTGGTAAATTTTATTGTGGCTTTATCATATAGGCTTTATTGTTCACTAACTCAATTTCAGGAATTCCCTGAAGAATGGGGTTAAAAGCTCCAAGCCTCTAGTCATTGCTTGGTTGTTTTGGTGACCAACCCCAACTAGGAGCCCACCAAAAGTTATTTCATTAGAACAAAAGATACTCCTATTGGCCAAGAAATATCAACAGATTTAGGAGCTCTGTGTCAGGAACTGGGGTCAAAGACCAAATATTAAGGGGAAAAATTATTCTGTTGTTCTGATCATTAGGAAATTACAGGGACATATTTCCATCAAAGATCTAGAAATTGACTGTGTCAGCCTAAGTGCCACTTGCCAAGTTTTTGTGTTCTCTCAGAGGTATAATCAAATCCCCAGATACAGATACTTGTCAACTAAATATCTGTTCAGATATTTAGTATATCAATTTGGCTTTGGAAAACTCTGGATATTGAGGCTGAATTTCTCTGCTTTAACTGTAGGAATTTTGTGTCATTGGTATATTATCCCTCTCTTAATAGCTATCCTGATTTTAAGAACACAGATTAGTTTTGCCAATTAAAAAAAATTATATACATAATACAGTACATATTTGTGTGTGTACATATCTGATTAATTTCCTTTAAGTTAATTTTTGGGAGATTCATTCATTTTTATGTACTGTACTTTTACTTTCATGTTATTTTCTATCCTTTGAATATATTATAATTTATTTGATTTACAGTTGATGGAAATTTCAAGATTTTTTTCATTTTGGGTGTTTGTAAATAAGCCTGCTATAAACTTTCAGAAATTTCTTAGTTCACTGAAGGCAATTATCATTACCAGCCAACATAGAGAACTTTGAGTCTTCTTATGGTGGGACTAGTGGAATTCCTTATTAAGGTTCTAACCATTGTTACAGAGATGGATGCAGGGAAAAACGCTAAAAAAAATGTGAAACTACCATATGCAATCACTACTTCAGAAATCACATTTTATCATACCAAAGCATGCTCACCAGTTAAAGCTGTTTCTCTACAAAATTCACATTTCAAAAATACAGGCAAAATTTGCAGCCACTTATTTACTCAGTTTAACTACTAGATTCTAGATGTTTTATTGAAAAGGCAATAATTAGGAAAAATTCCTAGAAGTGACTCAGATGGTAAAGAATCTGCCCACAGTGTGGGAAACCCAGGTTTCATCCCTGGGTCAGGAAGATCACCTTGAGAAGGGAATGGTTTACCCACTTCATTATTCTTGTCTAGAGAATTCCATGGGCAGAAGCTACAGTCCATGGGGTCGCAAAGAGTCAGATATGACTGAGTTCAGTTCAGTTCAGTTCAGTCTGTCAGTCGTGTCCAACTCTTTGTGACCCTATGAATCACAGCACGCCAGGCCTCCCTGTCCATCACCAACTCCTGGAATTTACCCAAACCCATGTCCATCAAGTCGGTGATGACATCCAGCCATCTCATCCTCTGTTCCCTTCTCCTCCTGCTCTCAATTCTTCCCAGCATCAGGGTCTTTTCAAATGAGTCAACTCTTTGCATGAAGTGGCCAAAGTATTGCAGTTTCAGCTTCAACATCAGTCCTTCCAATGAACACCCAAGACTGATCTCCTTTAGGATGGACTGGTTGGATCTCCTTACAGTCCAAGGGACTCTCAAGAGTCTTCTCAAACACCACAGTTCAAAAGCATCAATTCTTCGGCGCTCAGCTTTCTTCACTGTCCAACTCTCACATCCATACATGACCACTGGAAAAACCATAGCCTTGACTAGACAGACCTTTGTTGGCAAAGTAATGTCTCTGCTTTTTAATATGCTCTCTAGGTTGGTCATAACTTTCCTTCCAAGGAGTGAGCATCACTTTCTAGATATTTTATTGAAAAGGGAAATAATTAGGAAAAATTCCTGAAAGTTGAATTGTTGGAAGAAATAACAAATGTATTTTGAGATTTCTGATAGAGGAGCAGTGACATTTTATACCCCATCACAATGTATCATAATGCTGATTCCCTTATGCTAATGACATATGTTATTGATTAGTGCCAATTTTATTGGCTGGAAATGGGATCTCTATGTTGTTTTTATTTGCATTTCTTTTATTGCTAGTGATGTTGAAACAGTATATCTAATAGCGTTACAGAGCTTGAAGTGAGGAGAAAAAGCGAGAGATAAACTTCTTTTTTAATGTTTACATTCTAATTTCTGTTATTAAAATGTGTTAAGACAATTTTTGATAGCCCCTCATTAATAGTCAACCAGGTTCTACAACACTTTTCCTATTTAAGTATCTCTCTATGTTTCCAATTTTCATATTCTAGATATATCTGGAGGTAAAAACATGTCTAAGAGTTTAGGGAACTTTAGGATTACATGGAATCAGCTATTATATTTTATTTTATTTTTCCTTCTTCTCCCCAAAGCTAAATTATGAATTAGATACACATATGTTGTGATAATGCTACTTTACCTTTCTAGAAAAACCAAAACTCCTAAATTTTAAAATACATTTTGTATCGCTGTCTTAGCAGTAATAAAACACAAGGAACCACCATTGGGCAAAGAAAGTTCATGACAAGCCATTTTTCTTCATGTGTTTCAGCACCTTGTATATACTAAGCATTTTTTAAATACAGAAAGAATGAATTAATAAGAAAACAAATGATTGTTTACTTGAAAAATGTGAATGTTAGCAGGAAAAAAATCACAACCAAGTAGGGAAATCCAAATCCAGGTGTTTGGGCATACAATTACTATGGCTTTAGTTGGTCATGAGATTAATTACCTATGATGAGAAAAATCACTCAAAATATTATCAAAGAAATATCTGATAGATATGCATTACTTAAGGAGATTTATCAATGTGTTACAATTAAACATAAAATTAGCCCTCAAATTTATATCGTTACATGTTGAGAAACAGGATCATAACAGCAATAATGTAAATTATTGATAGAAAATCACTTCAAGAAATAACATTTGATTCCCAAGAAGGATTAAGAAGTATGAAAATGGAGAAGAAATTTAAGACACACAGGTGGTGACAAAGAACAGAAATCTACTCGAGTTAGCTTAGGTGACTGGAAATGTTTATAAGATGGACACAGAATTAAAAAATAAAAGTAAAATGTCTTATTAGACCCCATGAAATATTGACACACAGTTTAAAACAAATTATGTAGTCATCCTTCTTGAGAAATGAAATATTTTAATTTAAAGCATCTTGGGGAACTTCCTCAGTAGAGCACACTCTTCACTACTCTAGAGTTTCATCTTTTTGATGAGTCAAATTACTTTTAGTTTCAACTTCTTATTCTTGGAAACTAATGTCTTACTTCTTTTCCTTTGTCATAATATATCTTTATTTAAGACAACTGCTTACTTATGGCTTGTGTAGGGTTTCACTGTTTTAGAGATTCTGTTTATTGCCTTCTCCTTTTGTACATATTCATATTTGTTCATTGCATTACATAACTCCTACTTTGTGTGTCTTATATTCCAAATTCAGAGAGAGAGCATCTAATTAAGTGAACGAGTTACAAAATATAATACATTTCTGGTGTAACTCTTATGTCAACAAGACTCAGGAGTCATTTCAAGAAAATCACCACCAGTATTTGTTACTGACTCTACTGGAGTTTATCTTGAGAGTAAAAATTTAGGTAACAAAATGCTGCCTTGACGTAAAAATTCCATTCCTGGGCAAATCACCTTGGTGGAGTTCTGCGGTTCATTTACTTGTAAGGACACTCTTAGAATAGAGTTGAAAGTAAAGTAATAATTACATTGAAATTTTTCAGAAGTTTGCAGAACTGATAGGTACTTTTCATGGTGTATCTTCTAACTTACATTAATGGTAGATTTAGATAAAAATCTAAAATACTCATAAAAATAAAAGAGCTGAAACTCCCAAATATCACTTTATCATGAAATAATTTACTACACTGCAGTACTATCTTTTTGTCATTTATTTTGCCAAGAAAGTACAGTTATAATGAAAAATTTTTAATCTAAGATGGTATTAAGATACTGTTATTTTAACAGTTTCTACATGGTCAGTCTATTTAATTAAAGTGCAGTGCTATAATAAATATTGATTCCACCATCAATTTCCCTAGTTAGATTCTATTTAAAATTTATTTATTAAAATAATAAGTCAAGCAAAACAGTATAGTCTTTAGAAAGGGCCACCTTGTATGAATGGTGAAGTGACTTATTCAAAGAATTCCCTTGCTTTTTATGGTAGATACCCATGTAGAAATCAAACTTGTTTTAGAAGGTGATAGAATTGGTGATTTTCAAGAGATTTGCCAGTAGTAGTTACTTTTTTGAATTAACTATAATGGAATTTATCTTGAAAATAAAGATTCAGTGACCAAATCCATATCATTATTCTGTTTCTTGAACTTGAGACTTCCCCTTTCTCAGTGAACTAGAAGATGTAATGGTTTCAGAGAGGGGAAAATGTGAGCTTTTTTGTAATCTGCTTTGGGTGTTCTTATGCACTGGTGAGATGTTTTTCTATTTTAGGTTAAGTATTAAGTAGAGTGAAGGTGGATGCATTATATTTATTTGTTACTGTTGTTCAGTTGCTCAGTCATGTCTGAATCTTTGTGACCCCATGTACTGCAGCACACCAGGCTTCCCTGTCCTTCACCATCTCCCGGAGCTTGCTCAAACTCATGTCCATTGAGTCAGTGATGCCATCCAACCATCTTATCCTCCGTCATCCCCTTCTCCTGACCTCAATCTTTCCCATCATCAAGGTCTTTTCTGATCGGTTGACTCTTCACATCAGGTGGCCAAAGTACTGGAGCTTCAGCTTCAGCATCAGTCCTTCCGATGAATATTCATGTTTGATTTCCTTTAGGACTGACTAGTTTGATCTCCTTGCAGTCCTAGGGACCTTCAAGAGTCTTCTCCAACACCACAGTTCAAAAGCATCAATTCTTCAGCTGTCAGCCTTCTTTATGGTCCAACTCTCATATCCATGCATGACTACTGGAAAAACCATAGCTTTCACTATATGAACCTTTGTCAACAAAGTAATGTCGTTACTTTTTAATACACTGTCTAAGTTTGTCTTGGCCTTTCTTCCACGGAGCAAGTGTCTTTTAATTTCATGGCTGCAGTCACCATCTGGAATGATTTGGAGCCCAAGGAAATAATGTCTGTCACTGTTTCCATTGTTTCCCTATCTCTTTGCAAGTTATGGGGCCAGATGCCATGATCTTCGTTTTTTGAATGTTGAGTTTTAAGCCAACTTTTTCATTTTCCTCTTTCCTCTTTCAGTTTCATCAAGAGACTCTTTAGTTCCTCTTCGCTTTCTGTCATAACAGTGGTGTCATCTGCATATCTGAAGTTATTGATATTTCTCACAGCAATCTTGATTCCAGCTTATGCTTCATCCAACCCAGCATTTCCCATGGTTTACTCTGCATATAAGCTAAATAAGCAGGGTGATGAGATACAACCTTGACATACTCCTTTCCCAATTTGGAACCAGTCTGTTGTTCCATGTCCGGTTCTAACTGTTGCTTGACGTGCATACAGGTGTTTCAGGAGGCAGGTAAGGTGATATGGTATTGTTAAGTGACATATACTTCCAAATACTGTTTGTAATAATAAGTGAGCAATTTGAATTAAGTGTAAGTGTTAGTAGCATTTGCAGAATTTTGCCCTTGTCTCTTGCCAGTAGACTTTTAAGCATTGAGAAAATAAAGCCAAACACATTTTGAGTGACAACACTGTCTTCCTTCACAGTGTCAATATAGAACTAACTTTTTCCCATGAAGCACACAAAATTTGGTTTTGAGAATTTTAGGATGGCAGTAGCAAATCTAAGTTAGTGCATTAGAGATCATGTGTCCTTTTGGTTTTACTTATAGGATGAGAAAATAGGCTCAGAGGGGTTGTCTTGGATAAAAGCAAATAAACTGCAAGTCAAAATGGATATTTTAATAAAGAGGATATATTTGGAGAGATTTTAAATAGAAAGTGTGCACTCTTCTTTTTCTCCCATATGTACAAAAAGATTTTTCATATTTAAAATTTTCTATTTTATTTGAGCAAAGAGATTTAGAGTCTTAATTTACACTTAATATGTGAAGAAAACTACATGTTATAACTCTAGTAACTGCTTTAACCTGGAGAAGGCAACGGCACCCCACTCCAGTACTCTTGCCTGGAAAATCCCATGGACGGAGGAGTCTGGTAGGCTACAGTCCATGAGGTCGCTAAGAGTCGGACACGACTGAGCGACTTCACTTTCACTTTTCCCTTTCATGCACTGGAGAAGGAAATGGCAACCCAGAAGGAAATGGCAACCCACTCCAGTATTCTTGCCTGGAGAATCCCAGGGATGGAGGAGCCTGGTGGGCTGCCATCTATGGGGTCGCACAGAGTCGGACACGACTGAAGCGACTTAGCAGCAGCAGCAGCAGCAACTGCTTTAACTTACCAGTTGTTCTAGGGGTTTATAAAAGTTTTACACAGAGTGTTCATGTTTTTACACTTTAATCATTTGTGTTGTAGAATGGTATCTGCCTTTTGGTGAAAGGTATTTGGCCAAGAATTTGCCCATTATTATAAGAAAATTCCATTAATTTTATTAGAAAAGTGATAAATGAAATATAAAACTTCTTAGCTCACATGTATTTTGTGGGCCACATTATGTACTCTTGTTCATATGCTCCTTGATGCTTTTGTGTTAGATTCTGTCTCAACATTTTAATCTCTTAGAGGTCAGGAAGAGTATTTTACATTTCCCAGTACTCCTCCTTAGTGCCTGGTGCATTTTTGTGAATATAGTTGTTTTATGATTGTTTGCTAAGTAATTATAGGATTATGTTTAAGAGAGTTCATGCATAAGGTGGGTTATTAAGCAAATAGTAATTAAGCAGGTGAAGTCATACATGCCTTTAATTTAGTTTCTCTTTCATTTTTGTTTGTTGATAACGTTCCCTAGGAATACTTAGAACAAATCCTCAGATATGTATGCCTTATGCATTGTAAGAAAATAATTGCTATATACATACTTGTTCTCTGTGAGTCAAATTTCTGAAATTAAATTCTGAGTTTATCCTGGAACTTGGAGATGATGACTTGCAAGATTGAAAACGTTGTGGCTAACACTCAGAGCCTCAGATCATATTAGACTAATCTATCAGGATTGAGAGCTTTTATTAATTTTTACATCTTATTGACTATTTTAAAGAGTTCTTATGAGATCCTTATCAGAAACTGTTGTTAAGAAGTCTTGTGAAATGAATGAGTGAGGTTGCAGAGAATCTTAGATTAGTGAATCCTATTATTAGTTGTAAGAAACAGAAATAGGGTGCATGATCAGGATGGGCACTCATGCATAGATTCTACCTATTAGGATACTGTAAAGATGTGAGATAATTTATCACAAACAGGAAGCTTCTAGGCATGTCTTATTTGACATGTGTAATATTTAATAAACATTTGAATATATTGTCAACACATTCAGTTCAGTTCAGTTGCTCCGTCGTGTCCGACTCTTTGCAACCCCATGAACTGCAGCCTGCCAGGCCTCCCTGTCCATCACCGACTCCCGAAGTCTACCCAAACCCATGTCCATTGAGTCGGTGATGCCATCCAACCATCTCATCCTCTGACATCCCCTTCTCATCCTGCCCTCAATTTTTCCCAGCATCAGGGTCTTTTCAAATGAGTCAGCTCTTCGTATCAGGTGGCCAAAGTATTGAAGTTTCAGCTTCAACATCAGTCCTTCCAATGAACACCCAAGACTGATCTCCTTTAGGATGGACCGGTTGGATCTCCTTACAGTCCAAGGGACTCTCAAGAATCTTCTCCAACACCACAGTTCAAAAGCATCAATTCTTGGGTGCTCAGCTTTCTTTATAGTCCAACTCTCACATCCATACATGGCCACTGGAAAAACCATAGCCTTGACTAGATGGACCTTTGTTGGCAAAGTAATGTCTCTGCTTTTAAATATGCTATCTAGGTTGGTCATAACTTTCCTTCCAAGGAGTAAGCGTCTTTTAATTTCATGGATGCAATCACTATCTGCAGTGATTTTGGAGCCCCCAAAAATAAAGTCAGCCACTGTTTCCACTGTTTCCTCATTATTTGCCATGAAGTGTTGGGACCGGATGCCATGATCTTAGTTTTCTGAATGTTGAAATTTGGGAAATTATAATTAAAATTTGGATTTTTTCTTTTCTTGAAAATTAGGTCTGACAATTCTGGTTTTGCATCTTAGCATAACTACAATTGGCTAAATCATTGGCCCTTTTTGATGGAGTAGCTACTGTTGTTTGCTAGAATGATTATATATTTTTTAGTCTCCCACAATCACCACTAGACTCCTTCACTTATTTATGTGATCTATCTGGTCTGAAGTCACTCAGTCGTGTCCAACTTTTTGCACCTCCATGGAGTGTAGCCCACCAAGCTCATGTCCCTGTAATTCTCCAGGCAAGAATACTGGAGTGGGTAGCCATGCCCTTCTCTAGGGGATGTTCTCAACCCTGGGATCAAACCTAGGTCTCCAGCATTGCAGGCAGATTCTTCACTGTCTGAGCTACCAGTAACACCTTTAACTTTTGGTTTTATAGGTCCTGTCTTATACCCACCAAGATTTGTGTCCTTGAATTATTATAACTAACTTAAGAGACTTAATGAACTACATTCAAAGATGGAACAAAATTAGCATAGATCTTCACTGTTCAATAAAGTAACCACTAGACATATGTTACTATTTAAAATTAATTTCATTACATCAAATAAAAATGAAAATTTGCTTCCTCAGTGTGTTAGCTACATTTCTAATTGTATTTGAAGCTGTCATTCCACATAAATGGAGAATATTTTTATCATTGCAGAAAGTTGTATTGGACAATGCTGATATATAGATAGTAAACTTTTTACAAATGACAGTGACAAAAACAAAATTTAAGGAAGATAGATTTCAAATTGAAAATGTAAAAGCACAAACAAGTAAACAACCAGCACCCACTGAATTAAATCACAGGAAATAGGAAGTGTTTAAAAAGATTATCTAAATTCCACTAGATTTGGTTAAGCACACCAGCCCATACACATTTCATTCTAAAGAAACGGAAGTATTTATACATGGAATGAAATAAAAAAAAAAAATTGCCATTGACAACAACTAACATTATAGACAGATGGATTTCCATGAGAAAGACCTGGTAAAAGAAATGTCCTGGAAGCTGTATCCAAGGGCACTTACTAATCTTTGGGTGGATTTAATTATAATATAATATATAGAGGATCCCCAGTGGATTCCAGTGGCTTAGGAATACTTAAGAAAATAGTTTCATAATGAGCCAACTTATAAGAAGAACAAATAAGGACAAAATATCTATTAATTAGACCAGTATATCAAAAGAAGTTAACCTCAAGACATATATTGTCTTTCCTGATAGTGACTTGCCTAGCTGATCTTGAAGGTCTCTTCAAGTTCAAAAATACTACACTTTTTAGAACAATTAAATGGATTTATTGCTGAGTCAATAACTCTACTTAAAATATAATTACTAAATAGATGACAACTCAGGAGGGATTGGAGAAGGCAATGGCACCCCACTCCAGTACTCTTGCTTGGGAAACCCCATGGATGGAGGAGCCTGGTAGGCTGCAGCCCAAGGGGTCGCAAAGAGTCGGACATGACTGAGCGACTTCACTTTCACTTTTCACTTTCATGCACTGGAGGAGGAAATGGCAACCCACTCCAGTATTCTTGCCTGGAGAATCCCAGGGACGGGGGAGCCTGGTGGGCTGCCGTCTATGGGGTCGCACAGAGTCGGACACGACTGACGCGACTTAGCAGCAGCAGCAGCAGTAGCAGCAGAAGGGATTTCTTGAGGTATTTCATAAAATCAGAAGATATATGTTGAGATGCGTCATGTTTTATGTTTTTATCAATGACTTGAATGAATGAACTCATAGAAGGTAAGTTTATTAAGGTGACACAAAGCTTGGAGGAAAAGTTAGTATATGCAGTGTCAAAATTAAAATTTGAACGGATTTGACAACTCTAAAGTTAAGAGGGATTTCTTTTAAGGTGATGTTTAATGGAAAAAATTTTTTAAGGGCATTCACTTGCATTCCTTGAAAAGTTGTGGATTTTAGACTCAAGATTCAAATTAACTTGACAGCCTAGAATTCTGGGTTAAATCGAACAAGGTGGTTAGCAGCTTGTTCAGCTCCTATGTTCAGCTAAAATAAAACTACCTATGCTGATCCACTTCCTCCTTGAAATGCCTTCTGGTTTCAGGAAACAGCTCCCTCCTTATTACCCCTGCCCCTTTGCAAACCACAGCTCAGTCTACTTTTCTGGATAATCATCTCCCTATCTCTTAGCTTTAGAGAGCTTCTGTGTCAGTGCTGTCTATTTCACTTCCATCTAGTATGAGGGATAATTTACCGATAACTTTGACTACCTCATGTCTGGGGATTTCTCTAATTTTAAATCTCAAGTCTAGATCTATCTCTGAGCCCCATATTAATATATCCAGTAGCATACTTGGATAGGCATTCCTCTCTTGAATTCCCAGCAGATACCTAATACATAAGCTGAGTTCCAAATTTTTTTTTCCAAACATGCACAACCTTCCACATCTTAATGAATGGTACTGCAGTTCTTCTGTAGATTAGGACAAAAGATTAAAGTCATCCTTGACTCTTGACTTTTTCTGACATTCTAGATGTATTCAATCAGAAAAATGTGTCGGAGATTTCCAGAATTCCTAGGTTTTCAACAACTCAATTATGCCACCCTGATCCAATCTACTGTTATCTCTCATCTGGATATTTTAGTAGTCTCCTCTCATCCTATTTTCACCCATGCTACATCCTGTGTACTTTGAACTCTGGAGTCAAGTTAATCTATTTAAATAGAAGCTTGTCACTTAGCTCAAAATCCGCTAATCAAACCCCTTCACTCAGAATTCTCAAGTCTCTAAAACAGTCTACAAGTCTCTCCTACCCCCTTTTGCAGTGGGGTGCAGTGGTAAAGACTCTGCCTGCAATGCAGAAGACACAGGACATGTGGATTCAACCCATGGGTCAGGAAGATCCCCTGGAGGAGGAAATGGCAACCCTCTCCAGTATTCTTGCCTGGGAAATCCCATGGAGAGAGGAGCCTGGTGGGCTACAGTCCATGGAGTCACAAATGTCAGACACGACTGAGTCACTAAACCACCAACTACCTAAACCACACAACTACCTGCCTGATTGTTTGTCTCTATATTGTCCCCTCACTGTTCCTTTAACACTTCAGGCCCACTATTGTCTCAGAGGCCTTGTACTCCACCTACAATGCTTTTCTCTAAGATACCTATGTTGTTCACTCCCTCATAGCCTTCATGTTTTTTATTTACAGATGTTATTTTCTCAGTGAGACTGTCCTAATTCTTCTATTTAAAATTTTTCAATTTTCCCTAATCCCAAACTTGCTTACATACTTACCTTTTCTCCATGACATGTGTTACTTTCTATATTACAATATAACATATATTTATTATTATTGTTACCTGTCTTCCCCTCTGAAATTAAAACTCCATACTGTCAAGGACTTCTGCCTGTTTGGTACGGTTTTATTTCTTACTTTTAGAATAGTGCTGACATATAGTAGATGTGCAGAAATTACTTTTGAATGGATGTCTGCCTGTGGGAACAAACTAAAGAATAACTAAATAAAGCTACTGTGAAAAAGATGAAGAACTTACATATCCAAGTAAAATGTTCATCATTGCTGAGACATCTAAGAAAGGAAAACCTCTTGGTTTTTAGGAATAAAGTCCAGATTAAGAGATATAAAAATCCTCTATTTTCTGCACAAGCACAGTTATTTTGCATTTATGTCTTTGAAGAAGGCACTCAAAAAACATCAATTTTTAACAGATAGTGTTAAAAATTTTTTTTTGAAATAATTTAGGGATTGTAAATATAGCAGAAAATTGGTTAAGTTAAACTAAATTAACATATATTATATTTTTGAGATGTTAGCTGAAAGAAATAACTATGAGTAGATTCAGAATATTAATGATTCACTAACATTAATATTCTATATAACTACTATTTAAAATAGTATGGTTCATAACGGTTAGTAGGAAACTTCCTTTTCTAGGGAGCACTCAAGCATAGGCCACAGATGGTTAACTATTTAGAAAATTGTAACATAAGATGTGTGCTGGATGGAAGGTGTAGTTGGTAGATCCCATCTGAGTTCTAATGTCCTATAATACCAATAAGCATAGTTCTATGCACAAATATGTATATGTGAGTAGCTGTAGTGAAGATATATATATGACTAGATTTATATAAAATTATATACATTTATATATGTATGTATATATCTTATATAAATATGCCAGTTTTATTTCTATGGACATTAATTTGATCATAGAGATCACCTAATTGGAGGTAATACTCATTAACCTTTTCCTGAGTCTGGAGCCCAAATACTACATCCTGTTCCTTTCTAGTACTTTTTCTCTTTGACATGAAATTCCATGTATGGTCAGGCTTTTGGATGATAACCATAACTTCGGGTCTTTAAAAGATCAAGAGTTGACCATGCTGATAAACATTTCTACCGACCATTATTTATTACTAAACCCAAGTTTTTCTTTTTCTCTGATATAAATTCATTTTCCACAGAAAATACAATTATAACTACAATTCTATTTTATAACACAAATGTCTACCTTATAAATTAGTTCTTAAACTTCAAACCATTTTCTGAAAATGACAAGCATCGGTTAATCTTACAGGTGTGAAGTTTACATGTTGAAACATGGAGTTATCTTTTATTTACTCAACTAGGTCAAAAGGAAAGAGGAAAAAAAATCAATGGACTTGCAAGATGAGTAAAGTTCAGGTTCTCTTTGTCTCAGAGAGCAGATGTTATATTTATTATATCTGTAAAGGTTGTAAGAATGTTGGTTGAGAATTTTTACTTGTTTTTCAGATAGAATTCTTTCTTGATTGAACTGTTGCTAAGCATTGATGATATTGGTCAAAGAATTATCTACTTTATTAGATTTAAATATTCACATATATGTAGTGTTTACAATAGTAATCATTTTAAAATGATATCATGAGTGCTTTTTAAACTTTAAGGTACATGAGAATTACCCAAGATGCAAAATGTAAATGTAGATTTACATTTTGGGCCTGGCCTCCAAATATTTGTAATCTATAGGTCAGGTAATACAGTCATGCTTGTTTAATGAGCGCATACATTTGCCCTCCCTCTGCCATCATGTTTTAGATGGTCCATGGATCATGCTTTGCTATCAGTTCAGTTCAGTTGCTCAGTCGTGTCTGACTCTTTGCGACCCCATGGACTGCAGCACGCCAGGCCTCCCTGTCCATCACCAACTCCCAGAGTTTATTCAAATTGTAACCTTTATATTCCATATTTTAAAATTAAAGACATTGTTTTGTATGCCTGATTCATACTGTATAGGTTTGTATAGAGCATATGTCTATTTGTGTTTAGGTCTAGGCTTTTTTTTTCTTCTCTTTCTCACACATGTTTATTCTAAAAAATCCTTTCACAACTTTCAAAATGCATATGGAAGGAAACAACAAAACAACTTTCTTTCCTGGCTAAGGCCTGCTTACTTTACAGACACATATTTGGGGAGAGAGCACCCTCATGTGGTAATAGGATGCTAAAAATATTCTAAGATTTTCTTTTCTGTTTTAAGCAATCACAGGAAAACAATTGCTGGTAACTATATTACCACCCCACTGGATCATTTTGTTTCTGAAGAGTTTTCAGAGGAACCATTTTCTTTTTTTTAGGCCTAAAGACAAAGGTGTTATCTTGCAAAATTGTTATCTTCTTGTTGCTAATTTTCAGGTACTCCAACTGTGGCTTTTTCTATTGATTCAAGAAACCTGTCTCAATGCTTCTGTTAAGTCATAATGAATGTGAACCAGCTTAAGCTTCTGGGGTCACAGGGCTCATCAGCACCCAAACACCATATTCTGTCATTAGTTCAGTGGTTTTCCAGAACCATGAGGCAAATTTAACTCTGTTTCAAAGTCATAAGTGAAATATCTAAAGTATTCTAGGGATTCGGGAAATTTTTGAATGAATATTAAATGGTTCATAAGCAACAATAAAATACCTTTTTCTGCAAATGAAAGCACCCCTGAACTTCAGTACAAAGTCTTTTAGATGAGAAACATTGCCATAGAAGACCAATATCCAGCTCACTGTACTGCTGTGTTTGTGGAATGCTAGACTGTCTAGTAAACAAAAGTAGTATCCCCAGCAAAAGAATACCATTAACTCTAATAAACATCAAAAAGTTGCAGTCAAGTATGATGGCTTAATTAAAACTTATTATAATGTAAGGGAATACGTTCAGATGCTTACAAAGAAATTGACAATCAATTAAAATTAAAAGCTTGCCATTCCAGTGCCAAAATTGGCATGATTATTATGTAAGGAAGGCAATCCACTTAATATATATTAACATAATATATATCTCCTTTCTCTGAACATGCCCTGAGGTTAATATGATTTGATTCAACACTAACTTCTCAAAAATTGTATCTTTCTTTTAAAAATGTTACTTTTTCAAGGGTTTTATAAGCATTCAAATTTGTTATTTTTGTTGGATATTTTCCATTTGACAAATGTAACATAATCCATCAAGTCTTTTGATAATTCTACAATATAGATTTGAGTTTTATTAATATTATTTTTAATGTAAGTAAAACACATGTGCTCATTGTAAATAATATAGTAGATGCATAAAAATGAAATGGCATGTCACCAACAATCTCCTCGTCCACACTTTCTTGCAATGACGGTTTTTGCCATCTTGATCTATTTGAATCCAGTATTTTTATGCCTATGAAGAATATCTTTACAAATTATTATATTTTACATAGAGAAAATACATATACATATATATATATATATATATGCACACACACACATATGATTGTATTTGTGACCACATTGTATATATAGTTTTATATCTTTTGAGCTTAGCTTATAATAATTTTGTGTGTAATCAGTGTTTAATATATCAGTAGGTGAATATATTTATCAGTATTTATTTAGCCATTCCTTTATTTGGGTTTGTTTCCTAAGTTTTCATGTTACTTATAACACTGCCATTAATAGCTTTGTTCCAGAAATTTTGTGTGACTATTTAAATATTTTAGGTTAAATTGTTGAATAATTTAAAACTGCAGATATATGTTGGCAATTACATTCTAAAAAGATGTCAATTTACATTTTTACTAACAAGATGAGTAAAGTATTAGTTATAATGGTAGTGGCAGTAGTGAGAGGAGTACTGGTACTAATAATAGTAACACTGAAGAAGAGCATGGACCTTAGGACACTAGATTACAGGGAAAATTAAGAAAGCGTGGAGATAGTGTGATACAAGTAGGAAAAGAGAATAGGTAATTTACTATAGGAAACATCAATTTTAAATTACAAAATCTGGAGTCGTAATAGCATTTGAAGAATGAAAGCAATTTCAAAAACTTAAAAACTACAAGAAACAAGGAAATAAATTTAAAAGAAAAATAATGACTTGGCAGAATCATAAAGCTTGTTAGACTAGCAAAGAATGGAAATACTCATAATTAGAGATGACAAATCAAGAAAATCATAAGGAAGCCTAAGAAAATTATACTAGTGAAGGTAATCATAGAGAAGATACTCAAAGGATCTAGAGAAAAGATTTATTAAGGATTTGAATTCACAAGACAAATGAGTGGTATCACCAAGTATTAGAATAAAAAACTTAATAATGACCAAGAACAAGAAAATTTACAGAACAAATAGAAGGAGAACTTTTTAGCTACAAAACATATAAGTTACATAACAAAGCAAGGGGAAGAGACATTTTCAAATATATGTCTCAGGGATTATACAGGCCATTTGTTCTTCTAAAAAAAAGTTTACTGGAAGACGTAACCCAGACAAATAAGAGGAGAATAGAAATTAGGAGCTATGAGTGAAGATATTGTTGGGGGCCACAGAAGGTGCCATTATATTACTTTTAATATAAAATTATGTAAAAGATCAAATGAAAAACAGGCAGCATCATATAAAAAATTTAAAAAGCAATATGAGAGCAAAAAAAAAATCATGAGTTAAAGCAACAAATAAAGATGAATATATCTATTATATCAAAAATGTAAAAATTATGAGTTTATAAATTAAAAGAAAAAATATCTTTAACATGAGTTAAAACATAACTTTATGCCATTCTAAGATATATACTCAAATTCATACTTAGTTTATAACAATGTATGCAAATTTAAACTTCTCATTTAAAACAAACAGTTTAGCTACAAGACAAATTTGGCCATTAAAACTGCTCACTAAAGCAGGTACGTGTCTCCCTATTTTTATATATAAGAAGACTGACATTTATAAATTTTTATAGATTTGAATAAATCCAGTTTTTTAGTTAACGCTGGAACCCTGATCTTCTGGTCACTAAAATTTCTTTCTGGCATTATATCACAAAATTTTCACTTTCTAAATTTCTAATGTATGTTATATTTAGAATTTTAATTTTTTTTTTCAATTTTATAATTACCTGATTACTGATTGTGGGCCATCAAGAAAATATAGACCAAACGGAAATAAGAGGAATGAAACAGACAGACATGTTAAACTGATTAACTCAATATAGCATGAACTGGATTTTAAGGTACCTCTCTTTTCCTGATTTTGCCAAGAGCAAGAGCTTGCTGTTCTTTAAGATAATTACTTGATTTCTTATCTATAAAGTGAATTAATATTATTAATCTCACATATCACATACACTTTAAAGAAGAATGAAGCAAAATAATACCTTCTAATCTGGACATTAGCATCTACCTACCATAGAACCTTTCTAATAAGAAGGAGGACCAGTGCATTACATCCTGTGATGTGATTACTATAGTCTGAAACTGTATGTGGATATGTGGGAAGCAGGGATTCATGTCTCTCATTTACTTTTGCATTACCAACATCCCACCTAATGCTTGCTCCACACTTGCTATTTAATAAACTGTTGAATTAATTGATTCTTATTCAATAATAAAAGAGATTTAAAATAACTTTCCAAGTGGAAGGGGTCTTTACTTAGAATTTTCTAGAGAAAAGAGTATTTCTTGAGAAAAACTAAACCTACTTTTGAAAATTATGTTAATATTATGAAACATTTAATATAAACCTAAACATATTTGAAAACTGGAAATAACTAATTATAGCTGCAACATGGGGCCATAGTTAGCTATCGACCTTTGCTTACAAAAGGAGATACAGTCTAGCTGGCTGTTCACCAATTTCCCTTCTCTCTCACATATAAAGGTTAATATTCTGAGCAGCATGATTCATTTTTGGCTGGCAGTATCTGCATTTGACTTATAATTTTCAGAATTCTGAGTTATTGTACATGCAAATACTCAAAGAATAGCATTTAAACTATCAGCTTAATCAACTATATTTCTATGTCTCTAGCTTTCTGCTTTCATATGTGACTTATACAAACCATAAAGACACGGAGCACAGTCACATTTACAGCCTTTGCAAACTATGTTCTTAGGCAGCCTGTTGATGCTGGGGGTGGTTGTAAGAGATGACTGCTGGACTTTGCTGGAAAGATTTGATTTAAGAAAAGGAAACAACCAAATGAGAATTCCCATGAGGAATCTGTGCTTCTATTGCAGGGGGCATGAGTTCAATCCATGGTCAGGGAACTAAGATCCTACAAGCCATGCAGCAAGGGCAAACACACACACGCACAAAAACTTAATGCCATCTTAATGTGTATTCCTTAATTCTTAAAATTTTGTTGTTCAGTAATTACTTCAACTGTGTTATGTATCATTTTTTGTTATGTAACATCTATGACTGCACGGTGTATCTATAACTGGCTATTTCCAATTTTCAAACATGCTACATTTACCTGCTGTCCTCTCCTCCCTCAATGCACTTTCTGTGGTTAGATACTATCCACCTACAGCATCCTGATAAAGCTTACACAAAAGTACTCCTTCCACCCAACTCCCTATACATATAGGCTCATGCACACACACATACAAACACACACACATGGTATGTATTATTCAGTTTCTTTTTCTTCAGCTCTGATCCAACCAGTCCATCCTAAAGGAGATCAGTCCTGGGTGTTCATTGGAAGGACTGATTTTGAAGCTGAAACTCCAATACTTTGGCCACCTGATGCGAACAGCTGACTCATTGGAAAAGACCCTGATGCTGGGAAAGATTGAGGGCAGGATGAGAAGGGGGTGACAGAGGATGAGATGGCTGGATGACATCACTGACTTGATGGACATGGGTTTGGGTGGACTCCAGGAGTTGGTGATGGACAGGGAGGCCTCGCATGCTGCTGTTCATGGGGTCGCAAAGAGTCGGACACGACTGAGCAACTGAACTGAACTGTACTGAGTACTAGATCTAAGAATGAGTCTGTTTTAGTATGCATGGAAATATTGGGAGTTATAAGTTATGGCCGTTCTAGGATATATTATTTTTTGTCTGCATCTGGTTCTTCCTTTATATTACCAATAAATAAAGAAAGGGAACCCTTGATTTAGTTTATGCAAAATATCCAATTTCTACTCCTAATTCACTAGCTTTGTGACTCTAAGTCATTATTTTTCTGGTCTACAGTTTCATCATCTATGAAAGGAATGAATTAAACATTTGTTTAATACAAAATACTGCTTCATTTCTAAAGGAAAAAATACACGTCTGAGAAAATCAGTAGGTTGAAACATGAAAATGACATTTTCTAGATCAAATTGTTGAATGTTGGAATTTCATATAACTTTTGTTGATAACTGGATATCTTGTATGACTAAATATGTCACTAATCCTTGTTTCAAGGTGTCATTGCTATTAGATACCTTTGAGATTATGTCATTCCTTTGCTTTTTTCGGTAGCCTGAGATACTGCACTCTATTAGAGCAGGGACTCTGGTTTTTACTGTTTCATGCCCCAGTGCCTACAACAGTGTCTAGCAAGTACCAGACACAGTAAATGTTTGCTGAATTGAATAGTGTTGTAACTTAAAATTATCAAATTCTACAAAATTATAATTATTAATAATGATGATAATCAGACATGTTGAAATACTAGAGTAGATAATACCAAAGGTGAAATTTCTGACAGCTCTGTTAATGGGAAGGTGACAAGTTAATCTTTGCTAAAATAATCAAAGGTGTGGCATAGCAGACAAAGATATAAAAGCTGTGTCAGGTTCAGTTCAGTTCAGTTCAGTTTCTCAGTTGTGTCCGACTCTTTGCGACCCCATGGACTGAAGCACCCCAGGGTTCCGTGTCCCTCACCAACTCCCAGAGTTTACTCAAACACATGTCTGTTGAGTCGGTGATGCCATCCAACCATCTCATCCTCTGTCACCCCCTTCTCATTCTGCCTTCAATCTTTCCCAGCATCAGGGTCTTTTCCAATGAGTTGGTTCTTCACATCAAGTGGCCAAAATATTGGAGTTTCAGCTTCAGCATCAGTCCTTCCAATGAATATTCAGGACTGATTTCCTTTTAGGATGGGCTGGTTGTATCTCCTTGCAGTCCAAGGGACTCTCAAGAGTCTTCTCCAACACCACAGTTCAAAAGCATCAATTCTTCAGTGCTCAGCTTTCTTTATGGTCCAACTGTCACATCCATACATGACCACTGGAAAAACCATAGCCTTGACTAGATAGAACTTTGTTGGCAAAATAAAGTCTCTGCTTTTTAATATGCTGTCTAGGTTGGTCATAACTTTTCTTTCAAGGAGCAAGTGTCTTTTAATTTCATGGTTGCAGTCACCATCTGCAGTGATTTTGGAGCCCCCTAAAATAAAGTCAGCCACTGTTTCCACTGTTTCCCCATCTATTTACCATGAAGTGGTGGGACCTGATGCCATGATCTTAGTTTTCTGAATGTTGAGCTTTAAGCCAACTTTTTCACTCTCCTCTTTCACTTTCATCAAGAGGCTCTTTAGTTCTTCTTCACTTTCTGCCATAAGGGTGGTGTCATCTGCATATCTGAGGTTATTGATATTTCTCCCGGCAATCTTGATTCCAACTTGTGTTTCTTCCAGCCCAGCGTTTCTCATGATGTACTCTACATATAAGTTAAATAGGCAGGGTGACGATATACAGCCTTGACGTACTCCTTTCCCTATGTGTCAGGTTAGTTTCTCCACATCCTTGCCAACAATTATCGCTTGACTTATTGATGATAATAGTTATACTGACAGTTATGAGGTGATACCTCATTGTGGTTTTCAATAGTATTTCACTGATGATTAGTGATGTTGACCAGCTTTTCAAACACCTTTTGACTATTTGTATGTCTTCTCTAGAAAAAGATTTGTTCAGATCTCTTGTCCATTTTTAAAATTGGAGTATTTTTGAGTTTTTCCTATTGAGTTGCAGAAGGTTTTAAGTATTTTGGATTTTAAAACTTTATCAGGAGCATAGTTTGCAAATATTATCTCCCAATCTATAGATTATCTTACATTTAACTCTAATTCATGTTGAGTTAGTTTTTGTGAGTGGTGTAAGATAAGGGTCTGATTTCATCCTTTTACAAGTAGATTTCCAGTTTTTCTAACACTGTTTATTGAAGAGATTAATATTTCCTAATTGTATATTAATCATGCCCTTGACAAAGTTTTTGTTATTGCTGTTCAGTCAATCATATACGATTCTTTGCAACCGCATGGACTGTAGCCTGCCAGGCTCTTCTGTCCATGGTATTTCCCAGGCAGGAATGATAGAGCGGGTTGCCATTTCCTTCACCAGCAGATCTTCCCAACCCAGGAATTAAAGTCACATCTCCAGTACTGGCAGGCAAGTTCTCTTCCACTGACGCATCAGGGAAGCCCCATCAAAGTTCAGTTGGCCATAATGCATGGATTTATTTCTGAGCTTTCTATTCTGTTCCATTGTTCTATGAGTCTGTTTTTATGCCAGTACTGTACTATTTTGACTAGTATGGCTTTTTGTAATATAGTTTGAAGTCAGGAAATGTGATGTTTTCAGCTCTGTTGTTTTCTTAAGATGGTTTTGATTAATTGTTGTGTATGTGTGTGGTTCCATATAAATTTTAGGATTTTTTTCTATTTGTGTGAAAAATGTCAGTGGAATTTTGATAGTGATTATATTGAACATGTAGATTACTTTGGGTAGTATAGACATTTTTAGCAATATTAAATCCTCTAAGTTGTTAACATGGGGCCTTTTTTGATTTATTTTGTCTTCTTCGATTTTCTTTCATCAATGTCTCATATTTTCCAGGGTATAAATCTTTCACCACTTTGGATAAATTTGCTAAATATTTTGGGCTTTCCAGGTAGCACTAGTGGTAAAGAACCTCCCTGCCAATGCAGGAGATTAAAGAGAAGCAGATTTGACCCCTGGGGTGGAAAGATTCCCCTGGAGAAGGGAATGGCTACCCACTCCAGCTTTCTTGCCTGGAGAATCCCATGGACAGAGGAGCCTGGAGAGCTACAGTCCATCACATTGCAAATAGTCAGACATGACTGAAATGACTTAGCATACACACCCATAAATATTTTATTCTTTTTGTTGTTATTGTAAATGGGATTATTTTCTTTATTTTTCAGATAGTTTGTTGTTAGAGTACAGAAGCACAACTAATTTTGTATAGTGATTTTTTTTTTTAATCCTGAAACTGTAGTGAATTCATTTAGGTTTTGGTAGAATATTTTGCATTTTGGATATACCTGTTTATTTCCGTAGTGTCATTGAACTTTTGCTGGTGGTGTTTTACCATGCTCTGTACATGGAATTTAATATCAGAAACTTGAGATTCATATTCAACTATTTAAGACTGATTTCCATATTGTAAAACTTTCCATCAACTTCTCATCTAATTTTCAACTGTTGGTAATTGTGAACTGTAGTAATTATTTTATTAGGGTTGCAAAATGTTGATTTTATAGTTGTATAATTTAGTCAACATATATTAGCTACAAATCTTTGGCTAAAACTGTCTGTCTTCAATGAGGACTTATCAGTTACCTTGACACAGTGTTTGTAAAAGTAAAGATGAGTTTAATGATTTCCTTTTATTTGTGATTTCTCAGAGTAAAGAGTCAGAACCTTAGATACCTTGTTTCCATTATCTTATAATATTATGTTTGTGCTAGTCACTCAGTTGTGTCTGACTTTTTGCAACCCCATGACCTCTAACCCTCTAGGCTCCTCTGTCCTTGGGATTCTCCAGGCAAGAGTACTGGAGTGGGTTGTCAGTTCCTTCTCCAACCTATAATATTATAAATTGATTTCAAGATGATACTGCTCTTACTAATATTTATAATTAGACTAGAGAATAAACTTAAAGATTTTTTATACGTCCGTTTTTGCTTACAACCTATATTCCTCCAGGCAAAATATAGTTAAAATGCTGTGCTGTAAAGTCACTTGAAATAATTCCTCTTTCTGATATACGATTAAATTTGTTCACTTCCATTTTAAAAGTTTAGGTATTTTATGTAATTATATTTTTGAAAATATAAAATACTTTCATTTCCAGTGTTAAAACTATGAAGCAGATTATATTCGGAGAAGTCACACTTGCTATTCCTGTCTCTGATAACTCATTCCCTTTCTCTCTCTAGAATAAACATCATAATCAGTTTTGATTTATCTTTCCCGTATATTCAAATATGTATAAATTTTTATATCCTCTTCTTTCTTACAAAGAAGAGACCATTCAATTCATGTTATTCTTCAGTTTGCTTTTTTTCACTTAACAGTACATTCTAATAATCACTTTACATGCAGATGACACTACCCTTATGGCAGAAAGTGAAGAAGAACTAAAGAGCCTCTTGATGAAAGTGAAAGAGGAGAGTTAAAAAGTTGGCTTAAAGTTCAACAGTCAGAAAACTAAGATCATGACATCTGGTCCCATCACTTCATGGCAAATATATGGGGAAACAGTGGAAACAGTGGCTGACTTTATTTTGGGGGGCTCCAAAATCACTGCAGATGGTGATTGCAGCCATGAAATTAAAAGACACTTACTCCTTGGAAGGAAAGTTATGACCAACCTAGACAGCATATTAAAAAGCAGAGACATTACTTTGCCAACAGAGGTCCATCTAGTCAGGCCTATTGTGTTTCCAGTAGTCATGTATGGATGTGAAAGTTGGACAATGAAGAAAGCTGAGCACAGAAGAATTGATGCTTTTGAACTGTGGTTTTGGAGAAGACTCTTGAGAGTCCCTTGGACTGCAAGGAGATCCAACCAGTCCATCCCAGAGGAGATCAGTCCTGGGTGTTCATTGGAAGGACTGATGTTGAAGCTGAAACTCCAATACTTTGGCCGCCTGATGCGAAGAGTGGACTCATTGGAAAAGACCCTGATGCTGGGAAGGATTGTGGGCAGGAGGAGAAGGGGACGACAGAAGATGAGATGGCTGGATGGCATCACCGACTTGATGGACATGGGTTTGGGTAAACTCCGGGAGTTGGTGATGGACAGGGAGGCCTGGCGTGCTGTGATTCATGGGGTGGCAAAGAGTTGGACACAACTGAGTGACTGAAGTGAAGTGAAATGATGTATCCTTGTGTGAATTTTGGTGGATCGGATCTTTCAAAGAATTGGTTCATTTCATCTGCGTTATCAGAGTTGTAGAAATAGAGTAGTTCATAATATTCCTGTATTGTCATTTTAATGTTCATGGATCAGCAGTGATCACCTGTCTTTCAATTCTGCTACTAGTGATTTGTGTCTTCTCTGTTCCCTTTGGTTAGCCTGGCTAGGGTTTTATCGATTTCATTTAACTTTACAACAAACTAGCTGTTATAATTAATATATGTATATATATTCTACTTTTAATTTCTTTGATTTCTACACCAAAATTTTATTATTTCCTTTCTTTTTCTATCTGCATATTTTTAATGCTTTTCTTTCTCTAGTTTCCTAAGGTGGCATTTTAATTATTGATTTTATGTCTTATTTCTAAAATGTGTATTTCTTTTAAGCATGGTGTTTGCTGCGTCCCACAGATTTTTATAAGTTGTATTTTCATTTTCATTTCATTTAGTTCAAAATATTTTTCCTATTCTTTTAAGACTTTTTCTTTTCCAGTGTGTTATTTAGAAGCATGTTGAATAATCTCTAAATATTTTGTAATTTTCCAGCTAAATTTATGTTATTCATTTCTAGTTTAATTCCATTTTGATCTGAGAGCATATGTAGTATGATGCCCCTATGCAAAATTTGTTCAGAGATGTGTTTTATGGCTGAGAATGTGGTCTGTCTTGGTAAATATTTCATGTGACTGTCAACCGAAAAAAAATGCCAAGAGTTATATTTTTATTCAGCAGATATTCTGAGGACTTCAAGCCCCAGATACAGTATCTCAGATAATGCTGAGAAACTGTCCTGAAGAGTCAGGATATGTAAGAGTTTTTGCAACAAAAGTCCCGGTGATCAGAACATTAAAAGTTTACTGTTGTAAAAGAAAAGCAGTTATGTCAAATTCAAGAATTTAGCACTTTGCTATATGTAGAAAGATGCAAAGAGTCTCTGTTTACTGAAACCATTCCTTTGATATGCACCTCAGCTATCTATGGCCACATGGTATATCTTTATCAATCACTTTAATTTTTTTCTGTGTCTTTATATTGGGATTCTTGTAAGCAACATTATAGTTGCATCATACTTTTTTTAACCATTCCATCAGTCTTTGTATTTATGTGTTTAGACTACTTATATTTAACATGATTATTGGTATGGCTGGATTAGTATAACTTTCCTATTAATTTTACTTGTTCTTTGTTTCATTCTCTTTTTCTATTATTTAAATTGAGTAATTTTGTATGTTTCTGTTTTATCCCCTCTTTCAATTTTACTAGAGTCGGACACAACTGAGTGACTGAGCACACACACAACATACTTTTCTTTAATTTGTCTTTTTAGTAATTACCATAGATTTTATAGAATGCATTTTTTAAATTAATTTATTATTTTTGATATATAGCTGATTTACAATGTTGTATTAGTTTTAGGCATACAACATAGTGATTTAAATTTTGTATAGGTTACAGTCAATTTAAAGTTATTATAAAATGCTGGCTATATTCCCTGTGTGTACAATGCTATTAAAATCTCTGTCCATTTTCAAATAACACTTTATCCCTTCACAGGTAGTGGAAATAACTTAGAATATTCCCTTTCATTCTTCTTATTCCTTATAATATTGCTGTTATCTATTTCACTTATCCAGAAGCTACAACCTCAAATAAATGTTATCATTATTCAAGTGACTAATTATTAATTTTTAAAGTATTTAAATATTTTAAATAATTATTAATATATAACAATTATCTACTCAAGCAGTTATTAATAGAAGTAAGGAAACTAAAAAGTTAAATTTTGCTTTCATTTATACCTTTTCTAATAGTTTTTTTTAGATCTGAGTTTTTGAATTTTATCATTTTCCTTCTCTTTGAATGATTTCTTGTTGTTCTCTCACCTTTCTAGGTTTGCTCATCTTCTGTCATGAATTTTGAAAGATTTATAGCCATGATTTGTTCAAATATTTCTTGTTCTCATTTCTCTGTCTCTTCCAGTGTTCCAAATTCTTTTTTTAAATTTATTTTTCAAATTAATCAATTTATTTTAATTGGAGGATGATAACTTTACAATATTGTAGTGGTTTTTCCCATACATTGACATAAATCAGCATGGGTGTACTGTGTTCCCCATCCTGAACCCCCCTTCCACCTCCCTCCCCATCCCATCCCTCAGCATCATCCTAATGCATCAGCCCTGAGCACCCTCTTTCATGCATCAAACCTGGACTGGCAATCTATTTCACATATGATAATATACATGTTTCAATGTTATTCTCTCACATCATCCCACCGTTGCCTTTCCCACAGAGTCCAAAAGTCTGTTCTTTACATCTGTGTCTCTTTTTCTGTCTCACATATAGGGTCATCATTACCATCTTTCTAAATTCCATATATAAGCGTTAATATACTGTATTGATGTTTTTCTTTCTGATTTAATTCACTCTGTATAATAGGCTCCAGTGTCATCCACCTCGTTAGAACTGATTCAAATGCATTCCTTTTAATGGCTGAGTAATATTCCATTGTGTATATGTACCACAGCTTTCTTATCCATTCATCTGCCAATGGACATCTAGGTTGGTTCCATGTCCTGGCTTTTGTAAACAATGCTGCAATGAACATTGGGGTACATGTGTCTGTTTCAATTCTGTTTTCCTTGGTGTGTATACTCAGCAGTGGGATTGCTGGGTTGTATGGCAGTTCTATTTCCAGTTTTTTAAGGAATCTCCATGCTGTTCTCCATAGTGGCTGTACTAGTTTGCATTCCCACCAACAGTGTAAGAGGGTTCCATTTTCTCCACACATTTATTGTTTGTAGACTTTTTGATAGCAGCCATTGTGACCAGCGTGAGATGGTACCTCATCGTGGTTTTGATTTGCATTTCTCTGATAATGAGTGATGTTGAGCATCTTTTCATGTGTTTGTTGGCCATCTGTATGTCTTCTTTGGGGAAACGAATGGATAAGAAAGCTGTGGTACATATACACAATGGAATATTACTCAGCTTCCATATGTTGGAATTTTTAATAGTTTTTTCCCCGTAATTGACATCTGATCTTACTGCTTTGTGATCAGAAAAGATGCTTGGAGTGATTTCAATTTTTTTGAACTTACCAAGGCTAGATTTATGGCCCAGGATGTGATCTATCCTGGAGAAGGTTCCATGTGCACTTGAGAAAAAAGGTGAAATTCATTATTTTGGGGTGAAATATCCTATAGATATTAACTAGGTTTAACTGGTCCATTGTATCATTTAAAGTTTGTGTTTCCTTGATAATTTTCTGTTTAGTTGATCTATCCATAGGTGTGAGTGGGGTATTAAAGTCTCCCACTATTATTGTGTTATTGTTAATTTCCCCTTTCATACTTGTTAGCATTTGCTTTACATATAGTGGTGCTCCTATGTTGAGTGCATATATATTTATAATTGTTTTATATTCTTCTTGGGTTGATCCTTTTATCATTATGTAGTGTACTTCTTTATCTCTTTTCACGACCTTTATTTCAATGTCTATTTTATCTGATATGGGTATTGCTACTCCTGCTTTCTTTTGGTCTCCATTTCCGTGAAATATCTTTTTCTAGCCCTTCACTTTCAGTCTGTATGTGTTGCTTGTTTTGAAGTGGGTCTCTTGTAGAGAGCATATATAAGAATCTTGTTTTTGTATCCATTCAGCCAGTCTTTGTCTTCTGGTTGGGGCATTCAACCCATTTACATTTAAGGTAATTATTGATAAGTATAGTCCCATTGCCATTTACTTTGTTGTTTTGGGTTCGAGTTTATACACCTTTTCTGTGTTTCCTGTTTAGAAAAGATCCTTTAGCATTTGTTGAAGAGCTGGTTTGGTGGTGCTGAATTCTCTCAGCTTTTGCTTGTCTGTAAAGCTTTTGATTTCTCCTTCATACTTGAATGAGATCCTTCGTCAGTACAGTAATCTGGGTTGTAGGTTTTTCTCTTTCATCACTTTAAGTATGTCCTGCCATTCCCTTCTGGCCTGAAGAGTTTCTATTGAAAGATCAGCTGTTATCCTTATGGGAACCCCCTTGTGTGTTATTTGTTTTTCCCTTGCTGCTTTTAATATTTGTTTTTTGTGTTTGATCTTCATTAATTTGATTAAGATGTGTCTTGGGGTGTTTCACTTTGGGTTTATCCTGTATGGGACTCTCTGGGTTTCGTGGGCTTGGGTGGCTATTTCCTGCTCCATTTTAGGGAAGTTTTCAACTATTATCTCCTCAAGTATTTTCTCATGGCCTTTCTTTTTGTCTTCTTCTGGAACCCCTATGATTCAAATGTTGGGACATTTGACATTGTCCCAGAGGTCTCTGAGGTTGTCTTCGTTTCTTTTAATTCTTTTTTCTTTTTTCCTCTGTGCTTCATTTATTTCCACCATTCTATCTTCCACCTCACTTATCCTATCTTCTGCCTTAGTTATTCTACTGTTGGTTCCCTCCAGAGTGTTTTTGATCTCAGCTATTGCATTGTTCATTATTGATTGACTCTTACTTCTTCTAGCTCCTTGTTAAACTTTTCTTGCATCTTTTCAATCCTTGTCTCCAGACTATTTATCTGTAACTCCGTTTTGTTTTCAAGATTTTGGATCATTTTTACTATCATTATTCTGAATTCTTTTTCAGGTAGACTCCCTATCTCCTCCTCTTTTGATTGATTTGGTGGGCATTTATCATGTTCCTTTACCTGCTGAATATTTCTCTGCCATTTCATCTTGTTTAGGTTGCTGTGTTTGGGGTGGCCTTTCTGTATTCTGTCAGTTTGTGGTTCCTCTTTATTGTGGAGGTTCCTCCCTGTGGGTGGAGTTGGACGAGTGGCTTGTCAAGGTTTCTTGGTTAGGGAGGCTTGTGTCGCTGTTCTGGTGAGTGGAGCTGGATCTCTTCTCTCTGTAGTACAATGAAGTGTCCGGTAGTTAGTTTTGAGGTGTCTATGGGTTTGGTGTGACTTTTGGCCGCCTGTATTTTAATGCTTAGGGTTATGTTCCTGCATTGTTGGAGAATTAGCTTGGTATGTCTTTCTCTGAAACTTGTTGGCTCTTGGATGGAGCTTGGTTTCAGTGTAGGTATGGAGGCTTTTGGATGAGCTCTTGTCTAATAATGTTCCCTGGAGTCAGGAGTTTTCTGGTGTTCTTAAGTTTTGAATTTAAGCCTCCTACTTCTGGCTTTCAGTCTATTCTTACAGTAGCCTCAAGACTTCTCCATCCATATAGCACTGATGATAAAACATCTAGGTTAATGGTGAACAGATTCTCCACAGTGAGGGATACCCAGAGAGGTTCACAGAGTTACATGGAGAAGAGAATAGGGAGGAGGGAGATAGAGGTGACCAGGAGGAGAAGAGGGTTAATCAAAAGGGGAGAGAGCAATCTAGCCAGTAATCAATTCCCTATGTGCTCTCCACAGTCTGTAACACTCAGAGTGGTTCACGGAATTACACAGAGAAGAGAAGAGGGAGGAAGGAGATAGAGGTGACCAGGAGGAAAGAGGGGGAGTCAAAAGGAGAGAGACAGATCTAGCTAGTAATCAGTTCCCTAAGTTTTCTCTACAGCCTGGAACACCCAAAGAGATTCACAGAGCTGGGTAGAAAAGAGAAGAGGGAGGGAGGAGATAGAGGTGACCTGGGGGAGAAAAAGGAGAGTCAAAAGTGGGAGAGAGAAATCAAGCCAGTAATCACACTCCTATGTAAGAATGGGTACTGAAGATTGGATTCTTAAAAGTACAAAATTGATAACAAATAACAAAAAGCAAAGATTAAAACTCTAGAGTAGAGGTTAGACTCTCAAAAATACAATATTAAAAAAACAAAACAATATCACAAAAATTATAAGAAATATATATATGAAATTTGCTTTAAAAATAGTGTCTTTTTTTGCAAGTTAATAGTAGGTTATAAAAATGAAAATTAAAGGAGTAATAAAGAACTTAAAAAAATTAAAAATTAAATGATACTAGTAAAATATATCTAGGAATTTGTCTGAAGCTGTTGAGGTCAGTGTGGGGTCAGTTTAGTTTCCGATAGTTCCTTGTTTCAGCTTACACTTCTTCTCAAGGTCTATAGGCCCCTTCCAATGTAGTCAGTGCTAACTATGGGGTTTTAATCTGTTGCACCTGTCACTTCCAAAGCGGTTCCCTCTTCTTTGTTTATTTTGGCTGCCTCTGTTTGCAAGTTTCTTCAGTGTCTAATTTCCACCCTGAAACAAGGGCATGAAGGTGGTCGCTTATTTAGGCTCACTTGTTCAATTGTGCTGTGGGGAGGGAGGAACACTGCAAACAAATATCACTGGCATGTGTGGGGAGTGCTCACAGTGTCTGGGCTACACTGGGTTTGCCCTCACTCACGGCGTGTGTGCTTTCCCGGTCTACATCACCCAGGCTCCAGGTTACTTTGCAGGGGAACTGTCTAAAGCGAGCCCTGGGTTGCATGCACTTCCCAGGTCTAAGCTGCTCAGGTTCAGGTTCTCGGGTACTCCACAAAGGCACAGACTCGGGTGGGCCTGTGTTTTGTGCCCTTCCCAGGTCTGAGCAGCTCAGGCAACCAGGTGCTTGGCAAGCACACTCTCCCCGCTGGGCGGTGTGTCTTATTACCTTCCCTGTACCAGCCACTTGGTTTCCTGGGTGCGCAGGGAGAGCACCGTCTCAAGTGTGCCGTGTGTCTCTTCTGGGGCGCTGATCTGACTGCAACCCTCCTGGTGAATGTCAGCCGTCCAGGATCACAGGAAGACTTGGTTAGCAACTGGGAGCCTGCTCACAGTTTGGTGGAGGATGCTGTCTCTGGGGACGAGATTTCCCCTTGCCTTTGGGCTCTGGCTGTCGCCTGCCTGCCTCTCTGCCTCCAGCGGGATGATGGGCTGTCCGCAGCTGGCTAGCTCTCCTCTGGTATTCACTCAGTCCTTTGTTCTGTGAGCCGGCCAGGCTGTGCCTTAGAACTTTTTGCAGGAAAGTTCTCTCTCTCTCTCTTTTTTTCTCTCTCTCTCTCTGCTATCCCACAGTTTGGGTTGCTATCTCATGATAGCTCCCTCAGATTGTCCTCAGGGCATTCAAGCCTCCTCATTACCCTAAGCAAGCAGCCCACGCCTCCCCGTTCAGCCCCCGCTCACCGCTGGCTGACGCAAGCGTCTGGGCTACTTCTCTGCTAGGAGTTGTGGTTAGCTGCGTAATCTGTGTGTTGTTTTTTTTTTTTCCCTCCCAGTTATGTTGCCCTCTGAGATTCCAAAACTCCCCACAGACCCACTGGTGAGAGGGTTTCCTGGTATTTGGACACTTCTCCTTCACGACTCCCTCCCCTGGATGGGCCTCTGTCTCTAACTCTTTTGTCTCTCTTTTTATCTTTTACATTTTGTCCTACCTCCTTTCGAAGAGAATGGGCTGCCTTTTTGGGTGCCTGGTGTCCTCTGCCAGCGTTCAGAAGTTGTTTTGTGGAATTTGCTCAGCAATCAAATGATCTTTCGATGAATTTGTGGGGGAGAAAGTGGTCTCCCCATCCTATTCCTCTTCCATCTTAGGGCTGCCCCCTCCCAACAGTGTTCCAAATTCTTTAGAAATTACATCTTTTTACTTCTACCCCAGCAGGACTTTCTTTTTATTATGAAATCTAAATCTGAGTCTCTTTATACTTAAAATAAAAATCAACATATTTTTTCTAGACAATTAAAATATTTCAATTTAGGTGTTATCACATTAATTCTTTCCTTGCTATTTGTATTGCTGATCACACTATCTTTTTGGCATTCTTTATCTTTGTAATTTCTAATGTTTTGAGTATTTCCCTAGACTATTCTAGCCTTTGTTTTCTCTAAACCTTCTCATCTGATTTGAAGAGACTATTCTGAGAAACCAGTGGTTTTCTAACCTTTTTCTGTTCTTTATCAATTGGACTTTTCAATTTGTCTGTCTTATCTATCTGATCCCACCTTAGCTATTGACACTCATCTTTCCTGAGTCTTTAATTCTGAACTGCTTTGAGAATGATTTTTGTTCCTCACTAGAGAGTGTCTCATTTTAACCTCAGAGTATCTTTTTATGCTTTTTATCCACCTAGATGCTTTGCCTTGCTTTTTCCTGAAATGCTTCTACTTGCCTTGCCATCTACTACAGTCCATTCAAATTTACATTTCCTTCCAATATAGGACTTATTACAAATAAAAGCAACTCTTTTCCTCCTTCAGATATTTCTTTCCCCCTTATATAACAATATCTTTATCCAGAGAGTTATTCAACTAGAATTGTTTAGTTGATGTCTTCTTTTCTGTATGTAAAGCACTTGAAAGATAGATTGTATCTTGTTCTTTGTTGTGGTCCCAGTACTTCAGGGCTTCTTTGGAGGACCCATAATATGTACTAAATAAATACTTTTGTTTTATTGAACTTTCTCAAGTTATATAAAATGCATTCAATGCAGTTTACTCATATGGAGATAAAGAAGATAGTTTTAAAATCTCAAAATTTTAAGCCACCAACGAGCTTAGTGGAAATACCGGCCATTAGGCCTTAATGGCTACCTAATTCTCTTACTGTTAAAGGTTGGCTCAAGGGAAAGCCTGAAGCCCTCTTAAACAGTGGGGTGTTGATACCTTCAATCCTAGAATAAAGATAAGACCTGACAATGGGAGGGAGAAGGTGCAAGGTAAGGGAGTATCAGGCTATGTGACTCAGTGGGGTAAAGAATCCGCCTGCAGTGCAGGAAATGCAGGAGACATGGGTTTGATCCCTAGGTCAGGAAGATCCCCTGGAGTAGGGCATGGCAACCCACCCCAGTATTCTTGCCCCAAAAATTCCAGGGGCAGAAAAGCCTGGCAGGCTATAGTCTATAGGTTCACAAAGAGTGGGACACAACTGGAATGACTGGCACACATGCATGTTTCCTTCTTTATTTCTGGCCTCATTCCTACATTTATGTTCTGATGCTGTTTTTTAAACCTGTCTCCTTGCCTACCCAAATTACCTTCCTTTCTCTATTTTCGTAGACATGACCACATATACCCATAGAAGAATGAGACACAAGGCTGATGAAATACCTGTGATGTTGCAAGTGTGAAGTAAAGCTCAATTTTGACTAGAGAGGGTCAGAGTAGGAGATAGTGATTTGTTTCTTTCCCCTATTATTACCCTACCTAGACCTTCCCTATACACATCTTAGTAGACCTGAGCAAAACAAGGGAAAAAACATGACCACATAAACGTGACAATTCCAGTCTTCAGTTTTTTGGGACTCTGTTACCTTTTCCTAAACTCCATATGCAGATGCAAAACTCCTCTATAAAATAAACAGTAAACATCTAAATCTATAGGATAAAGCAGAGTATAGTCTGATTCACAGATACTAAGAGAAATTATTGAATTCCAAACCTACTTAAGATTTTATATTGGAGATTTGAAAAGCTTAATCATCACAAATTTCCTTCCAGCTAAAAATTGCCGTATAGATAAAATGACAACGATGGTGGAGGTGATGATGAGAATCATTAATTAAGCTGATTTTTAACTTAGTCATAGCTCTTTATGCAATCTCAGGTAGAGATAAATTATCACCTCTTTTCTTGTAGTCTTAAACTAGCTTGCTAAAAAGTAAAGATACATGATATAAAAATTAGTAACCATACTAGTTTCCTAGGTCTGTCATAATCAAGTTCTACAAATTGGGTGAGGTTTAAAATGCTGATTCAGCTTTGAAATTACAAGAAAGTAGAATAGTAGTTTAAAGAACAACAATATACTGGAGAAATAGACAAATGGCATGAAGAGTTGAACCTTTTTTATTCAAATATAGATAATAGGAAAAAATTCATTCACATTTTCAGTTACTTTTTCACTTTCAGTTCAGTCACTCAGTCGTGTCTGACTCTTTGTGACCCCATGAACCACAGCCCGCCAGGCCTCTCTGTCCATCACTAACTCGCTAAGTCCACCCAAACCCATGTCCATCGAGTCAGTGATGCCATCCAGCCATCTCATCCTCTGTCATCCCCTTCTCCTCCTGCCCTGAATCTTTCCCAGCATCAGGGTGTTTTCCAATGAGTCAGCTCTTCACATCAGGTGGCCAAAGTATTGGAGTTTCAGCTTCAACATCAGTCCTTCCAATGAACACCCAGGACTGATCTCCTTTAGGATGGACTGGTTGGATCTCCTTGCAGTCCAAGGGACTCTCAAGAGTCTTCTCCAACACCACAGCACTTTCTCACTTAATGTGCCTTTATTAATATATTTGTTTGCTTGGTGGTGTATGAAGCAATAATTCTTTCTTTAGGATGGTAATACATTGCACATTGAAGTTTTCAGAAATACTTGGAAAAACTCATAAAAATTAAACATAATCTAGAATCCATGTTTATATATCATTCTTATTAGTTACAAAAGTTTCTTATACTAAAATAGTTTCTTATTTGAGAGGCTATTTACTAGTAGTTAAGATGAAGCAGGTTATTAATGTATGTTTACAGTGTATACTATAAATTATTTTAGGTATGTTATTCTGATAGTCCTCGCATTTATAAGCTTCTTGGAGAAAGGAAACCTATCAAGTACATCCTTGGAAATCTATCAGTGACACAACACAATGCTGAGAATAAAATGGATGCTCAGGAAAAACAGTAATTTGACTTCAGTTATTTTTAATTATCATTAAAATTTCACTTTGCTTATTTGCTTGGAAAGACAACTAAATATGTTATTAAAATATTTACTGACAGTTATAGCATGAGAAATGACTGACAACCCAGTGTGGTCTCAGTCCCATATTATTGCTTCTTTATCAAATGAGAATAGAATGGGGAATAAATAATTATGCTCATTTTTAGTGTTAAACTGATTCAACATGCTGCTTCCAGGAGGCTGTATTTTAGCATTTAGGCTTTGAGGTGAATATAATGTCTTTGTCTAACCCTTTCTGAGAGAACAGTCCATCAATATTTAATTCGATGAGCCAAAGAAAGCATTAACATAGCGTAAAACAATTTATGAGATTGGCTCAGTCTTGGATTTCCTTATTACATGTAGTTAAAATTTATCAACAAGAACATTATGGGTGCGTGTTTGTTATCTTAATAATTCTAATTAACTTCTGGTAATTGCTGAGAATCTGCAAATAACTAACTCTTTCTATTTTTCATTGTTATAGTTTCCAACAACCAGCAGAGAAATTAATAAAATAAGCCTGTGAGAAATTAAACAATGCAGACCAACTAAGTGTTCTTTCCATTGAAGAATGTACAAATTATTGCAAATAGTCTATATATAAATATTTGAAAACCAGAAGTTCCAGGACAGCAATATGAAAATATGGAAAGTCTTTTAAATATTATATACACACATGCATATAGAAGTACAGTGTGTGTATGTGATTTTTTTTAAAAGAACTTTTCTTATTATTACTAATTGCTGAGATATGTGATTCTAAGAATAGCATTTCCACTGATAACAAGTCTCCTATCTTTGGTGCTTAATTCATATCAGTCTTGCTATAATGGGCATGAATTGTGAAGATACACACGCAGGACTGAGCTACACAAATGACTCAGATTAATTCTGACTTCAGTCTGTCTCACAGAGCAACGTGGTGTCACTCATTTGCCATTGTTCATGTCACAAAGCCAATTAGTTTCTAGTAATAGACTGACAAGTTTTGGAAAGATGTATTTTATAGAGGTGACATCAATGGGCCCTTTACCACATTTAATGATGTGGAGTATATAATAGTAAAGCAAAAAATGCAGCAAAAGACTGTCTGTATGAATCTATTAAGAGAAAAAAAAAATTGGTTGTCAGAACCATGCGTTATAGTAAATTATTAATCTAAAATAAAGTTGTGCTGAGTATTTTACGTATTATGTCTTTGCAGACACTTTATTTTGTTAAATAAATTTGTAAAACAAAACAATGTATGTATGTTGAAGAACTACTGCCTTATCTTATTCTTCACTGTAGAGAAGTAGTTTATTTTTATTGATTTATCTATTTCAGTGTTAGAGATACTTTATTCACCTTCATTTTTTTCTGAAATGAGAGTATGAACAACAATTAATAATCTTTATTTGAAAATCAAGAGTAAGACAGGTAATAGAATGAATCCAGCCAACATTCTAGAATAAAGGTGTATTATATAATGAAGGAGTTTTTCATCCATTAATACAACCATCAGTGTAATGGTATCTACATACAAAAATATGAAAGAGGCAAATGTCATTAGTTTGAAATATTTGAGTAAATTATAAATAATGTAAGCAGTTTATATTGATTGAAGCTCCAGGAAAGGTACAATTATGAGAAGATCAACAGATTATTTTCTTAAGAGTTCTGGTGAAAGGGATTATTTAAATCTAGAATTAGATGTTATTACACCTAACAAAATGTTACAGTACCAAAATGTCTTATAAAGCCATGAGGAGAAAAGAAAATATCAGAAGTATGTAAGGAAAATACAAAGATTAACCACAGTAAGACCAGAAAAGAGAATGCTAAATATTCTTTATTTGCTAAAAATAATTGTCATGAAATTAAAGAAGAACTATAATCTTGAGCTGTATAATTTTCCTAATCTGGGAAATACACAAGTAAAATCGTTTTCCAGGTTATGTTTACCAAGTTTCATTACCTCCACTATGCTCCTAAAATACTGAAATTCCTTGTTTAGATAATCCAGATTCTGTCAAGTTTTACAGATAATACTCATTTGTTTTTCCTATTTCAGAATACTTTCTGAAATTTAGAGTAGTTTAAAATAACCAACTTCATAATTAGATATTGGTTCAAATTTCAAGTCTATTATTTTTTCTACTTCATTAACATCCCTGAGCCTTCATTTCCATATCTGATGATTGGTTTTAATGACTATTACCCCATAAGACTGTTGGCATGATTAAATGTACTGTGGAAAGCATCTGGGGAAGTGGGTGTTTAAGAGAGCATGGTAGTGTTGCTTGGCTCTGGTTATTTCTTCTTTATTGGAATTGGTTGATCTGCATTATTCTTTATTTTAAAGTTTACAGCTACTAAGATATGTTTTAAATGTGCATAGAAGGAGAGAAAACAAAATCCTGGGCCTGCAAAAATAGGGAGATGGAATGCATAGTGTTGCATAAATCTGGGGTGTTTGAAGGAAATTATCAAATGATAAATATCCTGTTTCTAGGTCGAAAAAAACCTGAACTTTTTATTGTCAAGGTAGGAAAGTATACAGTCATTGACTTCACATTGTATAGGCTTCAAATATTGAATACAGGAATATCTCATTTTGTTATGATTTGCTTTTTGCACTTCACAGATAATGTGTTTTGAAGGTTTGTGGCAACTCTGCAGTAAGCAAATCTATCAGTTCCACTTTTCCAACAGTATTTGTCCACTTTGTGTTTCCATGTCACATTTTGGTAATTCTTAGAGCATTTCAAACTTTTTCATGATGATCATATTTGTCATGGTGGTCTGTAATCAGTGATCTTTGATGTTACTATTGCAAAAATATTACAGTTCCATTAAGGCTTGGATAACATTAGGGTTTTTTTTTTTTTTAGCAATCAAGTAGTTTTTAATTAAGGTATGTACATTTTTTTTTAGACATAATGCTATAGCACAGTTAATGGACTATATGCTGCTAAGTTGCTTCAGTCGTGTCCGACTCTGTGTGACCCCATAGACGGCAGCCCTAGGATTCTCCAGGCAAGAATACTGGAGTGGGTTGCCATTTCCTTCTCCAGTGCATGAAAGGGAAAAGTGAAAGTGAAGTCGCTCAGTCGTGTCCGACTCTTAGCGACCCCATGGACTGTAGCCTACCAGGCTCCTCTGTCCATGGGATTTTCCAGGCAAGAGTACTGGAGTGGGGTGCCATTGCCTTCTCCGAATGGACTACATAGTATTGTATATACAAAACTTGTGTGTACACTGGGAAATCAAAAAATTTGTGTAACTTGCTTTTTTGTGATATTTGTTTTATTGTCGTCATCTGGAACTGAAACTGCAATCTCTCTGAGGTATGCTTGTATTCACTGTACCTGTTTGTCCCTGAATCACCCAAAATAATATAAAAAAAAATGGTCTCATACTGGTGATACAGTTGAGTCATTTGACATAACTAACAAAATAAGCAGAGACTTAACCTTACAAACATGTGTAGTGTTCCAAGAGAGAACCAACCAATATGAACTAGATTTTTCCAGCAGGATGTACAGCTTATTATTCATAGTGATACAACGTGTGAAAGATAATAAAACTGGTAAGTTTTATGTGATTGAGATATAAAGATATCTACAAATAGTAATAAAATAATATAAAAATACATAATTTGAAAAAAATTATCTTGAATCTAGAAATGAAATTAAGGAAAAGAGACAGAAAGACATGAAAATAACCTTGGATTCTAGAAATGAAATTTGTAGAAATTAAAATTAAGGAGATATATTAAAATTCATGGGAGATATAACCCAAAGGTCCAACATGGATCTATAGCATTCCAGTGGGAAAGACTATAGAGAAAGGGGGACTAAAGTCAAGAAATTATCAGAATTACATGTATGTTGGAAAGACATAATTCAGAAACAAAAAAAAATGTGTTTCTGAACAACTTTGATTTAATAAGCATATTATATATTGAATTAGAATTATGTAATAGAAGTAGTGACTCCTTTGGAGAGTATAAAATTTGTCACAAAATTTGGAGAACAGATATAAAAGAGAATAGAGTAACCAGCTTAGAAACATTATAAATATTGCTCAGCAGGATTTAGAGATCTTTACTAACTTTCAGTTCAGTTCAGTTCAGTTCAGTCACTCAGTCGTGTCCGACTCTTTGCAACCCCATGAATCGCAGCACGCCAGGCCTCCCTGCCCATCACCAACTCCCAGAGTTTACACAAACCCATGTCCATCGAGTCGGTGATGCCATCCAGCCATCTCATCCTCTGTCATCCCCTTCTCCTCCTGCCCCCAATCCTTCCCAGCATTAGGGTCTTTTCCAATGAGTTAACTCTTCGTATGAGGTGGCCAAAGTATTGGAGTTTCAGCTTCAACATCAGTCCTTCCAATGAACACACAGGGCTGATCTCCTTTAGGATGGACTGATTGGATTGCCTTGCAGTCCAAGGGACTCTCAAGAGTCTTCTCCAACACCACAGTTCAAAAGCAGCAGTTCTTCTGTGCTCAGCTTTCTTCACCATCCAACTCTCACATCCACACATGACTACTGGAAAAACCATAGCCTTGACTAGACGGACCTTTGTTGGCAAACTTTTGACTAAGTTAAATATTCATGTTAAAATTTAAAATTAAGCATGAAAAGGACATAAATATACTTTAGAACTTACAAACTACTGGGGAGAGAGTAAGCTAATATTTCATTAATAAAATAAAAGCTGAGAAATAGAAAAATGAGGAAGAAGAAGCATGGCAAGTATAAAACAGAAAATTTTATTTAGTTGTAACTAAATTCATAATTAAGGAATTACCATAAATATAGTGGCATTAAATCTGTTTTGTTTTAAATTCACAGAATTTCGATATAAATGATAAAATTTCAGGTTTATGTTTAGAAAAGAATCAGGCAGATAAACTAACAAAACTACATCTTTAAGTAAAATCGGTATTTGAACTGTAATGCACATCAAAAAAGAAAAGAAAGTATGTTCACCAGGGTGAGATAATGATTCAGTATTTCTATGCACATATTTCCAATGAAAAGTTGGTATCAGTAAAACAAAATGAAAGTATTTAAAAGTAGGCCACAAAGCAAATCTCAATCAGTATTTGATTTTTCATCATGAAAATGTCATTCTCTAACCATAACACAATAAATTGAGAGAGAAAAAAGAAAATTAAAGCACTAACATGTCAGAAAATGTTTAAATCTACTTTTAACATAATTTATCAGGTAATATATTCTGATTGATTTGTTGTTGTTCAGTTGCTAAGTTATGTCTGACTCTTAGCAATCTCATGAACTATACCATGCCGAGCTTCCTTGTCCTTTATTATCTCCCAGAGTTTGCTCAAACTCATTTCCATTGAGTCAGTCACCCCTGTCACCCCCTTCTCCTCTTGTACTCAGTCATTCGCAGCGTCAGGGTCTTTTTCAGTGAGTCGGGTCTTCACATCAGGTGGCCAAAATATTTGAGCTTCAGCTTCAGCATCAGTCCTTCCAATGAATTTTCAGGGTTGACTTCCTTTAGGATTGACTGGTTTTATTTCCTTGGTGTTCAAGGGACTCTCAAAAGTCTTCTCTAGCACAACAGTTTGAAAGCATCAGGTTTTTGGTGCTCAGCCTTATTTATGGTCCAGCTCTCACATCCATACATGACTACTGGGAAATCCATAGCTTTTGACTCTATGTACCTTTGTTGGCAAAGTGATATCTCTGCTTTTTAATATGCTGTCTAGGTTGGTCATAGCTTTTCTCCAGTAAGCATCTTTTAATTTCATAGCCGCAGTCACCATCTGCAGTGATTTTGGAGCCCAAGAAAATAAAATCTGTTACTCTTTCTACGGGAGTTGGTGATGGACAGGGAGGCCCAGAGTGCTGCAATTCGTGGAGTCGCAAAGAGTCAGACACGACTGAGAGACTGAACTGAACTGAACTGAACTCTTTCTACTTTTCCCCATTCTATTTGCCATGAAGTGATGGAACCAGATGACATGCTTTTTGTTTTTTGAATGTTGAGTTTTATGTCAGCTTTTTTACTTTCCTCTCAGTTTCATCAAGAGACTCTTTAGATCCTCTTTGCTTTCTGCCATTAAAGTGATATCATCTGCATATCAGAGGGTTTTGTTAGTTCTCCCAGCAATCTTGATTCCAGCTTGTGAGTCATCCAGCCCAGCATTTTGCATGATGTACTCTTCATAGAAGTTAAATAAGCGGGGTGACAATACACAGCCTTGGCTTACTTCTTTACTGATTTTGAACCAGTCTGTTGTTTCATGTCCAGTTCTAACTGTTGCTTCTTATCCTGCATACAGGCTTCTCAGGAGACAGATAAAGTGGTCTGGTATTCCAGTCTTTTTAAGATTTTTCCACAGTTTGTTGTGATCCACACAGTTAAATGCTTTAGTATAGTCAATGAAGCAGAAGTAGATATTTTTATGGTATTTCCTTTCTTTTTATATGATCCAGTGGATGTAGGCAATTTAATTTCTGATTCTTCTGCCTTTCCTAAGTCCAGCTTGTACATCTGCAAGTTCTTGGTTCACATACTGTTGAAGCCTATCTTGAAGGATTTTGAGCATAATTTTGCAGCATGTGAAATGAGTGCAATTGTATGGTAATTTGAACATTCTTTAGCATTGTCTTTCTTTGGGATTGGAATAAAAACTGACTTCCAGTCCTGTGGTCATTGCTGAGTTTTCCAAATTTCCCTGCATATTGAGTGCAGCACTTTAACAGCACCATGTTTTAGGATTTGAAATAGCTCAGCTGGAATTCCATCACCTTCACTAGCTTTGTTCATAGTGATGCTTCCTAAGGCCCACTTGACTTCACACTGCAGGATGTTTGATTCTAGGTTTTGATTGATATCAGAGAGTATTTAGAACCTAGTGATAATAAAAATACTATATATAAAAAAATTAAAGTTGATAAAGCAGTCTCTCAGAAGTTAGAATATGACTCAAATACATTTAGCTGGGAAAAATAATTGAACATGTGTAATTTTAGAATCCTTTCTAAGAGAAATAAAAAAAAGACATTGCACTTGGCTTCTAATACCATTTCCAGTGACTTCTTCCCTGGTGGCTTAGTGATAAAGAATGCCTGCATTAGGGAGACACAGGTTCCATCCCTGGGTCTGGAAGATTCCCTGGAGAAGAAAATAGTAACTCTCACTGGTATTCTTGCCTGGGAAATCCCATGGACAAAGGAGCCTGGTGTGCTATGGTCCACGGGGTGGCAAAAAGAGTAGGATGTGACTTAGTGACTAAACAACAACAACCATTCTCCAGTAGAAGGAACCAGAGCTCCTTGGAGAAGTGGCTGAATTTAGGGTTAGGCAGGGAGTATACACATACAGTATGAACCTGTAGCATCTTGTAGTTCCAGAAAATATTAAAAAGCAAAATGGTATATGTCAAAAGGACACATAAGTCAACTGAAAGAGATTCCAATATCCAAAGCTGGAACAGCTTTAAAGAAATAAATTAAGTACTGTTTAATTATAACCCAAATATGGCAAATATTCATGTGCCCAAACAGATGATATATATAGATAATTGAATCAAGAAATTAATGGAGGGTAATTGACAAGTCTCCTGTGCATAACAATTGCAAACAAGTATGTAAGTATTTCACTTTTATGAAATTGGTGCGTGACTTTTCAACCCTTAACCATGGCATGCACACAGTGACTTTCATCCAAAAAGTACAGAATGGAAAGAGGGGAAAAAAAAGAAACTTGACAAACACTATCAGCAAGGTAATCAAGATAGCATTACCAATAATAATTCATGTTCATTCTGTATATCCTTGATGTGATATGATGAGAATGTTACCCTAATCTACCAATGAAGAAAAAAACCTGTAATTGAGGAATAGTCTATAAAATACATGTCTAGTATGTCTTAAAACTGTCAACATCATCAAAACCAAGGAAAATCTGAGTAACTGGCATGGTTTAGAGGAGCCTAAGATATGATGGCTAGTGTAATGTACTGTGAATGGGATTCTAAAACAGAAAATTGACTTTAGGGAAAAACTAATGATGTCTAAATAAAGTATGGGCTTCAGTTAATATTAACTTATCAAATTGTTTCTAAAATTAATTAATCAAAATGTGTCATAATTATGTAATATATTAACAATAGGGAAAAATGGGTTTTTGTATCCTCTGTACTAAACCTGAAAATTTTCTAAAATTCTAAAACAATGATGAAATTATTTGAAAATGTAGACATTGGACATCTAGAGGAAAAGTCTTACCAGGGTATTAAAAAGGAAAATAAGAATAAACATATAAAAGTTTATCATATTAAAAAAAGAAGAATTACATGTGTGGCATGCTGTAATTTGGCTGTTTGAAAAACCTAATAAAACAGACTTCTGCCTAAATGGATCCTGTAAAAACGAGAAAGCATATATACATATGGAAGGAATTAGACAGGAGGTATAATTATGGCAGACGTTTTACAGTCAAAGTAAAGTATCATATATAATTTCATAATTTAAGTAGTTGAAAATTTAGACAAAATATATCTGAAAATATTTTTAAATAAACAATTTTCAGGAAACAATGAAATTTAATAGAATATGATTCTGAAGAAACTGAAATATAAATACATATTTCTCAATTAAAGAACACAGTCGTTAGGTTGTAACCCACGATCCACCCTACTCAGATGTATACCCACAAAACACCAGACCCAGATAATTTTGAAATTAAGAATCATTAAACCTTTAGGAAATAAATAGTTATTTATATAAATTTTCATGAGAATAGAAAGAAAAGGAACTAACTCAAAAATAACTACAAGAGACTGTTGTCTTAAAATAATTGTGACAAAGAAAGACATAGGCAACCTGATTTCTGAATAGAGACAAGAATGTAGATAAAATCCAACAATATATGTAAAAATACATTGTGGCAAAGTGGATTATATTCCCCGAGGAAACAAGAAATTTCAATATTTGAAATATTTCAAAGTGATTCACTTTAAAATTAAAAGAGAAAATACATATTATTCTATAAATGGCTGATTAAAAATATTTGATACATGTAAATATCCATAAATGATTTTTAGTTAAATTCTGGTAATATATAGAAAAAATTTTGAATAAAGTTGTGAACCAGATTTGGCGATACATCTCCTTTTTGATAATCAAAAAGAAATAACAGTCATGATTTATTGAGGGATAAGAGAAGAATGTTTAAAATCATGGTTGTTATAGCTTTTATATTGGAGGGCTTATAGACAGCTGATTAAGAGAAGAATAAAATAAAAGTATGAGACTTACAAAAGAAGGGACTGTATTGCCATTATTTTCAAATATTATCAGTGTAATTAGGCAATTAAGAATTGTTATAGAGGAAAGCTGGGGAAAAAATTACTTGCAGAATATCATTATACAGAAAATATCATTCCTATACACCAAAAACATTGTTAGAAACTGAATTTTTCCACAAAAAAGTCATGTATATATTTAGCAAAAATTATAAAAAACTGAATAATAAACCTAACAAAAGTAGAAGGTATTCATAGTGTAAATTACGTTTTATTTAAAAATATGAAAGATGGAATTCACCTGTGAAGCAATCTGGTCCTGGACTTTTATTTTTGGAAGCTCTTTAATCACAGTTTCAATCTCAGTACTGGTTATTTGTCTGTTCCTATTCTCTATTACTTCCTGATTCGGTCTTGGAAGGTTGTATGTTTCTAAGAATTTGTCCATTTTTTTCAGGCTGTTCATTTGATTGGTATATAGTTGCTTGTAGTAACCTCTTATAATCCTTTGTATTTCTGTGGTGTCAGTTGTAGCCTCTCCCTTTTCATTTCTGATGTTACTGATTTAGGCCCTCCCCTTTTTATCTTTTGAAAAATTTAATTTTAGTTCCCCTGTAGGATTTTTAGTTATACCAGTTTGCACAGGTTTTAATGGTTGCTCTCAGGATTACTTTCAAAGACTCTGAAGGTTCTAAGTTTTTACCTGATTTGCAAGCTAACAAATTAGCTTGGTGCTATATCATGGATGCTGACAGAAGACATTTCCGAGTCAGATATAAAGGATTCTTTATTGCTCATAGTAATAGTAGTTGACAGTGCATCAGGAATATCTATCATGGATTCATGAGACCCATTTCTTATAGGGCAACATGATGAGAATCAGATGACATTTTTATGCATACTGAATTGGATAACAGAAGATGGACCCTATCCTGGTGGCTCAGTCAGTAAAGAGTCTGCCAGCAATGCGGGAGACCCAGTTCAATCCCTGGGTCAGAGAGATCCCCTGGGGGAGGAAATGGGAACCCACTCCAGTAGTCTGGCCTGGAGAATCCCACGGACAGAGGAGGCTGGTGGGCTACAGTCCATGGGATTGCAAGAGTTGGACATGACTGAGCTACTAAACCCACCTACCTAGATGTACCCTGTTTATTTTATAATAGGGCTGTAAATCTGCCCGCCCTTTGCTTTGGAGGATACATTATCCTTATTAGACTGCAGTTAGTATGCCTGACCCCATGCTCCAGAAGGAGACACTACATATCCTAATACTGCTTGCTTTACAAATAACATTGAAAAGATAATCTGGAACAAAGATAAAGTCACCTCTATGCACAGAATGTGCGGAGCGTGAGAGACGCAGAAAGAGTTGTCTTCCAGAGTATACATGCTTCATGTCTATACAGCAGAACATTTTCCCTGAATACACCACACCATTGACTACTCTGATTAATCTGACTAATACTGAGACAAAATTTACTCAGTTCATCTCATGAAGCATTTTATATTTACTAGCAAGCAGTGGGATGTGTTCCACTACAGTATAAACCTTGACCATGCCCACAAACAGCTGGATGCATCTGTTACACCATCTCAACCTACACTTGAAAGCCAGATGGGTTTCTTAGTAAGTTTTTGGATTGATATTTTACTCTACTTTGGCCCTCATGGACTAGTGATGGGGTACATGATGAGTAATGTACTCAAATAAGTGGTCATTATTCTTATGATCTAAGACCATTTCAGTCCAATGGAAAATCCAAATGGCTAAACTAGAATTAATTAGGATTTTCTAGACTCATTTTTGGCTGTGTTGCTACCTATAGACAGCATCAAGTAATATGAACAGGGGTTTCTGACCGGGGAGAAAAGAAACATCATGCTCTGGAATGTTCAGTTTGGAATCCCAAATTTTCAACATAGATCTAAATGACTCCCTATTCCTTTTGTCCTGATTTTTGACCAGGAAGTGACTGAGAGGCTATGATCTTTTTCTTGACCTAAGTGTCTTATGAATTTGTAATACAAGAGGAAATTAGGGAGATAGAGTCAGAAATCTTTTGACTTTATCTCAGTCTTAAGTTCATTTTTGAGGATGCCATCCAGTTCTCAGGTATACCAGATTCACATGGATGGTGGGGAGAGTGTCATGTCCATTAAAAACTTTCACTGTCAGCTCATTACTGTTTCACTACAAAAACTGAGTGAATGCAAAAATAATCTGATGAAAATGCAAATGAGAGATGAAAATACAGCAAAAATTAATTTCATGGGTCATAGTTGTATTGCCAGAGTTAACTAATTAGTCTGTAATACCATCGTGGTAACTTGAAAAAGTGTTATGCAGTGATGAGGCAACAGTAACCTTTAGAAGGTATTGAAAGTCTGATGTAGTCAATCCCTCAGGAGTGTGCAGGGGTAAATCCTTGTGCTTTGTGAAAAAAATACAATGTGACCTCCCTCATCATAACACAAAGTATCAACTTTTGGTAGGAATCACAGGTCTGCCATGCGGTGACAGCCTTAGCTTCAGAAATATAGAGTCCTTTCCTTTATACCCTGTGTGTGATAGTGGCTATGTTGCCATTCTCGTACAGTGGTTCTGGGAAGAAATGGCAACAGTCTAGGGAGTGCAGACTCAGTCAGCAGCTTGATTCTAGTTGGTCTTAATTAGAGAATGGATCTGTTCTACCATGTCCATGTAAGTGACCCAAATAGTCTGACAGCAGCTGAAATTTGTTTCTCTATAGTTTGTGGACTCAAAGAAGGATAGTTTTAATCTGATAGTCTAGTTTTCCAAGTGGCTAATCAAAGAGTACATCATGAGAAATGCTAGGCTGGAGGAAGCACAAGTTCGAATCAAGATTGTAGGGAGAAATATCAATAACCTCAGATATGCAGATGATACCACCCTTATGGCAGAAAGTGAAGAACTAAAGAGCCTCTTGATGAAAGTGAAAGAGGAGAGTTAAAAAGTTGGCTTAAAGCTCAACATTCAAAAAACTAAGATCATGGCACCTGGTCCCATTACTTCATGGCAGATAGATGGGGAAACAGTGGAAATAGTGGCTGACTTTATTTTTCTGGGCTCCAAGATCACTGCAGACGGTGATTGCAGCCATGAAATTAAGACGCTTACTCCTTGGAAGGAAAGTTATTACCAACCTAGACAGCATATTAAAAAGCAGAGACATTACTTTGTTAACAAAGTCCTTCTAGTCAAGGCTATGGTTTTTCCAGTAGTCATGTATGGATGTGAGAGTTGGACTATAAAGAAAGCTGAGCACTGAAGAATTGATTGTTTTGAACTGTGGTGTTGGAGAAGACTCTTGAGAGTCCCTTGGACTGCAAGGAGATTCAACCAGTCCATCCTAAAGGAGATCAGCCCTGGGTGTTCATTGGAAGGACTGATGTTGAAGCTGAAACTCCAATACTTTGGCCACCTGATGCAAAGAGCTGACTCATTGGAAAAGACCCTGATGCTGGGAAAGATTGCGGGCAGGAGGAGAAGGGGACGACAGAGGATGAGGTGGCTGGACGGCATCACCGACTCAATGAACATGGGTTTGGGTGGACTCAGGGAGTTGGTGATGGACAGGGAGGCCTGGCATGCTGCGGTTCATGGGGTTGCAAGAGTCGGGCACAACTGAGCGACTGAACTGAACTGAACTGAATCAAAAGAGCCAGACTGTTGCAATAACCTAAGAGTCAATATAGCTGTAAAATTTGTAAAGTAAAGAACAGAGCTATAACAGCCTTGATTTCTGACTGCTGGGAGTGACCACACCTGCTTCTATTCTCCACGTCTGGCAATGAGATAGGAAGTTTCCCAGTCCACACATTGGCTTTCCATTTAGCTAAAGCATCAGTGTAGATTATGTCACAGGTATTTAGGAGAACATCTGTGAATCAAGAGCCTATTGGAGAGTAAAGGATGAAGTTTTCTCCCAAAGGACAGTTGCTAGTTTTCCATGTAGAGCCAAGAGGGTGTTGGGGCAGGACTGGTTATACACTTGAATAAGCAATTTCCCTTTGACAAATGTGGCTAATTAGGTCCTCCCTTCCTTGCTAGTTGTTGAGTCCATTTGATCCAGCCAAAATAGGAAATCAGAATGGAGAATGACAGATTTCCATGTGTCACACATTCAGTTTCCACAAGTGCCCAGTGACAAGCTATTAGCTGAGCCACATAAAGAGGATAGCAAATCCAACATCCAAAGTGTTGCCTCCTCATGGAAGCTCCCTGCATTTGTTAGGTTTTCCAGTTGGTCAAATCATCAGTGATGGTGATGGAGATTTATGACGCTAAGAGGTATTGTTGTTGTGGGATCCCAAAGGTTCTAGCACAAGTGTGCCTGTGGCTGTTTCAATGGTCCCCTTCGCCGCTTACAAGCATATAAATATTAACAGTGGTTTTATATTTAGTTGTCGAAGCCACAGCAATAATACGTTGAATCAGCTCTTTGGGGTTGATTCTCATCTGCAAGGTTACATTAGGTTCCCTTCCCTACAGTGAACTCTGCTCAAACTGCATTAGCTGATTCTGGGCATACACCACCCTGTGAGACTGGATACGATTTTAACTTGAGAACCTGTTACAAATAAAGCTACATGTTTGACTCGCTCCTCTCCTCCATCTCTTCAGTATACTATGATACATGTGGATGGTTTTTGTTCTTTGGGGACAAGACACTCTTACTGCTACTGTTAAATCTTTCCACTTAAAGCAGCTGAGTTCAGACTAAAAGTGTTGGGAGCTATCCAGGTGGGGAGGAGAGAGCACACCACCACCTGAATAGGTAAGAGACATTTACTTTCAGTTTTGAGTGGTTGGGCAGCTGCTCAGAGCCAAAATTGGATCAATTTCTAATGTTTTCTACTCACCAGAATCTCTGTTCATCACTGCTGATAGCACTTTTTTCTCCTATGGGGGCTTCTTGACAGAAGAATTTCTGGAACTACAATGAGGAAACATGGCGTTCACTTTGGGCAAAAAAGTTTATGGACGTGCCAAAAACTCTCTAGCAATCAAGATTAAGTAATATTTTAAAACGGTATTTTAAAAGATAGAAAATGAATGCAGAAACCCCATGGTGAACAAAATACCAAATTTGAAGATATTATCTGACCCTGCAGTTAGATGATTTACTCCCTTGTTCTACCCTAATCCTGTCAGATTCTGTTTTGCAAATGCTGGAAAAAGACATGAAACTCCTGAGTGAGAAGCCAAGGACTTATTTACTCAAAGTGTAGCCAATAGCTTGAGCTTTATGTTTGCATCAGTGCACTTTTACCCTGAGTCCCTTGAAGATGATATGGAGAGACTAGGTAGATGCTGCACATGTGGCAGAGGATCTTGTGCACAGCTAAGGAACTCTGAGCTTAGAGAACCTGAATCTTTTATAGTGGACAGGAAGCCAGTCTGACACTCACTCCAGAGGAAGACAGCATCTTAATTATAGTGGACAGAATACAAACCTGCTACTTGTTCCAAAAAGAGACAGTATATCTTCATAGGCTGTCTGCTATACAAACATCCTTGGTGAGCTAGGCTGGAAAAAAGGCTCTACTTAAAGGATATGTAGAAATGTAGGTAACTCACAGAGAATCCAGTAAATATCCAGTAAAAGACTTCAAAATAGAATGGGTAACTTCTGAATCAGTAGATGAAAAAAGGAGGCATCATGAAATTGTTCCTATTCAATTCAAATATATAATAAAAATAATAACAAAAAGTATGGTCAGATTAAATTTACTTGTGAAAGCCAAATATTCTCAGGTTGGTGAAGTAAAATCTAGTTATATTGTTTTTGAAAGACAAAGACCTAACCCTCTTGTTCCTCCCTTATGATGTCTAATCCCTGTTTTTATTTAACAAACACTTAGTACTTATTATTTTTCTGGCTCAGTTCAGCATGTTTTATAAATTAATTTACTTCTTATAATAACCAAAAGAGGTTGTACTGCTACTATTACCCATTCATTAACCAATCAAGAAAAATGAGATACAAGGAAGTTAAGTGAATTTCCCCAGGCCATTTGTTGGTACCTGATCAAGACAAGGTTTGAAGCCTGTCTTTGTAGCTCCGGGATCTCCTCTCTTACCATACTCTACATCCTCTTCAATTCTTGTAAACATTATGCCTGTCCTCAACCCTTGCCACAACCACCCTCAGTTTCTCAGAAATCACTGTAGTATCTCAAAGACTTGAACTATTAATGTTGCCAGAAAAATGGAAAGTTGAAGAGTTGAGGGAATTATACCTGTGAACATAAATTACAAAGGACCTAGAGTAGCTCTGTGCATACCAGATAAAATAGACGAGTAAAATCAAAGCAAAATAAAACAATTTCTGTGGGATAGGATAAATAAAATTAATTTACAAATAGAATATAATTTTTTCTGAAGTTGTGTGAAGAGTAATAATATATCCTCAAAATATATGAAGCAAAACCTAACAGAATAATTTGTTTAAAGCGGCAAATTATTTGAATAAATAGGCAAATCTAAAACCATCATGGAAAATGTTAATAAATTTGAGTTTAGAAATTGATGACACAATATCAGGAGACTGTGTACCTCCATGATGCAGTAAATAGTTAAGGACTAACCTTCACAGCATTAAAAAAAAACTATAAAACTGGACAAAAATATAAGGAAACAGTTTGAATGTATTCAGGCAGGAGTTAAAGGTCACACAAGCCCTCTGTCTAAATATCATCCCATTGAGGGTTGCTGCTATGTCACTTCAGTTATGTCCGACTCTGTGCGACCCCAGAGACGGCCGCCCACCAGGCTCCCCTGTCCCTGGGACTCTCCAGGCAAGAGTACTGGAGTGGGTTGCCATTTCCTTCTCCAAGGCATGAAAGTGAAAAGTGAAAGTGAAGTCAGTCGCTCAGTCGTTTCCGACTCCCAGCGACCCCATGGACTGCAGCCTACCAGGCTCCTCCATCCATGGGATTTAAAGCAAAGATCTAGTTCATAACAATCTCACAATAAAATTAGGTTGTAATGGATGCACATTTGTATCATTCCCATCCAAAAAAACCAGAAACAAATCTTTCCCAGAATCTCATGCTACTTTCCATTTATTGCCTTATCTTTCTCTTCCATTTGGTTTTCAAATGTCTTATAATTTAGAAAGACTGACAAGTTCCACTTATGTACCTCTAGTTACTCCTTGTCCAATCTAGTGTTGATCTCAACCACATTGTCAAAGCTACCAGTGACCTTTGTGTTGCTAAGTCTACGCAAACTCTTCAATCTTCCTTTGACATGATCACTTTCTGTATCTTGAAACACTCTGTTCTTTTAGCTTTTGTAATACCACACAAAACCTTTTTGTCCCTCCCCCACCACACCCCACCATGTCTCAGATGGTTCTTTGTTTAGAGATGCAATTGTATAGTACTATTAAACTGTACCATATGTACATATGCACATACATATAAAACCACAGACTGTCAGATTCCCAAAACCTTTGTTTACTTGCCTTTTTAAGATATATCATGGGCATTTTTCCCTGAGTCATTTTCAATTTTTTTAAAAATATTTTATTGAGGTACAATTGATGTGTAAAAAGCTGAAGAGTTTTAGTGTATGCAACTCAGTTGAGTTTGGGGATAAGTATATAACTATGAAGCATGATAGGAATGGGGTCCCTGTGATGCTATTAGTTAAAGTAAAAGTTGCTCAGTTGTGTCTGACTCTTTTCAACCCCATGGACTATACAGTCCATGGAATTCTCCAGGCCAGAATACTAAAGTGAGTAGCTGTTCCCTTCTCCAGGGGATCTTCCCAACCCAGGGACCAAACCCAGGTCTCCTCCATTGCAGGTGGACTTTTTAATCAGCTGAGCCACAAGGGAAGCCCATGTGATGGGATTACTACCCTTATAAAAAGAGGAAGAGAGATCAGAACTCAGCAGCATGTAAAGATGAAACAAGAAGACAGCTCTCTACAAGTCAGGAGTATGGGCCTCACCAAGAACTAAATCTGCTGGCACCTTGATCTTGGTTTCTCAATTTCTAGTACTGTGAAAAAATTTATGATTAGCCAAAAAAAAAAAGAGAGAAAATAAATTAGTTGAAAGTGGTGTGAGGAGTGATATGAATTAAATATTCAGCAGTATTCTGACAAATTTTTATCAGTACTTCAAATGATCTAGACCAAGGCACATAAAATAGATATACGATCCTTTGAAAAATTCTTAGTGTCATATTAGAGAAGTTCAGAATCACTCTTTAATTGTGAAGTTGACTTTTTCTCTAAGTCTCCTTTAAGAGGAGAATGTAGATATACAGATATATCTAAACCTATCACTTCTCTTCATGCCTCTCCTCTTATAATTTGTAAACATAATATGCCTAAAATATAGATGCAAGAGTTGGTAAAGTCAGTAGCAGGGAAATGTTACACATCTCTAATAAGACCTGAAGTTGCTTATATACTAACCCTCTGAACTAAAATATTTGGAGTACTCACCCAAGTGAATAGGCACAGTGATCCAATGTAATGTGAAAAGAAAATATTAGAACTTCTATCTATTTGGATTATGTATTACATACAGAAAATAAAGCTTTACCAATACATAACATACTAAGTGGAAAACATTTATAATTTATGAAAATATGCATATATTAGGATGATTTTAAGGAGGTCACCATTTAGACAGTTTGAAGACCATTGCTGTAAATAGCTATACTCATCAAGTAAAGGTGAAAAAAATTATTTTGTTTTAATTTTTAAATTCATTTATTAATGTCATTGGAACCATATAGAACAGATTATATGTTTTAATTCAGATATGATGACAGAGCCTAATATACTATAGTAGGAAGAGTCTAAATATGGATAATAAGACAGCACAAGTATTTCCACAGAAGTGACACATTCTTCAGTTCACTCATCTCTAGTATCTGCAAAGAACAATTTTTAATTGCCAATAGTATTTTGAGTGACTTTCACTTGTTAAGCTACTCTCTTTATTCCACTTAGAGATCAAATTTCTAATGGTTTAAAAAGTGTGCTGATATAGATGTGGGAGCTATGTTGAGCAATGTGAGGATCATCATTGTTATTTGAAGATTTTCTTAGCAACTTTTCTTTAAATATTCCCTTTGCTCTGCCTAGTGGGTAAAGAACTAATCTGAAAGTGAAAACTGAGCAGATCCTTTACATAGAGATGATTTGAAGTGATTTCCTTTTTCTAAAGTATTGATATACCCACATAGCAACTCCAAAATATATTCTATGCTATATTTGTGCTCCTGTCTACATGCTCTACATTTCTTGAAAAAACATTACTGTTTTTATTTGTTGCTATTTTTCTTAATCATCTGTTTATATACATTTAGATAATATATAGAATGCATTCTTTAAGGAATGGAATTTGGAAGTAGACAGGTGCTCTTCCTTCCTAAATGCTTTAGATTTTGTGTGCATGCTAAATTGCTTCATATGTTTGACTCTTTGCAACCCCATGGACTGTAGCCTGGCAGGATTCTCTGTCCCTGGGATTCTCCAGGCAAGAATACTGGAGTGGGTTGCCATTTCCTACTCTAGCATGAGATTTTGCTTTTCTCTAAATATATTTAGACTGTGTGATAAACTTTAGACTGTAGATAAGAAAACAAAATAAACTTGTTTGTTCTTGTGATCTGAAGCTAATTGTCTTAACAATGTAGCCATGCCAATAAATTGCAATACAAGAAGATTATAAACTGATGGTTAGATGTTAATAACAGTAACACAGAACATTAAGGCAAGTGACATTTACATAAGTATCTTGATCTTAATACATGTAATTTACATATGAAAATTTAATCACCATAGAGATAAACAGCTGCAATGTTTAATTAAACTCTCCACACAAAATCAGCTTGCAAGAAGTAGTTTGTCATTGCTAATTCATCACAATTCTCTTAAGTATTCTTTAAAATAAAAATGCAAAATAAATGACTCTTATTGATAATTTAACTTCTGGTTACTTTGTATTTTAATTGTATCATCAAAGCCTGTTGAGAATACCATAAAGATTTTAGGTTCATATTCACTCTGTTTAGAAGGCAAAGCACAAACATATAGAGAACAAATGTATTTGTTTACAAACTTATGAGAGTCACCAGCACAACAGCACTAAAGGATAATTTAAGAAATTTTAATGCTCAAATAAGTTGTGGGTAATGAAGGGATATAAGAGTCTTTCTCAATGGTACTTTGAAGACAGAATGAATTATAGCAGAAATTAATGCCAGCATTAGCCAGAAAAGTAATAATAACTGCTAGCTTAGAAAACATAAAACTAAGACATTTTAATTGAATTTTAAGATTTCAGAGACTGAACAGAAAAGAGAATGGGTAATAAACATAAATGCTGTAGAAGTCATCTTTGGGAAATAGAACATGAGCAAATGGCAGATTTTGTTTCCATGCATCTTATTTGGATAAACAGATGCATTTATTCATTCATTTACTAAAAAAAAGAAAATTCCTGCTATATACCAGCTATAATGGTATACACTAGCAGAAAATAGTTAGCTTTTAACTACTTAAAAGCTTTTGGTTAGCTTTTACTGTGACATTTAGGTTGATTGCAGCCTTTTCTATATAGATACTCAAAATGTAGAAATAGGAGACAATTAGATATATTCATGGTAAAGCAAAGGCTTCTGGTAATCAGCATTATGCTCCAAGCCTCTAATTTTTTGCTCTTAAGTTGACCACATTATAAACAAAATGCATAGCACTCATTTAAGTAAAAATAAAGTTAAGTTGAACCTTGGAAAATGTACATTGTTCATGAGTTGGTCCCTAAGATAGGCTTTTAATGTTGAGGGCATCCAAGTTCTATCTCAAAATGTTTCTATAAATCACTAAGCTCATAAGAGTTGTCAGGGAGAAGTAAAAGCTATCTTTTCCAAGTATACCAATAGTATATTGTAAATTATATTATTAATTTCAATAATTTTGTTTTCTGTTAAACTGACCTTTTTTTCAGTAGATTAGTAGCATGGTGAATACTTTATAGTCTGATACATATGAAGAAATTAAGTCAAAACTTTCAGATTTATAAGAACGAAAGCATGTCATGGAGTAAACTGGGTTACACAATATCTGAGCGACCTATAGGAGAAAAGTATTATGTGCACTTAGAATTTTTATCCATGCTTTACATAAGGTAATTAATCTTGGGTCTAGAGGTTGTTCAATTTCTCCTGTGCAAAATGAATGATTTGGTTTAGATGATCTGAAATTTTATGCACTAAATCCCCAAAATTCTATGACTTTATTTCACATATTTAAATATTTAGAACTAATTTGAGAAAAATATAATAGACTAAGACACTTACTGCCCCTCTAAATTCTTGGGTAAATAAATATAGTTTATAATAAAGGCTTAAAAATAACACTTGATTTAACACTTTGTAGTTGTGTGTGTGCAGGTATGTATGTATAAACATTGAGATCAAAATCTGTATTTCCTGTTTATCCAGATGGGTACATGGAATCCCATCCTACAAAGACATCAAAACCTAAAAAGTGATTAGTCAGCTGAAAAGTCAGGGAGTTTAAAAAATACCTAATACCTTACAAATTTAATATTAGTTCAAACTGGACACATCCATTCAGCAATCTGAATGGGTCTAGAGGGCCTAAATCCTTTTTTGACATATGAGCCTGCTGATTAGAATTGGAAATTAACTTTCTTGCATAAACAAGTACTATGTTAAATAGCTTTTTAAATTGCATTAAATTAAACACTGCTGCTGCTACTGCTGCTGCTGCTAAGTCGCTTCAGTCGTGTCCGACCCTGTGCGACCCCATAGACAGTAGCCCACCAGGGTCCCCCATCCCTGGGATTCTCCAGGCAAGAACACTGGAGTGGGTTGCCATTTCCTTCTCCGAGATTAAACACTGCTTTCCCATTATTTTTTGATTTCCATGATAAAATCAATAACTTGAATTTTTCAAATGAGTTAAAACTAAAACTAGTGCAGACACTTCTTTTACTGATCCAAAACTCCAGAAGGAATCACTGCCTAGTTATACCTGTTACACAATGTGGAATCTAATTTTAAGCAGTTAGCCCATCAGTGATTTTGTAGAACTGTAGAGTCAGACACGACTGAGCGACTTCACTTTCACTTTTCCCTTTCATGCATTGGAGAAGGAAATGGCAACCCACTCCAGCATTCTTGCTTGGAGAATCCCAGGGACGGTGGAGCCTGGTGGGCTGCCATCTATGGGGTCGCACAGAGTCAGACACTACTGAAGCGATTTAGCAGCAGCAGCAGCCTATTTTCTTGGCTTATTGTAAAGGAGTTGACAAAAATTAAAGATACTGATTATTCTACTAGAGTTAACAAGTTAGTGGATTGTGACTATGCCAGCATTCTCTTACAACTGAAGACACAGCTTTAGGTATAAACTTTTTTTTTTTTAACCTAGAAAATTAGATGCTGATATCCCCATACAGGTACTGGTGGTTAAATTTAGTTTACAGATTTTTTTCTCCCTTATTTCCACAAAATTTTTTGTAGGTTTTACTCTTCCTTCTCAATTTACACATTGACATTTTACCCTGAAGAGCACAGGATGCATTTTAGATCCTGTTTCTTGGTTTCTATCACCTCACTGTTCTAAAGCATAAGATAAAATCCTTAGGAAATAATTTTTGAACAGGATGAATTGGGATTGGATTAAATGTAAAGTGCTTATTTTATGCTCCCGTAGTCTCACTGTGCTTTTTATGAATGAGGACTGGGTTACCTGAGTTTAAGGAAACAAGTAAGTCTTAAATCATTAAGAATATTTATTTTGTGTGAGTTTTTTGAGACCTAAACTAATTTCTAGAAACTAGGAGTTTGGTGTTCGTTGAAAACGTGGGGTTCATTTCGTATTTATTTGTGTGTTTGACTGGGACTCTTTGGGTTGGGAATGGTCCAAGTAATGATTTTGCCAAGGGAAATCCATTTTAAAGATACATTTTATATAAGGTATGACAGTAATAAAGTTCAGATTGTAAATTCTTGATTATTATCTTAAGCAACCTTTCACCTGCTCTCTTATTTTTTGTTATGTGTCTGCAATGGGTACTTCTGGGGGAATGGATGGATTATTTGACATTATATTAGAAACTTTAGCAATTGAGGTTATTAAGAATACTTTATTCTGTATGTTGACTCTAAAGAGAAATGATGCAACTGAACTTATTTACAAAACATAAACAAACTCACAGACTTAGAGAACAAACTGTGGTTGCCAGTGGGGAAGTATGGCGGTGAAGGGATAGTTAGGGAGTTGGGGATGGACATGAATACACTGCTATATTTAAAATGGATAATCAACAATATCCTCCTGTATAGCACAGGACAAAATTGGGAAAGGGGTATGTCAAGGCTGTATATTGTCTCCCTGCTTGTTTAACTTATATGCAGAGTACATCATGAGAAATGCTGGACTGGATGAAGCACAAGCTGAAATCAAGGTTTCCGGGAGAAATATCAATAACCTCAGATATGCAGATGATACCACCCTTATGGCAGAAAGTGAAGAAGAACTAAAGAGCCTCTTGATGCAAGTGAAAGAGGAGAGTGAAAAAACTGGCTTAAAACTCAGCGTTCAGCAAACTAAGATCATGGCATCTGGTCTCATCACTTCATGGCAAATAGATGGGGAAACAGTGACAGACTTTATTTTTGGGGGGCTCCAAAATCACTGCAGATGGTGACTGAAGCCATGAAATTAAAAGACGCTTGCTCCTAGGAAGAAAAGTTATGACCAACCTAGACAGCATATTAAAAAACAGAGACATTACTTTACCAACAAAGGTCCATCTAGTCAAGGCTATAGTTTTTCCAGTAGTCGTGTATGGATGTGAGAGTTGGACTATAAAGAAAGCTGAGTGCCAAAGAATTGATGCTTTTGAACTGTGGTGTTGGAGAAGACTCTTGAGAGTCCCTTGGACTGCAAGGAGATCCAACTAGTCCATCTTAAAGGAAATCAATCATGAATATTCACTGGAAGGACTGATGCTGAAGCTGAAACTCCAATACTTTGGCCACCTGATGCAAAGAACTGAAAAGACCCTGATGTGGGGAAAGACTGAAGGCGGGAGGAGATGGGTCAGCAGAAGATGAGATCGTTGGATGGCATCACCGACTCAATGGACATGAGTTTGAGTAAACTCCAGGAGTTGGTGATGGAGAGGGAGGCCTGGTTTGCTGCACTGGATGGGGTTGCAAAAAGTCAGACATGACTGAGCAACTGAACTGAAATGATAGCACAGGAAACTCTGCTCAGTTATGTGGTAGCCTGGATGGAAGGGGGGTTTGGTTAGAATGGGTACATGCATATGCATGGCTGAGTCCCTTTCCTGTTCACCTGAAATTATCACATTATTAATTGACTATACTCCAATATAAAATGAAAAATTTAAAAAAACAAACAAAAAATACTTTATTTTGTTTTTTTCCCATTGAAATGGATACAATTCATGGAGAGAAATCCTTTGTAAGAAAAAAAATATAGTTTAACTTACCTTTTCTTTTCTGGATTAGTGAGCCGAACATTACAGCTGCCCATGTTGTCAAAATGCCATGAGAGAATTTAGTAGAAGAGAAGCCAATAATGTAGTCAGATTGTGACATTTAAATGAATGTTTTTACTGTTCCATCAAAATTAATGACTAACTTCAGCATTAGAAGCATGTATTTCAATAGTAGAGGGAAATTTTCCCACCATCACTTCAGAGCAGAAGTAACCCTGTGGTGTTATAAATATATATTTTAGACTAAGAGAAAAGATTGATCCCACAGGATATCTCTCTTCTCCATCTATTGATGATGTCAGTTGGGTCTCTGATTAGCTGCTGACATTTGAAATTATGGGGGGTCAGCAAGGTTAATGAAAGCTTTCTTTATATAGCTATGTCCCCATTGCCTCTGTGCCTTCCTGGGCTTTTGGCTTGTTTGCTGACCTCAAAAAGCAAGGCAAAAATAAGAGTACACATCAAGAGAAGTGTAGTCTGAGCACTCATCTATTGATGATTTCTAATGCTGTTATTTAACAAGAAAAGGAAAGGTTAATGAATAGTGACTTAACTTATTTGGGAATGCTTGAGTACAAAGGGTCTAGTTTATAACCTCAGTGACCTTGTTGAGGATAAACTCCATGTGGATGAAAATATTTCAGTAGAATTGTCTGGACTAAAATTTTTCTGCCTTTAAGTGACAGAGTTACATAAATTTTCCATTTTATAATATTGAGTCATCATCTTTTGAGGCAAGGGGATGGTATAAAGCTGAATTAAGTTTCCTGACTCATCAATCATAGTGTCTTAGAGCTACAGAGGGCCTTTGAGACCACATTTGGTGTTTTTCAAATTGTATTCTTTGACACTTTCAGGTTCTCCAGTGTGACCTTGTTGCAAGCTGCTGTATGGGAGAGGAAAGAGGTACTTGAGGCTCTCATTCTTATCGGTGTTTATTATGCTACCTAGGATGTCATGTAATAAAAGGCTTTGCTGGCCAAATAAACTTTGAACACCACTGGGCTACAACTAACACCTCCAATCTACAGTTTAGTAAACTGAGGTATAATAGATAAAATGAAGTTGCCAAGATCTTGCAGCTATTCTATGTCACAATAAAAGTGGGGGGATACTTGCCTCTCTTGAAATACAGATCTTTCCAGTATTCATTTTTATCCTCAGAGAAAAGAGTGCCATGCATTTTCAGTCTAATCTTCTTTCAAAATGCCCTAGATCCTAACACAAGATGTGATGAGGAGGCTTAAAGTTCCCCAGCCATCCCCCCTCTCATTTTATCTCTGCAAATAGAAAGCTGGTTTTCAGTGTAATTCTATGTGAGCTGTTTAATTTCCATTACATGGCAATTCTGAGGGGAAGGAAATTGACTCTGGACTCAGAAAACCTCTAGCGACTCCAGAAAAGATTATGTGGTTCTAGAGTTCTTCACAGCATCCACTATAGATGTTAGCAACACTTTCCGCCTCCAGTGGTAGGACAAGTGCAGGGCAAGCCCACCTTGGAGAGCTCAAAATGCTGGGGCGAGTGTAGGATAAAATGTAAAGGTAAACCACTAAAGCATCTGTTTTATTCATTTGAATCTAAAAATAAGAACAAAAAGCTCAGCGTATCTGTGTGGCCTGCCACTGGACTGGTGTGTTGGAAATCTGTCTCTAGAGTCAGAAAGGGAGGAGCAGGAAGTAATCTTGATGGTGGCTCCTTCTCTCTTTGGTTTGCTCTCACTGTATTGCAATCATTTGCAATTCTCGTGTGCCAGGTGTGATAGATTTGGTATGTTTTTGATAAAATCTTTCTTTACTATGTGAAGAGATTGAGAGTGACAATGAAAAACTGTATTATACACAGAAATTCATTATTTCGTTTCCAAATGTGTTGAAGTGTTTTCAAAGCTAATGTTCAATTTTATAGAAAAAAAAATATACCAAGTTTGCTGTAATTTTCTGGGAAGATAGATACTTTTCTGTACTATAGTATACAGTAGGTGTTTTTAAAACACATACACACTTTCCCTTATGTTTTGCTATTCTTTCAAGATACAGTACATGACTGAGAAAATACAATTTTCTAAAAAATCCTTATAAAGTTGAAAGTTGTTAGAACATGCTGTGGAAATTGCTTTCACCTATCAAATCTCTTATGTATATATATATATATATATATCTTAATATTTGAATAGAGATCAGAAATAGAACCTATTTCACAAAATTTCAGGATAGAAAAATTTAAGAGATTGCCTGATATTGGGAAGTTTTCAATTACTATTAGTTATTATGATGGGCTTCCCTTATGGCTCAGCTGGTAGAGAATCCTCCTGCAATGTGGGACCCTAGATTCAATCCCTGGGTTGGGAAGGTCCCCTGGGAAAGGGAAAGGCTACCCACTCCAGTATTCTGGCCTGGCGAATTCCATGGACTATATAGTCCATGGGGTCGAAAGGAGTCAGACACGACTGAGTGAGTTTTATCTAAAGGGCTTTGCTGATGGCTCAGTTGGTAAAGAATCTACCTGCAATACAGGAGACCCTAGTCCCATCCTTGGGTTGGGACGATCCCCTGGAGAAGGCAAAGTCTACCCACTCCAGTATTCTGGCCTAGAGAATTCCATGGACTGTATAGTCCGTGGAGTTGCAAAGAGTTGAACACAACTGAGCAACTTTCACTTTCACTTTCTGTTCAATACTTGGAAACTTAAAATATTTTAAAACACACCAAATGAAAAGCTCAATGAATATTGAATGGATTTTATCAATATGCTATAATTTACAAATAGTAAAGAAAAATAAGGTGACATCAAGGACAGTGGACATTTACTAGATAAATTTAAACATATAACCTTTGCATAATTGGTAGGTAAGATTGAAAAGATGGATATAAGTAGAAATTACAAGTACAGACATTCCAATTATGTCTATGTATTCTTGCAAGACACACTTTTAATCTATGAGAGCCATCAAAGTCAATGCTTGGAATAAACTGAATCAACAGTTGCTATCTCATTGAAGTGTTAAAATACTTTCACAAAGGATATAGTGAATTCAATCACATTACTTTCACTAAAATAAGTTGATAATATTTTTGTGAGGACACAAAGCTATTAGTACTTTTAACAAAAAATTGAAATTCAAAGTATAAATATTGTTTATCTTATCTCACCCTTTAAAGGTGTCTGAATTTTATATATATTCTAATTATGCACAAGTCATTATTAGAATAATAATTTATGATTAAGTTATCTGATAAATAAATAAATATCTGTAAATAGAAAAAGTTTGTTCCAAAAAGTTTGAAGGCCATCAGATGTGAGTTATTTAAGATATAATAAAAAGAGAACTGAGTTTTGAGAGGAAAGATGAAGTTGGTTCTAAAAATGAGGCCATTAAGGAACATTAGTGCCTTTGGTTATAATTTCTGAAGCTTGGTAAGCAGCTTGAGTGAACAGTTTTTTCCTGCTCTAGGTTGGGCTCTGAAAGAGATATCCAGGGTAAAGCCAAATTCACTGCATACTGAGGATGGAGTGGAGAATCCCTTTTATCCCCCTGGTACTTCTGTTAGTTAACAAGGGCTAAGCAAGTCCCCCATAATTTTGTCAGAACCAAAAGGACTTGGGTTGACTATACTGACTACATTTCTTCTCAAGTCTTCCCTACTAGGAAAACTGATTAATATTTTTAGGTCTAGATTAATGGTAGTTTTCTCTTGACAACCAATGGCTCTGTTAATGTTGCATTAGTTTAAAATTATGTGATATCCCTAAAAAACATATTGTTCTCATGGCTATGTTTTATCTCTCAGTCCTCACAATCTGGAATGCCATATTCCAGAAAGATTCCATTTAATGAATGAATGGCTATATATATGCCTGGAAGCTCTTTCATACAAGTACTGGGAAGGGAGAAGGAAAAAAAATTAGTAGAAGGTAAGTCAATAAACTCACAAGGAAAGAAGACAAAATATTTCAGTAATAATAGGAGTTGTTAAAAATTATGCTGGAGTAGGAATCTGGGGTCACACATCCATTTAATTGCATGACATTGTTGAAAGCCCTAATCTTTATTTGTTTCTTAAGTTGTAAAATAAGAGGATTCATGAGATGTTTTGTAAGTCTTTGTCTGTCTCTAAAATTCTTTAAAAAAGAAAATAATCAACAGAATTAAGCTTCCTATCAATTATTTAAAATTGTTTGAAAATAAAGAAAAATACTGTTCACCCTAAATTTTCTCCCAATGCAATGTGATTAAAGTTTAAGGGGAAAGGTGGGAGAAAGGAGATTGCATATTTAATAGCTGTTGAGACTCTATATCACATATTGCTGAAGCCTGGCTTGGAGAATTTTGAGCATTACTTTCCTAGTGTGTAAGATGAGTGTAATCGTGCGGTAGTTTGAGCATTCTTTGGCATTGCCTTTCTTTGGGATTGGAATGAAAACTGACTTTTTCCAGTCCCGTGGCTACTGCTGATTTTTCCAAATTTGCTGACATATTGAGAGCAGCACTTTCACAGCATCATCTTTCAGTATTTGAAATAGCTCAACTGAAATTACATCACCTCCACTAGCTTTGTTTGTAGTGATGCTTTCTAAGGCCCAGTTGACTTCACATTCCAGGATGTCTGGCTCTAGGTGAGTGATCACACCATCGTGATTATCTGGGTTGTGAAGATCTTTTTTGTATAGTTTTTCTGTGTATTCTTGCCACCTCTTCTTAATATCTTCTGCTTCTGTTAGGTACATACCATTTCTGTCCTTTATCGAGTCCATCTTTGCATGGACTCGATAAATGTTCCCTTGGTATCTCTACTTTTCTTGAAGAGATCTCTAGTCTTTCCCATTCTGTTGTTTTCCTCTATTTCTTTGCCTATTTCCTCTTTTTCTGTTTCCTCTATTCTCCAAGCCAGGCTTCAGCAATACGTGAACCGTGAACTTCCAGATGATCAAGCTGGTTTTAGAAAAGGCAGAGGAACCAAGATCAAAATGCCAACATCCTCTGGATCATTGAAAAAGAAGAGAGTTCCAGAAAAAAACATCTATTTCTGCTTTATTGACTATGCCAAAGCCTTTGACTGTGTGGATCACAATAAACTGTGGAAAATTCTGAAAGAGATGGGAATACCAGACCACCTGACCTGCCTCTTGAGAAACCTGTATGCAGGTCAGGAAGCAACAGTTAGAACTGGACATGGAACAACAGACTGGTTCCAAATAGGAAAAGGAGTACGTCAAGGCGGTATGTTGTCACCCTGCGTATTTAACTTATATGCAGAGTACATCATGAGAAATGCTGGGCTGGAAGAAGCACAAGCTGGAATCAAGTTTACTGGGAGAAATATCAGTAACCTCAGATACACAGATGACAGCACCCTTATGGCAGAAAGTGAAGAGGAACTAAAAAGCCTCTTGATGAAAATGAAAGAGGAGAGTGAAAAAGTTGGCTTAAAGCTCAACGTTCAGAAAACTAAGATCATGGCATCTGGTCCCATCACTTCATGGGAAATAGATGGGGAAACAGTGGAAACAGTGTCAGACTCTATTTTTTTGGGGCTCCAAAATCACTGCTGATTGTGATTGCAGCCATGTAATTAAAAGACGCTTACTCCTTGGAAGGAAAGTTGTAACCAATCTAGATAGCCTATTAAAAAGCAGAGATATTACTTTGCCAACAAGTGTCCATCTAGTCAAGGCTATGGTTTTTCCAGTAGTCATGTATGGATGTGAGAGTTGGACTGTGAAGAAAGCTGAGCACTGAAGAATTGATGCTTTTGAACTGTGGTGTTGGAGAAGACTCTTGAGAGTCCCTTGGACTGCAAGGAGATCCAACCAGTCCATTCTAAAGAAGATCAGTCCTGGGTGTTCATTGGAAGGACTGATGTTGAAGCTGAAATTCTAATACTTTGGCCACCTCATGTGAAGAGTTGATTCATTGGAAAAGATCCTGATTCTGGGAAGGGTTGGGGGCAGGAGGAGAAAGGGACGACAGAGGATGAGATGGCTGGGTGGCGTCACCGACTCATTGGACATGGATTTGGGTAAACTCCGGGAGTTGGTGATGTACAGGGAGCCCTGGCGTGCTGCGATTCATGGGGTCACAAAGAGTCGGACACGACTGAGCGACTGAATTGAACTGAACTGAACTGAGACTCTATATCAGTGTCATGACCCCTTCCTCACTAATTTAACTATTCTATATGTTCCTCTCCTGATTAGCCAGTTTTCACCAAGTTTATTGACAGTTAGGTTACAAAAATGTGTTTAGCTTCATATGGAGTGGAAGCAAAATTCAAGGTTTTTGATATAGAAAATGTACATTCCAGTTTTCAAGGTTATTAAACATAAATAAAAAGCCTCTCAGAAAAATAATTGATTCTATGTAATTCCTTTGCTTAAAACTAATCCAGCACCAAATGAAAGTAATTTAATTATTGCAACATAATAGTGAGCCTGATGACATGAGGTCAGAGTTTAGATTCAAGTGTTAGGTTTAAGATAAGGGCCATTCTCAACTTGTTTTGCATTCACAATATGTACAATTTTCAACAAATATGAGTTGAATTTTGAGATGTTTCTCTTTTGATCCCTATGGGGAATAGTTGTGTTTTCATGTTTGCATATTTCCTTCTTTCATAAAAGGGTGATTTTAAAGATACTTAGGCATTTGTGATGCATACGGAATCTTTGCAGTACAAGTATCTTCTTTGCTTCTCTGCAGTTATAAGTAGACCGTTTCTAGAGTTCAGTTTTCCCTTTAATATGCATCTCCAGAAGGGGGCTTATTTCTTGAAAATTAAAGCTGGCCAAATTTAATCAATGAAAATTAACATTTTTTTTTCTACTACAAAGGAAAAAGTAGTAAAGAAGACGCACAAAAAATAAAATAAAGGCTGATTAGCAGCTGAACATGGTAGCAAACTCTAAATAAACCTTTTTAAAACCATGTGAATGAGAAGTAGAGTTCTATGAGGTTACTGATGAGCCCTCTGCCCGGATCAATATGCCACATAGTTAATTGTGACAGATGATCTGAAAGGAGGCACAGCAGAATAAAATACATATGTCATTTTTCTTCTGTATTTGGGGATTGTATAATAATTCCTTTGGCACTAATAGTTAAATTGATATAGAATTTTCTCAAGAAATAAGAAATGAAATTAATTTTACAATTCAATTCCAGATGTTGCGGCATGGAGAGATTGTTAAGAATGACTCTAACACCCTATAACAGTTTGAAAGGAAAGACCAGTTCAGTTGATCAGCAGTATTTGCCATGGTTATTTTTGGATAAGTGATGACATTTATTTCACCTCCCTCTATGAGAAAATTTATTGATTCGAGCCACTTATAACTTATTTAATGTTAAAAATTTTGTCTGAAATATCACTTCCTGGTTTTAGGTGTATGTGTGTTTTGATGGTGGCATTGGTGAAGTTTGTCTTGTTTTAGGCACTGAGAGAGGGCATCAGAGGGCAGACAGACTGAAACCACAATCACAGGCAACTAGCCAATTTGATCACACGGACCACAGCTTGTCCAATTCAATGAAACTAAGCCATGCCCTGTGGGGCCACCCAAGATGTACGGGTCATGGTAGAGAGGTCTGACAGAATGTGGTCCACTGGAGAAGGAAATGGCAAACCACTTCAGTATTCTTGCCTTGAGAACCGCATGAACAGTCTGAAAAGGCAAAAAGGTAGGACACTGAAAGATGAACTCCCCAGGTCGGTACGTGCCCAATATGCTACTGGAGATCAGTGGAGAAATAACTCCAGAAAGAATGAAGGGATGGAGTCAAAGCGAAAACAACACCCAGTTGTGGATGTGACTGGTGATAGAAGTAAGGTCCGATGCTGTAAAGAGCAATATTGCATAGGAACCTGGAATGTTAGGTCCATGAATCAAGGCAAATTGGAAGTGGTCGAACAGATGGCAAGAGTAAACATCAGCATTCTAGGAATCAGCGAACTAAGATGGACTGGAATGGGTGAATTTAACTCATATGACCATTAGGTTTACTACTGTGGGCAGGAATCCCTTAGAAGAAATGGAGTACCCATCATAGTCAACAAAAGAGTCTGAAATGCAGTACTTGGGTGCAGTCTCAAAAACGACAGAATGATCTCTGTTCATTTCCAAGGCAAAGCATTCAGTATCACAGTAATCCAAGTCTGTGCCCCGACCAGTAACACTGAAGAAGCTGAAGTTGAATGGCTCTATGAAGATCTATAAGACCTTTGAGAACTAACGTCCAAAAAAGATGTCTTTTTCATTACAGGGGACTAGAATACAAAAGTAGGAAGTCAAGAAATACCTGGACTAACAGGCAAATTTGGCCTTGGAGTATAGAATGAAGCAGGGCAAAGGCTAATAGAGTTTTGGCAAGAGAACACACTGGTCATAGCAAACACCCTCTTCCAACAACACAAGAGAAGACTCTACACATGAACATCACCAGATGGTCAACACCAAAATCAGATTGATTATATTCTTTGCAGCCAAAGATGGAGAAGCTCTATACAGTCAGCAAAAACAAGACCAGGAGTTGACTGTGGCTCAGATCATGAACCCCTTATTGCCAAATTCAGACTGAAATTGAAGAAAGTGGAGAAAACCACTAGACCATTCAGGTATGACCTAAATCAAATCCCTTATGATTATGCAGTGGAAATGACAAATAGATTTAAGGGGCTAGATCTGATAGACAGAGTGCCTGATGAAATATTGATGGAGGTTCGTGATATTGTACAGGAGACAGGAATCAAGACCATCCCCAAGAAAATGAAATGCAAAAAAGCAAAATGGCTGTCTGAGGAGGACTTACAAATAGCTGTGAAAAGAAGAGAAGTGAAAAGCAAAGGAGAAAAGGAAAGATATACCCATTTGAATGCAGAGTTCCAAATAATAGCAAGGAGAGATAAGAAAGCCTTCCTCAGCGATTAGTGCAAAAATAGAGAAAGACAATATATTAGGAAAGACTAGCGATCTCTTCAAGAAAATTAGAGCTACCAAGGGAACATTTCATGCAAAGATGGGCTCGATAAAGGACAGAAATGGTATGGACCTAACAGAAGCAGAAGATATTAAGAAGAGGTGACAAGAATACACAGAATTATACAAAAAAGATCTTCATGACCCAGATAATCATGATGGTGTGATCACTCACCTAGAGCCAGACATCCTAGAATGTAAAGTCAAGTGGGCGTTAGGAAGTATCACTACGAACAAAGCTAGTGGAGGTGATTGAATTCCAGTTGAGCTATATCAAATCCTCAAAGATGATGCTGTGAAAGTGCTGCACTCAATATGTCAGCAAATTTGGAAAACTCAGCAGTGGCTACAGGACTGGAAAAGGTCAGTTTTCATTCCAATCCCAAAGAAAGGCAATACCAAAGAATGCTTAAACTACCACACGATTACACTCATCTTACACACTAGGAAAGTAATGCTCAAAATTCTCCAAGCCAGGCTTCAGCAATACGTGAATCATGAACTTCCAAATGTTCAAGCTGGTTTTAGAAAAGGCAGAGGAACAAGCGATCAAATTGCCCATATTTGCTGGATCATCAAAAAAGCAAGAGAATCCCAGAAAAACATCTATTTCTGCTTTATTGACTACGCCAAAGACTTTAACTTTGTGGATCACAATAAACTGTGGAAAATTCTTCAAGAGATGGGAATACCAGACCACCTGACCTGCCTCTTGAGAAATCTGTATGCAGGTCAGGAAGCAACAGTTAGAACTGGACATGGAACAACAGACTGGTTCCAAATAGGAAAAGGAGTACGTCAAGGCTATATATTGTCACCCTGCTTATTTAAATTATATGCAGAGTACATCATGAGAAACACTGGGCTGGATGAAGCACAAGCTGGAATCAAGATTGCTGGGAGAAATATCAATAACCTCAGATATGCAGATGACACCACCCTTATGGCAGAAAGTGAAGAAGAACTAAAAAGCTTCTTGATGAAAGTGAAAGAGGAGAGTGAAAAAGTTGGCTTAAAGCTCAACATTCAGAAAACTAAGATCATGGCATCTGGTCCCAAGACTTTATGGGAAATAGATGGGGAAACAGTGGAAACAGTGGCTGACTTCATTTTTCTAGGCTCCAAAATCCCTGCAGATGGTTGTTGCAGCCATGAAATTAATAGCCGCTTACTCACTCCTTGGAAGGAAAGTTATGACAAACCTAGATAGCATATTAAAAAGCAGAGACATTACTTTGCCAACAAATGTCCATCTAGTCTAGGCTACGTTTTTTCTAGTAGTCATGTATGGAATGTGACAGTTGGACTATAAAAAAGTTGAGCACAGAAGAATTGATGCTTTTGAACTGTGGTGTTGGAGAAGACTCTTGAGAGTCCCTTGAACTACAGGGAGATCCAACCAGTCCATCCTAAAGGAAATCAGTCCTGGGTGTTTGTTGGAAGGAGTGATTTTGAAGCTGAAACTCCTATATTTTGGCCACCTGATGCAAAGAGATGACTCATTTGAAAAGACCCTCATGTTGGGAAAGATTGAAGGCAGGAGGATAAGGGGACGACAGAGGATGAGATGGTTAGATGGCATCACCGATTCAATGGACATGAGTTTCGCTAAACTCTGGGTGTTTTTGATGGATAGGGAGGCATGGTGTGCTGTGGTTCATGGGGTTGCAAAGAGTCGGAGACGACTGAGTGACTGAACTGAACTGAACTGAGGATATAGGGAACAAGGTATTAGTGATACATGTAACTTAACATGTTTGTGTGTGTGTGTGTGTGTGTGTGTGTGTGTGTGTGTGTGGCAGATCCTTTCTGCCTTATCGCACCCTGATTTTATTGTTGTATGTGAATAGTAATTAATTTTTTGAAATAATGATTTTAAGGAATCTCCCTAGATTTTACTCATTTATCAAATACATGTCTGCAGTGGATTGAGAGAAGCCAAAGAGTACAAGGTGAGATTCTGACTATGGACATATTTACCCTCAGGGGTAAAAAATGTTTCCCTTGAACCTGATTTTGGATCAAATGGAATTTAATGACAATTCATATAATATTGGCCATCTCCTGGACTTGGTGTTATACTCCTTAAAATGTTGAGGAGTAGGCAGAAGGTCATGACTACTATCTCTGTATGTTGACCTCCTCAATTGCCATCTCTGTGCAGTGACCTCATTTGTGTCATTAGGAAAATGGGATTTTGAGAACTGAATGAACTAATCCAAATAAGGAACATGGGATGTGGTTTGTCTGTCTCAAAGGGCTCAGAAACAGAATCTGTCTTTGTATACAGGTGATATTTGTCCCAATAAGAGAGAATCTCCTTTCTGAGACTGCTGATTCAGAGAAAAAATAAAAGGCTTTAAATGATTATGGAGTAGCATGACAGCTCAAAGGAAGTCTGCAATGAACATGACAGTGTGGGATGATGTTGGTTGATCTCTTAGAGAAAGTGTAATTAAAATTTGATTATCAGTACTTGAACTTGCTTATGACTTTTGAGATGTAAAAAAGAAGGTGAGTAGACTGGTATGTAGAGAGTAAAGAAAAGCTTTTGATTACACTGATCTTTCCCACCAAGCCCCTATAGAATAATAGATTCTCAAAATCTCTCACACAGTAACATTTGGAGATGGAATGCCCGCTGAAATAAACCTCCCATCTTTAATCACATTCTATCACATGCAAATTTCCCGAGACAGGAAGTATGATTTACCGATTTCTTGACCCCTGCAGTGGCCTGAACATTTGTGGGTCTCTTAGAACAGCACATGGGCATCTTGATGCCTCCAGTTTGCCAGCACTGTTATTTTAGTTAAGATGATGTGGGCATTTGCTCCCTAATGATTAAGACGCTTTTCTCACCAGATGTGGTCTATTGGAAAAGAGTTCAAACTGCTTGGCAGGTCAGTGGAGGGGAAGCAAGTATTTTCCCTTCAAGTGCTCTGCCTATCTTGTGGCTAAATGGATGAATTTACTTTCCAAGGTTGTCAGTCTTTCACAAGAACTTACATTTAAATCATAATAATGATGCTATTTAAACTCCAGTTCATTCTGCCAGTATTTGACTATCAAGCTGGCTGAATGTAGTGATAGAGAGGATGGCAGATTTTTATTTCATCTAGGGTATCATTACAGCTTAAACTGGCTCTCACATTACCATTATTATTATTGTTAATTGTTATATGAGGGAGGTACTGATAAAATTCCTACTATTATTCTCAAGAGGGGAGATGATATGATCCCTTTCCTAGGGCTTCATGATCAAAGTTAAGTAGACATTGATATTATCCCACCTCAGAAAAGGCTGAGAAAGCTTCAATTCTACCATTTTCATGTATATAGTTAGACTTCAGATAAAATCACCTATAGAAAATTGAGTTCAAAGACATCGACAGTGTGAGTTTTTGCATTTGTAAGCTTGTATATGTGTTTGTATGTATATATGTTTTTGCACATGGATATATCTAGTCCTTATTCTTGAATTGTTATACTTTTAATAGACAGGAATTTGAAATCAAAATTCTGTGTAGCTTGCAACACTAAATGCATACAGACATCACTTATACACATTTTCTTGTCATACATGTAATGGCTGGCTGCATTTACTGCTCATTGTGCATAAGATTTCAGTTTTTGTTTTAATCATTTCAGATGGAATGGCTTAAGAGTAAAGGATTTAGGGGTTCTTTGAGTGAAGAAAGATCATGAATCTATCTCTTCATCTTTCACTGTGAGCAGTTACATGAACATTTTATGGACTTGTTGAATCATAGGCTCCCTTTTACTCATTCTGTAAAAAACAAGTTTCATTGATAATTGAAAGGACATGTGCTGTATATTTTCTGACACAGTTGTATTTTTTAATTAATATTTTTGAGCAGCTTTAGGTTTAAAAAAAGTATGGAAAATAGAGTTGATATATAATATTGTGTAAGTTTGAAGTTTACAATGGGATGATTTGTATATATTATGAAATATTTACCACAAAAATGTTAGTTTACACATCCTTTACCACATATAATTATGATTTTTGTTGTTTATGGTGAAAGCATTTAATATCTACTCTCATAGCAACTTTCAAGTATACAGTACAGTACTGTTAATTGTAGTCACTATGCTGTACATTAGATCTCCAGAACTTATTCCCCATATAGCTGGAAGTTTGTACTCCTTGAGTAACATCTCCTTATTTCCCCCAACACCCAGCTCCTGAAAACCACTGTTATACTTCATGCTTCTGTGAGTTCAACTTTTATAGATTCCACATATAAAATCATACAGTACTTGCCTTTAATTGTTTGACTTATTTCACTTACGAAAAAGTTCTCACAGTCTATCCATGAAGTCACAAATCTTAGGATTTCTTTCATTCTTATGGCTGGATAATACTTCATTATATTTTCTTTATCCATTTATCTATCAGCACTTAAGTTATTCCATGTCTTTCACTGTAAATAAGGTTTCAATGAATGGGATTATAGATACCTCTTCAAGATACTGATTTCATTTCCTTCAGATACGTTATTTAGAAGTAGGCTTGCTGGTTTATATGGTAGTTCTATTTTTAATTTTTTGAGGAATTTTCATATTGTTTTCCATAGTGGTTGTACCAACTTAAATTCATACAGTTAGTGCACAAGAGTTCACTTTTCTCTGCATCATCACCAGCACTTGTTATCTACTGTCTGTTTGATAATAAGTATTCTAACAGATGTGAGGTGATATATCATTGTGGACTTGACTTCTGTTTTCCAGATGATTAGTGACATTGAACATGTTTTCATGTCCTTGTTGACCATTTGTATGTCTTCTTAGGGAAATGTCTGTTCAGGTCCTTTCTCTCATGTTTAATTGGATCATTTGCTTTTCTGTTATTGAGTTCCTTATATATTTTAAATGTTAACTCCTTATTATACACACACATACACACTTATACACAAATATATATGTGTAAATATTTTCTCTCATTCTGTAGATTGCTTTTTCATTTTAATTGTTTCTTTTCCCAAGATAGGTTTCTGATGAAGAGATGTTTCATTCGGTAAAGGTCCTGTGCACAATCATATTTTAACAAGATTCCCAATTTTCATTAGGAAAAGCTGGCAGACTTTCCTTCATAATGCTACTTACCACACTTGCCCTTTTGGTAACATTACTATGTGTTTGTACTGAAGCCTATTATTAAATGAATAAAGAGCAGGAAAATGCAGTATTAGACTAAAGAAAATGTTTGGCTTTCAAATGGCAAACAAATGTGTTAAAAAGTCTTGTCTTTAAATGTGGCTCTTTGGGCCTCTGAAAGACTATACAAATGTCATAGAAAACCTGTGATGCACAGATAGAAAATGCTATTGTGGCTACATGAGCCTTACAAACAAATAATCTATGGAAATATGACACAAGTTTTCTTTGTCAGGTACAAAATTACTTCCAGCATTTTAATGTGTATCTGTCTACAAAAAAAGTTGCTGTTGGGATTCAGCTTTGCACTCAAGACCTTATAGAAAAGAATTTCCAGTGCCTTGATTGCCCTTATATCTCTCAGAGTTAGGCTTTCAGTCCTTATGCCCCTCTTAATTAATCACACCCCTTTTGATAATCCACAGTAGGCCATAAACTGTAAACTTTCCTGTAAAATAAAAACTGGACCACTGTATGGTTTAACAAATAAGAAAAGGAAGAATTCTAAGGACTTCCTTTTGAGTCTTCTGGCTATTTGCCATTCCCTGAATGGTGGCTAATACAAAATCAGGGTCCAATTTTATGCCAATTTTGTGCCCCAGTTAGCAGTGCTAATTGGGGCACACAAGTAAATTGTGCTCTGCCCTGTGGAAATTTTCAGTTAGTCAACTAAATCAGAAAATCATTGAGAACACTAATCCATTGCTCAGTCACTACTTAATTAAGTGCAAAATCTATGGTCCCTCCAGGAAGGACAAAGTTCAGGCATGCACTCTCAGTGGTCAGTTGTTTGGAATTTTGACTGTCTTTTATCTTTTGTTGTAATCTAAGTTACAGTATAACTATGTTTGTTTTTGAAGAGTGGGACATGGAACATTTTATTGAGAATTAACAATACAAGTATTATTAAAGTAGACAGGAATAAAGGTCATTTCATTTCCCTCACACTTGAAAGACACAGATTTTCTGAGGGCGGGGGGGATGATTTTTACACATACGGTGCATAAATACACTGAAAAATTTAACAGCAAATGCTCCACATGTCATAGGGTCAAGTTATAGTTGAGTTCACCACCATAATCTGAACTGCAACCATATTTAATGAGAGGGCAAAGATGTTTCTCTGTTTATTCGTTGATACATCCTAAGTGCTCAAAAAATATTTTTTAGTGAATGAATGAACAAGAACATGATACCTAGGCAAAAATTAATTAAAAATATTATATTTACATGATATTTTAAAATATAAAATAATATTTATAATGTGTTTGGTACATTGGCCACAGCACTTAAAGAATATTATGTCACTGGTGGAATGTTTAAGTATATCTGAGAGAAAACATGGCCTTTAAAATATGATTGCTTTTCTAGAATGCAAGAAGGTGATTTTGCTCCTGAAATCTTTTGTTTTGGGTACAATATAATTTAAAAGTCTTTAAAATCCAAATGTATTTCTAAAATTAGAATTATAGCTTAGAATCAATGTCTTTAAATATATTTCCTGTATTGATAGAGTATATAGTTTTCTTTTCTTTTCTTTTTTTTTTGTACTATGTAAGTTACTTACAGCTCAAGAATAGCTAGAATCCTAAGGGAACTAATCTTGGTAAGAATCATTGCTAAAATAAAGCCACATTTTCTTTCAATGTTTTTGTTTTTATTAAACTGTCACAGTTACTTACAGGTTTTAATGAAAGATAATTGACAGTTTTAGAATTTAAATTTTGATCATGAAGATCTAATTATATTACTGAAATAATCATTGATTCATGTTTTGAAAAGGGGGACTTTCCTACTGGTACTACTTTGCACCCTTTCTAACTTCACTGAGCTTTCTAAGCAGTTTCTTTGCTGGGTCATCTTCTTTTTGTTCTTTATTTAAATCCTTCTACTCTTTTCCCTTGAAGAAGTCATTCACTGTAATCCGTGATCTCTTTCCTGTAATATAGTTCTGAAATTCCAAATTCCTATAGAACATTTCCAGATGAGTGTCCAAATGGTATCTCAGGATTAAGAAACATTATTCTATCTTTACTTTTTTTTTCTTCCAGTACTTGCTTTGACTTCTGACATTCTAAGTTTTGCTAACTGTAATTTTCTTTCTGCCATTCATCCTTGGCTTGAACACTTTTGCTTCTCCCTCCCCTTCACCTGTCATTTTTCAGGAAGAGTTGTCAATCTTTTGATTTCTTATTTTTTACCATAGATCTCATATGCATCATTTCATTGCCAAAGACTTCCCCTATTCTTACTTCTTGCTTATACCAGACTAATTGTCCTTAGACAGCTGATTCTAAAAGTTTTCTATTCCTTTGTAGGCCCCACCTACAAATACTATCATATTGGGGGTTAGATTTCAACACTGGGAGTATATAAACATTCAGTCTATAGCACCTCCATACCTTCTCTGACCTATTAAACTCATTCTTTGTTTGGATTCATTTTAAAAAATCACCTTTTCTGAGTCCTTTCCTGATTGAATGTTTTAAAGGACTAGAAAATGGGGTGGTATGAGAGAAACTTTTCTCTATTTTAGGCACCACATTATTTAATTAGCTCTTTATAGAGAACAATAAGAAAATTAAGTTTAAGAAATAAATATTATTCAGGAGGACTTAAAAGTAGATAAACATTAACTGAAGATAACCTTAATTTATAATCAGGCGTTATACTATCACTTCATACCTCTAATAGTTATTTCCCTTTGAACAATTTCAGAGTGAGCAGAACTGATTGACCACTATGCTCACTATGCCTTGCATTTGAGGTGACTTGTTTTTGATAACTGATGTTTGATAACTGATATTTTTCCTTCTTCCTTAGGGCCCTGAGTAGATTTCTTCTTGTTAGTATTAGAGAATTTACCAAAATAGCATGCTCAAAACATAATGCAAGGCATACAGACTGTGGATCATCTTGTGCTTTTGTCTTATTACCGTATTAGATCAGTAGAATATTAGACTTTCATAGGCTTCAAACAGTCTAGATATTGTTGGTGACAGTATGCAAGCCCAAATGTTTTCAGGGGAAGGCATTATTCACACACAGAAAATAGTAAATAAAGCCCTTGGGTGGGCTGAAGTAGAACTATTCAAGAATTTTCAGGCGTATTACCTGTAAAAAAGATACTCTACTCCTTCATATCGGGGCTTAGATTTCAACACTGGGAGTATACAAACATTCAGTCTATAGCATCTCTATACCTCCTCTGACCTATTAAGCTCTTATTCTTTGTTTGGATTCATTTTAAAGAGATCCTCCTATGAAATTAAAAACCCTTGAGTCTTCTCTTTTCCCACTAAAATGTAGGTTGTGTTATCATCAGATGAAGCTTGTATTAGAGTTAGTAAATTTGGATTTGACCCTCATCCCTGCCCCTTTCTACCTTTGAGAACTTGGGTGAGATTAAGAATATCTTAGAACTTCATTTATTCATTCATTTGGTATACTTTAAAAACATTCAGAAAAGCATATTTTTGTGGAAACAGGAAATTTTCTTTTTTAATTTTGCAACTTACAAAGTATCAAATACATTTTAAAGTTAGGAAGAATGAGACTTTTAAAATATTATTGGATTAATTATCCAGAACATCATCGGTAGTATGAGGGAAAATTATTTCATTAGAATGGGAAATATATATATGTGTGTGTGTGTGTGTGTGTGTGTGTGTGTGTGTGTGTGTGTATGAGTGAGTGATAGTTGCTCAGTCATGCCTGACTCTTTGCAACTCCATGAATTATAGCCTGCCAGGCTCCTCTGTCCATGGAATTCTCCAGAAAAGATTACTGGAGTGGGTTGCAATTTCCTTCTCCAGGGGATCTTCCCGACCCAGGGATCCTGCATTGCAGGAGAGTCTTTACCATCTGAGCCACCAGGGAAGCCTACTACTAAGAGACATTTCTAAGTATAAAGACAGGTCAACTTAAAAAGTATCAGCAGATACATGCTTGACTTTATCTTATAATCTGTAGACAATACATTAGAATATGTAATGAATCCATACACTTTTTCCAAAGGAATACCCAAGGCAGAAGTAGCAATAAAGTTATAAATTACAGTTATCAATCAGAAGAAGTAATTTAGAAATATATATATAAATTTATATATGTATATGACCTTGATGTTTCTGCATTTTCAAAATAACTGTAAATGAGAGACAGAAGTATTTGTGTGATCGCGTCTCATTTTCTTCATTTTTAAGAAGAGAAGACAAATTAAGGATTTTTTTCTTTTAACTGGAACACAAACTCAGTGTCTTCTTTAGTGTGAGCCCCTCAGTAGATTAAATGTACTCTCAAAGGAAAATCCTGGGAAGTTTCAATTATGATAGTTCTAAGGCCTGTGTCCTGCCTTTTTCTCTAGTTTTCACTTGCTGTCACAAAGGAAGCCCGCTAGATGGTGATAAAACCACAAGCTACCTACTTTGATTTTATTTAAAAAAAAAAAGTCTTCCAAGGAGAGTGCTCACAAGATTGTATTTTGCCCATTTTTTATTCAATGAAGAAGAGGCAAGAAAAATTAGAGTGGTATTTTCCATGCAACTTAATTGTGTATAGTTATGAAGTAAAATACCTTTTGGCCTTGAATTATTTTCCAATGAACTGCCTTCAAAATTAAGCTGTTTTGTCAGGATAAATATCTAGTAAAATGATTATGAATCATTGTGGCAAGTTTTAATACAAATCAGAAAGTAAATTAATCCAGCTCTGTCTGACTCATCATGGTTTTTTTTTCTTCAGATACAAATGAAGAATAAACAATGTTTTGGTAATTTTTAGGTTAATCATGTAGAACTGATTACTCAAAAAGAATGCTATTAACATTTAGTCAATTTACATCCTACAATATGACAAATTAAAATTAATGTTGCTATTTTTAAGATATCAAATGGGTCATGATTTTAAGAAAAATGAAAATTGCTAAAGAAAACTGATTATGTTGTCTCTGGGCCCAGTGAATGAAAAGCCTACTGAAATTTTACTTCTGAAAAGCCTACTGAAATTCCCCCAAGAAAAAGTGCATATAATTGAGTAAAAAACAACTCTGATTTAGGTAGTCTGTACCTTTAAACAGGTCCTCTTTTTACAATGTAACAAGGAATAATAATCAAATTTCTCTTGTGAAATAGCTATGCTAAAATCTTGCCAACAGCTTAATAACAAAAGTAAGATTTTCTTTTTAGATTGACTATATATTCTCCTGATGAAGCTCTATTTGATAATTTCTTCAGTGTTTATAATCAGTTCCCATTAGTATTCACTTAATTAGCTCATTTCAATACACTTACTGATGGCATATGTATGTAAATATATATTTTAAATCATTCTCTTTATTTCCAAGTAATTGATGTAATGAAAATATGTAACTATTAACTTTTGAATCAGGTCTTAAAAAATACAATACTACACAATATAATATAAATTACCTTACAGGAGAGAGAAACATTTTTTTTTAAATTTTGCACATCAAACATCTCCATAACTGTCAACTTGGTATCTTTCTACATGTACCTATATCAAATGCTTGCACATTCCCTCTGAGCCTTACTGTTGAAATGAATTTAATAATAGTCATGACCATCATCTAAGAGTCATAGAGTGACAGCCAGCGACCTTCTCTACACTGTTAGCAATGTCTGGAGATCATAAAAAAATGATCTCCTGACTGGAGATCATTTAAAAAGATCTGCTTCCCTTTTATATTGGCATATGTGTTGGCATATGTCTATTGAGCCTTATCTACATGTTGTCACTTTCAGTGGTGAATCTATCCATCTCTGGTGGCATGACGGCTCTGCTCTTCTATTATTTGAATGAATTAAGTAATTTTAAAGCCCTTTCATTTTCTGCATTTTATTCTGGAACATAGCAGGAGGAAATCTGGGAACTATTTTTGGTCTAGGGGTAGTTAAAGTTCTTCAAGCAAAGATTCTGTTGACCTGTTGATCATATTAACCTGCTGTCCAATTCTGGACATATCATCTCTGAAACCTGCCTCATCTGCTCAAGCTGTGTTACTTCTGAATAGTTTAGCATTGCTGCTGCTGCTGCTGCTAAGTGGCTTTAGTCGTGTCCAGCTCTGTGCGACCCCATAGACGGCAGCCCACCATGCTCCGCCGCCCCTGGGATTCTCCAGGCAAGAATACTGGACTGGGTTGCCATTTCCTTCTCCAGGGCATGAAAGGGAAAAGTCAAAGTGAAGTCGTTCAGTCTTGTCCGACTCTTAGCGACCCCATGGGCTGTAGTCTACCAGGCTCCTCCGTCCATGGTATTTTCCAGGCAAGAGTACTGGAGTAGGGTGCCATTGCCTTCTCCAAGTTTAGCATTACCCAGGTCAAATTCTAGAGATTAGACCATTTTGGTTTCTTCTTAGAAACTGGACTCGGCTTTTTATTCTGACTTGACATTTAATAGTAAAATTGTCGTTGGTCACTTATGCAAATGACATCTCCTGGACTATTTTTAAACATTTATTATGATGTAATTTTAAAACTATAATTTGCATTTTTAAAGTGATCAATTTGATGTTTTTTAAAATTATATTCACAAAGTTGCACAACCATTACCATAACCAATTTCAGAACACTTTCACCATCCCCCAAATAAATCCTACATCTACTAGCAGTCACTTCCCATTTCTGTACCACCCTTTAGACCTGATCAATCTCTAATATATTTTCTGTTTTTCTACATTTGCCTCTGGAGTGGAATCATGTAATTCATAGTCCCTTGTGACTGATGGGCTTCTTTCACTTAGCATAATGTTTAAAAGGTTTATTCATATCGTAAATATGAATGTAGTATGTATCAGCACTTCATTATTTTTATAGCTGAATATTACAATATATGTATATGCCACATTTTATTTGTACATTTATCAGTTCATAGATATCTGAGTTGTTTATACTTTTTAATCTATTATAAATAATGCTTCTATAAACATTTGTGCCCAAGTTTTAGAGTGACTGTACACTCATCTTTTCATTTCTTGGTTATATATTGAGAGTAGAATTGCTGGTCTCTTTGATAACTTTGCATTTAATGTTTTTAATGAACTGTCAAATAGTTTTTCTGAGCAGTTGAAACATTTTACCGTCAACAATAGAAGAGGATTCCAATTTCTCCAGAACTTTGCCAACACCTGTTGTTATCCATCTTTTTGATTATAACTATCCTAGTAAATACATGTGAAGTGATACCTCATTGTGGTTTTGATTTATATTTTCCTAATGGCTGATGATAGCACTTCTTCATATATTTACTGTCCATTTGTATATTTTCTTTGGAGAAACATTTATTCAGATTGTTCATTTTCAATTGAGTAGTTATTTTTATTGTTGTTTGTAAGAGTTCTTTATATATTCTTGATTGTCGTTGTTTAGTCACTCAATCATGTCTGACTCTTTGTGACCCCATGGACTACAGCACACCAGGCACTCCTGTTTCCACTATCTCACAGTATGCTCAATTAATGTTCATTGAGTCAATGATGCTATCTAATCTCTGCCGCCCCTTCCCCTTTCACATTTAATTTTTCCCGGCATCAGGGTCTTTTCCAATGAGTTGGCTGTTTGCATCAGGTTGCCAAACTTGTGAAGCTTCAGCTTCAGCTTCAGTATCAGTCTGTTTAATGAGTATGCAGGGTTGATTTTCTTTAGGATTGGCTGGTTTGAGATTTGATCTCCTTGCAATCCAAGGGACTCTCAAGAGTCTTCTCTGTCACCACAATTCGAAAATATGAATTCTTTGGCGCTCAGCATTCCTTATTGTCCAGTTCTCACATCCATACATGACTACTGGCAAGACCATATCTTTGATGAGATGGGCCTTTGTCAGCAAAGTGATGTCGCTGCTTTTTAATATGCCGTCTAGGTTTGTCATAGCTTCCCTTCCAAGTAGCAAGCATCTTTTAATTTCATGGCTGCAGTCACTGCCCACAGTGATTTGGGAGCCCAAGAAAATAAAATCTATCACTGTTTCCCTTTTTTCCCCTTCTATTTACCATGAAGTTGTGGGACTAAAGAGGCTTCCTTGATAACTCAACTGATAAAGAATATGCCTGTAGTGTAGGAGACCCTGTTTTGATTCCTGGGCTGGGAAGCTACCCTGGAGAAGGGAGAGCTACCCACTCCAGTATTCTTGGGCTTCCCTGGTGGCTCAGATGGTAAATAATCTGCCTGTAATGTGGGAGACCTGGGTTCAATCCCTGGGTTGGGAAGATCCCCTGGAGGAGGGCATGTCAGCCCACTCTAATATTCTTGCCTGAAAAATCCCCATGGACAGAGGAGCCTGGCGGGCTACAGTTAATGGGGTTGCAAAGAGTGGGACATGACTGAGTGACTAAGCACAAGCTCTTGGGACTACGTGCCATGATCTTAGTTTCTTGAATGTTGAGTTTTAAGTCAGCTTTTCACTCTACTCTTTCACCTTCTTTAGTTCTTCTTCACTTTCTGCCATAAGGGTGGTGTCATCCGCGTATCTGAGGTTATTGATATTTCTCACAGCAATCTTTGGAACCAGTCTGGTTGCCTTGACGTACTCCTTTTCCTATGGAACCAGTCTGTTGTTCCATGTTTCTAACTGTTGCTTCCTGACCTGCATACAGATTTCTCAAGAGACAGGTCAGATGGTCTGGTATTCCCACCTCTTTCAGAATTTTTCACAGTTTATTGTGATCCACACAGTCAAAGGCTTTGGCATAGTCAATAAATCAGAAATAGATATTTTTCTGGAACTCTCTTGCTTTTTCGATGATCCAGCAGATATTGGCAATTTGATCTCTGGTTCCTCTGCCTTTTCTAAAACCAGCTTGAACATCTGGAAGTTCACGGTTCATGTATTGCTGAAGCCTGGCTTGCAGAATTTTGAGCATTACTTTACTAGCATGTCAGATGAGTGCAATTGTGAGGTAGTTTGAGCATTCTTTGGCATTGCTTTTCTTTGGAATTGGAACGAAAACTGACCTTTTCCAGTCCTGTGGCCACTGCTGAGTTTTCCAAATTGCTGGCATATTGAGTGCAGTACTTTCACAGCATCACCTTTGAGGACTTGAAATAGCTTAACTGGAATTCCATCACCTCCACTAGCTTTGTTCGTAGTGATGCTTTCTAAGGCCCACTTGACTTCACATTTCAGGATGTCTGGCTCTAGGTGAGTGATCACACCATCGTGATTATCTGGGTCGTGAAGATCTTTTTTGTACAGTTCTTCTGTGTATTCTTGCCACCTCTTCTAAATATCTTCTGCTTCTGTTAGGTCCATACCATTTCTGTCCTTTATCGAGCCTATCTTTGCATGAAATGTTCCTTTGGTATCTCCAGTTTTCTTGAAGAGATCTCTAGTCTTTCCCAATCTGTTGTTTTCCTCTATTTCTTTGCACTGATCACTGAGGAAGGCTTTCTTATCTCTCCTTGCTATTCTTTGGAACTCTGCATTCAGATGGGAATATCTTTCCTTTTCTCCTTTGCTTTTCGCTTCTCTTCTCTTCCCAGCTATCTGTAAGGCCTCTTCAGACAGCCATTTTGCTTTTTTGCATTTCTTTTCCATGGGAATTTTCTTGATCCCTGTCTCCTGTACAATGCCACGAACTTCTGTCCGTAGTTCATCAGGCACTCTGTCTATCAGATCTAGCCCCTTAAATCTATTTTTCACTTCCACTGTATACTCATAAGGGATTTGATCTAGGTCATACCTGAATGGACTAGTGGTTTTCCCTACTTTCTTCAATTTAAGTCTGAATTTGGCAATAAGAAGTTCATGATCTGAGCCACAGTCTGCTCCTGGTCTTGTTTTTGCTGACTGTATAGAGCTTCTCTATCTTTGGTTGCAAAGAATATAATCAATCTGATTTCGGTGTTGACCATCTGGTGATGTCCACGTGTAGAGTCTTCTCTTGCGTTGTTGGAATAGGGTGTTTGCTATTACCAGTGCGTTCTCATTGCAAAACTCTATTAGTCTTTGCCCTGCTTCATTCTGTACTCCAAGGCCAAACTTGCCTGTTACTCCAGGTGTTTCTTGACTTCCTACTTTTGCATTCCAGTCGCCTATAATGAAAAGGACATCTTTTTTGGGTGTTCGTTCTAGAAGGTCTTGTAGGCAGAAAGTGAAGAAGAACTAAAGAGCCTCTTGATGAATGTGAAAGAAGAAAGTGAAAAAGTTGGCTTAAAGCTCAACGTTCGGAAAACTAAGATCATGGCATCTGGTCCCATCACTTCATGGGAAATAGATGGGGAAACAGTGGAAACAGTGTCAGACTTTATTTTTTGGGGCTCCAAAATCACTGCAGAGAGTGATTGAAACCATGAAATTAAAAGACGCTTACTCCTTGGAAGGAAGGTTATGGCCAACCTAGATAGCATATTTAAAAGCAGAGACATTACTTTGCCAACAACTGTCCGTCTAGTCAAGGCTATGGTTTTTCCAATAGTCATGTATGGAAGTGAGAGTTGGACGGTGAAGAAAGCTGAGCGCCGTAGAATTGATGCTTTTGAACTGTGGTGTTGGAGAAGACCCTTGAGAGTCCCTTGGACTGCAAGGAGATCCAATCAGTCCATCCTAAAAGAGATCAATCCTGGGTGTTCATTGGAAGGACTGATGTTGAAGCTGAAACTCCAATACTTTGGCCACCTCATGTGAAGTGTTGACTCATTGGAAAAGACCTTAATGCTGGGTAGGATTGGGGGCGGGAGGAGAAGGGGATGACAGAGGATGAGATGGTTGGATGGCATCACAGACTCGATGGACATGGGTTTGGGTAGACTACTGGAGTTGGTGATGGACAGAGAGGCCTGGCATGCTGCAATTCATGGGGTCGCAAAGAGTCGGACACGACTGAGCGACTGAACTGAACTGAGCTGAACTTTCACCTTCATCCAGAGGCTCCTTAGGTCCTCTTTACTCTTTGCCATTAGAGTGGTATCATCTGCATATCTCAGGTTGTTGGTATTTCTCCTAGCAGTCTTACTCCAGTTTGTGATTCATCCAGTCCAGTATTTCACATGGTGTACTTGGCATATAAGTTAAATAAACAGGGTGACAATATACAGCCTTGTCTTACTCCTTTCTCAATTTTTAACCAGTCAGTTGTTTCATGTAGGTTTCTAACTGTTGTTTCTTGACCCACATACAGATTTCTTAGGATACCGGTAATGTGGTCTGGTATTCCCATCTCTGTAAGAATTTTCCAGTTTGTTGTGATCAACACAGTCAAAGACTTAGCATAGTCAATGAAACAGAAGTAAATGTTTTTTCTGGAATTCCCTTGCTTTCTCTATGATCCAAAGAATGTTGGCATTTTGATCTCTGGTTCCTCTGCCTTTTCTAAACTCAGCATGTACATCTGGAAGTTCTCAGTTCACATACTGTTGAAGCCTACCTTAAAGAATTTTGTGCATAATCTTACTAGCATATGACATGAGTGCAACTGACTGGTAGTTTGAACATTTTTTGTCATTGCTCTTCTTTGAGATTGGAATGAAAACTTACCTTTACCAGTTCTTGATACAATTCCATTTTGAGATATATCATTTGCAAGTATTTTCTCCTATTCTCTGGGTTGTTTTTTTCACTTTTTGATGGTGTCCTTTTAAGTACAAAAATTTTTAATTTTGATAGAGTTTAATTATTTTGTTTTTGTTGTTGCATGAATACTGCCTAATCCTAGGTCATGAAGAATTACTCCTATGTTTTTGTGTAAGATTTACATATATTTAGCTTTTCATTTAGATACATGATTCCTTTTCAGTAAAGTTTTCTGTCCAATCCTCTTATTCTCACATTTTTCTTTATAAGATAAAGGGATGTCTTCCCCTAAAAAAAAAAAAAAAAAAAAAAAAAGAACATGTTCTGATTAGTTGTTCAATGGAGATATAGATTTTAACCAGGTAATATCTGCATTCCTTTCTTCTCATTTTAGGCAGTGACTTTATAAGTCATCTAACATTGTGGATTATTTTTAATCTATGGATTGAAGCAACAAAGAGAAACCTTTCTAATATTGGTTAGAGAGATCTGGGATATGGAATTCAATATACTTCTATTTTTTTCATTTTTGGAGGATACTGAATTTTTGGGTGAACATGGTTGAGTTCAGTTCAAGACTTTCCCAGGTCTGAGGAGGAGGTGCTGTAGATCACAAAACATCAAGTTTCCACAAAAAGATAATGAAACCACCTGATAGAAATTCATAAGGGCAAATAACTCCAAATTATAGGAAAGGTTTTGCTCAAAGACCTGTTCTTCCCATGTCTTTTCATAAATTCTTGCTGCTTATAAGATATGGATTATTTCAGCAATTGCTGTGTCTGTGGGTAGATGGGGAGGGGTGGAACGTAAAAGAATTGTGAAGTGTAGTGAAAGATATGCCTTTTGCCCAAGCTACTGCTTTGAGCAGGACTTGAAATGTAGCAATATCACTCTTCTAGTACTAGGGGGCATTATTAGGTCACAAGGATTTCAATAATACTGAGTACTAGGATGATCCCTATCATTTCTAAATTATATCTAAATTATCTAGGCAGAGATACTGGCCATGTCCACATACAGTTTATTCATCCGCAGCTCCCACAGCAAGTTGTTTGCTACTTATTTTATTACCAAGGGACCCTGAGATTCTGTATAAAAATCAAACATTGCTTCTTCTGAGAAATTAAAATGTTGAGTATTTTTTTTTCTGTGTAGAATGTATTGATGTCTTTAATACATATTATAGATTATGTCATCTAAATATTTTAATTAGTAAAGAAGCCATACCTTATTATCCATGTATATGGCAATGTCAGCAAAAGCAAATATTATAATGTCATGTAATGTGGGTAAGTAGCTATATTGGGGAAATACAATTCAAGGGCCAGTTAAAGAGTGGCAAATGGTCTCTTGTTGCCTCTTAATCCAAAAGAAAGACAAATTGGAGCTCTGGCACTGCTGGATACTCAGTGGAATAATCCTTCAGGAGGGAAACCCAGCCCCCCTGCTCTTCAACATTCTTTTGGTACATGAGTGAGAACAGCCTTGGATATAGGATATAAAAAGATAGCACTTAGCTTGCAGATCATTTTAATGAGAGTTCCAGCTGTACAGGAAATTAGCTGAGAATGCTGGTGGTTAGCACCTGGTGATCCCCCTGGTAAATCTGACTCAGATTTTTGGGGAAAGGAAGCCTTTGCTCCAGTCAGGCAACCTTAGCTATTTGGGGGATCTTTTACTTGAAGACACTTTGTATTGTGCCCTAATTTATAACTTAGTGCCAATAATAAAAATGGTTTATGAGCAAGTGCTTGCTGAATAAAATTTGCAGTATCCACATATGTAAAATAAGATGGATAAATATATTCCTTTCCAAATATGAAACTAGAATCTCTTTTTTAAAATATATTTCCTATATAACAATTAATTTGCTATATTAAACATCATAATGATATATTATTTAGGTATTATTATCCACATTTCCTGAGGTTCATTGAAAGTGAAAGCATTAGTCGCTCAGGTCATGTCCAACTTTTTGTGACCCCTTGGACTGTAGCCTGCCAGGCTCCTCTGTCCATGGGATTTTCCAGGCAAGAGTACTGGAGTGGGCTGCCATTTCTTTCTCCAAGAATATTGGAGTGCGTTACCATGCCCTCCTACAGGGGATCTTCCCAACCCAGGGATTGAACCCACATCTCCTACATTGCAGTTGGATTCTTTACTGTCTAAGCCACAAGGGAATTCCAGAGGTTCAATTAGAGGTTAAATAAATTGCCTGGTTCTGGATTATTTAGACAATCTATAACTTAAACTTAGATATACCTGATCCCAAAGACTACATACTCTCATTTTGATTTGTCAAGTGATAATCTTCTAAAACTCTACATAGCTGTACCCAGTTTTGTCTCTTCCCATGCATTAAAAGATTTCTGTTTTCCACAGTGGAATTCTTCATTTTTGCTCTACCAGTTTTCCACTGTCACTTGAACAGAGCTTTCCTCTGAATTTGTTACAAAACTCAGGATTATAGGATTGGTATTGTGGCAAGAAGAGCTGAAAATGAGGAAGAATAAGGAGATTTTTGGATCTATTCTTTTTTGTTCCATTCTATTTAGAGCAAATTTGGAATCTGAATAAAGGTCAAAGTGAGGGTAGAGTACAGAATACCATGGGTGGTGGTTGTTGTTGAGTGGCTACATCGTGTCTGACTCTTTGCCATCCCATGGACTATAGTTTACCAGGCTCCTCTGTCCATGGGATTTCCCAGGCAAGAATACTGGAATGGGTTGCTGTTTCCTTCTCTGGTACCATGGATACCATCTCTTAATTTTTGAAAAACTGTTTCAGGTAACCCTATAAAATAGAATACTGGGAGAAGTTGATGTCAAAGAAATTCACAGGCATAGAAAGAGGGAGGAATTGTCTCAGTTACAGTATATTGGTCCTTAAACTGTGAATAGTAAAATGGATTTACAGTCTGGTGGTTTTTGGACTCTGTTTAGGCAAGAAATTCTTGGTTCAAGCCAAATATTACTTAGATTCATAATGAAATAACAAATAAAACCTAACTGTTCCATTTGTTATTATGTGATTGGGAACTCTACTCTATGTTCCATTTTCATGATTTTTTCTCCCTCTGACATCTTCAAGTCAATGATTTTATATATCCCTACTTAATATAGTTTAAGATTGGTAATTATGTTTCACATTAAATTTTATGTCCCTTGAAGTCTAAGGCCATATTTTGACCTTCTCTGTGGCTTTACTCAGTGCCCAATAAACAGTGTTATGTATTTAATAACTACTCACAGTGTGGTTGAAAATTACTGAGTGATCGTCTGCTGAGGAGAGAAGAGTGTACAATACCTGCATGACTTAATTTTGCATCTATTGTCAACCTCTGCCCTCATTAGGTGGTTGGCTTATCTATTATTCTATCTATAGTATCTACTTAGATACCTGAAATTCAGCATGATCACAATAAATGTGTTGGATAAAAGGACTTTTCAAGTTCCAACTATAAATTGGTTACTGTTAGGGTTTGAAATGGATTTTACATGAAATTTGGTAGAGTTCAGCAGCATCCATGAAAATTGCTTGACACATATGTCGAAATGCCTCCAGTTTTAACTTATTTAATCATCATACCAACCCTATGAAGTATGTGTGGTTAATACTCTATTTTACAAATAAGGAAACAGACAAAATAGATTTTATGCCCAAAGTCACACAGTCAGTAAATGGAAGAGAATCGGAGCCCAGGAGGACTGACTCCGGTATGAGTTCCCCAAACAAAACCCTGAAGACTAGTTTAATTTTTAACTCTTGGAGAAGGAACAGTCTCTACCCTATTTGGAAATCCATAAAGTTTCTAACTTGGTCAAATATCCTCTCAGTTTCAGACTGTCTTTGAGGTTTCTTGATGCTTCACACTGGTTTGCGTGCATCTCTGGGTTACTGACAGGCTGCTTTCTCTTGACCTCTAAAGCAGGTGTATTTCTTATTCCCACTTGTGTTTTTGAACCTCTGATGACTGACATCTGGCTTTTAATTCTCAAATTATACACCACTATTTTACTTACTCTGTGTGTGTGTGTGCACGTGCACACATGTGCACTCAGTCATATCCGACTGTTTGTGACTCCAACGACTGTTACCTACCTACCTAAATTTTGAGTGACTGTTAATATTCTGTCTATGTTTCCATCCATCCATTGTGGAATAACTTCTGCTCTCCCCTATTTCTGAACCTGTGTCAGACTACACATCATTTATAGGCTCAGTAGTACAGAATAAGGTAGTATCAGTTCAGTTCAGTCACTCAGTCGTGTCCGACTCTTTGCGACCCCATGAATCGCAGCACACCAGGCCTCCCTGTCCATCACCAACTCCCGGAGATAGTATGACTCCTGTTTATTATTGATGTGAGTTAACCATGTGTATTTCAGGCTAATGTCTTTTAGCCTCTAGCTCTAAATGATGTGGGAAGACTAAAGAAAAAAGATATTTACATTTCTTATAAGAAGAGTCATATAATGCAGAGGCCAAGATACATGTTAAAACATAATTTTGATTATTCTATCAATAACAAAATTTCACATTTGAATAAAGTTTTCATTTTATAATTTCAAAAATTTTTCAAAGTTATTTCTGACAACAAATGCTACTAGTAGTATGATTATTGCCACCAGTAATTAAGAATAATGGCCGGGTGTCTCTGAAGAACCTAAAAATATTCTTTTCCTCTCTCCAAATAGTAGTTTTAAAATCAACATTTATTAGATGAAGAAAGAGATGAGCAGAGTCACCTGTAAGATTCAACTCAAAACTTTATAGAATATATTGCTATATTAAAATAAATTCTGTCAAAATGGGCATAGATGAATCATGAATATAGGATAATTATTCACAAAGAGATATCTTAGAAGTATGTATTATTCCCAGCGCCATCCAGAAGAGAGAGCCTAAGAAATGGACTTGAAGTATTGCAATCCCACTGGCAAGCCCTTGCTATTATGACATTAAAGCATAAGGCTATGTGATTCTGATACTATTAATGGTTCAATTTAGATAACTTATTATTACACACTTCAGCAAACAAAAGACTTATGATTTACCTTCCCCCATAGGTCTACCTATAGGAGAAAAAAAAGACTGTGCAGCTTCAAGCATACTGGGTTATAGGATAGTTGTTGTATTAATTGTATATTTGGGGCTGCAAGTAACAGAAACCTATTCATGCCAGCTTAAACAAACAAAAAGCTAAATGTGAATGTGTGATTTAGTAATGAAGGTGTGCTGCAGGGAAAGAGTGTATCTTGGAATTTGTGGGGATGATTGCAGACAGGTCTCAGAAGTAGGCTAAAATGAAAAACTGGAAAGCACAGAATACACACAAAAATCCTCTCTCTCCAGTTCTCGTTTTTCTTTTCCACGTGGATGCTTCCTTTTTCATTTTCTAGAAACAATTATTTCTGTTTCTCTAGACTACAGAGGAATTAAAAGATTATTGCTTTATATTTCCTTGGCATGCATGTTTTTACATTTAGCCATGCAAATAGAAATTATTCTAATGTTTCTTTTTATTACTGAAGTATAATTGACTTACTACTCACAGGTCTAAGGACTGAAGGCCTTCCTCTTCCTGAGAAGTTTACAAAAGCCCTTCTTTTTTGTTTGAATGACCAATCTGGCCTTAGCCTAGGAATATCAGAGAACTCCACTCATGGAGCCTGATAAAGACATTTGCCTTAGGTTCTCCCATTGTCTTTCTCTAGACACTGCCTTGATGTCTCCAGTGTGGCCCCTCAAGGTATGCCATTTACCTGTGAGTCCAAGACCTGTGAATACTAAACTCTTCTATTTCAAATTTTTGTGCTCTTTTGTTAAATCATTTACTTAATGAGTGTTAATTTAATGAAGTCACAACAGGTATGAATTTTAAGGTCAACTTGTCACTTTCTGCAAAGAAATCCTTCTGGAATATTTCTTGAAATTATGTTGAAATCATACATCAATTTGGGTAGAACTGACTTGTTAAAAAAGTTTGTCTTCTGACTGATGAATAAGTTTATTTTGGGTCTTTGGGTCTTCTAAAATTTTTCTTTCAGTAAAATTTTACAGTTTTCAGTATATAGACCTTGTACATTTCCAGCCAGATTTATCTCTGCATATGTTATAATTTTTAATCTATTGTAATTGGTAATTTCTATTTCAATTTTCAGTTTGTTGTTAGCACATACATACTCAATTATTTTGTTTTTTTAAATTAATTTATTTTTTATTGAAGGATAATTGCTTTACAGAATTGTGCTGTTTTCTGTCAAACCTCAACATGAATCAGTCATAGGTATACTCTTGTATCCTGTAATGGTACTAAACTCATGTAAAAGTTATAGTAGCTTCTGGGTGTTTCCCCTACATTTTAATCATAGATAATTACATTATTTGTGAAAAAAGACAAGTTTAATTCTGTTTTTTTCTGCTTGGACACCGCTTATTTCTCTTTGTTATTGCATTGGTTAGAAATTCCAATAAAATGTTGAAAAGTAGTGATGGTGGACATCATTTTCTTCTTCCTGATAGTAGAATTAAACATTTAGTCTTTAAAATATTAAACATGTTGTTGGTTGTAGGTTTTTTCTAGATGCCATATATCAGGATTAGGATATCCTCTTCCTTCTTTGCTCAGAGGTTTCTTCAGGAATGGATGCTGCGTTTTGTTGAATGCTTATACTAAGATCATCATGTCTATGTTAGTGTTTGTGTTGGGTAGGTGATGTTTTAGGTTGGTAGTATGTTGACTAGTTTTCCCTAGTGGCTTAGATGGTAAAGAGTCTGCCTGCAATGCAGGAGACCTGGATTCAATCCCTGGGTTGGGAGAACCGCTGGAGAAGGCAATGTCAATCCATTGAATGAATATGTTGAATGAGCATGATTTCTAATGTTAAATTAACCTTGTATTCCAGAGATAAACCACATTTGACCTTGATGTATTTTTTTTTTTTGATATGTTGTTGGATTTTTTTTTTAGTTGTTGAATACTGAATATTTATGCAGCTTGGTCCATGAGGCATATTTAGCAGTGATTTTCTTTCTCATAATATATTTGGCTTCTGATTCAGGCTAATACTGGCCTCTGGAATTATTTAGAAATAATTGCATTTTCATGCTCTTATAATGGACTTATTTTCTTAATTTCCTTTTCAGGTTGTGTAATGCACATTGATCCTGTACCCTGAGACATTGCTGGAACCATTTGTTAGTTCTGATAGCTGTTTTATGGATTCTTTGGGATTTTCTATATCTATTATACCATCTGTGAAGGATAGTTTTACTTTTTTCCCCCCAGCTTGAATGTCTTCTGTTACTTTCTATTGCTTATTTGCTCTTGTTAGATTGTCCAGTGCAAAGTTTAGTAACTGTGACATGGGGAGCATCCTTCTGTTATTCTTCAACTTAAGGTGGAAAGCTGTCATTTTTTGTCTCACTACTAACTGTACTATTAGCTCTCAGTTTTTATAAATGCCCTCTATCAGTTTGAAGAAGTTTCCTTTTATTTCTAGTATTCTGAGTATTGTATTATGAAAGGTGTTGTCTTTCTTCTGCATTAATCAAGATGATCCTGTTTTTTTCTTCATTGTATTTATGTGGTGTATTACATTGACTGGTTGTCATATATTCAACCACTCTTACTTTCCTATGATAAATTCTACTTTGCCCTGGTCTATACTCCTTTAGCATGCTGTTGTATTTAGTTTGCTAACATTTTGTTGAGAAAATTTCCATCTATGTCCATACAGTATATTGGCCAGTACATTTCTTTTCTTATGATATCTGTATCTGACTTTAGCATTAGTTAATGCTGGCATCATAGAGTGAATTAGAAAGTCTTCCCTCCTCTTCTCTTTTGAAGAGAGTTTAGAAGTTTAGAGTTTTAGAGTTTAGAAGAATTGGTCTTAATTAATTCTTCGTTAAATGTTTAGTAGGATTTGCCATTGCATCCATCAGGTCATGGGCTTTTCTTTGTTAAAAAGTTTTGTTTTTTGATTATTTTAAAAAATTTTATTGGAATATAGTTGATTTACAATATTGTGTTAGTTTCAAGTGTACAGCATAGTGAATCAGTCATATATATGAATATATCTACTCTCTTTTAGATTATTTTCCCATATGGGCTGTTACAGAGTATCAAGTAAAGTTTCCTGTGCTATTCATTAGGTTTTTATTAGTCATCTCTGTTATACATAAGAATGTCAATCTCCCAGTTTATCCCCTCTCCCATTCCCTGGTAACCATGGTTGTTTTCTACATCTCTGACTCTACTTCTGGTTTTTAAAATAAGTTCATTTGTACTATTTGAGATTCCACATATAAGCTATATAATATGCTATTTATCTTTTTTGTGTCTGCCTTACTTTACTTAGTATTGCATCTGCAAGTCCATCGACATTGCTGCAAATGGCATTATTTTGTTCTTTTTATGACTGGGTAATATTCCATTGTATATTGATATATATCACATCCTTTTTCTCTGTTCCAGTGTTGATGTACATATCGGTTGCTTTCATGTCCTGGCTATTGTAAATAGTGTTGCAGTGAACACTGGAGGGCATGGATCTTTTCAAATTTTTGTTTTCTCTGGATACATACCTAGGAGTGAGATTGCTGGGTCATATAGTAGTTCTATTTTTAGTTTTCTAAGGAGCCTCCATACCGTTCTCCATATTGACTCTACTGTTTTAAATTCCCACCAACAGCATAGAAGGATTCCATTTTCTCAACACCCTCTCCAGCATTTGTTGTTTGTAGACTTTTTGATGATGACCATTCTGAATGATGTGAGATGATATCTCATTGTAGATTTGAGTTGCATTTCCCTAATAATTAGTGATGTTGAACATCTTTTCATGTACTTTTTGGCCATTTGTATTTCTTCTTTGGAGAAATGTCTGTCTAGATCTTCTGCCTCTTAATTGATTGGATTGTTGGTTTTCTTGATATTGAGCTATATGTGCTGTTTGTGTATTTTAGAGATTAATCCCTTGTCTGTTGCTTAGTTTGCAAGTATTTTCTTCCATTATGAGGGTTGTATTTTTGTTTTCTTTGAGGTTTCCTTCTCTGTGCAAAAGCTTCTAAGTTTAATTGGATCCCATTTGTTTATTTTTGTTTTTATTTTCACTACTCTAGGAGACAGACTGAAGAAGGTCTTGCTGTGATATATGTCATAGAGTGTTCATCCTATGTTTTCCTCTATGAGTTTTATAGTGGCCAACCTTATATATAAGTCTTTAATACATTTCAAGTTTATTGTTGTGTATTTTTTAATTTCATTCTTTTCTGTGTAGCTGTCCAGTTTTCCCTATAATAGTTATCACCTATTAAAGTGATTGTCATTTCTCCATTGTATATTCTTGTCCCCTTTGTATATTCTTGTCTCATGTCATAGGTTAGGTGACCATAGGTGTGTGGGTTTATTTCTGGACTTTCTATTCTGTGTTCTATATGTTGTTTTTGTGCTAGTACCATACTGTCTTGATTACTGTAGCTTTGTAGTATAGTCTGAAGTCAAGGCGTCTGATTCCTCCAGCTCCTTTTTTCTTTCTCAAGATTACTTTGGCCTTCAGGGTCTTTTGTGTTTCCACACATATTGTAAATTTTTTTGTTGTTCTAATTACGTGAAAAATGCCTTTGGTAATTTGATAGAGATTACATTGAGTCTGTAGATTCCTTTGGGTATGATAATAATTTTCACAATTTTGATTCTTCTAATCCAAGAACATGTTATATCTCTCCATCCCTTTGTGTCATCTTTGATTTCTTTCACCAGTATCTTACAGGTCTTTTGAGTATAGGTCTTTTGCCAATTTAGGTAGGTTTATTACTAGGTATTTTGTTATTTTTGTTGTGATGGTAAGTGGGATTGTTTCCTTGATTTCTCTTTCTGATCTTTCATTTTTAGTGTATAGGATTGCAAGAGATTAATGTGTACTTATTTTGTATCCTACAACTTTACAAATTCATTGATGAGCACCAATATCTTTCTGGTGACATTTTTTGGATTTTCTATGTATAGTATCATTATCATCTGCAGGCAATGACAGTTTTACTTCTCTTATCCAGTTTGGATTCCTTCTGTTTCTTTTTCCTCTCTGATTGCTATAGTTATTACTTACAAAACTGTGTTGAATAACAGTGGTGAGAATGGACATCCTTGTCTTGTCCCTAATCTTAGAGGAAATGCTTTCAGTTTTTGATCATTGAGAATGATGTTTGCTAAGGGTTTGTTATATATAGCCTTTAATATGTTGAGGTAAGTTCACATTATACCCACTTTCTGGAGTATTTTTACCATAAAAGGGTATTGAATTTTGTCAAAAGCTCTTCTGCATCTATTGAGATAAACACAGAGTTTTTATTCTTCAATTTGTTAATATGGCTTATCACATTGATTGATTTGCATATATTAAAGAATCCTTGCATCCCTGGGATAAATCCCACTTGATCATGGTGTATGATCCTTTTCATGTGTTGTTGGATTCCTTTTGAAATAGTATTTTGTGGGGATTTTTGTGTATACATTCATTAGTGATATTGGTCTGTAATTTTCTTTTTTTGTAATATCTTTGTCTGGTTTTGGTATCAAGCTGACGGTGGCCTTGTAGAATGAACTTGGGAATATTCCTTTCTCTGTAATTTTTTGGAATAGTTTGAGAAGGATAGGTGTTAGCTCTTCTCTATGTTTGATAGAATTTGCCTGTGACACCATCTCATCTTGGGCTTTTGTTTCTTGGAAGATTTTTAATCAGTTTCAATTTCATTACTTGGGATTGGTCTATTCATATATTCTAGTTCTTCCTGGTTCAGTATTGGCAAGTTGCACCTTTCTACGAATTTGTCCATTTATTCTAGGTTGGCCATTTTATTGGCATAGAGTAGCCTGTAACAGTCTTTTGACATCCTTTGTATTTCTGTGGCATCAGTTGTAACATCTTTTTCATTTCTAATTTTATTTGTTTGACTTCTCTCCTGTTTTCCTTGATGTTTCTGGCTGAAGTTTTGTTATATTTGTTTATCTTCTCAAAGAACCACCTTTTAGTTTTATTGATCATCGCTATTATTTGCTTCATCTCTATTTCATTTATTTCTGTTTTGATCTTTATGATTTATTTCCTTCTACTAGCTTTGAGTTTTGTTTCTTCTTTCTCAAGTTTCTTCAGGTGTAAGGTTGGGTTGTTTATTTGAGACTTTTCTTGTTTCTTGTCATAAAATTGTATTGCTATAAACTTCCCTCTTAGAATTACTTTTGCTGAATCCTGTAAGTTTTGGATCATCGTGTTTTCATTGTCATTTTTCTCTTTTTTAATTTCTTCTTTGATTTCTTCAGTTATCCATTAGTTATTTAGAAACATATTGTTTAGCATCCATGTGTTTGTGTTTTTTCCCCCTGTAATTGATTTCTAATCTCAAAGCATTGTGGCCAGAAAAAGTGCTTAAAAAATATCCTGGAGAATATTCCCTTGCACTTGATACGAAAGTGTGTTCTGCTGCTTTCAGATGGAATGTCCTATAAGTTCCAATTCATTTTATTTGTTCTAATGTGTCATTTAAGCCTTGTGTTTCCTTATTAATTTTCTGTCTAGACTGTCTGTCCATTGGTGTAAGTGAGATGTTAAAGTCTGCTGCTATTGAGGTGCTCCTATATTGGGAGTATATGTATTTACAGTTATTATATATTCTTCCTGGACTGATTCCTTGATAAGTATGTGGTGTCCTTCCATGTGTCCTGTAACAGTCTTTATTTTAAAGTCTGTTTTGTCTGACATGTGCATTACCTCTCCAGCTTTCTTTTGATTTCTATTTGAATATAATATTTCTTCCATCTCAGTCTCTTTATTGTAAATTTATTATGACATTTTTTGTTTCTTTTAGTCACACTGCAAAGCTTGTAGGATTTTAGTTCTGTCAGGGGTTGAACCTGGGCCCTCAGCAGTGAGAGTGCAGGGTCCTAGCCCCTGGGCCACCAGGCCATTCCCTATTCTGATTTTTATTTCTTCTTGAAATTCATTTCAGTGGTTTGAGTGTTTCTAAGAATTTGTCTATTTTAAACAGATTATAGCATTTATTTGCATATAATTGTTCATAGTATTCTCTTATAATCTTTTTTTCTTTCTGAAAGTCAGTAGGAAAGAGCCTACTTTCATTTCTAATTTAACTTATTTGTATCTCTTTCTATTAATCAGTCTAGGTAAATGCTTATTAATTTAATCTAGCTAAAATTTTATTAATCGGTCTAGCTAAAACTTTATTGATCTTGTAAAAGAACAAGCTTTCAGTTTTATTGATTATATTGTTTTCCTTTTTTTTGTTTGTTTATATATGCTCTAATCTTTATTATATCATTATGATGGAAAAAGCCATTCTGAGTTAGTCATTTGACAATATGACAGTGCTTCTTATACCCAGAATCTGGACATTTAGATTAGGACCTAAGCTTAGGATTCCCGGCTCAAGTTCCTACCTTGCTTTTCTTGAGGAACCTTTTAAAATAACCACTTAGATATGAGCCCATGAAAAGTTTGTAACCACTTCCCCAACTACTTTATAGTAATAGTTGTTTGCTCTCTTTTCTGTTATGTCCTGCTAGCTAGCTAACTGGGTCAAAGGGTCTAAACTGTGTCACTCACTCATTGGGATCCTGTTCTTGTATTTGTAAGCAATAAAACTATGACATTATTTTCCTTGTGTGAGGGTGTTGAAACTGTACCTTCATTCAGAACAAGTCCTGGGTTTTCACTCTGCCAAAGTTGAAACTTGGATGCTGAGGAAGCCACCCATATTCAGGTGGCTTGAGCCTCATCATTCAGCAGGTCATAATTGGTATATTCTTAACAATCTACCAGCTGCAGGTTTTCCAATGCAATCCTTCTTTTTGCTGGCTCTGGGTTTAGTTTGATCTTCTTTTTCTAGATCACTTAGCTATGAAGTTTGAGCTGTTGATTTTAGATTTTCTTTTTTATGTGTTGGCACTTACAATTATAAGTTTACTTCTAAGCACTGTTTTTCTCTGCCACTAAACATTTGCTGCAATAATACATTTTGGTATGGTGGGCCTTCATGTTCATTTGTCACAAAATATTTGCCAATCTTCCTTGCAATATCTTCTTTGACTCATTGTTATTTTAGGAATGTGTTATTTAATTTCCACATATTTCTTAATATTCCAGTTTTCTGTCTGCTATTGATTTCTAGTTTTATTTCATTATGATTAGATGAGATATTTTTATGATTTCAGTCTTTTTATATTGAGACTTGTTTTGTGGCCTAACACATGGTATGTCCAGAAGAATGCCTCTCATGTGTATGAGAAAAATATGTATTCTCCTTTCCTGTTGTTGGGCAGAGTGTTGAAATTATGACTGTTAGATCTAGTTGGTTTGTAATGTTGTTCAAAGTGTCTTGTTGATCTCTCTGTATACATTCTGTCCATTACAGAAAGTACAGTACTGACATCTCCAACTATTACTGTAGAACTGTTATTCCTTTGAATTCTGTCAATTTTTGTTTTTATTTTGCTGTATTATTTACTGAGCGGGAGTGTTGAAATCTCCAACTGTATTTGTGTATTTACCTAGTTCTAATTTCAGTCTTATCAGTTTTTATCTCACGTATTTTGAAGCTCTAAAGAAAGGTATTATGCATTAAAGATTAATTTTCCTCTTAGATAACTGACCTCTTTATTATCATTTAATGTTTCTGTGGTAACGTTTCTTGTTCTGAATATTTTTATCCAATATTAATATAGCTCTCCCAGCTTCCTTTTGACTAGTTTTTGCACAGTATGTATATTTTCCACTCTTTTTCTTTCAATTTATATATATCCTTATTTTTAAAGTATATTTAATGTAGAAGACATGCAGTGTGTCTTAGTTTTGCATACAATCTAACAATCTCTATATTTTACAGATATATTTAGACTGTTTACATTTAGTGTGCTTGTTAATATGGCTGGATTAAAACCTACCATCCTGTTATCTTTCATTTGTTATCCATATGTTTTGTTTCTTTTTGTCCTTTATTTTCTTGCCTTACTTTTAAACTTAATGATTTTGTATTTTTGATTCCATTGTATTTCCACTATGGCCTTACTAAATTTGTTTCAATTTTAAAAAATTTAAGTGGTTACCTTGTAATTTAAAATATTTATTTTTAGTTGATCAGATTATATATTTATATGCCATCATTTTGCCTCATGTGTTGTGAAAATACCTTAAAACAATATTCTCCTTTTTCTCCTTTCCCTCCTTTATGATATCTATGCCATGAACTAGACATTGTAATATATGTAATATATATATACAATACCATTGCTTCTATTTCTGCTTTTTTAAAACAATTAAAATAAGAAAAATAGTTTTATATAATTGTCATTTATTCCTTTTCTCATACTTCCCATTTTTTTGTGTCCAGTTACACATTTCTACCTGATATCATACTTTTTTCTCAACAACTACTTTTAAAATCTCTTGTTATGCAAGTCTTCTGGCAATCAACTTTCTCTCTCTCTCTTTTACTTTTCTTCTGAGAAGTTTTGGGTTCCTTTTTATTTTTTTTAAAGATAATTTTGCCCAGTAGAGATTTTTGTGTTGATTGTTCTAATTTGTTTAGCACTGAAGATGTCTCTCCATTGTCGTTTGGTTTCTATAGATTATGCCATGAGCAATAAATTACTTTATTTCTCATTTTAATATCAAATAATTGTAAAATTGTACATAAACAATTTATGTACAGTTCTAATAGTCTTCAAGTATTATTTTATATTTAAATGTTAATTTTAATCTCCTGTGTTTAAAAAAGTTAATTTAACTGTCTTTTATACTTCTTGAAGGAGTAAACATGTGTACACGTATAAATATATACATATGCATACATTAAAAAGAAAGGTAAATGACTAGTGTCAAAGTAGCTAAGAGAGCTATTGCAAAATCTAAAGACTGTTTTTCAATTTAGAAAATGAGTGATTGCTAATGTTCTTAGTAAAATTATCTTTTGTAAAATATTTATAGCGCTAAAATCAGATTATACAATGTTTCAGATTTAAAAGCAGTTGAAAGGAAGATAGAGTGATAAAAGCTTTTTTAAAAGTTTGCATTGGGGAAATGGAAAAGTGTGAAAAAAAAATAGTGAGAATAATTATAAAGTTGATGTCTGTGTTGAGTCACTCAGTTGTGTCCAACTCTTTGTGACCCCATGGACTGTAGCCCACCAGGCAAATCCATTAGGATTTTCCAGGCAAGAAGACTGGAGTGGTTTGCCATGCCCTCCTCCAGGGGATCTTCCCAACCCAGGGATTGAACCAAATTCTCCCACATTGCAGGCAGATTCTTACCCGTGTGAGCCACCAGAGAAGCCCATAAGATTGATTATTGTTATAAAAAGAATATATAGTTAGTGCTAATGTTAAGCATTAGTTACTTATTATAATGGGGACTTTATATATAATATTTTAGTTCATTTCATTTTTATAACAATATTTTGAGAAAGATTGTGTTAATTATCTCAATTTTAGAAGTAAACTGAAGCATAAAAATGTTAAATAACCTTTCTATATTTTGAGAGCTTTGTTACAAAAAGCGCTAGGAATATTCTCATTAATTGAATACAAATTCTGTTTCTTTGTCTTGGTTGAGATAAATAGCTCAGGATAACTGTCATTTAAAATATATATATATTTTTAACATTAGGAAATCAAATATTTGCATACTTATAACTGCTATTTGAAGCATAAATTGTAAAGCCAATTTGTTGAACAATTTGGTAATATCTACTGAAATTTAAATGCTCATTTTCTTTTACTGCAAATGGGATTTTCCAAAAATGACTGCCCCAATGTGATGATGACATTATTTCATCGAAAGTAACATCTATGATTCATTTCCTATTTATTAGACAGCTGAGGCCTTAGACATCATAATGCAGACATAAACCATCTCTATTATACCTGTTTGAATATCTGACTCAGAGAAACCATGAGAGTTAAAAAAATAATTATTGTGTATAGCCACGAGGTTTTGAAATAATTTGTTACCAAATAATATGCCATTGCCTTTGTTCTAGTAATTTCATATTTGGTAAGAGAACAGTAACGTATAGAAGGGAATATAACATGTATGTAAAACATGTACATACATACCTCCAAAATAATATTCCACATTTTCAACTGTAACATAAAAGTAAGTAAAAAGTGGTATATGGTTTGGTGGTGATTTAGTTGCTAAGTTACATCTGGCCATTGCAACCCCATGGACTGTAGTCTGCCATGCTCCTCTGTCCATGGGATTTACCAGGCAAGAATACTGGACTTGGTTGCCATTTCCTTCTCCAGGGGATCATCCTGACCCAGGGATCAAACTCAGGTCTCAAACCCAGATCCATTTCAGGAGGATTTTTTTTTTTTTTTACCAACTGAGCCACCAAGGAAACCCAGTATATGGTGTACACTTATCTAATGCATTAAAGAGATGAATAGTATCATAAACTCAACTAAATATGAGTTTAGAAAGAGAAAAGTTATTTGGTGGCCTGTTCTATGATAGTTACTGATCTATGAGTCTCTGATATTTTATGTATCTCTAAAATAATCCTATGAAGTACAATTATCATGTATTTTAAAAGAAGATAAACTAGGATAAGAATATTTAATATGGTGGTACAGAGACTAACCATGGTTAATCAACTATATAATTGCCTCTGGAGTCTCATTTCTGTCGGCTTAGTATATATGGACCCCTTTAAAGGTACATATTGCTTTTGAAATGTATCCTTAATTAAATAATTTAGTAAACCTACCTAGGTTTATTTTCTTCATGTACAGTACCAAGAAGCTATCCAGATATATTATTATATGTTTAACTCTGAAATTCTGAAAGCACATTGTACTTTAAATCAAACAAAATGGACACAAGTTATTGTTTTCAGGTTGTTGTTGTTTAAAGATTTAAGTAAAGATTTAAGTAAATATCAGTAGTTTTTGTGTGATGTGTGTGGTAAGTTGCTTCAGTCATGTCTGACTCTTTGTGCCCCTATGCACTATAGCCCGTGAGACTCCTCTGTCCATGAGATTCTCTAGGGAAGAATACTGGAGGGGTTGCCATGCCCTCCTCCAGGGGATATCAGTAGTTGGACATGTTCAAATTAAGGACATTTAGAATTCTTCAAAGTTCTCTTTGAGGATTATGGAGAATGATGAAGAAAGTTTCCATGCCTGTTCTGAAAATAATTTCTAAATGTTACTTGTATGAAGCTTGTTTATTCATTGATACCAACCCCACAGGTAGATGTGACAGATCATCCAGCTAAGTGTTAGCAGAGTTTGGGTAAGGCCAGATTCAGATCTCATCATCATGTGCGAGGGAACTGGAACTTCGTCTGTGAAAGCCTCATCAAGACTATTTCCTAATCACTGGGGTGTGCCGTAGTTCTGTGAGAAGTGGCTTGTCTCATGTGGCATCCACAATTTGACTTAAGTTAGTTCCAGTTCAGTTTCTTTCTCACTGCAAATCAGATGTTTCTGGAAGAACCAGATCTACTCTGGTCTTAAATTAGTAGAGCAAAGAGTAAGGGAAGGAAAGCAATTTTAAGTGGAGGGTATTAGAAGATCAAAACCCTGGTCATGTACAAAAGTAGCCAAACTGAGGGAGGAGGTCAGGGTGGCTGGTGACAAGTGTGTCCTTTCATGTGCCTATTATGAGTACTGCATGTGTATGGACAGATATGAAGCAAAAGAATAGGCAGGGGGATGGGCAAAAGAGCAAGCATCACATGATGAGATTCCCTCTCAGGAAAGGATCCAGGTAATGTTGGCCTAAGGCATAAAGAATTTGTTATATTCAGATTTTCTGTAATGTTGGTTCTCCTTAATTCTCCATTGCACTTTTCTTAACTGAATGCAGTTTAATCCCCATGAATGTTCAGGTACTCCAGTTTATCATCTTATGTCAATGCTATCCATCTTGAGTGTATAGTGCTGTGCTTTGTCACGCGGCCATTATACTACCCATTAGTTTCCTCGAACATACTCTTTTCTGTAATAACGAGACAGTGTCAAGAAATCTGGTGGTAGGATCTTGATGTATTTTTAACTGGAGGACTCCTTTAAAAAAATGAGTCAATGATGAAGGATTATCTTGTACTGAAGGAAGAAAAAAAGTGGAGAGGTAATGAATCTGGACTTTGACATGCCATATATCTTATGTGGGGACACCCAAGAATTGTTGAAAAATGTTGGAAATATGCCAGAAATCACCGTGGCGGGATGGGCGCCAGGTTGATGATGATGCATTGTCTTTTTGCTTTTGGAAAATCCTGTGAGGCTCACTATGGAGTCTGGCAATAGCAATTACAATTACTGTACTTCATTTTATCCACTTGGGCAAAATAATGTCATTCCACTTAAAACATACAAAATTACAAACTAATAATAAAGTGCTCTTAATGGCCCTTAGAGTGAGGAGTTAACCTTGATGATAAAGTGATCTAAGGCTTAATAAACCTTGTTTCTGGCTAAGTCCCAGAGAGAATGAAGTCTGTGTGATTCAGCTGTGTGGAATCAATAATAACTGACTGCTGCCTGGTGCTAGTTGAGTATGAGGTATTTACACACAGTACTTACACAGGTACAGAGCTTCCCAGGCTTTTTCTCTGTCACCCTCACTTTTTTGCTTTGCTAGTTGTCAGATGACTGTCCTCTGTGAGGTGCTCTTGGTGTGTGTTTGACCATGCTTTCCAAGCAAGTAGAGTCTCGCTTACAGAAACAAGTTGAGCACAGTCAAATGTTTTGGACATTTATGTGCTAAACAATAGTGTTAAAGTGTTAATCACACAGTTGTGTCCGACTCTGCGACGCTATGGACTGTAGCCTGCCAGGATCCTTTGTCCATGGACTTGTCCAGGCAAGAATACTGGAGTGGGAGCCATTCCCTTCTCTAGGAGATCTTCCTGACCCAGGCATTGAACCCTGAGTCTCCTGCATTATAGGCATACTCTTTACCATCTGATCACCCAGGGAAGCCCAAGTAACAATAAACCTTGGGTAAATATTTATAAACAGCCAATAACAGCCAAGTTTTGCAGTAAATTGAGTAAATACACCACATTTATAGTCAAAGATCTGTTATCGTTGAGCAACTCTACTTCAAGTGGTCACTTAAAAAATTCACACGGTATTTATACTAGTAGATATTATAGATCAGGAATGTGCATACAGTAGAATTTTGAGAAAAGGACATTGGGACTCCATGTAAGAAGGCACTTTCCTAAGTAAATTCACTATATTTCCAGTCTTGTAGACACAGAAAAAGTTTTTCTTGTAAGTCTTCTGACATCAAATGGAAAGTAAAACTCTTGAGAGTGTGGTGCACAAAATATGCAGATATATTCACATATAATAAAATGTATGAGTGTCCACCAGTACGTTACTTGTACAATTTAAGGTAGGCTGTCAGAATACTATTTAGATGAGTCTAAATAAGTATAGGAATAACCAGTTGTATGGTCCAAGTGTGGAGAGGCCTGATGGTATAATATTTGAGGCAGACAAGATTCTTGGGTTACCTTGACAGGCAGGAACTAACATATCCAGTGAAAGGCTATCGTGCTGATCAAACCAGAAGAGCGATGAGAGTGCTGATAGTTCATCTTGCAAAGCGAAGATGCTGCCCAACACTGACCAGAGGTATGCATGCCTGTCAAGGTCATGCCCGACTCTTTGTGATCGTATGGACTGTAGCCTGCCAGGCTCCTCTGTCCATGGGATTTTCCAGGCAAGAAGAGTGGGTTGCTATTTCCTTCTCTAGGTGATCTTCCAACCCAAGGATTGAACCCACATCTCTTATATCTCCTTTACCACTAGCACCTGGGAAGTTCTGTTTTACTTAAATTGTAACAAAAGTACATTTATCACATAAATAATGATGATGATTGGAATATAATGAAATCTAAGACCAGTTTAACCGCTGAGAATTTGTAAGCATAGAATGAGAGTCTGTAAAGGGGAACTCTGTGCTCAGAATTCCAGGCTGAATTGGGGGTGTGATAAAACACCATGGTAGTTTTGTGGACTGTGAAACTATAAGGGCTGTGTGATCCACTTCCTATATGGATGACTGAGACAATAAGTGATGGAATTTTTACATTGCACATTAAGTGGAGAAGAATATAGCATTTTCAGGGCATGAGAAAGAGTTCAAATGAGCTGGCCAGGATGTTAGAAAAGATCAGATTGGGTTATGTAATTGCTGGCCAGTGGAAACTGTGTCCAGTAGAGCAGTTGCCAGTGTGGAAGAGCCATGATATCTGGGATGTAAAGAGAAGTTTAGACCTCAGCAGGGTCATCACAGACAGAAACTAACCCCTGGTCAGACTTTTCCTCTTGAGGTCATGATAAGTTTAAGCATGGATACCTAAGTTATCCAGCCCATGGAAAGGAGAGAGAGAGAGAGAGAAATCTTGATTGCCTGAATTTAAAATTGAAATGACTGAAAAAAATACTAGAGTGATCAAGTTTATCTAATGTTAACTAACTGATTTTTCTACCATTAGTGAGAAAAGAGTCTGAAAATTAAAATGAATTTAATATACAAAACTAAGTTTTATTTTGCCCATCAGAATTTGTGGCTTGAAAAGCCACATCTGCCTTTTGTTTGCATATATGTGTAAGTGATTATGGAGTTTATATTGGGATTTAAGGCACTTAGAGCATTATAAAAAAGATGAGTTGTTGAGTTTTTTTGACAAATACAGAATTTGGGTAGCTATAATTCAAATTTATAAAACAACTGTTTGCAAATATTTCAATGTTACTGGTTTAATGACAACAGATATGCTGTCTTGATACAATTTTGTGATGAGATTTGTAATCCAGAAGTAATGTTATTGACTTTGCTGTTGCGTTTCTTTAAAAATTCTGTTCAGTAAGTGTGTAATGTTTTAATGATGGCATGTGGTGAAGAGGAATTGGGACATTCCTGACCAAATTTTGAGCTATAGTGGCCTCAAGATAGCTTTAACTTCTTTATTTCTCTTATACAGCAATTTATACTAATTACAACAATTCATTTTAGCTAACACATGTGGAAACAAATAAAAATGTGGAACTATACATAATAAAATTGAAGCCAATCATAAAATTTTAAAATAAATTTTACTATGTGCAGTTCCATGCAGCTGCATGTTCAGACTTTCCTTCTTCCTGTTTAGTTCCCCACATAGTTTGTTAGTTTTAGTTATTTCATGATCAGTGTGACTGCCATAGCCCAGACAATTCTGAGCAATAAATAAAATAGGAGAAATTCATTATCATATAAACTTCCTAGAAATAACACTGAGTTTCAAATCATTGGAAATAGTAATAACCAAATTGAATGTTATGAGATTTTACTAATATAAAATATATGTTTCCACATTCTATTACTTGACTACTTGAGCAATTAGATGCTCCAGCAAAGTTAGATGTTGATTAAGGGTTTTAGGCCTAGTTGAAAAGCTTAGCTATGAATATAGCCAACTACCTTTTAGAGCTAGAAAAACTAAGCAGATATTACCAATAAATTTGATATCTTTTGATCATATTTGATTTTATGATACCATAAGTCAGGACAATGAAGGTAATAATAGTAGCAGAAAGGAACAAATTTGCTTCATCCAGTAATTAAGTGAAATATATACTTATTTTGTTTCTTCCCTGTATCAGGTAAAATTCTGGACTCTGAGAAAACACAATTATCAAAGCTTTATGTATTCTCACAATAAATTCAGAATCCATTTGGAGAAAAAAATCATGAAAAGAAGAATGCAGAATGTAATTTAGTACAACAGATCCTATAAAAGAAGTCATGTGTAAGGGGCAGTGAGGGCTGTATGTACTTAGGTACCAAGTGAAGAAGAACTAACTGACTGCTAAAACAGTTGTCCAAAAAGTTGTTTTCCCCTAAAAGGGCTGCATTTTCTTATATTAATGTGCCATCTATTCTTTTTCTCTAACATTTACCTGTGCCAACAAGGAAAGTAGTGCCTTGAGATGGAAGAAAGCAATCCATAAATCATCACTGATCAAGAATATTGTCACTGGACTAAGTATGTGAACATGCTAGTTCTCTGACGTTATAAGGAAGTTTATTAAAGCAACAAAGTGCTACGCTAACTAATTGCCAATTTCTACCTAAAAGGATTAGGGAATACTTCAAAGCTGACTCCTTAACTATATGTGAGGTTTTTTTTTTTCTTTTTTCTTTAAGGCATACATATAGAAGAGCTGGGAGAGGGGTGAGAGTGGATCAATTATATGTAGAAAACAGCATGAATAAAGGCATAGGAATCTGAAAAATCTTCATATGAAATGTTTCCCATCATTTTGTATGTCTGCCTTATCTGGTATAAGCAGAGAGGTATGGAGTGGGCTGGAGCCATATTATTGAGAATCATGTAGTTCCATGCATAAATTTAGGGCATTATGTTCATGCTGACTATTCTAATAGACATTTCACAGAGGTATAGGGTTCACTTAATCATTGTGACTGCCATTTTCTTAAGAAATAGAAAGAAAACAAATTAGGGTTGATTATGAGGCTTAACGGAATATTGACCACTGATAGTAGTCAGTGAGGAAAACGGTAAAGTGTGTAACAAATGAACAGAACAAGTGTTTTAGAGTGATGTGGGGTTTAACTAAGGTTATGCATCAAAATTTGTTATATTGCCCATAGATAGTTTTATTCAACTGGGTCAAGCAGCCATTATATTGGAATATAAATACTGAAAAGGAAAATTGTTCAGAGGTGGTATTGTTGTCAGTTGCCAAGTTGTATCTGACTTTCTGCAACCCCATGAACTGCAGCATGCCAGGGTTCCCTGTCTTTCAGTCTCTTCCAGAGTTTGCTCAAAATCATGTCCATTGAGTCAGTGATGCCATCCAACCGTCTTATCCTCTGTTGCCCCTTCTCCTCTTGCCCTCAATCTTTCCCAGCATCAGGATCTTTTCCAGTGAATCAGCTCTTTGCATCAAGTGGTCAAAATATTGGAGCCTCAGCTTCAGCATCAGTTCAAAAGCATTAATTCTTCAGCACTTAGCCTTCTTTATGGTCCAGCTGTCACATCCATACATGACTACTGTGAAAACCATAGCTTTGACTCTACAGATTTTGTTGGTAAAATGATGTCTCTGCTTTTTAATACACTGTCTAGGTTTGTCATAGCTTTTCTTCCAAGAAGCAAACATCTTTTAATTTCATGGCTGCAGTCACCATCTGCAGTGATTTTGAAGCCCAAGAAAATAAAGTCTGTCACTCTTTCCACCTTTTCTCCATCTATTTGCCATGAAGTGATGGGACCAAATGTCATGATCTTAGTATTATAACATAGAATAAGTCAATATAGTATAAGATAAAAACAGAAGCTATCCTGTGGTATAATTAAAAAAAAAACTGAATTCTCATATCTCAGTGTGCTGAAATGTTAAAGATTGATTTCTTGCTTTCATGTGTAATGCAGGTTGAGTGGTTTTAAAGGTTGAATTGTGTCCCTGCCAAAAAAAAAATGTTGAAACCTGAAGCCCTAGTACTCAAGAATGTGACCTTACTTCAAAATAGGGTCTTTGCAGATGCAGTCAAGTTAAGATGAAATCATTAGAGTGAGCACTTGTATAATTTAACAGTGCTGTTATAAAATGGCAAAGTTTGGGCACAGAAACAGATACACACAGAGGGCAGTCAGTGTGAAGAGACACAGGGAAAAATGGCTATTTACAAGCCAAGGGATGTCTGAAGCTACCAGAAGTTAGAAGGAGGTAGAAACCCAGTTCTTCCCTAGAACCTCCAGAGAGAGCACGGCCCTCCTGATGTCTTGATTACAGAGTCTGGCCACAAGAATCATGTGACAATGAATTTCTGTTCTTTAAATCACTTGGTTTTGCAGTACTTTGTTAGGTCAACCCTAGGAAACTAATGCAGGTGGGCTTCTACATTTTTGTAATTTCAGCATCTGAAACATGTCTCCAAACTAGCCTTAACGAGAAGAAGCACTTCCCTATCTGCTTTGCTGAGAAGCTACACACTTCACCTCCATTCATAGTCCAATAACTAGAGATAGACATTTGGCCTCAGTTTAACTGCAAGGGTGCCTGGCATATGAAGGAAAGTACTTTTAGTATTTGGCATACAAATACTGTCTTCAGTGCAATAGCCACTGAAGCACATATATCTCATCTGTTAATTCCCTTTAGGCCTCTCAATAACAATGGGGAAATTATTCATATCACAAACATTAATTTCTAGCTACACTAAATGAGAGTATTTGTGTCAAATTGGTAAGAAGCACTCAGAAGAGCACCTGACATGGAGAAAATAAATCCTCAATCAGTTCAGTGCAGTTCAGTCGTTCAGTCGTATCCAACTCTACGACTACATGGACTGCAGCACACCAGGCCTCTCTGTCCATCACCAACTCCCGGAGTTTACTCAGACTCATGTCCATTGAGTCAGTGATGCCTTCCAACCATCTCATCCTCTGTCATCCCCTTCTCCTCCCGCCTTCAGTCTTTCTGAACATCAGGGTCTTTTCAAATGAGTCAGTTCTTTGCATCAGGTGGCCCAAGTATTGGAGTTTCAGCTTCAACATCAGTCCTTCCAATGAACACTCTGGACTGATCTCCTTTTGGATGGACTGGTTGTATCTCCTTGCAATCCAAGGAACTCTCAAGAATCTTCTCCAACAAATTCTTCAACAAATTCTCAATAAATTATTGTTATTTTGTGAATTAGGAGTTTACAGAGTGAATTCTTCAGAAGGCTATAAAGACTAAGAATTTTAGTGTCCTGATGTACCTCTAATATTTTAAAAATTTGGGGAAATAATTTAGATTTTGCATATTATCAAAACATTGGTGGAGTTCAGTAAGGATCCAACAATTTAGGAACACCTATTTAAGCACTCTGTCCCTTTACTTTCACTGACTCCTCATCATCCATATATAAATTGATATATATCGTATCTAATAACTTACTAATACTTAAGTTTCTTCATTTTCTGTTTTGATCACTAAGGAACAAAATTTAAAATGTTTAAGAATATGCCAAATATAAGAGCATGTAGGCAAATAACCAATAATTTATCCTGGATAAAAGTCATGTTACTTGATGTCTTTTTTTATAGTGAATGCTTCTTCTACTAGCCAGACGTATTTTCTGTTATACTGAAAATGAAAGATAAAGAAATTCTGAAGTTTTTATTTATCAAGTTAAGTTTTAGAAATTTATGTTTCCAAATAAGTTTATTTGAAACAAAACCATTGTGCAATTATATATGGTATTGGAAACAGAAAATGTCCTACAGTCTCTGTTTATTGACCTTCTAAACATAATATTTATTTGTATATTTAAAGACTTTTGTTTAAAAGAATGGTGCCAGGAAATAGCTGCAATGAAGAGCATTAGGTTTTTTCGAATTGTTCTCAATGATCCCTATCTTAATAAAATTTCTGAATAATAAGCTGAATAGTGTGGCTTATATTAATGAAGTCAGATAAATAAAGATATTATCAGTATGGGAAGAACATGTCAAAAGGAATCCATTTGAAAATTATTATTTAATCTTACAAAGGATTCCAGGACTAGGAGAAAACTTGGCATAAATAATTGTAAAACGGAGCTGGGAAGAGACACAGAAAATCATTTGAAAGTTTGCTTGATGATTTGACAGTTGAAAAATACAGTTCCAAGAATATTACAAATAATTGCAACATTACAATAATCTATTAGGATTACAGAAGGAATATGATTTTTTTTGGTTAAATCAAAGGACAGTTTCATCTTCTATGCTGTCGCTAAAAGTGTGCGAGAAACAAGTCCTTGCCATCCAGAAAGTAGGAACATCACAAAGAATAATCATGGGATTGACAATGATTGAAGAGAAAGACCTATTAAAGAATAAAGCAAATTAACATTTAATGTTGCAGAATGATTAATTTAACTTCCGAAAGTCATTGATTCTACACCACGCTATACATTTATCATGGGGTGATAAAAGAAGAATGGAGTCAGGTATGACTGTTATTTAATGCATGTGATCTATTGTGAAGTTTTCCCTATCATGAGAGTCGTTGGTTGTCTCCTACAATTGCAGAAAACAGCTTTTCTCTGTTTTGACAGGTTAGAACCTTCCACTTCCTCTGAGAACATTCAATCTTCTGTTCAGTTCTGCTCCCCTTCACACATAGTGAGTATAAGACATGGAAGCTGAATTCATGAGGCTGAATTTGACTATTTACTACATGCCTGGGTTTGCCCCAATGGTAGATTAATGGCAGCAAGTCACTATAAAGCTTACCTCCTAAAACCCTTATCATTTTAGCTTCAATAGAAGTAGCATTTTAGACTGAACAGGTGTATCAGATAAAGGCAAAACAGATTAAGTAATGACTAGGTTAAGACTAGAATATCATGCCCTTTAAGTGATGTGGAAAACCAACATGTACTAATGATCTGAATCCTGAAATATCATGCCAGTTTTTGTTTTGTGAAAGCCAGAAATTTGACAAGCCTAATTATGAATGGTAATTATTTTCTTTTTCTTTTTCATGCATTTCCATCCATGTAGTAGCAATAAAACAATATTTTCAAATTGGCCTTTTGAAGATTTAAAGCATTATTTAATACAAATGACTATCCACTTTCTTTCAAGTCCCTGTAACTCTCTCAGACATTGTCAACTCTCTAAAATATTCTCCAAATATTGGTGAAGAATAACATTAATAGCTAATATTTATTGAGTATGTATTACATGCTTGATACTAAGTCCTTCACATCCATCAAATAATTGTTCTTTTCAACAACATTATGGGGGTTGGCGCTATTCTTATTTCTATTTTATTGAAGGAAAAACTGAGGAAGATCCAAGGTAAATGACTTTCCCTGGGTCACATTATAGAGAACTTTAAGCCAAGATGCAGATTTAGAGGCATGCCTTCCATTACCTAGTGACGCTGGTCTACTGTAGAAGCACGTTTCTGCCATGTATCTATCTTGGATCATTTTACTGGTAATAAGTAACACAGAGAAAAAAGACTTATTCAATTCAAGCTTCCAAATCCCTTATTTATCAGGCCCAGTGGAGACTTTGTTAAATGAATCCCTGAGCACCATGACCAGAGATTCACTTTCAGGGAGCTGAGGCCCACACATTTGCATTGTCACAAGTTTCCAGGGTCCTATTGGTACTATTGATCTATAGACTACATATTTAGTTTCACTAGATTCATTTCAGTTCAGTTCAGTCACTTAGGCATGTCCGACTCTTTGCGACCCCATGGACTGCAGCACGCCAGGCCTCCCTGTCCATCATCAGCTCCGAGAGTCCACTCAAACTCATGTTCATTGAGTAGCTAATGCCATCCAACCATCTCATTCTCTGTCGTCCCCTTCTCCTCCTTACTTCAATCTTTCCCAGCATCAGGGTCTTTTCAAATGAGTCAGCTCTTCGCATCAGGTGGCTAAAGTATTGGAGTTTCAGCTTTAGCATCAGTCCTTCCAATGAATATTCAGGACTGTTTTCCTTTAGGATGGACTGGTTGTATCTCCTTGCAGTCCAAAGGACTCTCAAGAGTCTTCTCCAACACCACAGTTCAAAAGCATTGATTCTTGGGTGCTCAGCTTTCCTTATAGTCCAACTCTTACATCCATACATGACTACTGGAAAACCATAGCCTTGACTAGACAGACCTTTGTTGGCAAAGTAATGTCTCTGCTTTTTAATATGCTGTCTAGGTTGGTCATAACTTTCCTTCCAAGGAGTAAGCACCTTTTAATTTCATGGCTGCAGTCACCATCTGCTGTGATTTTGGAGCCCCAAAAGATAAAGTTAGCCACTGTTTCCCCATCTACTTGCCATGAAGTGATGGGACCAGATGCCATGATCTTAGTTTTCTGAATGTTGAGCTTTAAGACAAGTTTTTCACTATCCTCTTTCACTTTCATCAAGAGGTGTTTCTCATGATGTAGATTCATTAGATTTTATCTAGTTGTCATTATCTATTCCTTACTTACAATATATCCCAACTCTTTATCTTTTTAATCTAAGAAAGTGGTTGTGTTTTGAACCAGACCCTGAGTTAACGTACATAAAAAGCCAGGCCCTGTATTGGAATCAAAAGTTTGTTCACTTAGACCAGGCAGTGCCACTTTGTATTCTTTTTCTTAGTTGTGGCAAAATCATTCCTGTGAATAGATGGCAGCAGCAGAGATTTAGGTTAATGTTAAGCATGAATTTTTAAGAATACTTTTTCATGTCATAAGAGCAAGTTATGAGAGGGATTTAAGGTAATTCATTTTGGCCTCAAGATTATGAGCTTTCTACTTAGCTATGTATATTTTGTTGGTTTAAGAGGAAACTTTATCTTTGGTCAGTTGTTGAGGAAATCACTTTTTTCTTTCTAATCTGTGTGTTTCATCACACAAATTACCAGTCACCTGAACTAATAACTGAAGCATAAATGGAAAGGATCCTATAGGAAGATAGTAGAATAGTGTTTTCAGAGCAATTGTTTCCCATTTTAACATTGTCATTTTTCCCCAAAGCATTTTTTCCCATAACATTGAGTTTACTAAAATATTTCCCTAATGTATCAACTTAGCAATGAATCAGTTAAAACAACAACAAAAAAATCTTTTCTTTTTTTTTTTTTGCTGTCTCATTCCACTCAAGCCTAAATAATTTTCCCCCTTTACAAAGAGACATTTTAATATGTCACGTTTCAGTTCCAGCTCAATAAACAGCCATTTATTTACAATTTTAAAGCAATCTTCAGCCTCGTCAGGTAAGAATCATCTCAAAAGAATAAAAACATTTTTGTTTCCCATCACTGCCAAAAAAGAAAAGAACATGAGTTATGAGTCTTGCTAGGTTGTCTTAAGTTGATTACTATGGAATGATTAAAAAACTAGCTGTGCTGTCAGTACCGAGGAGTACATTATAAGTGTAATAACAGCTTAGGGATACAATCCATCAATGCCGCACTTGGAAGAGGAAAAAAAGTTGATCTATTTTTTTCTGGTCATCATTTTCAGCATATTAGATGACAAATAATTGTACATTCATCAATAACAATAGATTAAAGTTGAAATGATTTATTACTATTACACTGCTGTTATGATGGAGCACCAGGTCAGTCAAGCATCAGCAAGGTCTATATTTAATTTTCACGGGTCTCTTAGCAGAAATAATAGACAGAGAGTAAACCACCTGAAACAAGGTAGATCAAAGTTGTTGACAAGTGATTTGTAGGTTGGTTCTTCATGGGTGGAAGAGAGGCAATAGGACCTCTTTGGCGGGCTTGTTGAACCACTAAATCAGACCTCGTGGAGCTCAGGCTAACATTCAGTCAGGCAGCACATCGAAATACGAAAGCTACACAAGTATGAACTTAATTTAATATTACTTGATGGTAATGGAATGCAGTACACGTTTCTGGGACCAAACCAGACAATTTAAATTGTCTGCACACATCTCAGGTAGGCTAATTAGAATATGCTCCTCAGGAAGTAGTTTAATTGTTCTTATATTCACTGATGGTCAGTCAATAGCTTAGTGTAATCATGGAGGATTCTGTAATATATTCATCTTAATTTTATTATGGCCTCCTTCTTAAGCAAGGTAAAAGTTATTTATATTAGTATGTTGGAGCATTTAAATTTAGATTCAACAAGAATTTATTAGGTACCAAATAGACTAGATTTTATCAAACTGTGATCTGTGAACTTCCTATTTCAGAATTACATGGAATTCATAGAGAAACACAATTTACTGGGCCCTATCCAGATATATTTATTGAAAATTTCTAAGACTAGAGTTAGTAATGTGCATTTTTACACAATTTCCTGGGTGATTCTGATGGAATCTAAATTTTAAGAACCAGGGCCAGATATTGTGGAAAACAGAAATAGCTATAATGTATTAGTGGGTTTCAGGAAAGCCTGCCCATCTTGGAGTTAAAGCATACCCCCCCCAGATATGTAAATATTGTTTACCAAAATCCAACTGTACATGGAACTTTCCCTCTTTACCTTGGGCTTATGAGTGATTTCTTTACATTTTAAAGAGCCTGTGTGGATTTCTCATGTGAAACATTGTGACGTAATTCCTTTTAAAATATATGTATTTTGTTACAATCTCCTCTCAGATTACTCTGGTTTGCTAGTCTAGTAAATAATAAGTTTTTACATTATATCAGTCAAAATGCATTATTTTATTAATTTATGTTATATTTACTGATCTCGGTGTCTTTTTGTTTTTTGTTTATAGTTGAGGTATTTTTGCTTTACAATGTTGTTAGTATCTGCTGCTCAGTGAAGTGAATCAGCTATATGTATTCATATATCCCTCCCTCTTGGACTTCTCTCCCACTTCCCCCTACCCCATCCATGCCATGCTCTAGGTCATCACAGAGCACCAAGCTGAGCTCCCTGCACTATGCAGCAGGTTCCCACTAGCAATTTGTTTTACACATGTTAGTGTATATATGTCAATCCCAGTCTCCCAGTTGATTCCACCTCTTAACCCCCTCCCCCACCACAGGTCCACACATCCTTTCTCTATATTAGCATTTCTTTTCCTTCCCTGCAAATAGGTTCATCTGTACCATTTCTCTAGATTCCGCATGCATGCATTAATATGATACTTGTTTTTCTCTTTCTGACTTCACTCTGTATAGCAGACTCTAGGTTTATCCATGTCTCTACAAATGACCCAATTTCACTCCTTCTTATGGCTAAATAATATTCCACTGCATATATGTATCACATCTTGTTTATCCATCCATCTGTCAAAGGACATTTAGGTTGGTTCCAAGTCCTGGCTATGGTAAATAGTGTTACAGTGAACACTGGGGTGCTTGTGTCTCTTTGAATTATGATTTTCTCAGGATATATACCCAGTAGTGGCATTACTGGGTCATATGGTAGTTCTATTTTTAGTTTTTTAGGGAACATCCTTATTGTTCTCCTTAGTGGTTGTGTCAATTTACATTTCCGCCAACAATGCAAGTGGGTTTCCTTTTCTCCACACATTCTCCAGGATTTATTGTTTGTAGATTTTTTTGATGATATTAAATGTAGTCTTCATTTTGTTTCAGCATAATATCAAGTATACAATAATAGTAGGCATAAACGTGCTTAACAAAAGCATATAAACAGCATATATAATTAATAGAATGTTTGATATTGAACTTTAAAGTAACTATGTCCACTTATGTAGAATTTCCAGTTATTAAAAACATAGATGTCAGTTTTTGAATTGAAGAATAATAAAATTTTTCCTGTTTAAAGTTGTGGGAAATTTCGCCTTCTGAGACTTTATTCTCTGAGGTATTTTTTTTTAGCAGGGATTTACCTTTGAAAGGCCATGTGAAGCTTTATAAGATACCTTTCATCTAATTCATAAGTAGAATAATTGAGGATATGCCTAGCCAAAAGAAAAGCCTCAAAATAATTTGGTCTTGTGATTATAGAGAAATGACCAGTTAAGGGTGGATGGAAGTAAACTAATAGAGCAGCGCTTTGTTTATTTCTGCTGCAGCAGAAGTCAAGATATAGTGTTGCCAGTACCCAAGGCTGGATTGCCAGAGAATTCCCATCTCATAGGCAACCGTGGTGATTGCTAATCTCTACCCAGAGTACTGTGTTGAGAAGTCACTGCAAAAGTAGACCCAGAGATGAGTATCTTATTGGGTAGATTAAATGAGAAAGTGAAAGGAGAAAAGGTAACAGTGGCTAAGTTAATGTGAAGTTATTGTTTTGGGCCACTGGGACTCAGTCCTCCTGGAGACCCCTTAAAATACTGTGCAGAATGTGACTCATATCTGTCATTATGAGGGGTAAGGAGTCTAGGTGTTAACAGCACTTTCATCACTCAATGTGTGAGGGTTGCTTCTCTGACATGCTCTTGGGTTTTTAACACTTGGCGCTGTCTCTTACCCCAGTTCAGTTCAGTCACTCAGACATGTCCAACTCTTTGTGACTCTATGGACTGCAGCATGCCAGGCTTCCCTCTCCATCACCAACTTCTGGAACTTACTCAAACTCATGTCCTTCGAGCCAGTGATGCCATTCAACCGTCTCATCCTCTGCTGTCCCCTTCTCCTCCTACCTTCAATCATTCCCAGCATCAGGGTCTTTTCCAATGAGTCAGTTCTTCGCATCAAGTGGCCAAAGTATTGGAGCTTCAGCTTCAGCATCAGTCCTTCCAATGAATAATCAGGACTGATTTCCTTTAGGATGGACTGATTTGATCTTCTTGCAGTCCAAGGGACTCTCAACAGTCTTCTCCAACACCGTGGTTCAAAAGCATCAATTTTTCGGCACTCAGCTTTCTCTTACCCCACACACTAGTAAAACAGACTTCTTAGAAATATGTGCTGGAGGTGGAAAGCCACTGGAAGGAAGTAAGTACTGGAACTGTCCACCGAAGTCTAAGCTGACCTCTGAAGTGGGTCAGGGAGATTTGGGCAGGGCAACAACAGTGTCTGCTTAAAAAAGACTCTCGGGTCAATCTGAACTTAACAAATGAGATTGTGTCCATAGATGTCTTAGCTGTGCCTGCTAGTATTTGCCACCTCTTAACTTATAAACAGGAGCTTTCCAGGTGGCACTAGCGGTAAAGAACCTTACTACCAATGCAGGAGACATAAGAGACATGGCTTCACTCCCTGGGTTGGGAGGATCTCCTGGAGAAGGACATGACAACCCAATCTGGTATTCTTGCCTGGAGAATCCCATGGACAAGGGACCTAGTGGGCTACAGCCCATAGGGTCGCAAAGAGTCGGACACTACTGAAGTAACTTAGCCCACACGCACAACCTATAAACATCATGATTGCAATTCGTGGAAACTAAACCTCATCAAACTTTTCCTTAGTATATATGTGTTCCCTCTGCATGGTTGATTGACATAAAAAGCAATGGTGGAGTGCCACATAGATGCTCACGTGCTGTGCTGCATCATTAGGGACATATAAATGAATTTACTTAGTGGAGGAATAAGGACCAGTAATGTTTCTATTGTTTAATGATATTTTGGAGTGGTGAAGGCTGAGTTCTCAGATTTCATTTGGCAAACATAATTTTATATGAGGTGGTTGTCAGAATACTGCAAATATTTGAAATCATGTCATTGCATTCCCCAAATTAAGGCTTTTAAAAAAAGACATATTTAATAATCGTAGTTGTGAAAGTGACAGTGTTTAATAAGAAATCTGTCTACTGATGTTGTCATTTGTAACAGTTTCCCTGTACAGAGAAGTGTACTAACGATCTCAGATAGTATTAATAATTAATTACTCCTTTCAGTTTAAGAAGAAAATGAGAAGTGCTTAATAGTCAAACTCAAGTTTGTTAGCAGCCAAATTCCACATGAGGTGAGAGACAGTTTTGCAGTAAGAATGCCAGAGGACCACATTCAGAGCCCCAGAGCACCACTGAAATGAAAATCATTAGAAAACAATTAATATATGTGGACTTAGCAAACTAAATGACTAACTGGCTAAACTTCGCTTTGAAAAATCCCGCACCTGTCAATAGTTATCACCAGCAAAATAGTACATATACTTAAAAAAAAAAGGTTTAATTTTCTGTCCAGTTAAATCTAAATGTATCACATGCAATTTTCCTTCCTTAGTCATCTAAATAATTTCCCACCTTGCTCATGATGAATGTCTTGCCAGTTCCTACTCAGTTCCTCCACTTTACATGACCTAATTAAAGAAAACATTCCATGATTGCCTATTTTTTCTCATGCATGACAACCTATTATTTTTTCTACCACCTGATTAGGGTGTTATTACCCTTGAATTTAGATTGATTTGCTGAGCACTTTAATAAAACACTACTTAGTTTGATTTAAAGGGCTACAGGTTTCCTTCATTCACACAATTATTCTTATAACCATCTCACATTCCAAGTATACCATAGTCCCACAGAAAGGCAGTTTTAGACTGCCAGTGAACAAGGTTATAAAATCAGAATCACAGGTGACATTCCTGTTGAATATGGCAGTGTGGTTTCCATTGTGGGCAGTCATGAGAGGACATTTTGCAATATAATTTGTCAAGAGTGATAAATCTATTTCATCATATCTGTCAGGAATTGCTCCTGTGTATTAAAACCACTATAAAGTTTGCTCAAGATAAACCAAAACTTTCATATGATTAAATAATAATACGTTTATGATGACAAATTACATTTACTGTGTTATCTATGACACAAGCCAAAATTAGATACAGTCCAAATGGATGATGATGCATTTGATTTCATATCCAGTGAATTTTTATTAAATAAATGAACGTGCAGCATTTATAAAGCTGTCTTTTATTTGGATCTTTTATTAGAAAGTTGTATCCTACTTGGAAAAAATAAAGGAACATACATATCCACTTTGAGTTCCTTACTAACTTAATAAATTGCCAATAGAAAGAAAATACTCAGAAATTAACTGGTGAACACACTCTGCTTTTTGGAGATTAAGCAGTCACATATGAAAAGAAATTCCAGTCCTAAGAGTGAATCATAAATCCCACTTTATAGTGTCAGAAGACAGATATTGTTCAGCAGTAGTTAGGAAAACATAGCCTCATGAACCCCACTGAAGTCCAACGACTAAAGAAATATTGACAGAAGGGTCAGTTCCATATGATCTAATCAGAAACACAATTATTTATTTATTTATTTATTAAATGCTCTGTGCAAGGTTCAGAACAAAATGTTTTCCAGGATTTTAAAGAACCTAAAGGGTCTTTCAGTCTCATTGGAATAACTGGGTTTATTTGTCAAAGGGAATTTAAGGAGGCCAGGCTTGGAATATGCCCTAAAAGTGTAAGGTATCTTATAAATTCAAACTATTCAATTTTAGGATTCTTTAGTGGGAGTTTAGAGAATGCAACTGTGATGTGGCATTTCATCAAAGGGAAATTCCTGTGACTTTTAACAGCACACGCATGCACACACACTCACAGGTGCACACATACTTTCCTTTTGCTTGTTAAAGTTAGAAATGGCTGCTCTTCAAACTTGGTCGGATTTGTGAATCATATCAGGACATTTTAAAGTAGGTAAGTTCCCCAGCAGCTGCTTCAGATCTTCTGAACTGCAGTTTCTCCCTATAAACCAAGCCTATACCAGTTAGCCTATGGAAATCTGGGAGTCATTGTGTAGTCAGTTCCTATTTTGGTCAATGAGAGAATTCAGAAACAATGCAAGCATTCACCTGTCTAAATAGCCAGGATAGAGGAGTACAAGTGTGAAGACCTCTGAATCTAGAAAAATATTTTGAGGAACATATAACAAAGGAGTTCAAAATGTGGTAGATGTAGAGTGACCAAATAATATATTGTACAATTTAGGACCGTTTTTAAAGTAAAAGTGGATTCTGCTAATAGTTATCTTGTTGTAATATGCATGAGCCTTGAGAGTCCCAAGCTAACAAGATATAAGGTCACCCTAGGTATGTACCTTCATGTTTCCCATTGCCCTTTTCTCCTGATTCCTCCTCAGACACCACAACACGTGCATCAGGAAGAGCAACCTCAGTTTCATTGATGCTCATATCATCTTTACCATCTGTGTTCTTTTATGGCTGCCATTGTTAATGTTTTTAATGTTAATCTCTTTCATTATTGAAATTAGCTGCCAGTTTGTTTCATTCTAAAAAAGAATGGTAATTCTTTTTTATTCCATTTCTACTCTTTGTCCTTCTCAATACCATTCATCTTGATCCCTCTCCTACCACCTGGCTTCTGGCTCTTGAATTTCCTTGTCTGTAAAATCACACTGGTTGTTTCAGCTATACTCATCTGTTCATTTCAAGTATCCTACTCTAAACTGGTTTTTCCAGTGGTCATGTATGGATATGAGAGTTGAACTATAAAGAAGGCTGAGCACCGAAGAACTGATGCTTTTGAACTGTGGTGTTGGAGAAGACTCTTGAGTCCCTTGGATTGCAAGGAGATCCAACCAGTCCATCCTAAAGGAAAACAGTCCTGAATATTCGTTGGAATGACTGATACTAAAGCTGAAACTCCAATACTTTGGTCACCTGATGCAAAGAGCTGACTCATTTGAAAAGACCCTGATGCTGGGAAAGATTGAAGGAAGGAGGAGAAGGGGACGACAGAGGATGAGATGGTTGGATGGCATCACCAACTCAATGGACATGGGTTTGGGTAGACTCTGGGAGTTGGTGATGGACAGGGAGGCCTGGCCTGCTGCGGTTCATGGGGTCACAAAGAGTCTGACACGACTGAGCGACTGAACTGAACTGAACTGAATTCTAAACTGTATCATCACAAATTACTACATTACCAGAAAAATCTTGATTTCAAACACTTTATTCTCTGATCACCATATCTTATTTTTCTACTTCCTTACTTTAATGCTCCTGCTATAGCAACTTTTAATAATTCCATACCATTTACCCACATCTTTTTTTCCTCATTTTCTGTCAACATATAGTTCCTTCCTTGTTTTTTATCTTACTACCTTAGAGTCTATAGCCAATTATCATGACTACTCACTTGAAAATACCCTAAAAAAATTTACTTCACTCTTAACCTCTCTATACTCAGGCCGAGCCCAATTTTAAACCCATTTCTGCAAATCTCCATCAGAACAACTGAAATTTTTAGGATGGAAATCACTCTATAAAGCAGCTATTTTCTTTCTCATCAGCCAGTAAAACAGACACGTATGGATCAGTGTCACAATGGACACCAGAAGTATTGGCCAAAGGCTAGTCATAGATAAGCCTTAAATGGGTACCATATACCTAATTTCCTTACATTGCTGAGGCAAGATCATTTTTCCTACCCAGAGAAAATTGTACCTTCCTCCTTCCTTGCCAAAATTTTCCCACTTTTTGCTTTAGTCAGTCACACCTTATTGAGAAAGTAGAAACAATCAGAAACAGATTATCTCATATTCTCACTAGAAGGCTATCTCTGTAATATTTGCATTCTCAGTGTTACTCTGGATCCCATGCCTTCTCTGCTTTCAGTAGGCCTCTCTGCTATTATCAATTCCTTTCTTTCTCTCCCTACACTACCACCTACCTTGCCATAATCATTTTTATGAGTATACTAAAGTATAAACACACTTTACTAAAGTATGTTTGCCCATACTAAAAAAACAAACAGACAAACAAAAAACCTTGAACCTTGCATCCTTCTCTGGCTAGCACCTCCTTTCTCCATTCCTTTTGAGGTAAAACCTGTTGAAATAAACGTGTTGAAATAATGGTTCACTCTCACAGCCTCCATTTCCTTGCTTCTCATTCACTAAACCTCTTTCTATCTTGTTTCATAACCATCACTCTATGGAAAATATTCCTAAAGAATTCATCAACAACCTTCATGTGGTCAAATCCAGGATGCTTTATCTCCTAAATTTGCTTGACCTCTTATGAGTATTCAATACAGTTGGACCCATAACTACTCATTGTAGTGTACTTGCCACTGTTGGCTGTATCCTTTAAGTCCTATGATCTAGTTGTCACCTTCTACCAACCTCCTATTTTAGAATCACCCAATGGCTTAGTCCTTGTCTTCTTTTTCTTCTGTCTATACTATCAGGTTAGCATTGACTACCAGGTTAGTTAGTGTAGACTATCAGGTTACTATATACTAAGGTAGTATATCATAACCTAATGACTTTCTTTAACCCTGAATGACATTTATATATCATTTAAATGTATACTTCTCTATATTGGCATTCTCCTCTAACTCCAGATTTTTATTTTCAGTTTGTTTTCAACTGCCCACTTGATATTGTGTTTGATTGCCATCATTTATTTTGACCAAAATTTTGTTTCTGACCCTTCTACCCAAACCTGTTCCTCTTTTAGTGCTGTCCACCTAAATAAGTAACACTGTCATTCAACTGGGGCTTCTCTGGTGGCTCAGTAGTAAAGAATTTGCCTGCCAATTCAGGAGATTTGAGTTCAATCCCTGAGTCAGGAAGATCCTCTGGAGAAGGAAATGGCAACCTACTCTAGCATTCTTGTCTAGGAAATCCTATAGGCAGAGAAGTCTGGCAGGCCACAGTCTGGGGTCGCAAAAAGAGTTGGACACAATTTAATGACTAAGCAACTACATCATCCAATCAGTCTTTTGTTATGGAAATATCCAAGATCCTCCAATATCTATATGGGTCCCAAACATACTCTTCCCCATGCGTACTGTGTAGTTGTTACTATATACTCTTGGTCGTCAGGATTAATTACCCCCACAAGTACAACAGCACTTTATTTGCTCACTTGTCAAATTGTCTGAAGAGCCCAAAGTATATACTGTAGTTATAGCTTCTATTTCTGATCAATTTTTTTGATGTACCACAACAGAAATGTGTATCAACTCTCCCTATCCTCTGGAAACTAAAGAGCCTCTAAAACAGAGTGTAAGGTTGTTGTTAACAATATAAATTCCACAAGTGCGTCCCTTAGGGTAGTGATGAAAAGAGACATTCCTACTTGAAATTCTTTGTTCTTTTATGTTCTACCTGTTGAGTAATGGGCTATTGGTTAAGTGTGTAGACATTGTCATATTGGGCTGCCACTCAGTCTTGTAAGGATTTGTTCTTGAACTGGCACCTTAGCTGAGCCTTCAATATATAATTCCACTGTTATATCAGGATGGCTATGTACATGGTCAGGGCAAAACCCACAATTCTTTCATTATATTCTTGTGTAGTAAAAGGAGCTCTGAGTCTGAGGCAGTACTGTATGTGATACCTTAACAATGAATTAAGACCTTGGATGGTGCTGGCAGAGGCATTTGAGCAGGGAAACTGAACTTTAAACACAATATTCTGTATTCTGTTGCTTTCTTCCACCAGGCAGCTGCTTCTGAGTGATGGAATGCATGCGTAGGGACTAAGGATATAACTACTAAGTGGATCTGAGTGGCTTCCCTGATAGATCAGTTGGTCTGAGTACCTATGGAAATAAATAGAAGATAGACTCAATCCACTACTCATGTTCAGTTCAGTTCAGTCGCTCAGTCGTGTCCGACTCTTTGCGACCCCATGAATCACAGCACACCAGGCCTCCCTGTCCATCACCAACTCCCGGAGTTTACCCAAACCCATGTCCATCGAGTCGGTGATGCTATACAACCATCTCATCCTGTCATCCCCTTCTCCTCCTGCCCCCAATCCTTCCCAGCATCAGGATCTTTTCCAATGAGTCAACTCTTCACATGAGGTGGCCAAAATATTGGAGTTTCAGCTTCAACATCCGTCCTTCCAATGAACACCCAGGACTGATGTCCTTTAAGATGGACTGGTTGGATCTCCTTGCAGTCCAAGGGACTCTCAAGAGTCTTCTCCAACACCACAGTTCAAAAGCATCAGTTCTTCGGTGCTCAGCTCTCTTCACCGTCCAACTCTCACATCCATACATGACTACTGGAAAAACCATAGCCTTGACTAGACAGACCTTTGTTGGCAGAGTAATGTCTCTGCTTTTAAAATTGCTGTCTAGGTTGGTCATAACCTTCCTTCCAAGGAGTAAGCGTCTTTTAATTTCATGGCGGCAATCACCATCAGCAGTGATTTTGGAGCCCCCCAAAATAAAGTCTGACACTGTTTCCACTGTTTTCCCATCTACTTCCCATGAAGTGATGGGACCGGATGCCATGATCTTAGCCCCAGATAAAAGAAACAACGTTGATGTGATTTCAGGTTGTCTTCTATTATATTAGCTCAGAATCTGTGTCTTAAATCCCTTAAGAAGTCTGTTTATTCCTGTTTCTACAGTGCATAGTTTAAATAGATTCAAATTTCTTGGGAAAACGTTAAAGTTCTGTCTTTATATCTTGCCCTTGCATTGCAAAATCTCCTCAAGAGGAATCCCAACCTCCCTTTAATCAGTAGGCTTTAATCAGATATGAGGAGTGACTTAAATCTGAGAACTGAAATAAGACCATGATTTTCATTTGAGGTGAGCCTTCTCTTCACCAGCTTTTTTATTATAATTAAGATTATGTTTATTATTATTCAAATCGAGAACCATCTCTATTGACCCTCAGAACATCAGGGTGTATTAGCCATAGTTACAGATCTCTTTGGTCAAAATACTGTTGCTTCTATTTTTTTTCCCCTATGTTCTTCATTTTATTTTATTTAAAAAGATTTAATTTTAATTTTTTAATACCCAAAACATTTTATATTAGAATATAGCCAATTAACAATGTTGTGGTAGTTCAGGTGAACTGAAAAGGTACTCAGCAATACACATACATGTATCCATTTTCCCCTAAAGCCCTCCCATTCAAGCTGGCACATAACATTGGGCAGAGTTCCATGTGCTAAATAATAGGTCTTTGTTGGTTATCCATTTTAAGTATAGCAGTGTGCACATGATCTTCCCAAAGTCCCTAACTATTCCTTCCTCTCCGGCCATCATAAGTTAGTTTTCTAAGCCTGTGCATCTCTTTCTGTTTTACAAGTAAGTTATCTGTTTTTTAAGATGATGATGACTTGCTGTTTACTTAGTTTCATTTACTACTCCCTTGTTGCTTAAGTTCTTCCACCTTATCCAATTCTATACAGCATTCTAATTCAATGGTGGCATCTCTTAACAGGGTTGGAGATGGACAATAACATGGGTTGAGGATGGACAATAACCATTATCAGATTTCTCAAATTTGTCAGTGCTGTTCCTCATAGACACATTCCTTGTTTATTGGCCTAATAAGGCCAGAGTCCCCTGGCTCCTGGGAGAAAATAGGTTGTGGTCTATTCAGTTCAGTTCAGTTTAGTTTCTCAGTCATGTCTGACTCTTTGCGACCCCATGAACTGCAGCACACTAGGCCTCCCTGTCCATTACCAGCTCCCGAAGTTTACCCAAACTCATGTCCATTGAGTCGGTGATGCCATCCAACCATCTCATCCTCTGTCGTCCCCTTCTCCTCCCGCCCTCAATCTTTCCCAGCATCAGGGTCTTTTCAAATGAGTCAGCTCTTCGCATGAGGTGGCCAAAGTATTGGAGTTTCAGCTTCAGCATCAGTCCTTCCAATGAACACTCAGGACTGATCTCCTTTAGGCTGAACTGGTTGGATCTCCTTGCAGTCCAAGGGACTCTCAAGAGTCTTCTCCAACACCACAGTTCAAAAGCATCAGTTCTTCGGTGCTCAGCTCTCTTCACCGTCCAACTCTCACATCCATACATGACTACTGGAAAAACCATAGCCTTGACTAGACAGACCTTTGTTGGCAGAGTAATGTCTCTGCTTTTAAAATTGCTGTCTAGGTTGGTCATAACCTTCCTTCCAAGAAGTAAGCGTCTTTTAATTTCATGGCGGCAATCACCATCAGCAGTGATTTTGGAGCCCCCCAAAGTAAAGTCTGACACTGTTTCCACTGTTTCCCCATCTACTTCCCATGAAGTGATGGGACCGGATGCCATGATCTTAGCCCCAGATAAAAGAAACAACGTTGATGTGATTTCAGGTTGTCTTCTATTATATTAGCTCAGAATCTGTGTCTTAAATCCCTTAAGAAGTCTGTTTATTCCTGTTTCTACAGTGCATAGTTTAAATAGATTCAAATTTCTTGGGAAAACGTTAAAGTTCTGTCTTTATATCTTGCCCTTGCATTGCAAAATCTCCTCAAGAGGAATCCCAACCTCCCTTTAATCAGTAGGCTTTAATCAGATATGAGGAGTGACTTAAATCTGAGAACTGAAATAAGACCATGATTTCCATTTGAGGTGAGCCTTCTCTTCACCACCTTTTTTATTATAATTAAGATTATGTTTATTATTATTCAAATCGAGAACCATCTCTATTGACCCTCAGAACATCAGGGTGTATTAGCCATAGTTACAGATCTCTTTGGTCAAAATACTGTTGCTTCTATTTTTTTTCCCCTATGTTCTTCATTTTATTTTATTTAAAAAGATTTAATTTTAATTTTTTAATACCCAAAACATTTTATATTAGAATATAGCCAATTAACAATGTTGTGGTAGTTCAGGTGAACTGAAAAGGTACTCAGCAATACACATACATGTATCCATTTTCCCCTAAAGCCCTCCCATTCAAGCTGGCACATAACATTGGGCAGAGTTCCATGTGCTAAATAATAGGTCTTTGTTGGTTATCCATTTTAAGTATAGCAGTGTGCACATGATCTTCCCAAAGTCCCTAACTATTCCTTCCTCTCCGGCCATCATAAGTTAGTTTTCTAAGCCTGTGCATCTCTTTCTGTTTTACAAGTAAGTTATCTGTTTTTTAAGATGATGATGACTTGCTGTTTACTTAGTTTCATTTACTACTCCCTTGTTGCTTAAGTTCTTCCACCTTATCCAATTCTATACAGCATTCTAATTCAATGGTGGCATCTCTTAACAGGGTTGGAGATGGACAATAACATGGGTTGAGGATGGACAATAACCATTATCAGATTTCTCAAATTTGTCAGTGCTGTTCCTCATAGACACATTCCTTGTTTATTGGCCTAATAAGGCCAGAGTCCCCTGGCTCCTGGGAGAAAATAGGTTGTGGTCTATTCAGTTCAGTTCAGTTTAGTTTCTCAGTCATGTCTGACTCTTTGCGACCCCATGAACTGCAGCACACTAGGCCTCCCTGTCCATTACCAGCTCCCGAAGTTTACCCAAACTCATGTCCATTGAGTCGGTGATGCCATCCAACCATCTCATCCTCTGTCGTCCCCTTCTCCTCCCGCCCTCAATCTTTCCCAGCATCAGGGTCTTTTCAAATGAGTCAGCTCTTCGCATGAGGTGGCCAAAGTATTGGAGTTTCAGCTTCAGCATCAGTCCTTCCAATGAACACTTAGGACTGATCTCCTTTAGGCTGAACTGGTTGGATCTCCTTGCAGTCCAAGGGACTCTCAAGAGTCTTCTCCAACACCACAGTTCAAAAGCATCAATTCTTTGGCACTCAGCTTTCTTTATAGTCCAACTCTCACATTCATACATGACCACTGGAAAAACCAGAGCCTTGACTAGACGGACCTTTATTTGCCAAGTAACGTCTCTGCTTTTAAAAATGCTGTCTAGGTTGGTCATAACATTTCTTCCAAGGAGTAAGCATCTTTTAATTTCATGGCTGCAATCACCATCTGCAGTGATTTTGGAGCCCAAAAAAATAAAGTCAGCCACTGTTTCCACCGTTTCCCCATCTTTAGTCCTTACACAAAAACTAGCTTCATATCTTTCACCTCTTAGCTAACATATCACGTGTAACCATATGCAAAGAAGTCTTCACTACTGCTTCTTCATCATATTACTTGGTTTATTTCCTTCAGCACACTTAAGGAGAATCTGGAAATTGCCCTATTTAGATAGGTGATTACTTGATTATTTTTTGGCTCCTCAATAGATTGTGAATATCTCAGGGACAGGAACGTTGTCTGTCTTACCAGACAGAACTCAAAAAAACATTTGTTTTCAGGAAAATGAATTTTTTTTTTATAGATAATGGCCCTTAGAAAGCTCTTACACCTTCTTTTTATGAGCAGGAAATGCTTTAACTCATAGAGGGTAGAAGACTACCTGCCAGGGGCTTAGTAAATTGTACTAATTTTTCTGGTTCATAGATGATTACCCAGTGGAGCAAACCTCCATATGTTAATAAAAGTTAATTTTATTCTTTGTCTGTATTTGAAATATTATTACTATTATATTATACTCTTTTCTATTATGTGAAAAAGCAGAAACCAATGGATTGCTTTTTGTGCTAAATAATTTCACAGTAGTAGATATTATAGTATATAAGAGAGCACCCTCATCCAAATTTCATTAAAAAAAAATAGCAATATTTGGAGACTTAAAGTCTTCTATATTGTGGCCTGAGATAGTGATAAATATGTGTGTCTCCTTTATCTTTTCACACAAGATATTCTTTTTTTGTTAACTGCTAATACTCTTTTGCTAATTCAAAATTATAGAAACATATGTGCATTATTTGGGAGTAAGAAAATAAAGATAGAAATACCATAAACCAATACCATAAACCAATAAGAATTCTGGGATGAGAATTCTAAAATTTTACTGTAGTCAGAAGATGCATACTGATGCATCTTTAACATGCAAAGGTCATAGAAATAAATTTAGTTATTACATAGAAAAACTCACTTTAAGGAAATATCTCAATGGAATAGAAACTTTTAGTAATGGTTTAGCAAAATGCTTTCTCTTTTCTACAGGTGAAATAGGCAGTGCATAGTGCCCTTAGAAACAACAAACTAGGCCATGAGTTGAGGTTGTTTTGTATCATATACTATAGTCACATAGTTTTCACATTTTCTTGTTTTTTTTTCCCCAATTATGTTGAAAAGGAAATATCAGTACTTATGTCGCTCACCATACATGGAAATGGCCAAATTACTGATTTTGAATAAAATATTTCATTTTTTACAATCCTTTGTGGTGAACATTTTCACTGTGGCCATATTGAGTCATACTTTGTCAAGGGTAAATGAATTACAGCTTTCAGTCTATTTAAGTTAGCTTCAAAATGGAGAATCTGGGAATTCACAGTGTAGTTAAACTGGGGCCACATGAGATCTTTTTAATTGTATACTAAGACAAATTGATAAGAAATTTGTATGTGCTTGTTAAACTCCAGAAATGATTGATCAGTCCATGGATAGATCGATAGGTAAATAAAGAAAGTCTACAAAAGTCCAGGCAGATAGTCTTGAACAAAATAAGAGTATTCATAGGATAAGAGTAGGCAAGTTTTTAAAATATGGAATAGATCTTTTTTTTTTCCCCCAAATAGTTTAATTGCTAACACTGACAATTGACTGGAGCAAAAGTTTTGAATTAAGCTTATAGTAATACTTCTTTTTAGTTGCAGTATAATTGACACACAATATTATGTTAGCTTCAGGTGTATAACATAGGGATTGAATATTTTTATACATTATGAAATGATCACCAAAATGAGTCTAGTTACCATCTGTCACCTTACAGACATCCAATGTTATTGACTATTCCTGTGCTGTACATTATATCTCTGTGAATTATTTATTTATAACTGGAAGTGTGTACCTCTTCATCCCTTTCGCTTATCTCGCCTGTCCCCTTACCCCCCCGGTAACCATGTCTGTCCTATGTGTCTGTGAATCTGTTTCAGTTTTATGTTTATTCATTTGTTTTGCTTTTTAGGTTCCATATGTAAGTAAAATCAGATGATATTTGTCTTCCTTTAATTTTTTTCACTTAGGTCCATACCCTCTATATCAATCCACATTGTTGCAAATGGCAAGATTCTTTCTTTTTTATGGCTGAAAAGTATTTCGTTGTCCATTTATATGCCAGTCTTCTTTATCCATTCATGTATCTATGGACACAGGTTGCTTGCATATCTTGGCTATTGTAAATAATGCTGCAGTGAACACTGGGGTTCACATATCTTTTCAAATTACTGCTTTTGTCTTATTCAGGTAAATATCCAGTTGTAGAATTCTGGTTGAGTTATTTCAAATCCTAACAGATGATGTTGTAAAAGTGCAGCACTCAGTATGCCAGCAAATTTGGAAAAGTCAGCATTGGCCACAGGACTAGAAAAGGTCACAAAGGCAATGACAAAGAATGCTCAAACTACTGCACAGTTGCACTCATCTCACATGCTAGTAAAGTAATGCTCAAAATTCTCCAAGCCAGGCTTCAACAGTACATGAACCGTTAACTTCTAGATGTTCAAGCAGGTTTTAGAAAAGGCAAAGGAACCAGAGATCAAATTGCCAACATCCGTTGGCTTATCAAAAATGCAAGAGATTTCCAGAAAAACATCTATTTCTGCTTTATTGACTATGCCAAAGCCTTTGACTGTGTGAATCATGGCAAACTGTGGAAAATTCTGAAAGAGATGGGAATACCAGACCCCCTGACCTGCCTCTTGAGAAATCTGTATGGAGATCAGGAAGCAACAGTTAGAACTGGACATGAAACAACAGACTGGTTCCAAATAGGAAAAGGAGTATGTCAAGGCTGTATATTGTCACTCTGCTTATTTAACTTATATGGAGAGTACATCATGAGAAATGCTGGGTGGGATGAAGCACAAGCTGGAATCAAGATTGTGGAAGAAATATCAATAACCTCAGATATGCAGATGATACCACCCTTATGGCAGAAAGTGAAGAAGAACTAAAGAGCCTCTTGATGAAAGTGAAAGAGGAGAGTGAAAAAGTTGGCTTAAAGCTCAACGTTCAGAAAACTAAGATCATGGCATCCGGTTCCAACATTTCATGGGAAATAGATGGGGAAAGAGTGGAAACAGTGATGGACTTTATTATTTTGTGCTCCAAATTCATTGCAGATGGTGACTGCAGCCATGAAATTTAAAGACGCTTACACCATGCACAGAACTGACTCATTTCTGATATAGTCATTATGATAGGTGTGAGGTGACATCTCATTGTTGTTCTGATTTGCATTTGTCTGATAATTAGTGATGTTGAATATCTTTTCATGTACCTGTTGGCCATCTGTACAAGTACTAAGAAAAGTTATGACCAACCTAGAGAGCATATTAAAAAGCAGAGACATTACTTTGCCAATAAAGGTCTGTCTAGTCAAGGCTATGGTTTTTCCAGTAGTCATGTATGGATGTGAGAGTCAGACAATAAAGAAGGCTGAGCACCGAAGAATTGATGCTTTTGAACTGTGGTGTTGGAGAAGACTCTTGAGAGTCCCTTGGACTGCAAGGAGATCCAACCAGTCCATCCTAAAGGAAAACAGTCCTGAATATTCATTGGAAGGACTGATGTTGAAGCTGAAACTCCAATACTTTGGCCACCTGATGCGAAGAACTGACTCATTTGAAAAGACCCTAACGCTGGGAAAGATTGAAGGCAGGAGGAGAAGGGGATGACAGAGGATGAGATGGTTGTATGGCATCACCGACTCAATGGACATGAGTTTGAGTAAACTCCGGTAGTTGGTGATGTACAGGGAGGGCTGGTGTGCTGCAGTCCATGGGGTTGCGAAGAGTCAGACATGACCTAACGACTGAACTGAACTGAATGTAGTTTAACTTGTAATCATTTGTGGAACTTCTATGCTATTTTCCATAATGGCTGAATCAATTTACATTTCTACCAACAGTGCAAAATGATCTCCTTTTCTTCATATCTTCCCCAACACTTGTTGTTTGTTGTCTTTCTGATATACTCATTATGACAGGTGTGAGGTGACATCTCATTGTAGTTCTGATTTAAATTTCCCTGATAATTAGTGATGTTGAGTATCTTTTCATGTACCTGTTGGCCATCTATACAAATACTGTTGAAAAAAATCAGTGTTGTAATTTTTTAACTTTAGAATGTTGCCTTATTTAGTTCTTAGTGCCATCAGCAGAATCTTTAAATTTTGTATGATTATAAGAAATATATTTATTATTTTTACTCTTGATATTCTTAAACCAGAATAGAGCAAAATTTCATATATTTATATTACTTCCAAGACAGTACATATTTTATGAGAAATGAGTAGTAGATTACTGCTCAGTAATCAGTCTAGAGAAGAAAATATCAGGCAGATCACAGGTATGGACAGTGGTTTTGTTGCTGAGTAATATGCACTTGGGCTGTTTAATTTTAGTCCAAATATTTCAATTTGTAAATTTAATTTTCACACTTTATAAACTTTGGTCATAATTTTTGAGAGTGGAAGATATTTATCATGAAGTTCCAGGACCCAAAAAAAGAGTACCTTAAGTGTGATGTGGAAAGGAGTGATGAGGGCAAGGACAATGTTGCCAGTTGTAGAATTCATCTTCCTTGGATCTACTGAGCTGAAGATTACCAAGGCTGTAAGATGTCCCAGATGAAGAACACTAATTTACAAGCATACAACCTAAAAACATGACAAAAGAAACATACAATAAAATGACTCATAGATCTAGTGGCACAGATAGTAACTAAAGTTTCTTCCATTGTTGGTAACTCTGTTCTGATGACGTTCTTCTCTATGCCTGGCCCTTTGATGCAGCTAATCCAATCTTTAGAAAGGAAGCAAGAACATTTTCATATATATATATTCCAATGCTCAAGTACAACATACAAATAAGTGAGTATTATTACATAGTACAGTGTTGTTTCAGTGGTAGTTAATTGTTCTTATTTTATGAAATAAACAATCCCATGAGCAATACACAAAAGTTGGGTATCTTAGTGGACTATAAAGTACAGTCATTTTAGTAACTGATCTTTTTTGTGCCTCACTCTGAGCTTTTGAATAAAGGATCATACAGAGAGTTTTGTCCAGTGTAGTTTGATTTCCAACACACTTTTTAAAAAGTTTGTAGAGTCTTTGATGGCAAATCGAACTTCCAAGAAAGAGTTGTTGAGTGATGAGATTGTAGGTTTGCATGACCTTCGTGATTTATGAATTAAGGGGATGCTTGCTTACTTACCATCCCAGTTTGTTTTGTACTTATCAAGGAGAATGAAGAAATTGACATGTAGGAAATATACCACTTCAGTTTCAGACACCCTGACCTATTTTAAAGCTTAATAGATGGAGTTACTCAAATGAAAAACAACTGCATTCAAGTCAGTGCATGAAAACATGTTGAAATTTTCCTTTTATCAAAATATTAGACAAGGCCTGCCCAGATTCAAAACAATTATTTTTCTGGGATAAGATAATATAAAAAATAATTCTCTGCATGTGTTGGTGTTACAGTAAGGTGCTTTATCAGTGTAGTAGTTGAGAATGATATGCTCTAGTAGTATTTTGATGAATTACATGATTATAGTTAAAATGAACAATTTCATCATGCTTGAATTAATAATGGTACTATGATTTGGCAAGAACTCTTGCAATGTTCTCTAACTCATCATTTCAAAGACAGACCTATACAGTTCATCCATTGTTTTGATGTATCAGCTCAAAATACAATTTCAAAAAAAGAAGAGGCAATAGAAGTATGTCAGCTGTGGAATATAATGCTTGCCTAGATTTTTATAACACCATTGCTTGATTACATTTCTTTTTACTTCTCATTTGAAACTCTTGCATAACTTACAGTAATTCAAAAAAGACTTCTTAAAAATGTTTTGTGTTTACCAAATTGAATTGAAAATATTACACTCCCTAAGGTACTCCTGAGACATGGAAATTTTATGTGTTATTTTGCTTTTAGATTTAAGAGGATTAGAAAGGATAATATATAATCAATGCAACATTCGTTTGGATATCAATCAAGTAAAACACACACACAGAGCTGAACATTACATAATTTTAGTCATAAAGAGTAGAAATAGTGAATTGATTTAATATATTCATAACTAAGTACTCTCCTTTAATGTAACTTGCAATTCGTTTACAAAATTCTTCTGTTCATTTACTTTAAAACCTTGCATGCCTGGATACACTTTCTTAAAAGATACATATATAAAGGCACCATTTTAAGGATTTATACTTATAACTACATTGTAGAAGAGAGATAGTCAAAATTAACTTTTAAACATCTTTTTTACAGAGATATTCAAATGTAAAGCTAAATCACAAGTAGATGATTCTTCCTGCTTGAAATAATGAATAGATATTTTAATTAAAAAATTACTATAATGTAGATACATAATGAACATTCAAAACCAATCTACATTTATCATTTAAGTGTTTTTTGCACATTTAAACTTTCTTATGTGATATCCAGGTTTTATTTCATTGTTTAAACACATGGGCTTCCCTTATGGCTCAGCTGGTAAGGAATCTGCCTGCAATGTGGGAGACTTGGGTTCAATCCCTGGTTTCGGAAGATTTCCTGGAGAAGGGAAAGGCTACCCACTCCAGTATTCTGGCCTGGAGAATTCCATGGACTGTATCATACATGGGATTGCAAAGAGTCGGACATGACTGAGCGACTTTCATTTTCACTCAGTTAAACAGATATGTGTTCATTTTTTTTTTTGATGCCTTTTCAAGCAATCTCAAAATGTATCTATATTTTGAAATGAAATCTATAACTGTTTAGGTGGTATCAAGAGGAAAAAAACTCTTATACATTGCAGAGTAGACTAGTTATAAACTGGTGTATCTTTTTTAAAATTTGGTTTTTTTTTATCTTAATGTACATTAACGTGTGTTGTTTTAAATTTGAATTATAAAATAAAACAAAAGATCATTTATATTTCATTTATATCAAAGATATTTATATGTATGGATGTGTTTTTACCTCATCCTATACAAAACTAGACAATGAATTTGGTCTCCATCCTTAGAAAGCTATCCAGACAGGGTAAAAATAGAAAATTTGAAAATCATTTGTTTAATGTGATTACCTTATACAATTGGATGATTCAAACCTTGGAACTATTATATGGTGTCTCAGAATGTATTTAACAATTGCTAGAGATTTGGTTCCTAAATCTGAATACAACTATTTTGAAGTTAAAAAGCTAAGCAGTGCGATATTTTCTTGTATTTTCTGTTTAAGTCAAAAGAAATAAGACTTATGTTTTTAAAAGTTGTGTTTATCCACTAAAATTAGCAAATCTTAGCAACTAAATTCTGCTTTTTTATGAAAGTCACCCTCATGTCATTCATGAGCTAAAGAAGGAAGTCATATTTAAGGTTAATGAATGACTGAAAATGTGTGTCTTGAAAGCTTCACGGTGTAAGCAAGGCACTCGATTTCTAACCAGAACATATTACTCTGGCAGGGAGAAATGATGTTTATATAGTGCCTCAGAAATGAGTCGCAATTTCTTAAGTCCTCAGAAGCCTGCACAGTCAGTTAAAAAAAAAAAATCAGTGTTTGTTTGTTTCTTAATATGTTTACTTGTTATATTCTATCACTAAAAACTAAATGTCTTTCACCAATTAATTCAAATTCCTACATTTTGCTCATAAACTTTTAATTGTCCTTCGTTGCATTTTTGCTGCTGTTAACTACTTAAGTATTTGTGGTGGTGGTTTAGTCACTAAGTCAGGTCTGACTCTTGAGACCTCATGGACTGTAGCCTGCTGGGCTCGTTTGTCCATGGGATTTTTTAGGCAAGAATATGTAGTTGGTTGCCATTTCCTTCTCCAGGGGATCTTCCTGACCCAGGGATTGAGCCCAGGTCTCCTGTGCTGCAGGCAGATTCTTTACCGACTGAGCCACCAGGGAAGAAACCCAAGTATATATCCTTAAAATTCTTCTTTCAGAAGAAACTGAAGTATATGTCCTTAAAATTCTGAGTAGAGACTTCACCGTCTCAAAGTGATAAATTAGGTAAATACTGAGCAACCTTCTCTCTGAGAACAATAAAACTGGATGGGGCGGGTGTGGAGGGGAGTTGGTAGTTGCTAGAAGCATCTGCCTCAAGATTACTAACTCACTTCAGTCGTGTCCAACTCTTTTGTGATCCTATGGACTGTAGCCTGTCAGGCTCCTCTGTCCATGGGATTCTCCAGGCAAGAATACTGGAGTGGATTGCCATTTCCTCCTCCAGGTTATCTTCCCAACCCAAGGATCAAACCCGCATCTCCTCTTTTACATGTCTTTTGCATTGGTAGGTGGGTTCTTTACTGCTAGTGCCACCCGGGAAGTGGCATCAGAGAGCTAAAAGTTATGAAGCGTTTTCAGCTTAAGATCCTAGAGGAGGTGAAAGTCCATAGAATTAGGGTGTTTTTCCCCTGGGGACCTGTGAAAATTCCCAAAGAGGTGACTGAAGACTGAGTAGTTCTTTTGATTCTTTCATGGCCAGGAGCCAGTTTAGAATAGCAAGTTCACAATGACGCTGACTCTGGCATATCCTTTATCTTTAAATTGGTACAGGATGACTCCATTTAGAAATAAAAGAGAACTGGAAGCAAATTAGGCATCATAATGTTTTAGCTCATCTTTGTTGTTGTTGTTGCTAAGTTGTGTCCAACTCTTTTGCAATTCCATGGACTGTAGCCCTCCAGGCACCTTTGTCCATGGGATTTCCCAGGCAAGAATACTGGAGTGGGTTGCCATTTCCTCTTCCAGGGGGTCTTCCTAACCCAAAGATTGAACCCATGCTTCTTATGTCTCTTGCATTTACAGGCAGGTTCTTTACCACTAGCACCACCTCGGAAGCCTGCAGGACATCTTGGTTGCTTCTAAATTTTGGCAATTATGTAGGAAGCTGCCATAAAGATTCATCTGCAGATTTTCGTGTGTACATGTTTTCAACCTATTTGAGTGAATATCAGGGACTGAACCTGTGTCTGCTTCATTGGCAGGTGGGTTCTTTACCACTGAACCAGCAGGGAAACTTTTAGCCCATCTACTAGTCATTTAAGTGGCTCAGAAAATTCCTGCTCAAGTTGAATTAAGTTATTCTGGATGTCATTTCCCCTCAGGTATCTAACTAGAGGAAAGCAAGAACCTAGACTTCAAATTATGTCTCAGTTCAGTTCAGTTCAGTTGCCCAGTTGTGTCCGACTCTTTGAGACCCCATGAATTGCAGCACGCCAGGCCTCTCTGTCCATCACCAACTCCCGGAGTCTATCCAAACCCATGTCCATCGAGTCTACAAATAAGTTATCAAATACAGTGTAATGCATAAAATCAAAGATCACCAAAGAGAAAAGAAAATATCAATGAGAATCAGTACAACAAAGAAGGAAATAGAGAGCTATAGGATTTCTTGATGCTGGAGCTATCACGTATAGACTTAAAAACCAATGCTTATTATGTTAAAAGTCATTTTATAAAGCATAAGTTAACAATCAGATAATGTAAAATGACAAAAAGAAGGCTTAAACAAATATGAATTCTAGAACTGTAAATTGTAAAAGACAGAAAGAAGAAGTTTATGGATAGGTTAACAGTAGAGTAGATGTAAATAAAAGAGAATTGGAGAATTTAAAAGAGATCAGAAGGAAATATAAATAGTATATTATGGAGAGAAAAAAAGATAGACAATATAGAAAAAAGAGTAAGAAACAGAGAAGTTACAATCATTAGACCTAGTATACTTTTATTTGGAGTCCACATTCTAGTGATGATAGCTGCTGCTGCTAAGTCGCTTCAGTCGTGTCCAACTCTGTGCGACCCCGTAGACGGCAGCCCCCCAGGCTCCGCCATCCCCAGGATTCTCCAGGCAAGAACACTGGAGTGGGTTGCCGTTTCCTTCTCCAGTGCATGAAAGTGAAAAGTGAAAGTAAAGTCGCTCAGTCGTGTCTGACTCTTAGCGACCCCATGGACTGTAGCCCACCAGGCTCCTCCATCCATGGGATTTTCCAGGCAAGAGTACTGGAGTGGGGTGCCATTGCTTTCTCCGGATGATAGCTGACAATTTTCCAAAACTTAATGAAAAACCAATTCATAGATTCAATGGATCACGCTAACTCCTAAGCAAGATTCTAACAGAAACTCAGTTAGATTATTATAGGAAAACTACTGAAAACAAAAGACAAAGAGAAAAATCTTAAAACCATTCAGAGGAAAAAAGAAATAAAAAAGAGGAGGGATTAGTTACCTGGAGAAACAAAAATAAATGATAAATGACTTCTCAACAGAATTAATGGAAACAAGAGTAAACAATTTTTAATATAATGAAAAAAATAATAGTTAATCCAATGTTTTTAAGGCTGCTGAATATTTACATCTATAATGTACATTTTTAAAATGAAAAATTATTAAAAAATGAAGATTTTTTAGAAAAAGAGATTTGAGGAAATAAACAATAAATTGAATATTTGGTTTTTCTTCTCAACCAAGATTTCTAAAAGATATAAATAGTATTATATAAATTATTATTTTGAGTCAAGCATAAGGCTATAATGGATTTCTAACACATTTATATTATGTGGATCCAGTTATGGTCACATATTAGAGTATAATTTAGAAGAAGATATCAGAAAATCTGCTATGTAAAAAAATATTTTGTTGGATCTCTAAATTACCCCACTTACAAAAATTAACCTGAAATGGAATGAGAACTTAAATTTAAGCCTGAAAACGTAAAACTCCTAGAAGAAAACTGAGGGTAAATGTTCCCAGAAATTGGTTTTGGCAAGGATTTTTGGATATGACACAAAAACACAAGAAACACAAGCAAAAATTGACAAGTTGGACTACATCAAATTGAAAAGCTCTGTACAATAAAGTAATCAACAACATGAAAAGGCAACCTATAGAGTAGGAGATAATATCTATAAACCACAAATATGAACCATGCAACTGATAAGAGATTAATATCCAAAATTAATAAGGAAATCATACACTTCAATGGGAAAAAATAATCTGATTTAAAAATGGACAAACAACCTGCATAAATATTTTTTCAAAGAGGTCATAAAAATGATCAACAGGTATGTGAAAATGTGCCCCAAATCAGTAATCATCAGGGAAATGCAAATCAAAACCACAATAAGATATCACTTCACCCCTGCCAGATGGTTATTATCAAAAGGAGAAGAGATAACAAGTGTTGGCAAGGATGTGGAAAAATGGGAGACCATATGCATTGTTGATGGGAATGTAAATTGGCACAGACACTGTAGAAAACAGTATGGAGGTCCCTTAAAGAATTAAAAATATAACTACCATATGATGTAGCAATCCAACTTCTGAGTATTTATCCAGAAGAAGTGAAGTCACTACCTTAAGGAGTTTGCTGCACACAAACGTTCATTGCAGTATATTTCCAATAGCCCAGACATCGTAACAACCTACCTATCTCTCCATGGATAAAAGAGAAATTGTGTCACTGGTGGCTACATGGATGGACCCTGAGGGCGTTCTTCTAAGTAAATCAAACCAGACACATAAAGACAAATACTGTGTGATCTCATTTATATGTGAAATGTTAAAAAAAAAACACAAAAAACACTGAATTCATAGAAGCATAGATTGGTGGTTGCCAGAGGCTGGGGATAGAGGAGGAGTGATGGTGAGGCAGTGATAGTCGGAGGGTACAAACTTCCCGTTGTAAGAGGGACACATTCTTGGTGTCTAAATTCATGGTGACTATAGTTGATAATATGGTATTATATACTTGAAAGGTGGTGTGAGAGTAACTGTTAAATGTTCTCACCATAACAATAACAATAGCAACAAAATAGTAACTATGTCAAGTGAAGAATATGTTAACACATTATTGTGGTAAGCCTTTCACATTATACAAGTGTATCACAACTTCATTTTGTACACCTTAAATTTACACAATAATATATGTCAATAACATCTCAATAAAGCTAGAAAAAAATTAAATACTTTCTGGCTCAGATGGTAAAGTGTCTACCTGCAATGCAGGAGACCCAGATTTGATCCCTGGGTTGGGAAGATCCCCTGGAGAAGGAAATGGCAACCCACTCCAGTACTCTTGCCTAGAAAATTCCATTGACAGAGGAGCCTTGTGGGCTACAGTCCATGGGGTCGCAAAGAGACACGACTGAGCAACTTCACTTCGCTTCAATAAATTATTGAATATATCTGTATTGTGGATGAAATAGAGCTTTAATGTTGGTATATTAGGTATTGGAATCAATACATTGTGTTCATGAATACTGTCCTGGCATATTTTTACATTATATACTACAAAAAGGGAAGCCTCAATCATCTGCAGAATCCATTAGTACTCATTTAACACCCATTGTCAGCAAGTAGCCTGCTAGACATTTCAAAGGGGAATATGAAGAAAGCAAAGATGTTTATGACGCATGTTTCTCTAAAGATTTTTCTATCTAGTGAGACTGGAGTTGGCTGGGTAGTCATGCATGAATAAGACACAGAAGTGAACCAAGTGGAGCAGAGTTAAGTCCTGAATGTGAACTGAGAATGGAAGTCTAAAGCTTTCCAATCCTGTTGCTGAGCCTGGGCTTTTTTGAGGTGCTGCCTTTCACTGTAAAATCTTTCGTATCTCTCATCATGTAGAAACTTTGGCATATAAATCTATGCCCTCTCTGAAACTCTGGATGTATTTATCATCTTTGGAACATCAGAACATATAGAGGTTTTCTTCATGAAATCTTACCTCCTCTGAAAGATTCCCTTGAAACTACATCTCAGAACTTCAGTGATACACCTTTACCAACCTTCTCAGTTGATCTTCATATTATAGTCACTTAAATTTCATAGGCTGGTTTATTTATTTATCCACTGAGTCTCAAAAATGTTTGATTTTCAAGGATGTTATTAGACTCTTGGGAGTGATAGAAAATAAATGACAGACATCTTGTGTAAAAGTTTGGTTTATCTTGCTTACTAGTCTCTCTGCTCCTCTTTAATTAATTTTATACTGAACTGTTTTTTAAAGAGTGCTATCTTTTGTTAGTAGAATATTGATGTCACTTTCCCCCTTGTTTTCACATATAATATATGTCCTGTTGTTCCAACCATGGATCAACTGAGTGGACCATCTGTGGGCACCTTATGTCGATGTACCTAAATTAAAAGATCAAGTTATGAGACCTTAATTAATTCCTTGAAAGTAATGTGTGTAGTTTTCAGATTCAGTGTAATGGAACAAACTTCCTCTTGTTAATTGTAGAGTCATTATGAAAAGAAATCTACTTCTATACAGATTCTTTTCACAAATCAAAAGAAGCTGAGACTGTGTAACTACAGATTATAAAGCGTGCTTGGTTTTATGATCTTCATGCATATGTCTGAATTTATAAGTTAATTTGTCCACTGTCTGGAGCAAATAATTGTGGTTAGATCATACATATAAAATTTTAAATGCTTAATTAGTAATTAACTTTTTATTTTTAGAAGATTAATATATGTTTACTATGGGGAGAAATAGAAAATACTCAAAAGCAGAGGTTAACTTAAAAATACTGATTATCTAACCAATCAGAACCAAATTTAGCACAATTTTTTCCTAGCTATGAATGTGTGAGTATATTTATGAAAATGAGATTATAATATAATGGAGATAATATCTCATGGGGCTGCCAGTAGGATTAAATGGGCTCATGCAGCAGAGTGACTGGTACACCACAAGTACTCAATAATGTAGCTATTATAAGGTAGTATTTACAATTTTTAACCCTGCTTTTATCACTAAACTGCATATAATGAACATTTGTTGTGAGTGGATGTTCATTTACAATTCCTTTTTTTAAAGGATGTGACTATATTCAGTTTTATAAACAAACCAAGTTAATTTTCCTTTACTGGAATTATTTAAATTTTTATTATAATAAACAACAATGAGGCAAAATCCTTATTATTTGTTGAGCTTTAAAAAAAAATTCCTCAGTTATACCTTGTTTAGTTATTTTAGCATGACAGTATGCACCTCTGAGAAGTTGCAGTCTAATTTAAGATTTGACCATTTCTCCAAGAAAACAAATACTGCACATAAATTTGTTTACCCTCCCCCAACTTTATGCTATATTAGTCAAATATTTTATAGCTTACAGAATATTGTTATATTATATGCCAGTTGTAAATTTACCTCTCATCTTTAAATCTATCCTTCATTGCCCTGCTTGGTAATACTAGAAAGTGTGTTATTAACTCAGCTGTGTGCTACTCTTTGAGACCCATGGACTATATATAGTCCACCAGGCTCGTCTGTCCATGGAATTCTCCAGGCAAGAATCCTGGAGTGGGTTGCCATTTCCTCCTCCAGGGGAACTTCCCCCAGGGTTCAAACCTGCATCTCCTGCCTTGAGGCAGTTTCTTTACAATCTGAGCCACCAGGGGAGCCACTGGTGATACTGGAGATGGGCCCTGAAAACATTTCTCCTTTGCCAGTTGGCTCAATATTATGCTTTGTAGTAAATGGGCTGAAACACCCACTGCACCGCAGAGTAAGACACCGGGCTTGTCTTCCTGATTCTGCTATGCTATTCTTTTTGCTTTTGATGGCAGAGCTCTCAGCATATGGGATAAAGTCCAGTGATTTTCAAGCTTCATAGTTTCACTAGAAATCAAATGACTTCCTGCTAATCAATCACAGTCCACTGGGTATGGACCATCTGTTTCTCCATAACATCCAGGGAACTTCCTTACCTTCCAGTAGGCCATAGTATTTCCCTTTTCAGCAAGGTCTGAATCTCAGCTTGGTGGTGGTGGTTGGCTAGCAAGGGGTCTTCCAAGTGTATTTCTTCCTTTGGTAGTCTTTCTCAGCCTTTGGGGTAAAAGATTCTCCCACTTACTATTCCTATGTTGTTTAAAGGTCTCTTAACCTTTTTTAGTAATTAAACTATCTCTTACAAATTACTAATTCTTTATATTAATATGTATTAATTTATATTCAAATTATTTATGTTCAAATTGCTGAGTGTTTTATGTTTCCTGATAGAACTTGATCCACATTGTAATTTTAGATAGGTAATATTCATTTATTTTTACTTATATATTTATCATTTCCTGATCTTTTATTACAAGGTTTGAGCATCCAACTGAGGGCTTGTTTCTTCATTGTCTTGAAATCTGTTTAGAATTTTATAGAGTTCAAGTGTAAGGGGTACAAAGTCTTTTGTTGATTTGGCCTGAAAACTTCTTTATTTAACCATCATCTTAAAATCATATTTCCAGTGAATATATACTTCTAGATTAATAATGCCCCCTCCCCTTTTCTTTTTTTCTTTACTAGTCAAAGCAGCTTCCATTTATTTACAGTTTTGAAACACAGTTTTTCATGACTTAGCTTCCTAATACAAAGAGCAAAATGGCAATGAAAGATGAACTTCATCAGATACTAAAATTATATAATTTGATCAGGAGAAAAATTAGATACTGGTTAAGTGAATTGACATATGTTTTCCTTTTCGCCTTTGAAAAATTTTATTCAAAACCTGAAATAAAGTAGTTTATTTCAAATCACACAATCACATTTCTTCTCATCCATGGACCTCAGAACTTTTTCATCCTGGTTTTGAGGAGGAGCAACCAGTCTTGAGTTGATGGGACCAGCAAGATCCAGAAGGATCTTGTGACAGCACAGCCACGCTTTTAGGACCAAATTCCCACAGCAGAGAAGCAGGGAGTTCCTAGAGGGTACCTCTGCTGCTGCTGCTGCTAAGTCGCTTCAGTCGTGTCCGACTCTGCGACCCCATAGATGGCAGCCCATCAGGCTCCCCCATCCCTGGGATTCTCCAGGCAAGAACACTGGAGTGGGTTGCCATTTCCTTCTCCGATGCATGAAAGTGAAGTCGCTCAGTCCTGTCCGACTCTTCGCGACCCCATGGACTGCAGCCTACCAGGCTCCTCCATCCATGGGATTTTCCAGACAAGAGTACTGGAGTGGGGTGCCATTGCCTTCTCCGTCCCCTTTTCATACTTTACATATTTTAGTCCATAGTCTTCTAGCTGCCTAGTTTTGGTTGATATTCAGCCTTTAGGATGTGGCTTCAGTGAAAGTACTATGTTTTGCTTCTGCCTGCTGGCTATTTTATCTTTTACATTTTATTGTTATCAATTGACTATGAGTAGTTTTCTTTGAAATTATCTCGTGGAATTCAATGAGATTCTTGAGTCCATGGATTGATTCATTAGATTATTCTTTTTTTTTTTTTCCTGTGCCATTATCCTTTTCTTGTTTTAGGAATCTGAAATTTGTCTGACCTTCAGGTTTAGTTTCACCTACTCTTTTATTTTCATTCATTTTTCTCTTTGTTCTTCAGTTTGGATGTTTTTTGTTGAGTTCTTTGATCCTGTTTCCTGGTATATACAGTCTGTTGTTAAACCCATCTCATGAGATCACCACTAAAGTGTGAAGAAGGTATTTTTTATTGTTGAGCCTGCATCTTCACGTGGTATACAGTTCAATGACTGTTGACATATTGTGTACACCTTGGTACAACAGCAAACAAGAGATAGCCTAATTTTTGTCATCTCAGAAATCTCCTTCACATCCACTTTCAGTCATTTCATCTACTTCATAAATAAGAATCATTATTTCAGAAACCATAGATTAATTATCTCTGTTTATGAGTTTCACATAAGTGGAATACAGTATGTATTCTGGGGCTCCCTGTTTCCATTCAACATGACTTTGAGATTTACTCATGTGATTATACTACTACTACAAGGCAGTATTTCTTTGTATGAATATATCACAGTTTGATTATGCATTATCTTACAGATGGATATTTGGGTTGTTGTCATTTTGTGGATAGCATGAATAAAACTGCTACTCAAATACTCTTGTGTAAGTTTTTCTTCTTGCATATACATCATCTTGGAAAAATACCTAGGAAGAGGAAAAACTGAGTCATATGCTAAGTTTGTATTTAGATTTATAGGAAAATTCCCGTTTTCTTAAGTGGTTGAAATATTTTATACCTCCACAGCAGTTAATAAGAGTTTCAGTGGCTCCACATCGTCACCAGCATTTGCTGTTGCCAGTCATTTTCTTTTTTTAACCACTCTAGGGTATGTGTAGTGGAAACGCACTGTCATTTTAATTTATATATCTCTGATTGCTACAATGTTAAACACTTTGCTTATGCTTATTAGCTAGTAATTTATCTTTTAGCAACAGCAAGGAATTTTACCCATTTTTATTGGGTTATTTTTTGTTGCTTATCATGAATAAATATTTATTTACATGGTCTAAATATAAGTTTTCTCTGTATATATAGTACATATATATATATATATATTATAAATATTTCCTCCAAGTGTGTTCACAGGGAATTTTTAATTTTAATAAAGTTCAATTTATCTTTATTTTTCCTTTTATTGAGTCTCTAACTCTCCCAAGTAGTCTCCTAAAAATAAGTTTTACATTTTTGCTTTTATATTTGTGTCTATGACCTATTTAGAATTAAGGTTTTTGTATGGTATGAGATATGGATCAAAAGTTTTGTTTTCCTATATATTTAGTTTTTCAAGGATCTTTTTTTTAAGTTTAATTTATTTCCCTCTTTTTATTGCCTTAACCCTTTGATGGAAATCAATAAACATTCTGGACTCTATTCTGTTTCATTTACTCTTAACAGTACTGAGCCTTCCAAATATGACTATATATTTACTCTTTAGATTTTCTTAGGTTTTAACTTACCTGAAAAATATTCCAAGACTCCTGGATCTTTCCCTCTTAGATGATCTCCATCTGTGCCTCTCATTTGTGGGAATATATTTATTCCACTTACTGAATTATGCAAGTAAGTTATACTTAATCATTTTACTTTCATACCTTTTGTTCCTAGGAGAAAGGAGCTGGCCCCCAAAATGCATCATTTATATAATTACTGGGAATAAATTATTTCATTAAGATGATTTTAAAGTTAGACAACTTTAGTTTCTATAATCTTGGCACAAACAAAAATGAAGTTAATTTTTTGATAACGATACCAATTCATCTATAATGCTGCTTTAGGAAGAATTAAATCTATATTATTTAAGCACTTAGAGCCAGGCATTACTCTTCAGGCTGAAAACATAAAGATAAGTACAATATGAATTGTAACCTCACAAACATGGGGCTGATAGGATTATTAACTTTGTTTAAACAAAGTACTCAATGTTCTAAGTATTATTAAGTTGCAAGAGTATTACTTTATGTAAATTTTGCTTCCATTTTTCATTCATTTCTTTGAACCTTATAACTCAGTTGTAACTATTATTATGGAGTATATGTGTGTATGTGTGTGGATTTATACTAATAATTTATTAAATGATGCCTGTCACCTGTTTTATAGGATTTTTAAGACATGCAACTTAACTCTTCCACCTCTATCTTCATTCTTTGATTACCACTCTCCTATTCAAATCCTTGTGAATAAGATTCATATTATGTCTCATTTCACTGACTAGCTCTTCAGTTTAATAGGTAATACTTATCTATTTGAACTATTTATTGAGTTGTCTGTTTTAACTGTGATATTTTCACACCCATAAAAACTTATTATGTTTGTTTTGTTTTACTATTTTTTGTTGCTATTTCATGTTTACAGTATCTACCTTTGCTATTTGACCACACTTAAATGCTTGTCGAGTCGACTTCCTTCTGTAGGAGTTTGTTATCTTTCTCTTATATTTGTGGAGCTTGCAAGATGTCTTTTTTGCATTTCTTGTAAGTGTATATTGCCTTGGTGTATTAATCACCTTAACTGGGTTCCTGACCTTTGTTTCCCTTGGTGACTTTAGGGTGTAGGGGGCATGTCAAGGAACTATCATGGGAAAATTTGTACATTTACCCAGACTCTGGCATCTGGTCCCATCACTTCATGGTAAATAGATGGGGAAACAGTGGAAACAGTGGCTGATATTATTTTGGGGAGCTCCAAAATCACTGCAGATGGTGATAGCAGCCATGAAATTAAAAGACGCGTACTCCTTGGAAGGAAAGTTATGACCAACCTAGACAGTATATTAAAAAGCAGAGACATTACTTTGCCAACAAAGATCCATTTAATCAAGGCTATGGTTTTTCCAATAGTCATGTATGGAAGTGAGAGTTGGACTGTAAAGAAAGTTGAGTGCTGAAGAATTGATGCTTTTGAACTGTGGTGTCGGAGAAGACTCTTGAGAGTCCCTTGGACTGCAAGGAGATCCAACTAGTCCATCCTAAAGCAGATCAGTCCGGGGTGTTCATTGGAAGGACTGATGTTGAAGCTGAAACTCCAATATTTTGCCTACCTGATGCAAAAAGCTGACTCATTTGAAAAGACCCTGATGTTGGGAAAGATTGAAGGCAGAAGGAGAAGGGGATGACAGAGGATGAGATGGCTGGATGGCATCACTAACTCAATGGACATGAGTTTGGGTAAACTCTGGGAGCTGGTGACGGACAGGGAGGTCTGGCATGCTGCGGTTCATGGGGTTGTAAAGAGTTGGACACGATTGAGCGACTGAACTGAACTGAACTGTTATTTTTAAAAAAGATATCCTCCCCTTCCTCTCTCTCCTAGCCAGCACTGTACCTGTTTTCTTTCCCTTTTTAAAAAAACAAACAAACAAAAAAAAACCCCAATACTATCTATCAATCTAGAAGCAGGCAGAGGATGAGATGTTTGGATGGTATCACTGACTCAATGGGCATGAGTTTGAGCAAACGTAGGGAGTTGGTGATGCACAGAGAAGACCAGCGTGCTGTGATTCACGGGGTTGCAAAGAGTTGGACAAGACTTAGTGACTGAACGGCAACAGTGCTGTTTCCACTCCAGGTTCTTCTGCTTTTTGTTCTCTTTACCTCTACCTGCACCTCTCTGTCACTCCCCTACCCACACACTGCAGTGATGATCTTCTTTTGCCCCCGACTGATCCACCAACTTCTCTATGATTTTGACTGGATGAGAGATTCAGCAGCCTCATTTTCTGGAACATCTTCAGGATTGGATTACATAGAAGGAGCCAGAAGACCATATTATTTTACTGTATTTTCAGGAGCTAGAACTTGGAATAGTCCCTCAATAGATAAATATGCATGTATACGTACTAATTTGCTTCAGTTGTGTCTGAGTCTGCAACTCCATGGACTGTAGCCCACCAGGCTCCTCTGTCCAAGGGATTCTCTGGGCAAGAATGCTGGAGTTGGTTGCCATCCCCTCCTCATTGGATAAATATAGAGAAATATAAATTAACTCCTTAAATTATTTTTACCACTGTAGGATCTCAGAAGTTAAATAGCATTCTAAAGTTAAATGAAAAACCTTTTTGTCAGAGTTCTTTGAGGACAAATAATAAAACATACCCTTTCACTTGTAATTCCCTATATCAAGCTATAGCTCAGAATATGGGGTCTATAAATGTTATGTCGTCTGTGAACCAATTTCTGTATAATTTGTTATTAAATTTCAAAGATCTTATGATCAAATTAGTTGGAATAGCTAAGAAAAGCCTAACAAAAATAATATGCTTTTTTCAGCTATTTTCAGAATAGCTCAAGTCATTGAAAATTTGTTAATATACAGTCACCCCATAACACTATACATTCCTCACTGATAAATACAGCATACATCTGAGACTTCAATATGTACCATACTTACAATATTGATGCTTTCATGCTTTTAAATACTGGGTTTTGTATTTATTAATCTGATATGATTCTATAAGTCTTTGAAACTTAATACCAAACAAATAAGTAAGAAATAAGAGATGTGAGGATTCTTATAAACTTGTTCAACAGTTTTAAAAAGAAATACAATCTGATAGTGATTTTGTCTTCTCCCGTCCTATACAGTTAGAAGGATGGGGCTGATTTGATGAGAGGAGATGGCACTCACCCATCCATTTAAAATCAGTGCTATATTTCCAAGGGCTAGAAGAGTTACAGTTGCACTGTTCATTACTTTGGAAGTGTCACATTTCCTAGTATGACAAGATGTATTATGGATGGGGTGTTTTACAGATGTGGAGAAATCTCTTTCCAAGTTTTTTATTTGATTTTCTCCTCTTCTGTCTCTTTGTACTTTAGCGGCCAACCTTGGGATAATGGGATTACTTTATGCCTTCCACATCAGGCTCTGGATGAGTGCACAGAGGCCAGTGGCAAGAGAAATAAGATGGCTGTAAAAATGCAAACACTGGAAGTTAAAAAAGGTGCACCCAATAACTTGCCCTTAAATTTAAAGGGAACTAAATGAAGAACTTCTGGACAATTTATCTTGCTGTTTACTGATAACAAGTCACTTTGTTTTTATGTGCTCAGTCTAGTATTCCATAATTTATTTGAAAGAAGATGAGAAATAATGTAGATAAATGATGAAGTGTCAGGGTCTGACGCTCTTAAATGAAGCTATTATGGTCAAAGAGAAAACGTAAAACCTGCGGCTCATTATGAGAGTGTTCTACTTGTCAGTTAAGTGAAAAGGCCTGGAATGATTTCCAGTTTATTTGTCACTGCAGTTATTAAAGCTGTCTTTTTGGTGCCATGAAAATGAATTGAAGACTTTATTCGAAGTAAATTCGTACTAAAGCTTTCAGATGTATCTTATGTGAGCTCAGTGAGGCAGGGAAGCAGCTTAAAGGCTGAAATATTATGAGGAGACAGCAACCAAAGCCTTTGAAACACCAGAATATTTAAGTGCCAATAAATAAAGTGTTTTCTTGACTAGGGAAGAAACTTTTTGACTGACATCTTTGATAAGATTGGTAACAGTTGCTAATTGTTGGCAGATATTTTATTCCAATAAGGAATAAATTGTCTACATATTTTAGTAGCAGTTATACCAGAGTATCTTTCCTGAGATTGATTTCTAAGAAAAGTGAAAAGATGTATCATTTAAAATAAGATATAAACACATAATGAGAATTAACAGAATAGATACATATCAGAAACAGAAAAGGCTTAGTTCCTTCTGAATAAAATAACTACCAGGGCTGTAAAAACAAGCTTTTATAAAGTTTAGGAAGAGAGACATTCAGAAAACCTAAATTGCATAATCTGTTTCCTAATTGATTTATTGGATTGCAAAGGCTACATCTTACTGCAAGGAATGAATATATTACTGACATTTTTATCTCACATGTCTGTTCTTAAAATACTTCCTTGCTGGGGTATGAGAATAACTTACATTTTAGCTTATGTTAGAAGGAGATCAAATCAGATAGACTGTGATATGGTTGAGATGAATTACTCTTTTGGAAACACTAAAAAATTAACTTTTTTTGTGTATCCTTATTTCATGATCAAGAAGGAGGCCTTTGAGGTTTCCCTAAATTAGTCTGGTGGTTAAAAATAGTTTTTTATATAGTTTAGCTGTGATTTTTCATAGTTTAAAAATAGCAATTAATAGGTGTAAAGGAAAATTAAAAGACTCTTTCTCTACATTGGTTTCAACCCCATCACACAAAATAAGTAGAATCACTAAGCTAAATGTTTTACTTCAAGTCTGAGAAATCTTCCAGTCATGTTTTTGACTCTTTATTGTCGATATTGTAAATGTTTTGACACACCTTCAGCATCAGTTTAAAAACAAAATGGTTTCTGCATCCCCCTCAGAGGTAATCTTTCAGTGTTTCCTTCAGATTTTATAGCCATTTTTAGTCGTTTTTGTCAAAGTAAAAGCTCTACCAGGCTCTTCATTATATGCCTTATTATCAGGTATTTAAATGTACAACAAACAATTACTTTGAAACAAAACTCAGTGTTATAGGGATATTTTAAATACTTGTTACTTTTATATGCTAATAAGTTTAAGAAGTCCCAGTGATTTAAAAATAAATGTTTTACAAAATCATAGTTGTGATGTGACAATAGAAAAACCTACATCATAATAATAACTCCTTTAAGGTACAGAGTTTAGACTGATTCAAACTAATTCAGTCTAAGATTGTATCTATACTCCCAATAAAACTTGAAAAAAATGATAGAATTCTGTTGGATGAGCAGTTATTTGGGGGAAATTTTTGATAATTCATTTATTAATGCTCGTGCTTATATATCTGCTTTTTGTTTGTAGATACATTCCTTAAGGTCCTTTTAATTTTGAGCATACTCAAGATTTTATTTCAAGTTTGTCAGTTAATTGACTTTGGGTGGTCAATCAAATATATTTTACCCCATTTTACTTATTTAATACAGATGCCAAACACTAGTTTAATTGCAAATATAATCTCTTTATTGACAACATGGAATATAGAAAATAGAATAATAAAATTATATATATGCATCTATATATATATGAAATTACATGCAATTAAAGGATGGCATAGGGACTCAGAAGCATATAATTCTGCCTAGATCCATAGTTAAGGAAGACTTCACAGTGGAAAAGATCCCCAACCTTGAATATTGAAGAGACAGAGAAATGGTTCAGTACAACTAGGTCAGAAATATTCTACATTCATGGTTATATGACCTCCAACAATGCAACTAGCTAATTCCTTTGTTGCCGTGGTACTAGGCTAAATTTTTTTGACTAAAATCCACTGTGCAATATGCAGATTTCTTCCCTGCAATATACCTAGAGTTAATGTGGGACTCTAGCCATTCCATAGGGAGTAACATAATCCATTAGGTTAGCCACTGGGGACTAAAGCTGATTTCCTTTACTATAAATTTCCATGGATCAAAATCATACTCATTCTCATACTTCGTTTCTGTAAGTGTATATATACAATGTCCACGTAGAGAATTAATCTTGTATTTTTAAATATTAACAATGGAAAACAATGAAGAAATTCAGGAATATGCACAATTTTTTCATGTATAACTTTACAATCAAAAAATTAGAAATGAAAGAAAAGACTATTTTAAATGCTCCAGTTGCTTTTCTAGAATTTACAATGCTCCATTTTTCTCTAAAACATGGGAAATAATTTTAAAATTAAGCTATAAATTATTTGGGATTATAGTTCATATTGGGGCTTCCCAGGTGGCTCACTGGTAAAGAATCTACCTGCCAATTCAGGAGACATTGGCTTGATGCCTGATTTGGGAAGATCCTCTGGAGAAGGAAATGGCAACCCACTCCAGTATTCTTGCCTGGAAAATTCCATGGACAGAGGAGCCTGGTGGGCTACAGTCCATGGGGTTACAAAGAGTCACACATGACTGAACACACACACACATAATTCTTATTAAGGATTCAGTTTACAGATTAGACTGTTTATTAAATATGCCAGTGTAAGATATTTAATAAATGAATACATATTTATTGGTTATGTTTAAGTATTATTTTCAGGAAGATAAATTTATGCCCCTGAGGCAAATATCAAATGAACATTTGTCAAAGATTCTGTTTAACTCTTTAATGAATGAATGAACTGGTCAACTTTAATCAGTTCAAATGACATTTTATGAGGTGTAGGTACAGAGTTAATTTTAAAAAGAAATATTAGGGTAAGATTCTTGGGTTAGATATAAAACTGGGTAGTATCTTACATGGCAATAAATTATAACTTTTGGGGGTTATTTCTTTCACTGGACAGAAATTACTCACATTTCTACCTGACAAAAATCTATGAGTTAACCTCTGTTTGTACAGAGTTTTAAAACTGACAAATACCAAACCAGCAAAAAAGAATACCTAGGAATCTTTTGTCTTTTTCTGAATTTCTGGTAATTTTTCTGATATTTATATGTTTGCTTTGTGGTCTTTTCCTTCAAAGGTATTGCTCTAAAAGAAAGTTATGATACCCATATGTCAGTGTGGCTTGGTTGGATTTGTGAGGCATTTCTATAGTGCACCAAAGTAGACAGTGTTCTTGACTTTCTTAAAATTATTGGTTTGATGAATGTCTTATTTGGAATTTAATTTTTTTCTAATATATTCTCTAAAAATGCCCTGATAAATGTAGTTACAGTAATTCCATTAAAAGGGAAGTTAAATCTTAGCAATACTTATCTTAAATAGATAGATGAATAAGTAATAATAATAAGATATTACATAAAAAGTGTCCTACAGTTACTGAATACTTGTTGTGGATTGGACTGTGTCCCTACAAAATTCAGTTGTTAAAACCTCAACTCCCAATATGACTATATTTTGAGATACGGTCTTTAATGAGATAATTAAGGCTGAATGAAAGCGTAAATGTGAGGCCCTTTTCTGATAGGCTGGCCTTACTCTGATAGGCTGGTGTCTTTTTAAAGAGGAAGAGACATCAAGGATGTGTGTGCATAGAGGAAAGATCCTGTGTGGACACCGTGAGAAGGCCATTGAAGCCAAGGAGAGAGGTTTGAAAAGAAAACCAACCATGCCAGCACCTTGATCTTCAATTCTCAGCCTCCACAGTTGTGAGAAAGTAAATTAGTGTTGTTTAAACCATCCATGGAGAAGGTGATGGCACTCCACTCCAGTACTCTTGCCTGGACAATCCCATGGATGGAGGAGCCCTGTAGGCTGCAGTCCATGGGGTCGCAGAGTCGGACACGGCTGAGCGACTTCACTTTCACTTTTCACTTTCATACATTGGAGAAGGAAATGGCAACCCACTCCAGTACTCTTGCCTGGAGAATCCCAGGGATGGGGGAGCCTGGTGGGCTGCCATCTATGGGGTCGCACAGAGTCGGACACTACTGAAGCGACTTAGCAGCAGCAGCAGCAAACCATCCATTCTGCAATGTTTCGTTGTAGCAGCCTAGCAGACTAGTATAATACTATTTGTTTACTAGAATATCTGTGCTATTAAACATAGCTTGTTTTCTATGAGATATAAAGCTGGTATCTTACAATTCATATAAATTCAAATCTGATTTATATAAATGGTCATCATCAGTTCATCCCTGGAAGTGCAGATAGACTAGAGGGAATTGAAAATCAAACCAAATAAAGCTACATAATAATATATTACCAAAATATTACCATAAATATTTAAAACCTCTTTAAATATCTTTAAAACCTCTTAGCTTATTCCTTTGCCATTACAAGAATGTCTCTTTTATTTTTTAAAAACCAGTTCATAGTTTTTTCTCACTTCTCAATATGCATTTTTTTCCATTCCTTGAGCCGAAGCAAGGATAAATTTATTGTTTATTTCAATTACTTCTCAGAAAGAATACCACTAGTTTCAAAGAGTCTGACTTCATTGGACAGCTTATCATGCTCCTTAATCCCAGCTTGCATTGCTTCTGGCTAGTTCTGCTCACAGGAAGGTGTAGAATAAAAGGGACAATTTGAATCACAGTCTTATCTTGCTAAGGCTTTGTTCAGGGATATCTGTTTATATTTCTACAAGAAGCTTAGAAATAGACTAAATGTGACAAACATGCAACCATCTCCGGACTTAAATACTGTTGAGAAAGCCAGACCCTGGCTTTTGGTCAGTGATATATTATTTTTCCTTGAAAGATGGTGGACCAATGGGAAAAAGAGGGGAAAAAAAGAATCAGTAAATATGAACAAAAAGTCGTTCTTTTTACCCTATTAGTACTTTCGGAAAAAAAACTGTATTAAAAATATCTGATTGAATGTTACATAGTAATTGAAAGTCCTATTACTTCCCCTCATTTTTGCTTTCCTTACCTTTGTTCTTCTTTATTTCCCCTTTTAATTGTCCATGTACTGCATTTTTTAAAAAATATAAGATTGCTTAGCTTCCTCTCATTCGTTAACAATCTGTGATTTCAAACTTCTGAGAGCTTTCCAAATGATAAAAATATAAAGCCTATTGGAATCTCTTATGGAAGCAGTTCAGTGTAAAGTCTCTTTTGTAGCCTGGAAAAGAAAAGTCAGCCACCACTATAGTTAATGCATGTTAAATGAAATAAAACATGGGTGGATGCTTATTCACTTGATTTGTTTCTTTGAGTCCCACCTTCACTTCTAAATCATCAAGAGCAAACAGTATGTAAATGAAATTATTTATCCTAGTATAAGGAGTAGCAAGCTACTGTGTGTAGCTTGGTATGTTTGTCTTTTCTTTCAAATGGATAAATTCAACTTTCACTCTTAATTATACTGATCTTAGAATATACAGTTAGAATATACAGTATCCGTGGTCCCATATGTTGGGTGCATATAATGACTGCACGCGCACTCACCCGTGTGTGTGTGTGTGTGTGTGTGTGTGTGTGTGTGTTCAGTCGCTAAGTTGTATCTGGTTCTTTGTGACTCATGAACTGTAGCCCACTATGCTCCTCTGTCTATGGAACTGTCCAGGCAAGAATACTGGAGTGGGTTGCCATTTCCTTCTCCAGGGGATCTTCCCGACCCAAGGTTCGAACCTGTGTCTCCTGCATTGGCAGGCAGATTCTTTACCACTGAACTACCTAGGAAGCCCTATACTGAGCTTAAAGGAATTAAAATGACTTATAAGATCACCCAACAACCATTGGAGGAGTCCTGCTCCCAGAACAATGACTTTTCCATTTTGCCACATGATTGTAGAAACCTATATTTGATCTCAAGTATATTTCTCTGAATAAGGGTAATCAGTGTTCAGACATGTGGTGAGCTTTTAGGTGGCTGCTGTTACTCTGGTAGGCTGTTATTTGGGATTATGAATAAGAAATGCAATCTCCAGAGGAATTTTATTCTAATGTTCTTTGAAAGAATGAAAGTTTTTCTTTGAAAGGAGTTAGGATGACAAAAACCTAAGATTATTGGAAACCTGGTAACAGATAGTTCCTTGGCAAGATTAGTGTGAGTTATTACCAGCAAGTGGTAAACAGGATTCATTCATTTTCCTTTTGTAAATTGAACTTAAAAGGAACAGTTGCCAAAGGCATGTGTTTTTGGAAAATTTTAAAGCTTCTTATTTTAAATCACTAGACTATTTTCTAAGAAACTAGTAGGCATTAAAATGCCCCTTCTTCACATAATATCAGAATTCTTAATATGCTATACAATTTGTACTTAACCATGTCAAACATTTTCTTCCATGCAGTGATAGCCTTGTGTGTGTTTGTGTGTGTGTGTGAATCACTCAGTCGTGTCCGACTCTTTGCGACCCCACAGACTGTAGCCCTTCAGGCTTCTCTGGCCGTGGGATTCTCCAGGCAAGAATCCTGGAATGGGTTGCCTGTCCCTTCTCCAGAGGATCTTCCTGAACTAGGGATCGAACCCTAGTTTCCTGCATTTCAGGCAGATTCTTTACCATTTGAGCTATAGGGAAGCCAACTGCGATAGCCTTAGTGATTATCTTTTTATTTATAAATACCAATGTTAGTAACTTGATTTAAGAAACTAAAACAATAAGGATTCAAGAAATTGACTCATAAATAAACAGCTTCTACTCTTTCCAGCCTTTTTATGAGTAAAGAACTTCCTTCCATGTAGGTTCTATGTGTTTTTCACATAAAGAAATGATCTCTCTCATGACAGATGCTCTCCGTCAAAAAGTACCTTCATTGCCTCAATCACAAAGGTAGCATTTGACTTCCTAATGGTTACAATATTTTTTTCCTGTTCACTAATGGGACAATGGAGTCTTTATTTTTTAGGATATCATTTATAGGGCTATATATGGTAAATCTTATGGGACATTGACCTTGCTTAATCCAAGTACATTTCACAATATACCATAGGAAATGCAATAAAGAATTTAGGGATCATAAAATTACATCCTAGAGATAGCATTATCTTGATGTTGGCTTGAGAATTCTAGCAAGAAAAATGAAACTTTCATACCTACCCTGAGGTAAAGGTGGGCAAAATAGTGAATCAAGTGTTACTAGGATTCTTGAAATGAATTTTAGTTTTTAGTCAGCGGAATATTTTAATTAAATGCATGTAATAAAACTTGATGCAACTTGTATTCAAAAATGCCACATTTTATTGACATGATTTTGGTCCTAGGATATTTATACAGAGCAAAGTGGGCATTTTTATTCATTTAAGAAGAGAAATTTGATAGGAAATGATTATTTTTGCTCTTAGAATTGGTTGTGAGGATCATGTTTCTTATTTTGAAGCCAAGATTTTAACTTGGAGAGTCCTTTTATGTTGCTGACTCCTGGGAATATAGTGCTGCGTGTATTAGTTACTTTTTTTAGAATTGTAAGTAACTGAAACTATAAGTGAAAACAACGGAAAAGCAACTTCAGCTAGCGTGTAGATCCAAGAAGTAGATAAAGAACAAAGAAGCCAGATCCAGGAGTATAAATCAGAAGCTTTCATGGGAATTCTGTTTAAAATACAATATTTAATTTGACTCAGTTTTAAAGGTGTTTAGAAACTGCCCTCTCAGTTACAAATGTCCAGTTTCAATGACAGAGAACATGAGTGTGGTTCCTTGTACAGGAATGAAACACAACTTCCCGTCTTCTGTATTTTCCTGAGATGACAGGCTTTCTCCTGCTGCCTGCAAGGAGAGGGACTCAGATCATGAGCAGGAAAGGAAAAAGACAAAGGAAAAGAGGGAACCCAATAGCTTTGTGGTTTAGTGTCCAACCTTCTTGCTCTTTATCTATGTACCTTTGGGCTTTCAAGTGGGGTAAAGCTCTGTATGTGTGTTTTATTTTATTTATGAAACTGTAATATGAAAACTGAATTCAGGAAAACTGTTTTACCTCTAAGGTTTTTGAGAGAAAAGTATCCCTAATTTTACTTATGATTTTTTTTGTCGTGGGGTATTAAAAGTAAAATGGAAATTGGATACTAATGATAGGAATTTGATCATTTAAAAATACTGACCTTAATTTTTTTAATTATATTTATTCTGTTGTAGAGATATTTTCTCTTAGCTTTTGTCACTCTGCCCAAAGGAAATAATGTATCTATATGGCACTTGCTTTCTTTGTATATTTGTGGGTATTTTTCTGTGTCATAGATATCTCTTCAAATTGGGTTGTTATTGCATGTGATGCATGCTATGTCCTGAAATATTTATTACTTAAGTTAGTAATAGAAATAAGTAGCATTTTTCCAGGTAATATCATGTTTCAACAAGCATCAATAATTCTAAACTAATAAAACAGTAACTTATGTTATCAAGCACTGTGCAAAGCTTGTCTGTGAAGTAACGGAGCCTATGCGTTATAGTTCTGAAATTACATATATGTGTAGAAACTTATTACCAGTTGAAGAAAATATTGTGTGTTCTGTGATGAGATGCTTGAACTATTCTAACAAGTACTTTAATAGGCTCAAATCAACTATGAGTATTAAGGATAGGACTGCATCTTAACTTTACACAAAATGATAAATTTATGAAGTCCTTTAAAAATATACATTTGATTCTGAAATTAGAAAACAGCACACATATAACAATCTTAAGTGTACTACCAAAAGACTTACAAAAACTATTTTTTTTTGTAGAACAAATCCTATTACATTTCCAAATAAGTATTTAAAACCATGTTTACATTTTGTGAAAGTTTTGGCATAAGACAGGAATCCTTATGGGTAATAAAGGTCTCTGGAGAGGGCATATTTCTATTAATATGTCTAAACCAGTAGAAATATTGGAAATAGCCAACAGTGAGCAGCATAAATTGGCACCATGTGGTCGCATTCTAGAGTCATTGCATAGATTTCATCAATTAAGTAGACAAATATTTTGACATGTTGCCTTCTCCATTCTAACAAATAACAAAAAGCTTTTATTCTGCTGTCAGCTACTCATTTAAAGAATTTACAAAAATATATTCGTATAACTGAATAAACTATTTTTATAGTTATAAACCCCTGTGCTGGGGAAAAAATACTTGAAATGTTTTTATTCTGATTTAGAGAAAGCAAATAACTGAGTTTCACTTTATCCCCCAAACACCATCCTCTAATTCTGTACTTGAAGGTGTTTCATCAGGTTTCATCAGCCTTGTCATTAAGACAGTCTCTATAAAGTCAAATCTATACTCCCTTTATGGCAAAGAGTGACCGAGTACTTAAACTATTACATTAAGGCATGACCTTTCATCCCCCTGAGTAAATTGCTTGTGTTCTTTATCATTCTTCAAAAGAAACACAAGCCCTGAGCACAACTCTAAGCGAGGCAAGGTTTACCCCAGGGTTCTCAGGCTTCTGATTCTTCATTCTTGTTCTCCACTTCTGGACACTTTTTTCTGCCTGTGATTACATCAGTGTCCTTTTGTAAACTGTTATCAAGGAAGAGTAGAAATGTTTTTCCAAGGACAGTAAATGACTGTCAGCAATTTCAAGCACTATTTTCTGGCAGTGTTTACATATCCACTATAATAGAAACCAAAGTCTTGACTTTAAACTTGGGTTTTAACACCTTTGAGACTGTAGGTATAATAATGCAATCAGGCATTTCTTGAGGAAAAAAAAAATACAATTTAATGCAAATTCCATTTTTATATTTTTTGAGTAGAAAAGAGTAAATTTCTCCATTTAGGTGTCTAGCAGTGTAGCATACATTAGCAATATTTGTGAACTTCTATCTTGAAAATGATATTCTATTTTTATTGCCAACTATTGAACTAGAAAAATTTAAATCAATAGAAAAAACTGAAGGCCCAGTGTTTGACTAAGCATTGAGTTTTCCCTTCTTAGTCACTTTACATCAAGAATGATTTCAGCATATTTACTAGTATGTCAACAGCAAGATTTTCCTAAGATGTACTATGTAAAATTAATACTGCAATCAGTAAAAACTGTTCTACAGGGAACTCAGTCCTAAAAGTTATACATGAATTAAAGATAAAATCTGTGATATTTTACTATGTTTTCCCCCCAGGTAATTCAGATTACCTAACTAAACTTAAATATAGATATGAAAGTTAGGGTATTTGCAAAGTACTAAGCTGACAAATACAGGAGGCTGGCCATTATTTCTGTTTGAAAGTTAGAGATTTGAGCTATTCATTTTGTCATCTGACAGTCATCACTACAGTTTCTTGAATTCCCTTCTAAACTAGCTTTTCGTACAGCTTTCCTCATTCATGGGTTTTTAAAACTTCAGCTGCAAAAAACATGCATCCATCCCATTAATTCTAATTATCATGGTTCATCTTCTCAGCAGTAGTTTTGCAGAACTAAATTTTAATGTTTCTCAGGTCACAGATCCTCATTTCTACTTATTGTCTGTGTTCATGTTTGTGGAATTGTTTATTATATAAGGTAGACATAAAACATATTTATAGCCTCTTTTGGTACTTTCTAATAATCTACTCACCTGAGAAGTTAGATATGAAGAATATTTTTAAATACTTAAATATCTAGTTAGTAAATTTTCAAGAAATAACTGGATTAAATAGACTTTAAGTGTAGGATACACAATTAAATTACCTAAGAAATGATAGAGATCTATTTTTTTGTTGTTGTTTAGGTGAAGTTACCACTATCTTAAAGGAATAAAAATAAAAATAATACTTGTAAAATTTGCAATTCTTTTCCTTGGAAGTGGCCCAAAGTATATTTAATTTTAAGTTTTACATTTCATTCTAATTTTTTTTTGACATTTTTAATCACCGGAACTAAGGAATTTTCATCTACAGTTACATACAAGTGTTTTTATATTGCTACAATGTCAAACAAAAGCTCACAGAAAAATAAGACTTTCTTTACTTTGTATAGAATTAGTTAGAAAGGGTCCAAGAAATCTTTCATGGTGTTTCCTTAATGTTAAGGAATATTGACAGCTATACATTAACATGTTTTAAATACAAGTGTATATGCTCACATGAAAATATATTTATATTTTTTTAAAATGGGTCATTGTGTTTCCTACTTATTATTTATGAAAGACAATTATTTATCTCAGACTATAACTTTGAAAAGGAAATACAATTCATTTAGCTGCCTGTCCCAGACTATATAGATCTTAAAAGTGAGTCTACTTGCAGTAGGACTAATGAACTGTCTACTGCAAAATGTTTCTAAAATCCCAGTTAGTGGCATCTATGTGGGTAATAAATGATTGTATGCACACAGATTAAAATCATCATGAATGTCTAAAACTGCAAAATGGTTGTTTTTCGGATTTTGCTCCATAATGAACTTTACATTTTTCCAAATATGAATTCTATAAACCTAACAATTATGAAAAAATTTAAGAATTAAATCAAATATTTGAAATATTTGAAATTCTTTATAGAAAATCTTATTTTAACATTTTTTTGTTGTTGGTCTCAGTCATCTTGATAGTAGGACTTCCCTGAGGGCTCAAACGGTAAAGCATCTTGCTTACAATGCAGGAGACACGGGTTCGATCCCTGGGTCGGGAAGATCCTCTGGAGAAGGAAATGGCAACCCACTCCAGTACTCTTGCCTGGAAAATACCATGGACGGAGAAGCCTGGTAGGCTACAGTCCGTGGGCTCGCAAAGATTCGGACACGACTGAGTGACTTTACTTTCACTTTCACTTTCATCTTGATAGTAAATTGTTTTGGAGTGAATAAATAGTGCCAAATCGACTTCCATGTAGAAATTAGTTCAGTGACTATTTAGATGATTTACAGTTTTAAAACACAATCAGAAAAAAACTCACAGTTTTAAACAAGTCTTTTCTCATAGTTGAAAATCTAAAAGCTACAACAAAGTAGAAATATTGTATAATTCATGTTCCATATCACTTTTGCAGAATAACTTCAGTTAATATTATTCCTCTTATTTTACCTTTGTTCTACATATTTTTAAAAATAGCACCATGTTATAAATAGCAAAATATTCTATAACATGGAAAATGAGCTTGCTATTATTAAAATTACTGCTAGTATGATTTTAATAAATTTATGGTTTTAATGCTCATATATAATAAGTTGTATTCTTTTCTTTTAATTATAGAAATATCATAAAAGTCATGTTCTATATCACTTTTGCAGAGTGACTGCAGTTAATATTATCCTCTTATTTCACCTTTCTTCTGCATATTTTTTAAAATATCACCATGTTCAGTTCAGTATCACCATGTTATAAGTAGTAAAATATTCTATAACATGAAAAATGGGCTTGCTATTATTAAAATTATTGTTAATATAATTTTAATGAATTTATGGTTTTAATACTCATTAATAATAAGTTGTATTCTTTTCTTTTAATTATAAATAATAAAGCAGTGGACATCTTTAGTCATCAACCCTTCCTTTATTTCTGTTGAATTCTTTAGGCCTGGTTTTCAAAAGTGGGATTATTTTGGTGTGAATATTTTGAACTTTTACAGGCTTCATTACTTTCCAAAACAATTATACCCAAGATGTGAACAAAAATTTATATTACCACATCTCTAAGACTATTAGGTATTATCATCAAAACAATAACAAAATCTTTAATATTATAGGTTAAAATTAAAAGCAACATGTTCCTATTTGCTTGTTTTTGTTTAGTCGCTATGTCCAGCTCCCCATGGAATGTAGCCCTCTCCCACCCCCCTCTCCCCCGTTCCTCTATCCATGGGATTTTCCCAGGCAAGCATACTAGAGTGGGTTGCCATTTCCTTCTCCAGGGAATCTTCCTGATCCAGGGATGCAGGCGGATTCTTTACCACTGAGCCACCTGGGAAGTCCTTCTTATTTGCTTACTTCTCATTATTAAAGTTTAACATTTTCTCACATACTAGCTGATGAACAATTTTCTCCTTTATAAAATAGTTATTAATATGAAGCTCAGTGATTATTTTTGAGATTCAGTTGCAATAATTTGTTTAAAAGAGCTTTTTGTAAAATCTTATGCAAATTTTAAGCTATTATAAGTAACATACAAATAAATAACTTCTACCTACAAAATACTGATTTTGTAAAAACATTAGTTTTTCCAATTTAGCATAAAAGTAATAATAAGATTGTATGCTTCCAGAATTATATGTTCATTTCTTTGGCTAAAACTCTTTATGGAAAATTTTTCTCTCATATTACTGTATGGATCACTGTCAGTGGAAATAATCAGAATTTAGTTTACACTAACATAATACAAGGTAATATGCAATTATGAACTTTTGTAAATCAAGCTACGCTGTTTCAACCAATTTTTAATTTCATCATATTTTTACTAGCAAATACTACTGCCATGTAGTTACTGTATAGAGTTATCCTATATTTTATGTAAAACCTATACTAAAATTCCTTGGCATTAATTTTATTAAAAAAATATTACCTCATATAGAACATCAAAAATTGAGTAGAAAAAATAAATCAACAAAATTATATTTTTTTGCAGAATTTACCAACATAGTGATCTTCACAATTCACTAAGCTACATGTATACATAACCTACATTATAGTCACAAACATCAGCTATTACACAATACTTGTCCATATCTTATTTTTGTGAACACTTATGTGACTTGGTGTAATGGTCGTTATGATAAAAGATAGGACAACATATTTCCATTTTTCCTTGGCTATGTTGGTACATTCTTAACTGTAAAATGAGATTAATTAATATCATTTACCTAGCTATGAAGCAATGTGTATTTTTTGTTAAGAACGCAGAAGTAAGGAAGTAAATGTGATTCATAATCATCAAAAGATAAGGGCTGGTCATGTATAGGTGATTATTTATTGTTCAGTTGCTAAGTGATGTATACTTAGTTTTTTGGGTTTATTTTTTTGTACTTGCATATATTTGAACATTTCCATTTACTACAATAAAAATATTTCTCATATTAGAAAATTTTCTAAATATACTTTTATATTATTCAGTTATTTGGAAGGATGATTCAAAATTTATATAATCAATTTTCTATTTTAAATGTTTATATTGCTCTAAAAGTTTGGTGTTATGAACAACACTGAAACAGACATATTTGCATTTATGCATCATGATTTTCTTGAACTAAATCCCTTAGTTGAATTTTCTACTGTAAAGCATATTTCAGCATGTTTTTTAATGAGCGCAGGTTTTAAAATACTAATAACTCATTGTTAGAAGTTAACATCAAGGAATTCAGATTTGTAATCATTCTTGTAAATGATTAATAGTTTAAAAATAGTTTATAATGTTTCGGTTTGTTGTTAGCAGATCTACAGCTAATGTCTTAGTAATGTGTGTCTAAATAAGGTTAGCAGTTTATTTCATTGCGGGATAACTGACTAATCAGAAAAAACAACAACAAAAAACTTCCCCACATCTATGCATACTGAGAATGACGAAGCTAGTCTCTCTGTAATTGAAAGTATCAGTGGTAAACTTGGCTGGAGCTTGATTAATAGTATATTAAAATCAGAGTCTTCTTGGTGAGTGCTAGATAAGGAGTTTTGGGCAAATTACTTGGTTACTGGGAAGCCTTTAAATTTTAATCAAGGGAGTACTTCATTGTCATTAGAAACTGAAAGGACAGTGGGGTCTGCTGGCAAGTTCTCTGAATTGTTGTGCTTTTCAGGCTCTCTTTCTGCCATGCTATTTAGAGCCAAGCATGGACTGCAATCGAAAATCCTTTTCCTCCCCATGACTTTGATTGCTATTATTGTAATTTAATATTACAAAGTATCTTAGAAAAAATAGCCCATGGAAATGAGGAGAGATAATTCAGGAGGTGGGGGTGAGGGTGAGGAAACAACTGAAACTGGACTCAAAATTAGCCCTGAAAATAGTTTTAAGCTTGTAAATCCTTCCTCAACCCACAGCAGTTGTAGTGAGAAAATCAAAATACTAAAGATGTTTAACTTAAAAGAAGCAACAAGCATAAAAGACAGAAAACTTTGTTCCATTCTTGAACCTATCGAACCGTATTATCTAACTAGTTGCAAGGTGAGAAATGTAATGGATAGCAGGGAAGGCTATCCTAGTCTCAGCAGGTTTTGACATTTCATGTATAGTATTTATATAATACATGACATATGTATATATATATTTATATGTTTAAATTTGGCTATATTTTTATTTGAGGAAAGATACATAATGCAGTTAGCTATTAAGATTTTGTTTTTTAGTTATACCATGAGATTATGTGATGTCCCAAAAGGAAATTAATATTATTTTTCCTGTGTATGTAAATTCTAGTCAGTTTGAACCTTGGTTGAATCAGAGTTTTGAACAAGATAAATAAGAGAAAGAATTGTAAACAGTAAAGTTAGGATTAGTAGAGAGAATAGAGTGGAAACATTACCTGATCCATATGCTACAACTGAAACAAGCTTCTTAGAACATTTTCAGCATATTTTATAAGCTTGGAGGATTTGTTTATTGTGTTTGATTCCTTTGTAAGAAATAATTTTAAGTGATCTATGCAGATATTTTCTAGAAGATATCACAGAGAAATTCCTAGATTTGGAATGAATTCTCTGAATTCTAAAAAATCAGTGCAGTTCCTCTGTGCATTGGTGAAATGCATGTGTCTTGTGTTTCTGCACTGAGAATTGTTCCAAAGTTTCTGAATCTTCTTTAATATATGTCAAAACTTTTCTCCTTTATGGAAAAAAAGACAAACCAAGGTAGGTTAGTTATAATCCAACTATGAACAAAACATGACCTACTCAACTATAGCTATCAACTCTTTTAAGCAGTAGAGCCATGAATATATATCACAGAGTAGATAGATAGCAGGAGAACTATTACTTATACACATTTTTTTCAGTGCAATATAGTACACAGGTTGGCAGTGGCATACATTATAAGACTGAACAGTGCTAGGAAACTGATATAATCATTGTTTGATTATCTTCAATTCCCTAACAGAATGTTTAGTTATTTAATTTTTTCAATGTAATTATATAATCACAAGCTTACAGAAAAGTTGTAAGTATGACACACGTAACATTTTGCTTGTTTCCGTGGCAACTGAGTGTACATTGCTGCCCTGATGTCTCTTCACCCCTAAATATTTTAGTATTTGTTTCCTACATGGCCAATCAAAATCAGGAACTTAACGCTGGTATATCACTGTCTCTTCTCATAGGATCCAGTTTAGAATCAAGAAACATAGTTATTATATTTCCTTAGTTGCCTACAGCCTAAAATAGTTCATCAACCTTTGACCTTGATGACCTTTTGAAGATTATAAACTATTTGTTTTGCTAAATGTTTTTCAAATTGTATTGGCTTTCGTGATTATATCCAGATTATGTATCACCAAAAGGAATATCAAAGTATCAAGGCTGTGTTTTATCACTACTTTCTATTGACTCGATCACCTTTTGTTCTGTTTGTCCCATTACTTATGCTATTCACTTTATTACTTGACCAAAATAGTGTTGCCAAAACTCCTACTGTAAGCATACATCATGCATTTCACCAATGATTTTACAAAATCATTCAGAGGAGTCTATAAATCTTGCAAGTCCTCTTTACCATTTTTACCTTTGGAATTGAAAACACTTGCTTTGTGAAGAAGTATTTTCAAAGTATGCATATGCTCCTTATTTATTTGTTTGTTCCTTTATTAGTATCTGTTTGGACTCATTATTTACTGTTTGATTCAATGGCTTCTAATTATCCACTATCACTTATCTTGGCTTGTCTAGTGGGAGCTCTTCAAACTAGTTTCTGTGTCTCATCATTATTTGAGTACTTCTTTTTTGTTTGTGTGTGTGTTTTTTTTTTTTTTTGCAGACTAAGATTTCTTGCCTTATCTCATACTTTCCCTGATTCAGTATTGGAAACAGCCATTTTTTCCAAGAAGCTCTGGCTTTTTCCAATAGTGAGTAATATTTAGAAGCCAAGATTTGGTTTCTCTGTAATTCCTTGTTGCTCTTGGGGTATCAGTGTTCTCAGGCCCTTCAGTGGAGGAAGCTAAAGAAAGTTTGTGTATGTGTTTCATATACACTATGTTGATTCCTATTATTAATATATACCCAAGATATATCTCTTAGATTTGCATCTATATTGTCTACAAATACCTATCTATCTATATATGGCATGTGTGTACATGTAGACATGCATGTGTATATGTGTATTCCCACCAATGACTTCAGTTCCAATCTATTACCACAGGGTTTACTCTAATTGTTTTACTTTTCCGTATTTGTAAGTCACTATTTACATATTTGTAAACATTATTTGCACATTTGTAATTCCATATTTGTAAATCACTTCTACAGTGAGAAACCTGCCTCCTCTTATCCTCAAAATACTTATTTGATTAAACCACTGTAGGTGTACAAGCTACTGTCTGCATTGCACTCACTGCCTGGCATGGACACTCTGTTGACTCAGCTTGGGCTTCAATATTCAATGATGTGCTTATGTTCTATAAGTCTACCTTCCTTGATATCTGGCCACTGAATTAGACTCTCCCTCCATGTGGATGCCTTCCTTACTCTACTTAGGCAGCCACAACCTGTTCTGGATCACAACTCACACATCTCCTCTCCATTCACTCACCAGTAAGTTGTTATGCTGCACTAAGAGGATTTAGGGCTAACTAATTTAGAAGGGAAGGACTAAGAAAGAAATGGGAAGAAAGAAGGCAGAATAGAAAGAGAGAAAAAGAGTAAAAGCACCATATATTCACCAAGTCATCTATTTATTTGTGATAATTATGGTCATCCTACACATTGTTCATTATTTTTTGTTTACACTAAGAGCTATTAGGAGAATTTCATTGACTCCCTGTAAGAGTATGCCAAGTGTGTCCTTACCCTTCAGATATATAGGGTATAATGTTTTAAAAGAAAATCAAGTCAAATAGCTCAGGGGAGGTCACTGGAAGGAAAAGGAGCAAGTAAAGTAAAAAAAGGACATTAGATATTGTCAGTTTAGGGAGTAGCCTATGAAAATGCCCAGAGGTGAGTAAGACATTATTTGGATAAAGAGCAGAAATGTGGTCTGTATTTTTTATAGTAGCAGAGGAAGATAGTCATCTAAATAATAGCAGCCAATAATTTGAGCCCCACTTCCAGACTTTTGATTAGTTATGATAGTAGTACATAATAATTCCCCAGCTGTCCAATTTGACAGTCTTCTCAACTCTACATATTTTAAGTATCCATTAGCTGATTTAGACAGGATGTTTTGGGCACAATTTATTGACCCAAGAGATAGAATGGCCAGTTCCCAATTGCATCGCCAAAGGACTGTCAAAATTGTCCCATGTTAATGTATGGGTATGTGCAAAAGACAGCTAGAATAGAGATCTAAGGAATCTTTAGAATATATGAACAGTTGCTGTTAACTTGTAGAGAATCCCTCTCAAATTCTTGTTTCCACACATTCAAAATTCTAATGTTATGGATGGTCAGAAATTAGGTCAACATTGTTGAGTAAGCATATTTGAGAAAGCAATAACTTTTTTCAACCTTGATTTTAAATATCCCATGTAAGTCAGGAAATAGGTTTTACCATTAAGTGATCAATAATATAGGCAGCTTGATTAAAGAGAATAAATGCAATTTATAACAGTCTTAATCCACAAGCTGACACAGAACACTATTAGATTGTGATAATAAACAGGCGTATTGAACAAGTCTTTGATTTGTAAAGATATCCCTAAGGAAATTGCCCAGAGAGAAGCAGTGATCTCAGTCCTTAATTCCTGTGAATGATGCTTTACCTGAACTGGTGATATTGCTATCATTTTGGTGTAGTATAATTATAATTTTAGTTAATACAGAGAGATCTTTATAGGATTGTAAACTTAAGAACATGAAATCTTCCAATAATGATTTATGATGCTCTGACTTCTGATGCTTCCCACGTGGCACTAGTGGTAAAGAACCCGCCTGCCAATGCAGGAGATGTAAGAGACATGGGTTCAGTCCCTGGATTGGGAAGATCCCCTGGAGAAGGACATGGCGATCCACTCCAGTACTCTTGCCTGGAGAATATCAGTGACAGAGGAGGTTGGCGGGTTACAGTCCATATCGTCGCAAACAGCTGGACACGACTAAAGCAACTTAGAACACACACACGGTTTCTAATGCTGGAGTCATCGGTCAATGAATTTTTGTTTCTCATTGGCTCTGGGAGTATAACTGGATCAAAAATTATATTTTATTTTTTCACCTTGTTTTTTCTTTTCCTTTTAGAATGGTCCTGTTGGTATACTAGTATTTGTATGGTTAAAGTTACATAAAATTTCCTTTGAAGAAGTTTGAAATTTTTTGTGAACGTGCTCACCCCTTGCCTAAGCCACCCATATTTTATTCTTATTAGTGCCTCACTCTGAATCCACACTGTTTGTCTGTTTCTTATTCTTATTCTGCCCATGACACAGTGGAATCTTAGGAACAAGGGTCAAGGGATGCTGTAGTGTAACCTGACTACTGTGTCTGTGTGTGTGTGTGTCTGTGTGTATGTGCATGTGTGTGCATGCTCTTGTGCATGCCAGTTGGGTATGATTGCCAAGGGTAAAAATGAATTTCAATATAACACTCAGGTTTTGAAATTGAAAAATTTGAGGGGAAATGAAATACGAAGGCAAACAGGGTTAGGATATAACTGGGACACTTGAGTGTATCCTCAGGCTATTATACAACATCCTTGTGGAAATGTCCAGCAGGCCCTAAAAATCAGAAAGCATTCATTTAAAACTATTTCACACTTAATAATGTTTGATGCTTAGAGTCTTTGCACATTGGGATAAAACAGCATCTTATTCTGTACCTGTATCCTTCTAGATGAATTCAAAGTTAGATTCCTTTGAAATATTTATTGACTTTGTTTGTGGTTTTCATCGGGCAATGTGAAATGACTACTAGTTCTTTTGAAGCTGATAAAGTTATACTTAAAACATTGAAAGTTTTTAGACTTAATTGACCATAAATAGTTGCAAACTTATTCCAATTATTTCAGTTAAGGAATGAAGTACAGACCATATTAAAAACAAAATCAGGAAGTGATTCTGATTAGGATGAAAATTCTATCACAGATTAAGAAATAAAAGTTGTAATGCTGGTACTTCATGTTAGAACAGGCCTTTTAAAAAATCATGAAGTGAAACATAAGAAGGCTAGAAAAGTTTGGAGTAGGCTAGATAAATTATTTAGAAGGCTCTGTGCTAATCTGCCATAAGTGTAAGAATCAATTTGGCTGATAGGCAATGAATGACTTGTATTTGATATCTGAATTTTTCAATCAGCATTTTCTGAACATGGGTTCTCATTATGATAATGACTAAAGGATTAATTATCACCATGAGAACAGTGATAATAGCACTTTGAACTGTACTTGTCACCATATGACACAGACTATTACTTTTTTTAAAATATATTTTAAGAAAGATATGTGCATTTGGAAGCATTTGATTCACTTGGTGAAAGTGATACTATTAAGTTACTGGAGTTAAATGATGAGGAGACAACATTTTAAAAACACTACTTTCACACTGGCCATCCTTTTTACAGTTTTAATTGACCAGTTAAAGCTGACAGTAATTAACAGTATCAGTGCAAATGCTTATGTCAAATAAATAGTTCAATTAGAATATTTGCTGTTTTCTTCTAAAACTCTCTACTGTAGCAGATAGAATGTTGTAGGAAATAATATTGCTAATTACCTTTCCAAAACAATATCCTTCACTAGCTCAAGTGCAGCAGATTGGATGTAAGGCATGTAATGAGAATGGCACAGCATACTGGATTTTAATTTTAGATACATGCATGGTAAGCAATGAAATGATTGAGAAAAGACTATATTACTAATTGATACTAATGGAGGCAAAGTGTAGGTTTTTGGTATCATGGTTTTTTATAGAGACTATAAAAATGTTTATTAAAATCATAAAGTTAATTATGTAAATCATTATATTTTCCTTATTTTCTTCTAAAGCACTCCATATTTGCCACAGTAGGGAATGCTGTTGAGTGATAAGAATAAAAGTTCTGTAATACGGGGTACACCTATTGTAGCTAGCTGCTGTTCTTTGCTTTATTCAGTGACCCTATGGCAGCATGATCAGGATAACCACTGGACAGTAACACATGATACTGCCACTGTGTGCTTGGATGAACTCTACAGCAATTTGTTTTCATCCTTCTGTAATTCTGTCTCTCCCTCTGTTTACATAGGTTTAGGGCAGTAGTTTTAAACTTTCCTTATCTGATCCCATAGTAAGAAATACATCTTATCACCCATACCAACATATTTTACGTGTAAAATAGGAAAAAGTTTCACAAAAATACTTTCTTAATACAGAATGTATACTATTTTCTTTTTTCTGATCAATTTTATACTATTTTAATATAGTTATGACCACTAAACTGATGGATTCCAGTCTGTAATTAGAAAAACTCTGCTAAGAGCACCTTGGTACTAGATTATTTATTCCTTCAGACTGCTGGAGGATGATCTGAAGGAATATATCAGTCAGAGATTGCAACTCAGTAATTCTATGTACAATACATAACAAATAATACAAATAAATGAGAACAAGTTAATAGGCCTTTGAGAATAATATTTCAGTGAAATAAAAGTATACTTCATACTCAAAACAAAATCTTTTAAAATACCAAAGGACCAAGCTGGGATTAAAGTCACTAGTAATTGTGATATGAAAATATAATAATTGCTAATATGCGGCATAAAAGTTTTGGATAATGTTTTCATATATATATATATATATATATATATATATATATATATATATCCTTAGTAAAATGTAATATGTATATATACATATATATATATAAAGCATACTTTTTGTCAAATATTGCTCTGCAATATGATTTTTAATAGCTGCAAATTATAACAAACTGTAATTGGGGAGAATTTAAGTTTGAGTCCTGGGTTTAAAAATGAAATTTTGACTGCTTAGCTACCCTACCAGATACTGGCTTCTTCCTGGCTATACCAGAAATCTATAACTTCCTTTTCCAAGTCATAAATGAATGAATCCTTAAGATTATTTGTTTTTCTGTGTTAAATGTAGTAGATGAAAATTTCTCAAAGTACATGAAACACTTAATTATAACATAAAGTTTTACTATATAAGAATTATAAGAGGCTAAAGAGGGGAGATTCACAAACATAAGACTGAACCCTTGACTTATTGAGGGAAAAGGAACACTAAATGATCTCAGATCATAACTCCTTTTCTGCACTGGAATTTTACACAAACAGTTGTCTCTGCAAATGGCCTTGGTCCCAGGATGCATTAATAATACCTGCTATAAGCCAATAGTGAAACCATTAATGTGTGTCCTCAATATAAGTATTTTAAGTGACATATAATTAACTCATATCTTGTATATACCTAATAGTACTGTTCAATTAACATGCAATGACTCTATTAGTAAATCAAAATTAAATGCTTTGCTGAAGATACCAAGTTTAGAATGTTACTCTCTAAGTCCTTCATGATTTATCCATTTATAGCTCTCTAATGATTAGTGTATATGTCCTTGAATTGTGACAAACTTTGCCAGTAAAAACAACAGCTCAAAAGTCTAGTGAGCAAGGAATAGTGGATTCAGTTAATTTGATGGGCATAAGTATTCATTTTCAGCCCGGGAATTTTGCCCTACCAGCAGGTACAAGTCCAGCTTGTTCTATTGGGTGTGCAGGATGGCTTCCAAGCCATAGTGTCCCTTTATTTGACTTTTGGGACAGTTTTGCCCTCTCAGATTAGACATTTAGGTGTTTCCTTCCAAATTCAAGTTTTAATCCCAGAAATAGTATTTTTTCAAGTTCTGAAAAAAATCCACGTGCCAGCTATACTATGCATCAGTGGTTCCCAACATTTTTGGCACCAGGGACCAGTTTCATGGGAGACAATTTTTATACGGACTGGGCTCAATGAGGGGAGGGTTTTGGGATGCTTCAAGTGCATTGTAAGTTTCCCAAGGGGGACAGTTGGCAAAGAATCCACCTGCAAATGCAGGAGACACAAGAGACGCAGGTTCAATCCCTGGGTTGGGAAGAGACCCTGGAGGAGGAAATGGAAACACACTCCAGTATTCTTGCCTGGAAAATTCCATAGACAGAGGATCCTGGCAGTCTACAGTCTATGGGGGTTGCAAAGAGTCAGACACTACCGTGCAAGCACACATACAAGCACATTACATTTATTGTGCACTTTATTTCTATTATTACTACATCAGCTGCACCTCAGATCATTAGGCATTAGATCCTAGAGGTTGGGGACCCCTGCTATACATCACTCTCTAATTCAGTTGTGTTTATGCTGTTCTGAAACTGTTTACTTCCTATCTTGAGTAGGTGTAGCTTTGTTTAGATTTGCAGATACAGCATTCCAACTAGGCCATAAATTTAAAGGCCTGTTATTGTCCCTTCTTAACTTGTATTGGTGGGGTGGCAATAGTCACTATACATATAGATTTTGGAAAAGACTTCCTGAGTTTGAAACCCAGCTTCACTATTTATTGCATAGGGTATTCAGGCCTAGGCATTTCACCATTGTATGCCTCACTTTCTGATCTACAAAAAAAAATGATAGAATATAAAATTGTACCAATCTCATAGCGTGGTTGTAAGGAGTAGGTAAATGAATTCATATAAAACACATTCACAGTAAGATTTAGTAAATATTACCTTTCTCTATATTTGTCTTTAGCATCTAATTGCATACAAAGGAGAATTATAACTGAATAAATGTTATTGGATGAATGAATATATACTATAGCTGAAATAGCTCACATACATCTTGTTTACCCAATTACTTTGTGCTGAATTTGAAGATAAAAAGAGGTTGCTTTATATTCCCTAAAACATCTAGTATTTTATGCTACAAATGATATTTAATGAGTGGGATATGAAGAATGAAATTAGCAATAAATGTTACAAAACAAAGTGCACCCTATCCTAGAACAGAAGTCATTTATAATGATTTAATATATATAAATTGCAGGAAAGCTGTATCCTACAACAGCAAGGTCATCTCGCTTTCAGAAGTGATTTTAAATATATGCTGTATTATAAATATTCATAAATATATATGCACATATATGAACAATATATATTGAAGTTTATGCATAATTTTGAAAAGGAAATCAGAAGTATGTGACTACTGTCAACTTCAGAACTATTCATATAACCACAGTGCAGTGATATTAGAATATCTCTGAGACTTGTTCCCAGAATAAATTTATTTTGGCAATGGTTTAGAATCCAGAATTCAGACCTTTATATTCAGAGTGATTAGCAGTACTTAGTAGTATTAGCAGCTTGACCCTGAATTCTGTGGTCCCTTCCCTAGACTATGTATAGATATTTGTGTTAAGCAGTGTCTAACCAGTGTACAAAAGATATTAAATTATAGGGAACACATAATAGCAGCCATGGAGGGACTTTGGCAGTGGTACTTGCATCTGAAGTTGATGAGGGTGGGTGGAAGCTAAGAGGATGCTGAACTTGACTTACATACTTATCACCATGTAGTAAGTAGTAAGTTTCTGATTTTCTTAGGAGTTCTTGCACCAAAAATAAAATATATCCACATTGTCTTTTAAATTTACATAGTAGTGCTAGAGACACATCCCTCAGAGTGTAGTCGGAAAACATTGTGAGAAGCTGAAGTCCACATTTTTAGTTTGATCCTGTTTTTGTTTTGCTTTGTCTAAATACTGACCCATTTCAACTTAGACAGAAAAGAATTTCATCTGTATCACAGAGCTCTGGAATTATTACTTTAGTTAAAACCCGGACTCTAACCTTAAAACTTGGGATACAGTCTTCTCTTGAACTTTTTTTTAAAAAATGTAACTGGAAGGGACAAATAGATTTCTAGATACAAATGTTAAAAAAAGGTTCAATAAATTATAATTTAGCATGGGGGAAAGACTCTGAGAAAGAAGGCTAAAGTGTGGAAATATGAATTATCTTTAATATTTCTATTACAGCCATTTTTTCCGAAAGAACTGTAGTGCATTTTAAATGATATATATGAATTTGAATTGTATCAATATTATTTCTGAGTATTATAAATATAATTTCGCTTGCTTAGATGCTGCCTTGAAAAGTGATATTATGGTCAAAATATGTAAAACTTTATTAAGCCCCATATTACCTCCCTCCTTTAGTTAAATTATTGTGAATTTGACTGATTTGGAGCTAGAAGACAATGGAAGACTATTCATTGAAATACATTTAATTGAACTTCTGGTTCAACAGCTATATTTCATTTCCCCACACTTTCCTGTCTTCATTTCCTTATCTTCCTCATGGCTATATTTTATCATTGTCTTTCTAGCCATAATTTATTCATCCCAATTGCTCCTTCCATTCCTCCCTTTTTTGCTTTGACTTTCCACTTCCTCCTCACTTCTCATCATATGTGAATTTCCCTGGCCTTACCTGTGTATTTCATGTTTTATATGTGTAGGAACACTAACAAGGTCTTACAGAAAGAGAGGTGAACAAAAATCAAATAACTATATTGCTGGATGCTCAGTGCATAGTTATTAATGAGATGTTCCAGTTAGGTGTAACCTGGGTGCCCATCTGGGTGACTGGACCCTGATTTATCCAAATATGTTTGGAGTTGCAGGCAAGCTTAAGGATATCACAGGAGAGTTTTTTCTAGACCAGAGTGTCTCCATCCTCTCTCAGCCCTCTTCACACAGGAGAAGGATACTTGTTATCAATTTGGGTGTTCACTGATCTGCAACTTTTATATAACCCAACAAATATACATATATAATATTGCTATAAATGATATAAAGTCAATGTTGTTGCAGTAACTACTTGCAAGATTAACATTTTAAAAATAGAGAGCCAGTATTATTAGCCTTGACTATATTTTCTCTCTTAAAAAGGATATTCTATCTGGAAAGGATCAAAATAATGAATTGAAGATTGAGTCCTCAAACATGTTAATGTATATGCAATATAGGAAAATTTATGGCTCTAAGATTTTTGTTTGTGCTTCAAAGATAACTAATTGGATAATTATTTATCAAAGGGAACTTCAATGGAAAAGCAATTCTGTTTGAAAAAGTATCCTTTCTATATGTAAACAGTATTTTTTATGAGTTTTATGATAGCTCAGTTGGTAAAGAATCCACCTGCAATGCAGGAGACCCCGGTTTGATTCCTGGTTTGGGAAGATCTGCTGGAGAAGGGATAGGCTACCCACACCAGTATTCTTGGACTTCCCTTGTGGCTCAGCTGGTAAAGAATCCACCTGTATTGTGGGAGACCTGGGTTTGATCCCTGGATTGGGAAGATCCCCTGGATAAGGGAAAGGCTACCCACTCCAGTATTCTGATCTGGAGAATTCCATGGACAGTATAGTCCTTAGGGTCACAAAGAATCGGACACAACTGAATGACTTCTACTTTCACTTTTCAACAGGACATTTTATACTGGTGAGATCTTTTAATGATGGACATTTTTCTATATATTTTCGAAGCCTTTCCCATCATGTATTTTTGCAAAACCAATTTTAGTATACTTATAAACTTTTAAAGATGAACAACCCTGGAATTTATTTTTAAAAAAGTGATAGAAATAAATGATTACTAGGAAGCACATTGAGGAGAAAAGATATCCTTTAATCAAATTTAGTTTGCCCTAGTTACATTCTTATTTCCATGGTGGCTAATACTTGCTTGGATTTTAAATTTTTCAGTGTTTCTTCTCTTTTAAGGGTCTCTTATAATTCTCTGACTTTCCAGTTTTTTTCTTTCTACTGCTTCCATTTTTCATGAAAATAATTTGAAATTTCAAATGAGGGATTCTAAGTCCATTGCTATGGGTTACTTGTAAAGTATCTATTAACAAGGTTTTTTAATCAAGATGGAAGATTTATATCTGAAAGCTCTCCCCACCCACTTCGTGTCTAGTAACTTGGCACAGAATTAGTCAAGCATATGGAAATGTGGAGATGTCCTATCTGGAGTCTCAGTTCTCATTTATCATGCTAAGGAAGTGGAAGTCAGCTGAAATTAGTCACTTGACTACATCTCTTGGTTTTTACTGCATCCATTCTTCTTCAGTAATAGCAGTAATAGAGTAACTCCCAGGGAGGTATTTTTCTTGGATAAATCCTTTTCCCTCTTTGTATTCTAATCATGTCAGCCATTTTTTGTTTCTTGGTGTCTTTTCCAACCTTTGGGCCTTTGCACATTCTGCTGCAAAGGCCTTGGAGCTTTTGTTCTTTCTAGCTGAAATAGTTCCTGCTTGATTTTTATTGCATTGATTAACGTTCATCCTGTTAATCTCAGCTTAAATATGAGCTTTCTTTGCAGGCCTTTCTTAACTACCCAATTTGGTAGATTTTTCAAGTAAACCTACCTATAAGAAAATATACTTCTTCCTAGCAGTTAGCACAGTTGCAATGAATGAGAAACAAAGTCTTTCTGTAAATCTTTCTCTCATGGCTGAGAGGCACCACAATAAGACTGCATCTGCCTTGTCGGTCACTATGTCCTGGGTGCTTAGCACAATGCCTGGAACGTAGGTGTTGCACAGTAATTATTTGTTAAAAAAAAAAAAAAAGGAGAGAGAGACTTATGAAGAATGATTATTTTTCAATTCCTTTAGTCTAGCTTTGAAAGAATTGGTACATAGAAATTATTTTTAAAATGTCCATGAGTTAATATAGTTTTATAAAGTCATACTTAGAGTATCTAGCATCATACTTAGAAGGTGCTAGAATCATAAGCTTATGGGAAAAGACAGTAGCATCATAAATACCACTTTGGTACCAGTGATACAGGGGAAAGGGACAGTCTGGAATCAAGACACATGAAGCATCATACAGGTGGTGATCAACACACACATTTGAAATAGTTTTAGATGTTTGCGTTTGGTAACAGCTGGCCTTTTATACATTCAGCAATTAGTAAAAAAACACTATGGAAAATCCTGCAATATAAAGAACTGAATAAAAAGTATTTTAACTGCCTGCAGTTTAAAGGGCAAAACAGAATGAGCAGGGGAAAATATGGAAAAATGAGCAAAGTGTGACTGACACTGAAAGTATAGCCAGAGTCCTGCCATTTCCAGGGGGAATATGAATGGAGAGCAGATATAAACTTGTGGAGGTAGGAATATTCATGGCATGTACAGAAAATGGGAAAGAGCTCAGCTGAAGAGGAAATTTGAATGTCATAATTAAGGAATTTTGAGGGTGAGGAAAACAAAATTCATGTTTGTTTTATTTTTGCTTTTATTTTTCAGCAACTAATCTTGAAGTCAACGTGGAAAAGAAATGAAACAAAGCAAGGAATGAGACATCAGTTAAGAATCTATTGAAACAATTCAGGTAAGAGTTGATCAAACTACGTTTTGTGTTATGAGTGGATCAAATATACAAAATAGAAAATATTCCTAAGATAATTGATATGAACACTTTCAACTAGTTTTTTGTTGAGTATTATGAAAAGTTTACCATGACAAGTGTTTAGAGATTTATAAAAAGCTAAGATTATTAAGAGGAGAAGGAAGCGACAGGATGAGGTAGTTGGATGGCATCACTGACTCAATGGACGTGAGTTGAGCAAACTCCAGGAGATAGAGAAGGACAGGGAAGCCTGGCATACTGCAGTTCATGGGGCTGTAAAGAGTTGGACACAACTTAGCAACTGAAAAACAACAACAAGATTATTAAACCGAAAGTGAAGTTTTCTGCAATCTTCATATTTTATTGCATTTGTAATATAAAATGAAAATATCTTTGTACCATTTCATCAGAGAAACAAAGATGTACAGAGAAATTGTCTAAGACAAACATGCTTATCTTCCTTCTCTCTCCCAGAGTGCTGCCTACAGACCCTTCCCTTTGATAATTATACATTCTTCAGCTTTTGTTTAAGCTGGACCTGAAGGGCCAACATACTCACAGGGTTGAAAATGCCAAGTTACAATTATAGTGAAACCTATCACTTTTAATTCCCTGAGTTTTCATTCTAAAATGTCAGTTACCTGACAAGAGCTATTACTCTAAAACACACGTTAGTAATCACTTGGCCTGAATGCAATGTATATATTTTTTTGCATGGTGAAAAGTCACAGATATGATTGATGACTTTTAGAAATAGTCATTAAAAAGTACATAATAATTTCTGTTTTAAAAACCATTTATTAATGGTAGGGTAGGAGAACGTTGCTTTGACAGTATGCAGAAGGCATTATACTGTGTATTTACGTTATTTACTTGGCCAATATTTGCTCATGTGGACTTTTAAATAAGGAAAAGGGGCATTTTAAAAGTTAATATTCATAATTACTGGAAAGACTGGGAAATGCAGTAAGTACAAAGAGCAAAATAATATCACTTGTAATCCTTCTCAACATTGGTATCCTCTTCTAATTAATATTTGTATTTTGGCATATTTCCTTTCAGTCATATATACATAAATATTTAATCTACTTGGAATCATATTGCATACAATTTTGTCTCTATTTTGTTTTCATTATTATGTTGTGAGGACATCCCGAAATTATAAAAATCTGTTTGAATATCTCATTTTAATGGATAAATGTTATTCAGAATTATGGGTGTATGAGAATATGATACATCATCTTTAACTGGTCTTTGAGATGTTTCCAAATAGTTTTGCTAATATAAAAGAATTCTTTGACATGCATCTTTCTGTATAAATCTTTTCTCAGATCTCTGATTATTTCCTTAAAATAAATTTCTATCAATGGAGTTTTACTTCAAATTAAATAATCTTTTAAGAAATTCTTAGTGCACAGCACCAAAGAGCCTTCTAGAAAATTTGTATCACTATAGAGTCAAACCAAAAGTTTACTTAATTGAAGTTTTTGTCTTTTCTTTTTTGTATGTATTTGACTAGAAGTGTACTGACCATTTTTTGTGCTTATTGTTTTGGTTTATTCTATGAATTGTTAATATTAGTTAAAATATCCTTTTATTTGCTTATTATTATCTTAATCTAATAGTCTTTTTTATTAATGATTTGATGCCTATTTTACATGAAAAGTATTATCTCCTTTTTATAGATGGAGTTATATATTTTATAAATTGCTGGTCAGAATTATAAAACCATTCATTTGTTTCATAGAGAATTGTATGGCTTCTATTCTGTAAATGTGTCTTAGTATATCATGTAAAAATTTAGTAAATTTTGGTAGATTTAATGAACCTATCAACCCCGCTGAACCTGAGTATGAACTGTAGCTACAAGTAAGTCTAGATTAAATTTAAACACTAGTTAAAAATTCAGTGTGGTTGAATTCCTAGAAATCATGCAAAGTCATTGATTGCTTATCATGACTTTTATAATTGACTGATGGTCTTTTTGTAAATAGGATTCACAGTGTTGCACTTTATTTTATGGTCTGAGTGATAACATACAAAGCACTTTACCTATACCACAAGTTAACTATCAGGTGCTGGCATCCAGTTACAACATGCAAACGAGTATTAATTATCTACAAGTTGTGGCTAGGGAGAAGATTTGAAACTTAGTAAAAACTTGGGGTTCAGAGAATCTATCTCCGTATTTAGCTCTGACCACCAGGAAAACCCAAGGGGAGCAAGTGTGAGCTTGACTCCAAGGAGTTGAAGCAGGAAGGCTTTCACCTGCTCATCTAACAGTATCTCCATGCAGTTGCTTACTCAGTTTTCTTGTTGTTCAGGTCCCTCCCTCCACCTCCTTCCCTCAATGAATCTTCTCAAATTCCTGCATTTACAACAGAATATCCATGTAACAGCTGTTTATTACTAAGTAATAAACAGCTTGTTAGAAGAGGCATGTGTGAGCTCTCTTATTTGCCAAATTATACCAGATATTTTCTGTTTGCTCCCAGGTTCACTGTCTACCCTTCTCTGTCTGGGGGGTCTACCTGTATGAATGACATCAACAGGGCTTCCATTCTCCTTCTTTCTATTTGTTTTTAGTCAGTGGGGGAATGGGAAATAAAGAGAGAGGTGAGGGTGTTTATTTTCCTGGATGAACTGCACAGGAGGTCTCCTGCCTTAGCTAAGTTTTCGCTCAATGAACGATGGCCTTGTCTATGTATTCTTGCTTTCTACTGACTCCAGCGAGCTTTTCCTCCATCATCTCTTTAGTTTTTGGTGTGGTAAAAGTGCTACTGCTCCTAGAGTCCCTTAGTATTCCTTCAATTCAGTTCAGTCACTCAGTCGTCTCAGACTCTTTGCAACCCCATGGACTGCAGAACGCCAGGCCTCCCTGTCCATCACCAGTTCCCAGAGCTTACTCAAACTCCTGTCCATCTCATCCTCTATCGTCCCCTTCTCCTCCCACCTTCAATCTTTCCCAGCATCAGGGTCTTTTCAAATGAGTCAGTTCTTTGCATCAGGTGGTCAAAGTATTGGAGTTTCAGCTTCAGCATCCGTCCTTCCAATGGATATTCAGGACCGATTTCCTTTAGGATTGGTTGGTTGGATCTCCTTGCTGTCCAAGGGACTCTCAAGGGTATTCTCCAAGACCACCATTCAAAAGCATCAATTCTTCGATGCTCAGCTTTCTTTATAGTCCAACTCTCACATCCATACATGACTACTGGAAAAACCATTGCTTTGCCTAGACGGACCTTTGCTGGCAATGTCTCTGCTTTTTAATATGCTGTCTAGGTTGGTCATAACTTTTCTTCCAAGGAACAAGCATCTTTTAATTTCATGGCTGCAGTTACCAACTGCAGTGATTTTGGAACCCCCCAAAATAAAGTCTGTCACGGTTTCCATTGTTTCCCCATCTATTTGCCATGAACTGATGGAACTAGATACCATGATCTTAGTTTTCTGAATGTTGAATTTTAAGCCAGCTTTTTCACTCTCCTCTTTCACTTTCATCAAGAGGCTCTTTAGTTTTTCTTTGCTTTCTGCCATAAGTGTTGTGTCATCTGAATATCTGAGGTTATTAATATTTCTCCCGGCAATCTTGATTCCAGCTTGCACTTAGTAGGTAGTTATTACTTGATAATTACTGATTTTCAATTATGTTTTACCTCTTCTGTAAACCAATTATATTTGTTATCTGTTAACATGTAACAAATTACCTCAAAATTTCTAAGCTTAGGACAGTAATAACAAGTTTTTATTTCACAGTTTCTATGGTTAGGTTCAGGAGTAGTTTAGCTGGGTAGGTTTGAAAGACAGTTTTCCATGTTTCCCTCATATTTCTGATTTATTGAGAGAAAGTCACCGATTGCCTTTACTCTGAGCTCTCTTTTCAAGTACATTTGTAGAGTGAACTGCCTTGGAAGACAAATATTCTGTTTTCACTTAAGCAAAGAATAGACATCCTTACTGTCCATAATAAAATAGTCTTTTCCTAAATTCAGATTCTTGCCAGGTAATGCAGTCCTCTTATATGCAGGTACTGCCTGGACTTGTTCACACTGCTTTATGGGAATTAAAATTCAAACCAGTGAAGAAAATAGTAATACTGTGATTATTGTTCCTGCTCTGAATAATAATGCTCTGTTTCTGACTCAGGAACCTTGAGTCTTCTGCAACGGCAAATATCCATGAAAATGAAGCAGGCTGATATGTTAATTGGCAATTAGGGTACAATCTTAGACTCTCCACAATTCTTGACCAGTAGTCCTTGTTTGGGGTCTCTTGTGAGCTTTCAGTCATGGTATTTTCTGGGACTGTAGTCATCTGAAGGCCTGACTAGATCTGGAAGATCTATTTCCAAAATGGCTCACTCAAATGGCTGGCAAGTTTATGCTGGTTGTTGTCAAGAGATCTCAGATCCTTGCCACATGGAACTCTCCATAAGTTGGCCTAAGTATCCTCTCACCATGGCAGCTGGTTCCCCCAGAGGGAATAATCCAAGAGAAGCAAGATGGAAGTCACAGTGTCCCATGACCTAGTCTCAGAAGTCACACTGCCATTTCTACAGTATCATGTTAGATTCAATGAATAATACATCTGCTCAGTATGAGAGCTAACTACACAAGCACGAGAATACTGTAAGGCAAAGATCACTGTGGTTGGGCACCACGTAAACCCTTCTCTGATTGTCCCCGTATGTGTCTAATATCTCTTTCCTGACTGAAACCACAACTCAAATTTCTTTACATGCTCTCTTACCTGTTTGTCCCCTTAGGCATGTTTCTGTTTGAATTTTCTACTTATTGTCTTGCTTAATTCACACAGTAAGACCTTCCTGGGATCATTAATTCCATTTACAAGGAAACAGCTTAACATTTTCAAGTACTTTGGCCAAAATCTTGCATCCGGTATGAGACCCCCAGTCGAATATTCCCTCCAGTATTCAAAATGCTTTCTGGACAAGAAATCTAAAAATGAATTGAAGGCAATAATCTTGAAATCTTATTTTGTAAACTAGATTAATATGTAGACACTGTAGACAAGTGCTTAAGTGGCGTAATTTAAGGAATGTGTCTATTGAAATATTTTTTCACTCTCCTACCAAAATATCTCTAAAAGGTCTACTGTAAAAAAATGATTGTGGGACAGCCATCCAGGAACTTTTGCATTTCATTTTGATTAGGCATTATATTTTATCAGAAGAGCCATGTATTACCTTGGCCTTATGTTACCAGTTTTATAAATTATTATTTTAAAATTGCTTATAATTAATCCCTAAACTATCAGGTAGTAGAAAGCATGCACAAATAAATTGATTTTATGGGACACAGAAGCTTGAGAAATACCAGAGATCTATACGGTTTTATGCAGTGGGAGTCGTAAACAGTTTGGGAGTATATTTGAAAGTGCCCTAAAGAATTGCAGTAACCATAAGAAATTCGGTCCCTACCACAAATTTTGCTCGAGTTGACCCTAAGAGCAGAAATGCACTAATAGGTCACTTTTCAATGAAAAAAAAAAAAGGTTGAACAATTGTACTATTATTACTGAAACAATCTCAAATTGCTTTGAATTACTTCTTTTCTCTTAGTGAAAGTAAAGTATTAGGTGATTGAAACAGTAGTTTGAAGTATTCTGAGGTTAAAAATTTTATAAAACAGACGCTAGCCCATTTTTTCAGTAAAAATATATTTAGTTTTTGTCAGTGTTGAACTGAAAATTAGCTTACATGTATCTTTATTTTAATTTTTTTCATTATTTTTTTTTAACTCATTTCTGTAACAATTCTCTTATTTGGCAGCTTCCTTAACAGATAAAGCTATGGAGTTTTCAAATTCAATAAGCAAGATTGGAAGGGAGATATCACTTGACCACTAAAGGACCTCAGATCTTAGCTTATGGCAAGTTTTTAGAGCCATCAATCTTCTAAAGCAGCTAGCGGCTTGGAGTTCTTTTGTAGATGCCCGGGATAGGTGCTAAGTTATTAGTGTAAAACAATACATTCTGGAGATTTTTCAGCTCTTTACTGTGAAGTTCAAAGTATGAATGCACTCATTCTTTCAAGGTATCTCAGGGGAAAGAGACACAGAGAGAGAGAGAAAGTGAGAGAAATGAACACAGTTGTACTCTGCATACTTGGAACCCTTGTATGTGACATTTATGTATTTATTTATTTTTTTTGTATGTGACATTTAAAGCACACTGTTTTGAATGATGACTGATAAACTTTCATGAAGCCCCCTAACTGAGACAGAAAAAAAAAAAAAGCCATGTTAACGCGGTCTCTGCTGCCAGAGCTGTTGTTCAGTTTTAGTGTTCAGCCTGTCTGAGTACTTATCTTGGTAGTTGAGCATGGATTATTCTATTAGACCACCAGATTTGGGTTGTGGAACAGACTTCAGTTGGGACAGACTTCAGAGTGGGTAGAATCACAGATATTCTCACAAAATGCCCGTCTCCTCGCCCTCAGCCAATTGACTCTGGTCTTCTCTTGCCAGTTGTTAACTGTTCTAAGACTGGGGTAAGAGACTAAGAGTTATATTCCGTCACTGGGGACTGCTTCTCTCCCTTCCTCCCTCTCTTCCTGTCTCCTCCTCCTTTACCTCTTCTTTTCTTCTTACTCCTCCTTTTTTTCTTTCTCCCCTCTCTCTCCCTCCCTTGCGTCTCCTCCTCCTTTTTCCTGTCCTCCTTTCTTTTTCTTTTTTTCTTCCTTGCTAAAGAAAAGCCTCAATTACAATGTCTTTAACTGAACTAGAGAAGCCCCAATTACTTTTGCCAGCCATTCTAGGACCACTAAGGAAAAGTAGTCATGGGATAATAAGCCAGAGAGTTGGGATAATTAAGTCTACTGATGACATCTGTAAGCCATTCTACCTATCCTGCTTGGACATGCTCTAATGTGAGGGCAGGAATAATCAATATCCTTATTACTAAAACCACTCTGAGTAGGATTTATTTTAGTTGCAGCTGAAATAATCCACTCTGACACAGAAAACACATCAAAAACAAACAGATTGAGCACAGGCCTGGCCTAAGTGGCTTTTTGGTCATCCTCTGAATTGAGGCAGAAGCAAGAAAAGTAGAAGTACTAAAAATTGTATGTATTTCAATATATGTCTTAGAGAGATCAGTTTGCTGCAGTGACTGAAATAGAAAAATATGTTGGAAATATAATCTTGGGGGAAATGTGCCTCCTCCATTCTTGTAGGTGAATCTGTAGTGACAAGTGTCATATTGTCCTCTAGGAAAACACATCAGGGACAACTGTTATGCCCCTGCTCCACTCAGGGAGTTCTTCTCTTATCAGTTTAATATATGTCTCTGAATGAGATTTCGCCTGAAAAATAAAGAGGTTTGCAATCAAGTATTAGATTGAAAACTACTATTTAGCAATAAATCTTCATTCTTTGTTTTATAGTGAACACAATGAGTGCCTAAGTAACCTCTTATCTTGTGTCATCCATTTCCATCTACACCTGATTCTGGGCAAGGTCATCATTGTTTATTGTTCTCATTTAACCTGGCATCACCACCCTTTTCAGGAGAGGATGAGGAAAGAAGTACTTAAAGAAGTAGCATCATTTCATCTTCTTGTCTTTTCTTCTCCTCTTCAATGCCACTGGGCAAGGACTATCCAAGTTTTCAACATTCAACACAGATCTTCAACCCACCTACATAGTCAGGTTACTGTTTCCTCCAGGTATAAACTGAACTTTAAGAGTTAAGTTCCCTTGTGGTTCAGATGGTAAAGAATCTGCCTGCAATACAGGAGACCTGGGTTCACTCCCTGGGTCAAGAAAATCCCCTGGAAAAGGGAATGGCTACCAACTCCAGTATTCTTGCTACTATATTAGAGAATTTCATGGACAGAGGAGTCTGGCACTTCATGAGGACACAAAGAGTTGAACACGACCAACAATTTTTGCATTACACTGTTAGAAAAAATGTATTTTTCATATTTTTACAATTACTAGTTCTCTTTTTTTATTATTTTGAATATAAGAAGTTTGTGTATGAATTTGTTTATTTGTTTACATATTTTTGTGAGATTAGGTGCATAGCAGTTTTTGTTGGATGCAATAATAATGTATTGATTTTGCTGTTTAAATCAGCAAATTTTCTGCCAAATTATAAAACAGCAATTGTAGCAGAAGCATCAACAGCAACCTTCAGAAAGAGAAAAACAAAATGTTTGTCCTCAATCCAGGATTTTTATATATAAAACTCAATTGCTTTGGTAAAATATCTACTGGCAAAGCTGAATCTAAATAGCATTTCAGATGCATCCTAAACAGCTTGCCTGAAGACTGAAGCACACTCTGCTTATATACTTTTTGAAATCTATCTATATTTTACTTTGTCTTGGAAAAAGATTAAAGAATAGAATTATATTAGAACTGGTGGAGGCATGATCCATGCCCCCTTGATTATATTGAAACATTAAAATGTCATCAGCATGTTAATTTTGTCATCTCAACTGCATGAGATTTATTCAGCACTTCTATCTATTACATTACTCTGGAAACACAATTTATTCTGATTGTGGAAATGTCATAGGCAGCAACTAAAAACATCTGGAATTCTTAGTTTAGAAAGAATGCCTGGTTTCAATAATGCTATTTCAAAATTAATTTTATCTATAAAGAAGGCAGGAATCAAACATTTTAAAATTATTCAAATTGAAATATTCATTTGGCTCACCAATTTTAACTGAGAGATCAAAAATCAAAGAAGAAAAAATTGAGAATAGGAAGCATTATTTTTTAATGGTTAGGGAAATAAAATGATCTCCAATGAAAGTCTAATTTCAGAAAAATAGAGCGACCTTTTTTTGTATGTTTGTTTTTCCTTTTCATTATAGCAAGAGAAGCTTGACTACGTCTGTGACACATCTAGAAAGTAGATGCAAGAGAGGGAGATGGTTAATTAATCCCAGAAAGACAAAAGGCACAAAAGTGTCATAATGGCACAAGGAACCATTTTTGTTTCAATGTTTCATGTTTTCCTTTATAAAAATTCGTAAATAGAGTACATTTCTTTGCTGCTGCCAAGGTGAAAGTCACTTGCCTGATAAGAAATTGTATGTGGGGCACTGGGTGAGGAAAGAAGCAAAGGTTGGTTGCTGGTAAATTAGGGATTTTTCCTAATAAATATACCCATTATTTGTTATCTGAGAAACCCAAGTCCTGAAAGCTCTGAAAACTGAAATAAATGCCCATTGAGTAGTAGATACTGACCTGATCTAAAGTGAGGCTATTTATTTTCTTTAACTCATTTACTTGAGTATTCATAATTTTACTGCAGAATCACTAATATGATCAATTGCAACATGCTGCTCCAGACTGTATAGAGAATGCTTTGTAATTCCATTCTAAAATTTGAAAAACTCTGAGATTCAAAACACATCTGGTCCTCTGGTCAGAAAAGTTTCAGATAAAAGAATGATGGATCAGTAGTAAATTCTAGAGATTTCCCCCATACCTACCCCTGCCATCACCCAAACAGGTTGTTTCCAGCTTGTCTGGGCCTGACTGTGAGACATTATGCTTAAGTCTTAGCAAAATTTCAACTTCAGTTTCCACATTTAGCAGTAAGTTATTTTGGCAAACTGAATGGACAACAAATACATTATTACACATTGGAGGGGATATATTTAATTTATTTATATTTTGGCTGTGCTGGGTCCTCGTTGTTGCATGAGCTTTTCTCGTTCTGAGCAGGGGCCTACTGTTAGGGCGGTATGCAGACTTCTTATTGCGATGGCTTCTCTTGTTGCAGAGCACAGGCTCTAGAAAATGAGCCCTTCAGTAGTTGCGGTTCCCAGCCTTTAGAGAACAGGCTCAATAGTTGTGGGGCATGGACTTAGTTGCACCATGGAATGTGGGATACCCTGGACCAAGGATGAACCCATGTCTCCTGCGTTGACAGTTGGATTCTTTACCATTTAGCCGCTGGACAGGGGAATATATTTAGATTTACTGAAAAGTTATGAAGATAGTACAGAGAACGTCCATATGTCATCACTCTGTTTCCCTAACACTTTCGTGCTAACTTAAAGAAACTGATGTCACCTAGACTAGGGTGCTTAAATATCTGTTGATTAGCTAATAAAGTTGTTCTCTTTTCAGTAAATTCCTTATTAGGCTCCGCACACTGTTTCTGTTTTTGAACTTTAATTCTTACAGTAAAAAAGTGAAATGGGTATTACTTTTGCACAATTTAGAGAGGACAAATGTTAATTCAGGGAAGAACACTAGCTTCTGTAAGGCAACAGCTCTTAAACAGTAGATCTAAGTGACTAACTTGGATCTGAGGGGCTCTAAAGCACAGTTCTTTTCAAAGCACACTGTCCTCTTCAGATCTGGCCTGTTGGCCCCTAGTCAGCAGAATTTGTCTTCCTCCCAAAGTTCACAGATAATCTTCTGGCTGAAGATAAACTCATCTCATTTCCTCAGGAGAATGTAGAAGTTTGGGAAGAGAGTAATATAGAGTTTAGCAAGATGAGAAGAGGAAGAGGTAAAAACTTATTTTTACCACTTCTGAGGTTAATAGACAAGACCTTTTACTGCTTCTTCCTCTGTTTATGAAAAGACACACCATTAGCTTTGACAAGCATTCTTTGTCTCCTAATGAAACAGAGAAAAGATGGAGCTTTAGAGGCTACTTAAAAAAAAAAAAAAGTTCTATCCTTTTATCTGGAAGCTGCTGCTGCTGCAAAGTCAATTCAGTCGTGTCCAACTCTGTGCGACCCCACCAGGCTCCGCCGTCCCTGGGATTCTCCAGGCAAGAACACTGGAGTGGGTTGCCATTTGCTTCTCCAATGCATGAAAGTGAAAAGTCAAAGTGAAGTCGCTCAGCGACCCCATGGACTGCAGCCTACCAGGCTCCTCCATCCATGGGATTTTCCAGGCAAGAGTACTGGAGTGGGTTGCCATTGCCTTCTCCTTATCTGGAAGAAAAAGCTGTAAAATACCCTTCAGTCAGCTCAGTTCAGTCACTCAGTCGTGTCCGACTCTTTGCGACCCCATGAATCACAGCACGCCAGGTCTCCCTGTCCATCACCAACTCCCGGAGTCTACCCAAAACCATGTCCATCTAGTCGGTGATGCCATCCAGCCATCTCATCCTCTGTCATCCCCTTCTCCTCCTACCCCCAATCCTTCCCAGCCTTAGGGTCTTTTCCAATGAGTCAACTCTTCGCATGAGGTGGCCAAAGTATTGGAGTTTCAGCTTCAACATCCGTCCTTCCAATGAACACCCAGGACTGATCTCCTTTAGGATGGACTGGTTGGATCTTCTTGCAGTCCAAGGGACTCTCAAGAGTCTTCTCCGACACCACAGTTCAAAAGCATCAATTCTTTGGCACTCAGCTTTCGTTATAGTCCAACTCTCACATCCATACATGACTACTGGAAAAACCATAGCCTTGACTAGATGGACCTTTGTTGGCAAAGTAATGTCTCTGCTTTTAAATATGCTGTCTAGGTTGGTCATAACTTTCCTTTGAAGAAGAAAGCGTCTTTTAATTTCATGACTGCAATCACCATCTGCAGTGATTTTGGAGCCCAAAAAAATAAATGTCTGCCACTGTTTCCCCATCTATTTGCCATGAAGTGATGGGACCGGATGCCATGATCTTAGTTTATGAATGTTGAGCTTTAAGCCAACTTTTTCACTCTCCTCTTTCACTTTCGTCAAGAGGCTCTTTAGTTCTTCTTCACTTTCTGCCATAAGGGTGGTGTCATCTGCATATCTGAGGTTATTGATATGTCTCCTGGCAATCTTGATTCTAGCTTGTGTTTCTTCCAGCCCAGCGTTTCTCATGATGTACTCTGTATGTAAGTTAAATAAGCAGGGTGACAATATACAGCCTTGATGTACTCCTTTTCCTATTTGGAACCAGTCTGTTGTTCCATGTCCAGTTCTAACTGTTACTTCCTGACCTGCATACAGGTTTCTCAAGAGACAGGTCAGGTGGTCTGGTATTCCCATCTCTTGAAGAATTTTCCACAGTTTATTGTGATCCACACAGTCAAAGGCTTTGGCATAGAATACCCTTAGAAAACCATTTAAGAGGCTGAAAGGAAGAATGTTGTGAGACTATTGCGGTTTTTGTTTGTTTATTTGTTTTTAACACAGTGGCTTTGTTTATGTCACTGGAAGGCATGCTGAGAACAGAGAGGGGAGAAATTCTACCTGGAAGCAGCTAATAGTGGAGCTGAGGTAAATAAATCTTTCCTCAGAACTTCTTTCTCACCCAGTCCCTACTTCTACACTCACAATTCAGCTCCCATCCTGGTTTGGAGGGACACCTGCAAGGCCGAGACTATTTTAGGAAGATGTGTGTGCATTCTGAGTAAAAATCTATAAGTATTTGTCAATAAGTATTTGTCATTATACCTGGTTAAACAATTCACAGTCATCCTAGAGTTACCCTCTTTCAAATCTCCCAAAGATCTCCTGTAAGAAAGCATCATATAGCAATCCCCAGATGAGCTGTATTTAGTCATGGCATCACTACAGTACATGTGAAATCAGCTTATAGTATTTCTATTGTAGAAACTGAAAAGTATTCTTATGATATTTGCAAGTGAAATCCATTGACTATCTCAAATATGTATTTCTTCCTGTATTAATTAAAGAAACATTGATCAAAAGAAGTGTATCTGATCTTCAAGTGGCTCTGAAGCTCCTTCCAGCTTGCGCTACTGTGTCTTCAACACATGGTTTCCAATGTCATCATGGCAAGGCAAAGAATGTGAGAATCACATTATAGGGGTGTGCCATTCTTGAATGTTGCTTACATCAGTCTTTCCCATACTACATTGGCCAGACGAGAATTAACATGTGTACCATATTCATGTTACTGAATCCAAGCTTGGTCTGCTTGCTACACAATAGGCCAATAATCAGGAGATGAGATGCTGAGGCAAGAAATAGCAATTTTAATTGGAAAGCCAGGACTGGATGCCAGTTTCTTTTATAGCACAGAGAGGGGGAGGAGATGAGGAAGTAAAATAAAAAGGCAGTTAGTCTTGCAAAATAACTCTTGGCTTGGCCAGGTTTGGGGAGGGGTTGTGGTAATTCCTTCTTTTCTGAAGCTATTCACAGGTGGGCAGGGTCAGAATGTCTTAACATTCAGACAGAGGGACAGGTTCGTCAAGACAGGCCATTATATTCGCTTACTGCTATAGATAGCATCCTTTCAGTGATTACAATAACAGAAACAATGAAAAGTAAAGGTGAAAGGAACAGATGCAGCATTGAGTTAGATTTTGCTCTTCCCTGTTACATTCAAAAAGGAAAAGCAGCTGGTGTGATGAAGAGCTCACTAGTCTCTGCCATAATCAAGTTAAATTCTTATTCATAATTTCTCTGTGGCTCTTAGTTCTATAAAATAATGTCTCTCCTTTTCCCCTTTATCCAAATTTCTGCTTTCATATTTTTTTCCAACCTCTCTCTAAACTTTCCCTCTCTTTACTTCAGTTTTCTTCTATACTACCCCAAGTCACTGTGTTAGACAACGATCGTCTTTCTGTTGTGTCAACAACCCCACTTTCTGGTTCTGCCACAGCTGTCCTGCCCTGTCTTCCATACCTGGTCAGTCCAATCTTCTGCTTTCTATACTTTTGTTCCACATGAAAAATACCACCACTACCACTGCCACTACCAGAATCTAGTTGGTCCTTATTAACCTGTTTGTGACCTCAGCCTGTCTTAATAATGCCGTTTAACTGTCATTGATTTGTGTTCAGTTTATGTTTTCTTTCTTCATGGCAAATATACCAAATCTTTATAATTTTCTTCATCTATTTAACCCTGCCTGCCTTAACTCAGAAAAAACTACGTGTGATGTTCCACACTTTCTACCTCTAAGTATATGTATGTGGCCCTGCTTTGTTTCCCAGGGCTCTTCTGCTCAGCCTGCTCCTGGTCCTTAGTTCATTCTTTATCTTTTCTCCATTCTCCATGTGGTTCTTCTCCCCACCTGCTGGTTTCTAATTCCATCTGTTGTTCTCTCTGTAGAGGTAAGTTTTGATTCATCCTTCAAATTACATGTAAAATATTATTTTAGTCCACTCTGGTTGCTCTAACAAAATCCCACAGGTTAGTTGGTGTAAACAAAGAAAATCATTTTTTCCATATTTCTGGAGGCTGAGAAGTCAGGATGAAAGTGTCCGCAACGTTGGTTTCATATGAGGCCTCTTCTCTTGACTTGTCGGCAGCCACCGTCTCACTATGTCCTTGTAGGATCTCTTTGTGTGCCAAAGAGAGAAAGGAAAAAAACAGACAAGATTTCTGGTGTCTTTTCCTAAAAGGGCACTAATCCTATAGAATCAGGGCCCCAGCCTTGTGATCTCATTTAACCTTGTGTGCTCAGTTGTGCCCGACTCTTTGTGACCCCATGGACTGTGGTCTGCCAGGCTCCTCTGTCCATGGGGATTCTCTAGGCAAGAATACTGGAGTGGATGGCCATGCCCTGTTCCAGGGGATCTTCCCAACCCAGGGATTGAACCCAGGTCTCCCTCATTGCAGTCAGATTCTTTACCATCTGAGCTACCAGAGAAGCCCCACTTAACCTTAATTATGTCCTTAGAGATGCCATCTCTAATTATAGCCACATTAGAAGGTTGCCTCATCATTGTTTACAATTTCATCATAATAACCAATTGACTCCAGCCGTACACATGTGATCCTTGAAAATAATGTCACATTATAGACTATCTTCATATGTTCAAGTTCAACATATACATTTTAAAAGGACACAAATGCTCAGTCCTTCATGATCATCTTGATCTTTACCTTAACAGTGAATCATTCTTTGAAATTACCCAGGCTGAATTTCTGCCCTTATCAATTTGAATGTTATGTTAAACCATCATAATTCTCTTTAAAGTAGATTTCTAATATGTTCTGTTTGGACCATGAGCTAGATAGAGAAAGAAAGCATATCTTCATCATCTTTAAATCATGTATGTTACCTAGCACAGAGTCTAAACCAGAAGAGGTGCTTAATTGCTTTTTTTTTTTTTTATTAAGCCACAAGATCCTGTAAGGTCAACTACATGATCAGAGAAACATTAAATTATGATGCCTGTGTTTTATAAGTAAGAATGATATATTTAATTTGAATTGTTTTGAAAATGACTCCCTATATATAGGTCATATACTCATTCTTTAATGGAATGCTTAATTCAATTTGGTTCTATGATCATTTAAAAAAAATACCATTTGCAAATATCAGATTCAGAACATGTGTAAATTCCTTAAAAACTGAAATAGAAAGATTAAAATATATGGTTCCATTGAGCTTGTATATCCCAAAGGGCTACTAACATAAAACTATTGCTAGATTTGGAAGCTTATCATGAATTGAGCACAGTATCTAGAGTTACAGCTATTTCTCTCAAGAGGTGTGGGTAGTTCAAGCATATGTTTTAAAGCCTTAAAGCTCTATTCTTTCACTGTCATTTTTTAGTATTTTTTTTTTTTTCACAGACTACATCTTGGAATTGTAGATTAGACTTTTTAAACATGCTATTTGTGATTTTTCTTACTAGTTCATCAACCCCACAGTTATCAGAAAGGCATTTTCACATGAAATTTAATTTCTGCAATAAAGGTTGAAAAATTATCTTGTTTTATCAATGAGGGAAACTACCATGTTTCTCCATTCCTGTTTTCTGTAAGAGCAAAATAATCTCTTGAATTATCTCTATAAAATATTTTTCATCGTTCCTGCAATGATCTAGCTCCATCCCTTGATAGGAAATAGGCCATGTGTGGCTAGGTATCCAGAGGAATATGTTTACCAATAAATTATCTTCCAAGGTTTTGACACTACCATCAGTTATGCCAGATGCAAATCATTTACTCTCTGTCAGTTCAAATTCACAGTCTTGTTTGGATGGCTTAAATCTATACTGGCACCAAAATACAGCAAGCAATATTGCTCAACTTTTGAGTTGAAAGCATAGACAAATGTATACAGCGCCAGAACATGGAAATAGTACAATACATGCTGGATTTTGGTAAGTGTTACTTAATGTTTATACAGCATGAGATTGTCAAAGGAATAGTGACATTTCCTATTAAAGAAATATCCTTCCACAATGGTATACATAATTCTTTGACACAGAGTTTTAAGTTCTATGTGGCCCACAACTCTGCCAGATCTCATGAAGTCAAAAATGAAGCATTGGGTAAATACCTCAGGGAAACACCAAATGAAATCTTGGAATTTGGGAATTTAATAATAATGACTTCAGTGCTGCAATATTTCACAGATTTTAGCATCATTTTTATAGACTATGAACTGGTAGATGGCCTCAAGAGTAAAAAAAGATCTAATTTTTCTTTATTCTTTTCTACTTATGAATTCAGGCAGATCATGATACCTAAAAAGAAGATTGTAAAGTCATTTATTTCTTAGCCCTTGCCATGAAAACAGCTGAAGTAAACCAAGTTGACCCATATTTTCACTTACTGAATAGGTATAATTTATACTTGTAGAAAATAACAGCAGAATTTAATAAAATATCCTAGAGGAGAGCAATAAGATTAAGATCCCATGTTACAGAGTTAGAAAACCTAGATTTTAATATTAGTATCACTATTTAATAGCAGTATTGACCTTTCTAAGCCTAAGTTTTCTAATCTATAGAATATGAAGGGTATTGCCTAACTTCTAATGATGATGTGTTGATGTAAAGCATGTGCAGTATGAGCATATATGCATATATGTTTATAACAACTGGCAACTGTCACAAATATACATGAGGTCATAAGGACCTTAATTAATTGAGCTGAGTAATCATGAAAGTCAATTGGCTTTAAAAAAAAAAAAGGAATTCTGCCTTCTCATGGATAGAATGAATCTTACCTTATTTAATAATCTTTGGTCTTCTTCGACACTGACCTTTTCTTCCCAGTTAAATTTAAATTGTGTAATCACTCTTACTTAAAATTTTTCTTAGAGGGAAGACTTAACGAATATCCCAAGAAGCAGCAATTAAAAAAAAATGTTTCTGCCACAAAATAATTATATTACTTAAACCTTTTCATATGCTTTGATATAAAATTGTGAAATAAAATAAATGACCATAGAATTATGTCAGAATCCATATATTTATGACTTAAGGCCATTTTGCTTTGCTTTGGTCTAGATAGTGTTTCAACTAGTTGCTTATCAAACAGGAGAGTAGTTCTTATTCAGGGGAGATTTTTTCCTTCAGGAACATTTGGCAATGTCTGGAGACATTTTTGATTTTCATTACTGTGGGTAATGAGGGGTGCTACCAGGATCTAGTGGATATAGACTAAGAATGCTGTAAACATTCAACAATACCAAGGACAGTACCTGCAATAAATTCAGTCAGTCTCAGTTCAGTCGCTCAGTTGTGTCCAACTCTTTGCGACTCCATGAACTGCAGCATGCCAGGCCTCCCTGTCCATAACCAACTCCCGGAGTTTACCCAAACTCATGTCCATTGAGTTGGTGATGCCACCCAACCATCTCATCCTCTGTCATCCCCTTTTCCTCCTGCCCTCAATCTTTCCCAGCATCAGGGTCTTTTCCAATGAGTCAGCCCTTCGCATCAGGTGGCCAAAGTATTGGAGTTTCAGTGGCAACATCAATCCTTCCAGTGAACACCCAGGACTGATGTCCTTTAGGATGGACTGATTGGATCTCCTTGCAGTCCAAGGGACTCTCAAGAGTCTTCTCCGACACCACAGTTCAAAAGCATCAATTCTTTGGCACTCAGCTTTCGTTATAGTCCAACTCTCACATCCATACATGACTACTGGAAAAACCATAGCCTTGACTAAATGGACCTTTGTTGACAAAGTAATGTCTCTGCTTTTTAACGTGCTGTCTAGGTTGGTCATAACCTTCCTTCCAAGGAGTAAACGTCTTTTAATTTCATGGCTGCAATTACCATCTGCAGTGATTTTGGAGCCCAGAAAAATAAAGTCAGCCACTATTTCCACTGTTTCCCCATCTATTTGCCATGAAGTGATGGGACTGGGTGCCATGATCTTAGTTTTCTGAATGTTGACCTTTAAGCCAACTTTTTCATTCTCCTCTTTCACTTTCATCAAGAGGCTCTTTAATTCTTCTTCACTTTGCGCTGTAAGGGTTGTGTCATCTGCATATCGGAGGTTAGCTAAATACCAGTAGTACTACTATTGAGAAACTCACTTCTACTAGATTTATATGATACAGAGGTGAATTTTCTCATTTCAGATCTAGTGGAAGTCTGATTTAAAGATACTGGAATATATTCAAACACATTTTCAGCCCCATACACAGGTGACACATTTCAGGAAGAAGTGTGAAGTGAAAGTTGTTTGGTCATGTTCCACTTTTTGTGACCCCATGGATTATACAGTTCGTGGAATTCTCCAGGCCAGAATACTGGAGTAGGTAGACTTTCCTTTCTCCAGGGGATCTTCCCAACCCAGGGATCAAATCCATGTCTCCCACATTGCAGGTAGATTCTTTACCAGCTGAGATGTCAGGGAAGCAATCCCATGCAAATTATCACTTAGTACAGATGATGAATACACAGCATGAGAAGTTAAACCATTCTAATTTGAACATATGGGGGTATAATATTTTATAACTTAACTATTCCTGGTAGGAGAGGAGTGTCATATACCTGTTGATAGATTATTTTATGCAATCAGACTATATGATGCATATTTTCATTTGAAGAAATGAATTTTTAACAGAAAAAATATTTTCTAAATTGAGCCTTGAGTCATATCATTTAGTTACTTGGAACACGAGAGGATCAAGGGATCTGGCTAACTTTTCATTTTACTAAAGAGAAAACTATGAGATAAAGAGTCTGAGCAACTTTCCCAAGGTTGCTAACTTTGTTGTATGCAGGGTTAGGGCCATATTTCCAGTCCAGTAAATTAATTAACAATATTTTTAATACTACTATTCATTATGAAGACATTTAAGTTTATTGCACATTATTCATTGAACTTTGTTTCTCTTTGCCATCAAACTCAGAGTTACATCTCTTTTTGTACGATTTTTTTCCCCTCCTAATTTCTTTCAGGTCAGTAGAGATAACAGTATAAAACCTTAATTTGATACCTTTCCCAAAAGCCTTTCCATGGGTTTTTATGCCAAATCTGACTCCCACAGATTTAAGAGGTGTAGAAAAAGTAGATTAAGCTGTCTCGGGTTAGCTAAACTTCCATTTGGCCAGAGTGTGAAGGAGCCTGTGCTACAGAGTTCTTCCATCACCAGAGGAAAAGCTCTTCTCAATTATGCTGGTTTAACTTACAGGGACTTTAGTGATCCACAGAACAAGTGGAATTTAAGAGACACATCTTAAGCTCAGTTTGAAAAGGCCTGTGCTTTCAATAACAAAACTCACAGTGACAGTGATGTATGGTTTTCTTTATGAGACCTGAAAACTGATGGATATGTGATCTTATAAATGCTTAGACAAACTAATGCACATAATTATATTTTCCATTTGAAGTCTATTGCTAGGCATTCTAATACAATATCATTAGTTGAAATGGCCACGATGATACAGCTTGGGCAGTTTGTCACAGTAATTACAGGGTGATTATTTTTGACTGGAATAAAGATTTCAGTTTTAGTATGGTGGAAAGCATCACCACAAATTACAAACAGTCTTGGAAAATAATAATAAAACTTTAAGATTTTAATGCATTTTGCAGTGTCATTCTAAAATAATTTCTCATTAAGGAAAATGTCCATAAATTGGCTAAGTAAATTATTTTTAAAAAGATTAAAATATGACTTTGCCAAAAGGATCCCACTTATCTCATTAATGGTTCCTATGTATAAAAATGTCAACATTAGATAAAATTTGACTGTGGTAAATAAGGCTTATGTCATAATTAACAACCTTTAAAGAAAGGATTTTTTTTAAGCAGACACAAAAGTATGGCATTTATCTTCACTATTTTCAGAATGGTTGATTAAAGTAGACAGTGTCCTAACATCTGTATTGAAAACTATATTAATCAATTGATTAATCATGTAACATTAATCAAATCCTCCCTAAGTGTTTTAGTATCTGAACAGCTCTTAGTATTTTCTATCAGATCCCTTTTAAGGTGTCCATTAAAAAGATTAAATTTGGGTGGTAAATATTAAGGGGTTGTGGAACTTGTGGCTTCTCACTGGAAGGTCATAGCCATGGCTCATTAGTGCTACTTTTAATGGGATAAGAAGCAAAAGTTTTGAATATGTGACTAGATCAATTAATCAGTTTTGCAGTTGACTCATTCCAGTAAGCAGTTTAGTATTTGCCGAATCGGCACCATGGCCATCTGGCCGATTTGTCCCTCTGTAGGTTGGCTTAAACCAAAGAATACTTTTTGCTTAAAGGGTTTTAATTGAAAAGCCAATACACTGATGCAGCAACTACTACTCAATAAATTGGTTTGTAGAAACTAGTCAAAAGTCAGCTTTTATTAAGAATGTATTTAAACGATCTAAGTTGTCCTGCACAATGAGTATAAAACTTCCTGTTGCTGGAGTGAATTGTTCACAATTGAATTATTTTGATGCTTTTTGAGATGTAATTGAACTTCACAGTGCACTCTCAAGCTTACGAATCAACTGTAAATTTCCAGGTTGGTGATTTATAATTGGCTAGTTCTTAGATTTCCAAATTCTTTTAAATGTAATATTAGTTAGGCAAATTCGTACAGGTAATGTGGAGAATTCAGTATCAAATACAAACAGAAAATTACTCAATATAGTTCAAAGGAGGAAATTACAATAAACAACTATTTGCCAATAAATAAAATTGTTATATTTTCAGAAGGCACTGCTCTGTTATCTTTTGTGTCCTCTATCTTTCTAATTGTAAAAAGCATCCCTTTGCACTATACCCATTTATTTTCATGATTTTATAATAGGAAAAGAGTAGTAGTCTCTGCCAACTGTTTTGATCTTATAACCCTTTTTATTTACTTGATGGGGAATGGTTAATTTTCTTTCTGCTATTAAATAAATGATCGTAAAGACATTCAATGAAATTATCTTGTCACTTTTTTCTAGAAAGAATTTCACCAGCTTTTCAAACAGAATCCAAACTTATAGGCATTTAAAAACACGGTACAGCCCATCTGTTTTTCCCTGATGTTACATAAGGACAGATTATCTTGACAAGACAGTTCTCAGCGTTTGTGCAAGGGACTTTATGATTTGGGCAATGTCTGGCTATTGTTGTTGTTTTGTTGTTTTTTTTCCAGCAAAGTGATTAAGTGGTAGTTTTGATATTTGCAAATATATCCTGAAGCTTTAACAACAGAAACACATATCTACTTTACTTATCTAAGCTAAATTTAAATGTATGCTGAAGATCTTCAGTCTCAAATGATGCTTTTTCTTTTCTTTGCCAGTTGCTTAGAGTGAAAACAGATACTTTATTGCATATCATCCAGATGATGCTCCAAAAAGATGATGGTTGGGAGAAAAGGAATGTCTAATCTCTTCATTCCTCTTTTGAATAAAATTGTCTACAGAGGAGAGACATTTACTATCAGTTACCTTTATAATGAATTGTCCAATCACACAATTTCTAAAGAAATAATTTTAAAGTAGATTTTTATTTAGTGGTTAGTATTACAGAATGAGAAAATTTAGTTAATTCACTTTGTTTCCCTAAGTTGATCAAACAAGTGCATTACTTTCTTACTTTTCTAAGTTCTTTGTTATCAGCAGAATAACACTTAGAAGAAAGTTACAGAATAAAAATCTAATTATGATAAAGTTTTATTAAAAATTGGTTTCTGTTAACATGTACGCTCTACATTTTAATTATAAATATGTGTTTTGATATGAAGTTTCACAATAATATTCTTAGTTGACTAATATTTCAGCCTATTCAAGTACCCACCAAATGCTATAAACCTTTATTTCAGTTCATTACCAAATAATTACATGAAAAAAAAATGTCTAAAAATAATCAAAAATACATTTGGTTGTATATATTGTTTCATATATCAGTTATATTTCATTTTGCTATTGATGTGAAGCTTGGTTGATTTCATTGGAGAAAGAAACATAATCTGCATAATTCCCATTAGTTCTTTGTTGGGCAAATACATTTTCATATTCTATAGTAGGTTGGTTTGTAGCTAATCATTTTTTGTACTTAGCAGCAAGTGTTGCTGCTATATTGAAAAAAAAACAGTACATGTTTTGGAAATTATAGGTATAATTTAGCCATAAAACAGCTAAATTCCAGTACCCACCAGTTCATTAGGTAAGCTCATTGGAAGCACAGGAAATACAGTTAGTTGATAATAAGATCATTGTTTTGTTGCCTAGGTCAACTTTTATACTATTCAGAAAGCATTTTAGAGAGAGATGTGTTTTGGATGTTTTGCTTGAGATGCGAAAAAATTACATGACATCATAGACTCAGAAGGAAATTTCTTTACTGTATCTTGCTTTGGGGTAACTTTAGAAAGGGCAGTATTATGGACAGACATAAGCATTTTGTGCTGGAAACATTTTGGTTTGTGGGGTTTAACTAGGATTTTAATTTTAAATATTTGATTTGAAGTTTGGTTTAAAAGTAGATTTCAAAAAAACACAATTTTATGATTGCAAGGGTGAACTATTAGTGATTAAGAGTAGAAACACCTTTGTTGTTTATCCTACTCAGAACTTGAAGAGTGTGATCTATGAAAGTTGCTGGACCTCCTGTTTCTTCATTTTTAAGAGAAGTGATATGACAGATGTGTTTGTCTAATAGCTATGTGGGAGACTCAATGAGACAAAAAGATTGATCTCTCTCTGAAACTGTCAAAGAAATGTAAATTTGTATTATTGTTCTGTTATTAATCAGGCCCTTTATGTCATGGTTAGAACACTGCTCACTCAGCTTAAGGCTCCATTTCTGAACTCATATTGCCTAAGTTCTTGACAACTTTCCTCTTCTGCTAATTGACTGCACACTTGATTGAATGACTCATTTTCCCCATTTGTAAAATAGATGATGATAATAATGCCTAAATCCTTAGGTAATTGGGAAGACTAAATAAATGAATACGAGGAAAACTCCGAGAACATGAGCAGAAAAGCTGTTTTTACTGCTTTTTTATTGCTGTTGTCATTATTAGTTTATAATCCATATGAATGAGTAACCGTATTCTCTTCATTCAGCTTCTTGTGATGTAAGCTTGAGCCAGAGACAGAAGTAAAACTGTGAAAAATGGGCTCCCCAAATATGTTTTCAAAGCATAGTTCTTATTTATATACAGAACACTTAACTATCCTTTCAATAATAGAGGCCTCAAAAGAAAAATGGAAATGTGAAGTGAAATTTACTGTTTCAGAAAATATATAATTTTCCCTCTGAACATTCAGTGAGTAGGTTTGTTTCCTGGGCAATACCTTACTGTATAATAAGGACAACTCTAAACTTGTGGCTCATATTTGTAAATGAAAGTGAAATGTACTATTATTTTTGAAAGGTTCTGATAATAGTCAAAACCATACTATATGTGCAAGGTGGGTGGACTAAGAAGAGTGAAACTTGGTTAAGGGTTGATTCTGACTAAATGCAGTCACCTCATTAGCTATTGATGTCTGGTCTATCCATACCCGACTTTGCTGAGATAGAGAGTTCAGTAATCTTGTTTACTGTAGATACCCATGGATTTATCTTCCCACTAGTTAATTCTGCTAACATCCTCTGACCAAAGACATGACCTTCTTTTTTCACTGTGGTTTTTGTATTTTCTTCAGTTTCAACATTAAATGATCATTTTCATTTCATTAAATGATTTTCAAGATTAAGTGATCTGAAATTTTCTTAAGACTAAAAATCAAAAATAATGGAAGAGATTGTTCTTATGTTAAATATGTTTTGTTTTGTTTTTACTCCTGAATCAATTTTTTTCTCCTAGGAATTTGTACATTCAATGTTCAATGTACTTGAGTCTGGAGAGAGTTGGTGGTTCTTCTTGGAGTTAAATTTCCCAGGAGTGTGTGTGTGCGTATGTGTATATATCAGCTTTTATAAATCACATTTCAGCTTTCCACTGGAAAATAAACCTAACTTGTGTTTCCAGTTCTGAACAAGGGAATGTAGATTTAGTTTCACTCTTGATAGCCGCCCCCCATGTCCCATTGAGTAAAACCAAAGGGAGGAATAGGAACACTGGACAAGGGTAACTGGTCAAGGGATTATAGCTACGAGTAAGTGGGAAAATAATGAGCTTCCCTAGTGGCTCACCAGTACAGAATCTTCCTGCAAGGCAGGAGACATGGGTTCTATCCCTAGGTCAGAAGGATCCCCTGGAGAAGGAAATGGTAACCCACTTGAGTATCATTGCCTGGAAAATCCCGTGGACAGAGAAGCATGGCAGTCTACAGTCCATGGGGTCACAAAAGAGTCGCACATGACTTAGCAACTAAACAACAAATAAGAAAAGAACTACCTCTTTGAAAATACACGGACAAAGTTGCTGTCTAGTTTTCAGCAAGCAAGAGGAAAAACCCCACCTTTCTGGAAACTTGTATTTTTTTCACTGAGTCAAGGATGTGGAGGAAATATGAGATTCTAAAATATTATTAATAAAATTGGGTTGCAATAGGTAGTTACTAGGCTTTATCTGTTAAGATTTAGAAATAAAAATGTTTAGAAAGCTGTGGGCATAATACCATAGGTTTACTTATTTATTCTAATTTCTGAAATATTTAAAAATATATCTAAAATGTTCTTCAATGAGTTTGCAAACTCAAAGGAAACTGCAGATAATTAAAAACATTTTTCAAAATCTTTTCTGCAGCAACTCTACTATACTCAACTTATAAAAAAAGACATCTTGTCATTTTTATTTATCTATTTTAGTGTTAAAATATCAAAAAATATTCTAACAAAAATTTCTTCTTTTTATTAGGACACAAAATATTTGTTTAAACAAAAATCAGAGAGTTTTAAAAATGCTAATTCTTAGAAAGTTCTGAGCAGTTAAGAGAGAAGTTTATGTTCTTAGTGACCACAACTATAGCTCAATTATAAATTATTTTTATTCTGTGAACATTGTTTCTTACAACTGTTGAAAAAAATTATTAGTAGCCATTGTTCACTTGCATGTTTCATATATAAGGTATCCTTTATAATTTTTATAACAACTCTATTAATTGGAAGCAATATCTGCATTTTACATATACTTACAGTTAGGAACTCTGTTTATCAAACACATATCATTTGATTCCAGAATCCTTGCTCTTGCCCATCTTAGCCCTTACGCTATAGTACAAGATAAACATATATATACATAAGCTGTTGTGAAAATTGTAGTTTCCATGTAAAACTCATTAGTTTTATTGCAGATTATTATTGAGTGAAATTCTATTTGTGACTATTTCTTTTCTTCCTCCAAATTGTGTCACTGTCTTCAAATGTACTCAATACAATGTGATTAAAAGGCATATATGTTACTTTTCCCTAAAATAAAAATTTTCATTTATATGCTTCAGTCTAAGAAAAATCCTTAAGGAAATATTTGTGTAAGTCATTTTATTAAATTTGATATTTCTATTATTATGATTTTAAAAAATTCATATTGTATACCTATTCTGTTTTCATGTATAATTGCAAATTGTCTTATTCCTATATACCTTCATGGAAACATTGAGGTGTCTTTCTTCTTGTATTTTTAGTTTTCTAAAATAATGATGACTACAACCCACAAATTAAAGAGATTATTACAGCTGAATTGAAGTGTACAAAGATATCCCATTGTAAGCAGCAATTTCTCTTATCAACATTCCTTTACTACTCTCTGTGTATTTGTTTTTGATTGAAACATATAAAGTGAAATATGCAAAGAAACAGTATCATTTTAGTGTTAGTGAGCCTACCTATGACAATATCATCAGCCAAATCTTGCTCATTTCTGATATCAATCTACTAAACGTTTGAAAGTTTATTTGTTAATTATTGCCTAGTAAAATTTTAATTTGTTCCCAAATTGCATGGTGAATACCCTTATTACAATTAAGTTTATATTAGAAATTGGCACTAGAGGGAGCTAAGTAATTGTATCATTTATATGTTTGGGGGAAATTGAACATTCATTTAAAAACTTGTATTTTTTTCAGAACCTGCTGATTTTACAAATATGGCAGCTATGCCTCAGCAAATTATAAGCAATAATGAATTAGTTAATTTTCTTTAGTGAAAACTGCTATGGTAAGATTATTAAATTACTGTATTTCTACTTAGTGAACGTAGCTACCAGTCAGTAAATTAGGACTTCTAGGACTCTTTAGGGAAAGGGATTATTATTATTACTATTATCCATGTTTATCATTATTTTGCTCCTAACAGAATTAAAATGCTCATAGCACCATGTTAAAATACAATATTGTATTCCCAAATTTATAGTTTGATAAGAAAATGGCCTTGTTGAATAGGTTCACAGTGCGGATGAGAAAACAATTTTACTCTCATGGAATATTCTAGGAATTTAGTTGGTTTGATTACTTTAAACAACCAGTTCGGTTTAACAAAGTATTTTCCCCCAGCAATCATAGCCTGCCATGAATTGAGTAAAACTGTGATGTCTCCTACATTTATATGCACCTCTAAGATGAACAAAAGTCTGCTAAGGTGTGTAAAGCTAAAAGCAGCAGGATGCTTTATTTACATAAGTGAAAGAGCTAAAGAACAGATACATAATTCTATACATTTTGCAGGTTGATTCCCAGGAAACGCTAAATTTAAAAACAGCTTGTATGAAGTCAATATTATGGGGAACAATTAGAAATTTTATTCTCCCCATCTCATCATTTAGGCACTTAGGCAATCTCTGCCAAAAAGTCACACACTTTATATGTCCTTTTAAATGAGCATATCGTTTTTACAGATAATATATGTGGAAAGTTGCTTTTTTTCACGGTCTTATGAGGGGAAAATATGGTTTGAATGATAAAATTAAATGAGGTTGTATTTGCTTTCCATTCTACTCTGAAAATAAAATGATGTAATAAATGTTGAAATAAAATAATAATCTTTTATGATCTCTTAGCTAATATTTAGTTATAGACTTGAATTGATACACCAGTGATCAAAGGGAAGTTCTTGCTTTTTTTTTTGGTCCAAATGAGGAAACTCTCTATTTTAACCTATGCTTAGGTTAATTTTAATATAAAGGTGAATTTTAGGGTAAATAAATGTGCAAAGTAGAAAAAAATTAACAGCTAGGCAATATACTATTTGATAAACCACAGAATTGATTTTTTTTCCTGTTTGCTTCATGTATTTCTCTTATGAAAATGAAGTATTCCTTAAATTCTATATTTTATATTTACAGTTTTAATAATTAGTGTATTATCTCTCTCAAAGGAATGTTATAATCAAGGTTAGCCTTACAAATGAGGCTAGTAAGTGATATCTCAAAGAGAAGATTTGTGAGGGGCAGGGGCAGGAGGAAGGCAGCTTGTATACTGAATGCAACTAGGCCATTTTCTGATCTCTAAATTTATGTTTGACAAACTTGAACATACATACTAATTATCTGAAGAGTTCTTAAAATGCAGATTCTAATTCAGAAGATTTAATTCAGAAGCTTCCTTTCACTGTCTATAGACCACAGTTCCTATATCAATAGTCTTCACTTTCTTTAATCTTGACACTTTCTGCTCTGACTTAAAATAAGTATTTAGAGCAAAAAATAAGCAAAATTATAGAACAGAATCATGACCCTGATCCTGGAAACCTGAGGTGCCAACTGTAGTCATTCTTACTTTTCATGAACTGTCTTGGATGCCTAGCACTGACCACATACAAGAGTAGTAATTCTGCAGGTATGGGGCCATCTGCAATCATTCACATTGTCTAACTACAAACTTCCTTTGATTCCACAAAAACATATAGGAGATACCATAATGTTATCTTTTAAGAATTTCAATAGCTTCATTTTTTTTCTTTGGTATGGATAAATCCATTTCATAGAGAAGTGGGACATCTAGGGAAAGAGCATGGCATAGCACATAGGACTGATTTGGAATCAGATTCATCTGGATCCTGACTCCAGCTCCAGCACTCATTAAGTGTGCAATCTTAAGAACTGTATTTAACATTATTCATTATTGGTAAAATGGAGATAAATACTTATCTGCCAGTTTTGTTGTTTTGCTTAACTTTTGTCATTTCCTATTTGCTTGGCTTTGATCACTGAACATCTAGAATTTTGATATGTTTTATTTAGAGTAGACTATACATAGCATGAGACCTGAGATAAAATAGATCATATATATTTTGAATTCGTTATTCGTATCCCTGTCACCCTGAACCATGTCATAGACACTGGTGATTTTCATAAAATTGTTTTCTGATAAACTGCTTTTGAAAGTCATATGGCATCCATATACACACCTAGTAGACTTCTGTACCCACCTAGCAATATTTTGCTTTAATCTACCAATCTCCCACCATGTCAAGCATTATACAGTTTTCAGTCAAGCTCAAGTTTTCTCAGAACTGAGAAAATGTTGTTCTCAAGTTTCTTCTTATACTTTAGTTTTCCATTCATATGTTCTCTCCTCAGAGAGTGATTTATCTCACCTAAATTATTTTCCTACCATGAATTATTGCTATTTTATTTTAGTGTCTTGAATATTCTCCTCAAAATTCTTATTTTAATAATCAGTAGATAGCAAGAGTATATGCAGTATTTTTTGAATGTCTATTTCTATTTTTTATGCCAGTATATCTATAGAACATAAGATGATGCACTGTACATATTTGTACTCTATAAATATTTTCTGCATGAACAATGTGACTGAGGTTGTTTCTAGATTGAATGATTGGGGAGTGCTATTAATTAATCTAGAAGTTTGAGAAAACATAGCTTTTTTAGTTGAAAATAATTAGATATATTTGAACAGCTGTACACTGAGATATAGTTGATAATTAAGAAAGATGACTTCTTGACTTTTAAGTATTTAGAGTCCATAGCACTGGAGAGAAAAAAAAGTGGGAATGGAGGTAGCAATCTGGATAATAGAATCTGTGCTTTTATATAACTCTTGTTTGAGAAAAACAAGTTGATGAGATTTTTCCGGCTAGAGTGTCTTCTCAGCCTTATACTATATTTATTATTTATTTGACTGCTTGAACTTCTCACAACTTTAATTCTATGAGCTTCATGAGGAGTTACAATGACAAATTTTTTTGTATGATATTGAAAAAGAGCAGAGAACTGCAGATCTTGACTTCAGTGTCATCGTAATGAAGGTGTGCAAGTGTTAAAGGAAGATTTTTAAAAGGCCTAAAAGCATGACTTGACGTGCAAATATAGAAACAGTATGTGGCAAAGATTTTATTCAACTCATAATTCATGAAGGAACCCGTAAACTGTTGAAACTAGTTCAAGAACTATTTGAGCAGTTAGATATAAAGTAATGCTATAATACATTTGCAGATAATATATAAAACTGGCGAATGTCTTCTAGGGAATTATAACTTTGGAGTTTCCTGTTCAACCAGGCAAGAATTATCTGCATGTCTCTAGATAACAATACACAAGTTGACTTCTTCCCATTAAGAATCATTAAACAGGTAATCAATACAAAGTCAAATAATCTGATTTACAGTTGCATCAAAAAGAATATAATACTAAGAATAAATTTAACCTGTAGAAGGCAAAGAACCTGTAAATTGGAAAATATATGATATGAATGAAAGAAATTGAAGAAAACACAAATAAATGGGAAAATATTCAACATTCATGGATTAGAAGAATTAACATTGTTAAAATGTCTATGGTACCCAGACCAATCTACAAATTCAGTGCAATCTCTATCAAAATTCCAATGGGACATTTTTCACAGAAGAAAAGTATTAAAATTTGTATGGAATAAGAGCCCCTAAATAGCCAAGGAAATCTTGAGAAGAAGAACAAAGCTGGAAGCATCATGCTCCCTCATTTTAAAATATATTACAAAGTTATAGTAATTAAACGAGCATGGTATTGGCATAAATGCATACACAAAGATCAATGAAACAGAAAAGAGAACTCAAAAATAAATCCATACATAGACGGTCATTTAATTTACTGCAAAGGAACCAATACTATATAATAAGGCAATGAAAGTCACTTCTATAAATAGTGTTTGGGTACACTGGACAGTCACATGAAAAAGAATGCAACTAGAATATTATCTTAACACCATACGCATTAACTCAAAATGGATTAAGGTCTTGAATATAGGACCTGAAATTATAAAGACTATCAAGAAAATGAAAAGGAAGTATATTGAATGGGAGAAAATCTTTGCAAATCATATAGCTGATAAGGAAACTAATATCTCAAATACATAAAGAACTTATAGAACTTAGTACAAAAAAAAATACCCAGTTTAAAGATGAGCATATCTGAATAGATATTTTTCCAAAGACATACATGTATATGAAAAAATGGTCTATACTATTCATCAGGGAAGTGCAAATCAAAATATTTAAGATACTACCTCAAACCTGTTAGAATGACTAGTATTAAAAAGTCTAGGTATAAGTATTGGCAAAGGTGTAGAGGAAGGGGGATTCTCTTGTACTGTTGAGCGTATGTAAATTGACACAGCTGCTATGGAAAACAGTTCCGGAAAAATTGAAAACTAGAACTACTGATGATCCTGCAATTCCAGTTCTAGGTGTTTATCCAAAGGAAACAAAAACACTAATTCAAAAAAATATATGCATCTCCCTGTTAATTGCAGCATTATTTACAATAGCCAAGATAGGGAAACAATCTAGGTGCCATCAGTTGATGAATGGATAAGAAAATCGTGGGGTTTATATATATATATATATATATATATATATATATATATATATATATATCCAACAATTATATATAGCTGAAATATATAATTATATATAATTGGGATGGAATATATTAATGGAATATTATTTAACCACAAAAAGAGTGAAATGCTGCCATTGCAACAACATGGAAGGACCTCAAGTGCATTATGCTAAGTGAAATGTCAGAAAATAAAACACTGCATGATCTCTCTTATATGTGGAATCTATGTCTATATCTGTATCTACATCTATATAAACTGAGCTCATAGATAAAGAGAACAGATTGGTGGTTGCCATAGGAGAGAGGTGGAGGGTGGGAGAAATGGGTGAACTGCTTTTTTGCTGTTGTTAAATTGACTTTTCAAAAAGTGAAATGACTTAGGAGCTCATTAGTAATGCAGATCTCAGACTGCACCTCAGACCTACCAGAGCCATACTTTGTAAGATTCATATGTATATTAGAGTTCGAGAGTCACTGGTATTTTAAAAAACAAAAATGACAAAACCAAAAAAAATTCACTGGATGCTGGTTGGGAAAAAAAACAGAACAAAACAGATATAAGAGACACAAGAGACCAAAACCCAAAAATCCTAGAATGGGTTATGTTTCCCTTTGTGTTGTACTAGCCAAGATGTTGTTCAAATGGAAAGCTATCAGCAGATGTTTTCAATAATGGAAAACTCGAGGGAGACAATACCCCTTCTTCTTGAAAAAATGTGACTTGAAAATGAAATCCTACCAAATAAGAGATAACTAAAACTAAAGGACGTGGAAAGGAAGAATTGTTTTTAAAAGATGAATTTATAAAAATAGAGCAAAGTAAGGGGGTAAGAAATGCTGTGGTGGAGCTACTTAACAAATACAAGGTGGTTCTATAAATCTATGCTGACCTGGTGCCATATTGAGGAGAAACCCTCATGAAGTAAGGGAGTGTCCTATGGATATATCTGGGCTATGGATATATATGAGTTTTCAAGTCAACTTATAAAGAAAATATTACAGATATCAGGAAAAACTTCCATGTTTGCTACCTGCACCTTATGAAAAATAAATAAAATAAAAACTCAAGGTTATGATGGTGCCAGAAAAACACATGGGGTATATGTGCCCATTTATATGTGTTGCCTATTTTCAAGTCTGGGGATAATTTTTCTGACAGGGTAAGGGAAAGAGTAGATTTCACAGATGGAAATAAATTTTGTGTATGTGAAAAACAAAGATATTAATAGTGATCAATTGCATACCACTTTAGTATGACCTACAATTTAGATTCTTGGAATTCACCATATTTCTATAACATGTAAGAAAATAGCAAACCAGACATAATTGACCAAAGCATTAGGTAAATGGAATGTAAATGGAATGTATATGGAAGGTAAATGGAATGTCTTTATATTTAAACTCAAGGTAATTAATATAATGTAAATTCTTCCAAAAGAGATTTAAGACATTATTTATGAAGAAATTTTGTGAAATATATAGAGGCTCCAACATAGCCTAATTTAGTTTTCTCTTAAGATGAAAAAATGCTTCAAAACTAGAATCACCTACATTAAAACACTATTAATGACTCAATGCCTTTTTTGTTCCTTCATTTTTTTCCATCTAGGCAGTTGAACTAGGTTGTTTTTTCAATAAGAAATTGTTGACACTCTCAGACATTGCTGCAGCATGTGCCACTTAACATAATACGTCTAGAATAATAGGTGCCCTTAGTGAGTGTTTACTGACACGATGATGGGCTTCCCAGTGGCTCAGTGGTAAAGAATCTACCTGCCAAACAGGATACATGGGCTTGATCCCTGGGTTGGAAAGATCCCCTGGAAAAGGAAATGGCAACCTACTCCAGTAATTCTTGCCTGGGGAATCCCATGGACAGAGGAGCGTGGTGGGCTACAGTCCATAGGGTTGCAAAGAGTCAGACGTGCCTTAGCAACTAAGCAGCAGCAGCACTGGCACGGTGATGGTTCTAATGCAATGTACATCTAATGCATACAATAAGAACTTTGAATTAGATAATTTTATTTTACAGATAGAGCTCTAAGATTTACAGAGATTAGATAAATTTGCAGAAGTCCTCATAATCAGAAGTGTACTCAGGTTTGGGTTTCCTCTGATACTTTCATTATCATTATTGATGTCTGTATTGTCTGACTAGACTGCAAGCTAGAATAATTTTCGAACATATCATTGTGGGAATTTGTCCTCAAAGGCTACCTTGTACCATATAATTGTTAACAGAAACAAAATTCACTAAGTTTGAAGATCTAATGGACTTTATTCAATGATTCATGAATGGGGCAGCATCCTGTCTGGCATATAGAAAGGAACACCAGGGAGCTGTACAAAATGGAATATTTAGGCAGAAGGAGGCAAAGCAAGGAAGTTATTTTAGCAAACAGTGGATTGTTTTAGGCAAGGTCACCTTCTTTGAGGAAAGGTGGGGGTCTGTCAGACAGATTACCTCACTAGTGCTTCCCAGGTATTTTCAGATTGAAATTGTTGGCAATTAGGTCATGTAGTAAGCCTTAGCTTGCTGATGTTGAGCTTAGCGCAAGTGACTCCATTTTGGCCTGTTTTTTCTTTCTTTATTTTTTAATATAATTAAACCATTGTCTAAATTGCGAGGTCTCTAAACCATCAAACAAGATTTTCTTCACCTGGATTGATTTTCTTACTACTTTTTAAAGTATGTTATTATCCAGTTATGCTCAAAGACTCTCAGCCATATTGTTTTTTTAACATGACAGTTTCTTTCACTTGCATCTCACATATCCACATTCAAATAGCCCTACAAAATCTACCCAACTTCCTTGTAGTCCAAGCAGACATTCCTGATTATTTCTCACTCTGAATTCCTAAGTATTGTCTATGCTAAACATAGTGATATAATGGGATACTACAGGTTGCATGTGTCCTAACATTTTGATATCCATTCACTTCATATTTTCTGTGGAGACATCAAGTATGAGTTCAGGGCAGATGTCTTGTATTTCTTCTAAAGTCCTTAAAACTATGAATCCTAATTATGGCTCCCATTGGACTCACATGAGAAATTTGTGCAAAACAAAATAAAGCAACTTCCAGTTATACCATCAGAGTTATTTACCCTGGAGCCTGAGAATGAAAAATTAAATATGTCATTTATAGTTCTGTTTCACATGTACAATGTTTAGGTCCATATTTGTAAACATGGGATTCTTACATAAAAGGCACTGATTTATAGATTCTGCTAAAAGTGAAAGGTTATGAAAATATTCAGCGTATATTTTCATATGAGAGCGATTGGCTGAAGCTGAGTAATGTGTGTCCTCTTTGAATATGGCGGGAAATTGGCAAGCTTTCCCCAGATTTCTCCTTCTCTAATACTTGTCTTGTCATTTCAACTTGCACCCCCTGCTCAATCTATTTGAATTATAATTCCCTGTCCTTGGAATTCTCCAAGCAAGAATACTGGAGTGGGTAGCCACTCCCTTTCCCAGGGGAGAGAGATCCCCAGGGGATCTTCCCAACCAAGGGATCAAACCTGGGTCTCACACATAGCAGGCAGATTCTTTACCATCTGAGCCACCAGGGAAGCCCATTATAAGATGTATAAGGGATTTAATAAAGTGGATTAATAATAATTTCACTAGATTTTCAAAATTTACTAGAATGTGAGCAGGATATCACAATGTATTATTTTGTATGATTTAGCTATCTAGCTGAGTACTGGTTAAAATATATCACTATATAAATATATCTCTTTAGAGTAGTAAGAAAGAAAAAAAAAAGAATTCAACTCCTTTGTCCCATCACCAGAGGAGAATGATATTGCAAGATATCAAGTAGCCTACGATAACTAGCTGCTGCTGCTAAGTCGCTTCAGTCATGTCCGACTCTGTGCGACCCCGTAGACGGCAGCCCACCAGGCTCCCCCGTCCCTGGGATTCTCCAGGCAAGAATACTGGAGTGGGTTGCCATTTCCTTCTCCAGTGCATGAAAGGGAAAAGTGAAAGTGAAGTTGCTCAGTCGTGTTGGACTCTTAGCGACCCCATGGACTGCAGCCTACCAGGCTCCTCCTTCCATGGGATTTTCCAGGCAAGAGTACTGGAGTGGGGTGCCATTGCCTTCTCCGTGATAACTAGCAGGTATTATCAATTTATTTCAAAGGCCCTCTTCCTTCTTTCTCTTGCTCCCTTTATGTAGTTCATTAAGTAAGTTGAGAGAAGGACTCTTGTTTGGGTTTTGTGACAGTAGATGAGTAATAATCATCAGGTCGTGGCCAGGCTAATAATAAACTAAAAAATACCTCTATCAATTTTCTATGGTTTTTAAAAGTGTATAGGCCTGACAGCCACTTCCATTTAGGAGGATTGACTGGAAGAATAGGATTTAGACTTCTTTGCTTCATCCATCCAAATGCCATAAAATGTTACCTTAATCTATCATGTTCCTTCCCAACTTGTAGGATTCAGTAGGAAGTACCATCTCTTTGACTTACCCATTCATGCCACCAAAATCTTAAGTATAATAATTAAAAAATGGCTTGCAGATGAGCCTATAAAGTCATGAGAATTGCTATAATATGGAACCTTATGAGGTTGACAAAATTACAATTTGAAAAAAACAGACCCTAAACTCTTCTTCAATTCATATTTATATATACATGTATTCATTCATTTTTATTCTCTTATAAATTCCCACTTTCTCATTACTAAAGATCATCTAAGAGAAAGAATATGTCAAGGTACAATCTAAATGATCTTTTTTTATGTCATTCTATGGCATCTGGGCTACAATACTTGCTTCTTGCATTAAGAACCTTATTGCTTATCTCAGAAAATAGGCTAGGCTTTGCTTATTCACTTGCTCAAAGAACAGTCTTTTATTACTAGGTCTTTAATGGATTGATTTCTATGCCATGTTTGCTTTCTTTTAATATTCTGTGCAAAATTGTGACTTCCTCCATTACAAATGAGAGAAAATTGAGGACTGTTTTGGCTGTCTCTTTTTATCCTAGGATACATCACTGTTTGCTGCTCCATTCTCTCTGCCAGTTTATCAGAATTCTCATCTGAGCTGTGGCAAAGGGAGGGTCATTTAAACATCATTCTTTAGAAAGAATGAATTGCTCTTTGGGCACTGTCAGGGCACTCTTCTTGTAAAACATTATAAATCTCATGGGAAATAATTTAAGAAAAATCAACAATATTATCACACCTAATACTGTGAAGGATAACATGTGCCAAGTTCCTTCAGTCATATCTGACTCTTTGCAACCTTATGGACTGTAACCCACCAGGCTCCTCTGTCCATGGAATTCTCTAGGCAAGAATACTGGAATGGGTTGCCATGCCCTCCTCCAGTGCTCAGTAAATGCTTGTTAAATGAATCAATGAATACATGAATATGTTCCTTGAAATAACACTTAAGAGTTTTGTTTACATATCTAAAATAGGATCCGATTCAGTAATAAAACATTGATGTTCAAAAATTGATATATATTTAAAATAATGCTTTAATTACTAAAAAACATAAAATTCCACATAGAGATCTGTTAAGCAGTTCTAGATTATTCCTTAGAGGTGCTAGAATTTTAGAGTCTGTTTCATCCCTTTTTAGAAATTTGACCTCAGGATAACAGAGAAAATAGATTGTTCAAAGTTGTTTGTTATTACTGTTGTTTCACATTAACTTAAAAATACAGACTAATAAAATGGTCTTAAGAAATGATTTAATTTGTAAGAACTTAAATTTCATTATATTTGTATTATAATGTAGGCCTTATTATTAATGACATTTTTCTAAATGTTCCTTAGTCTTGAGACTTATTTTGGTAGTCAAGGCTAAATAATTTTTAAATTGATATTTATTGATCGAGGGCAAAAAACCAATTCTGTACCTTCACCTACTGACAATCTCTGATAACACTTAAAATATATTATTCTAGAAGTATACCTTTTCCAATTTAAGTTATATTTTAATATTTCTGCCTCTCATTTCAAAAAAATAAATATAAATATAATATCTGCGTAGTGTGAAGATGCAAATCTTTAAGGGGTCAAGTTCTCAAACATGACTGAGCAACTAACACTTTTTCATGCTTATCAATATCTTAACCTTCCTTAGTTTTGTTTGGTTGCTGTCTATAAAATTTGGGGGCTCTGTCCAATGATCAATTTGGGGATATACTTCTTTAGGAATCAAAAAATATAAGAATCTCAATAAGCTTCAAAGTCACTTCCACCAACCCCACATTTTACAAAGACCAAATGAGAGTCAGAGAAGTTAAATTATTTGTGCAATATGACCTAACTAGTTAGTTACAGAGTTGAAAATAGACTAGATCATAAATGATTTTGATCTTATGATTATCTTATGATACTTAGAATTGGACTATAAATAATTGTTCTAAAAATTGCTCACATTTGGTTTTTATTTGATAGAAATTTGGCATTTATTGCAATATCAATGAAAATTCTGTGAATATACAGAGTCAAAAGAGAAATAAATCTAATGAATTTTTTTTCTTAAGAAGTACAATTGAGTGTTAAAGAAAGATTACTGTCATTAGCTAATTTTGCAACTTTATAGGCCAAAGAAATCTATAACAACAGGATTTTGAAGTATGAGTGATGTGGAAGAGTTATGGATATTAATTCAGTCTTTCTATGTAGTGTTCAGTGAAATATTAAGCTTTAGAGTCTGTGTGGGAGTGTGTCTAAATATAGGTGTTATTTTGCATTCTTATTCTGCAGTTTCTCAGACATAATCATGGCAGAGAGGTAGGAAACAAATGTAAACCAGTCTAGCATAAAGGCATGATTCTCAGTGGAATGCTGAGAGATCATCTCTTCACAGCCAAAACACAGTGTAGCTAGAAACACTCTGATTGGTTCTGTTCTGGTCTGGTCTTCCCAGCTCTCCTGTCTTTCTCTGGGCTGATCTGGGTAGTTTCAAAACTATAGTTTTCCAGGGATACTGACTTCCAAGAAAAATTCTAACACAGACAGTAACTAATTAGTTTGACTTAATTTTATGATTGATCCATTCTCTATCAGTCCTGTCAACAACCTGAGATGCTGATAAGATAACTGAGATCGATATTTAAAAGCTTTAGATTCGATATTGAAAATTTTGACCCCCAAAATATACTTGAGCCAAGAGTAAGTTCCGTTTGCTAGATACATCATTTGAAAATTTTAAAATTTTTACTGTTTTTAAGCTAATCTATGTATTCTTTAGTTCATCATTTCTTGCCTCTCACAACACACTGGTTTTATTTGTGTGGTACAACCACTGCTTAGATGAATCACATTGCTTCAAAGTTCTGCTGCTGCTAAGTCGCTTTAGTCGTGTACGACTCTGTGTGACCCCATAGACGGCAGCCTACCAGATTCCTCCGTCCCTGGGATTCTCCAGGCAAGAACACTGGAGTGGGTTGCCGTTTCCTTCTCCGATGCCTGAAAGTGAAAAGTGAAAGTGAAGTCACTCAGTCATGTCTGACTCTCCACGACCCCATGGACTGCAGCCTACCAGGCTCCTCTGTCTGTGGGATTCTCCAGGCAAGAGTACTGGAGTGGGTTGCCATTGCTTTCTCCAGCTTCAAAGTTCTACATCATAGAATTACTGAATTTCAAATATAGGAATAATGAGGTCATCTAAGTTAAATCTTTACTGTTTTTTTTTTTTTAGGTAAATAAATAGGTTCAGAGAGATGAAGTGGTTTATAGAAAATGAGACATAAGTAAGAGAACTAAAGGAAACTAACATTTGTAGTGAATCTGAAATATATCAGGTAGAGAACTAGATGCTTAACTCACATGATCACATTTAATTCTGATATTTATAGATAAAAATAAAATGTTGGTTATATTATGTTTACACAGTTAAGGAAAAGAAGAAAAGAAAAGGAAAAAAATAGCAAACTTGACAGTCAAATTCTGGTCAGCCTGACCTAAAACAATTAGTCCACCAAACAGAGCCAAACTTCTGCTTCAATTCTCAGTTTACTTTCAGCCATATCATGTTGCCTATCAGTTTTCTTCTTATGCAAGTTTTCTCAGCATTCATACAGAATCATAAACTTGCTGAGTTTTGTTTGTTTTTTTAACATAAGCCTCACACTATTATGATATACAGCTTAGCACAAAAAGAGGAAAGCAAATTACAACGACTTCTCTTTTTGTACATCTACATGTGTGAGGTGGTCATCAGGCAGAATGCATAACAAATTATTTATTAAACATAAGAGAAAAAGAAAGTCTACTGTCCAGTCACACTAGTCACCTTATGAATGGATATTAAACTTGCAATTTCCCCAAAGATATGTCTAGAAGGTTCATAAAAATCACTTATGAATCATATTTATTATTTAACACAATGGAGAAAAGAAATATTATCTATTGGGTTTTGGAATATAGCCAGTAAAAAGTGATGCTAGTTGGACTAGACTTGTGAAAGGAGCTATTAATGGAAGATGAATTGGTTAGTAGAATCACACATATGAAGTGTATTATAAAGGTTTCAGGAGACAGATCAACCTGGATCACAGTATTCAAATATACAAAAGGAAATATTTTAAAATAAAAAGCACCGTGAGGCTTGTTAACATAAATATAAAATTAAAACTCTTGATTGAAACTACTTTTAGAAACAATGACCTCACATCATTCTTTTCAACTACAGAGACACAGAAGGGCGATACCTGGTTCAAAACATGCATGATTATTTTGACATGTCATTGGTATTTTACTTTATGTAGTGTATATATTTTTAAAATTATTAATTCATAATGATGTATAAATAGAATTGTGATTTTAGTGCAAGGAGTTCTAGAGTACATATTTTTGTAATATAAATGACCGTGTGTACATGTGTGGATACATATACCTACACAACACACCCCCCACATGATCTAAGATGCTTTGTAAATTAAGACTTTTAATGAGAGGCATTGATATTAGCCTTATTAGTATGTAAATATGGTTACCTGAATAATGCTACTTTGGCCCATATCCTTTGTCCTATTCTGACATTCATCTGATCTCTCTTCTTCATCATCATTAACAACCATGCTGGTGTTTTTTTCCCCTGGAGTGTGTCAGACTTGGTGGAAAGCTGTTAACTTGCCTCTGTTCTATAGAGTAAGAAGCTAAAGGACAAATCCAGGAGGTGGGCTTGAGGAAAAGTTACATTTATGTCCATCTGGGTGACTTCCATTTATAAACCATCTGGGTGACTTCTCCTTCTGATAGAATTGGCAGAAAAGGCAATCTGGGTAAGCCTAACTGGTCAGAAGTGTGACACTGTCTAAGTGGGATGATTAAAAGTGAAAGGTAGAAGAGAAAGTTTAGAAAATATTTTGGATTCAAAAAAGGGTAGGCATGCAACTTTTGGAGAAATATCTCCATCCTCAGAGTACATCATTGAGGGAGCCATTAAAGCCACTAGCCTGGTATAATAATTTATTCACAGTACGGTAGGTCATTAGAAAGGTGAAGCATGCCACTATATTGAGAATGGCAGATAGGTTTTGTCTTAGCTGCCAAGTTCACTTGATTTATAGTGGCTGCCTGGAGAGTCATGGACAAAAAGACTCTAAGACCTTATCTAAACCCAACAGTTCAGTGTCCTGTGATTGATTAATGATGTCTGCATGGGCACAGAATCATGAGTTATTGACATAGATCATGTAATGTTTCTTTCATCCTTGTACCAGATATACTTCTAGAGTTAGATAGCTGAAAGGATCCACATCTGACTGATGGGAGTTTAACTCATCATTGGAACACCTTAAGCAGTGGCTTATGAAACTCAAGGATTTTTTTTTACAACTCTGACAATTGGTTGGTCCAAATAGTTCAAGGTGATATAATAGGTTTCTTAAACATGATTTGGTAATACAGGTTTGTGGTACTTAAGAGCACCTGATAGTCAACATTTTCTTTAATCTGTCCACAAAACCCAAGTTTGAAAATTTGGCCCTGGTATTTAGGGTCAGAATTCATTTGGAATATGTGAAGCTTTGAAAAACCTAGCAACAATATCAGGGTCATAAAACATCAGTGAAACAACCTGGGGGAGAAACTCTGTCCTAAACTGTCCCCACTATTAGAAAGGGTGTGTGTGTGTGTGTTTATGTATAGGAGGAGTTTTTTTTTTCCCCTCATTTTTCAAGGTCTTTTTCTAGGCAAGCTGAATAGGAAATCTTTTCTTTTTGGTAAACAGCAACTAATATTTACAAAGTCAATGTAGCTGCCTCCCTGAAGGAGTATATGACTGAGTTTGATTTGGAGTTTAATAATTCAAGATGAACATATGATATGTTTTAATATACTAATATGTGTATTAGATCTATTGTTGATTTTATTAGAAGTATAGGAATCATTATACTCATTATATTGTAAATCTTAGATTTGGGGATTTGATTATGATTCCATTCCTCCATTTTGTATAATTAAAATTGTTTTTCAAATCATAATAACCATCTCGTAGTTGACTTTTACCTTTTTGTATGTGGTAGGTTTCTCTTCTATATCCTGGCTTTGAAATTTTATCAGAAATTTAAGTGATAAATCTAATTAGCAAAGAAAACCTCTACCAGATGTTGTTTGATAGAAGACAATAAATAGTAGTGCTTGGATCTGAGTATAAAGAGTGAAAAAACAAAACCAAAATTCCCTTTAAATATTGAGTAAAAGATGCAGTCGCCATTTTATTTTTCAAAATAGTTGAAGTGAATAATTTAGGAAGTTAAATTCTCTAGTATTTAGTGTATTGAGTTTAACTGATATCAATGAATCAATGTATAACTTCCAAGTTGCTGAAAAATTGATTATTACACACTAAATAAAAATAGATCTAGAATGTAGGGAAGTATATATGGGCATTATCAGTTTACTTTAGAATATCCCAATAGTTCTCACATTCTTTGAAATCATTTTAGTTATAGCTATTTAGTACATTTAAGTGAGTAGAAAAAAGGCTTACAGTCTAGCGTGGATGTATGCATTTATTTACTCATTTTTTAGAGAGTTGGTGTAAAGTCAAATTAAACCTGTTTCCTTTTTTTTGTATTCAATTTATTTGTCTGGACTAGGTCTTAGTTGCAGCATGCAGGATGTTTAGTGTGACACGTGGGATCCTTTCCCTGATCGAGAGCCGAATCCAGGCCCCCTGCCTTGGCAGCGCGGAATCTTAGCCACTGGACACCATGGGAGTGGCTGGGGGTCTGTGTCGATGCGTAGCCGTGCCTTTCCTTGTTTTACTTACTTGTGGGCAGACAGGTCCATGAACAAGGATTAAAATATGTATTTTGGTATGAATGTTATGTGCTGAGCATATTGCCATGAAGTTTTAGGCCAAAACCACATACCAGGACAAATCCTGGTATGTATCCTTAGTGATTTTAAAACTGTATACTGAAAACCCTAAGGTTCTCTGTAAGTACTTCAGGTATCAGAAAGTCATGTGGAAGGTGAAGGATCAAAGGTGGAGAGAGAAGACTGTGTATGAGTCTATCATACTTTCCTATTTCTATCAGAGAAGCACTAGTTTTTATTATGTTAATTACTAATATTTTATTTAGGACTGAGTTGTGTGGTTAGAAAAGAAAAAATAAAATTAAAGATTTCTTGTATAGATTAGTAGACCTTCACATGCAAGACATGAGTTTAATCTTGATTTCCTAGCATTGTAGTACCTAAACGACATATTTCTCTAATCTTAGATTAAAAAAAGTAATAATACATGTCATATTTGAAAACTAATTATTTCCAAAATTTGCTGAAAACAGTTTAAACTCTTCTTACTGTTCACTTATACCACCTTACCTGTATTTCCAAACCTCTTATCCTGTTCTAACTATTCTTCAGCCAGTGAGACATCTTGCCATGGCCAACATTTTCAGATTCTCCTATCGGAAATTTTCTCACATGCATGTGCTTAGAGGGGAACGGCATTTTATTTCCCCCTCCTTGATATCCATCTTTCAAAATCCTGCACATCTTTTGAGTTTGAACTTAAATAACATCCCTTTTCTGGAGCTCCTCTGACTACTCTGTATATGACATTTTCCCCTTCTGACAGTCTTGCAGCATTTGTAGGTTGCCTGTGGTGTGTTTTTCTCTTTGTATTAGTTCCATTTGTATAGTTTACTTTTCTAACCTGCAACTGTAAGCAAGTTAAAGACCTTAAGGTAGGGACTTTAAGTAAGGACTGATTTGCACTAAAATATTTTAATCTGTCTACTCTTTGAAATTTTCAACAACTGTGAAAGATTTAAGATTTTTTACCTTACTTACAAGTTAACAATATAGGCTGTGACAGTTTCATGGTACTGGCAATGGACCTGAGGTGCTTGATTTAGTGATAGGAGGCAGTTAAAGTAATTTTACTCAAAAATAAAAAAGTAATTTTTACTCAAAAAAGTAAAGTAAAGTAATATTACTCAAAGTAATAGCAGTACCTAAACCATCAGAATTTTCTTGTGCATGTTTCTTAATTCCAGATTTCCACAGGAAAAGGTAAAGAGGCCCAGAAGTAAAATGTGCAGTCAGTTACAACACAGGAGAAGAACCTTCAGCTTAGAAAATGTTATCTTTTATACTTAGTACTAGGCATGCCAGTCCATCACAGCTACAGGAGCCGCTATCTGTGAAAACGGTTTGGAGGAAAGATACTTGGTGCCTCTGCTCATAAGACATGCCAAAGTATGAGCAGCCAAAGAGGATTATCTCACAAATATTCATTCATTGAAGTATCATGTGAGTGCCTCATATAAGCCATAGTTCTCAGGACCAAGAAAAGCTACAAGGCAAACAGTTAGGCCTTTGTTCCCAGAATCTAACTGGAAAAAATATGAAGTGGATGGGAGCTTTGGGATATCACATTTGAGTTCAGTTCATTTTCTGAACGTAAGAGTGATTTTTTCTGTTTAATTTTATCATTGTATTATCTTTTCCTCTTTATCAGTATCAGCCCTCTTACCTTAACTCATACAGTTGCCTATGTATTATAATGTAAAAAGATGAGCAAATCAGAGTTTTCTCTCTGCCGTTAACAAGAACACATTATTAGAAACTGGTATGCGGTTTAACTACAACAATCATCTTTAGCAAGTAGTTGGTACAAATATTGCTATGTGCTGTGTATACTATGCTCATACATTTCACTCTAGGTATGTGGATTTTTATCTGAGATATTTGATAAATATATTTCATTTTATATATGAAAAATTGATCCTCATTATTGAATAAACTAATTAGTGACAGGAATCTAGGAAACCAACTCTCTCCATATTTTTAGTAGGTAGGTGAACCTGCTTACTACAGCCCTGACTACTACTACTAATTTTAAAATTAAAACTTAAAAAAGAAATTCCTTATATGGTATTGTTAATTGTTACTGGATATTGCCACAAAATAAAAGATTTCATTTTGTTCTAAATTATGAATTTAAGACTCCATGTAAGAAACAAAGCACCATAATTCATACTGTCACCTGAAAGTATCTTATTTTTTCATCAGTATCTCTTTGTAATGATGAGACATGGAGCATGATTCTAATTTGACTATTTGTATGATTTCACTTGATTTCATAGATTCCTGTATTATGGCTGATTGTTAAGGGGTTTGTGATTGTATTTCAGGAAAACAAAGATGCTTCCCCAACAGAAGTACGACATTGTCAGGGGTTTCAGAAGATTAAAGTTAGTTATTTTGTTTACCCTGTACGTGGGCTGTTCTCTGTTCTTTAAAAGTTCTGCAGGAAGTGAATCAATGTAATAGTTTTTACAGTCTGTATAGTATAAAATAGACTCAAATTAAGCTAGCAGACTTGTTATTTGACAGTTTATAAAATATTTTACTATCTTTTTGGCAGTAGCAGTTTGAATGTTGGCAAATGTACACATTGCTTGCAGTTTCAAAACCTTGTAATGAGTATTTTCCAGTGTAATAGCAGAGAGCTAAAATTTGGATAAACCACTTAGACTTGTGAACTCTGACATGCATGGTAACAATGTCTTTGTAAAAGAATTTTGTCAAGTATTGGAGCTCCTACTAATAGCACATCCATCTTTCTGCACACCATAAATCTTAAGAAAATTTCTATTACTCTGCAATTTGTCTGGCTTATGCTATTTATTAGCCATTTTATTCTGCTGCTTTAAGAAGTAATGTGATGTTCATTTTATTGCTGGTTCAATAAATTGTTAATTATAATGCAGTGATTGCAGCTGACGTGATTTAAAAGCCACATTAGCACTATAGCATTAAGTTTTAACTATTTTACCCTTCAATTCCCTGTTTATACAACAGTAAAAGGAAAATAGCCTTAGTCTAATTTTAAAAATTAAGGTACTTTTCTATTGATCACATGACACATTAGAAACTTTTTTTGAATAGACGTTACACTTTTGTCTTGAAAGAGTGGGGGGAAATGAGTGAACAGTACACAACAGAACACTTAAGAAAGTAGCATTGTTTCCAAGATATCTAGAACACAAGGAAACTAGTTTTATTATGTCTATGACCTCATAGCACACTTCATCTTTTCCAAAACATCCATAGGATGTTTGGTCCACGCCAAAAAGTCCTTGAAATTTGGTCCTATCAAAATATCCATGAGCAAATTTGATCCATGACAAGTGTTTTGTTTTGTTTTCTTTTTTACTCTTTTATTTTGTGTTGGGGTATAGCCGTTAACAATGTTGTGATAGTTTCAGGTGAACAGCAAAGGGACTCAGCCATACGTGTACATGTATCATTCTGACCAAACCACCCTCCAATCCAGACTGCTTCAAAACATTGAGCAGAATTCCATGTGCTATACAGTAGGTCCTTGTTGGTGATTCATTTTAAACATAGCAGTGTGATAGGCGGTGTTTGACCGGACCAAAAGTAAAGAACTTTTTTCCGTGACCAAGTGTCTGCTATGTACTCCAGATGATCAGAGAGCATCACGACAAGTCCATTCTGTTTCTCTTCAGGTTCACACTAACCTAGAACTTGACTGCTGCCTAAAATAATAAATTCCAGCCTTATATATCTTTAAATATTTGGTAAATCATATTCTCTTAAATGTGGCAATTATGATAGTCTCTATATCATACACATTAGCTGTTAATTATGTTCTGCTCAGTGTAATTTTGGGCTTTCCTGGTGGCACTAGTGGTAAAGAATCCTTCTGCCAATGCAGGAGACAAGAGATGCAGGTTCAATCCCTGGTTGGGAAGATCCCCTGGAGAAGGAAATGACCATTAATACTCCAGTATTCTTGCCTGGAGAATCCAATGGACAAAGGAGCCTGGTGTGCCATACAGGCCATAGGGTCACAAGCAGTTGGACGTGACTGAAATGACTTAGCAGGTGTAGTCCCTCCAAATCCTGAAAAATCCCATGCATAATATGAACTCTTCAAATGAATATATAGGTGCAAGAACCTTTCTCTAAGTCTGTATTATTCAGATTCTCCCAATTTCTGTTTTGAATAAAAATATTGCATTTGGCCATAGAGAGGATATGTCTAGTGACATTCTGCTTAATCATTTCTGTGTGTACATGACAACTGAAAAAAAAGTCATCTATCAACTATTATTTTTTTAACTTTCACAACATCTGTGCTCATGATCATACACTTGTGACCTGAAGATACCTAAAGCAATGGGTGTTTATTCCTCTCTTTCGTTAAAAGAAGAAACTTACCTGAAGCTTTGGATCAACAAATTGAACTGGTGTTTTTCTCTTAATTATGCCTTATTCTTTGTAAAAGAATCTATCTCTGAAGATTCTGCTAATTCTATATTACTTCATTTTAGATTCAATCTTAAAATTTCTTTTTCAGTGACGCATTTTTGGAAAGTTAAGTGCCCATCTAATAGTTTGAATTTTTACATTTCTTTTGGGAACCCTCATTTTAGACAGTCTTTTAATAGTGTCTTCAATATAGAATCAATCTTTATTTGTGTTTTTGCACTCTACTCAGGCTTTTCTGTTCCTCTTGGTCAAGTTATAATATTTCCAACTTCTTGTCTATGTCACATTGGGAAAAGGAGACAAGACTAGGTAGAAGAAAAGAACTTCATTTCCTTCCTCCCTTGCTACAACCCAAATTTGGGACTTAGAATCTGTATATTGATTTATAGTCCCATTTAACCTGACTTGTATCCTGCAGATCATGCAGCTGGAACACTAAAATAAATCTCTGGGGTTAACTTTCTTCAGTTTTAAGCCCAAATTTTGCAATAAGGATCTCATGATCTGAGCCACAGTCAGCTCCCAGTCTTGTTTTTGCTGACTGTATAGAGCTTCTCTATCTTCAGCTGCAAAGAATATATTGATTTCTGATTTCAGAATTGACCATCTGGTGATGTCCATGTGTACAGTCATCTCTTGTGTTGTTGGAAGAATGTTTGCTATGACCAGTGCATTCTCTTGGCTCAACTCTATTAGCCTTTGTTCTGCTTCATTTTGTACTCCAAGGCCAAACTTGCCTGTTACTCTAGGTATCTCTTGACTTCCTACTTTCATATTCCAATCTCCTATGATGAAAAGGACATCTTTTTTTTTGGTGTTAGTTCTAGGAGGTCTTGTATGTCTTCACAGAACCATTTGATTTCAGCTTCTTTAGCATTAGTGGTTGGGATATAGACTTGGATTAATCTGTGATATTGAATAGTTTGCCTTGGAAATTAACATAGGTTATTCTGTCATTTTTGAGATTGCTCCCAAGTACTGCATTTTGGACTCTTTTGTTGACTCTGAGGGCTTCTCAATTTCTTCTGAGGATCCTTGCCCACAGTAGTGGATATAGTGGTCATCTGAATTAAACTTGCCTATTCCCATTTCATTTTAGTTCACTGATTCCTAAAATGTTGATATTTACTATTGCCATCTCCTACTTGACCACATCTAATTTACTTTGATTCATGGACCTAACATTCCTATCCAATATTGTTCTTTACAGCATCAGACTTTACTGTCACTACCAGACACATCCACAACTGAGCATCATTTCTGCTTTGGTCCAGCCTCTTCATTCTTTCTAGAGCTATTTCTCTGCTCTTCCCTAGTAGCATATTGGACACTAACAACCTGGTGGGATCATCTTCTGGGGTCATGTCTTTTTACCTTTATATATTGTTCAAGGGGTTCTTGAGGTAAGAACACTGGAGTGGTTTGCCATTCCCTTCTCCAGTAGACCACATTTTATCAGAACTCTCCACCATGACCCATTTGTCTTGAGGGGAGCACTGCATGGCATAACTTGTAGCTTCATTGAGTTACACAAGACTGTGATCCATGTGATCATTTTGGTTAGATTTCTGTGATTGTGGTTTTCTTTCTGGAGGCTGTGTGATTGTGCTGCTTGCTTATTCTATCTGCCCTCTGATGGAGGATAAGAGGATAAGGATAAGAGGTTTGTGCAAGCTTCCTGATGGGAGGGGCTGGTTGTGGGGAAAATTTGAGTCTTGCTCTGGTGGGCAGGGCCATGCTCAGTAAAACTTTAATTCAATTGTCTGCTGATGGGTGAGGCTGTGCTCCCTCTCTGCTAGTTGTTTGGCCTGAGGCGACCCAGTCCTAGAGTTTACAGACTCCATGATGGGGTTAATGGTAACCTTCAAGAGGACTTATGCCAACATGCCCCTCCCAGGACAGCTGCTGCCAGTGCCCCTGTTCCTGCAGCAGGCTCCAAAATCACTGGGGACAGTGACTGCAGCCATGAAATTAAAAGACACTTGCTTCTTGGAAGAAAAGCTATGACAAACCTAGACAGTGTATTAAAAAGCAGAGATATCACTTTGTTGACAAAGGTCCATATAGTCAAAGCTGTGGTTTTCCTGTAGTCATGTACGGATGCAAGAGTTGGACCATAAAGACCAATTCTTTGTCTGACTGCCAAAGAATTGATGCTTTTGAATTGTGGTGTTGGAAAAGACTCTTGAGAGTTCCTTGGACAGCAAAGAGATCAAACCAGTCAGTCCTAAAGGAAATCAACCCTGAATATTCATTGGAAGAACTGTTGCTAAGCTGAAGCTCCAATACTTTGGCAACCTGATGCGAAGAGCTGACTCATTGGAAAAGACCTTGAATCTGGGAAAGACTGAGGGCAGGCGGAGAAGAGGGGTAACAGAGGATGAGGTGGTTGGATGGCATCACTGACTCAATGGACGTGAATTTGAGCAAACTCTGGGAGATAGTGAATGAAAGGGAAGCCTGACATGCTGCAGTCCATGGGATCACAAAGAGTTGGACATGACTGAACAACTGAACAACTGGTGTTAACATGTGTTAAGACTGTATACATTTAATTCTAAAATTAAAAATAGTACATAATGCAGGCAAGAAGGAAGATACCCTGGAGGAGGGCATGGCAACCCACTCCAGTATTCTTACCTGGAGAGCTCCATGGACAGAGGAGCCTGTGGGCTATCGTCCATGGAATTGCAAAGAGTTGGACATGATTGAGCAACTAAGCACTGAACAGTAGGACAGCAGGCAAGAAAGAACACTTAAAAATTCTTACACCACCATTTCTTGTAAGGTGTTTGAATTATATTATAACAAAATGTCTCAAATGTCCAGAAATCTGCATAGACTCTTCTTTTGTTTCATTAATTCATTTCAGGAGTTTTTAAACAAAGTGTGATGTCTCAAACTAATTTACTCAGATTCTGTTTTGACCAAACCCATGTACTCATGTGTTTTAAAAGACTCCCAATTGAATATAATAGTCTGTAAGGAGTGAAACTCACTAATCTCACTATTTTAAGGCATCCTCCTGCAGCTCTGTTAGATTAGAACCTTTGTTTCTCTCTTGCATATAATTTTAAAAGTTCTTTAATCACATAAAGCATAGACCCTGGTCAAAATACATACCTTTGGTTTCTTTTTAAAGAGCTTCTATTTATTTATTTAGGTAACACTGCACAGCATAGGGTATCTTAGTTTCTGACCAGAGATCAAATCTCTGCATGGGAGCAGAGTCTTTACCATTGAACCAACAGGGAAGTTTCAAAACATATCCCTTTGAAATGAGCTGGAAGAAGGGTATGGGTATTATTTAGTCAATGGATGTTCCCAAATTACTATGAACAGACATTATTTTATTTTTTCCAGCTTTCTGTAGCCCCACAAATGGCCATGACTGCTGGGGAGCAGGGAAAGTATGTGTAAAAGCTATGATAGCCAACATCCTACTGCCTTTCATGTTATCTGTACAGAGTATTTGCTATGATTTCTCCTTCTTTCTGGATACAAACTTTATTCTTCTGTTTGTGATTTCATCTCCTCTCCTAAGTGTGATACATGTTATTATTTAACTGGTTCTGATCTCCAAGTTCCCTCAAGTGTAATACTTCACCCCTCTTTCAATATTGCTTGTATTATTTTCAGTTGCTTAAAATAAATAACTTATTTGTTCTTATCTAGGCCTCAGAATCCTAAACCTTGATGGAAACCTCTTGTTATTATCTACATTATCATGTTCTAAGAGGAACTAGGCCATATCTGGGATAGATCAGAAATACACTGAATATGTTATTGGCCTTCCATATTATCCAACTGAAGCATTGTGTTTTTAGGATGATCATTTTTTTCTTGCCTTATAGTTGACTGTGTCAGTTTTGTTTGCTAGAGTGTTACCTTAAAAACATTCACCATGCATTAATTTCCATTATTTAATTGGAAGGTTTATTTTCTAAGAAAGGCAATTAGAGCTTTTAATTTTGGTTGTTAACTATATATTATCTTGATAATTACCCCCAAGCTCTGTATGTCATCTCTGCATATGCTCAGAACCTAACCAGAACATTTCTTAGTTCTTCTGTTTATCTAATAGTAGGATTGTACCAGAGTGCTGTGGAAAGTGGAAGGAAACTCATTCACTCTTCACTTTTTTGACTTTTCAACTGAATGTCTCACAGTATCTCAACTTTAAAGTGTTCAACCCTGAAACTTTGATTTGTAATTTTCCCACTTGAAATCTTTTCCTCCATCTTTGCTTCCAAGAATGGCACTAATATTCTCCCAGTTTCTTAAGCCAGAACTATAATAGTCATTCTTTGTTGTTCCCTAACAGCTCATATTCAATCCACCACACAACTCTATTCAATCTCCACAATATTTCTAAATTCTAGCACTTTCCCTCATTTAAATATCCATAACCTTGTCTTTGATATCATCATCTCTTCAGTTCAGGTCAATTCAGTCACTCAGTTGTGTCCGACTCTTTGCAACCCCATGGACTACAACACATCAGACTTCCTGTCCATCACCAACTCCTGGAGCCTGTTCAAATTCATATCCGTCATGTCAGGGATTCCATCCAACCATCTCATCCTCTGTCATCCCCTTCTCCTCCTGCCTTCATCAATCTTTCCCAGCATCAGGGTCTTTTCCAATGAGTCAGTTCTTCTCATCACATGGCGAAAGTACCTGTTAACTAATTCCACTTAATTTCTTGCTCTTTCCTCATTCATAATCCATATTTTTCCTAGTAACAAGAATGACATTTTAAGGTAATAAATAAGGTTGTGATTCTACAATGCTCTGTACATATTGGCCCCTCATCTCATTGCTTGCTATATCTTCAGTCATTTTCCCCACTTTTTATCGCACACCAACAGCATTTTCCCTTTTTCTGTTCTGAAAACATATGAACATTTTTGCCCATTTAGATTCTAGTATATGCTTTCTCTTCTGCTTAAAATTTTTTCCTTTTTATTTTTTCTTTAGATGGCTGTTTTCAATTCTTAAGTTTTGATTAATATACATAGAATAGGTTGTGGGGGAATTATATGAGGAAAAACGATGGTGTTCTAATTAAGGGTAGGATTAGCAGAGGTGAAAGTAACTAAACAAATTCAGAATAAATTCTAAAGCTAATGTTGATAGGCTTTGGTAAAACTTAGTTATGTATCAGAGAGAAAGAGAGAAATTTAAGGATGCTTCCTAATGTTTTGGTTAAAGAAAGCTTGAAGGAAAATATTCAGGTAATGCTAGTGGTAAAGGAGAAGCAACAAACTCATTGTGAGGAAGATCAACGCTCAGTTTTGACCTGTTGAGTGGGGGAGGTGAGGGTGATGGAGAATTCAAGAATGACTCCCATGTCTGGCTTCAATAAGATACTGTGTTGTGGGGGAAATATTGAGTCAAAGAACACAGGAGGAGAAGCAGTTATGGGAGTAAGTGATAAATCAACAAGCAGTGGAAACTTAGCACTGAAGAAAAAGGTTAAGGTTAAGACTGTAAGTTTGAGAGTTGTCAGCTTGTAGATAGTAATTACAGTCAAGGAATTAGACAGTATTACCTAGAATGCAAAAGAAGCTTAGGATTAAACCTGAAGGACTGAGTAGAGAAGAATCTATCAAGTTCAGTTCAGTTCATCACTGAGTTGTGTCTGACTCTTGGCGACCCCATGAACTGCAGCACGCCAGGCCTCCCTGTCCATCACCAATTCCCAGAGTCCACTCAAACCCATGTCCATTGAGTCGGTAATGCCATCCAGCCATCTCATCCTCTGTCGTCCCCTTATCCTCCTGCCCTCAATCTTTCCCAGCATCAGGGTCTTTTCCAACGAGTCAGCTCTTTGCATCAGGTGGCCAAAGTATTGGAGTTTCAGCTTCAACATCAGTCCTTCCATTGAACACCCAGAACTGATCTCCTTTAGGATGGACAATCAAACAAGACCTAAAATTAGGATCTAGAAAATGCTAGGATAGTATGCAGAGGATGTGGTATAAAGGAAAACAAAAAGAGTTTCAAGAACTTAGACTATAAATGGAGTGAAGGCTTCCCTGAAGCAATTCACCCTCAGTAGGGTTTGATAATTCACAAAGCAAGAGATTTGATGAAATGGATTTCTTTCTTACAATGTATGGCAGGTAACAGTGCTATTTATGGGCCACAGTGTTGATAAACTTTGTTTCCTTTAAATGGAAGTGCCCTACTCATAATGGCATCCATATGGAAGGAAGGTATTGTGACTCTTAATAGCTCATAAAAATGTTTATTAAAAAGTATTGACTCTTTTAATGAAGTGCCTTTAATAAACTGACAGATTTGGGGGCCAACTCTGTGCTAGATACTGATTTAGGTAATAAATAATGCAGACCCCCTTTTCTTCACGAGTTGATTATGATGGGAAAGCCTAGCAGATAGCAACTCCATGAACTAAATAAAAATAAATTATAATAACTTTTGTAATAAGGTTATGAACAAATTGCTATCCAAATATGTAGAAAAAATACTTAATTCTCTCTGTGGTAGGGAAAAGCAAGTGTGATAGTGGAAGTAATATTCTAGATGGTGATATATCCTCTTGTTTTGTTTTAAAGTTTTGTTTAATTTTTACAGATATTCCTAAATTGTTTGAGATAAAAATTTCCTTAAATCTGTTAAAACATATGCCCTCTCTCCATTGGAAATGGACATGTGTAGCTGTTCACAAAATTTCAAATATACAAGGACTCCCTGGGCTAATTATGATATTACAAAAATAAGTGGAGACCAATGTATGGTTTTAATATTATTAAGATTATTAATTAATTTTATTAATTATAGACTTTCTTCTTCCCTTTTTGGTTTATGAAGAGCAGAGGAGTGGGATGGGTAGAAGTTATTAACTTCTTGTCTTTAATTTAAACCCGTGTGGTGCAGGGAACCTCTCTTGGTCCAGCTACAATCCAATCTGGTATCTCTGATATTTGTAACAAGACTTTTACCACAAAGTAGTCTAATTTATATAAGAAGTTAGTTGTGTGTCTACTCTCCTGGATCTTTTTATGCCCTCACTGATGCCCTGTTTCACTCTCAACATTACACAGGATGAGACATGGAATGCAATGCAAAGGGAGAATCCAGCTATTTCTTTAGAGTGCTAATACGCTTTCTGTAGGAAACATCTATCATGATTATAACCAAATTTTTGCTCTGTTGTCTTCCTGTGTCCTTCACGGATAAGAAGACTGCATTTTTCTTTCCTCTATTATCCCCTGTCAATAAATTGTTCACTTGGGTTATTTTTAATAAGAAATTTGTTTAGGTAAATATCTGGAAATTTAGGTGGTTATCAGAATTTCAAGAATGGACTGTTATAAGGTTCCTGATCCTCACCTTCTCTGTACTAAAAGGATAAAGCACAGTCTTGAAGAGGTGCAACACTTCCAGGCATGTTGTTGTTCTGTTGGGATAAACTAACTTTCAAAAGTAGAAAATAAAATTGGTATTAATTCTGAAAAACCTGTAATGTTGCACTTCAGCCCTTGGCTAAGAAATCTATTCCTAAAATAATTAAGTAACATTATTTTTCATGTGCATTCTTCTGCCTAAAGTTAGAAATGACACAGATGGAGAATTGAGAGGCAAATAAATATGATTGGTTAAACGTAGGTAAGGAGAGTATGTGCATAGTAAAAGTGAAAGACATCTATTTTTTCATAATAATTCATGAGGGAGGCAGTATTGGGTAGAAGTTAAGAGTTCAGAATCAGACTGCCAAGTTCACATTTTTACTCTACTTGTTATTGGATTATCATGGACATTTACTTAACCTGTCTGTGCCTCAGTTTCTCCAGTGAAAGGCAATGTGATGTGCTGTGCTGTGCTAAGTCACTTCAGTCATGTCTGACTCTTTGTGACCCTATGGACTATAGTTCACCAGGTTCCTCTGTCCATGGGATTCTCCAGGCAAGAATACTGGAGCGGGTTGCCATGCCCTCCTCCAGAAGATCTTCGTGACCCAGGGATCGAACCCACATCTCTGACGTCTCTTGTATTGGCAGGCAGGTTCTTTACCACTAGTGCCACCTGGGAAGCCTGTGAGAGGCAATACTAACTATCCAACTCGTAAGTTTGTACTAAGGATTAAATGAGAAGCTCTATACAGCTTTCATCAAGGCCAGTGTGTTGGAAGACTCCAAGGTCACAATGAATATTTTATTTAGGTAGAATATAGAATACATAGAATAAAATGTGAGTAGTGTTTCCTGGAACTGTGAAACATGGCAGTCTTAAAAGCACTTAGGAAAAATACCTAGCATACAGTTTTGAGAAATTAGAACCATTATGTATGCTTTAAGCTATAAACAGTTTACCTTTAGTGATGAACTTGTAGCAAAGCAACAAAATACAAAGGGTAAAGTAAAAGAAATAGGTCCAAAATGGAGTCAAATTTGTTCTTCCTTTTTATAGAAGGGGGAAGAAGAGGAGAAAGTAGAGGGAGAGATTACATATACCATTTATTTCATACTCTCATCAAAATATGGAATTTTTTATCATCCAGAAAAATGGCTTTTGTTTTTTCTAGTCAATCCATTCAAGTCCTCAAAAGAGGCAACCAGTTTTCTCAGTTAATCAGTGGATTAATGTTCTTTGTCTTGTCTAAATAATAATTCTGACAAGTTTCTATGTCATCTAGATCATCACTCAATAGTTAATATATTTCTAGTTCATCAGATAAATGAAGTTATACTTTATTTACTCTCTGTCTTCTTTTACTCAAGATACCATTTTTATATTTCATCTATGGTATTGCATGTTTTACCAATTTCTTTCTTTCCTTTTTTTTTTTTCCTGAGTATATATCAAAACATCTTTATTTCTGTTGAGGGACATTCAAGTTGTTTCTTGTCTGTGGCTTTTATAAACTACTAATCCTTTACAATATTTTTGTGAATGTGTGTTTTCCTTTATGTTGGGGAGACGCATAGTGAAATTGCTAGGACAAGTGTATGATTACAAGAAAATGATTACAAGAAAATGCCATACAAATTTCAAAAGAGTTTGTGTTATCTTATGCTCCCAATCCGCACCATGTGATGTGGTGTCACTCTTTAATTTTAGCCATTCTGGTGCAAATGTAATAAAACTCATTGTGATTTTAATTTGCATATCCCTTGATGACTAATAATATTCAGCACTATGTCTTGTGGCCATTTATATAAATATTCTTTTTTGAAGTGTCCATGTTTTTGCCTTTTTAATAATATTCAACCATTTCTCCCTTCCCATCTTTGTCCTATCATATTATACATTTTCCTTATTGATTTGTTATAAACATCATAGAGGAGTGTTATTTTTGCTCTTAACAGTCAGTCAGTTAGCTTTGAAAGAACTTAAGGAACTAGAGGGAAAGTTATTTGTCTTTCAACTTAGTCATCTATTTTTTCTTTTCATTTCTTTATGTTGTCTCAAACTTCTGTCTAGAATTATTTTCTTCTGAAATCCTATTTTTAGCATATCGTATTGTATTCATCTGCTGGTGACTCATGGTTTCAGGGTTTTTTTGTCTAGATAATTATTCTTCTTTGAAGTGTTTTCTTTTTGTCAAATTTAGAGTAATATTTTTTCTTTCAGTACCTTAAAGTTGCCATTCTATTTTTGTCTAGCTTGTATGTCTCTGAGGAAAACTCTGGTTTTCTCACTGTTGTTCCCCTGTAAGCTCTGTGTCTTTTATTTACTGTCTGTTTTTACAGCTTTTTTGTATTGCATGTTTTTTTAATTGATGTATAGTTAATATACAATATTATATAATTTCAGACGTACAACATGATTCACAATATTTAAAAGTTATACTCCATTTATAGTTATTATAAAATATTGGCCATGTTCTCTGTGTTATATAGTATATACATGTAGCTTATTTATACATGGTAGTTTGCACCTCTTAATTTCCTACCCTCATATTGCCTCTCCCCCTTCCATCATCTTACTGATAACCACTAGTTCATTTGCTATACTTTTTTTATATTTACTAGCTTGTTTTATTTTTTAGACAAATACTATATATCATTTATATGTGTATCTAATTAAAAAATGATCTAGTGAATATTATATAAAATATTTTTATTCCTTTTTATTGGTTTTCAAATATTTCTTTGGTACATTATTCTTCATGACTATACCTGTTGCATTCATTGTGATTTTTGGGTTTGTGGATTTATAGTTTTTTTCTAATCATATCCAAAAATTTTCAACCATTACCTTTTAAAATATGCTTTACTCTTTAACTCTCTTTTTCCTCTCCTCTAATGGTTCAGGTACATGAGTTTTTCCAACTGGTTTACATTGCTAATTTTTTCAGCCTCTTTATTATCCCTTCTTAAGTTTGGATGGTTATTTTTATCTTTCATTTAAATGTATCCACTTTTTATTCTGTGATCAAACTTAAAGTAAAGCTGATCCAGTGACATTTTCATTATAGTTTACTGTGAAGTTTTAGAATTTCCATCTTATTCTTTGTAAATACTTTCTGTTTCTCTACTTGTATTTGCTATTTTCTCATTTATTATGTTAATATTTAAATTTGACTCTTTGTATATATCTATAACAAGCACTTTAAAACCCTTTTGTTCTAGCTTTGTCATCTCTGCCATTTACAGTTTTGTTTTCATCAATTGATTTTTCCACCTAGTTGTCATATTTTCCTCTTTTTATATCTATATTCTTTTATATCTATATCTTTTTTATATTTTTGATTTGATATTGGATATTATAGATTCTATATTATTACATGTTTGGATTGTCCTCCTTAATGAAGTGTTGAATGTTATTACAGCATATGGCAAACTTATTTGCAGATTAGCCTAATCATTTTGAGGTTTCTTTTTTTATTATAGTTCATCCAGACTAGATTTCTCTTTGGACCAAATTACCCTGCTGCTTCTAAGATGTGACTTTTCTAGGGTCTCTACTGGAGTGTAGAAGATCTCTTCCTTTGGCCTTTGAAACTAAATGTTTCCAAGCACGTGTGAACTCATTAGTTATTCACCTCATGATGTCCTGGAAGTTGTTCATTCTCCAGTGGCATTTCTTTCACCAGTAGTGATTTTTTGGTTGTTCTTGTGGAATTTTGCCCTAATCATGTAAGACAGTATTTATCCACGTTTTAAGGGCAGACTGCAGACTTCTGGAGTTCCTTGGCACCAGAGCGCCCTTCTCTGAAGTACCCTGTGTCATAAAACCTGGCCACATCAGTAACCCTAAAGTCTGATTTCTTTGTTTTCTCACCTCCTGGATACTAATGTGCCTGGATACTAATGTGTTGGGTTTCCTTATCCTCTATGCCATGGACCAGAAAGTGTCACCATGTGAAAAGCAAGGGTAATTGTGGGGCTGCCCCTAGTTATTCCCCTTCTCTAAGAAATCATAATCCTCCACTCCTTCTAGTAAAACTCTTGTAAACAGTTATTTCATATGCTTTGTCCAATTGTATAGTTTATGAGAGTAGAAAATAAAATAGATTGAATGCTAATGGTTTTAACTGTTGGAAAAAAGACATGTTTTTTTTGCTCTCCCTCCCTCCCTTCCACCCTTCCTTTCTTCCTTCACTGGATTTGAACCTAGTATATTATATGCCTAGAGCTGTTATTATCCATCTTTCTGCCACATCAAGTTTGAGAATGATACATCGTGGAAGAAGTCAGAGCCAAAAAATGAAAGGAGTCAATGACCTGATGATTTCATTGAACCCAACTCTGCTTGATTTAGGTGATGTGGTCTGCTAAATCACTGCCTAGCTCAGTCATGTTTTAATCTTTTCAGTTTACTTGCAACCCAAGGAATCATGATACATCTTATAAAGGACAGGTTTTTTTTTTTTTTCTTTCCCCAATGCCCTATGAAACATTTTACCATTTCAGTTAATATCAATTGAGTATGTATCATAGGTCAGATGTGGCGATAGTAATTAGAGTAAGTTACTAGGCTAGGTGGATCATTTTATTTGATCTAGTGTGGTGATTCATATCATATTAGGTTTTATAATAAAAAAATATTCAAATATTAATAAGCTTTATTTTCTAAAATTGATGGTTAAAAGATAATTAGGAAAACAACGTATTTAATGCAGTTTAATACTATATATGCTTTTGAGGTGATTTTGAATACATTTTCTAATCTAATTAAAAACTTAATATATTGTTTTATCTTAGATCATCATCAGCAAAGGAAATGAACTCTTATATTGAGATATAAAAATTGACACTTGTACCATCAGTTATTATTTGGTTCATTATTAAAAACTTTAGCTTGATATATGTATGTGTGTATATACATATAACTTGTTTAATATATATAATATGTGCTTTAATATGTGTAATTCGTTTATGTAGAATTTCCACATCAATTTCCAGAAGTTTCTTGTTAATGGGAAGATAAGCGCTGCAATACAGATACTTCAAGCATCTGTATTGCAGAAAACAATGAGAATCTGAAAGGTCTTTGGTACAATATGTCTTTGTTCTTGTATAAATGGAGTTTTGAAGGATGCGTTTAAAGCTGTATTTAATACTTAGAATCAATCAACCTACCACACGAATGTGATCTAGAAATAGATATAAACAATGGACTTTTCATGGTAAATATGATATTAGGGGAAAAATTTAGAAGTTGTGATTACTGGTTTAAAAATTTGAGTTGCCTGGAGTATGTGTTTAAAACGTAATAAAAGAAGAGGCAACACAAAGACAAGAACAGACTAGACTTCACAAGAAACGAAAAATAACTTGTTTAGTAGAAACATATTCAATACATCTTCTCTGTAAGGCACAAGAGGCAGGAATAGGTTATTGAAATACATATGAATATAAATCGTATATTAGTTAGAACGCTACAAAAGATTGTTTATGTGGTGAATACTTCATTATCCTTTGATTTTCTGTTGTCTGTTTCATTATTTACTTCTTACATTTCCTAGCTAAGGTGCTTCATTAGGCACCCATGAGATGACATATGCCATTATCTGACACTAAATTTTAAAATTGACTTAGTCTTTTTTTTCTCCTTTATTAAAAGAATGTGCAAGAGAAATTATGTTTTTTCCCTTAATTTAAAGCCAGTAATTAATTGCTTTTCTCCCCTGAAATTATAATGTGAGAGAAAAGCAACCCATCACAACAGATAGGTAGATTACCACTATTAAAAATCAAAAATGTATATGAAATTTTAAAAGATTTATTTCAAATCAGTCACTTGATAAGTTTAGCATGGACAATAATTGAGAAAACTTCATTACTATAACGTATTAATTGTAAAAAAAATGCAGAGTTAGGTTAGCACATGTTGAAATGATCACCTTTACGTAAGCACCTTGTATTTTTTATGCCTACTAGAGAATGAGGAGAGATATTTTGGGGTGATACTTTGGCATCAAAAAGTTTTATGATTTGTATAGCGATTTTCTTTATGAATTATGAATTCAAATTGTATTTCTTTCCTGTAAAATTTGAAGTCTTAAATTTATCCAGTCGATGGATATTTGAATGCTCATTTTGAGCAAGATGGAATGAATAAAGCAATATAGTGCCTACCCTCATGGAAATTCTGTCTAGTGTGAAAGACTGACACAAAAAAATATAAATAGACCAAAAGCAATTACAACCTATGGAAAAAGTCAATCAGGTTGAATGATATTCCATTGTATGCATATAGCACTTTCTCTTTATTCATCCACCAATGGAGATTTAGGTTATTTCTACATCTTGGCTATCATGAATAAAGGCTGCTGTGATTGTAGGGGTGCTAATATCATTTTGAGGTCCTGATTTCGAAACTTTTGGTAAATATTCACAAGTGGGATTGCTGGATTAAGTGGTAGTCTGTTTTTAACTTTTTGAGGAACTCAGGTATTGTTTAAAAATTCTGCTGTATGCAATGACTTAGATGAAACTTGAGTTCATTATACTAAATGAAATAAGCCAGTCACAGAAAGACAAGCACTGCATTATTCCACTTATATGAGATATCTAAAATAGTCAAACTCTTTGAAGCAGAGAGTAGAATGGTGGCTGCCAGAGGCCTGGGAATGGGTAAATGAGGAGTTGCTGATCAGTGAGTAGAAAGTTTCAGTTATTCAGGATGAATAAGTTCTAGAGATCTAAGGGCAACGTTGGGCCCACAGATGACAACACTATTGTACTGAACTATCTGCTATGGTTTCATATATTAACTGTTCTCATAAAATTAAAAAAATAATAATTATAAAAAATTTTGAAAAAAAAGTAGAGTGATAATGAGGTAGTTAGGGAAGGCCTTAATATTTAAAGTGATGTTAAATAAGACTTGCAAGGTAAGAAATTATCTGAAGGACAAAAACTGAGGGGAAGAGTTTTCTGGCAGAGGAGGTAACCATTTGCATTTGTGTTAATTTGTGGTCCCTAAAAGCTGACCTTGAGAAGAGAGTTAATGTGCAAGTGATTTATTAAGGAAATGCTCCTATGAGAACCCACTATGGGAATAACAGATGCAGGAAAGGAAGAGGGAAGAAGCCAGACAAGGGTGGGAGAATTAGGAATTCTTACCTAATGACTTCTAAAGAGTAGAATAGCAGTGATCCTGGGGAAAGGAGCTTGAGAGAGTTAAAACTCTGAATTTACCTGTGATGAAGGGGAAAAGCTCACTGAAGGGAAACAGAAAAACTCACAGGCAACTCTGGAGGTCAGTTGAGTGTGTGACTGCACATGTGCAGTCAACTCATCTCTATGGCTGAGTCTTTCAAGGATCTCACCCATGATTCATTGTTCTCCAAGGTACACGCGCACTTCCCAGTCATGTATGCTACCATCCTTCGAACTTCTCTACTTGAACTTCCTTGCTCACTTCCACCTTATTAGAAGCACGCTTGGTTTCCCATGCCACCCGAAGTCAGAAAGCTAACTGAATAAACAATCTATGTTAGCAGATTAATGAAAGCGGTATAGATCTATTATTTGTTTGCCAATGGACTGTTGGAGATAATGTATTACAAATTGTCTACTTTATAGCTTCCTGCGTCTAAAATCCCCCAAACTAATACATTGAGGGAAAAGAGGTGGTTTAGATGGAGATAATCTGCTATTCATTTTCAGATTGTTAATACTTATTCCCTGGGGAGTTCAGGTTTCTGTTGTGTAGGAAATTGCAAAAGCAGAGAATCACCACACTCTATACTTCGGTGACCACTTTCCCTTAATAAGTTTAATTGCCTCTTTCAATAGGAAACATCTTGGAAAAACAGCACTTGTTTTTCTTTGCAGATCATCATGAAAATTCGCAAGTATACAGTGAGCAAGTTAGTCTGAAGGACAAAATAGCACCTACAAGATGCCATACATCTGGAGGCAAATTTTCATATGAAGGGTGGGTGGGGCTTTATGTTTTGGAAACATAATGCCAAACATCTGGATATTTGGAAATCAACTTATTGCCTAGTGTTGTGAAGTTGATAGTAATATTTTGTTTACAATATAGTCACAGACTCTTTACCCTTAAAAGGAATATTGTGATTTATGCTAATGTTTTCTCTATTAAATTTTGAAACTGTGCAGCATAGACAATACTATCAGATCACTTCTTCTCACACTTTAAAAGTACCTTAGAATCAGCTGGAGAACTTGTTCTTCCATTTCTTCCATACTCTAATTCAAAGCCCTCCTGATTCTGCATTTCTAACAAGCTTCCTGATGATGGTGGTGCTGCTGGTCCTCAGATCACTGAGTAGCAAGGCTCTAGACATAACTGTCCAAAATGGTATCCACTTGCCACATGTGGTTATTTCAATGAAATTTGTTAAATAAGATTAGAGAATCCATTCCTCATTCTACTAGCCATCTATCAAGTGTTCAGTAGCCAAATATAGACAATGCAAATATAGAATACCTCCATTATTGCAGAAAGCCCTGTCAGAGAATGCTGCTCTAAAAGTATTTTTCCATAAATTTGTACCCTCACAAAACCTTAGGTTATTATGCTATACTTGAAATCACAGAATAAATCCTACAGAAGTAGAATTCAAGATTGAATACAAGAGATTAAAGTTTTGAGGTCTAGTGTTTTACTTTGAAAACATTTTTAGTAGCCATGGTCACTGAGGTTTGCCTGATTTAGAATAGGTATTTTGAAAGTGTTACACTAAACTAAACTAGTATATTTAAATATAATACAGCAGAGTGAAAACTCTGATACTTCTGTCCTGATTCAGCTTTTGTACATTTCCTTTGATTTGTATCACTACCACTTGCTCATTTTATTATTATTTTTGTTGTTTCTAATAGGTACTGGTACACATACCTATTAATATTGCTATGCTTAGATTCCCAAGCATCAAAGGACCCCAAGTAAATGAAGTAATGCAAATGTATGTAATGAAATGCTTAACTAATGAGTTATCTAGATATTACACATAAAGCTAGATTACAAGTCTCTGGTCTGACTCATTCCAGCTCTATGAGTGAAACATGGGGCCTCTCTGAGGCTCATTTTCTTCATATGTGGAGGATAGATGATTGGTAAAGATGAAATAAAATAAAAAATGTAAATGTCTCTCTAACATTGATTCATATTTACCACATCTTCTTTACCCCTTCCTCCAATGATGGACATTTAGGTTGCTTCTATGTCCTGGCTATTGTAAATAGTGCTACAATGAACATTGAGGTATTTTATTAAACACGATTAGTGCCTTTTCATTTCTCCCTTCTCTCACTCTCTGCTTCCACAGACAATGTGTTATAAAATTTTAGTACACCTTAACTTCTCACCATAGGTAAGCTTTCTAGGTACACACTCAGTTGCTCTAAATTTTGCTTGTAAATACATCCACAGAACACTTGGAAGTAGATTTCAAGGTTGTATATGCTATACAAGACCACAGTTTTGAGATCTAACACAAATTTAATGGTAGCCCTGATCTACCATTTGTATAAACACATTCAATTCAGTACAGTTCAGTTGCTCAGTCATTTCTGACTCTTTGTGACCCCATGGACTGCAGCACGCCAGGCTTCCCTATCCATCACCAACTCACAGAGCTTGCTCAAACTCATGTCCATCAAGTTGGTGATGCCATCCAACCATCTCATCCTCTGTCCTCTCCTTCTCCTCCTGCCTTCAATCTTTCCCAGCATCAGGGTCTTTTCCAATGAGTCAACTCTTCATATCAGGTGGCCAAAGTATTAGAGCTTCAGCTTCAGCATCAGTACTTCCAATGAATATTCAGGACTGATTTCCTGTAGGATTGACTGGTTGGATCTCCTTACAGTCCAAGAGACTCTCAAGAGTCTTCTCCAACACCACAGTTCAAAAGCATCAATTCTTCAGTGCTCAGCTTTCTTTATAGTCCAGCTCTCACATCCATACATGACTACTGCAAAAACCATAGCCTTGACTACATGGTCCTTTGTTGGCAAAGTAACGTCTCTGCTTTTTAATATGCTGTCTAGGTTGGTCATAACTTTTCTTCCAAGGAGCAAGCGTCTTTTCATTTCATGACTGCAATCACCATCTACAGTGATTTTGGAGCCCAAGAAAATAAAGTCTGTCACTCTTTCCATTGTTTCCCTCTCTATTTGCCATGAAATGATGGGACTGGATGTCACGATCTTAGTTTTTTGAATGTTGAGTTTTAATCCAGCTTTTTCACTCATCTCTTTCACTTTCATCAAGATACTCTTCAGTTCCTCTTCGCTTTCTGCCATACGGGTGGTGCCATCTGCATATCTGAGGTTATTGATAGTTCTCCCAGCAATCTTGATTCCAGCCTGTGCCTCATCCAGCCAAGTATTTTGCATGATGTACTCTGCATATAAGTTAAATAAGCAGGGTGACAATATGCAGCCTTGACGTACTCTTTTCCCAATTTGGAACCAGTCCTTTGTTCCGTGTCCTGTTCTAACTGTTGCTTCTTGACCTGCATACAGGTTTCTCTGGAGGCAGATAAGGTGGTCTGGTATTCCTATCCTTTAAGAATTTCCACAGTTTGTTGTGATCCACACAGGCAAAGGCTTTGGTGTAGTCAGTAAAGCAGAAGTATATGTTTTTTCTGGAAATCTATTGCTATTTCTATGATCCAATGGATGTTGGAATTTGATCTCTTGCTTCCTCTGCCTTTTCTAAATCCAGATTGAACATCTGGAAGTTCTTGGTTCATGTACTGTTGAAGCCTGGTTTGGAGAATTTTGAGCACTACTCTGCTAGCGTGTGAGATGAGTGCAATTGTGCAATAGTTTGAGCATTTTTTGTCACTTCTTTCTTTGGGATTGGAAAGAAAATTGACCTTTTCCAGTACTGTAGCCACTGCTGAGTTTCCCAAATTTGCTGGCATATTGAGTGCAACACTTAACAGACCATCTTTTAGGACTTGAATTAGCTCAGCTGGAATTCCATCACCTCCACTAGCCTTGTTCGTAGTGATGCTTCATATGATCCTTCTGACTTCAGACTCCAGGATGTTTGGCTCTAGATGAGGGATTACACTGTTGTGGTTATCTGGGTCATTAAGATCTTTTTTCTATAGTTCTTCTATTTATTCGTGACACCTCTTTTAAACAGATTCTCATGAATATTATTATCAGAATTTAGTAGTCCCTATAGAATGATCAGTTTGGCAATTCATTCTTTCCTGACAATTATTTTCAGTGCCAACTGAAAGTTTTTCATGAAACATGAATGAGTTTGAAATATTATTCATTCTTAAGATTCAAACAGGTTTTTGTTAAAATATTTTTAGAAACTTCTGCTTAAGAAAGTTATGACCTTTCTTCCTTCCCTCCCAGTTTTGATTTTTCATTTGATTTGTTTTGTGGTATTCAGATTAACATTGGATCTTTACATTGAGCACTTAACATGTCAAGGAAACTAATGATCTAAAAATATGACAAGGATTTTAAATAGATTAATTTGTCTATTTATCAAAGCTGCTCAAGAAGCCCTTTTATAGCTTTTAATTTTCCTTTTTACACTCGCCTCAAGCTTTGATCAGAAGATGAGGTTGAACAAAATTCTATCTTATTCTTTTAACTAATATGGGTGAAACTTGGGACATTCAACTCAATACATTTAAATATTATGGGGAGAAATTGGTGTAGGTTTTTATAGGATGAGGACAGCTGTTCTTCAGATGAACTCTGATTCTTTGATGTTGGAAATCAATGAGACTGAGGTGCTAGAGACAGAGTGAACTAGCCTCTTCTTCTATCCTAAGAACATATTTTATTTTCTAGAAAAAGAATTTTCTGAGCAGGTATCACCTTGCTTCAATCTACATTTCAGAGTGGAAGAGTGATGGCCAGATTCAGGCATTTGATTAAGATGAGACATCATGCTAAGGGGTAGAGGAATGTAGTCAGATTAAATGGGGGAACCAAGGCATAAGGGCTTGCCTGACAATGGATAGACATATTCAGGATCCTTGGTAAGGGAATTTGGAGTGATGGATTGCAAAATAAATAGGTAGGCTGGCAGGGAGAAAGGCTAGCACAGGGCTTGTTAGAAATTCTTAAGTAAAATTAGAATCACAACAGTCTCGTATGGCAGGTCCCTGAATTTCTAGGAGGAAAAGGTACACATTAATAGTGCTAGTCTGTTTCCCTGTTCATTTTGAGGTGTGGAAGATGAAGATCCTGCAAGAAATTTCCAGTTTTCACTGTTTGGTTTGTAGCAGCTCCAGCCGAGTTGCTTGCTTTCTCTGGCTGCTTGTACGCTCTTAACAAATTGACTTTTAGTAGTTGAATAGGATGAGTAAAAACGTAAGAATAAAAAAAAAACCTCTAGTGAGTATTTTTTCATGTAATCAAATATTAAAATTCTATAAATTCTCAAGAAAAATTATAGCAACTGTAGAAATTTAGGCAGCCACCTATTAGTGAAAAATGAAGAACTGAATACAATGTAATGTGGTTAATAATTTACACTTTTTGAATTAGGGTCTGGCAGAAAAACCTAATGGAATTATATAAATGATGGTTTCATTTATTTTAAATTAAATTATTTTTAGATTGATGTTTTGACATTTTATTGACATTAGATTTTTTTATCCTAGTTCTCTACATTAGATAGTTTTCCTAAAGCCCTCCCAAAAGGATCATAGTGGAAAATTTGTTATTAAGAATACATTTTGGAGACCATAACCCTTTTAAAAGTTATATAATCCCTCATTAAAAAAAAACAACACTTTTTGAATGACATTTATGATCTTTTCCTAAGAAATACTTTGAAAAGGAAAATTAGAATTATATAGCTACAAATACACTTTTCCATGCCCCTCACTTGTAGTTGTTAATATAGGATTAGGATAATCATGTGACTTATTCTTCAAACTTGGATCCTTTGAGAATGATAGAAAATGCATTGCTGGGACAGATAGCATAAATGGGGACTGCTGTGGCAACTGGACCATATGAGTATCCTTTGTAGTAAATTGTTTTTGAATTCACATCAGCAGATTGAATATTTGTGTATTTTACCTTCTTTGCTGCTCAACTCAGGAGTAATGGAAAAAGGGAGAAAGTTATGAAAGGAAAAATAAACATTTAGAAAGAAACTACCTGATTTCTACAGAGTCGGCTAGCAGCTAAAATCATGTTTTTTGACTTTGTTCATTTGTAACATAGATAAGATAGCCTTTCTCCACTTCAGGATGACAAGCAGTTCCCATTTAAAGTTCATGTCTACACTTTGTTTAGACCTAGGAAATTTTGATGACTGAGACTTGGGACCAAAGAGTTGCCTTTTTTATACACTCCCCAGGTGCTAGCCATGCACACTTAAGTGCTGGGTAGAGTAGATAAAAGACAGGGATTTGTCCAACCTTGAACGTGTCTGAATCAGAATCTGACTCCTTACATCCCAAAGTCAAACAAGATAAAAATTGTATTGCCTTTACTACAGTCCACAAAGATGTGAACAATGAAAATTCAACTAGATTTAACAGGAAATCTTCAGACATACTTCATTTTTGTTTTTGGATGATGAAGTTATTAAGCTTGCCTGCTTTCCTGTTCCCACTGCAGGGAAGGGGTACGCTGTATGAGGTCTTGCTGTCAGGAAATATACCCTTCATCCTACTTAGTCTTGGTCTCTCTCCACCTCATCTGGCCCATAAGCCAGACTAGCTAAGAGCCTGACCGTTCTCCCTTTAGAAAATCACAGCAATCACTCGAATTCAAGCTAAACTGTCCAGGATTCTTCTTAATTATTCTCAAATTGATTTTGAGAAGGATTCTCTTTCTGAAATAACAGTGAATGCCAAAGATTGATGCCAAAGCATACAGGGAATGTCCAGAGTAGCTAGTAAGTGTTCACTTCGGGATGGATGAGAGGAAAAGCAGGTCAATAACAGAGGTACAAAAATTACATTTAGTGCTGAATGCTTCCACAGTTGCTTTCAACAGCTATGTTCTCCCTCCACAGTCTTCTTCTCCAAAGCACTCTATGAATATTGGGATTATTAATACCCTTAAGCACAGCTGCACAAAATAAAGAATTATTGAAATCCATCTCGTTCATTGTAGCCTCCAGTTCCAGGTGTCTGTTTTCTCATACTTTCCTTTATTACATGTTCTTCTCAGCTCTTTTATTCAAGCCTTTATTAGATAGACACTGTGTTAAAAACTGACAGTGATGCAAAGAAACATATACTGTGGCTACTTCCAGGAAAAATCTTGCTATCTGGTTTATGCTATAGGATTAGATACACATAAGCATATTTAGTCAATCCTATACAAGCAGTTAACCCTACCTAGCACTGTGATAGGAGAAGACAATGGCACCCCACTCCAGTACTCTTGCCTGGAAAATCCCATGGACGGAGGAGCCTGGTAGGCTGCAGTCCATGGGGTTGCGAAGAGTCGGACACGACTGAGCGACTTCACTTTCACTTTTCATTTTCATGCACTGAAGAAGGTAATGGCAACCCAGTCCAGTATTCTTGCCTGGAGAATCCCCGGGGACAGGGGAGCCTGGTGGGCTGCTGTCTGTGGGGTCGCACAGAGTCGGACATGACTGAAGCGACTTAGCAGCAGCAGCAGCAGCAGCACTGTGATGAAGAAAACCAATATCAAAAATGTGGTCCAGACCAGATAGAATTTTGCTTTGGGGCTTCTAAGTAGTGGGAATCCCTTCCAAATGACATGCCTAAGGAAGATCTCAAAGAGGAGAAGGACCATAAATAGCCTTGAAAAACTGGTAGAATTTAGAAAGATGGACTGGAACTTCAATAGGATGTATTTTAACTATGATAAGAGCTCTATCCTCAAAGAAAAGAGTTTAAACCTAGTAGACTATTAAGAATGTACCCCTGGGATATTTAGATCATGTAGCCTTTCCTATCTCCCAAATAATCTCCCTAGCTGTGTACTTCCTATGCTTAGATATCATCACCCCGTATGAGTTTTGAGATCCAGAGCCTCTTATGGTGTGTACTCCTTTGTGTGTTTCTACTACAGTTAGCATGGCATGTGCCATGGAGTGGGGAAGCATTCATAAGCAGAATAGATATAAATGATCTATTATGAAAATATCTCCCAAATATTAATGTACATGTGAACTTCATGGGGATCCTATAAAAGTGCAAATTCTGATAGGTGTAGGGTGGGCCTACTGGTCTGCATTTCTGACAAATTGCCAAGTGAACCAAACACCGCTAGGCCACAGATCACACTTAAAATAGGAAATCCCCACACATGTAATCCAAAACAATGACTCATTATGGTGTCATTATGCCATTATTCCGCTTTTCACTTATGTAGTTGCCCATTCTACAATTCGGGTTTAAGTTCATTATGAAGGAGCCTATTCCTTATGTTATCCTCTTCTCTCAAAAAATAATTATTTAATTTGGCAGCAAGCATGAGTAAATTTATCTCACTTATGTAAGGAATATAACCTATCAAAAAAAAGCTAATAATTTCAAAAGAGTAAATACGAAGACATGTTGGACCTATCAGCCAATTTTCTGAATTTAGCGCTGCTTTAAGTTTGGATAGATTTTTAATTATAATTCATATTTCTGATTCTTGTGTTTCTAAATAATGACCTCTTTTTTTATTAAGTCAAATTAGTAATGTATCACACACACATACACAAGCACAAAATGATTGGTTCAAAGAAATTTCACCATATCTATATATTTTAAATAGAAGTCCTAAAGAACCTCACTCAAAGATTTATATATGCTTAGTTTACACATAATTCTAAAGAAATTGGTTTTGGTTCCCAAGATCGCATTAATTTAGATTAATAACTACAAAGAGCAGACATACTTTTATCTGGAGCAGAAATAGCAATGAAAACTAAAAGTTTTCAATATGATGAAAAGGAAGAGATGGGAAAATAATCTAAGAAAAGCAGGCCCTCAGATCTTGAAAGCTGAGCAGTTCAGTGTGGTTTTAGGTAGAGGAACATGGACCTTCATAGCCTACAGGCCCTGGGGTCTTCATGCTAATGTAGCTCAGTTAAATAATTGGCATTATTAATATGAACCTAGGGCACCAATAAAAGACTAAAATGTATTTCAGTATTTTTTCAAAGAAAAAATAGGAGATTTGTCATGGAAATCTGTGGCTTAGTGTTCACCTACTTTAAATTACCATTAAGAAGATAAGTGAGTTTTATATTTTGGCATGATTTTAATTTCAAATAGTTATAATTGTTTAATGTTTGAAAGATACACATTCCATTATCTAGGATTTGTCATTATGAAAAACAGGTTTTAGTAAAATACTAGTAAGTATTTGCTAAAGACATTAAAACAATTATTTTTTCATTTTGGACTAACCAACTTTAAAGACATCTCTGATTTGTTAGACAGGGCTTATTAATCATTTATCAAAGTATCATATGGTTTATAGTACTTAATTTGATATCATTTATGTTAAATGGTACATATACCATCTACTGTGTAATCTAGGAGTATGTCAGTGAGAAAAACAAAATCTTAGCAAAAGAGATAATACAAATGAAGTGCCTTTTACACTATTATTTCATATTGATCCTTCCCTGGTGGCTCAGATAGTAAAGAATCTGCTTACAATGCAGAAGACCTAGGTTTGATCCCTGGGTTGGGAAGAATCCCTAAAGAAGGAAATGGCAACCCACTCCAATATTCTTGCCTGAAGAATTCCATGGACAGAGGAGCCTGGTAGACTACAGTCCATGAGGTTGTAAAAAATTGGACATGACTGAGTGACTTTCACTCATTTCACTCAAAGTATACTTATTCTAATTTTGCATTTGACAAGCACATTTCCTCAAAGACCTTTGTCTTTCACTGAAAACTTGATTTATCAAAAATGCATATTCCTTCTAAGAATCTATTGCACAAAGTAACGGACAGTGATATTCCCAAGAAAATTGAATATTAGGGTATCTTAAGTGTGTGGATAATTAAACAGATTCTTAAATATAATTCAGGGAAGAGAGTTTTGCAATAATATTTTGACTTTCATGTAACAGCGATTTTTAAAGGAAATCTTCATGACAGCACAGAGTGAAAAGATCAACATTTTTTTTAAAAACATATTTTCTGTACTATCAACCCATTCATCCTCAATTTGTTCTTTTTGTTCTCTCCAGCTGTATATTCCGAGTCCTGACCCTTCTCTCTGTGGGTGCACAATGTGCATCTAATGATGACACTTACAGTGATTGCCTTGTGGGGGGAATAACTGTTAATTTGTTCTGACATCCCCAGATCTGAATCTAATGAAACGAAAATAAAAGAGAAAGCAAAATAAATAAAAACCAAGTGTCAATATTTTTGAAATAATCAAAATAAAATTATCCAAGACATGTTTGAATGCATTTATGGATGTCTTCAGGGCACTTATCTTCTCATAAACAAACTAGATTAATATAGATTCAATTGAAGGCTTTAGACAGCCACTTGGCACAAGAGGAAATAGAAGTTAAAGCACAGAGAAAGACTTTGTATAAAAAAATAATAAGGATACACACTTAACTCATGACCAGATAAGTTAATAGACTAAAAATGCCCATCCCTCTCACTGCAATTTCTTGCTCCCAAAATTGCTGAGCATCTGTTAGAGATGAAGGTCCCATAGAGCAATGAGTGGCTCATCTATTCATTTTGCTTGAGAGTCATGCTTTTTGGAGCCCTTTCCAGAAAGCCAGCATATGAGGAGTTGTGGGCTGCAGGAAGAAGTGTTAAGCATCGGAGCTCTGTAGCTGCTGGGAATTTTTCTGTTTTCCTTAATTATGTGAGATTCCAAAGTTTGCTTGCATATAATATTTGAGTTGAAAATATTGATGTATAAAAATTCACAAGAGAAATACTCCAAAGAAGTTTAGAAGGCTGTCTTCAAATCAATAAATGTAATATATAAATTAACATATTGATTATTTTATAAATATTTTGTAACATGTAATTCTGAGACAGATGCCAGGTTTTCTAGGGATAATCAATTATTTATTACCCTAATACAGGCTTATAACATATCACTAGGTCTTAAATACACATTGAAAAATAAGCAGAAATCAGCACCTAGGACATAATACTCTGTACACAATGAGAAGCTACTAGCCTTCTCCCTAATAATCTTATCCATGATATCTCAGAGCTTCCCTGGTGGCTCAGAAGGTAAAGAATCCGCCTGCAATGCAGGAGACCTGGGTTTGATCCCTTGGTCAGGAAGATCCCCTGGAGAAAGGAATGGCTACCCACTCCAGTATTCTTACCTAGAAAATTCCATGAACAGAAGAGCCTGGTGGGCTGCAGTCCATAGGTTCGCAAAGTTTGACATGACTGAGCAACTAAGCCCTAGAAGCTCTACGGTATTTTATTTTAATCAAAATCAACCAACCATTATTTTGTACCTCTATGTGTCAGACTAACAGGAAAATATATAATCCATTCATCATTCATTCATTCATTCAGTAAATCAACATAATAAGTTATTCTTATTTTTCCAGAGTAAAGTTTACAAGGTAACTCACAAGTTAATGAGATCCATGACTTCAAGGAGCTGGCCAGGTAATGGGAAAACATAGTATTTATTGTCTACATAAAACTATAAACCTGTGCACAGAGTATGATTGGAAAAGGGCAGTAATCTGAATTTGTCAAAACCACTATTAGAGAACAAAGAAAAGTAAAGATAATTTTTCTTGTGAGATATCATGAAGGCTTTCTGAAGTAGAAAATACTTTATGCTTCAGTTATTTTGGAAGAATGAATAGGGCTTATAATCTGCAAAGTAATGGGAGCAATATGTTTAACGAAATAGAAGAGCATATGGTGGATTTCAGTCCATAGGGTATTCTCAAATGAAGATGAGAGAGAAGCTACATGTGATCTTCTGCATTTCAATTTTACTCTGCAGATTACAGAAACACATTGTTAAAGGAGTAAAAATCTGGTAAAACATTTATGATGACTAGTTCAGAGGAAGTATATTATGGGTGCAGAGGTGTATTAAAATTGTGAAACCGAGGAGGGACTGTATAAGATAATCAGAGATGGGATTGGGACAAACTGCTAATTGAGTGAAGAGGGGACAAACAGGAGAGTGTTCCTGAAATGTTTTTGGTGCTTCCACATGAGATGCAGACTAGAGAGAGAAGAGCAGATTTGGGGAGTGACAATCTAACCAATACTGTGCTTTCAGTTCAGTTCACTTCAGTTCAGTCGCTCAGTCATGTCTGACTCTTTGCGACCCTGTGAACCGCAGCATGCCAGGCCTCCCTGTCCATTACCAACTGCTGTAGTTTACTCAAACTCATATACATTGAGTCGGTGATGCCATCCAACCATCTCATCCTCTGCCGTCCCCTTCTCCTCCTGCCCTCAATCTCTCCCAGCATCAGGGTCTTTTCAAATGAGTCAGCTCTTCTCACCAGGTGGCCAAAGTATTGGAGTATCAGCTTCAACATCAGTCCTTCCAATGAATACTTAGGACTGATCTCCCTGAGGATGGACTGGTTGGATCTCCTTGCAGTCCAAGGGACTCTCAAGAGCCTTCTCCACACTACAGTTCAAAAGCATCAATTCTTCTGCGCTCAGCTTTCTTTATAGTCCAGCTCTCACATCTGTACATGACTACTGGAAAAACCATAGCCTTGACTAGACGGACCTTTGTTGACAAAGTAATGTCTCTGCTTTTTAATATGCTGTCTAGGTGGGTGATAACTTTCCTTCCAAGGAGTAAGCGTCTTCTAATTACATGGTTGTAATCACCATCTGCAGTGATTTTGGAGCCCCCCAAAATAAAGTCAGCCACTGTTTCCACTGTTTCCCCATTTATTTTCCATGAAGTGATAGGACTGGATGCCATGATCATAGTTTTCTGAATGTTGGGACATGATTATTTTGAGGTGCCTTCTGACATTTAGAGATGATAGTTGGAGATAAACATCAGGAGAGAGGTGGTATTGGGAAAGAGATGTTTGTGTTTGGGAGACTTAGGCCTTGGTTATTGTTTTGTTGCTAAATTGTATCCAACTCTTTTGCAACCCCATGGACTATAGCTGCCTGACTCCAGTGTCCATGGGATTTTTCAAGCAAGAATATTTACATATGTTGCTATTTCCTTCTCCAGGGGATCTTCCCAACAGGGATCGAACCCATGTTTCCTTAATTACAGGCAGAGTCTTTACCACTGAGTCACCAGGGAAGCCCACTTAGGCCTTTACTGGTAATGAAAGTCATGGAAACATGAAATTTTCTAAAAAAAGAATGAGTAAAAAGCAAGTTTAAGAAATTCTCAGGGATATTAACATTAAAGAAGTAGAGATGGGAAAACATCCAGAGAATAATGTTAAAATGATAAAGAGTATGTGAAAAATAAAGAAATTTTATTGAGCATCTAGTATTTGTAAATATTCATATTGTCATTTAATCTAAATATCAATCATTTCTACAAAGCAAAGTTTAACATTCCTATTTTACTCATAAGAAAACTATGGCTCAGAGTGGATCAGCAATTTGGCCACTATCACTTAACTAGAAAATATTGGAGTAGATATTGAACTGTATCTTGATGATCCCTAAACCCATACTTTAATATTCCAAGTTAGAAGTCAGTTTCATTCAATAAACTAAAATTTGTGACAAATATGAGAGTTTTATATCATTTACTTCTGCCTCTGAAAACTTTATTTACCTCTGCATCATTAGATAAAACACAAGTTATATTGAAAAACCACTGTTAAGCAATAGATTTATATAGATATTTAAACAAGAATTGACCAAAATATTTGAATAAGGTGTCAGTTCAGAAACATTTTTGGACATATCATTCATTTTTCAGTTGTTATTTTTCTCACTCATCTCTCTCTTTAGCTTTAGAAACTTCCAGACATTTCTCTTCCGGATATTTCATCTGAACCAATATGAGATTTTATTAGAAACACATTGGGAAAAAATAATAGGGCTTATAAATCTTCCTAAGACTTAATTGTATATTCAAAAGAAATGGTAATAGCAACATTACCTAATGGTGTTTAATACATATTTTATAATGCTTTTGCTTTTATTATAAATGATTAATAGGTGACAATGAAATTTGCCTTTTAATATCTCCTTTAGGTATGGCTTATACACAGTCCTACTTTATACTTAAGCTCTTTTCATCAAGTTATGATGAATCTGACTTGCAGACATTTTCTTGTCATAGTTCTTACTAAGTGAAAAATTTTGTTAATGTGTCAATATTTGTCAAAGTTGCCTAAGTGAAATCAGGTGCAAAGTAAAATGTTATTATTTTCTTGATATATATATATATATATATATATATATATATATATATATATATATATATATATATATGTTTATATGCAAAATGTTTTTTTCTTTTATTATTTAAATTAGACAAAATTATTGTTTTTGCCAAGGATAAAGTGTTACTTTGAGACTTTTGTGTCCTGTTTTGCTAAAAAAATGACCTTGCCTATAATCAACTGCTAATTAAAACTTGTTTTTGCACAAAAATCCTTAAGGAAAATAAAGATGCTTATACAATTTGTAAATGATCCTTAGGGTTAAAGGAATGGGTGCTTTATAAATGCAGTATAGAATAGAAATAGAATTAATGGGTGGTGAAACACAATTGGCATCCTTCTCCAATTCTTTACTGCATATGATGTTACAATCATTCTAGTTTCAAATGGCCCTGATTTCAGACACAAAAGATGATGTCAAGAGACAACTAAGTAGCAGGTCAGATAAAGTCTTAACAGCTAAAGAGGCTGCTGTGATGCAAATCATTTTTTCAAGAGTTAGTATAAATATTTCTGAAGTAACAATTGAATCGAAAATACACTGTCAATAAAAGACAGATAAAATAAACACAGAAATCATATTCAGTCCCAGAAGAATTGTTTTTGAATAAAATGCTTTTCAAGGTCTTTACAAAGTTGTCAGCAGCTCTTTTAAAAATCAAGTCAATGCATTTGGAGCAATTGTTTGAGACAAGGCTGGTTGGTAAATGATTCTAAAACTCCATCCAGCTGTTAATTTTACATAGCTATTCACAAAGTATGCAAGTTTTACAAATAAATAATACTTCCAAAACACTGTAACTTGAGAGGTTTCTTGTAAAGCAGTGTGATTCTCTGCATATTGAAACAGCTGCCCCCTTAACTTTTATGTTTCATTTATGGTATATGTTTTAGCACATTTATTGACATGGTAATTAAATGTTCACTGCCTATTGCTAGTGAATAATAGAATGTTTATTAATAAAAATAACCACTATGAAAATTTTGACAGGACACTGAGTTGAAAGTCCCTCTGGAAAGAAAGAAAAAAGGAAAGAAAGAAAACCAACCGTAGTTTTAAATAGGACATTGAAATTAAATTAATCTATCAGAAAACTTCGAAAGAGACCAATTTTGGATTCTAAAGAGTGGAGAAGAAAGAGCAAAACAAGGAAAATAATACAGCTACATTCCTACCTTTTTAGAGCATATTTCTGGTAGAGGAGACAGATTAAAATAAACATGCATCAAAAATTAAGGTAGATTAAAAATTATAGAAATGGAGAACAGGTTACTACTGGTTGTCAACAGTTAGAGATGGTGTAGGGGAGAGTGAGGGGCTAGGTGTGACTATAAAGGGGTATCATGAGGGAGATCTTTGTGGTGATTGAATAGTTCTGTATCCTGATGTCAGTGGTGGTTACCTGACTCTACACTTGTAAAGTGGCATAGAACTATATACACATTGCACAATGCCATGGTTCTGATATTTACTATAGTTATATAATATGTAACAATTGAAAGAAAGTAGGTAAAAAACACACGGGACCTCTGCATCTTTCTCAAATTCCTGTAAATTAATAATCATTTAAAAATAAAAAGTTAAAAAAATAAGGTGGATTAATTAATGGACAGATTGCTATCAAAATAAGTGATAAAATAATATCAAGATGTTAGCAGTGTAAGGCGGCTGCAAGTTATAACAAATGCTGTGAAGGCAACAAAGATCGAGAGACTAAGAGAGGAATTCAACAGATTCCTTTGGAAAAGTGACTACAAGCTAAAGAGAGTAGTCATGCAAGACTCTGGCTCATTTTAAATGGTGGGACCAACACATTCAAGGAGGGGGAATAGTTGCTTCTGATGGTAAGAATACAAACATGAGTGGAACTTAGTAAGTGAAGGATAGGTTGGAAAGATAAGCAGATGGCTGATTGTTGTTGATCAATCGCTAAGTCGTGTCTGACTCTTTCCAACCCCATGGACTACAGCACACCAGGTATCCCTGTCTATCTCCCAGAGTTTGCTCAAACTCATGTCCGTTGAGTCAGTGATGCCATCCAACCATCTCATCCTCTGTCGTCCCCTTCTCCTCCTGCCCTCAACCTTTCCCAGCATCAGGGTCTTTTCCAGAGTTGGCACTTCGCATCAGGTGGCCAAAGCATTGGAGCTTCAGCATCAATAATATAGGGTAATTGTCAGAAAACTTTTCCTGTAAAGAGCAAAATAGTAAACATTTCAGCCTTTTGAAAACCTGAGGTCTCTGTCACAACTACTTAATCAATCTATAGTGGAAAGCAGTCCTAGACAATACATATACAGATAAGCACGGCTCTGTTCCAATAAAACTTTATTTACAAAATGAGACAGCAAACTAGATTTGTCCAAGGGACTGTAGAATGATGACTTTTGATACAGAGCTTTAAAGTTAGGCATCTGAATTTTATTTTTATGCCAAATAGAACTAATTGAATGGTTTCCAGCAGGAGGATTAAAGTCGTCTTTGATACTTTGTAAAATATAGAAGATGAGGGTGCAAAATATGAAATTGTAATTTAGGTGATGAAGAAAGGTGATGAAAGGAAAATTGGAAAAAGTTTTAGAAAATTACCATGTTTTTCTTAAGTGCTCACAAATTTCCTTTGCATACTATGTGTACCCTTATAATCCTGCAGATGAAGTAGTATACAGGCAGACCTCAGAGACACTGGGTTTCAGTTCCAGACCATCACATTGAAGTGAGTATCACAGTAAAGCAAGTCACACACGGTTTTTGGCTTCTCAGTGGCTATAACAGCCATGTTTACACTATACTATAACCTATTAAGTTTGCAATAGTGTTATACACAAAATAATTAATTAAAGTTAAATAATTTAAATAAATAAAATTTTAAAATACATTATTCTAATAAATGCTAGCCATCATCTGAGCCTTCTTTTGTCTGGTGGAGAGTTTGAAATACAAAAGATTTACCAAAATGTGACATAAAGGCAACAAGAAAGCAAATATTGTTGGAAAACATGGCACCAATAGACTTGATCAACTCAGGACTGGCACAAACCTTCAATTAATTGGGTTTCCCTGGTAGTCCAGCTAGTAAAGAGTCCACCTGCAGTGCAGGAGATCTTGGTTTGATTCCTGGGTCAGGAATATCCCTTGGAGAAGGGAATGGCTACCCACTCCAGTATTCTGACCTGGAGAATTCCAAGGACAGAGAAGCCTGGCAGGCTATACAGTCCAAGGGAGTGCCAAGAGTCGGACATGACCGAGTGACTTTCACTTCCCTTCCACTTTCAATTAATTAAATGCACGCACAATATCTGAGAAATATGATAAAACAAAATCTGCCTGTAGTGGTAATGTGGGTGGTGTCTGGTGTCTGATGTAAAATTACCTGTATTCAAAGCTTGGCTAGTCATGTACCACCTGTGTCACTACACAGTTCATCAGCCTCTCTGTTCCAATTTGTACTGTTGAAAAAGTCTGGAAAATGTCTTTGTCCATGAATAGTTGTGCTACATTTTTGAATATGATAATTGTAGAAGCAGGACTTCTGTCAGATATTTGTGTAATTTACGTGTTTTTCTTGCTATTTAACAAAATGTTGGCATTGGCTTTCCATGACTATGGTTCTTAATTACTTCACTATCTGCATGTACTCTGATCTCTGATATTTTCCTCTTTCATATTTTCTATATTTTTTTCTAGGTCAGTGGTTGTTTTTGCATTTTGAAAAAGCTCTGTGGGAATACATTGAATCTGTGGATGGATATAAGAATAATTTTAAGAAAGAACCTACAATTTAAAGGATGATTAGCTAATTGGGTTTCTTTTAGCAACACATGGAAATATATACATATATTAGAACATAATATAGAAAAACTTTTACATGTTTATTGCTAGAACTCCAAATGCATGGAATACCATTCTTTTGTCATATTAGGTACAGTCTATAGTCATTAGGAGCTTCCCTCGTGGCTCAGAGGTAAAGAATCACCTGCCAATGCAGGAAGTGCAGGTTTGATCTCTGACTTGGGAAGATCCCCTGGAGAAGGAAATAGCTACCCATTCCAGTATTCTTGCCTGGAGAATCCCATGAACAGAGGAGCCTGGTGGGCTACAGTCAATAGGGTCTCAAGATTCAGACATGACTTAGCAACTAAATCACACATTTAAATTATTGGGTTTAGAAAATAATAGAAAACCCAGCTTTTCTCTTTATGATAACTTCTCATATCTCGTTTTCCCAGAATTAATACAGTAAAAAATCTGACACAAAGTCTGATTCTACCGGTTACTGAAGAAATATAGACTGAATTCACTCATCAAATTTCTTATGGTAAAATAAAGCATAGTACTTGGAATGAGAGGTATCTCAAGAATTAGAGTAGCAGAATTCAGATAACTAAATGTATACCAAACTCGAAACTTGCCTGAGGTTTCTGTTCCAGCAAACCTCTCATGTTCTCCTCTGCTAATGAAGTTTGCCCACTGTACCTAAATACCTAACACTGATTTCACGTGAGTGTACCTTATAAGGTACCAATTCTCCTATACTATATCCCTCCCCTCTTATTTGCCTCTAGATCTCTGGGCTTCCCTCAGCTCAGTTGGTAAAGTGTTTGCCTGCAATGCCAGAGACCTGGGTTTGATTCCTGGGTCAGGAAGATCCCCTGGAGAAGGAAATGGCAACCCACTCCAGTATTTTTGCCTGAAGAATCCCAAGGACGTAGGAGCCTGGCAGGCTGCAGTCCATGGTGTCACAAGAGTTGGACACAACTTAGCAACTAAACTAACACAACACCAACACTCCTCCACTCTTATCTGCCTCTAGATCTATACCTACATTTGGTGCCATGCTTGTAATAAAGTCTAATTGCCAAGTCAAATTTTGGGATAAAAGTATCTTCATCAAAAGAATTGCAAAAATATGCTCATTTATTTCAGAACAAAATGAGTGAATATGTGCAGAAGGAAATTGCTAGATAAGGAAGATGTACTCTTAGGTTGGACTGAACTGAGCGCTGTGGGTTCAGAATGTGAGCTCATATGAAAACTGATTCTCAAAGGTGACCTGTGATGAATGAGATTGACATACCTAACATTCGTTGGTATGATGTAGACAGAATTATGGGAATAACTTTGAGCAGATTTACCATGTGTGTTCATTTCACTGCTCCCTAATTACTGTGTATCCTTAAAGGACTTAGAGGACATTCCTTTCACCAAAGCATTGAGTGAGTGGAGCATTGATATTCCTGAAAAGTGCTTGGTCTATTCAGGCTAACAGTGAAAATAGGAAATGGAGATATTGATAGAAGATTCCTGATTTCAATGAAAATGATGGAATCTGAGGGTAACAAACCTAAATAACAAGACTTAAGTGTCAGAGGCCAGGTAAGGTTGCCCAACAAGTAGCCAGGCAAAGTAGTAACAGAATTGCTTGACTCATGTATCTTTAGTAACGGCTAACTTACCTTGAATACATGAAGAAAAAAAGGCAGCTACTTAAGGTACAATTTAGTCAGTGTAACAGAAGAACTCTAAATCTGGTGACCAAATGCCTGATTTAAATCACAGTAGCAAACCACACCCAAGTCCCATTTCTTAGATCTAAGTGATTTCAAAGAAATAAAGCTCTTTATATTAAGGCAAGATCAATTTCCCATGAGAAAGGATCCCCAAATAACAAGATTGAAGACATTTACCAGTTTGCCTATGCACCAAGGACAGTAAAGCACCACTGTCTTTCTGTGATTGTTGGGTTCTCTCCCTAAACTGTTATGATCTTGGTAGATCCACAACATAACCAAAGTATAGCACTTGGAATGGGTATCTACAGGGAAGATGAGCATAACAAATGAATGTCTGGCCCGGGTTTGTCTCACAGTGAGTCCATTAAATCCCCATGGTTATTACTCTTGTTCTTGTATTATATGAGTAACTGCTGGGGTTTCCCAGGTGGCACTAGTGGTAAAGAACCCACCTGCCAGTGCAGGAGACATAAGAGACATGGGTTCAATCCCTGGGCTCAGAATATCCCTGGAGGAGGGCATGACAACCCACTCCAGTATTCTTGCATGGAGAATCCCATGGACAGAGGAGTCTAGCAGGCTACAGTCTGTAAGGTTGCACAGAGTCAGACACGACTGAAGCTACTTAGCAAGCACACATTCTCAGCAAGTGTCAAAATCCCTATATTGGCTCTCACCTGGGAACAGTTTGTTTTCTCCTGGTAAAGACAGCAATACACCTTCATTCTCTTTTTCTACTGTGCAACTGGTCCATGGTGTGTTTCTTAGAGACCTTGATCCTTTTGCTATGAAGGGCATCATATCAATATACTGTGTGCTATCATGGTGATAGGAGCTGGTTGGCAGTAAGTTGCATGTGACTTTGATGCCTTAGTGAGACATTTCTGTGCCATAGAGTAGGAGATAAATCATATGAGAATTAAGGGAAATGCCACTTTTGTGAGATTTCTTGAATCTAGTGGGCTAGGTCGTATTGGAATTCCTGCTACAAAGGGAAAAATAAATTGCTGAACCTCATACACCCTACATCTAAGAAAGAAATATAGCACTCGTTGGATTTGGGGGAGATGTTTTGTATCAACTTTACACCTGTCATCTCTGAGAAGAGCACAGACTAAGGAAAGCTATCTAACTGACCTAGACTGATGTTCAAATGTTAATGTGTCTATTATTTGATCAGTTGTGTCTGACTCTCTGTAACTGCATGGACTATAGCCTGCCAGGATCCTATGTCCATAAAATTTTCCAGGCAAGAACACTGGAGTGGGTAGCCATTCCCTTCTCCAGAGGATCTTCCTGACCCAGGGATCAAACCCAGGTATCTTGCATTACAGTTGGATTCTTTATTGGCTGAGCCACCAGGGAAGCCCTTTAAGTCTGCCATTTAGCCATTTAGCCTTTATAAATACATCAGAACACAATCTAGATAAGAATAGCATTTCATGTGTAAGATTGACTGGGCTATGAATGCCCAGGTAGCTGGTAAAACATTATCTCTAGGTATATCTGTGAGGATGTTTTCAGAAGAGGTGAGCATTTGGATTGGTTTCTGTTTTAGTCACTAAGATGTATCCAACTCTTTTTGACCCCGTAGACTGTAGCCACAATGCTCCTCTGTCCGTGGGATTCTCCAGGCAAGAAACTGGAGCGGGTTGCCATTTCCTTCTCCAGGGGATCTTCCCAACTCAGGGATTGAACCCACAAGTTCAATGACAGGTGGATTCTTTAGCACTGAGCCACCTGAGAAGCCCAGTTTGAATTGGTAGACAGAGTTTAAAAAAAAAAAATCACCTTTATCAGTATATGTAAATACTTGCCTGAGATCCATAATCAATAACAATGATCAAGGAACATTGAAAGGAACTTAAAGAGAAAGTTCAACAAAGTGTGAAACCATCAAGGACAGTGTGAGACTGGTAGTGGGCCCCAGCATGCAGGGCCTCTCTTCCCTGAGTTAGGTTGCTTGAGAATGCAGACAAAAGCAGGGAGTAAACTCCATCAAAAGCTATGTGTGACCTTAATCAGCATCCAATAGCCTGGATTCTTTCTGTAATAGCCTGGATTCATGGGTCTAGGAATCAAGGGTTGGAAACGAGTGGTCCTACTAGTGATCCACTGGCACAAGTTTTGCTCTCTGTTGCCTCAGCCTTATGGTTTGCTGGCTTAGAAATCTTAATACCAGAGATAGGAGTGCCTCCACCAGAATACATAGCAATGATTCCATTGAACTGAAAGTTAAGACAGTTGCCTCACCACTTTGGGCTTCCCATACCTCTGAATCAGTAGTCTGAGTAAAATAGTGTAGTCCAATGCGGGTGGATATCGTCTAATCCATCCAATCCACTGAGGGACCTGAATGGAACAAAAAGGTGGAGGAAGAGTGAGTTCACTCTCTCTGAGCCATCATTCATTTTCTCCTGCCCTCAGATGTCAGTTATCAGTGCTTCTGTTTCCAGGGCTTTGGGACTCAGACTGGGACTTAAATCATCAGCCTCCTAATTACAGCCTTCAGACTAAATTACGCCACTGATTTTCCTCGTCTCCACCTTGCAGACAACAGACTGTGGGACTTCCATAACTGCATGAACCAATTTCTATAAAAAAAAAAAAATCTTCTCTTACCTGTACCTATGTCATCCTTATCTATATAGATTTGCATCTATATCTACTATTGGTTCTGTTTCTCAAGAGAACTCTTACTAATACACCCTCCTAGAGCACGTATCTAATCTATCTTATAGTCCTTATATCACACTGGCTTCATGTTTAATTTCAATCAATTTCAGTTACTGTGATGCCAAGAATTGTCTATAATATTTAGTTGCTAAGAAATGTCAAACTAGGGTGACCAGTCAGTCCTGTTGCTCATACACACCTGGTTTTGTCTGGCATTCCTGTTAGTCCCTCAGTCTTGGGCATACTGGGATGGTTAGTCATGCTATGTCACAGCTTTTAGATGCTTAGAAGAGGTTTAGGAAATGTGTGTTAAACATACTACTTCAAACAAGTTTGAACATAAAACTGGCAATGCAGTATCAGTTTTTAAACATATAGATTAAGACATTTTATTCTTCCTACCCTAGCACAGCAATCCAAATAATTACCCAAAACATGCCAGAAGTTTACCCATAGAAATTCCCTATATTTACATAGAAAACAAGATGACCTAACCATACTTTCGCTCAAAACAAATACCCCTACTTTCGCTCAAAGCATTTCTTGTAGAATCTAATGTTTTTACAACCAACCTTCATTTTTAGTAGCATGGACCTTATCTAGATGCAAAAGCACAAGTTGGATAAAAAGTGCACTTGCTAGAATTTTGTCATTTTCAAATTAAAAATTAGTTCCCTTAAGATAGTTCTGTCAGTTATTTCTTTTAAGAAATATGACACTAAAGACTGGTATTTTTTTTGATTTGTATGTCAGAGTTTTTTGGGGTTTTTTTCCCTACTTACAAAAATAGCTAATTTTTCCATTTTGGTTTATTGAATTATCCAGATCTCTTACTTTCAAATACTGTGCAATCTGAAGTTCAATTTTGAGCTAATATTGTTTTGAATTTTACAACAAATCTCACCAAAACATGCATTAATAAACAGTTCTGGGGATTCCATTCATATGTCACAAGCCATTTGTTTTTCAGTTGCCTGGTTTTATCACTTTTTAATGATTTTCCACGTGTCCTAAAAGACCATGCAATTAATCTTATGTAGGTTCACTAAATTAGCCTGTAAATAATGTAACAAATCATTAAATTGAAAAGCAAACTCAAAGCATTTAAAAATAAATCTATCATATTGCATTAAAAACCCTAAAATGTGAATGGCAGCGACAAAGTGCAGCAAGAGTGGAGCGCATTTCCTGTATGAGGAGGGAAGATAATAAGCTAGAGGTATGTAGACTCCTTGACATCTAGTGGGGAAAATGTTGTTGTTTAAAGCTCAGTTCCTCACTTTGCTGTATACAATAAGGAGTTCTGATTATTGCATGGGTTAAGTAAGGGCTCACTGATATCTCCTACTCTTAGATATACTCCATCTAACTTCATTCTTGTCCTGAGTTTGATAGGCATCACTCATTGATATTTTGTTTGGATGGTGATATATGTGTGTGTATATGTTCTACTCCACTGATGCATTTTTCCCCAAGACATCTTAATTTCTTTGTGGACAATTATGTGTTAAACTAAATATTTGCCTCACCAGTAGTCTTTGTTTACGGCAGAGTTTCTCAGCCTCAGCCACTGATGATATTTGCAGTCAGATGATTCTTTGTTGTGGAGGGCTGTCCTGTGCACTGTATAATGTTTAGTGGGATCTCTAGCCTCCACCCACTAGATCTGAGTAGCAGTTTGCAAGAGTGACAAGCAAAAAAATCCCCCAACAATGGCATGTTTTTGAGTTTGGGGTGGGGTGGGGGAAGTGGCAAAATTGTACCTTGTCGCGTACCACTAGGTTATATTGTTAGCAGTATTTTTTTTCTTTGAAAATACAGTTGACTCTTAAACAGTGTGAGGATTAGGGGCACCGATCCTCTGCACATAGATGAAAATCCATGAATAACTTTACAGTCAGTCCTCCATTCTGGCCTGTGATTCTTCATCTTCAGCTTCAACTGATCATTGATTGTGTATAATATAATGGGGAAAAAACCTGCATAGGTGGACCATATAGGTGGACCCTTGCAGTTCAAGGGGTTCCTTGGTGGTTCAGATGGTAAAGAATTGACCTGCAATGCAGAAGACAAGTGTTCGATCCTGGCTCGGGAAGATGCCCTGAAGAAGGGAATGGCTACCCACTTCAGTATTCTTACCTGGAGAATTCCATGGACAGAGGAGCTTGGTGGGCTACAGTCCATGTTGAGTGACTAACACATTCATTTTTGCAGTTCGAACTCCTGTTGTTCAAGGGCCAGCTGTATATGCTTATAATTGGTTTGGTTTAATTTTCTCTACATTAAAAAAAAATTGCAGACTTACCTGTGGGAAGCTGTTTTAAGTTAAACCACATCATCCTTTCAAATTATTTAGAAATATCAGAAATGGTCTCATATAGTTTTGATTATTGATCTAAATAAATGCGTGCATGTGCACAAACATACACATCTAGTTCTTATGGCCCAGATAGTAAAATAGGATATTCAGATGCAATAGAATACAAGAGAGTAATTATTTTGTATTTACCCTAACTAGGACAGTCATTCTAGCAAGAATATATTTTGCACCATTAAAGGCAAAACTATGTAGATTCTCACAAGTCCCCGAATTCTCTTAGGCTTTGTTGTGAAGTGATCATCTATGAGTTTGTCTAGATACTTAATGCTGTAGTCTAAATTATTTTCAGCTTATTTTAAGGATTCCACTTTTTTCCTATTTGCAACATATTACAAACCTTCAAGAGAAAGTTTATTTTTCCATCACAGTTGCCTTTCACATTCTGTTTCAAAACCATGTTTTATCACTCAAAACTTGCAGTGGTCTGACTTATTATAGAATATTGAACTGATTTTTAAAACAATCGGAGCATATGGAACTGAAGAAAAAATCATGATTTCATCCAAACCTCCCTCTAAATGACTAACGTTGCATGTATTCATATTTAAAGTGCTATCTGTATGTACTATGGAAAAGATAGTAGAAATCAAATGTTAGTTGCTTGATGTAATATCTCCATAATCTCTTGGATGACAAGATGGCTCTGATAAAGAGAGTTGCAAATCAGATAAATCCTGTACAATGCTCTACAAAACTTTCATTTTGTCCTTATTCTGACCTCAAGAAACAAGACGTCTCTATTCTGTGCATCATCTCTGAATATAAATAAAATGAGAAAAAAATTCTGTACATATTAAGAAGTAATGTTAGGTATGGGAAGAACTTATTTGATCTGCTGTCTTAAAGATATAAAGAGGCTGGATTTGATCTTTTGAGAAATCCAGTAATACAATATATAGAACGGGTTTTTATAATATCCATGATATTCAGTATCTTGATGTACATAGTTAAGCCAATGATTTGTTATCTTACAGACGTTACCTTCATATATTCACATTTAAAACCATGATTTTAAATGAGATTCACATGATTAATAAAAAGACTTGGCTAACTACTGTATTTGTTTTTAAAATAAGCATGCTTAAATCAAACATTGACACTAATTGACAGAATTTTATTAACTGAAAAAGCACTAAGATTTACCATGTTTTGAAGTGTATCTGTTACTAACTACCTGTCATATCAGGGTGACTGGAAAACATTCACATATTCAAAATTGGTTACAAAAAAGCCAGTTCACAAGAAATCTATGAATTTTCTGAATGTGAAAAAAACTAACACATACATTCATATACATATGTATAAACATCAATATATAAATATATAATGTGTGTTGCTGCTGCTGTTGCTGCTAAGTCGCTTCAGTCGTGTCCAACTCTGTGCAACCCCATAGACGGCAGCCCATCAGGCTCCGCCGTCCCTGGGATTCTCCAGGCAAGAACACTGGAGTGGGTTGCCATTTCCTTCTCCAGTGCATGAAAGGGAAAAGTGAAAGTGAAGTTGCTCAGTCGTGTCCGACTCTTAGCGACCCCATGGACTGTAGCCTACCAGGCTCCTCCATCCATGGGATTTTCTAGGCAAGAGTACTGGAGCGGGGTGCCATTGGATTTACAGTATATATATATATACACACACATATATATTTGTTCAGTCGGTAAGTCATGTGCAACTCTGTGACACCTTGAACAGCAGCATGCCATATATCTCTATATGTAACTCTATAATTATATATAAAGTATATACATATATAAATGTGTTTATCTGTTGTTCTGTATCCATCTATATCCATACTCTGTATTGATATGGGGTGGAGGAGAGTGGTGCACAAGAGCAGAGATTCTGGCATAGCATTCATTAATCAAGAGTTTTTTCTTTAACTTTTGTCTTAGAGAACTGCAGAGTAAAGTTTCCTTGATTATTATAATTTGAAAAAGCATGGCATAATATATATCTATATACATTCTTATCTATCTATCTAAATATCTGTATCTATATATTCTTCCCTTTCCCCTGTAATCAACAAATTTAGTATCCTAGAACACAGATGATGTTTAACACTTGGGGGAAGTGATTGCCTGCAGCCTCATTAGATAAAAATATCATATTTTTGATTAGTCTGTATGGATTAAGAAGGTCTTGAATTTGGAATCAAAATACCTGGATTCTAGCTCTCTATTTTAACATGATTGACTTTCTGAGACTCAATTTTTTGTGAGATTGTGTAGGAAATGATATACTATTTGTGAAAATCCTTTATGATCTTTAATGTGCTTTACTGGTGTTCATTCTATTCATTGGCTATTATCAAGCTCAATGTAAGAGCCTCTAAAATGTTACCTAGATCACTCAGTTTTCTTAAACTATATAATAACATATTCCTTAATTCCCTTCTGTTAATACTTTGGTCTCCCTCTTGCAAAATTGCAAGAAACAGTTAAATGTTCCAATTCCCAAGAGGTTGAACACTTCTACAAACAACAGTCAGAATAGGGAAAAAAGAAAATTGACGGTTTTCTGCTAATGACTCATATTAGGCCTCTTTGGTGGTCTAAAGCAATGGATTACATCTTTTTATCATTTCTTCCATCTGCTTGTCACAGGACTAGGTAATCACCCTAGTAAGGGTGATTGCTAGTTTTGTTGTTAAAAATGTCACCCCCATTTTTTCAGAATCTTTAAAAGTAAACACAGGAAAAGTGGTGTATACCTGTCATTTAGATCAAATAAAACAAAGGTCGATGGAAATACATTTCTCGTTTGAAGAGGCTCCCCTGCTGATTTTGTTTATCAGAAAATGGCAAGTTCTTGTTCCTAATGGACTGAAATTTAAATAAAATCTGACCCTGGAAATAAAAGCAGCCATTATGATGAAATAAAATTACATACTTTGGAGGAGAAATTGAATTAGAATGCTGACTTTCTTTGGTTAAATTCTTGTACATAAGGAAATGAGCAAGAGAGAGAAAACTGTTGGATAAAGTAAGCTTTTTGAAATCAATAATTGCTTCTAATTCACTTTTTAAAACTTTGTTCCAGACTTCATAGAGTATAATGAATTATACTGAAATTTGTATATTTCCTTTACACAAGAGTTTAACTAAAGTCAAGAGGGCAAATTGATTTGCATTTTGGTAGTTCTTTTCAGCAAATAGAATTCTCAAAAGAACTGAGATTTTTAATTTTTAAGTTTAACTATTCTTTAAAAAACTGGAGTCATTAAAAGATCAAACAGCATTGGCAAAAACATATTTGAAAAATGAAGAAAATAGTACAGCTCTTCTAGGATTACATTTGATATCAACTAAAATTCATCTGAGAGGACAAAAAAAAAATGGGCTTTGACACTCATATAATTTCAAAAAGAGTTTTCCTTTAAAGTTTGATGGTGAGCCTCTCAGAATCATCCCTTCTCTTCTTAGTCTGCTTGTTTTGACTAAATTTACCATTTTAATCATGTTTAGAAGAATAGTTCAGAATTGGCAACATTTAATGCAGTGAGACAGTTTTTATATTAAAGTACTTTCAGTTTAATTCATTTTGAAAACAAAGTGTATGTTTGCAGTTTGAATAGGTATGTTTGTCCCTTAGAAAGTAAATCTATGAAAGTGGTCATGGAAAAATAAAGTCATGGAGTTTGGCAGTTATCCGACAGTTTAAAAGAATGTCTAGTCCAAAGCCTTCCTTTTTTGGGTAAATAACTAATACTTGGCTAAAAGTAATTATTTATCTAGGGTTACCTTTAATATCTTGACACACATCAGAATAGAGGCAGCAGCATGTGATGGAAAGAAACAGTCTTTGTAGTAGGACAGGTCTGAGAACCAAATCCAACTCCCCTATTTCTTAGCTATGCCAGTTTGGACACAATGCTCACCTTAGAAACTTAGAGCCTCAGCCTCCTTTTACAGTACAGTAGTCCCCACTCATGTGCAAGGGATATTTTGCAAGACATCCAGTAGATGCCTGAAATTTTGGATAGTACTTAACCCTGTATATAATATATATATATATATATATATATATGCATATATAATATATATATATATATAGTTTTTCCCCCCTTTACATTCACCAAAGGTAGTTTATTCATAAATTAGGCACAACAGTTTAACAACAATAACTAATGATAAAGTAGAACAATTATAATGATACACTGTAATAAAAATTATGAGAATGTGGTCTTTCTCTCTCAAAGTAACTTGTACAAATTTAATGCCTCTTCCATCTTAACTAAGCACTTACCGTGCACTGTGGCCATAACTTTTGCGGTTTGATTTACGATAGCAAACCTAGCACCAGTTTTTCCCCTTCTTCACAATTTTACAGATGAAAGATTTGTTCTTACCATGGATCTTAACCATCTCAGCATACTTTTTTTTTTTTTTTAAGTTGAGAACTTTCACTTTTTCACTCAGAGGAAGCAGTTTATGGCTTTTCTTTTCATATCCAAATGGCTGATATCACTACTCTTGTGCTTTGTGGATAGTATTAAGTAAAAAATAAAGGTGACTTGAACATAAGAACTGTGATACCATAGGATGTATGTGTGCTCAGTTGCTTAGTTAAGTCTGACTCTTTGAGACTCCATGGACAGTAGCCCACCAGGCTCCTCTGTCCATGGGATTCTCCAGGCAAGAATACTGGAGTGGGTTGCCATTTCCTACTCCAGGGGATCTTTCTGACACAGGTGATGAAAATAGAAGGATGATTTGAGAACAAGAAAAGTACTGGGAAGACTTGAACTAGATGTAGTGATAATAAGAATATAGAGTCAGAGAGACTGCTTTCCATATGGTGGTCAGGAAAACGTTTCTCAGTGGAGATTCACACATGGGACACAAGTGGTTAAAAAAAAAAACATTCACTGACTTTGAGTTGAGCATGGATTGAAATAAGGCACAGTGTTAGCCATCAGTGTTTTCTTAGACTTTAGATCTATACATTCCCAGAACAGTGTTGTCTATCATTCCATTATGCCCTTGTGTAAGAGTACTAAAGGAAGTGTTTGTGCATTCAGTACTCGTTTCAGATGTTCTTGTTGTTTGGAGATAAATCAGGTGGTACTTAAAATTAGAAAAACAGCATTCTGATTACCTTTAAGTTTACTTACTATGTGTTTAATTACTATAGATAGGTAAATAAGATTTGATGACGTGGGTCGTATAGCATTGGATTGGCCAAAAGTTTGAGTTTTTCTGTAAGATCTTACAGAAAAGCCTGAACAAACTTTTTGGCCAACCCAATACTTTTGTGTCCTCATCTGAAAAGACATACCTTTGGTTTCTAGGAGGATAGAAAGTTTACATAAAGTCACAACAAAAAGGTGGTGACTTTTTAAATATGTTTTTATAATATAATAACATTTTTATATAATTTTATTTATGTAATACACTGAGTATTTCAAAGGCAAGGAGCACTGAAACACCGTTCAGTTTCTCCCTTTTTCATTTGCAGTGATTTAGTTGATACATTGTGTCTGTGACTTGCCTAGGCAAATTCAGAAACCAACTAGATAGGCTTCTGAATCATATCAGGCGAGTCCAAAATAAACTCCCCACTGTGGAATTTGAGAGTGTTTAGAATCAGGTATTTTTGGACACCAGCCCATATAATTTTTGAATTTCAGCCTTTAACCTGTTTTACTCCTATATCCTAAGGGATCTAGTGATTCATAATCTTTGGTATGTTTCCATGGGTGGCATCTGGCCCTGCAGCAATCTTCAAATCCTCATTTATGTATGGCAGAGAGAGAAGACTGCTAAATAGGGGTATCCTGAGCTGAGGAAATGGCTTGGGAAGCAAGGAAACCGATTACACCCATTGTTTCCTGCAGAAAGGAAATTACTCAATTTTGGGAGAACAGGCCATCTTTGTTCTACCACAGTGAAGGATCCAAAATTATGGTTCATTTTCTCTGAGGACTTTTGTTTACAAAATGCAGGGGAAAAAAGACATAGATTCCAAACTCCATGGAATATATTCCATCTGCTTTAGAGGAAGTAGAGGGCTGAATATACTTATAGTTCATAGGGCTGAGTGCTCACTAGCACAAGAAAAAAGCTTCTTTACCTCTGTGACCAGAGTTGTTTGATTGTTTTAATCTATAGCTTATGAATTCCTTAGGATCCACAGAAAACACCACAGCTAATACAATTAGCTAATGCCTGAAATGCATTCCCTGTGGATTTTGCTGGTTATCAGAGTAGTTTCTGAAAACCCAATTTTTCATCTACTTGTGTATCAGTCAATCTTTGTGTGCATCCAGACTGGAAATGCTCAGATTGCTGCAAAATGGGCTGTCTTTTCTCCCCACTCTGACTCACAGGACCCATTCTTAATGATTAGATTCCTAGGGCCAACATTTTAAAGGGCCACCCTTCTGTGTGTGCAGTTAACACATTTTCAAATGCCAATTGGCATATGTGCCTTCCTGTGGGGTAATTAGGCATGTAAATGTAGTAATTGTACATGCAAATTTCCCAGCCCAAAAAGGATGGGAGGTTTCAAAATTCTATCCCTAAGCAGTCTCTCAACATTTTAGGGGGAACTCCCTTCATCTGAAGCCAAGACTCAAGAAGGGATTACAGCTAATATGTGTCTTGTTTATCTGTGACTACTTCTATGACTTTTGCAATTTTATATTTCAGAATTTTAAACAGTGAATTCCAATTTTTAAAATGCATATTTTCCACCATCCTTTACATTGAAAACTTTTCAGTATAAACCACGGAGAGCAGAAACATGGCTAAAGGGTGTTTGTACTTGGAGATCAGGATTTGTGTGAGGTGTGTGCTCTGAAGCTAAGAATTGCTGTGTGGGTTTAGGGAAGGTAATCCTGCAATGAGTGTCAGGAGACAGAGTTCACATCTCAACTGTCAGGAGACAGAGTTCACAACTGTATGCACAAGTCTTGAACAGTCTCTCTGAGTTACTGATTTCTTTTTTATAGGGAGAGTTTTATGGTTATCTTGTTTTTGCTTTACATTATCTTTCAGTCCCCTTAAATTTTAAAAAATTCTATCGACTATAAAAACAAAGATCAAGGTTTTCAGTCAGTTTGCTTTAAACACAATAGGCTGAAATTCCTTGGTGGCACATCAGAATGTCATCTAAATGGCTGAGATACTTAGGCTCTTCAAGTATTTCAAATGCAATTTCGTTCAAGCATTATCTCCTAACTCCAGGATTCTATCCATTTTCTGCTCTTTGAGGCTTTACCTATTTGACAATGGTTGTTCTAGAGAAGACCTTTCATATAAGGTTTTGGTGAGTCAGTTGGTAATTATGCTTAGGTATCACATAGATGGAGAAGGCAATGGCACCCCACTCCAGTACTCTTGCCTGGAAAATCCCATGGACGGAGGAGCCGGGTAGGCTACGGTCCGTGGGGTCGCTAAGAGTCGGACACGACTGAGCGACTTCACTTTCACTTTTCCCTTTCATGCACTGGAGAAGGAAATGGCAACCCACTCCAGTATTCTTGCCTGGAGAATCCCGGGGACGGCGGAGCCTGGTGGGTTGCCGTCTATGGGGTCGCACAGAGTCGGACACGACTGAAGCGACTTAGCAGCAGCAGCAGCAGCATCACATAGATACCTGCACCACAGGACCTTAAGAACTATTTAGTCCCAATTTGTTATTTTGAAGAAAGAAAAATAATGGCTCAATTTACTAAGTTAATTCTTTTTCTCTTTTATTGCTTACCTTTTTCTTAGAAGGCAACTATTTCTGTGGCTCGCATTTCTTTTAGAGGGTTTAAGATTTTCCCAGTGTTTATTTTTATTGTTTCAGCATTACTGCAGATTTTAAGTCATTTTGTCCTATTATACCTCCTTCATCATCATTAGCTTCAAAAATACCATCCAGCATTCTGATTCAGAGCTACCTAAATATATTTTCTTTGTCAAGATTATAGCCTGTGTCATAAATATATTTGTATTATTGCAGGAACTTATTTTAATATACATAATTATTTTACATTAAGCGGTCATATCTTCATGTTAATGATCCATCCAAATTTAACATTGAAAAATAGTTTTAAAATTTTACTTTTAAAATATATATTCAAAATATTAGTTACCTCTATTTTGAAAATTCAAGGAATAGTCACATGAATGTCATCCTAGGTTTTTGTCTTGATATAAAATGTTACCTTGATATATATTTCCTGATTGTGGACAGTCCACTCCAACATAGCTGTTTCTGTCATATTTGTTTAAAATTAGAAGGAAATGGCAACCCACTCTAATATTCTTGCCTGGGAAATCCCATGGACAGAAGCCTGACAAGTTACAGTCCATGGGGTCACAAAAGAGTAGTAAACAATTTAGTAGCTAAACAACAACAAAGTCGTGTAATCCAAGGTGTTTTGCTGCAAATCGTCTCTAGGTAACTCTGGCAAATAAAGAGGTTTACTAGAATAGTGGATAATCTGAAAGATGCAAGTTATGGAAAATGTTGCCAAGACTCATAGCAGCTTCCCCTCTTTGATTCACAAAGTCTCAACTTCTCTTTGCACATCAATTCCATTTTCTTTTTTTCCAAATGTTTGTCTGCAGTCTTACAGTCTTGACTTCTCCGAGAAATATTTTGTCATAATTCTACACAGAATGTCTTAGACACTCAAGTCCTCTATTTCTTCCCTGTCTTGTCATTGCAATTGCCTGCTTGCTTTCTCTACTTGGGGTACCCTGGCCTCCTTGCTGGTATTGCTGGTAAATGCCAGACTGACTTTTACTGTTGGAAGCTCCTTCTGCCTGAAGCTTTTTCTGTTATGTATTTTCTAGGATAAAACTTACTTATATCCTTCAAAGTCTTGGTTCCTATGTCACCTTTTTAAATTAAAACTATGACTCAGCAATTATGCCACCCTTTATTCAGTTTGTATTTTCTTTGTTTCATAGGATTTATCATTTTGTCATATATATTACATCATATCTTATTTATTTATTAAGGTTTTATTTTATTACCTGTCTCTCCCACTAGATCACAAGCTCCCAAGAGTTGGATCTTTCTCTCTTTTATATGCTGATGTGTCCTGTTTGCTTCAAAGAGTGCCTAGTACATAGTAGGCTCTCAATAAACACTTTCTGAGTTAATGAATAAATGGTGTCAACTCTCTGTTCAACTCCACAGGACCTCAGAAGTCCAGAATACGACCATCATCTCAGTTTACACTATCAGTTAAAAGATACAATTCACTCTGCCTAGTCAGTAAAACATTTTTTTCCTTAAATGTCCACTTATGATCAAATCTGTTGAGGCCAAAATAACTGAATTCTCTAGCCCAGCTCCCATGAATAAGGCCTGAGGACAAGGACATAATCTCTGAGAAGTAGGTTGTGAGGAACTGAGCACTTCCTGCCTGCTGTCATCCCTTTTATGTCAAATCTCTGTTATATTAATATCTTTCCCCAAAGAAGATCATATTTGACGTAAGAGATTAAAACATGGATGAAAATTAATCAAATTAGTGCTTTATCTTAATGATGGAAACACAATAGATAGTTTGTGAAAGACCCTGAGATGATTTAGTTGCAGTTATGTCAGTTTTCATTCCAATCCCAAAGAAAGACAATGCCAAAGAATGCTCAAACTACCGCACAATTGCACTCATCTCACAAGCTAATAAAGTAATGCTCAAAATTCTCCAAGCCAGTCTTCAGCAATACATGAACCGTGAACTTCAAGATGTTCAAGCTGGTTTTAGAAAAGGCGGAGGAACCAGAGATCACATTGCCAACATCCGCTGGATCATCGAAAAAGCAAGAGTTCCAGAGAAACATCTATTTCTGCTTTATTGACTATGCCAAAGCCTTTGTTTGACTGTGTGGATCACAATAAGCTGTGGAAAATTCTTCAAGAGATGGGAATACCAGACCACCTGACCTGCCTCTTGAGAAACCTGTATGCAGATCAGGAAGCAACAGTTAGAACTGGACATGGAACAACAGACTGGTTCCAAATAGGAAAAGGAGTACATCAAGGCTGTATATTGTCACCCTGCTTATTTAACTTATATGCAGAGTACATCATGAGAAACGCTGGGCTGGAAGAAACACAAGCTGGAATCAAGATTGCCGGGAGACATATCAATAACCTCAGATATGCAGATGGCACCACCCTTATGGCAGAAAGTGAAGAAGAACTAAAGAGCCTCTTGATGAAAGTGAAAGAGGAGAGTGAAAATGTTGGCTTAAAGCTCAAAGTTCAGAAAACTAAGATCATGGCATCTGGTCCCATCACTTCATAGGAAATAGATGGGGAAACAGTGGAAACAGTGTCAGACTTTATTTTTGGGGGCTCCAAAATCACTGCCGATGGTGATTGCAGCCATGAAATTAAAAGACACTTACTCCTTGGAAGGAAGATTATGACCAACCTAGATAGCATATTTAAAAGCAGAGGCATTACTTTGCCAACAAAGGTCCCTCTAGTCAAGGCTATGGTTTTTCCAGTGGTCATGTATGGATGTGAGAGTTGGACGGTGAAGAAAGCTGAGTGCCGCAGAATTGATGCTTTTGAACTGTGGTGTTGGAGAAGACTCTTGAGAGTCCCTTGGACTGCAAGGAGATCCAACCAGTCCATCCTAAAGGAGATCAGTCCTGGGTGTTCATTGGAAGGACTGATGTTGAAGCTGAAACTCCAACACTTTGGCCACCTCATGAGAAGAGCTGACTCACTGGAAAAGACCCTAATGCTGGGAAGGATTGGGGGCAGGAGGAGAAGGGGACAACAGAGGATGAGATGGTTGGATGGCATCACCGACTCGATGGACATGGGTTTGGGTAAACTCCAGGAGTTGGTGATGGACAGGGAGGCCTGGCGTGCTGCGATTCATGGGGTCGCAAAGAGTCAGACACAACTGAGTGACTGAACTGAACTGAACTGAGCTGACATATATATTATATTGAATTCAATTCTAAAATGCTTTAAACATATTCAACGAGTATCCACTTGGAAATTGAGAACTCTATGTTCTAGCTTTTGTTTCACCCCTTATGTAACCTTGTATAAGTTCTATTTTCACTTTGCTGGTTTCAGGTTTTCATATGTAAAATGTGAATGTTAGATTAGGTGAAGTCATCATTCTACATATGAGTCTATGATTCATATCACTCCTCCAAAGGAGAAAATAATTGTTTCAGGAAATTTTATGAGCAAAAGAAATGAACCAAATAATTTGTTTATTGACCTATAATTTGTTAGATATCTATTTTAAAAATGAATGTTGTCATCCACCATCATCATCATATTATTTGATAAAAAAAAGAAAGCAATGATGTCATTTGGATAACTAGTCAAATGTTAATTTTAACAGTGATATCTTTACTATTCTGATACTTATGCAGTTGACTTTGATAAAGTTAACATTGACCACAGTTAACTAACCAAAAAAAAATGCATTAGAGTGAAATGGAAAAGGATATAGGCATAGAAAAAAAGAGATACATATATTCTTAATTTTTCTTTAAGTAATATTTTGTCCAATATGGCTTCTTAATATAAATATACACAAATATACATTGTTTTTCCAGCTAGATTCTAAAATTTCTTAGACTTCTGACTACAATATCTGCCTCAAGTGTGTCATTCACTGAAGATGTTAATAAGATTAGTGATGGAATAATATTCCATGAATTCATCATAACTCCCAATGTGCTTCCTCTATTTATTCCTTAATTCTTAATTGTTTTCACATGCATTATTTGTGTACATCTTTGACAGTCTTTAATTCAGCTTTCCAGTGAATATTTATAAGGCCTAGGCAGAGGCAAGGGTTGTTTGGAGGTATTGATCATGAGCAAGTTCAGTGAACAGCATTTCAATTCATGAAGTTGGTATGTGCACATGATGAGGTTGTGGGAGGAGATGAGAAGCACCCACTGAGAAGAGAGAAGTAGGCAGAGGGTTTACAATGAGTTTGCAGAAGGGAAATTCTAATCAATGGATTAGTTTCTTTAGACTTACATCTAAAAATATCACTTTGTCAGGGCATCAAGAGCATCCACTTAGATAACTCACTTACCAGTTAAGGACACTGATGAATCCAAGCCTTGTTCACTAAAAATCTAGCTGAAACCAGTGCACTTTTTGTTAAAAACAAACAAAATCAAAAGTTCTGAACAATCTCATCTGCATCCCCCTCCTATCTCTGTGCATACATATGTTATGCTTAACTGATTTGGTTAGATGGTCTCTATGTTTTAAGACTAATAAATAATTTTCATTGTAATTATTAATAGAATTTAGTAACTAATCATAAAGCTTTATTATATAAGGTATATCATTTTCATTTCCATGCCTATTATGCTTCATAATATGAAAAAATGCCTTAAGAAAACTTTCTATTATGCTATTACTGGAATTCCTACTCTTGATTCTCTCTTATCTAACGCTGTCAATAACAGAATGATTACATCTTACTTTATGTGACTCAAGTTGCAGAACAAAAATGAAAAAGAAGCAGACCTGCCATTCACTTGGAAAAGCTACAATGGACTTCTGGGTACCATTCAGGGGAGGTAGGGGAAATGCCTCAGTTGCATATGCTAGTAAATACAAAATCCAACAAAATTTCTTTTTCTTCACCATTCTTTTTATTTCCTTAGTGTAGCTGCTAAAAAACAAGCTATCTTAAGTGGGAAACGGGGCTTGTAATGTGTAGACAAAAAATGAGACCAATCCCTGTGCCAGTTCAATGGGGCTCCATTTCTCAACTTGAGTAAAACTTCCACCACCCCTAAAAAGCAAACATGCTAACAAAAATCCGGCACAGATCATACCACATTTTTTTCTGGCTTAGCGACATTCAGTAATTGCTAGTGATGATGATGATGATGTTCTTGATGATGATGGTGGTAGTGATGATGACAGTTTTGACAAAGATGATATTGCCAGTGTAATGTTAAAAATTGACCTTTCTACTTCATTTCTGAGCATATGTCTTTTTCAAAATACAATTTAGCGAGCCCTCATGAGCATGCTAAAACAAACATACAGCTAATTTTGAAAACCTATCTTTTTGAACCATAATCCTAGCTGGAACCACAGAGTACTAAAATACCAGTTGAGTGCTTCCAACTTTTAAACTCAGTGTACATTATCTCCGGTTACTAATTTTTGATGATTTTCTAACTTACATCTACCCTAAATGGGGCACACGAAGTCAAGGTACGATTCCTTGTGAGGCCAAGTATTTCCCACTGAGTGTGTTTTCTACCCAAATTTGTATGTGTTATGCCTGTGTGTGTACTTGCACGTTGGTTTTGGTTTGGTGATTCCTTTTACATCTTTATTTCCCTCCTAGTGATTCCCTCTACTTATTGGAATGAAGCCCTCTTAACAGACATGGGACACACCCTGCCCCTCAGGAGCCTGGAGTGGTTTGGCATAAAGAATCCCAGCTTGCTGTTCAGAGGGGCTTTGCCAAGCCAACACAGCTCTAATTGCATCTTTCCACTGGTTTACCCTATCCACTCCCCTCCCCATACTGCCTCTTCCTTCTTCCCAACAGTCTTTCGTGTGTACTGAAAAAATGTTATTATAATGAATACTGTATGTTTACAATGAGTTTCAGTGAATTTGGTAGCCAAAAAGATGTAGACTTTTTATTAGCAGTAGCTCTCCAGTGGAGATAATATTTATAGAATGGGCCTGGTTGTTTGTAGTTTCAAAGATAAATAAAATGAATAATATCCAAACATGATAATCAACATGTCAGTTTCCAAGTACGTTGGCATTTAGCATGAATGCTTGTTACATACTTATTCTGTAAAGAGTAAAGGGTAGTCATTAGTACCAGCTCCCTGCGGAATGGTATTTTCAGCATTATTTCAATATGAACAATTTTCTTTGTTTATAGCAGGTATAATAAAACCATAGGAGGAAAATGAAAAATTACAAATGCATGGAAAGTTTTTATCAAACCCTTTGGCACAGCAATAGTTCTGTACTATTGTTTTTCCTGTCATTTAATCTTTAATATTTGTAGAAGTTTTTAGTATTTCTCTTCTGTGCTCTTCAGAAGCTTTCAGTGTTTGCTCATTACTTAATCTGTTTTTCTTTCTTGAGAGAGACACATGATGTCTGCCCCCTGCTGACTGTTCAGATGCATACATACCCATGTGTTCAAATTCTCTAAGGTAGAACGAGGATTTTGGTTACTGATTTCCTAGGTTTTGAACTTTGATGAGAGGCTAGTACCCTGAACTTTTGTGAGTGGCATGTGGAAAAGAGTTATTGCTCAAGAAGTTTGCTTGCTTGAGGACCAAGTTTTGCCATTTCCCAGCTGGATGATCTTCAGAGTATAGATTGCCTTTATAAACTGCAATCTATGTGTTTGTAGAATGGTACTATGGACCTCTGATTGTAGTGAAGCTTAGTGAAGATGATGTAAGTGGAGCAAGCTCTCTGTACACACTCGATCTCTCTATTCATCAACTCTTCATCCATGTTTGCTTCATAGAGGTTTCACATGACCTTGTAGTGACATGTCAGTGTTGCTATCACAGGTAATGTTTAAAATCTTTTGATGTTCTGTCCTGCATAAGTTAATGTACAAAGTAGTTGTGTTGCTGGTAAATCTTTAACAAGAGGCTGTGGTGAAGGGGATGAAGGATAGGGGCTCTCTTTTGCAATGTTAGCTGATTTTTGTCATGTAAATATACCCACCTCAGTCAATTATGAGCTATGAATATGACATCACTGAACACAGAGCTGGTAAGAGGTGCATAGTAGCACATCATTTTACAGTATTTCACCATACAGATAAAATAGATGTAAATAACCTCAAGAATTTAGATAATAGTGAAATGTAGTGAAATAATTAGCAATTGATGAATTGTATATATTCTTCTGTATTTTTTTAATATACTTTAAGTAAATGTTTATTAGTTAATAATGGAGCTATCTAACAATTAGCTTGCAAAATTCCTGAAGCTTTCATTTTCTGCTCTCACAAACCAGCAACAGTAGGTTCCACTGTATCTCTGCATGTTTACCAGCAAGTCCTTGGTCCTTTGAGGTTAGCTATCTGAGACAGAATTGAAACCAAGCAGCCCTCCAAGGAGAGAGTTTATTGATGCAAAGAATAAGTGAATCATTTAGGTGTGCAGTCAAGGAAATGTAAGTGGTAAGGTGTTAAGTATTGAAAGTTTGTGTGTAGACCAATGATGCCCCCTGGGAAATCACCACCTCTCAACTAATTAGCTGAGGACAAATCCCACTGGCCAGAGTGCATCCTCAGGGAACTGGCCTTCTTGACAAACCCTTATGGAATATTCTGACTGCCCTGTCCTGGAGGAGTTGGAGGGCAGAGTGTATAGCCCACTTATTTAAATTGGTCTATCTCCAAGGGCTTATGTCTGAGGGTAGTGGCTCGTGAATATGGTATTTTAATTTGTTGTTTTAATGAATTTAATTTTTCTTGTTATGCTGCTGCTGCTAAGTCGCTTCAGTCGTGTCCAACTCTGTGCGACCCCATAGACAGCAGCCCACCAGGCTCCGCTTTCCCTGGGATTCTCCAGGCAAGAATACTGGAGTGGGTTGCCGTTTCCTTCTCCAGTGCATGAAAGGGAAAAGTGAAAGTGAAGTTGCTCAGTCGTGTCCAATTCTTAGCGACCCCATGGACTGCAGCCTACCAGGCTCCTCCATCCATGGGATTCTTCAGGCAAGAGTACTGGAGTGGGGTGCCATTGCCTTCTCCATTTTTTGTTATATATATCTCTAAAAGTTGTTTTGTTTGTTTTATCTGTTTGTTTTGCCTTAAAATTGTGCTTGCGTGTGTATTTATCATGCAGATTATACCTATTTATATATCAACAAAGGTAACCTAAATAAGCAAATTAATTTTTTAAAATACATATCACAGGAATAAATTTTGTTTTGATGTCCAAGAAATAAGTACCAATTAAAGATATTTAAGCAATTCCATTTCGCAGAGGATGGGGTGTTGGTTTTCATTATCTAATTCTTCTGAGACGTTTTCCTAGACCATACTGGACAGGCACTCAAACCCTTGTCTTCCATGATGGTGTTGCTTAATCCCTTAGTAAGGTAATTTATATTTTTGTAGGTTTCACCTCCCAGGGTTTCAAAGTATATCCAGGCCGAGATAATTTATGACCTTACTAATACTGTTTGAGCTTTGTTGGTGGCATGCTGAAACCTATTTCCTTGAGGCAAAAAAGTTAATGACCCACCCCTTCTATCCTGAATCCAGTGGAGATGTCAAGCTCTATGAATCATAATAATAAAAAAACAGTTACAAATTATTTTCTAAAAAAGAGATATACATTTGCTTATACCCATTTGCTGGACTGATAAACTGTGGCAGGTAAGACCACTTGAGCAAGATTCTGGAGCTTGATTTTCATATTCTGCTCCAAATACTTGTGTAGCATTCATTTTTACTCTGATTATGAGAGAATATATGCCCAAATTCTCTGTAATTTAATTACTAATTGTTCCTCACATTATTAAACTTGGTTTGGTTGGATGGCAAGTAAGAATGTTTTTCAATTCAGTTCTTATTTTCACTGTGACAAAAACAAGCTATTTCCTTTCTACATGTTCTGAATTTCCTTAAAGTACACAGCGCTCCCTTCAGTTAAATTTAAGAAAAACATCTATACTAAATTTCCATTATTTTATGGAATCCTTCTGCAATGACTATGTTTTTTAAATTAATTAATTTATTTTAATTGAAGACTAATTCCTTTACAATATTGTGGCAATTTTTGCCATACATCGACATGAATCAGCCAGAGGTGCACATGCAATGACTATGTTTTTACTAGATAGATATATTTAGAGATGATAGACTATTTAATAGGATACAAGACATTTTATTTTTTAACCTCAAGGAATCTTTGAGATTGCCTAGTACCTTGTTCTCAATTTATATGTGATAAAACTGAGATTCATGAGAAGTGCAACATTCCATCCAAAATTACAAAACTTGTATAAAAATCTGAAATTTATACAAATGTCTTCATCACACTGTCCTTCTTTACATTGCTCCAGCCTCCAATTTCTTCCCTTCATGGCATCTTCACCGGGACCACTCCTCCTGACTGGACTACTCCTTCCTCCGGCTGCTTCTCACACTCAAGCCCCAGCTGGAGGGGTCTACCCCATTATTCTGCATTTCTGTCCTTGACATTTTTCCATGACAATAATAATCACAGTCTGAGGTTGCTTTTCTGTTGCATTTGCTTGTTTCGTTTTTTATTTTATTAACATTTCCACTCTAGGCTTCAAGTCAGCTAGGCCAATACATCTCCATATCAACCCTCCCTCATACAGTAAATAATTGTTCAGTGAATGGATATACGAAAGGAAGGAAGGAAAGAGGAAAGGAGAAAAGAAAGGAGGGAGAGAGAGAGGAAGAAAGTCATAACTTTCATCAAGTTACTGGTTATGATTTAATGGGATACATTCCTTCGTGGAAGTGGGAGACAACTAGGGAGAGTTTGTTAAATGATTAGTTCTAAGCTATTGGATTTCAGTCATATAATTGCCAACAATAAGGATGATAATGCTTGTCAGATGCAATATTCTTTCTCTTTGTCCACCAAGGGCAGATATTCTTAACCTATTAATAAGAAATTTTATCCCTAAATGCAGACTTGAACCAGGGTCTCTCAAAACAAAACTCTAGGCAATCATTCTAAATGTGTCTATGAAAGCTATTTGACATTTTTGATCTATGTGATTCATTGAATAGTTTTATTTTTTGACTTTATTTTTATTTTCTGTCTTTTCATTTTTAGTAGGATAATCAGTTATAATATAGACAGAAAGGTCTGAAGATTTTTCCACCTGGATGTTTTTGATAATTGTCATTAAATGTTATAAATGAAGTGTTTTGAATGAATAACTTTGAGTTTTTGAGGCATGCATATTCCAATCATTTTTTTTAATTCTATTCACATATACATTCTTCTGTAGGTGGGAAGAAAGAAAACTGTAAAGCAGGCAATTGTAAAATGAATTTTAGACAGTTCAAAATTATAGTAACCTGAATCTTTTTAAAACACATTTACATATATGCAGTCAGGCTGATTTATAGATTTATGATATGTTTCTCTTTTATACCTCTGATTTTCTGAATAAGCAAAAATTCTTGGGTATTTTTCCTGGGGTACGTTACTTTCCCTTTTACAGCTAGCAACCTCTGTAAGATTTGTACTTCCTCTTTCCTCTTCTATACTCCTAGAAATATAAGTCAAGGAAACATCCTAAAATTCAGTTTTCTAAGAGAAGTTTGCATTTGCCATACTGTGCTTCCCACTAAAACAACTTTTGGAGGTATTGCTCTCTTCCTGACAATTTGTTCCTTGAATAATGACCTTTTGTCATGTAATCCATCCCTAGGTTATTTAATCTTTTTTTTTTTAGTTCCCTATTTGTTGTTTCTCACTGTTAAATATATCATATGTACAAAAGAATATATATAGCACATCCACGCAGCATAATATTTAGAATAAACGCATAAATGAATAAATAAAAATAAGTGAGTTCAAATGTACCTAGTACCTAGATGCATAAGTAGAAACCTATCAAGACTTCTGAGAACTTGTTTCTCCCTGTTCCGTCCCAGTTACCTCTGTTCTGCTTTTGTGTTAATTAATACCCTGTCTGTCAGAATTTTACTAGATACATGTGTCTTCAAATGTAACAAAATGTCTACTTTTTAATCACCTTTATGAAGGCATATTTTATATATCATAAAAGCTTCTCAACTTGTTTATAGTTTTTTGAATTTGAATTAGTATTAATGTACTCAGTAATCACTATGTCAAGATGAAGAATTTATCCTTAACCATGAAAAGTTCCCCTGAGCATCTATGCCAACAATCCTCTGCTTCCACCATAGACCCTGGCAATCTTTGATCAACTTTGTGTCATTCTAGTTTTGCCATATCTAGAATATCATATGCATGAACTAATATAGTATATAACCTTTCATCCTTAACTTCTTTTGTTTAATGTAACATATCTGAGATTCATCCATTTATATTTATCAGTAGCTCATTTTTAAAGCGTTTTATAGTATTTCATGGTATGGATATACTATAATTCATTTTTCTATTTTCCTTTCAGTTGATAACCACTTTGGTTGTTGTAAATGTTTGGTTGTCATGAATAAAGATGCTATGAATATTTGCATACTACTTTTTATATGGACATATATTTTTATTCCTCTTGAGTAAAAAATACCTAGAAGTGGGTTTGATGAAAAGCTTGATAAATATATAATTATGTGTGGTTAGTTGCTTGGTCTTGTCTGACTCTTTGTGACATATGGACTGTAGCCCACCAGGCTCCTCTGTCTATGGAATTCTCCAGGCAAGAATACTGGAGCTGATTGCCACTCCCTCCTCTAGGGGATCTTCCCGACCAAGGAACCAAACCCAGGTTTCCTGTGTTTCAGGCGAATTCTTTATCATCTGAGCTACCAGGGAAGCCCTAAATATATGATTAACATTAAAAAAACTGAAAGTACAAAACTGTTTTTTAAAAAGACTACACCATTTTTCTTTCCCATCAACAAATGGTGAAAGTATCATAACTCTGAATTCTTGCCAACCATTATTGTTGTCTTAGTAGTCTTTTATTTGCATTTTATCAACTAGAAATGATATTAAACATATTTTATGATGTTTATGTACAGTTTATATACTCCTTTGTAAATTTCAAATCTTTTGCACATTGCATTTATTACTCATGTTGTTTATCTTTTTATTACTGAGTTTTAAGAGTTCTTTATGTATTGTTGTATAGAAGTCATTTATTAGAAATGTGTTCTACAAATATTTTCCCCCGGTCTTTTCCTTGCCTTCTCATGTACTAAATAATACCTTTCAAAGAGAAGTTTTTACTTTTGAGAAAGTCATATTTGTCTTTTTTGTTTTATAGTTAATATTCTACATCTTAGAAATATTTGGTTTCTTTAAAGTTATAAGATATTCTTCCTAGTTTTCTTTTGTATGGGTATTCATGTCTTTCATGCACCCTTAATTTTCCTTTTTCTTTGAATTACATGTCTTCTTTGCTAGAAATTTGTATCTAGATTCTCTTCCATTTCAATGATTTATATGATTATCTTGATACCAATAGCACCTTAACTTCATTATTGTAGGGGCTTCCCAAGTGGTGCCAACAAAGACTCTACCTGCCAATGCAGGAGATGTAAGAGATGTGGGTTTGATCCCTGAGTCAGGAGTATCCCCTGGAGGAGGGCATGGTAACCCACTCCAGTATTTCTTGCCTGGAGAATCCCATGGACAGAGGAACCTGGTAGGCTACAGTCCATAGGTTTACAAAGAGTCAGACACGAATGAAGCGACTGATTATTGTAACTTTATAGTAAGTCTATAAATCACATACCCCAAATTTATTCATCTTTATTGAAATTATTTTGACTATTCTATATTTTGCATTTTCACGCTAGTTTTAGAATAAGCTTTTCAATTTCTACCAAAAGATACTACATGGATATGACTGGGATTGTCTTGAATCTAAGACTGATACTTTTATGGTAGTTAAGAAATACAATCATAAAATTTACCATTTTCAGCATCTTAGGTGTCCAGTTCAGTGACAATAAGTATGTTCACATTGTGGAACAACTATTACCGCGATCTACCTCCAGAACTCTTTCATCTTCCCAAGTTGAAATTGTGTCATTTAATAATAATTCTCCATTCTTCCTATATCTAGCCTCTGGCAACCACCGTTCTTTCTGCCTCTGTAAACTTAACTGTTATAGGTACCTCATGTAAGTGGAATTATGAGATATTTGTACTTTTGTGTTAGATTTGTTTCATTTAGAATAATGTGTCAGGATTCAACCATGTTACAGAATGTGTCAGAATGTTATTCCCTTTTAAGGCAGAATAATATTCCATTGTATTATAAACCACACTTTCTTTATTCACCTGTCGAACTTTTGGGTTGTTTCCACCTTTTGACTAGTGTGAATAATGATAGTGCTAACACAGATGTACAAATATTTGCTTGAGTTCTTTCAATTCTTTTGCATGTGTACTGAGAACTGCTGGATTGCATGCTAATTCTGTGTTTAACATTTTAAGAATCATTGTGTTGTTTTCCATAGTGTCTATATCATTTTACATTCCCACCAGCAGTGCAGAAGGGCTATACTTTCTCCACATCCTTGCCACACTTATTTCCTACATTTTTCTTTTTATTAATGGCCATTCTTTTGAGAGTGAAATGGTAACTTGTTGTGATTTTGATATATATTTCCAAATGATTTGTCATATTGAGCATAACTTGAGCCTTTAAAAAATATGGCATCATCATAATAGCCAGTATTGCCATTCATATACACATAGTATCTCTCCAAATATTTCAGTTCAGTCTCTCAGTCGTGTCTGACTCTTTGTGACAACATGAACTGCAGCACGCCAGGCCTCCCTGTCCATCACTAACTCCCAGAGTCTGCATAATCATAATCATGTCCATTGAGTCAGTGATGCCATCTGACCATCTCATCCTCTGTCGTCCCCTTTTCCTCCTGCCTTAAATCTTTCCCAGCATCAGTTCAGTTCAGCTGTTCAGTCATGTCCGACTCTTTGCTACCCCATGAACCACAGCACTCCAGGCCTCCATGTCCATCACCAACTCCCGGAGTTTACCCAAACCCATGTCCATCGAGTCGATGATGCCATCCAGCCATCTCATCTTCTGTCATCCCCTTCTCCTCCTGCCCTCAATCCTTCCCAGCATCAGGGTCTTTTCAAAAGAGTCAGCTCTTTGCATCAAGTGGCCAAAGTATTGAAGTTTCAGCTTCAACATCAGTCCTTCCAGTGAACACCCAGGACTGATCTCCTTTAGGATGGACTGGTTGGATCTCCTTGCAGTCCAAAGGACTCTCCAGAGTCTTCTCCAACACTACAGTTCAAAAGCATCAATTCTTAGGCACTCAGCTTTATAGTCCAACTCTCACATGCACAATGACTACTGGAAAAACCGTAGCCTTGACTAGACGGAACTTTGTTGACAAAGTAATGTCTCTACTTTTTAATATACTGTCTATGTTGGTCATAACTTTTCTTCCAAGGAGGAAGCGTCTTCTAATTTCATGGCTGCAATCGCCATCTGCAGTGATTTTGGAGTTTTCTGAATGTTGAGCTTTAAGCCAACTTTTTCACTCTCCTCTTTCACTTTCATCAAGAGGCTTTTTAGTTCCTTTTCACTTTCTGTTATAAGGGTGGTGTCATCTGCATATCTGAGGTTATTGATATTTCTCCCGGCAATCTTGATTCCAGCTTGTGCTTCTTCTAGCCCAGCATTTCTCATGATGTACTCTACATATAAGTTAAATAAGCAGGGTGACAATATACAGCCTTGATGTACTCCTTTTCCTATTTGGAACCAGTCTTTTGTTCCTTGCCCAAGGTCATGTCCATTGAATCGGTGATGCCATCCAACCATCTCATCCTGTCATCCTCTTCTCCTGCTGCCTTCAATCTTCATTGATATATGGCTATTCAAATTTTGTTTCTTCTTTAATGAGGTTTGATCATTTGTGTCTTTCAAGAACTTTCCATTTCATATAAATTATCAAATTTATTGTATAAAATTTTATGCTAGTTTCTTAATATCTTGAAATTCTGCAGAATCTGAAATGCTGTCAGATCTTTCATTCCTGATGTTTTGTTGTATTTCTATTTTTCTTTTTAATTTATCCACTGGATAGAGGTTTATCAATTTCACTTGATTACCTAAAGTATTCAGACTTCTGTTTCATTGGTTTATTTGGTTTCTGTTTTCAGTTGTGTTAATTTCTATGCTTACCCTTATTATTTTCTCCCTCCCCTTATTTGCTTTCGATATGCTCTTCTTCCCCTAATTTCTGAAGATGGAAACTCAGATCAGTGCTTTAAGACAATTTTCTTTTTTATAGAAGAGTTGTATTATAAGCTGAAATGTGTTCCTCCTTCCTTCCCTACAAAATTAATATGTTGAGGTGCTAACCTCCAGTACTTCAGAATGTGTTTTGAAGAATTAGTAGTTATTAAGATAAAAATGGTATCATTAGGTGGGCCTTAATCCAGGTGTTCAGTGGTAAAGAATTTGCCTGCAATGCAGGAGATTGTGAGTTCAGTTCCTGGGCTGGGAAGATACCCTGGAGAAGGACATGGCAACCCACTCCAGTATTATTGCATGGGAAATCCTTAGGACAGAGAAACCTGGCATGCTACAGTCTATGGTGTCACAAAAAAAAGTTGGACATGACTTGGCAACTAAACCAAAACAATAGCAATCCAGTATGACTGGTATTCTTATAAAAAGAGGAAATTTAGACACAGACATTGTGATACTATGATTTATACTAAGAATGTATAAGTGATTTCCATCCTGTTCCTGTCACAGAGTTCTTAATACCCTTGGGATTGCCTAGGATGAGAGTAATAAAGTTGTCTTTTGTTGTTAACATGATGACTTTTGGAAAACATATAAGATTGGGGTCTGGTTGCTAGGGGAGCCAACAATCTGATTTGAGTGTTGGCACTGTCAGTCCAACACCCTTAAGTTCCAGGGAAGGGAAACCTGCTGGAGATTGAGTTCAGTTACCAATGATCAATGATATAATCAATCATGCCTATGTAATGAAGCCTCCATAAAACCTCCAAAAGACGGGGTTCAGAGAACTTACAGGCTGGTGAGTTCATGGAGATTCTGAAAGAGTGACATACTCAGAAGGAGCATAGATGCTCCTCACCCTTTCCTTATACTTTGTCCTATGTATCTTTTCCATCTGACAGTTTACAAGATATATTCATTTATACATATGTGAGTGCTAAGTCCTGTCAGTCATGTCTGACTCTTTGTGACCCTGTGGACTGTAGCCCACCAGGCTCCTCTGTCCATGTGATTCTCCAGGCAAAAATACTGGAGTGGGATGCCATAAACTCCTCCAGGGGATCTTCCTGACCCAGGAATTGAACCCACATCTGCTGTGGCTCCTGAATTGCAGGTGGATTCTTTGCCACTGAACCACCAGGGAAGCCCATATTCATTTAAAACAAACCAGAAATTTAGTAACTAAAATGCTTCTCTGAGCTCTGTGAGCAAATCTAGCAAATTAGTCAAACCTAAGGAGAGGGATGATGGAAATTCCAATCTGTAGCCAGTCTTTCAGAAGCACAGGTATTTAGTGTCTGGGGTGGCCAGGAAGAGTCTTATAAGACTGAGCCTTTAACTTGTGGTATCTGACGTTATCTCTCGAGGTAGTGATGTAATTGTGTTAAATTGTAGGACATGTAATTGGTGCCAGAATGGAGGACATGCACAGAAGGAAGAGTATGTGAATATAAAAATAGCCATCCACAAGCCAAGGAGATAGACCCCCTTGAAACAACCCTGCCAATTCATTGATATCAGAATTCTAGCCCCTAGAACTGTGAGAAAATGAATATCTATTGTTTAAGCCACCCAGTCTTTGCTACTTAAGACAGACCTAGCAAACTAATTGTTTGATATTTTTTAAACTATTTATATTTAATTTCCTTTTTAATTTCCTCTTTGACCCATGATTTTTTTTATTTGTTTAGAAGTGTGTTATATAAGCACTGGAGAAGGAAATGGCAACCCACTCCAGTATTCTTGCCTGGAGAATCCCAGGGACGGCAGAGCCTGGTGGGCTGCCGTCTATGGGGTCGCACAGAGTCGGACACGACTGAAGCGACTTAGCAGTAGCAGCAGTGTTATATAATTGCCATATATTTGTGGTTGCCATGAAATCTATATTTAATTGATATTAAGTTGGGTTTTTTGTTTGTTTCTGGTATGTTTGAAGGAGCATGCACTATATGCTTTGCTTTATGGCTCAGAGTATGGTTTATTTTGTCAATATCTTATGTTTACTTGTTAATGATGTGTATTCTGCTGTGTGAGTCTAGTGTTCTGCAATGTCAATTAGGTCAAATTGGTTGATATGTTGTACAAGCTTTCTCTATTACTGCTTTTTTATTTTTTTTGACAATATGTTCTACCAATTACTGGGAAAGAAGAGCTAAAATCTTAAACCATAATTGTTAATGTATTTTCTTTTGTTCTGTCCATTTTTGCTTTATGACTCTGATTCTGCTTTATGACTCTGATATTAGGTACATAAACATGTAGAATGGTTCTGCCATTTTGATGAATTTACCCATTTTTCATTATAATAGGTCTTTTACTTTCGTTAATTTTTTTTACTTAAAGCTTACTTTTCTAATATTGTTGTTGTTCAGTTGCTCAGTTGTGTCTGACTCTGCTTTTCCATGGACTACAACATTCCAGGCTTCCCTGTCCTTCACTATCTCCCAGAGTTTGTTCAAACTCATGTCCATTGAGTCCATGATGCATTCAACCATCCCATTCTCTGTTTCTAATATCATTATGGAGTTTTCAACTTTCTTTTGATTAAGAACTGTGTGGTATGTCATTTTCAACATATTATTTCTTTTAACATTGTTTTTATATTTAAAGCAAGTCTTTGTGTACATTTTGTATAAACTTTGTTTATAGCCTAGTATCATTTTTTATACAATCTAAACATTTCTGTTCATTATTTGGAATATTTAAATCATCTGTATTTAATGCAAGTGTTGATATGGTTGCATTTAAATCACCATTTGCCATTTAATTTATATGTATACAATGTTTTTCTTCTTTTTCCTGCCTACATTTGGATTATTTTAATGGTTTGTGATTACATTTTTATCTGCACTATTGGAATATTATCTATGACTCTTGTAATTTTAGCAGTTGCCTTAGATTTAATGAGAGAAATTCTTAACTTTTAGTTCATTTTAACTATTATCATTGAAGAAGGAAATGGCAACCTACTCCAGTATATTGCCTGGAAATTTCATGGACAGAGGAGCCTGATAGGCTACAGTCCACGGGGACACAAGAGAGTCAGATGTGACTTAGTGACAACAATAACTATTATTATACCAATCCACACAGAAAGTAAGCACTTTTAACATATACTTCACTTTTATTTCTCTTATCGCTTGTGCCTTTTTGTCATACAATTTACCTCTAGATGTTATGAAACTCAAAATACCTTGCTATTTTTTAAAGTTTACTATCTTTCACAGATATTAAAATGAGAGAAAAAAACTGTACATGTTACCACTTATTTACCATGTGTGGCCCTCATTATTGCCTTATGTAGATCCAATGTCCATCTGGTATCAGTTTCCTTTTGCCTGAAGAATTCCCTTTAACATGTCTTATAGTTCAGTTAGCTGATGGTGAGTTCTCTCAACTTTTATCTTCTGAAAAGACTTCTTTCACTCTTGATATTTTACTAAGTATAAAATTCGAGGTTTATATTTATTCATGCCACTCTACCTCCAATTGAAAGGTTGTTGCTGAACCACCCAAGACGCTGGGATTCTTGGCCTCTGGAGGAGAAAACAGGGCCAGAGACAAGGCTTGATTGCTCAAAGCTTTTGTGTAATAAAGTTTTATTAAAGTATAAAAGAGATAAGCTTCTGACATCAGAAGAGGGCAGAAAGAGTGCCCTCTTAGCTAAGGTTAGCAAGGGAGTTACATACTTTTAATTAGTTATTACAGTGAATCCAAGGAATGTCTGGAGGTTATAAAGATCTTACTAGACCCACTTCCATAATTTACATTTTAAAATAACAGGACTAACCAGAAGGTTCTCAGGAAGGAGAAACTGTCCTCAAGCAGGATACGTTGTTGTTATATAATCACTAGTACAGAGTTTAAACTGAGTTGTTTGTTGTGTAATCAAAAGTTCCAGGCTTAAATATAAAAACATTTTATGTGACTAAGACTAAGGAATGTAGAGGGGAAAAAAAAAATTTGTCCTTTCCTCCTCCTTGAGAATTCCAGACCTCTCTCTCCTTGGAGACCCTAGGACTTCTTATCAACCTGCCTAGGAATTGACTCTCTCACAGTGTTTAAAGATGTTCCTCCATTACCTTTAGGCAGACATAGTTTCAGAAAACAAGATTCCTGTTGTTTTATCTTGGTTCTGTGTGCATACTGTGTCATTTTTTTCTCTGAATACTTTTAAGATTTACTCTTTGTCATTTGTATATAGAAATTTGATTTTGTTATGCCTTTAGGTGTTTATTCTGTATGAATTTTGATGAGATTTTTGCATATGTGGATTTATAGTTTTTGTCAGATTTCGAAAAATTTTTAATGATTTCTGTAAATATCTTTGGTTTCCCATCCTTCCTCCTGGAATCACATTTACTCATGTATTAGATGATTTTTTTTTTGTCTCTATGGTTCTCAGAAGTATGCTTCCCTACCATAACTATATCATTATCTCTGGAGTCTGTGAATATATCCCTTACAAAAAGGATTTTACAGATGTGACAATGTTAAGTGCATTAAGACGGAAAGATTTTCCTGGATTATCTGGGTGGGTCCAGTATCACATAGGCCCTTGAAAGCAGAGAGCATTCTCTAATTGTGATCACAGAAAGAGCTATGACCATTAGAGGGTCAGAGGGATATGAGGATTCAATTTACTGTTGTTGGCTTAAAAATGGAAAAGAAGCTGTGAGCCAAGAAATGTGGGTAGCCTCTAGAAACTGTAAAGACAAGGAAACGGATTCTACTCTAAATTTTTGGAAGGAGTGTAATCCAGCCTATACCTTGATTGTAGACCAGTAAGTCCTATGTTGGACTTCTAACCCACGGAATTGTAGCATAACATAACAAATTCTTGTTGGTTAAGCCACTTAGTTTGTGGTAATTTTTATGGAAACAATAGAAAACCAGTAGAGTCCCACAGGTAACTAATATGCCATTTATTATTTTTCAGTGTTTGTTTTCCTCTGTGCTTTATTTTGAATAATTTCTATTACTGTGTCTTCAAGTTCAAATCACTCTTCATTCTTTCTGTAGAATCTAATTATCTGTTAATCCCATCCAACGTATTTTCCATTTAATATATTTATTTTCATCTCAAGAAGTTTCAGTTTAGTTTTTTTTATCTTTATTCACTCTCCTCATTATATCCATGTTGTCCTTTACATCCTACTATTACCTTTATGACGGTTAAAATTTTATCTTCTAATTCTATTCTTTCCCTAAATTCTAGGTATATTTCTGTTAATTGGATTCTTTTCTTAACTTCATATGCCTAGAAATATATTTTGGATGCCGGACTTTCTAAAATTTCATTTGTCCAGTGCTAAAGCTTGTATCATTTCTTTAAGAATGTTAGACTTTGTTCTGGCAAGCAGTTAACTTACTAACAGATCAATTTCATCCTTTTGAGGCTCCTTTTTTAAAGATTTGTTATAGAAAAGACAGTGAAACATTTATTCTGGGACTAATTTAGTCACTAGTGTAAAATTCTTCTGAAGATTCTAACCAGTGTCTGAATTTTTCAGTGAGGTTTTAACAATGCTATCTAGTGATAACTTGAATTATTTCTAGGTTGATTTAGGGAGATTTGTTTGCTTTTTGGTGCTAAGAATCTTTAGGTCAACCTGAATCTTGTGAGCTTTCATGCCATACATGTTTACATTAGTTCAGAGCCAAAGATACACAAGATCTTACAGATTATATAGTATTATTCTGCTATTTCTCTTGGTTCAATATTATATTTAGAGATTCATACATGTTGTAGCATATAATTATATTTCTTTTTTTCTTTCTCTATAATATTATAGTATATGAATATACCGACAATTATGTATTATCCTGTCAGTGGTTCACCCCTCATATTTTGCTATTACAGAAATGTCTGTAAGTTTTGCAAATTGTTTTCTGAAGTAATACTCCCAATTTATGCTTCCACTTACAGTGTATAAAATCTGACTGGTATCATTTAAAATTTTGACAGTGTGATAATTTGAAACAGTTTATTATTGAAGTTTTAATTTGCCTAACTCTGATTTCTAATGGAATTAAGCATCTTTTCATATATTTATTGATTTTTTGGTTTCTATGAAATGTAATTTTATATTTTTGCCAAGTTTTACAGTGAGTAGAATCTCTTTTTAATATTGCCAAATTCAGACTGAAATTGAAGAGAGTGGAGAAAACCCCTAGATCATTCAGGTATGACCTAAATTAAATGCCTTATGACTATACAGTGGAAGTGAAAATAAATTTAAGGGACTAGATCTGATAGACAGAGTGCCTGATGAACTATGGACGGAGGTTTGTGACATTGTACAGGAGACAGGGATCAAGACCATCTCCAAGAGAAAGAAATGCAAAAAAGCAACATGGATGTCTGAGGAGGCCTTACAAATAGCTGTGAAAAGAAGGGAAGCAAAAAGCAAAGGAGAAAAGGAAAGATATACCCATTTGAATGCAGAGTTCCAAAGGATAGCAAGGAGAGATAAGAAAGCCTTCCTCAGAGATCAATGCAAAGAAATAGAGGAAAACAGTAGAATGGGAAATACTAGTGATCTCTTCAAGAAAATTAGAGATACCAAGGGAACATTTCATGCAAAGATGGGCTCAATAAAGGACAGAAATGATATGGTCCTAACAGAAGCAGAAGATATTAAGAAGAGGTGGCAAGTATACACAGAAGAACTGTTCAAAAAAGATCTTTGCAATCCAGATAATCACGATGGTGTGATCACTCACCTAGAGCCAGACATCCTGGAATGTGAAGTCAAGTGGGCCTTAGAAAGCATCACTATGAACAAAGCTAGTGTAGGTGATGGAATTCAAGTTGAGCTATTTCAAATCCTGAAAGATGATGCTGTTAAAGTGCTGCACTCAGTATGCCAGCAAATTTGGAAAACTCAGCAGTGGCCACAGGACTGGCAAAGGTCAGTTTTCATTCCAATCCAAAGAAAGGCAATGCCAAATAATGCTCAAACTACCACACGATTGCACTCATCTTACACGTTAGTAAAGTAACGCTCAAAATTCTCCAAGCCAGGCTTCAGCAATATGTGAACCGTAAACTTCCAGATATTCAAGCTGGTTTTAGAAAAGGCAGAGGACCCAGCGATCAAATTGCCAACATCTGATGGATCATCAAAAAAGCAAGAGAGTTCCAAAAATATATCTACTTCTGCTTTATTGACTATGCCAAAGCCTTTGATTGTGTGGATCACAATAAACTGTGGAAAATTCTGAAAAAGATGGGGATACCAGACCACCTGACCTGGCTCTTGAGAAACCTGTATGCAGGTCAGGAGGCAACAGTTAGAACTGGACATGGATCAACTGATTGGTTCCAAATAGGAAAAGGAGTACATCAAGGCTGTATATTGTCACCCTGCCTTATTTAACTTATATGCAGAGTACATCATGAGAAATGCTGGGCTGGAAGAAGCACAAGCTGGAATCAAGATTGCCAAAAGAAATATCAATAACCTCATATATGCAGATGACACCGCCCTTATGGCAGAAGGTGAAGAAGAACTAAAGAGCCTCTTGATGAAAGCAAAAGAGGAGAGTGAAAAAGTTGGCTTAAAGCTCAGCATTCAGAAAACTAACATCATGGCATCTGGTCCCATCACTTCATGGCAAATAGATGGGGAAACTGGAAACAGTGGCTGATTTTGTTTTTCTGGGCTCCAAAATCACTGCAGATGGTGTTTGCAGCCATGAAATTAAAAGATGCTTACTCCTTGGAAGGAAAGTTGTAACCAACCTAGACAGCATACTAAAAAGCAAAGACATTACTTTGCCAACAAAGGTCCGTCTAGTCAAGGCTATGGTTTTTCCAGTGGTCATGTATGGATGTGAGAGTTGAATTATAAAGAAAGCTGAGCACAGAAGAATTGATGCTTTTGAACTGTGGTATTGGAGAAGACTCTTGAGAGTCCCTTGGACTGCAAGGAGATCCAACCAGTCTATCCTAAAGGAGATCAGTCCTGGGTGTTCATTGGTAGGACGATGTTGAAGCTGAAACTCCAATACTTTGGCCACCTGATGTGAAGAGCTGACTCATTTAAAAGACCTTGATGCTGGGAAAGATTGAGGGCAGGAGGAGAAGGAGATAACAGAGGATGAGATGGTCCGATGGCATCACTGACTCAATGCACATGGCTTTGGGTGGACTCCAGTAGTTGGTGATGGACAGGGAGGCCTGGTGTGCTGTGGTTCATGGGTTGCAAAGAGTCGGACCTGAGTGAGCGACTGAACTGAACTGAACTGAACCTGAATACTAACCATTACTGTTTGTTATTCCAAATATCTTCTCATTGTTTTTAATATATATAAAATTTGATAAACAGATGTGTAATTTTCAGTTCAATTCAGTTCCTCAGTCATGTCCAACTCTTTATGACCCCATGGAATGCAGCACGCCAGGCTTCCCTGTTCATCACCAACTCCTGGAGCTTACTCAAACTCCTGTCCATCAAATTGTGAAGCCATCCAACCAGCTCATCCTGTATCGTCCCCTTCTTGTCTTTCCTTCAATCTTTCCTAGTATCAGGGTCTTTTCCAATGAGTCAGTTCTTTGCATCAGGTGGCCAAAGTATTGGAGTTTCAGCTTTAGCATCAGGCCTTCCAATGAATATTCAGGACTGATTTCCTTTAGGAAGGATGGACTGTTTGGATCTCCTGCAGTCCAGGGTACTCTCAAGGGTCTTCTCCAACACCACAGTTCAAAAGCATCAATTCTTCAGTACTACGCTTTCTTTATAGTCCAGTTCTCACATTTATTAAAGTACAATTTGTACAAATTTAGTTCTATAGTTTTGGGGTTCTTTTATCTTCCTTGAGAAATGATTCCTTACCTCTGGACATAAAAACATGATTTATTTAAACATTTTGAAATAGTACTTTTACATTTTAAGTTGATTCATCTGAAGTAGCATCTTTTAAGGTAGGAGTTCATTTGTGTTTTTCCATTTTTGCATCAGTTCCAACTGTGATCTCCAATTGCATCCTTATTACATATGTGTGCATATGAACACATGTGTGTGCACATATATACAAATATGCATGTATAAATTTTTAGTTCACAGGTTTATAATTTAGCTCTTTTGTACAATTTTCTAAACCTGTATTAATATTGAAGACTCTTAATTAATATATTTTTATAGAATTCTTGAAATCTGCTAAGTGGAGCTTCCCTTTTCAAGAGTGTCTTGGGTACTCTTGTGGTTTTCTCTTATATTAAATTTAGAAAAACATCTATAAAGCTAAAAAAAAAACACTCCTGAATTTTTTCTGAAATTGTACATGATCTATAGGTGAAAGTAGGGAAAATTGATATTTTTTTATAATAAGAATGCCTATCTAGTGTGTTCTATTCCTTAATATGTTTCATTATTATTGCTATTTACATAAAAGATATATCTTTCATCAAATTGTACAAAGTATATTATAGGTTTCCAAATTATTACAAACAGTATCTGTAATGGTTGACATTAGGTTCAGCTGCATGTGACAGAAAATCCAAAGATAATATTTCTAAATAAGGTATAATTGTATTTCTTTCACATGTAAAGTCTGGAGATAAATTTTTTAGAACTCAGTTCTCATTAACACAAAATTTTACCCTCATGGTCCAAATTGACTGCTAGAACACCAGCCTTTAGGTCTATATTCCGGGCAGTAGGAAGGAGATCAAATTGAAAAAAGAGAATTTTTTTTTTTTTACCTGTTAAGATTAGTGCTTAGAAGTTGCACAAACACTTCTGATTATATCTCATTAAATGAAGCTTCGTCAGGGGTGACTAGGAAATATAATCTCAGTCCAAAAAGCAGCATGACCAACTAAGAATTATGCCTTCCATTGATACTATAGACTGAATGTTTGTGACACCTCAAAATTCCTCTGTTGAAATCCCAGTCATCAAGCTGTTGGTATCAGGAGATGGGTCTTTTAGAGATGATTAGGTCAGGGAGGTGGAGCCCCTAGGAGAAACCTTTATATGATGCCCCAGAGATCTCCCTTGCTCCTTCCACCATGTGAGGTCACAGCAAGTAGTCAGCTATCTATGGACCAGTATCAGGCCCTGACTAGACATCAAAGCTGTCAGTGCCTTGATCTTGGACTTTCTAGCCTCCAGAACTGTGAGAAATGAATTTCGGTTGTTTCTAAGTCACTCAGTCTGTAGTATTTTGTTGTAGCAGCCCAAAGGGAGGAAATAAGTTGCTATAAAGGAAGAGATAGTAGTATAAACCCAACATTGCCTGTTCCTTAAGTTTTATTTTAATTAAACCACCTAAGTGTTAGAGAATTATTATACATACCCTAGGAATAGCACTCAGCCAATGACTGATGGAAATAAGTCCATAAATGCTAGGTTCCCTTGCCACATTGATGGGTAACTCTATGGTACATATTATACAGACCCCCAGATTTTCTCAGCAGAAGTAAACAACTTGCTTGATAATTCCGACTTTAATGACTGCCTTCTCTTCCCTATGCCACTTTTACTCTCTCCTACCAGTGATTCCTGGGATCAAATCCAAAATGGACTTCTCTCTCTGAGAGGGACACATATGTCTATATGTCTATAAGCATATATATATAATTTGTACAAAGTACATTAAAAGTCTTCAACTTATAAACAATAACTGTAATGGTTCTATATGTCTGTTTGCATATATATATAAAATGTACGTGCTTTGTCTACTGGAAAAGTAATCTTTAAAGCTTAATTTTCAAGAAGAGAATAACAACTTTAAGAATCATTACTTTTATAAGTGTTCTACGTCCTGAGTAGGTTAAAGAAATTGTTTTCAGTTCAAAAATTTTTAGATAAATTCATTATCATTTTCACATAGATCAAATATAGGCACACCTCAGTTGATTTCTAGTGGATAATTAATTTTTAGCTTAAAACAAAAGAACATTAACATTCAGAGAATTTTAGTAATCATGACCAGAGAGATGCTGACAATTTAGAGCAGAGAGAGTTCTGCTCATTAATATACTCATAGCAGAAAACAGGCATCTTTTCACATGAGCCTGTTTTGTAGGTCCCTGGCTTCTCCTGTGGCTTTGTTAAACACAGGAATCTTAAATGGGCTTATTGACTTTTCTAATCCATATTAGCATAACTCTCTTGTGTAAATAGCTGGTAGTAGGGACTTGCAGCATTCCACTGTTAGCAACACTTACCGAAATCAGTAATAGAACAGTGGGAGTAAAATCACAGAGGGGTGGAAAAGCTAGCACACTAAAATATTAAAGTCTAACTGTGAAAAGCTTACCATGGTACTTTTTTCCATATCAAAATGCGTTTTAAACACTTTTTGAATATTATTATAATTAACCATAGTAGCTTTGTAAGCAGTTCCTTTTGTAAGGGAAAAACCTACTATGACTTAGAGGTTACTAGTTTTTGACATGGAGCTCTTAAGTGGATAATTATATGTATTGAGAGGTGATGCTCACTTGACCACTTGGTGTTTTGGTTTAGGCTAAGGGGAAACAATACAGGTAAACTGTTTTTATTTATAATGTAACAGATATTGCTATTGTGACTCCATTTCTCATAGTTGGTTTAACTAAATCTTTATTTCCAGCAACTGCAGTGTTCTTCTCTTCCTTGTTCTTGGAAAATTAAAAGCTCCTACCTTAGAGAAGTGAATGATACATTATCCACTCGCTCTAAATTGAACCCATTTGGAGCTATTTGCATCTTGTAGAACCTACAGCTGAGTGCTGTGCGCAGAGGTGTAATGAGTGGTTGTCACAACACACTGGAGGTGGCCCCATAACAAAATGATCCCCTGTCAATCCCCTCACAGGAAATGCTTTGGCAACCTGTAATTCGGCCCCAGTATTAACATCCTGCCTGGGTTTTGTTAAATGGCACTTTCTAGGAAGTAGATCTGGGGAACTTGTGTTTAATAATGTTTTAAGAGGAATATTTGATGGAAGTTTTAGAAAGCATCACATGGGGTTAACCGTGATTTATCATTTGTTTCTAATTAAAGGACCTAATCTCTTATCACTGAAGCAGTCAGGTTTTTTTATACTAAAGGCACAGATGTGAATGGAAACATATTAATGAGATGTCATACTACATAATCATTTAGTGTTTTGTTTAACTTAAACATAGCAGAAAATGTGTGTCTAAGTAGACACATGTAATGACATCCTGATAGAATTATAATTTCCTGTATTTGCATAATCTTCAGTAAAATTCACACTAGGTTCACCTTGCATTGCTAATTTCATTTCCCAAATCTGCCTTTTCAGAAAATTAAAGGAAAGCCAGACCTAAAGTACTATAGAAGCAGAAAGGGGCTTATTAGTTTCCTTCAAATTAGAACTGGAATTGTAATTTAAATATAAGAGTGCCAGGTGTTCTAAAAAAGTGATGGGAACCATTCAAATTGACAGAAAGTTTTGCATTTCCTGAAGCTATTTAAAATCTTCTGTGCTAAATCATCCCAGGAGCTTGACAGATCTTCATTCTGAGCTAGAGCTGAAATGTAGCTTCTGGGTCTGAGAATCTGTGTTTGATCAAAAGCCCTTGTGTGCCCAGGTCCAAGATTCCATGAGCTGTAACTTCCAAGAGTCAGGTAACTGGACAATGAGAGAGGCATCAAGAACAACCATATTTAACTACCCCCTGCATTAGCCCAGCAAGACAGCTCTGGATGTGGTTTAAAATCAGGTGAGCCCAAATAGGTTGAGGATGTGTAAAGACACTGAAATTAGACACCTACCTCAGATTATCAGTGTGGTTGCCAGTAGGAAAGCCAATTATTCTAAAGCCTAGTTAAAAGGTACTTCAGAAAATATCTTCCAGGTTCTGTCTACATGGCATGTTGTGCTTCAGGGATCCCATTCATTTAGAAAAAAGAAAAAAAAGTACTCATTGAGCTTTACCAGCAGCCAGACATTGCTAGGAACAAAATTATGAGTTTCTCTACTCTCATATATAACACGAAATATATTTTTACATACACAAGTTGCTTTTAGCAATGCAAATAAAATGAAAGGTGCTTTTTCACAAAGATGGAAAACAATGCAATGGACTGTTTTTTTCTTTCTGCGAACTCTATTGTCCCTTTAATTGTTTTTAAGCTCACCTAGGTTCTACATTGTAGCTTTGATGGTCTCACTTGACTACACACAAGTACTTACTCATGCCCAGTTAGATACAAAATAACCTATCAGATTAAAAGGGAATGGACTTTACAGTTTAAAAGTGCAACCCATATATGATGTGCAGACACAGTTGATTAATTTTGTAAAAGGTGACAACCTGCAAGAATATGCAAATGTTAAAACTAGTAGTTCTGAAGTTTTATTGCACAGAAATTGTATATTAAAATTTCATGTAAATGTAGATTCTTCTTCCCAATCCTAAGGGATTTCAATTCAGAAATTTTGACCCTTGACTGGGGTTCTGCTTTTCCACAGGCTCCAAAGATTATTAGGACTTGGCACATGACCAGGCTTGAAATAGTCTGCTCGGTTGTCAGTTTTTGTATTAAAGTTGTTTGGTGCAAACTTACTGTAAATTGTAATATTATTGACAAAAGTGGTGTTTTATTCATATATGCAGAATGAGAGCTAATATGTGTTCCTTTTCATTTATTTAATAAGTAATGTTCAAGTTCACATTTGTAATTCCCAAAAGACAGATAAAATTATTTTTTGGTGATTTTTCTATACATTTTATCATTTTGTTTTCTATAGGCAAGCCTAGCACACACTATATACATGGGGCCAAGGTGCTACTCAGTATTAGAAAAAAAAATCAACTTGGAAATTAAATCAAACAATTTTGTGATTGACAGTTGTGGCAGATTTTCTTCATCCTTATAAAGTTTTAAAATTCTTTGAATTTTAATGAAAGCCAATTTTATCTTAGAAATACTTGTGGAAGCATACTTTTAATTTATTTTTAATTATTTTTATTTTAAATTGAAATAGTTATTGATATAATTCACGTGCATTTGTAAGAGGTTAAATAAGAAGATCCTGAACCCAGGGCTGCTGCATTGCAGGCAAATTCTTTACAGTTCAAGCCACCAAGGAAGCCCAAATATTTATCTAGTTTTAATGGTAGCATCTAACAAATTTAAAGTAACACACTGTAACCAAGATATAGATATTGGTACAGTTCACAGGTTTCCAGATTTCCCCACTTTATCTGTGTTTGTTTGTATGTGTGCATGATATTTTTTAGTAGTATCCCATTATTATATACTTTCTCACTTTTGATACTTTGTACTACTTTTCTTTTTTATGTTAAAATCAGAGAATATAAACTAACTTAAGACAACATATGAGAAATCACCACCCAACTCTAATAATGACGGTGAAATCCATTTGTATAGTCGTTATATATTCCTTCTTCTTTCTCTCCCCTCAGAGGTAAACACCACCCCATATTCAATACTTTAATATTTTACTACATATATAGTGCAGGAAAGGAAGCCATGGTCTGCTGAAGTCCATGGAGTCACGAGTCGGACACAACTTAGTGACTGAACAACAACAACATATATTCATATATAGTTAAATACAAGCAATATATGTTAAAGTTTTTCAAGTGTCAGACTCTGAACAAATGGTATCACAAAATACCTATAGCATTCTGAATGTAAGCGTAACGTATTGTACATTCCTTTTGTTGAGCCTTGAAATCATTTTCTTTGAACCATGATTATAGCAGAGAATGCAATGAACATTCCCATTCATGGGTAGATGTTGAGGAGATTCTCAGAATAGTAGTGGACTTGGCAGATCCTAGGTTAAGTGAAAGTCACTCAGTCATGTCCGACTCTTTGCAACCTCATGGACGATACAGTCCATGAATTCTCCAGGCCAGAATGCTGGAGTGGGTAGCCTTTCCCTTCTCCAGGGGATCTTCCCAACCCAGGGATCAAACCCAGGTCTCCCGCATTGCAAGCAGATTCTTCACCAGCTGAGCCACAGGAGGAGCCCATGAGGGTAAGGGCATGGTCAACTTTCCTGAATTATTAGTAAACAGTTCTTTCTATTTGCTGCACATTTACACTTAGTAGAAGTATATTAGGGTTCCTGTTTGTCTATATCGTTGCACTAACTTTTAAATTCCTTTTCGATAAGATAGGCCCTGTACTTTTGCATTCAGTCAGTTCAGTTGCTCAGTTGTGTCTGACTCTTTGTGACCCCATGGACTGCAGCACTTTCCTGTCAATCACCAACTCCTGGAGCTTGCTCGAACTCATGTCCATTGAGTCGGTGATGCCATCCAACCATCTTATCCTTTGTCGTCCCCTTCTTCCTTCTACCTTCAATGTTGCCCACATCAGGGTCTTTTCCAGTGCAGTTTTTTGCATCAGGTGGCCAAAGTATTGGACCTTTAGCTTCAGCATCAGTCCTTCCAATGAATATTCAGGATTGATGTCCTTTAGGATTGACTGATTGACTGGTTTGATCTCCTTGCATTCCAAGGGACTCTGAAGAGTCTTCTCCAACACCACAACACCACTTTTAAATTAGAAAACCTCAATTTCCTAGCATAAAATTTTGTGAAATTTGTGGAAAATCTGTTCTTTAGTTAATAATACTGTATCACTTATAAATTTCCAATTTTTTTACAACATAGTATTTCCTTATATTCTCAGAATTGTATTAGAAGTTTCAAGCTTCATTCAAATTTTTTTAAATCACTAAGATAATAAATTTTCTAGACTTTTAGCAGTAATACTAGATGCCAAAATACATGGAAGTATATAAAAGTTTTCAGTAAATATAAATTAGAAATCTAGCCCTCTATGTCAAACAAGTGGAATCAAAATGCCATAAATATTTTAGCTAGGAAAAATTTATCAATTTTCTAACATATATTATACATGCTATATATATACATACACATGAAAGCTTTTTTGCTATGCTTCATAAAGGCTTGAGAAAGAACAACAACAACAACAAAAGCGATGGAGAAATGGAAAACATAAACTAAATGAAATGAATATGAAATAGAAAAAGTAAAACAAACTAGATAAAAGCAAAAGTCCATCACATAATCCAGTTGTTTTTAAACGTGGCTGCTCATTGGAAACACATCTAGAGCTTTGGGGAAGAAAGCAATACCTGGGCATTCTGAGAATATTGAAACTCCAACTAAAAATCTTAACTTATCTACTTAAAAAATAATAATTTTATACTGGACCTATAAAAACAGAAAACCTCAATTCTCACATCTGTAAAATAATACTATCTACTTCACAAGCTGTGATTAGTTCTAAATATGAAAATCCATATGAAAGCACTTGGCATAGTTTCTGGCACCCAAAAGAAATTCAAACATTTTATATCAAAATGTGAAAAAGTGCAAAGTGTTCTGCTTTAAACTGGATCAATCAAGATGTCTCCTTAGGTGATATTTATTTTTGTTCAATCTCTCAGTCATGTCCAACTCTTTGTGACCTCATGAATTGCAGCATTCCAGGCTTCCCTGTCCTTCACTATCTCCCGGAGCTTGCTCAAACTCATATTCATTGAGTTGGTGATACCTTCCAACCATCTCATTCTCTGTCACTCCCTTCTCCTCCTGCCCTCAATCTTTCCCAACATCAGTCTATTTCAATGAGTTGGTTCTTCTCATCGGGTGACCAAAGTATTGGAGCTTCAACTTTAGCATCAGTCCTTTCAATGAATAATGAATCCCATGAACAGTATGAAAGGGTGATATCTTTGGTATTAATTAATTAGAACCCCTTTCATTGGTGTTGATGGTTAAACATGATATTTAATAACAACAGGCTCATGCAATCCAGTACTGCTTCTGGCTGTTCTCAGACCCTAAGACTATCATAAATAGTGCAGGAGGCGCAAGAGACTCTGATTCAATCCCTGGGTCGAGAAGATCCCCTAGAGAAGAAAATGGCAGTTGGCTTCAGTATTCTTGCCTGGAAAATTCCATAGACAGAGGAAGAAATAATACTCTTCCAACCACCTAAAAGTCTTTAACCTAGTCCTACCTTAGTAAACATGAGATTGTCAGACTGTCAGAATTATAAAGATGCAATGACCTTGTGAGCATCCAGAAGAGGTGGTCCTCTAACAGAAGACTGCAGGCAAATAGATGGAAAGGCAAGGATAGTTGAATGGGTTATGAGGTTACCTTGAGATTCCAGAATCCTATCATGTCCTGAGGACACGCCAAGGACATAGTTTCTGGGGACAAATTTGGTTTGATCTATAGTCACATTTTTGGCTATCTAGGATTGCCTTTGTTGTCCTGAGCAGAGTGTACATCTATTGAAGAGAGAAATAGACCTCCCGCAGAATGAATGCCTGGCTGTGAATGTGAGGTTGGTGAATACGGTTTAATAGCTCAAACTATTAGAATGATTAAGAATCTAGTATATTTTCAAAGATGAACAATAGTATCTGCCCAAAAATTAGCAGACTTCATCAGAGCAAATTTTTCTGGAAGTAGTCAGCAGAAAAATAAGCAGACAATAATGCTGTTGAGAGAATGGCCTCTGAAATCAGAAAGCTGTGCCAGATACCAGTTGTGTGATCTTGGAAAAGTTATGTAATCCCTTTGTCAGTTTTCTCATCTTTAACAGTATTTACAATGTGAGTTTATTACGAGGATCAAGTAGGATATTTTTTCGAAACAAAAAAGTACGTATGGTAAATTTTAACTTATCCACCAGAAAGGTCTCCCAAAGGGGAATGTCTAAACTGTATAGAATTTCAGTCCACAAGGAGTAATTCCATGCTGACTTGGAAGTAACAAAAGCTAGAGAGAAACCAACCAAGCCACATTAGACTTCAAAAAAACTCAATCAAGTGTGTGAGACTAAGTGTGACAGAATTGACAAAGTGAAGTTTTATGCATTCAGAATTTTAAAACCTCAGAAAGAATGAGAGAAACTCCTAACTGCCAAGACCACTTATTGGGAGGTGATCAGCCAGGATCCTTGGAGGAAACAAAAAGCACCTACTTCTGGGGTTTTAAAGAGACTTTTTTATTGGGGTCTCGTTGCTTTATAATGTGTTAGTTTCTGCTGTACAACAAAGTTAATCAGTTATATGTGTATATATATCCCCCCTTTTTTGGATTTCATTCCATTTAGGTCACTACAGAGTATTAAGGAGAGTTCCTTGTGCTATAGAACAGGTTCTCATTAGTTATCTTTTTTATGCATATTAATTTATATATGTCAATCCCAATTTCCCAAATCATCCCAAACATCCTTTCCTCACTTAGTGTCCATTTTGTTCTCTACATCCATGTCTCTATTTCTACGTCAAAAACAGGTTCATTGGTACAATTTTTTCTAGAATCTGCATAAAAGTATTAATATACAATATTTGTTTTTCTCTTTCTGACATATTTTACTTTATATGACACTCCCTAGGTCTATCCACCTCTCTACAAATGACCCAATTTCATTCTTTTATGGTTGAGTGATACTCTGTTGTGTGTGTATATGTGTGTGTGTGTGTGTGTGTGTGTGTGTGTGTCAGTCACTCAGCTGTGTCCCGACCTTTTGCGACCCCATGGACTGTAGCCTGACAGGCTCCTCTGTCCATGGAATTCTCCAGGAGAGAATACTGGAGTGGGTTGCCATTTCCTTCTCCAAGGGATCTTCCTGATCCAGGGATCTGACGCGGGTCTCCTCTTAGATGGCCAGGTCAATGCCGGCGTAGGGGATGATGCTCAGAACGTTGTGCAGGTAAGCTATTGTAGAAGGCACGCGGCCCTTCTCACTCCAGGATCTGCCACTCACAGTCCAGCAGCCTCTTTTACTGGCCCCTCAGGCAAAGGATCAGCTGCGTCTTCAGCACCTCCATAGGGCAGATGATGGTTTGGGATGTGACGCCAGCCAGGGAGCCAGCCACAGAGCGCTCCTGCATGTGCAGTGTCTCCTGTTGCCCCTGGATGGCCTGCTTGATCTGCTCATAGGCCATGAACTTGATGGCCGACTCAGGTGCAATCTTGAGCATGTTAATCCCGCTGCCACGCCACAGGGAGTGCATGCCCCTCTCTTGGATCATGCTCCCTCGGGAGGCCCCCCAGCATGTTCGGCTGGTTGTTCTTGGAGGCATGGATCTGCATGAAGATCTTGAGGCGGTCCAGAGGGGCTGTGCCTCCCCGGGACATGGCACCTGCCACTGCGTCCACCACCAGCTGCTTCTACCATGCCCCAGTCAGCTTCTCCTGCTCCAAGAACTCATCCGGGATAGTCAGGCACTCGCCAATATCCAGGACCATGGAATGCTTCCAGAAATACAGCACGTCTTCCACGTTCTCCAGCGAATGCAACAGGAACTGGTCACGCCACTCCTGCCAGTCACTGGTCATGGTACTATCACGTGGCCATGCTGTGCAGGATTTTCTTTGCCTACTCCAGCTAGAGGGAAATGCCCAGGGCTCGGAAACTCGGCTGGATCTCAGAGAGGTCGATCTACCATCCTGATTGCGGTCCAGACTGGAACAGAAGTAGAAGGCGTCGTCCCTGCTCCTGCAGGTAGAGGATAAACTCCTCCAGGTCAAAGCCGTCATCTGGGTCAGCGTCACCCTCAGGGGAGATGCCCTGTTGGGCGCCGCGGTCCGGGTGGCCCCCGCTCAGCCGGGCCAGTCCCTGGAGCAACTCGCGGATGTCCACGTGACCGTCCTTATTACTGTCCAGCTCCTTGAAGAGAATACCCCAGCCCTGACGCCTCTCGGTATTGCACGCCACCCTACCCCCACCCCCACCTCTCCCTACCTGGCGCCCGGCCGCGGAGGGGAAAGGAGGCCCAGCGGTGGCCTCAGCCGCGGCTTGACAGCTTCCCTTCCCATCCCTCTCCTGGGCTCCTGCCAGCCTCAGCGCTGCCTACTGGGCTCTGGCACTTGTAGAAGGCGGTGACTATATATATATATGTATGTATACACACACATCTCTTTTATCCATTCATATTTTGACGGACATTTAGATTTCTTCCACTGTAAATAGTGCTGCAATGAACTATGGAGGTTCCTTAAAAAGTGAAAGTTGAATTATCATATGACCCATCAATCCCACTTCTGGGCATATACCCAGAGAAAACCAAAATTTAAAAGGAGACTTTATTGAAGGAGATATTTACAGTGGTATAAGTAAAGTTAAAGAAATTCACAAAGAATGGGAACAGGAAGGGAGTAATGAGAATGAGAAACCGTTGCTATCCCTGGGGTGAAGAGGAAAGGCAGGGACTGGTGTTTTCCAGAGCTTAGGGAGAGCTAGAGCCTCCAGAAAGAAAGGCCTGATGGAAGCTGTTGCTGAAAAACAGCTCCTCAGAATTCCAATTTACAAATCGCCTTGAGTTACTGTTAAACAGAAAGTTCTGATTATGTCTGTCTATAATATTTAAGCCCAGATTCTGCAGTTTTAACAAGACCCCAAGTGATTCTTGTGCTATTGGGGTTCCATCCTTGGGCCATGCTGTAAGAAGCAAGGAAATATAGAAACTTAGTCACTGCCACATCCAAGACGTATAAACAGAGAAGCATCTAGCTCCCTGGTGGCCCAGATGGTAAAGAGTCTGCCTGCAATGTGGGAGACCCAGGTGATCCAGGAGATCCCCTGGAGAAGGAAATGGCAACCCACTCGAGTACTCTTGCATGGGAAATCCTATGTATGGAGGAGCCTGGCAGACTACAGTCCATGGGTCACAAAGAGTCGGACTTTACTGAGCGACTTCACTTCACTGTCATCACTTCACTTCTGCTGTTTTAACAAGACCTCAAGTGATTTATTTCCATACTATTGGGGTTCCATTCTTGGGCCATGCTATAAGAAGCAAGGACACAGAGAAACTTAGTCACTGCCACATCCAGGGCATATAAGCAGAGAAGCATCAGAAAAAGAAGTGTTCCTTGTCCATGTGTTAATAGATGATGAACCTTTTCCTCCTCTACCCTATGGAAACTGTATATAGGATAGAGTTTCCTGATATAAATTGGATTCAGAGTAGATGAGATCAAAAATCCCTTTTCTTTACATAATACTATAGTATAAAACTCATTTACCTAAAACTAAAATTAGATTTAGGGAAGTGAACAGAATATAAAGGAAAACATGATTTCAAATGCAGTTTTAAAACACATTGCCATGAAATAAGCATCCTGTCTTCAAAACTTACTACATTAGGCTTAGACAAATAATGGAAAATATGCATACCAAAATACTGTAGCGCCTATTTCTGGATAATGGAATATCAGAGATTTGTATTTTCTTCCTGTTTAGATCTTTTTTTTGTTTGTTTAACCGTTTCTATACTCAACATGTATTGTAGCAAAAACAATATAAATTTAAAAAATGGACAAATATAGATATTTGATAATATTTAAATGCAGTACAGTTCTGTTAAGTGCCAGATGCCTCTAATATTTTGAGAAAAATATTTAAAACATAAATCATTATATTACTCACATGTGTAAAGCTTCCAGAGTATCATAGTAAAATAAAGTTTTGTACCATAAATAAATCACCAAAGTTGAGATTGAAAGCTTGTATAAAGAAAATGAGTTGCTGGAGAAACAAACACAACACATCACTTATTACAGATGATTATTGACCTGATCAGGCAAACATGAGTGTCACTATGTCCATAGAATAGAGGAGAAAAAGGCCATGAGCTATCACATGTACGAAAGAAAAGCTCTTTTATTTCCATCTGTGGGATTGTCCTATGATTTAACATTTGACTCTGTTCTTCCCAATCCTTCATTCAAATAAGACAGTGCTTTTTAAAGCTTTAACAGTCATTTTTTTAAAGGCTACCCACTTCAGTATTCTTGGGTTTCCCTTGTGGCTCAGCTGGTAAAGAATTTGCCTGCAATAAGGGAGACTTGGGTTTGATCCCTAGTGTCGGAGGATCCCCTGGAGAAGGGAAAGGCTACCCACTCCAGTATTCTGGCCTGGAGAATTCCATGGATTGTATAGACTGTGGGGTCACAAAGAGTTGGACATGACTGAGTGATTTTCACTTTCACTTCAGAACTTTTAACTTCTGTTTTGGCATAGCTTCTGAGTTTCTTTAACATTTCTGAGAATTTTGATATGGTTCTTCTGTTAATATCTACCATTCAAAGTAAAGGGATGGTGGAGGAGGGCCAAGGAAGTTACAGAAAGTTTATATATATTTTTATATGTATCAAAGAAAGAGGCTGTTATATCTCACATTTTCTTATGTGGGAAAATATGCATAAGTGAAATTAAATCTCAATAAATAAAGAAGAGTCAGAAAATCATTCTTAATGTCAATATCTTCAAAGTCTTGAGAGAAAATTACTTTAAATTTAGGATCTTATATATAGTCAAACTAGCATTAAAATGACATGGCAAAACAAAGCCTTTTCCAGAAAAGTGAAGATTCAGAAAATTTCCCTGCCTAAAGCTGTGCCTGAAAGAAATTCTAAAACTGGTATTCCAGCAAACTAATTAAAAAAAAAATTAAAAGGAAGACATGGAACTTAAGAAAGAAAGTTGAGAGAAAACTAGCAAAGAGTAAATACATAGCTAAGAATAATTTTTGTCATGAAAGTGAAAGTGTTAGTCATTCAGTCGTGTCCAACTCTTTGCTACCCCCATGGACTGTAGCCCACCAGGCTCCTCTGCCCATGGAATTCTCCAGGCAAGAATATTTGAGTGGGGTGCCATTCCCTTCTCCAGGGGATCTTCCCAACCTAGGGACTGAACCTAGTTCTCCTTTATTGCAGACAGATTCTTTACCATCTGAGCCGCCAGAGAAGCACACAGAATTGTAAAATCATTACTTCAGTAACAATATCTCTTCTCCCAGCTGTAGATACTGGGAAGGGCTCTTTCCAGTAGCACATCCTTGGCCTCTACCTCAATTGCCTAATCACTGTGCTACGTTAATAAATCCCATGGTAATACTAAAATTAGTATATCTAAAACCAAATTCATCATTTTGTAATAAATTTCATCACTCCTGCTGAGTTCAATATTTTCTTCTGACTTATTCTCAGATCTTTAAGATAGCAGATGACTGCTGATTGCTTTCTATTTTGTAGTATTTCTAAGAATTTCCCCACAGAAAAGATGTGATTCCAATTACTGGTCAAAAGACATTACAACCTAAGACAGTGTGGTGTCAGGGACCCATGAAAATACATATGTTTTTCTTTTCTGGTAAAGAAAAGCTTAACATTTGTACCTACCTGTATGCTAATTTGAGGTAACTGTAGAATGAGAGAGCCAGCCATCGTATTTCTCTGTCTGACCGCCCCCAAGTTCCACTCATATCTAGGAACCCTAGAAGTTCTAACTGTCTCTAAATTGATTATTGGGATTTCCACAGGGACATCATATTAGGAACTAGCTCCTAATTGTGGAATATGAACCTTCTCCTATTTTTCTCTGCTGGCTCATTATGATGATGCTTCCTATTAACTAAAGGGATCACACCAGTGTCTGCATCGGTTTCCAGCGTGCTGCTTAAACTCACGGAAGCCAAGTGAAGGTTGCTGTTGCCTAAGGCCAGAATCTTGGATACCTTTGCCAATAACTCACATTTTCTCTAGTGTTGGTCCTAAAGAGATCACTGCCATCGCCAGCCTAGCTACTGCAGGCAAAAAATACATCATCTGTACCTCAGCCATCTGTAATTGCGAAGCTTGCTTTAGCCATAAGACTTCCACCAGAGATGAGACAGTGCTCTCAGAGTCCATGGGAGTGATAGAGTAATGAGATTTATTCATTTATTCTACTCTTTCCTCAAGAGTCAGGCCTGAATGCACAGGAGATAGGCCAGTGGAGACAGGGGTGAAGCCATATTATTTCTCTATGAAGCACTCTTGGTGAACACAGTTATCTTGTTTTTTCCACCAGTTCCACTCTCTTTCCCTCCATGTTCCTATACCCACAATTCAAACAGTCCATCCAAACTGACTTATAAAGAGCCCATTTGACCCAGCCTTCAGATGAGTGCGGATCTCCTTGAAATCTAAAATTATGTTCAAGCTGAATCTCTACCAAAAAAAGAAAAAGAGAGGAAAAGGACATTTAGAAAATTATTTCTGTTCTATCTGCTTTGTATTTCAGAAACTGCTCTCAAAATAAGTTCAAAAAGAATAAAAAAAGGAAGAAATAGACGCAAATGCTAGTGATACGCTGAAAATAATAAAAAAAAGAAGACAAAAAAACTGATGATCATACGTACATTAACTTTATAGTAATATTTACAAAATGGTAAGATAAAGCAGCTACAAGGCATGCTGCCAGCAGGCTGCACAGCACTGATTTCTGCAGTGCCAGTGAGTCTATGCAGCAAATCTTTGGGGAAGAGAATGGTGGGGTCTAGTGTTAGCAGCGGTGGAGCAGCCCCCCAGGGAAGGCCTATATAGATAACACAATAATAACTGCAGGGTGGACACCAGAGGTTACATGGCTGTTAGCTGCATTTGAGAAATCAATTAGGTAGGCCACTGAGAAGTTTAAACTGAAAAAAGAGTTATTTGATATTTTAGTAGAGAAACTCACTAGGAAATATGAAGTAGAGTTTAAGAAAAATGATATTGAGGAAAAATATTATTTTAGTATGAGTATACTCACTCATATGAGTGAGTATATGCACATACTCATATACTAGGAAACATATTGTTAGAAATTTTATGAGGAACTGAGGCAGATGCTAAGAGAAAGATATTTATTGCTTATGTAAAAATGGCTTAAGGAATACTTTTTTAAAAATGATAAAAGTGATGGATCAGGAATTAGAAGATTTAGAATTGAAACCAGAGTATTTTTCTTTGAGAGTATCAGTAGTTTTCAGAACTGCAATTCTTGAATAAGAATTTCTCTAAGTTGGATCTTGGGAGAGGTTGAAGAAGTGGTTGTAAGAATAATTGCCAAACAGTAGCCTTTTTACTGGAAAACTCTTGCTTCCTTTGAGTTTTTTTTTTTTTTCTCATCTGTAAAGAAAAGAACATCTAACTTTCAGATTTGATTTTAGATTAAACAATGTACCTAAAACCACATAGAGCTTCGCAGGTAGTGCTAGTGGTAAAGAACCCACCTGACAATGCAGGAGACTTAAAAGGTATGGGTTCAGTTCCTGGTTGGGAAGATTCCCTGAAGGAGAGCATGGCAACCCACCCAGTATTCTTGCCTAGAGAATTCCATGGACAGAGGAGCCTGGTGTTGCTACAGCCCACTGGGTCACAAAGAGGTTGACTGAAGCGACTTAGCATGCAAAACCAAATAAAATCACCTAACACTGATTTCTATCTGAGAACATCTATGCACTCAAATGACTTCCCTGCTAGTTCAGGTGGTAAAAAAAAAAAAAAAAAATTCGCTTGCAATGCAGGAGACCTGGGTTCAACCCCTGGGTTGTGAAGATCCCTTGGAGAAGGAAATGACTATCCACTCCAGTATTCTTGCCTGGAATATCCCATGGACTGAGGAGCCTGGCGGGCCATGGCTAGGGTCACAAAGAGACATGACTGAGTACAGAGTACATAAACAATAATTTAATTTTCCAAATTAATAATCCACGGGGTCATAAGAGTCGGACACGACGCAACTTAGTGACTAAACCACTACCACCATGCTCTAAAAATACGGTGGGTTTTTATTTTTAAATTATTTTCCCAAGTTAGTATTTGAGAAGTTTCAAACCTACAGGAAAGTTGAAAGTATGGTACAGTAAACTGTGCAAACTCTTCACCAAAATTCTTCAATTCTTAACATTAGGTCGTATCCATATTCCTTTAACTTTATTGTGTTATAACTAAAATACCTTAGGATGCATCCATCTCCTAGAATAAGAATATTCTTCTACATAACCACAAGGTAAAATACTCTAGAAATTTAACATTGATCTTATTATCTAAAATGGATCCCATATTTAATTTTCCCCCATCACCATAATAATTTCCTTTGTAACTTTTTTTTATTGTTTCTTTGTATTTTCAGTTTTTTACTTTGTTTTTATTCCAAAAAGCAATCAAGGATCAACAGAGTATTTATTGGTTCCCAGCATTTTCCAGTGGGATTCCTATATGGCACTAGTGGTAAAGAATCCACCTGCCAATGCAGTAGACATGAGTTCAATCCCTAGTTTGGGAAGATCCCCTGGAGGAGGAAATGGCAGCCCGCTCCAGGAAGGTTTCCTGGAAAATTCCACAGACAGAGGACCTTGGCGGGCTACAGTCCATAGGGTCACAAAGAGACACGACTGAGCACAGAGTGCATAAATAATAATTTCATTTTCCAAATTAATAACACTGATATTTTAAGTCTCTAAGCCCACTTTCTCTCAATTTGGATTATCTGATTGTTTCCTCATGATTAGATTCTAGTCACAAATAGGAGTTTTGGATTTTGGTTGGATAATGCATTCTTAGATACTGTGTACTTCTCAGTCCTTCAACCATGGAGAAAAATATGTTTGTCCCATTATCAGGGAGACTGAATGATCTCAGGTGATGCTAGATTTCTCAATTATAAAGGTATATTTGTTAAGGCAAGTTCATGTGCCAGATGCACAGAGAGACTAAACAAACTGAAACGCTGAAGTGTGGAGCAGAGAAAGTTTATTGCAGGCCATGCAAGGAGATGGGCAACTCTTGCCCTAAAAAGTCGTGAACTCCCCAAAGGGTTTCAGCAAAGTACATGTTTTTTGGCTGCACTAGGTCTTTGTTGCTGTGCAGGAGCTTTCTCTAGCGGTGGTGTGCAGGCTTCCCATTGTGATGGCTTCTCATGTTGCCCAGCAAAGGATCAGTCCTTAGGCTCCAGGAAGCCTGGGGCTATGTGTTCAGGGTCATCAAGTCATTAACATCTTCCAGTGGGGGCAGGAGTTCAAGGCTTCTAAACAACTCAAGAAATTTGCATCACATACTATTATCTGGGTACTTCAGAGAGGAGCTAAAGCAGAGAATGTTGGGGAAGGCCTGTCCTGGGAAGACCCCTTAGGGTCCTTCTAGGTTACACCTTTGCCTTTTCTAAGTATTAAGCAATCTATGGGTATGATAATGTTTTTCATAAAAAGGGTATTGCAAAACTCTTTAAAAGACAATTTTTAAAAATACTCAAAACATGAAGCAAGTCAGTTTAAATATTATCTCTTACTCTCATTGCCATCCTCCCAGCTGAATAAATGTAATCTTTTTTAGCCCTAATCTCTTGATATACTAGGGAACACTATAAATGCCAAGGTAGTCTCTTGCATAGAGATACTAGAAATTGGAATGAAAGTATTTTCTGTATATAGGAGGTGAAATCTTGTTTAAAATTTATCTTTCTAAACAAATACATTTTTGAGTTCTTGAATATTTTCAGAAATGATTCAAAGTGTTGGTAGTGGAGGTGAGTGAAGCTGGCAGCTGCAGCTCTGTTTCAAGGTCCTTTGGGATGGGTAATGCTGTGGTCATGACTCAGAAACACAACTTTCCCAGCCCTACTTCCTTCAATTACATGAAACTGGAGCCTGTTTTATATCTCTTTGACTGACTGAAAGTCCCACTAATGTCAACACCATACCCTCAACCCACACACATGATCCTTAGAAAATAATAAGACAATCCACATCTTTCTGCTGAACCTCAATTTTTTTTTTTTTTTCCTGCTGGCTGATAGCAATAGCCTGTAACTCTACCTCAATCCTTTTTCTTAAAAAAAAAAAAAAAAAAATCCCCAATAAATGCTGCCTGTCATTGGTAATTAACCAAATGTTTCCATCTCTCTTTTCTTCCTTTTCCTTCCTACTCTATCAAACAATGACTCAAATGCACATCTAAAAGTAAATTAAATGTATATCCATATATATTTTAAATTATAGAATATTCCTCACTTAGTATATTATATTATAAAGCTAATTTAAGTATATGAATATCAAAACTGGAGAAATTAGTGTCAATAGTTTTTAGTTTTTTATTGAAATATAATTGACATACAACACTGTATTAGTTTCAGGTATGCAATATGATCTGCTATTTGTATATATAGTAAAATGATCACCACAATAAGACCATTTAACATCCCTATCCATCACCCTACATAGTTGCAACTTTTTCCTGTGATGAGAAATTTTAAGATCTACTTTCTTAGCAGTATTGATAACTATGGTCACCATGTTGTACGTTGTGTATTTGATCACCTTCACACATGTTTCCTACTCATACTCTCCCTTTCCTTGTTGATCTCATATCACTTTAATGGATTTAAATGGATTTATCTTGTTTCTTTTGAGATACAAGTAGACATGGGTCTTAAATATGGCCTTTAATTTCCAACATGCTAGGATCCTACCTACTCCATCCAGCCTTATCTTTTACTATCTGTCTCAGGCACCTGCCCTTCCAGTTTCTTGAATAGGTATTGTTCTCTCCTACTACAGGGATTTTACATATGTTATTTTATCTTCTGGAATATACCTCATCTTCTTCTGCTTCCTATTCTCATTGGGATAAATGGACTCTAAAATTCTGTTATAGTTTTTTTAATAACTACATATCCAAGATTTTGGGTAATTAATTAACTACTGGAGACATTAGTAAGATATTGTAACTAGTTCAAAAGAGATTTCAAAGAACACACCAAGCACACATGTATATATACACACCTATGTGCTGTATGTACTAGTTGCCTCAGTCTTGTCCAACTCTTTGAGACCCTATGAACTATAGCCCAGGCTTTCCTGGTAGCTCAGCTGATAAAGAATCCGAATGCTATGCAGGACACCCTGGTTTGCTTCCTGAGTCAGGAAGTTCCCTTGGAGAAGGGATAGGCTACCCACACTAGTATTCTTGGGCTTCCCCTGGTGGCTCAGATGGTAAAGAATCCTCCTGCAATGTGGGAGACCTGGGTTCAATCCCTGGGCTGGGAAGATTCCCTGGAGGAGGGCATGGCACCCTACTCCAGTATTCTTGCCTGGAGAATCCCCATGGACAGAGGAGCCTGGTGGGCTGTAGTCCATGGGGTCACAAAGAGTCAGACATGACTGAGTAACTAAGCACAGCACAACATAGTGGACTGTAACCCAGATATGGAACCTGCCTCTCTTAAGTCTCCTGCATTGGTAGGCAGTTTCTTTACCACTAGCGCCACCTGGGAAACCCATTCATCCCTCTACGTGTGTGTTTGCATGTGTTTGTGTTGTGAGTGTTGTGTGTTTGGGTGTGTGCACATGCATATTTATGGAGAGAGGCAGACAATGAAGAATGCTGAGATGAGTTTATAAAATTAGGTAAAGGTGATCAGTATCCACAGGGCAACAATCAGTTGTATTCTACTGGATGCAATATGTTTGTATTTCTATGGACAAGAACCATTTGCATTATAACATGTGTTCTACAACTTATTAAAATGTGAAATGGCTCAAATGTAATGGAAAGTGTAGATAATCTAGAGTGGTGCTCTGGTCATGACGTCCAGTGATCTTTTATGCCTCTTTCCAAGTCTCACCATTTTCCTCAATCATCTCCTCCATCATGATCATAAAATCTCAAAACTTACTTCTCCCAGTAATAAGATTAAGATACTAAGATTACTGAAGTCCTAAAGTAAATTCTCTTTGAAAGTTTTCATAAGGGATCTCAGATCAGATTTTTAAAAGCCTGTATAATGTACTCTCCCAAGGCAATAATACTAAGCCTAAGAAACTCCACCAGATTTCTCCAGCCGTACATGTAAATTTTGATGAATGCCTGGCTTCCTTTGCTATGTCACCAAATTTACTAATTTTCATGTCCTACATGACTTTCTTAATTCCTGTAAGGCGGGGACCTGGTAAGCCGAGTACCAGGCCAATTTTCCTAATGTCTTATTTGACATTGACTCCAGATATAAACAATTTTTTTTTCTTAAAAAATGCCTATCCTACTTGATTTAATCAACATAATTAAAGTCCCTTGGACTGCAAGAAGATCCATCCAGTCCACCCTAAATGAAATCAGTCCTGAATATTCATTGGAAGGACTGATGCTAAAGCTGAAACTCCAATATTTTGGCCACCTGATGCGAAGAGATGACTCATTTGAAAAGACCCTGATGCTGGGAAAGATTGAAAGTGCGAGGAGAAGGGGATGACAGAGGATGAGATGGCTGGATGGCATCACCGACTCAATGGAAATGAGTTTGAGTAAGCTCAGGAGTTGATGATGGACAGGGAAGCCTGGCGTGCTGCAGTCCATGAGGTCACAAAGTGTTGGACATGACTGAGCAACTGAACTGAACTGAATTGTCGAATACAATACTCCAGATAAGGTCTTGGTTATGCAATTGATTCCCCAAATTGTGTCATAATAAATGGAAGACAGATTCTTATTCTTATTCTTCCATAATAAATGGAAGACAAATAAATAATTATTTGCCAAAGTAATAAAAAGTAAGATTTAGTAAGAGATTCTAGGAATCAGAATCAGACATGATTTTTAAATATTTTATTGTAGTTTTTAAAAACATAATTATGCATTCAAATTAAGTAGAAAGAGAAAATATGGCTTTTTAAATCCAGATAAATATGACAATGAAACAATATCCACCACATTCAGACAAATAATCGTAATAAAATGTCCTTCATCAGCTCATTCAGTCCTATCTAATTGAGTCTTCACTTCTTGGATCTTTGGTTAGGAGTCTGTTTTCATAAAGCCCTCTGCTTTTGGACTAAAATGAGTTCTGAAAGTCTGTCTCAGTCCCCTGGTACAGTATGAAAGTTTTATAGCTGATGTGAGTTCAGAAGCCTGTATTTGAGAGTTTAAAGTACCAGAAGTTCAAAATACCTGGTACAGTAATTTCCCATAGGCTTTGAGACTGTCCTTGTTTGAAGATTATATCAAAGCCCTCAGGTAAACTCTAAATTGAAGTTTAGGTAAACTCTAAATTAAAATAAAATCTCATTTTAGATGACAGATTTAATGGCTGTGATTTATTTAATAATATAATCTAAAATATCAATATGGAAAAGATCACATTTATCTTTCAAGGTAGAGAATAATTTAGAAGAATTTTGATGAGTGTTTCTGCAGGTAAAGCATAGTATAGTCAGCAATAGCACTGATAAATCTCCAGGGAATTCCCATGGTGGCATAGAAATTCTGAAATATGTACATTAGATTTTCTACACACATTTAACATAGGAAGATTTTTTTTCTCCTAATTGGACAGATTTTCCCATATAACAATTTACAATAGTAGCATAGTAAAGAAATCTAATTCTATCTAGCATATCTCTGGGAATTTTCAAAGTTAGTTTTAGATATTAAAGTTATGCTGAGACTTTCATTTTATTCCTTTTCCATATTTAAAATTTGATATTGAGAAGACAAACTCAAAATATTTATCAGAAAAAAGAATTTGACACTTATTAAGAAAGGATCATCCATGACTAAAGATGCCTGTTTAATTACAGTGATAAGAAAGCATTTAACAATACACGTGGAAGGTAATGTAATTATAAAGAACCTTAGGTCTTTTATATGTAAGAAAATTTTTTTCTTTTTTCTTTAATATCAAGGCATAATTAATTCAACATAAAGCCTAAGACAAGTGTTTTGGTAAAACATGAAATCTCTGCTGAGGAAATCAGGTGAAGCAGGTAAAAAAAATAACATTTCACAAAGTAGTCAAAGGCATTAGTCAGTAAACCTAGAAAGTAATTCTAATAAGATAAAGTGAAATTTGACAGACTTGTATTTAATACCTTTCCTCACTTTACAGACTTAGGTATTATATTCCACTGCAAATAAAATTTGCTTCCCAAGCTTTCTCGTTCATTAGTCTTTTTCATAGTGTAAAACTGCTACTGCTAAGTCACCTCAGTTGTGTCCGACTCTGTGCGACCCCATAGATAGCAGCCCAGCAGGCTCTGCCGTCCCTGGGATTCTCCAGGCAAGAACACTGGAGTGGGTTGCCATTTCCTTCTCCAACACATGAAAGTGAAAGTGAAGTTGCTTAGTCATGTCCGACTCTTAGGAACCCCATGGACTGCAGCCTACCAGGCTCCTCCATCCATGGGATTTTCCAGGCAAGAGTACTGGAGTGGAGTGCCATTGCCTTCTCCGAGTGTAAAACTAACTGACATTTTATTTGAGGACAGTGGTTCTCGCTTGGGTCTGAGAGTTCAAAAGTATTCTCAAAACAGTATCAAGATGTTTTATGTTAACAGGCAATGTATTAATCATTGTTATCATGATTCAATAAATACAAATGTTCATTTTCCATCTTAATATCCAATTAGTTAAATATTGAAAACTATAATTCCCATAAACAAAAGCTCTTTGGGATCCTTAGAGAATTTTAAGAATTTTGGTCCAGAGACCAAAAAGATTGACAACTGCTGCTTTAGGCCAAAACACTTCTTTTTTTTTTTTTGTAATTTTTTTTTAATTTAGTTTATTTATGTATTTTTTAACTGTGCAATATTGTATTTGTTTTGCCATACATTGACATGAATCCACCATGGGTGTACATATGTTCCCCTTCCAGAACCCCCTCCCACCTCCTTCCCCATCCCACCCCTCAGGGTCATCCCGGTGCACCAGCCCCGAGCACCCTGTATCATAAACAAAAGCACTCACACATACACAGTTTGAGGTCCTGGTTTTTATTGCTCTTAGTATAACTTAAACTAATTAAATTAATTATGGGTATAGGTATTTAACCATAAAACCATCACATCAATAAGATAACAGAGTCTTCTATCAACCCCCAAAGTTTCCTGGTGGCCTTTTGTAATCCATCCTGCCCTCCATTCCCATTCCCAGATGGGAGATAGCTACTGATCTGCTTTCTGTCACTGTAGATTTGTTTGTATTTTCTAGAATTTTAACTGGAAAGGAATCATGCAATATGTATTTTTTCTATATTAAAGCATAATGTTTTTAAGATTTATTCATGTTATTCTGTATATCAATACTTCGTTCTTTTTGTAGCAGTATTATATTATCTGGATATACCACAATTTGTTTGGGCTTCCTAGGTGGCTCAAGTGGTACACAATCTGCCTGGCAATGCAGGAGATGCAGGGGATGTGGATTCCGTCCCTGGGTCAGGAAGATCCCCTGGAGGAGGAAATGGCAACCTACTCCAGTATTCTTGTCTGAAAAGTCCCATGGACAGAGAAGCCAGTTGGGCTACAGCCCATAGGGTTGAAAGAGTTGGACATGTAATTTGTTGACCTGCTTACCTATTGATGAGCCCCATGTGTTGTTTGTAGTTTTATAAGTCAAGTTGTTATAAATGTTAGTATACAAAAAAATTATTACCTTTAACTACAGTAAGTAACTGCTATTTCACAGTCAGGGCACAGATACGTGAAAATGCCTGGCAAATGACAGCATTTTAGCAGATGAGCAGAACCCATGAGCACAGGCATCATACCTTTCAGCTACACACATCCAGTTCTCACCTTCTAAATGTGTCAAATATGAGCACTTACATTATCCTGACTGAAAGCTCTAGTCTCTCTGTAATACATAGAAGTAATATATAAACTTAAAATTATGCTCAGTGAACAATGTTTCAGTATTCTGTCTTACTCAGAAAATATTTAGCTATTTTGATTATTTAGTTAAAAGAATAGACTCAGAAACTTCACTTGGTGTGTATCTGCCATTCACTAAAAATAAATCAATGAATAAGCTTCTCTATCTTTATTATGTTCAAGTGCCATGGAGAGTCAGAAAACCTGATGCAACTCCAAGACCAATGTCATTGATTACAGCTTTTTTCTGAGTTTAGGTGCTGAAGAAAAAACTCCTTGGGACAGAGGAAATGATGCCTGCGTTTTCCAATCTATAAAACAATTGTTGTGATTATTAGATGAGTTAGCTTGGTAAAATTGCTTAGCACTGTATTTGACCCATGAAAGTGAAAGTGAAAGTGTTAGTCGTGTTGGACTCTTTGTGACCCCAAAGACTGTAGCCTACCAGGCTCCTCTCTCCATGGATTCTCCAGGCAAGAATACTGGAGTGGATAGTGAGTCCCTTCTCCACGGGATCTTCCCAACTCAGGAATCAAACCCAGGTCTCCTGTATTGCAGTCACGTTCTTTACTGTGTGAGCCATCAGGGAAGCCCCCATCTGACCCATAGTAAATGCCCAGTAAAGCTTAATTTTCATCATCTTTAGCATCATCATTGTCAGAAACATCCTGATAATAGGTATTTAAGAAAAGGTTTTTAAAAAATTAAGTTCATACTTGGTTAGAAATGAATTAGTTACTGTATAATCACACCATTTTAAAGATGAAAGTGCAGAAATTCAGAAGAATTCATAAATTTCCCATAATCACAGAACTTCTTAGGACTTTGCTACCTCATATCAGTGTAGGATCATATCACAATTCTTAGAATGCCAAAGGCTACGATTTTAAACAAAACCTTCATCTTGGGATTAGTATGTGTGGCTCAGCTGGTTAAGAATCCGCCTGCAAAGCGGGAGACCTTGGTTCAGTCCCTGGGCTTGGAAGATCCTCTGGAGAAGGGAAATGTTACCCACTCCTGTATTCAGTTCTGGAGAATTCCATGGACAGAGGAGCCTGGAAGGCTACAGTCCATGGGGTCGCAAAGAGTCAGATGCAGCTGAGTGACTTTCACTTTCACTTTCATGTTATGACTGGTGAATGCTTTTCCTCTAGTTATAGTGCATGGCCAGGTTAGGTGAATGGGTTAAATTTAGAAAGGGGGTTTTTCAAGGAAAGCTTTTTTTTTTTTAATAAAAAGTACCTAATCATTGGAAAATATTTGTAAAATACAAGAGTATATACAGAGAAGAACATAAAGGTAATCTAATCTATAATCTTCCTTTCCATAACTACTCTAAACTGGCAAGTATTTCTTTTCTCTCGGTCTAGGTATGTCTTTATTATTATTAATTTTATAAAATTGCTATGAAATCCAAAGTTTACTTATTTAATAAAGAGAATAGTTGGGAGGAAAGTAGATACCTATACCTATCTTGTTAGCGCTTATATCCGGGCCTTTTCATTTGAGTGTCCAGTTTTTCAAGTGCAGTGAGAAGCTGACTTCACTTTAGCGGTCTTCAGGGCTTAAGGGCAAACAGTTTGTCTTTTGACTGTTAATTTATTGCTTCACTGTTGTAAACTCTGGAGCTGTAGAGGATGTTCATCTCTTTACATTGAAATGTGCTCCCACCACACACACATTGTATTTTCTTTCACATGGATTTTAGAATTACCTTGTCAAGATCCACAATGTTGGCCCATTAAGATTGTAATTTCTATCATATTGAGACTATAAATCTTGAGAATTATTATTTTTATATATTTATTTTTCTAAGATTTAGAAAAATCTAGATTTTATTTTCTATTAAAATATATTTGTTGGTGATTTTATAGAAGCTTGCTTTTTAAAAATATATTGACTCTAATCAAACTTTGTTAAAATTATTCCTAGAATAATTCATTAAATTTTGCCATTCTAGCTTTTTTTTTTTTTTGTTCCCTTGCTATTAACACCTAACTAGTTATTGCTGTTGTGGAGAAGTTTCTGAAAAAAATAAAACACAGCACATCATTTTCTCCAGTATTTCTGCTTCTTTACATTTTATGGTTTGTTTCTGTAATTAGAATTTCCAAAACAGTATTCAAAATGGTTTTTCTATAATAAATCAGATCAATTGTTTTTGGATTTAGACTTCCAACAGTCAGCATGGCATAGACTGTAGATTTTAGACAAAAAAATTAACCCTGGCATTTCATAGTGTTTCTTTTTTCAAGAACTAGTATTTTATTATATTTTACTTTGCATGCTTTCTTTTTATGTCTGATGTCGCATATACATGTATTTATTGACCAGTTTCTTCTTTTCAAAACTCTGTTGTTCCTGGAATATGCTCACTTTGATTGTGATGGTTGATGAGAAAGGAGGGACAGAAAGGAGGGTTGAGAGAGTTCTCCCTGATTGAGAACTCTAAGACTTAACACATTTTATTATTTTTAAAAGAGAAGCACATCTTCCTAAACTAATTGCACAAAGCATTATATAACGAGGAATTATGTTTTCTGGTGGCCAGATTCTCTGATTCTTGAGACATAGCTAGATGTGGAAGCCTAATTGCTATAACCACAAAACCCACAGAAATCAATTTTGGGCTGATGGTGAAGGCTTTGGTGTGTGAAGTCAGCACCAAGCATTTATCACTGAATTTTTCACAAAGTGGTTTGGAAGCCAAAAATGCTGGTAGTTGTGATTCAGGAACAATACATGTATAATTCGTTATGTGAAGAAGTAGTAGTCTAAAACATCTTTTAAACTTTTGCTTTTTCTCCGAGTGTTCATCTGCACATAATCTTGCAGAAAGTAGGCTATTAAAATGAAGCATTTAAAAATAAATGAACATAATTTGTATTAATCTTTCATTTGCCTTTTTAGCCATACCTACATTTATCTATTTGATCTAACACTCTTTAATGCATAATATTTCTCAGTCACTGCCAACAGTGGTAACAGATTATATAGTAGCTTAGACAAAAATACAATGAGGACATTCTCATTGTATTTGGCGCTGGTGGGTGTGTGTGGGAGTGTTCTAATCTTCATAAACAGAGTTCTGGACATGAGAGTCCTACTACTTTTATTCTCTTTTCCTCTACTTTGTTCTTCCCAAAGCAAGCACAGTCTTTCTGTTTTACACCTACAAGTATTTTTAAGGCATGCATTTATAAGAGCGTACTTCTGTGTTTTAGTAAGAGTAAAACATTAAATATTATAGCAGGAATTGTCTATACATCTTAAAGCAAATGCTATTCTTAACTTATATCTCTACAAGTCAGTTTTTAAAAGATAGACATACTTATATTTAAGTGATATTTTGTAATTTATGAAATATCTTTGTTAGATTTAGAGCTAAGAAACACTTTAAAGATCGTCTAGCCCAAATTTACCTGTGCTCCGAGAGCTGAAAGACTACCAAAACTGAGATGTCCTGCTAGGTATAGGCCTTTTAACCATCTCATTCACATTTACTCTGTCTTTTGCTGTGTTCTAATGCAGTCCCACTACAAACAAATAAGGTGATAGATTTGTGTGCATTGACAGAGTCTGGCACATTATGTCTGAAGGTTAGTAATTTCTAATGATGATCCCCATCATCTAAAATTATGCATGCTTGTCTCTTTTCAATGTTTGAGGAAGAGCTCTCTTTAACTTTGTTAATATTAAGATGTGCTACTTGCTTTTGGCAATTGGTATAGAGATTTTAGGAGTGGAGACACTAACACATTAAGTATATACATTGATTTGATGATGTATTTTATTTTCTTAAAAGTTTAAATGTGGGGGAAAAAAAACAATATATTGTGGTTTTTTGTGGTTTAAGGATTCCCTCTACCTAATCAGATCATGACATACATTATACTACTTTAAATCTTATTTAGATGCATATTTTGCTGTTAATCTCATTTTAAGAAATTATATTATATGACCTAACATGTGTAAAATGTTAGTTCAAAGAAGACATTCACAAAATAGAATTCCGGTTGTTCTCTTTTATTATTATCATTACTATTATAGTTATTACTTTTCACACTAAGTGCTAAGCTTTTAATAAGATTTCCTCCTTTTTCACCTGGAAAAAGTAACTAGAAAATAATGTAGGTTCTCCCTTTACAAGAAACTTAACTTCAAGATAGATTCTGCACTTTTTTCCAGAAAACTGAATGGCTTAAAATCTCAAAGAGCTATGTTTGGGATGCTCAGTTAAAGCACTGGAAATGCCGTGCTCTTCTAGAGACATGAGGAAATTAATTTCCTGCCAGAGCTCTGAATGCCCTGCTATAGAAATTGGTTTCTATTATTTGGTAAGTGTAATAAAATGTGCCACTGGGGGCAAAAGTAATCTTTGGTTAAGTTCAGTGTGCTAGTTCTTCAATTCAGATTTTTCTTCAGCCTCTCACCAGCTGTGAGACCTTAGAGAAGGAATATCTTTCTCTCTTCAGCTACTTTTTACAACATCCAGAGTGAAGGGGAACATGTTTGTTTCTGAGAATTGTTACAGAGGTAGAACTATGTTGATTGCTTTGGAGATGACTGCTAGCATTTCATAGAAGTTTTCAAGCTTTCTGAAATAAACTGTGTATTTGCATCTTTCAGACAGATACCATTTATATTAATTTTCCTCCTATTATTATCTAGTATGAAGTCATTTTGGTTTAAAGTTTATGGTATGTTTTTATTCATTATAAAGATAGTCAGGGTAAAAAGAAGAAACTTGACATATTGTGATTGTTCTTATCTTTCTGTCTAAAACACATGAATTTAGGTGCCTCACAATTATTTTCTGAGGTCTATGATTAAAATGGTCTACATTTCAGTCTTTTCACATCAGTAAGCATTTATTTATACAGTATTTTTCAAATTTCTTGTCACTCTCTTTTCCTCTTAAAATTAAAATACAAATTGCTAGTAACTGGAAATAAGGCACAGATATTCAGGAAATGTAACTTGGCAATAAATGCTGTTTTAAAGTATACTGCATGGTTTGTGGATAAATATTTCTTTAATGTGTGTAATTACTGGATCAGCAGAATAAATGTGGTCATGTCCTTGTAATTAATACATTGTCAAAAGTTCATTTAAGTATAATAATTTTACTGGGAAAATGCTGTCTATGTGTTTCCTGCAATAATTTGTTAAATTAAGTGCAATAAATATAAAATTACTCTTAGGAATATATTTATTTTTTTCAAGTGCTTTTTTACTAGGTGTCACATAATGCTTTTAGGAAGCCCCTCCATACCTCCCCTTTCACTAGCCCTTACCTCTTCAATTAAAAGCCCTCAAGCAAAGGTAAGGATAGATACTAAATATTACAATTAACTTTTCTATAAATTTTACTTTATCTTTAGAATTATTATATTATAGTGTATATTGCAGCTTGGGTTGAAAGCATTTAGCCAGAAATCATGCATGCAGACTGCCGGGTGGTCTTGGTCTTAATACAGAATACTGGTAAAGCATGCTGTCCCCTTCTGCACTCAACTGAATATTCCTCTGTGGAGGTTGGAGTCACAGCCGCACAGGATTCTAGAGCTGGAAGGGATCTCCGAGATCACCCTGTGCAAGCCCCTCATTGTATAATCCTGTCACCTTGCTCCAAGCCCTCCTTACAAGGATGCAGGCCTCTGCTAAGTGAAATGGCTGTGGGCACTCAAGGAAGACATGATAAATTAAAGGTGCTTTCTTTTTAATGTTACGGCCAAAGGGCTGCAGAGAGGTATGTTTTCCAATGCCTGACATTTTACTTGTGGTGGGCATGTAGCTGGAAGTTCTATAAATAAAAGGCAGTGAGGAAACCAAAGATACTGAGCAGGGTTGGGAAAAGAATGCCCTGTGTGGTAGACATGGCTGGAAGTCGTATGCAGCTAGCAAATACCTTGTTATTTTGCTCTACTCAAGTTATTGTTAGATGAGGGATGAAGGACAAGATAAAGGCTGGGGCAGGTGGGAAGGACAACGGACAGTTGCTAAGTCCAGCCTAGACTGATAACTGCTATTTTTAGATCCAGTGAACTGAGGTGGGTTGACCACTTGAAAATGCCTTCATGACCTCTTTGCACCCAGTTTTCTTTTTAAAAAATATTCAAAAACTTTGACTCCAGATCAACATTTCAAATATTATACATTTCAATCATTTTCCCCTTGAATTTCTATAGGTCTCGTAATCACTTAGGAGTCCAAAATCTAGCCTGCTTCAGAGAATATACCAACTTTACAATTAAATCAGATTTTTCTTATGTTGCTAACTTGCCCTATTAATAGACTACCCACCCTCTATATACTGCTGCTGCTAAGTCGCAGCAGTCGTCTCCGACTCTGTGCGACCCCATAGACGGTAGCCCACGAGGCTCCGCCGTCCCTGGGATTCTCTAGGCAAGAATACTGGAGTGGGTTGCCGTTTCCTTCTCCAATGCATGAAAGGGAAAAGTGAAAGTGAAGTCACTCAGTCGTGTCCGACTCCTAGTGACCCCATGGACTGTAGCCTACCAGGCTCTTCCATCCATGGGATTTTCCAGGCAAGAGTACTGGAGTGGGGTGCCATTGCCTTCTCCGATCTATATACTAAAGTACCACTAACTTAAATTTACTGTTTGCACTTGATGTTGACTGAAGAATGTTAAATAGGAAAGAGTTATTAGAATTGGGTGAGGTAAAACAAATTCTTAAAATTCATTATTAAGCATTGTGACACCTAAAAATATATTACCATATCCCACCTTGGAAATCATTGCACTGATTGTTTCTCTCTTACATTGATCTCTTCATGTAAAGCTCAGACTCTCCATTCATACCTGGTTCTTGTGTATATCTCCTTCTTCTTTCATCATCACACTCTTTCTGTCTTGGGCTGATTTTTTCTACGCTGATGTAGAATCATTCTATTCTCTCATTATATTGCCCTCTCACCAAGATCACACACTGATGGACTCATCACCTACACAGATATCTAACATTCCTAAACAAGAAGCCATGGCCTTTTATTATACTACTCCCTAATTATAAAAAAAAACAGCACAATGTATTCTTATACCAATTTCTTTTCCTTTTTGATAATTTAAGTCTTATTTAAGCAACCATAGAAAGCATATGGGGCTTCCATGGTGGCTCAGATGGTAAAGAATCTGCCTGAAATACAGAAGACCCAGGTTCAGTCCCTAGGTCAGGAAGATCCCCTGGAAAAGGTAAGGGATACCCACTTCAGTATTCTTGCCAGGAGAATCCCATGGAGAAAGGAGCCTGGAGGGCTACAGTCCGTGGGGTCAAAAAGAGTTAGACATGACTGAGCGACTAACCCTTTCACTAACTTTTTCAGAAAGTATGTAAGGTAGGGGAAGAAGGGGAGCCCTCACAATGCATTGCATGAACATAAAATCTAGTTGTGAAAATATGTAGCAGATAGAATAGACAGAGAGAGAAAGAGAGAGGGAGAGAGATAATGCTGATAACTAGCTGGGAAACAGAAAATAACCAAGCCATTGGTTATAATCAATTAAGCACAAGGTACTGTACAATGATATTAATATATGAATGCTCAGAGAGTAAAGAATTCAGAATTCAGAGGCTGAGTTGGTAGAATTTTCTGGGTAGTTTCAGTGCATAGTCATGGAACATGGACATGGGTAAGAACAATTGTTTTTAGATCCAATGAACTGAGGCAGGTTGACTTTGAAATTAATTAACCTAAGCTTTTGGGCTCTTCACTTGCATGGAACCCTGGTACTGGTAGGGGCTCTGACAACATGCTTATATGGTCTTATATTTGCATTTATGATCAAAAGTTACAAAAATAGGTTAGTTGATTTAACCACACTTTATAAAACTCCTGACTATTTTCCTTCCAATTTCCCCTGCATGTCCCTCCCCCTTTATCAGGTGATATTACAGCAATCATATCCTGTTTGGGGATCTTACTCAGGGGAAGTTTAGTTGGTGATACATTAATTTCAGTTTAACAGGTTAGGTTTGTGTGTTTCACAGCCACTTTTTCAGAATTGCCAGATAAAATTCTGTACACTAGGTAAATTTTAATTTCAGATAATGAATAGATAATTCAGCTGTAAATATGTCCAAAAAATTATCTATTCATATGAATTACAAGCTTCACTGGCCAACCCCTATTTTCCTTTGCTAAATCTTGCTATAGCACACTTGTGTGTTTGGTTTCTGCTATCCTGGTGGGGAATGGCCACCAGGTGTGCTTCTCATCCACTGTGCCTACTCTCCACTCATCAAGTCCCAAAGGTGTGTGTTCAGAGGTCATATAACAAAATGGCCATGATCAGTGCTGCCCTGGCAATGGAAGAATACCTGTCTGTGGTGGAAGAGAAACAAGGTTCAGAATCTCCTACATCAGAAGCTATCTTGTGAAAATTTTTTCTCAAATTTACAGCTCATAAATTAAAAAAAAAAAAGAATCTCACAGAAGTTTCCCCAAATTTGACAACAGTGCTAATAGTTCACATGCTTTTATCAACAATGACCTGTGATCCTGAAAATAACTTTTCTAAACTACCAATATAGAAAAAAAAATCAGATATACTATAAGGGAGATTTTATCTTTTCATTGTATAATAAATGAGAATCATTAAGATATTATAGTTCTATGAAGAGCCAAAGAATACACAAACAAAAATTGTAGCAGAAAAAGATTTTAGAGATGGACCAAGTAGTCAATTGATATAATTATTATTTTTCAAGTATTTGTGATGATTACTTAACTGCTTTAAAAATGATATTTTGGTGTGTTTTCTCATTCTAAGTAAATATATGTGCATTCTTAATTTTGCTTCCTTCTTAAAGAAGATTCTCAAAATTGTAAAAGCTTTAGACTTGGTGTAATGGCTTGAGCATCATCCAAAGATTCATAGAGTTATTTTCATACTGTGTTTGTGTGTTTTGTAAATCTTGATTCTTTTCAGTTAAAAAAAAAAAAAAAACTATGATTTTGAGTACAGTGGGCTTCCCTGGTAGCTTAGCTGGTAAAAAATCCTCCTGCAATGCAGGAGACTCCAGTTAGATTCCTGGGTTGGGAAGATCCCCTGGAGAAGGGATGGACTACCCACTCCAGTTTTCATGGGCTTACCTGGTGGCTCAGAAGGTAAAGAATTTTCCTGGAATGCAGGTGACATGGGTTCAATACCTGAGTTGGGAAGATCCATTGGAGGAGAGCATGGAAACCTACTCTAGTATTCTTGCCTGTAGAATCCCCATGGACAGAGGAGCCTGGCAGGCTACAATTTGTGGGGTCGCAAAGAGTCGGACATGACTGAATGATTAAGTACATCACCTACTGTGGCTCAATAGTTGGGAATTAACTGTGGTGTCAGATTGCCTGTGTCCAATTCAAACTTCTTCCTATTTTTACTTTTATGAACTTAGACAAATTGCTTGGCTCACCTGTGCCTCAGTAGAATATATAAGATTACTGCTAGCACTAACTGAGATAATACTTGTGATAAAAAAAAACCTGGAAAAATAACTGACACATGAAGTCTTAATAAATTGTGAACAATATTAGTACTATTATTATCAGTGTTATAATTAGACCAAAAATTCACCCCATGTAATTTATTAGAAAGCAGTAGGTACAAATGCGAGTATATTAGGCTCACAGTCTCACAGTCTCATGTCAGTTATTTCATGAGAGTGTCTGCATAAAGATACATAGGTTTTAACAATGAAACTCAAAGAAAGATGGGTGACCACAAGTGTCCCTTACTGTGCAGCCCCAAATGAGAACCATCCACAGACTCATAGGGTTATCTTCATATTGTATTTGGTTTGTCTTCTAGATTTGGGGTTCTCTTCACTTATAGAAAAAAAAGCATCTGTGATTTTTGAATCAGCTATCACCTACTTCTTCTCACAAGGCCGAAATTCTGTATAGATTTTCTTCTCAGTGTAAAGGAAGAAAACATATCATAGCATATGAGTCTCTCCTTTAGACTGTCAAAGTGATTCAGAATAAAATCATACCACTTAGAGTCACATTTGCCCAAGTCCCACTCATACTACATAATAATCAATGTGCTTTTCACCAGGAGAAAGCAGAAACTGTCCATCAGTCTGGATGCTCTTGGGGCAGTTATGTCTGCCTCAGTGGGAACCTCAAATACTTGCTGACCCTGAACAACTGCTCATGAAGTTCTCTGACATCCATTAATTCAGTGTAATAATTTCATGGTGACATTCAAAATAGATTCAAGTGCATGTTTGAAGCAAAGGAAAAGTAGTCATTTTACATGTACAGAAATAATCGTACATTAATATAAACAATTGATAAACAAAATATAAACAATTTATTAAAAAAAATTGGGGGGGGTCCTCCAAAATCACTGCAGATGGTGATTGCAGCCATGAAATTAAAAGACACTTACTCCTTGGAAGGAAAGTTATGACCAACCTAGACAGCATATTAAAAAGCAGAGACATTACTTTGTCAACAAAGGTCCATCTAGTCAAGGCTATGGTTTTTCCAGTGGTCATGTATGGATGTAAGAGTTGGACTCTAAAGAAAGCTGAGCACAGAAGAATTGATGCTTTTGAACTGTGATGTTGGAGAAGACTCTTGAGAGTCCCTTGGATTGCAAGGAGATCCAACCAGTCCATCCTATAGGAGATCAGTCCTGTGTGTTCATTGGAAGGACTGATGTTGAAGCTGAACCTCCAATACTTTGGCCACCTGATGCAAAGAGCTGACTCATTTGAAAAGACCTTAATGCTGGGTAGGATTGAGGGCAGGAGGAGAAGGGGACGACAGAGGGTGAGATGGTTGGATGGCATCACTGACTTAATGGATATGAGTTTGGGTAAACTCTGGGAGTTGGTAATGGACAGGGAGGCCTGGCGTGCTGCAGTCCATGGGGTCACAAAGAGTTGGACACGACTGAGTGACTGAACTGAACTGAACTGATAAACAAGATAGGTTTGTGTGAGATGACACAAACTGAATGTTAAGAACTGAATGGTTTTATCTCCCTAAAATGTGTATGTTGAAGCCCTAGCCCCCAACAAGATAGAGATGGCACTAGATGAAATCATAAGAGAGGGGCCTCCCTCAATGGAATTAGTGTCCTCGGAATTGGACAGAGAAAGACCAGAGCTAACTTGCACTCTCTCTCTCTCTGCCATGTGAATAAACTGAAAATTTATCCATCTGTAAGCCAGGAATAGGGCTCTTGCCAGGGAACCAAATTATCCATTACCTTGATCTCAAACTTTCCAGCCTCTAGTACTGTAAGAAATAGTGATCTGGCAAAACGTTTGCTTGGGGTTTTCCATAATGTCTTATGGGAAACCCCGAACAGAGTTTTTGGCCAACTCAATAAATTATGTTATTTAAAACATCCAATTTTGTTATGGTAGCCTGGGCTGACTATGATCAGTATGTACTGAAGTATATCCTGTATTACTCTATGAAACCTTGCTGTTGTTCATTCACTAAGTCATGTCAGTCTCTGTGACCCCATGGATTGCAGCATGCCAGGCTTCCCTGTCCTTCACTATCTCCTGGAGTTTGCTCAAGCTCCTGTCCATTGTATCAATGATGCCATCCAACCATCTCATCCTCTATCACTTCCTTCTCTTCCTGCCCTCAATCTTTCCCAGTATAAGGGTCTTTTCCAATAAATTGGCTGTTTGCATCAGGTGGCCAAAGTATTAGAGCTCCAGCTTCATCATCAGTCCTTCCAATGAATGTTCAAGACTGATTTCTTTAGGGTTGACTGATTTGATCTCCTCACTGTCCAAGGGACTCTCAAGAGTCTTCTCCAGCCTCCAACCTCACAGTTTGAAAGCGTTAATTCTTTGGCGCTCAGCCTTCTTTATGGCCCAACTCTCACATCTTTTCATGATTGTTGTAAAAACCATGGCTTTGACTGTATGGACATTTGTTGGCAAAGTGATGTCTCTGCTTTTTAATATGCTGTCTAGGTTGGTCATAGCTTTTCTTCCAAGGAGCAAGCATCTTTTAACTTTGTGGCTGTAATCACTGTCTACAGTGATTTTGGAGCCCAAGAAAATAAAGTTTTTCACTGTTTCCACTTTTTTTCCCATCTATTTGCCATGAAGTGATGGGACCAGATGCCATGATCTTAGTTTTTTGAATGCTGAGTTTTAAACCAGCCTTTTTACTCTTCTCTTTCACCCTCATCAAGAGGCTCTTTAGTTACTCTTCACTTTCTGCCATTAGAGTGGTATCATCTGCACATCTGAGGATCTTGACATTTCTCCCTGCAATCTTGATTTCAGCTTGAGCTTCACCCAGCCTGGCATTTTGTTCAATGTACTCTGCATGTAAGTTAAATGAGCAGCCTCAACCTATTCCTTTCCCAATTTTGAACCAGTCTGTTGTTCCACGTTCAGTTCTAACAGTTGCTTCTTGACCTGTATACAGGTTTCTCAGGAGACAGGTAAGGTGGTCTGGTATCCCCATCTCCAAGAATTTTCCACAGTTTGTTGTGATCTACACAGTCAAAGGCTTTAGCTTAGTCAATGAAGCAGAAGTAGATGTTTTTCTGGAATTTCCTTGCTTTTTCTATGATCCAACATATGTTGGCAATTTAATCTCTGGTTCCCCTGCCTTTTGTAAATCCAGCTTGTACAAATGGAAGTTCTTGGTTCACATACTGTTGTAACCTAGTGAGAACTTTTTTATAATACTTCATGTGACAGGATGTCATTCTTTGTCAAGGTGACTTATGCTAGATGTCCCTGCAGTGTGCTCCCTCCATCATGGTGCTCCCACTATGCTCTTTTCCACTGTGAAACATTTATACGAGTCAACTGAAATGACAGATTCTGTCTCCCCCCTGGTTTCTGAAGTCTGTTAGGTCCCCATTTTTCTGAATCCCTAGTATCTACTATGATGTCTGGCACAAAGTTATGCTTTCGATAATGTTGTTTATGTGAAAGAATGGGATGGGGGTACATATATTTTACTTGCTTAACATTTCACTTGACTACTGTCATATCTTCTGTCTGCCAATACATGGAAGTGAAAAAGTGAAAGTGAAGTTGCTTAGCCGTGTTCGACTCTTTGTGACCCCGTGGATTGTAACCTATCAGGCTCCTCCAACCATGGGAGTTCTCAGGCAAGAATGCTGGAGCAGGTTGCCATTTCCTTCTCCAGGGAATCTTCCCAACCCAGGGATTGAACTCAGGTCTCCTGCATTTCAGGCAGAGGCTTTACCATCTGAGCCACCAGCCAATAGTTACATTATAACTTTAGAAGTAATTCACTTTGGACCTTACTACTGTTATTTAAAATTCTTGATCTTATCTTTTTATTTATTTATTTGGCTGTGCTTGGTCTTCATTGCTGCATAGGCTTTTTTTCCAGTTGTGAAGAGTGTAGGCTACTCTCTTGTTGCGGTGCACAGGCTTTCCATCGTGATGACTTCTCTTGTTGCAGAGCATGGACTCTAGCATACACAGGCTTCAGTAGTTGCTGCACATGGGCTCAGTAGTTGTAGCTTCTGGACTCTAGAGCACAGACTCAATATTTATGGCAGATGGGCTCAATTGCTCCATAGCATGTGGGATCTACCCAGATCAGGGATTGAACCCTTATCTCTTGCATTGGCAGGTGAATTCTTCACAACTGAGCCAAGGGAAGCCCCTTGATCCCACTTTGAAAAAGAACCTCATGCTATGGATTTTGTAGAATGTGTATCTAATATGTATGTATATCAAATAAAGACACAATACATAAGAGGTACAACTAAGCATTAAGCTTGGAAAAACACTAGACAATCTTGATCTTCACATCGCAGAATATGATTCTAAATTCCCAGTCAAGTTGTAGAGAGTAGAAAGTTATCATGAAAACATATAGCATCCTGAAGCCTGTATTCTTACAAGTGTTTACTGCCCTGGACCACTGTGATTATAGAACACATATTGAAGAAGCACCGAGTTCTTTACTGAATTCCAAACATCATCAGTTCAGGGACAAATGCTTAGCTAAGGCTCACATCTATCATTCTGGTTGGTACATATGGTAATTTTCTCTAAATTGGCTGGTTTTCTCAGGCTACTGTATCATCCTGAGATATTAAGTTTTTAAATTGGCTCTTCCCACCTCTTTTAAAGTTAGATGGCTGATTGCTGTCACATAATTTAATGATCTAGTCCAATCTATACAATGACTGTGTAACATGGGCAAGATAATTGTAGATGAATTGCATGCCATTAATCAGTTGGCTTTTTGTTCTTACATGTTCCATTGCTTATCATTCAAGGAAGAAAATTGTCTTTTGACAGGGGTCCCATTGCAGCCTTTTTACTATCCAATAACATCAAGGCTGAGATTTCAAAAGATAAATGAGAATGATATAAGTGTTAGGGGGTGAGACTTAGTTAAAAGGCCTGTTTATCTAGGAATAGTTTATACAGAAATTAAAAATTTGCCTGTATTGCTAGAGAATAAGCTGTAGAAGTTTGTTACATGAAAAAATAAGAAGTCTAAATATAAAATAGATTTTTTCATTAGAGATTCCTCAGTTTATGTGAGAGATTACACTTCTATATGAAAAGGATAACACCAAAACTCTAACTCTTGTTAAGCTCCCTTACTCTTTCACCCCCTAATAAACAGTGGCTATTTTGGCAGTAGGAGAAGGAAATGGCATCCCATTCCGGTACTCTTGCCTGGAAAATCCCATGGACTGAGGAGCCTGGTAGGCTACAGTCCATGGGGTCTCGAAGAGTCCAACACAACTGAGCGACTTCACTTTCACTTTTCACTTTCCTGCATTGGAGAAGGAAATGGCAACCCACTCCAATGTTCTTGCCTGGAGAATCCCAGGGACGGAGGAGCCTGGTAGGCTGCCCTCTATGGGTTCGCACAGAGTGGGATGTGACTGAAGTGACTTAGCAGCAGCATTTTGGCAGTGGAACTTTATCTTAAGTGATGGCCTAGGCATTCTATTCAGTTATACTTTACTCTCTCAGAAGTGGGAAGCCTGCCCTTTTAATCATGTGTTCCCACAGCCTAGCTCAATTTATTAGATGCTCAGTTAATATTTCTTCAACTAGACCAGTCCGTTTTTGCTCTAGTAAAGCTAACTCGGCAAATAAAGAGTGATTACTAGGGAGATAAATCAATATGAGCCTTCTGGATAGGGAGTCAACACAGTAAGTAAAATAGTGACATTTCCGACTGTATTAGATGATGTAATTAATAGCTTGAATGAAAAGTCAGAAGCCCCCTTTTGTACTCAACATGTGTCACAGAGTTTTTATTTCATGTTGTTTTGTTTAATACTAAGGATGACAACTAACTCAAATGAGATTGTAGAATAATCTCTTGTTAAACATATCCATATAGTCACATTTATATACACATATGCATATATAAGCAAGTATATGTGTTTTCTTTGTTTTTTTTTTCCCCTGTTAACTGTAGGCTTTATGAGTTAAATTTCTGATTGAACCACTTGTCGTAAATTACTCCTCTAATGCATCTCAGTGCAGGGATGAGGGAAGGAGATGGACTTTGCTTGTCTTGTAGACAGATTTTCTCGATGTTATACCAGATGTTCTTAAATGTACTCTTTGTTACTCTTTTTTGACTGTTTCCACTTGTATCCTCTGGGGTAAAGCTGTTTCTGTGGGAATGACTGTCAATCAAGAATGTATGTTTCTTGATAATAACTTGAAGGCAAAGTCAACTGTTGTAAAGAGACTGATAGAGTCTAATAGTCATGGAAGCAAAGTTAAAAATCTAGGGGGAAGTATGAAGTTACTTTAGCATTAACATAAAACATTATTTACCTCCATTAAGCAGAAAATATTTGAGCAAGTAATGTCTTACAACTGGCACTTGTTTTATTAAAATGAAATAGTTTTTTAGGAAAAGCAATGACCAAAATATGTATATATTGGTATATATATTCATATATACCAGTACGTATATAATAGTCCTAGTATTTTCTAGCTGCATCTTCACCTCAGAAATCTTTGCATATTCATAACTCCTATTTCTTTATCTTAAAACCTTCATTTTAGTCTAAGCTATAAGATGGCGCCCCTTGATGAAAAGCAGATGGTTTTTTGTTGTTTCTTTTTCTTTTTAAGAGCATTTGGATTTTTTCAGTACAATGCAGAATGCTAACTCTTTTTAATAAGCAAGAACATAGCCATGGCACTTAAGTGAAAACAGGGCAGAGGGGCTGGCAGTCATATAAGGAGAGCTTCATCAAACACCAGGACATGCGAATGTGCAAGAATGAATGATCAGAAGTGGGTTTTAAATCAATTTTATCTTCACCATTTTAACATTGAGAAGAGTTGTTAGTTGTAAACCAATTGTTATGCAACTTAATGAACTAATTAGGAAAATCAGTTGCAATAACAGTATTGGTACAAACTGATCTGAATATAAAAAGTAGAATTAGAATTCTAATACAAAACTTTTCCAACTAGCAAGACTCCATAATACTGTTGATAGGATCTGCTCTTTGTAAAATTAATCATAGATAGTTCTTCGTTTACTGCATTTGATTTTTACAGTCCATTCCTCTGTTATAGTGATGTATCACGCTTATACTTATGATTTTTCTGTTTGTATATATGTCTTGCAGTCTGCCAATATGGTCTAGTTCATTTCTTAACAATGTTGTGTAAGCTGGCTTTATTATTATTTTTACTGTTCCTTTGCTTCATTTAGTGAATGAATGACTGTCATTCAGAGGTATAAAATATCAAGACCTCTGACCAAAGACCACACTTGGGCTGGCAAGAATGCCACATCTGCCTGGTTAAATCCTAAACAGAGCTGGAGAATACTGGAACAGATTCACAAATAACAGAGAAAAGTCATGTGAATATTGCTTAGGCCATTTTTCACATGAAATTTTCCAAAGATGGAATCATAAACTCTAGAAGACATATGCCAGTTGTCACCCCTATCTTTTGTTCCCTAGGTTGTGCATTTTAATATGAATGAAATATTTTCCTCAGAGGTAACTGGGTAATTCTTTTGATAGTTACATAATTTTATATCTCAGTGATGAAATATTTATGTATGCAATTCAAGTTATCTGTTATAAAGGGAAACTATTTAACCATAGTGAACTAATGGTACGTGGGGAAAATGGGTGTCAAAAGGAAATTTATTATGTCTTCCAAATACTGCTTTCTGTGGTAAAATACAATTGTGTGATTGTGAAGTAGCGTTGTTTATTTTTCCAGTCAAAAAGTCACTGTCAAAAGTATGTTTGGGGAGGGAAAAAATGGCCTTAAAACAAATGTATCACACAGAATATCTAGGTTGTTTAAAAAAAAAAAAACCTAGGGCAGCATGTTAAAAATGAACATTTCCAATACAATTTGTCACCCATGCATAAATCTTGCTGACATTTTCAGTCACTTTAATAGCTTGCCCATTTTATAAATCAGTATGAACTTGCACAGTTGCAAAAAGTGTGTATTTTGAACATCTCATTTGCATACTTTACCAAAAGCCAATGAGGCAGTGGGAGCAGCACTGGTGATCACAATACGTGTTTGGGAGAGGCAGAGGAATCAGTAATGGCTTTGCCTTTAGGGATTGCTGTACTCCATAGGGGACGAAAATGAGAAATATTTTTCAAACAGCAGGGGTAAAGGTTTTAAAACTAGAAACACATGGAGTGATAAAGATGTTAGTGCCACAGGGCGCATAGCAGGAAAAATTTACAATGTAAAAACTGTAATTTCAGCATTAGGAAGTAATAATCGTGTTTCATCATTGTTATTAAAGCATGACCCTTAAAGTCACATAAATTAGATATAAGTTTCAAGAGAAGTTTATTAATCTTTAGCAGGAAAATATTAGGAAAGTCTATTATCAGATAAGATTTTCAGGGGGAGACACGTTCTTTTGATTGTGTATGTGTGTGTGCATGTGCGTGTGCACGTGTGTGACTTCTCAAGGAAGTCTGTGTAATTTCAAAGGGTAAATAAAACTTTGCTCCCTATTAGTGGGTATAAATAATGACTTCTGACAGTTAGCTTTTATTCTTTTAAATTAGCAATTTGAGTTAACATGATACACAAAGAAGGGGCATTAACCCATCTGTAATAGTTCTACTTGTCCAGAATAAAATAGTACATGGGAACTAAAGCTTTTAATACAGAATGTTGTTTAGATGACACTGATGGTGAACTCATGTTGCTAGCATAATTATTAAATTGGTAAAAGATCTTCTTAGAATATTGAAAACATTTGTAACTAAATAATGAGGTTTTATTACTAGATCTGTGACAAAATTAGTGAAAAATTATACTCTAGAGAAAAGCAAGAGACAATAATTATCAATGGGCATTAGAGAACTATTTATGTAAGGAAGGTAAATTATTGATGGTAGATATATTAATTTGGAATGGAGTATCTAGATTATGGATGAAATATTATTTTTACCAGTTAAGACTTACCTCAAAAGTCAGGTTTTAGAAGTTGTGAATGAAACCTCTTTGTTTGCATAATTATTTAAGTAGAACTCAAATCTTGCCAAGTTAAGGGGAAAAAAACTTTCTCCTTGTTCATTTTTTTTCTAATAATCTCTTTTAACATTTATGGAATACGATGATGAGTTGTAAAACACAAATTTTATAAAGCATAGTTGTAGGACAGCAACACTCCTCAAATGTTGTAAACTGAGACAAAACAAACTTGTATTAGTGTAATATCAGAAACACATTTTTGCATACAAGTAAAAATTGTTATAGAATATATTGGAAAATATAAACAAGCATAAAATATAACTTTTCTACAAACACAGCCACTTTTTAACATTCTCATATGTACTATTCCAAAATTCTTTTAAGAATATATATTTAGCCATATAATTTTATTTTGTATACATTATTGTAGAAATATACTTTTTAAATGTATAAGACTGTTATTATTTTGGCACAAACAATGAATGTGTTATCACTTAGCAAAGTGTGCCTAAGTAGAAAGCATATAGACTTTGATAGAATGATAGTTGAAGATCATTAAAATGAGATTAATTAAGTGCAAAGGACTTCCAATAAGATATTAAGCTTGTGTACTATGCCCCATCTGAAAAATATCTGCTACTGATTTATTTAATAGCACCTTCTCATTCACAGATATTGCTTATATTGTTCTGTTATGAGTATTTTAGGTGTTTTGTGATATTTTTAAATGCTTTCAGATAGATAAAGTGATATTTATCCTCTTTCAAGAGAAGTAGCCATCCATAACAGTAAGTTGACTGATAGTCTGTATTCCATTGCAGAATCGTGAAGTAAATAATTTTCATTGCATTTGTTAATTTGCTGCAGGAAAATCAAAAAGGGTCAGTGATAGGAATTTCATGAGAAACAAGATGAAGAAACTACAAGGACCACGAAAATAATTGTTCCTGAGTTGGACTGAGTTGCAAACTATTTGCAGAGGAATAGGACTTGGTATAGTCTGTGTTATACTTAACACAGAGTGAGATAGGAAAAATAAGGAGGGAAAAAGTCAGTGAATCGAACTGACGACGATGCTAAGTCACTGGGAAAAATAAACCACAATTAAACCAGCATATGAAGAGCCCTGGCAGGCTGTAAATGACAAGGGTACAGTAAATTCAGACTTTGGTTCATCTTTAAAACAGGTAGAATTTGAAAATGAATAGAAATAATGAAGAATGCTTTCTGTGCTTCAAGAATGAGATTGCTTGCCTTTGAGAAATCTTCTTTTATGTTTTTCTGTCATCAACTGTCTCTGTTCTATTTAATATGTATCATAGTAATGTTATGTCAATGAGATGTTTATTCAGCAAAAGAGTGATATCTTAAATTTGGGTTATTTCCATGAGGAGATTCATATTGCAAAATTTACATGTCAATATGAAAAAAAGAAAGTGAAAGTGAAAGTCTCTCAGTTTTGTCCAAATCTTTGTGACCCCATGGACTATACAGTCCATGGAATTCTCTGGTCAAGAGAGTGGGTAGCCTTTTCCTTCTCCAGGGGTTTTTCCTAACCCAGGGATCACACCCAGGTCTCCTTCATTGCAGGCGGATTCTTTACCAGGAGAGCCATAAGGGAAGCCCAAGAACACTAAAGTGGGTAGCTTATCCCTTCTCCGGCAGATCTTCCCAACCCCGGGATAGAACTGGAGTCTCCTGCATTGCAGGCAGATTCTTTACCAACTGAGCTATCGGAGAAGCCCCTCATATCAATATACTCACCCTATAAAGTGAGAGCTGTTCTAATATGTTAGTCAGCATTTGCTAGGTTATATTGCATTAAGAAATCACTATCAATTTTATACAAACATTTATTTCTTACCATATTAAGTAAGTAAGTGTTAGTTGCTCAGTTGTGCCCGACTCTTTGTGACCCCATGGACTGCAGCCCACCAGGCTCCTCTGTCCATGAGATTTTCCAGGCAAGGATACTGGAGTGGGTTGCCATTTCCTTCTCCAGGGGATCTTCCCAACCCAGGGATCGAACCCAGGTCTCCTGCACTGTAGGCAGTTTCTTTACTGACTGAGCTACATGGGAAGCCCAGTAATACTAAAGTGGCTCTTACCATATTACATGTCTGCAATTGTGCATTTCTGTGTCTCTGACTTACATTCATTTTTGGTTACAGATTGGTAAGTCACTATGAAACAATAATATGACTCTTAAATCCTTCTGTCTAATCACCTCATATTTTATTAATCAGAGAAAGTCACAGAGTAAACCAATATCCATGCCAATCCATGTGGCAAACCACAAGAATATTCTACAAAGAGCTAGAATGGGTTGCAATGTATAACCCTTTTATGGGGAATACAGGATAATCTTGCACAATAAAAAAAATTTGTTATATTTGTAAATACAATAATATAAGTTAAGCTTTGAAATGAGTGTCTAATTGCAAAGTTTTTTTCTTCAATTAGATTTTACAAAGACAGTTTTTAATTTTTCCACACTGGCATTTTAGATTTTATTTGGTCTTATTTGATTATTTTTGTTTTTGTTGGCTCTGCTTTTAGTGTCATATCCAAAAAAATCATTGCCAATATAGTTTTATTCTAACCATGATATTGGGTGGAATGTGGAGGATAAAGGAGAGTTGAGGAGATTGAAAGCAGTGTTGATAATTTTATTGACAAAGTGATTGGATAAGAGAAATCAAAAGAAATCACCAAAGAGGTGGGAAGCCCCTTTTTGCTCACTTTACTGTAAAAAGCGGAGTTGGTAGTATTAATAGCTGTAATGCCACCTGTTAGTTGTTCAGGATAATCTGTGCTCCTTTTCTTCCATGGTTTGCCCCAGGGATGGAACTGCTCAGCCACACAACTGAATTTTCAGCCTCCTCTTTAGTTAAACAGGCCACATGATGATGTGACTCTCTAGGATGAAATACTTGTAGGTGTAATGCCTGCCACTTTCATATCTGTTTTCATAAAAATTCCTTTGTGTTCTGATTCTTGCTTTCCCATCTCCCTTCCATGGAAGACGGAAGAGCCACTGTAGGCTGTGTCTGTGAATGTGGCAGAGCCACATTCACTGAGCTCTATCAGGAATGCCTGCCCTGTGCTGTTACAGGAAAGAGAAAGAAAATGTTACTGTGTTTGAGCCACTATTATGGGATCTATTTATTATATGAGTTTACTTTTCCACTCATTTGAAACGACCCTGATGCCGGGAAAGATTGAGGGCAGGAGGAGAAGGGGACGACGGAGGATGAGATGGTTGGATGGCATCACCGACTCAATGGACATGAGTTTGGGTAACCTCTGGGAGTTGATGATGGACAGGGAGGCCTGGCGTGCTGAGGTTCATGGGTTCGCAAAGAGTTGAACATGACTGTGCAACTGAACTGAACTGAATATACTCTTCTAATAAACTTTCTTCTTAGTGATATTTTCTGTGAACTTGCCTTTTGTTTCTTCTCTGCTCAAAAATCTTCAAATGGCTTCCTATTGCCTAGAGAATAACATTAAAATTTTTTGGTGCACCTTTGAAAGTCCTTACTAAATGTTCTACATTTCTGCCACTTTACTATTACACATTCTATAAATAAAAAATGCTTGTTGAGTTTCTCTAATGCTACACATTTTTTGGCTTCTATGACTTTGATTATTCTATTCTCCTTTCCAGTAAAGCATCTCACTTTTATGAAAAACTATTGATTCTTTAACTCTGCCATCTCCTGCATATGTTGTTCTTTCAAAACAAATGTTAAAAATTATTTGCTGCCACGATGAAAAAAAATTCATACATTTATTAACACATGCCCTATATCATAGAGATTGCTTTAATTTTTCTGCATAAGGTCATCTACTCCTAAAAAACAGAGACTGTTTCCTCTTCAACTGTATATTCTTAACACTGTATCTGGTTTTAAAGTGTTTGTTTCTTTTAATGTGAAAGACTATCAAGAAAGTCAACCTGGGAATTAATAAAAATTGATTGGTGGATTCTATACAATTCATTGGTGATACTTTGTCCCAGAGATTCATTTAAAGTTCTAAGGGGTATAATCAGAAAAAATTGACTCATATTGCTTATAAACAATGAAAATGATCAATTATAATATGATGAATTCGAATATTTTCTTAAATTTTGAAAGACTAGGTGCTGCTAAAAAGAGATGTTGCTTTTATACAATTAAATGTCTTCTGTTTTTAAGAACTTTATCCAACTTTCAAGCAATGGATACCATGTTTTCAGACAAAAGGGAACATATCAATACTGAAGGTGGCGGTCTCCATCAGTGAAAGGCAAAATTTATCTATTAAATATTGGTCTCTCTATTGACAATAAAATTTCAATTTTTGCAGCTCAAGTCAGTTATCTCAGTGATTTCTTCAGTTCATCTGTGGTCATGAAATATTTTCACGTAGAATTTATCTAAAATTTTTGTCTATGATTCAAGTCATCTTATGATTAGTTAAGGATATCACTTCTTTTAAAAAATACCTTAAGTAATTATTTTATAATTTCTTTGGGTTTTTAATGTCTCACTTTGACTTTTAAGGTTTTTTAGGACATAATTTTTCCATGTAATGACTTATAAAATAGATAATGAAATATATTAGAAAAAGGGATCATCTTGCTGACTTTTCTGTAATACATTTGCAGTTACAAAATGACAAAAAAAGAATGAGCTGTAAGTCTTGTGAAAAATCTGGATTACTTTTAACAGAAGAAGTTTTTATTATACGTAAATTTTACTAAAAACTGAAGTTCCAATACTCAACTCTCAGTTTTCTTTATTTTTCAATTTACTTACTTATTTTTTTCAAGTGTAGTTGATTTATAATGTTTTGGTTTTACATGTACAGCAAAGTGATATGTATATACATATATATATATATACACACACATATATTCTTTTTCAGATTCTTTCCTCTATCGATTATTGCAAAATATCAAGTATAGTTATCTGTGCTATACAGTAAGTCCTGTTGGTTATCTAATTTATATATGTTAATCCCAAACTCCTAATTTATTTCTCCAACCCCTTCCTGCTTTAGTAGCCATAAGTTTGTTGTCTATGTCTATGGTCTGTTTCTGTTTTGTATATAAGTTCATCTGTATCATTCTTTTTAAAATTCCATAAATAAGTGATATCATATGATATTTATCTTCTTCTGTCTGGCTTACTTCACTTCGTCAATTTTTTTGATAGCAAGCTAATGTAGATTCTACTATAGGATATTAAGATAAGGTAGAAATCATGTAATGACTCTGGTTATCCAGGGAAATAACAGAATAGAAACAAGTTTGTAATTTTTTGAAATTGAGACAAGGTTTTCAAACTAGAAGTTAAATATGGCAATGACAAAGTTCTCTGACTCTTGAGTTAAAACTGGGATAAAATATCACAGACCTCAAAGTTTATGAGACTCAGTTACAAGTTGTCCATATGAACTTGAATTTTCAATAGTGATGTTGATAATGTTCTATTACTTTTGGTAAGATTTCTAAATAAAGGCAGAACACTCTCTAGTAAATTTTGCACGAGTAATTCTGGACTACTTTATTAAACAGAGATGACAGAGACCTTAGACTTTATGGCTCATCTAAGAATCCATAGATGATCTTCTTGATGTGAAGCATGTATTGGCTACATGCAGATGATTATTTTTTAGGAGGAAAATCTATGTTCTTTGGATCCATCATTAGCATATATCTTTTACTGGTATTTCTGAAACCAAACTATGTTATCTAATCTTGGTTTAATTGATTAATTAACTGATTCATTAAATATTAATCAATGTAAGTCAATAATTGTCCTAGCTATTAAGGATAAAAACATATACAAATGTTTTGTACCTTTAAAAGATCTCAGGAGGAATGTAATGCTCTATCAGCATCTTCAAAGGAAACATGTCACATTCAAATTAAAGTTATTCAATTAATTAATACAAAGATTAATTCAAAGGGTCAGGCTGAGTTTAGGTAATCCAAACTCTGCGTGGGGCATGAGTGGCTCTGCCACCCTTAGTCCTTAAAGAAAGGAGAGAAAAATGAAAGTAGCTCAGTAGTGTCCCACGCTTTGTGACCCCATGGACTGTAGCCTGCCAGGCTCCTTTGTCCATGGAATTCTCCAGGCCAGAATACTGGAGTAGATAGCCTTTCCCTTCTCCAGGGGATTTTCCCAACCCAGGGATTGAGTCCAGGTCGCCCTCATTGCAGGCAGATTCTTTACAGTCTGAGCCACCAGGGAAGCCCATGAGAGGAGAGAGTGGTTGCCAAATTTAAAGACAGAGAAAGGGCTGTTGTAGAGGTACACACCTTTCAGGTGCCAAAATATACCAGGCCTATTGACCCTATGAAGCACTCCTCATGCACTTCCCTCTGCCAGTCAACCTCCAAGACAGAGTGGTTAAAGGTAACAGGTAGCCAGAGGGAAAGGACCACATTCATGTCTTTAAGATCAGCCCCAGAGGGCAAAGTGAAGAGAGGTAGAGTAAGAATGGGAAAAAAGACATCCAACACGATGTTTATATCCAATTCACAGAGGAGGAAACTAGAAAAGTCATAACTGGTAAATGGCAGAGCCAAAATGCAAAGCCAAGTTTGCCTGATTCCAAAGCTTTTTCTGCCTTGCAGCAATGTTGAAAAAATGCCTTCAGCTCTCAAGGCACTTGCAGTATTGTAAAGAGGCTAAACTGCAGAGAAAAGAACAATGCATGTATCATCAGTATCAAGATGTCAGGTGGGTTTCACAGCCCTTGGCCATGGCTTTCCTTTATACCCTATTAAAGATGAAGGAGGAACCATCAATTCCTTTAATCTGTGAATGAGTTTAGAATTGGGCCTCTGTCCAGGTGAGAATTTTGACATCCTTGATGAGCATCACTTAAATGTTGCAGCTATTTATTTCATTGGTTGGTTGAAAAAGCAAATCAGACTTCATGGTCCCATACCTTCTCTTTCTGCTACCTTGGTCCTGAAGTGTTTTTTGTTTGGCATTTGGGGAAAATTGGTGGAGGCTACCAATACTTTAACTTTGGGATCTTTAGAGTGTTGTTATTGTTATTGTCTTTGAAGATGCAGGTGGTGTGAATTTCATCTCCATTGATGCTTCTGTTCCTCTAAATCTAAAATTGTCATAAGAATACAAACTTTGTCAGATGGCAAAATTTTTAATTATCAGAAAGGACTCTAGAAAAGATGAAGCCTGTTCTTTCCTCGCAGGCCTGCATGTGTGGAAATATTCTATAAAACTCCAGCATCAGCATCCAAACATTATAAAGGATGCCACTGTGCATTCATAAAACCCCTTACATTATACTATGGGATCATTTTCAATGGTTGTCACTGTGCTACAAAGGACAGCTTAATAACTCTGGTCTAAACTCTGTGATTACACATACTCAGATGCTAATTTGATATAATTGAGCGTGCTCTTTTGTTGCATTCTACATTCAGTTTATATTTAATATGTGAAGACTATATTTAGTGGTGGTTATCAAGAGTGGAGTAAACCCCACAGGTGCTCCACCCACGCTCAGGTATCGAAGTCACCTTTTCCATTAGCTGCTAATATTGTTAACAGCGGAGGCAGCTGGTACAGGAACAAGAGTTCTGCAGTTCCTTTACTTGGGACAAGATTCATTTAATCCAGATCTGAATGCTCTATTTCTATGGCACATCTGTTTGGGTGACACAATGTATGCATTTTTTTAAACATCTTAAACATTTTGAATTTTGTAAGATTTTCTGTAGGAAAAATATCAGTTTTTTTGTTTATCAATTCTTAGTCTTCTATATGTATCATTTAATTACTAAATCCCCAAATGCAAGATCCACACATACTTTGTCACCAAAGGTGCAGAGTTTTTAACTTTGTTCATTCTGAATGAGTCTATTTTTTTTTTTTGAAAGAGAATTGTACAGTTTCAACTGTATCTATGTCTGCATATATCCATGATAATATAAAACTTAATCTATTGCAAGTGAGATGATCATTGTTTGAATGATTCCCTTTCAAGAATATCACCTAGCACTCAGGTTTTGTGTTTGATTTCACAATTTGTCTTTTTATTTTTAATTATTGATTTTTCCTCACAAACATAAGAATATGTTTTTATTAAGCTTTCAACTTGATTATAATATTTTAAAAGGGTTCATAATTATTTATTATGTAAATACACATACTCACACTGCCTGGAAATTTAGGATCCAATGTCAACACTGTTTCACATAATTTTGAAACAATGAGCTATGATAGATTGTATTACTATTTGAAATTAGTTGCTTATATCTAAACAAAAAGGCCCATTTGGAAGATTTGGTTATGTGACTTATTAATAGTTTAGCCAATTGAATGTGACCAGAATTGGCATCCACTGTGTCTGAGCAGAAGCTTTAAGAACTATTAGGTTCACTTTCTTTCTGCCATGAGAGGGGCAAATCCTATAATGGTGACAGTTCCTTCTGCCTCTGTGACTCCTTCACATGGCTCCTTTCATCCTAGACAAGAAAGACAAATGAATCAGAGATGATTTCCAAATTAAATGCAATGCAAACACACAATCTTTCCATTGTTAACCATGTTTAGTTTTTTTTTCTTTATCACAATATACCTAGAAAGAGATAACGGATATAAAAATTGGTACCTATAGATAGGATGTAGCCATGGCAAAATTCCTAAAATACGTGGCTTTGGTTTCAGGGCTATAGGGTTAGAAGTGCAGAAACTCTTAAAAGAGACTGGAAAAATGAAGGAACTTTGTGGAGTGGTGGTATATTTGATAAATCTGTCTCATGCAATGACTTGAAAGATAATATACTAACAAATTTGCAATTTTATTTTTTTATTTTTTTAAATTGTATTCAGATAGAGCCAAATAACAATGTTGCAATAGTTTCAGGTGAACAGTGGACTCAGCCATACATATACATGTATTCATTCTCCCCCAAACCCCCCTCCCATCTAGCCTGCCATATAATGTTGAGTAGAGTTTCATGTGCTAAACACTAGGTCCTTGTTGGTTATTCATTTTAAGTATAGCAGTGTGTACATGTCCATCCCAAACTCCCTAACTATCCCTTATCCCTATCTTTACCCTCAATAATAACAATTAACTTGCAATTTTAGATGAAGAAGTTGAAAAACAAAGTGTGATGAAGTGACTTGGTTGCTTTTACCAGCATTAAAAAAAGTTATTAAAAGAAAGACGTGAGCTTAGAAAACGAAGATATAAGGATAATGAAAGAGATTTACAGGTTCTAAAGATGGTACAGTTTTATTTTCTTCAACCAGTAAATAAACAATGGAGAAATGTTTTGAATAACAAAGACAGATTTGGCCTAGGGCAAAGATCAAATTAAGAAAGTTAGTGACTTGCTGTAGTTAAACTCCACGTTGTTGTTCAGTCACTAAGGCCTGTCCAACTCTTTGCTATCCCGTGAACTGCAGCACACCAGGTATCCCTGTCCTCCACAATCTCCCAAAGTTTGCTCAGACTCATGTCCATTGAGTCAGTGATGCCACCCAACCATCTCATCCTCTGTTGCCCCCTTCTCCTCCTGCCCTCAATCTTTCCCAGCATCAGGATCTTTTCCGATGTGTTGGCTCTTCGCATCAGGTGGCCAAAGTATTGGAGCTTCAACTTCAGTATCAGTCCTTCCAATGAGTATTCAGGGTTGATTTCCTTTGGGATTGACTGGTTTGATCTCCTTGCAGTCCAAGGGACTCTCAAGAGTCTTCTCCAGCACCATAATTCAAAAGTATCAATTCTTCGGCACTTGGTCTTCTTTATGATCCAGCTCCATAAGGGATTAAATTGGCTTTTGTAAAATCTATCCGTTTGGACAAAGTGGCTTACAGAAAAGACAAAAACCAGCAAATCAACAGGTTCTCTGCTGAAGCTTGATAGTCTCAAGGTATTGACAGTAAAGTCTAGGGAGAAAAAGGTACATTTCATAAGGAATCATACACAACTTTAGTGGAACATGGAGCTTATTAGGATCATATAGATAAAGATTCTAGAGGCTGAAAGAACTCCTTGACTGGACCATAATCCAAAATACAGCAAAACATACCAAAACAAAAATGTGAGAATTAAAGAGAACTTGATCTCCCAACCTTCTAAGAGCAAGATATACCTGTTAATGCTAGTTAGCCTCCCGAGAGGATATGCAATTTAATACTTTCTTTAGATGTGTCAAAGGAGGTTGAAAAAGAAAGGATCTCTTTCCACCTATTTGAGATGGAACTGTAACCAATAGAACCTGGTGAAATCATCATGAAGGAGAACAGAGTGCTGATCCTGGAAGGTTCCCTATCCCCAGAGTAGGTGAGCACTCAAACTGTTTCTGAAGTAATTTCAGGCTTCTTATGTACCAGTTATTTTATGCTTCCCATTCTCCTTTTCTAGCACAATCTTTATTGAGATTAATACACTCCTGTTCTGCTACTAAATAGTTGGTGTAGATGGAGGAAATAACTTGTTTTTGTGGTTCACACAGCTCTAATTTAAGAGAAGTTGCACTTATCATGTAGAGATAAGCATGGACCTGGGACTGAAGTCTAATTTCATGGTTGGTTGAGATTTTTTGAGATGTCTTCTTTGGGGTAGAATGCGTTTATTTTGTGTGGAGGTAGAAAGGAGTGAATGTTATATAATTAAAAGGGTGAGATATAATAGGTTGTATATTGTTCCCAATTATTGGCTTCCCATCATAAGAGATTGTGATATCTTCCTATTGCCATATGAGTGAAGGTGAATGTCCTTGGGTGGCATTTCCATCTTTCATCCATTGATATGAAACACAGCCATCTACTATAATCTGGTCAATGGGATAAAGGCTGAAATGCTGACTCCATATCTGAGCTGAGCCATTATGTGGATCAGACTCTCTCTTTTTCTTCTGCCATGGGAGCAGTATGTCTCAGGGTGCAGCTGCTTCTGCAGCCTCAATCCTGTAACGTAGACATAAGAAGCAAAGTAGGACCACATCTGGCACATAGCCAATATGTAACTGGAGTTAAGCAATAGATTTTGGTTACTTTAAAGGTGCTGAGCTTCAAAGGGATCACCTTGGGAAAGCTGAGTGTTACACGAATATTTTCAACTTTTTTTTTTTTCCTTTTCCACTTTTGTTTGACAAGGGTGTAAAAAGATAACAAAGGCATTTGCCACTGAGGTGTTAAGGAAAACAGCTAGGCATTACCAGCAATAGTTTGGATGCATGATAAGGCCAAGTAATAAAAAAGAGGTCAAAATAAAGATATAGCCAACGGTTTCTTAATTCCACAATATAAGACACATGGGAGAATGTTTAAGTGTAGTCCCAAAGCAAAGCTTTCATTCTTTCAACTTTTATACAATACTCACTGCCATCCATATTAATGAACACACCTATTATTGTATTAAAGCACAACCATTTTCTTGACCAGGGGATGGATTCTTTAACTATCATCTGTTTTCTCCAAAACAGACTCAGCTAATGTTAAGATACCCTTGCTTTATGAGTTATCCACACAATTCATCTTTGGCATTTCAAAAGCTCATGGATTTTGCGAAGCAGCCTTGTATTTTCACCTTTTGATAATGTAGCTTATAATGAGGTTAGCTCATCTACCATACTGAACTTGACACAAAGAAAACTAGGATAAAATATTGGTCATCAAATCTAAAGATTCAGATTGTACTATTGCAACATTACACAAGAATGCACATTAGGAAAAATTGTCAGAGGCTTTTAAGGTGTCAGAAAGGGCAAGATCTGCATGGATAAATTATGAGAATTTTTTCCCTTTATTCTCTTATGCCTAAAAATACTACCACCAGTCTTGTCTTCTGTATTGTTGAGCCTGAGCCTTTGAAATAATAAACCCTAAAACTTTCTAAAGCATTTTCCTATTTATATTGGTTTTATGTTCATATATTTATGTTTCTGAGCAGTCTTAATTCATTCACACTTCCATCTCAGGTTTCTGTACATTGTGATACCAGTCCTGTGCTGGACTATTCAGCAAGTATATTTATGAAATTTTTACGGAAATTCAACTTTAATGTAAACAATATCATTTCATTGTGCTATTGTTTGCTTAGAGAAACAGTATTTTAATATTATTTAGGAGTGTTAGTAGTTTTTAATGTTAATAGGAAAATAATTCTTAAAAGATTACCAAAAAGGGGGGTTGTAGGAAGAAGAATTCTATAGTAATGTTGGTACTCATTATTTCTACTGAATAATTATAATGATAAATACCAAATATTTTTATAGCCCTTGTTTTATGCTATGTATAATTCTAAGCTCTTTAAGTATGTTAATTCATTTAACTTTAAAACAATACCAAGAAGTGGCTATTTTATAGATATATCTATTTTACAGATGAGGAAATATAGGCGCAGATAAGTTAAGAAACTTAACTGTGTATACACAACTAATAAGTGGTGGATTTATCAAGTCCAGGCAATCTGAACTGGAACCTCTCTTTTAAACTATAATGGATTCACAAATATCAACTTTAAAATGCTGATTACCATGCAAATATTGTCAGTTTTATGCTAATGCGCCATAAACCACAAGGCTTTTGAGTTTTGTAGGGAAAGGTTCATTAGTGGGATTTGTTGTTCAGTTCCTAATCTAAACCTTTTATTTTGGTAGAGATGTTTGCCAAAGTTTATATATACTTTCCGTACAATATAGTTTTGCTGCCCTAAGTTGTCTTGTTACTGAGTATTTTTTTATGGGTCTTACTCCCTAAATTAGGTGCTTCTAAAAGATAGGGAGGATGATTTATTTATCTTGCTGACTCTCCATCATCAGTGCCTGTCTTTGCAGCCTCTTGTAAGTAAAAGACACCTTCTCATTACTTATGTAGGTTCATTTATCTTCAGTTTAAGTCAGCCCTAACATTTGACTTATGGAAATGGAGTGTATAGAGTGTATTTCTTTTTCTTGCAGGTAAGGAATAAACACTTGCAGAAGACTAGAAGAATGGGATTCACTAGAGAAACTATTTTTTAAAATATTATGAAGTGTTTAATTCATTGATGACTAGGGAAGAATGATTGATTTTCATGATTAGGCATTGGATTCCAAACCAATAATAGCAATGGCACTTTTGCTGGAGAGATTAATTAAGGCATGTAAAGTAAGAAATGATATGGTTGATAAACAACCTATACTGAGCAATTTAAGATAGTAAAAGAAAACAAAAACACGGAAGAGGAAAAGTACAAAACCATCTTCTAGCACATGGAATAAATATCTGAGCTAGGTGCTGAAGAATAGGCAGGAGATTTGGTCTGGACAGGGCCAAATCCTGGGGTAACTTCTTTTCTTTTACAGATAGTGAGAAAAAGTCCATGGTGTAGGCAGTGATTGGAAGTATGTAATTATATTCCAGAATAGCAGTTAATTTCAAGGATATGTGACAATTTAATTTTTGGAAAGACAAAAAAAAATGAGATCAAAGGTGAGTTCCAGGGAACTTACTATCTGAGGTTCAAACAGGCAGTTGGTATCCGGGCTGTCCATAAAGTAAGAAGGCCTCAATCTTAAACTGTGACTCAGATGCGGAAATCCATTGTCTAGAAGAAGATATGCATGAACATAGCTGGGTTCTCTACATAGTGGGTTGTGAACATTGATTCGCAACTCTTCTGACCATTAGAATCATCTGGCAGAAACTTAAAATATCTAGATGGCCAGAATCCAATGCTAGATAAGTGAACATGTAGTTTAATTAACATTCATTAACTAATGACTTGATCATTAGTTAGGTGTTTTGTTATTTTCTGTCTCCTGTTGTTTGTTTATATTTTGGCTTTAGTTTGTTTGGTTTTGTGGTTTAGATTCCTGGTGATTCTAATGTACAACCAGGATTGTAAGCTTCTGCTTCAGTGTGTGCAGAGCTACTAGGGATTTTGTAGAAACGCATATTTTGATTCAAGAGTCTGCCTGAGGCAGAGCCTGGGAGCCTGCATTCCTACTAAGTGCCCAGGTGCTACAGGTTCATATACTACACACAGGCTCTTGAGGCTCTTCCCCGTGATAATAACACTTAGACACAGGGTAAAAAAGATTTCTCTTATTAGAACAAGATAAGTACTTCTGGTGAGCTCACATTTCAGAATTAAGGTCTAAAAGTAGAAAATAACATAGTTTAGCTTTAGGTTATCCATCTGATCTGTGCTAGGGAAAGTTTTAAAATTAAGCTTCAAGCTTCTTACTGGTGTTTCTCATTCTTTTAAAGAATTCTAATCCCTATATGGCTTCAACTTACTTTTTATAGTGTCTACAAACAGGAGTATTTTGTCAAGCTTTACTTTTTGGAGTTTGTATCATGAATTAATAATTTGTGTATAAAATAATTTATGTATAAAAGGTACATATTTTTGACAGGCTAATATTCTGACTCTTGCCACCCTTATAGTTTGTACTACAAGAATACAAACTTTGTTTCCTATTTCTTTAAAAAACCTTTGCACATTGTGTGACACGATTTTACTTACTGGATGTGTGTGAATTTTTAGGTGACTTTAATAATAGCAGTTACCAGATTCATTTCAGAAGAATCATTCCTTTCACTTATTCTTTTTTTTTGAAATTGCATTAAGGAATAGTTAATCATTACAAATTTGATATCGTGAATTATTTCTAGAAAAACGCATTAATGAAAATCAGAGAACAAATTGTTAACAAGGGTAAAGTTTGCTTTTTTGAATGTTGTTGCAGTGTTTTAGGGAATCTACTTGGGTCATGAAGTGCTGATAAAATGTTCACAGTCTTCACTATTTGTTGTTGTTGTTGTTTGTTGTTTAGTCCATTAGAATAAGCAATGGCTTTCTTCTGAATCCTGATATTTGAATGAATGTTCATTGTACTATTTAAGTTATTATTTAGGCATGGTGGAAAGCCATGTCAACACTTTAACCTATTACTCTTAATGGAATAGATAACACATTTTAAAATCTATGTGTTACAAGTTTGTTTTCATTTATTTATAGATGTATATTTGCACATATAGTGTTGGGATTTGAGAAAATATGTATGCATTTTATAACCGATTTCATCTCTTTATTAATAAGATACGTGGAGAGTCATTTGTATTTGTTTGCTATTGCTGTGCCCCAACTTATTACACCTTTAGGGACCTAAAGGAACACAAGTTACAATCCACTAAGTTAGAACACAATTTCCATGGTCAGGATTCCTGCTGTTGGTGAACTGGGTCCTTTGCTCAGGTTTTCACCAGGATGCAATTTTGGTGTCATTTAAGGCTGTGATCTCCTCTGAGGCTTGGAGTCCTCTTACAAGCTCAAGCCCAATCTTGTTGCCACGATTCAATTATTGCAGTTATAGGACTGAAGCTCTCAGCTCTGAGCCGGTGCTCACTGTTTTCTAGTATGTGACTCTCATTAAAATGTGACTGTTTTCTTCATTAAGGCCAACAGGAGAGCACATCTGACATGTGAAATCTCTCTGACATCTTCCTAACTCTGACCACTAGATCTTTACAAGGGCTCATCTAATTGGATATTGCTCAGACTAGAGACCTGCATTTGATCCCTGGGTTTGGAAGATTCCCTGGAGAAGGGAAAGGCTACCCACTCCAGTATTCTGGCCTGCAGAATTCCATGGACTGTATAGTCCATGGGTCACAAAGTGTTGGACATGACTGAGCAACTTTTACTTTCAGGCTTAATATTCTAACTTTTTATTAACTTGAAGTAAACTGATGAGAGAGAGGACTTACTTCACTGGAAAATTTCTTCATCTGTGTTATATAACATGATCTTATCACATGAGTGATATCTTATCCATAGAGCCATGTGGGCTGACGCCCATCTTCCTGTTGAGGTGGGGCATGAAAGGTGGGGGCATCTAACCAAAGGGGATTATTCTGGAGCCTTAAGATCTGATGGAATTGCCTTGCTAGGTTTTAGACCTACTGATACTTAGGGTACATTTTCCTCACAGCTTCTCCCTTTTAAAATGAGATAGTCTGTGCCTTTTGCATTATTGCATTTTGGAAGTACATAACTTGCCTGGTTTGACAAAGTCACAACTACAGTGGGATTTTGCCTCAAGATGAATCGGATCGCAAGTCTCACCCATGATATCACCTTAGGTGAGACTTTAGACTTTAGAGTTCATGCTGCAATGGGTCAAGAATTTCAGAGCAATTGTTATGAAATTAATATAACTCGCATGTGAAAAAGATAAGAATTTGGAGGGCAGAATGTTAGAGGCTAAAAGTTTGTATGGTGTGGTGTGTGCATACTCAGTCGTGTCTGACTCTTTGCGACCCACATGGACTATAGCCCTCCAGGCTCCTCTATCCATGGAATTTTCTAGGAAAGAAATACTGGAGTGAGTTGCCATCTCCTTCTCCAGGAGATCTTCCAGACCCAGGGATCAAACCTGTGTCTCTTGCATCTCCTGCTTTGGCAGGGGGATTCTTTACCACTTGTGCCACCTGGGTATCCCCCCTCAAATTTATATGCTGAAGCTCTACCCCCACCCCCAGTGAGACTGTATTGGAGACGGGGCCTCTAAGAAAGTTATTAAGGTTAAGTGAGGTCATAAGGTGAGGCCTTGATCCAAAAGGATTAATATCTTTATATTAGTCGCCAGAGAATGCTGTTCCTTCTTACCTTTCTCTGTCTCTACATGCACATGGCAAAGAAAGGCCATGTGAGCACAAAGCGAGAACCATGTCTCTGCAGTCCAGGGGGAAATCTTTCACCAGACACCTATTAGCAACTTGACCTTGGACTGTTAGTCTCCAGAACTGTGAGGAAAACAGTTTCTATTGTTTCAAGCCATCCAGACTATTTCATAATGGCAGCCCAAGTAGACTGATAAACGAAATCATACAGTATGTTTGGTTAGCTAAAGTAGATGATGCCACTGTTATCCAACCTCTACTAATGTGTTTCCAACAGCAGTTTATCAGAATTTTCAGTTGGTGCACATTTTTGGTAACACACAGCATTTTCTTTCTTTTTAATTTCAGCCATCCTGGTGGGCAGATAGTGATACATTAAGTAGTTTTATTTAGCATTTCAACAGTAATGAAATTAAATACTTTTTCTTACTTTTACTGGATATGGAAATATTTCTTTCATTAAGTGTGGAAGCCATTAGCCTGTTTTTTAAAAAAGATGAGCTTTATTTTTATTATAAATTTTTAGTCTTTTATATCTTTTGTACATGATTTAACACATCTCTAGTAAGATATACGTTTTGCAGATACATTCTTCAAATCCATGTATTGTGTTTCATTCATTAATGTTTTTGATTAACATAAATTCTTAAATATATTTCAATTAATATTTTATGGTTAGCATTTTGGAGTTTGACTAAAAATTCTCTGTTTACCCCAAAGTCATGAAGATGTTCTTCTGTGTTTTTGATTAAAATCTAATTGCTTTATATTCCCATTAAGAACTATTCAATACAATCTATATGGAATATTTTTGTGTATTTGCTGTAAGAAAGAATCTAAATTCATTTTTTTCCATTTGGATAAATAATTAACTTAGTTCCATTTACTGAGAAAATACCATCTTATCTCCACTAAATTGCATGCCACCTTTGTCATAAATCAAGTGACTGGATATATATTCATCTGTTTTTGGCCTTCTCATTCTATTCCACTAGCAGGGTATTTTTTTTTTGATCCCTTTGCTAAAACCCTGCTGTATTAATTAATATTAGTTACTAAAGTTTTCATTAATGCTTGATAGCTGGTAGTGAAAAATCTCTAGCTTTATTCATCTTCTATAACATTGCCTTTCTATTCTTGGCCTTTTGTATTTTCATATGGATTTATGGGTCAGTTTTAATTTCCATGAAAATGCTCAATTATATTTTGAGAAAAATTGGGTTGAAATCATAGATTAATCTGACACAAAAGGACCTTTTTACACATTGGGTCTTCCATTCCAATCTATACTCATTATATGGGGCTTCGTTTTTATAATTTTTCTTTAAAAATTGTATCTCAGTAATGTTTTGTATCTTTAGTGTAGAGGAATAGAACACAACTTTTGGTAGGTTGCAATGGTTTTGATTCTAATGTAGTTGTTATTATTTTAAAGAATTTTATTTTTAATTTGCTTGTTGGTGTATAGAGGTACAATTTTTTTTATTAATCATATATATAGCAAAACTGTGAGTTTCACAGATTTATTCTATAGGTTTTTCTGTAAGATTTTTTTAAGTGTCCTAGGTACAAAATCATTTCATTCCTAAGCTGGAAGTTTTAATTTCTTCCCTTCCAGTTTTTATAGTCTTTCTTTTTTTTTTTTTTTCTTCCTTTTTCATGTGTGTGTGTATCTGTGTATTTGTCCTCTAGCTAAAACTTCCAGTACGATACTTAATAGAAGTGGCAATAGCACCCCATAGAAGCAGATGGACACACCACTCAGTATTTGATTTGGATGCTGAGACTGATGATGCCACATACATTCCAAGAGGTTATGAAAAGGTGTATAACTGATATAATGATGCTTTCTAGGGAAAGTAAAGAAGACTCCCATGTAGGTCTGAAATGGCTTGAGAGACAGTAGGGGAAAGTGACCGATTTAAAGCTTTATGTTTGTTTGTGGGTGTGGCTGATTGAATGAGGGCTCTTTCACACAGACTAGATCTTAGGTAGTTCGAACTCCTCATCAGAGCCAAAGGAGAGAGCATGGGACTTTCTTATCAGCTTGTCTAAATGAGAGGCAGAAAGTGGAGGATGGGTAATGGGGCTTGAAATAGGAAGCACACAAACCTAAACTTACGGAGTCAGCCTCTTTATTACATGTGCTTTATTCCCTAAATTTGAGGTAAATTTTTAGATATTTTGCAACTGAATGTAAGACTTGACTTAAAATCAAATAAATTATGTGTCTACATCTGGTGTATTGGTTGCATATGCCGGGAATTTTCTTTATCTGAAAGAGAAGTGTTAAACTCTTTCATTATTGTAGATTCATTTATTCTCCATTTTAGTTGTCTGAATTTTTGTTCTATATATTTTGACTAAATGTATTTGGGTACACATATATTTAATATCTTAAAAATTGGATTGACCCCTTTAAGATGAAATCCTGCTTTTTATTTCAATGAATGTTTTGACTTTGGTGTATTTGTCTGATATTAGTATTATTGTTGTTCAGTCACCTGCTGCTGCTGCTGCTGCTGCTGCTGCTGCTAAGTCTCTTCAGTCGTGTCCGACTCTGTGCAACCCCATAGATGGCAGCCCACCAGGCTCCGCCGTCCCTGGGATTCTCCAGGCAAGAACACTGGAGTGGGTTGCTGTTTCCTTCTCCAGTGCATGAAAGTGAAAAGTGAAAGTGAAGTCACTCAGTCGTGTCCAACTCTTAGCGACCCCATGGACTGCAGCCTACCAGGCTCCTCTGTCCATGGGATTTTCCAGGCAAGAGTACTGGAGTGGGGTGCCATTGCCTTCTCCGGTTCAGTCACCTAGTCCTGTCTGATTCTTTGCAACCCCATGGACTGCAGCACGCCAGACCTCCCTGTCCCTCACCAATTCCTGAAATTTGCCCAAGTTCATGTCCATTGCATCAATGATACCATCCAGCCATCTCATTCTCTGACACCTCTTCTCCCTCTACCCTCAATCTTTCCCAGCATCAAGGACTTTTCCAATGAGCCTGGCCAAAATACTGGAGCATCATCATCAGTCCTTCCAATGAGTATTCTGGGGTGATTTCCCTTAAGATTGGCTGGTTTGATCTCCTTGCTGTCCAAGGGACTTTCAGGAGTCTTCTCCAGCACCACAGTTCCAAGGCATCAATTCTTTGGCGCTCTGCCTTCTTAAAAGTCCAGCTTACACAACCGTACATGACCACTGGGAAGACCATAGCCTAGCCTATATGGACATTTGTTGGCAGAGTAATGTCTCTGCTTTTCAACACACTGTCTAGGTTTGTCATCGCTTTCCTGCCGAGAAGTAATTGTCTTCTGATTTCATGGCTTCAGTCACTAACCACAGTGATTTTAGAGCCCAAGAAGAGAAAATCTGTCACTGCTTCCACATTTTCTCCTTCTGTTTGCCATGAATTAAAGGGGCTGGGTGCCATGATCTTAGTTTTCTTAATATTTAGTTTTAAGCCGGCTCTTCCACCCTCCTCCTTCACCCTCATCAAGAGGGTCTTTAGTTCCTCTTTGCTTTCTGCAATTAGAGTGGTATCATCCGCATATTTGAAGTTGTTGATGTTTCTCCTGCCTGTCTTTATTCCAGCTTGTAACTCACTCAGCACAGCATTTCTCATGATGTGCTTGGCATAACATTAAACAAATAGGGTGGCAACAGACAGCCCTGTAGTACTCCTTTCTCAATCCTGAACCAATCAATTGCTCCATACAGGTTTCTAACTGTTATTTCTTGACCCATATACAGGTTTCTTAGGAGACAGGTAAGATGTCTGATATTCCCATCTCTTTAAGAGCTTTCCATAGTTTGTTATGATCCACACAGTCAAAGGCTTTAGCATAGTTGATGAAACAGAGGTAGATGTATCTTTCTGGAATTCCCTTGCTATCTTCATGATCCAGTGAATGTTGGCAAGTTGATCTCTGGTTCCTCTACCTTTTCTAAACCCAGTTTGGACATCTGGAAGCTCTTGGATCATGTAATGCTGAAGCCTAACATGCAAGATTTTAAGCATAACTTTACTAGCAAGGGAGATGAGTGCAATTGTCTCCTGTTTAGAACCTTCTTTACTACTATACTTCTTGGGAATTGGGATGAGGATTGACCTTTTCCAGTCCTGTGGCCACTGTTGGGTCTTCCAGATTTGCTGACATATCGAGTGCAACACCTTTAGGGTTTTAAATAGTTCTATTGGAATTCCATTGCATCCACTAGCTTTATTGACAGCAGTGCTTCCTAAGGCCCAGTTGACTTCACACTCCAGAAAGTGTGGCTCTGGGTGACTGACCACACCATCATAGTTATCCAGTTCATTGAGTTCTTTTTTGTACAGTTCTTCTGTGTATTCTTTCCATCTCTTCTTGATCTTTTCAGCATCTATTAGTCACTACTGTTTCTGTCTTTTATTGAGTCCATTTTGGGGGGGAATGTTCTCTTGATATCTCCAATTTTCCTGCAGCGATCTCTAGTCTTTCCCCTTCTGTTGTTTTCTTCTAATTTTATGTGCTGTTCATTGAAGAAGTCCTTCTTGTCTCTCCTTTCTATTCTTTGGAACTCTGCATTTAGTTCTATGTACTTTCCCTTTCTCTCTTGCTTTTCAATTCTCTTCTTTCTTCATCTGTTTGTAAAGTCTCTTCAGGTAACCACATTGCCTTCATGTTTTTCTTTTTCTTTGGGATGATTTTGTTTTTACCTCCTGTACTATATTACAGACCTCCATCCATAGTTCTTGAGGGACACTCTTTACTAGATCTAATCCTCTGAACCATGAGTGCTCACGGTGGCTCAAAGGGTAAAGCCTCTGCTTGCAATGCAGGAGACCTGGGTTCGATCCCTGGGTCAGGAAGATCCCCTGGAGAAGGAAATGGCAACCCACTCTGGTACTCTTGCCTGGAAAATCCTATGGACCGAGAAGCCTGGTAGGCTATAGTCCATGGGGTCTCAAAGAGTCGGACATGACTGAGCGACTTCACTTTCACTTTTTTTCAATCCTTTGAACCTATTGGTCAACTTCACTGCATATTCATAGGAGATTTGACTTAAGTCATGCATGACTTCCTTGGTGGCTCAGACGGTAGAGGTGGCTGCCTACAAGGCAGGAGACCGGGTTCGATCCCTGGGTCGGGTAGATCCCTTGGAGAAGGAAATAGCAACCCACTCTAATACTCTTGCCTGGAAAACCCCATGGACAGATGGAGGAGCCTGGTAGGCTACAGTCCATGGGGTTGCGAAGAGTCAGACACAACTGAGTGACTTCACTTTGTTTTCTTTCTTTCTTTGCCTGGCCTAGTGGTTTTGCCTGCTCACTTTAGTTTAAGTATGAATTTTGCTAACAGAAGCTAATAATCTGAGTCACAATCAGCTCCAGGTCTTGTCTTTGCTGACTATATACAGCTTCTCCATCTTTGGCTACAAAGGATGTAATCAATTTGATTTCTGTTAGTAGTTCAGTTCAGTCGCTCAGTCATGTCCGACTCTTTATGACCCCATGGACTGTAGCACACCAGGCTTCCCTGTCCATCACCAACTCTTGGAGCTCGCTCAAACTCATGTCCATTGAGTTAGTGATGCCATCCAACTGTCTCATCCTCTGTTGTCCTTTTCTCCTCCTGCCTTCAATCTTTTCCAGCATCAGGGGCTTTTCTAATGAATCAGTTTTCACATCAGGTGGCCAAAGTATTGGAGCTTCAGCATCAGTCCTTCCCATGAATATTCAGGGTTGATTTCCTTTACAATTGACAGGGTTGATCTCCTTACAGTCCAAGGGACTCAAAAGTCTTCTCTAACACCACACTTCAAAGGCATCAATTCTTCAGCGCTCAGCTTCCTTTATAGTCCAACTCTCATATCCATACATGACTATAGGAAAAACGATAGCTTTTAGTATATGAAGTTTGTTGGCAAAGTAATGTTTCTGCTTTTTAATACACTGTTTGGGTTGGTCATAGCTTTTCTTCCAAGGAACAAGCATCTTTTAATTTCATGGCTGCAGTCACTGTCAGCAATGATTTTGGAGCCCAAGAAAATCAAGTCTGATACTGTTTCCCCATCTGTTTGCCATGAAGTGATAGGTCTGGATGTCATAATTTTTGTTTCCCGAATGTTGTTTTAAGCCAGCCTTTTCACTTTCTTCTTTCACTTTCATCAAGGCTCCTTAGTTCCTTTTCCCTTTCTGCAGTAACAGTAGTGTCATCTGCGTATCTTAGGTTATTGGTATTTTTCCCAGCAATCTTGATTCCAGCTTGCGCTCATCCAGCCTGGCATTTTGAATGATGTACTCTGAATATAAGTTAAATAAGCAGGGCAATAATATACAACCTTGACGTACTCCTTTCCCAAATTGGAACCTGTTCATTGTTCCATGTCCGGTTCTAACTGTTGCTTCTTGACCTACATACAGATTTCTCAAGAGACAGGTAAGGTGATCTGGTATTCCCATCTCTTTAAGAATTGTTGTGCTCCACACAGTCAAAGGCTTTAATGTAGTCAATGAAACAGAAGTTTTTCTGGAATTCTCTTGCTTTTTCTATGATACAACGGATGTTGGCAATTTGATCTCTTGGTTCCTCTGCCTTTTCTAAATCCAGCTTGACATCTGAAAGTTCTTGGTTCATGTATTGTTGAAGCCTAACTTGGAGAATTTTGAACATTACTTTGCTAGCATGTGAGATGAGGGCAATTGTGTGGCAGTTTGAACATTCTTTAGCATTGCCTTTCTTTGGGATTGGAATGAAAACTGAACTTTTCCAGTCCTGTGGCCACTGCTGAGTTTTTTAAATTTGCTGGCATATTGAGTGCAGCACTTTCACAGCATCATTGTTTAGGATTTGAAATAGCTCAGCTGGAATTCCATCATGTCCACTAGCTTTGTTCGTAGTAGTGTTTCCTAAGGCCCACTTGAGTTTGCACTTCAGGATGTCTGGCTTAGATAAGTGATCACACCATCATGGTCATTAAGATCTTTTTTTCATGTAGCTCTTCTGTGTATTTTTGCCAACTCTTCTTAAAATCTTCTGCTTCTGTTAGATACCATTTATGTCCTTTATTCTGCCCATCTTTGCATGAAATATTCTCTTGGTATCTCTAATTTTCTTGAAGAGATCTCTAGTCTTTCCCATTCCTTTGTTTTCCTCTATTTCTTTGCATTGATCACTTAGGAAGGCTTTCTCATCTCTGCTTGCTATTCTTTGGAACTCTGCATTCAGATGTGTGTATCTTTCCTTTTCTCCTTTGCCTTTTGCATCTCTTCTTTGCTCAGCTATTTGTAAGGGCTCCTCAGACAACCATTTTGCCTTTTTGGATTTTTTTCTTGGGTATGGTTTTGATCTCCGCCTCCTATACAATGGTATGAACCTCCATCCATAGTTCTTCAAGCACTCTATAAAATCTAATCCCTTGAATCTATTTGTCACTTCCACTGTATAATCATAAGGGATTTGATTTAGGTCATACCTGAATGGTCTAGTGTTTTCCCTATGTTCTTCACTTTAAGTCTGAATTTTGCAATAAGGAGTTCATGATCTGAGCCACTATCAACTCTCAGTCTTGTTTTTGCTAACTGTATAGAGCTTCTCCATCTTCCATTGCAAAGTATGTAATCAATCTGATTTTGGTATTGACTATCTGGTGATGTCCATGTGTCGAGTTGTCTCTTGTGTTGTTGAAAGAGTGTATTTGCTATGAATAGTGCATTCTCTTGGCAATACTGTTAGCCTTTGAACTGCTTCATTTTGTCCTCTAAGGCCAGACTTACCTGTTATTCCAGGGATCTCTTGACTTCCTATGTTTGGATCCCAGTCACCTATCATGAAAAGGACATCTTTTTTTTGGTGTTAGTACTAGAAGGTCTTGTAGGTTGTCATATAACTGCTCAACTGATACTAGTAGAACCATACAAAGTTTCTTTTGGTTAATATATGTATGCTCCTTATCATTTCACTTTCAAACTTCCTCTCACCCTAAGCAAATTAAACGTATATTCATATTTTAGGTCGATTTAAAAATCCAAGAATTTTGCTTAAAGTAATTAGCCCATTTATACTTAAATTGTTATTTATATATGTATCCACAATCAGACTAGTCATTTTGTGACTCATTTAATTACACTTTGGGATTGTTCAACTTCTTGATTCACCAACATTTTTTTCTTAATTTTTCTTTAATTATATCATTCTAATTATTTAATTATTCTCTTAGTGGTTCTGTCAGTAATAACATTTAGTATTTATTTTCACCATCAAAATAGTTTCTTTATCTATAAAACACTGCTAGAATATCAAAGCGTTATCTTCCTCAAATTCCCAACATACTACATTGTGGCCATGCATTTTAGTTTTATTTATAATTAAAATCACATAAAGCATTACAGTTATCTTTTTGTATAATCTCTAATTATATTCAAACACATTTTTACTTATTAAAAAAATCCTTCTTTTCTTCCCCCATTTTTATGTTTCTGTTTAGGACCTTTGCCTTTTTGAAGAAATTTAGTCTTTCTTTTAGTAAAACATTAATGGTGGTAAATTATCTGTTTGTCAGAAATTGCCTCTGTTTACCTTCTCTTTCAAAAGAATATCTTGATGGGTATCTAGATTAGCATTTTTTTCCTGGTGAGCTGTAAAATGTCATTCCATTGTTTTCCTTTTCATAATTTATGTTGATTAGTCATCTCTCTGTCTTGTTGCACCTATTAAGATAATGTAGTATTTCTCTAGCTGTTTTTAAGATTTTTTTAAAAAATATTTTTCTGTCATTTTCTTGGTATAGCTTTCTTGGTATTTATCCTTAGATTTTGCTAATCTTCACAAATCTCTAAATGGGCATCTGCCAGGAGATTTGAAATCCTTTGCTACTATCTCTGCAAATATTTTGCCCCATTGTCTTTCTCTTCTTCTTCTGTGATTCTCATTACAGGTATATTAAACTTTTTAAACATTTTTTTGAAACATGACTTACATGCTCTGTTTTTTCTTTTTCATACTTTTTTTCTTTCTCCACATAATATTTTGTATTTCCTATTGACTTCTCTTTCAGTTTACAAAACTTGCGTTTTTCTACTTGCAGTCTGCCATTCAATCCGACCATTTAGTTCTAAATTCCAGGATCTTATTTTTCAATTATGGAAAGTTTTTTTTGTTCTTATGTTTCAATATTCTGTTGAAATTTCTTTCTCTTTACTTATTTTTTTTTGTATTTACTCAATTTTCTTAAACAATAGTTGAGTATTTAAAATATTTGCTTACAAATTCTATTATCAATGTATTCTGTTAAATGTCTTCTGACAGTTTTTTCTGTATTTTTTTGCTTAAGTCTCTTCTTTGGATCTAGTATATAATATTTTTATTGCATGCCAGATACTATGCATAAAGGAAACACAGAAGTTCAATATGTTGTTACTCCATCTGAGGATGTTCTTCCCTATGCTTGACAGATGGAAAAGGGCTGAAACCTCAATGAAATCATGACTGATTTGTTGGAGAACTTGGTTGTAGTTTTACTGACTCATTCTATCTTTGCTTTGTTTCTTGGGCCTGCCCACCTTGAGATTTGATTGAAAGCCGTTTTTTTTTTTTTTTTCCTCTTTTCCTTTATCCTAATGAGACTACAGCAAACTGAGATTTACCCTCTAGAATTTCCCAATTCAGTACAGTCTATAAGACTCTAGAATGTCTTTTGCTGCTTTTTAGAAACTTTTAAATAGCTCCCAATCTTTCTGCAGTTTTGAAATTCTGCAGTGTGCTTTAGAAAATACTAGCTTAGTGATAAGACCTCTCAAATTTTAAAATTGTTACTCATATGGTGCTTGATACTTGTGACTGGTTCATATTCATGTATGGCAGAAATCAACACAATATTGTAAAGCAATTATCCTCCAATAAAAAAAAGAAAAAAAAAGAGAGATTTTAACTGATTTCTCTTTATCCCAACAAAGTATGTAAGATTAAGGTAAGCTATACCATCAAGCTATGACTAGAAAATGCCAATTCAGTACCTCAAGCGAAAAAATATCTGATGAACATGAAGTCCCCTTGAAGACATTCTCTACTTTCTAGTACTTTTGTTTCTTTATAAGTTCATGTCTTTACAAATATTTTTTTGACATACATTCAGCTTTTAAAAATTCTTTAAGAGAGAGCATTCCCATCACAACCTATTGCATACTTCTCATTGTGGGAGCTCTCAGTGAGGTGTCTTTTCCTTTTTTTTAAGTCAAATATACTGAAAAGTACAATTTAAATGTATAATCACCACCACAATCATAATATAGTGTGTAGAATATTCCCAGCACCTCCAAAAGTTTCCCTGTGGATTTTTCTGTCAGTTACTTCCTTCTACTGTTAGACCCTGGCAGACATTAAGTCCCCTTCCTATATTTGTGCCTTTTCCATAATGGAAATACGATATAATTGGGATCATAGAGTATGCAGTCTTTTGTTCATGCCTTCTTTCACTCAGGCTTTGTAGATTCATCCATATTGTTACATATATCCATAGTTCATTAATATTTCTGAAAAACATTTTATTTATTTTACACGAGTTGACAGACATTTGCCATTTTTCTAGATTTGGTAATTATGAATAAAGTCACTATATCAGGACATACATTTCCAGAGCTTGAGGAGAGGGTTAAAGGCATGTAGGCTGTTTCCAGCTGTTATTGACATATAGATATTTGGGTAGGCAAGTTTTTATTTCACTTGCATAGATATATAGGGGTGAAATTACTCTGTTGTGTGTAAGTATATGTTTGCTTCATAAGAAATTGACAAACTGTTTTCCAACAGAGCTGTATTATTTGACAGTCCCCACTAGCACTGTATGCAAGTTCCACTTGCTCAACATCTTCACTAATGCTTGATATTTTCCATTTAATTTTAACTAGTTAGTATGTAGTGGTTTGCAGATGACACCACCCTTATGGCAGGAAGTGAAGAAGAACTAAAGAGCCTCTTGATGAAAGTGAAAGAGGAGAGTGAAAAAGCTGGCTTAAAGCTCAACATTCAGAAAACTAAGATCATGGCATCTGGTCCCATCATTTCATGGCAAATAGATGGGGAAACAGTGGAAACAGTGTCAGACTTTATTCTTTTGGGCTCCAAAATCACTGCTGATGGTGATTGCAGCCATGAAATTAAAAGACGCTTACTCCTTGGAAGGAAGGTTATGGCCAACCTAGATAGCATATCTAAAAACAGAGACATTACTTTACCAACGAAAGTCCGTCTAGTGAAGGCTATGGTTTTTCCAGTGGTCATGTATGGATGTGAGAGTTGGACGGTGAAGAAGGCTGAGCACCGCAGAATTGATGCTTTTGAACTATGGTGTTGGAGAAGACTCGTGAGAGTCCCTCGGCCTGCAAGGAGATCCAACCAGTCCATCCTAAAGGAGATCAGTCCTGGGTGTTCATTGCAAGGACTGATGTTGAAGCTGAAACTCCAATACTTTGGCCACCTCATGCGAAGAGTTGACTCATTGGATAAGACCCTGATGCTGGGAAGGATTGGGGGCAGGAGGAGAAGGGGACGACAGAGGATGAGATGGTTGGATGGTATCACCGACTTGATGGACATGGGTTTGGGTAGACTCCGGGTGTTGGTGATGGACAGAGAGGCCTGGCGTGCTACAATTCATGGGGTCGCAAAGAGTCGGACATGACTGAGCGACTGAACTGAACTGATGTAGTGGTTTTAATTTGCATTTCCCTAATGTCTACTAATGTTTTTAAGTGAAATGTCAATTTTTTTGCCTTATTTATTGGACTCTGACTACTACTTATTGAGTTGTAAAAATCCTTTGAATGTTCTGCATACATGTCTTTTCATCAGATATATACATTATAAAAATTATCTCCCTATCTATAGCTTGGATTTACCTTTTTGTGACAGTATCTTTCTAAGTATGAAGTTTCTTACTTTGATAAAATTTAATCTGTATTTATATATATATATGTATAAAGTTATATGCATGTGTATATATATATATATATATATATATATATATATATATATATATATATATATATATATATATATGGCTTTCCTGATAGCTCAGTTGGTAAAGAATCTGCCTTCAATGCAGGAGATCCTGGTTCAAATCCTAGGTGGGGAAGATCCACTGGAGAAGGGATAGGCTACTCACTCCAGTATTCTTGGGCTTCCCTTGTGGCTCAGCTGGTAAAGAATCCTCCTACAATGCAATCTGGGAGACCTGGGTTTGATCCCTGGGTTGGGAAGATCCCCTAGAGAAGGGAACGGCTACCCACTCCAGTATTCTGGCCTGGAGAATTCCACAGACTATATAGTCCATGGGGTTATAAAGAGTTGGACATGCCTAAGCAACTTTCACTTTCACTTGCAAATATAAGAAATGTAAATACATGTACCTAAACAATCTTTCCATAGCACAATGAAATTAGGATTTTCTACTTTGTTTCCTTCTGGAATTTCTATATTTTACCAATTGCATTTATGTCTGTGATCTACTTTGAACTAATTGTCACATATGGTACCAAGAAAAAAGTGAGAGTAGCTGTTCCTTTATTTTCTCCTGTATTGATGCTCTTTTCCAGCAGTTATTCTATCCATGTCCCACTATTGTATGGTGAAAGCCAGTGGAGCAGATAAATTTTATCATTAATTTCATAGATCTGATTAAATGTTATTATCCTGTAGGAGTTATACTTCAGGAACTATTATTGAGGTAACTCATCCACATTGGGAACTAATATAAATGATTAAACTTCAAGATGCTACTGCCAGGGATAAAACTTTTACAAATTTGAGGAGGAAGGAGTAAATGTAGTTTGCACACAAAAGGTACCAATACATAGAATGTGGTATAAGTGATAGGATGTTATTCCATGATTAAGATACAAGACTGTATATTTTTCCTTTCTGTTCCCTCTCTGTCTGTCTCTCTTGTTCTCTCTTTCTCTCTCTCTCATTCCCCATCAGTCTGATATATTGTGACCCTTCGCTAATGGAGAAGTCTCATATAACAACAAGCTGAAGCCAGCCTCTGGTCAATAGCATATAAGGAACTGAAGCTCTCTATCCAACAGGCTATGGAAACTAAATTCCGCAAACAACCATGTAAGAGAGTTTGAAGCAGTTCCTGTCTTAGTCTGTTCAAGCTATTATAACAAAATACCACAGACCAGGTAGCTGATAAAGAGCACCAAAAATGTATTGCCTATAATACAAATTCTAGAAGCTGGAAACTCAAGATGGGAGAGATCGTCTTCTGGGTCTCAGACTTCTTGTATCTCCACATGACAGAAGGTGCTGGGAAGCTCTGTGAAGTCTCTTAAAAGAGCAATCATCCCATTCATGTGAGCTTCATTCTCATGACTTAATCATCTCCCAAAGCCCCCAGCATACTAATAACTATCTCACTAGGGGGAGTAGGATTTCAGCATGTGAATTTGGGGGGACACAGACCTTCAGACCATAGCAGATCCTTTCCCAGTTGAGCCTTGAGACTGCTATGACCATATCTGGCACTTTGTTTGCAGCCCATGAGGGACCTTGGGTCAGAGGCATTCAGCTAAATTTTACCCAGATTCTTGATCTACAGAAACTGAGATAATAAATATTGTTATTTTAAGCCACTATGTTCGGGATACTGTTTCAGTTCAGTTGCTCAGTCCATTCTGGCTGTTTGCGACCCTGTGGACTGCAGCATGTCAGGCTTCCCGGTCGATCACCAAATCCTGAAGCTTGCTCAAACTCATGACCAACAAGTACATGATGCCATCCAACCATTTCCTCCTGTGTTGTCCCCTTATCCTCCCACCTTCAGTCTTTCCTAGCATCAGGGTCTTTTCCAATCAGTCAGTTCTTTGCATCAGTGGACAAAGTATTAGAGTTTCAGCTTTAGCATCAGTCCTTCCAATGAATATTCAGGGTTGATTTACTTTACGATTGACTGGGTTGATCTTGCAGTTCAAGGGACTCTCAAAAGTCTTCTCCAACACCACAGTTCAAAAGCATCAATTCTTTGGCGCTCAGCTTTCTTTATAGTCCAAATGTCACATCCATACATGACTACCGGAAAAATCATAGCTTTGACTAGACAGACCTTTGTTGGCAAAGTAATGTCTCTGCTTTTCAATATGCTGTCTAGGTTGATCATAGCTTTTCTTCCAGGGAGCAAGCGTCTTTTAATTTTATGGTGGCAGTCACCATCTGCAGTGATTTTGGAGCCCAGGAAAATAAAGTTTGTTACTGTTTCCATTGTTTCCCCATCTATTTTCCATGAAGTAATGGCACTGGATGCCATGATCAGAGTTTTTTGAATGTTGAGTTTTAATCCAGCTTTTTCACTCTTGTCTTTCACTTTCATCAAGAGGCTCTTTAGTTCTTCTTCACTTTCTGCCACAAGGGCGGTATCATCTGCATATCTGAGATTATTGATATTTCTCCTGGCAATCTTGATTCCAGCTTGTGCTTCATCCAGCCTGGCATTTGACATGATATACTCTGCATATAAGTTAAATAAGCAGAGTGACAATATACAACCTTGACATACTCCTTCCCAATTTTGAACCAGTCTATTGTTCCATGTTCAGCTCTAACTATTGCTTCTTGGCCTGCATACAGATTTCTCAGGAGGCAGGTAAGGTGGTCTGGTATTCCCATCTCTTTAAGAATTTTCCACAGTTTGGTGTGATCCACACAGTCAAAGGCTTTGACTTAGTTAATAAAGCAGAAGTAGATGTTTTTTTCTGGAACCCCCTTGGTTTTTCAGTGATCCAAAGTGTCAGGGGACGTTCAACTTTAAGGAATCCAATATGTTGCATTTTCTTCCTTTGTGTGCCATTTCTCAAGGACTCTCTGTTCCTTATCAGTTCCTATTCCAGGAACGAGTAGAGCTGCACGCAGTTCTCAGGACTGAGATCATGGGAAAGAGCACCTGCTTGGATTCCCTTCAAGTGACTCCCTTCAGTGACTCTCTTCAGCAACCTTATATGTATTAGATGATCCATTTTGTTGCAACTGGTGGAATTTCATTCTTTGTAATGGCTGAGTAATCATTTTACTGAAGATATATAAGCATGCAGTTCTCTCCCCTATTCCCTCCTATATGTTGCTTTCCTCTCTTTAGTGAACATTCCCCCAAAGCATGTGTATGTTGAATCCCTTTCTTTTATGAAACACAACTGAAGACACTAAGAATTGTACTCATGCTTATTTATATTCATCCTTAGGGTAATTTTGTCCAAATGGTGGAGGAAGAGTTATAGATACCCAAAACTTCTGTGGCACAAAAGACACAGAATGCTGAGCACTGAGCTGAGCTTTGTGTGCTTTACAGCAGGTTTTCACTAGCTGTCTATTTTACACATGGTAGTATATACATGTCAATTATACTCCGGTAAAAACAATACTAGAATACTATCTTCAGATTCTATCCAGAAGGTCCATTTTACTGTAAGTTTTGTCTCCAGGTAAAATATTTGAGGAATTGGTGATTCTAATGAAGAAACAGAAAAGAACATTTTGCCAGAGTGACTCCCTAAGATCCAGTTAACTAGACAGATTAATGGAAGTGGTGTAGGCTTCAAAATATGGTCTAGCTTGAGAGGACATAGCATCATCCTCAAGCCAAAGATTTTTCTAGTAAAAATTAGACCACCGTAGATCAATGTTTAGACTATTCATCACTGCATTTATTGTGTGTATGTGTGTTTTTCTTTCATTTTCCATCTATATGAGATGATGGTTGCTTACTAAACTTACTGTGGTAATTATTTCATGTTGTATATAAGTCAAATCATTATGCTTTACACCATTAACTATGCAGTGCTATTTGCCAATTTTATCTAAATAAAGCTAGAAGAAAAAAATAAAGGATTTTGCTAAAATACAAAAGATACATTAACATCTGTATAGTGTAAATCAAACCCTTTATTATTATACGGTGGAAGTGACAAATAGATTGAAGGCATTAGATCTGATAGAGTGCATGAAGAACTATGAACGGAGGTTTGTAACATTGTACAGGCGGTGGTGATCAAAACCATCTGAACAAAAAGAAATGCAAAAAGGCAAAATGGTTGTCTGAGGAGGCCTTACAAATAGCTGAGGAAAGAACAGAAGTGAAAGGAAAAGGAGAAAAGGAAAGATACACACATCTGAATGCAGAGCCCAACGAATAGCAAGGAGAGATAAGAAAGCCTTCCTCAGTGATCAATGCACAGAAATAGAGAAAAACAATAGCATGGGAAAGACTAGAGATCTCTTCAAGAAAATTAGAGATACCAAGGGAACATTTCATGCAAAGTTGGGCACAATAAAGGACAGAAATGGTATGGACCTAACAGAAGCAGAAGATATTAAGAAGAGGTGGCAAGAATACAGAAAAACTATACAAAAAATATCTTCACGACCCAGATAACCACAATAGTGTGATCACTTACCTAGAGCCATACATGGTGGAGTGTGAAGTCAAGTGGGCCATAGCAAACATCACTACAAACAAAGCTAGTGGAGGTGATGGAATTCCAGCTGAGCTATTTCAAATCCAAAAAGATGATGCTGTGAAAGTGCTGCATTCAATATGTCAGCAAATATGGAAAACTCAGCAGTGGCCACAGGACTAGAAAAGGTAAGTTATCATTCCAATCCCAAAGAAAGGCAATGCCAAAGAATGCTTAAACTACTGCACAATTGCACTCATCTCACACACTAGCAAAGTAATGCTCAAAATTCTCCAAGCTAGGCTTCAACAATACATGAACTGAGAACTTCCAGATGTTCAAGCTGGATTTAGAAAAGACAGAGGAACTAGCGATCAAATTGCCAACATCCATTGGATCACTGAAAAAGCAAGAGAATTTCAGAAAAACATCTACTTCTGCTTCATTGACTATGCTAAAACCTTTGAATGGGTGGATCATAGAAAACTGTGGAAAATTCTTAAAGAGATGGGAATACCAGACCACCTTACCTGCCTCCCAAGGTATCTGTATGCAGGTAAAGAAGTAACAGTTAGACCTGGAGATGGAACAGTGGACAGGTTTGAAATTGGGAAAGGAGTATGCAAGAGTGTATATTGTCACCTTGCTTATTTAACTTACATGCAGATACTAAATGCCAGGTTGGATAACGCTAAAGCTGGAATCACAATTTCTGGGAGAAATATCAATAACCTCAGATATGGAGATGAAACCACACTTATGGCAGAAAGGAAAGAGGAACTGAAGAGCCTCTTGATGAAAGTGAAAGAGGAGAGTGACTTAAAACTCAACATTCAAAAAATGAAGATCATGGCATCCAGTCCCATCACTTCATGGCAAATAGATGGGGAAACAATGAAAACAGTGACAGACTTAATTTTCTTGGGCTCCAAAATCACTTCAGATGCTGACTGCAGCCATGAAATTAAAAGACACTCCTTAGAAAAAAAGCTATGACAAACATAGCCAGCTTATTAAAATGCAGAGTTATTAATTTGCTAACAAAGATCTGTCTAGTCAAAGCTATGGCTTTTCTAGTAGTCATGTATGGATGTGAGAGTTGGACTATAAAGAAAGCTGAATGCCGAAGAATTGACACTTTTGAACTGTAGTGTTGAAGACTCTTGAGAGTCCCTTGGACAGCAAGGAGATCCAACCAGTCCATCCTAAAGGAAATCAGTCCTGATTATTCATTGGAAGGACTGATGCTGAAGCTGAAACTCCAATACTTTGACAACCTAATGTGAAGGACTGACTGATTGGAGAAGACCCTGATGCTGGGAAAGACTAAAGGTAAGAGGAGAAGGGGATGACAGAGGATGAGATGCTTGGATGGCATCACTTACTCGATGGCCATGAGTTTGAGCAAGCTCCTGGTGTTGGTGATGGACAGTGAATCCTGGCATGCTGTAAATCATGGGATCGCAAAGAGTTGAACACGAGTGAGCAACTGAACTGATTGACTGACATTAACATAATTTCCAAGTCCTAATTAGTCTTTCTCTTAAAAATAGCTTGTCTAGTGGTTTAATAGATAAAGGATTTTGAAGGGGTTATAGAAAAATTTTTGCTCTAGAATGAAAAAGTGCTGAAGGTATCACAGAGTCCCATAATTAGAGAGAAACTTACATCTCAATTAAATTTAGGCATCATTATTCATAAAATATCAGTGAGTACCAAGAGACTAAAAAAAAAAAGTCCTATTGATGTTAATAGGTAAAAGGTAAGAGAGAATATTGATTGGATCAAGCATTGCAGAAGTTAGAAGAAATGTGAATAATGTCAGAAAACTGGAGGTCAGTCCTCTCTCTAGTAACCTGATGAATATATTCTTGACATGGAAGAGCTATCCAATGTTTCAACTACATTAACTCAAGTTTAAAAGAAACACTATGAATATTTTTTTTTTAATTTTGAATGGATTGGAGATATCGGGATATAAAAATAATATGTATACAGAAATTATTTGGAAAAAGGGAAACAAGTAACACTTACAACTGATAAGATATTCACCTGATTCACTCTTACAAAACATTTTTAAGAGACTGAGGTAAGTTATTTCAAAGGAGGGCTATTTTAACTTTCAGGAATCATGACATAGAAAAAATTTTAAGAAACATATCAGGTTAAGTAGCTTCTTTGAAAAAAGTAGTAGGTTATAACATAATTAGAAACTTTTCATTAGAAAAGCTAATACTACTATATTTAAAAAGAACTTTATAATAGATCCCGTATAAATAGGTAAATTGGAGTAGGTAATGGCAACTCACTCCAGTATTCTTTCCTAGGAAATCCCATGAACAGAGGAGCTTGGAGCTTGGGGCTGCAAAGAGTTGGATATGACTGAGTGACTGGGCACACACACATATAGGTAAATAGATAGATAGATAAAGCTAAAATATAGATATGTTAATGTAGTTGTAGATGTGATATTTGTAACTGCATCCATCTATATCGATGTCTTCCATTTATATCTTTTCCATCTTATTTATTTATTTACAAATAACAATCTGTACCAGTGGTGAAGAAATTTCTAGTTAAGAACGTTTAATTTCACTGGATCTTGATTTTCTCATATGTAAAATATTGAAGATGGGCCCTGTGATTTTAAAAGCCCTTTTTCACTTTAAGTCTTTGAACTCTGTTATTATCTAAGACAGTTTCTACTGCAACAAACTTTCATAAATATTTAGATCTTACAAGTGAATTTTATGTGATGATAGAAAAGAAATTCTATTGCTCAAAGTATTTTTGGACATTACCAATCAGTGCTAATTTTACTGAGTTATTTTACCCACTGCCTAACACTTGGTTTTAGGCATAAACACATTGTTGGAATTATATCAATGCTGAATATCTAGCTTTTGTCTGGTTTTTTAATCTGGATAGAATTCATGTAATTCATGGTAATTTTAAGATATACAGTGGTTTCTGCATTTGTACCAAAAGATTTTCTTTAATACTTGTCTTATCTTGGAAAGTTTGTGTGTATGTGACATGCTACCTAATATTTCCAGCTGTCCCATAATAGTATTGATGCAATAGTAACCACCCTGGCTTTGAATAAATTAAAGTCACAATCACTTCAACCTCTTCCTTTGCTCTGCCTATATAAGGGAATCTTCCCCCCCCCCCATTCCTCCCGTTGACTCTCTGTCCCTCTTCAAAAAGACAGATGTCTTCATTTTTTGGAGAGCCTCCTTCTGTTACTGGTGTCTGTGCTAATTTACTGCTATAAAAATTTAGAGAGGTTATAGAAAGAATATGGTAAGGTAAACAGTTTGCAAATTTTATTTAGAGAAAGATGTTAGTTGAATATCATCAAAATTATCATGCTACAAAGACAAGTTTTAACATTCTGAGTCACATGTAACAAAAGAGTTTACCTGACCAACCAATCAACATATACCAAAAGTACAGCAAAACTAGATTTTGTTTAGTTTTCTGCTTCATCTCTCTTATTATCAGTTTTTCTCTCTTTTTTTGCTCCCTTCATTTATCTCTCCCTCAGTCCCAACCTCACTGTGTCTTCTTTAATTTTATGTGGACCTGACTTGAATTCAAAGAGTTAATGTCATACTTGGACAGAAGAAAAAAAAATTCATTGCCTCACCACAAGTGTGCAAATTTTACATTTTGCATTCAGTTCAGTTCAGTTCAGTTCAGTTCAGTTCAGTCGCTCAGTTGTGTCTGACTCTTTGCAACCCCATGAATTGCAGCACGCCAGGCCTCCCTGTCCATCACCAACTCCCAGAGTTCACCCAAACCCATGTCCATTGAGTCGGTGATGCCATCCAGCTATCTCATCCTCTGTCGTCCCCTTCTCCTCCTGCCCCCAATCCTACCCAGCATTAGGACTTTTGTTGGCAAAGTAATGTCTCTGCTTTTAAATATGCTATCTTGGGTGACAATATACAGCCTTGACGTACTCCTTTTCCTATTTGGAACCAGTCTGTTGTTCCATGTCCAGTTCTAACTGTTGCTTCCTGACCTGCATACAGGTTTCTCAAGAGACAGGTCAGATGGTCTGGTATTCCCATCTCTTTCAGAATTTTCCACAGTTTATTGTGATCCACACAGTCAAAGGCTTTGACTTAGTCAATAAAGCAGAAATAGATGTTTTGTGTTTTTCTGGAACTCTCTTGCTTTTTCGATGATCCAGCGGATATTGGCAATTTGATATTGGCATTTTGCATTATGTTTGTATTATCTCCGTGATGTGTGGGAAAAAAAATCTTCATTTGTTTGTGTTTTAACCAGAGTAAACATTTAGTTTTATATTCAGGTTAACTCCTAAATTTTAAATTGTTGTCCCTCTTGTAGCTGAAGTTTATTCTGATAGAAAATGTGGCTTTCTAAACTAGTAAAGGTATGGTGTTGGAGCTTTGTTTGTGTCTCATGACTAAAGTTACATCTTGGTCAGTTTTGACTCCATTCTCATGTTTTGCTTTGACTAGGTAAACTAGAAAATAGTGCTATTTTTGGAGAAGGAAATTTCTTTACACTGACACCAAAAGAATGAGCATATTGTTTGGTTTCAAGCATGACATGGTTTAGATTTGTATTCTTACTATTATTCCTAATGATTTGAAAGGACATCCAGGGTTGGGACTTTAAAATCATGCTAACTTTCACAGCTTACTCTTGCAGATTTCCTCATGAGTTTGCTTTGTTTTTCATCATAAAAAATCTCAAAATATTTTATTGAGGTGTAATGGAGAGTAAAAATGACCAAAATCACGAGCATAAAACAATTAACAAAAAGTATTTCAAAGGCTCAGATTGAGGTTGAAGGGCGCCAGAGTGCTCTGAAGTGGTCTGAAAATAGAGGGAAGGCACAGAAGGCCATGACTAGTTTATCATGTTAGGATCACAGTTAAAATATCCAGAGCACAGTTCTCACATATTTACAATGAACACTAAGATTGTTTTATGCTCAAATCTTTCAGATTTTTCTGAAGACAAACACCAACATTTCAAAATATGTTGAGAGTATATTAAGACTCTATTGTTTTGTTCTATATTCATTAGAAATACATATTACATATAAACATTATTTTTCCATATAAATTTCATGAATAGTTAAAAGGAACACCTATGTGCCTTAAAGTTAAGTTCATTATAAATAAATCATACCCTAAATAAGTATTATAGATACAATCTGTAAAGTGTTTTGAATTATTATTATACTGAGGGAGGAGCACTGTATTTGAACATGGAATCAAAGCAGCATAAAAAATTATAATTTCATGTCTAAAATCTTTAGATAAAAATTTTTCATATAAATATTTGTATTTTCTTTAAATTGGAAATATTTAAATTACCTGAAGTTTGGGAAGGTCCACTTATATTAATTTTCAAAACAACTTGCCCCAAATATAGAACTCTTTGAAGATTGTTTTCATTTTCAGAAGGAAGTTAATACTTCTTCATTTTAAATATCCTTTAAATGATGGGTAGGGTGAGAGTTCACATATGCCACATCTATAGTAAGAATCATCTTTTAGATATTTCATAAAACTTTATGTTGTTAGTCTGATTTTTCTAATATCTAGCTTGCCCTTTCTTTCTTTCTTTTTTTCTTGTTAATGCCTGAAACATGCATATGAGTTAAATTTAGATATCTTACTAAAAGTTTTTTACACTGATTTATATGAGGTTATTAATAAATCTATTTGGATGATCAATATAATCCCCTCTCTCCTCCTTTTTTTAAACTCCTCTCCACCTGACAATTAAATTTTATCAATATTAAAACATCATTTATTTTATTTATGTAAGAGAAATGTGTCAGGGAAAACATCCATGGCAAACATAAAACAGTCTGTGAGAGATGAATTATTTTCATAATGCTATGCTGTACCTTACACATTTAATCTGTTTGATGTTTTTCAATAAATTGACTTTGCATTTCAAATACAGATAAGTAGTGATTTTAATTTTTAAAATCAAAGAAATCAAATTATTTATTTTAATAAAGCATTGATCAATTTTATTATATTACCAATCTATTATACACATGGCATAATAATTTTTATTGCTATTAAATTCTTACCTGATCCCTAAAAATATTTGTGATACAGGAAAATTAGAGCATTGTTCTTCCTATTTCAATTGTCCTACTAATTTCACAGCTGTATAGTGGGAAACATGTTGAGAGAAAGTATTAAAATATTTTAAAGCCGCATGGGATTATTAAAAACTGAAATGAATCCTCTAAATCTTTGAGACAACTGTTCATCAGATACATTTTCTTAAAAAGGAAAAAAAAAAAAAAAACCTCCGTACTTTACTGGAAACCTGGAATTCATAGCTGTTAGTTCAAGCAATGTTCCTGGAGAATGGTCAGAGGAATATACTGGAACATTGGAAGAAGAAGAAATTAGCCAAATTCATCATTTGCTTTTAATTTTGCATTTTCATTCAATTAATTCCCCTTACTTGTCTAGCAAGACTGAACTCATCTTAAAAGTCTTCATTCCTTTTGGTTTAATGTAGATTACGATGCCTGAGAGTATTGGACTATGAATAATGTGGCCTATTTTGGGGGGCTGCCGTCTAAATGCAGCATTTTTTTGGATGGGAAAAGCAAAAGCATTTCACATTCTCCAAGAAAAAGTAGTGAGTGTTGAAAGTAATCAATGACTTGCCTTTTATTTCTTCTAAATGACAAGCTTAACAATTGTCACAGAACTCACCAGTGCATTCTGGAAATCTCATTCTGTCATCGTAAAACCCTGACTGTAGCAACATCTGTCTAGAGCTGGACAGAACCCCAGTGACCCTGTGCTAACGTTGGATCCCTGGTGGTCAGAAAGCAAGCAAGAAAGGTAAAAGTAAAGAAACACGTAAACGGCTTAAATGACAGAAAAATGCTCTCAGAAGAAAACCTGTTCCTTCTTTTTGTTCAAAGCTGTCAGAGATTATTCTTTGGATGTTTGTCTACTTTCATTGAACAAGAATCAAAACATAAGTTTCAATTTATACATATTAAAATTAGTGATGGACTCAACATTTTAACAGTGAATGCATTTTTGGTTTTTTTTGCTTTTTCTCTCTAATATCTTAGCAATTGCAAAATGTATCAATTTATTTTTGTTTTACATTATACATTGAATTTTACAGTATTATACATTAGATGTTACAGTATTATACAGTAGATTTTATAGTATTGTACATTAGATTTTACAGTATCATAACATAAGGTAAATATTAATAGGTCATTAAGGATAACAAGAAAGAATAGCTCTTCATCTTGCCTTCTTTAAAGCCAATGCCAAGAGATTTTACTTTTTCTCTTATTGTCACCTGGGGTTGGTGTAACTATGTCACCAAGTTCTTTCATTTCATTGAATGTGTCATTTTATCCAGCCTAGAATTCTTGCCACCAGGCAATCTTCTCGGTAATGATTGAAAGAAATGAAATGTACAGATTTACTAGATCTGTCTGATTCACTTGCCATAAAACATTGTCATTTTATTAAATGGATTATTTTCTATGTCACATATATACACATATGGATATATATACATATCAAATATATATATATTTCTTTCTTGGACATTGGAAGTCTAGTATCACTGTAAAACTATTTAGATAAAACACATTTTAATGAAATGACATGCACAGCAAATCTTAGACATCTTTCCTCTCATTTATCACTGCATGGATGAACATACCTTTGCCAGGGGGTGGATGATTGAATAATAAGGCAAATTGTAAAGCTCAATACACTTCCCTTAGCACTAAACCAAATCAATCACTCTGGAGAACACTAAAAAAAAAAAAAAAAAGACTGATCATTAGGGTTTTCAGACAAGGTTTGAGTGCCTTAGAATATTTAAAAGAGTGTGTGTGTGTGTCTGTGTGCGTTTTGTCAATTTATGAGAAGTGTAATTTACAAATAAAAATTAATTTATATAACATATTTACAGCCTCTGAGACATGTAATTTCTCAACCTCACAAATATTAGGATGAACAGAAATCTGTGTTAAGCATTTACCATCGTAGATTTTTTTTTTTTAATTTGCCTGTCTACGTTTAGGAAAGTTCAGGAAACTCACATATCAACACAAGTTTTCAGTTCTACCGCTTCTGCCTCAAGTGCACAAAGACAAAGCAGTAATCTATCTAGTTTATTTCTTTGAAAATGGTGTTCTTAAAGTACATCTTGCAGATAGATTATCTATCCCTCACAGCAAAGCTTCACAATGGGAGTCTAATAATTGCTCCTTTTCTAATTTCACTAAATGAGTTATAATTATTTTATGTCTGTTTTATGGTTACTGAGTAGTATTAACCTAAACTCTAATTATAATATAGCTTTCAAAGAAATGTATGGACACCAAATTGATGAACAGCCAGCTTATGTAGGAACATCCCATAAAGCAGATACACAGCTAATAGTTTTAGGAATAGCATGTTAAAATTCAGGAGCAAAATTGATTTGTGAAGGAAACAAGATATAAATTCATTAAGTTTATATCTTCCAAGTCTGGATAGATGGAAACATGCAATTGTGATTATTACAAAAGAAAATTTACAGTTAAGCACAAAATCACTATTTTCCATTATGTTTGAAATCAATGATAAGATCCTTGAGTCCCATATAATACTCACAATGTGAGTATCAATGCCAAAGTCACTGAATTTATAACAATCTTTGCAAAGTAAATGGGGGCTTCCCAGGTGGTGCCATGGTAAAGAATCCACCTGCTAATACAGGAGATGCAGGAGTTGCTGGTTCTATCCCTGAGTTGGGAAATGGCAACCCGCTCTAGTATTATTGCCTGTAGAATTCCATGGACAGAGAAGCCTGGCAGGTTACAGTCCATGGGGTCTCAAAGAATCAGACACAACTGAGAGACTGAGCACACAAAGTAAATACTATGAACTATGACTAAAACAAATTTTATTATTGGAGAAAGTAATTCTTCTAGCGTGTTTTAACAGCAACATTTTATTTAAAAATTTTTCCATGTTAATAGTATTAAATTTTTTTTTAAAAAAGAAAATTGATTAATCTATGGATTTTTCTAAAGGGAGAGGTAAATAAAACATGTTTTTACAACTAAAACAATCCTTTAATTCTAACTACTGAAAAATAACTAGTTTTAGAGAGATATACCTTCATGTTTGATAGCCATATTTTGAAATGTTCCTATAAATTGTAAATTAGAGAATATTTACACATAGATATTGGTTCCTTATGCAATTAAAGTGCATTTTTATTTGAAAAAAATTGGTTTTATCAAAATAAGAGGTAGTCCAAAGCAACAGTAATTGTGTGATCATTGGTACTGAATATGAATCCTCTAATACTGTCCACCTTGTCAACAACGGAAATGTTTCCATTCAAGCAAATACAAATTCACATTAGCCCCTTAGAAATGTCTTTCTAATTCATCTCAGCCTTCCTATAGGGTTTTTTGTTTCCCCAAAGACTATATTGAACTTTAATTCAGCCTGCTAAATATTTATCGAAGCCTTGTAATATGCCAAATACTGGTACCTAGGAGTACCAAGATAATAAGGCACAGTTCCTTACCCTTTAGATATTTCCATTATATTTCTAAAAACTGATATAAATAATAAATTTTCATATAATGGGATAGCACTGGAAATTTCTGGAATGGGAATGTGCAGCAGAATCTGTGGAGTCCAGAAAATACTTTCTCTAAGATGATAGCTGGTTAAGAAGGTAAGAGAATTGATACAGGCAGAGAGAGCCTTAGGGTGAGGGCTCAGAATCAAAGGTGAATCAAATCAAAGGTGAATAGAGATATAGAATGGTTGTGTCTTTTTATTGGCCTCTGTTTGTCTTCATTGCTTGGGCAAGGAAAAATGGGAGTAGCGGGTGAAGGCTAAGAATGTTAGACAGGCAACCATCTGATTTACTCTGTGCAACTTTGAAAATGGGCCCTGAATTTCCAGGCTATCCTCATTCCCAAATTCTTTACTGTTCTCAATTAATTTTGTTTTTATAATTCTAATGTCTGAAATAATTTCTATAACAAAAATACAGATATGGAAGCTGGCAACCTCATGACTCTGTCTAATAGTCTAGGAAGAAATTTTTGGCAGTATTACTGATATATAAGTTGAATTTTGACTCATTTTCTCATTTTACCTTGTCCCATTTCCTTCAGTTCAGTTCAGTCGCTCAGTCGTGTCTGATTCTTTGTGACCCCATGAACTGCAGCATGCTAGGCTTCCCTGTCCATCACCAACTCACAGAGCTTACTCAAACTCATGTCCATCGAGTCAGTGATGCCATCCAACCATCTCATCTCTGTTGTCCCCTTCTCCTCCAGCCTTCAATCTTTCCCAGCATCAGGGTCTTTTCAAATTAGTCAGTTCTTCACATCAGGTGGTCAAAGTATTGGAGTTTCAGCTTCAGCATCAGTCCTTCCAATGAACATTCAGGACTGATTTCCTTTAGGATAGACTGATTGTATCTCCTTGCAGTCCAAGAGACTCTCAAAAGTCTTCTCCAACACCACAGTTCAAAGGCATCAATTCTTCAGTGCTCAGCTTTCTTTATAGTCCAACTCTCACATCCATACCTGACTACTGGAAAAACCACAGCTTTGACTAGATGGACCTTTGTTGGCAAAATAATGTCTCTGCTTTTTAATATGCTGTGTAGGTTGGTCATAACTTTTCTTCCAAGGAGCAACCCATTTCCTTAAGGCTGGACAAATTGATTTAAAGTCTGTGGCCTGCAGGCCTCTTTTGTTAATTTTAATAAGTGGAAAAAAGAGCTGTTAAGCAGCACTGTAAATGTTTGAGATTGATTTTAAGACATAATTTGTTTTGGGTATAACCTTTTGACCTTTTTTCTAGTTCACCAGACTTAAAGTGAGTTTATTTGAAGGGCTAATAATTTGCTTAGCTAACAGATTCCTGTGTATCCTATTATATCTCCTGGCACTAAACAACCTTTTCATACACTAGAGAAATAACTTGATAAAGACATATAATATTACCACTTCGCTCTCCCTGCCTTCTTTTCTCCTAGTTATAAAGTAAGCTGGGTTATTTTCCCTTCACTAGATTAGCTATAAAACAACATTTGGGTCTCTCAAGTTTATCATTTTTACTTCCTTTATACCAGTTGGGCATCCTTATAAATTTAAAATGGGTTTCCATCTGCTAAAGCTTTTAACATGTTTATTTTTTATTCTTTACCCTGAATTCCAATCCATAATGCAGAGTTGTTTTCTGTTGTTATTCTTATTTTAACAAACCTGGATATACAGTATGAGAAACCATACTGTAGTTAAGCATTTTCTTAGCTATATTACAAAAGATGAGCATTTTTATCATATGCCATGACCTCTCCTGAGGAGAGGAGAGGAAACTTTTTTTTATCCATTTGGGTCCACATTTCCACTTCCATAATAAATTGAGGCAAATTTATTCTTTACTTCTATATTTTAAAATTTAACAGAGCAGAAGTATTATTTGACTATTGACTGTTACGCAATCACTTGAATCTGAGATACTGATGTAGGAATGCCATTATCTCATTCTAACATATTCTTCTATGTCCTTCTCTTCATCCTTTAAGTATGATCTTTTTGTTTTGGCATTATCATGGGGAGAATCAGTTGCTTAGTACAATGCTGCCTTCTATAAATGGCAAGCACTTAACCAGAAACATTATCTCAAATTCATATTTACATAGACAATAAAACTATAAAGGGCCAATTCAACCAGGAAGCAGCCATTATCTCGGTGGGCATTTTATCCCATTCCCACCCAGGACAACTATGTAATTTTGGAGCTTCAGCTTCAGCATCAGTCCTTCCAATGAGTATTCAGGACTGATTTCCTTTAGAATTGATTGGTCCTAAAGACAGAGCCTGGGAAATCTGAAATCTACCTTACTTAAGCCAGTGGATGTTTAATCATTATAAATCAATTATGAATATTTTTCAGTATGAGATAAAAGTAGATCTTTCTCATTTTCTTTGTATAATAAGATATATAACGAAGTTTGCAGGTTGTAATTATTAAACATTGAATTAATATTAATTCACTCTTGAGGAAATCACAGGACTGTTTCTATAAACTGCTTATAATCTGTGTGTTCATACACTTACTAAGATGGATAGTAACCTTTCTGGCATTTTACATAAACCCAATAATTTTTCTTAAAGGATTTAGTATTTTTGTTTGTTGACTTTCTATCCTTTAAATATTCCATTTTCTTTCTACTGCTGAGTACAGAATAATTTGTTCCATAGATTTAAGTGTAGTGATGGTTAGGATAGGTTTCCCAGGTTGCTCAGTGGTAAAGAATCTGCCTACCAATGCAGGAGAAACAAGAGATATGGGTTCATGCATGAAAGATCCCCTGGAGGAGGAAATGGCAACCCATTCCAGTATTTTTGCCTGGAAAATCCCAAGGACAAAGGAGCCTGGCAAACTACAGTCCATGGCATTGCAAAGAGCTGAATATGACTGAGAAACTGAGGACACAAAAACCAATGGTTAGGTTGAGGAAGAGGTTAAGCCAGAAGAGCTCTAAAGCCAATCCCACCTCTACATTGACTTTATGTATGACTGTGGAGAAATGAAATTGCAACTTTCCCACTTATAGAGAAATGCTCTTCCATAGCATGTTTGATGGTAATGAACATTAAATAATTAAATATTAAATAAATTAAATATAATTTGTATAGTCTGGATCAATATACTTGACATACAGTTGTTGTTGTTGTTCAGTTACTCAGTCCTATCCAATTCTTTGCAACCCCATGGGCTGCAGCATGTCAGACTTCCCTGTCCTTCACTATTTCCCAGAGTTTGTTTAAACTCATGTCTACTGAGTCAATGATGGCATCCAACCACCTTATCCTCTGTTGCCCCATGCTCTTCTTGCCCTCAATCTTTCCCAGCATCAGTGTCTTTTCCAGTGAGTCATCTCTTTGCATCAGGTGGCCAAATTATTGGAGCTTCATCTTCAGCATCAGTCCTTCCATGAGTAATAAGGGTTGATTTCCTTTAGTATTGACTGGTTTGATCTGCTTGCTGTCCGAGGAACTCTCAAAAGTCTTCTCCAGCACCACAATTAAAAAGCATCAGTTATTTGATGCTCAGCCTATTTTATGGTCCAACTCTCACATCTGTACATAACTACTGGAAAAACTATAGCTTTGACTATATGGACCTTTGTCGGAGAAGTGATGTATCAGCTTTTGCATACACTGTCTATGTTTGTCACAGCTATTCTTCCAAGGAACAAGTGTCTTTTAATTTCATGGCTGCAGTCACTGTTGGCAGTGATTTTGAAGCCCAAGAATATAAAGTCTGTCACTGTTTCCATTTTTCCCCTATCTATTTGCCATGGACCAGATGACATGATTTTGTTTTTTTGAATGTTGAATTTTAAGCCAGATTTTTCACTCTCCTTTCACTTTCATCAACAGGCTCTTTAATTCCTCTTCACTTACTGCCTTTAGGATGGTGTCCTCTGCATATCTGAGATTCTTCATATTTCTCCCTGCAATCTTGATTCCAGCTTGAGCTTCTTCCAGCCCAGCATTTTGTCTGATGTACTCTGCATATATGTTAAGCAAGCAGGGTGACAATATATAGTCTTGACATACTTCTTCCCAAGTTTGAACCAATCCATTGTTCCACGTCTTGTTCTTACTATTGCTTCTTGACCTGCATACAGATTTCTCAGAAGGCAGATAAGGTGGTCTGATATTCCCATCTCTTTAAGAGTTTTTCACAGTTTGTTGTGACCAGTCAAAGGCTTTGGCATAGTCAATAAAGCAGAAGTAGATGTTTCTCTAGAACTCTTACTTTTTCTATGATCCAACAGATGTTGGCAATTTGATCTCTGGTTCCTCTGCCTTTTCTAAATCTTGCTTGTACATCTGAAAGTCCTCAGTTCATGTACTGTTGAAGACTAGCTTGGAGGATTTTGAGCATGATCTTGCTAGCATGTGAAATGAGGGTGATTGTGCCATAGTTTGAACATTCTTTGGCATTTCCTTTCTTTGGGAATGGAATGAAAACTGACCTTTTCCAGTCCTGTAGCCACTGCTGAGTTTTCCAAATTTGCTGGCATATTGAGTGCAGCACTTTCACAGCATCATCTTTTAGGATTTGAAATAGCTCAGCTGGAATTCCATCACCTCCACTAGCTTTGTTTGTCCTGATGTTTCCTATGGCCCAATTGATTTCACCCTCCAGAAATCTGGCTCTAGGTGAGTGATCACACCATCATGGTTATCTGGATCATTAAGATTTTTTTTCTAGTTCTTCTGTGTATTCTTGCCACCTCTTCTTAATCTTTTTTTTGCTTCTGTTAGGTCCATACCATTTCTGTCATTTATTGTGTCCATCTTTCCATGAAACATTCCCTTGGTATCTCTAATTTTCTTGAAGAGATCTCTACTCTCCCATTCTATTATTTTCCACTGTTTCTTTGCACTGTTGTTTGCATTGTTGCTCCCTTGAGGGGCAAAAACAAAACCTGTGTACACAAGAATCCAGGAGAAAGGAGCAGTGACCCTACAAGAGACTGAACCAGACCTGCCTGTGAGTGTTTGGGAGTCTCCAGTGGAGGTGTGGGTCAACAGTGGGCTACCACAAGGTTAGGGGCACTGACAGCAGCAGTCTGTTAGGTGCAGCATGCTGGCATAAGTCCTTTTGGAAGAGGTCACCATTACTGCCATTACCCCTACCATATTTTGGCATTAGGCCAAACTACAAGGTGAGAACACAGGCCCATCCATCAGCAGAAAATTGAATTAAAGATTTACTGAGCATGGCCCTGCCCACCAGAACAAGCCCCAGTTTTCCCCACAGCCAGTCCTCCAATCAGGATACTTGCACAGACCTCTTACCCTCATCCTTCAGACGGAAGAGAGAATGAAAACCCCAATCACAGAAAAATAACCAAAATAATCTCATGGACCACAGCTTGTGTAAATTAATTAAACTATGAGCCGTGCTGTATAGGACCACCCAAGACAGGCAGGTCATGGTGGAGTGTTCTGACACTGCATGATCCACTGGAGAAGGGAATGGCAAACCACTTCAGCATTCTTGCCTTGAGAACCCCATGAACTGTATGAAGAGGCAAAGAGGTATGACATACAGTAGTTATTCAATAAATATTAAGTAAGATGATTATCATCATTTCCCAGGGCTTCTCAAATACCTTTTATTTAAAAACAAAAAAAAACAAAGCTTAAATTCTTATGTGTAGAAATACTTTTGAGTGCCAAAACAGAATTTATATTTTATCTTGTTTTCAAGAGGTTGTGCCTCTCTCCTCTGGCCCACTATTCATTTAATTCATATGTAATTGAGGAAGTGATCCTGACCTATTATTGTCAGTCTAACAGTGACTAGAAGCAAATAATTTTAGTTTAGTTCTGAATTATTCTTCCTTGTAGTCCTTTATTTAACTTAATATTTGAGTTTATAAATGACTTAATTCTCACCACTTTTATCCAGTATCAATTCTATGACTTTTTTTTTTTTGATCTATCTATTCTCACTGATATTAGGACAGTGAATTAACATTCATAATCTTAGGGCTATACCTTTTTAGGTGCTAAGAATTAGCTCAGAATTCATTGTATTATCCTGTACCTTAGGTTTAAACTCCATGGTAGAAGAGATCTTCATTCATTTTGTTCACTGACATAGTTCAAGCTCCTAGTTTAGTACCTGGTCATAGTAGCCACTGAAAATATATTTATTAAATGAGTATTAAATTAATAGAATTACATAAATATTGAGACAATTCAGCAACATCTAAAGCCCATACAGTTTTAAAATTCTGAAGATTTTTGTGCTGTTTGAACTGATTTCTATATTTCTAAGTTTTTAACAACTCATATGTGGAACTGTTATTTGGCTTGTCTATCATGTTAACATCATTAATTGTTTCTGCTATCATTGATCTTTTGATCATTGATTTACATTCAAAATTCAGGTTCCTTACATTCTATTTCTTGGTTAATTTTTTTCCCCCCATAGGTCTAACACTTTGCAATTTAGCTTAACTTAGGATACATTGTTTAATTCAAGTTATCCTAAATCAGTCCAGTAATTTAAGTCTCTGAGTTCCAGAGCTGTTCAACCATTGGTGAAGTATAATTAGCTACATTTTACAATTTTCTTGTCTTCTTAGAAATACATCTTTTTTAACTCACTTTTTCTTTTCCTTTACATATCTTGTAGATGTTTGAATCTAGCTCTTTCATCTTCAACTTTTTCCCTAATTCCATAGTACTTAAAATTGAATACTTTGAGTATATCATTCAGTATCTACTGGGACACTGATTTAAATATGCAGATTGGCAGACTCTTTCTGAAACCTGTCAAATCTAGGAGATGCACCAAAACCTGCAATGTCTCCAGCAGGCACTGGTCAACAGAAAGGGCCCAGTACTTCACAACACTGCCCCATCACACATTGTACAACCAATGCTTCTAAATTTGAATGAATTGGGCTACAGTGTTTGCCTCATCTGCCATAGTCACCTGACATCTTGCCTACTGACTACCACGTCTTCCAGAATCTTGACAACTTTTTGCAGGGGAAATGCTTCCACAACTGGCAGAAGGCAGAAAATGCCTTCCAAGAGTTCATAGAATCCCGAAGTATGGATTTTCATGCTACTGGAATAACCAACTTATTTCTTGTTGGCAAAAATGTCTTTATTATAATGGTTCCTATTTTGATTAATAAAGATGTGATTGAGCCTAGTTAAAAGGAATTAAATTCATGGTCTGAAACCACAATTATGCTTGCACAAACCTATTATTTATTGAATGTTTGCATGTTATAGGTACTTCCTATTCCTATACAGGTGTTAGTCTTCTTAGAACATACAACAAAAGAGTAGTATTATCTTTATATGAAGAAACTAAAGATATTCTGTACTTGCAATGTGTGATGAATCTGAAAGTATAAACCCCATTCTTTTCACATTTTGAATGTGCTACCTATCTCCATCCCATTGTGCATCCTGCCATGTAAACAAACTCCACCTATGACTGTAGTTCAGTTGCTATTTGAACTTTGATATTTGTCACCAGAATTATGCATAAATATCTTTGGTTGATATGTGTGTGTGTTTAAAGGTGGGGTCACCATGTTATGGTACATTATTTTATCATAATTGAATGATAAAGACAAAAAATGAAGGCTCACACTTTTATGCCTTAACCTATTGGATTTCAAAACTTTTCCATCATTTTCTCTTTATTTCCTATTGACTTTTCTTATCTGAATATTCATGTTTTAACTTTGAATTTTCACTCAGTGAAAACGAAGGGTTCCTGTATATCTGTTCTGAAATCATCCTCTGCTCAGCAGTTCAACCCTTCTAGTGTCCTGTCTATATATTTTTTCCAATGTGACTGCTTGCAGTTTTTCACTAATAGCCTTGAACCCTTCTGTCCATATTCTGGCTGCCAGCCATCAAAAACAGAGCTGGAAGTGGGGGAGGGGATTGAGCTGCCATGCTAAATCGTCTCCTTCCCTCCCTCTGGGAAAGGACCTTAACCTCAAGCACTTTCAGTCAATCACAGTCCAAGAGAGAACCTTGAAAATGTTCTGCAACACTGATTGGTTCCATAAAATATGCTGGCTGGACGCAGAAGTTGAGTTTCTTTTAGCTTATTTCATAATAAAGGGCAATGCATGGGCTGTATTCATAGTAATTCAAATCTGACACAAATAATACAGCAAATAATTACAGTGACCTTTAACTCACCTCGAATTTAAACAAAGGTTAAGCTGCCCTTTACTAAAGTAAATATTTTCTGTAGTCAAATAAATGCAGACACCTTTAGAGAGGAGAATACATTGCCAAACTAAACGAATCTGAAAATGGTTACAACAGAATAATTTCAAAACATAAAGAATGCAGGACTCTTCAGCATAAACAACCTCTAGACATGCTGGCATCTGCCATTATTAATTTACCTTACAATATTTCCAATGGGTTTTCCCATATGTTTTCTGGGAACTGTTGCTTGAATTTTCTGTCCAGAAGGGCAGATATCAAAGAGAAATATTAAAAGTAAGAGAATTTAGCTCTTCTCTCCATACCCTGATTTAGTAAACAATTTATATTTTATTCCATAAAGCTGAACAAAGCCTTAAATGTTTAAGTGGTTACCATGCAGACCTAAGTCTTAAAAAATAAACCCAGAAGACAATGCTAACTGTGCAAAGGGAGCAGCTGATAAGTTTATGCAGTTCTTATACCAAGGTTTAGCTGTTGGTCAGATAAGGGCCAGGTGTGTTTTTGCACATTTTAATTTGTTTAGTCTATGTCTATTTCAACTAGCACTTAAAGAAAGAAAGAAACTTGGGGGTGGACCATGTTATGTATACATCATCTTTAATTTTAAAAGTTTATTTAAAAAAAAATAATTACTCTCTTTCTAGGGTCCAAATGCTAATGATATGTTAACTGTTAAAAGCAAGTCATCAGCTTGTTACTGCAACTGGTATTGTCTCCAAATTCTCCCTTCATTAAACTAAGGTCACCTGATTTAATTAGAAGTAGTCAACATGCTTATAATATTTTTGGTCACAATTTAAATTGCATGTCTCAAATAGGGATTAAATTTACATTTAACAGGACAATAATTGTATGGTAAAAGGAAAACCAAGTTTATTTCTTTTTGTTTCTCTCACTGCAGTTTTGCTAACTCTGTTATTAAGTAAAGACCCAAGATGTTCTTAGAAACATAAATTAATGGGTTTATTTTTAACCAATTAAAAAAAAAAAAGCAAAATCTCAGGTCAATAAAACCCTCCTACATGTCTCTCCTAACTCTGACTCAGCATCTTTTTTTTTCCCCCTGTTCCTCTTCCCCCTTTTGAAGTTATTGGAGCAATAGCACTGGTATTTCTACTTATTCAGCAAGAGGGTGAAAATCAAGGAACTGAGGCCAATCTATTAATAGCCATGGAGAGTAGGTGTCTCCAAGATTGTGATCCTCTTAGGTTCTTGCTCTATACAGAAATGTCTGACATTGACATTGATAAAAATAAATGATTTTGTAAAGGGAATTAAAATGAATTCTTAGTAAAACTAAAAGAGCTATCAAAAAATACTAGATACCTAGTTTTGTTTGAATTCTTTCACATCTCCACTGTTTTATTATTCAACACTTGATGAGAAATCTTGTTCCTCTATAATTTAATAGTTTTACATTTTCTTGCAATTCCTAACTTCTTGAATCTTCCTCTCTTGATCTCTGTAGGAGAAATTACTCATTCTCCCCCCGACCTCAATATTTCTGACAACCTTCCTCCTCTTTGGAAATTTTATTCTTTGGAAACTTTATTCCAGGACAAAGTTCCGTAGTGCACTAATCGACAGCTAGAGACAATGTATGGGGGGGGGGGGGTGGGCGGAACACAAATTTGAATCAAGAGATGCAAAAATTAATAACTTAAATACATACTATCATTCATTAAAGTATTGTGCTTCTGTATAAGTTTTGAGTTTGAGGGAAGATGCTCCCATTAAGTTTAGACCTCTGACCCTGACAAAAATTAATATATATCAGTTCCTAGAAGATTCTGTCTCTTTGTGTTCAAAAAAACCTACCTATGAGATGTTGTCCCTCTTACTGAGAACAAAGTACATAACCAAATTTTAAAGTATTAACCACTTTGGTGTCTCAAAAATGGAGATCATAGAACTAAACTTGTACTTTTAGAATTGTCATTTTATTCTTTTGAATGTTAGGGCCTGTTTAAACTTTGAATTTACTTATTTATCTGGTCTACTAATACTTGTCTGCTCTTCTCTTCTGATTTTTTTTTCCTCTATTGATTTGAGTATGTATGTAAAGAGAATCTAATATATGTAGATAATCACAGAAGTATTTCTAGTACATTTTTGCTAAATCTAATTTCCCTGTCTTAGGATATAGAGCTAAAAAGCAATTGGACATTTTAAAGCAATGAATACATTTGAGCACTAAATGCAATTGAGCACTAAGAAAATCTTTTCTTCCTAAGACCATTTTCTTCTGTAAGTGGCATCTATACTACAGAATAAGAGTGGGAAGACTAGGTGTATTAAAACAGCCGAGTGTCTGGAATCATTACTATTTTGGAAAATCAGAGTTGTTTAGTTAAATTATAGGGTTCTCTGAGAAACTAATGCCATGTTTCTCAAGGACGAGTAAGGTTTGTCACATTGGGCAAGTGAAAGGATTTGAAAAGAAGTTATGGGATTCTCATGCAGTTGTTGTGTAGTCACTCAATCATGTTTGACCCTTTTGAGACCCTGTGGACTGTAGCCCACCAGGCTCCCCTGTCCATGGGATTTCCCAGGCAAGAATACTGGAGTGGGTTACTATTTCCTCCTCCAGGGAATCTTTCCAACCCAGAGATCAAACCGGTGTCTCCTGCATTGTAGGCAGATTCTTTACTGCTGAGCCACCAAGGAAGCCCTCGCATGAAGTTAGGGACCTTTAAATGAAGTGAAAGAGAGTTTGTTTCGCCATAAAGAAGGAATAGTACAACCGGTAAGGGAAAAATGCCCAACAGTTAAAAATGTAAGAGGAGAACAAAAGACAGTCGGTGGATCTGATCAAAACAGCCAGGAAATCCAACTAGAAAGGTAATTGTGAATTGACAGTTACAACAGGTGTAAGTTTCCAAGACATTGGAGAATATCAGAGAGTATGGCTGCCACATGTGCCAGGAACTTGAAGCCATAGAGGATAGGATGTGGGAATCAGAATAGAAAATTCCAGTTTTGTTGGAACTATATGTATACTAGAAGGATGGTAGCTGGTTGGAATGAATAGAATACTTAAATGTGGGGCAGCAGTTGTGAGTCATATGGACACACATAGGAAGTGAAAAAAGAAGGGATCAGAATGCTTTGTTTAATGCAGTGATGTAAATATCTTTGAAAATGAGATACTACCAATGATGTGAACACCTTAGAAAGAGACTGATGGAAAACGCTCTCTGGGATAAAAGTAAAATATTTTTGCATATCTTCAGAAGGATACTTCCCCTTCCCAGAGATACCTGCAATCTTCTAATCATCATTCAAAATGATATTAAGGGACTTTATATGTTCATGGGGGGTCTTTTCTCATGCTCCAGGAAAGAATCATGTTCTTCTTTCTCTTACCTCTGTGCTTTGTATATATTTTTAACGCTACTTAGCATAGCATCTTATAATTATTTGAAAACCTGTTCGTTTTCTTTGCTAGACAGGAAGCCCATTAAAAGCAGGTTACTTTTTAAAAATATTTTATTCAATTTTTTAAGCTACCAAGTATCTAGCACCATATTTGACAAATTACAGAGTTTAATATAGCAAATGAGTATCTTAAATATAATAATAAATATGGATTTGTATTGATATAAAATTTATATGGATATGAATAAATATCTAATGGAATTTAATTTTAAAATTGTCCTGATTTTAACTAAAGTTTTGACCCAAAGTTTACTGGTATTTGGGATGGGTGAATCTGTCAGTAGGGGCAGGAGATGTTTCCTTTTTGGGGGCTTATCTATGGACAAGATGGAGGAAATAGTGTGTTTTGACAAGGGCCCCTAAAAATCATGTGTGAATAATGTGTTTCTAGTGTAGTTTGTGACTTCACTGCTAAGAGTTACTAGAGAGGAGGTGGCCAGACCATTTTTGTGAGAAGAAAGCTTCTCTGTTGCTGGAAAATATGAAGACCCTTGCAGTATTTTTTTTTCTCTGACCTCACTTCTTTGTAAAGCTCCATTTCTCTTGTTTATCTAGCATAGTTTATCTCACACATGATGGAAATAAAGATGTTTTTCACTCTTTACTGTGGCTGCTATGAAGCTCAATGAAGGGTTGTTATCTCATCTTACATAATTTCTTTTATTGATTTTTTTCTTAATTTTAAAATAAAATTAAGGACAAAATAAATTAATGTCCTTTGTTTCTTTATATTACCTCTCCCTGGAATTTTTCTTATGATTTTAGTCCTTTTCCCTTCACCTCAATTACTTTATCATATTATTGCATGGTTTTTTTTAATGACTATCTCAAATACATCTGGGAACAAGGCAGGATATAAAGTAATTAATAAGTAAAATAAATCCAGGCACGTTAGCCCCACATACTACCTGCCTGCCAATACCACATAATACAAACCACATTGCACTGTTTAGAATGAATGAAAGCAAAGGTCTTGAGTTGGTGGCTAACAGGCAAAATCCTGCCTGCTGACATGTTTTGTTTGGCCCACACAGTGTGTTTAAAATACGAATTACTTGCCAACCTTTAAGAATCAGGAAATTTTACATGAAATCTCAGTTTTTCTTAAAGGGGCCTGTATTCCATGACACAATGCATGAGTGGTAGCTGCTCCTTCTCTAGTCTGTCCAGTCCCTGATACTCTGTTTTACTTCTGCTATACTTCGCCTGGTCCTGTTGCATCCATTTATAGGACCTGCTAGACACTATAAAGACTTAGCTTGGGGTTCCTGCATAAATAAGATGAGCAATTTACTTAAATAAGTCGACATTATTCACTAGCATTTTTTTCCTATTAATAAAATAATAGCAGGCATTTTTATTATTCACCTTGCTTCTTTCTAACATGAATGAACTCACTGATATTTTGCAGCTTAAACCAGAAAAGTAGCCTACTTGTTTATGATATTTCTATCCATATATTATAACTCTACCCATCAGGGGATTAATATTCAGGACACCTTAACCATTCAAATCATAGTCCTGAATCTAGAAATAAGGCTTGACCTTGCAAAGCTATCAGAAACCACTGCCTTTTAGTCATGCATTGTAAATCTTCTGACCTCAATGAGGTCCTAGTGACACTTACTTAACATAATATCTTAACAAGCTTGACTATCTTTTCTTCAGTCCAGTGAAGAGTACAAATATTGTTAAAGAGAAGCAAAGTTGTAAAAGGAAAAGTGGCAAAACTGACATTGATGCTTAAAGGAGACTCCTTCCTACCAAAAGGACAAAAAGAAAAACAAAACATACAAAATCTAAAAATTTAGAATTTTTTACTTGGTGAAATTTAACTATTTTCATCAATACTCAGTTATGTTTATACCTTCTGCATAAAAAAAGATTGTTCCTTTGTTGTTTAGTTGCCAAGTCATGTTTGACTCTTTGCAACCCCATGGACTGTAGCCGGTGAAGCTCCTCTGTCCATGGGATTTCCCAGACAAGAATACTTGAGTGGGTTGCCATTTCATTCTACAGGGGATCTTCCCGACCCAAGGATCAAACCTGCATCTTCTGCATTGGCAGGCAGATTCTTTACCACTGAGCCACCAGGGAAGCCTGTTAGATGACTATGGAGCTCCCATATCACCCAGCTTTAGTAATGTGCTAGAGCTGGCTCATTCTTGGCTCATGACAGAAAGAGTGTGTGTCTTTTCCCAACTTTGTACTCACTGAAATCACATTTTCTGCTTGTTTCCAAAGAACTGGTTGTTAACCATTTACTAAAATATCACTGAATCAATTTCAACTAAAGTTGGCCTGACTTTCCCTCCATGGCTTTGTATGTTAATATGTGCTGTTGGCTATCCTTCCACACTGAAACTCACCTTCCAAATCCTCCATTGGAAATCTCATAATTATCCATTAAAACCCTACTTCTGGTTTCAGCTCCCCTGAAAATTCTTCTCCAAATTTAGGCAGAAATAATTATTCGTAATTTATATCAACATCTACCCCATCTTATTTGCCTTAAGTTTTTAATTTATCTTTGTCTAGATCATGATTTATTTCCGTGAGAACAAGCACAAAGTATTTTTCTTTTTATGATGATATATCCTTAAGGGAATCTTTCCATACAATGCCATAGTGATTATCCACTGCAAATGAAACGTAAGTTGCTGCTGAGCCTAAACCAACTTGATCTGTTGGCAAATGAGTAAAGGAGACAACTAACCCTTCATTCTTGGCATTGTACTATCAGTTAGTAAAGGCAAGAAATCAAAAGACAAAGTTTAAGACAGGGACATGGGAGACTAAGTTCTCCAATCTGGCAAAGGGGGAAGGCACTTTTATTAAAGACTGAGGGTGTATTTTTCTTTGACTCTATAAGGGAAAACTGGCATATCTGGCCGTGTATATGAAAGTATCTGATACTTGGTAGTTATTTTAGGGAGAACATGCTTGGGAATATTGTCCCTTAGCAACACTGAATGCTTATTCATGTTCCCTCATCCTTTCATAGCAATTTCCAAACCTGTAGCAACCTAAACTTCCTTTGCACTCCGCACAAACTGTGTGTAACAAGTCACCATTATTTAATAGAGTCTAATAGTCCCCATGTCTCATAATTTGTATCATTTAAACACTCTCATGTCAGTAACTGTAGACTAAATTTGTACCCAGGTCATTTTCATCCCCAGAAGTTAAATGTGATTCTGGCAAAAATATAGCTCTTACATTATTTGGTGTTTTTATTATTAAATAATTATGCTCAAGGAGCTTCATTGCTTGTTATAAGCTTGGGATGTGAGGAAAATTCCAAAGCAAAGGCTGCATCAGTTTGTAGACATTTCTTTGTCATTGCCAAGTTGTTTTTTCTTTGAATGCTCTTTGATTTCCTCCCCCAAGAGAACGAAAGTCCATTCAGTAGCATCAAAGTGTGGATGTTGTCCATAGCGATCTGGATGGGAATCAGTAGCAGGGAGCTGGCCTCAGTGTCTATGGTTCAAGGGAGGATGTCACTCTTTAGAGACTGTGTGAGCAATAGGGAAGCAGGGGAAGTTTCTGAATGACCGCACAGCAAGAGATGAGCGGTCAGTTCTGTAATAATGGTTTACATTGGCAGAACTCCACTTCTGGGGTGGTCCGTAGTGACATTGTCAAGAATCTCTTTCATTAGTACTGTGAATACTACAGGGACACACTGGTTGAAAGGTGAAAAGTTGGAAACACTGCTGTTTTTCATGGCTGGGGATAAGGAGAGTCTATTGAGGAGTTACAAGAAGCTATTTTTGAAAGAAAATACAAAATGCCAACTCAATATAACTATCAAATTCACTGTGATACAGACTTTTGATTAACAAACTACCCTCTCTCTCCTGTTAGAAATGTGGTTTCCTTTTGGCAGTGTGGTTTTTTGCTAGGAAATCTCCATTTACTGAGGTTGAGAGGTTAATGGTTTAGGCTACAGGTAGCAACAATTATCCAAATCGGAGACCAAATTGTCTAAGATAATTGACATGCATTTTATCAAGTTTATTGATTAAGGTTTTGTGTTCTTTCTATTGTAGAACTGAAGATTCATTCCTTGTAATCTAACAACCAGTTAACCTAACAACCAGAAAACCTGGCATGTTACACACTCTCTCACACACACACACACACACACACCCCTTCCTTTGAATCCTTTACATAGTAACGTTAACAACATTAGTCACTTAATACTTACTATTGCAAGGGTTCATTTTATTATTTTACATATATCTTAGGGAAAATATAGGAACAGTTGATAAGTTGAACAGGCATGACCAAGAGTAGTTTAAATTAATAGAATGCTTTCTATTTTATGAGTAATTTACGTTCAATGTGATGTCAATTCTAGCAAATCTGGAAAAAAGAAAGATCTAAAATTGTCTGACTGCTTCATGAATGTATAAGCTCATCTTTCCACATTTGATTGACTGACATTTTAGTAGCACAAAACTTAATGATAAGACATTTTAAAAAGTAATACACAACAGTATCAGAAAAATGCTTATTTCATGTCAGCTTTATATTCCAAGTAATAGTGGATATGTGCTTTATCTGAAGATTTTTCCTGCATATTATTTCCTGAACTTACATTTTGATTTACAATTCTATTTGGCATGTTTATTTGGCTAATTTCATCCTAATTAAAATTGATTTTGTTTTTTTAATTATAAAATAGTATACAGTTATGTTAGGTAATTTGCAAATACAAAAATATAAAGAAACCCATAACATTTTATCATTTATCTTTCCCAGCTTATGTCTATGTATTTTAATTTTTTTCTCATAAATATGTATTTTATGGATATAAAAGAGATATTCATTGTAAATATTCAAATATTACAAAAACTTATCCTGGAAAAATAAATATTGCTAAACATTTTAATTTCAGAGCTAATAAATATTAATTACAGATTTTCCCATGAGTTAAAAGCACATAACAAGATACAAGTTATTTTTGAGTAAAGAAGTAGATCTATGTCCTTTCAAAACTTTTTTTTCCCTTAAAAATAAAATATATAGACTTCTAGATAAGTTTATTCTATGTGTATTTTTAACATATCGAATCATAGTTGCTTATAAACTTATATGCATTTTTTTTTACTTATAAATAATTTGGGATGAACATGTACACACTGCTAAATTTAAAATGGATCACCAAGAACCCACTGTATAGCACATGGAACTTTGCTCATTTTTATGTGACAGCCTGGGTGGGAGGGGAGTTTGGGGGGAAATGGATACATGTACATGCATGGCTAAGTCCCTTTGCTATCCACCTGAAACTTACAACATTGTTAATCAGCTATACCCTAATACAAAATAAAAAGTTAAGAAAAAATTATAGCTAGAACAATTTCTCATCATTATTTAAACTTTTCATTCTTTTAAACTTTGTAATAGGCCTTTGCACTATTTAGGAATAAGTATCTTCATAATTTTAATATCAGTTTGAATATCTTTCATCATCCTCATCCCTTTTTTCTTCTTATTGAATTGTATCAATGTGAAATATTGGACCAAAGGACATAGAAATTTTCAGAGTCTTGTTTTATGTTAAGTGGTTACTAAATACAAACTTCATACTGAAGTGTACACTTGTCTTCTGAAATTTCATACTTACATGGTCTTACTGTTGTTTCCCTTTTTAATTTGCACTCAGTGGTAGAAAAGAAATGCCTTCTCGCTAAGAGTTTCATTCTAATCCTCAGCAAAATTTACTGTTACTTCCAAAAAATTATTGAATGACTTAATATGGAGCAAAAGCATGGTAGCTAGAAAACTAATAGTGAAAAATTATTCCCAGATTAGTCCTGAAGCTTTTGAGAACATAATTATAAGAATTTACAATTATAACAATTATATGGAGAAATTTAGAGTGTTTGCTTAAATAATTGCCACAGAGTAAATAAGCATAAATGGTAGCATTACAGCTAATATGTGTTAAAATGTAACTTGAAGTGGCCTGACTCTTGGGAGGTAAGGCTCTGAAGGAAAGCCTTTGAAGGATGCTGTAAAATGGGTTCCCATAATGATCTGAAAGTTGGCATAGATGATCTCTGGTTTAGTTATGAAGTCCTCCACAGGCTTTTCCCAGATGGATGTAGGATTAGGGAAAGGGGACCTTTATCCTCATTGTCATGTCCAAGTTATCTGAATTTTGTTGCTAGCCAGGTGCCTTTTGCCTTGATTTTAAAAGTATAGGAATCTCAGCCTCAGTCTTCAATGTAAACCCAGTAACAAAAACATGAATAAGATTTTCTGAAATTTCTGGGATGCATTTTTGTGTAGATTGCCCCAGATTTGTTCACATTTATAGATACTACGTAAGATGGTACTAGGTTGCAGACTCCTGGAAGACAGAAGCCATGTTTGTTTACTCATTACATGGCATCACATACATAGTTGATACAACATGCTTGTTTAAGACAATGAGTAAATGGGTAAATGTGTGGACCAAGAGGGTGAGTGAATTCTATTAACTAATAAAGTGGTGCTCTACTGAGGTTTCTCTATTGGTTAAAACCTTTTGGAATATCCTGATTAGATCATCTGATTAGTATGATAAAAACTTAGGAATTTGCCTAAGGCGTAGCATATTTATATTCCTTTCCTATCCTGTGACTGAGTCCCAGAGGCTCCTGTGAGGAAGTCCTGGGCTCTGTCTTAGTCAAACTTATTAATATAAAGAAAAAATCAAGGTTTACATTGGTACTTCTTGTACTTTCTCTCTTGCTTCCCTTCTCGTTTTGAATCTAGGTGGCAATCCCTTATTCTGCCTCTCTCTCATTGAAACTTTCTCTGGGGAAAAAAATCTGGAAGTATCATTTTCTTATGGGTACAAATGACTGATAAGGTGAAGGATTTGTCCCTCCCAGAGCTATTATTGCCGTTGACAGCTTTTTTTTTTTTTTCCTTGTTTGCCTTTTGCCAAAGTATAGAGTCCTTATGCTAAAGTCCAGGTATTCATGACTTGCGGTGAGGTTGTCTTGGAGTTCAGAGACTTAACTGATGTAAATTTTTGACCTTCTTTCTTTTCATTTATGGGTCTGGAGCTGATTTCAGATCTTATAGCTCTCTCGAAGATTTCAGATCTTATAGCCCTGCCTTACACTATTTTGGTCATGTATCTTATCATCCTTGTTAGTTGCTCAGTCATGTCTAACTGCGAACCCAGGTACTGTAGCCTGCCAGGCTCCTCTGTAAATGGAATTCTCGAGGCAAGAATACTGGAGTGGGTATTCCTTTCTCCAGGGGATCTTCCCTTCCCAGGAATAGAACCCAGGTCTCCTGAACTGCAGGCAGATTCTTTACTGTCTGAGTCACCATGCTATTTTTTCATGTATTCTATCCTCCTTGTATTTCCCCAAATCTCATCACTATTACTGAGTTCCCTCTCCCTGGGGGTGCATAATAGGCTTTGCTTTTGTTTTCACTTTCATGAGATTTCATAGGAGGTTAGTACTCCTCTTACTATTATTAATATTAATCTAACTTAAAGATGGGTTGTGAAGATCCCCTAGAGAAGGGAAAGGCTACCCACTCCAGTATTCTGGCCCGGAGAATTCCATGGACTGTATAGTCCATGGGGTCGCAAAGAGTCAGACACAACTGAGTGACTTTCACTTTCACTTTAAATATGAATCTTAGGCATGAGTATAAGACAGGCTAAGATGAAGTTATTTATAGGGATTCTAGACTGGCCTTTGGTGTGAACTCAGTACTACACTGGAAGAAAGTATTTGTGTTGAAGTGATAAGACAATCTTTTGAAATCATAGAACTTTAGAAGTGGAAGTGACTTTAGAAATCATCTTGTCCATTTATTTATTTATTTATTTTAATTTTAAAGATGATCAATGGTATGCATAAGTGAAACACTGGGCACAGTGGACTGTGTGAGCACTAAATGTGAACCAAAAAAATGGTGAATGACTCTTCTGGCCATGCCTAAATGTGATATGAAGTTACAACTCCCATGAAATAGTGAAAATCACCCTGTCCTCTTTATAAATGTTGGATGAATTGATGGCTCACAAATATTGGATGAAATGAGGAACACAAGAATAATACTAAAAAAAAAATAGAAGATTATTATTAATAGTTGAAAATTTGTTGAACTTTGTGAAGCCCAATGTATGTTTTCTAGGTTTTATAATCCGAGATGCAATTTACCCAAAATCCCTCAATAGAATCGTATTGTTAGATTTATGTGTCTTGGGTTGACATTTTCTGTGTTTGCATCCCAATAGATTCCACCCCCGCCCCATTGGTTCTATAAGTGGACAGATGATAAAGTAATATTTGTTCTATCATGTTAATGAACTTATTTTATTAAAAATAAATGAATTTAAAAGTTAAGATTTATGAATCATTCAGAAAAAGCTGTTGTCTATACAAAGATAGTTCAGCTGGCCTTTGTTGAGTTTGGACTTCCTGCTTTACTCAGTGTGTGTTAAAGACAATCCAAGTCAGCAGTATTTTCTGGGTTACTGGTAGGTTGTTCATAACAGTGCCCTTTCCTTCCATTGAGGTACTATATCAACTACTTCTCTTTCAGAGATGGTATGTGATGTAGCTATATATAAAATACAATACTATATTGTAAATATGTTTGGGATTCCATCATTTCAAAAGGAAGAGCTTGATATTTATTAATACAAATTGTTTTGCAATTAAGACTTTCTGAACACTAAAAGGCAATCTGAATTTACCAAAAAAGGAAAAAAAAAAGGAAGGAAGAATTAATTGAGTTGTTCTCTCTAGTTTGTGTGATAACATTCCATGGGTCTCTGGGCCCCAACTAAGGTAAACTGAAATAAGGATTACTGACTATTGCAAAGGCTAATTTACAGAAACCACATGAGGAGTTCCTGAGCACAGCCCAGATAACAAAAATATTATCCACGTTGTTTACAGTGGAGTTAGTCAGTTTATTAGTTGGAGTGCTTCATTATGTATAAAAGATGCCAATGATAGTCTCCTAGTCAAAATAAACAGGCATAAAGTGTTCCACATATACAATTTGTGGTGAATAGTTACTTTGCTATTTATTTAATAATTGACCATAAATGGAGTCAAAGTGCAAAGGGAAAAACTAAAAAAGCAGTCCACTAAGGGCTTTTTGAAAGATTGATAAATAATGTGGAATCTCAATTAGGCTGTAGAAGGAATGCAGATATTAAAAATTTGGTCAAGAATCTAATTAGCTGGAGGTAATTAAACAGTCTCACACGGGGTCATTAATCTTTTCCATAGACCTTTGATGTTTTGCACACTGTCTCCTAGTCATTAATAAAATTCATAACACTCCACTTTGTGCTGTTTTATCATCATGTTTTTTCTCTGTAAGAGCATAGAGCAAGTGTCATTGTATCACAAGGGCCTTACTTTAGTTAATTTCTTTTCCTTCCCCCATGCTTGTTAGGATTAACCATTTAATAATCCAAAGAAAAGCAAAGGAATATGTAAACTTGTCCATAACTTTAGTAAGTAGTATAATTTCATAATTTTGTCATCATTACTTTAAAAACTGAGATTTCTTTGTTCCCATTCAAATGTTTCTAAGAAATGGTAAATTACAATAAAAGTATACTTGTCTGAAGACTTACATTCAGCTTGTAGCTTCTCAAAAAGCAGAATAGTTATTTAATTAAGGAAAACATACTAAATGGAAATTATATAACACAAACTGTACATTGAGCATGAAAGGAACAGAATGTCATTTCAACAGTACTTTATTCTGATATGTTTCAAACTGATACCGTATTTGGAACTGGTTGGGTTATAAAAGGCAAGAAAACACAAATACTACATTTAGAAAATATGATTCCTGTGTTTGGAAAAATATTTTATTCATTTTCATCAATGCAATGTTTCTGGGAGTGTTATTTTATTTCAGTCTTCTAACTAAATACATTTCTGGGGGAAAAAACAAAAACAAAACTTGTTTCACAGAATTGATTGCATTTCTAATAGAACCTGTTACTCCAAAAGCCATTGTACCTGTCCCCTGGTAGACTATATTGAATTAGCAGAGAATGCTAAAAGAGATGAAGTAGTGCTGAACACTAGACGGAGGGATAATGCTCTCACAGTGATGGCGTAAGACAATATATAGGAAATGTTATTCATCCCAAATCACCTGAAGGCTTCACAAGCATTCATTTGAGAAATCCATAGAAAGGAAGTCTGCAGCATATTAAACACACACAAAAATGTTATTTTGTATTAATTGGTTGTTTCTGATAGGAAGGTGTACAAACTAAACAAAAAATAAAACTGCAGTCATTTACCTGTTTAATAGAGTAAATCTTCCTGGCAAAAAATTACTTGTTTTCTGAATTTTAGGAATTGTTAGACACTAACTCTTAACTTCTGACGTTATATTTTGTGTGGGTGAAATCATGTCATATTTTCTTCTTTAAAAATAAATGCTCATCTTCCAAATACTTAGCATTGTTCTTTTGTTTAAAGTCATTTTTAACCTACAATAACACAAAATATTTGCATGAAATTAAATTCTATTTCTTGAAAATGTCATTAAAACAAATAGTAACATTTTTATATATACCTTTATTTGTTTAGAGATCAACAGAAAACAAATATTTAGAAAAGAAAAATTTATGTCATTAACATTATAAAGAGAAAGCTCATATGACAGAAAAATGTCTTAACTACACACTAACAGCACATTATGTAAGATTGAGATACAATCCATTAGGCATAATATGAAGAGAAGGAACGTCTCAACTTCACATACAAATGGAATTACTTAGGAAATCCATGTGAAATCCCCAATCAAAAATAGAAACACCCACTCACATTGATTAAAATTTAATAGTGATTTAACTAATCAGGATGTTTATTCTGAGCAATTACATAGTAAGACTAATTGTTAAATTTGTACAGCTTTGTTATTCTCAATCCTCCAGTGACATAAATTTAAAACAGGTTGAAGTCAACAATTAAAAGAGTAAATAAAATAGTTAAGTGTTCTAAAATATTAAAGGGTTTAATTCCACCCACACTGAAGTAACAAAAAGGTTTAAATCATACTGTGAACCTCTGACTTCCTGTGATAGAGTCTGCGCAGCAATTAATTATCTTAGGTGAGGTCTTGAATTAAATATCTATTTTTAAAGATATAAAGTAACTTTAAACAAAAACTAAATGGAATTTATTTGACACTGCATTTGCATACAATTTTAAATGGAGAAATTTATATTATTAATAGGTACCTCTGTGCCCATGTTTTTGTGTGAGTTTTAGGTATGTAATTTTTATTCGGTATATTTCTACTAGGAGATACTGTCTATCTTTGAGAAAAAATAACAATGGACACATACTAATATAATTTATCATTATGTGGCATATAAAAGCACACATCTTATAAAGCAGTTTTAAAATGCAAAGATATAACTGTAAAAAAACCTATTTAAGAATAAATGGCATCAAAGTTGCATTTTCATGAGAAAATAAGCTCCATAAATATTAAAGCATTTAGAAGTTTGTTGTTTTAATATTTAGGTGGTTTATATGCTATATTTTTGTTAGCTAACTGGATATTAGTGTCGGCTTTGAATTGCCTGCTCAAAAATCTAGAAACATATTAATATAATCTAACAGACAAATATTTTCTTTGTTAAAGTTTCTTTATCTATTGGTCCTAGAATTTTAATTTATTCCTTTAAGTAAAGAGGATCAAGAGGCAAAAAAGTTTAATAATATGAGTGAGGTTCAGTACCACCGCACAATTTCCTGGTTAACTCTAGGGTCATTCCCCAAACAGCAGGGCATAGGGGAAATATACAATTCTGGAATCATTGTATCATTTCCTGTCCTGTTTCCTGTTAACTGTCCCTGCCAGAAATGGCAAATAATGACCTATTTTCACCAAGCAATAGAAAAAGCTGAAGTCAGACTTATGCTGTAGAATTAGATCTGTTTCTTAAATGTAGTTATAAAAACTGGACTAAAGAGGGCAGGAGATACTCTACAAAAACCTACAGAGGATCAAAAACAATCTCTATCAAAAATCATGCTTGCATTTGAGTATATGATAAAGTGATTTATTTGTAATAAAATCTGTATAAATGCTTTGATTTCTTTGATTCCTTGATTAACTGGAGTTTCAGCGATATTTGTGGGTGTGAGCTTTCCTTTCACTGAGTGTTCAGCTTACTGAACTGCATTTGTATGGATATAGAAGTTTTAAAAACATTCCTTTAGACTGTAGTTTCCTTGGGTATATCAGGAGTAAGGAAATTAATAGTAGCCAGAAGTAGGGAACATTTCTTTCATTTAGTGTAAAATATGAGATCTATTTTAATCTTTACTCTCCATCCTCAAACTTTTCATTTAAAACTCATGACAACGTATTTCACAAATGAATCTCTCTCCAAATTAATGTGAACTAGCTGCATAGAATTCTAATCTATTAAATGCAAGCCCATCACTCCTCTTTCTTTTTTTAAGTTTTATGAATTTATCTGTCAAAATTGAGAACCTGAAGTTGGTGTACCTGCTGAAAAACTGATGAATGGTAATAGTCATCACCTGTAGATAGATATTCAAGAGAAATTGCTGAATAAGAGACAAGGCATGTTAACTTCTTCCTTCTTTATTTTCAAGCAGCACACATTTTTATTTTAGTCTGTATATATCTAGTTAATCTCACAAATCCAAAACATTTATAGATATTCAGGTAATTAAGTAAACTGAAGAAATAGTTCTTTGAAAGAGATCATACTGTATTTTTAATGTGGTCAATATCTAGCTTATTATTCTTCACAGAATACTAAACTTTCACTTGTTAAAATTATATCCTTAGAAAAAATGTTTTAACAGTTACTGGGATACTTCAATTATTCTGAAAATAAATATTTTTCTTACTTAGTTTACTTTAACATAAAATTTAAATTCTAATAATCGTGTTACATGAAATTATTATAATTCTTGTATTGGTTCTAAATGCCATTTTATTGACTAAATAAACTGAAAACTTGAACAGCAAAAAAAGAGAAAAAAATTACTTAACCTTGTTGACAGGATGAAATAGGTTGTTAAAGACAGTCACATATAAAGAATTTAACACTGAGTTTAAATGTCTTGAAAATTGCTTTCATCTGGGACAAGTTTTGTAATTCCCCACCTCTCAGCACATCAGAAATAAATATTGGTTGTATGTACTTGGATTCTTCTGAGCAGTGGACACTTTTATCAGGCAGAGTAAGGTAGATAGAGGCTAATCTTCTTTGCTATTTAAATGAATGCAAGACCCTGTCACCCTCCAAATCACAAGGGTATGAGTTCTAGGGCACACTTGTTCATGCCTGTAAATAACCATTTTTAATGAATCTCACCTTCCTCCCTAATGCCTGCCATGTGTTTTATTTTTCTGTCTTACAAAGACCAGATTTCTGACTATTTGGAAAATTGGGGGATAGAAGGCCATCTCTGTTACAGTGATAGTTTGCAGATAACCAGGAAAATAACCAATAAACTCATGGGTGTAGGTAAACATCATGTTTCATTCATAATAAATTTCTAGCAATGAAAAGAGTTGTTTAATACAAAATTTTTCCTAGTGTCTGTGGTCTGAATATTGTATTCTGTAAAACTTCTAAAAAGTGATATTCTGAAAATTCTACATAATTAATTAAAACATGAGGCTTCCCAGGTGGCTGCTAGTGGTAAAGGATCTGCCTGCAATGTAGGAGACACAAGAAACATGGGTTCTATCCCTGGAGAAGGAAATGGCAACCCACTCCAATACTCTTTTCCTGAAAAATTCCATGTGCAGAGTAGCGTGGCGGGCTATAATCCATAGGGTCTCAGTGTTGGACTGAGCATGCATGCAGTTAAAACATAACATCTATTGATCATAAAACATTAGAAATCTGTGACTGTTTTCTGGGTGACATGTGGGTTATTTTGTATGTGCTGATGTCCAGGGTTATTTCTGAATGACTTGGTGTCCTGAACTAAAACCCTCCTCGAGTTGAACTTAAAAAGTTTAGTAACAAATTTCACTGTTTTCTTCATATCTTGATGAAAATCTGCCATAATTATACTTAATGCTTTAAGACCACATAGTGTACTTCATTATAAGCAGTACTCTCTTGAAATTTACAGATTTTTTTTTTTATTTGCTGAAAACATTATTCCATGTGCTGAAGTTTAATTTACTTCAGGTCAGTGTTTATTGAGGGTTACTCAGAAGATCTGAAGATAGTAAACCAATCTATCAGGGTAAACAAACAAAAATTTCAGTACCTGTTTTTCCTTAAAATGCATAAGTATAATCCCAGCAACTACTGCTTTATAAGAAAAGTGGATAAGAGAGGCAGAGATAATATAGAAACTATTATACTTTATTTTTAATCAAAAATTCAAAGGATACTCCCAGGATTGCATCTTTGATGGTCCTAGATCTATAGTGGGCAGGAGTAATATTGGAAGTTGTTCACAGAAGTTAGGCAAATAATGGTACTTTAAAATTAGATTCATTGTGTTCTAAGGAAAAAAAAAATATTGACCTGAGTTTTAAACAAATGGCACACTATGTAAAAGGGAAAACATTAATCAGGTTGCTTTATTTTAATTCATGAGAATTTAAGTTATATTTACCTTATGGATACAATATATATATTTAAAATCCCTATCAAGTTGATTCTTAAATATTAATAGGTGTGCTTATGAAATAGCAATGATTTTTTTAAAGATATACAAATTTTACGAAGTTAGGACGGGTTTAACCTGCAATATAAAAAAGTATACTTCATGCAAGCACAGATTAACAAAAATGCTATAACTTCATTTGTAAATATCTTTAGATCTCATTTATCACTTTTTCTTTTTCTCTTCATCTGTCATATAGCTGTTTTGGCCCCAGTTGCTCAGCATTATAAGGTAGAGAATTCACAGATTTTAGCCTTGTGGAGTATCAGTCTCTTTATTTAAAATAAATAAATAAAAATAATGCTTATTATCACAATTCACTTAGACTAGAATTTCTGGAATTAATTTCATCTCAGTTCCTTAAGAAAGCACCAGAATATTTGAACAATAGCAAGATAATTGGAAAAAATGTACAACCACACTTTTAAAGAAGTTAACTGATCTGGATATATGAAATATGAATTGTTTTTCCAAATTACTCGCAACAGTTTAGAACTATTCCTCACATGTTGTTAATTTCCTTTGACTGGATTTGGACACAGTTAACTCTGACACAAGGCTTAATTCAGTACTCATGGCATCATGCTTCACTCCATCAGGAAGTCAAGATCCATCATCAGGACAAACCAAAAAAGAGGAGCCACTATCAGCCCAGGAGAACAATCAATGAAACAATTCCTAGTTAAGGAGGAGGGAGTGTACTGACAGCTACTTTTAGAATTTAAAATGTAGGTTATTAATTTACATTTTCCAAACTCATGTATTTTTCTGTGTAAAGAATAGTTAGAAATTATAGTGCTTTATTTTCATCCTATCCTCTTTCAAATCAAAGAAATAAATGGTCAGTGCACCCCTTTAATTGAATGAACTGATATAATTAATTTTAAAATGTTATTAAGGGGAGGTGACTATTCATGTTAACATGAGAGGGTATTTGAATAAAAATAATAGCTTTTAATATTTAGCTAAGCAGGTTCCATCAGTAGTGCTTGCCATGAAGAACAATGGCAAATAACCTCATTTTCCTTTCTTTTTGGAGAATTTTAGTCTTGTTCTAACTGTATGTAATGTATTTCAGAACATTCTTTCCTTTTAGACTTTTATATTTCACCTTCTCTTCTTCCTTCTTCTTTGGATTGCCTTTCATTTTTCCCCTGAACTTTGTTCCTTCTGTGAACTTTTAATCCACTATTTGAACTCCAGTTCCCTAAGAAGAAGACATTAACTCTATAACTGGGGTTGGAATATAAGAAAATGTTGGATTCAGGAAATTGTTCTGATTTGTTTTCGCCATACCTCAAGCTCATTCACTTCAAAGCATGTGCTTGAAATAGGTCATGTAAAACAATAAAACTAGAATTTAGTTTCTTCAGTCTTTTAAATTTATCATATAGCTTTTGGAAAGCAATGAAATACACAGATTGGAGATGTCCTACACATCTGAGAAAAACACAAATTCAGACTTTGATGAGATATTTCTTAGTCCTAGTAGATTTGTTCTATGTAGTAATCTGCATTTATTTCATTTTTGACAATTATTTTAAAAAAATTAAATGAGATCTTTACAGGAAACAGTTAAGTTTAACAACTTATTATAATGGCTTCTTAGAGTAGAAAGGTTTACTTTTAGCCATAATTTCTAAGGAAAAATAAGCCTTAACATCATTATGTATGCATGGACTTGTGTTCATCAAATTGGTCTCCTGCCTTTTTATTGTCAAGTGATAGATTCATTATGTGAAAATATTCTGTAAATGGAAGGTCGTTTCATGTAATGAAGTATTTTCAATTAAATAAATACATCAAGAAATATTTATACTTTCAATGATATACATATTTTTAACTGAAGCATAGCTGATGTACAGCAATATATTAGTTTTAGATATGTTGCAAGAGTTGGACACAACAACTAAACCACTACTAATACATACAATATAGTAATTGGATATTTTGTAGTAGGTTCAAGCATACATTTAATGATAAGAAAGTAGTTGAGAAAAAAATTCCTACACTACATATGGAGTTTTCTTATTCTTAAAAAACGTTGTAGTTTATTCTACTGGAAACCCAACACTAACATCATGCAAGAAGAATAAAACCTGTTAACTAGAATATGAAAATCTTACAGAGTGACCTCTAAGGTTGTAGCTCAGATAAGAGGCCAGGTTGCAACTAAACTATCAGTCTTTCATATGTCTCAGATATCATGTGGGGAGACATGAGTAGCTGAGTGTAATTAAGTTATATAATTACATGTAATTAGTTACACGTAATTAAGTTATGTTTTCTGGAGTATAAAATTTTGAAACTATTTCAGGGATAAATTTTAAAATTAGTCTATTTAATGATGTTCTGTCTCTTTTCTTACTTCTCTCTTTTGTGATATTTACCAATTGTTCTTAAATATCACCATCTGGATGAAATATTGAATGAAACACCCAGGTTGGGACTTTGTCCACTAACTGAACTTTTGAGTCAGTTCAGTTCAGTTGCTCAGTCAAGTCCGATCTTTGTGACCCCATGGACTCCAACATTCTAGGCTTCCTTGTCCGTCACCAACTCCCAAAGATTGCTCAAACTCATGTCCATCCATTCGGTATTGTCATCCAACCATCTCATCCTCTGTCGTCCCCTTCTCCTCCTGCCCTCACTCTTTCCCAGCATCAGGGTCTTTTCCAATGAGTCAGTTCTTCAAATCAGGTGGGCAAAGTATTGGAGTTTCAGCTTCAGCATCAATCCTTCCAATGAATATTCAGGACTGATTTCCTTTCGGATGGCCTGGTTAGACCTCTTAGCTGTCCAAGGATATCTCAAGAGTCTTCTCCAACACCACAGATCAAAAGCATGAATTCTTTGGCACATAGCTTTCTTTATGGTCCAACTTTCACATCCATATATGACTACTGGAAAAACTATAGCTTTGACTAGACAGACCTTTGTCAGCAAAGTAAAATCTCTGCTTTTTAATATGCTGTCTAGGTTGGTCATAGCATTGCTTTCAAGGAGCAAGCATTTTTTAATTTCATGGCTGCAGTCACCATCTGCAGTGATTTTGGAGCCCAAGGAAGTAAAGTCCATCACTGTTTCAATTGTTTCCCTATCTATTTGCTGTGAAAGGATGGGACCAGATACCGTGATCTTAGTTTTTTGAATACTGAGTTTTAAGTCAGCTTTTTCACTCCTCTCTTCCACTTTCATCAACAAGATGTTCAGTTCCTCATCTCTTTCTGCCGTAAGTGGTGTGTCATCTGCATATATGATATTATTGCTATTTCTCCTGGCAATCTTGATTCCAGCTTATGTTTCATCCAGCCCAGCATTTTGCATGATGTACTGTGCATGTAAGTGAAATAAGCAGTGTGACAATATACAGGCTTGATGTACTCCTTTCCCAAATTGGAACCAGTCCATTGTTCCATAACCGGTTCTAATTGTTGCTTCTTGATCTATGTACAGATTTCTCAGGAGGCAGGTCAGGTGGTCTGGTATTCCCATCTCTTTAAGAATTTTCAACAGTCTGTTGTGATCCACACAGTCAAAGGCTTGGATGTAGTCAAAGCAGCAGAAGTAGATGTTTTCCTGGAACTCTCTTGCTTTTTCGATGATCCAACAGATGGTAATTTGATCTCTGGTTCCTCTGCCTTTTCTAAATCCAGTTTGACCATCTGGAAGTTCTCGGTTCATGTACTGTTGAAGCCTCGCCTGGAGAATTTTGAGTATCACTTTGCTAGTGTGTAGATGAGTGCAATTGTGCAGTAGTTTGATCATTCTTTGGCATTGCCTTTCTTTGGGATTGGAATGAAAACTGACCTTTTCCAGTCCTGTGGCCACTGTTGAGTTTTCCAAATTTGCTGGCATATTGAGTGTGGCACTTTAACAGCATCATATTTGAGGATTGAAACAACTCAACTGTAATTCCATCACCTCCACTAGCTTTGTTTGTAGTGATGTTTCCCATGGCCTAGTTGAATTTGCATTCCAAGATGCCTGGCTCTAGGTGAGTGATCACACTGTCATGGTTATCTGGGTCATTAAAATCTTTTTTGTATAGTTCTTCTGTGTATTCTTGCCACCTCTTCTTAATATCATCTGCTTCTGTTCGGTCCATCCCATTTCTGTCCTTTATTGTGCCCATCTTGCATAAAATGTCCTCTTGGTATCTCTAATTTTCTTGAAGAGATCTCTAGTATTTCCCATTCTATTGTTTGCCTCTATATCTTCGCATTGATCACTGAGAAAGGCTTTCTTATCTCTCCTTGCTATTCTTTGGAACTCTGCATTCAAATGGGTATATCTTTCCTTTTCTCCTTTGCCTTTAGCTTCTCTTTTTTTCTCAGCTATTTGTAAGGCCTTCTCAGACAACCATTTTGCCTTTTTGCATTTTTTCTTCTTGGGGATAGTCTTGATCACTGCCTCCTATACAATGTCATGAACCTCTTTTCATAGTTCATCAGGCACTATATCAGATCTAATCCCTTGAATCTATTTGTCACTGCCCCTGTATAATTGTAAGGAATTTGATTTAGGTAATACCTGCATGGTCTAGTGGTTTTCCCTAGTTTCTTCAATTTAAATATGAATTGTGCAGTAAGGAGTTTGTTATCTGAGCCATAGTCAGTTCCCAGTCTTTTTTCTGCTAACTGTATAGAGCTTCTCCATCTTCCACTGCAAAGAATATAATCAGTATGATTTTGGTATTGACCATCTGGTGATGTCCATGTGTAGAGTGTTCTCTTGTGTTGTTGAAAGAGGGTGTTTGCTATGACCAGTGTGTTCTTTTGGCAGAACTTTGTTAGCCTTTGCCCTGCTTCATTTTTTACTCCAAGGCCAAACTTGCCTGTTACTCCAGGGATCTCTTGACTTCCTACTTTTGCATTCCAGCCCCCAATGATGAAAAGGACATCTTTTTTTGGTGTTAGTTCTTTTTTTTTTAATTTTTTAAATTAGTTTATTTATCTATTTTTTAACTTTACAATATTGTATTTGTTTTGCCATACATTGACATGAATCCACCATGGGTGTACATGTTTTCCCCTTCCAGAACCCCCCTCCCACCTCCCTCCCCATCCCATCCCTCCGGGTCATCCTGGGGCACCAGCCCCAAGCACCCTGTATCATGCATCGAACCTGGACTGGTGATTCGTTTCACATATGATAATTTACATGCTTCAGTGGCATTCTCCCATATCATCCCACCCTCGCCCTGTCCCATAGAGTCCATAATACTGTTCTATACATCTGTGTCTCTTTCTGGTAGGTCTTGTCATTTATCATAGAACTGTTCAACTTCAGCTTCTTTGGCCTTAGTGGTTGGGTCATAGATTTTGATTACTGTGATAATGAATGGTTTGCCTTGTAAACAAAGAGAGATCATCCTGCCATTTTTGAGATTGCACCCAATTACTGCATTTCGGATTCTTTTGTTGACTATGAGGGCTGCTCCATTTCTTTTATGGGATTCTTGCTCACAGTAGTAGATACTGAATTAAATTTGCCCATTCCAGTCCATTTTAGTTCACTGATTCCTAAAATGTGAATGTTCACTCTTGCCATCTCCTGTTTGAGCACTTCCAATTTACCTTTATTCATGGACCTAACATTCTAGGTTCCATAGTAATATTGTTCTTACAGCATCAGACTTTACTTCCATCACCAGTCACATCCACCAGAGGCAAATGCACTAGGACTATATGGAACAGAAAGTAATATACTAGTAATTTCCATAGCTGCCCCAGAATTATGAATTGTAGAGAGATATGGGCATTTTTAAGAGATTAATCACAATATTGAACAATTGGTATGAAAAAATGTACTGACCATCAGATTAGATAATTGTATAAATGGGCTAAAAATTGTTCCATCCTCAGAGGATGATCTTCCGGTATAGACCATCACTGATCACTTGGGAAATAACTGATCCTTAATATAGAAATACCTAGCTTAGAATTAATTATTTTTCTTATAACAAGTAATGTGATCATATTATTTTTAAAACATGGAAAACATCTATCAATGCACAGGGTTTTGAAGTACCTTATTTCTGTTATGTTAAAGATAGTTTTATACTTGGTAGGTTGTGGAAGAGCCAATACAACATACATGCACATACATATATACATATAGACATACAAGAAAATAAAATGTAAAAGATCATGTCTGGCATATGACACTTGAAGAAATGGACATCAGAGACAAGGACTCCAAATGACGCATACTGAGAGGGAATAAAAGTCAGCACTAAGCAAAAACTAGCAAAAATTTGACAGGAAATAGAGCCAAGTTTGTTGCAGAACCATGGATCTTTAGGGAATCTGAGGAATATTTAAGGAGCCCTTTGTCACCCTTAGTCCATTTCATCTCCTTTTCCAGGGATGGTATAGATTACTGGGTTTTCATTTAAAGGAACTGCTGTTTACCAACTTGAAGTTTGCTAAAGAATTTACTTCAAATCATTGGACTTAACCTGTTATGTGGCCGGTGCACACAAACCCTGCAACATTGTGAAACTTTAGTGTGAAACGACCAAGGAGCTCTCAATTTCACTCTCTTTGTTGAAGGGTCTTAAACTACGAGAACCAAGGTAGTTTAATCCACTTCACATGTATTGCTTTCTCTTCTTGTACATACGTATATGACATGGCTTGAGAGTTTCCCTTAAGCTGCAATTACTTTGGGAAATTTTCTCTTAAATTTAAGAAATAGATGCGGAAAATCAGATTTGAATTCCTGGCTGTATGCCAATGACTAATAGTTCTCTTCGGCTCTTTTCTGTGCTGCTTCTATAACTGGATAGATGATGGTGACTTTTAATGGCTGCTTTGGGCCTTGGGAAAAAATTATATATAATATATATATGGAAAAGAAAGCAATTAAGGACAAAAGATTGTTGAAAGCTTTACTGACTTTCAAACTGTGAAAAGAAGAGGCCAAGGTACCTTATGCTTTTGATGCCTGAGGGCCATGAACCAGAAAGGGAAAGAAGGAAAAAAAAATCACATTTTGGGGCTCTGATTTGAAATCTTTTTTCTTCTTTCCATCTGTGGGTACCCAAATAGGGTCAAAAAGCCAGCACCTCAGTTGTTTTGTTGAAAGGTTAACAAAATGTCTCAACTTTCAGCACACATTCCCACTATAAGTGATAACTAAGTAAGTTGATCTTCAAGTCACTAATGCTTTCTTCCTGTTAGAACTATAGCCTCATGGTGAACTTTAGAAACAGGCTTGAATTTTTCATAATAATTTCCCCCTGACTTACTTATGTAGATAATTAAACTAAAATCTTCCCCTCAAGAGTCAGGTTTTTTCTGCAGTGGAATAAGTCAGATAGTTTTGAAATCTGATCCAAGGTTCAATCAAATGTTATCTCTTCTTTAAAAAATAGTACCCAAGTCAGTCATTACATGTACTGTTTGCATTTAGGAGAAACTGTGAGCTCATGTTATGACCAGTGCTATCATCTTGTGAAATCACAATTGTGTCTTGATTTTTTTCAACTTTAAGAAAAGGAAAACAATTCTATGTGCCTCATAAAACACTTTCAGCACTACTGTTATAAATCTTGGATGGAATAGAATTGAGATTAGTCAGAGTAGCTACTTGTGGACAACTGCCAAACATCAAATCAAAGCAGACAAACTATTTAAATTCTGTGTGTGTTAGTGAGTTGTGTCCGACTCTTTGTGACCCCATGGACTGTAGGCCACCACAGTCCTCTGTTCATGGGATTTCCCAGGCAAGATACTGGAGTGGGTTGCCATTTTCTTCTCCAGGGGATCTTCTTGACCTAGGGATCAGACCTTGGTCTCCTGCTTTGCAGGGGGATGCTTCACTGTCTGAGCCACCAAGGAGGCCCTGTAAATTCTGTGAACATGCTAATTTGGATTTGTAAGAATAATTTCAGTCTTTTAGGTAGGGGGAAAAAAAGTCTATGGGATAAACTTATATATTGTTTGGACTAAATATAATGGAAATACAGTGAAAAATTATCACAAATTTTGTTAAGCATTAATTTATTAAAAATTTGGAGGATGTACATACATGCTACTTCTAAAATAAATCTATTACTGACTCCATACAGTCAAAACTTTTTCTGATGCACAAAAGAGTGAAGTTTGCCATATTTTTGAGCAACCCAGAATGTATTTCACAGTTCCATAACACATGATTGTCTGATCCATGGTTTACATTTACTATAGATCTATTTATACATCATACTTTCATCCAAGTGAAAAATATATGAATGCTGTTCACAAAAACTAAAATCATGATATTAAAAATAAAAGCCAAGAAAAGCAGCAAAATCTCAAATAGATGCTACTTTGCTATTTTTCTGATTTGTGTGCTATTATTAATTTTAAAAATTTTTGTTCACAGCTCTGTTTCCTTGGGTTGATAAACATGTTATTATGTGCTTGCTTCATCACTGAAGAATGGTAAGTCTCTAATCTTACTCATGTTGGTATTTTTCCATTCCGGTACTAATTTGTCTGAAAGAAAGTAAACATGCAGGCACTATAATAACTTAATTTTTTATAGCTCATACCTTTTCTGAGAAAGTTTCGTAGGTTATCTTATTTTACCCCTATTTTCTAATTTTGTACTTAGGTGGAAAATGCTATTATGGTTTGTTGAAAAAAAAGGAAACTGGTGCATAGAAGGAGTGTAACCTTTCTAAAATCATAGAAGTAGTTATTCTTATTTTTAAGAATACTTATTTTTCTTCTTAAGTAAAAACAAAACAAGACAAATAAGCGCAATAAATGCCCTATTTATTTATTCCCTCTCCAAGGCAGGCATATTGTCTTCATTTTTACATTTGAGGAAAAACGAGCTGAGAGTTATTTAACTTGCCCAAGTTTATGCAGCTAGCAAGGGGTAATATGAGAGTCTAACCTGGCTAAGGCTGACTTTAAAGGCCATTCTTCTTCAAATATGTATATCCTTTAGATTGGTCTAGTTTTTGTATTCTAAATGGTACTTTCATTTGGGAAGCTAGTCATAGCTTCCCATTGTGTGTGTGTGTGTGGTGATTATGACTCCTACTCAATTAATAGAACTCAGTTTAATACAATCATAAGTATTTGTAGAGAAATAATTCTTCTTGCATATGATTAAAATATTTTTTAAACTTACATTCTACTAATTGTCACATTACAAAAATCTGAGTGGTCTTGATAAAGAAGAATTGTGTCTGTGCATAATGGGTGGCTATCATTGAAGAAAGGAAAAATAAAACTAATCAGATTAAACTTTCAAGCTAAGTTAGGGATTTGTATTTTATTAAACATAAATTATGTGTGTGTAATAATCACATAAAATAAACATAAAAATAATAATATAAAATGTTCTTATAATGATTAACTAGCTTAGGAAACAATACATGTATTATTTATTGATATTTCTGTATTGCTTTCTCATATTTATCCTCAATACTCTTTCTGCAAAAGTATACTGTAATCCTATACTTAGTATTAATCCATCTCACCTATGGTTATATAAATCAAAATATATGTATTTGTCAACAAATAGCATGTATTATTATGTTGTACATTTAAAAAAAAAATTAAACATCCTTTTGAAGCATAAGAACACATGGCCTGCCTAAGACTGAGCTTCAATGAGAGTAACAGATAAAAGCTCCTGACTCTCACCATCAGCTGAGTAGTCTATCTAGTAACTAGCAGTAGCAAAATGTATCAACAGAGGAGGGGCAAGAGAGCAGGGAGACCACATCTGTGGCACAGCATGTAGGTAAGGGTGAAACCTGAGTATATAGCAAGGACAATCAGAAAATCCTTCTGACTCTGGAGCCACTACTCTAAATTCAACCAATAGAATCTCACACTAAAGAAATCTGAAGCTTGATGTGTCCTGAAGGTATCACAGCAAGATAGATAGACAGACAGACAGACATATAGATAGGTACCTAAACAGATAGACACATAGATATAAAGATAGATACATAAACATACCAGTGAAAACCCTATACTAACAACCTGATAGAAGAAGAGATATGCCCACAACAGGCACAAATACTATTTTTTAATTCTCTACTTTTTGAATACACTATCACTAACATTTAATTAAAGTTACAAGACAAAAAAAGAGGAAAAATTTTTTAAAAAACTTACCCACTGTGAACAAATTTATAAAGTCATGCCAACATTATCCAGATATTAATTAACTGAAATTTAACCATGAGTGGTATGTTAAAGGATTTCATAGAAAATATAGGCAATATGAAGGGACAAATGGAGAATTTTAACAGAAAGATGAAGACTAGAAAAAGAGTTTAATAAAAACAATAGAAATGGAAGAAAAAGGCAAGAGAATTGAAACATGATTTCAAAGAGCTCATCCTCAAAACATCTGAAGAAAGAAATCAAAATTGAAAGTTAACCAATAAAATTATCAAAATGTAGTCACAAAGAATAAAGAAAAAACAAAATGGATTATCCAAAAATGAGATGAAACAAACAAAAAGCCTACTTAGCTGTAACACAATATCAGATATTCTAACATATGTAATTAGAGCCTCACGAGGAAATGAAAGAATATGAAAGAAGAAAGGTTTGAGAAATAGTAGCTGATAAATGTTCAACAGTAATGAAATGTATTAAAACACAGAACCAAGGAGCTCAGGGAAACCCAAGCAAGATAAATAAGAAAACACACATATAATATTCATATTCAATATTCATATTTTTCAAATTGTTTAAAAAAGAAAAGATAAAAGGTACATCTTTCAAGCAATCAGAAAATGAAAATAAATACAGCTGAAATCTCCTGAGAAATTGTGCAAACCCAATGACAATAAATTGATATTTAAAGTGTCAACATGAAAAAAAGCTGTCAATTCAAAATTCTATACCTAACAAAATTCTTTCAAAAGGTAAAGGTAAAATGTAAAAAAAACACAAAAAACTATTTGTTCCTTTGCTTACATAGCCATATGTTTCTTGTTTATGGGAACTCATTGTTATGTCTTTGAGGCTTCTCCATCTATATACATAATTACTTCACCTATTTTGACTATCATCTAACAATTTTTGTATATATAAATTAACTTTAAAATCCATATTTTTGCTGATCGACATTGAGTTTTTATAATTTTTCTGTATTCTAAATATTACTGTAGTAGTATTCTTAAGTGTCTTTTGGTAATTAATGTGCAAGATTTTCTATATGGTGTATGACTAAGTGTGGAATTTCTAGCTAAAGTGTTCAGTTCAGTCACTCAGTCATGTCCAACTCTTTATGACCCCATGAACCACAGCACACCAGGCCTCCCTGTCCATCACCAACTCCCGGAGTTTACCCAAATTCATGTCCATTGAGTCGGTGATGCCATCCAACCATCTCATCCTCTGTTGTCCCCTTCTCCTCCTGCCCTCAATTTTTCCCAGCATCAGGATCTTTTCAAGTGAGTCAGCCCTTCGAATCAGGTGGCCAAAGTATTGGAGTATCAGCTTCAACATCAGTTCTTCCAATGAACACCCAGGACTAATCTCCTTTAGGATGACTTGTTGGATCTCCTTGCAGTCCAAGATACTCTCAAGAGTCTTCTCCAACACCACAGTTCAAAAGCATCAATTCTTCGGCGCTCAGCTTTCTTTATAGTCCACCTCTCACATCCATACATGACTACTAGAAAAACCATAGCCTTGACTAAGTGGACCTTTGTTGACTAAGTAATGTCTCTGTTTTTTAATATGCTATCTAGGTTAAAGTGTAACTAGTATAAATTTTTGACTATAATAGATAATAACAAATTGCTTTGCAAGTGCTTAAGCAATTTGCATTCTCCCTAACAGTGTCTAATAATGTCAGTTACAGTTTTCCTAAATTCTTTTCACAGTGTGTGACATCAGGATATTTTTAACTTTTGTTAAAAAATTGTTGAAAGTAGAAATTCCTTCTCAGTGTCATTTCTGCTTACAAATCCTTGATTACTAGTGAGGTTACAGGGTGTTTTATGTTTATTGTAAATGTAATTTCTTCTATATAGCAACCATTTTAATATTTTATCATTTTTCTAGTAAGTTTTCTTTGCCTTATTTGTCAGACAGAAGACAGAATTTGTCTTCTATACATCAGTCCTCTGGATTGTAAATAGTTTTTGCATAATCTTTCTTTTTACCTTTTTGTGAAATCATTTGATCCATGGGTTATCTTAATGTCATATAACTCAATGTATCAATCTTATGGTTTTCAGTTTTAGGTTTATTAGAAAATTCACCTATATCTTGTAGTCCTAAAGACATTTGTTCTTGATGTTTCAATTTTTACTTTTAAATCTTAAATGTTAGATCTGGTATTTATTTTTGTATACTATTTAAGACAGTATGTAAATCTTTATTTTCCTTATAACAAGCTCTCCAAGAATCATTAGACCATGTATTGCCCACCAAGTTTTCAGTTTTATTGAGATTTTAAGGAAATGTAACACAATGCACATGCTTAAATTATATAAACTGATCAATTTTTACATATATATGCCCTCATAAAATCATCACTACAGTCAAGAAAAAGAACCAGTCACCTCCAAATTCTTCATGACACCTTCATAATCTCACTCTCAAGACCATCTTTATCCATTTTGTCCCTTAGCAACTACTTTATATACTTTTTTTCTGTTTCCCAATTTCTCTTTTATACTCTGGGAAGCCAATTACATGTATATTAGGTTACTTGAAGTTATCCCACAGCTCACTCTGATGTGTTCATTTACTTTCAGTCCTTTTTATCTGTGTTTCATTTTGGACACTTTCCATTGCTTTATCTTCAGGTTCACAAATCTTTTATCTTACAAGTCTAACCTACTATTATTCTTTGTTTTTGTTTTTTTTGTTGTTGTTGTTTGTTTTTTAATCTCTGTTATTTATTTTTCACCTCTAGAAAGTTGATTTAGTTATAGCCTTGGTGGCTCAGATGGTAAAGAATCCACCTGCAATGAGGGAGCCCTGAGTTTGATCCCTGGTTTGGGAAGATCCCCTGGAGGAGGGTATGGCAACCCACTCCAGAATTCTTTCCTGGAGAATCCTCATGGACAGATGAACTTGGTGGGCTACAATCCATGGGGTCGCAAAGAGTCGGACACAACTGAGTGACTAAGAACACACCTATTTTATATATCTTTTATTTATAAATTTGACATGATCAATCTTTAACTTCTTGATCATTTGGAGTATACAATTCATATTTTTGTTTTAATGCTCTTGGCTAAAATTAATTTCTATTGAATATTTTTATCTTTATTATGGATTATATTGTTTTATTTCTTTGAATGCCTAGAAAATTTTTATTTGATTTCAAACATGTGAACTTTATCTTGTTGGGTGCTGAGTATTTTCATATTCCTACAATTATTACTTTTTTTTTTTTTGGTGTACAGCTAAGTTACCTGAATATTTTGCTCCTTTCAAGGTCTTTCATTTAAGTTTACTCTTGGGGACATCAAGGAAATAGTCTTGGGCTAAATTTGACCTACTCTTAAGCCATATGCTGAAGTGGACCCCCCAGTTTTTCATGAATTATAAGGTTTTTCCATCTTCATTGGTGGAAAAAACAAACAAACAAACAAACAACATTTCCTAGTCAGTTCCAGGGTGTTTTTCCTCTAGTCTTTTTAGTTGGATATTTTTGGGACCTCAGGAAATTTCTATTCAGAAATTCTAATCAGTGCTCAGTTGAAGACTTGAGAATGACCTTCTACAGACCTATAGAACTTTATCTTTTGTATGTTTCTCCTTTCTGATCCTCTGACCTATAAACTCAGACTGCTTAGTCCCTTTGGACTCACAACTTTATTTCTTCAACTCAGGGAGACTTCTAGCATCTACTAGGTTTTTTTTTTTTTTTTTTTTTTTCATTTTTTTTACTGCCTCTATAACTTACACATTTTCTGCAGGCAGTAAGTTTGAACAATCAAAAGGCTCATCTTGTTTGTTTCCTCTTTCTCAGTGGTTGTTTCCTGCACTGCCTAATGTCTAAAAGCTGTTTTCTCACATATTTTCCAGTGTTATGGTTGTTTTAGGCACAGAGAATAAATCCAGTCCCTGGCACTATTTTTTATCCAGAAACAGAAAACTGCTCATTTTTAAACTTTCTACATATGTATGATGTTCAGTTCTGATTCATTGATCCATTTATGTATCTCTACACAAATTCCCTTCATACTATAAATGTATAAATATGTTAGTAACTTATGGAGAAAATTTACCTTTTATTTTCCTTCAAATATTGTTTCATTGGTTCAAAACCCCATTATTTTTTATAAAATTTAAAATTAGTTTACATAAAATTTTCATTGTAATTTTGATTGGAATTACATTGAATTTAGAGATTAATTTGAGGAAATTAAAAATATGAAATATTCTCATTAATGAACACAGTTTTCCTCTGCAGGTCTTCATACCTTTCAATAAGTTTGTAAAATTTTTATATAAAATTCCAGAATATTTCCCAGTATTTATTGTTTATTTATGTTTTAATTATTTTGAAAATTCTGCATGCATTTAAATTAAAATTTCTAATTATTTTATGTCTGAAGTAGCAATTTTAATTTTTTATTATAGGCCTAATAGAAAACTGCTGTTTTCTTACTATTCTGATAATCTATATAGAAGATTTTATCTTTTATGAATAATGACATGTAATTATTTCTTTCCATATATATTCACTTTCTTTGTTCTTAGTGTTTGTTACACTAAATAACGGTGGAAAAATTCTTTTCTTGCTTTTTAAAAATCTGATTGACCCAAGGATTGAACCTGTGTCTCTTAAGTCTCCTGCATTGGCAGGCAGGTTCTTTACCACTAACGCCACCTGGGAAGCCCCAGAATTTAAATAGGCTCAAATTTTTATGATAAATCCAAACTGATCAATTAAAAAAAAATAAAATTGTTAGACTCTGATATCTTATATTGAGTCTCCATAAGTATACCTACAGACTTGTAACTTCCAGGGAACATTATTGTCTAAAGGTTGAGTTGTTGCATTCTGAAATTCATTTCCTCATTTGTAACAAGTCCAAGCTTCACATAGGGCACAAGTTCTTACCAACCAATGAATAGTGTAGCAGAGATGCAATCATACAATCATAACACTGGACCAATCCTGGAAACTGGAGGCTCCTCTGATGGTGAACTTTGTCTCAAACTCTCCCTGAAATTCTTGCCAAACCATTCTTAAACTTACTGGTATGATATGATGCTCTCATCCAACCTTTCTTCACTCTCTCCTTTACTTAGGATCAGTCTTTGCTATCTTGATCTTTGCTCTCTGAGCAAAGATCAGTCTTTGCTTCATCCTTGTTTTCTCTCACAGACAGTTCTTCTATTGAAATTCATGTAAGTTTAATCCCATCTTGATGTCTGCATCTTAGAAGAACTCGATATAACAAAAATGGTACTGCTACTGAGATAGTCTGAGAAAAAGTCTAAAAGATTGGGTATGGAAATGACTCATTCATAGGCAGGACAGCATTTTGGTTGATAGGCAAGGCATGCATGTATATTACCCAGAAAAATGTGGTCATTCAATTGCTGAAAATTTCACCAACAGTAATCTGGGAAATTTTCTCCATAGAAGGAATACAATAGCAGGTATAAAGTTATTTAAAGTTGAAAAACATGGGACTAACAATGCCCTCAAAGACAGCAGAGTTAGCTGGTTACTGGTATAATGTATTGAAGCCTTGCAGAGAGCAATGAAAGACTGAGATCTCTTAACAAGCAGTTAATATAAGAGTCACAGAAGGCATTATCTCCAAAATGGAAAGGCTGACATAAATGAGCAGCAGACTGAAGACCTACTTGTAAGAGCTGAAGTGCTCTAGAGACATTTGACTATTCAGCATAGCAGATCTGTTAAGTGAAGGGTGAGAGAAATCTGATATCCTAAAATACGATGTGGAGGTACAAGTTTGGATATCCCTGAGGATATTGACTCTGCAACTTTCCTGTACTCTGCAGGCTTGCAGAAACAGTCCACCCTTCCCTAAAATGAGTTAGCACCTACATGTATTGAAAGATACTGTAGAAGTCTCTTTCCCACTGGTAAAAGTGGCCCTCAGAAGCTGTTTCTACCTGTCCTCATTGCTGCCCAGCCAAAAAAAAACACAAAAAACAAAAAGACACAAACTTGCTGAAGATGGCACTTGCGCAATAAAGGCAGGTCATGAATTTCCTAGTGTAGGATTCCAAGATGAACTTATATACAAATCCCTAAAAACTAGATTTCTTTGTTTCATGTTATTCCCTTTTCCTTGTTTTAACATCTATTCCTTACTCAGGATTTATGCAGATATCCAGCTGTATCACCTGATGATGTATATACAGGTAGGATAAAATGTGAAAAGAAGAGTAATGTGTACAGTTTTAAAGAGGTGTGATAACTGAAATCAGAGAGAGAGACCTCCCTGCGACATTCTGAGAATTAACATTCTTGTTAATCAAGAATGGGGTTAACACTCTATTTACTACTCTTTATGTAACAACTGCACTCATCTCACACGCTAGTAAAGTAATGCTCAAAATTCTCCAAGCCAGGCTTCAGCAATACGTGAACCATGAACTTCCAGATGTTCAAGCTGGTTTTAGAAAAGGCAGAGGAACCAGAGATCAAATTGGCACCATCTGCTGGATCATCGAAAAAGCAAGAGAGTACCAGAAAAACATCTATTTCTGCTTTATTGACTATGCCAAAGCCTTTGACTGTGTGGATCACAATAAACTGTGGAAAATTCTGAAAGAGATGGGAATACCAGACCATCTGACCTCCCTCTTGAGAAACCTGTATGCAGGTCAGGAAGCAACAGTTAGAACTGGACAATGGAACAACAGACTGGTTCCAAATAGGGAAAGGAGTACGTCAAGGCTGTATATTATCATCCTGCTTATTTAACTTATATGCAAAGTACATCATGAGAAACGCTGGGCTGGAAGAAACACAAGCTGGAATCAAGATTGCCAGGAGAAATATCAATAACTTCAGATATGCAGATGACACCACCTTTATGGCAGAAAGTGAAGAACTAAAGAGCCTCTTGATGAAAGTGAAAGAGGAGAGTGAAAAAGTTGGCTTAAAGCTCAACGTTCAGAAAACTAAGATCATGGCATCTGGTCCCATCACTTCATGGGAAATAGATGGGCAAACAGTGGAAACAGTGTCAGACTTTATATTTTGGGGCTCCAAAATCACTGCAGATGGTGATTGCAGCCATGAAATTAAAAGACGCTTACTCCTTGGAAGGAAGGTTATGACCAACCTAGATAGCATATTTAAAAGCAGAGACATTACTTTGCCAACAAAGGTCCGTCTAGTCAAGGCTATGATTTTTCCAGTGGTCATGTATGGATGTGAGAGTTGATGGTGAAGAAAGCTGAGTGCTGAAGAATTGATGCTTTTGAACTGTGGTGTTGGAGAAGACTCTTGAGAGTCCCTTGGACTGCAAGGAGATCCAACCAGTCCATCCTAAAGGAGATCAGTCCTGGGTGTTCATTGGAAGGACTGATGTTGAAGCTGAAACTCCAATACTTTGGCCACCTGATTCAAAGAGCTGACTCATTTGAAAAGACCCTAATTGTGGGTAGGATTGAGGGCAGGAGGAGAAGGGGACGACAGAGGATGAGATGGTTGGATGGCATCACTGACTCGATGGACGTGGGTTTGGGTAAACTCCAGGAGTTGGTGATGGACAGGGAGGCGTGCTGCAATTCATGGGGTTGCAAAGAATTGGACACGATTGAGCCACTGAACTGAACTTATGTAACAATATTCACTGCATAACCAGAAGTCGGGAAGCTGAGAAAGCTACATGCATAATCTTAGAGAAGTCATTCCTTAGCTTGAAAAAGCTGAGATACCGAAATAATAACTCTTTAAGGTCAGATCAGGAGCTCTTTGTTGCAAAATTTAGACTTAAATTGAACAAAATTGGGAAAACCGCTAGATAATTTAGGATTGACCTAAATAAAATTGCTTATGAATATGCAGTGGAAGCAACAAATAGATTCAAAAGAGTAGATCTGATAAGAGTACCTGGAGAAATATGGATGGAACTTTGTAACATTGTACAGGAGGTAGTAACCAAAATCATCCTCAAGAAAAAGAAACACAAAAAGGCAAAATGGTTGAATGAAGAGTGCTTACAAATAGCTGAGAAAAGAACAGATGCTAAAGGCAAAGTACAAGACACACTCATCTGAATACAGAGTTCTGAAAAATAGCAAGAGAGATAAGAAAGACGTCCTACGTGATCAATGCAAAGAAATAGAGGAAAATCAATAGAATGGGAAGACTAGAGATCTCTTCAAGCAAATTAGAGATATCAAGGGAACATTTCTTGCAAAGATGTGCACAATAAAGGACAGAATCCTTAAGGACCTAATAGAAGCAGAAGATATTAAAAAGAGATGACAAGAATACACGGAAGAATTGTATGAAAAAGGTCTTAATGGCATGGATGACCATGCTGGCATGGGCACTCATCTAGAGCCAGACATACTGGTCTGTGATGTCAAGTATAATGCTTTAGGAAACATTATTAAGAACAAAGCTAGTAGAAATGATGAAATTACAGCTGAGATATTTCAAACTGAAAAGATGATGCTGGTAAAATGCTGCACTCAATATGACAGCAAATTTGGAAAATTCAAGAATGGCCACACAATTTTCAGGACTGAAAAATGTCAGTTTTCCTCCCAATCCCAAAGAAAGGCAATGGCAAAGAATGTTCAAATTGCCCTACAATACAATTGGACTGATTTCACATGCTAGCAAGGTAATGCTCAAAATCCTTCAAGCTAGGCTTCGACATTAAGTGAACCAAGAACTTCCAGATGTACCAGCTAGATTTATAAAAGGGAGAGGGACCAGTGATCAAATTGCCAACATCTGTTGGATCATAGAAAAAGTAAGAGAATTCCAGAAAAACATCTACTACTGCTTCATTGATTACACTAAAAACTTTGACTGTGGATCACAACAAATTGTGGAAAATTCTTAAAGAGATGGGAATACCAGACCACCTTACCTGCCTCCTGAGAAACCACTATGCAGGACACAAAGCAACAGCTGCAACTGGACATGGGACAATGGACTAGTTACAAATTGGGAAAGGAGTATGTCAAGGCTATATATTGTCACCCTACTTATTTAACTTATATGGAAAGTACATCATGTGAAATGCCAGGCTGGATAAAGCACAAGCCGGAATCAAGATTGCCAGGAGAAATATCAATAAACTCGGATATGCAGATGATACCATTCTAATGGCAGAAAGCAAAGAGAAACTGAAGAGCCTCTTGATGAAGGTGAAAGAAGAGAATGAAAAGTTGGCTTAAAACTCAACATTCAGAAAACAAAGATCATGGCATCCAGTCCCATTCCTTCATGGCAAATAGAAGGGGAAAAATGAAGTCAGTGACAGATTTTATTTTCTTGGACTCCAAAATCATTGAGGACAGTGATTGCAGCCATGAAAGTAAAAGATGCTTGTTCCTTGGAAGAATAGCTATGACAAACCTGGAGAACATATTAAAAATAAGAGACATCTCTTTGCCAACATAGGTCCATCCAGTCAAAGCTATGGTTTTCCCATTAGTCATGTATTAATGTGTGGGTCAGACCATAAAGAAGGCTGAGCACCAAAGAATTGATGCTTTTAACTGTGGTGATAGAGAAGACTCTTGAGAGTTCCTTAGACAGCAAGGAGATTAAACCAGTCAGTCCTAAAGGAAATCAGTCCTGAATATTCATTGGAAAAATTGATGCTGAAGCTGAAGTTCCAATATTTTGGCCACCTGATGCAAAGAACTGATGCACTGGAAAAGACTCAGATCCTCAGAAAGATTGAGGGCAGGAGGAGAAGGGCATGACAGAGGATGAAATGGTTGTATTGCACCACCGACTCAATGGACATGAGTTTGAACACACTCCAGGAAATAGGGAAGGACAGGAAGGATATCACACTCTGGGATATAGTGAAGGATAGTGAAGTAAAGAAATGCGTACTGAAATTAATGGGGTCACAAAAAGTCAGACACAAATTAGTGACTTGAACAACAACAACAGGGTCCTCGAAATAAGTAATAGATGTGATTCCAATGTAGGTAAACACAAACTCTCTAAAACATGACACCATTTCATAAACTCTTTTTTATATCCCAGTCATTATTCATACTTTGGTTCTAGTTCTATTCTGTGCAGCTAGGTCAAGTAAGTCTTAGTCATAGAAAATGTGATATGCCTACAAGTACTTAAAAATTAGTCTTGTAAGTTGCTAAGCTATATGTTTTGAGTTTCTTCAGTCATTTCACATATATCCTTTCTCAGACATTTTACTTTAAATGCACTCTACTCAGCATTATTTCTCAGTGTCACAAAAGGTCATGATACTTTGGTAGTTCTATTTACTTATACCCTTCTTTATAAGTATTCATTTCTGTCCTCTCATTTAGGATAATGGCATTCCCTGAATTACTCATTACAGTCTTCAGTTCAGTTCAGTCTCTCAGTCATGTCTGACTCTTTGCAACCCCATGGACTGCAGCACGCCAAGCTTCCCTGTCCAACATGAACTCCTGGACCCTGCTCAAATTCATGTCCAAGTCGGCGATGCCATCCAACCGTCTCATCCTCTGGCATCCCCTCCTCCTCCCGCCTTCAATACAGTCTTAGTTTATGTGTTTTGTCCTAGTATAATCCCCTTTCACTGTTAAGAGGGACTAGTTTGGAAAATATGTGACATGGTTATTCCATCTGTAATCTCATTTGCTTAGTTTTGTGTGAGTCATTAAGTCCTTCCTTATTCCCTTAATCAAGGGTATCTTCTAATTTATAAACACCTTTATGAGCCCCCTCCCACCTTGTTTTTCATGTATTTCTGTTTTTATCCTCTTCCTTCTCACCATGCAATTCATCATTCACATAGACCACTTCTAGGTATATCATCCATTCATAAAACTCCTGGGGAGTTCTTTTGCTACTCTCAAATCAACAGGTTGATAAAGCATTATTTGAGAGAATTTAGATATGTTCTAAGCTAAGGCTTTTGAATAGTCTCATTGTCTTAAACTAGTGTTTTGTGTTCTTTCAGTTCTTGAGTCATTCCAGAGACTCAGATTTTAGATTCTAAATAAGTACTATTACTTGTAAGACACAAGCATTTGAACAATTGCCTATTATTGAAAAATGATTTGACTTCGTTTCTGACTTGCATCATATATCTTAATTTTCTTACATATTCTTTACCAATGAGTCGTTCTGTCTCTAAATGTCTGTGCTAGGTTAAATGGTTAGAAGCTGCCCTTTAATACTGTGCATCCCATATAAAGCTATTATCCTAACACATCTTCAAATAAGAAACAAAAGAGTATAGGTACTTGGACTGAGCAAGATTTCTCAGGAACTAATGAATAAATAATGATATTTCATGAATAATTCAAGATGAGCATAGTATGCCTCAAACAATCTTTATCTGCGAAACAATAAAATCTTTTAATACAAATAGGTATGGGGTTAATTGTATTCTTGGAAGCATGTACTGTACTCTCTCATTCTGTCTTTGCATGAGGATTTAATGTACAGGTGAGGCTTTAGAATAGTAGGAATTTAACACCTTGCTTGAAAGAGATTATAAAATTTAATTCCTACTGTAAAGAAAGGATTCTGGCATTATGTTTACCATCCTCAAAGCAAACATTTCCATAAAAGAAGAATTAATAGTAAGACAGTACAAGGAAATATAAGGTAACAAAATGTCACAGCTCTGCTACTTACTCAGATTTGAGTCAATCACTTACCAGCTTGTTACTCAGATAAAAATTTATAATTATATTGATTTTGACCTTCAACCATCCCATTTTTCTTCACTATAGATTATTCTAGTATTGCTTATAAAAATAAAGAGAATTTTGTATTATGGTCTCTTTAAAATATCAAGTGATATATCAGTTTCAAGAAATTATTGTATAGTGTTCAGGAATTTTAAATTAACAAAACTAACAAGCCAAATACAACAACAACAATACAAGTCAAGTTGGCAGACCTCTAGGACTTCACCAGGGATTAAGCAGTCTCATTTAATTTGCATGTCTTCACTCTAGACACTTGGATAATTTTGAATTACTTTAGGTACAATACTTATGACCTGTGTGACTTTACCTCCCTAAGTGTCTGTATCTATTTATTAAAATGAGTTTTAAAAAATGCTAATATTATAGAGTTGTTTAAAGATTAAATTAGGTAATACATGCCAAACTCTTACCATGAACTTTAACTTTTATTGTTTTCTGATGCACACATTACTCACTCATAGGAATTATCATAAAGTATAACTCATAACAACATTTCCACTTCTGTAGTAACCTTAGAAATGTAGTTAAAATAACAAAGTACATTTTTTTCAATTTCAGAAAACTGAAAATAGAATTACCATATTAGGTAGAAACCCTACTCCTGGGCTTACATCCAGACATAACTCTAATTCAAAAAGACACACACACCCCAATGTTCATTATAGCACTATTTACAATAACCAGGACATGAAATCAACTTAAATGTCCATCAACAGATGAATAAAGAATCTATGGTACAAGCATAAGATGGAATATTATGTGGGCATAAAAAAGACACATTTGAGTCAGTTCTATTGACGTAGATGAACCTAGAGACTATTATATAGAGTGAAGTAAGTCAGAAAGAGAAAAAAATATCATATATTAACACATATACATGGAATCTATAAACTTAGTACTGATGAACCTCTTTGTAGAGCAGCAATGGAGACGCAGACATAGACAACACAGTTAGAGGAGAGGGTGCAACAGATTGAGAGAGTAGAATGTATATGGAAACATATACATTATCATAGGTAAAATAGGTTGACATGGGAATTTACTGTATGATCCAGGGAACTCAAACCGGTGCTCTGTGACAGCCTAGAGGGGTGGATAGGGATGGGAGGTAGGAGGGAGGTTCAAGAGGGAGGGCATGTATGTATACCTACAGTTAATTCATGTCCATGTATGGCAGAAACCAACATAATATTGTAAAGCAATTATCCTCCAATTAAAAATAAATTAAAAAAAAGAAAAAGATTTTAAAAACTACATTAGAAAAGATTGTTTTCTGATATTTGTGAAGTTGCTGTGAAATTGGAACTTCCATACTTTGCAGATGAATCATGTAATATTTTTGAAATAATTCAGTAATTATATAATTAAACATATAAAATTTTATACCTTTTAACCTAATTATTCCACTTCTGTAAATATATCGAATGGGTAACCAGTAAAAATGGGAAAAACTAAGGACACACCTATATACTGCAGTATTCTTTGAAATGGTGAAATAGAAAACCTTATATTCAACAATAACATAATAAAAATGAACTAAAATACATTAATTTAAATGACAATAATAGAAATTATTATTCTCCTATCACAACATGAAAAACTAGAAATACAAAATATTGCTTCAATGCTGGAAATAGGCATATGAAAAAAATCCCGACAGTCAAATAACAAAAAGTGCACTACTTTTTTTAAATGAACAACTTTATGAATGGTTTCTCTCCTTTTTTCTATTTCAAGTTACTTTTTTGATGTTTTTACATAGTTTTTATACAGTAAAATTAGCTTCAAATTCTTTACAAGGAAAAATAAAGTTTTGACAAAAGAATTACTTATATTCTCAGCAATTATGTTTTTAAGCACTTAGCATATACCTGGCTCTGAGCTTTCCAGTACTGAAAGGAGGAATACATGGTTTAGTAAATCTGAAGTGGTTGTAGGAAGGTGACCTTTTAAAAAAAATGAGGCTAAATTGGATAAAAACATTATACAAGCTTCAAGTGTATAACATAATTTGATATTCGTTTATACCTCAAAGTGATCACCACCATAAGTTTAATTATCTTCCATCACCAAACAGCTGACCCCCTTCACCCAGACCCCTAACTCCCGGCCTCTCTGGTTAGAACTAATCTGTTCTCTGTGTCTGTGAGTTTGTTTTCGTTTAGTTTGTTTATGTGATTTGTTTAAGTCCTACATATAAGTGAAGTCACATGGTATTAGTCTTTCTCTACCTGACATTTCACTTAGTATAATTCCCTTAAGGTCCATTTATGTTGTTGCAAATAGCACGATTTCCCTTTTATTTTTTGGCTTTGTAGTATTCCATTTTGTATGTGTGTATATATGTGTATACATATATATATATTTATCCATTCATGCATCATCAGACATTTAGGTTGTTTCCATATCTTGGCTATTGTTAATGGTGCAGTGAACATACGGGTGCATATATATTTTTGAGGTAGTGTGTTCATGCATGCATGCATCAAGTGTTCATATTCTTCAGATAAATACCCAGAAGTGGCATAGGTGGATACTTTGGTAGTTCTATTTTTAATTTTTTGAGGAATCTCTGTACTGTTTTACATGGAAGTTACTTTTAGCTGAACTGTCAGCAAGAATTTGCAAATACTTTCACATCAGTTTTCCTTGTCAAAATCCAGGTAGGAAACACATAGAAATGAGACTATTCTGTTAAAATTGTCTTATGTCATATACTTTTAATGAAATATGTCTACACTCAGTCTTCAAAAATAAAACTAAGAAATACAATATTTATCACATATTCGCAAAAAAAAAAAAAATGTGGAGAAGGCAATGGCAACCCACTCCAGTACTCTTGCCTGGAAAATCCCATGGATGGAGGAGCCCGGTGGGCTGCAGTCCATGGGGTCACGCAGAGTCAGACACGACTGGGCTACTTCACTTTCACTTTTCACTTTTATGCACTGGAGAAGGAAATGGCAACCCACTCCAGTGTTCTTTCCTGGAGAGTCCCAGGGACGGCGGAGCCTGGTGGGCTGCCGTCTACGGGGTCGCACAGAGTCGGACACGACTGAAGTGACTTAGCAGCAGCATTCACAAAAAAACCTAGTCCAGCAATCTGCAAAAGTGAAGTGGCCTGTAGGAGAGATAAAACCACAGTTCAATTCCAAGTCAACAGATACTCAAATATTTCAGTGTATATTGTCCTAAGGACCCTGGGTTCCATTATGCTTCCTGTAAACTGAGACATTTGAGAGGAATTCTGTTTCATTCAGCCCTCCTTAATTTTCTATTAAATATCCACCCCCATTGAAACAAACAAAGAAAAAATCCCACTGGACTCTGTTTTTAATGATGATCCTTTGGGGTTATTCAGAATGGTTTTGTTTTCTATAAAATGCTTGGAGTGATCTTTTTTCTTTTTTTTCCAAAACTCAACTTGTGGCTCAGAACTTTGAAATCTCTGCATTGTCAGTTCATATTTGAGAATGCATTCACTGATTGCTATGGGCTCACTCAGTCTTCAGTAGGCTGCAGAATAACTTTCTAGTGAAACAAAACCAGTGATTAAGAGCTGTTTTGTGATAGAAAGAAACATAACACAGAGAATGGATGAGCAGAGTTCCTCTAGGGTTTCCACTTTTGCCAATAACATACATTTTTCTCTGTCTACTTACTTTTTGTTTCAGGTACTTAAAAGCTGAGATCTAGTATTTTAAGCAAGTTAGCAGTAATTAGGAAAATAAAGTAAAAGATAGTAAGGAAGCATGCATATGTGTACATATATATGCATAAACACAGATATAAAATAATAATGTAATACGTATAATAACTGCATTGCAGTTGAATAAATGTTTGCAATAGCTAATTCAAAGATTTTCTTTGCATTGTATTTAAGATGTCCTCAAAGTACTTCAGTGTATTTTAAAGATGTTCTAACGTGTTTGGGTATATACTTTTACACCAATTAAAAGAATTTTTCCAAGTCTTGTAATCATTGAATGGGTTACATTCCTTTTTTCTTTTATTTATTTTTTTTTAATTTCTTCTCAGCCAACTAAAAAGTTGACTAAAACTACATCTTCTTTGCACATTTGAGAAAAATGTTAGCAATTTTTCAGATAGAAAAGCAAAAGAGATGCATCATACAGCATAAAGCTGGAAATAAAGAGATTCTGTTTGCACATCATTTTGCCATCAAGTGACACTATCATGAATATATTTAGGCAAGGACATGAAGATTTAGAGAGGTTCAGTCTCTCTCCCCATTTCAGGCCATTGAAAGCACAGTTGAACTCATGACTGTAATTGAAGTCAGGACTCATTTCACTGTACTTGACTGCTTCTAGAATGGAATGTGGTGGTCTTTGCTCAAATGAAATTCAGACATCAGTTTTTCCGGCAGCTAGTATCAGGCTGTGAAAGTAAGGGAGAGAATCTGAGATCTTTGCTTATTTGGCTGTGTGGCATGCCTGTCTGGTGATAAACAGGACACATTTTGAGAATTCTAGTCTAGCTCAGTCTCTTGATTTTATAGATGAAAAACCTGAGACTTAGAAACTTTAATACCTTGCCTGAATTCACACTAAGTTCAATTTCCATTTGAGATCTTTGAAAAGCATTACTTGAGACATAATGTTATTAAAGTATGGCACAATCCTGAAGTCAAAAGGGCCATGAGCAGGTATCTGTCATACCACTCTGCAGCAAATCATGTTTATACCACCTCACCAAGTTTCTCTTCCATTTTTGAAGAGCTCAGAAGAATCATCTCTATTCACTGAAGTCAACATATAACACATATCACCATTACTAATTTCTTCATGTAACTGATGAAGCTCAAATGATTGTTTAAACAATCAGGGTACTGTTTAAACATCTTTAATTGTGTTACATATTTGCAAAAAATACATGCCCTATAATGTATTTTCACAAAACACCTGGTCACCATTTTCTTCATAGAGCCCTTTATCTACTTGAAAATTGTAATTATTAAATCACTCCTGAAAGTTTTATCCAGAACTTGAAATCCATATAAGTTATATTTGTTATCCAATCATAACATTTGCAGCCTTTTAATGAATTTCTGTCTGTAGACTAAGTTTTTGGCTGTAGAACTGCAAATTTCATGTCTCTTATGAAAGAGCTGATTATTGCTCAGTACAATAGATAGTATCATTGTTTTGTAAGTCAGAAAATGCAGTGTTGTTTTTGTGATACGGTGGAACACACTACATAAGCAAACGATTTGTTTTAATCTTTCCACTTGGATCTTTTCTGTTAGTTATGCCTCAAGTAGTATCACTAGTTTCTATTAATAATGTCTCATATATCTTGCCAATCTGTTTTTTTTAAATCAGAGTTCATCTAGTTGATAGTGTCTTTTCCCAAAATTATCTGCAAATTATAATACAAAATAATAATGTAGGATTTATAGAAGAATATTGAATATCACTTAGAGATAGATAAAATTATATGTTATTGGTATTATGGGCCTCTTCATCTACTGATAAAATGTTAGGTGTGTTTTCATAATTATGTAATTATGCATATTCGGTAAAACCAGTTATTGGTACTGTTTCTCTTTTGATGTTTAAGTAGAGGGATGTGCATGGATTCTGAGCAACTAAAAGATTAGATGTAGCAATTATTGACATTTTCTATTCCATAGGCTTTCTAAGATGCTTTTCTATGCCACAGAGACTTAGAAATTTGCAAACTGTATTTCCTGAACACTTTTGTAGCTAGAGTTCTGCTTCTTATTTTTAAAACCAAAAACCTGTCTCTTCTTAGAGAAACTTTCTTTTGTTCCCCAAGTTCTTTCAAAATTATTCTAAAACTCTTTATACAAGGAATCTACCAAGTATGAAGTATAATACGGAAATTGAGTCTCAGTAGAACAAGGATGTGGGTCTAAACTAATCTCCAAGAAATCATACCTGTAATTTCAATTCTACCACTAACTCCATATATGATCATGCAAATTTTATTCTAAATCTTTGGCCTTCAATGAATGGTTTCATACATTTTGTGTATTTTCTGTAAACTTCCACCATTTATAAATGTATCACTGAATAATTTTATCTCCCAAAATATGTCATACTTATATTAGGGAACTGATGTTACACCTTTCTATCTTTCTCTTCACAAAGATTTATATACTCATTTCATATTTTCTGGCATCATTGGAACAATGAATGTGTACTTTTTCACAAATGTGTGCACACAGATGGATTACATGTATCTTCTGATACAGGCTGGAGAGAATAGTTAAGTAAACTATAATTGAACATGCGTTTCATCCATACCTATATAAATATACACACAAAGAATGCGCATGCATTAGCTACATGGACATATATTCTTCGTTAATTAATTCTGCTAAAACTCATATTCCCTTGAGCCAGAATATGAACATGGCAGCCATTTAAGTGTACACAGAAATCAACAATGAAGAAAAGTAAATAATTCAGAGTCTCTAATTAAACACTGCTTCAGTGTTAGAACATAAAACAAAGCCAGCAGGTAAGAGGAAATTTTTGCCGGTATTTCTATAAAATGAACAGAAAAAAAGGTCACTTATTTCTGGAACAGTTTTCCTCATTTCATATTAATAAGTAAAATTTTCACAGTGAACATTTATTTGTACAATGTATGTTAGAACAATGAGTTAGTAAAGCTATATTAGAAATATTTTGGTTTAAGTACATACATTTTCAGTTCAGTTCAGTTGCTCAGTCATGTCTGACTCTTTGCGATCCCATGGACTTCAGCACGCCAGGCCTCCTTGTCCATCTCCAATTGCCGGAGTTTACTCAGACTCATGTCCATCACGTCGGTGATGCCATCCAACCATCTCATCCTCTGTCGTCCCCTTCTCCTCCTGCCCTCAATCTTTCCCAGCATCAGGGTCGTTTCAAATGAGTCAGCTCTTCACATCAGGTGGCCAAAGTACTGGAGTTTCAGCTTCAACATCAGTCCTTCCAATGAACACCCAGGACTGATCTCCTTTAGGATGGACTGGTTGGATCTCCTTGCAGTCCAAGGGACTCTCACGAGTCTCTTCCAACACCACAGTTCAAAAACATCAATTCTTTGGCACTCAGCTTTCTTTATAGTCCAACGCTCACATCCATACATGACTACTGAAAAAACCATAGCTTTGACTAGATGGACCTTTGTTGGCAAAGTAATGTCTCTGCTTTTTAACATATCGTCTAGGTTGGTCATAACTTCTCTTCCGAGGAGCAAGCGTCTTTTAATTTATGTGGTCACCATCCACAGTGATTTGGAGCCCCCAAAAATAAAGACTGTCACTGTTTACACTCTTTCCCCATCAATTTGCCATGAAGTGATGGGACCGGATGCCATGATCTTAGTTTTCTGAATGTTGAGCTTTAAGCCAACTTTTTTACTCTCCTCTTTCACTTTCATCAAGAGGCTCTTAAGGTTTTCTTTTCTTCCTGCCATAAAGGTGGTATCATCTGCATAACTGAGGTTATTGATATTTCTCCCAGCAATCTTGATTTCAGCTTGGGCTTCATCCTGTCCAGCATTTCTCATGATATACTCTGCATATAAGTTAAATAAGCAGAGCGACAATATATAGCCTTGAGATACTCCTTTCCCAGTTTGAAACCAATCTGTTGTTCCATGTCCAGGTCTACTGTTGCTTCTTGACCTACATACAGGTTTCTCAGGAGGCAAGTCAGGTGGTCTGGTATTCCCATCTCTTGAAGAATTTTCCACAGTTTGTGGTGATCACACAGTCGAAGGCTTTGGCATAGTCAATAAAGCAGAAGTAGATGTTTTTCTGGAACTCTCTTACTTTTTCAATGATCCAAATGATGTTGGCCTTTTTATCTCTGGTTCCTCTGCCTTTTCTAAGTCCAGCTTGAACTTCTGGAATTTCACAGTTCATGTACTGTTGAAGCCTCCCTTAGAGAATTTTGAGCATCACTTTGCTAGCATGTGAGATGAGTGCAATTGTGTGGTAGTTTGAGCATTCTTTGACATTACCTTTCTTTGGGATTGGAATGAAAACTGACCTTTTCCAGTCCTGTGGCTACTGCTGAGTTTTCCAAATTTGCTGGCATATCGAGCACAGCACTTTCACAGTACCATCTTTTAGGATTGTAAATAGCTCAGCTGGAATTTCATCACCTCCACTAGCTTTGTTCATCATGATGCTTCCTAAGGCCCACTTGACTTCACATTCTAGGATGTCTGGCTTTCGGTTGGTGATCACACCATCGTGATTATGTGGGTCGTGAAGATCTTTTTAGTATACTTCTTCTTTTGCCACCTCTTCTTAATATCTTCTGCTTCTGTTAGGTCCATACCATTTCTGTCCTTTATTGTGCTCATCTTTGCATGAAATGTTCTCTTGGTATCTCAAGTTTTCTTGAAGAGATCTCTAGTCTTTCCCATTCTATAGTTTTCCTCTATTTCTTTGCATTGATCGCTGAGGAAGGCTTTCTTATCTCTCCTTGCAATTCTTTGGAACTCTGCATTCAGATGAGTATATCTTTCCTTTTCTCCTTTGCCTTTCATTTATAGAACCCACAACAATGCAGGAGAGCTAAGAGTGATGAGGATTCGATCACTGGGTCAGGTAGATCCCCTGGAGAAGGACATGTCAACCTACTCCAGCATTGTTCAGAATTCCATGACAGAGAAGCCTGGTGGGCTACAGTTCATGGGATCGCAAAGAGTCAGTCATGATTGAAGTGACTCAGCATACATTTTAAATAGTAATTTAAAAATTAAAGTAGGTCATATATAGCTGCCATTGTGAAGGTTAACTTTATGTGTCAATTTGCCTAGGCCATGGTACCCAGTTGGTCAAAAAATTAGTTTAGTTGTCACTGTGAAGACATTTTGTAGCTGGGATTAACAATTTATCAGTGTACATTGGTAAAGCAAATCACTCTCCTTAATGTCCGTGGGCCTTTTCCAATCAGTTGAAGGTGTTAAACTGAAATCCCCTGAGTAAGAAAGAATTTTGCCTCCAGACCTCCAGTAATTCAAGCAGCATCAACTGGTCTCTCCATAGATTTTTGACTTCTAGCCTTCACAATGGCATGAACCAATTTTTTAAAATCATTCTTGCCCCCATTCTCTCTCTCCCCCTCCACACACACACACACACACACACACACACACGTATATATGTATATATATTCCTAAAGATGGAATTTGGAAATTTCCAGCAGCAAAGTTAATCATAATTTTCTGACTGAGCCTACTGTACAGCACAGTCTCAAAAGCTGTTGCTACACAGTACTTTATAGATTTATGGAACATAGTTTTACACCTTGAATTGTATCTGAAGTAAAATGGGTAATTATGAGAGAATGTGGAGCTTTAGCATAACTTAAACCATTGAACAATTACTCAGTCATTCCATTTCCTGCCTCTGACTTTTGGATGGTCTTCATGGGAATGTCTCACAGAGAATATCTTGTGATAAATGTAAAATAGAATCAAAATATATTTTAAGGAACCAGGAAATAAAGAGTATGTCATCATTATATTAGAGTGTATACAAATAGATTATAAATAAATGCACAAAGACAAAAAATGATATAAACTTTTAAAGTGGTACATAGTAATTTTTATTGAGTGTCATTAGAAGAAAGTAAACATTGTCCAAGTCATAGTGTGGTGGAGGAATGACTACTATTTTCTTTTTCTAAATTAACTTTTTTTGGAGTATAGTTGCTTAACAATGTTGTGTTAGTTTCTGTTGCACAGCAAAGTGAAACAACTCTATGTTTGCATATTTCCCCTCTGTTTTAAATTTCCTTCCCATTTAGGTCACCACAGAGCACTGAGTAGAATTCCCTGTACTGTACAGGTTCTTATTAATTCCCTATTTTATGCATAGTATCAATAGTGTATGTAAATCTAAATCCTCCAATTCATCCCCACACCTTCCCCCCTTAGTATCCATGTATTTGCTCTCTACATTTGTGTCTCTATTTCTGCTTTGCAAATAAGATCATCTGTACCATTTTTCTAGATTCCACACATATACATATATGATAATCTATGATATTTGTTTTTCTGACTTGCTTCACTCTGTATGATAGTCTCTTAAGTCCATCCACATCTCTGCAAATGGCACAATTTCATTCTTTTTATGGCTGAGTAATATTCTACTATATATGTGTACCATATCTCCTTTATCCATTTCTCTGTTGATGTACATTTAGGTTGCTTCCATGTCCTGCTTTTTGTAAATAGTGCTTCAATGAACATTGGGTGCATAAGTCTTTTTGAATTATCGTTTTCTCTGGGACTGGGATTGCTGGATCATATGGTGTTTCTATTTAGCTTTTTAAGGAAACTCTATACTGTTCTCCATAGTGGCTGAATCAATTTATATTCATACCAACAGTGTAAGAGGATTCCCTTTTCTCCATACTTTCTCCAGCATTTAATGTTTGTAGATTTAAAATTTTTATTTATTTATTTCATTGATTTTTGTTTTTGGCTGTATTGGATCTTCATTGCTGTGTAAGTTTTTCCTCTAGTTGCAGCAAGAATGGGCTATTCTCTAGTTGCAGTATGCAGGCTTCTCATTGCAGTGGCTTCTCTTGTTGCCAAGCGTGGGCTCTAGGGCCTGTGGGCTTCAGTAGTTGCAGCTCCTGGTCTCTGGGGTACGGGCTCAGTAGTTGTGGTACATGAGCTTCATTGCTCTGTGGCATGTGGGATCTTTCCTGATCAGGGACTGAACCTGTGTCTCCTGCTTTGGCAGGCAGATTCTTTACCACTGAGTCACTAGGGAAGCCCTGTTGGTAGCTTGTTTTGATGATGGCCATTCTGATTTGTGTGAGTTGATACATCATTGTAGTTTGATTTGTATTTCTCTGGTTATTAGTGAAGTTGAGCATCTTTCACATGTTTGTTGGCCATTGTATGTCTTCTTTGGCAAAATGTCTATTTAGGTCTTCTGCTCATTTTTTGATTGGGTTGTTTTTTTTGATATTGAGCTATATGTGCTGTTTGTATATTTTGGAGATTAATCCCTTGTCAGTTGCTTCTTTTGCAAATACTTTCTCCCATTCTGAGTATTGTCTTTAGTCTTGTTTATGGTTTCCTTTGCTATGCAAAAGCTTTTAAGTTTGATTAGGCCCCATTTATTTATTTTGTTTTTATTTTCATTACTCTATGAGGTGGGTCAAAAAGGATTTTGTCGTGATTTATGTCAAAGGGTATTCTGCCTGTTTTCCTCTCAGAGTTAAAAAAATCTATTAATTGAATATAGTATTGTTTGTCACAGCTTATCTCCTCTCATGTGACCAAAATGTTAAAAGCTTTAAGCATTTTCTGGTTTTCGTTTTTCTGTCAGTTACAAAACTAATTCTAAATATTATTCTTTTATCTCTGAATTCTAGTTGATAAATGTTATAAATAATCTACATGGAAGATTACTGGAATATGTTGCTTCCTACTTTCATTACTGTTTTACTTCATGTTTGCTTTTCTGTTATTATTTTTAATTTTCTAGTAACTATGTCTATATTTTAGGTCGTAATTCAAACCTCTATTTTTTAAAATTTATCACTATAATTTTATCTCTGTCCCTATATTCTCTTTATCTCCAGACATATCTTAGTATAAAACTTTACAGTGTCAAAATTTACACCATACAGATTATTTTGTTACTGTTTAACTTTGCAGACATTGAAAACTTGCATTATGCATGTTATTACTGCTCTACATATTATTTAGTGAAGAAACAAGTAGTATGTTAAAGTTTTAAAATGGTGTAATATTTCCATCTGATTCATATTTGATTCATCTTGAAAAACTTTTTTGACTGTAATTTTAGTTACTTTGTAATTTCTAAGATAAGAAAGTTGTCCTCATTATTGAACTAAGAACGTCCGGATTCTTAAAATTTTTTTTAGTTTATTTCATTTTTGGCTGTGCTTAGTCTTTGCTGCTGTGTGTGGGCTTTCTCTAGTTGCTGAGAGTATGGTTTTCTCTTGTGGAGTACAGGCTCAAGAGCACAGGCTCAGTAGTTGTGGTGCATGGGCTTAGTTGTTCTGTGGCATGTGGCATCTTCCCTGACCAAGGATTGAACCCATGACCCCTGCGTCGGCAGGTGGACTCTCAACCACTGGACCATGAGGAAAGTCCAGAAAGTCCAGATTCTTAATTGCATATTTTTTGTTTTCTCTTTTTTCATGGAATCATTCAACTCAGTCCCCTGGCTTCCTGTTCTTATTTATATTGACCACATTTCACACCTGTGGCCAAACCAATAGTCTGGAATTTCTTTTCCTTTTGTATATGTGTGTGAATTAATTTTTTTTCATGGAGCCTACCAAAATAACTTCCAGATATTCCTTGTGTAATGTTCTGGAGGACATCAAATGAGTTTTTTAGCAAGGAAAATCAATGGCACCATTTCTAAATTGTTGCTTGTTTGAAACTCACTATTTTCCCTTCAAACATGATTGAAAATGTCATGGAACCTTCTCAGTTGTATTTTCAGTTGCTCTGTAACTATATTCTTTAATGACACATGCAAAACCTCCAGTTAAAATTAAGCCTTTGCTTGTTCAAATCCACTGCTCCTTCTTTTTATCTATGTATCTTATCCATTTTGGTCTCATGATCCATCTTTTTAAGAACATTCCACCAGTATCAAATTTCACACTTATTCAGTGAAAATTCAAACCTGGATGAAGCCTGCTATCTCTTTTCTCTGCACTCATTTCTGAGAATCTATGCATAAGTGGAGAAATTTGTATAACAGAACGTATTAACATCATCACAAACATCTTTAACACTAATCTCAAATGGTTTTCAATTTTCTTCTGATTATTCGGATATACTCTTGGAGTTAGATGCTTCTCATCGATAATTAAACATGTTCAAGTGTCTCCTACCTTAAAATATTAAGTCACTGTTTCTCATGAAAATACATTTCTTTCCAGTTGTCACATTTTCATCTTTGCTATGTTGTCTTCTCTTGTATGGAGTTCAGCTTTCTCAACTCTATTTTATTCTATAGTTATATGCCATCTGCTTTAAGTTTTTCAAAAATTAATCAAGCTCTTTTGTCTGTTTAGTCTCTTCTATTCCATTCTTGATATTATGGTTTTGGTAGATTTTTGCAATCTTCTCAATGCTGTGTATGAAGTAAATGCCAATTTTCAGGTGACTATCTTGCATTTAAAGACTGTATAAGGTTTGCATGAATATAGACTTTTTAGCACAAAAAGTTCATAAAAGCATAATTTAAGCCAGATATTTATTCTTTAAATGAAGAAATTGGTGTCTTAAAAAGTGTGAAAGCATGATGTAATCAAAGCACAAATGACTCTTGAATAATGCAGGGGTTATGGAAGATGACCTCTTGCACAGTTGAAAATCCACATATAACTTGACTACCCTAAAACAACTACTAATAGCCCACTGTTGACTGGAGGCCTTACACAATAGAATACACAGTGGGTTAACACAAATTTTGTATATTATATACTCTATTCGTATAATAAAGCAAGCTAAATAAGAGAAATGCTATTAATAAGACCATAATGAATAGAAAATAAAGTTATAGTACTACATTGTATCTATATATACCATAAATTTATGTTGTCTGTTTACAAGGTGAATGGTCTGTCCATTAGTATCTACATCAATATTGCCTTACATGATACCAAACATTGTAGATGTTATATGTATTGCTAACACTAGGCATCAAAAGTGAAAAGATAATGTGAAAAAAATTTTATTTATTTACAGGTAAAATAATTAGTTTATTGAAAGCAAAGAAGCAGCAATATGATTATTTTATGATAGCCTAGTAAAATCATAGCATGACTTCATGCTACCCTAGCTTGTACACTAATGAATGAATCATAATAAGAATTTTGTGACATACAGTATTACAGTTGTATTCATAATACAGCATTGGAAACATTGTTACATTTTTAGAAACTACTTGTGATGATAGTCTGATACTCAGTTTCTCCAATTAGGAGACAGAGAGAGATACACTGCATAATCACGTAATTCTTTGAAAGCAAAGTACAACACAGTAAGAAAACTAAGACATTATTAATTTTATATTAACTACTACTCTCTTTATGTCTGTAAGGATAGGCTAGCCACTTCAGTACAAGTCTTGAACACAATGAATACTTAGACAATGTTGATGATAATGGTGGCAAAAAAACCTCTCATGTAGTTAGTAGATTTTCATACAGACAACACATATATATAACAGACAAGTTTATTAACTTTAGGCATGATGATTATTTGTAAATAATAACTTAGGTGGAAGTAAACCATCCTAAAGTTGTCTATCAAGCTCGTCTTCTCACTGAGCTGGCTGAGAAGGAGGAAGAAGAGGGGTTGGTCTTGCCGTCTCAGAAGTGGAAGAGGTGGAGGAGGTAGAAAGGGAGGCATCAGAGGCAGGCACACTTGTTATAACTTTACATCATAATTTCTATCTGACATTTTTGCTTCTTCATTTCTCTAAAAATGTTTCTTTATGGCACCAATCCCCCTTCTACCTTTTGCTTTAGTTTCAGTGCTCTCATCATAGAAGAGTTCAGAGTTTCAGTGCTCTCATCATAGAGGACTTCATGGCATAAAAGAATTGAAAAGCAGCCTTGAATAATAGGAGCCCTTCCGCCAGATTATCCAGTGTCAATTTGTTGTCTGGCACTGCTTCTTCTACATCTTCTTCTTCATCATTTGGCACTGATTCAAAAGCACTCAAATCCATCAAGTCATCTGTTAATTCCTCTAGCGTGCTATTGTGCTGAAGGTTAGCTCTTGAATTTCTTCAAGGTGCATATCTTGAAACTCTTCACCACCACACCACCACCTTTTTGCCATAAACACAGTATCTTTCATGATTTCCTTATTTGGTTCTGTCATAAATCCTTTGAAGTCACATACACCTGGACACAGTCTTCTCCATCAAGAATTTATTATTTAGGGCTTACCAGCTTTCACAACTGTTTTTGTTACACTACTAAAGATGCCATTGTTGTAATCCTTAGAGACTTTTGTGATGTTCCATAGCATTAGCAGTCATTTTCATAGGTTACTGTGTAGTGGTGTTCAGTCACTCAATCATGTCCGACTCTTTGTGACTGCATTGACTGCAGCATATCAGACTTCCCTGTCCTTCATTGTCTCCCAGAGTTTGCTCAAACTAATGTACATTGAGTCAATGATGCCATTGAACCATCTCATCCTCTGTCACCTCCTTCTCCTGCCATCAGTATTTCCCAGCATCAGGGTCTTTTGCAATGGGTTGGCTCTTCGTATCAGGTGGCCAAAGTATTGGAGCTTCAGCTTCAGTCCTTCCAATGAATATTCAGGATTTATTTCCCTTAGGATTGATTGATTTGATCTCCTTTCTGCCCAAGGAACTCTCAAGAGTCTTCTCCAGCACTGCAGTTCAAAAGCATCAATTCTTTGGTGTTCTCGCTTCCTTATGATCCATCTGTCACATCCATACATGGGAAAGACCATAGTTTTGACTATGCATTTTTTTGTTAGCAAAGTGCTGTCTTTGCTTTTTAATACACTCTCTAGGTTTGTCATAGCTTGATAGCTCAGTTGGTAAAGAATCCACCTGCAATGCAGGAGACCCCAGTTCGATTGTTGTGTTGGGAAGATCCGCTGGAGAAAGGATAGGCTACCACTCCAATATTCTTGGGCTTCTCTTGTGGCTCAGCTGGAAAAGAATCCACCTGCAATGTGGGAGACCTGGGTTCGATCCTTGGGTTGGGGAAATCCCCTAGAAAAGGGAATAGCTACCCACTCCAGTATTTTTCCCCTTTTATTTGCCATGAAGTGATGGGACCAGATGTGATGATCTTACTGTTTTTTTTTTTAATACTGAGTTTTAAACCAGTTTTTTCAGTCTCCTCTTTCACCTTCATCAAGAGGCTCTTTAGTCCCTCTTTGCTTTCTACCATTAGAGTGGTATCAATTGCATATCTAAGGTTGTTGATATTTCTCCTGGAAATCTTGTTTACAGTTTGTAACTCAGCCAACCTGGCATTTCACATGATGTACTCTGCATTTCATGAGAAATGCTGGGCTGGATGAAGCACAAGCTGGAATCAAGATTGCTGGGAGAAATACCAATAACCGCAGATATGCAGATAATACCACCCTTATGGCAGAAAGAAAAAAACCTTAAGAGCCTCTTGATGAAAGTGAAAGAAAAGAGTGAAAAAGTTGGCTTTAAACTCAACATTCAGAAAACTAAGGTCATGGCATCCGGTCCCATCACTTCATGGCAAATAGATGGGAAAACAGTGGGGGGCTCCAGAATCACTGCAGATGGTGACTGCAGCCATGAAATTAAAAGACACTTGCTCCTTGGAAGAAAAGTTATGACCAACCTAGACAGCATATTAAAAATAAGAGACATTACTTTGCCAACGAAGTTCCATCTGGTCAGAGCTATGGTTTTTCCACTAGTCATGTATGGATGTGAGAGTTGGACTAAAAAGAAAGCTGAGCACTTAAGAATTGATGCTTTTGAACTGTGGTGTTGAAAAGACTCTTGAGACTCCCTTGGACAGCAAGGAGATCAAACCAGTCAATCCTAAAGGAAATCAATCCTGAATATTCATTGGAAGGACTGATCCTGAAGCTGAAACTCCAATACTATGGCCACCTGATGCGAAAAACTGACTCATTTGAAAAGACCCTGATGCTGGGAAAGATTGAAGGCAGTAGGAGAAGGGGATGACAGAGGATGAGATGGTTGGATGCCATCACCAAAGCAATGGACATGAGTTTGAGTAAACTCTGGGAGTTGGCGATCGACAGGGAGACCTGGCGTGCTGCAGTCCGTGGGGTCACAAAGAGTCGGACACAACTGAGCGACTAAACTGAACTGAACTCTGTCTATAAGTTAAATAAATAGGGTGACAATACACAGCCTTGTCATACTCCTTTCCCAATTTTGAACCAGTCTGTTATTCCATCTAATATTCTAACTGTTGCTTCTTGACCTGCAGGTTTCTCAAGAGGCAAGATGGTCTGGTATTCCTATCTCTTTAAGAATTTTCCACAGTTTGTTGTGATCCACACAGTCAAAGACTTTAGTGTAGTCAGTGAAGATTTTTTTTTTTGTAACTCCCTGGCTTCTTCTATGATCCAATGAATGTTGCCAATTTGATCTCTGGTTCCTCTGCCTTTTCTAAACCCAGCTTGAACATCTGGAAGTTCTCAATTCAAGTACTGCTTGAAGCCAAACTTGAAAGATTTTGAGCACAACCTTACTAAAATGGGAAGCGAGCACAATTACCTGGTAATTTGGACCTTCTTTAGCACTACCATTCTTTGGAATTGGGATGAAGACTGATCTTTTCCAGTCCTGTGGCCACTGCTGTGTTTTCCAAATTTGTTGACATATTAAGTGAAGCACTTTAACAGCACCATCTTTTAGAATTTGAAATAGCTCAGCTGGAATTCCATCACCTCCTCTAGCTTTGGTGGTAATGCTTCCTAAGGCCCACTTGACTTCACATTCCAAGATGTCTGGCTCTAGGTGAGTGACCACACCATTGTGGTTATCTGGGTCATTAAGAGGTTTTTATATAGTATTTCTGTGTATTCTTGCTGCCTCTTCTTAATCTCTTCTGCCTCTGTTAGGTCTTTACCATTTCTGTTCTTTATCTTGTCTATCCTTGCATGAACCTTGTGTAATGAACTTTAAAGATTCTTATGACCCCCCTGATCTAGAGGCTGAATTAAGAGATGTTGTGTTTAGGGACAGGTAGACTACCAACACCTTTGGTGTTGAACTCATGCAATTCTGAGTGTCCAGGAGACATTGTCGTATATCAAAAGAACTTTAAGAGCAGTCTCTTACTGACAGGGTACTTTCTAACTTCAGGGACAAAGCATCAATGGAGCCAATCCAGAAAAATATTTCTTGTGACTTTTTGCTGTGCAACCCAAAGACTGGCAGCTTCATAGACAAGGATAGTCCTAAACATAATCCTGACTGTATTTGCACACAACAGTAGAGTTAGCCTGTTCTTTCCTGCCTTAAATCCTGCTACTCTCTTATTTTCCTTATTAATAAATGTCCTCCGTGGCATCTTTTCCCCCAAGAATTGGGCACTTTTGTCTACATTAAAAACCCGTTCAGGCAGATTTCATTCCTCCTCAGTGATTTTTCTGAGTAATGTCTGGGAACTCATCTGCTGGCACTTAGTTGGTAGAAGCTGCTTCTCCTGTTATCTTTTGGGTTTTTTTTTTAAGTTAAACTTCTTTCTAAAATTATCAAACCATCCTTTGCTGGCATGAAATTCTCCAGCTTTAGATCCTTTACCTTCTTTTTGCTTTAAGTTGTTGTATAATTACTTTGCTTTTTCTCAAATCATATTTGAGTGTATAGGTATGACTTTCTTAAGCAATTTGCACCCACATAAGAGCTACATTCTCAATGTGATATAAAAAGGTATTTTGCAGAAAGTGCAAGATCTTCATGCCTGCTGGCATAGCTACAGTCACGGCATCATGGATTTCTTTTATGTATTTATTATTATTTTTTTTTACAATGGTCCTCACTGTGGTTTCATTTTTCTTGTTATGACTGGCAACCACAGCTGCAGACCTCTGTTTGCGGTACATATCAAACAGTTCAACTTTTCTTTGTAATGTCATGACTTTTCTCTGCTTCATGAAAGCACTTCTAGTATCACTAGTGGCACTTTGTGCTGGTCCTATAGCATTATTCACAGTTTATGGTATTGCACTAAACACAATGAAAAATACATGAGAACCAAGAGAGATCACTTTTTTATTAGGATATTCAATTTACTGGAGAAACAAGCTGATCACATTGAGATGATGCGAGTCACAAGACATTTTAAATGGATATTCACAACACTTGAATAATAGCAGCAATAGCAGCAGGAGATGGCTACAAAATTATAACTGCAGTACAGGATGTATTATAGTTAACCTTTACATTTCTCTGGGACTGCAAATGGTGCCATGGATGAGTTGCAAATGTGAGCCTTAAGTTTTGATAAAGTTTAACATTTTATAATATATTTGTGTCTATGTTATGGTAGCAAATAATAAAACAGACTAGTATCTTGATATGTTTTATCCATTCATGACATACCTAATTTTTTTCTAAGTTTCTTTTTTGATGTTTCAAGGCTACACAGTTTCATCTGTGAGTTTTTTTCCAATTGTCACAAATCTTCCACAAATTTCCTAATATATTTATTGGGAAAAAAAAAGGTTCATAAGTGGACCTTCACAGTTGAAACTCACATTTTTCAAGGGTTAACTATATTTATATTAGAGTTGCTTTCATCTAGACCTAAGCACAGCTAAAGAGGGATAAAAATGGAGATTCCTATGATGAAAATACAATTCTTTTCAGTTTTCACAAAATTTAAACTAGATATGATGAATGATAACCTTGATTTTTATTTTTAGTATATTAGAAACTAACTTTTACTTTATCCTCCTTCCCTAATACCTTCCTTTTTCTTTAAAAGTTTAACTAGAAACATAAGAAGTTACAGTTAAAACCAAGGTAAATAAAATAAGCAGTATCTCTTCCCAATAAATTAGTTTTTCATTAATTTATTTAATGAAAACAAACTGAGAATTGTGATTAAGTTTTGATTGAAAAAGTATGCTATTCAGTAAAAGAGGTCTTGTTGAATATATCTAGTCCTAATATTTATGTGAGATAATGTAATGGTAACAAGACCTAGAATAGAGTTTATATACAAAGTGAAAATAGTGCTTTAGGCAGAAAAATTTACTAAGTAATATGTAATCCAATATGGCACCACTCTGGTTGGAGTAAATTTTCCTAGCTTCTAGATGATATGACTATGGTCTATAACATGATGAGACAGTTTTCTAATGAGCCTATTCATAATATTATTTAATGGTTAAATTATTTGGATAATATTTACTATAACCAGGGACTGTAAAGCATTTGTCATCTTATGCTGTGTCTCCATAGAAATTTTAAAAAAGTATGATATGTATGATTCTAAGATCATGATAACAACTAAATTATTAAAGATACATAGAAACATGAGGCTTTTTTTTTATTATTGTGGTTTTTCCCCCTAAAAATCACTTCCCTGAATAATTTTGGAGTACTAGTTGTATCATATAATAATTTAAGAAATCGTCCCTTGAAATACTTTTTATTTTTACATTAAATGCTGTTTGAGGTATTAGTGCTTTATAAAGCCTAGAATGTATGCTGGTACTTTTATCAAGTTAACACTTTATTTTTCCAATTTTATTTTCTAATATTATTCAACAGAATAAAATTTGCAAATACAAAATAATTTTTCTGGTATATTATAAATTGCTTATTCAATCAATATGTGTAGTAGATATATTCCTGCTGAACTGATGTCCTTCCTTAATATCGGTACACCCTCTGAAGTCTAATGAGACAGTACACACGGTGGGAGCAATTCTGGAATTTGAGTCATTAATTTCTAGGAGGCAGATTTGAGAGCAATGTGGTGTCGAGGCCATCTGGGTGATATGTGTGACTGAGGCTCCATTAAGGCCTCTCTAAATGCTTGAGATTCTGGGAGACTGGTGTGGAGATCTACATACCTTGTAGCTGCCCAAGACAAGCCTCACATAGAGGAGTTACCCCAGGTCCAAGGAGTGGAAGCTGTGTGGGCACAGGAGGGCCAAGAGGAGTTACTCCACATTCAAGGTCAGGAGGGGCCATCGTGAGTAGATACTCCTTGTCCAAGGTAAGGAGCAGTGGCTGCACTTTGCTGGAGCAGCCGCGAAGAGATACCCCACGTCCAAGGTAAGAGAAACCCAAGTAAGATGGTAGGTGTTGTGAGAGGGCATCAGAGGGCAGACACACTGAAACTATAATCACAGAAAACTAGCCAATCTGATCACAGAGACCACAGCCTTGTCTATCTCAAAGAAACTAAGCCATGCCGTGTGGGGCCACCCAAGACAGATGGGTCATGGTGGAGAGGTCTGACAGAACATGGTCCCCTGGAGAAGGACATGGCAAACACTTCAGTATTCTTGCCTTGAGAACCCCATGAATAGTATGAAAAGGCAAAAAGATAGGACACTGAAAGATGAACTCCTCAGGTCGGTAGGTGCCCAATATGCTACTGGAAATCAGTGGAGAAATAACTCCAGAAACAATGTTGGGATGGAGCCAAAGCAAAAACAATACTCACCTGTGGATGTGACTGGTGATAGAAGCAAAGTCCGATGCTATAAAGAGCAATATTGCATAGGAACCTGGAATGTTAGGTCCATGAATCAAGGCAAATTGGAAGTGGTCAAACAGGAGACGACAAGAGTGAACATTGACATTCTAGGAATCAGCGAACTAAGATGGACTGGAAAGGGGGAATTTAACTCAGATGACCATTATATCTACTACTGTGGGCAGGAATCCCTTAGAAGAAATGGAGTAGCCATCATGGTCAACAAGAGAGTTCAAAATGCAGTACTTGGATGCAATCTCAAAAACGACAGAATGATCTCTGTTCGTTTCCAAGGCAAACCATTCAACATCACGGTAATCCAAGTCTATGCCCTGACCAGTAACGCTGAAGAAGCTGAACTTGAATGGTTCTATGAAGACCTACAAGACCTTTTAGAACTAACACCCCAAAAAAGATGTCCTTTTCATTATAGGGGACTGGAATGCAAAAGTAGGAAGTCAGGAAACACCTGGCATAACAGGCAAATTTGGCCTTGGAGTACAGAATGAAGCAGGGCAAAGGCTAATAGCGTTTTGACAAGAGAACGCACTGGTCATAGCAAATACCCTCTTCCAATAACACAGGAGAAGACTCTACACATGGATATCACCAGATGGTCAACACCAAAATCAGACTGATTATATTCTTTGCAGCCAAAGATGGAGAAGCTTTATACAGTCAGCACAAACAAGACGGGGAGCTGACTGTGGCTCAGATCATGAACTCCTTATTGCCAAATTCAGACTTAAATTGAAAGTAGGGAAAACCACTAGACCATTCAGGTACGACCTAAATCAAATCCCTTATGATTATACAGTAGAAGTGAGAAATAGATTTAAGGGACTAGATCTGACAGACAGAGTGCCTTATGAGCTATGGACAGAGGTTCGTGACATTGTACAGGAGACAGGGATCAAGACCATCCCCATGGAAAAGAAATGCAAAAAAGCAAAATGACTGTCTGAGGAGGCCTTACAAATAGCTGTGAAAAGAAGAGAAGCAAAAAGGAGAGGAGAAAAGGAAAGATATTCCCATCTGAATACAGAATTCCAAAGAATTGCAAGGAGAGATAAGAAAGCCTTCCTCACTGATCAATGCAAAGAAATAGAGGAAAACAACAGAATGGGAAAGACTAGTGATCTCTTCAAGAAAATTAGAGATACCAAGGGAACATTTCATGCAAAGATGGGCTCGATAAAGGACAGAAATGGTATGGACCTAACAGAAGCAGAAGATATTAAGAAGAGGTGGAAAGAATAAACAGAAGAACTATACAAAAAAGATCTTCACAACCCAGATAATCACGATGTTGTGATCACTCACCTAGAGCCAGACATCCTGGAATGTGAAGTCAAGTGGGCCTTAGAAAGCATCACTACGAACAAAGCTAGTGGAGGTGATGTAACTCCAGTTGAGCTATTTCAAATCCTGAAAGATGATGCTGTGAAAGTGTTGCACTCAATATGCCAGCAAATCTGGAAAACTCAGCAGTGGCCACAGGACTGGAAAAGGTCAGTTTTCATTTCAATCCCAAAGAAAGGCAATGCCAAAGAATGCTCAAACTACTGCACAATTGCACTCATCTCATACGCTAGTAAAGTAATGCTCAAAATTCTCCAAGCCAGGCTTCAGCAATACATGAACCATGAACTTTCAGATGTTCAAGCTGGTTTTAGAAAAGGCAGAGGAACCAGAGATCACATTGCCAACATCCGCTGGCAAAAAAAAAAAGCAAGAGAAAAAGCAAGAGAGTTCCAGAAAAACATCTATTTCTGCTTTATTGACTATGCCAAAGCCTTTGACTGTGTAGATCACAATAAACTGTGGAAAATTCTGAAAGAGATGGGAATACCAGACTATCTGACCTGTCTCTTGAGAAACCTGTATGCAGGTCAGGAAGCAACAGTTAGAACTGGACATGGAACAACAGACTGGTTGCAAATAGGAAAAGGAGTACATCAAGGCTGTATATTGTCACCCTGCTTATTTAACTTATATGCAGAGTACATCATGAGAAACGCTGGGCTGGAAGAAACACAAGCTTGAATGAAGATAGTTGGGAGAAATATCAATAACTTCATATATGCAGATGACACCACCCTTATGGCAGAAAGTGAAGAAGAACTAAAGAGCCTCTTGATGAAAGTGAAAGAGAGTGAAAAAGTTGGCTTAAAGCTCAACATTCAGAAAACTAAGATCATGGCATCTGGTCCCATCACTTCATGGAAATAGATGGGGAAAGAGTGGAAACAGTGTCAGACTTTATTTTTTTGGGCTCCAAAATCACCCCAGATGGTGACTGCATGAAATTAAAAGACGCTTACTCCTTGGAAGGAAGGTTATGACCAACCTAGATAGCATATTTAAAAGCAGAGACATTACTTTGCCAACAAAGGTCCGTCTAGTCAAGGCTATGGTTTTTCCAGTAGTCATGCATGGATGTGAGAGTTGGACAGTGAAGAAAGCTGAGCACCGTAGAATTGATGCTTTTGAACTGTGGTGTTGGAGAAGACTCTTGAGAGTCCCTTGGACTGCAAGGAGATCCAACCAGTCCATCGTAAAAGACATCAGTCCTGAGTGTTCATTGGAAGGACTGATGTTGAAGCTGAAACTCCAGTACTTAGGCCACTCCATGAGAAGAGTTGACTCATTGGAAAAGACCCTAATGCTGGGAAGGATTGAGGGCAGGAGGAGTAGGGGACGACAGAGGATGAGATGGTTGGATGGCATCACCGACTTGATGGACATAGGTTGGGTAAACTCTGGGAGTTTGTGATGGACATGGAGGCCTGGTGTACTGTGATTCATGGAGCCACAAAGAGTTGGACACGAGTGAGTGACTGAACTGAACTGAACTGAACTGGATAGTGTTGAAGTCTTACCAAATCTTATGCTATCATTAATGGTTCCATTGAGATTCCCTTTAATCAGCTTCCCTTGACATATACAAAATCATCCATGAAAATTCAGTCCCATGAATTTAATAATAAAAAAGAGACACATTTGCCCAGAACAACTACTCATGAATATTTTGATTTCTATTGTTATTTCTTGTCCTCCTCTGACACCTACCTACATCAGTTCTTGAACCTGATTACCTGGCCTAGAGTAAGTAATGAATGTTTGAAGAAAACGGGTTCAAAAGGCACCAGAAGTCACTTAGCATTTTGTCATGTTATTTTTTTTCTTTAAAGGAGATACTACAATATAATTAACTCTAAAGAGTGGATGTGTTGATAAAAACTACAGTCATGAAATTATACTGCCTATCATGAAATGAGATTGAACCTCATAGAAAGTGTTTTCTTGCTTTCTTGACAAGTTTTTGATCTTATCAATAGCTTTCCTCCCCTAACTTTTAAATACTTTATGCTTTGCTACATAAAGTGGTGCAAAATATTTTATATGCATCATTTTAGAAATTCTTTTCTAAAAAGTCCAGAGATAACTATGCATTTTATATTTTAGATTTTTAAATTGTTTTGTGTATATGATTTGATATTTGAAAAAACACTAACCTATGAACATGTCAGTTTTTAAGATGGTGAATTCTCTCAATCATTTCATCTTCATTTTTTATTGTTCAGATATACTATTTATTGCTCCTTTTTAAATAGCATTAGTTATGTTACCTATTTATTAATTATATATTTATATATGGTGAATTATAGATATAAAAGGTTAAAAATAGAGCATGTTTCTCAGTCTATGACTGTATGGCATATCCTAGTCTGACAATATATGTTAAAAAGTCTAAAAAAATATTTTTTTACTCTTTTTCATGCAAGACTAGGTATAAACATTAGACTGAGAACTCTCACTATTTTTGGACTTGATTACTCTATTTAATATTATTCTGTTAACATAGTTATTACATGTTACATGCATATAGTTAGTAGTCATTTAATCTGTTCTTTTCAAGTTTTTATGAGTTAAAATACCATTTTATCCATAACCAATATACTTTTAGATATTTTAAATATGGACTTAGAATAGAAACTCTAGGGTATTTATTCTGAATCAACCCCAACCCCAATGTAGTATTTCCTCAAATCAGCATTGTTATGAGAATACTGTTAATGTTTTTGATGTGATGAGCTCGAGGTGTTTCCCATAATTACTCAGTCCTTAACTTTAATAGAAGTTATATGTGATCAATTACAGCATATATATGTGTTACTATTTGTATTGTTTATATTATACATAAAATAAGACATTCCTGATGTTGCTTTTTACAATTTTAGAGTAAAATTTAAGCTATTTCATCCCTGGACTTAGGATAAGTATTGGTAACCTTTCCAAAGTGACATACAAGGTTTTATTTTCCTTGTTTGATATTTTTAGTCCTAGAGATTTGGTTGTTGTGAGATGTGATAGAAGCTTTATTTTACATTGTGAAGTCAGTAAATAAAAGATAGAGTTAGTGGTGATAAGTCTCCATGCCACTTATGAATAACTTTAGTATTTTTATTTTTTATTTTGATACCTGTCTTTGTGAAGTAAGCAAACATAGTTCTATTGCCTAAGGATTGGAAAGATGTGATTGATGGTCATGTAAGCACTTCCCTTTAAACTGAAGAGTGAATAAGTGATCTCACCTGGCTAGAGGATAGTGGTACCCGTAAGTGCATCTGTGTTGTGTTTATTTGGGGTCAATAAGTGACCCATTTAGGAAAAAGGGTTGTGACGGGAAAAGGCCTATAAATTCTAAACTATCATTAAAAGGTAGAGAGTTTTAAAAAGCTGCTTTAGCAAAACAGAAAATAGAATGGTGGTCACCAGAGCCTGAGGGTCAGGGGGATTGGGGAGATATTTAAGGGTATAAACTTGTAACTAGTAAATAAAATAGTCCTGAAGATCTAATGCACAGCATAGTGGTTATGGTCAACAATGCTGTATTAGGAACTTCGAAGTTGCTAAGAGACTAGATCTTAATTGTTCTTGCTACAAGAAAGAAATGATAATTGTGTGACATAACAGAGGTGTTATACAGTGGTAATCATATTGCAACACATACATGCATGAAATTAACATGCTGTACACCTTAAAATTACACAACATGCCAATTACATCTCAATTAAAAGAGTATCTAGGATAGAGCAAAACATTTCACAGTGGCTAAACATTTCACTTGGCTCCCTGATGACTCAGTGGTAAAGAATCCTTCTGCCAATGCAGGAGATGCGGTTTTGATCCCTGGGTGAGGAACATCCCCTGGAGAAGGAAATGGCGACCCAATGCAGTATTTTTGCCTGGAGAATCCCATGGACAGAGGAGCCTGTTGGGTCACAGTCCATGGGGTCATAAAAGAGTTGGACATGACTTAGCAACTAAACAATAACAAACATCTCACTTACTATAGGAGAAAAAACATCTCCAAGTACTATAGGAGAAAATAAGATATTTATGGATAGTTTATAGCTGGTTGGTTTCTGTTCATGGAATGTAACATGTAAAAACTGGTTTAAAATGAAAAAGGCTGAAGTAATGGTTGTCTTCATTTATAAAATACAGCAACTAAAGACTGAATAGTTCTATAAATGTCTCTGAATTGTTCTATAAATTATATGTTGACTTTTATCCTGACCTTCAAATGCATTAGAATAGCACAGTGTTTCTCAGCTTCATGTTTATTATTGCTTTCCTTAGAAGCCTTTACACATCTTTATCTAATCCTCCCATGACATTTTAGTGTATATACTGTCCATTATGTATGTATGTATATCTGTACTTTATACATTAAAAAATGAGCTTTTCCCCAATCCCCAGATAAGTAATTATTACCCCTTTACGGTAATACCACCCTCTTTGAAAATCCCTGAAATAGCTCTAAACCTGAAAGTTAAATTTAGTTTCTTAGGGCATCAAAACCATGGATGTTTACTTTTTAAAAAATGATTCAAGTTATATCATTTAGATTTTAAAAATTAGTTTCTCAGCCTGAAACAAATGTTCTGTATATGATTTTCACAAACAAATTTCTACAAAATCTGGTTCCATGCAGAGTGACATACAGAAGGGCCAAAACATCTAACTTTGAAAACTAAAGATGTTATTTTATGATTAAAAACTCTCAAATAAGGTTTTGTTTCAACTTGGCTATAAAAATGGATGCTAGATGGTTCTGATTTAAGATATGCATAGATCTAGTCGTTGGTTTCCTGTCTTCTTCCAGTAGAAATTGTTTGACTCTATACCCACAACAAATAAAAGGAGAGTTTGATAGAAGTTTAAAGCCAGAAGAAAGTTATAATCAGTGCTAATTGAAATAAATGTGCCAGATGATAGAGACAGGGTGTTTAGTAACTACTTTATATTGCAAAAATCACATTTCTGCAGCTCTAATAGTCTAAAACAGGCAGACTGTGGTTGTACCATTAACTGGAAAATCCTTCAGTTATGGAGTGAGGTCAGAAGTAATCTCTTATTGTGGTTTGTGCAACAAAATGATCAATGAAGAGGCACGAACCTAACACTTAATGAGGAAGATGGTCATTTGAAAAGTTAAGTGGCTAGTCTCCATCATCATGCAGAGATCCACTTCTAACACAACCCTAACATTATTGTTGATATATTCAAGTATTCGTCCCCTAAAGCAATCAGTTCTTAATTATTAAATAGAAGATAATATTTAAAATGACATTTTAGTTTATATGTTTGTGGGTCTTTCATAAAAATCAAAATTAAATAACTTGTAGTAAGATACTATCAGTACATCCAAATTTTATTAAGATATTTCGCTGAGATGTTCTAAAGGGTTTATATATATAGTAAAATTGAGTTATTCTTAATGCTGAATTAAACTTCTAATGTTTAATAATTAAAGACATTTTCCAATTGGATATGCAATGATAGAATTTAGTGGGAATCAATCAAAGCAGTATTGTTCAGTTTACCCATGATAAACCAGACCTTTCATTCTTAACTGTCTCTCTCATATTGAGTCAATTCCTAGTATTAATTGAGCAGCTACATGGTACCAGTAAAATAGCTCAGCTTTCCATTTCTCCCTGTTCATAGATGGTTTACTCTCCAACATTTTCGATACCTATGAGAGAGGGAGGCATGCACAAGTCAGAATTGGGACCAGTGAAAAGAAGAAGGTGTTAAAGGAGTTTTTATGGCTATTTTCTCCCTTTTCTCATTGGTCTGACATGAGTTCTCTGCCCTCCTTTCATATCTGAATACAGCCTTCTGGGAAAAGAGTTTGAAATGAGTTCTACTATTAAAAAAACATCTTATGATAGGAGTGCCTCATTTATGACAGCAATTAGTCAATAGAGAGCATGATTTAAATAGACATAACTTAAATTGGAACATATATTTTCATTAAGATAACTGTTATGATACAGATTAAGTATATAATCCTCCAATATATTAATTGTCCATTATACAGAAATGATTTTTAAATAACTCAAATTCACATTGCAACATTAGCAAGTTAATAAATGGAGACCAGGCTTGAAAAAGAGAACCTTTGCTTCATTTATTTTCTAGGGTGTTGAGATTATCAAGTGCTACAATTGGAGAAGGCTCTAATAGTGCAAAAAATTAACAAAAAATGATTTGGATAACAAATTTGTGCATTTAAAATTAGGCTTTGATATTTAACAATTATGTGATCTTTAATCAGTTACTTAACATACCAAAGCCTCAGTTTCTACACCAGTAATAACAAAACAAAAAGAAATAGTAAAATTTGCATCACTGGATTTTTACGGGGCTTCCCTCACAGCTCAGTTGGTCAAGAATCCACCTGTGATGCAGGAGACCCTGGTTTGATTCCTGGGTCGTGAAGAAATGTGTACATGTTAGGAATTAGAAAGTAATATATGGCCAAGACACCAGAAAAAGTCTCTATAGGACAGAGTCTGGACTAGTTTGGGCTTCCCTGGTGGCTCAGAGGGTAAAGTGTCTGCCTACAATGCAGGAGACCCATGTTCGATCCCTGCGTTGGGAAGATCCCCTGGAGAAGGAAATGGCAACCCACTCCAGTACTCTTGCCGGGAAAATCTCACAGACAGAGAAGCCTGGTGCACCTCCAGGGTTGCTGTGATAATTAAATTTAGCCAAAGAAAGTGAAAGTGAAGTCGCTCAGTCATATCCAACTCTTTGCGACCCCATGGACGCAGGTTCCTCTGTCCATGGGATTTTCCAGGCAAGAATACTGGGGTGGGTTGCCATTTCCTTCTGCAGGAGGTCTTCCCAACCCAGGGATTGAACCCGGGTCTCCCACACTGTAGGCAGACTCTTTATAGTCTGAGCCACCGGGGAAGTCCAATTTTACCCAGTATATTAGATAATAAAGATTTAAAATCCTGGTAGGGGCCTATATTTATTTATTCATTTATCTACTCACCCATTCAATTCACAAATACTAAATAGGACATTGTATATGGGACTTGTCCTGGTGAAAGTTTCTACATTATCCAGGATAAGATAGGCTGTGTTCCAGTCAGAAAAACCACAACATCTCACTAGAATAAAACAATCAAAGCTTATTACAAACTCATCTTTCAGGCTGATACAGGTCTGGCAGCTTCCCTTGGTTGGTCTCCAAGCTATGAATTTGCAATTGAGACCTGGGTTCAAGTCCTATCTAATTTGCATTTGAGATCTGGGTTCAAGTCCTATCTCTGAGGCATGACTGAGAAATTACTTAATCTTTTAAAATACCAGTTCCATCACTTTAATTTGAGGACAAAAATAGGAGCTACCTAGAGAGAAAATTAAATGAGATAATGTTTATAAAGAAGCACTTTGCACCAAAATGGTACACAGCATGGGCTCTATTAATGTGAGTCGTTATTTTTCTGGGAACAGCCAGGGTGTAAGGCAATAATAAACCCGTTCAAGATGTCTCAAGGATTTCTCTCACTTCTAATCTTTATGGGGGCAAAACTTCATCCAGGTTTACAGTGACCCTACTCCACCCCTGACCTCTGCACCTGACCCCTACAGGCCAGTGCATATTCATCAAGCCTTTGGGGTCTGACTGTCAATATGAAAAACTTCATTCTTTACAACTGAGATGTACTTAGAACATACTGTTAGTGATTCTCCTTGTCATTCATGTCATTTTTGGGTCAGGCAAAACAGACCTTAGGATGTCTTGACTTGACTGCCTTTACTTTTTTCAGGGTAATTTTCTTATTTATTTATTTTTTTGTCCTCCTCATCTGACTGGGAAAATCACTTCAGACAGTTTAAGCATTTCAGGCTCCATCTTTTGATCAGACTACATCTTCATGCCCTAGAATCATTATAGAGTATCTTTGCCTTAGATTGCTACTACCTTTCTGAATGAAAAAAAGAACAAAATCTACCTTATGCTTTATATTCCTTAAAGGGAGCCATGTTGGGATACCAACCAAGCTTTTATCTGCACACCAGACTCCCAGCCTTCCCTCTCCAGTCAGAGAACTGGGCCACATCTGGGGATATAAGAAAACATTCACTCTTATTTGACTCCCTTCACTTAAAGACTGAATATCAAAACAGAAAAACAACACACACACACACACACACACACAAAACAATTAAAGAAAGAGACAAAAGAAAAAGTGCATGATGGAAAGTCTATGAATATGTCAACACTTTCTAGAAAACCAGGAAGTGGTAAATAGATGCTACAGATAGTGTCACCCTCAGACAGTATTGTTCAGCTTCAGTTCAGTTCGGTTCAGTCGCTCAGTCGTGTCCAACTCTGCGACCCCATGAACCACTGCACGCCAGGCCTCCCTGTCCGTCACCAACTCCCGGAGTTGACCCAAACCCATGTCCATTGAGTCGGTGATACCATCCGACCATCTCATCGTCTGTCGTCCCCTACTCTTCCTGCCCTCAATCTTTCCCAGCATAAGGGTCTTCTCAAATGAATCAGCTCTTTGCATCAGGTGGCCAAAGTATTAGAATTTCAGTTTCAACATCAGTCCTGCCAATGAACACCCAGAACTGATCTCCTTTAGGATGGACTGGTTGGATCTCCTTGCAATCCAAGGGACTCTCAAGAGTCTTCTCCAACACTACAGTTCAAAAGCATCAATTCTTCGGCGCTCAGCTTTCTTTATAATCCAACTCTCACATCCATACATGACCACTGGAAAAACCATAGCCTTGACTAGATGGACCTTTGTTAATAAAGGAATGTCTCTGCTTTTTAATGTGCTGTCTAGGTTGGTCATAACTTTCCTTCCAAGGAGTAAACGTCTTTTAATTTCATGGCTGTAATCACCATCAGCAGTGATTTTGGAGCCCAGAAAAATAAAGTCAGCCACTGTTTCCCCATCTATTTGCCATGAAGTGATGGGACCAGACGCCATGATCTTAGTTTTCTGAATGTTGAGCTTTAAGCCAACTTTTTCACTTTCCTCTTTCACTTTCATCAAGAGGCTCTTTAGTTCCTCTTCACTTTCTGCCATAAGGGTGGTGTCATCTGCATATCTGAGGTTATTGATATTTCTCCCGGCAATCTTGAATCCAGCTTGTGCTTCCTCCAGGCCAGTGTTTCTCATGATGTACTCTGCATATAAGTTAAATAAGCAGGGTGAAGTATACAGCCTGTTCATCTTGCTTAATGCTATATTGGATTAGTACTGTATATTGAGAAAGGAGACTGTTAAACCCTACTACATGAGACTGTATAGCTCAGTGAGTAGAGCTTGCTATATCTTTTTGCTTATGAATTCCTCATACTTACTCAATGTCTGACATATAGTAGGTGCTTGATATATGCATGTGTTGAAAACATTCCATCACATTTATTCTTGCTCATTGCATGCTAAGCCTCTCAGTGAGCTAAAGCTGTACAAAGATCACTGTAGTGGCCACATTCCTAGTTCAGCTTTTCAAAAAGGAGTAGTTCTACTTTGAAGATTGGATTTCCAAAAATATAATATGGTGGAAAAATACTCACTGAGGAATCTAATTTTTAGTAGTTTTTGTTGTCATTATTTTGCATTTTTAGATTTTTTGTAAGCTTTCACTTTTAATTATCTTTTTAACATTTCCAAGAAGTATAGCGTTCAATAGATTATGTAACTGTAATTACTTTAGTTATTTTTGAACTTTTTATTTCCTATTATAGTTGATTAACGATGTTATGATAGTTTCAGGTGTACAGTAAAGTGACTCAGTATCCATTCTTTTTTCAAATTATTGTCCCATTTAGGCTGTTACATAATATTAAGCAGAGTTCCCTGTGCTATACAGTAGGTCTTTGTTGGTTATCTATTTTAAATATATTAGTGTATACATGTACTTTTTAGTAGTCTTAACCTTCAAATATGGAGGATAGAACAGTAAATTATAAACAAAATTCCTTAGGACAAGTGGACTAGCCAAACTAACATATTAAACCTTCAAATTATGGAGGATAGAACAGTAATTTATGAGCCAGGTTTATTTCAAATGGTTCCTTAAATGAACATTTATTTTGTGCCAGTAACACGTTTTTGATTAACAGCTCCTTTTGACTAATTTGCTTCCCTAAAGAGCCCAATAAAAGACTCGTTTAAAACATAATTAAAAGCATGTTATTGCTCGTAGTTAATACTGATTAAAACAGACATTAAAACAATTATCATTGAAGGAAAGTAAGCATTGCGTAGTTAGTATCGAATCCATCCTTACTGTTTTTATGCATCATATACAGAGATGGGTACTTGACAGGCTAGAACAAGGTATCATTTTTAATGGAATCATCAAAATATGTTCCTATTTTGTTTGTTTTAATGAATGGACAGATCTTTGTCTTGGTGGACTATGGACTTTTTTTTTCTTGTGGGAAACATTCACACATTCAACAAGGTTGTAAAGTTCACTGAACTCACTTCGGTTACTCAGGGTAAAACCTCAGCTATTCTCTTGCATTAATGGGATATAAACTCTTCTTCTTTCTACTTGCTCTCAGTGCACAAACTCTCTTGGTCCCATTATTGACTGAATGAAGCTCTTATTAGTATTATTTGCTACTTTTGATCCATTTGTTTTCATATTGATTCTTGTTTTGTTATGCCATGAAATAAAACTAAGACCTTCATTGATTTCTGATTCTTTTTTAAAAAGCATCTTTTAAAACAGAACAATAGTGAAACAATATTATGTGAAGTAAGTACATAAAGTTTTTTAATAACTTCTGTATTTTGCATCAAAGTATGATTTTTTCAAGAATTGTGTAGGCCAGGAGTCCCCAGCCTCTGGGACCTGATGCCTAATGATCCGAGGTGGAACTGATGTAATAATAATAGAAATAAACTGCACAACAAATGTAATGTACTTGAATCATCCCGAAACCACCCCCCACCTCCAGCCGGTGGAAAAAATTGCCTTCCACAATACCAATCCCTGGTGCTGAAAAGGTTGGGAACCACTGGCGTAGGTAATAAAAAAGGAGCATGTGTTTTGCATGAATGATTACTTCACTGAAAATGAAAATACAGAAACCACCTCCATGTCAGGTGAAGGATTTCTTTCTAGCAGTATTTATATTATGATCAACTTGATATTTAAATTTAATCTTTTTGAATGTATGGGTGTCCCTGGTAGTTCAGCTGGTAAAGAATCCACCTACAATGCAGGAGACGCCAGTTCAATTCCTAGGTTAGGAAGATTCCCTGGAGAAGGGATAGGGTACCCACATCAGTATTCTTGGACTTCCCTAGTGGCCCAGATGGTAAAGAACCAACCTGCAATGTGGGAGACCTGGGTTTGATCCCTGGTTTGGGAAGATCTCCTGGAGAAGGGAATGGCTACCCACTCCAGGATTCTGGCCTGGAGAACTCCATGAGCCCATGGGGTTGCAAAGAGTCAGATGCACCTTTCACTTCACTTTTATTTTGTAACCATTCAAGAAGGCATGTGGTGGACATAATGAGGAATTGATTTTGGTATAGATGATGAGAGTGAAATAGCTTTTACAGAATGCATTTATAAGAAGTCATTTTAAAAGTTAAAATCAAATATCTCAGAGACAAAACTATGCTGACAGATTTGATCACTTGTTTAGATTCCTGTTTTTCTGTGGTAGCCTCTGGATAGTCTCTCAAGTAGATGGCACTCGCTAAGTGCCTTGGCCAGTGCATTTATCAAGGGATTATTTTTCTTCTCTCTCATGGTTCCAAGAAAGTTCAGGGGTCACAATAGTCACTAGAGGCCAGTTCCAAAGAAACAGACAAAAACTTATAAGGCATTAGGTGAACAAAACAGTGGGGGGGAAATACTGAAAAGGAAAAAGTCTTTCGTCATGTTTTATATAAAGAATAAATATTTCTTTTCATTACACTGCAATTTAGGCTGTTTACATCTCTTTTCTGGATGATTCCAAGAACCTTCTAAAATGTCTCCCCCCTTTTACTTTGGTTAATCCTTTAACACTCTCTCCATATTATTGTTCTAAAAATGCAAAGATGATCTTGACCTGTCTCTAGTTAAAAATCTCTGTGTGATTCATATTTGTTCTTTTTGACAAGATATAATTATTTGATTATCTGATCTCAAACCATATTTGCAGTTACATTTTCTCATCTTCCCTCTTGTGGACATCATGAACTGGCCTCACTGAACCAAACTGCTTCTCTGAATACATACTTCAGTGTATACCTACAACTACACTTTTATGTGCAGGTCTCTTTGCTCATATTCACTCTGCCTGGAGTGTTTTTTTCCCCACATTTCCCAAGGGTTAGACTTCTATTCATCTTCAAGTTGCCAGAGTTAGCAAATAAAAATCCAGGTACATTTGAATTTCAGGTAAACACTGGAGTTTAATATAAGAATGTCCCATGCAATGATTTTACATACTCCCAGTTATAACTAAAGCAAATAATTGCAATAAAATAAGATATCTCTCCTATAAATAAGTCTTTGAACTTTGTATGTCTTTAGTCTTCAATTGCATTAGCCAGCAGAAATTCTGGTATATAAAAAATAATACTTTTCACTGAATACAATTATGTTGGTTTTTATGTATTATTAATACTGTGTTAACATATGTAGGTATTTCTAATAGTGAATAAAATAGCAGCTAGTATGTTGAACCATGAGATCTACATAGGTCAATGCAATAATCACAGGGCTTTCACAACTACTACACAGCACAGACTGGACTTAATTATCTAAGAGTTAAGCATTCTAACTGGACAGCCTAGCTGTGAAATCTGACCTACCTGCCTCAGTTTCTTTGTGTGCCAAATGGAGATCATGAAAACGGGGATAAGTAAACATGGCTACACAATGGACATGAGTTTGAGCAAACTCTGGGAGTTGGTGAAGGACAGGGAAGCCTGGTATGCTGTAGTCCGTGGGGTCGCAAACAGTCGGGCACGACTTAGTGACTGAAGATTTAAGAGAGTAATATGAATGTAAATTTCTCAGAAGTGTATTTGTATGTAGCATGTTCTACCTGAAAATAAGCATTCATATCAACCTCAGATATGTACATCAAAAAAACAATCACTCTCAGTGATCTTAAAATATCCATGAATATAAATGTCTATGCTGCTAAGTCTTGTCAGTCGTGTCCAACTCTGTGCGACCCCATAGACGGCAGCCCACCTGGCTCTGCCGTCCCTGGGATTCTCCAGGCAAGAACACTGGAGTGGGTTGCCATTTCCTTCTCCAATGCATGAAAGTGAAAAGTGAAAGTGAAGTCGACCAGTCATGTCTGACTCTTCGCGACCCCATAGACTGCAGCCTACCAGGCTCCTCCGTCCATGGGATTTTCCAGGCAAGAGTACTGGAGTGGGTCACCATTGCCTTTTCCAATAAATGTCTGTGAGTCTAAAACAAACAATTCTTTGTGTCTTTCTTTGCTCCTCCTGATCCAATCTTTTCTTTTCTCCCCTCTAAGGCTGAAGACAATGGACCATACACACAACATTAACAGGTTCCCTGCCCTTTGGCTTGAGGTGAGGTCAGCCCGTCCCAGTGAGGAGAGAATGTGCTTATGAAATGAATTTCATTGGCACCATGGCTGATACAGTTCTCCACCCTTAGGTCAGCAGGTCTAGGCAGATACCCTCTCCACATAGCACTCCCAGCTCTGAGATCTAGTGGCCACTTTGTCCCCTTTACCCCTCAGGCTGGGGTTGCGGATGTCTCACTAGCTCTCATACCATCCCCAGGGCTCTGTCAACTGGGGAATATAGTGCATGTATTTCAAAGTAGAACATTTACTAGAACATATAAAAAAGTATTGTGATAATTAATAATGAAAAATTATTGAATGTTACCTATTACCAAGATTTTATAAGTGGAAAATTATATTTGCAGTTATAATAACTGATAACAAGTGAAAGGACAGTGAAAGCCATTCATGTCCAACTCTGTGACCCCATGGATAGAGTCCATGAAATTCTCCAGGCCAGAATACTGGAGCGGGTAACCATTCCCTTCTCCAAGGGATCTTCCCAACCCAGGGATCAAACCCAGGTCTCCTGCATTGCAGGCAGATTCTTTACCAACTGATCCACCAGGGAAGCATAATAACTGACATGCCAATTTATAACATATTTCTGACCAGGACTTCCCTGGGGGTCCTTTTGGCTTAGACTATGCACCCCAATGCAGGGGGCCCAGTTTCATTCTCTGATCAGGGAACTAGATACCACATGCCACAACTTAGTTAAGACCCAGAACAGACAAATAAATGAATGAATGAATGAATACTTAAAAATTTTAAATATACATATATGCATGTATATTTCTGACAACATTATAGTTACATCAGGAAGATTATCTCATAGAAATAATAGAGACTTATCCTACATATATTCCATAGTATTTATAAATTGCATTTCTTTTTAGTCTTGTGTTGACAATATTAGCTTTGCTGCTTTATACAAAGAAACCAAATTTGAGTAATTAAAAATATAAAACACATCTTAGTGAACTAATGAATAACAATGAAGTTTGAAGTTTCTTCTAAAACAACTAGTCTCAGGAAAAATTCTATGCAAATTTTTACTTCACAGATATGCCTTCTTCAGAAAGTAGCCACCAGAATTCACACTCAACAAATATTTTAATTCCTGAGGTCTTATAGAATAAGACATTTTTGTAATTGTTCTGAAAAAATATACTTTTTATATCCTTCAAACAATGAATGCAAACCTAAATGAGTTTTATATTCCTAGAGGACTCCCTCCCAGATCCAAAGAGTCTAAGCAGGCAATCACTCACTACCCTGTGAAAGCAAGCAGATGATGCCTAGTTAGAAGTCACAGACTTTTGGCGATACTAAAAAATCTAAGAGCCTGTGTCTGATTTGAAGCAGCTTTTTGCTTCACTTTCTGTGATGGAACTAACATGATCTGAAATAATGCAGTTGTCAAATGAGAATCTGTTCCAAAATTAAGATTTACTGAACTAGTCCTTTCTCAGCCAGTGCATTGTATTGGTTCAGTTCAGTCGCTCAGTTGTGTCCAACTCTTTGTGACCCCATGAACCGCAGCACGCTAGGACTCCCTTTCCATCAATAACTCCCTAAGTCCACCCAAAACCCATGTCCATCGAGTCAGTGATGCCATCCAACCATCTCATCCTCTATCATCCCCTTCTCCTCCTGCCCTCAATCTTTCCCAGCATCAGGGTCTTTTCAAATGAGTCAGCTCTTCGCATCAGGTGGCCAAAGTATTGGAGTTTCAGTTTCAGCATCAGTCCTTCCAATGATCACCCAGGACTGATCTCCTTTAGGATGGACTGGTTGGATCTCCTTGCAGTCCAAGGGACCCTCAAGAGTCTTCTCCAACACCTCAGTTCAAAAGCATCAATTCTTCGGTGCACAGCTTTCTTTACTGTCCAACTCTCACACCCATAAATGACCACTGGAAAAACCATAGCCTTGACTAGACGGACCTTTGTTGACAAAGAAATGTCTCTGCTTTTTATTTATTTATTTTATTTTTTTTTTAATGAATTTATTTATTTTAGTTGGGGGCCAATTACTTTTGTCTCTGCTTTTTAATATGCTGTCTAGGTTGGTCATAACTTTCCTTCCAAGGAGTAAGCGTCTTTTAATTTCATGGCTGCAATCACCATCTGCAGTGATTTTGGAGCCCAGAAAAATAAAGTCAGCCACTGTTTCCACTGTTTCCCCATCTATTTGACATGAAGTGATGGGACCGGATGCCATGATCTTAGTTTTCTGAATGTTGAGCTTTAAGACTACTTTTCACTCTCCTCTTTGACTTTCATCAAGAGGCTCTTAAAGTCTTCTTCACTTTCTGCCATAAGCGTAGTGTCATCTGCATATCTGAGGTTATTGATATTTCTCCCGGCAATCTTGATTCAAGCTTGTGCTTCCTCCAGCCCAGTGCTTCTCATGATATACTCTGCATATAAGTTAAATAAGCAAGGTGACAATATACAGCCTTGACGTACTCCTTTTCCTATTTGGAACCAGTCTGTTGTTCCCTGTCCAGTTCTAACTGTTGCCTCCTGACCTGCATACAGGTTTCTCAAGAGGCAGGTCAGGTGGTCTGGTACTCCCATCTCTTTCAGAATTTTCCACAGTTTATTGTGATCCATGCAGTCAAAGGCTTTGGCATAGTCAATGAAGCAGAAATAGATGTTTTTCTGGTACTCTCTTGCTTTTTCGATGATCCATCAGATGTTGGCAATTTGATCTCTGGTTCCTCTGCCTTTCCTAAAACCAGCTTGAACATCTGGAAGTTCATGGTTCATGTATTACTGAAGCCTGGCTTGGAGAATTTTAAGCATTACTTTACTAGTGTGTGAGATGAGTGCAATTGTGTGGTAGTTTGAGCATTCTTTGGCATTGCCTTTCTTTGAGATTGGAATGAAAACTGACCTTCTCCAGTCCTGTGGCCACTGCTGAGTTTTCCAGATTTGCTGGCATACTGAGTGCAGCACTTTCACAGCGTCATCTTATAGGATTTGAAATAGCTCAATTGGAACTCCATCACCTCCACTAGCTTTGTTTGTAGTGATGCTTCCTAAGGCCCACTTGACTTCACATTCCAGGATGTCTGGCTTTAGGTGAGTGATCACACCATCGTGATTGTCTGGGTCGTGAAGAACTTTTTTGTACAATTCTTCTGTGTATTCTTTCCACCTCTTCTTAATATCTTCTGCTTCTGTTAGGTCCCTACCATTTTTGTCCTTTATTGAGCCCATCTTTGCATGAAATGTTCCCTTGGTATCTCTAATTTTCTTGAAAAGATCTCTAGTCTTTCCCATCCTACTGTTTTCCCCTATTTCTTTACATTGATCACTGAGAAAGGCTTTCTTATCTCTCCTTGCTATTCTTTGGAACTCTGCATTCAAATGCTTATATCTTTCTTTTTTTCCTTTGCTTTTCGTTTCCCATCTTTTCACAGCTATTTGTATGGCCACCTGAAACAGCCATTTTGGTTTTTTGCATTTCTTTTTCTTGGGGATGGTGTGATTCCTGTCTCCTGTACAATGTCATGAACTTCTATCCATAGTTCATCAGGTATTCTGTCTATCAGATCTAGTCCTTTAAATCTATTTCTCACTTCTACTGTGTAGTCATAATGGATTTGATTTAGGTCATATCTGAATGGTCTAGTGGCTTTCTCCACTTTCTTCAATTTCAGTCTGAATCTGGCAATAAGAAGTTCATCATCTGATCCATAGTCAGCTCCCGGTCTTGTTTTTGCTGACTGTATAGAGCTTCTCCATCTTTGGCTGCAAAGAATATAATCAATCCGATTTTGGTGTTGACCATCTGGTGATGTCCACGTGTAGAGTCTTCTCTTGTGTTGTTGGAAGAGGGTGTTTGCTACTACCAGTGTGTTCTCTTGGCAAAACTCTATTAGCCTTTGCCCTGCTTCATTCTGTACTTCAAGGCCAAATTTGCCTGTTATTCCAGGTGTTTCTTAACTTTCTACTTTTGCATTCCAGTCTCCTATAATGAAAAGGACATCTTTTTTGGGTGTTAGTTCTAGAAGGTCTTGTAAGTCTTCATAGAACTGTTCAACTTCAGCTTCTTTGGCGTTACTGGTCAGGGCATAGACTTGGATTACTGTGATATTGAATGGTTTGCCTTGAAAACGAACAGAGATCATACTGTTGTTTTTGAGATTGCATCCAAGTACTGCATTTCAGACTCTTTTGTTGACCATGATGGCTACTCCATTTCTTCTAAGGGATTCCTGCCCACAGTAGTAGATATAATGGTCATCTGAGTTAAATTCACCCATTCCAGTCCATCTTAGTTCGCTGATTCCTAGAATTTTGATGTTCACTCTTGTCATCTCCTGTTTGACCCCTTCCAATTTGCCTTGATTCATGGACCTAACATTCCAGGCTCCTATGCAATACTGCTCTTTACAGCATCGAATCTTGCTTCTATCACCCGTCCCATCCACAACTGGGTGTTGTTTTTGCTGTGGCTCCATCCCTTCATTCTTTCTGTAGTTATTTCTCCAGTGATCTCCAGTCACATAATGGGCACCTACTGACCTGGGGAGTCCCATCTTGTATTGGTGGTACATAGCAATTTTATGCTTTGGAAGAACAGCCAGAGGAAAACCAGCTGAAACAGCAGACAATGCATTTCATTCATAACTTCACAATTTTTGGTTTTCTCCTGATATCCTGTTCTTAATATTACTAGGACACAGCCTCTACATTTTTCTACCCAATTGATTGGAATGTAGAGAGTTCATTTTCTGCTATGTGATTCTTTTCACCTTCTCTATAAGGAAGAAATTTTTTAGAAGAATTTATCCAGCTAAAATATAAAAATGAAACTAGGGCAGCAAGTTTTTTCTCATTTCAACTTATGGACTATACTGAAATGGATATAAAGCAGTTTTGGTTCACATGTAAAAGATCTGATTCAATATTAAGAACAAAAAATTGGCTTAGCGGGTACAGTGATATGGAGCCACAGAAAATAATCATTCACAGAACTCCTGACAGTTTCAATCACACGATTCCCTGCAATGACTGAAAGAAATTGTGGGGTAACTCATTCAGGAATGATTCAGAATTTGATGCAAACCCAAAGGATAACGTCTTTGCTGCTGATGTTAGCGGTGGACCACAAGAAAAATATCACTGAAATATCTGTCCTAAAATGGTGTGTGTGTGTAGTCATGATATTGCATTATTTGAGATGAATCGGGTTTCATTTATTTAGTCTCCAAATATCTTACTACTTATCTGTTAAAAATGAAACTTCTTTAGTAAAAGAAACCTAATGTGGGGTTTCCACCCAATGCTGCTTTCCATCTAAGAGTTTGTGAAACAGAAGTTGAATTTAGACCATACTCTAACACAAAGAGATAAATCTTTATAGCAATCCATGTGTAACTCCAAACCAAATAGCTACAAATAAATTGGCAAATGGCATGGTCTTTTTAATACACTGCCAGTTATGGAGCTGGGATAAACTAAACCTGGAATTTAATTACAAATGAAAGCCAAAATTATCTGAATGAAGAAACTGAGTAGGAATATATGTTTATAATATGCTGAAACCCTTTTTCTTTTCTATATCTTGTTTCCTAAACTCTCACTTTTAAATACTAGTTTCTTATAATTTAGCTCAAAATCCCAAAGTACCACTTGTGTGTGTGTGTGTGTATGTACATTGCCATGAAATTTCAATTAAAAAAAAATCTGCTCAGATTTTTTTAAAGCATTCCATATAAAAGCAAGAGAACAAAAAAATAATCTGTGTTCTCTGATTTCACCTACTCACCATGCATTTAGTCATTATAAGGACTTACCTCACTTCTGAAATGCCTGCCTTCTCTAGCCTAAATGGTACCTATGTGCACACAAAAAAAGCAGTTTTTCCATGAGATACTTAATAGACATACAAAGCTACAATGAAAATACAAGTGTATGACAGTTTCCTAGACTTGTGCAGTACCTAATTTGGATAAACATACCTGTGGCAAGTTGTTTTAAACTGTTTACTTTTCTCTACCTCAAGTTTTTCATAAAGTGCTTACATTATCTCTCACAACTATCTAGGGCTTCCCAGGTGACTCAGTGGTAAAGAATCTGCCTGCAATGCAGGAGATGTGAGTTCGATCCCTGGGTTGGGAAGAGCCCCTGAAGAAAGAAATGACAACCCACCCCAGTATTCTTGCCTGGGAAATACCATGGACAGAGGCGTATGGTAGGCTATGGACTATGGAGTTGCAAAAAAGTTGAGCATGACTTAGCAACTAAACAACAACCCTACTATCTTAATGGTGATAAAACACACACTTGTATTTTGAAGTACATCCTGAAAATAAAACCCTCTACAAAAACTGACTAATCCAGAAATTCACCACTTTACCCACTGGTTACAGAGTATTTTGAACCAGATTTTGTTCCAATTTCACTGGAAAGTATCACACATATTTGGTAATCAATGTCCTCTAAAATCAGTGTTTTATTTGCATAGTGATCAGTATACTACAACTCATTTTAAGATAATAATCTAACAATACATTTAAAAATCTTTCATAGGTGTGTCATACTCCCAGATTCCAATGGAAGCAATTCCTGTTAATCCTTGATATATACATTAATACAAAGCAATATTCATGAGAAAGAGATTCACATTATTTTATAGGCAAAATAAGCATACAAAACTAAGATCTTTGTGTGCTAGGATTCTAGGATAATTCCACAGCATGATCTTCTGTTACGATAAATTTGTGAAATATTGAGTGACCTCCACACATTTTTCTGCACTGAAATATCCAGACAGGAATATTATGCATTTCATACATATAGAAGCATAGATTGTTCTGTGCGTTAATCATGGCCATTTGTGTGCATTTTTTATTTTTATTACCTAGGCTTGGAGCAATCTTTGCAAAACAGGCCCACAACAAACATGTAAAAATGGAATAAAAAGCACATTCCCCATAAAGTGCTTGCACAGCACAGAAATGTAGAGTTTTGGCACCCAGTCAGTTTTATGTGGTATGAAAAATTCTTATATTTAAATTCTCCATATTTTACCAGTCTTTTAATGTGAAACCTTAAGTGGCCTTGACTGTTTATCCCGGTTGACTTGGCCATGTTACACCTTCTAGATTGGGGATTTCTCATTTTACTCTGTTTCCCATCAGCCCCCCTCAACTACTGCCATGTGGGGCCAATTTGTTTCTTCTGTAGGGACAGAAGAGGAGGTTTGGATTTAATTTGAAGCCTTGACATAAGGTTTAATTTGCTAGAAAGGGGAGCTATGTCATTGTAAATCTTGGAATGAGACACCAAGGTGGTAAGAAATATCAACCCAATTGGTTTTAAGCAATGTTTGAGGTGTTTGTTAAACTATATTTCTTTCCAGAACCCACTCACTTAATTGAACTGATGCTTAATTGCAAATATAGTTCTATTCTTTATTCTCATAAGCTGTTTCATTTTTTGTTAGGGGGATGACGGATTATAGAAAATTTTCATATGAAATATGGATTTATAGTAGATGCAAAGATAGACAGTGTATTATGGGTATGAAATTCATGAAAGGACAATCCTCATCTTATGTTTACACCTTACTACAAATAGAAGGGAAGAAAGTGCAATGAGCTGCAGTCTAATAAACTCAGTAGTTCAGTTCAGTTCAGTTCAGCCGCTCAGTCGTGTCCTACTCTTTGCAACCCCATGAACCGCAGCACACCAGGCCTCCCTGTCCATCACCAACTCCCGGAGTTTACACAAACTCATGTCTATTGAGTCAGTGATGCCATCCAACCATCTCATCCTCTGTCTCCCCTGCTCCTCTTGCCTTCAGTCTTTCCCAGCATTAGAGTCTTTTCAAATGAGTCAGCTCTTCGCATGAGGTGGCCAAAGTATTGGAGTTTCAGCTTCAACATCAGTCCTTCCAATGAACACCCAGGACTGATTTCCTCTAGGATGGACTGTCTGGATCTCCTTGCAGTCCAAGGGACTCTCAAGAGTCTTCTCCAACACCACAGTTCAAAAGTATCAATTCTTCAGCGCTCAGCTTTCTTTTTAGTCTAACTCCCACATCCATACATGAGCACTGGAAAAACCATAGCCTTGACTACATGGACCTTTGCTGACAAAGAAATGTCTCTGCTTTTTAATATGCTGTCTAGGTTGGTCATAACTTTCCTTCCAAGGAGTAAGCGTCTTTTAATTTCATGGCTGCAGTCACCATCTGCAGTGATTTTGGAGCCCAAGAAAATAAAGTCTGTCACGGTTTCTGTTTTTTCCCCATCTATCTGCCATGAAGTGATGGGACCAGATGCCATGATCTTTGTTTTTTGAATGTTGAGTTTTAAACCAGCATTTTCACTCTCCTGTTTCACCTTCATCAAGAGGCTCTTTAGTTCCTCTTCTCTTTCTTCCATAAGGGTGGTGTCATCTGCATATCTGAGGTTATTGATATCTCTCCTGGCAATCTTGATTCCAGCTTGTGCTTCATCCAGCCCAGCATTTCACCTGATGAATTCTCCATATAAGTTAAGTAAGCAGGGTGACAATATACAGCCTTGATGTACTCCTTTCCCAATTTGGAACCAGTCCGTTGTACCATGTTCAGTTCTAACTGTTGCTTCTTGATCTGCTTATAGATTTCTCAGGAGGCAGGTAAGGTGGTCTGATATTCCCATTTCTTTAAGAATTTTCCACAGTTTGTTGTGATCCACAGAGTCAACGGCTTTAGCATAGTCAATTGAGTCATTTATGCTCTCTAACCATCTCATCCTCTGCCGCCCACTTTTCCTTTTGCCTTAAATCTTTCCCAACATCAGAGTCTTTTTCAATGAGTCGGCTCTTCACATCAGGTGGCCAAAGTATTGGAGCATCAGCGTCAGTTCTTGCAATGGATATTCAGAGTTGATTTTCTTTAGGATTGCGTGGCTTGACATCCTTGCTGTCCAAGGGACTCTCAAGAGTCTTCTCCTGCACCGCAATTCAAAAACATCAATTCCTCAGTGCTCAGCTTTCTCTATGGCCCAACTCTATGACTACTAGAAAATCATAGCTTTGACTATACAGGCCTTTGTAGGCAAGTGATGTCTCTGCTTTTCAACATGCTGTTTAGGTTTCTTATAGTCTTCCTTCCAAGGAGCAAGTGTCTTTTAATTTCATGGCTTCAGTCAGTGTCTGTAGTGATTTTGGAGCTCAAGAAAATAAATCTGTCACTACTTTCATTTGTTTCCTCTATTTGCCATGAAGTGATGAGACAGGATGACATGATCTTAGTTTTTTTAATGTTGTGTTTCAAGCCAGCCTTTCACTCTCTTATTTCATGCTCATCAAGAGGCTCTTTAGTTTCTCTTTGGTTTCTGTCAGCAAAGTGTTATCATCTGCATATCTGATGTTGTTGATATTTCTCCTGGAAGGCTTGATTCCAGCTTGGAATTCATCCAGCCCAGCATTTTGCATGATGTACTCAGCATAAAAGTTAAATAAACAGGGTGACAACATATCGCCTTGTTGTACTCCTTTCCCAATTTTGAACCAGTCAGTTGTTCTATGTCCAGCTCTAACTGGCGTTTCTTGACTCACATACAGGTTTCTTAGGAGACAGGTAAGGTGGTCTGGTACTCCCATTTCTTTAAGAATTTTTCACAGTTTGTGTGGTCCATATAGTCAAAGGCTTTAGTGTATTCACTTCATAAGTAGATGTTTTTCTGGAATTCCCTAGCTATCCCCCATGATCTAACAAATGTTGGCAATTTGATCTCTGGTTCTTCTGCCTATTCTAAACCCAGCTTGTTCATGTGGAAGTTCCTGGTTTATGTACTACTGATGCATAGTTTGAAGGATTTTGAACATAATTTTGCTAGCATGTGATATGAGCACAATTGTACCACAATTTGAACATTCTTTGGAATTGCCCTTCTTTGGGGTTGAAATGAAAACTGACACTTCCCAGTCCTGTGGCCACTGCTGAGCTTTCCAAATTTGCTGGCATACTGAGTGCAGCATTTTAATAGCATCATCTTTTAGGATTTTAAATAGCTCAACTGGAATTCCATCACCTCCACTAGCTTTGTTCATAGTAATGCTTCCTAAGGCCCACTTGATTTCATACTCAAGGATGTCTGACTCTAGGTGAGTGACCACACCATTGTGGTTATCCAGGTAATTAAGATCTTTCTTGTACATTCTTCTGTGTATTCTTGCTACCTCTTCTTAATCTCTTCTGCTTCTCTTACGTCCTTACCATTTCTGTCTTTTATTGTGCCCATTGTTGCATGAAATATTCCCTTGATATCTCTAGTTTTCTTGAAGAGATCTCTAGTCTTTCCCATTCTATTTTTTTCCCTGTATTTCTTTGCATTGTTCATTTAAGAAGGGCTTCTTATCTCTCGTTGCTGTTCTCTGGAATTCTGCCTTCAATTGGTAACTACCATATCCTTAAAAGTGTGTGTGATAGCATGAGGGTCCTGGCGAAGCAGGTGGCATAGGACTGATCCACATGGAGCTGGATTTGTAATTAGGAGGAATGTAAGACTGATACATTCTTTTATTAAGCGGATATTTTTGTGCACCTGTACTGCTCTGCATGATGGGGATTTGGCAGTTTATAAAACAGACTAAACAGATGATGGTGCTTGCATTGTAGGGAGTTGGTAGGATGAAAAACTGAATACTCTATACCACATGGGGATAGGGTTTGTGGAAAAAACTAACCTATAAAGGCTACCACGGAGAACAGGACTGAGGATGTTTTAATTTTCAATAGGGTGATTAGAAATTTACATTTGAAAAAGACTTGAAGAATGTGAGGAAACCAACAGCAAGTAAAAAATTTTAGGTTGGGCAGAAAATAGCAAACACAAAATCTCAAGATCTAGAAACTTGGAAATTCTGGGAAAACAAGTGAACGAAATAACTAGACTTGAGTGGGTGAAGGGAAATCTAAGTGGGATATGATTCAGAAGGGCCCAGATCACATGTCTCTTTGGATATTTTAGGACTTTGGATTTTACCAAGTTAGGGAGTCTCTGGAGGGTGTTACAAAGAAAAGGGATCTGATGATCTGATGATCTGATCTAGCTCCACAGTTTTTATGATTTCATGGCCTGTTGTGTTGAAAAAAACCTTGCCTTTCCCCCAACCCCTTACTGACAGCCTAATATAGGAAACACAAAGACCAATGATGGTATCTTAAGAGAGAGTCATAGCTGTAGATATAGACATAGTAGATTTGGATCTGTTTCTATGATCAAGTTGATAGTATTCATTGCTGGATTTGTTATTGGACAGGAAAGAAAGAGCAGACTCAAAGATAATGGCAAGGTTGATAGGTATACCTGAAGAAATAAGAATTTTTAGTTGACTAAGATAGGAAAAGCTGGTGGACCAGCATTTGAGAGGCATATCGTGAAGAGTTTAATCTGAGGCATGTTAAGTTTTAGCTGCAGGTTTTCCCTCAAAGTGAAGATGTAAAGTAAATATAGTGCATATATTTCAGTAGGCTGGTATTTAGGGGAAGGATCAGGGTTGGAGATAAACAGGCACACCTCCTTTTATTGAACTTTGCTTTATTGCACTTCACAGACATTGTATTTTTGTAGGGATTGAAGGCTTGTGGCAACCCTGCCTACAGCAAATCTATCAGGACAATTTTTTTCTAACAGCATTTGCTTACTTCCTGTCTCAGTGTCACATTTTGGTAATTCTTGCAATATTTCAAATTTTTTCATTATTATTACATTTGTTATGCTGATCTTTTATCAGCGATGTTTGACGTTACTGTTATAATTGTTTGGGAGCACCACGAGCCATGCCCATATAAGACAGCAAATTTAATTGATAAATGTGTATGTTCTGACTATTCCACTGACCATTGAGTTCCCTCTCCTTAGGCCTCCCTATTTCTAAGATACAACAACACTGAAATTAGTCTCATTATAATAATCCTACAATGGTTTCTAAGTGTTCAAGTACAAGGAAGGGTAATACATCTCTCACTTTAAATCAAAAGCTAGAAATGATTAAGCTTAATTAGGAAGGGGTGTCAAAAGCTGCAACAGGCCAAAGGCTAGGCCTATTGTGCCAAGCAGTCAAGTTGTGCATATAAAGGAAAATTTCCTAAAGGAAATCAAAAGTGCTACTCAAGTGAGCACACAAATCATAAGATAAATAGCTTTATTATTGCTACGGAGAAAGTTTTAATAGTCTAGATAGAATATCAAACCAGCCCCAACCATCCCTTAAGCCACAGCATAACCCAAAGCAAGGCCTTGCTGCTGCTGCTCCTGCTAAGTTGCTTCAGTCATGTCCGACTCTGTGCGACCCCATAGACGGCAGCCCACCAGGCTCCCCCATCCCTGGGATTCTCCAGACAAGAACACTGGAGTGGGTTGCCATTTCCTTCTCCAATGCATGAAAGTGAAAAGTGAAAGTGAAGTCGCTCAGTCGTGTCCGACTCTTCGAGACCCCATGGACTGCAGCCCACCAGGCTCCTCTGTCCATGGGGTTTTCCAGGCAAGAGTACTGGAGTGGGGTGCCATTGCCTTCTCCAGCAAGGCCTTAGTTCCCTTCGTTCTATGAAGGTTGAGAGAGTTGAGGAAACTACATAAGAAAAGGTTGAAACTAGCAGAGGTTGGTTCCTGAAGTTTAAGGAAATAAACTGTCTCTACAACATCAAATTGCAAGGTGAAACAGCAAGTGATGATGTAGAAACCACAGTAAGGTATCCAGAAGTTCTAGTTAAGACCATTAACAAAAGTGTCTATCATAAGCAACAGGTTTTCAACGCAGACAAAACAGCCTTCTATTTGAAGATGCTATCTAGGACTTTCATAGCCAGAAAGGAGATGTCAATGCCTGGCTTCAAAACTTCAAAGGAAAGATTGACTTTCTTATTAATGGCTAATGCAGCTGGTGACTAGGTTGAACCATGGTTTGTAGGATATTTGAAAATTCTAGGGCCCTTAAGAATTATGCTAAATCTACTCTGCCTGTAGTCTATAAGTGGAACAACAAAGCTTGAAATACACTATTTGTTGACAATATGGTTTGCTTAATATTTTAAGCCCATTATTGAGACCTACTGCTCAGAAAAAAATAATTGCTTTCAAAGTATGACTCCTTTTTGACAATAAACTGGGACACTCAGGAGGTCTGCTGAAGATGTTTAATGAAATTAATGTTGTTTTCATGCCTGCTAACAAAACATCCATTCTGCAACCCATGGCTCAATGAGTAATTTTTACTTTCAAGTCTTATTATTCAATAAATACATTTTGTACTTATGCTGCCATAACTAGTGATTCTGGTAGATCTGGGCAAAGTAAACTGAAAAAATTCTGGGAATCATCATTCTAGCTGCCATAAAGAACGTTTGTGATTCGTGGCAAGAGGTGACAATATCAACATTAACAGGAGTTTGGAAGCAGTTAATTCCAGTCCTCATACATGACTTTGAAGATTTCAAGACTTCAGCAGAGGAATTAACTGCAGATGTGTTAGAAACGGCTAGAAACTAGAACTAGAAATGGAGCCTGAAAAAGTGACTAAATTGCTACAGTATCATGTTAAAACTTGAATAGATTAGGGATTGCTTTTTATGAATAAGTGACGAAATTGGTTTCTTGAGATGGAAACTTTTTCTGGTGAAGATGCTGTGAAGACTGTTGAAATGACAGGAAATAGTTTAGACTATTACATCAACAGTTGCTTAAGCAGAGAGAGGGTTTGAGAGGACTGACTCCAACTTTGAAGGAAGTTCTTCTGTGGATAAAATGCTATCAAACAGCATTGCATGCTATGAAGAAATTGTTCATGAAAGCAAGAATTGTTCATGAAATGAAAATTTGGCAAACTTCATTGTCGCTTTAAGAAATTGCCACAATCACCCTAACCTTCAGCTGCTACCACCCTAATCAATCAGTAGCCATCAATATTGAGGCAAGCAAGATCCTTCACCAGCAAAAAAGATTGTGACTTGGGGAAGACTCAAATAATTGTTAGCATTTTTTAGCAGTAAATTATCTTTTAATTAAGGTATGTACATTTTTAGGCATAATGCTTATGCCCACTTAATAAACTACAGTATAGTATAAGCATAATTTTTATAATTACTGTAAAACCAAAAAAGCTGTGTGTTTTCCTTTATTGCATCATTTGCTTTATTTCCATGATCTGAATCAAAACCCACAATATCTTTGAGCTATGTCTATAAATTAAGCTGTGTCATTTCAGCAGTATTTAAAGCCATAAGACTGAATGGGGACACCAAGAGAGTGGGTATGAGTAGAGATGAAGAAGGAGTCCATGGATTTACCCTTGAGGAATTCTAAAGATACAAGTAAAGGGAGAAGAGGTAGAACAAAAAAGCAGACTGAAAAGGAGTAGGAATATTAATAGAAAGAAAATAATTTTGTTCTATAAGCAACTAGGAGGTAGAAGCGATGATAGAGGAGGTTGTGAACATTACATGACAACTGCTTTTTTTTAAATCAGAAAACAGGAAGAAAGGTTAGCAAATGAAAGAAAAGTGTTTCAGGTTTGAGGAGAGAGGAAAATATAAGATACATTCTTTTAAGAAAGAAAGAAAGTGAGCAGGTGACATTCTTTTAAGAAAGTGAGTGGATAAGGCAATGCAGTATTACTGCTGGAAAGCCTTAAAAGCTGCTTCAGTTTTGTGAGCAAGATTTAAATCAAAGCCAGTCAGCATGATTTTTGTGCTTTTCTCTAGTGGTGTTAATCTGCATGCATGCAGGCAAGATATTCTGGTTATTGATTAGTACTGAACAAACAACTTCTATACTTAATGGCTTAAAATTGCAACAATCATTATTTTGTTCACAGACGTGAATTTTAAGCAGAGCTCAGAAAGTATGGCTCATCGCTGCTTCGTGCAGCATCAGCTTTGGTAGTTCACATGGTGTGGAGGACCCATTGCCAAAGTGGCTTACTCCAGACTGGTGACTCCTGCCAGGATCCCAGTGGGCCAATGGCTGGATCCGTAGTTCTTCTCCATGTAAGCTTTTCTACAGGATCACTTGGGCTTTCTCACAGCTTGGTAGCTGGTTTCCAAGAGCAAGTATTCTAAGAAATCTTGGGGAAAGATGCAAAGTGTCCTGTGGCCTGGTTTCAGAAGACTAAGAATGACACTTCTGTTAGGCAAGCAAACCACTCAGCTCCTCTCAAAGAAGGGGAAGAACACGGGGATCTCTTCACCACACACAGACTCAGCAGATGTTGGGGTTTAATCAGGTTTGAGGTTTTCCCAGATGAGTACTATGAGGAAGATCAAGACAAGAGGATTTTCTCAGATTCTCAGGATAAATTATAATGGCAAATGGTGGAGTTTAATAGAGGGACGTAGGAAATAAACACAGAAGCAAGGTGATTACCCATGAAAAATTGGTGGGATTCATGACATTTAGTTCCAAGTGAGGTGGAACAACTGTTGGAAAAGGATATTAATGGGATATAGCTAAGACAAAGGATGTGATGGTTTCAGGGCTGGGTGCCTAAAATTGATATTGCAGATGGGTTCTAATGGTGATAACAAGTCTATATTATGACCATGGGTATCAATGGTTGATAAAAGTGGGAAAATTTTGTAAAGATAATAACATATAATGGAGTGATATTTGTGCTTTCAACTTTCAGGAGACTGAAATGAGAATTGTAAAGGGCAGAGAATATCTCTTGTGGGAGGAAGACATAAATCTGTATCCTTAAGAATTTGTAAAGGAGAACACTGGTTATAGGTAGCATAGTACAGGAATAAAAGTGGCACGTTGGTAGAAAAGTGGTCTTAAACAGTGGAAGGTATGTACACTGAGCAAAGACAACTTGGAGAGTACTAAAAATCAGCAAGAGGTGTTTTGGTTTTAGGAAATCAGATATAAGACATTGTGATCATTTCCTAGCAGAATAGCTTGTTGAAATTGACTTCTGTGAAAATTTAGACTGATGTGGTTAAAATAACAGCTATTAATAGACACAACCTATGGCTAAGAGAATTAAAAAAAAAAAAGACTTTCAAAAATTCAAGTGTGAGGTGTTGAACATCTATAAAGTAATACAGCAGTGATGAAGAGAAATCATGTTTGAACATAACTATTGACTGAATATGAGGCTAAATTCAAGACAAAGAATAAAAAGTACTTAATGTTCAAAATTTTAATTGACCAGGGAAATGGTGATGTAATTTGACAGCTATAAGGAACTTGGTAAGGAAAGTTTTCTGGAATATGTGTAGTTTGAAAAGCTGTGTTGTTGTGGCAAAAAAAAAAACACTTCAAATTTGCAGTGCATTTATCAAAACGAACTGTGCAGTGAGTTTTGATTTGCTTATTTATTTACCCCATGTTATTTGGAAAATAATTAAGGCAGCTAATGAAAATCTGCTGTATGAAAGATGTTATTTAGCTGATGTAGAGTAAATAAAAGTAAACTACACGTACATTCTGCTCAAGGAATGCCTAAGTTAAGTGAAGATATTTAGAAGGCATTTGGAGGTGTTCACATTTCATGTAAAAAAAAAAAAAGCAGTTATCCTACTATCTTGGAGAAGGAAATGGCAACCCACACCAGTAATCTGCCTGGAGAATTACATGGACAGAGGAGCCTGGTGGGCTACAGTCCATGGGGGTCTCAGAGTCAGACTCGACTGAGCGACTAACACTTTCACTGGGCTTCCCTGTTAGCTCAGCTGGTAAAGATCTGCCTGCAAATCAAGAGACCCCAGTTCAATCTCTGGGTCAGGAAGACCCTCTGGAGAAGGGATAGGTTACCCACTCTGGTATTCTTGGGCTTTCCTGGTGGCTCAGACAGTAGAGAATCTGCCTGCAATGTGGGAAACCTGGGTTCGATCCCTGGGTTGGAAAGATCCTCTGAAAGAGGGCATGGCAACCCACTCTAGTATTCTTACCTGGAGAATCCCCATGGACAGAGGAGCCTGGTGGACTACAGTTCATGGGGTCGCAAAGAGTCAGACATGACTGATTCACTAAGCACAGCATGCTATATATTATCAGATATTCAATACATATATTGTATTATATGTATATTATCAGATATTATCAGATATATTATCAGACATTCAACACAGTTTTCTGTTAGTGTATGCCAGGGATTATGCCATGCAATGAATATAAAAAAGCAGCACAAAGATACAGTTTCTGCCCTCATGAAGCTTACAGTTTAATTGGGGAGGGGAATTTCATTATTTTCAAGATTAAATTATTTTTAAATTTTGGCATCTCTGAAATTAAGATGCATTTTATAATCCAAGGAATCTTGCAACTATAATTAGCAGTGTTTTCTCTTTCTTGGTGTTTGCTTACAATAGTAGTATGGCTCAGTGTCTTACAAGTGATGGTATCTTTTAAACAAAATAAGGTACATTAAATATAAAATAATATATGCATACATGTTATACACACACACACACACACACACACAATACATATATAGGAGAGACAGAGAGTGTTGCCACTGCTTGCTTTAGAGAATATGACCTTGTAGAAGAGGAAGAAAAGAGGTGTGAGAGAAGTCAGAAATAAAGAGCACCTGCACAGTCTGGTGGCAGGATCGTCACAGTGGGCTGGAGGGCTTGAAGGGGAGCAAGCAAGGCTGCGAGCAGGAAGCAGTGGTGATCCTGTTTCCAGAAGCCAAAGCAACTGGAAGGAGACAGACCTGAGAGGTCTTACCGTGTTCATCTTTAGAGCAATGGGCATTTACTGAATTGTCTTAATTATGGGTTAATATGGTAATATTTGTTTTCAGTTAATATGTGACTTGAAAGCAATGAACAGAGAAAGAGAGCGATGGAAACATGGTCATAGCAATGGAAACAGAGTAGATGAGAAACATTTACCAAAAATAAAAAAAAGTACCTCGGTAAGTATTGGTTACATCCCACTTAATTAGATCTTAGTTATAGACAGATGCTCACCAGAAGTGTCTAAAATTGGAATTTCTCATTCATCTAGAATTTTGTCACTATACGTTCTACAATAGGTCACCAAGATGTATAGGGCAACAAAAGTAGTAATTCTAAAAAAGATAAATGAAAAAGAATGCCCATATAGACAAACTAAATTTGATGTGAACCTAGCATGGAGTGTTTTTGGAGTTTCCAAGCATGTTTCTATATACTAGGACAAAGATATTAGGAACAAAGCAGATTTGTTGAGCATATACCTTAGTGATAATGCGCTGAGAATATGTTGCCTTGAGTATGAATAAAAACATTTAACAGTTTTTGAGTGCTTACTACATGCAAGGTATGAATTGAGAACTTTTCAAGGATTTGTTACTTAATTCTCACAGCACCCCAAGGCAGCAGGAACTGTTATGTTCTCTTTCCTACAAATAATAAACCAAGGTCCAAAAATGTTCTTTTGTTTCCTCAAAGTGACACAATTAATTGTAGTAAATCCTGAGTTCAGGAATTAGATCCAGGTAGTCTGACTTTCCAGTGTACACTGAAACACTGGTTATGAGACATATGACTGTAGCAGAAGCAACGCATTCACAGAGTGTTGTCTAACCCACACCTACTTGCTTCCAGTCCTAGCAGTAGGGATGGAATTGTAACTCTGGGGTGACAAAGTACAGGTTCTCATGCGTTTCGCCGTGTAATTCTCCATCTTGACTCTTGGAGATTTTAGTCATTTACATTTAGTTGCTTTGCTGTAAGGCTATGAATTGCGGCTCCATGTAACAATGTGAGATTTTAAGTAGCATGTAAGTGGCACGTACTACCATCTTAATGTAACTATATACATTCTATTTGATAATGCAGTTGACTGAAGGTTGTGGTGATTTGGCTCATTTTTTAGCCAGCATAAATATACACTACTTACTTTCCCAGACTCTAGAGCAACATCAAATTAAAGTGTATTTCATTTTGTTTAGTTTCTCTGAAACTCCCTTGTTGCTGTTAATAATCGTTATTACCCTCTTAGCTCTATGATCAGCTAGTAAATTTCACCAGTTGATCAAATTGGGCAAGTGGAATAAATAGTAATCTTAGTTACGTTTAAACTACTCGAAGCCCCAACGTAAAGCACTATTCTTTCAACTCCTTAAGTCTGTACTGTGTGAGAAATTCTGTCCTCCATGTACCATTTCTGTATAATGTATCTTTGAAAAAACAAAACTCTGCAGCCTGTGCTGATATGCTAGCATAGCCTTTCAATGTATTTTCAGTATTATAACATTTAAAACACCAGTGCAAAGAAAAATTGCATAGAATATAGTTTCCCATTGTAGGAGCATATTTAAGAAACTTTTAATATTAAGTGTAAAATGCAGCAAAATCTAAGAAAAGAGTGGGTGACAGGAAGGAAAATGACACATTTAATATTAGGCTGGTGCTGAGGCAGATCCCTCCTGTAGTAGTATACAGAACGGAAATATATTTGTACATCGAGATAATTCAAGATTACGTTGCTGGTTACTATAGCCACAATGTACAAAGACATATGAGAATTTAGAATAAATGGTCTGCCTTTATATGTAGAATCTGCCTGCAATGCAGGAGACTTGGGTTTGATCCCTGGGTTGGGAAGATCCCCTGCAGAAGGGAACACTTACCCACTCTGGTACTCTGGCCTGGAGAATTCCATGGACTGTATGGTCCATGGGGTTGCAAACTTGGACACAACTGAGTGACTCTCACTTACTTAATATTTTAAAATATTGTATTGTAAAATATTGACTTACCTCCTGATCCCTCTTGTAAGCCTTTGTTGGGTATAATCTTCAAGTATTTCTTTCCCAAAGTTACATACATTGTGGGGAACCTTCCACTTTCTCCCAACCATTTATACTTAGCATCAACATCTGGTTTGTTTTATAGGTATTGTCCATGGCTATTCAAGTGTAAAAATAACTATTTCTTTATTTGTTTCTAAAATTGGAGGATAATTGCTTGACAAGGTTGTATTGGTTTCTGCAGTACATCAACATGAATCAGCCACAGGTACACATATGTCCCCATCCTATTCAACCTCCCTCCTGCTTCCCACTCCATCCCACCCCTCTAGGTTGCCACAGAGCACCAGGTTGAGCTCCCTTTGTAAAAGTAACCATTCTTTATCCAAGTGGTAACATAAGACAAAATCTTTTATACATTCAGGATATGTTTTTCCAGCACCAGCTAAATGTCCACTGAGTGTCTCATGACTGTCTCATGTCATGTTCACAATATATCTGTGAACAAAACAGACACAATCCACGTTCTTATGGAGTTTACACTCTAGTGGGACTACACATTTAAAAAATAATGCAGACTAAGATACAGTATATCTGTGTAAATACTATAAAGTGCTATAAAGAAAAATAAAATTAAGGGGACAGAGAATTAGAGGCTTGCTCCTCGGAAGAAAAGCTATGACCAACCTAGACAGCATATTTAAAAGCAGAGACATTACTATATCAACCAAGGTCCAACCAGTCAAAGCTATGGTTTTTCCATAGTCATGTATGGATGTGAGAGTTGGACTATAAAGAAAGCTGAGCCTTGAAGAATTGATGCTTTTGAACTGTGGTGTTGGAGAAGGCTCTTGTGGGTCCCTTGGACTGCAAGGAGATCCAACCAGTTCAGCCTAAAGGAGATCAGTCCTGAATATTCTTTGGAAGGACTGATGCTGAAGCTGAAACTCCAGTATCTGGCCACCTGATGGGAAGAACCGACTTACTGGAAAAGACTCTGATGCTGGGAAAGATTGAAGGCAAGAGGAAAAAGGGATGGCAGAGGATGAGAGAGTTGGATGGCATCACCGACCTGATGGACATGAGTTGAGTAGGCTCCAAGAGTTGGTGATGGACAGGGGAGCCTGGGGTGCTGCAGTCCATGGTGTCGCAAAGAGTCAGACACGACTGAGTGACTGAACTGAACTGAATTAGAGGCAGAAGGATAATACTTTTTATACTGATTTTCATGAAGTCCACTACTTTATGGTGACATTTAGGGCTAAATTCATCTTTTTAAATGTCTTTACTTTTCCAAATATACCACTAGATTAAAAATTTTCTAATTCATACTTTAAATAGTATAAAAGTACAACGAGCAGCTCTGCTCTGAGAACACTAGTTTTTAGGCAACTAGCCTCTACTTTATAAGTTCTCAAGACTCATGTGTGGATTCTAGTCATTGCAGTCGATTAACAGGACCTTGTTAAATAAATAGGACCATGTTTACAAATATATAATATATATATATATATATATATATATATATATATATATTTATATAATGGTCAACACATGAATAGCATTTCTTCTAACCACTGGTGAAATGAGGAGAGACTGAAAGGAATCCGTAACACTCACTGTATCATGTACTAGACCAATGAATCTGACCAAATATAGTTAGGTCATTTCTTAAAATCACTTATATGGATCCAGTTCAGACTGATTACTGGCTTAAAGCAGTTAATAGTACATCAAGAACATGTGTCAATAGCTAACTTTTGTTAACTGTTTAAAATACATATATATATCATATATATATATAAATATATATATGATATATATATATATGGTATAAAGTTTCTATATTTTGCTTTATGAAAATTTGCTCCATTGACTTGACACTATGTTCCTGATCCAAGGATCACACATGGGCAGTGTGCTCAATGTGGAAAATGTTTATATTTACTCAATTCCATATTTAGCAGCTTTTAAAGCAGTGCATTTTTAACCGGTTAGGCCAAGTTGGCCCATCTATCTCCCACATCCTCTTTAATTCACAGATTAAATATCCTGGAAATCATCATAAATCTTGTGAATCATCAGAATCTCCTCTGTCAACTGACAAGCAAAGTTTGCACAGTGAAATCATTTCAAATAATGTAATAATTTCCTTAATTTTGCTTAAAAATGTTACAAATATGCAAGTAAATATTGGTGAAAAATTTAACCACTTCAACCATGCTTCCAAGAATATGAACAGCCTTTGACTGTGTGGATCACAGTTAACTGTGGAAAATTCTGAAGGCGATGGGAATACCAGACCACCTGACCTGCCTCTTGAGAAATCTGTATGCAGGTCAGAACTGGAAATGGCACAACAGACTGATTCCGAATAGGAAAAGGAGTACATCAACGCTGTATATTGTCACCCTGCTTATTTAACTTATATTCAGAGTACATCATAAGAAATGCTGGGCTGGAAGAAACACAAGCTGGAATCAAGATTTCCTGGAGAAATATCAATAACCTCAGATATGCAGATGACACCACCCTTATGGCAGAAAGTGAAGAAGAACTAAAGAGCCTCTTGATGAAAGTGAAAGACAGAGTGAAAAAGTGGGCTTAAAGCTCAACATTCAGAAACTATGATCATGGCATCCGGTCCCATCACTTCATGGCAAATAGACAGGGAAACAGTGGCAGACATTATTTTTTGGGGCTCCAAAATCACTGCAGATGGTGATTGCAGCCATGAAATTAAAAGATGCTTACTCCTTGGAAGGAAAGTTTTGACCAACCTAGAGAGCATATTAAAAAGCAGAGACATTCCTTTGTCAACAAAGGTCCATCTAGTCAAGGCTATGGTTTTTCCAGTAGTCATGTATGGATGTGAGAGGTGGACTATAAAGAAAGCTGAGCGCTGAAGAATTGATGCTTTTGAACTGTGGTGTTGGAGAAGACTCTTGAGAGTCCCTTGGACTGCAAGGAGATCCAACCAGTCCATCCTAAAGGAGATCAGTCCTAGGTGTTCATTGGAAGGACTGATGTTGAAGCTGATACTCCAATCCTTTGGCCACCTGATGCGAAGAGCTGACTCATTTGAAAAGACCCTGATGCTGGGAAAGATTGAGGGCAGGAGGAGAAGGGTATGACAGAGGATGAGACGGTTGGATGGCATCACTGACACAATGGACATAAGTTTGGGTAAACTGTGGGAGTTGATGGACAGGGAGGCCTGGCATGCTGCAGTCCATGGTGTTGCAAAGGGTTGGACATGACTGAGTACCTGAACTGACCTGAATTGAGCACTCTGTTGAGGTCATAGCTAAATTTGGGGTTCCTATATTATTCTCTTTTATATTCCAAAATATTTTTCCAGTTGAGATAATATATATTATAGTTGGAAGTTAATAGTTGGTTTCAAAAAAGACTTAATTGGTATTTTTAAGACTAAAGTATTTTTTCTTGGGTTATTTAGAACTAGTTGGAAGTGTTCTAAAAGTAGTAATGTTTATTTTATTTTGAAATTTTATCATAGTTGTATGTGCAGAAGGGTTTCTAATGAAAAACAGTTACCCAGCTCATTTTTTCTTATTCCCATCCTCAATCCTTGAGACAATATTTTCATTCTTCTGTAGGTTATCTTCCTAACACTACCTATGTTTATATCTTCACTTCTTAATTTTTCAACTTGAGACATTTGTTCACTTCCTAAGGAAGACAGGATTTATCTCACTCTATGTCATTTTTCCTCCCTGTTACCCTCCCAGACTTTGACCGTTTTATAATTTCTCTCAGTTCTTTCATCCTTTACCTTATTACTTTGTATAATATGCATCTACTTGTACTTATTAAGCCATAAACTCCAATTAATATTCTACCTTTGTTCCACCTTTCCTCAGAATAATTAAGTTCTTCTCATTTACTTTATCTTAGCAAGTTCATCAACATTTAGATTCTCTTAACACACAAGCAATGCTTGCATGTTCCATCCAAAGGTTGATTTTTAAAGTTGAAGATGAATTTATAGTGTGAATCATTATGATCATGTATATACTGTTCACTACTAGAGCAAATAGTATTAAATTTCTTTTCTAATGCTGTGATGCCTGGGCCACTTAAAGGAAAATATTTCTAATATTAAGGTCACCTGGATTATTTCCTATATGCTATCCAAGTGCCAAGAATCATGGTGTATTTTATTTGCTTATAATTGCACCATAGTATTTTGTCATCTTTTTATTTCTTGAAAACTTTAATGTCATCTGTTTTTTTTATCAAACTTTCAAGGTTTATATCCTCTCACACATACTAGCTTTTGTCAAGCCTCTTTCCCCAGCACCTCTACCTACATGCTCCAATATGGATCAGCTTTTGTTTTCTTTTTGGACCCGATGGACAGCCATCAGGTCAGACTTGCATAGAAGGATTGCCTGGGCTATAACAACCCTTTCTTACATCTAGTATTATCTTATTTTTCAGATTTGTGCTTTTCTGAAACACGTATTCCATAAACTATATAGGAAATATGTGGAAGGTAAACTTTTGGAGACCCTATTTGTTTCTATACTCTTGTATTGCTGTGCTGTGGAAAATTCCAATGCCAGTCTTTTTTTTTTCCCCTAGTTCCAACATTTTCTTATCAATTTTTTAAATGAAGTATAGTTGATTAACAATGCTGTATTACCATTTCTGTGTACAGCAAAGTGATTCAGTCATACATATATATATACATTCTATTTTTATCTTCTTTTCCATTATAGTTTATCACAGGATATTCAGTATGTTCTCTGGGTTATACAGTAGGACCTTGTTGTTTATTCATTCTATTATATAACTTACATCTGCTGACCTCAACCTCCCACTCCATCCCTCCTCCAGTCTCCACCCCATGGCAACTGCAAATCTGTTCTCTACGTCTGTGAGTCTCTTTCTCTTTTGTTCAGTTCACTTCAGTCACTCAGTCGTGTCCGACTCTTTGCAACCCCATGAACTGCAGCATGCCAGGCCTCCCTGTCCATCACAAACTCCCAGAGTTTACTCAAACTCATGTCCATTGAGTCAGTGATGCCATCCAACCATCTTATCCTCTGTTGTCCCCATCTCCTCCTGCCCTCAATCTTTCCCAGCATCAGGGTCTTTTCAAATGAGTCAGCTCTTTGCATCAGGTAGCCAAAGTATTGGAGTTTCAGCTCCAACATCAGCCCTTCCAATGAACACACAGGTCTGATCTCCTTTAGGATGGACTGGTTGGATCTCCTTGCAGTCCAAGGGACCCTCAAGAGTCTTCTCCAACAACACAGTTCAAAAGCATCAATTCTTTGGCGCTCAGCTTTCTTTATAGTCCACCTCTCACATCCATACATGACTACTGGAAAAACCATAGCCTTGACTAGACGGACCTTTGCTGGCAAAGGAATGTCTCTGCTTTTTAATATGCTGTCTAGGTTGGTCATAATTTTCATTCCAAGGAGTAAGAGTCTTTTAATTTCATGGTTTTCATTCCAATCTCAAATAAAGGCAATGCCAAAGAATGTTCAAACTACCTCACAATTGCAGTCATCTCACACACTAGTAAAGTAATGCTCAAAATTCTCCAAGCCAGGCTTCAACAATACATGAACCATGAAATTCCAGATGTTCAAGCTGGTTTTAGAAAAGGCAGAGGAACCAGAGATCAAATTGCCAACATCCATTGGATCATCAAAAAAGCAAGAAAGTTCCAGAGAAGCATCTATTTCTGCTTTATTGACTATGCCAAAGCCTTTGACTGTATGGATCACAATAAACTGTGGAAAATTCTGAAAGAGATGGAAATACCAGACCACCTGACCTGCCTCTTGAGAAATCTGTATGCAGGTCAGGAAGCAACTGTTAGAACTGGACACAGAACAACAGACTGGTTCCAAATAGGAAAAGGAGTACGTCAAGGCTATATATTGTCACCCTGCTTATTTAACTTATATGCAGAGTACATCATGAGAAACGCTGGGCTGGAGGAAGCACAAGCTAGAATCAAGATTGCCAGGAGAAATATCAATAACCTCAGATATGCAGATGACACCACCCTTATGGCAGAAAGTGAAGAAGAACTAAAGAGCCTCCTAGTGAAAGTGAAAGAGGAGATGAAAAAGTTGGCTTAAATCTCAACATTTAGTAAACTAAGATTATGGCATCTAGTCTCATCACTTCATGGCAAATAGAAGGGAAACAGTGGAAACAGTGGCTGACTTTATTTTTTGGGGCTCCAAAATCACTGCAGATGGTGATTGTAGCCATGAAATTAAAAGACGCTTACATCTTGGCTATTATGAACAGAGCTGCTATGAACAGGGTACATGTATCTTTTTGAATTAGAGTTTTTTCTGGATGTATGCCCAAGAGTAGGTTTTCTAGATCATAAGGTAATTCTATTTTTAGTTTTCTTAGGAACCTCCATACAGTTTTCCATAGGGTCTGTACCAACTTACATTCCCACCAATAGTGTAGGAGAGTTCCCTTTTATTCACTCTCTCTCCAGCATTTGTTATTTGTAGAGTTGTTAATGATGGCCAGTGCAAGGTGGTACCTCATTTATAGCTTTGATTTGCATTTCTCTAATAATTAGTGATAGTGAGCATTTTTTCATGCGCCTCTTGGCCATTTGTATTTCTTCTTTGGAGAAATGCTTATTTAGATCTTCTGCCCATATTTCAATTAGGTTATTTTTTATTCACTGATTTGTATGAGCTATTCGTATAGCCCTTATCAGTCATAAAATTTTCAAATATTTTCTCTAATTCCATAGATTGTGCTTTCATCTTAGACATATTGAAAAATCACTGCATCCCTGAGATAAATCCTGTTTAATCATTGTGTATGATTCTTTTAATGTGTTGTTAAATTTGCTAACATTTTGTTGAGAATTTCTACGTCTATATTTATCAAAGTTACTGACTTGTAATTTTCTTTTTTGATAGTGCCTTTGTCTGGTTTTGATATCAGTGTGATGCTGGCTTCAGAGAATGTCTTTGAGAGTGTTCCTTCCTTTTTAATCTATTGGAGGAATTGAGAAGGATCAGCATAAGTTCTTCTTTGTATGTTTGGTAGAATTCACCTATGAAGCCTGATCCTGGACTTTTGTTTGTAGGGAGCTTTTAAATTACAGATTCTATTTCACTTTTAGTGATAAGTCTATTTAAATTATCTATTTCTACTTCATTTGATTCTGTTGGACTGTATGTTTCTGGGGCTTCCCTGGTGGCTCAGACGATAAGGAATCTGCCCGCAATGCAGGAGACCTGGGTTTGATCTCTGGGTCCAGAAGATCCCCTGGAGAAGGGAACGGCAACCCACTCCAGTATTCTTGCCTGGAGAATTCCATGGACAGAGGAGTCTGATGGGCTACAGTCCATGGGGTCGCAAAGAGTTGAACATGACTGAGCAACTAACACACATATGATGTTTCTAGAAGCTTGTCCATTCTTCTAAATTGTTGAATTTGTTGCCATATAATTGTTCATCGTATTCCCTTATTTATTTTTTGTATTTCTGCAGTATTTGGTTTTTATGTCTCCTTTTCATTTCTTATTTTGTTTATTTGGGTTTTCTCTCCTTTCTTCTTGGCGAGTCTAGTCAGAGGTTTGTCAATCAATCTTGTTTACCCTTGCAAAGAACCAATTCTTGGTTTTATTGATTTTTTATCCATTTTTTAAATCTTTGATTTACTCTCTGATCTTTATTATTTCCTTCCTTCTGCTGACTTTAGGTTTGTTTGCCCTCTCTTTTTCTAATTCTTTTAAGTGGTAAGTTAGGTCACTTTAGATTTTCTATTTCAGTTTCAGTTTGATTTATTTAAATAAGCTATTTCATTTCTTCGGAAACCTGCAGTAACTTTATCCTTGGCATTTTTACATTTTTCACAAAGATAGTTGAAGAAAATATATTTCACTGGATATTGGGTACTTGTTGAATCATTAACTCTAGACTTCTAACTTAAGTTCGTATTCTCTGTCCCTTTATCCTTCTGATATTGAATGATTCCTCCCTTGCTTTTCTCTCAGTTTTCTTTTTCTAGAACTCTGTATTTTTTCCTCACAGTTTTTGTTAATCTTTCTACTCTACATACTGGGACAGACCCCCTCCTTTCTTTCTCCTCTTCTTTCATGTCAAATTTAAATCTAATCACCTAAGCACGTTTATTCTCAGATATTTTTCTTACTTGTTATCTTCTTTCCTCTACAGTCAGCTTTTATGTTTATCTTGGTATTTCTCATTGAGTCTCTTGATTTTTTCAGATCTGAGGATCTTATTTTTTCACATTTAAGAACAAAAAATGGTTAGCAGATGTGGTTTTCTTCGGCAAATTTATAAATGTACAAATAGTTCTATTTATGCCCCTCCCTTGAATAGGCTGTAGTACTTGTACATGTGAGTAAGGTGCCTGTGTGCTAAGTCACTTCAACTGTGTTTGACTCTATGCAGCCAAATGGACTGTAGCCTGTCCTGACTCAGGCATCTAACCCACATCTCTTGCCTCCCTGCTTTGACAGGCAGGTTCTTTACCACTAGCATCACCTGGTATCTATGTAGATTTACCAAGCAAGGTGAGAGCTACATGCCACACATCAAAACAATTAGAGCTTTATTCAAGGTTTCAATATCCCCATTAGTTTCTTACTGTATCTCCCGCCAGATATTTCATTTAACTTCTTTAGTAAAAAGCATGCTGCTGTTGTTTCCCCAAAATACAAATTCTGGTCTGTCTAGGCTCTGTGTAGGGAGACTCAGTGCAACTCGGCACAACCATTTCAAATACTGACCCTTAAATGATTGCTTTCTCCCAGAGTTACTTCTTTCTCCCTCCATCTAATCACCTCTGGGTCCAAAGACACTTCAGTGGTCTCATGGGAAAATTGACTCATTTCTCAGAGTCAGGAAAATTCTCTTAGTAAATTCCACTCTATTTATTGACTTACACAGTTCCCTCTATTTTTGGTCTTCCAAAACCTCACTGAAATATCTATGACGATATCCACATGTCCTGTTTGGTTCTCTGCATTTATTCATTTTGTACATTTTGTGTCTGTTTTTTAATATAGGCATCAGGAGGAGAAAATTGTCCTTTTTCAAGTATATCACCTTGAAAGTCAAGAATAGAGAGTCAAATGCTCAGGTTAATAACAGCTCATTATCTTGAAATAATTTATTAATAACATGTACATTTAAAATTAATGATATATTTCTCTTCCTAAGACAATTATGACATCTTAAATCTCTTGCAAATATAATAATAAAATTTAAGAGAAGGCCAACAAATAGAAATTCTCCTGTAATATTTTATTTTCATTTTAAAACTGAGACATACCTATAGCCAATAAACAGATGTGATGACATGCCCATAACCAATGAATGGATGTGATATTTGAAGTTCAAAGGCTGAGGCATGTTACAGGGCTAGAATATGAGGATCATAAAGATGAACTAAATGAATGCATGTATGTGTATGTGTGTGTGTGTGTGTTTCCCCTCTGTTTTGGAAGCTAAAGACAATTTTCATATTAAATGTTTAGCCAATATTATGGAATTTATGAAAAAGTATGTTTTATTCTTTTGCAGGAAGGTTTTTCACAGATGCATCAGTATATTGGCTTGTTACTCATCAGTTCTCTCATCCTGGGATATCCTTTTTCTCCAGAATTTATAACAATATATACAGCTCTTATTCCTAAAGGGCTATGGAGAGTGCAACTTGATGAGCTGCTTCTGTGCCACTGAATACTATTTGGATTTACATTTTTACATTGTAGTGAAAAGGGCCATTAACTCTTTATTGCAAACTCATTTTGTATACAGGTATTAATTTAATTATTCCTTTATCAGAAGCATGGTTGAAGGCAATTAAAAAGTTACTGATTTGACTTGTTTCTGGTATTTGCATATGTCTGATATTTTATTACAATCATAAATGGATTATAAATGATATGATCATATTATGTTATAATTAAGCTATAAATTCATTTGTATTTTTAGTAGTGATAATGTGATAAATTGTTGCTAAAGGTCATGGTCTATAACAAAAGATACACATTTCTCTTTCAAAAAACTTATGTATATGCCAACATTTTGTGATAATTTTCTAATTTTATCAAACATATAGTGGAAGCCATCAATATCTGTTCCTCAAGATTTGGAATTGTAATATTTTGAAGTAATGCCTGTGCAAAGTAACTTCTAAGTATGGGCTATTAAAATGTCAGACAAAACAAATTTTCTATACTTATAAAGGTTTATTTTCTCTGGAAATCATACATAGATACAATTTGCATTATCTAAGGAGTCAGCAACTGAGGTTTCATTTTGCAGCAGTACAGTTGGAATGAAAACATGGAACAGTACATTCACTGGGTCAGCTATAACATAAGCTTGAGAGGAAATGTGTGACCCGAGATTGGGTGTATATATTTAGTTACTGCAGATCTATGGTTATTATTCTGCTCTATGGCAATAATTTAAGGTTTCACCAGTTTTCCAATTGCATTTCACTTCTTAGAATTTATGTCAAAAGTGAAAGGTCATGATTTTTAGCTATTAATTTTTCCTCTCTGGAGAAACAATCCAACTATGTTTAGTTGGAAGAGCTGTTTCAAACTGTTGACTGTATAGTACTAAAGTTTAGAATGTTGCAGTTTTTGTAACCAATCTCCCTTATTTAGGTTTCAGTGATAGATCTTTTTGTTTATCACCAAATAACAGTGCAAGCATGTCATGATGTGTGGTCATTGGAAGAGGCATTTGCTAAATTGATTTTGGGTCTAGGTCTTTAAAACTTATTAAAAGCATCTTATTGTTATGCACAGCTATAGAGAAAAAAAATAAGCTTTTTGTTTACATAGGATGAGACTAAGCCAGTCACTTTGTCTTCTTGATTATCAGTTGTTTGGTTAATCAGAAAAGCTACATTATTACAGTATTTTTGTAGACAGCAGTTTAGGAGAACAACTGTAAATGGTATTATGGGAAAATGTGTTACTGAAAATTGAAATTCCAATTTTAAAATTAGACAGGCATTTTATGTGCTTATCATATTAGAATAATTAAGTTTCTCTCACAGATTAGAATGTAAACTTTTAGAAAAAGTATACTCTTGCTATATTTTGGTAACACAAATGTTATTACAAAAGCACTGTAGGGTTTTGGGCTTTTCTGGATAATTATGAGTAAATGATCATTTTGTAATGAAGTCATCTTCAGCTTGTGACTCTCAACTGATTTTTCCATCTGGTGTTTGTCATGTAAAGATGTCCAGTCAGCAGCATTAAGCAGTTTGAAAAATACCAACTGAGCTTCTATATTTACAGAGGCTTCTTATTTGATATAGTTTTTTCCAGATCTCTCTCTATTTGAAGGGCATTTTCTTCTCAGGATAGCAGAAAGAACATTTCGTTTTTATTCCTAACTCACCTAAAAACTTGAATGAATGTAATCACTTTCTGCTTATTCCTTATTTATCTTACATAGAAAACATAACTACCAATTAAAACAAATTTGTTCCTTGGGTAATGGTGGGCTGTGCAAAAAATGAGAGTATAAACCATAGGACATTTCTTTCTTAAATCCCAATTTCTAAATTATCCTTTGATAATTTTTCAGTAAGTATTTCCTTTCTTCTACTGCCACAACCTTAACTTTTTGAATCAAGCTTCTTCATGTACCAGAGAATTCCTTATAAAGCCTTTTTCATGTTTGAATCACTGTTTCCTACCTAAAATATACACTGGTCCCAGTTTCCAGAATCCTAGGAAAAAAGGCAGGGAGAGGGGGAAGCTTTATTGAATTAAATGTTCAAAAATGTGTTCTGTTAGAAGACTTTTCTTACTAGGCATTTTCGGTTGCCAGGCCTGCCAGCCCTCAGAGGCATCCACCACACCCCTTTGCTCTGCTCTGTTCTGTCTTCACTGGGGCCTGACTCCTGTAGGGTACCTTTCTTAGCTAACTTTTGACTAAGTTTCACCAGTGGCAGGCCTGCTGAAAGGTTAGAGGGCAGGAGTGTGGAAAGCAGAGTGACTTCATTTCTCTGACCTTAAACGTATCCCCCCAGTAGCATTGACCCATCTGTGGTTCATTTCTTACCAGCAGAGTCAGAAATGGTTTCATCTTCCTCCATGTGAATGTGATCATGAGTTCCAATAACCTGCAGGGCCCCTTGTCCCTCAAGGGTAGGGGTGGAGGACACCTTCTGTTGTTGCTAAGGCCCCATTCTGGCCTCAGGTGGACCTTCCCCTGCATAGCCTCTGCGCCAGAATCCTTCCAAAGACTTAACCCAGCCTCAGGTTCTCTAAGCAGGTAATAGGGTGGGTGCAGGGGGTGAGGCATCCCCCATCATTGGGGTTTATGTATTTATACGTGCTGTGTGCAACCCCAGTACATCCTGTGAGATCTGGCTTTGTCTGAGAAGCATGATAGTGGTTCCAGGGCCTGGGGCCTGATTCTTCCACTTTCTGAGCCACCTCTACTGCTCAGGGTACCTCAATCCATCTTCTCTTTGTCCTTCAAACACACCTACAGTCCACACACACCCATAGTAACAAAGTACACTCTAAGAGCTCCAACTGTACCCTGATAGCCTTTCTGGAGAACACCACATTCTACCTATCTAGACTAGGCCCCTACTGAGACTTGAGCATCCCACATAAAAGAAATTTTTTTAATATTTAATTTTATTGTTGTATAGTTGATTTACAATGTTGTGTTAGTTTCAGCTATATAGCAAAATGTTTCAGTATATACACACGCATGCATACATTCATTCTTTCTTAGAAACTTTTCTCATATAGATCATCATAGATCATTGAGTAGAGTTATCTGTGCTATAAACCATGACCTTGTTGGCCATCTATCTGGTAACCAAAAGTTTGTTTTTGATAATTGTAAGTCTGTTTCTATTTTGTAAGTAAGTTCAGTTTTATCATTTTTTCAAGTTAGACTCCACATATGAGAGATATCACATATGTCTTCCACTGTCAGACTTACTTCATTCAGTACAATAATTTCTAGGTCCATCTGTGTTGCTACAAATGGCATTCTCTCATTTTTATGGCTTAGTAATATTCCATTGTATATATGTACTACACCTTCTTTGTCTATTCCTCTGTTGATGGATATTTAGGTTGTTTCCCTGTGTTGGCTATTGTAAACAGCAGTGCAATGAACACTGGGTGCATAATCTTTTCAAATTATAGTTATCTCCAGATACATGCCCAGGAGTAGGATTGTTGGGTCAAATGGTAGCAAAAAAATCAAGTCCCATATCCATTGTTTAGGTGACCCACAAACTGGAAAATAATTATACCAGAGAAGTCCTTCAACAGGACTCATAGGTCTGAGCCCAGCAAAATGCTTCCCACCCTGGGGGTCTGGTAATGGGAAGAGGTGCCCCCAGAGAATCTGGATTTGAAGGCTAGTAGGGTTTGACTGCAGGATTTCCATAGGACTTGGAGAAATAGAAACTCCACTTTTGGAGGTCACACAGAAGGTCTCATGTGCACCAGGACCCATGGATAAAAGCAGGGGCATCATAAGAGACTGTATACAACCTTCCAGTATTGTAGGATCCCCTGTGTAGATAGCTGTAGCTCATTTTGGGGACAAAGACATTAGTGGCAGCAGTTCTGGTGGATATTCATTAGTGTGAGTTATTCTAATAGAGAAGTTTATAGCAATATAATCTTACCTCAAACAATCTATCCTTACATCTAAAGCAACTAGAGAAAGAAGAAAAACAAAACCCAAAGTCAATATAAGAACAGAAATGGTAAAGATCAGGGCAGAAATAAATGATATAGAGACAAAGATAACAATGGAAAAAAGTCAGTGAAACTCAAGCTGGTTCTTTGAAAAGTGAATAAAATTGATAAGCCTTTAGCTAGACTCATCAAGAAAAAAGAGGGCTCAAGTCAATAACATTGGAAATAAAAAAGAAGTTACAAAGGACACTAATGAAATCGTGCAGAAATGCATAAAGAGCTTTTGACAAAATTTAACACCCATTTATGATAAACATCCTCCAGAAAGTGGACAAACTGGGAAGGAACATACCTCAACTCAATAAAGGCCATACGTGACAAACATACAACTAACATCATACTCAATGGTGAAAAGTTGAAAATATTTCCTCTAAGATCACAAAGAAGACAAGGATGTCGACTCTTGCCACTTTTATTCAACATAGTTCTGAAAGTCCTAATGACCGCAATAAGAAGAAAAATAAAAGGAATCCAAATTGGGAGCGAAATTAAACTGTTACTGTTTGCAGATGATATGATATTATACATAAAAAATCCCAAAAAGATGCTACCAGAAAACTACTAGACTTCCTCAGTGAATTTTGTAAATTTGCAGGATACAAAATTAATATAGAACTCTATTGCATTTCTATACACTAACAATAGATTCAGAAAAGGAAATTAAGGAAATAATTCCATTTACTGTCACATCAAAAAGAATAAAATACCTAGTAATAAAATTACCTAAAGAGGCAAAAGACTTGTACACTGAAAAATATAAGATGCTGATAAAAGAAATTGAAGATGGCACAAACAGATGGAAAGCTATACCATGTTCTTCAATTGGAAAAATCAATATTGTCAAAATGACTATACTACCCAAGGCAATATACAGATTCAATGCAATCCCTATTGAATTACCAATGGCATTTTTCTTTCTTTCTTTTCTTTTTTTTTTTACAGAACTAGAACAAAAAATCTTAAAATCTGTAAAAACACAAAAGACCCCAAATAGCCAAATCAATCTCGAGGAAAAAGAACAGAGTCAGAGGAATCGTGCTCACATACTACAAATCTACAGTCATCAAATCAGTATGATACTGGCAGAAAAGCAGAAATATAGATCAGGAATCCCAGAAATAAACCCATGCACTTATGGTCAATTAATCTATGGCAAAGTAGACAAGACTATACAATGGAGAAAATACAGTCTTTCCAATAAATGGTACTGGGACAGCTACAAAAAGGATAAAAAAAGGGTGATATCATTACTTACATGATTTAGTATATTTGAAGAAAAAGAAAAAAAAAATCTTACCTTGTTACTGCAAAGTCAAGAAATTCCTTCAGAAGGTTTTCATAAAACTAGTATGTTCTTACGTAATTAATAGAAGTCTCAATAACATCCTTAGGGTTATTACCACAATGACTTTTTTAGGGTTTTTTTTCAAATAAAGAGGCTTCATATTGGCTGTATTGGCTAATAATGTAAAGCCAAAGTTAAGTTTGAATAAAATAGTCTTCTTAATCAGAATCTGCCAGATGTTCAAATCAAGACTCCCTAAAAGGAACAAAGGCAATATGATGTTTAGAATAAGATTTGTATTTGTTGTAATGTTAGGTGAAATCTGATCTTTGATTTATTAAACACTTTTCATTTAAAGATTTTTCCTTACTTATTTCATCTCTTTCTCTTCCTTATTCCCCCTTCTTATATCCTCCCTAACTTCCCAGCCTCCGTTTTCATTCTCTTCCTGCTTCATCCTTCCCGTCTCTTCTTCCTTCCCTTCACCCTTTTTTTTCTTTTCTTCCATCCTTCTTTACTTTAAATGTACCTAACTGGTCAAAGTTGAATCTAAAATGCTGAGTCTATTTTCTCAGAATTAAATATGGAGAAAACTTTAAAAATAACTCTCAATTTACTGAAGAAATGAGAGGAAAACATTTTTCCTCTTAACTAAGAAGGCAGTGTATTGGAATGTCATTAATATACTTTAAAACCTCATAGAACATCTTATTCTCAATGATTCCCTGATTGGACTGACTGCCCCTCAGTGCATATAGATTCTTGGACATTTAAAAAGAATGGAGGGACAGTTATCATTTTCTACTCAAATGTTCCATATTACACATGTAGCAAGTGAATTATTAAGAAATGGTGTCTTTTCTTTATAGATTTATCATCTAAAAAAAGAAAGGTTGTTTTCCTCTGTTAAAAAAAAAAAACAAAAAAAAAACAGAACATTAACATGATACACAAAAATAATCTCAAAATGGATCAAAAACCTGAATGTAAGGGAGGGTACTATAAAACTCTTAGAGGAAAACATAGGCAGAACACTTTGATAAAAATCACAAGATCGTTTTTGATCCACCTCCTCGTATAATGTAAATAAAAAGAAAAACAAACAAATGAAATCTAATTCAACTTAAGAGCTTTTGCACAGCAAAGGAGACCATAAGCAAAGCAGACCACCAAATGGGGGAAAATAGTTACAAATGAAGCAACCTTCGAGAGTTAATATCCAGGATTTCCCTGGTGCTCCAGTGGTTAGGAATCTGCTTGACAGTGCAGGGGACATGGGTTCAACGCCATGGGGCAACTAATCCCGTGCTCCACAACACTGAGCCTGCACTGGAGAGTCTATGTTCCACAGCAAGAGAAATCACTGCCACGAGAAACCCAGGCACCACAACTAGAAAAAGCCCACGCAGCAATGAAGACTCATCAGAGCCAAAACTAAACCAATAAATTTAAAATAAAAATAGCCAAAATATACAAACAGCTCATGCAGTTCAATATTAAAAATAAAAAAAATCCAGTCAAAACCATAATGAGATGCTGCCTCATACCAGTGAGAATGGCCATCATCAAGAAGTCCATAAACAGTAAATACTGGAGAGGGTGTGGAGAAAAGGGAACCCTCTTGTCCAGTTGGTGGGAATGTAACTCAATACAGTCACTATGGAGAACAGTATGGAGGTTCCTTAAAAGTCAAAGAAAAGAACTACTATATGGCCCAGTAATCTCACTACTGGGAAAATACACAAATCCAAAAAGACACATGTACCTCAGTAGTCATTGCAGCGCTATTTCCAATAGCCAGGACATGGAAGGAATCTAATTATCCATCAACAAAGGAATAGATAAAGAAGGTGTGGTACCCATGTACAATGGGATGTTACTCAGCCATAAAATGAAAGAAAATTGAGTTATTCATAGAGATGTGGATGGACCTAGAGGTGGTCACAGAGTAAAGTAAGTCAGAGAAATATAGCATTAATGCCTATATGTGGAATCTAGAAAAATGGTACAGATGATCTTATTTGCAAACAGACATAGAGACACAGAAGTAGAGAGCAAATGTATGAACACCAAAGGGGAACTGTGTGGGATGAATTGAGAGAATGGGATTGCCATATATACACCATGATACTATATGTAAAATATTGGGTTGGCCAAAAGTTCATTTGGGTTTTTCCATAAGGTGTTAAAGAAAAACCGAAATGAACATTTTGGTTGACCCAATAGATTACTAATGAGAACCTACAGTACAGCTCTGGGAACTCTACTCAATGTTCTGTGGTGACCTGAATGGGAAGGTAATCCAAAACAGAGGGAATATGTGTATACATATAGCTGATTCCCTGGTGGCTCAGATGGTAAAGAATCCACCTGCAATGTGGGAGACCTGGGGTTCGATCCCTGGGTTGGGAAGATCCCCTGGAATAGGAAATGGCTACCCACTCTAGTATTCTAGCCTGAAGAATTCCATGGATAGAGAAGCCTGGTGGGCTACAGTCCATGGGGTCACAAAGAGAGTTGGACAAGACTGAATGACTTTCACTCACGTAGCTGATTCACTTTGCTGTACAGTAGAAACACATCATTATAAATCAACTATATTCCAATAAAAAATATTTAAAAAAGAAAAAGAAATCTAAATTTTTGGAAAAGAAGAAAAACTGTCACTGTTTGCAGATGACATGATATTATACATAGTGTGTGCATGCTAAGTCACTTCAGTCATATCCAACTCTTTGTGACCCTATGGACTGTAGCCTTCCAGGCTCCCCTGTCCATGGGGATTCTCCAGACAAGAATACTGGAATGGGTAGCCATTTCTTTCTCCAAAGGATCTTCCCAGAGATTGAAACCATGTCTCTTATGTCTCCTGGGAACATAGTAAGTGTTTTAATACATTAAAAATAAATAATAATAAATTTTAAAGTGTCAAGTGTAGCCATAGGAAAAAAATTGATTCCTCAACATCACTTCCTGTTAATTTTCCTGTAAAACTGTTAGCCTACAGAAATTTCTTCCTCATGATCAGAAAATCACTGTTTTTGGTTCAATAAAATCTGAGTGACTTCACTGTTACCCTGGTTGCCTTTGCAGCCTCTTCCAAATCCTGATATAACAAATAACCAGCCTTTAATTTCCTTTGTTTTAGCTCCTCAGAATGGTTTGTCTTTTTTAATGGATTCCAACAGATACAGGAATCCACTTTTTATTTTCTTAGATGATGTCAAAGGAAGGCAGTGTAAGAAGTTCTTCCTGTGTGCCTAACTTTGTCCTCTAAGCTATGGAGTTGCAGTCTTCCCATACTAGTAGAAGACATACCAGCAAATAGGATAAATAAATAAAATATGTGGTTGGATAGTAGTATGTGCAAGACAAAAGAAAAAAAAAAGAACAGAGGAAGTGAGTGGGAGGTGAGTTTTTTTTTTTTAATGATCACGGCAAAATCGGATTAAACAAGAATATCTCATGACATTATCTCCTTAGCTGTGTCTTTCCAGCACTAGGGTGATACCTGACACAAGACAATTCTCAAAAACTATTAAACTAGAAATATGAATGTAAAGATGGGAGTGATGTGTATGGACTAGAAAAATTAGCAGTAGTTTTATGGAAGAAACATGATTTCATTTAGTCCTTGAAGCACAAGGAGAATTTGGAAAACACTACTTTTGTGAAAGTGCTCCTAATTAAACCAGTACTCTTCTCTATTTTATATCTTACAGAACCTTGGTGGAGATGATGGTAAGGGTGAACCACATGTCTCTAATACAACATCACTTAGAAGTTAATGATATATTTGCAAGTTGAATATATGTTTGTGTATGTTTATGTATGCAAACATAAATAGGACATAAAAATTTCCTATTACACATTAATTCCCCTAAATTCAACCCTGCTCTTTCAATTACATTTACCTCATTTTGAATTCTGATTTATTAGGAAGGTACATTTCAAATATCAGTTTGTTATAATAAACTCCAAGATACTTTCTACTTTGGTTCTGTTGGAATTTTAATTTATTCATTCTTTAAATGCCTACATTTAGGCTGAAGATATAACAATACCTACTGTAGTTTCTGAAGATATGAGAATGAGACAAGAATGCTTGCCTTTACAAATTTACGTTTCAGCAGAAGAGATGAGGGGAAAAGAGCAGGATGAAAACGTGAAACACCCCAACTAAAATAAAAAAAAAAAAAAAAAAAAAAAAAAAAACTTAAATAAAAAAAAAAAAAAAAAAAAAAAAAAAAAAAAATAAAAGTTAACTGTAAATTGGAAAAAAAAAAAAAAAAAAAAAAAAAAAAAAAAAAAAAAAAAGAAAACGTGAAACATCTGGCATGTTCAATGTTAATAAATGATAGGGAAAAGAAGTGAAGCATAGATGGTAGATAGAAAGTCCTTGAATGAATGCTGCAATTTTAGACTGATTGGTCAAAAGAGGAAGAAAGGAGGATTTTAAAAAATGTGATGGAAGCAAAAGTGGTAAGCCATGCATATACACGAGGGAAGAACATTTCAGGTAGAAGGAACAGCAAATAGCAACTGCAAAGGCTTGATGGCAGGAAACACTGCCTTAGGAACTAAATGCTTGGGTTTACTACCTATCTGCAAGGAAGATTTGAGGTTTTATTTGATTTCTTTTTTTTTTTGTATTACTTCCTTTGGTGTTATAAAACTGATCTACATGGTAAAAAGCAAATATGCCAGTGAAAATTCCAAGATCAACATTTTCTCTAATGTGTTCAACTACCTTAATTTTTTTTCCCAATAGACTGTTTTCCCAGTAATTTGTATTTTTGAGAAGTGATAGGAAAAATAGGCAAGAATTTTGCACTATTATGCTTTTGAACCTATATTCTAGTGATAAATAAGAATGATACATTAATATACATACATATGAGTTACAAAAACAAGACTGTGTGTGTGTGTATATATACATATATATATATATTTTCAGACATACAGAAACATATAGCATATATAAGAAAGTATCAAACTAAAGAATACATTTGTAAATACATATATATATATATATTTTCCTACCTAAAATATTTTGAGTAAAGGTATGATGACCTAGGAGGGACTGATGCTGAAGCTGAAACTCCAATACTTTGGCCACCTGATGCAAAGAACTGACTCATTGGAAAAGACCCTGATGCTGGGAAAGATTGAAGGCTAGAGGAGAAGGGGATGACAGAGGATGAAATGGTTGGATGGCATCACTGACGTGATGGACATAAATTTGAATAAGCTCTGGGAGTTGGTGATGGACAGAAAAGCCTGGCGTGCTGCAGTCCATGGGGTCCAAAGAGTCACACACGACTGAGCAACTGAACTGAATGATGACCTAGGGGGTGGCTGTGCTTAGTAGCGACTCTTTGCAACCCCATGGATTGTAGCCCGCCAAGCTCCACTGTCCATAATATTCTCCAGGCAAGAATACTGGAGTGGGCTGCCATGCCCTCCCCCAGGGGATCTTCCCACCCCAGGGACTGAACCCAGGTCTCCTGCATTGCTGGCAGATTCCTTACCATCTGAGCCACCAGGAAAGCCCAAGAATACAGAAGTGGGTAGCCTATCCCTTCTCCAGGAGATCTTCCCAATCCAGGAATCGAACCGGGGTCTCCTGCATTGCAGGCAGATTCTTTACCAGCTAAGCTACCTCTAAAGTCAAATGCTGAAGGTGAGAAAGATAATTTACTCAGGGTTCTAATGTAAATAGAAAAGAAAAGTTTTAGGTTTATCAGGAGAATCAAATTGGGAGTCTATAAATTCCATAAGAATGAAATATTCTTGTAGATAAAGATTAGGAACCAGGATTAATATGGAGCTGAAAGGGTGATACACTTATTTTACCCAATATATCATCTCCAGAGATCTATTAAACAAACCTCATACCTCGTCTTCTGACTTTCCAGCTGGTACATATCGCAGCTAATCAATGAGTTCAGAAAAGAAGAATTAAAATAAAACCAAATTCCAAAAAAGTGATTACTCCGAGTGAGAGTGAAAATGCTTGTGTGGAAAATATTTAAAATCAAACCGTCAGAAAACAAAACCTCTGAATTTCCAAGAAATGCTATGCATGTTGGCAGTGCAAACACAGGCACACCCCAGATCTCTGAACTAACATATATAAGGTGTTAATAACCCAAGGATTAACATCCACACCCGCCTTCAGCATAAAGAGTGACTCAAAGGCCAGTCAGTTCCAAATACCTTAGCCAATCAGGAAGCTGTAGGATTATCACTGAATGACACAAAGTTAAAAGCAGCAATCTGATACACTTTTGCAAGAAAATGTCTCCAAAGAACTTCGTAAGTATTCAAGTTCCATTTGGTTTTGTTTCTGAAATTTAGCTGGGGCTTATAAAATAAACTATTTTTGATTCTATGCCTATATCAAAGCATATTTGGTAAAGTTGTAAGAGGTTTTTTCATTATAAACTTCTGCTTTCCTCTTCTAAAATTTTTCCTTTTGGGGCCTAGGAATTTCCATGTGTGGTTTTATTCTTAATGGAAACTCCTTGGAAAAATGTGAAAAATCCATAGATCCAATAAATGCTTGGGGAAATATGGGGTGGGGACATGGAGGCCAGCTTCTGCTGTCTTTATCAAAAGAAGTGTAATTTCTACTACCATTATTGTTTAAAAATAACATCATCAACCACTTCAAGGTTCCCACCAGATTAGATCTCCAGGGAGAAAAGGATGTAACAGCTACATAATCCAGAAATACGAGAGGAGTGTTGAGTTCGTTGGCATATAAAAGAGCTTCATATTAAGGAGCAGAAGGTGATGGTGTCTCAACATGACAGAATTGAGTATAAACAGGGAAATCTGTCTTCCATTTTTGTCACGTCAGAACACAAAGCCAAATTGGAGTGACTTCATAGAAGAACAACAAAATGATTAGGAGACCAAGGCCTTGATTTATGTGGAAAGATTAAAAGCGCACAGAGTAATGTATATTTTGGCTAAGTGATTGCTAAGAGGAGCATGATAAGAGTCTCCAAATATGTGAAAGATGTAAACGCCTCAGGAGAGGAAGAATCCTTTGGCAGAATGCAAATGGACAGCACGAAGGACTGACAGGAAGGCATCTGAGTAAAACATGAGAAGGGAAAATGCTCACTGTGAGAACCAATCACATCCTTAGAAAACCAGTGAGCCGCCTCATTCTTGGGACATTTGAAACATCCTAAATGAAACCTCAGGAGGCTTCCTAAGAGAACAATTCTTTTGTGGTGTGATGCTATGGAATCAGTGGTCCCTTGGGTCAAGGGAAAATAGGAAGCACAGATTGTGTGTGTGTGTGTGTGTGTGTGTGTGTGTGTGTGTGTGTGTGTGTGTGTACTCACACGGTTTATGGAATTGGGGAAGAATGGAGGAGTGGGGTTCATTGAACTTTGGTTAAAAAATAGACAAAGAAAAAATAGAAATATTTTCCAGCTGCATTAAAATGGACAGGTTTTTTTTTTTTTCTAAAACTTATGAATAACTAAGGAGAAACAAATCTCCTTCCTATTAGGTTTTGGAGATTGACCAAAATATTACAATAGACTCCTAAGGTCACCTTGCCCTCTCATAACATCATCAGAGGACAAAGGTAATTATATGTCAGCTCTGTCACCCACAGTTCTTAACTTCAGGGTTGGGATGGAATGGTCATAGCATATGCCACTTTTGGAATACGTTAGAATTTTTTATTTAAACGTCTCTCATCCAACCATAATATAAAATCATCTTTGAAGCAGCTTAAGTCTATAACAGCCTGGAGTGGTATTGCATCAACCTTTGTAAATGTGGAGTAAACAATATTGATTTGGAGAAATGGTGAAAAGAATTGTTTTCATTCTCATGCAACCCTTCCCTGGCCCTCTGGCCACCTTCAAAACAGGCAGATACTAACAAATGTGCTAGTTTCTGAAAAGGCATCATTTAAAGCCGTTTTCCCTGGGAAGAAAAGGAAGAGAAACTTCTACATCATTAATGAAAAAAAGGTGGGAGGACAGAGGGTAAAGAAAAGACTTTTATCTCCTTCTGCCCTCCTTCTCTCCTTGGTTTTGCAGCTAACCAACAGAAAGGATCTTTACCTCTAGGAACAAGGTCAAGTGCACAGGCCCCCACACAGCCAGCGCTCTGTGGAGTGACCAAGTGCTCCAGCTGCCATTCGTGTGAGACTGAGCACATCTGCTCAGAGATGTTTTCAGCATTCCCTGACCTAGGGCATGGGAACCTCAGAACATTTCCTAACCCAGGTCTCATTAGCTTGATACAATTAGATTACGGAAGAATGCAGTTGACGAAAGGCACATATTATTTATAATTTCCATTAGCAGTAAAAACTGCTCCAGACGAAATTTCATAAGGCCATCTCATGTCATTTGTCATACAATTAATCTCACCCGAGGGGGGGAGGGTATGGCATGAGAGAATTATAGGAAATATTTGCCTGCCAAATCACTGATGTATTGTTTAGTTTTCTTTCTTTAAGACAGGAATGGTTACTAGCCTTGGTTTAGTTATGTGTGTGCGTGCTACTGTTGTGTGCTACTTCTGGCAAATAGATATAATAAAAATTGTAAAATATTGTTTTTCAACTTACGAGCTTTTTGGAGAATGAATTCAAGGATAAGTAATTACCGGGTTGATGTTTACAGTTTAGGGTCCAAAATGTCATTAACAAGACTTTAAAGTAATACACAGATTGAAGAAGGAGGTGATTTGAAGGGGGCTGGGAGTCTTGGGCTGAGTGTAAAGAGGTAATTTCCACTGCTGGCTCTGCCAGGTGCTTATGTTCAGTCCTTGCAGAAGACACACAAAAATTCTCTCTGTAATTCATTTTTTGTGGATTTAGGTTGTTGCATAAAGAAAGCTGAGTGCTGAAGAATTGATGCTTTTGAACTGTGGTGTTGGAGAAGACCCTTGAGAGTCCCTTGGACTGCAAGGAGATCCAACCAGTCCATCCTAAAGGAAATCAGTCCTGAATGTTCATTGGAAGGACTGATGTTGAAGTTGAAACTCCAATACTTTGGCCACCTCATGCGAAGAGCTTACTCATTTGAAAAGACCCTGATACTGGGAAAAATTGAAGGTGGGAGGAGAAGGGGATGACAGAGGATGAGATGGTTGGATGGCATCACCAACTCAATGGACATGAGTTTGAGTAAACTCCGGGTGTTGGTGATGGACAAGGAAGCCTGGCAGGCTGCAGTCCATGGGGTCGCAGAGTCAGACACGACTGAGCGACTGAACTGAGGTTGTTGCATGAAATGAATACTAAGAGTCTGGATATATCTGAAGTCATTTAAATTCATTGGCTAATGATTAGATGAAATGAGTATAATTTTTTGCTTGAAAACTATGCATAAATGTACATGTGTATATGAGGACTGACAGACTAACATACTGCAACATGGAATCTTGGATTCCTTTTAGGCAAAAATAGAAATAACTGATCCATTTTCAATATATATAGCAAATTGAATGGACAAAATCAACTTCCTCTTATATAGCTGATTTCCTCCCTTATCTTTACTGCATATTTATGAAAGAACTAATTATTAAAGGATTTTTAGTAAGATTAAAAGGGGATAGAAATAAAGAATTTTTTTTTTTTGCTGGAATGATCCAAGAGAAGTCTTTCCTTGGTCATGCTACTATACACTGTTCTTGAGGAATAAATTCAAGCTAATTTGGACTATAATAGAATATGGATATAAAAAAATCAGAGCTTAAAGGGTAGTTCATTCTCAGTTTCTAAAATTCTCCCTAATGGAGTGCCCAGATGTGTATACCTTCTATTTAATAGAGCTCCATATCATACTTTCTGAGAGGAGGCTTACAGTAAGCTTATAGATCATTCCTTAATGCAGGAACTATAGAAAAAGAATATAAAATTAGGTTTCTCTTTGCTTTTGTGTTTTAATAATTATTTAATGAAATGAGGACATTCTACTATGAAAACACATTGTTATGGTGGCTGTTAAATTTTAATGATGTAATTTTTAAATGCTTACAAACAATTTCTACATCATGGGTCCAAACACAGCAATTTATTCATTCATTTACTCAGTCTATTTAGTGGACACTTACTAAGTATATACAATTTGGCAGACATTCTTGAGCATAAGGATACAACATTTGTGTAAATAAAAGCTAGTTGGAGATATACGGGGTCTCTGGTAATCCAAAATAAGGCATTTAATATTTTTAAGAACAGGAGAAGCTTTTCATAGGATATGGCTTTGAGGTGGAGATATAGGAACTATAAAAGGAGTTAGCCAACTGAAAATATGGTGAAGTGGGAAATAAGGGATGGTGGTAAGAGGAAAATGATACACAAGCTCTAAGAAAAGTTTTTTCAGGGAGGGATCTCTAAATTGAAAGGCTTGAACATTTATATTTTGATACATAATAAAAATTACCCTCCATAAAGGTTGTGTCAATTTATATTCTCACTAAAGTGCACCAGAGAGTCCATATGCCCACAGGTTTTACTACGGCTAGAAATCTTTTTTATTAGATAAATACTAGTTGCATGTGTTTTGTTCAGCACTGTGGAGACTGTGGTCTACACTGGATTAACAGGGATAAGACAGAGCCTATGTCCCCTAGGAACTTATTAACTAGTTGAAACAAGAACTAGGAAGCAGAGAACCATAATGAGATACACGTATTTAGGGTGCAATTGTAAAATGCACTGAAAAGGTGGTGAGGTGTCTAAGTAGTAAAGGTAATTAGTAAAAGTTGCTAAAACCTACAGAACAAATACACACTTGATGAACAAGCAGGGAAAGTATGAATAGATAGTATCTCTGCATTTCTAAGATTACTCTTCCACTTGACGTGCTTGAGGGCAACTGCTTTTGCCATAGATGATCATTTTCAAGTTAGACATATTACAAAATGGTGCATACCTGGCCACTGTGAGTTATGATAATCTTTTCATCAGAATTTCTTCACCTAAATTCTTTATCATCAATTATCAGATAATTAGAAGATATGCACTGACTCATTTACTAAATAATATTCAAGAAAATTATAAACCTCTCACTAATATTTTCGTAAAAAAGCATAAATCCCAACACCTATATTCAAAATGGATCTGACAGAAGATGGCGGAGTAGAAGGACCTGTGCTCATCTTCTCCTGTGAGAACTCCAAAATTGCAACTAACTGCTGAACAACCATTGACAGGAGAATGCTGGATCCCAGCAAAAAAAGATACCCCAGGTCCAAGGGCAAAGGAGAAGACCCAACAAGATGGTTGGAGGGCAATATTGATTTTAGAATCAAACAACATACCCACCAGAGACACTCGGAGGGCTCAAACAAAACCTTGTGTGCACAGGACCCAGGGACCCTACAAGTGACTGAGCCAGACCTACATTCGAGTGTCTGAGCATCTCCTGTGGAGGCATGGATCATCAGTGGCCTGCCCTTGGGTAAGGGGTTCTGGCTGCAGTGGACGTGGGAGGCACAGCGTGTAAGCCCCACCATAGAGCCACCGAGCAGACAAACCACAAACTGAAGAACAATTACACCAAAGATGTTCTCGCACTGTTGCAAAAGTTCTAGGGCCCACAACAGATTTCCCAACCTGGGGATCTGGCAAAAGGATGGAGAATCTGCAGGGAATTTGACTTTGAAAGCCAGTGGGATTTAATTACAGAACTTCCACAGGACTAAGGAAACAGATTCTTGAAGGGCACAAACAAAACTTTTGTGCTCACCTGGACTACCCAGGAGAAAGGGGTAGCAACCCCATAAGAGGCTAAGCCAGACTTGCCTGTGAGTGTCTGGGAGTCTCTGGCAGAGGCATCGGTCAACAGTGGCTTGCCATGGGGTCAGTAGCACTGAATACAACAGTCCTGGCATAAGTCCTTTTAACCCACCATAGTTTGGCCTCAGGCCAAACTACAGGGAGGGAACACAGCCCCACCCAGCAAAAGAAAAGTGGATTAAAGATTTACTGAGCATGTCCCTGGCCTCAGAGCAAGAGCCAGATTCACCCATTACCAGTCCCTCCCATCAGGAAGCTTCCACAAGCCTCTTAATCTTATCCATCAGAGGACAGACATAATGGAAACTGAAATCACAGAAAACTAATGAAACTGATCACATGGATAACAGCTTTGTCTGACTCAGTGAACCATAGCTCTAACTAGGAGCCATGCCATGTAGGGCCGCCCAAGAAGGATGGGTCACAGTGGGGAGTTCTGACAAAACGTGGTCCACTGGAGAAGGGAATGGCAAACCACTTCAATAATCTTGCCGTGACAACCCCATGCTGCTGCTGCTAAGTCACTTCAGTCGTGTCTGACTCTGTGCAACCCCATAGATGGCAGCCCACTAGGCTCTCCTGTAACTGGGATTCTCCAGGCAAGAACACTGGAGTGGGTTGCCATTTCCTTCTCCAGTGCATGAAAGCGAAAACTGAAAGTGAAGCCGCTCAGTTGTGTCCAACTTGTAGCAACCCCATGGACTGCAGCCTACCAGGCTCCTCCATCCCTGAGATTTTCCAGGCAAGAGTACTGGAGTGGGTGCCATTGACTTCTGCAGAGAACCCCATGAACAGTAAGAAAAGGCAAAAAGATATGACACTGAAAGATGAACTCCCCAGGCAGTAGGTGCCCAATTTGCTACTGGAGAAGAGTGGAGAAATAGCTACAGAAAGAGTGAAGAGGCTGAGCCAAAGCAAAAAAAAAAAAAAAAAACAACAAAACAGCCAGTTGTGGATGTGACTGGTAATGCAAGTACAATAATGTAAAGAAGAGTATTGCATAAGAAGCAGGAATGTTCAGTGCACGAATCAAGGTGAATTGGAAGTGGTCAAACAGGAGACGGCAAGAGTGAACACAGATATTTTATTAGTCAGTGAACTAAAATGGACCGGAATGGATGAATTTAATTCAGATGACCATTATATCTACTCCTGTGGGCAAGAATCCCTTAGAAGAAATGGAGTAGCCTTCATAGTCAACAAGAGAGTCTGAAATGCAGTACTTGGGTGAAATCTAAAAAACAACAGAATGATCTCTGTTCGTTTCCAAGGCAAACCATTAAATATTACAGTAATCCAACTCTATGCCCCAACCACTAATGCTGAAGAAGCTGAAGTTGAATAGTTCTATGATGACCTACAAACCTTCTAGAACAAAGACCAAAAAAAGATGTCCTTTTCATGATAGGGGACTGGAATGCAAAAATAGGAAGTCAAGAGATACCTGGAATAACAGGCAAGTTTGGCCTTGGAGTACAAAATGAAGCAGGACAAGGATAACACAATTTTGCAAAGAGAATGCACTTATCATAGTACACACCCTATTCCAACAACACAAAAGATGAATCTACATGTGGATATCACCAGCAGTCAATACCAAAATCAGATTGATTATATTCTATTCTTAAGAAGAGGTGGCAAGATTACACAGAAGAACTATAGAAAAAAAGATCTTAATGACCCAAATAATCATGATGGTGTGATCACTCATCTAGAACCAGACATCCTGGAGTCTGAAGTTGAGTGGGCCTTAGGAAGCATCACTATAAAGAAAGCTAGTTGAGGTGATGGAATTCCAGTTGAGCTATTTCAAATCTTCAAAGATAATGCTGTTAAAGTGCCGGACTCACTATGCCAGTAAATTTGGAAAATGCAGCAGTGGCCACAGGACTGGAAAAGGTCAGTTTTCATCCCAATCCCAAAGAAAGGCAGTGCCAAAGAATGCCCAAACTACTGCACAATTGCACTCATCTCACACGCTAGTAAAGTAATGCTCAAAATTCTCCAAGCTAGGCTTCAACAGTACATGAACCAAGAACTTCTAGATACTCAAGCTGGATTTAGAAAAGGCATAGAAACCCAGAGATCAAATTGCCAACATCTGCTGGATCATCGAAAAAGCAAGAGAATTCCAGAAAAGCATCTACTTCTGCTTTATTGATTATGCCAAAGCTTTTTGTGGATAAAAACAAACTATGAAAAATTCTTCAAGAGATGGGAATACCAGACCACCTCACCTGCCTCTTGAGAAATCTGTATGCCTGTCGAGAAGCATCAATTAGAACCGGACATGGAACAACAAACTGGTTCCAAATTAGGAAAGGAGTACATCAAGGCTGTATATTGTCTCCTTGCTTATTTAACTTATATGCAGAGTACATCATGGGAAATGCCAGACTGGATGAAGCACAAGCTGGATCAAGATTGTCAGGAGAAATATCAATAACCTCAGATATGAAAATGATACCACCCTTATGGCAGAAAGTGAAGAAAAACTAAAGAGCCTCTTGATGAAGGTGAAACAGGAGAGTGAAAAAGTTGGCTTAAAACTCAACATTCAAAAAACGAAGATCATAGCATCTGGCCCATCACTTCATGGCAGATAGATGGGAAAAAAATGGAAACAGTGACAAACTTTATTGTCTTGGGCTCCAAAATCACTGCAGCTGGTGACTGCAGCCATGAAATTAAAAGATGCTTGCTCCTTGGAGAAAAGCAATAACAAACCTAGATAGCATACTAAAAAGCAGAGAATTACTTTACCAACAAAGGTCTCTACAGTCAAAGCTATGGTTGCTGCAGTAGTCATGTATGGATGTAAGAATTGGACCATAAAGAAAGCTGAGCACCAAAGAATTGATGCTTTTGAACTGTGGTGTTGGAGTAAACTCTTGAGAGTCCCTTGGACTGGAGGAAGATCCAACCAGTTAATCCTAAAGGAAATCAGTCCTGAGTATTCATTGGAAGAACTGATGCTGAAATTGAAGTTCCAATACATTGGCCATCTGATGCGATGAACTGACTCATTGGAAAAGACCCTGATGCTAGGAAAGATTGAAGGCAAGAGAAGGGGATGGCAGTGGATGGGATGGTTGGAATGCATCACCGACTCAAGGACATGAGTTCGTGCAATCTCTGTGAGTTGGTGTTGGAACAGGAAGCCCTGTGTGCTGCGTTCCATGGGGGTCACAAAGAGTTGGACACAACTGAACTGAATGGATGTTCAAAACATTTCCAGTGATAGAAAATATATTCTGCATTAGTGTTTTTATATTTGCGATAAAGAAAAACTTGCTTGTATATGTACTCATGATTTATACTGAATAAAATATGTATTAGAATAAAGACAGGACTTAACTTTCCATAGCCACAGCCATCAAATTATCCAAGTTTGTATGGCTTAATAGAAAGCACACAAGCTGTAGAATTGGTTTGATACATATATGAGTTGTTATATTATGCATTTTATAAGACTATAAACAAGGTTAAGCTATTTACATCTCTGAAGTTCTATCTCTGAATCCTGGAAATTGGATGTCATAATAATAATATCTTTCATATGTTGTGGGTTAATTTGTTGACAGTATCATCCACAATTCTGGATACAGTTTAAACATTCAGAGAAAAAATATTTTATATGCAAATCAATCAATGTAATAAACCACATATGCAAAAGTCAAAACCACATGATCATCTCAATAGATGCAGAAAAATCATTTGACAAAATTCTATATCCATTCATGACAAGAACTCTTACCAAAGAGTTAGCTATAGAGGGATATAGAGGGAACATATCTCAACAAAATAAAGCCACTTATGACAAACTCACATTGACTATAATATGCAACAGTGAAAAGCTGAAAGTATTCCTGCTAAAATCTGAAGTAAGACAAGGATGCTTACTCTCACCTCTTCTATTAATATAGTATTGTAAGTCCTAGTCACAGCAATAAGAAAGAAAAAGAAAGAAAATTTATACAAATTGGAAAGGAAAAGGTAAAATTGTCATTATAGGTAGATGGCATGATATAAAGATCTAATGGGACATAATCAAACTTGCAAGCTTCTGCACAGCAAAGGAAATCATTACAAAAAGAGAGAGAGAACCTACAGAATGAAAGAAAATATTTGCAAATGTTGTGATGGATAAGGGCTTAAATTCTAAAATATACAAACAGCTCATGCAATGCAGCAACAACAAAAAACTCAACTGAAAAATGGGCAGAAAATATTAATAGACATCTCTCCAAAGAACACATATACATGGTCACTAGACACATGAAAAGAGACTTATCACTAATAATTAGAGAAATGCAAACCAAAAGTACAAGGTATCACCTCACACTGGTCAGATCAGTTCAGTTCAGACACTCAGTCGTGTCTGACTCTTTGAGACCCTATGGACTGCAGCACGCCAGGCCTCACTGTCCATCACCAACTCCTGGAGCTTACTCAAACTCATGTCCATTGAGTCCGTGATGCCATCCAACCACCTCATTCTCTGTCATCCCCTTCTCCTCCTGCCTTCAATCCTTCCCAACATCAGGGTCTCTACAAATGAGTCAGTTCATCACATCAGGTGGCCAAAGTATTGGAGTTTCAGCTTCAACATCAGTCCTTCCAATGAATATTCAGGACTGATTTTCTTTAGGATTGACTGGCTTGAACTCCTTGCAGTCCAACGGACTCTCAAGTGTCTTCTCCAACACCACAGTTCAAAAGCATCAATTCTTTGGTGCTCAGCTTTCCTTAGGAGAAGGAAATGGCAACCCACTACAGTATTCTAGCCTGGAGAATCCTGTGGACAGAGTAGCCTCGTGGGCTGCTGTCCATAGGGTCACACAGAGTTGGACATGATTGAAGTGACTTAGCATGCATGCATGCATGCATGGAAGAAGGAAATGGCAACCCACTCCTGTATTCTTGCCTGGAGAATTCGAGGGACAGAGGAGCCTGGTGGGCTGCCATCTGTGGGGTGGCACAGAGTTGGACACAACTGACGCGACTTAGCAGCAGCAGCAGCAGCAGCACCTTTCTTTATAGTCACAAATCTCACATCCATACATGACTACTGGCAAAACCATAGCTTTGACTAGATGGACCTTTGTTGGCAAAGGAATGTCTCTGCTTTTTAATATGCTGTCTAGGTTGGTCATAATTTTTCTTCCAAAGAATAACCGTCTTTTAATTTCATGGCAGTGATTTTGGAGCCCCCCAAAATTAAGTTTGCCACTGTTTCCCCATCTATTTGCCATGAAGTGATGGGACCGGATGCCATGATCTTAGTTTTCTGAATGTTGAGCTTTAAAACAACTTTTTCACTCTCCTCTTTCACTTTCATCAAGAGACTCTTTAGTTCTTCTTCACTTTCTGCCATAAGGGTGGTGTCATCTGCATATCTGAGGTTATTGATATTTCTCCTGACAATCCTGATTCCAGCTTGTGTTTCTTCCAGCCCAGCATTTCTCATAATGTACTCTGCATATAAGTTAAATAAGCAGGGTGACAATATACAGCCTTGATGTACTCCTTTTCTTATTTGGAACTAGTCTGTTGTTCCATGTCCAGTTCTAACTGTTTCTTCCTGACCTGCATACAGGTTTCTCAAGAGGGAGGTCAGGTGGTCTGGTATTCCCATCTCTTTCAGAATTTGCCACAGTTTATTGTGATCCACATAGTCAAAGGCTTTGGCATAATCAATAAAGCAGAAATAGATGTTTTTCTGGAACTCTCTTGCTTTTTCGATGATCCAGCGGATGTTGGCAATTTGGTCTCTGGTTCCGCTGTCTTTTCTAAAACCAGCTTGAACATCTGGAAGTTTACGGTTCACATATTGCTGAAGCCTGGCTTGGAGAATTTTGAGCATTACTTTACTAGCATGTAAGATGAGTGCAACTGTCTGGTAGTTTGAGCATTTTTTGGCATTGTCTTTGGGGTTGGGATGAAAACTGACTTTTCCAGTCCTGTGGCCACTGCTGCATTTTCCAAATTTGCTGGCATATTGAGTGTAGCACTTTTACAGCATCATCTTTTAGGCTTTGGAATAACTCAACTGGAATTCTGTCACCTCCAGTAGCTTTCTTTGTAGTGATGCTTCCTAAGGCCACTTGACTTCGCATTCCAGGATGTCTGGCTCTAGGCGAGTGATCACACCAGCGTGATTATCTGGGTCGTGAAGATCTTTTTTGTATAGTTCTTCTGTGTATTCTTGCCACCTTCTCTTAATATCTTCTGCTTCTTTTAGGTCCATACCATTTCTGTCCTTTACTGAACCCATTTTTGCATGAAATGTTCCCTTCATGTCTCTAATTTTCTTGACGAGATCTCTAGTCTTTTCCATTTTATTGTTTTCCTCTATTTCTTTGCACTGATCACTGAGGAAGGTTTTCTTATCTCTCTTTGCTATTCTTTGGAACTCTACATTCAAATGGGTATATCTTTCCTTTTCTCCTTTGCTTTTCACTTCTCTTCTTTTCACAGCTATTTGTAAGGCGTCTTCAGATAGCCATTTTGCTTTTTCGCATTTCTTTTTCTTGGGGATGGTCTTGATCCCTGTCTTCTATACAATGTCACGAACCTCTGTCTATAGTTCATCAGGCACTCTATCAGATATAGTCCCTTAAATCTATTTGGCACTTCCACTGTATAATCGTAAAGGATTTGATTTAGGTCATACCTGGATGGTCTAGTGGTTTTCCCTACTTTCTTCAATTTAAGTCTGGTCAGAATAGCCATCAATAAATACTCTATAAATAACAAATGCTAGGGAGAGTGTAGAGAAATTGGAACACTCTTACACTGTTGGCAGGAATGTAAGTTGTTGCAGCCAGTATGGATAAAGTATGGAGGGTCCTCAAACAACTAAAAATAGAAATACTATATGATCCAGCAATTCCACTCCTGGGCATATACCCTGTAAAAACTCTAATTCAAAAAGAGGCATATACCTCTATGTTCAGAGTAGCAGTATATACAACAGGCAGGACATGTAAGCAACTTAAATGTTCATTGACTGGTGAATGGATAAAGAAGATGTGGTCCATATAGACAATGGACTACTAATCAACCATAAGAAAGAAGGAAACATTGCCATTTGGAGCATTATGGAAGCAACTAAAGATTATATTACTAAGTGAAGTAAGAAAGAGAAAGACAAATACCATATGATATCACTTATATGTGGAATCTAAAATATGGCACAATGAACCCATCTAAAAAACTGAAATAGACCTACAGACAGATATCAGACATGTGGTTGCCAAGAGGCAGGGATGAAAGAGAGGAGTGGACAGATTGTTTGGGGTAGGTAGATGCAAATCATCACATTTAGAACGGGTAAACAACAAGATCCTACTTCATACCACAGGGAATTATATCAAATCTCCTGGGATAAACCATAATGAAAAAGAATATATATGTATACACATATATATGTGTGTGTGTGTGTGTGTGTGTGTGTGTGTGTGTGTGTGTATTTGTATAAGTGAGTCACTTTGCTGTGTAGCACAGATTGGCACACACTGTAATCAACTATACTTCAATAAATAAAAGTTATTATTTTGTAAAAATGACTTAATAGCTGAGTCAATTTTAGGCCCACAAACAAGATGTCAGAGGAGTAGAACTTGGAGTTTGCCTTCTCCACAAAAAACATTAAAAATACATGTACAAGTGGAACAGTTCACATAGAACATCTACTGAATGCTGGCAGAATACCAAAGTCTTCCCAAAGGATGAGGAAACCTCCATGTAACTAGGTAGGACAAAAGGATAAAGAAAGAGATGTATCAGGACTGGGCTTGCACTCCAGAAAGGGAGCTATGGAGGAGCAAAAGTTCCTGCACCCTGGCAAGTCACCTCAGCAGCAGGGAGATCAGCCTGGACAGAGAAGGAGCTTCAAGGCCTAGAAGGACAGTACAGCAACCAGTTTGCAGAAAGCGAAATGGAGAGTAACCCGCAATGTAAGATAGCACTGCTGCACTGCAATCCCCACTCATTGGTATGGGTATAGCTGCATGCTAAAGGTTCAGCCTTCAGAGGTCAGACTCACAGAGAGGACTGGGGTTCACTGTGTGGAGACAGACCATAGAGGCTGTATTATGGCAACTGAACGTGAACTCCGAAGAAACCTAAGCCCACTAGAGAGGCAAGGTGTTATTATTGTGGGTCACATGAGGAGAGGTGGGATGTAAGAGCTCCATTTCCTATAAGCACTCTCATGAAACATGACACTGCTTACAGGAGCTATTGTTGGCTCCAGAGGTAGGCATGGGCCACCACTACCAAGAGACCCATGAGCAGGCACAAAGCACTGCCCCCGCTGGTTCAACAGTGTGTGGGCCACAGCTGCCCCTAAGAGACCTGCGAGCAAGTACAAAGTGCTGCCACTGCCATCCTGGGAGCACAAAGGCTGTCACACCTGCGTAGTCCATATCAAGGGGATCACGGCCAGCACACACTGAGGAAAGCAGCAGCAAGCATCTAAATTAAAAGCAGCCCCTCAATTTAAGATAAGATGTTGGAATAGAAGGACTTGAGCTCATCTTGTCTCATGAAAATGCCAAAATCACAACTAACTGCTGAACCACCATTGACAAAAAAAAGACTAGAACCTACTAAAACAGGTATTTTACACTTATGGCAAATAAACCACAATGAGACAGTGGGTAGACACCAGTACTTGCAACAAGGTAGCCTGCACAAGCCCCAGGACCAAGCTCTCCCACCAGGGGCAAATACCAAAAGCAAGAGGAGCTACAATCCTGAAGCCTGCAGATAGGACACCACAAACATAGAAAGTCAGACAAAATGAGATGAAAGATAAGCATGTTCCAGAGGAAGAAACAAGATAAAAACCCACAAAAAAAGTAAATGGATAGGAGATAGGCAATATAAGTCATATAAGTCCAGAAAGTGCAGAGATTCCCAGACAGGATAAACACAAGGAATAACACGGAGACATATATTAATCAAATTGAAAATACTAAAGACAAAGAGAAAATATTAAAAGCAATACATAACATACAAGGGAATTCCCATAAGGTTATCAGCTAAATTTTTCAGCAGAAAGTCTGCAGGCCAGAAGGGAATCTCACAGTATATTTAAAGAGAAAAAAGGGAAGAACCTATGATCAAGAAAGCTCTACCCAGCAAGCTTCTCATTCAGATTCAGTGCTGATATCAAAAGCTTTACAGATAAGCAAAAGGTAAGAGAATTTAGCACCACCAGACCAGCTATGCAAAAAATGCTAAAGGAAATTCCCTAGGTGGAAAATAAATGGTCACAACTAGAAACAAGATAATTACAAATGGAAAAGCTCACATGTAAAGGCAAATATGGAGTAAACGTAGGAAATCATCCAAACACAAATATGATATCAAAACCATCAGTTGTGAGGAGACTGGTAGGCTGCAGTCCATGGGGTCGCTAAGAGTGGGACACAACTGAACGACTTCAATTTCACTTTTCACTTTCATGCATTGGGGAAGGAAATGGCAGCCCACTCCAGTGTTCTTGACTGGAGAATCCCAGGGATGGGGGAGCCTGGTGGGCTGCCATTTATGGGGTCACACAGAGTCAGACACGACTGAAGTGACTTAGCAACAGCAACAGCAATATGTATATGTGTGTATATATATATATATATATGCATGTGTATATACATAAGAATCTACCTGCATATATATATACATACACATGTATGTATGTGTCTATACATATATACACACATACATACATACATCCATAAGGATTCGCCTGTAATGCAGGAGACCCAGGATTGATCCCTGGGTTGGGAAGATCCCCTGGAGAAGGGAATGGCTATACACTTCAGTATTCTTGCCTAGAGAATTTTATGGACAGAGGAGTCGGGCAGACCGCAGTCCATGAGGTTGCAAAGAATCAGACACGACTGAGTGGTTAACACTAGTTTTATATATGTGTGTGTATACACACACACACACACACACACTACTATATCAAAACCTCATGGGAAAATGCAAAACAAAAATCCACAATAGATACACAGAAAAAAGCAAAACAATCCAAAGTAAAAAAGCAAAACATAACACTAAAAATATTTATCAAATCATAAGAAGTGAAAAAAAGAGGAATAAAAAAAGAGGCCTACACAAACAAATCCAAACCAATTAAGAAAATGGTACTAAGAGCATAAATATCAATAATTACCTTAAATATAATGGATTAAATGTCCCAAGCAAAAGACACAGACTGGCTGAATGGATATAAAAATAAGACCCATATGCTGTCTACAACAGAGAAGGAAATGGCAACCCACTCCAGTTTTATTGCCTGGAGAATCCCAGGGACAGCGGAGCCTGGTGGGCTGCCATCTATGGGGTCACACAGAGTCGGACATGACTGAAGCGACTTAGCAGCAGCAGCAGTAGCAGCTGTCTACAAGAGATCCACTTCAGATATAGGGACATTTATAGACTGAAAGTGAGGGGAAGGAAAAGCTATTACATGTAAATGCAAATCAAAAGTTAGCTGGAGTAACTATTCATTATCAAATAAAGTAGACTTTAAACACTGTTACAAGAAACATGGGAAGACATTATATAATGATGAATCTAAGAAGAAGATATAACAGTCAAATATATATATGTGCCCAACATAGGAGCACCTCATTATATAAGGCAAGTGCTAACATCCATAAAAGGAGAAATCAACAGCAACACAGTAACAATGGGGGTTTTAACACCCCACTTACACCAATGGATAGATCATCCAGATAGAAAATCACTAAGGAAACACAAGCCTTAAATGACATATTAGACAAGATGGACTTAATTGATATTTTAGAATATTCCATTTGAAAAGTGCAGAGTACACTTACTTCTCAAGTGCACATGGAACATTATCCAAGATAGAGCACATCTTGGGCCATAAATCAATCCTCAGTAAATTTAAGGAAATTGAAATCATATCAAACATCATTTTCAACCATAACACTATGAGAAATATACTATATCCAAAATATACAATAATCCAAAACCTATTGGGCACAGCAAAATCAGTTCTAAAAGAAGTTTATAGCAATACAATCTTACCTCAGGAAATAAGAAAAACCTCAAATAGACAATTTATCCTTACATCTAAAGCAAATACATGAAGAAAAAACAAAACCAAAAGTAAGTAGAAGGGAAGAAATCATAAAGATCAGGCTAGAAATAAATAAAATAGAAATGAAGAAAACAGAAAAGATTTACTAAAAGCTGGTATTTGAGAAAATAAACAAAATTGATAAATCTTTATCATCAAGAGAACAGGGAGAGGACTCAATAAAATTAGAAATGAAAGAGGAGAAGTCACAATGAACATCATAGAAATAGGAAGGATCATAAGAGACTACTACATGCAACTATATGCCAATAAAATTGACAACTTAGAATAAATGGAAGAATTCTTAGAAAGATACACTCTCTCAAGACTGAACCAGGAAGAAATAGAAAATATGAACTGACCAATCACAAGTACTACAGTTGAAACAGTGATTATAAAACTTTCAACAAACAAAAGTCCAGGACCATATAGCTTCACAGGGAAATTCTATCAAACATTTAGAAAACAGTCAACACCTATCCTTCAGAAACTCTTCCAAAAAAACTACAGAGTAAGCAATACTCTCAAGCTCGCTCAGTGAGACTACCATCACCCTCATCCCAAGACCAGACAAAGATACCACAAAAAAAGAAAATTACAAACCAGTGTCACTGATGAACATTGATGCAAAATCCTAAACAAAATACTAGCACACCGAATCCAACAGCATGTAAAAGGATCATACACCATGATTAAATGGGATTTAATCAGGGATGCAATGATTTTTTAATATCTGCTAATCATTCAAGTGATAAACCACATTAACAAACTGAAAGAAAAATCATATGATCATCTCAATAGATGCAAAAAAAGGTTTTGATGAAATTCACATCCAGTTATGACTTAAAAAAAAAAAAAAGAAAAAAGAAATTCCCCAGAAATTGGGCATAGAGGGGATTTACCTCAACATAATAAAGGCCACATATGACAAACCCACAGCTAACATCATTCTCAACAGTGAAAAGCTGAAAGCATTTCCTGTAAGAGGAGGGACAAGACAAGGATGTCTACTCTTGCCACTTTTATTCAACATAGTTCTGGAAGTCCTAGCCATGGCAATCAGAGAAGAATAAGAAAGAAAAGGAACCCAAATTGGAAAACAAAGAATAAAACCAACTGCTTGAAGATGGCATGATACTATACATAGAAAATCCCAAAATTCATCAATGAGTTTTGCAAGGTTTCAGGATACAAAATTAATATGTAGAATCTATTGCATTTCTATACACTAACAATAAATGATCAGAAATTAGGAATATAATCCCATTTACCATCACATCATAAAGAATAAAATACCTAGGAAAACTTATCTAAGCAGACAAAATACCTGTACTATGCAAATTATAAGATGTTGATGAAGAATTCAAAGACACAAACAGATGGATGGATATAGCATGTTCTTGGATTGGAAGAACCAATACTGTCTAAATGGCTATACTACCCAAGGCAATCTACAGATTCTATGTGATCACTATCAAATTAACTATGGCATTTTTCACAGAACTAGAAAAGAAAATTTAAAACTTGTATGTAATCACTATGGACTCCAAGTAGCCAAAGCATTCCTAAGAAAGAAAAAGGGAGCTGGAGGAATCAGGGTTCATGACTTCAGACCATACCACAAAGTTACTGTCATCAAATCAGTATGGTACTGTCACAAAAACAGATGTACAGATCAATGAAACAAAATAGAAAGTCCAGAAATAAACCCACACACCTATGGCCATTTAATCTATGGCAAAGGAGGCAAGAATATACAATGGAGGAAAAACAGTCTTAGTGCTTAGAAAACTGGACAATTTTATACATGTAAAAGAATGAAATTAGAACACTCTCTAATACCATATACAAAAAATAAACTCAAAATGGATTACAGACCTAAATGTAAGGTCAGATACTATAAAACTCTTAGAGGAAAACCTAGGTAGAATACTCTGACATAAATTGCAGCAAGATCTTTTACGATCCACTTCATAGATTAATGAAAATAAAAACAAAAATAAATAAATGGGATTTAACTAAACTTAAAAGTTTCTGCACTGCAAAGGAATGCATAAACAAAATGAAAAGACAGCCCTCAGATTGGGAGAAAATATTTGCAAATGAACAATCTACAAGAAATTAATCTCCAAAATATACAAACACATCATGCATCTAAGTATCAAAAACACAAACAACCTAATCAAAAAGTAAGTGGAAGATCTGAATAGACATTTCTCCAAAGAAGACATACAGATGGCCAAAAAGCACATAAAAGATACTCAGCGTCACTAATTATTAGAGAGATTCAAATCAAACTACAGTGAGGTACCTGACAAATATCAGAATGGCCATCTTCAAAAAAATCTACAAACAGCAAATCCTGGAGAGGTTGCGGAGAAAAAAGAATCCTCCTACACTGTTGATGGGAATCTAAATGGTACAACCATTTTTGAGAACAGTATGGAGTTTCCTTAATACATTGTTGACCACAGACATGTATATTAGTATGTCTTTTGTTACCCAAATGTTACTGACTAGAGATGGATCAATACTTTTTTAGAAAGTGACATAATTAACATCACTGTGCAAAGCTGTTAGAGCTTAAAACTCATCAACAGTTCATTATGCAATTTGTGGTTGTAGTTACCATTCACAATTTTCCCCATTAGGTTTTTGTTCCAACATTGTGTATATTATAAACACAAATCTGTTACTGTAAATTTTTCAAGAGTGAAATTTTGGATGAGGATGATTTTTTTGGTGAATTTTATGCAGATACTATCTCTGATTGTCTGAGTGACATGTACACTAGTGTCTCAGAAGATGAAAGTTCTTCAAAGTATAGTTCTGATTCAGACGATCTGAATATTAAACCAAGAAAACAGGAAAAAATGTAGTGATTGAGTCTGATATTAAAAGTGAAAATGAAACTCATGGTACTGGAGAATGCCCTTTTGCTTCTACATAAGAGTAGATTGAGGACGACATTTCATGAAAATTAGAAGGCTTTACAGGTGTGTCAAATGTAACTACTGAATTTAATAACCCACAAAGTGTTAGTGAAATAATAGAATTAATTTTTGGTAATGACTTTTTGGAGGTGGCACTTCTCAAACAAACTTGCATCACCAGCAGAATGAAAGATCATATAAAAATATGATAAGGCTTTAAAGTGGATGATATAATCAATGGTAATGTGAAGTTTCTTGGATTAATAATTTTTACAGGACAATAAGAAAGTCACACTTGAAAGAATATTGGTCAACTGATCCCTTACTTGAAACATCTCTTTTTCCAAAGATTATGATAAGAAGCTTTAAACAAATAATGACATTTCTTCATGTTAGTGATTGAAAAATTCCATTTCCCGAAGACAATATTTCAAAAGTTACCCTTTTTTGGATCATTTCTACCAAAATTTCTATTGATCTATTTACCGAAACAAGACCTATCACTTGATGAGGCATTGATAAACTGGCAAGGGTGACTCAGATTCAAAACCTACAATCCTGCAAAACTTACAAAATACAGAATTTTGGTCTGGATTGTTAGCAAAAGTGAAACTGAACACATATGCCACCTTGAGATTTACACAGGTGAAGGAAAGAAACTGCAAGAAACAATATTACTGGTCCTACAACCTTATCTTCATTCACAATATCATATTTATCAAGACAATTATTACAACAGTATGTCCACATCTGAAATACTGTTGAAAAATAAAAGTGGAGTTTGTGGGACTATAAGAGAATCGTGGTTTACCAAACCAACTAAAAGAGAAATCTAAAAATCTACAGAGGGGAGAAATGACATTCTTAAGGAAGGGAGAAGTGATTCTTATATGGAAAGATAAGAGGCTATTCTGCATGATGAAAACTATTTGTGACGCCTCCATAGCATCTACAGAAAAGGAAGACAGGAGGACTGGCCATCAAGTAACTAAGCCCACTTGTATATTAGAGTATAATAAATATATGAAAGGATTGATCCAATCAATTTCTGGCAATCTTCAATATCTTCTGGAAAACTCAAAAATGGTATAAGAAAATGGGTTTCTATTTGAGTAACTGCAGTTTATTCAATGCATTTAAAATGTATTGTAGCATTACATGCACAGAATAAAATTACTTACAAGCAACAGCTAGCGAATGTGAAACTGATCATTCTAATGAATGTAGTTTGTTAGTCCTGCACTTGGTCCTTGTGGCATTTCTAAAACAGCCTCCTACAAAGGTCTACCTTGTTGGCTACAAGATCTTTTGTAGGATCTTTACCTATAAAGATCCACCAGGTAAAATACTGGAACATATTCTAGAGGAAATAATCCCTATAGGACTAAAATAAATTCCACCAGAAAGTAGAGTCTACTCTTCCAGGGGAAGGCACAGTGAAACAGGGTATATTTGTAATAGATGTTTTTTACCCCCTGCACAGAGTTGCCTGCTATACGGCCTATCACACTCCAACAAAATATTAGATACTTTAGTCAGATGTGTACAAAGTTTCAAATAAATACATAATTAGCAGAAAAAGTTGCTGATATTTACTCAAATGTGGGTGTTTCAATATTAACTTGCATAACAAATCATTGGCCATAGGCTTTAGTTTCTGCAAAAATCCTTTGGTCGATAAAGTACTAAAAAAGTAAAAGAATGATCCAGCAATCCCACTCCTGGGCACATATCCAGAGCAAACCATAATTCAAAAATATATATACACCCCAGTGTTCATTTGCAGCACTATTTACAACAGCCAGGATATGCAAACAGTCTAAATATCCATCAACCAAGGAGTGGATAAGGAAGATGTAGTACACATACAAACACACACACACGCACGCGCGCGCACGCGCGCACACACACACACACACACACACACCATGGAATATTACTTGCTCATAAAAAAAGAATGAAATAATGCCATTTGCAGCATCTTCTAGGATGGGCCTAGACATTGTCATATTGAATAAAGTAAGTTAGACAGAGAAAGACAGATATTATATGGTATCATTTACATGTGGAATCTAAAAATACGGTACAGAGGGATTTCCCTGGTGGTCCAGTGGTTAAGACTCCATGCTTCCAATGCAGGAGGCTTGGGTGCAATCCCTTGTTGGGGAACCAAGATCCCACCTGCCAAAACATGAAAAGATAAACAAGGATTTGTAGCATTTAGGGGCTTCCCTGGTGGCTCAGATGGGAAAGAATCTGCCTGCAGTGCAGAAGATCCAGATTCAATCCCTGGGTCAGGAAGATCCCCTGGAGAAGGGAATGGCAATCCACTGCAGTATTCCTGGAGAATCCCATGGACAGAGGAGCCTGGCAGGCTACAGTCCGTGAGGTTGCAAAGAGATGGACATGACTGAGTGACTACACTACTACTACTAGAATCACAGATGTAGAAAACAAACTTACGGTTACCAGAGGGGAAGCAGGGAGGGATAAACTGAGAAATTGTGATTGACAAATACATACTACTGTATGTAAAATAGATAACTATAAAGGGCCTACTGTATAGCACAGGGAACTCTGTATTTCCTATATGGGAAAAGGATCTGCAAAGAATGAATGTATGTATAAGCAAATCACTCTGCTATACACCTAAAACTAACACACTATAAATCAGCTATACTCCAATTTAAAAAAAATTAGCCAATGCAAATAGACAGTGATGTGTTACAAAGGAAGTTCCAAATGTGCCATATAGTTTCAGGAAAAGTAGGTATTTTGTTAAATATCAAATATAAAAAGAAATCTTGATGTATTTTCATAAAAGCAATAGAAATCCCACTAATATCAGTTGACATGTTTGAAATAAAAAAATTTTTATAGCCATTCAAGAAAAACATAAGTAACCCTCCTCTAAATAGTTATAAAATTAATTTTTATCGATGTTTAGTAAATAATATCTTCTATTTTGAAAATTGTGGAAATCACAATTCTCAGGTAAATATATCAGAAGAAAAAGAATGTTTCTGAATTTTTGTAATCTGTATTATAATCTAGAATTGTACAGTGCATTGTGAAGGCCTTTATTTAGACTACTGTAAGCTTAATATGTTATTAATAAAACAATGATTTTTTACAGACTATAAAAAGTGTTGAGTCAATTTTGGATGCTAGTATTTGTTAGGGTAAAAATAAAATTTACTACAAAAGATATGGTACCAATGCTATTTTTAATTATTTTAGAATATAATTTATTGTTTAATTTGGATAAACTGAAATTCACACAGTTTAAACTGCAATCTTATGTTTTAGGTCTTGGAGGAAGGAAGTCTCAATGTTAACTTTAATTGGAAATTTACTGTTATATCTAAACAGACCATATCAAATTAAACATAAAATCTCTAAGTACTTCTAACTCTTAAAAGTAAAATTGCATACATTTTGTATTTTAAAACATTAAATATTTTACTGGTAAATATCCTTATTTTATACTTGTTAAAGACAATTTCATCATCTATAAAACTATTAGTAAATCAGCTGATTCCCCACTGATTTGGGCAAATGGAGATTCAAGTTTTGGTCTATGATTCCCTGTTTATTCTATTGGGAGATGCAAAATTGTTAATATTTTTCCTTGAGGAATGCACATCATTGAATTCAGAATTGTCAGCATTCTTAGGCACTGAAATAATATTAAATATATATTAATGGGTTCTGTTATACTTAAGAAATTCAACTAGTCATGAACAAGAATATGCTGTTCTTTTAATGTGAGTATTACGGGTATATAGTTATTCAGGCTGTTCACTACATTCTTAAAAAAGAGTCATGAGAGAGGATGCTATTATCAATATGACCAGTATTTGCATGTTTGTATTTTGCTTTCCCCATTGATCCTTGTTTTCTATATAAGAAACTGACTCTGGTATCTATTTTTATTACCTCTTAACAAATTGAGACCATCCCCATGGCAGGCAAGTAGGTTGGGAATCAATTTGTCAATTCTATATGTAGCTGTACAAAATGGCTGATTATTATGTCAAGTTTGCCTGCTATACTCATATTAAAGATCAGACTCAACAGTGAAGGAAAGGTAGCCCAAATTTGAAAGGTCAGATTCTCTCTAAAACTTTCTGATAATTAATCAATTAAAGATTCATCAACAAGGATGCACTGTGGAGCCCAGAAAACTGTTCAATATTATGTGACAACCTAAATGGGAAGAGAATCTGAAAAAGAATAGTTACATGTATCAGTGAATTACTTTGCTGTACACCTGAAAGGTCAGTTTTCATTCCAATCTCAAAGAAAGGCAATGCCAAAGAATGCTCAAACTACCACACAATTGCACTCATCTCACACGCTAATTAAGTAATGCTCAAAATTCTCCAAGCCAGGCTTCAGCAATATGTGAACCGTGAACTTCCAGATGTTCAAGCTGGACTTAGAAAAGGCAGAAGAACCAGAGATCAAATTGCCAGCATCTGCTGGATCATCGAAAAAGCAAGAGAGTTCCAGAAAAACATCTATTTCTGCTTTATTCACTATGTCAAAGCCTTTGACTGTGTGGATCACAATAAACTGTGGCAAATTCTGAAAGAGATGGGAATACCAGACCACCTGACCTCCCTCTTGAGAAACCTGTATTCAGGTCAGGAAGCAACAGTTAGAACTGGACATGGAACAACAGACTGGTTCCAAATAGGGAAAGGAGTACGTCAAGGCTGTATATTGTCACCCTGCTTATTTAACTTATATGCAGAGTACATAATGAGAAATGCTGGGCTGGAAGAAACACAAGCTGGAATCAAGATTGCTGGGAGAAATATCAATAACCTCAGATATGCAGATGATACCACCCTTATGGAAGAAAGTGAGGAAAAACTAAAAAGCCTCGATGAAAGTGAAAGAGGAAAGTGAAAAAGCTGGCTTAAAGCTCAACATTCAGAAAATTAAGATCATGGCATCTGGTCCCATCACTTCATGGCAAATAGATGGGAAAACAGTAGATACAGTGTCAGACTTTATTTTTCTGGGCTCCAAAATCACTGCAGATGGTGATCGCAGCCATGAAATTAAAAGACGCTAACTCCTTGGAAGGAAAGTTATGACCAACCTAGACAGCATATTAAAAAGCAGAGACATTACTTTGCCAACAAAAGTCCATCTAGTCAAGGCTATGGTTTTTCCAGTAGTCATGTATGGATGTGAGATTTGGACGGTGAAGAAAGCTGAGCGCCGAAGAATTGAAGCTTTTGAATTGTGGTGTTGGAGAAGACTCTTGAGAGTCCCTTGGACTGCAAGGAGATCCAGTCAGTCCATCCTAAAGGAGATCAGTCCTGGGTGTTCATTGGAAGGACTGATGCTGAAGCTGAAACTCCAATACTTTGGCCACTTCATGTGAAGAGTTGACTCATTGGAAAAGACCCTGATGCTGGGAAGGATTGGGGGCAGGAGGAGAAGGGGATAACAGAGGATGAGATGGCTGGATGGCATCACTGACTCGGTGGACATGAGTTTGGGTAAACTCCGGGAATTGGTGGTGGACAGGGAGGCCTGGCGTGCCGCGGTTCATGGGGTTGCAAAGAGTCGGACACAACTGAGCGACTGAACTGAATTGAACTGAACACCTGAAACACAGCATTGCTAATCAGCTACATTCCAACATAAAATAAAAAGTTAAAATAAAAAATTAAAATGGCTTGAGACAATCACTTTATTTTTAAATGGAACTATCCTTCACAAGGAGTTTTATATGCCATTCACACTTTATTTCAAATGAGTGAGTAAAAAATTTTGTTGTTGTTTTTGTTTTTTCAGTCTTCACTAAGATTAACTTCTGTACAATGAGAAATTGATACAGTGTGAAGAGTAATTTTGTAAATGGGTGTTCTGGGTCATTCACAACCCCTGAGTGCCTGGATGTCTGGACAAGGAGTTTACATGGAGAGTGTCAAGCATCAGCATCTTAGCACATCCCCAGGATGGAGGGAAGCCATAAGGCAGATGGGGAGACCAAGAAGAGGTGCCAGAGCCAGAATATAAACACAAAACACAATGTTTATCACATAGTAGATGCCTAGAAAATGTTTACTGAATGAATGAATATGAACATCTGCTTATAGTTTTGATAAATACAGATTTAGAAAAAAGAACAATAAGAGGAGGAATTCTATGCTTATCTAACTGAAGCTAGATCTGAGTATAGCCAAAAAAAAAAAAAAAAGGGAGCAAGGAAAGAAAATGTGACCCAGTAGGGAAAGAATGATGACAAGAGATTAGACTCACCTTCCATCAGAAATCCATTCAAGGATCCATTTCTCACTAAAGCAAATTCTTGACTGCCTTCCTTTAATTCTCTTCTGTCCTTGGTACTTGCCCTCTAGGATGGAAGCCCTACTCATTGAATTTAAAGCTAGTGATCTATTCTCGCTGGGGCATTACTCCTTAAAGACCTTATTCTAACTGTTGTATCAGTAAGATGAAAAGAGCCAAGCAACATATGTTTATTATGTCACTTTATTTCATTATTTATTATTTATTATTTATTCATTATTTATTCATTATTTCATTATTTATGTCACATTATTTAATTAAGGCATATAGATAACAGAGATGGAGTAGAAAGAGATAGCTTAGGACATATAACACTTATTCAAATGGACTAGCTAAAAATCACTGGGAAAATACATTATCTTTTTTATAATTGTTTGCCTTCTAGCACTCAGAACAGTGTTTATGAGTAACCTTCTGAACTGAATCAATTAGGAAATGAAGGCAGGCAAACTAGGAAATTATTCTGCTTCTTAAAGTTTCAAATTTGGAACAGATCTAGAGATCAGATTGTTTCATCTGGTTAGTGCCGAAATTTGTAGAATATTTGCCCGGCTTTATATTCACTTTCTCCATGTAAACACATTTATGACCTCCTCAGTAACAGGAACTTTTTCTTCAGTTAACCAAATTATGACCTCAGAAATTCACTTACTGAGGCTTTATGAGTCCCCTCCTCACACTTTTATTTTTTGCTAGGAGTTTCCCTAGAGTTTTACTCTTTAGAGTAAAAGAGTTTCCAATCTTTTATTTTTCCTTCCAGAAAATTACTTTCAAATTCTTCTCTTCACAGACACCATTTAAGCTAATGTTATGTGATTACAGAAAAGTGAATAGTAGGTTATAATATTTAGGCAAAAAGATTAAAAATCCTCATATAAAGATTCAAATTTTTACTTGAGAGGACAATTATGATTCAGCTGGGTTCACAAACCTTTCTATATGGAGACAGAGTGATTTATTGACAATGTATTGGGTTAGCCCATAAAGTTCTTTAGGGTTTTTCCATGTTACGAAAAAACCCAAACGAACCTTTTGACCAACCCAGTAGCCTGTTTCTGTGCTGTTGTGGTTTGGAGAAAGATTGCAAAGGGTTCAGGAAGTCTGATAGACTATCCCTTCAATCCTCCCAACCTAAAAGCAGAGACACTCCAAAGCATGAATTTATGTCTTGTGTCTTCCATTGTTATTTGTACATGTTTATTTCTGGTCCAAATAAGAGCTTACTAGTTTGTAGGAAATGCTTTAACCTGGTCACTGAGAGCCTTGTGCTCTGATCTTAACACTAAGTAGTCAAGTTGCCATTCTAGTGAAGTACTTATCAAGTCCAATAAATATCTAATATTCTAACATATGCTATCATATGATTACATTTTTCTTGCAGTTTGAAGTGTATTAATAGCTAAAGTTCTATGATCAGATACTTCCTGAGCTAAAGCATAAAACAGCATATCTACTGATGTAGCTGTTACATAGATAATGTAACTTCCTTTGAAAATGCTGTATAGGATACCAGATCATGAAGATGTTACTTTATGGACATCATCACAATATGTATGCTTTAAAAGGATCACTGCAAATGATCAGTTCTCAAAAATATAGTCACATTCTTGCATTCCTAATGAGACTTGATAACCCTGCACATCTAAACGGCTAAATCCTTAAATATGAGATATGTGTGTGTGTGTGTGTGTGTGTGTGTGTGTGTGTGTGTGTGTGTATCTTATCTGGCTCAGATAGTAAAGAATCTGCCTGCAATGCAGGAGACCCAGATTCAATCCCTGGGTCAGGAAGATCCCCTGGAGAAGAGAATCTCCAATATTCTTGGTTAGAGAATTTCATGGACAGAGGAGCCTGGCAGGCTACAGTTGCAGAGAGTTGGACATGACTAAGCGACTCTCACTCATACACACACACACACACACACACACATACACATTCACAAATCACTTGTGCTTTGTGGCTCAATAAATCAAGGAATTGTAATCTTAACATTAGAAACATTTTGATCATCTCACACTGTAACAGAGACTGAGGAGTTGAAATTAAGCATCATCAAATGCAGATTAAAATTATAAAGACCTTCTTGTAATACAAAATTCATGGAAACAAAACTCTAATTTCCTGATGGATATATTATATTAATGTAATGGATACCTCAGTGTAGTTCAATTGCATTAAATGGTTATTAATGCTTGAATAAACTTCAAGGAAGTGGGTACTGGTTGAAATGGGATAATATTTTGTTCTGCTAAATTATACGTTAATTGGTATTTCCTCTCTTGTAAAAGGACCTAAAAGGTTTAATAAAATATGTGGTAGAAACATTATTTTTTTTTCCTTCTTGAGATATTAACTCAAGAGTTTAACTGGAAGTGTTTCAAACCTTTCCCAGAAAATACTTCAGTATTTGCAATGACATGGGTTTCAGGGACTCCCAAAAGTAAATAATTAAAGCTTTTAGTCATCCAAATAATGATAGACTGCATCATGGGAAAAAATGTTACGAATTGTGCAATGGAGATTTGCTTTCTTACTGCATATTCCATAGAGAGGAGGAAGGAAGGGGTGCAGGGTGGAAAAAGGGAGGCATTCCATAGGCAAGTGCAGGCCATCTTTGTTATTCTCAAGTTACTTCAAAAACTTTATTTGATAATACAAGGACTAGGACCTTGCAGTTCATTTTCATTTTATCAGATGATGAAAAATACCAGAAACCTCAAGCTTTACCTGAGGGATGTGATGCTTCTGCTATGCATGAGGAAAACAGATGCAACCAAGTACTTGACTAGCCAGGCTAGAGTCTTGCTTTGAGCTTTAATTTTTTAGAGTGGTGTCAACTCTGTGATAAAATTAGGTCTGTGCCCCCTGAATGCTTAAAAGGGACAAAGTACTTAAAAAACATATAGTTTCAAGACTGAATACAAATGAAACTGGCACAGGGGCATGTCAGGAAAATTAAGCTTGGGAACTGAGAAAGTACACGAAAATTTACAAGCCAGAGTTAGCGTACTGACTTCTATTTAACATTATTTAGAAGCTTTGGTGCTCAGTTCTTGTCTTGTGGGAGGCATATCTCATTTTCTTTAGGGTCAGCAGTCATACAATGTTACTCAAGTACCATACACAAAAGGAAACACAAGCCACTCAATCTAAAATAATAGACAACATGGCCCAGTCACAGGGACTACATCACCGAGATGAAATATCTGTAGCACTGTAAAAGCTAAACCCATGGGGCTGGCAATTCCAAGTAACTAAGACCAACAGGAAGTGACCCCAACTCTAGGGTGACACACTGCTTTCAGTTGAAACATACTTATCAACAGGGAAGTTAAGAGAATCTACAGCAAAGGAGTGAAGAGTCATTAATCAAGGCACCAAAAGGGGAAAATGGTATGTGCCCTTCAGGATAAACAGGGACATGGTAAGGTCAATGTAAATTCATGGCCATTTAAATCTATCACTGAAACCTGTGTGTACCCTCAGGTCCTTGAGGACCACCCACACACCCACACCCAGACCCATTATCCATCTAGACAGAATATGGAGAAAAATCAAAAAGGATAAAAATTCAGTTAAAACCATACAACTGAGACGTATATATACACTCACATCCTATAGGATTAGCAAATTTAAAAAAAAAGTGTCCTCAACTTTTAGTGTATTTGTCAACCAACAGAAGATACAATCCTGGTTTAAGATTTCAGGCTTTGTATAGATTCTACCTCGTTGAGCTTCCTCTAACATAATTCTCTTCAGAGGTTACTGTATTTGTTATTTTTAAAGACACTTTATGTATTTTTTTTTAAAGATACTTTATCAAGACTTGACAGAATCTTACTTTTCCAGTGATTTAAACCTGGGAAGTACCTGGTTACCAATAATTCTAGTTGTTTGTCATCTAGTTTATACAGATGGAAACCATTGTTTTTTCTTTTGTGTGTGGATGGTTCAAACTGAAAATCCTGCAACATTATATCTTCTCTGGAGAAAACATAAAAAAACTTTATTGGTCTCCAAAGACAGTGCACCTAATAACAGTGCATGGGAAAATATCTTCCTGTCTCTTAACACTTCCTAGACTGTGCAGAGGAAATAAAAGATCTAATTCCATGTCAGCACCAAAGTAAGTGTATTGTTTTATCTATAAGATTTTAATCCAAAAAAATCACATAAAATATGTTAATGCCCTAGTTAAATTGAAAACAGACAGCTGTTAGCCAGCTTTAAATCACAAGGTGTGATTGCATTAGCTCAATGGAAAGCATTGGTGACAAAGGAGACCTACTTACTCCACCTTACTAACTTTGTGATCTTAAATGAATTACCTACATACCCCATTTAATTTTCATCTTCTTTAAAATGAGGTACTCATCTCCTTAAGTTGTGATGAGACTTGCATAGTACATATGTATTTTTTTAAACAGTCCCAAGGCCCTTTCCCAGAGGAGAGTTTCAGAAGGAGTCATTATTACATGCCTTACCAAATCCAAGAAATTCTTCACATCAGGTGATATCATACTTCATAAACTATATACAGATAGAAGTGTTTTAAGTTAGCACTCCTTTTATTATTAAACGTGTTCCTCCTAAAAGGCCATAAAATTTAGAAAATCCTTCTATTAAATATTTTATATCCCTGCCCAAATTCCTATGATTAGAAAAAAATGATTATATTATCTCACCAAGAGAGGATATTGTCGCCTTTAGGTATAATATATTCCCCCATCCTTCACACTGTATTTAACTCAGAAAGTTGTCCTACATCTGGTGTTCACCTTCCTGATGCAAAGTAGATGTTTCTTTTCCCGGTAGCTCTCTAAACAAGAGTGATAATTATTGGTGTAGAATAACTGTGATAATGGCTGCCAAATATTTTGTGTCTCTATTTGGAAGCTTATAGTATTTCTCTGTCTCATCCCATTTCTGACATCATCCCAAAGCTGAGATAAGTCTTAGGGATGCAGAATGTAGACAACTGCATTAAACCACAAAAATCTTTGCATGTTTTGTCTGGAGGTTTTATCCTGACCTTTTACTTTCCATTATCTGGGGCACACGGGGGTTCATAAAGGAAGAAGCTACCTGGGAAATGGATAGAAGGGAGACTGTCAGGTGCATGGACATAAACTTAGTCTATAGCTGTGATACAATTTGAATAACTGTGAATGCCCCTTTGGACTCAGGGAATGTTCAGAAGGTTAAAAGAAGTAACAGAGTTAGAACAGAAAGGTATCTCTTATTAAATGCATTTTTGGGCAAACATAAGAGTGTGGTCATATACTGAGAGAATGCTAAAAATGATAATCATACTCAGGAATTTCATTCAGATACTTAAAAGGAAATTCCACAGGTCACTTGAAAATATAGATATCACATTCCCATACTGACGACAAAAGTATAAGAGTTAAAGGTTGAAAGTAAATGAAAGCTTCATGGTAGAATCCATTCCTTTCTAAGAGCATTTAGAAACCTCTGGAAAAGGTAGAGAAAAACCAAAAAAGAAGAAGCACTTGGGAAAGTGCATTTGACTGGTTAGTATGACCAAGAGGGTTGTGGACTCAAAGACAAGCATAAAGTCAATGCTGTCTTACAAATGAAAAGAAGATGTGTGCTCCAAGTAAAACTGTACAGACAGAGAATGTGAGAGCCTGTGGGCTTTCAGTGTTGGACACTGTCATAACAGCCAGCCTGGTCATTTGTTATTTACAACTGTTAAGCTCAGTGGCTATTCATAGCCTTTCCACAGTGTTCTAGATTATTGCTTCTGCTAGACTCAGAAGGAACAAAGTAATTTTTCTAGTGCATTTGGTGGCTTTGGAGTGAAATTTTAACCATGAGACATAAAACCTAACGTGAGATTCAACTGGCTGATAGGCACAGGTTCTCAAGACATACACTGCTGCCTAACAGGGTAGTAAGCCTTGCAACTCTCAGAACAGAGTTCAGAGTCCCTCCTTATGTTATGTCTGGAAGCAAAAGACAGATACCAGGTCAATAAGGAGGTTAATAAAAATATGCAGAGGCAATGACATGCTGTTTTAACAGATGTCTGACATGCTGTTCTGTAAAAGGAAATTTGTGACTATGAACTGTTGATTATTAATGCCCTAATAGTGGTAATATTGATAATTTAGATCATACTGTAGATGATGATAATTATGGAAGGCCATGGTCTCTCTAGTGTGAATTTAGCTTTTAACATGTTGCTTCTTTGGAAGAAAAAATGTTATTGAAGCTATTATGTTATTACTACATTCTAGGACAAAAATGAATGAACCTATTTTCCCAGAATGACAGAAGATCACTGAATCATCATCCACTCAGACAAAATAGCGGCAGACACTAACTCAGTTACCCCTCCACAACAGAATATTTTTTCAGCTTTCAATCCCTCAATTCTCTTTGGTCATATATCTGCTAGTTCGGATCAAATTGTTTAAAACGTTTGAGCCATTATAAAGGAGAAATTAGATTTGATCTTCCTACTTAGAAGTGGCAACCAAAATGTGAATTAACAAAAAGTACTGAGCAACCACTGCAGTAAAGATACTGTCCTAGTGTATCACAGGAGAAGGCGAGGGGAAGATGGGCAGGATACGAAAATGCATATTGTACACATTAGTCTAGGTGTACAGATGAACTAAACATACTTGGAAAGCTTACTAAATGCCAACATTACATATTAACTCAACAGTACAAGAATGGCTACAGAGCAATTCAAAATAAAATTTCTTTTTGAAGAACTATGGCATAAAATGCTATGAATGAAGAGCAGACAAGACTGCAGTGCACTGGAGTGGGCTGAGGCTATGACTGTCACAGAACTGAGAGAAAAAGGAAAGCATGGACATGGGCACAAGCTCAGGCAAAAGAGTGCAGGAAAAGCTTCCTAATGTAAGTCCGAACTAACAGAATACTGGCTTTAGAAGTAGCATGTATTACATTTTACCTGTTTCTCAAGTTAAACTCAAGGCTAGCCTGGCTGGTAGTAGAGGGTGGCTCAGCAACTCTGAAAATAAATGATCAGAGTTAAACATTAAGAAAATATTAAGGGAGGAGTTGAAGGAAATAAATCCATCAAATCTACAGTAAGTCAATATGTATTAAGATATAATAAGCAAAATAAAGGTTTACCCTATCCCTTCCCCACACAAACACAACTACTATGAGATTATAGGCAAGGCATAAGTCATACACTTTTTGCCATTCATAGTTGATTTCAGTTCAGTTCAGTTCAGTCGCTCAGTTGTGTCCGACTCTTCGCGACAACATGAATTGCAGCACGCCAGGCCTCCCTGTCCATCACCAACTCCTGGAGTCTACCCAAACCCATGTCCATCGAGTCAGTGATGCCATCCAACCATCTCATCCTCTGTCGTCCCCTTCTCCTCCTGCCCCCAATCCTTCCCAGCATCAGGGTCTTTTCCAATGAGTCAACCTTTCGCATGAGGTGGCCAAAGTATTGGAGTTTCAGCTTCAACATCAGTCCTTCCAATGAACACCCAGGATTGATCTCTTTTAGGATGGATTGATTGGATCTCCTTGCAGTCCAAGGGATTCTCAAGAGTCTTCTCCAGCACCACAGTTCAAAAGCATCAATTCCGCGGCACTCAGCTTTCTTCACCGTCCAACTCTCACATCCATACATGACCACTGGAAAAACCATAGCCTTGACTAGACGGACTTTTGTTGGCAAAGTAATGTCTCTGCTTTTAAATATGCTATCTAGGTTGGCCATAACCTTCCTTCCAAGGAGTAAGCGTCTTTTAATTTCATGGCTGCAATCACCATCAGCAGTGATTTTGGAGCCCAAAAAAATAAATTCTGACACTGTTTCCACTGTTTCCCCATCTATTTCCCATGAAGTGATAGTCTATTTAATTTATGAAAACAAAAACACAATTTCTCATTATCAGTGTCAAAAATGTTCTGTTTTGAGATATAATCAGGGACATCCCTGGTTGTCCGGTGGTTAAGAATTTCCCCTGCAGTTCAGGGTGAAAGGTTCAATCCTTGGTCGAGGAGAGAATATCCCACATGCCACAAAGCAACTAAGCCCAGGCACTGCAACTATTGAAGTCTGAGTGCCACAACTAGAGAGTCTGTGCAATGCAATGAAAAAACCTGTGTGCTGCAACTAAGACCCAATGCAGCCAAGTTAATTAATGATTTTTTAAAAAGATAGAATCAGGATGTGGATGTACTACAAGACTGGACAGATGCTGAGGTGAAAAGCATGAGAGTACATTTGTCCGCATTACAAGTTCTGTCACTTCAAGGGAGACACACATATGAACATGTCAGAGCTGGCTGAAAAAGGTGGAGCTGCCATTTTAAGTACAACCTTGGAATTGGAAACAGGGCTGCCAGGGAACAGAAAACAGATGCCCTGCTAGACTTATTAATGGTGTAACACTTTTATATAAAGCACTGAGATCTGGTATGGTTTTGGTAAAAAAGCAAAAAATCCAGGAAAACCCTTCAGTTGCTTAGGTCACTGGACTTGTTAATGTTTGCTCTGATTACTGCTTTGGGAATGTAAAAGACCTTTTTCTTTGAATGTTTAAGGTAATATGAACTGTAGCTCAAATTAAAAATAATACATAACAGTTCTCAAACTTGAAGAATTGAAACTTGAGCCTACATTTCTCTCTGACAATTAAAGAGGATGGAGATATAGAACAGAATTCTGATTTTTTATACACTACAGGATAACTACATAAGCCAAATATATTGATAATCAGGGTCATCATAAGGAATACAATACTCTTACACAAAAAAGACGCCAGCTTTTCAATTACCTTATCACAGTCAATATTTCTTCATGCTGCTAATATTTTCACTGGTATATGAGTTTCAAGTTATTAAGGTCCAGAAAATTAAAAGAAACTGACAAGCATATTAAGAACCAGACTCTGAGATACATTCAAGAAAATCTCAATGCTCATTTTTCTGGTTCCTATTTATTCTACTTAATGACAGTTGTGGTTTGTGGAATGAAACATTCTCAAGTTTCAACAAATTTCCAGCTTAGACCACAAAGGGAGTAATTAATGGAGAGAGAGATTCATAACATTCTCTAACCACAGAACTCTCAGAGATACAGACAAGAAGGTCTTTCAGTAACCTTAATGTGAATTACCCCAATGGGAAATCCTAATGTGTAACAGAATGTAGACGATGATCATCAGTAAGGTGAGGCAACAGGGAATCTGTAAGAATTGATCATTATAAGAGAAACGTACTTAATCACAACTTCCTTTTGCCTCAGATATTCAGGTGGTTAGAGATATCTTTGGCTTTCTTCTTCCTGTGTATGTCTGTTGTCTTCACTATACTGGCAATTTATGGAGTAAACACAAAATAATATATGGTGAAACATTTAGATATGTTGCTGAAGGAGAAAAGAGAATGTACTAATTTCTGAGAATTGATACCACCTGGTTTTAGTAACTACAGAGAGAGAATAATTATTTAGTCTTAAAGACAAGCTCATTTTTTTAATAGTCCATATCTCTCTTATTTAAATGAACTAAGTTTATATTTTAAGAAAATTAAAGATTTTCCCATAGGCTCAATGATATACTTGGATGTTACACTGCATGAGAAATTTCAAATCACCACAAAATAAATGTTATGCCTAAATTTGAAATTTAGGCATAACAAAATAATTGTGACCAATAAAATCCAATGGCAAGATGTATAAATGAAACTAGTCTTCTTTTATTGGAGAGAAAGAGCTATGTTCTTTTGGCAAATAAAAAGAATGTATGGATTGACTCATGGTTAAATTACTAGAATATTAGAAAGTGAGAGTTAAGTTTGAAAGATCTGCAATATACCAAATGAATACAGAGAGAGCATAAAACCCCATGGACGGAGGAGCCTGGTGGGCTGCAGTCCATGGGGTCACTAGGAGTCCGACACAACTGAGCAACTTCACTTTCACTTTTCGCTTTCATGTGTTGGAGAAGGAAATGGCAACCCACTCCAGTGTTCTTGCCTGGAGAATCCCAGGGACGGGGGAGCCTGGTGGGCTGCTGTCTATGGGGTCGCATAGAGTCGGACACGACTGAAGTGACTTAGCAGCAGCAGCATCTTCAAAAATATGCAATTGATAGTTTTTTCAGTCAGGATTAGATTATATTAAAAGTGTGAAAATGGAATGGTAAATAATACAAGTCAGCAACTTCTCATAAAAATCAGTTCTGAAGTTTTCAATTGTTCTCTTCACCTTGGATTAAGTTCCTCATTTGTTCTGAACATTTCTATGTCAGATAAAAATACAATAAACATTGAGTCCACTTAGAGGTCAAATTATACTGGAAATAAGGGGCTTATATAAATGAACAATTAAAATAAACTGCTTTCAATTCAGCCTAACAGAAGACGGAGTAAGATTTTATTTATTTATTTTTTCTGAATGATTGAAAACATTGATTTTTGTTGACAGAGAGTATCTCTTCTCACTACTGGTAAATCAAAAGAAGGATAGAGTTTGATACAGCGGTTACTATTATTTAAGTAATTAAGGATAACTGTGTAATCAATTCAACTATAGTAATTTGTGCTTGTCAAAACATTTAGAATGAAAAGCTAGTATTTGTTCCAGTTTCTTTTAAAGAACTTTTGACTGACAGTCTATACAGAATATGAGATTAAATATTTCTGAATAAGAAATTTTTTTCTGCATGGTTTAGGAAGATAATCTTAGAAATATTTATAAACAATGCAGAGTGTATCCCAATCTATGAAGTAGAATTTGTACAATTTCACAAAATCCCCATCATAAGGTAAGATCAAAACAGAGGCAGAAATCATGTAACCTGCAGAACAAAGCCCAGATAACTTTCCATTTCTAACAAAAAAGTAGAAATTTAGACAAAATTAGACAGCAAGGAAATATGTTCCAGAGAAAGGGAAAGGTAAAATCCCAGAATAACATTAAGTAAAGTGGAGACAGGAAACCTGCTTGAAAAATAATTCAGAATAATGATGGTAAAGATGATCCAAGATCTTGAAAAAAGAATGGAGGCACAGACCAAGAAGATACAAGAAATATTGAACAAAGAACTAGAAGATTTTTAAGAACAAGCAGAGATGAATAATACAATAACTGAAGTGAAAACTACACTAGAAGGAATCAATAACAGAACAAATGAGGCAGGAGAATGAGTAAGTGAGCTAGAAGAAAGACTGGTGGAAATTCCTGCCACAGAAGAGAATAAAGAAAAAAAGAATGAAAAGAAATGAAGACAGTCTAAGAGGCCTCTGGACTACATTAAATATACCAACACTTACAATACAGGGTAGCAGAAGAAGAAATAAAGAGCCTAAGAAAATATTTGAAGAGATAATAACTGAAAAATTCCCTAACATCAAAAAGGAAGCACTCAAGTTCAGGAAGCACAGAGTCACAGACAGGATAAACACAAGGAGGAACAGGCTTTTGTTCAGTTCAGTTGCTCAGTTGTGTCTGACTCTTTGCAACCCCATGGACTGCAGCACGCCAGGACTCCCTGTCCATCACCAACTCCCAGAGCTTACTCAAACTCATGTCCGTTGAGTCGGTGATGCCATCCAACCATCTCATCCTCTGTCGTCCCTTTTTCCTCCTGCCCTTAATCTTTCCCAACATCAGGGTCTTTTCAAATGAGTCAGCTCTTTGCATCAGGTGGCCAAACTATTGCAGTATCAGCTTCAACATCAGTCCTTCCAATGAATATTCGGGACTGATTTCCTTTAGGATGGACTGGTTGGATCTCTCACAGTCCAAGGAACTCTCAAGAGTCTTCTCCAACACCACAGTTCAAAAGCATTAAAAGACAAAGAGAAAATATCAATAGCAACGGGGAAAAGTAAAAAATAGCATACAAGGGAATCACCTTGAGGTTATCAGGTAACTTTTTTTGGCATAAACTCTGCAGGCCAGAACACAGTGGCATGATATAGTTAAAGTAATGAAAGGGAAAAACTTACAATAAAGAATACTCTACCCAGCAAAGCTCTCATTCAGATTTGATGGAAAAATCAAAAGCTTTACAGACAAGCAAAAGCTAGGAAAATTTAGAACCATCAAATCAGCTTTACAACAAATCCTAAAGGAACTTACCTAGACAAAAAGGCCACAACTAGAAACAAGAAAATTACAAATGGAAAAAAGTTCACCAGTAAAGGCAAACATACAGTAAATGTAGGAAATGACACACAAATATGATATGAAAACCAGTAATCATAAGAGGAGAGTATTAGATACACAAGATACTAGAAACATACTGGAAGATAAGAGACCAATAACTTAATCTTGTGTGTGATATGTATGTGTATACATGTATAGACTGCTATGTCAAAACCTCATGGGAGACACAAACCAATAATCTACAATAGAATCTACAGTCACACAAAAATGAAAAAGCAATCCAAACCCAACACTGAAGATAGCCATCAAATCAAAAGAGAAGTGAAAAGAAGAGGAAAAAGACCTAAAAAAATGAATCCAAAACAATTACCAAAATTCCAATAAGATCATACATATCAATAGTTACCTTAAATGTAAATGGAATAAATGCTCCCACCAAAAGACACATACTAGTAAAGGGATACAAAAACAAGACATGCTATCTTCAAGAGACCAACTTCAGATCTAGGGGCACAAACAGACTAAAAGTGAGGGGACAGAAAAAGTTATTGTATTCAGATGGAAGGAGTAGCAATTCTCATATAAAAAAATAAAAATTAAAATAAAGATTACTACAAGAGACAAGGAAGGACATTACGTAATGGTCAAAGGATCAATTCAAGAAGAAGATATAACAAATGTAAATATATACATACCCAACATAGGAGCACCTCAACACATAAGACAAATGTTATTTGTAACAGCCATAAAAGAGGAAATCAACAGTAACATAATAATAGTTGGGGACTTCATCAAGGGGAAGATCATCTAGACACAAAATCAATAAAGAAACATAAGCTTTAAATGATACATTAGATGATGAGATTAATTAATATTTATAGAGCATTCCATCTTAAAGCAGCAGAATACACTCTCTCCAAGTCACAAGGAACACTGTCCAGTATAGATCACATGCTGGGCCACAAATCAAACATGAGCAAATTTAAGAAAACTGAAATAATATCAAGCAACTTTTCTAATCACGATGCTATCAGATTAGAAATAACTAAAAGAATAAAACTATAACACACACACACACACATACACACACACACACATACACACACACACACACACATACACACACACACACACACAAAGTGGAGGCTAAATAATATGATACTAAAATCCCAACAGATTATTGAAGAAATCAAAGAGGAAATACAGTAACTAAAGAAAAATGAAAACTAAAACATGATGACCCAAAACCTATGGTATACAACAAAAGCGGTTTTTAGAGAGAAGTTTATAGCAATAAAATCTTACCTCAGGAAACAAGAAAAATCTCAAATAAACAAGCTAACCTTACACCTAAAGCAACTAGAGAAAGAACAAAATGCAAAGTTACTAGAAAGAAAAAAAATCATGAAGATCATAGAAGAAATAAATGAAGTACGGATGAAAAAAATAGAACAGCTCAAACAAAACGCTGGTACATTGAAAGGATAAACAAAATTGATAAAACTTTAGCCAGATTCAAGAAAAACAGAGAGAGAGCTCAAAGCAAACATATTAGAAAAAGGAGAATTTACAATGGACATTGAAAAATACAAAGGATTGAGAGAGAATACTATAAGCAACTATATACCAATAAAATGGACAACACAAAAGAAATGGACAAATTCTTATAAAGATACAACCTTTCATGACTGAACCAGGAATAAACAGAAATACGAACAGACTAAAAAAGAGTACTGAAATTAAAACTGTAAAAAACTTCCAAAAAAAACAAACCAAAAAACAACCCTCCAGGACAGAATGGCTTGACAAGTGAATTCTATCAAATATTTAGAGTAGAGTTAACACCTATCCTTTAGAAACTCTTACAAAAAAATGCAGAGGAAGGAACATTCTCAAACTCATTCTATGATGCCATGATCACACTGATATCAAAACTAGATAAAGATATCACAAGAAAAGAAAATTACAGGTCAATATCACTATGAATACAAACGCAAAATTCTCCATAAAATGTTGGCAAACAGAATCCAACAATACATTAAAAGGACCATACACCATGATCAAGGGGTTTGGGTAACTCATTGAAGCTTTGAGCCATGCCATGCAGGGTCATCCAAGATGCACAGGTCATATTGAAGAGTTCTGACATCATCTGGCCCACTGCAGGAGTGAATGGAAACCCACTCCAGTATTCTTGCCTCAAGAATCCCACAAACAGTATGAAAAGGCAAAAAATCTGACACCAGAAGATGAGCTCCCCCAGGTTGGAAGGTTGTCCAATATGTTAATGGGAAAGAGCAGAGGCAATTAGTAAGGAAGAATGAAGCTCCAGAAAGAATGAAGCAGCTGGCCAGAGTGGAAACAGTGCTCAACTGTGGATATGTCTGGTGGTGAAGGTAAAGTCTGATACTGTAAAGAACAATATTACATAGGAACCTGGAATGTTAAGGTCCATGAAACAAGGTAAATTTGTCATGGTCAAGCAGAAGATGGCAAGAGTGAACACTGACATTTTAGGAATCAGTGAACTAAAATGGATGGGAATGGGCAAATTTAATTTGGATGACCATTATATCTACTACTGTGGCCAAGAATCCCATAGAAGAAATGGAGTGGTCCTCATAGTCAAAAATGCAGTTTTGGGTGCAGCCTCATAAATTACAGAATGATCTTGGTCTGTTTCCAAGGTAAATCATTCAACATCACAGCAATCCAATTCTATACCCAAACCACTGATGCCAAAGAAGCTGAAGTTGACCGGTTCTATGAAGATCTACAATGCCTTCTAGAACTAACACCAATAAGAGATGTACTTTTCTTTTCTCTCTCTCTCTCTCTCTTTTTTTTTTTTTTTTGCCATAAGAATGCAATTTTAGGAAAAATGCAAAATTAGGAAGTCAAGAGATACCTGGAATAACAGGCAAGTTTGGCTTTAGCGTACAAAATGAAGCAGGGCAAAGTTTTGACAAGAAAACACACTGGTCATAGAAAACACCCCTTTCCATTAACCCAAGAGATGACTCATTGTTCAGTCGCTCAGTCATGTCTGACTCTTTGCAACCCCACGGATTGCAAAAACAAGACCTGGAGTTGACTGTAGCTCAGATCAACAGCTCCTTATTGCAACATTCAGACTGAAGAAAGTAGGGAAAACCATTAGGCCATTCAGGTGTGACCTAAATCAAATCCCTTGTAATTATGTGATGGAGGTGATGAATAGATTCAAGAGATTAGATCTGATGGAGTGCCAGAAGAATTATGGACGAAGTTTCATAACACTGTAAAAGAGGCATTAACCAAAACCATCAAAAAGGAAAAGACATGCAAGAAGGCAAAGTGGTTGTCTGAGAAGGCTTTAGAAATATAGCTGAGGAAAGAAAAGAAGCAAAAGGCAAAGGAGGAAGGGAAAGATATACCAACTGAATGCAAAGTTCCAGAGAACAGCAAGGAGAGATAAGAAGCCCTTCTTAAATGCAGAATGCAAAGAAATAGAGGGAAAGAATGGGAAGGACTAGAGACACCTTCAAGAAAATTGGTGATACTAAGGAAACATTTCATACAAAGATGGTCACAATAAAGGACAGAAACGGCAAGGACCTAACAGAAACAGAAGAGATTAAGACGAGGTGGCAAGAATACACAGAAGAATTAAATTAAAAAGTATAATGGCCTGGATAACCACAATGGGGTGGCCACTCACCTAGAGCCAGACATCCTGGAGTGTGGGAGTTAAGTAGGCCTTAGGAAGCATTATTATGAACGAAGCTAGTGGAGGTGATGGAATTTCAGTTGAGCTATTTTAAATCCTAAGAAGATGCTTTTAAAGTGCTGCCCTCAATATATCAGAATATTTGGAAAACTCAGCAGTGGCCAAATGACTGGAAAAGGTCACTCTTCATTCCAATGCTAAAGAATGTTAAAACTACCATACAACTCTACTCATTTCACATGCTAGCAAGGTAATGCTCAAAATCCTTCAAGCCAGACTTCAACAGTACATGAACTGAGAACTTCCAGATATGGAAACTGGGTTTAGAAAAGGCAGAAGAAGCAGAGATCAAATTTCCAACATTCATTGGATCACAGAGAAAGCAAGGGAATTCCAGAAAAGTACCTAATTTTGCTTCTTTGACTCTCCCAAAGCCTTTGGCTATGTGATCACAAAAAATTGTTGTAGTTGTTGTTGTTCAGTCAGTCAGTCCTGTTCAACTCTTTGTGAGCCCATGGACTACAGCGCTTGCCAGGCTCCCCTATACTTCATGATCTCCCAGAGCTTGCTCAAACTGATGTTCATTGAGTCAGTGATGCCATCCAACCATCTAGTCCTCTGTCGTCCTCTTCTCCTCCCACCTTCAATCTTTCCCAGCGTCAGGGTCTTTTCTAATGCTTCAGTTCTTCGCATCAGGTGGCCAAAGTATTGGAGCTTCAGCTTCAGCATTAGTCCTTCAAATGAATCTTCAGGACTGATTTCCATTAGGATTAACTGGTTTTATCTCCTTGCAGTCCAAGGGACTCTCAAGAGTCTTCTCCAACACCACAGTTCAAAAGCATCAATTCCTCAACACTCAGCCTTCTTTATGGTCCAACTCACACATCCATACATGATTACTGGAAAACCCATAGCTTTGACTAGATGGAACTTTGTTGGCAAAGTAATGTCTCTGCTTTTTAATATGCTGTCTAGGTTTGTCATAGCTTTTCTTCCAAGGAGCAAATGTCATAATTTCATGGCTGTAGTCACCATCTGCAGTGATTTTGGAGCCAAAGAAAATAAAGTCTGTCACTGTTTCCATTGTTTCCCCACCTATTTGCCATGAAAAGATGGGACCAGATGCCATGATCTTAGTTTTCTGTATATTGAGTTTTAAGCCAACTTTTTCACTCTCCTCTTTCACTTTAATTAAGACACTCTTCTGTTCTTAGCTTTCTGTCATAAGGGTAGTGTCATCTGCATATCTGAGGTTATTGATATTCCTCCCAGCAATCTTGTTTCCAGCTTGTGCTTCATCCAGTCTGGCATTTCACATGACGTATGCTGCATATAAGTTAAATAAGCAAGGTGACAATATACAGCCTTGAAGTACTCCTTTCCCAATTTGGAACCAGTCCATTGTTCCATGTCCGGTTCTAACTATTGTTTCTTGACCTGCATACAGGTTTTGCAGGAGGCAGTTAAGGTGGTCTGTTACTCCCATCTCTTAAAGAATTTTCCACAGTTTGTGTGATCCACACTGTCAAAAGCTTTAGCATAGTCCACGAAGCAGAAGTAGATATTTTTCTGGAATTTCCTTGAAGAAATTTCCTTTTCTGGAATTTTCTTTGATCCAACAGATGTTGCCCATTTGATCTCTGGTTCCACTTCCTTTTCTAAAACCAGCTTGTACATCTGGAAGTTCTCAGTTCACATACTGTTGAAGCCTAGCTTGGAGAATTTTGAGCATTTCTTTGCTAGTGTTCGAAATGAGTGTACCTGTAATTCTTAAAGAGATGGGAGTACCAGACTAGCTTACCTGTTTCCTAAGAAACCTGTATGCAGGTCAAGAAGCAACAGTTAGACCTGGACATGGAACAACTGATTGGTTCAAAATTAGCAAAGGAGTATGACAAGGCTGTATACTGTCATCCTGCTTATTTAACTTATATACAGAATACATCATGTAAGATGCTGGGCTGGATGAATCACAAGATAGAATCAAGATTGTCAGAACTATCAACAACCTCATATATGCAGATAACACACTAATAGCCAAAGTGAAAAGGAACTAAAGAACCTCTTGAAGAAGGTGAAAGAGCAGAGTGAAAAACTCACTTAAAACTCAACATTGAAAAAACTAAGATCATGGTATCTGGTCCTGTAACTTCATAGGAAATAGATGGAGGAAAAGTGGAAGAAGTGACAGATTTTATTTTCTTGGGCTCCAAAATTACTGTGGATGGTGACTACAGCCATGAAATTAAACAACACTTGATCTATGACAAATCTAGACAGCCTATTTAAAAGCAGAGACATCACTTTGTCAACAAAGATTCATATGGTCCAAGCTATGGTTTTTCCAGTATTCATGTAAGTACATGAGAGTTGGAACATAAAGAAGGCTGAGCACTGAGAACTGATGCTTTCAAGTTGTGTTGCTGAAGAAGACTCTTGAGAGTCCCTTGGACGGAAAAGAGATCAAATTGGTGGATCCTAAAGGAAATCAACCCTGTATATTCATTGGAAGACTGATGCTGAAGCTGAAGTTCCAATACTTTGGTCACTTGATGCGAAGAGCCAACTCATTGGAAAAGACCCCAATCCTGGGAAAAATTAAAGGCAAATGGATAAGGGGGCGGCAGAGAATGAGATGGTTAGAAAAACCTCACCAACTCAATGGACATGAATTTTAGGAAACTCAGGAAGATAGTGGAGGACAGAGGTGTCTGGTGTGCTGTAGTCCATGAGGTTGCAGAGTCAGACATGACTTAGGCACATAACAATATCAAAAAAGGAGGCAAGAATATACAATTGATAAAGGACAGTCTCTTCAATAAGTGGTGCTGGGAAAACTGGACAGCTACATGTAAAAGAATGAAATTAGAACATTTTTAACACTACACACTAAAATAAACTCAAATTGGATTAAAGATCTAAATGTAAGACTGGATACAATAAAATACAGGGAGAATAGTCATTGACATAAATAGCAGCAATTATATTGATACGTTTGTATCCACCTTCTCAAGTAATGACAATAAAAACAAGATTAAACAAGTGGGACCTAATTAAACTTAAAATCTTTTGCTTGACAACAGAAACCATAAGCAAATCAAACAAACACCAAAATGTTTGCAATTGAACTGACTGACAGGGGATAACTCTCCAAGATACACAAACACTTCATGCAGTTCAGTATCCAAAAACAACCAAATCAAAAAAATGGGAAAAAAATCTAAATAGACATTTCCCTAAATAAAACATACGGATGGCCAAGACACACATGAAAAGATACTCAACGTCACTAATCATTAGAGAAATGTAAATCAAAACTACTATGAGGTATCACCTCACACCAGTCAGAATGGCCATCATCAAAAATTCACAAATGTTTGAAAGAGTCTGGAGAAAAGGGAACCTCATACACTATTGGTGGGAATGTAAATTAGTACAGCCACTACAAGGAACAGTATTGGGGTTCCTCAGACTAAAAATGGAACTACCATATGATCCAGAAATATCACTTCTGGGCATATATCTGGAGAAAACCATAATTCAAAAAGATACATGCACTTCAGTGTTCAATAGCCAACACATGGCTGCAACCTCAGTGTTCATCAATACAAGAATGGAGAAAGACTTGGTACATATATACAAAGGAACATTCTCTGCTGTAAAAAAAGAAAAAAAGAAAGAAAAAGAAAGACAGAAATAATGCCATTACAGTGATATGGATGGACGAAGAGATTATCATGCTAAGTGAAGTAAATGAGACCCAGAAAGACAATACCATATATCACTCATATGTGCAATCTAAAATATGACATGAATAAACTTATTTACAAAACAGAAAAAGACTCACAACCTTTGAAAAAGAAACTTATGATTACCAAAGGGTAAACACTGGTGAGGGGAGGGGATAAATTAGGAGTTTGGAATTAACATATACACACAAACTTATAGATAACCAACAAAGACTTACTATATAGCATAGGGAATTCTATTCAATATTCTATAATAACTTATATGGGAAAAGAATCTGAAAAAGAATGGATATATGTATATATATATATATATATATAACTGAATCACTTTGCTATAAACCTGAAACAAACAACCATAAATCAACTATACTCCAGTACAAAAATAAACATTTAATTTTAAAAGAGAGGGTAGAACTTAATGACCTTAGCATCACATCAATAGATGTTTGTTTTTTCATTGAACATTTGTATCAATTTGTTGGACAGAGAAACACTCAGACAGAGTCAGGTCACTTGATTTCTTTGCAAATCTCTTCACATGACTTATCAAAATTACAATTTTGTTATTGATTTTGGAGTTCCTGTCCATGGAGCATTTAATTACTCTACCACTTGCTCCATGGGCATTTTTTTCCCCTGAACAAATGAGAAAAGACACTGCATAGAAAGACAATGTGCATAAGGCCTAGGAGTCTGGTATCTATTGTGGTAACATCTGAACGCTAGTGCCCCTCTAAAAGTCATATGTTGAAATCTTGTCTCCAAATAGTATTAATAGGTGGGGCTTTGGTAGGTAACTAAGTCATGAGGGTGGAATACTCATGGATGGGGTTAGGCCACTGTAAAGGAGGCCCCCCAAAGCTTCCTTCCCTCTTCCTCTGTGTGAGGTTACAGGGAGAAGTGTGCTGTCAATGAGGAAAATTGGTCTCACCAGACACAGAGCATAGGGGCACTCTGGTCGGATTTCTCAGCTTCCAGAACTGTGAGACATAAATGGTAGTTGTTTTTAAGCTACCTTATCTCTTGTACAGTTTATTATAATAGAATTCCAAACAGACTAAGACACAGCATTAAGTTGGATGGGTTCAAAGCTCCTGCTCCAACAGGTATGAATTTTGTGACTTTGGTTACATTTCTCAACCTTGCAAACCCTTAATGTCTCATCTAAGAAAGGAACATGAGAATAATAGTATCTGACGTTATATTGTCATCACTAGGACTAGCAATATTAAAAAACCTAACAGAATGCCTGGCATGTATTAAGGACCAAAACAGTTTTCCATGTATAGCTTACTTATAATGTAATTTTTAATTAAATTATTATTAAATTTATTTATGATAAAATAACCTCTTTGGGGAGTACAGTTCTATAATTTTTGATTCATGTATAGAGTCATGTAACTGCCAGCAATATCAATGTATAGAGGAGTTCCATAACCTCCCCCCAAATCCCTCATGCTACACTTTTGCAGTCAAAACTTTCCTTGATTTATACCTTTGTAGCCACTAATTTATTCTCCATTGATGTAGCTTTATCTTTTCAATAGAGTCAAATGAATCAAATTCATACAATATTCTGACTTTTGAGATTGACTTGTATCTTGTATCATAATTTGAGATTCATCCATATGGTTTCATGTATCAATAGTTACTTCCTTTCTATTTTTATTTTGTCTATTTTTTCTTGTTTATATATTCCCTCAGTTCAGTTAAGTTGCTCAGCTGTGTCCAACTCTTTGCGATTCAATGGACTGCAGCACTGTGTCTAACTCTTCGTGATTCAGTGGACTGCAGCACACCAGGCATCCCTGTCCATCACCAACTCCTGAAGTTTAATCAAACTCATGTCCATTGATCAGTGATGCCATTCAGACATATCATCCTCTGTTGTCCCCTACTCCTCCTACCTTTTATCTTTCCCAGCATCAGGGTCTTATCAAATGAGTTGGTTCTTTGCATCAGGTGGCCAAAATATTGGAGTTTCAGCTTCAGTCCTTCCAGTGAATATTCAGGACTGATCTCCTTTAGGAGGGACTGGTCATATCTCCTTGGAGTTCAAGGGAATCTCAAGAGTCTCCTCCAGCACCACAGTTCAAAAGCATCATTTCTTCGGCGCTCAGCTTTCTTTACAATCCAACTCTCACATCATGCATGACTACTAGAAAAACAATAGCCTTGACTAGATGGACCTTTGTTGGTAAAGCAATGTCTCTGCCTTTTAATATGCAGTCTAGGTTGGTCATAACTTTTCTTACAAGGAGCAAACGTCTTTTAATTTCATGGCTACAGCCACCATCTGCAGTGAATTTGGAGGCCAAAAAAGTAAAATCTGTCATTGTTTCCACTATTTCCCCATCAATTTGCCAGGAAGAGATGGGACTAGATGTCATGATCTTAGTTTTCTGAATGCTGAGTTTTAAACCAAATTTTCCAATCTCCTCTCTCAACTTTCATCAAGAGGTTCTTCAGTTCTTTGCTTTCTGCCATAAGGATGGTGTCATCAGCATTTATAAGGTTATTGATATTTCTCCCAGCAATCTTGATTCCAGCTTGTGCTTCATTAAGTCCAGCATTTCTCATGATGTACTCTGCATATAAGTTAAATAAGCAGAGTGACAATATGCAGCCTTGACTTACTCCTTTCCTGATTTGGAACCAGTCTGTTGTCCCATGTCCAGTTCTAACTGTTGCTTCTTGACCTGCATCTGTATTTCTCAGGAGGCAGGCAGGTCTGGTATTCCCATCTCTTTAAGAATTTTCCAGAGTTTGCAATGATCCACACAGTCAAAGGCTTTGGCATAGTCAATAAAGTAGAAATAGATGTTTTTCTGGAACTCTCTTGCTTCTTCAATGATCCAGCGGATGTTGGCAATTTGATCTCTGGTTCCTCTGCCTTTGCTAAATCCAGCTTGAACTTGTGCAAGTTAACGGTTCACATATTGTTGAAGCCTGGCTTGGAGAATTTTGAGCATTACTTTGCTAGCATGTGAGATGAGTATAATTGTGTGGTAGTATGATTATTCTTTGGCATTGCCTTTCTTTGGGATTGTAATGAAACCTGACCTTTTCCAGTCCTGTGACCACTACTGAGTTGTCCAAATTTGCTGGCATATTGAATGTAGCACTTTCACAGAATCATCTTTTAGGATTTGAAATAGCTCAACTGGAGTTCCATCACCTCCACTAGCTTTCTTCATAGTGATTCTTCCTAAGGACACTTGACTTCACATTCCAGGATGTCTGGCTCTAGGTGAGTGATCACACCACTGTGATTATCTGGGTCATGAAGATCTTTTTTGTACAGTTCTTCTGTGTATTCTTGCCACCTCTTCTTAATATCTTCTGCTTCTGTTAGGTCCATATACTACTTCTGTCCTTTATGGAGCCCATCTTTACATGAAATGTTCCCTTGGTATCTCTAATTTTCTTGAAGAGATCTCTAGTCTTTCCCATTTTACGGTTTTCCTCTATTTCTTTGCACTGATCACTGAGGAAGGCTTTCTTTTCTGTTATCACTATTCCTTGGAACTATACATTCAAATGGGTATATCTTTCCTTTTCTCCTTTGCCTTTCACTTCTCTTCTTTTCATGGCTATTTGTAAGGCCTGCTCAGACAACCATTTTGCTTTTTTGCATTTCTTTTTCTTGGGGAAGGTCTTGATCCCTGTCTCCTGTACAATGTCACGAACCTCCATCCATAGTTCATCAGGCACTCTATCAGATCTAGTCCCTTAAATCTATTTCCCACTTCCACTGTATAATCATAAGGGATTTGATCTAGGTCATACCTGAATGGTCTAGTGGCTTTCCCCACTTTCTTCAATTTATGTCTGAATTTGGCAATAAGGAGTTCATGGTCTGAGCCACGTCAGCTCCTGGTCTTGTTTTTGCTGACTGTATAGAACTTCTCCATCTTTGGCTGCAAAGAATATAATCAATCTGATTTCTGTATTGACCATCTGGTGATGTCCATGTGTAGAGTCTTCTCTTGTTTTGTTGGAAGAGGGTGTTTGCTATGACCAGTGTGTTCACTTGGCAAAACTCGGTTAGCCTTTGCCCTGCTTCATTCTATACTCCAAGGCCAAATTTGCCTGTTACTCCAGTATTTCTTGATTTCCTACTTTGGCATTCCAGGCCCCTATAATGAAAAGGACATCTTTTTTTAGGTGTTAGTTCTAAAAGGTCTTGTATATCTTCATAGAACCATTGAACTTCAGCTTGTTCAGCATTACTGGTCTGGACATAGACTTGAATTACTTGAAGGGTTTGCCTTGGAAACAAACAGAGTTCATTCTGTCTTTGAAACTGCATCCAAGTACTGCATTTCGGACTCTTTTGTTGACTATGATGGCTACTCCATTTCTTTTAAGGGATTCTTGCTCACAGTAGTAGATACAATGGTCATATGAGTTAAATTCACCCATTCCAGTCCATTTTAGTTCACTGATTCCTAAAATGTCGATGTTCACTCTTGCCAGCTCCTGCTTGACCGCTTCCAATATGCCTTGATTCATAGACCTAACATTCCAGATTCTTATGCAATATTGCTCCTTACAGCATCAGACTTTACTTCCATCACCCATCACATACTCAACCGGGTGCTGTTTTTGCTTTGGCTCCGTCTCTTCTTTTTTTCTGGAGTTATTTCTCCACTGATCTCCAGTAGCATATTGGGCACCTACCGACCTGGGGAGTTCATCTTTCAGTGTCCTATCTTTTTGCTTTTTCATACTATTCATGGGGTTCTCAAGGCAAGAATACTGAAGTGGTTTGCCATTCCCTTCTCCAGGGGACCATGTTATGTCAGAATTCTCCACCATGACCCTACATGTCTTGGGTTGCCCTACACAGCATGGCTCATAGTTTCATTGAGTTAGACAAGGCTATGGTCCATGTGATCAGATTGGTTAGTTTTCTGTGATTGTGATTTTCAGTCTGTCTGCCTTCTGATGGAGAAGGATAAGAAGCTTTTGGAAGCTTCCTGAGGGGAGAGACTGACTGAGGGGGAAACTGGGTCTTGTTATGATGGGCCATGAATAAATCTTTAATCCAATTTTCTGCTGAAGGGCAGAGCTGTGTTCCCTCCCTGTTATTTGACCTGAGGCCAAATTCTTGTGAAGGTAATGAAGATAATGGTGACCTCCTTCATAATGTCCCATACATACACTGCTACATTCAGTGCCCCCAACCCTGCAGCAGGCCACTGCTGACCCTTGCCTCTGCCAGAGACTCCTGGACACTCATGGGCAAGTCTGGGCCAGTCTCTTGTGGGGGTCACTGGAGCGGTGGCTGGGTGGTGCTGGAGTGACTTTGAGGAGATCCCCCACATCTAAGGGCAAAGGAGAAGCCCCAGCAAGATGGTAGGAGTGGCAAATTCACATTTAGAACCAAAACCAATACCCACCAGAGAAGCTCAGAGGGCTCAAACATAACTTGTGCACTCCAGGACCCAGAGACTCCACAGAAACTGAGACAGAACTGTGTTTGGGTGTCTCCTGAGGAGGTATGGGTCAGCAGTGGACTGCTGCGGGGGCATGGGCTCTGGGCACAGTAGGCCCAGGTATGGCATAAGCCCTCTTGGAGGATGTCCTCATTAACCCACAAGTACATCAAGGCTGTATATTGCCACCCTGCTTATTTAACTTATATGCAGAGTACATCATGAGAAACACTGGGCTGGAAGAAGCACAAGCTGGAATCAAGATTGCTGGGAGAAATATCAATAACCTCAGATATGCAGATGATACCACCCTTATGGCAGAAAGTGAAGAAGAACTGAAGAGCCTCTTGATGAAAGTGAAAGAGGAGAGTGAAAAAGTTGGCTTAAAGCTCAACATTCAGAAAACTAAGATCATGGCATCTGGTCCCATCACTTCATGGGAAATAGATGGTAAAACAGTGGAAACTGTTTCGGACTTTATTTTTCTGGGCTCCAAAATCACTGCAGATGGTGACTGCAGCCATGAAATTAAAAGATGCTTACTCCTTGGAAGGAAAGTTATGACCAACCTAGACATCATATTAAAAAGCAGAGACATTACTTTGATAACAAAGGTCCGTCTAGTTAAGGCTATGGTTTATCCAGTAGTCACGTATGGATGTGAGAGTTGGACTGTGAAGAAAGCTGAGTGCTGAAGAATTGATGCTTTTGAACTGTGGTGTTGGAGAAGACTCTTGAGAGGCCCTTGGACTGCAAGGAGATCCAATCAATCCATTCTAAAGGAGATCAATCCTCGGTGTTCATTGGAAGGACTGATGTTGAAGCTGAAACTCCAATACTTTGGCCACCTCATGGGAAGAGCTGACTCATTGGAAAAGACCCTGATGCTGGGTAGGATTGGGGGCAGGAGGAGAAGGGGACAACAGAGGATGAGATGGCTGGATGGCATCACCAACTCGGTGGACATGAGTTTGGGTAGACTCGGGGAGTTGGTGATGAACAGGGAGGCCTGGCATGCTGTGATTCATGGGGTCGCAGAGAGTAGGGCACCACTGAGTGACTGAACTGAACTGAACTTCTAGTTTCTCAAGGCAGAATCTCTGATTATTAAGATCTTTATTATTTTAATACAAATATTGTTTGCTATAAATTTCCTTTTTAGAACTACTTTAGCTTCATTCCACACATTTTGACGTGTAGTAATTCTAGTAAAAAATATGTTTTTGTTTTTCTTTGTGATTCACATTTATCACCATTATTTATACTGAAGTAAAGTGTTCAATTTCAACCTACTTGGGAATTATCCAGCTATTTTCCTGTTGCCAGTTTCTATGTTAGGCCTGGCATTATCAGAAAACATACTTTGTATAGTTTCCTATACAATCTAAAAATACTTTTAGATTTTTTTTAAGGTTTGGTTTATGGTCCAAAATATGGTCTATCCTAGGATATATTCCATGAACACTTGCTATAATATCTGTTCTGCAGTTGCTGAGTAGTGTTCTATAAATATCAATCGATTTCTAGTTCAGAGTTCGGCACGCATTTTATTACAGTGAAAAGTAGTAAATATTTTACAATTTCCAAACTAAGGGATAATATTGAAGAAATTTTGTAGGTATTTAAAAAAAACATTATTTACTCATGGAGCAGGCCAAAAAAAGGTGGTAGCCCAGATTTTCTTGGTAAGCCACAGTTTGTCAATCTCTGTTCTAGTTAGTTGATGGAATTAAGATTTTTTGTATCCTTGATAATTTTCTATCTGCTCTATCAATTACAGAGGAGTGTTGATATCTTCAAATATAATTCTGGTCTTCTCTATTTATCCTTTTTAAGTCAGTTTAATATTTCTTTTATTTTGGATCTATGTACAAATAATGATACTTTTAAGATTGCCATGGATTTGGAGTTTACTGACTTTTCTGAAACTGAATGTATGCCTTTCACCAAATTTGGGATGCTTTAAACTACTGTTTCTTCATGAATGCTTTATGTAATTCATTCTCCTCTTTCAGGAATTCCAATGACAAAAATATTAAATATATAAGTATTTTTTCACAAGTGTCTAAGGCTTTGTTAAGTTTTCTTTTTTAAATTTTGTTTACACTGGACAATTTCTATTGTTCTATCTTCAATTTTACTGTCTTTCTTCTTTCCTCCTCCTTCTCTCCAGTCTAATATTGAGCTCATCTAATAATTTTTTAATTTCAATTTTTTTTTTCTAAATTCATTTGCTTCTGTTTTATGCTTTCTATATCTCTGCTTTAAAATGTCTAATCTCCCATTCATTTCAATAATGTTTGTATTTACCTCATAAGCATGATTATAATAACTTCTTTGAAGTCACAATGTAGTACTTCTAATATCTGTATCATCTCAGCATTCTCTTCAATAGACTGTCTTTTCCTCTGATAACTGGTCTGATTCTTGGTCATATTGTCCTGGGTTTGGATATTTTGGGTAACTTGGATTGTATCCTGGACATTTGGAAGCTATATTGTAAGAAATTGGGTCTTCATACAGATGGCCAAGAGGCACATGAAAAGATTCATGACATCACTAATTATAACAGAAATGCAAATCAAAATTACGAGATATGACCTCACATAAGTCAGAATGGCCATCATCAAAATATCTGCAAGCAATAAATGCTGGACATGGTGGAATAAAGGAACTCTCCTACACTGTTGACAGGAATGTAAATTGGTACAGCCACTGTGGAGAACAGTATGGAGATTCCTTAAAGAACTAAAGATAGAGCTATCATATGATCCAGCAGTCCCACTCACCCTTGGGAACATTATCTGAAGAAAAACATGGCTTGAAAGGATACATTCACTCCAGTGTTCACTGCAGTACTATTTACAATAGCCAAGACATGGAAGCCACCTAAATATTGACAGATGGGTGGATAAAGATGTGATACATATATACAATGAAATATTACTCAGCCATTAAAAAATATGGCAATTTTCAGCAAAATGGATGAACCTGGAGATCATACTAAGTGAAATAATTCAGACAAAGACAAATATCATATGAAATTGCTTATTTGTGGAATCTAAAAAATGATACAAATGAACTTATTTACAAAACAGAAACAAACTCACAGACTGAGAGAACAAACACATGGTTACTAGGGGGAAGAAAGGGGGAGGAACGGGTTGGGAGTTTGGGATTGACATGTACAAACTGCCATATTTATTAATACAATAAAATGTCTTTCCATTAAAAAAGGAATTGGGTCTTCTTAAAATCAAGGGCACAACTGATTTTTATTTTAATAGGCAATCAACTCATGTACAGAATGCAAGTGAGACTGTACTCTACAGGTCGTGATTCTAACATAAGGTAAGTTTTCCAAGTGTTTACTGTGTTGAGTATTGCAAAGAGTCGGACACGACTGAGCAACTGAACTGAACTGTTACCTCTTATATGAACAACTCAGAGGATGAACTGGGACCCAACTATAGGGTCTTACTCCAAATAGAGTGGTTTGTATGGTAGTTCACTTTTCAAAACCTTGGCTGTGCTTCTTGTGTATGCTCTGCACATACTCAAGGGGTATGAATTTAGGACTCTTCTATGGGATATCCGTGACACTATGCAGCTTTTGTGGACTGACATTTTGTTTGTTTTGGGTGGTATTGTGTTTGGTTGCTCTGGACAAAAATGGTTAAGATTCTCTCAGTCTCTTGGCCTCTCATGTTATTGTGCACTTCCATACATTTGGGCCTATTCCTGGAGCAAGGTAAAGAGAGAAGAGATAGAAAAAAATATTGAAAATTCTCCTACATTCTTTGTATAAAAGGACTCCTCTGTTCCTAAATCCAGAGTGCTAAGTGTTTTTCTCATCTCTAGGTATCTGTGCCACTTTGGCTCTGCAGTATTGTAGTTCTGCAATGGGGCTGGCTTTGCAGCAGTGCTAGGAAAATTTCAAAAAGGAGAAAAGCAATTATCCCTATTTTATTGAGCTCACAGGTGGTTTTTTCTTGAAGATGTTGTCAGAAAGATGGGTTATAGGAGATTTTGTTGATGGTATCCATCACGCAGTTTACTATGTCAGACAGTGGGGAGATTAAAAAAAATGCAAAACACAAAAAAGACTACATTAGTTTTTCAAGATTTAACATATTTCCTAATTTTCTTGTTGTTATTTACTTTTCAGATCCCTCAAGCAGTTGCTTTTTGTATTTTGTCAAGTTTTAAGTAGTAATCAACTGCAGTGTTCTTACTCCAAATAGCAGTTTTAGTTCTTCCCTTTATAATTCTAAGGCAACACACATACCACAGACTATAAAAACAGGAGTTCTACAAAAAAAAAAAAAGGACTATTACTGTGTACTTCTAAAGAGTAAAGGTTCTAATTTATTTAGTTGCTAAAGGTACAGTTTTTGTTGTTAGCATTACATCAGTTCAGTTCAGTCACTCAGTCGTGTCCGACTCTGTGACCCCATGGACTGCAGCACACCAGGCTTCCCTGTCAATCACGAATTCTCAGAGCTTACTCAAACTCATGTCCATTGAGTTGATGATGACATCCAATCATCTCATCCTCTGTTATCTCCTTCTTATCACACCTTCAATCTTTTCCAGCATCAGGGTCTTTTCCAAAGAGTCAGTTATTCACAACAGGTGGCCAAAGTATTGGGGTTTCATCTTTAGCATCAGTCCATCCAATGAATATTGAAGACTGATTTCCTTTAGGATGGACTGGTTGGATCTTCTTGCTGTCCAAGGGACTCTCAAGAGTCTTCTCCAACATAGGGTTGAGCATAGCATAGCATTACATAGAGTTGAGCATTTTTGGGAACAGAGCTCAGGTTTATGAGCACTTAACTTCTTGTCTTAGGAGTCATAAACTGAAATTGCCATTTCTAAAGAGTGTGTATTTTTTCCCAGAATCTTGATTTCTTTGAAACCCTTTATAAAACTTCAGAGACAAATTATCATAATTGATTATACTGTGATATCTGAATAAATTAAACAATATTTTAATGTTATTATGATAATATTTTGTCAGATTCATAATTAGTTTTTATTCTAAAAAGATAAGCTGGCCAAACATCTCTCAAGTGGTCATGCAATACTGCTGAGGGACATTCCAAGGAAATATCTTTTTATGAATTATAAATTATCTACTCTCTCATAAATTAAACATAAATCCAACAACATATATGTCACAGTTGAAATTTATCATTATCAAATGATTTGAAAAAATGAACCTACTTAGAATAATTTTTATCAATACTTCTCTTTACAGGTGTCTCACAGTGTATTCTTTAACTTTTAAAATAATACTAGTGAGATGCCAAGCATCCAAGACATTAAAAAAATCAACCCCTATGCCATAGAGTAATTGGGGATAAGATAAACGTTATAGTCCACAAAAGGCTAAATATTGATCTGTTCAGTTTGCATCCATTATTGCTGATCTTTCAGGATTTAAATATCGATTGTGCAGTGCAGTTACGATAAGCTAGAGCTAAAGCTCATCCATATTGCAATGTTGGGCAAAAGAAAAAGAGTTTTAACCTCAATAAGCCTGTGCCCTAGTTAGAAAATGCCATCCTCCTTCTAAATCTTTAGCCTGGCTATGAAAAATTAATAATTTATTAAAACATATTTTATTACAGGACTTTTCCTTCTGTCTCCCTGGCACAATGCCAGTGTACACTATGAAGTAACAGTTGAAAAATGACCTCCACTTCTTCAAATGAGTTGTTTCTTTAGTTTGGCTTAATATTAATCATTAATTATAAAAAAATACAAGAACTGTTTCTCAGGATAGCTAAACTTTCATGCACACATGGCTCTTTGCCAGAGTCTAAGATGACATCAGAGTGATGTTACTATTATTGTACCAACCATCCTAGAATTATTGATATAATACACTGTTCTGATGATATAGTAAACATTGATGTGGAAATTGAATATATAACTGGCAATGACTGAAGGAAATATAATTTAATATCTTCTATGCTACCTTCTTTTTCCACTCTCCTCACTCGGATTGCTTAGGGTCATGTCTTCTCAATGCATTCTTATTATTTCAAATAGGATATCCTGACATATAGCACAAGTTGGCAAGCAGACATCAAAACCCTTTTGTTGGAAATATTTCGTACATATTACAACACTCAAGGGGATTTCTCATTACTTTTTAAAAATAATATATAAAGTAGAATTAAAGACCTGATTTTTCCTCTCCTCCCCAATAAATAGTACATGGGGATCTTAGTTGGCAAAGAATCCTCCTGCAATGCAGGAGGCCCCAGTTCAATTCCTGGGTTGGGAAGATCCCCTGGAAAAGGGATAGGCTACCCACACAAGTATTCTTGGGCTTCTCTGGTGGCTCAGATGGTAAAGAATCCACCTGCAATGTGGGAGACCTGGGTTTGATTGCTGGATTCAGAAGATCCCCTGGAGAAGGGAACCATTACCCTCTCCAGTATTCTGGCCTGGAGCATTCCATGGACTGAGGAACCTGGGAGGTTACAGTCCATGGGATCGCAGAGTTGGACACGACTGAGTGACTTTCACTTTTATTTCTTTCAATTAAACATTAAATAGCTGATTGTTCAAAGATCCAGAAAGCATAAGACATCCCTTGAAACATCTTACACTGAAGCTTATTTGTTTCTAATCTGTCCAGAAACCACATTTATAAACTCTCAGCCAACATTTCAGAGACAAAATATCCTTCACATTTTTACCAACTTAGCAGAATCAACTTCTGCCATATTGTCTCATTGACATTTATTTCTTATAATAATCAGCAAAAAAAAAAAAAAAAAGAAACAAAAAAGCCAGTATTGTTTTGAAGAAAATCAGAAGGCAATAATTTCAGGTTGCCCTTGAGTCTATTATATTTGTCCTTTTCTGTTTCCTGGGAATATTTTTCATTTATTTTCTCTTTCAAGTACCATCTGAACTGTCAGATATTTTCCTAAAAATCACACAATGTGATTTTGAGAAATGTTGTCTTAGATTTATCATCCTGAGACTTAGCCGAAAAGAAATCCACTGATTTCCCCTTTACCTTTATTCTGGGGTTTTCAATGTCTGATATTATTTGGCCTTGTGAGTTGCAAGAAAAGTATAACTCACAGTTTGATGACAATTTCCTGTACTCTGCCGTTTTCAAGTTTCAAATAATTATATATTTTTAAAACAACTGCTGTGAGACAGACAAAAATTGTCAGCTTTGTCTCTTCACATTTACACTTTTTTGGCTAAAAATAATGGATCAATTTCAGAAACAAAATCCTACTCAGTTTCCACATAAACTGTTCAAAGTAAAGAAAGAGTTTAACAATTGTCTATCCTACAACTGGCAAAGTACACTACAGGATCACACCTGCTCAGCCTTTAGGCCAGCATCTGTCTTTACTTATGTCATACATTTTTGAATAAATGAAAGTTTCTTCCCAAATTTCATATTTATGCTGTTACCACTTTGTTTTGGGGAGGGGGCTTTCTGGAGACTGCTTCCCTTTTCATACCCATCCCTCAAATGCAGTTAGAAATAGTAATAAACTTGCTTTGCATGAGATCCATAGCATGCATATTTTAGATTAATGGCAATTGTCAAGACAGCTCTTCTCAGCATATTGTCTTTGATTAAGACCATATAGTGAAAAAGAGGTCGGGGGAACAGTGGGAAATGGCAAGGAAACATCTAGAATACATAATATTTGGATAGTAAAATTGCATTTCAATGACAGAATTGGATTGACCAAAAGAATTTTTTCATGAAAATAATGTACATTGTGCTGGCATGTTCTGCAGTTCTCTGGGAACATTTCTGTCTAAAATTATTTTCCTTATAATCCTGAGCCAGAATAGCTCCTATACTGTTGTTGTGTAGGAAAAATGACAATGGTTACAATCCTGCTGTACAGCCACTGAAAGCAAGTGGCTTCAGTGGTCAGAGGGTACACTTGGGGTAGTTCAAGTGTTTTTTTTTTTTTTTAATTTTGTAAAAATTAATCCTCAAGGCTAGGATGTCTAAAGCCCCTTTTATCAAGTTTTTCAAGAAATGGTTACCAAAGTATCTTAAAATTCCCACTATTCACTAGAATTTATTCACTTAAAGTGGGTTTTGGAATACCATATTATTTGCACAGGGTTCTCATTAAAATGTTGGATTCCTGGGTCTTGCAACCACTTTATCAAATATTTAGGGTAATCTTATTTTGGGTAATATCACATTCCTGGGTCACTATACGCATTTAAGTACACATTTCTTAGGGAACTTAGTTGTTTTAACACAATTTTATCATAAAGGAGCAAAAAAAAAAAAAAATTAGCTTTCTCCCTCTCTCTCATCATGCTAAAAAATTAATTCAAAGTAGATCACAGGCCTAAATGTAAGAGCTAAAACTATAAATGTCCTAATAAAACAAAAACAATAAACAAAAAAACAGGAGTAAATCTTTGTGACCTTGCACTAAGCAACGATTTCTTAGATGTGACACCAAAAGCACAAGTGATAAAAGAGAATATTGACAAGGTGGACTTTATCAATTTAAAAAAGCCCTTTGTACTTCAAGGATGCCATCAAGGAAGTAAAAAAAATAACCCATAGGGAAAAAATATTTATAAATAACATATATGATAATGAACTTGTGTCCAGAACACACAAAGTAACTTTATGATTTAATTATAAAAAAGAAATAACCTAATTCAAAAATGGATCAAGTGTTTGAATAATTATTTTTTTCCAAAGAAAATCTAAAAATGATCAATAATCACTATAAAGGTGCTCAATATCATTAGTTGTTAGGAAATTGCAAATTAATACCCACAATGGGATATTGCTTCAAACCTACTAAGATGTCTTAGATCAAAAAACATAATAGCAATACTGGCAAAGAAACAGAAAAAGTAGAATTCTCATATATTGCTGAGAATGTAAAAGAGTGCAACCAATTTAGAATACGGTTTGGCAGTTCCTAAAAATTTTGAACACAGTTTGTCATATAACCCAGCATTTCCACTCATAGGTATCATTTTCATAAAAATGAAAATATGTCCACACAAAAAGCTGTACACAAATGTTCCCAGTATAGCCAAAATGTGTAAAGAACCCAAATATCCATTGACTAATGAATGGATACCCTTAATGTGGACCTCTATACAATAGAATATTACTCAAACATGTTACAACATGGATAGACCTCAAAGTCGCTGTGCTTATTAAACCTGCCACCGACTAGTCTAAAATGGTCTGCCTCTTTCTTGTTTTGTGCTTGGCCTTTGAGTATGGAGGCTGGTTTCAGATTTCAGCCAGAAAGTTCCTGATAATGTTGAGAACCAACAATTGAAGAGACAACCAGGAGACCAAACGAATGGGCTTCAGGGAAGAGGCATTCTCCAGGAAATGCCAAGTTGGCTATCAATCTCTATGTTGGGAAGGGTGCACCACTTGTTAGATGCCTGTGGACCACTGCATGATTTTGGGATACCCTGAGAACACCAGCTGGTTTAATGTGCTTATTTGAGGATGATGCACAGTGCATTGTGACCAAAAAGATCGACAAATGGCTGCACAGTTGGTTGGCCTCTGTTGTGGGTGTTCCACCTGCCACCAAAGACCAAGGAGAGGCTGAGCTCAAATTAAAATGTTGAAAAGCTGAGCTTTGAGAAGGACCTTCTTTTTGCCCATTATTTGCTAGTTTTCAGATAAGACCTTAGTGTGCCATTTTGCAAAACTAGGTCAGTGCTTGTTGCCTTTAATTAAGGTCGGAGTGCTTGTGACAAAGCCTGATAGGGACTTGAGATAGAATCCTTAAAAGAGTGTTGATGAAAAAGAATAAAATATTATTATGTTGATTGATGAAATGGACAAAATACCCTATGCCACCCAACAACTTGTATAAAGAAAAGCAAAATCACATCCTGAGCTAGCCAGGCAGCCTCCAATTGAGGAAATATTCATGATGACAGAATATACTTTTGCTGAGCTTTGGACATTGGTGTCAAGTTGCAACAAAAGGCCAGGGAAAGTATCTAGGCACAGTTAGTGTGGCTATGAGACACTGTGGACAATGACATTGCTGTAAGCAGGTAGGAGGCAAAAAAAAAAAAAAGTAATATCATCACACCCTACCCTCTGACAGAGTTTACAGAGATCAGGGGATCCATGACATTCACTTCCTGGTAGATTGCATTAGTCTTTTCTAAAGAGAGGCTTTGCCCAATGAAGGGAATCTCCCTGGGCATGTGGGACTCTGAAAATCTAGAGAAGGTACAACAAATCCTTACAGAATTGGGAATGAAACAGGCAAATTATACCCCATCTTTGAAGACCCTGGTTGAGCCACATTCACTACAGAAACGAAAGTTAAGATGCTCCAGGCCACTCCTAACACCTGATATGGTGTGGGGTGTTGATATCCATGCTGAGCCCAGTTCTAAGAAAAGATATTTATGATGTTGGGCAATCCTTTGTTGATCTGGGGAAAAGTAACAAATCCTGGGAACAGGAATGAGCTGTGGGAGAGAGAAGGAAGGAGCTCAGGAAGCCAAGAAACCATCCCAATAGGCTATAAAGGGTCCAATAAAAATAACACAAAAGCAAACATGGTTTGACCTCATTGCTGTGGGGATTCCACCTGAACAGACAGGCTGACAACCCAGTGCTGTGCTGGTCAACTTAAGAATTGTTTTAGAACCAGAAGAGTAGTTTAGAGTTCCTCATCGGCCCTATTACCCTTAATGGCCTACCTGCTTCAGCAGAGGCCTCAAGGATACAGTCCTGTGCAGGATGGGCACTCCGCTTTTCCCTGGGTATAGGATACAGGCCAAGTCTGTCTCTAGGTAAGGCCCACTAGAGGCAATCAGAGATCTCATGTTGAACACAGTATTCACAGGTCCTCCAGAAATTCACAAAAGATGATGACTGGTTGATACTGGAGCTGAAGAGTCCCTAGTACATGGTAACACTCAAGAATTTTCTAGCCCCGTCAGCAACACTGATGGTTATGGAGGGCAAACAGCTAGAGCCAGAAGGTCCTTTTGACACTGAAAGTTGGGGGTTTATCCCCACCTCCACCAAAAATATGAGGTTTATAAATCTCTCCAGTACCATAGAACACATTGGCATTGATATCCCATAAACCTCTATCAGTGACTTTGAACTCCAGGTTAAAGTAATCAAACCAGTACTGTGAGGGAACATCAGCTGGGAACCAGCAAGCCTGCTACCCCTGTGAAGAATGGTAGCTGTCAAATAATATAAATGTCTGGGTGGCATAAAGAAATAGGAGAAACTAAGAATTGCACTAACTGGGTATTATATGCCCTTCCCATTGTGCTTTCAACAGTGGGTTAAATAAAAAAGAAAAACAAAACCAGATAGTTCATGACATATTAACAGTGGACTCCCAAGAACTGAACAAGGTAGTACCCTCCACCATCTATAGGTCTGTACTCAACATTGCCACCATCTTAGATACCTTGGCCATGGCCCCAGGAGTGTACTATGCTGTACTGGACTGAACAAGTATCTTTTCAGTACACCCCTGGACCCTGCGTCACAAGATAAATTTCCCTTCTTTCTGGAGGGGCAACAATGGACCTTTCAAGTGCTTCCCCACGGTTATCTGCCCAGCCACACTAGATATCATGGGGTAGTAACCTGCGACCTGTCTCTGTTGTCCTTCACCACATCAGTAAACTTGATGATATAATGTTAACATGAAAGACTTGCCCCAATTGTTAAGAATTTGACTGCCAATGCAGGGGACACAGGTTTGATCCCATAAGCCACGGGGCAGCTAAACCATCTGCCACAACTACTGAGCCCATGCACCAGAGCCCATGAGTCACAATTACTGAGCCTATACACCAGAACTACTGAAGCCCTCGCACCCTAGAGTTCATGCTCTGCAACAAGAGAAGATACAGCAATGAGTAGCCCACGCAACTAGAGAAAGTCTGCACTCAGCGATGACCACCCAGGACAGACAAAAATAAATTAATATATAAATAATAATAATAAAAACAGACTGAAAAAGTTGAAAAAAAAACAGTTAAAAAATTAAAAGATTTGCCTATGAAGTAGGATATGCAGACTTCACTAGAACACCTTCAGTGGAGAAGATGGGTGATGAAGCCACAAGAAAATTCAAGGCCCAGGCACTGCCATAAGTTTCAAACATCATTTTGTCAGCTAAGACATGTGTTGTCTCAAAAGCTGTTTAATAAGATACAAGCTATCCAACCTCTAAAAGGGTAAAAGAGATGCAAGCCTTTGAAGGGATTTGAGGGTTTTAAAGGACTTTTATTCTCCACCTGGCACTGTCTCCATCCCTTACATGCTGTGCTTAGTCCCTCAGTCATGTCCAACTCTTTGCGGCCACCTGAACTGTAGCCCACCAGGCTCCTCTATCCATGGGGATTTTCCAGGCAAGAATACTGGAGTGGGTTGCATGCCCTCCTCTAGGGGATCTTCCCAACCCAGGGATCGAACTCAGGTCTCCAACATTGCAGGCAGATTCTTTACCATCTGAATCACCAGAGAAACTCTCCATCCCTTATACTGCCTGATTAAGAAAGGGGATATATGGGACCAAACATCAAAGCAGCAAGCCACTCTGAGAAGGCAAAAACACTAGTAAAGCTCTGGGCATCTCCCAATCCAGGCTCCCATTTGAGTTAAGTGTGTCTGTGACTCTGGAAGGTATGAGCCAGGCACTGTGGCAGAGACAACAGAAGGGGAGATACTCCAGGAATTTTGGTTACAGCTCTGAAAGGGGACAAAAATCCAATAAAGCTCCCAGAGCAACAATTCTTAACAACATACACAGTATTCCTCCAGGTGGAACCTCTCAGGAAGGAACATACACCACAGCAACAAATAGGCTGAACTCAGAGCAATTTGGCTGAAGATCACTCATAAGCCTTTACACTAACAGTTGGGCTATTGTAAAGAGATTAACACTATGGCTAGGACAATGGGAAGCCAAGGGGTAGGTGATTCATGTTTGGGCTCTTATGGAGTCAGGATGTATGGGGGGACATTTAGGTTAGCAACAGTCCGAGCATTCCTCAGTCTCCCCTATCCTGACACTGACACCCCCTGGCCACCAGGAAGCTGATGTCCTAGCAATTGACACGTCAGTGGATACAACAACTTGGGTACATAAACAAGTAACCACCCCAGCACCCAGTAGGATGGCATATTGCCAAACATGCTAGATTATCCTGAAAATGCATGAACTGGTTAATGCAGTAACAATATGTTCTCTGTGTGTGTGGTTATTTTCAGCCATGTGGGAGAGTTCCCTGACCAGGGATTGAACCCAAGACCCCAACAATGAAAGTGCCAAGTCATAACCATTGGACCACCCAGGAATTCCCTGTCCTGAGTGTTCTAAGCAACACCCAAGGCAACTTCCAAAGGAGCCTGGGCCCATTCATTGGAGTTCCCAACCAGTGAGAGGTTGGCAAATTGACTATATTGACCCACTCCTTCTGAATGAATGTTCTAAATATAACCTGGTTTGCTTGTACAAATTCCAAATCTTACCTAGCCCAAGATTTATTTATCCTTTCACTGTACAAACCAGGCTCCCATTTTTAGGGTATTAGAGAGGCTGAGAATCATGTTTGGATAGCCTCATCAAATGGAAGTGATTGAGTGTCACACTTCAAAAGTCATGATATGCAAGACTGGACAAAACAAACAAACCAAAATGCCATGACATTAAATAGAGGTTCCATCTCTATTATCTGAATCTGAAAAAGGCAGAATTGATAGGGAAAAGAGAATACAATATTAAAACAGCAGATTAAATCACTAACAGGTAAAAATCACCTCAACAGTGTGAACTAAAGTATTGTCAGGCTTTAATACACCTGAATGATCAACCAATAGGATCTGTTGCCCCATATGGCAGACTAAAGACTCTGCTGAGGCACCCAATACCATAAAATATAAAAATCATGGAAAATAGCATTGTACTGACTTTCACCAAAGACCAACTTGTTATGCTGCTGAGAATACCATGTTCCATCATGCCTAGAAAAGGAATTATCTACTAAAATTTACACTGCCAGGATGGATGAATTAATTACTTGGCACCTCTGGATGGGAAGGAAACCATTCAATCTCCACTAGGATACCACTGTCCTGCTACAGGCTGGACCTATCAAAACACACTACACATGGAGTAGAATACACATCATTAAAAGAGAGGACAAGACATTTTGGCCTGGCATACCCCGCCTCCAATCCATTGCCTCCTGCCTGGCAGTGATGCTTCCCCCACCATCACCAACATGTATGGTACATACAACCAAGTCAAGATCCAAAAGCTGACAATTTCTTTCTCCTCATGGCCAGGTAGGCACACTCATTTTCCCACAGGTACACCATTTGGCTGCCATCTTTGTTCCCTCCATTCACATGGAGGACATGATAGCCCTTATAAATTCACCCAAAAAGGCTTAAATGATGGCCAACAAAGCCTGTTCTTAAACACTGGAATGTCTCTAATTTAAAAAAGAAAGCTTTCCTCCAAAATAAAATGGCCTTGGACATTATTATGCTTCAAAATGAGCCATCTGAACCATTATGCCAATAAAATATTGTGTTGTTCATACCTGGTGAGTCTGTTAATGTGTTATCTTTATTAAATCACATAAAAACACAAGTGAACACTCAGTGATCTGGGCCCAAGTCTAGGGGACTTAGTAAATAAATGATTTGGCTCATGGGGCCCTTGGTAAAAAAAAAAAAAAAAAGGTGTCACTAATTTTAAAAGTATCATCTCAATCTTTGTTTTCTCTTAAAAGGGCTTGCATTGATGCTTTGCATTGTTGCCGAGGCATCTGTGTCCAGTGCAGCCATATAGCCACCAAGTGAGCCATCTCTGTGCTAGTGAAACCACTTGCTTACCACGCAGGATGTATTGCAAAAGTGAGGAAATATAAAGATTATAAAAGCCAGTCAACACATGGAGTGTTGCAGGAAGTAATGAGGACGTGACCACCAGTTAAGCCAAGAACTAAATCTGGTCATCAAAATTTCCTGACTCCCTTCTCTATGCTTGGAATGTACACTGAGTGAGCAATATTTTGTTGAGACCATCTGGGTGGCATACCTGACTGAACTCAGTTACTGCCTCTATATAAACCTGTAAGATTTGGTGGGCAGGTGAGAAAATCTACCAGTCTTACACCTACCTAAGCCAAATCTCGTAAGCAGGTTTTCATACTTATTAAACCTGCCACCTACCAAGTATGGAGGTTGGTTTCAGTATTCACCTGAGAAGGCTGTGAACCAGCACACTAAAACTGTTCCAGCAGTACCCAATACACAACTATAAATATGATAATTTGGATTTTTATAGAGTAGGAATTAGTTATGTGATGATTTTGAAAAACTAACAAATGAAAGGACAGACTAGTCAGCTCTCTATTGCTGGTATTGTGATCCTGGGCAAGATACTAATTTTCTATTTTGGTTTTATAGGTAATAAAATGGGACAACAGTACCTACCTCAGAGGACTATTATAAGAAAGAAATTATATAATCAGCATGAAGTAGTAATACTCAGCAGAGTGCTTGGTAAACATAAAATCAATTTCTGATATTTATTATTAGAACTGCTATAATTTTTAAAAAGTTTTACTTCCATTTGTACTCTCGCTCCAGGCCCTTTGTTTTTTAGGATTGGGACTGCCTTTTACCCATCCCTTACTCCATTCTTCAGCTCTTGTTACCGAACCAAACTTGAATCTACTCAGGGGACTCAGAGCAAAGTCAAGCTACTGATACTGGGTCGTGATGAAGGAAAGTACAGCATTTTTCACAAAGTGCCCAACAAGAGGCCAAGTAAAGAGAACAATAGCTTATGCTTAAAAAGACCTGAATTCCCTGATGGCTTCCAGGGAAGGATATTTAAAGACAAGGCACCTGATCAGCTCATAGATGTTCTTCTGATTGGTTGGTGGGAGGTAACAGAGTGATACATCCTCATCTATTTTCTAATTCCAGCTAGTCTGGGGTTTAGTGCTGTGCTTGTGATTAGCATGTAGTTATTTTCTTCCATCTGGTAAGGTTCTAGTATCTGTAAAACAATTCAAAGATAAGGCTCAGAATGTTATCTATAGCCCTTGAGGAGGAACAAAAGGCTCTTTGGGATTATGACTAAACAACTACTATTATATGCTGCTGGGCTGTTTTTGTTTCTTCATTTTCCTTACTTTTCTGATTAAATTTGCTCTTTGGAACTCAGGGAAGGCCTAGGAGGCCAAAGTTTTTGTTTTTTGTTTTTATTTTTAAACAAACAAGATATGGGGGACACTGGGTTTCTGCCCTCAGGAAGGTCCCACAGGGTCCTACTCAGTTTCACTCTCTGTTGCATATAACCTGCCCACAGAGTCATCTTCCTAAACCCCAGTTCACCCTCCATTTCAATGTGTTTCAAAGCTCCCTCCAAGTTTCTATCTAAATCATAAGTAAAGGCCTGCATATCTCTCTAGAGCTTTGAAAGTCTCAGGTATCACACAGATTTTGCGCTCCAGCTTTATCTTCTGCAGCTCCTCAAAAACCTATGTCAGGTGCATTCTCACATCAGTGGACAAATAACAATATAAAACAACTGTGAAAGCATCACTCTCAGTTCCTCTTAAAATAATTTTAAAATCTGCTTTGCATCTGCACTCCAACTGTCAGGCTTTTTTTTATTGAATTCTTGCAATAACTGCCAAATTGCTCTTTCTGAGTCAAGTTCATCAGTTGTCCGTTTTATATCATTTCCAGATTCAGCTTGGTAAACTACAAATTGTAACATATCCCTTTCTGTTCCATCCACATGATGGCTCCTTCATATACTACAGTCTTCCATAATTTGGCACCTACCACCATGCTGTTGCTTAGTCTTTTTTCCTTGGCTTACAATATTTTCCCCAATTTCAATGTCTGGTGTACTCTTGAAAGTCCATACCAAAAGTTGCATTTAAAGTCTGCTAAAATATAATCTATACTTATACATTCATTGTGTTTACAGAAAGCATTTTGAAACATCCACTTTTGGAGCAATGATCTTCTGGGACTTAGGATAATATAGAATACTAAGTCAGAGGGAGTCCCTTCTTTGAAAGCATTTTACATCCATGACTCATTGTAGGACCTAAAGGAATGAATGCTTTCTGCCCAGATTTTAAAACAAGATTTAAAGAAAAAAACAATTATAGAATATTGTGAGGCAAACAGTCAGCAAAGATTCTGAGATAAATGAATTTTTGATAACAGTGATACCGTTCTTAAGCACTAAAAGATCTGGTCTACATTGTACATCTTGGACAGGCATATGATATGGAACCTCTCCATTCTGTCTAGCATCAAGAATCAGAGGGAAAATAAAAGCAGAAATATTTTAAGACAAAGAAAATGAAAAAAGTATGGACTAACCTTTTGCTAATCAACAGTAGTCTGTCACATGCTTAGCTGTAGAGGAAATCCAGATGAAAAAGTTGAGTAGAGGAAACATTGTTTCTGACCATCACTGCTTACATGCAAAGAATAATTCCTTCAATGCCTATTGAAGGCAATCTCAATAATCTGCCCCTCCCTTTTCATAGGCAGATCTGATACCTTATTATGCTTTATAACTCCACACTTGATACATTTCTATGTTCATTTCTTGATGGTCAAATATTAGTCTCATGAAGGAATCAATACTCAGCATATAGAATACATCTAAACTATATTGATGTTTTAAAGTTACCATGTAAAAAAGAATGCTTTCATTACCTAAAAATCCATTCCCATATATAACCACCACATATTAAATATGACTTTTAATGAGCCAAGTTAATATTTCCATGGATGTCATATTATATATACATACATAAACAGAGATAAAGCTAATTACTACGTAACCAAACACAATTGTTTAACCCATGTTAATTCCAACTAGCTGATTCTGCACTTATGAGTTTATAAAACAATACATAATCATAAACACAAATTTCACCAGAGTTATTTGACTGAATCGATTTACTAGGTTGAATATAAGTAACTGACCCAGACACTATCTTATTGGATTCTAACCCATTGGTCAAATCACATCATTTCTCTCAAAGTTAAGTATATTATCTATTTTGCATTTAACACAGTTTGGCTGCATTTATTTGGGTGATTTAAGTACTGATAAGGACCAAGCCTTAGAATTGTATAACATGGATGTTATTATACATTTTCAAATGCCAATAATATTTTTGGCACTATCTTAAAAAACAATTTTAAGACCTGATACATATTTGCTTGCAAACCTCCCATTTTACCTTTTAGTGCTTTACTGAGGCACTCCTGTGAAAACTTAGCAAGATCTCTAACACAAAGTTTAAATTCTTACTGGCCAATGGAATTCTGCAATTCCATTAACACATGAGTCTGACATAGCTGAGATTTATATTGCCAGAAACTCTCATTTGATTTATAATCTGGTAATCCTTTTATCCTCCATTTATATGCAGTATAACTTGACATAAGTGCAAGAATGCCTTCACTAATAGAATTCACGAATATTGGACCAAGACATTTTTTAGATCATAAAGACTCTCTGAAAAGGGAAAGAAAGGGAAAGACTGGAGCTGGCTGAGATGGGATCTGGCTTTAAATCAGTCTAATAAAATGAAACTCAGGTTAAAATTACTGATTTTAGAACATTAGCTTGGCATACAGTTCTCTTTCAATGGGTCTGCTCCCTCAACTCAGTCCACGTTACTGTTTTACCAGCCCTCAGGCTACAAAGGAGTCAGATATCTGTAGCTTTTGTTACAGTTCATATTAAAAAGTTATGTGGACTTATGAAGTATATGTAGATGGGGAGAAGCAAAGAAGGTGGAATATGGGAGGGGAGAAAGTTTTAAACATCATACTGAGCCTGGGAAAATTGTAGGATATAATGAAAGTGAAGAACAACAAAGAACATTTGGCACATCTGCTTCATTACAAAATGATATCTTTATATCAAACACCACCACTACCTCCACCACCACCAACAAAACAGTAAACTAACAATCCAAGGTTTGTATCTGTTACCATCAACATTATGCCCTATTTGTTGACTATACATACTTTAAACTTGGTTTGAGTATTAATGTTTTCCATTTAACAATAAAACACCACTTCTGCTTCTTCCCATTCATTCAAATGCTGATATTGAACAATATTATTTTCATGGTTTTTATCTATGCATGGCAGAATTCTAGTTTAAAAAAAAAAAACTCTTAGATATGTAAGAAATAGATGCATAAGCCCATCTCCACACGTGACATTTGCATAGAAAACTCAATTAGAGGACTATATTATTACATTTGGGAGATTAGTAGGGTATCAAATGACTTGGAGATACTTCTGTATGTTTCCAAATTTTCTTCTTGACTGTATCATTTTGGAGATTCCTAAAATTCAAAAATTATTCTTGGGAAAAAATAAACTTTGAAGGCACGTGCATTAATAGAAAACTAGATGGGGAAATAGTGGAAACAGTGTCAGACTTTATTTTTCGGGCTCCAGAATCACTGCTGATGGTGATTGCAGCCATGAAATTAAAAGACGCTTACTCCTTGGAAGGAAGGTTATGGCCAACCTAGATAGCATATTTAAAAGCAGAGACATTACTTTGCCAACAAAAGTCCATCTAGTCAAGGCTATGGTTTTTCCAGTGGTCATGTATGGATGTGAGAGTTGGATGGTGAAGAAAGCTGAGCGCCAAAGAATTGATGCTTTTGAACTGTGGTGTTGGAGAAGACTCTTGAGAGTCCCTTGGACTGCAAGGAGATCCAACCAGTCCATCCTAAAGATCAATCCTGAGTGTTCATTGGAAGGTCTGATGTTGAAGCTGAAACTCCAATACTTTGGCCACCTCATGTGAAGAGTTGACTCATTGGAAAAGAGCCTAATGCTGGGTAGGATTGGGGGTGGGAGGAGAAGGGGACGACAGAGGATGAGATGGTTGGATGGCATCACCAACCCGATGGACATGGGTTTGGGTAGACTCCGGGAGTTGGTGATGGACAGAGAGGCCTGGCGTGCTGCAATTCATGGAGTCGCAAAGAGTCGGATACGACTGAGCAACTGAACTGAACTGATATCAGAGCACAACGATAAGGTCATAGGAGGGCAATGCTTTATGATAATTAACAGGTAGGTCATCCAAAACAAGGTACTAGTCAGCTAGTTTTAAACATTTTTGAGTTTTCTGTGATTAAATATTACTTTCTCATCAATAATATGTCTATTATTTTTATCATCTGGCATTTTAATTCCTACAATATATAGCATCCACAATACTAAATAACGGTGGCAAAACACATTTAAGGTTAATTTAGCTACCTAGTTACAGCATTAAAACAAATTTCATAAGTGAAGCAGGATAAAAAATTATCTATGGCTACACTTAATAGTTTCAGACACAGGATAGTAAATGTAAATACTTAATTTGATTGAATTTAAGTTAGATTTTATTTTAGTAATTTTAAAGTCTGAAAGAACGGGAGAGACAGATCCAAAGTGGCAGAGACAGAAAGGCCGAGTTAGAGTTGGAGAAAGGAGGAGAAAGAGAGAAATCACATTATCAACATGATGCTGAATCTTATGCCTGGACCAAAAGCTCTGTCCCTGTAGGTAATGTGACTATGAGTTAACTTCAAAATGTCTCTCCATCCTCTAAAGGAGAAATACTATTACCAAGATCTCATACCACAAACATGCTGCCTCACAGTTTAAGCTGGCATCATAAAAGTTGTACAACTAATTATTTCTCCATTAAAATGCATATATTTATTATTAATTATTATTAAATTTCTTAATTTTAGAGTATTAGAGGGCAATGGAGAAATTTTGTTGACTCATTAGAAAGACCTAATGTGATAATCTGCACAATGTAACACTGTATTAAAAGGCTGTATTTATAGCATTAATTTTAAGTCCTCATTTGAACTGTTATATTAGAGAAGAAAACAAAAAAGGTAAATCTAAAGATTAAATTAAGAGCTTTGCCTATTTAGTTTTCCAATTTGCTGAACACATACATATTCTCTCCTTTTCTCGCCTCATATGTACCCCTCTCTAAATTCCTTTAACTTTTTCCTTTGTTTTTATCTATTTCCCTTTCTGTTACCCTATCTCCATTTTCTTCTTTTTCACTCCTCTCTTTCTCCCTATTCTTTTTAAATTATTTTCACCCCACTGTTATATAAGTAGAACTTTGAATATTACTATGTCAGTTCTGAATTGCATTGATTTATTCACAATGATCAAAAACAAATTATTAAATTTCCTTTTAAAGCAATTGAGACTGTCAGAAATTTCATGCATTATAGCAGTTCATGATTCAGTCAAAATGAATCAAATAAAATCTTGGTTAAGTTTTATTTTCTACTTCTCTATGACTTGTGATCTGATTGAACTAAAATAAAATTAGGAATTTGCTCAGAATTAATTTAAGCACTGTACTAGAAGCAATCATATGTGTAGCACATTACTGAGATTCATTTTTTCTAATTTTCTAGATAATGACTGCCTCTGTGTTACAATAATATAATAGTTACCATGTTCAATTTTTCATCAAAATACATTTAATTCTGGTAATGATAGGAAACCAATGCATTACAATATCTATAAAACTGTATCATACTGGAAAAGAAGAATGCACTATTTATGCCTCTTTCTATATCTTAATATGGAAAAATTTGTTACTAATTGCAAGTATATATTATCTTGACTTACAAGACACAAAGTAGAGGATGGGGGGCAAAGACTGGCATTGCAAAATTAACTTAAGTCCTTGATGATACATTTTTCAAGGGGTGTGTTTGTGTAAGCAAAAATTCAACAAAAAATAGAAAAGGACGTGTTCCAGATGTGACCAAAAATAATATTGAAATAGTTTACCAAGTGTTCTGGAGCACTCATTTTCCTTAGGAATGATCGATTCTCTCTAGAGGCAGGGAAATGAATTAATATAGCTTTAAATATCATTTCACTTTTCTTTATCTGTGAAAACTTTCTAAAAATAATTTGATAGAAGTTGGAAAGTTAGAAATACCTGATGCAATTATCTCTTATTACAAACTTTTGAGAATGTTGCTTAACCCTATGCTTCTCAGTTTTTAACTAAAAACATGGAGATTACAATCCTCAACGATATGTGTGGTTTAAAGGAAATAATAAAAGTTAAAGCAACTAGTATGATTATACAATACATATTTCTCATTCTTTCTTGTCCCCCACTTCTTTCAGAAGATCATTTTGCCCTTACTTTCAAGGATTTTGTGTGTTAGGGTAACTATTTTGTTAAAACTCTTAAAATAAGAACATTAATAAGACTCTTTTGTTCCACTGAATTATGCCTTCATTTCTGAAAGTAGAAAAGCTTTATGCTAAAATAATGTAAGCTAAATATATTAAATATATCAATTATCTCTGACTTGTGTTTAGAAAAGCTAACTGGATTTTCTCTTTTTCTTTTAAATGAGTAATGTAAACCATATGATAAAAAAAAATTTCTTTCTAGTTTTTACTGTTAGATCTGCAGTGGCTAGAAGAACAGCTCAGACATATTATGCACGCAAGTAATAATTGTGGAATTAAAAATACAATCAAGTTGGAGTTGTTATCCATTTTCCTCAATCCATTTTAATAAGAAATAACTGCCTTTGACTTGGTTTTATTACAAATGGACAATTTAAATATATGGTTACCAGGGGAAAGAGGGAGAGGGATAAATTTGGAGATTGGGATTGACATATACACACTACTAGGTATAAAATAGAGAAGGAATAAAGACCTACTGTATAGCACGGGGAAATCTACTCAATACTCTGTAATGGCCTATAAGCGAAGAGAATCCAAAAAAGAGTGAATATATGTATGTGTAGAAGTGATTCACTTTACTGTACACTCGAAACATTGTAAACTGTAAATCAACTATGTGTGCTTAGTTGCTCAGTCGTGTCCGACTCTGTGACCCCATGGATTGTATCCCACCAGGCTCCTCTGTCCATGGGGATTCTCCAGGCAAGAATACTAGAGTGGGTTGCCATGCCCTTCTCCAGGGGATCTTCTCAACCCAGGGATTGAATCCAGGTCTCCTGCATTGCAGGTGGATTCTTTATCATCTGAGGCATCAGGGAAGCCCATGGACTTTACTCCAGTATTTTTCTTTTTAATAGACAATTTAACATTTTCAATGATAATGTACAATTTTCTTCATTTTAAAGTATAAAATGGAAAAGGTGATGCATACAGTAGAAAATTAGTTTATCAGTCTACTCATTTTTGGAAATGAATCAAGCAAAGTTTATTAAAACTATATATTTGGAAAATATATTTACCATCATGCCAATATGAGAAGAATGATTGTACTTGCTTCAGCAGCATACATATCAATATGAGAAGAATGATAACAAAAATTTAATATACTCATTGTCCTAGAGAACAGTTTGTATTGGCAATTTGCAAAATTGAATGCGCAGTATAACTCTGGCTCAAAATAATAGAATACAATTGTGAATTCTGAGTTTATGTGAATATTTCATTTCTTGGAATTGACAGACTTGTAGTTTGATTATGTATGTTAATCTGTAGCTTATTTTCTAAATATATATACATATAATTTAAATATATATATATTATATGTAGAAGATGGAGGGTAGAAGGAGAAGAGGGTGTCAGAGAATGAGATGGCTGGATGGTAATGGACATGAACTTGGGAAAACTCCAGGCGATTGTGAGGGACAGGGAGGCCTGGCATGCTGCAGTCCATGAGGTCTCAACGAGTTAGACACAACTGGATGACTGAACAACAACAGTTGTTGTTCAGTCCTATATATATATATATAGGACTGGGATATATATATAGCCACCTGGGATGCCATATATATGGCATCCCAGGTGGCTCATTGGTAAAGAATCTGCCTGCCAATGCAGGAGATGTGGGTTTGATTCCTGGGCTGGGAAGATCCCCTGGAGAAATGGCAACCCACTCCAGTATTATTGCCTGGGAGATCCCATGTACAGAGGAGCCTGTCAGGCTACTGTCCATGGGGTCACTAAAAAGTTGGACATGACTTAGCAACTAAACAACAAAATACATATATATGCTTTCTTTTAATCTCCCACAATAATAAAAGTTTTTTTTATAACAAAATGAATTCAAGAGCTACCATCTGGAGAGAGAGAGAGTGCTAAGTACATCATCAAAGGCAATAAACCTAAGAGTCCAGGAAGATCTTGAACTATTACTCTTTCAATTTAATTTTTAACCATGAAAATACTTGTAGGAAAGAAAACTATCTAAATGGCAGCCATTTTTATATTCAGATATTTGCCATGTAAAATAATTGGATGTCAGATGAGGAACTGCCTGTCATATTTTGCTATTAAAATAATATATTTTTTGTGCATAACCAAACTTGCCTGAATGAGTTACTATAGCCTATGGTCTCCCTGAGATTTTCCAATGGGATTTTAATAATACTCTTATGTTTGCCATCTTAGCAGTACAGCCTGTTAAACTCAATTTGTAAGAAAAATATTCAGGTATAAAGCTAGATAATCTGTATCCCTTTGGAATCAAAAGTCACTTTGCCAAAATATTTTAACATGCAAAATTGCTTCTTGAGAGATGTTTGCCATGATAAAATGACAGAAAACTACATTTCCATTATAATTATAACTGACTTGTGGTGTTAAGTTTTTATAATTTAAAGGTATTCTCAACTCTGACAGCCCTTCCATGTTGAATTATGCATCTCAGGCTCTTAAATAGTTCTGCTGGCATGAGACAGCTGAGATGAAGTTGTCTTTCTAAAATAATTGCTCCATGGAGCATCCATTATACCTTCAGAAAAAATGTATTACTTGACTTCTACAAATTATAGACTAGCCTATAATGGGTATTTTTGACAGCTATTAGCTTAAAAAAATCTGAACAGTAAAATGAGTATTGATATCACAATGGTGTGCTGTGCATGTTAATACCAACCTTCTCTGTACTTCCCTTCTAAAGCATGATGTAATCATTAATTATAATAATATTGATGTAACTGAACTCATGTTAAAAATACAGTATTGGCAAAGTATGTCATTTTCTCACCTGTGAGATAAAAACCATTAACTCAGTATTTACAGTACATATTGAAGACATCATCCACGTTTAAAAGATAAAAAATGAATACACTTTTGGTAATGTTTTTCTGATTCATTAAGTTACTGGGTATATTTTAAAAATCACAAATGAGACAATAATCAGATAAAGAAAAAGATTATATCTTTTTACCTCCCAGATGCCTCTTCAAAATATTGAACATTGATGACAACCTGATTTACCAATACTTTGTTAAAATATATATTCTTATTTCTTATCAAGAATTTTATACTTTATATTTCTATGGCAGTTAAAATTTCCCCTAATAAAAACACTTGCAAATATCTTTGCAGGAATATTCTACCTCATGAAACTATAATGATTCCATTATTATTAAAGTCCAGAATGAAAACAATAGTGACAGTCTATCAGAATCTTTACAATTTCTGGGTGTATCAATTAAATGCAGTCACGTGAATGAAAATATTTGTTGTTAAGTTTAGGAGAATTCTATGCAAATATAGGCAAAGTTTTTATTAGCAGGTAAATATGTGGTAAATATTTTCCAATTATATTGAACTACTAGGTTTTGGGAGGTTGGTTTGTTTGTTAATATGATCACAGTAGGAAGAAATGGCTTAAGTTCCTATGTCTCTCCTCTGTATAAACAGATCACAGACCCAGACACATATACACATATATCTCTGATCTGAAGAATCAAAAAGCTAACATCTATAATAAAACTTAAGTTAATGAATATATTAATCTAAGGTGTATCAAGTGCCTACTGTCTCATTTGGCCAAGAACTGATCACATAGTTATTATTTATACCTATTCCTTATTAACCAAATCCTGGAGGGTTCATACCTCTACACATGGCCAGAAGAAAAATTGCACACATTATGTGGTCTCTTCAAATTCTCTTGGCTTTAAGCTCACCCTCATCTCTTAGGTTAATAGTAGAAAGACAAATCTTGTGCTGAGTTCTAATACTCCATTTGTTACTTACTGAGGCTTAGGTGGGGTGGACTAGGTAGAATGATAGATGGAAATTTGATAGTTTTAGTACATCTTTCCAGTTCTACTATCACATCTCTTATTTAAATGAAGTATTTAAAAGTCTAAATTACTGGCTAGCTTAAGAGAAAAAGAAACATTTAGAAATTGTCAACTACAAATTGGTACTTGCCATCTACCTCTAAAAGGATTAAATCATGTGCTGCTAAGCTGCTAATTTTCAACACCCCCTGAAAGCAGTTCTGGATGGAGAGCAGAAGTGAGGCACTCTGTGCTTGGGGTAGGAGAACTGGCAAAACAGGTCTCAGATAGTTATTTTAAGGAGCCAATTTTATAAGACTAATTCTTGTATCTCCTCATATTTAGAAAAGCACTAAAATCCTTCATGGTGACCACTGCTCCTCATGACTAGCAGAAACCTTCAAGACACTAACAGAAACCTTCTGCAAATTGCATGTACTTAATTGCATGTACTCTCCCTTCACCAAAATCACACATACACTGACATTGTCCCCTACCTCTCTGGAGTGGTTTCTCAGAGATATCTGAATAGTTTCTCAGAGTTATCTGCAGAGCTATCTGCAGTCACCCAGGCTTCAGTTCTCATTTTGCCCCAAATAAAACTTAACTGGCAACTCTCATATCGTGCATATTTTAAGTCAACAAAATAAATTTTAGTAGATAGTTTTGAGAGAACAAAGATAGGAGAGAATAAAGAAAATGGTCTACACTGACTTTGTAATACCTTGCTATACTTTAACCATCACACCTTCAGTCCTATATACTGGCCCCAATGAGTAGAGACCAAGGTGGAGAAAAATATCCCAATGACGGTTTTAACAAATTACACTAAAGGGATTACAACTGTCCATGACAACATAAATTAAAATTTCTTCCATTTATTCCTTGAAGCTGATATAAAATGAAACTTTAAAACACTTTTTAAATAATGAGTGTCTTGCCTTCTAATAGGATGATATTTAGCTTTTAAAATATTTATTGTAGTCTCAAGTTATTAAACTATTAACTATAAATTACCTGTTTACATAGTTGAGGCATTATATATGGAATTACCAAACAGATGAGTATCATCTATCCCTCCCACCAAAGCAAATTGCTTAGAGTAACATAATGACTTATTTCAGGGAAGTTGAAAAATCTTTAAAAATCATTGAATATAGAGGCTTTTTTTTTAATTGGGAAAGATTACCTGGTATCAAGATTACTTGCCTTGATATATGAAAAATGGAATATTTCCTGCCACATCAGTAAACAAAGATGTCAGAGTCATCAGGGGTTGCAGCCAGTGAGTCCTGAGGAAACTCAGGAAAGAAAAAACTACCTGCCATCTAGCAGCCATCAGAATGCAGCCATGCCCTATGTAGAGGCCTGAGGAAATGTAGGATGTGAAAACACAGAATATTGGCCCCACATACCTGAGATGCATATCAAAGGAATAATTTCATGAGTCCAGACTGTTGCATCTTCCCATACATAGAAAAGCATTAAATTCCTGGAGATAACTGGCTTTCCTTTAATTAACAATCATCTTTTGACATTGAGACTACCTTCCCTTTGTTGGAAAACGTTCTACATAATCTGCCTCACCTACTCTTCTCCTCAGAGTAGCTGTCTCAGGGTTACTTCAGATGCTTCCTCCCCAACTCAAAGTCCTAAAAATTCTAGCCAAATAATACATAACCCTCAATTTTTAGGTTGTGAATATTTTTAAGTCCAAATATATTATGTTCTTTGAAAAGGCTATGCAGTGGTTATGAATGAAATCTAATATGCACATTACAAGTATATACACACACCTATGATAAATGTTAAAATCATACATAAAACAGTTTGTAGAGTTGCAGTGGATTTTGTGGGATTTTAATTGCCTCTAGATTTTTCTATAGCCTTCAAATTTTCTACAATATGAATAACAATTTTTATTTTATGTAAGCAAAACAAAAATGTTTCAAAATTTTTCAAAGATATAGAGTAAAAAGTTAAAGTACTTCTTCTTGATGTCTTGACATTTCCCATTCTCTTTCTGACCCCTAACTCCAACAACTCAATGTTTTTGAAGAAGCAACTGATGTTGTTCGTTAGCACCACCCAGACCTTTATTTTCTACTTTTTTTTTTCATATATGTTGGATTGGCCAAGAGGCTTGTTGGACTTTTCTGATAAGATGGCTCTAATAGTGCTTAGCTCTCTTTAACTTCATTTGAAACAACTTTTAGATTGTATTGTGACAGCTGTCATATCAGAGTGCATTTTAAAAAACAGCAAAATTGTTGAATTTTTATATAGCCATTTTAATACTGAAGATGAGAAAAAAAAAAATTTTTAGCATATTATTCTTTATTATTTTAAGAAAAGTAAAAATGCAGCTAAAATGTGAAGAAAGATTAGTGCGGGGTATGGATAAGCTACTGTCACTGATCAAATGCATCAAAAGTGCTTTGTGCAGTTTTGTCCTGGAGATTTTCTCACTGGATTATTCTCCATGGTCAGGGATACCAATTGTGGTTGGGAGCAATCAAATTGAGATACTGAGAACAATTAACATCATACCACAGAGGAGATAGCCAACATACCCAAAATATCTAAATCGAGTATTGAAAATCATTTGCACCAGCTTGGTTATGTTAATCACTGTAATATTTGGCTTCCACATAAGTTAAGTGAAAGAAATCTTCTTGACTGTTTTTCTGTGTGCAATTCTCTACTGAAACGTAATGAAAGCATCCTGTTTCTAAAACAAATTGTGATGGACAATGAAAAGTGGATATTGTACAATAATGTGGAATGGATAAAACTGTGAAGCAAGTGAAATGAACCACCACCAACTACACCAAAGTCTGGTCTTCATCCAAAGAAGGTGGGGGTGTATATATGGTGGGATTGAAAGAAAGTTCTCTATTATGATCTCCTTCTGGAAATCCAAAAGATTAATTCCAACAAGCACTGCACCCAGTTAGACCAACTGAAAGTAGCACTCGAAAAGCATCAGGAATTAGTCAACAGAAAATGCATAATCTTCCAGCAAGATACTATAAGACCGTGTGTTTGATGGCCAGGCAAAAATTGTTAACAGCTTGCCTGGGAAGTTCTGATTCATCTGCCATATTCACTAGATATTGTACCTTTAGAATTCCATTTATTTTGGCCTTTACAAAATTCTCTTAATGGAAAAAAAAATCAATTCCCTGGAGTACTGTAAAAGGCACCTGGAACAGTTCTTTGCTCAAAAAGTTAAGTTTTGGGAAGATGAAATTATGAAACTGCCTGAAAGAAGCCAGAAGGCAGTGGAACAAAATGGTGAATACATTGTTCAATAAAGTTCTTGGTGAAAATGAAAAAAAAAAAAAGCATCTTATTTTTTACTTAAAAACTGAAGAAATTTTTCAGCCTACCCAATGCCATATGTGGAGAAACTACAGGTTAGCTATCCCTATTCAATCTCTCAAGACAGAGGGAAAAAAATGTCTTTCCTACAGCTTCCTTGCCAACAGCAGTGTGACATCCTCTGGTCTATGAAATAGAAGTCCTTCTGTTGGGCTTTGGGAAACTTCTTAAAGTTGGACACACCCAGGGAAGCATGCTCTACTGTACTCTACCTCTCCTCTTGCCCTTTTTCCTGTCTAGAGTTGTCAAGGTGCTAAGAAGAGGGGTTCTGGTAGCACCCAGTTTTGGAAACACAACAAGAGCCATCCCTTGGAAAACAGGCACTATGGAGAACAGTGTGGAGATTCCTTAAAAAACTGGAAATAGAACTACGATGTGACCCAGAAATCCCACTGCTGGGCATACAGACCAAGGAAACCAGAATTGAAAGAGATATGTGCACCTCAATGTTCATCGCAGCACTGTTTACAGTAGCTAGGACATGGATGCAACCTAGATGTCCATTGGCAGATGAATGGATAAGAAAGCTGTGGTACATATACACAACGGAATATTACTCAGCTATTAAAAGGAATGCATTTGAATCAGTTCTAATGAGGTGGATGAAGCTGGAGCCTATTATACAGTGAAGTAAGTCAGAAAGAAAAACACCAATATGGTATACTAATGCATATATATTGAATTTAGAAAGATGGTAACAATGACCCTATATGCAAGACAGAAAAAAAAAACCAAAAACACAGAGATAAAGAACAGACTGTTTGACTGTGGGAGAAGGCGAAGGCAGGATGATTTGAGAGAATAGCATTGAAACATGTATATTACCATATGTGAAATAGATTGCCAGTCCAGGTTCGATGCATGAGACAGGGCACTCAGGGCTGGTGCACTGGGATGACCCTGAGGTATGAGATGGGGAGGGAGGTGGGAAGGGGGTTCAGGATCTGGGACATGTGTACACCTGTGGCTGATGCTTGTTGATGTATGGTGAAAGCCACTACAATATTATAAAGTAATTAGCCTCCAATTAAAATAAATTAATTAAAAACTTAAGAGATTTCACTGCTGTCATAGTACTGTGATCCCAAAGCAGAACAATTTTATTAAAAACAAAAGGGAAAACAAAACAAAAAGCTAACTAAAAAAGCTGGACTCTTGATGTTATTGTTGTAACACTGAATGATTATTTCTGCGTTTCATTCTATGCGACAAAATAATGAATAATAATTCCCTCTCTTGCTTAAGCAAATGTTATTTATGTTTTCTGTTGCAAGATGATTTGAATTCCTAGTTGAAGGTGTCTAGACATATTTAAAACAATAGCTCTGTTTCTCATTTTACATGACATCATAGAATAATCAATTTCAAATTGTTTTTATTTATTCAATGACATTTTCAGGTTATTTTCACTTCAGCATATGAAGATCTATCTTTAGCTTAAGTTTATTATTCAGTTCTATTAATGAAACCGTTAATTTAACTTGGTAAATGCTTAAATTCAACTTGTTAGATGCTTAGGTGGCATATAATGATTGGTTATTGAAATCAATGTAGAAATTAATATCCTGGTGCATACATGTATACTTCTTGAGGTAGATACATAGAAGTGTAGTTCCTGGGTTCAAGGATATGTGTTTTTTGAATACTAATGGATATTTTGAAAATCTTAATATTTTTTTCCCATCACATTGCCTTTTTTTCTACCTTGGATACTGTCACACATATGAATTTTTTGTCAGTTTTAATGGAATAATATGAAATTACTTTATGTTTGCATAAAAGTTACTATTGAATTTTAATATATATTTATATATTGCCATTTTTATTTTTTATCAAGTAAATTGCTACATTAACCATTTAAAAACACATATATTGGATTATCTTTTGTTGCTTTTAGGAAACTCTTTAAATATTAAAAGTAAGCTTTATTTGTGGCACATATATTTGCCTCATCTGTAGCAGAAATAATCATTTATTTGTAAATGTGAAATCATTTTGTTGTAAATGCAAAAATCATTTAATACTTTACCTGTACATCCATGTTTTGAATTTCATGCATTCTTTCTTTGTATGGAATTTTAACATTGCTTCACTGCATCCTAAATAGTTATTTCAGATATATTTGGAAGAAAATGCTTTTATTACTATCTTGATACAAATTTTTTTTTATTTTTTCCTTTTCTTTTGATTAAACTTGAATCAAGCCTGTGGCTTTTGCCATAGGATCTTATCTTATTTTGAGATACTGTTGTCCCTCATCTACTTCATAAGAGGTCTAACCTTTATTTCTCTTTTCTCTTTATTTGAAAGCTTTTAGTAATTTTAGAAATTTCAGATATCTGAGTACCTACTTAAATTCAGCTTTACAGCACTTAAGAAACCTTTTCAATACAATGATTTCTGTTGTCAAGTAGGTTCATTGTATTATTTAGATTTTGTTTTAATTTTTATTTTCTAGTAACTTCCTTGCTTTCTAAACATTTCATTTTCATAGCACCCTTCTCCCATTTTAATTATTGCATATTTCCTGATGCACATATTTGCTATTATATATCCTCATTTCATATTTGCTATTATATATCCTCATTTTGGTCCTTCTCTAAGAGATTTGTTTCTATCAAATTGTCAGCTACAAATTGGCACCTGCCATTTACATTCACAAGGGTTAAATCATGTACTGCTATAACTGCTGATTTTCAATACCCCCTGAAAAGAGTTCAGGGTGGAGAGCAGAAATGAGGCACGCTTTGCTTGGGGAAAAACTGGCAGAACAAGTCTTCAGATATTTTCAAGAGTCTAATTTATGAACCCAATTCTTCTATCTCCTCATATCTAGAAAATCCTTCATGGTGAGAACTGCTCCTCATGACTAGCAGAAACATTCTGCAAAAAATACTCCCGTTTCGCCAAAATCACATTTGCTGACCTTGCCCCCTGCCCTTCGGAGCAGATTCTAAGAGGTATCTGAGGTGCTGTCTCCAGGGCTGAAGTGCTCTTTTTGCCCCAATAAAACAACTTTCAACTCTCATATTGAACATTTTTTTTTAAGATGACAGTTTTATGAGGACCATGAAGAAGGGACCCAGAATGGACTTCTCTCCTTCACCCAAACTCTAAGTGGAACCAGAGTGTTGGTACAAGAAGCCCCTTTCACCCATCCTCCTCCTTGAAGAATCCAGATGAACTGGATAAGTTGGACGGTGAAGAAAGCTGAGCGTGGAAAAATTGATGCTTTTGAACTGTGGTGTTGGAGAAGACTCTTGAGAGTCCCTTGGACTGCAAGGGGATCCAACCAGTCCATCCTAAAGGAGATCAGTCCTTGGTGTTCATTGGAACGACTGATGCTGAAGCTGAAACTCCAATACTTTGGCCACCTCATGCAAAGGGTTGACTCATTGGAAAAGACCCTGATGCTGGGAATGATTGGGGACAGGAGGAGAGGGGGACGACAGAGGATGAGATGGTTGGATGGCATCACCAACTCGATGGACATGGGTTTGGGTAAACTCCGAGAGTTGGTGATGGACAGGGAGGCCTGGCGTGCTGCGATTCATGGGGTCACAAAGAGTCGGACATGACTGAGTGACTGAACTGAAAGGCTTGTCATTATAGACAGTTATGGTTTTATTTTAATGCCTTTCCAAAAATGCTTCCTCTTCAAGAAAATTAACAAGAAGAACTTTTGAATAAATATAAGTTTCTGACTTTCAGAACATAATGTTGAACTGGGTAAGAAATTAAAGAATCCTAGTGAGAAACCTAATGGCTTCATACACTGTTACAAAAACGTTACATAAAACTGAGTGAAATGATGATATGGTTATAATTCTTTATGAATTTGAAAAATTATTGGTTTATATCTGTGTTTTCCAGATATAAGGAAAACTTTTCCCTCAAACTAATTATGATGTACAATAATTTGGTAAATTATATTTTTGGAAGCAGAACTGAGAGTCCCTTGGACTGAAGAGATCCAACCAGTCCATCCTAAAGGAAATCAGTCCTGAATATTCATTGGAAGGACTGATGTTGAAGCTGAAACTCCAATACTTTGGCCACCTGAGGCAAAGAACTGACTCATTGGAAAAGACCCTGATGCTGGGGAAGATTGAAGGCGGAAGAAGAAGGGGATGACAGAGGATGAGATGGTTGGATGGCATCACCGACTCAATGGACATGAGTTTGAGTAAACTCCAGGAGTTGGTGATGGACAAGGAGGCCTGGCGTGCTTTAGTCCATGTGGTCACAGAGGTTCAGACACGACTGAACGACTGAACTGAACTGAAGCAGAACTGAAACATTTACCTTTTCTTTCTATCTGATCCCTCCAGAGATTGCAAACTCAAGTTCTCAGCAGCTTTACCAGATAAATCAGAGAGGCAACTCACTAACAGGTACAGAAAGCTCAAGGTATTTGGGGGATTTTAAGAGGGAGGAATTCACCTGTATCTGTAAGGTGAAATATGTAATAAGTCTTTAGCGTGACTTTCCTAGCCTTGAGAGGTCTTTTAAAAGTTTAGTCTGAGACTCCTTTTAAAAGTTTCAGCAAAGCAGAAAGCCTATATGATCAATTATATAAATTATTAGGCCAAATTTTTAAAGATTAGACATATTTTGCAAACAAATTAGTCTTAATTTGGATACATTTGGTAGAAATTAGGGTAATTTTAGAGAGAAAAGATGTTTCAATAAATGCTAAATCCAAGTTTTGTTAATGGAAATCTGTACTGACTCACTTCCCAAATAGTTAGTTCCTTGCTGTTATGTTAATGTAAAATTTAACTCAATTATTAAAGGACACTAAGTTTGTTTCTGAAGCTTATCTCAGCAATCTATCTTTGAGTAAAAATTAAATGCCCCATGATCTACAACCAGGAGGTCATTTATAGTAGAAAAGACATACTTTAAAGGATTATCTATCTCCAACCTGGATGGATGGACCTTTATCAGGTACTCACTCTTAACTATCTCAGACACAGTCAAACTGAAGGGAAACTGACTCTTGGATTAATTCCTACTTCCAAAGGTCCCTACACCATACTGGTCTTTGAGAGATGAGATTGCTGACCTAAAATCACCTTAAAACAATGCTCAAACAGAGGAGAAACTACACTCACACTAGGAGGAGAAGATGACAACCATTAGAAGTAGACAGGTAGCCCAAGATTCTGGACCTGACTCATATGATCATTTATAATGTTTTCTTGACTTTTTGGAGCTTTCTGTATAAATTAAATGTTTTTCTATTATGGGCATGTTCCTATGCTAGTTTAAAAATTAATCCAATTGTTGGATTTCTGGCCAATTACCTATGCCCAGTACTTCTAGATTACTTTGGTGGATTTCTCTACTCTAAGGCTACAATTGGATGTTCTTTAGGAAGTTTACTTTAGAAGAAAGAAAAATCAGTTCTCTACAGGATACTCTTGATGTTACTAGACAGGACCTTCTCATGTGGGCGATTAATAATACCTGCTCTAGCCCAGGCCATAAATGTGAATTTTCCCCTAAAGTACTCAGAGCAACAACAACAACAAAAATTCAGCAAATGAATAAAACCTCCCACAATTATGGGATGGATTTATGTGGTTAATACCAGTCTGTGATCATTTAAGCTTTAAAGCCCCCTTTATCTTGGGAACAATTAAATTATACTAAGGATAAACAGCCTAGCAACACTAGGAAATTGGGCTCAGAGCCTTATGAACAGTGCTAATACATTAATATGATTTCCCTGAAAAATAAAGATTGGTACATAAGAGACTAAAATAGACAACCTGTGGATATACTGGGCTGCATATAATGGAAGTTCTTAGCTTAATTCTTACTTATGATTTTTTTTAATACATTTATTTATTTTAGTTGGGGGCTAATTACTTTACAATACTGTAGTGGTTTTTGCCATACATTGACATGAATCAGCCATGGGTTTACATGTATACTTATGATTTTAATAATACTGCCAGCAATTCTATTTATACTTTGTCTGTTTTATAAGATTGTTGTTTCTTGCATTACCAAATGTGTGACTGAACCTCTTACAAAATATACAGTTTTATATGAGATCAATGGTTGTAATAGTGTAACTCTAGATATGGAAAGATACAAAAAGAGGAAACTTATTCTGGAACATACAGATTAATAAGACAGGTGGTCCAGAGCCCTTTGGTTGCTGTTGATAAAACCTGGTCTAGTAATAGCACATTGAGTGGCCTATCATCAAAATCTTTGCCAGACTTATGAATAAGCCTTCTTAGCACAATGGGACAAAATGATCATAAAATGCCTCCCAAAACATGGTCTAATTTATAATCATGAGGGAGCCATGTCAACCACAAATTGGCACTTGCCATCTAGAAGCATTAAATCATGTGCTGCTAGAGTTGTTGCTGATTTTAAATACCTCCTGAAAGGAGCACAGGGTGGAGAGCAGAAATAAGGTACTCTGTGGTTGGGGTGGGAGAACTGGCACAACAGGTCTTCAGGTAGATATTTTCAGGAGCCAATTTTATGAGCCCAATTCTTGTATCTCCTCATATCTAGAAAAGCACGAAAATCCATTGTGGTGACTATTTCTCATGCCTAGCAGAAATCTTCAGGAGACGAGCAGAAACCGTCTGCAAAAGTAATGTTCCTAATTGCATGTATTTCCGCTTTACCAAAATCACATGTACACTGATCTTCCCCTTGCCTCTTTGGAGCAGTTTCTCAGAGCTATCTAAGGTGCTATCTCTCAGGCTGCACTCCTCACTTTTCCCCCAATAAAACTTAACTTGAATCACTCACATTGTGCAATTTTTTAAGTCAACAGTCAACAATACTCACAGTTATGAATGATGAACTCAACTGGTTATCATAGGTATTTCATGTTGATTTCCTTTAAAGTTTATTAAAGTGTTCCAAAATGGATTATCCCATTAATGAATCAGCTCCAGGGTGGCCAGCAGCAGCAGTGAGGCTGGAGGGGGCCTTCTACTCCTGGGCAGTGGATAGGCTCCAGGACCACCAGTGGTAGCAGAGAGACCAGGGTGCCCTGTGCTCCTGGGTGTCCACCAACATTGGTTTCAACCTCCCCTGTACCCTTTTCCCAGCCAGCAGGGAGGTTGCCTCCACCCCAAGCTGCACGTTGACCGACACCTGACAGCTAATGAAGGTTTACATGCTCAACAAGGACCAGCAGAGGGACAACCAGGACTCTGGGCATGTCATTCAGCTACATGGAGTGCTTAAAGGGCATGTCCCTGCTAGTTAGGGCCTGACAAAATGTGGTCCACTGGAGAAGGGAATGGCAAACCACTTCACTATTCTTGGCTTGATAACCCTGTGAACAGTATAAAAAGGCAAAAAAATATTATGCTGAAAGATGAGCACCCCAGGTTGGTAGCTGTCCAATATACTATTGGAGAAGAGTGAAGAAATAACTCTAGAAAGAATGAAGAGGCTGAGCCAAAGCAGAAACAATGCCTAGTTGTGGTTGTGTCTAATGGTGGAAGTAAAGTCTGATGCTGTAAAGAACCATATTGCATAGGAACCTGGAATGTTAGTTCCATGAATCAAGGTGAACTGGAAGTGGTCAAACAGGAGATGGCAAGAGTGAACATTGACATTTTAGGAATCAGTGAACCAAAATGAAAAGGAATGGAGGAATTTAATTCAAATGGCCATTATATCTACTACTGAGGGCAAGGATTCCTTAGAAGGAACATAGTCAACAAAAGAGTCTGAAATGCATTACTAGTTTGAGATCTCAAAAATGATAGATTGTTCTTGATTTGTTACCAAGGCAAACCATTCATCATCATGGTAATCAAAGTCTATGCCACAACTACTAACGCTGAAGAAGTTGAAGTTGAATGAGTTTATGAAGACATATGAGACGTCCTAGAAATAACACCAAAAAATATGTCCTTTTCACCATAGGGGACTGGAATGCAAAAGTAAAAGTAATAAGTCAAGAGATACCTGGAGAAACAGGCAAGTTTGGCCTTGAAGTACAAAATGAAGTAGGGCAAAGGCTGACACAGTTTTGCCAAGAGAACACAATTGGTCATAGCAAACATCCTCTTCCAACAACACAAGTGATGACTCTACACATAGATATCACCAGATGGTCAATACCAAAATCAGATCGATAATATTCTTTGTAGCTAAAGATGGATAAGCTCTATACAGTTACCAAAAACAAGAACAGCTGACTGTGGTGCAGATCATGGACTCCTTATTGCAAAATTCAGACTCAAAATTGAAGAAAGTAGTGAAAACCACTAGGCCGTTCAGATATGACCTAAACCAAATCCCTCACAATTATACATAGGAGGTGAAGAATAGATTCAAGGGATCAGATCTGATAGACAGAGTGCCTAAAGAAGTATGGATGGAGGTTTGTGACAATGTACAAGAGGCAGTGGTCAAGACCATTCCCAAAAGAAAGAAATGCGAATAGGCAATAAGTTGTCTGAGGAGGCCTTACAAATAGCTGAGAAAAGAAGGGAAGTGAAAAGCAAAGGAGAAAGGGAAAGATATATCCATCTGAATGCAGTGTTCCAAAGAATAGTAAGGAGAGATGAGAAAACCTTCCTAAGTGATCAGTGAAAAGAAACAGAGGAAAAGGACAGAATGGGAAAGACTGGAGATCACTTCAAGAATTCCAAGGGAATATTTCATGCAAAGATGGCTACAATAATGGAAAGAAATGGTATGGACCTAACAGAAGCAGAAGATATTAAGAAGAGGTGGCAAGAATACACAGAAGAACTATACAAAAAAGATGTTGGTGACTCAGATAACCATGATGATGTGATCACTCACCTAGAGCCAGACATCCTGGAGTCAAGTGGACATTAGGAAGTATCACGATGAACAAAGCTAGTGAAGGTGATGGAATTCCAGCTGAGCTATTTCAAATTCTAAAAGATGATGCCATGAAAGTGTTGCACTCAATACACCATCAAAATTGGAAAACTCAGCAGGGGTCACAGGACTGGAAAAGGTCAGTTTTCATTCCAATCCAAAAGAGGAACAATGCCCAAGAATGTTCAAACTACAGCACAACTGCATTCTTCTAACATGCTAGCAAAGTAATGGTCAAAATTCTCCAAGTTAGGCTTCAATAGTACGTAAACTGAGAACTTCCAGATTTTCAACCAGGATTCAAAAAAGGCAGAGGAACTAGAGATTAAATTTCTAACATCTGTTTGACAATAGAAAAAGCAAGAGAATTCCAGAAAAACATCTACTTCTGCTTCATGGACTATGCTAAAGGCTTTGACTGTGAGGGTCACAACAAACTGTGGAAAATTATTAAAGATTTGGTAATACAAGATCATGTACCCTGCCTCTGGAGAAATCTGTATGCAGGTAAAGAAGCAACAATTAGAACCAGACATGGAACAACGGACTGGTTCAAAACTGGGAAAGGAGTACGCCATGGATGTATATTGTCACCCTGCTTATTTAACTTATATGCACAGTACATTATAAGAAATGCCAGGCTGGATGAAGCACAAGTTGGAAACAAGATTGCTGGGAGAAATGTCAATAACCTCAGATATGAAGATGACACCACCCTTATGGAAGAAAGCAAAGAGAAACTATAGATCCTCTTGACGAAGGTGAAAGAGGAGAGTGAAAAAGCTGGCTTAAAACTCAACATTCAAAAAATGAAGATCATGGCATCAAGTCCCATCATTTTATGGCAAATAGATATGGAAACAATGGAAAGAGTGACAGACTTCATTTTTGGAGGCTCCAGAATCACTGCCCATGGTGACTGTAGTCATGAAATTAAAAGATGCTTGCTCCTTGGAAGAAAAGCTATGACCAACCTAGACAGCATATTGAAAAGCAGATACAGTATTTGCCAACAAGATCTGTATGGTCAAAGCTATGGTTTTTCCAATAGTCATGTATGGTTGTGAGAGTTGGACCATAAAAAGGCTGAGCACCCAAGAATTGGTGCTTTTGAACTGTGGTGTTGGAGAAGACTCTTGAGTCCCTTGGACTGAAAGGAGATCAAACCCATCAATCCTGAAGGAAATCAGTTCTGCATATTCACTGGGAGGACTGATGGTGAAGCTCCAATACTTTGGTCACCTAATGTGAAGAGCCAGCTCATTAGAAAAGACCCTGGTGCTGGGAAAGATTGAAGGCAGGAGAAGAAAGGAATGACAGCGGGCGAGATAGTTTGATGGCGTCACTGCCTCAATGGACATGAGTTTGAGCAAACTCAGGGAGATAGTGAAAGACAGGAAAGCCTGGTATGCTGCAGTTCATGGAGTCAGAACGAGTCAGACATGACTTCTTGACTGAACAACATTCCACATCATAAATGGGATGGATGCCTACAGACTCCTTGTAAGGATGGTGTTGGCATCGTGACCTACAGGCTTTGCTTTAGAGTACTTAGATGTGAACATAACTAGCACTTAAGATTCCCTCATATTCTAAAGTGACCATGTCTTGGCTTGATATTGCAAGAAGTCAAGTATTTCTCTCCTTTGTAGGGCTTTCTGTTCATGGACTATCTGTGACCAAAACTTCTCTCTCACCACCTGAGAAGTAATTCACTTTGTCCACACAGGTCTCAGAATCAAATGTCTCTGGGGCCTGCTGCTCCTTTGGTTAGTGATGGCATCAGGACTATAGAGGTATAGTCTGTATACAGAATTCAAAGCAATTCCTCTACTTCATGATCCATCTTTTTCTATATATTTGTTGATTTCTTACGTTTAATTTTTCTGCTTATAGTCCCTCATTCTCAGTAGGTTTTCTGTGTATACTGCATAGAGGGCTGTGCTTTTCTTCTATGTTTTCAACGCTTTTTATTTCTATTTATAATAACTCACTGTAATAGCTCTTGGCACATATTTCTCTAGACTACTCAATATAAATGGATTTTTTTCAATTATTTTGAGATATTTGGGGACAAAAAACCTAAGAGAAGGGGAAGACATGCCAATGCTCAGTTCATAACGTTGGACCAAGTCTCCTTAGAGCTGTATTTACTTAGAAAATATATATAGCAGTTACATGTTTGTACATGATACATGTCATATATGTATATAACTAGAGGGAATTTTATATTCCCTGTGCATTTTTATCTTTTCAATAATGAACATGTATTGATTTTATTATTAAATCTATCATCAAAAATAAGTGTTTTACGGGACAGCATTAAACTACAGCATGCCTGGTTTAATCTTTATAAAATGACAATGACTAAACACAATAGGTCTTTTACGTGAAAAGTACTCTAAGTATTTTATCTGTATTAAGTTATTCAATCTTCACAAGCATACTTTGTGAGGGTTATTATTATTATTCCTTTTTTATAGTTGGGAACGGAAGCACAAAGAAGTTAAAGAACTTGGCTAATACTACGTAGCTTGTATGAAAGGGAAGTAGGTTTCAAACAAAGTACTTTTTAGCCCATTCATAAAATATGAGTGTTTTGCAGAGATTAGGGATGAGAGAAGAGTTAGTAAATACAAGTGCAGGTGAGAAAGAATTAATCAGACATAGTCTAAATCTCATGACTTCATTTTAATATACCTGCATCTGACTAAATGTTAGTAATTTCCTCTGCATTGTAAGACTTTTTTTGGACATATATTCATGTTATAACTGCTAGGAATTAAAAATTAAGAAATGAGACTCCGTTGAGAATATAATCAAGATTTGCTTGCATGGCAGTTTTTATGGAGTGCCAGGAAAAGCATTTTATACTAAAACATCCCATGGTCATAGAAGTGTTATCATTAGAAAATCATTAATTTGAAGTTCTCTTTTCATCTTTGAATGTTCTACATATGATTTCAAAAATGCATGCATATGAGAAAAACACAGTTTATTAATGAATATTTTAAAGACTTATCCAATAAGCTGATCTCTAACTAAAAACGTGTGGCTGAGAAAATGTAGCACTAAATAAACACTGAAGAAAAGAAAGAAGTGCCAGACTTTAACAGAAGAAAAAAGAAACAAACAACAATTGAAAGGAGCTATATCAGATGGAATCTTTATCCCCTGAATGGGGCTGACTTGGATGCATACCATTAGACACAGTACTTAAAGTATTCACTCAACTTTATAATCCATATATTACAGAAACTTGAATTAAGTAAGGGAAGTTATATTAGGATTAGAGCTCAGGGTGGTAGGATCTTCAGAATTCTTATGTTAGAAAGCTTCTCATCTTACAGAGCAGCTTGTGTTATGGGACTTAAAAGGAGCTGGTGGATCACTTAAGCGACCCAAGTGAAGATTCGGTGAAGCATCATAGTCACATGAAGAAATCTGGGGTATCAAGTTTTACCAAAATCTTTGACTAAAACTTCTTTGTGTGAGTAGACATCCTGACCTTCAGAAATTAAATTCTCTGCCCAAGATTCCTCATCTATTAAAATAGGGATTCTTGAGAAGATCCCCTGGAGAAGGAAATGGCAACCCACTCCAGTATTCTTGCCTGGAGAATCCCATGGACAGAGAAGCCTGGTGGGCCACTGTCCATGGGGTCGCAAAGATTCGGACACGACTGAGTGACTTCATTTACTTACTTAATGATACCTTACTCCTAAGATTGTTATAAGAATGAAATAACTCAATGTTTATAATGTGCTTAGAACAATACTGATACACAGTTACTGCTATATGTGTGAATGATACAGGCATATATGTACATATTTGTTTTCTGAGATCATCTTTACTCACTTGCTTCACCATCTAATTCTAAGTTTGCTTTGTCACTCCTCCATTTCTCCATAAAAAATGAGAATAACTTCTTTGTAAAATCGCTGAGTAGACTTTTCAAGCTTATTGAACATACCAACAATCTAAATTTATGTGCATTAACTTTTATCTGATATTTAGACTGTGATTCATTTTATGTAAATTGTTTTCTGTACATTGTAAATAAAATAAGTATTTTATAAAATATATTTTTATATTGTGGCAAGGTCCTCAAATTTTCTCTAAAATTTCGGTGTGATTTACAATTAATTGAAATCAAAATCTTATCATAAAACAGTAATAGCTAAGACATTTTTAAGTTGATGTGCTATTATATCTTTTTCTGATTATAAAAGTAACACAGGTACATTGTAGAAACTTTTTTTTTAAATATAAAGAAGCATAAAATCACATATCCCCTTCAGGAATAAATATTGTTAAATTTTTATTATACTTTGTTAATCTTTTTTGTAAATAAGCCTATATTTAACAAAATTAGAAACACATTAAGCTTATTGTCTTGTAATCTGATTTTTCCACTTTACATGCATCTGTGACTTTACAAACAAAAAAGGGATAATCTATGACTTTTTGGTTTTTAAACTTTTCTGATCATAAGGGTAATACCATAAATTGAAAACAGCAAAATACAAAAATGTAAGAAATACAATTAAGCTTTTCCTCAAGAAACTTTTGTTTTCTGTTTTCTATATATGTCTATATAATATTTCCTTTACATATACAACCATAGAGATAGATTTTATCTATCTATCTATCTATCTATCTATCTATCTATCTATCTATCTATCTATCTATCTACTGGTGTGTTAGTTGCTCAGCCATATCTGAATCTTTGAGACCACTTGAACTGTAGCCCATCAGGCTCCTTTGTACATGGAATTCTCCAGACAAGAATACTGGAGTGGGTTGCCATTACCTTCTCCAGGGATCCTTCCATCCCAGGGATCAAACCTGGGGCTCCTGCATTGCAGGAAGATTCTTTACCGTCTGAGCCACTAGAGTGTGTTTTTATTTCACAACGTATTTTGGTAATCTTTCCAAATAAGTACATTGAAAACTATCCATATTCTTTTAAAAGCCGCATATTATTTTGAGGATATACTACATTCATTAACCTATTACTTTATTCCTGGACATTTGTATTGTTTCCCATTTTTAACATTACTAAAAATGAAACTATGAGCCATGCCATGTAGGGCAACCCAAGACAGACAGGTCATGGTAGAGAGTTCTGACAAAACATGGTCCACTGGAGAAGGGAATGGCAAACCTATTCAGTATTCTTGTCTTGAGAACCCCATGAACAGTATGAAAAGGCAAAAAGATAGGACACTGAAAGATGAACTCCCCAGGTCGGTAGGTGCACAATATGCTACTAGAGATCAGTGGAGAAATAACCTCAAAAAAAATGAAGAGATGGAGCCAAAGCAAAAACAACACCCAGTTGTGGATGTGACTGGTGATGGAAGTAAAGAGCAATACTTCATAGGAACCTGGAATTTTAGGACCATGTATCAAAGCAAATTTGAAGTGGTCAAACAGGAGATAGCAAGAGTGAACGTTGACATTTTAGCAATCAGCGAACTAAAATGGACTGGAATGGGTGAATTTAACTTAGATGACCATTATATCTACTACTGTGAGCAATAAACCTTTAGAAGAAAGAGAATAGCCATCATAGTCAACAAAAGAGTCTGAAATACAGTACTTGGATGCAATCTCAAAGACAGAATGAACTCTGTTTCCAAGGCAAACCATTCAATACCACAGTAATCCAAGTCTATGCCCCAACCAGTAATGCTTAAAAAGCTGAAGTTGAATGGTTCTAGGAAGACCTACAAGACCTTCTAGGAATAACACTCCAAAAAGCTGTCCTTTTCATTATAGGGGACTGGAATGCAAAAGTAGGAAGTCAAGAAATACCTGGAGTAACAAGCAAATTGGCCTTGGATTACAGAATGAAACAGGGCAATGGATAATAGAGTTTTGCCAAGTGAATGCACTGGTCATAGCAAACACCCACATCCAACAACACAAGAGAAGACTCTTCACATGGACATCACCAGATGGTTAATACTGAAATCAGATTGATTATATTCTTTGCAGCCAAAGATGGAGAAGTTCTATAGAGTCAGCAAAAACAAGACTGAGAGCTGACTGTGGCTCAGGTCATGAACTCCTTATTGCCAAATTCAGACGTAAATTGAAGAAAGTAGGGAAAACCACTAGACCATTCAGGTATGACCTAAATCAAATCCCTTATGATTATACAGTGGAAGTGACAAATAGATTCAAGGGATTAGATCTGAGAGACAGAGTGCCTGAAGAATTATGGACAGAGGTTTGTGACATTGTACAGGAGGAAGGGATCAAGACCATTCACAAGGAAAAGAAATGCAAAAAGGCAAAATGGTTGTCAGAGGAGGCCTTACAAATAGCTGTGAATAGAAAAGAAGCAAAAGACAAAGGTGAAAAGGAAAGATATACCCATTTGAATGCAGAGTTCCAAAGAATGGCAAGGAGAGATAAGAAAGCCTTCCTCAGTGATCAATGCAAAGAAATAGAGGAAAACAATAGAATGGGAAAGACTAGAGATCTCTTCAAGAAAATCAGAAATACCAAGGGAATATTTCAGGCAAATATGGGCACAATAAAGGATAGAAATGGTATGGATGTAACAGAAGCAGAAGATATTAAGAAGAGGTGACAAGAATACACAGAAGAACTATACAAAAAAGATCTTCATGACCCAGATAATCATGATGGTGTGATCACCAACCTAGAGCCAGACATCCTGGAATGTGAATTCAAGTGGGCTTTAGGAATCATCACTACGAAGAAATCTCGTATAGGTGATGGGATTCCAGTTGAGCTATTTCAAATCCTAAAAGATGATGCTTTTAAAGTGCTACACTCAATATGGCAACAAATTTGGAAAACTCAGCAGTGGCCACAGGACTGGAAAAGGTCAGTTTTCATTCCAACCCCAAAGAAAGGCAATGCCAAAGAATGCTCAAACTACTGCACAATTGCACTCATCTCACATGCTAGTAATGTTCAAAATTCTCCAAGCCAGGCTTCAACAGTACATAAATCATTAACTTCCAGATGTTCAAGCTGGACTTAAAAAAGGCAGAGGAACCAGAGATCAAATTCCCAACATCTGTTGGATCATCAAAAAAGCAAGAGATTTTCAGAAGAGCATCTACTTCTGCTTTATTGACTATGCTAAAGCCTTTGACTGTGTGGACCACAACAAACTCTGGAAAATTCTTAAGGAGATGGGAATACCAGACCACCTGACCCACCTCTTGAGAAATCTGTATGCAGGTCAGGAAGCAACAGTTAGAATTGGACATGGAACAAGAGACTGGTTCCAAATTGGGAAAGGAGTACATCAAGGTTGTATATTGTCACCCTACTTATTTAACATATATGCAGAATACATCATGAGAAATGCTGGGCTAGATGAAGCACAAGCTGGAATCAAGATTGCCTGGAGATATATCAATAGCCTCAGATATGCAGATGACACCACCTTTATGGCAGGAAAGTGAAGAAGAACTAAAAGCCTCCTGCTGAAAGTGAAAGAGGCGAGTGAAAAAGTTGGCTTAAAACTCAACATCCAGAAAACTAAGATCATGGCATCTGGTCCCATCACTTCATGGCAAGTAGATAGGGAAAGAGTGGAAATAGTGACAGACTTTATTTTGGGGGGCTCCCAAATCCCTGCAGATGGTGATTGCAGCCATGAAATTAAAAGACGCTTACCCCTTGGAAGGAAAGTTATGACCAACCTAGATAGCATATTAAAAAGCAGAGATAATTACTTTGCCAACAATGGTCCATCTAGTCAAAGCTCTAGTTTTTCCAGTAGTCATGTATGGACGTGAGAGTTGGACTATAACGAAAGCTGAGTGCCAAAGAATTGATGCTTTTGAACTGTGGTGTTGGAGAAGACTCTTGAGATTCCCTTGGACTGAAAGGAGATCCAGCCAGTCCATCCTAAAAGAAATCAGTCCTGAATACTCATTTGAAGGACTGATTTTGAAGCTGAACCTCCAATACTTTGGCTACCTGATGTGAAGAGCTGACTCATTTGAAAAGACCCTGATGCTGGGAAAGATTGAAGGTGGGCAAAGAAGAGGATGACAGAAGATGAGATGGTTGGATGGCATCATCAACTCAATGGACATGAGTTTGGATAAACTCTGGGAGTTGGTGATGGACACGGATGCCTGGCATGCTGCAGTCCATGAGTCACAAAGCATTGGACACGACTGAGCGACTGAACTGAACGATGTCTTAATGAGTCTCCTTAATTTTTTTATCTTTGTGCTCTGATGCCAGAATTTCTATAGGATGAATTGCTCGAAATGGATTTGCTGAGTCAAAGAAAAAGCATATTTATAATAACCTTTAATTTTAATAATTTTCCTTCTGAATTGATTATAGAAATATACATGTTCTAAAACAGTTGGAGAGGATATGTTTTCTCCTCATCATATATTTTTAATATTTTAAAATTTTGGCCAAATAAGAGGTCAAAAATGAAGAATTTTACTAAACAATACAAATTGTCCCTTTATTTTACAATTCTGGATCTTTTCTAGCTTTCCATTGAGTGTCAAATATCTGTTTTCCATTTTCATTGGGGATTTTGATGGAGTTCTTCACAACGTCTAACCATCTTTCTCTAGTTTATAGTAGAGGTCGAAAGGAGTACTGGGTAATTTGCTTACATGTTGTATAGAAAGAGAGAGGGAAAGAAATGCAAATATACAGATGTAAGACATACTTCTTGGCCTCAAGCTTACACACACTAGAAACAAAATAAGACATTTCCAGAAGATTATGTCTATATAGAAAAATAAAGAAAGACTGTAAAAGAGATAATGTTTTTTAATGCACCCCAAAAAAATGGAATTGCAATATAGCTGTTGAAAAGCATGAGTCTGATTTTAAGTAATAATATAATATCATGTTATTAAATGGTCAGTTAATCAACATGACTAATGCTTGGGTTTGTGTATAAACCTGACCATTATAAATAGTCTGTTAGAATTGTATTGATTACAATCAGCAAATCTCCTTTTAGACACTGCTTTAAAAGAATTCTTGAAGATTCGACAAGTAAGACCACAGATGCATTAGCAACACTGACAAAGTGAGGAGAGACTCTGGGTGTGGTTCTTTCCATCATGGTGAGTCTGATATTGTGGAGAAATGTGAATAAACTTTAAAAGAGATGCCAAAAAACTGGACTGAAGTCCTGTTTTGAAACAATCTAGTGACATTTTTAAATCATTTCATCCTGAACAACTGATTAATCAATGAAATTACTACTGTGAATGGCATGCTCTTTCAGTCCCCACTCCAGTACTCTTGCCTGGAAATTCCCATGGACAGAGGAGCCTGGTAGGCTACAGTCCATGGGGTTGCTAAGAGTCGGACACAACTGAGTGACTTCACTTCCACTTTTCCCTTTCATGTACTGGAGAAGGACATGGCAACCCACTCCAGTATTCTTGCCTGGAGAATCCCAGGGAAGGCGGAGCCTGGTGGGCTGCCATCTATGGGGTCGCACAGAGTCAGACACGACTGAAGCGACTCAGCAGCAGCAGCAGCTCCAAGACTATGAATTAGGATGCTATGATCTCTTACTAATCTCTGATCTCTACTATCTTCCACAGTTCCCTTACCTATCTCTTCTAGCTTCACTCTGTAAATTATAGTAAGCTTCCTGTCACTTCAAGGTATTAATGTTTTTAATAGGTTCTAAGTAGTCCTTTTTGTTATCCATCCCTTCTCTTTTATGGATTGTCACTGCCCCTATTTCTTACCATAGTAGTTTGGAGGCAATGCTCTTCTTCCCTCTTTAGAAGCTGAAATCTTCCTGTTGCTCACTGCCAGGACACTTGGTCCATGACATGAATTGTAGTTTGGGTTTATTGTGAAGTCTCTTTGGTTCCTCACGTCTGTTCTTTGTAATCTAAAGGAAGTATTATATTCTGGTCTAACATTCTGGTTAAGAGTAATTATTGGAAATAAGGAAAATTCCCACTGAAAAAATAAAAATGAAGAGTAAAAATGCTGAGACAATAAAGCCCTATGTTACAAGACTACATCATTGTCAGCTTTTGTTAACTGGAAGGAAGTGCATATAATTAGAAATAATTGATGGAAACACAGTTATGTGGCTAATATATGAGGGGCAGCATTCTTGAAGTAATATTTGTAAAAGATCCTTGTTCACACCACTGTAATAAGTACTACAATGTTCTCTAACTACTCAACATATCCATTTTCAAAAAATATGACCTTAGTATAGTCAACCTTCTATTTTTCTTTCACTATAGGTGTTGTATGTTAATATTAGATAATTCTTAGAATAATATAGATAGCCTGCCTCTGCTTTATCTCTCATTCCTAACCCACCTAGAAGATGGAATAAGGAAAAATCATTAAGGATAAAGCTTAGCCAATAAATATTTTTCATGCTACTTTGCCTTAATCCTTTACATAAAAATGTTTAGAACCGTGGAGCCAAAAGAGTGCTATGATTCTAAAGTATAGTTTTAAGGAAACCAGGAAAAACCCAATGAAAGACAGCAATGTTTACTACAGTTTCTGGATCATAGAAGAAACTCAATAAGCATTTGTAGAAGGAGAGAAAAACAAAAGACAGAATAAAGGAAAGAAGAGGAAGGGAGGAAAAAGGAATGTATAAAAGGTGAGTATTTGAAAATCAAGATGGAAATTTTCTTCTTTTTTGTTCTTTGAGAAATTTTAGGACCTGCATAAATTCTAACATAAATTGCTCTCCAAAAATACTGGGACAGAGATTAAACAAGCTATCTCTAAATTAATTTATCAATATGAAAGCATTATATAAGATAGACTTACATGTCAAAATTTTAGGCATCTAGCAGATCCCACTGTAAGTAAGGTCTATGGGCCCAATATTTGAATCTGACATTATGATTGTCTTACTACCAATTTCATGACCTCTCAGCTGTTAAGTTGGCCAAAGAGTAATGCTATGTCACTGTAGTATCAGAAGGAGTAATGTAGCCTATGCATCCTTATGGCTCCAAAGCTGCTATAAAGTAAGTCTACTAAATTGTGTTACCATTTGAGAGACCAAATAATAACTTTTGGGGAGCTAGGAAAGTCTATTAACATCCATTAAAATTGCTTTTTCCATATCCAGTTTTCCTTCCTCTCTCTCCTTGTTTCTATTTCTCCTTTTACAGTTGCTAGAAACTAGTCTTTATAGAGGTCTTTTAAAACTAGGTCATGGTTAAATTAATTACCCACAGTAATTACACCTTACTTTAGGATAGAAGGTCATCATACCTATAGAACACAGCATGAAATTCAGGAACACAAGGAGAAAGGAAGGTCATAAATCAAGTTGAGTGGGACAAGAAATGTGAAAATACAGAAAAATTATTTCCGTTTATCCACCTAACAAATATTTCTTGACTTACTTATTATACCAAGGATATGAGCTGGGCTGTGGAGATGTGTAATCCCAAATTACTTTACTGATCCTTAATTGACCACTTTTTATTTCTAGCATTGTCTATTGTGTTCTTTCTAATTTATAACCAACTTTCCACTGGAACCTGAATTTTTAGATAGATATGCATAGGACTGAATGACTTCAATAATAAAATGGGAACAATAAACCTAAAGTGCCTGTCTATGTGTGTGCGCTCAGTCGTGTCTAACTCTTTGTGGCTCCATGAACTGTATAGCCTGCCAGTCTCCTCTGCTCATGGAATTTTTCAGGCAAGAATACTGGAGTGGGTTGCCATTTCCTACTCCAAGAGATCTTCCCGACCCAAGGATCAAATCTGCATCTCTTGCGTCTCCTGCACTGGTAGGTGAATTCTTTCTTTACCAGTAGCGCCACCTGGGAAGCCCTGCACCATATCATTATACTCAATGAACTGCACTGCACTGCACTACTCAGCACTGCACTGAGGCAGCTTCAACGACATCACCAAAGACAATGTTACAACAAGGGTATCCACCCTGATGTCTAACTTCTCCCTTCCTTATCCCTTATGAGCCCCAGTCAACCCACTGTCTTTCCCAAGTATCTTTTACAGTATCATTTCCATTATAGTGTGCTGAATAATACTGCAATAAACAACAAGAAAGTTTTTATATCTATAGTGAACCAACTTTTCTATTTAGTTTAGCTTGAAGATAGGAAGAGAAAGCAGCTGTTAAGTAAGTAGCCTGTGTAAAAGTTCATTATGAACACTGTACACTAACAAAGTAAATATGCCATATTTTCTGAATAATACATGTATATACCACGTTAATCTTTTATAACATACCCTTATCAGGAAATGAATCTTATTAAGGCACAAAAAAGTTATTGCACTTATTAAAATGGGTGAATCAATTTAAGCTTTCTTATGGTTTGTCAAATTTGCAAAATATTATATTTCTCTTCAGATAGAGTTACATTCCGTGTAGCTCAAAGATAATCCCTATGGTCTTGGCATATGTTACTTAATTGTCTCAGAAGGAAATGCCATAAATAGCATGCTGTCATCCCCCACAGGCACTGTATCATCTGTCACAGTGGGGGCTCCAGACAGGGTGAGGTGCTCTAAGACATTTCTTAGTCTATGTAAATCACAGCCATTACTTCTTACCACTTTTCAATTGGTCAATTATGTATAACCATGTGTTAATAAAAATTTGCTTCTGTGCCTCTAAGGTACACACCCATAAAGCTATGTGAGTATGATAAAGTATAAATGGCATACATTATTATTTGATTCAACTTACCTCATAAATTATGATCCAAAGTGCTTCCATAGAAACAAAATTCCAGAAAAGCCTCTAGAGCCAAATGCTTGAAAAAAAATAAAAAAGACAGAATGGAAAACAGTATTTTCCCCCCAGATTTTGTAACTCAGTGAAGAAATCACTCAATTTTGTCTTAGCAGAAGAAAGAAAACTGAAGATGTATTAAGTTTTATAAATGCTTTTTATAAACATTTGAGCTCTTAATTGTTATGATAGTAGGACTATAAAAATAAAATTTCCTAATGTAGTAATAAATATAGTAGGTGTACTTGGAAAAGAAATCTATAAATGCATTGGTTTTAAAATATTAAAAATAGATTTTCTGAAAAATATTTAAATAATGATTATCATAAAGATGAGCCATTGTTGTTGTTTGGTCGTCAAGTTGTATCCAATTTGTTTGCTATCCCACGGACTGTAGCCCACCAAGCTCCTCTGGTCCATTGAATTCTCCAGGGAAAAATCCTGGAGTGGGTTGCCATTTCCTTCTCCAGGGGATCTTCCTCACTCACGGGTTGAACCTGTGTCCCCCATATTGGCAGGCAGATTCTTTACCACTGAGCCACCAGGGAAGACCAAAGATGAGCCATATGTACTTTGATTAGGGTGCTCCTGATCAAACAATATAAGCAATAGTCTGATGTATGCTACTGAGGATTATGAGAGAAATGTAATAAACATGTTGTTGTGGAAGGTGTAGGGGATTAGGATCATAAGCCATGAAATAAAGTCACTCTTTCTTTAGGGCTCTACAACTTTGGACATATTGAACTTTTCTAAGTATCAGTAACCTTATCAAAGCAATGATTGCTTATGTCAGTCCAACTCACAGAGTTGATATTGAGGAATAAATGAGGTTAGTAAATGCTGAAAAATAGTTTACAAATGTAGGTCATTATTACTGGCATTTAAAAAAGATTTTCTAATAAAAATATTTAAAGATGTATTCAAGACTAATGATTATAAATTTATGATTAATTTTTTGGGAGGTAACAAAGAAAATGTTCTTTAAAAGCAAATTTGTTAGTGTTTCTTAGTTGATGCAACAGTATAGAGGATAGTAAATTATGCCTGAACTGAATTAAAATTGCACTGGTAGTGATTGATTGCTTATTATTCCACTAGGAATTGTGTCTGCCTTCAAAAAGCATATAATTTAGAATAAGACTTTAGAAATAGATTATTACAGACATCAAAGAAATGCCAGAGTTTATCTATTGTGTATCATTTACTCATCTATTTAGTGCCTCTTTTCATCCAGGCTTTAAAATATCTGAAATCTTAATCCACTGACAAGATTTATCTAGATTTAAAGTAGGGTGGATCCAAGCTTAGTATACAGAACTGTCAACCAAGAGATATATGCATCAATAACAATATATCAGGACACACTCCAACATAATTGTAGAATTTCCCAGGACTTGATACCTGGTTAAAATAATTTTTTGAGCACTGGAATAAGGTTACATCATCATCCAAAAAATGTTAAATTGACTTTTGGCATTGAAGAAATTTTAGAATTCTGTTTAACAGACATGGGCTAAGTGTGTTTTTGTTTAATATTTTGAAGATTCTCAACATCCTTATTCTACTTGTATATGATTTATAGGAATTAATCTCTAAATGATATGCCACAGGCAATTTAGTAAAACAAATTATCAACTATTATTTATCACCTTTAAATATAATGAATAATTAAGGAGAATAAAGAGATTATAATTACAAATGATGGGGTGTAGATTCACAAAAAATAGAGGCATGGCTATTTACTACTTTTTCTACCACTATAACATCATTCTATGTGGATTAATAACCAGGGGACATAGCAATTTTTAATAAGAATTGTTTGAATCCTTACTCATATTTGCACCTATATAGCCTTTAACCTTCTTGCAACCTACGTAACCCACAATAGATCCAAAGAGAACTGTGCATCATTATGCAATAAAATTAATACACACACAATAGAGAGGTCATTACGCTCTCAGGTCATTTTAACTTTTGTATCTGAGCAATTAACAATCTTAGAAATGTCACTATATAACATATATTGTATGAAATAAGGACTTTTATTTTGTTGTAGCCAAGCGCTCCAGGAAACAAGCTCACTCAGAAGGACGATGCAGATAGTGAAGTGCAGTTTATTACACCGGCGGCCCAAGGCAGAGTCTCCTCTTAGCCAAGGACCCCGACCAGCATTTGTGAAAATCTTTTATACCCCATGTGTACGTGTCTGAACCCACCACCCCAATTTCCTTGTGACTTACATAAACAAAGGAAAGGTAAATACAATCACAATAACCCCATATTCAAACAATCAATTATCAATAAGCCCGAGGTGACAGAAAAAAAATCTATGACCTGTCCGGAGGTAGGGGGATTAGTGTATGTTTTCCCTTAGGTGATGAGTAACCTGAATATAATCTTCAAGATTCCCCTGTCCGGAGGGGGTCTTGTCCTTCTATTGTCGTTTCCACAGGCACTAAGCACAGAGTTCAGAGTCCATTAGAGAGGTGGCCGAACATGATCAGCACGAACGGGCCTAAGATGGAGTCCAGGCCCCATGAATTCTTTCTTCAATTTATTTGAGGACTATGCCACAACCTTCCTCCTTACTTTCTTTTCTTTCCTTCTTGTATATATTTAAATTAGTTCAATACACATTTATTAGATGGCTCCTACACAATAGCCAGGACATACAGAAATGAATAGAGTAGCCTTCCTTTAAAGAGCATTTATGTGGTGCAAAAATTACCTTTCACAATTTCCTAATAGAGTAATTTAAAATGCAATGCTTCACTATGAGATAAAAATACACTTCCATAGTAGGCTGTAAGAATAAACTTAAATAAGCACATAATTACAGAATAACTAACATAAGGAGATACTGTGGTGAAAACAGAAACAATGTAGGTCCACATCAGCATTACAAAGTATTGGGGTAGCATACTATATAAACATGATTAAATAAATAACTGTGTAAATCTTTATATATGTGTGTGTGTGTGTGTGTGTGTGTGTGTGTGTGTGTGTGCATTTATATATAGTCTTCTGTTTCTGGCAATATGACAAACAAGACACCCTAGGAGTATCTCCTTGTGCAAAATTACTAGGTCTAGATAAATTTTATATCTTAAATATATTGCTGGGATTGTAATCAAGAGGGAACATCTCAAGGATATCCTGTTAAAACAGATTCAACTATGTACCCACAAAATATCTAGGGCCAAGAAGAAGAAATATAGTTGCTGTGAGAGAAACTGCTCCTGATATGCAGTAATCTGCATTAGATAATATGTCTTGGACAAGATGATAGAAAAATCTTAAGTCAGACTAAGATGGCTATAGATAAAAAGTCAAGAAAATATAAGAAGTCACCAGACATATGAGCTAGAGTTAGCAAAAGCAGAAATACAGACACATATATTCCTCCACTTTAATTTGATGTTAATATGATTAAATTCACAATATAGAAATGAAATGATAAAATGTTAAAAAAAATTACTGGCAGTTAAAGCAATAGGAAACTTTTAGGAATGACTAGGCAGACTAAATTTTTAAAAAATCATATATATATTATAAATTCAAAATGTATTGATGGGAATATATAATAAATTAGACAAAACTCAAAAGATAATTAGCAAACTGAAAATATATCTGAAGAAATTATTAATAGAGTATGTATATTAGCAATGAAGAAGTGGGCAGTGAAATAAAAAAAATAATACTGTTGTGTACAATACTTAAAGATCACACTTTCATCTCAAGTATGTGCAGAATACTTACATAAACTGACCATGTATCAGTTCTCAACTTTAATTAAAAAAAAAAAAACACAAAAATACAAAATGCAATTAAGTTGGAAGTTATTAAAATACAAATTTAAAAATCTCCACACATTTGGTAATATAAATATTTTCCAAATATTTTCATGCAAAAATAAGACCATAAGGCTAAAATATTTTGATACAACAATATAAAGCCAATAAAGAAAAATCAACTGTTTTTAGATACTAACACTGAACATTTATAAAATGAAACAGGAAGCAAAATCATTTATGATAGCATCACAGCAAGTATTTTCTAAGAAATATTTAGGACTGCATTCAACATAAGTGCTTAGTAACAAATTATTATGTAATTGCTGTATATCAATTTGGGAAATTGAGCAAAAGAGATATTAAATGGAAATTTATAGCATTAAATATATGAATTAGAAGATAAGTAAGGCTGAAAATTAAATGAGCTAACATTCTATTTGAGTAGTGAGGAAAATAAAAACACAGAAAAATAAACTTATAACTCTAAGAATAAGTAAGGTAAAATAAAGATAACACTAGAAAGTAAAATAGAAAAAAAGCATAGAAGATCAAAAACAAGCAAGTTTTTACTTCTATGAGTCTAGTAAAATAGATAAACTACAACATTAAGGAAGAAAATAAGGCAAAAATAATCTTAAGATCTCAAAATGGGAATATATTATAATTATTAATTGCAGTAAAGAATATTATTAGTAAACTTATTCTAACACATAGATAAATGAGTAAATACATAGGATACTAAAATTTACTAAAGCTAATTTATTCTTTAAAAACACCCACAACCCTCTTACAACCAGTTAAGAAATAGAACTAGTAATTTAAAAGACCTTGGGAAAAACTCAGATTCAGATGATTTCATAGACAAATTCTAGACAATTTCAATAAACAGGTAAGTTCAGTTATATGCAACAAGTAAGTTAGATTACTTCACAATCATTTCCATTAAACTAGTATAACCTTAATTCTAAATCCTGACAATGAGTGTGTGAGAAAACCAAGCCAGAGGCCAATCTTGCTGTGAATATAGATCAAAAGTCACGTACTCAGAAGCCACATCCTATGGTGTAAAAAATGATCAACCATGAGCAAGTGATTTATCTCAGAAGTTAAAGGTTGGCTTAACATTAGAAAAATCATAATGATAATTTACCACATAAAATGATTCAAAGAGGAGAAATGTATGATAATTACCAAAGGATAAATTTTAAAAAGCAGAAATTATGTTCTATAATATTCAACTATTTATCATTAAATCTGTTAGCAAAGTAATCCATTAGAGACAGCTATGAAAATCATAGTAAATACTATTCAACTGAAAATATTTGAAGCACTTCCTCTAAAATAAGATCATCTCTATCACCACTTTTATTCAACTGTGTAGGGATATAATTAAACTTTGCTTTTGCACAGCAAAGGAAACCATAAACAAAATGAAATGACAATCTATGGAAATGCAGAAAATATTTGCAAATGATGTGACTGATAAGGGCTTAATTTCCAAAATATACAAACAGCTCATACAACTCAACAAAAAAAGAACTAACAACCCAGTTGAAAAATGTAAAGAAGACCTAAAAAGACAATTCTCCATAGTTGACATACACGTGGTCAGTAGGCACATGAAGAGATGTTCAACATTGCTAATTATTAGAGAAACGGAAATCAAAACTTTAAGGTATCACCTCACACCAGTCAGAATGGGCATCATCAAGAAATCTACAAACAAATGCTGGAGAAGGTGTGCAGAAAAGGGAATTTTTCTTGGTGGGAGTATAAACTGGAACAGCTATTATGGAGAACAATATGGGGGAGCCACCATTTTATCCAGCAATCCCACTCCTGGGCATACATCCAGAGAAAACTATACAATTAAAAAAAATACATGCACCCCTATATTCATAGCAGCACTATTCTCAATAGCCAAGACATGGAAACAACTTATATGTCCATCAAAAAATGAATGGATAAAGATGTGACACATATATACAATGGAATACTACCCAGCCATAAAAAGGAACAAAATAATCCCAATTGCAGTAACATGGATGCAACTAGAGAAGTTCACTAAGTGAAGCCAGTAAGAGAAAGACAAATACCATGCAATATCACTTATATATGGCACAAGTTAACTTATCCATGAAACAAAAAACAGATGCACAGACACAGAAAAAAGGCTAGTGGTTGCCAAGGGGGAGCTAGGTGTGGGGGATACATGGACTGGGAATTTGAGGTTAGCTGTTGCAAACCATTACATATAGAACAGATAAACAATAAAGTCCTACTGTATAGCACAGGGAACTATATTCAGTATCCTGGGATAAACCATAATGAAAAGGAATATAAAAAACAATGCATATATGTGTATAACTGAGTCACTATGTTGTAGAGCAGAGATTAACACAACATTGTAAAACAACTATACTTCGACTAAAAATACTTTAAAAAATAAAACAGTATATTTCTAAGTAAAATATATACTTATTTTTAATCCATCTAATATATTGTAATGTTTTTACCACATTTATTATACATTTTTGCCTTTTGAGTCATGAGAGTCAGGCCAACTCCCAGCTTGTCCATTATTAGTTGAGGCCAAGTAACTCAATTATTCTAAATTTTAGGTTCCTCATCTCTAAAGTTGAGATAATGACTCTTATTTCACAAGGTTCTAGTAGCTAAATATTTCTTTAAATCAGGGGTCCCCAACTTTCTGGATCTAGTGCCTGCTGATATAAGGTGGAGTCAATGTACAATAGACTTAAAGCGCACAATAAATATAATGCACTTGAATCATCCTGAAACCACCCCCGGTCCACCCTGCCACCCAGTCCATGAAAAAATTATCTTCCACGAAACTGGTGTTTAGTGCCTAAAAAGTTGGGGACCGTTGCTATAAAGTCTAAAACAGTTCATTAGCACTTTGCAAAACTGTACTGTCATGACTGACATTTTTCTCTTGTTTTCGTTTTTTTCTCTAATGAAACTACCATATAAATACTGTGAACCAAAGAAAGACAAACAGTATGTTTGCTTACCTTCCATATCTTAAGGTCCCAATGAAAGAGCAAAAAGAAAAATGGAAGCAGAAAAATCATAACATGGTTGGAAAACAGAAAAACTACAGTACAAAATACTGAAAAACAGACTTAAGGAGAAAGAAAAAAACAGAGGAAACACTTACTCAAGAGAACAGAGGAAAGCATGGCTTTTCCTCAAAGAGCTGGGCACAAACTGAAGCAGAGATGCCGCCAATATAATATGCAGGTGTGGACTTAAGGCCCACGGACAGGTGAACTACTTAACAACCTTTATTCATGACAGTTGGCCACCTGGGTGTTGCCTCTCTCCATTCCTCAGGCCCGTAAGTAGGTTACCTACTAACTAATCTTTATTCATCACAGCTGGTTACGTGGGTACTGCCTCTCCCTATTCTGTAGAGAAAGGCTTTTTAAAATAAAACTTGAGAAACAAACTCAAAAGAAAGTGATTGGTTTGTCTAAGTAACAAACTAGTGTGGGCTGTCAAGCCCAAGATAAAAGAGCAAAGCTTAAGGAAACTCTGAACTTTATTATCAGATGCTGAAAAAATATATACACTTGGAACAAAAATGTCAAAGGCAGCTTTACCCAGGAATAAGTTCAAGTATTCTCCCTGAAGATTAGAAAAGCTTTTGCCAGTTGTGGGGATCCACAACCTGGCTCCCCCTGTGTTTCACTCGCACCCAGACCAACTCCCAAATAACACCTGTTTGGTCCTTTCATGTAAAGGAATGGACTGTTACGAAAAGAGGTCTACAGCAGGAAAAGAAAACCACCCTAGACAGCTGTATTCATCAACCTAATTCTTCATGGTAACTTGTTACTTGGTGGGGTAATCACCAAGTTTTTGAGGAAAATAATAGAATGTGTTCAAAACAAGACAATAGGTCTCCCATGGCTGATTCATGTCAATGTATGGCAAAAACCACTACAATATTGTAAAGTAATTAGCCCCCAACTAAACTACATAAATTTATTAAAAAAATAAATAAATAAAAGAAAATACATTGAAAACTGGAAAAAAAAAAAAGACAACAGGTCTAATAAGGAGACACTTATACTAAACCGTACTTAGACGATTCAGTCATGCCCGACTCTTTGTGACCCTAGAGACCATGGCCCACCAGGTTTCTCTGTCCATGAGATTCTCCAGGCAAGAATACTGGAGGGGGTTACCATATCCTCCTCCCAGGGATCTTTCTGACCCAGGGATCGAGCCTGCATCTCTTACATCTCCTGCATTAGCAGGCAGGTTCTTTACCACTAGCACCATCTGGGAAGCCTATAGTAAGCCACATGTAACCATCCTAGAGGTAAATATTACAGTTTCAGCTCTCCAGGAAATGGAATCTTAAACCAGATTCTTAAATCAAGAATCACCTGATCAGTATTAATTAGGTAATCTGCCTGAGACACCCTTGCAATCTCCTAAAGGACAGTATCTAACCTACTTTTTTTGCCTAGTATAACGTCTTTGTTCCCACTCTCCTCTGCCTGCAGAAACTCATTTTGTTCAGCTCTTCAGAGCTCTTTTCTGTCTGTTAGATTGTATGCTGCCTGACTCAGATGGATTTTTGCTCAAATAAATTGCTTAAAATAAAATAGGGGGAAAAAAGTCAGACTTTTGAAATGAAATGCTCTGAGGAGAGTAACAGTAGTTGCTCACCATGTTACTTGTGATGTAACATGTGTCTTTTCACTTGAATAATAATTTATAATAATTTTATAAATAACTGACAGAAAATAGAGAATAGAAAAATTCCACCCTCTTCATTAAGAGCAAAGCCTTGATAGAATTCTGTTGCCAAAATAAATGGATATTTCAGAATCAAGATCATGTACTACAACTTTCATTTGTAAGAAACATGGCTATAATATAAATCCCAGCATGTCATGGAATTTTGCTAAATTCTCCATGTCCATTAACTATATAGATTATTGTATTATAACATATGATCCCATATTTGCTGGTATGTGGTATAAAGACTTTTATATTAAGCGGCCCCATTGATTAATATCGATGGGGGAGAAAAAGGTATTCCACTGGACAGATTCCATCTTTTGAAGCCTTGAGTTCTTGGCCCAAATTTCAATTTCAAATGTAGACTATAATTTATTCAGACTTGGCTTTTGTTCTTTCTCACCCCCAACCTTAAAAACTACAGGGTAATATCAGGCATTTGAATTTATTAGCATTCATCAAAGAGTGTTTTTGGCAGTACTGTATCACAAAGCCTGACATTGGCATATATAAAATCAATACATGTGCTAGCCTACAAAGAAAGGACATTTGAAGGGAATGTCCGTTATATAACTTACGCTGTTTTTGCTGGATCAAATAAAATTATAGAGGCGCCATGCATAGTATTGTTGCTGAAGGCCATCATAAACCCTTGTTTTCATGGGGTTAAATGGTCTTTTTGCCATGAAAAAAAATTTTTTTTTTGTGTTTTTAAGTTGCCAAAGTACCGTGGCAGTCTGTGAAAGGAGAGACTTTATTATTTTTTTTTCCAATTAAAACAAAAGAGTACATACAAAGTAAGTCCTTTAAAGGTGGATGAAGTCAAAATTTAAATGCTTTGATGACTATTCTGGAACTGTGTCATTTTTCTTCCTGTAGTAAATGTGTATTATGTGGTTATAGTTGTCTCTAGTCAATGTGTTTTAAAAGCAAGGAGACATATCTATTATACCAATTTATTTTTCAAGTATCTTGTTAAAAGTTAATATGCAAATAGCCAGGTATGATAAAACAAATCAGTAAGCATCCAATCACTCATCCATTGCTTAGGATTCAAAATCATAAGGTTCTATTCTTTTCTGATTTCAAAAATCATCTAACTTACTAACTTTATTATGTATTTGAGGCTTTAACAAAACAAAAATTCAGAGAAATTGAAAATTTGAGTCACACCTGGATTCCTTTCCATAGGAAACATATGCAAATTTAGAAATTTCCTAACATTTTACTGAACCTTTCAATCAGAGTCAGATATTTAACTAGAGAGAGGTTTTCTCTTTAATTATGAATCCAGACAACATATACATGCCATCGAAACAAAGTGATTGTAATAAACTAAATCAGCGGGTTGTACCATCTCTGATAAACTTCTTGGACTCTGTAACACTAGTGTAAATTGGAAAATAGATTGATGTTCTTTCATGAATCTCTAAAATTGTAGTTATGTCCTTTCACATCAGAGGGCATATGAAGTCAGTTTATCCTATTATTGTTAGTTAGTAAGTTGAATCATTTGACTCAGGTAATCCACAAAATTTCTCCATTTACTAATTCTTTTCTCTTTTTATATAGCAAGTAATCTGTGGGGTTAAACAGGTTACAGTATTGTTTGAATATTCTGTTCTCCAATAGTCTTTTACCAACAATTTTGGCATCCATTGGCAATTTTCACTTACAGTAATCAATTCTCTATTCATGGTAAGGTGATGATTTTTGATATCTATTATTTCTTTCACATATATGAGTAGGCAGTATTCTGTTAGAAAAGCCCCCACCTTAAGTCATCCATTTTAATGATTTTAGTATCAGTATAGATCAGGAAGCAACAGTTACAACTGGACATGGAACAACAGACTGGTTCCAAATAGGAAAAGGAGTACGTCAAGGCTGTATATTGTCACCCTGCTTATTTAAATTATATGCAGAGTACATCATGAGAAACGGTGGGCTGGAGGAAGCACAATCTGGAATCAAGATTGCCAGGAGAAATATCAATAACCTCATATATGCAGATGACACCACCCTTATGGCAGAAAGTGAAGAAGAACTAAAGAGCCTCTTGATGAAAGTGAAAGAGGAGAGTGAAACCATTGGCTTAAAGCTCAACATTCAGAAAACTAAGATCATGGCATCTGGTCCCATCACTTCATGGCAAATAGATTGAGAAACAGTGAAAACAGTGGCTGACTTATTTTTGGGGGCCCCAAAATCACTGCAGATGGTGATTGCAGCCATGAAATTAAAAGACGCTTACTCCTTGGAAGGAAAGTTATGACCAACCTAGACAGCGTATTAAAAAGCAGAGACATTACTTTTTCCACAAAGGTCTGTCTAGTCAAGGCTATGGTTTTTCCAGTGGTCATGTATGGTCATGTATGGATGTGAGAGTTGGAATATAAAGCTGAGCGCCGAAGAATTGATGCTTTGGAACTGTGGTGTTGGAGAAGACTCTTGAGAGTCCCTTGGACTGCAAGGAGATCCAACCAGTCCATCCTAAAGGAGATCAGTCCTGGGTGTTCATCGGAAGGATTGATGTTGAAGCTGAAACTCCAATACTTTGGCCACCTGATGCAAAGAGCTGACTCATTTGAAAAGACCCTGATGCTGGGAAAGATTGAGAGCAGGAGGAGAAGGGGAGACAGTGGATGAGATGGTTGAATGGCATCACTGACTCAATGGACATGGGTTTGGGTGGACTCTGGGAGTTGGTGATGGACAGGGAGGCCTGGTGTGCTACAGTTCATGGGGTCACAAAACTGAACTGAAGGACTCATAGATCCTTTGCTTAACCAACATTTTATAATCAATTTCTGTCAGTATTTTTTTTAATGACCAGTTGTCTTAATGAAACAATGAAAGAAAGTCGTTTCTGGATGACTTCTATGTCCTTTAACATCATTAGCTGGTTTATGAACACTTTTTCAGTTTCTAACATAAAAGAAATGACAATTTTTTTTAAATGACATACTTTTGGATTCTTGACTGAAGAAGAAGAGGGGGAGGGGTAAAAGAAGAGGGAGGAGGAGAAGAACAAAGCTGAAAAAAGCACTATTGGACAATTGGGAAATTTTGAATGTTGACTATACATTAGAAATGAGTATGTATTAATGTAACTTCCTTAGCGTGAAAATTTCATATAGGATAATACTATTATTCTTAAGAGATGTACGCTTGAATATTGAAGGATAAAATAGCTGCATGTCTTTAATTTTCAAATGTTTCAACAAATGTTATAAAACGTTAACAGTTGGTGAACCTATGAAAAGAGTACTATTCCAGAGTTGGAAATATTTCCAAATTAAAGTTGGGGTAAAAAAGAATAAAAATTATATTTAGATAATCCCCAGTGGGAATAAAAGCATAAATTTACAAAGCAAATGCAAAATAGTGGGTGGCTTTAACATTTTTTTTTCACTAATGAGGAAAAATAAAGACTTCAAGTTCTAGAAAATTCAGCTGCTTGCATTAGTTGGTAAAGATTCATTTCTAACACAACTAAAATTACATGCCTAGCATCAAAAAATAAGCTACTAACCAGATGTAAAGAAAAAAGATGCGGTCAACCAAATTTTTAGAAAATTTATTTAAAGATCTTAATTATCAAAAATAAAAATAAAAAATAATCCCTGCCATTATATATATATTCTTCCTAAAATATCAACTACATAAGTGAAATGTAATCTAACTTTTCTAATATTCACCATAAAGTATGAAGAAAATATAGAAGATTGAGCTGAACAGATACATTATGAAAGAGACTAGGATATTTTGTATATTATTATGAGTCTTACTCATAGCAACATTAGAAATAAAGTGCATGAAAGTTCTGTTGATGTAGGTTTTGGTTAACTGGGTTCCAGTCAACTAAGTTCTCCCTCAGTAATTTTACCCATATTCTCAAAGATTCCTACAGGAGAAAAAAAAAATATGGTAAAATACTAATGTTTTGGTGAAGGAAATGGCAACCCACTCCAGAACTCTTGCCTAGAGAATTCTGTGGGCAGAGGAGCCTGGTGGGCTGCCGTCTATGGGGTCACACAGAGTAGGACATGACTGAAGCAATTTAGCAGCAGCAGCAGCAGCATTAACATTTTACCTTGTGGGAAGAGAAGAAAATGGAAACTGATATCAAATTCTCTGTATCTCATTACTAAGTTTTCTGCTTGAATAAAGCTTCCTGAAAAGAAAATATATACCCAGCCACGGGTAAAAACTAGGAAAGATGTGTTTATGTGTGTGTGTGTGTATAGATGTGTGTGTATATATATATATATATATATATACATACACTTATATATGTATGCATTCTTATCTAATCCTCACAAAACCCTGATAATATGGTAATGCATGAACTATTATCACTATTTAACAAATTAAGAGATTTTACCACAGGGAACTCAATTCAAATATGCTACTTTAAAAGTTAAATCATGCAATTTTAGTCACCTATGGTGTTCTGGGAGGAAAGACAATTTCTTTATAATATACAGGAGATACTGTTTATCTAGATGATGAAGCCACTTCCATCTAGTCAAAGACAAATAACAAAGCACATTCACTTAACAGGAAGAGCAAGTGCTACAACATACATTTTTGGAAGTATGAGAGGTGGGAAAACGAATCTTTAAGCATTCATTATTATAATACTCATCCCTATCAGAAGTAGTCTGAAAAGTTGTTTTTTTAGAATTATAAGTCCTCCAGTTCAGAAGCATTGATTAAATTAAATTAATTTAAATTAATCATTGTAAAGGTTGACTTTTTTAATTACAGAGATTTATAATTAAGGAGTTAAAGACAACAGGTTAGCAGTGCATATTGGATGTGCTGGAAATTAGAATGCATATGAAAATGAAAAAATCCGACTAAACTGTGCATGCCAATAAGTGGCATGTTATTAGCACTTTTAAAGCTTTCCTTTTGTAAATCCAACTAAACTATATTTAGACTTCTAAACAAGGAAATCTTCTCCTAAGGCATTGCTGGTTTTGATGTTCAGTTTTACTTTTTCTCTTTTTTTTTTACTAAATGATACTTGTTTAAAAAGCAAAATCATGTTGCTAACCAATTATTAAATGTATGTGGTTACTACTTCAAAAAGTACTTAAATCTTTTATCTATGAATGTTTTTACATGATGGTTAAACACCAGTTCTAAAACATACGATTTAGTAAATAATGAGTGGCAGGAAAGAATATGTTCAAAGGAGTATGTAATATTTAATTCTTAGTACAAAATAGTTTACTGACTGGAATATAAAAGTGGAACAGGCATGTAAGCATTTGATTTTTAGATTTTTGCCTTAGACAGGAGTGATCATATAGACTGTATTCCATAGAGATGTGTTATCCAAAATGTGTGAACTGTCACTGTTGAATATTACATACATATACACTCATACACACACACACACACACACACACACATATATATATATATATATATATATACACACACACATATATTGGATTGATACAAAATTTTGCAAAACTTTGCCTGTCACTAGTAAGTTATATTTTTCCTAAAATACAGAAACATATAACCTAAGACAAGTGATAATAAACACTGTAGATCAACTATATTCCAATAAAAAGTAATGTAAAAAATATTTTTAAAAAGGAGAATGAATCCTAACACAACCAAATGCTGCAGGTGAATTTACAAATAAGTTAAAATACCTGTTTATATCTGCCAATCACTGAAGATGACAATTATGGAAGAAAAAGAAATTAAAGTGACAATATAAGGTACTCTTTAAACACAATGAAAACTATAACAATTTCTTATTTTTTCAAATCAACTATGGAAAATAAAAGAACCAAAATATTTATGTAAATTAAGTGAGAAATGTTATCCTTTCTGAGCTCAATGAAATTGTGTTGATTTAAATAATTACTAAATCATGCCCCCCTTTATGTTATTATACTAGTGATATAGGTGTGTTATTCATTTGATAATAATGTAATTACACTATTACATTCTGTTTAATAGTTTACATATTTCATAATGATTTAATAGCTAATATAATGACATCTTGGCCTAACATTACCACAAATACAGTTGACCCTTGAATGACATTAGTTTGAACTGCTTGGATGTGGTTATATACATGGATATCTTCAATAAATTAACTAATGTACTACACAGCCCATAACTGGCTGAACACTCAGAGCTGGACTGCAGGCACGGAGGGTCAACTATAAAGTTATACATGGAATTGTGGACTTCCCTAGAAACCCAGTGGTTTAGACTCCATACTTCCACTGCAAGGGGCATGGCTTCAATCAGTATTTGGGAAACTAAGATCCTGAATGCTATGTACTCTGGCCAAAAAAAAAAGAGTTACATATGGATTTCTGACTGCACAGAGAATTGGTACCATGCATGGTTCAAGGGTCAACTGTCAACTGCATACTAAAAGAAATATAAACACAGCTTAGATGACTTAATCTATTCCAAAAGCAAAGTCATAACTAAGTAGAATCTTAAAGTTCTTACAAAAGGCCTTGCTATTAGAGGTGAGAAGGGCATGGTGCATTCTCTTGTGTTATTTGATATTACAGAAGACTTGACCTTATAAAGTACTAACAAGTATTACTTGTTAAATATTTTCCAAATTTTCTCTTTCTTTTTCCACTGTGTCCTTAGTTTCCTGATTTCTAATTACCAAAAATTTGGTACGAAATAAAATGCTGCTTCTTTACCATCATACTAATTGTCTAGTTCTTTCTAATCTATAGGAGATGTCATGGTAATGAATTAGAATACATATGTGTTTTATAGGAAATGATTAAGAGATTAGAACAAAGATCAATAATAGATGTATATTCTTCACTGTGAGAAGCTGAAAGTTGGAATCGTGGCTTTTGGTGTTGGGACTTATGTCTTTCAGTGTGTTTGCTAGTGATGAAGAAGACAACATAAACGGAGAGATGGTGAAATATTCTGACAACACTAAACTATTTGGGTTAGTTAAAAGCTAATGAGGTTTGGGAGATGCTCCAGATGGTTCTAATCATACCAGAGAATTGGTCAGCCCAGTAGCAGATGAAATTCATTTTTGATAAATGTACAGTACGGAATATTGAAAACTTATAAACTCTCCAAGTATACCATGAGGTTTTGAACTTGAAAATTCTCTGAAGAGCAAGACGTTTCCTGCTACCATTGCTAGGTCAATGAAGGTGTCCCCAGTGTACATCTTTTTGAAAACAGCTGAGTAGATGCATGGATGTATTTAGAAAAAGGTTTGAAAATGCAAATAATAGGACAGATAAAGAATGTTTTACCCATTGCAGCAGGATGGCTTTGTTCTGAGTAACAAGTGAGAAGAGACAGAAACAAGAAAGTCATAGAAGCTTGTGGAAATAGTGAGTTATTCCTAAAGTAAGATTGAAAGACAGGCTGACAACTGGAGAACACATTTACATATGCCCAAACCTGTTAGTACCATAAAGTTTTTCAATTTTGAGCAAGATTTGAACCATGGAGAATTTGATCTCATTAACGGGGCAGCAACTGTGGGGACCCTGACAATTAATAAATGAGTTTGAAGATTTTGCACTTCAAAGTTAAAAATTCAAGGTTTAGTTCCATTTGTACTTTGTTGTAGGTGATAAATTCTGACTATGTATGGTCATAGCCTCTTTGTAAAGTCTATACTCTTAAGAAAAAGAGTGATTAGCATATCAAAAGACCATGCTTCCAATTCACCACTACTTGAACAAGTAATAGGTAAAGATAGGGAGGCAAGTGTTAGATTCAAACACAGAGATTGCTTTAAACTAAGGAAAGTCAACAATGAATTGCTCACACTAATTTTTTGTGTTTGTTCTAAATGAGTAATTGGAGAACTGTCTCAAATTTTTTGTTTTTGACTCACACCTGACAAAAATAGGGAAAAACATAAATTTAAAGTTCACTGATAAGTTGACAGCTTTTTTTAAAAAAGAGAATGAAATAATTTACTATGTTTAATGGAGGAAACATGAAAATATGTATTATTTTCTCAATGAATTGCAATAAAGCCTCTGGTCAGTTCAAGATAAGTGGAAAGTATCAGGATAAATATTCTGTAAATACTGTTTAAGAATTCCTGAGAAACTAGCCAAAAAGCCATGTCTTGCATGAAGTAGAAATAAAGTTAGTCTTAAGAAATACAAATCAGCAGGTATTTAAAATTATACTACACATTTCATGACCATCAATTATGACTAAATAAGCTGACTTTCAATATGACAAGTAAACTCAATAGCAATTACATGCTATATATTTACACTGTATATGTTTATATATCATATGCATTAGCATTCATGTTTACTAAAATTGAGAACTATAATTATATAACCATACTACATTATATAACTATACGACATACACACACACACACACACACATATATATATATATATATACATTATATAATTATTTAGCTATAAGATAGAGGATGAGATAGATGGATGGCATCATCAACTCGATGGACATGAGTTTGAGCAAGCTCTGGGAGTTGGTGATGGACAAGGAAGCCTGGTGTGCTGCAGTCCATGTGTTTGCAAAAAGTTGGACACGACTGAGCTGAACTGAACTGATACTACATTAACTGTATTATATCTTTATAGGTATGTTTCTAGTTTTTCTTCATAATTCAAATTTGCTTTAAGTCTTATTTTTTTGATTCATGATTCCTAAATGAAGTAGCCTATGAAGTTTACATTTTGCTTTCTACTAGGGCAACATTGGGAATAAAATATCTTGGGAGGCATAACTCACGAAGTTCTTAACATGCTTCCTAACATCTCTTTACAAATAGATGCACATAGTGAGCTTTATAGATCCATGTAAAGTTTTCTGTATTTTTAAATAATTTTTAAAATTAAACCCAACCTGAACATTAGATTACAAACATGCCAAACAACTCGTTGGATTCTTTTTTTTTTTTTAAGATTTTTATTGGAGTATAGTTGATTTACAATATTGTGTTAGTTTCTGCTGTACAGCAAAGTGAATCAGTTGTACATACTGATATACATATATCCACTCTTTTTAAGACTCTGTTCCCATATAGGTCATTACAGAGTATTGAGTAAAGTTCCCTTTACTGTATGGCACATCCTTGCTAGGTATCTATTTTATATATTGTAGTGTGTAATTGTTTGCATGAGACTTAAGGAACACTGCTTAAGAATTTGTTTGGATCTACATTAGTGCAAAATTACCTATAGGTTGGTTTAGAGACCTTTGAATGGTTCCAAAATGCTGGCATGTTGAAAATTGGCTGTGGTGGCCAAGTGAACCTGTAGCTTTTGAAACAGTAGCAGTGAGAAATTAATGAAAGAGTAAGGAAGAAAGGGGCTGTTCAATAACACTTCCTATCCTAAGCATGTCCCTCTGAATGCCACATGTTCTCTCAAGATGTCGAACAGACGGTTTCTACAGGGATGCCCCAGTCATCAACAGATTCATGACGGACGGCACCTGAAACTGTGATTGAATCCTTCTGCCTGCATCTGCATTGCCCTCTGGCTCTCAGCATTCCTAGAACACAACTCTCCTCAGCAATAAATCTCTTCCAGCACACTACAATGAAAGTTCACTATTCATACATGCTGTTTCCTTTTTAGTGAGTAATTTTTATAAGTGAAAATGAGTAATATTGGTCACAGAGGTTACAAACAAAAGTGGTTCGATGTGTACTTGGAGAAGCAATTCACATCCAAAAAGGGGTAGCACCATCCTTTAATTCCACTGGTACTCTAAGAAAGCCATGGTGGTCCAGGATTTCCCTGGTAGTCCAGTGGCTAAGACTCTACGCTTCAAATACAAGGGGCCCAGGTTTGATCCCTGGACAAGAAACTAGATCCCACATGCCACAACTAAGAATTTGCATGCCACAACTAAACATCCTGTGTGCCATAACAAAGGCTGACAATCCTGAAAAGTCTCAACTAAGACCCACCACAGCCAAATAAATAATTAAAAAAAAAAATGAAAAGAAAGCTCCACTGATCCAAATTCTCCAGATGGAAAACCTGATTACTATGATGATGTTAGTTTGAAGTTGCAATTTGTTAATAAAACCTCTTCCAAAATGATTGTTTCTAAGGGAGACTACACAAATCAGTGAGTATGATAACCATAATAGCATCAGTTTGGAAATCTTTACTCATATCTCTTTTATATTACATTTTTCTAGAGATTCGTGAGTATGCTTTCAGTAGAAAGCCAAGTATTTTACTTTATCCTTCAAAACAACCAAACAAAAACCCTTCTAATTCTTCTAGGAGCTCTGAGTTTAGGGAAATGAATGAGAAAATGGCTGCTTAATCTGTTCAATAGATCGTATTACTAGAGGAATAATCTCACTCTTTTATCTTGCCTTCCATGAAAATGAGCAGAGACTCTTAGATGGAAGACACATAGTTTGAGGGCAAATTGTAGCATATTACAAGTGAATGTCTGGATGAATAAAACTTCTACTGTCCCAAAACAGTGAAACCACAGCAAAAGAATTACGCTTGGCAGAATCAGAGGAAAAATAAGACCCTACGGAGCTTGACTGCAGTCTCACAGGGAAAAGAAATAAGAAATACAGCAACATCTTCCAAATCACTACTTCTCTGGTGGCTCAGATGGTAAAGAATCTGCCTGCAATGCAGGAGACCTGGGTTTGATCCCTGGGCTGGGAAGATCCCCTGGAAGAGCGCATGGTGACCCACTCCAGTATTCTGGCCTGGAGAATCCCCATGGACAGAGGAGTCTGCCATGTCTGCCATAGGCCACAGTCTATGGGGTGGCAAAGAGTAAGACACGACTGAGCGACTAAGCACAGCACAGCACAGCATTTTCATGTCACTAGGTTACAAAGTAGCATGGATCTACCATCCTTTTCTTCCTTGGCACACTTTTGAGAAAGAGTTATTCTGTCCTCCATGAGGCCAGGCATTTCTCTCTCTTTATTTTTTATGATGCTACATAATATCTAACATGTACTTTACTGGAAACTATATGCTTAATTAAGAAATGATAAATGAATAATAAATGATTTAATGAAGGGAATGCAGAGAGCATTTGATATCTGTGATACCAGGAAAAATGATCATGTTTGAAGTCTGAGGGCTTGAAAAAGGAGGCACTTCCAGTTTCTTCCTTCAAAAAGGCAATATTTCAAGAAGTCTACCATACAGTATTCCATCAACTTATGTATTTTTTTTTCACTTCCATCAACCTATATGTTTTTATGGAAGAGAATACAGAAGTTCCTTGTAATTCCTAGTTCCTCAAGATAAGACAACCTGGCATAAAATAAGAGTTCTCTCATTGCTTGTTTGAAATGAAACTTTCTCATCTCTTGGTATTCTTGATGTTGCCTTTCTGGATTCTCTGCTGAGAGTATGAACATTCACGGAACTGCTCTTTCTTCCAAAAAAAGAGAAATCTTCCCCAAAGCTAAATCCATATCTATCCTTCTCATCCCTTATCCTACAATAGCTTGAGCTCTCACATTCAAGCAAATTGAATCATACTCGTTAGTCTTTATATCTTGCTCTGACCTCTTTTTCTTTCATCAAATCCTGTGTTCCCACAGAAGATAAGGACAGTTACGTTCCTTATGCTCAAAACTGATGTTTTTGATTTTACTCTTTTACTCCTACTTTTCATTCTCAGTGCCATATTGTCATGTCAGTATCTTTTCAATGAGGGTAGAAACATTCACTCAGCCATTAAACAGGTATCAGAATGATCCAACCCATCATACCTCCCTAACAATCACCCTGTGCCACAGCTTTCACTTCTCCACTGCACAATTTCTCAGGCCATCAGATATTTTTACTTCATTACTCCATGTCAATTCTTTTCCCTTTTAAATCAAGTTTTATGTTGCTGCCAGATATATGCCTATAATTATGCTGGTTCTTTATAATGAAAGGCCAAGGAATAAAAATCTTCAATTAGTTGTCCAAGTCTAAATAATTCAACCTAAACTTCAACTCCCAAAAACTGAATGGTAGGATGCTCATCTTTACCTCCCACTTAAGTCACTTCTATACATTAAATCCAGGAAAAAAAAAAAAAAAGAGCAGGACTTTGAGAACTAGGGACACCTGAATTTGAAATGTCTCCCATATTAGTAATTTTGAATGACACAGATAATTTCTTTCAGCCCACTTCCTTATTGTAAGATGCATATTGCATTATTAACTCTAAAGCCTTAAGATAATAAAATAAGTTAAAGTATGCAAACACATGGAGTATATTAGGGTCACATAAGTTAGTGAGCTTTCTTAAGGATAGCTCCATTTTTAAACTGTTAATTTACTTGAATGGAGGAGTAGCAATAAATCACAATGGTGAGAAAGAAACCAGATTTTGCTTTGAGAGGATAAGAAGTTTGAATCTGTCACTCACTAGGTGTGATGAAAAATTTGGTTCATTTATCAAAGTGGCAGTATATCTCATCAGTAAAACAATTCCTACTTCTCAAATGTATCCTTAGGATTAACTGAAATACCATCTGTGGAAGTGCCTAATGTGAAGATTCTCCGCTGAAGAAATAAATAAAGCATTTTCATCTTTTTCCCAGTGTTTACTATAACACATGGATAGTGGATCTCATAGAGAATTGTGAATTAGTGATTACTGGCCTAATTAATTATGTTAATCCATCATTAAATACACAACTGTTGGATTTGATTTAAAAATGGAAAGAACTATCAAACTGGTATGATTTTTCATTTTATGGTTTTCTTTACTGGGTTATGGTTTCTGAGATTTCTAAAACATCTTACCCTTAGTGACTATTTCAAGACTACTCAACGAAGGATAGTACCTCAAACCTTAGTTTCTGATTTCCATTTCTTCAGCTTGATTGTGTTAAGTTTTTGTGGGTAAATTACTTTAAAAAAAATCAGTTAATATAAAAAGGTATTTTAGGTCCAGGTTCCAAACTCATGGTAACACATATCTACCACTATTTGAAATACGCAAATGTCGCATTTAGTTTCAGCCCTGACATTACGGGCAGAGTAGATGAGTTCAGTGAATTCTGACACGCAATACTAGTGGGGAATAAAAGGAAAGTTACTCATTATTCAACAGTCACTTCTACACATATTTAATTTGCCATAGATTAGCAAAATGACTTCATCATAGGTATTTAGACTAGATTAGTAAAATCACTGATGCTGAGTCCACACAGATTTGTGATATTTGGTGCCTGGCATCTACATCTGCTTTGAGACTGAGGTGTGAGAGTCTCGCTGTGCCTGAGCTATCTTGTTGTTATAATTACATGGACTTATTCCATTGGGCTACGTGTACGTTACTTCCATTGAACTAAAATGGGTCTGTTTTTCACAGTTTAGTCATGCGTCAATACATTTTTAATTAAAAGTGTGTGACAGGTACAATAGTGAAACACACCAAATAATTTTTTAAAACATCTCTTTTCCTCAAAGGTAGGTAATCAGACAATTGTCTTTGTTAGTCAGCAAGAGTATTTTTTATCTAGATGCTTGATTAAATATCTGAGAACTTTATATTAAACCAGTGAATTCTGTTTTTTGTATTCTACCACAGATACCTTATATTGTCCCATAAAAATAAAGCATTTTTTTCCTGGCAGAACTAAAATAGGTGACAAGCAATTTGATGAGCCTTTTTGTTTTTAATGTTTATAACAGAGAGATAAGAAGTCAGCAATGATATGACTAGGGAATCAATTAGAACACGGTTGTTTCAGAAGGAGAGAAATCAGTGGAAAGCTTAGATGCAGAGAAACTGAGGAAACAACCTCAGGATGCCTTTAGTAAGGTGCTGTGTTTACACAGGAAGACTAAACTTCTAATGAACTCTAAACATGAAAGTTGGGTGACCAGAAGAGAGTGCCACTTCTTGAATTCTCTGCATATATCACAGTGCAAATTCTTGAAAATCAACAACCTAAATAGAAGGTAGAAAAACCAGTTTTGCTAAAAATGCTAGATCTAGTAGTTCAACTACTGATGTAACAAGTTTAGAGTGTTCATGAGAAGGGACTTAGATTTCTTTAATGGTCATGCATTTTCAGAATTTCAATGCTTTACATTTAAATAATTCATTGTGTATGCGTGTGAGTTGCTTGGTCGTGTCCACCTCTTTGCCACTGCAGCCCTCCAGGCTCCTCTGTCCGTAAGATTCTCCAGGCAAGAATACCAGAATGGGTTGTCATTCCTTTCTCCGGGGGATCCTCCCAACCCAGGCATTAAACCCAGGTCTCCCACACCACAGGCAGATTTCTTACCGTCTGAGCCATCAGGGAAGCCAATAACCACTACAAGAAAATACAAACTACACTCTTAACAATGGTGGAATGATACTTTGGTGATAACTTCACATGAATTGAGGCCATGGGCTAGTTTTCTAAATAATATTCCATAAACCCATCAAAACAACTCATACACCACATAACATGAACAAAAAGCTTTGGCTAAGTCAATAAATAAGTCAATAAAACTTATTTGCATTGGCTATATGTTTAAAAGTTGTCTGACTACTAAAATACATATACATTTCTATATAATATTTTTAAGACATTATTTTTATATATGCTATATTAGTTTATCATTACAAAGTTAATCACATTAGATTGTTGCAGTCAACGTTTTTAAGTGAAACAATCTAAAATATTGATAGAAGAAATTTGTTTTGAATTGCATTCTACGTTATTACACAATGTTATTACTAAGATTAAGACATTAAACAGAATTATCACCATTAAATTAAAAATGGCATGATGCATATTCTCAAAAAAAAATATAATTCTGTTTTGGAAACAATAATCCTACAAACAATGCCACTGTGGAATAATATCACATGTAACAATGAAAGAGCATCTTGGCTTGGTGGGGAAAAAAAATTAACCATTTAAAATTGGAACACTTAATGATTATGCATTTGATACCTTTACCTACTGTCAGTGATGTGAGATATCACAAACTTATTCAACTTCAATTTTTCATTTATAAATGAGAATAAAATTATAATTGTATATAGTCCTATAAAGTTGTTGAGGACAGCTAATTAAATCGTATTCATGACAGGGGTTTCATCAACTGGAAATCTCTACATCCATGACTATTAGTTCATTTATTCAAAAGAATGTTATTAAGCACTTGAGTGAGTCACACTTAAGCTAAGAATTGAGGAATGAGTGGAGACACTTAAATAAAGAGAAAAGGGTGCATGGAAATATCATACAGAGAATTTAACATGTGGTAGGTTATCACCTCCACACACACAACTCTAGGGCAAGGATCCAGATAGGTATTGGCTGTAGAAGTCCTATTTACCTGGTACTCTTCCCAGAGTTATGTAGTACACTAAATTGCATGGCCATGTATATAATGGTTATGGTGACACCAGAAAAAGCTTGGCAATTTCCAGAAGTGTAATAAGCCTAGTGGAGCTTGGCTTTTGTCAGTTAGTTTGGCCAAAAACCAAAAGAGAGTAAAGTTAAAGCTAACAAAGAAGGTTAGGTGATTTAATCCAGGTTTCTTACAAGATCAATTGAGAATATTGCATGTTGTACTTTATCCTAGAAGAAAAGAAGATATACTCAATGATTTAAAAAAAGATCAGAGTGTGTTATAAAAAGAATCATTTTAACAGTTGTATAGTGAACAGATCTAGTGAGTCAAGTTTCCAGTCATAAAAAAATTGTAGTAGTTTAAGCTCAAAATAATGGTGTTCTTGGTTACAGGTGTGGAGATGAGGCAAAATACAAGTTGTCAAGAAAATTAGAGGCATTAATAAACAGGATTGGATGGAAAGATAGCAGTGATAACATTAACCTAATTCACTGAAACTGTATTTGTTACCTATTATATTTCAGGTTTTATGAAATATTAATTGAAGGAAGCCCCATTTAGACTAACATGCCCTGGTTCCTGGTTCTAGAGGGAGCTGAACAGAGATTATTTGCAAATTACTGTATAGATTGGTTCTAACTTGTTTGGGGGCTACCTGAATGATTAAGGCAAAAGCATTAATGCCTCTCTTTTGCCTCAGAACTCATTCATCCTGCTGCTGCTACTGCTGCTGCTGTGTCGCTTCAGTCGTGTCCGACTCTGTGCGACCCCATAGACAGCAGCCCACCAGGCTCTGCCGTCCCTGGGATTCTTCAGGCAAGAACACTGGAGTGAGTTGCCATTTCCTTCTCCAATGCATGAAAGTGAAAAGTGAAAGTGAAGTCACTCAGTGGTGTCTGACTCTTTGCGACCCCATGGACTGCAGCCTACCAGGCTCCTCGGTCCATGGGATTTTCCAGGCAAGAGTACTGGAGTGGGGTGCCACTGCCTTCTCCGCATTCAGCCTACAGAATGGGAAAAATATTTGCAAATTATATATCTGATAATAGTCTATAATTCAGAATATATAAAGAATTCCTCCAACTCAACAACAAAAATTTAAACATATCAATTAAAACACAGGCAACAGTCCTGAAGAGACATTTCCCCAAAGATGATATACAAATCTCCAACAAACACATGAAAAGATGCTCAGCTGATTAAGCATTGCTGTTGTTGTTCAGTTATTAAGTCAGTCGCATCTGACTCTTCTGTGACTCCATGGACTGTAGCTTGCTAGGCTCCTCTGTCCATGGGATTTCCCAGATAGGAATACTATCTGGGATGCAAATCAAAACCACAATTAAATACCACTTTACACATACTATATATAGGATAGCTATATTAAAAATATAAAATGAGCAATGGAACTTTGGAACATTACTAGTGAAAATGCCAAATGGTTCAGCTACTGTGGAAAAGTTTGGCAGATCCTCAAAACAATTAGAATCACAGTATGACCCCACAATTCCACTTCAATTTCACTCCTGAGTATTTACATAAAAGAACTGAAACAGGTATTTAAATATGTACATGGCATGTTCATAGCATGTAGTCCAAATAGTCCAAATGTCAATCAATGGATAAATACATGTAGTACATACATACAATTGAAATTTATCTGGCCATAAAATGGAATGAAGTACTGATTTATGCTGCAACATGAATGAACCTACAAAATATTTTGCTAAATGAAGAAAGCCAAATCAAAAGTTCATATATCATACTAGTCCAGTTATGTTGTATCAAGAATTGATAAAACCATAGAAATGGAAAACAGATTTAATGGTTGTAAGAACTGGAGGGTGGAGGGGAGTTATTACTTAATAGGTGAAGGATTTGAGAGTAAGAAAGATGTTTTGAAACTTGACCGAAATGGTATATATACAACTATCTGAAAGTACCAGATGCCACTGAGTTTTTCACTATTAAATGGCTATTTATGTTATGTGAATTTCACCTCAATGCATTATTAAAAACAAAGCAAAAACAGAACGTGGATTGATATTAAGGTATGTCCATGGCTGCTATTCCTTCAATGATGAACCCAACCCAACTTTCAGTCTATGTAGCTCTGAAAATAACTGTAAACCAAATTATATTTCTTTTGTAGAATGATTGTCTGATGTACTCCACAAAAGTAGATGATCTTTTTTCCTCATAGACAGATTGAACATCAAAAACTTCATTCCACTACAAATCAAATTGCTAAAAACAAATAGTTGAATTGATAATAATTGGTAATCTCTATTAAAAGACATTGATATCATACTGTGTCTATTACAATAATCTGATTTCAAAATTAATGATGACTTGATTTTTTTCAGTTTTAGTGTGAATTTTCACATCTCATTGATACTGTTGGATGATATCTTTTTAGCTGTGTGATTTTTTTTCTTGTGAGGTAAAGCTAATCAATTATAAATTTTTTACTTGGTGCTAATTTTCTAAAATAGTTTTAGTTAGTCCCTCTATTTTATTTAAAACACTGCAAAATCCTCTATGACTTTATGTCACTATTATGTGAATTTGAAATTAGTGATATATTGGCCTTCAAGTGAATGAGAAGCAAACTGATCAGCTTTCTAATAAAATTCAGTTTTCAAGTACTTATCAAATTAATTACTGTTTGCCTTGAATCACTTTTAAATTTTTGACCTATTTAAATGAATTACAGACAAAATAAAGCACAAAAGAATAGCAAAATGCAAATTTAAAACTACAACAAACAAATAAAATGTTAAGGAAATATTTTCTCAGTTAGTTGGGACACACTAACTAGCTCAATCCTGGGTGTTCATTGGAAGGTCTGATGTTGAAGCTGAAACTCCAATACTTTGGCCACCTCATGCAAAGGGTTGACTCATTGGAAAAGACCCTAATGCTGGGTCGGATTGGGGGCAGGAGGAAAAGGGGACGACAGAGGATGAGATGGTTGGATGGCATCACCGACTCGATGGACATGGGTTTGGGTAGACTCCGGGAGTTGGTGATGGACAGCGAGGCCCGGTGTGCTGCAGTTCATGGGGTCGCAAAGAGTCGGACACGACTGAGTGACTGAACTGAACTGAACTGAACTGAACTAGCTCATAAGAAATGTTAAAAAGTAAGTATTTTAAAACATAAGAGTTTCCATGAAAATGAAAATCACTCTAGATTTTCAAATTTATAAAATGTGTATAAACAAAACAATTACTGATTTTTATTTTCTTCTGAACACAATAAGCCAGCTGGAAACCTCATGATGTGATTTCTAAGACTGACAGTGATTCATGGATCACACTTTGAAAATCAGTCCCCTAAATGATGTATATGTTTAACAGAAAATCTAGATTTTATTATTGCAGTCCTATTTTGGGTTCTCTAGTTCTTTGTTATGCTATAGTTACAAACATCATGGATTTCCTACTACATGTAAGTGATTACCTTCTTATTCTAAGTGATTCTGCTTTGTTATTAGACTCTTGAAAGAGAGTGCAGAGGTCAAAGGACTTACCATGGAATTTTTCACTGTTCATGCATGCCTTGCAAAACTCCCAGTGGCTCTTCTGTCTCAAACGTAAAGCTGGGAAAGATGCCTAAAGAGAATCTTCATTTGACTTATTCTACAGTCTAGGAACAGGGTCATGTTTACTAAATGAAGGTAAATGTTGCAGCAAACGCATCCTATTTAATGACTGAAGAGAACTTTTAGGTCAACTGACCTCCAGCAAATCTATAGCACTGACTTTTCATTCTATAAATATTTTTGTGTGTTTTCCATGTGATGTGCACTGCTGTAAACATAATAGCAAGTCTGCAATTTGTCAAACACTAATATGATTTTTCCAAAATCCCTAAAATAAATTGAATTACCATGTTGTCACCTACGAAACCCTTTCTCCTTCTTCTGATTCAATACTATCTAAATTTATATTAATTTCTTATTTAATTTTACACTTCAAAATGAAGCTTTGGAGTCAGGCACTACACTGATGGGTTCATAGTCAAATTCCCAATATCTAACAGAGGGCTGACTCATAATATAGAAGGTCAGGAAATCTTTGTCAGAAAAAAAAAAAAATTACCCAAATGTAAAACTGAATTGATTGTGACTTTTGCTCTACTTTACTCTTTAAGAGGAGGGATAAGTTTAGATAATAAAAATTAATTTATTTAGACTATAATAAAGGGAAATCAAGATTTATTATTTTAATCCTTTATGCCTAAACAACGCCTTGCTTTAATTTCTGTGTGATTGTTTACTTATTTTCTATGATAAAGTCCATAGGGTACTATATATCTACATATGTAGATAGTGTTCACATTAAGCCAAGTCATGTCCTCATAGTTGTGTTCTGTCTTTAAAAAATTCAAACTCTTTATTAAATTAGCTGTCCAGAGGATGTTTACACTGTATGTGCTTAAATTTAGTTAGAGCAAGAAAGTGAATCATAATAGTGTCAAAGCAACTGAAAACCCTGAGGCACACAAGCAGTCAAATGGAACTATGTATACAATGATTTAATTTTATATTGTAACATGTACTCATGTTTCTAAAAAGTAGTAAATTATTTAGTGACTAATCTTATATTAAACTTCTAGTGCTATTTCTGATGTTCTTTCTAATAAAATAAAGAGTTCAAAAACTGCTTCAATTAATTTCAACTCAAATATTTTTCCATTATGAGTTAAGATATAGAACCAAAAGATCATTTTATTACAGTCTATATCCCACTTAAAACCCAGTAAGGCAAACCTGAGTATCTTCTATCAGGGAAATCATTAGAATTATGCAGAGAAGGCAAACAAAAATATAATTTTTACATTACCTCTATCTCCAGTTTATTTTTGGTTGAGGTTAGCTTTAAAAGAACAAGGGTCAGAAGAGGGGAGAAAATAACTCTGATTGAATGTTGAATGAGATAGAATAATGAATCCCAGAAAAGTATGGTTCTTAAAACCCTTGATATGCTGCTAACTCCAAGCACAGGTTTGAGTCTAAAATTAAATCAACTGCAATTTGGGTAATTTTCAGCACAAAACAGAAAAAAAAGAGAGGGGATTCTATTTCTAAGTAGGGTACGGAAAGCTTCAAAAGTGTTCCTCATCATATACAGAGGAGAAAAGGTCAAATCATCTACAAAATTATTATGTTTTCAGAGGTTGTAAAATAACCAGCAGAACTGAACTCCAAAAGGTGAGAAGACTTTCTGGGGAGAGGTGGGACAGATGGACTCTTTAATCTTTGGCAGACAGTGGAGGAATATATATGTGGGCTGGAACAAAACATCTAAGATTATTAGTGAATTCTTAAACACTGAAAATTTTTCTTTTAGGATCAAAAACAAGACAAGGATGCTCAGTTTTAACACTTCTATTCAACGTAGTACTAGAAGTACTAGCCAGAAAAGTTAGGCCAGAAAAAGAAATGAGAATTTCAAACTACAAAGAAGTAAAATTATCTCTCCTCACAGATGACATGATCTTATATACTTAAAAAACCCACAAACACATACACACAAATTAGAGCTAGTAAATGAATTCAGAAAAGTTGCACGATTCTAAACTCAATACAATAAAGGACAGAAATGGCAAGGACGTAACGGGAGCAGAAGAGATTAAGAAAACGTGCCAAGAATACACAGAAGAACTGTACAAAAATAATAATAATAATATTAAAGATTCGGATAACCATGATAGTGTGGTCATTCACCTAGAGTCAGACATCCTGGACTATGAAGTCAAGTGGGCCTCAGGAAGCATTACTATGAACAAAGCTAGTGGAGGTGATGGAATTCTAGCTGAACTATTTCAAATCCTAAAAGATGATGCTCTTAAAGTGCTGCACTCAAAATTTAGGGAAATTTGGAAAACTCAGCAATGGCCACGGGACTAGAAAAAGTCAGTTTTCATTCCAATCTCAAAGAAAGGCAATGCCAAAGAACGTTCAAGCTATCATACAATTGCATTCATTTCACATGCTAGCAAGGTCATGCTCAAAACCCTTCAAGCTAGGCTTCAACAGTATGTGAACAGAGGACTTCCAGAGGTACAAGCTGGATTTAGAAAAGGTAGAGGAACTAGGGATCAAATTGCTAACATTCACTGGATCATAGAGACAGCAAGGAAATTCCAGAAAAACATCTATTTCTGCTTCACTGACGATGCTAAAGTCTTTGGCTATGTGAATCACAACAAACTGTGGAAAATTCTTAACAGAGATGGGAATATCAGAGCACCTTACCTTTCTCCTGAGAATCCTGGATGCAGGTAAAGAAGCAACAGTTAGAACTGGACATGGAACAATGGACTGGTTCAAAACTGAGAAAGGAGTACATCAAGGCTGTATATTGTCACCTTGTTTATTTAACTTCTATGCAGATTACATCATGAGAAATGCTGGGCTGGATGACACACAAACTGGAATCAAGATTGCTTGGAGAAATATCAACAACCTCAGATATACAGATGATACCACTTTAATGACAGAAAGTGAAGAGGAACTATAAGAGCCTCTTGATAAGGGTGAAAGAGGAGAGTAAAAAAGCTGACTTAAAACTCAACATTCAAGCATGTAAATTATCATTTGTGAAACGAATCGCCAGTCCAAGGTTCAATGCATGATGCAGGGTGCTTGGGGCTAGTGCACCGGGATGACCCAGAGGGATGGGATGGGCAGGGAGGTGGAACGGGGGTTCTGAAAGGGGAAAACATGTACACCCATGGTAGATTCATGTCAATGTATGGCAAAACAAATACAATATTGTAAAATTAAAAAATAGAAAATAAACAAAAAAAATTAAAAAACAAAAAACCCTCAACATTCAAAAATGAAGATCATGGCCATCCAGTCCCATCACTTTATGCAAATAGAAGGGGAAAAGTGGAAGCAGTGACAGATTTTATTTTCTTGGGAGCCAAAATCACTACAGATGGTGACTGTAGCCATGAAATTAACAGACACTTGTTCCTTGGAAGAAAAGCTCTAAGAAACCTAGACAGCATATTAAAAAGCAGAGACATCACTGTGTTGACAAAGGTCAGTGTAGTCAAAGCTATGGTTTTTCCAGTAGTCATGTACAGATGTGCTAGTTGGACCATAAAGAAGGCTGAATGCTGAAGAATTGATGCTTTTGAACTGTGGTGCTGGAGAAGACTCTTTGAGAGTCCCCTGGACAGCAAGAAGATCATATCAATCCTGAATATCCATTGGAAGGACTGATGCAGAAGCTGAAGCTCCAATGCTTTGGCCACCTGATGTGAAGAACTGACTCATTGAAAAAGACCCTGATGCTTGGAAAGATTGAGGGCAGGAGGAGAAGAGGGGAGCAGAGGATTAGATTGTTGGATGGCATCATCAACTCAATAGACATGAGTTTGAGCAAACTCTGGGAGATAGTGAAGGACAGGGGACCCTGGTATGCTGTAGTCCATGAGGTCATAAAGAGTTGGACACCACTGAGTGACTGAACAACTGAACAGCAACAACAAACTCAACACACAAAAATCAGTTGCATTTATACTAGTAATGACTAATATGAGGAGATTCAGAAAACATTTCCACTTACAATAGCATCAAAAAACACCTAGGAATAAACTTAACAAGGAGGCAAGAAACAAGACTCAAAATTGCACAATGTTGCTTAAAGAGCTAAAGTCATCAATATAAAGATTTTTTCCGTTTTTGGATTAGAAGACTTAATATTATTAAGACGTCAACACTACCCAGAGTATCTTTACATTCAGTGCAACCCTTACTGAAATTCTCATGATGTTTTCTTCCAGAGATGGAAAAACACATCTTAATATTCATACAGAATCTCAAATAGCCAAAACAATTTTGAAAAACAAAGATGGAGGTATCACACTGCCTGATTTCAAAACTTAGTGCAGAAGAATTGATGGTTTTGAACTGTGGTGTTGGAGAAGACTCTTGAGAGTCCCTTGGACTGTAAGGAGATCCAACCAGTCCATCCTAAAGGAGATCAGTCCTGGGTGTTCATTGGAAGGACTGATGTTGAAGCTGAAACTCCAATACTTTGGCTGCCTGATGCAAAGAGCTGACTCATTGGAAAAGACCCTGATGCTGGGAAAGATTGAGGGCAGGAAGAGAAGGGGATGACAGAGGATGAGATGGTTGGATGGCATCACTGACTCAGTGGACATGGGTTTGGGTAGACTCCAGGATTTGGTGATGGACAGGGAGGCCTGGCGTGCTGTGGTTCATGGTGTCGCAAAGAGTCGGATACGACTGAGCGACTGAATTGAACTGAACTGAACTACAAAACTACAATGTGTAATCAATGCAATATTATACTGGCATATGGACACATATACAGGCCAGTAGAATAGTAAAGATAAGCCAGAAATAATCCTCACATATATCATCAAATCATTTTTGACAATGGTGCCAAGACTAACAGGGAAAGGAAATACTAATGACATTAATAAGGTATTTTGGAAAAGGCAAAGTACAGGGACACATCAGACCAGTGGTTTTCAAGCCTGAGGATGGGGCTGGGGATTGACTGCAAAGGGGCTTGAGGGAAATTTAAGGGATGATGGAAATGTTCTATATCTTGTTTGTGGCAGTGATTACACAACTGTACACATCTGTCAAAACTCATTGAAATGGACACTGAAACAGGATAAATTTTACTAACTGTAAATTATATACCAATGAAACTTATTTTTAAAATGCCCACAAAAGGAGGGAAAGCTTTTGTGGAAAAAGGAATCTCAAAAAATATTAGAAGAAAACCTGGAGCTCTGTGAATGCCAAGTGAAATACAGACCCCATGAAATAGAGAAGTGATAGTGTGATAGTTAAGAATATAGATCTGAGACCAGATTGCAGACATTCAGATGCTGGTACCTCCACTCCAAGTACCTCAACTCCTAGGCAAGTTACTGAATTGCTCTCTGTGAAACAGGGATAATAACTGTAGTGACTTTTTCATAGGATTGTTATAAGGATTCAACAAGTAAAATAGATCCATACCTGACATATGGGAAACACAACATTAAGTGGTTTAAAGAAATATTATGTACTATAATGAACCATTGTCACAGATATATCCATTAATTCTCTGAATAAAATAAGTAATACAAATCAAAGGCAGCCCCAAATATTGGGACTTTTTAAAGTAATATTTTGTTTTGAGAGTAGGAGGAAATGTGTTCAATTTTTTTTCTTTTGACAAGCAAATGTTTATAAGAATCTGATGCATATTTGAGTTACCCAATGCATTTTGATAATCATTATTACTTACAGATGATGATGTGGTTTGATTAAAACAATAAATGGAAATGTGTTCAACCAGTCATTAAGCCAGTATTTACTATTCTTTTTTAGGAACTTGGCATAAAGCTATATTCTGGGGATACAAAATGGGTGAGGTTCCAGCACTGTTTTTTATGTGTTCACAGTCTAGTGCAGGAAAAAGATAGGTACACAAATAATTACAATACAATATGGAAGTGCCAGAGGGTTAATATGCACACAGTGAATGAGAGCTCTGGGAGGTCCTCACTGATTATTAAAATAAGAGAGAAATAAGCAATAAGCTGAAGTTTCTAGTTCAAGTTGGTAACCTAAGAGGACTCTGAGGTCACCCCCTCCTACAGACACACCAAGTCTACAGCTACCTATGGAACAACTTCCTCTGAAAAAAATAAAAACTGACTAAGCCACTCCTAGCCTCCAGAGAAAGATAGAATGTTCACATCCAAGCGGATATGAGAGGATGGGACATACTCTCGTCTTAAACCCCAACACGCTCACCTTCCCCACTCCTCTGTAGAAACCCACAGGCTGAGGAGCAAAAAGTTTGAACCCCACATTGGGTACCCTCCACTTTTAAGATCTGCACCTGAGTGAGATGGGCCCCCAAAACATCTAGCTTTCAAAAACAACAAGGTTCTGTCCACAAGCCACAGATGGTTTAGGTACGTGGGCTCCTAAAGGGTTTGCGGGGAGAGACTCACCAGCTCCAATGCCCAGGTTGATACAGGGTGCTCCAACCTGGTGTGGGAAAGGCCCAATTGCTTGCTTGGAGTGTTGGTGGTGAGGACATTGGAGACCTGCTGGTGCTCTCCTGGGGGAGCCTGGCAGCCACCATCTTACCTCTCTTTCTGCTGCCTCCAGGGGCTGGGCTGTGATCTGAGCTTTTATACGTTTCTGGCATTAGGTGTTTGTGGCTGCTGGGTCCACTCCCTCTGTGGCCAGCAGGGTTTGCATCCCTGGGTCCCACAGGAATGCGGTTCTCACCTTGGGCAGAGCACAGACAGTGGTCTGAGGTGCTCCTAGGCTCACTGCCAGGGAGGCCCCTTTGCTGGCCCTGGAGCTTTAGCCTGAGAGGCAAGCATATGTCTAGGGCCTTATAGACATGGATTTACGTCCGGCAAGCAGGCAAGTCCACATTGGCTTTGCACTCTCCCTCTGCCTATAGCTTGTGCGTGTCTCCCAGACAGGATCTTTCACCCTCATCTGGAGCTCAAATGTTGGGAATTGCTGCCCAGAGGACACCTGGAGATGGTGGCCAGTGGGACACGAGCTAGCCACCCCATGCTGTGCTAAGTCGCTTCAGTCCTGTCCAATCCTGCGATCTTACAGACTGTAGCCCACCAGGCTCCTCTGTCCATGGAATTCTCCAGGCAAGAATACTGGAGTGGGTTGCCTTGCCCACCTCCAGACGATCTTCCCGACTGGGGATCAACTTGCACCTCTTAAGTCTACTGCTTTGGCAGGCAGATTCTTTACCACTAGCATCACCTGGAAAGCCCAGCAATCCCACCTGTGTGTGCTTAACTGCTCAGTCGTGTCTGACTCTTTGTGACCCCATGGACTGTAGCCCTCCAGGCTCCTCTGTCCATGGCAATTCTCCAGGCAAGAATACTGGAGTGGGTTGCCATGCCCTCCTCCAGAGGATTCCCAACCTAGGGGTCAAACCCACATCTCCCACTTTGCAGGCGGATTCCTTATCATCTGAGCCAAAGGGAAGGGAATCCCATATGACCGTATAAATTTGCACTTTAAAAGCTACTGCCTGAACGTCTGGCCTCTTAATCACATGCCATAATATAGCACATTAGGAAACTCTAAGAGAAATCATCTTCTACAATTTTGCTAGCAATCTTTGACTTGTTCATTTATGCTACCCTCCAGTCTCTGTCCAGTCCATTTTCAGAACTGTATTTTTATCTTCTCATATGGTGATTTTAAAATACAATATTTATTTAACAACATCTCTTTTAAAGAGCTAAGCATAAGCTGTACCAAACACAGAATTTGTTTTACGAATATCATGAGTTAAAAAAAGAGGCAGGAAGACTGAAGTTAAAGGGTTTAGGCTTGCAGGTCACTGGGTGATGGGGTAACTCTGACTTTCTTCTTCAGTTCAGTTCAGTTGCTCAGTCGTGTCCGACTCTTTGCGACCCCATGAACCGCAGCACGCCAGGCCTCCCTGTCCATCACCAACTCCCAGAGTCCACCCAAACCCATGTCCCTCGAGTCGGTGATGCCATCCAGCCATCTCATCCTCTGTCGTCCCCTTCTCCTCCTGCCCTCATTCTTTCCCAGCATCAGGGTCTTTTCCAATGAGTCAGCTCTTCGCATCAGGTGGCCAAAGTATTGCAGTTTCAGCTTCAACATCAGTCCTTCCAATGAATACCCAGGACTGATCTCCTTTAGGATGGACTGGTTGGATCTCCTTACAGTCCAAGGGACTCTCAAGAGTCTTCTCCCACACCACAGTTCAAAAGTATCAATTCTTCTTAAGTGACCTTGAGTAAATAATTTAATTCTTTAATCACAATTTCCTTAACTTGAAACATTGGAACATAATAGTAAGTATACCATAAGGTTGTTGTATGGATTAAATGAAATAATATGTGTGACTGGCTTAGTGAGTAGATAAATCTAGCTTTCTATAAATGCTAACTATATTAGTAATAGTAGTAGTAGTACTTGGTTCTACTATTTAACACATCACATAATTACTGTGCCAAATGTCCCTCCTATTTAGAAAGTATTTCACCTGTGATTTTTAATTGTTTTTACTGCATCCTCAGTAATTATCCAGGTTAGAAGGGAAGATTTTATTGTCTTCAATTTATAGATAAGAAAAACATGAAGAAAGTAAATGTCTCCGTCTATATAAAGATTTACATATTTCTCACCAAAACCTGTGTTCATTTCATTATCTCAGACTGAAAAGATTTTCTCAATTTTTACTATGATGTTGTACTCATAAACTTTCCTTGATATACTGTGCAATGCCTCTTAAAACATACATGTATTCACACACATACACTCATGAAACCCTTTTTGATTTTCAGTTTATTAAGTAGCCTACGGTTCTTCACTATAGCTCTTGATTGATTTGAACTTCTGTCTGGTGAAGTCCATTTTTTTCATTTCTTTATATTTTCATTGAGTCTGTTTCATTATGCTAAAAATACTTTTGTCAGAAATAACAAGAATAAAAATAGCAAAATAACTTTGAACTATAAACTTGAGATGTTATACTCAATTCTATTTCTAAGAGTATAAAGATAAAAGAAATACTAACAACAAAAATATTCTTTTACTGATTTTTCATGCCTTATTTGCTTTTAAAAAACCCTCTTCTTTATTCTTTTAATAAAATATCCATGCTCCTTGACTAATGAGAAAGGAGAGACAAGTATTATTCAACGATACTTCTTAGACACCTGGCAGAAAAAAATGTTTCATGCCACAAAAAAAGCAGCAGGAGGGAGAGTATGTGAAATATGACATGAAATTATGTTCTTATATCCTATTAAAATTTACAAGATAGATTTGAAGAGACATAGATACTGTTCATAACAATTCAACAATTTAATAAATTTAGTTAATTTAATCAAACTTTTTTTTCTTTGTTGACTTCATGATACAGCTCCGAGATATCAGCTGTTGATGCTGAACCTCTGATTTTAAATTTTGATTCTTGCATAGAATTTTGGGAAAAAAAAATTCAAGGTATCATAGACTACAAGTGAGCAGTATAAAAATAGTAAAATGATTAGTCACTTGAACAATATTTTTTGTCACTGAACTAATGTAGGCAAGGGACACAGTTATTACTATATTTGAAATTCAGATATTCTGCCACTAGGAAAAATATTTGTTGGGAATGGAAAAATGACTCCACGTGTTGTTAATCATCCAGTTAGCTTCCTGCTGGTAGTTGTGTAGATCCATTACTGTTGTGAATATTTTACCTGTGAAATTAGGGAGCAAAGATAATTAAACACACATTAACCTTACCTAGGGGTTTAAGCATAGCAATCTATTAATCAATATTGATTGAATATTGTAATAGGCATCATGAAGAAGATAGATTTTAGCTCTTTCTTGAAATATGCATAAGGTGGGGAGGGCAAGAAGACAATAGAGTCAGAAAAGGATACAAGAAAAATTTTAGCTAAAGGAAAGATGAAATTTTCACAAATTTCTTATTCATTGTAGAAAACTGTGTATATACTCATGCTTTCCAAATCAAACAACTGAATATACATGCCTTTTCTCATTCCAGCACATGTTATAAATATGGAAACATGCTAATGACTAATTTTTAAGAGTTACTTTTAAAATGTGAGTAATCTTCAAATAGCATCAAGGCATACTCAGTTATACATTCATTTTTATCAAAATTCGTACCCACATCTCACTTCCTACTTCTGTTCCTTTAGCCTATGCTTACATTTATTCAATCAATATTTCTGTGTACCTATCATGTGCCTGGCACTGTGCTGGGAATATAAGAATGAGTAAAACATGTCAGGAATCCCTGATTTTAGGAAGTTTATTGTGTTATAGTGGAGGCAGATATTAATGAAATGGTTCTATAAATAAATGTACAGTAATCCCCCCTTATCCTCAGGGGACACATGCCAAGACTCCCAGTGAATGCGTGAAACCTCAGATAGTACTGAGCCCTATATATACTACATTATTCCTATACATACATAGCCACAATAAAGTTTAGTTTATAAATTATGCATAGTATGAGATTAACAATAACTGATAACATAAAGAATAATCATAACTATATACTGTAATCAAAGTTATATAAATTGATCTCTTGCTCTCTCTCAAAATATATTATACTCACTCTTTTGCTTCTTGGGATAACATGAGACGATAAAATGTTTATGTGATGAGATGAAGTGAGGTGAATGACTTAGACATAGTGACTTAGGGTTAAGCTAATTGATCATTTGGTAATAAATCTGAAGAAGGGTCATCAGCTTTGGATAAGCCTGGATCGTTGACTCATGACGATGTCCATGGCTGAATATCAGGAGCAGACAGTGTCAGTAGTTGTGGATCTGAGGCAGGTTGGAGCAGAATGGTGCAAGATTTAATTATGCTACACAAAATGGCCCACAATTTAAAATTTATGAGTTGTTTGTTTCTGGAAGCTTTCATTTAGTACTTTTTAGACCAAGGTTGAATACACATGATATTCGCATGTACACATTACATATCATATATGCACACATTATATATTATAAATTGCCAACATCCACTAGATCATCAAAAAAGCAAGAGAGTTCCAGAAAAACATCTACTTTTGCTTTATTGACTACACCAAAGCCTTTGACTGTGTGGATCACAACAAACTGGGGAAAATTCGGGGGAAACCAGGAGTCCTAAGAAATCTGTCAGGTCAGGAAGCAACAGTTACATATTGTTACCAAGGCTACTTATTTAAACTTATATTCAGAGTACATCATGAGAAATGCTGGGCTGGATGAAGCACAAGCTGGAATCATGATTGCCAGGAGAAATATCAATAACCTCAGATATGCAGATGACACCACCCTTATGGCAGAAAGTGAAGAAGAACTAAAGAACCTCTTGATGAAAGTGAAAGAGGAGAGTGACAATGTTGGCTTAAAACTCAACATTCAGAAAACTAAGATCATGACGTCCAGTCCCATCAGTTCATGGCAAATAGATGGGGAAAACAGTGGAAACAGTGAGAGATTTTAATTTGGGGGCTCCAAAATCAGTGCAGATGGTGATTGCAGCCATGAAATTCAAAGATGCTTACTCCTTGGAAGAAAAGCTATGACCAACCTAGACAGCATATTAAAAAGCAGAGACATTACTTTGCCAACAAAGGTCCATCTAGTCAAAGCTATGGCTTTTCCAGTAGTCATGTATGGATGTGATAGTTGGGCTATAAAGAAGGCTGAGTGCCAAAGAATTGATGCTTTTGAACTGTGGTGTTGGAGAAGACTCTTGAGAGTCCCTTGGACTGCAAGGAAATCAAACCAGTCCATCCTAAAAAAAATCAGTCCTGAATATTCATTGGAAGTTCTGATATTGAAGCTGAAGCTCCAATACTTTGTCTATCTGATGCAAAGAACTGACTCTGGAAAAGACCCTAATGCTGGGAAAGATTGAAGGCGGGAGGAGAAGGAGACAACAGAGCATGAGATTGTTGGATGGCATCACCAACGTTATTGACATAAGTTTGAGTAAGCTCTGGGAGTTGATGGACAGAGAAGCCTGTGTGCTGCAGTCCATGGGTTCACAGTGAGTCAGACAGGACTGAGTGACTGAAAAGTGAAGGTGAAAGTGAAGTCACTCAGTCATGTCTGACTCTTTGCGACCCCACGGACTGTAGCCTACCATGCTCCTCCATCCATGGGATTTTCCAGGCAAGAGTACTGGAGTGGGTTGCCATTTCCTTCTCCAGGGGATCTTTCCAACCCAGGGATTGAACTCGGGTCTTCCTCATTGTAGGCAGATGCTTTACTGTCTGCACTACCAGGGAAGTCCTGAACTGAAAAAAATGCAGATTTGGGGGGGACTACTGTAAATCTATATTTGAATGTGGTGCTAGAATAATATGAGTGTGGTCCGCATTGTCAGAGCATATGAAAGGGGGAACTGACCTAATCCTGGATGTCAAGGCTTCTTTGGGGAACTGATGATTGAATTTCAATCTGAAAAGATGAGTATAGATTAACTAGAAAGTGAAAAGCATTACATATGAAAGGCAGATCATATGTAAAATTTTGTAGTGAAAGGACCTTTGGCAGGAAGACCACCACCTGTCAAGCAAACCCCAGTGCTTGGCAAGGCTATGCTCCTTCTCTAACTCACTGTGCAGTGCCATCTCATACCCCCATGGCCTCTACCAGCTGTGGGAGACATGGCTCTGGCTCAAAGGCTGGGCAGAGGTAAGATGACCTGAGACCAGAATAGGATGCAGTAGGGTGTGAACTGCTCTTGCAAGGGCTGAAAATATATTTCCTCCAGGCTAAATAGTTAAAGGCTTGGGGGCAGGTACCTCAGTTTCAGGTGCAGAAACCTGAAGTCCAAATCCAACATGTGCCAAGATCCTAGGCTGCAGCAACCCAAACTTGTTCCATTCTCTTGAGGTGGTTGTTCCTTCTGCCAGCAGCAAGATGTCTAGAATTATGCCCCAGGAGACCATCCTTGCCTATTCCTCAAGCCTGTTCCCTAAAGAACAGCCTCAAGGTGTTGCAATTCTTGATACATCCCACTGACAGGATCCATTAAATCATATTCCAAGCAGTGCCTCAAAGTGTCCACTGAATCAGCAAACCACATTTGCCCATTATTGTTGATGCAATCTTGTATTCACTCTATTTTCTTCCTTAGGATCTCTTTCTGAAATAAACAGGCTGCACTCAAGTGCTTGGCTTAGGTTCTGGTTTCTGAACAGAACTCAGGCTAATGCAATTTTTCTGTGAAATAAAGTTCTAAAATATTCCTTGATATATAACAGACACTTAATAAATACTTTCAATAAATGAATTGCAGAATCCAATATAAAGGCAAGAACCTTTATTGCACACTTTTAGATGTCTTATGAAATCAAATTTGTCTTATTTATATAATCTCCTACTGCTTCGTTTATAGCTGTATATCAAATATCAGGAACACAATGTCCCAGGAGTCAATATTCTTTTTAATTATTTTTTTCCAAACTAAGAGGATCATGGAATGCTTAAATCTAAGCTTTAGAATATCTTATTTTTTAATGGAAAAAATACAGATGAATTACAGTATGAAAAGTTTCATTAGTGCCTTCTACTAAAACCTACTCCATTGGAAGATTAATGGCATCTTTCAGTTTAACTCTAAAAGTCAAAAATTCTTTTAATTTGCACTTTAAGCAAGTTCTCTTCCTTTAGAACAATGTTTATAGTCATTGAATTTCAGTGAACTACTCAATGGATAAAATTCAAACCAAATAGTAGGAATGAGAGATAAAGGACTTCATATACCTCGGCAAAACTAGGTAAAGGACCAAAGTTACAGTGGTTTATAGTGATTATAATTCTACACTTATTTTCTTTTCCCACCAATGAAAAGTGGAATTATTATTTCCAAAAGTACCTCTGGCTGGTGGAAGCTGACATGAGAATCATCATTTCCTGGTTCTGGTTTGGTTAAACAAGGCTTATATTAGAGACATAGAAATAAAGGCACTGTGATTAAGTGCACAGAACAGTCACTAAATGACCTTTCATACAACCCAACTTTTCCCATAACTCATCTTGTCACACTTTCAACTTTATCAGTTTCTCATGCACATCCTCCTACAAGTTTGTAAGATCTGCACATAATAGAAGATAATATTAATAGATCAACTTTGATTTAACTTTCTGGTATTTAAATGAATTTTTGCAATAGCATATGTCTTCTTTTGGCTACTGAGAGTGGGAATGGGAGAGAGGAAAAGAATTACTCTTCTGCATACACAATGATAATGACTAGGGTCTCAGTTCAGATTCTTCCATGAAAATATTACTGTCAAGTTGCTGGATGTTTTACATTTAATTTTTTATTTCAATGACAGTTGTATGACAAACTTACTATCTATAAAAACTTCTATGAAAAACTTCAGTATCTATAAAAAATTTTAGCTATTACCATTTCATAGACTGAATACAACAGGCAAAATGGGTAGATATAAGCCTGAACTAAAGTTGAAAGTAGTTACTGAAGATTCTCAGTGCATAAGTATTTCTGTAGCCTCCTCTGGGGATTCTTAAAGCCTAGCTGAATTGACCAAAACTTAGAAAGTTAATTTCCATTCTGAGGTTTTCCTAATCCTAGATATCCAATGAAAGTTTAGGGGTTTTTCTTTCTTTTTTTTTTTTAAGAATTAGAGACTAGTCATTGTTAAAATTATACTTATCTTTAACTGAAGTAGTTCTTAGGTCATGTATGTCTAATGATGTCCTTTGAAACTGTGTAAAAAGTTAACTAGTAGACATTTTCAATAATCTATTATTCCAATTCTACACCCTATTTATAAAAGTATCTTGTCAATCATGAAGACAAAGTTAGGTGTTACAAGGTAACCAACCAACTTATATGGACAGGTGACTTTATTCATGAATGATTAAGAAGTATTCTGTTGTAATGAAAAATTAAATAGTAACTTTAAAAATAATAATATAATAACTATTTCAGAGTTCTTTAGCTCTTCAATACACTTTCCTATTTATCAATGCTTTTGAACTGTTCAATGATCCTTTCAGAAAGCTAAGGCAAATAGATTTATCCTTATCTCATGAACTAAAGAATTAAGGCTGTCCTAAGTTTTAGTCAACTTGCTCAAGGCATAGTTTGTAAGTGATTGAGTCTAAGCTTAGGTTCAATTTAATTTTAAATGTTTAAATAAAATAAACCCAATAAAAAATAAAGAGATAGCAGTTTTATTAATGGAAGTTGCTTGTTTCCTGTAAAATATTAAAAATAAAAATGGAACATATAAACAGTCATATTATAGCATTATAACTTTGCAATAATGAATAATGGTAAAACATAGCACAGACTATTAATTAAATAAAGATAATATAGGGTGGATTATTCAAGTTAGTAAAAAGTATTGTTTTTCCTACCAAATATTTATTACTATTTATCATTCTAAATGATCCACTAAAACACTTTAAACTCTTAACTATACTTAGAAGCATATGTAGTCATTTTAAATTGTGTGGTTGCAACAGTATACACACAAGTATAAAAAGAAGTATCATGTTTATTTTTTATTATCCTCATGTTTTATATTTTTAATTAATTTTTATTAGAATGTAGTTGATTTACAATGTTGTATTAGTTTCTGCTGTACAGCAAAATTCACATATATATCTATATATAATCTCCCCACTCTTTTTTAGATTCTATTCCCACATAGGTCATTAGAGAGTATTGAGTAGAGTTCCCTGTGATATACAGTAGATTCTTATTAGTTATATATTTTATATATAGTAGTGTGTATATGGAGAAGGCAATGGGACCCCACTCCGGTACTCTTGCCTGGAGAATCCCAGGGGTGGGGGAGCCTGGTGGGCTGCCGTCTATGGGGTCGCACAGAGTCGGACACGACTGAAGCGACTTAGCAGCAGCACCGGCAGCAGTGTGTATATGTCAGTTCTAAACTCCTAATTTATACCTTTTCCCCCTTACAACTTTTTTTTAATACAAACCAAAATTTTCTTGACATTTCCTTTTCAATTAGCACCTGAAAATTCTCCATTTTTAATTCATTATTACAAAATTACTGCTATCATTAGGCTCAATGTATTCAGATTTTAAATTCAATCAATACAATATTTTTCTCTCTGCTATCTTTTTCCTCCCATCTCCCTATGGACAGTGTCAATTTCTAGAAGCTTACCTATCACTTGCATTGAGCAAAGGGCCATGGCTTTGGATGACTTTCTCCATCCACATTGCCTTCAGTTCCCTGGTGGCTGGGCTGTCTTGATCTTGGCTTTCATCATGTGTTGGCATCCATTGATAACATCCTTCATTTGTGATAGCCTCTGTTCTGTCAGTCTACATTTACGATATCATCCAAATTCCTCTTCTAGTTGGCCAGTACTTCTAAGTTCCACTTGAAAATTGACTGATGGCTTCTATAGTTTGTGATATCCCTCTACTTACTTTTCAGTCACTAAGTCATGTCCGACTCTGAGACCCCATGGCCTGTAGTAGGCCAGGCTTCCTCGTCCTTCTCTATCTCCCAGAGTTTGCTCAAACTCATGTCCATTGAGTCAGTGATGCCATCCAACCATCTCATTCTCTGTCATCCCTTTCTCTTTCTGCCTTCAACCTTTCCCAGCGTCAGGATCTTTTCCAAGGAGTCAGCTTTTCACATTAGGAGGCCAAAGTATTGGAGCTTCAGCTTCAGCATCATTTCTTCCAATGGTTATTCAGGGTTTATTTCTTTTAGGATTGACTGGTTTGATCTCCTTGCTGTCCAAGGGACTCCCGAGAGTTTTCTCTAGCACCACAGTTCGAAAGCGTCAATTCTTTAGTGTTCAGCCTTCTTTATAGCTCAACTGTAACATCTGTACATGACTACTGAAAAAAAACATACTTTTGACTAAATAGACTTTGTCGGCAAAGTGATGTTTCTGCATTTTAATACTCTATCTAGGTTTGTCATAGCTTTTCTTCCAAGGAGCAAGTGTCTTTTAATTTCACGGCTGTAGTCACCATGCACAGTGATTTTGGGGCCCAAGAAAATAAAGTCTGTCACTGTTTCATTTTTTCCCCATATATTTGCCATGAAGAGATGGGACCAGATGCCATGATCTTAGTTTTCTGAATGTTGAGTTTTAAGTCAGCTTTTTCACTCTCGTCTTCTACTTTCATCAAGAGGCTCTTTAGTTCCTCTTCCCTTTCTGCCATAAGGGTGGTGTCATCTTCATATCTGAGGTTATTGATATCTCTCCCAGCAATCATGATTCCAGCTTGTGCTTCATCCAGTCCAGCATTTCTCATGATGTACTCTGCATATAAGTTAAATAAGCAAGGTGACAATATAAGCCTTGACATACTTCTTTCTCTATTTGGAGCCAGTCTGGTGTTCCACATCCAGCATTGAATCCCCATTTTACATCGGGCACTAGTGTATGAACATAAATAGTAAAGTGAAGTTGCTCAGTCATGTGCGACTCTTTGTGACCCTATGAACTGTAGCCTACCAGGCTCCTCCATCCATGGGATTTTCCAGGCAAGAGTACTGGAGTCGGTTGCCATTTCCTTCTCCAGGGGATCCTCCTAACCCAGGGATCCAACCTGGGTCTCCTGCACCGTAGGCAGATGCTTAACCAGGTCTAAAATATAATCTAGATCCTGAAAAAGTTCACAGTCCAGTCATAGAAATATCATTTCCATTTACTAAAGAATTAGATAATTAAATTCTCACCTATGAGTTTCTATGGAGAACCGTACAGTTGAAACAGGAGGGAAAGTGGCAGAGTACAACCTTTAAAAGATTGATATAGCTTCTCAGCTTCCCAGCATATGTGGTACAATGGTTGAGAATCTGCCAGCCAATGCAGGGAACACAAGTTCAATCCCTGGACCAGGAAGACTGTGGGGCAACTAAGCCTCTGCACCACAACTTCTGAAGTCTGGGTGTATAGAGCCTATGCTCTGCAACAAGAGAAGCCTCCACACAGAGAAGCCTGTGCACTGAAGCAAAGAGCAGCTCCCTGCTCACAGCAACTAGGGAAAACCCGCATGCAGCAGTGAAGACCCAGCATAGCCAAAAAAAAAAAAAAATGATATAGGCATAGGACATGACAAAGACTGGTTAGAACCAACAAGGTCCAAAATGATGGAATATTTGACTTCCAGTAGACTTTGAGCCTCACGATATGCTCTGCTGCTGCTGCTAAGTCGCTTCAGTCGTGTCCGACTCTGTGCGACCCCATAGACGGCAGCCCACCAGGCTCTGCCGTCCCTGGGATTCTCCAGGCGAGAACACTGGAGTGGGTTGCCATTTCCTTCTCCAATGCATGAAAGTGAAAAGTGAAAGTGAAGTCGCTCAGTCGTGTCCGATTCTTAGTGACCCCATGGACTGCAGCCTACCAGGCTCCTCCATCCATGGGATTTTCCTGGCAAGAGTACTGGAGTCGGTGCCATTGCCTTCTCTGCATTATATGCTCACTGTAATATAATAGTGCACTAAGTGACAAATCCATCAGTGCCAAGACAGTTCTGAGGCTAATCATAAAAGGCCAAAAAGTGGGCAGTGGCCCAACTCCTGGAAATCTCCAACTCTTCCCCTCAAATAATTGGAATAACCCTTCCACTCATTAGCTTAGGAAATTACCCAGCCCATAAAAACTCACCTTGCCATTATTCTGGGGCCTCTTGCCTTCTGCAATAACCCACATTATGTTTGTGGAATATATTTCTCTCCAGATAAATTCACTTCTTATCTATAACTTTGTCTCTGAGTTCTTTCTGCAGTGAGACATCATGAACCTCAAATTCACTGGGAACACAGGCATGTAGAATGTAGAATATAACTGATCAGTTTAATTTTTTAATTGATTTTGAGCAGAATTCACAACTCAAATCTCTATGGGTAACTGAGAGAAGTAAACCTGGTGAGAACTGTGATGCACCAGAGATCACAGGTCCCTTCTTATCATGTTTTCACCATCTTGTGTTTCAGAATATTGCTAGGCAGAAATTCAAGCTCAGTATTGCCTAATTACTAGCTTTTTTAATAATCTGAAAATTAAAGTTATTGTGTAAAATCTCTCAATTTCTAAAGATGACAAATCAGATTTTTTTTACATAAAGATCATTTTGGTAAAATAAAATAATCATTACCATTGGTTTATAAATTTTTTAAAACAAAAATTTACTCAAGTTTAGGAATTATAACATGCGATAACATTCTTTAGAACCAGGCCAATTACAACAAGCTTGATCATAACTGAACTTGTTTTGGGGCCTAGGAAAAGTGCTAAACTACAAATTTAGAAGGGAAACAATAAAAAGACAAGAAGAAGGGAGGAGAGGAAAAGATGTAGTTAAAGGGGGAAGGAAAGAAAAAGGTAAGGGAGGGGAGGGGAGGAAAACATCCCTTTGTTCAGAGTCTGTGTGATGGTTACATGTTCACCCTCAAATTTGTTAAAAGAGGAAAAAAGCTTGTGTTAATTTTTTAAGGAGTCAATTAAAGAAGTACTCTCAACTTGCATTTTCTTATGAATGGTTAACAGATGTTTCCCCAAGTTAGTGAGTTTACTTAAGTGTCAGAGGCTGGACATTTGTATATAAAATCTCTCTTTAGTCAAAAAGAAGCAAATTAGAGGAATCTCTTACCAATGTAAATATTTCAGGCTGTAATAAGCTCCATAATGCCACAGCATAAAATGTTTGGCCTGAACACATTAACTTGTTCTCTCTCATTTCAGTAACAGTAGAATTTTCTCTTTTGAGTTTGAAATAACAAATCACACATAGCATAGCACAGAAATTCTCTAAATGTAGGAATCTTTTTAAACTCTGCCTCTTTAGCATGTGAACCTCACTCCTAAATAGTTAAAAGACAAACTATTAACTTTGCTTTCCACTTCCTTTGAGTCATGACTTGACTTTCAAAACATTTTGGTCAAGCAGACTCAAAGTCTCCTCACAGAAGAAGCATTGAGGAATCATGTACTTCTCTGGCTTTGCAATTTCCCTTCAGGGCAGGGCACATCCATGTGACCCTGGCTTTTGACAAACCTTAGCTGAACAAAATGTAACAAGCTTGTCTGTTTTAAGCAGAATTTTCTATTCTGACAGATACAGCTCAGGAGTATTTGATGTCTGCTTGCTGGTCATAGATAATGGTGCATCTTGGGACCATTGTCATTCCTGTCAATAAGAAGGCCTGGGGGGACATGCAACAAAGCTACCTTTTGATTCACCATTTTTCCTTCCTTCCCAAGACATTTGTAAGCCTGTGGTCAGCTAGGTCATTTTATTTTATCCTGATGTGCCTTGATAATAGCATGATGCCCACAAAAAATTTGACAGGCCATCGATGTCTGTTTCTCTGACTCCTATGTTGTTTTTCAGTCCTTCTCAATGTCAAACATACTTTGAAAGATACTGATTATGTTGGTTGGGGTGTATTTGACAAGGCATCTATTTTTTGATAAAATTAAACTCATGGGGGCTGATCTTGGAATTTAAGGTAATTTTTTGAGCAATGCAAGAGACTCTGTCATTCTGCTGCTGGCACTCAAGAGATGTTTGAAAAATTGTGAATTCTTTTTAATTCAGATAAACCATGTCTTTCAGTATGAGTTTGGAAGACTGGAACAAGGGGAAATCAGTAAATGAAAAAGGATGAATTGTGATTGTGTCATATTAAAATGGAATCTACTCTCCCATTAACTGAATTAATAAATTCTGATACAATTATGAGTAATATAATATCCAGGCTATTTAGATATTAAAAGAGGAGTTTACATATAGGTTAGCTTAGTGAAGAGACTGGTCACTGTTTTCTATTCTTGAAAATCAGTTGGATGTATATGCTAAGAAATATGTATGTTTGTGTGTATGTGTGCACACATATATGTACATAATGTGAGTATATATATTCATACATGCATATGTATATAAAGTGTCTCCCTGGAGGCTCAGATGAGTAAAGAAGCTGCCTGCAATGTGGGAGATCTGGGTTCAATCCCTGGGTTGGGAAGATCTCCTGGCGGAGGGTATGGCAACCCACTCCAGTATACTTGCCTGGAGAATCCCCATGGACAGAGGAGCCTGCTACATTCCATGGAATCAAAAAGAGTTGGACATGACTAAGCAGCTAAGCACATGTATATAAAAACATAAGAAATACATACACATATGCAAATAAACATACATATTGTAGAACATATGTTATTGAAGAAAAAATATTGCATATAATGTGAATATCATAAGAAATATGCAACTGTCATGATAGCATGTTTTCAAAGATATTACTGTATCACAGGGTTTTAGAAGGATTTTCACGTCTTGTTTCTGATCAGATTCTTTTGGTGTCATTCTCTCTGCTTTACAGATATGTAAAAAAAGGTTTGGAAAACTTTAATAAGAGTTTTCCATTTGATACTTAGAAATTGACAGGCTGAGAAATAAAATGAAGTACTTTGCATCAACTCCCTTTCAGCACAACACAATAATGTGTGCAAAGTTCTTGGCACATACTAAGAGCTCAGTAATATCAGCTAGCATTGTTGAGATGTTGAGAAATTCCTATAGTCCAGTGAATTATTTCATATTTCCTATAGGAAAAGAAGGATTTTCATCCTGAATGTAGTCAGAAAAATTACGCACTCATATGCAAAAACCCAGTTTTTAGCACAATCGCATCACAGTTTTCTAGCAAATAGTTAACTAAAAAAATCAAGTCTAAGTAAGTATTAATTTGGAAGTAGATATTTGCTTAGGTTTCTGATGGAGGAACAATTTATTATTGATAAAAATTCAAATGCTAGCTGATTCTTTTTCTCTTGTATGGTATCAAGGCCTTTGAATAATAACCAGAAAATCATTCTTGGAGGCTAAATATACATTTTAAATTATGATCAAAGGGAATTTTCTGTATCCTTTTTTGTATTATGAGACACTTTTTGTCTAATTCCTACAGTAGTGAATTTTTCATATTATCACATTCTACAGAAGAGTCTCCTTGTGCTTTTGACTCAGTACTGATCTATAAGTGTGTGAGAAGAATCTACAGAAAAAGAACCACCAGAATGGAGCAGACACACCTGGTCAAGGAATGGGTCATGATCTCACAAGCTATCATGGTAAAAATCTTGTGAGAAATGAGACAAATAGAATCCTCACAACATCACATCCATGGTGGGACAAAATTAGCCATGGACCAAAGACTTTTCTGTGCCTGTCCTAAAAAGGATCTAGTTTAGTCCAAGGACTTAACTGGATGACTAATTCTTTCCCATTACTTCCAACACTGTGTAGAGATCTGCAAACTGAGAAAACTTCCCCATTTGGAACCCCCTTTGCAGTACTTAGGTATAACTTTCTCCCACTCTGCTAAGGCATTTACCATTTTCCACACTCTCTGTCATGAAATGGAACTGACTAAATGGTTAAAGATGTCTCCTTGCTTTGACAAAGTCAAGTTTTCATTTCTCTTTCTTGTTCTTCTTGCAGTTTTAGGCTGAGTTTTGAAAAAGGAAAGAGAATAAAAATGTATTTCTTACATATTGAGATGTGTTTTTATTCCTGATCCTACTTTATCTCAGCATTCCACACTATACTTCAATTTAGAGTTAGGTATTTTTACGTGTGCAGTGGAAGGTGATATCAAGGTATTTTTACAGTCTTTGGAGCTAAGATGCTCTGGTCTTCTTCAAATCATCATTTATTCTATTTCTAGTTTTTCTTTGAAATAATCACTATAATAGTCAAGGCGTTTTGAGCAACTTAACCCATAAAATTAAAGAAAACTGAGACAAAGAAAGCATAAATAACTTGCCCAAGGTAACACAGTTTGTAAATAATGGCTCTATAATTCCATTATAGTGCCCAGGTAGTTTGGCTATACATCTTTTAACTACTATTCTATACAATATAGTAGAAATGGGAAGAAGATATAATTTACCCACACACACGTGTGTGCATGAACAGAATTCAATTTTTAGTGTGTGTTCCCTTTTTTTACTTTCTTACATACTCAAAAATAAATATAAGAATTTACAGGATACTTTGGGGAAAATAAACACATAACATTAAATTATATTCATTTACCATGCATGCTTTGAGAAGAAATGGCAACCCGCTTCAACATTCTTGCCGAGAGAACCTCAAGGACAGAGGAGCCAGGGTGGCCCAGGTCCATGCAGTCTCGAAGAGTCGGGCATGACTTAGAGACCAAACAACAATAATGCATGCTAATCTTGTCTCTTTGAAGTGTAAGAATCTATTATGAGGACCTTGAACTGTAATAGAGCACTGAGGAGAGAAGCTATTGCACAGCAGATAAATTTGATGATGGCAGGGGACAACTTGCTCAGTTCCCCAGATAATTCAATTGATTAAACTAGAATATGGTCTTGACGCTTCCAGTAGAAACTTCTCCTTTTCTTTCCTTCTGTAAAGTTTGAGTTTCTATAAAATGCTGGGAACAAACTAATAAAATAGGTCTAGTCTCTGGCTTTATGAAGCTATGTGGTGACATAACGTTAGATAACCAACCAACATGCATGCGATTGTATAATTACTAAAGTGGTCTCTTCTACAGAGGAAAAGTAGATATAGTGTGGGAGTGTAAAACATGTTAGCTAACCCAGTCTTTTTTTTCTAATACTGAAATATATTTGACTTATGATAATACATTAGTCTTAGGTATACAACACAGTGAGAGACTCAACTGTTTTATAAATAATGCACTAAAGTTATTACACTATTATTGATTAAATTATGTGCTGTATATTGCTCCTCTGTGACTTATTTTATAGCTGTTGTCCATCCATACCTCTAAATCCTTTACACCTATTTTACCTGTTCTCCCATATCCCACCTTTGGCAACCACCAGTTTTTCCTCCGTATCTATTTTGTTATAGTTTCCCTGTGTTTTTTTTTTTTCCATATATCCTATATATGAATGAAAACATACAATATATTATCTTTCTCTGTCTGATTTATTTCATTTTGCATAATATCTTCTAGGTTCATTTACTTTGTTGCAAACGGCAAGATTTCATTCTTTTGTATGCCTGAGTTTTAGACTGTTGTGTGTGTGTATATGTATCACATTTTCTTTATCCATTCATCTATTGATGGACACTTCCATATCTTGACTGTGTAAATTATGCAACAATAAACACTGGAGTGCATGCATCTTTTCAAATTAGTGTTTTGGTTCACTTTGGATAGATGTCTAAATAAGGAATTGTTGGATTGCATGGTAGTTCTATTATTAATTTTTTGAGAAAACTCCACACTCTTTTCCATAGTGTCTGCACCAATTTAAATTCTCACCAACAGTGCATAAGGGTTTCCTTCTCTCCGTATTCTCACCAACACTTGTTACTTGTTTTCTTTAGTATGAGAGCTATTTTGACATATGTCAGGTGGTATCTCATTGTGGTTTTGATTAGCATTCCCCTCATGATTAGTGACTTTGAGCATTTATTTTTCATGAAGGCCTGAGAAAATAATGTTTAAACCAAAAACAAACAAACAAAAAGAATGAGGAGAAAACTCTCTTTTTATGGACTTGTGAGAAATTTCTGGATTCATACAATGTAAGTCAAGTATCAATAAAACTTTTAAATGTGACTCTCTTTCCTTTAACACAGAGTTTTGGGGGAAATTTTTCAAATGAATTAACACGACAGTGTAATTTATGAAAGCTTTTATATGTTTTAGAAAAGTGGCTTAACCTCTCTGAGATTCACTTGCTTCATCTATAATTGGTTTTAATATAATTTCCCTCTCATGTTCGTTGAGAGGATGAAATAAGATATATTCCACAGTGAATGAGACAGTACCAAACACATAGCAGAAATGTCTAACTGTTTAATTGTTACCCAATTTAAAATTTTAATCATTCTTTTAGTTAACATAAGAACATAAACTACTATTTTCACCCAAACTACCCAAACAGCAGCCCTGTTATACAACAAGTTTCCATTTTACCAATGGCATTGGTGTTATTTCTTTATGAGCCATTTGTTCACTTTGTACTATCAGTTCAGTTCAGTTCAGTTCAGTCACTCAGTTTGTCCGACTCTTTGCAACCCCATGAATCGCAGCACGCCAGACCTCCCTGTCCAGCACCAACTCCCAGAGTCTACCCAAACCCATGTCCATCGAGTCAGTGATGCCATCCAACCATCTCATCCTGTGTCGTCCCCTTCTCCTCCTGCCCTCAATCCTTCCCAGCATCAGGGTCTTTTCCAATGAGTCAACTCTTCGCATGAGGTGGCCAAAGTATTGGAGTTTCAGCTTCAACATCAGAACTTCCAATGAACACCCAGGATTGATCTCCTTTAGGATGAACTGGTTGGATCTCCTTGCAGTCCAAGGGACACTCAAGAGTCTTCTCCAGCACCACAGCTCAAAAGCATCAATTCTTCAGCACTCAGCTTTCTTTATAGTACAACTCTCACATCCATACATGACCACTGGAAAAACCATAGCCTTGACTACACGGACCTTTGTTGGCAAAGTAATGTCTCTGCTTTTTAATATGCTATCTAGGTTGGTCATAACTTTCCTTCCAAGGAGTAAGTGTCTTTTAATTTCATGGCTGCAATCACCTTCTGCAGTGATTTTGGAGCCCCAAAAAATAAAGTCTGACACTATTTACACTGTTTCCCCATTTATTTCCCATGAAGTGATGGGACCAGATGCCATGATCTTAGTTTTCTGAATGTTGAGCTTTAAGTCAGCTTTTTCACTCTCCTCTCTCTTTCATCAAGAGGCTTTTTAGTTCCTCTTCACTTTCTGCCATAAGGGTGGTGTCATCTGCATATATGAGGTTATTGATATTTCTCCCGGCAATCTTGATTCCAGCTTGTGCTTCTTCCAGCCCAGTGTTTCTCATGATGTACTCTGCACATAAGATAAATAAGCAGGGTGACAATATACAGCCTTGACGTACTCCTTTTCCTATTTGGAACTAGTCTGTTGTTCCATGTCCAGTTCTAACTGTTGCTTCCTGACCTGCATATAGGCTTCTCAAGAGGCAGGTCAGGCGGTCTGGTATTCCTATGTCTTTCAGAATTTTCCACAGTTTATTGTGATCCACACAGTCAAAGGCTTTGGCATAGTCAATAAAGCAGAAATAGATGTTTTTCTGGAACTCTCTTGCTTTTTCGATGATCCAGCGAATGTTGGCAATTTTATCTCTGGTTCCTCTGCCTTTTCTAAAACCAGCTTGAACACCTGGAAGTTCACGGTTCATGTATTGCTTAAGCCTGGCTTGGAGAATTTTGAGCATTACTTTGCTAGCATGTGAGATGCGTGCAATTGTGTGGTAGTTTGAGCATTCTTTGGCATTGCCTTTCTTTGGGATTGAAATGAAAACTGACCTTTTCCAGTCCTGTGGCCACTATCAAGATTGTTATTTTCACTTTTCTTTAAAGGATGAGAGTGGAAATTTTAGGAAGGAATAATAAGCTGAAGTAACGAAAATCTGGAAGTCAAGAGTATAAACCAACCCTGTTTCTCTACACTCTTGCAGTGCTATGAATCTCAGATCAGGCACAGATCATTTCACAACTTTTCTTATCAATTTAGGATTTCTCTTTGGGGCCTTAAACTCTAGTATGTCACTCAATTAGGCCTGGTCTTCTTAGAACAGAGGCTCAGACTTCCCTGTATATTTCTAAGCCTACTCACATCGTCTATCCAGGACACATAATGCTTATCTCTTTTATTTCCTAGTTGTTTGTTCCATGTATTTCTTGTGACCCTTCACTTCATTTACTTCCACTCTCACTATACACCCTATGTGCCTGTGCCTTACAGTGATTGTGTTTATCTTTTGCAAGGTGTTAATAATAGTTATCTAATGGATGAATACAGATTGATATGTTAACATGAGTAGAGTGAAAGTTAGGTCAAATACATCTTGTAGTAGTAGACTTCTGCTTAGTTTGTATAAAAGATTGCCAGATGCTGAGTTCAATCAAAATGGAATGATTTTGTCTGTATATTGGCATTGGTATCCCTTTCTTTGTATAATATTATATATGGTCTTTTATTGCCAATATTTTTCATTTTATCTATTACAGCCATCCACGTCATTTTTTTAATAACCCTGGAATATAAATTGTTATTGTTATTCAGTCATTAAGTTGTGTCTGACTCTGCAATCCCACGGACTACAGTACGCCAGGCTTCCTTGTCCTTCACTATCTCCTGGAGTTTGCTCAAATTCATGTTCACTGGGTCTATGAAAAAACTATCTAATGATCTCATCCTCTGCCACACTCTTCTCATTTTGCCTTCAATTTTCCTAACATCAGGGTCTTTTCTAATGAATATAAGCATGATTAAGCAAAAAGAAGTGTAAAAGATCACATATTTGTTCAAAATTGTATGGGAAACCATTGCAATGCCCATTAGACTAGGAGTTTGGGAAATAACTATAACTTTTTATCATCTCAGCCACCTCCTTGGTGTTACTTCTGAAGCTGATTCTCATTAATTCTTACTTATTATTTAAAAGCATTTCTGTCTACAACCTTGTCTATAGTTTATTCTCTAACATCATCTCGTAGGGCTTTTTCTTATATGCAGTAGGCTAAGGTTTCTCAACAGTTTAGCATATGCAAACCATTTCATAGATGTTTGGGAAAAAAAGAAAAAGCTGCTTCCCTGGTGGCTCAGAGGTTAAAGCATCTGCCTGGAATGTGGGAGACCTGGGTTCGATCCCTGGGTCGGGAAGATCCCCTGGGGAAGGAAATGGCAACCCACTCTAGTATTCTTGCCTGGAGAATCCCATGGAGGGAGGAGCCTGGTAGGCTACAGTACACGGGGTCGCAAAGAATCAGACATGACTGAGTGACTTCACTTTCACTTGGCAAAAAAAAAAACCACAAAACAACACCCAGTACCAATTTTACCCAAATTACAAAACAAATATTATGATGTAAACTTATTAAAATAAAGCATGATGTTAAAGGGCTTCCCAGGTGGCACTAGTTGTTAAAAAAAAAAAAAAAAACTATTATTGCAGGAGAGAAATGGGTTCAATCCCTGTGTAGGGAAGATCCCCTGGAGGAGTGCATGGCAACCCACTCCAGTGTTCTTGCCTGGAGAATCCTAAGATTCCCTAGAGGAGCCTGGCAGGCTACAGTCCATACAGCTGCAAAGAGTCAAGACATGACTAAAATGACTTAGAATGCATGCACATGTATGATGTTAAATCATAGTATAATTATAAATAGTTTTAATTATTAAATAAGAGAGCAGGGTTACTTGATTTTTGGTGTTTCACAAAGGTCCCTACATCTGGCCTGTTGATAGCTTGGGCCATTTGTTAGTGTCCAAATCCAGTTAATTTCTTTTATACCTCTGTACTTTTTTTTAGCAAGGCAAATTTACCTCTTAATTAAAACTCTTTGGTAACTAATCAATTAACACATTATTGAACATGTATAATTTGCTTAGAAACAATCTATAGATACTTGTATACATGAGGTCCATAGGATATAGCAGACAGACAGAATTTATGACTCTTGAAAAATATGTAAGTTAAAGAGGACAGACAACATATTATGTATGTAATGAATAAGTATTAATAGGTTACTGAGACCACTAGAAAGTGATAAGTGCTATCAAATAGCAGAACAGAGTAAGAGGGATAACAAATGGTTTGTGAAGTATGTAGCGATGAGAGTTTCAAGGCAGTTCTCATGGATACAAGCAAAGTCTTGAAGGAGGTGAGAGATAAGACAAGTGGATATCTCTAAAGCAACAGTGTCCCAGGACCAGGGAATAGCTAGAGTAAGTGCTTTGGACCTGGCGAGTCCAGAATGCAGTGAGGCTAGATTAAGGTGATAATGGGGAAAATAATAAGAGAATAGATATTTTGATGAAGAATGGACTTCTCCACAAAAATCAACTTTCAGTGCAGTATGAAATATTAAATGAAGAGGCATATCATTATTGTTTTCAAGATTTGGTGATGAAATACAACATGATGATAAAAATCATAATTAGCAAGTAATTGTCATGAAAATGGCTATATTGAGAGATCTTGTAATCTTTTAACTACATTTTTGTCAACTTGAATTAGATGGTAAAATACTTTTAGTATATGGACATCTTGTGAGAGTAGTAAGACCATAAGAAGACAAAAAGAATGAACTTAATATGCTATTTAGTTCTATTTAGTACTGAATACATGTCTTCATATTCTGTGATCTCATTTTATGATACATAACTAACTTACTTTTTCCAGTGGGTGAAGAATATAATTTAGTGATTTAAAAAAGAAAAGTGAATGTGATTCATACCATAGAGTCCTAAGCAATACTGAGAGCTCATCCTCAAGCTAAAAACATTCATACCATGTCCAGATAACAATAGCTTTGTTATATTCAAGATATGTATTATATTTTTCTGAGCTTTATTCTTAAAATCCGTCATTAAACCAGTCATAGCAAGTTTTCCTGCCATTTTCAGTGCCTAGAAAGGACATATTTTTGTCTTATCCCTGATGCACAACTTTCCCCTCAAAATAACATACTTCAGGGTGAAAAATAAAGATACTTCCTGCCCAAAGACATATATGTAATTATACATAGTTGTGAAATTGTGCAGAATAACAAGACTGTACATAGTCTCAGTTTTCATAATTCTATTCTACATGGAATTAAGATTTTCAGGTACACCGCTGAATGCAAATTGATCCCTGCAAATAAAATGATCACTCAGGAATGCAAACTCAGGAATGGTCACTCAGGTGTAAACTCTGGCCCTTTCTTGTCAAACATATACTTCAGAGTCTGTGAGTTCCAATCTCAATGCATTTTTGAAATCTATATAATAGAAAAAGTACCCCTTTTTCTGAAGCATGATGTGCTAGAGTGAACAAAACAGAAACCTTCTTCCTGAGACGTACATGTCACATTTTCATACACTGCGCCCTCAGTGTTTTCCTCAAGCTCTAAAGAAAGGCATCTGGTGGTATACATTAATAACAGTAATTATTCCTTCACACTGTGCTTCATTGAATGATACATTACCTACCCAAAGGGACAGGTGACAGAGAGTATTTTCCAGTGTTTCATCCGGTATTCTCACCTGGAATAAGTTTGTCTTCAACTTTTTTTTCTAGTTTCTGAGAGGTCACTGTGCTCTGTTAAAAAAACAAAGACAAAAAACTGTGACTGCACGGGAGGCATCTTGCCCATGTTTCATAGCAGACAAGGCGGTGAGTATTAGAGACTGGAGAGTTGATAGTTCAATAAAATCTGATTTTTGCAACATACATCATCACGATTCCTACCCTTTAGCTTTCCATTGTGGGTTCTTGAGAAATCCATCACACTTTCAGAGTAAGTTGTTCTAGAATCTGACAGATTTCCAGTTTTCTGACACCAGTGTCCTATTCATGGTATGCTTTCTCATATTTATTACTTTCTTCCCCACTTTTAGGTATCAATTCCCCATTCTGAATCATTGATCCATTTTCCTTAACTGGTGATGCAAAATAGCACAAGAATAAGAAAAGGCAAATTTTGAGAAGGAGAAATATCTTATAACGTCCTTTATATGTGAAATCTAAAAAGAAATGATACAAATGAACTTACAGAACAGAGAATTCATAGACTTAGCAAACTAACTTATGGTTGCAGGGGGGAAGGATGGGAGGAAGGGATAGTTACAGTTTGCCATGAATATATACAAACTGCTATATTTAAAATGGGTAACCAACAAGGATCTACCATATAGCACATGGAAATCTTCTTGGTGTTATGTGGCAGCCTGGATGAGAGGGGAGTTTGGGGGAGAATGAATACATGTATATGTATGGCTGAGTCCCTTTGTTGTTTACCTGAAACTATCATAACATGGCTAATTGGCCCTTTTGTTGTTGTTTAGTTGCTAAGTATTGTCCCATTCTTTTGCAAACCCAGGAGCCAGCCAGGCTCCTCTGTCCATGGGATTTTCCAGACAAGGATACTGGAGTGGGTTGCCATTCCCTTCTCCAGGGATTCTTCCCGACCCAGGAATTGAACCTGCATCTCCTGCTTTGCAGACGGATCCTTTACCACTGAGCTACCAGGGAAGTCCAGTACCCCAATACAAAATAAAAAGTTTAAAAACAGAAAAAGAAAAAAAAATTAAATTTAACAGTGATACAGATAAGACATGAAAATACCTCAATTAAAAGAAGTTGAACACTAAGTACTGATTGAAAACATAACCTTTGAAAAACATGGTGACCAAAAAAATACAGATATTAAGAACTACTGACTGAATTTTTTGCAGAAAACTTATTTGTACCATTGTACACATTTAACTGCATTTTTAAATTGTCAAGCAAAGTTAGCATCACTTAAGAGGTCACTGGGAATTACCATGGTCAATACTACAAATTTGAGGAAAACATTCTATGCTTTTGTTGAACTAGACCCTTCTGCATTACTGAATAATGGCTTATACACACACACACACACACACACATATACACACACACACGTATGTATATATACACACACACACGTATGTATATATACACACACATATATATATATATATATTTCTGATATTGTTGTCTCAATTTGATATGCCTCTCTTCCTCCCCTCTTCTCTTTCTTTTCTGATAACTAGAATTCATCATAATCTCCAAGGCCAAGTTCAAACTCCATTTTCTCCATGAATCCTTCTCTATCTTGCTTGTTACTTCCAAGCAAGAACAAAACCTATCCTTTATGCATAGCAAATAGTCAGCTTTTCACTCACCACATTTTGTAGTGCTTTCTTCTAGTCACCTTTAGGGTAAGAAAAATCAGTTTTTCGGTGTTATAGTTAATTACCTGTACAGCAAGGACCAGACTTGAGATTTGTTAACTCTCACTTCATAGTCTATCTGCTATACAAAGCTGCCTTTTAATCTCCATCAAATGAATATGCATTTTATTTCTATTATTTTCATGTTATTATTTTATGACTTTTCTGTTCCAAGATCCCCTCAGATTGTATTTTGCCACCAAAAAAATAGTATTTATTATTGTGTCTTGTGAAGACCTTATCAATGCTCAGCAATAAGGGATGTCTGCATGCATTCATATTAAGTCACTTCAGTCATGTCTAACTCTTTGTAACCCTATGGACTGTAGCCCGCCAGGCTCCTCTGTCTAAGGGATTCTCCAGGCAAGAATCTTGGAGTAGGTTGCCATGCCCTCCTCTGGAGGATATTCCCTACCTAGAGATCAAACCCTTATCTCTTATTTCTTCTGCATTGGTTTCTTTACCACTAGTGCCACTGGGAAGCCTAAAGTATGTCTAAACAATGATAAAAGGGAGGATGAAGACCGAAGTAGAGGAAGGAAGAAGAGAGGGAATAAGAACCATAGAGCAAATATTAATGTCACCTCTTATAAAGAAAACATATTTCAAGAATAAACAGAGGTTTCCTACTCCTCCCTTTGACTTGGAATTAGGGAAGGAGAAATTAACAAATTCACAGACCAGTAGTGTTTGTCATCAACTAGGAATCATTGTTAGATGCATTTAGCTTCCTAAAAACATCAGTGGGAATGAAGGGAAAATATTTGGCAGGGAGAGCAATGTTAGTAAATAGTTCTCAAAGCACTAAGAGAAATGGTTGCTTTCAATCAAAATCTTCTGAACATCACTCAAGACCACATATTGTAGAACAGTAGCTTGAATTCCTTATACTCTCTCAAATTCCAGTTGTCCATGTTTTCTTATTTATTCCAAATATGAATCTCAGAAATCATTCCCTTCACCACTGTGATTGAATTTGTTGTGTTTAGGTTTATTTTCTTCACTTGTAGGTTTTCATTACATTGTAAACTCTACAGTGGAAGATTCTAATTAATTTTAATCTGGCCAGAAGGCCAGGCAGTTGCTTGATCCTTCACACATGGCACTATTAACCCCAAAGAGCTGGCTGAAAACCCAGCACTATTTCATGTGTTTTGAACAATGCAAAACTAGGGGACTACCATCTTTGCAAATTGTATGTACTTTGGAGTTTACTTTGAACTGACAGTGTTTATCTACTGCATTTGCAGAAATAAACAGAAAAAAACTTTAAATACTAACAGTTGCATATGAGTCTTGATATTCCTTGGCAACTAATCACAACTCCTCTGCAAGAATCTACCCATTACATGTAAATATTTGACAAGAAACTAAAATATAACTATCTGAGCCTCTTATGCATGTAAAGATTCCCACATAAAGAGCCAGAAGATAGACGAAGAAGAAAATATCAATGCAGAAAAAGGGCAATGGATTATGAGGTTCACCAACCAATATGGTGGCACTCTTAACGGCCAACTATGTGCACTGCTAATGGGGAAATTCTGTATCATATTATTTACTATAAAGTTTGGAAAAACATAAGTTTTATTCAAGCTATAACAGCCAAGAAATGATACAAATAACCTTTCTCTGTTACTGATATTTTTCTACATGTCCATCTTTGGTTTTATATCTCTAAATTAGTTTAAGTATCACTGTAGAGGACTTTTATAGAAAAAACAGAACTTGCATTCAGTTCAGTTCAGTCCCTCAGTCATGTCTGACTCTTTGTGAACCCATGAACCACAGCACGCCAGGCCTCCCTGTCTATCACTAACTGCCTGAGCCTACCCAAACCCATGTCCATTGAGTCAGTGATGCCATCCAACCATCTCATCCTCTGTCATCCCCTTCTCTTCCTGCCCTCAATCCTTCCCAGCATCAGGGTCTTTTCAAATGAGTCAGCTCTTCGCATGAAGTGGCTAAAGTACTGGAGTTTCAGCTTCAACATCAGTCCTTCCAATGAACACCCAGGACTGATCTCCTTTAGGATGGACTGGTTGGATCTCCTTGCAGTCCAAGGGACTCTCAAGAACTTGCATTGGAAAGGGTTAAAAAAGCTTCTTAAGACAGTAAAAATTGCAAACTAAGACCTCCTTTGCTAAATCCAAATTAATTGTGTGTTATTCAGCTAACAGATGGACAAGCTTTTATTAAAAAAAAAAAATCCATACCTTTAAACTGGCCTGGGACCCACATAGTTATCAAAATCCCCATACCCTTTTGTCATGCATCTCACTTGAATTCCTTAGATGCATTATCTGCATGTCTTTATTATTTATGAAGAGGGAAACTGAGAGAAGACAATTAGCATGCCCCAAACCATGCAGCTAGTTAGCAGTAGAACTGGGCTTATAACTTAAAAGTTGCTGGTTCTCAGTTCAGAGCTTTTCTTGTATTCTAAAAGTTGAAATGTGATAAAGTATTGTGTTGTACTACATTATTACATGAATTGGATTTCTTTCTCAAAATACTGGAGCTCTCAGAGTATGTGTTTGTGCATATTGGTAGAGGGTTTCTCAGAGAACGATGAACCTGAAGTCCCAGAGTGCACACAGGGATGCAGCTTATCTCTCAAGTCAAAGGGAATAATAAGATACAATTACACCTTACAGCTATAGCTCTCTTATTACCAGAAATGCCAGTGAACCATAGAGAGGGTGAATACTTTCAGTTATATCCACCTACAGATTATCTGGAGAAATATGCAAGATACCATGATAGACAACAGTAAATGTATAAATGTATTTGCTTTTTGATGGGAAAAACTGGGAAGTGAATTTATTAGCACTCAAAAAAAAAAAATCTAGGGATATAAAAGGAATATCCAGTCTGTCATGTCATAAATATGAGGGACAATCTAAATGATAAAGTGATTCAAGATTCATTTCACAGAAACATAACTGGTGAATACCAGAAGTTTCTTTGCTCCATTGGTTTGGATTTGGTGCTTTAAACTGACAAAGTCAAATTTTAAAAGGGTGCTTCCTTTAGCATAACATGGAGTTAATTAGAAAAATCCCTTACCCATCACACGTTCTGGAATGGTGAAGGCAGTTTTTGGAAACAGAAGCACACTATAAAATGTTCTGTTCCTCTAAATCTATCCTGTGGTATTGAAAGTTTCTCCATTGGATTTCCATCTCACTGGACTTTTTTGGCATAAAGAAATGTTTAAAAGTATAAAGTTGAAAATGATAGACAAGATGCTTTAGTAATCTGCTCTATGTGCCAGGCTAACAGTGGACTGTCAAGACCAAACGTTTCCCGGCAGATAATTCATTGGCAAGAGGAGCCAGCACAGACACAGAAGAATCCAAACTTGAAAATCTGTAGACCCAAAATATTTCACCAGTGAAAATTAGAATTTATATTTCTGGGTGTCTTTTTCTTCCCTCTTATCATCACCAACTAATGTTTATTTCCCTCCTTTTCCAGAAGTATATGCCACTGTTTGCTTAATGGTGTATATATGTGCTTTCATAATAAGTGTATTATCTCTTTGTATAATTATTATGTGTGATTAATTCTGCATGCTCTGGAAGACTGTTAGGCTATATTTAACCAGAGGGAATGTCTTTTAAGTCTTTGTGTTATTCACATTCAATGCAAGTTGACAAGAACTGTGAATGGAGTAGAGTACAATAAGTTTGCATTTAAAAGTCTGTGCTGAAGTAGCTGGAAAGATGGCATTATTTTCCCCTTTAATGACCATCCCTGGGGTGACTAGTAAGTACAGAAGAATTTTCCATGTAACACAAACATATTTCAGAAATCAGAATAACAAGAATATATTATTTTATAACAGGATAAATTGAAAAATATAATATGCTTCTGACAGTGAAATATGGATGAGAGTATTACCAAAAGTATGTATCACATAACTCTTGGTGCATGGATACCAGTGTAAAGACTATACAATTAGATACCGGTAGATAGATATATGCTAGAGGTAGAGAGATAGATACATAGATAGATCGATAGATTAATAGATATAAAGATGCATAAGACAAAGTGACAAAGAGGGAGAGAAAACTATTTTGATGAAAGAGGGAACTCCCCGTCCGATTTTCAGCTTATGATTTGCAAAACTGTCATAGTAGGCATTTGGAATTGACAAAGACAAAATGCCACTTGCCAGATTTTTGTCCATAATTAGATGGACAAAGGAGTCATGCAAATGGAGGCCAAAATATCAGCTTTTGTTCTGACCAAAGGGGAAGTTTATACCTTATGAATCATAGTCAGACATAGAGTCTGCTGTAAAGCTGAGACCTCATTTCAAAATCTTCTGAAGACAAAATCTTTGTCTACAGCTTATGGAATTGCAAAGGAATAAATGACAGTACACATCTCAGACCCAAAGTAAGAAAGGAAGCACAGAGCTTAATCTCCAAGTACCCATTATCTTACATCAGATGGACCACTCAGATATCTCACTGTGTCTCCAGCGGGAAATAATGACTTCAATTCCCTTAAGAATCACTCTGACTTTAAGGCCATTCTTCCTCAGTCTCCTTTCTTACACTGGAAGTCATCATTGCACAGTGTCCTATACTTGTTTAAACTTTATCTTATTGATTATTTTTTTCATGCAGGCATCTTTCACTTTTTAAATTTATTTTGATTCAACTATTTTACTTTAATAAATTTCCAAAGTTTTCTAGTCACTCAAGCTGTTTACAATAGCACTGAAAAGTACTTTACTTAAATCCTTCTTTAGAAACTTTTTTTTTTGGTTCAGTAGCAATAAAATTAAATTTAATGAATATAATCAGAACATACACAGCATAGAAAAAAAACTACAAAACCATACACATCGTTTATGAAGTGAATATCTGGGAATGAAATTGGGGATTACAATTTCACATCATGTAGTCCCTCTTCATAACAAAAGGAGACTCTCAGGAATAAAACAGTGATTCCATATTAGATGCTAATTAGTACACTGAATGAAGACTGCCTACAAACATTGAAAGTTTTTAATGTGACAAATGAGTTCACTTCTTGTTTAGTTTCTCTAAAACAGGTTGAATTGATGGCAATTCTATTCACAGCTCTTAGTGATAGGGGCTTCAAGGTGGCTCAGATGCTAAGAATCTGCCTGCAATGCAGCAGACCTGGATTCAAGACCTCAGATATATCCCTGGGTTGGGAATATCCCCTGAAGAAGGGAATGGCAACCTACTCCAGTATTCTTGAATCTTCGCTGGTGGTTCAGATGGTAAAGAATCTGCCTGCAATGCACTTCTCATTTTGTTTCTCAAAAACAGGTTGGATTGATGCCAATATTATTCACAGGGCATAATACAAAGCTAATTTTTTTCTATATTTTGTTTTAGTATTGATAGTACTTGGAGTAGAAAAATCAGTCTTACTAAGCTTTCCTTCCCAGAAACTGTTGTGGGAAGAAGTTTTAAAGCAACTTCAGCAAACGAAGGATAATTATTTTTCATGTTTATTAAGGAGACAAAAGTACATAAGAAGACGAAAGACCTGTACTACAAAGACTATAAGATGCTGATGAAAGAAATTGAGGAAGACATAAATAGATGGAAAGATATACCATGCTCGTGGATTGGAAGACTCAATATTGTCAAAATGACTATGCTACCCAAGGAATCTACAGATTCAATGCAATTCCAATCAAATTATCAATGGCATTTTTCACAGAATTAGAAGGAAAAAATGCTCAAAAGTGAAAAGTGCAAGTGAAAGTTGCTCAGTCATGTCCAACTCTTTGCGACCCCATGGACTATACAGTCCATGGAATTCTCCAGGCAAGAATATTGGAGTGGGTAGCCTTTTACTTCTCCAGGGGATCTTCCCAACCCAGGGATTGAACCCAAGTCTCCCACATTACAGGCAGATTCTTTACCAGCTGAGCCATAAGGGAAGCCCCAAAACCTCAAAATGTGTATGAAAACACAAAAGACCCCGAATAGCAAAGGCAATCTTGAAAAATAAAAACAGAGCTGGAGGAATCAAGCTCCCTGACTTCAGACTACACTACAAAGCTACAGTCATCAAAACAGTATTGTGGTGGTACAAAAATAGAAATATAGATTAATTGAACAGGACAGAAAATCCAGAAATAAGCCCATGCACCTATGGTCAATTAATCTATGACAGAGGAGGCAAGATTACACAAGGTTGGAAAGACAAGTCTCTTCAATAAGTGATGCAGGGAAAACAGGAGCCACATGTAAAAAAATGAAGTTAGATCATTCCTTAACTCAATACACAAAATAAGTTCAAAACAGATTAAATACCTAAATGTGAGATCAGACACTATAACACTCCTAGAGGAAAATATAGGCACAAAACTCTCTGATATAAATCACAGCAACATCTTTTTTGATCCATCTCTCAGAATAATGGAAATAAAAGCAAAAATAAACAAATGGGACCTACTTAAACTCAAGAGTTTTTGCACAGCAAAGGAAACAATAAACAAAATGAAATCACATACCACACTTTGGAACAAAATATTTGCAAATGATGTGACCGATAAAGGATTAGTCTCTAAAATTTACAAACAGCTTATGATACTTACTAGCATAAAAACAAACAATCCACTCAAAAAATGGGCAAAAGACCTGAATAGACATTTCTCCAAAGAGGACATGCAGATGGCCAATAGGCACATGAAAAGGTGTTCAACATCCCTAGTTATTAGAGAAATGCAAATCAAAATTACAATGAGACATCACTCACTCTGGTCAGAATGGCTATCATCAAAACATCCACAAAAAAACAAATGCTGGAGAGGGTGTGGAGAGAAGGGAACCTTCCTACACTTCTAGTGGGAATGTAAATTCATACAGCCACTATGGAAAACAGTATGTGTGTGTGCACGGTAAGTCACTTCATTCGTTTCTGACTCTTTGCAACCCTATGTAGCCCAACAAGCTCATCTGTCTAAGAGATTCTCCAGGCAAAATACTTGAGTGGGTTTCCATGCCCTCCCCTCCAGGAGATCTTCTTAACCCAGGTTTCAAACCCATGCCTCTTATGTCTCTTGCATTGGCAGGTGGGTTCTTTACCACTAGTGTCACCTGGGAAGCCCCATGGAGAACAGTATGGAAGTTCCTTAAAATCTAAAAATAAAGCTACCATATGACCCTGCAATCCCACTCCTGGGCACATATCTGGAGAAAAACATGATCCAAAAGGATAGATGCACCTCAATGTTCATTGTAGCACTATTTACAATAGCTAAGACATGGGAGCAACCTAAATGTCCAACAATAGAGGAATGAAAAAAGAAAATGTGGTACATATACACAATGGAATATTATTCAGCTGTTAAAAAGAATGAAATAATGTCATTTGCAGGACCATGGATTGACATAGAGAGTGTCATACTGAGTGAAGTAATTTAGATAGCAAAAGAGAAATATCGTATGACATCCCTTATATGTGGAATCTAAAACAAAATGATAAAAATGACCTTACAGAACAGAAAGAGACAGACTCAGAAAACAAAATTATGGTTGCTGTGGGGAACAGACAGGGACTTTGGGAAGGTCATGTACACACCACTATATTTAAAATGGATAACCAACAAGGGACTATTGTATAGCATGTGGAATGTTACGTGCCAGTCTGGATGGGAGGGGAGCTTGGGGGAGAATGAATACATCTATATGTATGACAGAGCGTCTGAAGAATTATGGATGGAGGTTTGTGACATTGTACCAGGGGCGGTGTTCAAGACAATCCCCAAGAAAAAGAAATGCAGAAAGGCAAGGTGGTTGTCTGAGGAGGCCTCACAAAGAGCTGAGAAAAGAAGAGAAGCTAAAGGCAAAGGAGAAAAGGGAAGATATACCCATTTGAATGCAGAGTTCCAAAGAATAGCAAGGAGAGATAACAAAGCCTTCCTCAGTGATCAATATGAAGAAATAGAGGAAAACAATAAAATGGGAAAGACTAGAGATCTCTTCAAGAATATTAGACACACCAAGGGAACATTTCATACAAAAATGGGCACAATAAAGGACAGAAACAGTATGGACCTAACAGAAGCAGAAGATATTAAGAAGAGGTGGCAAGAATACACAGAAGAACTATACAAAAAAGATGCTGGTCACCCAGGTAACCACAATGGTGCAATCATTCACCTAGAGCTAGACATCTTGGAATGTGAAGTCAAGTGGGCCTTAGGAAGCATCACTACAGACAAAGCTAGTGGAGGTGATGGAAGTCCAGTTGAGCTATTTCAAATCCTAAAAGATGATGCTGTGAAAGTGTTGCACTCAATATGCCAGCAAATCTGGAAAACTCAGCAGTGCCCAAAGGACTGGGAAAGTTCCATTTTCATTCCAATCCCAAAAAGGCAATGCCAAAGAATGTTCAAACTAATGTACAATTGCACTCATCTCACCCACTAGCAAAGTAACGCTCAAAATTCTCCATGTGAGGCTTCAACATTACCAGATCTGAGAAATTCCAGATGTTTAAGCTGGATTTAGAAAAGGCAAAGGATCCAGAGATCAAATTGCCAACATCCACTGGATCATCGAAAAAGCAACAGAGTTAAAGAAAAAATCCAGAAAAAATCTAATTCTGCTTTATTGACTATGGCAAAGACTTTGACTGTGTGGATCACAACAAACTGGAAAATTCTTAAAGAGATGGAAATACCAGACCACCTTACCTGCCTCCTGAGAAATCTGTATGCAGGTCAAGAAGCAACCGTTAGAACCTGACATGGAGCAACATACTGGTTCCAAATTGGGAAAGGAGTACCTCAAGGCTGTATATTGTCACCCTGCTTATTTAACTTATAAGCAAAGTACATCATGCAAAATGCTGAGCTGGATGAAGCACAAACTAGAATCAAGATTGCAGGGGAAAATATCAATAACCTCAGATATGCAGATGATATCATGCTTATGACAGCGAAAAGGAACTGAAGAGCCTCTTGATGAAGGTGAAAGAGGAGAGTGAAAAACTGGCTTCAAACTCAAGATTCAAAGGACTAAGAGCATGGCATTCAGTCCCATCACTTCATGGGAAATAGATGGGGAACCAATGGAAACAGTGAGAGACTATTTTGGGGGGCTCCAAAATCACTACAGATGGTGACCACAGCCAAGAAATTAAAAGATGCTTGCTCCTTGAAAGAAAAGCTATGACAAACCTAGATAGCATATTAAAAAGCAGAGACATTACTTTGTCCACAAAGGTCCATCTAGTCAAAGCTATGGTTTTTACAGTAGTCATGTATGGATGTGAGAGTTGGACCATAAAGAAAGCTGAGTGCTGAAGAATTGATGCTTTTGAATTGTGGTGGAGAAGACTCTGGAGAGTCCCTTGGACTGCAAGGAGATAAAACCAGTCAATCCTAAAGTAAATCAGTCCTGAATATTCATTGGAAAGACTGACACTGAAGCTGAAACTCCAATACTTTGGCCACCTAATGCGAAGATCTGACTTATTGGAAAAGACCCTGATGCTGGGAAAGATTGAAGGCAGTAGGAGAAGGGGACGGCAGAGGATGAGATGGCTAGCTGAATGGCATCACCAACTCGATGGACAGAAGTTTGAGCAAACTCCAGGAGTTGGTGATGGACAGGGAAGTCTGGCGTGCTGCATTCCATGGGGTCGCAAAGAGTCAGACACCCTGAGCAACTGAACTGAACTGAACTGAACTGAGGGGAGCCTGGTGTGCTACAGTCCATGGGGTCGTAAAGAGTCAGATAGGACTGAGTGACTGAATTAAACTGATTTGTATGGCAGAGTCCCTTCACTATTCTTCTGAAAGTATCACAAAATTGTTAATCAGCTGTGAAGTGAAAGTTGCTCAGTTGTGTCTGACTCTTTGTGACCCCGTGGACTACACAGTCAGTCCACGGAATTCTCCAGGCCAGAATACTGGAGTGGGTAGCCATTCCCTTCTCCTGGGGACCTTCCTAACCCAGTGATTGAACCCAGGTCTCCTGCACTGTAGGTGGACTCTTTACCAGCTGAGCCACCAGGGAAGTTAATCAACTATGCTCCAATACAAAAGTAAAAGTTTAAAATCTCAAAAAAAAAAAAAAAGCAAGTTATATTGTGTGCTCACAAAGTGTTTTTAATCCTTCATTAGTAGCAATTCTAATAATTTATGTTGTAGAATTTGGGTTTAGTTTATATTGTTGTTAAATGAACTAAGTAGATCCTGGATCCAAGAATATCCTATGAACTGATCTTTCTTAAGTTAAAAAAATTAAAATCACAAAATTTATATGGTGTTCCATGATAAATTTGGCAGATGTATAACAATAATATCACCATTTATCTCTTTAAAATCAGTTAAATTTTGGAACTTGTCATTACAGTTTGTTGAAAGCCTCCAACTTCTCACTTTTGTCTTTGTTCTTTGACCTTCTCTACCACTGGAAAAAATGTTGTATTTCATTTTTGCCTAAGCGATAGGCTAATTAAAAATGACAAACATATCAGACAAATAAACAAACATGGTTGTTTTGTTCACATCTGGTTCCCAGTAATTGAAATCAAACTAGTTTGTTACCTGCCAAAAATATTATGAGATCTTAGTGCACATGTTCTTTATAGACTCTTCAACTCCAATAAACTTAGTAGCTCAGTTTGCACTGATAGTTATTTACAGTCATTTTCTCTTTAATCACTTAATGAAGAATAATGTCAAATTTAACCCATTAGCCATTCCATAGTTTATAATTTTCCTATATCACTAAACACACTTTTTAGTTAAAATGACTTTTTTTAATGTAGCATTTTTGAAGATAGCATTATGCTGCTTTACATTCTGATACAAGCTCCTTAATTAGGAGAACTACTGCAGGATGTTTTCCTACCATTGCAGCTGCACCATTAGAATACACTTGTACCCAAAATTTAACTTCCAAAGCACATTTGTTGGCAATGTAGGAAATCATACTTTTTTACATAGTGCAATGGTAGTTGTGTTTGTTACAAATTAAGCAAAATAGAAAGAGAAATCTCCTATTATAAAATCATCAAACTTAAATTTTCCATATACTTAAAGAAATGCCCTTTTAACAAAATTTGTGTACCAATTAAGCTACAAAGAAGAATATTTTGCTAACACTATTTATTCTTCTAACTAGTCCTCAGAATCCAAATATGCTCAAATATGATGTGTCACTGAAACATAGGACTTGAATTCCTTTTTCTTTGCAGCAGTCACTGAACATTTTCAAGTGAATGCATTTGCTGCAGTATTTCACTAAGGTCTTTGGCATTGTTAATGTTTTCTTCATTCTCAGCAACCCAAAGTGCTACTTTATAAGAAGCCAGCAATGCACCCATGTTTAAATGTAAAATATCGAACATCTGTTCTGTTGACTTTTTAATTTAATAATCTGTCTTTCAAATAGTTCTTCGGCTTTTAACTTAATTCTTTATGCTTTTTATGTTAATACCATTTAAGTTTGAAAGTTTAATTGCCTCATTAGCTATTACATTTCCACAAATAATACAACATTGTTTCAGCAATTTACCATAAATTAGGGTTAATATATGACAGTCATACTTTTAAGTAAAACTAGTATGAACTCATTTGATCTCCATTTCCTCAGAATCATTTCTATTGTTATCATTTAGTTTATTCTCACTTCCATATTCACAAAGTTGAAGCTGGACTCACCATTATGTAAATTAGGGTAAAAATTAAAGAATAAGGCAATGTTTACTTCCCTAATGCAACCAATAATATTAAACTATAAATTCTTTTAAAGGCTTGATGAAAATTTTAAATAACTGTATAACAAAAGTTACAGTAACTTGGACCTATTAGTTATAGTTACACAGCAACCTAAACTTCCAGTCTCTATGTTGTGCAATATTTCCACTCTGCTTGCATTTGTAATGCACCATACAATACTAAACTGATCACACTCTTGGGTGATTGATTCACTATAAAATTTCTAAATGTTTATTCTAAATTTTACACTTATGTCCTTGTACACTGGTGTAGCCTGGTATTCCTCAGGAACCACTGATCTCTGAGAAGCATTGTTGTTGAAGGAAATTTCGGGCAGATGTAGAAGTGCTAGGAGGTTTCAGCTTGTCCTCTCTCTGCCCACACCTTGTGTCACTCTTTCTTCTGCTGATCAAGAGTAGCCACAGACTTATCACCAGATAACTGGCTGACTTTCAGAATCACTTTAGATCACTGCTACAGACTTCCCATTCCCTCACTTTCTGAACAGGTGTGTTTATCAAATCAATCTGTCCTCATTTCACTATAACACGGTACAAGCATGAGGACGGGCCTTTTCAATGAGCAAGACACTAGACCACTAGGAGCCACTACTGGGAAGCCCTAAACTCAGAGCTGATACTGATCCTCAATCACTGAGATTTATTCCTTTGGGCACTAGGATTTTATAGACAGTGGCCCATCCATTTGTATTCATTTTGTCCTACTCAAGGAGAAGGCAATGGCACCCCACTCCAGTACTCTTGCCTGGAAACTCCCATGGACAGAGGAGCCTGGTAGGCTACAGTTCATGGGGTCGCTAAGAGTTGGACACAACTGAGCAACTTCACTTTCACTTTTCCCTTTCATGCACTGGAAAAGGAAATGGCAACCCACTCCAGTATTCTTGCCTGGAGAATCCTAGGGACGGCAGAGCCTGGTGAACTGCTGTCTATGGGGTCGCACAGAGTTGGACACGACTGAGCAACTAACACTATCCTACTCAATACATTCTGTCCTCATCCTGGTCTTTGTTGTTGTTGTTCAGTTGCTCAGTTGTGTCCAACTCTTTACGACCCTATGGACTGCTGCACACAAGGCTTGCCTGTCCTTCACCATCTCCTGGAGCTTGCTCAAACTCATGTCCATTGAGTCAGTGATGCCATCCAACCATCTCAGCCTCTGTTGATCCCTTCTCCTCCTGCCTTTAATCTTTCCCAGCATTAGTGTCTTTTCCATGGATTAGTTCTGCAACAGGTGACCAAAGTATTGGAGCTGAAGCTTCAGCATCAGTCCTTCTAATGAATATTTCCTTTTGGATTGACTGGTTTGATCTCCTTGCTGTTCAAGGGACTCTAAAGGGTCTTCTCCAACACCACAGCTCAAAAGCATCAATTCTTCAGTGCTCAGCCTTCTTTATGGTCCAATTCTTACATTTGTACATGACTACTGGAAAAACCATAGCTTTGACTATACAGATCTTTGTTGGCAAAGTAATGTCTCTCTGCTTTTTAATATGCTGTCTAGGTTTGTCATAGCTTTTCTTCCAAGGAGCAAGTGTCTTTTAATTCCATGGCTCTAGTCACTGACCTCATTGATTTTGGAGTTTAAGAAAATGAAGTCTGTCACTGTTTCCATTGTATTCCCATCTGTTTGCCATGATGTGAGTTTTAAAAGTAATTATGAAATATACACCCATATAACCTCAACAAAAGTATGTTGTTTTCAGTGTGGGGCTGTTAATAAAAATGTTTCCAGCTATTTCTCTAGTATGTAATCCAAAATAGATTCACAATTTTCTCACATATACTGGATATAATATAATATTATCCAAAACAGTTGGATAAACTTTTATGTCTGGCAGAAGTGTATGGATATTCCAATTGCTTCATCCCATCAACAAATACTTGGTAATGTCAAATTTTAAAAAGTCTGCCAATCTGGTGAGCATACATTGTGGCTTTAATCGGCATTTCTATATTGTTATCTGATGGTATCTTTTGAAAAACAAAAGTTAATTTTAATATGGTTGAATTTATTACTTTTTTCTTTATTATTATTTTCTATTCTTGGTTAAAAGAATTTTTTTATACCAAAAATAAGGAGATATTTTTCTACATTATCTTAAAAAGCTAATAATGTTTCATTTTACACTTAGGGCTAGACCAGGTTCAAAATTATTTTTGTGCAAAGTAGATGTTTAATTTTATTTTTCTCCATATGTTTTCCCATAGTTAAACCTTTGTTGTAAGTTGAGCTTCAATGGACACAAGGATGCGTTTCAGAGCTCTCTTCTCTTTCATTGCTGTATTTTTCTATCTTTGTGTCAACATCATAATTACTATAGATTCAAGACCATTTTTGATATCTGGTAGGTAATAGTTTCCTGGGGATTAGTAAATTTTTCTAAATATTCAAGTTTAATTGCATAAAGCTATGGAGACTCTGGATATTGTTTTAGTACTCTGAAGAGGGCTGATGTTTTGCTTCAGAAGAAAATTAACCTGGTTAGACTTAAACAGAAACCTTTACTTTGCCTGACTTGACAGCATCTCAAATCTTCATTTTTCTTGCTGTATAGCAATTTCTACTTTGGACTGTTTTCAATCTACCCCATGAACGCGTGTTTCAAATGTGAACCAGCAACTTGAGCAGTATTTAAACCATAAGTTTTGAGTCCTTTCTCTTTTATTTTGGATCTCGTCCTCTCCTTCCTGAGATTCCATTCTGGCTGGCACAGCTCTTTCTCTGTTTTTCTGGCCAGAACAGTGAAAGGACTCTATTGGAGTTTCCTATGTCACTGTCTGCAGTGTAAAGTCCTGGAAACAGGAAATAACCTGACCAGTAACTTTCCTTAGATATTGGGTCCACTTCAAAATTGACCTACTTTTCTTTCATTTTTTTTGCCTTTATTTATTTGACTGCACTGGGTCTTCGCTGCAACATGTGAACTCTCAGCTGTGGCATGTGGTATCTAGTTTCCCAAACAGGGATCAAACCCAGGTTCCTTGCATTGGGACCTCAAAGTTTTACCCACTGAACCACCAGGGAAGTCCCTGTTGGTCTGCTTTTCTTTGTTTCAGATCCCTGTGTTTTGTTTAGATATTACAGTTGTTATCTGTGAGATGTTGATTTGTAAGGAAATTAATTTTCCACACAAAAAACAGAACTCCTTGCTATTTCTTAAAGATTGGAAAACATCCTCTAGATTTTTATTCTTTCCTATATTTTGACAATCTTATCTCTTTGATTTTATCAATTTTTTTAATGAGGGATTTTTTTTTTTTAACTATTCCTCTGTGGGAGGGTTACTGGCTCAACTAAATATTCTCACTGGATGCATAAGTCTTCAGGTGATTTTCAGAGTATGTTGCTAGCCAATGCAGATTCCCTAAATTAGCTAAAAATTCTTTGTTTCTAAATCACGTGGACTAGGAAGATAATAAAACTCATGGAATTTTAGGCTTTGTTCTTTTTGGTGTACTCAGTAAAACTTCACTCTAAGAGGAACCTGAAAATCCAATTATCTAAAATGTTGTTACCTTATAGAGAGCTTGATGTGATTATTAGTAAGATCCTGTGCAATAGATGACAGTACTTTTGAGTGTGGATGAGGATCAACCCCACTGAAGGCCCAACTGCAGTGTGGTGCCACCTGGTGGCGCTTGTTTGCTTCAGTTTGAATACTAATAGAGATTTGGTTCTGTGGTTTATTGGAGCTTATAGAAGAGTGTCAACTATTCCATATATTGCCTATATTTCTAGGTCTAAGCAGGACAGATTTGGGTCGGAGAAAGTGAAAGCGAAACTGTTAGTCAGTCATGTCTGACTCTTTGGGACCCATGGACTGCATCCCGCCAGGATCCTCTATCAGAATTCTCCAGGCAAGAATACTAGTGTTGGGTTGCCATTCCCTTCTCCAGGGGATCTTCCTGACCCAGGGATCAAAACGGCATTGCAGGCAGATTCTTTACCATCTGAGCCACAAAGAAGAAAGGTCTGGATGGGAGAATCCTGGGCCAACCTCCCTGCCCAACTATTCCTGAGATTGAGTTGCCTGTTCTTTCCCTGCCCTAGCTGGCCATCTACCCCTTTACTTCCCTCCACAGGATTTAAAAACTTGAGCTTCTGTATGTTGAGAACTTGAGTTGGGCTGAGAATACTAAGTTTTCCCCAAATTTTTTATTTCAAAAAAGTTATTATAGCAAAATTAATGATTTAGGGTTTTTATTTTATATTCCCAAATCCTGACTCCAAACCTGAATGATTAGTTTACTTAAAATGATAATGTATTTGCGATGTCTCCTCCAGCAAATGTTTTTTTTGAAAATATAAACAAAGTTGATCCATATGCAGTTTACTTTTCCAGAGTGACTCAGTATTTTTCTATTAAATCGCCAAACACAAAACCAGTTAACTCTAGATTTTAGGTATAAATTTCTACTTACTCCCAAGAAAGTTATTTATTACTGACTGTCTTTTGGGCTCATTCAGAAAACAAAACAAAGTCACCACAACTCATCCTCTTTTGGATAGCTTCTTCCAATAAATTTCCTAACAGCACCTGCCCTTATCTTTCTACCCACTTAAAAGATTCATACATTATCTAGTTTTCTTTCCTGTTTTTGTGGCCACGCCACACAGCCCAAGGGCTTCTCTGGTGGCTTAGATGGTCAAGAATCTGCCTGCAATGCGGGAGACCTGGGTTCAGTCCCTGGGTAGGGAAGATCCCCTGGTGGAGGGCATGGCAACCCACTCCAATATTCTTGCCTGGAGAATCCCCATGGACAGAGGAGCCTGGCGGGCTGCAGTCCATGGGGTCACAAAGAGCTGGACACGACTGAGCAACTAAGCACAGCACACAGACTGAGGGATCTTTAGTTTGCAGACCAGGGATCGAACCTATGCCCCTACAGTGGAAGCCAGGAGTCCTAATCACTGGACCATCAAGAAAATCCTGTTTTCTCTGTTAATTAACTTTTTTTTGTTTACTCCTTCTCTCAAACTTTTATATTCAAATACGAGCAAAAGGACACCACAGATTTATTTAGAAGCCAGTAAGAAAAATTCCAGCCCTTGCAATTTCGAATATCTGTGTGTATCCTGCTGTCACCAGAGATTTAGACTGTATCAACTTCATCTACCTCCTCTATCTCCTCTACCTTATGTGTAGCAGGCTGTCAATGCCCCGTCTTCCCTTTCTTTCCACATTATCATTAGTCATTTCAACTATTAATATTAGAAAATCTTTAAAGTATGCTCACTTCCTTCAAACCTCAGTAACCTGGTTATTTTTTCTTTCTTTTTTAAATTAATTTATTTGGCTGCACCAGGTTTTATTCGCAGCATGAAGGATCTTCATTTGTGGTATGTGAACTCTTAGTTGCAGCATGTGGAATCTATTAATAGTTTCCTCACCGAGGACTGAACCCAGGCCACTTGCATTGGGAGCTTGGAATCTCAGCCACTGGACCACCAGGGAAGTCCCTGATTATTTTTTCTTATCAACAGGCACTGCTTGCTCTTATTGGTTAAAGGCAATTGTATCCTCTCAACATGTCGAAGAAAGTTGATTAATGCAACAGGGATGCCAACTTCACCTTCAGCTGTGAAACTCCAAGTATAACTCAACAACATTATGCTAGGATATTATTTTATATGAAATAGTCAGAAATATTTTCTACACTTAGCATATTCAAGAAATAATAAATATATTGTCATTTTAAAAGTTAAACTAGTTGCAGAATTCCAGTGTTAAGCTTAGGTGATTTAGTTTTGATATTGTTGGATTTATTTATTCCTGAAAAACATATCCCTCCAAGTTCAGTGGCTTAAACAACAGTGATTTATGATTTCTCACGATTGTGTAGGTTAGCTAGGTGTTTCTTTACCTCATCTCAACTGGGCTCCTGCACTTGTATGTGTTCACCTGAAGACTAAGAGTCACATCTGCCAATGCAGGTTATATGGCTGGCCCATATACAGGAGAATGGACAAACAGATTTCACCTATTGATGGCAGGAACAGCATCTAGTAATATCCAATTTCGAAGAGGTGAAATTAATTGGGAATATTATTACAATGATCTACCACATATATATATATATATATATATATATATATGCTAAAATACTCATATGCTTAGTTTGCAATACTTTCAACTTTATCCATGTACAGGTCAACCGACTTTGAAAGCAAAACTACTCAATGCACAAATAACATGCTAACCCCAACTGATGCATTCATGGCACAATGCTTCTTTGATTCCTCTTTTAGAATTATAGTTATCTGTTTTGTGCTCAAAATATGCACAGGGTGGCAATTTCTTCTGTTAAGATTTGGGGGACTTATTATTAATTATTACAACTGAGCACAGCTCCTTTCTCAGAATGACTCATAAATATCTTTGAGTTTTAAAGCTCTTTATAATAACATTAATTTAATCTGTAAAATGGAATTGCTTGCAATAAATTCCATTTGCAAATCTGAATAGGCAATGAAGAGAAAGTGGTAGTGTTGTTGCAAATTTTTAATGGTGACCGAAAAACAATCAAGCGATGGAAAACATGAACATATCTTCCTGCCTCTAAAAGATTTTGCAAAGCTGTGACACTAATGAAGATGGAGTTTGCTTAGATAAATTTGCCTACATGCCATTTACTGCCAAAGAGATGGTTATCTGACTAAAAATCTATTATTGATTATTCAATTTAGTGTTTATATATTTAAATTTTATTCAGGTTGGAGTGATGTTAAAATCTGGGTTTCTCATCTTAGCATGCTACTGTTGTGGTTGGCAACAAAAATGTTAAAGTAAAATCTTCTTCAGAGTATAAAATGGCCATTGGAGGGCTAATTTCCATTTTGTGGTTTATGGCTTCTTCTTAATATCTGATAATGCAATTATGCTTCAGCAAAGAATGAATCTTCTCTTCGTAAAGTAAGCCAAGCCCAGAATATTGATGATTTAAATAAAATAATATCATAGCCTTAAAAAGGGTCTTCAATTACGGATGTTCTTTTGCCATGTAAATACCTATTATTCAAAGCTAGACATCTCATCACACCATCTTTTCCAGGAAGAAATGCGTTAGAATAAAGATTTGGTTTCAAGTCTTCAGAGACAGTATTGTCAAAATTAAATTTGGGTGTTTTTTTTTTTACATATTTTACATTTTAACACTTAAATAAATATTTTTTATAAAACCAAGAAGCATCTTAAAACTACTCAACACAATTTGAATCTTTCCTGGCAATATATTCCTACCAACCTTCATACTAAACACCCTGCTAGATTTATAACTTGATGAGGATATCTGATATGAAACTACTGTAAGTACTTTCCCTTTTAAATTTCAGTTGTCAAGTCACGTTATCTAGTTTATACTACTCTGAATTACATTCACTCCTTTCTCATTCTTTGCTAATGTAACATATCACAAAATCACATAGGATAACATAATACGACAGTTGAATTTAAGAGACCTCTTATTATATTTGAAATCCAACCAATGTTCCAATTTAATGGCAATAGATGATTAGAGAAGAAATGACACCCTCGTTTCAGAGTTATTTTTACTTCAATGTATTTTTAATGCTCTCATGTCTTTTATTATTTGACAGGTTTTTAGAAACAGTTTCAGAAGCCCTTGTTTTGGGTCTGATTTTTACAAAGAGAGACAGGGACATATTTTAAAGTTTTAAGAGCACACTATTATGTGATTCTATGAAAAAAATCTTAAATAGGTAATTTGAATATTTACATTGTTGATCAAACTTTTGAGTTAAAACACCTGCAAAGTAACTAGCAGACAAATTAATTCCACTCAGTAATCTTTCAGATGTTTTTCGTAGTAGCATGCAACCTGGACCAGCTCAGAACTCAAGCGGTAATTATTTTGAAAATATCTGATGTGGCACTGCCTTTTATTGAGTAAGGGTTATGATATGTAAGTACATAATAATATCTTTCAGTCTTAGAAGCAAAGGACTGAAACTGAATAAAAGATGCATAAGCAAGACACAAAAGAATGTTGCTTTTTTTTTTTTTAATAAAATATTCTTCTTCCTGGACACTTCGAGTGCCTTAAAAGATATTATCCCTATATAAACCTTGCTTTTATGGAACACCTTGGTACTTTTCATGGAGTAGTGTTTTATATATTTGTAAAATGCTCTAAACAAATCCCATTCACATATACTGTATCACTTGATCTTCATAAATATTTGTAGCATTTATTTCCTCCATTTATCAGTGAAAAACACGAAACTCTTCAAGATGAATTGGCTTGGTCATCCAACAGAGTTGAGTGGCAAAATCAGGTAACTCAGATGCTCCCAATGATGTGCTCAAGCTGCTACTTTACTACAGATGACAGGTAGTGACATACACTGGTCTGATCTTCTTCTCCTACCTAGTAGGTTTATCCCAGATTCATGATTAACCAAAACACAAGATTTTTTTGTTTTGTTTTTCACTTTGTTTGTTTGATTTGGCTCAGTAGTTATCTTTGTAGGAACAGCTACACAGTGACAGCCACTCTTAAGGTGTGTTTTTACTGTTTATGTCATTTACCCCTCATCACAAATTTACAAGTATTGTTAGATACATATGATGAAATATTATTTGATCTTACAAAAGAGGAAATCCTGACATTGTGACTACATACATGAACACAGAAGATGTCATGCTAAAGGAAATAAGCTCATTGCAGGACAAATACAGCATGATTCTACTTATATGAGGTGTCTAAAACATTTGAAGTTGTGGAAACAAAAAATAAAACTGTTTTTCAGAGACTAGGGTGAGGAGAAAATAGAGATTTACTGTTCAGTAAGTATAAAAAAAAAACCCTGGGCATCCCTGGTGGCTTAGTGGTAAAGAATCTGCTGGCAAGGTAGGAAACGGAAGAGACAAGAGTTCGATCCCTGAGTCAGAAAGATCCCCTGGAGAAGGGCATGGCAACCCATTTCAGTATTCTTTCCAGGAAAATCCTACAGACATAGGAGCCTGGGGATCTACAGTCCATGGGGTCACAAAAAGTTGGACATGACTGAAGCAACTGAGAACACACACACAAGTATAAAATTTCAGTCAAGACAAGTAACTTCCAGAGATATCATATCCTGTTCAATATTGTGCCTATAAAACTTAGAATATCTGTTAAGAGGGTAGATCTCCTAAGTGTTATTACTACAATAAAATAAAATAAATCTTCATTTTAAAGATGAAAAAGCGAATACTCAGATGCCAAAGAAATGTTTTAAGGTTATGTAGATGGTAAGTGGTAAGGCAGTAAACACTGCATCAGTCAAGATTCTTAAAGCAAATATAAATAGTTGGAGATTATAATATTACCTATGTCTGTATGTCTACATGGGCTTCTCTGGTGGCTCAGTGGTGAAGAATCCACCTATCAGTGCAGGAAATGCAGGTTTGATCCCTTGGTCAAGAAGATCCCCTGGAAAAGGAAGTGGCAACCCAGTCCAGTGTTCTTGCCTGAGAAATCCAATGGACAAAGGAGTTTGGCAGGCTACAGCCCATGGGGTCGCAAAAGGGTAGGACAAAACTTAGTGACTAAACAACAACAGATATGTCTACATATCTACTCACCTATTATATATATATGACACATATCATTACATATACAGTATGGGATACATGGATATAGGGAAAAAAAGAGGGGAGCAGAGACAGATTTTAAGTAATTGGCTTGTGTGATTGTGGGGCTGGCAAGTCCTAAATTCATGGTGTAAGCTGACTGACTGGAAATTCACTTAAGATTTCAGTCCTAATCTATAGGTAAGGACATCACGCTGGAAACTTAGGAAAGGATGTCTGTGTTACAGTCTTGAATTAGAATTCCTTGTCTGAGAAACCTCAGTTATTGCTCTTTAGATCTGCAACTGATTGGATGTTTTCCACCAGCATTACTGCAGCTAATCTCCTTGCTTAAAGACAAAGTCAATCATATCTACAAAATACCTTCATAGCATTACCTAGCTAGTCTTTGACCAAACAAATAAGTACCATTGCCCAGCCAAGTTAATACATATTAACCAGCACAACCTAAAGCCCCAAAACAGTCACATGGCAATAACTTCAATATCAGAAGTTTTCAGAGTTCAATATCTTAACTATAATTATAGAAGATGGTTGTTGGCATTCCAGTTACCTGTTTGCTTCAGTTCATTTTTAAATTGTGTAGTAAATGTGTGTGTGTGTGTGTGTGTGTGTACACATGTGTATTACATATGTATGTAGTGATTCACTCAGACTACCAGTTGGCTAATCATAATTGATAAAAAGTAAAACAAATAACTGTTGTTTTTATAATTCTAACACATTTTAAATCAGTAATTTATAGTATTTTAGTGATACTACATAAACAGTTTTTATGTCAAAAATGATATAATTTAAACATCTCAACCTATATAATAAAGATTTTTTGGTTTTGTTTATATGACCTATGTGCCATATAAGCATTTTGTTGACTGATATGTGCCTCCTCAGGTTAATACATAAAATCACAAATTAAACTTGATATTCATCATGTTCATGTGTGCTAAGTTGCTTGTCATGTCTGACTTTTCGAGACCTTATGGACTATGGCCTGCCAGGCTTTTCTTTCCGTGGGGGCAAGAATACCAGAATGGGTTGTCGTGCCCTTCTCCAGGGAGTCTTCCCAACCCATGGATCGAACCCAGGTCTCTTATGTCTCCTGCACGGGCAGGTGGGTTCTTTACCACTAGTGCCACCTGGGAAGTCCATTCACCATGTGTGTTATAACATTATCTCAGACACTGTAACCCTTTCAAAAGCCACAGCAGAGATTCACAAAAACAGTGTTCTGGTTTGTTAGTGGCATTTGCTTGCATTTGTTATGCACACCCTTCTGAATTTGCTCTTACTAGTAATGTGCATTTAACTTTCTGCATTGAGTAAAATTCAATGCATTTATCTCCTAAAATTGATCAATTTTAAATATTTGGCAAATAAGAGCACTACAACTTGCATTTGTACCTTGAAAGATAAAAGACCCTTTGATATTTTTACAAAAACTCCACTCATGTAGATTTACCTATAAATTTATATTTATATGTAATTTTGATTTCCAAAAAAATATGTTCCCCCTATAAGAATGATTTGCTAAAATTTATGATTTTCATATCACATTGTTTAACTATTTCATAAATAAATGCCTCTATGCAATCTGTAAAGATGATTTTGGATCAGATTAATCTTTAGTAATGAAATTTGGTGGTATTCTAATTATAGTTGATACCTTACTTAATTTATTACTGTAACTACTTTAATTCCCTGAAAATGTGTTAATATTTTTATTAAAACTGAGAGAAAACTCTCAGAAACTGTCAATAGTAAGAAAGACATTTGCTTCCATAAGTGATTTCTATGATAATTACAAAAATGCAGGCCTTAAACTATTATGTAAATCTTATTAAGTGACAAACTCACATAGGTTTTAAGAAATTACACTACACTTGCTCATTAACAGGTCTACATTAATGTAAATCTCTTTAAAGATTTATTTTCTCATTGTTTTGAAGAACAGTAACTTTCCTGATGTATTAATGACCTAATTGTGACTAGCCAATCCTATTTTCATTTGAAAGATTGTTCCCTTGATTCATTCAGTAAATAATGTATGTGGGAAAAAGAAATTTGGATTTATGGGCAAAATTGTAACCACCACAAACATATTTATAGGATGAGGGAATAATGTGATTATACAAAGAAAAATGAAATGATGCTTATGGGCTCTTGATGAACTACACAGGGTATTTGTATTTGGTATGTCATGGATGTGGAAGGTAGCAGGAAGAGTCCTTTATGAAATGCTCATTGTCTTGTAAGTGCCTAAGAGTCAGAGCAGTGGTCTCCCACCTTTTTGGTACCAGGAACTGCTTTCATGGAAGACAGTTTTTCCACAGACCAGGGGCAAGGTGGTAAGGTGAGTGATGAGGAGCAACAGATGAAGCTTTGCTGGCTCGCCTCTGGCTATGCAACCTCGTTCCTAAAAGGATTGGGAACTCTTGTTCTATAACACTCGTGGTTCTCACTCTTTTGCTATCTCTGATTAAGCAAGCTACCAGGTTCAAACTAAGAAAAGGCCTTGTAGCGGGGAACTGTGATAACCTCTAAGAACTGAGATGTCTCCTGATTGATAGACTAAAACTTGCGGTTCTCAGAATTATAACCTAAAACTGAATTCTGCCAACAGCTTAAGTGTCCTTTCAAATTAACTCTTCTTCAGTTGACTCTCCAGCGAAGAACACATTCCAGCTTTGACCTTAAATGCAGCCTTGTAAAATCCTGAAGCCAATAATCTTATAGAAATGTAAAAAGGCAACAAAGTTGTCTGAGGAGGCCTTACAAACAGCTATGAAAAGAGGAGAAGTCAAAGGCAAAGGAGAAAAGGAAAGATATATCCATTTGAATGCAGAGTTCCAAAGAATAGCGAGGAGAGATAAGAAAGTCTCCCCCACTGATCAATGCAAAGAAATACAGGAAAAAAATACAATGGGAAAGACTAGAGATCTCTTCAAGAAAATTAGAGATTCCAAGGGAACATTTCATGCAAAGATGGGTTCAATAAAGGACAGAAATGGTATGGACCTAAGAGAAGCAGAAGATATTAAGAAGAGGTGGCAAGAATACATGGAAGAATTGTACAAAAAGGATACTCACGACCTAGATAATCATGATGGTGTGATCATTCATCTAGAGCCAGACATCCTGGAGTGCGAAGTCAAGTAGACCTTAGGAAGCATCACTGCGAACAAAGCTAGTGGAGGTGATGGAATTCCAGCTGAGCTATTTCAAATCCTAAAAGATGATGCTGTGAAAGGGCTGCACTCAATATGCCAGCACATTTGGAAAATTCAGGAGTGGCCACCGAACTGGAAAAGGTCAGTTTTCATTCCAATCCCAAAGAAACGGAATGCCAAAGAATGTTCCAACTATCGCACAATTGCACTCATCTCGGTTCAGTTCAGTTCAGTCACTCAGTCGTGTCTGACTCTTTGTGACCCCATGAACCGCAACACGCCAGGCCTCCCTGTCCCTCACCAACTCCTGGAGCCTACTCAAACTCATGTCCATTGAGTCAGTGATGCCATCCAACCATCTCATCCTCTGTCCTCCCCTTCTCTTCCTGCCCTCAATCTTTCCCAGCATCTGGGTCTTTTCAAATGAGTCAGCTCTTTGCATCAGGTGGCCAAAGTATTGGAGTTTCAGCTTCAACATCAGTCCTTCCAATGATCACCCAGGACTGATCTCCTTTAGGATGGACTGGTTGGATCTCCTTGCAATCCAAGGGATTCTCAAGAGTCTTCTCCAACACCACAGTTCACAAGCATCAATTCTTCGGTGCTCAGCTTTCTTTATAGTCCAACTCTCACATCCATACATGACTATTGGAAAAACCATGGCCTTGACTAGACAGACCTTTGTGGACAAAGTAATGTCTCTGATTTTTAATATGCTGTCTAGGTTGGTCATTGAAGGAAATGGCAACCCACTCCAGTATTCTTGCCTGGAGAATTCCATGGACAGAGGAGCTGGGTGGGCTACAGTCCATGGAGTCCCAAAGAGTCGGACACGACTGAGCGACTAACACACACACAGGCTGGTCATAACTTTCCTTCCAAGGAGTAAGCTTCTTTTAATTTCATGGCTGCAGTCACCATCTGCAGTGATTTTGGAGCCCAGAAAAATAAAGTCAGCCACTGTTTCCACTGTTTTCCCATCTATTTGCCATGAAGTGGTGAGACTAGATGTCATGATCTTAGCTTTCTGAATGTTGAGCATTGAGCCACCTTTTTCACTTTCCTCTCTCACTTTCATCAAGAGGCTCTTTAGTTCCTCTTCACTTTCTGCCATAGGGTGATTTCATCTGCATATCTGAGGTTATTGATATTTCTCCCAGCAATCCTGATTCCAGCTTGTGTTTCTTCCAGCCCAGCATTTCTCATGATGTACTCTGCATATAAGTTAAATAAGCAGGATGACAATATACAGCCTTGACGTATTCCTTTCCCTACTTGGAACCAGTTAGTTGTTCCATGTCCAGTTCTAACTGTTGCTTCCTGAGCTGCATATACGTTTCTCAAGAGGCAGGAAAGGTGGTCTGGTATTCCCACCTCCTTCAGAATTTTCCACAGTTTATTGTGATCCGCACAATCAAATGCTATGGCATAGACAATAAAGCAGAAATAGATGTTTTTCAGAAACTCTCTTTCTTGTTCAATGATCCAATGGATGTTGGCAATTTGATCTCTGGTTCCTCTGCCTGTTCTAAAACCAGCTTGAACATCTGGAAGTTCACAGTTCATGTATTGCTGAAGCCTGGCTTGGAGAATTTTGAGCATTACTTCTCACACGCTAGCAAAGTAATGCTCAAAATTCTCCAAGCCAAGCTTCAATAATACGTGAACAGTGAACTTCCAGATGTTCAAGCTGTATTTAAAAAAGGCATTGGAACCAATGATGAAATTGCCAACATCTATTGGATCATCAAAAAAGTAAGAGAGTTCCAGAAAAACATCTATTTCTGCTTTATTGACTATGCCAAAGCCATTGACCGTGTGAATCACAACAAACTGTGGGAAATTCTGAAAGAGATGGGAAAAACAGACCACCTGACCTGCCTCCTGAGACATCTGTATGCAGGTCAAGAAGGAACAGTTAGAACTGAACATGGGCCAACAGACTGGTTCCATATAGGGAAAGGAGTACATCAAGGCTGTATATTGGCACCCTGCTTATTTAATTTATATGCAGAGTACATCGTGAGAAATGCTGGGTTGGAGGAAGCACATGATGGAATCAAGATTGCCGGGAGAAATATCAATAACTTCAGATATGCAGATGACACCAGCCTTATGACAGAAAGCGAAGAAGAACTAAGGAGCCTCTTGATGAAAGTAAAAAAGGAGAGTGAAAAAGCTGGCTTAAAAGTCAACATTCCAAAGTCTAAGATCATGGCATCCGGTCCTATCACTTCATGGCAAATAGTCATGTCTGACTCTGTGCAACCCCATAAATGGCAGCTCACCAGGCTCTGTACCTCCTAGATCCTCTCAAATCAAGCAGCCATAGTGTTACCAAGTCCAATCTCATACTGCTCATTGCATGACAGGCCAACAAATGGAGGGATAAGAGGCTCGGGCAAGAAATATCAACTTAAAAAAGCCAGAAGACTGAGAAGATGGTGGACTAGTGTCCCCTAAGTCCACATTACCCAAGTTAGAATTCATGGTTTTTATTCTAAAAGGGAAGGGGTGTTTAGCTACTTGTTGCAGATTTCTTGGTACCAGAATCCTTTGTTCTTACTGAGCCTTGTAGGATCAGTCACAATGTTCTTATAATACTTCAACAAGAAATTATTTTCTGTTATTCAACTTTCTACCAGACTTTTAAAGGTCATGTTTGTGGGACAGAGCCTTGAGAATGGGTTATCACATATATTTCAGGTTACAGGCACCATTCTTTTACAATGATGCACAGCCAGTATGACTAAGCACAGGAAACAGAGAACAAAGGTTAGAGCTAAAGGAACAGATTCAATATGGAGTCAAATTCGTTATTATCTGTAACAGTATGACTTCTGCAAAGGTTAAGGGCATTGTCCTTTAGCTGTCTTAGCAAGAGCCAAAGATAGAGGATTATTTGAAAAGGATCTATCAGTGTGGCTTTGATCTACTGGCATGAACTTTAATGAAACACATGAGAGATGATCTTAAGAAAATTATTAGAAACAATGCCAGCTTGGACTACAATGTGTATAGAGAGGACAAAATAGAAGGTGACTACTATATCCATGCCCCCCCAATTTATTCTCTCTCTCTCCGTGTGTGTGTGTGTGTGTGTATGTGTGTTAGTTGCTCAGTCAAGTCCAACTCTTTGTGACCCCATGGACTGTAGCCCACCAGGCTCCTCTGTCCATGGAATTCTCTAGGCAACAATACTGGAGTGGGTAACCATTCCCTTTTCCAAGGGATCTTCCCAACCCAGGGATCGAACCCAGGTCTCCTGCATTGCAGATGAATTCTTTACTGGCTGAGCTACTAGGGAAGCCCATATATATGGAAGCCCATACATATATATATATAATTTTATATATATAATATATATAATTATATATTAAATTAAATAATTTTTTCAACATAATGGCCTTTTTTAAAAATAATTTTGAAGTAAAGTTTTCTTTAAGCTTAAAAAATATATTTTGCCTGCTACTTACAATTCTTTTGTCTTTCTTTTCCAAAAGAAAATTATATTTATGTTAGTTGCTTTTTGTTTATTTTAAAATACTAATATTTACTTTCTTTATTCTACTTACTTTTGGTTTGGTTTGTTACATTTTTCCCCTGTATTTCTGAGAAACCATGTATCTGCATTGTTTTATAAATAAATGTGATTAAGATCATGAGGGGCTTCCCTCACAGCTCAGTCACTAAAGAATCTGCCTGCAATGCAGGAGACTCACATTCTATTCCTGGGTTGGCAAGATCCCCTGGAGAAAGAAGTGGCAACCTACTCCAGTATTCTTGCCTGGAAAATCCCATGGACAGAGGAGCCTAGCTGGTTATAGTCCATGGTGTCGCAAGAGTTAGACACGACTTAGCGACTAAACCATTGCCACCATGATCATAAACCTCTCCCTCATTTGACAACATGCTTCTCTTTAACCTGTAAGTTATTGTGACAAATGTTTAAAGTTTCTGTGCTGTCCTTAGTTGATGAGTCATGTCTGACACTTTGCAACTCCATAGACTATAGCCTGCCAGGCTCCTCTGTCCATGGGAATTCTCCAGGTCAGAATACTGGAGTGGGTTGCTATGCCTTCCTCCAGGGGATCCTTCCAACCCAGGGATTGAATCCAGGTCTCCTGCATTGCATGTGGATTCTTTACCATCTGAGGCAAAATAGAAGCCCTTAAAGTTTCTAAATAGATATAACATTTTAGGGTCTGATCTACTGCCTCTAATGCTACTGATATTGGGAACGTTTTATAACACAAATTTTGAATTTTTGCAAAAGACATGTTAGTTATGGATTAGATGTGCTACTGTAATTTCTACCTTATAGAATATATTCTTGATATATGAAAATGACTTTTCTTAAACTGTCTGACAGTTTCTTCTAAAGCTACTGATGCATGTGTATTAAAATCTCATATTACGATTGTGGATATTTTCCAATATTACTGTGTAATCTGTCAGTTTTTTAGCCTTATTTAGAAAAGTTTTCTGATTTCCTAATAGAAGTAACAAAGTGAAGAAAACTAAAGAATTTTTTTTCTGATTTCCATAATTTCAATTTCAATTTCATAAGTTGATGTGCAACAATTATTTTTGAATGGCCCTTCTTATGGAAAAAATAAAGAAAAAGTATAAAATGTTAGAACTGATTGGTCCAGAATAGATTTTTAGGGACAGACCATAGAACGACATAGTTTGTACATATAATCTGATCACCCTCAACATCCCTAACTTTCTGTTAAGAAGCCTTCATTTATCTATTATCCATGAACCTGCATACATTCTTTTTAAAACCTATTTATGTTTTAATTGGGCTTCCTTTTCAGCTCAGTTGGTAAAGAATCTGCCTACAATGCAGGAGACCTGGGTTTGATCCCTGGGTCAGGAAGATGCCTTGGAGAAGGAAATGGAAACCCACTCCAGTATTCTTGCCTGGAGAATTCCATGGACAGCGGAGCCTGGCAGGCTCCACGGGGTTTCAAGAGTCAGACATGACTTAGCGAGTAAACTACTATTACTATGTTTTAATCAACTACCTTTTCAGCATAATGAGTTCCTTATGCATTTTATATGCAGCAAACATCTATACTACTTCTAATTTTTTCTCGCATCTAAAATGCTTCTTTAAAGGTCAAGGGATAAAGAAATTTGAACTATATTTGGACAAAAGTGCATGTCCTTTTTTTCAGTTTAAACTCTGCAAGCTTGGTTTAGATAATACTTATTAATATGACAATGAAAAATTTTTAAATGCATCGGGGATTTCCCAGAAAAAGATACATTAAAACTTTGGGTACCAAATAATCTGATGTTATTCTTTCTTACTTGCATATAGTTGTACACTACAGTGGTTACTTTATTTACATTACACAGAAGAGTGCCATTTAAGCCATAAGTACAACTTTACATAATTCAACTTGTTTAAACATCTTGCTAGAAGAACAGTAATCAAATTTAGCTTCAAGACATACTGTAGACTAATACAAAAGCTCTATATGCACAGTTAAGATTATACCACAAATGGGGTTCTTATTTTACTATTTGATGAATGATATGTCACAAAGGGTTATGTGCTTCTATAATGAAAGATGCTATTATAATGTCTCTGCCCAGAAGGACAAAGTTCATCTTACTAAGAGGACTTGAACTCTCAAATCCTAGAAGTAAGTAAGTTACATCAGGGCTTGTTCTTTGAGTTTTTGGAGTGGAAGAAAATTATATGTGGGCATCCAAATCAAGTCTCCCAACTAACTATATTAGGCTTCCAAATGTGTGCCTTCTAGAGTTACAGCACTTATATCCAATTTTACTTTACAAATACATATATAGTTAGTTGTATTTAAACCATTAAAGTAGTTATTCCTATAAAACTCAGCATAAAATTCTATTCATGGACAAATAAGTACAGTAGTTTAGACATAAGTAGCAGTGATGGTGTATATAACCTAACCACAAAGCACTTTAAAATAATGAACTTTCTTCTGGACCCATCTCATTTCAATTAAAGCTTTTTAAAAGGAAAGCATTATCTCCACAAGAGTAAGGATTAAAATAAAAAATCTAGGAGTCACAAAATGGTTGGAGTTAATTTATCCGATTCAATCACTGGCAAATTGGACCTAAACAGATGAGCTAACAAATAAAGATGCTTCACTGGAAAAAAATTCTATCAACAACCCATATGTGTCCCCAGAATATTTTGTAGATGGAAATAATGGTGAGGTGGCTGTGAATGACTAATAAAGTGAAAACTGGAGAACATCTTGAATACAAACTTAATTTTTAATTTTATCTTATATTAAATTTCAATTTTTAGTTCATTGACTTGTAAAGAAGAGAGCCTAAACAAAACAGATCCATGAATAGAATTAGTTTAGGTTCTCATTTAAGGAAAGGATCATTTTTGCTCCCCTTAATTCTGTGTATCAGTAATCTTACTGTATGGCCAATAATATCTTTCTAATCTATAAGGAAACATACTTTCAATATTTGCATTATTTACACTGCATACTTTAAATATATTATAGAATATGAACATCAAAGATTTGAGATTTTTGAAAACTTAGGGACTAAAAACAAGAAACACAATTATCTGAAAGAATTGTTGGAGTAGGAACTCTAAGATGAAAAATCATGATTGACTGAAAGAAGACATTTAGAATGAAAGTATTTAACAATGGCATCACTACTGTGATGCTATTAATAACAGACAATTGGGAAAGAGTTCATAATGACTTAATCCTTAGTCCATTAACTTTTATGAATTTAATAAAAATCTATTAAAATGAAAATATGCCACAATGAAATTACCAACCTCAGTTATGCGTATTTTTGATGAGCTTCTAGAATGCATTCCGGTATAAATTTCCACCATCTAAGTGAACTGTGAAACAAATTGCTTCATTTACCATTATCCTAGATTTTTATTTTTTTTAGCTTGTATCTTTTAGTTGTTTGTAGAAGCCAATATGCAGCATAACAAAACAGAGGATTACAGAAACTTCAAATTATTTTCTCTGAACTTGTAGAAAACCAGCTATTGTTTAATGAACCCTGATTCTGCAGTTACTGACAATTAAAACAATAAGCTAGACATAAACAACTGTTTCTCTTCCTTATTTAAAAGTACCTGACATTTTGCTACTGTAAAAACCATAAGGCCCAACATATATTTTCAAATGATTTTGTAATATACTGAGAAAGCTATCCAGACACATTAAAATGATAGGTTGTTGCTTAGGGAAAATCTTGATCAAAACTATTGCCTTCCAAGCTGTAAGTCAGCTGGGTTAGCAGTAGCTATGCTGGGGGAACAACACCCATAGTATATTTCTTCTCCATTTACATTATGTCATAGTTCATGGTTACACTTGTACTTTTTACACAGCATGGTATAAATGTTTTCTTGCCTGTGTTTGTAGATTTAAGGTTTTTACTACTCTAAATCTGGATTTTTTTACTTGCTTCAACATATTTACATTAGATTTGTCTAATATGTGTTTTCAGAAGTTTACTTGGGTACTTTTGTTATCATTCCCTCCAAAATACACATATTTTCTGAGTTATATGTTAATTAGAAGTCTAGCACTGATTTCTCCAGGATAAAACATTTTTTAGGAGCCTAGGGTGGGATGATTTGAGACAGTAGCATTGAAATATGTATATTGTCATATGTGAAATAGATCACCAGTTCAGGTTCGATGCATGAGACAGGGTGCTCAGGGCCGGTGCACTGGGACGACACTGAGGAATGGGATGGGGAGGGAGGTGGGAGGGGATTTCAGGATGGGGTACACATGTACGCCCATGGCTGATTCGTGTCAATGAAGGCACTGGCAACCCACTGCAGTACTCTTGCCTGGAAAATCCCATGGACAGAGAAGCCTGGTAGGCTGCAGTCCATGGGGTCGCGAAGAGTCGGACATGACTGAGTGACTTCACTTTCACTTTTCACTTTCATGCATTGGAGAAGGAAATGGCGACCCATTCCAGTGTTCTTGCCTGGAGAATCCCAGGGACGGGGGAGCCTGGTGGGCCGCCCTCTATGGGGTCGCACAGAGTCGGACATGACTGAAGCGACTTAGCAGCAGCAGCAGCAGCAGGCAAAAACTACTACAATATTGTAAAGTAATTAGCCTCCAATTAAAATAAATAAACTAATTTAAAACTAAAGGTAGCAGCTTAAGTTCAGCATGATTTGGATGAGATAATTTTGTTATCAAATTCATTTATTTATTGAAATGATCTTATTTGCTGTCAGAATAACCTGAATACACTTGTGCTTTGTTGTTGTTGTTTCTTATTTTTTGTTTGTTTGTTTTTGGCCTTGCTTCACAGCTTGTGGAAAGGCTCTTAGTTTTCTGACCATAGACTGAACCCAGCCCTACAGTGAAAGTACCAAGTCCTAATCAGTGGACTGCAAGGGAATTCCCCATAAAGTTTCTCTATACAGTTGACCCTTGAACAATGCAGAAGTTTTGAGTGCTGACCTCTACATCATCAAAAATCAATACATAATTTGATAGTCAGCCTTCCGTATCTGTGGTTCAGCAATTTAACTAACTGTGGATTGTGTGGTAGTATAGTACACATTTATTGGAAAAAAAAAATCCACGTAAAAGTGGACCTGTGCAGTACAAGCCTGTGTTGTTCAGGGTCAACTGTATATTTCCTGAGGAGTATAAATGCCTGTGTGATTAAACATAAAGTAATATGTATGGAAAAGGAAGAGAATGAGGCTTGTTTTGGAAAGACTGAAGGCAGGAGGAGAAGGGGACAACAGGGGATGAGATGTTTGGATGACATCACTGACATGAGTTTAAGCAAGATCCAGGAGTTGGTGATGGACAGGGAAGCCTGGCATGCTGCAGTCCATGGGGTCACAAAGAATTGGACACGACTGAGCAACTGAACTGAACTGAACTGAAAGAGAGTATATACTTCATGTTGGGGCTTCCCAGGTGGCATTAGTGGTAAAGAACCCAACTGCCAATCCAGGAGATATAAGAGAAGAGGGTTTCCTGGGTCACGAAGATCACCTTGGGAAGGAGAGCATGGTAACCCCCTCCAGTATTCTTGCCTGGAGAATCCCAGGGACAGAGGAGCCTGGTAGGCTACAGTCCATAGCGTCACAAAGAGTCAGAGAGGACTGAAGGGGCTTAGCACACACATACTTTATGACAGCATATTTCAACTATCAAAATAAAGACTGACAGTAAACTTCTCAAGTAAAAATAAAAGCAACAAAATCATGAAAAGCCTTGGCTAAACATAACAATCCAAATAATAATAGTAGTAAGAACAAAGGGCAAGCATTTTAAAAGGGAGCAATATAGGAAATATCCCGTTGAAGATGTTAAGTAGTTTTAAATTGCTTTGGTTCAATTCATGTTAAATAATAGCATTCTGAAATTTTAAGGGCAATATTTCTTAAGGTAAATTGGACATGGTCAAGTAGGAGATGGCAAGATTGAACAGTGACATCTTTGAAATCAGTGAACTAAAATGGACAGGAATGGGCAAATGTAATTCAGATGACCATTATATCTACTACATTGGGCAAGAATTCCTTAGAAGAAGTGCAGTAGCCCTCATAGTCAACAAAAGAGTCTGAAATGCAGTACTTTGGTGTAACCTTAAAAACAACAGATTAACCTCGGTTCATTTCCAAGACAAACCATTCAACATCAGAGTAATCAAGTCTATGCCCAAACTACTGATGCCAAAAAAGCTGATGTTTACCAATTCTATGAAGACCTAAACCATCTCTTAGAACTAACACCAAAAAAGAGATGTCCTTTTCATCACAGAAGATTGGAATGCAAAGTAGGAAGTCAAGAGATACCCAGAATAACAGGCATGTTTGGCCTTGGACTACAAAATGAAGGAGGGCAAAGGCTAGCAAGAGTTTTGTCAAGAAAACATGCTGATCATAGCAAACACCCTTTTCCAACAAACAAAGAGAGGACTCTACCCAGGGACATCACCAAATGTTAAATACTCAAATCAGACTGACAATGTTCTTTGGAGCCAAAGATGGAGAACCTTTATAAAACCAAGAAAACAAGACCTGGAGGTAACTGTGGCTCAGATAATGAGCACTTTATTTCAAAATTCAGACTTTAATTGAAGAAAGTAGGGAAAAACCACAAGGACATTCAGGTATGACCCAAATGAAATCCCTTATGATTATACACTGGAAGTGACTACTAGATTGAAGGGATAAGATCTGGTAGACACAGTGCCTGAAGAACTATGGACAGAGATTCATAACATTGTACAGGCAGTGGTGATCAAAACCATCGCCAAGAAAAAGAAATGCAAGAAGGAAAAGTGGATGTCTGAGGAGGCTTTACAAATAGCTGAGAAAAGACGAGAAACGAAAGGCAAAGGAGAAAAGGAAAGATATGCCCAACTGAACGCAGAGTTCCAGAGAACAGCAAGGAGAGATAAGAAGGCCGTCTTAAGTGAACAATGCAAAGAAGTAAAGGAAAACAATAGAAAGGGGATGACTACAGATCTCTTCAAGAAAACTGGAGATATCAAGGGAACACTTCATGCAGGATGGACAAGATAAAGGATGAAACAGTAAGGACCTAACAGGAGCAGAAGAGATTAAGAAGAGATGGCAAGAATACATAGAACTATACAAAAAGGTCTTAATGACCTGGATAAACACGATGGTATGGACACTCACCTACAGCTAGACATCCTGGACTGAAAAGTCAAGTGGGCCTAAAATGCACTGCTACAAACAAAGCTAGTGGAGGAGATGAAATTCCAGCTGAGCTATTTAGATGATGCTGTTAAAGTGCTCCACTGATTATGTCAGAAAATTTGGAAAACTCAGCAGTGGCCACAGGATTGGAAAAGGTCAGTTTTCATTCCAATCCCAAAGAAAGGCAATGCCATGGAATGTTCAAACTACCATACAGTTGTGCTCATTTTACATGCTAAAAAGTTTATATTCAAAATCCTTTAAGCTATCTTTCAGCAGTGCCAAGAACTTCCAGATGTTCAAGCTAGGTTTAGAAAAGCAGACAAACCAGAGATCAAATTGCCAACATTCCTTGGATCATGGAGAAATCAAGGGAATTCCAGAAAAACATCTACTTCTGCTTCACTGACTACACTAAAGCCTTTAACTGGGTGGATCACAACCAACTGTGGAAAATTCTTAAAGATATGGGAGTACCAGATCACTTTACCCGGCTCCTGAGAAAACTGTATGCAAGTCAAGAAGCAACAGTTAGAACCAGACATAGAACAATGGACTGCTTCAAAATTGGGAAAGGAGTATGACAAGGCCGTATATTGTCACCCTGTTTATTTAACTCATATGCAGAGTACATTATGCAAAATGCCAGGCTGGATGAATCACAATCTGGAATCAAGATTGCTGGGAGAAGTATCAATAACCTCAGATATGTAGATGATGCTATTCTAATGGCAGAGAGTGAATAGGAACTAAAGTGTCTCTTGATTAGGGTAAAAGAGGAGAGTGAAAAAGATGACTTTAAACTCAACATTCAAAATACTAGGGTCATGGCATCCATTCCCATCTCTTCATGGCAATATAAGGGGGAAAAGTGAAGCAGTGACAGACTTTATTTTCTTGGGCTCCAAAATCACTGCAGACAGTGACTACAGCCATGAAATTTAAAGAAGCTTTCTCCTTGGAAGTAAAGCTATGAGAAACCTAGACAGTGTATTAAAAAGCAGAAACATCACTTTGCCAACAAAGGTCCATATAGTCAAAGCTATGGTTTTTCCAATAGTCCTGTATGGATGTGACAGTTGGATCACAAAGAAGGCTGAGCACTGACAAATTGATGCTTTCATATTGTGGTGCTAGAGAAAACACTTGAGAGTCCCTTGGACTGAAAGGAAACCAAACCAGTCAATCCTAAAGAAAATCAACACTGAATATTCATTGGAAGGACTGATGCTGAAGTGGAAGCTCCAATAATCTGGCCTCCTGATGGGAAGTGATGATTCAATGGAAAAGACCCTGCTGCTGGGAAAGATTGAAGGCAAAGGGAAAAGTGAGAACCAGAGGATGAGATGGTTAGATAGTATCACTCACTCAATGGACGGGAATTTGAGCAAACTCTGGGAGAAAGTGGAGGAGAAAAGAGCCTGGTGTGCTGCAGTCCATGGAGTCCCAAAGGGTCAGACAGGACTAGCGACTGAACAACAACAACCATTTTAAGGGCTTCTTTGGTGGCTCAGTGATAAAGAATCTGCCTGAAAATCCTGGAGACACGGATTTGATTCCTTTATTGGTAAGATCCCCTGGAGAAGGAAGTGGGAACCCACTACCAATATTCTTTCCTGGGAAATCCCATGGACAGAGGAGCCTGGTGGGCTACAGTCCATGGGGTCACAAAAGAGTCAGACACAACTTAGCAAAGACAACAACAATTTTAAACTCTAAAATTAAAATAATTTTATAAATATATAGTTATAGTACAACTATAAATCTACATAAGCATCTCTATATTACCAGAAACTACTAAATTGAAAAGTAGTTTTTAAGTGCATTTCCTAAAATATCCAAACTCAAAGTAGGAATTATTCCTACTCTCAGTGTACAGTGATACATCTTGAAAATAAAATGGAGATTTTTGCTTGGAAAATGGCAGCTCCAATCCTTCACTCATTTGTTGAATATACTCTATTGTTTATTTACTAACAAGTTATTTTTTCCACCCACAAAGGAAAATTCTTTTAAGAAACAGATCTGCTGTTGTACAAAGTTATCTTACAAAAATAAAAGCCTTATAAATCAGAGGCCCATGACTATGATGTTGTTGTCATATTTATCCCTTAAATCATTTACACCTTTCATAATAAAAATCTTTTTATACTATACCTCATTTAACAGCCATTAATACATTTTCCATCTGAAATCAAGTGTACCTACTTATAATGATAATTTTATTACTTATTACATGTGGTTTTACATTATTAGTGATCTTATACCAAGTCTGCACAGTTCAATATGTAAAGCTTCTGCAAAACTTGTTGCTCATCTCTTGATATATAACTCTGGGGCTATAATTTTTAAAAAAGCAAATTTAGAATATAATAAATGTAAAATTTATGTTTTGTCATATAAAACACAAAATAAAATGGTTAGTTAGTCAGTCACTTCAGTTGCTCAGTCGTGTCCAACTCTTTGCTACCCCACGCACTGCACCACGCCAGTCCTCACTGTCCATCACCAACTCCCAGAGTTTACACAAACTCATGTCGATGGAGTTGGTGATGCCATCCAACAATCTCACCCTCTGTTGTCCTCTTCTCCTCCTGCCTTCAATCTTTCCCAGCATCAGGGTCATTTCAAATGAGTCAGCTCTTCGCATCACGTGCCCAAACTATTGGAGTTTCAGCTTCAATATCAGAATTTCCAATGAATATTCAGGACTGATTTCCTTTAGGATGGACTGGTCTGATCACCTTCCAGTTCAAAGGAATCTCAAAGAGTCTTCTCCAACACTACATTTCAAAAGCATCAATTATTTGCCACTCAGCTTTCTTTATAGTCCAAATCTCACATCCATACATGACTACTGGAAAAACCATAGCCTTGACTAGACAGACTTTCGCTGGCAAAGTAGTGTCTCTGCTTTTTAATATGCTGCCTAGGTTGGTCATAATTTTTCCTCCAAGGAATAAGTGTCTTTTAATTTCATGGATGCAGTCACCTTCTGCAGTGATTTTGGAGCCCAAAAAAATAGTCTGCCACTGTTTTCACTGTTTCTCCATCTATTTGCTATGAAGTGATGGGACCAGATGCCATGATCTTAGTTTTCTGAATGTTGAGCTTTAAGTCAGCTTTTTTACTCTCCTCTTTCACTTTCATCAAGAGGCTCTTTAGTTCTTCTTCACTTTCTGCCATAAGGGTGGTGTCATCTGCATATCTGAGGTTATTGATATTTCTCCCAGCAATCTTGATTCCAGCTTGTGCTTCTTCCAGCCCAGCATTTCTCATGATGTACTCTGCATATAAGTCAAATAAGCAGGGTGACAATATACAGCCTTGATGTACTCCTTTTCCTATTTGGAACCAGTCTGTTGTTCCATGTTCAGATCTAACTGTTGCTTCCTGACCTGCATACAGGTTTCTCGAGAGACAGGTCAGGTGGTCTGGTATTCCCATCTCTTTCAGAATTTGCCACAGTTTATTGTGATCCACACAGTCAAAGGCTTTGGCATAGTCAATAAAGCAGAAATAGATGTTTTTCTGGAACTCTCTTGCTTTTTTGCGATGATACAGTGGATGTTGGCAATTTGATCTCTGGTACCTCTGCCTTTTCTAAAACCAGCTTGAACACCTGGAATGTCACAGTTCATGTATTGCTTAAGCCTGGCTTGGAGAATTTTGAGCATTACTTTACTACTGTGTGAGATGCCTGCAATCGTGCAGTAGTTTGAGCATTCTTTGCCATTGCCTTTCTTTGGGATTGAAATGAAACTGTACAGACTCATTATTCTATCACAAAGGTTATATTTATCATTAAGTTTCAGTTTTAATGCTACTTTGATACAGTTTTAATAATTTAATTTCCAGTTGTTAGTTGATAGCGTATAGAAAAACAATAGATTGCTATTGGTAACCTTTTACCCTGTCATTGTACAAAATCTGCTTACTAATTCCAGTAGCTATTATATGCATTCTTTAGCAGGTTTTGGAGATTTTTTTTTTAGGATTTTCTTACATCCCTGCTCACATAGTCTGCAAATAAATATTTTATTTTCCGTGTCATTTACATCTTTTTCTTATCAACTTGTAATCATCAGGACATTCACTAGGTTGTAGAACAGAAATGATGACAGTATCCTTGCCTTGTTCCAGATATTAAATGGAATGTATTCAATGATACCAGCTCAAATTTTGTTTCTGTTACTGTTTGTTTTCTGTTTTATTTTGTTTTCATATATAGCCTTTATTAGACTGAGGGATTTTCTTGTATTTCTGGTTTTCTGATCTTTTATAATGAATGGTTAGAAAATAGCAGCATTATTATTGAGATGACTGCATTATTTTCCCCATTATTCTCTTTATTTGGTGAATTACATGATTGATCTTTCAAATATTATGATATCCTCACATTTCTTAGACAAACTGTACTTGTCCATGGTGTATTATTTACATCATATTTAGATGGAATAGCATACAAATGGATTTCACTAGCAAATTTAGAAAATTTGAGCAAATTTAAATTTTTATTTTTTTTCTATCTTTGTTCATGAGAGATATTGGTCTGTAGATTTATTTTGCCAATGTCTTTGTGTAGTTTGACATAAAGATATTTTTGATAAAATGTAGATGTTTTAGCATTCATGTTAAATATTATTTTATTAGTTACACTTTTAATCATGTATCTTGTATTCATTGTATATTTTTCTAGTGTACACTTAGATAAACTAGAAATTAATGAGCAGGGTGAATACAGACACAGAAACCCAAATTTCTAAGACTGCAACCCAAATGTTTGTATATATGGGTGGATATAGACAAGAGAGTATAAACACCAGAAAGAATGAGGGTCAGGGAAAAATTAGCAGTGAACTTTTAATACTGCTTTCCATTCTAAACTCTACAAAAGATGATGAAACAGGCATTGCTACTATTGGATTAAAATGTGAAGGGGAGCAACAGCTAATATTTTGCATATAGATTTTTCATGCTTTGCCATGATGAATAAATATCTACCACAAGTTTACTCGTCTACATCAGGTGGTGGCAATCCTGAGAAGACAAGAGAATAGGACAGCTACGGAATATAAAAACTTAATTTTTAGTGTGTGTATGTGTGTGTTAGTCATTCAGTCATGTCTGACTGTTTGCAACCCCTGGATTGTAGCCCAACAGGCTCCTCTGTCTGTGGGATTCTCCAAGTAAGAATACTGGAGTGAGTTGTCATTTCCTTCTCCAAGGGATCTTCCCAGCCCAGCTATTGAACCCAGGTCTCCTGCGCTCCAGGCAGATTCTTTACCATCTGAGCTACTAAGATCCACAGTCATTAGCCATGGAAGCCAGGTGAGGCCTATCACCCCTCCTAGTAACCTTGGTGGCCAAACTATATGCAGCCAAAATTGGGTGTGAGAGCTAATGCTCTTTGTCAACACTGCTGCTTCTTTGATAGGTGAACAATCATAATCCCCTTTCTTCCATTTCAGGAGTTCAACTCCTGTCATGGGTGAAAAACAAGAGAATAAAGAAAGTGAAGAATTCTTGAAAGACTATGTATTTATTCCAAATATCCTAAACTATGATACATCATAACTAAGAATGATAAGTGAATTTGGATGAAAAGTCATTGTATTAGTCTGAGAGTACAGTACCACAATAAATTATCTTTTCCAGCAGATTATATCCTCAAGAGTTAAAGCTAAACTAAGTTCATAAATCTAGGTTTTATAAAAAAGATTCTTTTTCACATTTCTGTGGCAGTTATAAATCATGACCTTTGCATGTGGAATCCAGGTATTCTTAAATAACCTTATTCTATATAACATTATAAAAGATGTTTTTCCCTTTACACAATCTCTACTTAATACTTTCTTCAACTCTATTGTCTAAAATGTATATGATTCTTCCTTCATAGCAAATAGCAGTAGAGAAAGAAATTCACAGTGATGTAGATTATTCAGTCACAAAACGAAGCATCTGAAAATTTGACTTGACAAGTAATTATCATATGTATTTTTGCATAGCAGGCAGTCCTCTAGCTGACAAACAGATTGAGTTCCAAAAGTTCATTTGCTTGGAGATTTTGAAAACTCAGAACATATTTTCCCTCTAGGAACAATGTTGGATGTGGTGGTTAGGTTATTATACAAGATTGAAAAGCCCATCAAACCCATAGTTAGTTAAAATTAACTTAATAAATATTTATTGAACACTTATGGTAGGCACTGCTTGAGTTAGGCTCTGAGGATACAAAGATTTAAAAGTGTGCATTCACAAAGCCATGATATCTATGAGTTATTAATGTATGTATGCAGTACACAAATACTTACTGAGCACCTAAATTAGATGCTGGGCATATAATATGAGCAAACCAAGGCTTTGCTTTCAAGGAGCATGTTTGAAGTAGAAGGAGAATGGATATTGACTTGACTAAGCTAAGTGTTACTGAAATGGTTTTGTAAAGAAGGCTGTGGATGCTGTAAATGTTAATAAGAGAGGACACTGCCCTTGTTTTGTGGGTGATTTCCCAGGAGAAAGCTGATATATGAAGAATTATTGGGGTTTACCTGAACTAAATGTGGGAAGAGTGGGAAGAGAGTGATTTCCTGGCATGTCTATAAGTCCTTAGGGGAGAATGCATTTTCTCCAGGGGATCTCCCAGGCCCAGGGATTGAACCCAGGTCTCCGGACTGCAGGCAGATTCGTTAACATTTGAGCCACCAGGGAAGCCCCGGGCTGTGCACCGTACTGTTGTCATATGATGTCTGATTTGCCAATATGCTATACTGCATGTGTTACATACAGCAATACCGCCACTGTGAATTACAGTTAGCTGTGTTCATACCCCTCTGACAGTGACTCTGGACTTGGCCCTAGGACTCCCTTTGGCCAAAAGGATATTAGCAAACATGACACAAGTAGAAACCTGACAGGCACTCACACAGTGGGAGTTGTCCTTTCTTGCTGCTGGAAATTCTTCCTGTTGCTAGTGTATAAGCTGCAGTTAACCTACTGAAAGCATGTACTCTAATCCATAGCCAGCCCCAACTGCCACACTGTATATGAATCCACCTTAGAACATGCAGTCTCATTTGTGCTGCCAGGTAACTCATTCAGATGAGGGCAGCAGAATCGGCCAGATGTATACAGCACAATAGATGGGGAAACAGTGGAAACAGTGTCAGACTTTATTTTTTTGGGCTCCAGAATCACTGCTGATGGTGACTGCAGCCATGAAATTAAAAGACGCTTACTCCTTGGAAGGAAGGTTATGGCCAACCTAGATAGCATATTTAAAAGCAGAGACATTACTTTGCCAACAAAAGTCCGTCTAGTCAAGGCTATGGTTTTTCCAGTGGTCATGTATGGATGTGAGAGTTGGATGGTGAAGAAGGCTGAGCGCCAAAGAATTGATGCTTTTGAACTGTGGTGTTGGAGAAGACTCTTGAGAGTCCCTTGGACTGCAAGGAGATCCAATCAGTCCATCCTAAAAGAGATCAATCCTGGGTGTTCATTGGAAGGTCTGATGTTGAAGCTGAAACTCCAATACTTTGGCCACCTCATGCAAAGGGTTGACTCATTGGAAAAGACCCCTAATGCTGGGTAGGATTGGGGGTGGGAGGAGAAGGGGACGACAGAGGATGAGATGGTTGGATGGCATCACCGACTCGATGGACATGGGTTTGGGTAGACTCCGGGAGTTGGTGATGGACAGGGAGGCCTGGCGTGCTGCAATTCATGGGGTCGCAAAGAGTCGGACACGACTGAGCGACTGAACTGAACTGAACTGATACAGCACAAGATGCTGACCCACATGATTGTGAAGTGGCAGTTATTTTAGGCCACCATGTCTTGGCATGATCAGTTACAGAGCTGCAAACCACCGTGATGGTATTCACAAAAATATTTGGGGGAAATCAAATTACCCATTTTCTAGAATCCAAGTTCTTATTGGCTTGACAAGATCCCTTACAAATGAAAGTGGACAAAAAATACAAGTTATCTTTGTACACCACTAGTAAAATCTCTAGCTCTTGCTATCACATGGAATTTCTTAAAATGTCATAAATATGTTAATTCACGCCACACCATTTATTTATCCACTCACCCTTCATCCTTTCATTCATTAACAATATCTATTGAATAGCCACCACAAGTCACATTGTTCTCACTGATTTGAATATAAAAGTAAAGAAGACATTGCCTCTCTGTTTTCAGGTCTTCCCTTCCATCAGGAAGAGACGCAGACAGATAGATGTGCATTTATACTACAAGGTTAAATGGGTTGTGAAAGATCTAGGACCCCCTGGGACAAAGGCTTCCGGAGATGACTTCCTGTAAAAAGGAATATTTCAGCTAAATCTGCCTCCAGAGTCTAAGCTTATAACCATTTACACATGTAGCTCAGATCATTATAAAATGACTGTGTTGTAAGTAGCAATTACCCTATTACAATGGAATTTTAACTTCTAATATTAATAATGTAAAGATGAAACAGAAGTTATTCTGTGTCTTTACTTATCAGTCTTAGATCTAGGGTATCCAAAAATACTCAGGATTTATTTAAAAGGTCCATGTTGAAACTCAGACTGCACCAAGTGTTAAGATTCGATTATGAAATGCTACAAATATTCCGATGCCATTTTTTCCCAGATATAAAATCTTTTACAGCAGCCTGAAACCATGCTAATAAACCAAACTCAGCAAATAAATGGAAGAAGTCAGGCTTGAAATAGTTAGGTCAGCCACAGTGAGACCAGAACTTTCTCTTGAACTGAGGCTGCCAGTAATAAACTGTAATCAAATCTGCAGTTCAATTAAGGGAAAAGGAAGGATGCCATCCACATTCTTGGTCTTCCTGGACTACTTTCAGCTAACAGGTTTCATTTTGTTCATTCACATACAATATCCATGTCTTTGCCAAAATGTGCATAATAACCCTCCTGCTTTTAAACAGCATGGAATCATCATAAGCTTAAACAACCTCTCATGCTACACGTTATCAACATGTTTGTTTCATAATGCTCCCTTATAGAAATTTAATATTTACACATTAATCTCCTTAAAAATACCTTTCAAATAGTTTGAAAATACCTTTCAACTGTTTGATAAGCATATGGAAATACATGTGTGTGTATTCTAACAGATCTCAAACAAGATTATGAAATGTGTATGTCAGTCACTCAGTTGTTTCTGACTTTGCAACCCCATGGACTTTAGCCTGCCAGGCTCCTCTGTCCACAGAACTCACCAGGTAAGAATACTGGAGTGGGTAGCCATTCCCTTCTCTAGGAGATTTTTCCAAACCAGGGATTGATCCCCGGCTCTCCAGCAATGCAGGCAGATTCGTTACCATCTGAGCCACCAGAGAAGCCCATGACACGTGAATAAATAGCCATAAACATTGCATGAATATTCATTTTACCAGTTGTATACAGATAAAAGAATACTTATTTATGTGCATAAGTATATGGACTTTGTATGCATTATTACCTGAACAAAAATAAGCAAAGCTTATATGTCCCATGTTTACCTGTTACGGAATTCAAATTCCAAGTCATTAATGCCCTTGAATTCTACTTTTCAATTTTTCCAGTTCATAAATGATTACCAGTCAGTTCTCATCAGTTAGCTATCTTTTCTCCTCTTTCTGGGTTCAATGTCTATATCTATCAAAAGCATCTCTCAGACATCATAAATGTGTATGAACTTGTGTGTGAGACAAAGAGAGACAGAAAGATGGAGAGACAGAGGCAGGGAGAGAGAGAGAGAGACAAAGAGAATAATAATCAGTAACCAGAAGGGCAGAAGAAGACGACACAATTAAAATAGCAGCAATGAGATAGTGTCACTGACAAACTTGCTATCACCTTTTCAATAGCATTGGAATAATGGACATACAGATGCAAAAATATGAACCACATATAAATCTCATTTCTTATATAAAAATTAGCTCAATGGATTCTAAATATAAATATACAGTAAGAACCTATAAAACTTTTAGAAGAAAACAGGAGAAAATCTTCACTATTAGGAGTTAGGCAAATAGCTTTTTAGCATGACACCAAAACCATGCTCCTTAAAAAGTTGATAAATTGGACTTTACAAAAATTGAAAATATTGCCCTGTGAAAGACACTGAGTTAATGAAAAGATAACAATAAGACAACTACATACAGAGAAATAAATATCCAACAAAATCTTGTAGTAAGTATGTGAAACTCTCAAAATGCTACAAGAAACATAAAAACTCAATTTAAAAAACAGTGAACAGATATGCAAGAGAGAACAGAAAAAGCAAGAGAGTTCCAGAAAAACATCTATTTCTGCTTTATTGACTATGCCAAAGCCTTTGACTGTGTGGATCACAATAAACTGGAAAATTCTGAAAGAGATGGGAATACCAGACCATCTGACCTGTCTCTTGAGAAACCTGTATGCAGGTCAGGAAGCAGCAGTTAGAATCAGACATGGAACAACAGACTGGTTCCAAATAGGAAAAAAAGTACGTCAAGGCTGTATATTGTCACCCTGCTTATTTAACTTATATGCAGAGTACATCATGAGAAACGCTGGGCTGGAAGAAACACAAGCTGGAATCAAGATTGCCGGGAGAAATATCAATAACCTCAGATATACGGAAGACACCACCCTTATGGCAGAAAGTGAAGAAGAACTAAAGAGCCTCTTGATGAAAGTGAAAGACGAGAGTGAAAAAAGTTGGCTTAAAGCTCAACGTTCAGAAAACTAAGATCATGGCATCTGGTCCCATCACTTCATGGGAAATAGATGGGGAAACAGTAGAAACAGTGTCCGACTTTATTTTGGGGGGCTCCAAAATCACTGCTGATGGTGATTGCAGCCATGAAATTAAAAGACGCTTACTCCTTGTAAGGAAGGTTATGGCCAACCTAGATAGCATATTTAAAAGCAGAGACATTACTTTGCCAACAAAAGTCCGTCTGGTCAAGGCTATGGTTTTTCCAGTGGTCATGTATGGATGTGAGAGTTGGACGGTGAAGAAAGCTGAGCGCCGCAGAATTGATGCTTTTGAACTGTGGTGTTGGAGAAGACTCTTGAGAGTCCCTTGGACTGCAAGGAGATCCAATCAATCCACCCTAAAAGAGATCAATCCTGGGTGTTCATTGGAAGGACTGATGTTGAAGCTGAAACTCCAATACTTTGGCCACCTCATGCGAAGAGTTGACTCACTGGAAAAGACCCTAATGCTGGGTAGGATTGGGGGCAGGAGGAGAAGGGGACGACAGAGGATGAGATGGTTGGATGGCATCACCGACTCGATGGACATGGGTTTGGGTAGACTCCGGGAGTTGGTGATGGACAGAGAGGCCTGGCCTGCTGCAATTCATGGGGTTGCAAAGAGTCAGACACGACTGAGCGACTGAACTGAACTGAACTGAACTGAACAGATATGAATATTTTACCAAAGAGGATATATCAATAGCAAATAAAAACATGAAAAAATATTCAAGACTGTTAGGAAATATCAAAATGCAAATTAAAACTATATGAAATATTACTACATCCCCCTTAGAATAGTTTAAATTTAAAAACAGGAAAACGTCAAGTAAAAAAAGAAACTAAGTGTTGGTACGTATGTGGAGCAACTGGAACTCATACATTGCTGATTGAGAAGGCAAAAATGTTAAGAAGCAAGTTGGAAAATAACTGAAAATTTTCTAATGAAGTTAAATTTACACTTACAGCATTGATTGAGAAATCCCACTCCATGGTATTTATTCTACATAATTAAAACTTGCAACAAAATTCTGTTCGTGAACAGCAATTCTTTTATAATTGCCCCAAACTGGAAACAACCCATATGTTGCTCTTAAGACTATTTTTTTTTTTGCTTTGTTTTGTTTTCGACATCTTATAATTTGTTACTGAAACCTGGGCTACTACATACTAAGAACTGAAGTAAATATGGTTTTAGCATTGAGATTTTATGCTAATATGGCTAGCAGTTGAGCTGTGTTTAACATTCTCCACCTGCACTTGTCTGAGGTTTCAATATCCTCTCCCGTTATTTTTCTTTTCCCTTAAATCTCCCTTAGAGCACATGGATGCTAAGCCACTTCAGTCGTGTCTGACTTTTTGCAATCCTATGGGCTGTAACCTGCCAGGTTCTTCTTTCCATGGGATTTTCCAGGGAAGAATACTGGAGTAGATTGCCATGCCCTCCTCCAGGGGAATCTTCCCAACTCAGGGATCAAACTCAATCTCTCATGTCTTCTGCAGTGGCAGGCAGGTTTTTTACCACTATCACTACCTACGAAGCCCCTTAAATGGAGTAGGTACCTTCAACTCCTTTAGGTTCAGTTCAGTTCAGTTCAGTTCAGTCACTCCATCATGTCTGACTCTTTGTGACCCCATGGAATGCAGCACGCCAGGCTTCCCTGCCCATCACCAACTCCTGGAGCTTACTCAAACTCATGTCCATTGAGTCCGTGATACCATCCAACCATCTCATCCCTTGTCATCCCCTTTTCCTCCCGCCTTCAATCTTTTCCAGCATCAGGGTCTTTTCAAAGGAGTCAGTTCTTCACATCAAATGGCCAAAGGATGAGAGTTTCAGCTTCAGCATCAGTCCTTCAATGAATATTAAGGACTGATTTCTTTAGGATGGATTGGTTGGATCTCCTTGTGGTTCAAGGGACTCTCCAGAGTCTTCTCCAACACAACAGTTCAAAAGCATCAATTCTTCGGTGCTCAGCTTTCTTTAGAGTCCAACTCTCACATCCATACATAACTACTGGGAAAACCATAGCCTTGAATGGACGGACCTTAGTTGGCAAAGTAATTTCTCTGCTTTTTAATATGCTGTCTAGGTTGGTCATAACTTTCCTTACAAGGAGTAAGTGTCTTTTAATTTCATGGATGCAGTCACGATCTGAAGTGGTTTTGGAGCCCCCCAAAATAAAGTCTGCCACTGGCTCCACTGTTTCCCCATCTATTTGCCATGAAGTGATGGGACCAGATGCCATGATCTTAGTTTTTTGAATGTTGAGCATTAAGTCAACTTTTTCACTTTCCTCTTCCACTTTCATCAAGAGGCTTTTTAGTTTTTTTCACTTTCTGCCATAAGGGCGGTGTCATCTGCATATCTGAGGTTATTGATATTCCTCCTGGGAATCCAGCTTGTGCTTCATCCAGCCCAGCATTTCTCATGATGTACTCTGCATATAAGTTAAATAAGCAGGGTGACAATATACAGCCTTGATGTACTCCTTTTCCTATTTGGAATCAGTCTGTTGTTCTATGTCCAGTTCTAACTGTTGCTTTCTGACCTGCGAACAGATTTCTCAAGAGGCAGGTCAGGTGGTCTGGTATTCCCATCTCTTTAAGAATTTTCCACAGTTTGTGGTGATCCACACAGTCAAAGGATTTGGCATAGTTGATAAAGCAGAAGTAGGTGTTTTTCTGGAACTCTCTTGCTTTTCCAATAATCTAATGGATGTTGGCAATTTGATCTCTGGTTCCTCTGCCTTTTCTAAAACCAGCTTGAACATCTGGAAGTTCATGGTTCATGTACTATTAAAGCCTGGCTTGGAGAATTTTGAGCATTACTTTGCTAGCGTGTGAGATGAGTGCAATTGTACGGTAGTTTGAGCATTGTTTGGCATTGCCTTTCTTTGGGATTGGAGTGAAAACTGACCTTTTCCAGTCCTGTGGCCACTGTTGAGTTCTCCAACTTTGCTGGCACATTTAGTGCACAGCACTTTCACAGCATCATCTCTTAGGATTTGAAATCGCTCAACTGGAATCCTATTACCTCCACCAGCTTTGTTCGTAGTGATGGTTCCTAAGGCCCACTTGACCTTGCATTCCACGATGTCTGGCTCTAGGTTATCTGGATCATGAAGATCTTTTTTGTATAGTTCTTCTGTGTATTCTTGTCACCTCTTCTTAATACCTTATGCTTCTGTTAGATCCATACCACTTCTGTCCTTTACTGAGCTCATCTTTGCATGAAATATTACCTTGGTATCTCTAATATTCTTGAAGAGATCTCTAGTCTTTCCTATTTTAGCTGTAATCCACAGATGATGTTAAGGTGTGAGTAAGAGAAAATATTGCAAAATTCTATGGCATCTCCTGCATTGCAGGCAGATTCCAATGTTTGGATATTATTTAAATGTTCCTAATTCTCTGTATTCACCTGTCTCACCAGATCTCAGGGTGACACTATACCTTGTGATCTCAATATCTGATGTGCGTGCTCAGTTGTGTCAACTCTTTGTGATCTCTTGAGACCCCATGGACTATATAGCCCACCAGGGTCCTCTGTCCATGGGATTTTCCAGGCAAGAATACTGGAGTGGGCTGCCATTGCCTTCTCCAGAGGAATCTTTTCAACCCAGGGATCAAACCCGAGTCTCTTGCGTCTCTGATAGGTGAAAGAAGATGCTTTGGTTTTCATTTTTTTCATCTTCTTCTCTTGCAGATGTAAATTACAACTTCCAAGATGCTAAAAACTGAAACTGAAAGTTCCATTACGTTTTTAAAACATAAAGCCTCTTTACTCTCTCTTTCCTTTTTTTGAATTTATATGTATGTGTGTGCATGTAATTTCTCAGAATCCTATAACTCTTACAGACTTTGCTATATTTTTTAGACTTTTTTCTGTGTTTTCTTCTAGATATAACTTAATTTCCTAAATTGCTAGTAACCAATTCTTTAGTGAGTAGTCTATTTGTTGAATTTTTAATTTTTGGTTCTAAAATTTTCACTGAATTAATTTATTATAGAGCTCAAGTTTCTAGTGATATTAATCTTGCCTATTATTTCTTGACCATATTAGTATCATTTATTTTTAAGTTCATATATTGATATAATCAATATTATCACTGTTTTCTTTACCTTATTAATCCCTTATTTGCTTATTTTGTTTAACTATATGTCACAGTGTTTATTTTAGAACAATCTAAAAACAATCTAGATGAATTATTTCCCTTCAGAGATGACTGACTTTTTCTGACAAGAAGTTAAAAGTTGGGTAGATCACCCTGATCTGCTTAAGACTAAGATGGTTTAAGTCTGAGTTTCAGCCCCTTTGAAGTCAAAACTTAGAATCTGCATATCTAACTAGGCATTTTCTATTTGGATGCCCTGGGCCCAAACTCCCAACTTTTCTTTTACCTGCTCTGTGAGAATGTCAAAAACCGTATTTAGGTTTTCAACTTTTAGTTGTCCATTTCTGCTTGGATTTTTAGGCTCTCACCTCATGCAGCTTACAAACTGGTCAATGCTTAGAGGGTAAAAACAGTATAGATTCCTAAAATTACTCCTCTGTTTTTCCTTTTGGATCTTGTTTCTTCAAATTTTAATTTTCTTTCCATGAAAAAATTTTCCCCATAGACTTGTGAATTCCTTGAGATTCTCTGATATCCGGCTTTCTGCTTATGCTCTGAGCCCTGAACCATCTTAGAACCAGAAAATACCTTGAAGTAAAACACAACAAGTAGTGCTGTACTCATCTCAATGCAAAAAAAAAAAAAAAAATTTTTACTTATTTCATAAGTTATTGCATGACTGACTTACGTCCATTATCTGTATTCACCTGTCTCACCAGATCTAATTAAAATTTTAAAAACAAACTGCTCTCTCAATTTTATCTTCATAATGTATTTGCACACAAAGATTTTCATTTGTGTTTTACCTTTTATAGAATTTTATATAAACTGATTTCTTTATATGTTATTTTCCCTTATTTTATGCTACCACAAAATAAGGTTAATTTTACTGACACTAGACCTAGAACATGGCTGTTGCATGGTGAACTTGCTGCATTACAGCTTAAAAAAAAATATATCAGACTAGTGTGTATCAACCTATGAAACAGTTATTACTGATTTATGGTCATATTTTAAATATCATCCCACTATATTTTTTTCTTTTCGCTATGCACCTGAAGTGATAACATAACTTATTTCATTTAAAGTTCAATTTAGCCTTATGTTCTTTAAAGACAAAACTAACTGCTTCTTCAAGAAAATAAAGACAATTGTCATTTTGAACAAGATGGCTTAATATATTAAACATATTAATTTTTCCTTTATATGACAATGGCAAAAAATAAAACAAAACATAAATACTGAGAAGTGTTTCCACTAAAATTTAAATAATTTAAAATACCACCTACCTGTATTTTAAAGTATGAATTCAAGTGAAAACTAAATTTTGATAGAATAAAAAATTCAAAGAATGTCAACAATGTTTTTTAATTAACTGAATTGGGCATGTAAATAATGAAGTTTAACAAAGATTTTATATAGTTAGAGATAAGATTTGTTCCTCTCATTTTTAAATATGTTAAATATATCAAAATAAAAAAAACACTATGCTAAACATATCAAAATAAAAGGATACTATCTGCATTCTATAAAATGTCTCTGAGTCAAATTTTGCTTTCTAAAACTCATATTTCACTTGCAAAATTATTCCTTATTTAATCAAAATGATTTTATTTCTATGTTATGTTTTGAAGCACTTACAATACTGAATATTTTTCAATTTAAATAGTTGAATGATGTTTACAGTAATGCCAGATACAGCATCCTCTACAAATATATTTTTTCCAAGCACTGAAAATAACATTTTCTCTAAATTTTATAACAACTCTGAATAAGGCACATGTATCAGCCCCATTTTTGAGAATGTTGAGGTTTTTCGGTTGGCAAAAGTCATAGAGTAGATAAGGCCTGATGTCCCTGACTCCAAATTCTCTGTTAAAAAACGTGGTCATCTTTTCAATGATGTTAGTGGTAATTTTGAAAGCTCAACAAGATCCTTTCCTGTACATTTAAAAGAATACAAGCCCCAAGAAATTGAAACATGTGATACTCTTTCATTGTTTGCATAAAATATCTGATGTTTCAGAGTTTCAAATGAGGCTGCTCCTTTATTACCTTTGAAACAATCATGCTACCTGCAGTCATTAACTTGAAAGCTTTGAATTTATAAATGCTGAGTAACACATGATTTGGGAATGGAACAAGGTGTAGTGAAACATTATCTGATAATCCACTGTTTTCTGAATTATCGCAATTATACTTATTGCAATTTATCTCTTGGTATGTTGAATATATCTGATAAATGTGACATCTGAGAGTTTCAGTAGTCTATTGTGTCAAGCTTTTATGTTGACCAATCTTTTTCAAGCCAATGAGTATTCTACAAACCAGTTATAAAAGCAATTGTCATAGAGTAAAACTAATTAAAGAGGTAAGGTTTTTTTTTAAGAGCAAGCAGAGGGTAATTGTGTTGAAGTTGCTTTAAAATGTGCACATCTAAAATTATCTTGAGTCCCGAAGTGTTTCATCTGCTTTCTAATTTTCTACAAGATGCTTTTAATATTTTGAGATTTATATTAAACCACAGGGGTCTGAAAGAATTCAGGAACTCTTGCATATGCATCAGAAATAAACAATCAAATTAATAAAATAAAATCACAATTTAGATGTTAGTTGCTATAAATTTCACTGTTATTCCTTTTTAACTAGAGCTTGTAGTTTTCTAATTCTAGCACAGAAATTACACTGATACAACAACACTGAAGAAGTTGTCACATTCAAACTTTCTCTTCAGCTTCTAGTCAAATGTGAAAGTTCTAAATTTCGGTCATAATCAACTAGCTGCTTTAAATAATAATAATTCAGTAATTTGGGGGATCTGCTCTTTTGTTTCGTACAAAATGAAATACCAAAAATACTGAAATCTCAATGACTTGGATGATTTCTCTTCTATTTAGGCTCTGTTCTCTGGAATATAGCTTAAACTAATAGAACTATCGGGAGCTATTGAAACTAAATTAATTTTAAAACAAATTAAATTGTTGCTAATGAAATTGTCATTAATTCCACATTGTCAAGGGAAGTGTAACCATAAATAAAGATCCCAGATACTGAATTTAGATGTATTATTTCATCTATAGCTTGTCTCAAATCAATTTTTCTCCCTTCAAAAAGAAAGCTCTAAAACTCATAACCACATTATATAGGCTATTCTTTATAACTCTGAAAACACAGATATGTATACCACATATGTGATTTTTTCCTACCAAAATTTACTCTCACTAGTACAATTTTCATCAAGACAAAACTTGACTCAAAACACAGTTGAAGAACAAAAGTAAAAGATAAAAGCAAGATAAAGTATAATCACTGCAGTGTTTACATATCTTTATACCTAAACTCTGCAATATTCCCTAGATGGCCAGATATATCAGTCATCTTATACCAAGTATTTTATGTGATGCAAGGTGGTAAATGCAAATGAAAGAATACCCTGTTGAAGCAAATTGCAGAGATTTTTTTTTTCTGCATGCTATATGGGGTAAAATCAGCACTAATGGCTGTATTTATTTAATAAAGCATCTGATATATTGCAGTACAGTGCACATCCCTACAGTACAAGATTTCAAAATATGGGATCCATCTGAAGGAGACTTTTTAGAACAACATGGAAGAGTCTTTCCATATTTAATTTTTATAGATAGAATTAGTCCATATAAAATAAAATATATATTAAAATTTGTATCCGTATTTAAAATAAAGTGAGTGATAATACTATCTGAGGACATAGTATCTTTTTCATCAGTGATTTTGAAACCAGAAGAATGTGGTTTGGCTCTGT